>OY294057.1:37896029-43807731 GCA_958510865.1 Myrrha octodecimguttata
TGATAAGTTATGCGTGACCTTTGAAATAACGGTTTTTGGTCTCATCTCAGTATTTTTTGTGATCAATTCAATCGTAGTGAAGAATTCTGGAAAGAAATTCAAAATGGCGGAAAACCTGCAAAGTTAAAATTTTTATTCTCGATTGCCAAATTGGATATCATTTTTTCCATGCCACTGATTTTCTAATATTTTAAATTCAACAATTTTACATCTCTACACTGAAAAAAACTTTCACCCAAAATTGTTTGGATCTTTCAAGGTTGAACTATCCTTCATTCTGAACAGTGATGTGAAAACAGAATAAAAACATATGCAATTGGTTTTCATTCTGTAACCTTCCAAAGATTCCGTTCGCAGTTTTTTTTTAAATTGGTCGCCTTACGGAGGCCAAAATTGTACTAATGAGCTTCCAAAATGACCTGGATAGATATATGAATTTATGAAAAAAAAACAACTCCCTCAAAAAAATTTTGGTGGAAATCGAACTTGCTCCACTTTCGAACAATAGAGTCACGTTACCTCTCAAGTATATATTGAATTTGTTCTGATCATATTAATCTCGGTTACCAAGTAACGGTAGTTTATCGAATTTGACCCTAATGTCCCAATGTGGAGAGAGATTTTTGGTGAATTTTTTTTCACTGTAGACAGGTGAAAAAAAAGTTGGAGTTGAATTTTGGAAACATTTTTTCACGGAAATTCTTAGAAAACCGAGTACATTGAAATGATATTATCCAATTTGGAAATCGATAATAAAAAATGCAGGTTTCCCGCCATTTTGAATAGTTTTTTTTCAGAATTATACCCCACAATGGAATTAACCACCAAAAAATACTGAGATGTGACATGTGACCCCAAACTTTATTCCAAAATTCACGCATAACTCACCACAGTTATCAGAATATTTCTCAAAGTGATATCAAACAACCTGTATCTCGCTTATGCTTCGAAAACGGGTTCCGTGTCACAGGGCAAAGCTGACTTTCCCAATGTCATCTACACTACTATTTATGCTTGCCCAGTATATGGTGAAACACCCTGTATATCGATATATTCTGTCAGATGTTTACGGAGAAACTTATTATAAAAGAAACAGGAGGAGCACTGATAAGGGCAAAAATGTTTAAGCGCACTCATGCTAATTTATATTTAGAGCGTTTACCTGTCTAGTATCTCAATTCGCCGCAGGCTACTTGGTTTTCACAAGAATGATCGAAATTAATTACCAGGTACCCACTTTCATATAGATCGGATCGTATATTTTGAGTTGAATAATTTCAAATATCTAAAACTTTTAAAATTTTGAGCAGACTTTACCCACCAACGAACTTGATCGGCATATTTGGCACCAAATCTAACCTGAAAATTTCGAATTCCTAACTCGTTCCTTCGAAACGTGCTCATGGACGGACGGACAGCAGAGAATGTGGCCGTGAATGCTAAATCAACGATTCCAACCCCATCGTATTAAATCGGCTTTAAATTCTGAAAAATCAAAAATCCTTGGGAACAAGCGCTTTGGTTCTTGGGAACAGCAGTGACGTGAGGTCATATCTATAACGATCAGCCACATCGGTACATGCTGAACTTCTCAAAACTGCTTGACTTGCAGTAGAAAATACTTGTCCAATATTTCCAGAACTACAGAAAAAATCAAGATAATATTTTTTGACAACTTCTGGTATCCCAAGAATTGTATTGTGTATCGTTCAACCAATCACAGGTGTTGTTTTAAAACGTAACTTGTTTCACGGTCGCCAGGTGTTAAATTACACCAAGGACTTTATTGAAATCAGACTCGTTCTCGGACAAGTAATTTATAATTGGGTAGAATGATAAGCACAGTTAACAGTCTAGATTTATTTCACTATGTACTTACTCGTAAACGTGGTAGAGTAACAGCCTCTGACCAGCGTTACTAAGAGAGAAAGCGGCCCTTTCTGTCCGTCTCCGCTCTATTTATTTCTTTACCCCCACTCTTTTCCTCCCCTTCTCTGTAACTCGATCCTTGCCGAACCCCCGCGACTTAATGGTTCGCAAAGTTGTCGATACGCGGCGGAGTTAACAGATTTAACATCCTCCCACACGAGAAAAAGAGTGAGGGTATCACAACTTTGCAGGATCCGGACATTGGGCAATAACTTAAAAAAATGCAGAAAATACACAATATATACAAGACATTATCAAAAAAAACAATCAAAATGAAAACGAGTAAGTACAAACATCCACACAAAAAACATCATTACACAATATAATACAAAATTATTATTTATTTGAATCTGAAATGTCACTCGCAAAACGTACTCAAAAACAGCAACAAAAATACCTTTTTACTTGTATCTCACATTGTATGTATCATTTCAACATTTATTTCATCGGAACTCATCATTTAGCCGCTATTTATTCGGATTTCTATTATCCATTTTCATCGTAGTTTCAGACGCGCGATTTGATTGTTTCCTCTGCAACATCGTGCCAACCGATTTTAGCCGCCCACGCTTCTTCATACTATCGTTCACTTCTTCCATCAGAGTCGGCCCTTTTTCCAAACAGTTGTTCAGGGATGGACTACCTGCTGACGCATCGAATATGGGTCTCGTCTTCGTCGTAGATTCTTCCTTGAATACCGGTCTATGCGGTAAATATACTCCCCAATTGTCCTTCTCTTCTGCCGATACCTGCTCTATTATCCCTTCTTGGAGCCATTCGCGGAATATCCCATCGTATTCTTGGAATTTTTGGGTATCTCGCAGTTTCTTAACCATCTTCTGCAGTCGTTCCAAGGCCATCTTTTTGTTGTCCCTAAGCTCTGGGTGGCAATCCAGCCAGGGTAATTTTACTTCGTAGCGGTCTTCTGGGTTTTTCACAACACCTTCTTTGAATGTCCTTTCTACATGAGTGTTGTGATCCTTCCGTGATTTATGGTCTATAGGATCGTTTATCCCTATAATATCCAATGACCACAAATCTTTTATGTCAACATCTTTGGTGAACATGGAAATATCTGAGACGGCCAAATTTTCTTCATTTCCCATGCCGTTGTCCTTTGGTGGCAATTTTCCCATGATTGTCCATCCAAGATGGGTTTCGACGGCCGTTAACCCATTTGCCAGATGGTGTATTCGCCCCGTCAATAGTTTGCCCGCTGTATCGGCGCCGATCAGAATCGATACGCCTTTTTCTTCACTATCGATGTCGCTGAATAAGAAACCCTGTTTATTCATTTCTTTCAGCCACGCACCTTCCTTGAGACATGGTACATCAGAACAAATCACTTTTTCCTCGAGCGCATCGAAATTGCACCAGTACGTTCCTTCGAGATTCCCGACACGCACTTTGAACTTCTGGTGCTTCGCGATATTTGATTTACTGCCGCCGAAAAGCAGATGTACCATTTCCTGTTGTCCGACCGGCTCATATGACAACTTTTCCGCAAGTTCGCTCAAGACGTATGAGTTTTGGGACCCGGTGTCGATCAACGCACGAACGACAACGTCTATCTCCTCATTTCGTACTCGCACCCTTAGCGTTGGCATAAATGTCGTTGGTATTTCGGCCGACGAAGCTAACGCGCATTCTTTCGGAATGTTTATCGCGGTCACTGAGTTTTCTGAATTGGGGTGCGAACTTCTTTCACTTTCACGGTTTGAGCACATTATGTCCAGGTGTCTCTTACCACACTTCGAGCATTTAACTTTTGCTCTGCAATGCCTCATAATATGTCCGTATTGTAAGCAAAAGAAACAAACTCTTTTCAACTTGGCTGCCTCTTGTATTTCCGCCCTCGATAATGTTTTGGCTTTGAAGCAACGCGCACTCTCATGGTTCGACTTTCCGCAGAAAACGCACTCGTCCTTTTTCACAACCGAAACAAGATTTCGCGCACTCGGTACGTTCTTTTCTACTTTCACTTCCCGTTCCGGTTTACCGCCGACGTCGAATCCCTTGACGGCCATAGAGATTCTGAGTTCGTTTTGAACTTCGGCTTCCAAGAATCTTATAAGTCCAGCAAGTCGTGTTTTCGACACTTCCGACGCTTTTCCTAGGTTACCGTTTTCAGCCGCATTATTTGACCGCTGCCACACGCGCAGTAAGTCTTCCGGTAACGCGGATTCAACCAACGGATATAACATCGCCGCACACTTATCCGTGGTAACGCCAAGAGTTTCTAACGCCCGTAGATACGACTCTATTCGCTCATAGAGCGTCGCGAGCACAACTTTTTTCTTGGTTGTGGCATTTTCTAGGACCAGCTGCAACAGTTCTCTCACGTACACTTCGATCTGTAAGTCTTCGCGCCCGAAACGTTTGATGAGACTTTCAATCGCCTTCGTATAGTTCGGCCCGATCGGAGGGTAACTGTTGACCAGGTCTGCTGCTCTGGATCCTGGTACCATGGATTGAATAAGATACTGGAACTTGTCTTCATCTCGCAATTCTTCGTCTTCATGGATCTTTCTGAAAAGGCTCCAAAATTGAAGCCACTCGCGTATGCTTCCGCTGAATTTGGCCAGTTCTACTTTGGGGAGATTATACCTAACCCTGGAAGTAGAATTCCCACTGCCACAGACACTCGGGGATTTTTCTCCCAAAACACACCTTTCTTCGAAACGGCATTTCGCTGTGAGAAATTGATTTTCGTACCTGTGGAGTTCCTCGCTAGTCTTCTCTAATTCCTCGTCGTTAGTGTCTTCAGCGGCAAACATCTGTTCCATTATCATCGTCGATACTTCTTCTAATTCCTGGTACCTTCTCGTCAATGTTTCAAATGCCGCTTTGATCTCCACCGCGCTCGACTTCTCCTGGTCCATCAAGGTGGTCAGTGCTCTCAACGCCTTCGTGAAGGAGATGCGCCTGGTGGTCCTCTTCCTCTGCTCCATCTTTTATTTTACCTAACACAACTCAAATTACTTCCGAATTCCGACACAATAAGTCCTTTCAGATTACAGGTTTGTGTCCTGTCACGGTCGCCAGATGTTGTTTTTAAACGTAACTTGTTTCACGGTCGCCAGGTGTTAAATTACACCAAGGACTTTATTGAAATCAGACTCGTTCTCGGACAAGTAATTTATAATTGGGTAGAATGATAAGCACAGTTAACAGTCTAGATTTATTTCACTATGTACTTACTCGTAAACGTGGTAGAGTAACAGCCTCTGACCAGCGTTACTAAGAGAGAAAGCGGCCCTTTCTGTCCGTCTCCGCTCTATTTATTTCTTTACCCCCACTCTTTTCCTCCCCTTCTCTGTAACTCGATCCTTGCCGAACCCCCGCGACTTAATGGTTCGCAAAGTTGTCGATACGCGGCGGAGTTAACAGATTTAACAACAGGGTTTCAATTTCACCACAAAATTATTTTTCAAGATATGGAGATGAAAACTTTAGATGGCTATTACTATGATACCATAATGCAGATTCAACCCATGTTTACGAACTGAGGCGGCACATTTAGAACCGCAGTCTACCATACATCAAGAATCTAGCTCTTTCTTCTCGGAAGTTAGAGTGCTCAAGAACGGCAGGCCAGACGGGCTGATATAATTGAATTCTACCGAGAAAACAATTTCTCCAACCCTATCCTTTGAGACCGGCTCAAAAATCGCAAATTACTGACAAAGTGAACACGTAATCAAAAGACTGAAATTGTCCACCGGAATCTTGTCGGGTCTGGCTCCCTCTTCTTTTGACTCATAAATCGAATCGAACTACTTTCGGACAGTTCTTAGAGCCGGGTCCAGATGGGTGTAATCCGAACAGCGAAAGCAATAAAATTTGATAAACGATTCGGCGAATCGTGTGGACGGCACTCGAGCTCAGCCTCGAATAATACATTCAAATGCATCGTTCGAGTTGAAAACCGAGTCCTGACGGAGTAGAAAAAGAACTGCTTCGAACCATAAAACACCCTGTGATTTATGGCATTCACTGTTCGCATTGAGCCGGGTCCAGATGAGTGTAATGCAAACAACGAATGCAATAAATTACAGGGACTTTTATGGTTCGAAGAAGCCTTTTTCTGCTCCGTCAGGACTCGGTTTTCAACTCGAACGATGCATTTGAATGTATTATTCGAGGCTGAGCTGGAGTGCCATCCACACTATTCGCCGAATCGTTTATTAAATTTTATTGCATTCGCTGTTCGGATAACACTCATCTGGACCCGGCTTTATAGGCCTAAACCTGGGTCCAGATGAGTGTAATGCGAACAGCAAATGCAATAAAACACAGGGAGATTCCGGGAGTACCTTTCGATCAGTGTTAAGTGCATGATACTAAATGCACTACTCATCAGTGCTCGGTACAGCTCTGTTGAACCATTTTCAGATTCGTTTGATATTACTAGGAATACCTTCAAATTTCATTTCTAGGGTGACAATCATACTTTCCACCTGAAATGAATTTCGTGAAATATGAAATATTCTACGCCTTCTTTGAGATTGAATTTTTTAATGTGGCCCAGAGAATCCACAAACTGCTTGGGGACCTCGAACGTGTTACGCTTTTTGTTATAAAAAAATCTTTTCTCCCTGCTTTCTTAAGATCTCATCACATTCACCTCTGTTAAATCGTGACAAAAATTGGAGACCCCAAGAACATCGTAGCATCTCATTCCATTTCGGGTGAAATTACCGACTATTTGTATGCCTTGTCAGACACTTCTCCTTGCAATGTGCACCAGGGGGATTGAAGGTATTCGACGTAGCCGAAAACATGCGGAATAATATTCTTTTTCGTTTTGATGCAGGATTAAGAAAAAACTTCTACAGTCAGGCGCTTTCGCAATCTGAAAACTTATGCAATAAAATTCTCTCTAATATTATCTTGCACATATAATCAATGGAAAGTAACTGGAATATCTTTTTCGCAAATTGCTAGGAAATTTTGATATTCCAGACAGAATTTCTCTTAGCGAAAAAGTCAAGATTTTCCAACTGTTAGGAAATAATTCATTTTTTACTGTAAGGAAATAATATCTCCTTACAGTTGTTACTGTTCTACATAAATGATTGAAAAAAGGTTGTTTATAAGGAATTAATTTATATTTTGGAAATCTCGATGCATTGTAGAATACATTTTAGAATCAGTTTGTTTTATTAATAGTTAGTTGACAGTTAGAACAATTATTGAAAATTGGAGGAAAATTATTAGAACTATGAGAAACATTTTGGACAACACGCGAGATAGGGTTATTTTGTTGAATATTTTGTTCTGTGAAAATTTTATTTGTCACCTAAACCTTATTGTTAAGAGATTCTTCGATATCCTTCAGCAACGTTTGATGATTTCCATCCGCTTGACGCCTAAATTCATCGTCCTTTTGACAGACTCCGAAGTATTTGTGGTCTAGAGTGTAGTGGTACTTTATTGTTCAAAATATCAATCTTGTGTCCTCATTAAACTCCAGATTCTTATAATCAGCCTTCATATTGTTTCAGCTACAAGGGAACAAGCCTTCGTATACTCCCTGAGCTCAGCAAGCTTAACCTACGCCATGGCCAGAGCCTGCTCCAGCGGAGCACTTTACCACTGTACCTGTGCAGTCAAACCGACAGAAACTCCAAACGAAAACTTCCAATGGGGTGGCTGCGGTGACAACCTGAAATGGGGCATGTCATTCGCTAAGAGATTCATCGACAACGCTGAAAAATACGTTGCTAAAAAAACCAAAGAAAAACTAAAGAAGAGAGATAACAGTTTTGAAAGCGAAGAGCAGAGAAAATACTCCTTGCTTAAGACCCAGATGGCTCTGATCAACCTCCACAACAACAGGGTGGGAAGAAGGGTAATTTCCGAAAGCATGACGACTCAGTGTAAGTGTCACGGTGTTTCTGGTTCGTGTAATATAAAGACTTGCTGGAGAGCATTACCTTCCATGGTGGATATAGGGACGAAGTTGTTACAGAGGTATTCAAATGCCAAAGAAGTTGTGAAAGATGCGCTGTCTGATGATGTTGGGGCACAATATAAGTATCCAGGTACTAACCAGTTGATTTATCTTTCGAAATCTCCTGATTATTGTACCAGAGATGATAAATTAGGAAGTCTAGGAACAGTTGGAAGGTAAGTCAGTTTTTCTTTATTGAGAAAATAGGTAGCAATGCTCAAGCCGCACTGACAGTACAATTACAGAATATGTTTTTATGCGCTTGTTCTGGGGAACAGCGCTTTATCATTCCGTCATGATGTCTGTAATTTTCGATTTTGAGACGAAATTGGCCTGAAACGACTAGGTTGGACTCACTGAGTCTTGTAATTTCCGGGTTAGGTTTGGAGCCTGAATATCTTGGTTAAGTTTGTTAGTGCGCAAAATCGCCCGAACAGTTTCGGAGTTATATCTATATGAAATTTTGAAGTTAATACCTCGATATCTCATGAAGTACTGATTGGATCCGATTAAAACTTTGTGATCAGTTTTTAAATACTAACACGCAACTTAGTGTAAATTTCGTATGAATCTACTGGTTAGAAAATTGAAAAAAAACGTTTATCCGAAAATGTCTGAAATTTTTGTTGAAAAGTTTTTTTTTCTCGGAAAGTATTGATCAGATTTCAATGAAATTTCCCACAGACCTCAAAATCAGTATTCAACAGCAACGTTTCGAATTTCAATTCGATACAACGTTCATTTTCAGAGATAGGTATACGGAAAAAAATATGTCATATTTCGTTGTTGTTCGAAATTTTGAGGTTATATCAATATCTCAACAAGTACAGATGCGATCACATCGATACTTTGTAATTAGTTGGAGAATATCAACGCGCAACTTACTGCAAACTTTCGTGCAAATCTAATTGTTAAAACATTTTGAAAAAATTGTTTCTCGAAAATTATCCACATCGCTAATAGAAAAAAATATTTTTTTCTGAATTCATTGACCAGATTGCGTTGAAATTCGGCACAGACCTTGAAGTGAGTATTTCACAACAGTTCTTCAAATGTCAATCTGGAGATATTAGAAAAAAATCATGTCCAATTTCGCCGTTGTTATTTGAAATGTTGAGAATATTTCCTCAATATCACGATAACTATATTGATGCGATCAGACTGAAACTTGGGATTTGCCTTGAAAGTATTCAAAATCAGTGCTCCAAATTTTAGTTCGAGCCGATATTCATTTTTGGAGATATTGAAAGAATGTGGTTATTTCCTCAATATCTGAAGAAGAATAGACGCGATCAGATTCCAACTGGAGTTAGTTGAGTTAAATAACTGTAAAAAAGTATCCGAAAAATTCGGTAAATTTTTGTTGAATAATTTTTTAGAGTAAAGTATTCATCAGATTTCAAAACAATTGGTGAAAACCTCGAGTCAGTATTTCAAGCAGTTTCCCAAAAGTTCAGTTTGATTCCATATTTATCTTCGGAGATGTTTGGCCTGAAAATGTATCAAATTTCTTGGATATTTCAACTCAAAAAACATTGGAATCATGGACTTCCGAATGGATATTTACAAGCGGAATCAATGGATGATTTCACCATTCCGCGAATTCGGCTTTTTCAATTGAAGAGGTTTGTTTGACAAATATCCAGATTCTATATGGATTTTCAGTTCACGGTTGGCAAATAAGCAGACCTTAACTATAATAACATCTAAAAATAAACGACTAAAAGACTCTATAGTTTAATTCAACCTACCCTGGAAGTTTCAGGTCGATAGGATTCTCAGTACGAGCGTAATCGTGTCTACGGACGGCCGGCCGGCCGGACGGACAGAATAGATTTTGACACCGGATTCATCATCAGTGAGTCCAACCTAGTCGTTTAAGACCATTTTCGGCTGAATCATCGAAAATTACGGACAAAACTATAGCACGCTGTTCCCCTAGAACATGCGCGCAAAAAACGATAAAGAGACTCGATATTTTTTTCAGCAACTTTGACGGTTAACTAAGAAGGTCGTTTTGTGAAAGCTTGAAATGATTCGTAGATATTTCTATTCGAAATTTCCCAATATTAGCGATGTAGGCGGCGTAGTTTAACTAAATTGTCAGAAGGTGGCACCACTGACCGACGCATGCTAGCTACTTCATTCCAACACAGCATAAGCGCGTCGGTCATGGTCGCTCACTACGCCGTGTTGGAATGTGAAGTAGCTAGTGTGCGTCGGTCAGTGGTGCCACCTTCTGACAATTTAGTTAAACTACGCCGCCTACATCGCTAATATTGGGAAATTTCGAATAGAAATATCTACGAATCATTTCAAGCTTTCACAAAACGACCTTCTTAGTTAACCGTCAAAGTTGCTAAAAAAAATATCTATATACCACCTTCTGGCAACTCGGTGGAACTACGCCGCCTACAGCGAGGTTCATGCGAGATATCTTGAGGAAATGGTTTCGAATGCGAACAAGCGCGTTAAAGTTCCTGACCTTAGCTCAGTGCTTTTCTTAGTTTTTTTCAAAGGACTGTGAACATTATAGTGGAATAAATGATAGAAAATCGTTTTTGCGCGCATGTTTTAGGGCAACAGCATGCTATCGTTTTGTCCAATTGTCTGTAATTTTCAACTTTTGAGCCGAAAATGGTCTCAAACGACTAGGTTGGACTCACTAATGATGAATCCGATGTCCGGCCGGTCGTCCGTCCGGCCGAGGACACGATAAATATCGAAAGGAACAAGCTAGCGACTTGAAATGCCGCGGTTGAGTTCGTTAATGGGCCAAATCGGCCAAATAGTTTTGGAGTTTGAATCCATTGAGCCATTTGAATCTATGAGATTATTTCCCTGATATTTCAGGTACTACTGGAGCGATTGGATTGAAACTTGCCAGTTACTTGAAGCATAACGACGCGAAACTTTCAGCGAAATTTTGTTGGGATCATATGGTAGCTTGATTTCGAAAAAAGTTTCTTTCAAAAATTTTTTCGAAAACGAAAAATTTCGTGGGTTTCTTCTCGATATCGTTGTTTTTTTCGTTATAACTCGAGAAATACTGATTCAATCATAATGAAACTTCGCAGCTAGTTTGGAGATGCTGGAGGACTAGAGGATAACGTGCTGTTCCCCAGAACAAGCGCGTGAAAATGTGTGTGAAAATATATAAAGAAAATTCTTCTGCGTTCTGCGTCGACCGGCCGACGAACGGAAGGCGGCCTTCAGGCACTTACTGTACAGTGTGTTGCACTTACGGGAGTACTACCACAGCCGTCTCTAGAAGGCTGTGGTACTACTACGTTTAATGATACCACCTGCAGGTGAAAGCCTGATATTGTGTAGGCTTCAGACAGTAGCCTTGAGGCCGTCTGTTGAGGCAAATATCTGGCAACTATCGCATATAGTATGTATGAGGCCCTTTACAATGTATATCCATTAAATAATATTCCATGCACACTGAAAACTTTGGCATATAAAAGCTCATGTAATTTAAACCAAATGAATCAGTATGGGAGCATATGTACGGTTTCAACTATTTCAGGAAATACAAGTGTTCACAGAGGTTGCTTTTTGACAGAGTACAAAAGCTACCTACTGTTACTCAAATCTGAAATCAAACAAAGATTCTTCTCCGAGTGAAAAACTCTTGAATTCGCCGTTGTGACTCATCTATTAAATTCGGAGGAAGGAATTTTTTCAGCATTATCATTATGATAATTATCGATTAAAGCTTATTTTGGGAAAATTTTGCATATTTTTTTTAGGTTTTCATGGGTTTTCAGCCACAATATCTGAAACAGAACTATTAAAAATTAAATAAAAATTGTTTTTATCATGAAAAACACTCTTGCGGATTGCAGTATCAAACTATTCATTTGTCAAGGGCATTTTCTTGTAGAAAAGATAATGAACAATACATGAACAATACAAACAACAAAGAGAGCGAACTGTGACGTTTCAGAGTACAAATCTGACTCTTTCATCAGACAAAGAAAAAAATTTCAAGAATTATTTTCTTTCGATTTCGTTTTGATTTGAGACTTTTGTCACGTTGACAGTTTTGAGAAAACACAGCAACACAGATTTATTTGGTTTTTTTAGTTTCTTAATTCCACCTCTTTTGTAAGTGAATTCAGCCAAATAGGGTCAATTTCTTACAAACAATGAGCAAAATAACTCCCTCCATTTAACAAAATGCAAATGGACTCTTCGAGTTTTCTTTTCAAATCATCTGATTCCAACATCAGTATTTTTGTATTGTCCCAATCTATCATGTGATTCCCAATGGTCGAACATACATGGTTCGTTATTTTTACCAAATAACGTTCAAAGAGTCCTCTTGCATTTTGTTAAATGAACAGAGGAATTTTGCTCATTGTTCGGTAGAAATTGACCCTATTTAGCTGAATTGTCTTAAAAAAAGAGGTAGAGTTAAAAAACTTTAAAACCAAATGAATATATGTTGCTGTGTTTTCTCAAAACTGTCAATATGACAAAAATCTCAAATCGAAACGAAAATCGAAAGAAAATAATTCTTGAAATTTTCTGCTTCGTCTGATGAGAGAGTCAGATATGTACTCTGAAACGTCGCAGTTCGCTTTTTTTATCGTTTCCATTGTTCCTGTACTGTTCATTAGACAATCTTTTCTGTAAGAAACTGCCCTTGACAAATAGTTTGATACTGCAATCCGCAAGGGCGTTTTTCATGATAAAAACAATTTTTTTTTAATTTTTATAATTCTGTCTCAGATATTGGGAGTGGAAACCCATAAAAACCTAAAAAATGATAAAATAATTATGTATTCATATTAATTTCAGTTTTCACATGGCAAGGTTTGTCAGTGAGCTAATAATCACCCTGTATTTGCTTCTCACCTAGGACTGACAAGAATAAATAGCAACTACACATTAGCATCCTAATGAAGAGGACATTTCGACATCACCGTCATTATGCTTCAACTTAGTGCCAAGTTTCAATCCAATCCCTCTAGTTGTTCCTGAAATATCAGGAAAATTACCTAAAAATTTCAACTGGCTATAACTCCGGAAGCGTTTGGCCGATTTTGCTCAACCGCCACATTTTGAAATGCAACCTACCCTGAAAGTTTCAAGTGCAACTTAGTCGTTTGAATATATTTTCGGAAAAGTATTCGAAAATTACAGACATTATAATAGATAGAGCGATAGCACGCTCTGTTCCCCAGAACATGCGCGCAACAATGAAAAACAAAACTGCCAACACTAAAAGCTTTTGTGCTTATGGATGAGAAACTAATACGCATCAAGTCATTATTGTAATTCGTTCAATATGCGCTATTGTTACATATTTTTACAAGAGTATAATTTTATATTGTCCAACAATTGATCTACAATGATTAAATGTTGAATGCAATACAATAAGATTAATGTCTTTTTGTTTGTCTCTTGTAGATTCGAAGCTTAATTGAATATGCTCGCCTACCCAAGTCATTTTGAATTGTTCTCGCTGAAATTATTTTATGCACATTTACAAGAATATGCGTGATGAATGAATGAAATTAGAATTCAACTTCTAAACCAAAAGTTGAAAAAACTAGAAAACTATCAGACAAAAAATTGGAAAAAACTTGCCTGCTTGTTCAGTTGTTCTTTTGCGCCTTGTAATTTCAAGATTCTCAGATATCCCTCTCGAAAGATTATCACATAGTGGTGACCAATCCGAATACTGACTCCTCTCAACCCTGTCTGATTAAAAAAAAAACAATTTTTCCTTCTTCTAATCATATATTATGTACGAAATTTCTTGATCAGAAAATCGTAGAATACGTTTATCAGGAAGTGAATGAATTCATATAGAATGAAAAACACGGATGTGAAACCAGCAGCTTTTGTACGCATGTTCAAATTCGTTGATGAAGCAGTCATCTTCACACGTGATTTCGGAAATAGTATTGGGCGCAGATTACAAAGAGATAACGTCTGTAATCTGTGGTAATGGGGACATAGAATTTTGAATGGGTATATCTATGGAATTATTGATAAGATTTTACCCACTGACGAATTAGACCTTCGCAACTAAGTCCAAATCTACTCTACAAATATCGAGTTTTTGAGTCGTTCTAAGTTATTGTGTTCACCATATGTCTGAAGAAACATTTAAAAAAAATCGACATTTGTAGGTTGAGGAGGTCTGGACCTTAGTTATTACGACCGAATTCGTAAATGTGTACGTCCACCCTATGATTCTTCAGATATACCCATTCAAAATTGAAAAACGCTGCAAATTTTACACAAGGGTTTATTATTTTCTCAGTTTAATAACCCAATACCATCGGTATCTTAAATAAAACGTATATACTATTGATAACTCATTGGTTTTTAACACCCCAAAATTTGCAGCGTTTTTCTTTATAACTCAGGGACCACTGGTCGGAAATCATCCGGGAGAACATTTTTGGGTTGAGTTATTCACAAGTGATCAACGTTGAGACTTTCCTGAGAATTCGGTGGTGAGTTTTCGAGAAACAATTTTTTTCCCTCCAACTCCCAATTTTGAGCCCTTAGGGTACACCGATCCTGCTGAAAAGCTTGGAGGATCAATCTCGAGGGACACACGATTTTTTTAGCAAGTTTCACAGATTTCGGTTCAGCTCTTTCAGAGAAAAGCCCCGGACAACGGACGGCGGACGAAAGGATTTTTTTTTATTAGTTCATTCAAATATACATACTGTAAAATGTAAACTGTGAAATTTTCAGGGGGGTATTTTTTTTTTGGTCGATCACTAAGGTTTATTTTTTGATTTTATCGAAAAATAAACCAAAATTTGGAGGTAAATTTGTGTTTGGTAGGGTAAATTTATGAAATAGGACCACTCTATTTGGCTACGTATTCGAATGCCGCAATGTTAGGAAAAGTTGCACAAAGTTGTGCATATCAGCACATTTGAACTAATAACCAAGATTCATCATAGTAAGAGCAATATTTTTTTGGTGCCGAGATTGGACATGTTTTTTTCAATATTTAAAAAAATTTAAATTGGATCGAAATGATATTTGGTATATTGTTATGAAATATGGGTCTCGAGGTCTGTGCAAAATTTATTCGAAATCTGATAAACAGTTTCTGAAAAAAAAATTTGAAAGAATAATTTCGAAAATTTTTTTTTGGGTTGTTGTAAAAACAAGACCATCAGGAAATTTTGCGAAAAGTGGTGCATCGGCATTTTTCGACTAGCTTTCAAGTTCCATCATGATTGGAAAAGTATTTATGAGTTATTTCGAAACTTACCGAGAAAAAAACACAAAATTTGAAATTTTCTTTTCCAATATCTCCATTATAGTTGAATTAGGATCAAACCAAGATTCAGTAGTGTTGTGAAATATACATAGGCTTTAATGGTTGTGCGAAATTTCGTCGGAATTTGATCGAAGGTTTTTCAAAAAAAAATTCTAAGAAAAATTTCGGGAAAAATATCCAATCCAATTTAAAATCGGTGATTTCAATTTAAAAAAAACCATAATATCTCTAAAATTTCATATTTCGGAAAAAATTATCCCATTGAATCTAAACATGATGATCAGTTGTGAAATGCCGACGAGCAAGCTTGTGCGAATTTCTGTTACAAAAATGTTATATTATGTCAATCACGAACTATTGGATTCCGCTGATACTTCAATTGAAGCTTCAATAAGTGAGTGCCGAAAACCATTTAATATATAAATAATATAAAAGAATAACATCTCAAATAGATAACATCTGCGGAATCGATACCGAGCCGTCAGACTGACCCTAAGCACAATACCTTCCGGAAGAAACATTTCAGAGAATTGATATTTCTGATTATGAATTCGTGAATGGTTCACGCATTGAAATCAAGTACTCCCAGACAAAATGAGTGGCAATCTTTCAATCAATATACAGGGTCCCACAACAGCGGCGCGGTGTTCCATATCTCTATTTAGAAAACAGATAGGATTCTTGTTTTCTATGATGTTCAATTACAAATTAAAAATTTTTCCGGTCACACAGGGTGTTCCATTTTTTCTGGGCGGGTCCGAACTTGGTTTTTCCAAATGTCAACCTGCATTTTCAATCACTTCTTCGGTTACTATTAACATGAAAAATAAAATACACTTTATACGTATCTTTACCCCGAAAATATCAACGGTTTTCGAGATATTCTACCTGACATGTCTTTTGGCTTATTATTTGATAAAATCAAATAATAAACCTTATAGTGATCGACCAACAAAAAAAAATTTTAACCCCCCTTGAAAAATTCTCAGTTCACGTTTTGGAGTATGTAGATTTGAATGAACGAATAAAAAAACACTGCAAATTTTACACAAGGGTTTATTATTTTCTTAGTTAAATAACACAAAATACCATTGATATCTTAAACAACTTGGAACTGAATGCGATGATTCATTTTAGATATTATTGGAAATTTGCAGCGATTTTCTTTATATTTCAGGAACCACTGGTCGGAAATCATCCAGGTAAAAAAAAGGGTACACCGATCCTGCTGAAAAGTTCGGAGGATCAACCCCGGGTGACACATGATCTTTCTACTAAGTTTCAAGGATTTCCGTTCAGTACTTCCAGAAAAAAGACCCAGACAACGGACGGCGGACGGACCGATTTTTTTTATTCGTTCATTCAAATTTACATACTCCAAAACGTAAACTGTGAAATTTTCAGGGGAGGGTCAAAAATTTTTTTTGTTGGTCAATCACTAAGGTTTATTATTTGATTTTATCAAATGATAAACCAAAATCCGTCCGTCCGAAGTCCGTGGTCCGGGGCTTTTCTATAGAAGTACTGAACGGAAATCCTTCAAACTTGTCTCTCGGGGTTGATCCTCCAAGCTTTTTAGCCGGATCGGTTTACCCCGTAGATACAGGAAAGAGAAGATGAAATAAACAACGCAGAAAAACGTGGCCAACATCTCTGTGTTTATATTTACATTTCTCCAAAACGTCAAAATTGTTTATTCAGTTATTTGTGATATTTAGACAGAAGTAGCTGAATATTTTTAAGTGTAATACAATTATATAGTATTAAGGATGCCAGTAAAGTGTGTAGTGTGTGGTAAATATGCTGAAAAGGAAAATAATCGTTCCGTGTATAGGTTAGTATTTTGCTTTCCTCGCCATTGGCGTACGTCGTCAATATTTTGGATGCAGATATTATTCGGACATCAATAATATAACTATTTATTCTTAAACCATCTCTTATATATGATTTTTTTGCATTATATTTGTTATATTGATATGTACTATTCGTTTCCAATAAACAATTATATCTACTATGACTGTATACATCAGAGAAAATTGTTAACATTTAAGAACCTGCTCCTGAAATATACAATTTGATCCAATACAAAATGATACCAATATTTATTTATTCAAAGATTTATTTATGATCCTTAATCAGCATATTATTTTGGATCAATAGGTCGTTTAGGAAGTTTTCCAACAAGGTATGATATACGTAAGATTTGGCGCTATTAATGAGTTATTCAATAGGTCCTTGGATCTTTTGTACAAAAATAAAGCAAATCTTCTCACAGCCCCAATATAATGGACTATTCTTGTGGCTTGATCTTTACCAGGAGAGGAGTTTCCTTTCAATTTTTCAATAATATTATGAATCTCTTCCGAATCTTTAGACTGAAAGGAAGTAGTTAGCATAGTCTCTTCCTCGGTGAATTGGACACTTGGTTTTTATTAAATATTGTATTGTCCAAGCGAGGAGTTCAATATTTAAAGGTATTCCTCATTACTTGGATATCAGCTCAGAGGATTTTCCGTATTCAATATACCTATATTAATACAAGGAACCACACAATTATCTCTTTTCAAAAATAAACAATATACGACCATGAAATGTATCTAGAAACCATTCAATTATTTGGATGCATTGATATATATGACGTTATCCAGCAATCTGAATATAGTTGCTTATTCGATCCACTTCCTGAATTTTATTCATAGCAATGGAAATATTTTGGTTTCAGGAGAGAAACTCATTAGACTCTTAGTTTTGTCTGAAATATTAACCTAAATCAGATTCTGAAGCTTACTTGAAGCATTTTTTTGTAATTTGCATGAGAAAAGCAAGTTTCTGGGTTGACTACCACCAAAGAACTGCTCAGTATTATCACCGTATAAATCTCTTTATACAATTATATCATCATTTCGTTAACTAGCCCAATCCCTTTCTACCTTATGATGCGTACGCTAGTGATCGCTTTGGAGAAATGTAAACAAATATTTGACAACAATCACAAGAGATGTTGGCTGCAAACATTGAGTGAAGGATGAAGGGGAATGTGGTATCTTCTCTTTCCTCTATCTACGGTTTACCCAAAGGGCTCTAAATGGGGGGTTAGGAAAAAAAAAATTATTTCTTGAAAACTTACCACCGAATTTTTATGAAACTCTAAACGTTGATTACTGTTGCATAACTAAACCTAAAAAATCTAACCCGGATGAATTCCGACCAGTGGTTCCTGAAATATAAAGAAAAACGCTGCAAATTTCCAATAATATCGAAATTGAATCATCGCATTCGGTTCTAAGTTGTTTAAGATATCGATGGTATATTATGTTATTTAACTAGGAAAAAAATAAACCGTCGTGTAAAATTGGCAGTGTTTTTTTCCAATATTCGTCACTCAGAGTATTTGAAATTATTAAGTTCAAGTCCCATTGATATTTATTTCTGATCAAATATTGTACAATGGTTACTATCTCCAACGGTATATCTGATATCGAACTTGGATTTACAGGGTATGAAAAACAGTCTACCACATATTGGTAATAAAAATTGGCAGAATCTTCCTTATTTCAAATGGAATCCCCTTTATTTTATCGATCCATAAGGAGCATCGAAAAGAGCTCTACAAATTTCGTCCAGTAGTCCAAAAAATATTTTATTTAATTTTCAATAGTTCTGTTTCAGATATTGGCAGTGAAAAACCCAGAAAAAACCTATAATAAATTAGTTATCCGTAACAAGACTATTTGTCGTTCTTTTCCATAAATAATATTCGATTCCCTTCAACATTCTTCATTTCGAGTTGAAGAATTTCTTATATCTCGGCCCATTTCTTCGAAAGATCAGGTAGATTAGAAGAAAATCGTCAATGAACAACGAAAAAATGCAGATAATTACCGGTCAAGTTTTTGCCAAGCACATTCCCACTCAATTAACTCCCAATTAGTTTCTTTTAGGACCAGCCTTATTGCCATCGGTCAAATTTCTCGAATTTTCAGCAGTAACGGGCCACATTGATACCTTGAAATATACGTGAGCAATCCGAAAAGTAGGTATTTGCCCGCCCGAACGTTCGCTAACAAACCAAGATTACATTTCAAACTATTTGTGTATGAAGTGGAGAGATATTCAGGGGTGCGTTCACAATTGTCAACCCGAGTTGCTCGTCTCACCTCGGTTTAATGTAAAGGACGACGCACGGTAAATCATCTTCGTTCACGATTCGGTTGTCAAACTTTCGTTTGTTATCATAACATAACCTAAAAAACTGTTTTGATTTTGACTAACAAAATTCAATTCGATTTTATTTTTGAAATGGATCCTGCAGTTGAATTTTTTTGTTTGGAAGATTCGTCCTCAGATAGCGAGCTAGAAGATGATTCTGTTGTGGAGATGGTGGCATTAAGTTGCAGTGCCCTTACACAATGTGTTAGTGGGGAGCCAAAAAAAATTGATAGAAGAAGCTGGCTTTATGAAAATATTGACAAATACTCTGACAAAGAATTCCAGCAGCACTTCAGAATGAGTAGAGAAGCTTTCCATTGCCTTTTGTCAAAAATTGAAGATGGTATCAGAAACTACCAGATTTCGGAGTTCGTTGAAATAGCCTCCATAATGATGTATTATCAAATAATCAAATAATGACTGACTCAAACTGTTGTGATTTCGAATTGACAAGTAAACTGCGCAGCCACGAAAAATTTTCACCAACTATTTTCTGGGTTAAAAAGTTGATCGCTCGATGAGTTTCTACCCGAATCGTTGACGAAGATAAATTTCACCCGACGCCAATTGTGAACAGTCGGATGACCTCAGGGCGTCGTCGTGCGATCGTTCGACAATTGTGAACGCACCCCAGGGTGAGTGGTTGGCCATAGTCATACATTGTGATTTTATGAATGTTGTTCTCATAGAGGTAGGAAAAAAGTGGAGGGGGTATAACGATTGAAAAGTGTCACACACTTTTGAGAACCTTCTGTGGATTTACCCATACCAACATGGCCGACTTTGAACTGAATATTTTTGTCTCGTGTCATAGACCTAATATAACATGGACGAAGCTTTACGTCACTTTTAGACTGAATCGATTGAAATATACATGCAAGAGAGAACGAATATGCGTTTTCTAGGGATAAAAAGGATGGAGTTAGAAGGGGCTTGGAATCTCAAAAAATACGAGTGGGAGAGTAGATACTATTTTGAAGAGCTAGAAGAGATTTGCCTCTTCTAGCTCCATCTCCCTCTTATGTACGTTACAATCCTCTCTTTCTAAAGCTCCGTCCATGATATTTTAGGTCTATGTCTCATTTACTGTACACCACAGAATACAAATATACACTCTGTAGTTGTCGGCCATATTGGTATGGGAAAATCCACACAAGGTTATCAAAAGTGTGTGACACTTTTGATAGAAGGGAAATATAGGATAAATTACTGGATTTTGATTCGATCTAATCTGTATTTTTGGAAATATTGGAAAATAAAATTTTGAATGGGTATATCTACGGAATCATTGGGCGGATTTCACCCATTCACGAATTCGGCCATCGTAATAAGGTCCAAACCTTCTCTACAAATATCGAGTTTCTAAGTCGTTTCTTCCGGAAGTTATTGTGTTTACGGTCGGCCTAACGGCCGACTGCGTAAACACAATGACTTTTATAGCGGCGGTAGCTCAGTGGTTAGAGCGCCAGCCCCATGATCGTAAGGTCTGGGGTTCAAGCCCTTGGCCGGGAAATAACTTTTCCGGTTTTTAGGGGACCGTCCAACCATTCGCTGTTGGGTAAACAATTAAACAGTGCTGTTCCTAACGTGGCGCAAGGAATTAGTAACAAAGCCTACACAGAACACACCCGGTATCCTAACTCGCACAAGCTTTAAGCTTCTGAGGGGTTTCGTTGAAGCCTAGGATATTCGGAAAAAATACAAATACAAAATACTTCCGGAAGAAACGACTTAGAAACTCGATATTTGTAGAGAAGGTTTGGACCTTATTACGATGGCCGAATTCGTGAATGGGTGAAATCCGCCCAATGATTCCGTAGATATACTATTGACTATATTGACTAGTGTAAACTTATCCCAAAATCTGACGGTCTCCTCCGGAATCACCCTGTATACCTACTGTACCTACATTTTTCGAAAGCTTTATTATGGATTATTCTCCGCCATAGTCCAAAAACCCAAAACACATCAAATATTGCCAACTTATTTCAGAAAGAAATTAGACAGTTTCAATTCATTCTATTGTTACTTTCTTGAATCAAGTGTGCCTGTCAAAGTAAAAACTGAACTAATTAGACTTAATTATGTTTTTCTTCATACCAATAGCGACATACTTCCAAAAGATTTCAAAAATATATTATAGATTTTGGAGTTTGAAAGGAAAAAGCCCTGAAAATATTAGAATTACATGATCCGTTTCAAAGGGTTGTTAGAAATGAAAAAACGCACACAATTTAATTAAAATCGGACAGCTGATACCCAATATTATGGATATCTGAAATTCAGGACAACATTTATAAAATACTACATATCACAAAAACTAATAGCCTTCGGATGCAAAATATGCTACTTTTCTAAAAGGCCTGGAACCGTATCGGGTACCTGTAGTCACCATTATAAAATATGGCCACCAATCATGTTACACCCTGTAACACAATAATGTATGCACTTCAAAGAAAAGAGTCATAAAAACTAGCCTATACAGGATATTCCTTAATGATATGCTTATATTCAAGGGGGTGATTCTCGGAGCCATTTTGAGAAAACACATTCTATGTACGTCATAAACGTGCTAGCTTTGAAATACAGGGTGGCGAAGTTTCCAGAAAAAATCTTAATTTAACATCACCATGGTGCTTTTGCATATATTCCTATGAAATCTGGTACACGTTAACTGCGTCAAGATACATTTTCTGATGTACATAAAATTTTATTATTTCAACCAGTGGCGTCTGTATGTGTTTTTGTTGAATATTCTTGGAGAAAAAAATGTTACAACACTGCTTTTTCTCAAATTGAAAATTGTTCCTGACTGGTTTCTGATATCCTTATCAATTTCTGAACGAGTTTATTCTCTTTATTTCACTTTGTTCAGCGCATGGTTTTCGCTCAAAAATAACAAATCGTTTTACTTAAGCGTCAGACTGCTTAAATTCTACTGGGGTTTTTAGCAGTTCTCTGAAGTGAAACAATTTCTAATTTTGTGAGTGAAAACCACACTCTGGATAAAGTAATGATATAAAGAGATCAAATTTTCGTTCAGTAATGTCCCATTTTATTTTTCAGAAATATTCAATTCGAAACCCATACAGACGCCTCTGGTACAAATAATCAAATTGTTTCTACATCAGAAAATGAACCTAGATGCAGTGAGCACGTGTACCCAATTTCATAGAAATATCTGCAAATATTATTAATATTTTTTCTGGAAACTTTATCTTCCTGTATCTCAAGATTTAACATGTTTACGACATACGTTCATAGGTTTCGTTCTCAAATTGGATCCAATAATCATTTCTTTAAATATTAGCATATATCATCAACACTCTGTTTTGACGAGATATTCAATTCGTCATCTTTCAAATCGGGGACGCATGCATTTCAAGCAAACCTCACGGGATATTGTAAGCCCTATTCGCAACTACTGCTAAGCGATACGCCCTTTGGCGATAGAAATTCGAACACTTCCAAGCTAGTAGATTTTCGACGTGCCTTTAGAGTCCAATTTCGAGCTTTTGTGACGTTTTCCGAGTTGAAATATTGGTATACCGAAAGTGTTTGTAATATTCATCAATCGATTCCTTTCTTTCCGATTAAAATGTTCGATTGTATTAATTCGAAATGGCATCCTCCCGAAATGACTATTGTAGTGTACCTCAACTCAATGTTATTCATGGTCAATGAAGAAAGGATCATCCATTGCCTCTAGTTTTCATTTTTTCCAAAGCCAAATGAAAGTAAACTTAATTTGGAAACAGCATTTGGCAGGGAACTCAATGATAGAAGAAAGGCCTAGCTTTAGAAATTGAAGATTGGAAAACAGGTCACGAAATACGTGAAAGTATGTTCACTGCATTTCTCTGAAGATGTTTATCTTCATAAAGGTAAATTACCTACAACATTCATTTCGAAACAACTTCATGTCATGATGTTCTCAGGTGTAAATGAAAATAAGAGAATTTGGAAGAAAAATGCTGAAGAGAAACTACCGAGCACTTCTGCAGCTACCTAATTCACATACTACACAAAATCTTATTCTAAAAGAGTGATCTGGTTGAAAACCTGACAAAAACTAGATATACTGTTTAACTTGATAATAGCTGAAGTTATTCATATAAATACATTAATACTTTTCATTTCCATATATAGGTAGGTTGAACCAGCTGTGACATTTTTCATTTTGTATGTGTATCTTGAGCTGCTGTAATATGAAAACGAAATCAATTATATGTTTATCTGTTTCCAGAGTCCATGCAGCAGTTCAAATGAAATGAATATATTTTTGAGGATACTTGTAACCACATTAACTTTTTTCTTTAATACTTAAACTGTACCTCGAAATTAACCAACAATCTGAAAGTAAAGGCAAAACAAAAAAATGACTAATGGATATAATAACGAATTTATAATAATAAACGTATTTCAGATATGTGCATTCTAGAGAAAAATTCATTCGAAACATTAATCGATTTCCAGCGATGGACCATAAGCTCCGGTTATAGTTATCAACATTGACAGATTATTCTTTGCCTATATGTCAGTTTGGATAACCGTAACTATAACCGGAGCTTTTGGTCCATCGCTTGAAATCGATAATAATTATTCAATAGGGGGAAGAATCTTGCTTTTATAGATTTAATTAAGAAGCAGGTATACATCCCTGGTGTGAACAATGGAAGTGAAATCCATTACAATATTTTGGGAGGTCGTAGTGAAGGAATTATTCTCCATAACAAAAGTTTAAGTTCAACAGCTGAACGTTTTCCCAACAAATACAACGACCAAAAACCAAATCAACACGACGTCGACAAAGTCAGGTTAATCAAATAATCGTTTACAGCCACTCTACACTTGTGTGAACTATCCAGTTCTGAAGCATTTCGAACTTTGTTTTGGTTCCGAGTTCAGAACCAATTCAGAACTGTTCGAGTATGCGCCAATACTATTGTTCAGACAAAAAATAGCAATCGCGCATACTCGAACCGTCCCTAATAGTTCTGAACTCGGAATCAAAACAAAGCCTAGGACGCTCGGACTCTAACGTCCGAACTCCGAGCTGGTATTGTACTGGCAACAAAGCGAGAATTAACGGCCTTTCCAACTTAAGCACTACTTTATACCTTATTTTCTCTTAATGAATATTCTAATTTTTATTTATTCATTTTCAGACAATGCAATGTTACATCCAAAGGCCCTGACAGTTGTCGTTTATTATGCTGTGGAAGAGGTTACAGAACAGTAGTCGAAGAGAAGATTGAGAGGTGTCAATGTAAATATTACTACTGCTGCTATGTAAAATGTAAAGTTTGTAAGTCTAGCAGTCTGAGATACGAGTGCAGCTAAGTTGGTTTGTATTGTACTTAGGGTTTACCATATTTATTGGAATAAAAATAATATATACTTATCATTATATATCAAATCGGTATATGCCGAGGAAAATTATATTTATTACTGGTAGGGTGAAAAAATTTATTAAAACCTTGAAATCGTTCCCTCTGATCTTTGGGTCAATATTACTGATACATTGAGTGAGTTTTTGGGGTTTTTTTGGTCATTACTTTTCCTAATATGTCAAACAGCATTTCAATTCAACATAAAAAACCTATAACTATATTCCATTTAATTTCATGAAGACAGTCGGTTGGCCATGGATGTTGACACATGCACCTCTGTATAATTGAAAAATGTTTGGTTAGGTTCATTTCCTGTCAGATAACTAAGCAACATTGTACATTATACATAAAGGTAGTAGTAAGTATACAACAAAGTCTATCGAAAAAGTATTTCATAAAAATATGTAGGACTCGTCAATGTCTCAACGAATTATTTTGATCGTGACGACTTTGTTACGTAGAACAAATAAGATTTAAAAAAATTATATATTATAAAATTATAAATTCTCAAAATTAATCAAAACGAATATAATCCTCTTCAAGGGTGTGGATCCCTCTTTTTAAGCACAGGAATTAATTCTGATTAATAGGCACCAGGTAATTTAATTATCTGGTCACCAATTTCCGAAACTACCAAAGTTCTTGTGAAAAACGAAAATATGCACATTGATTAATATTCTCTGTGAGCATGAGAGGGAAACATAAATTATAGATCAAACTAATCCTACTTTATTTTATCCTAACTAATAGACCTACACTAATAACCCTATCTCTATGATTTTGCCTAACTTACCCTAATTCTTATCCTATTATATAAATCCTACATCTAACAGTCTAAACCAAGGTCCAAACTTACTTTACAAAATCCTATCTCTCTATTTACAAATCGCCTGGGGGGTTACTTATCCATTAATTGATCGGTTAGATCATATACCAACATGATCGACTTCCTTCAGATGGTTGTTCTTGATTATGTACAATTCTTCAACAATTATATAAGGAAATAACTATGCCAAATCCAACAACCCTAAAAAGATTACACAAAAAGAACGATTAGAATACCTATTCCTTCTGGGAAACGAAAATGGTAACTCACCCTTGATGGTGTTGGGGTTAATGTGAGGTGACTATTATTAATAATTGTATGAGTGCCAACTTGACTCAGTTCTTGTAAGTCGAAACATTTTTGTGTGTTTATATATATAATGTGGTATCTATATGTATGCCTGGGCTTTACAAAAAAAGTCCACTTTGGCAAAAAACTATACAATAATTCACATTTTTTTATCGTGAAGTAGCTGTTTCAAGGTTCTCTGAATATAAAACCATTATCATTTCATTTTGTAAACATTTGAAAATACTCCTATACATATCAAAATCATTACCCATGTTATTGATAAAAATGCTTGTATGTCATGCCCTAGACACTATAGCGAAACATCTTTTTCAAATGTTTTTCATAGAAAGTAGAAGTTGTAACTTGCTTGAAATGAAACAAAGCTTTGTAAATAATGACTTTTTAATTGGAAAAATTTGTATATAAATTAACATCCCTACAATTCTGTATGTACATCAGGAGTGATAGTAGGAGGATCTGTAAAATAAAAGTAGCAGATAAGGTATGTAAATAAATGAGTTTCATTTAACTAACCATTGTCTGTTTCTGCTGCTGGATCATCATCCATTAACCCAGAATCGATTTTCTTCTGAAGTTGCCTCACTTCGTTATCGTAACCTTGCCATTCTGGAACTATCCTGACTGCAGCTGATAACTTTGCTTCTTTTGTCAAGGGGTTGTTACACTAGAAAAAGACTTGATTGATTCTCTTTCTAATAACACAGAAATTGCCGATTCCACTACATTTTTCTGGATAATTATTCTTGTTCATTTCATCCAGGGATTCATCATAATTATGAAAGTAGTAGGCCGTCAACTGTCCTCTGACCGTGTCCTTGCGGACTATTGTGAGTTATTGTTTTAACACTTCTCAAATCTAAGTTCGGATATTCACGATTATCTTAAAACTTCATTCAGTTCGTTTTCAGGGTATAAGTAAAATGAAGGATAAGTTAACGATGTTCATATTTGTATGAAGTAAAGTTAATGGGATGCGGTAAAAAAGAGGACAATCAAGTTTAGATCACGCCGATGTTTCGGTTTATTTGAAACCTTTCTCAGAGATCTGGAAGGCGATACAAGATTATTGTCGTTTGAGGAACTATGACCTTTCTCTGGTTAAAATCATTTGGAATCTGAGTTAGGAATACCCAATGCTAAAGCTTCATTCAGAATGACTTCGCGGGCAAAGTGCGACTTCAATAGGAAACTCTGAACGAAATTTGCCATTCGCAATGAAAACTCACACAAGCGCGCATTGTCAACGGACACCGACAAAGCTATAGGTCACGAGCAGTTTTGACAGTTGAGAGAGACTGGAGGACCAACGATAACCTAGAATGCATTCACTATGGGAAAAAAGCTATTTGGCTTGTGATTTTGTATTAATTTAGATATTTTGGACTGAAATATTTACTTTCGCATAATCTAGGAACTATATTCAAAGTATTGTAACAAGATATTTCTTGTTACAGTAAGTAAGTAAGTTTATGTTGCTGGGTTCAATAAGGCAAGAAATACAATTTAAATCCTAAGTTTTTGGAAGTAAATTTAGAAATTCAAGCTCGAATAATCAACCTCAAATCGATGAAAACTACCAATGAGATGTTGAAGTATTTTCATTTGAAATGGTACTATACGGATGTGGAGAGGAACTCAACTGATCCATTTTAAAAGGGAGAAACGAGAAAATTCTTTTGATTCTGATAGGGAAAATCATATTTTCTGAATTCATTCAATCTATAACTACTTTTGAAAACTAGAAAATTAACAGAATTAAAGTTACCTTCCAACTTGTCAGTTACCTCGGTAAAGAACGTAGGGTGGAGATTGGACTCCACAGTCAATAAAACTTGAATTAGATAGGATTGATTCATAACATTGACATTCAGGTATGTAATGAGATCGAATTTTGAGCGGATTTAAATGTTTAGTCGAGTAATATCATGTACAATGTTTTGGTAAGGCTAGCTAGTCGTATTTTAGAGTAAACACAAACCATCCACCTGTGTCAATACACTATTTCTATCTACTATAGCCAGG
The DNA here is from genome assembly GCA_958510865.1 of Myrrha octodecimguttata. Classification (NCBI taxonomy): domain Eukaryota; kingdom Metazoa; phylum Arthropoda; class Insecta; order Coleoptera; family Coccinellidae; genus Myrrha; species Myrrha octodecimguttata. Next base: position 37,923,944 of record OY294057.1, read on the forward strand.
AGTACCTGGCCGTGTCTAGGAATGGAAAAGTTATGAGCACGATTATATCACAAAATTTCGCAATATTTCACCTCCATATGAAAGTAACAAGGTGCCTATATAATAAACTACAACACACAGAAAGACGGCAAACGCAAACTGAACTAACCAAACGTCTGTTTATTTGCCTGTTTATGAAAGCAGTGACTAATTTCATATCAAGTCCACCAAATTTATACTATCATTATCGAAAAAAATATCAGTCCGAAATTTCCAAATGAATACGAAATCACGAGAGAAATCGCTTTGCACCATAGTAGTAGTAAACAATGCATTTTCGGTTATTTTTGGTCCTCCAGTCTCTCTCAACTGTCAAAACTGCTCGTGACCTATCGTTTATGTTGTTAGGTTAGATCCAATACAAGCATACTTCCTTTATACACTCGTTAATAGTTAGTAGCAAATAAAAGCGGAAGAAATGCGATGTCCCAAAAAATCACATCAAATTCAAAACGGTAGCCAGAATAAAAGTAATGGGCATGTAGCTGACACGAAATGGGACCTGAATTGCAAGCTACCTTCTTGAAAAATATTTTGCCGACTTCAGCCTGTAGGCTAGCATGATTTTCATTGTCAATGACAGCTTTCGAACCCGTATGCTCAGCCAGCGTAGCCAAGTTGCTTTTCTCACGCGAAGTCATTCGGAATTTAGCTTAAGAGTTGAAAAAAAAACAACAATTTATAGCTTGAGCTAAAAATAATATAAAAACAAACAAGTTTAATGCATCAAACAAATGTATTATATTGGAGAGTGAGAGAAGAGAAAACAACAATATATACAAATATAAAATAAGAATTAAACAGGGGATTACCAATACTCATTCACTTTCATGAAGTAAATCGATAGGCCATGGAAGTTTGACATATTCCATTCTGTATGTCAGATAAGTACCCAATGTTGTCCGTTCTACATAAGGGTCGTAGTAATACGTATATGTAACTAAAATAGCCATTTTCCTGACACAGTCTTCGTCACAAAAACTAGATAAAACTGTTCCAAGGCCTGCCGACTCGTCTAATAAAGTGAATGGAGTATACATTATTAGTTGGAAAATTTGTCAGTCTTTGGTTAAATACAATTCCTTCTTTGTTTATTGATAAAATGAAGCAACACGCCACGAATATGAATCAATCTGTTCAATTCCTTTTTTTATAAATGTATAAAGTGCTGATTATTTCTTCTCACACCATCAAAAATCATTCAAATTTTTTTGCTGTTTTGAAGTTGTTGGTTTTTCGTTATATTTCAGCTGAAACTGTATTTTGTTGTTTTTTATGTAACTCTTAACGTTAACATTTCCTAGTTCAGATTAAAAACTTTTTACCCATGATCATAGTTCTTCAATGAACAATAAATAATATCGTATTGCTATTCCAGAGCGGATGGTATTAAATAAATCGGAACATCGGCTTGAAGCTGGCCGACCATAAGGTAGATGGAGATATGCGGAGGAGCTACACGCCGCAGAAATCAGGGGGCCGATTCTTGAATCTCGATCAAAAATTGAAGAGTGTGACAATTGTCATATGTTTATGTCGATTTTCCAAGTTTTCTCGAGCATCTACAAAATTTGTGAGAGTTCTATCCGCCATTTCGACTATATTTTCAAGCAAATATTCAAGACATAAACTGAATGCAAGATATCGGGAAATTTCAAATCGGAATATAAAAATAACCTTATCACCATTTCCTTCGACTTAGGAACGAGTGGTAAGGTCTTACGGAGTATAGGAGATATAACATTCGATTGTCGAGTGACATTCGGTTTCATACGCAGGTCATGTCTACTTGTTTATTTATTTTAGAAAATCGACGCAAACATATGACAATTGCAAAGTCGATTTTCTACGTTAAATATAAACAAGTAGACATGACCTGCGCATGGAACCGAATGTCACTCGACAATCTAATGTTATATCTCCCATACTCCGTACCAGTCGTTGCTAACTCGAAGGAAATGGTGATAAGGTTATGTTTATATTCGGATTTGACATTCCTCGATATCTAGCATTCAGTTTACTTCCCGAATATTTGCTTGGAAACATAAACCCCTTTCCAGCAAACGTCTGGAGTGCATCCGATGCGCCTCCGGAGTGCGTCACACCTACGTTTGACCGTTCCAGTAAGCGGAGCGTCAGACACTCGCTCTACCTTCCCCTTTCCCCTGATGCACCACCCGAATTTGCGGGGCTTCACGCACTGACAGCTGTGAAATGCCGCCAATATTTGAATATTTGCCTCCTAAGCCGGTTTGAGTATGTTTTTGTTTGGAACACGATACAAATACCGTCTTTTATAATATATTTGTGCAAGGTTTAGATCTTTGGTCTAGATTGTAGTATTTCTCACCACAGAATATAAGTCGTGGAATATTTTGCCGTCATCACTTCAACAGAGATTTCGTTCAAAATTTTTTGTTTGATTGAATAATGGCCGGAAAAGAATTATATATATATCAAGTAGAATATGAGGGTGAAATTCACGAACTACATTTAGATGAGGAAACGTATAGGAGAGTAGTCCATGGTTTGTATTAAATAATTAAATCAAATTAAATAAAAGTGGGGTTAGTTCAATTTGACAGTTCATAGTTTCGATACAGTACTGTGGTTTTGGCATGTTCCCGTATAGCGAGGGCATGAAGTCCCGGTGCATCAAGCCCCAGGGGCTTCACGCACTTTGCTGGAAAGCCCCTATAGTCGAAATGGCAAATAGAACTCTCACAAATTTTGCAGATGCTCGAGAAAACTTAGAAAGTCGACATAAACATATGACAATTGTCATCCTCTCCAATTCTTGATCGAGATTCAAGAATTGACCCCCAGATGATTCGTCCACTATAGAGCGATCGGTCAGGTCGGCGCACAGTTCTCGATTGACTGTCAATGTATTTACATGTCAGCTGAACTCTATGTCTTCTGACGAAATTCGATATATTTGTTTCTCAATATGTTCAAAGATAATTATCTGAGCAAACTAAAATTTAAAACCTGTTGTTGGTGGGTAACCTTAAGGTCCGTGCCAAACTTCATTGCAATCCGATGGATAGGATTTCAACGAAAGTCGGAAAAATTCTCGAAAAACATTGTTTTTAGGATTTGTGTCTGGACGATCCTCAATGAATTTTGCACAAAGTTATGCTTTGACATTCTGCAACTAACAATGAAATTTCATTTCGATAGCGTCAGTACTTCTCGAGATTTAAGGAAATAATCTCGAAATTTCCAACAGCCACGGAATTTGTCATATTTGCTTCAAATACCTCTGTGAAAAAATATCTGACCGAACTGAAATTTGAAGCACTTTTACTAAATTTTGACTTGAATATCTGTGTTGAATTTAAAAAATGTTTCCGACTAATTTTCCACCGGACCATCCTCACGATATTTCAATTCGATCGCTGAAGCATTTCTTGAGATATTAAGGACAAAATCTCTCTAAATGCTAAAAAAAAGGTTTGTGCTAAGTTTTATCATAATCTGATAAGAAGTCTCCGAAATAACTTATTTTTCAACAAAAGTCCGGATTTTGTTTAACTTCCTAACAAGTAGGCTCTTTATAAATTTTGCTTGAAGTTGCACGTTGCTATTCCCTGAGAATTGTCGAAGCTACAAACTGATCGCATCAGCACTTCATGAGATATTGAGGAATTAACCTCAAAATTCAAGATTGACATAAATCCGAAACTGTTCGGACGATTTTGCCATTAACGAACTCAACCGAGATATTCAGGATAAAACTCACCCAGAAAGTTCAAAAGTTCCTTCGAAAGTTAGAGCACATACGGACGAACGGCTGAACAGAAATGTTTTTGACCTGACGTGCCGGTGATACTGCATACACAGCCATTCAAATATGAATAATTATTTTCTCAATAACTCAATAAATACTGATCCGATCGAACTGAAATTCACAATTAAGTAAGGATCGTATCGCTAGAAAATTTCAATGACTTTTAAGTTCAGAGTCAGAAACCAGACGATCCAAGTCTACAGAAAGCGTAACGAATCCAGCCGAATGATATCTCGAATTGCCGATGTCGCATGATTCCGGCACCGACCTCCTTCCACTAGGTCGGCGTAGCGGTTCGAGCCAAGAAAGAAAGTCTGCGGAGAATCCGAGCGCCGACCGCTGGCAGCACCTTGAACGGACCTTGTTCATTTTGGTTTAAGAGCACACAGTACTGCAGGCTGGTAAATTACTGCTTCTGGTCGTATTCAAACAACTTTGCTTCATTCGAATTTCTAGAGATATTAAACTCAATTTTATTAACTGCTAGGCACTCTGGGGCAATGTGCATGGCTGTTCCTATTTATTTTAAGGAGATCATGCATTCATCATCCTCAGCCAGGCTGCAGTGATCTGTCAGAATGTTTACAGAGCCTTTGTTGTTGGTTTATCTAATCTCAATATTTGATTGGTCAAGATTGGGTTGAACGCTTTCAAATTTTTCATGGCAGGTCGACTCAGCTAGAAGAGTTCAATTTTGCGCATAATCGGTTCCTAACCCGCATGAAGGTGTTTTACACCTTTGTGTACAAGAGTTGCAAGCCCGTCTGCTTTCTCATTGCCGGAGAATCCTAAGCGACTCAGTATCCAGACAAGAGTAAGTCTATTGTTCAAGCAGCTAAGCAAGTTTTATGCTACAGTTCCTAATTATTTTCGATGGGAAACAGTTTCTTTCAAGAACTTTCAAAGCTAGAATATAGTTTCATATTGTGCTGTTCTCAGTGGAATTCTTATGTTGGGCCTGTTGCAAGTTGTCCATTCCACATCTTCCGATCTCCCAAGTAAATAGGGGGTATATCTGGGAGAACTTTCATGGCTGCGCTTGGTACTGTACAGAAAGCACCTGTGAATGCTAGGCAGACCTGCCACCATAGGTGTGTGACTCATTCACACAACTTTATATTTATATATTTTCTTCAAGATTCTTTCGACATTGAATACCGAAATTGGACGTTTGCAGTTCTAATATGATAGAGATATTTTGCGCCATCTATATTCTAACATATCTTCCGATATCGATATTCCGAGCATAAGCAGAGGAATTTTTCCACTCTGTTTACTCTATTAATGATAACGGTTTCCATACTTTACATTTGATGATTTAGAAACCAGAGAGAATTAAATGGTTATTGAAGCAAAAACCTTTTTTGCCTAGACCGATCGAGAATTCGTAATAAATTTTGTATTTCATCGTTTTATTGCTCAAAATTGAAACACCAGGTTTAATAAATATTCTGCACCTTGGTAATCATGAAATTAAATATCTGATAAAGTGTAAAAATGATGTTCACAAAACAACCACTTGTATCGGGGATTCAAATGATTGTTCTTGTTCCGATCAACAAATAGAATAATTATATATTCTTTAAGGACTCCACAAACCAACGCGGCCGCGGTGGCGATCTCGATCAGCTCAAAAACATTCCTGTTCGCGGACCATGCGATGAGTTCTTCAACCCTATGTATAGACTATGAAGCGGTCTATGAGCGCTCCCGCCTCCCACTACTTCCACAGCTCAGCGACGCAGTCGGCCTAGATGCGTAGGGGCACTATGTCCACCATATTATTACCACAAACCACCAAGACATATCACTCTACCGTTTGCGGGCTTCACTGCCTGCCGACCTTGAATCGCGTATTCCCAGCTGCAATTTGATTGGGCACCCCAACCCACCCCAAAATGCTTGTAGTATTCGGCTAAGATCGATTCGCGGGCACGAACACGTGCACAGAGATTTCCTGAGTAAATGACTTGAGTGGTTTATCCGGATGGTCTGTGATATTACACTTGTGGCTTTCAGGTCAACAGCTCGGATACTAGTGGTCTTGCGACTTTGACACCTCCAACGTTGTCCCTGGCAGCGTGTGTTTGGATACTAGGGTTCAAACACTGAATTCCCGACACCTCGAACGCTGACTGCTTTCATAGTAGGCGTAGATATGACCAGGTTTCAGCCGTCTCGGATACTAAGGTATAAAGTCTTCTACCCTTTCTCCTCCAACTATGACAGATCCAGGTCACCCATTACTCAAGGGCGTTTCAACAAGAACGGATGTCCGCGAGACTCACACTCACTGCCCAAGGGCCTAAACCAAATAGCGCTTAAACCACGACCCCCACGAGGCCGTCTCTAAGAGGTGGCACCAGTAGCACGTCCGGTGGGACGTCCAGCTCCCCGTGGTACCATATGTTCGACTCAAACGTCTCCCTAGAATGACAAAGGTCGCCCGCGGGGAGTTCATCTCGGATACTAGAGGACGTGCAAGAAAATGCAGGCTCCGACACCTTGAACACTGGCCTCCCCCTAGAGCTAGTGCAGATCTTAGTTCTGCCGCGTTCGCCCATTCACCGAGATTCTACACTGATATAGGGTAGAACCACGACAGTATAATGGCTCCACGACCTGCACTGCATCGTGAACCCACTCTCCATCCGGGGTACTATTGTTATCTCCAAAGAGTATACCTAGAATAGTAATGGTTGCCCGTAGGATGCACAACTCGGATACTAGTGACCTGCAGGACGCAGGCTCTGACACTTCAGACGTTATACTCCCCCCATGGCTAACAGAGTCTATAAAGGAGTGTTCGCTAAGTACTCAGAGGATCTCTCGGAGACAAGATGGAACAAACCAGTTCTATGGGTGTGCCCCCTGTGTTGCAAATCACATCTGCATCTGCATGTGTTAGAGTTGATCGAGATCGCTACCGGTTCCTCATCGCCACCGCGGCCGCTTTGGTTTGTGAAGTTCTCTATCAATGTTAGAACCCTGCTGATTTGAGAACATATACTCATTTTCGGAGGATTTTGCATCATTTTGTATATTTTACTTAATTTTAATAGTTTTCTTTCAGATATTGGGAGTAAAAACCCAGAAGAACCTTACAAAATCATTAGTAAGGTATGATCTGCCTTATTGAATCCACATCAGAGTCTCTTGTATTTACAAAATTTCTCGGATCATTCATAATTCAATTTCAATAATTATAGAATCAAAGGGGAAATAAATTGTTAAATATCCACCAGAAAATAGGTTAGGATACACAAAAATACGGAGACTCACTAGTCACTTTGAGAAGTACAAAACAGGGATTTGAAAAGTTATTTTCATCATTGTGCTTATCGTTACTTTTAGGAGAAATAGCCATTATCACACCAAAATAAGAAGAATTTTCTAGTGGCTCACAATCTCTTTATTATCATTAATAATAAGAATATGATGTTTGGATGTAATATAACAATGAAAAACTCACCAAATCTATGGTCTTGGCTGTTTTCTTCGAGCTATCATCACACCAAGTCTCACACCAAAGCCATTCCTGTGGAAGGGACTTAATTGCCACTTGGTGAATCATGTTGTTTGGCAAATCCTGATCCAGGTTAGATAAACTGTTAGGATCTTGACTTAGTGCTTGATATTGACCTCTCAGCCTATCTCCTGCAGCTATTCTACGGAATCTCTTGAGATCAACTACGTATAATGCTGAAATATGGTACTTCCTGCCTTGCAGATGGTTTCTCCAATATCCCTGTCTCCAAAATCTGAATCCGTCCATTTCTGTTCTAGAATCACAAAAGGGTGTGTATCCATATGGGGCTCCCCCCAAATCTAATTGTTGCAACTCTCTAAGATCAGCCCTAACAACCTACAAACATTTAATTAAAACAAAATGGAACCATATATCTTCAAACTTTACTCACCTGATCAGCATCAACGAATATGATTTTTTTCACATGTAGAGGGAAAAGTACATCCAAGAAAAGTATTTTGTAGCCCCAAATTGTCCTTTGCTTTTCAGTCTGCTGATGTAACCATCTGGGCCATTTATACTGCACTAGTTCATACTCGAAGCCATACTCTTTAGCCATGTAAGGCAAGAAATCCTGTAAACAGAACAAGATACAATTGTTACTGAGAACATACCCAAATAAAAATGATTAACAATGCACCTTATGTAGCCCTCCCCATTATTAGTGATTCCTACCTTGATCTGAGGGGAAAGATAGTTCTTCAAAAACCAAAACTTCACAGGAGTTTTAGTGTGTTTAAGTACAGACAACATCATTATTCTAAGGAACCTTTCATACAAATGCCCAGACGCTAAAGAAAAAATGTTGAGCTTTTCCTCAGGATCGTCCTCATTTCCACCAAAAGAACTGGAAATTGAAGATGTAAAAATTCAACATAACTTCACTATAACCCTCTTACCTTGCAATTGAGTTCCAAATCCCAGTTGGTGAATCATCTTCAGACAACAAGTCCACGTTAAACTTGTCAGGTTTCTTCTGTACTTTTAATCTGACAATATGAGACCTCAAAGAACTGATTAAAACTTTAATATCACTTGAATTTGCTGGGGTATCAGTTCCATCATGACTGAAATAAATCATTATCTGAAAATAAGATATCCAACAGAAAAAACTTCTTCAAAGTTCTTACCTGATAATGTCATAAATTTCAGAGCTTCTACCTTGTCTGAGCCTCAATAGCCAAGCACCAGGATTGGCTTTGAGTTGGAAATAACCAAGGTTGGCCATTACAATTGTATCAACAATAACAGGTTCTTTTTCCGTACCAAGGGTTATTTGAAGACCTCTAGGTGGGCTGCCAGATGTAGCATCAAAGCAGTGACCCTCCAAAAGGAGGTACTCAAGTTCATACTCACTGAAAATATAATCGAGTTTGATGTCAAAACTCCGAATTTAAGCCCTTATTGTTACCTGTGTACGTTACTGTCAACATTTTCTAATCTGATATTATCCAAATCATAAACTGATCTGACTACTTCTACAAGCCAGTTTTCTGGTACATGGTAGTTTTGAGTGAGCAATGGTGAAGTAGGCATGTTCGCAAATTTTGCAATAGGTCCTGGAAGTTGTTTGCCATCTTCAGAAAACTGAATTTCCTTCTCAAGGACAAACCGATAAAAACTGAAAAAAGTTTAATTAAGAGCAACTGATTTGAAAAGTTTCAATTTTTTCTGTTCAGATAAATATATCTTCAACATTTGTTGATACTCACCTCTTTAGAGGCATGTCACTGTTTTTCTCAACGCTGTTCAAGAAAATTTTGATATTACAATTTAAGACCTCTTGAAGAATCTGCAATATGGGACCTAATTTTTGAGCTCCACGAGAGACAGGATCTACAATAGCCATTAATTCAAAAGCGACATCATCTGGACGACTAGCAGGAATTTTCACAACTGAGTGTTCTTCAGTTTCACCCTTAACCTCAAATCTTGATTTTGACTGAGGTCTTGATACCAACAACGATACTATTTTGAGTAAAGAATCACTAGATATATCTGGAAATCAAACATGAATTAGTTTTGATACAATAAAAGATATGGATTCAGAATACCTTTGGCATCATCAGTTTCTTTGGACAAAGCTTCAACAATTTTGTCAAGATACTGAACCGAACTGTATCTTTCAAATAAAGCAAAGTCTTCCTCCACAAATGCTTCATCCTCCTCTAATGGCCCTAATAGCCTTCCATTGGCTACAATTCCCCTCTGTCCCACCGCTAACGACAAAACTCTTTGGCAGTATACCCTAAGCATCTTCAAATTTAATTCCTGGTTGTCTACTTTTAATTTAACTTCGTTCTAAAATGTACAATTATGAAGAATTTGCTCAAAAGACGTACATATGCTTTGAACGATTGAAAATTGCATGTAGCTGTATCATAATTATTCTGACACTTCTGACATTAGAGGTTAGAAATGAAAATGTCACTGACGTTGATTGCAACGATTACAGTGCAAAAAAAAAAGCAGTTATGATGTTGATTATATTGAAACTAAGCAAACTGTCAAATTTTCGAGTTTATCTCAAATTTTTAACACCCAATACTTACAGGTAAAAATGACAAATCACCCTTGAGGATTTTTTCGATCTCATCGTTGTTTTTCAAGAGATTAAGTACAAAATTTAGGGACTTATCAGATGGTAAACTCTCCAATGCTGAGATGACAACCTTATTCAAGTAATTCTTACTAGATCCCTCAACGTTTGGCATGAATGTTACCCTAATATCAGACTCTGATTTCTGGAAAAATACAATTATACACAAACATAACCCTAATTTCATTTCAGTGGGCTTAACACTTACAGCATGTTCAAGAGCAGAAAGAAGCACATCTCGGGATTTGCTAGTGGTTAAATCTCCCACAATCCAATAGGTGAAGGTATGATATTTTCGAGATTTTTTAGATACCGTGAAATACCTGACGTTTTCCAATGCAGTAGCTGTCATATCTCTAGGACTCAATTTCATCAATTTATGAACATTGTTTATGCTAGAGGAAACGCCCAACATATCCAGGTTGGTAGATTTTTCTTTGTTAAGAACACGTTCAGTTAATCTAAAAATATCAGGAATGTCTCCAAATGAATAACGTCAATGATTAACGTTAAATGTAACAAGAACATACAAATCGTGTAGTTTGTATTTACTCGATTTGATCTCGTTGAGCACAAATTGGAAATTGAAACAATAAACCAATTCATTCAATATACAGGGTGAGTCTTTGACCTTGCAGAATATTCCAACAGAAGATTCCTGAAGCTGAAAGAAACACATTTGTCCTCTACCATTTTTTCCGATTCGGCCTAGATAAAAAGATATACGCATTATAAATTTTCATAATAGGCTAGCCGACCCTGGAAACCTGAACACTGAAGTTTTTCCAAGCCTAAGATATACCATTCAAATCTTCGAAATAAGCAACTCTGTTATGAAAACAAGCGTCAACTTACTCTTCACATTCCAGTTGGTTAAAAAAGTTGTATTTATAGTACAATAAACAAGTTAGTTATGCCAAATTTCGTGGGCGATAAAAGTTGAATATTCTTCTCTTGGTTTCATTTTCGATAATGAGGAATCTAGCTATCACTCATATTAGCTTTGAGGCTCATCTTCAATTTGAAATTATGAATTTTCTTTGTTTATTTCATTTTCTCCAAGAATTATCAGATTCAGACATAACCCATTCAAACTTTCATTTTCATAAATAAATAAAACAGATGTACCTAATTTATCTATGAACATAAAAACGTTGCCAAATTGACGAACAGAAAGAAAGAACTCTTCGAAATCAAACACACAATATGCTTATTCTATGTATACACTTGTATAGTATATGATTCTGAACTGAACAATGAATCTGTGATTCCATTCTTAACTTTTAGACGTGGCAACGCGAAAAAATTGAATTCTGTGAATTTTTTGAACAGAGTTGCAATCAACCAAAGTACCCAATTCTCGGAATTTCACAGATATTTTTTATTTTTGGATTTCATATTACTCGAAAACGGCGCATCATACGAAAAAAAATAAAAAATACTTTTACTTTCCAAAATGGTCAAAAATTCGTTGAATAGCATTCAAATTATTTTTAAAAGTTGGATTCTTTGAATTTCTGGTATTTTTATGAAATGTTATGGTCATATTAGAGAAACTGGGAAGATGTGGATGAAATTTTGTAATCTAGGAACATTCATCGTATCAATAAAAAACTATATTCCAAAAATCATCTCATTCGGTGAGATCGTTCGCGAGATATAATAGAAAATTAAATTTTCGTATGGATTTTCAACAGTCTGTATCTTACGAACCAAGCCGAATCGGAAAAAATGGTAAGGGAAAAAAGTGTTTCTTTTGGATTCAGGAATCTTCTGTTAAAATATTCTGCAAGGTCAAAGACTCACCCTGTATAGATTGAAATAGTAAATTGATTTATTCAGTAGGTCAGTTGAACCAATCGTTCAATACATTTAATAGTTCAATTGACATGAGTAGCTTGGAATCTAATCTAATTCATATTTAAAGAAGCAAGTATTGTACCTATGACACAACCATTTAGATTTGGGACATATTTCCCATAATTTGAACTTGAAATTTGTGCCTTAGAAACCATATTAAATAACTCAGGTCGATAAAACTGCATAACAGTAAACCTCTTCATTCGATTGTTCAATCAAATTGATTGTTGAATTCATCCAGTAGAGCAATTGCAGCAAGATTATCGAATGAAGTCGAGAGATTAGACAGTGTATTTTCGTATTATGGGTGTCAAAGTTAGTAAATGTGAACCATATAATCAGCAATAGATAATGTCGCTTATTCTAGTGAAGTTCACAAAGTATTACCTTGGCATAACATTAGGTTGATTCATTATATAATCAACAACGTCATCCACATCTGATAATTTACCACGATAAACAGCTCTTTGAAAAGATTGGGTCTGAGTCATCACTTCACTCAATACAGCTTCTTCAAAGTCATCAACGTTTACTTGACTAGCAGGAAGCGGAATACCGTTTATGAGCGCTTGAGGAAATACGTTTCTACCTAATCTTTGGATAAAATCATATGATAGCTGCCTGCCAAAATCATAATCGGAATAAGAGCCCAAAACATCCTCAATATCTTCCCCATATTCCTTCTGCAGAAAAGTCTTTATGTCATCAACACTTACTTTTTTATCGCCTGCAGAAACCATCACCTAAAAAAAGTAATCACTAGAACAATAAAATAATTGGTAAACCCGCAAGATTTCCCGTCGCAGAGATATTAAAAAGATATTTACATCATTGTACGTAGTGTGTTTTTCTGAATAAAAAATGTGAAATCGAACATAGGCGGTCTCCCTTAATTTAGAAGATATGAGCCCCCAAAGTTCCAAATTGATGCATTTTCAGATCCTTTATTCCGCCATAAAAATGATCTCTCACTTCTCAAATCTAGTTCATAAATAATCTTCAACCTTCAACCAACGAATAGCGACACTTTCTTTCAAGAAAATTCATTATTTAAAGGAAGAAAAGTGAAAATATTAGACAACCACTTAACCTATATTTCTACGAAATACTTCCCAATGTTAAAGCGGAGCTTGGCAACAGCGTCTTTTCATCGCCGGCCAACGTATTATGACCGAAGAGTAGTTGCTGGCGGGAAATATGAAATGATGGTCAGTCGAAGGATATGATTGTAAGGAAAATGCTTCTGTCACTGAAGAAGAGGTGGTTATTCTAACATCAAAACAAAATCATTGAGAATATTTGTTTAAGGTTTCACTCTCAATATTTTCGTTTGAACTTTCTTTCTATCCCCTTCAAAATAGGGAGGTTGAATAACAACCTCCCTTTTTTGTTGTGTCTTCGAGATGGTCCCAGTTTAGAATGAGATTCAGGGTATTCCAATAAAATGGGTTATATAATAACCTCGATTTCATTGGAAATCTGGGAAGGGCGCGACCATTGTTTAAACAATGGCGCGACCTATCACATATGAAAAAAATGTACGTTGAAACATATATATCAGGGTGTACTCTCATTCCATTTCTATGTGTTTCAACCTTGTAGATTTCATTAGAAACGAATTCTCCTATTGGAAGATTTAGAGTGTCGCAGTAAACAGTAAGAACTAAGAACATATTTCATATTTTTTCTCGCCAGCAATAATCTGTCATTCACGAATACGCACGATGGCACGATTCCCACCGATGAAATTCGCGCCATTGCCAAACTTCACTTTTAGACTGAGTCGAAATCAGAAGGAATAGAGGTTAAGTGGTTGTCCAGTAATTTCATTGTTTTTTCATTAAATATTGATTATTCTTGGAAAAAAGTGTTGCTTATTGTTGGTTGAAGGTTAAAAGGTGGTTTGCGAACTATACAGATGAAGTGAGAGATCGTTTTTATAGTGGAAAAAGGGACCTGAAAACTTGGAACTCTGGGGGCCCATATCTTCCAAATTAAGGGAGACCGCCTATGTTCGATTGCACATTTTTTATTCAGAAAAACACACTGCGTACAATGATGTAAATATCTTTTTAATATCTCTGCGACGGGAAATCCTGCGGGTTTAGCAAATAATTCCAATTGCATTGTCAATAAAATAATTGAGCACTTCTGATTTCATTGTTCTGCCAACAAGCATTAATTGAATACATCTAGCATTCAGATCCTACTTGAATTCATAGTAACAGAATACATGGTATGTTCTCCACATTCTCAAAAATCGTTCGTTTTGGTGCATGTCCTACAACTGACATATTGGATAAAGAAGTTTGGTCGTTGGAACAGTAGTGGAAATAATCTTCCATATTTAGCTTTTCATTTCAAATAAATTTTAATGTAAGAATAAATATTTGTTTAGAAAATGACTTGAATTACAATATACTTATTTATTCAATCCGATCAATCTGGGATATGACTATGCTCAGATTTCAATCAAAGTGCACATGAAAATGCTTAAGTTTTATATTGTTTTTTTTATGTTTTAATCTTGTGAAAAAACCGGGTATTCTTTCACCAGGCTCCATTTCTTTTGTCAATGGTATTTCCAGGACTGCACTTACATTTTTCAAAAACGAAACAGCATTCTGAGGTGTTTTCATTTGAGACACATAATTGAAGGCACACTGCATGGCTACTCCGGCATCATCCAAACCAGTGAGACTACTTGATGGATCTACCTTGAACACTAAACCGACTCTTAGGGGAGCTGTGTGTACAACAAAGGATTCAATGAGTTTTACTATGCCTCTTGCCTTAGTATCAGTTGGGTCGATTACCAAAACCTGAAAATTTTTCATTTCTATCATATCCTCACTTCAATTCGATATCTCCTGGCATAAATTCAACATAACCTCAAATATATAACTTATGTTGTATTCATAAAAGTTTTCACATTACAAGGATAATTCAGTTTTTTGGGAACTTACCAAGTTGAAGAGATTTTTCTTAACCTGTCTCATCATACCAGGGAACGTCGGTCTCAACAAATCCATTATGCTCGAGGACCAACGATTATATTTTGAATCAGTTTCAATATTATTAACCCAAAGGATGGCACTGTCTCTGATATCTATGGCGAACTCCTGTGTACTTCCAGCTTCCGTGAAGTCGAGTGCTAGTAATGAACTTAGCTGCTTATTGCTAACCCCAATTTTATTCAGTCCTTCCATGGTACGAAGTTCTTGTCTGACAATATCTAGGATGCCATAAACATCTACGATATCGACATCGAAAAACATTCCGTTGATGAAAAGAGCTGTATCTTGAGGTTGAAGGTTAAGAGTAAGTCCAAAGATCTCTTGATTTTTCTTTATTTCTTTTTTTAGTTCGGATTTCACTGTTGTCTTTACTAAACTTTTTGCCTAAAGATTTGAATTCATGTACCATTTAGACTTCTGCATATAAAATGAAAATGTTATGATGAACTCACCAACATAGGAAAATTTTGTGCCACATAGGTGAGCACCTTCAATGCTTCTTCTTTCGGCGCATTCATAATTCTTTCCGCAGCTTGAAGACTGAGCTCTTGAAACTGCCAGACTTTCAGCGGAGCCATCTCATTCGAAGATTCTTCTAAATGTTGTTTGAATTTGTTCAATTCATTATGTTTGTCAGGAAATAATATCCTAAAGAATTCAAACCAATTTAACGAGAATAACGAATGAGCATTAAATCAGGGATAGAATATATGGAGCAACAAGTGAGGAAAAAACTGATGAGACTAGGATATGAAAATAAATCCTTGGAGAATTGAGATTCTAGATGGATGTCCAATGCGAAGACGAATACAAAAGGGGTGTTATACAGGGATCTTAAGGTTCAGATGAAGATATGCATATTTGTTAGGAGAACCTCAATCAGTGAGTTTAATGGAAGAAATTATTAAGTGTGGAAACTAGAAAAATGCAAGGAAAAACATTTACTTATTGGCTAATAACAAATGCAATCGATGAAAGATAGCATATACAGGGTGTTTCACTAAAAGCTGGTCAAATATATTATATATGTGAAGATGACATTGGGAGACTAATTTTTGCTTATTTGACAAAGCCAAAGCAAGACCAGGTTGTTAAATGTAACTTTGGTAACTTTGAGCAATATTTTGTTGTGTGGCTAGTTATGTTTGACCGTAAATAACATTTTCTTGTCACATCTCAGAATTCGTTCATCCTAAATACAAATATTATGTAGAATTTTAGAAAAATACCTAGTTGGAAATTACCAAAAACCAGCAATGTTTGCAATATTTATTTCCTGTTGCCAAATTGGATTTCTTCAATGTACTCGATTTCCTATGATTTTCCCCAGTCTTTTTATTCCAAATTGAAACTCAACTGACCCAAAATTTTTGAAATCATTCATGTTCTAGATATCTTTCAGCCTATGAAAACAAATGAAAAAATATCTGGTGTTTTTTTAAACTTTCCAAAGATCCCATTCAAACCTCTAATACAATTTTTTCTTCCCAAAAGTGGTGACTCTATGAAGGCCAAAATGTTGACATAGGCCTTCCGTAACGTCCCGAATCGTGATATGGCATTATCACAAAATAATTTTTACTGCAATTTCAAAAAATCCGGTGGTAATCGAACACTCTCCTTTGTCGCACCTTATCTAGATCATCTTGTCAACAGGATAATGGGAGTACAGATATGTAATATGGGTACTACAGTACATAATTTGTAAAAATTATCACATACTTCAATTTTGAGAAATCAAATCCTTCGATTTCTGACTCCTCATCTTCTTGGTTAGATTCTTCGGACTGATTATCATGAATTTCGGCATCATCTTGAGCTTTATATTCTGTTGACTTCATCTGGAGCTCTACGCCATAACCAGAAAGTCTTAGTTTTTTGCTTTTATCTGTCTAAAGAAATATTTTGAAATTAATACTAGAAATACATATTCATATTTCGTATTCAACAAAGATCTATTCAGAGATATTGAGATAAACATGCAAGAAATGTATCATAATATCCTAGAAAAACGATAATGTGCTAGTGACCAACTACCAAGTTTCCTCCTGATCGGAGGAAATAACAAGATTTCACATATTATTTTCCTACTTGCTAGAGAGAAAAGTACACGAGAAGAGGGAGGGAGTGGATATATCCTGGTACGTCACGGAAGCCGCGAAGTTTCGTCCGTTTAAACAGCCGACATGTGGAGCCAAATTTACAATATCTACTATTGATAATCGATAATGTTGCCCTTTCTCCAAGGTTTCGCTATGGAACCCTTCAGAAGCTAATGCTTGTACGAATTAGGAGAGAGGGTGTGTTCTATGTAGGCTTTGTTAATGATTCGTTACGCCATATTAAGAACAGCACTGTTAATTGTTTCCAACAGTGAATGGTTGGACCATTCAAGGGCTTGAACCACAGACCTTACGTTCATGGAGCAGAGTGAATACCACTGGACTACAGCCGTTATAATATTTCCAAAATTAAATCTGAAATCGGGCTGCAATTTAATACACTGTGGATAAATATCGACATAGGGAGATAGGCACAGAAGGTTATCAGTTCAGGAGAGCTAATCTCAACTAGCTTTATGACATACTCCTGTGCACTTTTTGGAGACGTAGTAGATGCCTTTGCTTCGATTTTCCTCTGTGCTTCCATTTATTCCTGAAATATCTGAGGAAGGAGTATACAAGTCTCTCAAAAGATGCAAAACAAAGATGACAGCAGGTCCTGATGGAATTCCTGCTTTTCTCCTGAAGGACTGCAGGATCATTTTGGCCAAAGCTTTAGCGACCATACACAGGTTGTCTCTTTCAAAAGTTTGTTTTTCATTCTTCAAAAAGGGCAGCCGAAGTAATATCGAGAATAATAGGCCAATCGTTATCCTGAGCAACTTCAGTAAAGTTTTTAAAAGATATATGATATTCTTTACGCACATGTAGAATGTCAGATTTCAGATAGTTAGCATGGATTCATTAAGGGTCGGTCAAACGTAACCAACTTATATTATAATAAGTCACTATGGTACTGGATAAATCTTCCCTAATTGATGTAGTTTATACAGATTTTTCTGAAACCTTTTATCAACTAGACCATGGTATTCTTCTCAGAAAGCTGTCTTGCTTTGGTTTGACTATCGATTTTGTGCGTTTTTTGGAGTCTTATCTCACCAACAGAAGACTTTAGTTCAGTGTTTCGGCTTAAGATCGGTTGAATTTGTGACATCCTCTGGTGTTCGAAAAGGGTCTAAATTGGTTCCACTGCTTATTATCATTTTTATAATTGATTTCTGTTTGTACTTGAAGTGTTTTTTCTTCTTAATGTGGATGATTCCAAGTTGTATCATAAAATTATGTCTATCCAGAACTGTTGGGATCTTCAGGGAGATATTGATGGGTTGAATCGTTGATATCGTGAAAACTCACTACCGCTGAATCACAGACCAACAAGAAATATCACTTCATTGTTTGCGGGAATCGCGTCTTTCTGACCTTGAGAAAATTAACAGACATTACCACACTTTTTTCTTCCGTTAAACAAAACAGCTCGACTTTCGAATATCTTGAATCGAAATGTATGAATGGATTTGTCGGGATTCGGGAATCACAAGATTTAAATCAAACTTTGATTTTCGATGGAACAGGAAACGATTTGAAAAGCAAATTCCTAATGCCAGAGCGAGTTTTTCGTTTTATCTTAAACTCCTGCAGAATTAGGTTGAAGAACTCGGTTGTAGTAAATGGAAAATTATGGAAAACCTTATTTCCTTAATCAGAGAACCGTAAGGTGAAAATAAATATGACATAGAAATTTTCTAACTTGAGAACTTTTGAAAAGTTGACACATAAATCCATCGAAGGAAAACTTAAGATATCTCTTATATGTACAAGAGGCAAATGGATTCAACCAAATTACTTTAACTTTATTGCTCCAAGCCAACTGAAAAGCTGTAGGTAGGTACAAACTATGAAATTTTTCGTGTCAAATGAGCATCTGAACCAGTGGAGAAAATAACAGCAGATTTATTGAGGGATTCAAAAGAATCATCAGCAATTACGTTTTGATCTTTGTAGTGACTGATACTTATAGGATTTCATTGCAAGCCCTTTTCTAATAATCGGATTAATGTGTAAGCAAAGAAGAAACTTTAAAAATTGATAAACAAGAAATAGGAACATTTTACACTGCCTTATCTTTTCTATAACACCTAAAGTAATTACTTATATAAATATGTTATTTGATAAGTTTCCAGTACCAATATTGTACATTTACCATGTTTAAGTAAGTCTACCAAACTGTTTGAGACACTGATTTTGATATGAATAAATTCAGCAAGCAGAGTACAATGTATATTTACTTCATTATTTCATCAATAAAGAAGATATATTTCTGTCGTTCATTAATAGAAGAGGTATTTTTTGGTGAAAACTTGCGTTGTATGAAATTAATTTATTGTGCGACATCTTCATTGCAAATAGATATATACTATTGTTTTAACTGGAAAATGTATAGGTTGTGATACTTTCACATCAATCGAGATTCATTTTCATATAAAATCAATATTTGAATGAACCAACTTTGTTTGATTCCAATCCTTATGGTTGTGTAATCACATACAATTTCATTAGCCATCCCATCGTTTTAATTAAATAATGGAGGTTGTGATTCTTTTATTCCAGTTGCTATCCCTTTATATTATATAAAATGAACATTATGACCCATGTTCGATTCTAATTCTTGTTGTTGTGCAGTTAAAACATCATATAATGAGGACTGTCATCATAAAATAGAACCTCAGAGATTACTACAAAATTGAATATGTTGTAAAGACTGTGCATTATATTCTACAATGAAAGAGATGCGAAATTATTTATAAAATAAATATGACAAAAATTTAATTTCAGTTTGTTAACATATAATTAACCTCTTCAAGCGAGTTCAAAAGTGGCGGGAGTGACGTATTCCTATATCTGCAATCTGATTGGCACCCCAAACGCCTGCTAAAATTCTGATTAGCTCGATTCAAGGTCGAATACACGTTAACATAGACTTCCTAAGTAAATGAAGCGAGTGGTATATTAGGTTGGTCTGTGGCTGAATATTTGCAAAGTGTAGTATGATATCGTTCAGCCATAAAAAAACGACGATCGACTCTGCATACAAAGTTGATGATGGCTGCATTAGTAGAGTTGCAGAATGAAGTGATCTGGGCGTTCTTTTTGACAGAAGCCCCAGGTTTGTACCTCATGTCTCTCGGTTTCGTCTTATGAGATTCAAAGTGGCAGAAGCATACCGGGACACTTTTTCTTTTGTTCAATGCAACTGTGAAATCAAGGTTACAGTATGGCTGCGTGATCTGGAGCCCTGGGTATGATGTCCATATTGAAGGATTAGAGAGTATACAGACGTTGTTGCTGAAGTGAGTGACCTTCAGACTTCTAAGCAGTAGTACACTACATCTATCTAGCTGCAGTACACCACAGGAATATTTTTTTGGGCCATTTTCAGGTGAATTCCCTTGAGGGATGTAGAGAATATATTTGAGCATTTTGTTCCTGAGAAATTATCTATGTTCACAAAATGACTGTCCATATTTGATTGGGTCGGGAAATCTTCATGCTCCTAGTTTACCCATACGTAAGGTCACAACTTTTTACTTGTCAGTTCCATGTTTAAACATTCTTGTTTTTTTGCCTCTGCATAGAATTTTCATGACTATATGTCGATTCAAAATATTGTAGACATTTTTTTTGCAAACCTTGGGACATTGAGGGGGCTATCCTGGGTTCGTAGCTCCTCTGTTGAGGTTGGGTGTGGGCTTTTTTTTATCTCATGGAGTTTTGTTTTTTAGCTCATGCCCAGTTTTAATCACGAAGTTTTGAATTTTTTATTGATTGAATATGTATCTTTGTTTAGGGTTTTCATTTGTAATTTCTTTCACCATTCTTTAATTGGCCTAGGCTGTCGAATGGTGTATGAAATAAATAAATAAATAAATGAAAGTTTGTGCTAACTTAAATGGAAATCTGTAGGGCAGTACCTAGAAAAAAAAATTGTGAAAAAATTATTATTATTAAAATTTGATAAGAGACTGAAGCCTATATCTCTCAAGAGACAATAAAAATAACATGCCTATGATACAGAAGAAATAATGAAAATATGACAAAGTTAGAAAGACAAAAACAGTAGAAAGAAAACACATAAAATATTAGTCTATCAAGCTGGTTCTTGAATGAATTGAGAATTGGGGCACCAACAATGTGGCCTGGCAACGAGTTCCATCTGACAAAAACCCTATTGCAAAGGAAATGCTCTCTCTGCGAGGTTCGATACACCTCGTGGTACAGCTTCAACAAATGGCCTCGTAAGTTGTTAAACAATCTCTTCAAGATTTTGCATAAGTTTACTCTTTTTTATACTACAACTCATTATTTTCATTACATTAGTTTCAGTCTGATCACATCAGCACTTTTTGAGATATTTACTTGAAGTTTCAAGTCGATAGCTTGTTCTGTTCAAAAGTGATCGTGGCAATGGATGGACGTACGGTCTTCTGCATCATTCATCAGTGAGTCCAACCTAGATATTCAAAGCATTTGGCACTTTGATACTGCACTATATCTTTGGATTTACCTTTATATTTTTTGGGTGGAAAGCCATGAGTCAGTGGGACAATATTGCATATATTCAAACTTCTAAGAACTGAATAAATAAATACATTTTATATTGTTATAAATCATTGAACTCTGTTTTAGCCTCTTTAAAGACATATCGAACATGAAAATGTTGTAGAGTTAGGACCAAGATTTCAACCATGTGTATATTTGGTAATATTTCGCGAAATTATTTAATTTGCTTTCCTAGATGAAAAAATGAAATTTATTCAATTATTACCTTCACAAAATGCCTTATTATATAATCAATAGCACCCTCTTCTGCTTTTCTTGACAGAATCTTGTGGAATTTTGAAAATCTTCTAGTACCCAATTCTCCATATAGAACTGCTATATTGCTTCTATTTTGAGATCCAGGAAAATGTGTATCGACATTGAATATTTCCACTTTGTCTTTCACTTTTAATGGACTCTAGAATTGAAGTGTTCTTGAAAATGATAATGACCGGAAGTAAGCCTTACTTTATCGAAGTAACTTTGTAATTCCTCCAAAGAACATAGCAAATGGCCATTAATATCAACTACTGTGGAGCATTTTGGTAAGTTTCTCCCCAATGCTATTTGGTTAAACATTTGAATTTTGGGAGAGTATATGTGAAGAGAAAGGCCTAACTTGAGAACTTCCATCTCAGACTGTGCGATTGTTTTCGCAGCTATCTTCATCACAGTATCATATTTTTCTTTATCGCTTTCTGAAAAGTTACCAGTTGAGAATTCAATCTATATCGGAAAATTTTTTCTTACCTAATTCGTTAAGAGGTGGGTCCAATTTACAAATAGAATTGATAAAATTCCAGTAAAAATCTACATTTTCGTCAGCTAAATATTCTGCGACCTCCAATAATAAAGGTGTAATTTCCCATTTCGCTTCTAGCAAAGTGGTGACAGATTTAGAATTTTTTCTTTTTGCTTCGATATTGAAAACGAAGAGAGCACACAAAATTAAACATACTCCTAAGTTTTTCATACTGAAAATATTTATATTGAAATAAACAAACTTGCAATGAATTCAAGCAAATTACCTTAAATTAACCTATGTTTTATAACAGCCGAATATGAACTATGTTTGAACTGTAACTAATCAAATTCACATCGATGCAGGGCAATTTGAGACTGCATATATAAGGATTTATATTGCTATTCTAAAATATTACAAGGTACTGCTACACCATTCCATTTTCAAAGAATTGCCCTTATTCATCAACAAACCGAAAACATGAAAACGACTACCTGCTCATGTCAATATCAATAATCTTATTGGAAACTTGTCAGAAATGGCCAATGAGCTCACGCCACCGGTCGGTGCGCATTTGGCAAAGGAGATAAGTGCGCGCGATTAGAGGATTTTCCAAATCTACATTTTTCAAGTTTGATTCTCGAAATTTCCATGGACAAGAGGATGAATGAACACATCTGAAGCATTTTAGGAGTGAAATTGTGGCGGAATCACTTCAAGAATACCTTTGGTAAAGTTTTGAAAATATTCGTGCATGTATGCAACCAGTAATACAGTATAATGCATGTATACAATACATAACCAAATTCACCAATCTTCAAAGGAAATTTTTGAAGGTTTCATCCCAATTTTGGATTATTTCTCTTGGATAAATGAGCATGTAGATATATTATTTTGTATCTTTCAGATATATTTCAATTCCTTTATGTGAAGCACATTCAAATATCAATGAATAACATACCTATTATAAGAGCAATACGTAAAATCACCCAATGATTTTACCAATAACTTTTAAAAAAAGTCTATACCTCCGGATGTGAGTTAGTTGTAGCAAATCAATGCAATTATCATCTTTTCAATAATGTGAAAAGCAGATGATATACCTACCTACATAATAGTCGTAATTTTATGCCGGCCCCCAAAATCGACCTGCGCAGCGTTTGGCCGGATTATTTCGAATTACCTATTCATATTTTTAAAACTAGTTTTGTTTGTGCGTGTCCCGTAAAACGAGTACGTTTCACTGCACCTCTAAAATTAGAAGATGAAAATGCAGTTTTATCTTTGCATCTCCTTGAAGGTAAACTGTGGAATCTGATTTGAGTACCTATATTTGAATAAAAAAAGATTCTTTGACCTTGTATGTCCACTTATGAAGAATGAATTTTTTTGATGGAAACTATTGGATTTCAAGAATTCATGTGGTTTTCAATTCTCGTTAGGGTTAAATACGGCATTAGCAGATGACTTATACAACACCACAGTAAAATTGATCTCAATTTAGGTAGGTATGTAAATAAGTTCTTTATCCTCAGTAATATGTTATTAATAAAAATATTTCTTCTTGTGTTACACTTTGCCCTAAATTCAATTTCTTTGCCATTCTATACATATTATTTCTCGTCTCAAACTCTAAACCATGAATTGCTCACGAACACTTTATAATTGATATAGACTAGACCTATCAAATTTGCGAATATCTGAGTATTGGCATTGTTGGAGGACTTAAACAATGGTATTTGTTTTCTCATCGAAGTGTTAAATGCAGAACCCGATATATTTTTGTGTAGTTATAGTGATATGTATACTAAGTGTTTTTGCATTGCAGATGTTCATTACAAGTTATTAGCGAAGCTTAAGAACTCATAAGATGAAAAAATCAAGTTTCATCCCTGACATAGATACGTGTGTACCTACCTAACCATTGGTAAAAGATTTCTCGAATAGTGCCTGTTTACAAAGTTAATCATGCCCCATATATTTGACCTTCAAAACACGACTATTCATAAATTAAGAAACATTAACGTGTGTTGGTTTTCATAACAAAAACCTAGAAAAGCACAGCCGTGAAGGCAGTAGCTTTTGCGCGCATGTTCAATGGAGATGACAGCTTTTGGAAACGAATTTGAACGTGCGCGCAAAAGCTGCTGCCTTCACGGCAGTGCTTTTCTAGGTTTTTTTGATAAACTACTGGATTTCAATTCGATCTAATTTGTATATTTTTGGTAATAGAAAAAAAAATTGGATAAATAAAATTGCGAATCTACGGAATCATTGGGCGTATTTTACCCATTCACGAATTCGACCTTTGTAATTGTAAGCCCCAAACCTACCCTAGAAATATCGAGTTTCTGAGTCGTTTCTTCCGTTAGGCCGACCGTAAACGCAATTACTTCCCAAAGAAACAACTCAGAAACTTGATATTTGTAGAGTAGGTCTGGACCTTCATAAGGAAAGCCGAATTCGTGAATCGATAAAATCCACCAAATGATTCCGCAGATATACCCATTCAAAATTTTATTTTCCCAATATTTCCAAAAATACAGATTATAGATATCGAATTGAAATCCAGTATTTTATTGGAAAATGACAGTTCGAAGGCTGATCATATCATGAAGATGATATAATCAGAAGATCACAGAATATTGAATATTTGAAAAAAAAATTAGAAATTTTTTTTTAAATTGTTCAAATGACACGATCATCACGAAATTTTGTACGAAGTTGCCCAGCAGTATTTCCAAACTAGATACCAAGTTCCATTCCGATTGAATCAGTATTATTTGAGTTACTCCGGAAAAAACAACGATTTCGAGAAAAAAAACACGAAATTTTATATATTTTTTTCCAATATCTCCAGAAACTATGGTTGTCAGTCCAATCGCATGAGAGGTTCCTGAAAGATCAGGAAATTAATCTCAAAATTTCAAATGACCATAACCCCGAAACTATTTGACCGATTTGTCCCATTAACGAACTAATCTGAAAGCCAGCTTGCTTCTTTTGACAGTTATCTGTCGTCGGCACAGAATCGATTTTGACACCGGATTCGTCATCAGTGAGTCCAAACTAGTCGTTTGAGATCATTTTCGACTCAAAATTCGAAATTTACAGACATTTAAACAAAACGATAGAACGCTGTTCCCCAGAACATGTGCGCAAAAATGGTACTAAGTTAAAATTCAACATTTGGTTTGAAATTCTCCTAAGCGACGGACGTTACAGAGAAGAAAAATCTCGAGATTTGTTGCCAACCTATTATCTTGTCATAACTTGATAAATTCGAGAGATTTGAAACATTCGCCTGCAATTGAAATTTTTCAATTGAAAATTAAATAGAAAAATCGCGATAAATATCTCATCTATCAATTTGCTCCTTGATCTTGCATTATGCAGAGCACCGTAGAGAGATTCTCTTAATTAATCTCGGTTAATAGGTGAAATCGGTTGGAGAGTTTCGGAGTTAGACCCATTTGAAATTTTAGGGTTAATTCCTCGATATCCAATAAAGTACTGATTCGATAAGATTGAAACTTTGTTTAAAATGTTGAAATACCAACGCGCAACTCAGTGCGAAATTTAGTGTGGATCCAAATGTTAGAAAATCAAAAAAAAAAATTTATTCGAAAATTTTTAAAATTTTTGTTGAAAAATTTTTTTTCTCCGCAACTCGGAACAAACCTTAGAGCTTGTATTCAACAACAATTTTTCAAATTTCAATTCGATGCGATTTTTGATTTCGGAGATATAAGGAAAAGAATATGCCGAATTTCGTTGTTATTCGGAATTTCATGGTTATTTCCGCAATATCTCAGGAAGTATAAATGCCATCAGATTGAAACTTCGTGCTCAGTTGAAAAATACCAAAGCGCAGCTAAGTGCAAAATTATGTTTTCTGGTAGTCTTCAGAATTTGAACAACTTTTTGTTGAAAAAATTTGGGTAAACCCGCAATATTTCCAGTCGCCGAAATATTAATAAGATATTAACATCATTGTACGCAGTGTGGTTTCCTGAACAAAAAAATCTAAATTCGAACATAGGCGGTGTCTCTTAGTTTGGGAGAAAGTTTCAAATTGTTGCATTTCAGGTCCTTTTTTCCACCATAAAAATTATCACTCATTTCTTCATAAATAATTCATTAAATATATATTTAACAAATCATCTTCGAACCTTCAACCAACGATTAGCCACACTTTGTTCCAAGAAAAGTAAAAATTCTAAATATTGGACAATCACTAAACCTCTATTTCTACGAAATCTTTCTCAATGTTATAGGGAATTTTGGCAACAGCGCCTTTTCTTCGCTGGCGAACTTATTATTTTCATTATGACAGATGAGTAATTGCTGGCGTAAAATATGATATGATGGACAGCTGAAGATACGATTTTGAGAAAACTGCTACCACCGAAGAGAAGGTGGTTATTCTATCAAAGTCAAAACATTGAGAGTTGACATGAGCATTTATTGTTTACGGTTTCTCTTTCGATGTATTCTTTCGAACTCAAATCTTTCAGCCGGCTTCAAAATGGCGAGGTTGTTAAATAGTCGAACTCTTTGTGACTTCGAGATGGAGTTCAGAATGAAATTCAGGCTATTCCAATAAAATTGGTTAAATTAACCTCGATTTCATTGTAAAACTGTTAAAGACGCAATCTCTCACAAATGAAAAGATATGTACGCTGGAATATATATCATATGTCTATTCGCATTCCACCACTATGTCTGTTTCATCCCATTAAAATCGAAATCTCCTGTCAACTATCAGGTGATATAGAGTAGGTATCGTAGTAAGAACGTATTTCCCGCCATCAAATAATCATCTGTCATTGACGAATACGCACGATTCCGAACGTTGAAATTCGCGCAATTGCCAAACTTCTCTTTTAGGTTGAATGGAAATCAGTAGAAAAAGAGGTCAAGTGATTGTCCAATATTTCAGATTTTTTCCATTATATATTGACTATTCTAGAAAGATAGTGTCGCTAATCGTTGGTCGAAGGCTCAAATGTGATTTATAAACTTTATGAAAGATGTGAGAGACTGTTTTAATGATGGAAAAGCTACGTGAAAACTCATCAATTTGGAACTTTGGGGGCCCATATCTTCAAAACTTAGCGAGACCGCCTATGTCCAGAATTTCTGTTCATAAAAACAGACTGCGTCCAATGATGTAAATTCTTATTGACATCTCGGCGAGGGGAAATCTTCCGAAATTTATTTTCCAAATTTATTATTATTATTATTATTATTATTATTATTCATTAACTTGCGATAAAGTTTGGCACAAAACTTGAGATCACTATTTAACAGCAGTGTTTCAAATTTCTGTTTCATCGTGAATTTATCTTGAGAGAAACTGAAAAGAAATTTGTCGAATTTCGTGCTTATTTTCTCGGTATCTTAGTTATCTTACCGGAATTACTCGAGAATGCTTTTATTCTTATTTATCCATTCATTTATTTATTCAACTGGCAAAATGCCCAATATTACAAAGTATATATATTAAATTGAAAATAACATATTGTATGCCTACCCTAAGATTACAGTAAATGCCAATATAATATAACTCAACAGCGAGGTGGTAAGCATTTGCATTAGAAGAAGAAAACAACAAACCAAAAAAAGTAATAATTAAAAAAAATAGAATAAAAAATTTGAATACTATAGCAATCACTTTAACGAGACAAGACAAGACAACATCGCATAAACTAAACCACAACTCTATACCTATCATGACTAGAATAGGTACTCCATTATCATTTCATTTGATAGTGCCCATAAAAAGTTGGAGGTTCTCCAGAACACAAGGCAGAGAGAAAGGAAAATAATTTAGGATTTAAATTCTTTAATACTTTTCCTGAATCTGGCAGTCCGACATTAGGGGAGTGATGGTTTGCCTGTATTGCTGTCCTCGCCAGGAACGAGCTATAGCCATAGTTGGTTCTATGATGTAAGTAAAACATAGTGTGCTCATCTGTGATATTATTTACCAATGATGACGTCACTTTTTTTCATTCAAATTCAAAGCACAGAATATATATTTCCTTGAATTTGAATGAAAAAAGTGACGTCATCATTGGTAAATACGATCAGAGATGAGCACACCATGTTTTACTTACATCATGGTTGGTTCTATGTGCAGGGCTATAGAAGGAAATTGCCTGACGAGTGGGTCTTGAAGGAATATGAATGGCAATATAATAATTGCGGACATGAATTTCGAAAATGGAGAATTTCATAGAAAACTGACATGTCTCTTATATTTCTTATGGTCTCAAGAGTTGCCAAATGTAAGACCTTCTCATTTTGGTTGTAGTTGAGTTGATAGAAATTAGTCCCAGGAAGATCTAGCCTGTATGTCTAAGGAAGCTATGTTGAACTCGCTCAATGTTCCGGATATGAATATTGTAAAAGGGAGACCACACACATGAACCATATTCCAAGTGAGGACGCACAAGGGAACAATAAAGCAACCGAATGGAGTCAGTATCAAAAAAATCTCTACAACATCTCTTGATAAAGCCCAACATTTCAAGTGCCTTTGAAGTTAACCCAGGTATATGCTAACCTCAAAAATTAATTGGGAAAGGCTGATCGGCAATCTTGTGCAAAGTTTCTTGTTGATCGTTCCATTAGAAAAATACACAAAAAAAATTTAAAATTCTTATTTCAAATATTTTATTTTTGTCTATTTTTGCAGGCGCTATATAGTTTTTTTTAACTCCATCAAATCGCCGTGGGCCTCCTACCGTAATTGTCAACTTTTATTTACAACATACATCGATGGTTTCTATAAATGAGGAACTAAACGGTGGATTATTGACATTATTGTCCATTCTAATGAGACGAATGACGAATCAATTCTGTACAAGCTTCAGGCCGGTGATTCATGAACCGAAGTTCACTGGTGAAATGGTTGTACGCACGCCTTCGGTAAATGGCCGTGTTCGTCATATGCAGGTCAGGTCTGTGGCGGATCGACGATTTCTGGGGCCCTACGCTTGAGAACTTTCGAAGCCCCCTCACCTCTTTCAATTTCTTTCGAAACAATTTTTCAATCAGAGTTCGATTTTTTCAGCACAAATATAACATTTATTGCACTAATTTATTGGTAAAAACTACGAAACAATATTCCTTTCTACAAAAATCATATAAATGAAAAATTATTGAAAACTATAAATAATTTGAAATGCCGGAAAACTAAACAAAGAGATTTTTTTTCTCATTTTCATGTCTGCAAATTTTGTTAATGTAGCATCATAATCCAGACTCTCCGTTATATCACGCCCAACGGCCGATCGTAAGCACAATATCTTCCGAAAAAAACTTTTAAACTAGATATTTGTAGAGTGGGGTTGGACAATTCTTACGAAGGCCGAGTTCTTGGATGGGGAAAATCCACCCAATGATCACGAAGGTATACCCATTAAAAACTTGATTGAAAAATGACAGCTTGAAGGTTCACACATCAGAATTTCTTGAGGTAAATATCTTCAGAAAATCGTTCCAATGACACGATCGTAACGAAATATTGCTCAAAGTTGTTGATCAGCATTTTCAAACTAATTACCAAGTTTTAACAATATTGAATCAGTATTTTTTAGTTACAATACCGAAGGAAAAACCACGAAATTTGACATATTTTTCTCAATATCTCCGCAAATAATGACCCTATCGAACTGAAATTTGGTGTGCTGCTGTACAATATTGAGCTCAAGATATAAGCCACACACAATCACTAATAAGTCCTCATGGGCTAACGTCGACAGCCTTAACACTAACTGAAGAGTGTGTGGCTGATCTAGGAAGACTGTCCGGCCAAGAACTGCATGATATCGCAAAGTGATGGGGTCCATAAGTGACAAATGAAAAAGAACTTTAATTGGGTATATCTGCGCGAATCAAATCAGGTGGACCCACCCTCAGAAATATTCTAAACGAGACCACAGATAACATAACTCTCTGTTATCTGTGGACGAGACTAAGCGCCGAGGCCAGTACTATCGGCATCGATTTTTCCCCGTCTCTAACGACAATCAGAAGGGGTTTTTGGATCCATACTATGGTTTGAGGAATACTGAAATAATTTCCGAGATAATATCACAGGCCAAAATTTGGGTTTCTTTTGTTGAGTTTCCGATGATGGTTTGGTTTTATTCTATACTAGACTAATTGAATAAGAATACAGAGCTCAACCGGGAAGTCCAAAGGACTCGACGAAATTTTAATTTTTCTAGTGAAAAATAAAAAGATCGAAGTAACTACTGGGGTAGAACATGCTCAAGTCCGAAATTTCTGATTATTTTAGGAAAATTTCCAAAATCAACTAACTTTGAAGCAGATCCAAATCCTTCGCTATTTTGCAACTCCAAAAGCATGTTATGTCTAGGGTAAAGGTGGGATAGTTGCCTTAATTTTTGAAATGCAGGGCAATAATATACAGAAGATGAGCATTTAATAATCTTGTACTTCGTAGATGGTTTGTTCACTTATTAATGAAGAGAATAATCCAGAAACTTTGATAATATTTGGTTCATTTCTTGAGTGACATACAAAATAAACAAGTCTTATACTTGAGGATAGATGACTACTGTGTGGGTTGGACTTCTCGATGATATATTCACTCGTGGGATAGTTGACCTGAGGAGTAAATAAAAACATATTCAGATTTTCTCAACTTTAATCAACATAAACTTAACGGAACAGTGAAAAAAATTGATTTGGAAGGCAAAATATTTCGATCTTTTATTTGGCACAAGAATCTTTGGTACTGAACTCTTCTTTCTGGCTTTTTTTTTCTACCATATAATTGTAACTTAGGGTTCAAGACGGTTAATAGGAATTCTTTCTTGTCTCAGCTCTTCAGAGGCGTTTAAAAGAGCGTCTTTCGTCCACACAGCCCTGTATTGCATATCTAGAAAACGAGAAAATAATCCATCATATTCACGATAGTTATGCACCGTGGGATAGATGCCCTTATAGATGCCCTAAGGGCATCTATACTCACAAAATCTGGGGCATCCATCCTTTATTGTGGGGGTAGACGCCCTCCAATTTCCAAAAAAAATCGTGTAAAACAATAGTTAATTAACAATCAACTCATTTCATTTAATACATATTTTGATTACGAATACAAAAATATTTTCTCTTACTTTATAATTTCAAATGTTCCGAGCTAGTGAAGATTACTGCAGAAACAAATTCAGCAATCGGCTATTGCGCGAAATGATTTTTTCGCCAGAAATCACAACATGTCCGCTGCAGTGAACTTCAATAAGCCGTTGAGTGCTTGGAGGGAAGGGATAGCTTTACAAAACCGAAAACTCTGCGGGTGTCGTATTCATAGACCTATTATCCTAATTTTGATACGTCTATGGTCGTATTCCTTCAAGTCTCTGCCTCTTTACCACAGACCATCTTCACTGAGGCATCTATCCCCCTACGGCGTCTTTTACCCTCCATAGTAGTTTACGTTTAATATTTCTGCCCGGGCTAGGTAAGGCCGTAGCAGTAAAAAAGTTCCAAGGCTTCTTGTAGTGATTTAATATAAAAAATATTATAAACTCAAATTTACTTTACTCATCGATCGAATTATTCCATTCAATGTTGAATATTCATCAAATCAACAATTATTTTGCTCCATCATCAGTATCTGGAATACTCACACAGAAGACAAAAAAATCTTTATTTGCACAGTAAATGAACTTGAGATAAGGCGTCAATGTATATTTATTTTAGAGAAATGAGATTAATTTTATCAATTTCATGTCAAGAATATAGGTACAATTATATTATGATCTCAACACATATTGTTTCGTTGTTTCATATTTCAATTAAGTACTTTAGTTATTCCTCCGTCGATTTTTTGCGTAGATGATCAATTTCTTCCTGTCGATGACGAATTTTGCGACCATTTTGAAATTTTGGGTGCTGATCGACTTCGGTATCGTAATAAGTGATTTGAATTATAAAATAACGAGTGTTAACTTTGGTCGGCTTTAATTGGGACGTGGATATAAATTTACATTTTGTTGGGTGTGAATTGTTGAGGACAATGCAAAACAAAAACTATTCTGATAATATAAGCCTTGCAGGTAAATAAGCTATAATTTTTGTAGACATTTTTTTTGACGAAAATTCTCCACACTTGTATTTCATATTCGGAATTATAAAACATATACATAAATACATAATATAAAGCTCCAAGTATATCTCAATGAATATTTTTATAGATCTAAACATATATAAAAAGTTTTCGCTTGCACTTTGAAATTGAATCGCCGCTTGCAGCTTTTCTTATGAAAAAGCCTATATATTATTGGAATACTCGGCTTTGTGATCTTTTTTTCATCTTGAAAGGTATTCATTTCATTTCATGTTTTTCCAGTACTAATGAGATATCCAGTTCACAAACATGGAGGGGAAAGACATATTTGATTCAATGCCTGAATTAATAAATATATTTTATATTTCTCCTCATAGTCCAAATACCTTTGGAGATTCATGATGAAGACATAGTGTTCCTTTGAAGTCTAGATCAAATTTGGCAAAGTTACAGAAACTAATTTTTCTGTAGAATTCCGAGTGTAACCTCGTTTTTAAACGTATTATAGTTCTGACTTCGAACTGAGAATTATACGTAATTCTAATTTGAAACTCGAAATTATTAGTAATTTCGATTGTCACCTAAGAATTCGTCCCTAATTCGGAATTTCCGACACAGAATTATACGTAATTTTTTCTCACGTATAATTCGGCGTAGGTACCTTATTCTGATTTCGAACAAGAAATCATACGTAAGTCGGACATCAGTTATACGTTAATTCTACGTAAATTATACGTTGTTTCGTCTTTACCTTTGGAATTTTACCTTATTCCGACTTCAAATGCGGAATTATTGTTGCATGGTTTCAATCAATAAGTCAGAATTTGTTTTAATTCCGAAATACAGAATATATTTGTAGTTGCAATATGGCCCTACGTAAGGTGATAGATAATGAAATGGAATACATTCGGGAGAATATTGTGATTTTGACACTAAAGAAATAATTGGCACATTATAAGTTAGCTGGCCCAAGGTCAACTATTCGAATAATCATTAGAAAATAACCTTCGCTCTAATTTATTTCGTTTCATCATCTTCCCCGTACACACTCGACACGTTTTCAACCTTCTCGTCATAGGATGATATTAACATTTCACCCATTTTAATTCACCAATAAAAAGGATATCATCTGAGAATACTTAAATGTCCCCCACCCCATCATTGAGGTGAGTGTTTTTGATTTAATTTTCATATAATTAGCAAATAAAAAAATGAGCCAAAATTTTTGAGAATTTCCGTCGTAAGGTGATCCTGAACTTTCATTCTGAATCTATTTCAGACATTTCGGGAGAAAGATCAAGACATTTCGGGAGAAAGATCACTATATTATTATGATTCTTTCGTACGTGAGCCTTTAGCATAAATATTACTTCAAATTTAAATTTCATCACGTGGAATGTTTTCAAAAATTGAGTACGGTCTACCTATATCTGATTAGAAGACAGATAAAACTAAGATAAAATATTCATTCATTGATGTTTAAAAATTTTATTACACAGTATATGAATCTAACAGAGGAAGATATTAAATATATTTATTTCATACTGAAGCATAAGTTACCGTGACTATAAACATGGTTATAACTCCCTTAGGTTGGGAGTTATACTAGGCACTTATAAATCTTTGACTCCCTCTAATGTATTCACAAGAATAAACCGACAATTATCGAATTTTCCAGTAGGTGAAAATCACTTCCATTTGTATCATTATGAATTTTCATCTTTAATTTTGATATTGACCACTTCAGGCTGTAAGA
The DNA here is from genome assembly GCA_958510865.1 of Myrrha octodecimguttata. Lineage (NCBI taxonomy): Eukaryota > Metazoa > Arthropoda > Insecta > Coleoptera > Coccinellidae > Myrrha > Myrrha octodecimguttata. Next base: position 37,958,046 of record OY294057.1, read on the forward strand.
AATATGAATCAATTCACTTTGACTAGAATGCAGAAGAATAAATACATACCATGTCTTGAATGTAAACCAACATCATACTTTCCCTCATATTTTGGGTTTCAATACGATTTGCTTTCAGCCACTGCTGCAATTTGTCATATTCTTTTATATTTATACTTAGGTTTCGACTTCATCGGTAGTAGTACGGCACGAGATTTCTCAGCCTATTACATAGACCTATAAAACTATATGGACATTGCTTAGAGAGAGAGGAAGCGGGCCGACAAAGATGGAACTAGGGTGGGCCGACCGAAAGAATACGGCAAAAATAAGACAGATCAGTTTGAAGCTATAGACTGTAATTATAAGTTTATGTTTGAAATACATTTTTTCTTCAAGAGTTTTGCAAATCGAAGTATTTCAAAGCAGATTTTGTGTTATTCCGTTCTGAATTTTAATATAAAGACTGTATAGAAGATATAATTCCCATTTTTTTGTATTTTCGTGAGCTTTTTGAATAGAATTTGATTTCCTTCATTTTAAACCGGGTTCACTGGTGAATAATGGTGATTTTGTGTTGTGCCATTAATTGTACAAGGAGATATAAAATGAAAGTAAAATACAATAATTTGGAAAGGGAGTTAAAAAATCAAATGAATGTATAATTGCTATGAATCCGAGCGCAGAAATGAATTTCGCACAGGTTTCTTCACTATTTAGTGCATTCTAATTGTTTGAGATCATCTAACGCACAAAATTCAAAAGCTTCGTACACGCGAGCTGAGCGACTTTCGAGGCAATTTGATTCGGCTTCCTCGCAAGTTTGGACAGTGTTGAGTGGCTCGCGTACTGTTCCAAACACCGTATATACTTGTGAGGCAGCTCAAAGCTCAATTAAAGTGCTCCGGAAGTCTGTACTCTGCTAAGAAAAATATCATTTGGAGTTCAGAATACCGTCCTGAAACAAGCGACCCAGGAGAATTTGAAAGGAAAAGAGTCATTTATCAAATATTGTTCTTGACTAATGATTTCAAATATTCATATCGGAGTAATGATCACATTCATCACCAATTTTCAAAACTTCAATGTAATCTAATATACCAAGAAGAAGTCATTTCCCCGGAGATTCCCTAAGTAAATGCATAATTTTATCTCTAACTCGGCGTCATATTGTGCAAGTGAGATCATTCTTCATCTCTCACTCCATGCGCTATAGAATACCGGATATTTGTATCGTGTATATTGTCTATGGTCTGCCCGATCCAGTGCCACCTCTCTCTCTCTCTCTCTCTCGGACCTCTCACTTGCTTCCTTATCCCCATTCGAATCTTTGGAAATTAATTCGTACGCCGTGTCCAGAAAGTTTAATATGTCTATGGCCTATTACCACAAATGGCCTCAAATCTCAGTTCCCTCAAAGCTTTCATTCATATTCACGAATAAATAAATTTGACAAATATTTCCAAACTTGTCAGTTGATATATCCATGGTTATCATGCCAATATACATATATATATATATATATATATATATATTCATTTTTTAACAACGTTCGTTTGATTTTGAAAACGAACAAAATTTGGTTTTCATATTTCATTAGTATGAAATAAAATCAATTATCTATCAGGTGAGTTATTAAATGTTAATAACCTCGGGCACCTTACCATCCCTCGGGACTGACGTCCTACGGGATTGAAATCTGTTGCCCTCGGTAATTAACATATTCTCATTACTCCCTTGATACATAAATAACAATTATATCTCATTATTTAGGCTTCTGTCAGGGAACTCGTCAAATGATTAGTGGATTTTAAAGACAAGGGTCCTTATTATAGTAGTTTATCTCGTCTTTTGTCGTTATGTGGAGCACTGGACTTCGTCGGTGTAATTTTCGGATCAGACGACTCGGCAACGTTTTCACTAGTGGCGTCATAACTTCAGTCTAGTCAATGAGTATTCAACTAGTAGTTGAATGGTCTAGTCAAATAGGATAATTAGCTATTGATACGATGAATGTTCCTGGATTACAAAATTTCATCCACATCCTCCAGTTTCTTTAATATGACCATAACATTTCATAAAAATACCAGAAATTCAAAGAATCGAACTTTTAAAAATAATGTGAATGCTATTTAACGAATTTTTGACCATTTTGGAAAGTAAAAGTATTCTTCATTTTTTTTCGTATGATGCGCCGTTTTCGAGTAATCTGAAATTCAAAAATAAAAAATATCTGTGAAATTCCGAGAAATGGGTACTTTGGCTGAATGCAACTCTGTTCAAAAAATTCACAGAATTCAATTTTTCAGCGTTGCCATGTCTAAAAGTTGAGAATGGAATCCTAGTTGTCACGATCCAAACGCTCCTCATTTTATACAATCTCCTCAACCTGAATGAACTATCACATCTTGAAGTTATTTGTTTTGTATCCATAGAATGCCAGTGTATTCATCAGGTTCTCCATTCTACGATTATTATCACCAAGACGAAATAAGAAGTTTCTCCAAAATAGGCTTCCATCCCAAAATTATATCTTTGTTATACAGTGGTGATTCGGTCCTGAATCCATTCATGAAGCTTCCTTTTCAACTTCGAGCTAATTTGTGTAGTATAATTGATTAACTTCTCACTTTTCCATGCTAATGGGGAATCCTACTGGTTTGAATGCAATCTTTCTGCTGACCCAAATTTCTTGAAATTATGCTTAAATATAATAACCTTAAAACCACGGAGCCACAGATTTATAGTTCAGTTCAGAATCATAGACTATACGAGTGTATACATAGAATTAGCATATTGTGTGTTGTTTGATTTCGAAGAGTTCTTTCTTTCTGTTCGTCAATTTGGCAACGTTTGTACGTTCATAGATAAATTAGGTACATCTGTTTTATTTATCTATGAAAATGAAAGTTTGAATGGGTTATGTCTGAATCTGATAATTCTTGGAGAAAATGAAACAAACAAAGAAAATTAATAATTTCAAATCGAAGATGAATCTCAAAGCTAATATGATTGATAGCTAGATGAATTATCGAAAATGAAACCAAGAGAAGAATATTCAACTTTTATCGCCCACGAAATTTGGAATACCTAACTTGTTTATTGTACTATAAATACAACTTTTTTCACCAACTGGAATGTAAAAAGTAGGTTGACGCTTGTTTTCATAACAGAGTTGCTCATTTCGAAGATTTAAATGGTATATCTTAGGCTTGGAAAAGCTTCAGTGTTCAGGTTTCCAGGGGCGGCTAGCCTATCATGAAAATTTATAATGCCTATATCTTTTTATCTAGGTCGAATCGGAAAAAATGGTAGAGGACAAATGTGTTTCTTTCAGCTTCAAGAATCTTCTGTTAAAATATTCTGCAAGGTCAAAGACTCACCCTGTATACTGATCGAAATTTTAAGAAGATTATAGAATTATTCAGAATAGAGTTGAACACATTCTTTCGAAATTTTAAGTTATATTTCAAAATATTAAATGCGGTTAAGGCAACATGGCCCGAAAGGGCGAATTTAGGGCTTATATATGTTTTTTTTTACGTAGACGCGAAAAGAAATAATTCGAGGACCGGGTGCACTATGTGCCCGTATCTCGTTCAAAATACTGAAGCTTTAGGTTTCCTCATATTCCTACTGAAACTTCTCTCCAATTTTTGTGAACATATCCATTCTTCCATTAGATAAAACAGAAAAAGCTGTGCAATAAAGAATTTTCTCAACTGTGACGTTAACAAATTTTACCGATTCAATATGTATTTAAATCAATCATCCTACGGATATTCCTTCGATAAAATATACCCCGACAAGTTCAGAATGCGAAAAAATAATCATCGAGGTGCCATCGCTTATACAGGGAGGTCCAACAAGTGACGTAAATATTTCTTTTTAGATTCCTCACACCTGGGGGTATCAAAAAAACTCCATGTATGTTAAGCGATTTTTTGTAGTTTTCGAGTTTTAATTTTTTCGTGTTATTTTGATTTATTATGCCAGCTAGGTTTCAAAAATGCATCTCTTTTTATGTGATAGGTATTTTGCAAATTGTTGTTGTGCAATGATTGCGCCGAATGTTGCTTTAATAACAAAAATAACTCAGCTTCCTGAAATCACTTAGTTTCCCAAAAAGGCTTGATAGATAGAACTTTAGTTCTCAGTAGGATTCACTCAAACATTAAACTGCAATTTAAAAATACAAGAAGTAGCCTTCATAGCTTCTGGCTGAGTTCAAAAACTTCGCACGCTTCTAAACTACCAAAATCATAGAAAAAAATTGTTACTCAATAGTCTCTTTTTGTTGCAATTCGAAAGCAGATAGCCTAAAATCGTTGAAACACGATTAAAGTTATTTTTCTACTTTTTATCATTCTTATGGTAAATTAAACTCAAAAATGTGATTTTAAAGTAATTTCAATTCAAATTCCTATAAACTTACTGTAGATTCTCTAATTTTTGCAATAATTTTGGTCTCACCACTGATAAAAATGTGAGCATATTTCAAAATTGGTAGCTGTGAAATTACTTGCTTCTGAATAAGAAATAAGAAGTACAAATTACTGGAAAATTACTATTTACTACAATAAATCTTCAAAATCCCTTCCTCCACCTTGAATACATAATCGTCACCGTTTCAAAAAGTTATGTTTCAATTGGAGCTACTCAAATATTTTTGTTTTATTTTCCTTTTGGCTTCTGAAAGAGTTTGTCTGAATTCTATTTCGTTGTTGCTTTCCGTAGCTTACACCAGCTCTTTGGATTTTAGCAAGTTTTTTTTCAGTATCTACACTTCACAAAATGAATCATTGCTACATATCTGGAAAATATCCATAAAAAAAAGTGATGAATTCATTTACTACAGTTTGCTGAATTGAGGATATGGAGAGAATCGTTGAATTTTTTTTTTCCAAATCGGTTCTACGGCATAGTAACAGGGGACAATAGAGTTTAGTATAAAAACAAAGCTACTCTATTTCAAACTAACAGCGGCTCACCAAAAAAAGTTCAGTGTTCCATAAAAGATAACACCGTAGTTTGCAATCGGAATGGACCTATCACATCGTGTGAACTCTAAAATGTAATATCTGTGCCGAATTTCAGTTGAAAATCTTGTCAACTGCAAAAAGGTACTATGAGAAAAAAAAAATGTTCACAAAATTCGAACTTAAACATCCTGTATCTCGAAAACAAAACGTTTACGATCCCATGTTTATGATACTTTTGACGCCCTTATTCTAGGGAACAGCGCATTTTCATTGCGTCACGATGTCTGTATTTTTCGAATTTTGAGCCGAAAATGGTCTTGAACGATTGGGTTGAACTCCCTGAAAAAGAATCCATGGTCAAATTAAATTCTATCCGTCCGTCCGTATGTGCTCTAACTTTCGAAAGAAAAGACTAAGCGACTTGAAATAGTCATAATAGGTTTTAAGTCCGAATATCTCGGCTTAGTTCGTTAGTGGGTGGAATCGGTTGGATAGTTTCGGAGTTAGGCCCAATTGAAATTTTTAGGTTAATTCCTTGATATCTCGTGAATTATTGACTCGATCAAATTAAAACTTCGTGGACAGTTTTGAAGTACCAACGCGCAACTTATAGCGTCTGGATCCAGTTGTTGAAAAATTTCAAAGAAATTTTCGTTCGAAAATTTTTTAAATTTTCATATGAAAAATTTTTTTCCTCTAGGAATATTGATTAGATTTTAATGGAATTTGGCACAAACCTTCGAGTCAGTATTTAACAGCAATGTTCCAAATTTCTATTCGATCCGATATTTACTTTCGGAGATATAAGGAAAAAAATTATGCTAAATTTTGTTGTTATCAGATTGGAACTTCGTAATCCGTTGAACAATACCAACGAGCAACTATGCGAAATTTCGTGTTGATTTGATAGATAGAATTTGAACAAGCGCGTAAAAGCTCCTGACCTCACATCAGTGCTTTTCCAGATTCTTTCTTAGAATTATGCAAGGAATCTCCTCTCTTCGTTTGTCCTTCCACCTCAGGAATACCTGTTCAGTGGATTTCTATGTTTGCCCCTCTGTCAGCTACAGCTGTACGAAAGTGGACGAAATTTCGATAATGTGAGAATATATACCCACCAAACGCCCCGCAAATTTCCTTTTGAATTCGAAACTTTTATAGCCTAATGAAAATGCTAATGTGTTGAATTTTTTCATAATTGATAAGTAAATTACGCTTATATCTATGAAAAGCACCTATAATTGAAGAGGTCGTAATCATTACATTAATTATATATATCTTGAATGATTCAGTATTATTAACATTATGGCAAAATTAACTTCCAATATGAAAACAACCTACTGATAGACTAGATAGTATATTTTAACAAACGGAGACTTGTTCCATCCATGGAATGAACAAAATAGATTATTCGAACTTGAAAATTTCGATAATTCATTCGATAGTTCACTCTCCACAAATTAATATCTCCCTTCTTCATACAATTTCTAGAAATAGTATTTTGCTTAAATTCTTGATTGGAGAGATATTAAACAAATTGTATGTTCTTTCAACTTTTCACCATCTTTCGCTATATAACTGATGGTTATTCCTGGTATTTATAGGTCGAAATGATCTCATCGCAGCATATAGGTAAATGAAAGGGTACTAAAGTTTTTTATGTCAATTTCATTTCCAAACCTTGAACTAATAATCTACTATTCGACTGATGAATATTCATAGGAGGGCATGAATATCATCTTTACATATAAATATTTATGATAGGAGATATTTTCAACCACTTTTTATAGCTTACAAGCGCATTATCATCATTTTGTCCGAATGTCTGTAATTTGCTAATATTTCCTAAAAATGGTCTTAAACGACTTGATCGGATTCACTGTGAGGAAATCTGAATTCCTCGATAACTTTTGAACGTAATGAGCTAGCGATTTGAAACTATCAAGTAGATTATGCATCCAAGTGAGGTAATTAAGTTTTTTAATACTTGAAATCCGTCCAACGGTTTAACGGCAGATTCGGTGAGTTTTAACGCGCTTATGCTAGGAAATATGAGCGTTAATATTTCGGCCACATGTCTATAATTCAAGAATTTCCATTCAAAAAGCTAGAAAAGCACTGACGTCAGGTGGAGCTTGTATGCTCTTGTTTAAATCCGTTTCCGAAGGGAACACCTGCTTAATGATCCCTCCAAACGTAGTTATACTCTTATCCTAGACTGATTTGGAGATCTTCTTCCCATATGGTCCTACGAAATACTGCATAAACCTTCAAGCTATCATTTCTCAATCAGGAGATAGATTTAAATTCGATCCGATCCGTATTTTGGGATAAATTTGAATGCTTATCTTTCTATGATGAATCATTTGGCGGATTCCCCCACTCTCGAATTTGACCTTCGTATTCGAGTCCCAAGGTTATGAACCATCAAGCTATAATTTTTACATCAAGTCCCAAATATGACCTAAAAGTATCAAGTTCAAAATTGTTTTCTCGGAAATTATTTAGTACGTTCGACTCAATGGTCGATTGTGAGTACAATAACTATTGAAAGAGACAACTTAAAATCACCTTTGAAGTCTTGTTGGATTCAGATAATTATAATAATGTCAAAATTATAATAAGTTATTTATACGGTGTTAATTTTGGAAATCGGAGTTGGATGTCATTTTCGGAAAAGCCGGAGGTTCAAAAGGGCCTTCTGGTGACCGAATCCAATTTCAGAAATGCCGCTAGATCAACAAGGTAAAACGATGGGGTACCATAAATCTATATCACGCGTGGTTATTAAGTGCCAATCAAGTAACGATATGTTCAATGGGAAAGCTTACTCTCGGTAAAAAATAGTATATTTAACGAGCATATAATAACTGCCATTATTCATGCAAATCACCCAAGTGAATAATAGCAATTATGTGCGAGTTAAATATTATATTAATTATAATACTTTGTTCACGACTTCATTGATGAAATTGGAAAAATTCTGCATTTTGAAGAACCTACAATAGAGTTGTCAGAATGCTAAAATTAATTCTCTGTGATTGCTGCAAAACTGTCAAGCTTACGAGAAACGTCAAGAATTCATCTTGATCTATGCATGGAGTGTATAATAATATTCATTATACACACCTATTATCCACGACTTGATTAATGACTGCAATTTTCCTTCAACAAGAGCTATCGAAATATATACAGGGTGATTCTGTAGGAGATCGTCAGATTTTAAGGTAAGTCTACACTAGTCGAGACAGTTTCGAAACAATGTTTAGTTTATGTTTGGGGGTCTCTATTGAGACTATACAGGATGATTTGTCTGATTCATCCGATTTTACTCTCATTTATATTTTTGGTGTGGCTCATACGATTTCGAAAAATTTTCAACGTGGCACAATATGAATGAGAAAACTCAAAAATTCTTTAAATTTCTCCAAAATACGCGGTTCTCATTGTGATAATTTCAGACTGGTTGTGCAGGTTGTATAAACACCCTGTATATACAAAACATCGCTATCCGCTTCGGATTCTACCATTATGAGTCATTATTCAGGTGTATTAAATTTTTCGACACCATTCCAGTTTTCCGAAAAAATGTTTCGAAAAGGGAAAATTTCTAAATTTCACTCCAACCGATTCTACTTTTTTTGATAACTTTGGTATGGCTCATTTAATTTTGATGAAATTCTCCTCGTAGTGCAAAATGAATGAGCACATTATTCAATAATTCCAACATTTCCCCAAAATGCAGGTATATTTTTGTGATAATTCGAAATTCACTGTGATGGTAAGAAAACACCCTGTACATTGCGTTTCCAAAACTTCTTCATCCGTTTCAGATTCTACAATAATGAGTCATTATTCAGTGTTTCTAATTTTTTCGGCACACTTCCGGTTTTCCGAGAAAAAACTTCGCTAAAAAGCAGTGAGGATATTCTGCGCTGGGTAGTGATGTTGTATCGTCCAAGGATGCAAAGCTGTTCGTCACTTCGAAAAATATTCTTTACAAATCCTAAATTCCTATTAAACTGCTCTTATTCTTTATAGAATCATTCAATTCAGAGAGTTGTGCAATTCAATTTGTTGCACACCTTCGCTTTTCTATAACAGGATTATTTCGATGAAACAGCGTTCGTTGAGTGATTTCGTTCAATGTTCTCATATGCGCATATAAAGTCATTGTCTGAATTAAATGATTTCATACAGAACATGAGCAATTAAAAATAAATCACGAAATTGAATAGACTTCTTCAGAAATTAGTAGCTGCTTGGCATCCTTGGAACTGCTTTACTACTTCACTACTTTGAAGCGAAATTTCGATAATGTTCTCCTTTGAAAAATTTTTCTCGAAAAACCGGAAGTGTGCCAGAAAAATAGAAACACCTGAATAATGACTCATGATTGTAAAATTTGAAACAGATGAAGTAGTTTTGGACACGCAATGTACAGGGTGTTTTTTCAACCTGCACAATTAATTTCAAATTATCACAATAACATACCTGCATTTTTGGCAAATGTTGAAATGTTATCAAACGAAGAAAAATCGGTGGGAGTGAAATTTTGAAAATTTTCCTTTTTTGAACTTTTTTTTTCGGAAAACTGGAGTTGTGCCAAAAAAATTAGACACACCTGAATAATGACTCATAATGGTAGAATCTGAAACGGCTAGCGAAGTTTTGGAAACACAATATAAAGGGTGTTTTCTCAACCTGCACAACCAATCTGAAATTATCACAATGAGAACCGCGTATTTTGAAGAAATTTTAAGAATTTTTGAGTTTGCTCATTCATATTGTGGTACGTTGAAAACTTCTTCGAAATCGTATGAGCCACACCAAAGTTATTAATGAAAGTAAAATCGGATTAGATAAATCAACCTGTATAGTCTCAATAAGGGCCGCAACCATAAACCAAAATTGTTTTGAAACTGTCTCTACTAGTGTAAACTTATCCTAAAATCTGACGGTCTCCTCCGGAATCACCCTGTATATTATTCAATAGTCGTAGAGAAAAGGGATTCTTTTATACAACCCCCACAGAGGAAGCGTTGTAGTTGAATACTGCCTCTGAGGCTAACCAATCTGTTTGGAATGTGTTCCTTATTTCAAGAAACTACCTGGGACCTAAAAATCTTTCTTTTGTGCAAGCGCAAAAGAAATATTCATATATTCCCTCCTATTATAATATGGTTTCGGTACTATCAAATTCTAGGCCTGCGTGTTCATTTCCTCCTGTTCTCGTTCCAAACCGTTTTAATCATATCTCATGTTCTTCCTCCTCGATATTCACGAAAGTAATGACCTTAGAGCACAGTGACCTTAGACGGTTATTATTTATTTTCATTTTCATTAAGGTGCCTCCAAGATCTGTATGTATACTGTCTATATTCTATATGTACTATGATATTTGGTATCTCTCTTTGATGTTGTCATTTGAAATTGACGAATAAAAATATTCGCAAGAGGAGAAAAATAACATTTTGTTATTTTCTCATCTTATCATATTCATTGTATTTGCTCGAAAAATTTCACTTTCGTGAGAAATTTCTAAGAATCTTCAAAAATCCTCATAAAAGATCACTTCTTTCATACAAAATATCATCCGTGATAGAAATCAAATACTTCGAGGCTGTGTTGACTCATATTCTAGTGTACAGCTACATCTTCTATCATTTTTTGATTTCCATACCAAAACTAGTCGAACGACAGAGTTCGGCTCACTGATGAAGAATCCGATTTATCCGATGTTAAATTCCATAGTTCCATCATTGTATTATATAAAGACTTTCTTTATACAATGGTTCCATATTGTGTGTGAGGCAGTCGACAGTGCAGTCCTCCCCTTAACATCTTTGTTGCCAGTGACCACAATATTTTCGATCAGAATTATGGTCACAGAGCAGAGGAGTATTACAGAAGCGACACTCCTTGATATTTTCATTGTTTTCGATGTACCCAAATTTCGTGTGCTTGAAAACTATTATAAGCATGGTAAGCCGACGTGGCCAACATTATGCCGTAAGGTGGCCAGAGATTCACTGTTTGCTAGGTTAAAACGAGGGTCATTTGAAATTTAGTTATCCCAATATTTACGAAAATACAGACATGATTGGGTCGAACCTGATCACAGCGGCAGTTTCTTGGAAATACATTGTTGATTGTTTCAAATATTGGGAGTGAAAATACAGAAAAACTCTAAAAAATGATAATATAAAGCTGACCATGGAATTTTGACACATTACACTCTAGGTTTGTTTTGGTTCCGACTTCAGAACTGTTCTGGAACGGTTCCGCATGCACGATTGCGATTTTGTGTATTGGTTCTTTTCAGAACCGGTTCAGGATTTGAGTAATCCTGTTCTGGTTATTTTCAGAATCGATTCCGAACTGTTCTGGAACTGTGAAAGGAGTTCGGGCGTGAGAGTCCGAACTGTTTCAGAATTGGGTAGTTCGCACAAGCGTAGAATGGCTGTCAACGATTTAAATGGTTAATCTGACTTTCTCGACGTCCTGTTGATTTGCTTTTTGATTGTTTTATTTGTTGAGGAAACGGTTTACTGTTAAATTAAACTTTTGTCATTGAGGACAATTCCTTCTTTACGACCTACCAGGATAATCTAATGGATTTTATTTCTTTCTATTGTTCACACCAGGGATGTATACTTCTCAAATAAATCTATGAATACAAGGTTCCGCTTCTTCTATTGAATAATAATGTTTCGAATTAATTTTTCTCTAGAAAGCACATATCTGAAATACGTTCGTCATTAAATTCATTATTATATAAACCAATAATTTGTTGGTTCATTTCGGAATATAACTGAAGTAATGTAGAAAATTCAGAAAAAATGTTGAGTGGAAGTATTCCCAAAAATATTTTTATATTTCATGGTGCGACAAGGACTTCGCATATTTTTAATTACACACAATATATAAGACATGATTAACATTCTTTTTTTCTGCCAACTCAAACGGAAGTTTTTTTTCCTCTACGATCCCAATAAGATCCCGAACTTAATTCGTGTTTTGGTTTCATCGCTTTTAGAACTGTTCTAGGATAGTTCAGAATTGGGCTTCCATACCACATCGATTCTGCGCAGTTCTAGAACTGTTCTAGGAGAGTTCTGAATTTCGGAACCAAAACAAACCTTCTGTATAAATGGAAAATGTTAGGTTCGGTTTATTCTCCTGTCAGATAACCACGCGGCTTTCATATAAAGGTAGTATTAGTAAACATATGCAATTGAATAAAACCATAGAGCCTTCAATGAAGATATAGGAATTAACCAAGTACGCCGAATGTTTTCACTAGAACCAGTCTGGCTCAATTTTCGTTACAAAAACCTGATAGACCTATTCCAAGGCCAATTGACTGACTTCTAAAAGTGAATGAAGTATAGCAGACAGGTTGATATTTAAAAAAAAATTTAAACCCCGATATTGTCCTTATTCGGAACATCAAAGTTCAGGTCTTCAGATGGTTAAGGTAAGAATACAGTTGAGGCTGACAGCCGCAAAAAATATCCATATTTCGACAGTTGTAGATTTTATCATGGTTTCCTATGCGATAAATTCGAGTACCAGGTACGTGCGTCAGGCAGGGTAGAATAGTATCATTAAGAACTCGTTGGTGGTTCGAGCATTGTATACAATGGTTCGAGTGATTCATTCTAAGTATTTGAGTTTTGAATTATATTAGGTTTGAAGATAGTTCAACTTATTTCTTCATTATGTGAATACCTCTATTGCAACCAATAGATTCCCTCGAGTGAAAATCCTGATATTTCATAGTGAACAAGTTGGAACACTCGAGACCTTATATTTCAAATAGAGACTAGCAGAAGGTCACACATCGATAACATAGGTACCTACTTGAGTCGAAATATTCAACTTCAATATCCCAAGGGAAACAACCACCAATCGGTAAGTTTCAATTTTTACGATACGTCGCAGCCAAAAGTTAGTCACGACTGAAATATTGCAGAAAAAAATGTATCAATTGAATATATCTACGGAACCATCAAGTGGATTTGGGTAACTTTTTATTATTACTAATTCAAATTGAACAAATCATATTCACAGTCTATTTTTGCGCGCATGTTCTAGGGGAACACCGTGCACGCGTGCTATCGTTTTGTCCAAATGTCTGTAACTTTCGATGATTGAGCTGAAAATGGTCTCAAACGACTAGATTGGACTCACTGATAACGAATCTGGTGTCAAAATCGATTCTGTCCGGCCAGCCGTAGAGACAATCACTGTCGAACGAAGCCAGCTAGCGACTTGAAACATGTAGGGTAGTTCGCGCATCGGAATGCCGCGGTTAAGTTCGTTAATGGGCCAAATCGGCAAAATAGTTATAGCCATTTGAAATTTTTAGGTTATTTCCTTCATATTTCAGGAACTACCAGAACGATTGGATTGAAACTTGGCAGTTGGTTGAAGCATAACGACGCGCAACCTTGAGTTGAAATCGTATAGTCACTCAGTTTGAAAAAAAAATTTCAAAATTTTTTTCGAAAAAATTTTTTTTTTGAAACTATTGTTCATAGTCAAGAACAATTTCAGTTATAGCTTGAACTTCATATTTCACAACAGTGTACCAAATTTCAATTCAATACGGCTATTACTTTCGGAGATATTCGGAAAAATATGTAGAATTTCGTAGTTTTCTTCCCGAAATCGTTGTTTTTTTCGGTATAACTCAAGAAATACTGATTCAATTATGATGAAACTTAGCAGCTAGTTTGAAAATGCTGAAAGACAACCTTGTGTAAAATTTCGTGATGATCGTATCATCAGAACAATTAAAAAAAAAAATCTTAATTTTTTTTCGAATATGCAATATTCTGTGATCTTATCATATTTTCCTCATTGAATTCAGAATGAACCTTCGAACTGTCACTTTTTGATAAAGTACTGAATTCCAATTCGATCTGATCTGATCTGTATTCTTGGAAATATTGGGAAAAAAAATTTGAATGGGTATTACTGCGGAATTATTGGGTGGATTTCATCTATTCACGAATTCGGCCTTCGTTATAAACGGCCAACCGTAAACACAATAACTTCCAGAAGAAATAACTTAGAAACTCGATATTTGTAGAAAAGGTTTAGGGCTTAATTACGCGCAGGTCGAATTCGTGAATGGGTAAAATCCACCCAATGATTCCGTAGATATACCCATTCAAAATTTCATTTTCCCAGTATTTACAAAAATACAGATTAGATCGAATTGAAATCCAGTACTTCATCGAAAAAAACCTAGAAAAGCACTGCCGTGAAGGGAGCAGCTTCTGTGCGCCTTTTTAAATTCGTTATCAAAGCTGACATTTATTGAACATGCACGCAAAAGCTACTGCCTTCTAGGTTTTTTCGAAGGTTATATTGCTTACGGATATATTATATAAACTGTTAGAATAGGAAATCAAGTTGGTTTCATTATGTCGTTTCACACTATTTTTGCGCGCATGTTCTAGGGGAACAGCGTGCTATCGTTTTGATCAAATGTCTGTAATTTTGGATGATTGAGCCGAAAATGGTCTCAATCGACTAGGTTGGACTCACTGATGACGAATCCGGTGTCAAAATCGATTCTGTCCGGCCGGCCGGCCGGCCGGCCGGCCGTAGACACGATAACTGTCGAACGAAGTGAGCTAGCAACTTGAAACTTTCAGGGTAGGTCGCGCATTGGAATGCCGCGGTTAAGTTCGTTAATGGGCCAAATCGATCGAATAGTTTCGGAGTTATAGGCATTTGAAGTTTTGAAGTTATTTATTTTTTATTTCAGAAACTACCTAAGCGATTGGATTCAAACTTGGCGGTTAGGTGAAGTACAACGACGCGCAACTTTGAGCCAAATTTCGTCAGGATTATATTGTTGGTTATTTTTAAAAAAAATTTTTTTCGAAATTTTTTTCCAAAAAAATTTTTTTTTCGGAAACCATTCATCATATCCAAGAAAAATTATACTCACGCTTTGACCTTCTAATTTCACAGCAATGCACCAAATTTCAGTTCGATACGAACATAAGTTTTGGAGATATCGGGAAAAAATATGTCAAATTTCGAGGTTTTCTTCTCGATATCGTTGATTTTTTCGGTATAACTCGAGAAATACTGATTCAAGCCTGATTAAACTTCACAGCTAGTTTTAAGACGCTGAAAGACAACTTTATGCAAAATTTCGTAATAATCGGGTAATTAGAACAATTTGAAAAAAAAATGTATATGATTTTCTCATCATATCATCCTCATTAAATTCTGTATGAAACTTCGAACTGTTATTTTCGATGAAGTACTGGATTTCAATTCGATCTGATCTGTATTTTTGGAAATATTGGAAAAATAAAATTTTGATTGGGTATATCTACGGAATCATTGGGTGGATTTTACCCATTCACGAATTCGGCCTTCGTAATTAAGGTCCAAACCTTCTCTACAAATATCGAGTTTCTAAGTTGTTTCTTTCGGAAGTTATTGTGTTTACGCAGTCGGCCGTTAGGCTGACCGTAAACACAATAACTTCCGGAAGAAACGACTTAGAAACTCGATATTTGTAGAGTAGGTTTGGGGCTTAATTACGAAGGTCGAATTCGTGAATGGGTAAAATCCGCCCAATGATTCCGTAGATATACCCTTTCAAAATTTTATTTTTACAATATTTCCAAAAATAGAGATCAGATCGAATTGAAATCCAGTACTTCATCGAAAATAACAGTTCGAAGTTTCATACAGAATTTAATTAGGATGATATGATGAGAAAATCATATAAATTTTTTTTTTCAAATTGTTCTAATAACACGATTATCACGAAATTTTGCATAAAGTTGTCTTTCAGCATCTTAAAACTAGCTGTGAAGTTTAATCAGGACTGAATCAGTATTTCTCGAGTAATACCGAAAAAATCAACGATATCGAGAAGAAAACATCGAAATTTGACATATTTTTTCCCGATATCTCCAGAACTTATGATCGTATCGAACTGAAATTTGGTACGCGCGCACGTTCAAATTCGTTGCTGAAGCGGTCATCTACATTGAACATGCGCGCAAAAGTTGCTGCCTTCACGGCAGTGCTTTTTGAAATTTTTAGATTATTATTCGTAAAATACAGGGTTTGTCAGATTGAGTCGAGCAAACTTTTCTGATTCCGGTATATTATATAGGGTGTTTCAGAATAACTTGCTTAAGAGTGTAAACCCTTAGGTGATTCAAAGAAGAAAAATTCAAATAAACATATATCCCAAACCTCTTAAGTTGTGAGCTACAGGGTGGTAAAATGGATTTTCTCAGAGAATGATGTAGTCTACGGATTCATGAAAAATGTAGTTTTTGTGTAAAAATTTACTGACCTTCTCCGACCTATTATTTATATTGATTTCATTGATGCTCAGAACTCGGAAGCATGTTCCCATTTTCCATTATCAGTTTCGGAGGAAATCCCGAAACTGAATGTTTTTTTCATACTCTATATGGGTTGAATTGATATTTTTGTCGTAAAATATGCTATTCAATTATGCCCAAATGTCAGTTTTATTTTGAATTTTTTCTCAAGAATGGATTAAGTTGGACCTCACTGATAAAGATGTTCAATTCTGTTCTGCCCTCTGTCCACGTTACAAATTTTTTCATTTTCAGTTCTACCAATATGTAATATTATAACAATGTGGTTATCGTTGGACTGAAAATTTACATGGTCATTAGAGAATCGTCAACTTAGACAAATCAAATCCATCGAAACCTGAGGTTTTCAAATTAGTGTATGTTCCAAAACAATCAGCCCATTCTACGTTAAAAAAGAGGGGTTCACTAAAGCAAACCCTATACCTAAAATGAAAACTTTCCAAGTTGTCAAGAAAAAAATCATTCATGATTTTCAACAAAATCAACTGATAATAATCCATGACAATTCATCAAATATCATGGATATTCATCGGAACATCGAATTTAAGTTTCTTTCTGATTTTTCTGAGAGTCACAGACTACTCGATATAGTGGCTTTCTTGTATATCGACTTCTTCCTTGATAACTCGGAAAGTTTTCATGGTAAGAATAGGCTTTGTTTGAGTAACCCCTCTCCTCCGCTTTACGTAGAATCGACTGAAAGGTTAAAAATATGGGTTCTAATTTGAAAATCTTGAGTATTGATGAAATTGGTTTGTCCAGTTGGATGACCTTCTCATGAACACAGGAAAGAGTAGTTAAAATACTACATATTGACAAAATTGAAGAAAAAAATTTTTTCTCAAAACCGCTTCTACTGCAGTTATATTGTAAGAAGTGTGAGTCACCGTCAACACAATTTTCTCATAAAATTAAAAAATCTCAGAAACCGTTCAGTTTCAACCCAAGGTATGGCACATTATTCCTTCGTGGGATACTCTGTATAATAATGAATTCTATCGGACAGTGTCAGTTCCAATGAAAAGGCGAATTTATATTCATGATAATGCCATTGCATTTTGACCTCCAATTAGAGGAATTAGGGGATTAGGTTGGGACAGTTCCAGTCCAAATCAGAAAATGGGAAAAAATATATGACATATAATATCAGATTTACATCTTTTAAAACTGATGAAAAAAATAGCAGAACTTATTCCCAATACAAAATATACGAGAAGACGGTTCAGTATGAAATCACCCTTAGTTACTCATTTAAACATATTGTTTTCACAAAAGCCTAGAAAAGCACTGCCGTGAAGGCAGCAGCTTTTGCGCACATGTTCAATGGAGATGACCGCTTTCACAACGATTTGGAACATGCGTTCAAAAGCTGCTGCCTTCACGGCAGTGCTTTTCTAGGGTTTTTTCGATGAAGTACTAGATTTTTCTTCGATCTAATCTGTATTTATGGAAAAATAGAGAAAATAAAATTTTGGGTATATCTACGGAATTATTGGGCGGATTTTACTCTTTCACGAATTCGACCTTCGTAAGTGAGTCCAAAACCTTCTCTACAAATATCGAGTTTCTAGTCGTTTCTTCTGGAAGTTATTCTGTTCACGGCCAGCCGTTAACTCCCGAAAGAAACAACTTAGAAACTCGATATTTGTAGAGAAAGTTTGGACCTGAATTACGAAGGCCGAATTCGTGAATGGGTAAAATCCACCCAATGATTCCGCAGATATACCTATTCAAAATTTTATTTTCCCAATATTTCCAAAAATACAGATTAGATCGGATTGAAATCCAGTGCTTTATCAAAAAATGACAGATGGAAGGTTCATATAGAATTCAATGAGGATAATATGATAAGGAGATCACAGAATATCGAATATTTGAAGAAAAAAAAATTTGAAATTTTTTTTCAAATGGTTCTGATGACACGATCATCACGAAATTTTGCACAAGGTTGTCCTTCAGCATTTTTAAACTAGCAAGTTTCATCATGGTTGAATAAGCATTTTTTGAGTTATATCGAAAAAAACGACGATACCGAGAAGAAAACCGCGAAATGTTACATATTTTTTCCTGATATCTCCAAACCTAATAGCCGTATCGATTGAAATTCAGTACATTGCTGTGAAATATCGAGTTAAAGGTATGAGCAAAAGTGTTTCCGAATATGATCTATAGTTTCTAGAAAAAAAAGTTTTTTCGAAAAAAATTTTTTTTTTTAATTGAGTGATATTACAACTTCAACGCAATTCTGCTCAAAGTTGCTCGTCATTATGCTCCAACTTACTGCCAAGTTTCAATCGAATCGTTCAGTAGTTCCCGAAATATGAGGAAAACAACCTCAAAAGTTCAAATGGCTATAACTCCGGAACCATTTAGCCAATTTGGCCCATTAACGAACTCAACCGCGGCATTACGATGCGCGAACTACCCTGCAAGTTTCAGGTCGCTAGCTTGCTCCCTTCAATAGTTATCGTGTCGTACCGGCCGAGCACCGGATTCAGTGAGTCCAATTCAGTCGTTTGAGACCATTTTCGGCTCAAAATCCGAAATTTTTTTTTCTTGAAAATTTTATTATATTTCATTAAAATTTCACCATTTCGCAATGTGAACAAGCGCGTGAAAGCTGCTGACTTCACGTCAGTGCTTTTCTAGATTTTTTTTATTTAACAGAATTTGAATGACGAGACATTATTGTGATACAGGATAGTCCTGAAATGGGATTGTCGGTTTATTCTGCATTATGTATTATTCATGGCGTTTGAAAGTTCCTCGATTAGAACCCAGAGATTAACACTTTCCCCGGCTGAATACGGTCCTGTCCCATAATTCCAATATCCCACATAGTCGCATTTCAGATGCCCATCCAAGCGAAAACTGACCACATGTATCGATAACGGTTTCTTCGATTTCCATCAACAACAACACAAATCTCTCGGCTTCTAACCTCTATCAATACAACCTCTCGAACCCGATCAAAACATGAATCCCGAAATCACCAAAGACCTCAGATTTCTGAACACCCTCTGCTCAGTTTACAGCATGGGTGGCCCGGAAAAATGCTTCTCCAGATCGGTGGAGACCCCGGAAACATCGAACAGTTGGAGGAACAGGGAGGAAATCGAGTCGTCCTGTAGTTACTCCACTTCCGTCGGAAGCGATGAGGCCAGAACGACGAAGGAGAGGAGCAAGTCCTTGTCGCAGCTGGATCCCGATATGACTCCTGGAGAGGTGATTAGGATACGCGAAAGGCTGTTGAGGTAGGTCCTGAAATGCATTTGAATCTTCCACAGAGTTATCAGATAAAATGTATGTACAGAGTGGGTAAAATTGGTGATACATGGGGATCAATTTATTATTATTATTGTTATTATCATTATCATCATTATTATTATCATTAATATTAATTATCAACAATTGTTGAGTATGGCATTCAAGAATAACTTCTACTCGAGTCGGACAAAACTCAGTCGTAATGTTATTCAACATATTATCTAGTAGATTCAAGAATTGGCCCCCTGAACTACAAATTTTTTCAGCATGAGAGATAGAAGAAAATAAATGACACTTGGCGGTCAACTTTTTCGAGTAACTCAAAATGCTGTCAAATGATTTTTGTTTTCGAGTTTATGCTAAAATTGTACCAATTTGTGTTATGAAATTGAAATGAAAACATTATACAGAGGCATTTTCTTGATAACATTTCAATGACTTAAACTGAATTTTTTCATAAGGGTTTCCTTGTAGATCTATAGCATAAAGTTGTGTTTTTCTTATGGAAAAAAGCATTTATTGACTTTGAAAAATCACCATTTTTGCGCGTATGTTCTGAGGAAAAGCTTGTTATTGTCTGTCGAATTTTTAGCTGAAAATGGTCTCAAACGACTTGGTTAGACTCACTGATGACAAATACGATGTCAAAATCGATTTTGTCTTACCGTAGATACGATTATTCGATTACAGATACCCCTATGGATTTGAAACTTTTAGGGTAGGCTGCATTTCAGAATGCCACGGTTAAATTTCATTAAGGGCCAAATCGGTCGAACGGTTTCGGAGGTATATTCATTTCATTGAGGTAAGGATATTTCCTCAATATCTAGAAGCGACCGGATGGAAGCTGAGGTGCTTGCAAATTTTTGTTGGGATTGTACGGTAAATTTCATTCGAAAAATTTTTTGGTGTAGTATTCATCAGATTTCGAGGATATTTCACACAGGCTTTGAACTCTATATTCGGGGTGGTCCAAATAGGGGAGTCTATAGATTTTTTTTAGATTCCCCCCACCTGGGGGTATCCAAAACTACCCCATATATGTTATGCGATTTTTTGTAGTTTTCAAGTTATGATTTTGTTTTGTGTTTTTTTATTCATTTTGCCACCTTTGTTTCAAAAATACACATCTTTTTATGTAGTTGGTATTTTGCAAATACTTTTTTGTGACATGGCTGCCCTCAATGTTGTTTCAGTAAAAAAATAGCTCAGCTTCCTGAAATTACTCAAAGTTACTCAAAAAAGGCTTGAAAGGCTTTAGTTTTCAAACATTCAACTCCAATTTGAAAATACAAAAATGAGGTTCTCATAGCTTCTGTTTGAGTTTCAGAACTTCGCACGGTCCTGAGCTACCAAAATCATAAGAAAAATAGTACTTTACTAGCTTTTCTTATTATAATTGGCCTTCGAAAGCGGATAGGCTAAAAACCATTGAAACACGATCAAAGATATTTTTCTACTTTTTATCACTCTTATGGTTAATTTAACTCAAAAATGTGATTTTAAAGTGCTTTTAATTGAAATTCCTATAAACCAACTGTAGCTCGTGTAATTTTCACAATAATGTTGGTCTCACCACTGTTTGAAAATGTTGGCATATTTCAAAATTGATAGTTGTGAAAATACTTTTTTGGATGAGAATTAAAGAGCACAGATTACTGAAAAACTACTATTTACTTCAATAAATTCATTTCTTCAACTTGAATACATAATCATCAATGCTTTTGTTTATATTTCTATCCACTTCTAGGGTTTTGTCTCAATTCTGTTTCGTTGTTGCGTTGCGTCGCTCACACCAGCTCTTTGAAAAATCTCCTAATAAAAAAATCGATGGGGTTTTGGTCTGGCGAATGCGTTGGCCATTCGATCGGCCCTGCACGCCCAAGCCATCTCAATGTAAAAATAACATGAGCTCAATTATTTTAAATGAATTTCAATTAAAATAATTTTAATCGTGTTTCAATGATTTTTAGTGTATTCGCCTTCGAAGGCCGATTACAGCAAAAAAGGCTGATAAAGTACTATTTTTTTATGATATTGCTAGTTAAGGACCGTGAGAAGTTCTTAAACTCAGGCAAATCGATGATTTCAAGCCTTTTTCGAGTAACTTTGAGTAATTTTGCGGAACTGAGTTATTTTTGCTATTGAAACAACTTTCACAGAGCTCATGTCACGAAAAAAAATCTGCAAAATAACTATCACATAAAAAGATATGAATTCGTGAAAACTCGCTAGCATAATTAATTAAAAAAACATCAAAAAATCACATAACATACCTAGGGGTTTTTTGGATATCCTCAAGTGTGAGGAATTAAAAAAAAAATTATTGACATCACTACTTTGACTACCCTGTATTTCACAACATTGTACCAAATTTCATTTCGGCTCAATTTTAATTTCGGAATAACTCAAAAAATACTGTTTCAGTCATGATGAAACTTTGTAACCAGCTGAAAAATTTCGCGATATATTCAGCCATCTTTTAATTATACTATCCTCACGAAATTCTGCATAATTTTCAAGCTATCATTTTTCAATTAAAAATCCATTGGATTTCAGTTCGATCCAATCTGTACTCTTGAAAACAATGAGAAAATAAAATCTTGAATGGATACCTCTATCTGCGGAATCATTGGTTGGATTTTACTCCGGAACTTGCATTCGTTATTAATGTCCCAACCTACTCTAGGAGTGTATTGCAAAATTGGGTTGAGTACCACTACCATATGAAAGAATATCGCCAAATTTTCCACCAGGAGGTAGAGCTGTGTTTGGTGGGGTCAATAAGTGAAAAGATGAACGTTTCAGCAGTGAATTTGAATATACGCGCAAAAACTACTTACTTCAAGTCAGTACTTTCCAGAATTTTTTGCTATTTCAAAAATGTATAATATTTTATGCATTGCCAGTGGCGTAGGGACCCTGTATCAGTATCAGTATCAGTATCAGTCACAACAAAAAGCTGTGCTCTTCCTATGAAAACAATAGTTTATTATAACTTCATTTTGATGAAAGTTCAGCGGAAATCCTTCGGAAAAAACAGAGTAATCCACTGGCAATATATGGCATATTATAATATTCGATTTTTTTGAGTCAATATGAGCTATTATTTTAATAAAAATCACAAGCTTATGTTATAGCTCAGCAAAGAAACCCATGGGGAAAATCAGACAGACCTCTTGATTGCTATCAAAAAAGTGCTGCTTACAATTGTCAACTGATGCAAAAAACTACTACACACTAAACCATTCTGTTAATTTTGATTCCATTTAGCTAGTAAGGTACATCAGGTACGAAATTACCAACTTTGTAAAAGCGCATTTGCAGAAAAAATTTGCGGCATTGCCAGGTTCGTGGAATATTTTTATGGAAGTTTTTACCGAGATTATATTTTTTTTGAGATCTGGATTTTAATTTAGTTTAGTTGGAGAATATTTTATATGTCGAAAACACATGTGGTGAATTCGAGAATCGCTCTGTGGTGCTCTGCATGAGGGCCAACGCTCACTTGTCGCCAACAGCCCGGACCACGGGAGAACAGAAACTTTTTCCCTACTAATTTGCCGTGTTCTGTAGCGGGCAAGTGCGCGCTGTCCTATTCAATTATATTAAAAGAATAGATTCCGGTGTGCCGAAAAGAAAAAAATCTTTAGGCGCGTACCGAAAAAACTTTTCAAAGCAGAAGATGGGGTATCTACTGTGCTTGGCCACTAGAACCACCACCTAGACACTTTACAACATGAACTAGCCGGGATGCGAACCCAGTATCTTAGCATCCTAGACAATCTCTACCGAGATGGTCAGTAGTGTATATTTCGATTGGTTCACAAATTAACCTTCTATGTTGGGTGTTTTCAGTACAACATCAATATGTTTCAACATGGTAGAAAGAACACGTTAGGTCTATAAAATTGACTTTTTTTTTTCAGGACAAATTCCCATGTGGAAAAATCGCACCTCAAAAATTTCTCGGGTACACAACTTCTAACACTGGCATTGTTGGCTTTGGTGGATTTCATGGGATTCTGTTCGATGTCTATAATGGCCCCATTTTTCCCCAAAGAAGCACATGAAAAAGGACTGAATGAGACTGTGATTGGCTTAATTTTTAGTTTTTACGCTCTTATAATGTTCCTGACGTCTCCCATTTTCGGAAAAATAGTAAGTATAATATCAGTTCTTTTCCATCAATTGCAAGGTTTTGAGGTTATTTCCTCAATATCTAGGAGCGATCGGATAGAAGCTGTGCTGTTTGCAAAATTTCGTTGGGATTGTACGGTAAATTTCATTAGAAATTTTTGTTGTTGTAGTATTCATCAGATTTCGAGGATATTTCACACAGTCCTTGAACTCTATATAAAGGGTGGTCCAAATAGGGAGTCAATAAATTATTTTTAGATTCCTCCCACCTGGGGGTATCCAAAAATAGCCCATTCATGTTATGCGATTTTTTGTAGTTTTCGAGCTATGATTTTTTTTTTACTTTTTCGATTTATTATACCACTTCGGTTTCCTGACGTCTCCCATTTTCGAAAAAATAGTAAGCAAAATATCAATTTTGTTCCCTTAGTTGCAGACAGGAATTTAATGTCAAGCTCCTTGACCCACATGAAAAGTACTACACGTCAAAAAATTATGAAAAACATAGAATTTCATTCCAATGTATTTCGAATCAACAGCAAAATTTGAGAAAAAGCTTTTCCTGAGGCACGTTCTGGAAATGTCGTGCTATTGAGTCGAAACTCTCATGGTAGGTTGCATTTCAAATTAAGCCAGAGACAGTCTCTGACTTTGTATTGCATTTTTGAAAAATTTATTATTATTAATATTCGAAAAAAATCTTGAAATTCTTATTTCACAGCAGTTTATCACAAGTCAGTATGATACGATTATAAAGGTACGATTCGGATCTCGGCAGCGCTGCACGGCTGCTTTTATCGGTGAATGTTGCATGTAATTCTCTGGAAGCGGTACTGCAGTCGCTGCAGGGTCGCGACTGCTAGGCAGCTACTGCCGAGATCCGAATTTCGTGTTTTTTTTTACGCGCTTGTTCTAGGAACAGCGGTAATCATTTCGTCACGATGTCTGTAATTTTAGAATTTTGAGCCGAAAATGGTCTTAGATGATTGAAGAAGAACCCGTGGTCAAATACAATTCTATCCGTCCGTCGGTAAGTGCTGTAACTTTTGAAGGAAAAGACTTAGCGAATTGAAATTGTCAGATTAGGTTCGGAGTCCAAATATCCAACTTCAGTTTGTTAATGGTTGGAATCAGTTGGATAGTTTCGGAGTTAGGCCCATCGGAAATTTTGAGGTTCCTCTATATCTCATGAAGTATTGATCCGATCAAATTGAAACTTCGTGGAAAGTTTTGAAATACCAATGCGCAACTTCGAGCCAAATTTCATGTGGAGTAGTTATGAAATTTAAAAAAAATTATTAGACAATTTTTAAAATTTTTGATGAAAAATTTTTTATCTGAAAATATTGATTAGATTTCAATGGAATTTTGCACAAACCTTAGAGTCAGTATTTGACAACAATGTTCCAAGTTTCAATTTGATCCGATATTCACTTTCGGAGATACAAGAAAAAAAATGTGTCAAATTATCATCCCAGAAAACGTCGTACAAAATAAAATGTATCGCAAGATATTTCTTCACTGTATTTCATTACAAGATTAATTTTCTTCTTTTGTGTTTTAGCTACCGATAGTGGGGACAAAATGTTTATTTCTTGGAGGAATCTTGGTGGTAGCCGTCACCAATATTCTCTTTGGGTAATGATATCGAAACTTAACTAGCTCATGAGAATTAATTTGGTTTACCTTTCAGGTTTTTAGTTTATGTAGATGATTTTACCCAGTTCACTACTTTGTGTATTTTAATAAGAAGTTTTGAAGCATTAGGTGCCTGTGCATATTCCACAGCCAGCTACGTTTATGTGGTGAATTATTTCCCCCAAAGTATAGGAAGTGTATTGGTAAGTTCCAATTCATTATGATCGGTTTTTTGGGTGTGTTTGAATTTTAATATTCTGCGTTCTTCATGTGATTGAAGGGCATTTTTGCTCTAATATTCTAGGAAACATCGTGCTGTCGCCCAAATGTCTGTAATTTTCAAATTTTTTCCCCCTATGAAATCTTGAACGTCTAGGTTGGAATACCTTTTGAAACATCCGATGTGGAACTCCATTCAGTTCAACCGGCCGGCTGTTGCCACGATAATTGGAGGACGGAAAAAGCTGGCGACTTAACTTTTTGAAGATAGGCCGTGCATAAAAATATGAAGTTCGTTAATGGTCCAAATCGGCAAACGGTTTCAGAGATGTTTCCCCAATACCTCTGGAACTACCTATGCTATCTAATTTGATAATTTGGCGAAAAACACCGCAGAGCAACGCTCTAGAAAATTTAGTTAGGATGGTATTGTTGAGTAAATAAAAAAAATTCCTTTGAAAGTTTTAAATTTTTGTTGAAATTAATTTTTTTTCGGAGACTTTTTTTTAGATTTCAATCAAAGCTGGAAAACATCTTGAAGTTAATATATAACAACAGTGTGTCAAATTTAAGTTCGATTCAATTTTCATTTCCGGAAATATTGTGGAAAAAAATATGTACATTTTTTTTCCTTGGTACGATGAAACTCACAAAATACGGATCTGATCCTGATGAAATCCGGCAACTAGTTTGCAGATGGTAATACGCAAATTTTTGCAGAATTCGTTTATGATCGTGTCATTAGAAAAGTTTGAAAAAAAAATCATAATTTTTTTTCAAATATTACATATTATCCTTGAGGAATTTAGCATGAACCTTCAGGTTATCCTTTTACAATCAAGTACTGTATATTTCAATTCGATCCAATCTGTATGTTTGGAAATATTGGGACATTGAAATTTGTGGATGTGGATATATATTGAATCATTTGGTGAATTTCACTCATTCACGAATTCGGCCTTAAGAGCAACCAATACCACGTGGTGCTAAATTACGACTAGGCAACACAGCCATTTTCAAGATTCATTAAACATCGTGAATATCTCAAGGTCAAGCACCTGAATCGCGATGTAGCTGTTTAAACGTTGCCAATAGCTACGTAACATATTAGAATTCGGAGAAATTCCGACCTTTGTAGAAGAAAACGGGGTGTTCTGCAGGCGTCAGTGGGTAATTTTTGAAAAATTTTTTTTGGGATGTACTTAATTCTTTTGTGAGGATGAGCAACTATAGTTATTTTCCCATTTTCCACTACATTTCAGTTTTTATTTTACCGAAAATTTTTGGATATAAAAAAGTGGCAACATTGGGCATTCTAACAATTCTTTTCAACCATTTGCACCAAAAAAAATTCCTCCAGAAGTCACCCCGTTATATTCGAAGTATTGTTTGGCCTTAATAATCGAGGTCTAAACCTACCTGCCTAACAGCAGAAACTCGATACTTGTAGAGTAGGTTTGGGGCTTGATTACGAAGGTCGAATTCGTGAAAAGGTCAAATCCTCCAGACGATTCTGTCGCGAGGTAATTCTGTTTTATTCTCATGAACCTTGAACCCTCATGCCGTCAATTTCAGACCACCAATTAGATTTCAATTTGATTGGATCGGTGAAGAAATGAATCACGAAGGTAGAATTCGTGAATGGGCGAAATCCGCCCAATGAGTCCGTAAGAACATTTCATGGCTCGCATAAGTTCCTGACATAACTTCAGTGCTTATTGAATGTATGTCCTATAAAGTAGCGTGCTATCGTTTTGTCCAAATGCCTGTAATATTCGATTTTTTGCGTATTGGATCTGAATTCGATCCAATCCGTATTTTTGGAAATAATGGGAAAATAAAATTTTGAATGTGTATGTATATCTGCGAAATCATGGGGTGGATTTTACCCATTGAAATCGGAGAATGGGTAAAATCCGCCCGATGATTTCGTGGTAATTCCCAACTTTTATTTTCCCAATATTACCAAAAATACAGAAAAGATAACCGCTTTGTCAACGAATTTGAACATGTTCGCAGAAGCTACTGACTGCACCTCTGGTCTTTTCTATTTTCAGAATTTTGTTTTATTTCACTGTTTGTTTTCAGGGAATCCTAGAGACATTTGTAGGCTTGGGAATGAGTACAGGACCAGCAATAGGGGGTTTCCTTTATTCGGTGGGTAATTCAACATACATAATTTCCAAAATAAATTCTGAATATCTCTCAAATTTTTTGAAACCGAAACTGAAATAATTTTTTTTCTAGGTAGCTGGGCGGGTTCATTCTGCCATTTTTAGTTTTGGGTATTATTATGGTTGTTACATTACCCTTAATCCTGGTATTTTTACCTTGTGTTGAAGGTAAAACTTTTTTTGACATTTCACTGCAGATAACTCATTTTGCTCTCTTTCAGAATGTAACATGTCCAGCAAATCTACTTCGTTTTTCAAACTGATTAAAATAAAAGAAGTTCTGGTGGTTGGCTTGGTTGTTGTTTTTGCTTCGAGTACCTGGGCGTTTCTGGATCCAACTCTGGAACCACACTTGAGACAGGTGAGAACCAGCTGAATTTTTGGAGATTTAAGCTTAATGAAGAATGGTTCATAGATAAATTAAGAGCTTCAGTTCAATAATTTAAATAAACGAAGTAAATGACAGGTTTTGAGGTCTGATTATGAAGAAAACATTGGCCTATACATAATAGGCCAATGTTTCGTTTATTTTTATAAACATCCTCAGGGCAATGACAATAAAAACTTTTTATGGTTTCTGTAATGTGCCAGCTTCCGATTCAATCTCTGTCACACCTTCATCAGCTCTACTGCCCTCTTACCATAAGTTTCTTTTATGCTGTTGTAGAATTCGTGGTTTGTGCTCATTGTATAGTCATAGTTCCTGAACAATCACCATAAATTTTTTTTATTGTCATTGCCCTGAGGAAGTTTATAAAAATAAACGAAACGTCGGCCTATACATAATTGGTGTCGGCCTATACATAATTGGTTTTCTTTATAATTAGACCTCAAAACCTGTAATTTCGTTCGATTATACATACAAGGTCGTAAACAAAACTTGAATATAAATAAACATTACACAAAGACTATCTGTCAATTCCACCATGATCTGAGCTAATTATCCGATAATTCAAAGCCTCTTATACCGAAGAAAAGTTGTCCAAGGAATTGAGTTACTTGCAGTTTCACGATTTCACTGATAATTAGACGGACGACGGACTCACCTTCAGTATAGATGATTCTAGATACTTATTACCTGTTGGATGACTTGCCTTCAGTATAAAAATTATACAGCGCCATCTTCGTATAAAAGCATAAAAGCATAAAGCATAAAGCTTTAAGCGAAATGCACAACGTTCATCCAATTCTCATTTTTAGTTCGCTGTATCTTCGATTTTACAGTTTGTACAAGCACCATCACGACTAAGAAGCAATCGGTTCATGTAGTTTACCACAAGACGGTAACATCCTACATCAAAGTGAGGAATGGTTCATGGAGATATTAGGAGTAGGTGTAGAGGCCTTGGATGATAAGCTCAGATAAAGGTGGAATTTTCGTGTATTTATCGACAGACATTCGTTCTTGTGTCATATTAGTTCATATCATTCAAATGAAGCTCTTTATTTCTCCATGAAATATTCCACACTTTGATTGATCTAGGATGTTACCTTCTTGCGGAAAAACTACATGAACTCTGTGCTTCCTCGTCGTGGATCTGCAAAATCGCAGATACCTGAAACGAAAATTGAATGAACGTCATGCAAATCGCTTCAAGTTATCTCACTCGAACATAAGGTTCGTGAGATGCTCCTGAAATGGCGCTGTATAATTTTATGCTGAAGGCAATCCTGATGATCGGTAAAACCGTGATCGAACTGCACTAGCTGAATTCCTTGGACAACGCTTCTATCAACTGATATTCGTTCCTTGTATAATGCTAGTTTGATAAACTTAATTTACCATATATTTTCAGTTCAATCTAACTCCCGGACAAGTAGGACTCGTCTTTCTACTATTTTCTGCATTGTATGCCATATCAAGTCCTTTATGGGGATGGTGTGCTGATAAAACTGATAACCATTGGTCAATGATGGTTGTAGGATTATTTATAAGCACCATAGGTTTGCTACTGTTGGGACCTTGTCCGTATATTCCTTGGCTTCAGAGGTGAGTGGTAGTAACCCAAACATTGACAAACTTGCTGATTTTTTATTTATAGTGCAAATTCCCTATGGTTAATAATTGTTGCACTCTGTATTCTGGGAATATCTATAGCTCTCACATTATTACCTACATTTAGAGGAATACTGACATCCGCTACGTAAGTTTACCAAAAGATATCTCACTTGCAAAACTTATCTCTTGAAGGGGTTTTCTATAGTTCAAATTAATCTTCTCGAATAATTTTATGTTGTAGAGAGGCTGGTCATAAGGAATCGTTAGCGACCTATAGCGTGGTGGCAGGTATTTGGTCATGTCTGTATTCTCTCGGTGAAGTGATTGGACCCTCTCTAGGTGGTGTTTTACTACAGTATTATGGATTTCCTCTAATGTCAACTGTGATGGCTGGTATAACGTTGGCAATAGTAAGTGTTCAAATACTGTTGTTCACAGTTTCAAGATTTATTCTGTTTTCAGGCCTCAATAACCCTGTTATATTTTGGAACGAAAAAGGGTAACGGCAGGGAGGTGACTACATCGTCTGATAGCGGAATCAATGAATCTTGGAGAAGTACGAGCAGTAACAGCGATGAAGATTGCTCGGAAAAAACCTCCCTGTTGTTCTCGAGGACAGATCATAGAGATTACAGAACCTATACGGAAGATAAAGTACAGAATTATGAAGACAGTAGGAGGATTGACAAGGAGGTAAGATCATTATTCGCATCTTACTCTATATTCATCAAAATTATTATTATTGCTGTAGATGTATATAAAAGCGTCGACGATGTTTGTTGTGGGTATTAAAACAGATCCTGTTGTGCCTTTCTATAGCAAACTTTTTCGGTATGGGCTGTGTGTCAGTGACAGAGCAATAGTCTCGCCTAATCGAAGTCCTTTTATAGCTCGTTAACAACTTACATAAAATACTCTTGCTAGACAGAAATATCTTAACAGATTTGTATAAACTTTCCCATACCGGTATCTCAGTTATACAAAGAGGGTAACATTCGCAGGATATTCGATTGTAAGACCAACCTGGACGGACCCATCGAATTTCAGCACGTGCCAATGTTTTCAATTCCGTAGTTTTAGTAGGATCCCTAATAAATATAAACTTGGAAACGCACAACATCCCTGCAGTCCTGGATTTGTGCATAGGCCATGTAGGCTACTACCTAGGGGAGGCAGCTTCCTAGAGGCGGCAGATTTTTGTAACTCTCCTCTACTTAGAAAAATTATTATTCTAGAAAGATTCATGGGTCGGCAAAAGTAAGGTGGCTTTTACTTATAACAAATAAAAATCTATACTATACCTTCCCTCAACATCCGTCCTTCTCTTTCATAGTCATGTACAGACATTTGCTATTTGAATTATATTTTTCTACAAGAGTATCAAAGGAAATGTTTAAAAAAAATTCTATAAGAGTGGAATATTTCAAACGCGGGAGTTAGCAAGCGTGAGGAACCACGAGCATCGTTTTTTATTTTAATTCTAAAAACAGACTGTATATTTTTCACGTACATTTTCCACCCTTTCCTCCATTTCAATTTAAACTGGTCTCAACATGTCTATTGAGATTCACATTGCATTGCGGTCTATTTCCTTGAGAATGTCCAGATCAGAGATTGATTGGAATATGCATGGGGCGGACGGTGTTGGTGAGCCCTGCGATCATATTGACTTGACATTGGGATTTACCGGCCTATTATCTCTTGTAAGTGAACATATCCTGAATGTACTTTAGTCACATCATAAGTTTCAGCAACCGTGTATCCAATCATTGTGTGGTATCATTATGTGCTCCATGGTTTGGTTGCGTCCGGTTAAGGAACCATAAATGTTATTTCACAGAACGGAGCCCCAAGATTGTACCCGTCAATTGAAACTTACTGAGTAAAAGGACATTTCCATCCCAGCTCTTTGGGTAGGAGAGGAATAACTTGGCTTGGCCAGAGAAGAGAGTTGTCCCTTTCTTGCCAGCTGATATGCCATTTCGTAGCCGTTCGCCCTAAAGTGATCAAGATGAGGGACTCGGGAGAGGGGGTGCGCAGAATAAGTCAGGCCTTTACTATCAGCCATTGCAGTGTATCTCAGAGTGATCTGAAACCTATATTAGGATCAACTTGTTGAACTTTCTCATATATTCACCGATTTTTTGCACTCTCAGACCAGGACAAGGAGGGATGCTCTGATGTCAGTTGAAATGTATATATTGGCGTTACTATACCCTCTCTAGCGAATAGCGCTGCATATGCTCATATAACACGTATTTCAGCCTGGAATAGGGTTGGTTGAGAACTCAAAGGTATAGCTTTATGCAGTTTCAGTCCATATCTTCAGACCCCATATTACAGTCCCCCATTTTGATATGTCTGTAATGGACTAGGGAGCCTCTATGATTTGAAATTTTATCAGCAGGAACCACACTTATACGCGTTTTTAATTACGACGCAGAAGCTCTGCTTAAACTCGTATGTTGTCACTATCGGATCTGTGACTTTTCGATCAGCATTAATTTAGAATGTACAACTGCCCATGTAGGTCGGCTGGATTCATCTTGTGTAACTTCTAGGTGGATATTGCCTATTTGACTGTTATCTCTGATTCAAGAAATATAGTGCATGGCAACAAAGACAGGAAACTCGGACCTTTGCAATTGAGTTTCAGGTTTAAGCCCTTTTCCCCACTTAGGATTTCATTTTGGGTTACTGAATATAGGCTGCATGGCTCATCATGAGGCATACAATGGATTTGTGGATCCATTTCATTATCTTAGGCTTTTATTGGAATATGAGTTTGGTTTTGCTCCATGAGAGGTACCAAGGATGTTCAAGAGTCAAGTGAAATCAATCGTCGGCTCGTATTCGCTACGGCTTTGTCAAGCTACATTTATATGGCTCCGTGGCATGTTTACGTTGAACACGAACAGCTCACGTGGTCATACCTTCCAACTATATCGTGAAAATTCAAAACGTCCCAGCGTCAATGTTTTCTTTCTAATCGAATTTTTGATAACTGGAATCAATTGCCTATGCATCTATGATGATGTTGATCCGTTATATATTGTCAACGCATCAAAAAAAAAAACCGAGCATCCAATGGATACTGAAAACTGCGTTCTAATTCACTGTAGTTCTGTTTGGTGGAAGTGTTTTTAAAATTCTTGAAATCTATCTATTTTAAACACTATTGAATAAATATAATATTTATCAACCAAATCACAAGAGAATATCTGTCGATAAATCAACAAATATCCCACCTTGATCAGAGTTAATCATCCAATCAACCAAAACATCTACACTGAGGGAGGGGATCCAAGAAGAATGAGCACAGTTATTACTGATCTTCAGGCCATCTTACCTTGGATAAAACCACTAAACAGGAATATAGATACTTGTCACCTTTCATATGGAATACTACAGTATAACTACCTAAAGCGCGCCATCTACAAGTGCGTCTTGTGAAACCTACCTTCGAGTGCAGAATAGGTTGATCAATGTGCATGATCTTCATCCTTTTGGCGTATCAGGTCATGTGACATTTCATGAAACATACTTTTATATATCTATCTTAAATAAATTATTTGATTCGGAGAAGTATCGATGAAAACCTCCTGCATGGCGTCGCTCTAAACCTCCACCACCACTCACCTGTCCTGTTTTCTTCCATTCAATGTTTTTGATTTATATGGATGTCGACATCGACCGCGACCAACTTGTTCTCTTCGTATTCTACAAGTGCCTTTAATCATGACAGACTAGCATGAACAATCTATTAAGCGTTTTGAATATTCCACCATTTTGGAAGTTATCAAACAACAAAAATTGAATCGCGCGATTTTGCGGGAGAATAAGTGACATGCATCTGGCGGGTCAAATGACATGGGTTGAACGACAATCGCTTCCAACAGTTCGAACCTTAACAAGGGAGAAATATTTATCGTCTGAAATTGATTTTTTTCATCAGTAATTTGAGATCATTGAATTTCAGCCTGGAATAGGGTTGGTTGAGAATTCATAGGTATAGCTTATGCAGTTTCAGTCCATATCTTCAGACCCCATATCACAGTCCCCCATTTTGGATCTGTCTGTAATGGACTAGAGAGCCTCTATGATTTGAAATTTTTTCAACACCACACTTATACGCGTTTTCAATTACGACGCAGAAGTTTTTCTGAAACTGGTATGGCTTGAACGACGACCGCTTCCAAGACTTTGAACCTTAACAATGGAGAAATATTTATCGTCTGAAATTGATTTTTGTCATCAGTAATTTGAGATCATTGAATAATGAAAAAAATATTTCAGTCTGGTGCCATTGATGCCAACCAATGGACAGATGTCAGGGGAACAGTTTCCATAACTGGAGGAGGAGCTTGCGAAGTATGAGCCTAAGATATTATATAAGAGAAAACTGTTGAGTACTTGTCCTGAATTATTTATTGTGTAAATAAATTCAAAAAAACTTTCACAATTTCTTTCTTAGGTTGGAAACATATAATTTTTGGATACCTTATTGTCCTGGTTCATTGTTTCATTGAATAATTATCCTTTTTTATCGTTTTACAATGTACCCTTCTGAATACTAAATTTTACAGTTTGTACTGTGTACTAAGATATGTACAGGATGGGCCAAATTAGACACTTTTGCATTGAAAGTCCTTCTTGAGTTATTATATTAGATAGACCAACACTGATGTTGGCGAAAACTGCCACTCCATAGCTAACAGCGTTACATAGTTACCGGGGCGGGGCGTTTTTCGAAAATATTAATGTCAGAAATATTGCTATAACTTTTCTTCTGTTGAAAATTTTTCATTTATGAAAAATATTCTTGCAGCAACTTCTTACATAAAATTCAATGACGTTACTCGAATTGTTAGCAAACTGATGCTTCATGGGATATCGCTATGGAAATATAATATTTTCACATATTTCGATAAGGCTTGAAATTTCCATTTCAAAGATTAACATACTTGATATTTTTTTGGAGTTTTGTTTGAGATATAGAATTTTCAAATTTTTTCTCTTGGATAAGTAGGCTTTGAAGGATGCGATGGTGATTGAAATCATGGAAAAATTTATTATCAAACATCAACTCTTATTATAAGATAATTTACAGTAGTCAGGATTCTGAGAACTCATAAATGAAGACTTTATAGAGCCAAGAGAGTTCATTACCTCGTGCCTGGAGATTTCGTATGCCATATTGACTTTTCTCAATGATTCTTGGATAAATCAATCAATGTTTAATGTTAGTATTATTTTAATTTTACCGTCGCACAGTCCAAAGACTACTATATCTATCTGAGCAATAAAATTCAAAAATTCAATATCTCGAACATGATATGATGATAACGGTTGGTCATGATTTAGGTCTATCAAGTTTTTTTACTTAAACTGACGCAGGTTGGCACTCGTGAAATATCGGCACTGTCAAAATAATTCTGAGACGTTGCCAAACGCCAATTTCTACTTTCAATCTCAACATAATCATCACGCTTAAAACTGAAAATGCCAAAGATAATTTTGAAGAAGCAGAGACAAAGTATCCGGAAGTGCTATGTAGAATTGAAATCTGCGTTTTCTGATAGTAACCCTGATAATGTGGAATCAATAATTTATCACAAGCTATCCAACATTTTCAAACTGGAGTAATTTCAAGTTGTGCAACAAGGTATTTGAATGTCTTTTGTTGGCTTACTTCCAGAGATTTTCGAAAAGTAGCGAATTCCGTAGGTTTATCTCTTCGTTTAGAAGTTTTAGTGCAGGGTTATTCGAGTACTTTTATTTTTTTTTTCGAATGAACTATCACATCTCATCGTTTCATGATATCCGTACAAGAAAATAACATAGCTGAATCTTCCGACTATGTTTATATACGTGAAGTATTTCCAGTGTTAAGAGAGAAAAAAGTTTCTTCAATATTCGCCAGGTCTTTGGAATCATTGAGTTCACATATTATTTTCTCAAATTTATTATGTAAATTCACATTTTGAAAAATTCGTAAATACTACGACCTCTATGTAGAGAGGACAACGTTGTTTAGTTATCTGACAGGATAATGACTATAACCTAACATTTTCAAGATATACACGGTGAAATGTGTCAGAATGTCATGGACAACCGGAAAGTTTATAAGAGTGAATGGAGTATATGCTATATTTCTGAAATTGAAATTTTTTATAATGAAAAAATTGAAGCAGTATTTCTAAAACAAACATTTTCGAAAAACACCTGGTTACTATGTAACGGTTATAGCTTTGGAGTTCTGGTTTAGTGATTTTCGCCAATGAGTTTCTCATGAAAATTGTCCCTCAGACAACGACACTTTTTTCGTCTATCTAGTACAGATGAAATAGGACTTCTCATTTGAACGTTTTCCACTTGCATAGCAAAATATATAAGGATAACATGTCTATGAGGGATGCACCCCGTGGATTGAAGACAAGGGGTGAAATTGAAATAAAAATTTCTCGAAAATTTATTGGAGACTTCACCTTCAGACATCTACAGAATGATTAATTATTCCAATGGCAATATGATCCGTGATTATAATAGTTCCTTCTGTTTTTATTGATCGATATCCTTGGTTTCTAAGAAACACCAAACACCTATCCAACCAATTTAATATCCCATATTTTGTTTAACACTACAGATTTAAATTTCTATGCGAAATTTCACAAAATCCCATAATCTTGTAAATACAAAGTGGGTATCACGTTAATCGTTATAAGTGGAATATAGATGTTAAACCTATGAATTCTCCTCTTCTTTATACAGTGCGCGTCAAAATTATGGAACAAATTCATTTTCTCAGAAGAAAAATATTTGGCGACAAAATCCTGAAACAGGTCAATTTTGTTTCACTTTTACCAAATTTATATTATTTTTGAAGGATTTTTGTTGCACCCTGTGCCATCCCCATCAACCCTCTAAATTTTTTGAATAGGGAGAGTGGGTCATGTGGTACTTTTTTGGCAAGGTCCAATTCTCAAGAAATTTTTTTTGTTTTTCCGAAAAATTAGTTAGTTCGAAGAGGTTTTCAGTATGTGCACTTTGTCATGGCTCATTTACTTTGAGACGATGGTCACCGAATGAAAGTCGACCATTACAGTTATGTTCACGCATAACTTTCAACCCCCTCACGTGAAAAAATTTTTTTTTCTCCATTGAAGGGTTCGTAGGGGTTGAAAGTTGTGCACGAAAAAAATTCTAATGGTCGACTTTCATTTGGTGACAAATCTCATTAGGTACCACCGTCTCAAAGTAAATGAGCCATGTCAAAGTGCACACACTGAAAACTTCTTCGAAGTAACTAATTTTTCAAAAATAATTTTTTTTTTCTTGAAAATACAAAGCCCTTGCCAAAAAAGTACTACATGCATGACCCACTTTCCCTATTCAAAGAATTTAGAGGGATGATTGGTATGGTACAGGCTGCAATAAAAATGCATAAAATTTGGTAAAAGTGAAACAATAATTTACCTGTTTCAGGATTTTGCTGCCAAATATTTTTCTTCTGAGAAAATGAATTTGTTACATAATTTCGACGCGCACTGTAGAAAAAATGTCCGAATATTCAGGAAGATGGCTCTAAGAAAAGACATCACCGACAGTCTTTTGAGTGGATAATTTTTCTCATGAAAGTTAGATTTTATTGATAAACTGAGTCTACCAAGCTACTACGCTGCAAATAATTTTATTTGAATAATCTGACTTTTTTTGGGGAGAAATGATCTAAAAATATTTTTGGTTAGATACAAAAGTTGTTTAAAAAAAAATACAGTTGTGACAGACCAACACACACGTAACTGGGTTTGGTTCTTAAACCTTATGGCGCGAGATATGACTTTTTTCAGTATTCGAACTTGCATCTATTATTTCGGAAAAGAACGTTATTGGTAAAAGCATGAATCTACCTTCGATCGGAAGACCAAAGACATACCTACACATGCCTACTGGGGTGTTTTAATATCACAATGAAATATCCAAAAATCATGTTCTCCATCCATTCAGATGTGACTGAAAATGGTTGAATTAAAATAGATAATTAGAAAAAATCGTTAGGTAAGTATTCGCAAAAGTTGAGCTATGGCTATACAGGGTATTCTAAAAGCTCTATGACAAACTTTGACATCTGGTAGCAGTGCTTATACTGAACATTCTTTTTCTTATGAACATATATCCGATTCGTTTTTGTTAAGAAGATACAAGCATTTGAAAATATATTTTCATGTTCAAATCACAATTGTAAATGGAAATTTTGAGACTATAAAATTGTTCAAAATATATATATCCACCTTCGGCTTGAATGATGCAAGCTTCACATCGACGAACTAAAGGTGCCGTTACTCAGCGGATCAGATTTGGGTCGTTTCGTATTTGGTTTGCTGCATCTTGAATTCTATCAAGTAATTGTTGATGAGATTGGATTTCAACATGATAAACAAGGTGCTTCATATGTCCCCATAAATAAAAATCTGAGGGATTCACATCAGGCGAACGAGGTGGCCAATGTATTGGTCCGCCTTGACCTATCCAATTATTCGGGAAATGTTCATTCAGCCAACTGCCTACTTGTCTCCCTCTATGTGGTGGGGCTCCATCGTGCTGATACCATATATTTCCAACAATGTCGAGCTCTAAGTCATCAATGAAGAAAAAAGGTTGTGCTCCAAAAAATTTTCATACAAGTCTGCATTTAAACGATCATTTATAACGTATACTGGCATCAAATCATTGTTGAAAATCCCACCCCAAACGTTTACACTGAAACATTGCTGAAATCGTCTTTGTCTAATGGCATATGGATTCTGCAGTGCCCATATATGTTCATTATGGTTATTGTTGATACCGTCCTTAGTGAAACAAACCCCGTCAGACCACAGGACAAGCGAAATAAATCTATTATTTTGGGCATGTTGTTGAAGTAATCATCTACAAAATTCAAACCTTCGTAACCCATCGTCAGCATGTAAAGCTGATACATTTTGTCCATGAAATGGATGCAACATTTCTCGATTCAAAACACGCTATACGAAATTTGGTGATAAATGAAGATTAGTAGCTTTATATCGAACAATAATCGAAGGGTTGCCAAGGACAGCGTCTATTACATTTTCCTCATTTTCTACATTCACTTCAGTTGGCCGAATGGCTTTCTTTTTTTTGCTCGAAGTCTTCGGAATGATGCACAAAATACTGTGGAGCGGATTGGTGTCTATTAGGATATTTTCTTCGATTTTCTCGAGATGCTCTTCTGGAGTTACCATTAGAATACCCATGTTCAAATACAATATCTGCATATTCCTGAGTCGTGAAAGAATGCATTGTCATTCAATGCGTACACCAAGTGTCAAATGAATAATTAAATTAATGTTAATTACCATATCAACCGATATTTTCTGTTGGTCTACTTAATCAAAATATGGAAATAATTTTTTTTCAAATGCTTGTAGCTTCAAAACGAGAACGGATCAGAACTATGTTCATAGGAAAAAATTTGTCAGAAGAAGCACAGCTACCTTCTGTCAAAGTTTGTCATAGAGCTTGTAGAACACCCTGTATATTGTTCTGCATTACGGTGCCAACGTCTTTCGGCATATTTGATTCATTTGGACTACATCAGCGTCTTCGTCCTCACAAATGGACGATATTTTTTCGGATTGGACATTTTTCACACAACGAAAATCGCCTAACCTCCAAAATTTTTTAGGAAATGGAAAAATGATTTTTATATTGACCTACGTTAAGATTCGAAGTTTTCATCAGAGCTTCATTATGTATAGTTGGTTTTATTTCGTTTCGTGTTCTTTCTTGTGTCGATGAAAGCTAGATCAATGCTCTCGCGATGTAGTTCTCATAAATCATAACATGTTAGAGAAACCTACGAGAACATTTTTCTAATGTTGATCCATGTTTATGAAATATTTGGATCAGGAGTCTACTTTTTTACAAATATGAAAAAGAGAGAAAGTATTTCTCCACCATAAGAGAACAACATAAGTATGTATGTGTTGTATGTATGTATGTGTATGTGATTAAAGCTTATTTTGGGAGTATTTTGTATCATTTTTTAGATTTTTTATAGGTTTTCATTCCCAATATCTGAAACAGAACTATTGAAACTTAAATCAAAATTGTTTCTTCATGAAAAACGCCCTTGCGGATTGCAGGATTAAACAATTTGTCAAGAGCAGTTTCTTGGAGAACAGATTGCCTAATGAACAATACAGAAACAATATAAACGATAAAGAAAGCTAACTGTGACATTTCAGAGTACAAATCTGACTCTTTCATCAGACAAAGGAGACAATTTTAAGAATTATTTTCCTTCGAGTTTCCGTTTTTTGAAAAATCGAAGATAATAATTCTTGTAATTTCCGCTTTGTTTGTCGTTTATTTTGTTCGTGTATTATTCATCAGGCAATCTGTTCTCGAAGAAACTGCCCTTGACAAATAGTTTAATCCTGTAATCCGCAAGGGCGTTTTTCATGAAAAAACAATTCTATTTAATTTTTAATAGATCTATTTCGGATATTGGGAGTGAAAACTGATAAAAAAAACCTGAAAAATGATGGAAAAATTAATTTTCCTACGAGCTTGAGCAAAGTACTACCATTGTTTAAGGTAGTCCTCCTTAAACAATGGTACTACGTTTCGCACGCATTTGGGCTGTCAAAAGTAATACTTTTCCACAACGTGCAGAAAAATGTCAACAGATAACTCTATATTAAATAATCAACCATTATTAAGCCTTCCAAAAAGCTTCCTACCGAAAGCTTTAACCGAAACAGTGTTCATCGAGACGCCTATTGAATGAACTGACATGATCAGCAATCAATATACAATATGTACACGATTGTTCTTCTGTTACAAATATTACAAACAAATAATTTGATATTTTTATCCAGCTAAAGTTAATTTTTGAATAGTTGCGTTGTTTCATTCCGGATTGATTGAAAGCTTCAGAATGAATTGATACTTTTTAATTTGATATGGTGATTTCTCTATATTGTAAGGCGTTCGCGATGGAAAGACATTATTCCAAAAACGTATTCGAGCTCCGCTTCGCGTCCTTCGTTTAACTATAAATGCGGGCGGAAAAATAACACTCTTCGCACAGTTCGTTATCGTTTCGTCATAATGTCTGAAGAAGAATCCGAGGTCATATTCAATGTCCCTCCATATGGGCGAAATCGGTCGAATAGTTTCGGAGTTAGGCCCA
The DNA here is from genome assembly GCA_958510865.1 of Myrrha octodecimguttata. Classification (NCBI taxonomy): domain Eukaryota; kingdom Metazoa; phylum Arthropoda; class Insecta; order Coleoptera; family Coccinellidae; genus Myrrha; species Myrrha octodecimguttata. The sequence continues at coordinate 37,999,061 of OY294057.1, forward strand.
TTTGAAAGTTCAAGGTTAATTCCTCGATATCTCATGATGTTGTGAACAGCGTTGGAATACGAACGAGCAACTTAATGCGAAAATTTCGTGTGGATCAAGTTGTTAAAAAAATTCAAAAAATGTTTATACGAAAATTTTTCAAATTTTTGCGCGCATGTTCTAGGGGAACAGCGTGCTATCGTTTTGTCCAAATGTCTGTAATTTTGGATGATTGAGCCGAAAATGGTCTCAATCAACTAGGTTGGACTCACTGATGACGAATCCGGTGTCAAAATCGATTCTGTCCGGCCGGCCGGCCGTAGACACGCTAACTGTCGACAGAAGCAAGCTAGCAACTTGAAACTTTCAGGATAGGTTTCGCATCAGAATGCCGCGGTTAAGTTCGTTAATGGGCCAAATCAGTCGAATAGTTTCGGAGTTATAGGCAGTTGAAGTTTTGAAGTTATTTATTTTTATTTCAGAAACTACTTGAGAGATTGGATTCAAACTTGGCAGTTGGGTTGAGCCAAATTTCGTCAGGATCATATTGTCAGTAAATTCGAAAAAAAATATTTTTTTTCGAAAACCATTCATCAAATCCGAAAAAAAAGTCCACTCACACTTTGAGCTTCATATTTCACAGCAGTGTACCAAATCATATCATCCTCATTAAATTCTGTATGAAACTTCGAACTGTTATTTTTCGATGAAGTACTGGATTTCAATTCGATCTGATCTGTATTTTTGGAAATATTGAAAAAATAAAATTTTGATTGGGTATATCTACGGAATCATTGGGTGGATTTTACCCATTCACGAATTCGGCCTTCGTAATTTAGGTCCGAACCTTCTCTACAAATATCGAGTTCCTAAATTGTTTCTTTCGGAAGTTAGTGTGTTTACGCAGTCGGCCGTTAGGCTGACCGTAAACATAATAACTTCCGGAAGAAACGACTTAGAAACTCGATATTTGTAGAGTAGGTTTGGGGCTTAATTACGAAGGTCGAATTCGTGAATGGGTGAAATCCGCCCAATGATTCCGTAGATATACCCATTCAAAATTTAATTTTTCCAAAATTTCCAAAAATACAGATTTGATCGAATTGAAATCCAGTAATTGATCAGTAAAAATTTCAAAAAGCACTGCCGTGAAGGCAGCAGCTTCTGCGTGCATGTTCAAATTCGTTGCTGAAGCGGTCATCTACATTGAACATGCGCGCAAAAGTTGCTGCCTTCACGGCAGTGCTTTTTGAAATATTTGATGTAATAAGTTTTTCCTCCGAAAATATTGATTAGATTTAAACTAAATTTGGCACAAGCCTAAGATTCATTATTCAACAACAATATCACAAATTTCAATTCGATCCGATATTTACTTTCAGAGGTAGAAGGATAAAAAATGCCAAATCTCGTCGTTATTTGGAATTTCAATTTTGATTCCGCAATATCTCGAGAAGTACAGACGCAATTAGATTGAAACTTCATGATCACGTAAAGAATATCAAAACACAACTAGGTGCAGAATTTCGTGATGATCTAATATTCACAATTTGAACAAGCGCGTAAAAGCTCCTGACCTCACGTCAGTGCTTTTCTAGATTTTTAACTATGAACTTTGGCAGGAACCGGTATAGGCGGAGGTGGTGGTGCATAAAATATTTCACATATTTCATGCATAACTCGCCTTCACGGACCTGTTTGGTTGGTACAACTGTCATGTTAAGGAAAATCTATTTCGATTGTAAACTTTTAATGATAAAGTTAATACTTTTCCGAGACTCATTCACAGAGCATCAATGAATATCTATCAATATAACAATATTTATATCAAAATATGTATATGTACAAAATAAAATTCTTACGACTTATAACGTTCACTATCATTTACACTAATCGAATTCACTATTTCTGATGACTGATCTTTTACCACTAACGCGTTACCATTACTAAAATTATCAGCTGTGATGATAATGGGTTTATTACTTGGCACTTCCATAACATCTTTCTTAGTCCTAGTCATATAGAACAACGTCACTAGAATCGATGTTACCAAATTCACCACTGCGAATACTGTAGACGTCACTGGAAAGCCGTAGTTGTTCATCAGGGCCCCTCCGGCTACGGGACCTATCACTTCCCCCATGGAGTAGACACATGACCATAACCCTGCAATCAAGCTGTGGGTCCCAATCGTCTCAGTAAACCCTCCCAGCCTAGAAAAAAACAAGAAAATTGATACAAACCATCCAACTTGACACGGTAGTGTATAAGGAGTGCCTGGTACCATTGTATTTATACAATGCTAGTACCTATTGGGTCTATTCTCGAAACTGAGAACGAATCGAGTTCCGCGCGGGTCAGCGTAAAGTGTGACCCCAATGACGAGTACAAAAATTTCTTCAATAATGGAATGATATTCCTGAAAAGCACAAACAGACCACGGTCGAAAATTTTTTAAACCGAAAAAATAATAGTAGGACCCATTGGAAGAGGAAGACAATAAAACAAAAATTTTAGGAAAAAATTATTTACGGTCGATTTGAGGTCGGGAAGTGGAAGGGTTGAGGTTTTAAGGGTGAAAAACGTCCCAAATCGATTATAGGCAAAACCACAAGTCCTATGAAAAAAAGTTAAGGGGCAAAATTGTAGGTAATAAAAATATCCACAGCTTTTGTATAACTTTTTTATTTTTTTCTTCCATAAAAAATTTTCCACAAAATTCTGTGAAAACTGATCTTTTGAATACACTGTTATTCTTTCGATGCAAAATATATATTTGTTCGCCTTAATTCGACTAAATATCGAAAAAGCACGCTTATATTCAATCGGAAAGTGTCTTGTCAAAATATCTACTATTTCAAAAAGTTGGTGGGCTTTTTGTTCGCTGAAATCTCTACTTTTTGATGTTGACAAAAAATATATACATAACTATGGCAAATTCCCTTAAAAAATATCATGTAGTAAGGCCCAGACCTTCCTAACCTTTTCCCCACTTATCTATGATATAACTTTTAATGGGCAAAAATTTTCCGTAGGTCACTCAGGTATGTAATAATTATTTTGGAATAGCAATAAATAGGCATCTACTTATATAATTTGAGGAAGATTTCACAACTTCCTGGAACTATCGAAGGTGTCTTATTAAACTTCATTAATTTATTTGGTTGTTAATTATAGTAGTATACTTTTGGATTTTCTGAGAAAATTTACCATGGTAGTGGTAATTTTTCACACCATCAGAAAGAAGAGATTTCAACGAACAAAAAGCCCAACTCTCTTGAAAAAGTAGATATTTCGACACGAGACTTTTAGATTGAAAATTACGGTGATTTTTCGATATTTGATCGAATTGGGGCCAACAAATATATATTTTGAATCGAAAAAATTACAGTGTATTTGGAACAGAAAACTATGAGCGTTCACAGAATTTCTTAGAAAAAAATGTTTGGTGAAAGATAAAATTAAAAAAACAAAAACTTGGTTATTTGAATTTATCACATGCATGCATCACGACTTCAGATTGCCCATAAATTATTTTTCCTTAAATGTTTATTATATTCTCCTCCATTTCCAATGGGTTTCATCCTACTTTTATTTTTTTTTCACTTTTTATCATTTTTAAAAGCTTCTACCCCGGTCTAAACGTCGCATCAGGGCATACTATTCCTAATGAATTCCCTGCAAATAAGAAGCAGTGGATAGTGGAGGTCGAACAAGAAGAGTATGAACTATTGAGTGGAGGTGAATTATGACAAAATAGAGGATTTTCCGATAATGGGTTCATTCTGACACTTTATGGCAGGAATGATTATCGTTCATTCTCTTGTTTGTCATTTTCCAGACATCACGACAAGAAGAGTGTCCAACAACATGAGTTGTTTGACATATTTCATAAGAAACCCAAAAAATCATTAATAAAATGCACGCGTTTAGACTGTTCAAAGGTCCATCCAAATGAAGAAAGTTTCTGGCCTGAACGACACGATCATCGAAAGAATATAGGGAAAATTTCCCCATGCAAGCAAGCTTCATGATTATCGCCCTACTATATGTGGACGAGATTGGCTAGCCATTTAATATCGAACGTTCTCGTGTTTTCAGAATTTTACTGAACCCGATTGGCATATCTTGCACTAAAATCGATTAAAATGTTTTGTACTATATTCGTTGAGCAAGTTGAAGAAATATCAAACGAGATTTGTGTACACCAGGCAAAAACCCTTAAGCAAAAACCTGCCGACTATATATTCTTCCTTGTGAGCAGTTGCAGGGATCGATAATGATGTTACGAATATGGCATGATTTAATCGTAGGCTGGACTTCACTTCCAAGCTTTATGTAAGCAATGAACGTATGATAATCCTATAAAGATTATCGTATGCAACGAGTACGAGTGTTTACATTTTAAATGTCGTATTTTTCAGTCAAACCGTGGTAGCTTAATTTGGGTCGATTACATCAGGACATAGTCAGTAGGAGTCAGTAGGACTTAGATCAAAATCAGTTCTAGGACACAGGACTCGAAGGAGAAAGACCATAGCAAATTCTATATGCACATATGAAGTGGGGTCAGCACCATAAGTAGAACATCAACAAGCGAAATCACCAGATTTATGCAATGCTAATCACCACAAGGTCCATCAAATAGGAATGCATTCGCAGATAGTCACTGTCTGGGGTGCAATGGAGACCGTTAACATCATACCTTCCTCCACCTGCAGTACTTTTTGGTACACACCGGATGTTATGTATAAGGACATCAGGTTCCAACGGTATGCCACAGAACCCAGCTTAAGCTACAATGAACAAGCGCATAAGCCATAAATTCTATGGTTGGTTAATAATAATAATAATAATAATAAGCCTTTATTTTCCAACAGGTGAAATAACCCAATTACAGGAACAGGTTGGTTTGAGAATGAAAAGTAATAGAGCACCAAGATATTTGCCTATTCGTTCATTTTACAGCGTCTATTGGTTTGTATAAATTTCCATAAGACCTCTGTGTCTGTTTACGTACAGGGTGGGTCGAATTGGACAGTTTTGAAGGGGAACTCCTATTTCTGTAATAGACAAAAAAAGCTGATGTCGGTGCCTGAGGACCAATTTTCAGGGGAGAAACTCATTGGTGAAAACAGCAACTCCATAGCTTTTACCGTTACATAGTTACCGGGTGTTTTTCGAAAAAGATCATTTCAGAAATATTGCTGTAATTTTTCTTCTGTTGAAAATTTTCTATTTCCACAAATACCTTCTTGTAGCAACTTCTCACGTTGAATTCAATGACGTCAATTGAACTTTCTCCCCACTGATATTTTATGAGATTTCACTATGGAAATATTTTGTTCAAATGGGACACCCGTATATTTTTACATATTTCGATAAAGCTTGAAATTACCATTTAAAAAATATAGCATACTTGATATTTTTCTCGAGTTATATTCGAGACATTGAATTTTCAACTTTTATCATTGTGTAGGCTTTGGAGGGTGCGATGGTGCATGAAACCACGGAAATGTTAGTTATCAAACGTCTATTGAAACACAAAACTTCTGCTTAGTTCACAACTTCTGTTCAACTTTCTGCGATGGAATACGAAAATCATGAAGACTGGTATATGTAAGTATATTTTATACAAAACGTATAAAATGCAGAATCAGCAAGTGATTTGTATCGTAAAAACGATGTAATCGTTTCAAATATATTTTCGCACAATCTTAAGAAAACAGATTCAGACGAACTCTTCGTTTTAGGAGCTGTTGAACTCAACCCTAGAACATCAACAAGTATTTCAGAAGAAATTTCTGTAGTTATGTGCTATAATTAAAAGACCGACTCTTTGGAAACTTCATTTGATGAAATTATTCATAAGTAAGTAAAGGTTGTTGGTAATAATGCTCCGAATTGTATTAATAATAGAATAATTGAATCTCACAAGCAAGAATATCTATCAATACTTCAACAAATATTCCACCTTGCCTGAGCTAATCATTTAATCAACCGAAATCTCTTCTTCGAAAAATCTGGCCTAAGGAGAACAGTTACTGCAGTTTCATAGTCTTTTTCGATGTAGTCGTTATGGTTGATTAAATGATTACCTCAGCTATGAGTTTCCTTCAAACAAATAACTGTTCGAATCGAACTCAATGTTTATATTATTTTATTTCCATCGCTCCACAGTTCTAAGCTTAAGCTACTTAGCCAAGAGATAAAATTTGAAAATTCCATATCTCTAACATGACTCCACAGAAATATTCAGTGTGCCATAATTCTGAAATCGCAATTTCAAACCCTATCGAAATATGTAAAAACATACGGAGTGTCCCATTAAAAAAATATTTTAATAGTGATATCTCATGAAATATCAGTTTGATGAAAATTCAATTGCGTCATTGAATTCTTCGTGAGAAGTTGCTAAGGGAATATTATAACAGAAATAGAAAAGGTTCAACAGAAGAAACGTTAAAGCAATAAAATTTCTGAAATGAATATTTTCGAAAAACACCCGGTAACTATGTTACCGTGATAGCTATGGAGCTGCGGCTTTTACCTGGAGTTTTTTTCTATCTTGTACAGAAATAGGAGTTCGCCTTCAAAAGTGTGCAATTTAGACCATCCTGTACTGCTCACTTATCAACACGGGTAAATAACTCTGTGCATTTATTCGTGAAATCATGAGCTTGAACACAACGTGTTTATACGAAATGCGTTGGTTGCATCCGTTCTCGATATAGGTATGTTGCCTTCCGATATCGATTAAAGGATATTTTGGAAGGAGCTAGATATAAACTGTGCAACTTCAACATACCATCATGTTCATCAGGCAACATTTGTTCAAGGAACTACTGTTTCTCAGTTTGAATACCGTAATGCGCAAGGGCGATTTCTATAAATAATAATTTTCATCTAATTTTCAATAATTCTTTTTCAGATTCTAAAAGCGAAAACCTCAAACAACCATGAAAAATAATCAACTTTCCGAATCATTTTCAGCGAGATTGAGGTACACTCAGGTTTAGAATCGTTTCATTAAGTCTCCCAAATCTACCACTTTGATCAATTGAACTTCTGGTATGAAATTTCAGGGATGACGGTGAATCATAATAAATTGGCACGATTAGTTCTTACAACACCTGCCTCAGATCAACCTTGAACGTTTAATATAATGACAACGACAAATGTGCCTCGGATTTTACTTAGATCACCGACTTGCATGGTAGGAACATATTATAAGCCATGACATGAAAATTCAACAAATGCACTGTCGTATATAAGAAAGAGATCAAAACTCACAATCCAGAACAAACAACAGCTGTATTAAATAGTCCTTCAACTTGTCTGAATTTTTGATATACAACTTTGGAGCTATGCCCAACCGTCTCTAAGGAATATCAGGTTTAAGGCAAAACCACTCAGCTTCATAGCTAATGGTATGCCACAAACCAAAGAATACATGAAGACCTTCAAATAGTACGATACAGGGTGTTTCACCACAAACTGGTCAAACATATATAGCCGTATAGAGGATATTGGCAAAGTAATTTTTGCCTTATGACATATACCCCGTTATCGAAGCATAAGCGAGATACACGGTGTTCAATGTCAACTTTGAGCAATATTCTGATAACTGTGGTGATTTATACCACAGACCAACAAGACAAATCACTTCATCGTTTGCGGGAATCGCGTCTCTACGACCTTGAGAAATATAACACATAACCACACTTTCTTCTTCCTCGAAACAGTTGTCAAATTGAAAACTTTATTTTGGAATATCTGAAATCGAAATGTAAAACGGATTTGTCGGCATTCAGGAATCACAAAATCAAAATCAGACTAAGATTTTTCGATGTAACCATTTGAAAAGCAAATTTCCAATACCAAAGCGAGTGTTTTGTCACATCTGAAACTCCTGTAGAAGAACTCGGTTGGAGTAAATGAAAATTTTGGAAAAATGTTATGGAAAACCCGTTTACCTTAATCAGAGAATCTTTGTAGTTTCACATCAAATGAGATTCATTTCAATATAAAATCAAACTATGAATAGACCAACTTTGTTCGATTCCAATCCTAATGTTTGTGCAATCATATACAATTTTATTAGACATCCCATCGTTTTAATTGAATAATGGAGGTTGTAATGCTTTTACTTCAGTTGCGATTCCTTTATATTATATAAAATGAACATTATGAATGAGTCCACCTAAGTTCGATTCCAATTCTTGTCGTATAATTAAAACATATAATGGGGGCTGTCATCGTGAAATAGAACCTCAAAGATGACTAAACAATTGATTTGGTTGTAAAAACTGTTTGGATTATATTCTAAAATGGAACAGTTACGAAATTATTCATCAATAAATAGGATGAAAAATTCATTTCAGATTGTTTACATGTTTATAACCTCTTCAAGCGAGTCCGAAAGCGGCGCGAGTGACGTAATCCTATTCCTGCAATTTGATTGGCACCCCAAAGCACCCCAAACGCCTACTAAAATTCTGATTAGCTCGATTCAGGGTCATATCTGCGTTGACATAGATTTCCTAAGTAAATGAGGCGAGTGGTTTATCTGGTTGATCTGTGTTTATACGTGACTTTTGAAATAACGGTTTTTGGTCAAATCTTAGTATTTTTTGATGGTCAATTCAATTGTTGTGTGGAATTCTGGAAAAAATATTTCAAAATGGCAGAAAACCTACAAAGTAAGAATTTTTTGTTCTCGATTGCCAAATTGGATAGCATCATTTCAATGTTCAAGATTTTCCGTGAAAACCTTTTTCAAAAATCCAAACTCAACTTTTTTTTACATGTCTACAGTAAGAAAAGAATTCCACCGAAAATTGTTGAAATCTTTTGAGATTGTACTAACTTTACTTCTGAACAATGGTGTGAAAACATAATGAAAAAATATCCATTTCATATCATATCCTTCCAAAGATTCCGCTCGAAGTACTCAAATAATTTTTATTTAAGAAACTGGTGGCCCTACGGGGGCCAAAATTGTGCTAATGGGCCCCCAGAATTAACTGGATAGAAATATGAATTTATCAAGAAAAAAAAATTCAAAAAACTTCGATGGGGTTCGAACTCGCTCCACTTATGGACAATAGGGTCGCGTATAAATTGAATTTATTCCGATTATAATGATGTCCGTTACCAAGCAACGGTAGTTCATCGAATTTGACCCTATTTTCCGAATGCGGAGAGAGTTCGATTCCCACCAAAGTTTTTTAGAAAATATTTTTTTCTTGATAAATTCATTTTTCCATCCAGGTCATTCTTGAGGCCTATTAGCATAGTTTTGGCATCCGTAGGGACACCAGTTTCTTAAATGAAAATTATTTAAGTACTCCGAGCAGAGACTTTGGAAGGCTATAAAATGAAAACCAATGGATATTTTTTCATTCTGTTTTCACCCGTGCTCAGAATGAAGGTGAGTTCAACCTCGGAAGATTTCAACATTTTTGGGTGAATTTTTTTTCTCACTGTAGCCACGTAAAAAAAAGTTGAGTTTGAATTTTTGAAAAATGATTTCATGGAAAATCTAAGAAAATCGAGTACCTACATTGAAATAATGCTATCTAATTTGGCAATCGAAAGTAAAAAATTTCAACTTTGTAGGTTTTCCGCCATTTTGAAATATTTTTTCCAAAACTCTACACAACAACTGAATTGACCACCAAAAAATATTAAGATGTTTATACCCCTCAAAAAACACTATTTACATAAAAAAAATTTCAAAAAATATTCACTGAGCCTGCAGAACGACACCCCGTATTCTCCTATTAACGTCGAAATTTGATGCATTTTAATATTTCTCACGGCTATTGGCAACGTTGAAGCCTGCAGACCGTGGGCAGGTGTCTGACCTTGACATATAACGGAAGGTGATTGAAACATGAATCTGGCTGTGTTGCCGAAATCCACGAAGCCTTAATTTATCAGCCGGCAGTACTGCTTGCTCTCAAGCTTCAGAGCGGTTTACTTGAAACCTAATTAAATCGAACATATACAAAAAAAATCCTATCAATAATGAGTTAACTTCAAAAAATTTACGAACATCGTCATAATGTTCCATGGTGTACCTATGATGCAAAAACATACTTGGAAATTAACATAATCACAAGGACAAATATCCGTCGATAAATCAACAAATATTCCCCCTTGATCTAGAGACCTTTCTTTTCCGTTAGATCAATTACTATACTTAGAAATGTTTAAGCTAAAAATCTCTCAGGGATTTTTGAACGGAGTATGGGTCGATAAAACTACTAAGTTGGAAATTCATTTTCTGAATCCTGATTCTTTTCGAACGACAACCAATGTATTTTTATTCTTGTGTATTCGGCAGATGTAGGTTTTCTAGAACTGCGTACAGACACGCGAGCTGAGAGGTTATCGAGGCAGTTTAATCGGGCTGCCTCGCAAGTGTGTACGGTGTTTTGAGCGGCTCGCGAGCCATTTCAACAACGCGAGGCTACCTCACAAGTGCCTCGCAACTGCTTCGAAAGCCGCTCAGCTCTCGTGTTTGTACGAGGCTTAGTCTTATTTAGAGTCAGCTCCCGAGTTATAACATAAAACTATTGGGAACTTCTGCGAAGATGCCAGCGCCCTAACGGATAAATTTGGAACCTGTCCAAGCTAGTAGTTTCATGTAAACAAACCTTAGAAATGTGGTGAAGAACGAATATTCATTACGCAGAGCTTGAATATTTGAAGGAATTATTATAATTTTGTGTAAGATTTCTTGAGAAGGAACTTTTCGTTTGGATCACGATACAAAATCGTACTTTAAATCGTTCCTGGAGGATAATTTCGGTGTTATTTTAATGAATGTTGCTTGGTGGATCCAAATGAACCAATATCTAAGTTAACTTGAATTTCTGGAAAAATAGGCACCTCAATAAGTAATTTAAGGACTCTCATTTATGTGAGGAAGTGCCAAATGCAGGCTATTTTATGTGGTAAATCTAAAATCAGTTCAAATGATATGACTTGTTCTTTGTTTACAAACGAGTGAATCAATAAAATGAAAATAGATTTTCTGCTTTAGTTCTTTTGCATCGTATTTCTAAAGAAAAGGAAACAGATGGACATATAATTGATTTCATTTTCATATCACAGCAGATATGATTTTGTGTAGTATGTGAATTAGGTAGCTGCAGAAGTGCTCGGTAGTTTCTCTGCAGCATTTTTCTTCAAAATTCTCTTAAAAGGAATCGATTGATGAATATTACAAACACTTTCGATATACCAAAATTTCAACTCGGAGAACAACACAAAAGGTAAATGAACTCCAAAAGTAAGCAAATTACGTTAGAATAACAGGCACGTCGAAAAACTACTAGCTTGGAAGTGTTCAAATTTCTATCGCCAGAGGGTGTATCGCTTAGCAGTAGTTGCGAATACAGCCCTCACACATCACCAAAAAATCGTTGATATCTCACAATGAAATTGTTCGAATACTTTTAATCATCAACCTCAACGCTATTGGAAAACCTACCATAACTGAATCCTATGATTACTTAAGAGCAAACAATACGTCGAATATAACGGGGTGACTTCTGGAGGCCTCAGTTTTTGTGCGAATAGTTGAAAAAAATTGTAAGAATGCGCAATGTTGCCACTTTTTATATTCAAGAATTTTCGGGAAAATAAAAACTGAAATAGAGTGAAAAATGGAAAAATAAGTAACATTGCGCATTCTCACAAAAGAATCAAGTACATCCCAAAAAAAATAGTCACTGACGCCTGTAGAACGACACCCCGTTTTCTCCGATAAACGTCGAAATTTTTCCGAATTCTAAGATTTCACGCGGCTATTGGCAACGTTTAATTATGTACACCACGATTCAGGTGCTTGACCTTGAGATATTCACGAGGTTTAATGAAACTTGAATGTGGCTGTGTTGCCTAGTCGTAATTTAGGACTACGTGGTATTGGTTGCTCTTAATCTATCTCAATTATTTACTCGTTTGATTTTCACAGCAATTACTCACATGGCACTGTCCAATAGGCTCCTATAAGTGGGCATTTGAGCCATAGCTACCGATATTCCTAGAGTCGACAAGGACACTATATTCAACCAAATCGTGCTGAAAAAAAAAATGAAATCAGCTTCATGAAAAATGAATTCGATTAATGTCAATTTTATTCCGACTTTTCTGTTGTTTTTCCCCTGTTTGAACTATAAGGCGAACATGAGTAAAATTTTGTGAAGTAGGAATTTTTCAAGAACCAATAATTTCACATAACTGACTTCAACGTACGAATGTTTCGTTGAACTAAAATCTTCTCCTTGTACGATTGAATTAAATCCGAGTAATTGTAATCATACAAGTATTCATCATATATATCTCCATTTCCTATATAGAGATGTATAAATAAAACACGTTTTTTAATTTTGATATCTTCTTATCAATACGTAGAATTATAATGAATCATGAAAAGATACTCGAATAGAGAAATATAATTCTCAATCACACTTACATATGCGGGATTTTTCCGGAGATTATTACCCGTAATAATATAATATTTGATGAGTTACATCAAGAATTAATGATATATAAGAATTACATCCGACTTTTTATGAGTTATCCACAATGTTATTAATGTGATCTCGATAGTACAAAGACTACTCAATCAGAAATGTCTCAATTAAATTATTTCCCATATCGTTTGCATCCAAATAGATTTCCAGGAAATTATTTTCCGAATTTCAAAACTTTTTATATTTGACTTTTTACTCTCTTGACATCAAGTTAGCAGCATTGCTATTCATAAAATGTTTGATAATAAAGGGTGTTTCAAATTGCGCGTTTTTTAAGGAATAATTAAAACGCATAAATTGCATTAATTTTCAAAAACATTTTATTGCCCACAAATTCAAACAGTATAAAACGTGGTTAGTTTCCGTAGGTGCGTTTCTTAATTTCTTTTCCGTTCCAGCATTCGAATGACAACTCTAAGCATTCGCTAGTCAAGAGAAGAGGTACTACCTAAAGTCATGTTCTAAGAATTCGTTTAAAATATTTTAATGCAATAAATTTGAATGAACACATATTTAGTGTATCATTTACCGATTCTGGTACTTTTATGATAATGATGCATATGAACCTTATTAATCCACTGACTCACTTCAAGTATCGGGGAATTTTTGGAGATGCTTACTTGGTCAAAAAATGTAATACAGGAGAGGGTCCCAAACACATTAGGCAAAAAAAGTTCAGCAGAAGTCCACCTGCCATGATCCACCAATAAGTATCCAGTTTATCGGATAGCCAGCCCCATCCTGGACAAAAAATACCGTACATAGCTGACAACAACAGGAAAATCAATCCTATTTTTCCGGCATCAAGATTAAACTGAAAAAAAAACATTTGAAAATATTTCATTGTTCAGAACTACGGTAACAAGCAAATCGTGGAAAAATCATTGAATAATTTACTGGAGTGAACAAGTTACAGGGTGTTTCCTCAGTACGGTACGGAACTGCAGACGGTGATTCTTAAGGTCGTTTGGAAAAAAAGTTCCTATGAACATATATCCTGAGCTTTCCGATATACAGTACAATCCCGATTATCCGAATCGCGATTTTCCGAAATCCGGTTTATCCAAAACAAATTATTCAAAAAACAAAAGCCCGATCAAGCGAAAAAAATTCGCATTATACGAAATGCTTTTGGGATTCAACTATAGTGCTCGATGGCTTCCCTTGGGGTTTCACGGCAATACGACGCTCTAAAATGCGAATTGTTTTGGTTAGTCGACAGAGTGTTACCAGTACATATGTATTAACGTTACAAGTACATTTAAATTAAAGTGTAGAGTGAAATGTATATTTGCATTTAAAATGTCTTTTATGAATGTGTGTACATATTTAGGCATTTATGTATATACTATGTGAAAAAAAATGAAGTAATAAAAATTAAACAAATTATTTGTTGATGTTATTTTCAAATCAATGCACAAATTGAAATAAAATATTTCGTGAATGTTTTTAAGTCGATCTCATGATGTACGCATTCTAAACTCCTATTTTCCAAAAAAAACAGAATTCGGATTAACCGAAATTTCGATTATCCGAAATCACTTTGGTCCACATTATTTCGGATAATCGAGACTGTACTGTATATCATTTAATGAAGCCATATTGAGAAACGACTATGCCCCTGACAATTTCATAAATTTTTTCATCAGCTAAAGATTCAAATTTTGTTTTCGAGAAAAAAAGCACTGTACTAGTATAACCATACTAATAACACTGTCAGCTGATCTCCCAAGCAAGTTTTCATTGTAATATGCTCAAGTGGCTTGAATTTTTCTACTAGGAAGCTAAATATAAAAAAATTCCAAAGAATAAGAAGCTTCTTGGTCCAAAATATGAAAGAGTAGAAAAAAACTCAGTGGCGCACTTTTTGCCCAATATTGATGTCTGTGCTATCCACTGCGACGACACTGAAACTAATAATTCCAATCTAGTTAGGCCCTAATTAGCGGCTCATCACTTCATACAACTGTACGAAATTTCGACCACATCAGTTTGAGAATATTTATAATATGGTCATATATTTTTTTCAGCGATCTAACGAATGACCATCTAATGTTTCGTATCATTTCAAGGAAACACCTTGTATACAAAGCTGCTTTATTCTCACCGGTCTTAAGTGAGGCTCCAAAGTTGGATCCAAGAAGCCCCAAGTAGCGGCAACAACCACTAGGATGAGGCAAGTGACCAATACTGGAGGTAGTCGTAATAATTTCGTGAAGGATCCTGCTTTTTGTTCCATAGTGAATTCTGAAAAGATGAAACAAAAGGGTTAATAATAATACTTATAATAATAATAATAATAATAATAATAATAATAATAATAATGATAATAATAATAATAATGTTTATTCATGCTAATATCTTTCGATTAACGTTCGTCATTATTACAAATATACGATTACATCTGCTTAGCAAAAAATTCTTCCATTGAATAAAAACTATTTTCAATAAGATATTTCTGGATACTAACGCGAAATTGTTCCTTTTGGTTTCTCATTGAATGAGGCAACTCGTTATATAGCTCATATGCCCAGAGGTTCGGACCATTTCTAAAGAATTCATTTCTGACATCCATGCGTGCTCTCTTGTTATGATTGCGAACATCTGCATTCAGCATCATGTTGCTTTCATGAATATAATTCAGTCATTCGTAAATGAACACACTTCGAACGGTCAGAATTCCAAATTTTTCGAAATAATTCCTGCGATCCGCTTGATTGTCTACAATCCATAATTCGGATAACTTTTCTCTGTAGTGAAAAAATTGTCCTGCATGTGTGGTGTGACCCCACACTAAAATGCCATAATTCATAAAAGAGTGGCACAGTACATGGTAGGCTGTCAGCAATGTTTCAAGACTTTCAGTACGGAAAACAAAAATATTTTTGCTCTGTTTTCTAGAGAGTTCCTCACAGTGAACATCCCAAGTGATCTTAGGATCTAAATGTAATCCTAGAAATTTTAGATTACACTACATAAAATATTAGTTTTTTCTTGATTCTGCATCAATTGATTCGAATTGAGCCATTTTTTTTCATTCGACAGCATCTCACGCGAGTCCTAACAACTGATCGAGCACCGGTTCACTCAGAAGGAGTGAAGTGTCATCCGCGAATAAAACACATTTTACTTTGGTTGGTAGACATGATGGAAAGTCATTTATATAAATTAAGAACAAGTTTGGTCCGAGGATCGAAACTTGAGGTACTCCTTATGTGAGATTTTTTGACGCCTATCGAAAAGATAGGATTGGAGCAGTTTAAAGGTTGATTCTCACTGTACGTTCCGTAACCTTCCAGTATCCTTCCCGTAAAATATTATAAGGTGTAAATGCATTGATGTATGCACACTATACGTTCCGTTTACGTTGCGTCAATATTACATTGTTGCCGACTAAATTTTGACTCAAATCGTACGGAAGGGATACTGGAAGGTTACGGAACGTAAAGTGAGAATGAACCTTAATGCTGCTCTCCGTAAAACCGTAATACTTGAGCTGTGCCCCTATTTCTTCTGTAGCCAAATTGGCTGTTAGAAAATAATTATTCCGCTCAACATACGACATTATCTGCGTTCTCAGAGCTTTCTCAAATATTTTAGAGAATATAGGCAGTACTGAAATAGGCCTGTAATTTGACATATCATCTTTATCGCCATCTCTAAATAAGGGCACCAACCGACCCAGCTAAAGGCGGGAAAAACCCAATTTTCAATACATTTATTTATTATTTTTGGTAGAGGTATAACAAAAGTGTTTATGTTACGTTTCAAGATCTTAACAGTAAGTCCATAAACATCCTTTGATGCGGAATTATTTAAAGAATTGACTATATCTCTAATATCTCCATAGGTTACTTCCTCAGAATTAAATGTACTACTTAATTTGTTAATTTTGTGTTCAAAATCAACACAATGAGATACAGAATTCATAATTTCATCAGTTCTGGTATTGAAGTTACACACATAAAAAATTCTAGAAAAGCACTGATTTGAAGTCATCAGATTTTGCATGTTCAAGTTTGTTACTGAGGAGTAAGTAAAGTGATTAAATAATGTGTCAATTTAAAAAGATACTGCCCTCAAAAAACCGGTCCTCATACAATATCAGGAAAAATGCAAAAAGAACTTTGGTTCGCAGTGGGGCATTTTTTATGCCGTTGGTTCCTATCAATTTGTATCAATACCTAAAATCTTAGATGGTTGGTGGTTGAGTGACAACTTCCATTTGCCCCCTTTTTAGTTCTTTCGAAAAATTAGAAAAAAAGAAGAAAACAGTTACTATAGCAAGGGTTGCAATGAAACAATTTTTACTTATACAAGCCCAAAAATAAATATAATTTCCTAAAATATACCAGCGAATTCCACGAGCCTTTCGGATGCCACGATGACAATTTTTCCACAATATTAATGAATTTGTTGTTTCATTCTTCAGATGATTTCTCTACCTATTCAGGATGATAATTAAAAAGTACTAACAAAAAATCTAGAAAAGCACTGACGTGAGGTCAAGAGCTTTCACGCGCTTGTTCACATTCCAAGCCATTTTCTCAAGACATTTTCATGAACCTTCACGCCGTCATTTTTCAACCAAGTGCAGAATTTCGAGTCGAATACATCTACGTTATTGGTAATATTGGGAAAATGAAATTTCGAATTGATATATCTTCGGAATCATTTGGGAGGGATTTTAAGTTTTCACGATTTCGACCTTCTCAATCAGTACCCAAACCTGTTATAAAATATAGAGTCCCTAAGTCGTTTTTTTTTGGATGTGATTGTGTTGAGGTCCTGACTGCCAACCATTAAATGAGAAGCCATTTAGAGGTTGACATTTGTTGGACCGGTCCAATTACGAAAGCCGAACTAGATATTTGAAATGATGGATTCTTATTAATATATTAGAGGATCATGGACTCTCAGTAATATATAAAAGGAGTTCGAAAAATGTGGAACATCTACTCATCAATAATATGAATAATGTAGAAGGAAATAAGGAGCAATATGGGGTTTATTGTTAAGAAGAATCTCATGGATACAAGATGTCATTTCGAAGTCAAAACAACGGTAGAAACGGAACGGGAGATTGATTTATTTCTCATGGATTGCATTGGATAGTATGGATCATTTTTCATGAAAATATGGTTTATAAATTTTGTATGTACCTATATTATAAATACTTGATTGGAAAGTTATAAATTTGTTACATACTTGTGAAATAATTCGAGGTTCATAACAAAACAGTGTGTAACTACTCTCTTATCCACTTACGTGCGTCTAACGCACGTTTCGGAAACCAAAAAGTTTAAGTGGATTAGAGAGTAATTACACACTGTTTTGTTATCAGTATTCTATCCACAGTGAACTCAAATAGTTATTTCGAGGTTCATGTTTATTTTTATTGAAATATGAATTATTCACTTTCATATTCATAAGAATTTATCAGAAGAATTTCCTCCTGTATTGAATAGATATTCAAAAATATCAGGTTTCAGAATTGTGTATTCAGATACGAAGGAGACTTTTATATACAGTGTGTCCACGGATTGGGTGCCGGTAAGGTGTAAATGACCAAAAATTTTCGAGTTAGACTCTGATATTCAGGGAATCGCTTCTGCTTGGTCTCAAACTAAGATGTTCAGAAAATGAGCCAAATCAGTTAATATACAGGGTGGTTTAGAACTGATTTAACTAAAATTGTCAAGAATAAAGTACCTTTGTTTTAAAGGATATCGAGAAAGTTCATTGAGAAACGTTGTTTAGAATGACGAGCTGCTGCAGGAACTCAATTTTCAGATAAATCAAATGCTGGAAAATTGTCTTCAAAACTTCTTGAATAATATGCTACCAGGAGATCGACAAACAGTACATTTTCAGCAAGACCACCAGGGCACCCAGCACATTCAACACGAACAGTTCGAGAATGGTTGAATCGTGAATTTCCTGGGCGATGAATTGGGCGATTGCGTGTAAAGCAGTCACCCAACGGGCTGAATTATGTGTAGCAGTTGGTGGCACCACATTTCAGTAGTTTTTTTAATTTTTGTTTGTTATGATGTTTTTTCAGCATTAAACGTATTTTATTGTTATAAGAAATTATTATTGACACTGATTTATTTTAAAATTACCAAAATTTTTGATCATGACAAAATATCCCATGCATCGGATTAAAAAAATGTTCATGACCTACTCATAAAGTCAAGGTAGGCTGATTTATCTGAAAATTGAGTTCCTGCAGCAGCTCGTCATTCTGAACAACATTTCTCAATGAACTTTCTCGATATTCTTTAAAACAAAGGTACTTTATTCTTGACAATTTTCGTTAGATCAGTTCTAAACCACCCTGTTTATTAACTGATTTGGCTCATTTTCTGAACATCTCAGTTTGAGACCAAGCAGGAGCGATTCCCAGAATATCAGAGTCTAACTCGAAAATTTTTTGTCACTTACACCTTACCGGCACCCAATCCGTGGACACACTGTATATTTTATTTTCGCCATTCTGACTGAATGAAAGGAATAGTCATAACTCGAATTTGTCAAAATGAATGATGTATTTTTGGAAATTCTTGAAAATAATGTATGTTTCAACTAGGAAAATCAAAAAAAAGCTCTCATTTGACTAGTTTTGATATTGCATGTCGCTAACTTCCGAAGATATTTCAGATTTTTTATGGCATCTATCGGCAAAAACTGAAGTAGAACAACAAAGCCGTATTTGGACAACATTTGAACCTCATTTCGGAACCAATATATGTCAAAGAGTGTCCACACCATGTATTCTATGCATATATGTTTAGATCTATCTTAGTCAATATAAGGGTTTTCTCTTCAAAAGTGTACAATTCGGCCCATCCTGTACACTCTGAGCTTAATCATAAGCCGAGTCGAATTCGTTTCCTACAAGTCTCAACCTCACGTGGTCGATGGGGTCATCCATGTTTACCAGGGCAATTTTACAATCATCTCTCTGTTTGTTCGGATCCATTGAAGTGACCCCGAGTGGGTCGTAATTGGCGAACTTAATTGTTCCAATTCCAGGTTTATCGGACAAACTAAGAATCTTTTCGTCAAGACATGTTTATGAAATTCATACTGAACACTACCACGCATATTTTTATCCAGAAATGTTATTTCATCTCTTGAATATCATTTGTTACCCCAAAAAACTTTATTATAAGAAACATAAGAATGCGGAGCGAAAAATAACACAATTTTTTCATTTCTGTTTCTCGTTATTCCGTTCGGTATAAGTTGAAGTGGATCTCAAGTCATTTTTCCATTTGGAATTTAGCACCAATTCCTCTTATTCTTTGTGAGATTCGTCAACATGAATTGGATTA
Organism: Myrrha octodecimguttata; assembly: GCA_958510865.1. Lineage (NCBI taxonomy): Eukaryota > Metazoa > Arthropoda > Insecta > Coleoptera > Coccinellidae > Myrrha > Myrrha octodecimguttata. Next base: position 38,018,931 of record OY294057.1, read on the forward strand.
CATCAAATAGTTTCTTGAAGCCATTGGATATCCAAGAAAATTTATAAAAAGAACTATTTCAAATTCAGACAAAAAAACGTCTTCTGATTCTCAACCAAATCAACAAGTACAACACCAGAACAACCATTATGAAGAACCATTTATTGTATGGTGATTCCTAATGTACATGACCTTTCAGAAAAATCAGAAGAATAGTTGCTTAATTCAATAAAAGAAAAAAATCTATACTAACTGAAACCAAACCAATTGTATATTGTATAATTGTGTGTATAGTGTTACCTGTATTTGTGGAAAGACATATACAGGGGAAACATCTCGGCCGTTAATTTGGCTCATTGTTCTGTAGAAATGGACCATATTCATTTAGTTTTTAATGATTCTGTTTCCGATATTGAGAGTGATCCCAGAAAAAAAATTATAAATTAATGGAAAATCCCCCCGAAATGAGCAGTAGTCGATACTTAGAACAAGTTATCCAAAGCTAATGTCTGTTTCGAATCTTCTTATCTTATAATATAGAAGGTGTCTGGTAAACCAATATTTGAACTGGTGACGAGCATTCAGAATATCGAAAATTTTCACAATAAAAATTTACCGTTTCCGAGCAAATTGGTATTCGGTAAATTCGCGGAAAATGGCTACTTTACTTCGATGCTTTGGACACCTTGCATCCAGGGATGGATTAAACGGTACGCTAAGTATGTTTAAGCGTAGGGCCCCGAGGGCCATAGGGGCCCCCGGACGAATCAACATTTTTGCTGCCCCAGACGAATCAACATTTTTGCTGAATAACGTGAAAGTTGTCAGTCACACGAACACAACCAGACCTAGAGCAAAATTCAGCTCTCTGTAAAAAAATATCCTCAAATCAAAGGTTTCTTCCGCATGTTTTCTCCAATATTCCTCAAATGACTGCAATAAATAAAGGGTGTGGTAAATAGTTGTCGGCATCTCTTTGAAATTAAGGTACATGACACCGTCAATATTTTGTTGAAGGACGGGTGCAAAGTGCATGGCACTTGCTTGGCAAAGAATAAGCTATGCTTACAGTTATGTGGGACTGAGAAACAATAAATTCTAGAACGCTTTGAGAATGTTTTTGTCAAACTTCAAACACCTTATTGCATGCATGTTCTGGGGAACAACGTGCTATCGTTTTGTCCAACTGTCTGTAATTGTTTATTTTCTTCCCGAAAATGGTCTCAAACGACTAGGTTGATGAAGATGAAGAATCCAGTGTCAAAATCGATTCTGTCCGGCCGTCGGTCATCCGCATATGCACGATTACAAGAGTACGGAAGATCCTATCGACTTGAAACCTTCATGGTAGGTTTTATTTCGGAATGCGCCGGTTAAGTCCGTTGATGAGCGAAATCGGCTGAATGGTTTCAGAGTTATAGCCATTTGAAATATTAAGAGTATTTCCCTGATATTTCAAGAACAATTGGGACGATGGTATTGAAACTTTGAGTTAGTTGAATCAAAACGACGTGCAACTAATTTTGTTGGGATTGTAATATTCGAAAAAAATTGTGGTTATATCTTGAGCTTCATACATTTAACAGCAGAGTACCAAATTTCAGTTTGATACGAATATTTTTCTCGGAGATATTGAAAAAATATATCAAATTTCGTGGTTTTTTCTTCGGTATCGTAATTTTTTCCGGGATAACGTGAAAAAATTTTGATGAAACTCAATAATAAGTTTGAAAATCCTGATGAACGACTTTGACCAATATCTCGTGATGATCGTTACATAGGAATTATTTCCTGATTATATTGTCCTAAAGAAATTATCTATGAACATTCAAGCTGTAATTTTTCAATCAAGTACCGGATTTTTCCCATTCAAGAATTAACCCTTCGTAATTCAATCCAAACCTACTCTACCAATGACAAGTTTCTAAGTTGCTTCTTTCGGAAGATATTGTGTTTACGATCGACCGTTGGGGGGATATAAAAAATTGCAGACATGAAAATGAAAAAAAAATCTAATAGAGTAGTTTTTCGGTATTCCATATTATTTTTAGGTTTCAATAATTTTTCAGGTTCATTTTTGTATGTTTTTTCTGGGAAAGAATATTTTTGTGTTTTTTAACTGATACACTTTGCTGAACTGCTTGTATCTGAATTGGAACTGATTAGAAACCTTTTTTCTTGAACATTATTGATGACGGAGGCTTTTTAGACGAATGAAACAAACAGTTTTTTCAAAAAATTCTATAGTTTTTCGAGAAATGGGAATAAATAATATTCTACCTATTATTATAACTTCGTCCCGATTGTTTTCTGGGAAATTGTGAATGTACATATGCGCACAGTGTCCAGTCTCAAAATTGTATAAGACGTATTCTCATTTTTTGAAGGAAATATACTTTCTCAGAAGAGATATTATGGTCTAGCTAGATCTATCCTCAACTTTTTTGATGAATGAAATATTCTGTTTCGAATTTATCGAGATGAGAATATGAAATTATGTTGAGTAAAACTACTTTGCTCGGAAATATTCAAAAAAAAACATTACCGAATCTTCTTCCAAAAATTATCTTCGAACCACAGTTTCAATGAATAAATTGCACAAACGAATATTTAGAAAAAATTTTTGAATTTTTTCTATACTTTCTGCAGAGCTAAATTTTTTCGAGAAGAACCTAGTGACAATAGTGTTTTGTCCTCTTCACAACGATTGTATCCACATGGTCTATTAGAGTATCGTTGATCCGGAGGCAAAGCATGTTCTGAAGGGTCCTTCTTATAAGTATGTCGTCTCGGCAGCAGGAGGGTAAGCATACAATCGAATTGTTGCACGCATGTTCTGTGGAAACAGCGTACTCTCATTTCGTCTAAGTGTCTGTAATTTTCGAAAATTGGAATTACCCTTACCCTTCACATTCATGTGGGTATAATTTTTTCAGAATATCGAAGCGATGTTATGGGAATAAAAGTAGATAGAAACAAATATAACGATTCATCCCCATTTCTCGAAAAATGGAATGAATATTTGAAAACTGTTTTATATATCCTGAAAACATTTCTCATCAGCAATGTGTAGGAAAAAAATCCGAATCAGTTCCAGTGTGGAGAATGGTATACGACAACGAGTTGAAGTAGAGATTTTCCGTGAATTTACGAAATGCCGATTATCACAAAAACAATGAAAACATGTATGTGAAAGTTTTCGATATTCTGAATTGACATGACCGAGTCTTTCACCAGTTCGAATATTGTTTAAGGTTTCCCGGACGACCCCCGTATTTATCAAAATATGGGTTTTGCGTCCCTAGCATATAAACTCTATGATATTTAGTGGGCTGTGAGGACAATAGTCTAAACACTCTTACTCTATTACCGACGTTCTCGAAATATTTTATTAGCAAATTGGTATTAGAAACCATTAAGTTCGGGGAGAATATTGAATTTCCATTCCAACTATTCAATGTCTACAAAGGTGGGCACAGCCACCAACTTGTTCCTGAAAGTTATACAGTTGAGTCATCCTCCATTTCACGAAGAAAATATTAGAAAGAACACAAGAAATTCATTGAACAATGACTACCCACGTTATTTTATCAACAGAGTGAAAACTAAATATTTCACGATGAGGAGTGACCGGTTGGACAGGGATAATCAACAAGTTTACAGGTATGCAAGGTTCCCACTTGTCAATGGTCCTATCCCAACATATTACTGCCCTTTTTGATGATGACAGTTTCAAACTGGTATACACGGTTAAAAATAGGGTAACATATTTTCTAAGTTAAAGGACAAAACCCCGTTTTGGTTGAACTCTGGTGTCGTGTATTCGGTACCTTGTGGGTGTAGACAACTGTTCATAGGACAAACAAGACAGTATCTGAAGAAACGTGTTGCACAGCATAAATGTGACTGTAAGAGTGGGGGAAAGCAAGAAAAAACTGCTTTGGCGGTACATCATTTTTCTACAGGACATTCTTTTAAATTTGATGAAATAATTACTTAACTATGAGCAGAATTGGTGGAAGCGAAATATTGGTGAGATGATATTCATTAATGAAAATTTAGATTGGGTCAATTTCAGGGCAGATGTAAAAAGCCTGAGTCAAAATAAAATCAATATTATTAGCCACATAAGATGACTTTGTCACAAACCAGGAAGTTTATTCTTGGAATCAGTTCTCTTTTCTAAAGTTTGCAACACAGAAAACACATGTGACGTAATTCAGAACCATAGATCAAAGTGTATTTGTTTATGTTTGAAATGGTGGTTAGTATTAAGTGTATGAGCGTGAATATCCTTGTAATTCGTCTTTTATTTAATCCGATTGTAACTGATGCATGTTTTTAGCTTTTTGATGGTTTTCGCCAACTTAGTTATTGTGTTAGAATACGACTAATTACAAATTGTAATTTCAGCCTTTGAAGAAGAAAAAAAATATTTCGAAAGGTCGGCAATAGAGTAAGACTGTTTGGACCACTGTCCCCACAACCCACTTAATATCATAGAGTATTTAGTAAAGACTTGACGAAAAAAAATTCAGCCCCCACTATGTAAGGAGCATTTTATAAGAGACTGTTATCTCGATTTAAATTTAAAAGGCATTAATTACCGATTCAATTTACTCAAGTTGGAACAATTGTTTCATCAAACTATGACTCGCTCAGGTGAATCAAGTTGTTTCGCTTCGTGCCAGCCTTTTTAATGACCATGATTGTCGGGATAATCCACTCGCAGTAGCTTAATTCGTAATAATTTGTCTAATATTAATTATAATGCTACCTGTTTTTCATTGATCCAGTGGAAATCCATCAACCGAATTTAAGCCGCCAACAATTCATCGTTAGACCATTTTAAAAAAATTAAATCCCAATCATTTTTGCCCATTTCTTCATCTTTACTGAATGAAACCATTGCCGCTCAAAAAGGCCCCCCATTCTTGTCTGTAAAGGTCACAGCTTTGTCATCCCATATCGACACCATTACTTTTATAAGTTTTCTGTTCAGCTATGCGAGCTTGGCAATTGACCTTGAAATTTTCTTGTGAAAATTCTGTGGTCGAATGAATCCACTAGGTACCCGATTGTACCACAAAAATTTTCGTTTGTACCCCTGAGGTTTCCTTTATTCAGCCATTATAACTTTTGAATCCACCGGCACCCCAAAAAAAAATTGAAATTTTTTCATGAAAACTTGGTGAGGGGTTGCACCAGGTAGGCACCTGATTGTACCACTTTCATTTTTCTGAAATCCCCATGGCTTTTCGTACACATCAAATCGATTTTTTTTTCTGTTCAACTCGTGACTCGCCGATAATCGATGGAGTTTTTGTATGAAAGTTCTGTGGTGTATTGTACCCGGTAGGTACCCGATTCTACCAGAAAAATTTTCGTTTGTACCCCTAACGTTTTCTCTGCACAGCCATTATAACTTTTGAACCCACCGGAATCCAAGAAAAAATTTAAATTTTTTCATGCAAACTCGGTACAGGTTTTTACCAGGTAAGAGCTCAGTTGAACTACTTTCATTTTTGCTGAAACCCCCATGCACATCAAATGGAAATTTTTTTCACTTCAACTCGTGATTGGCCTATAATCGATGGAATTTTGTGTGAAAATTCTGTAGTCGATTGTAACCGATAGGTACCCGATTGTACCACAAGAATTTTCGTTTGTACCCCTAACGTTTCCTTTATACAGCCATCATAACTTTTGAAACCACCGGCACCCCAAAAAAAACTGAGATTTTTTCATGAAAACTTGGTGAAAGATTGTGCGGAGTGGGTTCCCGATTGTAGCACTATAATTTTTTGCTGAAACCCTCATGGTTTCTCACACATCGAATCGAATTTTTTTTTCTCTTCAACTAGTCTACTCCTGACGTTTTCTTTATACAGCCATTATAACTTTTGAATTCCCCGGCACCCCAAAAAAAATTGAAATTTTTCAGGAAAACTTGGTGAAGGATTGTACCAAGTAGGTAACTGATTGTACCACTTTCATTTTACCCCATTTCTCCTACACATCAAATCGAAATTTTTTTTTCTTCTACTCGTGATGGGCCGATAATTGCTGGAATTTTTGTATAAAAATTCTGTAAGCAATTGTACTCGGTAGGTACCTGATTGTACCATTTCTGTTTGAAACCTTATTGTTTTCCCTACACATCAATTAGAAATCATCGAGTGGAAATTTCTAGTTTATTGCATTCCCCTTATTCAGGTCGGTGTGTTGATCTGATCAACTTTATAATTTCAAATATTATCTTCAACCAATATTTGAAGAATGTCCGTATGCCACTCTCGGAAACCACACAAAACATTAAAGGTATAAATGGCAGCATTTTTATTTTCCACTGTTCAAGCAATAAGGTACTCATCACATTATGGCTAATTGTAATTCCATCAATTACCTTAAGAGAGATATGGATCACCGCGCCAAGAAAATTCGATTTCTCATAGCACAGATAACAGTGTAGAAACACGATAACAATTCGATAATACAATGTGAGAATGATAGCGCAGAGTAAACTGAACGATAGTTAACTTAATCTTCTTGATATTAATTTATAGTTAGTGAATAATTTGGTTAGAAGTAATTGGATATCTTTTGTATCAGCACATAATTTGCGATAAAATGTAATGGTACATCCTATAAATATTTTCACACGTGTCGAAACTTAATAACGTGAGATAAAGAGATCTCAGGAAATCTGAATCTAATATCCTTCCATGTACCAAGGTTACCAGACACTTCGTCTTTAACATCTTCTACGTTCTTCTTCATTATGAGATTGGATCTTTCATTCTGTATGTTCGCAAATAAAATGAAACAACATCCGAAATTATTACAGTAGAAACAAAACAATATACACTCTAGAAAAGCAATGACGAGAATTCAGCAACTTATGCGCGCACGTTCAAAGGAGATGTACGCTTTGGCAACGAATATGAACCTGCGCGCAAAAGCTGCTGACTTCACGTCAGGTTTTCAATCAAGAACTGGATTTCAATTCGATCTTATCTGTAGTTTTGGAAATTTTGGGATTATCTACGAAATCATTGGGCGGATGTCACCGATTCACGATTCGATTTTCATAATAAAGCCCCAAAAATACTCTCTTATTATCAAGTTCCTAAGTTGTTTCCTTCGGAATTTATTGTGGTCACGGTCGGTCTAAGGCGACCTTAATTACGAAGGCCAAATTCGTGAATGCGATGATTCTGCAGATACACCCATTCAAAATTTTATTCACCTAGTATTTCCAAAAGTACAGATAAGATCGGATTGAAATCCAGTTCTCAATAGAAAAATTACAGCTTGGAGGTATAGACAGAAATTCGTGAGGAAAATGTGACCAGAATATTGCAGAATATTGAATATTTGGAAGAGAAAAAATCAATTTTTTTTTCCTCGAATCGTTATAATGACAAGTTAATCTCGAAATTTTACACAAACTTGTTCATCAGCATTTTCACACTGGTTATCAAGAGTCGTCAATATTAGATCAGTATGTTCTGAGATATTCCAGAAACCATTCTGTAGACTTCAACGTTCAGTTACCACAAACCACTCTGTACAATATTAACAGATATAGAATCCGCATTGACCAAAGATTTAAATATAGTTGAAAAAAGCGGATCGAGCAAAAAGCCGACTACTGAAACAATTAAGGATACCTAACAAAACAACATTAAATTTGACATCTTTTTCCGCAATATCTCTGAAAATAATAATCAAATCGAAATTTGGTACTCTGGAGCTTCAGGTAGGAGCAAGACTTTCCTCAAATATGAGAAATAGTTTTTGCAGAATAAAATTTCTCAAAAAGTTTCGAATAATAAATTTTTGAAACTAACGGACGGTAAGATTCCAACAAAATTTCGCAAGAGGTGGTATCGTTATGCTCCGACTTACTGCCAGGTTTCGACCCAATCGCTTCAGTAGTCCCTGGAATATCAGGGAAACAATCCTGAAATTTTAAACGGCTATATCTCCGGAACCGGTCGACCGATTTTGCCCATATAGAACTTAAGCAGTGCATTTTAGAAAGCAACATATCCAGAAAGTTTCAAGTCGATTAAATCCTTCGTACGCCCGTAATCTTGCATACGGCCGGCCGGACAAATGAATTTTGACACCGGATTCGTCTTCACTGCGTCCAGCCTAGGCGTTTGAAATCATTTTCTCAAAATTTAAATATTACAGTCATTTGGACAAAATGATAGCAAGCTTTTCCCCGTAATATCCGAGTAAAAATTTCAAGGAAACTACTGATGTGAAATCAGGAGCTTTTGCATTCGCAGACAGAGGACCTAGGCCTACAGGTATTGAACCTTCTCAACTGAGCTTGAATTCCTGATAGCAACAAATAACTTTAGAATGAAACAACTCACATACTATTTGTAGAGCAGGTTTGGAGCTCAGTTATGAAGGTCGAATTCACGAATCAGTGAATTTCAGTGATTATACAGTGCTTTCATGATGAAAGGAACAATTCCATTAAAAATAAATCTAGAAAAGTCAGCAGCTTTTACGCGCTTGTTCACATTGCGAAATGGCGACTTGGAAATTTTAGTGAAATATGAAAATTTTCGAATTTTTCCATGAATTATTCTTCTTATTGACACTGTTCATCTTCCAACAAAGTTTCATTTCGATCAGATAAATATTTCCCGAGTTATTGAAAATCAAAATTTCAAATGGCTATAGCACAAAAACCATTCGGCAGATTTAGACCATTAACGAACTTAACCGAGATATTCAGAAACTTAACCTAACCTGAAAATTTCAAGGCTCTAGGTCTTTTCCTTCTAGAGTTACAGCGCACACGACTGGTCGGACGGCCGAACGGCCGAACGGACAGAAACAATTTTGACCACGGATTCTTCATCAGTGAGTCCAACCTAAAATCCTCGGACACGTCGATTATTATATTTATTTGGGCAGTTTTCGCAATAAAAAATTTGTATACAGGCTGTCTCACTTGAGAGCTATGACTTTGTCCATACTTTTTTCAAATGTAATACTCTGTATATTATTTCACTTTACAATTCTACGATGAATTCTTATTACTTTTTGTGAACATACCATATGCCTAAACTCGATGGGTTCTCAGTTATAACGGAGATAGTGGATAATGAAAGATACAATATGAAAACACACAAATGTAATTCCTATTTAATTATTGATGTTGTCGGTTTACTTCGAGGCATTTCTGAATTCGATTAAATGTTTCCCGTTGCACATTTTCAATTAATTCTGGCCTGATAAGAAATAAGAATTTATCGAAGAATTGTAAAGTGAAATAATATACCTACAGGGTATTACATTCTGAAAAAGTAATGACAAAGTCATAGCTCTCAAATAAGACACCCTGTATACAAAATTTCAATTGCGAAAAATGTCCAAATAAAAATACGGATCGACGTGTCCGAGGATTTTAACATGAAATAGAAACCTAATTTTTAAATGAATTTGTTCCTTTCATCATGAAAGCACGAATATATATTCTTCATCGAAAGAATTACAGTGTATTCGCGGAATATAAAAAGATAACTTATTTGAATTTTTCACATGAATTTTGAGGTTGTGCAAAAAAGTGTTATACAAAAGGTGTAGATCTTTTTATTACCTACAACTTTGCCGTTTAACTTTTTTCCATAGGACTTTTAGTTCTGCCGGAAATCGAGATAGGCCAATTTTTACGCTTAAAACCTCACCCCTCCCACTTCCCGACCTCAGATCGCATGTAAATTATTTTTCCTTAAATTTTTGTTCTATTCTCTGCCGTTGTCAACGGGTTTCATTCTACTTTCATTTTTTTCGGTTCGAAAAGTTATCGACCCTGGTCTACAGCGCATCCCACAATACTACAAATAATCACAACGAAAAAATATATGTGGAGGGGCCCCAAAAATGGTTTTTGCGTCGTGTCAACAATGTCCCAGATCAACTTCTGATAGGAGGAAACATTACACCGAAAATCAACTGAATTGAAAATCCCGAATATGAGAATCTGCTATAAAATCATGTGTAGGTACGTCAGATATTTATAGATTCTGTAAAACTGTGGCGGAGGTTCAATTAAAAATGTCACAATGTATTGAACCTTCACTGGCATCCTAAACTTAGATCCTCTAAATGATAGAGTTTCAAATTCAAGGACCAAATGATCTTTTAGTCACACGTATTCAGTGTAATATATTCCGCTACACGCGGGCCGTTCGAAAAATGTAACAACCAAAAACATCAGTCAGTGGATGAGTTTTTCCTGCATATAAACAGTGCGAGTCTATCATTTGAAATGAATTCAATTTTTCGGAAAGATCGATTATAGTGTTTTGAATTGCGCACTTTTTGATGTGAGAAAATGATTATTCCTGAAATATAAATTAAGTCAAAGCTGCCTGCCAAATATCAAATTTGGATTCATTCAAAAAGATGGAAATTTGATCTATATTACTGGAATGAAAAGATGCTTTCTCGCCATTTGATAATTATTGGGTTTTGGCTCAATTGACAGGCTGACACTATTCAACTGATTTATGCTATATTGAATCAAGTACACTTAATGCTCAAAATGTTGTCCATTATATAACTATCGGCCGACCATAAACACAATAACTTCCGAAAAAAAAACTTGGAAAATCGATATTTGTAGTGTAGGTTTGGGCCTCGAATACGAAGGCCGAAATTAATTACTAATTTTCCCAATATTGCAGAAAATACAGATTAAATCGAATTGAAATTCAGTCCTTTATCGAAATTAACAGATCAAATGTTAATACGGAATTTCATGAGTATAATTTAATCAGCAGATTACAGAATATTGAATATTTGAAAACGAAAAATTTAAACTTTTATCAAATCGTTCTGATGATACAATCATCATTACACAAAGTTGTCCATCAGCATTTTCGAACTAGCTGCCAAGTTTCATTATGATTGAATCAGTATTTTTCGAGTTATTCCGAAAACAACAACGATATCGAGGAAAAACTACGAAATTTCACATATTGTTTCCCAATATCTCCGAAAACAATAACCGTATCGAATTGAAATTTGGTACCCTTCTGTGAAAAAGTTCATAGGTATGAGCAAATTGTTTTCGAATATATCAAATAGTTTCGAAAAAAAATTCCGGAAAAATTTTGAGATATATCTTTTTTCGAACTTACTGACAGCACTATCACAACAATATTTTGCGAGAGGTTGCATGTCGTTATGCTCCAACTAACTGCCAAGTTTCAATCCATCGCTGCAGTAGTTCCTGAAATTTCAGCAAATAACCTCAAAATTTCAAATGGCTATAACTTCGAAAGCATTCGACCGATTTTGCACGTTGATGAACTTGACCGTCACATTTTGAAATGAAAGCTACCATGAAAGTTTCAAGTCGAGAATATTCTCCCTACGCCCGTAATCGTGCATACGGTCGGCCGGACAGAATCGATTTTGACAACGGATTCGTCATCAGTGAGTCCAACCTTGTCGTTCGCGACCATTATCGGCTCAAAATTCGAAGATTACAGACATTCGGACGAAACGATAGCACGTCCTTCCCCTAGAACATGGCACAAAAAGTCCATGATAAATGGCATATCTCAAATTTTTTACCCAGGGTATATTCTTTTCGCTCATCAAAAAGAACGCCATTTAATCAAAAATACCAATCAAGTCTCGGACGGTATACCTAATCTTTGATGCTAAAATATTAGATCAAATGCTTTACTTCTAGTTGAATAATTTCAGCTTGAAACATATGATATTTCGAAGAAAAAAATTGTGCAATTTTATCTTTCATAACGCATGTCTGAACAATTTTAACAGAGCGTCATCAATCGGCTCAAATGTCTGCCATTTTCGATTTTTTTGCCGAAAATTGTCTTAAAAGATTAGAAAGGACTCACTGATGACGAATCCGATGACAAGCTCAATCATGTCCTGTCGGTCATGCTGCCATGATAACTTTCGAATAGAAAAACTCAGGTTAGGTTGCGCAATGAACTGGCAAAAATCCGCTCTGCCATAACTGAGTTATCCTGATTTTGAATTAACAGTTATTTCGTGAAGATCTCAAGAAGTGCTGATGCGATCAGATTAAAACATTCCTAGTAGTACACAGAGAAAAAGTTTCTCTTAAATCGATTTGTAGCCGCATTCGTTCAAGAGAATGGTATTCTTGAATAGGTCCAACCAAATATTAGTTTGATTTTTCGATGAAATACTCTTGACCCATGTGAACAATGATACTCTTGATTCAAGCGGAATCACGTTTGGTCCAAATGAAAAATCATACAACAATTACTTGTTGTTTGCTATATATATTTCATATTTTCATTCTGATATACTATGGCTTTGATACGAATGTAAGACATCTCATTTTTGTATTGGAAATATTTTTCTAGAAGATTTCAATATCTTTCGCCAAGAGAATATAAAATGTTCGCTGCAATTAGCGGCTCTCAAATACTAAAAATGTATGGTATCTTAAGAAGCCTTTCATAATCTTTTTGAAGATATCAATCATTAATAAGGTGCAAATGGAGTATCACCTTCTTACAAGAAAATTTTTTGGGAAGATTTCGAAGATCAAAGAGCAGAAGTCTTTTGAAACAATGTGCTTGGTTACTATGTTCATGTTCGACCTCCAATCTAAAATAAAATTGTGTAGTCTGGAGTTCACGAATGTAGGTTTACATGTGACAATGTTTGTGCATAACACACATGCATGTAGGCATGTACCCATATATTTCAATTCAAACTTTGTTCTCGAGTAATCAATCTTATTCTTAAAACCAAACTTTTCTTCTTGACTTTCGAAACTCTGTTCCCGAAAAACTCCCTCGATGTTGATAAGTAGTTCTCCATTTACACCAAATTCATAATACACCATCTCTGAATAAAGGACATGAGGAAGGAGCATAATGCCTCACAAAGTGGGTCCAGGATGGATGTTGCATATGGCCGACTTCCCTTTCACTTTGAAGAGAGAACAACTTGTTCCGAGACTTCTTTGTCTGAAGAAACTAACTAACATGAGTCTTACTAAGAGGTTCAATATGGGCGCCTATGTCCCACTGATATACAAAGTAGAAAAGCGTTATGCTTCTTCCTGTTGTTCTTTATTCAAAGTACACCATCAAAAACACAAACGCACTTGCTCGCTTTTCACTATGGCGGCCATGGCGTTGTTTCATATCTAAATATCCATATCTATATTATGTTCTGCGATTCTACATTCCATACGCGTCTTCAGCGCTAATACCCCTTATTGGTCGAGGGTGTCACGTGTACAGGGTGGGCAAAATTCGTTGTCTACTGAAGGGATCTTCAGAACTATAGCAGCTGGAAGAAAACTGATAACACATTCTCGAGCTCTTTTTTCCTGAGTAATCCGAATCTGAAAACAGATTCAGCTTATCGCGCATAGAACTTGAGTTATGAGCGAAAATTGAGAAATTGTCATTTTCAATAATGCTGAATAACTCGCATGTTTGAACTCGTATTCGAAATCTGTTGATACATTCTACAGGTACTTTTTTAGAAGTAATTTAAATATAATATGACTGAATTTTTTAATCCAGCCGTTTCTGATAAATGGGAAGGATTTTGGATTTTTCAAATATAAACATTAGTCGAAAGTTCTCTTATCTTGCTGCAAAATTTTTGCTGATTTCAAAAATGTATCATATGTCGCTATTTACATGAATATAACATGAGAAAAAGTTCAATACTTTTTCCCGCTTTTCTATTCACTGTTGAATTATTATAAGTAGGCTGGCGTTACCATAGCGACCATTGAATATGCTTAATAGTTCGTGAACTCCTAATAATTCTATGTGAACTCAAACTTCTGTGATAGGAATCATCGACCATCGAATAATTATTTCTTTTATGTATCGATATCCCATCGATGGTCGATGATTCCTATCACAAAAGTTTGTGTTCACATAGAATTATTAGGAGTTAACGAACTATTGAGCATATTCAATGGTCGCTATGGTAACGCCAGCCTACTTATAATAATTCAACAGTGAATAGAAAAGTGGGAAAAAGTATTGAATTTTTTCTCATGTTATGTTCATGAAAATAGCAACATATGATACATTTTTGAAATCAGCAAAGATTTTGTAGCAAGATAAGAGAACTTTCGACTATAGTTTATATTTGAAAAATCCAAAATCCTTCTCATTTCTCGAAAACGGCTGGATTAAAAAATTCAGTCATATTATATTTAAATTACTCCTAAAAAAGTGCCTGTAGACTGTATCAACAGATTTCGAATACGAGTTCAAACAAGCGAGTTATTCAGCATTATTGAAAATGACAATTTCTCAATTTTCGCTCATAACTCAAGTTCTATGCGTCATAAGCTGAATCTGTTTTCAGATTCGGATTAGTCAGAAAAAAAGAACTCGTGAATGTGTTTCACGTTCAGTTTTCTTCCAGCTGCTATAGTTCTCGAGATCCCTTCAGTAGACAACGAATTTTGCCCACCCTGTACGTGCCTTCGACATCAGAACACATTAAATAAGAAATGATATTCTTGATCCAAGAGAACTATGATTAGCAGAAATTGTTTCCTAAACCAAAGAGAACGTATGTTTTGGTTCAACTAAATTCGATTCAAAAAAATTCATGTAAACGGGCAAACAACGGAATGAGTTGAGAATAGAAGTATATTGTTCAATTTCAAATTATTATTCTTGGGGGAAGATTATTTAATTCAAGAATATGTTCATATTTGATTTAAGAGATCCTTCTCTTCTGTGTAGGAGTCAGTATTTTACAACAGTGTTTCAGAGTTCAGTGATCTGATATTGCGAAAAAAAAAGTGTCAAATTTCTTGGTTATTTTCTCGATATTGTTGTTATTTACAGAGTACCTTCAAATGAAATTCGAATGGATATAGCTGAATAATTGGGAATGATTTTACCAATTCGCGAATTCGGCTTTCGTGATTGAACCGTTTCAACAAATATCATAAGTCTCTAAATAGGTTCTCATTTTACGGTTGGCAGTTAGGCCAACCTTACCCATAATAACATCTAAAAGAAACGACTAAGAAACTAGATATTTTCACAGCAGGTTTGGGGTTTGATTGAAAAGATCGAATTCATGAAAACTCAAAATCCCCCCAATGATTTCGTTAGTATATTCATTCGAAATTTTATTTTACCAATATTAACCATAACGCAGATATGATCGAATCGAAATTCTGCACTTGGTTGAAAAATGACGGCGTAAAGGTTCATGTAAATATCTTGGGGAAATGGCTTCGAATGTGAACAAGTGCGTGAAAGCTCCTGACCTCACGTCAGTGCTTCTCTAGGTTTTTTATCCAGATTGGAAATGTGAAGGCACGAAACCGGGTAGAAAATGAAGAAATTATTGGAATGGTCGGTTCTCCAGAAAACCTTCTATAAAACTAGCGATTATCGAATAATTTTCATACTCAGAAATCAGAAAGATTTCAGTTTGAACAGTGTTCGAGAACTTTTTCATTCATCAATGATCTTCATCATGATTACAATTCATTTCGTTCAATGAATTCTAATTAGGAAATATATCGAGCAGTAATTAGTGTACTTACTGTCTAACTTGGGCAGCAGGTAAATATTCATTGGAGCTATCACAATTGTTATCAATCCTACAACGTAAAATGGCAGCCCAAAACCTCCAACCTTCCTAGAAGAAAAGGAACAATCAAATCATGTAATGGAGGAACTGAAAAAATCTATCCAATTAGTGCAACAGTGGTATTCTCCAAACAGGACAAAATGGTTTTTTCAGTGTTCAGTATTTAATTTCATCTGAACTTAACCTAACCTAACTATAATAATCACTTATTACTCAAAAAATATTCCACATTCATCTGAGCTAGTCATACCATCTTCGGAACCATCTACCTACAAAGGGGAAGGAAGAATTCGCGTGAGTAGTTTCACAGGTTTATTGATCATCAGTTTGATACCCAAATATTGTGGCTTTGTGAACAATAGGTTCATTCGGTTTCCAACAATAGGTCTCTTGCATGTTACACGAATTATCATATTTTTATGTTTTTCTCATTCTATATCGATACAAAATCATAATGTTTGCTATCACACACTTCAACAATTCGCGAATTTTGAATAATTCAGTATTAAAAATGGCCAAATCGGGACTCAAGGTCGAAGCGGGAGAAACGCGTCAGATCGCCTCTACGTCACTCGTTATTGTACGATTCACCGATCGCTACAGCTCGACGCTGCCTATTGGCTTGCTAGAGAGAAAAGTACACGAGAAGAGGGAGAGAGTGGATGTATCCCCATACGTCACGAACACCGCGAAGTTTCGTCCGTTTAAACCAACGACATGCGGAGGCAAATTTAAAAGAGCATTTTCTCGTTGAAAATTGAAATTTTTGATGGTAGTTAAAGTTTTTCAGTGGTCTTACGAATAGAATATTTGATTCCAATAATAAAAAAAATTCATGCAAGAGACCTATTACTGTTCTTGGACTGTCAGGAGTTTGCGCAGTAGAGTAGGTCACGTTGGGGTTTCGTTGAACTGGGCTATGTGAAGTTGGCTAGAAGTACTTAAAAAAAATTCTGAAACTGAGCTAAACATAAATTTATGATAGTCTATATGTTTGAATTCGTTCCGTATAAAGTTTTTCATATACATCAAGTTTTTGAGTTATTCGCATTTTCATGGTTCGGTACTGACTTCACACTCCACTTCAACATTTTCAGGTTGCGGAAAATTTGTAATGCCAATAATGAGTAGCCAATTCGATCTGTTGAAAAAATCTCGATATCTTCAAAATATGTTTTTTTTTGCATTCATAACATTTAGTGCCAACTACACACCAACAGCAACAGCTTCTGGTTCCTAAAAAATTTTAACACTAATATTCAACCAATTTGCTACAATTCTTTCTGTTACAACGAAGCGTGAAGTTAGCGAAAAGTTTTTACTACTTAAATTTTGTATTATTTTTTTTTCGCGCCTTTCTTTTGAACCCAGTTCGTTCCAATTTATTCCGTTGGAATGAGTTCCATAGCATCAGTAATTTTTTAGTTATGAACAATTTTGATTTTTACACACAACAATCTATGAAAATCAATGTAATGCGTAATTGGGGCACCAACTCCCATTGACAGTGTTCAGAGCGGCTGCTTCAAGAGAAAAGTAGTTATGTCGTGAACATAGTTTTGAGATAATAGAAATATGGTCGTGAATCAGATGTGACAAGAGTGCCGTTGCTTTCAATCAATAGAGAGTAAGTCGACAAATATTTTTCTTATGATACATCGTGTTTACGGTCAGCCTAACGGCCGACTGCGTAAACACAATAACTTCCGAAAGAAACAACTTAGAAACTCGATATTTGTAGAGAAGGTTTGGACCTTAATTACGAAGGCCGAATTCGTGAATGGGTAAAATCCACCCAATGATTCCGTAGATATACCCAATCAAAATTTTATTTTTCCAATATTTCCAAAAATACAGATCAGATCGAATTGAAATCCAGTACTTCATCGAAAATAACAGTTCGAAGTTTCATACAGAATTTAATGAGGATGATATGATGAGAAAATCATATAAATTTTTTTTTCAAATTGTTCTAATTACCCGATTATTACGAAATTTTGCATAAAGTTGTCTTTCAGCGTCTTAAAACTAGCTGTGAAGTTTAATCAGGACTGAATCAGTATTTCTCGAGTTATACCGAAAAAATCAACGATATCGAGAAGAAAACCTCGAAATTTGACATATTTTTTCCCGATATCTCCAAAACTTAGGATCGTATCGAACTGAAATTTGGTGCATTGCTGTGAAATTAGAAGGTCAAAGCGTGAGTATAATTTTTCTTGGATATGATAAATGATTTCCGAAAAAAAAATTTTTTAAAAAATAACCAACAATATAATCCTGACGAAATTTGGCTCAAAGTTGCGCGTCGTTGTACTTCACCTAACCGCCAAGTTTGAATCCAATCGCTCAGGTAGTTTCTGAAATAAAAAATTTCAAAAAGCACTGCCGTGAAGGCAGCAACTTTTGCGCGCATGTCCAATGTAGATGACCGCTTCAGCAACGAATTTGAACGTGCGCGCGTACCAAATTTCAGTTCGATACGATCATAAGTTCTGGAGATATCGGGAAAAAATATGTCAAATTTCGAGGTTTTCTTCTCGATATCGTTGATTTTTTCGGTATTACTCGAGAAATACTGATTCAGTCCTGATTAAACTTCACAGCTAGTTTTAAGATGCTAAAAGACAACTTTATGCAAAATTTCGTGATAATCGTGTTATTAGAACAATTTGAAAAAAAAAATTTATATGATTTTCTCATCATATCATCCTCATTAAATTCTGTATGAAACTTCGAACTGTTATTTTCGATGAAGTACTGAATTTCAATTCGATCTGATCTGTATTTTTGGAAACATTGGAAAAATAAAATTTTGATTGGGTATATCTACGGAATCATTGGGCGGATTTTACCCATTCACGAATTCGACCTTCGTAATTAAGCCCCAAACCTACTCTACAAATATCGAGTTTCTAAGTCGTTTCTTCCGGAAGTTATTGTGTTTACGGTCAGCCTAACGGCCGACTGCGTAAACACAATAACTTCCGAAAGAAACAACTTAGAAACTCGATATTTGTAGAGAAGGTTTGGACCTTAATTACGAAGGCCGAATTCGTGAATGGGTAAAATCCACCCAATGATTCCGTAGATATACCCAATCAAAATTTTATTTTTCCAATATTTCCAAAAATACAGACCAGATCGAATTGAAATCCAGTACTTCATCGAAAATAACAGTTCGAAGTTTCATACAGAATTTAATGAGGATGATATGATGAAAAAATCATATAAATTTTTTTTTTCAAATTGTTCTAATAACCCGATTATTACGAAATTTTGCACAAAGTTGTCTTTCAGCATCTTAAAACTAGCTGTGAAGTTTAATCAGGACTGAATCAGTATTTCTCGAGTAATACCAAAAAATCAACGATATCGAGAAGAAAACCTCGAAATTTGACATATTTTTTCCCGATATCTCCAAAACTTATGATCGTATCGAGCTGAAATTTAGTACACTGCTGTGAAATTAGAAGGTCAAAGTGTGAGTATAATTTTTTTTGGATATGATGAATGGTTTCCGAAAAAAAAATTTTTTTGTAAAAAAATTTCGAAAAAAATTTTTTTTTAAATTTATTGACAATATGATCTTGACGAAATTTGGCTCAAAGTTGCGCGTCGTTATACTCCACCAAACTGCCAAGTTTGAATCCAATCGCTCAAGTAGTTTCTGAAATAAAAAATAAATAACTTCAAAACTTCAAATGCCTATAACTCCGAAACTATTCGATCGATTTGGCCCATTAACGAACTTAACCGCGGCATTCCAATGCGCGACCTACCCTGAAAGTTTCAAGTCGCTAGCTCACTTCGTTCGACAGTTATCGTGTCTACGGCCGGCCGGCCGGCCGGCCGGCCGGACAGAATCGATTTTGACACCGGATTCGTCATCAGTGAGTCCAACCTAGTCGATTGAGACCATTTTCGGCTCAATCATCCAAAATTACAGACATTTGATCAAAACGATAGCACGCTGTTCCCCTAGAACATGCGCGCAAAAATAAATAACTTCAAAACTTCAAATGCCTATAACTCCGAAACTATTCGATCGATTTGGCCCATTAACGAACTTAACCGCGGCATTCCAATGCGCGACCTACCCTGAAAGTTTCAAGTTGCTAGCTCACTTCGTTCGACAGTTATCGTGTCTACGGCCGGCCAACCGGCCGGCCGGCCGGACAGAATCGATTTTGACACCGGATTCGTCATCAGTGAGTCCAACCTAGTCGATTGAGACCATTTTCGGCTCAATCATCCAAAATTACAGACATTTGATCAAAACGATAGCACGCTGTTCCCCTAGAACATGCGCGCAAAAAATGTTTTATCACCTAAAACTGAAAAATAAAAATGGGGATTTGCATTTAAAGGGATTTGTCCTGAGTGCACGATATGGCAACTTCGAATCCAGCTTTCTCGGAAAGAAAAGGACGTGAAATGTGTTACTTTGCTTAGAAAAACAGAGATAGCTATACTTCGATCTGGTTAGAGTAGAAGACAACGACCAAGGAATAGAAAAAGAGCAGAGACTGTCATACTGTCGTATTACTGACAAATCGGAAACGGAAATTGTTTGGTTATATTGACAAAGAACACGTGTGTACCACAGAATAGGAATAAATATTTCATTGTCACTTCGTGCATGCCTGACAAATTCCAAACCCAAATTTTGAAATCTGATTTTGAATACTTTCTGAAGGTTATTTGGGAAAATGATGAATCAAACCCATAATAATTATGTTCAAATTTGCATTTGCAGTAATAACCCAAATTCAGGAAAAACCCCCATTGTTGAAGTGTGAGATAGCATACATTAAGATTTTTTATCGAAATGGAATGAGATAAACATAAAAATATGATAATTCGTGTTACTTGCAAGAGACCTATTGCAAAATTAATTTCGACACAATCGATTTCGAATCTACGAATGTATCATAAAGAGGAAATCATTTATCGGCCTACTCTCTACTGCCGTATTATATCACAAATCACTGGAATTATAACTTGACTCATCAAAGAAAACTCTAATTTATATCATGATATATATTCGAAAAAAATTTTAAAAACAGAATATTAGAATTATTATTTCAACAGAAAATATTGGAAAAAATTTGTTGCCGAATATTGCCATTGCTTTTTTTTTTTCGAAACCGGAAAGTTTTGCTGTTGAGTATGAAGTTGGCACGGAATGTTATGAATGCGATTAAAAAAATCTACTGAACAAATGGAGATTTTTAACGAAATATATTGGTACTTATTATTTGCATTGAAATTTTGCAACCTGAAAATTTTGCGGAGTGTGAAGTCAGCACCAAATAATAAAATGCGACTAACTCAAAAACTATGATGGTGCATGAAACGTTCCATACAGAACAAATTAGTACAAATAGGGTACTAAATATTGAGCTTAGTTCCATAACTTTTTCCAACAACTTTCCACTAACTTCACGTGGCCATTGAACTATCTCAGGACCGACTTGATCTGCGCTCGGGTTTCCTAAGAATTGGCCTCCTAGAACTACCCGAGAACAGTACTTGCATTCGAGTGGGAACTGTTTTGAGATTTCTTCCGGCGCATGGTCAACGGGAGGTGACACGGTGACAGCTGTACAAACATTTGAAACAAATAACCTATAAATACGTCGACTAAGCATTTTCATGTACACTAATCTTGCATTTAATGCCTATACCTAATTGATTTCAATAGTTCTTCCTCCTCTAAGGAGAGCATGGATGTTCTTGATATTGTACTTGCCGTCTTGATTTCAAAACCTTTGTTATTCGGGAGAGACAATCATCATTATGTTTTAACTTTCAACATAATCAAATTATGGAATTTCAATTTTTATAAGAATTTTGTCATTTCTCTCATTTGATATACCTAATACAATAAGTGAGTGTATTGTAAAAATGGGTAATCAAATATGTATAAGTATTTTGTTTGAGAAATGGCAAATGATAAAAATTATAATGTTCCACTAGAGCTAGAACCTTAGGTCGACTTCACACGGAGAGACGTGCGACGTGCGTCTCCTGAATGCATGGAGTACAACAGAGCTTTTAGACTAGGAGGTAGGCTCTCGAGAGTCCCGAGTGAGAAATGCCACGTTTCCTGCTTCTAGGCCACGTAGCTCGCAGAGGATACGCGGCCCTACGTCTAAATGCAAAGGAAGGAGTGGAGCTGTCAGAAGAGGAAAAGAAAACGCTCTCGCTCTAGGGAGTCATTCAAGATAGGTTAGCTAAGATGAAAGAATTGGAAATTTTGAGGCTTTTACGGGAGAAGGATCATATGTGCAGAATATATGATATGAGACCATTTCAATGATATCAGGTGAAAGACGAAAACATATTGTTGCTATATGATATTTAATTTTCCGACTTTTCTGAATATTTTCGAGAAATTCCGATAGTAAGAATATCCTATTTTTTCTGCTATTTGGGAAATTCGAGAACCATCCATTTTTTAGCGATGGCGAAAATCCAGGGTCGTCTATATGTTTTTGCATTTTGAGCACGGAAAAGCAGCTGGAATGCCATGAACGTGACAGGATAGAGAAGAATTCGAGGACTTTATGTCGAATAGTCATTATCTCAACGGAGACGAGAATATTTTCAGAAAAAATCGGAAAATCATATTATACATTTTCTAGGTAGGTTTGAGTATTTGGCAACATTATTGGGAGTTCCCCATCAGGAGACGAAATTTTATATTTTATCAATTATTGATATTATTTCTAGTTTGGAATTTGAGGTTATAGTTCATACGAAGTCGATATATATCAAATCTTGGATAAAACGTATCGATTTCATGGAAAAAACATTTTTAACAACAGATCACACAGTTCGTTTGCAGAAATCCCCAAGATTTACTTATATTTTGTTTTGGCATGGTTGTTTTCGATCGGAGGAATGTATGAAAACAAATCATGTTATTTGGAAGTTCTCGAATATACCCACATACTAAATCATTCTGAGAAACCCTAAGTATTAACTGCTAAACTCAAAGATTTTTTGAGTCTCTTGTTAAGTCACCGTATGAATGAATAAACCACAGCACACTAAAGAAATATAGGTCACGAGCAATCATGACAGTTGAGAGCTTTGAATAAAGAACATATGTTCTTTATTCAGAGGTTGAGAGAGACTGGACGATAAAAAATAACCTAAAAATGCATTGTTCACTATGGTGAAAACCGATTTCTCTCGTGATTTCGCATTCATTTGGGGATTTTGGACTGATATGTTTACTTTCTTTCGATGGGGATGGTATAAAATTGGTGTACTCAATATAAAATTAGTCACTGATTCAATCAACAGGCCAATAAACAAACCTTTCATGAGTTCAGATTGCAGTCTTTCTGCTTATTGTATTATATTGGATTATTATATTGGAACCTTGTTACTTTCATATGAAAGTAAAATATTGTAAAAATAATTTGTGATATCATCGTGCTAATATCTTTTTCGTTCGCAGACACGGCCAGGTATTCCTGGCTGTAATAGATTGGAAAAGTGTATATACAGTGGTTTTGTTTACTCTAAATTACGAATCGAGGGTGATCACGTAAGGCTCAAATGTCGATCATTGATGATTTAAACCTTTACTTTATGATAACAAACAGGAATGCTCATTAAGAACTGATGAGTCCTCCAAAACTTTTTACCTGGAATGCCCAAACAAAACATTGTTGGTAATTATACCGCACTTACGTATGAAACAGCTCAAAATTTGATTACAAAATAAATGAATGAAAATATTTCGAATTAATCCTGTAAACATGAAAATTCGATTTCATTGCATATCTGGATGTCGATGTAATGAATCAATTCTATCTAATTCAAGTTTTATTGATTGTGGGGTCTAATCTCCACCCTATGTTATTTACCGAGGTAACTGACAAGTTGGAAAGCAACATTTATTCTGTTAATTTTTCACTTTCCAAAATCAGTTATAGATTCAATGAATTTAGAAAATATGATTTTCCCTTTCAGAATCAATTAAATTTTCTTATTTCTCCTTTCTAAAATGTATCAGTTGAGTTCCGCTCCACATCAGGATTGACCATTTAAAATGAAAACGCTTCAACATATCTCGTTGATAGTCTTCATCGTTTCAGTGTAGATTATTCGAGCTTGAATATCTAAATTTACTCAAAAAACAAAAAAAAAGGTTTTAAATTGTATTTCCTGCCCTACTAAACTCAGCAACATGCAAAAACCGTATCAACTAGTAAGAATTGAATTTATTCGAAAAACTCCTTATGTTAAGTGAAGCTATTACTGTAACAAGATATTAAATACTTTGGATAAAGTTCCTAGAGAAATGCAATTCATTCAAAAGTATCCAAGTGAATACAAAATCACAAGCCAAATCGTTCTTTTCCATAAAAACAATGCATTTTAGGTAATTGTTGATCCTCCTGTCTCTCTCAACTGTCAAAACTGCTCGTGTCCCCCTCACAGAAGATCAAAAGATTCTTCGTGTGAAAGAGCTGTAGGAGCGGAAAAAGCTTTCGCCCGGGAGTAAGGGACACTCTCCGTGTGAAACAGGCATAAAGGTAAGATGAAGAAATCTCTGAGGGATGTGCACGTGCATCTGAAGCGGTTCGGGTCCATAAAGTTCTCCTGAGATAGCGATGGTAAAATTCTGTTCACGAGCATCTAACATGGCCTAAGAACTCTTTCGATATCGCACAAGGTAAGTAGAGCTGTTTACCGACAAACCTATACAGTTCAAGGTGGGCCAAATTGGATATACTTTTGAGGTCCCATTTCTGTACTATAGATTGACGAAAACTGATGTCAGTGTCTGAGGGCCACTTTTCATGAGAAACTCATTGGTGAAAACCGAAGCTGCGTAGCTATCACCGTGAAATACTCACCGGGTATTTTTCGAAAATTTTCATTTCAGACTTTTTTTTTCCGTGAAACATTCTCGTGGCAACTTTTTACGTGAAATTAAATGAAGTTAATTGAATTTTGTGCCAACTGATATTTCATGACATATCGCTATGAAAATATTTTGTGTGAATGGCACATCCCGTATATTTCCACATATTAGGAAAGAGTTCGGACTTTCAAAAATATGTCATTCGTCTGATGGAATCATGTTCGAGATATTTAATTTTCAATTTTCATCTCTATATAATTATGCGGCGATGGAAATAGAATAATAAGGACATTGATTGTTGGCTGGCAATGATCGTCCCAAACAGTTATTAGTTTAACAATTTAAAAATACAGATTTTTCTGTTGTTCCTTTATATAATATCTTATCGATATTGATTTGATATCTTACGATATACTTTTATTGTCTTCGACGTACTACGTCTTCAATAACAAAATTATTATATCAACTGGCATATAATGATTGAAGTTATAACCTTGAGGAAAGGGTTACAAAATGAAATACAATCTAAAAATAATACTAGACACAGCGTTTCATCCTCTATCTTTCGATTCAGCATCATCAGTAGCATTTGTTCTATATTATATGTCAAAGACTCACCACGTGTTTTTTAACGTACACTTAACTTCAACGGAATTTAGCAGGAATATTTTAATTGTTGTATTAATAAATAGCCTTTATCAAGTACACTTTTTCGAAATTGATAAATACTAGTTTAATGAAAACCTGTAGTCTTTTTAAAAACCGTAAAAACTAGAACTTTATTTGAAAATATCAAGAAGAGAATAATTTCATCCAATGAGTTGTTGAAAGAATCAGCCATTTTCGTTCGAGAACATACCGTAAATTCTTCTAAAATACGAGTGAATGTTCTATGATCGATTCCAATAGCTTCTAAAACGAAGATTTCTTCTAAATCTGTATTCTTGATATATTTCTTCGAGTTTTTCTTCTCAAATACAACACAGATAACAAATTTTCAACAGAAAAAAAGTAACAGACACATTTTTAAAATGCACATTTTCGGATGACACCCGGTAACGATGTTATGGTGATAGCTATGAAATTGCGGTTTTCGCCAATGAGGTTTTCATAGAAATTGGCCCTCCGACGCCGGTACCAGTTTTCGTATTTCATATGTGTCCCATTTGGACCTCCCTATAATACATAGATTTCTTGAATGAATATCCCTTTTTGTAGATGCTATTGATCTGGGGTATTTCGAGCTCAGATCAAGGTAGAATATTGGTTAATTTATTGATGAATATTCATCCTTGTGTCATTAGGTATATAATACTGAATAAAATAAAATATTTTTACCGCATAGAGAAGGCCTCCTATTGCTGGCCCAGCACTCATACCTAGACCTAC
Source organism: Myrrha octodecimguttata (assembly GCA_958510865.1). Classification (NCBI taxonomy): domain Eukaryota; kingdom Metazoa; phylum Arthropoda; class Insecta; order Coleoptera; family Coccinellidae; genus Myrrha; species Myrrha octodecimguttata. Next base: position 38,044,828 of record OY294057.1, read on the forward strand.
GAAGGTTTCCAGAAGGCCCTGAAATGAGAACAATATATCAGCAACTAATTGTAATTTCTCCTTTCTGTTTGGAAAGATTGCAATAAACTTATTCCGAAACTTCGGCATTATTCCTCTAATCATCTCAGCTGGATAGATCGATCCTGAGGGTTGAAATGAAAAAAGAGGTTGAAAAAACCCTAGAAAAGCACTGATATGAGCTTAGCAGCTTCTGCGCGCATACTCACATTTGATGATAGCCTATGAACATGCGTGCAAAAGCTGCTGACTTCACGCCAGTGCTTTTCTAGATTTTTTTCTATAAACAACTGGATTTCAATTCGATCTAATCTGTGTAGGCATAACGGCCGACCGTAAACACAATAATCCTCGAAAGAAACAACTCAGGAACTCGATATTTGTAGAGTAGGTTTGGACCTTAAAAGCAAACAATACCTTGAATAAAACGGGGTGACAGGCCAGGATTCTGTTTTTTAAAAAATTTTTTTGGGTGCAAATGGTTGCAAGAATGCGCAATGTTACCACTTTTTTATATTTAAGAATTTTCGGGAAAAAAAACCGAAATGCAGTGAAAACTGAAAAAATAACTATTCGGTTCTCATTGAAGAATTGAGTACATCCCCAAAAAAAATCAAAAAATAATCATTGAAGCATGCAGAACGACACCCCGTTTCCTCCTAAATTTCACGCATTTCCAATATTTCTCGCGGTTACTGGCAACGTTGAATTAGGCAGACAGCGAGAAGGTATATTGACCTTGAGATATTAACGAGGTTTAATGAAACTTGAATGTGGCTGTGTTGCCGAGCCATAATTTACCAACGCGTAGTAATATTTCTTCTTGAATGGGTAAGATCCACCCAATGATTCCGCAGATATACCCATTCAAAATTTAATTTTCCAATATTTCTGAAAATACAGATCAGATCAAATTGAAATCCAATATTTCATCGAAAAATGACAGTTCGAAGGTTCATACAGAATATCATGAGGATAATACGATGAGGAGATCACATAATATTGAATATTCCAATAAAAGAAATTTTAAATTTTTTTCGAATCGTTCTAATGACCCGATCATCACGAAATTTCGCACAAAGTTGCCTATCAGCATTTCCAAACTAACTACAAAGGTTCATTTCAATTTAATCTGAATTTTTCGAGTTGTATATTTTTTCCCAATATCTCAAGAAATTATGGTCGTATCAAAATGAAATTTGATACACGGCTGAAAAATATGATGTTCAACGTATGATCAGAAGTTTTTTTCAGATTCAATGAACAGTTTCCGAGAAAAAAAATTCTTAAAAAATTTTTTTTAGAAATTCATTAATATTGTGACCTCAACGATATTGCGAGAAGAGTTGTGCGTTGTTATGATGCAACTAACTGCCAAGATTGAATAGATCACTTGGGTAAAAGTTGCCGACCCACCAATTCCTTCCAAATTTACTATTACTGGGTAAGGGGAATTTCAGAACAAATTCGACATGATCAGGTTCGCGTTATTTGCAAAAATGTTTCGGCTCCCCAAATATAGGTTTTTGTTTTACATCTCCGATTGGCTGAATTTAAGTAGGGATTCCTGATTTCATGTTAATAGTGTCAAGTTTATATAGGATATGTTCCGCAAATCAACTTGGTCATTTCGGTCACTGGTTTTCAGTTCGGTGTATATGAAATATTCTGTTGGTTCCTGAAAAAAAAAATTAACTACGGAATTTGATTGATGAGAAACCGATTTTTCTTTCATCAGAACGACAGTCAATATTCTATGGTAACATATCCATAGAATAGAAGAATCTTTATTTACTTTATGATCCACAAAACATAGACGAGACAAAAATCAACAATGAAAAAATTAGAAAGTATGGTCTATGGATCATAAGGTAAATAGATTGTTCTATGCCATGGATATGTTACCATAGAACATTGACTGGTGTTTTAGTGACAGAAAGGTTGCTTTTTCATCAATTAAATTCCGTATTTAACCTTTCTTTCAAGAACCAACCGAATATTTCATATTTGCGGAACGGAAAACCTGCAAATGAAATAACCAAGTTGATTTGCGGAACATATATTATATAAACTTGACACTATTGACATGAAATCAGGAATCCCAACTTGAATTCAGCCAATCGGAGATGATCCTAACAAAAACCTATATTCGGAAGGAATTATCTTTGAGGAGCCGAGGCACCGTTAAAAGATATTTATAAATAACGCGAACCTTATTATGTCGAATTTTTTTTGAGATTCCCCTTCCCCAGTAATAGTAAATTTGAACGAAATCTGTAAGTTAACAACTTGAACCGAAGTCGTCTATTCAATCGCATGAGTAATTCCTGAAATATCAGGAAATTAATCTCAAATTTTCAAATAGCCATAACTCCGGAACCATAGGACCTATTTGTCCCATTAACGAACTCAACCGCCGCATTCCGATGCGCGAGCTAATCTGAAAGTTTCAAGACGCTACCTTGCTTCATTCGACAGTTATCGTGTCGTCGGCTGCCGGACAGAATTGATTTTGACACCAGATTTGTCATCAGTGAATCCAACCTAGTCGATTGAGACCATTTTCGGGAACAAATTCGAAAATGACAGACATTTGGACAAAACGACTGCACGCTGTTCCCCAGAACATGCGCGAAAAATCTAGAAAAGCACTGACGTGAGGTCAGGAGCTTTTACGCGCTTCTTCACATTCGAAACCATTTCGTCAAGACATTTTGCATGAACCTTCACGCCGTCATTTTTCAACCAAGTGCAGAATTTCGATTTGAATGCATCTACACCTAAAAAGCGGTCTCCAAGGAGTATGGTTACTGCAGTTTCATGGTTGTTACCGATCTTCAGACCTCCTTACCTTGGTAAACCGCGGAATAAGACCCCTGATACTTATCACCTGTTAGATGGCGCGCTGAATGTAGTTATACTGCAGTGTTCCATATGATGGATGATAAGTATCTAGAGTCTGCGGTTTAACAAGAAAAGGTGTTCTGAAGATCGGTAATAACCGTGAAACTGCAGTAACCATGTTCCTTGGACACCGATTCTTCGGTGTAGATGTTTTGGTTGACTGAGCTCTGATCCAGTTAAAATATTTCTTTATTTATTATACATATATTCGTCCTTGTGTTTATGTCATTTTATTATTACTGGAGCTCTTTCTTCTCCATAAACTAATTCTTGAGAAATTATGAGGAGCTACATGAATAAATGGAGACAAATAAATTCGTGTAGATCAAGGTAGATTAATCGAAGCTGGAACAGTTTCCTTGAATTGCGGTATTTTTTTAGCAATTGGTCTTGGAGAACCGAAATACACATTTAAGCTTAAGGGAACTGTCCTTTCTCTTCATTGCAGTGTCACTCAATGAATTACATTAAAAGCAAAATCAATACATCAATATTGTCAATGTGAAACAAATTTTGCATTCCTGGCGGCGACTCATGACATACTTGAACACTTCAAACCCGGACAACAAATAGATGTTGATTATCTCCAGATCTACATACGCTATAGACACACTCTCGATTAGAATTCCAATCAAATACGTTTTCACGCACAAATCGATAATTATACTATCTATATTTAAATTTCAACTGGAAAATAATTGAGATAAGAAACACGAACGTTCATATATGAGAATTTTCAGGGATGTCCTCAAAATTCGCGAAACAAAAGCGGGTGTTCCTGATATTATGTTATTTTTGCGGATTCCCCTAGGTTCCTTGTTACTAACTACCCCAGTTTCATCTTTGCTGAAATGACAAATGACATTGGTAACCAAATTTAACCTGAATTCGAGTAAGGTTGCTCTGGTGACAGATCTCTGGCATGTAACATGAATTTTCAACTTTTTATGTTTTTCTAATTCTATTTCGATATAGAATCATAATGTATGCTATCACGCATCTTTAGAGTTCGCTTATTTTCAATAATTCACTCTTGAAAGTAGTCCAATCAGGACGCTGATATTGGGTAGAACGCAATAGGTCACCTCCTACGTCACTCGACACGAATCTACAATCGATGCAGCCATTGGCTTGCTAGAGAGAAGGGTACACGAGAAGAGAAAGAGAGAGAGTGGATATAATCCGATCGATACGGAACCGCGAAGTTTCAATCGTTTAAACAGCCAATATGTAAAGCCGAATTTAAAAGATGGTTTTCTCGTTTAAAATCGAAATTTTATTATCATTTCGTCACGATGTCAGTCATTTCCGAATTCTGAGCTGAAAATGGTCTTAAACGATTGGATTGAACTCCCTGAAGAAGAATCCGTGGTCAAATTCAATTCTGTCCGTCTGGCCGTCCGTCCGTATGTGCTCTTACTTTGTAAAGGAAGGACCTAGAGTCTTTAAATGTTCAGTTAGGTTTTAATCCTGAACAATCTGTCGAATGATTTTTGTGTTACAGCCATTCGAAATTTTGATTTTTCAATAACTCGAAAACTATTTATCAGATCGAAATGAAACTTGGTTGGAAGATGAACAGTGTCAATACGAAGATTATCCATAGAAAAATTTGGAAAAATGCGTATGCGATGAAATATGCCTCCTGAATTTTCTATTGTTTCGCATCCTGCTACAATGCGGTTTCGCAGATCATCGATATTTTTTTTTGCGTAAATGCTTAAGTTTTTCAGAGAACTTGTAAATGAATTGGGCTTTTCAGACATGTGGAATTTAATGTGTATCCAGACAATTTCAACCCCTACTTAGCATACAAAATGTGCAGTTTTATTGACAAATAATATAGACCAAGTTTCGTTTCTTCATCTTAATATACAGGGGAAATAAAAAAGAAGAACAATTTTTCATTAATCTTCGGAGAGGTGACCTTTTTCGGGGGGAGGTTTTTCAAAAAATTTCATACCAACCCATTATAAGCCGGAGGCAATAGAATCGCTTCCCCAATATTAGGATCTATGCGCAAAGAAGTGTTGATGCTACATCATTTGCATTTCCAAGTCCTTCCTACTGGCTGCATTAAAGTGAATGGAGTATAGGTATCTACACACTAATTTGAATTCTCCATAAGTGTTTTCTTTTCTATTTCCGTAATGTATGGCGATAAGGTAATTATTACACTCAATGAAATAACAGAAAAATTGTCTAGTTCATTACGAATTAGTTGAAAAACTTTCGCGAATCATTCTGAAGATGTCCAAAGGTTTGTTCGTTGTACCTGCTTGAACTACACAAACTAGACCAACTCCACTGACTTCCAATTCTCAGTGCTGCTCAGTGTAGTAACAGATAACTGAATTAGTGGACTTAGTGAAGTTCAATCTGTTCTATGATTTTCACATAATACAAATATATGATAGATGATTTAACGCCAACCCAGGATGACAGAATTCTATGACTCTTTTGTTTTCGCAACTTCTTCGAGGTGATGTAGATTTGTCGTAAAGTTTTTCTTCGCCACGGACAAAAATCCTATTTCAAATAACGATATGATGAAAATTAATCTCGTCCAAAAATAACCACGCATAGAGAACAAAACACGTCCAACCAGGAACCAGAGACAACTTTAGATGTCTTTGATTATGAATTATATTTACGCATGACCATCACAGAATAAGATAACCTCACACACCGAACAGAATCAGTGGAGTAAAGTTCATGCAGGTACAACGAACAAACCTCAAGTTAGGAGCTTGTTCTGGGGAACAGCGCGTTATCGTTTCGTCACAATGTCTGTAATTTTCGAATTTTGAGCTCAAACTGGTCTCAAAAGACTAGGTTGGACTCACTTTTAAAGAATCTGTGGTCAAATTTGATTCTGTCGGTCCGGCCCGCCGTCCGGTTGTGCTCTAATTTTCGAAAGAAAGGGCCTAGAGTCTTGAAATTTTCAAGATAGGTTTCGATCTTTAATATCTCGGTTGAGTTCGTAGTGGGCAAAATCGGCCAAACAGTTTCAGAGTTATGTCCATATGAAATTTTGAGGTTAATTCCTTGATATCTCATGAAGTACTGATTCGATCGGATTAAAATTCTGTGATTAATTCTTGCATACCAGCACGCATAACTCAATGCGGAATTTCGTATGAATCCTGTGGTTAGAAAATTCTGAAGAAATTACAATCATTCTTCCACAACGATGTTTCAAGTTTCAATTCGATACGATATTTACTTTCATATATGATATATTGAAAAAATATGTAAAATTTCATTTTTGTTTGAAACTTTGACGTTATGGCCTTGATATCTCAAGAAGTACAAATGCGATCAGATTGAAACTTAGTAATTATCTGAAAAATACTAAGGCAAAACTTATTGCAAAATTTCGTATGAGTTGAATTGTTAGAAAATTTTTAAAAAAATGTTTCTTCCAAAATGTTCGAAATTTTTTTTTTCTCGGATAATGTTGAACAGATCTCAACGAAATTTGGCAAATACCTTAAAATCAAAATTCAACAACGATTCTTCAGATGTCAATTCGATATTATAATCCCTTCCGGAGATACATGAAAAATTAAAGTCAAAGTTGGTTGTTTGAAATTTTAAGGTTATTTCCTCAATAACTCAAAAAGTATGAATGCGATCACATCGAATTTTTTATTATTTGGAGAATATCAACGCGTAACTACGACAAATTTTTCGAAAATTATCCACATCTTTATCGAAAAAAAAACAGTTTTTCTGATATACTGACTAGATTTCGATTAAATTCGGCGCAGACCTTGAAGATAGTATTCGAGAACAGTTTTTTAAATTTCAATTTGATCTGATGTTCATTTCCGGAGATTTTAGGGAAAAAATATGTCGTATTAACCAGAATAACCTAATAATTGAGAAGGTCGAATTGGTGAAAAGTTAAATTCCCCTCAACAATTTCGTAGATATATCCATTCGAAATTTTACCAATAATGCAGATATGATCGAATCGAAATTCTGCACCTGGTTGAAAAATGACTGTAAAATATCTTAAGGAAATGGCTTCGAATGTAAAGAAGCGCCTTAAAGCTCCTGACCTCACGGCAGTGCTTTTCTGGGTTTTCAATTTTAAGGATCTACCCACTTTTTACGCTTGTTCTGGGAACAAAGCTCTAAATGGTCTAAAACGACACACTGAAGAAGAATCAGTAGTCAAATTCAATCCATCTGGCCGGCCTTCCCTTCGTCCGTCCGTATGTGCTCTATAAATTTCGAAGGAGAGGGTGTTGAAGTTTTCAGGTTTGGTTTGAATCCTGAATCCTGGATTGAGTTCTTCAGTGGGCAAAATCGGCCGAACAGTTTCGGAGTTGTACCACTATGAAATTCGAAGTTTAATTCCTCGAATTCTCATGAAATAATGATTCGATCAGATTCAAATTTGCAATTAAATTCAGAATACAACTCAATGCAGAATTTCGTGTGAAATTTTCGTTGAAGAATTTTCTTGTTGATAGGATAACGACGAAACTCGGCACAGAGCTTAAAGTCATTATTCTACAACAATGTTTCAGATTTCGATTTGATCTGATATTTACTTTATTTCGTTGTTTTTTGAATTTTTGACTCTCAATATCTGAAGAAGTACACATGCGCAGTGTTTCGCTAAATTTCGTAAGGATCGTGAAGGCAGAAAATTGAATGGGCATATCTGCGGAATCAGTTGGTGGATTTCACCAATTCGCGAATTCGGCCTTCGTCATTGAACTCCAAATGTGAAAAGCAAGTATCAAGCCTCTAAGTAGATTCTTCCAGAAGTTATTTTGTTCACTTTCGACGGTTAGGTCGATCGCAAACACAATAACTTCCTTAAGAAACGACTTTGTAGAATTGGTTTTCTTTTCAATTACGAAGGTCAAATGGGTGAATGGGAAAAATTCACCTAATGACTCCGTAGGTGAAGTAACCCATTCAAGAGTATATTTTTTTTAAGTTTCCAAAAACATGAATCGGATCGATTTAGTGGAAAATGGTAGCTTGAGGTTCATGTAGAATTTTGTGGGGGCCATATGAAAAGAAGAACACCGAATCTTTCCATCAAGAAATGAAGATGCGTATTTATGCTATACAGGGTCTTTCACGAGGAACCTCACCCATATTTATACGGGAAACTACTGAACGTATTTTCATGAAATTCAGCACTTATAAGTATTTCACGATGCTGATGAAATCTAAAATATTTTCAAGGCATGAGCACCTCCGATTTTTCCGGAAATGACGTCAACTTCCGTTTTTCAAATTAGAACACCTTTTTTCAGTTTTGGTTGGAAAATTCTCTCTGAGCGGGAAAATTCGAAAAAAAAATCGAAAATAGAGCTCCGCTGAAACAAGAATAACTTCGAGGTTTTTGGATGGAAAATTTTTATTTTTGGGATTTTTCAAGATGTAAAATTTATGTATCCACTTTAGAAATCGAAATCGCGATTCATGATACAGGGGGTGAAAAAATCGCTTTCAAAGTTAGGGATGACAAAATCGTGAAAAATCAATTTTTTCAAATCAGAACCCCATTTTTTTATGGCAGATATTGAATCTACGTTAAAAAATAATGTGAGGGTATGCATCACACCCTTGCCCTTAAATGGATATTTTCTGAGTTATTCACAAAATACTGTTTTTCGTCTTGAATTTTCAGCTATTTCTTTTCCCTTCAAATATGCAAGAACTGTAATTTCGTTGTTCTCATCTTCTACTACACTTTTTTCTCTGTGTGTAGTTTTCTTAACGAAAGATCCGACATTTCTCAAGTTTGTCATGGTTCTGTTAATGGTATCTCTCGTTGGTCTGGGTCGGTCAGGAAACCTCTCAATGAACAGTCGAATCGTTCTATCTACAACTTTATTACATTCTCCATGAAGTAGAATGAGATTTAAATAATCTTCATTGGTAAAATTAGGCATAGTGATCGATTTTATAACTAAATACGAATTATCACCAAATTAATAGTAAACACAAAATGCTACTGAATAAAGAGGAATTTGGCAGATGTAATTAATGATATCGATCATTAAAAAAAAATAATGTAAAACATGGTAAGTTTTTGCATATGGTTCATAAGGAATTATTTATTTATCACTGGAGAGAAAACCGATGGCCGATTAGTTGAAATAAAGAGGTTTCCGATACAACTTCGAATCCAAATTCGCCATCTATTTAGGAACAACCTGTAACTTTTTTCTCTTGCATATTAGGGTAATAAAATCTAAAACATGGTTTAAGTAACAGTTCCTGAAAATTTCATCTTTTTGGCGTGAAGGGAAAAGAAATAGCTGAAAATTCAAGACGAAAAACAGTTTTTTGTGAATAACTCAGAAAATATCCACTTTAGGGCAAGGGTGTGATGCATACACTCACATTATTTTTCAACGTAGATTCAATATCTGCCATAAAAAAATGGGGTTCTAATTTGAAAAAATTGATTTTTCACGATTTTGTCATCCCTAACTTTGAAAGCGATTTGTTCACCCCCTGTATCATGAATCGCGATTTCGATTTTTAAAGTGGATACATCAATCTTACATCTTGAAAAATTCCAAAAATGAAAATTTTCCATCCAAAAACCTCGAAGTTATTCTTGTTTCAGCGGAGCTCTATTTTAGATTTTTTTTTCGAATTTTCCCGCTCAGAGAGAATTTTCCAACCAAAACTGAAAAATGTTACATCAAAATAAATTGAAATTTTCTGAGGAATCAATTTCTGCAATAAAAAAATGGTGTTCTAATTTGAAAAACGGAAGTTGACGTCATTTCCGGAAAAACCGGAGGTGCTCATGCCTTGAAAATATTTTAGATTTCATCAGCATCGTGAAATACTTATAAGTGCTGAATTTCATGAAAATACGTTCACTAGTTTCCCGTATAAATATGGGTGAGGTTCCTCGTGAAAGACCCTGTATAGCCGGGTCAATACGTGAACAGGTGATTGCTTTGGCAATGAATTTGAACAAGCACGTAAAAGTTTCTAGATTCTTTCACTCAGAGGTTCATCGTGCAAACGACTTGCATAAAGACTGTGCCATTTGAGAATGTCGCCATTGAAGCAATTTTGAATTTTCCTCTCAAAAACCGAATATCTCACAAAAATGAAACTATACAGACATTTTAGGCGAGCAAGGAGGGGCTCAAAAATATTTTTTATAATGGTGCCGCATAATTTCAAAGGGTATAGAAATCACCGCTAGAATTCATTTTGCACGAAGCTTTTTTTCATTCATATTTGCCATCTTAATTCCAAATAGCTTCATTTGCTAGGAACAAAAAAGGTGTGTTGTGATTTTTTGCTAAAATGCACCGCTTTCCAGGAATCAATGATCAATCAACAGATACGCAGCATGATCCGTATAACTGAGAATTATTTCCGTAGTAAGCGAACGTCATGTTGAATTTTAGGGTTGATTTTTTCTACCCCTTGAAATTAGAAGCAAAACTATGAAAATTGCAGGATTAATTCTAATTAGGATTAAATAGACTGGGAATCTTTGGTGAGAGGACCAATGAAAAAGAAACACTGTTCTTTTGAACCAAGTCGACGTTTCATCAGTCTTTGCAACATTTATTCACAATCATGTGTCAATCGAGATCTCACCTAGTTATATTACACTCAAAAGATCTTAAAGATCATGAAAAATCATGAGTTCCTAAAATCAACTTGGGAAAACTTCTTATCGTAAAATACCAATATCATATGTTCTTCTTTAAAAAATTTTAAGGTAAGGACATAGATATTAGAGAGATATTGCAACTTTTGAATAGCGCAAGCGTTATGTTATTACGGTGCGCTAAATATAACGTTTTGGTGGTTAACGTGGATTTAACGGTCGTTCCAGAAGTAGACGTATTGATACACGTTTTTGTTACCGTTACGTTAGTTATCAGTTTGTTTGGTTAGGTTATGTGAGACGTCAGATTTTCGTGTTACAAACTCACGTTTAAACTCCTAAAGCTTAATAATTTACATTTCTGCATTAGTTTTTCGATTCTGGACAAAATGGAATCGGAAGCGGTAATTTCAGCTGGTGCTATTGCTGGAGAAGTGGAAGTACTGATATTGCACAATATAATTGGCATGGGTCGAACTATTCCTAATTTCAAACCCCAGCTCATGTTGCTTCCAAAAGTATTTCTTAATTCGTGAAAAAGTGACAAATATCTGTATATGAAAAAAAATTGCTGTGGTAGCTATAATAAATCTTAATGTCTAATATCAGTGGTGTATAAGAGTTATTATAGAAAATTGAAAAACCTGAGGAAGTTAAGTAATTAATTCCAAAAAACATATTGACATACAGCTTTTCTATGACAGTGATCGGAGCCGGAAAGGCCCGGAGCTTAACAAATCCCTCCGATATAGAATAGCGCAACGTAAGTTGCGGCTCGCAATGGGTCTCTTGCATGAATTTTTTTTATCATTGGAATCGAATATTCTATCCTTAAGACCACTGAAAAACTTTAACCGCCATCAAATATTTAAATTTTTAACGAGAAAATGCCCTTTTAAATTTGGCTCCGCATGTCGGCTGTTTAAACGGACGAAGTTTCGCGGTTTCCGTGACGTGAGGGGATATATCCACTCTCTCACTTCTATCGTATACTTTTCTGTCTAGCAAGCCAATAGACAGCGTCGGGCTGTATCGATCGGGGCATCGTGGAATAACGAGTGACGTAGAAGCGATCTACCGCGTTTCAGCCACTGTGGTTTTGCGTCCCGATTTAACGATGTTTAATACCGAATTATTCGAAATTCGCGAATTGTTGGAGTGTGAGATGGCATACATTATGATTTTGTATCGATATAGAATGAGAAAAACATGCAAATTTGATAATTCGTGTTACATGCAAGAGACCTATTAACGCTATTAACGTCGCGTTATTCTGAAACTGAATCTGCGCATGCTTAGATGTCAAAAATAACGTTTGCGCTAATAACGTCACACAAATTTGACACTGCAATATCTCTCTATTAGAAATCGAGATCGGCGAGACTACATCTACTACTGCCCCAACGGATGGCACTCAAATCTCGTGATGTCTCCTATTATTTTTGTTTTTATAAATTTGCAGTAGGTTAGTATAGATGGAGCTTAAGTTATTCGTATCAGACCTATGGTTAACCGTGTCATTTATTTCGATGTACATCATCTCCCCCAAGCCTGGCCTATAATATATCTTTTTCGGCGCCTCCTCGCTCGCTTAAAATATCCATTTATGTTTCATTTGCGTGGGATATTGGTTTTTAAGAAAAAAATTAAAAATTGCTTTCATGGCGACATCTTGAGGCAGCGGCTGCTCAAAAGAAATTGTATGAAAGGCCCACATTTATTCTTGACAAGAAATTACCTCTTAACTTTTTCTGCAACTATTTCATTTAAACCCTGTTTATTTTATATAAGCCACATAGCTCTAAAGATTATGTCTTTGCAATACCACATTTTTTCTTCGAAATGCCAGAGACGTTAATTAGCCATCGACATTTCAACAGACACTCTCCAGCGAACTTCTGCCACTAGACCATGAAAAGCCAAGATAATTCACCAATTGGATCCTTGAGCAACCTGCTGATTTCGCAAACGAAATCATTTTCAAAGATGAGGCCCATTTTTAACTCGATTGCTTCGTTAATAGGCAAAATAATCGCAGTTAGGTCTTAGATAATCCAGGAGTGATTCATCAGAAAGCAATGTGCCAAAACGCGTCAGTTCATGGTGTGCATTATGGTCTGTAGGAATAATTGGGACGTTTTTCTCCGAAAACGAAAAGGTAATGCAGTAACGGTGAATGGCGAAGGTTTAGTAATGAAAAACCTGGTGAAATACAAATCCACCTAAGGGAGGATCAACCAGAACCGATGTTTATTACTCACCAGTCGGATGCTTTGAGCCATCAATATGAAGAACTTGAATGGTCAAGTATGGCTGAAACAACTAACCAGAACCATTATTTGGAAGTTTTAAATAATGGAAGTATAATCGACACTGTAAATTTGGTGGGGAAAACTGATTGGGTGTTCTAGAGACTTGTTTTGAAAATGGCCTGCAACATCCTACAATATCAAGATATTTTGATGTATTACAATACCGTTCCAAGCCTAACAGAAGAAATCACACTGGTTTGTATATTTGTGGTCTAGGAAGTACTCGAGGCATTGTCAGAACTCAGTTTGGACATATTTTAAAACTAGGCTGCAACATCAGAAGCTATCTGTTGAGTGCCCCCGAAGAGATACAGAAAAAGAATCATAACTCTTATTGTACCATGGCTGTACTTCACCAATAACGTGCCTCATTTATAATGTTCAAGATATTCAACTGTTTCAACATATATTCCCATACATCTTTGCCACAACATAATCAGAAAGAAAGATGTCCATAGATATAAGATCGCACGATCTTGGTGGCCAATATTGATCGCCTGGAAAATTAGTCTTCAGTAACACCATTGTTTCACGTGTTGTGCAACGAATAATGATCTCCTGATCCATCAATGTAAATTTTGCAATCAAAAGCCCAACTGTCGATTTTTTTTACGCATTATTGCGATTAAAACTTGTCGTAATTGACGAGCTCTTACCACTTTGGTAATGCGTTTTTACAATAATTTAACGTTGTTCTTTTTAAGATCTCCATATTCTCAAATCGTATAGTATGTAAGACAACTGTCCAAAAAGCAACCGTACAACTCGTATTGACAAAATTGCGGGTGAAATTGAAATACGTCGCTCTTGTTTGGACATCGTTTATAACCATGATGTTGACAAAGGAGACAATTTTTTTGGCCTTTACACAACTCAATCATGGTGACACACACAAGGTTTTCTTGGCCGCAGTCAGGAATACCAAAACAAACACATCTGATCGTCAATGTGCAAAGAACCTAGGTTTGTAAATTATCTACTTACCCTCACTGCTCCGGAATGATCTGGAAAAATATTAACTATTATCACATAGCCAGCTGTTGAGTAAGCGCTGGCCCCTAGGGCTTCGAAGCCCCTAATGACAAAGGATAAAACTGTGAATGTGGTATAGTCATTAACCGCATTCAATAACCTGAAACAATAGAAAAACATTCAAAGAAACTCGCAAAGTAATTCAAACAATAATCACTCACCCGAAAGCAAAACTGCATATTCCGGAAAAGAGAGTACCCACAATGAAGCAGAGTTTCACTCCTACTTTCGGCATCTGAAAAAAAAATGGTAAGTATGTAGTATCACTTTGACCCAAACTGCGCTCATAAGGTTTGTTCGTTGTACCTACATAAACTACACTCACTTCACCAACTCCACTGACTTTATATTCTCAGTGCAGCTGAGTGTAGTTGAGTGAAGTCACAGATAACAGAATGAGTGAAGTTAGTGTAGTTCAATATGTTCTATGATTTTCACAGAATACAAATATATGTTAGATGCTTTCACGCATGATGTAAAAAACATTGTGTGCTCATCTGAAAAAAAAGTGACGTCAGCAAGATTGAAATGCAAGGAAATATATACTCTGTGCTTTGAATTTGAATGAAAAAGTGACGTCATCCTTGGTAAATACAATAACAGATGAGCGGATGAGCACACCATGTTTTACTTACATCATGCTTTTACGAAAATCCATGATGACAGAACTCTATGCTTCTTCTGTTTACGCTACCATTTCGAGGTTATATGGTTTTGTTGATTTGTTATAAAGATTTTCTCGAGTCATCATGGGAAAAAAATCTGATCGTTTAATTAAAGCGAATGAACGTAGGAAGATAGTAGACAATTTCAAACCAGTTATTGCAAGCTAGATAGTAGAATAATACCAGAGACAACAACAAATGTGTATGATCATAATTTACGCATAACGCACTACCATCACACATATCTTTCAAGAAGAAAACCTCACTGCACTCGTAATCTGTGACTACACTAACTGACGAAATATCCGCAACGAACAGAGTGCAAGTTTACAACAAAACGAACCGAACAGTATCGGTGAAGTTAGTGCGGTTAGTGTAGTTCTTGCAGGTACATCGAACAAACCTAGAATAAGGCGCGTCGAAAGCATTTGGGACCGTTTTTAGACCAGGGTCGATATTTTTTCAAAACAAATAAAATAAAATTAGGATGAAAACCATTGGAAAAGGAACAGAATATACTAAAAATCAAAGGAAAAATAATTTAGAGGTGATCTGAGGTCCGGAAATGAAAGGGGTGAGTGTTTAAGGCTAAAACACGTTTTATCTCGATTTCCGGCAAAACTAAAAGTTCTATGAAAAAAACGGCAAAGTTGTGGGTAATGGAAAGAGCTGCAACTTTATTCACACTTTTTTACAATACCTAAAAATTCATGTGAAAATTTCAAATGACCAAGTTGTTGGTTTTTTGTTTTAATTTTGCACAAAAAACTTTTTTTTTTCACGAAATTTAGTGACAACTTACCTTTTTATGTTCCGAATACACTGTAATTCTTTTGATCTAAAATATTCATTCGTTAGCTTCATTTTTTTTTCTTCAACATCGAAAAAGCACCCCAATCGAAAAATTTCAGGTGAAAATATCTACTTCATCTAAAAATATGGTGAGGTTCGTTGAAATCTTTACTTCCTGGTGGTGTCAAAAA
This sequence comes from Myrrha octodecimguttata, assembly GCA_958510865.1. Taxonomy (NCBI): domain Eukaryota; kingdom Metazoa; phylum Arthropoda; class Insecta; order Coleoptera; family Coccinellidae; genus Myrrha; species Myrrha octodecimguttata. The sequence goes on from OY294057.1 coordinate 38,060,366, forward strand.
AAAATACACTTCTGTGGTGAATGTTCTTAAAAAATATCATGTGGAGAGGTAGAGACCCTCCTTTCCTCTTACCCACTTCTCCTTGAAATACCGTTTGAAATTTTCCGTAGGTTACTCACGTGTATATATTAGTTTGGAATAGCAATGAATAGGCATCTACGCATAAAATTCGAAGAACTTTCTCACAATATTATAGATATCTTATTAAATATTAACTTTATTAATTTATTTGGTTGCTAATTATAGTAGTACATTTTGTTTTTTTTGAGCAACAGTAATAGTTATTTTTTACATAATCAGAAAGAAGAGATTTCATCAAACACAAAGCTCACTAACTTTTTTGAAAAATTTGATATTTTGAGGTGCTTTTTGGATAATATATCAAAACAAAGCTAACGAATGAATGTTTTAAAGCAAAAATTACACTGAAGTTGGAACATAACAAGGTAATTTTTCACCGAATTCAGTGAAAAAGGATTTTTTTTGGAATATTGAAATAAAAATCCAAAAACCTGGTTATTTGAATTTTTCGCATCAATTTTAAGGTTATACGAAGAAATCATGATCACAAAGTTGCGAATCTTTTCATTACCTACAAGTCTGAGGTTATATCTAGAAGGAATAAGTTCGCGAACTTCAAACTTCGTCAACAGAATTACCATATTTAATACACGCTACGATTACGATATCAACGTTCATTCCAGAAAATGGAAGACAGGTTGAATATATTTTATAAATGTTTCAATGTAAACTTTCATTAAACTTCATGTAACCTTAGCGATAGATTAAGTAATCAGAGACCGATAAATTGAGTTATCAGTGCAAAAACCTCATAAAGGAAATTTTCTGTAGTTGCAGATTGGAGCAGGAGCCAGGATCGTTTGTTGGCTGTGTGGATTTCGAGAATTTTTAAAAAATACTCGGCAAGGACGAAACATTCGTTCTTAAGTTTACTGGTTTACTCTTTCTCGCTAACTCCTGCTGAAGAAGTCTAAATGTCGTCAGAGTTTTTCTATTTCGAGTTTATGCTCGCCACGACTCACATCTCATTCTATTAGTACAGAATAGAAATATTCTTCAGAAAAAGAGCTTTTCCAGAGAAAACTAGTGAACTTTACCAGACAAAATTTGTAGAGCCTTTAATACTGCTCTTTACGGATCGATAAAATACAGGGAGTTCCATTTGAAATAAGGAAGCTTCTTCCAATTTTTATTCACAATATACATGTGGTACGCTGTATCTCAAAGTTCGATTTCAGATATAGATTTGAAATAGAAACCAATGTACAATATTTGACCCAAAATGGGGTTTGACAAAACATAATGATTTCAAATATTCTGAGTAACTTACATTGGAGAAAAAGACATGATATGCGGCATATCTCTGAAATCATTAATATTACCTATCCCTTAGGGGAATATGCATGAAGTATCTTTCATGTAAAATCCAAAAAATTCATGAACAATACAGATTGTCAGCTAAAAAAAAAATTTGAGACACGGATAGAAAAATGGAACACCCTGTGGGACCGAAACCATCTTTGATTAGTCGAGTTCGAGCAATAAGATAGCATTACAGAAAACTAGATTCCTGTCAGTTTCCTAAATAACTGTGAAACCCTGTATACATTTTCATGAGATTTGAAATTTACAACGAAGAAATGTATTGTATTTCGTAGCTAATGAATATATCGTAACGAAAAGTATATATATCTTCACACTAAATAAATGAATTTCGGCAACTCATAAATAAATTGACTCAAAAATTCCAAATTATTCGAATGCTTTACATAACCACATAAAAGTACTAAGTTTACCATGGGCTATTATATTAACATTCAGCATCTAAACTTGAAAATCAATAGTGTGATTCTTTGTAGAATATAGAATTCATATTTTTCTATCGCAAGTTCTGATTACGAATTATCCATCCTGAAGATTAAATTCGAGAAAGGCACTGACGTGAAGAAAAACGCTATTGTGTTCCAATTGTTCATAAGCCTAATTAATGAAAACTTATTGTCTCTGAGATAAAGCCTTCGAAAGCTGCATGTAAATCACATTGCGCCACCCATCCAGATAATGAACCCGCCCAACATTGCTTCGCTTCTAGTTTGAAATAATGGTCCATGCTTTCGGTCATTTGATCCTCAAGTAATATTACCCTGCATGAAGGTATTCTATAGTCAATTACTTATAGTCAGTGTTACTGGAAATATTACAAAAAAACTCATAATATAATATTAATTCGTTATAATGTACGCCTGTATGTCAAGAATAATTGGACGTTATTGAGCCACAAATCCAAACTAAAACATTTATTTCATTTGTGTTTCCAAATATTCTGATACGAAATAGTTCACACCAGAATATTCTACAGGACAAAGAATGTATCCCAGGTATTCGCCAGTATTCGAGATCTTACGTATTTCAACAACTATTTCAAGGACAATTCCGAAACTTTAGCTTATTTCTCACATGATTTTAAAAATATTTCAATGAAAGCATTCCAGAGTTCAAATTTCGAAGGACGAGTTATTTTATATCAAATACACATATTTTTAAGACGATTCCAAACTCAAATTTCGTCAAAACTCGATTTGATCGCTAGACGAATTCCAAACTTCGCAATGATATTAAAATAACCGGAACTGTGAATCTCAAAATACTTATGAACAGAGATAATATTCACGGTAAGATAACATACATGTTGGATTAAGATATCGTTTATAATAAAAATTTGAATTGTTTGTGATGTGAATCTTTTATTGGATCTGAGGAACACTGACCTATCATTTCGCGAAAAAATCTATGATCTTTGAAGTTGGAGTCAAATATGATCTTTTTCTTTCGTAATAACTTCAATATCTTCCTAGATATTTCCATTAAATATGTCACAAGCCCTCTGAACATCAATTGCCATTTTAATGCGCTTGTTTTATAGGGAACAGCGTGTTATCATTTCGTCACGATGTCTGTAATTTTCGAATTTTTGAGCCGAAAAATGTCTTAAACGATTTGGTTGAACTCCCTGAAGGAGAATCCGTGGTCAAATTTATTTCTGTCCGTCTTGCCGGCCGTGTGTGCTGTAACTTCCGAAAGGAAAGACCTAGAGTCTTAAAATTTTCAGGTAAGGTTTTTATCCTGAATATCTCGGTTAAGTTCGTTAATGGGCCAAATCTGCCGAATGGTTTTTGTGTTACAGCCTTTTGAATTTTTTCAATAACTCGAGAAATATTTATCTGATCGAAATGAAACTTGGTTGGAAGATGGACAGTATCAATAAGAAGAATTATTGGAAAAATTTGAAAAAAAATTTTTTTTCTTAGATTTTCATATTTCATTTAAATTTCATTGAAATTTCCAAGCAGCCATTTCGCAATGTGAACAAGCACGTGAAAGCTGCTGACTTCACGTCAGTGCTTTTCTAGGTTTTTAATGTAGAACATCGTTTAGTGTTACAACCATTGTCGTCTGTAAGGGGTTTGTGTTAGAAATCTTTTGAAGATTATCACGTTGCTAACTTTTTACGTCCGATATAAGATAAGAGCGTAAAACATAAAAGCCAATAATTATTAAATCCGTTCCTATTCTCATTAAGACAGCTCCAGCTATTTTGCGAGTCACTGCTGAATGTAGAAAATGATTTTTATCCAGAAAATAATGTCCCGATGCATCGTGCCACGATGGGTACCAATTGAACTCCAACAAAATACCTAACGCAGTGTGGTTTTCGCCTAAAATAAATAAGATTTCGGGATTGGCTATTGATGCCTAGAGGACTCGTGACAAATTCCATGAAAATGTTTGGAAGATATCAAACTCATGATGAAACCACAGTTTTTTCCTCATAACTTTTCCACTCTTCAAAACTTGGAAACGGTTTATTGACAGTTTTCTTCTCAAAATCACATAAGGATTCACACCTTCATGGATCAGCATATTATTCTGAAAAACTCTCTGAGCTTGGACTTCAGTAAAACAGTAGCAGTATCAGTTTATCTATCTCTCAACAAGTATGAAGAAATAGCAAATTATCAACAAGAATCATGGAGACGCTGTTGAATGAAATCGTTCCGACCAAAAAAGCATACAAATACGAAATGAGCACTGAAGTCAGTGGTTTCGCGTTTATGTTAGTTTGGTAATCCATGCTTCACCAGCTCCTGAAAATATCTTCAATGATATTATCTTCGGAGCCCTTGGACCAATCAGTCTTCTGCATGCAAAACGAAATATAAATTAGTAATTTTCTTGAACTATTTTGATACATAATCATAACGAATGTTATAATAAACTTTCATGATTAGCGAATAAAATTAAATGCAACGCGATCCTCCTACGTCACACGTCGCAGCAAGACTCTGCGACCGATAAAGCCAACGCTGTTCATTGGCCTGGTAGAGTGAAAGGTGCAAAAGAATGGGAAGAGAAAGAGAGAGGGAGAGATAGAGTGGATATGACATGTAAAATCACGGAAAGTGGCGCAGTTTTTCCGTTTTCTCATTGGAAATCGAAATTTTCGACGGCGATTGAAATTTAACAGTATTCTCATAGATGAAATGGTTGAAACTAAACAAAAAAAATTGATGCAACAGGCCTATTCTACCAATTGAAGAACTCAAGCATCGTATTCGAATGCGCTACTCACTCTGAAAAAATCAAGTCTCTAACTCATTCCGTTCAAAAGTTACCGGTCGGGGATCATTTCAGGCTTTACTAAAATTCATATGTTTCTCAAGACATGCAAGCAAGAATTTGACCACTTTGCAGGAAATATTGTTCGGGTGTTATGAGTAAACAGTTTTATATCAACCTTTGAAATAATTAGGGAAGAATTGGAAGCTTAGTCATGATGTTTGTTGATTTAACGACAGATATTCTTCCTTGTGATTATGTAAGTTTATTATTACTGGACCTCTGTTTTCCCCACGAACCAATTCCCATCTTTGTCAGATGTTGGACGTTGGAAAAACCACATGAGCTGAGTGTTTCCAAAGTGGTGACCGACGTTGTAAAACTGCAAAATCGCAGATGCAGTGACCTGATACGACAAAAGGATGAACGTCATGCACATCGATCAAGGTATTCCGCACTCGAAGGTAGAATTCGCAAGATGCTCCTGGGAGATGGCGCGCTGTACGTAGCTATACTACAGTGTTCCATCTGGCAGGTGATAAGTATCCTGATTCCTATTCTGCGGTTGTCTCCAAGGTAAGTTTGACTGATGACATTATATCGAGAAATCGAGATTTTTTTTTTTAATCAGGAAAATTTTGTTTTTTTTTCCAAATTTCCTAACACGTGAATTCCCAAGAAACTATGTGCAAAGTTGCGTGTTAGTATTCTGCAACTAATTTCGAAGTTTAAAACGGATTGCATCAGTATTTCTCCAGATATTGAAGTATGATCTTTCAAATTTCAAATAGGCATAACTCTCAAGCCGTTAGGCCGATTGACGAACCAAACCGAGATATTTCGAATACAAAGCTAATCTAACAATTAAAAGTCTTGGTCCCTTCCTTTCAAAGTCAAAGCACATACGGACGGACGGAGGGGCGGGCAGCATTGAATTTGACCGCGGATTCTTCAACAGTGAGTCTAATCTAGTCGTTTAAGACCATTATCAGAAGCAAATTCGAAAATTGAAGCCACTGTGGCGAAACGATAACGCGCTGTTTCCCAGAACAAGCGCGTAAAAATACGGAATCTTTGAATTGACACTTCCGAGCGTGGATATATTTCTTTGAATTTTTTACCCACCCAATGCTGATGTTTAGGTACGCTTCTGACAACGGCAATACAATTTGCTTCAAGTAAAATTATAGGACGTCTTCCAACAGATATTGTTTTCAGGGGTTGAAGTGGGAGCAAAATGAAAGTTTTCAACAAAACGGTGACATTCCATTCCGAATACATATATCCGATAATACACAGCAAACCACGCCACTGGCGAAAATAATATTATTATCTAGATGGAGAATATTCGCTTTCCTTACTCAGAGGTAGCTTCAACATTTGAAAAGATTTTCAACAGGAGTTTGTAAGAATTGTATGCTTGCATAAATAAATACAGCTTGTATTTCTCGAGTTTAGTCCATCAGGAAAACTCAGATTGAGTATGTACGGACCTCAAATACTAATAAGTTCATGTTTTGAAACCTAAAATTAAAAAGAAAATGTTACTTACAATTTTGCCGAAGACAGGCGAACTCAGCATCACCACCAGGGCATAGAAACCAAACACAAATCCTGCCATGAGTTCAGTCATCCCCTTGGCTGCTGCCTCCTTGGGGTAGAAAGGCGCCATGATCGACATAGAGCAGAAGCTCATGAAGTCCACAGTAGCCAGCATCACCAGCGCCACCTTTTGCCTCAGCGTGAACGTCTGCCTGCAACCGAACCTTTTTTTAACGGGCTGTTTTGCTAAAACACGTTTGTTCGCGAGCAGAGGCAACGACTGGTGCCTCGCGAAGGTCCCGTCCATTGTCGTATTCTAACTAGGAAATGCGTTGAAACGTGCCAACAGCTGTATCTGCGAAACTACAACTAGCTGATAAAACGATGATTAATTCCAACAATTCGTCTACAGGCTACACTGTACGCGTGGAATTTGTATCGAACTTTTTGAGAAAGTGGAGCACGTTTCGCTTCGTAACCTCCAAAAGGTGTTACGAGCGGGCACGATCGGATAGACTGGCCGTCAAAAATAATGGCGACGTGCAGGCTAGTGTTACATCAGATCTACTGACTTTTGCACTGCAGTTATTATTGAAACCTTTCTCTCGCATCTTCGTACACTGGTTGGTTAAGCCTCGTGTTGATGTAACTGAGCTACTACTAGTGCGAGACGGTATTGTTTTCATCGACGGTATTCGGACATTGTTACACTAGGTAACATGCTTGTAACATTTCGTAACACCTTCGACATTTCTACGTTAAAAGTAGGATTTCGAATTCCAAATGTCTGGAGGCAATTTCTAAGCTTTAATCTGAATTTTTGGAAAATCAAGCGTTTTCGACATCTCTAAATTAATTCTTCGTGATAAATATAAAACTCTGCGAAATTGATTATTCTTCTCTCGATATAATGTGCGAATTGAATCTATATCTCAGTACTTATTTATTTTAATATTGTTTCTATTCTATTTTATAGTCGAGTAAAACTTAAAATTTCATATCCAACAAAAGGTTCATCAGAAAATTACACTGGTTATAGCTCTGTTTTTTCGCAAATACTTTGAATGTGATATACAGGGTGATTCCGGAGGAGACCGTCAGATTTTAGGATAAGTTCACACTAGTCAAGACAGTCTCGAAACAATGTTTGGTTTATGGTTGGGGGTCTCTATTGAGAATATACAGGATGATTTGTCCCAATCGGCCTGTTTTACTTTTAGTGATAACTTTGGTATGCCTCATACGATTTTGATGAAATTTTCAGCGGAGTACAATATCGATGAGAAAATTCATTAAATCCAAAAATTTTTTGAAAATGAGCGGTTGTTATTTTGATAATTCCAGATTAATTATGCAGGTTGAAAAAACACCCTGTCCATCACGTTTCCAAAACCTCGCTATCTGTCATTATTTGAGAGTTTCTAATTTTCTTGGCACACTTCGGGTTTTCCGAGAAATTTTCATCAAAAAAAGACAATGTCGAAATTTCGCTCCAATTGATTCTACTTTTATTGATAACTTTGGTATGGCTCATCCAATTTTGATGAAATTTGCAGTGTAGAACGATCTGAATGAGAACATGCAATAATTTCAATAATCTCTCAAAATGCAGGGTTGTAAGTATGATAATTTCAGAATTTCAAATTAATTGTGCAGTTGAAAGAAAAACACCCTGTACATTGCTTTTCCAAAACTTTCTGATTCGTTTCAGATTCTACAATAATATGTCGTTATACAGAGGTTTTCAATTTCTTTGGCACACCTCCGGTTTTCCGACAAAAAGCGTTTGAAGAAGAGCATAATCGAAGTTCGGCGCAAAAGCAGTGAGAATATTCTACACTAGGTCGTAGAGCTGTATATTCCAAGGATGCGAAGCAGTTCTTAACTTCTAAACTATTCTTTTCAAATTCCAAATTCATATTTAATTGCTCATATTCTGTATGAAATCATTCAATTCATAATATTACTTCATATGTGCATATGTTTATGTGCATAAACCAAACAAATCTACACACATGGAAACAAACGTACGAAACAAATAATGACAAGTGGACTTTAGGATCAACAGAAAATTCAGATTGAATTTTCGAAACGGTTTCCTTTTTTTCGAATTCATATTTTTCTTGAATTTCCAATCGACAGTATTGAACGAAATCACATAATGTCACTGCTTCATAGAAATAACCCTTTTATTGAAAAGCGGAGGTCTGCAAAAAAATTTAATTTAGTAATTTTCTGAATGGAATGATTTCATACAGAAAATGAGCAATTGAAAATAAATTTCGAATTTGAATAGAATATTTAGAAGTGACGAACAACTTTGCATCCCTAGATAATCCAGCCTTCCTACCTAGTGCAGAATACTCTCACTGCTAGTGAGCCAAATTTCGATTATGCCCTTCTTCAAGAATATTTTCTAGGAAAACCGGAGGTGTGCCGAAGAAATTGAAAACCTCTCAATCATGACATATTATTGTAGAATCTGAAACGAATGAAAAAATTGGGAAAAGCAATGTACAGGGTGTTTTTTTTCCAACTGCAAAATTAATCTGAAATTCTGAAATTTTCGCAAATACAACCCTGTATTTCGAGAGGTTGTTGCAATTATTGAATGTACTCAATCAGATCGTTCTACACTGCAAAGTTCATCAAAATTGAATGAGCCATACCAAAGTTAGTAATAAAAGTAGAATCGATTGGAGCGAAATTCCGACATTTTCTTTTTTTGATAAGAATTTCTCGAAAAACTAGAAGTGTGCCAAAAAAATTAGAAACTCTCAATTAATGACTTATTATAGTAGAATCGTAAACAGATAGCGAAGTTTTGGAAACGAGATGTACAGGGTGTTTTTTCAACCTGCACAATTAATCTGCAATTATCAAAATAACAACCGCTCATTTTAAAAACAAATTTTGTAATTAATGAATATTCTCATCAATTTTGTACTCAGCTGAAAATTTCATTGAAATCGAATGAAGCATACCAAAGTTATCACTAAAAGTAAAACAGGTGGATTCGGACAAATCACCCTGTATATTCTCAATAGAGACCCCCAACCATAAACCAAACATTGTTTCGAGACTGTCTTGACTAGTGTAAACTTATCCCAAAATCAGACGGTCTCCTCCGGAATCACCCTGTATATTGAAATTTTAGTTGGCTCTCATCGGCACGAGCACTTGACAGATCTCCAGTAATAGAGGCATGGTCTGAGCCCTAATGAAACGGTCACCCCTAGAAAGAGACCAGCTATACCTCCCCATAGATAAAACACAAGCGGTAGGATCTCTCGTTCTGTCTCCTTTTATTTAATTTAGGAGGCGAAAGTATCGTTTCTCTCTCCCCGTAACCGCTTCTCGTTCAAAGATTTTAAGAAAAACACAGTCCATGTCTCTTGGTTAATAGCTCCAGAATTGAGTCAGGGAAATCTGGTTGGATTTTGATTTATTATTTGATGAAATCGAATAATAAACCTCAGTGATCGACCGAAAAAAAATTACTCGCCTTGAAAATTTCACAGTTTTCATTTTGAAGTATGTAGATTTGACTGAACTAATAAAAAAATCCGTCAACCTTAAAACTTTCACCCGGGTGATTTCCGATCAGTGGCTCCTGAGGTATAAGGAAAAATGCTGAAAATTTTGGGGTGAAAAACCAATGAATAATATACAGGGTGCCAAAAAAGTAACGTCACTCGTCAATATTTCTTGTACGAAGAATTATTAAGGAAAATCCTCGCATCCGTCGATTTTAATTTCGAAAGCAATTTATCCTGTGTTTTTTTGATATTTCTCACCCCCAACAACTCGCACCCCACTACTTTTTTTTCAGATGGGAATATATGGGTTGTCATACATCAAATGAAAGCTAATTGGATTAACTACTCAGCGATATGACTAGAAAAAATTTGTTGCGCCGTTTTTTTAATAAAAATTGGGAAATAATTTACAATTTGTGATTGGAGAGTACTGCACATTATTCTTCTACTAATTATTATCAAGGGAAATCCACGAATCCATGGATTTGATATGCCGAAAGCAGGTCTCCCTATGCTTTTTTTAAGCCCCAAACCTACTCTTCAAATATTGAGTTTCTAAATAGTTTCATCCTGAAGTTATTGTGTTTACGGTCCGCCGTTGATACACCCATTCAAGGTTCGGATCGTAAACACAATAACTTCCGAAAGAAACAACTTAGACACTCGATATTTGTAGAGAAGGTTTGGACCTTAATTACGAAGGCCGAACTCGTGAATGCCTGAAATCCACCCAATGATTCCGCAGATATACCCATTCAAAATTTAATTTTCCTAATATTTCTAAAAATACAGATAAGTTCGAATTGAAATCCAGTACTTCATCGAAAAATGACAGTTTGAAGGTGCATACAGAATTTAATGAGGATAATATGATGAGAAGATCACAGAATATTGAATATTTGAAATAAAAAGTTTGAAATTTTTTTTTCAAATCGTTCTAATGACACGATCATCACAAATTGTGCACAATATTATCTTACAGCATTTTTGAACAAAGTTTCATCACGATTGAATCAATATTTGTCGAGTTATACCGAAAAAAACAACGATATCGAGTAGAAAACCATGAAATTCTACATATTTTTTTTTCCAATATCTCCAAAACTAATAGCCGTATCGAACTGAAATTTGGTGAACTGCTGTGAAATATGAAGTTCAAGGTATAACTGGAATCTTTCTCGAATATGAACAATAGTTTCAGGAAAAAAAATTTTTGGAAAAAAATGTTGAAAAAAAATTTTTTGAAATTGGATGACCATAAGATCTCAACGAAATCCTGCTCAAAGTTGTGCGACGTTATGCTCCAAATAACTGGCAAGTTTCAATCCAATCGCTTCAGTAGTTTCTGAAATATGAGGGAAATAACCTCAAACTTTCAAATTGCTATAACTCCAAAACTATATGGCCGATTTGGCCCATTAACGAACTTAACTGCGGCATTCGGATGCGCAACATACGGTCGATTTTCCGTACGACCGTAATCGTGCATACGGACGGCCGGCCGGACAGAATCGATTTCGACGCCGGATCCGTCATCAGTGAGTCCAACCTTTTCGTTTGAGACCATTTTCGGCTCAAAATTCGAAAATTACTGACATTTGGACAAAACGATAGCACGTTGTTCCCCTAGAACATGCGCGCAAAAAAGAGGGAAATTTATTGTACTTTCAAATTTTAATCATCATGATCACGAAATTTTGAACAAAATTGTTCATCGGCATTATTCCGGAAAAAAACAATGATACCGTGTAAAAAATCGTATCGAAATGAAATTTGGTACACTGTTGTTCAAGTTTCTTAAAGCTTTTCAATATCAATAATGATTGAGCAATTAAGTGTCATATTTACAACAATGAAATGCTGTTAAATATTTCGGAACAGTATCAATTACTTTGACAAGTGTTCAAGCGGGATATTCTCATTTGATTTTTCCCGGAAAAATAGGTTGCATTTCCATATCACATTTGGAGTTTCTGATTTTTACGCACTTGTTCTGTGGAACAGCGTCACGAGATCTGTCATTTTCGAATTTTGAGCCGAAATTGGTCTCAAACGAATGGGTTGGACTCACTGATGAAGAATCCGTGGTCAAAATTGATGCGCTGTAACTTCCGAAAGAAGGGACCTAGAGTCTTCAAATTCTCAGGTAAGGTTAAGATCCTGAATATTTCGGTTAATTTCGTTAATGGGCCAAATCTGCCAAATAGTTTTCGTGTTACAGACATTTGAAATAATGATTTTTCAATCACTCGAAAAATATTTATCTGATCGAAATGAAACTTGTTTGGAAGATGAACAGTAGTAATATGAAGAATTGTCCTTGGAAAAATTTGAAAAAAAATTTTTTTTGAAAAATTTCCATGTTTCATTTAAACTCCACTGAAATCTCCAAACCACCATTTCATAACCGAGTACTTTATTTCAGCCCAATCAGATTTCCTGATTTTTCTGAGGAACAAATTAAGAGAAAAATTCAGAGAATTTATTTCAGAAATTCATATATTTCAAGAAGTATATCTCCGATTCCGTTTAAATTTTATTCTAATCGACACCGGAAACTCGAATACTCTGTTTCAGTCTAATCAGATATGTATTCTTGGAATTTTCCTAATAATAAGTTCAAAATATTTGTTCGCATCGACCTTTCACTGCATCTACTGGTGAAAAGTCGAAGCATTTACTGGATCCTACAATCACAATATGCGGGACAGCGGCGTCTGTTCACACTCTATACCTCATGAGGTGATTCCCTGGAAGTTTCATAGGTACTTCCCCGTAGCGCATGAGCAGTGTATCGGAATCGTCACTACTTAACAACAGTAATTTGAAATTCAGCTTGATCGGATATTCGTCTTGGGAGATATTGGAAAAAACCTAGAAAAGCACTAACGTGAGGTCAGGAGCTTTAACGCGCTTGTTTCTTTGCCGAAGTGGCCATCAATACGAGTATTGACTTTGCAAAACGCAGATTTTTTCATATGGTCCTCACGAAATTCTGCATGAACCTCAAGCTATAATTTTCAATGAAGTACTAGATGGAAATTCGATCGAAAATTTCGAATGGGTATAACTATCTAAAGAATAATTGGCGAATTCAATCCATTTAAGCATTCGACCTTCTTAATTAAACTGAAAACCTACTCTACAAATATTTTCCCTATCTCGGTTCTTCCTAAAGTTAATGTGTTTACGGCTGGCCTAACTACTGATAGTGAACAAAATAACTTCCGGAAGAATCTACTCAGTAGTTTGATCATTGTGGAGTTAGTTTGGAATTTAATTACGTAGGCAGGATTAGTAAAAACTATCGAAAGAATCCGCAGATATACCAATTCAAAATTTGAGTTTCCCGATATTTCCAAAAACATAGATGGAATTGCCCTTCAATGAAAAATGTCACCTTGAAGTTCCAGCCAAATAGACAGAACAATGAGCAAAAAAAATTAAACAGTCCTCCTGCATTTTGTTAAATGGAGAAAGGTTTTCAGTTTAATTAAGAAGGTCGAATGCTTAAATGGGATGAATTCGCCTAAATTCCTGACCTCACGTCAGTGCTTTTTCCTTTCAAATCGCATTTTTGACTCCTATTCAGGTTCATTCATCAGATGAGAGGATCTAGCATCACGTCTGCGACATGGGAGGGCGTGAGCTATCGATAAAAATTAACACCTGAATAAATTTTCGAAATGAACTTGTGAATTCTTATGAAATGGAGATAGATCCTTCGGTTGTTTATGTTAATGAGTACATTCCGAGAGTGCTGACGATAGAATTGAAACCTAGGAAACAGTTCGGATTAGATTCATTGTTATTATTTTTCATTTTACTGTGCCTAGTCGTAACGCACAAGTAATAATATTTATCCTCATGATGAATCAATCAGGGTCACGAAGTACCATAATTATAGGTGAAAAATACCAACAATTTCCATGGCCCTAATTTTTGGTTAAATAGTTTCACAAATAAGTACAAGGCGAGACAAAGATATGTTTGCGACAAATATAGGATTTATTTTCAAATCCATATGTTTATTAATAACAGCAATCTATTTATTTTGTGTGACGATATACTTTCCGCTCAGAAACAGCGTGTAAAAAAGGAAATTATAACTGGTCAATAATTCTTGTACGAAGGATTATCAAGATAAATTCTCGCACCTGTCTATTTTTGATTTCGAAAGCAATTTATTCTGTGTTTTTTTGAATTTGATATTTCTCACCCCCCTTCGCCTCGCACCCCAGTACTTTAATTTTTCAAATGGGAATATATGGATTGTGATACATCAAACGAAAGGTAAGTTGTTTACCTATTCAGCGATATGGCTAGAAGTAGAATTGGTTATGCCGTCTTTTCATTGAAAAATCAGGAAATAATTTATACTGTGTGGTTGGAGAGTACTGCAATCCGACCATTATTCTTTCACTAATTATTAGTGAGGAAAATCCTCGAATCTTTTTCCTATGATTTTTTGAATTTGAAATCTCTCACGCTTTACGATCCACACCCCTATACTGGTTTTTTCAAATAGTTATATATGGTTTGTAATATATAAAATGAAAAGACATTCGATTGCTCATTGAGCGGTGTGACTGAAAAAAGAATTCGTTAAGCTACTTTTTATTACAAAATTAACAATTTGTGATTGGTGCTAGGCTCTTATTCTTGAATTAATAATATTTTCGAAGTTTGAGAAATGCATGTAGTTTTGAAGTTGGAGGCTTATACCATTAACCCTCAACAGTTTTTTTTTCAGGAAAAATATTGCTTGTGATATATCGCATCACAGGTCATTCAATGACCAATTCAGTTATGTCAAAGAAAATGAAATTTACCCTTAAATTCTTGCTATGTATTCGATGCTTTTCACCCAATTGATATTCATATCTAATGAAAAATTCTCGGTAAATATGATATTATTTGCCTTAGAGAGATCAGTTGGCAACTAAAACGTTACCGTATATTTTGTCATGTTTAGATTGTGTACAAATTTTTCTTTTCATCGGAACATTTTTATTGCAAGATTTTTAGGGTGAATTTTATTTTCGTTGACATAACTGAATTGGTCATCGAATGACCTTTGATGCGATATAACACTATAGAAAAAAATTGTTGGGGAAGGGTATAAGCCCCCAAATTCAAAACTGCATACATTTCTCAAACTTCGAAAATAGAAATCGGCAGGTAGGAGGATATTTCAGGAATAAAAACGTGAGACCAATCACAAATTGTTCATTTTGTTTTAAAAAAATAGCTTAACAAATTCTGTTTTTAGTCCCACCGCTAAATATGCAATCGAATGTCCTTTCATTTGATATATTGCAATCCATATATTTCTATTTGAAAAAAACAGTAGAGGGGTGTGGAGTGTAAAGGGTCAGAGATTTCAAATTCCAAAAAGCATAGGGAGACCTACTTTCGGAATTACAGATCCATGGATTCGAGGATTTCACTGAATAATAATTAGAAAAAGAATAATGGTCTGATTGCAGTACTCTCCAATCACAAATTGTGAATTATTTCCTAATTTTTTTTCATAAAAAAACGGCACAACCAATTCTTCTTTAAGCCACATCGCTGAATAGGTAATCAAATTACTTTTCATTTGATGTATCACAATCCATATATGGTCATTTGAAAAAACGAAGTAGTGGGGTGCAGGTCGTAGGGGGTGAGAAATATCAAATTCAAAAAAACATAGAATTAATTGCTTTCGAAATTGAAAATCGACAAGTGCGAGGATTATCCTTAATAATTCTTTGTACAAAAATTATTGACGGGTTACGTTAATTTTTTGCACGATGTATACTAACGAGGTGCAGGGAACTTTGAATATATAGAAATTCTAGAAAGGCATTGACGTGAAGTCAGGAGCATTTACGCGCGTATTCAAATTCGTTGTCAAATCGACCATCTTTTCATGTACTCTCCCAACCAAACGAAGTTTTACAACTTGATGGAAAGCTTTTCCAAATTATATCGAAATATAATGCATACCTATAGTATAAATAATTGAAAAACACAATTTTACAAACTTTCGAAAATACGAAATTTCGCGTTATATAGCGCGTTTTACAAGAAATAATCTCAGAATTTCTAACTAAGAACGAAATTTTGAAGTTTTTTTTCAATTTTTCCGAAAATATTCGGATAATAGAAATTCAAAACCTTGGTAAATATCAACCGAAAAAAACATTCGTCATTATTTTGATCTGGTTTTTGGCTATTCAGGGTTATTCCTTAAATATCTGCAGTGTTATTATCCGTATTCTAATATTGTCTGCTGGGAAGGGTATCGATTTCTGTTTTTGATTATTCCAGTTGACTCACAACGTGAATAAATATTTCGTTGTCAAATCATTGACAATAAGCTCATAATGTTCATTATATAAATAACCATCAGTTCATTCGATAAAATCGAAACTTACTAGACCAACTTCAGTACGTATCAATGTCACAATATGTTTTTTTTTTCTTTAAGAACTCGTCTTGAATTAAAAAAATTATATCGAATTTCAAACTATGAATTGAATAATGCTCAGCTTTGAAATTGAATTGAATCCATATTCATTTTTTCGTTACATACTGAATTTCTCTAAATAGGTGATCCATTCATCGATCAGCATCAGATTATTCCAAAGAGATATCGAATAGAGAAATCATTGGTCAAAATATCAATATTGACAACTGCACAATGATAACATACCATGATGTCATGGCAAACACGAATTTATGATGTATGTATATTGACTGAAGACAAAAGTGTATAACAAATCAGAGGGGGCCATTAATTCTTTAGATCGGAATTTCGATTGGGCTATTCAAGTGTCATCATATGTTTTACAACTGACAACACTTCATAAAATAACGTAACACTTCGTATATATGTGTACATTCATATTATTCGGTCGGGAGGAATTTGCTCTTAAAAATTTCAAAACTTTTCATTTGAAAGTAATAAACCCAAGATAACGCTCTGAATACAACAAACGTTTCCCTTTTTGAAATGTTAACAATTACATTTGTGAGTAGATTCGTGGATCAATCAACTCTATGAGTTGAATGTAAGAGCTGAAAATATGGAGATGGAATAATGAACCTTTGTACAATTTGCATCATGTTCACAATTTCACCTAGTAGTGAAGTGACTTTCAGATGGCATTGTAGTATTTGTTTTTTCAGTTGGGCGGATCTCCAAAGGGCTTTATTCTTAAAGCTCATGGCACATGTTTCATGAAGTGAAACCCGAACCTTATCCTGTCAACCAACATCATCGAAGAACAAAGGTCTTTCTCAGCCACACCATAGGTGCTGCGAACACAAGTAGGTTGCAGAAAAATGTTGGCCAGAAATAGTGTTTGATTCAAGATCAAACAAGAATGATTCGACAATTTAATTTTCATATAGAGTAGGACAATCAATGTTGCACAATATTTTAGAAGGTGTATCATTAACTGGATTTACTCCAAAGTTGCATTTTTGAGGTGACAGACATAAGTGTTTGATTCAAGATCAAACAAGAATGATTCGACAATTTAATTTTCATATAGAGTAGGACAATCAATGTTGCACAATATTTTAGAAGGTGTATCATTAACTGGATTTACTCCAAAGTTGCATTTTTGAGGTGACAGACATAAGTGTTTGATTGTTTAACTCTATACAGATCAAATAACGGAGTTATTTTAGTTTAATCAAACACTTTTTTTGGTCAACATTTTTTCGCAACTTTCTTCTATGCACAGATGGTGTATCGGGGTAAGTCATAATAACTCGATTACAAGCTCGTCTAGATTATAGGATCATCTAACGGCCGATCGTGAACACAATAACTTCCGAAAGAAACAACTAGAAAGCTCGTTATTTGAAGAGTAGTTTGGACCTTAATTACGAAGGCCGACTTCGTGAATAGGTTAAATCCGCCCACCGTAATTATACCCATTCAAAATTTTATTTTCCCAATATTTCCAAAAATAGAGATTAATCGAATTGAAATGCAGTACTCAGTACTTGATTGAAAAATGACAGATTAAAGATTCATTCAGCATAACGTGAAATCCTTTTCTTTGGGTTGTGAAGGTGCGTTTGATGAAAATATCAACGCTTTGACAACGAATTTGAACATGAGAGCAAGAGCTGCTGACTTCACGTTCACGTCAGTGCTTTTCTGAATTCCATTTTCAAGTTGGACGTCACGGTGTTCTCAACAAATTCATTTTGACAAATTCAAGTTATGATGTTTCGTTTCATTCAATGGCAAAAATTGATACTAAGTTGCCCTCCATCTCTAAACACACATATTTGAAACATGACGTTCTCAAATATTTTTTTAAGAAGGTATTTATCATTTCATTCTTTAGTTCAAGGAAGAGAAGTCTTCAGACTTTCGTATTAAAAAAAAATAATAGGAAATTTTCGGATCGTTTGATCGTCAGGTTTAATATTCTTCTAGCGAATTCGTATCTCAACATGCAAAGGAGGAATTATGGGTCTCCCCCGAGGTAGGGATTAGCATGAAAAATACATGAAATCGAACAATATAATAATCATTTTACGCGAGAAACTGCCACACAAGACATGAAGTTGAACTTAATTAATAAATCCGCCCTCTTCAAACTGAACAGAAAAAAATAATTCATGTTTCAATAATGATAAACATATTTTCAAAAATATGAAACCGATTCATAGCTTCTGAATTCAATATTTATTAATACATACATAATTTATAAACTACGTTTTCATGAATAATTTTCGAGGTGATCCAAACTGTCCAATAAAATTCATGAGTAGTAGCTTTTAACTATTCCATAATTACAGCTGTCTTGGCATCGAAAGTACTTCTTGTATTTGCATTAGATCAATCAGATTATAGAGTATGTCATTTTTAATGAGCGCAATTAATTGTATGGACTTGACAAATCGATCTTAGGACCATCAACTTCTACAGAGAGGAATATAGAACAATATTTAACAATGGGGGTTTTTCCTTTGAACGAAAATGCAGTAATTTTCATGAAAAACATTTGTAACATCATATTTCAAACATATAATTTCAATATTATATTTTCAAAAAAATGTTTGATCACCTAAAACTGAAAAATAAAAATGGGGATTGGCATTTAAAGGGATTTGTCTTGAGTGCACGATGTGGCAACGTCGAATTCAGCTTTCTCGGAAAGTAAAGGAAGTCAAATGTGTTAGTGTGCTCAGGAAAACAGAGATAGCTATACTTCGATCTGGTTATTGTAAAAGACAACGACCAAGGAAAAGAAAAAGAAGAGCATAGACTGTCATACTGACAAATCGCAAACGGAAATTGTTTGGTTATATTGACAAAGGACACTTGTGTACCACAGAATAAGAATAAATATTTCATTATTCTATAGCAGAAAAAGCTATTCTACTAAACACCGTTGTCACTTCGGGCATGCCTGGCAAATCCCTAACCCCAATTTGGAAATCTGATTTTGAATACTTTCTGAAGGTAATTTGGGAAAATGATGAATCAAACCCATAATAATCATGTTCAAATTTGCATTTGCAGTAATAACCCAAATTCAGGAAAAACCCCCATTGTCGTTCTGCATCTGGTCATCTGATATAAGTGTGGTCGTGCCCGAATCATTTTGCGAACAATCTTCGTATTTGATATTTGTAGTTTCCCAACAGTCACATTGTCAGTTCCCTGTGAAGTTAACCTGGAATATTCTTCGAGTAAAGAGAAAGGTCGTTTTTAGCAGACACCCTTTTAAAACTCAATATGGAGGATGTCGTTACAGTACAAATTGTGCTAGTTTTCATTGTCTTCCAATTGAAGCACAACTGTTGAATTTGCGACCAGTAAATTGTTTCTAAACAGACAACAAAAGCATGGCATTGGGCTCGATTAATAAACGACATATTTGATTCAATGGGATCAATGATTTTAATGATGAAAACAAACAACAACAGGAACAGATTGAGAAAGTTCTTCGGTGATATATTAGAAGAATTAATCAGATTTTTCGGGAGAAATTGAAGTCGTTAGTTGACTCTTCTTAGTTATTCCTGTCCTCGTTAAACGCAACACAGGCAGGGCCGTAGCTAATAGCTAGAGAGGACTTTGAGGTAGGGCAATGGAGATTGAATGTAGGGCACTGAAAATTTTCATCGATCTAATGAAGTTTTCGAATAACGAGCTTTTGCTTTAAGGCAGGGCATTGCCCTACCTTGCCGTACACTAGCTACGGCCCTGAACACAGAAGAGTACTGAGTAATCTTAATATCATAGATGAGGTGTGAAGAGTCGTCAGATATTGAGCTGGTTTCCATTTCAACACTCCTTCAAAAATTCCTTCTGTTTTTGTATAAACTGACATAGTACAATGAATTGGAAACATTATTTCTCAACACACCTTCAAGCTTCCAATATAAAATAGTGTGTTTCATGTGCCTTCGAAAACTGTATTTTTCTTCGCATGTTAAGCTTATATTTCATCGAGTTCTGTAGAAAAATCAATATGGATTCTCAGAGCCATTTAGAGAAAAAATTCATATGAACGTATGTCGTAAACGTGATAGATTTTGAGATACTGGGTGGTAAGGTTCAGAATTTTTTTTCCAACCATAATGATGAGATTGCAGAAACTCCTATTGAATTGGTCCACGTTTTTACTGCGTCAAGATGCATTTTTTTGTATGAACAATTCTGTTATTTTACCAGTGGCGTCTGTGTGGGTTTCGTATTGGATATTTTTGGAAAAAAAATGATAAGACACTGCTTTTTCACAAATTGAAATATTTTTTTCAAATTCTCATTTATTTCTGAACAAATTTGATTTCTTGATTTAAATTTGTTCGCATGGTTTTCGCTTGAAGAAATAAAAATTGTTTTACTTCAGCGTAAAACTTCTTAAAATGTCATGGGCAGATTCTTGAATGAAAATCGTGTTTTCGAAATTTTTCAGTGTCGTTTGATATCATCATCATTATTTTTGTTTTTGATAAATCTAACGATGAAAATGTATTTTTAGAATTTCCATTTGTTTGCGAACCGGAAACCAACACGCAAGCAATTCCTACATATTTGTCACCCATAACATTTTTAGTAGTTTGACGCTGAAATAAAACACAATTTTCATTTATTCTGAGTGCAAACCATGCACCGAACAAAATAAAATCAAGAGATCAAATTAGTTCTGAATTGAATGAGAAATTCAAAAATAATTTTCAATTTGGGAAAAGGCAGTTTCGTAACATTTTTTTTTACAAAAATATTCAATGCAAAAATCACACAGAGACTACTGACACTGACATCGGGAAATGTATCTCGACGCAGTGAAAACAAATTCCATAAAAACATCTACAATATCAACATTTTGGATATAAAAAAAAAATCTGTAAATCTGTTTTTCTATGATGGTACCTTACTGCTCGAACTCGACAAACTAAAAACACAGCAGGGCGTTCCATTCTTTGTGGGCGGGTCAAAACTTTGTTTCTTCGAATGCCAACCTGTGTTTTTTATTACTTTTTCGGTTTCTACATGAAAATTAAAAACACTTCATACATATTTTTACCCCTAAAATATCAAAGGTTTTCGATATATTTTACTTGGCATGTCTTTTTTCCAATATTCGTCACTCAGAGTATTTGCGATCATTTAGTTATGCCAAGTCCCATTGGAATTTATTTCTGGTCAAATATTGACCATTGGTTACTCATCCGAACGGTATATCTAAAATCGAACTGGTATATACAGGGTATGAAAGAGAACCTACCACATATTGGAAATAAAAATAAGCAGAATCTTCCTTATTCAAAATGAAACACCCTTTATTTTATCGATCCATAAGAAGCACAAAGAAAAAGCTTTACATGCTACAACTAACTGTAAAGTTTTGAATCTGATCGCATTAGTATTTCTGAAGATATCGAGGAAATGACATCGAAATTTAAAATGGGAGTTTCCTTATTCAAAACTCTAGGATTTCTCCTACGGACAGCCCCTCGCATAGAATTTAACTTGACCACGGATTCCTCATCAGGGACTCCAAGAAAGTCGCTTAGAACCATTTTGGAATGAATATTCGTGAATTATAGACATGTGATCGGAATGAAAACGCTTATATTCCTGAGAACATGTAACCAATATGCACTATTTCATTTTTATGCCTAAATTCTGTGACATAATAAGTAAGTTCTTTGTATGTTTTATCGCCGTCTTCCTTTGTTCATTTCAAAATATTGATCACGAAAACCACGTTTGAAGCACGAACTAGGCGGCGAACTATTCGCTCAATGTAACAATAACATAATAATAAATCCCAATTCCCGTCCAAAATCATTGAGCACATCTCGAATAGACTCGATCAATAAAAACTTCTGAACGACCAACTATACGAACGTGTTCAATAAATGAAACCTTCAGATATTCAGAAGAATTACAGTCTAAAATTCTCAATCCGTTCGTTTTCCTATCGGCTCATGTCACGAAGATTCGGCTAAAACATTCAAAATCGAATAAACTACTATTTTATCATTTCCACAACCACTTTTAAGTGGTCTGTGATACAAATAGATTGAGCACAACAAAATTAATTTCCTTTCGCCAATTTTGACCCAACCTGTGATGATATTTGATTTTTGCTTGCATGTTCTGGGGAATGACTCGCGATAATTATACCAAAATGTCTGTTTATTCTCACCGACACGGAAAGATTTTATTCAATAGAGAAATTCCACTAAATAACTGTATTCTCAAAATTTTTTTCAAAATAATCCTTCGAAATAACAACAAATAATTATTTCCAATCAGTAGGACAGAAAGTTTTTTGTACTTCATCACGAACTTCGAATTTTCTGGGATTTTGGTGGAATGTCATTATTGAATCCAATCTTTCCTTGAAATTTTCGATAAGCAATTCACTGTGCGGAATAAAGAAACCAACTGATTCAAATTGAGAAATTTCTATCTTTTTTAAATACTTGATTCCAATTTTGAAATTTCAATATACAGGGTGTTGAATCTCAGCTTGACAAAAGTTTTAATTATTTGAATATGAGGTGATTAACGTGTATGAGATAATCATACTTTTTAAATATATTCAGATTATACTGATATTCTGAAAATTGAAAATATTGGTAAATACAAGGAACACCCTGTATCTTGGCCATGGAATTGGTTAGATCTACTCGTCTAGTGTAGCTCTATCTTCAACAATGAAACACTCTGTATATGGAGGTACACAGGAACAACATACTATTAAGTATTTAAAATGAATCAATTCCCGTTACCTTGGCTTTGTAGCCATCATAGGATTCCACAAATTCCAGATTAACACGAGGTTCCGCGCGCTTATTCAACTATCTATTCACACCTTGCATTTACAAAAAAGATTGCAAGTCTCGGATTTCTTCCTTTCGGAAATGAATAGATATTACAGTGTGGTCGGTCATCCATTCAGGTATAAGACACACCCAACTTTTTTTACTTGGTGAAACTAATTTTAATCAAAAAAAGTTTGACACTAAACTTTTTAGTTTGTTCCTTTTTGGACGCTTATTCTGGGAAACAGCGCGTTATCGTTTCGTCACAATGTCTGTTATTTTCGAATTTTGAGCTGAAATCGGTCTCAAACGACTAGGTTGAAGTTCATTAATTAGCCAAATCTGCCAAAGGCTTTTTTTTTGAAATTTTGATTTTTCAATAACTCGAAAAATATTCATCCAATCGAAATGAAACTTGGTTGGAAGATAAACAGTGTCAATAAGAAGAATTATCCATGGAAAAATTTTAAAAAAAAAATTATTTTTTTTTTGAAAACTTTCATATTTCATTTAAATTTCACTAAAATTTCCAAATCGCCATTTCGCAATGTGAACGAGCGCTTAAAAGCTGCTGACTTCACGTCAGTGCTTTTCTAGGTTTTCTTATTCATGAAATAATTTAAAAAATCATCACGAAATTTTCTGTAAAAGATCGCTTTATTTTTTTAAACAACAAATCCATTCGGCAGATATCGCCCATTAATTAACTGGACCGGTCCATTGAGATCATTGACCAATCCAATTTCATTTTCGACTTAAAATTCGGAAATTACACATACCTATATGGCAAATGGATGAGTAAATCTTTCACTGAAAAAATTAAATAATATGCAATGCCAAGCGATACCTTGAAATTCCCCACAATATCAATCTCTCGAAAATATGCTTAAATGGGCCCATAACGTTTCGGCTTCAAAGTTGCCATCATCTATTGCTGATTTGCTGATCCGAAAGACTAACGGATCAACAGAACCTCGGGTCAGTGTAACTGTGAGCAAAAACCAGAGTGCTACATAATTTTGAATACATTTAGCATCTATTCCAATTTGCATTCGTATCATTGACCTAGGTAGGCGGATTAAATGCAGAGTTAGGTTCAGCAGATGTTATGAAAGGTTGTTCGAATCTGAGATTGACATTTGTGGGTGTGGATCACGGCTGATGGGACCTGAAGGGATGTAATGTACTGAGGTAATTCTTTATGTGATTATTTACATACTACCAGGAAAATACCGGAAACTGAAAAATAGGTAAATAAAGGCACTTGTGAAGTGATAACCTCACGTAAAAAAACCTAGAAAAGCACTGCCGTGAAGGCAGCAGCATTTGCGCGCATGTCCAATGAAGATGACTTAGAAACCCGATATTTGTTGAGAAGGTCCTTAATTACGATGACTGAATTCGTGAATGGGTAAAATCCACCAAATGATTCCGCAGATATACCCATTAAAAATTTAATTTTCCCAATATTTCCAGAAATACAGATTAGATCGAATTGAAATCCAGTAATTAGTAAGAATAATATGATGAGGTCACAGAATTTTAAAAATTTGAAAAAAATTTGAAATTTTTTTTTCAAACTGTTCTAATGACACTATCATCACGAAATTCTTTACAAAGTTGTCCTTCAACATTTTCGAACTAGCTGCGAAGTTTCATCCCGATTGAATCAGTATTTCTCGAGTTATACCGAAAAAAACAACGATATCGAGAAGAAAATCACGAAATTCTACATATTTTTTCCCAATATCTCCAAAACTAATAGCCGTATCGAATTGAGATCTGGTAATATGAAGTCCAAGGTATAACTGAAATTATTCTCGAATATGAACAATAGTTTCAGAGAAAAATTTTGAAAATATTATTATTTTTAATTGAGTGACCTTACGATTTCAACTAAATTTCGACAAAAGTTGCGCGTAGTTATGCTTCAACTAACTGCAAAGTTTCAATCCAATCGCTACAGTAGTTTCTGAAATATGAGGGAAATAACCTCAAAATTTCGAGTAGCCATAACTCCGAAACTATTTGGCCGATTTGGCCCACTAACGACTTAACCGCGGCATTCCGATGCGCGAACTACCTGCAAGTTCCGAATTGTTGCTGGCTCCGTTCGACAGTTATCGTGTCCACAGCCGGCCGGACATAATCGATTTTGACAACGGATTCTTCATCAGTGAGTCCAACCTAGTAGTTTGAGACCATTTTCGGCACAAAATTCGAAAATTGCAGACCTTTTGACAAAACGATAGCACACTTTTCCCCTATAACATGCGCGCAATGAAAACTGTCAATTGACAGATTCACACATTTAATTAATATTAATTGCCGTATTCAATATGTCAATTGACAGATTCATTCTCTCAATATAGATATCCAGGGTGATTCCAAATTAGACTTTTAGCTGTTTAGCTTGTATGAGGTGTTAGGGTGACTCATTTTCTGTCGTTTGAGCCATATTTATTGCTGACCGAAAATCAACAGTTCACGAGATAATTGAATTCTTGTGATTTTTAAACGGTTCCTAGCCTAATTCTGTTTGCGACAATTTAACCAAATTTGATTATGATCTTGGGTTATTGGGTATGTATGAAAAAAGCAGAACTACGCTGTATTACATGTAAAAAAGAATCAGTCTATATATTCGACATCTGTTGTTTTTCAATAACCACTGTCAAATTCCACTTTTTATATGTATATGCCAAAATTCTTTTGAAAACTTGCCATCTTCCTTCTTCATTCTCATAGAAAGTTTCATTAGAATGCATCGGTTAGTTTCGTTCCAGCAGATTTTTTATAAGCAACTTTTTGAATCCGGCATAAGAAATAAGTAATGCATGTGTAATCAAAAGGGACCGAGATCTTGAGTGTAATTATACTAACTCTTTATTAACATCTTATACAGCATAGTTTTGCTTTTTGCATACCTATCATATAATCTTCAACTTTCTTCGAATGATGCTAAAACCTAGGTTTGGAACGCATTATCGAGTTGATCTCAAAAAGCGCAGTTTGAAATGAAACTGTTAGGGCAAATATAGGAAGAAATAGGAAAATCGCAGCAATATAGTTATAGTTATGAGTAGGCGTTAGGGACAAAAGTGTGTTGGCAAATAATACATTTATTTTCCAGTCAATATATTTACTCGTTGCAGTAATATATAAATTCATTTTGTGTGCTAATTTAGTTTTTTTTTTCTGTCGATGTAAATTTTTCACCAAAATCAATATATTTTCGACTTGGGAATTTCAAGTTCACAAAAATGTGAAATCTAGTGTGCTAATTAATTTGATTCATTCGACATCGTCAACGCGATGTCGATGGCGCGTCGAATTCATCGATACAGATTCCAGCAATTTGGAAATCCAAGTTAATGAGAGCCTAACAATGTCGATAACTAGAGATGATTGTGATAGAATTTGTGAATATTAAATGTTTTTTTCTCAAATATTTGTGAATGTCTGTCATCGTGAAATCTCATTTCAATCCAAACTGCTCGAAACTGTATGATTCCGTCGCGCCATATCTTGATAATGTTGGACAGATAGAATTAATAGAAATGTATATTAAGCCGCGTACAGACACGGGAGCAGAGCTACTCATGAGCAGCTCGCGAAAAAATAGACACTGCGAGGCAGCCTTGAGCGAGATGTGAGGCCAAGTCGAGCCGCAGTGGCTCGCGAGCACCTTCCCAGTAGCCCGTACAGCAGCGTAGTAAAACAGACGTTTATTATTTTACGAGAATTCATATGTATCAACGTGTACTGATATGACGAATGAGAATAATGCAAAATATAAAAATTATTTAATGGGCATGATTGGGGAATCTAGGTTTTCATGGAATGGGGTTGGAAATACGGAAAATTGATAAATGATTGAATTATTCCATAGGAATATTGTACATTATAAGCTTATTCACAATGATTTGACAACGAAATATATATTCATATTCACATTGTGAACCAACCGGAAAAGTCAAGAACAGAATTCGTTCAACCTTTTGATTATTCAAAGTAACTGATGTGGCCCCACGAAGCTCATGCTGAATGGAAAAGTTACATAGTTATATTATTCAAAATGCACTTATCCATACTCTCTCACAACTGTTTCATTTTTCATAGTGCCCTGACGCTTTTTTCAAAGGCTAAAATAAATTGAACTCTCTATACCAGCAGAAAAATAAATTGCAACTACAGTTGCTTTTCCCTGTTTATTTCGTTAACTCTAAGTTTTTACGGCACAAATTTCGAATCATCTAGGGTTAATATCAATATAGACTCAAATTAGGTACTACCTTGATGAATACGCTTATATCAAAATACTAGAGACAAATCTGCCGAAACATTTCATTACAGTTGCATTCCAAAAAAAACGAGCTTACCATTAATCCTAAAGATATTTTTCATCTGATAAACAACCTCGAAGTAATTATTATTATTTTCAATATGTATAACTCTGCGAGGATCGTTCGTTTTTTGTCTCTAATTATAGATTATTGACAGAATGAAAAGTAACGAATTATGCATTATATCTATTCTTTCAGTGAGAATTATTCTGAAAAATATCCTTTATGATTCAATTCACAAAATATATCTCACGGGTCGATCCGCATTTTTATTAAAATTCTATTTCATTAGAACTATTCCATACAAACGATACGCCTATGAATAACATCAAGACGGATAGCGTCACGAAACGCAGCTGTGTGCTCTCAATATCGTAAAAACATTCCAACGCTACTTGTTTACCGTCCAAACTGAGCCTGAGGAATCCTTTTGCCTCGCCGTAAAAACCGACATCGGATGGATCGAGTTTAGCGGCTCGCGCACCGCTCTGCTCTCGCTCAAAAAACCGTCTACACTTGCGAGGCAGCCCAATTAACTTGCCTCACAAGCCGCTCAGCTCGCGTGTCTGTACGCGGCTTTAGATCTCGCATTTCATATTTTCGGATATTTGGTTCTCCCAACTGTTTGCGTTTGGTAGAAAATGAGTATATCTGAACAGAAAACAAATATATCGTCGAACAAAATGAATATATTACTACATCTCATAAATATATTGATCAAAAAACTAACATATCTGCAAACACGCGTTTTTACCAAACGGCACCTCGTATAAACCCATCAATTTCATCCAGATGACAGATCACTCAGCCAGATGAAGAGGTTGAGCTGAATTTCATAATCTCAATAATTCGAAAATTAAAGATTTGGTCGAGTTGAAATTATGGCACGCTATTGCCATTGATGACATGTGGGCTTGAAAGATCATGAAACATTTCAGCGAAATATAACATATTCATTTTTATTTATTCTCCTTCATTTGAACATCATCATGACGTAAGTCTTCCTGTCAGTACTACACAAATGCCTATTAAATTCCGGGGATCTAAGGATTGATATTTTCCGATGGCTATAAACTTCGAATCTGTCGAGTGAATTTTGCCCATTGGGAACTCAACCAGGACAATCATCCTACCCTATTTTCTTGAAAAACCGCGCCCTAGGCCAGCTTGTCGGGAGAAATAATTGGCTCAAAATAGAAAAAAAAATGAAAGTTGGCAAAAGTTTAACGGCCATCTTTATTCTTTATGGTTGAGAACCAGCCAAATGAATATTGATAATTAAATAATGTCATATAGATACAGAATGCATAAACCCAATTATTTAATGCTTTGAGTATGTTGGAGAACAATCTCAAAAATCCATAGGGAGAAACATACCAACAGAGCTAACACGATTAAAATTAATAATCATCCAAAATCAAATGGCACAAAACGGCCCCAAGGTCAATCGGATAAAGGTCACATCTCCGCTTTGATGTCTGATCAAACTTGTTTCAGTAACATTGTGGAGTAAATATTTTTCTATGGCCCCCATACATACAGATGTCTGTATTTGTAACGATCAATTTATTTATGAACTTATCATCAAGACTGATAGTGTTTACGATTGTAGGATATCCATTCATATATGTATATACATGGCAATCATTAACGTCCTCAACCGTGGGCTATCCATTTATCCGGTTCACAACAGAGTTTGTTTGAAATGAAATATTTCCTTACAGACTACTCAACAGGAAATTTTCTCAATTAGCAACAAAAAATGCTTTTGCATTCGTCAATAATTAACTCTTCACATTTTTCTCAAAAGATTACGTCGAACGATGAATACCCCGAATTTCTTTCAAATATGAATTAAGGGATATTTTCGAAAGAGTCTTTTTTTGGAACAGAAGTAATAAGGATATAAATTATTTTTTTAAACTTGCTTTTGCCTTAGGTGTTACATACAATTTTTCAGAAGAATTTTTTGGTATAATAAATATTATGGGACGTGGCGAAAGAAGCATTTGCCACAGGCGCAAACTACAATTTTGTATTGAAAATTATTACTTTTCTTAGTCCAAGCTTTATACATATTTCACAGCGATGCTGTGGTGCATGAACCTGTTGTACAATGTGGGGCGACAACTTGTTGCCAAACAGAATCCTAGATATTAATTTTTACACTTGTCGGCCGCCCTACGATCGTTAATTACGCGGAAGTTTACGACTGATGCCTAGGGGCTAGATGAACCCGTCCTAGACTGAATACTTCCCCTTTGTAGCATTTGGGGTAATTTTATGAAGCGGATAGTGCATCACAGTTAATATTGCATTAATTTGAAAAATAAGGAACTTATTACACCGAGTGTCCAACGAATACCGTTCGTTAGAATATTTTTGGGAAGGATTAAAAATTCACGTTTGCACGACTTCAGCTTTCACTAGGGAGATGACCAAAAAACAACAACTTTCGTTTTTCGAATAGGGAGTCCCATATTTTATAATGAAAATAGATTCCTCATGAAATTTGAAAGTAGTCTTAGTGTAACATTTTTAAATTTCTCTCAGAAAATTCAATTTTAACGTGAAATTACAATACAATATTGAAAATGGTGCTCTGCTGAAATAGGGATATCTTCCAGGTTTTTGATAGAAAAAATGCCGTTTTTAGGCTTCGCGGGGAGTAAGAATAAAGTTTTTGCCGCAATAGTCAGAAATAAAACTCATGAAGTCACAAAAACATTGACAAAGTTGGCAATTTCGAAAATGTGGAAGCTTAGTTTTTAAAAATTAGAAACTTATTTTTATGGCCATATTGGATTCTACGTTGAAAAAAAATGTAGCGGTGGAAATGACATCAATGCCCTAAAAATCATGTTTTCTGAGATATTCGTAAAAAACAATGTTCGCCTTTCAAATTTTATTCTTCTCAAAAACAAAATTATCATCTCGAAGGGAATGGTGGACATATTGAACATTTATTCAAGATTGTATTCATAGAAATTATGAATTTTTGATTTTGCTCTCATTTTTCAGAAGATTGATATTAAAAATGTAATCGCGACTACATATCTCAGAAAATATGAATTTTAGGGCATTGGTGATACTTCCACACCTACATTATTTTTCAACATCGATTCCAATTTGGCCATAAAAACTGAGGTTACAATTTGAAAAAATTGAGTTTTCACCTTTTCGCAATCGCCAACTTTGCCAACGCTTTTGTGATCTCCCGTATCATGAACTTCAATTCTGACTATTGCGGCAGAAGCATTATTATTACTTCTCACGAAGTCTTAAAACCGCATTCTTCCAAATCAAAACCTTGAAGATATATTTTTCAGCAGAGCGCCATTTTCGTTTTTTTTTATTGAAATTGCAAGTTGAAAAAGAATTTTTCGACAAAAATTCAAAAATTCCACATTAAGACAACTCAGAATTTCATAAGGAATCTATTTTCATAGATAATGTGCAATATGGTTATCGTCAAAACGGACCTGGAAATTATTCGTGCTGAAAAGAGAGTTTTTTTAAATTTTAATCAGGTATATTCAACTTATTCAATGATTTTCTCTCTGGGCCAGTTGCTATCATATCATTCAGACTTAAAACAAATGTCTGTGATTTTAAAATTCCGGTTGATAATGGTAACGACTGTTACTGATCAAGAATTCTTTATCAAATTATGATCTGTCCGGCTTGTCACCCGCATGCGAATTCGTTAGTCGATAATTTTCAAAAGATATTACTCAGACTTCAAATTTATAGAGTAGGTTTGGGGTGTTCATATGCCGACCGATTTCGTTTATGGGCAGAATCAATCCAATGTGCTCGATATTATCGATAGAATTTGTTTACACTCATTAGGTATGTCATTCCAATACTTCTGTGAGATTCATTCATTACCTAATGAAAATATGGGAGAACATTAGGAATGGAGAATTTCTTCGAAATACAATGAATACTTTCCATTATGAAATTTATGTAGTTATTGAAAAATAAATTTCCTCAAGGGCGTATTTTGAAAATTTGCCTCGGACGCTAAAATCCTAGATCCTGCTCTGTACAATAAGAGTATTCAAATGTAAAATTTCAGGAATCATTATAGGACTTCGTGAGACAATTCGGAAGAAACTTTCGGAATTATTATCTTGAATTCCTGCCGTAATTCAGAATATTTTTTCCAAATGACAAATTCATAATGAAGAATAGCGACCAATGTAAGAATAGGCATATACACATATGGGGATCTCGACTATCAAATCATGAATGTTCAACAAGTGAAAATCAAATTGAAGACTGGAACAATAATCCAAAGACCTGATAACTAAAAAAAATATATTTTACTGAAATAGACCTCCTAACGAGAAAAAGATTAAAATTTTCATTCGAAGGCAATCTTCGTTTCTTTGGTACTAAAAAACTCGTTGCGAGTATAGATTTCTAGAAAATAATAATACTGGTAATAATCCTCCTGACGAATTTACTAGGGGTAATTTACATACATAAATTTTTTGTTATATAAAAAGCTCTTCATAATTTTTTCATGAAATTCCAGCTCAAATTGAATAAAAACTTAGGACTTATTCAGACCGTAAGAATCTGTCCAGAAAATAAATTTTTCGGTAATCTGTGGACCGTCCAACCATTCTCTGTTGGGTAGGCAATTTGGTTACTATCCTGGCTTAAGGGAACAGTAACAAAACACAAGGTTTTCAAAAGAAGCCTAGGAGAATCGCCAACAACAACAACAACGCTAAAATAAGTGTTTCTTGTGTTTTCTTCATTTCGGCTCAAATAGTCCCTTACAAAAATTACAGAGATTTCAGAGATGAAAGATTGTCATGGATAAAAAAGCTTGTAGAATCGAAAACAATCTTCGAAAACATTTGAAATGATTGAATGTAATTAACCGACGAATTATGTCAATTGACAGATTTTTTCTCTCATTTTACACATTCAATCTGTCAATTGACTGATTTAATGTGTCGATTAACAAAGTGAACCTGAGAATTCCCACATTTAATCTACCAATTGACAGATTGAATCTGTCAACAGACGTTTTTATTTTTCGCAGTGGCTCGAATACGCTTTCGTTAAATTCTAGCCTTTAACCAATTTTTCCTGAATATTTTTTATTTGAATAAAAATTCTTCATTCTTCATGGAAAATTAATTTTGAACATTTAACCATCGCCGTTTCAAACCACATTAGTATTCTTTATCGTATCTGACAACAAGCATTTTATAATTTGTGCGTTTGCGCTAGTTGTAGCAAGAACGATATCATTTTGTCCAAATGTCCCTAATTTTTCATGTGTGAGTTTTCATGTGAAATGAGATGGCTGTTAAGAGGCGCTGCTCTGGTTTTTGTTTTTTCTGTTGATAGCGCTGAAACGTGGAATCACGCTCATTCTGTGAATTCAATTGAATTCGAACTTATGATGAATACGGCCTGAGATTCAAAAAATAAAAATATAAAATATTCTGCACTCCGTACCATTTTTCACAATATATGAATATATAATGTATTGTTGTGTAATTTACATAATTTTCGGTTTAAAGAAATATCATATGAAAAGGAACGACGATATTCGGATGAAAAAATATATATCGTGGCATTCTTGTAATTTTCCGCACATTTCAATATTATGCGTATTGTTCATTGGAGATACATTATCTATTTATTGAATTTTTGGGTACTCTACTTATGCGAATACGCGTATACCACAAAAGTGGTGTGATAACTTCAATTCAAATTTTTAGATCATGAAAGCATCAAGTGTTCATTGTATTGTTGTCTATCAAGAAGCACATATTCTGTAAATGATGAAACTATTATTTCAATGAAATATACCACCTTCACTTGAAACGTACAGTTAGTAAAAAATTTCATCATTTCCTTAACGAATGTGACGTAATGAATTTTCTAAGATTTTCTGTGATAAAATTTTCAAGAATTTAAACTCAATTTTTTTACGCGCTTGTTCTGTGGAACAAGCGCGTAAAAATCTGAAGTCTGAAATCACTGATGGATTTGAGAAAAAATTATTTTTTTTTGAAGGAATTTTTTTTTTTTTGATGAAATGATATTTCTGTCCAGGTCATTGTTGAGCCCTAACAGCATCATTTTGGTCTCCGTGAAGCGATCAGTTTTTCAAATAAAATTATATAAGTACTCCGAGCAGAATCTTTGGAAGGCTAGAAAATGAAGACCAATCTATATTTTTACGCGCTTGTTCTGGGGAACAGCACATTATCATTTCGTTAGGATGTCTGTAATTTTCGAATTTTGAGCTGAAATTGTTCTCAAACGAGTAGGTTGGACTCACCGATGAAGAATCCGTGGTCAAAATTGATTCTGTCAGTCCGGCCGTGTGCGCTGTAACTTTCGAAAGGAAGGACCTAGAGTCTTGAAATTTTCAGGTTAGGTTAAGATCCTGAATATCTCGGTTAAGTTCATTAGTGAATCTGCCGAATGGTTTTTGTGCTACAGTCATTTGAAATTTTGATTTTTCAATAACTCGAAAACTATTCATCTGATCCAAATGAATCTTGGTTGGAAGATGAAATGTGTCAATAAGAAGAATTATTCATGGAAAAATTCGAAAAAAAAAATTATTTTTTTTTAATTTTTTGCGAAAATTTTCACCATTTCGCAATGTGAACAAGAGCGTAAAAGCTGCTGACTTCACGTCAGTGCTTTTTTCATTCTATTTTCACACATGGGTTCAAAATGAAGCAAGGTTCAAACTTTGAAAGATTTCAACAATTTTGGGATTTTTTTTTACTGTAGACATGTAAAAAAAAGTTGAGTTTCAGTTTTAGAAATTTTTTTTCACGAAAAATCTTCAAAATAATGCTTTCCAATTTGGCAATCAGAAATAAGAAATTCCAACCTCGCAGGTTTTCCGCCATTCGAATTCTTTCTAGAATTATACACTACAATTAAATTGACCACCAAAAAATATTAAGATGTGACCTAAAACCGTTATTTCAAAGGTCAGTTATCAGAATATCTATCGAAGTTGACATTAAACACCCTGTATCTCGCTTATGCTTCGAAAACAGGGTACATACCATAAGGCTATTCCAATGTCATCTACACTGCCATATATGATTGTCCAGTGTATGCTGAAACAACCTGTATATGTGTTCCGCCGCAAAGATTTAGTTGCTATGATAATTTTACCGTCGATTATTTTTTTCTTGGGGATAGTTTTCTCCATAAGCGTCTGTTAACTTTGACACATATTTTTCCTGTTATTAAATCCTATATATTTAGTGATATTTCTTTGTATTAGTACCCCACAACTATTAGGGCAGCATCGGCTTAGGTGTATTTTGTGTTATTGAGAAATCAAAACTCCAGATAGTTGAAGCATCATCTGCAGCTTACTGATATGTCTATGAGTGTGTCAAAATATGGAGATCGGTTGAATAATGATATAAAATATGTATTCTCTTCGTTCAAGAAATATATTCGTCTAAATAAAAAGTTCTATTGAAATATAAAATGCAAGGTCTCGAAATACTTCTTCAGAAAGTGTAAATATCCAACAGAATCAAAAAATTCGAAAATAAAAAGTTCAAGCAACTTTTACAATACACATTTTTTCTACGACTACCCTAGAAACGTTGGAAATAGCCTACGCGGTCTCGCCGTTGAGTTTCTCGAAGAAATTGAGCCGAAGTTTTCGCTTATTCACTTCATATAGTCTTTTCATTTTAGAGTACACAATTTGAGTCACCTTTGTACATATCAATAAAAATATGTTACCGTAAGGTTTAAAAATCATCCATAAACAATTTTACGTCCTCAAGAACTGGGAATGTCTTATGGCTTCATGAACATTTTGCATATAAGTGCCACTGAATCTACACATCAGAAGAAAGAGAGTATATTATAGTGTTGATAATATCTTAATGGAAGCATTCAATCGAAGTGAAATTAACTGATCTGCACCACTAGAAATTCTTGCGGACACTCCGAAAAAAACAACATTCATCGAATATCTTGAAGGACATGTCTTAAAGTAAATGAACAGTTTGCTATTCGAATTGATCTCAATATGGCCGCGAAGGAATAAACTCACGGAAATTTTTCCTTTTAGCTTTTAGGTGCAATCAGGTAAATTTATTCCAACCAATGATTAAAAAATTCAACTGTCCGCCAAATATTTTCTTTCGAAACTAGTAAATTTCATAAATCTTCGTGAAAATATTGAATACCTGCTGAATCGGATTGATCTTTATAAACTTTAAGTCAAACAATAATACGAATTTCAGGAAATTATTTGTGAAAACTTCTCGACGGCATTTCATGCAACTAATATTGTTTTAATAACCAACCTAAAATTTTTCACCAGAATTGTAGAATTTCAATCGAATATTATATCATTCTTCTGAATAAACGTCTTTTCCCTATTTCAAACAGGAAACAATAATAGACAATTGTGTGATATTTGGGGCATTTTGCAAATTTATATCAACCCGACTCCCAAAATCCAATCGCTGTGATTCAGTCACATCAAAATAGAACAGAACCATGTCAGTGACATAACTTTATTCAAGTTCAAATTAAGAATAACCGATGACATTCCCATAAATAATCATCGGGAATTTATACCAATAAATTTGTGTTCCCACAAAAGTCACTTATATGATGTCTAAGATGATTACTCACAAATGAAGAAATGGGTACCAACTTTTTATCCCGACTGAGGTTTCTTCCAGATGAAATTCCCTTCATGATGACCATTATGTTACTCATTGTGCTAACTTATTTAATCTCCACAAATAAATTGATTAATAACATCTAATCACTATGACTTTAATGACATTCCGCATCAAAAACAGCACAGTTAAACATCTTAATTTGTCAATTGATGGCCTCATATGTTATTATTCTATAAATCCCATGAAGTGTTTTCTTCAGTTTATTTTTGGTGAAAATTGAAATAACCAAAACATAAGGGGGAAGATTGTGAAGATTCATAACTATTTTACCATCATTTATTTTTACCTACAGATTACTGGGAATAATAAAGAAAATTCTCATCAGCATTTTCACAGAACAAAGTACCCTAAAAATTAATAGACCGAGATGGTGAAAATTAATCATCAAATTCACAAGAATGTGGGTAAGTTCCTAATAAAATTATAATTTATAATAAAACTTATCGAGAATATCAGTACTTCTATCGATTTTAATCTTTTTGAGATGATATTATATTCCCATCTAGATAAATATTTCAGTAGGTATGAACTAACATCTTGAAGATGTATTCTTTCAGGATTTTCGAGGAACAAAATCAGATAAAAGAAATATTTGTTTGAACATCAAACACTAAATACTCGGGAGTAATTGACAGCAATCGAAGAACTGATAAGAAATGGGTTTGTTTAGAAATATGTGACACTCATAGACAGCAAACAACCAAATTCGAAGACTGATGAAACTGATGAAAACTGAATTTTCATTTTTCAATTCATATTAATGAGCAAGAGACTGAAATAAAATATTGGGCTTTGGCGAATAAGTTTGAATAACAAAAAGTAGTACCAAAATATGAAAATAAATTTGACAATTAAGAATCATCAATATCATTTTCGAGATTCCTGAAATATGTAGAATTGAGCTCAATATTATCTTTCTATCTCAAGAATGATTGATAGATTCATTGAAACACAGATTAATCTTTCCTATTCTTGGTGAATCATCAATTTTCAATTACCTGGCAGAAATTTGAAGTTTTCCATTCAAAAACCCACAAAAATAAGTGTGAAGAGTTCCTGCGAAGATTCATTTATCGAAACGAAGTATTTTGAATCATCAAAAATATACTTACTTTTTTTTTATTTTCTCGTTGTTATTCTCCTCATCTTTTTTCTCGTATCCCTGCGAACCACTGGTCGCATTATTTTCGTTTTCAAAACTCATTCTTCTCTTTAAAAATATCACAATCAGCAAGCACAAAATTAACAAAATACTGAAATATTTCTAACGCATAAAGTACTTAACAAAACCCGTTCAACAGAGTGCTCTCTTGTCCTCTTGGCAAAGAACATTTTTTTAGCACTGATATTTCGGAAATATAGATGCGGCTACCGTTAGTGGAAAGACATCTACTGAGTAACTCAGAGGAGGGATCACGTTGACTGATTGTTATTTCGATGGATCCGTGATTTATACGCTACGCATTGAGTACGGGGGTAATAGGAAAAGTATACGGTATAGAAACTATTTCCTTGAGCTTTATGTTAGGGGTATTTGAAGTAAGGAACTCCCTCCTCCTTTTAGCCTTCAACCGTTTATTGTCGGAAAAAGCATTGGGCGGTTAATATGAATCTGAAAGCGTGAACGATGATTTAAATCCGCAATAAAAGAAAAACAAAAGAAATTGTAGCTGAATTTGGCGGCCTTTCTTCATGAGAAATTTTCGTATGATCTAAAAGGTTATTATATGGTAACATGTTTAACAGTTCATTATTTCTCATGAAATTAATTTTTTTGCTGGTCAAATGGCAGGTTCTTCAGTTATACAGGGTGATTCATGAGTGACCTTACATACGTCAATGGCGGATAGAGTACCTCAAGGCGAGTCAAGATACGCTGAGAAAAAAAATTTTTTGTTCATTGGTTACGAAGATATAGGCTGTTTTATGTGTTTGGTATGAAATTTTGATAAGCGATATTTCTGGAACGCTTGATGTTATT
Source organism: Myrrha octodecimguttata (assembly GCA_958510865.1). NCBI lineage: Eukaryota > Metazoa > Arthropoda > Insecta > Coleoptera > Coccinellidae > Myrrha > Myrrha octodecimguttata. The sequence goes on from OY294057.1 coordinate 38,098,440, forward strand.
TTAATGAAATTTGGTAAAAATATTCCTTTGTTAGGGCTTGTCAATATTTCATTCTGGGTAAATTCAAATCCAGAGGCGGACTGAAAAAACTGTGATATTATGTTATTCGTTGAAAAACTTTCATTCATTCATTTTCTGACCGCTTTCCTGAAAAAATTTTATTCGAAAAGCCAAGAAAAATATTACAATATTCTCTCTTCAATTAATAAAATTCTTTATAATTGAAATTGATTGCTCGCTCAACACCAAATTGTGAACGTAGTCAATATTTTTATATGTTTTAATAATAAAATTCATTTTTTGGTTGAAACAAAAATCTAAGCAACTAGTAACTTCAATTGAATACTGTTTAACAATAAATCCATAACTCCAATGCATATCCTGCTGCGCTTCAATAAATTTGAACTCGCTTTCCGAATATTTTACCTGTTAATTCGCATTTTATCAGCAACTGCCACTATTCGCACCCTGAGATCCTCTTTGGCATTAACTTATGTCCGGTAGAAAATGAAAACTTTCCTACAGATTTTTCTTTGCCATTTTTTTGTTGAAGTAGTTTAGATGTGCCATCCAAATTGAACAGCGACTTATGTGGCATTTTTCCTTGGCTTTTCAAATCAAAGAATATTTTTTTTAAAAAGCGGTCAGAAAATGAATTTTTTAAACAAATAACAGGAGATGACAATTTCTCCAGCCCGGCCCCAGATTTGAATTTATCCAAAATGACATATTGACAAGTTTCAACAGAGGAATATTTTTATCGAATTTCAACGAAATAATTTGAAGCGTTTTAGAAATATCGCTTATCAAAGTTTTATACCAAACATTCAAGACACCCTGTTTCTTCGTATCGAAAGAACAGAAAATGAAAACTCTCTAACAAATTTTTCTTTGCCAATTTTTCTTGTTAGAACAGTTTAGGTGTGCCATCCAAATTGAAGAGCGATTATTGTAGCATTTTTCCTTGGCTTTTCGAATCCAATAATAGTTTTTCGAGAATGAACTTTTTCAACAAATAACTGTAGATCACAATTTTTCCAGCCCGGCCCTGGATTTGAATGAATCGAGAATTGCATATTGAGGAGTTCTAACACAGGAATATTACTAGCAAATTTCAACGAAATAACTTCAAGCGTTTCGGAAATATAGCTCATCAAAGTGTTATAACAACCATACAAAACACCCTGTATATTCGTAACCAATGAACAAAAAATTCCTCTATTCGCCATTGACGTATGTAGGGTCACCGATGAATCACCCTGCCTAACGCCAAGACACTAAACACAATAACTTCCGAAAGAATCAACTTAGAAACTGGATATTTGAAGAGAAGGTTTGGACCTTAATTACGAAGGCCGAATTCGTGAATGGGAGAAATCCACCCAATGATTCCGCAAATATACCCATTCAAAATTTTATTTTCCCAATATTTCCAAAAATACAGATTAGATAGAATTGAAATCCATAACAGTTCGAAGGTTCATACAGAATTTAATGAGTATAATAAGACATGAAGATCACAGAATATTGAATATATATTTGAGAGAAAAGATTTTAAATTTTTTATTAAATTCAAAAAAGTCTACTTGTTAAAGGCTATTGATACAACAATTAAATACAGATTTTTCTGTATTAACTTTTACATAATAATATCTTTCGATATTGATTTGATATCTTTCGATATACTTTTATGTCGTCGACGTACTACGTCTTCAATGACAAAATTATTATATCAACTGGCATATAATGATCAAAGTAAAAAACCTTAGAAAAGGGTAAAAAAATGAAATACAACCTAAAAACAATACTAGACACACTGTTTCATCTTCTATCTTTCGATTTAGAATCATCAGTAGCATTTATTCTATATTATATATCAAAAACTTACCACGTGTTATCCCACTCACATTTCACATCAACGGAAATAACCAGATTTAAGTCCATACGCATGCTTGTTAGAATTGTGCATAGAAAACAATAATGCCACAGATTTTACTTAAACCTTCTTCTTTCCTTGACAAATGAAATGCGGTAAAAAAACATTTTCCAAAATCTTTATAACTTCAAAAATTAAATGACAGTTGATATTGACCTTTGAAAACTATAAGTTTTCATTCAAATATTAAATTCAAAAAAGTCTACTTGTTAAAGGCTATTGATACAACAATTAAATACAGATTTTTCTGTATTAACCTTTACATAATAATATCTTTCGATATTGATTTGATATCTTTCGATATACTACGTCGACGTACTACGTCTTCAATGTCATTGAAGACAGAAGCAGAATGAGCAGAATTTGTCTCAAACGACTAGGTTGGACTCACTGATGAAGAATCCGTGGTCGAAATTGGTTCTGTCTGACTCCAACTCTCGAAAGAAAGGACCTAGAGTCTTGAATTTCCCAGGTTAGGTTTCGATCCTAAATAGCTCGGTTAAGTTCGTTAATGGGCGAAACCTGCCGAAAGGTTTTCGTGTTACAGCCATTTGAAATATTGATTTTTCAGTAACTCAAAAAATATTTGTCTGATCGAAATGAGACTTGGTTGGAAGATGAACAGAAGCAATAGGAAGAATTATCCATAGAAAAATTCGAAAAAAAAACAATTTTTTTTGGAAATTTCCATATTTCATCTGAATTTGACTGAAACCTCCTAACCGCCACTTCCTAAGCGAGTACTTTATTTATTAATATTTATCTGATCGAAATGAGACTTGGTTGGAAGATGGACAGAAGCAATATGAGAAATTATCCATAGAAAAATTTTGAACAAAAAATTTTTTTTCTGAAAATTTCCATATTCCATCTGAATTTGACTGAAATATCCTAACCGCCACTTCCTAACCGAGTACTTTTTTTCAGCCCAATCAGATTTCCTGATTTTTCTGAGGAACAATCAATAGAAAAATTCAGGTGGTTTATTTTTGAAATTTATATATTTCAAAAAGCATATCTCTGAGTCCGTTTAATTTTTTTTCTAATCGACACCGGAAACTAGACACTCTGTTTCAGTCCAATCAGGTATTCTTTGAACTTTCCTAATAGTAAGTTTATCATCAACCTGCCACGGAATCTACTGGTGAAAAGTCGAAGCATTTACTGGATACTACAGGGACAAAATGCAGGACAGCGTCGTCAATAGATCGTCGTCAATCGACGTATTTCAGTCGTATGTTCACACTCTGTGCTTCATGAGGTGATTCTTTTGAATAAAGTTCTTTATTCAAAGGGTGATTCCCTGGAAGTTTTATCGGTTCTTTCCCGTAGTGCATGAGCATTGTATCGGAATCGTCACTACTTAACAGTGTTTCAAATTTCAGCATGATCGGATATTCGTCTTGGGAGATATTGATTGGAAAAGAAAATGTCTGATTTTGAGTTGATTTCCTGAGTATAATTGATATTTCGGGAATAAATATTGATCCGATCATGACGAAACTTGATGCGCAAATTCGTACAAAATTTCTCGATCATTTCATTGGAACAATTCAAGATGTGAAGATTTAGTTTATAAATTCTTATATCTTCTCATCCTATGGTTCTGGTACACAATGTCTGTAATTATCGATTTTAAACCGAAATTGGTCTTAAACGATTAGGTTGGATTGGCTGAAGAAGAATCCGTGATCAAATTCAATTCTGTTCTACCGACCGTGTGTGCTCTAACTTTCTAAGGAAAAGACCTAGAATCTTGAAACTTTTAGTTTATGCTCGGAGTCTGAAAATTCCGGTTGAGTACGTTAATGGGCGAAATTGGTCGAAAGGTTTCGGAATTATAACAATTTGAAATTTTGAGGGGTTGTTCCAAAATTAATTGATGCGATAAGAAATTCAAATGCGAAAGCATTTTTTCTCTAGAGACTACTAATAAGATCTGGATGAAATTTGGCATATAGCTTGAAGTCAATATTTAACAACTTTTCAACTCGATCAGATATTCATTTTAATTCAGGGAACATATTGAGCAAAAAGTTATTTTCTTTCATTTCGCGCTTGTTCCTGAGTTATCGTTTTGCCTAGTGTCTGTGATTTTCAAGTTTTTAGCCAAAATTGGTCTTCATGGATTAAAAAAATTTGATTTTTTTCAAAAAATATTCATTAGAATGCAATAAAAATTGGCACACACCTTGAAGTCAAAATATAACAATAGTGCTCGCAAGTTCGGTTTTAACGTATATTTATCTGCAGAGAAATTTCTTAAAAATATGTCGAATTTCTAGGCTATTTCAAATTTTGAGATGATTTTCTCAAGTTCTCGAAATGAAGTGAGGTTGTCAAAATCAAACTTCTTGAATAGTAATGCCAAAGCATAACGTTCGAGATTTATGTTGAAAAAATGTTTTTTCGAAAAGTATTAATAACCTTAGCATGGAGTTTGCACAGACCTTGAAGTCACTATTTAACAACAGTACTTTTATCAAATCTCAGAATTTGATCGCGGATTTCATAGCTATCATTGTTAATTATCCCCGAACTAACTCAAAAAATACCCATATCCGATCGTCTATTGCCAGAGTATATAATCTGCGGGATCTTAGGATGGATTTCAAGTATTTGGCGTTCGTAACCAAACCTGCTCTCCAATTATTAAGTCTCAAAGCAGATTCTCTCGGTACTTATTCGGCTTTAAGTCCCATTGAAATCATTGTCTCGTAACTGTTATGAAAACATCTAGAAAAGCACTGACATGATGAAGGCAGCAGCTTTTGTGCGCATCTTCAATGTAGATGACCACTTCGAAAACAAATTTGAACATGCTCGTAAAAGCTGCTGTCTTCACGGAACTTTTTTTTTCGATAAATTACTGGAATTCAATTCGATCTTATCTGTATTTTTGGAAATATTGGAAAAATAAAATTTTGAATGGATATATCTACGGAACCATTGCGCGGATTTTACCCATTCACGAATTTGACGTTCGTAATTATGCCCCAAACCTACTGTACAAATATCGAGTTTCTAAGTTCCTTCTTTCGGAAGTTATTGTGTTTAACGCCGGACGTTTTTCACTTCGGTTCGTTTTTGGTGCAGGCAATTTTACCCATTCACGAATTCAGCCTTCGTATTTAAGGTCCAAACCTTATCCACAAATTCACCCAATAATTCCGCAGATATACCCATTCGAAATTTTATTTTCCCAATATTTCCAAAAATACAGATAAGATCGAATTGAAATCCAGTACTTCATCGAAAAATGACAGTTTGAAGGTTCATACAGAATTTAATGAGGATAATATGATGAGAAGATCCCAGAATATTGAATATTTGAGATAAAAAATTAGAAATTTTTTTTTGAATCGTTCTAATGACACGATCATCACGAAATTCTGCACAATATTGTCTTTCAGTACTAGATTCAAAGTTTCATCACGATCGAATTAGTATTTCTCGAGTTATACCGAAAAAAACAACGATATCGAGTAGAAAAACACGAAATTTAGTACACTGCTGTAAAATATGAAGTTCAAGGTACAACTCGAATTGTTCTCGAATATGAACAATAGTTTCAGGAAAAAAAAATTTTTTCGGAAAAAATTTTGAAAAAAAATTTTTTTCGAATTGGGCGACCATTAGATTTCAACGAAATTCTGCTCAAAGTTGTGCGTCGGTATGCTCCAACTAACTGTCAAGTTTCAATCCAATCGCTCCAATAGTTTCGTAAATATGAGGATAAAAACCTCAAAATTTCAAATTGCTATAACTCCGAAACTATTCAGCCGATTTGGCCCATTGACGAACTTAACCGCGGCATTCGGATGCGCAACCTACCCTGAAAGGTTCAATTCGAAAGGATTTTCCGTACGACCGTAATCGTGAATACGGCCGGACAGAATCGATTTTGACACCGGATTCGTCATCAGTGAGTCCAACCTATTCGTTTGAGACCATTTTAGGCTCAAAATTCAAAAATTACAGACGATTGGGTTGGACACCCTGAAGAAAAGAATTCATGGTCAAATTTAATTCTATTCGTTCAAAAAGATTAGTTGAATATGCAAATGATAATTGGTCTCAACATACGTCAAAGGTTTTCAGTCGAACTAATCATCAAGTTCAATCATTATCGAACAGAGCCTCCAAACAGAAACTGATATTTGGCAACTTAGTCCACTGAATCAGATTACAATGTCAATAAGCCACCGCTTATAATCTTTACCTTCTTCATAAGTCATAAAAACATTTTTGGTTTTGGCGAAAATATTAAGAATGTTATGATGACATTCGAAATAGAGAGGCTAGTTCTAACATATGTCTCTAAAGACTCTAAATGTTGGGGTCGCCTGTTTGCAAGATTAGCACATACCCCTGGTGGGGATCAAGGATCAAGTCACTTAATCTACTAAGGGCTGGTGTAAAATAGCTATCTTGACGACGGATAATGAAAAGTTAAGTCGTGAAATTTGGTTATAAAATGAGAGTTAACTTCTTTCTGTGGTTAAAATGAGTTATATAACGCCGGTCCTAATCGCAATAGCGAAAATTCATATTTCAATTCCTTTCAGAGTTTACTGTTGAGCTTCAACTGTTTGTGAGTAGGAGCAAAGATGCTTTTTTGGAGGTAAATAATATAATCCTCAAAGCACTTCAAAATTTTCACCTCAAACACAGAAAGGAATATTCAATCTGAATATTTTGTGTTTCTTCATAAATCTTTATATCTAACTAAAGTTTTCTTCAATTATTATAGAGACAAATATCAATAAAACACCTCGTGTAAGTATTACCTAACCATGCAATAATATAAACAAATTAAAAGAGCAACAAATAATCCAATTATTTACTTCCGAATAAACATGAATTAAGCCAGACGTATCATTTGAAACAGTAAAAAGGTGAATATATACACGCTAGAATATTAGCAATTCAAAATATTATTCTCACAAGAAGTTAATCCTTGGTAATCCCAATAACAAAAGAGCTGACCAGTTGTTTATGCATAATTGAAGATCTGAAGTTGGTCTCGAGTTCAAGGAATCGAAATACTAGATTTTCAACATTTCTCACCTGAACACTAGATGGATGGTGTTTGTACCGGTAGTTCACAAATCAAAGAATTGTTTTTTGTAAGGCGCGAGTATTGATGAGTTCTAGGAATTGTGACCACTGAGGTGGGTTCCTATGCACTTCACAAGAAGGACAAAATTACCGCGATTTTTCCATTGTTCTACCTGCAATATGATCTTGTGGTTTGTATTCGAATCGTTGAGATTCTGGAAAATTTGAGAATAAATTGTTGAATGATCATCATTCCCGGGGATTTTGATATACTGTTGGTTACATATTCCAAGCTGCCATTTCTGAGGAGCTAAAGGAAGAATACCAAAGAGGCTCTTCAGCGCAAGAACGAAGGATTCATAATAGGAACAGGTTGATTTTGACAATTCCTGGCAGCAATGCTGTTTCTTACATGTATTGATAGTTTTTCAGTTATCTTTTGTTTTCAAGTGAAAATAAATCACCAAGGCGAGTAACAGTGTCAAGCAGCAAGTCCAAATGATCTTCATTATCAAAATGGGTATTCTCTCTTCGCGCCCATTTCAAGGCCCTAAAATCAAATCTGGCACCCTGCTGGCAAGATTTCTTGTGAGTGGGGCCGTTTGGAAAAAAAATGTGTTAAAATATATTAACTTTCGAGTCAATCCCTTTAATGTATTAATATAGTAATATATATTTTGTGTGATAGTATATGGGTACTTCTTTTTCGTTCCGATATACTAAGTTTTACTCTTCCTAACAAACAAAGTCTCTTGCATGAATTTTATCATTGGAATCAAATATTCTATCCGTACGACTACTGAAAAACCTTAACCGCCGTAAAAAATTTCAATTTGCATCGAGAAAATGATCTTTTAAATTTAGCTCCTCATATCGGCTGTTTAAACGGCCGAAACTTCGCGGCTTTCGTGACGTACCGGGATATATCCACTCTCTGCCTCTTCTCTCGTACTCTCCAGCAAGCCAATAGACAGCGTCGGCTGTATCGATCGGTGAATCGTACAATAACGATTACGTAGAAGGCGATCTGATGCGTTTTTTCCGCTTCGACCTTGAATCCCGTTTTGACCATTTTTAACACCTAATTATTCAAAATTCGCTAATGGTTGAAGTGTGTGATAGCATATACATTATGATTTTGTATCGATGTAGAATGAGAAGAACATAAAAATATGATAATTCGTGTTACATGCAAGAGTCCTATTGGGAATTTCAAAATTCAAGAGAATTAATGAATTGAAGTCAGGAGCTTTTACAAGCTGGTTCAAATTCGTAACCAAAATGGTTACCTTTTTAGGTATTAACCTAACAACCTTCAAGCTATCAATTTTCAACAAATACTAGATTTCAAATGAATCCCATCTGTACTTTAGTAAATATTGGAAAATAAAATTTCAATGGGTATATTTGGGAATCAATGGGGGAATTTTACCCATTCACAGATTCTTCGACATTCATGATTGAGCCTGATGTAATCTACTCTCTAAATATCGAATCTCTAAGTCGTTTCTTTTGGTAGCTATTGTTTCCACAGTAGGCTTTACTGCCAATGGTATACACAATGACTACCAAAAGAATCTACTTAGAGAGTTGATAATTGAAGGACAGGTTTGAGTTTGAGTTTACATAATATCGAAGGCCGAAATCAGCGATATAACGTCCAACTAGTGATTCCTCAGATATACCCATTCACAATTTTATTTTCCTCATACTTTTTCCAAAAATTCAGATTGGATCGAATGGAAATCCAGTACTAGAAAAATATATTTTTATATTCAATATCTCAAAAACTTTGCACCATATTTTGTGGAAACATTTTACATACCTTCAAGGCGATATTTTACATTAAATTACTAGATTTCAACTCAATAAATCTGCATGTTTGGAAATATTGGTAAAATTACATTTCTGTTGGGATCTACGGAATCGTAGCGTTTTAACATCTGGTCCCGAAAACCCTGACAATTCTCGAGAAAAAAGTTATATAGGTACTAAATTTAACATCCTATATTGTTCGAGAATTTCAAAATCCGATAGTTGTCAATTATCAGGATGTTATTCATCATGAATTTGACCAATATTTTCGAAAATATACCGATTGTCATGCATACGAATCAGGTCCTCTTGCAGAAAATCTTCATTTCTCAAGATATCGGATTGAAATTTTGGAGCTTGATATCTACTGTAGATTGTTTTCCAGCATTTGAGAAAAATGAAAAGTATGTCTATGATCTCCCGTCCACCGGAATTGGACGTCATTTTCTATTTTGTCAAATGAACTGATATTCTTGCATAGTTTTGCAGAACAAGCTGCACAAACAATCAGTCAATTCTTCTGAAATAACATATTATAATTGGAGCGAAATATCGTGGAATAACTTGGAAAATGTAATCGGTGAGTATATTTGCTTCACAACATTAAACTACCGGTATTGGATCTTTAAAAAAATCTAGAAAAGCACTGACGTGAAGTCAGCAGCTTTTACGCGCTTGTTAACATTGCGAAATGATGACTATAAAAATTTTCAAAAAAATTTTCAAAAAAAAAAATTCTTTTTCTCGAATTTTTCCCTGGATAATTCTTCTTATTGACACTGTGGCACAAAAACCATTCGGCAGATTTGGCACATTAACGAACTTAACCGAGATATTCAGGATCTTAACCTTACCTGAAAATTTCAAGATTCTAGGTCCTTCCTTTCGAAAGCTACTGCGCACATGGCTGGACGGACAGAATCAATTTTGACCACGGATTCTTCATCAGTGAGTCCAACCTAGTCGTTTGAGACCAATTTCGGCTCAAAATTCGAAAATTACAGACATCGCGACGAAATGATAACACGCTGTTCCCTAGGACAAGCGCGTAAAAAGTCCGCTTAATGGCATTATCGGAATTCTTTTTGACACTGAATTGGTACATCTTTTCATCTAGACTCACGGGGATTTTGGGCGTCATCTCTCATATAGTGGAGTGTAGTGCTCCGTTCCGTTTATCTCGAGAGTGTTTTACAGAAGGTCCAGCCCCCAGAACAAAGCGCGTAAAGAGCTATTGAAAAGAAATAATCCAACAATCGATTGCCCTTCTTGTCGTATGGAGATTGTCTCTTACTTCTTTGCAAGCTTTTTCTATCCTCTGTTCCAACTGATTTCATAAAGTATTTTCAGAGGCATAAGCTTTTTCTCCAAATAACCCCATAGGAAGGGATCCAGAGGAGTTAAATCCGGCGACCTGAGAGGTTATGTCAGAGGCGCCAGACTAAACGTCAAATTCGAATTAATTTTTCCGATGATTATGTAAAGGGACCCATAGTAGTTTATTATCAATTCTAACACACGAAACATTTGAGGAGAAATCAGATTGTCATTTTTTCGGAAGGTTTTGCTCGAATTACAAGACAGAAATTTTACTCACCCAAATTCCACCTCGAGTGGTATATGTCGATCACTGATATGGTCTCCTTCGAGAAAGCCAAAAAAGAACAATTCAGCTGTATTTAATTTGAGAAATGTCAACATTTTATCGCTGAAAAACGAACTTGCTAAAAGACCTATTACACTATCCAATCTCCAGGGCGCGGTAAATCGGGTGCCCAGTATGCCGGGTAGGGTCTCTCTCATTACACTACCCTAGATACTGGCTCCTTCCTGAATGTACGCTCTTGGCTTTGCTATTTGCTAAGATACTATGTCCATAAAGTTAGCAGAGCCACTTGCACCGAAGTCAATGAAAACCATCTCAGTAAATGTCGAATATTGTTGAGAATTTGTCGTGAACGAAAAAAAAGTTGCCACGATTTTGTTTTTTTTTTAAAAGAGGTGGCTCTGCTAATTTAATATCAAGTAAGCAGTGCCATTCAAAAATATGCATTTTATTCGATCGAAAAGGTTGTTAATAATTGTCAAGCATTTGTCGTAGACCATCGAACGTGAAAAAAACAGAATTTCTTATAGCTTTTTTCAGAGTTTTATGAAATTTACTTATTTCTGAGGATTTTTCGTAGACTCGGCAATCATGCATTTGTATATGGATATTGAAGGTTCATTTTTCGTATCATTATTGAATGATTTAGGGTTGTATACCTATTAAGTCTTCTGTTTCCCTAAACGCACAATTTTTCGTTTCAATGCTTAGTAATGGAAATATTCCATTCAGACGTATATAAACCGGCGTAACTTTCCGATATAAAAAAATAACTTAGATGCACGTTTTTTTTCAGAAATGAGCGGAACGATTGAAGAACGATCGAAATATATTCGTCGTAAAGGAGATTTGTCGCGCTTTTAGTTTTTTTTCAAGGGTTGGCTCTGCTGACTTAATATCAAGTTAGCAGTGCCATTCTACAATTTGAATCGAATTCGATCACATAGGTTAAAAATAATTGTCCAGTATTTGTCGGAAACCATCTAACGTGAAAAAAGTTGAATACCACCCAATATCAGACAAAAATGATACGGGTAATAAACCTGAAATATCAATATACCAATGCAGGGTTGCCGACTTCGCCGAAATATTTAATTTAAACCTAAAAAAACTATAAAAAATAATTCTTTCAATTTTTTCTAGTAACCTTTTAATCGATGTATATTATAGAAAGGCTCTGCTAACCTAATATTAAGTTAGCAGACCACCCCTTTGAAAAAACTGAAAGCGTGACAATTTTTTTCCTTCACGACAAATATTTTGGAAAAAAAGTTCATCTAAATAATTTTTTGTATCAGAATGTTACGTAAGTGTATATCCGTCTGAATGGAATATTTCCATTACTAAGCTTTAAAACGAAAACTGTTCGTTTTGCTTTCAGGAAAACAGAAGGTCATACAATCGAAAATCAGTCAGTAAAAATACAAAAAATTAACCTTAAAAATCAATATACAAATGCAGTGTTGCCGAGTCTACGAAAAATCCTCAGAAATAAGTAAATTTCATAGAACTCTAAAAATGAAACTGAAAAGTTATTTTTCTGTTTTTTCACGAAAGATGGTCTACGACAAATGCTCGACAAATACTTATGACCTTTTCAATCGAATCCGATGCATATTTTAGAATGACACTGCTAACTCAATATTAAATCAGCAAAGCCACCTTTTCTAAAAAAAACTGAAAGCGCAACAATTTTTTTCGTTCAAGACGAATTCTCGACAAATATTCGACATTAACTGAGATGGTTTTCATTGACTTCGGTGCAAGTGGCTCTGCTAAGTTTATGGACATAAGGATACTGCCCTGTATGCCGGGTGGTAGGGAGCCAGGCAGATCAGATCCATTCTATTGCCCAATATCAGGACCCTATCTGCCGGTTCCTCACTTAGCTGCCCGTCCATTAGTTCGGTGGCGATGCGCGGCGCATCACGTTATGAAGATGAGGATTGTTGATTGTCAATTTATTTATGAATTCACCACTTGTGATTTTGGCCCTCATTCATTCATCCATTCTAGTCTACCTCTTCAGCAGACTAGGCTACCGAGGTAGCAATTTTGGCCCTGTAACTGGCCTGTAATAGTGAGTCACAGATCTGGAGAAATCACAGAATACAAATCCTGTCACAACATATCTCTAATATTTACGTGTCAAGCCTACAGAAAGTGGAACGAACCCAACCGAATGAGATCGAGAATGGTCCATGACTCCATGCGCCTTATTCTTGAAAAACGATGGTATAGAACGTTCTCTATGGCACAATCTCCCGTTCGACCTTCCTCCCATTTGTCAAAACGTCAATTCCGTATTCTTGAACGTCAAGAAGCGCTATTCATGAATTCTGGGAAGAGAACAAACGTGGAAAAATGGGCGATTCGACGCCGTTGGCAAGGAAACGAAAGCATTTATGATGGAACGATAGAGAACGTTTATACCATCGCAGTCAAGATGGGGAGCAGTCCGAATGAGCGATCATAGACGAACAATCATGCCAAATGTTCTAACCAATCAAAGACAAGTATTTTCGACAGACATGAAGCTAACTTCATTCATGTAGCCAACTTTATGTATAAAACATCGACATAGACTATATTTCTGTATATAAAAGTTTGTTTTTTGATGGGATATAGACTGGATTGTGGAGAATTAATGAACTACTCTTCTTTGTTTTAACCTAGCTTTCGAATAATATTTTATTCTTCTTCGGGGTCTTTCTGTAAATACAAATTGAAATCTTTTACATCACAAACATCAACATTTATGTAAATCACATTTTTAACTCATTAAAAACTTATCTACTTACACAAAATGAGATTATTTTTATGAGTTCATTTGGAATTTAACTCTTGTTTTCTGAATTTTCACGCCTTTTTCTAAAAATTCAGAAAACAAGAGTTAAATTCCAAATGAACTCATAAAAATAATCTCATTTTGTGTAAGTAGATAAGTTTTTAATGAGTTAAAAATGTGATTTACATAAATGTTGATGTTTGTGATGTAAAAGATTTCAATTTGTATTTACAGAAAGACCCCGAAGAAGAATAAAATATTATTCGAAAGCTAGGTTAAAACAAAGAAGAGTAGTTCATTAATTCTCCACAATCCAGTCTATATCCCATCAAAAAACAAACTTTAATATACTGAGACTGTTAAAAAATCAGATTTCTATATATATATATATTGTCATAATTCAAATTTGAAATCATACAGTTGTCATAAGAGTTGGGAGCGTATTTCGGAAAATTGTAAAATGGATCATTTTGAAAAAAAAAGATCACTTCCAATCAACTATAAGCAGAAGGAGCTGCTCACCGACTACATTACACGAAGACCCGAAATGTACATAGGTCAGTTAAATTCAGATTATACAAGGGAGAATATGAAAAAAACTGGAAGTAAATCACAGTGTTCTGAGTTGAGCTTTAGTTAATCTAAACATTTTGATAAATTTTGGATCAGATAGATCAAACGGGCTCCATTTAGAAAGCACATGGACACCTATTTGGTATTGTTCTGCATCTTCCACATCTTCATTCAGTACTTCCCACATAATAGCACTCGCCATGTCCATTTCCGATTGAAAAAAGAAATTTTGTAGTGAAAGTTAATTGAGATTGTTAAGAATTATTGCCAAACAGATCAAAATTGTCAAATACCCGAAACATAATTAAGGTCCTCTATGTATCGTTCCATCACAAATCTTAAGAGATACATCGCTCGCTCTCCGTGAAGCACTCATTCATTTCAAGAATACCGTTTCCCTAAAAACTCGTAGACACGCCCCCTTTCTATCAATCGTTCTGTTCCCCGGTTTCAAGAATAAGCGCCCAGGTCACACGATTCCGTCTACGGTCTCTGCCTGCCGGGCCCTAGATATTAGATAGTATAATAGGCCTCTAAGTTTTGCTGGATTGCATGTTTCATCGCTGTGAATCGAGCGTCGCTAGGAAACTCACTAAAAATGGAATGAGGGGAATAGTCGCTTTTACACCATTGAGGATGAAACTAGTTGAATATTTAATGCGTATACGTAAAATATAAAGAATATTTCATATGTCTTCAAAGTATTTTTCGTCGGTGCTCTGGATTCTGATGCTCGTCCATTTTCTTAATTGCTCGGTATGTATAGCTTCTCTGGTCTACCTCAAAAGTACATTTGCTGCCCATATTCTGATAAATACTGGAGTCATTTTTTTTACAGCCATCATTTCATATTATCAGTCTAATAAACACAATTGCCTTGAATCAACTGAAATTTTATTCATCCGTTCTCGTATTTCTATTTTATGTCCTCAATAACAATGATTTTGCCTTGTCATCTCGAGCGGCTAGAAATAATTCCTTTCTTTTCATCACAATCAATTTAGAAGAACAAACATTTTTTCCTTCTGCTCATTAAAAAATCAATTCGTAGTCATAAAATTACGCAAAAATGTATGAATAGCTCAGCAAGGTTGAAATTAAGATATACCTTATGTTATGTAATATCAGCGGCTAAGTGATTTCCAGGCAATAAACGAAGAGCCATTAATTCAGTTATCATCTGTTGATTCGACTTCAAATGTTAATCTTAATTCTGGAATGTTTGAAGAAACACGATTTAGTAAATTCCCAGTTGCTTTTACGAAGAAATGCATTATTATGGTTGAAAATTCCTAATATAACTTTCTTATAATACATGAATATAAATATTAAATAATATAAGTATTATGAATGATTTATGCATGTGGATAGTAGGTACTGTAGAACTGATCTCAAGTACCTTATTCGAGAAAAATATATACATCGAGATACAATCTGCATTTTCAGAAAATGCAAGGTGTTCTTGAAGAAAGAACCATCTTATTGAAAAATGAATTGGAACGAATTTTGAACACATCAGTCAGGAAGTCTCCTCGTCAAAACTGAAAATTCTGGAGATGCACTAACGTGAAGTCATGAACTGTTGCGCGCTCGTTCGAATTCGTTGCTATAAAAACGGCATTTCTTGGGTGATCTTCTTAACATTGAGTTATGACATGAGAAAATAACATGTTCAGGTGGCAATATCCACAACGTTTGTCATTTATTTCCCGAATATTTCCGAAAAAATATCAGATCGAGACAAAATTCGATTCAAGAATTTGAGAAATTAAAAAAAAAATGGAAAACTTTTTATCTTTTAACGAAATGATTCATATGGAATTTGAAACGACTAGAAGGTTGAAGGTTCAAATCAAAGACTCTTAACAATCACATGTCCGTAGTTATCGAGCGAATTAAACCCATTCATGATACCTACCCATCCAATGGATAACATTTTCTACCAAGTCAACCAAGTGACCGGTCAGGGACACACTGACTCATAAAAAAAACAACTTTAAGACTCAAAATCAATTTAGCAGAGCTGGTTCTTATCGATGAAGTTCTAGTTCATGAATGGGCAAAATCTAACAAAAAATTGCACTACTCCGATTATCAATTTTTCTGAATGTAGGTACACATCCGATTGATATGAAATTTTTTCGCAAATTTCATTTCATCTGAATCCGACAATCTGACAAAAAAAATTCTCATAATAATATAATAATTCAGGATTTTTTTTCGATTTATAGCAAAGTAGGCCTCGTCGGCATTGACAATAAATAACCAAGTCTAGGTGTGTTCGTATCAATATTTCTAAAGATTTTGAGGAAACAACTTCATACCGCTGAACAGAATTGATACGGAATCTTCCTAAAGCCGCGTACAGACACGGGAGCAGAGCTGCTCATGAGGAGCTCGCGAAAAAATAGACACAGCGAGGCAGCCTTGAGCGAGATGTGAGGCCAAGTCGAGCCGCAGTGGCTCGCGAGCCCCTTCCCAGTAGCCCAGGGGGGTGAAACTCCTAGTGGAATATGGGAAGCAATTTTCTGTGACTGGCCACTCGAGATTAAGGGAGATAGAAGATATGAAAGTATAGCTTTCTCCGTCGGGACTGGATGATCCGAAATGACATTTGACTGACTGACTTCTAGTATTTTTGCCTGTAAAATAAAAATGGAGTTGTTTACTAAGGGTACTGGCTAGATAAGCTAGTATTTTCTAAATATTCTATACAGTTTTTTGTATTCTTTTCTCATTTAGCTCCTGTAATAATATCTGAAACATCAATGAAACCTTCCTCGATCAAACTTAAGTTCACATGAAAATTTTCCTTAAATGAAAATCCATACGGAAATGTTAAAGGTTTGTATGATATCACAGGTTCTCGAAAAAAAAACCTGCATTTTCCCGATTTCGTTAAGAATCCTTCTAGATTAGTAACCTGGTAATAAGGCTTCAATATTGATGCAATTCCCGAATATGTTCTGAATGATCACGTAGATATGAATCTTATGATTTGATTTCCGAAGACAGCTATAATAGTTCCAGTATTGACTCTGAGAAAATCATTGATGCCTTCAACATCTGATCAACCTTCAGTAGAAAGGCCTGATACAACAAGCTTTGCTTCTAGTGCTGATGTGGCCAAAATTATAAAGGTAAATGAAAATTCCTTTTTAGTTGAAAATAAAACTATTTTTACGAAAATTAGGATTCTCAATCATATTTGTCCCCTGAGCAGCAGTCCTTATACTAAGTTCATAGAGAACTGTATCTTTCAATTTATTCAAACTCAAAATGAACAGTAGGCAAAAAAAATTAAAACTGTTTATAGTAATCGCCTCCGTATTAACAGAGTCGTACACACTTTTCAAAGTTTATAATGCTGTATTGATGCAGTAACGCAGGAGCAAATTGTTTCCATTACCAATAGTTTATTTTCTCTTGTATTTCTAATGTAGGAAAGCCCACCAATATTTTCAAGCAACATTTTTCAGTTAAAAAAAAGGATGATTTCCTAGTTTTCAATTTTGAATTAATTTAAATATTTGATTTCTAGGTTTTTCCCAGATAGCACAAATACGTCTTAGGGACGTTCTTAAAACGTCCAGCTCGGACATTCGGGACATCCTCAAAACGTCCATTTTACGGACGTGGACGTCTTATGGACGTTTTTAGAACGTCCAATGTTACTAATCAGGATGTCCTCAAGACGTCCATAATAGAGCCTTTCAGGATTTAAAATGGACATTCATAGGACGTCTTACAGACGTCCTTTTAAGGACGTTTCATGGACATAGTTGGGGGCGCATGAAGATATCGAGGGGTTATTCTACAGTGTGTCAGTTTCAAGAGGCACCACCTTTATATCTCGCCCCATGCGGAATCAGAAAAAATGCAAAAACTGTTAAACTTTTGTCTGTACAGGGACATTTTATACAGTTGGTTCCAATTAATTTTATCAACCCTGTGAGGGTGATGACAGCAACCCCTATAATCTTACATGGGAAGAGGTGTTGAGTGACACTTTCTTTCAAAGGTAATTCGATCATTTTTCTAAAAAAGCCATACACCTGGCCTTTTTTGTTAGTACTTCCGAAAAATTGATAGCAAGAGTTGCAATGTAACTCGAAAGTGCTTTTCAACATTTTCATGTTTCATTGAAACTTTTTCTATCAATTTTTCGGAAGTACTAACAAAAAGGTCAGATGTATTTTTTTTTGGAAGACAATCAAATTACTTTCGAAACAAGGTGTCACTCAACACCCCTTCCCATGTAACATTATAGGGGTTGCTGTCATCAGCCTCACAGGGTTTATGAAAATTGATTAGAACCAATTCAAAATGTCCGCCCAACCAACCAAAGATTACCGTTTACTGCATATTTACTGATTTTGTATAGGGGCAGAAATAATAAGTGTTGTTCCTTTTCACATTGACACACTGTATATATCCATGTCCTGTCTCCTTCAAATGAAATGAATTGATTCATTATTCATCAGAATTCCTCCAGGAAATAAGTGAAAATAATTTATAATTTTTTATTTAGAAGGAGTTTTTTCCAAACAATATTTATATGTTGTTTGATATCAAAACTTGTTGAGTTCACACCTTTCCTCTCCTCTGCCCTTTTCAACCATGCCAGAATTGACGATTCAGTTTCTTTTCTTGGTCCTGTCTGGCTTCTCAGCTAAACCTGAAAATAATTTAAATTGTTTATCCAAACTGAATGGCAGATCAAGATGCAATTCCAAATTCTTCAGTATTGATCATTATAAAGCAGTTTTTATTTTTTATTTTTTTGAGGAAAATCATAATTCAAAATCTCTGGTGTGTGAGAATTATATGGAAAAATGTGAGCACCTGTGTTCACATTATTCTATAAAAAAAATTAATAAAATATTCTTTCAAATACCCCTATTTTTCAAGGTGAATATGAAATCAATTTTGGTGCCTAATATATTGTGATATCTACTTCAACGTACAGGTTTGGTGCCTAATATATTGTGATATCTACTTCAACGTACAGGCAGTGACTACAAAATACTCACTTATAATTAGCTCAGTGACTTTCATGATACATGACTTCTTTACTTTTGGCCCCAACCAACTACTTGTTTGATCATTAGTGATCAATAAAATCAATATTTGCTTCACCATATTATAATTGTTTGTACCTCCTATTTTTGCATTCATTCACCTGCAAAGTAATTTTCTTATTCATCACAAAAACCCTCTTCATTCTCATGATTCGAAGCAACATTATAATATGTATTACGAACAATAAAGAGCAAAAATATAAAATCAACTAACATTTTCATTTGTTTCAATATTTAAAGTAGCATCAAATTCAATTATTTCTTGTTCTGAAATCAAAGGAAAATTTAAATTATATTTATCGTTGTGAATTCCATCAGACTCCTTTGAATGGAAGGAAGTATCAGAATGGACGGAAGAGTCCAACATATCCTGGACAACTTCAGATGATTTACCATCTTCTCAATCACCTATAAAGAAAAAATTAGATATATTCAAATATATTTCTGAAAACAGTTATTCAATCGTATATAATCAAAACTTAGCTCACCATTAATACTTTTAGGCTCTGAAACTGTCTCATTAACTGTAAAATGAAGAATATGTTATTGAACATGGTGTATGTGTATGTTGTTTAGAAATTCTATAACTATTTTTTTTATTTAAAGAGAAGGAAGAAGACTTATATCACCTATTGATTCTTCGTTAAAGAATGAATTGGTTTTTGACTTGAACTCTGATTCCAAGTCACTTGTTTCTTCAGCAGTTCTTGCTTAAGATCTTGCTTTCAACGGTATATGAAATATCGAACATACAGCAACATTGTGGAGCAAGTTCTTGGAATGACTTGCATCATTTACTCAATATCCTATAATTGAATTTATTATGGAGAATGAAATGATTGGAACTCGTACCACTTGAATACTTTATTTGTGCCTTTTTGTCAGCCTGACTTCAGGGGAAACCTAAAACAGTTAACAAAACCGGCTAGAACGGATACAAATTTGTTGTGAACCGTCAGTCAGCAGACAAATAGGCACGAAAAAGGAATGATGTAATATAGGTAGACATAGACATTATAATGTTTACTAACCATTCGGTATCTCAATATTCCTTGAAATCACTGATATCCTTTGAGAATCTAATCTGATCTGAATAATAATCTGAGACAATGTCTCTGTAATAATATATTTTCCTTAGCTATTTTCATTTCTGTCTTTCGTGTGGCGTCCCGCTAAAAATTTAACAACCATTGACATCTGCCATGACGGTCACACTTCACAAAAGAACACAGAACCACAATAACCGTCTCCCTATTCTTAATTCCGAGGATATGGTATTAACTTTGTATAAAATTGAATTGTTTGTTGTCATGATCCAATAGCAAAATATACACTCGATCTGAATAATGCCAGTAATCACACAAATGAACAATTCGAAGATATGATCTTCGTACTTAGAATGGACGTTCTAAGGAGGTCGCTTTCTGGACGTTCTGAGGATTTAACGAACTGGACGTTCTTAAAACGTCCAGAATTGGTCCTGGACGTTCCGACCAAATATGGACATGTAATGGACGTCCTCAGGACGTCCTGTGCTATCTGGGTTACCACTAGTTCCAGGATCCATGGATTAAATTAAGTGGATTCAGCAACTCTTTGATGGAAGACTCTTTCGGACATATCCTTAAATGATAATATTGTTATTATTCTTTCAAATTTTCAACATATCATTTCGTTAATAATAATATAGTTAATAGTTAATGAATTGCAAATGACCTTTTGGTTATTTCTTCATATAATGTTGGTAGATTCTGTATATTTGAACGGAAGAAATAAATGATGAAACGTAATATAATTAACACATATTGCATAGGTATGTAATTGATTCATGTCGTTTTGGTTTTCATGACTGAAAAAGAGTAAAATTCCATTTGAAAACATAAAATGTAGTATGAAGTTAATTTCTATTACCTTCTATCTGATACCTAGCCCTAGCAGTTAATTCAAATATTCCCGCCACAAACAAAATACTTTCAACTATGCCTGTCGCTAGTGAGCTTTCCATCCAAAATTAGTTCCCCATGTGGCCGTTGGTGTCGCTAGTGAATGGCCATCTAAGATGGCCGCCACTTTGTTTCCACAGATTAGTAGGGAGTTTACACTTCTTATATATTTGTATTCTGTGCAGTAGCCCGTACAGCAGCGTAGTAAAACAGACGTTTATTATTTTACGAGAATTCATATGTATCAACGTGTACTGATATGACGAATGAGAATGATGCTAAATATAAAAATTATTAAATGGACATGATTGGGGAATCTAGGTTTTCATGGAATGTGGTTGGAAATACGGAAAATTGATAAATGATTGAATTATTCCATAGGAATATTGTACATTATATGCTTATTCACAATGATTTGACAATGAAATATATATACACATTGTGAACCAACCGGAAAAATCGAGAACAGAATTCGTTCAACCCTTTATTTTTCAAAGTAACTGATGCTGAATGGAAAAGTTACATAGTTATACTATTCAAAATGCACTTATCCATACTCTCTCACAACTGTTTGATTTTTCATAGTGCCCAGACGCTTTATTCAAAGGCTAAAATAAATTTAACTCTCTATACCATCAGAAAAATAAATTGCAACTACAGTTGCTTTTCCCTGTTTATTTCGTTAACTCTAAGTTTTTGCGGCATAATTTTCGAATCATCTAGGGTTAATATCAATATAAACTCAAAGTAGGTACTACCTTGATGAATACGCTTATATCAAAATACTAGAGACAAATCTGCCGAAACATTTCATTACAGTTGCATTCCAAAAAAACGAGCTTACCATTATATACCTAAAGATATTTTTCATCTTATAAACAACCTCGAAGTAATTATTATTATTTTCAATATGTATAACTCTGCGAGAATCGTTCGTTTTTTGTCTCTAATTATAGATTATTGACAGAATGAAAAGTAACGAATTATGCATTATATATATTCTTTCAGTTAGAATTATTCGGAAAAATATCCTATACGATTCAATTCACAAAATATATCTCACGGCTCGATCCGCATTTTTTCGTTAGAACTATTCCATACAAACGATACGCCTATGAATAACATCAAGACGGATAGCGTCACGAAACGCAGCTGTGTGCTCTCAACATCGTAAAAACATTCCAACGCTACTTGATTACCGTCCAAACTGAGCCTGAGGAATCCTTTTGCCTCGCCGTAAAAACCGACATCGGATGGATAGAGTTTAGCGGCTCGCGCACCGCTCTGCTCCCGCTCAAAAAACCGTCTACACTTGCGAGGCAGCCCAATTAACTTGCCTCACAAGCCGCTCAGCTCGCGTGTCTGTACGCGGCTTAAGGAAGTCCAATTTCGGTTTAAAATTGGATAATCAGACATTGTGATGGAACGATATCACGCTGTTGCCCAGAACCATATGATTAGAAGATTACATTTTTGAATTTTCGAATTGTTCCAATTAAATGAATGATCGAGAAATGTTGCACGAATTTGCGCATCAAGTTCCAAGTTTCATCATGATCGGAGCAATATTTTTTGAGTTATTTCGGAAATATCAATGATTCTTAGGAAACCAGCACGAAATCAGATATATTTTTTTCCAGTATCTCCCAAGACGAATATATTTCGAAAGCAATTTATCCTGTGTTTTTTTTAATTTGATATCTCTCCCCCGCCTTTAGGCTCCACACCCCTATACTGTTTATTTTTAAATAGTAATTATGGATTGTAATATATCAACTGAAAGGACATTCGATTGCACATTGAGCAGTGTGACTGAAAAAAGAATCTGTTGAGCTATTTTTTTATTACAAAATTAACAATTTGTGATTGCTGTCAGGTTCTTATTCCTGAAATAATAAATATTGAGAAATATCCTCCTAACCGCCGATTTCTATTTTCTAAGTTTGAGAAATGCATGCAGTTTGGAAGTTGGGGGTTTATACCCTTAAACCTCAAGAGTTTCGTTTTTGGAAAAATATTGCATGTGATATATCGCAGCAAAGGTTATTCGATGACCAATTCAGTTATGCGAACAAAAATAAAATTTAGCTCAAAATTCTTGCAATGTATTCGCTGCTTTTCACTCAATTGATTCATATCGAATGAAAATATGATATTATTCGCCTTTGAGAGATCAGGTAGCAACTAAAACGATACCATATATTTTGTCATCTTTAGTTGATCTGCTTGATTGACAAAAGAATATTTTTTTAACTAAAACTGAAGTTTTTCTCAACCTCCTCGCTTTATTTCGAGAACACCTTTATGTGTGTGGAAGCGACACCACCATCCTTATCTGTTTATTGTTGTATTTGCGATCTAATACATTAGTTCGCAGCTGTTTTAAACTTGTGTATAAATTTTCTTTTCATTTTCATTTTTATTGCAAGAATTTTAAAGTGAATTTTATTTTCGTTCACATAACTGAATTGGTCATGAAATGACCTTTGATGCGATATATCACAAGCAATATTTTTCCAATAAAAAAAATTGTTGGGGATTAAGGGTATAAGCCCCCAAATTCAAAATTGCATACATTTTTTAAACTTCGATAATAGAAATCGGAGGGTAGGAGGATATTTCTCAATATTTATTATTTCGGGAATAAACACCTGACACCAATCAAAAATTTTTGATTTTGTAATAAAAAAATAGCTTAACAAATTCTTCTTTCAGTCACACCGTTCAATGTGCAATCGAATGTCCTTTCATTTGATATATCACAATCCATATATTCCTATTTGAAAAAAACAGTAGAGGGGTGTGGACCGTCAAGGGTGAGAGATTTCAAATTCAGAACATCATAGAGAGACCAACTATCGAAATTACAAATCCATAGATTTGGTGATTTTCCTTAATAATAATTAGTAAGAGAATAATGGTCTGATTGCAGTACTGTCCAATCACAAATTGTAAATTAGTTTCTAATTTTTTAATAAGAAAACGGCACAACCAATTCTTCTCAAAACCGCATCGCAGAATGGGTAATCAAATTACCCTTCACTTGATGTATCACAATCAATATACTCCCATTTGAAAAAATTAAGTAGTTGGGTGCGGGGCATAGGGGGTAAGAAGTATCAAATTTGAAAAAGTATCAGGATAAATTGCTTTCGAAATTAAAAATCGATGGGTGCGAGTATTTCATTATTAATTCTCGTATAAGAATTATTGACAAGTTACATTACTGTTTTGGTACGCAGTATATGTTTCAAAAATTGTAAAGCAGTAGATGTTCCACATTTGTTATAAAAGCGGTTAAGTGTTCGAAGCAGCTAGACATCTATCCTTCCAAATATCTTATTCTCTTTCTGGGAAATAGTTTCATCAGATTATAGCTCAGTTCATTTTTATTCAGGGGAATTAATTGTTTGGACTTGACAAAGCGACCTTAAAGAAATCATTGTTTACAAAGAGAAAAAGAACAATATTTGACTATTCAAGGACGGCGTTTCGGACCCAAAATTTTAGTGGGTAACGGTAGGAAAGTGTCGACACCTAATTAATCTATTCATCTTGCAGGTTTTCTTTCCAATTAGATTTTTCTTTTCTGATTGGCCAGTCGATATAACTCGAACAATTAGGACACAGAACTCTTATTTGAAAGCAAACTGAAACTCAATCTGGAGCGCTTTTAACATCGCTAAGTGAATAGTAGCCAAAAACTGTGGTCTGAGAGAGCCACTGAATTTCCTGTGTTTCAGGAATCCATGCGTGCCATTTTTGAAGCCTTGCCGTTCAACAAATGCAAAAAATCACCAGCCTTCATCCATGACCATAGGTGCCAGATAGATACAAGGAATGTTTATCAATAATTGACCAATAGGTTAGTTCAGCTATGAAGATATCGAATCACAATATACCTTATCTTTATTTCATAAAAAAATAAATATTAAAGATTCATCAATTCTCCTCACTGAAAGACACAACAACAGCATCTTTCGCCACGTTATCGCCTGATTGAAAATGCACACTGGTCACTTTCGCATCTTTCGGTGCTTTCACAACATGTTCCATTTTCATCGCGATCAAAACGAAAAGATTGTCCCCTTTCCTAACGGTGTCGCCAATATTAACGAAAATTTTGTCGATGATTCCAGGCATTGGAGAAGCTACTTTGTCGGAAGTCGTACCTGAATCTTCCTCCAAGTCCGCTTGTTTTGCCAAGTGTGGAAGACTGAACTCTCTTTTACCATTCTGAAAGAAATAATTAGAATATTCTGTTTAGAATTGGCGATGGACTTAATTTCAAAAATAGCTCAATCAATTGTAATAATAAGCGAAAATACCAAGGTAGCAGAGTGACCTGATATGATTTCTCAAAGACGTTATTCAGGTCGATTCTGTTTGCGTATTGCTATGAACCTTGCTTTTCTAGTCATATTGCTATCTTTCCAATTCATAGCAATATGGCCATGATATTACGTATTCTGTTTCGAGTGTTTTAGCAATTTTTGTTATGAATTTTGTCATAGCAATATTGCTATCATGGACCATAATCAGTGATTTTAGAGCTGACAGCACTGTATTTTGTGACTATATAGCTACAAGGAAGAAGAAAATAACCCTACTTCGTGAGTTTTTTTATGATTTCGCATGCATAACCTATCTACGGCTTTCATTATTCATGTAAACATCGACATAAAAAATGCTAGGAAACAAAAAGAGTCAGATTTTACAATAACCAATTTCCTGTATACCAATAGAATATTGGTTACCAGAAATCAAATGAAGCAATTTTATCCAGGCGTTAATAATTCGATAAACGTTTTTGTTGGTACCTCAAAGGGACTGCTTTTGTTGAGAAGAGATGATTAGAATAATCATCTCAGCTGTTGTCTACTATACCTGTATTTAAAGTCTAAGAATTTTTCCTGAAATTAAATATTCTAGAGGACCTTGAACACATTTCCATTAGCATTAAATTTTTTTATTCATGTAAACATCGACTTATTCAAAAATATTACGAAACAGAAAAACCTGTTAAAGTCAAATTGACCAATTTCTTGGATACCAATTGAATAATGGTTTCCAGAAATCAGATGCAGCAATTTTATGCAGGCGTTGCGTTAGTGATTCGAAATTCGACGAACTTTTCTGTTGGCAATTCAAAGGGATGACTGTTGTTGAGATCATTAGAATAATCATCTCGGCTGTTGCTTACTATGCCGTTATTTCAGTCTAAGAATTTTTCTTAAAATTAAATATTCTAGAGAACCTTGAACAAATTTCTATTAGCACATATTTCCCTTTCTTCAATATTTTCGAATTCTTGGAAGAAATAATACTGAAACAAATGGATGATTCCCTTTCTAACCTATCTTGTTATCTAGCATAGCAAACAATATTGATAGCAAGATTCTTGTTGAAGCGACAGATCATATTGCTCAAAATCGATGATCAGAATACCAATAATTCCAATCTTGTTATGATAGCAATATCTTTTTCCTTGCAATATTGCTATTTGCAAACAGAATTGACCTGAATATTTCCAGTGATTCTTATGTCACAACATAACCTCAAGTGTTCGAATTTTTGAATAAAGAACAACTTGTTCTTTATTCAGAGGTTTGAACAGGTGCCGGATGTGAACTAGAATTTAAATATCAATACGTTGGATGGGAATACTGAATGTCCATGGCAGCTGTGACCTCTGGCCCATGTATTACCTATAACTTTCATTTTAATCTTGACCAAAAAAGAACCAACCACACTATTGAATTCTCGAACCAACAGTTAATAATGCACATTCTACTTTCTCTATATTTCGAGTAAGACCTTACACTTCCCTATTTTCCTTGTGGTTAAACTGAAGAATTACAGAAGGAAATATACTCACTTCATTAAAGAGCACCACTTTATCGTCATAGTTGAAAACTGTACATGTTGATCTATAATCATCTATGATTGTAGTAAGAACAGCTTTTGAATCGGATGTATTCAGTTCAGCACGAATATTGCGCCATGTTTGGCCGTCATCCAGAGAAACTTCAAAATTATTTCTGTCGGCGAATTTCACCCTCAGTGGTAATTCTAAAAACATAATTCAATACGGTACTGAATAAATCAACCTACAAAAGTGGCAAAAATAATAACGAAACAATATATCATTTTATAATGATAATTTTACTAACTATACTGACCAATCAAATTTCTAGTTTTGAGTCATGTGTTAAATTTCATCTAATCACCTATGGATCGCAGCGATAATACCCAACATGTAGTGTTTTCAGTTTGGTGTTTTCGACAATGAGGATCATCAAGTTTGAATTAAACGTCAGATGGACTATCAAGTTTTTGAAATCTACACAGAGTAGAAAATTATCTTATCGAATACCCCTCGGGCCTTGATAAATCCTCAAAATTTTGTCATAGAGAATCCTTTAAGCGTGTTGCTTAAGGCTTGTCGTCCACTGCACGCTATTTCGAGAGGCGCGATAGGAGCGTAAATGAACGAATTTGCGCGACAGATCCAAAGGAATGGAATTCTAGGTACCCTCGTTGACTGGCAGCGAGTTCATACAGGCGATTTCGAGAGAATTCGAGCGGCGCAATCGTATCCCGATCAGTTTGGATCTGCCGCGTCTATACGCTCGAAAAGAAGAGCTATCCGTCGGCAAGTGGAATGTATGGTTTGTGAACGGAATATTTGTTGAAGCTCGTTGTTTATTGTTGGTGAATTTTAGATGGATCAGATTGAAAGGTTAATGAATGTTGTCTTTTTTCTAGATACATTAATAACATATTTACCTTCTGAAGCTGACTTTTCATAGATAAAATGCAAATCAGCCATAATTTCGAAGATCCACATCCTTTGTTTTCGAAGTACCCAGGTCATCAACATTCACACTTCAACTTCCATTCCAGTATTATGAATGAGTATACGATAATAATCATTCATTATCAAGATGGTGAATTTTTCCCGATAATTTAATTTTTTCTCAATTTGAATCTACCCTAGCTCAAAAATTTTCCCCATTCCGTAGCTAACATACGCCTGATCAAGTGAGATTTATCCTTGAAATGAATTATTAATTCTAAATCCATCCCGTATCACAATTTCTTCAATAAACACGGAAATCTGAATTAAAAATCCTCTGCTACGCAAGAACAAGAACGAACCGAAAGTTCGCGAACTATCTGCCAGTGGACCGCCCCGAAGCCTAAGACCGCTTGGGTCGTAAAAGCTCATCGGCGCCCGTAAAACGCATAGCTCATAAAAGCCCCAAATCGCTTCCAGTGGACGGCCAGGCTAAGGATACTAGCCCTCGGCCTTCGGCCTCGGACTATTATCAAGGCCCTAGGGGTATTACTACTGAAAATTCAACAATCCATATTGTATGAAAAAAATGTAACGAAATATAAACTATCGATCAGATATTAGTAATTATGAAAACAAAAGTGTTCACATAAAATGGTTTCAAAAAAGACCTGTTACGTAATATCTAGGAATTGAGGATTGGTTTTAGGTATTCTAATGTTGCTCTTGAATTGGATTTAGGTTTCCTTAAAGATATAACGAATAAGAGTTTTATAAACATGGGTTCGGAAAAAAACAATGGCAAAATAAAAATTCTCAACTGAAAAAGGTATTCATTTTTGGGCTCATATTCTGGGGAACGGAGAGCTATCGTTTTGTTCAAATATGTGTATTTTCTAATTCTGATCCGAAAATAGTCTAGAAACGACTAGGTTGTTCTCACTGTAATGACGAAGCCGGCCTCAAAATCGATTATGTCCGGTAGGGCAGGTCAAGCATCAAAATGCGGCGGTTGGGTTCAAAGCCAATCGGTGCAGTGGATTCGGAATTATAGTCATTTGAAATTTTGAGATCATTTTCCCAATGTCTGAAGAAATATTTGAGCAGTCAGATGGGAATTTGTTAACTGCTTCAAACTACCAGTGACGCACTACAAACAAGTTCTGGACAAAAAATTCTAGAAGAGCACTGACGTGAGGTCAGGACCTTTCACGCGCTTGTTCACATTCTAACTATAGATCCACACGGAATTTTGCATTCTTGGTATTCTTCAAACGATTACGAAGTTTCAATCTTATTACATTTGTACTTTTCGAGATATTGCGGAAATAACGTTAAATTTCTAAATCACAACGAAATTTGGCATAGCTATTCCCTTATATCTCCGAAGGTAAATATCGGATCTGATTTTGGAACATTGTTGTTTAATACTGACTCTGAGTTTTGTGCCAATATTTTCAGAGGAAAACCTCCGAAAACCTCCGAAACTATTTGATCGATTTCAACCATTAACGAACTAAACTGAGATATTCATACTACAAACCTAATCTGACAATTTCAAGTCGTTAGGTCCCTTCCTTCGAAAGTTAGAGCTCATACGGACGAACGGACAGTATTGAATTTGACCACGGATTCTTCTTCAGGGTGTTCGGTGTTCGACCCAATCTTTTAAGACCATTTTGGGTTCAAAACTCAAAAATTACAGACATTGTGACGAAACGAAAACGCGCTAGAACAAGCACGTAAAAACGGAGAAAAAAATCACCTGTAAATTTCCAAGGCGAATCGGAATAATACTGTCACATGATGTAACACTTGAGGAGATATATGATCACAAAATTTCAAAAAACTATCTTCAGTAGTGAAGATGATATAAGGTAAAACCATCGTTTATTTTCATTCTGAATATTATCCGAATAATCCGATGTTTCGTATATCAAACTGTCGAATCTTCTAGAATTATGAAGCAAGAAAAAATTTAGGAAAAGAAAGGATTCATATCAACAGGTGTGAAAAAGCCCCTCAGAATCTGTCAATTATAGAAAGGTTTAGTTATAACTATTATAACTATGCCTATCGCCCGATTCTGGTTTGATGTCAACTTCTTAAGCCTGGTCCAGATGAGTGTAATCGAAACAGCGAATGCAATAAAATTTGATAAACGACTCGGTGAATAGTGTGGACGGCACTCAAGCTCAGCCTCAAATAATACATTCAAATGCATCGTTCCAGTTGAAAACCTAGTCCTCACGGAGCAGAAAGAGCACTGCTTCGAACTATAAACTCCCTCTGATTTATGGCATCTGTTGTTCGAATGAGTCCAGATGAGTGAAATCCGTACAGCGAATGCAATTCCAATGTATCGTTCTATTTGAAAACCGAGTCCTAACGGAGCAGAAAAAGCACTGCCTCCAACCATAAAACTCCCTGTGATTTATTTCATTCGCTGTTTGCATTAAACTCATCTGGACCCGGCTTCAGTAT
This sequence comes from Myrrha octodecimguttata, assembly GCA_958510865.1. Taxonomy (NCBI): domain Eukaryota; kingdom Metazoa; phylum Arthropoda; class Insecta; order Coleoptera; family Coccinellidae; genus Myrrha; species Myrrha octodecimguttata. The sequence goes on from OY294057.1 coordinate 38,128,526, forward strand.
CCTGCATAAAGTTTTGAATAAAAGACAGTTAGATTTATTCCTAATTCTTCGTTACTGAACTTTAAACCCGGGTCCAGATTAGTGTAATGCGAAGAGCGAACGCAATAAATCACAGAGAGTTTTATGGTTCGAGGCAGAGCTCTATTTGCTCCGTCAGGACTCGGTTTTCGACTCGAATGATGCATTTGAATGTATTATTCGAGGCTGAGCTCGAGTGCCGTCCACACTATTCGCCGAGTCGTTTATCAAAGTTTATTGCATTCGCTGTTCGGATTACACCCATCTGGACCCGGCTCAACGAAACAAACATCAGTGATCAGGCGAAGAAAATGTTGTCCTCAGTCTTTTTGACGTTTAATCATAGCAAACTTGGTCCTCGATTAGATTTTTTTGATCATAACGTCACCTTAATATTGATTTCCTCATCAGTCCATAGCTCGTTGCTATGATCCTGGTCTAACAGTAAAGTTATTGATATTTCCGTAAGGATAATTTTATGGATGTTACCTTTTTCGTCCAGCTTGATTGATAAATTTTTTTCATGGTGATGGTTCAACCTGAAATTGGATTCAACTACGAATGGGTTGAAAAAATCCCCACTTTCTTGTGCTTCTTCTTCATTTTTTGACCTTTCGTTCAAAATTGTCGACAAAACTGCCTGAATCCTTTCATTGTCACTTATTTCTACCTTGGGGAATAAGCTGTCGTGATGATCTCTGATGAAATTAGTGTGAACATGACCTTCCTTGAATTCTTTATGGCTTGATAGGTCCAATAAAAAATTCACGTTAGTTTCTAGTCCGGCAATCTGAAAAATGATCCGTATTTTATATACTCATGTGTGATATCACAATCGTTAGTAGGAGCGATCGATGCCTATTAGTAGAAGATCCGAACCTAAGTCTACCTTCACTGGGCTGATAATAGAATAAAACTTATTTTATAATAAATTTAGGATATTAGAAAATATATTTTAAATGGGTTGCCTAAAAATTACCTGGACAGGATATTTTTAATTATTTTTTAAAGAATCTATTATTTACCTGGACAAACTACTGGGTTACCAGGTATAAACTGATAGGTCGATGCCAGTTACTTTGACTTGATAGGATAATAGAAAAACCATATCGGCGTAAGCGCTCTTTTATTGTGAACACGTTGATATAGGGTTGTCTGCTGAAAATTCGGTCCTCATAGAGGTTTACGAATTTTAAAGATTTAAATTTCAACGCGTGTGGAAGTGAGTGACAGAGAGATCCCAGGTAAGTATACTATACTGAGTAATGACCGAATGTTTCAGTCGTGGCTGATGGGAAATAAGAGAAGGCGCATGCTCAGTATGTGAACATATTGTTAACAGTACGCGTTATTCTGGAGTAGCTAATGACTAATTATATTATATTACATCGAAAACATGTGTTATTCGGTATCGTTGTGATAAAAAATGGCTTGAAAGTGTTTTTTGTGTGGCTCGGACGATTCTACAAGTTTTACTGATGAAACTTTCAGACATAGTTGGATAAGCTAACTTTTCGTGAAAAAAAAATGTTAATATCATGAAGATGAACTAATTGAAGCAGCATTCGATTTTATTGGTAACAATACCAAGTATTAGAAAAATGTAACTGTTTTGTGGAATAAATACAATGAAGAATTTAAAATTTTTGAGTGTTTTGAAAATTCGCAAACCTCATCTATTGAGACCTAATTTTTTGCAGACAATCCTATATCAACGTGTTCACAATAAAACAGCGGTTATGCTGATATGAAAGTTTTTCTATCATCCTATAAAGTGAAAGTAACTGGCATCGACATAGGTACTTATTTATATCTGGCAACCCAGTAGATTGTCCAGGTAAATAATAGATTATTTAAAAAAATAATTAAAAATATTCTGTCCAGGGTTTTTTCAAGCAACCCATTTTTAATATATTTTCTAATATACTAGATTTATTATAAAATATGTTTTATTCTATTATCAGCTCGGTGAAGGTCGATGTAGATTCGGATCTTAGACTATATCGATAGGTTGGATTGTCCTATCGCGAAATTAGCCAATTGTAATTGCAACTAGTAATTGTACTGCAATCGCAGTAATGCTTGTTTATGTCGTATAGGAAGACAAAGAAAACCAACTAGTCAACAGAGGCATACCTCAGAACACAAGGGTGGATTTAGCTCACATTCATGTCTAGGGGGAGGGGATAATTACCCTCTTCCTCACTCCCGTAAATTCGCCATTGATGGGTAGGCGCTTCAGGCATTTGGACCTACGGCTCCGTTAAACTACAACGCGTCATATCGCTGATCCATATTTCAGAAAAAAGGAAGCCTTCTCAATATAAGTACGCTAAATCGGCCACTTGAAATTAGCGAAGTTATCAGAACAAATTCTGAAACTAGACTCAATATTCAGCACCCGATTTGTTCCATTTTTTTTTCGTATGAAACTTTTCAGGCACCATCATAGTGATTGAGTATTTCGCATTTTTATGATGCGGTGCTGACTTCACACTCCGCACCAACATTTTAAGGTTTCGGAAAAATTTCAATATCAATAAAAATATAAATAAGTACCTAATTTTTTTCGATTTGTTCTGTTGGAAAAATCTCAATATCTTCTATAGATGTTATTCTTTGCATCCATAAAATTTAGTGTCAACTTCACAGTCACCATCGAAGCTTTCTGATTTCTAAAAAATTTCAAAGCCAAAATTCAGTAACAAATTCGTTCCAATCTTTTCTGGTAAAATCACTTCTTTATCATTATTAGTTTTCTAGAAATTGTTTTTAATGAAGCGTGAAATAGCGAAAAGTGTCCACATTTCACTTTTTCTTCTTTTTTTGCTTCAGTGATTAGCACCCAATTCGTTTCAATTTGTTCCGTTGGAATGGGTTTGGTAACATCAGTAATTTTCGATTTATTATAAACTTTGTGTTTCACATACAAAGCCATCTATGAAAACCAATGCGTAATTGCGGCAAGAACACAATTGATAGCGTTAAGAGCGGCTCTTTCAAAAGAAGGGTACATAATTATTATGTCCTCAACATGGTTTGGGATAAATTGATCATCGAAGTATGGAACTTTCCCTTAGAAGCTTACGTTAACGTTCTGCCGTGACCAGCCTGTTCTCTGGATTTAAATGATTGTCCAGTTTGCTCCAACCTGCAACCTGGCACAGTTAGTTCATGAAGTTCGAATAGATTGATGTAAAAATTGGCGTTCATATACTCCATTCAATTTTATAAACTATCCCGGTTGGCCATGACGTTTTGACATATTTCACCGTGTATATTTTGAAAATGTTAGGTAATAGTCATTTTCCTGTCGGATAACTACACAACGTTGTGCTCTCAACATAGAGATCGTAGTAATAACGAATTTTTCAAAATGTGAATTTACTTTGGGAAAATAATGAATTTGAGAGAATATAATGTGAATTCAGTAATTACAAAGACCTGACGAATGTTGAAGAAATTGTTTTCTCTGTTAATACTGGAAATATATCACGCATATAAACATGGTTGGAAGATTCAGTTATGCTATTTTCATATATGGAAATCAAGAATGGAGTGTTAAAATTATAGTGAAAAATAATGGATAGAGTAGTCCTTTACTTTGTGACAGTTTATTCGAAAAAAAAAAGTACTCGAATAACCCTACAGTAAAACTTCTAAACTAACAGACAAACCTATGGAATTCTTTACTTTTCGAAATTCTCAAGAAATAAGTCTACAGAAGACATTTAAATACCATGTTGCATAACTTGAAATACTCCAGTATGAAAATGAAGTAGTATTACAAAACCTGTGTAACATTGAAAGAACTAACTCAATTTACACAGTTCTTGGGAATTTATGAGAAGGATGCAGTGAATTGGGTTTTCACTCACCTACGTCGAAAATGTTGGATAGCTTGTGATAAATTATTAATTCCAAATTATCAGGGTTACCATCAGAAAAAGCAGATTTCAATCCTGCATAGCACTTACTGATACTTTGTCTCTGCTTCTTCAGAACTACCTTATGTTGAGATTGAGAGTAGAAATTGGCATTGGCATTTGGCAACATCTCTGAGAATTATTTTGACATTGCCGATATTTCACGAGTGCCAACCTTCGTCAGTTTCAAGTAAAAAAACTTGATAGACCTAAATCATGGCCAACCGGGATAGTTTATAAAAGTAAATAGAGTATATACTTTTTGGATGCAACACTTCTAACGTCATTGGGTATATGATTAGATAAACTCTCATATAAAAATCAAACGTTCCATAAATTGCAGTTTCAAATGAAGCTTAGTGCAAAGAACTTTTCTTTCAATCTTTTCAAATCGGTACACCCTTATAGAATATAAAACAGGGTGATCAGATTCAACAACAACCACGAGTAGCGTCTGAACGGGATGTGAACCAGATGAAATGGCTAGGGGGTATTGTGTTGAATTCCAAAAAAAATCTGCAAAATATAATGAATCAACGATTTATATCTCAACTTAAACACCCTTCACCTCAAAAGTTGAGAAGTTTAGGAAAAAGGTAATCTTTTTTTTTAGAAAATCCCAAAGAATTAGCATCGTATCCTGAAACACCCTGCATATAATCGTAACTCCAACAATGTAAAAACGTAAACTATGATGGTTCCCATTACAGTGCAGGTATTATTCAGTATAGCGAATTCTGAAATCAATATAAAGTATGAAATTCAACTCACATTGTACTCAATTAGATTTTCTCGCAATTTGTTCAGAGCTTCTAACCTGTCCTCTCCCCAAACCACCAATTTTGCAATCATTGGGTCATAAAAAACTGATACATCATCACCTTGTCTCACACCTAAAAAACATGTATCGATTAAAATTCATTCAGGTCAAAATTCGAGCAAACTCTAACAAACAGACACCTATATAATCTGACCAAAAAAAAAAATCAAATATTGTACATTTGATGTAATGGTTCGATTGATCTATTCACGAGATCGAATGTATCTGTTACGCGTTAAGTTAAAATGACGAGTAAACCTAGGTTAACCCGGGTAAACTGCGGATTACTCAAGAAACCTGGGTAAAGTCCGAAATATAACTGAAATTGAACATTTTTCGCGCTTTACCCTGGTAAACCGCGTTCCACCCGTTTTCACTACTAGGATAAAGTTGAGTGTTACGAATAGAACAAGATCAGAAATGTTCGAAGAGTTTATTTCTGAATAGTCAATCTACGAATATAGGTGAAAACATAAAAACTTCGTTCTATTAAAGTAAAGAATACTATAACTCATTTGTTCGAGCAAGATAAGCTGCCGTGAAATTCAGATTTACAAAAATTACCCTAGCTCTACACATACATTTGTTGGTGACGCATTTTGCTTTACAGATACAACGTTTATAACCTTCACCTCCTAAAAGTGACTGTTCATTTGCAAGCTGGAGCAGAGTGTACACCTAACTGATTGACTTGGCTCATCACAATAAGCACATTTGATCTGATTTTCTGAAGTTTCTATTTTATTGTTGTTTTCTCCATTATTATTAGTGATATTTTCTTCTTCATTTTCATATTTAGTAATATCTTCGAGCAGGTTGTCACTTATTTCAATCGTATCATTTTGCGGGATATCTATTTCTGAGTCAAAGACTGATTACCCAAACCAAATTCCCAGACGACTTTCTCAAACTCTTCTTCAGTGCGTAGATTTTCAATAACTTATTTTGAAAAAGCCGATGTCAAGAGGCCTACTTTTATATCATGCCCAAATATAGCGACATAAGGAAGTCGTTCTATTCCATCATGGTAGGCTCTGTTTTTCATTAACTGGACAGTTCTCACGTCTTACACCTTCTGACCATCGTTTGCAGTTTTCATAATCCATCCACGTTATGAGCATATTTTTTATATCTTGATTTGCTCTTTCAACGTTGCCTTTTGTGACTGACTGTGGCGCGGTTTGCCGTGTACTTTTTTGAGGCCACTCCACATGGAACATAATTCTTCAATAACACGGTTTGCAAATTCCCGGCCATTGTCTGATTGTACCATAGATGGAGCACCAAGAATGCAAAATATGTCTATAAAGTGCTCAGCAACCTCCTCATTCCTTTTCGATTTTAATGCACGTATTTGAACAAACTTTGTTAAGTGGTCTTGATATACTAAAATGAATTAGTATTCTCCATCTGCATGGTACTGCATATCAATCAGGTCCACTTGACAACGGCTGTTCGTCTCCGAAAACACCATGGGTTTAACCACAAGTCCCTTCCTGACAGATTTCAGTTTCTTTTCGCAATCTTCAAACAGACGGAGATATAATTTGATAATTTTTTGTGTTTTTTTTGCATTCACTTTCCATACGATGTTTACCACCATGTCCAATGGCCAAATGTGCATCATGCAAAATAACGAATATGTATTTCATGGTTTGTAACGTAATTCTTGATGCTGGATTCACCGGATGCTACACGGGCAATAAGCTCTTCAACACATCTAACAGAACATATGTCAAACCGCCCGATATTGTTGAGTAGTCTTGGTTTTAGCATTTTCTGCCAACTTATCTGATTGTAACATTTGTTACATTAAAATGCTGTCATAAACTCGCACGTCTTTTCTCTTCGGTTGGCATTTTCCTAACTGCACGTGGTGAGAGATGGCGTTATAATAATTCCTTTACCCAACTTTAACCGAACAGAACCGGATAGAACGCGATTTACCCGGGTTAAGTCCGAAATATTTATAATTTGGGTTATATTTCGGGCTTAAGCCATGTTTCTTGAGTATTCCGCAGTTTACCCAGGTAAAACTAGATTTACTCGTCAATCTAACTTCACCCGTAACATATCTACTACTGAAATATTTTTTCAAATAAATTTCATATTCAAACTACACATACACAAATAGGTGATTCAGTTTTCTATCTGAGTTTTATCGGCCTAATAACTATATGAAAATTGGTAAAGTATGGAACTTGCCTGTTTCAATACGAACGTTCTCATTCCCTAAGGGAGGAGCAAGGTATTTTAAGTTGCCAGCACCAGGAAGGAAGCCTTCTCTAGGATTTTCTGCATAGATCCTAGCCTCAAAAGCATGTCCATTAAGTTTAATTTGATCTTGTGTCAGAGGTAACTCCTCACCTGATGCTATCTTAAGCTGCCATTCTACTAGATCCGTTCCTGGAACGTGAAAGAATTAGAAAAATTCTGATAACAATGGAATCTCTCAAAAACATACCTGTGACCATTTCTGTTATCGGATGTTCCACCTGCAATCTAGTATTCATTTCCATGAAATGAAAATCGTTGGTTTTCCTATCAAGAATGAATTCAACAGTACCAGCACCTACGTAATTCACAGCTTTTGCAGCTTGGACTGCTGCTTTTCCCAAAGAATTCCTGAGCTCTTTGGAAACTCCTGGCTTGAAGCAGAACAGACCTGAAGATTAGACTGGGAATAAAGTAGGGACTAAAATATCAAGAGTTCGGCCAATAAAATCGGTGGTGTTTAAATTAAAACTTCGGCGAAATTATTTCACAACAGAATTAAATTTTCAAAAGTGAATTTGAAGCACATTTTTCCTACAGAATATTCATCTGAACAACTTGAAGAAATAAACCTGGACAGAATCACTAAGGCCACCTACGCATAGGCAGGCATAGAATGTTCGTTTTACTATGCTACTCGCTAGGTGATTAGCTAGGCTCTAGGGGTTAAGCAAGCCGCCTGCCTATAGGTACGTGACCTAAAGCATATTGACCACAAAAGAACTGCTACTGGAAATCAAACTCATACTAACCGCAGGGGCTTCTTCTATGATTTTCTGGTGTCTCCTTTGTACGGAGCAATCTCTCTCGAACAAATGTACAGTGTTGCCATACTTATCAGCAAAAACTTGCACCTCCACGTGCCTCGGTTGCTCTATGAACTTCTCCAGCAATACCACTGTATCTCCGAAAGCCTTTTGTGCCTCGGTCTTTGCTGATTCTAAGGCTTCTTCGAAGTCAGACTCAGTAAATGCTATCCTCATGCCCTTTCCTCCTCCACCTCTGACAGCTTTAATCATCACTGGAAACCCGATTTTGCTGGCCTCGTTTTTTAGCTTTTCCAAAGATTGGTCTTCACCATGGTAGCCGCCTATTACTGGTACCCCAGCCTTCGACATGATAACTTTGGAGGTACTAAAATGTGAAGTATAAAGAAAGAGCAAAATTCCAAGAAACTTTTGGAAGCATTAGTTCCAGATTTGATCAACATGAAAAACAAGAACGAAATATTCATCGGTAAGTTGATAAATACTCCACCTTGACCTAAACTGCTCCCATTACAAATCGAAGCAATGCTTTAGCGGTGCTTCGTGAAAGATTTGACAGAAATTACAGAACGGAAGTAATGTATCGAGATGCAGCAAATCTTGAAGTATATTATATTCTTCCATTTGTCGATGCATAAAGCTAAGTCTGCGATTTGGAAAATTGCTCGAAATCACTCGTTTTTTACCACAATTCGGTACCGTCCAACATGGACAAATCAACAAATATTGCATCTTGATCTGAACTAGTCACACCTCCAATAAGTATCATCAATCATCATATTATCCCAGGCAACACAGAGAGGTTTCAAAGATATCCCGGCGATATCTTCTCAGAACATTGAGAGTACTTTTTCTACTTCTCTACGAAGTCACAGGGAGTGCTATATTTCCTCCAAATGTCCGCCACAGCGATATTCTCGAAGAGATCCTGAAGATATCGCATTCTCAAACTTCCCACAATGGGAGGTTTATGGGAAATTCGCCCACACAGTCTCATGGCGAAGAGTTTGGGAAATTCTCAAATACTTCCCATCGCGAGATTTCTGGGAGTACGACATGAGATATTTTCAGGAAATGCCCCTAGCGACAATATCCGGAAGTACAGATATCAGATATTGACATTTAAAATTTAAATTATATTTCTTGAAAGATTCCTGTTGATTATTGAAATTATTTTAATTTTATGCTGACTTCTGCGGACTCGCTATGCAAAGACAGCACTTCGCCGACACAGATCATAAGTCCTTACGAACGGCCCCAGGGAAAATTCCCAATGCAAGGATTTACATATCTACTTTACCAGGAATCCGCGAGATGGCGAGTTACGTGATCAAGACATCCAGGCGATATCGTATAATATGAGCGCTTGGATTGTCGGTTCTTACGTCTGGTGGTTAGATTACTTCGAGTATTGTTTAGCGCGGTCGGAATTTATATTTATTCTTCATTCGTATTTCGGATATGAATAAGATCCGCGAGATGGCGAGATCCGTGAATGAGATATACCAGACGAAATCGCAATATGAGAGCTTAGATTGTCGGTTCTTACGTCTGGAGGTTAGATGGATTTGATGAATATTGATTTGTGTTTCGGAAATGAATGGAGATTAATTATCGGTTCTTGGAAAAATATATCCATACTACTATAATGGGTGTATGGAAACAAAATATTGATTTGGAATCCCTGTTAGTATTTGAATGAGAAATGTGTTGATTTCTTTGAGGAAAAACAACGGATCTCAGATTGGTCGATATTCAGACGAATATGTCGTGAAAAATATGAAGCAGTTTCGATTAAAGTTTTGATATTCTGTTTTCTTCCGAGAATTCTCTGAATTCTTCAGATTTGAGAACGTAATTTCCACTCGCATAATGTTGTACAAGTCTGCCGTTGTCTAACCGATACTGGTAGTGAGTTTCAATCCAGAAATATGATAATGTGAAAAAGAGAGCTTTCTTTGTGATGAATGAAGTCATAAATGCTACTTAATTAGGTTCGTTTCGTTATCAACTAGTATTCTAGCCGATAACTAGTTTTAGTATTAAACCATTGTATAAGGAAAATCTGCATTCAACAACAGAACTATAAATTTGCTAGACACCTCTTACTTGTTAATACAGGTTTCAACCTGAAATGCATTTACTCCTCCACCAAATGTATAAAAACGCCGTGATTTTGTCATCATAACCTTCCGGAAAATCCGGAACCATAAGAGCCAGTAACAAAATATGATACATTCAATGTGAATTATGTTTTAACTGATTTGTTTTTGGTATGTTTGCCGATTATCCTATTGGTTTCTAGGAAGCCTCTCCGAAGTTATTTATTTCGTTCCTATGAATCAAACACATATTTTGCCTATGTATAAATAGTGGACAACGAAATGTTCCATTGTTGTTACACTCGGGATGATCTTTGGAGCTTGCATTGCGAATTTCCTATTCTGGTTATGTCTGGGAAGACTTAAGGAACTCGCATTGCGAATTTCCCTTTCTTGTTCTGTCTGAGATGACTTCAGGAACTCGCATTGCGAATTTCCCTTTCTTGTTATGTCAGTGATGAGTTTAGGAACTCGCATTGCGAATTTCTAATTCTGGTTACATCTGAGATGGCTTCAGGAACTCGCATTGTGAATATCTAATTCTTGTTACGTATGCAATAACTTTAGGAGCTCGCATTGCGAATTCCCAAATTATGTTGTGTTTGTGATCACTTTAGGAAATCACTTTAGAAGTTCGCGTGAAAGCCGGGTTAGGACTTCTCAGATATCTCGCCGGGAAGTTTGTGTTACTTGGGATACCTACAACTTTTCAGTGAATGAATTTTGTTGATGATCTGTGTAAGGACCATAAAACTGCAGTACGCAAATTCCATTGAAGATCTTCCTCCTTTTAGTAGATTTGATTCGTGTGACTACTTCAGATCAAGGTGGAATATTTGCTGATTTATAGATAAAATATTTAGTTCTTGGTATATATGATTATGTTGACTTAGTAAACTGGAGCTCTGTCATCTCTGTGAATCTTCTCTTTCAGGATTGGCTCATGGCGATTTTGAAATGGGGGAAAGTTATCATATACAGTTTAATCGTCCATTACCTACCTCTTTATTCCCATGTCCCTTATAGCTGACGCTGATGGGCCAACAAAAGTGATGTTAAGTTTCTCACAGCTCTCTGCAAATTCAACATTTTCTGAAAGGAACCCATAGCCAGGATGAATGGCAGAACTTTTGGACCTATTCGCAATCTCGAGTATATGGTCCCCTCTCAGATAACTCTGCGCACTTGGTGGTGGTCCTATATTAAAAGCTTCGTCTGCCTAGAAATAAATTTAAAAACCGACTATCGTAAAATCTTTGAAGGGGTAATCTATACCATTTCTACATGGAGTGCATTTTTGTCTGCATCGCTGAAAACTGCAACGGTTTTTATACCCAAACGTTTTGCTGTTCTTATGATTCTACAAGCTATTTCCCCTCTGTTAGCTATAAGCAGCTTGTCGATTTTTTTGATACTGTAGCTTTTCCATCTTCTTGGCCAAATGGGAGCTACCCTGTAAGTGTAATGTTGAAACAGGATGAGACAGAATTGAGTTTTAAAAGATACCCAACTGAATCGATCATTTTTATTGGTTGAAGATAGAGAAAAGGGAAAGAGAAGGGAAAGCTGTGGACACTATTCGGCAAGCCAAAACATTTATTATTTTTGACTTAGTCACTAGAGGGCATTTTTTCGAATCTAGTAAACATTTAACTATAAGGAATATACAATTCTGAACACAAACACAAATATTCATCGAGACAGGAACAATAATATACCGATTTATTCTTATTAGTCTGAGCACAGCCGTCTTTAGAGTTTTGAGGACTGCTGTGATCTCAGGTTGTCACCACTCAAAGCCCCTCGAAAGAGAAAAGTACCATCCAAGGCATTTGTATACTGCCGATTTATGCACTTCATCAATCAGCAGCGCAGTTTATCCCTGAATACTGTAAAAGTTCTTGGATCTTGAGCCCTGCAGGGTGCCAAACTTTTTGTTTCTTTTTTTGATGAATATGCTTCCTTATGTCTATGATAGTATGAACTTTTAGAGAATTATACCAAAACCTAGTTGATTTATGAGGACTATTTTCCGAAACACCCTTCATGACGTCCCATGAAAAAGGCCTCAATTTTATAAATGCAAAATACTCATTACTGAGAATTTATTCATCATGAAGAAACACTCAATGAAAAAAATTTCGAACGTTTAAACGATCTCAAGATTCTAAGTGTTACTCGGTCCGTTCGAAAGCGACGACTTATTAATTAACTAATTACCAGGTCCGAATCTGATCGCATCGGCGTTTGTTAGAATTTAAAGAAAATATCATCTGAATGGTCACTTTTTTTTACTGACGTCATTTTTTTTCGGATGAGCACACCATGTTTTGCTTACATCATTGAAACAAGAGAAATTACGGGGATAAACTACCCTTAAATGAGTCAGATCTGAAATTGTTGTATATGCGGTGGCACAGAGGATATCCGACTTGCGATCATTATGCTTTGTTTCAATGAAATATTATCTCCATTGAAAGGTACGATAAGCAAGAATTTCCCAAAAACCACAAGAATAAACTACCCTTGATATGGGGCGGACCTGAATTTTTCATGCTCGCACCAAAAGTATTTGCTACGTTCAGTCATAAAACATTGTTTTAATGAAATATCTCATCCACTGAAATCTTGCGGTCATCTAAGTATATTTTGAGAAATAACGTGAATAAACTACCCTGAAAGGAGTCGGACCTCAAATTTTTGTATGGTGGCAAATAGGCGGGTATCCGACTTGTAATCATTATGTTTTGTTTCAATGAAATATCTTCACGGGAAATTTTCAATCAGCAAGGATTTCTGAAAAATCCTAAGAATAACTAAGTTTTAACGGGGTCGGATCTGAATTTTTTATGGTGTCACGAAAAATATAGGCTACATTTAGTCATAAATGCAGCGTTTCAATGAAATATCTCGATTGGAAACCTCCAGTCAGAAAATTAATTTAAAAAATTACAAGAATAAACTACCCCCAAATTGGGGTGGATTTGAATGTTGAATATGGTGACAAAAAAATAATCCTCGGTAGATATCTCGTTTGCATTATCTCATATTCGCACTAGAAGACTTAAATTAACAGTATTATAATTTGATTTCAGTCAGCAAAGTATTTTTACCCGTAAAAAAATGTTTGGCTTCTCTTGCAAGTCTTATTTCGGCTCGAAATATGAAAGCACCTACCACCCAACCAGCAGTTATGTGATCAGAATAATTATGAGCATAGACAAGATCGATATATTATGATTATGAGCCTGTAGCCCGTAAGTTCCTGCCAACTTCAAGCTACGCTACTGATCATTATTTTTCGCACAGATTGATTGCATTCAGGCAGTGTAGTTTTAATTTTTTGCCGAATTTGTATCTTGTCTTTGTTTTTGTTATAAAACAGGTACCATACGAATATGATATGGAAGAAGTACCCAAAAAAACATGAAAATTCATGCAACTTTCAACCAAACACAAATTTTTAGGTTACTTTTACAGTGAAAATGTGAAAAAGTAGGTCGATTACTAACCTAGAAGGTTCAAGTCTCAAAATTCCCCTCCACATTGCACTGGACTAAAATTTCACTTAGGTACTCGTTAAGATACTGTAAATTCTTTATTTTTAAATTATAATATCGATCGGGACGAGATAAACTCTCATTATCGCTTTTATGACGAAAGAACCATCATCATCCATACAACTACGCTCCCAAACGATAACAAATACCAAGAGATTTGGGGGGGAAACAACAACTTGAACAAATAATACCTAAATTTATTTACATATTTCAGAATAATAATCTCATTGAATGGTAAACGCTACATCGAATTAGGTATGCATAATTATTTGAATTTGTTTGTTTTCTGAGCTCTATCGTTTCGTCACCGTATCTGCACTTTTCCAATATTGAAAATAATTACTACATTCTACTGATAACAAATTCGGGGTCAAATTACATTCTGTCCAGCTACCCGTAGGCCGCTTCCGAATTAACACAAAAATTGAGCGTGTTATAATAAGTATTTGAGTTCACCGTGGATAGAATACTGATAACAAAACAGTGTGTAACTACTCTCTATTCCACTTACACTTTCTGCGTCTAATGAACGTTTCGGAAACCAAGTTTCCTTTGACAAAGACATATCGTTACTGTAACGAGTGTGTTATAAACTTAGTCTAAGGTTGATGAGCTATAGCAGATTTTTTTATAGATCGAAAGATACCATGAATTCGTTAAATGGAAAACAAGGCAATAGTTTTACAATGAGAACACCAAGGTTTGTCCGAAATTTTAAGAGGATCAAAAAATAACAAAATTGAAATTTATTTCCGGAAGATAAGCGGGTGACACTAGCGGTCAGTACCTGGATGGGTGACAGATCTGTTATAAATATATTTTAATTTTGAAAAAATAAAATCGTTTTCCTGGAACGTTGATTGCAAATGCGTGAATGTAATCGAACAGAAGATTTTTATTTCAACTAAATTTATTATGAGTAAGGAACTTGCTAGGAAGAGTAGCCAAGAAGAAAAAAACATAAATGAATTGTATTGATTCACCAATATGTATGGCATGAGTAAAATAAATCATACCCTCAGAATTCATTAATTCTTTCACTGAAATGTTTATTGTAAAAGCACAAACTCACAGCTTTTTTCAACCTTGCATGAACAATTAGATTCGATCATTTAATTATTGTATAAATTGCAATTTTTCACCCCTTATGAAGATTAGACTGTTTAAAAATTGTACGAATATAACACATCTGTTGTAACACATGCGATGGATGGTTGTCACTTTATGGAATCCCTATCATAGAGCCCACTTTCCTTGGATACTCTGACAGTGGCCAACCACATGAGGTATTTTACTCAATAATGATTTAGCTTTGTTAGAGCTGCTCTAAAATAACCTAAATATGACTGTTCTATTCCATAGAAGGAACTGCATTCAATACCCATTAATTGTTTGATTTGTTATTTTTTGGCTTGTAAAACTATATTTTCAATTAAAAATTTTTAAGGCGGTCTGGATTGAGCTTTTTTTCTGGTTCACTTTCGAATGAGATTTCTGTTTGGCTGGTTGATGCTACTCAGCCAATCAGGAAACATGAATCGCATTTAGGGATGAACCAGAACCTGAACCAAAGTTCAATTGAGAGCGCCTATAGTCGATATAATCAATGTATATACCTTACACCAACAACAACTACAGAAATCGAAGAACTAGCAAAACGTTTAAAAAATAAGCATACTTTTGGCCAGGACGAAATACCTGCATCCATCACAAAATCCAGTATTAAAGACATCAACGAAGTCCTCTGTTACATCATCAACAATTCACTAAAATATGGAATATTTCCCGAACAACTGAAAATAGCAGTTATCAAGCCAATTTACAAAAAAGGAGATCCGAGCAATATGGAAAGCTACAGACCCATAAGCTTACTTCAAAGTTTCTCCAAAATATTTGAATTGGTGATGTACTCCAGATTGATGGAATTTTTCTTAAACAGTGGTATCTTAAGTGCAAACCAACACGGCTATCTAAAGGGCAAATCAACCGCTACAGCTCTTTTCACCTTCGTTCAAGCTATTATCGACCAACTTGAGAAGGGAAATTATGCACTGGGAATGCTGCTAGATCTGTCAAAGGCATACGATTGCTTGAATATCAACATTCTGCTGATAAAGCTTTGGATATACGGCATAAGAGGAAGAGCTTTCACATGGCTGCAAACCTATTTAATAGGAAGGAAACAGTGTGTGACAATTGAAAAGGACGAAATGAAAGGATTCTCACAACTAGAGATTAACCAATTGGGAATACAACAAGGAGGCATATTGGGTCCTCTCTTGTTTATAGTATATGTCAATGACTTGGGGAATTGTTTTCTAGAACAAGATACGGAAGAACAAAGAAACCAAGACATCAACGTAAAAGACCAAGTGATCTCCACTCCAGTTGATATTGTTGAACCTCTGTTAACGCAATATTGCGATGACACAAACTTGCTAGTATGGGGCAACACAGTCGAAGATACCATAACAAGAGGAAGCTGGCAGTTCAACAAGATTGAAAAATGGTTCACCACAAATCAGCTTATTCTGAATAAGGAAAAGACATCAACAATACTCTTTAGGACAAAACAAGCTAAAGCCCAGATACCAGAGGAAATCACGCTAGGAAACACTATCCAACCACTAGAAACATCAGCCAGATTTCTGGGAGTGCATCTCGATGAGTTTCTTGACTGGAAGGAACACATTGGAAACATAACCAAAAAGTTAAACTCAACCACATATGCCCTCAGCCTAAGTATATCCATCCTAATGAATGAGGCCACGCTGAGGACATTCTATTATGCTTGCTTTGAAGCCATTGCAAGATATGGAATCATGTTCTGGGGTTCTTGTTCGGACATTCAAAATATTTTTGTTGCTCAGAAACGAGCCATATGAAGCATCACAAGAATGAATACAAGAGAAAGTTGTAGAGGAGTATTCAGGAGACTGGGAATAGTCACAATATATGCACTCTTGTTCTTGTCTCGTAACCCCAACTATTTCCAAACTGAAAGACACCACAGCTATCAAACAAGATCCAATGAAATAACATACCCAATACATACTTACGGAGAAGGGAGCACTTACGGAGAAGGGAGCTCATTACAGATGCATCAAATTTTTTAATAAATTGCCAAGCAGATTGCAAAACCTAAGAGCACAAAAAATCTTCAAAAGAGAAGTTAGAAAATACCTGATCCACTTAGAATCCTACACTATAAAGGAATTTCTCGACAATAAATGAGATATGATTTTTTTTGATGATTTCTTTTAGTTGTTCTCATTTTGAGAATGTAACTCATTCAGAAATAAAGGAGTATTATTATTATTATTATTATATCTTCCAAAGATAGTGAAGGAAACAAATCAGTTCTACTATAAGTTCAGAATAAAATTACACTAATGATGCAAAAGTATATTTACATCCACATTACAGTGGTGGATCAAACAGCAAAATAAAATATTTAATTATTCATTCGGAAGACTTCACAACACTTTACATAACCAAATAAAAAATCGTTCTAAAGTAGACATTTTATTTAAAGTTCTGAATTACATAAATATATATTTGGACTCTGAAATCAGACTGAATAACTGAAAAATAAAAATTCGCCTAAATCATAAATGAATTGGAACAGGTTCTGATTGCACATAATAAACAAGTCAATAACATTGCAAGGAGTAAAATAATAAGGATAGTAAGATAATAATTTCAATTCAACAATGAATTATGTTGTAGAATGGAAGTTCCACAATTATGTTGCATAATAATTTGTGCAGTTGAAAAACATCAAACAAATGTGAAATTATTATGTACGATTGTAAGGCAATACAATGAGACTTGATACTTTCCACAGAATATCAGATGAGTTTTAGGAATTCAGAAAATTCATGTTTTCATCTGGTAATACATTTCAGCTAAGTTATATGAATAATCGCCAAGAAGAATAACCATCGGGACATTGAGGGTTTATTGTCCACCTTTATTCACTTATAAGCCCTCATCCGACCTCAATCAGAGGAATCTTCCATGAAAATTTTGGAAAATATCATTCGAATGTTGTTTTCTTTCATTTTCAAAAGGTTAAATGATGATAATTATATCATTTTGGGCAAAGAAATTATTTTTAATTTTCAAAATCCATGTAACCTCTCTTTTTGAAGCTAATGAAAAATCCTTCAATTAAAAAAACACATCAATGGAATTCCATAAATTCTCAATCCCAATAAACCTATATCCTCTTTGTACCCTACCTTAATTCTCTATTCATTGTATTATTCGAATCCGATAGAAAAACTAAATTTTTTACTTATTCATTTTTATCAGTTAAGGTTATGTGAATAATTTTCACTGCTTTGATTAGCCTCTAAAATACAAAGGAATCATCCAGATCTGCAATGAACCTCTCTCTACTCAGATAAAGATAAAATAAAGCTTATTCTCCAAGTAGATAGACAATTTCTTTTATTCAATGCAAAATATCAAGTATATTCATAAGAAATACCCTAAGAAAACGAATAATTGGTTCAGTCCACTTTCACTACACTGTATATCTTCCTGATGAACCAGAAACAAGCGAAGAAACCAATAGTACCAGTCAGTAAGTTGAACAAGAACACCATTATCAATGTATATCCAAAATAAAGGAACGCCGAAGCTAAATCTTCAATCTGCAACTTGCTGAAGAAATAATGGCAACAGTAAAGGAAGAGATAAACAGCAGTAAAACCGGAGGTAAGATAAGAACGCCACCACCAGTGATAGTCTTCTGCGCACAAGTGGAAGTAGCACAGTAGTATTGTAGTTTCAGCACATGTGATGACCAGTATAATGAACACAAGGAACAGAAATCCAAACATGTAATACATGTGCCAGGACCAGATTGAATTCATTATGAAGAAGAGTTGAATAAATATGCAGCCGAAGGGTAGAATGCCTCCCATAATAATTCCTGGAAGTGGTTGTGTATATACTGATTGCTCTGGAATCAATCTCGGTATTTGATTCGTTCTCACTGGGTGCTCCAACGGCTGAAACAAACAATTCAGTGAAACAAATATGTTACCTCCAAGGCTCAAAGTAATTGGTTTGGTCCATGAAGTACCTGACATAGAATATAGACAGTGTTGATGTTCCTTGTTCGAAATATTGTGGAGCCTCGTTAACAAGTACCAAGGCGAGTCTGAACCTTGCTATAATACAAAAAATCGACTGTCCCTTTTTGTCGACTTTAGTCATGACCACAGACTGACATTATATTTTGTTTGGACAAGGATGACGAAAATGACCTTTTGTCATAAAAGTTTATGCTTTGTTTTTGACGGACAAAGATTTTCTTGATACATAAATAGAGTCCATCATCATATTAAAATAGATAATTTTATGAATATACTGCATTCACTTCTACAATGTCAATCGCCACGCCATGGGTTTTCGGCTAATTCTACTATATATAATTGAAAAATCGGTAAACCTGCAAAATTTCCCGTCGCCGAGATATTGAATAAATATTAACATCATTGTACGCAGTGTGTTTTTCTGAATCGAAAATGTGAAATCGGACATAGGCGGTCTCCCTTAATTTGGAAGATATGGGACCCCAAAGTTACAAAATGAGTCGTTTTCAGGTCCCTTTTTCCACCATAAAAACAATCTCTCACTTCATCTGTATAGTTCACAAACCACCTTTGAACCTTCAACCAACGATAAGCAACACTTTTTTTCAAGAATAATCAATATTAAATGAAAGAACAATGAAATTACTGGACAACCACTTAACCTCTATTCCTTCTGATTTCGACTGTCTAAAAGTGAAGTTTGGCAATGGCGCGAATTTCATCGGTCGGAATCGTGCAATCGTGCGTATTGGTGAATGAGATTATTGCTGGCGAGAAAAATGAAATATGTTCTTAGTTCTTACTGTTTACTGCGATACTCTAAATCTTCCAATAGGATAATTCGTTTCTAATGAAATCCACAAGGTTTGAACACCTGGTAATGGAATGAGAATACACCCTGATATATATTTTAACGTACATTTTTTTCATATGGGATAGGTCGCGCCCTTCCCAGATTTCCAATGAAATCGAGGTTATTATATGACCCATTTTATTGGAATCTCCTGAAAGTCATTCTAAACTGGGACCATCTCGAAGACACAACAAAAAACGAAGTAGATAACAACCTCCCTATTTTGAAGGGGATAGAAAGAAAGTTCAAACGAAAATATTGAGAGTGAAACCTTAAACAAATATTCTCAATGATTTTGTTTTGATGTTAGAATAATCATCTCTTCTTCAGTGACAGAAGCATTTTCCTTACAATCATATCCTTCAACTGTCCATCATTTCATATTTCCCGCCAGCAACTACTCGCCTGTCATAATACGTTGGCCAGCGATGAAAAGACGCTGTTGCCAAGCTCCGCTTTAACATTGAGAAGTATTTCGTAGAAATATAGGTTAAGTGGTTGTCTAATATTTTCACTTTTCTTCCTTTATATAATGAATATTCTTGAAAGAAAGTGTCGCTTTTCGTTGGTTGAAGGTTCAAAGATGATTTATGAACTAGATTTGAGAAGTGAGAGATCATTTTTATGGCGGAAAAAGGGATCCGAAAATGCAACAATTCGGAACTTTGGGGGCCCATATCTTCCAAACAAAGAGAGACCGCCTATGTTGGTCTTCATATTTTATGTTCAGGAACTCACATTGCTCACAATGATGTGAATATCTTACTTTTAGCTTCGCGACGGGAAATCTTGCGGGTTTACGGGAAATCTTGCGGGTTTACGGGAAATCTTGCGGGTTTACCGAAAAATCTTAGGTAAGTTACATATGTAACTAAATCGAACCATATAGTCTTTGATGCAAATATGTAGAAATTGACAACATCCGGAGTGATGCTTTTACCTCGACTATATTTCACAAGTGACAACCTGGCTCAGTTTTAGTCACAAAACTTGATAGACCTGTTCCGAGGCCTACTGACAGACTTTATAAAAGTGAATGGAGAATACACTATCGTTTATTGTGGTTCAAATATGTATTTCAGAAGCTCATTAAATATGTACCTTTATTAGAAAGATATTGATATATTTTGTTTAATGTACTGTAATCTGTACGTTCCATTATTCTGAATAGGGGGTTGTTTTTGGAAGTTCAGATTAATGACCTTCTACTATCTAAGGCCCACTAGGTAATTATCTCTGTTAAAAAATATAGCTTGGAGTTTCATGCAAAATTGCAGTCAGATTAGGCGGATAATTTCTGAGATATACAATTTTTTTATTTATCTAATGATATAATCCTCATGAAATTTTACTTCATGTTGGTATTTTACACCAAAACACCAATTTTCGATTCGAGAAGATTGATATTATTGGAATTACTGACAAAACAAGAATACAGATGCATAAACTGAGCTAACCAACTGAACCCTTACTTTGAAGCTTCAACATACGCTCAATTTCAACTCCATTTTCGACTAGAAACTCAGAAATTGCAGATATTTGGGCCAAATAATTCACTGGGAGTAACGCGAAAATACAGGAAAAAGTAAATTTTTTAACACCTAATTACTTACCCTCTTTCTGAATCCAAAGAAGGCGCCGACAAAAGTCAAAGGAACAGAAACTAGCAACCACATAGAGAGCAATCCAACAAGAGTACTGAAGGGAATAGCTGCAGAACTTCCTTTACTCCACAACACCAAATTCATCACGAAAAACAGTCCAAAAACAATGCTGGAATAAATGGTTGCATGCATCAGATTTAGCAGATTTCAACATATCAAAGAAGTATTTTTATTATTCCTATATCTTGAGAAAAGACAAAGGACTATGAATTATTCAAGGTCGATTCATTTCTGTCAGAATGTTCAATTCCTTTGAAACAGTAATTTCAGTAGTGTCAGTAGCATTTTTGCTCAATGAGTTGAGATTTCATTGTTACTATTCTCCACAGCAAATCTGATATGTCTACTTCAGTGAAAACTATTGAGCGAAATCCATTGTCGCTTTATTATTTTGTATGTAATTGTCCTTTATCTGATAACTCAATCGGAAATAAGAACTAAAATAAATCCCCCTAAAAGGTCTCGAACTTGGCTAACCTAGTTCTAGCTGATGACAGTACTATGGGGGCGAATCTTTAGAGCTCTAGACCAATAAGACGTAGCGCAAACTACTCGCATCTTTCCGTGAATTTGAGAATACCAAGGTTGAGTGTTACAGAAGGCTATAATTTCATTATTCCCGACTGTTATTATTACCTGATGAGTTTGATCAGCACTGGTTCTTATCTTTAGCATGTAATCTTTGCCTTGTTGAGGAATCTTACAGTTTAATTGCCTAAAAATTCCCACAGAAGCAATCCTTGTTGATGAAAAGGATTCATTCTGGGATAGTTTTGCCACAGACCAACAAGACAAATCACTTCATCGTTTGCGTGAATCGCGTCTCTCCGACCTTGAGAAATATAACAGACATAACCACACTTTCTTTTTCCTCGAAACAGCTGTCAAATTGAATACTTGATTTTGGAATATCTAAAATCGAAATGTAAAAACGGATTTGTCGGGATTCAGGAATCACAAAATCAAAATTAGACTAAGATTTTTCGATGAAACCATTTGAAAAGCAAATTTCCAACACCAAAGCGAGTGTTTTGTCACATCTTAAACTCCTGTAGAAGAATTCGGTTGGAGTAAATGAAAATTTTGGAAAAATGTTATGGAAAACCCATTTACCTTAATCAGAGAATCTTTGTAGTTTCACACCAAATGAGATTCATTTCAATATAAAATGAAACTATGAATAATATATTTGTATTCTGTGATGAATAGACCAACTTTGTTCGATTCCAATCCTAGTGTTTGTGCAATCATATACAATTTTATTAGACATCCCATCGTTTTAATTGAATAATGGAGGTTGTAATGCTTTTACTTCAGTTGCGATTCCTTTATATTATATAAAATGAGCATTATGAATTAGTCCACCTAAGTTCGATTCCAATTCTTGTTGTATAATTAAAATATGTAATGAGGCCTGTCATCATAAAATAGAACCTCAAAGATGACTAAACAATTGATTTGGTTGTAAAAAAATGTTTGGATTATATTCTTAAATGGAACAGATATGAAATTATTCATCAATTAATAGGATGAAAAATTCATTTCAGTTTGTTTACATGTTTATCACCTCTTCAAGCGAGTCCGAAAACGCCGAGAGTGACGTAATCCTATTCCTGCAATTTGATTGGCACCCCAAAGCACCCCAAACGCCTGCTAAAATTCTGATTAGCTCGATTCAGGGTCATATCTGCGTTGACATAGATTTCCTAAGTAAATGACGCGAGTGATTTATCTGGTTGATCTGTGGTTTTGCTATGGCTAAGCTGTCATAACCTCGACCTAAACTTGAGTTGTCTTGTAAATTTGGTTTGTGTGTTACACCGTATGTGTGATTTTGTAGATTCCCGAAGAAGCTAATAAAGTTAGCGAAAGCTTGAATGATTTGAAAATAGTTTTCTGATTGTCCTTGACCTGACTGTTTTCCCCATAATAATAATAATAATAATATTTTTTGTAGATATAACTTCTTGGAAATATATTATTTTTATAATTCAAATTAAATAAATTTTCAATGTAGATGAACACACAGCATGTTCACAAAAATGAATCGATGTTGAATCTTAAACCTGATTACACAAAACTTTGATTGTCCGATCACAAGGGCAGGTTACTAATAATAAAGTTTCGTGAAACCAAAGGTTAATATATGAAGTAAGATAGATTGAAAGATCTGTTCAAGAATTACAGCCTCAACATACCCAGAGCAAAGCATTGAAGTGAGTAAGACATTAGATTTCCATTTCTCTCCTCCAAAGCTCTTGTAAATCCTTGCTGAAGTATATCCAGCAGGTGAACCCAACAAAACGTATAAAATCATGGCGCAAGACATGAGAGCTCCCCTATTTGCTGGGCTCAAGAATCCAAGACAGGCAAATGCCAGCGTTACTAAAGTCATACAAAATACTTGTACTCCAGCACCTAAAAGTACTGAAAGTAGCATTCCTTTCCTTGGAGGCCTGAATACATCTCCATGTACCAATTTCCATCCAAACTCTTCCTGCGGGAAAAGGAAAGATTATTTAATTTTTCAGGTGTTGAATATACAGTGCACAAATTGCAAGCAACCACAGAATTTTGAATTATTGGCTCTCAAGAGTTAGTAAAAGCCACTGAATTCCATGATCCTGATTAATTAAAAATATGAATTGTGCTTTTCCTTCGAAAATATGAATGAAAGATGGTAACAATATGAGAGAGACAAAATAAACTTTCCCTCAAGTAAATATAAACATATTTTGATTTCTTGCAAATCAGTTGATTTAATATCAATATAATAATTGACGTGGGGTTCATATATCAGAAAATTACATTGAACTAGTGGGACAGCTCACACTTGTCGCGACCTGGCAGCGTTCAGATGTGATATTGAACATTACAGGAAAATATAACCTTTCCTATGGAGATTTTAAAAGATATTTTGAAAAAAGTGTTAGCTATCTGATCACGTATATATATTCTGGACAAAATGTGATCGTCAGCATGATCATGATCTCGTAAATGTGGCCTCCAATTCAGACTTTCGACACAAATTTCAAAAGGAACCCACTTAATAGGATCAGAGGATCTATACTTTTTTTCTGAAGCATTTAAATTCTTCACACGCAAATAGATAAATACACTATCTAAAATTGAATCGCAGGAAGAAAATGTTTGAGATTTCAAAACGAATACGCATTCTTAGATCAATTCAAAATGACAATTGCTATCAATCTGCGTGGTAGTAACAACTCGAATGTCTTATTATTCCTAAATTTTTGTGAAATCTGCTGATGTGATATTTTAACCGGTTTAAACTATTTGCTTTATAGTGTGATAAAACAAGTTTGTGCAAAAAAATGTCACACTATCATTGGATAGTTATCATATATTGTACATCTGGATGGATTTATATCAGATATCTGCTAATACCTCGTAAAAATGAATTTTTACTCACTTGCGCATCTTCTCCACTATCAATTTGATTATACCTTGCTATATCTTTATGTAGGGTCCTCAACAATATCATAGCTACCATGCCAGATAGAAATAGAACAATAACCAAAGAGTTAAGTATACTAAACCATTGTATGTTCATATTCGGCATAGATTCCAATATGTAATCCCAACGTGATGACCATTTCACATCATCATTTCGAACAAAAGTCACTGAGTAGGAATACCTAATATCAAGTCCATTTTGTGGAATTTTCAGAGGAATTTCCATCAATTCTGCTTCCTTGCTACAGTCGAGCTCACTGGAAGCAATGACTTTATTGATGGTTTTAATCAACTAGCAAAACAGCCAAATATTCAAATATTAAATATATAATATGATAATCTGATTTTTTTCTATAATATGATATTTAATTATTTCATTTATTTGATCAAGTTAGGAGATGGAATATGTTCTGTATGAGATTTTCAACTGTTTCCTCAAGCCACAGGAACACAGCTGATAATATAACGAAAATAATTGGGAGTTTTTCTACTTAAAATGTGAAAAAAAACCTAGAAGAGCATTGCGGTAAAGGCAGCAAATTTTGCGCGCATGTTCAATGGAGATGACTGCTTTAGCAACGAATTTAAAAATGCGCGTTAAAGCTGCTGCCTTCACGGCAGTGCTTTTTTAGGTTTTTTTGAGTTATTCTGAAAAAAAACTTCGATAACGAGGAAAAACCACGAAAATCGACATATTTTTCTACAATATCTCCAAAACTTATTGTCGTATGAATCTGAAATTTGGTACACTGCTGTGAAATAAGAAGCTAGTTGCCAAGTTCTAATCCAATCGCTTCAGTAGTTTCCAAAATATCAAGGAAATAACCTAAAAACTTCAAATGACTGTAACTCCGAAACCATTCGACCGATTTCGCCCATTAACGAACTTAACCTTCGCATTTTGAAATCCAACCAACCCTGAAATTTTCAAGTCTATAAAATCCTCTGTATGCCTGTAATTGTGCATACGGCCTGCAGGACAGAATCAATTTTGACACCGGATTTGTCATCAGCGAGTCCAACCTAGTCGTTTGAGACCATTTTCCGCTAGAAATTTGAAAATTACAGACATTTGAACAAAACTATAGGAGGCTGTTCCTCTATAACATGCCCGCAAAAAGGAAACATTTTTATTTTCATAACCCTACAGATGGGTGGCTTCTTATAAATTGAACTCTGTGTAGTGTAGTGTTTTCGATTCAACATAATTATTGTTACGCACTGTTTCTATTGGATATTTGATTTCCTTGTGGGTGCAATACTTATACAAACCTCGAATCCCCTCTAACCCTCTTATATTTTCATCCTTAGAAGCATATTTTGTTAACATTTCCTTGGTCAAGAGACATTTTGTTACTAAATACTTCAATAATAAATCTGGGTAAATTAGATATTTGTAATAAACAAAATGTCTAACAACAATCAGTATTCTATCGACAGTGAACTCAAATAGTTAATAACGATATGTCTCTTAATGCAGGAACTGATTGTTCGAAAACATGTATTAGACATACGTCAGAAAGGTAATTTTGGGTAATTACATATTTATAATCCTTCTAGGAAAGATGGGATACATTAAGATAAATTTAAGGATTTAACTACCACTAAATAAAGTTTTTATTCTACCTGCCATGTTTGATGCTTCTAGGTGTTACTTTAACTGAAATTATTCTTCCACCATTGTCATTAAATTTGGTACCCCACTCTTCGTGGCTACCAGAATGGAAAGTAATTGTTAAATCCACATGATTATTGATGAAATATGCATCTCCTCTGTCTAACTTCATGGGGCAGGTATTCCTACCATTCTTAACATAACACCCCATTGGGAATCCTGTTGTACATACTTGACTCTTCAAGTCCCTATCTGATCTACAGTTGGTAACTGGCATATTATCAACTATCCAATGGTGTTGATAATTAAAAATTATGCCGTTTCTCAACGTTTTCAATTCATATTCTGCTTTCGTATCACCGAATTTGTAACTTTTATCACATACTGAAGTACATGTTTGATTTTTCATAAAACTGATTTTATAAGGAGATGCTTTGATTCTTTCTCCAAACACAACCTGGCCTAAGTTTTCTGTAGGATTTGAAACATCGCTGTGGACTTGACAAAAATCAAAATAACTATATTCGTAAGGCATCACCATTTCCTCAGTGTTTAAACGATTAACATATAAAAGTACTTCGGACTGAAACAATAAATGACAGCTTGAACTTCAAGATTTATGCATTCAAAAATGAGCATCCTTCAATGATGTTACTCACCTTACAATTATCCATTTCCTCTCCCTTTTTACAAAAATTCACAGGAGCAAGTCCTGGGAGATAAAAGCCGCTAGTATCGATAATAAGATATAAAAGGAAATATAGGAGAACATATCTTTGGCTTTCTAACATCTTGATTCGTCAGATATATAGAGACTTTTATCTTTTATGAAGCATTAGAATTAATTCCCTTATTTAAACAAGATAGGTTCTAACTTCCAATTTTTCAAACATAAACGTCACCACATTGCGATGTTATGACTTCAACTTCAACATCAAACAATGGAAGCTGAAGATATTTCAATTAAAATAAAAATTGTCGAAAATCTATCAAATAGAACATGAATAATTTTTAGGTAGAAGAAAATCCCAATTTATCCAAAACCAAAACTAATTTCTAATTTTGATTTTTGATGATTTGGATCCTGGTTTACTTTTCAGTGTTCCAGACTATTTTTATCATAGAAAACAATATGACTTCGTCACTCAGAGAACGAACGACATATATTTGATGTTCTGTGGTTTAATCTATGAACATTGAAGAAGAAAAGATCACTCATTTCAATCGGTTAACAAATCTAGAAAACTGTATATGTATATAGATCAGATTAAAATTTACGATTCGATACTGAAAAGTCGGAATTGTGAGTTCTGTTTGAAAATATCTCATTATTTATGATTACTGTATCAAACGGAATACGTCGTAAGTATTTCTCTCATGAAACCGACATCACTTGAGCCGCCCTAATGGCGTACCTGTTTGTATCGTAAATTTATTCATTTGTCTTGCAGATGCGTCGTAAAAGTAATAGAAATTCTACTAAGTCGACACCAGAAGCTAAAACTGAAACACGTAAATCTACAAGAAGCTCCCGGCGACGTAAATCACCATCAGTTGAACCTGAAGATTGTTCAACTTCAGAAACTGCTAAGGGAAGCATTACTGATAATTCAGAGAATCCGAAAGACATAACCTCAGTTACTCCCAAAGGAGATGAAAATCGGGAAAGAATTACAATAACATCGATAGAAGATGAGGGTAAAAGTGAAGATGAAAAAGGGGGCCATACCCCACCTCGAGTTGAACCGACATGTAAAGAAGAACCAAAGAAAGATGAAGGTGACGCTGATAAAGGTAAGTCTAAAGGTATAAGTAACTCACAAGTTGAGGAGAATTCTGAAATTCAAATGAATAGTGTCACCACCAGCAGTCCAGATGAAGCAATTAATAATGAGATTAATCCTGATGTGTCTATTTCTGTAAAAGAAAATTTTGATGAAAATCATGCAAACCAAAATATTCACGAAAATCGTGACAGCAAGATTGATGTGTGTATTGAAGAAAAAGTTTCGGAAGATAAAGCAAGCGATGATAAAGCAAAGGAATGTGATTTATCAGATGATAAAGAACCTCAAGGTGAGGCATCAGAAGAAAAAATACAGAAAAATGAATTATCAGATGATAAAGCACCAGACAATGCATCTAATGATGAAACTACAAGTGAAGAAAATAAGGATTCTTCATATTATAGCGTAGTGAAAACATGTGTAGAAACTGAAAGTGACTCTTTAGCAAAAATTGAAGACAGTGAAATTGTTAAAGGTGATTGTGATATAAAAGAAACAGAAACTGAAAAATCAAAAAATAGTGTTGAGGCCGATGATGACCAGGCAGAAGAAGGGGAGATTCGTGAATCGAAATCTGATGAAGAAAATGACAGTTATAATAAAGCATCACCAAGCAGTAATGGTGAGTGACATATAATAGTAGTTTGACTCATTTTTTAGTATATTATTTGTGATTTTTTGAATTATCTATAATTTCTTGACAAACGAACACTGATTTTTCAGTTAAAAAGACGCCCATGAAGATCAAGTTGAGAAGGAACAGCTTCTTCGATACAATTGAAAAATCTAACGAAACCAGTGACCACCCCCCATTAAAAAAAATGAAATGGGATGCGGAAACACATGAATGTCTGAAAGTTTCATTTCAAGACTTGCACAGATTGAGTATTGATGATTTCAAGGCACTATCTACAGATTTGAAGTTAGCTGAAGAAAATGAGGTCAAACTTGAAGATACTTATCAACCTAGAGTTATCAAGGAACGTGTGAAATCCATGGATACAAGTAGTGAAGAGATTGAAAGACCAGATTACTCAAAACAGGTTTCAGTAGCTTCCTCAGATGACCAAGAGAGTACAAACATAATAGCTATAAATAGGAAGATCAGTATCGTTGATGATAGTGCAAGTAAACTAAAGCCACCACCGAGCCCAGCCAAAGAGCCTGTTTCGCAAATTTTGTTTATTTCAAATCTGGTCAGACCATTTACGTTGAAACAGCTTAAGGAACTGCTGGAGAGAACAGGAACAATCAAGGAAGATGGTTTTTGGACAGACCGGATAAAATCAAAGTGCTACGTTTGGTATGATTCAATTGAGTAAGTATAAATTAACTGACGTGCCAGTTTGTACTTCATTAAATCATAAAGTTGAATTATAAAATTCCACATTTGTCAGTTATTTCACTAATTTGTAAGGTGAATTTCATACATATTGTGATGTTGTAGAGATGCTGAAGCCACAAGGAACGCCTTACATGGAGTCAATTGGCCCATCGGCAACGGAAAGAAACTTATTATTGAATATGCAACAGAAGACCAGATGGAAAAAGCAAGGAACCCTCCAACCCAGCCAACTCCACAACCTATTCAAAATACGCCCCCTAGGGCAAAGACCCCACAGAAGGAGAATACGGTGAGTCACAATAGCTTTCTTTCTACAGCTCACATTAGTTTGTATAATTTGTTGAATCAGGATGAGATCAGTATGATGACTATAATTCCTATAAATTACACATCTCAACAATTATGATTTCCTGATAATACAGTATAACTACAGTAGTCCGGGCAGATATCTTTCCGGTACCTGCCCTGATTATTGAGGCGTCCGAATTACTGGAGTGGTTTTGATTTATGAAATAAAGCACCTTATAAATTATCAAAAATAAGGTTTCTTAATCAACAGTCACAAAAAAATGTTTTTCCTCATAATAAAACAAAACTGTACAAAACTCCTAAGTATATGTAACAAGTTATGTACATACACATGTAATTACATACATATAATAATAATATTTTGTGAGTGTAACGGCCAGTTCCACAAAACTTTGATCGAGGGCTTGATTGTCAGTCAACAGTAAATTATACTCCATTCACTTTTATAAAGTATCCCGGTTTGCCATGACACCCTGACAGATTTCACCGTGTATATTTTGAAAATGTTAGGTTATAGTCATTTTCCTGTCAGATAACTACACAACGTTGTCCTCTCTACAAATGCTGCTTTTTTTTGTTAACAAATTTCATGCGCGGGGGGAGCTCGGAGCTACCCAAATAGTAAAAAAAAAAGCAGCAAAAGAGGTCGTAGTAATTACTTATTTTTCAAAATGTTAATCTATATTTGGAAGGTAATGAATTCGAGGAAATTTTATGTGAATTCAATAATTCCAAAGACCTGGCGAATGAAACTCTTTTCTCTGTTAACACTGGAAGTATTTCACGTTTATAAAAATGGTTGGAAGATTCAGTTATACTATTTTCTTGTACGGAAATCAAGAATCAAGTGTTTTGGAATGTTATCTTTGGGTGTAATGACAAGATATCTGGATGAATTCTCCATGAAAACTACCTATCATGTAGTACTCGAGTCAAAAGCAAGATATGGAATTATGTTTTATGGACATACGTTGAAGTCAACTCAAATATTCAATTCCCAGAAAAAAAGCAATTCCTAAAATATTAGAAAAAATAGCATTGAATGAGATATTGTATAATTCATGTTATTTTCGTGCATAAAAATTCAATGTTCTGCCAACATAGGATATACCAAGTTCATTTTCAATGTACTACTTCCTATCGAAACAATTCCACGAAATATATAACTTTTGAAATTATTGGTTAAGGAATTTGTTCAATTCAAACATGTCTACCTACTTAAGACCCAATACAATACAATCAAAGCGAAATGTTAATTTATTAGTTTATTATGGCTGAAGCTGAATTGTTATTTGTTATTGAAAGAGAGGAGAAATTGGCAACCTCGCGTCGAATTATTTTGACGTTGATATTTCAGGAGCACCAACCTGCCTTGGTTTTAGTTACAAAAAGATGATAGACCTAAATCATGGCCAACCGGGATACTTTATGAAAGTGAATGGAGTATATGTGCTCGATTTCAGTTCAATTTCAACCCAACAATCGAGTGCAAACCTTAATCGGGTTGATCGGACGTCAAAAGTTTTGTGAAACCGACGGTACGTGTCTTATGTGATCGTTTGACTGGAGCCATTGCGTCTGGCACGCTTAAAAACCAAGTGCACAATAAAAGATGCTGCCGCCGCGCTGATTCCAACGAACATGTAGTAACCGATTTTCACTTGGTTGAAGAGGAAAATACATAATGAATTTTTTCGCGCCCGGATTTCAGGGGCAAAAATTTCAAAATGCCCGAATCACAGCAGTGTCCGGAATTCTGGAGTGTCCGGGCTAGCGACTGTCCAAACTATCGAAATTGTACTGTTTATGATAGTTGTCTGGTCTGTTTGACGAAACCCACACAGATTGGGTATCAGTACCACTATCATCTGTCTATAAACTATACTGAGTGAGTCTTTGAGTTGTTCATTAATTTTAACCATAGATTCGTCTAATCAAATAAAACACTTCTTTCATCTGCCATTTTTACGCGCTTGTTCTGGGGAACAGCGCGTTATCATTTCGTCACGATGTCTGTAATTTTCGAATTTTGAGCCGAAATTGGTCTCAAACGACTAGGTTGGACTCACTGATGAAGAATCCGTGGTCAAAATTGATTCTGTCCGTCCGGCCAGCCGTGTGCGCGCTGTAACTCTCGAAAGAAAATACCTACAGTCTTGAAATTTTCAGGTTAGATTAAGATCCTGAATATCTCGGTTGAGTTCGTTAATGGGCCAAATCTGCCGAATGATTTTTGTGCTACAGCCATTTGAAACTTTGATTTTTCAATAAGTCGAAGATTTATCTAATCGAAATGAATATTTCATTAAAATTTCACCATTTCGCATTGTGAACAAGCGCGTTAAAGCTGCTGACTTCACGTCAGTGCTTTTCTAGATTTTTCCTAATTCCGCTCAGGTAAAAAGTTACAAGCATTTGAGTATTTCTCTGTGTGCTTATACACTCCTGCACCTTATTGGCAAGTTTAGCACAGATATCTCGTTCAGTAATCTTTTTTGCAGAATAACCAATCTAATGTTTAAAATTCAAAGAAACATGATTGAGACAACTCATTTACCCAATTAATTCATTTGATTTGGTGCTTTTTGCGGTATTATATGAAGGAAATCTTTCACTACTGTTGATATCATTAAAACACTGATCTTCCACTTCGTATTCATGCAATATCTAATTTCAATCTTACATATGCCCATTCTTGTATTGAAAACTCCATTATTATCGTTATTTTCATGAAATTTATAAATGGATTATATAAAATTACTGAACTAACCTAAACACAATAATTGAACTCTATGGAAAGTCTGGTCCATAGGCATGGAGACATAGCCTCCATGTCTGTGATCAGATCATAGACCTAATACGTCGTCAGGAAATAGAAAAATATTTTTGTGTATTCTATGGTACGGATAAACGTGGGCGATGCTTAATTTACGGCCTTCAGTAGCTCAGGTAATAATGAGATAATATCTCAAAGTTTTATTAAATTTTATAACATTCAATATTGAATATCTCCAAAGCATTGTGTTTATGGAGAAACTATATGGAATAATTAAGGATTCTAAAAGGATATATACAAGGTGAGTCTTTAAGTTGTGCATTAATTTTAACCATAGACTCCTCTCATCGAATGAAACACTTTTTTCATGTATCATTTTTTTAGATTCGGCTCCAGCAAAAAGATACAGGCTGTTTAAATTTCCAAAAAAATCAGTTTTTCTTTTGAAGCTTTTATATGGTAACTCGGAATGTGATGAACTTTGGTGTGGAGTTTTCTATAGCTATGACACATATTCTTCAGTAATCACTTTCATCCTAATTCAAACAGTTTCCGAGTTATGGACTCGCCGATTCATAAAACGTTACGAAATCAGCATGAAGAATGCAGATAAAGTTTATCTTATGTCATTATAAGAATCTCCAATCATTTTAAAATACTTGATTATTCTTTATAATTTCTCCTTAAACGCACCGTTTTTGCAGATATTGGTATGGTTTGATAGTTGCTCCTGGCATTTTGGAGGAGATTCGCTTCAGGGTTCCCGACCTAAGACTCAGGTCTCATGATGTGTTTCAAGTCCCCTTGAGGAAAAAAAACTACACGGCAAATTCCCCACTCGTCAGAATGATAACGACTTCGAACGCCCTCGGTCCGGACGTCGATTACTTTTCCTGCTCGCTGATGACTTTCAAAAAAAGTCTGAAACGTCGACTTTTGTTTTCAATTTCTTCAAGTTGATTGTGTGTGGATTTTAATGTTGTATCTTCTGTAATTTTTTCTTGTTTTGTTTAGTTTATAGTGGAATTAATGTAATTGATTGAGGTTTTATTTGTAATTTAGTGAACACTGTCTCTGGGACTTTGTCCTGTTTGTGTTCCTGTGTAAATAAATAAATAAATAAATAAATTCGTCGTGAATATTATAAAATCGGATAAAAATTCGAAAAATTACCTTATATTTATGGATCCGCCCCTGATCTAATGGAGGAATAACTTAAGCTGGGTTCACTTCTATCCGGGCCATAGAATACACATAAATATTCATATATTTCGCATATATCTAATTTAGGTATATGCCATTTCATGATCATACCACAGACCTAACCATAACATCCATTGAATAAAGAATACAAAGTTAACGTCCATAGACATAGAATAAGTCTAGAGAATAGTTTTAGGTTAATTGATTGATTTCATTTAATTCATTTATTTATAAATTTCGTGAAAAAAGTATAATTATGGAGTTTTCAAAATGAGAATGGTCAAGGATGGAATTGTGTTTAATCATTTAGTGGAATTAAATAACTTGTTTCTTTGAATTTCAAACCTTGGATTGGATATTCTCCAGAAGAAATCACAGTAAGAGATATCTGTGGTGAACTTGTAAACAAAGCGCAGGAGTGTATTAGCACATTGATATTCAAATACTTATAACTTTTAACCTGAGCCGAATCTGGAAAAATGGCAAATGAAAGTAGTGTTTCATTTGATGAGAGGAATCTATGGTTGAAATTATTGTACAACTTAAAGACTCGCCCTGCATATATATTTTTTTTTAATTCGTTTATTCCTGGCTCTTAAACAGCGAAAACTGCTGGTATCAGAGTCTACATTCACATGAATATTTTTTAAACAACAATAATCCCTAGTTACAATTTATCAATTATATATTATGACCATATCGAAGCTACAGAAGGAAGACTGATTTTATGTTTTATTTCATCAGGAGACTCTACTGTTAAAATTAATGTACAACTTCTTTTGACCACAGAGAGCAGTTAACTCTCATTTTGAACCACATTTCACAAGTTAACTTTTAGTTATGTGTCAAAATAGTTTTATAGTACCTGCCCTCAGACTCACCCTGCATAAGGCCCATCGAAGCGATTTATTATGTGATTTATGATGGTTTGAATAACATATTGCCAGTATTTTATATTGATGAACCCAAAATTTTCTATGTTCTCAACTGAACAGCACTATGACACTGATTGAAGGAACACTTTATTTCCGCTAATATAAGCGGAAATAAAGTGTTTTACTTCAATCAATATCAAGATAAATGTCCGTCAAGTAAAGACTAAAACAATCAAATATTTTCTTCTGTACTATTTTATTTCTTATATATGTATTTTGAATTAAATTTATTTTATATTGAAGATTATGAATTATGAAAGCTCGTATGAGGCATCTGCAGAATAAGAAAAATATGTATGGATAATTCAGTATTTCAGAAGGATGAATTGAAGCTATTCATTTGAAGATCCGTTAACACGAGGATGCAATTTTATTTGCGTTATTTCGTTTGTAACCTCTACATAATATAATCATTATATGATTATAAATTATGATAGCTCCGATGTAGCATCTGCTGAACAAAAAAGTAGTAATTTAATAATTTGTAACATATAACACTACTTGAAATAGTACTGAAAAGTTTCCCTCAATCTATGGTTTTTCCATGTATACATTCTATGTCATTCTGCTATTCGTTTTTAGGAACAAACCATTTGTCCTGTTTCATTTTCAGAACTTATACTTATATTGAATGATATCCTTGATATAGATTCTTCAAGCTTCAAAATACGAGATTTAATGTCAAATAGTGCAACTTTTCCTTTATATCGTTTTTGATGTGTATCATTTGAGATTGAATAACAATTAATCAGATTCAGTATCTCAAAATTTCACTCAAAAAGTGATTAAATACTCAAAATATACGTACTTCCCATATTCAAACAAAGTTAATGTTTTACCCCAAGTGTAATAGAAATGTCCAATCACGCACAAAACCAATTGGACCATGCAAGGGATCGTTTGAGCCGTATTTCAGTGCAATATTTTTTTTTTAGGAACCTGTGCATGAGCAAAGGAATGGTGAAAGGAGAGAGGAGAGGAAAAGAAAAGACAGTGAGAGAGAGAGGGACAGAGCAAAACCACCATCTACAAGGGAATGGGACGTTGGAAAGGAAACCAATAGGGAAAGGAATCGGTCCCGAAGTAGAGACAGGCAGATAGATAGAAGAAGGAAGCATAGTGGTAAACGTTCCCCCACTCCCTTAGAAGGTATGATGATATCCTTACCAAAGAAGTTTTTTTGTATGAAATATATTCTTTACATTTCAGATTTCATCGCAAGGAAGCAAAGGAAGCTGGAAGAATCTGTGCCTCAGAAGCTTATGGATGATCTATTTCAAAGAACAAAGGCTATGCCTTGTATATACTGGCAGCCCCTCTCTCCAGAAGAAGTGAGTATTGATCAAGGACATATATTGTCTATCTTGTTGCTTGTTCTGGGCATGAGCGGTAGAGTTTTCCAAATATTTAATTTATTCTGAAATATACTAGGCAATGATTTACTGTGAGTAAGACATAGGTTCACCAAACGTTTATAATATCAAGACTGAAAAATAAATAGTTCATTATGGAAATTACAATAAATGAAAAGAGCTAATCAGCATGAGACTCTTAGGAACTCAATACTCCAGAAAATGGCCGGGTAAGCATATTCTGTGATTTTAGGATGTGTAATTCGCGCAGCAGCGGCTGACTTCACGTCACTGCTTTTCTAAATAAAAATTCTATGTGAAATAATTTTGATACCATTAAATTGAATTTTATGAAACTAGCTGGAAGGCTGGGGTCGTGGGCCTTTTGATTTCAATGAACTTTCTTCTCTCTCTCTCTCTCCTGATTTGAACCAATAGACGACTTCGGCCCAAGTTGCCAATCCACAATTTTCTTCACAAATTTACTATGACTGGGGAACGGGAATTTCAGGACAAATTCGACATCATAAGGTCCGCGTTATTTATCAATATCCGTAAAAGATGCCTTGGCTCCTCAAACAAGATAATTCCTTCCAAATATAGGGTTTTGTTGAGATATTCTCTGATTGGCTGAAATTTAAGTTGGGATTCCTGATTTCATGTTAATAGTGTCAAATTTATATAGGATATGTTCCCCAAATCAACTTGGTTATTTAGCTTGCCGGTTTTCCATTCCGTAAATATGAAACATTCGGTTGGCTCCTAAAAAAGGTTAATTACGGAATTTGATTGATGAAAAAACGTTCTTTCTGTCACCAGAACGACAGTCAATGTTCTATGGTAACATATCCATAGCATAGAACAATCCTTTTTTACTTTATGATCCATAGAAGAGAACAAGAATCAACAATGGAAAAATTATTAGGTATGGTCTATGGATCATAAGGTAAATGAAGATTGTTCTATGCTATGGATATGTTACCATAAAACATTGATTGTCGGTCTGGTGCATAAACTTAATATGTCTATGTTCTGATGACAGAAAGATTGCTCTTTCATCAATCAAATTCCGTAATTAACCATTTTTTTTTCAGGAACCAACCGAATATTTCATATTTACGGAACGAAAAACCGGCAACCGAAATAACCAAGTTGATTTGCGGAACATATCCTTTATAAACTTGACACTATTAGCATGAAATCAGGAATCCCAACTTAAATTTCAGCCTAACAAGAACCTATATTTGGAAGGAATTATCTTGTTTGAGTTGCCGGGGCATCTTTTACGGATATTTATAAATAACGCGAACTTTATAATGTCGAATTTGTCCTGAATTTCCCGTTACCCTGTGATAGTAAATTTGTGAAGAAAAATGTGGGTTGGCAACTTGGGCCGAAGTCGTCTATTGAAACTTCCACTTTTATAAGTCAGTCGGTTGGCTATCCAAGTACGACACATTCTGTCTAAAACTGAGAAATGTTTGGTTAAGTGCATTTTTCTGTCAACTAACTACCCAAGGTTGTATGTTCCACATAAAGGTAGTAGTAGTACAGTATAACTTCAGTAGTCCAGGCAGATATCATTCCAATACCTGCCCGGATTATTGAGGCGTCCAGATTACTGGACTACTGGAGTGGTTTTGATTTATGATATAAAGCAGCTCATGAATTATCAAAAATACGGTTTATTAATCAACATTCACAAAATAATAGTTTTCCTCATAATAAAACATAACTGTACAAAACTCCTAAGTACATGTAACAAGTTATGTACATACACATGTAATCACATACATATAATAATAATATTTTGTGAGTGTAACCTTTGGTTTCACAAAACTTTTGACTTCCGATCAACTCGTTGATATTAAGGTTTTCACTTGATAGTTGGGTTGAATATGAACTGAAATCGAGCAAGAATTTTCTGTTGACTGACATTCAAGCCCTTGATCGGGCAATCAAAGTTGTGTGAAACCGGCCGCAAGAGTCTTATGTGATCGTTTGGCTGGAGCCATTGCGTCCGGCTTAAAAAAATAGTGCAGAATGAAAGATGCTGCCGCCGCGCTATTTCCAACGAACATGTAGTAACCGTTTTTTACTTGTTAAGATAGGAAAATGCATAATGAATGTTTTCGCGCCCGGATTTCAGGGGCAATAATTTCAAAATGCCCGAATCACAGCAGTGTCCGGGCTAGCTACTGTCCGAACTATCGAAGTTGTACTGTAGTTACTTGTGTAACTAAATCTAGCCATAGAGTCATCGATAACATTAGGTAGAACATGACAACGTCTCGCGATTTATTTTGACTTTTACAACATTTCACAAGTGCCAACCTGACTCAGTTCTAGTCACAAAAACTTGATGTATCTATTCTAAGGTCTACCAACTGTCTTTATAAAAGAGAATGGAGTATAGAAGTTGTGGAATAATGACGTGGAAACGTGTGTACTCCATTCAATTTTAAGTCTTAATCGAGCATTTCCATTTTAAGTTTTAAGAAGAATTTATATTATATCAATCGATAAATCTTGATTCGATCGTATCTGTGTTTCCGAAATATCTAATATATTGGGTTGATGAATTCTCGTCGTTTTGCGAAATTGGAAATACATAATTGGAGTTTGGATATTAGGTAGCAATATTTTCACAAAATAATAAATAGTGTTTTTATATGAGCCATAGGTGTGAGTGCTTATCGTCATCGTATATCCACGTGCTGAATTTCGACCAGTTTGTGTCTATTTTTGTGAATGTTGCGAAATTTCAAATGCTTTCATCAACCAAACCATCAGGCGGATTTTGTGCATTTTGAGCTTGACCTTCAGTTTAAATTTAGAATGGAGCTTTGCACCTGCCCTTAAGATTTTGAGTCCATAAGTTATTCCTTTGTAACGATATCAGGGGCCTCCGCCAACTGTGTCACGATATATTTGCATTGAAATGACTTGGAGAATCGATATTTTTGGGGTTGGTTAAAAGCTGAAAAAAGTCAGAAATTATAAGATCCGCCTCAAATTTCAAAAGATGAACTCATTTAAAATGTCATGCCAATATTAACAGTTCCTTTGTTGTTTAAGATTACGGGTCAAATTGAATATAAAGTTTACTGACATAGACTGTTTTTTTGTGAATAATTGTTTGCTTTCCATGATAATAATAATAATATATTTATTCAATCAAAAGCTTATTGAAATACAATAAGGTTGGTTTCGTCAAAACAGAATATATAATTCAAAACAATTCACTTTTACAAAAATCAAAAAATTCACTCAAAGAATATGGTTCACAGTTAACAATCGCATTATACAGAGAAATTTTGAAAACTTTCAAGTTGGATGTCCTCAACCATTGGGGAAGAGCATTAAATAGCCTTAGGCCCATGTATAAGGGCGACTTTTCTGTTAAGGATAAAGAGTGTCTTGGGTACAAGTATGTATCTGTGCGCCTAGTGTTGTTGCAGTTTGAATATTGTTGAAAGTATTCTGGATGAACCTTCATGAATACGAGTACCCTATACAGGGTCTTTCACGAGGAACCTCACCCATATTTATACGGGAAACTACTGAACGTATTTTCATGAAATTCAGCACTTATAAGTATTTCACGATGCTGATGAAATCTAAAATATTTTCAAGGCATGAGCACCTCCTGTTTTGCCTGAAATGACGTCAACTTCCGTTTTTCAAATTAGAACACCATTTTTTTATTGCAGAAATAGATTCCTTAGAAAATTTCAATTTATTTTGATGTAACACTTTTCAGTTTTGGTTGGAAAATTCTCTCTGAGCGGGAAAATTCGAAAACAAAATCGAAAATAGAGCTCCACTGAAACAAGAATAACTTCGAGGTTTTTGGATGGAAAATTTTCATTTTTGGGATTTCTCAAGATGTAAGATTGATGTATCCACTTTAAAAATCGAAATCGCGATTCATGATACAGGGGGTGAAAAAATCGCTTTCAAAGTTAGGGATGACAAAATCGTGAAAAATCAATTTTTTCAAATTAGAACCCCATTTTTTTATGGCAGATATTGAATCTACGTTAAAAAATAATGTGAGTGTATGCATCACACCCTTGTCCTAAAATGGATATTTTCTGAGTTATTCACAAAAAACTGTTTTTCGTCTTGAATTTTCAGCTATTTCTTTTCCCTTCACGCCAAAAAGATGACATTTTCAGGAACTGTTATTTGAACCATGCTGTAGATTTTTCACCCCTTCTTGAAACCGACTTCAAGTTACTATTAG
This sequence comes from Myrrha octodecimguttata, assembly GCA_958510865.1. NCBI lineage: Eukaryota > Metazoa > Arthropoda > Insecta > Coleoptera > Coccinellidae > Myrrha > Myrrha octodecimguttata. Next base: position 38,168,666 of record OY294057.1, read on the forward strand.
GAGAACCATGGCAAACTCTCGCAGTTATAACTAGAGAAGATGCTCAAAGTTTTGACCGTTAATTTCTAGACATTTATTTATACGTCTCAGGAATGCTTCGTGCGTTGCTCTTCTTATTTCATCGGGAGGAAGAGATCTGCAAAAGTGTTTAAAAACCAAATTGAGTTTCAAAACTATGAATCTAAAAATCTAAACAAACCTGAACGCATTTCTGACTCGTTCTATGCAGTCCTCTTTATCAGTCAGGGGAGTTGAGTAGACAATATTTTTTATCCTACCCCAAACATAATAGTCTAAAGGAGTTAAGTCGGGAGAACGTGGTGGCCAAAGATGTGGACCATTGTTCGCCAACCATCGATCTTCAAATAGCCTGTATAGGATATTTGACACATTGAGTGAATTGTGTGGAGGCGCGCCATCTTGTTGATACCATAAGTCATTATGGTTCTGTACTAGCGGCTCAATTATTTGAGTCAATATGTCAGAATATCTATCTCCTAAGGGAGAACATTCTTTAAATAATGCAAACATGTGTAGTGTTCTATCTTACCAGTTAAAGTCCCATCATAAATGTGAACATCGAGAATTGCATTATTTTTGATGGCGCAAAAAACATTGAAACTCCAGGTCTCTTGAAAGTTCCATTGTCTGAAGTGGTGGTTGTTCTCTTCATCCCAATAATGACTGTTATGCCTATTGAAAGAACCATTCTTTGTGAATTTAGATTCATCTGTCCAAATTATACAGTCCAAAAAGTTTTCATTCTCTTGAAATCGAATCATCATAGCTTCGCAAAACTCTGTTCTCCTGACGAAATCAGTTTCCTTCAAATGCTGTACCCTATTGAATTTATATGGGTGCATTTTATGTTTTTTTAATATTCTCCAAACACTCGATTGAGATAATCCCAGATCAATCTCGGCATCTTTGAGAGAATTTTGAGGATTCACACGAAAATATGCAAGAACTGTAATTTCGTTGTTCTCATCTTCTACTTCACTTTTTTCTCTGTGTGTAGTTTTCTTAACGAAAGATCCGACATTTCTCAAGTTTGTCATGGTTCTGTTAATGGTATCTCTCGTTGGTCTGGGTCGGTCAGGAAACCTCTCAATGAACAGTCGAATCGTTCCATCTACAACTTTATTACATTCTCCATGAAGTAGAATGAGATTTAAATAATCTTCATTGGTAAAATTAGGCATAGTGATCGATTTTATAACTTAATACGAATTATCACCAAATTAATAGTAAACACAAAATGCTACTGAATAAAGAGGAATTTGGCAGATGTAATTAATGATATCTATCATTAAAAAAAAAATGTAAAACATGGTAAGTTTTTGCATATGGTTCATAAGGAATTATTTATTTATCACTGGAGAGAAAACCGATGGCCGATTAGTTGAAATAAAGAGGTTTCCGATACAAATTCGAATCCAAATTCGCCATCTATTTAGGAACAACCTGTAACTTTTTTCTCTTGCATATTAGGGTAGTAAAATCTAAAACATGGTTTTAGTAACAGTTCCTGAAAATGTCATCTTTTTGGCGTGAAGGGAAAAGAAATAGCTGAAAATTCAAGACGAAAAACAGTTTTTTGTGAATAACTCAGAAAATATCCATTTTAGGGCAAGGGTGTGATGTATACACTCACATTATTTTTTAACGTAGATTCAATATCTGCCATAAAAAAATGGGGTTCTAATTTGAAAAAATTGATTTTTCACGATTTTGTCTTCCCTAACTTTCAAAGCGATTTTTTCACCCCCTGTATCATGAATCGCGATTTCGATTTTCAAAGTGGATACATCAATCTTACATCTTGAAAAATCCCAAAAATGAAAATTTTCCATCCAAAAACCTCGAAGTTATCCTTGTTTCAGCGGAGCTCTATTTTCGATTTTTTTTTTCGAATTTTCCCGCTCAGCGAGAATTTTCCAACCAAAACTGAAAAATGTTACATCAAAATAAATTGAAATTTTCTAAGGAATCTATGTCTGCAATAAAAAAATGGTGTTCTAATTTGAAAAACGGAAGTTGACGTCATTTCCGGAAAAACCGGAGGTGCTCATGCCTTGAAAATATTTTAGATTTCATCAGCATCGTGAAATACTTATAAGTGCTGAATTTCATGAAAATACGTTCAGTAGTTTCCCGTATAAATATGGGTGAGGTTCCTCGTGAAAGACCCTGTATATATACAGACCATATGATGTTAAAAATTTGTTCTCTTTAAAATGCCCTCTACAAGATTCTCTGAAACCCAACTTAAGTATAATTCTCAACATAACTTTTTGTCTCAGAAACACAGTTTCAATTCCTGAGCTACTGCCCCAAAAAATTATCCCATATGATAGTAAAGACTGAAAATTTGAAAAATAAACGATTTTCAGAGTTGGTAAATCAACTTTAGTTTTTAACACATTCATTGAATATATCACTGAAGTCAGGCGCTTGATTAGATTTTCTATGTGGGTGTTCCATTTGAGGTTTTCATCTATATATATTCCGAGGAACTTCACTGAACTGGAGACGGATATATCCCTGCTGATATTGGTAGGAATGGCAGTTGAAGATCTGTCGCAATTGAAAACTACACTTTCAGTTTTTCTCATATTCATTACGAGGCAATTTTCTTCACACCATCTGTTAATGTTTCCCAGTATAGCATTCGCTTCTTCAATCGTCAATGTCAGACTTGGAGACGTTAGCATACAATTTGCATCATCGGCAAAGGTAATAAGTTCAGCTAAGACTTTTCTGATTAACCTTAGTCTAAGGACCAGAGGGAGGTCATTTATATATACCAGGAAGAGAATAGGGCCTAGTATACTTCCTTGTGGTACACCTGCTTTATTTTTCCTTTTAGTTGATCGATATTTGTTGTTGTTTACATTCATTTCAACTGATTGAGGTCTTTCCTTTAAGTAACTTCCAAGCAACTTCAATTGCTTGTCCCTTATTCCGTATTTTTCGAGTTTCTTCAACAATATGTCTATTTCCACACAATCAAATGCCTTAGACATATCTAAAAAAATGCATAGTGGCAGTTCCTTCCTCTCCAACGCTGACAGTATTGATTGGTACAACTCAAATATAGCCGTCTCAGTGCTTCGTCCCTGTATGTATCCATGCTGGCAGTCGGATAATATCTCAAATTTTCGGACGATAACTATTTGGGTCACTGCAGTCCCCACTTTTGTGCAAAGGTTTTATTACAGCAATTTTTAAGGCCTCAGGAAATATCCCCTCAATGAAAGATCTGTTCATGATCTGGGCCACAGGTTTTGCGATCAGATCAATGCTTTCCTTTATTATTTTGATTGGAATACCATCCCAGCCTGTAGAATTGATATTTTTCATCTTTTTGACAACATTTATAATCTCCGATTCAGTAATTTCGAACATATAAAACGACTTTTCATTAGTACTGATGGCATTCAAACCAGACATGCTCGAATTTCCACTCTTTTGGGCTGGAGTATTAGAAAAAAATTGTTAAATTCCTCTGTAAGTTGTTGCGGATTTGGTATGTTTTTTAGTTTGTTCACTTGATTCTTCTGTTTTCCCAAGGTATTGTTCACTATATTCCATACCGTTTTGAATGAAGTCCTGCCATACGCAAAATAAGTAGACCATTGCTATTAAATGAGAATTACTAAACTTTTCCCTTTTCTGAGGGTTGAATTTGATGCTGTTGGATTTGGTTCAGCCAAATTAATACAAATTCAACACATAATTCTATGATAATAGAGAGATATTGCAACTTTTGAATAGCGCAAGCGTTATGTTATTACGGTGCGCTATATATAACGTTTTGGTGGTTAACGTGGATCTAACGGTCGTTCCAAAAGTAGACGTATTGCTACACGTTTTTGTTACCGTTACGTTAGTTATCAGTTTGTTTGGTTAGGTTATGTGAGACGTCAGATTTTTGTGTTACAAACTCACGTTTAAACTCCCAAAGCTTGATAATTTGCATTTCTGCATCAGTTTTTTGATTCTGGACAAAATGAAAATGGAATCGGAAGCGGTAATTTCACGTGGTGCTAATGCAGAAGAAGTGGAAATAGTTATATTACACAATATAATTAGCATTGTTCAAACTATTTCTAATTTCCAACCCCTCATGTTGCTTCCAAAAGTATTTCTTAATTCGTGAAAAAGTAACAAATACCTATTTATAAAAAAAATTTGCTTAGGTAGCACTAATAAATCTTAATGTCTAATATCAGTTGTGTGTAAGATGTATTCTACAATAGGTTTGAAAAATCTGAGGAAGTTGTGTAATTAATTCCGAAAAACATATTAACAAACAGCTTTTCTATGACAGTGATCGGAGCCGGAAGAGCCCGAAGCTTAACGATTCCTTCCGATATAGAATAGCGCAACGTAAATTGCGGCTCGCAATTTTCCGTAAATAACGGAAGACGCTAACGCTATTTACGTCGCGTTATTCTGAAACTGAATCTGCGCATGCTTAGATGTCAAAAATAACGTTTGCGTTAATAACGTCACACAAATTTGACACTGCAATATCTCTCTAATATACAGAAGTTCTGTTGTTCTGAATTTCTGAGCAGAGATTGGCCTTCCAAATAGAATGAAATATCCACTTTGGCCAATTACTGCTACATGTCAGGAAACAGTGTCTAATGATAATGTCACTAGAGCAGAATTAAATAACACTATGTGGAAAAGTGGTTTGAATGAGTTCGTATTGCCAAGCTATGACGCCCAATTAATGTACTTTCCAGTTTTTATGATTTCAACTAGCAATAAAAAATAAAATTTATTACGTGATCTACCCCTTTTTCAGGGGTCAAAACATTATTAGCTCTTCATAACAGTTTTCTATTTCAGATCTCCGTGAAACAACAGCAGCGCCTGTCAAGAATGGAAGAGCACAAGAGACGATTGGAGGAGAATTCGCGTAACAGGGGCGCAGTTGCCAGAGATAGGGGCACGTATCGGAGACGTTATGACTGAAATCTGGTATTTTCAGGAACTTTTCCAAGATAATTATTCCTTGATTTTATGATAGTGATGAGTACTTGGGTACCTTAACAAATTCCTTAGATACAATTTATTTAATTACCTAAAGAGAAGATCCCTCAATATCCTTAGAATCCAGATTTGTTTTCCTTTATTTGTAGATTTCCTTATGTGTGAATGGGCCCAATTGCATTTTTTTCCATTAGGTGTTTCATTCTTAACCGCAGAAAGTCGTTTTATCACGTTTTCCTTGTGATCTCACTGCACTGGTAGTTTTCAAAATTTTCCTCTTCCAATCAAAACAATGGCCTTCCATTTTAGCTTTTTTCCTACCTTGTGTGAGTGGAGCTGAGTGGTAATAGTTGATATTTTTAGGGATTTCAGGCAGGAATTCGTCATACACAGAAATTTGGGAATTTTTTCTTTGTTTCAGAAAGGAAAGCTTGCGTTAATTATTGAAAATTATCATTTACTGTTCATGAAAACTGCGAATTATTTAATAAAATTTTTATTCACATTTCTGCAGACTTGTTTTGTTACAAAATGAAATTATTTAACAGGCTCTTTACACAATATATGCTTAATTTTAGGGGTGGATATGAAAGAAAAAAAAGATTTATTTTAATAAAAATCGAGTTGTTCAGTTTATTTAGAGATTTTCAATATAGAGTTTGAACATGATATTGTTGTTTGGAATTGAAATGCCTATTCATTCATTACTTCTCAATATAAAAATTACTTTGAGAACAAACGATGTGGTTTCAATTTAATGTATTCGATATTGTTTTGAAAAGCGTCTTCAAAATCAAAAAATGTTCAGTCATTAAACATTGCAAATCACTCACTGGAACAGTTTTCAAAATTATAAATGTCGCATTCCGAAACTACAATAACCTGTGACTGAACGAATTGGGTTCCAGTAAATTATTGTTGACAGAAAATATAGCAACAGGTATCAGTAAATTTGAAAATTTTCGGGATGACGTTGGATCGCAGCAATTAGAAAATGAACCGTTGTGTGGACCATCAGTCAGAAGAAACTTTGATTGTAGTACGATTTCTTTCCTGATGAAATAATCCATTCCCAACTCCAGAAACTATTTTTGAAGCATTCAATATTCCTGATTTGGACTTGATTTCAATCAAATAATGTATACTTACTTCACCGTTCCGCATCTACTTCTGATTGAAATTCTCTCAAAGATACATAAAACATTTTAAGGGTTGGAGATTCATCAGTCATTCAATAATGCCATTTCCTATTTGATCTATTACAGAAACAGAGCCATCACTTGGAAAAATTGAAATATTTACAGAATTTCCAATAGTAAATTTGGTGAATATTTGGCAACTCCAATAACTTTTCAGCGATTTTTGTAGAATATCTTAGGAATAAATCACATGAAATCATTTAAATAAGCTACAAAACTTCCTCATATGTATGTGGAAATTGAAGTTTATTATTTTTATTTCGAATTAATGCTCATCAAGTAAAGACCAAATCAATAAAATATTTTATAAAGCCTCAAAGTTGATTTGTGTGCCACACAAGGTTTGGTTAGTTTTTTTTATTGAGAAAAGTGTTTTTCCCTGCAACTTTTGAGTTGAGAGTGGATCCATAATATTAACTTCAAATTTGTGAACATCAATCGATTAAACTATATATTGACCGCACTATTTATAATCTACAGGTAGTCATTACGGTTTTCGTCTTTTCCATTTTATTAGACGCATTGAGAATTCAAGGCAAGATTGGGAAATTATTGACTGCCAGATTTTTTTTTGCAGAATACGATTTGCATTTAGAATCAGCTTAATCATAAGTTCGTGGTCCTCTGTTCACCTTGAAGAAAGTTATCACTAGAAACTCGTTAAGAGATTCACATCTAAATATTTCTCAAGTAGCCTTATTCTAAATTTTTTCATATATGTAAAGCGACTCAAGATATTCAAGATGAAAGTTCAGAATTGAAATATTTTTCGCAAGTTTACAATATTAATGAATTCGTTGCAACATCATCATTAGACTTTTGGAAGTTACTAGAAAGGATTTAGAGTACAAAACAATAGGATCTAAACAATATTAATGAAATATTTTTCACAATAAATTAACAATATGAAGCAAGTTAGGAACAAAGCATTACACATAAGTTACATAATTTAGGATGATCTGGAATAGTTCTAGAAGTACTTAATCTAGTATGTAGATGTTGGTTGTTGTTTGGAAAAAGGAATATGGTAGGAAGTATCATCCTTATAGAGTTAGACTTTTGAGCCGTGCGTCAGTAGAAGTTCAGTAAGGAGGACCAATCTAGACCATAAAATCTTAGGATAGATTCGCCCTTTTAACAGAATGATAATGTGCCAATACCCAGTAGTTAGATTAAGATGTCTAAAGACTCCTTTGGTCGAGCCGGGAAAAAAGCAAATACGAAATAATGCTTGCCCTGCCTACAGAGAATCAAACCTTTTATTTTTCTTGTAGTCGGATTCATGACACAAACCGAACAATGTTTTTGTATCATTACCTTTGCTACACAATTGGTGTATCTACCATACCATCATAAAATTGCATCTTTCCAGCCATTGGCCCAGGTACACCCGATAGGCCTCAGGAGCACAGCTCTCCGGAGTGTCAGACACTCGTGCCTTCTATCCCTTTCCCCTGATGCACCACCCGAATTTGCGGGGCTTCATGCACTCAGCTGCGAAATGGCAAATGGAAAGCATTAATTGTTAAAACTAACGGAACATTGCGTGAGAGAGTGCTTCTGTGAAACCGGCAAGATTAAGATTGCCAAAATCAATTTCTTGAATGGAGCTCCGATGATAAATTCCTCTCCAATTATATGAAATCAATGAGTTCCTCCTCCTCCATTTCTGAATGTATCTTAATCAGCTTTTCTAAACCAGACACATCACACATACGCTTCTGCGTATGGGTGAAAACTGGCACCACTGTAGGAGCGTCGAGTCTGGTCTGGTCTCGCCGCTTCTAATATAGGAACAGCCTATCAGACGCAACCATAAGGTACTGATGAGTTTGCATGGTCGTTTGGGACGCGGATTTGTCCGAGTCCCCGTTCCATAAAGAACTTGTCCAGAGGTTTCATGCGTGGTATTCAATTTCATCTGACGCACACAGCTCTAGCTTCCTTTGAGCCTTTCTGACCAACGGATGGATCGCTCGAGATGGCGTCGGCTAGTTACACCTGATAATTTGCACATTTCAGAACTAGCTACGTTCATTAACCCCTTTCCAACTACCGCCTGGAGTGCCCCCGATGCGCTTTGGAGGCGCGCCAGCATAGACAAGTCGCGTTCCAGTACGCGGGAGCGTCAGACCCTCGCGCTTCCTACCCCTTTCCCCTGATGCACCACCCAAATTTGCAGGGCTTCACGCACTCACAGCTGTGAAACGCCAACCTTGTCATAATTTGCTTTCTCGTTTCGTTCTAGAAATAGCGTGGGCGTGAAGCCTCAGTGCGTCAAGCCCCAGGGGCTTCACGCACTCTTCTGGAAAGCCACTATTATCTAGATAGCTATAAGCCGTGGCAGTAAACGCGTACGATAGTTAAGTTCCAGCCGGTGGCTTGAAAGCGAGTTTTGCGCACATGTTCTAGGGGAACAGCTTGCTATAGTTTGGTCCAAATGTCTGTAATTTTGGATGATTGAGCCGAAAATGGTCTCAAAAGACTAGGTTGGACTCACTGCCGACGCTGTCTATTGGCTTGCTAGAGAGAAAAGTACACGAGAAGAGAGAGAGAGATTGGATATATCCGGTACGTCACGGAAGGCGCGAAGTTTTGTCCGATTAAACAGCCAATATGTGGAGCCAAATTTGAAATATCTTTTCCTCGTTGAAAATGGCGATTTATGACTGCGGTTAAAGTTTCTAAGTAGCCTTAAGGATAGAATATTTGATTTCAATGATAAAAACATTCATGCAAGAAACCTACTACGATCGTACGGAGAATCCTATCTATCTGAAACTTTAAGGGCAGGTTGCATTTCAAAATGCGACGGTTAAGTTCGTTAATGGGCGAAATCGGCCAAAGGATTTCGGAGTTAAAGCTCTTTGAAATTTTGAAGTTATTTCCGTGATAACTCGGGAACCAATGAAACGATTGGATTGAAACTTGGCAGTTACTTGGAGTATAACAACGCACAACTTTTTGCAGAATTTTGTCGAGATCGTACTGTTAATAAATTAAGAAAAAAAATCTTTTTCAAAATTTGTTTCGAAATCTGTTAATCATATTCGGAAAAAAGTTCTGCTTAGGCCTTGAGCTTCATATTTCACAGTAGTATACCAAATTTCAGTTTAATCCGATCATAATTCCTGGAGATATTTGAAAAAATATGTCGAATTGTGGTTTTTTCCTAGATATCGTTTTTTTCGGAATAACTCAAAAACAACTAATTCAATCATGATGAAATTTGAAAATCTTGTGCAGGATTTCGTGATGATCGTGACATTAAATCGATTTGAAAAAAAATAAAAATTTTTTTTCAAATATTCAATATTCTGGGATCTTTTGATCATATTATCCTCCTGAAATTCTGTATGAACCTTGGAACATTCATATGCCACTACGTAGTACGTTGTAGCTTGCGATAATTTGGAAAAAGGTATCGATATGGCATCCTGCTGAGGTTTCTGATTCTTTCACCTTGTCTAGATCAATGTTGGATTTCCCATCTTTCCGACTGTCTTTTCCAGGCCTCTATATAAAGAATAACCTTACTTTCTTCCCTTCAAAACAGTTATTTGAGGTTTCGATTATATGGAGAAAATTTATCAAGAAAAAAATAAATAAGTAGGGACAAATAATATCGCTACCAACGATTTCTTCAGAACGGGTACTTCTGGAACTACCTCAGAATGAAAACTTATGAAATGGCGAGTTGACAGGGAATGTGAAAATAATGGTAAATAACTAATAATATATCCTTCCTACTACAAGAGCATACTGGAATTTCAATTTTCAACCATGGTCCTATTGAATATCATATTTCTGTAAGAATAATTCATATTTCATCACCACACATAACTTGCAACAAACTGAAACACAACGATATTCAACCATCCTAATAGATAGCTAAGCTTTTCCACTGTTACAATATTCGAGACCAAATTTTAGCTCTAATTGTATAAGAAATAAGATTTTGTAATTTTCTAACTAGACTAACAAAGATGAAAATATGTGCTCCTCTATCTTCTAATAATGGAATATTTTACACAAATCGAATACTAATAATTCAAAAACTATACCACTACTTTATCTTCTACCTCACAAGCGGGTTGTTCTATTGTAGCAGCTAAGAAAAAATAGAAGGTTAAAAAGACATAAAGGTAGATGTGGCAGCATGATACAAACCTTTCCAGCAACCTCCGTTTAAGGTCAGGTGGATAAGTTACATAAATATATTCATTATCTTTGTCCGGTGCTAAATAGTAGTCTTCGGTGTAAACTTGGTGGCCGTCTGGAGAAGTGTACACCTCGTGCCTGTGGGATACGTGTGCTGGAGATGGCGTCGAGCGATCTGTTAGGCTAGAGACACTTACGTCGTCAGTGCTTGAAAGAATTGTCTCATAAAAATTTAGTCAGTGTATACATTATTTGAAGAATAACGCTGCAAATATCGATTTGTTTGTTTGCATCTTCAACAAGATTTTTATATACCTCTCAGACTTACAGTGTTACAGAAGTGAAATGAAAAAGTATCATGGATATGTGCATTGGATCATCTGCAGCGGTGTATCTAACCTGTTGCACTCTTTAATTTTAGAATTCCATGTCGAAAATGTTTAAAACGGCTACGTTGGACCTTCTGCTTAAGAAGAATCTGATGCCAAAGTCAAAGGAGATGAACTAGCAACTTGAAATTTTAGGGTAGGTTGTGCACCTGAATACGACAGTTCATTGATGGGCATAATAAGCCTTACAGTTGCTTAGTCATGCCCATCTGAACTTTTTTCCATATTTCCTCAATACCTCAGAGAATACTGATCCTTTCCAGTTGAAACTCTATATTTTGTTTAAGAAAGCTAATGCATAGCTCCATGCAAATTTCGTGAAGATCGTATTATAGGAAAAATTTGAATCTGTATGTCTTGGGAAGATCTGGGACCCCAAATAAACAATCACTCATCACAACCTGCCAGATGAATTTTATGTAGGAAATTGAAAGTTAATTTTACAAGAATGAGTAAAATTCAGTTGGATCAGAGAATAAGTCGATGTCCACTAAGTTGCTTTTTATCATATAAATATAATATTTGCCAAACAGAAAGCAAAACGGCTTTAACTGCAAAGTAAAGTTTAGGAAACCAACCGTCAGGAAGTAAATTTGAATTTATGATACCCAGCTGTACATAGCTATCATATTCAATGAATAACTCCATAGTTTGTATTTGTATTTTTGACGTATTCAGGAAATACTCTATTCTTATTATTATAAATCAAGTACATAATAAATATTTTTTTATCATTGTATGAAGTTCAAATCTTTATACAATGCGATTAATATATATGCGAAACTAAAAACTTATATTTCCTTGAATAAATATCTATCAGTACCTGGAAAAAAGCATGCAAAAGGGGAGATATTCTATCAACTGTCCATATAAAGAATGCATTCAGTTGAAAGAAATAATTTGAGCTTTAAAATTTGCCGGATTAATGGTTAAACTGGCAGATCATGCTCGTGGATGGGCAAAATCCACCCAATGATTCCAGAACTATATCCTCTTAATTTTTGTTTCACAATATATTTTAAGATTTCGGATCTAATAAAATTGAATCTATTCGTAAATAATGTTTCGATTGTCAAGCCTTCCTGAATAACTTTCGAAATAAATATCTGATTATATATTATTAGTTGTAAACTAAGAATAAGAGTTTTAAGGAACCTCAGTAGCAAACTAGATCTGCATTCATTATTTCTTGCTGAACCTAGTCCTACAAGGTGCTCTCTGATATATGTCAAAGAACGAGCTCTGCAGCCACAGCTAGTTGCCTCTTGATAGAACCGAAAAATGTCTTTCGGTATTTTGCCTATGTTTTGTTGAGATACTATTTAGGAAACACAATGGTCTGATGAAACAGGCCACCCTGTACTTTATGTTGCAAGGTATTCAGACAATTTATGCTTATGAAGGTACTTGAAGGAATAAATGAACACTGGGTCCTCTTAAGATCCTAATAAAGAATGAGCATATGGAAGAGGTTGAATCAATCACTAATGATTTTTATATTTTTTCTATTATGGCTTCCTACTAAACCTTCCAAAATAATATCAATATATTGTCAGAGCTTATAACTTGAAATGTATGGAATTTCAATTATACTTACTCGAAAAGAACCCATATGATGTAGTAGCACATGCAAATTCCGAGAGATAAAACCATAACTATCATGCAAAGTAAACCCCAAGGAAAACTGCGGATATCAGTTTGAAAATCTTCCCAATATCTGTCACAAGTCAAGTACCAACATACTGCTCTATTCAGTTCATCTGAAATCAAATTAAGCTGGGTGATTCTAGCTAGATATCTTGAACAGATCAGGATATTATTTCAACATCAGGGTCTAACTTTTTTACTTCTTTCTAGGTACCACTCATCTTGATGTTACAGTGAATGAAATACCAGTTGAAATGTAATGTTCAAATAGATATGTGAAAGAAGTCGGTATTCTCACCTTCGACTTCTTTAAAATCTTTGATCGACAGCTGTATCAATAACCCAGCTATACAATCCCTCACCAAAATCTCGCACTTAGTTTTGATCTTCTGCAAAGTTTCGGGCTTGCAATTGGCTTTCAACTTTTGTAGTTCTAATATTCGTTGTTGCTTATTGTTCAAAGTGGGAAGAGCAGAGTCAACAAGATCACTTTGGCAAATGTTGTTAGCACTAGAATTCTGGGATTTCTCCTCATCACCAGCACCATGTTCATCTGAAAAGTATGCAGTTTTTTGAATCGCACAACTCATAGTTCTTGCACTTACTACCTGTTTGTTCTTCTGGTGATTCAGGCTTTTGGCAATAATTGCTACTTTCTCTAGGTGTAGGCTTAGTTGTAGGTACAGCTTGTGTATCTTTTGTAGTATATTTAGCTAAATCCCTTGGACCAGAAGTAACTAAAGCTCTGTTAGAATAGGAGGATGCTTCCCTCCAGATCTCAATACCTGTATTCTCTGGATCAGGATATACAGATTTTGGATCTTGAGTTAGTAAAACATCGCATCTAATTATGTCACAGTAATCTGCAAGGCACACTGCATCTTCTGCCTTCAACAGAATATTCATTTGATATACATTAAATTAATATTGAAATAAAATTATTCCCTTACCATATTAATATGGCTCTTGTGGCGATTGTCGAAATGCATGTCCAAATGCTTCTCATCGAAAAATGATTGACCGCATAAGCCACAAGTCCACTGCGAAGATCTGTAGTGATATTTTGCGGCTTCTTGAGGTGCAAATATATCGCGCATTGGGTGGAATGGGCACTCTATGGGTAGATTTACCTTGTACTTTTCTAAAATAGGTATCCATTTCGATTTAATCAGATTTCTTACAATACGAGCATTATCTCTAGGACAAGAAATCTTGAAAACACTTGGCCCTGGCCAGGGGATTAAAGATAGTATGAATAATATGAGCAGCTACAAGGAAGAAAAATAGCTTAGTGAAATACCTGTAAAACACAGTTTGCCGAAATTACCTGTATGTTCAAATAAGTCAGCTTCATTCATATTATTTATAACGCACCTATGATTATTTCAATGGGATACTATGAAACACACTTGAATTTCACTATTATTAATCTAAGCATTGGGAAAATTGATGATGTCTAATAAAAATGATAAATAAATATGAAAATTTGTTCAACAGATTTTCGCAGATTTTCAAGGAAGGGTATTGATTTTCAAATATGATGGTTTTTGAAGCCGAGGCTGAGGCCAGAAATAGAATATGATATAATTTTTTAAATACTTTTTCTGGAGTTAAATCATTAGGATGAAATTCTATAAAAGACATGTATGATGAAACGAGTTTTCCAATTTTTTCAGTTTGTTATAAATCTGGGCAAAATTTTGGGTGTAATTTTTTCTATAGATCAAATGTCATCGTTTGTCAGCGCAAAATTTAACCTAGAAAAAAAGACATTCTGTAACTAATAACAAATATTAAAAAACATTTTAAACTTATAAAAATAATTTAACCGAATTATGTCGCTCTTACGAAAATGTGAGCTGCTGGTTAAATTACTTAATCTAATAATGTATTCTAAGATTACCTCATTTCAGCTTTACTCGAAGCTGTCAGCCCTTTGATTCAACCTAAGAGGTTCAGAGGAAAAATTAACATTCAGAAACCCAAACCACCACATTTCACGAAAGCAAAATATTTAGCGATCTGCCAACCTTATTTTGAATCGTCCAAAAGAGGCAAAACGATGGTTGAGTTGTGTGATCACAATAAAAAAAAAATAGTTGAGGAGATCGAGAATCCACTTCAAAGAATTATTGCCAACGAAACTTTAAGTCGCTTTGAGTCATCCAAACTCATAGCTTTCTATCATTTTAATCCAATGACTGGCATCGATCAGTTTAAGGCTTTATCAATGTTCCATAAAGAAGGAATGCTAATGAAATGGCTCGGAAAAAAAACTGTAGAAATGGCAATAAAGGGGACGCCCTATGAAGCTGTGTTGGATTTTTATAAGTCTCGAAATATGATTGTTTTTAGTCCAGAGCCCAAATTAAAACAGTTACTCAAAATAAACAAACAATTTCCACAATTGATTTTATTAGGTGAATATCGTAAAAGGGTATGTTATCCATATTTGATATTGTTTCCATTTCAGCTGGTATCTATGAAGGCAAATTTTTGAATTTAGATGAATTGATCAAGTATAGTAAAATACCAAATTTATCAACTGCACAATCTATGTTTGTACATACTTTAAATGCATCAGCCACAAGATTACAGAGACAACTGAATTCACATCAAACTAGTTTACTAGCTTTACTTGAAGATAGAAAAAAACAACTTGGAGGGGATAATGAATAAAACTTCATAATATACTATTTCTTCTTTTTTTTCTTCTTATCCTTTTCTACTTTATCATGTGTTGGTCTTTTAAGAAGTGAAGTTTCAGGTTCTAAAGATGTGTCCAAGTAGAAAGCAAAATTTGGGAGACACATGGTTCTGATGAGAGGTAAATTTCTTAGGTACACCTTGCAGAAAAATTTCATTATAGCCTCACTTTCATCCATTGAGAATATTTTTATACTGTCAGGTGGAGACTGAAAATAAATTATTGTAATGTACTGATTATAATCATTATAAGCTTCTGAGAAGTGCACAGGGAAAATTTTTGATAAGCAAAAATTACCTCTAGAAACTTGCAATAAGTGTAAATATTTGTTGGTTATCATTTCCTCATAGTTGATATTTTCAAGCATGCCCATATTGTTTTGGTTGAGGATTTTTTTTGGATATTCGATGAAATTCACCAAACATGTTTTAATCGACATTCAACAAGAGTGCATCCAATATTATTTGGATAGGTTAGGTTGGAGAAAATTTAATTTTATCTTCTAGGTTTTTTTCTGCTTAGTTGTTGAGAAAAAAACACATTCCTAATCAGGGGTTTATGGTATGATGGATTGCATCATTTTTCTGTTCTCGAAAACGAAGCTATAGCAATAGATATGAGGAAACCACAAAGGACCAAAATGTTGTATTTAAAGTTTTATTCTAAAAAAAATTGAAAATATAATCGCAGTACCCACCTTTTTTCAATCTAGTAAGGGCTAAATGAGCTGCTTTTATTACTTCAAATAATTTGAACCTAATCGGTTCAAGAATATATTTATAATTTTTTTAAAAACGTTTTCTTTTTACTTCAATGACTTTGTATCTCAGAAACGAAGCAACTCTAGAAATATAGGTTATTTTCCTTAATAGGTCACGAGCAGTTTTGACAGTTGGGAGAGATTGGAGGACCAACAATAACCTAAAATGCATTGTTTACTATGAGAAAAAGCGATTTCTCTCGTGATTTCGTATTCATTTGGAAATTTTGGATTGATATATTCACTATTTTTTGAAAAGGATAGTATAAATTTGGTATACATATTATGAAATTAGTCCCTGACTTCATATACAGGCAAATAAACAGACCTTTGGTTAGTTCAGTCAACAGTCTTTTCGTGTGTTGTAGTAAATTATATAGGCACCTTGTTACTTTCATATGGAGGTAAAATATTGCGGAAACATTTTGTGATATTATGGTGCTAATAAATTTTTCATTCATAGATACTGCCAGTGATTTCTCTGTGCGTAGTAGATAGGAACAGTGTATTGACACAGTGGATGGTTTTTGTTCGTAAAATACGACTCAAGGGTGATTTAGATCTTTGTTTGTGAAAACAATCAGGAATGTTTATCAAAAACTTACGATTTTACGAAAATTCCCTACCTGGTATCAATCGGCTTACCCAAACAAATCATTGTCAGTAGTAATACTGCACCTTAAGTGAGAATCATCTAAAAATTTGCCTGCATTGAATATCTGAATGGAAATATCTTTTATAAATCCTGTCTTGTTCAAGTAATAAAGAAATGTTTATTAAGAACTTATGATTTTCAAATATTCCATAACCTGAATCGTTCGGTATGCCCTACCAAAATAACCTACATGATATTACTCGACTAAACATGAAAATCAGCTGAATTTCGATGTCATTGCATACCTGTATGTCAATGGTATGAATCAATCCTATCTAATTCAAGTTTTATTGATTGTCCAGACTAATATACAACCTATGTTCTTTGCCGAGGTAACTGACAAGTTGCAAAGTAACATTTATTCTGTGAATTTCCATTTAAGAGCGCAGTTCTTCATTGAATTAATTCAGAAAATATGATTTTCGATTTCAGAACCGATCGAATTTTCTTATTTCTCTCTTTTATAATGGATAAATTGAGTTCCTCCCCACATCCAGTTAGTACCTACCATTCAAATGAAAATACTTCAACAACTCATTGGTAGTTTTCATCGATTTGATGTTGATTATTCGACCTTGAATACCTGAATTTACTTCAAAAAAAAGGTTTTAAATTGTATTTCTTGCCTTACTAAACCAAGCAACATGCAACAACACATTCAACCAGCAAGAATTGTATTTATTCGAAAAATTCCATAAATTAAGTCAAGCTGTTACTGTTACAAGATATCAAGTACTTTGGATATAGTTCCTAGATAATGCAATAGTGAATATTTCAGTCCAAAATGTCCAAATTCATACAAAATCACAAGCCCAATCGCTTTTTCCCATAGTAAACAATGCATTTAAGGTTATTGTTGGTCCTCCAGTCTCTCCCAACTGTCAAAACTGCTCGTAACCTATTGGAGGTACTAACGAAGAGGGGAGATATTTCTTGCATAAAAAACTCCCACTGGGACCGCAAACGTTTCGTATGGGAAAAAAGTTCAAACTTCAACACCCTGCTGATGTATCTCGAAAACTAAACGTAGGTTTTTGGTCGGGTAAAAATACTTTGCTGACTGAAATAGAATTATACCGTTAATTTCACCCCTCTAGTAGGAATATGAGACCCATAATGCAAACCAGATATCTATCGAGGATTACCTTCTTGCCACCATATTCAAAATTTAAATCCACCCCAATTTGGGGGTAGTTTATTCTTGTAATTTTTCAAAATAATTTGCTGACCGAAGGTTTCCAGTCGAGATATTTTATCGAAATTCTACATTATGATTGAATGTAGCATACTTTTTGTATCACCATAAAAAAAACTCAGATCCGCCCCCGTTTGAGGGTAGTTTATTCTTGTGATTTTTCAGAAATCCTTGTTGATCGGAAACTTCCCGTGGAGACATTTTATTTAAACTATGCATTGTGACTAAGCGTAGCATATTGTGGTGCCACCATAAAAAATTCAAATCCGCCCCCTAAGGGTAGTTTATTCTTGTCATTTTACGGAAATCCTTGCTGATCGATATTTTCCAGTGGAGATATTTCATTGAAACTAAGTAAAATAATTGTAAATCGCATACCCTCTGTGCCACCATACAAAAATTTCAGGTCCGAATCGTTTGAGGGTAGTTTATCCTCTTAATTTATCGGAATACTTTGCTGACCGAAAATTTTCAGTGGATATATTTTATTGAAACAACGTATTATGACTAACAGTAGCATACTCTTTGTGCCACCGTGAGAAACATTCAGATCCGCCCCTGTTTAGGGGTAGTTTATTCCTGTGATTTTTCGGAAATCCTTGCTGATCGATATTTTCCAGTAGAGATATTTCATTGAAACAAAGTAAAATATTTGCAACTCAGATACCCTCTGTGCCACAGTACGAAAATTTTAGGTCCGACTCGTTTAAGGGTAGTTTATCCTCGTAATTTCTCGGAATACTTTGCTGACCGAAAATTTTCAGTGGAGATATTTTATTGAAACAACGTATTATGACTAAACGTAGCACACGCTTGGTGTCACCGTAAAAAAAATTCAGATTCGCCCCTGTTTAAGGGTAGTTTATTCTTGTGATTTTTCAGGAATCCTTGCTGATCGGAAATTTCCCGTGGAGATATTTTATTGAAACGATGTATTGTGACCATTGTATTTATACAATGTTATTGTGACTAACCGTAGCATACTCTTTGTACCACGATAAAAAATATTCAGATCCACCCCCTATTAAGGGTAGTTTATTCATATGATTTTTCGGAAATCCTTGCTGATCGATATTTTCCAGTAGATATATTTCATTGAAACAAAGTAAAATAATTGCAACTCGGATACCCTCTGTGCCACCGTACAAAAATTTTAGGTTCGACTCGTTTAAGGGTAGTTTATCCTCGTAATTTCTCGGAATATACTTTGCTGACCGAAAATTTTCAGTGGAGATATTTTATTGAAACAACTTATTTTGACTAAACGTAGCATACGCTTGGTGCCACCGTAAAAAAAATTCAGATCCGCCCCTGTTTAAGGGTAGTTTATTCTTGTGATTTTTCAGGAATCCTTGCTGATCGGAAATTTCCCGTGGAGATATTTTATTGAAACGATGTATTATGACTAACCGTAGCATACTCTTTGTGCCACCATAAAAAATATTCAGATCCACCCCCTATTAAGGGTAGTTTATTCCTGTGATTTTTCGGAAATTTTTGTTGATCGATGTTTTCCGGTGGAGATATTTCATTGAAACGAAGTTGAATAATTGCAAATCGGATACTCTCTGTGCCACAATACAAAAATTTCAGGTCCGACTCGTTTAAGGGTAGTTTATCCTCGTAATTTCTCGGAATAATTTGCTGACCGAAAATTTTCAGTGAAGATATTTTATTGAAACAACGTATGACTAAACGTAGCATACGCTTGGTGCCACCGTGAAAAAAATTCAGATCCGCCCCGTTTGAGGGTAGTTTATTCTTGTGATTTTTCAGGAATCCTTGCTGATCGGAAGTTTCCCGTGGAGGTATTTTATTGAAACGATGTATTGTGACTAACCGTAGCATACTTTTTGTGCCGCCATAAAAATATTCAGATCCACCCCCTATTAAGGGTAGTTTATTCCTGTGATTTTTCGGAAATCCTTGATGATCGATATTTTCCAGTAGAGATATTTCATTGAAACAAAGTAAAATAATTGCAACTCGGATACCCTCAGTGCCACGTACCGTACAAAAATTTTAGGTCCCACTCGTTTGAGGGTAGTTTATCCTCGTAATTTCTCAAAACGCATCGTTAAAAAAATATCTACACTCAAAACTTTCGGTCAGCAAAGTATTCCGAGAAATTACGAGGATAAACTAGTCGGACCAGAAATTTTTGTATGGTGGCACAGAGGGTATACGATTTTCAATTATTTTACTTTGTTTCAATGAAATATCTCTACTGGAAAATATCGATCAGCAAGGATTTCCGAAAAATCACAGGAATAAACTACCCTTAATAGGGGGTGGATCTTAATATTTTTTATGGTGGCACAAAGAGTATGCTACTGTTAGTCATAATACATCGTTTCAATAAAATATCTCCACGGGAAATTTCCGATCAGCAAGGATTCCTGATCATTCACAAGAATAAACTACCCTTAAACAGGGTCGGATCTGAATTTTTTTCACGGTGGCACCAAGAGTATGCTACATTTAGTCATAATACGTTGTTTCAATAAGATATCTCCACTCAAAATTTTCGGTCAGAAAAGTATTCCGAGAAACTACGAGGATAAACTACCCTTAAACGAGTCGGACCTGAAATTTTTGTATGGTGGCACAGAGGGTATCCAATTTGCAATTATTTTACTTTGTTTCAATGAAATATCGATAAGCAAGGATTTCCGAAAAATCACAAGAATAACTACCCTTAATAGGGGATGGATCTGAATATTTTTATGGTGGCACCAAGCTATGCTACGGTTAGTCATAATACATCGTTTCAATAAAATATCTCCTCGGGAAATTTCCAATCAGCAAGGATTTCTGAAAAATCACAAGAATGAAGTACCCGTAAACGGGGGCGGATCCGAATTTTTTTATGGTGGCACAAAAAGTATACTATATTTAATCATAATATATAGCGTTTCGATAACATATCTCGACTGGAAACCTCCGGTCAGCAAATTATTTTGAAATTCGATACAGGCCTATTCAAGAAAAATGTTTTCAGTGGACATACATGGTGTGTTTCTAAATTGGAGGTATACAAACAAAGGGGGAAGATTCCGTTTGTACAATTTCTGGCAAAAAATAGTCCTATGAACATGGGACCAAAAAGGGTGTGGAGAATTTGCTGACCAAAATATAATCCTCTGAATCACGACCTAAAAAAATATTTAATTGAATTTGGGGGTAGTTTATTCTTGTAATTTAAATTACAAAATTGGGGGTAGATTATTCTTGTAATTTAAATTATAAGAATAAACTACCCCCAATTTGGGGTGGGTTCGAATTTTGAATGTGGTGGCACGAACATCTCAATGTGCACAACTCAGTTTTAGAGTTTATTGGTTCAATTAAATATTCTTTTAGGTCGTGATTCAGAGGATTATATATATTTTGGCCAGCAAATTATCCACACCCTTTTTGGTCCCATGTTCATAGGACTATTTTTTGCCAGAAATTGTACAAACGGAATCTTCCCCCTTTGTTTGTATACCTCCAATTTAGAAACACACCATGTATATCCACTGAAAACATTTTTCTTGAATAGGCCTATATCGAATTAACTTCTGTAGCTTCGTAGACCTTATAGTTATTAGGCAACATCCTGTGTATAACCATAACCCTCTTTATACAATGGTATAACTGGTACTGAAACGAATAGACGTCGTTATGAGGTTAATTTCACCCATGATGTTTTTAACATCATGATTTCACCATAGTTTATAGAGAGCACATATACATCCATTCATTTTTATAAACTATCCCGGTTGGTCAAGACATTCTGACACATTTCACCGTGTATATTTTGAGAATTTTAGGTTATATTCATTTTCCTGTCATAACTACGATCTCTACATAGAGGTCGTAGAAATTACGAATTTATCAAAATGTTTCGTTACACAAATATTAGATTTTCATCCAACTATTTATACTGTAAAAACTTGTGCAGGAAAGTAATTTTGGCTGCAACAACATGTTTTTGTTCACATGAAATTTTGCGTTCATTCACCTTTCTGTATTTGTAACCCGTTGATTTTATAATATTTTAAGGAGTGATGTCCGTCCTCCGTTATATTCCAAATATTCCTTTGCAAAAGTGAGTAGTGTATCAATCGAAAAGTGTTTATTTTTCAAATTATAATTCCAAATTCGTCGTAGCAGATTCCTTTTTCAAAATAAAATATTCCAGTGTCTTTTTTGGGTGCACCAATAGAAGGAAATTCTTTGTCGTCTCTGCCACATACATCAAGATGTAAGGAAAAAAATAAATATCTATTCATATAAAATATAATTCCTTGGATTTCACTCGCACATACGTCGAAAATGTTGGAAAACTTGTGATAAATCAAAATCATTGATTCTAAATTATCAGGATTACTATCAGAAAAAGCAGATTTCAATTCTACATAGCACTTTCTGATACCTACAATGTCTCTGCTTCTTCAAAACTACCTTCGCCATTTTTAGTTTCCAAGCGTGATGATTATGTTGAGATTATTGTGATTAGAAATGAACATCGGCAGTTGGCAACGTCGCTGAGAATTATTTTGACATCGCCGATATTTCTCAAGTGCCAAAACCTGCGTCAGTTTTAAGTAAAAAAACTTGATAGACCTAAATTATGGCCAACCGGGATAGTTTATATAAGTGAATGGAGTATAGGTGCACTTCACAATATTATTGTTCGTAACCGAGCAATACTCTACACAGTATTTATTTTTCATTCAAAAGTGCCCAATTCATTGATCCAACCTTTTAGAGGCTTTTATACCAATAACTCTCTCGACACGTGTAATATATATGAATATTCAACTTAATTTAAATTGCAATATTTACCGCAACGGAGTGGCAGATCATTATTTCTTTGAAATAGAGGTACAGTTTCTCTGCAGAAATATTGAAGGAGCTTGTGAATATCTTGTGAGTTAAGTAGAACTGCGATAAAAGTGCACCAGTTTGCTTCAGAGAGAAGTCATACTGTCTTGCGAATTTTACCACCGTATAAATGAGTTCCGTAAAAAGTGTCCTTGCTGGTTCCTTGCAGGATTTCGGAATACGTTTATCTGCGAAAGATTATCTATAAACGAGAGGTTTTCATTTGCAAACGTCTCTTTACCTATAAATTTTCTCAATTCCATTTTTTTCTTTATTTCATTGATTTGTTTCAATTCTGCATCACTCATATATTCGTATATACAAATTCTTGGCCAAATTACTTTGACGAGGGGTTCTTTCAATATTAACCTTTCCTTAAAATCTTGAATTTCTTTGATTGTACCTTGTTCTTTATCATCTACGATTTCACAACGAAACGGAAGAAAATTTTCGACATTCGTTTCTCCTCTACTGAAATTCCCTTTCAGAATATCAAAAACCTGTTCGTTCTTCATAATTTGAAATGATTATTTCAAATTCAAATGTCTTCGTTCAAATTCCCTGTCATTCAAATGGAAATTTACGGTCGGTCCGTTTTATTTTCAAATTCCCGCCGTCTAGAAATTTTTTTCCTTACATCCCCACTGTGAGTTAGGGGCTTGCGCATTGGGACCATTAGTAGAATTTAATTTCGATTTGTTGACCTTTTCTTTCAGGCAAGTATGGCTGACGTAGTGGGTGAAGTTATGATGGATTGCGACGAAAATGTCGAAATAATTTCCGCAGCTCCAGAAGAGTAAGTTCAACTATATTTTTTTAATTCATACAGTATTTTGATAGTGTATTTCGAGAGATTTTCACTGATGATTCTTTCAAGAGCATGGTTCTCGAATGTACTGTAGAGCACGGTAGGTGTTCAAGGATTAGTTTTCTGCATTGTTCTCGAAATATATAAACAACGTTGATAGTTGCTAAGTGCTCGTTTCACCTATGCTCATCTATTTACGAAAACTGAATAGTGAATTTTTCTATATGTGTTCCATATTGTTGTTCCTAATGGTTGCAAGCATTTCCTACAAAACGGAAATGAATATTAATAATAACATTCACCGATAACATGATTATCGAGAACCTCTAAAATCATTGACTCTCAGGATTTTTGTAGTGATTGGGCTAATTTCGTTTCTAGCGCAATGTTTTCATATGCACATAATGAATAATAAAGATTTCTATTTTGAATTTGGTGGTTTGGACATAATAATGAAAGGTTCTGTCATATAAATTCTGTAGCCAGTATGACATTGCTTCATAATAATTTATAAAAATCAATCTAAACTCTTTATCCATGTTGTTCATGTAAGAGCTCATTCTTTGATATCTATATTTGATTTAAACCTTCTAATCGTTTATCAATTTCATTTATTCCTTTATGACTGTTGCTTCAAATAAACATTTTTCATTTTGTGCTAGGCTTGCAGAAACCAAGAAAGAACACGGAAATGAACTCTACAAAACAAAGCAATACCATTCAGCTCTTTCATTCTACTCGGAAGCCATCAAACTATGTCCAGAAACAGCCTCCTACTATGGCAATAGATCAGCATGTCTGATGATGCTTAACCGTTTCCAGGATGCTTTAGAAGATGCTAGAAGATCTATTCAACTTGATAACAAGTTCATAAAAGGTTATGTGAGGATTGCAAAATGTGCAATAGCTCTTGGAGATTTAGTAACCGCAGAAAGCACTTTGAAACTACTGGAATCACTGAACCAAGGAAATACAGTAGCTGCAGAACAAAAGTCTTTGTTAAAATTGCAACAATATGAGACAGAAGCACAGAAAGCGTATGAAAAGAAAGATTATCGCAAGGTTGTCTATTGTATGGACAGATGTTTGGACGAGGCCCCCACTTGTATCCGTTATAAACTCACAAAAGCTGAATGCTTAGCTTTCTTGGGTCGATATGGTGAATCACAAGAAATTGCCAATGGCATTCTACACTTGGATAAGGGAAATGCGGAGGCTATCTATGTTAGAGGAATTTGCTTATTCTATGAAGATAACATTGACAGCTCAGTTAACTACTTCCAGCAAGTCCTTAGGCTGGCACCCGATCATAGCAAAGCCATGGAACTGTATAAGAGAGCCAAACAACTGAAAAAGAAGAAAGAAGAAGGTAACGAAGCTTACAATGCTGGAAAGTTTGCAGAATCCCTTGTCTTGTTCTCTGAAGCACTGAAAATCGACCCACTGAACAAAATGACCAATGCCAAATTACATTTCAACAGAGCTACAGCTTTGTCAAAACTGAATAAGCTTCAAGAAGCTGTACATGACTGTACGGCAGCCCTAGAGCTAAATCCAGGATATATGAAAGCTTTGTTAAGGAGGGCCAAGTGCTATTTGGATCTGGAAAATTATGAAGAGGCTGTTAAAGATTATGAGAAGATCAACAAAATGGACAAAAGTCGAGAGAACAGACGACTGCTGCAAGAGGCCAAATTGGCACTGAAAAAGTCTAAGCGTAAGGTGAGTGACAGAAATATGCCTAATTTGTTAGCTTGACATTCATGCATCATTGTTGTAATCTTAGTCACTCTCATAAAATAAAGTGGAACCTACTCATTTGATGTAAGCAACATTCAAAGTTTAGTTTTATACTAAACCATACTCTGACAGTGGTTGATACTATGATTGTGACAATCGTGCATAGATTGTATTTTACCAATACACTAAAAAAGCTCTCATAGCTTGTATGTGTTAGGCTTTGTTACTGCATTTGTTATAAATGATTTTAACTGTTAATGAGCTAGGCTGCAATTCACTTGTAAGAAATTTGACTGAGAAAAAATGGCGAGTATTGAAATTCTGAATCCTATTTGTGCTTCGTGCTTTGACACATGGGAAAGGCACATAAGTGGAAAAACGGGATGTCTGACAGCTAATGTGCGTCTGTTATTCTAAGCTGAGCACTGGAGAGCTGATTGAGGACTTACAGAATCGTTTGTGTGACAAAAACATAATTTTTCTGCTATTAAAAGCAATGAAATTGACATTAATGTGAAACCTTACTTTCATTCTAATTAGAGGAATTAAATGCCAGGTTGTCCAATAATTTTATCACTAAGAATTTCAGAAAAGCACTAATGTTAAGTCATGCGCTTTAGTGCGCTCGCTTTTTCTTATATTCACATTTCACACTACTCTGAAATTTTCAAGTTCAGTAAAACGTGTGAAAAAATTTAAAATCTCAATAATTCCGCAACAACATAAATGAATTTGACCGACACATGCCAAGTGAACTTTATTGTTTTAGTCCCTTTTGGTTTATTATTTGATTTTATCAATAATAAACCTTAGTGATCGACCAAAAAAAAAAATACCCCCCTGAAAATTTCACAGTTTACATTTTGGAGTATGTAGATTTGAATGAACTAAAAAAAAATCCGTCCATACGCCGTCCGTTGTCCGGGGCTTTTTTCTGAAAGTACTGAACCGAAATCATGTGTCGCTCGGCATTGACCCTCCAAGCTTTTGAGCAGGATCGGTGTACCCTGAGGGCTCAAAATTGGGGGTTGGAGGGAAAAAAATTATTTTTCGAAAACTTACTACCGAATTTTCATGAAACTTTCAATATTTATTCCTGTTGCATTACTCAACCTAAAAATTTTTACCCGGATGGTTTCCGACCAGTGGTTCCTGAGGTATAAAAAAAAAACGCTGCAAATCTTCGGGTGAAAAACCAATGATTTATGAATAGTATACAGCGTGCCAAAAGAGTAACGTAACTCGTTAATAATTAATAAATCCTCGCACCCGCCTATTTTAAATTTCGAAAGAAATTTATCCTGTATTTCTTTGAATTTGATATTTCCCACTTCCAGCCCGCACCCCACTACTTTATTTTTTCAAATTGGAATATATGGGTTGTGGTACATCAAATGAGGGTTATTTCGATTACCTACTCAGCGATTTGACTGAAAAAAGAATATGTTGTGCCGTTTTTCAATAAAAAATTAGGAATTAATTTACAACTTGTATTTGGAGACATTCATTCTTTTAATAATTATTATCAAGGGAAATCCACGAATCCATGGATTTGCAACTCCCAATGCAGGTCTCCCTATGCTTTTTTGAATTCGAAATCTCGACACCCCTATAGTGTTTTTTTCAAATTGTAATATATGGATTGTGATATATCAAATGGAAGTACATTCCATTGCAAATTGAGTGGCGTGACTGAAAAAAGAATTTGTTGAGCTATTTTTTTATTAGAAAATTAACAATTTGTGATTGGTGTCAGGTTCTTATTCTTGAAATAATAAATATTGAAAATTATCCTCCTACCCGCCGATTTCTATTTTCGACGTTTGAGAAATGCATGCAGTTTTAAAGTTGGGGGTTTATACCCTCAAACCTCTACAGTTTTTTTTTTGGAAAACTATTGCATGTGATATATCGCATCAAAGTTTATTTGATGACCAATTCAGTTATGTGAACGAAAATGAAAGTTAATTATAAATTGAATTTAAATTACAAATCCATGGGTTTGAGGATTTCCCTTGTTAATAAGGTAAGCGTTTCTGAGGCAAAAATTCATGTTGAGAATTATACTGAAGTTAGAGAATCTTGTAGAGGGCATTTTAAAGAGAACAAATTTTTTACATCATATGGTCTAGACATATGTAAGGTACTCGTTTACATGAAGGTTCATCCAGAATACTTCCAACAATATTTAAACTGTAACAACACTAGGTGCACAGATACATACTTGTACTCACGTCACTCTTTAACCTTAACAGAAAAGTCGCCCTTATACATGGGCCTATGGCTATTTAATGCTCTACCCCAAGGGTTAAGGAGGACACCCAACTTGAAAGTTTTCAAAATTACTCTGTATAAAGCAATTGTTGACTGTTAACCATATTCTTTGAGTGAATTTTTGATTTTTGTAAAAGTGAATTGTTTCGAGTTATCTATTTTGTTTTGACGAAACCAACCTAATCGTATTTCAATAAGCTTTTGATTGAATAAATATATTATTATTATCATAATAATTATTTATTAATAAAAGAATGAAGGTCTGATTACAGTAACTCCCTAAATAAAAGTTCTAAATTATTTCCTAATTTTTCAATGAAAAACAGCATAAGCAATTCTACTTCAAGCCATATCGCTGAATAGGTAATCAAATTACGTTTCATTTGATGTATCACAATGCATATTTGAAAAAATAAAGTAGCGGAGTGAGAAATATCAAATTCAAAAAAAGCACAGGATAAATTGGTTTTGAAATCAAAAATCAATGGGTGTGAAGATATTCCTTGATAATTCTTCATTATTGACGAGTTACGTTACTTTTTTGGCACGATGTATAAGTTTTATTTAAGATATCGCTGGTATTGGGTTACTTAACTGAGAAAATAATAAACCCTTTTGTAAAATTTGCAGCGTTTTTATGTGGGGGTAAAGCAACCTGCAGATAGAATATTCTCAGGAGTTTCGGGTAACCTAATTGAAAGGAAGTGCTAAGTTTCTAAGTTTCTGCAATAACTGCTTAAAAAATGTTTTCAAATACTTCAACTTGTTCGAGTATTAGGAAGTTGAGTTGAGACATACCAAATTATTCAACAACATTATTGTAAATCGTATTTTATTTTCAGGACTACTACAAAATCTTAGGGGTAGATAAAAATGCATCAGAAGATGAAATCAAGAAGGCATACAGAAAAAGGGCGCTTATACATCATCCAGATCGTCATGCTAACGCTTCTGACGGAGAGAAAAAGGAGCAAGAAAAGAAGTTCAAGGAAGTTGGAGAAGCATATGGTGTGCTTTCAGATCCCAAGAAGAAATGTCGATATGATTCTGGTCAAGATATGGAAGATTTCGGTTGTGGTGGAATGTCAGGTTAGAATTAATTTTCGGGATTTATTCTAATGTTTGTCCAGGTTTTTAGCAGAATTCAGTGAATGTATTTTCAAAATTAAAGATCTTTTGTGATGAACAGAAGAATGTGATTACATTTATTTCTAGTCGAATGAAAGTGGAGTGATGCCAAAAATTTTTTTTCAGACATTGATCCAAGCCAAGTATTCCAGTCATTCTTCAGCAATGGCCATGGTTCAGAATTCTCCTTTGGAGGTGGATTCCCTGGAGGCTTCAGTTTCCAGTTCGGCTGAGTTTTTTCAAAATTAGTCACCTTCAAAATGTTCAAAACATCTATTTCCATTTGTAAAATAACCCTTGTATCTGTTACCACATTCCTAATTTTTCATCTCGCTTTTTTCTCAAGAAGGATTCAGACTTTGTGTTAGTATTTATTGCTAGTGTTAATGTTCTGAGATAATTGTGTTACATCCTGGTTATCTTGTGGAACAATATAACCACATTAATATTATAATTAATGAGTTACAGTACACCATAAATCTTCAACTCTCATAACAGCAGAGAATAGAAATTTTGTGATAATTTAGTGAAATATAAAGTTAGTCTTTATTGAAAACGAGTTTTAATTCACTTCTCCTTGGTTTTGATATTTTGTTGACTTTTAAGGATGACAGATCAGAGCTTAAAGGCCTATTACACTATCCTATCTCAAGGGCCTGGCATATATAACCTAAAAATTTCGAACATATGACATATTTTTTCCACATATCTCCGAAAGTAGACATCGAATTGAAATTTGAAACGTTGTTGTTCAAACTGATTTCGAGGTCTGTGCCAAATTCATTGAAATCTAATCAACACCTCCATAGAAAAAAAACTTTTCATTAAAAATTTCGGAAATTTTCAAATAAACATTTTTTTAAATTTTCTAACCACAAGATCCATACGAAATTTTGCATAAGTTGCGCCTTGGTATTCAAGAACTACACTACAGAGTTTTAATTAAATCCAATCAGTTCTTTCATCAATTAACCTCAAAATGTCATACAGATATAACTCCGAAACTGTAGAACGGCAGATTTTGCCCACTAACGAACTCAACGGAGATATTCAGGCTCCGAACCTAATCCAAAAAATCTCAAGACTAGGTGCCAATTTCGGCTCAAAATTAGAAAATTACAGACATTGGGACGAAAAGATAACGCGCTGTTACCCAGAACAAGCGCGTAACAATCTATGCAGAATCAGATCTACCAAAATATTCGTTTGAAAAAAAATCGGTATTTGTTTTTCAAATTGTACTAATTAGTACGAAATTTTGCAGAAAATGGAGCATCAGCATTTTAAACTAGTTACAAAAATTCATCATGATTGGATTAGTAATTTTCGAATCATTCCGGAAATAACGATACCGAGGAAAAATCCACGAAATTCGGCATATTTGTTCGCCGAAAGTTGAGATCTGATCGAGATGAAGTTTGCTACTCATTGGTGTATTATAGTTGAGTTGCGATATTCCTGGCCAGTACTTGTCAATAAATGTTGACAGTCGATTTTACTGGCACTGCTTTGGTAATTCTACGTATCAGCATTATACAATGCCTGAAGGTTTGAAGTCAATAGGATTCTCAGTACGCCCGAAGCGTACCTAGGGTCGGCCAGGCAGAATCGATTTTGACACCGGATTAATCATCGTCGTTTGAGACCATTTTCGGCTCAAAATTTGGAAATAATAGACATTGGGACAAAACGACAGCACGCTGCTAAAATAGGTATTAAAAATATGTACATTTTGGTGCAAATTTGCCAAATTGTGCTGAAATTCGTAATGTACCTGCAAGCCGCCATTTCACAACCTTGTAGGTATAGGTACAAAAATTTCAGCTCGGTTCAGATATGTATTTTTTGCTTTGCTTTTATGTTCTAGAGGAACAGTGTGCTATTGTTTTGTCCAATAATGTCTGTAATTTTCGATGATTGAGCCGAAAATGGTCTAAAACGATTAGGTTGGTCTCATTGATGACGAATCCGGTGTCAAAATCGATTCTGTCTGCCTTGGACACGACAAGTGTCGAACGGAGCCAGCTAGCGACTCGAAACTTGCAGGGTAGTTCACGCATCGAAATGCCGGGGTTAAGTTCGTTACTGGGCCAAATCGGTCGAATAGTTTCGTAGTTATAGCCATTTGAAATTTTGAGCTTATTTCCTTCATATTTCAGAAAGTACTGAAGCGATTGGATTGAAACATGGCAGTTAGTTGAAGCATAACGACGCGCAACTTTGAGCGGAATTTCGTTGAAATCGTATGGTCACTCAATTAAGAAAAAAAAAAAATTTTTTCATATTTTTTTCGAAAACATTTTTTTTCTGAATCTATTGTTCATATTCGGGAACAATTTCAGGTATACCTTGAACTTCATATTTCACAGCAGTGTACCAAATTTCAATTCGATACGGGTAGTAGATTTGGAGATATTGGGAAAAAATATGTAGAATTTCGTGGTTTTTTTCGGTATAACTCAAAAAGCACTGATTCAATCGTGATGAAACTTAGCAGCTATTCCGAGGATTTTGAAGGACAACATTGTAAAAAATTTCGTGATGTTCGTGTCATTGGAACAATAAAAAAAAAACTACCAATTTTTTTTTTTAAATAATATTTAATATTCTGTGATCTTCTCATCATATTATCCTTATTGAATTCTGTATGAAACTTCGAACTGTTATTTTCGATGAAGTACTGGATTTCAATTCGATCTCATCTGTGTTTTTTTATTGGAAATATTGGGAACACAAATTTTGAATGGGTATATCTGCGGAATCATTGGGTGGCCCATTCAAAATTTTATTTTTCTAATATTTCCAAAAATACAGATTAGATCGAATTGAAATCCAGTAATTTATCGAAAAAAAAAAAATTCTAAAAGCACTGCCGTGAAGGCAACTTTTGCGCGCATGTTCAATGTAGATGACCGCTTCAGCAACGAATTTGAACGTGCGCGCAAAAGCTGCTGCCTTCACGGCAGTGCTTTTTGAAATTTTTTTCTGATAAATTACTGGATTTCAATTCGATCTAATCTGTATTTTTGGAAATATTGGAAAAATAAAATTTTGAATGGGTATATCTACGGAATCATTGGGCGAATTTTACCCATTCACGAATTCGACCTTCTTAATTAAGCCCCAAACCTACTCTACAAATATCGAGTTTCTAAGTCGTTTCTTCCGGAAGTTATTGTGTTTACGCAGTCGGCCGTTAGGCTGACCCTATTCGTGAATGGGTAAAATCCACCCAATGATTCTGTAGATATACCCAATCAAAATTTTATTTTTCCAATATTTCCAAAAATACAGATCAGATCGAATTGAAATCCAGTACTTCATCGAAAATAACAGTTCGAAGTTTCATACAGAATTTAATGAGGATGATATGATGAGAAAATCATAGAAATTTTTTTTTTCAAATGGTTCTAATAACACGATTATCACGAAATTTTGCATAAAGTTGTCTTTCAGCATCTTAAAACTAGCTGTGAAGTTTAATCAGGACTGAATCAGTATTTCTCGAGTAATACCGAAAAAATCAACGATATCGAGAAGAAAACCTCGAAATTTGACATATTTTTTCCCGATATCTCCAAAACTTTTGATCGTATCGAACTGAAATTTAGTACACTGCTGTAAAATTAGAATGTCAAAGTGTGAGTATAATTTTTTTTGGATATGATGAATGGTTTCCGAAAGAAAAATTTTTTTGTAGAAAAATTTCGAAAAAAATTTTTTTTTTAAATTTACTGACAATATGATCTTGACGAAATTTGGCTCAAAGTTGCGCGTCGTTATACTCCACCAAACCGCCAAGTTTGAATCCAATCGCTTGAGTAGTTTCTGAAATAAAAAATAAATAACTTCAAAACTTCAACTGCCTATAACTCCGAAACTATTCGACCGATTTGGCCCATTAACGAACTTAACCTAAAAATTTCAAATTAGTAGCTTGCTTCTGTCGAAAGTTATCGTGTCTACGGCCGGCCGGCCGGCCAGCCGGACAGAATCAATTTTGACACCGGATTCGTCATCAGTGAGTCCAACCTAGTCGATTGAGACCATTTTCGGCTCAATCATCCAAAATTACAGACATTTGGACAAAACGATAGCACGCTGTTCCCCTAGAACATGCGCGCAAAAAAACTAGAAAAGCACTGCCGTTAAGGCAGCAGCTTTTGCGCGCATGTTCAAATTCGTTGCCGGAAGCGGTCATCTCCATTGAACATGCGCGCAAAAGCTGCTGCCGTCCCTGCCGTGTTCAAGAAAATTGACATTCCAGACGAAATTTCTCAGCGAAAAAGTCAAGATTTCCTAACTGTTAGGAAATATTCATTTCCTTACCTTAAGGAAATGATATTTCCTTACAGTTGTTAGTGTTCTACATAAATGATTGAAAAAAAGTTGTTCATATATAATCAATTTATATTTTCATCCATAAAATGTTTACATGCATATTCGTACTTTTCACTGATTTCTTTGACAATAATTATAATAAGCTTAATATTCACTGCCTTAACCAGCTCTGGAGGAGTCCCAGAAACGGAAATTTCATCATCACTTATCATTTTACACTGTTTTGTATTCGAACACACCAGCAATAAAATTTGTCCGCGACCATTGAATAATATATATATATATATATATATTTCGACGGCTCTTGTTGAAGGGAAATAAAAGTCATTAATTAGGGCCGCGTGAAAAATAGTTTATAGTGTATATAATGTTCGTTATACACATCTATTTTTCACTTGATCTAGATCATGATGTAAGCAAAACATGGTGTGCTCATCTGCTTTTCTGTGACCGTATTTACCGCAATGATGACGTCACTGTTTTTCATTCAAATTCAAGGAAATATATATTAGTTGAGTTCCGATATTCCTGGCCAGTACTGGCCAGTATCAGTAATTTCGGAACGCTTCGTACTGATAGGAACAGTTACCAAAGCAGTGCCAGTAAAATCAACTGTCAAAATTTACTGGCCAGGAATATCGGAACTCAACTATTCTGTACTTCGAATTTGAATGAAAAAATGTGACGTCATTATTGGCAAATATGATCACAGAAAAGCAGATGAGCACACATTGTTTACTTACATCATGATCTAGATCAAGTGAAAGTTTATAGTAGTATACTTGACAGTTTCCAGCAATCCCAGAAAATGGAGTTTAGTATTCTGACAACTCTATTATTGTAGGTTTTTCAAGATGCAGAATTATATCAATTTTACCAATGAAATCGCAGACAAAGTATAGTATTTAACTCGCATATTATTGCTATTATTCACTCGGGTGATTTGCGGTACGAGCCGCAGGCGAGTGTCGCAAACTTCACCCTCGTGAATAATAGAAATCATTATATGCTCGTTAGGAAATATACTATTATATGCGTTCAGTTTGAAAATTCAACATTTTTATGTTTCCATTGTAACGCAACCAATTTCATTACGAAGTTCAAAACACAATTTATTTATGAATTAAATAATTCGCGGTTTTTTCAACATTAATTAATATCTGTCGAATGCCAAACGGTTTCCGGAAAAAAAGTATGTTTACCTTGTAGGAAAAGTCACATTCCTGGACTCTGTGTTGCTAAGTCTCTGCTTACGCCTCGAGCAATCTTCACAGTCGTCCAGGATCCCTATTCTTGAATCGGGGAAGGGGTAAAATAGGTATGTCGATGCTGTTGCCAAGGAAACGTGGTGCATTTTTGATGGAACGATAGAGAACGTTTATTCGATCACATTCAAGAACAGGGTCTCAGGAATGTTAGACTTTCCCTACTCGGTAAACAATGTACTATTTCCGCCTTTTATCAACGCATGAATTACTTTAAACGCGCTTCGTCAATTTCTTCAGATAAATGTTTCAAAGGTTTCACGTCAGTGCTATTCCGGATATAGTTTTTAGGTTTTTCTCCAATTGTGCAACTCCATATTGGACACATGCGTCGCTGCAGGGACTGTTGAAACTGTTCTGAAGAAAGAAACATCGATTTCATGATTTAATTCTGTCAAAATTACATACAAATATAGAAGAATGTATACAGGGTTAATGGTTCTTTCAATAAAAAGTTGATATATTTCCCAGTTGAATAAGTCACTTCGCTCTATTTTTGAGGTTCAGCCTGTTTCTTCGGATGACTACAATCTGTTTTGTATTTTATGAATTGTTTCGCTTTTTCTTCTTCCGCTTTTTTGATGTTTGACATTGCTTTGTTGTCGACGCGCAACTTAACACCCTCCCTTGTGGTAGATTCATGTGCCGGAATGTTCTGAAATCTGTTGGGAAGAATCATTCGGGTGATTGCCTAGAATTCCAAGGCATATAACGGTTCAAGTTTTTTTACTATCAGTCGGAGAGTTCATGACATATGTTTCATGAAGTGTTTGATTCGAGTTGAAATTTTGTACCAATGTATATACAGGGTGAGTCTTTAAGTTGTACATTAATTTCAACCCTAGATTCCTCTCATCAAATAAAACACTTTTTTCATTTACCATTTTTTCAGATTCGACCCCAGTAAAAAGATACAGACTGTTGAAATATCCAAATAAAAATCAAAAATCAGTCTTTCTTATGTAGCTTTGACATGGTTTCTCCGAATCAAATGAACTTTTGTGTGAAGCTCTCCATTACTATGACTCGTATTCTACAGTTATTAATAAAATCTAACTTCAAACGGTTTTCTGGTTATAGACTCCCAGATTCATGAAATTATAAGAAATTAGCATGAATAATGCAGATAAAGTTTACTTTAAGTCATCATAAGAATATTCAATCATCTTAGAATACTTAATTATTCCTTATCATTTCTCCTCTATCGAACCGTTTTCGAGATATTCAACGTTGAATGATATAAAATCTGACAAAAATTCGAGAAATTTCTTTATTTTTGTGGATCCGCCTCTGAGCTAGTGAATACTGTGAATTAAGCTCCGCTCACGTTTACCCGGAACATTGAAAACCCAGAAATATTTATCTATTTCGCATAGAGCAAATATTAGGTCTATGCTATTTCGTGACCAGACCACAGACGTAGTCCATGTCTATGGACCAGACTTTCCATAGAAATCTAGAGTTCAATTAATGTTTTTAGGTAAGTTGAGTGATTTCTTATAATTCGTTTATGAATTTGATGAAAATTAAAATAATTATGGAATTTTCAATATAAAAATGGGTAAGATTGAAATTGTGCAGAAAATCATGATGGAAACAACCGGATACCTGTTGCACAAATTTCAAGTGGAAGATTAGTGTTTCAATGGTCAAGTCTAGTGAAATAGTATTTCCACAATAATACCGCAAAAAGTACCAAATCATAAGAATTATAAGTGAGTAAATGAGTTTTCCCAATCATATTTCTTCGAATTTCAAGCAATGGATTCATTATTCTGCAATACAAATCACCGTAACTGATATCTGTGTTGAACTCGCCAACAGAGTGCAGGAGTGTAGGTATTAGCACATCGAGAAATATTTAAATACTTATAATTTTTTACTGGGGCCTAATCTGGAAAAATGGCGAATGAAAAGAGTTTTAATTGATGAAAACTTAGGGACTCACCCTGTATAGGTCAGATAAGTATATATATATATATACAAGTGTATATATATATATATAATCAAGTGTTTTTCTGGCCTATACCTGTGTACATTACACCATGTACTGCGCAGACAAAGAAGTTGCAAATTATAGGACTCTTGCATGTAACACGAATTATCAAATTTTCATGTTTTTCCCATTCTATATCGATACAAAATCATTATGTATGCTATCACACACTTCAAAACTTCGCGAATTTTGTATAATTCGGTATTAAAAATGGTCAAATCGGGACTCAAGGTCGAAGCGGGATAAACGAGTCAGATCGCCTTCTTCTCGTTATTCTACGATTTACCGATCGATACAGCCCACGCTGTCTATTGGCTTGTTAGAGAGAAAAGTACACGAGAAGAGGGATATAGTAGATATATCTCTGTACGTCACGGAAGCCGCGAATTTTCGTCCGTTTAAACAGCCGACATGCGGAGCCAAATTTAAAAGATCATTTTCTCGTTGGAAATTGGAATTTTTGACGGCAGTTAGAGTTTTTCAGTAGTCTTACGGATAGAATATTCGATTCCAAATCAATTAGGAAGAACATTTTGGAAGAGGTACCAATCAACATAAATACCCCAAAAATTTAAATTTTTGAGGGGACAGTAATGAGTGTTTGATTCAGTACCAAACACAATTTATGTGAGATTTCAATTGTTATATAGTAGACGAATTACGAGGTTCCTTTCACTTTCCTATTCCATGTCGAATGATTTTTGTACGGTCTTAAATCAAACGCATTTTGTCTCTCGAAAAATGCAACTTTAGGGTAATTTTGTTCAATGTCACCTCCTTCAAAATGGTCTTCCTTATTGATTCTTTGAGCGATTTTTTTAATACCCATGATAAAAGTTAAAAAAAAAATTCCGAAAAAAATGTTGAGAAATAATTTGTTCAAAATTTACTGACTGTACGATCTCAACAGAATTCTGCGAGAGGCTTTGTGTCATTCTGCTTCAACTAACTGCCAAGTTTCAATACAATTGCTTCGTTAGTTCCTGAAATATTAGGAAATAAAATTTCATATGGCTTTGATTCCGAAACTATTTGGCCGATTCGAAAAAAACTCATTTTCACCTTGACGACTTTTCACGAGTGCCAACCTGACTCAGTTCCAGTTGCAAAAACTTGACAGACTGATTTCAAGGATTACCGACAGACATCCTAAAAGTAAATGGAGTATAGAATTCGAAAATATAAAATTATATATCAGTTTATTTGAGAAAATTCAAAATTCACATCCATTGTCATTCATTCATTCCTTTAAATGTCCTCGGCTACTATGGCCATTTAGACAAGCTTTCAATTTTTTCACATTTATACATTGACATTCATACTGATTCATACGAACTAGAGACTTTTTATTTATAGACACAAACATTTACCTACACCACAAATTTATCACAACATCCATGACCTCGCCGGGATTCGAACCCGGTACCCTCAACATCCTAGAACATGTCTCCACCCTGTAGGCTACCGAGGTAGTGTCCATTTTCACTTAAACCGGAAGTTATAAAGACATCGAGATCGACACATTAGTCGATGTGAAACAATTTGTAGTACTAACACTGTATAAAGACCACCATGCTGTCTTCATACAATGCGGTGTCAATGTCCAACAAAAATTTCAATCCGATTATTTGAAAAATGACCATTTTTTGGGAGATGAGCATGATGATTCATGTAACACCAGTTATGGGTTATTCGAGTATGAAAAATTTGAGTGATTCATGATGATTTGGATGAGTATATCGTTTTTCTATCGAATCAAAATTTTTCTCATCCGTTGAATTAATCCAATTTTCTTTGGGACAGGTTAGAGAACTTTTGACTGGTATTTTTCTTTTGTCTAAATGATTCTGTAAGAGAGAAAATTCTTACTTTTTTATCGTGATGATGGGAAGTATTTTCTGTTTGTCCGTGTGCCTGGTATACCTTTGGACAAAACGACGCTTCACAAACGAATCAGCCTTTTTATCCTGTTTGGTGTATGTATCCTTTTGATATTGGTCTCTTTCTTTGAACCACATCCTCATGTACTCAAAGTTGAGTAGGCATCCCAAGTTGGGACGACCATGCTGAAAAAGATATTCGTATGAGTTTATCTACGTAGTGTCACAGCATGACTGGTCAATAATTCACAACCGTATTCTTAGTTCAAAAGTATTGAGTTTAAATAATTTCTTTTCGAAAAAAACTTTGTCAGCTGAGCAACGGACCTTTTAAGGGCCAACTCTTAAGAGCAAACCATACCTCTAATATAACGGGGTGACTTCTGGAGGCCAGAGTTCGTTTTTTTCGAAAAATTTTTTTTGGTGCAAATGGTTGAAAAGTATCGTAGAATGCGCAATGTTGGCATTTTCTTATAGTCAAGAATTTTCGGGGAAAAAAACTGAAATGGAGTGAAAAATGGAAAAATATACTAAGAGAGGGCATTCTCACAAAATAATTAAGTACATCCCAAAAAAAAAATTCAAAAAATACTCACTGACTCCTGCATTACTTCACCCCGTTTTCTCCTAAAAAAACGCCCAAATTTCTACGAATTCTAAGATTTCACGCGGCTATTGGCAACGTTACACCACGTACTACACCGGACGCATTTGCAACATGAATTAGCCCAAAAGGCTAGACTAAAACGATATTTCGAAGTAAAGGAGGATTTTCAAATTATCGTTGACCAATTTTCGCCTTTGTAACAGGAATCCGCTTTAACTTAGCAAAAATCATAAAATAATACTCAGTTGCTCAAAAACCTTACTTTGATATTTTAATCAAATGTGTCTCGACCACAACTTTTAGGGTTAGTATAGTAATATTTTCCAATTTTGCCAATCATGGTTATGTGCATGATGTAAGCAAAACATGGTGTGCTCATCTGCTCATCTGTGATGTATTTATCATTGATGACGTCACATTTTTTATTCAAATTCAATCCACAGAACATATATTTCCTTGTATGTTAATCTTGCTGACGTCCCTTCGTTTCAGATGAGCACATCATGTTTTTGACATCATGGTTATATGTAAATATAATTCGTAACCATATATGTTGTTGCCTCTGGTTCCTGGTCGAACGTGTTCTGTTCTGTGTGTGGTTATTTTTGGAGGAAATGAATTCTCATCATATCATTATTCAAAATGGTTTTTTTTTGTTACGACGTTAGAAAAACTTTAGAACAAATCTACACCACCTTGAAATTGTAACGAAAACGTAAAAAACATCGAACTCTGTCATCTTGTATTTGCGTAAAATCATCTATCATATATCTGTATTCTGTGAGAATCATAGAACAGATTGAGTTACACTTAAGCTACATTTTGTGCTAGGGAGATTCGGGTATTTGGGTAATCGGAGAATCTTTCCTATTGGCCGACGACGATCACGTGATCGTCGTCAGCCAATAAGGAAAAATCTCCGATTACTCAAATAACAGAATCTCCCTCGCACAAAAGGTAGCTTAAGTTCACTCATTTTGTTATCTGTGACTACACTCAACTTCACTCAGCTGCACTGGGAATTGGAAATCAGTAGAATTAGTTTAATTAGTGTAGTTCATGCAGGTACTACGAACAAACCTTTAATTTCATGATTTCTGATACGTTAGTTCTGGAAAGATTGAAGAAAGTTCTTTTTTTAGGGTCGTCTACTTGAACTGCTGTTGTTACGCCGAGAAACATCGAAAAAAAATATTCGAACAATATTTGTGTTATTGGCGAATTATTAAATACTTATAATGCGTCACTCTCTGTATTTCTTGACTCTAGGATCAGTTTTCTGAATATTGTTAAAGGAGGATTGTACGGTAGTTCTTTACTGACTCTTGAATTTGTAACCCCCTTTGTACCCTCAGATTCTCATTTATACGTTCCAAACCCGTAAAATATTATGTATACCAGGTGTCCCACGAATACGGTTGGTTAAAATGAATCCAAATTCACGTTCGTCATTTCAGACTAAAGCTTTGACTAGACAGATGACTCCCTGTAAATTTTTTGGGATTTTTGGGACTTTTGGTTTCACCTACTTTCGTTTTACAAATGGAAAGCTCCACATTCCATGAAAATAGTTAAGTTAGTTAGTCTTAATAAAAAGTTGTTTCAATGTCGAATTCTCGAATTTCCGTCAGAAACATTTTTTAACCTTAAATTGCGAGAACAAAATTGAAAACAGTGCTCTGCTGAAATATGAATATCTTCAATGTTCTTCATTCGGAGCATGTAGTTTTTGGCCTTCTCCGAGAAGTCATAAAAATGCTCCTCACAATACTAAGAATTGAAAATCATGATACAGGAGGTCACAAAAGCGTTGTCAAAGTTGGCAATTTCGAAAACTTGGAAATCGTAGGGCTGTGGTCATGTGTTTGGGATCTTGTTCGTTCAACGAGTTGTCACCCGGGTTCTGAACTATAGGACTAGTAGACGAAAAATGGCAATATTTTCAAGGATAATTCCACGAATATGCGCTTCTCGGTGGTTTGCACCCATGGAAAAAAACCCTTAACCATGCTCTAGTTCCGGCTCTGCCTATGAATCCCTTCAATCTAGCCTTTCAGCATAAGGTTCAGTGTGACTAGAGATATATTAAGTTTACAACCTAATTGCCGCTTAACTCTGTGGTATTTTTACAACCATCATCCTAAAATGTTTTTGCTTGCTAGACCTATTTTAAAATATACACAGGGTTAGTTTAAAGACAACTTTCACTACCCTAACAATATTGCCAACACACTTTCTCGTGCCGTTATTATGCGATATTTAACATATACCAGATAACGTGGGAATGAAATTCGATTGTATTACGACCCTACAAGGACCCATCGAGTTTAAGCACTTACAGTATAAGATCCGGCTGCGGAATGGGGGTTTTTCCTGAATTTGGGTTCAGGAAGTATTCAAAATCAGGTTTCAAAATCGGGGTTTGGGATTTGTCATGCAGGCACGAAGTGACAACGTTGCTTAGTAGAATTGCTTTTTCTGATATAGAATTACGAAATATTTATTCCTATTCTGTGGTACACACGTGTTCTTTGTCAATATAACCAAACAATTTCCGTTTGCGATTTGTCAGTAATATGACAGTATGACAGTCTGTGCTCTTCTTTTTCTATTCCTTGGTCGTTGTCTTCTACTTTAAACAGATCGAAGTATAGCTTTTTCTGTTTTCCTAAGCGAATTGACGTCCTTTTCTTTCTGAGAAAGCTGAATTCGACGTTGCCATATCGTGCACTCATGACAAATCCCTTTAAATGCAAATCCCCATTTTTATTTTTCAGTTTTAGGTGATCAAACATTTTTTCAAAAATATAATATTGAAATTATATGTTTGAAATGTGATTTTCTGAAGGTTTTTCATGAAATTAACTGCATTTTCGTTTGAAGGAAAAACCCCCATTAACTTGCCTCGTAAGCCGCTCAGCTCTCGTGTCTGTACTCGGCTTAACGACACGGCACCTGTTTATAAACGGCGGCAAAGAGGTGCGATCAAGTGCGAAACGGCAGTCGTGATTTTTCGAAATCTTTACTCATATTGCTATGAAGTGGATGATTTCTTATTTCAAAAAATGAATGAAGGCAATTCCTTCCAGAAAATCACTTAATAATTAATTATTCAAAAATACTTGCCGCAGTTGAGAATATAGTCCGCCAGTTGAAGAACTCAAACCTCAGCGAGATGCCATATCGAATAAACGACTGTTCTTTTGCATATTGGAGGGGAATCTCTAGTTCCTCGATACGCGATCAAAGTAAGAATCATAGGGTTTGTTTTGGTTCCGAATTTAGAACAGTTCAGGACGGTTCGAGTATGCGCAATTGTGATTTTGAGTCTGAAAAATCTCCCGAACATTCCTGAATTGGTTCTGAAGTCGGAACCAAAACAAAGCTTTTGAGTCTCTGGTCTCTGGTAAGAATTTGCCAGTCCCGCTCCAACCGTGAGATGCGTCAGACCATATCGGTTGAAAATAAAGTATATTCCTGGTAATTCGAAATGTTTAGAACGTGAAAGAAAAGTTTCAAATCATGAAGTGGTATTTTGGTGGTCATTCCATTCAAGAGACAATAAATTAATTTATTGTTGCCTTTAAAGATAGGCCTATACCTTAAATCAAAGTTCCACCATTTCCAAAATAATTAAAAATTCCAGGAATGTGGGTGTTAATAAACATGCAGTAATTTCAAGATTGATAAAACACGAAAAACCATCAGTGAAAATCGTCTGAATAAAGAAGTGTGTGTGCTGCTGTTGAAACCAGTGCACCAGATTTATCTTCAAATGATTTTTTCTGGGGATATCTGAAAAATTTGGTTTATGGGCACGAAATTAATAGAGCGCCGAATATTAATGAACTAAGGTTCAAAATAATCCAACTTTGTGCCAAAATAGCAAACTATACCGAATCTGCTTAGAGATAGGAGATTATCTCTTTGTAAAATATTTGGCTGCAGTTGAGCACAACAAGGTGGATTATTTGAACATTTAATTTGAATTTATCGACTTTCAATTTTGCATTTTTATAATTTTTTTTCGTTTTGCAATTTCTGATTTTCATAGAATTTATTTTATTTTCAAGCCACTTATGGCAAGAAAGAACCCAAGTACTCATTTTCACAGAGAAAATTATTTGTCATTCATTGTGGCAAATAAATTCCTCTTCCTCAATGGAATTAAATTGTCGATTTATTTTCAACCGATATGGTCTAACACACCTGACGTCAGAAGTGCGACTGGCATACTGGTAAAAGGGTTCCAGTTCGATTTTTATGTCTTCAGTAGATAGCTTGTCAAGAATTCAGTAGATTCCCGTAGATTTATTTAATGCTCTACAAATTTGAGGAATGGATAATGAAATGAACCCATAACGCCAAAAAACATGTGTTTTCATTGAACAAAAAAAAATATTTCCAACAAAATAGGAAAAAAATTTTCATAAAAATGAGCATATAACCTATTCTTAATTCGAAAATACTCATGAATATCACAAATTGAAGTTGAATATGATTTTGTACTTAGACATGTAATAGATT
This sequence comes from Myrrha octodecimguttata, assembly GCA_958510865.1. Taxonomy (NCBI): domain Eukaryota; kingdom Metazoa; phylum Arthropoda; class Insecta; order Coleoptera; family Coccinellidae; genus Myrrha; species Myrrha octodecimguttata. Next base: position 38,211,824 of record OY294057.1, read on the forward strand.
CGACTATATAAAAACAGGAACAAATAAAAAAAATAAACAACAAATCCGATGGAACCACTTTCAACAACTATAGCTACGACTTTACGAGAAAACATCAAATGTGATGTGAAAATTGAAAAAGTCAATTCATCAAACCAAATTCTGCTGAGTCCCGATCCAGTGGTCGTTTACGCATTTTATCTATTATCCATAACAGTCAATGACCGGCGATTCCCCGCGTGGTGGTGTAGTATCTATGGAGGTAAAAGAAGGGAAGGAGGCATATCCTATATTTCCCTTGTACCAAAAGTGTCACACACTTTTGAGAACCTTCTGTGGATTTTCTCATACCAATATGGCCAACAACTACAAGGTGTAAATTTGTATTCTGTGGTGTACAGCAAATGAGACAAAAATATTCAATTCAAAGTCGGCCTTGTTGGTATGGGTAAATCCACAGAAGGTTTTCAAAAGTGTGTGACACTTTTCGAACGTTATGCCCCCTCCACTCTATTCCTACCTCCATGGTAGTATCATCAAGATATCAAGCTGTTAGACGCATTCTATTTTTAATCAGTGGCACTGGAAAATTCATTCGAACGGAACGTTCCAAAATATCACGCAAAATATTAATAATAGCATTGTTTGAACAGTGATAATAAGTAACTGTAACAAAAAATAAGTGTCAACATTTTTTTCAGCAGATTATAGAATGTTTCAGTAGATCAGTAGATCAATGTGCAAATCAGTAGATCTACTGAAAAATCAGTAGACCTGGCAACCCTGATTCTAATTCTTTCTTTGTCGCGATCGCGTATCCAGGGTTGCGGACTGGAGACTCCCCCCCCCCCCCCCCTCCAACCTGCAAAAGAACAGTCGTTTATTCGACTTGCATCGCGCTGAGGTTTTGACTTTTCCACTGGCGGATCATATTCTCAGCTCATATAGATTAACCTAGAGTTTCGCATAGTTCCGAGTGTCCTGGCCAGACCTGTATATTCTATTAATAAATATATGTAAAAAATTGGTTTCAAGCAGATACTCGATGTGTGCATTAATTCTGAAGCCGGATCTAGTATTAATAGGGAGTTAAGGTTTTAAATTCACTATATCTCTAGGTATAATACTATACTACAGTGGATTCAACAATATAGCTAAACCATATCTTGAATGCTTTGGCTATTATATTGAATAGGTTAAGAATATTATCATTGATCTTTGAGGAGTTTGAATACATATACTCCACAGGAGGCCTGTATTTTCTTAGAAACAAATGATGAAATGGCCAAGATACTTACAGTGCAGTAAAACTGTATCAAAAAAACCAACAATTATATCGATAGATCTTATTTTAATTTATCTGTTGTCTCCCAAAGCCAGTTGATTTATTTATGAATAGAACTCGATGGGTGTTCTGTACTTACATCGTAAGTCGGTTTGAATCCAATTTCACCTCTTTCTGTGAAGGCTGATGATTTGATGTAATCTGGTCTTCTCAGCGGAGCTGCCCTAGTCCATTTTATTTGTGGTTTTTTTGTACTTTTAATGTATGTCGTCATTGTGTCGTTGAAGAAAATATATTATTGACAGACAACCGAATATTCTTTGACATTCAATCAATACATAGTAACCATCCATAGTAACACTAAATTTAAAAATTAACGCATATTAACCGGATGAAGTGTTACAGCTATACTCCATTCACTTTTATAATGTAGCCCGGTTGGCCATGATTTAGGTTTATCAAGTTTTTTCCCTTAAAACTGACGCAGGTTGGCACTCATGAAATATCGGCAATGTCAAAGGACGTTGCCAAATTTCAATTTCTACTATTATCAATATCAATCGATTCTAGATTTCTAAATCTCAGCATAATAACGCTTGCAAACTAAAAATGCCGAAGGTAGTTTTGAAGAAGCAGAGGCAAAGTATCAGGAAGTGCTATGTCGAATTGAAATCTGCTTATTCTGATACTGACCCTGATAACTTGGAATCAATAATTCAACACAAGCTATCCAACATTTTCGACGTATGTGAGTGAAAACCAAGGAATTATATTTTATATGAATAGATATTTATTTTTTAGCTGCACATCAACTCAATAAGGAAGATTTTAAGTGAAAGAGACGACAAAGAATTTCCTTCTATTGGAGCACCCAAAATGACACTGATTACAGACTTTATTTTGAAAAAAGATCTGCAACGACAAATTTGGAATTATAATTTGAGAAATGAACACTTTTCGATTAATACACTATATATAGTTTTACTGCAGGGTTATTCGGCTGCTTTTATTTTTTTTCTAATGAACTCTCACAAAGTAACGAATTACTATATCCATCATTTCTCAGTAAAATTCCAAAACACTCGATTCTTGATTTCCGTACAAGAAAAAAGCATAACATTCGACAGGTCTTTGGAATTATTGAATTCAAATAATATTTTCTCAATTTCATTACTTTATCAATGTAGATTGACATTTGAAAAATAAGTAATTACTACGACCTCTTTGTAGAGAGGACAACGTTGCATAGTTATCTGACAGGAAAATGACTATAACCTAACATTTTCAAAATATACACGGTGAAATCTGTCACGATGTCATGGCCAACCGGGCTACATTATAAAAGTGAATGGAGTATATAATTCGTACGGCAATGGTTGGTTCTGAATTATCAAAAGGCCACGAGACAATTTTCGGGATACATCAGCATTTCTAACCTAATCCGGCTAGAAAATTCGCAAATTACAGATATTTGGACAAAATGAAAGCACGCTGAAACTTGATATATTTCTTACCCCAATATGATTTCCGAAAATCAAAATTGGATCAAACTGATAATTGGTTCACTGTTGTAAAATATTTTCTTGAAGAAATCAAATAGTATCAGTCTTAAGGAACTATACTTTATTGAATTTATTCAGTACAGCTAGGTTCTAAGGAAATTTGTTCTCTTCATCAGGCTAAAAACAACATGAAGGCAGGAACATTCAAAATACTGAATTCTTACATGGAACGGAAACAAAGATTAAAATGAAAATACAATATTGTAACATTTTTAATTTTGTCGATTACGATTCCACCAAAGAAGACTAACAATCAAAGAAAGACCTCGAGTACCAACTCACCTAATGAATAATTAATTGAACTGATCAAATTGGTCTGAAAAACATTTCGGGGATTCTTTCGACGTATCAGTGTCGATATTGGATGATGTTTTAGAAGAAAGGGACAAAGGAAAAAAATGCACAACACCGGAATATGTGTATTTGGAAAACCAAATATGAATTTACTTTATTTTGGCCCAAATATGCGGAACTGAGTGAACCTGTATCAGATCTTGAATTAATAGAGAATTCCGGTGCTTAGGCCAATTTGTCTTGTCAAAATTGTAGCGTTGTCGAAGTCAAATTAATGTATTTTATTCTTTGAATGGTGGGAAAGAGCAGCTGACTCGGGCCATTTTCTACAGTCCAACTGGTGCTGTCTGATTCTAGAACCGAAATATTGTTTCGTTTGTCCAATATATTTGCCTTCACAGCCAGAATAATAGTCAATTTTGTAAGGGGGGGCCCTATCTTTCAATCTGGAAAACAAACCTCTCTCAGTTTTCTTATAATGATATGATATAATCGTGTCTGTTGTATTTGTATCATTTTAATTAATAAATAATATATAGCAGGAATTTGGGCATAATAAGCAGACAATCAACTATTATTTTGCCAACGTTTCGGAACTGGTTGTTCCTTTCTCAAGGCTAGGAAATTGTTTTTATTAATATATTATATATATATATATATATATATATTCTAATAATAATAATAGACAAAAAATTCAACATTTAACATTATTACCCCATCATAAAATCAATAAAATATATAAAATTAAAATCGTCAGAACAAATAGATCAGCTCAGATGCGTCACACAGTCAATGGAATAAACAATAACAAACAAGATGGCATCGGACACATTGCGATGACACATATTTTCATAATTTGGTCTTAGTCTACAGTCTACTATAGTCTACTATTAATGTACAGGTGGAATATCAATTCGGTCACAAACACTAAACAAACATGGAAACAAACCCGGAGTAGCTATCCGTTAGGTATGTTTATTTTGGAAATGATATAATCGTAAACAACACTCAAGTTGTTTGTATCCTCTTTGTAATTCACTATATCATTTCATCTTATGTACAGGGTGATTCATTAAGGGTGGCCACCGGCCGTATCTCGAAAACCGTTTATCCTATGACTTCCGGAAAAAAAATCTAATGACAAATTCGGCCCCTAGAAAATGATTAAAAATATTTTCAAGTTCGTAGTTCCCCACTAGAGGGCGCAATCTATCACTTGTAAAATAAAATCTCATTTTTTACGAAATATTTCCCAGCTAACAGTGGTAAAGAATAATAAAATAAGAATCTACTCTTTCTATTCAACAACTTTTGTTTCAGTAATTTTTCTATATTTCCTATTTTTTAGTGATGGGATGGATAAACTTTTCTTCACGAAAAAAATATTCTTACTCCTGTATGGGTGAACCGATTTTCACGTAATTAGATTTCATTCGAAGGCCATCGAAAGCAGATCACAGAAACATATGACAACAATATACCGGGTGATCCAATTGAAAACAACAGACTGTTTTATGTCACTTCGCCCTATTTGTGCGTTTTACTGGAAAATTTCAAATGCAATGCTATGATTCTAACCGAGTGAGAATAAGCCAAGCATTATCACCTACTGACTTTTCAAAATCGCAGACAGATATCATGGGTCGTTTCGGAGTTATTGACATTTTTGTAAATTTTGATCGATGTTGATCCTTTCTGTGAGCTTGAATATACAAGGAAGTGACTTTATGCGTCATGACAACGCAGCAAAATACTCAACACACATGAAATAACAATGATGCGATAAAATAAAACAAAAATTAGCGACAACGAAAATATTTTAACAGAAAAACAACACTTACACCTAATCAATTCAAATATTTAAAATGTCTACCATTATTTTCTACACATAATTTAGTCTTTCTTTCGTCGAGTTGACACTGGCCACAATTTCAGTATGAGAAGAAGCTGCCTGTCGTAATCTATTTTGAATATCCTCACTTGTAGTGGGGGGTGTTCGGAAAACTAAGTCTTCATTCTCCCCCAAAAATAAAAATCTAATAGTGTGAGGTCGGGTGATTTTTCTGGTCATGGAAAAATACTCCCTCGTCCAATATACCTCTTTGAGAAGACGTGATATGAATATTTTGTTGATACCACATATCTATGAATAGCAATATTTTCTAAAAGAATTGGAAGATCTTCCGTTAAAATTTCAAGCACCTTTGTCTTGTTAATAAGCCAAATTTTTTATGATATTATCCTCATTACGGCTTCTACGTTTTCTATTTTTTCTTCCGAGAATTGAACCTTACCAGTTTCTCGCACTCTTCGTTTCGATCTTTTGAATACCCTTTTGGAATGACGACGTCTTTCAGGATATTGTATCGGGTATTCCCTCTCAGCTACTGCATTTTCTAAACATTCAAAATGAACATTAAGCATATCATATGCTTCTTCGTTTGAATAATGGGGCATCATAAAATAGTGGTTTGCAATTGTCCTAAAAAACTTTTACAGCTATAGATACCAAAAATGAACAGTATCGTCATAGCTTACTGGTTCTAAATCAGCTTGTTTCGTTGTTTTGATGAGTTTTTTCCTTTTATCCAATTGATTAGAGATGAAATAACTCAATTCCCCGTGTATTTCACAGGGTTGATCAATACTTATCAAAATTTACAAAAATGTCAATATCTCCGAAACGACCAATGATATCTGTGATTTTAAAAAGTCAGTAGGTGATAATGCTTGGCTTATTTCCACTCGGTTAGAATCGTAGCATTGCATTTGAATTTTTTCAGTAAAACGCACAAATAGGGCGAAGTGATATAAAACAGCCTGTAGTTTTTAATTGGATCACCCGGTATATTGTTGTCATATGTTTCTGTGATCTGCTTTCGATGGCCTTCGAATGAAATCTAATTACGTGAAAATCGGTTCACCCATACAGGAGTAAGAATATTTTTTTCGTGAAGAAAAGTTTATCCATCCCATCACTAAAAAATAGGAAATATAGAAAAATTACTGAAGCAAAAGTTGTTGAATAGAAAGAGTAGATTCTTATTTTATTATTCCTTACCACTGTTAGCTGGAGAATATTTCGTAAAAAATGAGATTATTTTTTACAAGTGATTGATTGCGCCCTCTAGTGGGGAACTACGAACTTGAAAATATTTTTAATCATTTTCTAGGAGCCGAGTTTGTCATTAGATTTTTTTTCCGGAAGTCATAGGATAAACGGTTTCCGAGATACGGCCGGTGGCCAACCTTAATGAATCACCCTGTATATCATTTCACCCAACAGACGTCTAAAATAACTCTGTTTTCTTTTTCTAGGATTGTTACATTTTCAAAATCAAATATATGTGCCTCTCTGTGTATGTTGGGTCAGTGCAGTTTTGTTCTCAGCTGTTAATTGTTTGGTGTCGTTCTTATGTTGTCGTACCCTATCTTTCAAGTATTGTTCTGTCTGACCCAAATACACCTTGCTGCAATCCTGGCAAGGAATCTTGTATACAAGGCTGGATTGCATAAGCGAAAGGGTTTTGTCTATCATGTTGGTAAAGGATTTTTTGTTGTTGTCAAGGACGTTAAAGAATGATGTGCAACCATACTCTCCGAAAATGTTGTGTATTTTGTATGACAACTCCGGAAAAAACACGAGTTTGAAAAAGTTCGACATGGTAGTCACCTCAGGTTGTGGGTTGATGGATATTTTGTTCGCTGTATCAATCGTATTGACATTCCTACTTATGCTTGGGTGAAATGATATACATAAACAAAAATGATACAGTGAATTGCAAAGAGGATACAAACAACTTGAGTGTTGTTAACGATTATATCATTTCCAAAATAAACATACCTAACATACCTATATTTGCGATATTATGAGTAGACTAAGACCATATATAAAAATATGTGTATTCGCAATCTATCTAATGTCATCTTGTTTGTTATTGTTATTCCATTGACTGTCACGCATCACGCAGCTTATTTGTTCTAACCATTTAAATTTGATATATTTTATTGATTTTAAGATGAGGTATTAATGTTAAAGGTTATATTTTTCGTCTATAATTACTAAAAACAATTCTATAGCTTTGAGAAAGGAACAACTTGTTCCGAAACTTTGGCAAAATTATAGTTGATTGTCTGCTTATTATGTCCAAATTCCTGCGATATTTTATTTACATGGACGTGAATACTACAGATTTTAGTTGATATTTGACTGAACTTTGGAATACATATAATATATTGGCTCGAAAAATCTAACATTTCCACTGTTTGGGCTGATGAGACTAGATGAAACACGATATTGGTTAGAACTCTTAAGAATCTTGTTGACCAGAGGTTTGGGTATCCATCCTGACATTGAAGACTGGATTGTTGCTTAAAATTATTCTAAAGAAACAATAAATCAGACAAATTGAGAATCTTATGTTTCATACCTTTAATGATTACCATCTTAAAGTTGTGTTCTCTGGGACGCCAAGGTCTAGAATTTAGGTCCGTTTTTATGCAACCACTATCAACCATAGGTCCAAAAATGGGATCTCACCGCCTACCTCTATATCTTATGTAAACTGGAGGTTATTCGAAATTTTGAAAATTTTTGATGAGAATTCAGATTCAAACGGAATTTGGCACAAACCTTGGAGTTAGTATTTAACATCAATGTTCCAGATTTCAATTCGATCCGATTTTACTTTCGGAGATATAAGGAAAAAAATGTGCCAAATTTCGTGGTTATTTGGAAATTTAACGATATTTCCGAAAAATCTCAAGAAGTACAACTTCAATCAGATTGAAACTTTGTAATCAGGTGGACATTACCAACACGCAAAAAGGTGCAAAATTTCATGTTGATCTAATTGTCAGAATTGTGAACAAGCGCGAAAAAGCACCTGACCTCACGGAAGTGCTTTTCAAGATTTTATTTTTCTTAACCCTGTATGTACAAGAATTGTTCGAATGAACATCGTACTTTCGCTTTCAAATGGGGTATTCATTTAAATAATAATTTTTTGGAAACATATATTTCTTCACAATAAATACATATATAACATCACAAATGATTTTCACAATATACATTTTCAACAATTATATTATAACGTCAAATATTCATTGAAAGAGTCACATTAAATCTGTGATCAATCGAGGGCTTTAGGCTTGTCAGTAATCATAATAAGATTCCATGACTCATATAGAAAAACAATTCGAAGGAAAAATTTAATTTGAAATCAATTATTGATATCATTTGATGGGAAGGCACTCAAAAACATTGATGAGTTCAAGTTTGCTGAAAGTACCCTGTGAAATTTCATTTCTATCGAGAATAATAATCACATGACTTACGTTAGGAAAGGGTTTGACAAATTGAACTATCATATTACTGATCAGACGACTTGAATGGCAATTTGTTTAAGAAATCGTCAGGAAAAATGCATGAATCATCCAACGATTATTTCTTGAGGAAGACAAGAGTTTATGCTTAACCTTCTTCTTACTCGTAACAGTTCTCGAATTCGGAGCCACATATACTACACAACTTGAGATATTAATGAGTATAATTGGTAACGATTAAAAATTGTGTAATATATCCTGGAGCTATAACAAGAACACAACCATTTCACCATGTCTTTCTTATTTCCATTTCACTTTACCTTCAATTGGGCCATTGGAATGTTCTCACTCCAAGCACCTATATTGTTCAAAGAATTTGGGGCTGTATTTCAAAAAATTTCATAATTAATTCCTACAATCAAATCCTTAATATAAGGAAAATAACTATAAATTCAGTCGACACATATGGGGGATGTTTTTATGGCTCTGGTTTCCGAATTTTTGGCAGTTCCATCATCCTGGTAGGGTTTCCAGATAATGCACAGCTTCCATTTCTCTGGGTAGCAGGTATCCATCGGTATCTAGAACGTCTTCCCGAAGGAGCATGGCAATGGGTGGTGGCCTTGGCAAGGTTTTTCCGAATTGTGATGGGCATTTCTCCTTGAAATCGGCGTTTTCAGCTGAAAAAATAATTTATTGAACAGTTTCCGGAAGCCTCGATTTGAATACCAAAATTTTCATCCTACTGATAGGCAGATGGGTCCAGTACGCCACTGTCAGAATATATATAGTAATCACAGGAAATATATGATTTCCTGTAATTACTGTATATATTAAGTTGTATCATATTTTAATGTACCGGTGTAGTAAACAAATAAAAACGCCAGAAATTGGTTATTTACTTTTATTCACCTTAACTATGCGATTTTTCATTGAATATTTCTGTCTACATGTACACCCATGCACAAGGCATTAGGTGATGGGACTTTGGACCAGTTTGGAGTGAATCCCAACTTTGACGAGGTTCAATTTTGATTGAACGGAGTGGTCGAATTTAAGTGGAAACCAATCCACAAGAGATCCATCAGTCTCATATGCATCCAGAAAGAATATTGGCTTTACGTGCCACTCACAGCCTATGAAACCTTGAATCTTCTGCACGGCAAATTTGACGGTAATGCTGTCGGCGGTGTGATTTGAATTCCGAAATGGTGTGTTTCAACACACTCATTCTTGCGCGAATGAATTGTAGATGATTCATGCTTCGGAAAACAACATACTGAATGCAACCAATAATATCAAGTCATCAAAAACTAGACCCACCTGATATTATAAATATCTGCTTTTGCGCGCATGTTCAATGTAGATGACCGCTTCCGCAACGAATTTGAACATGCGCGCAAAAACTGCTGCCTTCACGGCAGTGCTCTTCTAGAATTTTTTTCGATAAATTACTGGATTTGAATTCGACCGAATTTTTTTTTTTGGAAATATTGGAAAAATAAAATTTTGAATGGTTATATCTACGGAATAATTGGGCGGATTTTAACCCATTCACAAATTCGGCCTTTGTCCAAACCTTCTCTACAAATATCGAGTTTCGTAGTCGTTTCTTCCGGAAGATATTGTTACGGACCGTGAACACAGTAACTTCCGAAAGGAACAACTTAGAAACTCGATATTGGTAGAGAAGGTTCATACCTTAATTACGAAGGCCGAATTCGTGAATGGGTAAAATCCGCCCGGTTCCGTAGATATACCCATTCAAAATTTTATTTTTCAAATATTTCCAAAAATACAGATAAGATCGAATTAAAATCCAGTACTTTATCGAAAAATGACAGTTCGAAGGTTCATTCAAAATTTAATGAGGATAATAGTTTAATTTGAAGAGAAAAATGATTTGAAATTTTTTTAAAAATTGTTCCAATGATACGATCATCACAATTTCGCACAAGGTTGTCTTCTAGCATCTTTAAACTAGCTGAGGAGTTTCATCACGATTGAATTAGTATTTCTTGAGTCATACCGAAAAAAACAACGATATCGAGAAGGAAAACACCAAATATCTCCAAAACTGATAACCAGTATCGAATCGAAATTTGGTACACTTCTGTGGAATATTGAGCTTAGAGTTCGTGCTGAATGTTTTTTTCAAATGTGATGAATAGTTCGCGGAAAAAATTTTTTTTAAAACAAATTTTCAAAAAATATACTGATGATATGATTACGATAAAATTTAGCGGGAAGTTGCGCGTTGCTGTACTCCGACTAACTGCCAAATTTCGATCCAATTGTTTCAGTAGGTTTTGAATTATCGCCAAAAAAACGTCAAAACTTCAAAAAGCTCTAACTCCGAAACCGTTCGGCCAATTTTGCCCATTAACGAACTCAACCATTCGAAATGTAATTTACCCTGAAAGCTTCAGGTCGATAAGATTCTCCGTACGACCGTAATCGTGCATACGAACGGCCGGACAGAATCGATTTTGACGCCGGCTTCGTCATCAGTGAGTCCAACCTATTCGTTTGAGACCATTTTCGGCTCAAAATTAGAAAATTACAGACATTTTGATAGAACGATAGCACGCTGTTCCTCTAGAACATGCGCGCAATAAAGTATCAATGCACTTGGATCCGAAGTAGGTAAGGATATAATAAAAATGAAGTCCAATATTGCGTTTTTTTCGAACGTTTCAGAACTTATCCGAAATAAAATTCGAAATTTGACTGCCAGAGGTATTTTTGCTTGCAAAATCGATCTCTGTTGTCGGAAAAGTGCCATCCAGTATTGGGCCACCACATGAACGGGGTGCCATTAGCAAATCTCTCGGAGAGTGATTGGTTTAACACACTTCTCAGAATTTGATGCTCAGTTATGCACTCTTGAACATTTTCACGTGAAAAAGGTTCACTTGTTCCATATCGCAAGCATTCAGCATTTTCACGAAGAACTCGATTGAGTATGTCGGTGTAGTTTATAGTTTGGTAAGAGAATACATTTCACAGCGACCTTAAGAGCAAACAATACCTCGAATATAACGGGGTAACTTCTGGATGCCAGAGTTCGTTTTTTCAAAAATTTTTTTGGTGCAAATGTTCGAAAAAAATCGTGAGAATGCGCAATGTTGACACTTTCCATATTCAAGAATTTTCGGGAAAATAAGAACTGAAATGGAATGAAACATGGAAAAATAACTAACGTTGCGCATTCTCGCTAAAGAATTAAGTACATCTCAAAAAAAAAAAATTCCAAAAAATACTCACTAAAGCTTGAACGACACCCCGTTTTTTCCTATAAACGTCAACATTTTTCCGATTCTTAATATTTCACGCGCCTATTGCCTATAGGCGCGTTTAAGCGCTATTTTTAGCATGAAAATATTGAAGGTTCAAAAAAATACAGATTTTTCCCTAATATCTTCACATAATATGTTTCGATATTGGTATCTTACGATATCAATATATAGTGAGATATTATATTGAGGTATTTTTAATGATCGTAAAATGAAAGTCTTTTTCGTTTGAATTCAATATTCAAGAATTCATAATATTGCATCAAATTGTGTTGAACAATTCACACATTCTTTTGCTTGTGAATAGTGATTCTTAGTGTAAAATCAAATTGTAAAAAATCGAAGAAATCATTTTCCGAGATCATTTGTGCGTCCATTTTCTTCTTACCAGGGCCATTTACGGGGTAGAGAGATCGATACTGTACCAAAAAATAATATACTGTAGGGTAGACTGGGTACGGTTGAAACGGTGGACGGTTGAAACAAAGTGAATATCTTGTGAATAAAGCGCGATGAGGTGAGGGGTACAAGGGGAGAACGAAGCGGGCGAAAGGTCGAAACATAAATTTTAGTATTGCGTCGCTCTTCGGGCGCTGTGCTTGTCTGTTCTAGGCCCCATTGTGTTTTTTAACGGAAAAGTAAGTATTTCGATATCTACATTTTTGCAATTATTAAGATTTCATTTACAGTTGGAGTATTGAGAGTTTTGTTACAGTTACATTGAAGGTTGTACCATTGTATAAATCTTTATACAATGGTTGTACAATATGGTGGTATGATTAGTTTCCATTTAAATTTACTGTCATTCTTACTGTGAACCGTTTTATACCACGATGGGGGGTGGGGACAGTTGAAACATTATTTGTGGGTACGGTTGAAACAGTTTATTTATTAAACTTTCTTGTTTTTTAGATGCCGAAGGTACGCCGAAGAAAGACTACAAAAGGTCAAGCCGACTTATCAACATACCAACGAGCCTATGAAGATGTGAAAGTAACTTTATTTAAAAAATATTATCGCTACCAACATCTTATTATTATTCAGTTCAAGTTATAGGTACTTAATATAAAACTGAAGGCTGATTAAAAATAATGTTAGATTATAAGTATAGCCAAAGAATTTTCGCTACCAACATCTAATTATTATTTAGTTTAAGTTGTACTTAATATAAAACTGAAGGCTGATTAAAAATAATGTTAGATTATAAATATAGTCAAAGACTAGAATATTATTTAATAAAAATATTTGTGATAGTCAACTGTGCCATTACCATTCGAAACATGTTATTAGAAAATTAATAAAAGATGATAATTGATTGTATTTTGTATTATTTGCATGTGTTTCAATCGACCCCAGACACTGTTTCAACCGAACCTGGCATGGGGACGGTTAAAACAAATTACTGTTTTTTTTTTAAATTTGATTTTGCTCAGAAATTACTATACAGTGATCTCAAATAACATTGCCCTATAGTAGACAGTTATAAGGTCTTTTATTTAGTATGTTTCCGATATCGCTCGCTTAACAAATCCCGATGCTATGCACGATAAATGCTAAAATGTTTCAACCGTACCCAGTCTACCCTATACCGAATTTTAATCCTGAAAAGATTCTGAAATAATTGAAAAACCTACTTGGGGAAGTATTTCCGAATTCAATTTGGACCTGTAAAGAATCGCCTACAGATAAATAGAAGCAACTTCCATAGACACTCTGAATTATTCAATTATAAAAACCTTTTGAACGAAACAACAGAAAAAATGCTGACTTTAGCTGTGTGACATACGCCAAAATGAATGGATTTGGAGAAGCCGACGAACACACCATGATATTCATATCATCTTGTAGCAATTTCTCACGTTGAATTCAGTGACGGTAATTAAATTTCCTGCAAATTGATATTTTATGAGATACCACCCTGAAAACATTTGTTTCAAATGGACACTTCGTATAACTCTACATATTTCGATGGAGTTTGAAATTGCCATTTCAAATATATATCATACTTGATATTTCTCTATAGTTATGCCGGAGATATTAAATTTTCATGTATTATCTTTGAGTATGAGCTTTGGAGGATGCGATTGTGAATGAAACTATGGAAATGTTAGTTATCGTACGTCTATTGAAACAATGAGTTCTGTTCAGTTCGCAACTTCTGTTCAATTTTCTGCAATGATAATGAAATATGAGAATTATGAGGAGTGGGAAATGTGAGTCTGTTTCATAGAAAACGTATAAATTGCAGAGGCAGCAAGTGATTTGTATCGTGAAAACGATGACATTCTTTCAAATATATTTTCGCACAAAATTGCGTCACAACTCAATAAATGAAGGTCAACTTGAGAAGCGAAAAGTCGAGAAATATTTTTAGAGTACAGATTTAGAAGAAGTCTTTGTTTTAGGAGATTCTTAAATCAATCCTTGAACATCAACTCGTATTTTAGGAGAATTTGCCGTATGTGCTTTAACGAAGAAGGCCGACTTTTCGGACACCCCATTTGATGAAATTATTAATTTCTTGTTATTTTTCAATGAAAGTCTAGTTTTATGGTTTTCTTCAAAACTATTTGAATCAAACTTTGACGTCCAACAATCAATGCTCGCATTATTTGAAAATTATATATCTCGCACATTACTAGAGAAAAACATCATATGCTTCATTTTTGAATTATCAATTTCAAGCTCTATCGAAATATGCAAAAATATACGGGGTGTCCCATTTGAGGAAAATATTTTCAAATTGATATCTCATAAAATATCAGTTTGCAGAAAATTTAATTAACGTCATTCAATTCTACATTAGAAGTTGCTACAAGAATGTCTTTACAGAAATAGAAAATTTCCAACAGAAGAAAAGCTACAGCAATATTTCTTAAATGAAAGTTTTCAAAAAACACCCGGTAACTATGTGACGGTGATAGCTATGGAATTGCGGTTTTCACCAATGAGTTTTTCATGAAAATTGCCCTCTCAGAAACCGACATCAGTTTTGTTCTATCTAGTATAGAAAAAGGATTTCCCCTCCTTCAAAAGAGTCAAATTTAGCCCACCCTGTACAGGTGATGTCGTATTTAGAACATTATTTCATGAACGAGTTCTTCCGAATTTCTCGATGTTTTTCTGGCTGGTTGTACAGGGTAACACCTTGGGGAGAACATTGTTTGGCTTTGCCCTGAAGAAGCAAAAATATATTTGCGAAACGTCGAAATTAGCTAAGGTTTCTAATCTTCCCCGATTCCTAGTTCCTGTCAACTTCTTTAAGTATTGATTAGTCATTTTTTTGTCAGACAACTATGCGACGATCGTAGTTAAATGCTACGTCTAGTCGAATCAATTTGATATTGACGACATTTCACGAGTACCGATCTTACTAAGCTTTACTTACAAAAACTTGATAAACCTAAAAAGTGAATGGAGTATAAATATGACATCTCTATACTAAAGGTTTGAACGAATGGAGATATTAAAATAACATAATCACAAGGACGATAAATCAACAAATATTCTCCCTTGATTAGAGTTATTCATCCAATAAACCAAAACATCTACACCGAAGAAGCAAGCGGATCCAAGGAGAATGACAACAGCTGTTTCACAGTTAATACTGATCGTCAGGTCAACTTACTTTGGAATCCTTGGATAAAGCCGCAGAGGAAATCTCGATACTTATCACCTTTCATATGGACCAGGAGCATCTTGCGAATCCCACCTTCTATTGCCGAATACTTTGATCGATATGCATGACGTTCATCCTTTAGTCACATCAGGTCGCTGTATCTGCGATATTGCAGATTTACAAACACCGTCATGACATTGGAAACACTCGGTTCATGTGGATTGGATAATTAGCTCTGATCAAGGGGAAATATTTGTGGATTTATCGACAGATATTCGTCCTTGTGATTATGTTATTTCATTCTTATTGGAGCTCATTCTTCTCCATAAGTCCAATTCCTATCCTTGAAGATATTAAACTTATTTCCCACACTTACATATACATTTGCTTTTCAGCTCGTTCTCAATGCACAACTCTGTAGACAGACAGTCCTGATAAGCCACTTCCAACTTCTCACAGATATTGACGAATCTGATCCTGTCTCTTGGTTCTGTCTTCCAGCAATGTTTCATCAGATCGCATATAATGGAGGGGCAGTCTGTTGGGGGTATAAGCATGATTCCATCAAGTATGAACTTGACTACTTCTTCGTTGGTATGGCCGAAGTATGGTTGCTTCGCGAAGCTGTAAATCTCCCATAAGACTACTCCGTATGACCATATGTCGGATTCCAATGTGAATCTGCCATAAACTACGCTTTCCGGAGACATCCATCTGACTGGGAGTAGTCTGGAGCCGCCAATCTGGAACAAGGATAATCAGTATAACTGCCGTATCTGAACATGTCTTCAATATATGATCCTAAATACGCGTGAAAATTACGGAACAAACTCATTTTCTCAGGAGAAAAATATTCGTCAACAAAATCTTGAAACAGGTCATTTTTTGTTTCACTTTTACCAAATTTATATGCATTTTTGAAGGATGTTTGTTGTACCCTGTGCCATGCCCATCGACCCTCCAAATTTTTTTTGGAGTAACTAATTTTCCAAACAAACATTTTTTTCTTGAAAATTTCTGCACGCCTGTAAAGAAGATACAAATACCTTGCCAAAAAGTACCGTCTGACCCACTTTCCCTATTCAAAAAATTTAAAGGGTTGATGGGTATGGCACAGGGTGCAAAAATGCATACAAATTTGGTAAAAGTGAAACAAACATTGAACTGTTTCAGGATTTCGTTGCAAATATTTTTCTTCTGAGAAAATGAATTTGTTCCCTAATTTTGACGCACACTGTATAAACTTATTCATTTTTACGCGCTTGTTCTGGAGAACAGCGCGTTATCGTTTCGTCACAATGTCTGTAATTTTCAAATTTCGAGCCTAAAATTGCCTTAAAAGATTGGGTTGAACACCCTAAAGGAGAATCCGTGCTCAAATTCAATTCTGCCCGTTCGCCCGGACGTCCGTCTGTATGTGCTCTAACTTTCGAAGGAAAAGACCAAGCGACTTGAAATTGTCAGATTAGGTTGAGAGTCCAAATATCCCGGTTAGGTTCGTTAATGGGCGAAATCGGTCGAATAGTTTTGGAGTTAGGCCCATTTGAAATTTCAAGGTTAATTCCTAGATATCTCATGAAGTTATGATTCGATAAGATTGAAACTATTCATATAGTTTTGAAATACCAACGCGCAAGTAAGTGCGAAATTTCGTATGGATCCGGATGTTATAAATCAAAAAAAAAAGATTTATTCGAAAATATACGAAATTTTTGTTGAAAATTTTCTCCTCCACAAATTACGACTATATTTCTACGAAATTTAGCACAAACCTTAAAATCAGTATTTTACAACAACGTTTCAAATTTCAATTCCATCAGAAGTTTACTTTAGGATATAAGGAAAATAATGAGCCAAATTCCGTTCTTATTTGGAATTTCAACGTTATATCCGCAATAGCTCAAGTACGAATGCAACCAGATTGAAACTTCGTAATCAGTTGAAGAATGTCAACGCGGAGTTGCAGAATATTGTGTTGATCTAATGATTTGAACAATCGCGTTAAAGGACCTGATCTCAGGTCAGTTCTCAACAAGAAATCCATAGAGATTCTAAATTCATCAGTGTCTACCGATACCGACTACAATATCTTGAGGTGAGACAGCGTCGTTAGGTTTTCCTATTCCTCATAATCAGTCGGAGTCCACTCCAATGAAACATGATACGAATTCGACCATTACGTGGACACATAACCTCTGAGCACCTGTAATAAGGATGTACTAGAGTGCCAGAAACCCAGAGGGACGTAGACGTGCAGTCTTACAAGATCTTGAGAAGATCTACAAGGTGCAGCGAGAGCGGTAACGTCCCCTGTACGAGGCGGCCAATCAATTCAGTCAGATCGATCGTTCGATGTCACGATAACCTGAGAACAGGAGCTAGTAACTCAAAACTTCGAGAGTGGGTTGGGTATCAAAATGCTCTTTGTTCGTTAATAGAAGAAATCAGCCAAAAAGTTTTAGAGTTGGACTTATTTGAATTTTAGAGGTACCTAAGCATTCACCAACCTTGTAATAATCGCATGTGTAGACGTCCCTACTCATTCCAAAATCGGCAATTTTGACGACTGGTCCTTTGGATACGAGGCAGTTTCTGCAGGCAAGGTCACGATGAACGAACCTTTGATTAGCAAGGTAGCTCATCCCTCTAGCTATCTGTAGGGCAATGTGCAGCATATCCGAGTCCAGAAGGATCGGAACTTCCTCTTCCTCTGGATCGTAGAAGGTTTTTTTTTGAGCGCGTAGAAGTTCGGCTAAGTCGCCGTGCATCATGAACTCGAATACCATCATCGGGTTGAGATTTCCTTCTGTAAAAGAAATAAATATTGAACGAGGAGATAGGGAGGCATAGGATAAGTTCTGTGCCATGTATCTGAGAATATTCATGAGAATCAGGGTTGAAATATTCACTATATCATAGCATATTCCTGCTGCTTTCGCTACGTTAGATTTTTGTTGTACGCAGATGACCTCAAGGTATTTTTAAGGATAAGAATTTTTGAGGGCTGCATGAGACTTCAGGAAGATTTGGAAAGACTCCGTGAATGCTGCTACCAAAATTTCCATTTTTTAAATTTCAAAAAGTGATTCATCTTTGAATTTAATTACACTTTCGATTAAGTGATTATCGAGCAAGTAGACGCCATTAGAGATCTTGGGGTAATTCTAGACTCGAAATTGGTATTCGACGAGCATATAAACAGCATTATTGAGTCGTCGAATAAAATGCTGGGATTTGCTCTCAGACATGGAAGGTTGTTCAAGAAAAATTAAACTTTGTTGATTTTGTATTATTCCTTTGTATTCAGTAAACTCAATTTTGCAACACCATTTTGGAACCCAAAATATAGATGTTAAGTTAATAGATTAGAAAGTGTACAGTATTTGTTTTTAAGGTTCTTGCCTTTTAGAAACAACCTGCAGATTGTTGACAATAATTACGCTGAAACTCAACAAGTTTTCAAAATCACGAGTTTAAAAAATCGCAGAAATTTTAATGATATGTGTAATGATATAGGTTAGTTAGTAGTTTGCTTTATGTTCCGGAAATTCTCCAAACCACAAATCCGGCGCTGCTGATCGGTTAAAAACGTGAAACTGAATAGTATGTGATTGGATGATTAGCTCAGATCAAGGTGAAATATTTGTTGATATACAGGTCTATAAAAGACAGTGGAAAATATACTAAAGTCGATGTTAATCTAGACGAGGGGCAGAATCAAATGGCGTATTGGAAGGTCCAAAACCTCAGCGCGGTGGCATATCGAATACACAATTGTTCTTTAGCAATGGCGAAATAGGAAGGCTCTGAAGTGTCATGCCAAGAGATAAAATCAGTCACACTTCGATCGTGTGATGCGTTATACTATATCTGTTGAGCAAAAACAACAATTTTCTTGCATTGTTCATTTGCAACAATTATTGACAAACTTTCCAGACCTATACTAGAAAATCCTCTCCTCTGTGTTTATGATATTTTGTTTTTATCCACTTGCAGCTCCATGAAGCATTTCTTTGTTCGATATTAGACGTTGCCGTTGTCAACAGGTTTGAAGTATCTGGAACCCTTTCAGTATTCAGATGAGATGAGTCGCACGGACGATCAGCTATAACCATGAAATTGCAGTATATGAGTTCTTTGGGCAATGCTTCTTCGGCGTCGAGCATTGATTAGATCACTATATCAGATTGAGGGGAAATATCCGTTGATATATACAAATATTCGACCTTGAGTTGCAATCGTTGTTTAACTGTTATATTTGTGAAACATATACAGTGCGCGTCAAAATTATGGAACAAATCCATTTTCTCGGAAAGAAAATATTTGGCAACAAAATCCTGAAACAGGTCAATTTTTGTTTCACATTTACCAAATTTATATGGATTTTTGTTGCACCTTGTGCCATCCCCATCAACCCTCTAAATTTTTTGAATAGGGAAAGTAGGTCATATTGTACTTTTTTGGCAAGGTATTTGTATCTTCTTTACAGGCGTGCAGAAATTTTCAATTTTTATTTTTTTTGAAAAATTAGTTAGTTCAGAGATGTTTTCAGTATGTGCACTTTGTCATGGCTCATTTACTTCGAGACGATGGTACCAGATAAAATTTGTCACTGAATGAATGTCGACCATTACAGTTTTGTTCATGCACAACTTTCGACTCCTTTCAACCCTCCATTAAAGAGTTCGTAGGGGTTGAAAGTTGTATTGTAATAGTCGACTTTCATTCGGTGACGAATTTCATCAGGTACCATCGTCTCAAAGTAAATGAGCCATGACAAAGTGCCCATACTGAAAACCTCTTCGAAGTAACTATTTTTTCAAAAAAAAAATTTTTTCTTGAAAATTTTTGCACTCCTGTGAAGACTCTACAAAGACCTTGCCAAAAAAGTACCACATGACCCACATTCCCTATTCAAAAAATTTAGAGGGTTGATGGGGATGGCACAGGGTGCAACAAAAATCCTTCAAAAATGCATAAAAATTTGGTAAAGTGAATCAAAAATTAACCTGCCTCAGGATTTTGTTGCCGAATATTTAAAGTAACTATTTTTTCAAAAAAAAAAATTTTTTTCTTGAAAATTTCTGCACGCCTGTAAAGAAGATTCAAAGACTTTGCCAAAAAAAGTACCACATGACCCACTTTGCGAATTCAAAAAATTTAGAGAGTTGATGGGGATGGCACAGGGTGCAACAAAAATCCTTCAAAAATGCATAAAAATTTGGTAAAAGTGAAACGAAAATTGAACTGTTTCAGGATTTTGTTGCCAAATGTTTTTCTCCTGAGTTATATACATAATTACTACTACCTTTTTGTAGAGTAAACAACTCAGCGTAATTATATTACAGTAAAACTATACTATTATCTAAACAATTCTCAATTATGCAGGGTGAAATGTGTCAAACTTTTCACTCTGGTGTGTGAATGTGGGGGTTCTTTACCAAGAAATATAACAAGTGTTCTTTGCGATTTAGAATGCCAAATCGAAATTCTTCTGTAAGTCTCAGTTCTCAAGAATATCCCAATATAATAAAATGAATGAAAAGAAAAGGATGGCTCAACTTCTTTCGGTAGGTACCTGAATGCTCGCGAAGCCGGAGCGGGTGTGTTAGTGGTAGATAAAGGAACAAATCTCACCTCTTGGCACAACCCCCAACAGGGATAGAATGTTGGGATGTCGAAAGGCGCTCATGATTTCCACCTCCCTGAGAAAATCGTCCTCTGCCTCCTTCGAAGCGTTCTCCTTGAGAACTTTTATGGCCACCACTTCTATTCGACTGCCACCGTCCAGGATGTAATGACCTGTGAAGAAAAATTTCGAATATATTCAAATTAATGTTCGTTCAAGATAAGCTAAACTGGGACTAAGATGTCTAGAACACTGATGGACCAATTATTCCATTTTGTTCCAGAACCTTGCTTTTGCGCCGATTACGATTTTGATGCCATGTACTGTTCTTTCTGTACAGACGCTTTAATGAGATTATCACGAAACTCATATTCCAGATTTTCCTGGCAACGTTCATTCTTCATGGGAAACTCAAAAGTGCTAACCGCTTATTTGTATTTTCATTCTTTCAGAAGTGAAGGGTGTTTGTCTGAAATTCAAAAGAAGGACAAATGCGTTCGAGCAAGAGACATAGATACATTGACTGCGCCATAGGTCGCGAAGAGTTTTGACAGTTGAGAGAGACTGGAGGGCCAACATTAACCTAAAATGCATTGTGCACTATGGTGAAAAGCGATTTCTCTCGTGATTTCGTATTCATTTAGAAATTGTGGACTGATATATTCACTTTTTTCTATGTGGATATTATAAATTTGGTGTACTTAATAAGAAATAAGTCACTGATTTTATGAATTGAGAAATGAACAGACCTTCCGTCAGTTCAGTTAGCCGTCTTTCTGCGTGTTTTAGTTTATTATCTAGGCACCTTGTTACTTTCATATGGAGGCAAAATATTGCGGAAATATTTTGTGATACCATCGTGGTAATAGCTCTTTGGTACATAGACTCGGCCAAGGTATTCCTGGCTGTAGAAGACAGGAATAGTGTATTGCTACTGTGGATGGTTTCGTTTTTTCAAATTACGACTCAAGGGCGATCGAATTTGGCTTAAATGCAGATCAGTGATGAATTAGGAACTTGTATTTGTAAAAACAAACAGGAATGCTCATCAAAAACTGACGATTCTCCGAAAACTCCTTACTACTTGAGCTGCTTTCTTTTTGACGATTTGGGTAGCTCGGAGCTGCCCCCACGCATCAAATTTGTTAACGAATTTCATGCACGGGGGGAGCTCCGAGCTACCCAAATCGTCAAAAAGAAAGCAGCATATGAATCAATCGGCATACCCAAACAAAACTTTGTCGTTAATAATACTGCACATAACGTGAGAATCAGCTCAAAATTCGACTACATTAAATACTCGCATCGAAATATTCGGAATAAATCCTGACTTGTTCAAGTAACAAATAAATGCTCATTAAGAGCTTATGATTTTTCAGAAATTTCATACCTGGAATCGTTCGGCTGCCCTACCAAAATATTATACATGATATCACTCGACTAAACATGAAAATCAGCTCAATATTCGATTTTATTGCATACCTGAATGTCAATGTTATGAATCAATCCTATCTATTTCAAGTTGTATTGATTGTGGGGTCTTCTCTATCCCATATTATTTAGTGAGGTAACTGACAAGTTGGAAAGTATTAGTAAAATTATTCTGTTAATTTTCCAGTTTTCAACACAATAATTATAGACATATTTTCTGAATTCATTCAATTCAGAAAATATGATTTTCTTTTGCAGAACCAATAGAATAATCTTATTTACCTCTTTTAAATTGGATAAGTTGAGTTCCTATCCTCGTCCAGATAGTACCATTCAAATGAAAATACATCAACAACTCATTGGTAGTTTAAATCGATTTGATGTTGATTATTGGGCTTGAATATCTCAATACACTTCGAAAAACTTGGATTTTGAATTGTATATCCTGCCTTACTGAACCCAGCAACATGCAAAAACGGCATCAACCACCAAGAATTGTATTTATTCGAAAAATTCCATATGTTCAGTAAAACTCTTACTGTTACAAGATATTAAATACCTACTTTGGATATAGTTCCTAGACAATGCAATAGTAAATATTTCAGCCAAAATTTCCCAACTAATACAAAATCACAATACAAACCGCTTTTTCCCAAAGTAAACAATCCATTAGGTTATTGTTGGTCTTCCAGTCTCTTTCAACTGTAAAAACTTCTCGTGACCTGTTCCTTCAAAACTGTGAACTAAGATTGGTAACGATGTGAGAGAGACGATACGAACTCCCTCCAAAGTAGGTAGGAAAATATTAATTTCTTAGTTAGTTAAGGAACCATTCTGAATATTGATGAGAGAAGACAAGTTCACTTGACTTGGGCCAACTCTACCCATAAATACCTTATTGAGATAGTAAAAGATCGATTGCCTACATAGGATTGTCTTTTTCTAGTGGTAATCTATTTTCTGGTGTTTCTGATTGGGCTATGTCCCTATTTTTATAGTTCGAGCCTATTTTGTTGATTGTTTCTGTGAAGAAATCGATAGAACTGATCCAGTGTTTCCTATGAGTCGGGAGAACTTCATGAATGCTTTTGGAAATATTTGATTACTGTTTGAAATCACAAACGACGATAATTCTTTGGAATTAATATTTTCAATTCCATTGAAATTATTCATCAGAAATTCTAGAAAAGTACTGACGTGGGGTCAGGAGCTTCTGCGCGCTTGTTCAAATTGTTGCCGAAGCGGTCATCTTTTCACGTATTGATCACGCCAAATGCAGATTGAATTACTGACGGAAGGATTTGGCCCTCCTCTACTGATATGATCCTGATGAAAGTCTGCACGAACCTTCAAGCCATCATTTTTGTGCCCATGTTCTGGTTTTTCCAAATAACTGTAATTTTCGAATTTTGAAATGAAAACGACTAGATTGGACCCACTGATGACGAATCCGGTGTCAAAATCGATTTTATCCGGCTGTCCAACCGTACGCAAGATTACGGGCGTACGGAGTATCCTATCGATTTGAAACTTCCAGGATAGGTTGCATTTCAAAATGCGAAGGTTAGGTTCGTTAATGGGCAAAATCGATCCAACGATTTCAAAGTTATAGTCATTTGAATTTTTGACATTATTTCCCTGATATTTCGAGGACTACTGAAGCGATAAAATTGAAACTAGCAGTTGGTTGAAGCATAAGGACCTGCACCTTTTCGCAAAATTTTGTTGAAATCATGCTGTCAGTAAATTTAGAAAAAAACTTTTTTCAACTTTTTTTTCTCGTGAACTTTGAAGAAAATTTTGGTTTTACCTTGAGCTTTGTATTCCACAGCAGTGTACCAAATTTCAATTCGATACGACCATAATTTTCGAAGATACTGTGAAGAAATATGTCAAATTTCGTGTTTTTTTTCGATATCATTGTTTTTTTCGGAATAACTCAAAAAATACTTGTTTGAAAATACTGATGCACAACTTTGTGCGATATTTCGTAGAGATCGTGTCATTAGAAATATTTGAAAATAAAATTAGATTTTTTTTTGAATAGTCAATATTCTGAGATCTTCTGATCATAATATCCTCATGAATTTCTGTATGAACACTCGAACTGTCATTTTAAGATGGAGCACTGGATTTCAATCCGATCTAATCTGTATCTTTGGAAATATTGGGAAAATAAAATTTTGAATGGGTATATTTACGGAATCATTGGGCGGATTTTACCCATTCACGAATTCGTCCTTCGTTATTAAGGTCCAAACCTACTTTTCAGATATCGAGTTTTTAAGTCGTTTGCGGTCGGCGCAACGGCCGACCGAAGGTCAAATTCGTGAATAGTTGAAATCGGTTTTCTTATTTTTTTCTACAAAGTTTAATACCTTTCCCTGTTGCCGTCCAATATCTTCGAGAAATAATTGTTTGTTTTTTAATCTTTTTTATTTATTTCATATTAATTTGAAGTTTTTTTGGAAATATCGAGAACCTATCATCTTAGGAATAATTGGTTGGACTTTACCCACCTAATGACCGATGATCTTAAACACAATAAGTTTCGGAAGAAGCAACTTAGGGACTCGATAGTTGTAGGATTCTACCTCGATTTCACGATTGGGTAAAATTTGTCGAAAGATTCCGTAGATATAGATATCCACTTTATCTTCCCAATATTTTCAAAAAATATATAGGAAAGCAATGCCGTGAAGGCAGCAGCTTTTGCGCGCATGTTCAATGTAGATGACCGCTTCGGCCACGAATTTGAACACGCGCGCAAAAGCTGCTGTCTTCACGGCAGTGCTTTTCTTGATTTTTTTTCGATAAAGTACTAGATTTCAATTCGATCTACTCTGTTATTTTGGGACTATTGGAAAAATAAAATTTTGAATGGGTTCATCTACGGAATCATTGGGCGGATTTTACCCATTCACGAATTCGACTTGGGTTTACGGTCTGCCTAACGGCCGGACCGTAAACACAATAACTTCCGAAAGAAACAACTTAAAAACTCGATATTTGTAGAGAAGGTTGGAACCTTGATTACGAAGGCCGAATTCGTGAATAGGTAAAATCCAACCAATGATTCCGCAGATATACTCATTCAAAATTTCATTTTCCCAATATTTCCAAAAATACAGATTAGATAGAGTTGAAATCCAGCACTTTATCGAAAAATAACAGTTCGAAGGTTCATACAGAATTTAATGAGGATAATATGATAAGAACATCGCAGAATAGTGAATATTAGAACAAAAAAAAATTTGCCGAAGGTTGTGTTTCAGCATCTCCGAACTAGATGCGAACATTCATCATGATTTAATTAGTATTTCTTGAGTTATAGCGAAAAAAACAACGATATCGGGAAGAAAACCACTAAATTTCATATATTTTTCTCCCAATATCTCCAAAACTAATTACCGTATCGAATTGAAATTTGGTACACTGCTGTGGAATATGGAGCTTAGAGTTCACGCTGAATTTTTTTTCGAATGTGATCAACAGTTCACGAAAAATTTTTTCGAAAAAATTTTGAAAAAAATTTACTATAGTATGATCCCTACAAATTTTCGCGAGAAGTTGCGCGTTGCTGTACTTCAACTAACTGCCAAGTTTCGATCCAATCGTTCCGGTAGTTTTTGAATTATCGCCAAAATAACATCAAACTCCGAAACCGTTTGGCCGATTCTGCCCATTAACGAACTTAACCGTCGCATTTTGAAATGCAACCTACCCTGAAAGTTTCAGGTCGATAGGATTCTCCGTACGACCGTAATAGTGTCCACGGCCGGCCGGACAGAATCGATTTTGACACCGGATTCGTCATCAGTGAGTCCAAGCTAGTCGTTTGGGACCATTTTCGGCTCAATCATCGAAAATTACACACATTTGTACAAAACGATAGCACGCTGTTCACCAGAACATGCGCGAAAAAACACATTGGATCGAAATGAAAATTGTTGAAAAATGACAGCTTGAGGGTTCATACAGTATTTTTAGTGAGGATAATAAGATTAGAAGATCACCAAATCTTCCATCAGGAAATAAAGGCACGTTTGGCGGAGTCAAAGAAGAACGACTTGCTTACGATTTTTTTTTCATACCAAAATTCTGCCATGCCTACATTGCTGATCGATTTTGAATATAATTTAAATGATATCACTCACGCATGTGAATAAAATAATCAGAATAAACATGCTGCTTATCATTCAATTACACAGATACGATAAAAGAGTGTGATAAAAATTCCTTACTTTGCATTAATTTGGCAGGACGTGCTAGAAAAGAGATACAGAATGGACTCGATAGCAGAGAAGGTTTTAGAAATTGATACTTAGTTGACACCTGGTGGAAATTGTTGTGTTATCGTTACAATTCGAGGATTTCGAAAAAGTTTCTTACTCACGAGGTCACGAGGAACGTCGAGCATATAAAGACAAATGTATACATGATCGTGTAATAAAGAAAGGACTGTGTTGAATTATAAAATATAATTTTGTGTTGATTGGCGTGATCTTTCCGGATTCCATAGAAGTCATTGAATGGAATATTTGCCTCTTAAACTGCATGGGAATGGAAGGTATGAAAGTTTTTCGCAGTGTCGAACGATATATCATCATTTTCATCCATTGATTTCAAAAAAATTGAACATGTATGATTAAGCAGAGAACAAATCAGATATCACTTTGTTCAACCATCCCCTATTTTCGAATTTGCTGTCGGAACAGGGTTTTTTCTTTAGAGGTTCAAATTAGGTTGACAAAAGTCTCAAATCGAAACGAAAAAAATCGAACAACATAATTTTTGAAATTTTCTGTTTTGTCTGATGAAAGACTCAGATTTTAACTCTGAAACGTCACAGTTCGCTTTTCTCTATCGTTTATATTGTTCCTGTATCTATTGTTTATTAGGCAATCTGTTTTGCAAGAAACTACCCTTGACAAATACTTTGATACTGCAATCCGCAAGGGCGTTTTTCATGAAAAAAAAATATTTTTATTTCATTTTAAATAGTTCTGTTTTAGATATTGGGAGTGAAAACCAAGAAAAATCCTAAAAAATCTAGGAAAGCACTGTCGTGAAGGCAGCAGATTTTGCGCGCATGTTCAATGTAGATGACGGCTTCGGCAACGAATTTGAACTTACGTGCGAAAGCTGCGGAATTCACGGCAGTGCTTTTCTAGATTTTTTTTCGATAAATTACTGGATTTCAATTCGATCTAATCTGTATTTTTGGGAATATTGGAAAAATAAAATTTTGAATGGTTATATCTACGGAATCATTGGACGGATGTTACCGATTCATGAATTCGAACTTCGTAATTAAGCCTAACGGCCGACTGCGTGAACACAATAACTTCCGAAAGATACAACTTAGGAACTCAATATTTGTAGAGAAGGTTTGAACCTTAATTACGAAGGCCGAATTCGTGAATGGGTAAAATCCACCCAATGATTCCGCAGATATACCCATTCAGAATATTATTTTCCCAATATTTCCAAAAATACAGATCAGATCGAATTGAAATCCAGTACTCCATCGGAAAATTACAGTTCGAAGGTTCATACAGAATTTAATGAGGATGATATGATAAGAAAATCACAGACATTTTTTTTCCAAATTGTTCTAATGACACGATCATCACGAAATTTTGCATAAAGTTGTCTAACAGTATCTTCAAACTAGCTGCTATCTAGTTTTATCAGGATTGAATCAGTATTTTCTGAGTAATACCGAAAAAAGCAAAGATATCGAGAAAAAAACCTCGAAATTTGACATATTTTTTCTCGATAACTCCAAAACTTATGATCGTACCGAACTGAAATTTGGTACGCTGCTGTGAAATATAAAGCTCAAAGTCCGAGTGTAATTTTTTTCTGGATATGATGAACGATTTTCGAAAAAATTTCTTTAAAATTTACTGACAGTATGAACCTGACAAAATTTGGCTCAAAGATGCGGGTTGTTGTACTCCACCTAACTGCCAAGTTTGAATCCAATCGCTCAAGTTGTTTCTGAAATAAAAAATGAATAACTTTGAAATTTCAAGTGGATATAACTCCGAAACTATCTACCAAATCGGTTAACGATTTGGCCCATTAACGAACTTAACCGCGGGATTCCTATGCGCGACCTAACCTGAAAGTTTCAAGTTTTTAGCTCACTCCATTCGACAGTTATCATATCCACGGTCGGCAGGCCGGCCGCACAGAATCGATTTTGACACCGTATTCGTCATCAGTGAGTCCAATTTAGTCGTTTGAGACCATTTTCAGCTCAATCTTGGAAAATTACAGACTTTTGGACAAAACAATAGCACGCTGTTCGCCTAGAACATAAGAGCAAAAATTAATTTGTTATTCTAAATTATTCGAAAAACATGGAGTTCACTTGTAGACTCGCGGAATTTTCAGGGGATCTCATACCACGGAAATCAAAAGAAAATATTTCTGAAAAACCATATTGTTATGTTTTTTGTAATTTCAGAATCTGTTGAATTTTTGCATGAGCCCTCAAGCTGGCGTTTCACAACCAAGAACAAGATTTCAACCACATCGGATCTATAGGCATATTTGAAAATATGTATTAGGAAACAATTTAGAGGAAGGATATATTTTCGAATATAAGCATGAGGCAGATTTCCAACATTTCCAAAAATTTGGATCTGATTGGGTTGAATTAAAGCATTTGTTCATGAAATGAATGAATCTCGAAGGGATTCTGTGAAATCTCGTATAGATGGGTGATGTGCTTTTATGAATTTGAGCGAGTCAAACATGCACTTGATATTCGATTTTTTCGAATTCCATACTGAAAACTTCTTAGTTCAAGTTCCGAATTGAGTTTAGAATCCAAAATTGGATAGAATATCAGTCTGTCTATAAGAGTATGTAGATATATATGCGATTTCCTCAGGAACTACGGAACATAAGTTCAGGAAACGAACATTTCAATTGCATCGATTTACTCCAAGGTTTCAAATTGAATTTTCAATTGTTTTTTCCAGGTAAATCCAATATTTTCAACATAATGTTCCAGAGCCAAGTGTTCGATAGTAAAAATACACAGTATATAATTTGAATTAATGGCAAAGAGGACAGGAGAAATGGAAAACCATTATGAGATGCCGACGTTTCGACCTTTATTTCTGGTCTTTTTCAGGGCTACAAATGTAATGTTATATCAACTTGTCAATTGAATATTTTGTAATGAAATCCGGTAATCTTAAAAAGGTTCACCCCCAATGAACACTAACATGAAATCTTTCATATGAGTAAATTTTCACTCCTAGTAATCTGTGATATATTTCGTGCGGAAGGATATACAGAATTGAATGCCACCACGAAATACTTATAATCAAGTCTTATTTTCTCTTTCGAGGACCATTTCTGCAAAAAAAGTTAAGTGATATATCAAAGAATAGATTAGAGAAAATAGAGTCATTATCAAAAGTTCGAAATTGAAACAATATTTCATTATTCATTGGTTTATTACTAGTTCCTTTCCGCATTGACTGACACAATACCCCAACAGGGTATGTATTCAATTATATTTTCAGTATAATCTTACAGATCCCAGTACGCCACTGTCTGTTGTCCACATGAGAGCACACTAGTCTTCAGACTTCAACAAATCAAAATTTGACACCGATAGGATCTGACGAAACTTTTCTGTGCACAAGGTAGGAATTTATAACCACATCCCCTCCCTTATATAGGGGTGTATAATGACTACATAGGGGTCGGTGGAAAGGTAGAGGGAACGAAAGAATCACACAAAGGTCAATGACTAATCCAAGTCTAGCAATAGAGACGCTCACGACTTGTTTGAATTATTAGTTGATGTTCTCTGGCTAGACACGATAGTTCAGATAGAAAATATCATGTTCGTAACAAAGATACTGTGCAAGCGCCTCGCGGAAGTGTCCATTTCCGCAAAACGTATTTGTTCCGACACTGCTCTTCGAGATTTTCTGGACATACCCACACCACGGACTTTACCTATAATCGGCAACAGATTGGCACTCCTGCTTGCAGACGCATCGAAATATCTACACGAATACGTTGATAAGAGACATAGAAAATTAGGACCTATATACCGTGAACAGTTGGGCCCTGTCACAGGAGTTTTCATCTCCGATCCTAATACAATCCGAAGCATATTCTCTAAAGAAGGAAAACATCCAATTCATGTGATCCCAGAAGCATGGACAGTGTTCAATCAGAAGCACAACTACACCAGAGGATTGTTCTTCATGGACGGCGAAGAATGGTTGGAACATAGAAGTATAATGAATAACTTACTGCTCAAAGGAGATCTGAAGTGGATAGAAGAAGCTACAGATGCAGTGATAATGAATTTCATAGAAGATTTAAAGACTAAAGTATCATCTGAAGTGCTCAATTTGGACCGTGATTTATACCAAGTGTTTCTAGAGGTGCTGGTGAGTGTGTTATTAGGTAAAGATACTTACAGAAAGCATAGAACTAATATTAAAACTCTGGTGAACCATTGGGCAACAACGTTACAGTTGGTATTCGAGAAAACGGTGGCACTCGAAATGATTGATGCTAAAACAGCTGAGAAATGGGGATTTCCCCGATGGAAAGATTTTGAAACTGCTATGTCCAACGCGTTATTTGGCACTAACGAAATGCTGAAGAGATTGACAGCGGACTGTGGTAACGGTGATGGTTTGTTGAGCAGGATGAAAGACAAGAATGTGAATGCTGAACGAATAAATGCCATTATGGCTGATATGGTTATGGCTGCAGCTGATACTACAGCATATACTATGCAGTGGATGCTTTATTTGGTGACCAAAAATACACATGTACAGGTGAGCATTATAAATTTTTGAAAATTTCAATAAAGGTCATCTCTATAAAACTTCAACAAGGAAGAATAGATTTATCAGTGAAAGTGTCATTGAGTTTCTGAGATAATGGCCTTCATTTATATTTTTCAAATTGTTGAATTCTGACCACTGAGATCAACTGAGTTAAGCAGTAAGTGCGACCATAAACAAGGAGACATAGACTCTGCGTCCTTTCTCCAAAAATGTTACCGAAAGTTGTTAACGATGAGGGAGACGAAGCTATCTCCCCCTCAAGTTGATAGAAAATGATCTATAGGGAAAAAATTAGTTTGTCTCTTTCTAAGGAAAACCGATTTTGTGTTGTTATTGCTCAGTTTATGCCTTTGTATCTATGTGTGAGACGAATAGAGTAGTTTATTGCCAAAAGACGCTAATTTCATCGTTTTATTTACTTTACTTTTGCGGGCTTTGACAATGAATTTGAACATGCGCACAATAGCTGCTGACTTTATGTCAGTGCTTCTCTAGGTTTTCCTCGAATCAAGTACTAGATTTCAATTCGATCTTATCTGAATTTTTGGGAATATTGGGAAAATCAGATTTCGGACTGGTATATCTAAAGAATTATTTGGCTGATTTTACCCATTCACAAATTCGACCTTTTGAATAATAACAAAGGCCGAATTCGCGAAGGTCGTGAAATCCTATTATTCTGCCGATATACCGCCCGTTCGAAATTTTATTTTCTTGATCAAAAAATGACAGCTCAAAGGTTCTAAAGAATTTCGTGAGGATAATATGATCAAGAGATCGCAGAACATCATATATTTTAGTGAAAAAAAAAATTTCTTCGAAGTGTTCTGATTATCAAGGTATGAAAAAAAATTGTTTCGAATATAAAGAATAGTTTGTGAAGGAAAAAAATTTTTTCGAATAAAATTTTTAGGGAACTTTCTTTGAAATTCAGTAACAATACAATTTCTACATAATGTGGCAAAATCTTGCGCGTCGTTATGATTTAACTACCTGCCAAGTTTTAACCTATATCACTCCAGTAGTTCCTGAAATATTAGAGAAATAACTTCAAATGGCTATAAATCTTAAAACCGTACGACTAAACCGCGATATTCTGATGCGCGACCTGCTCCGAAAGTTTCAAGTCGCTAGCATTCACGAATTCGACCTTTGTAATTGACCCCCAAACTTAATCTACGAATATCGAGTTTTTAAGTAGTTTTTTCCGGCCTAACTGAACACATTAATTTCCGAAAGAAACAACTTAGAAACTCGATATTTGTAGAGAAGGTTTGGACCTCAATTACGAAGGCAGAATTCGCGAATGGGTAAAATCCACCCAATGATTCCGCACATAAACCGATTCAAAATTTTATTTTCCCAATATTTCCAAAAATACAGATTAGATCGAATTGAAATCCAGTACTTAATCGAAAAATGACAATTCGAAGGTTTGTACAGAATGAAATGAGGATAATATGATAAGAAGATCACAGAATATTGAATATTCGAAAAATCGCCAAAATAACGTCAAACCTTCAGAAGGCTCTAACTCCGAAACCGCTGGGCCGGACAGAATCGTTTTTGACACCGGATTTTAGACCATTTTCGGCTCCAAATTCTAAAACTACAGACATTTGGACGAAACGATGGCACACTTTTCTCCAAAACATGCGCGCAAAAATTTGTGAATCGAAAATTTGTCTTGAGGCAAATATTTTCCAGTATTTCTTCTTCTGGAAATGCTGTATTTCATTTCTCATTTAAGATGTTACCGCTTTTCTCCTACGGGCGGAAGCCAAAGCTGTAAAACACAGTACAGTACGAGTCGAAATTATGGAACAAATTCATTTTCTCAGAAGAAAAATATTCGGCAACAAAATCCTGAGGCAGGTTAATTTTTGATTCACTTTACCAAATTTTATGCATTTTTGAAGGATTTTTGTTGCACCCTGTGCCATCCCCATCAACCCTCTAAATTTTTTGAATAGGGAATGTGGGTCATGTGGTACTTTTTTGGCAAGGTCTTTGTAGAGTCTTCACAGGCGTGCAAAAATTTTCAAGAAAAAAATTTTTTTTTGAAAAAATAGTTACTTCGAAGAGGTTTTCAGTATGTGCACTTTGTCATGGCTCATTTACTTTGAGACGATGGTACCTGATGAAATTTACATCGAATGTAAGTCGACCATTACAGTTTTGTTCATGCACAACTTTCAACCCCTACGAACCCTTCTATGGAAAAAAAAAATTCGCGCGAGGGGGTTGAAAGTTGTGCATGGCAAAACTGTAATGCTCGACTTTCATTCGGCGACAAATTTCATCAGGTACCATCGTCTCAAAGTAGGTAAATGAGCCATGACAAAGTGCACATACTGAGAACATCTTCGAAATGTCTAATTTTTTTTTGAAAATTTCTGCATGCCTGTGAAGAAGATACAAAGACCTTGCCAAAAAAGTACCACATGACCTAACTTCCCTATTCAAAAAATTTAGAAGGTTAATGGAGATGGCACAGGGGGCAACAAAAATACTTCAAAAATGCATATAAATTTGGTAAAACTGAAACAGAACAGTTATTGTTTGTTTCCTTGATTCCTATCAGCAGTGTTATCTAATTTTCGATAATGATCAAAATTAACTCGATCAGTTTGCTTTGCATTTGTGTACGCATGTACGTGCTTTCGTTGTTCCTAAATGTCTATTTTTTCAGAATTCTGAGAAGAAAATGGTTCCAAACTACTAGGTTGGACTGGCTGAAACCAATAGAACAGTCTATAATGGCACCCCTTTATCGATAGGTATTCAAACGTCGATATAGGATGTACCTTATTTGGGAGAATATTCCTCACAGGTTCATCGGATATCATACCTACATGTTGTTGTTCATTTTTTTAAATAGCTTTCATTTACTTCTGAATCTTTATTTTATTTATACACTTATGAATATCACACCTGGCATATGCTGGAAAAATCCAAAGCGTCCGAAAAGTAGGTACCATTTTGTACTCAATTTTCAGCATGATAGTTATTTCCTCTTATGCCTACGCCTATGCTAGTGTCAAGCAGGCAATGAAACATTTTGGTAATGAGTATGCTTTAATTCCATTCAGCATATGTATCTGTAGCTTTCAAGGTTACATCACCTCCGGCTATCTCAGGTCAAATATTGTTTGACGATATTTTTAATGTAAAGTGAAGCCTCTTGGAATTTCTAAGAATTTCAAATCAAAAGGAACATCTCGAAATAAGGAATTTTTAATGAATAATTCTGAAGGGTGTGTTGAATATGTTATGATTCAAGCACGAATCTAAATGTACGCATAGCTCTCTATGCGTACATTTAGATTTGTTTCGAATTTACAAGGGTGATGATTGTACGAGAAAAGCACTGACGTGAGGTCAGTGGATTTTACGCGGTTGTTCACATTCATCTATCAGATCAACATGAAATTTGGACCTAGTTGCGTATTGGTAATCTACACCTGATTAAGAAGTTTCAATCTGATTGCATTTGTTCTTCTTGAGATATTGCCGAAATAACGTTAAAATTCGAAATAACAACAAAATTTGGCATTCTTTTTTTCCTTATATCTCCGAAAGTAAACATCGGATCGAATTGAAATTTGGAACATTAATGTTAAACTCTGACTCTAAGGTTTGTGCCAAATTCCATCGAAATCTAATCAATGTTTTCAGAGAAAAAATTTTTCCTTATAAAAATTGAAAAAATTTTCGAATGAATTTTTTAAAAAAAAATTTAACAACTGGATCTATGAGAAATTTTGCTACAAGTTGCGCGTTGGTAATTTAAAAACTGCCAACGAAGTTTCATTTAGATCGAGTCAATACTTCATGAGATATCAAAGAATTAACCTCTAAATTTCAATTGGGCCTAACTCCGAAACTATCCAACCGATTCCACCCATTAACGGACTTAACCGAGATATTTGGACTCTTAAACCCAATATGACAATTTCGAGTCGCTAAGTCTTTTCCTTCGAAAGTTAGAGCACATACGGACGGACGGACGGATATAATTGAATTTGACGATGGAATGTTCTTCAGGGAGTTTCGGCTCAAAAATTCGAAAATTACAGACATCGTGACGAAATGATAACGCGCTGTTCCCTTGACCAAGCGCGTAAAAATAGGAATTTCCAACTCACTCCATTTCAAAATTGATATCGACGGAGAAGATTTTTTTCATAATTCACATTAGGATTGGAGGTGATTTACGAAGAAATGCCTAAATTATGAACTCCCATATCTTCGTTAATATGGCGAATTTCTCGCTAATATTTCACAGCACATTTTTCATCAGCTCAAAAAAAAAATCCGAAAAACTTGCGCGCCCGTATTAAAAAAATAAGCAACTCGACAGAGGAAGAATATCACACGTTATGTGAGATGAAAAAGTTCGAATAGAAATCATAATATGTTGAGAACGAAATATTACAGGATTTCCATATCAACGTGATGTTATCATATTCTTGATAAAACGAGAACACTGAAATCCTCGGCATCATTGATATTTCTGGGATACGTATATCAGAAAATATAGATCTCAATATGATGAAAGTTTGTAACTATATAATTGGCAAATTTTGATACACAATTTCTTTATGATTGTTTCATTTTAACAATTCATAAATATATTAAGTGAAACAACTAAGCTATTAACACCATTATAACTCAACTTTATGTTGTACATTTATTTTTAACTTGAAATAAAGAAACATTATCATTATTATTATTAATTCAAAAAAATATTTCGATTTTTTTGGAGCTATAATTGAAAATTCCCACCTTGATTGACAAGAAATTTTTTTCACATCGATAGAAACATAGCAACTCGATCGTATCCGTTGTTTCGGAGATATCGAATAGTTTAAAGAGATTGGGAAGATGAGTTTTCGTCATTTTGCAAAATTGGAAATACGTAAGCTCACAAACAAGCCACTGAAGCATTGAAGGCCGAAATTAGACCATGTAGCAATGAAATACAGCTACATGTAAATAAAAATGTGATTTCGAATGTCTCCAAACGAATGAGCATGTACCAGCAAAGTCGTAGGGGTCACTTATGGGATATCTTGTTCCACAATTAATTCCTAAATAAATACATTATAAATCAATTGAACATTTCAATAATTTTCTGCAGAAAACCATTTGTTATTGAATTTTAAAATTATGGGCTCTTATGGAAACATCATTCAGTTCTATGAATTGGCGTGTATATAACTAGGAAAGCAGTGAAAAGAGAAAAGAATATACAGTGCGCGTCAAAATTATGGAACAAATTCATTTTCTCAGAAGAAAAATATTTGGCAACAAAATCCTGAAACAGGTCAATTTTTGTTTGAATTTTACCAAACTTATATGCATTTTTAAAGGATTTTTGTTGCATCCTCATCAACCCTCTAAATTTTTTGAATTGGGAAAGTGGGTCATGTGGTACTTTTTTGGTAAGGACTTTGTATTTTCTTTACAGGCGTGCAGAAATTTTCAAGAAAAAATCTTTTTTTTGAAAAATTAGTCACTTCAAAGGGGTTTTCAGTATATGCACTTTGTCATGGCTCATTTACTATGAGAGGATGGTACCTGATGAAATATGTCACCGAATGAAAGTCGACCATTATAGTTTTGTTCATGCACAACTTTCAACCCCTACGAACCCTTTAACGGGGAAAAAATGGAGCCATGACAAAGTGCACATACTGAAAACTTCTTTGAACTAAATAATTTTACAAAAAAAAAATTTCTTGAAAATTTATGCACGCCTGTTAAGAAGATACAAAGACCTTGCCAAAGAAGTACCACATGACCCACTTTCCCTATTCAAAAAATTTAGAGGGTTGATGGGGATGGCAGAGGGTGCAACAGAAATCCTTCAAAAATGCATATAAATTTGGTAAAAGTGGAACAAAATTGACCTGTTTCAGGATTTTGTTGCCAAATCATTTTCTTCTGAGAAAAAGAATTTGTTCCATCATTTCGACGCGCACTCTATATTTGAAGAAAATTCGCAGGCCGAAGAACACTTGACACCAAAATTCATCTCTTTTGTTGTGTATAATAATGGTTACCTCACTGCATGAAATCAGAAGTACCGACGAACTTCAATCATGAGCGTAAATTTGAAGTTATAAATATAATTCTTTTTTCTGTTTTCTCGCAGGACAAAATCAGAAATGAGCTGACCAATCCGGACTCGAACTACTCAAAATACGTCTTAAAGGAAACCTTGAGGCTCTATCCCGTAGCAACTTTCCTCACCAGGATTCTACCTGAAGATTCCAACATTTCGGGATACAAAATACCGAAACACACCCTCATAATCATGTCTATCTACAGCACGGGTAGAGATGAGAA
The DNA here is from genome assembly GCA_958510865.1 of Myrrha octodecimguttata. Lineage (NCBI taxonomy): Eukaryota > Metazoa > Arthropoda > Insecta > Coleoptera > Coccinellidae > Myrrha > Myrrha octodecimguttata. Next base: position 38,249,441 of record OY294057.1, read on the forward strand.
GTACTTCAAGAACCCCTTGGTGTTCTACCCTGAACGTTGGGAGAGAACAAACAAGGATATGGTAACTCACCAAGCAAGTCTTCCATTCGCCATGGGATCCAGGTCTTGTATAGGCAAAAGACTGGCCGAATACGAGCTACAGACGATGTTGTCAAGGCTCGTGGATAATTTCGAGATGGAATTATGTAACAAAAATGAAGTCCATATGGTTAAGAAGATGATCGCTGCGCCTTCTGAATCCATACAATTGCGATTGAAGAGGATCACGTGATGATATTGCCTGTATAATTGTTATTGTTCATGGATTTGTAGAATACATTTATTTTCCAATTTTTAGGAGCTTGTTCTAGGAAACAACAGCAAAATCTCTTTATGCGCAAGTCTTCAATTTTCGAATTTTAGCCGACAATAGTCCAAACGATTAGGTTGGAGACAATGAAGAAAAATTAGTGGTCACTGCTATCCGACCGCCTGCAGGTGCTTTAGCTCTCGAAGGAAAATACTTGAAGAGAGAAAGAATGTTTAGAGTTGGCTTGCGAAATCTGCCAACTACACTGCGCAAAAAAATTAACGCACATTCTGAAAATCTCAATTTTAATGAAAGTTAACTCTACATTGACCTTATAACTTATTTTTTATGTTCTCTCGGGAAGGTTTTGAACGAAACAAGACACATTAAATGGAAGAAAAATTCAGGATTTCACCGAATCTTATGTGAAAGAAGAGAAATGAACAATTTTCGAAATACTGAAATGCTGATAAGTGATTTAATACTTGGTATTTCCACCCCTTGCGTTAATTACAGTTCGGCAACGACGGTTCATACTCAAAATGAGTGATCTTAAAATGTTCTGATATAATCCTTCCCAGATTTCTCCGAGTTGGATTCCTAAGTCATTAAGAGTAGCTGGATGATTTTCTGAACTTCTCAGCCTTCTATTGAGGTTGTCCCAAACCTGCTCAATCGGATTGAGATATGGACTTCCTGCTGGCCATTCCATTCGAGAGACTTCAACCTCTTCAAGGTACTCCTGAACGATGCGCGCACGATGGGGTCTGGCATTATCGTCCATAAAAATGAAATTTTCACCAATGTATCTTACTTATCAGCATTCATAGCTCCATTATCAACGACCACTAGGTCTGTGCGAGCAGTCAAAGATATTCCACCCCATACCATAATCAATCCTCCCCCGAAACCAGTAGTATTCAGGGAATTGCACTGAGCATATCTTTCATGTGGACGTTTGTATACAAGGGAACGTCGATCACAATGGTAGAGACAGAATCTAGACTCATCTGTGAAGAGAACTCTTTCCCAATCGGCCTCTTCTCAATGGATATGCTCTCTCGCAAAATCCAAACGCGCCCTTCGATGGGCTGGGGTAAGAGCTGGGCCTCTTGCCGCAACACGAGGCCTTAAATCATATTCTCTGAGGCGATTTCTTATTGTCTGAGTGCTAATTTGCACCTCATGAGTTTGCTCAAGCTGAATTTGAAGGAGGCGAGCGGTTGCAAACCGTTGTCTCAACGAAGAAACTCTCAAGTAACGTTCTTGAATGGCAGTTGTTACCCGTGGTCTACCCTGTCCTGGTCTTCGGACATTCATACCTGTCTCCCTGAATCGCTGCAACATTCTGGACACACTTGTATGGGAAACTCCAAACCTTTCTGCAATTCTTGTGTATGTCCACCCTTCTTCTCGCAAAACTACCGCTTGCATAGCGATCGAGTGTAGAAAATCAAACGAAAGAAAAACTATTGCTCACTAGAATTGATCGAGAACAACTGATTTTAGAATGGAGCCAAGACATTCAAAATCTGATAATATCATCTTTTTTTATTCCTGCTGGGAAAAAACATCTGTATTGAAGAAAAACGTTGAAAGTGGATAGCATATACATGCATAATTCTGATAAAAATAATTATCATTGAGAACACCTTCAGTTGTAGAATAAATTTGAGATTTCTATAATGTGCGTTAATTTTTTTGCGCAGTGTACTTGGGGAGTGGCCTCATTAAATTTTGTTTCTTAATAACTCGAAAAATAACGATCCGATCAAATCAACAATTCATTTGCAGTTGTTAATTGTCAACATGAAGATTTATTCAAAATTTCGAGGGGGGGTCAAAGTACTGCAAAAATATTGAAGAAATACTGTCATAAGCTTCGGTATCTATTTGCAACATGCTGCCGGAATTTTGGTTGTCCATAAAGGAAGTCTATAAAATGTGTTACTTGAAAACTCAGCTAAAACTAGTTCTTCTAATTGGTTAAGTATTCAAACCAAATAATTACCTTAGGAAAAACTGGAGGGAGAATGGGGTGTTTTTAAGGGTTATTTTAAATATTTCAACAGAATCTAAGGGTTGCGAAGATGTGATTATATAAGACCAAAAACTGCCCAATACGCTGAGATAAAAACGATAGTCTCAACTCCTGACTTCATCAAAATTGTGAATTCGGTTCAACATGTGAAACTATACAGGGTGTTTCATTGGTAAATGAACTTACGATAACCTGAGCTAGAGCAACCCTAGGCGAGTCCAAAAAACCTATATATGATAGGTCTAATCAATTCCATAACCGAGATACAGGGTAGTTCATGTTTTCACTGATAATTTCAACTCCTCATAACTTTTGAACCACCGAGTATATTCGGTTGATATTTGGAACATATGTTCAAGTTTCACAGGTCGATCGATTCATATTCAAATTACCAAAAAATTCCAGGTCCGTATCTGAAAAATATTGGAGTTCTTGCAAGCTGAGATTCAACACCCCCCCTGTATATTAAAATTCTGGGATTTGATTGAGATATTCTAAGAGAGCAGCACATTTTCAATGGGGTTCAGTAGATTCCATCTTCCAGTGCGTTATTTTGCTCATAGAAAACTTAAGGGAAAGATTCAATTGAATATTTGAATTCCAATAAATTCTTAGAAAATGAGTTCATTGTAATTAGATTGGGAAATATTCGGTTGATATTTGGAACGTATGATTAACTTTCACAGGTCGATCGATTTATATTCAAATTCCTATAAAATTCCAGGTCCGTATCTGAAAAATATGGGAGTTCTTGCAAGCTGAGATTCAACACCCTGTATATTGGAATTTTGGGATTTGATTGAGATATTCGAAAAGAGCAAAAAATGTTCGATGGGGTTCAGAAGATTCCATCGTCTCGCACGTTATTTTGCTCATAGAATACTTCAGGGAAAGATTCAATTGAATATTTAGCAAATTAGTTCATTGTAATTAAATCGAGAAATTTTTTCTTGAAATGATTGAATATTTGTATTCTTCTAGTGCTATAACTTCTGGATGTGTCCCTACGATATCAAGGATGTCTTTTTCGATGTAGAGGTGTCGCCTTTCTTCTTGTGTATTATTCACTTTCGATGTAGGAAACCGGCCATTTCGAAATTTAAGTTGGGATTCCTGATTTCATGCAAACAGTGTCAATTTTCATAGGATACGTTCCGAAAATCAACTCTGTTGTTTCGGTTGCCGATTTTCCGCTCCGTAAATATAAAATATTCGGATGGTTCTTGGAACAAGCGCGCGAAAAAGGTTATTTACGGAATCTGGTTGATGAAAATGCGGTCGATTTACTGTCACCAGAACGATTTTCTATGGTAAATATTCATAGCATAGAACAATCATGTTTACTTTAGATTTGTTTTGGTTCCGAGTACAGAAACACAGACTATTGGTCTATGCTAGAACCGTCCCGAACAGATCTGAACTCGGAACCAAAACAAACCTAAAGTTAACATAGATTGTTCTATGCTATGGATATTTACCATAGAAAATCGTTCTGGTGACAGTAAATCGACCGCATTTTCATCAACCAGATTCCGTAAGTAACCTTTTTCACGCGCTTGTTCCAGGAACCATCCGAATATTTCATATTTACGGAGCAGAAAATCGGCAAACGAAACAACAGAGTTGATTTTCGGAACGTATCCTATAAAAATTGACACTGTTTGCATGAAATCAGGAATCCCAACTTAAATTTCAGCCAATCGGGGATGATCTTAACAAAAACCTATATTTGGAAGGAATTATCTGGTTTGAAGAACCGAGGCATGTTTTACGGTTATTTATAAATAATGCGAACCTTATCATGTCGAATTTCTCCTGAAATTCCCGTTCCCCAGTGAAAGTAAACTTGCTAAGTAAATTGTGGGTTGGCAACTTGGGCCGAAGTCGTCTATTGAATCTTTCCCTGAATTATTCTATGAGCAAAATAACGCGCCGGACGATGGAATCTACGAAACCCCATTGAAAATTTTCTGCTCTTTTCGAATATCTCAATCAAATCCCAAAATTTCAATATAGAGGGTGTTGAATCTCAGCTTGCAAGAACTCCAATAATTTTCAGATACGGACCTGGAATTTTTTAGTAAATTAAATATGAATCGATCGACCTGTGAAACTTGAACATATGTTCCAAATATCGACCAAATATAATCAGTGGTTCAAAAATTATGAGAAATTGAAATTATCAGTGGAAACATGAACCACCTGTATCTCGGTTATGGAATTGATTAGACCTATCATATTATTCGCCTAGGGTAGCTCTAGCTCAGGTTACCGTATGTTCATTTACCAATGAAACACCCTGTAGTTCCGATTGAATACTTCAAACACGATTCGTTACAAGTAATTATTATGATAAGGGAAACGTGTACGAGATGATCCGTTGAAGTGAGATGATTTTTTTTTATTGCGGAGAAAGCATTAAAGCCATTTACTAATTTTCATTTGTGAAACATGGACCCTAATATCTCCTCTCAAAAGTTTATCGTAATGATGTCAGTAGTGACCACAAACTTTTTTGTGGAAAAAATGTAAATATCATGAGTTCGATGTAAGGTGAGGTTCACTTGAAATTTATGTGTTTATGTGGTAAGTTATTGCTGAGGATGTTGTATGAGAAGGTTTGGTCTTAGCTCTATCTTGTTTTTGCGCTCTTGTTCTAGGGGAACAGCGTGCCATCGTTTCGTACAAATGATAATAATTTTCGAGTATTGAGCAAAAATGGTCTTAAACGACTAGGTTGGACTCACTGATGATGGTCTGCCGGCCGGCCGTCACCACGATTACGGGCTTACGGAGGATTTTATCAACTTGAAAATTTCAGAAAGGGTTGCATTTCAAAATACGAAGGTAAAGTTCGTTAATGGGCCGAATCGGCCTAATAGTTCTGGAATTACAGCCATTTGAAATTTTGAGGTTATTTTCCTCATATTTCAGAAACTACTGAAGCGATTGAATTGAAATTTGGCAGTTAGTTGAAGCATAACGACGCGCAACTTCAGCAATTTCGTTGAAATCGTATGTTCACTCAATTGAAAAAATTTAAAAAAAATTTTTTTTTGAAACTATTCTTCATTTTCGAGAAAAATTTCAATTCGATACGGCTATCAATTGTGGAGATATTGGGAAAAAATATGTAGAATTACGTGGTTTTCTTGTAGATATCGTTGTTTCTTTCGGTATAACTCAAGAAATACTGTTTCGCAGCTAGTTCGAAGATGTTGAAGGACAACATTGTGCACATTTCGTTATGATCGTAGAACAATTTGAAAAAAAGTTTTTAATATTCAATATTCTGTGATCTTCTCATCATATTCTCCTCATCAAATTCTGTATGAACCTTCAAACTGTCATTTTTCCATTGAGTACTGGATTTCAATTCGATCTTATCTGTATTGTTGGAAATATTGGGAAAATAAAATTTTGAATGGGTATATCTGCGGAATCATTTGGTGGATTCTACCCATTCACGAATTCAGCCTTCGTAATTAATATCCAAACCTTTTCTACAAGTATCGTCGTACGTTTGGCCGACCGTAAACACAAAAACTTCCGACAGAAGCCGCTAAGAAACTCGATGTGTGTAGAAAAGGTTTGGACCTTAATTACGAAGGCCGAATTCGTGAATGGATTCCATCCGCCCAATGATTCTGTCGATATACCCATTCAAAATTTTGTTTTCCCAGTATTTACAAAAATACAGAGTAGACGGAACTGAAATCCAGTACTTTATCGAAAAACCTAGAAAACCACTGCCGTGAAGGCAGCAGCTTCTGCGTGCTTGTTCAAATTCGTTACCAAAGCGGTCATCTCCATTGAATATGCGCGTAAAAGCTGCTGCCTTCATGGCAGAAGTTTTCTAGGTTTTTTTCCTAATTTTATTGATACAACGGAAAAAAGGACTTCTCAGGTCAATATTGTGAATATGTCCACGGATGTTTTTGCGTACCATGCCATCTCCTTTGAAATTTGGTATGAAATATTATACTCGCCAGTACGAAAGGCCAGTTCTGAAAATTTAGAGTATTATTGATGTTTCGCGCAGGTGTTTAAACATACTTTATCATTTTCGAAAAAATTGTTTTCTACATGAAATGTATAAGATGCAGCAATGATGTTTTATTTTGATTCCTAATGCTATGGTATTTTGTGAAATGAACTCTGGGTAGTTCATATTTTTTCAGTCCTTCTATTCTTATAAGCATGCCGTGCAATTCTCATTTCCATTACTCACTTCGCTCAGAAGTTATCGTGTATACTCCCGGTCACCGGCCTGTGCAACGGTCTCTACGTATTCCACTTCAGTGTTACCCTAATCTATTAAGCACAAATCTAATTCCAATTAGGAAATTTCTCAGATAAACCACTTGTTCCATACCGCTGCTTTGAAGCTGTCATAACATTTTGGTGGATGCGAAACTTACCTTTGTAAACTTTGCCGAAACAGCCTTCACCAATCTCTTGCATGAACTTTAAAGTTTCCTTCTTCAATAACGGCACTCCAGTTCCGGCGCAGGCTGTGTATTGAGGATTCGGGGCATAACGTTTGGACATCAGAAGGTTGGATTTCAAATTCACAGGTGAAGCCTAAAAGAGAAAAAACTTAAATTATTCAAATCGAATTTCATACTCAAACTTTCGTTTCCACTCCACTCAATCAAGTCAAATATTCTCAAATTTTTTACTGTCGAAGATTTTGAGGATCTTTTAAATATGTATTTACTACACAGGGTATTTCTAAAGTGAAGGGAGATCCCTAGCATGATTTTAGGAAAAAGTCCCGTGAACATGGGAGCAAACGTTTTGTTTTCAAGATACAGAGTGTTGAAGTTTGAATTTTTTTCAAGGTTTTTTCCCATAGTATCTGCAATTCACAAGATGATTATACGAGTATTTTGCATCTTTATGAATTCTTCACTACAGATCAAAAAATATCCATAAAAACAACTTATTAACAGAAACTTACTGACTGGCTTTTCATGACAATTTGGATTGTTCTGATGATTTAGAGAGAATCGTTCAAAATTGTTTTCTCGAAATCGGTAGCAGATAATACAAAGCTACAGGAGAACATTAAATTCAGTTCAACAACAAAGATTTCTTTTACCAGTTTTTTAACTGACAGAGTGGCTCTCGAAAAAAAAACTTCTGGAAAAAACATGTAATAGTATTCTCCTGTAGATTTGCAATCGAAAATGTTATGTCACATGGTGTGAACTCAGAATGGTAATATCTTCGCCGAATTTGTGTTGAAAATCTTGTGAAATGTAGATAACTATGAGAGAAAAATGATATCTCGAAAATGAAACGTTTGTGATGCCATGTTTATCGAACATTTTCACCTATCTCCTGACACTTTAAAATATTTTCGACCTCCCTCTGCGACCTATACAACATCCCCCACCCTCCCTCATCAGAGCTATTTTCGCAATTGTGCTACCGCTCGCCCTCCAACATTAGAGCTCCAATGAACTCCAGGATCTGTGAGGGCTTCAAGGAGGCTAACTCCCCATTTCTACTAGAGTTCTCCTGCACAAGACATTCTTCGCGCAGTCATTCGGTAACCAGGTGATCAGGAGTTCCTTCCTCTTCCTCAAAGAGTTCACGCTCGTCAGTTTTTGATAAGCCAATTCTCATCATATGCTTCTTAAGGCGACAATGTCCTGTGAGGAAACCAGTGAGTAGGTGTAGCTTATTCTTACTGGGATCACAATAATTTTTTAACCTTGCAATTTTAATGTTCCAAACGAACTTTTCGGAATGATATATTCCTGGAAGATTCCTTCAGAGTGCTTCTCCTTCAGTTTCTTCCTCCTCCAAAAACTCTTTCTTATAGGTGCATTCGCCTATACCACTGAAAGGTTTTGGGCCAGTAAGGGGCGTTTGTGCTCCCTTTCTGGCTAGTGTGTTAGCCTTTTTGTTTCCTTTGATACCTGAGTGACCAGAAACCCAGAATGAAAAGACCTTGTTGTTCTTACTCACTTCATCAATTTTCCTTCGGCACTGCCATACCAATTTGAGTCGATGACATATAGTTCAGTGCTTTGATAGCAGCTTGACTATCAGAATGGGTTGCTGTGTCACACTCTTGATAGTTTCATTCCAGGTAAATGTCTATGCATATTTCCATTGCAGGAAGTATTTCTGCCTGAGAAACACGATGTGTACATTTGGTTCTTGCCCAGTTTACTCCTGCGCCTGCCTTTATCGTGGTTTTGGAATCATCTGTATATTATTTAGCGGTATTTACTTTGAAGTTTTGGGTAGTGTATTCCTCTTCCCTTTTTTATACATAGCATGGAGTTGAATTTCTTCACGATGCTCATTTTTTGCGCGCATGTTCTAGGGGAACAGCGTGCTATCCTTTTGTCCAAATATATGTGTAATTTTCGAATTTTGAGCTGAAAATGGTCTCAAACGAATAGGTTGGACTCAGTGATGATCAATGCGTTGTCAAAATCGATTCGATCTTTCAGGGTATGTTGGATTTCAAAATGCGGAGGCTAAGTTCGATAATGGGTAAAATTGGCCAAGAGGTTTCGGAGTTAGATTTCAAAAATACAGATCCAATCGAATTTAAATTTAGTACGTGTTCAAGTAACTGATGGTGTTAAGGTTCATGCAGAATTTATGAGAATCATATCTACAGAATAGTGCTGATTAAAACCAGTGCTCCGAATATTACAGAACATCTGGAAAAATCTGAGGAAGCATTGTCAAATTCGTCATCATTTTTCACGAAGGGGTCATCTTTCCACGTACTGACCCGGCAAAAAGTAGCTTTATTCCCTGATGGAGGGATTTGGTCATCTTCTTATCCTCGTGATTATTTATGGACATTATATCTAACATATCTCAATAAAGTACTGATTTCAATCCGATGTCAACTCTCTTTTTAGAAATTTTGGGAAAATAAAATTTTGAATGGGTATATCCCAGGAATGATTGGGCGAATTTTACCCATTCACGAATTCGATCGAACCTATTCTAAAAATATCGAGTTTCTACACGATATTTGTAATATTTTTTCCAATATCACCAGAAATTATAATCGTATCAGATTGAAATCTGGTATTTGGCTGTTGAATATTGAACTAACGATCAAGCAATACCTCGAAAATAGCTGGGTGACTTCTGGAGAGCAGGGTTATTTTTTTACAAAAAAAATTTTATGGTGCAAATGGTTGAAAAAAATTGTAAGAATGCGCAATGTTACCACGATTTATATTCAAGAACTTTCGGGAAAAGAATAAAGTACATCCCAGAAAAAAAATTTCAAAAAATATTTACCGAAGCGTGCAGAACGACACCCCGTTTTCTCCTATAAACGTCGAAATTTCTCCGAATTCCAAGATTTCACGCGGCTGTTGGCAACGTTTAAACATGTACACCGTGATTCAGGTGCTTGACCTTGAGATATTCACGAGGTTTAATGAAACTTGAATGTGGCTGGGTTGCCTAGTCTTAATTTAGCTCCATGTGATATCGGTTGTGAGTAAAATTTCTTTCGAAAATCGTGAATTGATTCCGAAAAAATTTTTTTAAAACAACTCATATCACGATGTTATCATAATATTGCAAAAAGTTGCGCTTGGTTATGCGTCAACTACTGCCTAGTTCAAATACAATCGCCCCAGTTATTCTTGGAATATCACGAAAAAACCTCAGGATTTCGAATGGCCGCAACTCCGAAACCGTTAAGCCGATTTTACCCACTAACGAACTTAACAGTCGCATTCTGAAATGCAACATTTGCTGAAAGTTTCAAGTCGATAGAATCCTTCGTGAGCATGAATCGATTTTGACACCGGATTCGTCATCAGTCAGTCCAACCCAGTTGTTTGAGTCCATTTTCGGGAAAAATTCGAAAATTGCAGACATTTAGGCAAAACGATAGCACGCTGTTCCCCAGAACATGCGCGCAAAAACGCGTATTTCTGGAGATTGATGTATTTGTGTTATAAGTGGTTATATTGAAGTAGTAGTGTTATTACAGGAAACAATAATTCGAAAATCAACCTGAACTTCGGAAATTGAAAATTATGTCCTATTCTCCAAAAGAGCAAAGTAATACCGAATGCCGAAAACTCATGTTGAACTATTGAACTTTGACACCGGAGCAGAGAAACGATTTCCAGAAAGTTCGAGTTTGCTTAGGCACACTTGTTTACTTACAATCGAGTCATGTCTGGGTTTCGAACAGCATTTTCGCCTCAGTATGATCCCGAAAAGCAGGATTGTGATGAGAAATAGGGATACTCCTCCGCCTACTACGTAATAGTTGATTTGAGTGACGGATGCCTGTTGAGCGATTGAATGTTGAACCTGGAAAAAAAGTCGAATGAGATGTGGTAATTTCTAAATTGAGTATATTCGGGGTTGGGCAGTATTTCAATCACTTACAATTTACAAATACGTATTTGAAATGCAGATACATATTTTGTATTCGTATTTCCATTACTGGTAAACCCGCAAGATTTTCCGTCGCCGAGGTATTAAAAAGATATTTACATCATTGTACGCAGTGTGTTTTTCTGAATAAAAAATGTGGAATCGAACATAGGCGGTCTCCCTTAATTTGGAAGATATGGGCTCCCAAAGTTCCAAAACGAGTCGTTTTCAGGTCCCTTTTTCCACCATAAAAACGATCTCTCACTTCATCTGTATAGTTCACAAACCACCTTTGAACCTTCAACCAACAATAAGCAACACTTTTTTTCAAGAATAATCAATATTTAATGAAAAAACAATGAAATTACTGGATAACCACTTAACCTCTATTCCTTCTGATTTCGACTCAGACTAAAAGTGAAGTTTGGCAATGGCGCGAATTCCATCGGTCGGAATCGTGCCATCGTGCGTATTCGTGAATGAGATTATTGCTGGCGAGAAAAATGAAATATGTTCTTAGTTCTTACGGTGTTTACTGCGAAACTCTAAATCTTCCAATAGGAGAATTCGTTTCTAATGAAATCCACAAGGTTGAAACACAAAGTTATGGAATGAGAATACACCCTGATATAGTATATTTCAACGTACATTTTTTTCATATGTGATAGGTCGCGCCCTTCCCAGATTTCCAATGAAATCGAGGTTATTATATAACACATTTTATTGGAATACCCTGAATCTCATTCTAAACAGGGACCATCTCGAAGACAACAAAAAACGAAGTAGATGAAAATCTCCCTATTTTGAAGGGGAAAGAAAGTTCAAACGAAAATATTGAGAGTGAAACCTTAAACAAATATTCTCAATGATTTTGTTTTGATTTTAGAATAACCACCTCTTCTTCAGTGACAGAAGCATTTTCCTTACAATCATATCCTTCAACTGCCCATCATTTCATAATTCCCGCCAGCAACTACTCTTCGGTCATAATACGTTGGTCAGCGATGAAAAGACGCTGTTGCCAAGCTCCGCTTTAACAATGAGAAGTATTTCGTAGAAATATAGGTTAAGTGGTTGTCTAATATTTTCACTTTTCTTCCTTTAAATAAATAATGAATATTCTTGAAAGAAAGCGTCGGTATTCGTTGGTTGAAGGTTCAAAGATGATTTATGAACTAGATTTGAGAAGTGAGAGATCCTTTTTATGGCGAAAAAAAGGATCTGAAAATGCAACAATTTGGAACTTTGGGGGCCCATATCTTCCAAACAAAGACAGACCGCCTATGTTGGCCCTCATATTTTTTGTTCGGGAACTCACACTGCTTACAATGGTATGAATATCTTACTTATAGCTTCGCGACGGGAAAACTTGCGGGTTTACCCCATTACTTTTCGAAAATTTATTTTGTAATTGGTATTTCAAATACCTGACGCTGAAGTATTTTGTATTTCGATACTTTTTCTTCCAAATACTTTCGAATAAATACATTAAGCGCTCTACAGAAAATAGTCTCTGAACCCTCCTTCACATGGCGCGACGTTCATCTGCTTCATCTAGTTCTTCTGCTAGCAATCATATTTTCGGCAAATGGAAAGGAAGAAAAGGCCCTACGCACTGGTCATTTCCGAAATACTTGTAATAAGGACATATTAACTCTTAAACTGTATTTTTGATTTGAACTTCTCGTAAGATTTGTTGTCTGTTCTCAAACGATTATTTTCATTAAACTTGTTTGAGTTCTGTGTATTTGACGATTTTATTAGTGAGATGATGATCAAATTTCTTCCTCGGTCCCGGACGACGGCAGCGATGGAGACGGAGTGAATGCGGGGACGTATCCGCTAATCTTAAGTGGAAAGTATTTCACAGTGGTCAATAGCGATAATAGTACCAACAAATTCAACAATGATAATGACAATATACAGGCTTAAGATTATCTTCAGGGCAACAATTGTTACTACAGAAAACTTCTGCCTACTTTAATGTCCATAAGAACTAGATTATATCAGCTGCAGGATTCCATTTCACATAATATCATGGTTGAAAGAGACTTTGGAACGAAGCTTCGAACAGTTTTTTCAAATGTCACCTAAGGTGAATGGAGCCATTTTGGCGTCATGTTATCATCCTAGCTATAAAATGCGTTGGTTGGTTGCCACAAAGCACAATAACCGGTTGAGGTAAGGGAGAACATATGGCTCCACTTTTTCTTGAAACGCAACGATGTCATGTTACCTCGAATAAAGACTAGTGGTGACCTACTTGCATGTGCTATAGCACCCCATACCATAACGCCTACTGCCCTGTGTACATGACGCTCAACATCAAAATGAGCGTCACGCCTTTCTCTCCGACGTCGTCTAACACTTCTTCAGCCATCATGTGCACCCAAGGAAGATCGAGATTCACCAGAAAAGACGGCCTAATACCATTCCACATTCTAATTAGTGATGGGCATAATCGAATGATTTCAATAATCGAAATATCGGCATTCGAGATATTTCAATAATCGAATGATCATTCGAATGATCATTCGAGAGGTCCACCTCTCGAATAGTCCAACTCGCCTCTCGGGTGGGTTGAATTACTGCATTTGAATTCAGAGTTGTCAGATTAGGGGATTTTTCCCGAAGATGATGGGATTTTTTTTCACTTGGTTATTTTTTCTTGGGGATTTCTTCTGGATAAAAATTCTTCCACGGGGTATTATCAGGGGATTTCAGGTCTTGGACAATTCGACTCAAATCCAGACTAGCGGTCCCCTACCCGTAAATTTTCGGAATTTTTCGACGAATCCGCCGGCAACGAAAGTACAGATGATGGACAAGATATACCGATGTTTGTTTCCCAGATGCATAGCCACGACAATAATGGTTTCAGTGCGTCAGTATGAAGAAATGCCACTTTTAGACAGAAAAAAGGGCCCACTGGAATTTTGGAAGGCACATAAGCAATTTTTTCCAGAATTATATAAGATGGCTATGAAATACTTATGTATTCCAGCAACTTCTGTGCCATCGGAAAGGGTTTTTTCCAAATGTGGTCAACTGACGAATGCCCGTCGTAATAGACTTTCCCCAAAAAATTTGAACCAGATAATTCTTTTGAATGGTGAAATGTAATAAATTTCATGTTTCTTCATATTATGATATTCCATTACACACATTTATAGAACCAGTAAATGAAAAATAAAATATATTCATTGAAAACAGACTTGTATCTCATTATTTTTACATTCGCCTATGTTCTGCCATATATCTTGTTATTTCATTCCAGTTTTTTTAAAGGGAATAATTTATAGGTTTCATAGTACATATTTGTCGTTGATTTAAAAATTTTCACACCTTGACACGAAATACATATTTCTTTGATGAAATGTGATTTTTTCTTTTATATATTTTAAGATTATGTGATTTTTTCAATGTAAATTCAATATGTGCCGGTCATTTTAGAATAGATAATGTCGATTCTGAAAATTGCTTATCATTCAATTAAAACAAAATTTTAAAAATTCACTCTTTTTTTTCCTCAAGTTCGGATAAATCCTGGAACATTCCTTGTTATAATTTTTTTCTGTCTTGAAGAACGGAGAATTGCTATAGTACTAGGGAAAATCCAGGAAAACAGAATTACTACTCAATCATATCTTGTCCTTGCTCTAGAAATACTAAAATTGGAATCAATAAAGGCATTTAACGACTTAAAGTTGAACAAATTGCAAACGCATTTCACTTCAAGTGACAACTATTGAATGTTTAAATGTTTAAAGCTACTCATCAAATTAGTGAAATACATCAATTACTAATCTTAATCAGTAATACCTATGAGATGCGAAAGAATCGCATGCATCGATTGTTAAACAGAGATCAAAAACAGTAATCCGAAATGCGAGAGAATCGCTAGCCTCGATTATTATTTCGAATGAATCATCGACCAATAATCGACGCAACACCGAGAGGTTTCATTCATTCGAGAGATCCAAATTAGTAATCCGAGATGCGAGAGAATCGCCAGCCTCGATTATTCATCGAATGAATCATCGACCAATAATCGACGCAACACCGAGAGGTTTCATTCATTCGAGAGATCCAAATTAGTAATCCGAGATGCGAGAGAATCGCCAGCCTCGATTATTCATCGAATGAATCATCGACCAATAATCGACGCAACACCGACAGGTTTCATTCATTCGAGAGATCCAGCCTCGATTATTCATCGAATGAATCATCGACCAATAATCGACGCAACACCGAGAGGATTCATTCATTCGAGAGATCCAGCCTCGATTATTCATCGAATGAATCATCGACCAATAATCGACGCAACACCGAGAGGTTTCATCCATTCGAATGATCATTCGAGAGATCACAACACAATCGTTGCGTAGATTGTTGGTTCGGCAAGATTCGGACTCCTCGGCAGTCACGTACCGATCCCACCCGAAGGGAGAGAATCATTCGAATGATATCATTCGGATGTTTGAAAATATCTCGAGATAATCGAGAGGTTTGAATAATCGAATGAATCGATTATGATCATTCGATTATGCCCATCACTAATTCTAATGTTGTCGTTCTCCGCACCACTGTAATCGTTGCCGGCGAGGCTCGAGTGGTAACACAAGATTACAGTTACAGGATGGCCTTTTTCTCCTAACAACTCATCAGCCAAAGATGGAGTTGTAGCAAATCGGTCTCAAATGGCCATAAGTCTTGGACTTCATTTGTGCCCCTTCGACGTCCGGTGCCTACTCTTTTTCGATTTTGGGCATTATCACACCACGCTTGAAAACATCTCATAACAGTAGTTGGATATCTGTTCGTACGGTTAGTGATTTCTCGAAATGACAACCCCGCCTGCTGTGGACCGATAATTTCGATCTCTTTAAAATTCACTTAGCTGGCGATGAATTCCGCGTACACGTGCTCTAGGCATTTCAACAACAACTAAACATCGACTTTGGATCTTCTCGAACAGCTGGTTTGTTGTAAAATTCAAAAAATTTACAAAAAACGACTACAATATTTAAGTAACAAAAAATATTCACATGAAACACTAATTTTTTTCTCCAAATTTTAATCCTTGCTATACTATCTATGATTTACCGAAAAAAATCAAAATTTAAACAGCTCCTTCTGAGTGCTGCAGTTTCTCTGTCAGTTAGTATATTTTGTCAAAATATATAACGAAACGATTATTTTCTATTGAAAAAGATGCCATCCATGTTCTTCAAACAAATTACTACACTTATACGCGGAGACATAGTTTTTGCTGATGTTTTCATCTGTGCTGGCGTATCATAAGGAAAAGAAGCACTTGGACGGATACTTAACAGATAGATCTGAAACTTGGTACTTTGTAGAATAGATTCGACTTGAAGTCGCAAGTTAAATATCGTGAGGATCGAATCTCTAGCAAAATTATGAAATTTTGTTTCGAAAATTTGATAGGCCAATATTGAAATCAAAATTCATATGAGTAAACTAGACCTTCGTAATTGGGTTTTTCATTTCAATTTCCAGTTGTCCGGCTTTCTTGAAGGAAAATAAAATAATTTAGCGATTTTTGATTTGATTATATTCATAAGGCCAAATAGTTTTAAGATCTGCTCCTGAAAAATAATAGGTATATATCGTATTAGACAGCGGCAATTTCTATCAATAGAAATTTCGTTTAATTTCTGAAAACTTGAATTTGTGAGAAACAACTCTGAATAATTTCTTCAGAAAAAGATAACCCAACCCAAAATGTCCTTCAATCGATGTTTCAGATATGAACTATTCGTCAGTTTATATCGCATAATGCAAGGGTAATTTCTATAAATAATTATATTCGAATTTTTCCTCTGATATTGGGAGATTCAACCCATAATAAGTTCTCCAGAAAAAAGTTTACGCAGGACTTATTTCAAATTTGTTTTCATTAGTTACGTTTTTCAATATTTCAGTTAATGGGCGAGAAAATCCAACCAATTTTTTCCTTTCTTTAACGGTTATCCTGTGATTAATCGATTCACCTCTTTTCATGCATATACTTATTCAAAATGTATCTCAATATTCTGATTCACGTTACTATTTGGGTGAAGGAACATGGTACGTTTGAAAAGAAATTGAACTATCCCTCAGCACATCTTATGATATACAGGTCATTCCATTTGAATAAAAGCTTTTTTTATCATTTCAGTATGTCTCGGAAGATGTGTCGGATTTTGAACAACCCTGCATGGTTGTACCCAGTAATGAATTCTTAAATGTTATGTTTTGCCCCAAAAGAAAGTGAATCAATTAATAACGCTAGAGACAAGGACAAGGAAATCGATAAGGAAATGATGAAGAGGCTCGAAAAAAAAGCAGAATGAATATGGTTTTTCATTTTAAATATCAAAGTTGCACATTTTTCTCATAAAAGCGGCACCGTTGAAAATATTTCAGATGGATAGATAAAACAAAACAAATTATGGATTATTTCATAATGAGCAAATCAGAAATTAATGTTTGTTTTTTATTTTGATGTGCTGGATCATAATGAAATGATTCATGAAGGAGTTTCTTGGATTCCATGAATGATAATAACTAATTCTTACAATGTTGCTGTATCTGCAGATTTGTTTTATCGTTACGAAACGTTCAGAGGTGTGACAGAAATTTGAATGCATACATTCAGTTTGCCTGATTATGCGGCTCGAATAAATGTGAAAAAATCCAGACGGTGGCCTATAGGGTAGTCATTTTTATATCTGTAGTCAAAATTGATTTTCCTGAGTACGGCACTGGAAATATGACATTTCTAAGTGGCCATTTCATTATGCTGATGATAGACTATAGGTTTATATGGTAGCAGTATGTAAAGTTCCTCATGGGATATACTGTTATAAAAAACCCTAGCTCCATACACAGGTGCCCGAAGAATTTTCCTGTCAAGAAAACGTGTAGAGATATATTTCTACATCTTAAAAGCTGTGGATATATGTCACGAGTTGCAATGCATTTCGAAAGTAACGAATAATTTTCATTTTCAGAAATGAAGGAACAGTTCATTGACTTGTGAAGCAACATTTGATTTCCAAACCGTTTTTCTCAGAGTTACATCGATACGGTACCCAAAATATAATTTCTCATAACAAAATTCACCGTAAATTGAAGGCAGCGTCTACAGGTGGTAGGAAAAATTTTGTCCACATTTCTAAGGCTCGAATTCTCTCCGGAGATCATATTGTTTGATCTGTTACGCTGGCAGCTATATAAATATTGTTAGAATTTCCATTCCGTCAGTTTTGAATAGGGCTTATCTACATCGGTGGGAGGCACACAATCATCTGCAAAGCACCGTTCAAATAAATCATCGAAAATATTCAATCAACTCAGTCCTCCTCGCAGCGATATTCATCTTTGAGTTGCTACAGAAAGGAGGGCCCATATTTGGGGTTCTTGAACTTTCATAATGAATTAAAGGAAAAGGGAACGAACTCAAATCATTGAGAGAAGCCCTACAGCCAGAATAAATGTTTATCACCTCAGAACAGCGAACTTCCAAAGATTAGAAGCATAATATTCTTTCATTTATTAGAATCTCCTTTGAAAATTGACACGTGGTACAACCCTTCAATAATTTATACAGAAAATTTCAATGAGGAAATGGGGCATTGAAATGAACGGTTCAGAGGTGCTCACGGAATCTATTGTATAGAATGGGCGTAATTGTTCATACCTGGACCTGAACAACAACTTTTAACGATAGGAACTGAAGGAAGGCTCATTGCGTTTATATTTCCTCTAGGTAAACTTTCATTGAATTGCATTTTTCTATCTTCATTCGTTTTCGAGTTACAAACTAATTGTCATTTGGCAAATTTCATCTATGACCAATGCCACCATTCCTGTGTGCTATGAATTTAAAACGGAACATTTAAGAGACACTTTTTTGACAGCAACCCAATGGCTCACTCTGATATTTCCAGGGGCTTCTTGCTGAGCTATATCATAAAGTTGTGTTGTTTCTTGCGGAAACAATAGTCATAATACTTTGAAAAGGGTCACCATCTCTTTCTGTTTCGAAATTATATATTACCAGTGATTTTTCCGAGTAATTTCCTTACTGAGGATACTTTAACGTGAATAAATATTTAAAATGAAAATAATTAATTTATTATGACTTTAAAAATATGAATTCATATAATAATAGCAAAGAAACTCCTCGGACAAAATCTGAGTACACTACCTATAATGTATGAGCTATTATACAGGGTCTTTCACGAGGAACCTCACCCATATTTATACGGGCAACTACTGAACGTATTTTCATGAAATTCAGCACTTATAAGTATTTCACGATGCTGATGAAATCTAAAATATTTTCAAGGCATGAGCACCTCCGGTTTTTCCGGAAATGACGTCAACTTCCGTTTTTCAAATTAGAACACCATTTTTTCATTGCAGAAATAGATTCCTTAGAAAATTTCAATTTATTTTGATGTAACATTTTTCAGTTTTGGTTGGAAAATTCTCTCTGAGCGGGAAAATTCGAAAAAAAAATCGAAAATAGAGCTCCGCTGAAACAAGAATAACTTCGAGGTTTTTGGATGGAAAATTTTCATTTTTGGGATTTTTCAAGATGTAAGATTGATGTATCCACTTTGAAAATCGAAATCGCGATTCATGATACAGGGGGTGAAAAAATCGCTTTCAAAGTTAGGGATGACAAAATCGTGAAAAATCAATTTTTTCAAATTAGAACCCCATTTTTTTATGGCAGATATTGAATCTACGTTAAAAAATAATGTGAGTGTATGCATCACACCCTTGCCCTAAAATGGATATTTTCTGAGTTATTCACAAAAAACTGTTTTTCGTCTTGAATTTTCAGCTATTTCTTTTCCCTTCATGCCAAAAAGATGAAATTTTCAGGAACTGTTATTTGAACCATGCTGTAGATTTTTCACCCCTTCTTGAAACCGACTTCAAGTTACTATTAGGAGAACCATGGCAAACTCTCGCAGTTATAACTAGAGAAGATGCTCAAAGTTTTGACCGTTAATTTCTAGCCATTTATTTATACGTCTCAGGAATGCTTCGTGCGTTGCTCTTCTTATTTCATCGGGAGGAAGAGATCTGCAAAAGTGTTTAAAAACCAAATTGAGTTTCAAAACTATGAATCTAAAAATCTAAACAAACCTGAACGCATTTCTGACTCGTTCTATGCAGTCCTCTTTATCAGTCAGGGGAGTTGAGTAGACAATATTTTTTATCCTACCCCAAACATAATAGTCTAAAGGAGTTAAATCGGGAGAACGTGGTGGCCAAAGATGTGGACCATTGTTCGCCAACCATCGATCTTCAAATAGCCTGTAGAGGATATTTGACACATTGAGTGAATTGTGTGGAGGCGCGCCATCTTGTTGATACCATAAGTCATTATGGTTCTGTACTAGCGGCTCAATTATTTGAGTCAATATGTCAGAATATCTATCTCCTAAGGGAGAACATTCTTTAAATAATGCAAACATGTGTAGTGTTCTATCTTACCAGTTGAAGTCCCATTATAAATGTGAACATCGAGAATGGCATTATTTTTGATGGCGCAAAAAACATTGAAACTCCGGGTCTCTTGAAAGTTCCATTGTCTGAAGTGGTGGTTGTTCTCTTCATCCCAATAATGACTGTTATGCCTATTGAAAGAACCATTCTTTGTGAATTTAGATTCATCTGTCCAAATTATACAGTCCAAAAAGTTTTCATTCTCTTGAAATCGAATCATCATAGCTTCGCAAAACTCTGTTCTCCTGACGAAATCAGTTTCCTTCAAATGCTGTACCCTATTGAATTTATATGGGTGCATTTTATGTTTTTTTAATATTCTCCAAACACTCGATTGAGATAATCCCAGATCAATCTCGGCATCTTTGAGAGAATTTTGAGGATTCACACGAAAATATGCAAGAACTGTAATTTCGTTGTTCTCATCTTCTACTACACTTTTTTCTCTGTGTGTAGTTTTCTTAACGAAAGATCCGACATTTCTCAAGTTTGTCATGGTTCTGCTAATGGTATCTCTCGTTGGTCTGGGTCGGTCAGGAAACCTCTCAATGAACAGTCGAATCGTTATATCTACAACTTTATTACATTCTCCATGAAGTAGAATGAGATTTAAATAATCTTCATTGGTAAAATTAGGCATAGTGATCGATTTTATAACTTAATACGAATTATCACCAAATTAATAGTAAACACAAAATGCTACTGAATAAAGAGGAATTTGGCAGATGTAATTAACGATATCTATCATTAAAAAAAAATAATGTAAAACATGGTAAGTTTTTGCATATGGTTCATAAGGAATTATTTATTTATCACTGGAGAGAAAACCGATGGCCGATTAGTTGAAATAAAGAGGTTTCCGATACAAATTCGAATCCAAATTCGCCATCTATTTAGGAACAACCTGTAACTTTTTTCTCTTGCATATTAGGGTAGTAAAATCTAAAACATGGTTTAAGTAACAGTTCCTGAAAATGTCATCTTTTTGGCGTGAAGGGAAAAGAAATAGCTGAAAATTCAAGACGAAAAACAGTTTTTTGTGAATAACTCAAAAAATATCCACTTTAGGGCAAGGGTGTGATGCATACACTCACATTATTTTTCAACGTAGATTCAATATCTGCCATAAAAAAATGGGGTTCTAATTTGAAAAAATTGATTTTTCACGATTTTGTCATCCCTAACTTTGAAAGCGATTTTTTCACCCCCTGTATCATGAATCGCGATTTCGATTTTCAAAGTGGATACATCAATCTTACATCTTGAAAAATCCCAAAAATGAAAATTTTCCATCCAAAAACCTCGAAGTTATTCTTGTTTCAGCGGAGCTCTATTTTCGATTTTTTTTTCGAATTTTCCCGCTCAGAGAGAATTTTCCAACCAAAACTGAAAAATTTTACATCAAAATAAATTGAAATTTTCTAAGGAATCTATTTCTGCAATAAAAAAATGGTGTTCTAATTTGGAAAACGGAAGTTGACGTCATTTCCGGAAAAACCGGAGGTGCTCATGCCTTGAAAATATTTTAGATTTCATCAGCATCGTGAAATACTTATAAGTGCTGAATTTCATGAAAATACGTTCAGTAGTTTCCCGTATAAATATGGGTGAGGTTCCTCGTGAAAGACCCTGTATAGGTTCGATAAAGAAAGTTAGAAGACAGAGCTTTCAAGTAAACTGAAGAAGGTAATATTTTTACCCAGGCTTTCTCGAAATCGACGGACCAAGCGATCGGGCCAGCTCCTGCGCCATTTTGCTGCCAATATCTTGTATTCAGTTTTTTGCATTACCATCCTAATTGATCTATCCGAACATGCAAATCTGTCACTAGGATTTCTTCATGGCCACTAGTTTTCTATCCAACACAATATATTCACGACTTTGGAGGTTTAAATATAAAAAATGTCAGATCCAGTAAATTTATCGATTCGATCTGTCTAACATCGTCAAGGGTTCAAAAGCAGCAATAGAATTTCTAGCAGTTTGGAAATCCAAGTTTGAAGAGCCTGAAATTATTGATGATCAGTCAAGTTTACGATTTGATTTGTGAATTCAGTATTATATACGAATATTTATAGTCACTATAGCGTCCGAAACTATGATTTTTATTTGAACTGCTAGAAACTGTATGCTTCCGGCGCGTCATCATTTGACGATGATATAGATAGATCAGAACACAAATAAATATATCTCTGCAAGTAATTAATACTTATATCGAAAAAGGAATAATATTTAAGAAATTCCAAGTTTTATTGGGTGATGTTTTGGCAGTTCAGCTATACTACCATATTCAAACCAACAATCTGAAAAATTATTCCTATATAAAAACAATTAAGTTCAAAGATGCTTAAACATTCAAAAACTGAGGAAAGTTTGTATTTATACAATCCTGTTATGTGACAACCATGAAAGAATAAACAACAAACAAAACAGATATGATTAGAATTTTTAAAAACTCACAATTAATGAGTCAGTTAGGTGATAAATTAAGAGGTCAATAGTTAAAACCATAAAATACAGAACAAACAACATTTCACGGATGATTATAATCGGGAAACATCAGGAATTGGAAGTGAAAGTTGAAACACAAAGAATAAACACACAGGAACTATTCCAAAACATGTTCTTCTTTCTCTTGTGGAGTGAAAGGCCAGGGTGCCCATTTTGAAGGTATTTTTTTTCTTAGGTAGCAATAATTTGTTTTTTTCACATAGTTTGTTAACATACCATTCAAAGTTTTTTCAAGTCTTTTGTTACTCACTTGTTCAAAAGTTTCAATCCATTTTATCCCGAAATCACAATGATGGATCAGTTTTGCATTGATGTCAATATCAAATGTGTATCTACTTCTTTAAGGTGCTAACCAAAAACAAATTTGATATGATTAGGATTCTTCTCTATCCACAGGGCTTTTGTTTCTCATAAGGTACCTCTGTAGTGTATTCTGTCATACCAATTCTATTTGTGTATTTCAACTTGACACAGAACATTTGCAATCTTATATGAGATATTACCGTAGAACAGAATCTTACAAAACTTTTTGACTGGTTTACTCATCCCATTCTCAAGGGATGATTGAAACGATGGTGGAGTGATAGGCTGTTTTTCTTCATTTTTCTTTTTCATCATAAGATCGATAATGTCTGGTGAGTAACATTGCATTCGTATTACAGAATACACTTCAGAAGTCCCTCGTAAAAACAAAAGCCCTGTGAATAGTCTTGATAAGCCAAGAATATACAGACCTGAATGTGCTAACAGGACTGCAATGTTGTGTATGTGGGTGGAAGTGGAAGATCCTTTAGAACAGGGACCAAAGAACGCCTAGTGAATGTCAAGAAACCTTATAATAACAAATCTATTTTGGTTGCTACCTTGAAGAGGAAGATCACACATTTGATATTGACACCAATGCAAACCTGATCCATCATTGTGATTTTGGGTTCAAAGAAGGTGAAACTATTAAACACGTGAGTAACGAAAGACTCCTTTCGAATGCTACGTTGACAAACAATGTAAAAGATATCTACAAACTTTAAGTTTCTACGGAAGAAAGACCTTCAAATTTGGCAGTTTCACTCCACAAGAGCAGGTACATATTCAGTCCGATTCCTGTGTTCCGATCATAATCATCCGGAGAATATTTTTTCGATATGTAGTTTATATTGTATTTTATAGTTTTAAATATTGGTCTCCTGATCTTTAACCTAATTGACTCAATGTTTGATTTATTATATGAAGAAGAAACCATTAATTGTACCTAAGTTTTGAAAATTTTTTAATTTGTCTGTTTTGTTCGTTGTTCATTCTTACACCATTTTCGCATAACTCATTTAAAATAACGTTTTTCAGTTTTTAAATGTTTAAGTATTTTTTGGAACTTAATTGTTCTCAAAGATTTTTTCAATTGGAATAAGTTTGAGATGTTCGATTTGAAAATGGTAGTAGAGCCGAACTGCCGAAATATGTCACCCTGATAATAACACAAAGGTTCCAATAAAACTTAAAGTTTCTAGTCTATTATTCGTTTTCTACGTGTTGCAGTTCAAACATGGGTTTTCACGAAATCATAATGAATATATATTCCGAAATAAATATATTTGCACTTGTCCAGATAAATATCTCCGTTTCTGTTTGTATTATTTATTTGAACTAAAAGCATTACACAGACATGCTTTTGACAGTCCAGTGGCTTTTTTCTAAGGGGGTTGATTTCAAAGCAATATCATGAAATAATGTTTTTTTTCATTGCAATGATAGTTAATAATGACTTCCCCTTTTTTTTCCAAGAATACATAATATATCAGCTATTGTTGGTGGTGTACTCCAAAGTTTTCAAAGGGAATCCGTGCAGAGCTATCATAACATTAAGTTCATTTTCTTATGGAAACAATATTTAAGTATGACTTAGACAGAATCACCTTTTGTTATGATAGCTCAGCAATGAACCTCTCCTGGAATACCCAGTGTGGGTCACTGACAATATATATGACATATCATTATTTGTAATCATTCATGACGACTTTGTACGAAAGTTGTTTTTCCCTTTTTGGTAGGAATAAAAAAAAATTCTACTTACGGACGGAGTTGTTTCTGGCAATCTACCACTACTATTCGTTTCTTCGTTATTGTTGGACGGTGGTAAAACATTTGGAATAGACCCTGGCTGGAGAGGAACTGAAAAAAAAATCATTTTAGTGGCAAGAAATGAAGAAATGTTCTCGTCGAAAAATTAGTCCGACTTATCCATAACATTTTCTTACGGTGTTAATCGACGATTTATAGAAATCCAATCTTAGCAATGAAAAAAGCACTGATGTGAAGTCAGAAGCTTTCCATCAAAATTCATAGACAGTGCGTTAACCTTTCCATACACTGACCCACCCACTGATGCTTGACTTCCAGGTTGAAATAATAACGCAATGATGATGAATCTTGAAGCTTTTTTTACAAAAAGTACATTTATTCATTATACAGTATGTAAATTTTAAATCTGAAAACATCTCAAACCTAATGCAAAATCGAAAAAAAATCAAAAAAGGTGAACTTTGTATTAAAGGGGGACATTCTAAATGGTTGGTTCCAATAAATTTGTAACAACTCCTTTTCAACCTTTTCAAAAATTCTGTACATTTGAACTTTTTTGTAAGAACCCCTTCATTCTGGAGAAAATATTCGAAACGTGCACCACAACTCCTGTTTTTTCAAGAAGTGAGATTGGCTGTTATTTTAGGAAATGCTGTTATAGGAGTTAAAGGTAAAAAAAATCTAGAAAACCACCGACGTGAAGTCAGCAGCTTTTACGCGCATGTTCACTTTTGGTGATATCCTTTGAACATGCGCGCAAAAGCTGCTGACTTCACGTCAGTGCTTCTCTAGGTTTCGTGGGTGAACAACTGGATTTAAGTTCTATCTAATCTGTATTTTTGGAAATATTGGAAAAATGAAATTTTGAATGGGTACATCTACGGAATCATTGGGCGGATTTTACCCATTCACGAGTTCGGCCTTCGTAATTAAGGTCCAAACCGACTCTACATATATCGAGTTTCTTTGTTGTTTCTTTCGGAAGTTATTGTGTTTACGATCGGCCTTTGAAATTCAAAATTCCATTCTTCCAATATTTCCAAAAAAAAAAGATCGAATTGAAATGCAGCATTTCATCGAAAAATCACAGTTCGAAGGTTCATACAGAATATCGTGAGGATAATATGCTCAGAAGATCACAGAGAATATTGAATATCGGAAAAAAATTGATTTTTCTTTTCAAATTGTTTTAATGACACGATAATCATGAAATTTTGCAAAAAGTTGCCAATCAGCATTTCCAAACTAGCTGCTCAGTTTCATTTCGATTGAATCAGTATTTTTTATCCTGAAAAGAACAATGATATCGAGGAGAAAACCACGAAATTTTTTATATTTTTTCTCAAAATCCCCAGAAATTATGGTCGTATCGAAATGAAATTTAGAACACTGCTGTGAATATAATGTTCAAGGTAGGAGCCGAAATTTTTTCCGGATTCAACGAACAGTTTCCGGAAAAAAAATTTTTTCGTAAAAAATTTCGAAAAAAAATTGTTTTTCGAAATTTACTGACAGTGTGACCTGAACGAAATTCTGTGAAAAGTTGTGCGTTGTTATAATTCAACTAACTGTCAAGTTTCAATTCAATCGCGCGAGTAGTTAAAATATCAGGAAATTAATCTCAAAACTTCAAATGACCAAAACTCCAAAACCATTCGACCGATTTGTCCATTAACGACCTTAACCAGCGCATTACAATGCGTTACCTAACCTGAAAGTTTCAAGTCGCTAGCTTGCTTCTTTCGACAGTTCTCGTGTCGTCAGTCGGCCGGATAGAATCGATTTTGACACCGTATTCGTCATCAGTGAGTCCAACCTAGTCGTTCGAGACCATTTTCGGGAAAAAATTCTGAAATAACAGACATTTGGACAAACCGATAGCATGCTGTTTCCCAGAACATGCGCGCAAAAATTCTCATAATTTTAATGTTTTAATTCAACTGCCTGCTATCGTAACTATCATATTTTTGTAATTTTCGGAATTACTAAGAAAAATGATAAGTTTATGATATCTCTTCAAACCGTAAGAATTTCTAGGAACAAAGTGTATTATGTATGTATGTATAGTATATATTATGAAATCATTCGATACATTTTTTCCATGATTTACTCGTATCGATTGATTTCCTATAAAAAGTAACCTCCAAATTGGGATGTCAACATCGTCTATAATGGTCTTAAAACTTAAATCGTCGGATTCTCTTCGGACAAACTGTATTCTCGTTTGTAAAATTCATTTTTTATTGCTTATCTATGAGTTTCTGTCCATATATCGGACCATTTTCGTCAAATTCACAAACTCCTGGACAATTCTCCTGAATTGAGAACTTGCAACATGTATCATTTTCCGATTTTTTTTAAATTCGCGTTTCCTTTATGATGAGGACACATAGTGCATTCGGTCCTTGAATTCTTTCTCTTACTTCTTGGGTGTACAGCTACCCCGCGGCTTTCTCGTACAAAAAATGCATAAACAAATAAGATAGGTCCAAAATTCACCTTTTCGTACCATGTTGCCCTCAACGCATTTAGTACATTATAGACTGAGGGTAGTGTTCTATCATGTATAAATACTAGATTCCACTGAAATTTACTCCAAATATTTCCTCGCACTTGAACGAAGAAGAACTCTCCCGAACCAACGTGATATCATTCTGTTTTGACATCGATGTCAAACAACTACTTCCATTTCAAAACATCCCCTCAACATCTACTCAACGCCAATCTGATATCTCGCATTCAAGAAAAAAAGACCAGGAAGGACTGCATCTAAAATAGGAAGTGTGGCATGCACCTCGTCAAGTCAGAATTGATGTCTATAAAAATAGGAATCGCGTCAACTGTTCGCAGGTTAAAATCTTACACATTTCACAAGAGCCGAACAGATGTTCGCAGCTTTGTCCGGGCGTAATCCAATACTTCTTGTATTGACAGTCTGTTCTCGCTTTGAAGTGTTTTCTTAACTCCTTCACCTTTGAGCGGGACGCAGAAGCAGGGATCGCTATCGAATGGAGAGGCTCGTTAATGTCGGCAACCCTCTTAATTTTTTTAATGGTTTTTCAGCACTTAATCCTATTGTTCTGATTTCCTCGTTTGGTTCAGATGTATTAGATGTAAGACTTTGATGCTGTAGAATCGTTTTTACGCGCTTGTTCTAGGGAACAGCGCGTTATCGTCCCGTCAAAATGCTTTGAATGATTAGATTGGCCTCGGCTGAGTTCGTCAATGGGTGAAAACGATCGAACAGTTTTGGAGTTAGGCCCATTTGCAATTTTGAGGTTATCGATATTTTATGAAAAATGATTGGATCAGATTTAAGCTTTGTAGATAGTTTTGGAATACCAACGCGCAACTCAGTGAAAAATTTCGTTTGGAGGTGAACCCGCAAGTTTTCACGTCGCGGAGACATCGATGAGATACATACATCACTGTATGCAGTTTGCTTTCCCGAACAAAAAATCTGAAGTCGATCATAGGCGGTCTCTTTTAGTTTGGAAGATATGAGCCCCCAAAGTTCCAAATTTATAAATTTTCAGATTTCTTTTTCCACCATAAAAACAAACACTCACTTAATCTATATCGGTCACAAATCATCTTAAAACCTTCAACCAACGAAAAGCGACACTTTCTTTCAAAAATGATCATCAATATTCAATGGAAAAAATCGTAATCATTGGACAATCACTTAACCTCTATTTCTACTGACTTCGACTCAATCAAGGAGTGAAGTTTGGCATTGTCGCATCGACGAATTTGCACGATGGCACAATGAAATTGGCGGCAATGCCAAACTTCACTTTTCGACTGAGTGGAAGTCAGCAGAAATAGAAGTTGAGTTGTCCAATAATTTCGATTTTTGCGCGCATGTTCTAGGGGAACAGCGTGCTATCGTTTTGTCCAAATGTCTGTAATTTTGGATGATTGAGCCGAAAATGGCCTCAATCGACTAGGTTGGACTCACTGATGACGAATCCGGTGTCAAAATTGATTCTGTCTACTCAACTCCCCTGACTGATAAAGAGGACTGCATAGAACGAGTCAGAAATGCGTTCAGGTTTGTTTAGATTTTTAGATTCATAGTTTTGAAACTCAATTTGGTTTTTAAACACTTTTGCAGATCTCTTCCTCCCGATGAAATAAGAAGAGCAACGCACGAAGCATTCCTGAGACGTATAAATAAATGTCTAGAAATTAACGGTCAAAACTTTGAGCATCTTCTCTAGTTATAACTGCGAGAGTTTGCCATGGTTCTCCTAATAGTAACTTGAAGTCGGTTTCAAGAAGGGGTGAAAAATCTACAGCATGGTTCAAATAACAGTTCCTGAAAATGTCATCTTTTTGGCGTGAAGGGAAAATAAATAGCTGAAAATTCAAGACGAAAAACAGTTTTTTGTGAATAACTCAGAAAATATCCATTTTAGGGCAAGGGTGTGATGCATACACTCACATTATTTTTTAACGTAGATTCAATATCTGCCATAAAAAAATGGGGTTCTAATTTGAAAAAATTGATTTTTCACGATTTTGTCATCCCTAACTTTGAAAGCGATTTTTTCACCCCCTGTATCATGAATCGCGATTTCGATTTTTAAAGTGGATACATCAATCTTACATCTTGAAAAATCCCAAAAATGAAAATTTTCCATCCAGAAACCTCGAAGTGATTCTTGTTTCAGCGGAGCTCTATTTTCGATTCTTTTTTCGAATTTTCCCGCTCAGAGAGAATTTTCCAACCAAAACTGAAAAATGTTACATCAAAATAAATTGAAATTTTCTAAGGAATCTATTTCTGCAATAAAAAAATGGTGTTCTAATTTGAAAAACGAAAGTTGACGTCATTTCCGGAAAAACCGGAGGTGCTCATGCCTTGAAAATATTTTAGATTTCATCAGCATCGTGAAATACTCATAAGTGCTGAATTTCATGAAAATACGTTCAGTAGTTTCCCGTATAAATATGGGTGAGGTTCCTCGTGAAAGACCCTGTATGAATTAGAGTAGAAAAATATGAAGTTCTCGAAGACCAAATGGAAATTCAAAAATTTTCAATGCATCCAACACAATAATAATTCCCAAAAAAATTTTCTTTATGTAATATCTGATGCAGACAAAATACCTATAACTCTCACCCTTTATTTTGACCTCGTTGTATCTGAATCTGCATAAATATCCTGTAGGTACTATGTGCTCAGAGGTCAGTTGTTTGAAGATGGAACATATACCTACTTCATTCACTTTTATAAACTATCCCTGTTGGCCATGATATTCTGACACATTTCACCGTGTATATTTTGAAAATGTTAGGTTATAGTCATTTTCCTGTAAGATAACTACACAACGTTGTCCTCTCTACATATAAGTCGTACTAATTACGTATTTTTTTAAATGTGAATTTGCTTCGGGAAAATAATGAATTTGAGAAAATATTATGTGAATTCAATAATTCCAAAGACTGGCGAATGTTGAAGAAACTTTTTTCTCTGTTATCACTGGAAGTATTTCACGTTCATGAACATGGTTGGAAGATTCAGTTATGCTATTTTCTTGTACGTAAATGAAGAATCAAGTGTTCAAATTGTACTGAAAAATAATCAATAGAGTATTCCGCTACTTCGTGATAGTTCATTCGAAAAAAAAAATTAAATTACTTGAATAATCCTGCAGTAAAACTTTTAAACGCACAGACAAACCTATGGGATTCCCTACAGAATACATTTAAATACCTTGTTGCACAACTCGAAATATTCCAGTATGAAATGTATAGTAGTTCTACAAAACCTGTGTCACCTTAAAAGGACAACTCAATTCACAAAGTTCTTGGAAATTTATGTGAACGATACACTGGGTTTTCACTCACATACGTCGAAAATGTTGGAAAGCTTGTGATAAATTATTGATTCCAAATTATCAGGGTTACTATATCAGAAAAAGCAGGTTATTAGATCATTGGTTGAGATTGAGAGTAGAAATTGGCATTGGCATTTGGCAACATCTCTGAGAATTATTTTGACATTGCCGATATTTCACGAGTTCCAACCTGCGTCAGTTTTGAGTAAAAAAACTTGATAGACCTGAATCATGGCCAACCGGGATAGTTTGTAAAAGTGAATGGAGTATATACGTACGTTTCGAATACAAAGGAAAATGGTCAGAGTCATGAATAATTTGGGATATAGGGAATGTTGTAAATTATCTTTCAGGAAATTGAAAATATCAACTTTGCCCTCTTTATTTTTATATGAGATCCTATCCTATCCTCACAAAAATTATGCTCAATGGAAACAAAATAAAGATGGTCACTCATATGATACTCGCGGAAAGTATGATCTACATGTACCTTATGCTAGACTCGTGGGCCACAGAGGACTCCATTCTACTTGGCACCTAAATTATATAATAAATTACCGTATAATGTAGGAAAATTGTCAATGAAGATTTTCCAGCATAAATTGCAGTGTTTTCTCATTGAAAATGTATTTTATTCAGTAGATGATTTTGTTGGATTGAAAGTAATGATTTACATGTACGTTATGCTAGACTCAGTGGGTTACAGAGGACTCCATTCTACTTGGCACCTAAATTATATAATAAATTACCGAATAATGTAGGAAGATTGTCAATGAAGATTTTTCAGCATAGATTGCAGTGTTTTCTCATTGAAAATGTATTTTATTCAGTAGATGATTTTGTTAGATTGAAAGTGATTCTTATTTGATGAAAGGTGATATTGTCTGTGATATTAGTGTATACATGTACACGTGGATATTTTTTTCTTGTTGAATTTTAATTGTATACATTGCATTTGTGACGAGTGTAAACCTATTTGGTATAAATATGAATAAATCTACTCTACTCGTAATATCGCCGTAAAAGAGGCTTAGGACACCTCTCAAAACTTATACGATATGTGCTGTCTTTAACTCCTGACCACTGTTGTCAACGCCGTGGAGAACGACGTGATATTGCGTTTTGTATTGAAAGGCATTTACACAAGACAACAACTTAAAAATTACAACATCACTGATTATATTTCTGAAGTAAGTTATTGTCATGTATTTTCACATTCACTGTCATACTGGTCACTAGAGCCCATGTATTAAAGGATGAGTGAGTAACCAATTATAGAATTCACCTCATGTGATTCCTAGTTTATTTTAGTTTTGTCGGAAATATTGTTATGAATTTCGAATGGAAATGGCCTTTGCTGAAATATGTAACATGTAGTAACAGAAATCTTAAAACCTACCTGTGTATCTGGGACATGAACCGTCCGCGTTAGGGGCTTTGGAATCGTGAGGACACACACATGAGTAAAAGTTATTTTCCAGTTCCTTGCATGCTAGTTCACCAGCGCATTTACCCCTGCTACAGTTTCCAGGATGTTTTTCCACTTTTCTTTCCTCTATAACAAAAAAAAAATATTTTTTATCCGATGTGCCTTGAGCTTCAAGGAAAAAATTTAATTTCAAGCTTATATATTTTTATCAAAACAGTTATATTACAAGTAACCCCTATTCCTAGTGCGATTTCACATTTCTGGAGATTTCAACTGAAAATAATGATTGCTACTGGAATGACACAAATCAAATCACGCTGAGACCATTCAACGCAGATATTGCTAGGATGCACAGAAGATAAGGTAAATAGGATGCACAGAATATAAGGTGAATTCAAAGATGCGCTTTTGTTTCGCCAACGTTGAGGAATTCGGCAGAATTCGTTTTTTCCACTGAAGGTGGCGCTATTTAGAAATTACGATCGGTCGTCAAGGCAACTGTCTGTTTAAACTGAACTGACATCAGACAAGATATATGTTGCCTTCCGATATTCCCAATCAGTACTGGCCAGTATCAGTAATTTCGAAACGCTTCGTACTGATACAAAGAATTACAAAAGCAGTGCCAGTAAAATCGACTGTTATAATTTACTGACAAGTACTAGCCAGGAATATCGGAACTAAACTATAAGGTAAAAAATATCTGGACGAATGAAATTCTACCATATTATGTTTTGCATTACTTTCAGTGGAATATATTCTAAGAATTCAATTCAATTTTTTTATTTCACGCTGTTTTACCATAATATAATAAGCGAGGAGTGAAATTATTAGGTAAGCAATGTGAACTTATTTTACAGAATCTACAGATACATCGATATCATGCGATAGCTTGTTCAAATATATTCATATTTTTCCAGATTTTGCACATATACAACGGAATGTGGTAGAGCGGCGGCAAGTTTATGGAAGTTGATACAGACAAGCACCATCCCTATTTTAAGACAGACTGAGCTGAGACTGAGACCTATCAAGAGTTGGAGTTTCACAGAGAATAAAAACTCATTAAATAGGACTTATTATTGAACCAGTTCAATTTGAGTTCTTTCCCATTTAAATTCATAAGGTTCACAATTAGAAAGCAGGAGTTTTATTCAATGGTTAATTTTATTTCATCGGATTTGAAAACTGAGCTTTTCTATAGTAGCATATTGTAGTCAATTTCATTTTCAAGTAAATGAAAATTGTTAAACAATTCATGTAGGTATATTCAATAAAGAACCAAGAAAAATAAAACATATTCAATGGTGAAAATAATATGCATAATTATTGGGGGTTGATAACTCGATCCTCGATTAGTGAAAATGATTGGAAGACAATTATGAAAAAAATGATATGCTTCCGAGTATCATGAAGTTTATACCCTGTATAAACAGAATTCTTTTTTTTTGAACACTTATTTCCAGATATATGCACTGTCCAAACAAAATATAGGAGGGACCCGTTTAAAAGTATCTGAGGATCTACACAATTCTTCGAAGCTAACACTCACTTATCAATAACTAAATAATAATTTGAGAAAACATAAATAAATTCAAAATGACAATTGCCGAATTCCCATTATTAGTGTCATGCGCGTTGATTGGTCGATTTTTGGCGTTTGTGTCGGTGGCGAGAGTATTAAATACAGCCGGTTTCCCCAGTTTGGTCTAAAGATTTAGTAGGAAAACAAATGAAAATAAGAGCACCATTGTTCAGAGCATCCTACAAATAGACTGAGCATTCATTTCAGAGCTGTCGACGAAAAGCTGAGAGATAGATAAGTTATTGGTGCTTTTTTACACAGTTGATCTTATTGCACACTTCCGAAAAATGTACTATAAACAACAACCATTTGAAGATGATATGAATTCCGTCCCACATCGCTCATACTTGGATTCTATATTGTTCCTATATCGTGTATTATAATCATAGGAATCAACGTATTTTGAGAAATTTCTGTCATTATAATATACATAGAAGTATAATTATTTCCACAGGATAAAGAATGAAGTCAAAGCATGACAGATCTTAACTGTACTTTACATTATCCATGTCAATGCCCACTTCCGAGTTTTCTCCACATTCGAACAAACACGTTGAAATTTGGTTAATATAAAAAGACAGTTTGAATGCAGATGCAGAATTTCATGATCATAATAAAGATAAAAAAATCGCAGAGTACAAAGTATTTTTTAAAAATTTGGGATTTTTGCGCGCATGTTCTAGGGGAACAGCGTGCTATCGTTTTGACCAAATGTCTGTAATTTTGGATGATTGAGCTGAAAATGGTCTGAATCGACTAGGTTGGACTACCTGATGACGAATCCGGTGTCAAAATCGATTCTGTCCAGCCGGCCGGCCGGCCGGCCGTAGACACGATAACTGTCGACAGAAGCAAGCTAGCAACTTGACACTTTCAGAATAGGTTGCGCATCGGAATGCCGCGGTTGAGTTCGTTAATGGGCCAAATCGGTCGAATAGTTTCGGAGTTATATGCACTTGAAGTTTTGAAGTTATTTATTTTTTATTTCAGAAACTACTTAAGCGATTCGATTCAAACTTGGCACTTAGGTGGAGTATAATGACGCACAACTTTGAGCCAAATTTCGTCAGGATCATATTGTCAGTAAATTTAAAAAAAAATTTTTTCGAAATTTTTTTCGAAAAAAATTTTTTTTTCGGAAACCATTCATCATATCCGAAAAAAAATTTCCACTGACACTTTGAACTTCATATTTCACAGCAGTGTACCAAATTTCAGCTCGATACGATTATAAGTTTTGGAGATATCGGGAAAAAACATGTCAAATTTCGAGGTTTTCTTCTCGATATCGTTGATTTTTTCGGTATACCTCGAGAAATACTGATTCAGTCCTGATAAAACTTCGCAGCTAGATTTGAGATGCTGAAAGACAACTTTATGCGAAATTTCGTGATAATCGTGTTATTAGAAAAAAAAAGTTCTATGATTTTCTTATCATATCATCCTCATCCAATTCTGTATGAAACTTCGAACTGTTATTTTTCGATGAAGTATTGGATTTCAATTCGATCTCATCTGAATTTTTGGAAATATTGGAGAAATAAAATTTTGATTGGGTATATCTACGGAATCATTGAGTGGATTTTACCCATTCACATATATCGAGTTTCTAAGTTGTTTCTTTCGAAAGTTATTGTGTTTACGCAGTCGGCCGTTAAGCTGACCGTAAACGCAACAATTTCCGGAAGAAACGACTTAGAAACTCGATATTTGTAGAGTAGGTTTGGGCCTTAATTACGAAGGTCGAATTCGTGAATGGGTAAAATCCGCCCAATGATTCCGTAGATATACCCATTCAAAATTTTATTTTTCCAATACTTCCAAAAATACAGATTTGATCGAATTGAAATCCAGTAATTTATCAGTAAAAAATTTCAATAAGCACTGCCGTGAAGGCAGCAGCTTTTGCGTGCATGTTCAAATTCGTTGCTGAAGCGGTCATCTACATTGAACATGCGCGCAAAAGTTGCTGCCTTCACGGCAGTGCTTATTGAAATTTTTTTTCAAATTCTTCTGACACGCTATTACGAAATTTCGCACAAACTTTATCAGCATATCTCAACGAATACCCAAGTTTCACCATGATTGAATAAGTCTTTTTCGAGTTGTTTCGTGACTACCAACGATTCCGAGAGAAAAAGCACAAAATTTCAATTTTTTTTTGGCCAAATTCTAGGATAAAGATTGAATCGAACTTAAATTTGTTGCACTGTTAGAAAATGAATGGATCAAAGTATGTGCAGATTTCAATCGAAATCTGATTTTTTGAAAAAAAAATTCTTTCAAAGAAATAACTCCAAAAATATTATTTTGAAATGCCGACAGGATTTGAGCGTCAATATGCTTCAACTCACTACGAAGTTTGAATCCTATCGTTATTGAGAAAATGACGCTCAAACGCTCATGGCCCGATGTCAGTGCTTTTCTAGTATTTTTCATTCATTCATGTATACTCCATTCACTTTTATGAACTATCCCGGTTGGCCATGACATTTTGACACATTTCACCGTATACATTTTGAAAATCTTTGGTTTTAGTCATTTTCCTGTCAGATACCTACACAACGTTGTCCTCTCTACATAGAGGTCGTTGTAATCACGTATTTTTCAAAATGTGAATTAACTTCGGGAAAATAATGAATTTGAGAAAATATTATGTGAATTTAATAATTCCAAAGACCTGGCGAATATTTAAGAAACTTTTTTCTCTGCTAACACTGGAAATATTTTACGTTTATAAACATGGTCGGAAAGTTCAGTTATGCTATTTTCTTGTACGGACATCAAGAATCGATTGTTGAAATTTTATTGATAAATAGAGAAAAGTAGTTCGTTACTTTGAGATAGTTCATTCGAAAAAAAAAATAAAAGTACTCGAATAACCCTGCAGTTAAACTTTTAAACGCATAGACAAACCTATGGGATTCCCTACAGAATACATTCAAATACCTTGTTACACAACTCGAAATACTTCATTATGAAAATGTAGTAGTACTACAAAACCGGTGTCACCTTAAAAAAACTAACTTAATTTACAAAGTTCTTGGGAATCTATGTGAACGATACACTGGGTTTTCACTCACATACGTCGAAAATGTTGAATAGCTTGTTATGAATTATTAATTCCAAATTATCCGGGTTACTATCAGATAAAGCAGATATCAATTCTACATAGCACTTCATGATACTTTGTCTCTGCTTCTTCAAAACTACCATCGGTATTTTTTGTTTCCAAGCGTGATGATTATGTTGATATTGAGAGTAGAAATTTGCATGGCATTTGGCAACGTCGCTGAGAATTATTTTGACATTGCCGATATTTCACCAGTGCCAACCTGCGTCAGTTTTAGGTAAAAAACTTGATAGACCTAAATTATGGCCAACCGGGATAGTGAATGGAGTATACAAGGGCACCTGAGCTCCCAACACATGATCAGTGTTCTCATCAAATTTTATGAATAATGAATCCAAACGTGACACGGAACAAATGACACTCAGAGATGGAAAAGTGTAATCCTTCCAGTTTGATAATCCCCTGTATTGGATAAACGGATCAACAAAAAGCGTTTGGGATGTAAACAAAAATATTGCGCATATGTACACCCCCGCATCCTTCAATCGATATGTTTGCGGCAAAAAATATATGTCCCGATAACCCAATACCCCAATATGTACGACAAGGGAGCAATCTCCCATGCAAATCTCATAGTAACCTTCGTTTATGTCAAACTTTCCCGCTTTGATTGTCCTTGAAAAAGCGTAAACATTCAACGTCTGATTCCACCCTCTTCAGATCCAGAAATACATTCTCGAATAGAACGTTTAATAAGAGAAGAATGCTTCTGGTAAGAAATTCCATTCCATTTTCCGAGGGGTGGAAAATGCTATTGGAGATCAAATGTAGATAAGAATTTTTGATACATTGCCTCGTTTACTGATGACATTGATGCTACTGATTGTTCTCCATCGACTGAATCGGACAAGGTGTGTATGACGCTATTTTAAACCGGATACTTGTTTTTGTAGACTCGAATTCTCTGTTTAATTTTAAGTTGAATTCCGTCGAAAGAAAAATAAGATGAGAAAAAATTTTAGTGGAAAACATTTTTTTCGTTCTTGACATTGGATCCAGCAGAATTTGGGATATATCGATTTTTTGTTTCCACTCGAACTTGATCTTCTCTTCTAATACTGAGTAGATCTGTAGGTTCACGGAAATTTTCACTAATACTCCGATAAACAAATTATTTTAGTAATTTTGATTATATTTTCGTGAAAACGGGTTAGAAATCGAATGTCCTTCACAATATTGCTAAATAATTCGAAAATGACTACAATGAGTCATCTATCCAAGAGATGTAGGATCATTCGTGCAAAATTTCAGGAATCAATACAATTAGAGTAAAAGGATAAGGCTAAGCTCTCGCAATGGTCTAAACGAACATCTGCCCAAGATGTCAATGTTGGGTGAAAATAAATAAGGATTATTTTTTTAATAACGACAATAATTGATATATTCACAATCGCATTCAAAACCAAATTAAGAAAAATCTTCATTCCACTTGTTTTTCGACGGAATTCAACTCCAAGACGTAAAAACACATATCAATTTATTCAGAGTGAGTCTTTGAATTGTACATTAATTTTAAACATAGATTCCTCTCATCAAATGAAACATTTTTTTTATTTGCCGTTCTTCACGATTCGGATCAGTTAAAAAGTCATAAGCATTTAAACATTTCTCAATGGGCTAATACACCCCTGCGCTTTGTTTGCAAGTTCACCACAGATATCTCTCACGGTGATTTCTTCTGGAGAATAACCAATCCAAGGTTTGAAATTCAAAGAAATTAGATTGAGAAAACTCATTTACTCACTAATTTCATTCACTAATTCTTATGATTTGGTGCTTTTTGCGATATTATCGCAAGGAAAACAATTCACTACACTGGTCTTGAAACACTGATCTTCAACTTGATGTTCATGCAATATCCAATTTCATTTCACTATATGATTATACACAATTCCATCCTCGCCCATTCTCATATTGAACTCCATAATTATTCTTTTTTCACGAAATTTATAAATGAACTATATGAAATAAATCAATTAACCTAAAAATATTCTCTAGACTTCTAAAAACATGTTATTCTATGTCTATGAATGTTACGGTTAGGTCTGTGGTATGATCACGAAATAGCATATACCTTAATTCGTTCTATGCGAAATAGATAAATATTTATGTGTATTCTATGGTCCGGATAAACGTGAACCCAGCTTAACTTACTTCCTCTAGTAGACCAGGAGTGGATCCATAAATATAAGGTAATTTTTCGAATTTTTATCCGATTTTATGATATTCAACGTTGAATATCTGCAAAACGATGCGCTTGTGGAGAAATTATAAGGAATAATTAAGTATTTTAAAACGATTGAAGATTCTTATAATGACATGAGATGAACTTTATCTGCATTCTTCACGCTAATTTCGTATAGTTTTATAGTTTTATGAATCGGTTAGTCTATAACTCGAAAACTGTTTAAAGTAGGATAAAAGTGATTACAAGACTATGTGTAATAGTTATAGAAAACTTCAGACCAAAGCTCATCCCATTTGGAATTACCATATCAAAGCTACAAAAGAAAAACTGATTTTTCTTGGAAATTCAAAAAGCCTGTAACTTTTTGCTGGAGCCGAATCTAGAAAAATGATAAATGAAAAAAGTGTTTCATTTGATGAGAGGAATCTATATGGTTAAAATTAATGTACCACTCAAAGACTCACCCTGTATAACATCCATTTCTGATCAGAGTAATAGGTAACATTATTCACCTCAGTAAATGGCAAATAATCTGTATCACCAATGTCCAAAATTTCAATCCGATATCCGCTATCCGATATGAAAGTGTTGTTGTACACTACTGAGATGCCTGGAATATATTAATCTAATGCACTACTTTCGACTGACTTCCAGATGTGTAGATGAGTGTAGTAGAGAAAGGTGCAATGTAGTTGAATCTGCTCACTGATTCTTTAGAAATAAAAGATGACTTTTTCATGCTTCTTTCGTTTTTTCAAAAAGTGGTAATCTTGTGATTTCTAGGTTATCATATTATGTTTATTGTTGATAGAAATAACTCACGCCAGTACAATCCTTACAGGATGAGATGAGAGATATTCATATTGATAAGACCACATATCCCACCTTCGTGTCGACACTTGACGATGAAACTATATTTCCCCAAATGTCAATTGGATATTTGAAATAACGGACTCTTATTAATATATAAGAAGTGTATAACAGATGTGGAACACTAGTCATTGATAATATCATTGAGTATTAAGCACATGTGTTTAATACTCAATGATAATATGAAATATGTATTCAAACCTCATGAATTTGTTACATACATGTGAAAATATTCCGCGGAAATGTTCACGTTTATCACGTTTATTATTATTGGAATATGAATTATTCACTATGCTCTTTATGTTCTTACGGATTTATCAAAAGAATTTCAAACCCGACAAATTCATCTAAGTATCTATAGTTCCAAATGTATTCCACAGGTGTTTTTGAATACGCAACTCTGGGAGACTTTGAAATATTGAGATAATAAATACCTCTTGTAATTAATAGGTATTCAAAAATATCAAGTTTAAGACTCGCGTTTTCACGTGTGTATTTACAAATATACATATTTTCACCAGTCTGACGGAATGAAAAGAATAGCCATAACTCCAACTTGTCAAAATGAATTTATTTTTGGGAATTCATAAAAATAATGTGTGGCCCAAGTCGAAAAATCAAAAAAAACCGCTGATTTGACTAGTTTTGATATGACATATCGGTAACTTCCGTAAATATTTCCGATTCTACATGGCAGATTTCTAGACGCTGGCATCTACCGGCAGAAACGGAAGAAGGATAATGAAGCCGTATTTTGACAACATTTGGACTTCATTTTGGACCTAAAATATGTCAAAGAGTGTCCGCACCTTGTATTCTATGCATCTATCCCCACGCTATTCCCCAACCTCACAAAGGCGAATACAGAACTTCGTTATCTGTGACTACTTACTTCCTACGTTCATTTGCTTTAATCAGACGATCAGAATTTTTCTGTGGCGACTGTAGGAAAACTTTTCGGAGCATCACCATAACCATAGCCTATTACATGAGTATAGCATACCATTCAGTCGTCTTGGATTTGCGCAAATTTATAGAAATGATTGAACTACACTCGTTCTGTTATCTGTGATTACACTCATCCGCAGTGAGAATTTAAGTCACTGGGTCAGTGTACACCAAGTAAATAAAATAACATTTTCACGCAGGTACAACGAATAAACCTCAGAATAGTGTAGTTAGTAGAGACAACGAACAAACCCTATTAAATGTATTAACCAGCTCAATCCAGAATCACTTCAAATTTGACATCTTCTTTTCATATAGTTCCCACAAAATTTCGCATGAATCTTTGAGCTATCATTTTCGATCAAACATTGGATTTCAATTCGAACTGATCGGAATCTTTGGGAGTAATGAGAAAAGATTTTAATGGGTATATCTACGAATTCTAAGATTCATTGGACATATTTTAACAATTCAAGAATTCACATCTGTGATTAACCCCCCAAACAATTTGCATGTCAAATTTAAAATTCAAATGCCATTCAGAGGATATTTGGCATAATTATTTTTTTGGTTTTTTCAGGATTACAGTTCCCATTTCCGAAAAAAACTGCTGGATTGCGGGATACAGACTATTTATTAAGAGTAGTTTCTCAAAAAAATATTGCCGGATGATTATTATCGGAACAATGTCAACGATCAACAAAGTGAACTAATTAACGTGTCAGAGTCAATATATTACTCTGAGGGTAAATAATATGTAACTTCCGGTTTTCCGGGAATAGATGTAACTTTCGATTTTGTCAAATGACCTTATTTAAATTTTTGTATGTTCGAATTCTACGTCGAATATTGCATTGAGGATCGTCTAAAAAAAATAAACCAAAAATAATAATCAAAAAGTCATTTGGTTTTTTTTTAGACTTTTTTAGTGAAACATAGTAATAAAGAATTTGTTCAATCTTGACCAACTACCAAATAAGAACGGTTGAAACAGTTCAATATTCCATAAGATTTAAATTCTAGATACAGGGTGTTTCACCATAAACTGAACAAACATATGTCGCCGTATATATGACATTGGGAAAGTCATTTTTGCCTTATGACATATACCCCGTTCTCGAAGCATAAGCGAGATACAGGGTGTTTAATGTCAACTATGAGCAATATTCTGATAACTGTGGTGAGTTATACGTGACCTTTGAAATAACGGTTTTTGGCCACATCTTAGTATTTTTTGGTGGTCAGTTCAATTGTTAAAGTAGAATTCTTGCGCGCAAAACCTACAAAGTTGAAATTTTTTGTTTTCGATTGCCAAATTGGATAGCATTATTTCAATGTACTCAATTTTCTAAGATTTTCTGTGAAAAATTTTTTCAGAATTCAAACTCAACTTTTTTTTACATGTCTACAGTGAAAAAAAAAATTAACCGAAAATTGTTGAAATCTCTCGAGGTCGAACTTTCCTTCATTCGAATTCGAAAGATTTCAACAATTTTGGGTGAAATTATTTTTGAATTTTGGAAGAATTTTCACAGAAAATCTTAAAAATTGAGTACATTGAAATAATGCTATCCAATTCAGCAATCGAAAACAAAAAATTCCAACTTGGTATGTTCTCCGCCATTTTGAAATATTTTTTTCAGAGTTCTACACAACAATTCAATTGACCACCCAAAAATACTAAGATGTGACAAGAAATCCTCATTTCAAAGGTCAGGTATAAATCACCACAGTTGCTCAGAGTTGACATTAAACAGCCTGTATCTCGCTTATGCTTCGAAAACGGGGTATTTGTCATGAGGCAAAAATGACTTTCCCAATGTCACCCATACGGCTATATATGTTCGACTAGTTTTTGGTGAAATACCCTGTATATGTTATCATCAAAAAATCATTTTCACTCGAAACTGACCACTTCTTCAAACAATAAGAGAAACATTGCAGAATTATTTCTTTAAAATACGAAAGTATATCGAGAAAAAAACCCTTTTATGTTCTAAACTGTACCGCTTCCATTTCCTTGGAAAAAGCGTAATCATCCAGCATTCG
This sequence comes from Myrrha octodecimguttata, assembly GCA_958510865.1. Classification (NCBI taxonomy): domain Eukaryota; kingdom Metazoa; phylum Arthropoda; class Insecta; order Coleoptera; family Coccinellidae; genus Myrrha; species Myrrha octodecimguttata. The sequence continues at coordinate 38,292,328 of OY294057.1, forward strand.
ATTCGACCCTCTTCAGTTCCAGAAATACCCACCCGGATACATTCAATGAGAGAAAAGAGCGACCTACATAAGAAAGGTAATATATTTTCCGTGGGTTTAAACGCTCTCGAAGCCCATATTGCAGAAATAATCGAGTGTCAATCAAGAGATTCCTGATGTCAGGAATACTAAGAAACGAACGGACCTACAGGATGGATGAATTTTCATAATGTTTCTCCAGATGTTTTTGGCAGCATCTAAAGGGTGTTTTTTCAGAGGTATAGAACTTCGAAATTGAATAAAACAAGGAGGAATTGATGAATTGAATTGAGGTTTTTTCCTCAATATCAAAAGAAGCAATGCAATGCTCTAATGCAAAATTTAGTGCGGATCGTAGAGGTAGAAGATTGTGAAAAGGTATTTTAAAATTTTGTGAATTTTTGTTGAAAAATTTTTTTTTCAGGAAACTGTTCATCAGATTTCAATAAAATTGGCAAAAACCTCGAGTTAGTATTTTACAACAGTGTTTCGAAGTAAAATTTGATCAGATATTTATCTTCGTTGATATCAGGAAAAAAATATGTCAAATTCCTTGGTTATTTCAACTCAAAAAACACTGAAATATTGAAATTTCGAATGGATATTTATATGCGGAATCATTGGATGATTTCACCATTTCGCGAATTCGGCTTTTGTAATTGAATAAGTTCAACAAATATTCAGTCTCTAAATGAAAATTTTCATTTTGCGGTTGACAGTTAGGCCGACTTTAACCACAGTAACATCCGAAACAAACGACTTAGAGACTCGATATTTTTTTAGTAGGTTTGGGGTTTAATTAAGAAGGTCGCTCTCGTGGAAACTTGAAATGATACCGCAGATATATCCATTGGAAATTTTATTTTTCCTATATCACCAATAATGCAGATGTGATCGAATTGAAATTCTGCACTTAAAAAATGATGGCGTGAAGGTTCATGCAAAATGTCTGGAGAAAATGCCTTCGAATGTGAACAAGCGCGTAAAAGCCCCTGACCTCACGTCAGTGCTTTTCTAGGTTTTTTGTTTGAGAGTGTGACTCTATTCTTACAGAGTCAAGAAATTGAAGCGATTTATCTGAAATACCAAGTTCCATCATGATTGGATAAGTATTTTTCGATCTATTCCGGAAATAACAACGATGCCGAGAAGAACAACATTCAACATATAATTCTCCAATAACAATTTTTTCAAAAATTGTTCTGATTATACGATCATCACTAAATGTTAACTCGGAGTTGTGCATCAGCATTTTTCAAGTAGCTACCAAGTTTCCTCATGATGGTATAATGTATCAGCTTTTTGCGCGCATGTTCTAGGGAACAGCGTTGTATCGTTTTGTCCGAATGTCTGTAGTTTTGGATGATTGAGCCGAAAATGGTCTCAATCGACTAGGTTGGACTCACTGATGACGAATCCGGTGTCAAAATCGATTCTGTCCGGCCGGCCGGCCGTCCGACGACACGATAACTGTCGACAGAAGCAAGCTAGCAACTTGAAACTTTCAGGGTAGGTCGCGCATCAGAATGCCGCGGTTAATGGGCCACATCGGTCGAATAGTTTCGGAGTTATAGGCACTTGAAATTTTAAAGTTATTTATTTTTTATTTCAGAAACTACTTGAGCGATTGAATTCAAACTTGGCAGTTAGTTGGAGTATAGCGACGCGCAACTTTGAACCAAATTTCGTCAGGATCATATTGTCAGTAAATAAAAAAAAATTTTTTTCGAAATTTTTTTCCAAAAAATTTTTTTTTCGGAAACCATTCATCATACCAAAAAAAATTCCACTCACACTTTGAGCTTCATATTTCACATCAGTGTACCAAATTTCAGTTCGATACGATCATAAGTCTTGGAGATATCGGGAAAACATATGTCAAATTTCGAGGTTTTCTTCTCGATTTCGTTGTTTTTTTCGGTATAACTCGAGTAATACTGATTCAGTCCTGATAAAACTTCGCAACTAGTTTGAAGATGCTGAAAGACAACTTTATGCAAAATTTCGTGATGATCGTGTCATTAAAACAATTTGAAAAAAAAAATTTCTGTGATTCTCTTATCACATCATCCTCATTAAATTCTGTATGAACCTTCGAACTGTAATTTTTCGATGAAGTACTGGATTTCAATTCGATCTGATCTGTTTTTTGGAAATATTGGAAAAATAAAATTTTGAATGGGTATATCTGCGGAATCATTGGGTGGACTTCACCCATTCATGAATTCGGCCCTCGTAATTAAGGTCCAACTCTCTACAAATATAGAGTTTCTAAGTTGTTTCTTTCGGAAGTTATTGTGTTTACGCAGTCGGCTGTTTGGCTGACCGTCAAGATTTTATTTTTCCAATATTTCCAAAAATACAGATTAGATCGAATTGAAATCCAGTAATTTATCAAAAAAAATTTCAAAAAGCACTCCGTGAAGGCAACAGCTTTTGCGTGCATGTTCAAATTCGTTGCTGAAGCGGTCATCTACATTGAACATGCGCGCAAAAGCTGCTGCCTTCACGTCAGTGCTTTTCGAAATTGTTTTGAGATGTTCCTGAATTAAAAAAATACAAAGAAAAACACCATAAAATTTCTAATATTTGTCACGATATCTCCGAAGGTTTGATAGGAATTTAACTCAAATTTGATACATTTTTGTGAAATATAGAGTTTCAAATTTGTGCCGAAGTACTTCGGAATTTGATGAATACTATTCCGAAAAAAAATATTCAAAAAAAAGATTTTGAAATTTTCTGTACTTGGTTATGGACTCGGTTCACCATGTATAGATTTTTTTGACTTGTCTAGGTAAGCTCTATCTTAGGTTACCGTATGATCATTTACCAATGAAACACTTTGTATGACAGTTCAGTACTGTAACCGATTCATAAGGTTAATATTGGATCGATAGGCTTAGAGTTGAAAATGCCTGATACTTTCATTAATTTATAATTTGGTCTACTGAAGGAGCCTTCAGCATGATTACCAGATTTCCACGATGATTTCGAATTGTCCCTGATGAACATCTATTCATTCAAGGCATTCTTCGTTCACTATAGGAGCAATTAGTGCTTAACGATCGATTATTTCGAAGTTAGGCTTGTTACAGGAGGTGTTATCTCTAATAATCTATTCCTTGGAAATATTATTTGGATTTATACATCGTACAACTGATGTTTTTTAGTGGATTAAAATAGAATATAGATAAACACGCTCTGATGTTGAGTCTGCAGAATGTAAGCTGATTTTTAGTGAACGGTTATCGATGTAAAATTAGGTAATCAAAAAGATCAAATAAAAAAGAAACTGAATTGGTGATTTTCATCCTAATGACTTAAATTTTCTTGAATACTTCTTCGGAATTTCTCAAAATTTTCCTCTAGAATTTATGTTTTATTGAACTATACACTTGAACAGGGTGTATTCATATGTATCCTCGTTACTCGAGTTATCAGTAAAATCTAGTTTTATTATCTGAAAAAGTCATTTTATATTTATAGTTTATTTATACAGTGTAGTAGGGTGGTTCAGTTTTCAATACAGAAATTCAGAAAAGGATAGACAGCGAAATAATTATAGGTGTGCTACATCAATTCTGTTCAGCAATTTTTCTTGTCGACTGAATACCGGATGTTTAAATTTGGTGCTTATCAAACCTTGGCAGTGGATATTACCGAATATATTCGCAAACCCTTAGTAAAGTCGCAAAGTTTCTATCAAAAGCCATATATTAAGTGAAATACCTCTTCTTGATAGCTTTGTATACCTCGAACACGAACCTCACTCAACAGATTGATTTAATTTTTTTCTCCATTGAGAACGAGAGTCACATGACAGCTCTCTGCTAATTCATCTTGTTTCCAATCATTATTCACCAAGTAAATAATTAATCATTCACGTTATGATCCTTTGACGAATAATCAGCCACAACTATATTATTATTTTCGCAGTTGGTACCCCTTTAAATAAAAATCATTTCTCATTTTCGAGAGGAGTGCATCATAAGATGCAGATGGAAGCTTATGTATGCATTGAATAAGAAATGTCATGATCAAGATGAGCTATAACATAAAATAAGATGGTTCAATGTTCCAGGCATGTTTGAATTATAGAAGCTAACATTGATACTTATAGCTGATATGAATTATTTGAATACAAATTGTACAGTTTTGCAGCTCCATAAAAAGTTATCCGAATTGTTCGATGAATATCATAAATTGTCAAGTTTCTCTATGAGCTTGATTTGTTCCTGCGATTGAACAACAGATAGTGCAAAAATCTAGAAAACTACTGACGTGAGGTCAGCAGCTTTTACGCGCCTTTTGAAATTCGTTGCCAAAGCATTCTCCTGATCGCACATCTGTTCTTCCTGAGATATTGAGGATATAACGTTAAAATTTCGAATTATAAAGAAATTTGACATATTGTTTCCCTGATACTTCCGAAAGTAAATATAGTATCGAATTGAAATTTGGAACATTGTTGCTGAATACAAACTCTAATGTTTGTGCCAATTCGAAATATGATCGATATTTTCGGAGAAAAAAAAATGTTCCCAAAAATTTAAAATATAAATAAGGAAAAATATTTCGATCTGGTCAAATCAGTACTTCATTAGATATCAAGGAGTAAGCCTAAAAATTTCAAACAGACCTTTCTCCGAAACTGTTCGACCAATTTCATCCATTAACGAACTTGACCGACATATTTGGACCCCAAATCTTATGTGGCAATTTGAAGTCGAAATGTCCTTTCTTTCGAAAGCTAGAGCACCTACGGACGGACGACGGCCAGACAGAATTGAATTTGATCACGGATTCTTCTTCAGGGTGTTCAACCCAATCGATTATTTTCGGCTCAAAATTCGAAAATTGCGAGACGATAACGCACTGTTCCCCAGAACAAGCACGTAACAATTGCAGCAAGTGGAATTTATTCCATTCTTAATGTTATTGAAAGTGCTCATATACATTTCTTCCTCTCATAGATACTACGGAACGATTAATTCAAAATCGAATATGAAAATGACCCATTTTTTTCCCATATATAGAAGATTCAAAAAAAAATTCAATGCATTTTACATCTTTTGAAGGAATAATTAATATTTATCGTAAAAAGCATGAAAGTTTTTATTGATAATTAATGAATTCTGTATCTCATGGGTATAGCTGTTGTAGTTGATGAATGTTAATGACAACCACTTGAAAATGTTTGTGAGACTGAATTTTCGTGGATTTTTATGGGTTTAAAATTACATTTGGGAGCCCTCGTAAAGAAATTTGATAGTATGCTTATCAAGATTTGGTACAGCCCATAAACGGACTAGTTATTACTTTATTTTATGGTCGATAAATAAATTTGCCATTTTTAAGTATTTTGGGAGATTCCTGTATATATTTTGTTGTGACAGGTATTTATTGTTTAATTCGAGGAATTCTGAGGTCAAAACTTCATATCGACCATAATCATAACATAGAATCGTCATTTCAATCCTGTATTTTTGTGAATTTTTCATGGAGAGAAAACAGAATAATACCCAGTTTCCTTCAATTGGAAAATATTTTTCGTGTGTTCCCAATTCAAGTGTCAGAAAATAGGTTCGTTTGTTAGACTGATTAATTTTCCGAAGACGCTGCACCTACTTTGATTTTTAATTTTCACACACCGTTATAATTCCAAAATTACTATTAACAAGTATTAATGCGAAGGCATACCGCAGTTCATCGATATATGTGAAATGAATATTCACTTGAAGTTTTTTTTTCTTGGATACTGACGTTTTTGAAAAATTTTTCAACGCTGCAATGACGAAATCCTCACTAAATTTTACACATTTAGTCATCATTGAAAAAATATCCAACAACTGTCTTTTCCAATTGTATCTATCAACTAAATTTATTTGATTCAAAAGTTGTAACACAAGTGACAGGTTTGAACATAACGATTACAAACAAGAAAATTCGTGAAGATAGATATTTGAACTAAATGGCAGACGAACTAAAATCCATGTGAAATATATTGAAACTTTTGCGTGTTTCTTCAAATTCGTTTCAATGTATTTGACCCGGCCAGATTGATATGCTCATAATACCTTTTTGCAAACATCAAACCATGTATCCTCACATCAATTTGGAAAAAAAATATTCGAAAATTTTCCACATTTTGTTAGAAATTTTTTTAATTGGAGACTTGGAGATCAGATTCCTTTGAAGTTTAGCAATCACATTGAAATATATATTGAACAATATCGTTTCAAATTTCAATCTTATCTGAGATTTGGTCTCAGAGATATATAAAAATTATTAAACTTCGTTGTTCGTTGTTATTTGAAATAACGAGGTTATTTCCCAAACATCTCGAGAAATAAAAACACCATAAGATTTAAACCACGTTTTTGGTGAGAGAATGTCAAACTGCAACATGATGCACCATTTCGTGATTATATATTCTTTGGAAAATTTGTGAAAAAACATTGTTCAAAAATTTTCCAAAGTTTAATTGAAAATATTAAAATTTTTTCGGGGACTATTGATAATATTTCCATGACATTTGGAACAGACCTCGATGTCGTTTGTTATCAACAATGTTTCAAATCCAAGTTTTATCCGATATTCATTCTTGGGGATATAGGATGAAAATATGTTCAATTTCGTTGTTATTCGAAATGTTAAGGTTTTTTCCTCCATATCTCAAGAAGCATTGACGCGATCAGATTGATATATCGTAACTACCTATCCGTAAACTACTGCAGAGCATTATGAAGAATGTCTTGAGGATTGAAATGATAAAAAATGTGGAAACAAAATTTTTTTCGATATCTCCCAAAATTTATTTGGAAAGAAATTGGTTTTTCGAAAACTGTAAATAGAACTGCAATAAAATTTAGTATGAGTTTTCAAGTCAATATTCAGCAGGAGTGCTACAAATTTCAGTTTGATCAGTTTTTAATTATTTAAAATAATTTCAGGAGTTTTTAGAAAAGAAATATTTTTGAAATTTTGAGGTAGTTTCCTCAATAACTCAAAAACAACTAAAGCGATGAGATTCAAAGTTCGTCGATAGTTGTGGAAAGAGATGCAAAATTGTTCGCGAAAAATTCTAAGAATCGTACAGGCAGGAAATTTAAAAAATAATTTCTTCTCGGAAAATTTTTTCAATTTTTATTCGAAAAAATTTATTTTTTCACGAGCTACCCTTCAAATTTCAAAGAAATTCAGCGTAGACTTTGAAGTCACTATTCTGCAGGAGTGCTTAAAATTTCATTTTTATCGTATAATTTTTAGAGGTATGTGAAAGGCTATTTCGTAGATATAGTTTTTATTTCCAGAATGCCTCAAAAAATTCTGAATTGATGATGATAAAACTTGATAACAGGTTGGAAATTGCTTATCCGCAAATTTTTGCGGATTTTCGTGATGGTCGTTCCATTAGATCGAAAAAAATAACCTATCACAAATTTTTTTCAAATAGTTCATATTTTGTGGTCTACTAATCATTTGGTCCTCACAAAAGTCCACATAAAGTAATGGATTTTAATTCGATACTATCTGTATTATCGGAAATATTAGAAAAATTATATTTTTAATAGGTACATCTGCGGAATCATTGGATGAATTTCACTAATTCGTGAATTCGGTCTTCGTAATTGAACCCCAAACCTACAATGTAAGTATCAAGTCTCTAAGTAAATTCTTCCGGAAGTTATATTTTTTCACTATCGACTGTTAGGCCTGTCGTAAACACAAAAGGGACTCGATATTTGTAGAGAAGCTCTTCTTTAAAATTACGAAAGTCGAATTCGTGAATGGATTAAATTCACCTAATGATTCCGTAGATCCATAATTGTTTCAATATTTCCAAAACTACGAATCAGGTCGGGGTTGATACGCGAACAGGTGACTGCTTTGGCAACGAATTTGAATAGGCGCGTAAAAGCACCTGACGTCACATCAGTGCTTTTCAAGAAATTCTCAATCAAATACTCGATTCAATTGCATCGAAGTGGAGGTTCATGCAAAATTTCAGCAGAATTCTAAGATGAACAGTCAGATAATAAATATAATCACTGGATTCAATACGGTCCACGCGAAATTTTGCAAAACTTTGTTTCGGTTGTCTACAACTACAAAGTACTGAAATATGACTCGATTGGATCAGCATTTCTCGGGTTATTGAGAAAACATAATTTCAGATAGCTCTAACTCCAGAAGTCATAGCGCGGATTCTGCCTCTTGACAGACTAACGAAGCAAATTCAGACTGACATACACTACTGAATTTACCACCGAAAAATCCATCAGTGAGTTCAACTTAATCATTAGAGATAATGTTACTGTCCAAGATTTGAAAGAATTGGATATCTGGGCAAAATGTTAACGATTTTGTTCCCAAAACAAACGCGTATGAAAACGTATTACGTCATTGTGTTCTTTATTTTTAATATTAATTATTCATTTTTCTTGGATTGGACGAATTTTCGGAACAGCAGCCGGGCACACATATACAGAACATTTTATATCTGTTTGGATCGGACTCTGGCCAACGTCTCCAAATAGTTTGTGAAGGTGTGGTTCTTTATACCCATAATAAATAAAAAATAATGGAATACATATGGGATAATAATTATATAGGAATCATATGGACGTAGGTGGATTATTCAATGGTTGTTGCATTGTCATATTGATTCCATTCACCAGTGACCGATATAAATAATGCATATTTTTCTTGGAAACCTAACAATTATCGAACGAAAACAATGAAATTGAATGATGGAATAGCATTTCCTGATGAAATTAATCAAGTGCATTCAGTTTGGACAATTGACTAGTGCTTGGTTGAAATCTAGTTGATTTATTCAATTTTCGGATTAATTCCATCCGAAAAATTTATTGGAGCCCCAAGTTTAAAATTTTTCTTTTTGAAAAAAGAACAAGAAATCCAAAAAAAATAACTCACGCAAGCTCACGAGCTTTAACAAGCTCGTTCAAATTCGTTGCGGTTGGTATATGGAGAAACTATCAACAAAATTCCACATATTTTCCCCATATTTCAGCAAAGAAATATCGGACAAAGCTGAAATTCAATACAGTGTTTTAAAAATTGATTTCAACGTCGGTGTTACATTGCAAAGAAATCTGTTGGATAGTTTTCTCAATTCAGGTTTTCTAGAAAAGAAATCGAAAAAATGTTATATTTATATAAATAATTATTTTCCAGAGTATATCGATGCCCAAGAAATTCCACAGAAAGTTGTGCGTGGATAAGATAAGAACTACTTACGAAGTTTTAATCCGATTGAAGTAGTACTATTGTGTAAATTCATAATTTATACAATGGTAGAACTTATTGAGATATCGAAGAAACACTGTCAAAATTTTAAATGGGTAACTCCGAAACCGTTCTGCCAATTTTACCCAGAAACTTACCTAAACCTATTGAGGAAATAACGTCATAATTTCAAACGGGTATAATTCTAAACTTTTCGATCGATTTCGCTCTTTCACGAACATACCCGAGGAGTTTAGAAATGTAACCTATCGCGAAAATGTCAAGTCGCTAGCTCGCTTCTGTTGAGAGATATTGTGCTACTGGCCGGCTAATCAGATGTGAATTTGCTTTCATATTGATGAAGAATATTTATATATATTTTATTTTATATTTATTACTTATAATATTAGCTAACCTAATCGTTGAGCACTATTCTCGGGTAGAAATTCTAAAATGAGAGACATCTTGAAAATATAATAACGTGCTGTTCCACAAAAGTACCGTGAAAATGATTAAATCCCCATTTTCAATAAACTAATTGATTAATTTTTTAGTTTTTTTTGGGTTTTCACTCCCAATGTCTGAAACTATTAAAAATGAATCAAACTTGTTCTTTCATGAAAAACGCCCTTTCGGATTGAGGGATTAAACTATTTGTCAAGGAAAGTTTCTTGGAAAACCGATTGGATGAACAATACAGGAACAATACAATAAATAAACAAATCTGACTTTTTCATCAGACGAAGGAGAAAATTTCAAGAATCATTTCTTTTTCTCGTTTCGATTTGAGACTTGATTGTTTCTAATATAATTCTTCCAATTTTCTGAAACAAACGATCGAAAAATGCCTTTACCTTTCCTTTAAGTATAGATTAAAGCTTATTTTGGGAGGATTTCGAATAATTTTTTAGGGTTTTTCGGGTTTTCACTTCCAATAATTGAAACAGAACTTTTAGGAATTAAATAAAAATTGTTATTTCATGAAAAACGCCCTAGCGGATTGCAAAAAAGAACAATTCTCATTAAATTTCTAATGGTTCCGTTGCAAATATTGGAAGTGAAAATTAAAAAAAAACTCAAAAATGGTGCGGTATCCTTCCAGAATAAGGTTTTATTGATACTTGAAGGAAAGGTAAGGGCCTTTTTCGATCGTTTGTTTCGGAAAATTAGAAGAATTATATAAGAAACTATAGCACAGAGAAAACATTCACAAAAGTCTCAAATCGAAACGAAAAAAAAAATAATTCTTGAAATTTTCTCCTTTGTGTGCTGAAAGAGTCAGATTTGTACTCTGAAACGTCACAGTTCGCTTTGTTTATTTATTGTATTGTTCCTGTATTGTTCATTACGCAATCGGTTTTGCAAGAAACTGCCCTTGACAAATGGTTTAATACTGCAATCCGCAAGGGCGTTTTTCATGAAAAAAACAATTTTTATTCGATTTCTGATTATTCTGTTTCAGATATTGGTAGTGAAAACCCAGAAAAACCTGAAAAATGATGCGAAATCCTCCCAAAATAAGCTTTAACTGATACTAATTGTTTAATTTTTCAGCTGTATTCCTCGCATTTTTTTCATTTTGTTTATATGGTCTCAAACGAAATGGTTGTACTCACGGTAATATTCAAACGAAGACCTAGAATCTTGAAATTTCCAAGAGAGATTTTAGGTTCAAATGTGCCGGTCAAGTTTGCAAATGGGCAGAATCATTGTGTGTCACAGCTTAGCGGGAAATAACGAAATGATATTCACAGGACGCGATCAACTGATCCAAAGATGAATTTGCGGCGATGCCAAACTTCGTTTCAATGGAGTTGGAATTCAGTGTAATTCAAGGTTAAAGGGTGTTCTGATATTTTCGATAATTTTCAATGAAATATTGAATATTATCGCAAGAAAGTGCTACTTATGATTGTGAAAAGTTTCAAAGATGATTTTGATCTATAAAAGAGAAGTAATGAAAGGTTTTCATGGTGGAAAATGTGAACTAAAGATGTGTTATTTTGGAATTTTGGGGGCCCATATCTTCGAAACTAAGTGAGAGCGCCACGTTTTCATTGCAGATTTGTTTTCAGGAGACCGAATTGAATATAACAAACCGAAAACCAGATCAATATCTGCTGGACTCCGGAATTTTATAAGGTTCACCTAAAATTGAATTTGAAAATAAAATCTGCAAAAGAGTGTGTTATTATTATTGGATTGAGCATCTATAGTGAATTTACGTATGCAAAATGGTTCAGTCCTGATTTCTGTTCATCATCAGCTCTGAATACAAACAAAGAACTGTCGAATAACGCCAGACGTCGTATAGTCTCGCTTTTGTAGCGTAACCAGGTCAATTTACAATGACTATCGGAACGTATTCTAATATTGGCAGTTGTTATGTCAAGTTTCGATTAATTGTTTTGGATCCTGGAGCGTAAACGTTATTTACGCTCACTAGTGCGCTATTTCGTAATTCGATCTATTCTTGGACCAATAACTTGTAGGTGGAATATGAAGCTAGGATATCTGTTGAAAAGATTGCGGTTGATATCAGAATACTATCTATATTGAGAATCAATTATGGTAATAATTTGAAAAGGATTTGAAAATGCTGAAGTGATTTATTTGGTGAATAACTAAAGAAACCACTTAGTTGCAAAATGGAATACAGACAGGTCAAACAGTCACTAGACCAGGGTAGAAGCCTTTAATAAATAAGAGTAGGATGAAGCCCATTGGAAAAGGGGGTGAATAAAATAAAAATTAAGGGAAAAATAATAATAATAAGCCCATCTCGATTTCCGGCAGAACTATAAGTCCTTTAGAAAAGAGTTGAACGGCAATGTTTTAGGTAATAAAAAGATCTACACCTTTTGGATAACACTTTTTTCACATAACCTCGGAATTCATGTGATAAATTCAAGTAACCAAGTTTTTGTTTTTTTTATTTTTATCTTCCACAAAAAATTTTTTTTCTACGAAATTCTGTGAAGAGTTACTTTTTCATGTTCCAAATACACTGTAATTCTTTCGATTCAAAATATATATTTGTTCGCCTTAATTCGACCAAATATCGAAAAATCCCCCTTATTTTCAATCGAAAAGTCCCATGTCAAAATATCTACTTTTTTAAAAAAGTTGTCGGGCTTTTTGTTCGTTGAAATATCCACTTTCTGATGATGTGATAAAATAACCATTTCTATGGTAAATTCTCTTAGGAAATGCAGAAGTATGCTACTATAATTAACAACCAAATAAATTAATTCAGTTGATATTCAATAAGACCTCTTCAATATTCTGAGGCAGTTGTGAAATCTTCTTCAAATTTTATCAGTAGATGCCTATTTATTGCTATTCCGAAATAATTTATATACCTGAGTGAGCACGGAAAATTTAAATTGATTAAGGTATTTCATAGAGGAGTGGGGAAAAGGTTAGGAAGGTCTGGGCGTTACTATACATGATTTTTTTTGAGGAAATTTACCATAGTAATGTATACATTTTTTGACACTATTAGAAAGTAGAGATTTTAACGAACAAAAAACCCACCAACTTTTTTGAAAAAGTAGATACTTTGATTTGAGACTTTCCGTTTCTTTTTCGATGTTAAGTCGAATTAAGGCAAACAAATTAATATTTTGCATCGAAAGAATTACAATGTTTTCGGAACATAAAAAGATAACTTTCCACAGAATTTCGTGGAAATATTTTTAAAAATACCCAAAAACCAAAAACTTGGTTTTTCGAATATTTCACCTGAATTCTGAGGTTATGCAAACAAGTGGTATACAAACGATGTAGATCATATTTATTACCTACAACTTCGCCCTTTAACTTTTTTTCATAGGACTTGTATTATCTTCCTTTTTCCATGGGTTTCATCCTACTGTTATTTTTTTTTGGTTTAAAAAATTATGGACCCAGGTCTACACCTACGAACAGCATTCACAGTTTGAAATGATAGCGAACATAAGAAAATACAACAGTTTGTTTCTTTCAAAACAACTTTGCTCTTATATAAAATGCCAATATGAAAATATAAATATGAAAGTTACAGAGCTGAAGGTCTCTATGTATAGGAGAATTAAACGCATCATTGTATTGCTGAAGGATATGTGAAAGGTATGCTGATGTCTCAGAAATCTCATTGAGAATTTTGGCTGAATCGATCCTGTCTGTGGAGGAACAAAAACTATATATCTTCTTTCTGCTCTCCAGATTGAGCAAACCAAAATGTCTAAAAGAATATATATAAAAATTACCATTTGAAGTGCCAATTTTAAAAAAGTTTGTAGATGACTTACTCATATCTGTACCGAAAGATGACATGCAAACTACACTAAATTGTTTTAATTCATATTCAAAAAATCTACAGTTTACTCTGGAAGTAGAAGATTCTGAAAGCTGTGTGCCTTTTTTAGATACAAAGGTCGAAAGACAGAACAACACAATAAAATTGAAATGGCACAGAAAAGACACTCACTCGAACAAGATCATTCATTACAATTCGAACCATAATATTAACATTAAGATAAATATAATAAAACAAATGAAAAATAGAATTACTAAAATATGTCACGAGTCCCATATAAAAGAAGGAATAAGAGATCTAATGGAAATATTCAAACAAAATGGTTATCCCTACGGTTTATTAAACAAACTATTATACTCCCGTCATACCACAGATATAGAACCACCAAGACATGAAGAAACACCCAGCGACACCCATTATGCATCATACCCAAATATAAATGGATTGACAGGAAAGTTGAGAAATATATTCAAATCTGAAAATATAAAAATTGCTGTTTACAATCAAAAGACAGTGGCAAACTTGTATACAAAATTGAAGGATCCGATTCCAACACCACTCAAAAATAATGTTGTTTATGAGGTCAAATGTGAAGAATGCGAAAAAGTTTATATAGGACAGACATCTCAATGGTTGAAGAGCAGAATGGCATTACACAAATCTGACACCACGAAACATCCTGAACGATGCGCACTGGCAACACACGCATTCAACTTAGATCACAGAATAAATTTCGAAGAAGTAAAGGTATTGAAAACAGAGGGAAATTATCAGAAAAGGTTGATTTTGGAAATGATAGAAATCAATAAAATAGAGAACATCATCAATAAAAAAACAGATACGAATAAGTTGAGCAACATCTATGGATACTTGTTGGAGAAATCGAAAGAAAACTTGAGTTTCTTCGATGGTCCAGTCGACGAATAAACACCAAAAAATAGACTGAAGAAAACAACTAACAATTTGACACAAGAAATAACAAACCTTATTTTAAATTATACAAACAACCTATTTATTATGAATGTTTTTAAGTAGTTTATTGTTCGAAAACGTTACGTCCCATATACATTATTTGTTTTAAAATTTTAAGAAAATGTTTAGAGCTGAGAAAAACTCCTCCCCTAACCTCACATTCAGTAAGTAAATGGCCAGAAACTGACATTTAAATTAAAATCTGTATTGTATTCCAGTAGCCCTGAAGAAGAATTAAATTAAATTCGAAAGCTTGGCAAAGAATAAAGAGTATTACTTGAATTCTCCCAATAAAACGAGTAAAGAAGCTCTTAAATTAAAATCATAATATTGAAAACATAGACTCTCAAAACCAATATTTATATAAAAAATATATATATAAAAAAGGTAATTGTTTGGGCTGATAAATTGAACACGAAACAGAACTATCTCATGAATTCGTTGATAAAATTTCAAAAAAGTCAATATAAAGTAGGCAGCCAAACCTTGGTAATTTCAAAAAGCGTACTATTGCTTAGCATATACCCTCTCGAAGGTGTACAATGAAGCAACCTGAATTTGTTAAGGACCAAAGCTAGTTACAACTCAACTCAGTTCTAATAACAGGATTGGTAAATAAAGGGTTGTAAAATGTCATGAATTTTCTCCTCCATGTTGTGACGTCAATGGTCTGCACGCTATATTTTGATGATGTAAACAATACTATTCGATGTTACATACAAATTGTTGAACGATTCATTTTTGGCCAAATTCAATCAATAATCAACCAAAAATGAGTTCTTGATGAAGTACAAAAACATGTTTCTTTCAGTCCAATTATACAAACTCAGTATTCCTACTGATAAACAGAGTATAAATCATGTAAACATTCATGTCGGTAAACACCTGAATATTCCTCGAAATAATCTATTACACATCTCCATAGACCGGGAAATATGTCATGTAAATCTACCTTATTTTAGTGTAATCCAATCGACCGTTTAATGGTTGAATTGAAAAACCTCAAGTAGAAACATTTGTCGGACTAACAATTCATTGAAATTTCAAACAAATCATAATGAGGAAACGGTTCTGCTTGTGAAGTTTTGTGTAACATGAAATCTCTTTATTTTTAATGTCTTCAGTTATAATGGAATAAACTGCTCAATCGGGTAATATCATTAGTAAAAGTAATTTCAATTCTTTTTGATGACAATAGGGAAAAGATGTATAAAGAGAAGTTTTGTCGTAAGTAATATCATAAGGCCATCTAATTTTTCCGAAAAAAATCGAAAAAACACGTTGCTAAGTAATATTTTACCAAGAAGCATGAGTGCTGGTGGCAACAAAAATCCGAGTCAAAGGCCAGGATTTTTGCACCTGCACGAATGCTTTTTGTTAAAAAATATTACTTTGCAATGTGTTTTTTTGATTTTTTTCACAGGAAAAATAATATACCCGAATGGTATTTTACAAGACTATTTCATGAGTAACAGATTATTCTGCATGCATTATGTAAAGGTATAAATTTGAAAACTGAAAAACAGGTACCTAATTTATTTCATCAAAAATACTACAAACTTAATTATTTATGGTACAATTAAAATGTAAATTGCAATTTTGGTACACGGTAGGGGTAGTATAATTTACAACTGTCAAGTTTTGCCGCAGGTAAACTCGAATAAACTGCTGACAGCTCCTGCCAAACAGTTCTTCCACCTAGAAACCATTTGTAATTCAAAATTGCGCGTTTCTGATTGGTGGAAATTACGACGAGGGAAATAGTCGAAGTAATTTTCTCCATGCATTTCTTATGAAATATGAACTATTTTCCGTACTATTTTCGGGTTATTCTATAGAAAACAATTGAAATAACAAAAAACCAAAATTACTGAACAGGCTTACCAACGTGTTTTCTCACCAAGTGACCCCTTACCCCAGCTACCCTCTGGTCTGAAGCTCACAGTGAGCCCTAACAAAATCATATCGGGAATAAACATAATATTCAGATTTGTACTGAATAAAATGAAATTCCAAATTGGGAATAATCAATTTTATATTTGTACGAAATTTGTTGCTTTGGAATTGACTCCGACCCCGAAGACTAATTCGGAAATATGTTTTCAATACAAAGGAAGATTCGGAATCAATTAAAAAATAGAGAATTGCAGTCTATAAAGGAAATAGCGATTGAGAAGGACTTGCGATTTCTTGGGTATCAAGAAGTCAACCGCCCGTACAAAATAACAGAAGGAGATTGCCAACCAGATAGCATAGATCAGATGGAGGAAGCTCGTGGAAATTCAATATACACAGGAACGAATGTTGTGCGAATATGAAATTGTTGATTTCCAAGAATTTGTAAAGCCTCAATTCGATTTCTTTTAGTCCCAATTTGAATATGTTCATTCCCGCTTCCAGTCTTATCTTGAAGTTGAAAAGGTAGAGTAACGAAATCTTAATAGAAATATTCCAAAGCCTACCTATTGAATTGGAGTACAAGTGCAGCTTACTCCATTCAGCCTACGCCATGTTCATCCATTCATAAGAATTTATATACAGGGTGATCCGAGTAGTGACGTCAATAAATATTTTATATTCCACACATCTGAAGGTATCCAAAAATTCCCCATGTATATTCTGCGATTTTTTGTAGTTTTCGAGTTATAATTCTTTCTTTGTGTTTTATCGATTCATAAATTCATATCTTTTTATGAAGTAGGTATTTTGTAGATTTTTTTCTGTAACCTGATCTCCCTGAGTGTTGTTTTGATGAAAAAAATAACTCAGCTTCGAGAGATCACTTAAACTTTCTAAGAAAAGGCTTGAAAATTAGAACTTCAGTTTTTAGTAGGATTCACTCAAACATTCATCATCAATTCAAAAATGCACAAAAGGGTTTTCATAGTATAATTTTAACAATAATGTTGATCTCATCACTGATTGAAAATGTCATTCTTATGGCAAATTTACCTTGAAAATGTGACTTTCGAGTAATTTTATTTGAAACTCCTGTAAAATAATTGTGTCTCATGTTATTTTTACTTCAAGATGGATTGGGTGTGAAGGGCCAATCGAATGGCCTGCGCGTTCGCCAGACCAGAACCCCATCGACAAAGACAAAGACAAAGAGCTGGCGTAAGAGACGAAAAGCAACAACAAAGCAGAATTAAGACAAAACTTTTAGAGGCGGGAAGAGAAATAAAAAAACCGTTGACGATTATGTGTTCAAAATGGAGGAAGGGATATTGAAGATTTATTGTAGTAAATGGAAATTTTTCAGTAATTTGTGCCTTTATTCCTCAAGCAGACGCAAGTAATTTCACAACTACCAATTTTGAAATATGCTCACATTTTCAATCAGTGATGAGACCAAAATTATTGTAAAAATTATACGAGCTAGAGTTTGGTTGAAGGAATTTCAATTGAAATTACCATAAAATGATAAAATGTAGAAATATAACTTTACTCGTGTTCAATGATTTTTAGCCTATCCGCCTTCGAAGGCCGATAAGAGCAAAAATTGCCAATAAAGTACAATTTTTTTTCTTATGATTTTGGTAGTTTTGTAACTCAGAACTTCAGAAGCTATGAAAACTCCTTTTCTTTTTTTTAAATTGATGTTGAATATTTGAGTGAATCCTACTGAAAACTGAAGCTCTAATTTTCAAGCCTTTCTTGGATAACTTCGAGTGATTTCAGGAAGCTGAGTCATTTTCGTTATTAAACACAGGGAGATCATGTTATAGAAAGAATCTGTAAAGTACCTACTAAATAAAAGGATACTTATTTTTGAAACTTCGCTGGCATAAAGAATTGAAAAAGCACAAAAAAATTATAACTAGAAAACTACAAAAAATCGCGTAACATACTTGGGGTATATCTGGATACCACCTAGTGTACAAAATCTGAAGAAAATTTGTTGACGTCACTAATTTGACGACCCTGTATATCAGTTATAAAAATTTTCGAATCATAAGAGTTGATTCTTCCACTGTGTAAATAACAGTTATATCTCCTTTCCTTTCGTCACAGCTTTTTTGAATTTTTTTCATTTATTACCAGAAAATTCACAAAATTTACATTCAAAAGCATCGAGTTACAATGAACAGACGGTAGATGCACTGCTGCAGCACGAAATAGATTTGCCTCTTCAGAATGACACGCCTTGCTTTGTCCGTCCATGAATGGATCTAAGTGGTTTGTAAACGAGGCGTGAACTGCTCGATGTTGGTCAGTTGAGTAGTTTCTACGAATCCTTCAAGCGCTATTTACGGAATTTAATTGAAAATGGTAGCCGATTAACTCCGAGCAAAGAAAATCTTTCATTAGTGGAAATAACGAGGAATCCTGCCTTATAAGTACGTTCACTGCTATTGAGGCCACTATTGTGTTCTTGACAGAATTTTTGAAAACGTTAGATGATGACTTTGATAAAGAATGTCTTTTAATTTTAAATGAAGTGTTTCGTCGGGAACTTCGTCGAAACATTTCCAAATTCGACGTACATCCGAAACTTCTTAAGCCATAAGCCGGGTCCAGATGAGTGTAGTGCTGACTTCATGTTAGGGCTTTTATGGAATCTCTTTGTTCATGATTCAGTCCCAATAATCAAAACGTCTTATTTGTACCTCCAATTAAGCTCCAATAAGTTCGAAATTACCCCAATTCACTTCACTTCGAATATGTATCGCAGAACCAAACATTTCGTATATGCGTATACCTCGAGGAAGGTAATATTATGACGATGGAACAATTGAAATTCACAATTATGGAAATTCTTGATAATCTATTAATTATCAACCAACTTTCCTTTTGGAGGCGAACAGTATAAGAAGAAAATGACTATAAGGCGAAGTCGACCATGTCAAGGATCAAGGAACCTATTTCGTATGCTTCTTACCTGCATTTAATAGCAAACTTTACCACGTGTTGGTGAATTACGGATCGGCAACACAGCCACATTTTCATTAAAGCTCGGTTATATCACAAGGTCAATATACCTTCTCGCTGTCTGCCTAATTTAACGTTCCCAATAACAACGAGAAATATTTGAAATGCGTGCGATTTAGGAGATATAGGAGAAAACGGGATGTCGTTCTATAGGCTTCAGTGAATATTTTTTGAAATTTTTTTTCGGGATGTACTTAATTCTTCAATGAGAATGCGCAATGTTAGTTATTTTTCCATTTTTCACTGCATTTCAGTCTTTATTTTCCCGAAAATTCTTGAATTTAAAAAAGTGGCGACAAAATTTTCATGAAAAAATCGAACTCTCTAGGTATTGATTGCTCACACTGAATTCTCTCAAAAGTTCCTGGCTCCAGATGGGCCTTCTGTCTTAATATGTTGAGAGCAGATTTGGGCCTCGATAACGAAGGTCGACTTCGTGAATGGGCATAATCCGCCCAATGATTATATACAGTTGAAATTTCATTTTTAAATTTTTCCAATTCATTCAAATCGCATCAAAATTTAACTTCCGGGTAAACAGATTTTCTGCTCTTCTTATTATTTTGCATGTCCTTTCAAGCAGTCATTTTCCAACCGAATGAAGAATGCAATTCAGGGCCGTAGCGAGGGCACGGCAATGCCGTTCTTTAAAACCAGATTCCCCTACCTTGAAAAGCATAAGCTAAATATATAAAAAATTAAGCTAAGTCAACTTTAGCTACGGCCCTGTAGCAATTCCATACGATCTGAATTTTTAGGAATATTGGGAAATAAAAGTTGGAGTCGGCGTGTTTAACTACAACACTTTCGTATCGGTAAATCAAATATTCTGCATACCTGTAGGAAGGTAACGATAAGAATATACGGTTCTTCGAAAATATTTTTAATAACTAAATAAATAGTAGCCGTTAAGATTATGACAATGTTACAATTGAAATTCACTGTTATCTAATGGAAATTCTTGGGTAACTATAAATTATCAACCAACTCGCCTCTCGGAGGCGAACATTATAAGGAGAGAACGATAGCCAGCAAGGAAAGCCACTAACTCATTAACATCAGCTAGTGACACCATAACCTTACAGTCCTAACGAAAAATGTGCAAAATTCATTTGAAAGTGCAAAATCCGTAGGAGGCCGATGTTGAACGCCTCTTCGTGGCACGCTTTGATGATTTAATGTACACCTGACCTGGGAACGAATGCTCCTAAAACTTATATCTCGAAATATGTTATACACCCGGTGATTTAATGCGATGGGAAAAAATATGGATTTCATTTGTTCAAAAGTGTGTATATCATGGGATTTCTGCTTGACCTCAGGCACGCAAACTATCACCTAATGGGAAAAAGAGCTTGGAATTTCTCACTTTGAAATATTAGTTCGAACCGGAAATCGGAGAAAAACACGCAAAGAAATATCATTTCCTTCAGAAACAAATTGACAATTTACGACTCAGTCCGGGAGATCATGACTCATGTTTCATGAGGTGTTCGATTCGAGTTTAAATTTTACATGATGGTATATACAGGGCGAGTGTTTAAGTTGTACATTAATTGCACCCATAGATCTCTCATCAAATTCAACAATTTTTTCATTTACCATTTTTCCAGATTCGGCTCTGGCAAATAGTTAAAATAACCTTTAAATATTCCTCAATGTGCTAATACACTCCTGCACTTTGTTTGCAAGTTCAACACAGAAAACTCTTAAGTTGTTTTAGATTGCATAATTGCCAATTCATTGCTTGAAATTCAAAGAAATATGATTGGGAAAACTCATTTACTTTGCGATAATATCGCAAGGAAAACATTTCACTATACTCTAGACTTGGAACACTGATCTTCAAGTTGATGTTCATGCAAGATCCAGTTTTATCGCCGGATTTTTTCTAGTTGGAAGTGTGGATTATCGCTTGATAGCAAACGCTGATTATCTCGTTCAGTAACAGAATACCTATGATGATCGATTAGTTGAGTTCCGATATTCCTGGCCAGTACTTGTCAGTGAATTTTGACAGTCGATTTTACTGGCACTGCTTTGGTAATTCTTCGTGTCAGTACGAAGCATTTTGAAATTACTGTTACTGGCTAGTACTGATTGGGAATTTCGGAACGAAACAATTATATATCAGCAAGTTATTCGTTTCTGAGATAGTGAGTGTAATACTCGAATAGTTATTTTGATTTTTAGTTAATATTAATCGATTATTATTTTGAACTTACTGTTTTAGTATTTAATTTGTCATCATTATTGGTATCAAATTACGATAACTGCCGATTCTTATTTGAAAATTAAATCAAAAGAGAATATTTTCTTCAAGCAATTCAATTGATTTCGAATTAGTAAGCTTGACCTTCAAAATCACAAGCATGGATTATTCAAATATGAATTAATCGAAAAGAGTTGCCCGTAGTGACCCGTAACAATGATATTTTCTTCAAAAGAAAATTGTTGTGAAATTTGATTTTTTCATTAGAAAACAGTATGTAGGCGTAATTACAAAAAAGTTATAAAATTTCAAATGACGAAAGAGACATCTATGTATATGAACGAGAGAACAAAACAGTGTGTAGCTACTATCTAATCCACTTACACTTTCTGCGTCAAACGCACGTTCCGGACACCAAGTTTCCTTGTAGGTTTCAGGGTGATACGTAAATGCTCTGAAACAGTTATCTTTTTCCGTTTCTTTCATTAAAGTTATGTCTTTGAAACATTGTTCATTTTTATGTTTGGTGCGTTTGTTATGTTTAAATGAAAGAAACGGAAAAAGATAACTGTATCAGGGCATTTACGTATCACCCTTAAACCTACAAGAACCTGCTGAATATTTTCAAAAAAGTAAACCATTTGTTAGCTTTCACCACCACCACGCAAACCAGACAACTTTTGGGAAATACGTTTGATAAAATTCTGGATGAATTAAAGCACATGAGCCATATCCGTAACAACCATCCTGACAAATCGGCGGTCGCTAATCACGTTTTAACAACCGGTCATTTAATTTCAGAAAAATCCGGAAAGCTATTAAAAAGCTCGGGCAAAATTTACCTAAACACCTTGGAAGGTATACATATGTTCAGGAGAAAAGACAGATTGCTAAACAATGATCTCACCCCCATTAGTAACCCATTATTCCAAATATTTACCTGACTCACCCTGATAGCCCAGCACTACCCAATGGCCTTTAACAACCCTTTCCCATTGGTCCTGTATACCGTACTCTCACTCGTTCAGCATGACACTTGTAATTGTAGTTAGTAACGATATGTCTTTGACAAAGGAAACTTGGCTTCCGAAATGTGAGCTAGACGCAGAAAGAATTATAAATGGGTTATAGTTCGTTTCGAACTGCGAGCAATCAACGGCAACGTCAACTGCGAACGGTAACTTCAAAGTGATAATTCCAGCTCAATTCGAAATATAAATTTCCGACAGAATTCGTAATAATAGACGGCAATTTATATAAAGAGACATTCGATAATGAAGAACCTGAATTAGTTGCAATTCGATTGATAAATCATTCGGTTGACATGTGCCAAAGAAGCCGTCTTTCATCATCAACCGTCATCCGGGCGGATATTTGCAAAAAGGCTACTTTGATCAGGCTCGATTCGAACCAAACGTACGACATCAAATCGTGTCGCTGGGACCCCGCCCTACTGAGTATGTTAGCTTTAAAACGCCAATTACGGCTTCAAAGGCGGAAAATTTGATTGTGTTGCAATATAATCGAATATAGTAAATATAAAAACCGGATGATTGGCAGACAACGCCACTGGTTCAATCGATCGGTTTCTTTCTGATCGCGAGTTGACGTTAACAGTCGACCCTTTTGGATAACGGGACCTGAGGGTCAAGAATTCAGAGATAAGTTAACGGGTAAACAAAACCCCATGACTAGGAAGTACTATGAGATGCTACTAGAGCGGTTAGAATCGAAATTTTTATTCGAAAAGTTTCGTCGATCTTATGTTATCGTGGTGACCTTTTAGAAAAGAAAACTGCTTTGTGTTAAAGTAGAACTTTTGTGTGAACTTTGTGTAAAGATGTATTTACTACCAAAATTGAAGAAAAATCACATGAGACTGCAGTTTCGAACTTCGATTTTCAGACAGAACTTAAAACTCAACAGTGTAGTTACGTATCCTGAAAAATTCTAGAGAAGAACTTGATGGAATTCGTTGGTAAAGCTGTCATCTATTGAAATATTAACTCCAACAAACGCAGCTTTGTATGCTGATCGAAGGATTTGGCAATATTTTTTTTATATGGTCCTCGCCGAATTCTGTATGGACCTTCGGACCACCTCAAATTGAATACTTGACTTCAATTTGGAACGATCTCGGAATCTACCTTCGTTAATAAGCACCAAACCTACTACATTCAAATATCGAGTCTCTTATTCGTTTCTTTAGGAAGTTTTTGTGTTTAAGGCCGGCCTCTCATCGCCCATTATGAACAATGTAACTTCCGAAACGTGTAAATTGCAGTGCAGTTTTGGAATCCAATTACAAAGAACGAATTCAAGATTGACAAGTAACGTCTATTATTCGAAATTTTTTTTTCGATTTTTCTTACACGAATTTTACCAAAAATTTGCGCATCAGCATTTGCCAACTAGTTACCAAGTTTATCAAGATTGGATCTGTGTATTTCGAGTTATTTTGGAAATAACAACGATCTCGAGAAATAAATAAGGAATTCTACAAATTTTTTCCCAATATCTCCATCGATGAATATCTGATCGAACTTAAATTGAAAACACTGTTGTTAAATTTAGACTCCAAGATTCGTGTCGAATTTCATTGAAATCCGAACAAAAAAGTTCTCACGGGGGAATATTTAAGAATTTTTTTTATTATTTTTTTCCAGTATAATCCTCACGAAAGTTTACATAATATTTCTCGTTGGTTTTCAACCACTAACTGAAAAAATTGAATCTGATCCTGTCAGTTCTTCAGATAGCCAAAAATTTGAGATATTTATTTGCCCAATATCCCTGAAATTAATAATCGGATCCAACTGGATTTGAAGCACTGTTCAATATTTACTTCAGAGTATGGGCAAAATTTCATCAGAATTCGATGAACGGTTTTCGAAAAATAATTTTATTCTTAAAATTTGGAAAATTTTTACATATATTCTTCCAACACCTCCGAAAACAAACTCACATAGGCTCTGATGAAATTCATAACACTGTTATTAAATATTAACCACAAGGTATGTGCCGAATTTCATCGAAATCTTATTGATAGTCTCCGAAAAAAGAACCGAGGGGACAGAATTCAATTTGAACACGAATAATTCTTATCCAGGGATCCCATTTTCGAAGCACAATGCGAAAATTACGGACATTTAGGCAGAATGATAACTGAATGTGCAGAAGTTACAAAAATTCAAGACATGCACTCACGTCACGTGGATTTTACCCATTCATGAATTCCATCTTCAAAACTTCGCTCTAAACAGATTCTTCAAATATTTAGTCTCTAAATTGTTCAATTCGGATGATTTTGTGTTAACTATCTAATTATGAAGGCTGAATTCGTGATTTGGTGAAATCCGTCTAAATACCTAAACCAGTTCTAAATATTATTTTCCTAATATTTCCACAAATACTTATGAAAAAATCACGGGTTGTAGGTTCGTACCAAAATGAAATCTAGAATTCCCAGAAGTGTGCACTTAACACCTGAAAAGACAGTGGCAAGACCTGGTCGAGGTTCTTCAGATAAGACAGCTAGGGCAGATGGCAAAAATTCGGTGGTCCATTGCTATTACATGAAAAGTGTTCTGCTTGCTTCTACAGTCTTACAAGTAACAAGTAGAACCCCAAGACGAATATGTAAGCGCTGGTCTAAAAACGCTGCAATTTTTACACAAGGGTTTATTATTTTCTCATTTGAATAACCCAATACGCCATTGATATCTCAAAAAACTTACATATTATGCATAACTCGTTGGTTTCTCACAACACAGAAACCAATTCCATGAAATAATTCATGTGAACATTGAAATCTCAATAAATACACTTGTATAATTGAATAACATTTCGACATGCAGAACGCTAACTGAGTAGCAAAATTTAAAATATTTTGAATGAGAAGAGACGTTCCACAGTCGTTTCACCTCTTCGAAAATCTAACTATTTTCCACAATTATTAAATTTTGTGTCGGTATTCTACAACTGAGAATGAACTACAAATCAGATAAGGTTTGTCCTTTTTGAGATATTAGGGAAATAACCTCAATATTCAAAATGGTCACGAAATTTTTTGCACAAATAAATATCGGTCAAAACTGAAATTTGAAACACCGTTTCTAAATGTTGACTCTGAAACCTGTACCAAATTTCATTGAACTTTGATGAATATGTATCCGAAAAAAAAAATGTTTAAAAAAAAATTTTGCATTAAATCGAGTGTCTATATTTCACAATTAGTCATGATGTTTCAATCCAAACGCGCTCGTATTTCTTGATACTGAGGAAATAAACTCAATCTTTCAAACTACCACCAATACGTAAAACAAAATTCATGACTTTCCGCTAATATCAAATGTGTAGATGTGATTTCTAGTAGGACTCAACTTTGTTCTGAAAAATATTAATGAAAAGAAAAAAAAACTCAATCTTTTTTTCCACAGCAGATATCCGTTTCACTTGATTTACAAAGTATCCACCACACAAACTGAAAAACTAAAGTTATTTTCAAGAACATTTCTGTAACAATTAAATATATCGTGAACCTCGTCAGGTTGAATTCGAAAGAATAATTCTAGATTATAAATTTCGTTCGTTGTTATCGACGTCAGATACACTCAACCAAGAGGGTGTCAAATCCGAAAGTCTGTTTGATGTAAAGACGTGAAGTTCAAACAAGTAGTTTGCCGACAACCAGATGATGATAAATGCGGAATATTTTTGTCTACGCTATATCCCTTGTCTAAGGTCACAGACCCCATTCAGAACAGGTAGATAGATTATCGGCTCCTAACTTTAGTCTAAGGCTCCGACCCTCAGTATTAGATTATCGACAATTGATGAGATTTGCGGTTTGCGATTGACTTTTTTGCATATTATATCCCCGAATTTGATTTATCATATAAATACTCATTATTTTCTATATTCACGCTCATTTCAAACTGTCAGTACGAAAGATTTTGGATTTCGATTGAAACCAGTAACGGATATCCACAGGTTGACGATAATCGTACTACGCAAACCGAAATTGATGGAAACCTCCGATCAACCGAATTTTTTGGAAATCTGCATTATTTTAAATTGCGCTACTTATTTCGCGTTCTGCATTTAAAAGTGTTATTCAGTTATAAAAGAGTATTTATTGAGATTTCAATGTTTCAAATGAATTTTTTCATGGAATTGGTTTTTGTGTTCTGAAAAACCAATGATTTATGAATAAAATAAAAGTTTTATTCAAGATATGAATGAGCTTCATGAAGAAATTTAATCTTAAATCCCGTAATCCGCAGGGTGATATCTATAAATAATAATTTGATCCGATTTTCAGTAGTTATGTTTAAGATATTGGGAGAGAAAACCCAAAAATATTTAATCTGCACTACTTACGATTATGAAATTGTCAAGAACATCGATGGGGCATTTGCAAATTGTGATTATAAAATAATAACGCATCCATTAAAAATTTTTCGATATGTGTTGAAAATTTGGTAATCTATATTTTCATCTCCTTTTAGATGTATGACTCTGGATGAAAAGTTAACCGATTATTCCAGTGAATTACAATCTTAGAACTGAATGCGATGATGTCATTTTGGACATTATTGGAAATTTGCAGCGTTTTTCCTTATAACTCAGGAACCACTGGTCGGAAATCATCCGGGTGAAATTTTTTTGGTTTAGTTTTGCAACTGTAATCAACGTTCTGAGTTGCATGAAAATTCGGTGGTAAGTTTTCGAAAAATAATTTTTTTCCCCCCACCCCCCGATTTTGAGCCTTTAGGGTACACCGATTCTGCTGAAAAGCTTGGAGGATCAACGGACGGCGGACGGACGAATTTTTTTTTATTAGTTTATTCAAATCTACATACCCCAAAACGTAAACTGTGAAATTTTCAGGGGGGGTTAAAAATTTTTTTTTGTTGGTCGATCACTAAGATTTATTCTTTGATTTTATCAAATAATAAGCCAAAAAGAATGCAAATGAATATACATCTCTAGAACGAATATTGTCAGCCAATACAGGGGTGGAACCTATCTGTTTGACCCTATGATAAGTTATTATCATATTAGTACAATAATAACCAGAAAAGTTAAGACTATTCTTCATTAATAGACTTGGTAGTAGCTGATCCGTGGATTTCGTTTAGGAACGATAGGAAAAAGTTAGTGAGGTGAGAGATCTGCCGATATTTTGAAATTGCTTGATTTAAAAATTTCTTAGGCTATTTGCCTAATTTGTCGAAATGGCAAACATGGAAAGTGCCACTGAAAACCAGAAGAAATCTCTCCATGTCTAATTCAGGAACCTCTTCTATTTTTGCTACAAAAAAGAAAAATCTACATCTACCAATTTTAGCAACTGACTTGAAAAACTATGTGAGATGAAAAAATCCAGGTTGTTAATTGAAAATCAAGTTTATTGTGAGAAACATTTTTTTTGTGCTTGACAAGCAACAGAAATTGCTTCAGAAATTTTCATTGACGTAATAACTCATACTGATATCGTCCTGATGTCCATCTTATTGGACAAATTTTTTTCTGTATTTTTCAACGAATTAAATTCTTCAAAAAATTTCAGTGACTTTTTGGGTGTCAAATGAACCAAACTAACAATAGCATCTGTAGTATGATCCACCGACAATAAATCAAGAGGACAAGCTGACCGGCTTGAACAAAACCCAAAACACGATGCTGGTCCTTCGAATTCACAATATCCATTATACTTCAATCGACAATGTTTCCAATCCGATTAAAAGTGTCCTGACGAAAAAGGAAACAGATGACAAAAACTCATGGTAGTCTTTGTTAATTATGCCTCCTGATCCGAATTGGGAGCACAAAGGAATAGGGGCCATTCGTATGTCAGGTATAATAGATTTATCGGTTGGTGTGAAACAAAAAGGGGACAATTTCTATCACGAAACATATCCACTGTCAATCAGGGTATTGATTGATAGTGTTGACTCATTTTGTTTGGATCGATGACTATGCTTTGCAGGTCTTAATCACGAAAGAATACCTGAGTGAATGATGTGTTCAGTATTCAATGAGGACAGGGAGTAATTAATTAGGAACGGAATTTCTTCGGCAACGAGTCGATGGTTTTGATTCTTAATTCATGAACAGGGAGAAATAGCGAAAATTTCTCACAAAGGTTCATTATTTATGGACAAGGGTATTATTGAAAATCAGCTCTATAGATGAAAAAACTTAAATTTCACATTAAAACAAATTATGAACAAAATATGAGCCATTAATTTAAATGAATGTTCACAGTTTGATATTTTCTTCACGAAAAAAACTTTTCGGAAAAGAGGCCAACTAAGTTTCAACTTTATTCTTAAGTCTTCATCAGGGCTCTGAAATGGAATAACAAGAACTACAATGAAATTTAGATGTCTCAACCAATAATATTAAAATCTTATTTTAAAATTTACAAAAACACACATAATTCACAAGTGAGGAAACAAGTTCGGATCCAGGCTCGATAAAAATATTAGGTAAGTAAACCAATTTAAAAAAAAATGGTCCCACTTTTTGGCCCGTGTGATAACTACTGAACATACTGTTAGATGTCTCCTTTATCTTCTAGTTTGCTCAATAGAATGTTATCATCGAAGGTATCGAAAGCTTTCTTCAAGCCTACATAGACACATATCGATTGTACTCCTCTATCCAAACCAGAGCTGTTTCGAGTACAGGTGGGAAGTGCTTCGAGTACCAAGCACGAAGCAATGATTGAAAAGTGCTCCGGAATTTCGAGCTCTAAGTCCACTCATTTATGATATGCTTGCTTATGTGAAATTTTGATCTCCATATCTTGAAAAATAGATTGCTGAAAGAATTGTAACTTTTTAGTTGGTAGAACAATATGAACACAAAAACCTATGCCAAATTTCGCGAGCATCGTGTCACTAAAAGTTGTTGAGAAATATTAGAAAACTATATCGCAGAAATCATCGCCAGTTGTCGCTGCGAGAACCTCCAGTACGTTATTTCTCAGTGAAGTATGCGATTTAAACTCGATTTGGACTGTATTTTAAACAGTCTATGGCAAGTTCAGTAGGTAACGTAATTGGTGGTCATTGTAGATATGACTCTACTTCAGTGCATTTCTCGATTTTTGTCAGGCTTGTTCCCAGGAATGAAAGCGTAATCATCACATGTCTGTTCTTTCGGAATTTCAAGCCAAAAATGATTTTATACTACTGGGATATAATAAATAATTTAGAAATCATAGTCTAAAATATATACTAAATAATTTAGAAATCATAGTCTGTTGGTTGGCTCAAAGACTGAAGATGGACGAGTCGGAGCCGGTGTATAAGGCCCATCATTACAACTAGCCCTGCCAATGGGCTCCAGTCCATCGGTAGTTCAAGCGGAAACCTTTGCCATAAGGGAGTGCATCGCATATTTTACCGAAAAAAAGGAAATATATACTATCTGACAGCAGAGCAGCTCTACTAGCGCTTGATTCACCGTCAATTCGGTCAAAACTAGTCTGAGAATGCAGAATGTCACTCAACGCACTCGGATCAAATAATCAGGTCAACCTTATTTGGGTGCCTGGTCATTCTGGAGTGCATTGGAACGAAATGGCTGATCAGCTAGCAAGGGAGGGGGGATTAACCCCCTTCATTGGACCAGAGCCATTCTGCGGCTTCCCATCAAGCCACCAAGCAATGGCGGTTAAAGAATGGGAACAAAAGAGGAAGGCCAGATCCTGGCGAATGATCGAAGGACAGAGACAGGCTAAGTCACTCCTCTAGTACTCAACGAGCTGGACTAAGAAAGCTCTCTCGCTTAATAAATGGGAACTGAGAAAACTGACAGGCATACTCACGGGACACCGTCCTGTGAATTATCATCTTCGAAGCATGGCGAAGGTTCCTGACGATACCTGTCGCTTCTGCCAAGAAGCCACTGAGACAGCGGAACACCTGCTATGCAAATGTGAAGCTGTCCTCGGGAGAAGGCTGAGGCATCTTGGCTCCTGTTTCTTAAAACCGGAATAAGTAATGGGTGTAGCACCCGGGAAAGTAGTGAAGTTTATCGAGGCCTTGCTACCTGACTGGTTAACAGCGCGGGAATACACAATAGATCTTTAGGTCAAGGTATCAGCGAGGTTAAGCATAGCCTTATCGCCCCTGCTCTAATCTAATCTAAATCTAATCTAGTCTGATAGTACATGGTAATTTAATTTCGATCATTTTTTCTGGAACCAAGCATTGAGGGGCGTATTCAGTACCTAGGAGAAAAACCAAACTCGTGATCCTCTTTCATTGCTTCTTCTGATTTTCCAAAACAAGCTTCCCTAAAAGTATATGTTATCGATATACGTTCCACAACTACACAAGGTTTCAGTTCATTGCTATACAGGGTCTTTCACGAGGAACCTCACCCATATTTATACGGGAAACTACTGAACGTATTTTCATGAAATTCAGCACTTATAAGTATTTCACGATGCTGATGAAATCTAAAATATTTTCAAGGCATGAGCACCTCCGGTTTTTCAGGAAATGACGTCAACTTCCGTTTTTCAAATTAGAACACCATTTTTTTATTGCAGAAATAGATTCCTTAGAAAATTTCAATTTATTTTGATGTAACATTTTTCAGTTTTGGTTGGAAAATTCTCTCTGAGCGGGAAAATTCGAAAAAAAAATCGAAAATAGAGCTTCGCTGAAACAAGAATAACTTCGAGGTTTTTGGATGGAAAATTTTCATTTTTGGGATTTTTCAAGATGTAAGATTGATGTATCCACTTTAAAAATCGAAATCGCGATTCATGATACAGGGGGTGAAAAAATCGCTTTCAAAGTTAGGGATGACAAAATCGTGAAAAATTACATCAAAATAAATTGAAATTTCCTAAGGAATCTATTTCTGCAATAAAAAAATGGTGTTCTAATTTAAAAAACGGAAGTTGACGTCATTTCCGGAAAAACCGGAGGTGCTCATGCCTTGAAAATATTTTAGATTTCATCAGCATCGTGAAATACTTATAAGTGCTGAATTTCATGAAAATACGTTCAGTAGTTTCCCGTATAAATATGGGTGAGGTTTCTCGTGAAAGACCCTGTATACCTGCTAAGAAGTGCACGAAATGCTTGCAGTACTAGCACTAGCGATGTCCAGAAGCATTAGAAGAACTGTGGTGCTTGGGAGCCCTTTGGGTTGCTCAGAAGCGCTGTAGTGCTCCGGAGCACTTTGAAATACTCGAAAGCTCTTTTTCAGATCACTACACACGAAGCACACTCAAAAATTTTTCGAAACACAGAGCACTAAGCACTGGCTCGTCAGCACAGTGTTTGGGTGCAACAAAGTGCTCGGATGTGCTCTAAGCACAGGACTTTGAGGTAGCCCTGCGCCAAACTTGCGTATATACCATCTATCAGCTTGTGAATAGCATCATAAGTAAATTTTTCCTCGTGGAATCCATACTGTGAAGTAGACAACAACCTATACTCTTCCAAGTACATACAAACTTGTTTTCCATAAATTGCCGACTATCTAACTAAAAGAAAATGTCTTCTCCACTATCCACAGAAATAAATATGTAGGTACCATCAACTCAATCTTTCTCGATTGATTCAAACAAACATTCAAACGTAATGGAGCTCTATCATTCCCTCCTCGGTTTCGCATCTCGATACAGCTGTCCAGATTGCATATAATAATAGACGATACCCAGGAGAATCTCGGAGATCCTCCTGATTGAATCGTCCATCTCTTGCCTCGCTCAAAGTAAATAATTACACGGCTATAGGTGTATGTTTATCGGACGCGGTCGCCTTTTATGTTTCGGCCTTATAGAAAAAGAAGACTGGGGTCGTATCGTATTACCAATTGGAAATTGATTCATTACGGTACCTCGGCGAGGTATTTTCACGTCACGTATCGATGAAAATTGGTTACATGGATTTGTTTTCTACCTTTTGTGCGGTATTGAATTGATAGACGCGTTGCAGTCGTGTGGAAATTACCTTTTTTCTGAAAGGGTTACGAGCCCATTAACAGACGTGGCATATATGCGAAGCAGTGAACTGTGTGCTAATTTTTAACCCTATACTATTTTTTTACGATTCGAATATGCTTTCAGGAGATAAAAAATGGGAAAAGCGCTTGTATTGTACGAAAAACTTCGGGGTTTTGCATAATTATCTTTCAGATTGATGAATAAAAACTCACGCTTCATTTAATGAAAAACAACCTGTATCTCAGTTGTTTCAATTGTGAAGCAGTTCATTTTTGTTATGTTGTTCTAGAATATAAAGATTAGTACTTGACGCAAATTTCAGTCGAATCGACCAGGTGCTTTGAGAGGTAGTTTAGCTTAAATTTGATGAAATACACCATGTATCTTAGTTGTTACAAAAGGTCTTGCATGTAACACGAATTACCATATTTTTATGTTTTTCTGATTCTATATCGACACAAAATCAAAATGTATGCTATTACATACTTCAACAGTTCGCGAATTTGAAATAATTTGGTATCAAAAATGTTGAAATAGGGACTCGAAGTCGAAGCGGGAGAAACGCGTCAGATCGCCTTCTACGTCACTCGTTATTGTACGATTTACCGATCGATACAGCCAATGCTGTCTGGCTTGCTAGAGAGAGCAGTACACGAGAAGAAGAGAAGAGTGGGGATATCCCGGTACGTCACGGAAGACGCGAAGTTTCGTCCATTTAAAGAGCCGATATGCGGAGCCAAATTTAAAAGATCATTTTCTCATTGAAAATTGAAATTTTTGACGGCGGTTGAAGTTTTTCGGTAGCCTTACGGACAGAATATTTGATTCCAATGTTGAAAAAAATTCATGCCAGACCTATTGTGAGACAGTTCATTTACGGTATGTTGTTCTAGAATGTAGAGTGGTACTTGAACCAAATTTCAGTCGAATCGACTGTGTGCTTCGAGAAATGGTAGAGCTGCCATTTGATGAGGAACACCCTGTTTCTCGATCGAATTGAATTGAATACTGAGTTCAAAAATGATAACATGAAGGTTCTTACAGAATTTCTTTGGAACACAGATACTATGTGAGAAAAAGATGGCTGCTATTTCAGTTGAACGTCTAAACCATGTTGACTCTCGCTAATGAATCAAATTGAAGTTACCTACTTAGATATTGAATCATTCGATCAAGAAATTTGATATTGGAAATGGGTAGTTGTATGAGATTTCCTCCGTAACGGTCTTCGAGATGAAATTCAAGCAAGTCAAATTTCTCTCTTGTAATATTGAAGTTTGTTGCTTTTCAGCAATTTCGTATTTTTTTCGAAATCACTCACCCAATGGCTCCTTATTTTGATACAAATGTTATTAACGAAATGGCGAAGCAACAAACTTTCATATTACAATCGAGACATTTTGCCGGCCGAATTTCATCTCTTGTGATATTACCTACGATTAAATGTTTATAAGGTAAGTATAGAAGGTTATTTCAAATTAGACTTGAACCTTGGAAAAGGTAACATAACTAAATGGACGAATATCTGTCGATCAATCAACAAACATTCCACCTTGATCATAGCTAACCATCCAACCAACAACAGAAATCTACAGCGAAGAAGCGTCGTCCAAGAAAAATGGTTACTGCTATTTCACAGTTTCAACTGATCGTCAGACCAGCTAAACTTGGATAAACCGCAGAATAGGAACCTAGACACTTATAACCTGTCAGATGGAATAGTTTATAGTTTGGTAAGGGGTAACATTCCACTGCGACCTTAAGGTCTATTTTGCCCCATCGTCGGAGCTGTTTTTCGCATGCGGTACCTACAGCTCGCCCTCCATCTCTAGAGCTCTGATGAATTCTAATATCTGTGAGGGCTTCAAGGAGGCTAAGTTCTCATTCCTCCTATAATGCTCCTGCCCGAGATATTTCTTGCGCAGGCTCGCAATGGCGAGGCATTCTGCGATCAGGTGAACAGGAGTTTCCTCCCCTTCGCCACAGAATCTGCACTCGTCAGTTTCTGATAAGCCTATTCTCATCATGTGCTTCCTCAGGTGACAGTGTCCTGTGAGGAAACCAGTGAGGAGGCGTAGCTTGTTCTTACTGACATCCAAATGATTTTTGGATCTAGTAATTTCAAAGTTCCGAAGGAACTTTTTAGAGTGTTCCATTCCTGGAGAATTCCTCCATAGTGTCCCTCTTTCTTTTTCTTCCTCCTCCAAAAGCTTTTCCTTATAGGTACATTTGCCCATACCATAGAAAGGTTCTGGGCCAGAAGGTAACGTTTGTGCTCTATTTCTGGCTAGAGTGTTAGCCTCTTCATTTCCTCTGATTCCTGAGTGCCTAGGAACCCAGACTAAGGAGACCTTGTTATTCTTGCCTACTTCATTGAGTTTCCTTCGGCACTCCCATATCAGCTTTGAGTTCAATGTTTTAATAGCAGCCTGACTATCAGAATGGATCACTATGTTACACCCTTGATAGTTTCTTTCCAGGTTTATTTCTATGCATCTTTCGATTGCAAGTATTTATGCCTGAAAAACACTCGAGTAGGAGCCTAGCGATAGTGTGCACTTGGTTCTAGGCCCGTATACTCTAGCGCCGGCCCCCATCATGGTTTGAGAACCATCTGTAAACCATTTAACGGTATTTGCTTTGAAGTTTTGGGTAGTGTATTCCTTTTCCCATTCTTCCCTTCTACATAGCATTGAGTCAAAGTTCTTCTTGATGCTTACTTTTTTAATCATAACATCACTAGGTAGGTTCGCTGATGAGATGTACTTGTTCAGAGAGGACCAGGCTCTCTGACTTTTAATTCTCTCATTATCTGTACCTTCCTAGATATTCTAAGGATAGCTTCATGGGCTACCCTATTGATCACTAGATGTAGAGGACTGAGATCTATGATGACCTGAAGTGCTCTAGTCTGGCACGTTCTCATAGCCCCAGTGATGCAAACACAGGCCTTTGTACCTTGTCGAGTATTTTCCTCATGCTTATCTGCCCTGCTTTAGCAAACCAGACTACTGCCCTGTATGTTATTATCGGTCTTACAATCATGACATACATCCATCGAAGTATTTTAGGGTTACAGCCCCAAGTTTTACGGGATAGTCTTCTGCACACCATTAAAGCCCTTATCGCTTTACTAGCAAATTTTAACATGCTCATTCCACAGAAACTTACTATCTAGGGTGACTCCCAGATATTCGACTTCAGATGGAATACTGCAGTATAAGTACGTTTAGCTCGCCATCTTCCAGGAGCATCTCGCAAATCCTATCTTCGAATGAAGAATACTTTGATCGATGTGAATGACGTATATCCTTTTGTCGTATCAGTGTCGAAGGTGTTTGTATGACTCATTTGCTGTCCTTCGAGCGGTATTTATTGATATCCGAAAATCGACAGTTTTCAAGGTATTTAATTTCTTTTTACATTTTTAAATGGCTCCTCACCTCAGTACATTTCAAGTAAATTTTTTCTATGCTGACCAAATTTAATCCCAATTTTGGGTTATTTTTATCAGACAAAGATATGGTTTTTATGAAAAAAGCAGAATTATACTGTATTGCATGTTAAAAATAACAAGTATGATAACGCTTGGGAAGCCGATTCCTTTTGATAACACATGCATTAGTTTTCATGCCGGATATTCAAAAAGTTGCTTATAAATGAATCTGCTTTAACGAAACCAGAGAATGCATTCTAACGAAATTTTTTCAGGGAATAAAGAAGGCATATTTTGAAAATAGTTTTGGCAAACATAAATTGGAATTCGAAAGTTGTAGGCCACTATTGAAAATCACAAGAAGTCAAATTTCTTAAAAACTTTTGGTTTTCGGTTAACCATCAATATGGCTCAGAAATCGCAAATGCGTCATAGTATCACCTCTTCTTTGATTCCCGTCTATAGGTTTATTCCCACTATACGATCCGTTACCTTCCAGTATCCCTTCAAAATGTTTAACGTCAAAATTAAGTAGGCAAAAATGTCCTTTAGACAGAACGTGAACGGGACGTATAGTGTGCAGACATCAATCCATTTACACCTTATAATATTTTATTTCATACTGTACTGTGATATGCCATTTCCGGGACTCATTTTAGCCCGGAAATGATACATTACATCACTAGGCCGGTGAAGTAACATTACCGGACTGGTATATATCAACTAACATATGAATGATTTTTATTACAATTTTAGCACAAAAAATAAACTTTACCGCATCCAAGCAGTAAGCCAACATTATGTTTTCATTCAGGATCTTCTCCACGTTGTAAGTTTTTCGCCATTCACAGAGTAAATCGTATTTCTTTTGATATCGTCTGGATGACTTGGCCGGGATAACTTTCACCGTCGCTTCAGAACTTTTTTTCAAAATCTCTGCATCCATTTTATTTAAAATTATTCAAAAACAAAAATTCAAAACGATGCTGAACTGACAGGCAAAACAATCAATAAAAAAATCTTCGTTACTGTTAGCAACCGATTCAAAGCAATCACCCTATATTAATGGATGGTTTTACATCACGTTCTGACACATTACTGACACCTTCAAACTACCTGAATAGACAGTTCAATTTTTGTACCAAATATTTGAAAAAAATATTGCGCAGTATGAAATGAAACGTTGTACGATACACGGCCGTGAAATGTCATTCAAATACTCGTCAAGAAATTCCAAACTCGTACTTAAATCAGCCATTTCCGGCATTTCTCGGGCTTGTAACTTAAATTACTATTACGGGAAGGATACTGAAAGGTTACGGAACGTATATCGTGAGAATCAACCTTAATTTGGAATCGTCCTGTTTACATGTTCATGAAATTTTGTGTTTCTATTGATGCGTTGCTCACCTATTTCAATAATGAAACAGTATCAAAGAGCTAACTAATATTCTGACATTGAAGCTGTACGAAATAGGACTTTTGTTCCCTACAAGTCATGAATACATAGAGTCCGCATCGACCGATTAAACCATATTCGATGCCTTTGGCAGCGATATTAATTATTATCCAGTCTAGTTTTTGAATGATATATGCATACGAGCGTGAGCTGTAAAAACAAACATGTATCGCTCTGATATACCGCAGCTGGTAACATAAATAGATCCTCGGAAACAATTCAATTTCGATGGAGCGAATGAACGGTTTTCACTTTCGTGCCATTCAATGTAATTCCAGTGTTAATTGAACTTCCGGCTGAATTAATGAGATCAAACCGTATTGATTGAATTGTAACGCCGTATCATCACATTTGTTAGGTCGAGACTATTGAGTGTGACTTTTGGATATTAGCTTCAGGGAACATTGCTTTATCGATATACTTGCTTACTTCTGTTACCTGTGAACTTTACAAAGGTGTTTTCGAAAGAAAGGGTTTAGGTATACTCCATTCACTTTTATAATGTAGCTCGGTTGGCCATGACATCCTGACAGATTTCACCGTGTATATTTTGAAATTGTTAGGTTATGGTCATTTTCCTGTCAGATAACTATGCAACGTTGTCCTCTCTACATACATAGAGGTCGTAGTAATTACTTATTTTTCAAATGTCAATCTACATTGATAAAGTAATGAATTTGAGAAAATATTATTTGAATTCGATAATTCCAAAGACCTGGCGAATGTTGAAGAAACTTTTGTCTCTGTTAATACTGGAAATATTTCACGTATATAAACATGGTTGAAAGATTTAGCTATGCTTTTTTCTTGTAAGGAAATCAAGAATCGGGTTTTTCAAAATAAAGTCTTCAGTTCAGTCTTTGTGGGTGCACCAATAGAAGGATATTCTTTGTCGTCTCTTTCACTTAAAATCTTCCTTATTGTATTGATGTGCAGCTAAAAAATAAATATCTATTCATATAAAATATAATTCCTTGGTTTTCACTTACATACGTCGAAAATGTTGCATAGCTTGTGTTGAATTATTGATTCCGAATTATCAGGGTTACTATCAGAAAAAGCCGATTTCAATTCTACATAGCACTTCCTGATACATTGCCTCTGCTTCTTCAAAACTACCTTCGGCATTTTGATTAGTTTGCAAGCGTTATTATGCTGAGATTTAGAAATCTAGAATCGATTGATATTGATAATAGTAGAAATTGAAATTTGGCAACGTCTTTTGACATTGCCGATATTTCATGAGTGCCAACCTGCGTCAGTTTTAAGGGAAAAAACTTGATAAACCTAAATCATGGCCAACCGGGCTACATTATAAAAGTGAATGGAGTATACTCGATATTTCAAGAGAAGATTTGCACCTCTAATTACGAAGCCAAAATTCGCCAATGGACAAGATCCATTCAATGATTCCGCAGATATACCTACCCATTCGAAACTTCATTTTTCCAAGACTCCTAAAATACATATCCAACTGAAATCTATTTCTTAGTTGAAAAATTCTTGCATGAAAGTTTTCAGCTCAAAAATCCTTTATATCCATGAAATAGTCCTATAAACTCACACTCCATAAATGCTTGATCATTGGGGCCGATATATGTGGAATCTTCCCTTAAAAGAATTACTTTTTTGGCTACAACCACAATATTTCAGGAATCACCGGAGCATAGACCAGTTTTACGAAGTAGGATGATAAGTTATTATTGTCTATTGGATGAAAGGTAGTCTACACAGAAAGTAACATTCATCCTGATATCAATCACCTCAGGCGATCAATAGTATGGACATCACTATACGTATTTCACATTGGGACAATGTCAAAAATTGATCAAAATAATGAACTTTAGTGATTGACCAATCACTTTTTCGATCCTTAAAATGAATGCTAGGCCATTATTTTAATGTATTTATTACATTGCACCGATGATAAAACACATCTCAAGGAAATTTGCCCCAGGACAATGTGAAAAATACATTGAATGAACGTCCTGGGAGTGATCAATACTAGGTAGGCACGCTCGATCACCATGAAACCTTGTGATAATGCCTTGCCTAATGGATCCATCCCATGTATACATCACATCAATGTATCAGTGTAATTGATTCATGCCCTGGACTTATATTATCAATGCTTCAGGGCATCAATGATGTCCTGATACCCTATTACAATCAACGTGTTTATCAATTGATGTACGCGAACCTTATTACAATCACCGCGTTCATCAATTAATGTAGGTACACGAACCTTTAAACAATCATCGTGCTATTGAACTAGTTATATCTAGTTTAATTCTGGTCCAGTCGTCTAACATATGCATATCGCGGAAGATTTTCATTTGTGCTTGAAGTTGACCACAAGGTACAAGGTAAGTACTTGTCGCATGAAAGTGGTTTTTTTTTCAAATATAATTTTTTTTTCTGTTTTTGCGCGCATGTTCTAGGGGAACAGCGTGCTATCGTTTTGATCAAATGTCTGTAATTTTGGATGATTGAGCCGAAAATGGTCTCAATCGACTAGGTTGGACTCACTGATGACGAATCCGGTGTCAAAATCGATTCTGTCCGGCCGGCCGGCCGTAGACACGATAACTGTCGAACGAAGTGAGCTATCGACTTGAAACTTTCAGGGTAGGTCGCGCATTGGAATGCCGCGGTTGAGTTCGTTTATGGGCCAAATCGATCGAATAGTTTCGGAGTTATAGGCATTTGAAGTTTTGAAGTTATTTATTTTTTATTTCAGAAACTACTTGAGCGATTGGATTCAAACTTGGCAGTTTGGTGGAGTATAACGACGCGCAACTTTGAGCCAAATTTCGTCAAGATCATATTGTCAATAAATTTAAAAAAAAATTTTTTTCGAAATTTTTTTACAAAAAAATTTTTTTTTCGGAAACCATTCATCATATCCAAAAAAAATTATACTCACACTTTGACCTTCTAATTTCACAGCAGTGTACTAAATTTCAGCTCGATACGATCATAAGTTTTGGAGATATCGGGAAAAAATATGTCAAATTTCGAGGTTTTCTTCTCGATATCGTTGATTTTTTTGGTATTACTCGAGAAATACTGATTCGGTCCTGATTAAACTTCACAGCTAGTTTTAAGATGCTGAAAGACAACTTTGTGCAAAATTTCGTGATAACCGGGTTATTAGAACAATTTGAAAAAAAAAATTTATATGATTTTTTCATCATATCATCCTCATTAAATTCTGTATGAAACTTCGAACTGTTATTTTCGATGAAGTACTGGATTTCAATTCGATCTGGTCTGTATTTTTGGAAATATTGGAAAAATAAAATTTTGATTGGGTATATCTACGGAATCATTGGGTGGATTTTACCCATTCACGAATTCGGCCTTCGTAATTAAGGTCCAAACCTTCTCTACAAATATCGAGTTTCTAAGTTGTTTCTTTCGGAAGTTATTGTGTTTACGCAGTCGGCCGTTAGGCTGACCGTAAATTCAGTACTTCATCGAAAATAACAGTTCGAAGTTTCATACAGAATTTAATGAGGATGATATGATGAGAAAATCATATAAATTTTTTTTTTCAAATTGTTCTAATAACACGATTATCACGAAATTTTGCATAAAGTTGTCTTTTAGCATCTTAAAACTAGCTGTGAAGTTTAATCAGGACTGAATCAGTATTTCTCGAGTAATACCGAAAAAATCAACGATATCGAGAAGAAAACCTCGAAATTTGACATATTTTTTCCCGATATCTCCAGAACTTATGATCGTATCGAACTGAAATTTGGTACGCGCACACGTTCAAATTCGTTGCTGAAGCGGTCATCTACATTGAACATGCGCGCAAAAGTTGCTGCCTTCACGGCAGTGCTTTTTGAACTTTTTATACCAATTTTTATTCCAATTGTTTTCAAATAGAATCACACGCTAACTATGTGGAGAAAGTTCTAAGATCAACTGAGAGTGATAAATGAATTTTATATGAATTTGATAATCTTGCGGGAGAGCTTTGTTTTCATACAAGACGGTATAAAAAGCTTATTTTTGGACAGACGAGATGCAGCAGTCATGTGGGCACTTCAAAATGGTGAAAAACTACAACTAGAAAGATCCTATGCAACGAAATTTGCAGTTCGAGAGTGCCTCTTCATGTCTTCATACCTTGGAAGATCAACACATGAAGTGGTGGAACTTGGATTCACTTTCTGAATTCGTAAAAGCATGCCACTGGTGGGGATATTCCGCAAATTCAAAAAGTATACACATAATTCGACGGTAAAAGTTTCAAGTTCTTCAATATTGTTAGAGCGATGGAGATGTTTTAAAACATTTGATCTATACAATTCAAGCTACCCTACAGAAAGTATGCTGTTCCGGTCATCCATTGAAACTTATCTTTTAGCTTTAAAATCCTAACATTTATATCTTAAAATCCACGATTTGTATGAATTTCTAATGAATGTTGAATACATTTTACATATGATATCAATTTTCTCAAATCACAAGAACTCCAATATCTAGAACACTGTTGATTTTCGGTTGTCAATAAATATGGCTCAAAACAGCAAATGAGTCATACTAACACCTTCATGGTTGGCATCTGATTTGTTATCACCCTGTTTATTTTTTTGTGTGACGATATATTGATTTTCCACCAAATTCGATATATTCACGAGTTGGCAGTTTTACATATACAAAAAAGTAAGATCCAATCAAAAATCGCCAACGTCGCGCGTCGAAGAAAGCTTACAGTTTTCGGCAATCCAACTTTGAAGGAACTCGAAAATATTGAGAATCATACCTGCTCTTGATATAATCTGTGAATATGTATGAGTATTATTAATCAAATATTTGCAGTGATTATGGTCTCAAACTACGATTTCAATCGAAATGTATGCTTCCAGCGCTTCTCTTGACGTTGTTCGATACATCTGAGTAATAAATATATTGGATTTTACATTTTTAGAGATTTGAATTCCTAATTCGTAAATATATAATATTTGGCAGAAAACAAATAAATCGTCACATAAAATAAATATATTGCCTCAACTAATACCTATACTGCCTCAAAAATAAATATACAGGGTGAGTCTGTGACCTTGCAGAATATTTCAACAGAAGATTCCTGAAGCCAAAAGAAACCCTTTTTCCTTACCATTTTTTCCGATTCGGCTTGCTTCGTAAGATACAGACTGTTGAAAATCCATAAAAAAATTTAATTCTCGATTATATCTCGCGAACGATCTCATCGAATGGGATGTTTTTTGGAATATAGTTTTTTATTGATATGCTGAATGTTCCTCGATTACAAAATTTCATCCACATCCTCCAGTTTCTTTAATATGACCATAACATTTCATAAATATACCAGAAATTCAAAGAATACAACTTTTAAAAATAATTTGAATGCTATTCAACGAATTTTTGACCATTTTGGAAAGTAAAAGTGTTCCTTATTTTTTTTCGAGTAATCTGAAATTCAAAAATAAAAAATATCTGTGAAATTCCGAGAATTGGGTACTTTGGCTGAATGCAACTCTGTTCAAAAAATTCACAGTATTCAATTTTTCCGCGTTGCCACGTCTAAAAGTTGAGAATGGAATCCTAGCATTTTTTATTTGGAATGATTTGTAAGCGGAGTAGCCGACTTTGGCTAATTCACAATGGACGTAACCGTAAGAATCCCGCAACTCGTGCGTAAAAATCAAAGAGTCAAAATTCATAAGTACCAACACCTTCACAATAGGTTCAACTTTGCTTTTGACTTCCATAAGTCGAATGCAGTTCTATTCTTATTCCTTATAATTTCTGTTGTTTAATTCTTACATCTCATGGTTAAGTGAATTTACGGTAAAGTTATGTTCATTGTAAATTGGCTATTAGTTCGAAAGTGGAGTAATATGAATAAGCTCACCTCAACTTCTACAATTTAAATACTCCTAATGTTCAAGCAAATTTCCACACCACTATCAGAAACCTTGATAGTATTTATTTTGAGGTTTTCTTCAAATGCGCTTTCATAACATAACAACCACAGATTTATACTTCAGTTCAGAATCATAGACTATACAAGTGTACCTATACATAGAATTGTCATATTGTGTGTTGTTTGATTTCGAAGAGTTCTTTCTTTCTGTTCGTCAATTTGACAACGTTTGTACCACAGAACACTATATTTACTTCATGGTTTGTACGTTCATAGATAAATTAGGTACATCTGTTTTATTTATTTATGAAAATGAAAGTTTGAATGGGTTATGTCTGAATCTGTTAATTCTTGAAGAAAATGAAATGAACAAAGAAAATTAATAATTACAAATTGAAGATGAATCTCAAAGCTGATATGATTGATAGCTAGATGAATTCCTCGTTATTTAAAATGAAACCAAGAGAAGAATATTCAACTTTTATCGCCCACGAAATTTGGAATACCTAACTTGTTTATTGTACTATAAATACAACTTTTTTCACCAACTGGAATGTAAAAAGTAAGTTGACGCTTGTTTTCATAACAGAGTTGCTTATTTCGAAGATTTGAATGGTATCTTTTAGGCTTGGGAAAATTTCAGTGTTCAGGTTTCCAGGGGCGGCCAGCCTATTATGAAAATTTATAATGCCTATAACTTTTTATCTAGGCCGAATCGAAAAAATGGTAGAGGACAAATGTGTTTCTTTCAGCTTCAAGAATCTTCTGTTAAAATAGTCTGCAAGGTCAAAGACTCACCCTGTATTTACAAACACACTTTTGTTCCAATCGGCAGTAGCAACCCTCCTGATAAACAAACCACCGAGGATCCTCCATATAAGGTATGAAACAATTCATAAGATATCAAGCAAGGGTTAGGCTGAAACAATACAAATGAATCTTCGTGCGCTTCACTTTCCTTGTGACGCTGGAAGAACCGCAAAGCTGCCAGATCAAGCGGCAGATCTTGCCGAATAATCATCCGTAACAATTACTTGATTTCCGAGTAATTTCCACATCCAAGATTTCCTGAGTTGCTTCGTATTGCAATTCAACATTAGCACGTCAACATTCACAGGCATAATTTGTACTTCACGCTCAGAATTTTCCTGTATCGCAATATCA
The DNA here is from genome assembly GCA_958510865.1 of Myrrha octodecimguttata. Classification (NCBI taxonomy): domain Eukaryota; kingdom Metazoa; phylum Arthropoda; class Insecta; order Coleoptera; family Coccinellidae; genus Myrrha; species Myrrha octodecimguttata. The sequence goes on from OY294057.1 coordinate 38,336,962, forward strand.
ATAAAGCGTGCGGCAAATAGCCAATTAAGGACGTTCCGCGCAACGTTCGTATCCTCTTTTCAGGTACACAGGCTATAAATCAGCTTCAGTCGCACTTATCTGCGAAATCAACGGGACCTGATCAACGCTAAACAACCTATTGTGGTATATCGGGAATACGGCATCGACGTTCTGAAATGTTTATCACTGCCATACGAGATCCTTCTCCCAAGGCAATCGGTGTACAGGTGTCATCCAAGAATAATGGGAGATTCGAGAAATCGATTTGAATACGAAGGAATGGAGACACAGATACTTCAACTTTGTTGGGATGAAACTGCTTCACAAAAGTAGAGGTAGGAAGATTAAAATTGGGAGTTTGTTTTCGCCGGAAAATATCAGTTGCTTTGTACCTATTCAGTAAAATTCAACTCTGCTTACAACTCGAAAAAAATCAGATGTATGGGTCGTGGGTCAATAGTAGTCATAGTGCAACTATGTGCACTGTTGGATCTATCATCACTACATGACCGCCTCTATATAAATCCAGTTTAGGCAATATTAAATATAAAATTTTTGGCGTGCAACTCATATACACAAGTCTACTTCTTGGAGCATTCAGTGGATTTTCGAAATTATTTTCTCTATTGATCCTCATAGGAAGAATTGAATCGTGAAAGACTATAGTGAACCTTATCCTCTTTTCGTCTGAAATCTCCGCTTTTTGCTAGTTATAGCTTATAGTTTGGTAAGGGGTTATATTCCACTGCGGCCTTAAGGTCTATTGTGCCTCCTCGTCAGAACTGTTTTCGCATTGCGTTACCTACAGCTCGCCCTCCAGCGCTAGAGCTCTGATGAATTCTTATATTTGTGAGGGCTCCGAAGAGGATAAGTTCTCATTCCTAATATAATTCTCCTGTCCAAGATATTTCTTGCGCGGGCTCACAATGGCGAGGCTTCCTGTGATCAGATGAACAGGAGTTTCCTCTTTTTTTCCACAGAATCTGCACTCGTCAGTTTCTGATAAGCCCATTCTCATGATGTGCTTCCTCAGGTGACAGTATGCTGTGAGGACTGAGATCAAAATGATTTCTGGACGTTGCAATTTCATGGTTCCGAAGGAACCCTTTAGAGTGTTCCATTCCTGGAGAATTCCTCCAGAGTGTCCCTCTTTAATTTTCTTCCTTCTCCAAAAACTCTTTCTCATAGGTGCATTTGTCTATACCACAGAAAGGTTCTGGGTAAGTAGGTAGCGTTTGTGCTCCCTTTCTGGCTAGAGTGTTTGCCTCATTATTTCCTTTCATTTCTGAGTGCCCAGGAACCCAGACTAAGGAGACCTTGTTATTCTTGGCTACTTCAATGAGTTTCCTTCGGCACTCCCATATCAGCTTTGAGTCGATGTCATAGGAGTTCAGTGCTTTGATAACAGCCTGACTATCAGAATGCATCACTATATCATACCCTCGATAGTTTCTTTCCAGGTTTAGATCTAGTCATCTTTCGATTGCAAGTAGTTCTGCCTGAAAAACACTCGAGTAGGAGCATAACGATAGTGTATACTTGGTTCTGTTCTTCTCGGTGCTCACTTTTTCAATCATAATATTACTGGGTAGGTTCACTGATGAGGTGTTCTTGTTCGCTTTTTGCTTGTGAGATAGTAGATTGACAACAAAACTATCATCTACCACTGGATTGGAAGTAACTTCCTCATTTCAAACCGATTCATATTTACTTCCAGGGTCCCTATTCCTGACTGAGTAGTATAAACGTTCGATCTCATTCCATCAAAAATGATCAGCGTATCCTTGGCAACAGCGTCGACACGCCCACTTCCCAGATTTCGAGAATAGGGAGCCAGGAAGCAGCATCATCTTTTCATCGAAGTCATCTCCAGAAAGTCTTCAGATAAGAGATTTTTTCATCTCAATTCCTATCTCACTCATGATCATGTTTATATCCTTTCATTTCATCTAGAGTGGTGTGAATTCATGAACGCGAATTTACATGTACTGCCAATCAGGTTCTTGGGGAGTCCGTAGGGGTGGCGGATGAAAATACAATGCTTGTAGTACTTGTGTGGCTAGCTAAGTGGTAGAGCGTCACACTCACGATCGAAAAACATTGGGTCCCAGATCAGAAAAGAAATGTTGTAGTCAGATGGTATCGGCCACCATTCACTATGAGTAAAAAATGAACAGCGTTTTGTCCAGGGTAATGACACAATAACAAAACCTACACAGAATGCACCTTATACTCGAACTTGCACAAGCTATCTTCAGAGTACGATAATCGGCAAAATGAAATTCCAATAATAAAAACTTGGTTCCAGGAGTGCTCAGTCGGATTTAGGGTAGGGCCAGAGGACCAAAAGGACAAGATATGGGACGCTATGATAGTATGTATATGGCCTTATAAACGATAGGAACTCACAAGATGAGATCTTTGCATAAAGCATTGGCGGAATAGCACTTTGAACAGTCGTACGACATCTTCAATGACGATGTTGGAACCAGTTTTCATCAAGCACCAATAGGCAAATACCATTCAAATATCACCAACTGACCTTCATTGGGTCTGTCCATGGAGGTTAAAGAAGGGGAGGGAGCATATCCTATATTTCCCTTGTACCAAAAGTGAAGTACAGTTTTGAGAACCTTCTGCGGATTTACCCATACCAATATGGCCGACAAATACAAGGTAAATATTTGTATTCTGTGGTGTATAGCAAATGAGACAAAAATATTCAGTTCAAAGTCGGCCATATTAGTAGGGGTAAATGACGTCAGGTGTCCCCCAGGGTTCCGTTCTAGGCACTATCTTGTTCTTATTATACACCTCCGATCTCCCTAAACTTCTCCACTCAGCTTGCTCAATGTTCGCGGATGACACGAAAATTTACAATTTTCCTTTGGCTAATTTCGAAACACTTCAGCGGGACCTGAATGAGATTGGCGTTTGGTGTGAAGACTGGTTACTTCCTTTGAACGTGGACAAATGCTCTGTGCTTCATATTGGTGGAAACAACCCGAGAAAGAAATACATCATCAATGGTTTCACGCTGCGCAGTGTATCAAGTCACTGTGACCTGGGTTTGACTGTTACCGAAGACTTACGTTGGTCTAACCATGTTTCTTCCATCACTGCTAGGGCAAGACAATTGACTTATGCCATCCAGAGGACATTTAGCGGATGTGACATTGCCACGTGTAAACTCCTTTTACGAGTTACATAAGACCATTGCTGGAGTATGCTGGCCCGGTTTGGTGGCCCTCCACCCGTGCCGACGAACACCATCTCGAGTCAGTGCATCGTTGGAATACACGCATACCATACGGAATAACTCGCCCTTCCTACGAGGACAGACTCATCGTTTTCGGGTTGCCATCTTTTCAATCACGACGGGAGAGGGGAGACTTAATATTCTCCTTCAGATCACTCCGTGGTGACTTCGGTGATCGTATTCGAGGCCTTTCCACTATGAACAACAACAATCTGAGAGGACATCAGTTCAAGTTGTCGAAAGAAAACTTTCGAACATCCAAACGACACAGTTTTCTGACTAACAGAATTTTTGAGAGATGGAACCGTTTGCCGAGTATTGTGGTCGATGCTGGAACCGTCAATGCCTTCAAGAATGCGTTGGATCTCTTTGATGCAAGAACTACTTATTTGTAAACTTTTTTCTATTTTTTTTATTTTCTTTTTGAGTTTATAGGAATTTCCTCAACTCTACTTGTATGTTTAATAATAATAATAAAATCCACAGAAGTTTCTCAAAACTGTACTACACTTTTCAAACTTTATGCCCCCTCCACTCTTTTACTACCTCCATGGGTCTGGTCCATATCTTGATTCATCACTGATGAAACCTGTGGTCAGAAAACATTCAGTATTTGTTGGACTTCCACATCCTTAAGATGGGCGATCAGATCACCATTCCTATTTCGACAAAGATACGTCATACGATAATGCCATACAAGATAATTCGTTTCTGATCATCTTTAGGTTATCTTTCAATCATATCCCAGACTTGTTCAATTGCCTCGAGGTCAGAACCTGGTACTGAACAAGCCGTAGTGGCATTACCGAAAGAATAATTTGGAAACAATAGAATAATGTGCGATCAGACATTATCCTCCATACCTTCATATGTAGGAAATCTGAGAATATTGAAGGCTTGGCAAGCATTCAAGCTGACCTAGAGAGCTTATACAGTGCAACCACGCGCACTGTGTGACCATACGGATACGGGTAACTTTCATGTGCGGGTATGTCAGTACCTCACATTCGAGTTACTTAAAATCTAGAAAAGCACTGCCGTGAAGGCAGAAGCTTTTGCGCGCATCTTCAATGTAGATGACCGCTTCAGCAACGAATTTGAACATGCACACAGAAGCTGCTGACTTCACGGCAGTGCTTTTTTAATTTTTTTTCGATAAATTACTGGATTTTAATTCGATCTAATCTGTATTTTTAGAACAATAACTCCCGAAAGAAACAACTTAGAAACTCGATATTTGTAGAGAAGGTTTGGACCTAAATTACGTAGGCCGAATTCGTGAATGTGTAAAATCCGCCCAATTATTCTGAAGATATACCCATTCAAAATTTTATTTTCTCAATATTTCGAAAAATACAGATAAGATCGATCGATTGAATTCCAGTACTTTATCGAAAAATGACAGTTCCGAGGTTCATTCAGAATTCAATGAGGATAATATGATGAGAAGATCACAGAATTTCGAATATTTGAAAAAAAAATTGTTATTTCCTTTTCAAATCGTTCTAATCACATGATCATCACCAAATTTTGTACAATATTGTCTTTCAGCATCTTTGAACTAGCTGCCAAGTGTTCATGACGATTGAATCAGTATTTCTCGAGTTCTACCGAAAAAAACAACGTTATCGAGTAGAAAACCACGAAATTCTACATATTTTAACCCAATATCTCCGAAACTAATAGCTGTATCGAACTGAAATTTGGTAAACTGCTGTGAAATATGAATTTCAAAGTATAACTGTAATTGTTCTAGAATGAGAACAATAGTTTCAGAATAAAAAATTTTGAAAAAATTTTTTTTTAAATTGAGTGACGATAAGTTTCCAACTAACTGCCAAGCTGAAATCCAATCTCTTCAGTGTTTCTGAAATATGAGAGAAATAACCTCAAAATTTCAATTTGCTATAACTCCGAAACTATTCGGCCGATTCAGCCCATTAGCGGACTTAACCGCGGCATTTGGATGCGCAACCTACCCTGGAAGTTTCAGGTCGATAGGATACTCCGTACGACCGTAATCGTGCATCGGGCAGAATCGATTTCGACGCCGGATTCGTAATCAGTGAGTCCAACCTATTCGTTTCAGACCATTTTCGGCTCAAAATTCGAAAATTACAGACATTTGGACAAAACGATAGCACGCTGTTCCCCAAGAACATGCGCGCAAAATCTAGAAATTCCGTTTGTTTCGTAAGTCGCCTTCCCTTACTACTTCTCAAGCAACAATTTATATACTATTTCCGTGTTATCAGCTGGGACTTGGACCAGGCGATTCGTTCTACTGCCTTGCAAGTACTCAGGTGCTGCAGTTGTCCTATGCTTTTAGCTCAAGCTTCCCATTTCTACATATCCACAACTTTGTGAAGACGCCTCGCGAGAGATACTTGAGCATATCTTGAACACAAATATAAACAGGTGTCATCACTGAACACCACCGTATAACACTTTTGATTCTCATACGTATAGAGGACAAGCTGTCAGTGGTATCATGAAATATGATCGATTTGATGAGAAACTGAAGCTCTGAAACTAATGAAACCACTCAAAGGTTTTAAGAGTTTTCTTCATTAACTAACAATTCTTCGGCAATGGGGGTTTTTCCCTTAAACGAAAATGCAGTAATTTTCATGAAAAACCTCCAGAACGTCACATTTCAAACATATAATTTCAATATTATATTTTTGAAAAAATGTTTTGATAACCTGTAACTGAAAAATAAAAATGGGGATTTGCATTTAAAGAGATTTGTCTTGAGTGCACGATATGGCAAACGTTCAGCTTTCTCGGAAAGAAAACGACGTCAATTGTGTTACTTTGCTTAGGAAAACAGAGATAGCTATACTTCGATCTGGTTAGAGAAGAAGACAATGACCAAGGAATAGAAAAAGAAAAGCACAGACTGTCACACCGTCATATTACTGACAAATCGCAAACGGAAATTGTTTGGTTATATTGACAAACAACACGTGTGTACCACAGAATATGAATAAATATTTCATTATTCTATAGCAGAAAAAGCTACTAAACACCGTTGTCTCTTCGTGCATGCCTGGCAAATCCCAAACCCCAATTTTGAAATATGATTTTTAATACTTTCTGAAGGTAATTTGATGATGAATCAAACCCATAATGATTATGTTCAAATTTGCAGTAATAACCCAAATTCAGGAAAAAACCCCCATTGATTGATTGCTGAATAATGACACATAATAATAATGACATAAGTCGAAGATGGCTGTCCTCTTTCTCAATTCCTTTGGAAAGTATGCCACCAGCGATTGCATCCATGAATGCGCGAAGTGGAACATCTTATGCTCTCCTATTGGTCCCTGAGTGAAACTTTTATCGAAATTGTTCACACTTAGAAATCCACGATATATTTCTCCAACTACAAGTGAGTATTTTTTTTATTATCTTGTAGCGTGAGTGACTGGAAAATCTATAGTATATCGTAAAACAAGCATTTATGAATGTAGTCTGTTCAACACCGTCCATAAAATAGGTTTATGGGCATCATGGTCAGATAGAGCTTGTAGAACATGAACCATGAAAATGAAAAGAGAGCGAAGCGTGTTCTGGGTTGTTGCTCTATTGTTATAGACAAACCGGTGCTGAAGATTCCAGACGAAAGAAATTTGATGACATGCAGGGAAAAAATAAAATCTAATTTCCTTCGAAGTCTGTGAACATGGAAAATAAGAGTCACCTCTGATTATCACGAATGATTATGAAATCATGAAAGGTTTTCGATGGTTTTCACATTATTCCATTTCCGAAAAAAAAACCTACAGAAGCAATTATGAGAAGTCAACAGTTATTGCGCCCATGTACATATTTGTTGTCAAAGCGGTAATCTCTCCACGCATTGACCCCGCCATATTCAGTTTGGCGATCTTCTGAGCATATTTTCTTAAAAAAATTCTGCGAGAACCTTCAAGCTGTAATTTGTCAGTCAAGTACTAGATTTCAATTCAATCCAATCTGTATTTTGGAAATATTAGGGGGAATAAAATTTTGAGTGGGTACTGCGGAATCATTGGGAAGATTTTACCGATTCACGAATTCGGCCTTCGTAATGAAACCACAAACCTTCTTTACAAATGTAGAGTTTATTTCTGGAAATTTTGTGTTCACGGTTAACAACATCACTTCTGAGAGTAACAACCTATAAACTCGATATTTGTAGGGTAAGTTTGGACCTTAGGTACGAAGACCGAATTCGTGAATATGGGTATTTTACCCATTCACCCAAGAATTTATGGGATAAACTTATTCAAAATTTCATTCCCACATTTCCAAAAATTCAGATTAGGGTGAATTGAAATCCAGTGAGTGAATGAAAACTGACAGCTTCATGGTTCATTAAAAATTTCGTGATGATAATATGATAAGAAGATCGCAGAATAAAAAATAGAGAATATTTGAACAACTTTTTTTAATTGTTCCAATTATATGGTCATCATTTCTAACTTTCATCATGACTGGATCAGTATTTCTTGAATCATTCCAGAAATAACAACCAGGAGGTGGAAAAATACACGAAATTGACACTTTTTTCCAATATCTCCGCAAGTTGAATTAGGACCAAAAAGAAATTGGTAACGGAATATAAAATTCCAGGTGTGTGCAAATACTTCTTCACATCTGATGAATAGTTTCCGTAAAAAATTTTTTATTCACTGAACATACGAAGCCAGCAAAATTATACAAGGAGTTGTTATTGTTAAATTTTCAATTCCTCAACTAACTATCAAGTTTCGATCCGATCACTCCAGTATAGTTCCTGGAAATCTATTGTATCCCCATAAATTCAAATGACTATAATTCCAAAACCATTTAGCCGATTTGGCTTATTAACGAACTTAAAAGCAAACATTACAGCTGGCTGATGAATTACAGCTTAGGTGGATTTTAGCAACACAGCCACATTCAAGTTTCAAAAATGACTCGTTAATATCCCAAGGTCAGGCAACGTTGCCAATGGCCGCGAGAAATGAAAGAATGACTGAAATTTCAACGTTAATAGGAGAAAATGGGGTGTCGTTCTATGGGCCTCAGTAATTATTTGCTGAATATTTTTTTTGGATGTACCAAATTGTTTTGTGAGAATGCACAATGTCATTTATTTTTCCATTTTTCGATCCACATCAGTTTTTTTTTACGGAAAATCCTTGAATACAAAAATTGGCAACATTGTCGACCATTTGTACCCAAAAATATCTCTGGAAAAAAAACGAATTCTGCCCTCCACCCCGTTATTTTCGAGGTTCTGTTGGCTCTTAACCGTCGTATTTTGAAATACAATCTACTCTGAAAGTTTCAAGTTTATGGGATTCTCTATACTCACGGTGAGCCGGACAGAATCGATTTTGTCACCGGATTCGTCGTCAGGAAGACCGTTCTAGGAAGCAAAAAGATTCAAAGACTCCGATTGGGTTGATGGGGTGGGATATAAGAATCAATGCAACACCCAACAAAAACACAAGTCGACTGAAGGTGCTTTCGCAAAAAGGTGATGACTGTATACAGCTGAAACTCGGACTCAGCATCCTGTCGAGATGAACACAACGTTGCCAGATGGCTTACAGTGTTGTAATTTCCTTTCTCATTAACCCCGTGAATTCTCCCATGTGTTTGTTTATCAACAGTCAACAATAAGTGATTGAAAATTATTCCGATTAATTCCCTGGAGCAGAAGTCCCTGTTATACCCGATACAGAACAATACTACGAAACCCATTGGAAATATGTTTACCAGACACGTGTAGAGCTCTTGCGATAGCCTCGACACAAACTTCGAATCCCATTAAGCTCTCTCTAATCCCACTAGGAAATCTCCCAAGTCACATATAATTACAGAAACGTAATTTACGGATGTAATATCGCCACTTCAATAATTAGAAACATCAATCTTTATCGGCATCGTCTGAACTTTTCCGACTAACCCAAAGAAGGAACTCTAGTTGTCATATCGTAAAAACTGTATCAACTGAGGTATTTCGTATTTGTAATTGTATAATTTCAGGAAGCTCAAACCTGACTGGTTATAGCAAGCATGTTCTAAGGGGAACGCCATGCTATCATTTTGTCGAAATCTATAATTTTCGAATTTCGAGCCGAAATTGGTCTCAAACGACTAAGTTGGATTCATTTCAGAAACTGCTCAAGCGATTGGAATGAAACTTGGCATAAAGTTTAACCATAATTAGGGTCAAGATTTTTTGAAATTTTTTGAGATCGTAGGTTTTTGAAAAAAAAAATTCTGGAATTAAAACTACTTTTGTACAACTGTCAAAAACAGCTTGACATTGCTGCATGCTCTGTATGTTTGTAATTTTCGAATTTTGAGCCGAAAATGGTCTTAAACGATTGGGTTGAACTCCCTGAAGAAGAATCCGTGGTCAAATTCGATTATGTCCGTCCGTGCGTCCGTGTGTGCTCTAACTTATAATATACAATATAAATTATATAACTGAACATACTTTTACCCGCTTGTTCTGAAGGACAGCACGATAATGTTTAGCGCAAAAATGTCTGTAATTATCAGATTTTTTAACGAAAATGATCAAATAGTTGACTAACATAAACAGAAGGAAAAATATCTGTCGATAAGTCAACAAATATTGCACCTTCATCAGAGCTAATCATCCAATCAACAAAAGCATCTACACCGAAGTATCGATGTCAAGAAGAAGGGGGACTGCTCTTTTACGGTTTTTTCCGATCACCAGAAAGACATACTTAGGAAACCTGAAATGGAACTCTAGATAGATCCGGCCAGGTGGCAGTCCGTATGTGCTTTAACTTGAGCTTTGAAATTTTCAGGGTGGGTTTCTCGCCTGAAATGTTTCGACTTTCCGTTATCAAACTCCAAATCTGCTCGAGGAATGTTCTCCTTTTAATAAGGAGTTTACCCGACGCCCACCGATGAGAGTGGAGAAACATTAAAAGGAATTTTCTAACCTGTCGGATGAACTTAATTGCTGACCTGGAAGTAAAACCACACGTGTCCTAAGAGAGGGAGTCATTTACGATTTCTCCAGTATTTGATGTAACGCGATTCCGAAATGGGCCACAGTTCAAATTGAATTCTTAATCACATGCCACGTTCCCAGCCCAGTTAATGTATCGGGAGAATTTCTAGTAATTACACGTAAGAGGGTACCCATATGTTATATCGGATTTTCCTTGACGAGTATTTTCTATAAAACAGATCTCATCGGATATAAATCAAGGAGTTTTTTCTCACATTTTTCCTCCCGAATATCAAATCAAGTCGAGCACGACTGTCAAGATCATATTTAATTGAATTGGTTTTTTGAAATAACGAAGGCATAAAACTACATATAACAAAAGCGGATTCGAATCTAATGGGACACCGCGTATATTATTTTCACAATAGCCCCAAAAATAAGTATACAACCAAAATAGTCTCAAGTTTTGATATGACGGCTAAGAGGATTTCAATTATATCTAATGAATAGACTCTGATATACTGGTGTCCAACACATTAATAGTAGTTGTACAAAGTATTCCATTGTTCCGATTTCGATATGCACGGCGGTCCACATTTTTCAATAAATTGAAGATAGTCTTGTTTGCGTTATACTGGGTGGTTCTCATCTGATCAGGAAAATCTGTTTTTTTTCACGTGAAAAAGTTGTTAAATTGCTCATTGTGTGGAAACCTCATACGTAAACAAACAATTTCAACAGCATATGTCTTATACTTTCTCAGATATAGAAGTTTTTTGAAAAAAAATTCTAATTTTTTTTAGAGGAATAATCCTCATTTAATTATCCATGAAGATTTCCGGTGATATGTCTGAAATCTACCCAATGATTCCAAAGCTATACCCATTCAATACTTCATTTCTCCAATATTTCCTAAAATACAGATCAGATCGAATTGAAATCCAAAACTTCATCGAAAAATGACAGTTTGAAGGTATATACAGAATTTCATGAGGATAATATGATCAAAAGATCACAGGGTATTGAATATTTGAAAAAAAATTTGAATTGTTTTTTTCAAAATGTTCTAATTACACGATCATCACGAAATTTCGCACGAATCAGTATTTTCAAACGAGCTGCCAAGTTTTATCATGATTGGATTAGTAATATTCTAGTTACATAAAAAACAAAACAAGTTTGACATATTTTTTGGAAATATCTTGAAATTTGGTTCACTAATGCAAAATATTAAGCTTAAGACCTGAAAAGAACTTTTTCGAACACAATTTCGAGAAAAAAAATTTCCAACATTTACTGACAGTATATCCGTATGCACGAGCATACGAACGGCCGGCCGGACAGAGTCGATTTTGACACCGGATTCGTCATCAGTAAGTCCAATCTAGTAATTTGAGATCATTCTCGGCTCAAATGTCGAGAATTACAGACGTTTGGACAAAACGATAGCACGCTGATACCATAGAACATAAGCGCAAAAACTGGATAGACCTATTCCAAGGCCGATTATTATACTGAATTTCAATCTTAGAACCGAATGCGATGATCAATTTTCGGGATTATTGGAAGTTTGCAGCTTTTTCACACGCTTGTTCTAGGGGACAGCGCGTTATTTCGTCATGATGTCTGTATTTTCGAATTTTGAGCCGAAAATGGTCTTAAACGATTGGGTTGAACTCCCTGAAAAAGAATCCGTGGTCAAATTCAATTCTGTCGGTCCGTCCATCCGTATGTGCTCTGACTTTCGAAGGAAAAGACTTAGCGACATAAAATTGTCAGATCAGGTGTGGAGTCCAAATATCTCGGATGAGTTCGTTAATGGTTGGAATCGGTTGGATAGTTTCGGAGTAAGGCTCATTTGAAACTTTGAGGTTGATTCCTCGATATGCCATGAAGTATTGACTCGATTGAATTGAAACTTCGTGGGCAGTGTTGAAATACCAACGTGCAACTAAGTGAGAAGATTTTGACACCGGATTCGTCAGCAGTGAGTCCAATTAAGTCATTCATTGAGACCATTTTCGGAACAAAATTCGGAAATTACAGACGTTTGGACAGAATGATAGCACGCTGATGTCCTAGAACATGCGAGCAAAAACTGGATGGACCTTTTCCAGGGCCTACCGACTGACTTTACAAAAGCGAATGCAGTTATAGAACCTCTTCAACGATTTCGTTGTGGAACTAAGCCATTTAGTATTGAATTTCTTTTGAATCAAGATGGCTGTAGGCTTACTATGGACAGAATCTCATTCAATCGAACAACTCAGGCAGAAGAATGATTTCATATCATTGAAGGTTCAATTCGTTCCATTCTAATAATAGAGATTTAACGAACAGTATAAAACGTTATGCAAACGATGTTAGCTCTAATGAAGCTGTGATCCCTATTCTTCACGCCAGTCCTTAAGTCTAGCACTGAAAGCTCCTTCAATCCTATGAAATAATATTAAGCTATTGAATCACAATCACGCTTTGATTACTATATTAAATTAATTATTAAACGTAGTTTCTGGCACAATATTATTCCATATTCATGATGGAATATAGATTATGGCTCAATTATAATATTCGGATTATGATATACCTAATACCGTCCTAAACCTACAGTTGGTTTGGATTTGAATTTGTAATGTCCTGGCGCTTTACAATTATTTCTGGATTTCAAGATAAACAATTAATACATTTGGTTCATGATTTATTCCCATTCAATTCATACACAGATACATCAATGAAATAATAATTCAGAATGCCTACGAAACTAATTCTTAAATGCACATCTGTTTATCAGATGCCTGACGGTCAATCAAACCCGATATCGATGACTATACCTAAATACATGATGTTCCCAAATACACTACAGAATTAAAATAATGAATTCATTCTATTGAATCAATGATTTTCACATGAACAATTCTAGAAAATTGACGTTATGACAGCAGTTTTTTGTTGCTGGTATCCATCCCCTAACATGATAAGATGATACCAGAATCTTTTCAACAGATGGCCCTTATGATATTTCGCATGTACACTGACAATATTACCACAGCGGCGAAAACGGGTTATGAATCTGTCAAAAGTCCGCCATGTTTTGTCTAGAATTTTTGGTGGCATTTTATTTCGAATTTGTATTCTCGGTATCGTGCGGCTCTTCATGTGTTGGTCCCAATTTCTCCAGTATATCTTTTAGGGAGTGATATTATTGTCTTTGAATTCGATTGGGTGCATATTGTTTCAAATTACCTGATTGATGGTTTTATTTATTAAAAAGGTATAGATCGAAAATATTGGTAGGAAGGGTTCGAAATATATAAAATTAAATGATGAATTTTGATATTAGTTCCTGTTGCATTTACAACTATTTTTAATCTATTGTTGAAAAGGAAAGATGGTAGGCACCATAATTTCGAATAATAACTGTTTTAGAAAAACACCAATATGTGCAACTACAGAGAAATTTTAACTTATGAGTGAGATATATGATTATGGAATTATCATATATCAATAGGTGTTTACTGAAAAATTTCATGGATTGATGTCCGATAAGAAGAGAATAAAAGGTACAAAATCGGGGTGAAAACAATATTTACACAATGAATATTTTCCTACTTCATATCAGTAGGTGTTTATTGCAAAATTTCATTCTATTGAATTATAATTAGGAGAGAATAAAACACCCAACAGCTGCACAACCAGACATTTTGAATTAAATTTTTAACCTAATCTGACAATTGCAAGTCGCTAGGTCCTTTCTTCCGAAAGTTAGAGCACATACGTACATACGGACAGGCAGATAGAACAATATTCACACAAGTGCTCAGAATGAAAATTAGTTCAACTTTCAATGATTCCAACAATGTTCCTCACTGAAGATAAAAAAAGTTGAGTTTGAATTATGGAGAATTTTTTTACGGTGAATCGGATACATTGAAATAATGCTATCCAATTTGGCAATCGAAAATGAAAAATCTAATTTTGCAGGTTTTCCGCCATTTCGATTTTTTCTCCAGAATTCCAAACCACATATGAGTAAATAAATAATTGTAATTACTTCTAGAACCGATTCCACAGTTGATTGAGTACTTCACTGATGGATCTGAAAATATTATGACTGCCCCCAGGGAGTTGGAACAGCAACGCAGGTAATCGGAAACCCCGTTGGTTCAATCTTGAACAGTGTGAGTCATTTCTTAATGAAATTTAAGTCGATGTGCAAATACTCTTCACCAATCTGAGATTCATTAAAACATCCTCATTAAACCAAGAATTATACACCATGTTGTGGAGTAAATCATATTCGATTCTCTGATATATCAGAAGTTATGTCAATAATCTAGCCGCGTGATTCCACGCCATGCCTTATACGAGATCTGTCCATAATGGTCTTCTTGAAGCCATTATAGTCTAAGATCCGGCATAAGGAATATTTACCTTCCTCATCTGTTCCCTACTCGAGTAGCAATATATCTAGATTGCAACTGTTTAAACACCTACAGGATACCTACTTCTCGGAAATACATTGGGGGTTCCCTAAACACATCAAGCTTCTGAAGGGTGTTTTTTCAGAGGTATAGAATTTTAAGTTGGCAACACTATTTAACTGGCGGCCATTTTATCCGCTATCAAGTGATTTGTGTTTAGTTTGGTGTGGCATTTCAACATGAATAGACTGACGCCTGAAAAACGCTTCCCAATGGCGCAAATTCATTTCGAAAATAATGGTTCTGTTCGAAATACGTATCGCACTCTACATCCATTTTACGGTCAACATAATCGTCCATCAGAGCAATTAATTCGACTAACAATGGACCGTTTTCTCACCACGTTTACCCTAACTGATGATACGCATCCACAGAGTGCTTTATAGTCTGGTGGAATCATTGGTCCGCACTTATTTGAAGACGATGCTGGCCAGAACGTTATAGTCAATGGTGAACGCTATAGAGCCATTATTACTGACTTTTGCGTTCCTCAATTGAACAACCATGATACGCAGCAGCTGTGGTTACAACAGGGCGGCGCAACATGTCACACAGCTCGAGCCACAATTGCTTTACTGAAGGAAACCCTCGATAACCGCATAATTTCACTTCTGGGCCCGTGAATTGGCGTCCAAGATCGTGCGATTTAACGCCGCTAGACTATTTTCGGTGGGGATATGTGAAGTCGCTAGTCTACGCCAATAAGCCCGAAACGATCGACCACATGGAGGACAACATTCGCCGCGTTATTGCCGATATACGGCCACAAATTTTGGAAAAAGTGATCGAAAATTGGACCTCCAGATTAGATAATGTCCGAGCCAGCCGTGGCGGTTATATACAAGCAATTACATTCAAATCATAGTGCCCAAAGATTATCTTTTGAATAACGTCAATTTCATGTCAATTTCAAAAATTCATCCTTGTTTTATTCCATTTAAAAGTTCTATACCTCTGGAAAAAAACACTCTTTAAATGGCTTGAAAAAAGAAACAAAAGTTATACAAGGTATCGCGGGAGCAGTTGTAGGTACATACTCTCATCAGAGCTAGCGCCCAGCCATGACACCATTTTGAAAGTATATCCAGATTCTCTGAAGAATGAAATGTTAGAAAAAGAGAAGGCTTGAATGTCCTCGGCAAATGGGAAGAAGAAAGAGTCGAGCAGTGAGGATAAATTAGAGTTATAAAGAAGAAAAAGAGTTGTTCGAGAGAGTGATCCCTGCGGGTCACCTGATGTTACAATCCTCTACAATGTGGTTTATGCATAGCCCACTTTGAATCGAAACTTCAGATTGGAGAAAAATTATTTTTACTTATTCAACATCAGTCTTTCCCTTATTCACAGATATGCCAACTTAGCAAGAAGACGCCTGTGAATACTCGATCGAATACAGAGTCAATGCGTTGGCCTAGACATGAAATATGATTTGTTGTTGTGGAAAGTTACGGAAGAAGAAATCGATAATTATTTCGTTGTCTACACCAAGCTGTATCATCCGAACAGATGTGATTATGTTTGGCTTTCAGGAATATCTCCCACCTCCTTCACAGAACCTGCATTAACATTTTTGACAAGTGCAATACTGCTTTTTGCAAGTCCTGCACGGAAATCTGAGAGAGGCATACCAACGAAATATCTCGGCAACAAAAATTCAAAAAACTTTCTATGAAGCTCCAAATCTAGAAACCTCAGTTTTTCATGAGCTGTTGAGTACAATAGTAACAACACTGTTCCTGAAGAGATTCAAGAAAACACTATCCTGTATAGAATACACTCAGTTTCTTACCTCGCATAAGCTATGAGCTTCTAAGACGTTTCATCAAAACTTATGAGGGTATCCATAAAATACAATACAATATATTAGAGCCCTATTCTGGCTTGAAACTATTGAGACCAACTATGCTCCTAAAATCCAGACATATATACCATGATATAATTGACATATGTTTTGAGTTCATTGGTATTTCCATGTCATTCCCGATAGGCTGATTGTTATATCTCTGCCAACCCCTTCCTGAGAAGAACTTTACCATATCACTCAAAAAGACCAGGACCTGACGCACAGATGACACCGCCAATACTACACCACTTCTATTCCCGTTAGTACCAAGCTTCATGAGATGCGTGTGAACATTTCGGAACATAGAGTTGAGTCTGGATTGAGATATTGAAGATTTAGTGAAGCAATACATTATTTGTTGTTCTTCGTGGGTTTCGTTTATTGAACAATTACTGCAAACAAGAAAAATGAATTCCGAAGTGTTATTCAGACACTGCTCTATCGACAACAACTGTTAAAAAGTCGAATGCTGACTTTAAACGTGGTTGAAAAACAACTGACGATGCTGAGCGCTCAGGTCAATGGTTGTCTCGGAAAACATATAAAAATGGCATGAAATAGTTATGTGCCATTGTGAATATGAATTGCATGAGACAGCGTTGGAGTTGAAAAAATAAAAAGGCAGTATATATTTTCTATTTTGCGCGATCATTTGTCCACGAGGAAGCTATGTGCGAAATGGGTGCCGCATTTGCTCACCGCTGATCAAATGCATACTTTTGTTCGCCCCCGAATATAACAGAAAAACAAAGTTAGAATCAAGCTACAATGGAATAAAAAATCCTGAAATCGGCAGAAGGGTTCAAGAGAAAAAGAACTATGAACTCCGTTAATCCGGGGTGTAGATGACGTTGGCTGAAATGTAGATTCATCACAAAACTCCTGAGGCATCAGCTGAGTTGCCAGCGGTCGGGGAAAGTAGTTCACGAAAACCAAAATCACAGACATTAGCTGTCAAAGCTATGGTATCCACATTTTGGGATGGAGTCCATGTATCGCTCTTGAAGTTGACTACGTTGGCAGATAGAGTCAAAATTTTTATGAAATCTTTTTTAAGGATTAGCCTTGGGACTTATTGAATAATGTATTACACATTTTATATGCTGAATTTCTAGTTGAATGAAACTCATCAGTTCCGACTGTTTCTTTCCAGCTCCGAATACTGCGAAGGAGAATGTTCCTTATTCCGGATCTTAGACTATTAGCCGTCCACATTCATAAACGAGCTTCGAATTCAGAAGCATTTTTCGCCAATGCTCATAACAGTGCCGATTTCACAACCTCTCTCAGTAGTAACTATCAGCATGAAAACATTCTTCCAGGCCAATTATATAATTTAAAAACGATTTCCGTTGGCTTCGGATCTATTTCGAATTGA
This sequence comes from Myrrha octodecimguttata, assembly GCA_958510865.1. NCBI lineage: Eukaryota > Metazoa > Arthropoda > Insecta > Coleoptera > Coccinellidae > Myrrha > Myrrha octodecimguttata. The sequence continues at coordinate 38,354,899 of OY294057.1, forward strand.
CCTTTCGATTCTATGCCGCTTATCTCGTTATGGTCACCAAGCGATATGCACGCAGAAAAGGCAAAAAATTCCTTAATTTTTTCTGGACATCAAATTATCTGGCACGCATATTATGTAGAAATGTAGTTTGTTGTAGAAGATGTCAATCATCCCTATCGGAGAACTTGACCCCTTAAAGAATAATACTTTGAATATATAGAGACATGTGATTTCTTGGTATTTCTTGGTGGTATGTTCACAGAAAAGGCTATGTCATGGTTGAGGGAGTAATATTGTTATGAAACTTCACTTTGTTGTGCCACTTCTGCTTTCCTGAAAAATGGTTCCGAGTGATTACGTGACACTCACTGAAGAAAACATCTGGGTCAAATCCAACTCAATTTTTCCATCCGTCCGAACAACCGTAAATATAATAACATAACATAATAACTTGCGAAAGGAAAGAACTTTTACATATTGCACAAACAATTGGCCACTTTGTATCTTACCGAAAGTTTGCCCCTTTCAACTAAGAAATTTTGCTGTGCCACCTATTCGTTTGAAAAGTGAACAGTGTAAAGTGAGAATGTTTAGTTTCAAAACATTTCCCTCATGATTTTGGTAATGATATAGTAGAAAATGTGACTTGTATTTAGTTTGTATTAGATATATTCTTTATGTTGCCTATTTCTCTCTCATGATAATATGCAGGTTGATATGATTTCACTTTTATCATTGTACGCGAATTCGATATCAGTATATCTAAATCATAAGATATCAATATCGAAAGATATTATACAGGATGTTCCTTAATGATGTGCAAATATTCAAGGGGTTCAATTTGCTAACAAGCGAACAAATCGAATTTTTTCACAAATGAACGAGAATTTCAGGAACAATTTTCGAATTGAAAAAAGCACTGACGTGAGGTCAGGAGCTTTTACGCGCTTGTTCAAATTCTAACAATTAGATCAACACGAAATGAGATTTTGCGGAAATAACGTTCAAATCCCAAATAAAAACGAAATTTGGCACATCTTTTTTTCCTTATATATTTTTTTCCTTATATCTCCGAAAGTCGGATCGAATTGGGATTTTGAACATTGTTATTAAATACTCTAAGGTTTGTGCCAAATTCCATTGAAATCTAATCAATATTTTCAAAGAAAAAAAAATATTTGAAAATTTTCCAATAAATTTTTTTTAGATTTTCGAACGAGATCCACACGAAATTTTGCTCTAAGTTGCGCGTTGGTATTCCAAAACTGTCCACGAAACTGTCTAACTCCGAAACTATACAACCGGTTCCATCCATTATCTTAACCGAGATATTTGGACTCCAAACCTAATCTGACAATATCAAGTCGCTTAATCTTTTCCTTCGAAAGTTAGAGCAGATACGGACGGAAAGAAGCAAACTTGACCACGGATTCTTCTTCAGGCAGTTCAACCCAATCGTTTAAGACCATTTTCGGCTCAATATTCGAAAATAACAGACATCTGGACGAAATGATAACGCGCTGTAAAGAAGCGGTAACGTACGTTTTTTTTTTCAAAACTGTTCATCAGAAAATGTATCTGGATGCAGTGAGAACTTGTACAAAATTTCAAAGAAATATCTGCATTATTGTGGTTTAAAAAAATTATTTTCTGGAAACTTTACCACCTTATATCTCAGGAGTTAGCACGTTTACGACATATGTTGATATTAAGTTTTTTTCTCAAATGCCTCCCCTAAATTCAGCAAATCATCAAGAAATATCCTGAAGAAAAAAACTTTGACAAAATAGTTCTGTATTATTTTTTGTCGTATATTCATAAACTTGACTGACTCATTACAGTTTTCTACTGAATCAAGGAGTTAATCGGCCGTTAAAAGTTTTGTGGAACCGACCTCAACATTGAACATGAGTCATCACGTCATTAGTGAGTATTATGCCTTACGTTAAGATGAATATTTGTATTTGTATTTGTATGTGGAAATAAGATCTCATATACTTTATATGAATAGAGTTATCATACTTATGACGCAATACAACGTGAAATTCCAAGAAATCGAGATATAGTTTGTTATAAAATTACAACCCCAACTTGAGGCTGATCCTCACTATACTTTCGTAACCTTCCAGTATCCTTCCCGTAATAGTAATTTACGTTACAAGAAAGGGAAATGGCTCATTAAAGTACCAGTCTAGATGTTCACGGACGAGGCGACGAAGGAGCCGAGTCTGCAATTTCTAGACGAGTATTTTAATGACATTTCACGGCCGTGTATCGTACAACGTTTTATTTCATACTACTCAATATTTTTTCAAATTTTCGGTACAAAAATTGAACTGTCTATTCAGGTAGTTTGAAGGTGTCAGTACATGATATAAAACCATGATGTAAGTAAAACATGGTGTGCTCATATGGTCATCTGTGATCGTATTTACCAATGATGACGTCACTTTTTTCATTCAAATTCAAGAAAATATATATTTTGTGCTTTGAATTTGAATGAAAAAATGACGTCATCATTGGTAAATAGGGTCGCACACGATGTTTTACTTACATCATGATGTAAAACCATCCATTAATATAGGGTGATAATGTAGTATGTTTTGAATCGGTTGCTTACAGTAACAAAGATTTTTCTTATTGATTGTCTTGCCTGTCAGTTCAGTATCGTTTTGAATTTTTAGTTTTGAATAATTTCGAATAAAATGGATGCAGAGATTTTGAAAAAAGTTCTGAAGCGACGGCGAAAATTTTCCCGCCCAAGTATTCCAGACGATATCAAAAGGAATACGAGATATTCTGTGAATGGCACAAAACTTACAATGTGGAGAAAATCCTAAATGGAAACATAATTTTGGTTCACTTCTTGGATGCGGTAAAAGTTCATTTCTTTTTTATGCTAAAATTGTAATAAAAATCGTTCATGTACCGGCCTAGTGATGTAATGTATCATTTCCCGGACTCAAATGAGTCCGAGAAATGGCACATTACAATACAGTTTGAAATAAAATATTACAAGGTGTAAATGGATTGATGTATGCACACTATACTTTCTGGTTTACGTTCCGTCTAAACGACATTTTTGCCTGCTGAATTTTGACGTAAATCATACGGAAAGGATACTGGGTCCTTATTCTTGAATCGGGGATGGGAAAAAATAGGCGTGTCGCCGCTGTTGTCAAAGAAACGCGGGTCATTTTTGATGGAATGATAGAGAACGTTCATACCATCACATTCAAAAATAGGGTCCTTGGAAGGTTACAGAACGTATAGTGAGAATCAACCTTTATTCGGTTATCAGTCAAACTTCTGGCAGCTCGACTCGCTGAGTGAAAAAAAATACGAAACCCAATACTTTCAATCAAAATCGTGTCACACAATCGACTGATTCTTCACCGCTCTCAATCCTGATGATTGAAAAATGCATTCATTCGTGCGTTAGACAGGAAGTTGGGAATTAATTTCGCGATTCAGATTTTTTGCGATACTCGTGGTCCATCGCAATATCCATATTTGTCAACAAGACTTTAAATTTCAATTTCCTGGATTGATTAATAAATTCGAGTGGTTTTGTATACCCTGTGTACTCATACCGGTAAATATTCGAATTCATACGGAATTTATTGTATATAACGTATAACTTTTTGATATGTTTGCTATTCTGAGGAGGAAAAACTGAAATAGATTTTCATTCTGAAATTGAGAAAAACGAAAATTTTAGAGAACCTGAGTTTTCAGTCCCAAAATCTGGAGAAGAACTATTAAAAATTGAATATGCATTCCGCAAAGACGTTTTCTATGAATAATAAGTTCTATTAAATAATCTCAATAATTCTTTTTCAGATATTCGAATCAATATGAAAGAAGTATATTCTGGATATGAATTTCACTCTGATTAATCTATAAATGTCATCAATGATCAATGAGATTTTTGAGTTGTCTCCTTCACTTGACAGTTAGTTGAAGAAGAAAACACACAGCTTTTCACAGAATTGATCACAGTGTCAGTAAATTTTGGAAAAGAATTCTACTGACGAATTTGATTCTGATACGACCACAATTTCCGGAAATATTCGAAAAAATATCTAAAATATAGTGTTTTTTTTCTCGATATCGTTGTTTTTTTCCGGAGTAGCTAAAAAATACTAATTTAATCGAAATGAAACTTGGCAGTTAGTTTGAAAATGCTGATGGGCAACTTCTTACGAAATTTGGTGATGATGGTGCCATTAGAACAATTTGGAAAAAAAATTTAATTTTTTTTTTAAATATTCAATAGTCTGTGATCTTCCCATCATATTACCCTAGTGGCATTCGGTACGAACCTTCGAACTGTCATTTTTCGATAAGATACTGGATTCCAATTCGATCTCATCTGTATTTTAGGGAATATTGGAAAAATAAAATTTTGAATGGGTATATCTACGGAATCATTGGGTGGATTTTAGCCATGCACGAATTCAGCCTTCGTAATTAAGGTCGAAACCTACTCTACAAATCTCGAGGTTCTAAGTTGTCGGCCGTTAGGCACACCGTAAACACATTAACTTCCGGAAGAAACGACTTAGAATCTCGAAATTTGTAGAGTAGGTTTGGGGCTTGATTACGAAGTTCGAATTTGTGACTGGGTAAAATCCGCAGAATGATACTCACTCAAAATTTCAGGTGTCCAATATTTCCTGAAATACCGATTAGATCGAATTGAAATCCAGTAGTTCATCGAAAAAGGCCTAGAAACGCACAAGTCAGTAGCTTTTGCACGCATGTTCAAAGAATATCAACAAAAGTGAACATGCACGCAAGAGCTGCTGACTTCACATCAGTTTAGGTTTTTGGTATCTAATTTGATTTTGTTTGTATATTGGAGCTCACCAAGGAAATCACCCTGTATCGACCCCTGTACAGTCTATATTGCACGACGTAATAGGACATCTTCGGCGTATAAGGTATCAGATAGCTGCAATGTAAATACCAGACTTGAATGAATTTCTCACTTGGCAACTTTGTACCTCCAATTTACATTATGACGGTTTGCTAAAAACAGAAGATTTCTGAAATATTCCATCGATTTTTCCTCAGAAGTGAGTTGTTCATTGAGTTGAACATTAATTAAAAGACAGTTAGAATTGAATGCCGTGAAAATAACAGTATCCGTGAGTTGAATTCTCATTCAAATTCTAATGAAAACATAGCTATTGTACCTACCTATTTCGTGCATAATTGACATGTCTTCCAAAATTAGACTCTTTGGTATTCAGGATATTTTCTGTCGATTTGAAGGAAAAAGTTACGGGGAAATATTTAATTAGTAGGAAATGGATCGCGCATTTCGAGCAACTTCCATGACGCTTTCTAGAGTTCTATGAGGAGCGATTTTTAGGAGTTGTTCCTTTATGCAGGATATGAATGTATTTTCGAGATTTGAACATAAAAAGTGTTCTACGTTTCGACAACCCATTGGTATCATTTATTATAAATTATACAGTGCGCATCAAAATTATGGAATAAATTCATTTTCTCAGAAGAAAAATATTTGGCAACAAAATCTTGAAACAGTTCAATTTTTGTTTCACTTTCACCAAATTTTATGCATTTTTGAAAGATTTTTGTTGCCTCCCTGAATTTTTTGAATAGGAAAAGTGGTACCTATTTTGGCAAGCTCTTTGTGTCTTCTTTACAGGCGTGCCGAAATTTTCAAGAAAAATTTTTTTTTGAAAAATTAGTTACTTCGAAGGGGTTTTCAGTATGTGCACTTTGTCATGGCTCATTTATTTTGAGACGAAGGTACCTGATGAAATTTGTCACCGAATGAAAGTCGACCATAACAGTTTAGTTGATGCACAACTTTCAACCCCTTCCATTTTATTTCTCCATTAAATTGTTCGTAGGGGTTTAAAGTTGTGCATGAATAAAACTGTAATGGTCGACTTTCATTCGGTGACAAATTTCATCAGGTACCATCGTCTCAAAGTAAATGAGCCATGGCAAAGTGCACATACTTAAAACCTCTCTGAACTCACTAATTTTTCAATGAAAAAAATTTTTTTCTTGGAAATTTCTGCACGCCTGTAAAGAAGATACATAGACCTTGCCAAAAAAGTACCACAAGACCTACTTTCTCTATTCAAAAAATTTAGAGGGTTGATGGGGATGGCACAGGGTGCAACAAAAATCCTTCAAAAATTAATATAGATTTGGTAAAAGTGAAACAAAAATTGACCTGTTTCCAGATTTTGTTGTCAAATATTTTTTTATGAGAAAATTAATTTGTTCCATAATTTTGACGCGCACTGTATATTCCTCTTTCGGTCGAAATTATATCGGGTATATATTTTCCGTAATACATATGTACACATCAGTTCATAAACATAATAATACGGGAATGAATAGACAAATCTAGAAAAGACTTAGGTCAGGAGCTTTTACGCGCTTGTTCGAATTCTAACTATAAGATTAACACGAATTTTGCTCCTAGTTGCGTGTTGGTAATCTCAACCGGATTGCAAAGTTTCAATCTGATTGCATTTGTACTTCTTGAGATGTTGCGGAATTACCGTTAAAATTCAAAATAACAACGAAATTTGGCAAATTTTTTTCCTTATATCTCCGGAAGTGAATATCGGATCGAATTGAAATTTGGAACATTGTTGTAAAATACTGACTCTGAGGTATGTGCCAAATTCCATTGAAATATTATCAATATTTTTTGGGAAAGATCAATTTTTCATCAAGAATTACAAAAATTTTAGAATAATTTTTTTTTAAATTTTCTAATAAATGGATCCATACGAAATTTTGCTCTTTGTTACACGTTATTATTTCGAAACTGTTCACAAAGTTTCAATTTGATCAAGTCAATGCTTCATGAGATATCGAGGAATTAACCTCAAAATTTCAAATGAGCTTAACTCCGAAACTATCCAACCGATTCCACCCATTAACGAACTCAACCGAGATATTTGTTCAAATCGCTAAGTCTTTTCCTTCGAAAGAGAGAGCACATACAGACGGACAGAACTGAATTTGACCACGAATTTTCTTCAGAGAGTGCAACCTAATCGTCTAAGAACATTTTGGTCCAAAAATTCGAAAATTACAGACATCGTGGCGAAATGACAACGCGCTGTTTCCTAGAACAAGCGTGTGACAATGATGAAAACAGAAAAATAAATATTTAGAGGTACATCGCCCAGAAGCACCCCAGTTGGTCTATTTAAATAGTGTAGATCAGTTGAATCAATTCTCGATCTCAAAGTGTGAAGTATGGAAGTGTTTCCTCATGTACCATCTATTTCATTCTGGCAGTTTGAAACTATCATCGGTAATCAAATAAGGCTGTTATTCACGAATATAATCTAAGGGTTTGTTTATTCTCCATTATAAATCCTACCCCTGTTCTCCTTGTTTTGTATTATTTTAACTCTGATGATTCCAATAATGAATAACAACAAACTCAGTCAAAATATTGAGGTAGATTAGAATAATGTAGGGCACCCCTAGACCGAATTCATTGATGGTTCACAAGTGCTAAATAATTCGGAAACTCACCCATGAAGCGACAAAGCCTGGATTTTTGAATAAAGCACCGTTTCGATACACTATGCAGAAAGTGAAAAAGCACTTCAACTCAATAGGTCGTAAGAATAAAGATCTAGAAAAGCACTGACGTGAGGTTAGGAGCTTCTAAGCGCTTATTCAAATTCTAACAATTTGATCAACACGAAATTTTGCACCTAGTTGCGCGTTGATATTTTCCACCTGATTACGAAGGTTCAATCTGATGGCATTTGTACTTCTTGAGATATTGCTGATATAAGGTTAAAGTTTCAAGTAACAACGAAATTTGGCACATTTTTTCATATCTCCGAAAGTAAATATCCGATCGAATTGAAATTTGGAACATTGTTGGTAAATACTGAATCTAAGATTCGTGCCAAATTCCATTGAAATCAAATCAATATTTTCAGAGAAAAAAAATGTTTCATCAAAAATTTTAAAAATTTTCGAATGAGATTTTTTCTTCATTTCCTAAGAACTGGGTCTACACGAAATTACACCCTAAGCTGCGCATTGGTATTTCAAAACTGTCCACGAAGTTTAAAATTTATCGAGTCAATACTTCATCAGATATCGAGGAATTAAATTCAAAATTTCAAATGGGCCTAACTCCGAAACTATCTGAACGATTCCAACCATTAACGAACATAACCGAAATATTTGAGCTCCAAACCGAATCTGACAATTTCAAGTGGCTAAGTCTTTTCCTTCGAAAGTTAGAGCACATACGGACGGACGAGCGTCCAAAACCAAGCCTATAATTCAAAACCAAACAATACTTCTCTTTAACTATGAAATTGTGGATAATTTATTCGATATTTTGAAAGGATATATTTCAAAACAATGACAGAACATCCTTATATGTTCAAGAAAAAGGAGTATGGCGTACCCATTCAACCCCCTACTATATGCCCTCTCATCAAAAAATTCGCTAGCCACCTCAGGAAAATATTCAGATAAAACTCTTTCCAACCAGATGAACCGATCTTGGCAGGTCACCCCCAAACGTTATCAACATCCATAGAGATAGTGATTGGTGGGACAGGGACAATATGGTCGAAATGGTTCAGAAGTGATACCTACTTATCTGATTTTGTAGGTGTAGAGGTAAAACAGTGATCTTTCGACTCATTTATCTACTCTAATTGATTAACTGTGTAACGTTAGCATGATAAGCTATCATATCATATAAAGTGTGACAGTTTTGTCAATATATTTCATATTTTATGTTCAATAATTTGTTGTACGCTCGGATGATTATCCGAGAATATTTCTTTGGTTTTAATAATTTTATTATACATTTTGTACTATATTGACGGAAATCCATTATGATAACGAACGGATCTATTCGATCATCAGAATATCGATATATTTTTTCAACATACGTTTCGGAAACTAAATGAATAGCTCTTATCAGCCGAGAAATATAGGCTTTAGGTTGGAAATATTGCAACTTTTTCAGTTCCCATTTGGCTGTCATTTGGTAATATTTTACCACAAATCAACGGTTTTTCACCCATCAGTAGAGAAAATTGTAGAAAAACACTGGCCTATTTGTAATATCGATTTGGGGATGGTTTCGTCATCGAATTGGTAGAAAGAGAATATTTTACTATTCACATGAACAGTTAATGATGTCGAAAAATCTTAATTCAGGTATCATTCATTGAATTCAAGGCAGATGGCCTTCTATGTCACTCTTTATTACACTATTCTTCAATCAATACAGCCAAAGCTCTCTGTTGTCTGTTGGCTTGCTAGAGAGAGAAGTACACAGAGAGAGAGGGAGAGAGAGAGAGAGAGAGAGAGAGAGAGAGAGAAAGAGTGTATATAACCTGGTAGTTCAAGGAAGGTGCGAAGACCGTTCAAACAGCCAATATGTGCGGCCTAATATAAAGATCGTTTTTGCGCGCATGTTCTAGGAAACTGCGTGCTCTCGTTTTTTCCAAATGTATGTAATTTTCGAATTTTAAGTAGAAATGGTCTCAAACGACTAGGTTGGACTCACTAATGATGAATCCAGTGTCAAAATCGATTCTGTGTGACCGGCCGTCCGTAGGCACGATTACGGATTTACGGAGAATCCCATAGACTTGAAAATTCCAGGGTTGGTTGCATTTCAAAATGCGAAGGTTAGGTTGGTTAATGGGCGAAATCGATCGAATGGTTTCGGAGTTAAAGCTATTTGAATTAATGAGGATATTTCCTGATATTTCGAGAACTACTGAAGCCATTGAATTGAAACTTAGCAGTTAGTTGGAACATAAGAACTCGTAACTTTTCGACATATTCTGAGAGATCATGCTGTCAGTGAATTAAAAAAAAATTCAAAATTTTTGAAAAAAAATTTTTTTTCGGACACTGTTCATTACATTTGGAAAAAATATTGAGCTCCATATTTCACAGCAATGTACCAAATTTTGATTTGATACGGTCATTATTTCCGGAGATATTGAAAAAAATAAATGAAAATTTCGTGGTTTTTTCCTCGATATCGTTGTTTTTTCGGAATAATTCGAAACATTCGGATTCAATTAAAATGAAACTTGTTAACTAGTTATACAATGCTGATGGACAACTTCGTGCAAAATTTCGTGATGATAGTGTTGTTAGAAAAATTTGAAAAAATTTTTTTTTTCAAATATTCAATATCCTGTGATCTTCTGATCATATTATCCTCCTTTAATTCCTTCTGGAACCTCGAACGGTAATTTTTCGATAAATAACTGAATTTCAATTCGATCTAATCTGTATTTCTGGAAATATTGGGATAATAAAATTTCGAATGGGTATTCTGCGGAACATCGGGTGGATTTTACCCATTCACGAATTCGACCATCGTAATTGAGCCCCAAACCCACTCTACAAATATCGAGTTTCTAATTCGTTTCTTTTGAATATAACTTCCCAACGAAACGACTCAGAAACTTGATATTTGTAGAGAAGGTTTGGGGCTTAATAACGAAGGTCGAATTCGTGAACGGATACAATCCACCCAATGATTCCGTAGATATACCCATTCAACAATAAAGATTAGATTCAATCGAAATTTAGTAATTTATCGAAAAAAAAAAGAAAAGCACTGACGTGAATCAGCAGCTTTTGCGCACATGTTCACTTTTGGTGATATCCTATGAACAAACGTCCAAAAGGTGCTGACTTCACATCAGTGCTTTTCTAGGTTCTTCGTTGAAATTTGAAATTTTTGATGGCGATTGAGGTTTTTCAGTATTACTGATAGAATATTTGATTCCAATGATGAAAAATCTAGAAAAGCACAAAAGTAAGTTTAGTAGCTTTTTTGCGCTTGTTCAAATAAATTGCCAAACCAATCACCTGTTCGCGCCTCTTCACTACTTGAGATATAAATCTTCGAAAGTAAATATTATATCGAATTGAAATTTGGAACATTGTTGTTGAAAATTTTAAAAATTTCGGAAAAAACATTTTCCGAGTTTTCTGACCAAGTGATCAACACAAAATTCTGCACCGAGTTGCATGTTGGTAATCTCAAACTACGTACACAGTTTTAATCTGATCAAATAAGTTCTTCATGACTTCATGAGATATCGAGGAGTTAACCTCAAAATTTCAAATGGGCCTAACTCTGAAAATGTTGAACCGATTTCACCCATGAACGAACGCGATATATGGACTCCAGATATATCTGGCAATTTCAAGTCGCTTGGTCCTTTCCTACGAAAGTTAGAGCACATACGGACGGCCGGAAAAGCAGATTTGAATGTGTCCCTGGATTCATCTTCAGGGTGTTCAACCATTGTATAAATAAAAATATTACAATGGTTCAACCCAATCGTTAAAGACCATTTTCAGCTAAAATTCGAAAATTACAGACATCATAACGCAACGATAACGCGCTGTTCCCCAGAGCAATAAGCGCGTAAAAAAACATGCTAAAGACCTTTCGTGCGTTGAATAATTATTTTGACTGTGTGAATTGGATTTCGTTTCTTAGCCGTCTTTCAAACATGACAAATTCGTTTGTTATAAACCCAGACAAATGTTGTTTCACTTGATATCGAAGACAGGAAACTTCATGGATGAAATGATATGCTACTGTGTAAAATCGGCAACGTTTTTCAGCACGTAACTTAGAAGCCATAAATAAAGTCCATCTTGACCACATCGCATAGATTTTCCTGTCCAGTAAACTCATGAATACATTTTTTCGGCAAGTCATGTAACACTACACTCTTTGATTAAGAAATCCGATACATCTTATACGCCGAAAGACCGCGAAACACATGTTGAAATTTTCATGGCCAGCTTGTACTCATTTGGTTTTTTGTAAAAAAAATGCACCCTTTACTAGTTTCAAGTTCGTAGCCCTCGCAGGTAAAATACCGAGTTCATAAATATAAATTTAAATTGGGATTCTGTTTACACTACTTTATCAAGATATATCTTAAATTTAAGAGTGTCAAATGGGTGAGTAATGGTATATATTTGTGCAGGTGCGGAATAGCCCGAATTGCAGCCATTCAATGGACATTTACAGTGATTCACTACTACGTTGGAATAATTGATGATGAATCTGATGTCAGAATCAATTTTTGTCCTGCGAATCGTCCGAGGAGACGATAATTGTCGAAAGAAACGAGCTAGCGACTTGAAACTGACATCGTTGATCGCGCATCAGACCGCGACGGTGAATTTCAGAATGGATAACATCGGTCGATCGAAATGAATCTTAGTATTAATTCGGAGCATAAACTCCATTCACTTTTATAAACTATCCCGGTTGGTCATGACATTCTGACACATTTCATCGTGTATATTTTGAAAATGTTAGGTTATAGTCAATTTCTTGTCAGATAACTACACAACGTTGTCCTCTCTTCATAGAGGTCGTAGTAATTACGTATTTTTCAAAATGTGAATTTACTTTGGGAAAATAATGAATTTGAGAGAATATTAAGTGAATTTAGTATTCCAAAGACCTGGCCAAGAAAGTTTGTTCTCTGTTAACACTGAAAATATTTCACGTATATAAACATCGTTGGAAGATTCAGTTATGATTTTTCTTCTACGGAAATCAAGAATCGAGTGTTAAAATTTACTGAAAAATATTGGATAGAGTAGTCCGTTAGTTTGTGATAGTTCATTCGACAAAAAAAATTAAACTACTCGAATAACCCTGCGGTAAAACTTCTAAACGAACAGACAAACCTATATGGAATTCCCCACTTGCGAAATTCTCAAGAAATAAGTCTACAGAAGACCTTTTAATACCTTTTTGCACAACTTGAAGTTAATACTCCATTATGAAAATGTAGTAGTACTACAAAACCTGTGTCACCTTGAAAGAACTAACCCAATTTACAAAGTTCTTGGGAATCTATGTGAACGATTCACTGGGTTTTCACTCACATACGTCGAAATGTTGGATAGCTTGTGATAAATTATTGATTCCTAATTATCAGGGTTACTTTCAGAACAAGCAGATTTCAATTCTACATAGCACTTCTTGATATACTTTGTCTCTGTTTCCAAGCGCGATGATTATGATGAGATTGAGTGTAGAAATTGGCATTGGCATTTGGCAACGTCGCTGAGAATTATTTTGACATTACCGATATTTCACGAGTGCCAACCTGCGTCAGTTTTAAGTGAAAAACTTAGACCCAAAAAATGGATAGTTTATGAAAGTGAATGGAGTATACAGATACAGTTACTATTAATGTCAAGAATATATTTTACATGGGGATGAAACTGAAATATTGAAACATTCAAGCGACCTGTTATCACAAAACATATTTGTCGAGTTTCAAAATTCACAAGTAGAACTGGCCAGTAATTCGACCCGTTTTGAAATTACTGATTTCTTCTTTGAAAACAAATCATAAATGCTTCTTGATGCTATGAAATGGGGGTTTTTCCTTCAAACGAAAATGCAGTAATTTTCATGAAAAACCTTCAGATCATCACATTTCAAACATATTATTTCAATATTATATTTTTAAAAAAATATTTGATCACCTAAAACTGAAAAATAAAAATGGGGATTTGCATTTAAAGGGATTCGTCATGAGTGCACGATATGGCAACGTCGAATTCAGCTTTCTCGGAAAGACGTCAAATGTGTTACTTTGCTTAGGAAAACAGAGATAGCTATACTTCGATCTGGTTAGAGTAGAAGACAACGACCAAAAAGAAGAGCACAGACTGTCATACTTTCATATTACTGACAAATCGCAAACGGACATTGTTTGGTTATATTGACAAAGAACACGTGTGTATCACAGAATAGGAATAAATATTTCATTATTCTGTAGCAGAAAAAGCTATTCTACTAAACACCGTGGTCACTTCTTGCATGCCTGGCAAATCCCAAACCCCAATTTTGAAATCTGATTTTGAATACTTTCTGAAGGTAATTTGGAAAAATGACGAATCAAACCCATAATAATTATGTTCAAATTTGCATTTGCAGTAATAACCCAAATTCAGGAAAAACGCCCATTTTGAAGGAGCTAGCTCTGGCACAAATAATTTCAATCCAATTAAATCTTGTTCGTATACAAAGATTAGTGAAATATGCAAATGATAATTGGTCTCCACATACGTCAAAGATTTCTATTCGAACTATTCAAGTTCAATCATAATCGAACAGAGCTTCCAAGCAATAAATTAGAACTGATTTTTGGTAACTTAGTCCATTGGATCCGATCACAATCTGAATAAGCCACTGACTTGCTTATAATCTGGAATTCAACAGAACAATTAATGCTTGCATATAATTCATCCCGTAATATATTTTCCTTCTTCATAGGCCATCATCGATCATAATATTTTGCTTTCGTTTAAGCCACACGTGTCTTTCCACATTTCGGTACAGTTTTCAATTATAGTATTATACGTTAAAAATGTTATGATGACGATAACATTCGAATATCTCACAGAGAAAAAGAGGAAAGTATCTGTTATCTCTCTCTGAAAGTCGGGGTCGCCTGTTTCCAAGATTAGCACAGAAGTTTCACCCCACTGAGACAAAGACTACATGGAACACACCCGATATCCTAACTCGCACAAGCTTCAAGCTTCTAAGGGGGTTCCTTGAAGTCTAGGGTAATTGGACTCAATGGAGTAGACAACCATAAGCACTACTTGATTGAAAGTATATAGAAAGTATATTTCACTATTAGAATTATAAAAAATCGTGACCAGAATCAGAGCATCGATGAACAAAGAGTGGTCGCTCTAGTATATTCTCTTCTCTCTGTTCACAACATGTCGAACGAAATTGATGCAACTCCTCTATCTATGAACCCTGATGATCACCTTCTCATAAAATTAATCTAAAGTATTAATTTGTAGGTACATATCGACAAAAGCCTAGTCACAAGTCTATATATATATTCTTTTGAGAACGAGCATTACAATTCTAAGATATATCACAGTGTTAGCAGAGGAAATGTAAACGGGGTACCATACATATTTGCGTATGATACAAGAGCACAGATAAAAACCTCAGGAAAAATTCTGTCTCCCCGCATAAGTGTAGTAATTTGTTTATAGAAGATGGATGGCATCTTTTTCATTTGAAAATAATTTTTTCGTCATCTTGAATTCATTTCGACAACATATCTTGACATAATATCTGAAACAGAAAGAGGGACAGAACACCAGAAGGAAGCAGTAAATAATATCACCTACATTTGCTCATGACCGAGAGGGTCTTTCGACCAGGTTCAGTCCTCCAAGCGATGATTTTCAGATCCTCAGATAAACGAAGAACGCTACAGGCCCCTTTATTGGGGAATCATCTCCCATAGATCCATAATTGTTCATTTCGAACTAGAAATCTAATAAAATATCGGGAATAAAGTGAAAAACTTGTGACATGTATTATGTTAGGATGACATCATCTATCATCCGCAAGAACGACACACATATACATTAATCCAAAAACAAGGTGCGTCATAACAAGAAGATCGACCTTGACCTGGCACATAAAAGCTGAACTATCACACCCTTTATCCCTTACAAAGGCTCCGCTGCAAGATTATCATTATTCCAGGACATATACACCAAATTGCGTATCAGGTGCACTATCCATCCTAAGTGACCGTCGATGTACTCAGAGGAAGTGTCAGGTGTCATTAGATGTTGTACAATTTGTTATTGTCCTGCCTGAGCTCATTAGAATATCATTAATCAAGTTGGCTCTCGTACACCTTCGATGTTTTATTGTTCACGCAAGTGGCCACGAAATATATTGTGTGTAGTTGGCTGGCGTTTTTGAAATATATCTTGACCAGGACCGTAGTTAGTGGGAAAATATTCAAGAATATGAGGTTTGTTCGTTGTGTCTTCACTAACTACTCTATTGTACTCCTGTGTAGATCGACGATTTTTGTTGTTCACGGTACTTAGTTCATTGCTGGAATGTTAAAATGAAGTGTAGTCACAGATTATAAAGTTCTGACTCAGTGAGGTTGCATAGAATCTAGTAAATTGTACCGGGTAATGTGTGTTGAGGAGTTGGTTGTGCTCATATGAATATAAATAAAGGGTGGTCCACGATTTTTTTTTTCAGATTACCCACACTTCGGGGTTCCCAAATATACCCCAAGTACGTAACGATATTTTTTGTAGTTTTCGAGTTATAATTTTTTGTGTTTTTTCCATTTATTATGCATGTGAGGTTTCGAAAATACTTATCTTTTTATGTAATAGGTATTTTGCAGATTTTTTTGTAACATGAACTCCATGAATTTTGTTTTGACAACAAATATACCTCAGCTTCCTGAAATTACTTAAAGTTACTCAAAAAAAAGAATTTGAAAGTAAGAACTTTAGTTTTCAGTAGGCTTCACTCGAACATTCAACAAATTACGAAGAGTAGTTTTCATAGCTTCCGATTGAGTTTAAAAATTTCGCGCGGTCCTAAACTACCAAAATCATAAGAAAAAATAGTTTTATTCGCTTCTTTCTTCTGTAATCGGCCTTCGAAGGCGGATAGGCTAAAAATCATTGGAACATTGAAGTTATTTTCTTACTTTTCATCATTAATTCATCATTAATTAAACTCAAAATTGTTATTTTTAAGTGTTTTTAATTAGAAATCCTGTGAACTAACTGTAGGTCGTGTAATTCTTACAATAATTTTGGTCTCACCACTGAATAAAAATGTGAGCATATTTCAAAGTTGGTAGTTGTGAAATTACTTGCTCTTGGATGAGAAATGAAAAGCATAAATTACTGCAAAATTCCTACTTATATACCACAGTAAATCTTCGGAACCCCTTCCTCCACCTTGAATACATAATCGTCAACGTTTTTTGTTTTATTTTTCTTTCCGCTTCCAAAACTTTTTATCTCGATTCTGTTTCGTTGTTGCTTTCAGTCGTTTTTAAAATCCCCAAATAAAAAAATTGTTGGAATTTAGGTCTGGCGAACGCGCAAGCCGTTCAATCGGCCCTGCAGTCCCAATCCATCTTAATGGTAAAAATAACACAAGTTACAATTATTTTACAGGAATTTCAATTGAACTTACTCTGCAGCCAAATTATCAAGTTTGATTCACTATAAGAATTATGAAAAGTAGAAAAATAACTTCAAACGTGTTAGCCTATCCGCTTTCGAAGGCCGATTACAGCAAAAAAAGGCTACAGTTTAGTAGATAAAAGCATTCGAAATTCCGTTATCCGAAAATTTACAAAAAACAGACACGATCGGGTAAAATTCAGGTCATGGATATACGAAGACGGAGCTCTCTTGCTTAAGTTAGATCCATGGTTTATATAAAAACACAGTGAACTTCGTTCAAATTTCACTTGCTATAATCGACAATCCAACTTTCCGTTTCTCCAATTCCCAAAATCTCGAAATCGTCAGAAATTTCTGGAACAACAAATACGACTGAGTTGAAATGTATTCAGTAATGTGAAATAAATTTTTGAATTTGTTTTTACAATCATCAAATGTGACAAGAAATTGTGCATCAACATTCGCCAACTTACCAATTTGGATGAATGAGTATCTTTTCAGTTATTTCGGAAAAAACAGACAAAAATTTTGAAATTTTACATAATTTTTTGCCGAAATATCCGAAAATTTAACCAGGATAAACCTGAAATTCGGTACTCTAATTAATTTCAAGGTCTGTGCAGAATTTCACCCGAATATGATGAATGGTTTTCGGAAAAAAATATTCACAACAAAGTTTTTCGAACATTTTCGAATTAATATTGAGTAACTAACCTCACACGTTCCAACAGGTATTACTATGACCCATTAACAAACTAAACCTTCGCATTCTGAAGCGCGACCTACGCTGAAATTTTCAAGGCGCTAGCTCAATCTTTTCGCCAGTAATCATGTGCGCGGTCGGCTGGTCGTCCGTACAGAATTGAATTTGACATCGAATTCGTTATCATTAAGTCCATCCTAGACGATAAAACGTTCGGGTCATCGTTCGCAAATTACAGACATTTGGGCGAATCGATAGCACGCTGTTCCCCAGAACGAGGATTGCAGCTCGTCTACCGAATCAAATCACATAAATGATGCTACAAATACGAAAAATACCATCACATATAAATGCAAAATATGAAGGTTACAAATTAGGAGTGAAAGAATACAGGAGAATAGAATGATAAATAAATAAATATGAAGTCAAGAGGTTGAACTCCCACAGATTCAAAACGAACACAATAATCGAAAGGGCAAAGGGTGGTAAAGAAAATGTAACACACCATATATTATTACATCATGGTCAATATGAGAAAAATGAAATGTCCCACTCAAGTAGAAAATATTTCAATGTATTTTTTGTAGATCACTTGATGAAATATGTTGAATATCAAACAGATAATGACAAGATAAGGAAAGATATATGGGGAAGGACAGGTTTGTCACCTATGAGGTAACCGATTTTGTGGTGTTATATTGCACAGTCCATGTTGAGGAAATATATCCCATTCTGTGATCAGAATTATCAACTTTGGCTTGAAAAACAGTCATATCTTCAATTATATCTGTGACACCAGATCCAGAGCATTTCCAGATTTGTGTAAGTTGCACACTTCCATTACCGTGTGAGCTGAAATAATTAAATCCTCCCATTCAATTTAACACCCATCCAAATTACCCAGGCAAACTCGCTAACAATAAAAATTCGTCAATTAGGAGCAACACCTCGAGGCAATCAGCGGAATTACCATCAAGAAGTAATTGAAATACATAATGAAGAGCTTGGACGTTTCGAAAAAACACTGAATCAAACAGTCATTGTTTAGGACAAATATATTTATTTTTGAATCAATACTATTATGAATGGTAGCAAAATATTTACTTCGAGTGCCGGTGTCTTCATTTCAAGTTTCGATATATTTATTCTTTACCTTCACCAAGCACACTATGGAGCGCTGGAAGCTTCTAGCAGTTCGGATCTAAATCACAGTTTAGGATGATAATCAGAACAAATATTCGAGGGATAAAACTGAATGTTGACAAAATATACTAAATGACAAAAAACTGCGACACCCAAAAGGAGCTGCTTAAATTGTAATTTTTGTTTTGTAAAACATAGGAAGTAAAGCAAGTAGTGAATGATTAAAATTTGGAGAAAAAAAACGAAGGTTTACAATTTTTTTTAGTAAATTTGTTAATAATGTGTTTGTCCACCGCGGTCTATACACTCCCCAACACGTCTTGGCATCGATGCAGGATGCTATTTCTTCTTGAGGGATACTATCCCAAGCTACCTGTACTTCATGTCTAAGAGCCGCAAAAGTCCGTGGGGGCTGGGGTAAATTTCTAAGCCTTCTACCTATGATATCCCAAACATGCTCTATGGGCGAAAGATCGGGGGATCTGGGTGGCCATGGCAAAAGATTCACATAGGTCGCTTCAAAAAAGTTTAAACTAATTCTGGCAACATGAGGTCGAGCATTATCTTGGTGAAATATTGGATTCTCGAGCTGGTTAAGGTAAGGTAGAACATATGGCTCCACTATTTCTTGAAGGTAACGCAGCGCTGTCATGTTACCTCTAATAAAGACTAAAGGTGACCTTCTTGCATGTGCAATAGCACCCCATACCATAACGCTTACTGTCCGATGTACATGACGCTCAACATCAAAAAGGGTGTCACATTTTTCTCCCCGATGTCGTCAAACCCTTCTTTGGCCATCATGTGCACCCAAGCAGAATCGAGATTTATCAGAAAAGACGACCTGATGCCATTTCATATTCCAATGTTGTCGTTCTCTGCACCACTGTAATCGTTGCCGGCGATGCTCAACCGTAAGAGATAACACAAGATGGGGTCGATAGTGCTGCAGTCCAAAAGACCTTATACGGCGGTAAAAAGTTCGGACAGTTATAGGATGGCCTTGTTCTCCTAACCACTCATCAACCAAAGAGCGAGTTTTCGCAAATTGGTCTCTTACGGCCATAAGTCTTATACGTCGATGTTGAACTTCATTTGTGCCCCTTCGGTGCCTACTCTTCTTCGATTTTGGACATCATCAAACCACTCTTGACAACATCTCATTACAGTAGTTGGATTTCTGTTTCGTACGGTTAGCGATTTCTCGAAATGACAACCTCGCCTTCTGTAGACCAATCGTTCGACCTCTCTCGAATTCACTAAGCTGGCGATACATTCCGCGTAATTTTAACAACAATTAAACAACAATTTTGGATCTCCTCGAACAGCTGGCTTGTTTTAAAATTAAAAAATTTGCAGGAAACGACTAAAATATTTAAGTAACAAAAAACTTTCACATGAAAAAACCTTCACGATTTTTTTTGGGTGTTGCAGTTTCTTTGTCCGTTAGTATAATTATTGATTATCATTATTTCTAGGCACTTTCAAACTAGTAGATCCAAACTATCCAAGGACAATATAACTGTCGAAAGGAGAAATAAAGTAACATGAAACTTTCAGGGTATGTTGTGCATCGAAAAGCGGCGGATAAGTTCGTTCCAAATCAGTCAAACTGTTCTGGAGTAAAAGTCTTTTGAGACTTTTCCCTCAATCTTTCAGGAAATACAGGAGCGTTTGGATTGAACCTTGGTGGTTAGGTAAATCATAATCACCTCACGAAATTTTGTTAGGATCGTCTTTATGATTTTTTTCTCGGAAACAGTTTATCAGATATGTAATGAAATTACACACACTTGAAATTCTTTATGGCACAATAGTGTATCAAATGTCATTTTGATCCGGTTTCAGGTTTTGGAGATATTGAGAAAAATATATCAGATTTCGTGAATTTTCCCTCGACATTCTTTTTATTTCCGAATTAATTGAAAGAATAATGATCCAATCAAGATGAAACTTTGGAACCAGAGAGAATGCTCATGCACAACTCTCCTGCGATTTTGTGATGATCATGTCTAGAAACAATTCGAAAAAAAAAATTCCTTTCAAATATTCTATTCTAAGACCCATGAAAATGTTCATGTTTCCAATAGTACCGGAAGTACAGTTAGGATCCAGCCGAAATCCAGTACTTGGCTGAATTATTCTGAAGGTTAAGAGCTTTTACTCGCTCGTTCAAATTCGTTGCCAAAGCAGTCACCTGTTCTAGTAATGACCACGCCAAACGTAGCTTCACTTCCTGATGGAAGGACCTCGGGAAAGACTGGGCTATCTCCTTTACCCACGAAATTCTGCATGAAGCTCGAGCTACCATTTTCCGATCAATTAGATTTCAAGTCGATCCGCTTCATATTTTCGAAATATTGAAAAAATTAAATTTTGAATGAGTACCTTTAACAACGGCATATTTAGACGTATTTTACCCTTTCACCAATTTGACCTTCGTCATTAAACCGAAAACCAACTCTTCAAATATCGAGTTTTCAAGTACATTGTTTTTTTCGGAAGATATTGTGTTTAATATCGACTTCAAGGTTTATGCCAATCGAAATCTGACCGACAGTCTCCGGGAGATAAAATTCTGACTCGAAGGTCTGCGCCAAATTTAGTTAAGTCTGATCGATATCTTCCGATAAAAAAAAATTTCAACAAAAATTTGAGAATTTTCAAATAAACATTTCTTCAGAATTTTTCATCGACTGAATCCATATGGGGTTCAGCATTGAGTTGAGTTTTGATTTGATCGTGTACTTCATGAGGTATCAAGGAATCAACCTCAAAATTTCATGTACCGATTTAACTCACTAACGAACTCAACCGAGATATCCAAGATCCAAACCAAAATTTTAGGTCCTGTCTTTCGAATGTTGGAACAAATAAGGTCGGGCGGACGGACAGAATTTCATTTGTCCACGGATTCTTCTTCAGGGAGTTCAACCAAATCGTTTAAGACCAATTTCGGCTCAAAATTCGAACGTTACGGACATTGAGACGAAACGTATTAAGGTCCATGCAGAATTTCGTGAGGGTGGTTTAAAAAATCGCCAAATCTTTCCATCAGGAGGGGTAAATACGTGAAAAGATATCCGCTGATGAGGCAACAAATATAAACATGCATTGCACAAAAGCTGCTGACTTCACTTTAGTGATATTCTAGAATCCTTTCATATTTGAAACCATCAACTCATAAATATATTGTATTTGGTCAAAAATCAATAGAATGGAACAAAAGATGAATCGCTGATCAGGCAAAATAAATATGTTGTTACAACTAATAAATATATTAACTCGAAAATAGATTTGCAAACACACATTTGCCCCAAACCAATTCGAACTGACCGCCCGTTCAGAAACGGTAGTTCGTACGAAAAGTTCCAATATTTGTATCAAATAAGACGAGTGAGTAGGTTCATTGAAAATGCAGTAAACTTATTCTATTAGTAGAGGAACTTCATTTTCAGGATGAAAAGAAATGGTTCGAAAGGAGGTTAATTAAGTTTTAGACGTGAATCTCGAGATAAAAAATGTTTAGGCAAATCTGAGGGATCTATCTGGGAGCCTCTGACTTTGTGCAATGGAAGTTTTTCATAAAGTTATAGTTCAGTGATTCCGAAAATATCTTCGAAGTGAATTCCCCCTTATTTAGCCGACAAGGATCAACTACAGGTTTATTAAAATGATTTTAACTCCATGGATTTTAACTCCTGGGAAATGGAATTTTTATACGCGCTTCAAGCTGATGAAAGCTCTTTATGCTGACGAAAGTCATATTCTCATATTCCTGGTAAAAGAGGTGCCAGCACAATGGAAAATAAACCATAAATAATTTCGCTTTTTACGCTTGTTTCAGGGAACAGCACGTTATTATTTCGTCACGATTTCTGTCATTTTCTACATTTTTTGAACCGAAAATGGTCTTAAATGATTGGGGTACATAAACTCTCTGAAGAAGAATCCGTGGTCTAATTCAATTCTGTCCGTCCGGCCGAATAGTTCTGGACTTAGGCTCATTTGAAATTTTGAGGTTAATTCCTCGATATTTCATGAAGCACTGTCTCGATCAGATTGGAACTTGGTAGACAGTTTTGGAATACCAACGCGCAACTCTTTGCGCTCCAAAATCTCGGTTAAGTTCGTTAATGGGTGGAATCAGTTGGAGAGTTTCGGAGTTAGGCCCATTTGAAATTTTGAGGTTAATTCCTCGATATCTCATGAAGTATTGACTCGATCAAATTGAAACTTTGTGGATAGTTTTGGAATACAAATGCGCAACCTAGAGCAAAATTTCGTATGGATCCAGTTGTTAGAAAATTTTTAAAAAAATTTCATTCGAAATTTTTTTGAATTTTCGATGAAAAATTTTTTGTTCTCTGAAAATATTGATTACATTTCAATGGAATTTGGCACAAACCTTAGAGTCAGTATTCAACAACAATCTTCCAAATTTCAATTCGATCCAATATTAACTTTCGGATATATAAGGAAAAAAATGTGCCAAATTTCGTTGTAATTCTGAATTTTAACGTTATTTCCGGAATATCAATGCAATCAGATTGAAACTTCGTAATCAGGTGATGATTACCAACGCGCAACTAGGTGCAAAATTTCGTGTTGATCTAATAGTTAGAATTTGAACAAGCGCGTAAAAGTTCCTGGCCTCACGTCAGTGCTTTTCTAGATTGTTTCTTCTTGAATTTAAATTTGTTCGTTGTTCCATATTCAGTCACTATTCGTCTTATTTAGTCTACTTCGTATGAGATAAATATTATTATCATTCATTATTTTGTGATCATATTATTCACGGAGTGCAAAATTGGCCAAAATTTCTATTGGACATCTTTATTCGAGAATTCAAAATACCGTCAGCTGCATTCTTCTATTCACATAAGTTTTCAAGTTAAAAGCCAAAATTTTCATGATAATACGTTTCTGTTTGTACTGTGAACTTAATAGCAATTCAGAGGCTTACTATGATCTTTCGCTAGGGGTCTCCTTGAAATGGAGTCAAGAAATTATGACTTCATATCCACATTTTTGCGCGAATATTTTATCCGAATGTCTGTAATTTTAGAATTTTTTAGCCGAAAATTGTCTCGAATGACTACGTTGGACTCATTGATGACGAATCCGGTATCAAAATAGAATCTGTCCATATTCACGATTACGTCGTACAGTGAATCCTATCGACCTGACCTTCAAGGTAGGTTGCATTTCAAAATGCGACGTTTAAGTCGTTAATGAGCGAAATCAGCCAAATGGTTTCGGAGCAAGAGCCTTTTGGAATTTTTAGGTTATTTCAGTGATAATTCGGGAACTACTGAAACCATTGCATTTAAATTTGGCACTTGTTTGGACGCGCAAATTTGTCCGAAATTGAATGAATAGAATAAGGTATTTTTCCTAGAAACTTTTCATCATATTAGAAAAAAGTTTTGCTATGACTATGAGCTTCATATTTCACAGTATTGTACCAAATTCCAGTTCAATAATATTTGGAGATATTGGAAATGAATATGTCAAATTTCGCGGATTTTCCTCGGTTTCGTTTTTTCCTGAATTTCTCGAAGAAAAACTCAGAAAAAGACTGATGAGGAGTCAGCAGTTTATGCGCGCATTTTCAAATTAGTTGCCAAAGCGGTCATCGCCTGTGAACATGCGAGCAAAAGCTGCTGACTTCACGTCAGTGCTTTCCTAGGTTTTTTTTCGAAACTATTTCTGGAATTGATCTTAATACATTTCGAATAGTGATTCTGGAGATCAAAATATGGAGAAAACTCCATATGAACTTAGGTCCTAAAATGTACCTCACTGGCGCTGAAGCCTCTTCAGCATGTTATTCAAAATTCCATGAATTTCCAATAGCTTCGTCAAAATTTGACGGATCCAAATGATATTCAGCATATGAAGAGTTTTGGAGAAACTTAATCGCCTGATGATAAAAAATCTGAAAAAGCACTGCCGTGAAGGCAGCAGCTTTTGCGCGCTTGTTTAATGGAGATGACCACTTAGGCAACGAATTTGAACATGCGCGCGAAAGCTGCTTCCTCCACGGCAGTGCTTTTTTAGGTTTTTCGATAAAGTACTGGATTTCAATCCAAACTAATCTGTATTTTTGAAAATATTGGGAAAATTAAATTTTGAATGAGTATTTCTATGTAACCATTGAGCGGACTTTAGCCCTTCACGAATTCGGCCTTCGTAATCAGGGTACAAACCTACCCTACCAATATCGAGTTTCTAAGTTGTTCCTTCCGGAAGCTATTGTGTTTACAGGCAGCCGTTAGGCAGATTAAATCGAATTGAAATCCAGAACTTTCAGAACTTTATTGAAATATGTCAGTTCAAAGGTTCCAACAGAGGATTTCATGAGGATAGTATGAGACCACAGAATATTAAATATTTGAAAAAAAAAATTGAAAATTTTTTTTCCCAAATTATTTTTATGACACGACCATCACAGAAATTTTTCCGAAGTTGTCCATTAGCATTTTCAAATTAGCTGCCAAGTTTCATCATGATTGAAATATTTGAGATATCCCGAAAAAACAACGATAATCCTACGGACGGCTGGCCGGCCAGACAGAACCTAGTCGTTTGAGTACATTTTCGGCTCAATCATCGAAAATTACATTCGGACAAAACGATATCACGCTGTTTCCCTATAACATCCGCGCAAAAACTAACTGAATCTCATCAGTGGCAGGAAGCTCTCATAAAATTGATTCTTATTTTTACGCGCTTGTTCTGGGGAACAGCACGTTATGGTTTCGTTACAATGTCAATTATTTCTGAATTTTGAGCCGAAAATGGTCTTAACGACTAGGTTGAAAAAAAATCCGTGGTGAAATTCAATTCTGTCCATCCGTCCGTATGTGCTTTAACTTTCGGAGAAAACGACCCAGTAACTCAGATTAGGTCCAAATATCTCGGATGAGTTCGTTGATGCGTAAAATCAGTGAAATAGTTTCGGAGTTATGCTAATTTGTGATTTTAATATTAGTTCTTCAATATTTCAACAAATACTGATGAGGATCATCAGTTCGAAGCTCCGAAATTAGGGAAAGAAACAAACAAACACCGAGATCAATATTTACCAACAATATTTCAAATTTCAATCTAATGGCAGGTTTATTTTCGCATTTTCGGAGGAATTGACAAACAGTTTGAAATTTCGTTGTTGCTTAGAAATTTTGAGATTATATCCTCATTATCTCGAAAAAACCTTAGACGATCAGAATAAACCTCTGCATCTTATTGTACAATACTGACGATCAGTATAAACCGATATTTCCTGAGGATATTATCGATAAAAATAAAAAAAAAACCGAAAGTTTTCAGAATTTTTTTGAAAAACATATTTTTCCAAATAACTGTTCATTAGATTTCGATGACGTTTATCAAATTTCTCCATTAGGTGATATAGCCTCGTTTGACGTGAAAAGATGACCGTTTTGACCACGAACTTGAACAAGCGCGTAAAAGCTACCAACCTCACGTGGTGCACTTCTAAAATTTTTAAATAGGCGATTTTATTTCAATTTTCATTATGGTATTAAGACCTGGAGTATATGAACGTTAATTCCGATTACCCTGTACAATGTCATATACAGTGTGTCCACGGATTGGGTGCCGGTAAGGTGTAAATGACGAAAAATTTTCGAGTTAGACTCTGATATTCTGGAAATCGCTCCTGCTTGGGCTCAAACTAAGATGTTGAGAAAATGAGCCAAATCAATTAATATACAGGGTGTTTTGGAGCTGATTTAATGACAATTGTTAAGAATAAAGTATCTTTGTTTTAAAAAATATCGAGAAAGTTTATTGGGAAAAGTTGTTTGGAATGACGAGCTGCTACAAGAAATCGATTTTCAGATAAATCAACCTACCTTGACTTTATAAGTTGGTCATGAACATTTTGTTAATCCGATACGTGAGATATTTTGTCATGATCAAAAATTTAAATTTTGACACTATTTTCTTAACAGGATTACGTGATACCGCAACATTTGGACAGCGTTCATGGAATTGTCTTATTACTCCCTGATACGAAATGTCTGCACCTAAACCGTAATACTGCACAATAAACACTCTTTGTTCTATGGTCGACATATTTTAACTGAAAAATTTTCGTTTATGACGAATCAAATTTACGTTTTAAGTCACGTCTAGCATTTATTACCATGGATATTATCAAATATTTTCACAACCTATTTACAAAATCAAAGTTAATCGATTTATCTGAGAATCGAGATTTAGCCGTGTCTTTCGATTCTAAACAATTTTTCTCAATAAACATTCTCGATATCAGAGATAGGAATGGTTTCATGGAGAAGAAAGAGCTCCAGTAGTAATAAATAACATAATAACAAGGACGAATATCCGTCGATAAATCAACAAATATTCCCCCTTGATCAGAGCTAATCACCCAATCAACCAAAACATCTACACCGAAGAAGCGGATCCAAGTAGAATGACGACTTACTTAACTTGGACCTAGTTAAGTTGACCTGACGATCAATAACAACTGTGAAACAGCTGTAGTCATTCTACTTGGATCCGCTTCTTCGGTGTAGATGTTTTGGTTGATTGGGTGATTAGCTCTGATCAAGGGGGAATATTTGTTGATTTATCGACGGATATTCGTCTTTGTGATTATGTTATTTATTCTCGATATCTTTTAAAACAAAGACACTTTATTCCTAACAATTTTCATTAAATCAGTTCTAAACCACCCTGTATACTAAATGAGTTGGCTCATTTTCTCAATATCTCAGTTTGAGACCAAGCAGGAGCGATTTCCAGAATATCAGAGTCTAATTCGAAAATTTTTCGTCATTCACACCTTACCGGCACCCAATCCGTGGACACACTGTATACAATACGAACTTTTGTTTTTGAAAACAACTTTAATTTATCATGATTCGGAGAGTAACACTCCATGTTATATCAGCGTGGAAAAAATCAGAGTTCGCTGCTGGCAACATAAAACATATCATATAACCTCAAAAAAGAAGAAAAATATTACTGGTTTTTTGAAGTTATATGATATATTACAAATTTTCCTCTGTCAGTTGTATATTTCAGTTGAAGTTCAGGTATCATCATTTTTCCTACCCAGTATTATTTTCATGAGATGAAAATATTTTCAATGGCATTGTTGACGTGAACCCTGCCCTCAACCATAGATCTCCACCGTTCGTTTTTCCTGGAAAACAAACATCAAAAAGCGAAAATTCCTAAACCCGCCCAGATAACCGGCATAAGGCATGACAGCTAATTATTCATATCCGAAAAACTCATTCTAGATGAATATATATTCATCAAAAAAGGATTCGCGATCGTCAATCATGTACAGGGCCAAAAACCAACGTACCGTGGTGGGCAGCCTCGTCATTTTCACTCTCGAATAAAAATGTGAAATATTGCATTATATTTCGACGCTAATTCATTGCTAAACCCATCCCGTGGAACTCCTTGCTTTAAGCTTTTCGGCGCACGAAACCTTGTTCCACCTAGAATTTCACGAGACTCTGGAGTTTCGGGATTTCTCGTTTCGTCTCGAAATCGAGACGAGAAGATTTTTTTTGATACGAGACCAAGTGAACATTTCGAGATCGAGAAATTATTTCGAGATTTATCGATCTCGAAAAATTATATGTGCTGCGATAACTCATAGCTCAAAGTACGCCAGGAAGAGATAATGAAAACAATGCTAAGAAATAATGTTACTTCAATTTCAAACATTAGACAGTAACAAAAAAAAACTAACGGGGATAGCGAAGCGAATACGAAGGTAGAAAGTAGAAAGTAAAAAGGTAGAAGAAAATATTTTCATATTCTTGAAGAACTCAAACGTCTTCAACTATTAGACACGAAAATTAACATTGAACACTTAAAAATTAGCAAAATATAAGAAAATAAATGGAAAAAGAACCAACTTTCTTAAAGACAACGAAATTCTTGTTTACACAATTCAAATATATTTTCGTTACATAGCCAAGAATTGAAAAATCACATCTTTGATAAATTCGGATATATGGCCTTGTTTTGTCTCCATCACTCTGAAATATCTTGATTTCCTTCAGCTTTTTCGGACAAACAATAGTCATATATTTCTTCTCTCCAGTTATTCTTTGTTGCCGTTGGTTTTCTTAAATAAATTTTGCAAATTAAAATCGTCGGTATTGTCAACAAAACAGTGTGTAACTATTCTCTAATCCACTTATAATTTCTGCGTCTAACGCACGTTTCGGATACAACGTTTCCTTCGTCCAGAAACATATCGTTACTGACTACAGGTACAAGTTCACATGCTGAACGAGTGAGGAGGGTACGCAGGACCAAGAAGGAAAGGGTTGTGAGAAGGCCATTAGGGTAGTGCTTGGCTATCATCTTCTTTTGAACATATAAACTTCAAGCGACTTCAAGTGAGTTTTGCCCGAGCTCTTTAATAGCTTAACGGATTTTTCTGAAATTAAATGACCGATTGTTAAAAAGTTATTAGCGACCGCCGATTCGTCAGGATGGTTGTAACGGATATGGCTCATGTGTTCCTTAAATCTCGTATTATGTTCCTTGCTGTTGGTCCGATGTAAGATGCTTAAGATTTATTATCTCCCCTATAAGCTCATATTCGCAAAAAAAATTCAGCCACGTAATTTTCAAGGACTAATGAATTTTTCCTTGAATCAGAAGCAGCCACAGCCCAGATGTAACAGCCAGCCACGCGTTGGAACCTATCGCGTTCGGCCCACCGCCAGCGATCGCAAGACAGAAAGCGTGGCTGCTTTCACAGTGGTTGAATTGATTCAATATTTTTGAGCGCATTTTAGAGGAACAGCGTGCTATCATATTTTTCAAAGGCCGGAATTTTCGAATTTTGAGCCGAAAATGGTGTCAAACGACTAGGTTGGACCTACTGATGACGAATCCGGTGTCAAAATCGATTCTGTCCGGCCGACCGTCACCCCGATTACGGGCGTACAGAGGACTCTATCAACTTGAAAATTTGAGGGTGAGTTCTATTTCAAAATACGAAGGTTAGGGCGCAACATCGGTCGAACGGTTTCGGAATTATAGCCATTTGAAATTTTAAGATTTATTTCCTGATATTTCAGGAATTACCTAAACGATTGGATTGAAACTTGACATTTAGTTGGGCATAACAACGAGCAACTTTTCACGAAATTTCGTTGAGATCACACTGTCAGTAAATATGAATTTTTTTTTCTGTAAACTATTGATTGAATCCGGAAAAAAATCTTTCTCATACCTTGAAAATCATATTTCACAGCAGTGTATCAAATTACATTCCGATACAACCATAATTTCTGGAGATATTGGGAAAAAATATTTATCATAAAATATTATCAAATTATTATCATATATTTTTTCCGAATTAATTCAAAAACGTAGAAAAGCAATGCCGCGATGGCAACAGCTTTTGCGCGCATGTTTAAATTCGTCATCTCCATTGAACATGTGCGCAAAAGCTGCTGCCTTCACGGCAGTGCTTCTCTAGGTTTTTTTCCTAGTAAATGCATATTCTTTGTAGCGAAGAGTATTTATTGAATTGGAAATTCCTATAAAACAGAGTGATTAAATATCATGATCGAAATTGAACTTCGTTTGAGAATGAAACGCCGAAAATTCCACACAGGGAGCAATTAAGTAACAGTTCAATAGCATATTGTATTTTTTTTGTCCAAGGGAAATATTATGAAATTCCAATCATCGCACGCTTCAATGATTTCCACTATTATTGTCGGAATATGTTCTCACAGATCGATGTTTAATGTGCCCAATTCTTTCTTTGGATCGAAACTAATGGTTCTGTTGAAACCCGAGATGAGTTGGATGTTTTTATAGAATCCCCATAAAAAGTTCAATCTCTTCATTTCGAGTCGGCAATACAAATCTTACATACCTAGGAAGTGATTGAAGCTGATTTTTCTAAGGCCATAAAACTTATTTATAGTGAATAATAAAACAATAATAAAAATAAAATTTATAGGAAACTACTTCTCTGTTGATTACGAAAAGATATGTCGGAGAGTTTTTACCAGAAAGAAACATATATACTCGAATAGGAAAAGTTTCGATGTATTAGGAAAGCCTGATATCAAAGTAACTCAAGTTCATTCTACCGAAAGATATTGCTCCAATAAAAATACAGGATGTTTCCGGAGGAGACCACAAGATTTAAGCAGAAGCTTAGACTACTCGAGACAGTTTTGAGGAAATGTTTGATTTCTGGGGGGCCTGAATTGAGACTATATACAGGGTGATTTGTCCGATTCGAACGATTTTACTTTTATTAATATTATTGGTTTAGATCATTCGATTTTGATGAAATTTTCAGTGAAGTACAATATGAATGATAACATTCAATAATTTCAGAAACATATCCAATAGACGCGGTTATTATTGTGATAATTCCAGATTAATTGTTCAGGTTGGAAGTATACCCTGTATATTGCTTTCATAAGACTTCGAAATCTGTTCAAGATTCTACCATGATGAGTCTATTCGAGCTTTTTCAATATTTTCGAAACACCTCTGGTTTTCCGAGAAAATTCGTACAAAAATAAATAATATGGAAATTTGGTCCAATCGATTTTACTTTTATTGATAACATTGGCATTGCTCATTCAGTGTTGATTGAAATTGTTGATGAAAAGTTCAGAACAATGTGAATAATTATATTCAATTATTTCAACATGTTTATCAAAATACATAGATTTATTGTCAATATTTTAGATTAATTGTGAAGGTTGAAAACACAGAATATTCTCACTGCTTTTGAGGAAAATTTCGATAATGCTCTTTTCGATTTTTTCTCGGAAAACCGGGAGTGTGCCAGAATAATAAGAACACCTGAATGGTGAGTCATTACTGAAGAATCTAAAAAGGATAAGGAACTTTTAGGAACGCAATGTACAGGGTGTTGCATCAATCTGCATAATTAATCTGAAATATTCACAATAACATCCCTGTATTTTGAAAAAAATGAGAAATTATTGAATGTACTAATCCATATTGTACTATTCTTCAAAATTCAATGAGCCATACCAAAGTTATCAATGAAAGTAGAATCGATTGGAGTGAAATTTCGAAATTGTCCTTATTTAAAAATATTTTTCGGAAAACTGGAGGGTTGTCGAAAAAATTAGATACACCTGAATGATGACTCATAATGGTGAAATATGAAAAAGTTAGCGAAGTTCTGGAAACACAATGTACAGGGTGTTCTTTTTTCGACCTGCACAATCAATCTTAAATTATCACAATAACAATCGCGTATTTTGGGAACTTTTTGGGTATTTCCGAATATGAATGCTGCATACATATACTACAGTTATTAATAAAGGTAAAGTCGGTAGAATTAGAGGAATCACCCAGTATAGTCTCAATAGAGACCCCAACCATAAACCATACGATTCGAAACTGTTTTCACTAGTGTAAACTTCTCTTAAAATCTGACGCTTTCCTCCTGAATCACCCTGTTCATCTATCTTTTGTACATTTTTCGAAGTAAAGAATAGAAATCAGCACGCAATCGTTATCAGGAATAATACAATTTTCACAATATAATTTTCTATGAATGTATACGTAGAGTGTTATATTTTTATGCAGACCCAAATTTCGTTTTTGCATGCATATTCTAGGGGAACAGCGTGCTATCGTTTTGTCCAAATGTCTCTAATTTTAGAATTTTGAGCCGAAAATGGTCTCAAACGACTAGGTTGGACTCACTGATGACGAATCCCGTGTCAAAATCGATTGTGTACGGCCGAGGACACGATAACTGTAAAACGGAGCCAGCTAGCAACTTGAAACTTCCAGATTAGATGGCGCATTGGAATACGGCGGTTAAGTTCATTAATGGGACAAATCGGCCGAATCGTTTTGGAGTTATAGCCATTTGAAACTTTGAGGTTATTATCCTGATATTTCAGGAACTACAAGAGCGATTGGATTGAACCTTGGCAGTTAGTTGAAGCATAACGACGCGCCACTTTGAGCAGAATTCTGGTGGCATCGTATAGTCACTTAATTCAAAAAAGTTTTCTTCAATATTTTTTTACGAAATTTTTTTTTTTCAGAAACTTTTGATCGTATTCGGAAACAATTTTGATCATACCTTAAGTTTCATATTACACAAAAGTGTACCAAATTTCAATTCGATACGCCTTTTAGTTTTGGAGATATTGGGAGAAAATATGTTAAATTTCGTGGTTTTCCTCTGGAAATCGTTGTTTTTTTTCGGTGTAACTCAAGAAATACTGACCCAATCATGATGAAACTTCGCAATTATTCCTAACATGCTGAAGGACAATTCTGTGCAGAATTTCGTGAATATTGTGTCATCAGAACGATTTGAAAAGAAATTTCAAAATTTGTTTTCTCAAATATTCAATATTCAGTGATCTCCTTATCATATTATCCTCATTCATTTCTGTATGAACCTTCGAACTGTAATTTTCGATAAAACACTGTTTTGTATGAGTTTCTAAGTTGTTTCTTTCAGAAGTTATTGTATTTGTGGTCGAAAATTTTACGGAACTATAGATAAACCAATCTCTATTATTTGTCTATGACAAGAACCCCATAAGAAATGTCATCTTGAAGTTAAGGGGAAAAAAACACCCTTCGATGGTCGATTGTGGAAACCACGATAAGGGATCTCTCATTACAGGATCCATTAATGAGGTCGGGCCTGTAATCGAATTTCGTTAACTCCCTATCAACCTGAAAGTTTGGGCTAAATTTCATCGTAATTTGACAAGAAGTCCTCGAAATTTCGAGTTTTTTCAACAATAATCAGGAATATTTTCTTCACGAATCTACAAAGATTTTTGCGCTGTTATTCTTCAACTAATTTCGAAGATTTTACTCATTAACGTACTTAGCCGAGATATTCGGACCCCAAAACCTTATCTGAGAATTTCAAGTTGCCGGGTCCTTTCGGCCGGACAGACAAAATTAAATTTGACCACGGATTCTTCTTCAGGGAGTCTAATCAAATCGTTTGAGTCCCTTTTCGGTCCAAAATTCGAAAATTACAGACAATGTGATGAAACAATAAAGTGCTGTTCCCAAAGCAAGCGCGTGAAAAAGCATAAGCGCCTGTCCTGATGATAGCTCCATATGCCACGACGAAACGTCATCTGCATATCGGGATCTTCGTGCAGCACACGCTGTGATCGTGATCCTAACAACCCGATCGGATCTGATATATGGATTACATCCTCGATTACATAGACAAACACTGGAACGTAAATAAGATAAAATGTGAACTCTGAGTGGAAGGTCTCCCCTGAGGTCCCGTTTTGGAATGGGATAAGAGGACAGATCCTTCTTAAGTATCTCCTCGAGGTATCTAGAAAAATCAAACTGATATTTTCAGAATTCTGAGAAGGTATTTCGTTAATTGTTATCGTTTTGTCTGGACATCAAAACAAGATATGCATGGTGGTCCTAATTGAGAGATTACTCAAAAAAATGTTGTTTAAAAGACATGAGATGTTTTGACTATAAGTTTGACAGATGAGATCCTCTAGACCAACTACACTTTCGCATTGAAATAAAAAACTGGGTGTACACTGGGTGTTTTTTTTTGGGAATGAATGATCGGCCGTTAGTGACGGCTTGCTGTTCTTCAAATATTTCGTGAGGATTGTAATTACAACAATTCATTCCATTTATCTCCTATTCCTCGAAAATAGGGTAGTAGGTATGAGTCCATGGTGGGTAATTCATTCAACTTGTCCCTTTGCGCGCATGTGCAATGGAGATGACCGCCTTGGCAATGAATTTGAACATGTGCGCAAAAGCTGCTGCCTTCACGGTAGTGCTTTTCTAGGTTTTTCTCGATGAAGTACTGTGAACACAATAACTTCCGATAGAAACAACTTGGAAACTCGATATTTGTAGAGTAGGTTTGGACTTCCGTTACGAAGACAGAATTCGTGAATGGGTAAAATCGCCCCACTGATTCCGCAGATATACCCATTCAAAATTTGATTTTCCTAATATTTCCAAAAATACACATTGGATCGGATTCAAATCCAGCAATTTATCGAAAAATTACAGTTCAAATATTCATGCAGAAATTTATGAAGATATAATAGTTATTCCGGAAAAAAAACGATACCTTGAAAAAAACTACGAAATTTGACATATTTTCTTCACAATATCTTAGAAAATTATAATAGTGTGGAACTGAAATTTGGTACAATGCTGTGAAATATATAGCTCAGAGTACGAGCAGCAGTTTCTTCGAAGTTAATGAAGAGGTACCGAGAAAAAAGATTTTTTCGAAAAAAATGTTTTTCAGAATTTTCTTCCAAATTTACTGACAGTACGATCTCAACAAAATTTCGCAATGAAATGCAAGTACTTGCGCTCCAACTTACTGCTAAGTGTCAATTCAATCGCTTCAGTAGTTCACGAAATATCAGGGAAATAACCTCAAAACCTTTTGAAATGCAACCAAACCTGAAATTTCCAGGTCGATAAATTCCTCCGTACGCCATTAATCGTGCGTATCGATTTTGACACCGGATTCGTCATCAGTGAGTCAAACCTAGTCGTTTGAGACCATTTTCGGCCCAAAATTCGAAAATTACAGATATTTCTACAAAACGATAGCAACGCAAGCATGTGCGCGAAAAAACACGAAATCGGGAATTCTAATCGTAGCGAACTGAACTTTTATACACTGCTGGGAAATATGGAGCTCAAGGTATGAAAATGATTTTTCACGAATATGATAAATAGTTGCCGAAAATATTTTCAGAACTTGAGGGCCTACAACTTGCAAACTATGAGAGACCGCCTTGTTTCGAATCCAGATGTTTAGGTTAGGAGAACGCACTGCGAACATTGATGCATATGGCTAATCAATTTGCGGGTTTATCTTATTTAGTATAGGACACTCCTCAAGTCATTTCCTTAGGCTAAAGCAGTGGAAATAACAATTTCCAAAATCAGATAGTTGCTAGGTGTAACTGAATTTTATAAAGGTGGTTTTGAAGGAGTTCGGCACTAATAACGATGAGAAGATTGGTGGCTTGTATCTAAGCTACGATGAGTCATCATTTGTTGTAGATCAAGAAACTTGAGTTGCACTTTTTGATGATGAAACTATACAGAGTGTAACAGCCAAATGGAATCAATTCGATAACGAATAAATGAGGGCGTGTTGGGAAAAACGCTCGGACACGTCGATTTGTAATTTTAAATGCGCATATTTTTCAAGAAAATAATATTATATAGGGTGTTCCATGTGACCGTGGCCAATACCAACTTTCTTATTTCAAATGCAACCCCCTATATGTTATTTATTTTTTGGGTTCTTCTGAGAATTCTAGACACAATTCATGCACAATGTCCTATAACTATCTTTAAATATTTCTGAAATATTGAGTGTTTTCAGATTTAGTGCAAAATTCAACGTCATAAATAAAAATTATTTTATTTCACAAATTCGGTACATTACACTTAAAAGCTAATAAGTAATACTGATTATTTCTTAATAATTAAAAAAAAAAAACAAAAAGAAAACATTAATGTCAATGTAGGAAATGTTCAAAATGCTCGCCGCGAACGTCTTGGCAACATGCTAATCTGGTGTAGAATTATCTTCTAACGTTACTCAACATTTCTGAAAACACTTAATATTGCCGAAAAAGTTGAAGATAGGTATAGGACATTGTACATGAATTATGTCTAGAATTTTCTGAAGAATCCAAAAAATTAATAATATACAGGGGGTTACATTTGAAATAAGAGAGTTGGTATTAGCCACGGTCGCTTGGAACACCCTATATAATTTCATTTTCTTGAAAACTATGCGCATTTAAAATTATAAATCGACGTGTCCGAGCGTTTTTCCTAACACCCCCTCATTTATTCGTTATCGAATTTATTCCATTTGGCTGTTACACTCTGTATATCGAAGCAAGTCTTTTTCGCGATGTATTTTTGAAATAGCGCGCCTTTGCATAAATAATAAAAACATCATGTATATATGCAAATGGTTTTTTGCAGTTAATAATAAATGACCTTCACTGTGAGGAGTTAAAAGAAAAATAATCTGAATATCAACTTCTGCCTATAATTCACAATGTAGATACTGAATATAATATAATATTATCTCCCCCTGAACTTTCTCTATAAAATATGGTTTGGATATTATTCAATTTGAATAGTTACTGTTTGTTTATCTTAATGTTGACCGAACATTCTGGCATAATATTGGTAATTTAATGCATTGCTGGTTATCGATATTTTAGTCCACGCATTATTACATTTTACCATTAGAAATATTTTCTTTGAATTATACAAAATGAGCCTTTCATTTTGTCTGGAACTTTTATAAGTAAATTGAGATGCTATAATACATATTTCGATTATATTTCTTTATATCGGAAATATTGAAATGCACGGAAGTAAAGTCAACAGCTTCTACGCGCTGCCAAAACGGTCACCTGTTCGAGCATCTGTACTTCTTGAAATATTGAGAAAATAACGTCCACATTTCAAATCACAAGGAAGTT
The DNA here is from genome assembly GCA_958510865.1 of Myrrha octodecimguttata. Lineage (NCBI taxonomy): Eukaryota > Metazoa > Arthropoda > Insecta > Coleoptera > Coccinellidae > Myrrha > Myrrha octodecimguttata. The sequence goes on from OY294057.1 coordinate 38,392,354, forward strand.
TGACATATTGTTTCATCGAATTGAAACTTGAAATATTTTTCCTCAATACTTACTCTAAGGTATGTGCCAAATTTCGTTGAAATCTGATTTATATCTCCGGAGAAAAAAAAATTGAAAAATTTCGGTATAAAAATTGTTATTAAATTTACTGACCACTAGATAGCAAAATTTCAAATGAACGTAACTCCGGAACTATTCAACCGATTAAACCCATTAACGAACTGAACCGAGATATTTGGCCTTCAAACTCAACCCGAAAACTTCGAAACTCTAGATTATTTTTTTCGAAAGTTAGAGCGCAAACACGGATTCTTACTCAGGGAGTCCAACCCAGTCGTTTAGGACCAATTTCATCTCAAAATTCTAAAATTACAGACATTGTGACTAAATGATAACGCGCTGTTCCCCTGAAGATGGGCGTTTAAAGATATCACTATAATAATGATTTAATTTAAAGTATATCGCCGAGTGTGGTACATCTTTAAGTACTACATGAGTATTCAAATACAATCTGGGCAATACATGAATTAGATGCATAAACCTAGGAAAGCACTGACGTGAAGTCAGCAGCTTGTTCTCATTACGAAATGGCAATTTCAGTGAAATTCAAATGAAATATTCAAATTTTCAAGAAAAAATATTCCTCTTTTTGACACTGTTCATCTTCCAACCAAGTTTCATTTCATCAGATAAATATTTTTCGAGTTATTGAAAAATAATATTTCAAATGGCTGTAACACAAAAACCATTCGGCAGATTTGGCCTATTAACTAACTCAGCTGAGATATTCAGGATCAAAACCTAACCTAAAAATTTCAAGATTTTAGGTCCTTCCTTTCGAACTTTGGGTCATACACGGTCGGACGGCAGAACAGATTCAAATTCGACCGCGAATTCTTCGTCAGTGAGTCCAGCCTAGTCGTTTGAGACCGATTTCTGCTCAAAATTCGAAAATTATAGACATTGTGACAAAACGATAACAAGCTGTTCCCCAGAACAAGCGCGTTTAAATCATACGGTATTCATTTTATTTGTTTCTGCACGATGTTTATAGACCTTTCCGGATGAATAGTAAAGAGGTAAATGCAATCGAATATTTCAATGCAATAAAGTGAGCCTTAGCCTAAATGAAAATACCGCGACTCAATTGCGAACAGCAGAATTCTGGATAAATTCGAATTATCGTCACACGAACACATTTCATAAAATATTCCTTCCGAACGTGCAGATCGGAATTTCAAATGAATAAAAATATCTGAAAAAACACGGAACATATGCATATCTCTCCTTCATTCTTACTTCCAGCTGAGCGTACAATCAACAAATTCGAAACAAAAATAATGAATACCATAAAAAAATCTTATATGCATCTTATTAATTATTCATACATCAAAATCTGCATTGATGAACCGAATATTCTATGAACTTCGGTAATGATTCGCTGAAAATTCACTAACCTTCGGAGTCATCAATCGTGGTCCTTTCAAAACCTCGAACTCTTCTATGTCTCATTGTTGAAAATTCAAAGTATCAATCCAAAAAACACATAAAATCCACTAGTAAGACACATTTCACCGATAACACCCCTTTACATGCAAATTTCTCTATGACAACTGTCACGATGTTCGAAAAATACGGCCGCGCACAGAATTCGGTTGCACGTACGCGCACCACGGTATCTGACGAGCTTTTGGATGAGCGCTGAAAGCTGCTACCGACCGTTTCAACGTTTACAGGTTGCAGGAGCGTAGTCCTTCTTGATCCTGAATGAAGCGCAGACACCCCCATTTCCCCCACTCGCGAGCTTTCGAAGCGCTGATAAGTGCGGTCAAAATAATCATTATCTGTATGATTTATTGGGCGAAGGAGACTGCTCTGTGTTGTGGAGTACAAGTTTCGGATTATTCACGCTTTTATCTTCATTTAATGAGCTGAAGAAATAGTAACATTGGGGCTTGGGCTGGCTTATCGGTCCGTTGAGAATCTGATTTGTTTGTTGTTGGTTTTGTAGTTTTATGGATTTTGAGTCATCCTATTTGAAGATGAAATTTGGCAAAATCACAGATAAGTTCTAAATATTTTCGGAGAATTTTTGGAATTGGTTATCTTTGATGTGTCATGCAAATTTCTAGAGGTGGACCGAAATTGAGCCCAGAATTTTAATGAGATTCTGGTTTATTTACCCAGATTTATGTGAACTTAGATTATTCTATTCTAAGTTCACAATGATTTCGATCCTGATCCCCACCTTCAGGATAATCATATAATCCTATATTCCCGAAAAGTTTCGATTCAAATGAAAATAAAACCTAAAAAAACACTGACGTGAAGTCAGCAGTTTTTACGCGCTTATTCACATCGCGAAATGGCGACTTGGGAATTTCAATGAAATTTAAATGAAATATGAAAATTTTCAGAAAAAAAATTATTTTTTTTCAAATTTGTCTGAAGATAATTCTTCCTATTGATACTGTCCATCTTCAAACCAAGTTTCATTTCGATCAGATGAATATTTTTTGAGTCATTGAAAAATCAAAATTTCAAATGGCTGTAACACAAAAACCATTCGGCAGAGTTGGCCCATTAACGAACTTAACCGAGATATTTAGGATCAAAACCTAACCTGAAAGACTTTAGGTCTTTTCTTTCGGAAGTTACAGCACACACGTCGGACGGCCGTCCGGACGGACAGAATTAAATTTGACCACGGATTCTTCCTCAGGGAGTTCAACCCAATCGTTTAAAACCATTTTTGGTTCAGAATGTTAAAATTGCAGACATCGTGACGAAATAAAAACGCGCTGTTCCCTAGAACAAGCGCGTAAAAAGATCATGTTCGTCATAGGTACAAGTTTTCTTATCGAAGTTCTCAGTTTCAACACCAATTTGTTACAATAACACAGAAATAATCAAGTTCACGAAATATTAGCAGTGAAAGATTTCGATTAGTCACATCTACAGAACCATCGGGCGGATTTCGCCATTCAGGAATTCGGTGTTCGTCATTAAACCCAAAACCTGCTCTAAAATTATTCAGTCTCTAACTCCCGAAAGTTATAGTGTTTACGGTCCGCCTGATAGCTGATCGTAAACAGTTTTCCAATGTCAACAATCAGTTTGACAGTTGATTTTTTGAGGATTAAGAAACAAACTTAATTTTTTCTTCAATTTCGAAGCAATATTTTTAGGAAACGAAAAAAAAATCACGTTTCGAGATGCGGTACTCCGTATCTCTTTCTAGGAAACAAAAAGTAATCTATTTTCATCGAGCTCGATAAAATACAAATATTTCCGGTCACACAGGGAGTTTTTTCATCACCTTTTCAGTTTCTACATAAAAATCAGAGATACTTCATGCATATCTTTTTCTTGGAAAATAGCAACGGTTTTCGCGATATCCTGCCTAAGATGTCGTTTTTCCCAATATTGGTAACTCAGAATATTTGAAACCATTAAGTTGTACCAAGTTCCATTGTCCGAGTATTACACTTTTTCTAATGGTGTATCTCAAATCGACCAGTGGGAAACAGAGTATGAAAAACAGCAGCCACATAGAGTTAATTGAAATGGGCATATTCTTCCTGATCTCAAATGGAAAACTAAATCATAAGGAATGCTAGGTGAAAAATGTAGAGCCTTATTTATTTGCGCTTCTTATGGATCGATAAAATACAGGGTGTTCGGTGTTCCAGTTGAAATAAGGAGAATCTTCCGAATATTCATTAACAATATAAGACAGGATGTTTATCATACCTTGTATATAAAAGTTCGATTTCAGATAAAACATTTGAGAGAGTAGCCAATGTCAATGTATAATATTCGACCGAAAATAAATTACGATGGGACTTGGTACAACTTCGTAATTTCAAATATCCTGAGTGGCGAATATAGGAAAAAAATCCTATAAAAGTACTGACGTGAAGTCAGCTGCTTTTACCCGCTTGTTCATTTCCACGAATTCGACTGCCATAATGTATCTCCTTCCTGGCCTAAACGCTGATCGTAAACACAATAAGTACAGAGAGAAACTGCTTAGAGACTTAATAATTAGGGTAGGTTTGGAATTTCATTACGAATGCCAAATTCTTGAAATCCATCCTGTGATCCCGCAGATATACATACCCTTGCAATAGATGATCGGATATATAGTTAGTTTTTTAATTGTTTCGGAAATAATCAAACAATGATATACAGGGTGAGTCTTTAAGTTGTACATTAATTTAAACCACAGATTCCTCTCAGTAAATGAAACACTTTATTCATTAATCATTTTTTTAGATTCGGCTCCAGCAAAAAGACACAGGCTGTTTAAATTTCCAAAAAAAATCAGTTTTTCTTTTGTAGCTTTGATATGGTAACTCCGAATGAGATGAACTGCGGTGTGGAGTGTTCCGTAACTATTACATATATTCTTTCATCCAACTTCAAACAGTTTTCCGACTCACCGATTCATAAAACTATACGAAATTAGCGTGAAGAATGTAGATAAAGTTCATCTCATGTCATTATAAGAATCTTCGATCATTTTAAAATACTTAATATTTCCTTATAATTTCTCCTAAAACGCTGCGTTTTGCAGATATTCAACGTTGAATATTATAAAATCGGATAAAAATTCGAAAAATTACCTAATATTTATGGATCCACCCCTGATCTAGTAGAGGAAGTAAATTAAGCTGGGTTCACGTTTATTTGGACCATAGAATACACATAAATATTTATCTATTTCGCATAGAACTAATTTAGGTATATGCTATTTTGTGATCATACCACAGACCTAACCATAACATTCATAGACATGGAATAACATGCTATTATAAGTCTAGAGAATATTTTTAGGTTAATTGGTTGATTCCATAGACATATTAAACTCTCTGGACACGGCATACGAATCCATTTGTGAAGAGTCGAATGGGGATAATGAACCAAGTGAGAGGTCCGAGAGAGAGATAGAACTTTCAAACAGATTCATTATTATAGTCTATGGCTTCAAACTAATCTGTCTTATTTTTGCCGTATTTTATGATGGTTTGGCCCGCCCTAGTTCCCTCTTTGTCGGCCCGCTTCCTCTCTCTTTAAGCCATGTCCATATAGTTTTATAGGTCTATGGTTGATTCCATATAATTCATTTATAAATTTCGTGAAAAAAGTTTAATTATGGAGTTTTCAATATTAGAATGGGCGAGGATGGAATTGTGTAAAATCTAATAGTGGAATGAAATTGGATATTGCATGAACATTAAATTGAAGATCAGTGTTTCAAGTCCAGTGTAGTGAAATGATTGCCTTGCGATAGTAGCGCAAAAAGCACCAAATCATTAGATTTAAGTGAGTAAATTAATTTTCTCAATCTTGTTTCTTTGAATTTCAAACCTTGGATTGGTTATTCTCCAGAAGAAATCACAGTAAGAGATATCTGCGATGAACTTGCAAACAAAGCGCAGAAGTGTATTAGCACATTGAGAAATATTTGAATGCTTATAACTTTTTATCTGAACCGAATCTGGAAAAATGGCTGATGAAAAAAGTGTTTTATTTGATGAGAGGAATCTATGGTTGAAATTATTGAACAACTTAAAGACTCACTCTGTATATGAAATCAGCAAGAAACTGAACATATTTCTTCTCAATATCTCCCAAGATGAATATCCGATCAAATGTCGAACTTTGATATAAGTACTGTTGTTAAATAGTGACCGCAAGGTCTGTGCCAAACTTCATGATAAGGTTATGAATAGTTTCCGAAAAATAAATTTTTTCAACAGAAAACTCGAAAGTTATGCGTTGGCATTACTATTAAAAAAGATCAATTTTGACAAACTCACTTCTTTCCGAGAGAAGAATCATTCCAAAAATTTGAAACAGCCAAGAAATTTTACATATTTTCTTCCGATTTCTGTACAGATAAATATTTGCTAAAACTGAAATTTGGAGCTCTATTGTTATATTTTGACTTCGAGGTCTGTGCCAATTTCCATTGAATTCTGACGAATATTTTCCATATTCAATCTCAAAATTTGAATCACAGACACTGGGCAAAATGATAACTCTTTTGTTCCCTAGAACAATCGCGTAATGAAAGAAAATAATCTGATCGAGTTGAAATATAGAACATTGTTGTTGAATATTGACTTCAAGATATGTGCCAAATTTCATCTGGATCTGATAAAAAGTCTCTCGAAGAAAAATGATGATGAAGAAAATTTCTTTGAAATTTTGTTAACGGTTAGATAATCTCAAACTTTGAACGAGGTTGCGCGTTGGTATTCTTCAATTTATTACGAAGCTCCGATCTGATCGCATCAATTAATTTTGGAATGAACCTCAAGAGTTCAAATTGTTTTAACTCCGAAACTATTCGGCCAATTTGGCCCATTAACGAACTCAACCGAGATTTTCAGGCTTCGAACATAAAGTGGAAATTTTAAGACCTTAGGTCTATTTTTTCCTCAGAAAGTTAGAGCACAGATGGTCGGCGGAACAGAATTGAATTCGAATTCTTCCTCAATAGGTCCATATCGTTTAAGACCAATTTCGGTTTGAAATTCGATAATTACAGACATTGTGATGGAACGATATCACGCTGTTGCACAGAACCGTATGATTCAAAGATATAAGATATTTGTAAACCAAAACTTTGAATTTTGAAATGTTCAAATGAAATGATCCAGAAATTTTGCACGAATTTGCGCATCAACTTCCAAGTTTCGTCATGATCGGATCAATTATTTTCGGGATATTTCGGAAATATCAATGATTCTCAGGAAATCAGACGGATTTTTTCCAATATCTCCCAAGACGAATATCCGATCAAGCTGAAATTCGAAGCACTGTTGTTAAGTAGTGACCTCAAGGTTTGTTCAAGAAGGGATGGTAGTATCGTCTAGCATCAGCATCATAGACGATTCCGATACACTGCTCATGCGCTACAGGGAAGTAGCGATCAAACTTTTAAGGAATCGCCTCATGAAGCATAGAGTGTGAGCAGACGACTGTTATACGTCGTTTGACGATCTATTGTCGCCACGGTCCTGCATAAAGTCACTGTAGGATACAATAAATGCTTTGAGTATTCACCACTAGACGTCATGAAGGGTTGATGCAAACAAATAATCTGAACTCTTTCGTATATGTTTGGAATAATTCAAGGAATACATATCTGATAAGACGAAATAGAGTCTTCGGTGTCGATTTAGAGTAAAATTTCAACGGAATCGGAAAAACGGTTTCTGAAATATATGAATTTCTGAAATGAATTTACCAAATTTTTCTGTTGTTTCGTTCTTCAGGAAAATCAGGAAATCAGATTGGGCTGAAATGAAGTACTCGGTTATGAAATGACGAATGGGAATTTTAGTGAAATATAAATGAACTATGAAATTTTTCGGCAAAAAATATTTTTCTTTCAAAATTTTCTTTGGATAATTCATGCTATTTATACTCATCTTCCAACCAAGTTTCATTTCTATCAGACAAATATCTTTCAAGTTATTGAAAAATCAAAATTTCGAATGAGTATAGCACAAAAACAATTCAGCAGATTTGGCCCATTAATGACCTTTACCGAGATATTCATGATCCTAACCTAACCTAAGAATTTCAAGACTCTAGGCCTTTCTTACGAAAGTTGGTGCACACATGGACGGTGGACGGTGGACAGTGAGTCCAACCTAGTCATTTGAGGCGAAATCTGCAGACATCCTGACGATAAGAAACATTCGCGTTAAAAACGAAATTGTAACTCGCCCAGAAAAAATGATAAACCCTGTGTTTTATTTCGTCGAGCTCGGGAAATCACTATAAAAATATAGATTCCTATGTTTCCTTGAATAGAGATATGGAACATTGCGCTACTATCGCGGGACCCTATTGCTTTGTTTTGGTTTCGACTTCAGAACCAATTCAGGACTGTTTGGGAGGGTTCGAGTATGCGCAAATGCTATTCTGGGTCTGAAAAATCGCAATCGCGCATACTCGAACCGTCCCGAACAGTTCTGAACTTGGAACCAAAACAAACCCTATAAATTGACAATGAATCGTGTTTAAGGAGTATTCGGGAATATAATTTAACATAACATGTTGAATTATGGCATAGTACACATTCTTCCTAATATAAATATTTGGCTATATTCTTTTCATATCTTCCTCACGAGATTCTGTATGAATCTTCAAGCTATCATTTTTCAATCAAATAAAGATTTTAATTCGGTCCGATCTTATTGCCAGAAATATTGCCAAAATAAAGTTTGAATATGGGTTTATTCTATGAATTCGGTCTTCATAATTTATCCCCAAACCTACTCTATAAATATTGATTCTCTAAGTCGTTCGTTTCTGAAGTTATTGTGTTCACGGCTGTCGATTGTGAACATTAAAAACTACTGAAAGAATCTACTTAAAAACTTAGAATCAGGTTTGGAGTTCAGTAACGAAGGCTGAATTTGCGAATAGGTAACATTTATACCAGTTCAAAATTTTATTTTTATTTTCGCAATATCTCCAAAAAAAACTTGGATTGAATTGAAATCCAGTAGATTGAAAAAAGTAGCTTGACAATTCATGCAGAATTTCGTGAGGAAGATATGATTCGAAAATCGCAAAATATGAAAATTTGATATAAAATTTCGATTCTTTTGTGAATTGTTGTACTGGTACGATCATCAACAAATTCTTTGAAAGTATGCACATCGGTATTTAATAATTATTTTTCAAGTTTCATTATGATCGGATCATAATTTTTGAGTTATTCCGTAAATATTAATGCTACCTAGGAATTCGCGTATAGAACAATTTTTCTTAAATTTGAAGTAATGAGTAGATTATTGATAACAAATAATGAATTCAACTTTTGATAGCCTATGTGACTCTAGATATAAATAATCTCGAAATTTCTATGAGCCACAAAATTTGACATATTCCATCTTCGAAAATAAATATCGGGTCCGTAAGGCGGGAAGGACAGAAATAAATTTCACCACCAACCTAAAACCTGTAGAAGTTATGTCATATCGTACGAATATGTCATTTCAGATTCAGTACTCCGAAATCTGAAAGTTAGAGCCTACATGGACGACCGGACAGTTCTGCAGGGCCTAAGAACTAGCGCGTAAAAATCGGTTATATCGAACAGGGCCTGGCCTATATGGAACATTTAAGAGGTTTCGAAACAAAGAAGATCTCCGACTCAAAATTAGCAGAAACATATATAACTTTGGCCTGGAAAAAATGCGTTTTCCCTCGTAACTTTTCAACTAACTGAAATTTCACAAATTCTAAAGATCTGAAAACTTGAAAGGGACACCTTTTAAGAGATCCATGAAATGAACTGTAACCAAGTTATAATGACTTCATCTAGTTCCAATCATAAGTTATTGAATTACTGGGAGGTGTTCCGGAAAATTTTAACCTAGACAGACAGATCAAGTTCTCCCGAACTAATTAACCTAACCCGGCGCGAAGTTCGAAAAAGTTGTTTTTATTCTGATGCATAATTCGGTTCAAGAGAATTACAACTTCAATAGGGAGCCGGTATAGTAAAGTTGATGAAGTTACGAAGAACCATAACGAATTTTGTGGAAATCCTTTCATTTCCCAAGATGTAGCTCTAGGGCAATTCTTCAAATGGCACATGGATAACTCGTGTTTTGAACGTACGCAGCTTCCAAGGTACGAGGAAGGAAGATGAAGTGAAGCTCCCTGTGCATGTACAGGCTGTACACATGTCAGACTTCAGAGGGAGATTATGTAAGTGATTTCAGACAAAAAATGTTATAGAAGACATGATATATATGGTATGACCCTCTCACACGGAGAAAGGTGGGTCTTTCGCTCCCAATCCCAAACACTAGGTTTGTTTTGGTTCCGAGTTCAGAACTGTTCTGGAACGGTTCCGCATGCGCTGTTGCGATTTTGTGTTTTGGTTCATTTGAGAACCGGTTCGGATTTGAGTAATCCTGTTTTGGTTATTTTCCGAACTCTTCTAGAACTATGAAAGGAGTTCGGACGTGAGAGTCCGAACTGTTTCAGAATTGGGTAGTTCGCATAAGCGTATAGTGGCTGTCAACCATTTAAATGGTTAACCTGACTTTTTCGACGTCGTGTTGCTTTGGTTTTTGATTGTTTTATTTGTTGAGGAAACGGTTAACTGTTAAATTTAAACTTTTGATATTGAGGATAATTCCTTCGCTACGACCTCCCAGGAAAATCTAATGGATTTCATTTCCATTGTTCACACCTAGGATGTATACTTCTTAAATGAATCTATGAATGCAAGCGTTCTTTTGATATATTGAATAATAATGTTTCGAATGAATTTTTCTCTGAAAAGCACATACCTGAATATCTGAAATACGTTCATCATTAAATTCATTGTTATATAAATCAATGATTTGTTGTTTCATTTAAGAATACAATTGAAGTAATGAAGAAAATTCAGAAAAACGATTTCTACAACACCAAAAAATATTAAGTAGACGCAAGTATCCCCAAAAATATTTTTATATAACACAGTGCGACAAGAACTTTCGCATATTTTTAATGAAACCAAACACAATATATGAGACATGATAAACATTCCTTTTTTCTGCCAACTCAAACGGAAGTTTTTCTTCCTCTACGATCCCGATGAGAACCCGAACTTAATTCGTGTTTTGGTTTCATCGCTTTTAGAACTGTTCAGATATCGGGTTTCAACAGCGCATCGATTCTGCGCAGTTCTAGAACTGTCCTAGGACAGTTCTGAATTCCGGAACCGAAACAAACCTACTGAGAACTGTTCTGGAACTGCGTAGAATCGATGCGCTGTTGAAGCCAGATTCTGAACTATCCTAGAACAGTTCTAAAAGCGATGAAATCAAAACACGAATTAAGTTCGGGTTCTCATCGCGATCGTAGCAGAAGAAAAACTTCCGTTTGAGTTGGCAGAAAAGAAGAATGTTATCATGTCTTATATATTGTCTGTGGTTTACTTAAAAAAAATATGAGGAAGTCTTTGACGTACGATGTAATATATTGATATTTTGGGTATACTTGCGACCACTTAATTTTTTTGTTGCAAAAATCGTTTTTCTGGATTTGCTTCAGTACATCAATTATATTTCGAAATGAACCAACGAATTATTGATAGATATAATAATGAATTTATTGATGAACATATTTCAGATATGTGCTTTTGCAGAGGAAAAATCATTCGGAATATTATTATTCAATAGGGGAAGAGGACTCTTGCATTCATAGATTTATTTAAGAAGTATACATCCCAGGAGTTGTTCACTCCTGGGAAATGAAATCCGTTAGATTATCCTGGGAGGTCGTAGCGTAGTTATTATGGTCAATAACTAAAGTTTAAATTTAACAGTTAACCATTTCCACAAAAAATACGACAATCAAAAACCAAATCAACACGACGTTGAAAAAGTCAGATTAACCATTTAAATCGTTGACAGCCACTCTACGCTTGTGCTAACTACCCAATTCTGAAGCGGTTCGGACTCTTTCATCCGAACTCCTTTCACAGTTCTGGGACAGTTCGGAATCGATTCTGAAAATAATCAAAACAGGATTACTCAAATCTCGAACCGATGCTGAAATGATCCAAAACACAAAATCGCAATCGCGCATGCGGAACCTTTCGAGAACAGCTCTGAACTCGGAACCAAAACAAACCTAGAATTAACTAGAGCGATCACACAGATACTCGCGGTATGACTAGCTTCCCCCACTCTCTGGTGCCCTACTAGCTGGCTCGTACTAGACGAGCTCTTATAAGAATTGCAATATTCTGAAGTGTAATTCGTTGTTCTTATTGACCCTATTTGTTTTGGTTGATTTCAATAGAATCAATAGGCGTGTCTGTCGCTTTTGAACGCAATAGCGGGGAAATCGCAAGTACCGAGGTGAACATTTTTTATCTTTATCGCTTCCCTTGAATTCTAGCGATTAGGAGGGATAATTGGAAACAAACCGATCATAGTCTTGTTCGAAGAAAATGATTATAAATAACTAATGACCTTTTCGTATGCACTTAGAGAAAAATGCTGTTCCAGCGGTGTTTCCCTGCACTTCCGCCTCATTAACAGCCATGAAATCTTCAAAATCCCAGATGAAAGAATATTTTTCCAATTGTAGAACAAAAAGCTGGATCTGTTCTGGAAATATCCTTAAAATAACTCGAAAATACTAAACAAAAGCTAGATGAAACGCGAAAGAACCTTGATGCAGACTAGATTGAAGTCGAAAATCGCTTATTTATAATACATTGTTGAAAAACTACAGGAACAGACTTTTATTCTATTAGAATATGGTGATTTACAGAAGTTCATTTCAAGAAATTTTTCTTGCCTTATGAAAGGGAATCTCAAAAAAAATTCCATTTCGTTCCAGAACATGTAGAACAGCTTAGTAAGAAACATCAGGAAAATATCACAGCATTGTCCTGTACAATAATTTATCTGCTTTGATAAACTCTTTGAAGGTGCCAAGTTCTCCCAAAAATATTGAATTGTTCAATGTCATCTTAGTGTTGATGAAATCCTAAATGATAATTGCATTCAGTGATTTGTTTCATTAATTTATCACTCGTCCTATACTTGTCTTATTGGATGATTAAATATAAACCATCCTAAACTAGGGAAATTTAATGATGATCGATGACGAAATTTTACCACTACATTTTTGAATATATGGCAGGATACCCACGTTGTTCGAGACCTCAGGAGAAAGATCAAGTGTAAAAAATTGTATTTGTAATAACTTCAAACGAAGAAAACACCCCTCGGAATTTGACAACGAATTTAATATCATTCAAAAACCGAGAAGGACAGATACAACCGTCATCAGAAGTGAACCGGAATTGTATAATCTGTGGAGAAATTTTAGCAGCATCAGTTCGGAATAACAAAATCAATAGCAACATTACCAATTACACCAATACGTCTCTTCATTGCATTTGTTAACAGAAACCTATTACTGATTTTTTTCTGAGGAATTTCTCTCCTGCTTTTACAGTTGAAACAACGTTCACAAACATTTTCTATATTTTGTATTTTCTAAGTTCATGAATCACCTATTCCACTGTAAAACGTTGTCTTCTTGGATAATTCGACTTTTTTCGCGTTCCGACCATACCCCGAGTCCCAAGAGTGAAGGTTTAGAGAGGTTCTACTGAAAATTGGTCCGAGCAGTTTCCCATATACATATACAGATATACTCAACTCGTTGTCAACGCATTCCAGCGGGGTTTTCATTTCATAAATTTGCACACTATGTAGTCACAATCTGAAGCGGTCTGCACAGAGGAATCTCTCCACAGGTTTCCAAATTTTTTCAATATACCCATACTCATTCAAGAACATACTTCATTCCGAACTGAATACCAATACCACATAAGAATCGGAGAATTTATTCCTCGGATAATTTTCGAAATTCCATGCGATTTCGAATGCAGAATGAACATTACTGATCAAATTTTTGCGTCGGTGCCTTTCACCAACAACACCATAACTTTTAATGGACAATATATAAAATCTTCGCAAGGTTTAACGACACAGATGACCTCCTCTCAATTCGAAACATTGTCCACGCGAAGAATGAATTTTTTTGTAATTTTTGTTGCTCCTCCTCATCATCGGCATTAATGCTTGTTCTTTTGGAATTCCTCATCATTTTGACCTCGGTTTCATTAAACAAAACGACTTATATGGAAAATTTCAAAATCACCAAATCAATTTAATCGAAATTTTCGGTTTTCGTTCCATCCTGAACCGTACTTATATCACGAGAACATAATGTTGTTTCGATTTTATATTCATTGTGTTCAAATTGCCGAGTTAATTATTTTCACCTAACAAAGTAGTAGGAATTATAATTGTTTCCAAGAATAATGTGTGTAGTGCTCAAACCGATAAAAAGATGTCAAACGTGATAAAAAAATTTACTAATCTATTATATAGAGAGTTAACTGATACCAGTTATATACTGATGCACGGATGGATGTTATTCATGCGTTAAGAGCATACAGTGTATAACTCTGATATAACGGGGTTACTTTTGTAGGCCAGAGCTTTTCATATTCAGGAATTTTCAGGCAAATAAAAATGAATTCGAGTGAAAAATAAAAAAAAGTACATTGCAGATTCCCACAAAAAAATTATTACATGCCAACGTTACCCCGTTTTCCTTCATTAACGTTGAGATTTCACGCACTCTTAATTTCTTGCTGCTATTGGCATGCAGCGTATGGGCGGGTGCCTGATTTTGAGATGTAAACGAGGTTTTATAAAACTGGCTATACCATGTTTAGCATACCCCTTTGGCATAATCAGGTGGGTAACTGCAGAGTTAAAACAACTGGATATAAAAAAAATGCACTGACGTGAAGTCAGCAGCGTTCGTGCGCATGTTCACTAATGGTCATATCCTTTGAACATGCGCGCAAAAGGTGCTGAATTCACGTTAGTGCTCTTCTAGGTTTTGTTCGATAAAGTACTAGATTTCAATTTTATCTAATCCGTATTTTTTGGAATATTGGGAAAATGAGATATACCCATTCAAAATTTTATTTTCCCAATATTTCCAAAAATACAGATTAGAACGAATTGAAATACAATACTTCTTCGGAAAATGACAGTTCGAAGGTTTATACAGAATCTAATGAGGATAAAATGATCAGAAGATTTTTCTTCAAAATGTTTTAATGACACGACCATCACGAAATTCTGCACTAAGTTTTCAATCAGTATTTTCAAGTTTCATCATGATTGAATTAGTAATTTTTAGGCGCTTGTTCTGGGGAACAGCGCCTTATCATTTCGTCACGATATCTGTAATTTTCGAATTTAGAGCCGAAATCGGTCTTAAACGACTAGGTTGGTGGTCAAAATTGATTCTGTTCGTCCGACGGCCATGTGCGCTATAACTTACTAAAGAAAGAACCTAGAGTCTTCAAATTTTCAGGTTAGGTTGAGACCCTGAATATCTCGATTAAGTTCGTTAATGGGCCAAATCTGCCGAATGGTTTTTGTGCGAAAGTCATTTGAAATTTTGATTTTTCAATAACTCGGAAAATGTTTATCTAATCGAAATGAAATTTGGTTGGAAGAGAAACAGTGTCAATGAGAAGAATTGTCCATGAAAAAATTCTAAAAAAATTTTTTTTTTTTTTTAATTTTTATATTTCATTAAAATTTCACTGAAATTTCCAAGTCACCATTTCACAATGTAAACAAGCGCGTAAAAGCTGCTTACTTCACGTAGGAGCTCTTCTGAATTTTCAAGTTATTTCATCTATACCGAGAAAAAAAACTACTAAATTTGACATATTTATTTCAAATATCTCCGAAAATTATGATCGTATCGAACTGAAATTTGGTGCACTGCTGTGAAATATGAAGCTCAAAGTCTGCGCTGAATTTGTTTCAAATATTATTAACAGTTTCCGAAAAAATTCTGAAAAACTTTTTTTTTATTTACTGACAGTATGATCTCAACAAAATTTCGCACTTCGTTGAACTCCAACTAACAGCCAAGTTTTGATTCAATCATTTCAGTGGTTCCCAAATCATCACGGAAATAACCTCAGAACTTCGAAAGGCTTTAACTCTAAAACCGTTTGGCAGATTTTGCCCATTAACGAACTTGACCGTTGCAAACTACCCTGAATGTTTCAGATCGATAGGATTCTCCATACGAGCGTAATCGTGCATACGACCGGCCGGTCGGACAGAATCGATTTTGACACCAGACTCGTCATCAGTGAGTACAACCTAGTCGTTTGAGACTATTTTTGGCTCAATCATCGAAAATTACAGACATCTGGACAAAACGATAGCACGCTGTTCCCCAGAAAATGAGTGCGAAAAAGCGTGATTTTCTCACAAAGCAATAAATCCACCTCCCACATGCATGGTCCCACAGTTTGACATCAAGAAAGAGGAGGGGGGACGAGGACTACAAAATATAGAGATGTTACACGACAAAACAATTACAAGCATGGGAGAGTATTTTCATGCGCAGCACTCACCTCTGTGGCAGACTATATGTCGGTATGATGAAAACTTGAGTGGCCATGGGCAACCAACTCCAGGAATGGCACGGCAAATCCCTCCACGGAAGATATCCTGAAAACCTACAAAAAAAATGGAAAAAGGAATCATTAAATACCTTGAGGCTGGATACTTGTATCCAGAAACAAAATATAGACTCGTTGCTATCCAGGATCAGGTGGTAAAAACGGGAGCGTACATCAAGAACATAGCAGGGAGAAATATACCACCGGATAAATGTCGGAAATGTTCTCAGCAACGTAGTCCATACAGCATATCGTATCCGCCTGCTCCATTTTGGCGCCAATAGAATATACGAAGGAGAATAACGATGTGGCAAAGATTTTCCATCAGGCCATTGTTGAAAAAACAGGCTTGGTGAAGAACCAAGCCACACAACAAACCAGATCTAGTGCTCTTCAACAAAAAAGAACGAAGTGTTACAAGCATGAATGTGACAGTTCCGGTTGATTACAGTATATATATTCGAATTGAAGACCACGTACACCCTAAGGTCAGCCATAATCCTTCCACTCATAATTCCGACCAATGGATTGGTTGAGGCACACCCGGAAGAGAATACTCTAAAGGTACGATTCGGATCTCGGCAGTAGCTGCCTGGCAGTCGAGATCCGGCAGCGACTACCATACCGCTTCCAGGGAATTACATTCATCACTTACCGAAACAAGCAGCCGTGCAGCGATGCTTGTATCGGTAAGTATTGCATGTAATTCCCTGGGAGCGGTATGGTAGTCGCTACCGGGTCGCTACTGCCGGGCAGCTACTGCCGAGATCCGAATAGTACCTTTACCGATACAAGCAGCGCTACACGGCTGCTTGTATCGGTGTTGCATGTAATACTATTCTATTATATTCTATTCTATTCTATTTTACTCTATTCCATTCCATTCCATTCCATTCCATTCCATTCCATTCCATTCCACTCCACTCCACTCCACTCCACTCCATTCCATTCCATTCCATTCCATTCTATTCCATTCCATTCCATTCCATTCTATTCCATTCCATTCCATTCCATTCTATTTCATTCTATTCTATCCTATTCTATTCTATTCTTTTCTATTCTATTCTATTCTATTCAACTCTATTCTATTCTATTCTATTCTATTCTATTCTATTCTATTCTATTCTATTCTATTCTATTCTATTCTATTCTATTCTATTCTATTCTATTCTATTCTATTCTATTCTATTCTATTCTATTCTATTCTATTCTATTCTATTCTATTCTATTCTTTTCTATTCTATTCTATTCTATTCTATTCTATTCTATTCTATTCTATTCTATTCTATTCTATTCTATTTTGTTCTGTTCTGTTCTATTCTATTCTATTCTATTATATTCTATTCTATTCTATTCTATTCTATTCTATTCTATTCTATTCTATTCTATTCTATTCTATTCTTTAAGAAATGGATACACCTTGTTCGCAGTGTAAACCGGTGTATTCGCATAACTTGTCCTGATATGGGTGATCCCAAAAAAAATTGTGTCACAGTTTCCAGCAATCCAAGTTGAAAAGATCTCGAAAATATTGATAACCAGCACCTATTTTTGATATGAGTTTTGAATATTTAGTATTATTCCTTAAATATTTGTAGTGATTTTCATCGTAAACTCTAATTTTAATCAAAATTGCTGGAAACTATTCACTGAAAACTATATTTTTTCGAGGCGCCATCTCTTGACGCTGTTCGATAGATCGAATTACTGAATATATTGGATCTTATATTTTCATACATATATGTTTATTTGTCGTAAATATACCTTGTTCGTTAGAAAGCAAATATGTCGGTACGAAAAATAAATATATTGCTGCAACTAATAAATATATATACTCGAAAATAAATATATTTTGCAAACCCACTTTTACCTAAACGGCGTCTCATACATATGCATGCTAAAATAAAACTATATTAAATTAAATTTTAGTTGGGAAAGAAAGAATGTAGATAACCGAATTCGTTCCATGAAGCCGATCAATGATGTTTTTTGTATCTGAATTCCCCCAACTTTAGTGTAATCATACCGATTGTGACAAAAACATTCGAGCAGAATAATTACGCTTCTGTTCCCGAAACAAGCGCGTGAAAACAAATATGTAGAACTGGACATAGGGAAAATAATAAACTATTCGTACGGTTTTAATCGCCCGTTCTCAGAAAGGAGAGCCGCGTAATCATTTTGTCCTAATTGAATGTTATTTATTTTTCGATACTGCTAGGTTTCGATAGAAGCGCATAGCTTGTGCAAATTAAGAGATCCGTGTTGTGTTTTTGCTTTATCATGTTATTAGAGATGTGTGGTGATTTTACTACTTGTGGTTTTGACCCTGTGACTAACCTGTCACCGAAGCGACCTGTCCCGAATCTTCCCAGGCTCCCAATTCGACGTGATTTTTAATCACTGGGCCAGGGCCTGCCAACTGAGCGGGAGCGCCGGGAGCCGAAAGTATATTATATATTCAGGCCTATTCAGTTTGCAAATATCAATATTGCCAGGGAAAAGATATTGCTTACAAAACAAGATGAGAAATAATGGTATTCTTATCATCGATTCTGAGCAATATGATTCTAAATTGAACAAGAATCTTGCTTTCAATATTGTCATCTTAGCAACCTCAAAAAAGTACTTGCTATGCTTGATAATAAGATAATTTAGAGAGGGAATATTGCAGAGATCCATTTGTTTCAGTAATATTCCCCTCAAAAATATTCCATTGATATCCAGAAAATTGGCTATTGGTCAATTTGACTTCAATTTGTTTTTTTTGTTTCGTTATAAGTCGATATTTACTTTACACGAATAACGAAAACCCTCAGGGCCGGTATTATAAAACTCATTTGGACCGCATTTTTGAACCAGATTTTACGAGTTAACTTCTAGTTATCTGTCGTCAAAATAGTTTCATAATACTCGCCCTAAATAGAGATTATGTATGCGAAATCATAGAAAACTGGACAAAATGTTTATGGAAAAGGGTTTTTTTTCTTCTTCCTTGTAACTCTAAAGTCACAAAATACAGTTTTGTCCACATTAAAATCACCTATTATGGAAGTCCATAATAGCAATATTGCTGTGACAAAATTCATAACAAACATAGCTCTATAACGCTGGGATCAGAATACGTAATATCATCGCCATATACTCTATATTTGAAGGGTAGGCTTGGAACTTAATTACGAAGGCCAAATTCTTGAAAGGGTAAAACTCACCCAATGATTTCTCAGCTATACCTATTCAAAATTTTTGTTTCCCCGTTTTTCCGGAAATAGATCGAATTAAAATCCAGTGTACTCGATTGCAAAATGACAGCTCGAAGATTCATACAGAATTATGTATGGTTAATATGATCAATAGTTCGTAGAACATTAAATTATTTTTTCAAATTGTTCTAATGACACGATCATCACGAAATTTCGAACAAAGTTGGTCGACAGCATTTTCAAACTAGTCGCCAAGTTTTAACAGGATTGAGTCAGTACTATTTGAGTAAATTGGAAGAAAAAAAGGTACGAGGAAATAACCACAAAATTTGACATTTTTTCCCAATATCTCCAAAACTTAGGATCGTATCCATCAAAAATTTGGTACACTTCTGTGAAATATGAGGTCTGATCCGAAAATGAAAATTTTCAAAAGAAATTTCACAAATAATTTTATCTTCAAGTTCACTGACATAATGATCCTATGGAAATTCCGCGAAAGGTTGCTTGTCGTTATGGTTCAACTCACTGCCAAGTTTCAATTCCCTCGCTCCAGTAGTTCTTGAGGTGTCAGGGAAATAACCTCAAAATGTCAACGATTAGTACTCCAAAATCATTTGCCAATTTTGCCCATTGTTAAACTTACCGTCGATAAGATAAATAAATTTTGACCTCGGATTTATCATAAGTTCCAACCTAGCCGTTTGAAACTCGTTTGAAATTCGAAAATAACAGACATTTGTACAAAACGAAAACCCAGAACAAATACCCGCAGAAAATCATGAAATTTGACATATTTTTTTTCCTGATAGCTCCAAAAATCAAAATTATATCTAATTGAAATTTGGAACACTATTGTGAAATGCAACCTACCTAGAAAGTCTCGAGTCGATGTAGATTTCTGTTCTCACGTAATCGTGCCTATACAATCGTCGGCTGGACAGAATCGATTTTTTCATGTCGGCTTCATCATCACTGATTCAAACGTGGTCGTTTGAGACAAAAATTATAGACAGTTGGACAAAAACATAGCACGATACACGTCAAAAATGAGGTTCTTTCACGACGGAGGGGTCGATTTTGTATTGGAATTAAATTTTTTATGGAAAGTGTGTTCTTCCACAAGATTTTATGTTGATTTATGTGTGCTAAATTACCGTTTATGAAGTCAATCGGTAGGCCTTGAAATCGGTCAAACAAGTTCTATAAATCGAAATCTCTATGGTTTGGTTAAGTTACAAACGTCACTAGCAAGATGCATAGAATATATCAGGTGTTGACACTTTCCTACTATTACCCATGATGTAAAAAACATGGTGGGATAATCTGAAAAATGAGTGACGTCAGCAAGATTAAAATACAAAACATGCAAATTCAAAGCACAGCATATACAACTCTTTGTATTTTAATCTTGCTAACGTCACTCATTTTTCAGATGAGCACACCATGTTTTTTACATCATGCTATTACCCACTAAAATTTTGGGTCCAAAACGCGGTCCTAGGATAATCAAATGTTGCCCTTGGCTTCTGTAAAGGTGATGGCGCTAAGGTCGCTTTGTAAAGTCGATACAATTAATTCCAGTGAATAAAATGAATTGAGCTATCATCTGATCGGTCTGATAAAACTACTTGCCAAAGAATGAATCAGATATTTGAAATTATGTATTCTTACTAATACATGTATAATAGGAGTTTATCAAATGTGGAATTCTCTACTCATTGATAATATGAAATTTGTATGAGGGAATAAAGAGAATTTGAGGTTTATTGTAAGAACACTTTCATGGATGGATACAAGAAGTCATTTCTAAGCCAGAACAACGGTGAAAACGGAATGGGAGATTGATATTGCTCATGGATTTCATTGGATAGTTAGATCTCCTTCCATAAAAACATGGTTTATAAAATATGTATATACCTACTATTAAATATTCAATTCAACAGGTATGAATTTTGTTACATACATCAGACGAATTTCAAACCAGACAAATTAATTGTGGTATCTATCGTTCCAAATGATTTCTTGAAGTATTTTCGAAAACTCAACTCTGGAAGGCTTCCTTTCTATAAATTGAGATAATAAATACCTCTTGTAATAAACAGGTATTCAAGAAGATCGAGTTTCAGACTTGTGTAGCCAGAGACTAAGGAAACCTTCATATGTATTATCGCCATTCTGACTGAATGCATAATCATAATTTAAGTTTGTCAAAATTAATTTATTTTCGTAAATTCTTGAAAATAATATAGGGTCCAACTCAGAAAATCAGAAAGAAGGTCTGATTTGACTAGTTTTGATATGACAGGTCGATAACGTCCGTAAATATTTCAGATTTTATATGGCAGATTTCTCCATACCGGCATCTGTCGGCGAAAACTGAAGTAGGACAACAAAGCCGTATTTTGACAACATTTGGACCTCGTTTCGGACCTAAAATATGTCAAAGAGTGTCCGCACCATATGTATTCTATGTATCTATGTCACTAGCAATACCTTTATGTAAAACATTCAAAGTCATATAGCTATGTGGCAGAAAAATCAATCTAACCAAACATTTTTTAAATTTACAGAGTGATACCTACGTGTCAGACTTCTAAGCCAACCGACTGACTTTATGAAAGTGAATGGAGTACGCACATTTTCTTAAATTCACGTTGTATTCAATGAATTAAATGTTGCATCCTCATCCACCCCTCTACTCTCGAAGAAATAAAAAATCTTTCATCCTCTGAGTCTCTTCAAGTTAATTCAGAGGATATTCGGTTCTCTATAAATTTGGTTGGTCCCTGGACACGGAAAGAAATAAACCAATTCAAATTGAAATCGAAACAACGTGAACGAGTGCTACCCAGAGGCAGATTCTAAATTATGTATCGGTCACCCATGCTAAACGTGTTCTTTCAATGCTTGGGGCTGGTCATTACCATCAAAAACCCATAACAATAATAACAGCAGAAGACGTTCCTATGTGTATTTATTTAATCGTTAACTCTTGAAAAAATATGCTTATGACTCTCGGTTGGTATTGATTAATGTTGCCGTTAAACTGTTGTAAAAGGGGCTGCTTATTCTTTGTTCTGAGTTGTCTTCATGTTAAAGTGCCGAAAATGTATCATGAAAAAAAGTATAAATATACATCAGCGTGAAGTCACCAGCATTAACGCTCTTGTTAATCCACCGTTAGGTTGAAAATGAACTGAAATCGAGCACAGAATTTACTGTTGACCTACAGTTAGGATGCACAGAACAATGATGCTCTTATTTTCATTTATTTTCCTATGAAATCTTTAGGCCAAACTGGGGAAACCGGCAGTATTGTATACTCTCGCCACCGACACAAACGCCACTAATCGACCAATCAGAGCGACAATTGTCATTTTCAATTTATTTATGTTTTCTCAGATTATTATTTAGTTATTGGTAAGCGCGTGAAATCTTTTTGCGTTTGTTTCGAAGAAATGTGTAGATCCTCAGATACTTCTAAATGGGCCCCTTTTGTATTTTGTTTGGACAGTGCATGTATATGGAAATAAGTGTTCAAATGAAGAAAGCATGCTATTTATGAAAGGTATAAACTCATGATACTCAGCAGCAAATCATTCTTTTCATGATTGTCTTTCATTCATTTTCACTAATCGAGGATCGAGTTATCAAGCCCCAATAATTATGCATATTATTTTCACCATTGAATGTGTTTTATTTTTCTTGGTTCTTTATTGAATATACTTACATGAATAGTTAAAACAATTTTCATTTACTTGAAATTGAAATTTACTACTATATGCTACTATCAATTGCTACTAGAAAAGCTCAGTTTTCAAATCCGATGAAAAAAAATAACCATTGAATGAAACTCCTGTTTCATTAGTGTGAACCTTATGAATTTGGATGGCAAAGAACTCAAATTGAACTGGTTTTATATTATGTCCTTTTCAATGAGTTTTATTCTCTGTGAAACTGCAACTTTTGATAGGTCCCAGTCTGAAGTAAGGATGATGCTTGTTCTGTATCAACTTTCATAAACTTTCCTCTGCTTCAACACATTCCGTTGTATATGTGCAAAATCTGGAAAAATATGAATATATTTGAACAAGCTATCGCATGATATCGATGTATCAGTAGATTCTGTAAAATAATTTTACATTGCTTACCTAATCATTTCACTCCTCGCTTACTATATTATATAGCAAAACATCGTGAGATAATGTATTAGCCAAAAATTAAATTGTAATCTTAGAATATATTTCACTGAGAGTTATGCAAAACATAATTTGGTAGAAATTCATTCATCCAGATATTTTTTACCTTATATAGGCGGTTTCGGCAACTTGATCGGATTGACACGGGTAACTTACCTGGGTCACTCAATTGACAGATATTGAACTCTCTATCTGTCATTTGAGTGATCCGGGTAAGTTACCCGTGTTAATCCGACCAAGTTTCCGAACCCGCCTTCTGTTGTTTGATGTCAATTCAGTTCTGACAGACAGTTGCCTTGAAGACCGGTCGTAATTACAGTGACTATATTCCCATAATATACAGTTATATAGTTACTGTAGTCGTAATTTCCAAATAGCGCCACCTTTAGTGGAAAAAACGAATTTTGCCGAATTCCCTAACATTGGCGAAACAAAAGCGCATCTTTGAATTCACCTTATCTTCTGTGCATTCTACTTACAGTCAAGCCCTTGATCGGCAATCAAAGATTTGTGAAACCGGCCCTTAATGTTTCAAATCCCTTCCGGACTAGCTGCGTTTCCAAACTACGATAACTTGCTTAAGAATCCTATTAGATACTTGATGATTATAGAGCAGGTATAGAGTAGGTATGATCAGAAAAGTCGATATCAAGCAAAATTCCATGGGAATCATGTGAATAAAATACACAAATTATAAAATATTCGAGAAAAAATTTTTGAAACTTTATTTTTGCGCGCATGTTCTAAGGAAACAGAGTGTAATCGTTTTGTCCAAATGCCTGCAATTCTCTTCTTTTTTCCCGAAATTAGTCTAAGGCTCACTGCTGACGAATCAAGTGTCAAAATCGATTCTGTCTGTCGAACGGCCGGCCGTGGATACGATAACTGTCGAACGGAGTGAGCTAGCGACTTGAAACTTTCAGGATAGATCGCGCATTGGAATGCCGCGGTTGATTTCATGAATGGGCCAAATCGGCTTAACGGTAGCGGTGTTAGAACCACTTAAATTTTGAACTTAGTTCCCTAATAGTTCAAAAACTATTGGAGCGATTTGTTGAAATTTTGCAGTTAGTTGAATCATAACAACGCGCAAGTTCCTGCTAAATTTGTTGAGATTGTGTTGCAACTGAATTAAAAAAATTTCACTTTTTTTTTTTTAGAAAATATTTTCCATATTTGAAAAGTCTGCCATACCTTGAAATCTATATTTCACAGCAGTGTACCAATTTTCAGTTTGATACAGTTACAGTTTTCGGAATTATTGGGGAAAAATCTGTCAAGTTTCTTACATTTTCCCAATGTCTTTGCTTTTTCGGATCGGAATAACTCAAAAAATACTGAATCAATCATGGTGAAGCTTGGCGGGTAGTTTGAAAACGCTGTTGGACAACTTTGTGCAAAATTTCGTAATGATGGTGTCATTGAAACAATTTGAAAAAAAAAATTTTTGGTTCAAATATTCGATTTCTGTGAGCTTTTGATCATATTACCCTCACGAAATTCTGTATAAACCTTCTAGCTGCTATTTACACTCAAGTACAGAATTGCAATTCGATCTCATTTGTATTTTGTGGAAAAAATAAAATTTTGAATGGTTATATCTGCGGAATCATTTGGTGGATTACGACGTTATTCGTAGAGTAGGTTTGGACCTTAATTAAAAAAGGCAAATACGTCAATGTGTGAAATCTTCCCAGTTATGTCGTAGATATACTCGTTCAAAATTTTATTTTTTCAATATATTTCCAAAAGTACAGATAAGATCGAATAGACGACTTCGGCCCAAGTTGCCAACCCACAATTTTCTTTACAAATTTACTATTACTGGGGAACGGGAATTTCAGGACAAATTCGACATGATAAGGTTCGCGTTATTTATAAATATCATTAAAAGTTGCCTCGGCTTCTGAAACAAGATAATTCCTTTCAAATATAGGTTTTTGTTAGGCTGAAATTCAAGTTGGGATTCCTGATTTCATGTTAATAGTGTCAAGTTTATAAAGGATTTGTTCCGCAAATCCACTTGGTTATTTCGGTTGCCGGTTTTCCGTTCTGTAAATATGAATTATTCGGTTGATTCCTGAAAAAAAGGTTTATTACAGAATTCGATTGATGGAAAAGCAAGCTTTCTGTCAGCAGAACATAGACATATTAAGTATATGCACCAGAACGACAATCAATGTTTTATGGTAACATATCCATAGCATAGAACAATCATTATTTACCTTATGATCCATAGACCATACCTAGTAATTTTTCCATTGTTGATTGTTGTCTCTTCTTTGTTCTATGGATCATAAAGTAACTAAAGATTGTTCTCTGCCATGGATATGTTACCATAGAACATTGACTGTCGTTCTGGTGTTAGAAAGAACGTTTTTTTCATCAATCAAATTCCGTAATTAACATTTTTTTCAGGAACCAACCGAATATTTTATATTTACGAAATGAAAAACCGGCAACTGAAATAACCAAGTTGATTTGCGGAACATATCCCATATAAATTTGACACTATTGATATGAAATCAGGAATCCCAACTTATATTTCAGCCAATCAGAGATGATCTTGACAAAAATCTATATATTGGAGGGAAATATCTTGTTTAAGGAACCGAGGCATCTTTTAAGGATATTTATAAATAACGCGAACCTTATCACGTCGAATTTGTCCTGAAATTCCGGTTTCCCAGTGATAGTAAATTTGTGTAGAAAATTATGGGTTGACAACTTGGACCGAAGTCGTCTATTGAAATCCAGTACTTGATTGAAAAAAAAACTAGAATGGCACCTTTTGCGCGCATGTTCAAAATGCGTTTGGCGTGGTCAATACGTAAAAAGATGACCCCTTTGGCAACGAATTTGAGCACGCACGCAAAAGCTGCTGACTTCACGTAAATGCTTTTCTAAGATATTCTTATATTCTTATGGAATTATCTTTTAATGGAATTTCATCGAAATCTGGATGAAAGTATCCAAAAAAAAAATAGTAAAGTTGCGCGTTGGTATTCTCCCGATAACTTCGAAGCTTCATCATGATCATGTCAGTATTTCTTGAGATATTGGGGAAATATTCTCAACATATCAGAGTGTTATAAGTTATAACATTGAAACCGATTATCGATTTAACTCTACTCATTTACGGACTTAACGAAGATATTCAGGCTCTAAACTCACTCTGTTAGTTAGAGCACATACATACGGCCGACATCAAGTTTTTCCTTTTCAAAGAGACCGATCTGATCGTTTAAAATTATCTTTGGCTCAAAATTTGAAAACCACTGACTTTTGGAAAATATTTTCGATTCAGTTATGGACAACCTCATAAAAAAATTTAGAAAACCATACGCACTTCTTCAAATACTAGGTCAAAGCAGTTAGTTATTCACGTAATAAACTCGCCACTTTACTTGCTGATGGAAACATTGGGCGATCTTCTCTTCATATTGCCTCCACAAAGTTCTGCATGAACCTTTATGCTATCTTTTTTAAATCAGTAATTTTAATTCAATTCAACCCCATCTGTATTTTTGGAAGTATTGGGAAACAAGAATTTGAACGGAAATATTTAACAATCATTGGGCGGGTTTTTCCCATTCATGACTTCGTCCTTTATAATTAAGCCCCACCCAAACTACTCCATAGATAACGAATTGTGTTTATGGGCACGGCTTGCCTTATAGCCGATGATTCCACCGCTATACCCATTCAAAATTTTTATTCCAGTTAATGATAAAAGAATTATAGCTTGAAGGTTCATGCAGAACCCGGAATATTGTCAATTTGAAAATAAAATTTCGAAACTTTTTGTGTGAATTGTTCTAATGGAACGATCTTCGAGAAATTCTGCACAAGTTTGCATATCAGCATTTGCCAAGAAGTTAACAAGGTTATTTCCTTAGGTATTCCGGCAATAACAATGATACAGAGGAAAAAACTACAAAATTTGGCATATTTTTTTCCAATAGCTCCGAAATAAATATTTGATCATTTTGGAATTCGAAGGACCATTGTTGAATATTGACTCCAAGGTCTGTGTCAAATTTTATGGTCATGGTTTTCCGAAAAATACTAATACATATTTCCAACAAAATCTAGAAAATTTTCGAAAAAAAATTTGTATTAATTTTCCAATGAGTAAATCCGCACAATATTATGTACAGAATTTCGAGTTATCTTCAACAAATTACGTCGCTTCGAAGGGATCACATCAGTTTTTTTTAGGTATTGAAGAAAAATGCTCAACATTTCAAATGAGAAAAATTCGAAATTGTTTGGTCGATGACCCATGGACCCCAAGCCTAACCTTAAAATTTTAACTCACTAGGTCCTCTTCCCTTCAAAAGTTAGAGCTCATATGGTTGGCCGTACACAATTAAATTTGATCACAGATTCCTCTTCAAGTCCAACCTAATCATTCAAGACCATTTTCAGCTCAAATCTAGATAATTCCAGACATTTGAACAAAACGATAACGCTCTGTCCCCAGAAGTAGCGCATAAAAAGTTGAATTATGTTAAAATTCTGCTCCTCAAAATGTCGACTGAATAATTGAGATAAATATTCAAGATTTCACCGTCCAAATATCAATTTTATTTCTATTTCAGAACATCTGATAATAGGACAGTCAGGCAGCGAATTTGTCGGAAAAGTCGTACATTAACAAAATTTTTATTTCACTTCATAAATCTGAAGATTTAGTCATAAAAACTCGACATTTATGCCCGACCTCTTAACTATGATATTTTATAACCGCCGTTTTGACGAATTGGGATTCAGATCGGAACCTATAAATAAACTTATTTGTTCGTACTAGACGATTTTTTCAGGTCTTCCACGTCCTGTAGAAAAAGTTCTCCTTTACCGTCTTCTGCCAATTATATCACGAAGTTCTGAAAAATAATATGATACTTTATCGTATCTCTTCGATTCTCAGATAAGCAGGTCAATCTCCGAAGTTTCTCGAGCGAGAAGGCCATTTTAAATTCGATACTGTTGAATGAGACTTCAGTTATGTATATCGAAAATTAAAAAAAAAACCACTGATGTTAGGTCAGGAACTTTTACGCGATTGTTTAAACTCTTACTTTCAAATCGACACGAAATTTTGTACCTAGTTGGGCGTTGATATACTTCAACTGATTACGAAGTTTCAATCTGATTGCGTTTGTACTTCTTGAGATATTGCGGAAATAACGTTAAAATTCCAAATAGCAACTAAATGTGGCATCTTTTGGTTTATTATCTGATAAAATCAAATAATAAACCTTAGTGATCGACCAACAAAAAACAGTTTTCAACCCCCCTGAAAATTTCACAGTTTACGTTTTGGAGTATGTATATTTGAATAAACTAATAAAAAAAACGCTGCAAATTTTACACAAGGGTTTATTATTTTCTCAGTTAAATAACCCAATACCATTGATATCACAAATAAATCGTATATAAACTCATTGGTTTCTCACAAAACGAAAAACAATTTCATGAAGAAATTCATGTGAAATATTTTAATTCAATTGTAACTACAAAATCATCCACGTCGAAACTAAAAGTACCTACATAACTCCTAGAGTCGTTAGAAATCAATAGGTACAACACCCGCATAATCCTATTGAATGAACAAACAGATGTGAATAGCTCTCCACTACTGAATATTTTTCTGTAACCTAAAAACTCTGTGGCAAACCCCAATTTATACCTACTCTCACTTTTACGCTTTTGTATAATTATTTAGGCACGTTCCGGACCATATTTAAACCTTGTTGTACTACATACCATCAGTCCATCAGTCAGTAAAATGTAGATACCTGAAGAAGCTATATTGAAGCGAAAGAATTCTCGTAATAAATATTTTGTGGAAACTAAATACTATCTCATTTTTTAATTGAAATGAGTTTCCCGTATTTTTTTGTGATTCCGTGGTATTACTATGAGATGGAGTTTTTATGTCCGACTGATCATCAGAATTATCAGTCCTGTCACCGATATAATCAATTACCGTATCCATGTTGTCTGTCTCATCTAAATATATTCCCGAAATATGGTAGATAAACCAATTCACTGAGGTATCAGTATATAACGAAAATTTTGCTGGAAAGAATTGAAAGAATCACTTTATAATTAAGCCTAGAGGATGTTATTCATAAAAATCTTAAACATTTTTTATTCCAAATCACATTTCCTATGAAATATTGGAGTTAAAAATAAGAAAATTATCTTGGTGTTAAGTTTTCTTAAAAAACTACTTTACAAAGGTCAAGTCACTATGTTGTTTCCTTCGTTAAAGTTAAGTTGAATTTCCGAATAATATTTTTTACTAATATTTTGCCAGTATGATCTTCACGATATTACTCATTAAATTGCGTGTCGGTATTACACAAATAAAAATGAAATTCAAATCAGAAAGCGTTTGCCCCTTTTGACATATAAGAGAAATAACCTCAAAATTTAAAATGGCCACAAAATTTTTCGCCAATATCTCTGCAAATAAATATGGTCCAAACTGAAATTTGAAACACTGTTTCAAAATGTTGACTAAGACCTGCACCAAATTTTATTGAATTTCGATGAATAGCTTCCGAAAAAAATGTTTAGAAAAAATAAAAATTTTTTCCAATACAATTCTCACGAAATCATGCGTTAAATTGAGCGTCGATATTTAACAACTAGTTATGATGTTTCAATTTGATCGCGTTAGTATTTCTTGAGAAACTTTCGGGAAAATTAACTTAAACTCTCAAATTAACAACAAATACGTAAAACAAAATTCAAGATTTTCCGCTAATATTAAATGTGTGGATGTTATTCCTACTAGGATTCAACTTTGTTCTGAAAAATATCAATGAAATTAAAATAAAAGCTCACCCTTCCTGTGCAACTTATCTGAAAAAAATTTTTCCACGGTGCATATATCCGATGAGAGTTCACTTGATTCACAAAATATCCAATACACAAACTGAAGACCTAAAGTTATTTTCAATAACTTTTCTGTAAAAATCAAATATATCGTGAACCTCTCAAGGTTGAATTCGACTGAATAATTCTAAAAGAGAAATTTCGTTCCGTATAGTTGTCAGATACACTCAACTAAGAGGGTCTCAAATCCCAACGTCTGTTTAATGTAAAAACGTTCAATTCAAACAAGTAGTTTGCGGACCACCAGATGTTGAAACATGCGGAATATTCTGTCTACGATACATCCATTCTGAACAGGTCAATTATCGGCTCCTGCCTTAGTCTTTGGCTCCTACCCTTAGTATTAGATTCTCGAGAATTGATGAGATTTCCGGTTTGTTAATTTATTTGTTTGTATATATCCTCCAATTTGTTTTACCATATACATGCTCATAATCTTTTATATTCACCCCTATTTCGAAGTCTCAGTACGAAAAATATTGGATTTCGATTGAAACCGGATATCCACATGTTGACGATAATTGTACTACGCAATTCAAAATTGATGAAAACCTCCGATCGACCGAACATTTTGGAAATATTCATCATTTTAAATAACGCTTCTTATTTCGCGTTCTGCATGTGAAAGGGTTATTCAGTTATACAAGAGTATTTATTGAGATTTCAATGTTTCAAATTAATTTTTTCATGGAATTAGTTTTTGGGTTGTGAAAAACCAATGATTTATGAATAATATATAAGTTTTTTTTAAGATATAAATCAGCTCCATGAAGAAATTTATGGTTATATCCCGTAATTCGCAGGGTGATATCTATAAATAATAATTGTTATCCGAGTTTTTGTAGTGTGTTTATGTTTCAGATATAAGGAAAGAAACCCCAAAAATATTTAATTTGAACTACAAACGATTATGAAATTGTCGAGAACATCCATGGGGCCTTTGCACATTGTGTTTATAAAATAATTAATGAATCTATTAGAAATTTCTCAATATATGTTGAAAATTTGGTAACAATCTTTTCATCTACTTTCAGATATATGATTCTGGATGAAAAGTTAACCGATTATATTTCACTGAATTCCAATCTTAGAACCGAATGCGATGATTCATTCTCGGGATTATTGGAAATTTGCAGCATTTTTCGTTATAACTCAGGGACTACTGGTCGGAAATCATCCGGGTGAAAATTTTTAGGCTGAGTTATGCAACAGTAATCAACGTTGAGAGTTTCACAAAACTTCGGTGGTAAGTTTCCGAGAAATATTTTTGTTTCCCTCCAACCCCCTATTTCAAGCTCTTAGGGTACACCGATCCTGCTGAAAAGCTTGGAGGATCAATCCCGAGCGACACAT
Organism: Myrrha octodecimguttata; assembly: GCA_958510865.1. Classification (NCBI taxonomy): domain Eukaryota; kingdom Metazoa; phylum Arthropoda; class Insecta; order Coleoptera; family Coccinellidae; genus Myrrha; species Myrrha octodecimguttata. Next base: position 38,424,090 of record OY294057.1, read on the forward strand.
GATTTTTCTACCAAGTTTCACGGATTTCGGTTCAGTACTTTCCGAGAAAAGCCCCGGACAACGGACGGCGGACGGCGTACGGCGGACGGATTTTTTTTTATTAGTTCATTCAAATCTACATACTTCAAAATCTAAACTGTGAAATTTTCAGAGGGGGTAATTTTTTTTTTTTTTGGTCGATCACTAAGGTTTATTATTTGATTTTATCAAATAATAAACCAAAATCCGTCCGTCCGCCGTCCGTTGTCCGGGGCTTTTCTCCGAAAGTACTGAACCGAAACGAGTGAAACTTGGTAGAAAAATCGTGTGTCGCTCGGGATTGATCCTCCAAGCTTTTCAGCAGAATCGGTGTACCCTAAGGGCTCAAAATGGGAGGTTGGGGAGGAAAAAAAATTATTTCTCGAAAACTTACCACTGAATTTTCATGAAACTCTGAACGTTGATTACTTTTGCAAAACTAAACCAAAAAAATTTCACCCGGATGATTTCCGACCAGTGGTTCCTGAGTTATAAAGAAAAACGCCGCAAATTTCCAATAATGTCGAAAATGACATCATCGCATTCGGTTCTAAGATTGGGATTCACTGGGATAATCGGTTTACTTTTCATCCAGAATCAAACATCTAAAAGTAGATGAAAATATTGATTACCAAATTTTCAACACATATCGAGAATTTTTTAATGGATGCGTTATTATTTTATAAACACAATTTGCAAATGCCCCATCGATGTTCTTGACAATTTCATAATCGTAAGTAGTTCAGATTAAATATTTTTGGGTTTTCTCTCCCAATATCTTAAACAAAACTACTGAAAATCGGATCAAATTATTATTTATAGAAATCACCCTGCGGATTACGGGATTTAAGATTAAATTTCTTCATGCAGCTCATTCATATCTTGAATAAAACTTTTATTTTATTCATTAATCATTGGTTTTTCAGAACACAAAAACCAATTCCATGAAAAAATTCATTTGAAACATTGAAATCTCAATAAATACTCTTTTATAACTGAATAACACTTTTACATGCAGAACGCGAATTAAGTAGCGCAATTTAAAATAATGCAGATTTCCAAAAAATTCGGTTGATCGGAGGTTTCCATCAATTTCGGTTTGCGTAGTACGTTTATATTCAACTTTTTGAAATAAGCGTGAATATAAAATAATGGGCATTTATATGATAAATCAAATTGGAGGATATAATATGCAAAAAAATCAATAACAAACCGCAAATCTTATCAATTGTCGATTGTCAAGAATCTTATACTGAGCCTTAGACTAAAGTTAGGAGCCGATGATCTATCTACCTGTTCTGAATGGGGTCTGTGCCGTGATCTAAGACAAGGGATATAGCGTAGACAAAAATCTACCGCATGTATCATCATCTGGTTGTCGGCAAACTACTTGTTTGAATTTCACGTATTTACATCAAACAGACTTTCGGATTTGACACCCTCTTGGTTGAGTGTATCTGACAACGATAACAACGAACGAAATTAATAATCTAGAATTATTCTTTCGAATGCAACCTGATGAGGTTCACGATATATTTAATTGTTACAGAAATGTTATTGAAAATAACTTTAGTTTTTCAGTTTGTGTGGTGGATACTTTGTTAATCAACTGAATCGGATATCTGCTGTGGAAAAAATTTTTTTCAGATCAACTTCACAGGAAAGTTGAGTTTTTTTTCATTTCATTAATATTTTTCAGAACAAAGTTGAATCCTAGTAGAAATCACATCTACACGTTTGATATTAGCGGAAAGTCTTGAATTTTGTTTTACGTATTGGTGTTAGTTTGAAAGATTGAATTTATTTCCCCAGTGTCAAGAAGTACGAACGCGTTCGGATTGAAACATCATGACTGATTGTGAAATATAGACACTCGATTTAATGCAAAATTTCGTGAGAATTGTATTGGAAAAATCGAATTTCTTTTAAATATTTTTTTTCGAATACATATTCATCAAAGTTCAATGAAATTTGGTACAGGTTTCAGAGTCAACATTTAGAAACAGTGTTTCAAATTTCTGTTTTGACCGATATTTATTTGTGCAGATATTGGCAAAAAATTTCGTGACCATTTTGAATATTGAGGCTATTTCCCTTATATCTCAAAAAAGGCAAACCCTATCTGATTGGAAGTTCATTTTCAGTTGTAGAATACCGACACGAAATTTAATAATTGTGGAAAATAGTTAGATTTAGTTAGAGGTGAAACGACTGTGGAACGTCTCTTCTCATTCAAAATATTATTTTAAATTTTGCTACTCAGTTAACTTTCTGCATGTGGAAATGTTATTCAACTATACAAGTGTATTTATTGAGATTTCAATGTTCACATGAATTATTTCATGGAATTGGTTTCTGTGTTGTGAGAAACCAATGAGTTATGCCTAATATATAAGTTTTTTAAGATATCAATGATAAATTGGGTTATTTAACTGAGAAAATAATAAACCCTTGTGTAAAACTTGCAGCGTTTTTTCCTTTGATTGCTTTTTGTGTTATTCGAAAGGGTGCAAGGCTAACATATGACTACTGGCCGAGATGATGTTCCATCCTTCTTATGAAAGGACTGCGCTATTGTATTCTCTAAGCCTATAAGTAAACTTTTCAGACTGTCACTTCCCAAGTTGTGCTTTCCGAGAGTTTGGAGGGAGGAAAGGGTTTGCCCTGTTTTCAAGAAAGGAGCAAAAGAGACACTGAAAATTAGAGACCTATCGTTATTTTGAGTAATTTCAGTAAAGTTTTCGAAAGAGCTTCATATGATATAATTTATACACATGTAAAATGTCGAATAAATGATAATCAACACGGTTCCATTAAAGGTCAGTCTTCTGTAACGAACTTGGCTTGTTTTTTCCAATGTGTCTACTGCATTGGACGAGTCCTCTCAGGTCGAGGTTATATATGCAGACTTCTCCGAGGCATTTGACATGCTGCACCATGGAGTTATACTGAAAAAATTTGGTTCGCTTGGCTTAGCAATGGATTTCATCCTTTTTCTAGAAACATATCTTGCAGATAGAAAACTTTTCGTTCAATGTTTTGGAGTCAGGTCATTTAAGCTCTCCGCGTCGTCTGGTGTACCACAGAGTTCCATTTTGGGTCCTCTATTATTCATGTTCTTCATGAATGATTCGAATTTATTTCAGCTCTGCCTGTTTTTTTTATATGTTGATGATTATAAGTTGTTTCGCAGTGTTGTTTCAATTGGAATCGACAGGATTGCTGGGTAACATAGTTGAACTGATTGATTGGTGTAGAAGTAACCGGCTTTCATTGAATTAGATATGTGCAGCGTGATGTCCTATAGCCACGGAAAAACTAAAGTTCATTTTCAGTATAACGTGGGAGGTAGTATATTCAACAGGGTGTCTGAATGAAGGGATCTGAGAGTCTCATTCGATCAGGGGTTAAAGTTTGTGCCTTATGTGAGTGCAACTGTTCCGGAGGGACTAAGGACTCTAGGTTTCATACTTAGGAACTGTAGGTACCTATTTGAGATTCGATCTCTCTTTCTTCTTTTTGATGTGCTTGTGAGTTCAAAGCTAGAATATGGATGTATTGTATGGAATCCTGGTTATGGGGTTCATATCGATAATTTGGAAAAAAATACAGCGGCGATTTCTGAAGTACGTAAGTTTAAAAATTGATGGCATCTATTCGATTTGTGGTATACCAAAAGTGTATTTATTGGACAGATTTCATGTAAACTCCCTTGATAGACGTCGGGTTTATTAAGGAATACTTTTCCTACATAATATTATACGCTCCAAAATTGATTACTCTTACTTGCTAGCCTCAGTGGTTGATGTTTTATCTTCTGTTTCCCAGAACTAACGTGCTTCGGTTTTCGCCACTGTTCAGAATATGCCAAGATTTTGGCAATTTTCAACTTCTTTCATATATTTTCAACAGTTCTCAATTAGATATTTGAAAAACTGTGTTAGGATCCCAATTTTTGTGGACAAACTGTCTTCGCTTTACCTATATGTATATTTTTCTCCTAGATTTTTCATGGAATTTTTGTGTTATTTGTGATTTTGTTTTTTCCTAAGCTGTCATTCGCTGAAGCTGTAGATTGGTGAAACTATTAAATAGAAAATGAATGAATAAGGCAATTAAGAAGTTTGTAGCACACCGTCAATATAATGCAGGGGTCATACTGCCCCGAGTGAACAGAAGTGGTGATTGACTTCCATGACCAATAGTTCCCTAAGTCATACCTCCAACAGTCCTGTGTGCATGCCTTTCAACATCCAACACAATATCATCTCGCTCTCCACGGTGACGCCGTACTCTTCTAGTGAACTTCTTCTGCATTTTTTCAATTCGATTTGTAATGGTCTATAATCAATTTAATCCACTGACATTATAACATCTTTCGATTTGCCAAATTATTTTCATAAATGTCTGGGTACAGATTTGGTCAATTTACATATCAAAGTTACACAGTTATCGTCTACGATCGTGATGTTAACCGTAAAAACATAATAAACAAACGGAAAAAAACAGTATTTTCGCGCGCATGTTCTTGGGAAACAGGGTGCTATAGTTTCGTCCAAATGTCTGTAATTTTAGAATTTCGAACCGAAAATAATCTCAAACGACTAGGTTGGACTCACTGATGACGAATCCGGTAACAAAATCGATTCTGTCCGGCCGGGCGACGACACAATAACTGTCGAACGGAACCCGCTGGCGATTTGATTAAATTAGGTAGCGATTGATTCAGATTAGGTAGCGCATTGGAATGCGCCGGTTAGGTTCGTTAATGAGCCAAATCGGCCGAATGGTTTCGGAGTTATAGCCATTTGAAGTTTTTACGCTATTTCCCTGAAATTTGAGGAATTACTGGAGCATTTGGATTGAAGCTTGGCAGTTAGTTGAAGCATAACGACGCGCGCAACTTGAAACAGATTTCTGAAGGGATCGTATGGTCACTTAATTTCAAAATTTCTTTTCAAAATACAATAACTTCCGGAAGAAACTCCTTGGAAACTCGATATTTGTAAAGTAGGTTGGGGGCTCAATTACGAAGTTCGAAGTCGTGCATGGGTAAAATCCGCCCAATGATTCCGTTCAAAATTTTATTTTCCTTATATTTCCAAAAATACAGATCAGATCGAATTGAAATCCAGTAATTTATCGGAAAAAACCCTAGAGAAGCACTGACGTGAAGTCAGCAGCTTTTGCGCGTATTTTCAAAGGATATCACCAAAAATGAAGCTGCGCACGAAACCTGTCGAGTTCACGTCAGTGCTTTTCTAGATTTTTTTTCATTGATTTGAATAATAATATTCAGTTTCTGAAAAGTTCATAATTCTAATTTTATCGTCCCACAAAAAGCATCAGTCTTCAACTTTCTAACAGTCCTGAAATGAGATATACCACTCTATGAATCTGGGCCAATTGAACAATGTAAAAACAATAATCTATACTTCATCTTTATTCTCTAACCGTCGATTCATACGGTCCCGTTCCGAATACGGGAATGACGGCCATAAATCGACAGTGGAAGATTTTATCTTGAGAGATATATGTCGAATTTAAAGCTCCTTGAAGGATTGGCTCGCGGTAGGTGAAGGTAAGTTAGAACTCAAGCGTCACGACTAGAAATGTTAACGGGCAGCCAAATCATGAAACAATGCAACATTATCCGATTGTTCTACAAACTCGTTAGCTGAAAGAGATTTCTTGGTTTCGGTGAGAATATGACAGGACCGTCTCATGCACGGCTATACTGATATTGGACTTATAAAGCGTGTTTCAATCCCAACCAGCAAAGTTGTCGTATTATTCTGATGATTCTCGACTTTTTCATTTTATAAGTATTATATTGAACTCTCTAGAATGTCAATTCATTATATTGATGCTAAATGAATTTCAATCTGTTGTGGACATCTCAAGTGTTTTATAAATTTATCACGAAAACGTTTATATGGCCGAATTATATAATATCTTATAAAACTGTTTCTATACTATTTCTTAAGGGATTTATAACTAACTTATAAAACATAAATATTTATGCAATTGAATTGTTTTTTAGTGGGTTTATAACATTTTACTACGATATTCCTACCTTCAGTATAAATTCATTGAAAAAATGTTTCAAATTTACTTTGTATGAAGTTACATTATAGTTTTATAGAATAACTTTCACCAACAGTATGCTTTTATGAGAAAATTAATTTTTTCGTGATGGCACATTTTATAGTATTGTATTCCATGACGATAATCGAATATGAAATGCATTTCGATTTAATATGCGATATCTTTAAAATCTAATAATAAAATTGAAAATTGTTCACGATTTCGTTGGACATGTCCACTTATTTAATGGAGAAAAAAAAATTCTAACCCCACTTTGCCTGTAACAGCTACGTTTGTTATTATTTTATTTTCCATGACGATAATGAAATATTATCTGAATCGCATTTTGAGTAAGGTTCTATCGAAATAATGAACATCTCAAAAGATTTCATGAAAATTTATATCTGAAATTGAAAGTTATAGGTATTTGATTTCGTCGAGCATGTCAACTCACTAGTCTTGAGAAAAAAATATGGTACTTCTAATCAATCTAACCACACTTTTCCTACAACAGTTGGGTTCGTCATCATTAATTTATATTAATGCCGTGACGATAATAAAATATTATCTGTATCGAATTTTGAGTGACGTTACGACGAAAGAATCAAAATGTTTGAAGTTTTCGTGAAAATCTATTAATGGAATTGGAACTCAATCTTGATTTTGTAAGACATATCGATTCACTGGAGTTTGGGAAATATATGAAAATGAGAAGTCAGAGCGTGCTTCTGATTCTAACCACACTTTTTCTATATCAAATCAGCTGCGTTTTTAGCCAAATCGAAATTGAGAAATATGTCACAGAGGTTATAGCTGCGATTTGGGGACCCTGTGTATGTTTCCATTAGTCACCAATGCGATAGTGTTAAATATGTTTCATAGCAGTTGTATAGTAGCTAAATTATTACAGAAAGCTTTATTAAGATAGAGAACTATTTTATAAGTTGACGCCATCAAATATGGCAGTATTTATAATGATAAAAAATCACGAATTCTGAAAGTACTGAAATTTGCATCCGGGGTGATATTTGAATCACCTAAGAAAAAAATTGGCTTGATAATGATGTTTCGCAAACATTGGTTCATTTTTCGATGAAAAAAAAATTATAAGACCCACGAAGCATTTTAATGTTTTGTTCATTTATTTATGGAAAACGTTCGAAAATAGGAAGCGCGTTTATGATATACTTATATTATGCTTTATTTCACAATGGAATTTAATTCGCATCAATATTTTCGTTCCCCATTTCGGGAACTATGACTCTTAGTGCATTAACGTATAAATAAAATGGTTTCTGCTAAAGAGTAAAGATAGGCAACGTTCAATATTTTCCCATCGACTATTATATTCCGAATTATTTCTTGCAACTGGAAGGAATAATTAAAAAGTATTTCGATTTTTCAAATAACATTCCATATTTCTCTTTTATTTCAGAACAGGCATGTGAAAAACCTTATGAAGTTTCTATAAAACAGTTTTAAAGCTGCTTTATATTTTTCTTGTAACTTTCACGAGAGGCTTTATAAAATCTCGAGGGTCGCAAAATTGTTTTATAAAATGTGCCAATTTTGTATTTATAGTTATTGTTTAAACGCATTAGAAACATTTCGGAGAAGAAAAATATTATATAAGCATTTGGTTGAAAACGTTTCTGCAACAGTTATAAAATATGAAATTGCTAGTTGGGATAAGACCGCAAGATTTGAGTGTTCACTAAAACATGGTTCTCTGTAGCAAATCATTGAAATATTTATTTAGAAAATATACAATTGCGAATTATGTATGAAATAAAATATCTTGTAAATGGCCGTCACGGCTTCGCTGGCATATGCGTACCCTTTCGACGAAATTTTCAATAACGTTATTGAATACATATGGTGGTATTTCATTGAAACAGCGTGAAATTTCGGCTTTGAATGCTTCGGTGGTTGCAGGCTTATTGTTATTAACCTGTCACAATATTAAGTTGACCTTCAATTTGATCTATTTGTTAGTAATTTGTTGGTGTGAAAGATGAAGGAAGTCAGTTAGATGAAAATTTTGCCGACGTTACGATTATTTTTAAATCGTCTTCGGGCTCTGAAAGAGCAATACAAGGATATTTCATAATGATCCTGAACCCGAACATTTATGGCTTCAGAAATAATGTGTAAATATAAACATATAATATGAACAAAAGAAAATGAATCAACACTAAAAAAAAAACCTATATCAACAAATGAGCAACTTATCAAAACAAAGTTGAAAAAAATTAAAATGGTGACTCACAGAGTCGGACCTGAGGCTTCAGCGCCTGCGGCAAATTGTCAAAATGCCCCCCTTGCTCTGAGTCCAAAGCGGGGTCCAGATGAGTGTAATGCGAACAGCGAATGCAATAAAACTCAGGGAATTTTATGTTTCGAGGAAGCGCTCTTTCTGCTCCGTCGGCACTAGGTTTTCAACTCGAACGATGCATTTGAATGTATTACTCGAGGCTGAGCTCGAGTGCCGTCCATATTATTCGCCGAATCGTTAATCAAATTTCATTGCATTAACTGTTCGGATTACACTCATCTGGACCCGGTCTAATACGAACAGCGAAAGCAATAAAATTTGATGAACAATTTGGCGAATAGTGTGGACGGCACTCGAGCTCAGCCTCAAATAATAAATTCGAATGCGGCCTTCGAGTTGAAAACCGAGTCCCGAAGGAGCAGAGAGAGCGCTGCCTCGAACAATAAAACGTGTTTTATTGCATTCGCTGTTTAGATAACACTCATCTGGACTTGGCATTACACTCACCTGGACCCGACTTTAGCGCCCTGAGTAAGCCAAGCGTTGAGCGCGTACAGTTGCTCCGATATTAATTCAATAACTCAAATATACATAATTCAAATTTGAAAACTCTTTTCCAGCAAGAATAATTTCGATGCCAGCTTGGATAACCATATTGCATAGTAGATAATAAGTTCATATTTTTATAATATGCGATGTAACCTGAGATTCGCTTTTCGCTGCATATAATTTCCCCAGATGCAAGAAAAGAGGAGTATTCAGACAAGGGTGGGTTCATATATCCCCTAAGCCACGGTCGTGAACGTCTTCGTAATTATTGAGTTTCAAGGGAACCCCAGGTAGTGTATCGAGAATTGTTAGGTTGCCCACAAGTTCAAAAATTATTATCTGAGATTTGGTTTAGTAAAAACTTGTCGCTTCACAGTTTACAATGGGTTTATGCACCACACCACAGGTCTGGAATATGTATAAAGCTTGAAGTAAAGAAGTCATTATTCTCAAAAAAAAATAAATTTTGCGCCCCTAGTTAGCTTGCGCCCGTGTCAAATGTTCGAACAATTTTTTTTCTACTATCCAAACAACAAATCATTACATAGTTCAAATTTGCTTGTGTGTTGGCATTTCCTTACTAATTACGAAAGTTCAAAGTGACCGCGACGAATATAGGAAGTTTGAAACGCTGCTCAAAGAAAAAAAACAGTTTCAACAAAATTCAGAAAATTTTCGAATGATTTTTTTTAATATCCAACATACAGATCCACACGGAAATTAAAACTTAGTTGTGTTTTGGCAGTTTTATACTATTAACTAAGTTTCAATTTGATTGCATCAGTGCTTCTTGAGATAAGGAAATAAGCCAAAAATTTCAAATAACGAACAAAATTTGACATATTGTTTTCTTTATATCTCCGGAAGTGAATGTCGTTTCGAATTAAAATTCTGGACGCCGTTGAGAGATATTCATTCTAAATTATGTGCAAAATTTCATCATAATATGATCAATAATCTCAGCGAAAAAAATTCAACAAAAATTTGAAAATTTTTGACTGAAATTTTTTTTTCATATCCAACGACCATATCTACGCGCAATTTTGCATCAAAGAGCGCGTTGGCATTTTCAAACTAACTTCAATCTACTCAAATCAATACTTCATAAGATATCAGGAAACTAACCTCAAAATTTCAACTCAGTAGAACAACGAAACCGTTTGGCCAATGGCCTAATGACGAACTCAACCTGAGGTGTCGGGTCTGGCTATTCAAATCAATATTTCCGTTTCTCACGGAACAGCTATGAAAGATATTTAACGACTGCATCGAAGATACTTTTCCCGAAGAACTGAAATTAGCAGAGGTTTCTCCAATCTTCGAGATAAAAAACGCAGGCAAGACTATAAACTATTGTTCTGCCTGCGATCTCGAAATTATTCGAGCGTATTCTCATAAAACGTCGTGTAGGATTCCAGCAGAAGAACACTCTATTCCACAAATCGCAGCATGGGTGCAGGCATGATAGGTCCACTATAACAGCGATGATCGACGTGATGGAAACGATAATCGATGTTAGAAATGAGGAAATTGAATTCACACGACATCTTGCTAGATCAATCAAATTGTTGAGGGGTTAGCGAAAAGGCACATAATCTCTCGAGATCATACCGCACGCATAGAAAGAGAGCAATCATATGAACAGGCCCAATCTCTGAACCTAGAAATTTTAATGTCGGGGTCCCAAGGGGTTCTGTTCTGGGTGTGATCCTATTAATACTTCACACCAACGAACTTTTTTCAATATCAACTCGGCCAGAACTACACTCGGGATCACGAGAGGTCAAGCGGAAAACCGCCCAATGAATTAATCTCCATTTCACAGGTCAATTGGAGGTAGTTTAAGGTTAGAATACCTGAGACAAAAGCTGTCTGTAACGATGATTAACCAATAGGTAATTGAATTTATTCAAGACCTTTGAAATATGGCATATTAGGGAAATTTATTACATTCTTCGAAACTGCCCTCGAATTGTATGTGTAAGTATTGGTTGATGGAATATTCTTACGACAGATCTTTCGATCTATAATGGTTATCTCTGCAACAAATTCGGAAACAAAATATCAAAACTGAAATTGCAGTTGTATCAATAGGTTATCAACTTGAAAAAAATTAACGAGCCAATAGATCGCAATAAAGTAGAAGAAAAACTGCAGGAAACTTCACAAGAGTCTTTCACTTAATAATATTTTTTCAAAATCCCTTACGGGCAGTCATTGCACGTAACAATCCGTCCAAAGCTACAGGAAAATTCGGAAATACAAATTTTCAACGCCGTTGAATTTTGTGAAAAGTATATGATTACAACCAATCGAATGTATATCTTTTTAGTAAAAACTGAGGTGGAAACTACAGAAATTCGCTTGGGTCACTATGCTCCAAAATTTTAAGTACCTAATTGAAATTGTTCGAATTGACATCTCTGTTTTCGTATCAAAGAAATCATTAATGGGGTTTTAAAAACACTTTGCGAGACATAAATAAACCGGAATCGCACTTATCTGTTGTAAATCAATTCAAGTAATTTCAACAAAATTATCTCGCATACTTACTGAATCTTTTATTTATCGACAGCCGATTCTCATGGATGCCAAGTTTTTCGAGGCATATATTTCGTTAGAAATCTTTTTCTGCCTCATTATTCATCCGAATTTATTTGTGCGAACTGTGGGCCAAAAATGAGAGGTTGCAAACACTTCGTTATGTTGCTTGTTATGGTACTTCTTCTTCTGTTGGTGTCTATCCATTCTGGATATTGGCCAACATGATGCCGACACGGACCTTATCAATTGATGCCCGAAATAGCCCTGTGGTTGTTGAGTTGAACCAAACTCTCAAATTCTTGCTTCTCTTTCCCTGAATTTTTCCCTATAGTATCAGTTGTAGAAGTCGATACCTCTCCGGATTTCTCATAACGTGGCCCAGGTATTCAAGCTTCAGTTTTGTTACTTGGTACAAGATCTCCTTCTTCTTGTTGAATCTCCAGAGAACTTCTGCATTCGGGATGTGGTCAACCCATGAGATCTTCAGAATACAACTGTACAACCACATCTCAAAAACCTCTAGTTTTTTGCAGGATGCTTCTGTTAATGTCCATGCTTCAACACCATACAAAACAACTGCTAAGATATAGCACCTCAGTAGTCTTATTTTGGTCTTGTGGCTTTTTCATTCTTAGGAAGGCACTTCGGTCTTCCTCGATTAGACATTTAACCTCAATGGACTGATCCCAATCTTCATTAACGTTCGTTCCCAAGTAAATATAGCTAGTGACTCTGTGTACAAACATGTTATGAGTCTTCAATTGAGCGGTTCGTTCTTCATTCTTTGATAGGATCATAAACTTCGTTTTTTTTTCACATTTAGATGTAGTCCATATATTTCACTCGCATCTACTATCCTGTTCATTAACCTCTGCCACCCATGTTTATCATTCGCCATAATGACGGTGTCGTCTGCATATCTAATGTTGTAAATCTTTTCTCCATTCACAATAATGCCATCTGCACTCTCCTCAAGATCTTCCTCAAAGATGTATTCTGAATAGATATTGAATAGCAGTGGGGATAACACGCATCCCTGTCGAACTCCTCTCCTTATGAAAACTTCATCAGACTCCTCATTTTCTACTTTAACAGATGAAGCTTGCCTCCAGTAGAGATTGGCAATGATTCTCAAATCCTGTCGTTCCAACCCGGCCGATTCCAGAACTGCACTTGATCGAACGCATTCAGATAATCAACGAAGCAGGCATAGACATCGCGGTTAACGTCTCTGGTACGTTGAATTAAAACTTGTATACTGAACAGTGCTTCTCGGGTGCCCAAGGCCCGAACTGTGTTTGCCCTATTTGATCTTCACAAGTTTTATATATTCTTCTGTGGATGATTTTCAGGAAGAGCTTGAGAGCATGACTGACAAGACTGATGGTGCGGAATTCTTCACAACTTTCGGCGTTTGACTTCTTCGGAATAGTCACGAAAGTGGCTTTGAGCCATGCATCTGGTATTACTCCAGAGGAATACATCTCATTGAATACATCGGTGAGCCATTTCACACCCACTTCTCCTTCAATAAGTTTTAAGAAGGCCCCTCTGATGTTATCGGGACCTGGAGATTTCCTATTTTTCAGGTTCTTTTAGTTCGTCTAACTTTATCCACCGTTATCGGTTGGAAATTCCCAATTGTGTAAGTGGGTGGGTTGATTGATCGACTTGGGTCATTGAATAGTCCTGTTATGTATTCTTGCCAAATCTCAATTTTTCCTGAACGATCCAGTATGATGTAACCATTTTTATCCTGTATTGTTCCGCTAGTATTCGCTGTCATCATTCCCGTCATATCTCTTATTCTTTTGTGCATATTGAAAGAGTAGTATTTTTTTTCTAGTTCCTGAATTTCTCCGCACTGACCAGTTTTCCTTGGCCCCTCTCATTTTCTTTTCAATTATCTTTTGAATCTGTTGATACTCCCTCTTGCTATTCTGCACGGCCTTTCTTCTGTTCATGAGTTCCAAAATCTCATCTGTCATCCAGGATTTATTTTTGATCTTTTTCGTAGTCAGAAACTCATTGCCGTTCATTTCAAACACCTCAGTTAACCTAGACAGAGACGATTTCACATTATTCGCTGAATTCCTTATTTGGTGAAGTTCTTGGGGTATTTTTTCAGTTATTTTATGGTATCTTTTATTTATTAGCAAGTAGTCTATCTGAATTCTTACTACATGGCCTTGTTGAGCTTGAGGTTTATTCCACGTGTACAGTCTTCTTTGTGGTTGTTCAAACATTGTATTCAGGACAGCAAATTGTTCTTCCATTACAAAATCCTTGAGTCTCTCTCCACGCTCATTTATCGTCCCCAGTCCGAATCGCCCGATTAATTCTGAACTCTCACCTTTACCAATTGTAGCATTGAAACCCCCCATTATGACAGTTATATCTTCATACTTCAATTGTTTCAAAATGCCTGATAAAGTCGAGTAAAATATTTCGATCTCATCTTCAGGTCTATCTGATTAAGGTGCATAAATCTGAATCAGATTCAATTTTATGGGTGCAGTTTTTAGTTCCAAAAATATTATTCTGTCTGAGATAGCCGTGAAACTTTTGTCTTATTGGGACATTTTAGGGGACAATATAATTCCGACGCCATTTACATACAGATTATTCTCATCTCCAGAGTGAAAAACCTTATGATCTTCCACCATTCATCGACCACTCCCAGGCCACCTCATCTCGCTCAGTCCCAGGATATCAATGTTCAATTTGTCCATCTCCAAAATTGCATTATGCAGTTTTCCTGCATTTCCATCAAGCTTCGGTTTGAAATCTTCATTTTTTTTTCATCTTCATCGGCGTTTTTACAGGGTTTTTGCTTGATGACGACCTGAAAAGCCTTGCACCTTCTCCTGCCGGATCTTGGCCTCCGAAAACCATGATCAGTATCGTCCATTTTCAAGAATAAACAGTTACATCATGTTTTACGATTAGGGATCCTCAATCAGTTTCCCGTTGCTTTCCTGATTACAATGCCGTTGACCACTCTCAGTAGCTTATTCGCCTTCGGGGACGATTCCTCATCCCCTGGACAATAGAGTGCCCTTCCAATAACTATTTCGATAATTGCTTATACCGGTGCACATTCAGTCTCCGTCTACGTTAGCCGTTATAACCAATAACGTTGCCCATCCTTTACCACGTGGATGTGTCGATCGGAATTTCAGCCTCATCTAGGAACCAAAAGGCATACTCGAACTCTCAACATCTTTAAAGGATGTTATGATATCACAGCTCTATTTATACAGGGAGTCAAGTTGAAAAAAAAACGAAAAACAGTGGAAAACATCACGGTTTCGAAAACTAACTCGTACTCTCCAATTTTTTTTTTCTTGATGGGGATATCCTATGACATAAATTCCATCATCGTGTCCTTTCATATCTTAGCGCGGCAACCCCAATCCATTAAATCAGAATAGGGGAGTTAGGACCTTCGACATGTTCAAAAGGTTTTTCACTTCTGACTATGATAGTTAAAACCTATTCGTTTTGTAAGAGTAAAGATTATTGAATAAAAGAGCTCTAGTTAATATTTTGGTGGACTAAAATATCACAAGGATATCTGTCCATAATTCAGTAAACATTCTACCTTGATCTGAGCTAGTCATCCAATCAACCAAAATATCTACACCGAAGATACAGTGACCCGATAAGGCAAAAGGATGAACGTCATTCGTATTCTACCCTCGATAGTAGGATTCATTAGGTGCCCCCGATAGATGGCGATATTTATGTGGTTAATACTGCAGATTTCCGTATAAGAGGTCCTTAATATCTGGAGTTCTACTCAGCGGTTGCCAGAGGTAAGGCCGTTTGAGGATCGATAAGGACGGTGAAACTAGAGTAACTGACTCCTAAGGCATCGCTTCTTCGGTGTAGATGAATGTTTGTTGAATATCATCGACGGATATTCGATCTTACGATATATTATTCTACCAGAATATTCGTTTTTTGTAATATTCGACTTTAAAAAGGAAGTATCAGCAAATTTACCTGGAGTATAAGATAAGATTCCAAACTTCAAAGATAAAATGCAGGACTAAAAATATTTTCAAAAGAACGAGATAAGTGTCCCGAATACTTAAATTCATCGAATGCTCAAGTTGAGCCCCGCTAACTTTGGTTCGACCCTTACCCTGGGTTTCACAAAGATAAGGTGATCATACGATCAACAGATTGCTTCATCAAAAACGTCGATCAGTCTTTTTTTTAAGGAGCAACTTGAAATCGAAAATGAATGCCACAGAATGCTCCTCCCTGGAAGAATCAGGCCACCTGATAAATGTACCCTAATTACCCTCAGAATGCTCGAATGTGAGGCGGAAGTTTATACCATTGTATCAAAAATTAATCTGTGATGGTATGGAAGTTGGCGGGGCTCAATGTGACATGCGACTAGAGACAAGTACATGAAGGTTGGAATCGGCCAATCAGAGAAAACGCGGAATGGAGATGATTTTGAATTTCGCAACGTGAATGATTGTGTGTCTTTGGATACATACAGTATTTTATCATTTTATTCATTGATTTTGATGAAACTAAGACTGCGTATTTCTCCATTTTAGAAGAAAGGCGAGCATAGTTATGTAATACGTATGGAACGATTATAAGAAAATTTGCAACACGAAGTAGGTTTCTTTTTTACGCGCTTGTTCTAAGGAACAATTCAAAGCGTTACCATTGTATCAAGAATTCTGTAATTTTCGAATTACGAACGGCAAATGGCCTCGAAAGACTTGGTTGGACAAACACTGATGAAAAACTTATTTTTTAATTAGATTCTGCCTATCAGGCCATAAACACCCTGTTACTCTCGTAGAAGAAAAATTTTCAGGTGCAGATACTGAATATTTCGGTTGAGCAAACTCAATATTGAGTTTAATCCGCTGAGCATTGTTTGGGATATACAAATCTGAAATTATGTGGTTTTCCTATAGTTTGGTAAGAGGTTGCATTCCACTGCGGCATTCAGGTCTATTGTGCCCCCTCGTCAGGGCTGCCAGATAGAATTTAATTTAAACATAAATTTTTCATGAGTGTAAGTCCAACCTATTCGTTCGAAGCGATTGGCCGTTCATGATTCGAAAATTGTAGAATTGCTGGTAAAATGATTAAGCTTCAAATTGTTCCCTAGAACCAGCGCCAAAAAAAAAGTACCGACTTTCATGTTACAAATTTTCCAATATAAATACGTATTACATAAATATCCAGTTTTCGTCTAAAGAAGAAAAATACACATCAGTCTTGGTATCATCAAAATCAATGAAAAATATACCAGTTCGAGATGAAATACTGTATGGAATCAAAGACACACCATATAGAACAGTCATTATTCACGATGCGAAATTCAAAATTACCGCCATTCCGCGTTTTCTCTGATTGGCTGATGCCAACCTTCACGTCCGTGTCTCTAGTCGCATGTCCCAATGTGTTAGATCAAATTGTTCTGGACACTTATCTCGTTTTTCTGAACTGATTTTCCCTCCTTGAAATTGGAAAACATCTTATGCTCCAAGTACACTTGAAAATTTGTGTTTAGTTCCTCAATATCTCAAGGGATACTGTTGCGATCAGATTGAAGCTTCGTAAATAGTTGAAGAATGTAAACGCGTATTTCATAGCGAAAGTTCGAAAGTGTCTAAAAAATTTGAAAAAAAATTGAAAATTTTGTAAATTTCAAATTTTTCTCGAGACAACTGATGCGATTTCGAAGGAATTCCGAACGAACTTTGATGTCAATCTTCAGAAACAATGTTCCAAATTTGAATTCAACCCGATATTTATTTTCGTAGATATTGAGAAAAATATGTCAAATTTCGTGGTAATTTGAAGTTTGAGTTCATTTCCTCAATATTTCAATAAAAAGAACCTAGTCGATCCAGATTTAGACTTCGTAATTATTTGAAAATGCTGATTCACTTCTTTTTATAGAATTTCATGAGAAACATACAGGTAGAAATTTTAAAAATCGAAAATATTCCAAATTTATGTTGGAAAATATTTTTTCGGAAACTACTCACCAGATATCATTGCAATTTCGTGATGATCTGGTCGTTTAAAAACCTTCTAATGATATGGACCTATCAAAATTCTTCAGCTTCGAGTTATAATTTTTTAAGCTAACTACTTGATTTCAATTCGATACCATCTGTATTTTCGGAAATATTGGACAATCAAATGTCAAATGGATATATATATCTACGGAGTCAAGTGACTCTATTTTTCCAATTCGCGAGTTCCTACTAAACTCCTAACCTATTTTCTAAATATTGAGTCTCTTACTGGAGTTTTTCAGAAGTTGCTTCGTTCGATAGGCAGTTAGGCCGGGCGTAAACACGTTAACTTCCGAAAAAAAAACACTGAGAGACTCGATATTCAGAAAATGAGTTTGTGGCATGATCACAAAGGCCGAATTTGTGAATGGATGAGAACCGCCCAATGATTCGTGAATATAAACCCACTCAATTTTTGTTTGCCCACCATGCCCAAAAATACAGATTGTATCCAAGTGAAATCCAGTAGTACTTGAGTGCGGAATGTTTGCTTGAAGGTTCATAAAAATTTTTGTGAGGTCCAGCCGAGAATTATATCGCCAAATCTTTCCATCAAGTGGCATGGTCAATTGGTGAATATGTGACCGCTTTGGCAACGAATTTGAACAAGCAGGAAATCGCTGCTAACCTCAGGTCAGTGCATTCCTAAATTTTTGTCATTCATGTAGTCATATTCGATACAAAATTCAGAAGTCGTTAAGCCATGGTCGAATTCTGGGATTTACACGAAATTTCGGTATCAGTGGCATCCCTGCGCTTAGGTTCGGATCCTATTCATTTATTCCAAAATCGAGATGCTGTAGTCATTAGTCACAAGTTGTTGGAGAAGGTAATGAAGTAGTAGGAATCCATGTTACTGGAAAAGGCAACATAATTGCTTTACAGCCGGCAATCGCAGATTATTTTGTATTGTCGAGATGAATTATTATACGCAACTTCGAACTCTAATAGGATATTTATTTCAGTTTGTCGAATGGATGATCACAGAGTGATTTTTCATCTTCAATGATAATTGTTGAGATCTACGCCTACAGAAGGTCGAACTGCTTAGCTATAATTCACGCCTTTGTTGTATTCCAAGATATCTGAATAATTATGTCGAATTTTTGTGAATTATTATTCTATATTTAACTGGAGTTAAATCATACAATCGTATATAGTAGACCATTCTTAAGATAATTGGTTTTGATATCATTGTAATTAAGTGTTTAATGGTCCAGAGAAATAGGTTCAATGGGATATAACTTAGATAGGTACAATAATACACACTAAGAGCAATAATTTCTATATTTAAAAGGTTCGATTTTGGACTTGCTTCTATTTAGGGAAAGCAATGAGGAAACGCTATTATAGAATGAAAACTTGCAGAAAATCCTTGACTTGAAGTCAGAATTTGTACGCTTCTTCATATAAAATCTAACACATTTCTACCCCTTCCTCACACAAATCAAAGAACACAAAATGAACCAATTATGCATCATACTCGTGCAATCCATCATACAATGTGATACAAATTTCACAACATTTCGCGCGAACCTTCAAGTTTCAAATAAGACGAATCACTGCTATAATAATTTTGGTTTATTATTGGATAAAATCAAATAATAAACCTTAGTGATCGACCAACAAAAAAAATTTTTAACCCCCCTGATAATTTCACAGTTTACGTTTTGGAGTATGTAGATTTGAATAAACTAATAAAAAAATCCGTCCGTCCGCCGTCCGTTGTCCGGGGCTTATCTCAGAAAGTACTGAACCGAAACCAGTGAAACTTGGTAGAAAAATCGTGTGTCGCTCGCGATTGATCCTCTAAGCTTTTCAGCAGGACCAGTGCACCCTAATGGCTCAAAATGGGGGTTGGGTGGAAAAAAAATTATTTCTAGAAAACTTACCACCGAATTTTCATGAAAATCTGAACGTTGATTACTTTTGCAAAACTAAATCAAAAAAATTTCACCCGGATGATTTCCGACCTGTGGTTCCTGAGCTATAAAGAAAAACGCTGCAAATTTCCAATAATGTCGATAATGACATCATCGTATTCGGTTCTAAGATTGGAATTCACTGGAATAATCGGTTAACTTTCCATACAGAATTATACATCTAAAAGACGACACATATCGAGAAATTTTTAATGGATGCGTTATTATTTTATAAACACAATTTGCAAATGCCCCATCATGTTCTTAACAATTTCATAATCGTAAGTAGTTCAGATTGAATATTTTTGGGTTTTCTCTCCCAATATCTTAAACATAACTACTGAAAATCGGATCGAATTATTATTTATAGAAATAACCCTGCGGATTACTGGATTTAAGATTAAATTTCTTCATGAAGCCCATTCATATCTTAAATAAAACTTTTATTTTATTCATAAATCATTGGTTTTTCAGAACACAAGAACCAATACCAGGAAAAAATTCATTTGAAACATTGAAATCGAAATCCAATATCTTCCGTACTGACAGTTTAATACAAAAAATAATGAGCATTTATATAATAAATCAAATTGGAGGATATAATATGTAAAAAAATCAATATCAAACCGCAAATCTCATCAATTGTCGATTGTCGAGAATCTAATACTGAGGGTTGGAGCCTTAGACTAAAGTTAGGAGCCGATGATCTATCTACCTGTTCTGAATGGGGTCTTTGCCGGGTCGTGACCTAAGACAAGGGATATAGCGTAGACAAAAATATTCCGCATGTATCATCATCTGGTTGTCGGCAAACTACTTGTTTGAATTTTACGTCTTTACATCAAACAGACTCTCGGATTTGACACCCTCTTGGTTGAGACACCCTGACAACGATAACAACGAACGAAATTTATAATCTAGAAATATTCTTTCAAATTCAACCTGGTGAGGTTCACTATATATTTAATTGTTACAGAAATATTATTGAAAATAACTTTAGTTTTTCAGTTTGTGTGGTGGATACTTTGTGAATCAAGTGAATCGGATATCTGCACTGTGGAAAAATTTTTTTTCAGATCAATTGCACAGAAAGGTTGAGTTTTTTTCATTTCATTAATATTTTTCAGAACAAAGTTGAATCCTAGTAGAAATCACATCTACACATTTGATATAAGCGGAAAGTCTCGAATTTTGTTTTAAGTTTTGGTGTTAGTTTAAAGATTGAGTTTATTTCCACAGTATCAAGAAATACGAACGCATTCGGATTGAAACATCATGACTAATTCTGAAATATAGACACTCGATTTAATGTGAAATTTCGTGAGAATTGTATTGGAAAAAACATTTTTTTTTCGGATGCATATTCATCAAAGTTCAATGAAATTTGGTACAGGTTTCAGAGTCAACATTTAGAAACAGTGTTTCAAATTTCAGTTTGACCGATATTTATTTGTGCAGATATTGGCTAAAAAGTTCGTAACCATTTTGAATATTGAGGTTATTTCCCTAATATTTCAAAAAGGGCAAACCGTATCTGATTTGAAGTTCATTTTCAGTTGTAGAATACCGACACGAAATTTAATAACTGTGGAAAATAGTAAGATTTTCAAAGAGGTGAAACGACTGTGGAACGTCTCTTCTCATTCAAAATATTATTTTAAATTTTGCTACTCAGTTAGCGTTCTGCATGTGGAAATGTTATTCAATTATACAAGGGTATTTATTGAGATTTCAATGTTCACATGAATTATTTCATGGAATTGGTTTCTGTGTTGTGAGAAACCAGTGAGTTTTGCATAATATATAAGTTTTTTGAGATATCAGTGGTATATTGGGTTATTTAACTGAGAAAATAATAAACCCTTGTGTAAAATTTGCAGCGTTTTTTTGTTTTGGTTCCGACTTCAGAACCACTTCAGGACTGTTTGGGACGGTTCGAGTAGGCACAATTGCCGTTTTAAGTCAATCGCGCATACTCGAACCGTCCCGAACAGTTCTGAATTTGGAACCAAAACAAACCCAGTACATTGCTTTCGAAAACTAATGAACATTACTGCTGAAACTGAGAGGGCTCCGAAAAAATGCTCAGACACTTCGATTTCGTTTCGAACAAAGGCACTTTTTGACATATGCTCATATTTGTGACTTGATCGTTATTTCAGATATGACGTCATCGACAATTTTTTAAATGGCAATACCCAAGTTCGACCATACCATATGGAAGATCGTGACATTTGACGTAGGTATACATTGTCGAAAATTATGGTTTGTTGACAGTTGCCTTAGCGACTGAGAATTGTTTTTATTACCTTCAGATAGATCTTGAAATCGTCCTTGTTTTCAATTCTTTATATTTCTGATCGATTACGTCACAAATATGGGCCGCATGTCAAAAAGTCCTTCCCTTGAAACACAATTCCACAAAATCAAAAGATATCGTTAAAGTATTCTTGGTTTTGAAGTAAAAACTTCTTAGTTACTATTTTGAATGATCTTGAGTTTGACTGAACTTTTATATCCTTTGGCAGTTTGTTAAATAATTTAGGTCCAAAATAAGTTAAGAATCTCTGACATAAATCAGTAGGCATCAAAGGTACATACAAGTTATTCTGATCAACATATCTCGTTTTATAAAACCGATTCTCATATTGGGTTCGATCTGCTTCAATTATATGATTTATGACGACGTGTACATATAAATTTCTAACTCTCAGTAAATTACAGTTTTTATAAAGATCCATCGAATGGTAGTTGAAGGGCTTTCTATACATGATTTTCAAGATCAAATTCTGGCAAGTCATCACTGATCTAAATACGTTATTGTAGGCTCCTCCCCACACCGCAATGCAATATCTCCAATTTGATTCAACCAATGAGTAATATAACATGTTGAGCATTTCCTCACTTAATATGTCGCGCAATTGGAAGAACTTATAAAAAATATTTCTGATTTTTTTATTTAAAAAGGCAAGATGTGCGTCCCATTTTAGATTTTGGTCTAGAAATATACCTAGATATTTAATTTTGTCAATTCTGTTGATTTGCGGGCAATTACAGTTATTGTGTGTACACTGGGGATTATGGATTTTTATTGTAGTTTGTGTTGGTTGATCAGCCAATGAAGCACTGAAGGTCATAAAAAAGGTTTTGTTACAATTCAAAGCTAAGAGACCTTCATTTAGCCAGGTATGGAGATTATTAACACCTCTCTCTGCTCGTTCATATACCTCGTTCCAAGAATCACCAGAAAATAATAACGCTGCGTCATCAGCATATGCTACAACAGTACACTCTTCGAATACTTCCCCGATGTTATTTATGTATATAAGAAAGAGGAGGGGGCCCAGAACTGTACCCTGAGGTACACCTGTGTTTATTATCTGCGTTTCACTATATATATCATTAATTTTCACACACTGACTCCTGTTTGATAAATAGTTAATTAGTAGATTCAGTGGTCCTCCCCTAATTCCCACTTCCTCAAGTCTTTCGAAAAGCTTCTCATGTGAGACAGTATCAAATGCCTTAGTAAGATCCATGAACACAGCCAGATTCTTTCTCTTGTTTCTAAAATTTGAATGTATTTCTTTTACAAGTTCCAATATCGCATCCTCGGTATTCCTATTCTTTCTGAAGCCAAACTGTTTGTTATAAAGTAAATTGTTGCTTTCGAGATATTTCGTAATTTTTTCTTTCAAACATTTTTCGAAAAGTTTCGCAAAGCCAGAAATGACGGATATTGGCCGATAGTTGTTCAACTCACATTTACTTCCCCGACTTGAGTACAGGAGTGACAATTGATTCCTTCCACTCTGATGGAACCTTTGAGGTAGCAAAAGATAGATTTATTATATGTAGCAGAGGTTTTAAAATGCTAATATGGATATTTTTAATCATTATGGATGTGACTTTGTCTTTTCCGGGAGCCGAATGATTTTTCAATGTGTTGATGTGGTTGATCAGTTCATTCTGTGTAACCGGGCTCAGGAAGAACGAATTTACATTTCTAATTTTACTATACCGTGGGTTCGAATCTTTAACTATTTCAGATTGTATCGACTTACCTATGTTAATGAAAAAGTCATTGAACGCATTACTCACTTCTCTTTCATCTGTTATGTGGGAATTATCCACTTTCAAACTGTAATTCTGAATTCTCTGCTTTTTTGTTGAATTAGTAGCTTCATTAATCAAATGCCAGATTTGTTTATAATTATTATTTGACTCAATAATTCTACGTTTATAATATTCGTTTTTTGCTGATTTAATAACTTTATTCAACAAATTCCTAAAACGTTTATATTCCAAGAAATCTACATCATAATTTGAGGAGTTATGAATAAGCCTTTTCTTCATTGTATCCCTGAGATTTATTGAGTTTAAGATACCCTGAGTAATCCATTGTTTCCTTTTACGGTTCCTACTACAGATCTTAATATTTTCGGTGTTCTTATCAATATATTCTGTCAGTTTTTTTATGAAACAGGTGTAAGCCGCTTCCGCATTGGAACTATTCTCAAAAATCTCCTTCCAGTTTTCATTTCCTAAATCTTTATTCAAATTTACGTAATTTATTTTATTGAACTTGACATGCTCGTGAGGAACTGATCTCATGTTACCTGGTATGTTCAAACTCAAAGTAGTGAAATAATGATCGGTTGGTGAAGTTCTAATTATAGCCGATTCGAGTTGGTTTTTTTTTATGTTTATATTCTCGAGCTTTGCGAATATATGGTCGATACATGTCGAAGAATATCATTGTGTATTAAATCATACTCAATGACAATACTATGTAGAATCTCTGGTGACCAGTGGGATAGCTCCAAAGTGAAGTAATGAGACATCTATTGGGAAATGATATTCAAAATCAGCTCACAAGACTTGTTTTGGATACAAAGGGTGTTTCCGAAAATTGTAGACATTCCAAATAGCACTTACTTCTGAAATATTCAAACCATTCCAATGATTTTTCGTACGTTTGGTAACTTAAAACACTAGAATAAGTGGAAAAATTCTAGAAAAGCACTGACATTTACCTCCTGATGGAAACATCTGGCGATCATCTTCTGATCATATTATCCTTACCGAATTATGCATGAACCCAAGTTGTGATTTTTCAATCAAGTATTGGATTTCAATTCGATTCAATTTGTATATTTGAAAATATTGGAAAAATAAAATTTTGAATGGAATTATTAGGCAGATTTTATCGATTCACGAATTCAACATTGGTAAGTAAGCACCAAACCTATCCTTCAAATATAGAATTTCCATGTCGTTTTTTTCGGAAGTTTCTGTGTTTACGACAGTCCTCACGGCGGATAGTACACAATAACTCCCGAAAGAAATAACTGAGAAACTCGATATTCCTAGGGTAGATTTAGGTTTGAACCTCAATTACGAAGACCGAATTTTTCCAAAACTACAGGTAAGATCAACATTAAATCCATAATTGATTGAATAATGATAGCTTGAAGGTTCAGAAGTTCGCAGAGTAACTTTTTTTCAGATAATTCTTATTACACGATCATCACAAACTTTCGCACAAAGTTGTTCATCAAGTTTTTCGAAGTTTTCTGAGTTTCCCAATATCTGCAAAAATTATCTTATCAAACTGAAATTCTGTATACTGTGGTGAAAAACTAACTTCACGGTCGGTGCAAAATTTCTTCGATTAATATTTTCCGAAAAAAAATTTTGGAAAAAATTCACTAACAGTATGTTCTCAACAAAATTTCGCTAAAAGCTGGGCTTCGTTATGCTTCAGCTTACTGCAAACTTTCAATCCAAACGCTTGGGTTGTGCCGGCGGATTCGACATCAGTGAGTCCAACCTAGTCGTTCGAGAACATAGTGGGGCGAAAAATTCAAAACTAACAAGCACTTGGACAAAACCATCGCACGCTGTTCGCCAAAACATCTGCGTAAAAAAGAACTGACTTCAAATCATTCAAATGAAAAGCAAAATATCAACATTTTCCACAAGTGTTAGACACTTTTTCCTATCGCCTTGTAACGCTTCCAAGAAGTCATTGTTGGTTTTTTAATTTTCATTATTCTATTATTTTTATTTAAAATTTAAAGTCAGTGCCAAGTGAAGTTTCTTGTATTTCGATGTACGCCAACAGTGACAAGAAGATACGCGAATCAACACATTTGGTTCAGACAACCAGAGAATTATGCTAATTAATATTTTGGGGTACAACGTAAATGACTGTGACCACTGTGTAGCTGAACTTAACGCATAGCAGAATAATTTTTATAAATGGGTTGTACTGCAACATGGAAAAGTGTTGAAAAATGAATGCTATCATGAAACTGACTCGGGACTTTTTCAAGAACTGTTTAACAGTTACGCTTACATATTATGAAAACGATTGTATTTGAGTTCTTAGGAACAGGCTAACTTTTTTTTTTAATTTTATCATATTTGTATCTTTCAAAAAAGAGTAGGACAGTACAGAACATTTTTCTCAGGAAAAAAATTTCAATTTTCGTCAAGCTCTGCAGTAAAATTAATTAAGGGCCAGTAGTATAAAACGTAACTGGAAGTTATCTTTAACTTTAGCTGACAGTTTTGACAGTTATGTCCTAATATAACTGTCAAAACTGTCAGTTAAAGTTAAAGGTAAGTTTTATAATTCCGGCCCTTAATCTTTGAATATTCCTTGATTTTTGGGACAGTCTCTTTCAGCGTCACCTCTGAGTGTCAAATCAAAAGTGCTTCAAAACTTTACGCAGATGATTTTTTTTTGATCTGTCTATTCTTTTCGACTTTACTATAATGTAAAATAACGCTTTCTCTGTATGCAGAACTATGACATAATATTTATCTCACCAAGTAAGGCAAAGACAGTGCAAGAATCGATGTGATCACGATACCAATATAACAAATTTTATTTCACAACCATATAGCAAGTTATTTCTTTCGTAAATGTCTTTTGAAAAACGTCGCGTAAAGATCTATTGTCGGCTTTTCGTTCACAAGTTTGTGAAAACTTTTATCTGGCAAGGGCCGGCCCAGTTCCTTGATTTTTAATCTAACGGCTAATTGCAGCTTATCCTTCCTATGAAAATTTAGGTCAAGAATGTTGCTGACTGAGTTCATTATGAATTACAACACACAAAGAAAACACCCGAGAAAAAATAAACACGTAAACACGCAAAAAGACGTTTGTCGACCCAGGAAACAGCAGTAATCAGCTGAACCACACCTAAATTCGAACTAACGGCGCAGAAATTTCACAGCCCTGCCTCCTGCCGTAGTTGACCGGGGTCATTCGACAGAATTCGCTGCGAATCAACACATTTGGTTCAGACAACCAGAGAATTATGCTAATTAATATTTTGGGGTACAACGTAAATGACTGTGACCACTGTGTAGCTGAACTTAACGCATAGCAGAATAATTAAACAGCAGTAATCAGCTGAACCACACCTAAATTCGAACTGACGGCGCAGAAATTTCACAGCCCTGCCTCCTGCCGTAGTTGACCGGGGTCATTCGACAGCATTCGCTGTAGTTGTTTGTTCCTATATGAGGATTGCGGCCAGGCAGGCCAATAGGCCGCGAATTTCACGCGACCAAGATACGTTTAAGATATTCCCACGGTCAATATCGACGTTTATTCTGTTGGAGGAGGATTGATACATCGTTGAAAAGAATTGATAACTGTGTTTTCTATTGGAATATTAACGCATGTTTGCTGTTTCAAAATTAAATATTGATAATTTTGAAAAGAATTAATGTTGTACATCGTACCACAATATATTTTTCAGGGAGGGCGCACAGCTCCGCAGCTTTTTTGAGCAACCGCCACTGTGTAGTAATTAGATGAACTTTTCATTAATAGAACGCATTGGAGAAATTCCTTCTAACTGGACACCTATGAAGCTGCAAATTCGATATCGATCCTTTGTAATAAAACCCTTTTCCAACGGCTTCCTCAAAGGGGTTCACAACGCCATGCTTTCAACACTAAACGACATATTCCCAATGCAGACGCCAAAGAAACAGCAAAAGTTGCGATCCGAAAGCGCAATACAGATAAGAGATTGAGCATAAAGCAACCATTCTCTTGGGTCGGCCGTCCCAACATGGAGTTATTGCGCGAATATTCCTGCCATACCATCCATTACCGAAGCTGGCCGAGCACAGAATAAATTACTTCTTCTTATCTCGAACGTACTCCATACTGGATCTACAAGAAAGCCCGTACGTGAATGACAAACGACAGAAAGA
Organism: Myrrha octodecimguttata; assembly: GCA_958510865.1. Classification (NCBI taxonomy): domain Eukaryota; kingdom Metazoa; phylum Arthropoda; class Insecta; order Coleoptera; family Coccinellidae; genus Myrrha; species Myrrha octodecimguttata. The sequence goes on from OY294057.1 coordinate 38,451,794, forward strand.
GTTGAAGAAAAATTGCCTTGCGCTCCATGCTCATGCTGTGGAGTTCTGTGAGAGATATGGGTTTATATGATACGAGGGTATAATGTGAAGTTTTCTGCTTGATGTAAAAGAATTGATGAGAAAATTTAAGACGTTTTTTTTTGTACTTCATGACTCGAATCGAATAGCTCTTCTGTCGAATTTTGAAATTAACTTGTGAAAACAAAAATCTAGAAAAGCTCTGACGTGAAGTCAGCAGCTTTTACGCGCTTGTTCACATTGCCAAATGATGACTTCTCCAGTGAAATTTCAATGAAATATAAAAATTTTCAAAAAAAAATTGTTTCCATGGATAATTCTTCTTATTGACACTGTTCATCTTCCAACCAAGTTTCATTTCGATCAGATAAATATTTTTCGAGTTATTGAAAAATCAAAATTCCAAATGGATGTAACTCAAAAACTATTCGGCAGATTTGACCCATTAACGAACTTAACCGAGATATTCAGGATCTCACCTCAACCTGAAAATTTCAATCCTCTAGGTCCATTCCTTCAAAAGTTACAGCGCACACGGCCGGACGGCCGGCCAGAAGGACAGAATCAATTTTGACCACGAATTCTTCATCAGTGAGTCCAACCTAGTCGTTTGAGACCAATTTCGGCTCAAAATTCGAAAATTACAGACATCGTGACGAAATGATAACGCGCTGTTACCCAGAACAAGCGCGTAAAAATTTACACTTTCGAGCAGTGGCTTGTGTAATCTTGCATCAAAGTAATTTAGAAGAAATGGAAAATAAGACTGGATGCACAGATTACACCATATATGTATCCTTCGCTGTTTCAATGGGTTTTTTGCTTTCAGTTAACTTTTATTTTATTCGCGATTTTGTACGTTGTTGAGATCAGACAGCGTTATACTCGCACTCAAACATTAATATAGCATGGTCCAATAGAAACAATCTTCCTACACACATTCACTAAAAATATTCAGAGAACGTAGCATTCATCTCTCCCTCATAAGCACGGTGTAGCATTTATTGAAGAATGTTTATCACTTTTCATTCATTAAAGTGTTAAACAATCACATCAAAGGCTCATCAGTTCCTCAAAAATAGAGCCGTGTAGCAGAAAGTTTATCTTTTGGGAAATGTAGGACAATTCAGCTGGATTAACAAGATCTCATAAGTGAAAATGATGTCATTAATTTTCTTCTGTTCTGAATAATTCCAGCATGTTCAGAACAAATATGATAATTATTTTGTAAGCCAATTCTCAAGCGGGATGTTTTGAAACTCATGAATCTGAATAATTCAGCCTGCTGCCTCTCAACCCTTTTGCTATATATATCAATGGGGACACCAAACTGAAGTTAAATCTGCTATGCACAAAAAAAAATAAAGTGAAAGAATTGTAATCGTTAAAAAATACAGATTTTACTGTGAAGTATATTCGAAGACATGAGGAAAGATTTTGACATATAATGTATAATAAATGCTACTGATGATTCTAAATCAAAAGATAAAAGAGGAAACACTGTGTCTAGTATTATTTTCCGATTGTATTTTATTCCGTTACTGTTTTGTCAAGTTGTTTACTTCCATCATTGTATGCCAGCCAGTTGATATAATATCGAAAGATATTATTATTAGTATAAAAAAATTATAGTTTCAAAAGACGCCACGAACCAACAGAATGGAATGCAAGGAATAGAAGGTATAGTAAGATGTTAATAGGTCTGCTATTTCTTCCATACGGTGTCTCATGAATTATATGAGGGTATAAATGTGATTTCATTAGCTGCCAAAGGATCGAAACACCAATTCCAAATAAACGATGGAGTCTCAAGTACTAATAATACGTTTCTAGGAACGTTCTAATAACATACCTAATCAAGATCATAACTGAAGCGCAGTGTTTCACACATTCTGATTTTTCACGTCAGGGGGTTGAAAGTTGTGCATGAACAAAACTGTAATGGTCGACTTTCATTCGGTGACAAATTTCATCAGGTACCATCGTCCCAAAGTAAATGAGCCATGACAAAGTGCACATACTTTAAACCTCTTTGAACTAACTAATTTTTCAGAGGTTTGATGGTGATGGCACAGTGTGCAACAAAAATCCTTCAAAAATGCATATAAATTCGGTAAAAATGAAACGAAAATTGACATGTTTCAGGATTTCGTTCCCAAATATTTCTCTTCTGAGAAAATGAATTTGTTACATGATTTTGACGCACACTGTTATACTGTAAAAATTAAAAAAAAAAAATTTTGCTTTGAAAATTTTCATATTTCTTTTAAATTTCACTGAAATTTCCAAGTCCATTTCGCAATGTGAACAAGCGCGTGAAAGCTGCTGAATTCACGTCAGCTATTTTTTTTGTTTAATGTGGATCAATTTATAAGATTTATACTCCCTTAGTAGAGTATTGAAGAAAAAAAACGCCGTGGGACAAATGGTGCAACGAAACGCGATTTTTAAATTGGGCCGAATTTCTGGATTCGGTTGTTATGGCCGGCCCAAATCAGATAAACAGGCCGATTTACAAGACGAACCTCTTCCTTATGTCAATGCTTTGAAGAAATAGCAGAGCCTACGAACAGAAATGAAAAGGCTGGGTATAGAGCGGGATTCGTATCCGCTCATTTTTTGGAAGATTGAGTTTCCAACATTGCTAAACTTCGACCCAAGTTTTATCATGTCCTGGAACATATTTTTACAAGTAAACGTTTGTTCATAAATAGAAAAACATTTTTGATGACAAGAGGGAAATATATTGAGTTCATTCATGGAAATTTTCAATTATTTGACTTGAGGAGTAGAACTATTCTTAATTTATAATACTGTTATGAATATAATTAATTTTTCGGTCTATAAGACTTTTCATTTTTATCACCATAAATGCAAATAAATTTGTATTCAGTCTATTTCGGATAAAATGCTGGACTATATTTTCGACGAGAAAAGAAAAAGTATTTCATTTTTGTCATTATGTAAATGGCCCATTCATTTCTGCTTGAATTAAGGAACTTTACCTATATTTGTTGTGCATCATAAATCATAATATAAACCTCGATGATACTGAGGAGTGTGGATGGTAATGCTTGAAACTGAGGAAACTGCAGGAATTTCCCATGGGAAGATCGGAATCCAGACACTTGACACGATAACAGAATGCAATTTTCACTAATGATGAACATATTGAAGGCTTCCATTCATCTTCAGAAAAGGTTTAAAGCGAGTTTCAACTACAGCTTCACGTGTGGTTTCTTGGAACTCTGCTCGAAAGCTTTAATCTAAAACAGAATATAAGCATGTTCAAGAGGAATGGATACTTCAATCTCATATGAAAAGGAACGTTATCGAAATAAAATATCCTTTCAATTATATTAATTCCTTGAATTGGATAAGTCCGCCCCATATGATTCCTAGATATACCCATTCAAAATTCTATTTTCCCAATATTTCCAGTAATACAGATTGGATCGAATTGAAATCTAGTACTTGATCGAAATATGACAGCTTGAAGTTTCATGCAGAATTTCATGAAGACCATATGAAAAAAAGATCGCCAAATCTTTCCATCACGAAGTGAAGCTACGTTCGCCGAGGTCAATACGTGAAAAGTTCACCATTGTGGAGTAAGATATGAAACCGAAACGTTTCGATATTGTTCATCAGGCGACATTGTTTTTGGAGAACCGGCCTTGACTCTGACAAATAGTTCAAATCGCGGCATTTGCAGCGACGATTTCTATAAATAATAATTCTCATAAAATTTTTTGAATGATTCTGTTTCATATAATACCTTTATTGGAAGAGAAAACAACCGAGAGAACTCAGACCAATGAAGTAGTTTTAACTGGACAAGAATTCGAACACAAATCAAAATCAAGAAAGAAATAAGTTTGTTGAATTATTCATAACATGTGCACCCACATAGAAAAAAAATCGAAAGAGCCTGTATATTAGGCCACAACAGGAGCTTCCCTTTGCTTCAAAGCCGAGTTATTATAGACCATCCTCTCTTTCAGCAGCAGAGTAACAACCAAAAAAGTTACAATGCAAATTGAAATACGGGTCGGTATAAATCTCGTGGATTTTTCAATTAAATTGGGCGTCTCTGTAGGATGCTCAAGCATCCAAAAGGATTTTTTATTGAACTCCTGATTTAATTGACTAGGCTTGGTTATAATACTAGCAACATCTACCAACTCCGTGGCAAAAGAATCCTTCGTTACGTTCCGCCAATTACGTTGCAGACGTTACTTCGTGAGAAATTTAAGAAGAAAAAAAATTCAAGTCTAGACTAGAAGTATGAATGACATCTTTCAATGAAAGGTGATAAATTTTTAATCAGCGAAAGCTTGTTTGCTCCGAAAAAGTCCGTAAATAGCCCAATTATAAGACGACGAATAGATTCTCGTATTGCTTCAAATATTTGATAATTTTTTCAATCGATGTCATTCCTACTTCAAAACGAAGAAGACAACATGGGCAAACAATGCAATAATTTGCAACTTCTATTGAATCAAACTTAATGAAATAAAACACCTAAGAATGGATTTCCATATCATGGTATTGGTTTGATTTGAAATATATTTTCATGTCATCAATGCTTAGGAATGATTTCGGGCACATTGGCGCCACGGATGGGTTGAATGAAGCGTAATCGGGAAGTTCACTTTTCGAGCAACTGGGGCCGTATAACGCGGAAAATGTTGGCTTCCAAGAGTTCCAAGTAATCCAACGCCTGTGGTTTATCTGCGTAGACATCATAGAATAACAATATCCTAGAAGTGCTAACTCCCTACTAAACCAGAGAAACAGACTGGCCGCCATCTTTTGGGGTCGTGGCGGGAAAAATAACAGCGATTCAAATATGTATGCAGGTACCTTCATTCATTTGAAATATTGGAATTTTATTGTGTGCGATAAATTATAAATCGAACAAACATATTATTAGAAAATTTATCAAGTCAAATATATCAGACATATTCGCTACAGAATACAGAATTGGGGTCGTGGCGGAAAAATGACAGAAACTCAAATATTCATACAGGTACCTTCATACATTTGAAATATTGGAATTTTATTGTCTGCTATAAATCATAAATCAAACAAACATATTATTTGAAAATTTATCAAGTCAAATATATCTCACATATTCGCTACAGAATACAGAATTGGGATCGTGGCGGGAAAAATGACAGCGATTCAAATATTCATACAGGTACCTTCATACATTTGAAATATTGGAATTTTATTGTCTGCTATAAATCATAAATCGAACAAACATATTATTTGAAAATTTATCAAGTCAAATATATCTCACATATTCGCTACAGAATACAGAATGGGGATCGTGGCGGGAAAAATGACAGCGATTCAAATATTCATACAGGTAGCTTCATACATTTGAAATATTGGAATTTTATTGTCTGCTATAAATCATAAATCAAACAAACATATTATTTGAAAATTTATCAAGTCAAATATATCACACATATTCGCTACAGGATGAATATTCATTATGATTGAATCCAGATATTAACTAGTCAGATGAGTTAATTTATTGTAAGATTCTCATTTATCCAACATATAATACTTTCCTCCAATGAACAGTGATCACACAGTCTATGAATATACGGTAAATCTTTCTACAATAACTATTGATATTCAGAATACATTTTACGTGGGATTCAAACGGAAAAATTGAAACGTCCAGTTATCACAAAACATATTTGTTGCGTTTCGAATTCCCAACTAGAACCAGCCATTAATTCGACCCATTCTGGAGTAACTGTTTTTTTCTTCCAGAAAACATCATAAACATTTCTTACACACATAATTCCAATCCAATTACATCCTGTTCGTTCACAAATATTAGTATGTATTAGTATTATAATACGCAAATAATATAATAATTGGTCTCAAAACATACTTCGAACGATTCAAGTTCAATCATTATCGAACAGACCTTCTAAACAGAAAATGGAAACTGATTTTTGGCAACTGAGTCCATTGGATCCTATCACAATCTGAATAAGCCACTGACTTGCTTATAATCTGAAATTAAATAGGATAATTAATGCTTGAAGTTAATTACTCCATAATATATTTACTTTCTTCATAATAAGCCATCATTGAACATACATTTTGGTTTCATTTTAGCGAAACCAGTTTTTCCACATTCCGGTGTTTCAGTACATTTTTCAATTATAGGTTAAGAATGTTACGATGACATTCAAATATTTCATAGAAAAAGATAGGCAAATATCTAACATCTCTTTCTAAATGCTAGGGTCGCCTGTTTCCAAGATTAGCACAGCAATTTCATCCCCCTGGTAGAAGTGTGACCCCACATATCCCCAAAGAAAGTAATCCATAGGTGTGAGATCCCACCATCGTGAAGGCCAGCTACAGGTCCCTTACACGAAATTATGCGCTCTTCGAATGTTTCCCGCAAAGAATTGCTGGTGTCGCAGCTCTGCCACATTCAACAGGGAAACCAAAAAGTCCTTAATCATTTCTCATAGCGCTCCCCACTAACAGTAACTTTCCGGCCGGTATCATCTCAAGAAAAAATATGGACCAATGATTCCATCTGCCCATAGATCGCGTCTCAATAAAGGCTTCTGGGTTTTCCTCACTCGAAATTCTACAATTTCGTTTATTGACCCAGCCATTCAACCAAAAATGAGTCTCACCGCTGAAGACAATTTTTCATTGAAAAAGTAAATCAAGAAGAATATTGCTTTCGGCCCATTCACAAAACCCATGACGCACAAAATGATCACGCAGTTCCAGCTCAAGCTGGATCTTGTACGCTTGCAGTCCAAGATCTTTCCCCAAAATCTTCCACTAAGTAGATTGGTGAAGCTCTATTTGCTGTGCAGATAACTCTCTCTGTTATCTGTGATATCAACTGAAGGGTGCGTGGGACGAAAACGATACATTGATTTCCTAATTGGCGAATGAAGATAAGCGCTACTCCCTCTGGTGTCTATCAGAGTAACCCGAGGTACAGACATTATCATCATTGTTTAAACAATGTTATCATTGACAAGTTAAAAGAAATGTCAATGTTCTACCTGAGGTTCTTAAACTGGCCACAGTGGCCACCGTAGCGCCGCAATCTTAAATTCAGACGCCTATAACTCTCTTGGATGGACGATTATGTCTACCGTAAAATGTAGGCCGAAGGGCACGTTGAGTTTAGCGAACTGAAACATGGATTTCAAGAGAAATTAGCACAATTTGCAAGCGTTGACCAGGAGTAAGTCTATCCATTGTGAAATGGCAACACCTACTGACCTCAAATATACCACCAACTATCAGATTGCAATCACCAAAAACATTGTTGCCAATTCAAAAATCAAACCCCCCAAAAAAACACCCCTTACAAACTTAATTCATTCTCGTTCTTGGGAACTTTTTAACATACATTATACATATTTCATAACGGTGCTATGGCACATGAATCTATTGTACACTATGAAGGGATAAGTAGTTACCAAAGAAAATCTCAGATAATAATTTCTACACTTGTAGGCAGACCTACGATTCTTGATCCACTATTTTGTATTTTGGGATCCGCTCAAAGACCATAAATAACGAAGACTTTTAGGACCGGCGCGGCGGGGTTAGATGAACCCACCCTTGTCTGAATGAATGCGGTAATTCTATGCAACAGGAAGTTCATCATAGTTTTTATCGAATCAATTGAAAAAATAGGAACATATTATAAATTATGTGCAATGCGGCTTTTATAGGAACGTCTTAAATGTTCAGTTTGGACTCGCTAAACAAGAATCCATGGTCGAATTCAATTATGCCTGGCCATCCATCCGTATTTGCGACTCGTCGCAAATATATTTATTTCCCGATCAATATACAGGTGACTGCTAAGGTAAGGAACAACGTCTCTCTGGAGATAGGGATCCTCAAACTGAATGAGCACTGGCGGTTTAAATGTTCCATAAGGATAAAAAACGTTTTTGATATTGATATCAACCAGTATTTATTATTATTTTAGTGATTGGTGCAGAATTATGCACAATTTTCTTCTCTATACTTCTATTAAGGTTAGGTGACTACACAACCATGTTATAGAGAGCGGAATGCATGTCAATTGTCGACCTCTGGGTCTCTATTCTTGAATCGGGGATGGTAGAAAATGGGAGTGTCGACGCTATTGTCAAGGAAACGCGGTGCATTTTAGATGAAACGATAGAGAACGTTCATACCATCACATTCAAGCATAGGGTCCCTGTAGTGTTTAGTGTTCGACCATACAATAGATAAGTATAATGCTTCTCTGTTCTGTGGTTGGACTGTTGCGCACCGGCTGAGAGAGGAAGTCGTCTAGGCAACAGAGCGGACATGCATATGCAACCAGCTATATGGCCTCAGCTATAATTGCATGTCCTTCTCGACACCCTCACACATATTGGTTTCAGAGATATGGGGTGGTTTAAGAAAAAATGCTAAAATTATGAACTCCTATACCCTCGTATGGGCCTAACGGCCAGACCATGAACACAATAACTTCCGAAAGAAACAACTTAGAAACTCGATATTTGTAGAGAAGGTTTGAATCTTAATTACGAAGGCCGAATTCGTGAATGGATAAAATCCACCCAAGGATTCCGCAGATATACCCATTATTTTCTCAATATTTCCAAAAATACAGATAAGATCGAATTGAAATACAGTACTCTATCGAAAAATAACAGTCCGAAGGTTCATACAGTTTTAATGAGGATAATATGTATTTTAAAGAAAAAATTTTAAATTATTTTCGAATTGCTCTAATGACACGATCATCACGAAATTATGAACAAAGTTGTGTTTCAGCAGCTTCAAACTAGGTGCGAAGTTTCATCATGATTGAATCGGCATTTCTTAGCTATACCGAAAAAAACAACGATATCGGAAAGAAAACGAAATTTCATATATTCTTTCCCAATATCTCCGGAACTAATAACCGTATCAAATTAAAATTTGGTACACTGTTGTGGAATATGGAGCTTAAAATTCGCGATTTTTTTTTCAAATGTGATGAAAACAGTTCGCGAAAAATTTTTCGAAAAAATTTTGTTTCAAAATTTACTGATCGTATGATCCCAACAAAATTTTGCGAGAAGTTGCGCGTTGCTACACTCCAACTTACTACTAAGTTTCGCTTCAATTGTTCCAGTAGTTTTTAAATTATCGCCAAAATAACGTCAAAAAGCTCTTACTCCGAAACCGTTTGGCCGATTTCGCCCATTAGCGAACTCTACCGTCGCATTTTGAAATGCAACCTACCCTGAAAGTTTCAGGTCGGTAGGAGTTTCCGTACGACCGTAATCGTGTCTACGGACGGCCGGCCGGACAGAATCGATTTTGATACCGGATTCGTCATCAGTGAGTCTAACCTAGTCGTTTGAGACTATTTTCGGCTCAATCATCGAAAATTACAGACATTCGGACAAAACGATAGCACGCTGTTTCTCAGAACGTTAGCTTAGAAATTTGAAATACGCAAAAACCTGGGCGAAGATCTGTTGTTCGTTTTAATGGCACGAATTTTGTATGGATTTCATGATAAGTTGAGAACGTAATATCAGAAAACTCTGATATCCACTTCAGAGAATATTCTTGATAGTGATATACTGAAAATCTAGAAAAGCACTGAGGTGAAGTCAGCAGCTTTTACGCGCTTGTTCATATTGCGAAATGGTGACTTGGAAATTTCAATGAAATATAAAAATTTTCAATTAAATAAAAATTTTTTTTTCGAATTTTTCCATGGATAATTCTTCTTATTCACACTGTTCATCTTCCAACCGAGGTTCATTTCGATAAGATAAATATTTTCCGAGTTATTGAAAAATCAGAATTTCAAATAGCAAAAACCATTCGGCAGATTTAGCCCATTAACGAACTTAACCGAGATATTCAGGATCTTAACCTAACCTGAAAATTTCAAGACTGCTTGGTCTTTCCTTTCGAAAGTTAGAGCGCACACGGCAGGACGGACAGAATCAATTGTGGCCACGGATTCTTCATCAGTGAGTCCAACCTAGTCGTTTGAGACCAATTTCGGCTCAAAATTCGCAAATTACAGACATCTTGACGAAATGATAACGCGCTGTTCCCCGGAAGAAGCGCGTAAAAATACCGAACTCCAAAGATTTTCAGCGTATTATTTTCACAGAAGCTCAATTCACCTGTGACTGTATAAATTATTTGAGGAAAATTCTTCCGAGAGTTTTCTTCGAGATCTTCTCGAATTTATATCATCTTATTTCAGGCTAGTACAAAAACGAACCAATTCTAAATTCGATCTATGACAATAAAAATAAAGTGGCAAGTACAATCCGCATTCAATCCTCGTTCCTTTATCAAATAAAGTAACCTTTTTGTGTGATATTTGACGACCCCCCAAGTGACAATATCCGGGTGAAAATCATATTTTGAAACTACTCTTAATTTCAATTCTTCACAAACTTCCTGCTGATTTGTTACTCATTAGAGATAAGCTAATATCAGTTCCATTCATGTGAATTGGCCGAAATTCTTTATCGAATCACCCCAGATTCATAAACTGCTTTTGATCTTTGTATTTGAGAATACTCTCGAATCCTATTAAGGTTATTATAAGAAAATATTTGTCAAAGATATAGAACTATCAGCGGAAATCCATTAGATTTGATGATTTGTAAGTACCATCCAAATCACTGCAGAACGGGAATCTTCGGGAGTACAATTTTTTCGGTTGTAAATATTGAGAAATATGTACAGAGTGTTCTGTCAAGAATGAACCAATTGGCGTCTGAATTCAAAATTGGAGCGCCACGGTGGCCAGTTTTAAAACCTTACATACAGACATAGATTTTGTTTTGATATAGTCGATTTTGTACTGTTTGTTAGTGTTTGGTTTGATAATTTTTGATTTCACGATTTATTCAAAGACTTTTTAGACTTTTATAGTTGACGAGGGTATAACCAGGAGTACATATTCCATTCTTATAAAGTAGGTATGTATCATCCTTCAATCTAATTGATTGTAGCAACTCTAAAATAACGGGGATATCTCCAAGGTTGGACAGTATTCTAATATTATTTATTTTCAGATCCAAATGGCAAGATTGACTTTGGTGGATTTCTTAGGCTGTCTTAAAAAACCAGATAGTAAACATACTTTTTGGAATAATAGACAAATACTCATAACTTTACTATTTTTATAGGGAAGGACTAAATACTCAATATATTGTGGATAAAATGAATGCATTCACATGAAACTAATGCTACTTGTACCGTAAGCCTTATTCTTTATGGATTGACAAATAAATTTTCCAACACTCATATAATTGGTCTTGAAAAAGCTGTAATAAATAAGCCTTGTACAACTTTGCTTTCATCGGCAAAAGCACTTTGAGCGAAAAGTATTCATCACCAGATATTTCCTTGTTGTTCCCTCCTTTCTTTCAAGGGTCCTTTCTATCACTGCAACATTTACGTTTTTCCTTAATGATCAGTTCAACAGGCAGATTTCTGGAAGGCATAGCATTCCTCTTAAGTAAATTTCTCTGCTTGGATTATGGGCCTGGAAAAAAATCTTCATGAATGTGATCTAATATTTCATGAGCAACTCGTGCTTACCTCTATAAAAATGATCATCATCGGCTAAATGCTGGTAACAGACTCTTATAAATCGTGATTGTTGGTTTTTATCGATTCTTCTACACTTTCAGGCCCGACTTGTTAAAGGAAGTTTCTTTCACCCTAACTCGAAATTTTTCAACGGGTTGTGGAAATCAATGGGAAAGGACATTTGAGTTTGCTTTTCCTCGGTAGAAGCACTTTTAAAATCACGCAAACGCCAAGAAAAATGCATAAACTTCCTCATTTTCTTAACATTTCTTTTAACTTGTCAATGATAATGTCTGTACCTCGGGTTACTCGGATAGCCACCAGAGGGGGTAGCGCTTATTTTCATTCGCCAATCGTGAAAGTTGGACAATTTGGACTAGGTTTAAGCAGATTTGAGCCAACTTACTCCAGACCAAAAGATACTATATCGTTTCTTGAAGTGTAAAAGTAATTAACACAAAGATAACTAATCTTTGTGCGCCCATTTCTCGGAAATAAGAGCCTTCAAAATAATGTCTGTAGTTTTCGATTTTTGAACTGAAAGTGCGTTCAGCTTAAACTCGCTTATGAAAAATCCGAAGAAAGTTCGGCTGTATGGGTGAAATGGTTGACTAGAATGGCTTTATTTCAGCAGAGCAGAAAGTTGCATTTGGGGTACCTCGAGGTCCGTACTAGAGCCCATTTATTTCCTCATTTATGTTAATAGTCTGAACATCTCAAATTGTAACTGCTTCTGTTTGTTCTGTGATGATACATCGATTATTTTACATTCAGGGTGTCAGATTTCATTTACAGAGCAAAACTGATCTAAGTCAGTTCGATACATTTTTTTTTGTAAAATCCACTGAAATTAAACACGAATAAACGATGAAGTTGGATTTTGCAGACCGGTAGAATCGAGCTTGAGCAAAATTCTTGGCAGTCAAACATGGCAATGAGCTGTTTGGCTGCACATTTTGATAATGCTCATGGTGCATTGTCTAAAAGTTTTTACTTCAAGAAATTAAGAAATGTGGTACTGAAGACATGATGAGCATAGCGAACTCAGCAAATTTACGAAGCAAACTTTAATGCTTCAGAAGCTTCGAGAAATTTCATCCTGCAAAAAAGCAGTACGTATTTTGTATGGGTGAGTGGCAAGTAGAATTTCTTATTAATCATTTTTGATATAGAATGAAATATCAGAGCCGGATCTAGGGCGTGGCGAGGGAGGAGTTTGCCACGGGCGCAAAATCTTGATTTTTTTTCTTGAGAATCATGAATTTTTTTTCGACCCTTATACATATTTCAGAGCGGTGCATGAACTTGTTTTACAATTTGGGGCGACAAGTTGTTACCACATAAAATCCCAGCTAATAATTTTCAGACTTGTCGACCGCCCTACGTTTCTCGATCCACGAAGACGTTTGTGCTGGGGCCGAGGGGCTAAATTAACCCACCCTAGCCTGAATACTGAATATCCCTTGGTCGCATCTGGGGAAATCCTTTGCAACCAGAACTGCATCACAGTTAATATACTTTGTGCAATACAGTTATTGTACAATCAGGCTTGGAAATTATTCGTGCTGGCGAGAAGTTAAATTTTTTCAATCGGGTATATTCAACTTATTAAATGAATGTCTGACAACTAAACCAACCAATTTTTTTTGCCTCTGCATAATATATGCATGAGATTTTTGCGTGGTCAACGCTCATCCAGGGCGCTATAACAAGTATCATATCAATCATCGCATTTTAATTTGCCATAGGCGCTAAAATCCTTAATCAGGCTCTGTGGAATATTCAGATTTATAATCATATTTATGTTTAAAGAGTATAAAAAATTCTAGTAGAGCACTTCCGTGAATTCTGGAGCTTTAACGCGCTTGTTCAAATACGAAGCATTTTTCTCACGATATTTTGCATGCATCTTCAAGCCGTCAGTTTTCAACCAAGAACTAAATTTCATCCCAATCAATAGTTTACGGTCAGCCTAACGGCCAATCGTGAACACAATGGGAATCCATTAAGAAACTCGATTCAATAACGAAGTTCAAATTCGTGGATTGGTAAAATCTAGAAGGCACTCTGTGCAAAAATTGCAGCCTGTATATTCATGCAGAATTACACTTAACACATTCAAGAAAAACCGATGAAACATCAATTGTAATAAATGCTAGCTGAGACCAACTGTACCTTGTTTTACTCGAAATTATTTCAAAATTCAATATAATACTCGATATAATATGAATATGTATACAAAAAATTGAAGAATATAACAATTATGGGTTAAGATATATTGAAAAGGTAGTTGAATTATATCGTTTTTGCTATTTGCAGGTATAAATATTTTGCTTTCCAAAAAGAACTCCACTCAATGAAACTTCATACGACGCAGGGCCGGCGTTAGGGGTGAGGCAGCGAGGCAGTTGTTTCAGGCGCCACTCTTCTAGGGGCGGCATTTCGGGCAAAATCGGAGGGCCACCTTTTCATATTTTATTTAAATCCCAGAATATTGAACATACAGCCTTATGCTTCAATTTTAAAATGTGTAAACATTCACCCTAACCGTAATAGAAGTCTATCATCCTTATAATTAGGTTCGATGAAATATGTCGAAGTCACACGTGTCTTTGTTAGTTTTATTAGCACACTTTATTACGCCGACAAAGGCGTACTGTCTTCGTCGGCAGGTTGCCACGCACCCCCTGACGGGACCGACTCCCTACTGGCATTATCGAAGATTTCAGTGTTTTTTTTCATCTTGGCGCTGATTTTATGATATTTTGGTTTGTCTGTTTTCGCCTGGTAACGGCACCCAACTTTGCAGAAAAAAAAAATTTTTTCGGTTAAAATTCAGTGACCATAAGGTTTCATCGAAACTCTGCTCAAAGTTGCGCGTCGTTATACTCCAACTAGCTGCCAAGTTTCAATCCAATTGCTTCAGTAGTTTCTGAAATATCAGGGGAAATAACCTCAAAATTTCAAATAGCTATAACTCCAAAACTACCCTACAAGTTTCAAGTTGCTAACTGGCTCCGTTCGACAGTTATCGTGTCCACGGACGGCCGGCCGGTCGGACAGAATCGATTTTGACACCGGATTCGTCATCAGTGAGTCCAACCAGGAAAATAGTCTCAAAAGTTCAAATGACTATAACTACGAAACCATTCGGCCGATTTGGCTCATCAACGAAATTAACCTTTTAAAATGAAACCAACCCTGAAATTTTCAAGTTGATATATCCCCCGTACGCCCGTAATCGTGCATACAGACGGAAAGCCGGACATAATCGATTTCGAGACCGGATTCGTAATCAGAGAGTCCAACCTAGTATTTTGAGACCATTTTCGGCTCAATCGTCGTAAATTAAAGACATTTGGACAAAACGATAGCACGCTGTTCCCTTAGAACATGCGCGCAAAAATTGAATATCATCCAAATTTGATTTTGGCATTTCAGATGAGGTATAACAACCTGTCTGAACAGCTATTGACAAGATCTTTTTTGAACTTTCCTCTCTGAGGAAAATTATACCTTGAACGAAAGATATACTTCGCTCGTATAAATATGAATGTTGATTTCCATTCGATTTGAATGTGCATTTTTCAGTTTATCCCTGTTCCATGTTTAATGTTTTTCCAGCAAGCGCTCGAACAAATGCCGTCCAGTTGGTTGCAAACGGGTGGGACCCCCGATTGTTTATGTTTTATCGATATAATGGAAACGGGTGACTCTTTTCATCTACATGAATAGAAGCAGTGGCGCACAACATGCGACTAGAGACAGGGACATGAGGTTGAAATCGGCCAATCAGAGAAAACAAGGAATGGCGGTAATTTTGAACTTCACAACGTCAAGGATGACTGTTCTCTATGGCGTGTCTTTGGTTGAATACAGTATTCTATCTCGAACTGAAATTTTACATGGATTTTGATGAAACTAAGACTGTGTTTTTCTTCATTTTAGACGAAAAACTGCATATTTATGTAATAAGTATGTATATTGGAAAATTTGTAACATGAAGTCGGTTCTTTTTTTACGCGCATGTTCTGAGGAACAATTTAAAGCATTATCATTTTACCAACAATTCTGCAATTTTCGAATCACGAACGGCAAATGGCCTTAAACGACTAGGTTGGATTAACACTGATGAAAAATTTATTTTTTAATTAAATTCTGTCTGTCGACATGCAGGCCATAAACACTCTGTAACTTTCGAAGGAGAAGAAGGGTATTAAAATTTTCAGGTACTGAAATACTGAAAATTTCGGTTGAGTGAATGAGCTAAATCCACTGAACAGTTTCGGGGATATACAAATCTGAAATTATTGTTGTTTTCCTAAATAATAAATTCGAAAAAACCCTGTGTTCAAAAAATTGAAACTGGATAATTAGTAATAATTTTCATCAAGTTCGTATATCTATATTCATTTCAGTTCCATCGGTTATGTATAATATATTTCTAGTAAATAAATTATGTGTTTGAAAACTACAGGTGGATTCTACACCCATTCATGAATTCTAACTTGAGCTCCAAAGCCCTCTGGCTCTACAACTTTTAAGTCTAAGTTGTTTGTTCTCAAACTTAGTATGTTTACAATCGGCGGCTGTATGTCTACGTGAACCGATATTTGTAAAAGGTTTTTGATGCACAAAGACCAACACGTAAATGATTTTTGAATCATCAGGCGGATTCATCCTTTATTGATATTAGGCCCTAAACTTGCTCAACAAATATCGAATCCCTAAGATTCTTGATGAAATTCACAACTTTAATTACCAAAAGTTTCAATTTGGTGTACGCAGAGGATTTTTTTTTGATTTAATTATTTAGGAAAGCACCATAAATTCAGATTTGTAAATCCACGAAACTGTTTGGTACATTTATTTAGCTCATTATTTGAGTTTGCTCAATCAGGATATCCAGTAAATACTCTGGTCTTGTCTTCTCCTTAGAAATGAGTTACAGAGTGCGTTTATGGCCTGACGGACAGAATTTAGTTTGAAAATAAATTTTTCATCACTGTTAGTCCAACCTAGTCGTTCAAGGTCATTTACCGTTCGTACTTCAAGAATTGCAGAATTGTTGGTAAAATAATAACGCTTCACATTGTTCCTTAGAACAAGCGCGTAAAAAAAATGACCGACTTTTATGTTACAAATTTTCCAATTTACATACTATTACATAAATATCCAGTTTTTCATCTAAAATAGAAAAATACAGTGTTGGTTTCATCAAAATCAATAAAGAATATACCAGTTCGAGATGAAATACTGTATGGAACCAAAGACACACGATATATTGAACCGTCATCATTCACGCTGCGAAGTTCAAAGTTACCGCCATACCGCGATTTCTCTGATTGGCCGATTCTGACCTTCATTTTCCTGTCTCTAGTCACATGTTGGCGTACAGAGTTACCTCAAGGCTTCCTCCCCAAATATTCATCTCCATATACTATATGAATATGAATATATTTTTCAATCGATAAATATTATGTATCGATTGAAAAATAATTGTCGTCATTATTCCTCTTCATTATTTTAACTACAATGACTATAAATTTAATTAAGATAAACATGCAATTTTAATTACTCATTTCGTGTGACTCTATAACATATTCATGGTGTGAACTTTAACGACGCCTATATTCCTCCGATTAGGAAAAATGTATACTATCCAAATTCCTAAGAAAGATGCAGAGTGTTGAAACTCACAAGAAATTTATTTTTGTGATAACTTCCACGAAAAACTTGCATTCAAAAAATATTTTGCAGGCTGGTCCTGAAAATCATTTATTCTGTGAGCATCAGTGAACAGCTTTTCGGCCACACAAGGTTCATGAGATGTTTGAAAAAATAATTATTTATTACGCTTACCCTACTCCTTGTAATGAGGTAAGCATGTAGTAAAATTCTGGAAGTTTTCTCATATAATATGTATGTATTTCCATGTCCTTCAATCAAATTCAGAATACAGTTGAATCATATCAATTCAACTTGCAGGAACAACTTCAAAATTGGAGTAATAGGGAGTTCGAGTATGAAAAAACCTAGAAAAGCACTGACGTGAAGTCAGCAGCTTTTACGCACTTGTTCACATTGCTAAATGGCAACTTGGAAATTTCAGTGAAATTCAACTGAAATATGAAAATTTTCGAAAAAAAAAATGTTTTCAAATTATTCCATGGACAATTAGTTCTTCTTATTGAGACTATTCATCTTCCAACCAAGTTTCATTTCGATCAGATAAATATTTTCAGAGTTATTGAAAAATCGAAATTTCAAATGGTTGTTACACAAAAACCATTCGACAGATTTGGCCCATTAACGACTTGACCGAGATATTCAGGATCGAAACCTAACCTGGAAGGACTCTAGGCTTTTTCTTTCGAAAGTTAGAGCATATACGGCAGGACGGATAGACAGAATTGAATTTCAGCAACCTCTGCTCGCATGTTCAAATTCGTTACGAAATTGGAATCTTTACACGTATTGATTCCACCAACCGCAGCTTTACTTCCTGATGGAAATAGGCATTTTTGAAATGATGTTTATCATTTTCAGAAGATGAAATTTTAAATGACTATACGGAATCATTCGGAGGAATTTCACCCATTCACGAATTCGACTTTCGCATTTCAGGTCCAAACATAGTTTACAAATATCGAGATTCTAAGTTTTTTCCTTCGGTAGTCATAGTGCGCACGGTAGGACTTCCAGTACTAAAAATGACAGCTTGAAGGTTCATGCAGAATTTCGTGTGAATAATATGATCGAATGATCGCACAACATCAAATATTTGAAACAATTTTTTTTTTTCAAATGTTCTAATTTCGAGTTATTCAATAAAGAACAACGAACGAAATTTGACATATGTTGTTCAAATATCTGCGAGATTAAAAACGGATCAAACTGAAATTCAGAACACTGTTGTGATATAGGATTCAAGGTATGTTCAAAATTTTCTCGAAATATAATACCTTCAAACTTTTTCGAGAATAAATTTTTTTCGGGAAACGCAACCTTCTTTGAATAATGTCAAATTTGATGGGTTCTTGCTTGGTATCGTTGTTATTTTCGGAATAATTACAAAATATTGAATCCATCATGATGAAATTTCGTAACTAGTTTGAAAACGCTGATGTTCCTCTTTGTGTGAAATTTCGTGATGATTATGGGACTAGGACAAAAAAAAAATTCTAATTTGAAAAAAGGTCTATCATTCTCACGAAATTTATCATAAACCTTCAAGCTATCATTTCTCAATGAAATAGGTACTGCATTTCAATTCGATCCAATATATATTTTTGGCAACATCGGAACTTAGAAACTCAATGTTTGTAGAATAGTTTTGGATCTCAATTACGAAGGCCGAATTCGTGAATGGGTACAATCTATCCAATGATTCCGCAGATATTTCGAGAATTCAATTATGACAATCCCCAAAAAAAATAGATTGGATCGAATTGAAATTCATTTCTTAATCGAATAATCACACCTTGAGGGTCTATAAAAAGTAAGGATAATATGACCAGACGATTTCAGAATATAGAATGTTTGAAAAACAAAATTAAATTTTTTTAATTGTTCTGATGGCACGATCACACCAAATTTTGCTCAACATTACGAAACTAGTTACTTACCAAGTTTCAACATGATTGAATCAGTATTTTTCAAGATTATAACTTTATCTTTTCTACTTTGAATTCTTGAATTTGGATTTATCAAGCTAATCTTCGATGCACCAGAAAAGTGAATCAAAACAATAAGTCAATTCTCATCTATCAATATAACTTCTTAACTGCAAACAAGCACCTTATTCAATCTCATAATGTTGAACAATATGATACCTCTGTAGAGGATAGTATAGAGTAAGCAACTGCACAAAAGATAAAAGAAAAATACATATTTCAGAACACATAATTATATTACAAGTTATAACGGAAAAATCAACGATACCGAGGGAAAAACCTCGAAGTTTGACATATTTGTTTCCAATGCCTCTAGAAATTATAATAGTTAACTGAAATTTTGTGCCTTGCTATTTAATATATAGTTCATGGCTTGAGCAATTTTTTTTCAAAATGAGTAACACTAACAGAGCGATCTCGACAAGACCACGCAGAAAATTGCGGGTCGTTATGCTTGAACCAACTGTCAAGTTACAATCCAATTGGTTGAGTAGTAACTTAGTTTTAGGGAAATAATCTCAAAAATTTCAAATTACTATAACTCTGAAACCTTTCGTCCGATTTGTGCCATCAACGAACTCAACCGTCGCATTTTGTTCAACAAGTTCAACTTCTTCGTTGTCACGTAATTGTGGACAGAATTGGTTTTGACAGCGGATGCGTCATCATTGAGTCCAACCTAGTGGTTTGAAACCAATTACGGCTCAAAATGAAAAAAATACAATTTGGACCAAACGATAGCAAGCCGTTCCACCAGAACATGCGCGCCAAAATTGATACAACGTTTCTGATATAGTTGACTCCGATGAAATCATTCTCAAAAAAGTTTTCAAGGGAAGTTCCGAATTCATACAGATAAATTTCTCGAAATTAAGACCAAATATGTTGAACTCGATATAACTCACCACCCACGCCACTGCTAACAATATATCGGAGAGGAGAATAGAAATCCTCAGCCACTCTGAAAGGTTTACTTTTTCTTTTATTCCGTTTTATTTTAAGTAGTGCGAGGTTCGACATGTTTGTACGGAGCGTAACGGATAGCTTTTCTTTGACATATTTCACGCATAAAGAGAAGATCCTGTTGTTTCGAAAATAAACAAATCGATAAGTGAGTGTTAACAGTTTCAGTTACAACAAGAACTGCCCTTACACTCAAAAGTCGAAATATCACACAAAACGTTATTCCTTTCAAGATATTTTATTTACTAGCCGCTGTTACATGGTGGTCGGAAGTGAGTTAAAGTCATAATCAGCGCTAACGAGGAGAGTAAACGAATATAGTGTACGTGTTTCATTTTTTGCTTTATCCATAGATGCTCAAGATGCTAAAGTGAAATAAGATAATTAGAATATTAAAATCACGCAGTCTTGAGCCACTCATCGCACCAGATCGCTTCTCGAACCCTTATACTGCTTTCGGTTTATTATTTGATAAAATCAAAACATAAACCTTAATGATCGACCAAAAAAAAAAAAATTACACCCCCTGAAAATTTCATAGTTTACATTTTGGAGTATTCAGATTTGAATGAACTAATAAAAAAATCCGTCCGTCCGCCGTCCGTTATCCGGGGCTTTTCTCTGGAAGAATTGAACCGAAATCAGTGAAACTTGGTAGAAAAATCGTGTGTCGCTCGGCATTGATCCTCTGAGCTTTTCAGCAGGATCGGTGTACCCTAAGGGCTCAAAATTGGGGGTTGGAGGGAAAAAAATATTTTTCGGAGACTTACTACCGGATTTTCATGAAACTTTCAATATTTCTTACTGTTGCATAACTCAACCTAAAAATTTTCACCCGGATGATTTCCGACCAGTGGTTCCTGAGGTATAAAGAAAAACGCTGCGAATTTCGGGGTGAAAAACCAATGAGTTATGAATAGTATACAGCGTGCCAATAAAGTAACGAAACTCGTCAATAATTTTCGAACTAAGAATTATTAAGGAAAATCCTCGCACCCGTCGATTTTAAATTTCGAAAGCAATTTATCCTGTGCTTCTACTTTATTTTTTCGAATTGGAATATATGGGTTGTGATACATCAAATGAAAGGTAATTTGATTACCTACTCAGCGATTTGACTAAAAAATTAATTCGTTGCGCTGTTTTTCAATAAAAAATTAGGAATTAATTTACAATTTGTGATTGGAGAGTACTGCAATCAGACCATTATTCTTTTAATAATTATTATAGGAAATCCACGAATCCATGGATTTGTAATTCCGAGAGCAGGTCTGCTATGCTTTTTTTTAATTCGAAATCTTTTTTCAAATGGTAATAATATATGGATTGTGATATATCAAATGGAAGTACATTCCATTGACTATTGAGTGCCGTGACTGAAAAAAGAATTTGTTAAGCTATTTTTTTATTTCTTTTTCTTGAAATAATAAATATTGAAAAATATCCTCCTACCCGTCGATTTCTATTTTCGAATTTTGAGAAATTCATGCAGTATTAATGTTAGGTGTTTATACCCTTAAACCTCAACAGTTTTTTTTTTGGAGAAATATTGCATGTGATATATCGCATCAAAGGTCATTCGATGGCCAATTCAGTAATGTGAACGAAAATTGAAGTTCATTATTAATTCAACTCGTACCTACTCGTTTTCATGAAGGTTCATCCAGAATACCTTATACATGGGCCTAAGGCTATTTTATGCTCTACCTCAAGGTCCTCAAGGGTTGACGAGGAAACTTGAAAGTTTCCAAAATTACTTTGTATAATGCAATTGTTTACTGTTAACCATATTCTTTGAGTAAATTTCTGATTGTTGTAAGAGTTAATTGTTTTGAGTTATGTATTCTGTTTTGACGAAACCAACCTCATTGTATTTCAATAAGCTTTTGATGGAATAAATATATTATTATAAATTAATGAAAGAATAATGGTCTGATTACAGTACCTTCCAAACTAAAAATTTTAAATTATGTCCTAATTTTTCAATGAAAAACGGCACAAGCAATTCTACTTTGAGCCACATCGCTGAATATGCAATTAAATTACTTCCTATTTGATGTATCACAATCCATATATTTCCAAATGAAAAAATTAAGTTAGTGGAGTGAGAAGTATCAATATTCCTTAATAATTCTTCGTACAAGCATTATTGACGCGTTAAGTTACTTTTTTGGCACGCTGTATAAGTTTATTTAAGATATCAATATGCTAACTAATTCGGTAACTTAACTGCAGCTAAATTTGCAGCGTTTTCCAAAGGTTTTTGATTTTTTTCTCGGAAATGCTTTCAAAATTTCCCTATAGAATACATTTCTTCTTCGGAAACCATTGATCATCAGATCCCGACGAAATTTTGCAAAAACCAATATTTCACAATTAGTGCAACATATTACAGTTCGATCCGAATTAAACTTTCGGATATATGGGGCAAAATATGCCCAACTGGTCCAAAAATAATAATACCACGTAGCTAGTTGAAAAATGCTGATGCAGAATTTCGTCATGATCATTGTATTGAAACAGTTCAAAAAATTTTTCTTGAACAATTTTTTTTCGGAAATTGTTATCAGAGTCGAATGAATCTTGAAACCAAAAGTTTCAAAAGATATTGGGAAAAAGTATGTGAAATCTTGATATTGTTGTTTTTTCCGGAATAACTCAACAAATACTAACTCAGTCAGGATGAAACTTGCCAGCTAGTTTGGAAAGGCTGATAGGCAACTTTGTGCAGAACAGTTTAGCAATTTAAACAATTTTGAAAAAAAAATTGTTTGTTCAAATATTCGATTTCTGGGAACTTTAGATCATATTACCCTCACGAAATTCTGTATGAAACCTCGAGCTGGTATTCGCAATCAAATACTGGATTCCAATTCGATCTTATCTGTATTTTTTGGAAATATTGGGAAAAAATTATTTAGAATGGGTACATCTGCGGGATCATTGGGTGGATTTTACCCATCGGCCGATCATGAACAAAATAACTTAGGAACTCGATATTTGTAGAGTAGGTAAATCAGCCTAATAATTCCGTAGATATCTATCTATCTATATAGATAGATAGTAGATATACCTATTCAAAATTTTATTTCTCCAATATTTCCAGAACACCGATTACATCGAATTAAAACTCGTAGTTCACAGAAAAATACCTAGAAAAGCATTGACGTCAAATCAGCAGCATGTTCAAATTCTCTGTCAAAGCGACGTCATCTCCTTTGAACATGCGCGCAAAAGCTGCTGGCTTCACGTCAGTGCTTTTCTAGGTTTTTGAATTGAAACTTATTATAATGGTTGAAGATAGTTCCTGGCAAGCAGTAATAGATCTTCTTATTTTCCTTCAGTTTTCTGTAAGGCCATCTTCCGAATATTATTCCAAATGTAGATAACAAATGAACTATATTTAGGGTTATCACCGAAACCTAGAATACTCATCAAAAATACAAATACACATTTATTAAAACTTCACAATATCACCTGCTTGACAACAACCTTCTTTGGTTTATTTACGCTCATATAAAAAACCATTGAAACAAAACTGAGAATAGAACAAACAACGATAATATTGAAAATATATCTGAACCAAAAATCCGTCTCTAAACCGTCTAAATCGCCATACCACCATACCAAACACATCACGAAATTCTCCATATACACTAAACTGAAGAAACCGTAATGAATAAATTTCGCTTTTTTGAATTTTATCTTGAATTCAATAATACAGAATAAGTAGATATAACATACGAAAATGAAAAACAGCGCTTTAGATCTGGTAACACTATTAGATTTTGCGTCATAACATAAAATGGCTAAGGTAAGGATGAAATGCGATACCAGAATATAAAGGATTTGTGTTTGGTAAAAATACTGGAAAGCTGATATCGCTAAGATTCTTGCTGTGAGGAATGCTGCCCACCAGCAGAATGAAATCAATTTTCCTATCAAATCGTCCTCTGGTAACCCCTTGATGGAAAGAACTCTCCTTATGTTGAAATCAGGCTGTGAAGAAGAAGAGCTCATGGTTCCATGTGATAAACTAGCTTTCCCTTTGTATCGACTCATGTGTCTCAGTTGAGTCATAACAGACATAACTCTGGAAGAATAAGGAGGCAGATAAGTTCCCCTTATGTCGGGCTCCAAATAAAAGTCGCTGCTTCTTCTGTAAACAGGTCTTTCGTATAATTCTTCTTCCAGCTTGTCTGAGACATCAGTGTTTCTCTGAGTACCTTTCCTCTGCGTCATTGCTGCTCCCTTCACTTTCTTACGTAAGGTAACCTCGCTTCCTAATGAATCAACCTGGATCTTGTACGGTTTGAACCAAGGATACTGTGCACCTGCAAGCTTTTGGCTCTTGAATCTTTGGTAACATGTAACAGTGACGGCCAACTTCATCATGTTGACAGTTATACTCATGAATTG
Source organism: Myrrha octodecimguttata (assembly GCA_958510865.1). Taxonomy (NCBI): domain Eukaryota; kingdom Metazoa; phylum Arthropoda; class Insecta; order Coleoptera; family Coccinellidae; genus Myrrha; species Myrrha octodecimguttata. The sequence goes on from OY294057.1 coordinate 38,476,483, forward strand.
GGAATGAGCTGCAAGAATGATTTGAAACTAATAAGAACATACAAATAATATCAAGAATCTAGTGAGTCATGTAACAGAGCATAGTGATTACTTTACTAACCTGTTTGTTTGTCTGTTGTATGAGAATGTCTCATGAGCAGGTGAACCTGAAGTAGTATTTGCGGCAGTGAATGTAAGAATGCTTGTAGAAAAATATACAATTCGATTGTTCTTGGCCTTGTTGCATTCTGGATAGCAACTCGTCTTGATTCCTCATCTTCTGATCTGTAGGCTTCTATTGACCAAAATATCCTTTCAGCGAACCTGGGGGATAAATAGATATTAAAAGCAATGGATGATACTCTTGTCAAAGATTTTTCTTAATTTCGAGTTTTGGCTATGCAAAGTTTGGAAGAAAAATACTGCTTAATTACCTATAACGAAAAGGCTAAGGTTTATGAGCAAGCATTGTATATACAGCATTATTTTCGAGGGATTCTACAAGCTTTTCATTTTGTGTTGAAATATTATTTGATTATTGTTCTCAGTGTGGGTGGTTTGTATTCATGAGAAACTAGATTAGTCATTGATATTTATATCTTTGATAATTATATGAGATATGTGAATTAAATTGTGGAACTCGAAATATACCTTTTAGTTTGAGCTTGAATACGATACAGTCAGTTAATTGAATTTTTCTTACATATGGAATATTGGAGGAATCTCAATGATTCAAGGAAAAACATAACTCAAAAACAAATGGCTAAGCTAGCCACAACACGAGATCACAATTAACAGATCAATATTATAGTTAGTTCTCGAAATATATGACTATTAAAGCAGTAATAGTGTATAGTTTCAACATTTTCGTAAGGACTTCCTCACAAAAGTTATGTCCAAAAACTATCAGGGTATGTCACCTAGGTTTTTTTACTTGTGTGAAATAACAGGGTAATTCAAATGAAATAATAAACACCCCATCTCCCAAAAAGCAAGCAAATACTCACCTCCATAAACTCCAAACGGGATACAACAGATGCTGAACTGTTTTGTGCAAAAACCATAAAATGTTTCTTTTCCCACCAAACTTCATTTCTGGCCATAACTCCATGCAAGCAAGGACGATAAAATAGCTTACAATAGCCGGTAAATACATCAGCAACAAAGAAATCCATGCTAAGTTTTTATACCAAATCGCATAATACCTGTGCACAAGACCAACTTCTACTGCAAACAAAAAAATAAAGAGTATGCAGGCTCCAAGAGATGGCACCAAATAATTGAAGAACACATCCTGTTTTGGTTTCAGGGGAAACCCCAACAACTTCTTTGTTGAGACACCCTCGCTATTCGAATACATTGATGAGTTTCCACAGGAATGTCATGGAATGGCTTTTAAACATCCGAAAAAATCACATATAGTATACTATTCTTGTTTTTTTTTGCTTCACATTGTTTCGCTTGTTGTTTGGGGAAAAACTTCAAAATACGAATTATTTACAGTGCACAATGAATGAAATTTGATTTAATTCTATCTTATCTCACCTTCCTAGAACCATTGTGACATGCCCATCTGATATTCAAACACTCACCTATCTTATCTTGTTATTTATGAGTAAAGCATTGGATTAGAACGACTGTATTAAAAATGGTCAAACCCTATACAGAGTGTTTTCAAAAGTTATACGAAGATTTACAAATAATAATTGTATGAGGGATATTCCTTTTACCGAAATATACTGATCCACAAGAGTTAGGGATATTGTATTCAATCGTTTTTAAAAGTATGTAATCTTCGAGAAAATCGCTGTAAAATCATTTAAAACTCAATAACAGCTTGAATCGATCCAATAAAAATCAGTATGAGACATTTCGTCAATCTGGTCGCCTTTTTTCTGAAGTTTGGTTCTTTGCATATGCTTCATGAATGTTCTTATTTCGAAATTAAGTCAGTTTATCAACGGCTTCGATTTGAAACGAGTTTTCTGAAAATGCCATGACGTAAATTAACAAACGCTGAGGCTAATAGGGCTATCAGAATGCTACAGGGTGTCCTAACTCAGGTTGTTGTAGCGGAAAGGCTCCAAGTCAGCCAGTCAGTGTGATATCTCGACTTTGGAATAGGTTCAGGGAGACAGGTTCCGTGTTGGAAAGACCAAGACTTGGTGGGCGACGAAAAACAACACCTGCTCAGGATCGTTTATTTCATCACCGTTTCGGCGAGAAGAAACCCTTCATCTACGTGTAGAATGCTACGAAATACTCTTCAAAATGCAGATAGGGTCCAAGTTTCCATCGAAACCATCAGACGACGTTTGAGAGAGGTGAATCTAGGTTCTAGACGTCCATTAAGAGGAGTTCCATTAACACGTGACCATAAGCGTCAAAGGCTAAAATTAATTTGCAACTTGAAATCATATTAATATAACTTTTCATCACAAAAATCTCATTCTAACTACATATATTTTTTGGAATTTAACTCAATATCCCTACCTCGTGTGGAGCAGTTTATTTAGATAATTATTGTATGGTGACGAACAGGTGCAACAACTATGGAACTACTAGAACCAATCTGGCTTCGCAAAGGCAGACAACTCATGTTTTTGTGCAGAAAGTAAGAATTGTTGATGCGTACGACCATTGTATAATTATACTATGGTACGACTTCGTCCATCTGCCTACGGTTGTTCTGAATGTTTTCTTGAGATCAAATGCGCTTTCGATATTTCGCAACAATGGTTAGAATTATAGGAAGATATTTCAATTCATATTTTCCTTAAGTTGAACCATTGTATAATGGTACAATGATTTTACGGAGAATTGTGTATATGTGTTTCTCCGTTTCTCCGACGACAAAAATGCCGCAAAGTGTTCAAATAGCGTGATGGGTTCCAGGAAACATTTTCCTTTTCATATTCTCATCCTAAAATAACATTTTGTGCGCAATATTGCCACTTTTTATTATTCAAGAATTTTCGGGAAAATAAAAACTGAAATGTAGTGAAGAATGGAAAAATGACTAACATGGCGCATTCTCATTAAAGAATTAAGTACATCCCGAAAAAAAATTTTCAAAAAATAATCAGTGAAGCCTGCAGAACGCCACCCAGTTTTCTCCTAAATTTCACGCATTTCCAATATTTCTCGCGGTTATTGGCAACGTTAAATTAGGAAGACAATGAGAAGGTGTCTGACTTTGAGATATTCGCGGTTCAATGAAACTTGCATGCGGCTGTGTTGCCGAGTCGTAATTTACCAACATGTGGTAGTGTTAACTCTTAATAGGGACGACGCCTCAATGTACAGGAGAATTCAGTGGATTTATGGGTGTTTATTACTCAACAAAAATTCTTCTATCTACATATATTGGATTCTTCACAGCACCGATGAAAAGTTTGAAAAGGCTGTGCATATACAGGGTATTTCATGAACATTGCGAACAAATTCCGGATATTGTTATAGGTATGAGTTATTAGAGGGACAGATCTGAAAATGCTTCGTTTGCAAGATTTATAAGTCGTTGAATTTATTCCAAATAGGAAAAAATTCCTCGAAATTTTTCGAATCAGCCTTTAGATATTTGAACGACATTTGGTTAAAATGGAAACCTCATTAAGGTGGATATTCATGTTGAATACCACTTCTTCAACGTGCGTCCCGAAATTGACTTTCTTTTTCGAAGAACAAAATAGTAAGTGTCAAACCAGTGCCTTTTTCCGAAATTGAATTCAATACTACAATTCTTATTCGATTCAGAACAGAAAGAGTATCTGCGCCTTTTCTCTACGGTAAACCATTTTTCAGTTAAAATTAAAAACTGAAATATAGCCCCCTGCAAGAGTTCAGTCTTCTCCTCATAGATGGCCGAACTCTTTGAAATTTTTTACTTGGAAAACATGTTCGTAACGCCCTGCATATTAGGCGATGATGGGGGTTGTAAAGCAACAAAGAAACAAGGTCTCAAGTGGGCATAATGGAACACTAATTAACATAATTGAAAACTCTAAACAATTGTCCAGCCTCTCACCAGTATTATCAATAGGTCCTTTGCTTAGGTTATATTTCCAAATGCATACAATTTGGAAGTAGTGAAACCTGGAAATCTATAATATCTCGATCAACCATTCTCCCTGCCCTGTCAAAGATCTTTGAAAAAATATTAGCTAATAGATCGCTAGGATTCTTCGAGAAACACATTTTAAATCTCTGAAGCACATCATGGATCCCACCAGAACAGATACTGCCATCTGTGAACTGGTCCGAAAGGTGTTACATGGTTTGGAGTGGGATCTTTCTCGATATGTCAAAAGCCTTTAAATTCTGCAGAAACTTGCAAAATCAGAAATGATTAACTGGTTGCAGGGCTGGGCAAACTACATGCTTGGCTTAATTGAAATACAAATTACAAAATACTTTCTCGCAGGTATTTGAAATACAAAATACTTTCAAGTTGGGTATTTGAAATATAAAATACAAAAATACAGTATTTTGACTATTTGTATTTGAAATACAAAAGACAAATTACAAAATACATTTAGGTGTTAAATGTGAAAAGAGGACAACTAATTCAGCTCAGCCATTTTATCGCTAAATAGAGAATTTCCTTTCAGGAACACAAGATTTTTGAATGTAGTATCGGACAAACAGCCTCTTGTTGGGGATGAATGAAACCTGCTAAAAAAACAATCTTTCTACAGGTCCTGATGAGCACAAACTTGTGTTATATTGTATGAACACATTTTTATATTAGGATAATGTTCAAGGATGGTAAGCTCTCTGCTCTTATCGTTTTTGGAAAATGACTAACTCTAACTCCATGTTGAAATGACCATTGCGCAGGACCCTTTCTTCCTTTCCATTTGCCGAAAACATGATTGCTAGCAAAAAAACTAGATGAAGCAGATGAACATTGCGCAATCTAAAGGGAGATGCAGAGATTATTTTCTGTAGAGCGCTCAGCGCTAAATGTATTTGTTCGAAAGTATTTCGAAGACAAAAGTATCGAAATACAAAATACTTCAGCGTCAGGTATTTGAAATACCAATTACAAAATACATTTTCAAGAAGTAATTGAAATACAAATACAAAATACGTATTTGTATTTCAAATACGAACGAACCCATCTACTTAGTTCCATAAATTATCATTTTGTCTCTTTACACAAAATCTTGAACAGAGTGATGTTCCATCAAAAAAAAAAAAAATTTCTCTACTCAAGATGCTATCAATTCACTTATTTCAAAAGTTCATAAGTGTTTGGAAAATGGTACAAAATGTATGGCTATATTCCTGGATCTGGCAAAGGCTTTTGACACTGTCCACCATGGACTGCTGTTGGGGGCCTTGCGGGATGTGGGTATTAGAGGGAAGGCAGGAGATCTTATGACGAGTTATCTCGATGATCGTGAGCAATGTGTCCGGGTGAATGCGTCTATCAGCGGAAGAAGGAAAGTTGAATATGGCGTGCCTCAGGGGACAGTGATCGGTCCAATCCTCTTCATTGTGTATATAAATAATATACTTACTATAAATACGGAGGGGTCGATTACCAGCTTTGCTGATGATACAGTCATTTTTTATGAAAGTCAAACGTGGGAAGACTTGAGGAAAAGGGTCGAAAAAGATTTTTCCATTCTGATGGATGCATTTAGTTCGAGGATATTGAGCATAAATTTCAGCAAAACTTGCTTTCTCCCATTTAGCTGTGGTGCAGATAATATTCCTCCTTATGAGAGGATAACTATAGTTGTAAATGATAAAAAAACTGAAATCAAGAGTAGAGAAAACGTCAAGTATCTCGGAATAACAATCGATTCCCATTTAAGGTGGAATAGCCATATAGATAAAATAGTTTTCACGTTGAGGAGTTTATTGTATAAGTTCAGATTTTTCAAAAAAATTTTGGAATTACCTTCGTTGAAAATTATATATTACGCACTTGTAGAATCTAAACTAACCTACGGAATTCTGGCCTGGGGTGCGGCAGCTAATTGCTATTTACAAAAAGTAGAAAAAATCCAAAAAAAAATTCTGAAAATTATGATGGGCAGGCCGAATCTATATCCGTCGAATGAATTGTACAAAGAATCAAAGATCTTGGATATAGCACAACTATATTTTCTGAGATCGGTAATTGGTACTTACGGCAAAAAAATAGTACTTAATTTAATTGATCATCATCACAATACAAGATCTATGGCTAATGAGATATTTCGAACTCAATATGCCTCGAAAACGATATCCCAGCGGGCTCCTGATTACTTGGCGAGTAGACTTTATAATTTTCTTCCGGTAGATGTTAGGAATTCGGTTTCTATGCCGATATTCCGGAGAAGGGTGAAGCTCTTTCTGATGGACCAACCTAGGCATAAGATTTCTAGCCTTTTCAAATTTAATTGAATCTCCTATTGCTACATTATTGCGTTTTTGTTTCTGGTTGAACTTGCCTTCCCAATATGCTTGAAGAGACTGATTGAGGAAAGAATGTTTTTTTTTCTTTTTTTGTTTGTTTTGTCGTATATATATATTACGTTGGTTATTTTTTATACTTGTAATATTAAGAAAATAATTTAACTTGGTGGTTCACCCCACGGACAGGCTTGGCCTTTGTGGGAATTCTGGTTATTTGTAGAGTGTACCTTGTTTGTATAATTTCTGCAAATAAATTATTATTATTATTATTATATCTTGCTATAGAGCTACTGATGCCTTCAAATAATTTGAATGAATGACAAGGATTCCTCATCGAATAAAACGAAATAATACAAAACAATTATGATATATTTAATTACCTTATTATTAATACTTCTCGATATAAAGAAGAGTGGAGATGACAAAAACTCCAACGATGTAAACGTATGATAATTTTATTCAACAAATACTTTTATTCATCTAAACCTAGGCGTTCTTAAATCCGGGAATGTCAATAAATAATTTTTTTGAGATGTGAGTGACACGACGACTTGCATAAATATGTTGCTATGTACAAATGGGGTTTCAGCTTGAATCTTTCCTAGGTATTGAATCGGTGCTACGCATCCTGACTTAGTAAATTATCCATCCCCCTGCCTAAGTATGAAATAGACTTCTTTGTTTGTTCAATCACTTTATCTGTTGTCCTTGAAATGTCTTGCACTTCTTTATCTAGTTTGGTTATTACCCACTCAATGGCTTGCCTTCCTTTACCAGCATTATTTGAGATCTTATTAGTTAGAAGATCCTCCATGTAGCTTGACAGAGGTACTCCTTTAACGGTTACTACAGCTTCTTGTTTCAAAAGTGTTTTTGATGGATCTTCTGGATGTGGTACATACTTCAGTGTTTCGTTTACTGCTATGTGACTGCAGAATGTAAGATTTATTGTCTTCAAGGTCATGCATCTTGAATTTGGATTCACTTCACTTGACTCACTAGCGTAGCAAATGTTTGCAGATCCAATCAACTGAAAAAAAATATTATTATGAATTATGATTAATATACCAAATTTCAATAACGTTAAGGAGTTAATTCATTTCCTCAGAAAAAGGAAAGTTCTATGCAGTTCCTTTTATACAAGGTGTTTACTTCAGAGAGTGGTTCGTAAAGTCGTTTAATAAAAAGTTCACCTGAATATGTCACTTTTATTGATATGACAATAATATAAATGTCAGCTGGTCTCCGAAGTCTCCTGATATTCATGTTAATTTTTCTCTCCCAAAACAAAGCTCTATATGAAAAAAATCAAGAGACCAAAAAGTTGTGCTTTTAGTTGCTCAATCCAAAAACATAAATAATACAAGAAAAATCAGTATCGAAACTTTTCTCTCAATATGTCTGTATGGTTGCCACTGTGGCGGCTCTTGCCCTTCTATGGTTCCATTCTGCTCAGTGCTAAATAAGCGTCTTTTTTACTTCGAATAACTGTTCATGATATTCCAGAAATACCGTTATTTTTGCGCGCTTGTTCTGGGGCACAGCGGCTATCATTTTGTCCAAATTTCTGTAAGTTTCGAAAAACGATAGTGTTGGACTCACAGATGAAGAATCCAGTTTCAAAATGAATCTGTCCGTAAGGCCGATGGCACGATAACTGTAGAACGGGGCAAGCCAGCGGCTTCAAACTATCAGGGTAGGGCGCGCGTAGGAATGCGGCGTTTAATTTCGTTAATGGACCAATTCGGCCGAATGGTTTCGTAGTTATAGTCATTTGAACCTTTGAGACTATTTTCCTGATATTTCAGGAACCACTACAACGATTGAATTGAAACTGGGCAGTTAATTGCAACAAAACGAAGCGTAACTTACAACGAAATTTTGTTGAGATCGTACTGTCAGTAAATCGAAAAAAATTTCAAAAGTTTTTTCGAAAACAATCTATCATATTCGAGAATAATTTTGGTCATACCTTGAGCTCCATATTTCACAGCAGTGTACCAAATTTCAATCTTGTGTAAAATTTCGTGGTTCTTTTCGATATATCGTTGTTATTTCCAGAATAACCCAAATTATTTCAATTCAATCGTAATGAAGCTTGGCAGATGGTTAGAAAATGCCTAATATCCTGCGATTTTCTGATCGTAGTATACTCATGAAATTCTGTATGACAAATTCGACATGATAAGGTTCGCGTTATTTATAAATATCCGAAAAAGATGCCTCGGCTCCTGAAACAAGATAATTCCTTCCAAATATAGGGTTTTGTTTTCTGATTGGCTGAAATTTAAGTTGGGATTCCTGATTTCATGTTAATAGTGTCAAATTTATATAGGATATGTTCCGCAAATCAACTTGGTTATTTCGGTTGCCGGTTTTCCATTCCGTAAATATGAAATATTCGGTTGGTTCTTGAAAAAAGGTCAATTACTGAAAATGATTGGTAAAAAAACGTTCTTTCTGTCCCCAGAATGACAGTCAATGTTCTATGGTAACAAATCCATAGCATAGAACAATCTCTATTTACTTTATGATCCATAGAACACAGAAGAGAAAACAATCAACACTGGAAAAATTACTAGATATGGTGTATGGATCATAAGGTAATTAAAGATTTTTCTATATATGGATTTGTTGCCATAAAATATTGATTGTCGTTCTGATGCATAGACTTAATATATCTATGTTCTGGTGACAGAAAGATTGCTCTTTCATCAATCAAATTCCGTAATTAACTTTTTTTCAGGAACCAACCGAATATTTCATATTTACAGAACGGAAAACCGGCAACCGAAATAACCATAGTTGATTTGCGGAACATATCCTTTATAAACTTGACACTATAAACATGGAATCAGGAATCCCAACTTAAATTTCAGCCTAACAAAAACCTATATTTGGAAGGAATTATCTTGTTTGAGGAGGCGAGGCAACTTTTAAGGATATTTATAATTAACGCGAACCTTTTCATGTCGAATTTGTCCTGAAATTCCCGTTCCCCACTATAGTATGTTTGTGAAGAACATTGTGGGTTGGCAACTTGGGCCGAAGTCATCTATTCGATCCAATCTGAACTTTAGGAAATATTGGAAAAATAAAATTTTGAATGGGTATATCTACGTAATCATTGGGTGGATTTTACTCATTCACGAATTCGGCCTTCGAAATTAAGGTCCAAACCTACTCTTCAAATATTGTTTCTTCCCGAAGCTATTGTGCTTACGATCGGCCTAAAAAATCATCATCTGAAATTTGTTATCGTAATAAGGAAACGAACTGTATATTATGTACATTTGTGAATATTTTCAAACTACTGTCGGCGAAACCCACTTAATATCAGGCTATCGGCTGTCTGTCAATCTCTGATAAGAAAGAATTTAAATGAAGTGAGCTATTCTTTTTAACGGACAATTTGTTTTGTCATATGCTTCAAGTCAAAATGTACTAGATTTTTCTTCAGGACTTTTAAAAATAAAACAATCAAAACGAATGAAGAATGTACTGGTGGGAAACTCTATGAAGAAATAGTAACAATTTTATATTGCGCAAATATGGTACTTTATAAAGAAAAGCTTCAGGTCATTGGCTAATCAGCTATACTAAGCTATACAAAATAGAAATTACTTGGCCGTGGAAGGTAAAGGCTTGGATGACGTCTGAGATAATAAGAGATTGGTTAAATATGTTTGACAGGAAAAAAGGAATTCAAAATGGAAGAATTCTATACCATGCCACCTCTAGACAAAATAACACACCAATTTGAGAAACCAAACTGCTCTGCTCTGCTCTTCCAGCGATTTAGTGAAACAAATAACTTATAAGATGCTACATATTCAACCAAAAGTGCTCGAGATCAAGTTTCCTAAGCGAGTATTGAACATTTAAGACAGATAACACATCTTTTTGCGCGCATGTTCTAGGGGAACAGCGTGCTATCGTTTTGATCAAATGTCTGTAATTTTGGATGATTGAGCCGAAAATGGTCTCAATCGACTAGGTTGGACTCACTGATGACGAATCCGGTGTCAAAATCTATTCTGTCCGGCCGGCCGGCCGGCCGTAGACACGATTACTGTCGAACGAAGTGAGCTAGCAACTTGAAACTTACAGGGTAGGTCGCGCATTGGAATGCCGCGGTTAAGTTCGTTAATGGGCCAAATCGATCGAATAGTTTCGGAGTTATAGGCATTTGAAGTTTTGAAGTTATTTATTTTTTATTTCAGAAACTACCTGAGCGATTGGATTCAAACTTGGCGGTTAGGTGAAGTACAACGACGCGCAACTTTGAGCCAAATTTCGTCAGGATTATATTGTTGGTTATTTTTAAAAAATAAATTTTTCGAAATTTTTTTCCAAAAAATTTTTTTTTTCGGAAACCATTTAACATATCCAAGAAAAATTATACTCACGCTTTGACCTTCTAATTTCACAGCAATGCACCAAATTTCAGTTCGATACGATCATAAGTTTTGGAGATATCGGGAAAAAATATGTCAAATTTCGAGGTTTTCTTCTCGATATCGTTGATTTTTTCGGTATAACTCGAGAAATACTGATTCAAGCCTGATTAAACTTCACAGCTAGTTTTAAGACGCTGAAAGACAACTTTATGCAAAATTTCGTAATAATCGGGTAATTAGAACAATTTGAAAAAAAAATTTATATGATTTTCTCATCATATCATCCTCATTAAATTCTGTATGAAACTTCGAACTGTTATTTTCGATGAAGTACTGGATTTCAATTCGATCTGATCTGTATTTTTGGAAATATTGGAAAAATAAAATTTTGATTGGGTATATCTACGGAATCATTGGGTGGATTTTACCCATTCACGAATTCGGCCTTCGTAATTAAGGTCCAAACCTTCTCTACAAATATCGAGTTTCTAAGTTGTTTCTTTCGGAAGTTATTGTGTTTACGCAGTCGGCCGTTAGGCTGACCGTAAACACAATAACTTCCGGAAGAAACGACTTAGAAACTCGATATTTGTAGAGTAGGTTTGGGGCTTAATTACGAAGGTCGAATTCGTGAATGGGTAAAATCCGCCCAATGATTCCGTAGAAATACCCATTCAAAATTTTATTTTTACAATATTTCCAAAAATAGAGATCAGATCGAATTGAAATCCAGTACTTCATCGAAAATAACAGTTCGAAGTTTCATACAGAATTTAATGAGGATGATATGATGAGAAAATCATATAAATTTTTTTTTTCAAATTGTTCTAATAACACGATTATCACGAAATTTTGCATAAAGTTGTCTTTCAGCATCTTAAAACTAGCTGTGAAGTTTAATCAGGACTGAATCAGTATTTCTCGAGTAATACCGAAAAAATCAACGATATCGAGAAGAAAACATCGAAATTTGACATATTTTTTTCCGATATCTCCAGAACTTATGATCGTATCGAACTGAAATTTGGTACGCGCGCACGTTCAAATTCGTTGCTGAAGCGGTCATCTACATTGAACATGCGCGCAAAAGTTGCTGCCTTCACGGCAGTGCTTTTTGAAATTTTTTAAAATATGTTACACAAATACTTATGATACGAACGTGAAAGTATTTTTTATTCTGCTTTAATGGCCATTTCATGGTAATCATTCTTTCTAAGTAATTTAACGTTATTCAATTGAAATGAACATTGAGTTTCAGACTTTTCATTTATTACGAGAAATCGTGAATTTTCTTCCTGTAGGGACAAATTTTTCTGGTCCCGTTGGTGTCCGTCCAGAAGAGATTTCACTGTAAATGGAATATTGTGAAAGACAATCCCACTGATCGGAAGATGTTCTCTCCTACGATGACACTAGTGAATTAGGGATTGTATACTCTAGACAACAGGAATTAGGACAACTCTCTATTAATTGTAAATTTCCTCTAAAAATAGACGTTTCAATTCCTACTTTCATTTTATTTCAATTTGACAACTAACTCTGTTACGCACGTTTCGAGTCATGATGCAACGAACTCGAAGGTCACATCATCTCACCACGTCGAGAATAGAATGACGAAAAATTGCAATTGAAGCATATTTGACAATGAACTCTATATTATATACCTGGAAGGGACCCGTTTTGAGCGACAAGTGAAGCCAATTCGTTGCTTATGCAACCCGCGAAGTGGACGGGTATCTATCTCTTTCTTCCTCATTGCAGTAAAGGGAACTCTGTCGCATTTATTCTAAATATTTTTAATTTTTCGTTTCAAATTAGGAGAACCTGAATTTTTTTCTGACTAATTCGTGAATAAGGCAGGATTGAAGAAGATCGCACATGTTCAAGTGAAATTTCAACTTAGTGAGCGCTTTTTCTGGGGAACAGCGCGTTATCATCCTCCGTAAATTTGCATTTTTTTGCCGAAAATCGTTCCAAGCGACCAGGTTGGACTCATGATGAAGAGTTCAGTGTCAAATTGAATTCTATTCAGCCGCCCGTTGCCACGATAACTTACTAGCGAGAAAAGCTATAGCGACTTAAAAAACTCAAAATAAGTTCGTTAATGGGCAGAATTTACCTTACAATTTCGAAGTTATATTAATTTCAAATATATTATTTTATTTCCTCTATATCTCAAGAAGTACTGATGCGATCAGATTGAAACTTGCTAACTCATTGCATGAAGAATCGTTAAAAAAATATTTTTTTCGGAAACTAGCAATGAGATTTCAATGAAACTTGGCGCAGAACTTGAAGTCGAATCTGAACAGCAATGTTCGAGATTTCAGCTCGATTCGACACACATTTCCAAAAATATCGGAAAAAAGTATGTCATATTTCGCATTGGCAATGAATTTTAACCACCGCTTAAATTTTCCTGACTTCAAGTCAGTGCTTTTCGAAAAGTATTTTCCTATGTTCCTATTATTTAAATTTATTTTTATGATGATGAAACTATCGTCAATCGTCAATGTACAGCTCACACCAACATAACTCTTCACTTTTTGAACCACACGCCGTGAAGGCAGAGAAAGTAATGGCATATCAGAGAAAAATAGATATTCATTTTCAAAAATGTTGCACTTTCTAAACGATGTAATACCCAAACTACCTGAATTTCCAAGTAAAACCAAATTTGAGCCGTTAAACACCATTTACTTCAATGGGTGTGACAAGGAGAGGTTACCGTCCATAGCGCTATCTTTGTTTCGTTGCCCCTTGTTACGCTTTAAGCTTAGTTGAAGGAGGGTCGGGTCCTTTCCAGGTAGTAATATAGAGTTCTATGATATTTGATAAGAGTACAAAAGATATTTCGACAATAATTTCTCATCTATACACGAAACCAATTGACGTGCTTCAACTATTTTATTCCAATCGAATTCAGCCCAACGTTTGAAATGAGTTGATGATAATTAATATTGAGTAAACCAATTCTTGAATATAAGCGACGACAAGCGTTCGGGAATATTTCGAAATCAGCACTACTCATTTCGAATATTGAATGCTACTAAGCATATATAATACATTTCGAATCACAACCATCCTAGATTCATCAAAATATTGTGTCCTGGGAAGATTTTTCGAACAGGAACCATTTCCATTGAGCTTCGAGCTACATGAGTTGTGGCTCCATCCTATTGAAAACAAACATATTATGAAGGATTTCGTCATCCATTTTCATGGTTTGGCTTTCAACAAGATATTCAACATTAAGACATAGTGGTCTGAATTAAGAGTATCCCCATCTTCCTCAGAAAAAATCTAGAAAAGCAATGACATCAGGTCAGGAGCTTTTACGAGCTTGCTCAAATTCTAACTATTAGATAAACACGAAATTTTGCACCTAGTTGCGTTTTGGTAATCTCCACTTGATTACAAAGTTTCAATCTGATTGCATTTGTACTCCTCGAGATATTACGGAAATGAGGTTGAAATTACAAATAACAACGAAATTTGGCTGTTTTTCCTTATATCCCAGAAAGTAAATATCGGATCGAATTGAAATTTGGAACATTGTTGTTAAAAACTGACTCTAAGGTCTGTTCAGAATTCCATTGAAATCAAATCGATATTTTCGGAGAAAATCAAATTTTTCATCAAAAATTTTCTAACATTCTGATCCACAAGAAATTTCGATTCAAGTTCCTCGTTTGTATTCTAAAACTGTCCACGAAGTTTCAATTTCATTGAGTCAATACTTCATGAGATATCAAGGAATTAACCTCAAAATTTCAAATGGACTTAAATCCGAAACTATCCAACCGATTCCACCCATTCAGAACTCAACCGAGATCTTTGGAGTCCAAACCTGGTCTGACATTTTCAAGTCGCTAAGTCTTTTCCTTCGAAAGTTAGAGCACATACGGACGGATGGCTGAACGGAGAGAATTGAATTTGACCAGGGATTCTTCTTCAGGGAGTTCAACCCAATCCTTTAAGACCATTTTCGACTCAAAATTTAGAAATCACAGACATCGTGACGAAATTATAACGCGCTGTTCCCCAGAACAAGCGCGTAAAAAGAGGCTGACTGATTTATATGGAAGAAATATATTCATGATTAATCCATTCTCTTGGATATCATAACGTGGATACTATCATTGGGTTCCGAGTTGACACATCAAACTTGATATTTGCAAAATAATAAATAATGTTATTTATGGCAGGGGAGACTTTCACCCCAAATATCTGAAGAACTATTAAAAAAGTTAAAAAGTCTTGGAATTATTGGAAGGAAAAATTCCTCACATTTTCTTTTTATTGTCTGATGAAGGAGTCTGATAGACACCTTGTTTTGGTATCGACTTTAGAACTGTTCTGGACGGTTCGAGTATGTGCGACGCCTATTTTCTAGACATAAAATCGCAATCGCGCATACTTTAACCGTTTCGAACAGTTCTGAACTTGGAAACAAAACGAAGATGATGACACTGAAACGTTACAGTTCACTTCGTTGATTGTTTGCATTATTCCGAAATTGTTCATTAAACAACATTTTTCTAGTAACTTCCCTTGACGAATAGGTTTAATCCCACAATCCTCTAGAGCGTTTTCTATAAATAAGAATGTTCATTTAATTTTCAAAAATACTTTTCCAGACCACAGGAAGTGAAAACACAGGAAAAGCCTGAAAAATAAGGCAATATTTTCCCAAAATACCCTTTAATCGTAAGGTAGGTTGTTTACTTGTTATTATGATATTACAAAGTTCACTTTTTGCGCGATTGTTCTAGAAATTCTCAGGTTAGGTTTTGATCCTGAATATCTCGGTTGAGTTCCTTAATGGGCCAAATCTACCGAATGGTTTTTGTGTTACAGGCATTTGGAATTTCGATTTTCCAATAACTCGAAAAATATTCATCTGATCGAAATGAAACTTGGTTGGAAGATGAACAGTGCCAATAAGAAGAATTATCCATGGAAATGTTGGAAGTTAGTGAAGTCACAGATTGCGAGTGCAGTGAGATTTTCTTCTGTGATACTTATGCGTAAAGGGGCCTTTTGTGCGAGGGAGATTTGGGTATTTGAGGAATCGGAGATTCACCCTATTGGCCGAGAGATTCACCCTATTGGTCGACGACGGTCACGTGATCGTCATCGACCAATAGGAAAGAATCTCCGATTACCCAAATACCCGAATCTCCCTAGCACAAAAGGTAGCTTTATGGTAGTGCGTTATACGTAAATCGTGATCATAGACATCTGCTGTTGTTTCTAGTTCAATTATTATTAGACGTGTTTTGTATTTGTGGTATTCAAAATGGAATTTAATAATAAGTTAAGAATAACAACATAACCTCGCAATGGGAGCGAAAACAAAAGAAACCTAGATTTCTGTAATCTTGGATTTGCGTAAAATCATCTATCATTTGTCTTCTGTGAAAATCATCGACAACAGATTGAACTACACTCATTCTGTTATCTATGACTACACTCGGCTGCACTGAGAAATGGAAATTAATGGATCTAGTGTAGTTTGTGTAGTTCATACAGGAACAACGAACAGAACTAAAGTGTGGTTCATGATTTTTCACTCCTCGTAATAAAGACTATTCTATTCGAAGAAACATTTTTCTGCCAACATCGAATATAATCATTTAATATACAGGGTATATCTGGATATACACCGAAAAAATTCCAAGGGTGATGCTGTGATGAAAATTAAGATGGGTAGGTATTTGGTATAAAATTTTTGGAAAAACCTGCTTCCGGAAAAATTACACCCCTCCGAAGATTAACAAAAAAAACTGATTCTCTTCTTTTATTTTCTCTGCATAGAAAGCAAAGGACACGAAATTAAAAAAGAAGAACAATTTGTTTCGTTTACTGGTGTGCAACTTTTCGGGAGGAGGATTTTCAAAAACTTTTAAACCAAATACCTACCTTAATTTCCATCACAGAATCACCCCTTACATTCTGTCAGTGTTATTCAGATACACCCTGTATAATATTTTTCCACTTTTATTGGCATTGAATGATAATTTTCCACTTCACGAGAATGATGAACAAAATCATATCTCAATACTTTCCTTGGTAACCCTTGATTGTTAAAATAAGTCAGTGCTAAGTGTAATCTAAGAGTTTCTTTCTTCATTCACATTCTATTATTAAACGTATTGTTCATCTTCAAATCGATTACAACATGTAACGTCATAAGTTTATAACCGTACAAAAACGCGTTACATAATGCTATATACGAAATCACGAGCGTAACAATACATATTCTTCGGCAATGAAACAACATGAATCAATGAAATGAAAATTTAGATAGTGGATCACACACCGTTACATAAAAGCGTGGGTGACCAGACAGCTGACAAACGGACAAATATAATTTATATATAAAAGCAATTTCGAGCGATGCATGTGCCGAGGTTTAGCGAGGAACAGAATGCATACGATCAGAGCGGTTCATATCCATTTATCTCCCTCAAAATTTTAAAGGGTATGCGAAAGTATCTCATATGATATGTGTAATCAGGACTATTCACAATAATACATAATTAAAATTGTGTAGAACAACAGTTATACACACGTCCAGTCAGACTAGACTAGACTAGAAGAGATATGACTTGGACCACGGTGTAAAATACTATACGTTCTCGATCACTAGAGATTTGATTATTTTTTTAAAAACCGCACCACGTTTTGTTATGAATTTTCAAGCCATCGAAAACTTGTGTGCTCTATGTACCCTTAAGTCTATGGTATGGAGTCAGGAACTTATCCCTAGATCTCGTTTGGTGATCATTAGGATGAGCAGAAGATAAGGTGGGTGCAAAGATGGGCTTTTGTTTCGCCAATGTTGGGAAATTCGGTAGAATTCGTTTTTTCCACTGAAGCTGACGCTATTTGGAAATTACGACCGGTCGTCAAGGCAACTGTCTGTCAAAACTGAATAGAAGACTTCGGCCCAAGTTGTCAACCTACAATTTTCTTTACAGTTTTACTATAACTGGGAAACGGGAATTTCAGGAAAACTTTGACATGATAAGGTTCGCGTTATCTATCAATACCCGTAAAAGATGCCTCGGCTCCTCAAACCAGATAATTCCTTCCAAATATAGGGTATTGTTAAGATCATCTCTGATTGGCTGAAATTTAAGTTGGGATTCCTGATTTACTGTTAATGGTGTCAAATTTATACAGGATATGTTCCGCAAATCAACTTGGTTATTTCGGTTGCCGGTTTTCCATTCCGTAAATATGAAATATTCGGTTGATTCCTGAAAAGAGGGTTAATTAAGGAATTCGATGGATGAAAAAACGTTCTTTCTGTCATCAGAACGAAAGTCAATGTTCTATGGTAACATATCCATAGCATAGAGCAATCTTTATTTACTTTATGATCCATAGAACATAGAAGAGACAACAATCGACAATGGAAAAATTACTAGGTATGGTCTTTGGTTTATAAGGGCCAATTGCACCGTATTACAAAACCATAGATTAGGTCCATAAGCAAGGTTTTGGTACAAAATTATCTTGCACCGTCACGTAATCCTCGTTAAAAGGCCTTAACAGACTGTTATATTTAAGCCTACGAATTTGGGGGTTTAAAAGAAGGATTAATGGTAAGCTTCGGAATCTAACCCTACTTTCGAGCGATTTCGTACAAGTTTGACATTTTTCTGGACGTAACCTCCAGTTTGTTTACGTTTTTTTTGTTTACATTGGACATTGATGGAGAACTCCTACGAGTTGATAATCAAATTTTGATTAAAAGTGGTTGATTTTCAGATGATATTTATGAAAAATGATATAGGGAGAAACTGGCATCAGTAGGCATTGATTCGTATCTTTTAAAGCATGAAGAATTAACACCAGTATTTCCATTGAGTTCGTAAACTTAATGGTATTTCTATAAGCCTTCAACTATTTGAATTGAAAAAGTTACAATGATATGCTCATTTATTTCCAAGAGCGAATAGCAGAATGAAATCGAAGACATATTTGGAATGAGAAAACATAGTTTCATGAAGATTCTTCAGTACTATTTCATTCAGTGATATATTACGTGGAAAGCTATCATGTACTACTTCATTATTGTGCAGGTGCTGTCTCTGTGCTATCATTATCCTCTATTATATATTAATTGGACTCAAAATATAACTACAAACGAATTAATGTGAAAGAAATTGCATCCTCGTGTTAGACAATCTTCAAACGTACACCTTTGTCAATCCATCCATGATACTTCAATATTTATATAGAATACTTTTTAGTCTGCGGATCCACATCAGAGTTTTCATTATCTTCGACCAAAAATTAACTCAATTCATAATATACTTATAATAATTTAATGGAAAGTCTACTCTTAGGTGAGCCGTTCCTTATCGGAAAGTTGTTTCGGATAAATCAATACTATTCATCTTACAAACGCCAGGATTGTAATTTCATGCAGAAACTTGAATCTTGAGATATTACAAAATATAAGTTTACTTAAGTATATGACTATAAATTTGAATAAGGTTTGAAGCCTGATGCAGAGGTAAGAGCACAGGTCTGTGGTAAGAGATCCCTATAATCTTAATGATAATAAACAAGTCAGGAACATTACATGCAATATTTTTATGGAAGCTATAAAGTCTGTCATATATATTTTTTCGTTGGGTTTTTCAATAGATGCATCTTGATTTTTCATAACTTATGGAAATATGGTGGTAGTAACCCATAATAATGGGTTTCATCTGTTGAATTAAAATATTTCTCCAATTAGGGTTAAAATAAACAACATGAAGCTAGTCACAAGTACCAATTCATGAGAAAGTAACCAGATTTGTAGATTAATTTTAATCTAGTTACGTTCAGCCTCGGTGCAAGCCGAATATTTAAAGCAGAGTTTAATAAATTTATCGTTGCTTAACTAACTGTAGCTTAAGACGAAAACGGTGCAATTGGCCCTCAGGTGAATAAAGATTGTTTTATGCTATGGATCTGTTACCATAAATCATAGATTGCCGTTCTGGAGCATAGATTCAATATGTCTATGTTCTGGTGACAGAAAGATTGCTTTTGCTTTTTCATCAATCAAATTCCGTAATTTACCTTTTTTTCAGGAACCAACCGAATATTTTATATTTACAGAACAGAAAACCAGCAACCGAAATAACCAAGTTGATTCGGGAACATATCCTTTATGAACTTGACACTATTAACATGAAATCAGGAATCCCAACTTAAATTTCAGCCTAAAAAACCTATATTTGGAAGGAATTATCTTGTTTGAGGAGCCGAGGCATCTTTTACGGATATTTATAAATAACGCGAACCTTATCATGTCGAATTTGTCCTGAAATTCCCGTTCCCCAGTGATAGTAAATTTGTGAAGAAAATTGTGGGTCGGTATCTTGGCCGAAGTCATCTATTGACATCACACAACATATAAGGTGAAAAAAATCTGGATGAATGAATTTCTACCATATTATGTTTTCATTTTAGATATGAACTCTTCCATAGTATGTTCAATTTCATGATTACTACTTATCTAAGAATTTAATTTCTGGCTAATACACTAGCTCACGATGTTTTACCATAATATAGTGAGCGAGGAGTGAAATTATTAGGTAAGCAATGTGAAATTATTTCACAGAATCTACTGATACATCGATATCATGCGATGGCTTGTTCAAATATATTCATTTTTTTCCAGATTTTGCACATATACAACGGAATTTGGTAAAGCGGCGGGAAGCTTATGGAAGTTGATACCAAACAAGAATCATCCTCACTTTAAGTCAGACTGAGACAACAAGATGATGCCTTCCAAATATAGGATTTTGTTAGGATCATCTCTAATTGGCTGAAATTTAAGTTGGGATTCCTGATTTCATGTTAATAGTGTCAAATTTATATAGGATATGTTCTGCGAATCAACTTGGTTATTTCGGTTGCCGGTTTTCCATTCCGTAAATATGAAATATTAGGTTGGTTCCTGAAAAAAAGGTTAATAACGTAATTTGATTGATGAAAAAATGTTCTTTCTGTCACCTGAACGACAGTCAATATTCTATGGTACCATATCCATAGCATAAAACAATCTTTATTTACTTTATGATTCATAGAACATAGAAGAGACAACAATCAACAATGGAAAAATTACTAGGTATGGTCTATGGATCATAAGGTAAATAAAGATTGTTCCATGCTATGCATGATGTAAAAAACATGGTGTGCTCATCTGAAAAATGAGTGACGTCAGCAAGAATAAAATACAAAGAGTTGTATATTCTGTGCTTTGAATTTGCATGTTAATTCAAAGCACAGAATATACAACTCTTTCTGACGTCACTCATTTTTCAGATGAGCACACCATGTTTTTTACATCATGACTGAGACCTATCAAGAGTTGGAATTTCACAGAGAATAAAAACTCATTGAATAGGACATATTATGAAACCAGTTCAATTTGAGTTCTTTCCCTTTTAAATTCATAAGGTTCACAACTAGAAAGCTTTTCTAGTAGCACTCGATAGTAGTGAATTTCAATTTCAAGTTAATGAAAATTGTTTAACAATTCATGTAGGTATATTCAATAAAGAACCAAGAAAAATAAAATACATTCAATGGTGGAAATAATATGCATTAATATTGGGGGTTGATTGAAAGACAGTAATGAAAACAATATACATGCACTGTCCAAACAAAATACAAAGAGGACCCATTTAAAAGTATCTGAGGATCTACACATTTCTTCGAAGCAAACACAAAAAAAATTCACGCACTCATCAATAATTAAACAATAATTTGATAAAACATAAACAAATTCATTAATAGTGTCATGCGCTCTGATTGGTCGATTTGTGGCGTTTGTGTCGGTTGCGAGGGTATGAAATACAGCCGGTTTTCCCAGTTTGGTCTGAAGATTCAGTAGGAAACAAATGAAAATAAGAGCACCATTGCTCTGTGCACCCTAGTGATCATGAACAATGCTTCACAAAAGTAGCCTTGTTTTTATGGATGTACAGAGGCACTCCGGGAAGTAGCAGCATGGTACGGCTAGAATGTAATAATTTTTGAAAAACGGCGTTCAACTAGTAATCCGGTTGACTCTTGCCATCACTCGTAAACATTTCTTTTGTCTCAGGAAGACTCTTAAGACTGCGTCCGGTGATGAGCTCCACAAGAATATGCTGTAGGTCACTTATGCATGATATGTAGGGACTGTAAGGAGTACCTCCGTAAGTATGCTCTCAATTTGTCGTACTGCAAATATTGCAGTAGAAAGTCTCCTACGTAGCCCATCAACCTGCTGCGTCCACGTAAGATTTCCACCGATTTTCACCCCAAAAAGAGAAACACTTTTCATACTGCGGCGTTATACTAGGGTGATTCATGAGTAACCTTACATACGTCAATGGCGTTTAGAGTACTTCACGGCGAGTCAAGATCTGCCGACAAAATTTTTTGTTTGTTTATTGGTTAAGAAGATACAGGCTGTTTTGTATGTTTGGTATAAAACTTTAATAAGTTGTATTTCTGAAACGCTTAAAGTTATTTCAATGAAATTTGCTAGTAATATTTCTTTGTTAGAACTTTTCAATATTTCATTCTGAGTAAATTCAAATCCAGGGCTGGGCTAAAAAATTGTGTTCTTTGTTTGAAGACTCCATTTTCTGACCGCTTTTTTGGACAACTATTATATAATTCGAAAAACCCAAGAAAAATGCAACAATATTGAACAAGTTTTTTTCATTTTCGACCGGACATAATTTATGAATAAATATTGTTTGACTGAATTTACTAAAATTCATTTTTTGGTTGAACCAAAAATCTTGGGAGCAACTAGTAACATTTATTGAATATTGTATACCAGTAAATCCATAACTTAAAAGAAGATATTAGCTACTCAGAGTAAATTCAAAAAGTGCCCTCCTCCGACTTCGATGCATTCCCTGCTGCCAGCACTTCAATAAAATTAAACACGCCTTCCGAATATTTTGCCTGTTATTCCACATTTCATCAAAAACTGCCATTATTCGCGCCCTGAGTTCATCTCTGCTATTAACTTCGGTTTTGTAGAATTGTTTTGTAGACCCAACCTAGTCGTTTGAGACCATTTTCGGTTCGAAACTCGAAAATTACAGAAATTTGGAGAAAACGATAGCACCCTGTTCCCCAGAAACTGCGCATAAAAATGAATTTTGTTGAATTCAGTCGTAGGTTATGTTCGATCTGAAATGAAAACTTTCTTACGAATTTTTCTTTGCCATTTTTTTTTTTGTTGAAACAGTTCAGATGTGCCATCCAAATTGAAGTGCGATTATTATAGCATTCTTCCTTGGCTTTTCGAATCAAATAATGGTTTTTCAAAAAAGTGGTCAGAAAATTAAGTTTTTCAACAACTAATCTGTAATCGGCGGATCTTGACTCGCCTTGAAGTCCTCTATCCGCCATTGACGTATGTAAGGTCACTCATGAATCACCCTGTAGTGATTATAGTTTCCTGTTTTTTTCACGATTTACTGTCATGTCGTTGCTGCTGAACCCCGTAACAGCCTCCTGGAGAGTTGTTTCTGCCTTTCCCTCTAGTAATTTTTACGCGCTTGTTCTGGGGAACAACGCTTTATCGTTTTGCCTAAATGTCTGTAACTTTCGAATTTTGAGCTGGAACTGGTCCCAAACGACTAGGTTAGACTCACTGATGAAGAATGCGTGTTCAAATTTGATTCTGTCCGGCCGTGTGTGCTCTAACTTTCGAAAGAAAGGACCTTTAGTCTTGAAATTCTCAGATTAGGTTTCGAACCTGAATATCTCGGTTAAGTTCGTTAATGAGACAAATCTGTAAAATGGTTTTTGTGTTATAGCCATTTGGAATTTTGGTTTTCCAATAATGAGAAAAATATTCATCTGATAGAAATGAAACTTGGGTGGTGGATGAACAATGAGAAGAATTCATAGTAGTGTGTGTGAATGATGCTTGTCAGTATACTTTTAAAATTTGTTTGTTCTCGCTCTGTTGATCCACGTCTTCATTGATTTTATTTATACATCTGTCTATACAATATTTTGATTTTCACGTCCTACAGTTGAAATAAATATAGTTGGTAACGGAAATGAGGACTAAGGTAATCAGAAAAACTAAATTTTCGCCGACGTTTCGTCTACATTTTTAGACTTTCTCTAAATGAGCCTCGAGAAAGTCTAAAAATATAGACGAAACGACGGCGGAAATTTTTCTGATTACCTTAGTCCTCGTTTCCGTTACCAACTATACTTATTGTCTATAGAATATTTATTTTAGGTCCTGATGAAGTCTGAATATTCGGACGAAACGTTGAATACTGAATGAATTTGTTGTACATTGAGACTTGTCCTCTTTCCCGTGAGATTCCCCTTCTTAATGAGAAGAATTATCCATAGAATAATTTGAAAAAAAATATTTTTTTGAAAATTTTCAATTTTCATTTAAATCTCCAAGTCACCATTTCATTACCGAGTAATGTAATTGACCCTTCACGACATTTACTGGTGAATATTGGAAGCATTTACTAGATCCTACAGTGACTTTACACAGGACAGTGAGGTCAATAGATAGACGTATTACAGTCGTCTGTTCACACTCTATGCTTCATGAGGTGATTCCCTGGAAGATTCATCGGTACTTCACCGTAGCGCATTTTGATCCGATCCTGACGAAACTTGGAACCTGATGCGCAAATTCGTGGGGAATTTTTCGATCATTTCATTGGAACAATTCAAAATTTAAAGATTCAGTTTATAAATATTTTATATCTTCTAATCATATAGTTCTGGTCAACGGCGTGATAATTTTCCATCACATTGTCTGTAATTATCGGATTTTAAACCGAAATTGGTCTTGAACGATTGGATTGGAAACCGTGATCAAATTCAATTCTGTCGACCGTGTGTGCTCCAACTTTCTAAGGAAAAGACCTAGTCTTGAAATTTTCAGTTTATGTCAGGAGCCTGAAGTTCTCGGTTGAATTCGTTAATGGGCGAAACTGGACGAAAGGTTTCGGCGGTACAAAAAATTTCAGTCGTGATTTTTCGAAGTCTTCACATATATTTCTATTAGGTGGATGTTATCTTATCCAAAAAACCTAAAACAGCACTACCGTAAAGGCAGCAGCTTTAGCGCGCATGTTCAATGGAGATGACCGCTTTGGCAACCTTCTCTACAAATATAGAGTTTATAAGTCGTTTCTTCCGGGAGTTATTGTGTTTACAGTCGGCCTTACGACTCACAGTAACTTCCCGAAAAAACAACATAGAAACTCGATATTTGTAGAGAAGGTTTGGACCTTAATTACGAAGGCCGAATTCGTGAATGGGTACAATCCGCACTCAATGATTCCGCAGATATACCCATTCAAAATTTTATTTTCCCAATATTTTCAAAAATACAGATTAGATCGTATTGAAATCCATTACTTTATTGGAAAATGACAGTTCGAAGGTTCATACAGAATTTTATGAGGATAATATTTCACGCGGCTATTGGCAACAGTAGAGCATATAGACCGCCTGCAGGTCCTGACCTTGAGATATTTAGGTTTAATGAAACTTGAATGTGGCTGTGTTGCTTAGCCGTAATTCACCACCACGTGGTATTGCTTGCTCTCAAGCTCCAAACTTGTTCATAATATGTATCTAGATTGACAGAAAAAAAATTCATTACTGGTTCAGATACATCCGATGATTCCGTAGATATGATTCTCACGAATTCTGCATGAACACTCACTCCGTCATTTTCGACCAAGTACCACTAGATTTAAATTCGATAGGATATATTTTTTTTTCGAATGGATATATTTGCGAAATGATTGGTTGAATTTTACCCTTTCTCGCATGGATCGTCTGGCATGAAGCTCCGAATCTGCTTTGCAAATATCGAGCCTCAAGACGTACGTTTCTCTAGGAAGTAATCGTTTTTTACGGTTGGCCTACTAGCCGGCATCTGAGGTTTTTGCGATTTCTTTCAGTTATTTAACTTTTCATGACGGTTTATGAACAAATGTGTGTCTTGTCGATAATTTCCGGAATTTTCCAACAGGTTGCCCGTGTCACGGCACCGGAGAATCAATAACTCAGCGAACGATACAAACATTCCATAAAGAGAGTAGCTGAAGGTGGTTCATTGTCTTAAGCTACGAGTATTGAGAGGTTTTGAACTCATTATTTGCTTGAGCAATGAGACCTGTACATTCTGAAATAAAAAAAAGGAAAGACTGGTGCCCAGTAGGGAATCAAACCTCGGTTTCCCGAACATGACCTTTCAAATTATAAATTATATTTTCACAATGAATTTGAAAAGCCATAACTTGTCTAGCTTAAATTTGCTTTTCGGTTGTACAATGGCAGCTTGAGCTTCAGGGTTCATGCTGAATTTTACCGAAATCTATCGGAAAGATTCTGATTTATAAGATTCTGCATGAATCATTGTATGGTCGCTTAACAACGATTTCGATTGGAACGGTATTTGTTGAAATATCAGAAATGGATGATTTCAGATATCCTGTGAAGTCTCCAGGGTCCCTATTCTTGAATCGGGAATGGGGGAAAATAGGCGTATCGACGCTGTTGTCAAGTAAACGCGGTGCATTTTTGTTGGAACGATAGAGAACGTTCAAATCATCATATTCAAGAATAGGGCCCCAGGTCTTGTCCTACTGAAGGTAGAATCAGTGAATCCAATTTAATCGTTGAAGCATTTTGTAGGTTTTTTCTGGGTTTTCACTCCCATTGGTTTTTAATGGAAAACGACCTTGCCTATTGCAGGATTGCAGGAGATATTTGTCGAGGGTAGTTTCTTGGAAAACAGATTGCCTAATGAACCATACCGGAATAATACAAACTGTAAACAAAGCGGACTGTGACGTTTCATAGTACAAATCTGAATCTTTCATCAGACAAAAATTTCATGAAAGAAGGGATTTCAACAAACAAAAATCCCACCAACGTTTTCGAAAAAATTTATATTTTGACGTGGGACTTTTCGATTGAAAATTAGGATGCTTTTTCGATATAGATGAGAATGAGAGGACTGCGTTGGCTGACCATGACTTTGATTTTGAAGATTTGGTTGTGTTCGATTATGCGCATGACTGGCTGAGGCGAGGCGTGGGAGAAATGATATACATTAAAATTAACGATACGGTTAACCATAGGTCTGACACGAATAACTCGAGCTATATCGATACTCACCTACTGCAAATTTATAAAAACAAAAATAATAGGTAACATCACGAGACTTGTCTACCATCCGTTATGACAGTAGTGGGTGTAATCTCACCCATCTTCATTTGTAGTTGTCCTAACCTTAATTTTTAACAGAGAACATATGATATGAGCATAGGTGTTTTACGATGAAAAGTTTTTTGACTGTAATAAGATCTTAATTGACACATAATTGTGAATAAATGTTGAATAGAAAATTTTTTTTGCAGTCCTGAAGAAATCCTTGAACAAGTTGAATATATAACTTAATTGTAATAATAAGTATCGGTTCTGGCATTGGTAAGGCATTCTTTTTGCTCCCTCGAGAGAACCACCCCGAAAAGCCGAATTGTTGTTTTATTCGTTCTATCCTGACCTTCCCCTCAATATTCTCTCTCATTCTCTGTATATAATGTATTTTGGGCTGCGAACACAACGTAAGGTCCTATTCATTTCACTAGACAATAACAGCGTATTGCCATGCGGCCCATGGGTGGGTTTTGACCGTGGGTAATCGGTTTTAAAAAGAGTAGCATAGTACAAAATTTAGGGTGGTACCTTTTCGAACCGACACACTGTATGTTCATTTATTGGTATATTAGAGTTCGTGTTCACATTGATTCATTAATTGCAGCTCTATGATAACTGTGAAACCTCTTTGTCATAATTATCCATCATAGCATCGCTATCAGTCAACGTGATTTTTCAGTCCAAAGTTTCCATCGATATTTTGGGTTTATCTTTGAGAACTTCCTTTTCAGAACGATACGATTCAAAATGATGGAACGGTGAAATAAAATCTGAAACTTTTAGAGCGTGAATAGTTCGAAATATCCGAAATGTTGCCAAACTGGAATATAACGATGTTAGATTCAGTTAGTTTCCCAGATACCGCTTTGGTTAAATTGTTGTAGGGTTGTATGAGGATAGTTAGCTGTTGAAATAAGAAAAATCCAGAAAAACACCGACGTGAAGTCAGCAGCTTTTGATCGTATGTTCAAATTTGTGCCGAAGCAGTCACCATTTTACGTTTTAAACCTGCAAAATGCAGCTTTACTTCCCTTAGAAGGATTTGGGGATCTTCTATCCACATGGTCCACAGGAACAAGTTTGAAACTCGATATTTGTAATCCACCTGGTGGTCCCGCCGATATATCCGTTCATAATTTTATCTTTCCTATATTTCGAAAAATAGAGATTGGTTCCGCTTGAAATCCGACATATCGAGTTTCTAAGTTGTTTCTTTCGGAAGTTGTTGTGTTTAAGGTCGGCCATTAGGTTTCGGCCTTAATTACGAAGTCCGAATTCGTAAACGGGTAAATCCATCCAATGATTCCACATATATAGGTGCCCATTCAAAATTTTAATTCCCCAATATTTCCGGAATACAGATTAGATCGAATTAAAATTCAGTACTTATCGAAAAATGACAGTTCGAAGGTTCATACAGAATTTCATGGGGATAATATGATCAGAAGATCACAGAATATTGAATATTCGAAAAAAAAAAACAATTTGGAATTTTTTTCAGATCGTTTTTATGACACGATCAATAGCACAAAAATGTCCAAAAGCATTTTCAAACTTTCCAACTTCATAATGATTGAATCAGCGGTTTTTGAGTTATACCGAAAAAAACAACGATATCGGGAAATTTTATTTCCCCAATATTTCCAAAAATACAGATTATACAGAATTAAAATCCATTACTTCAATGAAAAAACCTAGAAAAGCACAGCCGTGAAGGTAGCAGTCATCTGCATTAATCATGCGCGCAAAAGCTGCTGCCTTCACGGCAGTGCTTTTTTAGGTTTTTTCAATGGAGTACTAGATTTTAATTCGATATAATCTGGATTTTTGGAAATATTGGGAAAATAAAATTTTTAATGTGCTGAATTCGTGAATGGTTTATCCATTTATCCAACCAATGATTCCGCATTCAAAATTTCATTTTTCCAATATTTCCAAAAATACACATTAGATCGAATTGAAATCACTTTATCCGAAATGACAGTTCGAATATTCATGCAGAAATTCATGAAGATATTATGATCAGGAGATCACAGAATATTAAATATTGAAAAAAAGTTTTTTTATTTTGTATCAAATTAATCTAATAACACGATTATCAAGAAATTCAGCACATAGTTCTCCATCAGTATCTTCATACTAGCTGCCAAGTTTCATCATGACTGGAATAGCATTTTTTGAGTAATTCCAGAAAAAATAACGATATCTCGAAAAAAAGCACGAAATTTTACATATTTTTTCACAATATCTTCGAGAATTATGGTCGTATCGAACTGAAATTTGGTATAATGCTGTGAAATACAAAGCTCAAGGTACGACCAAAATTTTTTTCAAAGGTAATGAACAGTTTCCGAGAATGAAAATTTTTCCAAAAACAATTGTTTTCGAACTTTACTGACAGCTCGTTATCAACAAAATTTCGCAAAAAGTTGCAAGTCCTCACGCTCCAACTAACTGCCAAGTTTCAATTCAATCGCTTCAGTAGTTCTCGAAATATCAGGAAAATAGTTTCAAAAGTTCAAATGACTACGAAACTACGAAACCATTCGACCGATTTGGCCCATTAACGTAATCAACCTTTTAAAATGCAACCAACCCCTAAATTTTCAAGTTGATAGATGCCTGTTATCGTGCATGCGAACGGAAAGCCGGACATAATCGATTTTGACACCGGATTCGTAATCAGTAAGTTCAACCTAGTCGTAGACAATTTTCAGCTCAAAATTCGAAAATTAGAGACATCGGACAAAACGATAGCACGCGCACAAAAATAGTAAGAATGCGCAATGTTGCCAATTTTTCATAATCGAGAATTTTCGGGAAAATAAAACTGATATGGAGTGAAACGTGAACAAATGAACAACATTGCGCATTCTCACAAAAGAATTACGAGAAAAAAATTTCAAAAAATTTATAGTGACGCCTGCAAAGCGACACCGCGTTTTCTCTTATCAAATTTGATTGATTTCAGGAATATACAAAATCTAGTCAATGATTCCAGAAATAATATTGGTTTTTTCGATTTTCCTAACAAAACTGTACATTTTTAATCGACAGCATTTTTGCGCGCATGTTCTAGGGGAACAGCGTGCTATCGTTTTGTCCAAATGTCTGTAATTTTCAATGCTTGAGCCGAAAATGGTCTCAATCGACTAGGTTGGACTCACTGATGACGAATCCGGTGTCAAAATCGATTCTGTCCGGCCGGCCGGCCGTAGACACGCTAACTGTCGACAGAAGCGAGCTAGCAACTTGAAACTTTCAGGATAGGTTGCGCATCAGCATGCCGCGGTTAAGTTCGTTAATGGGCCAAATCGGTCGAATAGTTTCGGAGTTATAGGCACTTGAAGTTTTGAAGTTATTTATTTTGTAGTTCGGAAACTACTAGAGCGATTGGATTCAAACTTGACAGTTAGGTGGAGTATAACGACGCGCAACTTTGAGCCAAATTTTGTCAGGATCATATTGCCAGTAAATAAAAAATTTTTTTTTCGGAAACCATTCATCATATACAAAAAAAAATTCCACTCGTACTTTGAGCTTCATATTTCACAGCAGTGTACCAAATTTCAGTTCGATACGATCATAAGTTTTGTAGTTATCAGGAAAAAATATGTCAAATTTCGGGGTTTTCTTCTCGATATCGTTGATTTTTTCGGTATAACTCGAGAAATACTGATAAAACTTCACAGCTAGTTTTGAGGTGCTGAAAGACAACTTTATGCGAAATTTCGTGATAATCGTGTCATTAGAACAATCTGAAAAAAAAAATTTCTATGATTTTCTTATATCATCCTCATTAAATTCTGTATGAAACTTCGAACTGTTATTTTTCGATGAAGTACTGGATTTCAATTCGATCTGATCTGTATTTTTGGAAATATTGGAAAAATAAAATTTTGATTGGGTATATTTACGGAATCATTGGGTGGATTTTACCCATTCACGAATTCGGCCTTCATAATTAAGGTCCAAACCTTCTCTACAAATATCGAGTTTCTAAATTATTTCTTTCGAAAGTTATTGTGTTTACGCAGTCGACCGTTAGGCTGACCGTAAGCACAATAACTTCCGGAAGAAACGACTGAGAAACTCGATATTTGTAGAGTAGGTTTGGGGCTTAATTACGAAGGTCGAATTCGTGAATGGGTAAAATCTGCCCAATGATTCCGTAGATATACCCAATAAAAATATTATTTTTCCAATATTTCCAAAAATATAGATTTGATCGAATTGAAATCCAGTAATTTATCAGTAGAAAATTTCAAAAAGCACTTCCTGAAGGCAGCAGCTTTTGCGTGCATGTTCAAATTCGATGCTGAAGCGGTCATCTAAATTGAACATGCGCGCAAAAGTTGCTGTCTTCACGGCAGTGCTGTTTGAAATTTTTATTTTGAAATTCCGAGAAATGAAGTTTACAAATGGAAAGTTATATCCCCGACATCACTATCATTCACACATGAAACATGAAAGGATAATTCCAAGTACCTGCGGTGTTCATTTCAAAAGTTATCGTCATATTCTTCATTTCTCAACATGTCTAATGTAGTAAATATACACCCTGATGATGAAACATTATCCTAATGAACCGTTTATAAAATTTCCGTATTCGAATTCGTCCATTTAAATTTCCCTCCTTATGAGAATGACGCGTAGTGCCGTGATAAGGCGAGGGCATCTCCCTAAACGATTTCGATTGTAACATTGAGAAATCGGGATTTCTAATAATCTGACCAACTATATCAGGATTTGGGAAGAATCATGTTAAATCGATAGATACTCGATTTATCTACATAAAATATGAATGATAGATCAACAAGTTTCCTGGGGATTAGTGTAATCAATATTTTACTATTCTAACCTACACACCCACAACAACTGGAATTTACCATTTCCCCCCTCTATAAATTCACTAGAAATCAATTAAAGTCACATTAATTGGTACTGAAGATAACAACCCCAATTCAATTCAGAAAGTTCGCACTAAGCATTAGGAATTTAGAATATGACGACTTGCCTGAGCAGTTCAACGCTATTCACAAAATACTTGTCTGATGAATTTGAAGGTTATACGAGTACAAATAATGAACGAAATGAATACTTACAGCTTGAGCCCACCTAGGAAAATACCATTTAGAACTGACTAGCCTATGGGAATGCAAAACACCATTCACAACTCTTCTTTCTATTACATCCGTACCAATAACTGCTGGATTATGAGGATTAGGATATTTCCTCCAAGCAGCTATAGCTACGGTTTCCCAGGAATGACTACGAAGAAGAAACAACACAAAATATTGGTACTATTTGAAAAGAGTATATGGTACCTACTTGAAAGTATATTCGCTATTCCAAATCCTCATTTTTTTCAGATTTTGTAGTGTTAATCCAAATGAGTGACCGAACCAAAGAACGTCGTCGAGTTCACTGACAGAAAGTGACAGATATCAAGCAAGGAGCATAATCAGAGTGACGAATATGCGTGAACAATACGAAATCGTAGGTATAGAGAACGAAGTCCAAGTTCACTCAACACTCGTTCTAATCCTGATTTTCAGTCAGAAATTCCTAACCTCATATTAGAAATCACAAAAATTAACTGATAACACAGATATTGTTCCGTGTTTCGTGAGGTGGATATAGATTATAGAAAGTCTATGGTTTGAAGACAGGCTTTATGCAAGAGACCTAGACAGGGAAGCAAAAATGATGTTATCTTTTGGGATATACTTATTATACCATCTAATGGAGCTCTGAAGATGAGTATACGCGATGAGTACAAGCAGATTTGAATTGTTCAAGACCAAATTACTACTCAACGACGATAGGAGATAATATTCAGAATAATTTTTTGTAAAGCTGGACTAACTCTAGCAATTTATTGCCTTTAATATTTCATGGTCTGAACATCATTTTATAATTAAATATCTATATAAGAATCCCCAAAAGTCAATTAAAAAAAAGGGATATCATTTAAACTATGATAACATGATGGAATTAATAGCGCATCCACCATTTTAGGCATCATCCAATATTTTTCTTCATACTTTCAGACCAAAAATTATTCTTCGCTTAAGACATAAATTCTATTCTGGCATTTTAAATAATCAATTTCATCTTGGTTTATTTCTACTTTCACGTTCGACTTCGATATGTAATGTATTTTTGCCGGAAATACACAACTGACTTATGACTCAGGAAGCTGCAAAAAATCTACTAACTGAAGTAAACCCAGAAGCATTGTATAAGGACCAGACTTTATGAATACCAGTAATATCGTTGTTTGAATACAAACTCAGTCACCTTTCATCGAAAATTTGCGTTAAAATAGGTATTGAGCAAAAAATGGTGATAAAAAATCGATTCCAAAACTAAACAGTTTCCTACGATAAATAACATTTGAGAGTTCACAGTTTTCCTTGACCTGCTAGGTGGCGCTCATAGCGGCCCCTGAAATATTCAATATCCGCAACACATATAACTTTCCGATAATTACTTGATCGGCAGGTAAAACATCAACAACCGTGTATTCTACGACAGCGACCGAGTTCATCGAAACTGTTCACGCCGTTCACGGATAATACTCGCGGTGCGGTCAAGTCTTGTGCTAATTTCTGCGGATATGAACCGCTTTAGACCCTTCGTTCTGTGAGCGCGTAAAAGTGACCCATCAAGGGTATAGGAAGTCCCGGAAAAGTGGTACTGAACCAGGATAATCTACGATGTTTTGGAGTCATTGACAGATATAACCAAGAGTAACAGGTGAGACACGTAGCTATTGTTACCGTGCCAAGCGGACCGAGTAGTGCACCGACTAGTATCCCTTGAAATTTGACCATTTTTTTGTCGTACTGTCTGCACTCGACGATTGCCTTATCAAAGTAGCCTTGGTTGTATTTCGAAAACGGATTTCTTGAGTTTGATACTGAGGTCATGTGTCGCATCAACGGTTAAACATACACATACCGGTTCTATACGTACTTACGTCTTCTTTGGTTGTCATGACTATATATCTTTTTTTATCGACTACGGATTTCTTCCATGATGCTAGTACAATTTGAAAAATTCGAATCTGTGGGAGAATTATTACCGATTTACAGTTATTTGTAGAAAGTAGCCTAGGGCAAGTAATGAAAGTACCAATTAAAAATGTCCCATCAAGGTAATATGCTGAAGTACTAGTCGAATCAGTAGATTCACATTAGTTGAAAACTTTTCAGTCGATGTTTTTAATATTTTGAGCTCTAGTTTTCGAAATACCAAAGGGTTTGCATAATATAATAAAATAATAAAATAAAATAATATAATATTCATTACCATGGCGAGACAGTAGCAAAACAAAACTTAGATGATACCTACTTTCTGAAATCAGATTATAGTCTAGTTTTTCTCTGAATTCACCGTTCTGTTTATAGGCACAATCATTGCGAATGAAATGACTTGCAGATTCTTGAAATTTGTAAGCTGAATTTTAAGGGGAAAGGTCGAGATCCTGAATGGACACAAAATATGCCGATAGTGTCCGAAAGTAGGTACTTTCGGGGTAGGTACCCATCAAGGCAGTGGCGTAGGGACTAGATATCGAAATTTGTTTTTTTGCTCACAAACTTTCGGGCGCCCCGTATCACGGCTGATATGACGGTAGCAACGCCCCTGCATCAGGGGTTGTAAAATCGAGGACAGCATGAGGAATAGAGCATATCTGAAGGCTTGATTATTATAGAGCGGCTACTCAGGTTCTGAGTATTGACCCTGTAGAACGCTGCTCGGAGTCCAAATAGAAACATTTCCCAATCTTCTAATTACTACTGAACTCGTTGGAAATAAAATTTTCCAGGATTTATCACAGATCCGGTAGTCTCTTAATCTATTATTCAGATTCAAATAAAAACTGAAATTTGTCATGTCCATAAAGTTAGCAGAGCCACTTGCACGGAAGTTAATGAAAACCATCTCAGTAATTGTCGAATATTTGTCGTGAAAGAAACAAATTTGTCGAGAATCCGTCGTGAAAGGAAAAAAATCGTCGCGCTTTTAGTTTTTTTTAAGGCGTGGATCTGCTAACTTAATATTAAGTTAGTAGGGCCATTCTAAATTATGCATCGAATTCGATCAAAAATGTTCTGGTTTTTTGGGACATTTCGCAAAGTCGGCAACACTGCATTGGTATTTTGACATTTCAGGTTTATTTTTCGTATCATTATTGACTGATATTGGGTTGTATGTTAGATTTTCTATTACCCGAAATGAACAATTCTCGTTTCAATGCTGAATAATGGAAATATTCCATTCTCACGGATATAACATCGAAGTAACTTTGTGATGCAAGAAAGTTGATTAGATGACCTGTTAACTTAATATTAACTTAGTAGAGCCACCCCTTTTAAGAAAATCTAAAAGTGCGGCAAATTTTTTTCTTTCACGACAAATATGTTTTGGTCGTCCTTCAATCGTTCAGCTCATTTCCCGAAGAAAAAACGGTCATCTAATCAACTTTCTTGTATCACAAAGTTACGTCGATGTTTATCCGTGAGAATGGAATATTTCCATTATTCAGCATTCAAACGAAAATTGTTCATTTCGGGGTATGGATGATTTAACATACAACCTAATATCAATCAATAATGTTACGAAAAATAAACCTGAAATGACAATATACAAATGCAGTGTTGCTGACTTTGCGAAATATCTTAAGAAACCAGAACATTTTATTAAAACCTAAAAAAAGGTATAAAAAATTATTTTTTTCCTTTTTTTCACTCAAGATGGTTTACGACAAATACTCGACAGTTATTTATAACATTTTTGATCGAATTCGATGCATATTTTAGAATGGCCTTGCTAACTTAATATCAAGTTAGCAGAGCCACCCTTAAAAAAAACTAAAAGCGCGACAGATTTTTTTTTTTTTACGACAAATTCTCGACCAATATTCAACAATTACTGAGATGGTTTTCACTAACTTCCATGCAAGTGGCTATGCTAACTTCATGGACATAAATATGTCAAGGTTCGTCATATCGAGAGAAGTAGATAAAAAAATTGCAGTTGCATTTTCGCGATTTTTCCATAATTAGAGTCAAGTCGAGGTATATTTGATATACACTTTTGAAGGTGGAATAAAATTTGCAACGAAAAATTTGAGGAAATCCAAAGTCGAAATGTGAACGGTTATTCTTCAATTTAACATTATTTGATTTCAAGAAGATTTCATTGTTTTTCACGAAACCAATTATAAACTTCTACTGATTTTTGTAGTCTCATCAAATAATACCATATATACAGGGTTGGGATAACGTTTGGAACCAAGTAAATATCTTTTGAACGAAAAGTATAACATTCGTGAAAATTTGTAGGTAAGTGGAATGGCGCAAAATACATCTGAAGTTCAATATTTTGCTGATAACATACTTCCGGTTCAGCCGGAAATACCCTCAACTTTTTTAATTTATATGGGACCTCCTGTATATCTTTGCAGATGTTGAAAGACGTTAAACCTAGTATATGCACATTCGTAATCCCAATAAGCTCTTTCAACATCTGCAAAGATATACATCAGGAGGTCCCATATAAATTTGAAAAAATGGGGGGTTTCCGGTTCAACCGGAAGTATATCATAAAGAAAAAATTGTACATCAGATGCATTATGTGCCATTGCACTTGTCTTTTTCTTTCAAAGGGTATTTACTCGATTCTATACTTTATCCCAACCCCGTATATTCCGTAAGATAAGATCTCACGGCTTTCAAAAAAGTTTCAGTGACAGGTGTCATCAGTTTGAAAAGAAAATATCAGTAATATATTTCCAATGGTTTTATGAATGAAACCTAGAAAACCTCTAATGCGAAGTCGGAAGATTTTACGTGCTTTTCCGAATTGGAACCTATTACCTTCAGAAATTTTGCATTAACCTTCACGCTGTCAGTTTTCAACCCACTAAACTTAATTTCAACTCGATCACATCTGTATTTTCGAAAATGTTGAGAAAAAGTCTCTAAGGGCCAATTGCACCGTTTTCGTCTTAAGCTTCAGTTAGTTAAGCGACGATAAACTTATTAAGCTCTGGTTTGAATATTCGGCTTGCACCGAGGCTGAATGTAACTAGATTAAAGTTAATCTACAAATCTGGTTACTTTCTCATGAATTGGTACTTGTGACTGGCTTCATGTTGTTTATTTCAACCCTAATTGATGAAATATTTTAATTCAAAAGATGAAACTCATTTTATGGGTTCTACCATATTTCCATAAGATATGTAAAATCAAGATGCATCTATTGAAAAACCCACCGAAAAAATATATATGACAGACTTTATAGCTTCCATGAAAACATTGCATGTAACGTTCCCGACTTGTTCATTATCATTAAGACTAGGGATCTCTTATTAAAGATCTGTGCTCGTACTTCTGCATCAGGCTTTAAATATTATTCAAATTTATAGTTATATACTCAAGTAAACTTAAATTTTGTAATATCATAAGATTTGAGCTTCTGCATGGAATTACAATCCTGACGTTTGTAAAATGAATAAATAAATAAATAGTATTGATTTATCCGAAACAACTTTCGGATAAGGAACGGCTTACCTAAGGATAGACTTTCTATTGAATCATTTTGTTTGTAATAAGTATATTATGAATTGAGTTAATTTTGGGTCGAATATAATGAAAACTCTAATGTGAGATCCGCAGAATAAAAAGTATTCTTTATAAATATTGAAGTATCATGTATGGATGGATTGATGAAGGTGTACGTTTGAAGATCGACTAATACGAGGAAGCAATTTCTTTTACGTTAATTCGTTTGTAGTTATATTTTGAGTCCAGTTAATATATAATCGAGGAGAATGGTAGCACAGAGACAGCACATGCACAATGATAATGTAGTATATGATAGCTTTCCACGTAATACATCACTAAATAAAATAGTACTGAAGAATCTTCAGGAAACTAAGGTTTTTCGTTCCAAATATGTCTTCGATTCCATTCTGCTATTCGCTCTTGGAAATAAATAAGCATATCATTGTAACTTTATCATTTCGAATATTTGAAGGCTTCTAAGAAATGCCATCGAGGTTACTAACTCAATGGAAATACTGATGTTAATTCTTCATGCTTTAAAAGATACGAATCAATGCCTACTGATGTCATTATCTCTCTCTATATCATTTTTCATGAATATCATCTGAAATTCAATAACTTTTAATCCAAATTTGATTATCAAATCCATTAACTCGTATGAGCTCTTCATGAATGTCCAATGTAAAACAAACTGGAAGTTACGTCCAGAAAAATGTCAAACTTGTGCGAAAGTAGGGTTAGATTTCGAAGCTTACCATTAATCCTTCTTTTAAACCCCCAAATTCCAGGGCTTAAATTTAACAGTCAGTTAAGTCCATTAAACGAGGATTTCGTGACGGTGCAAGATAATTTTTTACCTAAACCTTGGTTATGGTCTTAATCTATGGTTTTGTAATACGGTGCAAGTGGCCCTAAGTCTCTTTTTCCGGAAGTTATTGTGTTTACGGTCGGACTAACAGTCAATAGTAAACACAGTGATAAACCATTTGGACAATCGAAATTTCAGAACCGGTTCAATTATTTCGAGAGGTCGAAATTCTGAATAAGTAAAATCCACCTAATTATTCCACAGATATATCCGTTCGCAATTTTATTTTGACAACATTTGCAAATAAAACACTCAATATAGTTGAGTTTCGATATTCCTGGCCAGTACTTGTCAGTAAATTTTGACCGTCGATTTTACTGGCACTGCTTTGGTAATTCTCCGTATCAGTACGAAGCGTTTCGAAATTACTGATACTGTCCAGAACTGATTGGGAATATCGGAACGCAACAATTGAAACATTGATGATACCATTGTCAATCGGAGCATTGTACGAGGTATCCGGAAGTTTCGTAAAATTCTGTTTCATCTCTGTGAAACGAGCTTCGTATGGAAACATACTCAATGAAAATGGAATGTGTGAAAAAGTTTCTAAATTAATACTATTCATTTCCTGAAAATTATCACATCTCTTCCACAGGTATCTTTCACTTTTGTGAATAATTGTTTTCTGTGATATCATCTGATTAAGGGCCGTATTTATTTTTTTATCTTTTTTTTTTAACTTTTATTTGTTTGCATAGAAAAGCAAATTCAAGGCGGCCTTCAGTAAGGAAGCCTCAAGGAGCATCTATAAATACGGCCCTAGGACTTTTGGGCTATGTTCCGATATACACTGCGAGCACTGTGAAGTGTGACGTCAATTCAGTATACTGTGAAGCCGTTCCTGTATTGTTGGCTGTACTGCTTAAAGACCTATCCAATCTCTAGGGCCCGGCATGCCGGGTGCCCGGTTGGCCGGTTAGGGTGTCGCTTATTACCCTACCCTAGATACCGGTCTGACTTTTGTGATCTGAACGTCAACGTAGGGACATTTACAAATATCCAATCGTTATGTCCCCGAAATTATCGAAAAGACAAAAAGTTGCATTAGTGGTGAGTTTGGCGGTCAGTACCTCGAAATCCACCAAACGGAAGGAGAGGGGAATATGGGTGAAAAAATATTTGCTCCTCAGAGAAAACTCTCAAATAAGCAAATACTTCATTGTTTAGACCAAACAGATTCACGGAACACTTGAGACTAGGAACAGACTAATTTGAAGAGCTACTTAACTTAGTTGCTTCGTTAGTAAAAAAAGATGATACCATTTCAAGAGAAAGCTTAATTCCACAACAAAGACAGGCTGTCACATTGAGATTTCTAGCCACCGGAGACCCTTATCAAGATTTGAGATTTAGTTCTTTGATATCTCAACCTCTCTTATAAAACATTATATCCTTGGCTGTTGCCGTTTCATCGAAGTTTTTATATATATTCCAAGATTTCTAAGAGCACCTTCTAGCCATCATTCTTCAAGTCTTTATTGACATAGTCTTTGTGGTGTTCCTTCCACAGATACGGCATTTCCCTGTATATTTCTATTATATTAAGTAAGATTGCTTTTTCTCTTGCGCACATCTCACAGAATAACGCATTCAGGCTTATGACACGTTTATGTGTATTGTACGCTCTCTGCGTTGCTATGCAACTGAGCTCCCTAACTCCCTATCGCTTATTACACTGCACGGTATGCCGGGTACGGCAGATTGGGTCGACTCAATCGCCCTAGATCAGGAACCTAGCTGCCGGTTCCTTATTACCCTACCCGGTCCCTGCCTGCCGGGCCCTGGAGATTGGATTGTGTAATAAGCCTATTACTGTATAAAACGGAACGCAGTTCAGTATATTGTCATGGTTTTTGGCGCCAATTTCAAATATCAACTGAAGATCAACTATTTGGCCGACAGTTATCAATAATGACTTAATGGATTTCAAATTCATCAGGGATTGAAAAGTATCTCGCCTCATACTGTAATTTAGTAATCAATGGAAATGCAATGGAAAACAGTTAATGAAAATTCTAATTACCATGATGACAAATGATCAATAACTTCGTTGGATAAAATGCATGCTTTTAAGAAAATTACTCTTAAAAGTATCATCAGACATTCGAAATACTGTTTTCTCCACATTATTTTCTGTTCTGGGGATGATATTTTGTTCCGCTCTATTTCCAGAAAGACATATGAGATCTTCATCATTGTCAGAGTTATCAATGGAGCATTCCAATAAATGTTTGATTTCACCATAGCTATTGCAATTATTCGTAATCCATTCGTTATTGTTTTTCAGTTAAATAATAAACATGTTGGAAGTTCACTTTTACGGTACGTTACCTCGTTTGAATAATTCAATTCTCAAAGCACTGAGAGCACTTTACCACGAAACCGCCAGTGTTCACAGTGCAAATATGGCGATGATCAATGACGTCACATATTTCTGTAGGATACTGTCAGTATACTGACAGTCCATAACGGAACGAAATTCTCCGCAGTGAGAGCAATGGACAGTGCTCTCAGTGTATATCGGAACATACTCTAGATAACTGTATATCACAGAAGATAATTTTAAAACCCCTGCAAAAATCAAACTCTTAATGACCAACCGCGAAAAGAGGTCATGTCATATGAAACCAAGGAATTATACGAAATATCAAAATTCTCCTAAAAATTTCATTTAAATACGACTTGTATGAACATTTCCGAAGAAAGGAAAAACAAAGAGTATATTAAAGAATATACCTATATCCATAAAGAATTAAACTTTTTCATTTCATAGGTGCCGCCATATATTGGCAGCGAATCCATATTTAGGAGTATTCTGAACTATATTTGAAATTCTATACCAAGGCTCGCATTTTTCCATGAATTCACGAATTTCTTGGAAATACACGTTACTGTTTCTCGCGATATGTTCGGCACAAAAAAATATTATCGTTTTTTCTCTATCCGTTCGCATCTTCCTGATTCCCCGGTTCTATCCCAACGTTTCCAAAATGTTTTCTTGATGTTCTTTTGTGGTTGGGAAACTTATCAAGTCAGGAACACCTAATTTTCTTTCACATAAAACAGCTATGAAGCTGAGCTCTCATATGAGGTAATTTTATAATTACCTGTTATGAAGAGAAACAATTTCAGCAGCATATGGCAAATAGTTTCTGAGATAACGAAGAATTTGAAAATATTTGATTTCAAATTTTCTATTGATATGATCCTTACGAAATTTCGCAGTCATCTCCAGGTTGATACTTCACAACTACAAACCAAGTTGCAATTCGATCGGATCGGTATATTTAGAGTCGTTGAGGAAACAAAATTTCAGCTGGCTATACTTCCGAAACCGTTAGGCGGATTTTGTCCATCAACGAACATAACCAAGATATTCAGGCTCCGACCTTACTCTGTAAATTTCAAGATTCAAGCAATTTGAGCACGGATTCTTCTTCACGTGTCCAACGTAATCCTTTCAGACCATTTTCGGATCAAAATTCGAAAGTAACCGACATTTGAGCAGGACGATAGCAAAAACCACTCCATTCTGTGGGCTTTCGAACAACATATCAACTTCTGTGGAAGCTTTCTTCCCGCTGTTATATCATGACTAACGTGATGACGACAAAAAAGAAAAAGGGGTATGTGATGGGATAAGAAATTTGAAAATAACAGATATTTGGGCAGAACGAGAGCAAGCTCTTCCTTAGAACATGCGAGCAAAAAGGGTCACAAATCCAATATATACCTGCTTCCAATCATCAAAAATAAGAAAGTTTCGCTAAACTCCGAACAAAATGAAGAATCAAATAAAAATTCTCGGTTCGGTAACCAGTTTGATTTTTCAATAATCACGGTACACAATTCCATTATCATTTTATGTGCTGCAATTGAACTCTCTTCCGTTAGTCGTATCACTTTGAAAACTTCAGAAATTCCGTTTTCACGAATAATCAGTATTGAAGGTTCAAATTATTATCGCCGATAAGTGGAAAATTATATCGAACATCGATGAAATTTTTTCCTGATAAATCGGGTAGAGTATTTGAAAGCTTTACATGATCGACTGAAAGTTAATTCTGTTGAAAACTTGAACATATTGTGAATCGATAGGACAAGAATTATTGGAGTTAAAAAATTTGTTTTATTCATCAAAATTTATCGTATAAAATTCTAGAAAAGCACTTGAGTTAAGTCAGCAGCTTTTGCGCCCATGCCTTTTCAAGCACCTTTACTTTCTTATGGCAATATCTGGTGATCTTCTATAATCATATTATCCGCATTAAATTTGACATTAACTTTAGAGCTGTCATTTTTCAATCAAGTACTGGATTTCAATTCGATTCAATCTGCATTTCTAGACATATTGTGGGTATAAAATTTCAATCGGTATATCTACGGAATCATAGGGCCGATTTTACCCATCCACGAATTCGACCTTCGTTTTTGAGACCCAAATCTACCTTACAAATATCTTCCGAAAGAATCAACCTGAAACCTTGAAATTTGTAGTGTTGTTTGGGACCTTTATAACGAAGGCAAAATTCGTGAAATCCAACCCATGCTTCCGCAGATTGAAAAGTTTATTGCTCTAATATTGCCAAAAAAACAGATCAGATGGAATTAAACTCTAGTATACTCGATTGAAAAATGACAGCTTGAAGGTTCATATAGAATTTCGTGAGGATTATATTATCAGAAGATCGTAGAATATTGAGTATATGAAAACAAAATTCGATTTTTTTTTTCAAAGACACGATCATCAATCAATTCTGCACAAAATGGTTCATCAGCATTTCGAAACTAGTTGCCAAGTTACATCATGATTGAATCGACGATTTTTGAGATGTACCTGAAAATACAGAGTTGCAAGTCGTTATGATTCAAGTTACTGCCAAGTTTCAATCCAATCGCTCAGGTAGTTCCGGAAATATTAGAGAAGTAACCTCGAAATTTCAAATGTCCATAACTCCGGAACCGTTTTTCTGATTTCGCCCATTAACGAACATGACTGTCGCAGTTTTAAATGCAACCTACCCTGAAGTTTCAAAAAGAAAGAATTTTCAGTACGCCAGTTATCGTACCCGGGCCGGCCGGCCAGAAATAATCGATTTTCAT
This sequence comes from Myrrha octodecimguttata, assembly GCA_958510865.1. Classification (NCBI taxonomy): domain Eukaryota; kingdom Metazoa; phylum Arthropoda; class Insecta; order Coleoptera; family Coccinellidae; genus Myrrha; species Myrrha octodecimguttata. The sequence goes on from OY294057.1 coordinate 38,520,078, forward strand.
ACCGGATTCGTACTCAGTACGTCCAGCCTACTGAGAGCATATTCGAAATCGGAAACATTCGAACAATACAAAACTATAGCACACTGTTTCCTAGAACATGCTCGCATAAAAAGACCTCTTACGAAATAATACACATACGCCAACTACTTATTGTTTCCAAAACAAGAAGTTTGACATAATTTATCCCATTATTTCCGAAAATAATTAACATAATTATTATACAATGGAGCTTAAATGTGGTAGGCAAAATGTTGTTAAGAGTTCACTGCATTTTATGTGCCGAATTCCATAAATATCTGATGGATGGCTCAAAAAAAATCATTCGTAAATTTTGCGAAATTATTCTGGAAATTTCTAACGATTTGACGACAGAATATGTGTTCGAATGTGGCTATTGTATTATCCAGGTCGTCAGTGACCTCAATTGAAATAAATTAAATTATGTCATTAGCAGAAAAGAATGATTGTTTCAACGAAATGCGAATGTGAATATAATTTCAATTTCGAACATATAAAACAATTAAAATAACTTCTGAATTCATTGAATTTTCATTGAGATTGTATAGAATAAAAATACCATACTGTATTTGAATGAAGGTTACATTTTCTTAGATAATATACTAGTAGGGGATACTAGCAGAACCAAATTTCGAAATTTTCGTTATGGATATGATTAACACCCCCTTTCGATATGTCAACATAATATGGTTTTTCGAAAGATTCATTAATCAATAAATATAGATTTATACATACTGGCTAGCCAACTGAAAATAAAATACATTCATTTTCTCTCTGGAAAATTCTGAAAAACGCCCATACCCGTCCGGTCCAGACTTTTTTCACCATTTTGGCTCCCCCTTACTATCAAACTCAAGCGAATCCATCTCGAAATATTTCAATGGCAGTGAGAGTCCAGTAAGATTTCTTTCGAAAGCTCTAACAATTATCTTTGTAATAACCAATCTATGAATTTTACATTTCTGAATAATCTCAATTCAAAATTTCATTTGTTTTCAGAAGTTCAATTGTTCTGAATGGTCGTTCGCTGCTATACAATTACACCATGCAATATTAGAGCTCTGAATTCTCAAATTATAAAAGAATATACATAGTGAGTCTCAAAGTTGTACATAAATGTTAATCATGAATTTTTCTCAGCAAATGAAATACTTTTTTCATTTACCATTTTTCCAGGTTCAGCTCAGTTTAATAATTATGAGCATTTAAATATTTCTCGATGTGCTAATACACTCCTGCACTTTGCTTGCAAGTTCAACTCAGATGTTTCATACGGTGATATGAATTGCAGAATTAGCAATCCATTGTATGAAATTCAGAGAAACCCCATTGAAAAAACTCATTTATTCACTTAATTCTTTCGTTTTGGTACAATTTGTGGTATTTCTGTAAGAACGTATTTCACTACAGTTGATCATCAAAACACAAATCTTCCAGTTGATATTCATATCCTGATATTTCCCGGTAAGATTACATACAATTTCATCCTTGTCCATCATCATATTGCAAATTCCCATAATTATCTTAGCATAAAATCTATGAATTCTATAGAAAGTCTGGTCCACAAAATACAAATATATGTCTGTGGTCGGATGACGAAATGGATAAATATTTCTGTGATCCAGGTAAACGTTTGCGGGGCTCAATTCATGGCCTTTACAGTTTTATGAATCGGCCAAACTACAACTTGGAAACCGTTTGAACTAGGATGAAACTTCACACCAAAATTCATTTCATTCGGATCAACCATGTATGTCAATGCTACAAAAGAAAGACTGTTTTTGTGTGAATTTCAAAAGCCTGTATTTTTTTACTGTAGTCTGAAAAAATGGCGATTGAAAAAAGTTTTCCAGTTGATGAGACGATTATATGGTCAAAATTAATGTATATCTTAAAGACCCTGCCTGAATAGTTAAGAAAACTGTGAGAGATTTCTTGGAAATTAAGAACGATATATCTCTCGATGAATTTCAACAGCCGCTTCTTACTGTATTCTGGAAAAATAACAAATGAAAATAGTTTTTGATTGATGAGAGAATTCTATGGTTGAAATTAATGGACTACTTAAAGACCTAGCCTGTATAGTTAAAAAAACTGTGAGAGATTTCTTCGATATTAAGAAAGATATATCTCTCGACAACATTTCAACAGCCTCTATCTTTTTACTGTTACCTAAAAAATAGCAAATGAAGAGAGTTTTTCTATTGATGAGAGGATTCCATGGTCCAAATCAATGTACAAATTGAAGACCCACCTTACATAGTGAAGAAAACTGTGAGAGATCTCTTGGAGATTGACGGTGGGTATTATAGAATTTTTTACTGATTACTAGAAGTTAACTTGTGAAATCTGGTTCAAAAATGAGAGTTAACTGCTCTCTATGGTCAGAATGAGTTTTATAATACCTGTCCTAAGAAAGATATATCTCTCGATGAATTTCGACAGCCTGTGTATCTTTTTCTGGAGCCAAATCTGGAAAATTGGCAAATGATAAAAGTGTTTCATTTGAGGAGATTATTCTATGGTTGAAATTAATGTACAACTTGAAGACTCATCCTGTATAGTTAAGAAAATCGTAAAAGATTTCTCTCTCGATATCTGTAAGCCACTAGAATATTCAAAAATACAAAAAATAATTTCCCACTTGAAACAAATTTCTACGATTTTTTGCGTCTTTCCAAAGTATTGACCAATTTCCTGAAAGTTGCTCTATTTTGTTCTCAGTGGGCCACACTATATGTATTGTAGGACATTCTTTGTAGGCCTTGTTACTGTTTCGTTATGCCACGTCAGTGACAGCACTGTCATTTAATGTTTAATGTTTCTTTTTTTTTGCTCGCATTCTCTAGAGAACACCATGCTATCGTTTTGTCCAAATCCCTGTAATTTTCGACATTTAATTTTGAAAATGGTCTGAAACAACGAAGTTGAACTCACTGATGACGAATTCAATGTCGAAATCTATTATGTACAGTTCAGGCTGTAGGTACGATAACGCGAGAAACACGACACATATATTGAAAAAAAAATTTGATATATTGGTGAACTTCTTAGCTCGTTGTATCAAAATAACTTCTTGCTGAATTTTGTTAGGATTGTATTTTTTTCGGATAGTTCCCATCAGATTTGACAAAAATCCATATTTCACAACAGTGCAACAAATTTCATTCATATCGGATCTTAATTTTGGGAGATTTCAGAAGAAATATGTAAAATTTCGTTGATATTTCTTCGGTATTTGAAAAATTTCGTGACGATCATGTCATTAAAACAATTCATGAAAAATTTCAATCTTAGTATTTCCGCTATCTTCAGATGATATTATCGTCTCGAAGTTCCTCATAAACCTTCAGGCTGACATTTTTCCATCAAGCACTGGTTTCCAATTCGATCCAATCTGTATGTTTGTGAATATCGTGAAAATGAAATTTTAAATGGATATTCCATAGATATACCATATATCATTGGGTACATCTGTGTGAAGTCCAAGTTCAAACCTACTATATATATACTACTAGTTCACTATTGAATGGACAATGGCCACCAATAAAAAAATCTAGAAAAGCACTGTCGTGAAGGCAGCAGCTTTTGCGCGTATGTTCAATATAGATGACCGCTTCGGCGACGAATTTGAACACATGCGCAAAGGCATCTGCCTTCACGGTAGTGCTTTTCTAAAATTTTTTTCGATAAATTACTGGATTTCAATTCGATCCAATTTGTATTTTTGGAAATACAGATATTAGATAAAAATCAAATCCAGTAATTTATCGAAAAATAACTGTTCGAAGGTTCAAACAGAAATTAATGAGGATGATATGATAGGAAGATCACAGAATATTGAATATGTATGTGAAAAAAAAAATTTGATATTTTTTTCAAATTCTTCTTATGACACGTACAAAGTTGTGTTTCAGCATCTTTAAACTAGAGGCGACTATCATCAACTGGCATATAATGATTGGAGTCAAAAACTTAGGAAAACGGTAACATAATAGAATACAATACAAAAATAATACTAGTCGCAGTGTTTCATCTTTTATCTCCCGATTTACTCTATTCTATATTATAAATCAAAATCTTAACACTTGTATTCGACAACAATAGATCTCAAACGAACTAAGACACGTGGTAAGATTTTGACATATAATATAGAATAGAATTAATCGGGAGATAAAAAATGAAACACTGTGACTAGTATTATTTTTGTATTGTATTCTATTATGTTACCGTTTTCCTAAGTTTTTGACTTCAATCACATTATATGCCTTTTGATATAATAGTTAAATTGGTCAATCAAGACGTGGTACGTCGAAGGCAATAAAAGTAAATCTTAAGATATCAATATCGAAAGATATTATGTAAAGGTATTACAGAAAAATCTTTGTAATGATTGTATTAATAACCTTCATCAAGCAGACTCGTTCGAATTCAATATCAGAATATTTTGGACTGTTTCAGTATCTATCGGACAGTGGCGGTTGCTCAATAAAGTCGCGGGACGCTCGCGCTCCCTAAAAAATATATTGTCGTACAAAGTACGACACAATTAATTCTTTTCAGAATAATTAATATTTTATTAGGAAACAGCAACCGTTAGTTAAATCCCAACAAAAAATCTTCTTTCTAAGGATCAATCAATCCGTCCCTAACAGAATATGTCTTCATTTACCGTGGGAATATCGAAAATGTATCTCGGGCGCGTGAAAGTCGCGGCCTCACGGCCAGGCTGCTAGGGAACCTCATATAGGAACAAACGACCACAGCGAATGCTGTCGAATGACCCCGATCAACTCCGAACCATAAGTACACCAGGGCCGCGAAATTTCTAGAGCCTCAGTTCGAGTTCAGGTGCAGCCAGGTTGATTACTGCTGTTCGTTTACGAACTTTTTTTACGTGTTTATTATTTTGTCGGGTTGATGTTATAGACTTCACCTTGTTGGTATTCTCTTCGTTTGTTAGGATTCATAATTAAGTCAGTTAGCAACATTCTTGAACTAAGTTTTGATTGGCAGGATAAGCTGCAAATAGCCGATTAATTAAAAATTGAGGAACTGGGCCGGCCCTTGCCAGTTATAAAGTTATCACAAACTTGTTAATGAAAAGCCGAAAACAGATCTTCACGCGACGTTCTTCAATAGACATTTACAAAAAAATAACTGGATATGTGAGTGTGAAATGAAAAGTTTGTTATATTGTTTTCCGTGTTTGTTATTTTCTAAAATTGACTCATGAATAGATCCCAACTGTGTCCAAACTGTCCCAACTGTGATCCCAAATCAGTGAGTTACTCCATCTTCCAGCAAAATGAGGAAACATGAATCATATCGTGACCATTTCGATTCTTGCACTACCTTTGCCTTACTTGGTTAGGTGAATGTATCTCCCAGCTAAGCTCTGCATACAGTGGAATTTCACATAATAATAAGGTCGACAAATATAGACACATTCAAAAAAAATCATCTTTCACGTAAAATTTTGTAGCATTTTTTATTTGGCCCTTATAGCTCATGATGAAAGAGACTGTTCTGAGTATCAAGGAATATTCAAACAGTTAATTAATCTTACTGCGGAGCTTGACAAAAATTAAAATTTCCTCTTGAGAAAAATGTTCGGTGCTATCCTACTCTTTTGCGAAAGATACAAATATGTTAAAAATGTCTTTGGGTGTGGTTCACCCGGAAAATTTTTCGCCGCCGGCTTCCAGCTTTCCTCCCACCTATATGCCACTCAACCTACAATCTTTACTACTTGCGCCCTCCCGACCTCATATACATGACGACACGCCACTGGTATCGGCATAGATTTTTGAATCCATAACAATTAACCATCTCTTCAATATCAACTCGGATATTAATTTCGTTATTAGCGAAGTGCACTTCCATTACTTAGTTAGCTAGCTTTTATCTTAATTATTTATTCACCCATTTTATCAACCATAAACCCAATCTTTACACCTGCTACTCTATAACAAGCGATGTCGTAACTACAGCGTCAACAATTCACGTTTAAATAAACTGATTTGTCATACTTTTAGGAAGATGATAATGAAACATAATCTTTGATTACAGATCGAGTTAATGAATTGCCGCCACAATGGTCATCGTAACAAGGGTAAGTCGATAATATTTTACCAGTCCATCCATAGTCGGCGTAGGTATAGTATTTAACACACGAAGTATATCTATGTATGTGAAGTACCATATCAGCAAGGGGATTCATTTGAAATTGAGAGGGATTCCTTGATCTAGATTTTTGACCTTACATTATCTATGACTATAGACTGAATATTCCTTTTTTTGCGCGCATGTTCTAGGGGAACAGCGTGCTATCGTTTTGTCCAAATGTGTGTAATTTTCAAATTTGAAGCCTAAAATGGTCGCAAACGGGTTGGACTCACTGATGATGAATCCGGTATCAAAATTGATTCTGTCCGGCCGGCCGTGGACACGATAACTATCGAGCGGAGCAACCTGGCGACTTGAAAATTGTAAGGTAGTTCGTGCATCGGAATGCCGCGGTTAAGTTCGTTAATGGGCCAAATCAGCCAAATAGTTTCTGAGTTATAGCCATTTGAAATTTTGAGGTTGTTTACCTCATATTTCAGGAACTACTGAAGCGATTGGATTGAAACTTGGCATTTAGTTGAAGCATAACGACGCGCAACCTTGAGCAAAATTTCTTCGAGATCGTAAGGTCACTCAGTTCAGTTTAAAAAAAAAAAATTTCAAAATATTCGGAAAAAATTCTGCTCATACCTTGAGCTTCATATTACAGAGCTGTGTACCTAATTCTAATTTGATACGGTTATTTGTTATGGAGATATTGGGAGAAAATATGAAAAATTCGTGGTTTTCTTCTCGATATCATTGTTTTTTCGGTATAACTCAAGAAATACTGATTCAATCATGATGAAACTTCGCAGCTAGTTTGAAGATGTTGAAAGACAACCTCGTGATGATCGTGTCGTCCGAACAATTTTAAAAAAAAATTCATTTTTTTTTCAAATATTCAATATTATGTGATCTTCTTATCATAATATCCTCATTAAATTCTATATGAACCTTCAAATTATCATTTTTTGATAGAGTACTGGATTTCAATTCGATCTTATCTGTATTTTTGGAAATATTGGTAAAATGAAATTTTTAATGGGCTTATCGTCGGAATCATTGGGTGGATTTTGCCCATTCACGAATTCGGCCTTCGTTATTAAGTTCCAACCTTCTCTACCAATATCGAGTTACAAAGTTGTTTCTTTCGGAGATATTGTGTTTACGGTCGGCCATTAGGCTGATATTTCCATAAGGTAATCTCTCACCAATGTCCTAGGGATATTACTTCTGACAATTTCTTGACGTTTCAAATTTTGTCATTTTGTGTCTAATGAAACAATTTCACCCAATCATGTCAACATTACACTAATAATTGCATTCAGTGCAATTATCAATGTATATGACAACACGATTGAATTTGACAACTGAAACTAAAAATTTTCCGCTGGATATGTCCCGGACATTGACGAATCTCATGATTTTATTACAGAGTTCTCAAGCTCGTTGCTTGCTCAGCCTTCGGCTCAAGTCAGATACCAAGGAACGAGCTTTCGATATCTATTTCATAAAATGATCTCGTATTTTAATAATGTCATAGGTATATCATTACAGAAAAGCAATATCGTGTTGGTATGATTAACTTTCTTGTGCTACATGAGAAAGACATTGTTTTTGACGACCAATGGTTCGAGCAGGACGTCTTCCTTCGTCAAAGCAATCCCAATACATTGACGGTCTTGCAGGAGTTCTTTCCTGATAGTGTTGACTGCCGCTTCGACTACAAATATTGCGAATTGACACCCTTGGACTTGCAAAATACCTCTACACTATCAGATAAAAAATGATGGTACAGAAACAAATTAATATCGATGCTTAATTTCATACAGCCTAAACTTTTTGGTCCATCTCGCAGGTGAGGGGTAGGTGGGTATACTGCATTTACTTTTATTAACTATCCCGGTTGGCCATGATTTAAGTGTATCAAGTTTTTTTACTCAAAACTGACGCGAGTTGGCACTCGTGAAATACCAGCGATGTCAAAATAATTCTCAGAGACGTTGCCAAATGCCAATGTCAAAATTTCTGCTATATATATAATAGCAAATAAATAACATAATCACAAGGACGAATATGCGTCGATAAATCAACAAATATTCCCCCTTGATCAGTGGTGTAGGTGTTTTGGTTGATTGGATGATTAGCTCTGATCAAGGGGGAATATTTGTTGATTTATCGACGGATATTCTTCCTTGTGATTATGTTATTTATTACTACTGGAGCTCTTTCTTCTCCGTGAAAACAATTCCTATCTTTGTTAGATGCTGGACGTTTTCGTTTTGTGGGAATCCACATGAACCGAGTGTTTCCAATGTCGTGACAGTTTTTTGTAAAGCTGCAGTATCGCAGTTAGAGCGACCTGATGCGACGAAAGGATGAACGTCATGCACATCGATCAAAGTATTCTGCACTCGAAGGTGGTACTCGCAAGATGCTCCTGGCAGATGGCGCACTGTACGTTGTTATACTACAGCGGTCCATCTGAAAGGTGACAAGTATCGAGAGATTCCTTTGCGGTTTATCCAAGGTGAGTTGACCTGACGATCAACAGCAATTGTGAATCAGCTGTAGTCATTCTACTTGGATCCGCTTCTTCAGTGTAGGTGTTTTGGTTGATTGGATGATTAGCTCTGATCAAGGGGGAATATTTGTTAATTTATCGACGGATATTCGTCCTTGTGATTATGTTATTTATTACTACTGGAGCTCTTTCTTCTCCGTGAAACCAATTCCTATAAAAGCAAATATATATACATTTGCGTTCTGTGCTCTCAATCTCAACATAATCATAGATAAAATATACATAAAATCAGCAAGCTTGGAAACTAAACATGCCGAAAGTTGTTTTGAAGAAGCAGAGACAAAGTATCAGAATGTGCTATGTAGAATTGATATCTGCTTTTTCTGATTCTAATCCTGATAATTTGGAAGTTATTCAACATTTTCGACGTATGTGAGTGAAAACCAAGGAAATGATCACAATGAGAAAGATTTTGATTGAAAGAGACGACAAACAATTTCCTTCTATTGGTGCACCCAAAAAGCCACTGGCTGAACTTTATTTCGAAAAACTCGATTCTTAATTTCCGGAAAAGGAAATAGCATAACTGAATCTTCCAACCATGTTAATATACATGAAATATTTCCAGAATTAACAGAGAAAAAAGGTTCTTCAACATTCGCCAGGTCTTTGGAATGATTGAGTTCACATAATATTTTCATTATTTTCCCATTGTAAGTTCACATTTTGAAAAACAAGTAATTACAACGACCTCTATGTAGAAAGGAAAACGTTGTGTAGTTATTATATTTGACAGGAAAATCACTATAACCTAACATTTTCAAAATGTGCACGATGAAATGGGTCAGAATGCCACGGCCAACCGGGATAGTTTATGAAAGTGAATGGAGTATATACATCGAATTCAACGTTTCCAATGGAAGGTAGTTCGAATCCCTATGACAATATTGTGAGATATTTGTTAATGTCGTGCAAATATAAAAATAATGGAATGGTACGAGTTGGTTTTGAATGTATAAAAAACCATTAACCACGATGGATCTGGCCACAGGACGAAGTGTCTAGAGTGAATGAATGAACATTTTCCGTAGTGGAGGTGCAGAGTGAAATTGTCCTACTTAACCACAAAACAATCGATAACCTTGGCAAAAATCTGGCATGATTGCTTCATTCGTCTTTATGTCTTCACTCTTATCTTCCGTTTCATGAGCTAGTTGTGTCCAAATAATATTTTAATTACTTCATTCATTACTGTTACCATGTTCATTACTTTGTCTTCAATTTAATGACTATTCTTCACTTTTCAGTAATCCGAAAAAACTATAAAAGTATTTCGAAGAGCATAACCGGTATAAGAAAATTCATGAAACTTTTCGAAAATGGCCTTCAAGTTGAAACTAAGTTTTCTATTTAAAGTGCAATAAGCAAGGCGCTCAATTTGAACATTTCATTTGAATAAATGTTTTCTTACGTACAGTGAATACAATAAACAGATATTTCATTTTATTTGCCAAACCACACAATTGAAATTCAGTACTTTATTGGAAAAAACCTAGAAAAGCACTGCCGTGAAGGCCGACTGCGTAAACACAATAACTTTCGAAAGATACAACTTGAACTCTCGAAATTTGTAGAAAAGGTTTGGACCTTAATTACGAAGGCCGAATTCGTGAATGGGTAAAATCCAAAGAATGATTCCGCAGATAACCCATTCAAAATTTTATTTTCCCAATATTTCCAAAAACACAGATCAGATCGAATTGAAATCCAGTACTTCATCGAAAAATTACAGTTCGAAGGTTCATACAGAATTTAATGAGGATGATATGATAAGATCACAGAATTTATTTTTTTTTCAAATTGTTCTAATGACACGATCATCGCGAAATTGTGCATAAAGTTGTCTTTCAGCATCTACAAACCAGCTGCGAAGTTTTATCAGGATTGAATCAGTATTTCTTGAGTTATAGCGAAAAAACAACGTTATCGAGAAGACGTTCACTTGTTATCCTTTGAACATGCGCGCAAAAGCTGCTTACCTCACGTCAATGCTTTTCTAGTTTTTTTTCGATAAAATGCTGGATTTCAATTCGATATAATCTGTATTTTTGGAAATAAAATGGGTATATCTACGGAATCATTGGGCGGATTTTACCCATTCACGAATTCGACTTTCGTAATTAAGCCCCAAACCTACTCTACAAATATCGAGTCGTGGTTTCTTCCGAAAGTTATATTGTGTTTAAACAATTAATTAATAATTAAACACAATATCTTCCGAAAGAAAAAACTTACAAAATCGACATTTGTACAGTAGGTTTGGACCTCAATTACGACAGCCAAACTCGCGAATGGGTTAAATCCACCCAATGATTCCACAGATATACTCATTCAAAATTTTATTTTCCAAATTTTTCCAAAAATACAGATTAGATCGAGTTAAATTCCAGTAATGTATCGAGAAATGGAGTTCGAAGGTTCATACAGAATAAAATCAGAATAATTTAACAGAATATTGAATATTTGAAAAAAAATTTGAAATTATTTAAACAGAGCGAGTCTTGTACATTAATTTTAGCCATAGATTCCTCTCATCAAATGAAACACTTTTTTCATTTATCATTTTTCCAGATTCGGCTCCACCAAACAGATACAGGCTGTTTAATTTTCCAAAAAATTCTGTTTTTCTTGTGTAGCTTTGATATAGTAACTCCGAATGAGATGAATTTTGGTGTGAAGTTTTCTATAACTATGACACATATTCTTCAGTGATCACTTTCATCTTACTTCAAACAGTTTCCGAGTTATAGTCTCGCCGATTCATAAAACTATACGGAATAAGCATGAAGAATGCAGATAAAGTTTATCTTATGTCATCACAAGAATCTTCAATCATTTTGAAATATTTGATTATTCCTATATTCAACTTCGAATATCATTTTGGATGAAAATTCGAAAAATTTCTTTATATTTAAGGATCCGCCCCTTTTCTAATGGAGGAATTAAATTAAGCTGGGTTCACGTTTATCTAGACCATAGAATACATAGAAATATGCATCTTTTTCGCATAGAACTAATATTAGGTATATGCTCAGATATAAAATTTAGTTATAATTTCTATGGGTGTATGCTATTTCGGGAACACACCACAGACATCGTCCTTGTCTATGGACTAGACTTTCCATAACCATAACATTGGAATGTTTTCAAGTTAGTTGATTGATTTCATATAATTCATTTATACATTTCTTGAAGAAAGTATAATTATAGAGTTTTCAATATGAGAATGGGAGAGGATGGAATTGTATATAATATTATAGTGGAATGAAATTGTATATTGCATGAACATCAAGTTGGTGATCAGCGTTTGAAGCCCAGTGTAGTGAAATGTTAATATTGCAAAAAGCACCAAATCATAAGAATTAATGAGTTTTCTCAATCTTGTTCCTTCGAATTTCAGACCTTCGATTGGTTATTCTCCAAAAAAGACCACCGTAAGGATATATGTGGTAAACTTGCAAACAAAGCGCAGAAGTGTATTACCACATTGAGAAATATTTGATTGCTTTAAACTTTTTACCTGAGCCAAATTTGAAAATATTGACAAATGAAAAAAATATTTTATTTGATGAGAGGACTCTATGGTTAAAATCAATGTAGGTACAACTTAAAGACTCACTCTGTATATGCACGGAATGATTGGGCGGATTTTATCCGTCCATTTCAGCTCAAAATTCGAGAATTACAGACATTTGGACAAAACGATAGCACGCTGTTCCCCAAAATATGCGCGCCAAAAATAACCCTGAAAATAATGCGAAATCCTCCAAATATATCCTTTATCTAATCGATAAATATTTCTCATACGCGATAACCGCGAAAACTACATAATGGAATAGAGGACGAACGATATTCGCTTACTATACATGTCAGGAACTACAGTTAATCATCACAAAAATTTCGCAAACAGGATGCCGACTAAGGGCCGGTATTATTAAACTTAACTGGAAGTTATCTTTAACTTTAACTGACAGTTTTGACAGCTATGTCCTAACATGACTGTCATAACTGTCAGTTAAAGTTAGAGATAACTTCCAGTTAAGTTTTATAATACCGGCCCTAAGTCCAGAGTTGAAGTAGGCAGTCACAAAATGAAACATTAAGTGGATAATCGGTAATGTGAAATTGATATGGATCGAACATTCGGTGCATTTTTATTATGATTATCGAATACTGAATAATGTATAGTTCGATTAGATTTCCATTTGATAATTTAAAGGAAACAAACCGCCAAAATATTCAATCATGATTTCAGCAACTCATATTCGGAAATCTACTCATTGTATTGAAAACTCACAACCACAGAGAATAGAATTAACTAGAGCGGCCACCTAGATACTCGCGGTATTTCAAGCTTTCCCCACTCTCTGGTGCCCTATACTAGCTGACTCGTACTAGGCGGGCTCTTATAAGAATTGCATTATTCTGAAGTGTAATTCGTTTATCATATTGACCCTTTTTGTTTTGATTGATTTCAATAGAAATAATGGGCGTGTCCGTCGATTTTGAACGCAATTACAGAGAGAAAACATGAAAATTGCAAGTACGGAGGTGAAAAAGTGGTTCCTCTTTATCGTCTCCCTTAAAATTCCGAATTAAAAGAAAAATGGATTTAAGCGATCAGGAGGTATAATTATTTTAAACAAAGCGATCATAGTCGTGTTCAAAGTGGCCAGTTTGAAGAAAATGATTATTAATATCCTTTTCGTAGGCACTCAGAAAATGCTTTCCCATCGGTTTTCCCACATTTCACCTCATAAAGGCCAACGCTCACTTATCGGCAACAGCCGGGACCGCGGCATACCGGGGCCGACCGGAATTTTATTCCTCCTGCGCGCACTTGATCGGCAATTTTAGTCGGTGGCGACGGAAACTTTAGTGGACGCGAATATAATTATAGTAAGCTTACTTTGTGAGGAAGCGGAAGGTGAACAAAAACTTGAAAAATTGAATTGGCAATTGAAATGGTTCATTGAAACATTAAATTATGATGGTCAAAAACATACTTTTTGTCGAAATATATCATGAAGATGCTTCATTATTTTTGGGATTCTTCAATTTTAATATTAAATATAGAATTGAAACGGTAATTGCCCGATATGCAATGTTTGTGTCGCCATAGAAAAATTTCAAATCAACATTTTCTCATGGTAGCACGAAGAGTGTGCTAGGAGTAATTAAAATCTATTTAGATATTCACTTGGCAACCTCCAATCATCAAAGTTTTAGGAAAATTTCAAAAATGAAACCTAGCCATCATGAATGGTGGTAGATTCTTCCACAAACATCTTATTATTTGCATTCTGATGTCGGTTTGAAATCAAGGGATCATTCGAGGAAGGTCAGAAAAGTATTTTCACCCGAATTTCCCTAGTTGGTTCATCTGTTCCCCAATTTTCTTCCAACAATTGTTTTTCCTCTCTAAAAAAAGGTAGACTATTGTCTACCGTGTTCCAGAGCGGTCAAGTCCCATTCAATTACATAGTAAGAATAAAATTCCTGTCGTTCCCGGTATGTCGCGGTCCCGGCTGTTGCCGATAAGTGAGCGCTGGCCTTAAACCAGCCATCAACTTCTTCGAAATTCTCAATGAGAATTTGAAGTATGGTCCCTCTCCGATTATTTTTCCAATAGCAGAAATAACTAGCTAAATCTGATCTGGAAATCTGAACAATTCGAAAATACTAAACAAAAGCCAGTTGAAACGAAAATCGCTAACTTTAAAGAGAGATTGTTGAAAATTTACAGAAACAGACTTTAACTCTATCAGAACATGCACGATTTCAACAGAATATTGCGACAGAACTTAACCGTCGCATTTCGAAATGCAACCTTCCCTGTAAGTTTCTAGTCGGTAGGATTCTCCGTACGCACGTAATCGTACATACGGCCGGACTGCCGGAAGGAATTGTTTTTGATACTAGATTCGTAATAAGTGAGTCCACCCTAGTCGTTTGAGACCATTTTTGGCTCCAAATTCGGAAATAAAAATTAGGCAAAACGATAGCTCGCTGTTCATCCCCAAGAACATGAGTGCAAAAATGTTTCAGTTTTTCTTCGGTATCCATATTATTTCTGGAATACTTCAAAAAATTCTGATACGATCATAATAAAACCTAGAACCTAGTTGGCAAATGCTTAAGAATAAACTGATGCAAAATTTCGCACCATCATGTGATTACAACAATTCAAAACAATGAGGGTTTTTCCTTCATTTTGGTTATTACTGCAAATGCAAATTTGAACATAATTACTATGGGTTTGATTCATCATTTTCCCAAATAACCTCCAGAAAGTATTCAAAATTTGGGTTTGGGATTTGCCAGGTATGCACGAAGTGACAACAGTGTTTAATAGAATAGGTAGCTTTTTCTGCTATAGAATAATGAAATATTTATTCCTATTCTGTGGTACACACGTGTCCTTTGTCAATACAACCAAACATTTTACCTTTGCGATTTGTCGGTAATAAAACAGTATTACAGTCTGTGCTCTTCTTTTTCTATTTCTTGGTCGTTGTCTTCTACTCTAACCAGATCGAAGTATAGCTATCTCTGTTTTCCTAAGCAAAGTACCACATTTGACGTCCGTTTCTTTCCGAGAAAGCTGAATTCGAAGTTGCCATATCGTGCACTCAAGACTTTAAATGCAAATCCCCATTTTTATTTTTCAGTTTGAAGTGATCAAACATTTTTTATAAATATAATATTGAAATTAAATGTTTGAAATGTGATGTTCCAAAGGTTTTTCATGAAAATTACTGCATTTTCGTTTAAAGGAGAAACCCCCATTCTGTTTCCATCAGGATGGAAGAATGCGTTTGGTGGGGTCAATACGTGAGTATATGAGACTGCTTTTGCAATGAATTTGAAAGTTCGCATCAGTTCTATTCTAGAAATTTTCTGACTCTTGAATGAGAAGGGTCTCTCCAAGCTGATGGCCGACATCCACATTCGGCACTGTGCCGCCACTGGGTTTGCACCGGTCTAATTGGAAGAGCTAACCGGAAGTAACTTCATGCGCTACCAGTCGCAACAAGAGATTCATCCACACGACAAAACGAGGATGACCGGGTGTTGTAACGTCCGTCCGTACGGCGAGGAGAGTGCTATGGTTCGATGAAAAAATTTGAAATGCCGCTCTCAATTTTGTAGGTTCCGACCTACGGTAAGTTTCGACACTAGTCCGTTTCCGGATTGAGCCGTTCGGATCTATAAGGAAGTGGATTACAATTTTTTGAAGCGACAATATGAATAATAATACGAATGAAAATGAAATTTCAGCGGAAAATGAAGAGTGAATCAGATGCCAGTAAAAAGTGAATAATTAATCAGTTGAAATTCATCAAAAACTCTTATGGAAGCATTTTTGTTTTTTCTGCATCTCAAAAAACGCTGCAAATTTTACACAAGGGTTTATTATTTTCTCATTTAAATAACCCAATATGCCATTGATATCTCAAAAAACTTATATATTATGCATAACTCATTGCTTTCTCACAACACAGAAACCAATTCCATGAAATAGTTCATGTGAACATTGAAATCTCAATAAATACACTTGTATAATTGAATAACATTTCGACATGCAGAATGCTAACTGAGTAGCAAAATTTAAAATATTTTGAATGAGAAGAGACGTTCCACAGTCGTTTCACCTCTTCGAAAATCTTACTATTTTCCACAATTATTAAATTTCGTGTCGGTATTCTATAACTGAAAATGAACTACAAATCAGATAGGGTTTGTCCTTTTTGAGATATTAGGGATATAACCTCAATATTCAAAATGGTCACGAAATTTTTTGCCAATATCTGCACAAATAAATATCGGTCAAAACTGAAATTTGAAAAACTGTTTCTAAATGTTGACTCTGGAACCTGTACCAAATTTCATTGAACTTTGATGAATATGTATCCGAAAAAAAAAATGTTAAAAAAAAATTTTGCATTGAATCGAGTGTCTATATTTCACAATTAGTCATGATGTTTCAATCCGAACGCGTTCGTATTTCTTGACTATTTCAAACTGACACCAATACGTAAAACAAAATTCAAGACTTTCCGCTAATATCAAATGTGTAGATGTGATTTCTACTGAGATTCAACTTTGTTCTGAAAAATATTAAATAAAAAGATCTGTTACTTCCTAGTTCGTTTATTGGAACGAACCAACCGTTTATTGGAATAAACTAATAAACGAACTAGGAAGTAACAGATCTTTTTATTTAATAAATAACTTCCTACTTGGACATTGTTATTTGAAAAATATTAATGAAATGAAAAAAAAACTCAATCTTCCTGTGCAATTGATCTGAAAAAAAATTTTTCCCCAGCAGATATCCGATTCACTTGATTTACAAAGTATCCACCACACAAACTAAAGTTATTTTCAATAACATTTCTGTAACAATTAAATATATCGTGAACCTAATTCTAGATTATAAATTTCGTTCGTTGTTATCGTCGTCAGATACACTCAACCAAGAGGGTGTCAAATCCTAAAGTCTGTTTGATGTAAAGACGTGAAATTCAAACGAGTAGTTTGCCGACAACCAGATGATTATGCGGAATATTTTTGTCTACAGTGTATCCCTTGTCTAAAGTCACAGACCCCATTCAGAACAGGTAGATAGATTATAGGCTCCTAACTTTAGTCTAAGGCTACAACCCTCAGTATTATATTCTCGACAATCAACAATTGATGAGATTTGCGGTTTGCTATTGATTTTTTTGCATATTATATCCTCTAATTTGATGTATCATATAAATGCTCATCATTTTCTATATTCACGCTTATTTCAAACTGTCAGTACGAAAATTATTGGATTTCGATTGAAACCAGTAACGGATATCCACAGGTTGACGATAATCGTATTACGCAAACCGAAATTAATGGAAACCTCCGATCAACCGAATTTTTTGGAAATCTGCATTATTTTAAATTGCGCTACTTAATTCGCGTTCTGCATGTAAAAGTGTTATTCAGTTATAAAGAGTATTTAACATTGAAATCTCAAGATTTCAATGTTTCAAATGAATTTTTTCATGGAATTGGTTTTTGTGTTCTGAAAAACCAATGATTTATGAATAAAATAAAAGTTTTATTCAAGATATGAATGAGCTTCATGAAGAAATTTAATCTCAAATCCCGTAATCCGCAGAGTAATTTCTACAAATAATAATTTGATCCGATTTTCAGTAGTTATGTTTAAGATATTGGGAGAGAAAACCCAAAAATATTTAATCTGAACTACTTACGATTATGAAATTGTCAAGAACATCGATGGGGCCTTTGCAAATTGTGATTATAAAATAATAACGCATCCATTAAACATTTTTCGATATGTGTTGAAAATTTATTTTCATCTCCTTTTAGATATATGACTCTGGATGAAAAGTAAACCGATTATTCCAGTGAATTACAATCTTAGAACTGAATGCGATGATGTCATTTTCGACATTATTGGAAATTTGCAGCGTTTTTCCTTATAACTCAGGAACCACTGGTCGGAAATTATCCGGGTGAAATTTTTTTGGCTAAGTTTTGCAACAGTAATCAACGTTCTGAGTTGCATAAAAATTCGGTAGTAAGTTTTCGAGAAATAATTTTTTTAATTTTTAGGGGTTTAAATGATATTTTCACTGATAATATGTATTGTTTGAGGAAACATTCTTCAATAATGAATTATTTTGGATGTTATTCAATCATTATTTGCATGAATCAACAAAATGTAACAATTTTATCTACCGCACGCGCGATTTTTTTATTCGATTGCCAACAACGGTGACCGAAATTCTAAAAAAATTTGAAAAAAGCACTGACGTGAAGTCAGCAGCTTTTGCGCGCTTGTTCACATTGCGAAATGATGATTTGGAAATATCAGTGAAATTTCAATGGAATATGAAATTTTCAAAAAAAAAAAATTTTTTCGAATTTTTCCATGGATAATTCTTCTTATTGACACTGTCCATCTTCAAACCAAGTTTCATTTAGATCAGATAAATATTTTTCGAGTTATTGAAAAATCAAAATTTCAAATGGCTGTAGCACAAAAACCATTAGGCAGACTTGGCCCATTAACGAACTCAACCGAGATATTCAGGATCTCAACCTAACCTGAAATTATCAAGACTCTAGGTCCTTCCTTTCGAAAGTTACAGCGCACACGGACGGACGGCCTGCCGTACAGACTCAATTTTGACAACGGATTCTTCATCTTCTAAAATTACAGACATCGTGACGAAATGATAACGCGCTGTTCCCAGAACAAACGCGTAAAAATAAACGTTTGGACGAAGATCATCATTATATATCGAGGAACCACCAGTATCCTAGTAAAATAGTTTCAGGAGCACCTTTTTTGCTCAAAATTCGAAAAATGTTTTCTGATATTTGAGCGATAAAAGTATTCAATATATCTACTTATTATACCCCAAACACATTAAATTGAGTATATAAAATTGGTGAATAATGACAAGGATGATTATAATTAATTGTTGATATTGAGTGTTAATTCAGGAGAGCTAGAGCTGCAAAAGTTACGAAAGCCGCTAAATCAACGAAGGAACAGTGCAACGCTTTTGAAAAATTGAATTGAGAAAGAAATAATTGTTAAGGTTTTTGGACTAAGTTGAGCTTCCAAAAAGATAAAAAGTATGTTACTCAATAATATTTATTCGTAGAACAAAATAATGAAAATTCTAATTTTTGATGAGAAGTTAAGGAGAAAACAACAACTCAAGGGAAAAAGTATATACCTACTTAGTTTCACCGAAGCACTAAGATGAAATATTTTCATTTTGCTAATTATCCTAGATTTCAAGGAATCCTGTCAGAGGCTTGTAGCTTGTGCGAGTTATGATATCGGGAGTGTTCTGTGAATGAAATCAGCAGCAGTGGTCAGTTCCATCAAGTAAAAGAATAAACCAGTAGCTAGTTTGTATTATAATTAAGTTATTAGTAAAACTAACATAATCAAAAGGACGAATGTCTGCCGATAAATCAACGAATATTCCCCCTTGATCAGAGCTAATCGTCCAATCAACCAAAACATCGACACCGAAAAAGCGGATCCAAGGAGAATAACTACAGCTGTTTCACAGTTATTACTGATCGTCAGGTTAACTTACCTCGGATAAAACCGCAGAAGGAATCGCGATACTTGTCACCTTTCAGATAGATCGCTGCAGTATAATAACGTATAGCCCCCATCTTCCATAAGCATCTTGCGACTCCTACCTTCGAGTGCAGAGTACCTTGAACGATGTACATGTTCATCCCTTTGTCGTATCAGGTCACTGCGATTTTGCAGTTCCAAACATCAGTCACGACTTTGGAAACATGCGGTTTATGAGGTTTTCCCACAAGACGATAACGTCCAACATCTGACAGCTCCAGTAGTATGATACTTATACAGGGTGATCCCGGTGGAGACCGTCAGATTTTGGGATAAGTTTTCACTAGTCAAGACAGTCTCGGAAAACTGTTTGGTTTATGGTTGGGGGTCTCTGTTGAGAATATACAGGGTGATTTGTCCGATTCGACCGATTTTACTTTTATTGATAACTTTGGTATGGCTTATTCGATTTCAATGACATTTTCAGCGTAGTACAATAGTGTTGAACACATCCATTGATTTCAAATTTGTTTTCAAAATAAGCGGTTGTTATTGTGATAAATCCAGATTAATTGTGCAGGTTGAAAAGCACCCTGTACATAGCGTTTCCTAAACTACATTATCTGTTTACCATTGTACTATAATAAGTCATTATTTGAGAGTTTCTAATTTTTTTGGCACACTTCTAGTTTTCCGAGAAAATTTCTTCAAAAAATAATAATGTCGAAATTTCGCTCCAATCGATTATACTCTTATTGATAACTTTGGTATGGCTCATCCAATTTTGATGAAATTTGCAGTGTAGAACAATTTGGATGAGTACATTCAATAATCGCAACAATCTCTCAAAATACAGTGTTGTAATCGTGATAATTTCAAAATTTCAGATTAATTGTACAGTTGAGAAAAAAACACCCTGTACATTGCTTTTCCAAAACTTTCTTATTCGTTGCAGATTCTACAATAATATGTCATCATCCAGAGGTTTTTAAGTTTTTTGGCACACCTCCGGTTTTCCTAGAAAACATTTTCGAAGAAGAGCATTATCGAAATTTGGTTCACAAGCAGTGAGAGTATTCCGCACTAGGTAGGAAAGCTGTATCGTCCAAGGATGCAAAGTTGTTCGTCACTCTTAAAATATTCTTTTCAAATTCGAAATATATTCTGAATTGAATGATTTCATACAAAATATTAGCGATTAAATATGAATTTGGAATTTGAAAAGACTATTTTAGAACTTGAAAACTGCTTTGCGTCCTTGGACAATACAGCTTTCCTACCTCGGGCGGAATACTCTCACTGCTTGTGAGCCAAATTTCGATCGTGCTTTTCTCCAAAAATGTTTTCTAGGAAAACCGGTGGTGAGCCAAAGAAATCAGAAACCTCTGAATGATGACATATCTTATTGTAGAATCTGAAACGAATAAAAAACTTTCGGGAAAGCAATGCACAGGGTGTTTTTTTTCAACTGCACAATTAATCTGAAATTCCAAAATTATCACAATTACAACCCTGTATTTTGAGAGACTTTTGTGATTATTGAATGTACTCGTTCAGATTGTTCTACACTGTAAATTTCATCAAAATTGAATGAGCCATACCAAAGTTATCAATGAAAGAAGAATCGATTGGAGCGAAATTTCGACATTGCCTTTTTTTGATGGAATTTTCTCAGAAAACTAGAAGTGTGCCAAAAAAATTAGAAACTCTCAAATAATGACTTATTATAGTAGAATCGTAAACAGATAGCATAGTTTTGGAAATGCGATGTACAGGGTGTTTTTTCAACCTGCACAATTAACCTGTAATTATTACTATAACAACCGCTTATTTTGAAAAAAACTTTGAAATGAATGAATGTCCTCATTAATGTTGTACTTCGCTAAAAATTCCTCTAAAATCGAATTAGCCATACCAAAGTTATCAATAAGAGTAAAATCAGTCGAATCGGACGAATCACCCTGTATATTCTCAATAGAGACCCCCAACCATAAACCAAATATTGTTTCGAGACTGTCTTGACTAGTGTAAACTTATCCTAAAATGTGACGGTCTCCTCCGGAATCACCCTGTATAATCACAAGGACGAATATCTGTCAGTAAATGAACAAATATTCTCCCCTAATCTGAGCTAATCATCCATAATCAACCAAAACATCTTTGTTGCTGTTTCGGTTTATTGGATGATTAGCTCTGATCAAGGTGGAATATTTGTTGATTTATCGACAGATATTCGTCCTTGTTATAATGTTAGTATTACTACTAGAGCTCTCTTTTCTCCATGAACCAATCCCTATCGTTATCAGTAAATTTCAAGTATTGAATAGTATTCTAAGAAGATTTTATAAACTGTTTTCAAATTCATTTGAAACATTTTCCAAGGAATTTTCTCAGACAATATCCATGGTACACTGAAGTGCTCTTCTTTCCTGACTCTTTTTACTGCTCTGCTGCCTGTGGAAGGACAGGAAAAAAACAATTAAAACTCGTCACAAGTATCAAAGAATAATTCACGAAGAGATCCTGGTTCATCAACTTCACTGAGGAGCTTGAGTTCTCAACTGGTCTGCCTAAAATGCGAAGCAATTGATTCCATTCCATAAAAAAATCATCAGAACGAAAACGTTCTCCCAGGATTTGAGCTTTGGGTTCTTCTTCTGATAGCTTCTGTCGGTACTTTTTCAGCATAAGTACTCGAATTTTGCGAAGGCTGAATTACAGAATATTGTAATCATTATTTTTAAAGGCTCAACAGTGAACCTATATGCTCTCATCCAGGTAAAATTTGATGGTATATCCATGAGCTGAACAAGAATTCATCATTTCAGAGATTTTTTGTGTTTTGAACAGTCAAATGAAAACGGAATAAAACATTGTAGTCCCAACACCACACCTTTATGATGATTTACTCCAACAAAAAATGTTATATCCAATCAAATACACCATATTTTAAGAATATTTCAAAATATCTGTCGAAATCTCATAAAGAAAAACAGTACTAAAAGTTTTGAACCGAATATTTATCCTCAAACCAGCTGATTACCATCATTGCGGCTCTTTCTTATGGTTGGATCGATTCATCTCTCTTATCTTATTATTAGATCATTGCTTATAACTTTCCGGCAAGGTGAAATTTCGCAGGTAATGTTACATTTCAAATTGCGACAGTTGAGTTCGTTGATGGGCAAAATCGGCATTACGGTTTCGAAGTGATAGTCATTTGAAATTTTGAGGTTTTTTCCCTGATATTTCACTAACTACTAAAGCGATTGAATTGAAACTTGGAAGTTAGTTGAAGCATAATGAAGTAGTTTTTCAGAGATAAAATAATGGTAAACATTGGTGAAGTACAGTTACAGCAATGATATTTCACATATGAACCTCTTGATAATACACAATTTAGTATATTATCAATGATCAATTCAACGATTGAGTTGCTTGCACAATTATTTCTGATAAAGATATTTCTATCCAAAACGTTCATGGAATGACGAGATTTGTCTGACAAATAGGATCGAAACTTGGCAGTTAGTTGGAGTATAGCAACGCGCAACTTCTAGCGAGATTTTGTTGAGATCATACTATCCGTAAATTTTTTTTCGCGAACGATTCATCACATTTGAAAAAAAATCGGCGCGAACTCTGAGCTCCATATTCCATAGCAGTGCGTCAAATTTCAATCCGATACGGTAATCAGTTTTGGAGATATTGGGAAAAAATATATGAAATTTCGTAGTTTTCTTCACGATATCGTTGTTTTTTTCATTATAACTCAACAAATACCGATTAAATCACGATGGAACTTCGCTGATGCTGAAACACAACTTTGTACAGAATTTCGTGATGATCATGTTATCAGAACAATTTGAACAAAAATTCAAATTTTTTCCTTTAAATATATATTGAATATTCTGTGATCTTCTTGTCATATAAAACTCATTAAATTCTGTATGAACCTTCGAACTGTTATTTTTCAGTAATGTACTGGATTTCAATTCGATCTAATCTGTATTTTTGGAAATATCGGGAAAATAAAATTTTTAATGGGTATATCTGCGGAATCATTGGGTAGATTTTACCCATTCACGAATTCGGCCTTCGTAATTAAGGTCCAAACCTTCTCTATAAATTTCGAGTTTCTAAGTTTGTTTACGATCGGCCAAGAGGACGACCGCAAACACAATAACTACCGAAAGAAGCTACTTAGAAACTCGATATTTATAAAGTAGGTGGGTCTTAATTACGAAGGTCAATTCGTGACGCAAAAAGTTAGATGTATATAGCTACTTCACCAGAACCAGAAATTGTCTATGTTTGAGGAAGAATTACTACGATATCACTTTAGAGTCACATAATTGGATTTAGACCAATCGATTTTCCACATGGGAACTAATAAGTTGTGAGAAATCTTATTATTCATAACATGGTAAGACTCATCCCACTTCTGTGCTCTCGTAGAGAAATCATGGATCAAGAAAAGCAGCTTCGGCGCGCTTGTTCAAATTCGACACCTGTGGACACCAAGTGGACACCATTTCACGTATTAATCCCACCAGCCATAGCTTTACCTCTTGCTGGAAATATTTAGCTATTCATATGGCCCCCGTGAAATTATGCACGAAGATTCAATAAAGTGCTATATTTCAATTCGATCCGATCTGTTTTTGGAAATAGTAGTGTGCCCCAATACAAATATCGAGTCTCTAGGTCGTTTTTTGTGTAATTGTGATCACGGTCAGCCTAACGGCATATACTCACCACCAGTGGCGCAGCCAGAATTTTCGTTTGGGGGGGGGCCGATACAAATATTTATTGATTTGTAATTGTGGATCGATTATTGATCAATAAAATAGGTTTAAAGTTCACTGTTCTTTATTAGAACCAAAAAACACATAAAGTAAACGGTTGACAAAAATGGATGCTACTTCGTACAGCAACTGAACTGAAAACTATCTTCTTGTTAATGCAACTAACGAACTCATAAGCTCAAGTATTCTACATACATGAATATTGGATAAGAGCGACATCTATTGGTAGATAGCGGAATTGAATGTAAACTTCAACACCCCCGCACAATTCTGCAATTCTAAGAGCTTACAACTTCGTAAGTATACAATTCACACTTAACTATTCATAACACAACATTAAATTATTTCAGATACATCTATTAAACCAATAATGCTACAAAACTTGTTTAATTTTGCATAAGGCAACGACTTCGTCATCATATCTGCAACCTGTTCATCACTCGGTAAGTATATAATCTTAATTTCTTTTTCATTAATTAAATTTCTAATGAAATGACATTTAACGTCAATATGTTTAGACCTTTTGGTCTCCAATGTGTTAGCAATCTTAATAGCTGACTGATTATCTTCATGCACAATAATATTCCTAACATTATAAGACATGTTAACCAATAACTGCTTCATAAAGATACATTCAGTTACACAAAGTGAAAGAGCAACATATTCTGCCTCGCAACTAGATAACGCAACAATATTTTGTTTTTTCGATTTCCAAAATACAAAATTATTATTCAAAGCTAATACAAATCCACTAATACTCTTGCGATCATTTATATTCGAAGCAAAATCTGCATCTACATATGCCTTAATTATACAGTTTTCATTATTTTCTTTAGAATACACTAAACAATAATATTTTGTTCTTTTCAGATACCGTAAAATATCCTTAGCATTTTTCCAATGTGTATCAGTAAAATTATTTTGGAACTGACTATAGTATGTTACAGCAAAACAAAGATCTGGCCTTGAGCCAAGCATAATATACATGAGACTACCAATTAGCTGACGATAAGGTAAATCTTCACATGACAGCGATTCACTCCTTTCTAAATTCAATTTATAAGGCATTGGAAGTAAAGCTTCCTTACAATTACTCATGTTAAATTTATTAATGACACTTTGTATTAATCCTTTCTGAGAAATAAAAATTTTACTTTCATTTCTTTTAATTTCTAATCCCAAAAATCTGTAAGTCATATCCTTACTAGTTAAATCTTTCATTTTAAAATGTTCAAATAATCTATTTTTAACAAAAGTTATTTCATCTTTGTTACAAGCAAATAAAATCATATCATCAACCCAAATCAATAAAAACATTCTACCTTTTATGAATAAACATGGATCTACATTTGATCTAACAAAATGTAAATTTTTCAGAAAAATAGAAATTTTATCATACCAATGTTTTGGACTCTGTCGCAAGCCATATAGAGCTTTTCTGAGTTTACATACTTTGTTTACACACTTGGTTAACCCTCTAGGTGGGTACATATACACTGGTTGATCTAACTCACTGTTGAGAAAAGCTGACTTCACGTCCATCTGATGTATTTCCATATCTTCATTTAGACTTCTTGATAATAAAATTCTCAGAGTTATCATTCTTGCCACAGGTGAATATACCTCTTCACTGATAGTGGTTTGTCTGAATCCACGTGCTACCAATCTAGCTTTCTTATTATTATTTTTCATAGAAAATACCCATTTAGAATCAATGATTTCCTCACCATTTGGTACACTTGATTTTGGAACTAAGGTCCAAGTTTCATTATGCTTTAACGAATGCATTTCTTCCTCAATAGCTTCTCTCCATCCTGAATCAATAGCTTCTTCAAATGTTCGTGGAGTATCTTGTTCCAAAACTTCACCAGTTGACAAAGCCATCATTAGTTCGTAATCATCAAATTTCTTTGGTATCATTTTATTTCTGTTACTTCTCCTCTCTTTGGTTTCAGCACTTTCACTCGTACTTTCCCTAGATTCAGAAATATCTTCCTCTTTATCTGAACTCTCCTCTAGTTTTCCTTGGGTACCCTTCTCATCGTTTAGGATTTTAAATTCAGATTGACCAATGGGATTATTTTCATCAAATATGACATGATTAGTTACTACAATCTTTTTCCTATCTGGATCCCACATCCTGTATCCATTCGGTGCATAACCCATCATAATCATTTTGATACTTCTGGCATTTAATTTTCCTTTTTGGTCTTCTTTTGATAAATGCACATAACCTGTGCATCCAAATATTCGAATATTTTCAACTCTCAATTTGCAATTATCCCATACTTCTATAGGTGTCTGGCCATTTGCCAATGCTGAACTAGGCAGTCTATTTATAATGTAACCACTACATCTTACAGCCTCACCCCAGAATTCTTTTGATAATCCAGAGTCTAACAGTAAACATCTACTCATATTCATTATAGTTCTGTTAAGCCTCTCACTTATTCCATTTTGTTCTGGTGTTCGAGCAACATTATATTGAATTTGGATTCCTGTCTTAACACAATATTCTTTGAATTCACTTGATGAGTACTCTCCACCATTGTCGCATCTAAATTTATATATTTTAAATTGAAACTTTCTTGACACCATGGCTTCAAATATTTTAAACTTATCAATGACTTCACTTTTGTTTCTCATCAAATATATGTGCATAAAATGAGAATAGTGGTCTATAAATGTTACATAGTATTTATAACCATCATAAGTCGGAGGATTGAAAGGTCCTGCTACATCTGAAGAAATAGTTTCTAATATTCTTTTGGGTTTCTTGTCCGAAGGAATATTTTTGGACAGAGATGCTCTTGTTTGCTTCCCCTTTTTACAGATCTCACACATGTTTTCTGTCGGATAACGAGATGAATGTCCCATTCTCCTGTGTAATAGAATTTTGTCTTCATGTGTACTACAGGCATAAATATTTCTTATTCTGAAATCAATGAAATACAGATTTCCAACTAATTTACCCTGTGCAACTACTTTATCATTTCTTAGAATTAGCACACTTTGATTCTCAAATACTACCTTCATTCCTGCATCTTGGATTCTTTTAACTGATAGCAAATTATGTGTTAATTCATCACATAGCAAAACATTCTGTATCTTGATATTCGTACCATTTATATCAGTGACATACAGATGCCCTGTCTTATGAGCCTTCAGTTTGGCATCCTTCTTCGCTACGTTTATATTGAAATTGATGTCTTCTATCTGCAGTAGATATTTTCCTACCTCTTTATTCACCAGGTGATTTGTTGAACCAGAATCAACAATAAATGTTATTATGTCATTCTCAAATGTTTGACACATTGACATTGACATTGCCTTTCGGTTACTTTCTGCTTCTGCCACAAACGTCACATCATTTTCAGTGGTTGTATTTTCTGCAACATTCACCTTTTCTGTTGATTTCTGTGGGCACTCACTCTTTTTGTGTCCTTTTCTACCACATCGATAACAACGATACCTAAATGTGTTTCCATTTCTGTTTCCGTTTCCAAAATTTTTATCGCGCGGTTTTCGATAAGAATTCGCACTTGTACCATTACTTGCCAAAGCAATTTCATTTTGTTCCACACTGGATATGGCATTTTGACGAGTTTCTTCTTGCAACAACTTGTTTTTCACAAACTGGTAGTCCATTTCACTAGAATTTTGAGAATACAGCACATCTATCGTTGTTGTTATAGCCTGGAACTTTTCTGGCATTGCCGCTAACAACTGTGTGATGATTTCTTCTTCTCCCATAATTCCTCCACTAGCTTTCAATTCTTGAATAGTTTTCTCATATTCCATAAGAAATTCACTGAGTGGACCATTCTTGAAGGACATGCTTCTCAGTTTCTTTTGCAAGGTCACTTGAACTGCCAACCCCGATTTCATATACGTCTTCTTCAAAGCCTCATAAATATCCTTAGCCGTTGTTCTACTTTTTATTACATCCAGCACATTATCTGCAAGGCACTGCACAATCAAGCTACGAGCTTTTGTATCTTTTTTCTTGAATACCACTTTTTCCTCAGGTTTTTCTGGGAATTCCTCGTACAACGTTTCAAGAACTTCATGTTGCTCCAACAGGAGTTTCATTCTAAATTCCCAGTTCAAGAAATCCGTACCGTTGAAAAGTTTTACCAGAGTTTGATTCATTGCTACCGCCATTTTCTCCTAACCGATCACTCACGTTACCGAACTTTATTCTCCTAAGACTTATTAATCAATCTTCACCGTTCACTGGGGTCCATAACCTATTGATTTGTAATTGTGGATCGATTATTGATCAATAAAATAGGTTTAAAGTTCACTGTTCTTTATTAGAACCAAAAAACACATAAAGTAAACGGTTGACAAAAATGGATGCTACTTCGTACAGCAACTGAACTGAAAACTATCTTCTTGTTAATGCAACTAACGAACTCATAAGCTCAAGTATTCTACATACATGAATATTGGATAAGAGCGACATCTATTGGTAGATAGCGGAATTGAATGTAAACTTCAACAATATTCAGGGAGAGAAAAACATATGGTATTTTAATCCTACTGAGATACAGGTAGAGCAGTTTACGAGCAAGAAAATCTCGGGGGGGGGAGTTTATTTCCTCAATATTTCAAAAATAATCAACGGGATCAGATAATATTTTGAAAATGTTGATGAGCAGATTTGTGCGGTTTTTTTTATGATTGTTCAATTAGATTAATAAAAAGAATTCAAAATTTTCTTTTCAAGTATATATGTGATATCTGGCCATCTACTCAATATATATTCCTTACGAGATTCCGCGTGCAACTTTGAGTTGTCATTTTTCATTGAAGGGAGATTCGATCTATGTTTTTGGAAACATCGGAAAAATTATATTTTGAAAGGGTATATCTGCGGAGTCGTTGGATGATTTTTACAAATTCGCCAATTCGACCTTCTCAATCAAACTCCAAACTTACTCTACAATTGTCAAGCTACTGACTAGATTCTTCCGTAAATTGTTTTGTTCACTATCAGTGGTTAGGCCGGCCATAAATACATTAACTGTAGGAAGAATCTATATAGGAAATATATTTGTAGAGTAGGTTTTCAGTCCAATTAAGAAGGTCGAATGCTTAAATGGGTTGAATTTGCCAATTATTCCATGCATTCTAGTACTCGATCGAAAATTATAGCTTGAGGATCAGTTAGAATTTTGTGAGGACCATATGAAAAAAAGATCTTCGTTCGGCGGGATCAATACGTGTATGGATGACCTCTTTGTCAAGGAAACAAGCGCGTGAAAGCTCCTGACCTCACGTCAGTGTTTTTCTAGGTTTTTGTAGAGTAGGTTTGAAGCCTTATAACGAAGGCTGAATTCGTCGATGATTTCGTTAATATACCCATTCAAAATTTCATTTTCCTAATATTTTCAAAAATACAGGTTGGATCGAATTAAAATCCAGTACTATTTTCAAAAATGCGAGGATAACATGCTTAGAAGGTCGCAAAAGATAGGAAACTGTGAAGTTATTTTTAAAATTATTCTCATGACATGATCACAACTGATTTCACACAAATTTGTGCAACTGCTTTTGCAAACTAGTTACCGAGATTCATCAAGATGGAATCAGTATTTTTTGAGTTATTCCGGAAATAACAACGATACCAGGGAAAAAACACGAAAGTGGACAAATTTTTTTCACAGTATCTCCGAAGATAATAGTCATATCAGAGTTAAGTTTCGTATAGTCTTGATAAAAATTAACTTAAATTTTCCGAAAAAAAATTTTTCAACAAAAATTTCACTCCGAACTCCGAAACCGTTTGGTAAATTTTTCAGCCAACCGCTAGATTCCAATTTAGTTGGAAGATCTTAAAATCGTTTTTATAAGGGAATCAAACCTTGTTGGGCGGATTCAATCTCTGGATGGTTGAACGGTCTTATTGAAATTTAGTACTTGGTAGAAAAATGACGTCTTGAAGGCTTATGTAGAATTGCAGTGGAACCTTCGTTTTGGTACTTCACAATTATACAAAAAAAAGTTTCAATTTTGCCATTCAAAAAATTTGAACCATTTTTTACAATGCCTAGATCAGGTTATTCGGAACACTAACCATTTTTTGCCCAAAATTAGAAAATTACTTACATATGAGTGAAATGTATCGCTTTCTTTCCTGAGAACATGCGCACAAAAATGGGAAAAAAGCACTGAAGCGAAATTATAACACAGAACACCCAGTCAGGTTTTGTGTACTTTGAGTCAAAAAATTAGATAATAAATCTATGGATTTGCAGCAGAGATGAAATATGGCGTTTTTCGAGAAACTTATATTACAATGGGTTTCTATGAGGCGCCGTTTGGGACAAGAGTGGGTTTAATAATATATTTAAATAATGTGACGATTCATTAATTTGTTTCCGATATATTCTTCTTCTACCAAACACAGTATATTTACGAGTTAGGGGTTTCAAACTGTTATATGAAAATGTAAGATCCAATATATTCTTTAATTCGATATATCGAACAACGTCAAAAGTATACAATTTGCAGCGATTTTGATTAAATCAGAGTTTGTGACGATAATCACTACGAATTTTTGGGGACTATCACTATAGATATTCACAAATCGTATCAAAATCGGGACTGATTTTCAATATTTATAAGCTCTCTCTACTTCGGATTGCTGGACTGTTGCTAACTATAGGCTTGCTTTTGACGCGCCATCTTTGACTATTTTTGATAGATCAAATTCATACATATTGCGACGAGTACGGCCCTGTCTATTCTAGAATGTGTCCGAACACTGCAGGGTGCCTATTCTTGACTCGGGGAAGGGAGAAAATAGGCGTGTCGACGCTGTTGTCAAGGAAACGCGTTTCGTTTTTGATAGAACGATAGAGAACGTTCATTCCATCACATTCAAGAATAGAGCCCTAGACGCGTATGAGTCACTCACCCTCCAGAATCTTCCTGTAATCGCTAGAAGTTGCACGTGCGATATAAGGGCAAGCGCGGAGCAGCCCAGGGACTAATTCAGCGGAGTTATTCGAAGCGGACAGTGACCAGTGAAAATAAATAAGTGTGGATATAAATCGAGCACAGACTTTGAAAGAATTAGTTGTTTAGTTATTAGAAACGCAGTGTGTACATTAGTGTAGATAAATAGTTTGATTTTTCTGAACGTTTTGATGAACCAGAAAACGTTACAATATTATTATATTATATTCCACATTTTTATATATTTGAAACTTCTACCTGTTGAATATATTGTGTTTGGTAGAAAATGAATATATCGTTACACAAAATCAATATAATGACTAGAAAATAAATATATATTTTCTGTAAGGGGAAATAAATTTGACATTTTATCTCTGTTGACAGGTAACAAAATATAAATTTTCACGAAATTACTTTTTTCCCCGGGAAAAAAGTGGGTACTTTTTTCCCGGATATATATACATATAGATAAAGGAAGATTTTTGATTTTAGAATATTTTATTGAACATAAGTTACATCTCCTTTATATCAAAAGTACAATTATTAAATGTGCATTGCGTGAATGACATGTTCCTTGAACTATTCGGTACAACCGACGAATTTTCTTGTGTTGAAATAATACGTTCTTTCACTATTAAATTGTCGTTTTTCCTGTCACAGAAAAAATAGTGTATTATACACGGGAAAAATATAAGATTTTAACGCTTCGCGTCGGGAGACAACATAACCTGGAGCTAAAATAAAATCTAATACATTTTTCCCTTGTATAATAATTAACTATTGCAATCACACTTTTGTCCCAGAAGGCGTCTCATTGGATTCACAACGTATTATGAATTTTCTATCGATTCGAGGTTTTCATAATGTTGATAGTATCGAGACTAATAAATAAATAAAAGTCATTCAAATATTACTTTTACGTACAGCCTGGACCTGACGACACTTCATAAATTCTGCGATCAACTAAATTCATCATTTCAAATCACTGTGAGATGATAAATGACAATTCCACAAGCTCAAAATCTCTGCCTCCTTCGGCCTAGAAAAGATTGAAGGAAGAATAAGCATTCCTGACTGTCTGTCTCTCAACAGAAAATATTCGTAACGGTAATGGCCAGTTAGTTATGTGTTGATTATCCAGCTGAATACCTAGAATAGTAAGAATGTACACGAAGATAGCACGAAGCTGACGTTTTCATAAATATTAATGGTTATTCTTTTTTATAGCGATCGGTTGAACAAATAAATTAACGTTTTCATTGTGTTAAAGTTGGTCTGTTGATTCTCCAACAGAACACACACTCTATTTGTTCCTGGTATGTATATATTTGAAGAATACTTCCACTGAAATGTAATTATTTCTTTTTGCCCATTGAAATATTGACAATTTCATCTGTTTTTCATGCATACTAATTATACCCGAAAAACAAAGCTGTTAAGTGTAAATGTCGAGAACAGAACAAGCGACCAAAGCTATCGACTTTGAGCAGAAAAGTTTTGTAAACGCACCAACAATATATTTAAGTTATTTCGAAACCAATATTATGCTATAACTTCGAAACTTTTGGTAGGGTTTCATCCTTCAACGAAGTTAACCGTCATGTTCAAATGCGCGATCTTTCCTGTCAATTTCAAGTCTCTAGCTCATCATCTACCCGAATAGCATTGAAACCTTCATCAGTGACTCAAAAAAAATTGAAAAGCTTCTGAAATTTTAACATTTCACTTTTTAAAGTATGTAGTTTAAAATAAATCATAGAAGAACTTCGCTCGCAGTCCAAGAAAAATATTGGCGTCTGAATTTAAGATTGCAGCGCCACCGTGACCAGTTTTAGAACCTTACATACAGACCTAGATTTTGTTTTGATAGTCGATTTTGTACTGTTTGTTAGTGTTTGGTTTGATAATTTTTGATTTCACGATTTATTCAAAACTTTTTAGACTTTTATAGTTGACGAGAGTATTACTGGGAGTACATATTCCATTCTTATAAATTATGTATGTATCATCCTTCAATCTAATTGAGTGTAGCAACTCTAAAATTACGGGGATACCTTCAAGGTTAGACAGTATTTCAATATTATTTATTTTCAGATCCAAATGGCAGGATTGACTTTGGTGGATTTCTTAGGCTGTCTTGAAAGTTGAAAAACAGATAGTATTGTAAAACATAATTTTTGGAATAATAGACAAATACTCATATAACTTTACTATTTTTATAGGGAAGGACTAAATACTCAATATATAGTGAATAAAATTAATACATTCACATGAAACTAATGCTACTTGTACCGTGAGCCTTATTTATTATGAAATTACAAATCAATTTTCCAACACTCATATGATTTGTCTTGAAAAAGCTGGAATGAATAAGCCTTGTACAACTTTGCTTTCATCGGCGGAAGCACTTTGAGCGAAGAGTATTCATCACCAGATATTTCTTTGTTGAGACTCTTTTTTTTT
Source organism: Myrrha octodecimguttata (assembly GCA_958510865.1). NCBI lineage: Eukaryota > Metazoa > Arthropoda > Insecta > Coleoptera > Coccinellidae > Myrrha > Myrrha octodecimguttata. Next base: position 38,554,144 of record OY294057.1, read on the forward strand.
CAATAGTCAGTTCTATCACTAGAACATTTATGTTGTTCCTTGATGGCATAGCGTTCCTCTTTAGTAAATTTCTCTGCTTGGATTAAGGGCCTGGAAAAAAATTGTCTTCATGAATGTGATCTACTATTTCATGATCATATAAAAAAGATCATGTCGGTAAAATGCAGGTAACAGACTCTCATAAATCTTGTTTGTTGGTTTTTATCGATTCTTCAACACTTTCAGGCCAAACTTGTTGAAGGAAGTTTCTTTTACCCTAACTCCAAATTTTTTAACGGGCTGTAGAAATCTATGGGAAGGGACATTTGAGTTTGATCTTTCTCAGTAGAAGCACTTGTAAAATCACACAAACGCCAAGAAAAATGCATACACTTTCTCATTTTCTTAACATTTCTTTTAACTTGTCAATGATAATGTCTGTACCTCGGGTTACTCGGATAGCCACCAGAGGGAGTAGCGCTTATCTTCATTCGCCAATAGTGGAGAGAAATTCTTGAAACTTTGCAGAAAAAATTATTAATGAAGCTTTTCATCTCACTTATGTAATGACCAATATTTTTTTTCACCGAAATAATATACCAAAATGCAAATTCTGAAACAAGATTAACCTGAAATACGTGGATGAAAAGCGGGATCTTCGTGAGAAAAACGATGCATGAGAGACATCATATATCTCTTCTCTATCTATGGAGTGGTAAGGGGTAAATAGCTTACTCATCTCTTTCTAGAGGTGACCGATATTGTGGGGTTATCGCTTAGTTCCGAATGGTCTCAGCTGGTATGTTATTTGTTTTCACCCTAATCCTATCTTCAGATCTTCAATATATGCCGGCCTGTTCTGATAAACTCTGTCTTTGAGACATCTAGTGGCGTTAAGTCCGGGGATCATGGTGGCCATTCAATTTTACCACATCGTCCAATCCAGCGTCCCTCAAATATTCGATTTAAGTATCCTCTAACATTCACCCCAAAAATGTGGGGGAGCACCGTCCTGTTGAAACCAAATTGTTTAAATAGGGATATCTATATCTATGTTCCAAATGTTTTCTATGGTTATTTTTGAATACGCAACTCTTGAAGACTTCTTCCCCATGAATTAAATATTGAAATAATAAATACCCCTGGTAATAAATAGGTATTCAAGAATATCAATTTTCAGACTTGTGTATTCAGAGAAGAAGGAAACCTTTATATATATTCTCGCCATTCTAACTGAATGAAATGAATAGTCATAACTTTGTCAGAATGAGATTATTTTCGAAAACTCTTGAAAATAATGTAATGTCCAACATGGAAAATCAAAAGGAAGCTCTTATTTGACCAGGTTTGATAGGACATGACGGTAAATTCGCAATATATTTCAGATTTAACATGTCAGACCCCTCGATGACGGCACTGAAGTAGGACAACAAAGACGTATTTTGACAATATTTGGACCTCATTTCGGACCCAAATAAATATATATCAAAGAGTGACCGCACCATGTATTCTTTGCATCTATCTTTGTAACGTGGCATGGAAGCGAGAAAGATAAAGTTTGAAATACATTCGGTGAAATTCACCACTTACTGTTCTGTTTCTTTCTAGATTTGGAATATTTTGTGGGATCAATGCGCAGTTTATAGGGGCGTCCGTTCATTACCCCAGACTGCTCAGATTGCTTCTGAGTCGTTCGTTAATTACATCTAGATGGAGAGGAGTACAGACCTCAACAGTTAGGCAAACAAATTTGGAGCAATTAGACGATGATCTTTTTCGAGTATTTCGATAGAGCAAAGCGATTTATCTCACAGAATACAATTATATTAAATTCGACAATTTCGTTTACTTCAGATTAAATCTGAAAGATCCATAAGATCTGTTGTCACGTGACCAAAAAATCCGTCGCCTCTCAAATGCAATTAACGAACGCAGCTCCTGTGTCTGGTGGCTATGGGCCGTATTAATAGTTGCTCCTTGAGAATTCCCTCGTCCTTGAGGATTCCTTCGACGTCATTCATATTCTATTGGCGAATGAAGATAAGCGCTACTCCCTCTGGTGGCTATCCGAGTAACCCGAGGTACAGACATTATCATTGACAAGTTAAAGAGAAATGTTGAAAAAATGAGTAAGTTTATGGATTTTTCTTGGCGTTTGTGTGATTTTACAAGTGCTTCTACTGAGGAAAAGCAAACTCAAATATCCCTTCCCATAGATTTCCACAGCCCGGTGAAAAATTTCGAGTTAGGATAAAAGAAACTTCCTGTAACAAGTCGGGCCTGAAAGTGTTGAAGAATCGAAATAATCCAACAAACAAGATTTATGAGAGTCTGTTACCTGCCTTTTACCGATGATGATCATTTTTATAGAGGTAAGCACGAATTGCTCTTGAAATATTAGATCACATTCATGGAGACAATTTTTTTCCAGGCCCCTAATCCAAGCAGAGAAATTTACTCAAGAGGAATGCTCTGCCTTCCAGAAATCTGCCTATTGAACTGATCATTAAGGAATAACGTAAATGTTTTAGTGATAGAACTGACTATTGGAAGAGTCTCAACAAGGAAATATCTGGTGATGAATACTGTTCGCTCAAGGTGCTTCTGCCGATGAAAGCAAAGTTGTACAAGGCTTATTTATTACAGCTTTTTTAAGACCAATCATATGAGTGTCGGAAAATTTATTTGTCAATCCATAATGAATAAGTCTTACGATACAAGTAACATTAGTTTTAAGTGAATGTTTTCATTTTATTCACGATATATTGAGTATTTAGTCCTTCGCCATAAAAATAGTGAAGTTATAAGTATTTGTCTATTATCCCAAAAAGTATGTTCTGCAATACCATCTGTTTTTCAACTTTCGAGACAGCCTAAGAAATCCACCAAAGTCAATCTTGCCATTTGGATCTGAAAATAAATAATATTAAAATACTGTCTAACCTTGGAGATATCCCCGTAAATTTAGAGTAGCTACACTCAATAAGATTGAAGAATGATACATACCTACTTTATAAGAATGGAATATGTACTCCCAGTAATACTCTCGTCCACTATGAAAGTCTTAAAAGTCTTTGAATGAACAGTGAAATCAAAAATTATCAAACCAAACACTAACAAACAGTACAAAATCGATTATCAAAACAAAATCTATGTCTGCATCTAAGGTTCTGAAACTGGCCACCGTGGCGCTGCAATCTTAAATTCAGACGCCAATAGACGCTAAGGTGCTCTCCGAATTTAAGAAAAGTGAAACTGTGGACTACAGAATATAAACTTCGAGGCGGCCTTCGCTAAGACATCCTTGAGGTAGCCTTTAAGGGGCGACTATAAATACGGCCCGGAGTTATTCATAGTCATAGAGACATGAACTTCGCAATAATTTAAGGAGTTGATCACCTCTAGAAGGTAACCTATTACTCTGCATCAAAGGCCATAGATAGATTGGGGGAGAGATGTAAGATCTATCATTCTGCCATTTCTGCTTCACCAAAACCAGTTTTCATCCACAGATGTGAAGGAAAGGTTCTGTCCATGTCTAAGTATAATTATCATGGACGAGGAATCGCAAAAATCATACTCGCAATGTTCCTTTAAATGTCTATGCGAAAAATTTTTCTTGTTGATTAATGATTAAGTCAACCATTCTTACCTACATCAACTGATATTGTTGGAATCCACATAATGATATGCCCCCTCAGTTTGATCCTTCCCACCCACTCCTAGTTAACTCAACGGCTAGAAGAGTCAATGCACATATCATCGTAAGCCTATAATTGTGACAAATCCAATTAGTCGAAGAAACTCTTATTGATCTATTGACCCACATACATTTCGTATTTACCTACTAATTACTTATTCTGCTCAGACAAGTGGCGGAAATGCAGTATCATATTTAGCCCATGTTCTTTGTTTTCTCTTCCGAAGAAAAGTATGAGGTCGCAATAATTATCAGAAGTATTCGCACTCGATGCTGGGTACGAGTAGCTCTTTAGCCTCTTCACCTACGTAGTTGATTTTCCATTATTTGTTTACATATTCCTTGTTTTCATGGTGTTAGATGTGTGTTAGCATTGAGTTGGTGCCGTTAGTGGTAAATATTTATATATGTGGCAGAAGTGATAGTTATCTGTGGCCTTATGCGACAATATTATTATCTCTCTGCTTCAGACATGATGGAGTCATAGATCAGTATTTTCTTGGACTGGAACACAGATGTTTTTCCTGCTTATTTTTTTAATACACGATAAAAATTTCTGGTTTTGGTTAATAATTTATTTCTTTCGTTTTCAGGGCGATTACATATGGATCGAGCCAGTTTCAAACGACGAATTCGATGTGGCCATAGGGGCGAAAGTGATATCGACAGAGGGCCGGCGGATCCTGGTCCGAGATGATGATGGAGTGGAGCAATGGCTATCCCCCGACAGGAGGATAAAGGCCATGCATTCTACGTCCATTCATGGGGTTGAGGATATGATCGGTTTAGGTGAAGACAAGTTCTTGAGCTAACTAGCATCTTAACTTGGATGAAGTACATTTGAATAAATTCGAATATTTTCGCAGGTGATCTTAGGGGAGAAGCTGGAATTCTTAGGAATCTTCTCATCAGATACGGGGAAAATTTGATATACGTAAGTAATTATCCCTTTTAACAGTTCTCGAATTTTCGGGGGGAACACAGTGGTGAGGTTTGGAAAAAATCAATTGTTTCTGAATACAGATATTATTATGAACTTTTGCATAAATCCTCCTGAATATCAATAGCCATTTTTTGGTGATGAAAATGTTTCATATTGAACTAGATATTTTTGTAGGATATGTATTCCTCTGCGTTTGCCAGAAATGATTTTTTTCGATTCATATTCACTTGCAAAAAAATATATGATGTTTGGAGATTTTCGTTCGATACGCTATTATCGTAAGTAATATCATAAGGGCATCTAATTTTTCCGAAAAAAATCGAAAATACACGTTGCTAAGTTATATTTTAACAAGAAGCATGAGTGCTGGTGGCAACAAAATCCGAGTCAAAGACGAGGATTTTTGCACCTGCACGAATGATTTTTGTTAAAAAATATTACTTGGCAATGTGTTTTTTTGATTTTTTTCACATTAAAAATTAGATGCCCGAATGGTATTCGACAAGACTATTTCATGAGTAACAGATTATTCTGCATGCATTATGTATAGGTATTGATTTGAAAACTGAAAAACAGGTTCCTAATTTATTTCATCAAAAATACGACAAACTCAATTATTTATGGTACAATTAAAATTTAAATTGCAATTTTGGTACACGGTAGGGGTATTGTAATTTTTGGTGACAACTGTCAAGTTTTGCCGCAGGTAAACTGGAAGAAACTGCTGACAGCTCCTGCCAAACAGTTTTTGCACCTAGAAACCATTTGTTATTCAAAATTGCGCTTTTCTAATTGGTGGAATTTACGACGAGGGAAATAGTCGCTAAAAATTATATTAATTTTCATTCTTGGTCAGATCACTGTTGAATACTTACCAGTTACTCCGCTATAATCTCATTATGACTGTTCTTGATATGTTGTTGAAATAGCTGTTTTTTGGATACAGTTTAATTTTATACTCTCAGGAAGACACTCAATTTTCTACAGGAACAGTTTTCTGTACAGAAAGTACAAAAGATCATCCTCTACTCAAAAATGAATATCAATTTTAGAAATGAAATGTATTCAAGAAAAAGTTTGGCCCTGACGTGAAGTCAGCAGCTTTTGCGCTTTTGTTCAAATTCGTTGCTAATATTTTCTACATAATGGAAAAAATTGGCGAACTTCCTCCCATACGGTCTCTATATGAACTTTTACATGAACCTTAAAGCTACAATTTCAAAATCAAGTACTAGATTTCAGTTCGAGCCAATCTGTAATTATGGAAAAATATGGAATGTATACAGGGTGTTTCATCATAAACTGGACATTCCCAGTAGTAAAATCATTTTTTCCTCATGACATATACCCCGTTTTCGAAGCATAAGCGAAATACAGGCGGTTTAATGCCAACTTAGAGCAATATTCTTATAACTTTGATAAGTTATGCGTGACCTCTAAAATAACAGTTTTTGCCACATCTTATTACTTTTCGGTGGTCAATTCAATTCTGGAAAAAATACAAAATGACAGAAAACCTGCAAAGTTGGAATTTTTATTTTCGATTGACATATTGGATAACATTATTTCAATGAACTCGATTCCCTAAGATTTTCCGTGAAAAAATGTTGACAAAATTCAAACTCAACTTTTTTTTACATTTCTACGGTGGAAAAAAATCAACCAAAACTGTTGGAATCTTTCAAGATTGAACCTCCCTTCATTCTGAAAACTGTTGTGAAAACAGAATAAATTTTGTAGGCTTCCAAAGATTCCACTCGGAATTCTTGAATAATTTTTATTCAAGAAACTGGTGGCCTTACGGGGGGCAAAGTAGTGCTAATGGGCACCCAGAATGCACTGGATAGATATATGAATTCATCAACAACAAAAACATTTTTTCGAGAAAACCTTGGTGAGAATCGAACTTCTCCACATACGGACATTAGGGTGAAGATGATAAAATAATTGTTACACATACTAAATATATAGAGAATAATAAATTTTATATTCAAGATTTTTTGTCCTCTCTAGACTTACACTGGATCGATTCTCATAGCCGTGAACCCTTACCAAATCCTTCCCATTTACACGGCCGACCAGATAAAACTATACAGAGAACGAAAAATAGGGGAACTACCACCACACATCTTCGCGATTGGCGACAACTGCTATGGCAACATGCGCAGATACCGGCAGGACCAGTGCATAGTCATATCTGGCGAATCTGGGGCAGGGAAAACCGAAAGCACCAAGCTCATCCTACAATACTTGGCCGCCATAAGCGGTAAACATAGCTGGATCGAGCAGCAGATTCTAGAGGCCAACCCAATTTTGGAAGCATTCGGAAACGCGAAGACTGTTAGGAATGACAACAGCTCCAGGTTCGGCAAGTACATAGATATACATTTTAACACCAGTGGAGTTATAGAGGGTGCCAAAATCGAACAATATCTGCTGGAAAAGAGTAGGATAGTGTCTCAAAATCCAGATGAGAGAAACTACCACATCTTCTATTGTGTACTGGCAGGTTTGGGAAGAGAAGAGAAGATGAAACTGGAACTAGGAGATGCTCAGCAATATAGGTATTTAACAGGGGTAAGTCTCCTCAAGAGGATTCTCGACATATCTTATATTTGCAATGAAATGCAGAAATCTGGTTGATACCATTTTCCTTTTTAGGGTGGATCCATAACTTGCGAAGGGAGAGATGACGCAGCAGAGTTCGCTGACATCAGAAGTGCCATGAAGGTGCTACTATTCTCGGATCAGGAAATATGGGAAATCCTCAAACTCCTAGCTTCCATACTCCACATCGGAAACATCAAGTACAAAGCAACAGTTGTCGCAAATTTGGATGCAACAGAAATTCCAGATCCCACCAACGTCCATAGGGTAGCGCATCTTCTAGAAGTACCTCCACAACCGCTTATAGACGCTTTAACCCAAAGAACCCTCTTTGCTCACGGTGAAACCGTAGTGTCAACCTTATCCAGAGACCAGAGTGTAGACGTGAGGGACGCTTTCGTGAAGGGTATATACGGAAGACTCTTCATTTTGATCGTCAAAAAGATCAACAGTGCCATCTACAAGTCCAAAGAGCGCCAACGTACTTCTATAGGCGTACTGGATATATTCGGTTTCGAGAATTTTATGCACAACAGTTTTGAGCAATTCTGCATCAACTACGCTAATGAAAACTTACAGCAGTTCTTTGTTCAGCATATTTTCAAACTCGAACAGGAAGAATATAATCTGGAAGCAATCAACTGGCAGCATATCGAATTCGTCGACAATCAAGATGCACTTGACTTAATAGCAATAAAACAATTGAACATCATGGCATTGATCGACGAAGAAAGTAAATTTCCCAAAGGAACGGATCAGACAATGTTGGCAAAACTACACAAGACACACGGAAATCACAGAAACTACCTAAAACCGAAATCTGACATTAATACCTCGTTTGGACTGAACCATTTTGCCGGAGTCGTTTTCTATGACACCAGAGGTTTCCTAGAAAAAAACAGAGATACTTTTAGTGGCGACTTGCTCCAATTGATAACGATCTCTAGAAACAAATTCTTACAGCAAATTTTTGCTGATGACATCGGCATGGGATCTGAAACCAGAAAACGCACGCCAACTTTATCCACGCAATTCAAAAAAAGTTTAGATTCTCTCATGAGGACTCTATCGAATTGTCAACCATTTTTCATCCGTTGTATCAAACCAAATGAGAACAAAAAACCCATGATGTTTGATAGAAACCTTTGCTGTAGACAACTTAGGTACTCCGGTATGATGGAAACCATAAGAATTCGAAGAGCCGGATACCCCATCAGACATGCTTTCCGTGACTTCGTCGAACGTTACAGATTCTTGATTTCAGGGGTACCACCAGCACACCGTACAGATTGTAGAGCAGCAACTTCTAGAATATGTGCGATGGTTTTAGGTAAGTCCGACTACCAACTTGGACATACGAAAGTATTTCTGAAAGATGCCCATGACTTGTTCCTCGAGCAAGAAAGAGACAGAGTGTTGACCAAGAAGATCCTTATCCTACAAAGATCTATAAGAGGATGGGTGTACCGTCGAAGATTCTTGAGACTCAAAGCTGCAACTATCATTATTCAAACATATTGGAAAGGATATATCCAAAGACAAAGATACAAAAAAATGCGTGTAGGCTATATGAGATTTCAAGCATTGATCAGAGCGAGGGTTCTATCGCATCGTTTCAGGCATCTTCGAGGTCACATATTAGGCTTACAAGCCCATTGTAGGGGCTATCTGGTAAGAAGAGAATACGGACATAAAATGTGGGCTATAATTAAAATTCAATCTCACGTAAGAAGAATGATAGCCCAAAGAAGATTTAGGAAGATCAAATACGAAGAAAGACATCATATAGAAGCCTTGCGGCTGAAAAAGCAGGAAGAAAAAGAACTGAAAAGTAAAGGTAACAAGCATGCCAAGGAGATAGCTGAACAAAATTACAGAGAGAGAATGTACGAGTTAGAAAGGAAGGAGATGGAATTGGAGATGGAGGACAGGAGGAGGGTCGAAATAAAAAAGAATCTCATAAACGACGCTGCACGGAAAGCTGACGAGCCTGTTGACGATTCCAAGCTTGTGGAAGCTATGTTTGATTTCTTGCCAGATAGCAGCAGTGAGGCCGCGACGCCAGGTATGATCAGTCATTATATGGTTGGGCCTTTGCGCGTGGATCGGCTTTTCGAAGCAGTCGAATACGATATTAATCGATGGCGATTTGAATATTACCATTCTGATATTTTGCACTGCGAACCATTTCTAGATGATTCTGATAATTCTAAGGGTACAAATAGAACAGATCGGTCGAGGTGGAGGTGACGGTCGATGCTTCTGGTTAAGTCGCAGTCGATGTTGACAGCACATAGTAAGGAGGTGATCTGCGATCACACGCTAGTGAAGTTCTCAATAGTGGCCTCCTTCCTTTCAATTTGAGGAGGTAGCTCAATGTTAGGTGAATTTTCTATATTTACCCGTAGGATGTTACCTCCTGCAAGGCCCATCGGCTATCTCATTTTTGAAATCCCACAAGATTTCCAGAAGAGGTTTCATAATATTCTTATTAAGCTATTTATGCTATTTGTGTCTTGGTATGATCTATCATAGTCAGGAAGTGCCCACAAAAAAAATATCTCATTCTATGCGAGTTGTGGTGGAGGGGGTGGCAACCAGGCCTTGAATGCACCAATCACACACGAGCGTCCTTGTAGACCACGCAGTAGGTATCCCTGAGAAACAATTATTTGATTGATTTAAATCTCCTGGATCGCATCGCTTCAAACCTCCACCACGACTAACCTGCTCTGTTCTCTTCATTCACTCCAATATGTTTGATTTACATGGATGTCGACATCGACCGCGAACTCTACGTTCACCGCGACCTCCACGTTCACCGCGACCCACTTGTCGTACTCTAACGCTTTGCGGTTTCCGTTAAAAAACATTTGTACCTCCGTTACACATTGCTTGATTGCATCGTCCTAAAGTCAAAAACTGGTTTATGAGGTCATAGTTCGGAACTAAGTTTATGTAAATCTTGGTCCTAGCGAACATATTTTTCAATTAAACTTGGTAATCTTTGGGTTTCGACAAGTGGAAATCAAAACAAGATGTGCGCATGCTCCAACAGTGTGATTTAGTGAGCATCGTTGCACGACTGTAAAATAAATCCGATGCCACAAGCATGTCATGTCATTTAAAATTCTGTTTCCTTCATATAGGTCCTATGAAATATGAGATGATGAGGAAATTGAATATGAAGGGATCGTGTTTGTTATTTGAAAAATAGATATAGTATTATTTCCAATAGTTTTCAATGATATGGTAAATTTGTATTTTTCGATTTTGATTAGTAGTCTCCTAAACTAAAGTAACCTAACCTAGGACTTGAATTGAACCAAACTAAATTAACCCCCGACAGAATGCATTACGTTACTTGATTATTATTTCATGCACTTATTTTCAAGTCAGAATTAACCATCTCGAATGAATCAAGATACTATCACTGAAATCTAATATTAGGCTTCCGCACAATCTGGCAACGATAATCCCTAAATGACACTGTTGGTGCATGCGCACCAATCCACTCGTCGAAACCCAAAGATCACCAAACTTTCCCTTCCCTTACGTTTTGCCCAAATATCTGATATCTTTGATTTTTTCTCGGAAATACTTTCGAACGAATAAATTGGACTCACTGATGAAGAATTCGATGTCAGAATCGATTATGTCCGACCGGCCTTTCGTTGCCACGATAACTTGAGAACAAAAAGGCCTGGTGATAAGAAACTAAGAATGAGTTTTAGAGTTAAACTCATTTGAATTTTCTAGGTGATATGATCAATATCTTAGGAACTACTTTTGCGAAACTTTTTTTCGGAAAATTGAATTTGAATATTCGAAACAAGCAGAAATTTGTCAATTCGAATCAGTTGGTTTTTTCATCCTGCACCTTTTCGAAAAATTTTCAGAAAACCATTAATTTTGAAAAATGTATCCGAAAGTAACAACAAGGAAAAATTGAATAAATTAAGAAATACAAACCTCAATAATGAATCACAGAAGGGGTTTTAAAGTAACACCGTTTCGTTAAATTTCACTTCTTCCCTGTCTCAAAATATTACTGATAGTTTTTTAAATTATGTCTACCTCTGCCGATACACATGTTTCGATCGAAATTGTTGATCCAAAAAGTTCTTGGTCATAAGAAAATACGCATGTAGTCGGGTATCTGAAAACCCAGTACAGATTTCGTATAAACGTATGTTGTCCACTCCATAAAAATCAATAGATTGGGCCAAATATCCTACCAAAACGTCTCACGGATGATATTTTCCTAGATGCCTTGCAAAAGCAGCCTGTATTAATCGAAGGTTCGGTGCAGAAATGTGTTTCAAGCATGGTGATGGTCCACCTCATTTAAGAGTTATAGTCTGGAAATTGGTCTATCAGAACTTTCCAAATATCACCAGATTCAAATCCTGTCGTTTGAGCGAATTGAGTGTATTCGTCGAAGTAGGGAAATAAGGAGATAGGAAGGAAATACAGTGCGCGTCAAAATTATGGAACAAATCCATTTTCTCAGAAGAAAAATATTTGGCAACAAAATCCTGAAACAGGTCAAGAAGATACAAAGAACTTGTCAAAAAAGTACCACATGACCTACTTTTCCTATTCAAAAAATTTAGAGGTTTGATGGGGATGGCACCGATGGGGACAAAAATCCTTCAAAAATGCTTATAAATTCGGTAAAAGTGAAACAAAAATTGACCTGTTTCCGGATTTTGTTTCCAAATATTTTTCTTCTGAGAAAATTAATTTGTTTCATAATTTCGACGCGCACTGTATAGTTATTAAATTAAAATCGCAGTTGAGTGTTGGTATTCTTCAACTGGTTACCAGGTTTCATTCCGATAACATCATTAGTTTCTGAGATATTCTGGAAATGACTTCCAAAATTGTAAAGCTGCAAATCCATTTGGCTGATTTGGCCCATAAACTAACTCAACCAATGCTTTCTGCTAGAGAACCTACCATGAAGGTTTCGTACGCTAGCTCTCTCCATTCTCAAGATATAGTGGCAAAGGATGAATAAGGGTTGCCGAAATTGAATTCGACATCGAATTCTTCATCTGTGAGTTCAACATAGTCGTTTGACATCATATTTGGAAAAACATAATATTCATAAATGCAGAAAATTAGCACTAAATCTACTTCACAAATATCGACTTTCTGAATCGTTTCTTTCGGACTATTCATTTAAAATGAAATCTAAAGTACTCTGATGTGAATTGACACTTTGGATGTTCATGCACAGTTTGTGAAGATCCACAAGATTGTAGAGTTGTTTATATCTGGGAATCAAGCAGTGTTGGGCGGGGTCAGTATTTGGATCGACGGCCGCTCTATACATGAATTGTAACAAGCGTGCAGAAAACCTCACCTGAGTGCTTCTTCCAGTTCTCACCTGTTTGATTTCGTTTTAATGAAACTTCACCTAACTTAAAACTAAATTTACGGTTTTTAACACCAACTGCACCAATTTTTATTGCTTCATGAAAAGAACAGTCAATTCTGCTGTAGCTGAAAGAAGTTGATCCATGTGTGAATGATCTTCCCATGCTTCATTAGACCTTTGCATTTCCGACTTTAGTTTTCTGTAGAAATTTTTTACTTTCCTTTGAAAAGCAACAGATAATTCTAAATGGACACTCGTTTTCCTTCATTTGTTCCTCAGCTCCAATTTTTTCAGGCTCTGCAACTTTCGAACCAATGAAATTCGATTTTCCTTCCAGTCGTTTGTTTCAGAGAAGAAAGGGACAAGAAGTGTACAGGAATTTGGATTCGAAAAAGAGACGTTTGTTGATTTCATTATAAGAAGTATACAGCAGATATTCTGTACATCGTTCAAAGCTTCCGTTTGTGTTTGTCATTGCATGAGAAATTCCTAATCATACTGCAGTTCTTTTGCTACTTCGAAGTTCTCCTCTAATAGCTAAGCATACTGAGGATTTCGAATCATGCCTATATAAAATATTTAATAGCATTCTAAGATATTAAACAGTTCTTCTTAGCATGTTATTTCCTATCAAGTTTCAGTTTTTTATTCATTTATTCAATCATCTTCATTAATTGAAAAAAATCGATATCTGTTCAATTGATCAAATTTCCAAGTATCAGCAATTCGTTCTAAACCAATCCGAACTATTTCAAATCATGCTGTGGGCGTTGTAGCAACGTCAGAGGTTCCTTTTGATTTCTACTCAACTTGAACACACCTTGGTTGAGGTGAGTGTTTTCATAAGAATTCATTTCCCCATATCTTCAAGCTAGAAGCCAAAAGGCAAGTGCCCCTCCAGTAGGCAGAAACAATCTAGATTCATTCCAAATCCTTTTAATTGTTGGTATTTTGGATTTTCAGTTGCAGTGGTTCCTTGCTAGTGTGTCTCATCGAAAAGACTGCTTAAGGGAAATGCTTATGGAGAAAACAACATGAGCAGCATTGTTTCAATCCGTTGAAAGTAGTGTTTGTTTGTATTTGCAATGGCAATTTGTTCTTGCTAATATGTCACAAGCATTTCAGCAGGAATCTTGACATGGGGATGTGCTAGTGCTCAATGCTTCATTGTTATTGTTCGTCATTGTCAACATGATTTAGTTTTTTTTGTCTGCAGGTCGTGAAACTTCAGTATTCAATGACTTACCATCTCAGCCATCGGAAAACGAAATTATAAGTCCTATGCATACTACGTCAGACGACGAAGAGGATTTGTCAGAATTCAAGTTCCAGAAGTTTGCTGCCACATATTTCCAAGGAAATGTGGGTCATCAGTACTCTAGGAAACCACTCAAGCATCCTTTATTACCGCTTCATACACAGGGCGATCAACTGGTAAGTACCAAGGTATAAGTACAGAGAATGAACTTTAGTGACAAATCACATAAAAATTCTCGATGGTTGTCAGAAATTTTCGGAGATTTCAGAAACGTCAAAAATTCACCAACTTTCTTCCGTATTGTTCGTTCCTTTCTATTCATTTTCAAGAAATGAAAATACGCACTGCAGACCCAATGGTCCTTGAAAATTCTCCCCTCACCCTCGATCTGATCCGAAGACACATGCATACGACGATTTTCCTTTCTGTCTTTTCCAATTTATTATAGTAAGTTAAAGCAGTGAGTTATTATAACTCACGTTTTGTATTCACAGATTCTATTATTTGCTCGACAGCAGTTGAATGATGAATATATAATGTAATAGGAGTAGATGAATTATACTTCGTTTTCCGTTTGATGCAACTATAAATTTCTTATTTATAAGAGAATTAATAAAAAAGTTGAAATTTTGAATAATAATGAAAGCCTTAAATTTGTCAATAATATTTGATGTGAATTAGTATGATTTTGAAACTAATATCTAGGCAAATGTGAAAGAATGGATCTGTTTCAAGAAATTTCTGAACGTTTATTTAAATAGAGGCTCAGTCCAGTTTGTTAGCGGTATTGAAGAGCTGTTTTGCCATCAAAAATTTAAGAATCAACAAAAACATACCCATTTTGTGGGGCATTTCGAATGTTTTGTTGTGTGGAAAGGGACGGCAGGTAACTAACCGAATGAACATACTTACCTTAATACGCTTCACTGAACTCATCTACTATTCTTCACTTAGCTTTCATTCCACGTGGTCCAGAATAGTACGTTCTGACAGTTATCTTGTTACCGGCCTGCGTTTAAGAAGTCTGTTGTATTGTGGATGTTTTTCAGGTTCAAAAATTTTATTTATGTATTCTCAATGATTTCTTATAGGCTGCACAGGCTCTATGGGTAACCATCCTCCGTTTCACCGGTGATCTTCCAGAACCACGCTACCACACGATGGAACGCGATAACACTTCAGTGATGTCTAAAGTTACAGCGACGTTGGGTCGAAACTTCATACGAAGTAAGGAATTTCAAGAAGCCCAAATGATGGGTATGGAACCAGAATCGTTCCTCAAGCAGAAACCCAGGTCGATCAGAAACAAACTTGTCTCTCTGACCTTAAAACGGAAGAATAAGTTGGGAGAGGATGTTCGAAGGAAACTACAAGATGAGGAGTACACCGCTGATAGTTACCAGAGCTGGTTAGAATCCAGACCAACCTCCAACCTAGAGAAGCTACATTTCGTAATTGGTCATGGTATTTTGAGGGCCGAACTAAGAGATGAGATATACTGTCAAATTTGTAAGCAGTTAACGAATAATCCTTCGAAATCTTCCCATGCTAGAGGTTGGATACTGCTATCATTATGTGTTGGTTGCTTCGCGCCATCGGAAAAATTCGTCAATTATCTCAGAGCTTTTATAAGAGAAGGTCCACCAGGGTACGCACCATATTGCGAAGATAGGCTGAAGAGAACGTTCAATAACGGCACGAGAAACCAACCGCCAAGTTGGCTAGAACTTCAGGCAACCAAATCCAAGAAACCTATAATGTTACCTATAACATTCATGGACGGTAACACAAAAACTTTACTTGCTGATTCTGCAACAACAGCAAGAGAACTCTGCAACCAGCTTTCCGACAAAATAGGTTTAAAAGACCAGTTTGGGTTCTCCCTGTACATAGCTCTATTCGATAAAGTATCCTCGCTTGGTAGTGGTGGAGATCACGTGATGGATGCCATTTCACAATGCGAGCAATATGCGAAAGAGCAGGGTGCGCAAGAGCGTAACGCTCCTTGGAGGTTGTTCTTCAGAAAGGAGATTTTCGCTCCTTGGCACGAACCTGGTGAAGATCAAGTAGCCACAAATCTGATATATCAACAGGTAGTAAGAGGTGTTAAATTTGGTGAATACAGATGTGATAAGGAGGAAGACCTAGCGATGATAGCTGCACAGCAGTATTACGTCGAGTATGGACCAGATATGAACACCGAAAGACTTTTGACACTCCTTCCTAGTTATATACCAGATTATTGCTTGACAGGAGTTGAAAAAGCTATTGATCGTTGGGCTACTCTGGTAGGGCAAGCTTACCGAAAGAGTTACTATGTGAAGGAAAAGGCTGAATCCCTAAGAGTGAAGGAAGATGTGGTGAGCTATGCAAAATTTAAATGGCCCCTATTGTTTTCTCGTTTCTACGAAGCTTACAGAAATTCTGGTCCCAATTTACCAAAGAATGACGTTATCATAGCCGTAAATTGGACCGGAGTATACGTGGTGGATGACCAGGAACAAGTCCTCTTAGAATTATCTTTCCCAGAAATCACTTCCGTAGCTAGTCACAAAACCAACAAAGTTTTTACGCAGACCTTCAGCTTGAGCACTGTGAGAGGGGACGAATTCACTTTTCAGAGTCCAAATGCTGAAGATATCAGAGATTTAGTAGTTTATTTCCTAGAAGGTTTGAAAAAGAGGTCGAAGTTCGTCATTGCTCTACAGGATTATAGGGCGCCAGGAGAGGGGTCAAGTTTTCTAACTTTCCTCAAAGGAGATTTGATCATTTTAGAGGAGGACAGTACAGGGGAAACAGTGTTGAATTCTGGGTGGTGCGTTGGAAGATGCGAGAGGACGCAAGAAAAAGGTGATTTCCCTGCCGAGACAGTTTATGTTCTACCTTGTATGTCCAAACCCCCAAAAGAAATTTTAATGCTGTTTTCTGCAGAAGGTAAGTTGCAGAATTGATTTATTCTGAATTATTTGTGAAATCGAACATTTTCGTAGGTGCAGAACATGGAAGATATCTGAACAGGCAATATTCAATGAATGGTGTGGATAATCGAGAGAACAGGCCCCATACCCTGGCAGAATACTCTATGGATCACTTCAGGCCTCCCATGAAGAGAACGATGTCGAAAGCTTTGACACTATCATCAGGACGCAGAGGGGGAGGTACGGATGACCTATGGCGGCATAGCAGAGAGCCTATCAAACAACCTCTACTCAAGAAATTGCTCAGTAAAGAAGAACTAGCAGAAGAGGCTTGTTTCGCCTTCACCGCCATATTGAAATATATGGGAGATCTTCCTTCGAAAAGACCAAGATTGGGCAACGAATACACAGACCATATATTCGATGGTCCTCTGAAACATGAAATTCTGAGAGATGAGATATACTGCCAGATAATGAAACAACTTACAGATAATAGAAATAGGTGAGTTTTGCCGAAAAGGTTACATATCGTAGATCAGTCAGTGTACATCGATTCAAATAATGGATATAATATCTAAATATTTTCCAGGTTATCCGAGGAACGTGGTTGGGAACTCATGTGGCTCGCCGCTGGGCTGTTCACCTGCTCACAAAATCTCCTGAAGGAACTCACATCATTTCTACGAAGTAGACGTCATCCAATAGCCCAAGATTCATTGCAGAGGTTGCAGAAAACGCTACGTAATGGTCAACGAAAATATCCTCCACACCAGGTTGAAGTGGAAGCTATTCAGCACAAAACAACGCAGATATTCCACAAGGTTTACTTTCCCGACGATACGGACGAGGCTTTTGAAGTCGATTCTAGCACCCGAGCTAAGGATTTCTGTCAGAACATAAGCCAGAGGTTGAGTTTGAGGTCCAGCGAAGGTTTCAGCTTGTTCGTGAAGATTGCGGATAAAGTAATATCTGTTCCTGAAGGCGATTTTTTCTTTGACTTCGTCAGGCACCTGACTGATTGGATCAGAAAGGCAAGGCCAACTAGGGATGGCATAACGCCACAATTTTCCTATCAAGTGTTCTTTATGAAGAAATTATGGACTAATACCGTGCCTGGGAAAGATAGGAATGCGGATCTTATATTTCACTTCCACCAAGAATTGCCGAAATTGGTGCGGGGTTATCATAAGTGTTCTAAAGAAGAAGCTGTTAAGTTGGCAGCTTTGGTGTACAGGGTTAGATTTGGAGAGAGCAAACAAGAACTGCAAGCTATACCGTAAGTATTCCTGCCATTTGTTCATTCAGTATATTAGTTGTTGTTGACATTTTGCTGAGTCCATTCCAATTTATAATTCAAACTGCCAAAATCATCAGGAAAACATAATCTGAAGTGGCTTATTCGTAAGGATCACTTAGCATCTATTCTAATCACATACCACTACTCTGGGGTCTTTCTAAGATCCTGGGTGATGCACCTTACGCCGGATTGCAACGAGACGAGTAAAAACCCACTTGAATAAGCACTGCGTGCTCGCAGACCACACAGCTCTACCATGCTATATATGCAGACTATGAGCGATGTGAGAGCGCTCCTAGCTTGCGGCAGAGCTCCAATGCTATCAATATTGCACTTGCGGACCTTGAGAGAATCAGCTCAGATAATAATGGTCCAAAGACTCGGACACGTCAAATGAAGCGTCTACGCGTATTTAGATACTAGGACAGCTTGAAAACTCAGACCTTTGAAGTTCCCGTAGAAACAGCGGATATTTCATATCTGATAACTGAGTGCTCCTACCCGGCACCTCAAACGATATCCGTTCTGGGTTACCCACCTTTTTTCAAAGGCTTTGCAACAAGAATGTATGGCCATAAGACTTTCACTTCCCTCCTAGGGGTTAAGCATGAGCGCTCAACCATCTCCGAAAGTTGGCGCCAGTATCACTCCTGGCGGGGCCCCATCTCTCAGTGATACCATAAACCCCCGGAAGGTCGCTTTAGGTCGTACTGACGTAGTCACCAAGTCTAGAAACTGGTCGAGGGTAGTCATGCCAGTTTTATTGGTCTACGACCCATGTTGCACCGCGAATCCTCTGCCCACCTAGTTCGCGATTCTTGCAAATCTGGGGACCGAATATATGGGAAAAAGTGAGTGGGTTCACAAACAATGTAAATAGAACAGTGATTTCTAAAAAACAATGGATGCATTGGTACTGGCTTTTGGGAGAACTAAATAGGGAACCCGTATTTTTCGATTATATTTTCCTTTATTTTCGGCAGTATCGAAGTCTGTAGGTCAGATTGCATCTATTTGGCATTAAATTTTGATATTTCCTATCACCTTTCACTTCTTGATTTATTTTTTTCACCCAAAGATGGATTAAGCAAATGACATAGCATGAAAACAAATAAATGACTATATGTAAGATAAGGAAAACCAAAAAAACAGAACCAAATTGGTACATCCCAAATGAAACTCTTCTGATCAAAACTGTTTCGATGCACGAAGTAGAATCATTATACAGTAGTATAGGATGGTTGGACTATTCGAAACACTTTTAAAAATATTTCGTATTTCAATCCAGTTTTCCCCAGGTTTAATCTACTTTCAACTGGCCCATATACATTTGAGTCTTTGTGAAAAATATTCGGTTAATATAGCGCCTCCATTCAATAATTGTTTTTGTTTCTCTCCTCCGAATTATTAATTTTTATCTTTAACCGAACGCTACAACGATGATATAGCGCTCATTCGGATAGACTCCTCGTGTTCAAGAATGCGAGCATGACGTTTAAAAAAATGGTGGATGAACGAGACAGAGGTTGTTCCATAGAGAACGTTCTATAGTCAAGAATCGCGATCCTGAAGTACTATAGTTATTGCCGAAATACCCACCTCGAAGGGTAACAGTTGTCCGTGAGGAGTAAATCTCGGATATTAGTGACCTGTAGAACATAAATATCATAAACGTACTCCTCAACGAATAAGACATTCTATAAGGGACTGTTAATCCATTGCCCTGAGGATGGCCTGGGATAGGGTAGAACCCACCAGTTATGTAGGAGTGCACGATTTGTAACGATAGTCATGTCCAATCCTTCTGATAATAACAACCAATAACACCAACTTTTGATTTGATACTACTCACTAATCTGAGTTGTATCATAAGTTGATCATATTGGTCAGCTTGAGGCCAGTAACGACAGCATATTCTTCGGGAAAGTTATCTTAGTTAACGATCGTTCGATTGCAACATTTTGAACGATTGCAAGCTTATAAAAATAAAATTGTAAATCATTATGCAAAATACGCCTCACTGATTTTAATCGCTATCCCTACGATTTCTAGGGACGGTGAAGTTGAAACAAAGCCCGGTGGCCTGATCGCTCGTAAAATAGTCCCCTGTCTTTTTCTCAAAATTTTCAGCTATAAATATAATATAATATTATGTTCACCTTTCTTATCATTATAAATTTAAAAATTATTAATTAATACTGAACATGCATAGTTAAATCTCATTTATTACTGAAAATTGCCTAGCAATGGAAAACTCTATCAGCAATCGAATATTTTTTCAGTCAAATGCTCAGAGAGCTCATCCCCAACGATCTGGTGAAGATCCAGAGTAGCAACGACTGGAAAAGATCCATTGTCCAAGCCTACAACCAGGATGCAGGAATGAGCCCGGAGGATGCCAAAATCACCTTCCTCAAGATTGTATACAGGTGGCCCACTTTCGGTTCTGCCTTCTTCGAAGTGAAGCAGACCACCGATCCGAATTATCCCGAAATGCTCTTGATTGCTATCAACAAACATGGAGTCAGCTTAATTCATCCACACACAAAGGTAAGTACCCAGATATTCATTTTATTTTCATCGAAGTTTTGAAACTTCTTAACTGAGAATCATTATTCGCAATTATCTTCTGAGGAACGACGTGCTATCGTTTCGTCCCAATGTCTGTAACTGTCGATATTTCGGTCCCGGTGTCAAAACTGAGTTTGTCCTGGTGTCAAAATCGATTCTTTTCGGCCCTCCGAGGACATGAGGACTGTCGAACGAAACGATTTAACGGGCACGATGCCCGCACGCATAGTCGATACTCCGTACTTGAGAACGTTTCAAGTCGACGCGTCCACCCCATATTGGTTACTTGACAGCCGAGCACTACTTCGCCGGTGCTTGGTTACTTGCTTTTACAACACATCTTGGTGTTCTGAACTATGTTCGATACCGTATGTACGATAATATCGTTTTGTGCGATAATTTCAGAGAACCTACCATTTGAAAATTCCATTCATCTAAAGTATCCGAAGATACGAAAGCGTTTAATAAAACTGCTCCAATGATTTTCGATAAACAGATTGCTTTCAGGAAATGAAAATGGTTTTCTACGAATTGATCATAGTAATTACAGAACTTAATACATAGTGGCCCTGCACTTAGTGACCATCATGCTAATAGGCACTCCCCTTTTTCGGAAGCAACACAGATGCCATGAATCATACACTCTGTCGGAGTTTTATGTAACAGAATTACGGTTCGTTTTATGGGGCGGCTTCCTTGCCACCTTGAAGAGATACTGTCATGTAAAAGCAAGTTTTCAGTGCAACAAACATGAAAATGTGAAAACATTCCAGGTTTTACCGATATCCATGAACTTCGCCGAGAATTGCCGAAAGTTTGTTTAATGGATGAGACCCTTGCTGAGCATGAGTCAATACTTGAGCTTCTCAGCGGAGAATTTCTCAGGTAGGAGTTCTAACTCTGACTATGCGTACGGGCATAAGCGACTTGAACCTTTTAGAGCCTACGCGCACGGGTCGACGGGATGTCGACGACGCGATTTGCTCGACTCGAACAGTGCGACGTCGGCAAGTTCGTGCGTCATATGATCCGAGTTTATACATTATTGACGATAGATAGATCCGATTCCAAAATCAACGCGTAAGAAGTAGTATCGCATGTCATAGAAAAGTATTTTTAGTTTAATAATTTTTTTGTTCAGGGGTGGTTTCGATGATTCTTTTTGCCACTCGAGATTAAAATGAACAGGGCATTCTGAAAAGAGAAATGAAAGCATTGTTGCTCTATTCATTGGCATGCACAACATTTCTATTGAATAAATAAGTGGGAAAAATCCTAGCTACGGAAGGATATTCATGGCTAAATATACAGGGTGTGCCAACTGGTTGATTACCACAATTCTGCTGGTTATGCATCTTTTTTGATGATATCTCTTCGTCTACATTCAGTATAGCTCCAGGGTGGGCTCATCTCAGAATGAGATATACAGGATGTCTTTAAATATTAATTAGCACTATTCACCAGTTTATAACTAACTCCATTTTGATGATTTATCTTGCTTTGTGTTACATATGGCTTCACAGTGGTTTGATTTCAGAATGAGATATACAGGTTGTCCAAAATAAAATCTACAAAATCATTAACGTGAGGTCAGTTACTTTTACGCGCTTTTGCAAATTGGTTGTCGCTATCATTTTCAATGAAATACTATATTTTAGTTCGATCCGATCTGTATTTTTGGAAATATTGGAAAAATAAAAAGTTAAATTGGGAACCCGACCTTCGTAATTAAGAAGCTCCAAATCTACTCTATCAGGTCTCAAAATCGTTCCTTTCGGAAATGTTGTGATTACGGCTGGCCTTACCACGGATCATAAACAGAATAACTACCTTAATAAACTATTGAGAGACTTGATAATTGCAAAGCACGTTTGGAGTGAAAACCCATAAAAAACCTAAAAAATGATGCGAAATCCTCCCAAAATAAGCTTTAATCGATACTTATAGAAAGACAGAATTCGCGAATTCATTATATTCACCAAATGCAGGTATAACTATTCAAAATTTCGCCAATATTCTCCAAAATACAGATCGAATCGAATTGAAATCAATAACTTGATGGAAAAATTACAGCTTGACCGTTCATGCAGAATTTTGTGAGGACCGAACAATGATAACGAGGAAATAAAAACGAAACTTAACATAGTTTTTTTCCATCTCCGAATATTAATATCGAATCAAATCGAAGTTTGAAACACTATTGTTGAATAGTGATCTGAGTTGAAATATTATAGAAAGAGTTCAATCCATTCTGGGAAGTTAAGATAATAAGAATTCACCATTTTAATTATGAAGTCAGTATTATCCTACAAAATATTTTCCTTGGGTGGGAACGGAATCGGGAAGTATTTAATCACTACATGGAATTATAAGATTAAATTCAAGACAGACGATCCATGAGCTTCAAAATCATGTTGAAAATAAAAAAGAATTGTATTTGAATCGTTTCGTTATATTTAAAAGCCAGCACGAACCTCTCGAACTTTCGGCTTCCATGTCAGTCGCGTGAAACGAGGCATGCGATCGAAACTCAATCGTACACGTTTTGAAACGACCCGTGTGCGGTGCCAGCTTGAATTGCTTGGGAAGCCGATTCGAAAGACGAGACTAGATCGCGTCGAGTACATCAGATCGACCTGTGGACGGACACCTGACTCCTGAATCGTGCAACCCAATCGTACGTTTCAAAACGACCCGTGTGCGGCGTTAGCTTGAATTGCATAGGAAGCCGAAACGAGAGACGAGACTGGAAACGCGTCGAGCACATCGGATCGACCCGTTTGCGGACGCTCGTAGAGTGGTCGCACAACATGCGGCAGGGAAGTACTTTAGTGGGGCACATCGGCGAGATCATCGGTAAGAAGTCACGTGGGTTTGGGTGTCACTGTGAGGATATATCCTGGTCGGAACATATAACATATACAGTCAGCAGAGCGAAAAAGTTACTGTACATGCTTCAGAGGTCATTTCACAGATATTCTCAATACATTGCTCATTACTCATAAAACCTACATACGACCAGTTCTTTCCTTGAATTCGCTGGTCCAGTTTGGAGTGTACGTGATAGTGGACTGTTGGAAAACGTTCATCGACGAGCAACTTGTATTTCCTACGGTGTAGTCCGACCTTCGTACGAGAAAAAGCTTTCCATTTTCCATCCCTCCAAATTTTCCGCAAGGCGAACTCTTGGAGATCTCATAACTACATATACATCATTCAATGGTCTATTTGGTGTGGATATGTCTCATATGTTTTCCTTCCTATCCAACTTTTTCGACGTATGTGAGTGAAAACCCAGTGTATCGTTCACATAGATTCCCAAGAACTTTCTAAATTGAGTTAGTTCTTTTAAGGTGACATAGGTTTTGTAGTACTGCTACATTTTCATACTGGAGTATTTCAAGTTGTACAACAAGGTATTTGAATGTCTTCTGTAGACTTATTTCTTGGGAATTTCGAAAAGTAGGGAATTCCATAGGTTTGTCTGTTCGTTTAGAAGTTTTTAATTTTCAACACTCGCTTCTTGATTCTTTTACAAAAAAATAGCATAACTGAATCTTCCAACCATGTTTTATATACGTGAAGTAATTCCAGTGTTAACAGAGAAGTTTCTTCAACATTCGGCAGGTCTTTGGAATTATTGAATTCACATAATATTTTCTCAAATTCACTATTTTCCCAGAGTGAATGCACATTTTGAAAAATACGTAATTAATACGACATTTGTGTAGAGAGGACAACGTTGTGTAGTTATCTGACAGGAAAATGACTATAACCTAACATTTAAAAACTATACACGGTGAAATGTGTCAGAATGTCATGGCCAACCAGGATAGTTTATAAAAATCTAGAGAAGCACTGACGTGAAGTCAGCAGCTTTTACGCGCTTGTTCACATTGCGAAATGGGACTTGAAAATTTCAGTGAAATTTCAATAAAATATAAAAATCTTCGAAAACAAATTTTTTTTTCGAATTTTTCCATGGATAATTCTTCTTATTGACACTGTTCATCTTCCAACCAAGTTTCATTTGGATCAGATAAATATTTTCCGAATTATTGAAAAAGAAAATTTCAAATGGCTGTAGCACAAAAACCATTCGGCAGATTTGGCCCATTTCTGAACTTAACCGAGATATTCAGGATCTTAACCTAACCAGAAAATTTCAAGACTCTAGGTCCTTCCTTTCGAACGTTACAGCGCACTCGGTCGGACGGACAGAATCAATTTTGACCACGGATTCTTCATCAGTGAGTCTAACCTAGTCGTTTGAGACCGATTTCGGCTCAAAATTCGAAAATTACAGACATCGTGACGAAATGATAACGCGCTGTTCCCCAGAAAAAGCGCGTAATATTGAATGGAGTATAATGCGCGCAATTTTTGACAAAGTTCTATTCAGGTGCTAAGGTTATGTAGTAATTTTTGTTAAAAAAAATTTTTTTCGGGCACTTTCCTGGAGTTCAGGCCTTGAACTCTATATTTCACAATAGAGCACCATAATTCAACCTTCTTCGATTAGAATTTTCGCAGATGTTTGGTAAAATATGTTTTTGTCCGGTATCGTTTTTTTTCTCGGAACAACTCAAAAAATACTTATCCAATCATGATGAAACTTGGTAACTAGTTGACAAATGCTGATGGAAAGTTTGGTGCGAAATTTCATGATGATCGTTTCATTAGATATTATGCGGTCTTCCTCATGGCCGAACTCGTAATTACGATAACTTCCGAAAAAACAACTAAGAAACTTAATATTTGTAAAGTAGGATTGGTAAAAACGAAGACCAAATGCGTGCATCCACCTAATGATTCTGCAGATGTATCCATTCCCAATTTTGTTTTCCCAATATTCCCAAAAATATAGACCTGATTGAATTGAAATCCAGTACCTACTTGATTTAAAAACAACAACTTGTAGGTTCATGCAGAATTTCTTGAGGATAATATGATAGAGATATAACAGAAGATCGCCAAATCTTTCAATCGGGAATGAAGCTGTGCTTGGCTGGGTCAATAAGTGAAAAGATGAACTCTTTGGAAACGAATTCAAACATACGAGCGAAAAACCTGACTTTTTTGGTTTTTTTTTATAATTAGAATGTATACTGAAACAAAATAAAAACAGTTTTTTAAATTACAATCACATAAAGCACACAAAAGCATAATACTTGTTCGTGGGGGGAAACAATATAGAAAACCTCAACATCCCAAACAACCGCCAATGATCTCAGAAAACCAATATATAATTCATTTACAACAAAACAAATTTCGCAGTTTAAATAAAATAGACTGCTAAATATTTCACTCCAAAAATCCAAATCCCTTGACTTGATCCATTTCTCAATTTTTCTGGAAAAAAGTGTTCTGGAATTTTCTGCCCTTAGGTCAGAAGGCATGATGCTATACAGGATGGCCCAGGTAGTGACGTCAATAAATTTTTTTTTAGATTCCTCACACCTCGAGGTATTCAAAGATAACACATGTATTTTATGCGATTTCTTGTAGTTTTCGAGTTATAATTTTTTGATTTATTATGCCAGCGAGGTTTCAAAAATTCATACCTTTTTATGTAGTTGGTATTTTGCAGAATTTTTTTTCTATAACATGATCTCTCTGGATGTTGTTTTGATAAAAAAATAACTCAGCTTCCTATAATCGTTCAAGTTACTCAAAAAAGGTTTGAAAGTTAGAACTTCAGTTTTCAGAGAAAACTATTAAAAATAGTTCTTAATATTTCTTATTCAGATATTGCGAGTTAGAATCCAGAAGAAACCTAAAATGATACGAAATCCTCCCATAATAAGCTTTAAACTTAAAATATTTTTCTGACAACTATTATCATATTTCGGAGAAATTTTTCTCAGATCACGAACCCCATATTTCACAACATTGTACCAAATTTCATTTTGATCCTATTTAAATTTCCGTGATATTGAGAAAAATTATAAAATTTCGGTGGTTTCTTCTAGATGTTGTTATTTCTTTCGAAATAATACAAAAATACTGATTCAATCAAACTGAAACTTGGCAGCTAGTTTGGAAATGCCGATGGGCAACTTTGTGCAAAATTTCGTGATGATCGTGTCATCAGAACAATTTGAAAATAAAATTCAAATTTTCTTTTCAAATATTCATTATTCTGTGATCTTCTGATCATAATTTCCTCATGATATTCTGTATGAAACTTCGAACTGTCATTTTTCGATAATACTTGATTTCAATTCGATCTAATCGGTATCTTTAGAAATATTGGAAAGATAAAATTTTGAATGTGTATATCTGCGGAATCATTGGGTGGATTTCACCCATTCAAAAATTCGGTCTTCGTAATTAAGGTCCAAACCTACTCTACAAATATCGAGTTTCTAAGTTGTTTTTTGCGGAAGTTATTGTGTTTACGGTCGGCCGTTCAATATTTGTTATATTGACAACAATTACGTCGAGACATAGAAACGGGATACTTCGACACCCTGTTAACAAACACAATATGTTATTTCTTTACTCAGATAACAATTAAAAAAAATATATACAAAAATGCCTTTACAATTATGACAAGTCTTTATATCTGAAAATAAATAGAAAGGATGAAATGCATAACATGCTGGTATCTCAATTTGGACAACCACCGCAGCGTCGCCTTAAACCCTCATTACAAAAATCTCATATTCTTCAAAGTCAAATCGGAAGAAAAATAGGATGTTTCAGATTATTGGCCTAGGAGGGGAAAAATCGAACTCCATTGGGATTTCGATCAGGAATCGAAAGACTACATTCAAAAACTGCTCAGGGCCACTTTTGCTATTGAACTTCTGCAAAGATGCCAGCGCCCTATAACGGTAAAATTTGAAACCTGTCCAAGCTAGTAGTTTTATGTGAACAAACCGTAGGAATGTGGTGGAGAACAAATATTTATTAAGTAGAGCTACAATATTTAAAGAAATTGTTATAATTCTGTGTCAGATTTCTGGAGAAGTAACTTTTTGTTTGGATCACGATATAAAATCGGGCGGGCTATAGATCGTGCCTAGGGGATAATTTCCATGTTATTTTTGTGTCTGTTGCTTGGTGGATCAACATTCAAAATGAACAAATATCTAAGTTTACTTGTATTTCTGGATGAATAGGTGCCTCAGTCAGTAATTCAAGGACTCTTATTAATGTGGAGAAGTGCTGAATGCAGGCTATATTATGTGGTAAATCTAGAATCAGTCTGAATGATATGACATATATTCTCGTTGTTTACCAGCAAGAGAATCAATAAAATGAAAAGATAGCTTTTCTGCATTAGTTCTTTTGCATCGTATTTCGAGAGAAGAGGAAACAAATAAATATATGAGATGTATAATGATTTTATTTTTATATGATAGCAGCTGAAGATAATAGCAAAATGAAAAATGTCACAGCTGGTTCAACCAAAACGATCCATAAACAAATGAAAAATATGAATGTTTTCAAATGAATAACTTAAGCTTTTATCAACTATAACAGTATGTCTAGTATTTGTCAGTTTTTCAATCAGATCACTCTCTTTGAATATGATTATGTTTAGTATGAGAAGTAGGTACCTGCAGAAGTGCTCGGTTCTTTCACTGAAGGAACAGCACTCTTCATCAAACAAATTTCTCTTATTTCCATTTATACCTAAAAACATATGGACATGAAGTTGTTTTTCAATGAATACATTGTAATTTACCTACAGTGTGTCCAAGGATTGGGTGCCGCTAAGGTGTAAATGACGAAAAATTTTCGAGTTAGACTCTGATATTCTGGGAATCGCTCCTGCTTGGTCTCAAACTAAGATGTTGAGAAAATGAGCCAAATCAATTAATATACAGGGTGGTTTAGAACTGATTTAAGGAAAATTGTTCAGAATAAAGCACCCTTGTTTTAAAAGATATCGAGAAAGTTTATTGAGAAAAGTTGTTTAAATCAAAGGACACGGCTAAATCTCGATTCTCAGATAAATCGATCAACTTTGATTTTGTCAGTAGGTTATGAAAATATTCGATAATATCCATGGTTACAAATGCCAGACGTGACTTGAAACTTAAATTTTGTTCGTCATAAACGAAAATTTTCCAGTTAAAAACATGCTAGCCATAGAACAAAGAGTCTTTATTGTGCAGTGCTACGGCTAAGGTGCAGACATTTCGTATCAGGGAGTAATCAAAGAATTCCATGAACGGTGGCCAAATGTTAAAAAAATACTT
Source organism: Myrrha octodecimguttata (assembly GCA_958510865.1). NCBI lineage: Eukaryota > Metazoa > Arthropoda > Insecta > Coleoptera > Coccinellidae > Myrrha > Myrrha octodecimguttata. Next base: position 38,583,016 of record OY294057.1, read on the forward strand.
TCAAAATTTAAATTTTGATCATGAAAAAAACGTCACGTATACAAAATGTTCATGACCAACTTATAAAGTCAAGGTAGGCTGATTTATCTGAAACTTGAGTTCCTGCAGCAGCTCGTCATTCCAAACAACTTTTCTCAATAATCTTTCTCGATATATTTTAAAACAAAGGTACTTTATTCCTAACAATTTTCATTAATTCAGTTCTAAACCACCCTGTATATAAATTGATTTGGCTCTTTTTCTTAACATCTTAGTTCGAGACCAAGCAGGAGCGATTCCCAGAATATCAGAGTCCAACCCGAAAATTTTTCGTCATTTACACCTTACCGGCACTCAATCCGTGGACACACTGTATATAAAAATAATCATCTTTCAAAGAAATTCAGTGAACAGATATTTCCTGACCTGTTTTCCAATCTTTAAAATCCAGGGCTTTCTTCTTTCAACGAGTCCCCTGCCAAATGCTGTTTCCAAATTATCTTTACTTCCATTTGGCTTTGGAAAAAATAAAACTTAAGGCACTTAGATGATCCTTTCTTCTTAGACCATAAATAACATTGAGTTGAGGCACACAACAATAGTCATTTCGGGAGGATGCCATTTCGAATCAATACAATCGAAAATTTTAATCGGAAAGCAAGGAATCGATTGATGAATATTACAAACACTTTCGTATATCAAAATTTCAACTCAGAGAACAGCACAAAAGTGAACTCTGAAAGTAAGCAAAACACGTTAGAATAAAGGACACGTCGAAAAACTACTAGCTTGGAAGTGTTCGAATTTCTATCGCCAGAGGGCGCATCGCTTAGCATTAGTTGCGACTATGAGTGAAAACCTGAGGGGTAATTTTGAAAGAAAGAACCAATGGATCTTTTAGGTGGATCCCTATATCCAGAATGATACCAAAACGACTGGAATATTTATAGTTGTAAAGACAACTAAATAATGTATATAGATCTGTTAACCATAGATCCAATAAGAAATGTAGCCTTTCAATAATCAAATAACAACATGGAAAGACGAGCAGTATTACTGGAAATCATTCCTTCCTATTTAAGTGAAGTTCACGATAACTATATAGAGCACATTTCATGTTGTGGATATAATAAGAGGTTGTAAATGATAGGCGATAGGTCCAGTTAGGACAAAGTAAAAGGTAGAGAAATTAGGAAAAGCATTTTTGATCATTTGTTGGAAATGAATGCTCTTAGACCAAATGATCTTACATATTGCAATTGATTGGTCTTGCAAAGAAACGAGCACAACTTTTGTACCTTCACTATCGAAGTTGCATAATATAACAATAATTTGTCAATGATGAGACAATCAAACCGCTGATTATTTATTCGTTAAATTATTAATATTTGCTATTCACTAATTACTGAGCTGAATATAGTCTGAAGTCTAATGAATGAACACGCTCATTTTTAATCACAGGAAGTACTTCAATTTTACATGTATTTGTCGTGAGAACCACCATTATTATTGTTCTATGAGATTGTTGCCTCTTGTACCGCTACCTGATTTCAGATTTTCCCATAGAATGAAAAGAATGCATATTTTTTTCTGAATTCAGGGACGTATATGCACTATAAAAATAATATTTGAATTTTCAATCATAAAAATTCTAGAAAAACACTGACCTGATGTCAGCAACTTTAGCGCATTTCAAATTGATCGCCAAAACCTTAATCTTTTCACGTATTGATCCAGCCAAACGCAGCTTATTGAAGATCTTCTTATAATATTATTTTTACGAAATTCTACTTGAACCTTCAAGTTGTCACTTTTGAAACGAGTAGGCTAGATTTCAATTCGATTCAATCTGAACTTTCACGGCCGCTCTTAAACACAATTACTTTCGAAAAAATCAACTTAGAAATCCGATATTTGTCAGGTAGGTTTGGACTAACAATAACGGAAGCCGATCCAGAGAATAGGTAAAATACACCCACTGACATACCCACTCAAAATTTCAATAATACAGGGTCCGGCAACAGTGGCGCGGTGTTTCATATCTCTATTTAGGAAACAGATATGATTATAGTTTTCTATGATGTTACCTTTATTGCTCGAACTCGACAAATTGAAAATGTTTTTGGTTACACAGGCTTCAATTTTTCCTGGGCAGGTCCCAACTTTGTTTTTTTGAAGGGCAACCTGTATTTGTTATTACTTTTGCGGTTTCTGCATGAAAAGGCACTTAATGCATATTTTACCACAAAATATTAAAGGTTTTCGAGATGTTCTGCCTGACATATATTTTTTTCCAATATTCGTCACTAAGGGTTTCTGAAATTATTAAGTTTCGCCAAGTCCCAATGAAATTTTTTTCTGGTCAAATTTTGTCTCTGAAACAGTGTATCTGAAATCGAACAATGATATACCAGGGCATGAAAAACAGCCTGCCACATATTGGAAATAGGAAGAATCTTCCTCATTTCAAATGAAACACTCTCTATAGTTTATCGATTCATGAGAAGAACAAAAAATCCTCTAAAAATTTCGTCCAGTATTCCATATGGTTTTTAGTCCCAATGTTATGAAGCATTTCAGCACTAAGATGCAAGAACAACGATTGTAAGAATTCAGTCGAGAATACATTTTATAAATAGTAAAAATACTGAATTACCGAAAAAAAATTTACAATTGTTTTGTTCAGAAGAAGTTTGTTATTACGCACTTGTTCTGGGGAACAGCGCGTTATCATTTCGTCACGATGTCTGTAATTTTCGAATTTTGAGCCGAAATTGGTCTCAAACGACTAGGTTGGACTAACTGATGAAGAATCCGTGGTCAAAATTGATTGTGTCCGTCTGGCCGTGTGCGCTATAACTTTCGAGAGAAAAAACCTAGTCTTCGAATTTTCAGGTTAGGTTAAGATCCTGAATACCTCGATTAAGTTCGTTAATGGTTCAAATCTGCCGAATGGTTTTTGTGTTACAGCCATTTGAAATTTTGATTTTTCAATAACTCGAAAAATGTTTATCTGATCAAAATGAAACTTGGTTGGAAGATGAACAGTGTCAATGGGAAAATTCCATGGGAAAATTCGAAAAAAATTTAATTTTTTTGAAACTTTTATATTTCATTGAAATTTCCAAGTCACTATTGCGCAATGTGAACAAGCGCGTAAAATCTGCTGACTTCACGTCAGTGCTTTTCTGGATTTTTTTTCTACGTTTCCACTCCAATTTAGATATGAAACATTTCGAATATGAAAAATCCGAGAATAGTGCTACCGTAGACTCTATTACGCTTCGTTCTATTCTTTTTTCAAACCATTTTTACGCGCTTGTTCTAGGGAACAGCGCATGATCATTTCGTCATGTCTGTAATTTTCGAATTTTGAGCCGAAAATGGTCTTAAAGGATTGGTTTGAACTCCCTGAAGAGCTCAAATTCAATTCTGTCCGCCCGTATGTGCTCTAACTTTCGAAGCAGAAGACTTGAAATTGTCAGATTGAGTTTGGAGTTCAAATATCTCAGTTGAGTTCGTTGACGGGTGGAATCGGTTGGATAGTTTCGGAGTTAGGCCAGTTTGAAATTTTGAGGTTAATTCCTCAATATCTCACGAAGTATTACTCGATGATCAAATTGAAACTTAGTGGACAGTTTTGGAATACCAACACGCAACTTTCGAGTCCAACTATTAGATTTTTCTGAAAAGCCTATTCAATTGATTTGCATATTGGAACTGAATTTTCCTGAATACTAATATTATAACTCTTTTCCAGGAAATTTTGGTCACTCACCCCTTCACTCGGATATCAAATTGGTCTTCCGGAAACACCTATTTCCACATGACCATAGGAAACTTAGTTAGAGGTTCAAAGCTGCTTTGCGAAACCTCGTTAGGTTATAAAATGGACGATTTATTGACATCCTATATTTCTCTAATGCTCACCAACATGAATAAACAGCGTAGCATCAGAGTTAAATAAGTGCCTACTTGTTTTATTTTGTTACTTCATATCTTTTATTCAACAACGCATTATTTATGAAATCAGGTTCTTTGAGATGTTCAGGGGTTTGTATACAGTCCGTCCATTGTTAGTCAATTATTACAGTTAGTTTTATTGGTTAGGAATCAAATACTCATGAATTTCTATCTGTATATGATGATTGAGAACCATATTTATTTGAAGATGTATATTTAAAATAAAATTGATATTTTAAATGAAACGAAGTTATTTTTTCATATTTCCGAAACCACCATAGTGTCATACCACAAAAAAGTATTGGGGGAACGAAAGAGAAAAATCTCACCTTGTAGATTTTCACACAATTGACATATGATGCCATGTTAACGTTCAAGTGGAAATATTTGTCGAATTTCAGCTGAATATATTAGAAATTCAAATGCTATGAGGAAAGACCATATATTGAAAAAAAAAGTTCAGAAAATGATGAAAAAAGTTATGTCTCTATAATAAGTCGGCAACTTAAATATAAAATTTCAAATACAGTTTGTCCATCTGACCAACTTTCTTGGTTGCAAAAATTTAAAGAGAGACAATTAATCTCATTCAGAAAATCCACATATTCCATTCCCTCTGGAAACGGGAGCAAATCGTTATTATCGTCAAAACAACGCTTTAAAATTCCTCATCATTGTCTCCTCAAATTCCCACATTCAAATTTAATAGTTTTGTTTTCGAATCTAGATATCAGATTTCTCACAATTCATCTTGTGGGAACTTCCTTGAAAGTGTAGTTGAATGTATGGGAAAATGCACAACTTCCTCATTTTTATTCATGAAACAGGAACGAGGATATAAATGAAAAAAAATTACGAGGACAAATTACCCATTCACCTGCAGAAATTAAATTTTCCACAATAATTACTTGAATCGTCAAATATGACGTAAGTAAAATTTAGGGCAAGATAAAAATCGGAATTACTAAATATTTTATTCTGTACTTCTATAAAATAGGCGGCATACTGTACATATATCAATAATTTTATTTACCAATAATATTCTCTGCAAAACTTTATACAAATTTCTCACCTAACTCTAAAATTCGATGTGTCAGATGATACTGTGAAAAAATATTAATAAAATATCAATTTGAATTCCTAAAAATAATTTTTTATCGCTATTTTTACACATGATGAATTCTATTTCTAGATTCGACTGGATTAAAAAATAAATGAGCAATCAGTTATACAGCTGTATAATTCTTTCTACTTAAATGCTTTGGTCTATATTACTATATTAAAAAACTTTCAGGAATCTGAATCCCAAAAAAAAATTATAACAATACCACAATAAACAAAAAGAGAGCCAACAGAAATACTTTAAAATTTCGAAATTCTCGCATTCGATCAGAATTACATTTCGTACTGAAGCTACGAAATTGGAGTATTTTAAAAAAGACTCAATTGTCTAAAAATTAAAATTATTAATGTCGAAAATTGTCCCTGCATTTGCACAAAAAATAAATATCACATAAAAACCTAGCAGATCCAAATGACCCAGAAAAATACTACAAAGACGGCCATAACTCAAAAATAAAAGATCAAATTTCCTAACTTCTCCAGTTTTCAATTAAACACCCACTCAAATTGTTAATGATGAATCCATAACTGCGGTAAAAAAATTGTTTTTAAAACTTAAAAAAATAATATGACTGTGTTCCAAAGAAAAATAGAATATACTTTTAACAGAGATTACCCCTCATCAGTCATATAATAAGTGTTTTTTCATAATGCAAAAATGGTACAATTAACTGTAATAATAGTAAATAACGCTAATAACAGCATGTCAATTATAATAATACAGAAATCAACATGCATGTCACATCAGGAAAAATTGGAAGATAATAATTAAAGGAAATGCGATTCTGCTCCAGCAATAATTTGCAGTTAAATATGAAACATTTCAAAAACAACAACCTTCAGAGAAAACTAGGAAATTTAATCTTGAATTTATCAATGTTTTCATCATAAAACATTTGGAATTTTATTCTTTCTTGTCTTTCAATATTGAAGTTGAATAGTGCCTTGGTAGCTGCTCAACTAACCGAATAGATAAAAATAGTGGAAATATTGAGCTCTAATATTTTATAGTGTACACGTTGATATTAATGGTGTTACCATTCACTAAATATGCACTTACATACAAGTTGCAAATGAAAATTTCTGTTCAAGTAATATATCCACAAAAGCAATCATGTTAGTTGTTACATGAAGTAGTTATGAAAGTTATTCAGATTTTTTTGTGAAAATTGTTCATTCTTTTTTCACTCACTGAATATTTGTCCCATTACTGATTTTGTGATGGTAAATTTCCCCTATAATGGTATTATTTTGTTTGGTACTTTACTCTTGTTATCTGCAACTTGTATAAAAGCAATTTGGTGCAATGATTAATTTTCTATATTCTGTCAAATATTGTTTGAAATTCTAGAAGAGTCTGGCATATGTGAAGCATATAAAATAATGACCAATGCCAGAAATTAGAAAATGCATAATAAATGTATTCTTCAGCTTTTCAGAAAAAATAACATGTTGAATGTAATACTTTTGAGTATATCAAGAAAACTGAAACAAGAACATATGGCAAAACTCATGTCAGAATAGAGTAATAGGAAAAAATGTCTAATAAACGAAAATAATATTCTCTTGCATGATAAATTAAATTTTTTCGGCAGCATAGTTTGAAACATCACCATGATACTTCCAAAAATAACCCTCAAATGGAAGAAATTTGGAAATATAATCGTTTTCTATAAATTCCAAAGCGAAACAACCAAGACAGTAGGCACTTTTCTTTTGTCATTGCCTAGGACCTACTGTGCAAAACCGCTAGGAAACTTTTCCTTTGCACACCTGAATTACTTCTCACTTCTATTTGGCCAAGTGCAAAGAAGTTGGTCCAATAGGTCCCAGCTATCCAAAATCAATTTTAGCGCAATCACAATGACTATGACAACACTTCAGTGCATGTTCCCTGAATGTTGCTGATTCCAACTATGTTCTGGATTTTGGGGTTGTAAGGTGCCTGTTCTCATAACTTCGTCTGCTGGACCATAGTGAGGTCTTGGACCAGGTTCGGGAGTATATGTGAAAGTTAAACCCGTAGCATAAATAATACCATCAGATCTTACCAGAGATACAGGAACTTGTGTTGGTTGACGTACCCACAACCATTCTCCCCTAAACTGAGATATGTCTGGAACTACACACAACATAGACTCCTGTAAATAATAAGGATAATTAGATCATTAATTCATTACATGTAACTGAAATGTTTCATTCCGGAAATAATATCGATACGAAGAAAAAAGCAAAAAACATAGCATTTTTTACCCAATATCTCCGAAATAAGAATAGAAATGAAGAGAAATTTTGTACACAGTTATTAAATATTGACCCAAATATATGTGTCAAATTCCATTAAAATCTAATGAAACGTTTCCTTGAAAAAGTTCAGGGAATTTTCGAAACAATGTATATTTTAAAATTGCTAACGAAATCTCAGAAAGAATTCTTGAGATATTGAGGAAATAAACTCAAAAATTTAAGTGAGTATAAGTGCGAAATCGTTCGTCTGATTTAGTCCATCAGCTAACCTATTAGTCACATTTTGATACACAACCTACCCTGAGAATTTCAAGATGCTCTTTTCGTTCTCAAGTTATCTTAGCAACGGATGAACAGACCGACAGAATAGATGTTGACATCGAATTCTTTGTCAGTGACTCGGTCCCCTAGTGGTTTAAGATCATTTTCAAGAAAATATTAGAAAACTGCAGATACGGATTTTTTGTGAAATGATATATTTTGTCTGAAAAATAAACAAACTCTTATATTAATATCAAGAAGAGTTGATATTTTTCTTGACACCATTCATAGGTATTGTTACATTGATCTTTTTCTAGAAGTGACAATAATTAAATTCATTTTTGGGAAAGTATTTAAGATGTGAATCTCGAAGAAAAAAATTTTTTGATCTACACACGTTTGAGGGATCTCCTTCAAAAATTAATATTAAAATAGCTTAACAGAAATACACTGCACTGTACATTTTAATAGGGTTAAAATTTGAAAAAACATGGGACATACCTGGCACCTATACATAGTTTCAGCTTCCACATCACCAAACCAAACTTGGAGGGAAGGAGAAAAATTATCCCCTGTGAGCTCCAACATAGCCACATCTCCACCACCATTCAGATGGAGACTATGCACGATAGGCACTGGGGTAACAGGCGATCTGACAGGGCCCATACCCTCATAAAATTGATATTCAGCCTTGTCGGTTGAAATGATCGTCCAGCAGGCTCCATCATTGATCATCTCCTTGTTGGGTTCTTTGGGACAGGGAGTTGCCTGAAATTGTATTATGCGTTCCTGAGATAGGCAGAGGTACATGCGTTCGGTGTCTTTCATATAGAAAGCACATTTGTGGAGTTGGGATACTGGATCATCAGCTTCCAGGAGTGCTTGTTGTTTGTCTACCTGAAACAAATTGAATATAGGTACTAATTTATAAGATTTTTTAAATTATGATGAGCATAAGAACAGCATAGAGGTTTTCAGGTTGTTTTATATTTAACAATCTGAATACAATAATATTTAAAAATCATTATCAAAACAATCCAACGTAACATCAAAAATAAGAAAACAATGCAAATCAACAATATACAAACAAATACATAGGTTATAAAGAAATATTTTAAGTATCCTAATATGAGTTGAATATGACTTAACCAACTGTGGATGAAAATCAAACAATTTTGAAATTATTCAGGAATTATACGTATTGCAATAATGTTTGATTCTTTTGAGGAACAGTTTAGCATCTTCTATCAGTTGCAAACAAGTCTTTAGACAATGAAAGAAAATTGAATGAAAGATAAATATCCCATCATTTCTACAAAAATGGAATTCTCAATTCAGTAATTTTCAAAAAAAATCTAGAGATGAGATATTGAGAAATGAAGAATAAAATTTATATTTTTTTGTATTTATCATAATTACTATCTGGTGTGTTTGCTTTACCTTACAAATTATATTTTTTTATTTCTGTCAATACACTTAAGTTTCAGTTAAACCTCTCGGAATCTTGTGTGATTAAAAATTATGAATAACTTGTTCTTCATTTTCACATATTTACATCATTATAACATTCTATTCATTTTACATTTTGGTGATATACAAGAAAGGAATTTTTTAATTAGTGAAATTTTGTATTGTCCCTCACCTTCCTTATAATCAGTCTAGGTAAAGCCATACCAGTGACTGAACAAACTAATTTCACAGTAGACCCATAATGTATATATCCGTCCCGTACTTGGAATTCTTCACTCTCAGATTCATTATCATCTAAAAGGTGTATTGTAAATGCACCCCACTGTGTGGAACTAGCATGAAAATGTCCATTTTCCACATGTAAATACCTGGTGCTGACAGTCTGAGACCTCAATCGATTAAAGAGGGCCACTTTAGTACCACTAGCTATACACAAATCAGCGTTCTTGAGAGATTGTTTTTTCTTAGAGGGTTTAGATATAACTTTAATTCTTTTACTGTGAAACACACCGATATCATGTCCTGAACCGTAAAACATCTTCACTGAGAGCATAAAATGTTTCCGTTTGTCCGAATCAGATATGTACAGAGTTTTTGCAGCACAATACTGTTTACCATTGTTTAGATCTAATTGTTGCATGTCTTGGTCAGAATTTCCAATTCCTATAAAAGCACAGAGCTGAGAGGCTTGCTCTGACTCACCCTCCCTGGCCATCTGTTCCTGCCTCAATCTCCAACCATCTCCGAAGAGGTATATACAAGGTGGTGGACAGAAGAAACGTTTCTCATTACCATAGGACTTCTGGGCCACTTTGGCGTGTAGAATAACGATGACCATGTCGGATCTGTCCCGTAGATATCTTTCCATAGCTTCCCTGGTCAATCTGCGGTCTTCCCTGTAACCTCCTGGGACTACAGCACCGGAGAACCTGCCTCCGTACATGGCCCCCTGTTGAGGTGGAGGTGTTGGGGGCGATTGCCCGTGGGCTATCCCAGGCAACCCATACTGATGGGGCATCTTACTAGTAAGATATTTGTTTACAACGGTCAACACAAACACACTTCAAGCGAACACATGTTAAAATCACTTCTTCTGGATTAAAACAAGAGGGACAACCAACCTCATCAGCTGTGATTATTTCGCGATCTTCCTTCTGTTTGCTCCAACGATCGGAAAAGGCTACCGAGGAACGTGAGAACCAACAAGCCGGTTGCCTACAACAACCAATACCTCATTCCAGTTTATCTCTAAACACCTGTTTTCGAACTCGATTTTCCGACAGTTCAGCCAACCCCTCCACTTCCCAAAGTAGCGTAATTCCATTCTGAAATGATCTTGTAGGATTTGATTCACATATTGACTAGATATTATGGGTAACAGGCACGGATTTCAAGACGTTTGAAACGTGTTCTTTGTGAATGTTTACGAGCTCTTCGTTGAGTAATTAACTGATCTTGTAGGGATATTTAATTTGACAATATTGGTAGCGTTAAGCGAGATTCAGACGGCGTATGGTCGCGCTAAAGGTTTCCATACCATACACGTCAGTTTCAATAGTTTCTTTTCTAGATGGTGTTAACAAAACTGAAAAAATAAAATAATGATATCATCAACATTATCCTCGTGTTCGAAAGAAAACTTTTCAGTCTCGCAATTCGAAGTATTTAAAGTCGATTTGTATTCTTAAGAATTTATAACATTCGTCATCTAAACGTTGATCTGAGTATTTTGGCACTCTCATTGCAGGAATTATTATTTTGTCGAAATCAAGGGGGTTTGAGCTCTCTCTTTGTAAACATTTCATAACTGACCGGCGATATTTGCAGTCAAGGGCTGGTGTACCTACCCATAAGCTGCATAATCGAAAAGGAAATAACCAACATAAAATGTGTCTCCTGTCTGAAATACAGGGTGTTGAATTTTATATACACATATCATAAATTAGTGTACATTACAAACTATTGTACATATTACGTATTATTTCCATATTCGACAGGAAGTCTAAGTACATAAACCCTATTGAATAATGCTAAATAAAGGTAGGTATTGCAGCATCAAGTTCAACTTGAAAAAAATACTCGGATCAATATTTTTTTAGTTATTCCGGGAATAACAACGGTAACGAGGAAAAACCACAAAAATTTACATATTTTTTCCCAGCATCTCCGAATATTGAAATTAAATCGAACTGAAAATGGTTTTACCGTTGTAAAATATTAACTTGAAGGTCTGTGCGAAGTTTCATCGAAATCTGATGAATTATTTAAAAAAAAAATTCAAAAAAATTTTGGGAAATTTTCTCGAAGTGGAAGCGTTTCCAGACCCACGCTTGTGGGACCTTTTTATTGTTAAAATCATAAAGTCTCTTCTAGCAGAACTGTCAGAAAAAAGTATCTTTGTTACTTTACAGCTACTTAAATACTTTAAAGTATCTAAGTTACTGTATCAAAGTAATTTTTTGTTATCGAAAAGTAACTAGTATCTTAGATACTCTTCAAAAAAACTTGTAACTTCTAACTTAAAAAAAGTTCCCTTAGACGAATATGTGTGAAGTTGATCTAGCGCATTTCTGTTTTCGAAAACATTTTTTTGTGCTGAATTGTTCTTGGTTTGTGCTGCTTTATGGCGTTGATTTTTTTTATTCAGGCTCTCAAGATATTCAACGAATAGGCCAGCCCAGCACTTATCGAAAAACTTGATTGAAATAGATTGTTCCATACATATACTGAGTTCTCCCTCTGATTTCCTGAGAAATAATAAATTAAGAATTTTTTTTTAGAATAGAGTGGAAAAATTCGTGTTACATTTGTGCTGACTTGGGCTGTAAATATTTTTACGAAATTTCATCGGGTTTCCCGGGAAATCGCGAAAGTGAAACTAAGTTAGCCCAGCACTTTCGTTTCTTGGTAATGAAAATATATATGCCAAAACTTGTAAAATACGTAAGATAATTTGTGCCGTTGAATTGTTTACGAAGATCCTGCTAGTTCTTCAAAGAAAAGATTTCGTTGAAAATAGCCAACCACCACCGTTTTTATGTGTCAAAAATTGTTTAATATAGTTGTGCTACATTTATACTGACTTAGTCCTGCCAGATTTTCGAGAAAAAACTTCCCACTTTTCCTTCGAACGGTGAGAATTAGAAAAAAACATTCTTGTTCTGAATAAGTGAGTAAACTTTCATCTTTTACTCCATAAATCATTCATCGTTTTTTTTAGGTTGTTGTATTTTGAGGAGGTTGCTTGTAGGCTATTTTACGTAAAATCTCCAATTCTGACGTCAATGAAATTTGAGCATACAAATCCTCCTATTCTCTGAACTAATCAGGTCAAGGAAACGAGAAATACATTAGTTCATCTAAAACGCTAAGGAACTCCAACCTTATACAAATATAAAAAAACTTAAAATATATCTTGTCTTTTTTGAAAAGGCACTTCAAGACACGTATCTAAGTTCCATTTTTTGAAGAGTATCTAGATACCCAAAGTACCTTCAGATACTCTATCAAATAGTTACCCTGTTTAAGTTTCTGTCAGAAGAACAAATATTCGAATATTCAATATAACTGATGCACAATAAGAGTTCCGAAGGCCACTTCAATTTTTTTTCTGAATGAATCTCCTTTCCTAAGTTCCTCGAAAATTCCCATCAACTCCAAAATCCAGAACGATGCAAAACCCCCACAGAACTATCAGATCGCGCAATTGAGAAAAATTAAATTAGCGTCTAATTAGGGACCACCTCTTCCGAAATATCTGATTCATCATCTCCATACAAATCTAATCTATAAACATAAAACCACGAGAAGAGATCAGATCATCGTCTTGATGACCGGCGTTATAAGTCCAATTTAAATATAATAGAGAGCAAACGGGTTCATGTGAATAGGGCCTTACTCCAGTGATTATCGCCCCTCCCCCTCCCCGCCTGTCAGCGTAGGTCAGGCCGTGGGAAAATGCCGTGTGGGAAAGAGTGGGTGGCTCAGTAGCGCTCGTTTGTTTTGTTTCCCTCTCTGTCGCTCGCGAGCTATTGTCGGGGGGAATCGAGTCGCCGTGTGACATTTCTAGATCGGCACTGCGAGAGTTCCCCAGTGAAACAATTGAAAATCGACGTGATAGCACCCCGTAGATCTGGATGGCGCTGACGGTGGGGCTGCGATTGTCGATTGTTGACGTGGGGATCGTGGTTTTTGGTTGTTGTTGTTGCCGATAATGAATCATGTGGAAGATAGGAGATTGAAATATATTTGAGGGATGATCGAAAATATTGCACTTAGTATGACACCTGAATAAATGGTGTCAAAAGGTACTCCGCCACCCCGAGAATTTAACCGAAGGGATACTTTAGTTATTTATTCAAGGAGAATCTAAAATTTCTTTTTTTTGCACTTGTTGAAACGGTCACCAACACATCTGTTGACTCCGATAAATGCACTTTACTTGATTAAAAAAAAATGGAACAATTGAAAATCGAAGTGATAGCACCCACATCTGAATGCCGCTGATGGTGAGGTCTAAGTTGTACTCACTGATGCAGTGCCAGATTTGTAGTTTAGACCACTTCATTTCAGCCGCCCTATGTACGTTCCTAAAATTAAAATTTTCCATTTGTATTAACAAGTATTAACAAATCCAGGACTGACTGATGACGAATTCGGTGTTAAAATCGATTCTGTCTGAACCACTGAGAATAAAATTAATTCTATTTATTCTTAATTCTATTCTCCCTGGTCTGAACGTGAACATAATAACTCTGCTGAACGGAGCAAGCTAGCGACTTGAAACCACCAAAATTTGTTGGAATGTTTCGAGGTTGAACTTACCTTCATTCCGAACACTGGCGTGAAAGCAAATTAAAAAATATCCATTGGTTTTCATTTTGTAGCCTTCCAAATATTTCGCTTGGAGTACTCAATAATTTTTTTTTAAATAGGTGGCCTTACGGAGGTCGAAATAGTGCTAATGGACCCCCAGAATGACTTGGATTCATGAATAGAAATATGAATTTATCAAAAAAAAAATTTTTTCGAATAACTTTGGTGAGAATCGAACTCTCTCCACTTTTATATGGGAGGGTCACGTTACCACTAAGGTATAAATAAGTTTTATTCTGTTTATATTAACTTCCGTTACCAAGCAACGTTATTTCATCGAATTTGACTCCAAATATTTATTTTTTTTTGATGAATTCATACTTTCCTTCAGGTAATTCAAGAGGTCCATTGGCACAATTTTGGCCTGTTTAGAGCCACCAGTTCTTTTAATAAAAATAATTTGTGTTTTCCGACTATGGAATCTTGGAAGGCTACACAAAATGAAAACCAATGGATATTTTTTCATTCCGGTTTTACAGCAGTGTTCAGAATGAGGGTTTGCTCAACCTCAAAAGTTTTCTTCGATTTTGGGTAAAATTTTATTTTCACCTTATTAGACATGTAAAAAAGGTTGAGTTTGGATTTTATAAAAATTTTTTCACGAAGAATCTTAGAAAATCGGGTACATTGAAGTAATGCTAATCCAATTTGGCAATCGAAAATAAAAAAATTCAACTTCGCAGGTTTTCCGCCATTTCGATATCTTTTTTCCCGAATTCTACACCTTAGTTGAATTGACCACACAAAAATTAATAAAATGTGACTAAAATTCGTTATTTCAAAAGTCACGCATAACTCACCACAGTTATCAGAATAAGTTGACGTTAAACACCTTGCTTCTCGCTTATGCTTCGAAAATGGGGTATATGTCATAAAGCAAAAATGACTTTTTAATGCCCCATCTACATGGCTTTATATGTTTGTCCAGTTTATGGTGAAAACCCTGTATAGTTGAAGCGTACCTCCGCACAACTGATATTTTTGTTGGGATCGTATGGAAAAAAATGTGGACGTACCTCAAACACTTAATTCCACATAGATGTACCAAATTGTAGTGCGACCTAGTTCCAACTTTCAGAGATATCATAAATAAGTGTATCATATTTGTGGTTATTTCCTCGGCATTGCACTAAAAAAAATACTTGATAAATAGTTGGAAAATGCTGACTTTGGCCGGAATTTCGTGTTGATCGTGTCATTCGATTCCTTTGCCAAAGCTTCTTATCACGTAATGAACCCGGAAAACTCACCCTTATCTATGATAGATTCCAATTCGATTCAATCTGCACTTTCCGGAATATTGGAAAAATAAAATTTTGAATGGATATATCTTCGGAACCATTGGGCAGATTTTATCCAATCGACTTTCACCGTAATTAAGCCCCAAATTTACTCCCCAAATATCGAGTTTTTGAGTTTTTTTTTCCGAGAGTTATTGTGTGTACAGGGTGATTCATTAAGGGTGGCCACCGGCCGTATCTCGGAAACCGTTTATCCTATGACTTCCGGAAAAAAAATCTTATGACAAATTCGGCCTCTAGAAAATGATTAAAAATAATTTCAAGTTCGTAGTTCCCCACTAGAGGGCGCAATCTATCACTTGCAAAATATAATCTCATTTTTTACGAAATATTCTTCTGCTAACAGTGGTAAAGAATAATAAAATGAGAATCTACTCTTTCTATTCAACAACTTTTGTTTCAGTAATTTTTCTTTATTTCCTATTTTTTAGTGATGGGATGGATTAACTTTTCTTCACGAAAAAAACATTCTTACTCCTGTATGGGTGAACCGATTTTCACGTAATCAAATTTCATTCGAAGGCCATCGAAAGCAGATCACAGAAACATATGACATAAATATACCGGGTGATCCAATTGAAAACTACAGACTGTTTTATGTCACTTCGCCCTATTTGTGCGTTTTACTGGAAAATTTCAAATGCAATGCCATGATTCTAACCGAGTGAGAATAAGCCAAGCATTATCACCTACTGACTTTTTGAAATCGCAGACAGATATCATAGGTCGTTTCGGAGTTATTGACATTTTTGTAAATTTTGATCAATGTTGATCCTTTCTGTGAGCTTGAATTAACAAGGAAGTGACTTTATGCGTCATGACAACGCAGCCAAATACTCAACACACATGAAATAACAATGATGCGATAAAATAAAACAAAAATCAGCAACAACGAAAATATTTGAACAGAAAAACAACACTTACACCTAATCAATTCAAATATTTAAAATTTTTGAAAAAAAATATTTTACACACATAAATTTAGTCTTTCTTTCGTCGAGTTGACACTGGCCACAATTTCAGTATGAGAAGAAGCTGCCTGTCGAAATCTATTTTGAATATCCTCACTTGAAGGGTAGGGGGGGGAGGGTGTTCAGAAAATTAAGTCTTTATCCTCCTCCAAAAATAAAAATCTAATACTGTGAGGTCGGGTGATCTTTCTGGCCATGGAAAAATACTCCCTTGTCCAATATACCTCTTTGAGAAGACGTTATTTGAATATTCTCTAACATTAGCAGCATAATGCGCCGGGCAGCCATCTTGTTGATACCACATATCTAACCTGGTTTGAATAGCAATATTTTCTAAAAGAATTGGAAGATCTTCCGTTAAAATTTCAAGCACCTTTGTCTTGTTAATAAGCCAAAACTTTTATGATATTATCCTCATTACGGCTTCTACGTTTTCTATTTTTTCTTCCAAGAATTGAACCTTACCAGTTTCTCGCACTCTTCGTGTCAATCTTTTGAATACCCTTTTGGAATGACGACGTCTTTCAGAATATCGTATCGGGTATTCCCTTTCAGCTACTGCATTTTCTAAACATTCAAAATGAACATTAAGCATATCATATGCTTCTTCATTTGAATAATGGGACATCATAAAATAGTGGTTTGCAATCGTCCTAAAAAACTTTTACAGCTATAGATACCGAAAATGAACAGTTTCGCCAAAGCTTACTGGTTCTAAATCAGCTTGTTTCCTTGTTTTGATGAGTTTTTTCCTTTCATCCAATTGTTTAGAGATGAAATAACTCAATTCCTCCTGCATTTCACAGGGTTGATCAATACTAATCAAAATTTACAAAAATGTCAATAACACCGAAACGACCAATGATATCTGTCTGCGATTTTAAAAAGTCAGTAGGTGATAATGCTTGGCTTATTCTCACTCGGTTATAATCATAGCATTGCATTTGAAATTTCCCA
Source organism: Myrrha octodecimguttata (assembly GCA_958510865.1). Classification (NCBI taxonomy): domain Eukaryota; kingdom Metazoa; phylum Arthropoda; class Insecta; order Coleoptera; family Coccinellidae; genus Myrrha; species Myrrha octodecimguttata. The sequence continues at coordinate 38,600,162 of OY294057.1, forward strand.
GTAAAACGCACAAATAGGGCGAAGTGACATAAAGCAATCTGTAGTTTTTAATTGGACCACCCGGTATATTGTTGTCAAATGTACCTGTGATCTGCTTTCGATTGCCTTCGAATGAAATCTAATTACGTGAAAATCGGTTCACCCATACAGGAGTAAGAATGTTTTTTTCGTGAAGAAAAGTTAATCCATCCCATCACTAAAAAATAGGAAATATAGAAAAATTACCGAAACAAAAGTTGTTGAATAGAAAGAGTAGATTTTTATTTTATTATTCTTTACCACTGTCAGCTGGAGAATATTTCGTAAAAAATGAGATTATATTTTACAAGTGATAGATTGCGCCCTCTAGTGGGGAACTACGAACTTGAAAATATTTTTAATCATTTTCTAGGGGCCGAGTTTGTCATTAGATTTTTTTTCCGGAAGTCATAGGACTAACGGTTTCTGAGATACGGCCGGTGGCCAACCTTAATGAATCACCCTGTACAGTCAGCCTAACGCCGATCCCAATAATTTCATAAATTTAGATTGGCTCGAATTAAAATCTAGTACTTGATTGAACAGTTGTAGCTTGTAGGTTCATTGAGTATTTCGTGAAGACTATATGGCAAGACGATCACCAAATCTTTCCATCACGAAGTTAAGATGCGTTTACTTGGGTCTGAAACTTTGTACCAAGTTTCAGTCCAAATCCGATTTTATTTTTCAAACATGTTGGAACAAAATATGTCAAATTTCGTGTTTTTTTTCCGCGACATCATTGTTATTTCTGGAATTACTCAAAAAATCCGATTTGATGTTTGATGAAACTCCGTAGCTATATAATTTGGCGTATGCTGATGCAAAACTCCATGCAACATTTCGATTGTGTCATTAGAGTAATTGGAAAAAAGTAGATTTTTTTTCTCAAATTTTTATACCTATCTCATATTATCCCCACGAAATCCAATGTTGTAAACTGGAACTTTCTCTACGGCCGATTGTAAACACAACAGTTTCCAGAAGAAACAACTCATTAGAAACTCGATATTTGAAGAGTTGATTTTTCGAAGCCAAGCAACTTTGAGTAGGCCAATACCTGGATAGGTTACCCCTCTATAGTCTGACCACGAATTTTAACAAAACTTTATGCATTATATGGATTATGTCATTTCATTAAGCATCAATATCACTCACTCTATGGTTGTTCTCTCTACGTAATCAGTGATCTTATTCTATCATCTTCAGATTCCAGAAAATCGACGAAAATCGGAATAATCTAGTTATAAATCATCTAGACTATCCATCTTGCAGGTTGCAAGAATGTAATGTATTATTATAATCATTTTTCTACGGTTCCCACAGTACTTCTTCCCATTTTGAATCTTTCATGTGGCGGAAACATCATACCATGGGAACTTTTATAGATCGATTTAAAGCTCGCCATACACCGATGCGATAGATCGGACATCGTGCATAACACCCTCTGATGTTTTTTTAAGAACCTAAGATTTTTGAATATTAGTTGTTAAGTCTTGAACATGTTGCCTAACTCGTCAGTGTTAAACTGAGGACAAATCGGTTCGACTGTCAACCGCCATCATTAATCATTAATTTTTACGCTTGTTCTAGGGAACAGCGCGTTATCATTTCATCACGATGTCTGTAATTTTCGAATTTTGAAACGAAAATTGTCTTAAACGATTGGGTTGAACTCCCTGAAGAAGAATCCGTGGTCAAATTTGATTCTGTTCGTCCGGCCGGCCGTGTGTGCTGTAACTTCCGAAAGGAAAGACCTAGAGTCTTGAATTTTTCAGGTAAGGTTTTGATCCTAAATATTTCGGTTAAGTTCGTTAATGGGTCAAATCTGCCGAATGGTTTTTGTGTTACAGCCATTTGAAATTTGGATTTTTCAATAACTCGAAAAATATTTATCTGATCGAAATGAAACTTGGTTGGAAGATGATCAATAAGAACAATTATCCTTGGAAAATTTTGAAAAACAAATATTTTTCTTCGAAAATTTTCATATTTCATTTAAATTTCATTGAAATTTCCAAGTAGCCATTTCGCAATGTGAACAAGCGCGTAAAAGCTGCTGACTTCATGTCTTCACGATCTTCTCAGTTTTCCCACCATTTCTGTCTGAATTATTGTGAAATTAAACCACAGCGCATTGTGTTATTTCTGTTGACCAGGTAGGGCCGTAGCTAAAGTTGACTTAGTGGTAGGCCAATTTAAATTACAGGTAGTGCAATAAAACTTATCATTGATCTAATGAATGAAGAAAGAGGGATACATTTCCTTTTTGCGCGCATGTTCTAGGGAAACAGCGTGCATTCGTTTCGTCCAAATGTCTGTAATTTCATAATTTTGAGCCGAAAATGACCCCAAACGACTAGGTTGGACTAACTCATGACGAATCCGTTGTAAAAATCGATTCTGTCCGTTTAACTGGCCGGCAATGGACACGATAACTTTCGAACAGAGCAGGCTAGCGACATGGAACTTTCAGGGTTGTTATTTCCCTGAGATTTCAGGAACTATGTTTGTATTGAATCTTGGCAGTTAGTTGAAGCAAGATGACGTGGTACTTCTAGCGGAATTTTGTTGAGATCTTATGGCCACTTAACTTCAAAAAAGAATTTCAACATTTTTTCGGAAAACAATTTTTTTTCGGGAACTATGAATCATATTCAAAAAACATTTCACTCATACCTTGAACTCTACATTTCAAGGCAGTGTACCAAATTTTAATTCGATACGGGATATCTCCGAAAATAATATATTATTTCCGAGATATTGTAAAAAATATGTACAATTCTTAATATCGTTTTTTTCGGCATAACTGAAAAAAAACTGATTCACTCATGATGAAACTTTGCAGCTAGTTTAAAAATGCTGATGGACAACTTTGTGCAAAATTACAAACATTAGAACAATTTGAGAAACAAGTTTCAAATGTTTTTTTTTTCAAATATTCAATATTCTGTGTCATATTATACTCATGATATTCTGTTTGAACCTTCGAACTGTTATTTTTCGATGAAGTACTGGATTTCAATTCGATCCAATCTGTATTTTTCCAATATTTCAAAAAATACAGATTAGTTCGAATTTAAATCCAGCACTTTATCGGAAAAAACCTAGAAAAGCACTGACGTGAAGTAAGCAGCTTTTGCGCTCATGTTCAAAGGATATCACTAAAAGTGGACAAGAGTGATGTCTTCACACGTCAGTGTTTTTCTTGGTTTTCTTTGGAACTCCTTTCTGCTGTCAGACCAGTGGTGACCCGCCTGAGTTTCTTCGTGAACCCATTGGGGCATTGTATAAACCCATTGGGAGGAGCATTATTGTATAAAGACTTTTTAAACAATTATTGGTAATTGCATTTTCACACGTTCTATTGTTCAATATTCACAATAACGACAATAATCTGAAATTGATCCAAATCAATAATTTGCGATCATTTAATAATGTAGGGTGTTTTTTTGGAGGTAAAGAACATAGAAATGGAATTTTTGAAATTGACATGAAATTTACTCTATTCAAAAGATAATCTTTTGGCATTATAATTCAAATATACTTTCTGGCAAGGATCACCACGGCTGGTCCGGGCGTAATCTAATCTGGTGGTCCAATTTTCAATCACTTTTTCCAACATTTGTGGCCGTATATCGGCAATAACGCGGCTAATATTGTCCTCAAAGTGGTCGATCGTATCGGGCATATCTGCGTAGACTAGCGGCTTCACATGTTCCTACAGAAAGAGTCTAGCAGCGTTAAATCGCACGATCTTCGGGCTCAATTCACGGGCCCGTAAAGCGAAATTATGCGGCTATCATACGTTTCCTTCAGTAAATCAATTGTGGCACGAGCTGTGTGACATGTTGCGCCGTCTTGTTGAAACCACAGCCGCTGCACATCATGGTTGTTCAATTGAGGAACGAGATAGTCAGTAATTATGGCTCTATAGCGGTCACTATTGACTGTAACGTTCTGGCCAGCATCGTCTTCAAAGAAGTACGGACCAATGATTCCACCAGCCCATAAAGCACACCAAAGAGTCACTTTTTCTAGATGTAACGGTGTCTCAACATATCAGTTAGAGTAAACGTAGTGTGAAAACGTCCATAGTTAGTCGAATTAATTGCTCTGATGGACGATTATGTTGACCGTAAAATTGACCAAGAGAGCGGAACGTATTTTGGACAGAACCTTTTTTTCAAAATAAATTTGCACAATTTGGAAACGTTGTTCGGACGTCAGTCTATTCATGTTGAAATGCCAGACCAAACTAAACACGAATCACTAGACATCTAACAAAATATGGCCTCCCAGTTAAAACAGTGTTGCCAACTTAAAGTTCTAAACCTCTAAAAAATACCCTTTACAAGACAGAAATTGAGTTTGAATGAATTTTATTATTATTTGGTCAAATGATTTAGTAGGAAATCGAATCAAAGTTAAAGCAACATTATCATCTTTATTTAAAAAAGCAGCCATGAAATCACAGACGACTCTGGAGTGAAATTCGCATAATGTCAGCGATGATTTGGATGGTAAATATTGAATTTTCATTGAAAGACCCCTGCAAAACTTGAAATAATGAAAATAATATCTGGTTCATGATTCCACAATACAAAATTGATTTCCAAAGCATGTTGTAAATTCATTAGGTTAATTATGACACTCAATCCCAAATTTCCTGCTTTTACTAATAAACTTGACAAAACCTAGAAAAGCACTGCCGTGAAGGCAGCTGCTTTTTGCAAGCATGTTCAATGGAGATGACCGCTTTGGCAACGAATTTGAACATGCGCGCAAAACCTGCTGCCTTCACGGTGTTACTTTTATAGTGTTTTTTGAGTGATTCTGGAAAAAACGATAACAAGGAAAAAACACAAAACTTGACATATTTTTTTACAACATCTCCAAAATTATCGTATCAAACTGAAATTTGCTACACCGCTGTGAAATATGAAGCTCAAAGAATGACCAAAATTTGTTTCAAATGTAATGAATGAATAGTTTGCGAAAAGAAAAGAAATTTTTCGAAAAAAATTTTGAATTTTTTTCAATTCACTGATAGCACGATGTCGACAAAACTTCGCGAAAAGTTGCAGATCCTTATGCCCAAAATAGTTGCCAAGTTTCAATCCAATGCCTTCAGTAGTTCTCGAAATATCAGGGAAATAACCTCGAAACTTCCAATAGCTAACTCCGAAATCGTTTAACCGATTTTACCCATTAACGAACCTAACCCCCTCATTTTGAAATGCGCTCAATCATCGAAAATTACAGACATTTGGACAAAACGATAGCTCGCTGTTCCCCTAGAACATGCACGCCAAAAGAGTATTAGGTAGATTCATATGCAAGGTTTACTCATTTTCACTCATCATGTAGGTCGTCTGATTGGCCGAACCAACAAAGATGCTATACATGCGAAGGTGGAAATAAAATGTCCACTCGTGTGGTACCTCCTTTAACCAAGGTCGGCCCCGTCAAATTTAAGTTATCCCCACTTGACTCGCAATACGAAACAAAAACAAGGGCTCATTTTCAGACTTCCAGACCAGAGTGCCTTCTACGCAGACCGTGGGAATTTTCTGTTTTGATTTAAGACATTTCGCACCTCCAATTTAATTATCATTACTTGTCTGTCCTCTCCTACGGACCATGGGAGTTCACGGTCTGTGGAGGCTCATCGAGCCTTCCGGTAAGCCTGTACCTGTGGAATCCCTCGAGAACAAAATATTAGCAGTCGGTATCCTTTAATAATATTATTGGTATAGAGATATTGTGTAATGGTAGCCTAAAATGTTTTCATTTTTTCTTATAGGTAATCGAATTAATATTTATGTTATGAACGAAAAAAACTTAAAAATACAATAAAGCCCTCTCTTTCAGGTGATAACCTGAAAATATACACAGGCTAGATATAAATGCCTAACTCAGGGTAAATTTAAAGAATTCCAAGTCATTGATGTAATATTCCTCATCATTTTGGCAATTCGATGTCATGTACTCAGATTTATATGTTTTTTTCTATAGAATATAGATTTAAGTAGAACCTTGAAATTTTGGGATGGAACATTTTATCATTATTCCAATGAATGCATCATAGTGTTAAGCTTAACGTGATTTCATTTTGGCCTTCTGAGTAGCTTCAAAGCTGTCCCAGGGCAATGTACATGAAGACGCATTCTTTCAGATACTAATTGTAGTGTCTTGAGCAATCAGGCAGCTCCAGAGCTACCCAAAGAAAAAGCACATGTATTCATAAGTGTAGGAAAATATTACCCCTATGCGTTTAGATGGGAACATTTATGCATCATGGTCATTAATGATGCTCTCACTATACTATGATTGTGCTTATGCTTATGATGCATAAATTAACCCTTATTGAAGGAAATTATCAGTGTTTTAGTTTTACATCCTTCCATGCAGATATCAGTTTCTGCTGCAATTTGTACTTGATATTCAATATATTAAAATATTTTTTGATGACTATTTTCCTTACATAAAAACATATGTTTCAATTTGGTTGCACCAGGCAATAAAAGGATTTCAAGATGCAAAAGGTGCTCCTGCACTCAATGCTCATTTATTAGGAATTTTTCACAGGGTCTGTAAATTGCTATACTTCAAAATCAAACCTGTGTTCGTTTTTGATGGTGGCGTTCCTGTTCTCAAAAGAGAAACTATTGTGAGTTCAAAGGAGGCAATGCTAAGTTGAAAAAGTTGATCATTCTTCAATTTCAGGCGAAAAGAAATAAGTTGAAACATAAAAACATTTCAGAAGCAGATAAAATACAGAAACAACTGCTCGATACTCTAATCAAACATACAGCTGTAAATAAAGTACTAGGTGAAAAGGCTAAAACTGAGTTAGCTTCTGTATCATCTTCAAGGCAGGAAAAAACGAGTGATGACTTGTTTAAACTACCAGAAAAAGAACTTAAAGATGAGGATGCTGACGAAGAATCAAGTGAATCAGATTTCGGTAGTCCCACCAAAAACTGGAACCTTCATAATATCGATACCAAATCTGAACATTTCAAATCCTTACCTGCCGATGTAAGGCATGAAATTCTCACGGAATTGAAAGAGACAAGAAAGCAATCGTCCTGGGGAAGATTGCATGAGTTGCCCACACATAGTGATCATTTTTCAGGTAAATTGATACATTTTCGTTCATTGATGGTTTTCACTTAACATGCTGTGCTTTATCAGCACTAGATTATCAAAATACAGTCTTATAAATATATTGCTTTGGTTTGTAAGTATAGTATTGAAATATATGAGTAGTGAATAAATAAAGTTTCAAATGGAATCTTCTGTCTTTAAAACGTTATTTCATTTTGGATTTTTTTAATCGTTTAACCTGAATGACTTTGGGAAAGTTTTTTGAAACACATAGTTAATATTTCATATTGAATAACCAGCTCATATTTTCCAAGGTTTTCAAATGAAGAGACTTCTGAAGAGGCAGGAAGTGCAATTGGCCCTAGAAGAAGCAGAAAAAGAAATGGGAGGACACTCCCTTTCTTTAGTAGAATTAGAAGAAATTCTTAAGGATCAAGGTGTAATTTCAAAAAATACAGTAGGAAATAGAATTGCTTCAGATGAAAATACTAGGTAATAAATTCTGAGTAGTATAGATGTAGTTAATACTAAGCAACATTTTCAGGTACCTCTATATAAGAGATGTAAAACAAGCTCTTGAAAAAGCTAGGCGTGAAGAAGAAAAAAAGAAATTGAAATCTGCAAAAGAACAGGAAGAAGAGGGAGAATCAATAGCAGACAAAGGTAATGATGTGGAAAAAACCTGTGATAAAGCTGATTTGGAGCTTCAAGAACAAATACAAAAAGCTATCGCTTTATCATTACAAGAGCAACCCTCAGGATCTGGGCAGGGCAAGAAAGGAAAAATACCCGATTTCTCCTTTATTGAGAATTTTAATGATGATGACTTCGAATCAGATACTGAAGATGATGAGACTGAGGCGAAAAAAACTACTAAATTAACTTCAGCTCAAAATTATATGATGGAATATAGTGGTCTCACCCCGAATGAAATAGCCAAAATTATTGCAAACAATGAAATCAACCAATCGAAAAAGAGAAAACTTGTAACATTACAAGAAAATAACGCAAGCCAAACACAAAATATAATCTCGGATAAAAATTTGGATGAAAATGAGCAATCAAAAGAACCTGAAATTAAAAAAATAAAGCTCACCGAAGAAAACAAATGTTCAGAATTAGTATCCGATAGCGAAAATTCTTCGGATAATTTTGAGGAAGTGGAAAATATGGAAGTAACTGATCCAACAAAAGTTGGAGAAGTTTTTGAAGGAAAAGAATTGTATAACAATGACGAAAAAGGAGAAGGTACTCAAATAGAGGAAACAAGTGAAGATATTTCTAACAAAAACAAGAATGATCTTGTAAAAATATCATCAGTAGGAAATAAAATGGAACAGGTGGCTATAATACAGAAAAAGACTTTATATAATAAAGAAATAAATTCTGCAAAAGATGATTCTGTGGGAATAATATCAGGAAGTGAGGAATCTGAAAATGATTTTGAAGACGTTGATGAGTTTCCATTAGGAGAATCCAAAATTAAGGAAGAGAATATGATGGAAATAAAAATTGAAGCAAAGGATTATAATAAAGAGGATGATTTATTCGCTGATGTTTTCACTATAAAAAATGAAGATGAATACAAGAAAGATAACAACATAGTTATGGATGTAGAAAATAAGCCAGAAACTAATGAGAAAATCAAAAGAGTGGGAAAAGAGTTGGAAGTATCAGAAAACAAAAATATACAAAAAGATCTGGAGCAGAAATGTGAACTTTTACAAGATTTAATGAAGAAAGCTGAGGAAATTAAAAACAAAGAAAATAACAAAGCTGTTGAAGAAAAATCAGAAGATATAAAGCAAAAAGATGAACCGAAGCTTACAAAAAGAGAGTTAGAAACCCTGCGAGATGATTTGAATAAGGAAGAACTAGAATTAAGAAATGAGCAAGGTTTGAGAGAAAGATTAGGAACCAATATCACTGATCAAATGTACCAAGAAGCACAGGTAATGAGATGAGTTCATATTTTCTCGTATCAATTCATAATAACAAAAGTTATACATTCTAATTATTTGAAAATCAAGCTTAAATTTTTTATGTTTTATCTAAGTTTCACTTCCAATTAAAAAAAAAATTATTGAAAATTAAATAAACTTATTATTTAGAGAAAACGTCCTTGGGGATTGCGGGATTTCAACTATTGGTCAGGGGCAGCACCAAGAAAAATTGTTGCCTAATGATAAATATCAGAATGTGGAAACCATCATTGAAGTAAACTGTAACGTTTCAGAGTCTTTATTCAACAAAAGTCTTGAAATATTCAGATTGTCAGATTTAGACTCTGAAACGTTACAGTCCACTTTGTTGATCGTTCCCATTATTCCGATGTTTGTCATCGGGCAACATTTTTCCGCAACCCGCAAAGACGTTTTCTATAAATAATGATTTTTTTATTGATTTTCAATGGTTCTTTTTCAGATATTAGGTGTAAAAACCTAGGAAACACCTAACAAATAATGCAAAATCATCCCAAAAATATCCTGTAATCGATATAGAGTTTTCATTCATTCAATAATACAGCAACCTCCCACAGAAATAAAATACAAGTTTATGATTTGGCCACCCTAGTCACACTTGGGTGCTGTTGGGCCATCATAACTCTTTCAAAAAGTGATTCAAAGAGAAACAACGTAACTTATTATTATTCATAACAACAAATCACCAGGAAGTGGGAGGGAAATAAAACTAGAGGAACCCAGGCAAAAAATTTGAATTTTGCACACACATTTCAAGGTTACAATAAAGAACGAATCAAACACCTTTGCACCAAAATAATGAAAAACATAAGTCTGTCCCTGAATCGTTTCATGGATACGGAATATAAGTGGGAAAATAAAAAGATCTTAAATAATATGTAATCACAAGCAATTCTACAGAAGAAACACTTTTTGAATAGGTCCTTGTTATGTTTGGTTACTTTCAGTAATTTTCGGAAGTGTGAATTCCTTTGGGAATCTCCTCGCATGAGCCCCTCGAGTTTCTGTTCTCGAATTTTTTTTAAAAAACAAGCCTTAGGATGCAGTCACCATAATTGGTACAATCTAGCAGCAAGTTAAAATAGGACAAAACGCGGTATATCGCCTCCTTTGTCACAGCACGATTCCACGATCAATACAGCTGAAGCTGTGAAGTGGTTGAGTATATGACACGTTACGTCACAGAATTCCTAATTATTTTTTCAGTTTTTCCATCAGAAATGGTAGGAAAAAATTCTGATAATCAACTAGCGCCAACAAAAATGTGAACTACTTCATCATGATGAAAAAAGAGCTTTATTTGATCAGATCTACTCCCCTTTGCTTTTCCCACTGTTATTTTTCTTCATCAATGGTCGTACTTACATAAAATGAAATTATTTTCAGGATTTATTAGAGCTGTTTGGTTTACCTTATGTTGTGGCGCCAATGGAAGCTGAAGCCCAATGCGCATTTTTAGAATCTGCTTCATTAACTGATGGAACAATAACTGACGATAGTGATATATGGCTTTTTGGTGGGAAAACTGTTTACAAAAATTTCTTCAACCAAAGTAAACATGTTCGGGAATATAGAGTTGAAGATATTAAACATCATTTCAGTAAGTGATAGACTGAAGATTATTATTCACAGAGACTTATCAATTCTTCTTTTCTTATTCAACTATAGATTTAGTAAACGATCTAATACTAGTTGGTTTGAGTTTTTAACAATTCCATTTTTCCCCTTATTAATTGGTTCTGCAGTAATAAAATTTTTCTTTTCCAAACCTGCACTGCCATATTTTGTTACAACTATAAACTATTGATTTCAAATAATGATAAATAATATTGTATCCTCATATTGATTAGTTTCTCAGCACTGACTTTCACGTTTTCCTCTGCAGAACTAACGAGAGAACAAATGATTTTACTTGCTCTACTTGTCGGCAGTGACTATACCACTGGTTTACAAGGAGTTGGTCCAGTTACAGCAATGGAAATCTTAGCTAATTTTCCCCCAAGTAGTACCTCAACTTTTACACTTTCACACAACCAATTACTAATGGGTTTGAACGAGTTCAAATCCTGGTTTATTGGAGGCAAATCTATAGCAAGAGGCAAAAATTCCCTGAGGAATAAATTGAAGAATGTAACCTTCACCGAGGGTTTTCCAAGTATGCAAGTGGTTCAGGCGTACTTAAATCCCACTGTAGATCAAAATGAAGAAAAATTTTCATGGTCTAAACCTGATATAGTTAGCCTAATAGATTTTGCCAGGTCCAAATTTGGTTGGAGTAAAATAAAAACAGAAGATATACTGAAACCTGTAATCAAAAGAATGAAGGAGGGTAAGTACCAAAGCACCCTCCTCAATTACTTCAAAATAAAACATGACTTAAATGCTGAAGAAGCTCAAAAACTTATGAGTGAAAGAGTTAGATCAGCTGTAAAGAGAATTGGTCAGGATCCCAAAGATATCGAAAACAGCGATGACTCAGAGTTGGAATCACAGAAAACTAAAAAGAACAAAGCTGATACAAAAAAGGAGGATGGATCAGAAGAGAAATCCGAAAAAAGGAAGAGAAAAAGGAAAATCAGAGATGTAAAAGAACTTCTGTCAGATGATGAATTTATTGAGATGGATCAAATTGAGGCACTACTTGAAAAAGTTGAAAAGGAAAGTGACAAAAACAAAAAGGGAAGGAAGAAAAAAGTAGCTAAATCCTATAAACTTCTTGAGCAAAATAAAACGGAGGGTCCATCACAAATTAAGGTTTCTACAGAACTAAATGAAAAAAAAAACATGGATTCAGATAATAATATATCAGCTGAAAAAGCATCAACTTCAGAATCCAAAAATATGATAGAGCCTATTTCTATTCTTGAAAATAAAGAAATCAACCTCCTTATACAAGTGTTAAGTAACCAAGAACCAGTCACTAGTGAAAATGCTATAAAAATAGCTAAAGTTAAAAAAATTGCGGAAAAACTAGAGAAGGTTAAAAATCCTGATTTGAGGGAAGAAAAAAATCCTACAAAGAAGCAGAAATCACTGAAGAATGCCGACAACGAAACAAAAGATCTACATCATGAAGATGGAAAAGAAGATACTGAAGAGGAAAATTCCAAGTTAATTCCTGCTTTGAGTAACGAAATACCTAGTACTTCCAAAGGGCAAAGTAATCTAGCGAGAATTAAACGAATTGCAAAAAAATTGGATGGTAAAAGTACTGAAAAAAGTGAACTGAAGGTGCAACCGAAAAGGGTAAGAAAACCCAAATCCTCCAGTTTGAAAACTTCTGATAATATAGATGAAGAATTGAAACTATTAGAAGAAACTAGGGCTTTTTCTGAAAAACATGTGGAGGATATAAAGAACGAAGCAGAGAAAATGGTTCAACAAGAGTTGAATAAAAAAAAATTAATAGAACGGAAGCTACATAGGAAAGAAATAATTCCACAAAGGGAAAGGGAAAAAAGGAACTTAATGAATACTAGATTGAAAGCAATTGAAGTTTTCAGGAAATCAAAAATTGATCCATCCCATAGAAAGGGCGGCGCACACAAAGCAAGGTGTCCTAAAGAAGATGCAGAATTGTCTGAAAGTAGTAGTGATAGTGATTGTTTGAAATGATATTTGTCTGTGATAAATTATTTATTATTGTCTTAACTTTATTTATACAAATCATGAATACATTATTAAACTTTCATAAATTACATTCTTTTTAGTCTACCATTCCACTGAAGAAATCTGAAGCATTTCCATATTTTGAGGATGGTAAATTATTTTTCAATTCTTTTTTAGAGTTATGCTTTTTATGCTTTCGATCAACCTTATCAAAGTCTTCGAAATACTCAATATTCCAAAATCGAATGTCGTTTTCAGGGCTAAATGAAGCAACAAACGTCCCATTATTACAAATATCTACTTTTTCAACTGAACTGTTTTCATGTTGGCCAACAATTCCTAGATGTCTATGGGGAAAGATATGTGTGGCTCTCAAGATTCCATCATCACAAGCAGTCACCACAATATTCTCAGTTATAGGTATCAGTGAGTTGATTGGAGTTTTTGGTCCAGGAAAATTATCACTGTGAAGTCCAAATTGATTCCAATTGAAAAGTAGGAGTTTTCCTTTATTTGTTCCAATCAATACTTTAGTCTCATGTCGAAACAGCCCGATACAAGTCAAATCCTCCTGGTATTCTTCTGATTGTACCACAAAATGCCTTAAAACAATAAAGCTATTAGAACATTTCCAACTCGAGCAGACTTCTCAAAAACATGGTAGGATAGAAGTGCTCTATTACCAAATTTAAGTTAGAATTAACAAACTGGATATTCAATCCTGAAAGAGGAGTCATTCCAGATCTGAATTTATTAAATACTGTTAGCACCATCTAACTTTTATTGTGTTAATCTTATGGCATATACCATTACCAGTTGCTTGATGTACTGAATGATAAATAGTTTGGAAAGATCCAAATATCATTTTGCAGCTTTGATAATAGTATTAATATTCTTTCAAATTAATTATATTCTTTCCAATTACATAGTAATTACGTCACCAAAATTTACAAAAGGAGATATATTCCATTATGGTAATAATCTTAGCATTAATGACTGATACATAAATATGCAGTTAAATGATACACTTCCATTTCTTACCTGTTTCTTAGATCAAAAGTTGTTAAGGATCCATCACCACTTGTACATAACAAATACTTCTCTTCCTCATTTGTTACCATATCACTAATATAGTCCTCATTTTTCTTAGCTTTATAAATTTGTTGAGCTACTCTTGGATCCCATAATCGTACATTACCTTCATCATCTCCTGTAGCAAATAGATGTTCTCCTACCACAGACACACAGTTGATGGGATACTCATGTGCATCCTCATAAAATTTTATCAAGTTTTGAGTTTCCACATCACTCAACATAATAGATTTATCGGATCCTACAGTATATAGAACTTTTCCATTGTGACTAAAGTCCATATCTCTACAAGATGTTGTGTGCAGTTCTAAGGTGCCTAAACAGGTATTTTCCTCTAGAGAATATTTGTACATATGAACATCTCCAGATACATCAGATACTGCTAATATGTCCTCTTGAGGATGGAATGAAATATTTGATATGTCTTCTTCAATCTTGAGTGCTGGAGGATGGTTGCTTTTCTTTTGAGATGCCTGTCGCATTGCTTTGATAACTTCATCTTCCTCCTCACTTTCGGGATGGTCTTCAGTACTCTTATTCTCATCATCGTCAGTATCGTTCATATCAACATCTTCGATATTCTGATCTTCATCAGAATCGGTCATGCTAACACTGCTGCTATCACTGTCTGAAGTATCATCCTGTGATCCTTCCACCACTATTTTGTTTTTCTGGGAGCCTGTCGGGCACATTTTACACACTGTTCGGGTCCAGTCTATCCAAATTTTTAATATTCAGAAATTTTTCTGTTTTGAAAAACGCTCCAATTTTATTAGGTTAGGATTATTGAACATATGGATGTGTTTGTTCATAGATAATAGAGCAATTCCAGCTATCTATGGTTCATCGAGATGAATCAGCTGATGGGGGGACAGCCTGTCAAACGTTGAAAGTAAAACAACACAACCTCACTTTCCCGATGTGTTTATGTTATGAAGTACAATATTTTCAACAATTTCAGGATAAATTCACAAGTTAAAATGATTTATATTAATAGAATTGGTGAATAACTAGGCCAAGTTATTGTTTCGTTGTGGAATACAACATAAATACACCGAGAGACGAAAGAATCCGATGTTTCAGATATATTGTACTGTAGACTTTATATTTGAATATTTGCATTTTTGACTCATTCCCCTACATTTTATCTGGTATTGGAAGAAGCAGAATACTATGTGAACTATCCCAGAGAAGGCAATCATACTGTATTCTCGCCATAAATTGAAAAAACTGTTCTGACAAAGTAACAAACTATGGTAGAGTTCGTTGGAGACGTTTCCACACTGGTGAATGAATTATGTTAAGACTATCTATTCAATTTGTTCTGTTTAATAAGTTAAATCATGATGAGATAACCATGATAAGAATATTTCGTGTTTATTATACACATTTCAAGAATGATATCAACCTACGATAGCTGGCGTTATGATGGACAAACCCATCCTGATTGTTTACCACTCACATCTCTATATGTTGTATAAATTGTATGTATTACAAATAATAATGAACCAGATAACTTCCTCTGCTCTCAACCGAACATATTCCGACGTGGCTCGACTACCCAAGGATGGAACTTCTACATTTTGTTGTTTGTAATATGTTTTGAATTGAACTTATTGTCAATTAAAGATTATGAAAGCCTTAACGTTGCATCTGCATAATAAAAAACATTTTATATGGATAGTAAAGCATTTTTTGAGGATGAATCGAAATCGGTGTTCAAGGAAAAAATTTCATATGAATTATTTTATTTGTAACATATATGTAGTATAATAAATATATGATTGAATATTATGATAGCACTGACATAGCAACTGCAGTCCAATATTGTGGTAATTTGATAATTTGCAACATATAATGTTATTTGAAAAAGTACTGGGAAGTTCTCTGGAACCCATGTTTTTTCCATTCCATACATTTGTTGGATTTCATTCTGCTGTTTATTTTCAGGAATAAATGAGCCAAACATTTCACTGTTTCAGTTTCAATAGTTATACCTATAATGAATGCTATCTCTGATGTTGATACTCTAGGCTTTAAAAGACAAGAATAAATACTGCAGTTTTCATTTATATCGTTTTGAATGATTATCATCTGAGATTGAATATCAGTTAATCAGATCCATTATCACGAAATTTCACTTGTGAAATCACTAAAATCTCCAAATAATCGCTCTTCGCCAATGTAAACAAAGGGAATGTATTCCTTCGTCTCTCGGTGTATTTATGTTGAATTTCACAACGACACACTAACTTGGCCTAGTAATCCACCATCTGTCTATGGTTTGTATTTGTAGTACTGAGTCCGAAAAAAAATAAATGAGTAAAAGCCATGATGGCGGTAGCTCCAAATCTCATAAAACTTCAGTGAAACCACTTTGACACGAGTAGTTCTAGTACAACAATTCTTATTTCTTCTTATGCAGAGCTCTATGCCTTTATGTCAAAAAAAGGATGTTTTTCTGTCATGTGTCACATTACTATGAAAAAAATTAATGTATTTGGATGAAAGGAATTTTAATCTATTCTGAATTCTAAGCAGTAATAGTTAGGTTGACCCAATCCTCAGAGTCAGAATTGTATAAAATAAGTATTACAATTTCTTCAGGAAATATGACAATGGGCGATGAAACTCCTGTTACATCGCTGATACTTCCTGTTTTAATACGCCCCATCCTCTCTCAGGTATTAATTTCGAAAAATTCACCTATACCATTCACACCATCTACTTTTCTAGTTAGAAAAACAGGACATATCAGCTTCTCAAACCTTACGATCAGCTCTCACAAAAGCAGAAGCTTCATTTCCTGGTATTACATATGATTTGGTGGTTGGTATTATGAGAAAGGGGGATGTCGCAGTTAATATGAATGAAAGCATTCTGAGACTTCAAGGAGGAGTTTCAGATACTGATGGTTAGTATGCAATATTGTTCAAATATGAAGAATCATCCAATTTGTATAAATTTATTCATTCACTTTTAGTTGTGGAATATAGGCTGAGTAGATCGGAAGATGCTTTTCAGGAACTGAATAAGAAGTCAGCGTCACTTAAAAGAATACTGAGCAGGATACCAGATGAAATAACTGATCGAAAAACATTCCTTGAAACTATTAAGTGAGTTCAATTAGCACTTATTTATGAATGATTGTCATTATTTCAAGGTGGGTACTCACTGAGTGACACACAACACATGCGTCAGTGTAGACATTGTCTGTAACAGGATTCATACTGGGGGTTATCTGTCCAAAGAGTAACTAATTAAATAAAAACCGACCAACCTCAGATAGCTTGAGAAACATGTGTGTGATGATGTCCACACAGACCAACTCCATATTTTTTTTATGGCTGTTTGTATGGATGTCTCCCAGTGAACCTGGCCTAAGCCATTGTCCAATTTGTTTCTTATGCTAAGATTGAGACTGTGATGCATAAGTTGACCCTTGGTACTTGAAAATCTAATTATGAATTTTCAGAGAAATTGCAAGTGCCATTAAGAAATTATTGGATGCTGTGAATGAAATTAGTGGATTCATTCCTGGTAGTACTGGCAAACAATCTTTAGAGCAAAGAAAAAGGGAATTTGTCAAATTCTCCAAAAGGTTTAGTAACACGCTGAAGGAATATTTCAAAGAAGGACAGTAAGTATATGATATTCGTCACAAAATGTTGAAAAATGATTGCATAATATCTATGCGCTATTAATATTCTATAGCACAGTTATTGTGTAATTCAGAATACTTCAGATTTTTATTCTTTTGGATTTTTCATTTGTATTGCCCCAACTCGAAGTGAAAACTTATTTCCAATGAATCTTGTTTCCCAAAAATAATACCGATATTTTCGATTTTTTTTTGAGAATTGGTGAAGATTTAAAAAAAGTATCGATTTTGTGTATTATATTTATAAATTGGTTTATTTGCGTTCTTCTTTTAGTGCCAATGCAGTATTTGTTAGTGCCCTTTATCTTATCCATCAAACAAACATGATAATAGCGACTGTCAAGAGCAAATGTGAATAATCTGGTGCCAAGTGGTTCAATATTCTTCTAATTTAGTATTGTACGTTACGTCTGACTTGTTGAAGTATATGGAGTTTGGTTAAGGTTAGGTCATACACAAAGTCTAGGAGGATTATACAAAATGACAATGTTATGATAGTATTTAATTAGATTATGAAAATATTTGTATATTATTTAAAATGAAGATATATTGTTGTACACAACATGTAATAATCCAAAACACATATTTTGAAGTTATCAATATGTTTTATTTCCAACCATTATAAATTTTTTTGTTCATTTATTTTTCTTGGATGCAAAAAGAACCAAGTGCAGAATGAAATATGGAGCTTTTTATAATGCTGCTGCTTATATAATAAAACTGCCATGAAGCGTGGATGTTCAAGCAGACCAAACTGTAAGAGCTTAAGATATACATTGTAATTCACAAAAAATATTCCCACTGTTCTGCATCTAGAAAGTATTAACTTCGTATGCACTTGCATCAATGTAAACGTACCAAGGAGATATTCTTCACATTATTTACTGTTTTATTCTCGATTGAGTCACTATTAACATGAGCCTATTTTGGAGCTTCTGCCCAAATGAATCAATCTGCCGTCATATTGACGTTCCAGACCGATAACTGAACTATTAAGTATGTTGTTATATCTACCAAAAATAGGTCTCTACAATTAATTGTACAATTAATGGATATTTCAAAGCCAGATTTGGTGTGGTATCTGTTAACATTAAAATTATTGTTATCTTTCAAACTCTTGAGCTTTTGGCAGTTATGTGCGTTAGGAGAATATTATGTGTTTGTGAATTGAAATAATTGATATATTCAGGCAACCAGCAAAACATTTTTTTTCCGAAAAGTAATAGAGGAGCTGTAAATCCGTGAATGAGCACGCAAAAACGGAGGTTAAGTATACACTGCATTCCTTTGAATAAAGAACAACAGGAAGGAGCATTACGCTTTTCTACTTCGTATAAAAATGGGACATAGGCGCCCATATTGAACCTCCAAGTATGACTCATGTTAGTTTATCCAGACAAAGAAGTCTCGGAGCAAGTTGTTCTCTCTTCAAAGTGAAAGGAAAGTCGGCCGTATGCAACATCTATCCCGGACCCACTTTGTGAGGCAGTATGCTCCTTCCTTATTTTCTTTATTCAGAGCTGCATTCACAAATACAGGTCTGGCCAAGATACTCGGCACGGCACTATACAAAACTCCACGTTAATCTTGATTAGTTGAGAATATAGTCCGCCAGTTGAGGAACTGAAACCTAAGCGCTATGCTATATAGAATAAACAACTGTTCTTTTGCAGGTTGGTAGGGAGTATCCAGTCCTCAGTCCTTCGATACGCGATCAAAGTAGGAATTTTGAATTTACCAGTATGCCAGTCGCACTCCAGACGGTTGAAAATAAATACGACAATTTCATTTCATTGAAGAAGAGGAATCTATTTGCTACAATGAAAGACAAATAATTTCCTCTGTGAAAATGAGCAATTGGTTTCTTTTTTGCCATAAACTGGCTTGAAAATAAAATAAATTATACGAAAGTCAGAAATTGGAAAACAAAAAGAAATTCTGAAGAATGCAAAATTGAAGGTCGATCCATTTTTTTAAATAATATATTTATTACCAATCAAAACATACATTCAATAAGCTAATTAGATGACAAAGAGATTACAGTGCCCTATATAACATGGTGAGAACTCTTCCAGTGAAGAGCCTCTTTTACCTCATTTGAGGTCGTTTGGCCAAGTTCTCTTCAGTCTTTTATTATTTTCTTGTTCCAGATGTGGTTGGATGAGAGGATTCATGTGGGATTCTAGTTCGGCATAGTGTTTTTTACATTGTTCCTTCGCTACATCCTTCACGAAGGGTATTTTCAAGTCCTCTCATCCAGATGTAGGCCCGAGTAGCGTGCTGATGGCATTTGTTGTACTATACTTTGCTATTAATTTGTACTGCAGGACTGTTGCCTTTCCTCAGTGTGAATGTTACCTGCGTAGATTTTGATTCGTTTACCTTGTTTTGCCACTTATGAAACCATATCTGTAAAATATTTGGTTTATTTTGAAGGATAGATGATTAGACTAAAGGATCTTCATCGCTAGCGATGATAGCCGTGTTGTCCGCTAAAGTCCCTGTTACTGTTTCTGTTCAGTGTATAGGAGGTAGATTAAGGGACCTAATACGCTTCCTTGGGGGATGCCTGCTCGGATTGTTTTAAGGTTAGAGTATTCACCGTTGACCTTGGTTTTGAATGTTCGGTTGTGTAACGGTGGGGTTCTATGGCAGGGTAGGAAATTGAAGACTGGTTGAAAAACTTCTTTTATTAAGGAGAAAGGTTTCGGAAATCTCTCACAATACTTCAATGAATATTGAATATCAGAATCTGCAAAAAATGAAGTTACAGTAAAACCAACTCATTGTCCAAGAGAATGAACCATTTACCTGCAACCAGGACTAGATCCTCGTATATAACAATGTTCTATCTGAGATCCTAAATTTCCTAAGGGCTCGCTAAGTTTTCGATACTCTTCCGGTATTCGTAGAAGACAAATGATATTGAACCGCATATGTTTTCGATCTTCAAGCCCCTCCTAAACGAATAGTTGCGCTATGTGTCCGTTTTTCGCAGTATTGCTGGCCGAGATATAAAATTAATTCCCGTCCAAAATGTAATCGTTACAGTTGCTAATGTAAGATTTGAATAATATGTGGTACAGTGGGAGCTTTTCTTTGATTTCATAGAGCAGGCCTTCATGCCATACCTTATCGAATGCCTGGCTTATGTCGAAAAATACAGTTGTGCAGTATTTTTTCTCTTCTAAGGACTTGTTTATCTCTCGAACAATTCTATCGCATTGTTGTATTGTCGAGTGGTGTGGGCGAAATCCAAACTGGTGATCTGGTATTTCATCTATTATTCCCCTTATTCTACAGTGTATTAGCTTCTCTAATATGTTTGAAGGAATTGACAGGAGACTTATAGCCCTATAGGATGATACATTGTGGGGGGTTTTACCTGGTTTCAAAATCATTATGATTTCTGCAGTTTTGGAATTGCTTAGGCCAGTAATGATGTTTCAAGATGGCATTGAATATGAATAGCAGTATTTTTAATCCCTTTTCCGGAAGTTCCTTAATCATTCTTGCCGATATTTGGTCCAAACCTGGAGATTCTTTGTTTTTTAATCGCCGTATTCTCTCTTCAGATCTTTGCATTTGAAATGTTGTAGTGTCTGCGATTCTAGAGTATTATCGGTATGTTCTTGGATGTTTTGAAACGTTGTGATATCATGTGGAACAAATGTGTTGGCAAGATGTTGGGCGAAAAGGTCTGCTTTCTCCTTGTTACTAGGTGTCCAAGTTCCGAGTGTAGGAGTTTGATTCCTGATTGGAGGATTTCTCGTGGTCTGCTTTGATTTTGATTTTATAGGTTCGCCAAATCGATTTTTCATACCGATTAAGGTTCAGTATGTAGTCCTGTATTGCATTTTCTTTTGCCTCCTTCAATTTATTCTTCAATCGATTACTTAGTTTGTTGTATGCGTTTTTGTCAGATGGTATGTGACTATGTTGCCATTTTGCTCTGGCTTCTCTTTTTTCGGTTATCAGTAGCCTAACTTCAACTGGAAAATTGTAGAAATATTTCTGGGGCCTTTCTTCGGGGGTATCTAGCTTGTTGAGCTGCTATTTGTAGTTTTGATATGAAGTTATCTGTAGCTTTTTCTATGTTTTCGGGTGTTCTGAGTCTCACATTCAGGTTGGTATTTTCCGTAAGTGAATTTCTGTAATCTTCCCAGTTAGTTTTGGGATTGTGTAGTTTAGCCATCTTCTTGATGAGGATAGAGTTTTTACTTATTGTTGCAATTACTAGTGTGTGGTCGGAGAAGAGATCATAGCTCGACTCTGCATTCATGTACATGTCTGATATACCATTGCAAAAAAGTAAGACTAACAGATCCGGAATTTTTTAGGATCTGTCTGCTAATAAGTTGGGCTTCCTGTCGATAGGTATGAGTACTCTTTTTCTCTTATAATTTTGGCTAATTCTCTGCTTTTGGTAGTAGTGAGGCGAGACCCCCGTAATGTATTTTTTGAGTTGTAGTCTCCACCAGAAATAAATTTAGTACTAATAAGTGTACTGAAGTAATCGTCAAAATCATCCTTTTTGAGGTTATAACGTGGAGGGCAATAAAATGCGGAAACGGTAATGTCGTATGGCAAAGCGCTTACTTTGATTGAAGACAGTCTTTCGAGTATTTCTACAGCTCGTGGTTTATGGTGTGTCTAATCAGGATAGCACTTCCTGCATGCGCAGTTTGGTCTGGGTGGTTAGTGTTGAACAAAGTATAATGTGGTATCCTAAAGTAAGTCTTATCAGTGAAGTGAGTTTCGCTAATCAATACCTATTAGGCTATTTTGCAGGAATATTTTTATTTCTGCTTGAAGTTGTGCTACGCCATTGGCGTTCCATAAAGCTATTCTTAAGTGCTTGAATTTAACATGTTTCCAGCTAGCATTGTTAGCATGTTCAGGATCATGCTACTTTGTTGAATGAGCTGATTGAACATGTTTTTGTATTCATCCAAAACCTGTTCAGTAGTACATTGGTTTAATCCTTGTTGTATGCAATTCGTGTCTAATTTCCTCAATTGCGTTTGAGCATATAATCGCGACTAATTTTGTGTTCCCGTTTGTTGTTGATTGCTGATGGATTCTGCTTGTATGGGGCGTTGAGTTGGTCGTATATTTGCTGGAATAATTGGTGAAGGTTGCCGAGTGATTTGTGGGGGCTGTCGAGTGGGAAAATTGTTGTTTTTGTATAATCGTTGATAATATTCGCAGCCTCTATAATTTGCCGGGTGCGATCCGCCACACAAAGCACATTTTGCTGGGGTGTTTTTACTTTTCTGGCATGTACTTGAGTTATGTTGGCCTCCACATTTAACACAAAAGAAAGGTCTATTACAGTAGCTCTTTGTGTGACCGTACTGCTGGCATCTTAAGCAAATATTGTTGTTCCCCCGAGGTGGTTCTATCTTCACTATGGTGTTGAGTATTTTGTGCAATTTATAGACTTCCATGTTATTTTGTGCGGGCTCTAGATCCACAAAGAACATATTGAGAGGTTGTTTGGTTTGTCTGCTTTTGGCGTTTGTGATGTTTCTGGCTTGGTGTCTGTCCATAAGATGTTGTTTGATAGTTTCTTCGCCTATTGTATGGTGTAAATTTTTTATCACAATTCTGTATGCTCTATCCTCCTTCAGTTAGTATGTGTGATGGATAATATTATTTTCCCTTAGGAATTTTACCAGTGTTCTGTATGTTTCCGACTCGCTGCAATTTATTTTAACTCTATTGTCCGCTACAGTTTTTGTATTATATTGCCATTGTTTAAGGAGACAATGATATTGCTCTTCCTTGATTATTTTTGACAGTTTTTTGTCATCTCAGGGTAATTGGCAACTCCGTATATAAATATTGGGCGCGGTTTTGGTATTTTAGGTTCGATATTACTCGAGTTTGTGTCCTTTTCTGGTGGTAAGAGTACTTGATACCTGTTGTTAATAGTATCCAGACTTCTAGATTCTATGAGTTCATTTATTGTTTCCTTTTTTTTTGGTATTTAACGATTTGCCAGGAGTTTCGTTCTGCTTCTTCATCACAAGATGATAAAATTCTTTTTTGTCTGTGTTCGTTTCTTGATGACACATCACTGCTGTTCGCTTCTATATGATCATAATTGAAGATATCAACGTCTTCGTTTACCGTACATCTTTGGTCATTATTACGGTGGGAATCCGCAAAATCCGCCACCCTTATCTAAGGGTACCGATATGATTCCGTCGGTACTAGATAACCACAATGGTTTTATTCAGAAACAAAGTTTGTTTATGTTATGAATTTAAATCTAAGCTGAAAAGCAACGTAGGTATCCTGCGATATAGTCAGAAAATGTAAAATAGCGGCAAAATGTCGTCCTCGATCATCATATATTTCCTCTTTTTAGGATAGTTGATATTTGAACATCCAATTAAACACAGATGAAGTGTATAGGACAAGTCATGAATTAATCGAACAAATCACTAAATACAATTATCATTTAAGATTTCCTCAACACTATAATAACATTTTAATAATTCAATACTTTCGGAAAAACTTGACACATTTGAAGAATTTGTCAAAGCAGGTGAATATAGTGACAACGCTTTAATATTTGGCTGATAATTCTTACTCAGCTGTTCTATGCTCTGAAACGAGAAAATAGATGATTTTTTTGAGATTCTCTTTTTATAAGGGAGAAAGAATGTTTTGAAATTTTCTTCAGTAAATCACTTTGTTTGCTAGAATGAAAGTCTGTTCCTGTAATTTTTCAACAATGTCCAGATAAGATTCAGCTATTTTTTCTGCTACTGGAAGGCTAATCGGAGATGCCACGCTTTAAAACTCTCATTGAGGATTTGAAAGATGTTGCTGGCAGTTTATGAAGCAAAAATACCAGGAAGCCGATAGAACAGTATATTTCCTTTAAGAGCCTAAGAAAAGGAGATTAATTATCATAATCATTTTCTTCAAACTGACCACTTTAAACACGACTATGATCGGTTTGTTCACAATTATCCCTCCTAATAATCGCTAGAATCCATTTTCCTTCGAATTCGGGATCTTAAGGGAAACGATAAAGAGAAAATTGATGGATAAAGACAAACGTTTTTTTAACTCGGTACTTGCAATTTTTCCTATTTTTCGCCCTGGTATTGCGTTCAAAAGCGACGGACTTGCCCATTCTTTCTATGGAAATCAATCAAAACAAAAAGGTCAATAAGATGAACGAATAACATTTCAGAATAATGCAATTCTCATACGAGCCCGCCTAGTACAAGTCAGCTAGTAGGGCACCAGAGAGTGGGGAAAGCTTGACATACTGCGAGTATCTGGGTGGCCGCTCTAGTTAATTCTATTCTCAGTGGTTTCAGCAGCAGCACACACATCTACTTCTTTTTTTAGACAATTTTCACTGATGGTTCAGCTAAAGATTCACACCCTTTAGGATGATCTCAGTCTAACCCTGATGTAGTTATAGGATTCAGACAGGGGGAGAATTTATATTTCGAGGAATTAATAATCAAGCTGGTGAAAAAGTTACAGCATTTTTTCTTCGTTATCTATTAGAAATCTGTGCGCAGGACATACACCAATTTACAGCTCGCCTTATTACTTCCCGGAGTACCTAGGAGATGAAAGTTTGTGACGTAAACGTGGGTCACGTTTAATACCCACGTGATTCCTTATAATGCCTCAATATTTGACGCACGAAGAAAATTCTATTAGCGTTGAACGCAGCTGTGGCAGCACACGATGCTTCGCGATTAAGAGATTTTTGTTCCTTTTGGATATTTTTGAAAATTTGGATGTGCAGGCTATGTGCTATATGTTATCTCGATTCTTTTGTATTGCAAATGTCTATTGAAGTGCTTTTCACTTGAATTTGGTGAGTTTTTATATTTTTCCATTGAATCATATGATAATATCGATTTATACATTAACACTTCGTAAGAGCTAAGGTAATAATTTAGATATTCAAAATAATGTTGAAACTTTTGTGAGCTAATCAAATTCTGAATTCATTCCATTTTTTTTTAAATTATTTTGGTGATAAATATATAAATCTTATCATTTTGAGAAAACTCATAACTCGATGCTTATCCGTTCGATCGCTAAATTATTTGATGAATGTGAAGTGGGAGGTAAAATTTCTCAACAGTTCATAGTTTAAGTGAGATATAATAATTACAAACAACGCCGCAATCCTTACATGAGGTGGTAAGCTCAAATACGAAATTTATTTTAATGAGCCTGTTGAGTTCATAAAGAGGAAAAAATCAACCCGATAGTTATGAAGACATAATCTGATATTTTTGAATAATCCGAAAATACAATGAAATTGGTAATGAAAATATAATCAGTTGTTAAATAGTAGGTATCGTCAGTATCAATAAAAAAGGCAGTATAAATTTGCCCGATTCGGCAGAAATTTGGTGTTTTCACTTGAAAATGCAACAATAGTTCAGCTACATAGACATAATATATTGGTCTAGAGCTTTTTTTTGGTGGGTTAAAAAATAAGAAGAGGGTTTCATGAGAGTGTTTTTCTGCATCTGATATTGTCTTAGAGGAGGAAAGCCATGAAGATTTAAATTTTGAGAAAAAATCACTATATGCTCTGGCATATTTAGATGAACTAGAGAAGGCCATCCAAAGCAAAGCGATGAAGTTGCCTGTTTGGACAGATCAATTGAGATAGTAATGCAAAAGACCTAGTAAAATATTCGACACATCGTTGCAAAATGGCGAAAGAACCGGACTCTTGCATAGAAAATTTAAAATATTCTCCGACTTTTTCCATTTCGAGTTCAAACTCGCTCCTTCATTCAATATGGTATAGATTCACGTAATGGTGCCACAGTTAGTTAGTTTGGACAGATAAATCGAAATTTATGTGTTTTCGATAATGAATTCTTCAGATGAGCTGAGAAAAGAAGCTTCAGTTACTTGCATTACCGTCCTTGAGAATATTAGAAGCTTGTATAAGGGTTGGAATAGAACAATTCTAATATCCTAGGGGTGAAGTAACATTGTTGTGATTGTAAAATGTTATTCTCTTCGTTATGATAATTTTTCGAGCTTTTCTTGTGAAGTATATCAACCAATGAAGAAACCATGAATGAATTTTCTTCAACTAATTACGAAGTTTAAAACTAATAGATCCAGTACTATTCGAGTTATTGAGGATATATGAATTTTGGCCGTTATAACTAAACATTAAAAATAGATTCACTTAGGAATTAACCACTATACACTTGTTTTTTTTTCAGTCCAATGCGGGGGTAGCCTTCTGCTCTCACCCTTAATTATACCATTGAGTTTTCAAATTCGAAAACTGATTGTACTTAAACTAGGTTCATGAAATTTTACACGTATATTCTTCGATCATACATTACCTGGATAGAGGAATAATTTCATGTATTTTCCAACCATAAAGCAATATTATAGAGGACATTGTTTCGTAATTTCGATGGAATATTCGATTTCTCACCTTATCACGCGCTTGTTCTGAGGAACAGCACGTTATCGTTTCGTCACAATTTCTGTGAATTTCGAATTTTGATCCGAAATTGGTCCCGAACGACTGGGTTGGACTCACTGATGAATAATCCGTGGTCAAATTTGATTCTGTCCTTCCGGTCGTGTGCGCTCGAACTTTCGAAAGGACCAACCTAGAGTCTTGAAATTATTAGGTTAGTTAGTTATTCGATATCTCGGTTAAGTTCGTCAATGGCCCGAATCTGCGGGATGTTTATTGTGATATAGCCATTCAAAATTTAGATTTTTCCATAATTCGAAAAATATTGATCTGATCGAAATAAAACTTGGTTCCTAGATGTACACTATCAATAAAGAGAATTATTCATAGAAAAATCAAAAAATTTTTTTTGAAAATTTTTATTCAATTTGAATTTCATTGAAATCTCAAAGTCGCCTTTTCATAACCAAGTACTTTATTTCAGATTTGTAGGCAAAGACGTGTAACGTATATTTATTGGGAATTTTTAGTTTTTACGAGTGAAATTTTGCGATAATGGATCTGATTGACTGCTATTCAATCTCAAACGGTACACTTCAAAAACGATATAAAGGATCGTTTATTCACAAAAACTAATGAAAAACGAAATAAAACATATATACGGAATGTAAAAAACTTCTCAGCAATATTTCTACTGGCGTATTTAGGGGGGGGCCAGGCCCCCCCCTGATGTACCTCTGGCCCCCCCAAACTACTACCAGCTTTTTAGAGCTGCAACTATTTTGCCTATTTCAAGTGCGACATGCGAGAGGTCTTTTCTGCCATGAGGAGAATTTTAATTGGATGAGAACGACTATGAATCAAAACAGACATTCAGATTTGGCTTTATTGTTCATTGAAAAGGATGTTTATGTGGAGTTGGAAAGTGTTGTAGATTGTATCAGTTAACAGCGTAGAAAAATTTATTGTAGATAATTATAATTAGTGATTTCAATATGAATCGCATATTCATCATATATACCAGGTGTCCCACGAATGCCGTTCGTTAAAATATTTTTGGGAAGAAATTGAAATTCACGTTTGCAATTTCGGACTTGAGCTTTGACTAGAGAGATGACTCACTGTAAATTTTTTGGGATTCGTGAGATTTCCGGTTTCATCGGAAGTGACACCAACTTACGTTTTTCACATGGAAAGCCCCAAATTTCATAATAAAGATAGATTCCTTTCAAGGTCAAATTTTTGAATTTCCGATAGAAATTTCTTTTTCAACGTGAAATTGCGAAAAAAAAATTGAAAATGGCGCTCTGCTGAAACATGGATATCTTCAAGGTTTTTCATTGAAAGAATGACGTTTTCAGAATTCCGCGGAAAGTAAAAATAGTGCTTCTTTCACAATAGTCAGAATTGAAAATCATGAGACCGGAGGTCACAAAAGCGTTGTTGAAGTTGAAAATTTCGAAATCGTGAAAACTCAAGTTTTTCAAAAGAGAACCAAATTTTTTTATAGCCATAAACAAATCTGCGTTGAAAAATAATGTAGGTGTGGAAATAACATCAATGCCCTAAAATTCATATTTTCTGAGATATGCAGTCGCGATTACATTTCTAATATCCATATTCTCAAATATACAAACGAACTGGATATCAAGTATTTCTATGGGTACAATTCGAAATAAATGTTTAATATGTCCTTCATTCTCTTCGAGGCAGTATTTTTTTCTGAGGAGAATAAAATTCGAAATGTGATAGTTTTTACGAATATCTAGAAAATATGAATTTCGGGGCACTGGTTTTGTTTCCACACTTATATTATTTTTCAACGTAGATTCCATTATGACTTTCAATTCTGACTATTGTGAAAGAAGCATTATTGTTACTTCTCGCGGAATCCTGAAAACGACATTTTTTCAATCAAAAACCTTGAAGATATCATGTTTCAGCAGAGCGTCATTTTCATTCTTTTTTTTGGCAATTTCACGTTAAAAAAGAAATTTCTACCGAAAATTCAAACATTTGACATTGAAACAAGTCATAATTCAGTAAGGAATCTATTTTCATTATAAAATTTGGGCCTTCCTATTTGAAAAACGAAAGTTTGTGTCACTTCTGGTGAAACCGGAAGTCTCACGAATCCCAAAAAATTTACAGGTAATCCCTCTAGTCAAACCTCAAGTCCGAAATTGCAAACGTGAATTTCAATTTCTTCCCAAAAATATTTTAACGAACGGTATTCATGGGACACCCGGTATATTGTAATATTAAGATTTTTCAAGCACTATCATAGCGTATTTTTCACGTTGCACAGCATTAAAATATATATACATCTATATATATTGCCAATATATATATATATACATATACATACCAGGGGCCACGCCCCCCCCTGAAAACTGAGGCTAGATACGCCAGTGACTATTTCGCATAGTATTGTATGTTGCGAATTATCAAATTTTTATAATATCATTCTAATCATAGTCATCATAGTGATATCACAATTGAGGAAATTATACAAAACAAATTGACTATGCATCCAGACCGTTTGCCTTTTCTAGGAGAATCAATATACTCTTCTATTTCTTCCAATGACGTATAGAATTTTGAAACTGATTCCCTAGTTTCACTGAGTCACTTGATTAAAAATTTTAGAAAAAATTTTTATTTTCGGGAACGATCTATCATATTCGGAAAAAATTTTGATCATACCTTGAGCACTATATTTCACACCACCGTGCCAAATTTCAGTTCGATACGGTCATAATTTACGGAGATATTGGGGAAAAATCTGTCAAATTTCGTGTTTTTTTCCTCGGTATCGTTGTTTATTTCCAGTATAACTCAAAAACCTAGAATAACACTGCCGAGAAGGCAGCAGCTTTTGCGTTTTTCGAGTTATTCTGGAAATAAACAATGATACCGAGAAAACAACGAAATTTTACAGATTTTTCCCCCAATATCTCCGGAAATTATGACCGTATCGAACTGAAATTTGGTATACTGCTGTGAAATATAGAGCTCAAAGTATGAGCGAATTGCTTTTCGAATATGATAGATGGTTCCCAAAAACAATACGTATATGTATAGGTGACCACTTTAGCAAAGGAACAAGCCGAAAAATCAAAAACAGCGTGCTATCGTTTTGTCCAAATATCTGTAATTTTCGAATTTTGAGTCAAAAATGGTTTCAAATGATGACAAAATTCTGACTGGCCGGCCGGCCGTCCGTAGGCACGATTACGGGCGTACGGAGAATCCTGTCGACTTTAAAATATCACAGTTGGTTGCATTTCGAAATGCGAAGGTTGAGTTCGTTAATGGGTGCAATCGGTCGAATAGTTTCGGAGTTATGGGTATTCGAAGTTTTGAGTTTATTTCCCTGATATTTCGAGAACCACTAGAGCGATTGGATTGAAAGTTGGCAGTTAGTTGAAACATAAAGACTCGCAACTTTTCGCGAGATTTTGTTGGGATCGTGCTGTCAGTAAATTAAAAAAAAAAAATTTTTTTCAAAATGATTAATTTTTTTCAGAAACTTATAATTACATTCGGACAAAGTTCTGGTCATAATTTGAGCTTTATATTCCGCAGCAAAGTTATAAATTTCAGTTTGATGCGATGATAACTTTCGGAGATATTGTGAAAAAATATGTCAAATTTCATGATTTTTTCGCGATATCGTTGTTATTTTCGGAATATTTCTAAAAATACCTATTCAATCATGATGAAACTTGGCAGCTTACTTTAAAATGCTGATGAACAACTTTGTGCGAAATTTTGTGATGATTTTGTCATTAGAAAAATTTGAAAAAAAATTTTTTTCTCAAATATTCAATATGCTGTGATCTTCTAATCACACTATATCCTCATGAAATTTTGTATGAACCTTAGAACTGTCATATTTCGATGAAAATCTGTATTTTAGTTTAATCTGTATAGATTGGGAAAATAAAATTTTGAATATGGGTATATCTGCGAAATCATCAGGTGGATTTTACCCATTCACGAATTCGAATTCGACCTTCGTAATTAAGATAACTTTGGAATTTTTGAGAACTTCTGGGCCTATACTCAACATTTTTTCATTGTTGTTGTTTCTTTTTCAAATATAAATGTCCGTAGTGATCATGAAAATCATGTTTTTCGGAGCGTTGAAGAAAATTTCGAATTTGCTATTTGATTTTGGATGAGTTTCCCTTGTAACCTTAAACCTTGGTAAAATGAAAATATCACTGGGACGGCGGAACCAAGCGTAGTGATTTCATATCATATCCCATAAAACAACCTGATACAGGGTGAGTCTTTGAGTTGTACATTAATTTTAACCATAGATTTATTTCATCAAATGATTTTTTTCATTTATCATTTTTTCAGATTCGGCTCCAACGAAAAGATACGGACTGTTTAAATTTCCAAAAAAAATCAGTTTTTATTTTGATAGCTTTGATATGGTAACTCCGAATGAGATGAATTTTGATTTGAAGTTTTCTATTACTATGACACATATTCTTCAGTAATCACTTTCATCCTACTTCTGACAGTTTCCGAGTTATAGACTTGCCGATTGCATAAACATCAAGTTGAAGATCAGTGTTTCAAGTCCAGTGTAGTGAAATGTTTTCCCCGCGATAATATCGCAAAAAGCACCAAATCATAAGAATTAAGTGAGTAAATGAGTTTTCTCAATCTTGTTTCTTAGAATTTCAAACTTGGATGGGTTATTCTCCAAAAGAAATCAACGTAAGAGATAGCTGTAGTGAACTTGTAGACAAAAAGCAGGAGTGTATTAGCACATTGAGAAATATTTAAATGCTTATAACTTTTTACCTGATCCGAATCTGGAAAAATAGCAAATGAAAAATGTGTTTTATTTGAGGAGAGAAATCTATGGTTGAAATTAATGTACAACTTGAAGACTCACCTTGATATTCACAAAATATTTGCACCGTCCGAAAAAAATTCCCTTCTCAGATGGGTATGCTAGGATTTCAATTCGGCAAAATCTATAGGTATATCTTTATGCATAAGAATCTTCTGTGCGTGTGTATGTAATTGAATACCTCCTACAAAGCTGTATGGATTTTAATGAAATTTTTCGTGTTTTGGAATGCATTCGCGAATGGTTAAGGATTCACATTTTTTTAAGAATTTTGTATTTTTCCCAAAGATTTCGAAATTTGTTGACCGAATTTTGAATCTCAACCATTCTCAAATCCATTCAAACACGAAAAAATTCATCAAAATATTTCTAGCCTCAAAGGAAGAGTGATTTTCTGATTAATTCAAATCAGCTTAACTCGCAAACGATTTATATTCCCGTCATATTTAATAATTTTGTATCAAATCCAGAGCTTTCCATGAAAATAAACGCATTTTACGATCGGATTAGCACCACAAATAATGATTATTTTCAGTTGGATTCTTCTATTCATAGGTTTCGTTTATGGAATGGAAATTATTCTCTTACGTCATCGATACTTGTCAGGGACACCAATAACAACAGAACTGTCGATAAAAGCTGATGGATTGAAATATTTCTCAGAACTGGCCATACTGAAAAAAAATCATTCTCGGAAAATCGTTCTGTTCGGCTTTACAACTGGAATTATTACGAATTTCAGGTTTATGAATGAACTCGACAGGGGGTTTCAGGATAAAAACAGGAAAGAACTGTATTTCGAAAGACTTAGATTGACATCGATAATTCGTTACTTAGTTTGAAGATTCGATTGTGAGGCCTTCGGAGCTTTAACTGAACATCAGCTTCAATGTAAGCTTCTGATACTTACAGTGACTATATTACCACAGTGGCTACAACGAATCATAAATCTGTCAAAAGCCCGCCATGTTTTGCCCAGAAATTTCGGCGGCATTTTATTTCGAATTTGAATTATCGGTATCGTGCGGCTCTATTTTATGTGTCGGTCTCAATTTCTTGAATATATATTTTAGGGAGTGATATTATTGTATTTGAATTCGATTGAGTGCATATTGTTTCAAATTAACTGAGTGATGGTATTATTAGAAAGGTACAGATCGAAAATTAAAAAAAAGGAATGACGAAAATCTTGATTTCATATCATGACAAAAAGTAACGTCTATTGAAAAGAATTCCAGAAAAGCACTGACGGATGTGAGCAGCTTCCTAGCTCTTTTGGTGATATCCTTCGAACATGTGCGGAAAAGCTGCTGACTTCACGTCAGTGCTATAACTCCGAAACCATACGACCGATTTTGCCCATTAATGAACTTAACCTTCGCATTCTGAAATGCAACCAAAGCTGAAGTTTTCAGGCCGATAGGATTTTCCGTAAGCCCGTAATCGTGCCTACGGACGGACGGCCGGCTAGCTGGACAGAATCGATATCGACACCGGATTCGTCATCAGTGAGTCCAATCTAGTCGTTTGAGACCATTTTCGGCTCAAAATTCGAAAATTACAGACATTTGGACAACGAATATCACACTGTTCCCCAAAACATGAGCGCAGAAAGGTTCGCGCCAAATTTCATGTCATATCTACTTAATCATTGGTTGAATTCGACTTGGTAGGATTCAATTACCTCTTGTACATTTAAAGGCATCTAAAAATTTCATTCGCCAAATTCATGTCTCCCGAGCTCAATTATTATTAATATCGTTGTCTCCCTCTAAACAGATAAAACATTTCAAATCAACCTGAAAACACTTCTGAATACCTTATAGATGAGATGAAGAAGAAACAAGAATAATGATATGAAAACAATCATTTTCCTCCTACAGAGTTCCATTACCTACTAATGGATTTCACGTGTTTCGGAACGTGCCTAGTTTCGGTGCCTCAACAATTTTCTCATCGGGATAAATTGATTTCTTCAATAATTATGAATAAAGGGTGGGTGAGATTGTTCGTCGGACAACAGTTTTCTTACGTAGAAAGAGATTACATTCACGTGTACCTTTATGAATTTTGATCAAAGGGGGAGAACTATATTATAGACAGAATAAAAAAATCTAACGAATTTTTTCGTTAAGATTGTAATGAACATGGACTTCTGGAAAGGCTTGTCATTTTCTGGGCGACTGTACACTTATATTACATGCAACTAGAAACAGGGACATGAAGGTTGGAATCGGCCAATCAGAGAAAACGCGGTATGGCGGTAATTTTGAACTTCGCAACGTGAATGATGACTGTTCTATATTATATGGTGTGTCTTTTACTTCTATATGGTGTGTCTTTGGTTCCATACACTATTTTATCTCGAACTGGTATATTCTCAATTGATTTTGATGGAGCCAAGAATGTATTTCTCTATTTTGATAAAAAAATTTATGTAATAGTATATGCATGTGGGGTTGCTAGTCCTCCATCGGGAGCCTCCCCGAGTGGCGGATAGGGGAACGCCTTCCAGATATGGATGGTATCGAGGAAATAAAATACTCGAGGCTGACCAAAACTAGCACTTGGACAACGGCAGCTGGATGTTCCAAAACTGACTGCAGTCATCAGGAGTGAGAAAATGGCTGCAGATCAGACAGCATAGGCGTAAATAAGATATTATCGATAGCGGCAATGCTACAGCGCATGGAAAGCAACGGAAAACTACCATGTATTTTATTCTTAGTACAATCATCATGGCTGAAAACAATCAAAGTTTGGGCCTCAGTCCCCGGCAGACCTTAAATGGTCAGAGGCTGCAAAGAATCTCCGGGTCGGTCATAAAGATTTGTACATGGAACGTGAGAACGTTGTATCAGGCTGGAAAGGCCCACAATCTAATACAGGAGATGAAGAGGATGAATATAAAGATCATGGGCGTCAGCGAGATGAGGTGGCCATGAACTGGACAATGCCGTGTAGATGATTATCAAATATATTATTCGGGAGCGGCTGGAAACGAGCATCGATGTGGAGTGGGGTTTGTTGTTGCGGGGTCGATTCGGGGCGGTATCTCTAATTTCACACCTATCTCCGAAAGAATTGCATTATTACAAATAAATACCAGCCCTGTACCATTCAATATCATTCAGATATATGCTCCGACAGCAGACAAATCCGAGGAAGAAATAGAAAACTTTTACCGGGAGCTCTTGAACACATATAAATCCTCTCCAAACAACATATGACACTTATAATGGGCGATTTCAATGCAAAAATTGGTCGAGGAATAACAGGAGACTGCGTGGGTCCCTATGGTTTAGGAGAGAGGAATGAAAGGGGAGATCGCCTGAGTACCTTAGCTACTGAAGAACAACTGATAGTGCTGAATACTTTTTATAAACTACCACCCCGGAGACTGTACACTTGGAAATCGCCGATGGACTCCTCAGACCATATTGTTAGGAACCAAATAGATTTAATGCTGGTAAATAAGAGATATCGTAATTCCTCCATTTCAGTTAAAACATATCCAGGTGCGGATATAATGTTTGATCATGTCCCACTGTTGGGATCAATAAGGCTGAAATTAAAAAGGACCAAGCAAAAATCAAATAACGTGAGGTGTGATATAAAAAACTGAAGGACCCAAACATACAGTACAACGTTTGAGAAAACCTGAAGAAACTTATGAAGGAGAGTGATGTTGGTGACGAGATTGATTTGGAGATTGATAGACTGAAGAACATAATAGAAACCACTGGTCAAAAGTATTTAAAACCGGACAGAAATATCAAGAAGAAACCCTGGATGACGGACGGAATTCTTCAGCTGATGTAAAAAAGAAGAGTTGTGAAAAACAGAGATGCAGCTGAACACTTGCATATACATAAACAGATTCAGAAGAAGAGAAGGGAAGCTAAAAACAGCAGGTTAGAGGACGACTGCAGGGAAATCGAGGCTTTTCAGGGAAAGTATGACAGTTTTAATGTTCACAAAAAGATTAAGAAAACAACTGGTGTATTCAAGAAGAGATCACTTAACTCAATCAGAAACGCATCGGATATCGTAATGATTGAAAAACATGAAAAGATAGATGTTTCGAAGAAATATCTAGAACAGCTTTTCGAAGACACACGTCCACAGCTCCCACCGTTGAAAAATGATTCAGGATCTTCAGTTACCATTGATGAGGTTAGAGCTACTATAAGACAGATGAAAGATAGCAAAACTGCAGGTCCTGATGTGGTTCATTCTGAAGTTTTGAAGCTTTTCGAAGAACAAGGCATTGAAAGGATAACCCATATATTCAATCGTGTTTATGAAACAGGGAATATCCCGAAGGAATGACTGATATCTGAATTTATCGCGCTGCCAAAAAAATCAGGAGTGAAGAAATGCGAGGACTTCAGAACAATCAGTCTCATGAGCCACTTATTGAAAGCAATCCTTAAAATCATTCATAGAAGGATCTACAAGGTTTGTGAAGAGAACATGTCGGAGACTCAGTTTGGGTTCCGCAATGCCATGGGGACGAGGGAAGCACTGTTCAGTATCCAGGTTTCATTTCAAAGATGTCGGGATGTGAATTGTGATGTGTTCGCCTGCTTCGTGGACTATCGCAAGGCCTTCGATAGAGTGCCATAAGCTCATAGAGATTTTAAAAAAGGTAGGAATAGACGACCGAGAATTGAGAATAATAGCCCATTTATATTGGAATCAGTCGGCATATATAAACATCGATGGTGACAAATCAGAGGCGATTAAAATACAACGGGGTGTAAGGCAGGGCTGCGTTTTGTCACCTCTATTGTTCAATATCTATTCCGAATATATATTCAAAAAAGCTCAAGAAACCAGTAAATCTGGAATATTAGTCAATGGTAAATGCCTGAATAATTCGCCGACGACCCCGTGATTATGGCAGACAGTATGGAAGACCTGAAGGAATTGATGACAAGGGTGATAGAGATCAGTGAAGGGTACGGACTCGATATAAATATTAAGAAAACTAAATATATGGTAATTAGTAAAACTATAATCCCTGAGGAAGATCTGATAGTTTCAACAAATAAACGTATAAATCGAGTAAATAAATATACTTACCTAGTATCTGTGTTGAATGATCAATGGGATCACTCTCAGGAAATAAGGGGCCGAATAGAAAAGGCGAGAGATGTGTTTTCCAAAATGGCAAAACGCCTCCTTCGTTGTTATGTGTTCTCAGTATTACTGTATGGGGCAGAGTCGTGGACCCTGACTGATGCCTCGATGAAGAAACTGACAGCATTCGAGATGTGGCTGTATAGAAGAATCCTAAGGATTTCATTGGTGGATCATATAACCAACGAGGAAGTTCTTCTTAGGATGAATACATCTACGGAGATAGTGATGACGGTGAAGTCTCGCAAATTGGAATACCTGGGTCACGTAATGCGAAACCAGAAAAGATATGGACAACTACAGGAGATTGTACAGGGAAAAATTCCGGGTAAACGCGGCCCAGGCCGTAGGAGAATTTCATGGCTGAAAAACCTAAGGACCTGGTATTCTACAACGACAACATCGCTTTTCAGGTCGGCAGTTGATAAAGTCAAGATAGCCAGGATGATTGCCAACATCCAGACCGGATAGGCACTGGAAGAAGAAGAATATGCATATTGGAAAATTTGTGACATGAAAGTCGGAAAATGTAAGGCGTTATTATTTTAAAAACAATTCTGCCATTCTCGAAGTACGAACGGCAAAAAATGGCCTTGAGCGACTAGGTCGTACTAACAGTGATGAAAAATTTGTTTTCAAATTTAATTCTGTTTGTAAGGCTGTAAAGACTATGTAACTTATTTTGAAGGAGAAGACTAGACTAAAGTATTAACTGAATATCCCGGTTGAGCAAACTCAATAATGAGCTAAACCCACCAAACAGTTTCGTGGATTAAAAAATCTGAAATTATGGTGCTTTCCTATATAATTAACTCAAAAAAATCCCCTGCGTACACAAAATTGAAACTTGGTAATTATAGATGTGAATTTCATTCGATATTTGTTGAGCAAGCTTAGGACCTAATATCAATAAAGGATATGAATTCGTGAATGGGTAAAATATATCTGGAATGGTAATGCAATGATGATGTATGATGTATCATCCACCTGATGATTTAAATCATTTACGAGTTGGTCACGTAGACCTAGAGTTAGAGTTCATGAATGGGTGTAAAATCCAACTGTAGTTTTCAAGATATACGATCTTGATGAAAATTATAACTCATAATCAAGTTTCAACTTTGTGGACGCAGGGTTTTTTCGAACTTATTATGTAGGAAATCAAAAATAATTTCAGATTTGTATATCCCCGAAACTGTTCAGCGGATTTAGCTCATTCACTCAACCGAAATATATATAGTGTCTACACCTGAAAATTTCAATATCCTTCTTCTCCTTCGAAAGTTACAGAGTGTTCATGGCCTGACAGACAAAATTCAATTCAAAAATAAATTTTTCTTCAGTGTTAGTCCAACCTGGTCGTTCAATGCCATTTGCCGTTTGTAATTCGAAAATTGCAGAATTGTTGGTAAAATGATAATGCTTCAAATTGTTCCTTAGAACATGCGCGTAAAAAAAAACCGACTTCATGTTACATGTCTTCATGTCTTGGTTTCATCAAAATCAATGAAAAATATCAGTTCGAGATAAAATACTGTGTGTAACCAAAGACACACCATATAGAACAGTCATCATTCACGTTGTCAAGTTCAAAATTACCGCCATTCTGTGTTTTCTCTGATTGGCCGATTCAAACCTTCATGTCCCTGTCTCTAGTCGCATGTCTTATACAAGGCCATGAAACATGTCTGATCGAGCTGAAATCTTGCTGGAGCTTTTTGCACGCATGTTCTGGGAAACAGCGTGCTATCGAGTTGTTCAAATGTCAGTGAGTTTCGAATTTTTTCTCGAATGGTTTCAAACTAACAGAAAGTATTCGGTCGCAACAAAATATTGCGCGTCGTTATCCATCCGATTCTCAAGTTCTTAAATCATCAGGTAAATAACCTAAACATTCGCCCATTAACGAACTCAACCTTCGCATTTTGAAATGCAACATGTAATCGTGCCTTTGGACGGCCGGCCAGACAGCATCATTTTTGAGACCGGATTCGTTATATGTAAGTCCAACCTAGTTCATTGAGACTATTTTCGGTAAAAAATTCGAAAATTACAGACATTTGGACGAACCGATAGTGCGCTCTGTGCCCCAGAACTTCAAATTGAGTCTCCGTGAAATAAACACTTTTATATTTCTAGACTAGTCAGGAACTTTCGCGCATATGTTCAAATTAGTTTCCAAATTAAGTAGTCATCTTTTCACTTATTTACCTCGGGAAACGCCCCTTAACTTCCTGCTGGAAAGAATTTTGGTGATCTTCTAATCATGTAATCCTCACGAAATCCTGCATGAACCTTCGGGTTTTTCGAATGTTTGTTTGATTCAGATTCGGTCCAATCTGTATTCTTGCAAATCATGGAAATACAATTTTGAATCTGTGTATCAATGGAATCATCAGGCGCATTCAACCAATTTCACAAATTCAACCTTCAAAACGAAACCTATTTTTACAAATATCGACTTTCTAAGTCACTCCTCGAATATTAAATCCTACTTGATTGAAGCATGACAGTTTAAAAAAGTTGAATACGGAATTTCGCCAGGATCAGAAGATCACAGATTATAAAATATTCGAAAAAAAAATTGCAGTATATTTTTTTGAATTTTGAACGAACTGTTGCATCAGCATTTTTCAAACTAGTAACTAAAAGGCCTATTACACTATCCAATGGCCCATGGCCCGGCAGGCAGGGACCGGGTAGTGTAATAAGGAACCGGCAGTTAGGTTCCTGATCTAGGGCGATTGAGTAGATCCAATCTGCCGGACGCGGCATACCTAGCAGTGTAATAAGCGGTAGGGAGTTAGGGAGCTCAGTCGCATAGCAACGCAGAGAGCGTACAATAGGGCGAGTTTTTTAATTCACCAAAGTGGTGAGGTTGTGGTGGAGTGTGGTGGACATAGAACATAAATGGTGGATGTTGGACTAGATAGTTTGACATTTACGTCATTCAAACAACAATAAAAAAACGATTTGGTGGATCCATCACTCCTCCACCACACCAATTTGGTGAATTAAAAAACTCGGCCATACACATAAACGTGTCATAAGCCTGAATGCGTTATTCTGTGAGATGTCGTACGCAAGAGAAAAAGCAATCTTACTTAATATAATAGAAATATAAACAGGGAAATGCCGTATCTGTAGAAGCAAGACCACGAAGTCTATGTCAATAAAGACTTGAGGAATGATGGCTATAAGGTACTCTTAGAAATCTAAGAAAATATATAAAAACTTCGATGAAACGGCAACAATCAAGGTTATAATGTTTTATGAGAGAAGTTGAGATATCAAAGAACTAAATCGCAAATCTTTATAAGGGTCTCCAGTGGCTAGAAATCTCAATGTGACAACCTGTCTTTGTTGTGGACTTAAGCTTTCTCTTGAAATTGTATCATCTTTTTTTTATTAACGAAGCTACTAAGTTAAGTAGCTCTTCAAATTGGTCTGTTCCTAGTCTCAAATAGTTCCGTGAATCTGTGTGGTCTAAACAACGAAGTATTTGCATATTTGAGAGTTTTTCTCTGAGGAGCAAATATTTTTTCAACCATATTCCCCTCTCCTTCCGTTTGGTGGATTTCGAGGTACTGACAGCCAAACTCACCACTAATGCAACTTTTTGTCTTATCGATAATTTCGAGGACATAACGATTCGGTATTTGTAAATGTCCCCAAATTAACGTTCAGATGACAGAAGTCAGACCAGTATCTAGGGTAGTGTAATAAACGACACCCTAACCGGCAAACCGGGCACCCGGCATACCGGGCCCTAGAGATTGGATAGTGTGATAGGCCTCTAAGTTTCATCAATAACATACGATACAGTAAAAAAATACACGATTTTTCACATATTCCTTCCCTCCTTTTGGAAAGAACAAAGTTGTGCAACAGTATTTTTGAACAACTTATTAGTATTTTTCGAATTATTCCGGAAATATCAACCGGGGAAAAAATCACGAAATTTCACATATATTTTCCGAATATCCTTGAAACTAAGAATCGTATCAAACTGAACTTTTTGAAATAAACAATTCTAGATTTTTGAGGAATTTCTTCAAAACCCGATGAAGATTTTTCCAAGAAAATTTCGAAAAATATTTTTTCGAATTCACTAACCATACGAACCCAACAAAATTCTACAAGCCATTGCGCGTCAGTATCCTTTAATTAACTATGAACTTCGAATCCGATAACTCATGTGATTCCTGAAATACAAAGGAAATAACCTCAAAAATTTAAATGACCATAACTCCGAAACCGTTTGGCCGATTTGACTATCACTTTCTGATGCGTGACCTACCATGAAAGTTTCAAGTCAGTAGCTCATTTCTGTTGATAGCATATCCTCGGTCGGGAAAATCGTCATCAGCGGGTCCGACCTAGTCGTTTGAGGAAACTTTCGGAAAAAAATTGAGAAATGACATTAATTTGGATAAAACGATAGCTCGCTGTTCTCTAGGATATGCGCGCAAAAAATAATGAATCAATTAATGAGGCTTTTCCACAATTTCGATTTCTTTGAATTTTAATTCATTTTGTTGAAGGAATTTTATTTATTTTGTAGTGTACTTCATTAGTCCAAAACTTGTTTGTCAACCATGACTTGGGCAAATGGTTATCATCAAATTTACAACACCTTCGCGTCTCTAGTTAGACGCACTGGAGATGTTATGACAGTCAACTCAGATTGTCTAGGTAAGATACAACTTCAATTTCACTTTCGATGAAATTCATCCTCTTTATTCCGTAGATACACTAGAAGAAATCAACAAAGAACTGAGCACTGAAGACTGTAACCTCAGAACCTTCAGAAGGGCCATCGGCTTCAGCAAGAACATACAAAACGACCTAATACCTCTTCTCATACATCTCAAAGAAAACAAGAACGTAACAAATGCGAACAAAATAATTAACTGTACCATAAAACTCCTCATCAATCTCACAATTCCCACAGAATATCTGCTACCTTTGGAGATGATGGGAGGTAGCGATGTGGGCAAACACAGCATCTTTGAACTAAACAGCTTACTCAGTGCTAGTAAAGAATCGTTCTCTGATAGTCGCAGCACAAAGGCACTATTGGATCACATCAAACAGATAATAGAATGTGATAGTCCCTTTACTTTGGAGCAATGTGATAGTATCAATAATTGTTTACTGCTTTTGAGGAATATTCTGCATATACCGGAGTTGGGTGTTCCGGGTAGCCACTCAACATTACAGAATCAAATCGTATGGAATTTGTTCACGCAGAGTGTGGATAAGATCATTATTTTTCTGATTACATGTCCTCAGAAGGTGAGAAAAAATAAATATTGCCACTTAGCTTGACACTCAAAAGTTCATGTGGCATAAACAATATTTATTGGACCCCAACCTTCACAATATTGTGCACTCATTTGATATTTTGGGACATGATTGGTGTTTGGATGGTTGTGTTTGAAATTAATAGGTTTACCCCTTCTTCATCCATTTTCTACAAGTAATCAAAATAATACTTGTCAACCCGTTGCAATACTGAAAATATATTTTTTCCATTGAAAGCCATTATTTCTCAAGACATCGGTCAAAAGTTTTCCATTGTTTGATAATTATGAAGGCGGGTGCACCCATTGGCCGATTCTTGTAACAATGACTCTTTCAAGATATTCTGGAGCTCAGTATCAGTATACGGATTTAGCTCAAAGCTGCTCTTCTACTGAAATCGCAATTTCTCCAGATGAGCTGGATTGAAAACGAACATGAGATACTGCGTGTCGTCTTCTATAACGGTCGTTTTGCGAAGAATAATTTGGACTGGTCTGGTCTGAATCAAACGTGTTCGTTTTTCCTGTAAGTCTGAGTGAAGTTTTGCTCGAGAATTGGTGTTCCTAACTTTAAATAATTGCTGATAAAGAGAAACTAATGGAACTAGTGGGTGAGCGAGTATCGCTGGGGGACCAGATAGGTAAAGATTAGTATGCACATTTCCAATTATATAGGTTCTATCAGTTTCCCCTCGTCAATTCCTGAAAGTCTACAAACATCTTTCATCGTCGAGATCAGATAAAAAAATAATAGAGCTTCTACCCTCTGTGGCTAGCCATCGATAACGAAACCCGATTACTCTTCAGGCCGCCGAGACTGGACTGGTAGAGTCTGGTAGTCTGGTATGGTCGTTCCAATGTAGCAGCAATCAATCAAAATGATATTGGCACTGTGGCGAAGTACCATCCCAGTGAAGTATCGAAATATTAACTGACTTACAAGATGCTTTCAATGCAGTATAACACTTGGTGGGCTGAGCTTAAACAATAGACCCATCCTAATCTTAATATGGTGTAGCTCAAACTTCCAGTGAAAGCGTTTTGAATCAAATATTGAGATCGAACAAACCAAAATAAAGATTCTCATCAGCATTTCGACAAGTCAAATCAAGGAAGGGCTTCTATGCACAACAATAATCATAGCCGATGATGAGGAATGCAGGTTATGCTTGGAACAAATCCGAAAAATCTGTATACATCGTCCTAGAATCTTCAGCCGTAAATAGAATCAGAGCCAAACAGGTTTGAGATCTGAGAATATATGCCTAAATTAAAGTGAAGGACCTATGTTAGATAATTGGCCTTTTACAAAGGTTGGACCTGCTGAAGGAACTTCAAGTGTTCCCAAACAGTTTTTTATGCAGTCATTTCATTATAATAATACCATAATGAAGTGACCGAAGGCATCTTCAATACTGATGAAAAGAGTCAGGATATCAGGGAAAAGTCAAAGTGACGAAACAAGCCAGGGTGCAACTACTCGGACCGAAATTTTGTCAAAAATCAAAGTTTGGCATATTTTAAAAGTTACTAACTCGTTTCTATATAGCAGCCATCTGATGATCTCCTCCGAAAAATATTATGTCAAAATCTCATATTATACGTTCTTTTTTTCTGATTTATATCTTTTAGTATATTTCTCGCGTCATATATATGAGTGTATCTTCGGTAGCCTATCAGAAAATATTAAAATACTACTTTCAGCTTTTTTGGAGCGTCACCATGGTACAGTTGATAGCTTTGTTATACAAGGACCAGCATGTTGGTACGTTACAAAAGCTACTGAACGTTTGGCTTGAAGCCTCTCTCAGTGAAAG
The DNA here is from genome assembly GCA_958510865.1 of Myrrha octodecimguttata. Taxonomy (NCBI): domain Eukaryota; kingdom Metazoa; phylum Arthropoda; class Insecta; order Coleoptera; family Coccinellidae; genus Myrrha; species Myrrha octodecimguttata. The sequence goes on from OY294057.1 coordinate 38,644,232, forward strand.
CTCTGAAGATAACGAAAGCAACACCTCAGCACCCTTCCAGGACAGTGGTAACTGTTCACCTTCCGATCCAACTTCTGATAGCAGTGATACAGGCGGCGGTAACCGCTCCAATAAAGGTTGTGTGAATTCTATGAAAGAAGTAAGAGCTCCACAAAGTAGAAATAAGACAATGTCCGAAATAAAGAGGGTTCAATCCACGGAAACAGAGGCCAGCTCTAGTAGTGGCATCTCTTCGATGGTTAGTCAATCGACAACGAGTAAGGTGAGTAGTCGGAACTACCTTCTCAAATGACTTGTTGTGTTCTATAATAGGTCCTTTCGTTTGCATAGAAAGTGTAGCACTTTCCTATACTCGGTGTAGATATTCTATAGTATATCTACACCGAGTGCAGGAAAGTGCTACACTTTCTATGTGCGCGGATTAAAGGCTTCTGCATCCTCAAAGCAGTAATAAGTGATATTTGGCCAGGGTTGCAAGAGTTTCAACTAGTATGACATCATGTTTCATTAATTCTGTCAGAGATCACGTGGCTATCTGGCAGCATCCTTCATTTCAGATGTTCGTACAGAGATTTAAGACCGATCAGTAACTGGGCTGTTTGAGACACGCGCATTCATTCTGGTTAGAAAAATGTCACGAACTTGTTGAAGATCTGCTTTGCGAACAAACCTGTTGTATGTTCTATATCATTGTATACAATGTCTAAATTATAAAAGTATTAGTAATTGCGTAGGGGAGAGTGTGGCAAGTGAGACACCTTACGGTTCAACGATGTATACATTTTTCACGTTTAGGAATGACACAACAATTTGTGCATGAAAGACAAGTCTAATCATAAGTTCAATGAATTACACTCGAATAATGGGAAAAATAAAAATAATAACAAAATTTAGACTTGGGAAAAAACTACAAAATGTTTCACTTGCCGCACGGTATGGGGTAAGTGACTCACCTATAAGGGGGAAATCAGTCACTCTACTAACTATTTGAGTTCACTGTGGATAGAATACTGATAACAAAACAGAGTTTAACTACTCTCTAATCCACTTACACTTTATGCGTCTAACGCACGTTTCGGAAACCAAGTTTCCTTTGTCAAAGACATTTTGTTACTTACTACAGTTACAAGTGTACATGTTGAACGAGTGAGATGATGGAATACAGGACCAATGGGAATGGGTTGTTAAAGGCCATTAGGGTAGTGCTGGGCTATCAAGGGTGAGTCAGGTAAATATTTGGAATAATGGGTTACTAATGGGGGTGAGATGATTGTTTAGCAGTCTGTTTTTTCTCTTGAACATATGTATACCTTCAAGAGTATTTGAGTAAATTTTGCTCGAGATTTTTAATAGCTTTACGGATTTTCATGAAATTAAATGACCGGTTGTTGAAACGTGATCAGCGACCACCGATTTGTCTTGATGGTTGTTACGGATATGGCTCATGTGTTTTTTGAATCTCGTGTTCATGTTCCTCGCTGTTTGTCCGATGTAAGATTTATCGCAGTATGGACATTTTATTTCGTATATGCCCGATTTTAATTGATTCGGAATTTTATCAAACGTATTTCCCAAAAGTTATCTGGTTTTCGTGGCGGTTGTGAAAGCTAACTTAATATTTACTTTTTTGGAAATGTTCAGCAGTTTCTTGTAGGTTTCAGGATGATACGTGAATGCCCTAAAACCGTTATCGTTACCCGTTTCTTCCCTTATTAAGGTTATGTCTTTGAAAATTGTTCATCTTTATGTTTGATAATCAATTTTCATACTAAGTGTTCATTGTAACCGTTGTGTTCAGCAATTTGGAAAATTTTGTTTTGTTGTTGAAATTAACTGAGAGCTATCCTGAATAAACGAACAATCAAAAAGTTTAGGCTGGCCGTTTTATGTGACCAGTCCGAGTTTGGGGGTTTTCTTATAGATGTCGAAACTTATTGTTGTGATGTTGTCTCTAGATAATTTTAAGTCGAAAAATGGGAAGGTTTCCGAATTCGTACGTGAATTTAATGGAATTGTATTGACTGTGACTGTTCATTATATCGGTGAATTCTTCTACATCAAAATGTACGTCGACTATAGCGAAGACGTCGTCGACGTATCGGGCCGAAAGTTTTGGAAAATTTTTATTAGATTTCGTTAATTTCTTCTCTGATTTACCGAGGAAAAAATTAGCTGAAAAGGGGAGAGCGGATTTCCCATGGCCGCACCAAACGTTGTTGGGAATACATACCATCAAAAGAAAAGACATTCTACTCCATGCAAAGGGAGGACAACATCAGCAACTCATCGACTTCTATCCAAGGAAGATTCAATTCGAGCAACCATTCTTCTAATTGTTGTTACGCAATATCGACTGGGGTATTTAGAAAAAGGGATACGACGTCTCAGGATATTAAACGGTCCTTGTGACTTACGTTATAACGTAAGTCGATATTGCGTTGCAACAATTAGAAGAATGGTTGCTCGAATTGAATCTTCCTCGGATAGAAGTCGATGAGTTGCTGAGGTTGACCTCCCTTTGCATGGAGCAGAATGTCTTTTCTTTTGATGGTAAGTATGCCCAACAATCAATCGGTACGGCCATGGGAAATCCGCTCTCCCCTTTTTGCCTATTTTTTTCCTCGGCCATAAATCTTATGCACTTCTTCGTGGCAAGTATTTCCATATGTTTCATTACAGTAAACGTATATTTTGTTTATCTCTTTTATCTACATTGCTGGTAGTTCTGCTGATGAGCCTTTTTTCTATCAGAGTCCTTCTGTTTCTCACTTTTACATTACATACAATGGTAGTTTCCTCAAAATTCTTTTTGAACAATTTATATAACCTAAACTACGACTATTCAAGTGAGTCATTATTTGGATTCACTTGGACCGAAGTGTCATACAAATTGGAAAATATCAAAGGAGGAGACCGAGTACATTTGGAAACGCTTTGAGTATTTGGCACACAAGGTTATGTGTGAAATGTGATAAAATATCTAGATGGTATCTTGAAATTATGAAAAATCCTCATGAACTTCAACTGCAGTATAATATAGCAATAAATATATCAAGAATAATCTTCATACTTACCTAGATCCATCAATTTTCATTTAATTCATTGATACCAACACTCGAAAGTTGATATTTAATCTGCACTGATTGTTTCCGGGTAAAATGCTGGTTGCCCAATATGGCTCACTTGCCAACTTGCCTCACTCTATGCGAATAAACCAAACCATGGAACTTTTGTTGAAATATTTGAGGATTGCGAACGTCTCTCCGAATTATTTTGACGTTGACGCCATTTCACGAGTACCAACCTGAATCAATTCTAGTTGCAGAAACCTATTCTGCCTTGAAGGGTATGGAGGGTAAGTTTGAATATTGGTAATAGTTCCTTGAATTCGGTGATTGGTCAAATTGCGGTCAAAAGGCGGTTTTTTCATAGAATCCTCATATTCTTCTTAAACGCGAGCAATGATTAATCAATAAATTTTTAAAATTTTTTCAGTCTCAAAGTTCCGTCCATACTGACCAGTGTTCCAACTCGAAAAAGCGAATATGTCCATCTTCAACGAGTGAGATATCCGATTGTGGATACGGAACCCAGGTCGAGAACCAAGAGTTTGTCTCTACCTCCAGCAACGAAGATGACCAACCAAGTCAAAAACCAGTCCATATCAAACCGCATACGTTTCAAAAGACCATTAGATACAATGCCGTCAAAAAAACAAACACCACCCTTGAAAATAAAGAGCTTAGAAGAAAAAAGATGGTTAAACGAAGTAGAACAAATATGTAAGAAGATATTTTTTAAATAACAATCATAAGATTTTTTTATATGGTAGTCTTGTTGAGGTCAGGAGCTTTTGTACGTTACTAGTTATTCATATGTCAATCATTTGCGTTGCTTTCCAATATGAAACATTTCGGAGGTCTGTCAAAAGATGGTAATCAATTAACTCAATTAACATTTCTTTCAGTGGTCATCCGAGGAAAACTAGATAATTAAATCTACCCATGCGAATTTTCAAGAATGTTTACAAAAACATAATTTTCTCAATAATTCTGAGAAAAGCCCGTAGTCGTATCCAAACTGTCTGGTCGAAAACACTGTACCTTTCGAAAGAAAAGACGCCAACTCTTAATATCATAACGGTGATTTTGAGAATTGTTTAGGAAAATTTCAGACGCAGCGTTGTTGACTGATGAATTAATGGGTCGAATCAGCCCAACTGTGTCGGAGTTATACTCATTTCAATTTAATTAGAACTCAAAACCTCCGGATCTACTTACGCAGTCGAATTTAAACCTTGGGTGGATGCATCGCTTGAAAAATCCTGTTGTTAGTTTATTGAAAGGAAATTCAAATTTGTTTTTTTCGGGAACTATTGATCAGATTACGATAAGATTCCTCCTTGATGTCGATACAGTGTACCAAGTTTCAGATGGAACCGATTTGAATGTCCGTAGATTCTGAAATGAAAATAAGTCAAATTCTGTGTTTTTCCCCTGTTATTGTTGATATTTCAGAAAAAACTCAATAAATCCTGATCCGATCAAGTCCTTAGACACATATGTAAATAAGCTGATGCACAATTTTGTACAAAATTACGTGAGGATCGTGTCAACTGAAAAATTTATAAAAATCCAGCGTGCTATGGTTTTGTCCAACTGTCTGTAATTTTCGAATTTTGAGTCACAAACGACTAGGTCAAAATCGATTATGTCCGGCCGGCCAGCCGGCCGTCACCACAATTACGGGTATACGGAGGATTCTATCGACTTGAAAATTTCAAGGTGGGTTGAGTTTCAAAATTCGAAGGTTGAGTTCGCTAATGGGCAAAATCGGTCCAACTGTTTCGGAGTTATAGCTATTTGAAGTTTTGAGGATATTTTTCTGATAATTCGAGAACTACTGGAGCGATTGGATTGAAACTTGGCAACTTGTTAATGCATAAGGATATGCAACTTTTCGAGAAATTTAGTCCGGAAAAAATTATTGTAGATAAATAAATAAAATATAGATTTATGCTCAATAATTCCAAACATTCGGATTCGATATTATTGAAACTCAACAATTGGTTGTAAACTATTTCTTTACTAAGATCAAAAAACTATGCAGCGTTAATCGAAGCCAGTACCTGTATTTGTGGCCGCTGTACCTATCAATTTGAACAAGCTCACAAAATCTCCTGTCACCATCGGTGAATATTTAAATAAACATAATCACAAGGACGAATATCTGTCGATAAATCAACAAATATTCCCCCTTGATCAGAGCTAATCATCCAATCAACCAAAACATCTACACCGAAGAAGCGGACTCAAGGAGAATGACTGCAGCTGTTTCACAGTTGTTACTGATCGTCAGGTCAACTTACTTTGCATAAAACCGCAAAGGGAATCTCGATACTTGTCACCTTTCAGATGGACCGCTGCAGTTTAACAACGTACAGCGCGCCATCTTCCGGGAGCATCATGCGAATTCCACCTTCGAGTGCAAAATACCTTGATCGATGTGCATGACGTTCATCCTTTAGTCGCATAAGGTCACTGTATCTGCGATACTGCAGATTTACAAACACCATCACGACATGGAAACGCTCGTGTTCATGTGGATTCCCTCAAGACGAAAACGTCCAACAGAGATACGAATTGGTCTAATGGAGAAGAAAGAGCTCCAATAATAATAAATAAACATGATCACAAGGACGAATATCTGTCAATAAATAAACAAATATTCCTCCTTGATCAGAGCTAATCATTCAATCAACCAAAACATCTGCACCGAAGAAGCCATCCCGGAAGATGGCGCGCTGTACGTTGTTAAACTGCAGGGGTCCATCTAAAACGTGACAAGTATCGAGATTCCCTCTGCGGTTTCATCCAAGGTAAGTTCAAATGACGATCAGTAACAATCTGCTTCTTTTGTGTAGATGTTTTTTTGATATATCGACAGATATTGGTCCTTGTGATTATGTTAATTTATTATAACTTGAGCTCTTTCTTCTCCATTAGACCAATTCCTATCCAATTTCTTTGAATTTTGATTTCGTCCTATTTTGCATCATCACTAAATCTTCTTTCTTATTTCTGATCCTCAGAATAAATGTAAAAGGACTAATGAACCATCTTCCAACGGACGAGGACATATCAAACGTTCTGAAGGAATTCACGGTGGATTTCCTTCTCAAAGGGTACGGAATGCTCGTCAAAGATCTGCATGCTCAGCTATTGAATAACATCCACGTACCAATAGATACCTCGCATTTTTTCTGGCTGGTTACGTACTTCCTGAAATTCGCCACGCAGTTGGAGTTAGATCTGGAACATTTGATTCCCGTTTTGTCCTACGATCTGTTATCTTATCTGGTGTTCCAAGGAGTTTGGATCCTAGAGGAATTCGAATTGAAGACAAGGTTGACATACGTGGACTTGAAGCCGTGTTTGAGGAGGTTACACTTGGTAAGCAGGACTACAACAGATTTTCATCAACATCTTAATAGGTCACGAGCAGCTTTGACGCCTTTGACAGTTGAGAGAGAATTGTCTGCTGTGTGTACTTGTTTTGATTATGCCTGTTTCTGATAGAGTAATATTGTTCATCTATGCACCCATTCAAAAGCTGTGATCTCCTTTGTAAATCCATTTAAAAAGTTTTGATAAGGATCCGAAGACGGATCGAAACGTCGACAATTTAAGAAGGATTTTAATTTGCCCTAGTCCTAGAGCCAATAATCAACCATTTTATTAGAGAATGGAGTACCAACAATAACCTAAAATGCATTGTTTACTACTACTATTGTGCAAAGCGATTTCTCTCGTGATTTCGTAATCATTTGAAAATTTCGGACTGATATATTCACTTTTTTTCGATGAAGATAGTATGAATTTAGTATACTTAATATGAAATTAGTCACTGATTTCATAAACAGGCAAATAAACAGACCTTTCGTTAGTTCAGTTTGCTGTCTTTCTGCGAGTTGTAGTTTATTATATAGACACCTTGTAAATTTGATCTGGAGGTAAATATTGCAAAAATATTTTGTGATATCATCATTTTCTTTCCTAGACACTGCCAGGTATTCCAGGCTTTAGTAGATAGGAATATTGTATTGACACAGTGGATGGTTTTTGTTTCTGAAATAAAACTCAAGGGTGATCAAATTTGGCTGAAATGCCGATAAGTAATGATCTATACCTTTTCTTTGTGAAAACACACAGAAATGCTTACCAAAAACTGACTATTCTCAGAAGATTCTCTACCTGGAATTAATCGGCATACCCAAACAAAACATTGTCGGTAATAATACAGGACATAACTTGAGAATGTCCTCAACATTTTACGGCATTAAATATTTGAATGGAAATATTTTGAATAAATCCTGTCTTGGTCAAGTGATAAAGAACGCTCATTAAGAACTAATGATTTTTCAGAAATTTCATTCTCGGAATCGTTCCCACTGTACATGATATTACTCGACTAAATATGAAAATCAGCTCAAAATTCAATCTCATTGCATGCCTGAATGTCAATAATATGAGTCAATCCTATCTCATTAAAGTTTTATCGATTGTGGAGTCTGATCTCCATCCTATGTTCTTCACCGAGGTAACTCACGAGTTGGAAAGTAACATTTATTCTGTTAATTTTCCTGTTTTCAAACGGAGACTGAATTAGTTCAGAAAATATGATTTTCCCTTTCAAAACCAATAAAACTTTCTCATTTCTCTGGTTCAAAATGGATAAGTTGAGTTCCTCTCCACTTCCGGATAGTACCATTCACATGAAAATACTTCAACAACTCATTGGTAAATTTTATCGATTTGTTGTTGATTATTCGAGCTTGAATATCTAAATTTACTTCAAAAAACTTATGTTCTAAATTGTATTTCCTACCTTATTAAACACACCAACGTGCAAAAACGGCATCAAATAGCAAGAATTGTATTTATTGGAAAAATTCCATATGTTTAGTTAAGCTCTTACTGTAATAAGATATTTAATACTTTGGATAGAGTCCCTAGGTAATGCAATAGTAAATATTTTAGTCCAAAATATCTCAATTATACAAAATCACAAGCCAAATCGCTTTTTCCCATGGTGAACAATGCACTTTGGGATATTGTTGGTCCTCCAGTCTCTCTCAACTGTTAAAACTGCTCGTGGCCCATTGCGGAATTAAACATAACGATTTGACTATTTTCGTTTGATGCAGTTTGTGGAACAAGAATTTCTTTTATCTTTTCGGGCAAAATGAAAAATCCATTATTTTTATTACTATGAAATACTCAGCTCATGTCATGGTCAATTGTTGTTAATTCACTTTTATAAAGTCGAAAGTCAGTCGGTAGGCCATGGAATGGACTATCAAGTATTTGTAACTAGAACTGGACCAAGTTTGGCACTAGTGACATGTCGTCGATATCAAAACAATCCGGCGGGAGGTAGTTAATTCCCACATATTTTCATCGATTACTCTATTTGATTTAATTACACACGTACGAGAACGAGAACGCCGCGCAGGTATCTGATAACTATAACCAAACATTTTTTAATTATACAGGGTGATATGTATCAAACGTTCATGGCTACCAACTGACTAGGTATATTAAAGTGAATAGAGTATAAATACATCATCGCCCCGTGCACCTGTTTACAAACCAGTTCCCGCCTGGTGTAAAGTAATAAGACTAACTGGTATGATAATTTTTCAGTTTCGTACGTGCATCGTGCAAATTGATATGAATTATTAGCATTGTATAAAGAGGGATAGTAAGCCAGTCCCTATGTTAAACTGAAAGAATTTGCGCCATCTTTTATCGGGTAGAGTTGGCTACGTAGCTATGATCCTACGTAACTCAAGCTACGACATACTACAACCCGAACTAAGAATCGACATGTCACTGAAACCAGCTTTTGTGTCGCCATCTATCCGTGGTATCAGGGCCGTCAAATGATATTTCCGTAAGGTTGGCTTACTATCCCTCTTTATACAATGTTATTAGTGCGAAATTTGCAATTTAAGTTCAGTAAAGTTTTTTTACACGGGGACGTGGAAATTCGATGTAAATAAGGTGATTTCCGCTCACCTGAAATTTACAAGAACAATTTACTTGCATTATCGATCTAGAAACTTCCTTTCTGGTTGCCCTGAAAATAATGCGTCGCCTCATTTTGTGACGCAAATCGGTCGGTCGGAAAGATTATACAGATGTTTTTCCTTTACGTATTTGTGAAATACCTGAATCGTATGTCATGGTCTTTCCCTGAGTTTTCAACCTAAGATGGCGCATTGGTGAATTGGGAATTCTAAATATTAAGCCACGCATTGAGGTTTGGAGATGCAATACTTGATAGCAGCTACTGGAACGGAGTAACATGCTAGAATATATCTGATGGTGTAATCTGTGTGCAAGCTCCCGAACGTAGTCAGCTGTTTCTGAGCCACAGATGACTGAACATTCGTAGGAGAGCTTGTGTAGATGGTCACTGAGAACCCCATGATCATGATAGGTTTGTTCTTTCATAACGATGAGGCCACTCTCTTAGGAAGGTTTCATAAGCTCATCAGCTTGTAGTTGTCCTGAAAGGTGAATTCAGTAGGGGCACTTCCCGCTCTTTTCGATTTCAACATTCTTTACATATCCTGACGATTCTTGACTCAGAGTCAACAGCCATTAAGTTCCTCAATACGTAACGTAATGGTGGCATCCAACAAAACAACTTTCAACAAAACGCCAATAAAGTAAAATAATAATACGCCTGAAGTTGAAGGTGACGATTTCTTTTCCAAATAGCTATTCAACTAGATTTGAGGCACGAGATGTTTCCTGCCTACGCAGGAAGGTCCTCAACATCGCGAATAATCGATAAAGTGACTCGTGTGAACCAATTGCTCGATTCGGACACCTTTGCAAGGACATACTTCACTCCAGAGATCAAAACCCATGGTTGTCCGCGATTAAGAGGAGACCTGCTCTTTGTGTAAACTACACCAAGATACTACTTCGGCTCACACAAAATCTTTTTATTATCATGCATCTTAACATATAACGGTGTGACAACCATCTTACAGTCTTGACATGGCCCCAGTAGACCCTGTTTTTTTTTGACCGAGAAGGAATTTGAAGGCAAAACATCTCCCGTCGATTGACATTATACTACACCGAATAAGTTTTTTTGGATGCGACGCATTCCTTCCGGGATAAACCGTGTATTTACCACTACTCACTTCTTATGACAAGGGAATTAATTATTTTCTGTCAAAGCTTGAATCAAACTAATGTTGCGCAAATCAGTTACTGCATTCGCAGCAATGCAGGATTGTTATTATGAATATGGTGTACATCATACACCTATGATACGTCTATGGTGCACACAAAACAAACTATCTCGATATATATTCTTACAGGTTGTTACAGCTATCAGAGAGTTCATACAAGCAGTAGACACTTACCAGAAGATTATCCAAATGAACGAAGAGGATAAAGATAACCTACATAATTTACAAGTCAGAATCGCAGAAACGCATGAAATTGGATCGCTGTTCCTATTATTACTGAGGCATTACAATGACAAGTTCCAGAGTAGACAGTATTTGCAGGATTTAATATTGACGAATCATATTTACCTCCTATTTCTGGATAACGTTTCCAAGATTGAATCAGTTCACCTGAAGTTGAGTTTTATGGAGCATCTCAAAAAGTGAGTAATCGATCTTGTGCTTCGTATTAAACCTTGAAGTTAGAAAGGTAGTAAAATCAGAAATTAAAATTTGAGTAAACTCGAATAGGCGACTTCGGTCAAAGTTGCCAACCCAAAAATTTCGTCAAATGCACTAGCACTTGGGAAGGGAAATTTCAGAACAAATTCGACACAACGAGTGGTTTTTAAATATCCGTCAACAGTGCATCGGCTCCTCGAACCAGATAATTTGTCCCGAATATAGGTATTCGGTAAGATCATCTCTGATTAGCTGAAATTTTAGTTGGGGTTCCTGATTTCCTGTCATCTTCATATAGAATATGTTCCGTGAATCAACTTCGTTATTTTCGGTTGCTGGTTTCCCGTTCCGTAAATATGAAATATTCGGTTGGTTCCTAAAAAAAACAGAAAAACACTGAAGTGGAGTCAAGAGCTTTTGCGATCAAGGAAGATGAGCGCTTTGGCAACGAATTTGAACATGCGCGCAAAACTGCTGCTTTCACGTCGTTGCCTTTTTAGGGTTTTTCGAGTTATTCTGGAAAAACTTCGATACCTAGGGAAAAAAACGAAATTTGACATATTTTGTCAAAATATCTGCAAACATCATTATCGTATCAAACTTAAATTTGGCACATTGCTGTGAAATACGAAGCTCAAAGTATGACGAAAATCCATCACAAATGTAATGAATAGTTTCCAAATAAAATTTTTTTAATTTTTTTAATTTACTGATACCACGATCTCCTTCAAATTTCACAAAAAAATTCCTAGTCCTTATGTTTCAACTAGTTGCCAAGTTTCAATCCTATCACTTCAGAGCTCTCAAAATATCAGGGAAACAACCTCAACATTTCAAATGGCTATATGTCCGAAACCGTTCGGCCGATTTTGTCCATGAACGAATTTCACCATAGAATTTCGAAATTCAACCAACCCTAAAATTTCAGGTCGATAGAATCCTTGGTACGCCCGTAATCGTGGATTTGGAAGGCCGCTTGGCCGGACAGAATCGATTTCGACACCGGATTCGTCATCAGTGAGTCCAACCTAGTCGTTTGAGACCATTTTCGAAAATTACAATCATTTGGACCAAACGATAGCACGGTTTTCCCCAGAACATTCGCACAAACAGGTTAATTAAAAAATTTGATTGATGATGTCACCAGAATGACTAGCATAGAACAATCTATATGTATTTACTTCATGATGGGGATGAGTAAAATGAGTTGAATTTAAAGAATCGCTTTGATTTCGACAATGTTGGGGATATCGCTAGAATTTAATGTTTCCATTAAAGGTGGCACTATTCGGAAAGTTCGACTGGTCGTCAAGGCAACTCTCTGTCTGAATTCACATTTCATTAACAAGCAAAATTACCATTGCTGAATTACCATAAAAAATGCCATAAGCTGTGATTGGACGATTGGTAGCGTCTGCGTCGGTGGTGACATTATGAAATGCAACTGGTATCCCACAGTTTGTTCTAATGATTTAGTAGGAAAACAAACAAAAGGAAAAGCACCATTATTCTTTTCATCTTACTTATTATCCATAGATCATAGCAGGGACAACAATTAACAATGAAAAACTACATACCTATCATTGGATGTGGATCATAAAGTAAATATAGATTTTTCAATGCCATGCATATGATACCATAAGAATTCGACTGTCGTTCTGTTGACCGAAAGATCACCTTTTCATCAATTAAATTCTGTAATTAACCTTTCCTCATTAACCAACCGAACATTTCATATTTATGGAATGGAAAACCAGCACCCGAGATAACCAAGTTTATTTACGGAACATATCGTATATAAACCTGACATTGTTGACCTGAAATCAGGAGGTCCTACTCAAATTTCAGCGATGATCTCAACTAATACTTATATTCGGATCTAATTTTCTGTTTTGAGAGCCGATGCACAGGTTGCAGATATTTGAAAATAACGCGAACCTGATCATGTCGAATTTGTTCTGAAATCCTTCTTCTCCAGTGCTAGTAAATTTGACGGAATTTTTGGGTTCGCAACAAGTCGTCTATTGCAATTTCAAAATCGAATAATCATTTGAGAACTGAGAACGCAGATGATTGAGAATAAATCACAGATTGAGGGTTTCATTCAGCTGCCGAGAACCGCATGTTAATATGAGTAATCCGAACAGCCTATCTACCACTTATAAACAGCATTAAAGAGGTCTGAAATGATCGTGGCAACGATCGATCTGATCCGTTTGGATTCTTCTTCTATAAACTGTAGTCGAAGAAGCTCGCCGTGCCCCCATGCGTTCGAACTCAAAGCCGCAACCAAATGTGAGTACTCCGAACAGATAATTCTCCATTCAGCTTCAACATCGAAGATACTCTAAATGTTTGGTGACATAGCTCAATCTTACCTATCTGCTGTCGCTTTATTGACTCTTATCAGAAAGATTCCCAGCGCCGTCCATACTATTCACTCAATCGGAAATCACATTCACTATTCGCTTCACTCGTCTTGACGAGAACCTAGCAGCAAATTTTATAAATGATTACGCGAATAGTGTTGAGGGCGCTTAAAATCTCTTCAACTAGCGCCAAGAACCGACTCTAGACGGTTCTGACCAAGCGCTGTCACGAGCATCCCAACACCCTTCATCTTGTCGTTGATGGGAGAATTCGCTATTCAGATGAAACACAATAGGTCTCTTGCATCTTGTTTTTTCTAATCTATCTCGATAAAATATCTTCGTTTTTGCTATAACAAACATTCACAATTCGGGAATTTCAAAAATTTTGGCATAAAAAATAATGAAATCAAGTCGCAAATTCAAATGATTTCAAACCTCCTAATAAAGAACAGCAGGAAGGAGCATGAGGCTTCACATCGTGGGTCCGAGATGGAGGTTGCGTATGGCCGACTTTCACTTTGAAGAGAGAACAACTTTTTCCGAGACTTCTTTGTTCGAAGAAACTAACTAACATGAGTCATAGTTGGAGGTTCAATATGGGCGCCTACGTCGCAGTCTTATACGAAGTAGAAAAGCGTTATGCTCCTTCCTGTTGTTCTTTATTCAAAGATTGAAACGATTCTGCTTGGTCTATCTTTTCCTACGTCACTCCGTCGTAGCATGATTCTAGGATTAAGTACAAACAACTATTGTGGTCGATCTGCTCAAGAGAGTGAAAGTTACACGTGAAAAGTCTGACGCCACGGAATGCTCCGAAGATCCGAGCGTTTGAACATTCAAACTTAAGAACCAAATTGGAATGAATGTTGAGCGTTTTCTAATTGGAAATTGGGATTGTGATGGCGATAGAATGTTTATTTCATACTGTACTGCAATGTGTCATTTTTCGGACACATTTGAGTCCGGGAAATGATACATTACATCACTAGGCCGGTAAAGTAACTTTACCGGACTGGTATACTTTAACTAACACATGAACGATTTTTATAACAATTTTAGCATGAAAAAAAACTCTTACCGCATCCATGATGTAAGCCAAAATTATGTTTTCATGTAGGATTTTTTCCACATTGTAAGTTTTGCGCCATTCACAGAATATCTAGTATTTCTTTTGATATCGTCCGGAAGACTTGGCCGGGATAAGTTTCGTCGTCTCTTCAGAACGTTTTTTCAAAATCTCTACAACCATTCTATTTGAAATTATTCAAAACCAAAAATTAAATCGATGGTGAACTGACAGGCAAGAAAATCAATAGAAAAATCTTTGTTACTGTTAGTAACCGATTCAAAGCATACTACATTATCACCTCATAAAACATTACTGACACCTTCAAACTACCTGAATAGACAGTTCAACTTTTGTGCCAAAAATTTGAAAAAAAATTGAGCAGTATGAAATAAAACATTGTACGATACACGGCCGTGAAATGTCATTAAAATACTCGTCTAGCAATTCTAGACTAGGCTCCTTCGTTGCCTCGTCCGTGAACATCTAGACTCATACTTTAATGAGCCATTTTCCGGCCTTGTGACGTAAATTACTATTTCAGTATCTTTATGGAGAATAAGTTGTCAGGGCCGCAGAATAGAGACGTATTTATTATCTTCTCTATTCTGTTGCAGGGTCATAAAGTTTTGCATTTTCCAGATTCGCAGTGGTGGAGATAATGTGTCAGTATGGAATACTCCTAGAAAATTTTAGAGATAACGGCGAATACATCAACAACTGTATCTTCACCATGATGCACCACATAGGCGGTGATCTAGGCGAAATGTCTATCTTATTTCAGCCGAACATACTCAAAACTTTCTCGCAAATTTGGGAAACGGATTTTGAGCTTTGTGACGTGAGTATTCCTTATTTTACATTGTGGGAGAAACACAATTTGTTGTATAACATGGTCCCGCAACAGTGGCGCTGTGTTCCATATCTATCAAATAGGAATCTAGTGTTCTATGATGTTTCCCCATTGTTGAACTCGACAAATCACAAATGTTTTCTGTCACATAGGGAGTTCAATTTTTTCTAGGCAGTTCCCAACTTTGTTTTTGTATTAAATGGCAACCTGAATCTTTTGAAACTTTCTCGGTTTCTACAAGAAAAAATAAGGACTTTTATGTAGATCTGCCTGACATGTCTATCATGCCAATATTTGACACGTACATAGGTCAATCTCTTGAACGGTTCACCTGAAATCGAACTGTGCAATACAGGGTATGATAAACGGCCAGCCACATATTGTAAATAAAAATTAGCAGAATCTTCTTTATTTCAAATGGAACACCCTGTATTTCATCAATCTAAAGAAGCACCAACAAAGGTTCTACAAATTTTGTCTAATGTTCCTTAAGGTTGAGTTCACTAGTATTTCTAAAAAACAAGTATTTTTTCTGAAGAATATTTCATACTAATACTATACCATACTAATTGAATAAGATGTGTAAACATTGAAAGCTCAAACTCGAAATGGAAAAATTAGGACGACATTTCGACTTCTTTGGAAGAAATTTGCGAGATATAGCTAACCAGTAAACTCAAGAACGTAAGGGTTCTACATTGCCAAATGTTTAGGAAAAATTCTCAAAATCGATACAAGCTATCGATCCCGGCGCCTGATCCATTTTGCAAATCGAAAAAATTTCTTTTGCTAGCATCTCAATTGATTGGTCCAAAATAAATTATCTATCGCAAAGATTACATAAAGCTCAATGAAAGTCGATATTAAAACATTATGTTCAATATGTGTTCCATTTTCTCGAATAAAGTCTACGGTTAAAACACTGTTTCACCGTATGCAAGCTGGTGTAATGCTGCAAAGAGACAGCGTTATTCTATTCGCATATTTTCGGAAGTAGTCGGATGGCTCAACATGAATCATATTTTTTTTGTATCCCCATAAGAAAAAGAATTGTTTTTTTGAATCAGGTGATCTAATTGGCCACCACAGCTAAAATTATCGTATAAATATCAAGTCGTCGAACGAAATCATGTCGAAGAAACATGAAGAGTTGCCAGTTTTCATGAAATGAGCTGTTTTAAGGAAAACTGAACGAAATTTGTGAAGCTCGTTTTAGTGCACATATGGATTGATAAAACATAGGGTATTCCATTCGAAATTATGTAGATTTGCCTAATTTGTATTTCCAATATAGGGCAGGCTGTTTTTCTTAACATATATCACAATTCGATTACACCGTGAGGGTGACCAGAGAAGAATATTAGAAGTGTCTTTTATTTCGGTCTATTATTTGACGAAATCAAATGATAAACTTAGTGATCGACAAAAAAAAATTTCACAGTTTACATTTCAAAAAATGAAAATTTTAACGAACAAATAAAAAAAGTCCGTCGTCCGTGTCTTTCCTCTGAAAGTACTGAACCAAAATCCCTGAAAGTTAGAAGAAAATCGTGTGTCACTCCATATTGATCCTTCAAGCTTTTCAGCAGGATCGGTGTACCCTAAGGCCTCAAAACTGGGGGTAGGAGGGAAAAAAATATTTCTCGAAAACTTACCACCGAGTTTTTATGAAACTCTCAACGTTAGTAAGGATTGCATAACTCAACCTTTAAATTTCCACCCGGATGATTCGCCCGACCGGTGGGTTCTGACTTATAAAGAAAAACTCTGCAAATTGTGTTGTGAAAAGCCAATGAGTTATAAATAATATATGAATTTTATTTACGATATCAATGGTATTGGATTATTAAACTGAGAAAATAATAAACCCTTGTGTAAAATTTGCAGCGTTTTTCATGTAGAAACTGAAGAAGTAATAAAAAATGTTTCCATTCAAAAAAACAAAGTTGGGACCCGTCCCTCTCTAGCGCCTAACTCTTTCACTTGATTTTTTGCACTAATATCTCGATTTATCTATACAAAGAGTGTTATCTATTGTTAGAATTATTTGCTGACCTTTACTAGTTCCAATATGTCTAAATAAGTAAACGAATTTTCCGAAACTCTGCTGGAGCAATTTTGTTTATGTTCCTTGTAATTGTAATTACAGTATTTCTTTCAATCAAATTTTCTAGGACTGGGCAGATCTGGTAGAATATGTCATTCATACATTTATGAATACCCCAAGACAGAACCACTGTCTTTCCGACAAAAATTTGGAAGGTACTTCGGATATCGAATCTACAGAAACCTCAGAGAAATCTGAGTAAGTTGATTTTATTATCACCAAACTTTTAGGTGCGATCATTGACTTTTTTAGGTGTATCAAGAAGCAAGAGAGTGACCAGAACAAGCAAGGCTTTGAAGAGATAAGCAAGATGACTGAAAAATACAAGAATGGCATGAAGCATCAGACGCAAATTTCAATAATCAAAGACTTGCTGTTGCAAAATGTCATAAGCGAGGAGCAATACAAGGATTTCACCAAAAATGAACTACCAGAAATAGTCCAAAGTGAAGTTAAAACGAAGATTGACCAAAAGGAAGAAAATGAGTTGGTTGATAAGGAGGTGGAGGCTCTGAGAAGCTACCTGATTGAAGTGGGAAGGGAAAAGTATGTGTTGTGGGTCCAAAATGTGTTATTGGAATATTGTTACGCCAAACTCCTACTGGAAAATCCGGGAAAATTTGAAAGAAGTAGCCCATCAGTGGAACCAACTATCTATTATAATTCTTGTAAGGAACCCTATATTCATTTATCTGAATAGGTAGTTACACTTTAGAAGATATGGTGACCTTAGATGACATAGTATTGAAATTATTGTTCCGTCATTACGGGTACACGACATCTCTGACCAAGTGTGACCCATAAAATAGGTCGTGAAATCAGCCCAGAATAGATCTAGTGCTATTTTTACTACTTATACATGTTTTTGCGGAGTAAGGTTTGGCATCCAGATCATGAAGTCATCCTAAGTGGCTAAATGATGTAAATGTGTCATTTTAGACACATAACTCGTAATCGGCGTTTAGTGAGGGTTTTTCTTCTCAAACTAACCAATGAATTTGAATAGTAATCTATGTACGAAAGTTCAGTTCTATGGTTCGAATGGTTCTTAGCATATCGACAAAAATCTAAAAACTATATTTCTTTAGACACCTCGTATCTCTAGAACGAAAGCCTGGAGAGAAAATGGAAAAAATATTGTGGAGTCGTGTGTCCTGTGAAATGAAACACGCAATAAAGAAAAGGGATTAGCCTGTTTATTTTACGCTCGAGTGTTACAACAAAAGAGAATTCGAAAGACAATTAAATTCTTCTTGTATAAAGGCACAGGCTAACAATTCTTGTTGTAAATCTCCTTGAGTGTTGACAGGTAGTTCTTCGCTGACGCCGGGCCGGGGTCGATCGTGAAGCCAGGGATGCCTAAGCGCCGGTCGGTACTGTCGGTGGCGCTTCCGTCGTCGAGGGTGGTAAAAAAACAGATGTTCTTGGAGCGCTGAATCTTCTTAGGTTTCTTCGCCTTGACAAGGATAACGATGAATGCAGATGTCAGGAATGCAGCGCATAGAATTTCGTCTTAGCGGTGACGTGAACGGTGAATGCAGAAGGAGTGGAGTGATTTTGTGAGCGGAGCGAAATATGTTTATACGATTTTTCGGAGATTTGGATTTCGTGTTTCGACTCCGCCCCTTCCTCTGTTTTTCTTGAAGTGGATGAATTCGCTACAATATCTTTTTTCACGATCAATCGACAGTTTTTCATTGCGGCACTCATTCAGAAACACTCACTATATTAGCCATATTTGACTTCTATCGTCCTATTATGTTAATGAATAGTTAGTTATTGGCTTCAGGACTGGCCAAATAAACTGATCAATTCTAGGCAGTGGACGTTTCGATCCTGATTTGGATCTTTCTCGAGAGTGGAAGGATTTTAATCATGATAAAATACATAGAATAATACACAGAATACAGGGGACTAAATAACACAACTACAATACTACATATAAATCTTCTAAAAACTATACGATCGATATGATCGAAAATTATATACAGGACATCGAAGTGAGTCAACTTTTTGAAAAGGCCAAATTCCACTGGAAATATATGTAGGTCCACTCTTATAAATTCTGTCTTGCACTCACCAACTTAGGTTGATCAACAAACGAAACTGCGTACTTTCACTAAAATTGTGGTCGTCATTTCTTCATCAAATATCATATCAAAGGTTTTAATTGTTTGTTGTAACAATTCAACACTAGGGACCAATCTGGATGTACTGAGAAATGATAAGCATCTGTTTATCAAGGTGGAATGAAGTAGCGCTGGTTATTACTCGAGATATTTTAAATTTTGTCTTTCTTAATTTGTTTCAACAAATTGCCGTAAATGACACTCAAAGATTCTACGTCGGTTCTTATATTCACTGTCTCGTTTATTGATATTTTTTGTACCATCTCGCTAAGGCACCTTTTGTGATAGTTGTTTTCTCTATCTAGAATTTTAACTTCGTTGAAATCAAAGTCATGATTTTGTTCGAAATGATGCAGAGCAAGTGCAGTTTTTTCATTTTTTTGTTTGTTGATTTCTTTGCAATCGTAAGAGTCTTGATAAATTCTGTTCTTCAAATATTGTTTCGTCATGCCTATATATGACAGGTTGCAATTTTCACATGGAATTTTGTAAATTAAATTGGAGTTGAGTGGTTTGGGAATTGGATCTTTTAATCTACTAAAAAAAGGAACCACCCTCTTTAACGGGTAAAAGGCCAATCTCGATGTTTGTGTAGAATTGATGACTAATTGGTTGACTTTTCAGACAAACTTTCGACGTATATTGTGAAGTTGTCCAATATGGACATCCAAATATTTACATTATATGGATATAGTTTTGATGCTCGTGAAATCGGTTTTCATCCTTCATCCTAAAGCAATAACCACATCCAATTATGAAAAACATAGTTGTATCAAATTATCAAATTCATTACACGGGATGTCTGTGTTAGTGGTAAAAAGACTTTTGAGGTTAGTGTCTTTGGTCGGTTTCATACACGTAACCCCCAAATGGGGAGTCTCCTCCTTACCCCCTAGAACTTACAGCATTTCCAATGAGCACATGACCTTCAGCTACCTATACCTAAACATCAAAAGTTATCGTGTTCTGTCTAGATATCCAAGACGACACAAAAGATAAATGATTCTTTAAGGCCAAAACCTTAAAAAAAAGCTCTAAGGAAACGCTCTAACCGGCGTAAAAAGGTAGTGACGTCCATTTTCGGTCAACATCATTACGACGTAATTTATAGGTCATACATTGGTCGTAGATGGCGTTAACAAAAAATGACTTTATCATAAAGTTAATATGACTCAGGGGATTCCGAGTAATTAATTAAATAACTCAAGGTCAAATCATGTCAATACCTTCAATTTTTTCAGCTACGGTTTTTCAAAAATTCTTTTATACTTTTATTTTTTCAGTATTAAATCTGCCATTGTCCCTTGTACACTGGACAACAGAGCAGAGTGCGGCCCTCAAGTTCTCTCCCTTTGTTGTGTTATTGCATAAACTTGGACTTTATCTACCAGCCCACACAGGACGGCTGTTTGTAAGGATACCAAATTTTTGGACTGCCGGAGTAATATACGGAAAAGCTCAACAATTAGGTCCCATAAAACAAGGTATGTGACAACGAAGAATTTCTTTTTTTTTATCTTCAATTTAAAGGAGTAGGTACAATAAGTCATTGAACTAAACCAAGAATCACTTCATAGAACCAGCTCATATTGTTGAATTTTCATTCGATGAATTGGTAAGCATTTATTTATTATTCATTCTGTTTTCCCAACAGACAGAAATGTCCTTCGCAATAACGCTTCAAAGTAGGTTACCCTTACCATTGTATAAAGAGGGATTCCTCTTTATACAATGCCCCTACAAAGAGACAATCCAGAGAAAATTAGAATATTCGTGCGAGAACCTTTATTTGTTTATATACAGGGTGAGTCACGAGAAACTGTACATATTCCTACCACGTATAGAGACTACTCAGGTGCCTATCAAATGACTATTTAAAAGTGCCTTCCTCTCGTCATAAATTTTATACGAGGTGATTATCGGTTTTTACCGAAAACTTCAATCCGTCATAATTTTTAACGAGTATCCCGAATAGATTGAAATTATCAGGGAATATTGTCTTGAAAGAGCTTTAGGTACCGACTCGTTCATAATTCGGAAAAACCAGGTCTGGCTTTGAAACTTTTTTTTGTTAAGTTCTTTCGCAAAACTTCCACTCTGTGTATGTTTTTTTTCTATGTTTAATGAGGAATATCGAAACCATAATGATTATGGAGGAAAACTACCAAAAAGATTTTTCCTAACATTATTGTACGATTTTCAATTGAATAATGAATTTCAGTGATTATTTTCGCTCAGCTTCATAACAATGTCCTCATTGAATTAAGTACAAGGTGCAAGAGTAAGTATTACCTTTAAACATCACACACCATTTTCTTAATTCAGTGCCGTTTCCAGGACCGGCTCATGCAAATTTCCCAATTTAATTCATTCCCCATCTAACTTAATTTACCGATAAAGCGCCATTTACAAGAGATGGTGTTGTCAATTTGAGGAACACTCATATTGGGGCCGAAAAAAATCCCCATGCCATACGCGAAGGACGCTTTCAATTAAGATATTCGGTAAATACGTGGATTGGGGTGGTCAATAACCAGCTTCTAGGTCCACATTTCTTTGATGGCTCGTTGAGTGGAGAAGTATATTCGGACTTTTTACAAAATATTCTCCCCAACCTATCATCTGAGGTTGACGTTCGTTAGCTCTACTTTCAGCATGGTGGATCACCTTCACATTTTTCGGTTGCTGTCCGCAAACATCTGAATGAAACATACGGTTCCAGATGGATAGGAAGAGGAGGTCCTATTCCTTGGCCACCAAGGTCAGCCGATTTAAATCCTATTGATTATTTCGTTCGGGCACGACTGAAAGAACCGGTGTATGCAGAACCTCCAAACAAACACCAAGAATTGATATAAAAATAATTAACTGTTCCAATATTACAGAAATGTGTGGAAGTTGGAGGAATTCATTTTGAAAAAAATCTAAAATAATTGTTATTGGTTATGTTTATTTTTGCTCTTAATTATTTTCATAAAAAGTTTGGTCTTCTTCGTTCATGTTTGATTTCATTTTTCTTACTGATGATTAATGATTTCTCATTTATGGATTTATGACAATTTTTAAAAAACAAAAAGTAGGAGATATTCCATTAAGCTTCTTTTAAATACATTTTTTCCTTTAATGAATTCACTATCTAGTCATAATCTAAACTTTTGAACTTTAAGAAAACAACTATAGCCTAACAACCATCAACGACCAACTGAAAATGACAGACCGGGATACAAAACACTGAAGGGCTCGTAAAAGTGATCTGTCTCTTCTTACACAAACAGAAATGAGCAACTGAATGGTAGTCCCAAGAGGCTAATAAAAGAATATTTCAGGTATCACCTAATAGTTCTATGATCGATTTCAACGTCCCGGTTGTTGTTCTGAGTTTTCGAAAGGCTAAGGGAAATTTCCTCATAATTTTGTGAATTAAGATCTAAAACATTTAATTGGAGTTTTAGGAAATTTTGAGAATATTCCAACCCAAAACTGATTATTTCTCGATAAACGGCCAAACTGGCTGTTCCAAAACCAACATCAAATTGAATTGGGTAATTTTTATAAGTCGGTCCTGGCACCTGCACCGAATCCAGGAAATGCTGTATGATTTGTAAAGATGATACTTACTCTTGCTCCTTATACTGAATTCAATGAGAATATTGCTATTTAAAGCTAAGCGAAAATAATCTCTGAAATTCATTATTTAATTGAAAATCGTGCAATAATCATTATAATTTCAATATCCCTCATCAAACATAGAAAAAAACATACACAGGGTGAAATTTTCGCGGAAGACAAAAACAACAAAACTTTACAAAGCCGGACTTGGTTTTTCTGAATCATCGACGAGAAAGAACCTGAAGCTCCTTCAAGACAATATTCCCTTAAAATTTCAATTGGTTCGGGATAACCGTTCAAAAGTTATGACGGATTGAAGTTTTCGGTAAAAATCGAAAATCAGCCTGTATAAAATTTATGAAGAGAGGAAGGCTCTTTTAAATGGTCATTTGATAGTCACCTGAGAAGTCTCTATATGTGGTAGGAATATGTACAGTTTCTCGTGACTCTTCCTATGTATATCATACTAATTGAATAAGGTGAGAATCGTGGCGAGATTAAACACTAAATAGAAAATTTCGGAACAAATTTCTACTTCTTTGGGCGAAAGTTGCGAGCTACAGCTAAAAATGTAAACTAAGCAACGTGATCTTTCGACGATTCTAAGTATTTTCAGAAAAATTCTCAAAATCGACAATAACGACTCCTTCGCCATCTTACAACTCTGTATTTTACGCCGCTGAAATCGCAATTGACGAGTTCAAAAAGGTTATCTATCACTAGGATCACTTAAGGGCCTTCACTAGTTCTCCTGAGGGCGTGTTTTATAAAACTATAATTTAACTCGTGGAATGTGGTTCGAAAATGAGAGTTAACTGCTTTCTGTGCGGGCCCTAAATGATTAGACCAAATTTGCGACAAGTGGAAGTTTATATTTAGTGTCGTCACTGATACAGAAGCCGCCATTCTGCGCGTATGACAATAATTATCAATGGCAATTGTCATTTTGAATATATTTATGTGAAGGTGAAGGTATTTTCCTGCATAATATAGGGTGTTCCTGAATTGATGCGAAAGATTTCAATGGGTAATTCTGTAGCATAAATTAAGGGGGGTCTTTTTTATAACTTTTTGTTCAACACCCTTTTCTCTCCAAGTTATAGCCCTTTAAAATTAGGTAAAAAAATTGTTTCACTTCAATATATCCACATTGGAAAAATTCAGAAATATAAAATTTGGCAAATAACTGATGCTAATAAAATGGCAGTTTTTGAGTGTTTTTGTCACCCTAAAATATAATCACAAGGGGCTGAAAAAAACAACGCCTATAATATTTTGCATCAGAACTTTTTGATGCGCCTATATTTTCCTATTTAAAAAATTGTTTTGAAAAGACAGAAACAATCTGCAACATTTTTATGTCCCGACTTTTTATCATAAAGTTGTTAGTTTGATCACAAAAAAATAAAACAATGCTCAGACTCTTTTCCCATAAATTCACAGAAAGGTTATCATTCATTAAAAAAAAACAAGTAAGCTGCTGTCAAATGAAGTCATGTGACAAATAGTTTTATTGTCCTGATTTCGTCCAATTTCTAGACAGTTTCATAATGACTTCAAACTTTTTTCACAACTAAATGAAACTTTATTGAAAGAATCGCATTTTTATTTGGTTGATGAATATTGTGAATTAGAGTGAATTGAACAATAATTGTACTACTAATAACGATTAACAAATCTTTAAAAAACTAATAATATCGTGGACAAAATTTCAATTACAAAAATCATAATAAATGTTCGAAATGGCGCCTCTCGACCAAAATGCATTACTCTACTCTTCGTCTAATTGAATTCCGTATTCTTTGAAATAACCCTGGTGTATTTCTAATAGCCTCACATGCTTTGATGGTACGATCCCTCAAATAATCGATATTTTAAACGGGAGTGGAATAAATCAGTGTTTCAAGAAATCCCCAAATCCAAAAGTCATCATGCATGAACCATTGTTCTCTCCTGTTTTGCACATGTACATCATCACAAAGATGGGGTAACTCTTCTTCAAGGAATCGGCCGTATGCGTCTCCATTCAATCTTATTGGGAGAGAAAACATGGCCCAATTTAATAATCATAACTCGAAGGCACACATTCAATGAAAATTGATGTTAAAATTTAGATTCAGCAATTCCCAAGAAAAGCCTGTCTCATCAGTAAACAAAATACGAGAAAGGAACTGCGGAGCTTGTGTGATCATTTGAATTATCCAATGACAAATAATTAGGCGAGGTAGAAAATCTCTAGGTAAGAGCGCTTGGACTCGTTGGATATGGTATAGGGAGACAGTATTTGTTCTTTTAAAATTCTAAATACTGTGCATTGGCTCACATTCAACTGTCGGGCAATTTGTCTTTTACTTTTTCCAGTAGATTCTTCAATTAAATTAAGAACAAGAACAGACTCCTCTAGTGCTTCGTACTTCTCGAGAACATTCGTAATCGACAGTTGTTCTTGAAAATTTTCCTTTTCGTAAAGGTTGAATACGGGCGAATACGCTATGATGGGGTAATGTTCGTTCTGGATATAACTCAGCGTAAAGCCTCCGAGCTCTTGATCCATTTCCATTGGCACGACCATATAAAGAATGCATATCTGCCATTTCGGCATTTGTATAATTTGCCATTTTATTTACTTAATTAGTTTTAGTTCTTCAGAGATGAATAATCTGCACTAGGTAGTAAAGCTGTATACAGGGTCTTTCACGAGAAACCTCACCCATATTTATACGGGAAACTACTGAACGTATTTTCATGAAATTCAGCACTTATAAGTATTTCACGATGCTGATGAAATCTAAAATATTTTCAAGGCATGAGCACCTCCGGTTTTTCCGGAAATGACGTCAACTTCCGTTTTTCAAATTAGAACACCATTTTTTTATTGCAGAAATAGATTTCTTAGAAAATTTCAATTTATTTTGATGTAACATTTTTCAGTTTTGGTTGGAAAATTCTCTCTGAGCGGGAAAATTCGAAAAAAAAATCGAAAATAGAGCTCCGCTGAAACAAGAATAACTCCGAGGTTTTTGGGTGGAAAATTTTCATTTTTGAAATTTTTCAAGATGTAAGATTGATGTATCCACTTTAAAAATCGAAATCGCGATTCATGATACAGGGGGTGAACAAATCGCTTTCAAAGTTAGGGATGACAAAATCGTGAAAAATCAATTTTTTCAAATTAGAACCCCATTTTTTTATGGCAGATATTGAATCTACGTTAAAAAATAATGTGAGAGTATGCATCACACCCTTGCCCTAAAGTGGATATTTTCTGAGTTATTCACAAAAAACTGTTTTTCGTCTTGAATTTTCAGCTATTTCTTTTCCCTTCACGCCAAAAAGATGACATTTTCAGGAACTGTTACTTAAACCATGTTTTAGATTTTACTACCCTAATATGCAAGAGAAAAAAGTTACAGGTTGTTCCTAAATAGATGGCGAATTTGGATTCGAATTTGTATCGGAAACCTCTTTATTTCAACTAATCGGCCATCGGTTTTCTCTCCAGTGATAAATAAATAATTCCTTATGAACCACATGCAAAAACTTACCATGTTTTACATTATTTTTTTTAATGATAGATATCATTAATTACATCTGCCAAATTCCTCTTTATTCAGTAGCATTTTGTGTTTACTATTAATTTGGTGATAATTCGTATTAAGTTATAAAATCGATCACTATGCCTAATTTTACCAATGAAGATTATTTAAATCTCATTCTACTTCATGGAGAATGTAATAAAGTTGTAGATAGAACGATTCGACTGTTCATTGAGAGGTTTCCTGACCGACCCAGACCAACGAGAGATACCATTAACAGAACCATGACAAACTTGAGAAATGTCGGATCTTTCGTTAAGAAAACTACACACAGAGAAAAAAGTGTAGTAGAAGATGAGAACAACGAAATTACAGTTCTTGCATATTTTCGTGTGAATCCTCAAAATTCTCTCAAACATGCCGAGATTGATCTGGGATTATCTCAATCGAGTGTTTGGAGAATATTAAAAAAACATAAAATGCACCCATATAAATTCAATAGGGTACAGCATTTGAAGGAAACTGATTTCGTCAGGAGAACAGAGTTTTGCGAAGCTATGATGATTCGATTTCAAGAGAATGAAATCTTTTTGGACTGTATAATTTGGACAGATGAATCTAAATTCACAAAGAATGGTTCTTTCAATAGGCATAACAGTCATTATTGGGATGAAGAGAACAACCACCACTTCAGACAATGAAACTTTCAAGAGACCTGGAGTTTCAATGTTTTTTGCGCCATCAAAAATAATGCAATTCTCGATGTTCACATTTATGATGGGACTTTAACTGGTAAGATAGAACACTACACATGTTTGCATTATTTAAAGAATGTTCTCCCTTAGGAGATAGATATTCTGACATATTGACTCAAATAATTGAGCCACTAGTACAGAACCATAATGACTTATGGTATCAACAAGATGGCGCGCCTCCACACAATTCACTCAATGTGTCAAATATCCTCTACAGGCTATTTGAAGATCGATGGTTGGCGAACAATGATCCACATCTTTGGCCACCACGTTCTCCCGATTTAACTCCTTTAGACTATTATGTTTGGGGTAGGATAAAAAATATTGTCTACTCAACTCCCCTGACTGATAAAGAGGACTGCATAGAACGAGTCAGAAATGCGTTCAGGTTTGTTTAGATTTTTAGATTCATAGTTTTGAAACTCAATTTGGTTTTTAAACACTTTTGCAGATCTCTTCCTCCCGATGAAATAAGAAGAGCAACGCACGAAGCATTCCTGAGACGTATAAATAAATGTCTAGAAATTAACGGTCAAAACTTTGAGCATCTTCTCTAGTTATAACTGCGAGAGTTTGCCATGGTTCTCCTAATAGTAACTTGAAGTCGGTTTCAAGAAGGGGTGAAAAATCTACAGCATGGTTCAAATAGCAGTTCCTGAAAATTTCATCTTTTTGGCGTGAAGGGAAAAGAAATAGCTGAAAATTCAAGACGAAAAACAGTTTTTTGTGAATAACTGAGAAAATATCCATTTTAGGGCAAGGGTGTGATGCATACACTCACATTATTTTTTAACGTAGATTCAATATCTGCCATAAAAAAATGAGGTTCTAATTTGAAAAAATTGATTTTTCACGATTTTGTCATCCCTAACTTTGAAAGCGATTTTTTCACCCCCTGTATCATGAATCGCGATTTCGATTTTTAAAGTGGATACATCAATCTTACATCTTGAAAAATCCCAAAAATGAAAATTTTCCATCCAAAAACCTCGAAGTTATTCTTGTTTCAGCGGAGCTCTATTTTCGATTTTTTTTTCGAATTTTCCCGCTCAGAGAGAATTTTCCAACCAAAACTGAAAAATGTAATATCAAAATAAATTGAAATTTTCTAAGGAATCTATTTCTGAAATAAAAAAATGGTGTTCTAATTTGAAAAACGGAAGTTGACGTCATTTCCGGAAAAACCGGAGGTGCTCATGCCTTGAAAATATTTTAGATTTCATCAGCATCGTGAAATACTTATAAGTGCTGAATTTCATGAAAATATGTTCAGTAGTTTCCCGTATAAATATGGGTGAGGTTCCTCGTGAAAGACCCTGTATTCCGAAGATGCAAAGCGGTTCCAAAAAGTTCTGAAGTAGCATTTTCGAATTCATAATTTATATTTTATTTTTCATGTTCTATAAGGAATCATTTAATTTTGCAAATTACTTATTCACGAAAATGAGTACATCATTACACTCAATCACTCAAAGTACTCCATAAGAAAGAATTCTTTTTTAGAAAAGCGAAAAAATAACATTACGTTCTTTTCTGAATTGAATGATTCTATAGAGAATACGGGGCAATTCAATATGAATTTCGTACTTGAAAAGAATATTCTAGAACTGACGAACAGCTTCGCATCCTTGGATGATGAAGCTGTACTACAGTGCAGAAATATTCTCACTGCTTTTAAACGAAGTTTCTATATATAATGCCCCTCTTTGAAAATTTATTCTCAGAAAACCAAAAGTGTGCCAATAAAATTAGAAAGACCTGAATAATGACTTATTTGATTAGAATCTGAAACGGATAAAAAAGTTTTCGAAACGCAATCAATATACAGTGTGTTTCTTCAACCTGCACATTCAATCTGAAATTATCACAATAACATCCCTGACTTTTGATAATAATGTTCAAATTATTGAATGTACTCATCCATAGTGCACTACCCTGAAAATTGTATCAATAGTGAATAAACCATATCAGAGTTATCAATGAAAGTAGAATCGGTTGCAGTGAAATTTCGAAATTATCCTTTTTTTGAAAAAATTCGTTCGGAAAACTGGAGGTGTACCAAAAAGTTTGGATACACCTGAATAATGTCTGATAAGAGTAGAATCTGAAACAAATAGCGAACTTTTCGAAACGCAATGTACAGGAGTGTTCAATCAATCTGGAATAATCACTATAACAACAGCATATTACAACCGGGTATTTTGGTAATTTTTTTGAAATTTCGAATGTGATCATAAAAATTGAAAAAGTATACTCTTCTAACAAAATATTACAGGAAATAATTTCAGTCTTAATCAATGAATAACATTGAAGAAAATAATAACATGTAAATATTGTGAAATATCAAAAAAATATTGCATTATCTACGGCGACCAATAGTCCTACTTGAAAATTTCGAAAACGAACAAAAAAAAGATGCGCTGATTATCTCATATAAGTATCTACAGACACCATACCTACATACTTCAAATCTAATAAGTCTTCGATATTATCTAAATGTAGATAACTGCTACAGCTATCAGAATATTATCGATGAAATGACATCTCCGACAACTGCCTTGACGATCTATCGTAATTACAGTTGACTAAATGGTCATCATGATAAAACAGTCATTATAATCATAATTTTCAAAGAGCACCAACAACAGTGGAGAAAACGAATTACTGATAATGTCCTCAAAATAGGTCTCTTGCATGTACTTTTTCATTATTGACATATCGATCATTCTATGCATGAGAGTACTAAAAAAATTCAATTGAAAAAATTCAATATTCAGCAAGACAACGATCTTTTAAATTTGAATTCCGCATATTGGCCGTAAACACTCACCCCCCCTATTATTTTCGTGTAGCTTCTAACTTTCTAACCTTTCTTCACTCTAACCACAGCCGTCTCTAGACGGCTGTGCTCTAACCAAGCCAATAGACAGCTTCGCCTGCAGCGATCGTAGAATCGTGCTGTGACGTTAGGAGACTATCTACCGCGTTTGAACTTGCGCCTCGACATAACCATTTTTAATTCAGAATTATTCACAATTCGCGAATTGTGAAAGTGATACCATACATAATGATCTTTTGTCGATTGAAAAAAGATGATATTTTGTATTACATGCAAGGGACCTATTTGAGGAACAAAAGCTCATTTTTACATGCGACTAGAGATAGGGACATGAAGGTTGGAATCGGCCAATCAGAGAGAACGCGGTATGGCGGTAATTTTGAACTTCGCAACGTGAATGATGACTGTTTTTATATGGTGTGTCTTTGGTTCAATACAGTATTTTGTCTCGAACTGATATTTTTCATTGATTTTGATGAAACCGAGACTGTGTATTGGAAGATTTGTAACATGAAGTCGGTTCTTTTTTTACGCGTTGTTCTAGAGGGAACAAATTTAAAGCATTATTATTTTACCAACAATTCTGCAATTTTAGAATTACGAACGGCAAATGGCCTTGAACGACTAGGTTGGACTAACACTGATGAAAAATCTGTTTTTGAATTAAATTCTGTCTGTCAGCTAGGCCATGAGCACTCTGCAACTTTCGAAGGAGAAGAAGGGTATTGAAATTTTCAGGTGTAGATACTGAATATTTCGGTTGAGTGAATGAGCTCAATCCACTGAATAGTTTCAAATCTGAAATGATTGTTGTTTTCCTAAACAATATTATTCGAAAAATCCCTGCGTCCATATAATTGAAACTTGATACTTAGTTATAATTTTCATCAAGATCGTATATCTATATCTATATATTTCAGCTTCATCGGATATGTATAATATATTTCTAATAAATATATTATGTGTTTGAAAACTACAGGTGGATTTTACACCCATTCATGAATTCTGACTTGAGCTCCAAACCCCTGGCTCTACAACTTTTAAGTCTAAGTTGTTTGTTCTCAAAGTTATTATGTTTACAATCGGCGGCTGTAGGTCTACGTGAACCGATATATGTAGAGTAAGAGTTTTGGCGCACAAAGGAAAACTCGTAAATGATTTAAATCATCAATCGGATGATAAACCATCATTGCACCCATTCCAGATATATTTTACTCATTCACGAATTCGTCCTTCATTGATATAAGGCCCTAAACTTGCTCAACAAATATCGAATTTCTGAGCTTCTCACTGAAATACACAACTATATAATTACCAACTTTCAATTTTGTATACGCAGAGGATATTTTTTGGGTTGATTATTTAGGAAAGCACCAAAATTTCAGATTTGTAAATCCACGAAACTGTTCAGTGGATTTAGCTCTATATTGAGTTTGCTGAACTGGGATATTTAGTGAATACTCTAGTCTAGTCTTCTCCTTCGAAATAAGTTATAGAGTTTTTACGGCCTGAAAAACAGAATTTAATTTCAAAATAAATTTTTCATCACTGTGTTAGTCCAACCTAGTCGTTCAACGTCATTTGCCGTTCGAACTTCGAGAATTGCAGAATTGTTGGTAAAATAATAACGCTTCATCACTGGACAAATTTCAATTCGTCTCCAATATGTTATATTTTAAAATGAGAGAAATTCATCCAAATACGTGTCTACCTCGGCCCATATTAGCAACAGACTTCTAAACTAAAGTGTTTACGTTAAGTGTCAAAAGATTTAGAGATGATGGGCCTAGATCCTAGACCAGTGCGACTCGAGACGTTGTATATAAGTCATAAGTTCGAATTTCAGTTATACATTTGTTAGATCATTTAAATACGTTGAAACATCAATTTCAATTGTTATATTTTTGAGAGTGCATTCATGCAAACAGAACACATATACTCAAACACATTGGGTACATGTTAAAAAGTGTATAGGTTACAGATGTTAATCAGATAAGTTCATCAGAACCAGTGTTTAATTTTCATCACCTCAATTTATTGATAAAAACAAGCAAATCACTTTAGGGGTCTTACAAGCCTGATTTGACACATAGTTTAACATTTCTCCATGATCTTTCGAGCCGCATCTAACATCGTACAACTTTATCGTTCAAGTTTTCTTCATGGTCCTTTGATCCATATCCAACATAGTTCAACATTTCTCCAATCACATATTGTTCCTTAGAACAAGCGCGTAAAAAAAGGACCGACTAATATTCCAGTATATATACTATTACATAAATATCCAGTTTTTCATCTAAAATAGAGAAATACACTATCTTGGTTCCATCAAAATCAATTAAGAATATACCAGTTCGAGATGAAATACTGTATGGAACCAAAGACACACCATATTAGAATATTCATAATTCACTTTGCGAAGTTCAAAATTACCGCCATATCGCGTTCTCTCTGATTGGCCGATTCCAACCTTCATGTCCTGCCTCTAGGCGCATTTTTTCACCCATCATCTCATTTCTAATCATCTAAGACTAGCCTATCTCTCCCTATAAATTTGTTTTTATGTTGATGAGGTAATATGGTGATGGAATGGGTTGATCAATAATTATGAATTAGTTCTTCAATGCTGTGAAATCCACGAAAAATGGTTTACTTCTCTTCTATGAAATCTACGTATTGTTGGAAAATAACTCGAACTTAAGTAATATTCGTACATCAAGTGATTTAGTGATGTTTCAGATCAAATCAAATTCGACATTGTACTACTGGAAGGAATCCACAAGGAGCAAACAGATAGCATAACAAAGTTGGCGGAGAATGAGAGCAGAAATCAGAAGAAATTTTTCTGCGATTCAAGGGAAACTCCTTATCTGTTTCGATATACTCCCCTGTAAGATAAACGCCCGTTTCGTTTTGTCGAAAATTAATTTAAATTTTTTTGCAGCCCAAATTCAGAATGGAAGCCAACACCATGGATAAATTCTTGTTTCGCAGACATCGACATCGATAGGTGATTGTTTTTACCTTCTTTACTTTGAAGTGAAGCTAGCGAAAAAAAATATTGAAATTTTTCACCAAAATGTTTTCATTGATGAGATCATCACGAAATGAGTTTTTCCGGAAATAACAACGATACCGAGGAAAATTAAAACCAAATTTCAATTTCGTACGCTGTCATTCGATTAACACTTAATTAATTGTTTTATAGTTTATTTATGATACGATCCCAACAAAATTTTGCACGCGTCGGTATTCTACAACTAATTCCCAATAGACCAGGGTCGATAATTTTCGCAATAAAAAAAAATAAAAGTAGGATGGAACCCATTGGAAAAGGAAAAGAATATAGCAAAAATGAAAGGCAAAATAATTTCGAAGTGATTTAAGTTCGGGAAGTGGCAGGGGGTGAGTTTTTAAGGGTAAAACACGCGGTTTATCTCGATTTTCGGCAACACTAAAAGTCCCATGGAAAATAGTTGAACGGCAAAGTTGTGGCATACGAAGATATACAAGTTATTTATTCACTTAATCTCAAAATTCATGTGATAAATTCAAATAATTAAGTTTTTGTTTTTTTTTCATAAATTTGAAAAACTTATATTTTTATCCCTGCAGAGTTAAAATATTTGTTTCTTCGTCTTATTTTGACTTGATATCGAAGACGCTCCCTTTCATTTCAATCGAAAATCTCGTCATACGCAATTTCCATCGCTTACCGACATCCATTTGAATGGCTCCGCCTCATCTATGCGATTCAATTTTACTATTTTCATTCATTTATTGCTGTGCAACGATGTTGTTTTTCATTGACAGTAAAAGTTTTCATTAATTTTCTGGTCATTCACATTCATAGTCAGAGCAGCAACTACACTGGGCAACCTTTAAGTTGGGCCTCCACTTTTTATGTTTTAGCCCCGGGGCATTTCCGTTCACAGATTACAAAGAGATAAAGTCTTTGATTATTTGCGATTTGCTAGTCGGTTTGGTCAATCTTCTCAGACTATGCACTCGTTGGCATTCCTAGATTAGAAATATACCCTACACCGGCCACTTATTGTCTTACCTTCCAGTTTATTAAATTGGCTACCTTCACTAATCGATACCAATATACAATTACATTTATAACAAACTATTTTTATTCGCATTATGTAGTTAATTTCGATTCATATAAAAAATGTTCATTTCCACTAGACTCGCACAGTCTGTTCATTTCGTACGTTGCTGGTTCAAAATGTTTCCCCGCTGTTCTCGATATATTGGGGATCTTTCAATTTGGACCAGGGACGTAGTAATTTTATTTTATATTATATGTAACCATCTTTGAATAAATAACAACAGGAAGTAGCATAACGCTGTTCTACTTCGTATATCAGTGGGACATAATCGCCCATATTGAACCTCCAAGTATGACTCATGTTAGTTAGTTTCGTCAGATAAAGAAGTCTCGGAACAAGTTGTTCTCTCTTCAAAGTGAAAGGGAAGTCGGCCATATGCAACCTCCATCCCGGACCCACGATTTGAAGCCTTATGCTCCTTCCTTATGTTCTTTATTCAGAGGTAACCATACATATGTACAATGATGTAACTATATGAGTTTTTTAACGATAAACTCGGCGTAAACAATTCACTTATTTTTCATTCTCAATTTAGAACACAAGAACTAAATATTACCATCCCTGAACATGAATCGTCCTTCAACTTGCCGTTGGAAGAACTGGAAACTTCCACTTTCATCAAACATGAGAGACTTCTTTCTATAATAATCGACAGAAAAAGTGCAATTGAAGAAGCAGATCGTAACAGCGTATGTGAGTCAGTCTCGTCGGGCCTTACTGGAATGTGTGTGAGTGATGAGGATAACACAACCGTTTGGTCCGTTGACCGAAAATATCTAAATGCGAAAAATTAGTTTCAAATATATTTATTCAGAGATAGACCTCTGTTAGATGGAAATATTTTTGTAGCAATCCAGATCCTTCTGTGTTAAATTAATAATTAATTAATGTATTGAACAACAATGAACAAGTACTAATTAAATCATAAAAAAACAGTAGATATGCACACACTTATTGTTATGGAAATAGATATACTCTTTATCGCAACATCATATTCGTTGTTGCAAAGACGAGCTGTAGCAAATTAATTTTTTAGGACGATTCATATTAAGTCTGTTCCAACACACTCTGGGACTAGTTCTGAATCGGGCGGAGTTTGCGCATATCGATATTAGCGTTCCAACAAATTTCGAACTGGTTAGGAATCGCAAACCAAGTGTTCCAACGTAAAAAGAATTTGTGTCAGACCAGTTTTAGAACGGTGAATTCAGTTCTTGAGTTTAGGCAAGAACTGAGAAGGAGGAATTGAAGCAAGGGGCAATAAAACCACATCTGGCAGAGACGGGCTGCATTTTCGGGTGACAAACAGCCCTTAGGCTATGCCAAGGGAATTTCTAAGAATGATTCGTTTCCAACACTTTCGAACTATCTATTCAGAATTAGTCCCGAACTAGAATGAGCGAAGACGTGTGAATTGATTCAGTTCAGAATGAGTTCAAGACAGTAACAGAACTGGGTGTTGGAACAAACCTATATTATCCGCTGGCCGGCAGAAAGATCCTTTTAGCTTAGCCGTAGACGGACGTTGCATTCATATTAATTATGTTAAGATTTTCCCGTCGAAAACTAGGTGCTATTGCATCATTATTTGAAGATGAAGAGGAACAAAAGTCGGCGAAATGAATCTTTCCTTTCATGAGCTTCACTATTATTAAAAATCATCGAATAATCCTCTTCACGAACCAAACTTATCAATTTGTCCAAATCCATCTCGTTTTTCAATTTTTTGGCGATGTAAAACTTCGCTGGCGGAGATTGACTGAGCGGCTGCTAATTCACATTGTAAGTCAAGCCGCGTTCAGGCAAACCACGCCCTTCAGCCGATCCGCAGATTATTCAGAAACAACTCTGGAGTATTCTCTGGAAGAATACCGTTCGACGGCTGTAAGCATGCTGACTGATTCGTGCTAAAGGCCGTAGACGGACAATATGAATTAGTCCATAGAAAACCCACTGAAAGATTGTCTGGCGCGGCTGAACTGTGCCCATCGGATAATATGAATTGTCCTTTTATCTTAGGAGATGTAATGATGTTCCACCTTGTGGACCCTTAATTTTGGTCAGCTTCAACCTTTGATAAAACCTGCTCTTTACACATAGTTATTCATGTACAAAAAAACAACAAAGCTCTCTGAGAATATTTCGAACATCTTAACATTATTTCAGATGTAAACTTGTATGTTGTTAAACTGTGAT
The DNA here is from genome assembly GCA_958510865.1 of Myrrha octodecimguttata. Classification (NCBI taxonomy): domain Eukaryota; kingdom Metazoa; phylum Arthropoda; class Insecta; order Coleoptera; family Coccinellidae; genus Myrrha; species Myrrha octodecimguttata. Next base: position 38,680,523 of record OY294057.1, read on the forward strand.
TATTTGTCGAATAAATGTTCCATTCCATTTTTTGTAAATGTTCAACAAATCCTTAGACTGTTAAGTTTCTACTTTTGATGTCTAATTTTTTAAGAGAATAAACATTATTGTCGTTTTGAACCTCTCTATCCTCCGTTACAGCAGATTTGTTGTTTGTTCCGACAGATTCTCTCCGATGAGGGGTGGATGGAAATGCTGTATTACTTCAGCACACTAAACCAGAATAATGAATAAGTCGGTTTGAAAGATTTCATTTAGAGGAATGGTCTAAATAGAATCTTTCGAACTGACTCGCGAAATATACCCTTTATTTTTTAGACATACCACTATCAAAGAACACTTTCCTTATATATATACTTCATTAGAACCATGACACATGTTAACCCAGAGTTTTTGTCAGTGTTTGGTACACTAGGACAGCCGCGGTTATTTATGGTGAAAGCATTACCCTAGTGAAACTTTAAATATGAGCTAATTCTTTTCGAACCACTGTCATATATTCACTAAATAAGATATCTGGGAACTATTGTGGGTTAAATGTGTAGCCATTGTTTTATTAACTTTACAAGATGGAGTAGCATTGTAGGTTGAAAAATAGGCGTGTCTTGGATTTATATCATTTAATTATCTATTATGAACATTATAACAATAAATGAGAGAGCTACCATGCTATGATACGTGTATACGTCGTAAGTATAACAGCAGATCTAAATCACGGAAATGCGGATTAAAATAAATACCAAATTTCAAAATCAAGGTAAAAAGTAATAATAAATATTCATCATACTTCTTATACCTCTAATCAACATACACGATTAAATAAAAAATTGAAATAAAAACACTAAGTTTTATTTACACATTTTGCACACTGTCGGAAAATTATAAGTCATAATACTTTAAGTATATTATATACAACTTGTATAAAATAACTGAGTGGAAAAAATATAATTCTTTTCAAACAGGACACATTCCAATAGTGCTTCGCCCACCCAGTATGTTCACACAAAGAAAGCAGAAAATATACAGAAACAAGTAACCACCATCATCAATGTGGGCTACAACTATAAGATGCACATTCCTTTTTCATGTCATTCGAGTCTTCGAATATGTTTATTACTTTGTCCTCCCTTTGGTGGAATTATTGAGAACTGCCCAAAATCTTCATTTCGATTTGTTTATGAATATTTTCATCAACCAAATAGTTTTAAAAGACTTGAACGTTTTAACAAAATAAATTCATTAGGATGCCACAAGATAATCACAGAAATCTCAAGCAAGAATTGAAGACATTGGCATCTGACTGCCACACTTCACTGAAAAATAAATAATTTCAAATTCAAAACTAGTAAAAATTTTCAAGATTCAAATATCCGAACATTCAAAATGAAGTTTCAGATTGAAGACACCCTACATATCTTCAGTCCCCTTACATAATTCATCCAAGGATAAAACAACAAATTCCAAATATTCAAGCTTATCGCATACGTAACCGTAAGTAGTTCATTGTTAATAAAGTGGGAATACAGAGTAAAATTTATCAAGCGTATTTTTTATTTTCCAGTTGTCTGTTTAGAAACCTCGACTACAACATACCATTCTTTCGAAAAACGGCCTTACAAAGTCCGTTTAAGTAGAAGTTAAAAGCACTGAAAAGCGTCTCTTCTATTTCTTTAAGCATCATGTATCACAGTTCACTCGCTTGCCACAAATATTTGCGATATTACACATCGTCCTTATTTGCTCTTCGGATGATTTTGTGGGTTTTGTCCACATCTACAAAAATTGATAATTTTTGGTTTAGTTTTGAAAATAAAAACTTAACGGAAATATTTTTTCGCTTCATAAGTCCTTGTAAAATAATTTCTGCTAATCTGACTAAAATTATGAACAAAAACCCAAAAATAATCGAAGATATTTCCACTAAATTCATACGAATAGACTTTACGACACTTCGGCATTTCCACTTTCACTCTCACGTTGTTTTTCAGCTTCTAACTTGGCTGCGGCATGTTCTGCGGCTGCCGCTCGTGCTGCAGCAGCAGCCGCCGATCGACTAGCACTTGAACGTAGGTTCTTTTTTTCACGCACCGATTCCGGATCTATCGGAGGGAGGTCTCCCGATTTACGCTTACCGCGCGTTCGCTTTGTACTTTTCTTTGGCGGCGAGGTTTCTCTTTCAGGTTCGTTAACCGGTTGTTGAGCCTCATCCCCTAACGATTCCTCAAACTTCTTCTCCTCTGGTTCTTTCTTTTCCTCCATCACTGACTGTTCTTGTTGCTCCAGAGGTTGTACAGGTTCCGTCTGGGTATCTATTTTCAATAATTCCTTCTCCTCACTTCGTTTGACCACTGTTGAAGGCGGCAATAACGCTTCGATATCCACTCCTTCCTGTTCAGGCTTAGGAGTAGCCATTGCTGGTATTTTCTCCGTCAATTCTTTCAGTTTTTTGGCTGGATTTTCATCAGGACTAGTCTCTATACTTTCTCGGTTTCGTTTTGTCGGTGCCATCATCCTTTCATCTGGTGCATATGCCTTGGAAATCATGAGCTCTGCATTGTTTTTACTGAGTTGTTCAATAGCCTCCTTCATTTGTTGCTCCTGAGTTTTTTTGGCGGTTTGACTCACTTGAGCTTCAAGCAACTTAGTAAAATCTGATAATCCAGGTAGATCCTTCTTTTCCTTCAGTTTATCTGGAGTGGTGAAATCAGTAGGCAGCATTCCTCTCAAACTCTCCAGCGCCCTACGTTTCTCTTCCTTCTTATCATTTTTGATCTGTTTCAAAGAAGCATCTAACGAACTAGCTGCCTTTGTTATGCTTTCCAAAATTTGAGTGTCTGGAGGCAGAAGTAGCTGTTGAAGATGTGCGTCGCGACTAGACGTTCTGGGTTTCGAAGACGAAGACGTAGTCATCGTGGAGGTGGCTGAGGGTCTTGAACCAATGCTGGATTTACTTGATTTAGAGCTGGAATTTGGTGAAGCAGCTGGATTCATATTGCCTCCATTAAGCAATCCACACTGTTGGGCTAATGTATCGTAAGCTGCTGACATCCCTGGTTGTAATGTAAAGGGATTCAGCCCTCCCAATCCTAACGGAGTGTACAGCAAACTAGGATTTGGGAAGAAGAATGGGAAAGGATTAGATGTTGGTATCGAATTGCTTGATGAAGGATTAGACGACTTGCTTGAACTATGAGCTTCTTGAGGCTTTGACTGTTTACTGCTGGAACTGCTTTTACCGACACCCTTCTGAGTATCAGTGGCTACCCCAGCGGCAGCGGCGGCGGCGGCTAAAGCTGTAGGATCCATGCCTAAACCAGGCAAGCCTAGTCCTGCCAGATTCGCAAAGAGATTCATGTTATTGAGATTTCCTAATCCGCCCATAGACCCTAATGCGCCCATATTTGGTATACCTGCAAATGGCATCAGCAATGGACTGTTCTTCGGATCGAACTGTCCTAAGCCGGATAGACCTGAAAGAAGATTCGAATTTATGCCTCCGAGCCCTGCTCCTGTTAAAGTAGGGAAAGATAAACTCGATGGCAGCGATGTATTGATTCCGGCAGAACCAACGCTGGAGTTAGAGCCTGTTGGACTGGCCATCAGGGGCGGCCTACCTTGAATATTACTCTTCTTAGATGACCCAGAGGATGAAGACCCTCCTTGGACTCGCTTCTGGAGGTCGTGGCTAAGGTTGCCTCTTTCTTTCACCAAGTCCGACCACTTGGGATCGATATCATACATTGGGTTCTCCACCAACCATTGTCCTAGTCTTTTCAATGTTGGAGCTTTGGGCCCAGTTAGTTTCTTTCCGCTAATTCTGTGGATAACTGAAACATTCTCGTCTCCGGTGAGTTTCTTCCAGTCTAAGAGAGAGGGATCAATTCTGGGTCTTCTTCTTCTAGGAGATAGATAGTCTGCACCAAGAGGTTGTTCGGCAAGAGCGGCATTCTGTTCAGCTAACCACTTGTTGACTTTGGCTTCATGAGAGAAGGAGTTCACCTTAGCGCTATAATCAGAAACCTTACTTATATCAGCTATCATCGCTTCATAGCTTTTGCGTTGTTGTTGTTGCTTTTTCAATAGAAGGTTTTGTTGTTCAGCTTGGGCTAGGAAAGATGAGAAGCTATCTTTGCTAGATCCTGGCATTGTAGGCATCATGTTGGGCAATGACACGTTACGAGAGGCCGATGAAGACGGCACAGATGTAACGGTAATCGTGAAGGGTTTCTGGGATGGATTGTGAGAAGTGCTCATTGGTGCTGAAGTTGGTGTGAGCGTAACACTTGGAGGAATTGTTGGTTTCTTCGTAGGCTCTGGGAATAGAGACTGTTCTTTTGCAGCTGATAACCCTAAGACAATTTCGTCAAGCTTTTTACGCTTCTTTTCTTTGCCCACTACAGGTTCAGGTTCAGGCTGAAATATGATTAATCAGTCAACTATTTAAATGGAATATTGATTTAACTTACGCAATTCTTCCTCTTCATTAGCTTTGATAATGTATCATCGAGTTTGTTGCTACCCATTTTTGAAGAGCTAGCACTAGACATCTTCTTTGAAGGCATTGAGAAGTCTTGGGCTTCCCCCATATCACCCATTGACCTATCAGTTTTAGGAATGCTGAAACAAATTGAAATTATGAAGTTATTTATTCTTTGGTAAATTGAAAGCAAAACTAGATATTCAATCAACTGTTCTATTTTTACTGAGGAATAAGAATGAATTTGAAGACCAAATGAGTTTCGCTTTGAAATCTCAAGATTGTTGAACAGATTTTGACCTAAATTGAAACCGAAATATAAGTATGTACTACAATAATTAGAAGTTGCACCTACCTCGAGCTCAAATCTATGGGAGTTAACGTACTGCTTGTACCAGGAATAACTGTTGTCTGTCCAATAGTTTTAGCTATGGGTGAGTGATATTTCAAATCATAGGGCATGTTGACGTTACTCATCATCCTAGATGGGCCTTGATGAGCTGGTGGTGGTTGCAAAGTGCTTTGAACTGGTGTAGACCTCCGGGAGTCCTCAGAATCGTCATTGTCCCAACCCATCGAGTGTTTCATCATAGGGTTACCCAAATGACTAGTGCTGTTGAGGAGTGCATGTAATTTGGCTCTTTCAGTTTCAACATCAATGGCAATGTGACGCTTTCTCTTCTTGGGATTGATATCAGAATCTACCGACATCGGAGTAGAAGTCTCTCTCTTTGGAGGATCATTAGGGAGTTCATGGATTGGTATATCGAACTCATTACCTATGCCTGTTGCATAGGCTGAAAAGCTCTTAGTTGCAGGCCATTCTTTAGTTTCCACAGCATATATTATATGTTGAAGTCTGACTTGAATAGCGTATTCCTTAGGCCATTTCACCGCATTGTTGAACAATTGCGCTACGGTGGTTTCACTGAAATCCAAAGCACCAGAACCCTGTTTGTCCCTCAAGACAAAGGTGTCAATCTGAGACAGCCTTGATAGTGGTTGAATGACCTCCAAATCTGGAAACATTGCCTTCAACTCTGCTGCCTGTTTAGAGCATAAATCATTTTCTTCTTCAATCTGCGTCTTCTTTACAGTCTCAGTTGGTTTAGTTTCAGGCGTTTGCAATTTCTTGGTCATATCTTCAGGCTCATCAGATTCTTTCTCTTTCTCGCTATCCTTAGCCTCTTCACTTACCTTTTCTGTCTCTTCCTTTTTTTCCACCTTTATCTTTTCACCATCTTCATTTTCTGCAGTTTGTAGAGATTCTTTCTCTTTAGTGGAAGTATCATCGTTTTCTGATTTAACAAGGGTAAGTTCAATTTTATTGGGTTCTGGTTCTTTTTTATCTTTTTCTTCTGCGTTTTCCTTTTTGAGTACTTTCTCAATTTTTAAGATACCTTCGCCTTTTTCTAATTTAACTAATAATTCGTCCTTGTTTAGTTTGATTATATCCTCACGACTACCCAACTTTATAGCGTCTTTGGAATCTCTCAATTCATGTGAAGTAACCTTTTTCCTTAGAATTTCATGGAAAGATAGTTCAGGATCATCGAGTAGGTAATAATCTGTTCGACCTAATCCATGTCTGTAATTGATTGAAAAATTCAAATAGATTGAGTAATTATCAAAAAAATTATGAATAATGGAAGCAACTCAATAATTTCGACCAAAGATGTCAAACTCGATTCGTAGGTGCAAGAAAATCAACATTTCAGGTTTAAGCAAGCGTTGTAAAGTGGCAATGCTTTGATCATTTGTTAGGTTTCTAAAATCTACTGATGTAGGCCATTGAATCTTCTCAGTGATTGATTTACCTCTTTCAACAAGTCAATCCAGCATAACTGCAGCTGCAAAATGGCGAAGGTGCTACTTATTCAATAAGAATACTTTCAATTAATCTTAGCAATAGATCCGCCTTTTGGACACATCGAATGAGGTGGTGGTGCAAAAATTCCAGTAAAAGAAATGTGTATAAGAACAGTTGAAAGATCACGATGTTTAGTTTTCTTTCAATTTCGCCCAGAAAAGTAGAAATGTCGTCTGAATTCCTCGCACTGTTTACTTATTCAATTAGTTCATTAGATTTCATAGCATAGAACAATAATTGAAGACCTTAACTAGGTCTTTAAATGTAAGCACATCAGAGCAAAGAATGAAGAAACTTATTAGTTAGATCTTGATTCATATAATTCAGAGACCAGAAAGCTATACTGGTCTGCTCAGAAAAATTCAGAACTTGTAAACCACGAGAATAATCACATCATCAATCCAACTACCTAAACAGCGTAATGAAATATTCTTTTCTGATAATCCTAGACCCACAAATATGATTTTTCTACCCAACAACTCGAGAGTTTGACAACTTTTGGACATTCAATTCGAATCAATGTATCCACAAAAAAAATACAATTTCTCAAGACTCACTTGGCAACACCAATCAGCAACTCTTTATCGTGCTTGCCAGAGATCCACCAGTCAGGCATATCTGCAGATGTCACACAGACCTTCAATCGTTCATCAAGTTTGGGATGAGTGATTATTTCTTCCCTTATCCTGGACAACAGTTCTAACCTCTCCAAAGTCCTCCTGGCTTTCTCTTCCCCTATATGTTCAATAGTAGTATCGTAAGTACCCTCCTCGTTTAATATACCAGTCTGCTTCTTGCACATCATCACAAAGTGCTTATAATACTCAGTCAGTTCTTCATCAGTCTTCTTTTCCAGCTTAGAAAGCTGCTTGAATTTGGACCAATCGTAAGCTTTCCTTTTCCGGTAGTAGATCACGCCATAAGATGACGCCACCCTGAAAAAGTCAGCTTCTTCTCTCTTGGTCCACTTTTTGTTGATGGTCAATTTCTCTTTCTCCCTCATTGCTTGTTCTATCACCTGCTTGCCCTGTCGTTCCATCTTCTGAAATGTTCAGTATCACACTTCTAGATTTACTGTTTTCGGTTAGTAGGATGCTTTGCTTGAAAGTCAACATAATAGATAGGTTGAGTGATGACAAGATGATACAGTCAACATACAGATCTAACGAGCTTACCTTATGACTTCAAATTTGAGAGGACTTCTTGGAGGGTAAGGGATTCAGGAAGGATATGTGAAGATACAAGTGTTAGTTATATCCTAGTTCCAAAGTATATATACCTTCAAAATATCAAATTACTATTACTTTTTGAATTTTCGAAATAAGTAGACTACATAAATCTATAAATAAGAGTCCTTGGTGAGTTCAGTTTTTCGTTTTTATGTTACCTCTAAAGGTTAAGACAAACGTGGTTACGAGAGCTGTCAATGGACGCCATTTTTCGAATCTGAGAACACATCTTCCGAGGAGACTAAATCTAGCAAATAGGGTGTGAAGAATGGCAATCATATCATTTAAAATGATTGATTTTGAATATTTCATGTATACTGATGTCTCACACAACAGGTTGTTCTTTCCCCAAATCCCACGGTTTTAGAAGGGATTTTTAAATAATGCTTCAATAATATAATATGTATAGATATCTAATATTGACTCATGATGGTAGTCAAAAAGAAGAATTGAACTTCAATATTAAGATAAGTGTAGCTTTGAGACCTTTGTTCTTTGATAATGTTGGTTGACAGAATAAAGGTCAGGATTTCAGAACTAAACCACTTATTGAAACAAGGTCGACTAGTTTCAATTTCATTCTATCATCTTCAGGGCAAGTTTGAACATGGTCCAAGTCATGTCAAAAAGATGAAAACAAATACACCTCGCAGATCAGTAAATAAGTTATTTCCTGATTGTTCTCTAGATGTTCTGTGAGGTGTAATTGTTTCCATATATTGATGACATGATTCAGTCCCTTTCAAAACTAGCCCTGAAGATGATTTTAGAAAAAAGTGGTTTAGTTCTAAAAACCTGACCTCTATCCTGTCAACCAAAAACTTCAATCTTAAGCGTTGTTGCTACCATTTATGTAGTCCTCACTGATCATTTATGATCTCTATTTATGAAGATACTAAAGGAAATTTCCTACTGGTAAGGAACATATTGAAAATTAAATTTTAATAACAGAAACTAGGGTTTTAAAAATTTGTAGTTCATATTCAATTATGTTGCCCTGCCTGTGAGAACAATTTCAACACAGAAATACAAAAGTTTCCTGACCAGATCAAGTTGATGGTCCAAATGAAATGAATTTTGCATCCAAGTCAGTTAAATTCAATTCATTTAAATTCCATTATGTTAATCCTCCATTAACTAAGCGAAAAAATAAATGATTTGTGTCCAAAATGGTGAAAATTAATTGGATATGTAAATGAACAAGCGGGAATCTGTTATCAGCATAAAATCAAACTAATTCCACATCAAAAGTAGAAATCCGTACGATATTACCTACAAGCTCTCTGATTGGTTATAACTGAACGAGTTAAATTAAAAAAAAAGGTTTTGAACGAAATACAATTGTGTTAAACTTGTTCAAAAAGACACAATATCACAATCACATGACAAAACTAACATCGATCAAAGAAAATGAAAACAACTAGAATAATATGAATTAGAGATACTCACAAGTAGGTACAATGCCAACTGTTGCAGATCCCATCCTGGTAGTCCAAGGCCTGGAACAGACTCTCTCCCGTCGAACTGCTGGGACACCTGGGCTAACGCTGCCAGCGGGGAAGACATGGAGGGCGGTTCTATGGCGTTCTGGACACAGTGCAATAACTACATACTAACAGGTAGACAAGAAGCACGCAACATGCGTGTGCATATCTCACGCAAAAAGTACTATTGAAAGAGATAACACAGCCATGATGCAAACAATAAAGTATTATTTTATTCATGAGGATGAGAACAAATGAGGGTAAAGCAATGATAAGTATTGCATGGTCATTTCCAGAACACTCTAGATATGCTTATTCTCAGAGTTTTTTGGAAATTACATTTTTACTCATATCAACCATAAAAATTCATCCATAAATCAAAGATGAACAATATCGTTGTTACAATGATTTCAATTCGAAAATTCAAGAAGGTGAACTTAGATACACGAGTTCAAGAAATTATACGAACGTCAACATAGTATTTCCGTCGCGAAGGCATTAATTATATTTTCTCTTCGGTGTATTCAATATGGTCTCCTCGCAAACATGCAGTCGAAACGTCTTCCGTCTTAGTTTGAAATAAATGTTCTAAAAAAAGTTCAGTTTGTCCTTTATGAAAACGGAATGGTTTCATCCAGTGTGAACATCATCTTCAAACCTTTACGAAACGATCAGCGTTGCATTCTTTCAAAAATGTTCAAAAGTCGAAAAGCGAAAAATTGTGACAACACTTTTACCTCGAATTCTGAGGAATATAACTCAACGGTGCAATTTCATCTCTTACAATAATATGACAGATGAATATATGCCGACATGAAATACGAAATGAATCGGCCTATGGTGAATTTCTGTTGAAAACACATACATTTACTTGAATTTTCGTATTTTTCATTTAAGAAAGATCTATTTGCATCCGAATCATTAGATGAAATTCAAAGGCACTGTTGTCAATTCAACTAACCCAACCTTAACTATAAAATTTCATTTGGTTTTACTTCCATATTTTCATTTTAATTTTGAATCTGCCGATTTAGTTCCTATTTACCGCAGGCGTAATATTCATTCGTTAGTCATTACCAGTGATGAAAGGGTGCCGGTGCCAAACTTCACATTTACAAGTGAAAAATATAGAAGAAATAGGGTAGAATTGTTTTCTGATATTTTCAATTGTTTTTCTTTAAAGATTGAATATTCTTGAGGAGGACTCGATGCTGATTATTGCGTTAAGGTTCAAAGATAGTTTGTTTACGTATAAAAGTGAAGGATTGTATTCATGGTAGAAAAGGGACTCCAAGATGCATCATTTCAGAACTTTGGGGCCCATATCTTCCAAAGTAACAGAAACCGCTGAGTTTGGATTGCAAATTGGGGTTCATGAGGACACACCAAGTAGGCACATTCAAGTAAATACCTTATTACTATCTTCGAGGCGGAAATAGTTGCGGGGATACCATTATTAGTATAATTATTATAGACTCATTCATTTATGACGTCGAAACTACACAAACCTAACCAATGATCAACTGCCACCAGTCACTATGGTTTTGTCAACATGTGGCAGGTCTCCATGATATACATGTAATAGTTTTCGATTCGAAAAAGGTATGGGATATATCAACAAGTTGGCTTAACTTATCTGAACTTTTTCATGAAACATTACCTTTCCGTATCAATCGAATTGAATTTGACTAAATATTTTTGTGTTGGTTTTCATTGGTTTTATGAGAGCCAAACTTCCAGAGAAAGCACCAGATAAAATGAAGATACTGCAATTAACAATTTTCTATAAGAGTCATGGTTGCATATTCAGGGTGATTCACGAAGACTGTTGGTTAGAATATTTCAAAGATGGACTCCGGATAATCCCTAAAAAGATGAATTGTTGGAAAGAAGATGAGATTCGTTCAACTTCCGCTTTCACCGGAAATGATACTAATTTTCGTTTTTTATCTTTAATACCCGATTATTTTATAGCTGATCGGATTCCATTAAATTCTACTGTTTCAAAGTATCGTTTGCATATTATTTTTAGAAAATTTTTCTGAAATCTGAAAAACAAAACTTCAAATTTCCTCAAATAGGCGTCATTCCGATGATGATAACATTGAGATTTTTGCATGACAATTTTAGAAGTCATACGAATATTTCTCCTCTGTCAATTTTAACTTCAATTGAACATACAGAGTGTCGATTTCAATGTTAGCCATGAAGAAAACCTCGAAAATCAATTTTTTCAAATGACGACTCAATCTGTTTATTGGTCAGGGGAATCTATGTCAAGAAATAGTATATAAGTGCAATACATATTACTACTCTGAAATGGTTTTTCCCAGATATAAGACAAAAGCTCATTTTCTTTTAAAGAATGGCCTGATTCTGGTGTACATTTTTGGAGTTTCATCTATTCTTCAGAAGACATCAGAACCAAAAAACAAGAATTTAATTATTAATATCATGTTTTCAATCTTAATTCCATATGGCCACCGTTTCCTTCGCCATACGAATTTCGGCAGAAATAATTTGCCAAAATATAGTTATTATTTTTCTATTATTTCTCAGTTTTTTCCGGTTTTACTCCCAATACCTGAAAGAGAACTATTAAAAATTAAACAAAGTTATTATTTATAGAACACGCCCTCGATAATTGCGGGATTCAAACTATTTAACTAGTATTTCTTTTTCAGATAAGAGGAGTGAAAACCTAAAAAAAAAAATCTCTGAAATAATAGAAAAATAATACCTATGTTTTGGCATATTATTTCTGCCGATATTCGTAAAGCAAAGGAAATGGTAGCTATATGGAACTTTTTAGAAGAAAATGAGTTTTTGCCCTATATCTTGGGGAAAAGGCAATGAAGAGCAGTATACTTATACACATTATGTGAGTAAAACATTTTTGTACACCATGCTTATACACTATGTTTCGACATAGAATCAACTTGACAAATAAAAAAATGAGTTATTTGAAAAAAATTTTTTTTTTATTCATCAGATTTTTTTTCAATTTCAGACAAATTTTCTGATAATAATATGCAAATGATACATTGAAACAAGAAAGAATCCACATTTATTCGAGTATTGTCCGTCTACGACGAATCAGCCAGCATGCTTACGACCGTCGGACGGTATTCTTCCAGAGTTGTCTCTGAATACTCTCCGGATCGGCTGAACGACGTGGTTTGCCTGAACGCGACTTGACTTACAATATGAATTAGCAGCCGCTCAATCAATCTCCGCCAGCGAAGTTTTACATCGCCAAAAAATTTAAAAATGAGATTGATTTGGTCAAATTGATAAGTTTCGTTCGTGAAGAGGATTATTCTACGATTTTCAATAATAGAAAATAGTGAAGGTGAAGCTCATGAAAAGGAAAGAATTATTTCGCAGGTTTCCGTTTCTCTTAATCTTCTTCAAGTAGTAATGCAATAGCACATAGTGTTTCACGGAAAAATCTCAACATAATTTTTCTAACCCACTTCGTTAAGCCTTTAAATCAGATTGAAAGGCTTCGGTAGTCGATTCGAATGCAACCGGAAATTCACGACAAACGAAGCGCCTGTAGACTGAGCTGATTTGGGATAATATGAATGCAACCTCCATCTACAGCTAATAATCTTTCCGCAAGCCGGAATGTAACGCAGCGGATAATATGAATCGACCTTTACAATTGGCGTAATTTCCGGTGAAACCGGAAGTCGAACGAATCTGAACTTTTTTTCGAAAATTCGTCTCTCCCAACATACCCCAACTATAAAACTTCAAGGGACTATCCTCGGTTCATCTTTGTAATATTCTAATCAACGATCTTCGTGAATCACCATGTATATCCACCCCGTGCTCTGATTAAATTGTCCTAGCTAAATAGTATTCCAAAAATAGGAACTGATTAACATTTAGCCGATAGTCTAGGATGAAAATTTAGTTATTTGAACTTTTCAATATGAGTGTCTACTCTATGCTAGAAAGGTCATACATACAAAGCATTGCTTTTGATACTTGAGACAAAGAATGGACAATTTGGACCTATCTGCATAGTCTATAATGTGGATTAAAATTGTGTTGGAATAATATAAGGTGTCTAAATGTTAGCCTTCCACACCTCAGTAGTACCACAGACCAACAAGACAAATCACTTCATCGTTTGCGGGAATCGCGTCTTTCCGACCTTGAGAAATATAACAGACATAACCACACTTTCTCCTTCCTCGAAACAGCTGTCAAATTCAATACTTGATTTTGGAATATCTAAAATCGAAATGTAAAAACGGATTTGTCGGGATTCAGGAATCACAAAATCAATATCAGACTAAGATTTTTTCGATGAAACCATTTGAAAAGCAAATTTCCTACACAAATGCGAGTGTTTTGTCACACCTTTATCTCCTGAAGAAGAACTCGGTTGGAGTAAATGAAAATTTTGGAAAAATGTTATGGAAAACCCGTTTACCTTAATCAGAGAATCTTTGTTGTTTCACATCAAATGAGATTCATTTCAATATAAAATCAAACTATGAATAGACCAACTTTGTTCGATTCCAATCCTAGTGTTTGTGCAATCATATACAATTTTATTAGACATCCCATCGTTTTAATTGAATAATGGAGGTTGTAATGCTTTTACTTCAGTTGCGATTCCTTTATATCATATAAAATGAACATTATGAATGAGTCCACCTAAGTTCGATTCCAATTCTTGTTGTATAATTAAAACATATAATGAGGACTGTCATCATAAAATAGAACCTCAAAGATGACTAAACAATTGATTTGGTTGTAAAAAACTGTTTGGATTATATTCTTAAATGGAACAGATACGAAATTATTCATCAATTAATAGGATGAAAAATTCATTTCAGTTTGTTTACATGTTTATAACCTCTTCAAGCGAGTCCGAAAACGGCGAGAGTGACGTAATCCTATTCCTGCAATCTGATTGGCACCCCAAAGCACCCCAAACGCAAGCTAAAATTCTGATTAGCTCGATTCAGGGTCATATCTGCGTTGACATAGATTTCCTAAGTAAATGACGCGAGTGGTTTATCTGGTTGATCTGTGGTAGTACTATCAATCTTTCAAAGGCAGATGGATATTCCCAATGAATTACCAACTTCTACCTCAGGGTTTCAAACAAATTTACCTGCTTCATATATCCTTAGATGAATGAAGATGAGAGGAAACAACTAATATAACAATTAGAACAAATATTCAAGCAATAAAACATTATCTTAAAGCACATTCATTTATGGATATCTAAAACGAAAATGAACTGGTACCACGAAAAGTTCAAGATGATTGAAATTTATGAAAATTGTGGTACACAATGAATACATTGAAATGAAGAGAATGGCAACCACTATTTGAAACAGTACATTTCAATTCTCTGGAAATGAAGATTTTTTTCTTTGATGTTTCAAATTTATTTCTGTTAACACTGGTTTTTGCAGTCTTATGTGATAACTTGTGGATTTTTTTCGAATTCTAATTAGGTTTATAATTTCATTAGCTTCCAGAATATAAAAATAAATATAAAAAACCTTGATGGCAGCATTAAAAAATTTATGAATGTCAAGTGCACTTGTAGTGATATCAAGATTCCTAAAGTTTTTTAATTTTTCAATGTAACAGTTTAAAAATTTCAGTGTTATTGTATGTATGAAAATGTAAATGATGCTGACAATACAAATATGATATTGAAATTTTTTCCTATTGAAATGTAGATTGCCAAACTCTCAAAGTCAAATAATACCACAGTAATGAATACCTTTAATTTGCTATTAGCCAGCTTTTGTTCCTCCTTCCGATAACTCCTCTGATAAGAAGTAATCACACGTCTCAACCTGGTGTTCAGATCGGTTATAGTGGGCCACTGCTTATCGTCCATAGTTTCCTCAGTTCTCATTTCCTCGTCAGGATTGTGGGTGGTTTCTGAAGAACCAGAAGGACCTGGTGAGGGTTCAGGAATTTCAGAATCTGCACCCTCCTTCGTTTTAGATTTGGTCTCATCATCTCCATTGTCTTCTTCAGCTTCCTCCTCATTGCTAGAGAAGATACTCAGGTGAGAATAAGGAAATGGAGCAAACATTTTGAAAATTCCTAACTCTAATATTCATCTACAAGTTTTTAAATTTCTATCTTACCTTTTTTCTGCAATAAGAATAATATGTATGTTCATGCATTATCGATAATTAAAAAAAGTTAAGCTAATATGACAAGCTAGTAGTTGCAAAATGAAAATTATAGACCACATATTATTTAACTGAAAGATGTGGTGGAACCCAACGTTTTGAACAACCATCATAGGTCTATTGAAATAATTCTTATAATATGTTGCCTGAAAAGAATGCAACCTGTCATTCACGTATTCTTCATTCCTGACAGATCAGTCTACATCCATACTATTTCCCTATAAAGGGTAAACAAAAAGTGACAGCCATAAATAAATTTCAAATTTATCAAAATGAGAGGTATCCAAAGGACCTCTTTTAATGTTCTCGGATTCAATAGTATAGGTGGGCTGGTTCTTCATTTAATCCATGTAATATTACGGTATATAGCTATGTGATCATTGAATTTTGTGATAATTTATTTCCATATAATCGAACACTAGCAAAAAAATATAGTCAAGTTTGAATATATCATTTCTTCAGGAACAGTTGTTACAATATAAGGTGTTCGATGTACCTGCATAAACTGCATTATCTCCACTGATACCGTTCAGTGTGTCTTGTTGCAATATCGATTGAAGCATTTTTTAGTTTTTTTTATGGGTTTTCACTGCCAATATCTGAAACAGAACTATTGAAATTAAATAAAATTGTTTTTCATGAAAAAAACAATTTTTATTTAATTTTTAATAGTTCTGTATCAGATATTGGGAGTGAAAACCAATAAAATCCTTAAAAATTGTCTTGTTGCAATTTTGTTGCAGAGATGTTAGAAGTTAGTGTAGTCACAGATTACAAGTGCAGTGAGGTTTTCTTCTGTGATAGTTATGCGTAATTTTAGTGTGTTATGCGTAAATCATGATCATAGACATCTGCTATTATCTCTGGTTCTATTCTGTGATCTAGGTAGCAATCACTTGCTTGAAATAAGGTCCTTTCGTTTGCATAGAAAGCACTTTACTGCACTTGGTGTAGATATTCTATAGTATATCTACACCGAGTTCAGGAAAGTGGTACACTTTTTATGCAAACGAAAGGACCTTCTATCATCTTGGATTTGCGCATGATGTAAGTAAAACATCATGGATTTGCGTAAAATCATCTGTCATATATATTTGTATTCTGTGAACATAATAGAACAGATCGAACTACACTGACTGCACTGAGAATTGAAGGTCAGTGGAGTTAGTGTAGTTCCAGCAGGTACAAAGAACGATCCTTTCGAGATTTCGAAGTTCGATTCAAAATGGCGTGCATGTCTCTTAGAACTTCCATGAACCATATTGAAGTTTGAAATATTCTGCTGTGACGGATAATTTGTTTAAAAAACATATTAAATCGATTCAACATCGTTTTTTTCAAATTTTCTTCAATCAAGAGTTAAAACTATCCATATCATGTCTGACTTTGAAATAATATTAGAAAAAAGAGTAACTTTACCAAACAGTTCTCCAGAAATCGTTTGAATTTATTTCAAGTTTACTTGATTACTTTAGTCACAGAGGTCGCACCAAAAAAATTATAATAAATTATATAAGGGTTTGTTGTGATGAAAATATATCAATTGCAACCTAATTCTCGAAATGTGAAAAATATATATACACATATCGACATAAGAATAAAAATAACGAGTAAAAAAATAAACAAATGAATAACTAGTCGCTAAAATAAATTAACACGAATTAGCAAATGAGAAAAAAAATCTAAATAAATAATTTAAATAAAATTAATCACTGTATTCTTTTTCTTTAGAAAACAAGGATTCGGTTGCGTTTTTTATGTGATCGCATAAAAAGGTTGAATCGAATAAAAATAATTAATAGTTTTCTGTTGTCAAATCTATCTTGCACCCAAGAAAGCATTACATAACTATTTTGTGACCAGAGCCATTTCAGACTTGAAGCACATATATTTTTGAGGTATTTAGATACCAAACTTCACAGGAACTTTGAACTGAGTCGAAAATTACTCATATTTATTGAAATCGGCTAATATTCTGAAAAACATCATGTACAGAGGAAATCTGTTTATACATATAGTTAATGTTATCATTTATTATTGTTTTCAAAAAACAGCTGGGTATTCAAATTTATAAATGCACACTTTCAATGGTGACAGAAAGTTTGTAATCTATTGAGAATATTTTGATATCAAGGCTTTATCTTCAGTATCAAAGAATCCCAACCATTTTCCCTTAAAGATAAAGTATTATAAGATAGAAAGGATAATTCAAATATATGATCAAACTCGGACCTATGATGACTACTAAAAACGTCGAGCAGCATATGTGGTAAAAGTTAGTAAAAAGTATCAACAAGAAAAATAGATCCTGTCGGATTGTCCGCCAAGTTGGCTCCAATGTATAAAGTCTACTCACTTTGCCGTAGATGGCGTCGACGGTTGGAGGTTCGAATTGGCCGCCAGCATCTGAAGATCTCGATCGGAGGGGGGGCCACAGCGGGACAGGAAACAAAGGTTAGGGTCGGCGCGCATCGCTGTGTAGTTCTCATAGCCGTGCTTCAGCGTGCCAACGAGCAGAGACTTGTCACACTCAGTGTCCCACCACTCAGTAGGTAATTGCTCCGTAACGGGAGGGTTTATCGGCAAGGCACTGTGGATTACGTTACGCCAATTGTAAATTTTGGAAGTATCGACTTAGCCGATCGATTTAACCGGTTTCGTTTTTGGTGAGAAGTGGGACTTCTTGATGTGCATTGGGAGGTGTATACATTTGGTGGATAAGTTTCTTTGGCTATATTTTATGGATACATAGGCAGATATCCTATACACGCACTTGATCAATTCGGAAATCATGAGAGTAGAGTGCGCAGAAATTATATTTAAATTTTTATAAAGGTTGTAAGTAACTGAGTCAAAAAAATTATCCTTTGTAACATAGGAATGCGCTTATAATAAATACCCAGTGGTGATAATGAAACAATTTAAGAGGTGTTCCAGAAAGGAACTTTTATCCTGATGTTTTTCGAAGTGGATTAAAACATTTAAAAGTGTTCTCAAAAAACTCATTTAAAAAAAAAATATTTTGGAAAGTGTTTTTGATAATGATCAAAATACCTTCAAGACCTTAAGTGAGCCCTAGAAATCATTAGCAAGCAATAATGAAGACAGAAAGCTCGTAGAAACGATTCTTTCTACATAATTACCGGAAATTATAGAACATTTTTACGAATAACCCTGGATATTCGATTTGAAATAATATAAAGATTTGAAGAATCATTCTGTCACTATAGGGTCCAAAATGCGTTCGCAAGATTACTTTTTAGATGATCTTACCCCACTTAAAGTTAGCTTGTATAGTCTGTGAATCCTCCGATATCCTCAGTATAAGAATGTGGGACGTCAGGTTTATAGGTAAAGAGTCTATTTACGACATTTCATTGCATGCAAGACATTATTTTAGTGAAATAAATGTGAAGAATGAATTTTTCACATTCAATAGAATGTTTTAAATAGTCTCCATACTAAGTAGGCTGACCTAAACACTCGCTCTTAACTTTTTTACCGACAGGATAGGAGGATTAGCAGAGAAGAGAAGCTAACTTTCTGATAAGGGATGCTATGTGCACACAACTTAACAGCGAATGTTGCTGTTTCATCTTAAAACCAGAATCGGAAATCCCATAGTGAGCCAATGATTTTTTTCCATCTGTATAGCCTCCCTGGAAAAGTTTCAGGTAAAACTTTTTTGGTATTGACGTCATTTCAAACAAATGCTATCAAAAGGATCTTAGCATGTAGATTTCAGGAGATGAAAATTTTTTTTCCAAAGAGATAGTTATAACAGTAATAACCAATGAGAACGATTTTTATTTTCCTGACTTCAAAATTCATTCATTTATCCCTTTCAGCTACCAATGTTGTATATTAATGGTCTAGATACACCCAAAAAACATGACTATGAGAGTTAAAATTTTCAATGATTAATACCTCGAAAAAGTTTTTTTCTATCTCCTCAAATCACTCTACTTTTGATACAATTTCTTCAAATTTCAGTAGAAGCCAAACAACTTTCACAATTATCAAAAATACAGATTTTTCTGTGGTACCTTTACATAATATCTTTTGATATTGATATCTTACAATATACTTTGACTGTCTTCAACTTACTACGTCTTCAATGATATAATTTAATCATTATATCAACTGGCATACAAGAAATCAATATCGAATGATAGTATGTAAAGGTATCCCAGAAAAATCTGTATTTTTTATAATTTTATTATTAATAGCCTTTATCAAGCAGACTCGTCGAATTTTTTATATTTTAAACAACTTTTACATGAAATTCTGTTTTCTAGAGACAATAATTGAGATGATCAAGGGTATACAAACTATAGTGACTAGCCTTGTACCAAAAAAATCTGCTCTTGAGTTTCTCTTAAAAAATAATCCTTCAGGCATCTGCCTGCAACCCGAGATAAACTACAGAATTATATTGAACAGTGAAACTTAATATTACTCAGGTACTCAGGAATAATTTTCGTTTAAGAATAAATCATTAATCTGCTATCTTCGTAATCCATTATTTCCAAATTTCACAGTATAATCTGGAAATAGAAATGCTTTTTCCACCCATTGCACATACTGAAATTTCACTTATGCTTTTTTAACCCGTCTTGCTTCTAGATTCCAAGACTCGAAATTTTTCTGTTTGTCAATCAGCTATTTATAGTGCCTAGTTCTTACTTCATTTGATTCTCTTGATGTTACATGTTAGTCGAGACATCTTTTTTTTTTCCAGTTTACTACATTAAGCAAACGGTCAAAAAACTTGGGCAAAAAAGGGGAGATCAACCAAACTGCATTTTTTGCTTCATGAGAATATATACAATATGAAAACCTCCCAACCTCATTTACTCTATGTAATCAAAATTGGTTACTGTGAAAAGTTTTGATGCCAAATTTCAAGCCAACATACATTGTTTTAGGTTTTTTTCAACAAATATTTGACCTCGTTGAGCCGTTTAAAATTGAAACTTAAGTAATGCCTCAAATATTATGCGTGATTGCCTAAAATTTGTCATTGGAATTTTATGTTTTCTTTATATTCATCATATAAAGTAGGTTTCAGGTTTGTTCAAATAAAAATTGTATTTAACCATTTGCGGATTACGTCCAAGAATGTGATATAAATTTTGATTGGCTCGAAATTGTGCCTAAGGGAATGAAACTGCAACGTTTGAAGCTATGGGGGTATACAGCCTAACATCCTCAACAAAAATATAGACATCACTTTTATAAGCCTCTGCATCTAACATAAAAACTACCACACACTTACAGAATCATATTTCAATTAATTTGAGCAATATAATTTCACGTTTATTGTTATATTGTATGGAAATATACATATATATATACCTCGTAAATCTTAATGCAAAAAACGAAACTTTGCAAATTTGACAAACAGAAAATTTCAAGGTATAAATCAAACATTACCTCCTCCTGATAATTCTACTTTCTGAATGCACGGCAATAACTTCATGGACTTTCAACGACAACTATTTGGTGATCCAAAATGAAATTTGGTAACTAGTGCCGTACCGTGTCAACTCAAGGAAACTGGATATTGATATGTACTGGACTATTCTTTTATTGTGTTAATAACAAAATGAATGTTGTTAAGAGGTAAGCGAAAAAGCTGTGGAAATATGATTATGCCATTTTCATATGATCCATGGACATGATTGTGTCCCAAAAGATAAAGCTCGTAATTTGCACCAAAAATTACACAAAACTTTCCAGCTAACTGCTTTAAAGTAGAGCCGGAATTTTTGGTAATCCTTGATGTGAGGGCTTAAATTTTTTCTGAAGCAACAATGTCCACTTTAAACATAAAATTTATGACCCTTGCGATAAAACTATCTCTAATCAGCAGGATTCTAGCTTTTGGAACAAAACCCATAAATTTGGCATTATAAGGGTCTGACAAGTTCATAATTTTGAGATTGACAAACTAGTTAAAATGAAAATATCGATAGAGGCATTCAGGCTCCGATTTTGAAGCTACTCATGTCAGCGCTTGCTAAGCTAAGCATGGCCTCAAGCAGGGACATGCAAACATGTTAAAAATATTAAAAAGGCAAGCTGAATCCCAACATTATTCATTAGCGAATACTCTTTTTTTTGAAAAATGTAAGAGTAAATGGGTAATGAGGACGTCCTTAGGTAAAACCACTGGATGAGTACAAATTGAGCCTTTGAGTTACAATGCACGGAGAGAAATTGATTTAGGAATTTTTCAAACTAATTTCAGGCTGATATATATTTTTGAAATTTTTTCATCTGTTTATGGTGAAGAAAACCTTGAAATCATAGTCTCACCCACATTTTTTGCCCAAGGTTTAGAAAAAAATGCTTACCTTCGACTTATCAAATAAACTCTCAGAGCTGAGTTAAAAACTAGACTAAGAAAAATTATGCAAAATTTACCTGGCATGTACTCCATCTGCTATGTGTTGGACCAAATCTCCTATGATTTCATGTTTAATGTAATAAAGCATTCTAACTCGAAGTAAAACTCTGAAAACAAAGAAACCCAAACCATCAGAATGAATCAAATTTATTACATTTATTAATTATTTGATGCAGATATCAGCCGCTTTTTTCTTTTCATCAAATACCTATAGTATTCTCTAAATTAGCATGTAATTCATCATGAAAATTTGAATGTTTTTATTATAAGCCATTTTCTTTTTCATGGTCTGCTCTTTTGTAATGAACATTGATGAAAAAATCATTTAATTAATAATAATAATATATTTCCAATAAGTTTTGATATCTTCGAAAATATTCACGCATACTTATCAAAAATAATCGTATATATTTCTCACAATGCTATTTATTGCACCCTCATTTTGAGCACCCAACGCTGCAGAATTAAAAAATTCTAGAAAAGCACGTGATGTCAGGAGTTGTTAGGGGCTTGTTCAAATACCTTGCCAGAGCAGTCATCTGTTCGCTCATCTGTACTTCTTGAGATATTGGGGAAATAACGTCAAAATTTCTAATTACAACGAAATACAACAATAATGATAATAATGCTCTTTATTTCAAATCCGAAATGTAATTGGGTGCGTTTCTTAATTCACCAAACTGGTGTGGTTGTGGTGGAGTATGGTGGACATAGAACATAAATGGTGAATGTTGGACTAGATAATTTGACATTTACGTCATTCAGACAACAATAAAAAAACGATTTGGTGGATCCACCTTCCACCACACCAATTTGGTGAATTAAAAAACTCGGTCATTGTGTCAATATAGGAAGGTTATGCGCATAAATTCCTCAACACTATATGGTTCCATTTCCAGTAGCATTTTATTTTCTTCTGTATACAACAATATTAGTTTCTGTTCTGATTTCTATTGGGCAGTGGTTGAAATATTTTATTGATTGATATTGTGGCCCCTTTTCCGCTATTGCAAGCCTGAGTGCTGGGTATAAAATCATGTTCTTGTATTGTAGTGCTGAGTTCTATTTTCAGTATAATATTGTCTGTTCTTGAAAATGAAAAGTAGATTCGCCTGTATGTGGATAGCAGTTGTTAAAATACTATTTTGTAAAGATCTTTTTTGTATTTTGAAAATATTGCTTACGCTCGACCTCGCTCCATAAAATAGAATTCCATACTTCAATTTCGATACGAAAGAGTTTTGATAGATTATTTTCAAAGAGTTTATGTCTAAATACTGTAACCCACAGAAGATGACAAGTTGTTGAAAGGTTTTTTGATAACTCTCGAATATGTTCTGTTAAGCTCAAATTTTCATTCACCATAATCCAAGTGAATATCGGATTGAAATTTGGAACATTATTATTGAATACTTACTCCAAGGTCAGTGCCAAATTTCGTTGCAATCTGATCAACATTTCCGGAGAAAAAAAAAATTTCGACAAAAATTTGAAATATTTTGCAATAAACATTTTTTTCGGAATTTTCTGACCGCTGGTTCAAAACGAAATTTCGCGTTGGTTTTCTCAAACTATAAACAAAGTTTAAATCTGATCAAATAAGTTTTTCATGAGACATCGAGGAGTTAACCTTAAAATTTCCAATGGGCCTAGCTCCGAGACTATTTGTCCGATTTCACCAGTAAATTATTTGGATTTAACTTACTATAACAATTTAGAGTCGCTAGGTCCTTTCCTTCGAAACTTGCAGAACATAAGGACAGACAGAATTGAATTTGACCGATTATTCTTCATGGAGTCCAACCTGATCTTTTATGACCGTTTTCGGCTCCAAATAAAAAAATTACAGACATTGTTACGAAACGATAACGCGCTATTCCCCAGAACAAGCGCATAAAAATAAGAGTGCATCAAGCCAAAATGAGATTATATTAAGAACTACCAGGTCAGAATTTAAGACTTATATTCTACTCAGAAATCTAATCAGTTGAAACTTACTTGTTTGCATGTCGACCAAGATGTTTCTTGTAATTACTCTCCAAAAAAATATCCCCATCGAATTTTTCATCCTTACTCCAGTGATTTGGATCGTCCACAGCATCCAAAGTATTGTCTTTTTTCTTTTTATGTTTATTTCTTATACCTCTTGGAACAGGATCTTTCAAACCTTGATGATTCTTGGATACCTTCGACTCGTCTCCAGGAGTAATCAAGTCCCAAATAAAGGAACGGATCTTTTCATCGCCACGATAAAATCGTAGGCAATAAAGAAGCTTTAAAAAAAGAGACAGAGTTAGACATGATTGAAAGTGAAACTTAAGGTTTATATTGACAAAATGTATCTTCTGATTCCATATACTGAATTAAAACTCTAGGCCTAAATTGTTTGACTTAAGCTTCATTCATATCAGAGCAGTGGGATGGCTTGAAAGATGATAATTGACACAGCATGTGAATGAAGAAATCATTAGGAAAGATTACAAAAATATTCCACCCTATCAAGATTAATTTCATGTAGAATCCGATGTTTCATTTCCTACTAAGTTCATCATTAAATTAGATTTTCACAGGATGAAGGAAAGTGGTTTTTTGAAAAAACTCTATTCAACTGATGCCGACGTTTCGCGGATATATTTCCACTTCTTCAGGGCTATAACAGAGAAAATCGAAAATAAACTTAACTACTCATGATGGTACAATCGAAAATTACAATAAGTTTTTTTTTTTTTTTTCCTTGAAGAATAACAAACTAAAATAATGTGCATCTATATCGAGTATTATCGAAAAAGCATGCATAGAGTTCACTTAATCATACTACATATAATTATAACTATTCTCGTTCAAAATTGATGAGCTAAAAAACAAATAACAATTACATATTACACTTACCAAAGTTAAAATTATGTTTTTCCCATAACAGGTCTAAAAATCAGTATAGTGAACAAAAACAACCAGAAATAGGAGAGGACTAGAAACACCTTGTCAGAAATTTCCATTAAAACAACTTTCAAAATAATATTACATATATCACTTTCAATGACCGAGCCAAACTGATGTGTTTCTATCATCTTAGCTTGTTGGACACAGGTGGAATCTTCAATATGTTCACGAATTGTTCGGAATTGATTTCCTTTTTTACCTAATTATTAGAAATTACATATTCAAGTATTTGTTTTTGAATAGGTCCAAAACGTTATTGTATACTAGGCTTAAATTTTGAGTATCTGCCTGACAATTTACGGTGTCATTCAGCTTGATTTGAATCATCTCGCTAACATTTCTTTTCATCCAACTGCTCTCAAAATCCAAAACAGACACTGCCTGAAAATTGAAATTGTGATATTCACCAAAATGGTGGTTTGCAAGGGCCGTTTTATTTTCTTTGGACTTTGAACTTTCGTTGCAATCGTACTTATGTTGTTTGATTCTGTTTTTTAAGAGTTGTTTTGTTTGACCCACATAACATTTCGAACAATTCATACACGGTATTTTGTAAATTAATCCGCTACTATCTAAAATCTTTCAACTTTGAGAATAAAGAACCACAACTGGAAAGATTATATGTTACGAATTTTACGTTGTTGGAAAAAGTATTTTTGTTTTTGTTCACTATACTGATTTTTAGACCTGTTATGGGAAAAACATAATTTTAACTTTGGTAAGTGTAATATGTAATTGTTATTTGTTTTTTAGCTCATCAATTTTGAACGAGAATAGTTATAATTATATGTAGTATGATTAAGTGAACTCTATGCATGCTTTTTCGATAATACTCGATATAGATGGACATTATTTTAGTTTGTTATTCTTCAAGGAAAAAAAAAAAAAAAATTATTGTAATTTTCGATTGTACCATCATAAGTAGTTAAGTTTATTTTCGATTTTCTGTTATAGCCCTGAAGAAGTGGAAATATATCCGCGAAACGTCGGCATCAGTTGAATAGAGTTTTTTCAAAAAACCACTTTCCTTCATCCTGTGAAAATCTAATTTAATTAATTTCATGGTTAGTGTACAATTTCTACACCTCGTTCTGACATCCCTAAAATTGGGCGCTATAAAATTACAACCTTGCCACATGTACCATTTGACTCATATGATAGTTGATCTTTTGGATTCAATATTGCATTATTTCAAGAAGAAGCATGAGGCATTTTCATACTTGAGTTCAAAACAATCCTTGAACCGTGTGTGTTCAGTGAATAGATATATGCCGGAAAAAGTGGGGCAAAGAATGAAAAAAATTAATATTTGAGATACAATAATTTACAAGAGTTTGAATTTAAAATGTATTTTCAGGTAATTATTGATGATATAAATCTCATAATTCATAATCAATAAGAGCATGTGTTAGTTTCATATTTACTCATTATTACAAATAATAATCCCAGTAGTCCATTTTTGTGTATAATATTATGGTTCATTTTCCTACATCACCTCAGTTCGACCGAATTACTCATAGTAAAAGATTGCATTATAGAATAATCCAAGTGAGAAGGTAATAATGTATTGTATATACTTACTATGATCCTAGCACAGTCTTCTATATCGACATCTTTCCATCCCTTCCTCAATTGAGAATTTTGTAGGATCTCATGCCATCTTCCCCAGCCAAAAGTGAGTAAGCCTCTCTCGACCATGAAGCATTCTCTTCTAGCCCAACTGCCATAAACTATTTCGCCTTTTTCGCCTTCTCTGGGATAATAGTCATCCCTCATTTTTTTCTTTTTGTGTTTGCTCCTTCTGGTGCGTCCCATTCCTGGAACACCTTCATTCTCCGGATCAGTGTCAGAGGATGTCTCCAAATCAGACATATCTATAGCGCTCTCATCGTGGCCATATCTTTTGATCTGGGTTCTCCTTCTTGGTTCTGATATGACCAAGTCCTCACTCTCATCCTTCTCAGTTGTATCAATCTCTGCTTTCTTAGCCCATTTATTCCAAAAGTCGGGATCATCCAAATTGATGTCGGAGCGGTTGGCGCTAGAAGCAAAACTAGCCTTGGAGAAGGTAGAGCCTTTCTCTGATTCCATGGTGATGACCTGTGTTCTTCTAGCGAGGATCACATCAATATCTTCTTCACAGAATTTATCACCATCATTCCCTTCATCTAACAATGCACCATAAGCACCTTTCTTCAACAAATCTTCGATTTCTTTTTTACTCAACTGTCTGTTACTTGAATCTTTACCACCTTGCGCTGTGTTCATACTTTGTAGGATAGCTTTATCGAGACCCAATTTCAGAGAAGCTTTGTCAAACATTTCTCTCTCGTAGGTATTCCTACATAATAATCTATATATCTTCACCATTTTTTGCTGACCAATTCTATGGCATCTAGCCTGTGCCTGAAGATCGTTTTGTGGATTCCAATCGCTATCATATATAATTACCGTGTCAGCTGCCGTCAGATTGATTCCCAGCCCACCGGCTTTGGTACAGAGTAAGAATACAAACCTGTCTGAGTCAGGTCTTGAAAACCGATCAATAGCTGCTTGTCTAAGGTTTCCTCTTATTCTACCATCAATCCTTTCGAATGGATATTTCCTATACATCAAATAATCTTCTAGAATATCGAGACATCTAACCATCTGGCTGAAAATAAGTACTCTATGTCCATTAGCTCTCAACTTTGGCAGCAACTTATCTATAAGAACCATCTTACCGCTCGACTGGATTAATGACTTGTAATAGGCGTCAGAGTCATCTCCCTGGGACTGTTTGAATTCGTACTGAATCTGTTCTTCAGCTCCATTCAGGAGATATGGATGTATACAACACTTTCTAAGTTCCATCATGGTGTTCATTAGATTAGGTATGTTACTATTTGTTGTACCTTTAGAAAGGAAAGAGAAATTTCTTTCTAATATGCCTCTGTAATATTTCTTTTGGATGTTAGTCAATTCGACTTCAACAACAGTTTCTTCTTTTGGTGCTAAAGACTTCTCAACATCTTCTTTCAGTCTTCTCAACATCATTGGTTTGAGTAAACATTGTAACTTTGAAACTTCTTGTTCCGTTCTCAAAGATCCAAATTCTTGTAGGAAAGCCTCAGAACTGTTGAACTGGTCTGGTTCTAGGAAGTTCAGAAGAGAGAACAATTCGTTAACATTGTTTTGCAAAGGTGTTCCAGACAGTAAAACCCTATGTTCCAAACTTAGTTGTCTCAGACCATCTAATAACTTACAATTTCTATTTTTTAGTCTGTGTGCTTCGTCTATTACACATATTCTCCAGTTGAAACCCTTAAGATCAGCAAAGTCAGTGACTATGATTTCAAATGTCGTTATCAATATATTAAATTTAGTTATCTCTTTGATCGGTTTTCCTTGGTCATTTTTGTAATGCATTTCATATTCTTGCAGCATGTTTTTACTAGCTGCAGAACCATGATAGACAATCACGTTCATTTCTGTCCATCCTTCGATTTCTCTCTGCCAGTTAGGAATAGTAGATAACGGTGCTATAACAAGGAAAGGTCCCCTCATTCCATACTCCCATGCCGAGTTCAAGAAAGTTAAGCTTTGAATAGTTTTTCCCAAACCCATCTCATCGGCTAAGATGCAATTTCTACCATTGTACCATGAGAAGAGCAACCAATTTAACCCTTCCAACTGATATTCTCTCAAGCTGTTACCGGCTTTGTAAATGGGAGATTTATCCAATTTTACCCATTCTTCAGGTGTCGGTTTTTTTTTAGGCTTCCATTGATCTTTTGGTGGTATTTTATTAAACCTTTCATACTGTTCTATTTTGATGGGATCCACATCTTCTTCCAACTCCCAAGTACAATCTTCGTATTGAAGAGATCTCCATTTAACCAAATAATGTTTAACAGTTTCTGCAGTAACAGGATCTGTGTGTACTGCAACATCCAATACTCTCTCAACCTCTATATAGTCAGGATTGAAAGGTTCGTCTTCAAGATTTTCGAATATGTTCAATTGTTGCGCTTGTTTCTGCTTGAATCTCTTTATTTTGTTAGCTATACGTTTGTCACCCTTAAAAAGTTCATCCTCAGTCTTCCATTCACAGTGCAAGTAGGAAAAGTTTCTATACTTTACGTAATATTCTTCAACTTCTTCCATCTCCGAATCTTTACTCTCAGATGGTTCTTTGGCAATTTTCTTTTCTTTCTTAGTTTCTTTATCTTCCTCTTCATTATCTGATTCTTTATTATCTTCCACATCAATATCTTTTTCTGTAGATGCTTCATCTGTTTCTTCTGTATTTTCAGTCTTTTCTTTATCCTCAACTACTTGTTCGTCAGGTGGAGGAGCAGGTTTCTTTGGTCTCATCACCATCCTTGATGACAGAACGTGTTGAACAACCATGGAATCTTCTTCAGTTGTGTTGACGTAAACGAAGTTTGGTTTATTAGCGTTTTCAGTTTTTTCTTCGTTGTTTGATTGAGAAGATTCTGGACGAGGTACAGTAGGTGGAGTCGGACCTGAAGATGATTTCTTTTTTGACTGTGATACAGGGGAGTCATCATCAGAGAATCGAAGCATTACGTCATCGATGTATTTTTTCCTTTGGGTATTTCTAGCAGAACGTCTTTTGTTAGAATCTTCGTCCTGGGGTGAAGGAGGTGGCGATGAGGCCATATCATCATTTTCTCCGTCCGATTCTGGCACAATTGGTCCTCTACGTCTTCTGCTCCTAGACGAACTTGAAGTGTTTCTGTTTCTTACTCTAGGTGCTGAAGGTTTTTTTGGTGGGGCACGTATTCTTTTCTTACGTGGTATTTCTCCCAACTCTTGTGGACTAGAAGGCTGATCTTCAAATGCATATTCATCTTTCACAACAGTCTCAGTAGATTCAGGTATAGACTCAGAAACATCATCGGGTGTTTGAGAATCTACTATAGCATCAGTCTCGCCAGAGGCATCTGCTGCAGATGAGTCATATGTTTCTTGCGCTGAATCTGGTAAAGCTTTCTCTTCAGGGAGTATATGGATTTCTGATTCATCAGCTGACGCATTTCCTGATGCTTCGTTCACAGTTTCTCGTACAGATTCTGACAACGACTCATCCATTATTTCCATCGATTTATTCAATGTATCACTGGCACTGCTATCATCCAATGCCTCACCTTTCTTTTTCCTGTTGCGTTTCTTAGCATTAGGATCTTTAGGTTCTCTCTTTTTCCTCTCCTTTGGAGTTTTAGGCTCTGAAGTTTCCTGAGAATCTTTGGGTTGTTTTGGTTTACTTGGACCTCGAGGTTTTCGTTTCTTCTTTTCTGAAAGTTCTCCACTAATAATATCTTCTCCCATCTCCATCATATCTGCAGGTTCTTCGGAAGGAATGCTAAGTCCCGCACCAGGTGTAACACAATCTTCCGAAACGGGAAGTTGTTGTGGTGTCATTGAAACATTGGTTATTGGCTGCGGCATCTGAATGGGAGATGCAGCTTTTTCTCCTTTTCTTTGCCTCGGCTTTTTGGCCCTGGCTCCGCTCTTAGATCTTCCTCTTCCTGTTGTGCTGGTGACTTGGGGACTGTCAATCATGGGGGAAGTAAAAAGTGGAGATTGCAAAACGCATTGTGGACCTCCGTTGCATTGCTCTGTTGCTTCGTGTTGACTTAATACATTCAGTCGTTCTTGCAAATGAGCTATTTTCTCCTGATGATCAGGACCTGGTGGCATACAGTAAAGTTCCTGGAGTTGTTGTTGTAGAGCTGCCCTTTCCTGCTGATGACTGACTGGAGGTTGGTAGCCTTGAAATTCCTGGTTTGGTAAAATTGTATGTTGCATTATACCTGGATGGTTTGGCATTCCCATCGTCATATTAGGATGAGTCATTGGTATAGTATGTGGTACACCAGCAGCAATACTTCTTGGTGGCATAGCAGGATTTTGGTCATATATTGTGGTGTTCTGACTTGGAATATTGGTATGGCTTTGTGTTAAGTTACCGACCATTGGGATATTTTGAGGAATTTGCGACATTGGAGTTGGAACGTTTCCAATTACTGCAGGTGGTGTAGTACTATTTAACGGACTTGGTTGAGTCATTAAATTTGGAGTAACAGATACTGGAGCATTACTTGTTTCATTCAATATTGGTGCTGGAGTAGACACACTTACAGGAGGCATAGGCAAGTCTTGTTGAGATCCGAACGTTTGAACGACAGTTGTTGAAGATAAGTTTGTGCTTGTCTGACTCACATTTGATAATAAGGATGGAGACGACCTACTAGTACTTATTTGGTTTGACATTACATTAGAAGGCGGTGGGGTGACAGCCGATGGTACAGATGCGGTAGGTTGAGATTGCGGTGTATGAACAGTATTCGAAAAACTAGTAGGAAATGAGGAATTACTATTTTGGTTGAGAGAATGTGGATAAGACGAATGAGTATTTGATGGCGCTACAATATCGTTTGTAGAATCCATTGACGAGTCTTGTGATAAAGAATTTTCTTGGGAAAATGTTGATGGTGCGTTTGATTGCACCAAATCGTCCATTTTTGTTATAGTCTTTGGTGTACTTGGCTCACTGTTATAGCCTGACATACTTGATACACAATTGAAGTCGGTGAAACTATTAGTAGATTTACTTTGTGTTGGCTGTTCGATTGGTGAAGCATGATCGCTCAATTCTTCTATTGGTTTTGTAGATTCACTAAGAGGAAGACTCACATCTGGGGCATTATTTATATTGTCATCAGTTGTCGAAGAAGGTGTCGGTGTTGGAGGATGTGGCGAAATACTAGCTGCTGTAGAATAAGGAATGTTCATTTCTCTATTCATCTCCGAATTTGTTGTACTGCTAGGCTGTTTATCTGGCAGGCTGTTTGTAGGAGATTGCACAGAATGAATAGGGGGCGCAAAGTCTTTGTGAGTACTCAAGGGTATGTTTTGAGGAGTTGGTTCCCTTATGGGCATTTCAGGAATTGAAATGTTGCTAGGTTTATTCAAATCAGGACGCAAATCCTCATTGCCAAAGTTAAAACTCATGCTTTGAGGAGGTAATCCAGGATTATTCAAACTCTGATTTGAGGGTAAATTTTGAGAAGGAGAAATATTTGATTGTTGAGAGTGTGGCGGTAGTTGTTGTGGCGGCGGTGGAGGTTGAGGCTGTGGCTGTTGCATACTTTGCATCTGTGAAGGATCCATCATGCCCATCAGTCCATTTATACTAGAAATATTATGTGAAGGTGGCTGTCTTGGAGGTTGACTAGGCCATTGATCAGCCATTTGATTTCTCATACCCATAACAGGCGACAAAGGATTTTGGTTTGGTTGTGGAGGTATCAATGACGCCCTAGAAGAATAAGGTGGATACTCTGTGTTGCTAGTACTGGAAGGAGGCATCACCATTTGTTCTAGAGCCTGCAAAGTACTTTGTTGAGAATAAGGCGGAATGGGAGCTGGCGATGCAGCCGTAGTTTTTGGCGTTAAGCTTGTGGCGGGTCTAGGGCTTAGATTCGTTTGTTGCATTTGTGGATGTGGGGACATATTAGGCTTAGCTGGAGACATGACTGGACGCGGCGACATTTGAGGTGCCTGAGGTCTAGGTGACATCTGTGGTCTTGGAGACATTTGTGGCGATAACTGAGGGAATGGAGCTCTATATTGCGGACTCGAGTTACCCATAGGACCAGCCGGGTGTTTCTGGGGATATTGTTGTGTCGGAGCTGGTACCTCCATGGACCTCTGTTGCATAGTTTGCTGCATAGACTGGTGCGTTTGATTGTATCCAATACTACTGGGATGCGACATTGGGTTCTGAGGAGTTGGTTGAGGAGTTGGCAAAGCCTGGTTAGAAGCAGGATGCCCAGACGGATGTCCCGGATGAGGAGGTTGATTCATGTGCGAAGGAGTCGAACTGGCGTGTGGTACAGGATGACCGGCCAAAGCCTGGGCATGACTCATCTGACTATACTGTTGCGCTTGCGAAACTCCCATCTCCATTTGATGATGTGCGTGAGGATATTGATGATGTTGAGGTAATCGTTGGTGCATATAACTCCCATACCCTTGCGATGCAGCCGGTGTAGGGTATCCGGCGGTACTTTGGGGGTAATGGGGCGTGTGTCTCTGCTGCATCTGATACGCAGCAGGTTGATGAGGTTGTTGCATCATAGGATGAAATTGTTGCTTTTGCGTTTCTTGTTGGTAAGCTGAAAGGGTTTGCTGTCGGTAAGCTCCCATCTGGGAATATCTATGCATCGGATAATTGGGCGCAGCTGCGGCAACCGCAGCCGCCGAATGCTGTCCCCAACTCGCTTGCATATTGTTCCCATCTCCCATACTGCCTAACTGATGATCCGGCATCGAGTACATGTTGTCTGTCTGATAGGGATACTGGTTAGGATTTGCCGCCTGCGGTGCGGGCGCAGGTCGTGCCATCTGTCGCTGGTGACCGTAGGCGCTGCCCGGAGGTCCCATTGGTCTATCGGTTCCGTAACCTTGAGCGTACATCGCTTGCGCGTTGGGATCCATGTGATTGAAATCTGTGCCGCCGAATGAAGCCAATTTTTGAAGGGGGGTCTCTTGCGAGTATGCAGGCTGAGAATAGGCCGATGTAGCATTGCGCGTTCCCGTCACCGCAGGTTCGAAATGATCAGAGCCCAGTTCGGGCAGACCGTCCAACATACCACTACCATCTTCGCCGAACAAGTCGTAAGAGTCCATCGCTTTAAGCGGCACATATCGCCTTCTTGTTCATCTCACCACACCATCGCTGTAAAAAAAAATTCAATCAAAATCTGATTCATTTCACGTAGGAAATTCAAAACATAAACAATAGGTTAGTACGGACGTCATGACAGAAAGCTTGAGCGCAATCGTGAAGATGCTCACTATAAAAACAAGTGGAATGCAAACCATCGAGCAGTCAAGCAACGTCCGAAAAATTCAATTTCCAAAGAGCTGATTATCGTAGAACCATTTCAATGATAAAAATTATTATAAACGAATTTCTAGCCGACAAATAGACACAACAGTTCCTTCCGTTTTTTATTGATGATTTTGATATCAAATACGAATGCAAAGGCGGTCATCTTTTCACGTATTTAACCCCCCAAACGCACTTTTGGTGATCCACTTTGAACATGCGCGCAAAAGCTGCTGACTTCACGTCAATGCTTTTTTAAGTTTTTCGAGTTATTCCGGGAAAACAAATTTACCGAGGAAAAACCACGAAATTTGACATATTTTTTTCCAATGTCTCCAAAAGTTATGGCCGTATCAAACTGAAATTTGGTACAATTTGGTTATGAAATATAGAGCTCAAAATGAGCACATTTTTCTGACATATAATAGATATTTTCTGAAAAATTTTTTTTCCCCGAAAGTACGGTCTCAACAAGATTCAACAAAAAGTTGCGCGTCATTATGCTTCAGACTCCTGCATAGTTTCAATCCAATCGCTTCAGTGGTTTTTGAAATATCAGGGAAAAAACCTCAAAATTTCAAATTGTTGTAACTCCGAAAATTTGAGATATTTCTTCCGTAAAGTATCGAAAGCTTCAAGGTTAAAATTTCCTTTGGATCATAATATAAGAGGTTTTTTTGGGGAACAAGCTACGTTGGGCAGTATCATTCCCTAGTAGAATGTCCGCTCTGGCTACTAACTTAAACAAGTGCAAAAAGCTGTTGGTCAATGCTTTTCTGAAATTCTTCAGAAAACTGAAAAGCAATATTTTATTCCGAGATGACCCAACCACATAACAAACTTTAGAAACCAGAGCAGGGTTAGTCAAACATAAATTTCGTAATAATAATTTTAAACCTCATTGATCAAAATCAATCATTCTTTTGCTATTATTACTCGAATCTGAGGGGAAAAATCACCTTAATATTGTTCTATTCAGATTGAAACACTCCCGAAATGTTGAAACAACAGACTTACAATGAGTAACCAAGCAGCAATCATTATTGAAACTTGAATGCGATGATAACGAAATCCATTTTTGGTAACAATGTCACCCGCTGTTATCAAAATAAAATAATAATATTTAATCGTATTATATCAAATCAACTGAAGTCGAATTAACAGCACACAATGTGACACGAAAACTGCCAAGGTATCTTGTTCATAGTTTTACCTCGCCTAATTATAATATTATCGGAATTGATAAAAGGAAAGTATAAATTTATCGAGTTGTGTATGTATATCGGACAGCGAATATATGGAATAATGAATGTTGTGGGCTTCCGAGTTGGGAATTATGCAAGAAGATTTTTCGTAATTCACCCAGTAGTAATCTCGATAGAAACTTACGTTTAGATGAAATATGATAAGGGTTCGTGTGTGGTTATATAGTATTAATGTGTATTTACACGGAATGACTAGTTCGAAAAAATCATGGAAATCTATTAGAGTCTGCAAAGCCAAAATATAAGAATAAAAGATTTATCTACTGTGATTTATCAGTCACGAAAAGATACGACATTCTCTGATGAAATTTCAATTAAGCCACCCCAATTTTTTGCCGCCCATTTCAAGTGATTACGTTCGAATATCTATTGTTACGCTACGTTATTGTCACGATGTCTATAATTTTCGATTTTTGAGCCGAAAATGGTCTTAAACGATTTTGTTGAACTCCCTGAAGAAGGATCCGTGGTCGATTCAATTCTGTCCGTCCTTCCGTATGTGCTCTACCTTTCCAAGTAAAAGACTTAGCAACTTATAATTTTCTGATAACGTTTGAAGTCCAAATATCTCGGTCAAGTTCGTTAATGGGTGGAATCGGTTGGATAGTTTCGGAGCTAGGCCTATTTGAAATTTTGAGGTTAATTCCTCGATATCTCATGAAGTATGAATCGATCAAATTGAAACTTCGTAGACAGTTTTGGAATACCAACGCGCAACTTTGAGCAAAATTTCGTGTGGATTAAGTTAAAAATTTTGAAAAAAATTTTATTCGAAAATTTTTGAAATTTTTGATGAAAATTTTTTTTTTCTCTGAAAATATCGATTAGATTTCATGGAATTTGGCACAAACCTTATAGTCAGTATTTAACAACATGTTCCAAATTTCAATGCGATCCGATAAATCTTCATGCTGTCATTTTTCAATGAAGTACTGAATTTCAATTCTATCCAATCTGGATTTTTGAAGCATTGGAAAAATAAATTTTGAATATTCATATATATATCTATAAAACTTTTAATCTACAGTGCGCATCAATTATGGAACAAACTCATTTTCTCAGAAGCAAAATATTGGGCAACAAACTCCTGAAACAGGTCAATTTTTGTTTCACTTTTACCAAATTTATATGCATTTTGGAAGGATTTTTGTTGCACCCTATGCCATCCTCATCAACCCTCTAAATTTTTTAAATAGGGAAAGTAGGTCATGTGGTACTTTTTTGGCAAGGTCTTTGTATCTTCTTCACAGGCGTGCAGAAATTTTCAAGAAAAATTTTTTTTTGTGAAAAACTAGTTCAAAGAGGTTTTCCCCTTAATGGGAAAAATTTTTTTTTACGTGAGGGGGTTGAAAGTTGTGCATGAACAAAACTGTAATCGTCGACCTTTATTCGGTGACAAATTTCATCAGGTACCATCGTCTCAAAGTAAATGGGCCATGACAAAGTGCACATACTGAAAACCTATTTGAACTAATTTTTCAAAAAAAAAATTTTTTCTCGAAAATGTCTGCACGCTTGTAAAGAAGATACCTTGCCAAAAAGTATCACATGACCTACTTTCCAAATTAAAAAAATTTAGAGGGTTGATGGGGATGGCAGAGGGTGCAACAAAAATCCTTCAAAAATGCATATAAATTTGGTAAAAGTGAAACAAAATAGACCTTTTTTAGGATTTTGTTGCCAAATATTTTTCTTTTGATAAAATGAATTTGTTCCATAAATTTGACGCGCACAGTATACCCACTCAAAATTTTATGTTTCCAATACTTCCAAAAGTACAGATTGGATCAAATTGAAATCCAGTACTTCATTGGAAAATGAAGGTCCATGCAGAAGTATTGGAAAAATAAAATGTTGAATGGGTAAATCAACGAAATCATTGAGCCTATTCTACCCATCAACGAATTCGACCTTCGTAATTAAGCCCTAAACCTACACTACAGATATCGAGTTCCTAAGTCGTTTCTTTCGGAAGTAACAGCAGATCGTAAACACAAGAGTATTTTATGTTCCCAATATTTCCAAAAATACAGAATAAATCTAATTGAAATCTAGTAGTTGATTGAGAAATGACTGCTCAAGAGTTAATAAAGAATTTCGTGAGGATAATTTGAGCAAAAAACACCAGAATATGAAATATGTATTTGAAATTTTTTTTTCAGGCCG
The DNA here is from genome assembly GCA_958510865.1 of Myrrha octodecimguttata. Taxonomy (NCBI): domain Eukaryota; kingdom Metazoa; phylum Arthropoda; class Insecta; order Coleoptera; family Coccinellidae; genus Myrrha; species Myrrha octodecimguttata. The sequence goes on from OY294057.1 coordinate 38,717,453, forward strand.
TTGTAATGACATGATCATAACGAAATTTTGGACGGAAATGCTCACCAGTGTTTTAGAACCATTTACAAAGTCTCATCATGATTGAATCAGTAGTTTTTGAGTTATTCCGGAAAAAGCTACGATACCGGGGAAAAAACACGAAATTCGAATTTTTTCCAGTATCTCCGAAAATTTTAATAGAATATGAGCCGTTCAGAGGCCAATCAACCTAAGTACATTTGACAAAATATCATATGGAACATTAAGAATACAAATAAAACAGCATTACTGTTTGAGGATTATATATCCTAGAACCAGGGCTGGGCAAAATACATGCTTGGCTTAATTGAAATACAAATTACAAAATACTTTCTCGCAGGTATTTGAAATACAAAATACAAAATACTTTCAAGTCGGGTATTTGAAATATAAAATACAAAATACAGTGAAAAGAGTACAACTAATTCAGCTCAGCTATTTTATCGCTAAATAAAGAATTTCCTTTCCTAAACACAAGATTTTTGAATGTAGTATCGGACAAACAGCCTCCTGTTGGGGAATGAATAAAACCTGTTAAAGAAAACAATCTTTCTGCAGGTCCTGATGGGCAGAAACTTGTGTTATATTGTATGAACACTTTTTTAGGCGCTTGTTCTGGGGAACAACGCGTTACAATTTCGTCACGATGTCTATAATTTTCGGATTTTGAGTCGGAATTGGCCTCAAACGGCTAGGTTGTACTCACTGATGAGGAATCCGTGGTCAAAATTGATTCTGTCCGTCCGCCCGTATGCGCTGTAACTTTCGAAAGGAAAGACCTAGAGTCTTGAAATTTTCAGGTTAGGTTAATATCCTGAATATCTCCGTTAAGTTCGTTAATGGGCCAAATCTGCCGAATGGTTTTTGTGCTACAGCCATTTGAAATTTTGATTCTTCAATAACTCGAAAAATATTTATCTGTTCGAAATGAAACTTGGTTGGAATATGAACAGTGTCAATAAGAAGAATTATCCATGGAAAAATTCTTAAAAAAATATTTTTCTTGAAATTTTCCTATTTAATTGAAATTTCCAAGTCACTATTTCGCAATATGAACAAGCGCGTAAAAGCTGCTGACTTCACGTCAGTGCTTTTCTAGGTTTTTTATGTTAGGATAATGTTCAAGGATGGTAAGCTCTTTGCTGTTATCGTTAGTTAGTTGACTAACTCTAACTCCATGATGAAATGATCATTGCGCAGGACCTTTTCTTCCTTTCCATTTTCCGAAAATATGATTGCTAGCAAAAGAACTAGATGAAGCAGATGAGCGTTTCGCCATCTGAAGAGAGATTCAGGAACTATTTTCTGTAGAGCGGTCAGCGCTAGATGTATTTGTTCGAAAGTATTTCGAAGACAAAAGTATCGAAATACAAAATACAAAATACTTCAGCGTCAGGTATTTGAAATACCAATTACAAAATACATTTTCAAGAAGTAATTGAAATACAAATACAAAATACGTATTTGTATTTCAAATACGTATTTCAATTACAAGTAATTGAAATACTGCCCAGCCCTGCCTAGAACCTAACTAAATCTGAATAACATCGAAAAAATGTAAGGGGTGATTCTGTGATGAAAATTAACGTGGATATTTGGTATAAAATTTTCTGAAAAAACCTCTCCCTGGAAAAGTTACACCCCTCTGAAGATTAACAAAAAAAATATTTCTCTTTTACATTAAGTTGAAGACACGAAACTTGGTGAATATTATTTGTCAACAATAAAACTACACATTTTGGAATTTTTTCAATCCTGAAGTATGCTAAGAAGGGGTTGAAATAGTCGACCCCTAAGATAAAGGAAAAACATTTTCCTTTATAAAAAACATGGATCAAAAGCCCAATTCATTCACTTACTTTTTCATCTCTACAAGTTTTTTCGAAAACTCAAGCATTTGTGAGAAAAACATAACCAATGTTAAATAGCATTTTATTGAACAACAGCCAACCAAATTATGATTCTACCTAGGCTAAGACTAAAACGATAGCAAACAATTAACAAAAACCGGTCGAATATCGACAATAAAAAATGTTGCAAATGACTGCCTTCAGCATCAAACAAGCATTTACTCTTCTCCTCATTGAAATGCGTATGCGATGAAATCTGCCTCCTGAATTTTCTATTGTTTCGCATCCTGCTACAATGCGGTTTCGCAAATCATCGATATTTTTTTCTCGTAAATGCTAGTTCTCGAGAAAATTTGTGGAGATGAAAAGTTAGTGAATGGGCTTTCAAGCCATGTTTTTTTAAAGGAAAATTTATATCCAAAAAAAGTTTTAACAAGAAATATCTAAGGGGTTGACGTATTTCAACCCCTTCTAAGCATACTTAAGGGTTGAAAGAATTCCAAAATGTGTAGTTTTATTGACAAATAATATTCACCAAGTTTCGTGTCCTTAGGTTAATATACAGGGAAAATCTCTTGGGGTGTAACTTTTCCGAGGGGAGGTTATTCAAAATATTTTATACCAAATACCCAACTTAATTTTCATCACAGAATCACCCCTCAAATTTCTTCGATGTTATTCAGATACAACCTGTATATGTATTTTATACAGAGTGTAACAGCCAAATGGAATAAATTCGATATCGAATAAATGAGGGGGTGTTAGGAAAAACGCTCGGACACGTCGATTTGTAATTTTAAATGCGCATAGTTTTCAAAAAAATAAAATTATATAGGGTGTTCCATGCGACCGTGGCCAATACCAACTTTCTTATTTCAAATGTAACCCCCTGTATATTATTTATTTTTTGGATTCTTCAGAAAATTCTAGACAAAATTCATGTACAATTTCCTATATCTATCTTCAACTTTTTCGGAAATATTAAGTGTTTTCAGGAATGTTAGGAACGTTAGAAGACAATTCTACACCAGATTAGCATGTTGCCAAGACGTTCGCGGCGAGCATTTTGAACATTTCCTTCATTGACATTAATTTTTTTTTGTTTTTTTCTTAATAATTAAGAAATAATCTGTATTACTTATTAGGTTTTAAGTGTAATGTACCGAATTTGTGAAATAAAATAATTTTTATTTGAAACGTTGATTTGTGCACTAAATCTGAAAACACTTAATATTTCCAAAATAGTTGAAGATAGGTATAGGACATTGTGCATAAATTGTGTCTATAATTCTCTGAAGAATCCAAAAAATAAATAATATACAGGAGGTTGCATTCGAAATAAGAAAGTTGGAATTGGCCACGGTCACATGGAACACCCTATATAATATTTTTTTCTTGAAAAATATGCGCATTTAAAATTATAAATCGACGTGTCCGAGCGTTTTTCCCAACACGCCCTCATCTATTCGTTATCGAATTTATTCCATTTGGCTGTTACACTCTGTATAATATTTCAGTAGAAAATAACTAGATTTTTCCGAAATGATAAGGTATGTTTAAACACCACTTCGAAACATCAATAATGCTCTACAGTGAAATTTTTGAAACAGGACTTGGGTTTATTGGTCTTTGAACGGTTCATATATAAACCTGATGAATGTTTCCCGAAAAACAAATTTCGAAAGAAATTTGAATCTTTTTCGAATTTTTCAACAGCACGATATCAAAAATTCTGACAAAATGTTGCGCGTAGTTATGTTTCAACTACCTGCCATGTTTCAATCCAATCGCTCAGATGGTTCCTGAAATATTTTGCCCACTAATAAACTTGACCGTCGCATTTTTTTATAAATGCAACCTAGTCTGAAAGTTTCAAGTCGATAGGATTCACCCGTACGCCCGTTATCGTGCTTACGGCCGGCCAAGCAGAATCGATTTTGACAGCGGATTTGTAGAGTTATACAGAAACGAAGATTATATAACCAGCAAACGTTTTGAGCAAGTACTATCGACATTACGAATTGAAGTTTTCCTGATTAATATGTGTATGAACATTTAGGATCCATTAAATCAAGAGACAAGGTCGAAATTAGAAAAATCCAGAAAAATATAATTGTCTACGGTAAATTGTGACAATAATAAACGGATATACTTACGAAATGGATCTATTCAATTATTCTATGTCATTTCATTCTATTAATATTTAATTGTATTTTTAAATTGCTCGGAGAGTTGTGTGCATAGGCAATTGCTGAGAATTATACAATACTGTAATACAGCTATTCTGTAAACTGGCTTGATTGATATCGTAATATCTGTGATGTAGATTCACTGAATTATCTGGAAATGATTCTATTATTCATTATTTCTTCAATGATAGAACTCAACTTGAATGTACAGGGTATTTACTATAAAACACCTATCTCTTCTCAAAGATATATCCAAAAGAAAAAAGTTTTATTTGAAAGCTGTGTGGTTATGACTGAATTTCATTGCCAAAAGTTCTAGAAAGTCACGGTAGGCGTTTTGGAGCTTAGTTACGAAACCCGATTCCGGAATGGGCAAAATCCAGCCAATTATTTTATTGGATATTTAATTTTTCCAATAGTATATCTGAATATACAGAATCGTTCGAATTGAAATATAGTACTTGGTCGAAAAATTATTGCGTGAAGGTTAATGCTAATTTCGTTAGAATCTCCGGAATCTTTGGACGGATGGGACCCGTGTATGATTTCCACCCTAGTAATAATGCCCAATTAGTGATTTCTTTCAAAAAATGTTGTCAAGGAAAAAAATCGATAGTAGAGCACATTTGGAGCCTAACTTCATTCGGGTACATGGATGAGTAAAATACATCGAAAAATTCCGCAATTCGGAATATTATTTTTTCAATATATAGCGGCGGTTGTTCTGTAGTTAGAAGTCATGTCTCAGGATCGTGGGGTCTAAAGTTCAAGCCTTTGTCCGGAAAAAAATTTTTGAGTATACAAGTAACAGTGCTGTTCCAAACGTGGCGCAAGAAATTAGTAACAAAGCCTACAAAGAACACACCCGGGTCTCCTAACTTGCAAAAGCATTATCTTATGAGCGGTTCCACAGCGGAACCTACGGAAGAATCATCAACAATACAAATCAATATTGCCGAGAGTACAATAATTCGATGGAATCAAATTTGGTCCACAATTGGTCTCTTGCATGTTTTTTTATCATCGGAATCAAATAGTCTATCCGTGAGACTACTGAAAAATTTTAACCGAATTTCGATTTTCAACGAAAATTCTTAATCTTAAATTTGGCTCCACATATTGGCTCTTCAAACAGACGAAACTTCGCGCCATCCGTGACGTACCGGGATATATCCAATATCTCTCTCTTCCCGTGTACTTTTCTTTCTAGCAAGCCAATAGACAGAGTCGGCTTTATCGATCGGTGAATCCTACAATATCGAGTGACGAAGAAGGCGATCTGAGGCGTTTCGACAGCTTCGACCTTGCGTCCCGATTTGACCATTTTTAATACCGAATTTTTCAAAACTCGCTAATTGTTGTAAGTGTGTGATAGCATACATTATGATTTTGTATCGATATAAAACGAGAAAAACATGAAAATATGATAATTCGTGTTACATGCAAGAGCGTATTGTTAAGAATGAACTCATAGAACGGTTTCGTAGTTATAGCCATCTGAAATTTTGAGGTTATTTCCCTGATGTTGCAGGAACTACTGGATCAATAGACGACTTCCAACCCACCATTTTCTTCACAAATATAATATCACTGGGAAACGGGAATTTCAGGACAAATTCGACATGATAAGGTTCGCGTTATTTATAAATATCCGTTAGAGATGCCTCGGCACCTCAAACAAGATAATTCCTTCCAAATATAGGGTTTTGTTAAGATCATCTCCTGATTGGCTGAAATTAAAGTTGGGATCGATGATTTCATCTTAATAGTGTCAAATTTATATAGGATATGTTCCGCAAATCAACTTGGTTATTTCAGTTGCCGGTTTTCCATTCCGTAAATATGAAATATTCGGTTGGTTTGTGAAAAAAAAGTCAATTACGAAATTTGAATGATGAAAAAACGTTCTTTCTGTACCCAGAACAAGTCAATGTTCTATGGTAACATATCCATAGCATAGAACAATAGTTATTTACTTTATGATCCATACAACATAGAAGATACAACAACATACTAGGTATGGTCTATGGATCATAAGGTAAATAAAGATTGTTATATGCTATGGCTCTGAATAAAGAACATGTTCTTTATTCAAAATGCTATGGAGATGCTACCATAAAATATTGATTGTCGTTCTGGGGTATAGACTTAATATGTCTATGTTTCTGTTGACAGAAAATTGCTCTTTCATCAATCAAACTCCGTAAGTAACCTTTTTTTTTCAGGGATTAACCGAATATTTCATATTCACAGAACGGAAAACCGGCAACCGAAATAACCAAGTTGATTCGCGGAACATATCCTTTATAAACTTGACACTATCAACATGAAATCAGGAATCCCAACATAAATTTCAGTCTAACGAAAACCTATATTTGGAAGGAGTTGTCTTGTTCGAGGAGCCGAGGCATCTTTCACGGATATTTATAAATAACGCGAACCTTATCATGTCGAATTTGTCCTGAAATTCCCGTTCCCCAGTGATAGCAAATTTGTGAAGTAAATTTTGGGTTGGCAACTTGGGCCGAAGTCGTCTATTGCATTGAAACTAGGCAGTTAGTTGAAGAATAACGAAGCGCAACTTCCCTTCGAAATTTCGTGGGATCGTACTGTCAGTTAATTCAAACAAAAAAGTCCAAAAATTTTTTCAGAAGCTGTTCATCATACCCGAAAATAATTTTGCTCATAGCTTGAGCTCCATATTTCACAGCAGTGTACCAAATTTCAGTTTGACACGGATATAATTTTGGGATATTAGGAAAAAATTTCGTGTTTTTTTTCTGGGTATCGTTATTTCCAGAATAACTCGAAAACTACAGATTCAATCATGACGAAACTTGGTAACTGGATCCAAAACACTGATGAACTTCGTGATGATCGTTTCGTTAGAACAATAAAATTCAGGTATTAAATATTCTGTGATCTTCTGATCATATTATCCTCGAGAAATTCGTATGAGCTTTCAAGCTGCCAATTTTCATCAAATTCTGGATTTCATTTCGATCTGCTCTGTATTTTCATAAATACGTATTGGGAAAATAAAATTTTGAATGGGTGTGTCTACCGAATCATAGGGTGGATTTTACCCATTCACAAATACGACCTTCGTAATTGAGGTACAAACCCAGGGATCCATTGAAAAATGTCAGCTTCCAGGTTCATGCAGAGTCAACACGTGAAAAGATGACCGCTTCAGCAATGCATTTGAACATGCTCGCAAAAGCTGCTTACTTCACGCCAATGTTTTTCTAGATTTTTCCATACGTTTCCGTACACAAAATATTGCTGGGTCACTATAATCCATGAATGACACAATTTACTGAATTTCTGAATAAACTTAGCTCGCGATTCATCAATCTCACCCGAACTGGTGAAACGTTATTGTTCAGTCCATGCCGCATGCACACTGATGAAAGAAAAACCTAGAAAAGTACCGACATGAAGTCAGCGGCTTTTACGCGCTTGTTCACATTGTGAAATGGCGACTTGGAAATTTCTGTGAAATTTAAATGGAATATGAAAATTTTCGAATAAATTTTTTTTTATTTTCCCATGGATAATATTTCTTATTGACACTTTTCATCTTCCAAACAAGTTTCATTTCGATCAGATGAATATTTTTCGAGTTATTGAAAAATCAAAATTTCAAATGGCTGCAATACAAGAACCATTCGGCATATTTGGCCCATTAACGAACTTAACCGAGATACTCAGGATCTCAATGTAATCTGAAAATTTGAAGACTCTAGGTCCTTTCCTTCGAAAGTTAACGGACGGACGGACAGAACTGAATTTGATCACGGATTCTTCTTCAGGGAGTTCAACCCAATCGATTAGGACCATTTTCGGCTCAAAATTCGAAAATAACAAACATCGTGACGAAATGATAACGCACTGTTCCCTAAAAAAAAAAGGGCGTAAAAATTAAATTCTCTCGAGGTCAATGATTATCCACCGTATTCTACGAATAAATATTCGTAACTGCTGGACCGTAAACACAATAACTTCCGAAAGAAACAGCTTAGAAACTCAATTTTTGTAGAGATGGGACCTTAATTACGAAGGCCGAATTCGTGAATGGGTAAAATCCATCCAATGATTCCGCAGATATACCCATTCAAAATTTATTTTCCCAATATTTCCAAAAAAACAGATTAAATCGAATTGAACGTAAGTACTTCATCGAAAAATGACAGTTTAAAGGTTTATACAGAATTTATTGAGGATAATATGATGAGAAGATAATAGAATATTGAATATTTGAAAAAAAATTTTGAAATTTTTTTTTCGAATTGTTCTAATGACACGATCATCACACAATGTTATCCTTAAACAGCTTTGAACTAGCTGCAAAGTTTCATCACGATTGAATCAGTATGTCTCGAGTTATACCGAAAAAAACAATGATATCGAGAAGAAAACGACGAAATTGTACATATTTTTTTATAATATCTCCAAAACTAATAACCGTATCGAATTGAAATTTGATGCACTGCTGTGAAATATGGTGCTCAAGGTATGACTGGAATTGTTTTCGAATGAGAACAATGATTTTGCAATTATCCAATTTAATTCCTCTATAAAATTATACACAATTTCATCTTCGGTCATTCTAACATTTGAAACTCTAAGCTTTTTCTTGTTTTCATCAAATTCATGATTAAGTTATATGAAACCACTCAACTAACCTAAACATATTAATCGAACTCTATGGAATGTCTGATCCACAGACATGGAAACATAGCCTCCATATCTGTGTAGACCTGATGTAAGTTTATTGCGTCTATGCGAATTGGATATTTCTGTGTAATCTTCTATGGTCCGGGTAAATGTGGGCACAGCATAACTTACGGCCTTCACTAGCTCAGGTGCGCATCCATAAAAATAAGGTAATTTCACAAATTTTCATCAGATTTTATAACATACAACGTTGAATATCCCCAAACCGGTGCGCTTGGAATAATTAAGTATTCTGAATTAAACATTACTATTTTATCTGCATTCTTCATGCTAATTTCTTATAGTTTTATGAATCGTTTGAAGTAGGATGAAATTGATTACTGAAGAATACATGTCTCAGTTAAAGGACACAGGAAACTTCACACCAAAATTCATCTCATTCGGAGTAACCATATCAAAGTTACAAAATAAAGACTGATTTTCTTGGAAATTTAAACAGCTTGTATCTTTTTACTGGAGCCGAATCTGATAAAATGGTAAATGAAAAAAAGCGATGAAAGGAATCTATGCTTAAGATTAATGTACATCTTGAAGTCTCATCCTGTATATTCGCAGGGAAAACAACTGAAAAATAATATAAAATCATAAATAAATACAGTCAAACCTGTGTAAGTGACAACTGGGTAAGCGAGAAAACTCTTTAAGTGAGTGGAATTGCCTGGTCCCGTCATTTTTAGCCCCTAAAACCTCTATGTATGAGAAATAGAAGCCTCTATAAGAGGAAGTCGTGAACCGCCAGATATATTTGTGTTCGAACCTCTATAACTAAGACTGCTATTTGTCTATAACTCTATAAGCGAGAGTCTGGCATGGAGGTAGTTCCCCGAAAACATAAACACATGTTTTCGGGGAATTACCTAACATTGTCTTTGTGGAAATTTGGCCCTTACTTTTAAAACAATCGATGTTACTACCTTACCCCAGTTGACATCAAGTGCTAAGAAAGCTTAAGTCTAGCGCAATGTCTAAAAGAAAAATCCGAGTTTTATCTCTCTTAACTTAAGATCGTGAATGCGTTTGAGTGTGGAAAATCGCGTAATGAAATTCAGAGTGAGTTTGGTCTACCAGAATCAACCTATTATAAAATTATCAAGTCAAGAGACTCTATAAAGTCTCAGTGCTCTGAAGGACACGGAAATATTAAGAGGAGTCGACATTCCGAGTTTCCCGACATTGAAAACTGCCTTTTAGAATGGATCAAACAAACCCTTAACAAGAACATCCCCATGGATGGCCCTGTTGAAACAAAAATCTGAAGACTTTGCCACAAGATTGGGAAATCAGAACTTTTCGGCTAGTAATGGCTGGTTAGAAGGATTTAAAAGACGTCATGATATAGCTTTCAAAAAAGCCGCTGGAGAAAGTAGATCTGTAGACCAAAGCGTGTGTAACCGATGGACTGAAGAACTGCCAAGTCTCTTGAAGGGGTATGATCCAAACGACATTTACAATGCGGATGAGACAGCTCTATTCTTCAAGTGTCTTCCTGATAAAACATTCACATTTAAGGGCGAAAAATGTCATGGAGGTAAACAAAGTAAGGAACGTCTTACTATTCTTCAATGCGTTAACATGACCGGTACTGATAAGCTACCTCTTTTAATGATAGGGAAATCAAAACGATCTAGATGTTTCAAAGGTGTCAAGACTTTACCTGTTGATTATGCCAATAACACAAAAGCTTGGATGACCAAGATATTATTCAAGGATTGGTTGAAAAACGTCGACAAGAAAATGATGATGAAAAACAAAAAAATCCTGCTTTTCATTGACAACTGTGCTGCCCACAATGACTTACCAACATTCGAAAACGTAAAAGTCATGTTTTTGCCTGCCAACACCACCAGTCAACTTCAACCTTTAGATCAAGGTATCATTCACACATTCAAACGCTTTTACCGCAGAGAAGTTGTTCAACACACCCTTACGTGTCTCGAAGCAAACAATAACGATGATATTGACGTACTCCTAGCCATGAAATTTGCAAGGAAAGCATGGTACAAAGTAAGTGACGTTACTGTCAAGAACTGTTTCAAGAAGGCTGGATTTTGTATCAGCACAGATAAACAGGAATTTATACCTGAGGATAATGAAGTTGAAGCTGGACCTAGCAATGAGGATTGGGCCAAGCTTGTGTGTCACGAATATACTGGTGATGTGTTAACGCCAACCTTTGAAGACTTTGTACAAGTTGACGACCTCCTGGCTACCGCCGGAGAATTTACCGATGACGATATCGTGCACAATTTCGCGACAACGTGTACTGACGGAAATGACAGTGAAGATGAAGCCGACCAATTGCAGACTTTGGATACAGAAGTAAAAAACATTCCAAAGAAGCAAGAAATTTTAATTGCACTGGAGAATATACACAAATTTTTTGAATACTCTGCGGTTGTTGATAAAACAATATTCGATAATATTTACGAATTAGAAAAGCATGTTCACAATTTGAATGCGGAAAAACAGAAGAAAATAACAGACTTTTTTAAATAGATGTGCGAGGTTCATTATTTTTTATTTGTAAGAAAAAACAACAGATTTTTTTTTAAAAGATGTGTGAGATTCATTATTTACTATGTATGTATTTGTAAGAAGAAAATTAAAGATTTCTTTGAATAAATGTGTGAGATTTTTTTCCTATTTGTAAGTAGAATGAAATACATTACACATATGTACATACATACATACATGTTTTACATTTTTTTTTATTCAACCTCTATGAGTGATAATGGTAACTTAGAAACCTTCATTAGCTAGAAACTCGGGTTAGTGAGAAACCTCCATAAGCGAAACAAACCTTGCGGTCCCTTGAACTCTCCCTTATCCAGGTTCGACTGTATATATATTTTTGAGCTTCATTCTTTCGTGACCAATTGAAATCAATAAACATATATATTATATTATCTGAAGAACTTTTCCATTGCCCTCGAAATGAACACAGTTTCAATTCTACTAAGACAATGTTATATTTTTCTTTGTAGCTGTACCATACCGGGCGTCCCACGAATACCGTTCGTTAGAATATTTTTGTGAAGGAATTGAAATTCACGTTTGCAATTTCAGTGAAGTTGGAAATTTCGAAAACGTGAAAACTCAATTTTTTCAAATTAGAACCTCATTTTTTTATAGCTATAATCGAATCTCCGTTGAAAAACAATATAGGAGTGGAAACAACACCATTGCCTCAAAATTAATATTTTCTTAGATATTCGTAAAAAACAATCTACGCGATCACATTCCGAATTGTATTTTTCTCAGAAAAAAAATTGTCTCGGAGAGAATGGAGGACATATTGATCGTTTAATTCAGATTGTACCCATAAAAATACTTAATTTCCATTTTTTTTTATATTTGAGAATATTGATATTAGAAATGTTATCGCGAATGCATATCTTAGAAAATATAAATATTAGGGCATTGGTGTGATTCCCACACATAAATTATTTTTCAACGGTGATTCCACTATGGCTATAAAAAAATGGGGTTCTCATTTGAAAAACTTGAGTTTTCACGTTTTCGAAATCTCCAACTTCAACAACGCTTGACCTCCTGTATCATAATTTCCAATTCTGACTATTGTTAGAGAAGCATTATTGTTACTTTTCGCGGAATCCTAAAAACGACATTTTTTCAATGAAAAACCTTGAAGATATCCATGTTTCAGCAGAGTTCCATTTTCAATTTTTTTTTTGCAATTTCACGTTGAAAAAAAATTTCTATTAAAAATTAAAAAATTTCACATTAAGACGAGTCAGAATTTAATAAGAAATCTATTTTCATTATAAAATTTGGGGCAATCCATTTGAAAAACGAAAGTTGGTGTCACTTCCGGTGAAACCGGAAGTCTCACGAATCCCAAAAGATTCACAGGGAGTCATCTCTTTAGTCAAAGCTTGAGTCCAAAATTGCAAACATGAATTTCAATTCCTTCACAAAAATATTCTAACGAACGGTATTCGTGTGACACCCGGTATACCTATAGTTCATTCACTGAGCTAAACCACTAATAGATCGAATTCGTTAGGTGACGTATTTGATCCTCCGAAATCGATGGGAAACTTCCAATCAGCCATTGTACCTCCAGTATGATACAATGAATGATCAAAAAGGCGCTGTAGGAACAAAGCTCCGAAAATTTGCTAGCTTATAGGTGCAATGCCAGAGAAAGAAATTTACCTGTGAACAAACATTCGAAAGAACAACCGTTTGTAACGATTATTCTTTAAGTTCAAAATTCTAGGAAATACTTTCGAGTATTCAAGTATACAACAGCTCAGGTAGAGAATTGTACTTGAAAAGGTACTTATGTCACAATTTTATATGGAACTTCCTTAACTTTGGAGTAAGGATTGGGAAATCCATTCTCTTGAGTGAAAAACTGTATTAATGATTTCAAGAAGAGAAACTACCCCTCTGTAAATGTTCAATGGATAGGTTTTGAAATATGACAGCACTGTGAAGAAAATTTTGTGAAATTATGAGCATAGTTCTTTAAAAGAGTCTGCATGTACGTTCTTCTTCGTTTATTTACAAGTTCCAATTCGAATTCGACTCGGTATTTAATGAATCATTGAGATGTCAATCAGATGTCTTTTTAACTCTGAATTTGCCCATCAACGAACTGTGAGAATTTGTAGGACATGATAACGCTCAGAATTAATTCAACTCGGAAACGTGGATAATATACGATCGTGAGAGATTTGAAGCATGTAACAAGTTTTGGAGAAGAACTAAAATTGTAAATTTTTCTGTTATGATGTAGCCGAATTTGCACTCTTCTTGGTAAGCAATCTTACTTTAGTTTTATAGTTTTTATCAAGAAATATTTAGAAGTATTCGAATATTTATTAATGCAACATAAGTCAAAAGTCATAAGTGAAACAATACAATACACTATAATATGAATCATTACTGATCCCTCTTTTCCATGGTGCTATGAGGAATTATTCACAACAATAATCCAACAGAACAGAAATAGTGCAACTTGAATAGTTAACTTTTATGTCGTAGTTATGAATATGAACAAAAAATCGACTATTGAAACTCAAAAGCTGTTCATCTGTTTTACATACCTACGAAATCGAGAAACTTCACGACCAACCCCGGTACACTACGAAATCGTATCATAGCAAATCGAAGCCATTGGAAATTATTCACCGGCACTAGCACTCGAATAAATCTGACTACTTATCCCTTCTGTCAAATCCTGAGCCTTTCAATTTTATTCATGGAAACAACACCAAAATCCGAACCACAACTTCTGAACTGCAAATGCCGACTCAACATCAACAGACGATTCGAACACTGTCTATTCATTCAAGTATTTTAGGAACCGGTAATACTTTTCAATTTCTAGGGAATTGTCACTTTAAATATCGGCTTCGTTTAATTACGATCCAGGTAGCAAGGGATGTAGAATCCTGAAGAATGTTACGTTACTACGAACGAAACATGCAAAACAAACACTGAAGACTGGGATTAGAACTCAAGGGGAAAAGCTATACGCTTATGGGCTTCATAACAACATGAGCGACATAACTTTCCACCCATGAATCCCAATCAATCGGAACCCGATCACAAATTACATAATTACAAACATTTACTGGCATAACCCATCCAAATCAATAAAATTTACCTATTCGGCAACACATAATCAGCGACAAACGTAAAAACCAATGCTGAAATAATGAACTATCGACGTGGGAGTGCTTAACTCAAATACCCCTTGCATTGAATCGGAATTAAGAATGAGAAAAGTAAGAAAATCCATGACAACGACAGTCGAACGAATTTGCAATTACCTACATCGGCCACGCATTGGCAACCGCGCACAACAGAAGATACGGACAGAAAGCGACTAAACTTAATTACTAAATTGATTAGCAGCGGGTGTCCTAGCAGACTTCGAAAATAATTAATTCAGGATATCCAAGTAAAACCGACATCTGCCATCATCCACTTTCATGGATTCTTAATGACCAAATTCTAAAACCAACAAACCACTTCCACGGCATGCTTCGATGATACAAATATCATCCGTCAACTTATCAATCTAGTTGTCGAGAACAATGAACCTTACCGACCGCCATTTGAAAGATGTCCAAGCTTGGCTTCGAATTAGCGACATTTGCGGTGTTCATCAAAGGTCACAGCTTCCCGCATTACTTTTGTTTTATAAAATACGTCAATGTAAACAAGGGTCTGTTCATGGAGCACGAATTCCCTTACGCAGCACAATTTCACATATTTCGACATACGACAATCGTAATGAGACACATCAGGCTGCTTAATTGGTTAGAATATCAAAATTTAGGATACAGTTGTGGAAACACAACCAATCAGGTGATAACTTCTATATTCGATGTTTGGTTTTTCTACAATGACTGGGGCGATATAAACTAAACCGATATGGAAATCCCCCTTAACCATTAAAGAAATACTGCTTTACACAAAATAATACAGGAATTCCAAAGTATGCGATTAAGAAGAAAGTGGTAGGACGATTTGCATTACTTACCATGGATACCTTAGATCTGTCTGTTTCGGTTGTTCTCTTTTTACTGCTTCGGATGACAATTTAACACTTTTACCGAAAATTTCACTGAATAAAACACTTCGTATGATGAATCACATATACATAAACCGAACTGTAGTTATAATTTTCTTTTTATTTCACGTATATACAGATATTTACCTAAAATTATTTTGTATATTATCCTCACGTATAAATATGTACTCCATTTTATCATTACGCTTCTGTTCTGTGAGCGCAGCGCTACCTGGCGGACAATTATGACCAGACGTCTGCCGTGGTAAGGTGGCGCCAAATTCAAATAAGTAATAGCTTCTGATCCCATTTCAGAATATCATAGCCATGAAACCCTAGAATTCATTGAAAATTTCTGGAGTTCTCTGTATCACAAGAAAAAACAAAGAACAAATTTTTGAATTGATAAAATTCCATTTAATATTTTCATTTACTTTTGATTTAAACAATGATTTATAACATATACATGAACATGTGTTGAAAATATACTTTTGTTGGCAATAGTCGAAGTTTCGGTGGGAAAATTGTTGAACTCTTGGTCTCTCGTATAGAATGTGACTAATAATTTAAATGGTTTCACCTATTCTGGTTTTGGATTTATGCATATTATATTGAAGCATCACTCGGCAAAATGAATCATATAATAACACATTTTCGTCGAAAAATATTTCATACTATAAGTACCTATCTGTTCTGAAAGGTTTTTGACCTCAAATTATATCTCGTATTTAGATATTTGATAAAAATTATATCAAAAGGTCAGTTATCAAGGATGAATCGTCATCACCCTAATTTAATATTCAGTACATTTATATAGGACATATATTATGATGACAATTATTTTTGGTATGAATCAAAAATATCAATAATAATTCTATACAAATAAAATTATTAATTGTCATAGAACATAGAAGTTGCTGATGAGTTTTTGCTTGCAATTTCTCTGGAGTAGAGTGCTATCAATTTACCAAATGTCTGTAATTTTCGATTTTTTTCCTGAAATGGTCTTGTTCAACGACTTGGTCGGACCATTGTATAATATATTATACAATGGTCGGACTCACAGATGAAGAATACATTGTCAAAATCGATTCTGTTCGACTTTCCCGCCGTTGCCACGATTACTTGAGAACAGAAAGAGTTATAGCAACTTCGAAACTAGAGTACCTAAGTTGCCTGTATCTCAAATATTCATACTCATTTTAGTTTTTGAGGATATTTCCTCAAGAAACGATCGGATTGAAACTTGCTTATTAGTTGTAGATGAGTAGAGCACAGATACGTTATTGGTGAAGTAGAGAATCGCATTGTATGTAGATTAAAAGAGCTAAGTCCAAGTTTTGTTTATATTTACTTTTTCGTAGACTGTTCATAAAATTTCAATAAAATTATTCAGACCATCAAATTAATACCTATTTTTAAGGGACAACAGCGTACCAAATTTTAGTTTATTTAAAAAAATAAACTCAATTAATTTTCTGGAATATTAAGAAAAATTTCGTGATTTTTTTTCTCGAAAAAACTGATTCGATTATGAAATTTGGTAACTATCAGTTGACTAACACTGATGCACAATTTTTCTAAAATACAGAATCGTGTTATGGGATGTATTTAAAAAAAAAAATGCCTGCAAAAGCTGCTTACTTTACGTCAGTGCTATTTGAGAATTTTTAGACTTGGTCACCAATCAACGCAGTGCACTCTTTTATTCGAATCAGAATTTCACAGAACAATCTGATTCAAATTGAAACGACATGAAAGAATAAATATTTCACCAGATTCTGCAACAATCGGTCTATTTATTGAAAACATGAAGGTGATTCCCAACAAAATTATTAAATTTGGAAATTACTGGTTATTATGACACAAATAAATATTAAACCATCCATTTTTTTTAATCAACTTTCCAAACTTCTCATTCGAAACTAAAAACAAATAACTCCTTCAATTTTCAGTTTCCATTGTTTCAAATAAAAACGAAAATTTATTTATTTGAATATATATACAAAAACAACTCCAGATTAAATCTTCACTTTCGAATTTCTCTTCTTTGAGAGACAATTCATTTTTTTCACTTAAGAAACTCTCTGCTTCTTCTTCCTTTTAGGTACTGGTTCATCAACAATCTCTTCAATATCATCTTCTGTATCATCAATTTCAATAACACTTATTTCTTTCCCATTTTTTTCATCTTCTCGATTGATAGTCTCAACCTTGAATAAGGACTTTCTACGTAACCGACCCACTGAAAAAATTCATGATATAAGTAGGATACAATTCTTTCTAGTAACCGCTCCATTGATTATACAATGTAAAAGTATACATACATGCTTTATTGCATAACTCATATCCATGATGTCTAACAGAATCTTTAGCTTGTTGTCTATTCAAACCAAGAATTAATCCCCTGCAAATTATACAACTTAATTGATTAAAACCCTTGGAAGTTTGAATATTGCTCAACTTACAAATTTATAACATCAAGAGCATTCCTCAAATACATTAAATTAGTAGCTCCGCTCGAAATTATTATACTCCTTGATTTCCCATATGTGTGATACATGTGTGCCATTTGAATTGTGTTCTTCCTTTTTGTAGAGTCTTCTATCATAGGACCATATAATAGCTCAAAGTAGAAACCTTTTTTGGCAAGATGAAAGTGTACATTTCGTTCTACTTTGTAAGGTGCTTTATCCTCAGGTGCGAATGTTAATATATCTGCTTCTATTGTGGTGGTTGTGAACTAGAATCATTTGGTCACATTAAACTTTTAGTTCTGATATATTTTAACTACTCACCATAAATGCAATCTGCGTTGTTGGTAATACTGCCAAAATAGAGTATTTCATAAAGTTATTAGATTTAGTCTGCAAAAATGTTTCAATAGATGAAAATCTTTTTGAGCAACAAAAGGTGAGCAAATCCAGAACTTACCACTCTATAATAAAAGTCTCTACTAGAGAATATGACGGTTAATCTCTTAAGTATGCATATGTCCGAAAATTCCTGCAATTAGATAGTGTATACATAAAAACACTATTGCCATTTTTATTTTTTGTATTTCAAGCCACATAATTTCTTATTTAAAAGAAGCTCTGTTACCCACCTTCACAATAGTTTCATCCAGCGTAATTGGTTCAGGAACTATGTCACTGCTGCCCTTTGTTTCACCTTTCTTTGTTTTCTTCTTATTTTCATTAGTGTCTTCTGAAGTCTCTTTGATTTCTTGATTTATTGCAATTGTTCTGTATCCATCTAGAAGGCAATATTGTAATAGAAATCTATTGTGGTCTGAAGTATATTGATGAAATCATAGTTAATACAAACAGGAATATTTCATTTTTACGGTATATGAAATATACATTTTAGAATTGACAGGGATACAAATCAATAGGAAAATTAACTTACATTTTCGTAAGAAGCTCAAAGTAGAAATTGAATTTTCTTGCGTGTTAAATAACTTTTGCGGGACACATAAATCAAAGTAGGGTACGGCGTTCATTTTCAACTATCAGAGAAAAACTGATTTTAATTAAATATAAGGGAATATTTACTTCAATTTCGAAGTACACTACACTTTAGGGATTATTTTCCCATCATGTACATGTGTTTATTTATTTTGAATTGGAAATCACAGAATCGAAGAAATGTTCATAGAATGTTTGAATGCACAGAATACAAATATATTTGAATGCGTTGGGCACATAGACAATATCCTGGGATCCAGATCATGATGGTGTGCTCATCTGCTCATCTGTGATCGATTAACCAGTGATGATGTTACTTTTTTCATTCAAATTCGAAGCAAAGAATATATATATATTTTCTTGTATTTTAATCTTGCTGACGTCATTTTTTTTTTCAGATGAGCACACCATGTATTTTACATCATCTACGGTTGACCTGGTCTGTGGTTGAAGTAGGCAGAATTTCATGCATGCTTGTGACTTCGACCTACACTTCGTGCTGACTAGTGTACTCTGTGCTGACTAGTGACTACCGCACATGCGCACTCCTTCTGTTGTGGAGGGTTTGATGTGTTTTCTTGGAATTTTGCTTACATTTGCAACAATTATCAAGAGAGCCCACGCCCACATAGTCTTCCATTGGCTAGGATTTGTGACAATCAATCAGTGTTGCGATTTGCGTATAATTCTCAACCGACGTGAAGTTGGCAGGTAGCATAGATAAACCATTGTTTAAACAATGGATAAACTAATCGCAAGGCTACCTCGGTAGACTAGTCGGCTGAAGAGGTGGACTAGAGTGCTGAAGGTACTGGGTTCGAATCCCGGCGAGGTCATGGATGTTTGTGGTGTTGTAAAAACAAAAATTGTCTATAGTTGGGTATGAATGATTAGTATGCAATAAAAACGTGTTACGATTATCTGTGCACATGGTGCACATGAAAGAGAAGATGAATGATTGAATGAACTAATCGCAACTACTGCTAAGCGATACGCCCTCTGGTGATATAAATTCGAACACTTCTAAGCTAGTAGTTTTTCGACGTGCCTGTTACCTGTTATTCTAACGTAATTTGCTTACTTTTGGAGTTCATTTTCGAGTTTTTGTGTTGTTCTCTGAGTTGAAATTTTGGAATACCGAAAGTGTTTGTAATATTCATCAATCGATTCCTTTCTTTCCGATTAAAAATTTCGATCGTATTAATTCGAAATGACATCCTCCCGAAATGACTATTGTTGTGTGCCTCAACTCAATGTTATTCATGGACAAAGAAGAAAGGATCTTCTAGCGCCTCTAGTTTTCATTTTTTCCAAAGCCAAATGAAATTAAAGTTAATTTGGAAACAGCATTTGGCAGGGAAATCAATGATAGAAGAAAGGAATAGCTTTAGAAATTGAAGATTGGAAAACAGGTCACGAAATAAATGAAAGTATGTTCACTGCATTTCTCTGAAGATGTTTATTTTCATAAAGGTAAATTACCTACAATGTATTTATTTCGAAACAACTTCATGTCATGATGTTTTCAGCTGTAAATAAAAATGAGAGAATTTTGAAGGAAAATGCTGCAGAGAAACTACCGAGCACTTCTGCAGTTACCTAATTCACATACTAAACAAAATCATATTCTAAAAGAGTGATCTGGTTGAAAATCTGACAAAAACTAGATATACTGTTAGAGTTGATAATAGCTGAAGTTACTAATATAAATACATCAATACTTTTCATTTCCTTATATAGGTAGGTTGAACCGGCTGTGTCATTTTTCATTTTTTATGTGTATCTTGAGCTGCTGTAATATGAAAATGAAATCAATTATATGTCTATCTGTTTCCTTTTCTTTAGAAATACCATGCAAAAGAACTAAAGCAGAAAATCTGTTTTCATGTTATTGATTCACTCGTTTGTAAACAAAGGACAAGTCATATCATTTGGACTGATTCTAGATTTACCACATAATATAGCCCGCATTCAGCACTTCTTCACATAAATACGAGTCCTTAAATTACTGATTGAGGTGCCTATTTTTCCAGAAATTCAAGTAAACTTAGATATTGGTTTATTTTGATCCACCAAGCAACATACACTAAAATAACGAAATTATCCTCCAGGTACGATTTAAAGAACGATTTTATATCGTGATCCAAACGAAAAGTTCCCTCTCAAGAAATCTTACACAATACTATAATAGTTTCTTTAAATATTCAAGCTCTGCTTAATAAATATTCGTTCTCCTCCACATTTCTAAGGTTTGTTTACATAAAACTACTAGCTTGGACAGGTTCCAAATTTATCCGTTAGGGCGCTGGCATCTTCGCAGAAGTTCCCAATGAAAATGCTGATTTGCTGGCAGGCAAAACTTCCGGAGATAACCGAACGGTCAGTGCCAGTAGCACAGACTGTGCTTTGATCTGTGCCGGTAGCGTCACCACAGATCTGGTCTGTGGCGTCACAGACCAGTAGTCTGTGGTAGCGTCGTAGAAGTTCGAATGTTTCCGCGAATTCGATGAGATCCACTCAGTTTATCTTCATTATGATGGAAGTTATACCACAGTCTGGCTATACCTCATCGCCGAACTGACGAAATATATCCAAACAATTTATTTCGCTACCCAGGTACACAAGAGATGTTCTCGATTATCAAATGCTTTCCCATGAAAGTAAAACACATTTGTCATAGTTAAATGCTTGAACTAGATTTGGAAAATAATTCTAGTGTTGGACTGAGCAAATTTTCATAATTTTTTTTAGGTACTGTTACCCACTGCAGCTGCGATAAATTAAATACAGATGCTTTTTTATGGCTAAGCAGAACCATTGTATAAAGAGGGACTTTATACAATGGCAGAACACGTATTTCATTACAATAATCACTTGCACTTGATTGGAAAAAAATACCAGAGTCGGACTACACTGAACAAATTTTTATGAATTTTTTTAGGTATTTGTTTCCACAGCAGCTTCCATAAAATAAATACAGACGCTTTCTAAAAGCTATGGAGAACATTTTTTTCATAAAATAATCATTTGCACTTAATTGGGGAAAAAATACCAGAGTCGGACTGAACAAATTTTCATTAATTTTTTTAGGTACGTCTGCCGTCAGCAGCTGCGATAAAATAAATACAGATGCGATCAAATATTTACAGATGATTTCTTATGGCTAAGGAAAACAACTTTTTATTGAATAATCACTTGTACTTGATTGGGGAAAAAATACCAGAGTCGGACTGAACAAATTTTCTTAATTTTTTCTAGGTACTTTTCTCTCAGCAGCTGCGATAAAATGAATACAGATTCTTTGTAATGGATAAAGAAAACATGTTTCTCATAAAAGTGATGACTTGCACTTGATTGGGGAAAAATACCAGAGTCGCGGATTGAACAAATTTTCATGAATTTTTTTAAGTACATATTTTCGCCCACAGCTGCTGCTATAAAATGAAAACAGATGATTTTTAATGGTGGAGGAAAACACGTTTTTCATAAAATAATTGCCCGCACTTGATTGGGAAAAAATACCAGAGTCGGACTGAACAAATTTTCATGAATTTTCTTAGGTACTTTTGCCCACAGCAGCTGCGTTAAAATAAATACATATGCTTTCTAATGGCTAAGGAGAACACGTTTTTCATTAAATAATCACTTGCACTTGATTGGGAAAAAAACCCGCGTCAGACGGAGCAAATTTTGATTGGTATTTTTTATGCAAATTTCCGCACCCACCCAGTATGTAGTGCATAGTCAGAAGTGGGCATTCCATCTACTATCGAGAGGACTCTACCTCTATCAGTCAAGTTAAAGACATCGCTTATTCGATATTTGACATTGGGTGCGTTACCTTTATTATGGGTGGTTCGCCAGTAGCCCTATCATCCCAAATGACAATTCACAAAGAACGCTTGCAAATATTTATATATTTTGACGAATTGAGAGAACCGCCTAGCTTGAACATTCAAAAAAGGTAATTGAATGTCAATTCTGAACAAACTTGACAAATACCGTAATTTATAAACGATTCATGTTCAATAGATAGACAATGTATATCATTGACAATAGGCGCAAGAAACTGATTCATTCAGTGTAACTGTTCTTCGGCATATACGGCATGCATTCCGTATATTATCCGATCTATTAGGAATAAGGGTTTCTACATCTTTTCAATATTCTCCCATATCGATAACCGTTTATATTTCACGTTTATTTACCAGATAGTCAAAAAATCTCATACAATACTTACCGCAGAATGTCTTTGCCTCACGTGATTAAAAAGTAGGCCGACTAAGTTTTATTCAAAGGATCATCATTTTTCACGTGATTATAAAAGTCAATAAATTGACAAAATTTATTCATATAGAAATTAGTTTTTTTAATGTCTCCATCTACGTAAGTTTTTATCGCAGCTGCTATGGGCAAAAGTACCTAAAAAATTCATGAAAATTTGTTCAATCCGACTCTGGTATTTTTCCCCAATCAAGTGCAAGTGAAGAAGGCATCTGTATTTATTTCATGGCAGCTGCTGAGGGCAAAAGTACCTAAAGAAATTCATGAAAATTGGTTCAGTCCAACTCTAGTATTTTTTCCCCAATCAAGTTCAAGTGATTATTATCTGAAAAACGTATTCTCCTCAGCCATTAGAAAGCATCTGTATTTATTTTATTGCAGCTGCTGAGGGCAAACGTACTTAAAAAATTGATGAAAATTTGTTCAGTCCATTTCTGGCATTTTTTCCACAATCAAGTGCATGTCATTTTTTTATGAAAAACATATTTTCCTACGCCATTAGAAGGCATCTGCATACATTTTATCGCAGCTGCTGTGGGCAAAGTACCTGAAAAATTAATGAAAATTTGCTCAGTCCGACACTTGAATTCTTTTCCTAATCGAGTGCAAGTACTTAACTATGACAAATGTGTTATACTTTCATGAGAAAGTATCTAATTATAATTGAGAACACCTCTCAACCTGGGTAGCGAAATACATTGTTTGGATATATTTCGCCAGTTCGGATGAGGAATAACTTCCATCATATTGAACATAAACTGAGTGGATCTCATCGAATTCGCGGGAGCATTCGATTTTTATGACGCCACTGGCCGTTCGGGTATCTCCGGAAAGTTTGCCTGCCAGTGCCAGCTCTATCTGTCAACTTCAAATTTTTGTTTTCTGTGGCCTAATATTATTTATTAATTATTATTTTAGGTCTATGTCATCCTCCCAATTTTTATTTGGAATACAAATATTTTTTTGATGTTATGAATTTCATTAAACCGCTTTTGATTCGGAACGTGGAAATATACCAATGCCTTTATCAATTAAGAAAAAGAAGTCTTTATTCCTTCAGATATCTTCATTTGAGCGGTTCTTATGAGAAACACAAGCAGGATGATAAGAACTTGCATTCCAGGTACCGCGTTTTCAAAGATGAATCCGAAGTGGTATTAGACATATATGATGAAGCTAGATCAACTCAATATGGCTATGACCTTCCGCAAAATGAAGAGGAGGATAATGATTCTGATTTATATCAAGGCTTGAATTTGAACCGTAAAGATGGTATAGCCTGTTGATTTCTATTTTATATAACTATATTTTCAAGGTGGTCTAACAGGCGTCTTCGATATTGAAGACTTGGTAGATGTTTTACAAAGAGAAAATGCAATAGATATATTTGTAGCTAAGATACCTGACGGAATCAATTATGCTGATTTCATTTGTGTAGTATCTGTAAAATCTGCAAGGCATATGCATGCTGTCTCCCAGTTTGTTAGAAGAGTATACAAAATGAAAAGAGGAAAATATGATATTATTCCCAAATTGGAGGGAGAAAATTCAAAGGATTGGCAAGCATTAGATTTAGGTATGTTAGGCTCCATTTATTCATGGTTCCAATCATAAAATTAAGGTTTAAATGAACATTTTCTTTACATTAGATGTAAAAACTCAATGTTTATTTGCTTATGGCTATATGACATAAGGCGCTTTCTTTTTGGCGTTTGAAGCCCCAGGGTAGCTGAGTGTTTGTTGCACTTGAGCTACTCTCAAATCGAACGCAAATTAGTGGTTTGGTGCAATGAAAACTCACTGCACATGCGCGGTTATTTACTGTTTTGATTGATCAGCTGTGATCTACACTACACTTGCAAACGAATATTCTAAATAGTTTCTGACTATTCTGTATTTCCATTATTATTGTACATATTTTTTACTCCAATAGTGGAGGGATTTTTGAATTCACTAATTTTGTTAAGAATGTCTGATTCTGAGGACGAGCATGTTATAAATGCTGTAAGTCCTTTGATTGTCTGAATCATTTATTAGCAATTCCTTGTTTTTACTCATTTTGCAAAATTTGCCTTGATTTATAGCCAATATATATTAGATTATCTATATGTCTATATTAGATAATCACAGACTGTAGTGGTTTGATCAACAAATGTTATTGTAAATATAAACAAATGATATGTAGTAACCCAAAAGAGCTTGCTGCCCCTTGTCAGAGGTTGGTGCATGAGGGGGCAGGGGAAGGTAGTCGGAGGAGCTCAGATGCACGAAGCTCCAATCAAAAACATGCGCGCAAAAGAACGCGTCAACGTTAGGGTTTCATGCGCTTGGGCAGCTCCGAGCTCCCCAAATCGTCAAATAGAACGCTCGTATAGATTCACTATGGGAACCTCAGTAAGGCAGCATATTGCCATCAGCTTACTTTATGAACTGAGGCCTATTTAAGCTCCACTAGCATAGTATCTGCTATAATCCAATAATAAAATGGAACCTGTTGTCTTATGCAATGTTTTAAGTTTTAGTTCTGAAGAGCATACAAGATCTGTATACCAAACTGTTTGGATTATCGATAACAGTTTTCATTTTTAGGTCATCTCGTTTCAAATCTGAAACCTAGGTTTATACAACAAACAAATAAAACTGGTAATGATCCAATTAATTCGTGGTTCCTTCTTCATGTTCTTATGTTATCTGCTGTATAACCTCATCTTTAGTTAGAATAACAGATGTTGTCTTTTTTTTTGTTTTGATAATATTCAGAGAAAAAATTATAAGGATTGCAATAGAAAAAAATCTTCAACACTTTGTGTTCTGTTAGCTAATTAGATCATTTGACAAAAAGTTTTGAAGCAAAAAAAACTATAGCCTCTAAATTATACATCCTCTGTTTGCAGTTTTACCAATATCCATTTATTCCATAAATTTTCATACCAAAAATAATGCTGAATTACCAAAACCCATAAATGGCTTCATTTCTACATGAATTAAGCTCAAATAATCAATTTCCCTCAAACCAATGTTATTATGGTATAGAGCCTTTATGCAATGGTATTACTGTTCACCCATCTATCTTATCTACGAGGAGTTTTTATCCAAAAATCATTTTAGGTAATATAGCTCTACACATCTTCTCGAAGGAAGCACGTTGGAGGTATGATTTAGACTCTCTCTGGGCTGTTGGTCCAAAGATGGATTCAGAGTACAATAAAAAGGATCCATTGGTGGAAATGTTAGAAAAGAATACTTACTATCTCAATGATCTGAAACCAGCTAGCTAAACATTGGATTAGTTTATTTCGATTCACATAATTATTATAAACAGGAGCTTCATGACCAAGATCTGCTTATGGTGTCATTAAGAGATAAACTGAAAGTTTGGGAAAAATTGGTTTTCCTCATCACAAGATCAGATTTCTGTTTTCCTATATATGAAATGAGAACAAATATAAATTCTCGCAGGAAAAATAAAAGTTTGTAAGGAGTTCCATTTTTATTTTTGATAACTTGATCGGATGATAAATATTAAAGGAGATATGGAATTGAAATGATTCGTGTGTTCTTGAAAATCAGAGCATATTCGTTTTACATCATTTCTGACTCAGAATTGGGAAATTATAGACCTTTTGGAAAATTGTAACGCTCGTATGTTTCCTTGAACAACCATGCAAAAATATGAATGAACGAAGAAAAACGTTTAACAGAAAATTTCAGCCGCTTATTTCATAAAATGATTCACTAACCATTACACTCATATGGTTATAATTGAGAACACTGAACAACACAGTATAAACTTACTCTCCATCCAAATACTCGCACTCATACTTTATTTCTCTCAACCCATGCTTCAGAAACATGTCCATCATCAAAAGGCATAATAATAATGTATCATACATTTTTTTATCTCGGACTGGTATAGTTTTCATTGATTTTGATGAAACCAAGACTGTATTTCTCTATTTTAGACGAAAAACTGGATATTTATGTACTTTGGAAAATTTATAACATAAAAGTCGGTCCTTTTTTTATGCGCTTGTTCTAAAGAACAATTTAAAGCGTTATCATTTTGCCAACAATTCTGCAATTTGCGAATTACGGACGGCAAATGGCCTTCAACGACTAGGTTGGACTAACTGTGATGAAAAATTTATTATTGAATTCTGTCTGTCAGGCCAGAAACACTGTAACTTATTTCGAAGGAGAAAACCTAGTACCTAGAGTATTAACTGAATATCCAGGTTGAGTAAACTCAATATAATAAAATCTAGAGAAACACTGACTTGAGGTCAGCACCTTTTACGCGCTTGTTCACATTGCGAAATGGTGACTTGGAAATTTCAATGAAATATAAAAATTTTCGAAGAAAAAAAATTTTTTTTGCGAATTTTTCCATGGATAATTATTCTTATTGACACAGTTCATATTCAACCAAGTTTCATTTCGATCAGATAAATATTTTTCGAGTCATTGAAAAATCAAAATTTCAATAGGCTGTAGCACAAAAACCATTCGGCCCATTAACGAACTTAACCGAGATATTCAAGATCTTAACCTAACCTGAAAATTTCAAGACTCTTGCTCCTTCCTTTCGAAAGTTACAGCGCACACGGTCGGACGGACAGAATCAATTTTGAATACGGATTCTTCATCAATGAGTCCAACCTAGTCGTTTGAGACCAATTTCGGCTCAAAATTCGAAAATTACAGACATCGTGACGAAATGATAACGCGCTGTTCCCCAGAACAAGCGAGTAATAATGAACCAAACATTTGCGAAGTTACACAAATATGAAATTGAGGCGCTTTCCTCAAAATGTATCTCCCAATATCTCCAAAAACACATATCAGATCGGATTGAAATCCAGTACCCATTCAAAATTTTATTTTCCCAGTATTTCCAAAAATACAGATTAGATCCAATTGAAATCCAGTATTTTATCGAAAAATATCATGAAGATGATATGAGCAGAAAAGATTACAGAATATTGAATATTTGAAAAAAGAATTCGAATTTTTTTCCAAATTGTTCTAATGGCACGATCATCACCAAATTTGGCACAAAGTTGTCCATCAGCATTTCAAAATTAGCTGCCAAGTTTCATTCCGATTGAATAAGTATTTTTCGAGTTAATCCGGAAAGAAACAACGATATCGAGAAAAAAAACACGAAATTTCATATATTTTTTTCCAATATTTCTAGATATCATGGTTGTATCGAAATCAAATTTGGTTCACTGCTGTAAAATATGATTTTCAAGGTATGAGCAGAAGTTTTTTCCGGATTCAGTGTATAGTTTCCAAAAAAAACAATTTTTTTTTAATTTACTGACAGTGTGATCTCAACGAAATTTCGTGAAAAGTTGTGCGTTGCTATGCTCTAACTAACTGTCAAGTTTCAATTCAATCTCATGAGTATAGTTCCTGAAATATCAGGAA
Organism: Myrrha octodecimguttata; assembly: GCA_958510865.1. Lineage (NCBI taxonomy): Eukaryota > Metazoa > Arthropoda > Insecta > Coleoptera > Coccinellidae > Myrrha > Myrrha octodecimguttata. Next base: position 38,745,984 of record OY294057.1, read on the forward strand.
ATTAATTTCAAATGACCATTTACGAAACCATTTGACTGATTGGTCCCATTAACGCCGCATTCCAATACACGACCTAATCTGAAAATTTCATGTCGCTAGCTTGCTTCTTGCGACAGTTATCGTGGCGTCGTCTAGCCGGTCGGACGGATATAATCTATTTTGTCAGCGGATTCGTCATCCGTGAGTTCAACCTAGTCGTTTGAGACCACTTTCGGGAACAAAGTCGAAAATTACAGACATTTGGACAAAACGCGATAGCACGCTGTTCCCCAGAACATACGCGCAATTATGCTTTTCATAAACCGTTGTAGAGACGCTTCCAATACCTTTCAAATGAAGTATCACTCAACCTCCCTTCCCCATTAAATTTTGATGGGTTAAATAAGCGCCCCCTCTTAAGGGGTGTTGCTTGTTCAAGCCTAAAATATTCATTAAAGATGCTTCCCAAACAAAATCATTCGACGTGTTTCGGTAAATTTTTCCAATAACTATAGGATAAGAAATATACGGGGAGGCTCGTCTGCACCCTGTATACGGACGATAATCAGTATTCTTCATAATGTGACGAGTACGGCCCTGTCTGTGCTAGTATACTCCAGAAAGCTCCAGACGTCTATGAGTCACCCGCCTCTCTCTCGAATCTTCTCGCAATTGCGAGGAGCCTCACAGGGACTTATTCAGCAGAGTTATTCGTAGCGGAAAGTGTTCAATGAAAATAAATTAGTGTGGAAATACATTGTGCACAGACTTTCATAGAATGAGTTGTTTAGTTATTGGAACAGTAGGGTAAATAAATAGTTTAATTATTCTGAACGTTTTGATAAAACCAGAAAACGTTACATTGGTGTCAGGTGTGCGGTTCGACATCGCTCGAATTGAATAAATAAATCCTACTGATTCGAATTTCTGCCAGTAACTACCACAGTTATCAGAATATTGCTAAAAGTTGACATTAAACACCCTGTATCTTATGCTTCGAAAACGGGGTATATGTCATAAGGCAAAAATGACTTTCCCAATGTAATTTATACAGCTATATATATAATATTTGACCAGTTTATGGTGAAACACCCTGTATATCCAATATAACGACGATATTGAAATGAATTTCAGAAATTATAATCGTTAAGTGATATTGGCACTAAAACGTAATGTTCCATTGATAGTGTAGTATATATTAAACTAGATATTGAACACACGTAATAACTCACTTCTTAATTTCCCAGGTTTATTTCATAATCTCTTATAACAAAACATACAAGTTCTCACGTCAAGGATTCTCCATCAACTTCCCGGCTCCGGCGTTCCCCAACTTCCACATAAAGTAATTGTACATATGTGTCCTGTGGCGTTCTCCTGATCTATATAACGTGCTGCCATTCATATGAACTACCATCAGTTACATCTACTACAGCTCGGCCATCCTGACCTCAAATAGTTTACCAACATTACAAAATAATAATTTTCTATCCAAGGTAACTTAAAATGTAAAATCTTGATTCAACAATAAATCCAAAATATTCATTCACTTAAAACATCAATAAACTCAAATAAAACAACAATATCCAATATTATCCAAAATAATCTTTGCTAACATATTCATATTCTATGTCATTAGAGTTATTTTCAACATCTTCATCAAAATCAATACATTCATATTCTATTTCATTTCAGTCATATTGATTTGTAATTGTGGATCGATTATTGATCAATAAAATAGGTTTAAAGTTCACTGTTCTTTATTAGAACCAAAAAACACATAAAGTAAACGGTTGACAAAAATGGATGCTACTTCGTACAGCAACTGAACTAAAAAACTATCTTCTTGTTAATGCAACTAACGAACTCATAAGCTCAAGTATTCTACATACATGAATATTGGATAAGAGCGACATCTATTGGTAGATAGCGGAATTGAATGTAAACTTCAACACCCCCGCACAATTCTGCAATTCTAAGAGCTTACAACTTCGTAAGTATACAATTCACACTTAACTATTCATAACACAACATTAAATTATTTCAGATACATCTATTAAACCAATAATGCTACAAAACTTGTTTAATTTTGCATAAGGCAACGACTTCGTCATCATATCTGCAACCTGTTCATCACTCGGTAAGTATATAATCTTAATTTCTTTTTCATTAATTAAATTTCTAATGAAATGACATTTAACGTCAATATGTTTAGACCTTTTGGTCTCCAATGTGTTAGCAATCTTAATAGCTGACTGATTATCTTCATGCACAATAATATCCCTAACATTATAAGACATGTTAACCAATAACTGCTTCATAAAGATACATTCAGTTACACAAAGTGAAAGAGCAACATATTCTGCCTCGCAACTAGATAACGCAACAATATTTTGTTTTTTCGATTTCCAAAACACAAAATTATTATTCAAAGCTAATACAAATCCACTAATACTCTTGCGATCATTTATATTCGAAGCAAAATCTGCATCTACATATGCCTTAATTATACAGTTTTCATTATTTTCTTTAGAATACACTAAACAATAATATTTTGTTCTTTTCAGATACCGTAAAATATCCTTAGCATTTTTCCAATGTGTATCAGTAAAATTATTTTGGAACTGACTATAGTATGTTACAGCAAAACAAAGATCTGGCCTTGAGCCAAGCATAATATACATGAGACTACCAATTAGCTGACGATAAGGTAAATCTTCACATGACAGCGATTCACTCCTTTCTAAATTCAATTTATAAGGCATTGGAAGTAAAGCTTCCTTACAATTACTCATGTTAAATTTATTAATGACACTTTGTATTAATCCTTTCTGAGAAATAAAAATTTTACTTTCATTTCTTTTAATTTCTAATCCCAAAAATCTGTAAGTCATATCCTTACTAGTTAAATCTTTCATTTTAAAATGTTCAAATAATCTATTTTTAACAAAAGTTATTTCATCTTTGTTACAAGCAAATAAAATCATATCATCAACCCAAATCAATAAAAACATTCTACCTTTTATGAATAAACATGGATCTACATTTGATCTAACAAAATGTAAATTTTTCAGAAAAATAGAAATTTTATCATACCAATGTTTTGGACTCTGTCGCAAGCCATATAGAGCTTTTCTGAGTTTACATACTTTGTTTACACACTTGGTTAACCCTCTAGGTGGGTACATATACACTGGTTGATCTAACTCACTGTTGAGAAAAGCTGACTTCACGTCCATCTGATGTATTTCCATATCTTCATTTAGACTTCTTGATAATAAAATTCTCAGAGTTATCATTCTTGCCACAGGTGAATATACCTCTTCACTGATAGTGGTTTGTCTGAATCCACGTGCTACCAATCTAGCTTTCTTATTATTATTTTTCATAGAAAATACCCATTTAGAATCAATGATTTCCTCACCATTTGGTACACTTGATTTTGGAACTAAGGTCCAAGTTTCATTATGCTTTAACGAATGCATTTCTTCCTCAATAGCTTCTCTCCATCCTGAATCAATAGCTTCTTCAAATGTTCGTGGAGTATCTTGTTCCAAAACTTCACCAGTTGACAAAGCCATCATTAGTTCGTAATCATCAAATTTCTTTGGTATCATTTTATTTCTGTTACTTCTCCTCTCTTTGGTTTCAGCACTTTCACTCGTACTTTCCCTAGATTCAGAAATATCTTCCTCTTTATCTGAACTCTCCTCTAGTTTTCCTTGGGTACCCTTCTCATCGTTTAGGATTTTAAATTCAGATTGACCAATGGGATTATTTTCATCAAATATGACATGATTAGTTACTACAATCTTTTTCCTATCTGGATCCCACATCCTGTATCCATTCGGTGCATAACCCATCATAATCATTTTGATACTTCTGGCATTTAATTTTCCTTTTTGGTCTTCTTTTGGTAAATGCACATAACCTGTGCATCCAAATATTCGAATATTTTCAACTCTCAATTTGCAATTATCCCATACTTCTATAGGTGTCTGGCCATTTGCCAATGCTGAACTAGGCAGTCTATTTATAATGTAACCACTACATCTTACAGCCTCACCCCAGAATTCTTTTGATAATCCAGAGTCTAACAGTAAACATCTACTCATATTCATTATAGTTCTGTTAAGCCTCTCACTTATTCCATTTTGTTCTGGTGTTCGAGCAACATTATATTGAATTTGGATTCCTGTCTTAACACAATATTCTTTGAATTCACTTGATGAGTACTCTCCACCATTGTCGCATCTAAATTTATATATTTTAAATTGAAACTTTCTTGACACCATGGCTTCAAATATTTTAAACTTATCAATGACTTCACTTTTGTTTCTCATCAAATATATGTGCATAAAATGAGAATAGTGGTCTATAAATGTTACATAGTATTTATAACCATCATAAGTCGGAGGATTGAAAGGTCCTGCTACATCTGAAGAAATAGTTTCTAATATTCTTTTGGGTTTCTTGTCCGAAGGAATATTTTTGGACAGAGATGCTCTTGTTTGCTTCCCCTTTTTACAGATCTCACACATGTTTTCTGTCGGATAACGAGATGAATGTCCCATTCTCCTGTGTAATAGAATTTTGTCTTCATGTGTACTACAGGCATAAATATTTCTTATTCTGAAATCAATGAAATACAGATTTCCAACTAATTTACCCTGTGCAACTACTTTATCATTTCTTAGAATTAGCACACTTTGATTCTCAAATACTACCTTCATTCCTGCATCTTGGATTCTTTTAACTGATAGCAAATTATGTGTTAATTCATCACATAGCAAAACATTCTGTATCTTGATATTCGTACCATTTATATCAGTGACATACAGATGCCCTGTCTTATGAGCCTTCAGTTTGGCATCCTTCTTCGCTACGTTTATATTGAAATTGATGTCTTCTATCTGCAGTAGATATTTTCCTACCTCTTTATTCACCAGGTGATTTGTTGAACCAGAATCAACAATAAATGTTACTATGTCATTCTCAAATGTTTGACACATTGACATTGACATTGCCTTTCGGTTACTTTCTGCTTCTGCCACAAACGTCACATCATTTTCAGTGGTTGTATTTTCTGCAACATTCACCTTTTCTGTTGATTTCTGTGGGCACTCACTCTTTTTGTGTCCTTTTCTACCACATCGATAACAACGATACCTAAATGTGTTTCCATTTCTGTTTCCGTTTCCAAAATTTTTATCGCGCGGTTTTCGATAAGAATTCGCACTTGTACCATTACTTGCCAAAGCAATTTCATTTTGTTCCACACTGGATATGGCATTTTGACGAGTTTCTTCTTGCAACAACTTGTTTTTCACAAACTGGTAGTCCATTTCACTAGAATTTTGAGAATACAGCACATCTATCGTTGTTGTTATAGCCTGGAACTTTTCTGGCATTGCCGCTAACAACTGTGTGATGATTTCTTCTTCTCCCATAATTCCTCCACTAGCTTTCAATTCTTGAATAGTTTTCTCATATTCCATAAGAAATTCACTGAGTGGACCATTCTTGAAGGACATGCTTCTCAGTTTCTTTTGCAAGGTCACTTGAACTGCCAACCCCGATTTCATATACGTCTTCTTCAAAGCCTCATAAATATCCTTAGCCGTTGTTCTACTTTTTATTACATCCAGCACATTATCTGCAAGGCACTGCACAATCAAGCTACGAGCTTTTGTATCTTTTTTCTTGAATACCACTTTTTCCTCAGGTTTTTCTGGGAATTCCTCGTACAACGTTTCAAGAACTTCATGTTGCTCCAACAGGAGTTTCATTCTAAATTCCCAGTTCAAGAAATCCGTACCGTTGAAAAGTTTTACCAGAGTTTGATTCATTGCTACCGCCATTTTCTCCTAACCGATCACTCACGTTACCGAACTTTATTCTCCTAAGACTTATTAATCAATCTTCACCGTTCACTGGGGTCCATAACCTATTGATTTGTAATTGTGGATCGATTATTGATCAATAAAATAGGTTTAAAGTTCACTGTTCTTTATTAGAACCAAAAAACACATAAAGTAAACGGTTGACAAAAATGGATGCTACTTCGTACAGCAACTGAACTAAAAAACTATCTTCTTGTTAATGCAACTAACGAACTCATAAGCTCAAGTATTCTACATACATGAATATTGGATAAGAGCGACATCTATTGGTAGATAGCGGAATTGAATGTAAACTTCAACAAGTCATTATCATCAACATCATTTTCAGTGATATATTCATATTCTATTTCATCAGAATTATCATCACTCTGATAGTCATTATTATTATTATTAATCGAGTCATTATTATTTTGATTTTTCCAGAGTTTCATTTTACCCGCTTCACCTGTTCCTTCATACGGACGTTGATTCAACTGAAATCCCGGTATATCTGAAATTGTATATCTGTCGTGAGAACTTTTTTAACTACATAAGGTCCTTTATAACGTGGTAGTAATTTTTTTATTGATATCTGGAGCAACTATTAAATTTTTAATCATTGCATAATCTCCTGTTTTATATACATGTGCGGCTTTATGCTTTTTATCGTAAGCTTATTTATTTTATTTCACCTTGTATCGTTTTTATTCTGTTTAACGCATTATCTCTGATTTCATCCAAATTCCTATCAATAATAATATTGAAGGAATAATGTCTCTGTTAAATCGTTCTATACTTGACCGTTTGCTCCTGGTGTACCTGTCTACCTCTATCTGAAATAATACGATCTGGCTTTGAATAGTGTTCAAAATAGATTTTTAAATATTTAATCACTTCACGAGTATCTGTTGAGTGACAAGGATACAATTTCAAAAATTATATACGATTTTTGAGACTGAATATATTTGTATTCTGTGGACTGAAGTGAGGTTGGCAGAAAATTGGGAATCTCTTCGATAATTCTAGTAACAAGCAACTAGTGCATCACATCTTCTGAGAGATAAACGATAAAGTATATCCACAAGATCCAATTTGATAGATCATTGTTAAAAAATGTTTTTTTTTTGTTCGAGTATGCGCAATAGACGACTTCGGCCCAAGTTGCCAACCCACAATTTACTTAGCAAGTTTACTTTCACTGGGGAACGGGAATTTCAGGACAAATTCGACATGATAGGGTTCGCATTATTTATAAATAACCGTAAAACATGCCTCGGCTCTTCAAATCAGATAATTCCTTCCAAATATAGGTTTTTGTTAAGATCGTCCCCGATTGGCTGAAATTTAAGTTGGGATTCCTGATTTCATGCAAACAGTGTCAATTTTCATAGGATACGTTCCGAAAATCAACTCTGTTGTTTCGGTTGCCGATTTTCCGCTCCGTAAATATGAAATATTCGGATGGTTCCTGGAACAAGCGCGTGAAAAAAGTTATTTACGGAATCTGGTTGATGAAAATGCGGTCGATTTACTGTCACCAGAACGATTTTCTATGGTAAATATCCATAGCATAGAACAATCATGTTTACTTTACGTTTGTTTCGGTTCCGAGTTCAGAACCACAGACTATTGGTCTATGCTAGAACCGTCCCGAACAGATCTGAACTCGGAACCAAAACAAACCTAAAGTAAACATAGATTGTTCTATGCTATGGATATTTACCATAGAAAATCGTTCTGGTGACAGTAAATCGACCGTATTTTCATCAACCAGATTCCGTAAATAACCTTTTTCACGCGCTTGTTCCAGGAACCATCCGAATATTTCATATTTACGGAGCGGAAAATCGGCAACCGAAACAACAGAGTTGACTTTCGGAACGTATCCTATGAAAATTGACACTGTTTGCATGAAATCAGGAATCCCAACTTAAATTTCAGCCAATCGGGGACGATCTTAACAAAAACCTATATTTGGAAGGAATTATCTGGTTTGAAGAGCCGAGGCATGTTTTACGGTTATTTATAAATAATGCGAACCTTATCATGTCGAATTTGTCCTGAAATTCCCGTTCCCCAGTAAAAGTAAACCTGCTAAGTAAATTGTGGGTTGGCAACTTGGGCCGAAGTCTGAAAAATCGCAATCGCGCACACGAACCGTCTCAAACAGTCCTGAATTGGTTCTGAAGTTTGAACCAAAACAAAGCTATTGATGATAGCCACGTTTAGTTTTTCTGGAATACGGTACTGCTCCATATCGCTTTAGTAATCCGTCGATTTCTGCGCGGACCTAAGCACCATCACCCGATAACACGTCAAAGGAACACGTGACACGTGGCGCTGAATATGACAGAGACTGGATTGTTCAAAACGAGTAACATTGGTAATTTGAATTTCACTCATTTATTACTTTTACAAACGTTCACAGTTAGCACGTTGTTAATTGCGATATTAATTGGAGTAGTATGTTCAACATTTTTCAAGACTAGATATACCTTCTTCAATTTAATTCTAGTTGTGCAAGATTAATTTCGATACCGGCAAAGTTTACAGCGCAGGTTCTAGCTAAAATTCACACTAGCGCGATGAAGTAGAGCAGTTTGAATTTGGCAGCTGTGTGTGTAGTTATGCGTCGATCAGGTTGAAGAAAATTCGCTTTTAACCTCAAATAGTCATCGATTGTAAGTAAACATAATGATATCGATATATAGGATAATCTGTTGTGTTTGGACTCATCGTGAACTCAAAGGTAGCCTTGTTGATTTTCCTACCTTCTGTAGAAGTGTCAATTTAACAACACTTCGTGTCAAAAATTGTCATTTGTTATGAAAGAACCCAATTTCTGCATGGACTAAGCTGTATTCGAAATAAACATGCATGGTGAGGATTGTACACTCGAACTCTATTATGTACAAATAAACTCTTATTTGCAATAGTTGCCTTTTGCTGACATTTTGTTATTTCATTTCTGGTCAGATAATTTCTCAGTATAACCCTTCGCCGAAAATATTGAAATTCTTGTTAAATACACATAATTTATGTTTGTTGCATGAGTTAATAACAACGTCTTCCTCGTATGCCAATGAGAAATTTAAGAGTTGAAGCTTGCATTTTTCATTTCAGCCTGTAGTAAGAGTCCAAAAAGAACCCCCATTTGAAATGTCTAGAAAAAGAACTAGAAGCCGATCCGAAGATACTTCCCCCTATCCCACGAGTTGCAATATGGTGAGTTTTTGAAGGAAGTGTGCAAGACTTAAAATTGACAAATCGTCGCCTTGAAATTTTTCAGGGGTATTTTCACACTCTCATTGAAGAGAGAATCTTAAAATCAAGGGATTCAAAACACATTTCACGTCATAAATTCGAAATCATAACTGGTAGATATGTATGAACAGAATTACCTAGAGGTAGTCTTATGTAACATCATAGATGCATAGAATTCATCTTTCTGAGATCCCATTCCATCGAACATCCAATTTTGAGTGAAATGGGATTAATTCAATCAATAACATTTAACTGGACTGATTTGTATTGCATTGTATACAAGTTTTTGGTGCATTACATAATAAGAAACATGAATCGATCTCAAGCGATGGTCCAAAAGCTCCTGTCATAGTTACGGTTATCCAAATTGACTGATTATCTTTTGCCTATATGTCACTTTGAATAACCGTAACTATAACTGGAGCTTTTGGTCCATCGCTTGAAATTGGTTATAATCGTCAGTGAAATCGATATTGAAATTTTGACATTTTAGAAAACGTACTTGTGAGTAGACGTAGAGCTTGAACACAAAGATAGAAATCCTGAATGGGTTAAATCCACCCAATGATCCCGCAGGAATATCCATACAAATTAAATTTTTCCAATATTTTCCAAAGCACATTTCCTCTCGAATTGAAGTCTAATACTCGTTTTCAAAGAGACGACTTGAAAGCTATATTTTCATTACTCTAGTGTTATCAGTCTCATGATTTCTCATTAGTAATTGACTTCACAACTACTCATTTGAATCAGATCGATATCTCTTGAGTTATTGAGAAAACAAAATACAGAGGGCTAAACCTTCGAAACTGATGGGCGGACTTTGCTCGTCAACAAATTCAACCTGTGCTCACACATTCCCTGAAAATCTCAATTCTCTAGAGATTTTGCAAGTTGGAGGTTTTCGTCCTACAATGTGAAGAAATTATATCGCTCTTGTTATCTAAATAAAGCATATGGAAAATTGAAAATATTTTTTTTCTGTGACGGGAAATAAATTTGACATTTTATCTCTGTAGACAGGTAACAAAATATAACTTTTCACGAAATTACTTTTTTCCCCGGGAAAAAAGTGAGTACTTTTTCCCGGATATATATACATAGAGATAAAGGAAGATATTTGATTTTAGAATATTTTATTGAATATAAGTTACATTTCCTCTATATTAAAAGTACAATTATTAAATGTGCATTGCGTGAATGACATGTTCCTTGAACTATTCGGTACAAAAGACGAATTTTCTTGTGTTGAAATAATATTTTTCTCTGACATGGACACAACTGCTGTTGATGTACCTGGTCGCAAATCGGGTGATATTTCAGAACTGCCACACGTTCTGAACACTGAAGACATTAGCAATTTTCCTGTCACAGAAAAAAATAGTGTATTATACACGGGAAAAATAGTAGATTTTAGCTCTCGGTTTTTTGTCATAACCTCGAGCTAAAATCTAATACTTTTTGCCCTTGTATAATGAATAACTATTTTTCTAGAATTTAGTTTTTATATTTTTTACGTTCTTATTCTGGGGAACAGCGCGTTATCGTTTCATCTGTAATTTTCGCATTTTGAGCCGAAAAAGGTCTTTAAAGATTGAGTTGAACACCCTGTAGGAGAATCCGTGCCGCCCGTCCGTATGTGCTTCCGAACGAAAATACCTAGCGACTTGAAATATGAAATATATTCATTTAAGATCAATGTGGGTTTTTCCTGAATTTGGGTTATTACTGGAAATGCAAATTTGAACATAATTATTATGGGTTTGATTCATCATTTTCCCAAATTACCTTCAGAAGTTATTGAAAATCAGGTTTCAGAATTGGGGTTTGGGATTTGTCAGGCAAGCACGAAGTGACAACGGTGTTCAATAGAATCGCTTTATCTGCTATGGAATAATGAAATATTCATTCCTATTCTGTGGTACACACGTGTTCTTTGTCAATATAACCAAACAATTTCCGTTTGCGATTTGTCAGTAATATGACAGTCTATGCTCTTCTTTTTCTATTCCTTGGTCGTTGTCTTCTACTCTAACCAGATCGAAGTATAGCTATCTCTGTTTTCCTAAGTAAAGTAACACATTTTACGCCCTTTTCTTTCCAAGAAAGCTGAATTCGACGTTGCCATATCGTGCACTCATGACAAATCCCCTTAAATGCAAATCCCCATTTTTATTTTTCAGTTTTAGGTGATCAAACATTTTTTTAAAAATATAATATTGAAATTATATGTTTGAAATGTGATGTTCTGAAGGGTTTTCATGAAAATTACTGCATTTTCGTTTAAAGGAAAAACCCCCATTATAGGTATATTTATTTGTTGCAACAATTTATTCATTTTGTGTGCCTATATATTCATTTTTCGTTCCAATATATTCTTACAAAGCACAATATATTTATGAGTTAGGTGTTGCAAATATGCAAATCCGTGGTATCCAATATATTTATTAATTCGCACTTTTTCCAGTTGTCAAGAGAGGGCGCGCCATCAGCGTTTAGTACAAATTTGATTATATGGCAACATGGCGTAGCCATTAGTACAACATATCAAGTAGTTATCTTTTTAATCTGAAGCATCTACACTGGCTAATAGATGGCAAAATCTCCAGATCCTTCAGCAGGATTCTTGTCGATATTGAAAAGCATAAACCTTTTACTTTTTCGTTCCATGTTACTGTCTTTGGATATTAGATTATTAAGCTATGATCTAACAATACTATTAATAATATATTATTGGATCATTGTTAGTAACAATTTCCACCCATAATAACATAACCGAAGATGAATATAACATAGCCTACAATTGCAAGTTTATTCACGGATATGTTTTTTCTTTATCTATCTTGTAGATAAGCAGATATTTTATATTAAGGAATCTTAATAGCACTTGGTTTGTATCCTAATACTAGGCTACAATTCACTTAATTCTGTTGCTGCTTTGCTACGCAAGAAATTCGAAATTACCATTTTGTCAGCGGTACTTCAAGAATTATTATGGCTATTTTATGCATCATTCATTCATTCATTTATCCTTATTATACACTTTTCGCAGTAGCACAATCAAACTCAAACTTGTTATTATTAGTATTTGTATACAGACTTTGGAATATCTTTGTAATTTGCTACAACTATACGGTTGTTATATGTATCGTGAGCTTCTTTCGCTATTATTCCTTATTTCGGAATTTGGAACCATGAGTGTATATAGGAATAAGTCAACAGAACTCTGTAAGTTAGATAACTTTCCCAACCATTGCGTACTATCAGAAATTTTATGTACTAATAACTACGCCATGTTGCCATGAGCTCGGAACCGTACAAAACGCTGCCGACGCGACCTCTCGTGATGACTTCGGAAAGGTCGAATTCATGTATTTGTAACGCCCAACTCATAATTGGCTCGAAAATACATATATTTGAAAACACACTTTTGTCCCAAACGGCGCCTCATACTATTCATCGTATTCAGCGCATTAACGAACTTAACCGAGATATTCAGGATCGTAACCTACCCTGAAAATTTAAAGGCTACGAGTTTTTCTACGAAAGTTTGAGCACACACGGACGACCGGCCGGACGGACAGAATTAAGCACCGTTTGTAGAATTATACCGAAATCAGACAACTTCGCGACGTTGTCAATTCTGCAGAAAGGTCGAAGTTATTACGTAGATAACTGAACCAAACCATAGAGTGATGGATAAAGATGTGTAAGAATCGATAACGTCCTGCCGACCTTGACGAAATTTCAGAAGTGCCAGCCTGGCTCAGTTATAGTTGAAGAAACTTGATAGACCTATTCCATAGCCTACTGACACTTTCGAGAAACTTCTGTGGGTGTACCCATACCAATATGGTCGACTTTGAACTGAATATTTTTGTCTCATTTGCTGTACACCCTTTGAATGAAGAACAACAAGAATAAGCATAACGCTTTTCTACTTCGTATATCAGTGGGACATAGGCGCCCATATTGAACCTCCAAGTATGACTCATGTTAGTTAGTTTCTTCAGACAAAAAAGTCTCGGAACAACGTTGTTCTCTCTTCAAAGTGAAAGGAAAGTCGGCCATTTGCAACATCCATCCCGGACCCACTTTGTGAGGCATTATGTTCCTTCCTTATGTTCTTTATTCAGAGTGTACACCACAGAATACAAATTTACACCTTGTAGTTGTCGGCCATATTGGTATGTGAAAATTCACAGAAGGTTCTCAAAAGTGTGTGACACTTTTGGTGAAAGGAAAATATAAGATATGCTCCCTCTAATCTGAATTTTTGGAAATATTGGGAAAATAAAGTTTTGAATGAAATATGAGAGCTCGGAGGTTCATACAAAATTTCATCAGGAAAATATGCTCAGAAGATCGCAGTACATGGAATATTTGAAATAAAATTGAAATTCTTTTTTAAAATTGTTCTAATGACACGATCATCACGAAATTTTCCACAAAGTTGTCCCTCAGCATTTTCACACAAGCTGCCAAGATTCATCATGATTAAAGCAGAATATTTGCAGTATCGAGAAGAAAACCGCGGAGTTTTTATATGTTTTCACTCATTATCTCCAGAAATTATAATCGTATCAAACTAAAATTTGGTGCATTGTTGTAAAATATAAAGCTCAAGGTATGAGCAGAATTTTTTTTGAATATGATGAATAGATGAAATGTTTTTTCAAAATTTACTGATAGTGGATTTCAATCAATACCACCCCTTCAATCAGTTACACAGGGTGTTTCATCATAAACTGGTCAAACATATGTAGCCGTATAAATGACATTGGGAAAGTAATTTTTGCCTTATGACATATACCCCGTTTTCGAAGCATACGCGAGATACAGGGTGTTCAATGTCCACTTGCAATATTCTGATAACTGTGTTGAGTTATACGTGACCTACGAAATACCGGTTTTTGGTCACATCTTAGTAATTTTTGGTGGTCTCTTCAATTGTGGTGTAGAATTATGGAAAAAATATTTTTCGGAGCATAAGCGAGATACAGATATATAATGTCAACTTTGAGCAATATCCTGATAGATGTGGTAAGATATGCGTGACCTCTGAAATAACGGTTTTTGGTCACATCTTAGTATTTTTTGGAGGTCAATTCAATTGTTGTGTAGAATTCTGGAAAAAACATTTCAAAATGGCGGAAAATCTACCAAGTTGAAATATTTTGTTTTCGATTGTCGAATTCATATTTCTATCCAGGTCATTCTGGGGGCCCATTAGCACAATTTTGGCCTCCGTAGGGTCACCATTTTCTTAAATAAAAATTATTTCAGTACTCCGAGCGGAATGTTTGGAAGGCTATAAAATGGAAATCAATTCATGTTTTTTCATTCTGTTTTCACAGCAGTGTTCAGAATGAAGGTAAGTTCGACCTCAAAAGATATCAACAATTTTGGGTGGATTTTTTTCCTAGACATGAAAAAAAAAGTTGAGTTTGAATTTTGAAGAAATTTTTTCACGGAAAATCTTAGAAAATTGAGTACATTTAAATAATGCTATCCAATTCGGCAATCGAAAACAAAAAATTCCTAATTTGTAGGTTTTCCGTCATTTTGAAATATATTTTCCATAATTCTACACCACAATTGAAGAGACCACCAAAAATTACTAAGATGTGACCAAAAACCGGTATTTCGTAGGTCACGTATAACTCAACACAGTTATCAGAATATTGCTCAAAGTGGGCATTGAACACCCTGTATCTCGGGTATGCTTCGAAAACGGGGTATATGTCATAAGGCAAAAATTACTTTCCCAATGTCTTCTATACGGCTATAAATGTTTGACCAGTTTATGATGAAACACCCTGTATATGCAGAAACTATCCCATACATCAATTTGCGAAAGATCTTTGAATGATTTCTCCAGGGTGTTCCTAAATTGCAGGTACAAACGAAAGGAACAGATTACTTGCATAATTTCAAGGAAAAAGTCCCAGGAACCTGATACTGCGAACGATTCGTTTTGGAAATACAGGCTGTTAAAGTAAGAATTGTTTTCAAGTTTTTACGCGCTTGTTCTAGGGAACAGCGCATTATCATTTTGTCACGATGTTTGTAATTTTCGAATTTTGAGCCGAAAATGGTCTTGAACAATTGTGTTGGACTCCCTGAAGAAGAATCCGTGGTCAAATTTGATTCTGTTCGTCCGGCCGTGTGTGCTGTAACCTCCGAAAGAAAGGACCTAGAGTCTTGAAATTTTCAGGATAGGTTTTGATCCTACATATCTCGGTTGAGTTCGTTAATGGGCCAAATCTGCCGAATGGTTTTTAAGTAACAGCCATTTGGAATTTTGATTTTTCAATAACTCGAAAAATATTTATCTGATCGAAATGAAACTTGGTTGGAAGATGCACAGTATCAATAAGAAGAAGTATCGATGAAAAAATTCGAAAAAAAATTTTTTCCTTTGAAAATTTTCATATTTCATTTAAATTTCATTGGAATTTCCAAGTCGCCATATCGCAATATAAACAAGCGCGTAAAAGCTGCCGAATTCACGTCAATGCTTTTTTCCTTTTTTATTTCCTCATAGTATTTGCACTTCACAAGATGATTCCTCGAGTTTAAAAACTCTTTATGAATCATTGCTACAGATCAGGAAAATATCCTTGAAAAATCTAATGATGAATTCATTCGCCTCAGCTGGCAAACTGGATTTTTCTGAAAATTCGGATTTTTCTGAGGATTGAGAGAAAATCTTTCCAAATTTTTTCTCGAGGTCGGTAGCAGATACGACAAAATCACAAAAGACCATAAAGCTTCTTTTCACATTTTTTCAAACTAACAGTGTCCAACAAAAAAAGGTCACCTTGTACATTTTTCAAATCGAAATTAGTATGCCGCATTGTGTGAACTTGGAAAAAATTTAAACTTCAACAACCTGTATCTCGAAAACGGAACGTCTGGGGTCCCATGTTTATTGGAACTTCTTTCCTTGAAATTATGCGAGGAATATCCCCTATTCGTTTGTACCTCCAATTTTGGAACACCCTGTATATATGTTCCATATCCATTGCTGATCTTCAATATTAAACACTTCTATCCCTTTCGAAATAACCCTCTTCCCTCGTCGTTCAGGTCAAGGTTTTAAGATCAATAGTTCAGCGCATTAGGATCACATTGTTTTATTGTTACAATTACAATGCATAATATACATTATATTTTTGTAGAATGAACAACCCATATCATTGATGCGTTAAGGATAAGGGAACTCCCTTCCATTCTATGTTGATTACCTGAAGTTTATCATATACAATTTCGTCTATGGTTTCGTCATAGGTGAATATTTTCAGAATAAACGTTATCTACGTCAGACAACCTTTTATTGTATTTGCCGATGACATGTTTATTTTTAATTTTCTCGTATTAACGAGCCATTGGTTATGTTTAGCTCGAGGTTGTGCGAAAAAATGTGGAATATAATATATGCTACATTTGTTATACCGTGAAATATTCGGCATTATTTGTCAATCCTAATGATTTTACTGTGTGATAGGTATTTAAATAATTCATTCATAAAATAATTGGAATGGCGTCAGTCCTAGACGGGTATGTAGTTTTCCCAACTCATTAATTATTGGTTGTATATTATATTTCATTAAAATATAAATTGAGATATGATGTATTATGAACATTTTTGTTCAGGTACCCTGAGGCCTGAACTTATCGGAAATCACGAAGAGAAAAGATAAAACTGGATTCACTCAACTATCGATTTTCTCTCATTAATCATGGAATAGGTTTCAATTCAATTTTTATCTATTTATGAATGTAGGAAACGAAAAAATATTATTTATTTTTGATTTTCCGTGTTATCTACTAGGTACATCAATTATTTTCATTTCCTTATAAAAATGATACGATATTTGTAACTTAAAGTTTGATATATGAAATTGGGTGTATGATTCATTGGATGTTTAAAAGTCAATTCCATGAAATTTCGAAATCTTCTTTAGTGTCGTCCTCAGATAGCCGAGGGATGACATATATTACATTCTTTCCTCCCATTAATGTTCCATGGTGGAGGCGGGAAATTTAGTTTATCAACTCTGATACATTTATTTTTTGAGGTAAGTGCCGATAGTGCCATGGAAGAATATAAATGAACTGCCCAATAACAAAGTTGGTCACCTCTAGAAGGAGACAAATCTGTTTCCTCTATCATAGACCAAAGATATGGCAGAAAGAAAAAAGATCTCATCCATTGTCTCTATCTCATCTATCTATTTGAGGGGGTGATGGCGTCATCTCTCTCTCTCTTTCTCTCCCTACCTTTCCCCGTTCCGTGTTTCCAATTATGTATTCCAAATGAATTGGAACTTGAAAAAATATTTTTGTGATAACTTCATGAAAAAAAGTCAATATTCAGGCTAAGCGTTGACCTCATCAAAAAATATCGAAATTTTGATCGATCAGTTAAGATAAGTTCGAAAAAAAGTGGACATTATTCGTCAAAAATCATGGCTGGACGATTTCCTTCTAAAGGAAACTACCTATAATCCATTCACTTTCATAAATGATCTCGGTTGGCCATGGCATTCTGACACATTTCACCGTGTATATTTTGAAAATGTTAGGTTATAGTCATTTCCTTCTCAGATAAATAACAACGTTGTTCTCTCTACATAGAGATCGTAGTAATTACGTATTTTTCAAAATGTTAATTTACTCTGGGAAAAAACTGAATTTGAGAAAATATTATGTGAATTCATCAATTCCACAGACCTGGCTAATGTTGAAGAAACTTATTCCTCTATTAATGCCGGAAATATCTCACGTATATAAACATTGTTGGAAGATTCAATTGTGCTATTTTCTTGTACGGAAATCAAGAATCGTGTTTTTCAAAATAAAGTCTTCAGTCAGTGTCTTTTTGGTTGCACCAATAAAAGGAAATTCTTTGTCGTCTCTTCCACTAACAATCTTTCTTATTGTGGTGATGTGCAGCTAAAAAATAAATATCTATTCATGTAACATTTAATTCCTTGGTTTCCACTCACATACGCCGAAAATGTTGGATAGCTTATGATAAATTATTGATTCGAAATTATCAGGGTTACTGTCAGAAAAAGCAGATTTCAATTCTACATAGCACTTCCTGATACTTTGTCTCTGCCTCTTCAAAACTACCTTCGACATTTTTAGTTTCCAAGCATGATGATTATGTTGAGATTGAGAGTAGAAATTGGCATTGACATTTGGCAACGAGAATTATTTTGACATTACCGATATTTTACGAGTGCCAACCTGCGTCAGTTTTAAGTAATTTTGAATCCTCCTGTCTATTGTAAACGCGATAATTTTCCTAAGGTATAATTAAGAGACATCATCCTAATATCTCCAAAGTATACTATCTTTCCGATGTAAACGATACGATTGATGTAAAATGAATTTCTTCAGTAAAATTGTTCTGATAAAACGATGATCACGAAAATTTGCACAACCTTGTGCACCGGATTTGACAATTTGTCACTAAGTTTCAGTGAGATTGGATCAAAATTCTTGAAGGTATACGAGAAAAATTAACGATACCGAGGAAAAAACACGAAATTTGAATATTTTTTTCGAATAGTTTCCGAAATAAAATTTTGCACACTCTTGTTACGTATCAACTTCAAGGGTTCTGCCAAATCTTATCGGGATCTGAGGAATGTTTTCAGAAAAAAAAATTGAAGAAAAAATTTTCATACATTTTAATTTTACGCGCTTGTTTGATTCCTTACAGTACAATTCTATCGAAAGTTCCCATATAGTCGCACGTTGTTATTCTTCAGCTTAGTAACTACAAAGTTTAAAACCATCGCGATTAGTAGTTTCTGGAATATTGAGTTACTATCCTCAAAAATTCATACTCTGAAACAGTTGGCTTATTTGGCCCATTAAAGAATTTAACATTTTGCTACGCGATCTACCCTGAAAGTGTTAAGTCGTTAGCCCGTTCTTTACCACAGTTATCGTATCCCTGCCTGACACAATCGATTTTCACGTCGGATCAGTGAGTCCAACCTAATCTGTTGAGAACATTTCGAGAAGAAATTCGAAAATTACACACATCTGGACAAAACGATAGCAAGCTGTTCCTTAGAGCATGCGGTCAAAAACTGTTTATTCGATAGCGTAAAACAAATGCAGCAATTTTATTCAGGTGTCAGAATCTTTGCACATGTCAAATAACATAATATTCCCAATATAATATATGACAGTTTGACATTTTTAAGAATAAGGTTTCAGGATAGTTTCATTATTATTATTAAACTACAATAAGAGTGGAGGTAATACAGTAAAAAAAAGTATTCTGCTTATATAAACTGAAATCACATATGTAAAAATCTAAACACTAACACCTCTGCTCCATTGATTGTGGTTATTCTTGAACATGTTGACTGTAGTAGCATTCACCACCTCCCCGGAAGACGATTCCAGGCATCAAAGACTCGGTTTGTCAAAAAGTTCATCCGGCAGGTGGTACGAAAAGGCTCCTTGGCCAGTTTATAATCGTGCCCTCGAAGTCTGTTCTGGTTGAAGACTAATAAATGGTTGAGTTCTATATATAGTTCTGAATCAAAATATAGTTTAACATATTCAAAATTTTGTATTTCTTTTCAGATCCATTTCGTAGAATTCTGACCATTTTTCCTCAATAATATATTGGCATTTTAGAAACAATTCACAGGCTATCAACTCACTATGTGGTTACTAGGTAATTGAATCTTATTGGAATTTGAAAACCGAAAAATACAAGGTAATTCATAAAAATCCAGGAAAGCACTGACGTGAGGTCAGGAGCTTTTACGCGCTTGTTCAAATTCTAACAATTAGATCAACACGAAATTTTGCACATAGTTGCGTGTTGGTAATCGCCACCTGATCACGAAGTTTCAATCTAATTGCATTCGTTGTTTTGAGATGTTGCGGAAATAACGTTAAAATTCCAAATAACATCGAAATTTGGCACATTTTTTCCCCTTATATCTCCGAAGGTAAATATCGGATGGCATTGAAATCTGGAACATTATTGTTAAATACTGACCATGACGTTTGTGCCGAATTCCATTGACATCTGAACAATATTTTCAGAGAAGAAAATTTTTGCATCGAAAGTTTCAAAAATTTTCGAATGAGTTTTTCTTTCAATTTTCTAACGACTGGATGGATCCACACGAAATTCTGCTCTAAGTTGCGCGTTGGTATTCCGAAACTGTCTACGAAGTTTCAATTTGATCGAGTGAGTACTTCATGAGATATCGAGGAATTACCCTTTAAATTTCAAATGGACGTTACTCCGAAACTATCCAACCTATTCCACCCATTAACGAACTCAACCGAGATATCTGGACTTCAAACCTAATATGAAAATTTCGAGTCTCTAAGTCTTTTCCTTCAACAGAGACAGCACATACGGACGGACGGACATAATTGAATTTGACCACGGAGTATTCTTCAGGGAGTTCAGCCCAATCGTTTTAAGACCATTTTCGGCTCAAAATTCGAAAATTACAGACATCGTGACGAAATGATAACGCGCTGTTCCCTAGAAACAACGCGTAAAAATAAAACAGGTTCCAGTAAGCGGAATGAATTGATATGTCAACTCCCCACTATTCGTCGATAGCCACTAAAGGATATAATCACTTTTGAGTTATTGAATAAGTGCATATTACCATCATTGAACCATTTTATAACTAAATAATACCATTTATCTTTATTATGATGTTTAGTCTGTCATTTACCCCAAAGATGAAATTGCGGCGATGCCAAACTTCACATCAATGGAATTGGAATTCAGTGTGATTTGAGGTTAGGTGGTGTTCCGATATTTTCGATCATTTTCATTGAAATATTCGGTGGTTCGAAGGTGATTTGTGATCTATAAAAGGGAAGTTTTGAAAGGTTTTTATGGTGGAAAATGTGAACTGATGATGTGACATGTTGGAAGTTTAGGGGCACATATCTTCGAAACTAAGTGAGAGCGCCACGTTTTGATTGCAGATTTGTATTCAGGAGACCGAATTGAATATAACAAGCCAAAAATCGGATCAATATCTGTTGGACTCCGAAATTTTAAGGTTTACCGAGAAGGATACCACTTCAATATCGATGAAGTATTTTACTGATAAAGAGTTGGAAAATTGTGTTTTTCCATTTGAAATATTTTACGAAACAATATTCTCTCAGGAGTTGATTTTAATATCGAACGAAATTTTTAATGACTATTACAAGTTCTATAAAACTCTCATAAGTGACTGTAAACATTTTTATTTCAAATCATACAGGACATTGATTTTTATCGAGCAAATCTGAATACTGGACACAAACTTTACAAGAGTACCATGAGATCATAAAAAGGGTTTCTCCGGAAAGTAAATATAATCTCATTATGGTATTATTTTATATTACGGTCAATTTTGATGAATGTTCAGAAATTGTGATACTCATTCTCCAAAAGCGGTTAAGTTTCTGAGGGCGAGCTCTTTTAGTCTTAGAAGCATGGTGTGAAGTAGATGAAGCAATTTATATGCTTTTCTTTCCAAAGTGGATAAGGCCAATCTTTCTATTTTCTTATTTCTTCTGTCCTCATGAGTGCGAATACAACTGCCTCCTTGATGTCCAATTTGGCGAATACCCAAAGACAATCTCATCTTATATGCGAATAATTACTTTGAAGCATAGATTAGGAAGTAATCAAGTCTGTAATATGAGCTCCGAAGTGGCGAATGTCCGGAGTATATCTTGTCTATGGTCACGAGGGGTGACAAAAAATCACTCGGCAGTGCGCGGGGTCAAAAATTGCGAGTGACGTGACAGTGACAGTGAATATTCATCAAGGTGACGAAAATTCACCTGTCCGAGCCGATGATGAGAAAACAACTATTTCGAATGTTGATATGGAAGCACTATCTTTTTCCTTGCAATTTTCCTATGTGCAAACAAAATAGGCTTGACCACATTCAAGAAATCGTTCATTCAAAATTTTGAGGTTAATTTCTCGATATCTCACGAAGTATTGACGCCATCGAATTGAAACTTCGTGGACAGTTTTGGAATATCAACAGGCAACTTAGAGCAAAATTTCGTGTGGATCCAGTTGTTAAAAATAAAAAAAAAATTAGAAAATGTTCGAAATTTTCTTAAAAAATTTTTTTTCTCTGAAAATATTTATTAGATTTCTATTGAATTTGGCACAAACCTCACAGTCAGTATTTAACAACAATGTACAAAATTTCAATTCGATCCGATATCTACTAACGGAGATATAAGGAAAAAAATGTGCCAAATTTCGTTGTTATTTGTGATTTTAAGGTTATTTCCGCAATATCTCAAGAAGTACAAATGCAATCAGATTGAAACTTCGTTATCAGGTAGAGCTTTGAATAAAGAACATTTATGCAGAGAGGTGGAGATTACCAACACGCAACGGGGTGCAAAATTTCGTGTTGATCTGATAGTTAGCATTTGAACGAGCGCGTAAAAGGTCCTGACCTCACGTCAGTGGTTTTCTAAATTTTTTTGATATGAAGTGAATATTTTCTTGCATTTTTTTCAATTGAAATCATAATTCTCGAATACCTGATGATATTCCAAGATGCACCAGAACAAGAGACAAATGTCATCACTCCATATTGCAAAGTGTTGTTCAGCACTATTCAGCTTCAGCCAAATCGCTACACCGCAACGATAATAATAGAAAGAAGAATTCATTGTGTAGACTGCATTGGGACATAGGTTAAGGACAAAAGGATGCAGTGGTAAACATGAAGTCATTCACTTCAGTCTATGGGGCAATCTCGTTCACGTTGCGTTAGGTTATGAAGTAACGGAGTTTCTTGCTGTCAATTGCTTTGGTCACGAAAAGAGTCTGGTGGTAAACAGGGTCATTCCCAAGGAGATCGTCAGATTTTAGGAGTTTTCACTCGTTACGAAACAATGGCTGCTTCGTAGTTGGGCCTCTATTGAGGACCTACAGGGTGATTTGTCCGATTTTACTTTCATTTATAACTTGGGTGTTCTACATTGATGAAATTTTCAGTGTAGTTCAATATTAAGGAGTGCATTCAATAATTCCAATATTTTCCTCAAAATACAGGCTTTTGTTGTGATAATTTCAGATTATAATAATGAACAAGGTTGCACTCATGTATTGTTTTAATTCACAAATCAACGCGACATGTTTCGCCTCATCGGCATCATCAGGAGTTCTAGAAGATTACATTTTTTTCTGTAAAATACAAACATTCGAACCAAACATAAAAATAATTTAATTGTCACAAACTATTTAAAATTATCAAGCATAAAAGATGTGAGGAGTCTCGTTAAGTCAACAATCTTCAAAATTCAGCAGAATCAACTAATTTACTTTCTTTTCACTCTGGTTTTTCGTTATTGTTTTTTTATGATTTATATGTTATGTCAGGTACTATTCTGTGGTGTCGGTCAATTTTTGTTCTGTGTTTTTAGGTGTTTTTCAGTCACATTATATCAAACTCATATAGTGGATGGAAGGATATACAGGACGTTTCATCATAAACTGGTCAAACATATATAGCCGTATAGATGACATTGGAAAAGTCACTTTTGCTTTATGACATATACCCCGTTTTCGAAGCATATATAAGTGAGATGTCAACTTTAAGCAATATTCTGATAACTGTGTTGAGTTATGCGTGACTTTTGAAATAACGGTGTTTGGTCACATCTTAGTATTTCTTGGTGGTCTCTTCAATTGTGGTGTAAAATTCTGGAAAAAGTATTTCAAAATGACGGAAAACCTACAAAGTTGGAGTTTTTCATTTTCGATTGCGAAATTGGATAGTGTTATTCCAATGTACTAAATTTTCTAAGATTTTCCGTGAAAAAATGTTTTCAAAATTCAAACTCAACTTTTTTCTACATGTCTACAGTGAAAAAAAATCCACCCAGAATTGTTGAAATCTTTCTAGGTTTAACTTAACTTCATTCTGAACACTGCTGTGAAAACAGAATGAGAAAATATCCCTTGGTTTTCATTTTATAGCCTTCCAAAGATTCCGCTCGGAGTACTGAAATAATTTTTATTTGAGAAACTGGTGACTCTACGGAGGCAAAAATTGTGCTAATGGACTACCAGAATGATCTGGATAGAAATATGAATTCATAAAAAAAAAATTAAAAAAATCCGTGAATGGAATCGAACTCGCTCCACTTACTGACAATAGTCCGAGTATAAATTGGATTTATTCTGATTATAATGATAGTTGAGTTTGAATTTTGGAAAGATTTTTTCACGGAAAATCTTAGAAAATTGAGTACAATAAAACAATATTATCGAATTCGTCAATCGAAAACAAAAAATTTCAACTTTGTAGGTTTTCCGTCATTTTGAAATATTTTTGCCAGAATTCTACACAACAATAAAATTGACCACTAAAAAAATACTAAGATGTGACCAAAAACCGTTATTTCAAAGGTCACGCATAAGTTACCACAGTTATCCGAATATAGCTCAAAGTTGACATTGAACACGCTGTATCTCGCTTATGCTTCGAAAACGGGGTATATGTCATAAGGCAAAAATTACTTTCTCAATGTCATATATACGGCTATATATGTTTGATCAGTTTATGATGAAACACCCTGTATGTAGGTCCGTTTGAGTATTCAAACATTTTCCCCGTTCATTTCTGACAGCCTTCGCAATTTCATACATCTCCAACAAATCTAGTTTTCTTTCCTTTCCCAAGTTGAAAATGAGTCTTACGTTGTTGTCTTCATCAAATTAATGACCCTCCTTGGTGAGGTGGTTACCGAAAACAATTTTCCCAACATAATTGTTAATGTGCTCCGAAATCCGAACATTGACTGTTCCAAATGTCTTACTGATATACAGTTAATCACATGTTCCACATTTTAGTTGAACCTCGTTCTTTTCTGATATGGGGGTGTCCTTATAATCGCATATCTTTTGGTGTTGGCAATTGACTGCCTTTAAAGGAATTTCATAATAATTTTTCTGAAAAATTCTACTCAGTTTGCATGATATATCACCATAAAACGACATAGGTAATGTGTATTTTGTATTTCCCATGTCTGCGACCTGTCTGCTTGATTCGGGTTCATTTGTGCTCTGATTCATTCAATTCAGATTACTTGTACAGGTTGGAAAAACACCCTGTATATTGTGTTTCCACATTTTCGCTATCCGTTTCAGATTCTACTGTGATGAGTCAATATTCCGGTGTTTCTAATTTTTTTGGCACACTTCCAATTTTCCGAAAAAAATGTTCGAGAAAGAACAATTTCGAAATTTCGCCGAAAAATAGTAGGAATATTCCGAACTAGGCAGTAAATTTCAATCTTTCAAAATTGCAGAGCTATTTCTAAGTGTTGACCCCTCCTTAATGAAATTCCAATCGGCTTTATATTATAATGGCTTTATATTATAAATTTTTCGTTCATAGAACTTTCCATTACACTTATAAACTTTCTAGGGCCGGTATAATAAAACTTATTTCGACCCCAGAGGGCAGCTAACTCTCATTTTCGAAACAGACTTCACGAATTAACTTCTAGTTATCTGTCAAAATAGTTTTATAATACCCGCCCTCAGAGGATTTCAGGTTTTCAAGTTATGCTTTAAAACTAATCTTTTCGGAATAATTGCCTCATGCTTCACGAAACATGAGAAAAAAACTGTAATTGTACATAACAAAAAACATTTAATTTTACTATACTCATTACATGTCGTATTTTCTGCAATTATATGTGATTGTTCATCGATCTTTGTTCGCGTAATGATACTACCGAACATAAAAAACATTAAAAACATATGTCCTTCCGCCATTTTGTCTCGAGCCGCTGTCTTCCCAATATTTTTGTGTATTCTGAAACGAAACAACGTGGTTTCGTAGATACGGCCATATGAAATACGCTACCCTTTCAAATCGAAAAGCATCGATGCCATCGAATTGATACTCAGTAGTTACATGGTTGTAAAATATCATCAAGAAGAATTTTCGTGGAGATTCTATACAGTGTGTCCCAATGAGAAGGAGCCATCCCTGATATTTCTCATAATATAATACATAGCGAAATAGGTCTCTTGCATATAACACGAATTATTATATTTTCATGTTTTTCTCATTCTATATCGATACAAAATCATAATGTATGCTATCACATACTTCAACAATTCGCCATTTCTGAATAATTCGGTATTAAAAATGGTCACTCGATATTGCACGATATACCGATCGATACAGCTGATGCTGTCTATTGGCTTTTTAGAGAGAAAAGTACACGAGAAGAGGGAGAGAGTGGATATATCCCGGTACGTCACGGAAGCCGCAAAGTTTCGTCCGTCTAAACAGCTGACATGCGGAGCCAAATTCAAAAGATCATTTTCTCGTTGAAAATTTAAATTTTTGACGTCGTTTTTAAGTTTTTCAGTAGTCTTACAGATAGAATATTTTATTCCGATGATAAAAAAAAATTCATGCAGAACGTTCACTAGTGCCCCCTTATGAGGGGGCGCTATAACCCAATGAATTTGAATAGGAAACAGGGATCGACTTATACCTCATATTAAAGAGTTTTGTATAAAACAGACTAACACATCCCACTTCTCATAATTTTCGTATTCAATTGCAGAAAGTTGAACAGAAGTTGCGTACTGATCAGAACTACTATTGGTTCAATACACGTTTGATAACTAAGATTTTCATCTCTCTATCACCATCGCATCCTCCAAGGCCTACTTATCAATGAAAAAAAACTGGAAAATTCAATATCTCGAACATAACTCCATAAAAACATCAAGTATGCTATAATTTTGAAATAGTTATGTCAAGCTCTTATCGAAATATGTGAAAATATACTGGGGGTCCCATTTGAAGAAAATATTTTCATAGCGATGTCTTATAAAATATCAGTTTGCAGAAATGGGAATGACGTCTTTGAATTCTAACAGAGAAGTTGCTACTACGATATTTTTACCGAAATGAAAAATCTCCAACGGAAGAACAGTTACAGCAATAGTTCTGTAATGAATATTTTCGAAAAACACCCAGTAACTATGTAACGGTGATGGCTGTGGAGTTGTGGTTTTCACTAATGAGTTTCTCATGAAAATTAGCCATCAGATAACGACATCAGTTTTCGTCTATCCAGTATAAAAATACGAGTTCAATTCAAAAGTGTTGAATTTGGCCCACTCTGTACAGTAACATGTGTCCCCTACGAACATTAGTGAGCGTATTCATGTGAATTCCGCTATTTATTATGAGAAATTTCAGGGGTGGCTCCTATTCAATGGGGCACTCTTTATGTAGAAGATCAAAACTCTCGTCTGGAAGACCAGAAGCGTTGTGCGGAACTAGTACCTGGATGAGTGACTGCTCTGTGATGAATGTGATAAACAAGCGCTTAAAAGCTCTTGACTTGACGCCATAACTCAATTCTGATGTTGTCCGTTCAAGAACTGTGTTCATGTAACATTTAACTATTACATAGTATTTATGCGCTTGTTTATTTTCCATTCGATTCTCTTCAGCTTATTAAGGTGTCATTAGTGTTTGCGTTGTCGTATTAACTCGAAGAATAAAAAAGAAAAAATATCTATACCAAGGATATTACCGTGGTTCAATTTTTGATAGTACGGCTAATAGCATCCTAATGGCTCAACGTGAATGACTTCTAAAATTAAAATGGCAGTTGTAATTCAATGGCCCGCATACAGTTTCACGATAAGAAAAAATTAATTGTTGTGGCTAAAGGTGAACCTTCGGTGTCTCGCAGATTGCGTTATGTAATATGTAATATCAGTGGCGTATCAGTGGAAAGTCTCCGGTGAATTGTCATTCGTTTCATGAATAGCTGCAGCTTTTGGAAAATTTCAATAGAAGAAATAGTCAATTTTCAAGCATCAAAGGAAATTGATCCTGCAAAAAAGAGGTTCTTCATTTTATTTTTGAAATACACTTCTTACCCGAAACGATAACTGAAGATTTGAGAACTGCGTTATCCGACTGGTTCATTGTATTTATTTCTTTTAGATACCAATCGATTTTTTCCGTGAAAACTCGGGAAAGTGTTTGTATGCCACAAATATCAATCATCAACTGGAACAGTAGCTTAAACCTATACTATTGGCACGCTCGACATATGTGCCGTCAGTACCTCTTCAATGTTCTTTGGGAGTTCCTAACTTGGAGTAGGCCCAGGACGCACATGCGATTTTCTGTCGCGCGATCGCAAAAATGAAATACGTATCTTTGAGAGCAAAATTTTTTTCAACCATTTGCACCCAAAAAAATTTTCGTAAAAAAACGAGCTCTGGCCTCAAAAATTCACCCAGTTTTATTCGCGGTATTGTTTGCTCTTAAATACGAATGCGCGCATATACGACCGAATAATCGCAAATAATTTATTTCTTGGCGATTGCGAATATTCAGCATAGCTTGTTCGCGCGCCTAGCCATGCATTCAATAAATCAGATTGTTTTTTGCGCGCATGTTTTAGGGAAACAGCATGCTATCGTTTTGTACAAATGTCTGTTATTTTCGATGATTGAGCCGAATATGGTCTCAAACGATTAGGTTGGACTCACTGATGACGAATCCGGTGTCAAAATCGATTCTGTCCAGCCGTATGAACGATTACGGGCGTACGGAAAATCCTACCGACTCGATACTTTCAGGGTAGGATGCATTTTGAAATGCGACAATAAAGTTAGTTAACAGGCAAAATCGGCCGAATGGTTTCGGAGTTATAGCCATTTGAAATTTCGAGGTTATTTCTAGATATTTCAGCATTGAAACTTGGCGTTTAGTTAGAGCAGGACGACACGCAACCACTAGCAAAAGTTTGTTGTGATCATGCTGTCAGTAAATTTAAAAAAAATATTTTTCAAAATTTTTTTGGAATTTTTTTTTCGAAACTATTCATGATTTCTGGTAGAAACACACAGCAGTGTAGCAAATTTCAATTCGATACTGTTATTATTTTCGGAGATATTGGAAAAAAAATATGTGATATTTCGTGTTTTTTTCTCGATATCGTTGTTTTTTTCGGAGTATTTCAAAAAATTCTTATTGAATCATGATGAAACTTTGCGACTCGTTTAAAAATCTCGATGGACAACTTTGTGCGAATTTTCGTAATGATCGTGACCTAAGAACAATTTGGAAAAAATTGATTTTTTTCTCTTTGAATATTCAATATTTTGCAATTTTCTGATCACATTTTTCTCACGAATTTCTGTATAAACCTTCATGCTGTCATTGTTCGATCGAGTACTTGATTTCAATCTGATCTGATCCGTATTTTTGGAAATATTGGGTAAATAAAATTTTGAATGGGTATATCTATGGAATCATTGGGTGGATTTTACCCATTCACGAATTCGGCTTACAAATATTGAGTTTCTAATGTCTGGCCGTGAGGCTGACCGTTAACAGAATAACTTTCGTGGAATCCGTAGATATAGGTACCCATTCAAAATTGAATTTTGCCAATATTTCCAAAAACACATTTGGGATCGAAATGAAAACCAGTACTTGATTGAAAAATGACAGCTCGGTTCATGTATGATTTCGTGAGTATAATATGATTATAAAATCGCCAAATCTTTTCATCAGGATGAAGAGGTGCGTTTGGGTGAGTCAATACGTGATCAGATGACCGCATTGGCAACGAATTTGTACTTGCGCACAAAAGCCGCCGGCTTCACGTCATTGCTTTTGTAGAATATTTCAATTTTTAGTTAGCTTCGGCAATGAAAAAATTAATTAATGATAATTCTCCTGTAATGTTCAAATGGCAATCCACTTGGTGTGGTTGATCTGATCAACTGTGTTTATAGTTCATATCCCCTTAATTGACTTTCTTATCGCACGAACGCCACTGCCGGTTTCCCAGATATTATACGCGATTGTCGGTTATCGAAAATTTTCGTTCACATCGAATTGCACTACTTGGAAACTTTTTCTTACGAATCTTCGCACTATTCCCATCTCGAGTTGCTCAAAAGTTTGAACATCATCTTGCATAGCTGCTTTGCCATTTTGTTCAAAAAAGATTTTTAAAGGCCATGTCTACTGGAGAATATTTTTACTTTTGGGTCATTTTGGCTAAAGGTTTCATGCGGTATGAACAGGTAGAATATTTAGCTATTTAGAAGTGATTGTAAAACGATTAGAGTGCGTCTGTGTTGGAATTTTTCGGATTTTCGGGCGGCAATTCGATTTTAGTCATTTCGGAGTTTGGTGTGCGTCTAGTAGTTCTGTTGTTCCGTGACTATAATCATTGGTTTAGTGACGTTTATTTGGATGATTTTATTTACATACAAAAATGATGAACAGTAATATTCAGGTGAGTTTTTACTCTCGTTATTCCGGGATTGTGAACTTGTTAGCTGCTTATTAAGTAAAGTGTATACAGAGTGTAACAGCCAAATGGAATAAATTCGATAACCACTAAAAGAGGGGGTGTTAGGAGAAACGCTCGGACATGTCGATTTGTAATTTTGAATGCGCATAGTTTTCAAGAAAATAAAATTATATAGGGTGTTCCATGCGACCGTGGCCAATACCAACTTTCTTATTTCAAATGTAACCCCCTGTATATCATTTATTTTTTGGATTCTTCAGAAAATTCTAGACATAATTCATGTACAATGTCCTATACCTATCTTCAACTTTTTCGGAAATATTAAATGTTTTCAGAAATGTTGAGTAACGTTAGAAGACAATTCTACACCAGATTAGCATGTTGCCAAGACGTTCGCGGCGAGCATTTTGAACATTTCCTACATTGACATTAATGTTTTTTTTTGTTTTTTTTTCATTATTAAGAAATAATCAGTATTACTTATTAGGTTTTAAGTGTAATGTACAGAATTTGTGAAATGAAATAATTTTTATTTAAAACGTTGATTTTTGCACTAAATCTGAAAACACATAATATTTCCGAAATAGTTAAAGATAGGTATAGGACATTGTGCATGAATTGTGTCTAGAATTCTCTGAAGAATCCAAAAAATAAATAATATACAGGGGGTTGCATTTGAAATAAGAAAGTTGGTATTGGCCACGGTCACATGGAACACCCTATATAATATTATTTTCTTGAAAAATATGCGCATTTAAAATTACAAATCGACGTGTCCGAGCGTTTTTTCCAACACTCCCTCATTTATTCGTTATCGAATTTATTCCATTTGGCTGTTACACTCTGTATATTTCAAATCTTCAACTGTCCAAAGTTTGTTTCATCAATTTCCGCAATCATGAACCTTCTGCGAAGAGCGGCAAGAATGTCTTCATTTACTCAAGTGTTACTTGGAATTTTCCTTATTATTTCAAGAAACTCACAATCAAATTAATTTGAAAAAATCAATATCACTGGCAATTTGCCACCAAGGCATTTTTTGCATCCGAATCTCGTCCGAGTTTCTGTTATCATCATGAAATCGAATTGAACTTGTTCATTTGACTGCATGTTTGCACACTTTTAAGTCAACTTCAGGTGGGTTTATACTACAAATAAATTGAACTTAAATTAAATTCAAATGGGAAAGTGGAACCTGAACATCTCAATGAAAGCGTTTATAAAGGAAATAGGACGAAATGGATGAAATACGAATTGGAACCGAAAATGGCCAACATTTATCTTTTATGTTATTTTATCCATTTATTATTACATATGGAACCTGATGATGCGCTGCGCTGGACCGAAATCGTATCTGTGTCTGTATTGAATGTTGCCAGAAAAGCTGTGATAGGTTTAGTGTTTTCTTATTTTTATTTTGTTCCTTATTTTATTTTATATGCTTTATGAAGCCACCTATGATCTTAACTGATTAGCACTATGCTATAAGCCTATAAGGCTGTGTTCAAAACTTTCACCATGATGCATATCTCTAAAGCTACCTTTTGTGCGAGGGAAATTCGGGTATTTGGGTAATCGGAGATTCTTCCCTATTGACCGACGACGATCACGTGACCGTCGTCGACCAATAGGGTGAGTCTCTCGGTCAATAGGGTGAATCTCCGATTCCCCAAATACCCGAATCCCCTCGCACAAAAAGTAGAGATGGGAATACCGGTTCCACCCGTGTCGCGGTATTTTCGCGACGGTTCCAGAAAAATACCGCGACAAAATAACGCGATTTTGGAACCGTCGTTCCAACGCTGAAACAAAATGAATTAGTACGGCAATCTGTTTCTCAAATGATATAAATTCTCTTTTTATTCTACTTATAGCTATTGTATTCAGATTTAGAGCTTCCAAGAACTTCTTCCACTTGAATATTTTCGGTATTTGACGTATCCTCAAACTATAATTGATTTTTTCCCAGTACTTTCTCATATTTTCTTCACATTCGAGATATATCATTTCAATTGAAAGAGAAGAATGCCTTGAGGATTAATATTTTCTCAATTGAGAAGACTATTATTTGAAATTACATATAGACATTATCATTATAAAGGACGCAAACTGTATCAATATTATTTGAATATCTTGTTTTACATGAATACATGTTTTGCATAACAAATTTTCAATTCTTATTATCCTTCAATATCTTCCACCAGCAGATTGAAATAATATCTACGGATATGCATAAAGTATTGATGAATATGGCAATTATCGAAAAGAAAGCATAACTTGCATAACACACAATCTGATGGAATATTATATTCCATCAGATTGTGAGTTCTGAACTACTTGTCACAATATCACCTTCTGAAAGTAAACCATGAAACACCGTATCGGAAATGTAACAGCTGATAACGAAGTAGAAACATCCACAGTTTCTAATGAGGCGCAATGCGCACTGGAGCTGTAACTTCTGTAACAGACGTAATCGCATTGCGATGGGTATTCTGTTCGCGGTATTCTGGAACCGAGGAACGTGGAGCGAGATAGGTATCGATCGCGACTGGAGCGAGGAACGAGTGGAGAGTTACACGGTATTTTGGAACGTCGGTTCCAGAGTAACCGTCGGTTACTTTGGAACGTGGAGCGAGGTCGATCGCGACTGGAGCGTGGAACGATTGGAGAGTTACACGGTATTTTGGAACGTCGGTTACTTTGGAACGTGGAGCGAGATAGGTATCGATCGCGACTGGAGCGTGGAACGATTGGAGAGTTACACGGTATTTTGGAACGTCGGTTACTTTGGAACACGTTACTTCTCTGTTTTGGAGCGCGACAGACGGTTCCAGAGAAATACCGCTCCAAAATCGCGGTATTTAAATACCGTCACATCTCTAACAAAAAGCCCCTGACAATTTTCATTTGAATATTATGCATTCATGAGCTCTTAGATAGAAGACTACCACATGTTGAATCCGTGATTTTTGCTTGTGGAACAACAAAATTCAATCAAAATTCTAAAGAATTGTAATGTCTCGAAAATCTAGAGATCAAAGTCATTACGATTGATCACAAATGATGATATTTATTCTCACAACACATCAGTGCTTCATAAAGGGTGTTTCAAACTTCGCGATTGTTATTCAAGAATAAATAAAATATAGATGGCGCACCGAATTCGTCTGGGTATTTTGACATTTAAGAAGTGAGATGTATGACATTCATAAAAATGGCTTCGTACTCGATACAACAACGCGTTCAAATTGTTGAATCATTTTATGAAAATCAGCGTTCTGTGAAGAGAGTTTTCAAATTATTACGTGAGTTTTATGGTTTACATAATCGTCCATCTCAAAGCACTATTGGTCGAATTATTAAAAAATTTCAAGAGACCGGTTCGGTGGAAGATCAAAAAAGTGAAAATTGCAGTCGTAGCGGTCACAAGAAAATATTGATTTGGTTCGTGAAAGTGTTGCTGAAGACCCTGGAATGTCCATTGGTGGGTCCACAACATGGCGTATTTTACACAAGGATTTAGCTCTGAAGGCATATAAGGTTCAAATAGCACAGGAACTGAAGCCATTAGATCATTTAAAACGTCGTTCATTAGTCAATTTCATTAGTGAACAACCAGTTGATTTTTCTCGAAAAATCATGTTTTCCGATGAGGCAAATTTTCAACTTGGTGGCTTTGTTAATAAACAAAATTGTCGTATCTGGGGTGAGGAAAATCCACGAATTATTCATGAGAAACCTATGCATCCTAAACGACTCACTGTTTGATGTGTATTATGGCCAGGTAGTGTAATCGGACCTTACTACTTTGAAAATGCTGCTGGTGAGGCTGTAACTGTCAATGGTGATCGATACCGTCGGATGATAATCGCATTTTTGTGGCCTGAATTAATGAATATTGATCTAGAGCACGTTTGGTTTCAACAGGATGGCGCTACACCCCACCTTCAAATGACACAATTGATTTATTGAGAAAAAATTTTTCTGGACGAATAATCTCCAGAAACGGTGATGTCAATTGGCCACCAAGATCATGTGATTTGACACCGATGGACTATTTTCTTTAGGGTTATGTGAAAAGCTAGGTCTATAAGAATAATCCACAATCAATTCCTGAACTAAAGGATGGAATTATTCCTGTCATTAGTGAGATAGAGCCTCAATTATGTCAAAATGTCATTGAAAATTTTAATAAAAGAGTGGACGTCTGTAGAGCTGCAAGAGGAGGCAATTTGACAGATATTATTTTTCGCATATAAAGACAGTATCAGCTATGACGATAACTGATACTTCAATTACCAATAAAAAGTTTTTGAAAATTAATGCAAATTATGTTTTATTTATTCTTAAAAAAAAACTCGCAATTTGTAACACCCTTTACTTTTTTCAATTCTTCGGTTGCTTCGAGTGAGAACTATGTATGGAAATCCCGAAAAACATCGTTCGATGGAAAATTTCATTTTTTTTCGAATAGAACTTGGTTATCATAAGGCAGTGGTGCGTTGAGAAAGGATGTAAAATTATGTCTACGTAACGAGTTTTTAATTATTTCATTTACGATTTCCTCGGGTATTAAAGTTTCAAATCGACGATTCCAGTATTTAATTTTTCGCCTTCGTAATAATTTGCGATTGAATTAATCTGCTTTTAATTACACAATTACGGGATAAATGACGCGTATGTTTTATGCATTAATGAAAGTACCATGCTGTTATAAAGCCAATACGTGTATTGTCAATTATTTATCCTGTCATTCAAGGCGTAGTACGATAGAGTATAATAACGTATATCGTAAGATATCGCAACATCGAAAGAGAATCACAGAAAAATCTGTTCTATTTAATGATTGCCAAATTTATTGTGTCAGAAAAAATATCACGTTGATAATCATGCTCTCGTTTCTTGTATTGCATGTTGTTTCATTACGAAACTATTGTAACTGATAATTAGCAATGGTTTGAGATGTTTACTGCCGAAGACCTGTCAAAATAAAATTGGATTGAAAATGCTTTGTTTCGGCTACATATATAACTAATACTATCTTTATGCATGACGTACAACGTTGCGTAGTTATCTGACCTAACCAAACATTTTCCAATCATATAGGGTGGAATGTGTCAAACTTCCATGGCCAACCAACTGAGTCTATAGAAGTGAATGTAGTGTATAGGGGTTTCCGGAAACTGATCGGGTTACTTAGCAAGGTTACTCTGTCCAATTTGGCTAATCCAAGTTAGAGATCGAATAAGTTTCCGAAAACCCCATATGTATTCGAAATCTCGAAACAATTTGAAAAAAAATTTGAATTTTTTTTCAAATATTCTGTGATCTTATATTATCCTCATTAAATTCTGTATGAAACTTCGAACTGTCATTTTTAGATGGAGTTCTGGATTTCAATTCGAAATTTTGGGAAAATAAAAGTTTGAATGGAATATCTGCGGAATCATTGGGTGGATTTTACCCAATTGTTGTTTGTTATTGTGTTTACGGTCGGCCGTTAGGCCGAATTCGTTAATAGGTAAAATCCGCCCAATGATTGCGCAAATATACCCATTCAAAATTTTATTTACCCAATATTTCCAAAAACACAGATTAGATCGAATTGAAATCTAGTAGGTTATTGGAAAAAACTTAGAAAAGCACTGCCACGAAGGCAGCAGCTTTTGCGCACATGTTCAAATTAGTTGCCAGAGCGGCCATCTCCATTAAAAATGCGCGCAAAAGCTGCTGCCTTCACGGCAGTAATTTTCTAGATCCTAGTTCGTAATTCAGAATACAAAGTGAGAAACTGACATTTTTCAACTTTGTCCTCACGAAAGAAAGTTTAAACTTGTATGATGGTTGGCTCTCTTTTCAATTTGATTATTTCGGCCAACCGCATAATTTTCGGACAATTGAATGACGAATGGATGGAATGTACCCCCCAATCTTTACAATATTGGCACAAGAAAATACGGAATCCTATTTTGGTTCCTATGGGACTTCAGGGAACAAAGTCATCGTTGAGAATAACAACACAAGATCCCAGAGCCGGATCTAGGATTTAAGCTCCCGTCGCAAGTGAAAAACGCACTCGGAATTTATTTTTAAATAACTGCATAATTTTCATAATTGAAAGTTTTCATTGTATTTCGAAGAACTTTTTCATATAATACTTTTTCAATAATCTCCCATATTTTCATAATATAATGAATAAAACACACAGTCGTATTGGAATAGGACAATGAGTGTGAGAACAACAAATTGACCGATAATATCTCCTCACCCATGAAACAGAATGTCCATTGAGGATTTCAGACTAAAAATTCACTCCTAGACACTTCCCTATAAATTTGAGGTCTCCAAGTTAGTTCTTTGGAAAAATAATCGATTATCGTGCTCACTTGGGGAATATTTTGACCACGCTTTTCCAGCACAAATAATTTCCAGGCTTAGTTGGACGATATCCGTATTGCGATAATAAGTTCCTACTTTTGAATTGATGCCACAACAACTGTAATTCGCGGCATAGAATTACCCCAGATGCGAGAAAAGAGGAGTATTCAGACTAGGATGTGTTCATCTAGCCCCTCGACCTCGGTCGACAACGTCTTCGTAACTTATTATCTTCTCACTCTTGAAGGAAGAGTCCTATCTGGTGAACGAAAACTGATGTCAGTGTCTGTGTTACATAGTTACCAGGTATTTTTCGAAAATGTTCATTCCAGAAATATTGCTCTAACCTTTTTCCTGCCGAAAATTTTATTCCTGTAAAAACATTCCCGTAACAACTTCTCACGTAGAATTCAATTCAGGTAATTGAATTTTAGGCGAACTGATATTTAATGAGATATCACTAGGATTTTTTTTTTCAAATGGGATACTCCGTATATTTTTACATATTTCGATAGGGCTTGGAATTACAATTTCAAAAATATAACACACTTGATATTTTTCTGGAGTTATGTTCGAGATATTGAATTTTCAAATTTCATCTTTAAGTGGGCTTTGGAAGATGCGATGGTGAAATGCATGGTAATGTTACGTTATCAAACGTTCATTGACACATTGAAAGTAATGTTAAGTTCGCATCGAAATATGTGAAAATATATGGGTTGCTTCAGTTTGAAAAAATTTCCTAGTGATATCTCATGAAATATCAGTTTGCAGAAAATTCAATTACATGAATTGAGAATACGAAAAGTATCGATGCATTAGTTACATAGTTGTAAATTATCGTCAAGGCGAATTACTCAAATTTTCGTGGAGATTCTATACAGTGTGTCCCAATGAAAAGGAGTCATACCTGATATTTCTCATAATATAATACATAGCGGACTAGGTCTCTTGCATGTAACACGAATTTTAATATTTTCATGTTTTCATCCTATATCGATACAAAATCATAATGTGTGCTATCACACACTTCAGCAGTTCGCGAATTTTGAATGATTCGGTATTAAAAATGGTCAAATCGTGACTCAAGGTCGAAGCGAGAGAAAGCGCCTTTTACGTCACTCGTTATTGTACGATACACCGATCGATACAGCTGATGCTGTCTATTGGCTCGCTAGAGAGAAAAGTACACGAGAAGAGGGAGAGAGTGGATATACCCCGGTACGTCAAGGAAGCCCTGAAGTTTCGTCCGTCTAAACAGCCGACATGCGGAGCCAAATTTAAAAGATCATTTTCTCGTTGAAAATTGAAATTTTTGACGTCGGTTAAAGTTTTTCAGTAGACTTACGGATAGAATATTTTATTCCGATGATGAAAAATTTCAAAAAGCACCGCCGTGAAGGCAGCAACTTTTGCGCGCATGTCCAATGTAGATGACCGCTTCAGCAACGAATTTGAACGTGCGCGCAAAAGCTGCTGCCTTCACGGCAGTGCTTTTTGAAATTTTTTTCTGATAAATTACTGGATTTCAATTCGAACTGATCTGTATTTTTGGAAATATTGGAAAAATAAAATTTTGATTGGGTATATCTACGGAATCATTGGTAGAGATCATACGATATTTGTAGAGAAGGTTTGGACCTTAATTACGAAGGCCGAATTCGTGAATGGGTAAAATCCACCCAATGATTCCGTAGATATACCCAATCAAAATTTTATTTTTCCAATATTTCCAAAAATACAGATCAGATCGAATTGAAATCCAGTACTTCATCGAAGATAACAGTTCGAAGTTTCATACAGAATTTAATGAGGATGATATGATGAGAAAATCATAGAAATTTTTTTTTCAAATTGTTCTAATAACACGGTTATAACGAAATTTTGCGTAAAGTTGTCTTTCAGCATCTTTAAACTAGCTGTGAAGTTTAATCAGGACTGAATCAGTATTTCGCGAATAATACCGAAAAAATCAACGTTATCGAGAAGAAAACCTCGAAATTTGACATATTTTTTCCGATATCTCCAAAACTTATGATCGTATCGAACTGAAATTTAGTACAATGCTGTGAAATTAGAAGGTCAAAGTGTGAGTATAATTTTTTCTGGATATGATGGATGGTTTCCGAAAAAAAAATTTTTTTGTAAAAAAATTTCGGAAAAAAATTTTTCTTTAATTTACTGACATTATGATCTTGACGAAATTTGGCTCAAAGTTGCGCGTCGTTATACTCCACCAAACTGTCAAGTTTGAATCCAATCGCTTGAGTAGTTTCTGAAATAAAAAATAAATAACTTCACAACTTCAAGTGCCTATAACACCGAAACTATTCGACCGATTTGGCCCATTAACGAACTTAACCGCGGCATTCTGATGCGCAACCTATCCTGAAAGTTTCAAGTAGCTAGCTTGCTTCTGTCGACAGTTATCGTGTCTACGGCCGGCCAACCGGCCGGCCGGACAGAATCAATTTTGACACCGGATTCGTCATCAGTGAGTCCAACCTAGTCGATTGAGACCATTTTCGGCTCAATCATCCAAAATTACAGACATTTGGACAAAACGATAGCACGCTGTTCCCCTAGAACATGCGCGCAAAAACATTCATGCAAGAGTCCTATTTACATGAATTCGTTCCCTAGTGCCCCCTTGTGAGGGGGCGGTTTAACCTAAAGAATTTGAATAGGAAACAGGGATCGACTTATACCTCATGTTACAGAGTTTTGAATTGAAAGAGTTTTGTATGAAACACATCCCACTTCTCATAATTTTCGTATTCAATTGCAGAAAGTTGAACAGAAGTTGCGTACTGATCAGAACTTCTATTGGTTCAATAAACGTTTGATAACTAATTCCAGGGTCTCAACCACCATTGCATTCTCCAAGGCCTACTTATCCATGAAAAAAAAGTAGAAAATTCAATATCTCGAACATAACTCCATAAAAATATCAAGTATTCTATATTTTTGAATTGGTTATGTCAAGCTCTATCGAAATTTATGAAAATATACTGGGGTCCCATTTGAAACAAATATGTTCATAGTGATTTCTCACAAAATATCAGTTTGCAGAAATTGGATTGACGTCTTTGAACTCAACGTAAGAAGTTGCTACTACAATGTTTTTGCTGAAATGAAAAATTTTCAACAGAAAAAAGGATATAGCAATAATTCTGAAATGAACAGTTTCGGAAAACACCTGGTAACTATGTTACGGTGATAGCAATGAAGATGCGGTTTTTGCTAATGAGTTTCTCATGAAAATTGGCCCTCAGACATTAGTTTTCATCTATCTAGTACAGAAATGAGAGTTCCCCTTCAACAGTGTCCAATTTGGTCCATCCTGTACAACAGGTTCATGCACCATGCAGCTCTGAAGCTCGAAATAAGAAAATTAATAATTTTCAAGCAAACATTCATCATTTTGCGTCTCTATTTAGCTTGCGCTCATGGCAAATGCCTCCTCCGCAACGCCCTAGATCCGGCTCTGCATGATCCAGGTCTGTCGAGATGGAATTGGTCAACAGATTCCACCCGCTGCTGATATCGAAATCAGGCGATATTCGAGCATATGCCTATTTTGAAATTGTTTCGTCGAAGACAGATATGCTGATTACTCAGCGCAACGTCATTGATATGTACAATATATTGCGCGAAAACAGGAGCGTCCTTTATCTCCTAGTGATTCAGTTGTTTGAATAGTAATTAAACAAAAATATCCCAATGAGTCGCCTTTAGAACAAAAATAGAACGATTGTTTATGTGCAGTGGTGGCTCGTGCTTTGGAGCGGTAGGGTGCCATCACCTGTTGTTAAAATGAGAAATTACTACGTAACGTTAATATGAATAAAGAGCTTTACATTCTGATGTGATTTGACCCGGAGTTGACCAATCGCATATCAGGATTATCCAAGTAATGAGGCCATACATCAACGCAGCATCACCGTTTACATGGAAATATTGATACAGATGAAATTCAATATATCTAATTTGTACCATTGAATGCTATGCACACTATGCTTTATATAAATTTTTTTTCGATTTTGCCGATTCGTCTCGAAGAATCCCCACAGGACCTTACATCTTATGCGAGTTAGGATGTCGGACACATCAAAGATTATCATATCTGCAGAGAATAATCTTTGAAGAAGGACCATTCAAATCTGGTTATGTCCCTTTTACAAAGATTTCCTCATAGCATGTTGATACACCGTCACAGTTGTTTTATGTCAGTTGCATTTGTTGCTTGAACTTGTTCTATCATGAAGCCCAAGTGAAGTTTATCAAAAGATTTTAGTTCATTGATCTGGGGGCCCTAACGTTGCTCTAGAATGTCTCATCCATTGTACAAGATACATGAAACCCAAACACTGTGGAACTCACGGGCCAGTAATACTCTGTCTGCCTTCCTTGAAGATGGGTCAGTTCCTATTAGGTATTCAGAAGATATTATTTAACCACAAGATCGACTATAAACCAATCTTGCAATTATATGATTTATATGTGTATAACGGTACAGTTATATACAACTGACGTAGAACAATAATTGAGTTGGTGTATCCATATGGACACTCAGAGTAACGTTGGTGTGGTGGAAATGCATGTTCATTGCTTGAAACTCTGGATATGGAATAATACTAAATATTCACAAATTATATCAAAATGAAGACTGATCGTCAATATTTTCGAGCTCTTTCAAAGTTTGATTGCTGAATTTCTGAAAATTGTATGCTTGCCATCTCTGGACGATTTTTTGATAGCTTTTGATAATAAATAAATAAATTTAATCTCACAATTTCATATATTCGAAACTCCCAACTGTAAATATATTTGCGAACACATTTTTGTCCCAAACGACGCCTCATACTTTTGTTCCAAACGGCGCGCCATGTTACCTAAGATGAACTGTGGCGATTAGGGATCTGTTTGAAAATAATAAAATACGGCCTTTAAATGCTGAAATATTTCCTCTAGAACGTTGGGTTTAATCAATGAGTAAAATATAAAATATTCGAAAACTCAATGGTTTAATGTAAAAACTTATTCCAGATAAGCTTTGAAGATACAATGCAATGAATAATTTTTTATTTCCTTCGTCGAACCCGCAAAATTTCATAAAGTTTTATTTAATTAGAGAACAATTCAATTTTTTCCTCTAAATATTCGTTAACACAACGTATTGCTTAAAACTTTATTTTGAAGAGATTTTAATAGGGGGAAGATTTGAAATTGTTTTTTTTATTTTCTGAAAACTCTCAAGCAATAAATTCATTGTCATTTATCATCAATCCTTCGTATTATTCCGAAAAATTTGCAAGATAAGACTTTTTAATCACAATTGTGAAAGTTGAGGATAGACCAGAATAATTCCTCATTCTCTTGCAACGGAAATATAGCCCCTTGCAGGAATAATCAGAGGATGTTTCATACAATTTTGGAGAGTGGACATATTTTCGTAGTAAATGTTCACCTTCACTTGGTAATAAGTTTTTTCTGAAAATCGGGTCAAAGTTACAAGAAAAAGTAGCATTCATCAGCAATGTTCAGGATAAAAAAATCGAATCAGTACCAATTTAGAGACATGGTGTCCAAAACATTGAGGAAAGGTAGCGATTTTTCACGAATTTCCAAAATACCCATTATCTCGGAAACAGAAAATTGTACCTACAAATTTTTCGATATTCTGAGTGGACATGACCTAGTCCAATATATACAAATATTGTATATATTGTACCGGACAGCCTGTATATAGAACTCCCAACTCGTAATTATATTATGTTTGATAGAAAACAAATGAATCGGATGTAAAATTGAATATATCGTCAAATGAAATAAATATATAGCTGCAACTAATTAGTATATTGACTCCAAAATTAATATATTTTTTTGTTAGTTGCAGCAATGTTTTTATTTTTTGGGGCGATATATTCATCGATTGGTATGCGTTCTCGTGTATAATTATCAACTGATAGTATCTGAATTTTTCCTCTACCATTAGTGCCACTATCGCAAGTGTTATTCGATACAAATTTGAAATGTATTGAACTATTCATTTTCGAGCGAGATAAAACTTTGAGGTAAGATATTGCTATTTTCAAATGAAATTGAATGAACGGAATGGAAATGAAATTTATTGAATTCGCTCAAATCTGAGGCACATTATAGTGGTTCCGATGTTTTGTGGAGGAAATTTGAACGAGTAAATTGATAAATATTATCGATAAAGCCTGCCCAAGCGAAGTTGACACAATTAGTTTCGCTTGGTATTTCTGAACGTATACATATTATCGTTGAAATTCAATGATGTGGGGTAAATTAATACGAAAAAAATCACGTCGTAAGTTAGTGTTCAATGTGAGTAATTACCATTTGCAAGATCCAATCCGATAATGTGTTTTATTATCCGGTTGAAAATTATTTATTATTAATTGAGGTTTTAGGTGTATGTATATTTTTCATGAATTCAGACATGTGATGCTTAGACTGAATTGAAACAATTTTGTTCGTGATGTGATTGTTAAAACTTAAAGTCACCATTTTTCCATTGTTTAGTTCGCGGATGCTAGAAAT
Source organism: Myrrha octodecimguttata (assembly GCA_958510865.1). Classification (NCBI taxonomy): domain Eukaryota; kingdom Metazoa; phylum Arthropoda; class Insecta; order Coleoptera; family Coccinellidae; genus Myrrha; species Myrrha octodecimguttata. The sequence goes on from OY294057.1 coordinate 38,789,435, forward strand.
GCGCAATGAGGTCATATCAAATACCGAAAAATATTTTTCTTGTTTATCATGTGATAATTTTCGAGAGCGATATCATTTTGACCAAAATTATTGTTATTTCCAAAGTTTGCGCTAAAACAATTAGGTGAGACTCTCTGATTTATGATTCGTGATTTTCAATGCTGTCTATCCATTCTTCATTTTGGACGGAATAGACCTATTTTCAGGGTAGATTCGGATTCAATAAAAAGGCGACCGTTCTCTCAATCCTCTCCTTACTCATCCGATCAAATTGCAAATATTGAGTTATTATGTGAAGAGGCACTTGAGTATCTTGAGTTATACTTTCGGAAGTTATTGCGCTTATAGTCGAATTTGAGAATGAATAAAATTCGCTCAATGATTTCTGAATATATCTTCCAATCAGCAGTATTATTTTCCCAATATTTAAATCTCAGATCCGATCTAGTAGAAAACTAGTAATTCGCTGGAGAATAACGGCTCGAAGATTTCTGTGACAATATTTCAGTATCATATTATAACAAAACCAGAAAATTGTTCTTAAACAGAAACCAAGCGTTATTTTCTGTTTTCGGAAACTAATCGGGATACTTATCCGGGTAACTTAAATGACAGTTTTTGAATGCTCTATCTGTCAAATTTAGCTAACCCGTGTAAGTGATCGAGTAAGTTTCCGAAAACCCCCATTGAAAGGGGTTAGTACCTAGAGGGGTTATTATTCAGAAATAGATATAAGACCTTCGAAATGAATGAATTGAAGGTTTTTCTCCAGACTTTGAATGCAAAAGGTCCTGAGTTTATGTCAGGGCTCTTCTCGATCCATGAGCAAAAACTCATTGTAACGTGCCTTAAGCCGGTTCCAGATGAGTGTAATCCGAACAGCGAATGCAATAAAATTTGATAAACGATTAGGCGATTAGTGTTGACGACACTCGAGCTCAGCCTCGAATAATACCACAGACCAACAAGACAAATCACTTCATCGTTTGCGGGAATCGCGTCTTTCCGACCTTGAGAAATACAACAGACATAACCACACTTTCTTCTCCCTCAAAACAGATGTCAAATTAAATGCTTCACTTTAGAATAACTAAAATCGAAATGTAAAAACGGAATTGTCGGGATTCAGGAATCACAAGATTAAAATCAGACTAAGATTTTTCGAGGAAACCGCTTGAAAAGCAAATTTCCAATACCAAAGCGAGTGTTTTCTCACATCTTAAACTCCTATAGAAGAACTTGGTTGGAGTAAATGAAAATTTTGGAAAAATGTTATGGAAAACCAGTACCTTAATGTAGTGGCACTTGTAGGTCTCTAGGAAAACCCCCAAAATCTTCTGGGAGTGTTCTGTTACATTGCAAACCTTTTCCTAATATGTGTGAATACAATCGAACTAATGTGTAAGAAATGAAGAAACTTTAAAAATTTATAAACAAGAAATAGACTTCCTTTGAAAACTACATTGTCTCATCTTTTCCATAACACTATCAATTATTACTCATATAAATATGTTATTTGTTAAGTTTTCAGTAACTATATTGTAGAAAGTATACCATGTTTACGTGAAGTCTGCCAAACTGTTTCAGACACTGGTTTTTACATAATTTAATTCAGCAAGTTGAGTATAATTCATAATTGCCTCACTATTTTATCAATAAAAAATATATACAACAGTAACTCATTAAAAGAGGTATTTTTTTGGCGAAAACTTGTTCTTTGAAATCAGTTTATCAAGCAAACAGAAACATACTATTGTATTAAATGGAAAATGTATAGGTTGTGATACTTTCACATCAAATGAGATTCATTTCAATATAAAATCAAACTATGAATAGACCACCTTTGTTCGATTCCAATCCTTGTGGTTGTGCAATCATATACAATTTTATTAGACATCCCATCGTTTTAATTGAATAATGGAGGTTGTAATTCTTTTACTTCAGCTGCGATTCCTTTATATTATATAAAATAAACATTATGAATGAGTCCACCTAAGTTCGATTCCAATTCTTGTTGTTGTTCCATATAAGCATATAATGAGGACTGTCATCATAAAATAGAACCTCAGAGATGACTGAACAATTGCTTTTGTTGTAAAAACTGTTTGGATTATATTCTAAAATGGAACAGATATGAAATTATTCATCAAATAAATAGGACAAAAATTAATTTCAGTTTGTTTACATGTTTATAACCTCTTCAAGCGAGTCCAAAAGCGGCGAGAGTGACGTAATCCTATTCCTGCAATCTGATTGGCACCCCAAACGCCTGCTAAAATTCTGATTAGCTCGATTCAGGGTCATATCTGCGTTGACATAGATTTCCTAAGTAAATGACGCGAGTGGTTCATCTGGTTAGTCTGTGATAATACATTCAAATGCATCGTTCGCGTTGAAAACCGAGTCCTAATGGAGCAGAAGGAGCACTGCCTAAAACCATGAAACTCCCTGTGATTTCTTTCGTTCGCTGTTCGCATTACATTTCCTTGAAGACTTAAAAAAAATTTACGACAAAACATCACCTCGAAATGGTAGCAAAAAGAAAAGAAGCATAGAATTCTGTCATCTTGAATTTGCGTGTAATCATATATCATATATTTGTATTCTGTGACGATCATGGAATAGATTGAACAACACTGACTACACTCAACTACGCTTAGCTGCACTGAGAATTTTAAGTCAGTGGAGTATTTCATGCAGGTACAACGAACAAACCTTAATTTACCTTGTATTCGAAACACGATCTATCTGACTTATCTTCAGATTTGTTAGTTCATGCAGGGCAAAAGCAAAAGGAATTTTCGGAATCTGTGGGTTACCAACTGGGTTCAGGCTGTATGGACAGATAAATTATTCATTTGTATTGAATTGTTAGTTGAGCTCTTTTATCTATATTACAGGCTATCTGTACTGCGTTATTAACGTCTATGAATATGCTATGATGCACCAAAATGTCTCCTTTTGGACTTTGATCTAACTCCTGTGGATATGAGGGACAAATCTTTCAGCAGAGTAGGTCTGTCCTGGGCCAATTGTATACACAGCAATGTATGTATTCGGTGGTTTCTGTGGCTCATTCGCATATTTTACAGATAGCTGAACTTACTTTGCCGATCTTGTGTATGTAGTATGTCACGGAGCAGCAGCCAATGAGTTGTTGACTGATTTCGTTCTTCGGTATCTATAGTGCAATCAATGATCTAATAATATATTGGCGTCTGAATTTGAGATTGCAGCGCTACGTTGGCCAGTTTAAGAACCTTAGGTAGAGGTATAGGAGCTAGGTTTTCAAGTGTTTGCTTGTATATTTGATTGATTAAAATTCGATTTTGCAATTTGTTCAAAGACTGTGTCAGTTAACAGAAGTGACTCTGTGTTTACATATTTAATTTTTATGAAAGAATTATGTATCATCTATTCTAAATCAGAGTAGCAATGCTACAATTACTGTTAGAAGTATTTTAGTATCAACTTATTTCAACTCTAAATGGCAATATTAATTTCAAATTATTTGGAGTATCTTGAAGGCACATAAGCTAGAAGTGTTCAGGAAGATGCATGTGTTATTATGTTGCATGTTATTTGCAAAAATAATAAACTTTATAACTTTTTACTTACCCAACTTGATTATTGATGAAATGCCCCTTCAGATCTACTGCTCCAAAAGTTGAAAAACAGATAGTATTGTAAAACTTACTTTTTGGAATAGTCGACAAATACTCATAACATAACTTTACTATTCATATAGGGAAGGACTAAAGTTACACGATATGTTGTGAATAAAATGAATACATTCACATAAAACTAATGCTACTTGTACCGTAAGCCTTATTCATTATAGATTGACAAATGCATTCTTTCAACACTAATATGATTGGTCTTGAAAAAGCTGTAATAGATAAGCCTCGTACAACTTTGAGATTATCGGCAGAAGCACTTTGAGCGAAGAGTATTCATCATCAGATAATATCTGATGACGAGGAAATACATATTATGTATTTCCTCGTCGAGACTCTTGTTTCAATCGGTCAGCTCTATCACTAAAACATTAACGTTTGTAGGCGGCGTAGATAAACTGAGTGGCCAGAAGGTGGCACAACTGACCGACGCACGCTAGCTACTTCACATTCCAACACAGCATTAGCGCGTCGGTCATGGTCTCTCACTACGCCACTTCTGCGGTTGTTATAGGCAAGTGCCAGAGGATTCTGCCTATCTGATGAGTCCACTCCTGGCACTGGGACAAAACAACTTTCCCTAAGAGCGCGCCGTCCTTCAGATGGCGCGAACTCTCGAGAGCCCCCAATGTAGTGACTCCGACGTGATGCCATAGATTAGCTAATCTCAATGAGATTGCTCATCTATGTGCTATTCTATCTTCGCATATGGCGGTTCTCTGCATAACATCGCACCTCTTCCACCTTCGTTCTAGTTAGTTAGTTATTATTAGATCATTGAGTCCAATAGAGGAGTAGAACTAACTAACTTCTTTCTTCATGTTTCAACATGCGTTTTCTCTTGGCATTGTCGTGATGTGTTAGTTCAATTGGAGCTCTGTTTTCTATTATCTCATTCATTTACTCGCCTTTATCAGTTTAGTTGATATCCAACAAGAGGTTCCTGATCAGGTGAATATGATATTTTCTTATTTTTGCGTCGACATCCGCTTTATTATTCCCCCTAATATCCCGGTGAGCAGGTACCCAAAACAATGCTCTTTGCTAGTTTTGCGAGCTCCAAATGGTTCCGACTTGCTGTCAACGACACCTGGCTGTTGAACGTCAGGTCGATCGTAAACTCAAAGGATTCAGAAAAAACACTAACAGGCTCGATATTAAAAAAATATAGATTGGAGGCTTAGTTCACCAAGATCGAATTGATGAAAGTATAGAATCCGCCCAATTGCTCCGTGAATATATCATTTCGAAGAAGGACGGTTTCAAGGGGTGGGGTAAAGGAGACGTATCTCATCTGTTGGCTTGGCCATGCAGTACAAGAGGTGCTTGGTACCTACAGTGACCTGTCAACAGTTCCACCATTACACCAACCTCAGCCCTTGGTAGGTTGGTAGGTGGTTGGTAGCTGCAGGAGCTTCCAGATATAGCCTGGTGGGAATTTCACGAATATTTTTGCTTGTGAAAGTCGTGGAGTATTTCTTCAGAGGGCCTCTAGTGGTATTTCCAAAGCCCACATAAGGTTTTTGGTCCGTCAGGTGTTACTCCTTGGGATTTTTTTGCTTGTCCATCGACCTCATTCCATTCAATACCGCAGTGTGCTGTTATCCATAGGGGAGTCATTTTGGTGCAACTGGCCATTTGCTTTATGTTATTACGGTATCTCCAGGCCTAGAGAGCTCTATTCGTGTGACATGGATGACCGTTAAAAATAAAGGGTGTTTTTTTAGAATAAATAAAATATAGATGGCGCACTGAATTCGTCTGGGTATATCGACATTTAAGAAGGGTGATGCATGAAATTTATAAAAATGGCTTGGTACACGATACAACAACGCGTTCAAATTGTTGAATTATTTCAGAAAACTCAGCGTTCTGTGAAAAGTGTTTATAGAAAATATCGTGAATTTTATGGTTTACATAATCGTCCAACTCAAAGCACTATTGATCGAATTATTAAAAAATTTCAAGAGACCGGTTCGGTGGAAGATCAAAAAAGTGAAAAATGCAGTCGTAGCGGTCACAAGAAAATATTGATTTGGTTCGTGAAAGTGTTGCTGAAGACCCTGGAATGTCTATTGGTGGGTCCACAACATGGGGTATTTTACACAAGGATTTAGGTCTGAAGGCATATAAGGTTCAAATAGCACAGGAACTGAAGCCATTAGATCATTTAAAACGTCGTTCATTAGTCAATTTCATCAGTGAACAACCAGCTGAATTTTCTCAAAAAATCATGTTTTCCGATGCGGAAAATATTCAACTTGGTGGCTTTGCTAATAAACAAAATTGTCGTATCTGGGGTGAGGAAAATCCACGAATTATTCATGAGAAACCTATGCATCCTAAACGACTCACTGTTTGATGTGCATTAAGGTCAGATAGTGTAATTGGACCTTGCTTCTTTGAAAATACTGCTGGTGAAGCTGTAACTGACAATGGTGATCGATGCCGTCGGATGATAATCGAATTTTTGTGGCCTGAATTAATGAATATTGATCTAGAGGACATTTGATTTGAACAGTATGACGCTACACCTCACTTTGCAAATGACAGAATTGATTTATTGAGACAAAAATTTCCTGTACGAATAATCTCCAGAAATAGTGATGTCAATTAGCCACCAAGATCATGTTTTCTTTAGGGTTATGTGAAAAGCTAGGTCTATAAGAAAAATTCACAATCGATTCCTGAACTAAAGGATGAAATTATTCGTGTCATTAGTGAGGTTGAGCCTCAATTATGTCAAAATGTCATTAAAAATTTTAAAAAAAGAGAGGACGTCTGTAGAGCTGCAAGAGAAGTCCATTTGACAGATATTATTTTTCGTCTATAAATGTCATAACTGATACTTCAATTACCAATAAAAAGATTTTGAAAATGAATGCAAATTATGTGTTTTATTTATTCTTAAAAAAACGCGCAATTTGAAACACCCTTTTTATAATATGTGTGTCTCCTGAAGGATTCTATTTAGGCATTTTTGAGTGCAGGACAGGACATCTTGATTATGTTTGCCGTTTCAAGATCTTTTGTGTTCACAGAACATTAATGATCAATTATTCTTTTCATTATAGTCGCTATGTCGGGAGGCACCATTCAGCGACGAGCCCGAAGCCATCCGGAACAGAGAATTGTGCGATTATACAAAAAAAATAACCATCGAAATGGCGAAAAGCGGCAACACTCCCAGGCCGATTCGAATATACGCAGATGGAATCTACGATCTGTTCCACCAAGGCCATGCAAGACAGTTGCTGCAGGCAAAAAATCTATTCCCAAACGTCTACCTCATCGTTGGAAGTAAGTATAGTTTTTTGCGGTGTGTATCTGAAACTGAAAATTTCAATTTCGGTCTCGGTCTAATATGTTCAATTGAAAAAATGCTAGGATATAGCAATTTTCCTGTCCGATAACCATGCTGTGTTGTCCGTTCTACACAAAGATCGCTGTAATTAGATAATAAAAACTAAACCTAACCATAGTCATTGATAAAAATTTGTGAGAATTGTGAAGTCTTGCTGTATTATTTTGACCTTGAAATTTCACTAGTACCAACCTGGCTCACTTCTATCGAAGTTACTACGTGGACCACCCTGTATATGTGGATTTTAGTAGGCCTAGAGTTAAAGTTCTTTTACTACCTAATTGCCGCCTAAATCTGTGGTATTTTTACAACCTCTACTCTACCCAACATAGTGCACATAGTCAACCCTCCATTGTGATGAAATGTGTGACACTTCTTCTCTAATCGAATTTTTAATTCCACTGCTGAACTTCGATTCGGTATTATTTTGTCGAAGGTGGTAGGGTTAAACTGCAATATTGTAATCACAGACCAACAAGACAAATCACTTCATCGTTTGCGGGAATCGCGTCTCTCCGACCTTGAGAAATATACATAGACCTATAAAACTATATAGAGTTTAATATGTCTATGGAAATATAACAGACATAACCACACTTTCTCCATCCTCGAAACAGCTGTCAAATTGAATACTTGATTTTGGAATATCTAAAATCGAAATGTAAAAACGTATTTGTCGGGATTCATGAATCACAAAATCAAAATCAGACTAAGATTTTTCGATGAAACCATTTGAAAAGCAAATTTCCAACACCAAAGCGAGTGTTTTGTCACATCTTAAACTCCTGTAGACGAATTCGGTTGGAGCAAATGAAAATTTTGGAAAAATGTTATGGAAAACCTGTTTACCTTAATCAGAGAATCTTTGTAGTTTCACATCAAATGAGATTCATTTCAATATAAAATCAAACTATGAATAGACCAACTTTGTTCGATTCCAATCCTAGTGTTTGTGCAATCAAATACAATTTTATTAGACATCCCATCGTTTTAATTGAATAATGGAGGTGGTAATGCTTTTACTTCAGTTGCGATTCCTTTATATTATATAAAATGAACATTATGAATGAGTCCACCTAAGTTCGATTCCAATTCTTGTTGTATAATTAAAACATATAATGAGGCCTGTCATCATAAAATAGAACCTCAAAGATGACTAAACAATTGATTGGTTGTGAAAAAATGTTTGTATTATATTCTTAAATGGAACAGATACGAAATTATTCATCAATTAATAGGATGAAAAATTCATTTCAGTTTGTTTTACATGTTTATAACCTATTCAAGCGAGTCCGAAGACGGCGAGAGTGACGTAATCCTATTCCTGCAATCTGATTGGCACCCCAAACGCCTGCTAAAATTCTGATTAGCTCGATTCAGGGTCATATCTGCGTTGACATAGATTTCCTAAGTAAATGACGCTAGTGGTTCATCTGGTTGATCTGTGATTGTAATACTACCCTGGACAAATCCATCGAGTTGCAGCATGTGCCATGTTGGTATTAATTCTTAGTTTCATGAGAATCATTATAAACGTTGTAGACGCATCATATCTCAAAATTGTTATAGATGTAAGGAGTAGTCCTTACTGATATGGAAGTCTGTGTGAATGCGAATTTGCTGCTTCAGTGATCTGTCTAACGTCAAACGCCTTATGTACGTTATTCTGGCAGAAAATGATTTCAGCTTAGAAGTCAAGGTCCATTTGTATCTTATCTTCAAGGAATTCAATGAATTTGAACTGTTATTAGTTTACTAAATTCTTTGAATTGAAGCGGAAATACACTGACCTCAAAATCAGACGTTTCTTATCACAAACAGGATTCATAACAATAAATTTAAAAAAAAAACGATACGAACCAGGATTTATGCTGCGAGACTAAACTGTTCAATAGATATGTCACATTTGATAATATATGGCGAAGGTGATCATTATTTTTTAATGGACAATTTAAAATTACTCAATAATTCTGTATTGTGTAATTTTTATGGCAACAATTCATATAATCACATAACTCATCTATTTTAAGGAAATTTTTTCTCTATCACACCAACGGTTGAACACCGAGGAAACTTATTCAACATATCATTTAATTAACTAGGCGATAATAGCTTTACGAAAGTTGTTCATGAACAGTACAACATTTAAATTGAACACCTATGCTTATGCAGAGACTACACAATGGAATATTTTTTCAACTCCATATGTGCCTATTCATCCTCCTTGTGCATCTTCAATTATATCAGATTGAATCTTTTTACTCAGTTTCTTTCTCTCAATGGCAGGGATGAATATTTTAAAATTTCCTAATTTTTTTCAGTTTGTAGCGACAAGTTGACGCACCAAGAAAAAGGCAGAACGGTGATGACCGAATTTGAAAGGTACGAAGCGGTCCGACACTGCAGGTACGTGGACGAGATAGTCAGGGACGCGCCCTGGGAGGTGGACGAGGTCTTCGTGTCTAAGCACAAGATCGACTTCATAGCCCACGACGACATCCCTTACGGTACGGACGACAGCAATGACATTTACGCCCCCTGGAAAGCGAAGGGCATGTTTGTGGCCACCCAGAGGACGGAGGGCGTGTCTACGTCGGACGTCGTTGCCAGGATAGTGAGGGATTATGACATATATGTAAGGAGGAATCTGGCCAGGGGGTACACCGCTAAAGAGCTCAATATCTCATACCTGAGCGAGAAGAAAATTAGGTAATTTAGGATTAATTATTTTCGAACCGATCAATTGAGATTTAAGTGCAAAAAAACCTAGTAAAATACATCGGTATCGTAACCATTTTTTAGAGTTTCAAAGTGGCGCGTGAACAGGGACCGCTATCTTACTGTGTCGATTGTAAGATTTTTTTTTAAATACTCCGAATCGCCAAAAGATCACGTTCTTTACTTTGCTAGTTAGCTCTATCTAGCATCTTTCTCCCTAAGGAGTCGAATTGTCGTCCGAATTTTTCAAGATATTACTAAGATTTTTTTTTTTTGTTAAATCATGTTATCTCACGCCAAGAAATCGTACCATGTGTGGGTAGATATCAAGCAATCACTGAATACTCCATTCACTTTTATAAACTATACCGGTTGACCATTACATTCTGACACATTTCACTGTGTATATTTCAAAAATGTTAGATTATAGTAATTTTCCAGTCAGATTACTACACAACGTTGTCCTCTCTACATAGAGGTCGAAGTAATTACGTATTTTCCAAAATATGAATTTACTTTGGGAAAATAATGAATTTGAGAAAATATTATGTGAATTCAATCCAAAGACCTGGCGAATGTTGAAGAAACTTTTGTTTCTTTTAATACTGGAAATATTTCACATTTATAAACATGATTGGAAGATTCAGTTATGCTATTTTCTTGTACGGAACTCAAGAATCGAGTGTTAAAATTTTACTGAAAAATAATTGATAGAGTAGTCCGTGACTTCGTGATAGTTGATTGGAAAAAAGAATAAAAGTACTCGAATAACCTTGCAGTAAAACTTCTGAACAAACAGACAAACCTAAAGAATTCCATACTTTTCGAAATTCTCGAAAAATATGTCTACAGAAAACATTTAAATACCTTGACGCAGAACTGGAAATAATCCAGTATGAAAATGTGGTAGTACTAGGAAACCTGTGTCACCTTAAAAGAACTAACTCAATTTACAATGTTCTTGGGGTTCTATGTGAACGATACACTGGGTTTTCATTCACATACGTCGAAAATGTTGGAAAGCTCGTGACAAATTAATGATTCCAAATTATCAGGGTTACTATCAGAAAAAGCAGATTTCAATTCTACATAGCACTTCCCGACTCTTTGTCTGCTTATTATAACCAACTTCAGCATTTTAGTTTTCAAGCGTGATGATTATGTTGAGATTGAGAGTAGCAATTGGCATTGGGCAACGTCTCTGAGAATTATTTTGACATTGCCGATATTTACGAGTGCCAACCTGCGTCAGTTTTAGGTAAAAAAAAACTTGATTTTAAAGTGAATGGAGTATAGTGCGTAGAATCCCGGCCACTTCTCGTGCATTTTGACATGGACAACGATTCCATTGAAACCAAGTGTTCCCAAAATCTAGAGTAAGTTGCGGAACTAAATAATTTTATTTTATTTCAGATTGCAAAATAAGATGCACGAATTGAAAGACAAAGGACGTAAAGTGATTGATACAATTGGGGAACGTAAAGACGACATGATAGCAAAATGGGAAGAAAAATCGAGGGACTTCATTGAGAATTTTCTGCTCTTGTTCGGGAAAGAACGACTCACTTCCATCTGGAACGAATCCAAAGATAAAATCATGAACGCTCTCAGTCCCCCCAGTTCGCCACCTGGGTCACCCTCGTCCAGCAACAGTGAGCTGGATGCCCTAGACGACGAAACACCCCCAAGAAAAACTCCCAGATTCGAAGCTGCCCGAAGTACATCTAGTCTCAACGAATATTATAGCAATGATTATAGTGATGAGGACGATGAATATGTCACTCCTGCAGGATCAGTAAAACATTAATTGCGCGATTTGCAAGTTAAACTTACCATGCAAGGTATTCAACTGTTGATGCAATTGTTGTATATTTCTTATGTTTTTTAAATATACAAATTTATTTATTTATTTTCGAATATAAATTATTGTTGGAGTTGATAGTGATTGGGAAATTTTCAAGTTGAAGTTGTTAAGTATTGTTAATACGTCGAACTGAATACTTGTGAATGAGGAAAGCTTGATTCTTCTAAAAAAATCGTGTGATATGTTGTGCGGATGTTGTGTTTCGAATAGAGATTGGAAAGAGGTTTTGTGGAAATCTTGATGAAAATGTGCCTTGAAAATATTTCGAAAGTTTGTCAAGTTGTCAGACCTGTCGAATGACATTGACATTTATAATGCCATAAAGTTACAACTTCAAAAACTAATTTTTACATCAACTCATTTTCTAGTGAATTTACTGATATTTTTGTGGTTCCTACAATTTTCTACTGTCATAAAAGATTTTACAATTATATATTTTATATTTTTTCCTAGTTTTTTCTATTTTGTATGTGAAGGGGATATGAGAATTATTCTTGGGCACTCAGATTAAGGAATTTAATAAAGATTTCTATGAATTTTTAACTAGGAACAATCAAGTTTTCTCTTACAGTGAGGTATCACTTTTTTCATTAACAATTTTTAACATTAATGCTGGTTTTCACCCATCGAATTCTAATCAAAATTATAGAATTCATTGGCTTATAAAAGTTTTGTGAAGCCTGTGTATTTTAACAGGTGAAGTTGGTTAATATGATGATTAAAAAGTAAAATAACTTATTTCCGCTTTATATATTTATTTTCACAAGAATTGTTTCGTCATGATAACATGACTTCATCAGGTGAGTATGGTAACTGACTACATTTTTGGCATACAGTTCTTCAAATAGTTGAAAAAAATATGGTGCGAAATACAAGAAATTATGGGAATTCCTGGGTTTCAAAAAAGGTTGAGTAAGGGAGATTTATTCAGATCCGTTTGGTCGTTGAGGAGAATCTGTTTTTTATTGTACCTATTTATCTCCATTGCTTCCAGGAAGTTCAATTTTAGGGTCTTATTTTCCACGTGCAAAATTTCGAAATCATGACCAGTCTCCAACAAATGTTTTGCATATGTTGAATTAGGAGCTTCGTTTACGTATGCTTTCTGATGTTCTCCTATCCTAGTCCCAAATGATCTTCCCGTTTGACCAACGTATACATATGGGCAAGAACCGCAGTTCAACTTATAGACTCCAGACTTTCTATCTTTAGCGACTTTATCTTTATTGTTTTTTATTAAAGATAATAATAAAGATAAAGTCGCTAAAGATAGAAAGTCTGGAGTCTATAAGTTGAACTGTGGTACTTGCCCATATGTATACGTTGGTCAAACGGGAAGATCATTTGGGACTAGGATAGGAGAACATCAGAAAGCATACGTAAACGAAGCTCCTAATTCAACATATGCAAAACATCTGTTGGAGACTGGTCATGATTTCGACAGCAATTTCGAAATTTTGCACGTGGAAAATAAGACCCTAAAATTGAACTTCCTGGAAGCAATAGAGATAAATAGGTACAATAAAAAACAGATTCTCCTCAACGACCAAACGGATCTGAATAAATCTCCCTTACTCAACCTTTTTTGAAACCCAGGAATTCCCATAATTTCTTGTATTTCGCACCATATTTTTTTCAACTATTTAAAGAACTGTATGCCAAAAATGTAGTCAGTTACCATACTCACCTGATGAAGTCATGTTATCATGACGTGACAATTCTTGTGAAAATAAATATATAAAGCGGAAATAAGTTATTTTACTTTTTAATCATCAAGATGAATTTCCGACAAGTAAAGACTGAGACAATCAAGTATATGGTTAATATGAATTATAACTCTCAGAAATTAATCAATCCATGTAACCTTGATAACAGTTGATAAAGAAGTTTAAGGAAGAACACTCTAAAATGGATATTGGTATGAATTGAGTGCTGATGAAGAAGAGGAAGACATTTGTAGAAATCTTTTTTTTTTAACCCTTTCCATAATGCTATGGTTAAATGACCCTGTATTTTTTGCCCTAGAATTTCATCTGAAATTGCAGATATTTTATAAGAAAGTAACATTTCCATGTGATCTCATTAATCCTTCAAACTACCCTATTGCTCATTCTCCAAAATCGTTTCTTTTGATGCATGAAGGGTATTTCTCATTCTTATATCTCTTAAGAGTTATTGTTCTGTGGCCACATACCACAGATCAACAAGACAAATCACTCTACCGTTTGCGGGCTTCACTGCCTGCCGATCTTGAATCGCGTATTCCCAGCTGCAATGTGATTGGACACCCCCCAACGCACCCCAAGATGCTTGTAGTATAAGGCTACGCGCGATTCACGGTCAGGAACACCCTCACATGAATTTCCTTAGTAAATGACGCGAGTGGTTTATCTGGTTGGTTTGTGCACATACCATGCAGTGCCAGCTGGCGATTTTATGAGCAAGGTCTAACTGATTATCTCTTCATCTTTTTAAATCATTTGTATATTCATTTTTTTGTGACAGGTATTTCGATCAGATCCACCTCCTCTATAAGGTGTCTAGAACACTGGTGGTTTTACATATTAACCCCTTTCTAGCTTGTTCCAGTACACGGGAGCGTCAGACCCTCGCGCTTCCTACCCCTTTCCCCTGATGCACCACCCGAATTTGAGGGACTTCACGCACTCACAGCTGTGAAACGCCAAACTTGTCATAATTTGCCGGTTTGTTTATCGTCCCGTTCTCGAAATAGCATTGGTGTGAAGCCCCAGGGGCTTCACGCACTTTACTGGAAAGCTACGATTATTGCAGCTTTATTTTGACTGCAACAAAAATTTCGAGATTATGCGCTGGTTCTATTTCATTCTTGCAGAAGGCGAAGAATGACAGCAGATAGGGGAATTTTTTGTTTCAATTGAAAAATTTTATCTGATTGAGGTCCCATCTTATTACTAAGTAAGTGCATAGCATTTTTACGTTTGGTCTTCAATTGTAGCTTTCTATTTGACGATTTGGGTAGCTCAGAGCTGCCCCCGCGCATGAAAATTGTTAACAAGTTTCACACATGGGGGCAGCTCCGAGCTCTACAAATCGTCAAAAGAAAGCTACATATGTTAACATCCATATGGTTATTTGGAGGCATGTACATCATTACGCCTTGTGTTGCCGAGTTCAGGGCTGTTCTTCGGCTTGTATTAGGGCAAGTTAAGGTCTTTTCATTTCGAATGGCCCGGCTGGATCATAGTTCGGGGCGTCAGTTATTGTTTGGTTCAAGAGATCTTCAGCTTTTTCAAGGACTTTTCGGTTCCTACGTCGCACTTGCTAGTTTATCTTGCTTAGATGTAAATCTTGTCTGATGTTTCTATTTCTGATGAACCAGGGGGCATCTGTAATTTGGCGTAGGATCTTGCTTAGCAGGACTTTTACGGTGTTCATGTGTGTCTTGGCAGATTGTCCCCAAACTGTTGAACACTACAACATCACTGGCAGTATCATAGATTTGTAAAGTCTTAGTTTATTGCTCAGGCTAAGTAGGCGGCTGCCTGCTAGTAGGGGATATATTTGACTTTTCCTATCACTTACTTTCCGTTTTATTTCTTCAACATGTTCTTTCCACGTAAGCTCTTTGTCAAATGTGATCCCCAGGTATTTCACCTGCTCTATCCATGGAATCATCACGCCGCTCACCTCGATTTCTTCAGTTGGTAGAGTCGATTTTCTACTGAAAATTATTGCTTCGGTTTTTTGGGGGTTAACCTTGATCTTCTGCATCCAAACAAGGATGGTGTCAGTGGCACTTTGTAAGTAACGCATTCCAGGGTGGACATTCCTGGAATGCGCTAGGACTCTGGTATCATCTACGAATGTGAACACTTCAGCATTGTTTGAGAGATTGGTGGGAATATGTGCGGTGTAGATGTACAATTTGGCCAAGATGACTCCTCCTAGTGGGATTTCGGGGCTTTCGGCGACAAGCAAGATCCTATTTTGACCTGGAATGTTCTTCCTCGGATATAGCTACTCGTGAGTTGGGTGATTGGTGTTGTGATGCCTGCCTGGTTCATCTTGAATGTCAGTCAAGCCACACATTGTCAAAGACTTTGGACTCGTCGAAGAATGCGGAGGCGTTTATGTGTTTTCTGTTCAGGTTGAGAATCAGATTTTCCATCTATCTAAGTGTCTGGAGTTCTGTTGAATGACCAGCCCTGAATCCAAATCGCTCTTGGGGGATGATATTCTTCCCCTTCTTGCACAGTAAACTGATTGGTCCGTGGTCAAAATTTTATTTGGCAGTCCTACGAAGATATGAGGGCCGCAGGAAACGATGTGAAAATTGACCGAATTAGCGCTGCATGTTTTGAAAATCAAAGAAGGTTTTGGACAGAAAATTTCTCAAGTTTGGCTGAATGTTTCACGGGAGATAGTAAATACACCTGGTTTTTGACATCTTACTACTGTAGAAAACAATTTCATCTTTGAAAACAGCCTGTATATTTCTGATCAGAAAAAATTGACTAGTAGAGGTTTGAAATTCATTCAGAAAATTAGTTTGAGCATACAGTAATAAAAGTGCCAATGTATATTTAATTTTGGGAAAGTAATTCACCAAGAAATCTGGCAATAAATTAAAAAGTTATAGTTACATTTTATATACAACATATAATGTAATTGTACTTAAATATTAATCACCTGAAACTTTTCATTATTAAGGCAATTTATATAAAATCTATGCAGTTGTGTAAAATTAGTGATTGCCTCAAAGATATTTGTTAAAAGGAATATAAATTTGGGATTTTCCTGCTGTTATCTATAATGTACAATGACCTTCATGAAAGAAGATTGTTTTTTGTATCTAAATATTTTAGAACCCTTCGTTTTTTACTCTTAATATACTTGTTTATACATTTTTGCTGTTTGCACATTTTTTCTAGTTTGTTCAACATCAAGGCGATGAAGATTCTCTATATACGATAATTGTAAGTGACGTGCACATCTAGATTTGAGAATGTATAAATTTTGTCAAAAACAACTTTACAAGATGTGATTATTTGTTTAGCAAGTCATTTCAATAAAGGATTTATTGACATTTTTTCGTATTTATTCACATAATATCATTCCTATATTAGTTTATTTACACTGAATGAATTGTAAGACAAAACTTGAGTTGGTTTTCACAGATTCCTGTAAATTGTATTAATATTATAGTTATAAAAAAACAGCAAGAAGCTGTTTGAGGATTTCAATTATGAATTTTCATTGCCAGAGTTATTCTTTCAGCTGGGAAAGTGTAATGGCCTGAATGGTTAAAATACTGTTCCAATTTCTAATTCACTTTTTGTGTAATTGGAGATGATTTTATAGTTTATCTATCATTGTTCATTTCAAAATTATTTTTTCTTTCTCGCAAATCGAATGTCATAAATGTATCTTTCTCAGTGAAAGAAAACATTTCTTCAGTATTGTTTGTTTTGGTACCCATATTATTAAATTATTGGAATCATGATAAGTACTCCACCCTGAATTTCAAAATATAAGCTTCAAAGTACGTAGAACAGAATTCAATCAAGAAAATTTGTCACCATTGAAATCAGTTTCGGTTTTGAAGTTATATGATTGTAAAAGGCTTCGGTGTGGATTATTTTGACTAAGGTCTTCAAGTTTGTTTTCCGAAATTAATTACGTTTTCTTTCATCTTCAATCTGAAGAGCATTATTCACCTTGCGAAGTACTCTAATTAATTAATTCACTAAGAGCACCCTTTCAATATTTGCGTTACTTGAAAAAAAAAGCTTTTTTAAATCTGTTAAAAATATTAAAATTTGAATGCTTCATGGGATGACGCTACTATTGAATCACGGTGTAACATTAAATTCGAAATAGTGTAACAAACTTTATTGAATTTAAAATACATTCTCTTGCGGAAAACTTGATGAAAGCTCATGTCAAACGAGTTTTCAAAATTAGCCGTTGTTTGACGTTAGTCCGTTAGTGTCATTTCCCGTAATTAATATAACATCGTCGGCGCATCTGACTCACTCTGTGAAACCGCGCTTGAATGGTCCTAGTATCGTCGAGATTCTATGACGTTGCACTCGCTTCTTCTCTCTCGTTCACTAGTTTCCTATTTGGGTATTATTTGCGTTCTTCTTGGATCTTGTGAGGAAATCTTAAGGCGGGATAGAAACATACTGAGATTTCTTTCTAGCCATTTCCTACCTGTCGAAACGGTTTTAAAAGTGAATCCAACCAATCACAGAGAGTTATTCAACTTCAAAGTTACTATGGTTTTTATTACCAAACAAAGTAAAAACACAAAAATATGAAACTTATATCTATCAACATGTCAAGAACTATTGTGAAATCAATACGGAGTGTTCAATTGAAGTGATATGTTAATCAATTTCAAGCGATGGACCAAAAGCTGCGGTTATAGTTACGGTTATCCAAACTGACAGATTATTCCTTGTCTATATGTCAGTTTGGATAACCGAAACTATGACCGGAGCTTTTGGTCCATCGCTTGAAATCGATGCTTGTTTTGTTGTCGTCATTTTTATACACTTTTTGTATTATTTTTATGGATGTTTTAACCAAGTATCCTGTGGTCAAAATGGACGAAGTTAACATTGCTCGTCAGAACAACCTAGTACCGCAAAATTCAACCTGCAGCTTTGAATCTAATGGTGATGAACTGAGCAAATGTGATAGTAAGTAGAAATCAAAATGATTTTTATTTATTTGGGAATTTGCGGGAAGTAGGGTTATGTTGTCCAACCATTCAAGGTTGAAGTAACTGAAATCCGAGCACTGTCCCATTCGATTTAAAATTGATTTATGTTATGAACGTGATTAATGTTAAACTATGTTTTCAGATGCGTCTTCGTATCAACGAATATGTTTCATTGGCGATATTGCTTTCAACAATGATCTGCACAGAGTTGCAGAACATTATAACCTGCCTGTTGTTGCATCTGAAACAGGCCGAGATTTTGCTCAAGAGAATAATTGCAGTACAATATTTGTGATAGACAAGTTCAGAGGCACTTTTTTTAGTAATTTATACAAAGCAAAACAACCTATATTAGGGCCACCTGCTCTGAGGCAGCTTGTAATGAGAAACGAACCTCTTCCAAATAATAAGACTAGACCATTATACAACCTTGCAATGTCTGGAGTTGTTGTGTGTTTCACAGGATTTAGGAATAAAGAGGATTTGGTATGCTATATATGTTGTAGCCTTATACTTTTGAAATTTATGATTTTTTTTTAAGGCAAAATTGGTACCTTTGATACATCACATGGGTGGTTCAATACGGAAGGAAATGTCTTCTAAAGTTACCCATTTGATAGCTTACACTTGTGGAGGACAGAAGTATCAGTATGCTGCTACATTTAAAGTACCAGTGCTCAATCAGAGTTGGGTATTAGATGCTTGGGAACAAAAACATGACCTAGACTTTTCAGCTATAAATGATACCTTCTTGGTAAGTACTATGTAATTTGTTGATTAGAATTTATATGTTTTCACTACAGTGATCAGTATTATTTTTACATGCTTGTTCTGGGGAACAGCGAGTTATCATTTCTTCACAATGTCTGTAATATTCGAATTTTGAGCCGAAATTGGTCTCGAACGACTGGGTTGGACTCTCTGATGAAGAATCCGTGGTCAAAATTGATTCTGTCCGTCTGGCCGGAAGTGTGCGCTGTAACTTTCAAAAGGAAGGACCTAGATTCTTGAAATTTTCAGGTTAGGTTACGATCCTGAATATCTCGGTTAAGTTCGTTAATGGGCCAAATCTGCCAAATGGTTTTTGTTCTACAGCCATTTGAAATTTTGGTTTTTCAATAACTCGAAAAATATTTATCTGATCAAAATCAAACTTGGTTGGAAGATGAACAGTGTCAATAAGAAGAATCATCCATGGAAAAATTCGAAAATTTTTTTGAAAATTTTTATATTTCATTGAAATTTCACTGAAAATTCCAAGTCACCATTTCGCAATGTGAACAAGCGCGTAAAAGCTGCTGACTTCACGTCAGTGATTTTCTAGATTTTTTGTTCAAGAAATTTGTATCACATATTTGAGTCAAACATTTACAATTAGTCACAATCTGATTGTAAACTTGGTTATTTCTTGGAATTTCTTATTAGATTTACATCCTAGGTAATTGTTTGACTTTAAGAGTACTTTGTACCTATACCTGTTTATCTCTGAATCACTCTGAAAAAATGAATACTTCATAAAACACATAATTTAATTATTAAAACTATAGATATGTTTATTATCAGTTTGCCTTGATGTCAAGTTGATATACTGGGTATTTATATTTACTTATTGAAGGTAACTTATCAATAGGTCAGAATCACAATGATCACATTTCCTCATCAGGGTTGGGTTCACGAGGTTACTTAGAGTAAGGAATCTCAAGTAAAAATAGGTTGTTGCGTCCTAGAGTTATTTATTGTGTGACTAGTTACACTTACAACACAAACATAAGACTTTACACATATTACATTTTAAAATTACTTTTAAAACCAATCTCACCTGAACTCTCTCACCACTTCCTATCTGGACAATTCCACACAAAATAAGGAATCTCACTCTGCGTTAAACAAAATTTTGGTTGACGAATTAATGGCTAAATTATTAATCAACAGTAAATTGTATGCTTAATTCAGTTAATATTCAAATCGCTTAACAAATTCAGACTGAAATCAACTAGTTGATCAATTGCTAAAAGTTTTCTGTAACCGAAGGTCATAATCGTAATGAAATATACACTGCTTTTTTGTGTTAGGCATTTACTTGGCAGAAACTTCCACAGAGCTAACCTTATGTGCGGTGCTTTTTATGAAAGTAATCTTATACTCTGGTTCGATTTGTAACCTAACCAATATTAGATTTTAAATTGGAACATGAATAACCATTTTCATTAATATATTGTAGAATAATGCTTTCGAGCAACACTTGTGGTATACACATCTGCATTAATTTTGGATCATACTTGTACTATACTCGCAGAGTGAGTTTATTAAGGAAACCCATGTGTATTTAATGCAATATAAAGCTAAATGTAATAGTATAAATATAAAATAACAAAAAAAGAACGAACTAATAAAAAAAATATTGGGATATTGATAGAGATACAGAAAAAGATATCATGGAAGATGCAACATGGTAAAAAATAGTACTAACTAATGCCAGTATGGTTTTGAAGATTTTATTAATAAATTATTTTATTTTCACAGCATCAACACAAGCTGAAGCCTTTCCAAGGAGCACATAGCAGATTTGTCGATTGTAAGATTTTTTTTTAAATACTCCGAATCGCCAAAAGATCACGTTCTTTACTTTGCTAGTTAGCTCTATCTAGCATCTTTCTCCCTAAGGAGTCGAATTGTCGTCCGAATTTTTCAAGATATTACTAAGATTTTTTTTTTTTGTTAAATCATGTTATCTCACGCCAAGATATCGTACCATGTGTGGGTAGATATCAAGCAATCACTGAATACTCCATTCACTTTTATAAACTATACCGGTTGACCATGACATTCTGACACATTTCACTGTGTATATTTCAAAAATGTTAGATTATAGTAATTTTCCAGTCAGATTACTACACAACGTTGTCCTCTCTACATAGAGGTTGAAGTAATTACGTATTTTCCAAAATATGAATTTACTTTGGGAAAATAATGAATTTGAGAAAATATTATGTGAATTCAATATTTCCAAAGACCTGGCGAATGTTGAAGAAACTTTTGTTTCTTTTAATACTGGAAATATTTCACATTTATAAACATGATTGGAAGATTCAGTTATGCTATTTTCTTGTACGGAACTCAAGAATCGAGTGTTAAAATTTTACTGAAAAATAATTGATAGAGTAGTCCGTGACTTCGTGATAGTTGATTGGAAAAAAGAATAAAAGTACTCGAATAACCTTGCAGTAAAACTTCTGAACAAACAGACAAACCTAAAGAATTCCATACTTTTCGAAATTCTCGAAAAATATGTCTACAGAAAACATTTAAATACCTTGACGCAGAACTGGAAATAATCCAGTATGAAAATGTGGTAGTACTAGGAAACCTGTGTCACCTTGAAAGAACTAACTCAATTTACAATGTTCTTGGGGTTCTATGTGAACGATACACTGGGTTTTCATTCACATACGTCGAAAATGTTGGAAAGCTCGTGACAAATTAATGATTCCAGATTATCAGGATTACTATCAGAAAAAGCAGATTTCAATTCTACATAGCACTTCCCGACTCTTTGTCTGCTTATTATAACCAACTTCAGCATTTTAGTTTTCAAGCGTGATGATTATGTTGAGATTGAGAGTAGCAATTGGCATTGGGCAACGTCTCTGAGAATTATTTTGACATTGCCGATATTTACGAGTGCCAACCTGCGTCAGTTTTAGGTAAAAAAAACTTTATTTTAAAGTGAATGGAGTATAGTGCGTAGAATCCCGGCCACTTCTCGTGCATTTTGACATGGACAACGATTCTGTTGAAACCAAGTGTTCCCAAAATCTAGAGTAAGTTGCGGAACTAAATAATTTTATTTTATTTCAGATTGCAAAATAAGATGCACGAATTGAAAGACAAAGGACGTAAAGTGATTGATACAATTGGGGAACGTAAAGACGACATGATAGCAAAATGGGAAGAAAAATCGAGGGACTTCATTGAGAATTTTCTGCTCTTGTTCGGGAAAGAACGACTCACTTCCATCTGGAACGAATCCAAAGATAAAATCATGAACGCTCTCAGTCCCCCCAGTTCGCCACCTGGGTCACCCTCGTCCAGCAACAGTGAGCTGGATGCCCTAGACGACGAAACACCCCCAAGAAAAACTCCCAGATTCGAAGCTGCCCGAAGTACATCTAGTCTCAACGAATATTATAGTAATGACTATAGTGATGAGGACGATGAATATGTCACTCCTGCAGGATCAGTAAAACATTAATTGCGCGATTTGCAAGTTAAACTTACCATGCAAGGTATTCAACTGTTGATGCAATTGTTGTATATTTCTTATGTTTTTTAAATATACAAATTTATTTATTTATTTTCGAATATAAATTATTGTTGGAGTTGATAGTGATTGGGAAATTTTCAAGTTGAAGTTGTTAAGTATTGTTAATACGTCGAACTGAATACTTGTGAATGAGGAAAGCTTGATTCTTCTAAAAAAATCGTGTGATATGTTGTGCGGATGTTGTGTTTCGAATAGAGATTGGAAAGAGGTTTTGTGGAAATCTTGATGAAAATGTGCCTTGAAAATATTTCGAAAGTTTGTCAAGTTGTCAGACCTGTCGAATGACATTGACATTTATAATGCCATAAAGTTACAACTTCAAAAACTAATTTTTACATCAACTCATTTTCTAGAGAATTTACTGATATTTTTGTGGTTCCTACAATTTTCTACTGTCATAAAAGATTTTACAATTATATATTTTATATTTTTTCCTAGTTTTTTCTATTTTGTATGTGAAGGGGATATGAGAATTATTCTTGGGCACTCAGATTAAGGAATTTAATAAAGATTTCTATGAATTTTTAACTAGGAACAATCAAGTTTTCTCTTACAGTGAGGTATCACTTTTTTCATTAACAATTTTTAACATTAATGCTGGTTTTCACCCATCGAATTCTAATCAAAATTATAGAATTCATTGGCTTATAAAAGTTTTGTGAAGCCTGTGTATTTTAACAGGTGAAGTTGGTTAATATGATGATTAAAAAGTAAAATAACTTATTTCCGCTTTATATATTTATTTTCACAAGAATTGTTTCGTCATGATAACATGACTTCATCAGGTGAGTATGGTAACTGACTACATTTTTGGCATACAGTTCTTCAAATAGTTGAAAAAAATATGGTGCGAAATACAAGAAATTATGGGAATTCCTGGGTTTCAAAAAAGGTTGAGTAAGGGAGATTTATTCAGATCCGTTTGGTCGTTGAGGAGAATCTGTTTTTTATTGTACCTATTTATCTCCATTGCTTCCAGGAAGTTCAATTTTAGGGTCTTATTTTCCACGTGCAAAATTTCGAAATCATGACCAGTCTCCAACAAATGTTTTGCATATGTTGAATTAGGAGCTTCGTTTACGTATGCTTTCTGATGTTCTACTATCCTAGTCCCAAATGATCTTCCCGTTTGACCAACGTAAACATATGGGCAAGAACCGCAGTTCAACTTATAGACTCCAGACTTTCTATCTTTAGCGACTTTATCTTTATTGTTTTTTATTAAAGATAATAATAAAGATAAAGTCGCTAAAGATAGAAAGTCTGGAGTCTATAAGTTGAACTGTGGTACTTGCCCATATGTATACGTTGGTCAAACGGGAAGATCATTTGGGACTAGGATAGGAGAACATCAGAAAGCATACGTAAACGAAGCTCCTAATTCAACATATGCAAAACATCTGTTGGAGACTGGTCATGATTTCGACAGCAATTTCGAAATTTTGCACGTGGAAAATAAGACCCTAAAATTGAACTTCCTGGAAGCAATAGAGATAAATAGGTACAATAAAAAACAGATTCTCCTCAACGACCAAACGGATCTGAATAAATCTCCCTTACTCAACCTTTTTTGAAACCCAGGAATTCCCATAATTTCTTGTATTTCGCACCATATTTTTTTCAACTATTTAAAGAACTGTATGCCAAAAATGTAGTCAGTTACCATACTCACCTGATGAAGTCATGTTATCATGACGAGACAATTCTTGTGAAAATAAATATATAAAGCGGAAATAAGTTATTTTACTTTTTAATCATCAAGATGAATTTCCGACAAGTAAAGACTGAGACAATCAAGTATATGGTTAATATGAATTATAACTCTCAGAAATTAATCAATCCATGTAACCTTGATAACAGTTGATAAAGAAGTTTAAGGAAGAACACTCTAAAATGGATATTGGTATGAATTGAGTGCTGATGAAGAAGAGGAAGACATTTGTAGAAATCTTTTTTTTTTAACCCTTTCCATAATGCTATGGTTAAATGACCCTGTATTTTTTGCCCTAGAATTTCATCTGAAATTGCAGATATTTTATAAGAAAGTAACATTTCCATGTGATCTCATTAATCCTTCAAACTACCCTATTGCTCATTCTCCAAAATCGTTTCTTTTGATGCATGAAGGGTATTTCTCATTCTTATATCTCTTAAGAGTTATTGTTCTGTGGCCACATACCACAGATCAACAAGACAAATCACTCTACCGTTTGCGGGCTTCTCTGCCTGCCGATCTTGAATCGCGTATTCCCAGCTGCAATGTGATTGGACACCCCCCAACGCACCCCAAGATGCTTGTAGTATAAGGCTACGCGCGATTCACGGTCAGGAACACCCTCACATGAATTTCCTTAGTAAATGACGCGAGTGGTTTATCTGGTTGGTTTGTGCACATACCATGCAGTGCCAGCTGGCGATTTTATGAGCAAGGTCTAACTGATTATCTCTTATTCATCTTTTTAAATCATTTGTATATTCATTTTTTTGTGACAGGTATTTCGATCAGATCCACCTCCTCTATAAGGTGTCTAGAACACTGGTGGTTTTACATATTAACCCCTTTCTAGCTTGTTCCAGTACACGGGAGCGTCAGACCCTCGCGCTTCCTACCCCTTTCCCCTGATGCACCACCCGAATTTGAGGGACTTCACGCACTCACAGCTGTGAAACGCCAAACTTGTCATAATTTGCCGGTTTGTTTATCGTCCCGTTCTCGAAATAGCATTGGTGTGAAGCCCCAGGGGCTTCACGCACTTTACTGGAAAGCTACGATTATTGCAGCTTTATTTTGACTGCAACAAAAATTTCGAGATTATGCGCTGGTTCTATTTCATTCTTGCAGAAGGCGAAGAATGACAGCAGATAGGGGAATTTTTTGTTTCAATTGAAAAATTTTATCTGATTGAGGTCCCATCTTATTACTAAGTAAGTGCATAGCATTTTTACGTTTGGTCTTCAATTGTAGCTTTCTATTTGATGATTTGGGTAGCTCAGAGCTGCCCCCGCGCATGAAAATTGTTAACAAGTTTCACACATGGGGGCAGCTCCGAGCTCTACAAATCGTCAAAAGAAAGCTACATATGTTAACATCCATATGGTTATTTGGAGGCATGTACATCATTACGCCTTGTGTTGCCGAGTTCAGGGCTGTTCTTCGGCTTGTATTAGGGCAAGTTAAGGTCTTTTCATTTCGAATGGCCCGGCTGGATCATAGTTCGGGGCGTCAGTTATTGTTTGGTTCAAGAGATCTTCAGCTTTTTCAAGGACTTTTCGGTTCCTACGTCGCACTTGCTAGTTTATCTTGCTTAGATGTAAATCTTGTCTGATGTTTCTATTTCTGATGAACCAGGGGGCATCTGTAATTTGGCGTAGGATCTTGCTTAGCAGGACTTTTACGGTGTTCATGTGTGTCTTGGCAGATTGTCCCCAAACTGTTGAACACTACAACATCACTGGCAGTATCATAGATTTGTAAAGTCTTAGTTTATTGCTCAGGCTAAGTAGGCGGCTGCCTGCTAGTAGGGGATATATTTGACTTTTCCTATCACTTACTTTCCGTTTTATTTCTTCAACATGTTCTTTCCACGTAAGCTCTTTGTCAAATGTGATCCCCAGGTATTTCACCTGCTCTATCCATGGAATCATCACGCCGCTCACCTCGATTTCTTCAGTTGGTAGAGTCGATTTTCTACTGAAAATTATTGCTTCGGTTTTTTGGGGGTTAACCTTGATCTTCTGCATCCAAACAAGGATGGTGTCAGTGGCACTTTGTAAGTAACGCATTCCAGGGTGGACATTCCTGGAATGCGCTAGGACTCTGGTATCATCTACGAATGTGAACACTTCAGCATTGTTTGAGAGATTGGTGGGAATATGTGCGGTGTAGATGTACAATTTGGCCAAGATGACTCCTCCTAGTGGGATTTCGGGGCTTTCGGCGACAAGCAAGATCCTATTTTGACCTGGAATGTTCTTCCTCGGATATAGCTACTCGTGAGTTGGGTGATTGGTGTTGTGATGCCTGCCTGGTTCATCTTGAATGTCAGTCAAGCCACACATTGTCAAAGACTTTGGACTCGTCGAAGAATGCGGAGGCGTTTATGTGTTTTCTGTTCAGGTTGAGAATCAGATTTTCCATCTATCTAAGTGTCTGGAGTTCTGTTGAATGACCAGCCCTGAATCCAAATCGCTCTTGGGGGATGATATTCTTCCCCTTCTTGCACAGTAAACTGATTGGTCCGTGGTCAAAATTTTATTTGGCAGTCCTACGAAGATATGAGGGCCGCAGGAAACGATGTGAAAATTGACCGAATTAGCGCTGCATGTTTTGAAAATCAAAGAAGGTTTTGGACAGAAAATTTCTCAAGTTTGGCTGAATGTTTCACGGGAGATAGTAAATACACCTGGTTTTTGACATCTTACTACTGTAGAAAACAATTTCATCTTTGAAAACAGCCTGTATATTTCTGATCAGAAAAAATTGACTAGTAGAGGTTTGAAATTCATTCAGAAAATTAGTTTGAGCATACAGTAATAAAAGTGCCAATGTATATTTAATTTTGGGAAAGTAATTCACCAAGAAATCTGGCAATAAATTAAAAAGTTATAGTTACATTTTATATACAACATATAATGTAATTGTACTTAAATATTAATCACCTGAAACTTTTCATTATTAAGGCAATTTAAAATAAAATCTATGCAGTTGTGTAAAATTAGTGATTGCCTCAAAGATATTTGTTAAAAGGAATATAAATTTGGGATTTTCCTGCTGTTATCTATAATGTACAATGACCTTCATGAAAGAAGATTGTTCTTTGTATCTAAATATTTTAGAACCCTTCGTTTTTTACTCTTAATATACTTGTTTATACATTTTTGCTGTTTGCACATTTTTTCTAGTTTGTTCAACATCAAGGCGATGAAGATTCTCTATATACGATAATTGTAAGTGACGTGCACATCTAGATTTGAGAATGTATAAATTTTGTCAAAAACAACTTTACAAGATGTGATTATTTGTTTAGCAAGTCATTTCAATAAAGGATTTATTGAAATTTTTTCGTATTTATTCACATAATATCATTCCTATATTAGTTTATTTACACTGAATGAATTGTAAGACAAAACTTGAGTTGGTTTTCACAGATTCCTGTAAATTGTATTAATATTATAGTTATAAAAAAACAGCAAGAAGCTGTTTGAGGATTTCAATTATGAATTTTCATTGCCAGAGTTATTCTTTCAGCTGGGAAAGTGTAATGGCCTGAATGGTTAAAATACTGTTCCAATTTCTAATTCACTTTTTGTGTAATTGGAGATGATTTTATAGTTTATCTATCATTGTTCATTTCAAAATTATTTTTTCTTTCTCGCAAATCGAATGTCATAAATGTATCTTTCTCAGTGAAAGAAAACATTTCTTCAGTATTGTTTGTTTTGGTACCCATATTATTAAATTATTGGAATCATGATAAGTACTCCACCCTGAATTTCAAAATATAAGCTTCAAAGTACGTAGAACAGAATCCAATCAAGAAAATTTGTCACCATTGAAATCAGTTTCGGTTTTGAAGTTATATGATTGTAAAAGGCTTCGGTGTGGATTATTTTGACTAAGGTCTTCAAGTTTGTTTTCCGAAATTAATTACGTTTTCTTTCATCTTCAATCTGAAGAGCATTATTCACCTTGCGAAGTACTCTAATTAATTAATTCACTAAGAGCACCCTTTCAATATTTGCGTTACTTGAAAAAAAAAGCTTTTTTAAATCTGTTAAAAATATTAAAATTTGAATGCTTCATGGGATGACGCTACTATTGAATCACGGTGTAACATTAAATTCGAAATAGTGTAACAAACTTTATTGAATTTAAAATACATTCTCTTGCGGAAAACTTGATGAAAGCTCATGTCAAACGAGTTTTCAAAAATAGCCGTTGTTTGACGTTAGTCCGTTAGTGTCATTTCCCGTAATTAATATAACATCGTCGGCGCATCTGACTCACTCTGTGAAACCGCGCTTGAATGGTCCTAGTATCGTCGAGATTCTATGACGTTGCACTCGCTTCTTCTCTCTCGTTCACTAGTTTCCTATTTGGGTATTATTTGCGTTCTTCTTGGATCTTGTGAGGAAATCTTAAGGCGGGATAGAAACATACTGAGATTTCTTTCTAGCCATTTCCTACCTGGCGCAACGGTTTTAAAAGTGAATCCAACCAATCACAGAGAGTTATTCAACTTCAAAGTTACTATGGTTTTTATTACCAAACAAAGTAAAAACACAAAAATATGAAACTTATATCTATCAACATGTCAAGAACTATTGTGAAATCAATACGGAGTGTTCAATTGAAGTGATATGTTGTTTTGTTGTCGTCATTTTTATACACTTTTTGTATTATTTTTATGGATGTTTTAACCAAGTATCCTGTGGTCAAAATGGACGAAGTTAACATTGCTCGTCAGAACAACCTAGTACCGCAAAATTCAACCTGCAGCTTTGAATCTAATGGTGATGAACTGAGCAAATGTGATAGTAAGTAGAAATCAAAATGATTTTTATTTATTTGGGAATTTGCGGGAAGTAGGGTTATGTTGTCCAACCATTCAAGGTTGAAGTAACTGAAATCCGAGCACTGTCCCATTCGATTTAAAATTGATTTATGTTATGAACGTGATTAATGTTAAACTATGTTTTCAGATGCGTCTTCGTATCAACGAATATGTTTCATTGGCGATATTGCTTTCAACAATGATCTGCACAGAGTTGCAGAACATTATAACCTGCCTGTTGTTGCATCTGAAACAGGCCGAGATTTTGCTCAAGAGAATAATTGCAGTACAATATTTGTGATAGACAAGTTCAGAGGCACTTTTTTTAGTAATTTATACAAAGCAAAACAACCTATATTAGGGCCACCTGCTCTGAGGCAGCTTGTAATGAGAAACGAACCTCTTCCAAATAATAAGACTAGACCATTATACAACCTTGCAATGTCTGGAGTTGTTGTGTGTTTCACAGGATTTAGGAATAAAGAAGATTTGGTATGCTATATATGTTGTAGCCTTATACTTTTGAAATTTATGATTTTTTTTTAAGGCAAAATTGGTACCTTTGATACATCACATGGGTGGTTCAATACGGAAGGAAATGTCTGCTAAAGTTACCCATTTGATAGCTTACACTTGTGGAGGACAGAAGTATCAGTATGCTGCTACATTTAAAGTACCAGTGCTCAATCAGAGTTGGGTATTAGATGCTTGGGAACAAAAACATGACCTAGACTTTTCAGCTATAAATGATACCTTCTTGGTAAGTACTATGTAATTTGTTGATTAGAATTTATATGTTTTCACTACAGTGATCAGTATTATTTTTACACGCTTGTTCTGGGGAACAGCGAGTTATCATTTCTTCACAATGTCTGTAATTTTCGAATTTTGAGCCGAAATTGGTCTCGAACGACTGGGTTGGACTCTCTGATGAAGAATCCGTGGTCAAAATTGATTCTGTCCGTCTGGCCGGAAGTGTGCGCTGTAACTTTCAAAAGGAAGGACCTAGATTCTTGAAATTTTCAGGTTAGGTTACGATCCTGAATATCTCGGTTAAGTTCGTTAATGGGCCAAATCTGCCAAATGGTTTTTGTTCTACAGCCATTTGAAATTTTGGTTTTTCAATAACTCGAAAAATATTTATCTGATCAAAATCAAACTTGGTTGGAAGATGAACAGTGTCAATAAGAAGAATCATCCATGGAAAAATTCGAAAATTTTTTTGAAAATTTTTATATTTCATTGAAATTTCACTGAAAATTCCAAGTCACCATTTCGCAATGTGAACAAGCGCGTAAAAGCTGCTGACTTCACGTCAGTGATTTTCTAGATTTTTTGTTCAAGAAATTTGTATCACATATTTGAGTCAAACATTTACAATTAGTCACAATCTGATTGTAAACTTGGTTATTTCTTGGAATTTCTTATTAGATTTACATCCTAGGTAATTGTTTGACTTTAAGAGTACTTTGTACCTATACCTGTTTATCTCTGAATCACTCTGAAAAAATGAATACTTCATAAAACACATAATTTAATTATTAAAACTATAGATATGTTTATTATCAGTTTGCCTTGATGTCAAGTTGATATACTGGGTATTTATATTTACTTATTGAAGGTAACTTATCAATAGGTCAGAATCACAATGATCACATTTCCTCATCAGGGTTGGGTTCACGAGGTTACTTAGAGTAAGGAATCTCAAGTAAAAATAGGTTGTTGCGTCCTAGAGTTATTTATTGTGTGACTAGTTACACTTACAACACAAACATAAGACTTTACACATATTACATTTTAAAATTACTTTTAAAACCAATCTCACCTGAACTCTCTCACCACTTCCTATCTGGACAATTCCACACAAAATAAGGAATCTCACTCTGCGTTAAACAAAATTTTGGTTGACGAATTAATGGCTAAATTATTAATCAACAGTAAATTGTATGCTTAATTCAGTTAATATTCAAATCGCTTAACAAATTCAGACTGAAATCAACTAGTTGATCAATTGCTAAAAGTTTTCTGTAACCGAAGGTCATAATCGTAATGAAATATACACTGCTTTTTTGTGTTAGGCATTTACTTGGCAGAAACTTCCACAGAGCTAACCTTATGTGCGGTGCTTTTTATGAAAGTAATCTTATACTCTGGTTCGATTTGTAACCTAACCAATATTAGATTTTAAATTGGAACATGAATAACCATTTTCATTAATATATTGTAGAATAATGCTTTCGAGCAACACTTGTGGTATACACATCTGCATTAATTTTGGATCATACTTGTACTATACTCGCAGAGTGAGTTTATTAAGGAAACCCATGTGTATTTAATGCAATATAAAGCTAAATGTAATAGTATAAATATAAAATAACAAAAAAAGAACGAATTAATAAAAAAAATATTGGGATATTGATAGAGATACAGAAAAAGATATCATGGAAGATGCAACATGGTAAAAAATAGTACTAACTAATGCCAGTATGGTTTTGAAGATTTTATTAATAAATTATTTTATTTTCACAGCATCAACACAAGCTGAAGCCTTTCCAAGGAGCACATATCAGATTTGAGGGTTTTCCAGAGGATGAAGAAGAGCACATGAGAGAGGTATTAATTTCTAACGGTGGAACAGTTAGTACAATCGACGATCCAAATTGCACACATGTGGTAAGTGATTACTGCAATTAATATTTTATACACAATTTTAAGAGGTGAAGTTCTTTTCCAATTTGATTTTGAAAGAAATTCTGATTTTATTTATTTTTATGTTAAAATTTTGATGAATATTAACATTGGTTTTTTCATTGGAATAATTGATTAATTCGAATTCAGTTTAATTCATTAACAATTCAATCTGTAAGATGTTTTAAGTGATAATATTATGTAGTACAAAGGACGGGTTTTGATTTAATTTTAGTTTAACCCTTTCAACGAGTCACTTTTGAACTTGTACTTTTGATTTTTCTTATCCTTGTCATGTTTCCACTAGTACTCAATTTTACTTCTTATATACTTGTAACGAAAGAGAAGAAACATTTTTCCTTCAAGAACACAGTGAGGACATAGTATTACAATAATACTTTGTCAAGATAGACTTTGTTGACTCATCATCCAATTTAATCTCTTCTACATCTCCACTGTTTGAGTATGTCTTAGTTCAGGAAGTTTCATAAATGGTTAATATTGAGTTCACCTATTAACATGAAAAGAAAATCGCTTGTGAATTCCTTGACATATTTAATTTGGAAGTGTTTCTTGTATTTAAGCAAATCGTAACTGAACTTTTTTTATGCGTATGGGTGAAATATCAATGCAAACCCGAAATGAAGGATGATACATTACAAATTGGTTTCGTGCGTCGTTTGACATTTGTCCTACGTTGGAGGTAAAACAACCTCACTTTCCCGCTTTGTTTATGTTATGAAGTACAGCAATTTCAACAATTTCAGGATAAATTCACAAGTTGAAATGATTTATATCATTAGAATTGGTGAATTACTAGGCCAAGTCATTGTGTCGTTGTGAAATGCAACATAAATAAACCCATACACCGAGAGACGAAGGAATACATTCGCTTTGTTTACATTGGTGAAGAGCGATTATTTGGAGATTTCAGTGATTTTATTCATTTTACAAGTGAAATTTCGTGATAATGTATCTGATTAACTGATATTCAATCTCAGATGATAATGATATATGTATGTATATTATGACGATATAAATGAAAATTACAGTATTTATTCTTGTCTTCTAAAGCCTAGAGTACCAACATCAGAGGTAGCATTTATTATAGGTAAAACTACTGAGAATGAAACAGTAAAATGTTTGGCTCATTTATTCCTGAAAATAAACAGCAGAATGAAATCCAACAAAGGATGGAATGGAAAAAACATGGGTTCCAGAGAACTTCTCAGTACTATTTCAAATAACGTTCTATGTTGCAAATTATCAAATTACTACAATATTGGTCTGCAGTTGCTATGTCAGTGCTAACATAATCTTCAATTATATATTTATTATAGTAAATATATGATACAAATAAAATAATTTATATGAAATTTTTTCCTTGAACACCGATTTCGATTCATTCTCAAAAAATGCTTTACTATCCATATAAAATGTTTTTTTATTATGCAGATGCATCATTAGGGCTTTCATAATCTTTAATTGACAATAAGGTCAATTTGAAACATATTACAAACAACAAAATGTAGAACTTCCACCCTGGGGTAGTCGAGCCACATCGGAACATGTTCGGTTGAGAACAGAAATTTATCTGGTTCATTATTATTATAAAATGCAATATTTTAAGAACCCTATCACATAATGAATTGGCTTCATATATCATATAGAGATGTGAGTGGTAACCAATCAGGATGGGTTTGTCCATCGTAACGCCATCTATTGTAGTGTCGAGAAGATATAATTCTTGAAATGTGTATAACAAACACGAATTATTCTTAGTATGTTTATCCTATCATGATTCAACTTATTGAACAGAACAAATTAAATAGATAGTCCCTCATTATTTCTTCACCAGTGTGAAAATGTCTCCAACAAACTCTACCATAGTTTGTTACTTTGTCAGAACAGTTTTCTCAATTTATGGCGTGAATATAGGATGTTTGCCTTCTCTGGGATAGTTTTCTATTTCTTTCAATACCAGATAAAATTTAAGGGAATGGGTCAAAAATGCAAATATTCAAATATAAAGTCTACACTACAATATATCTGAAAAATCAGATTCCTTAGTCTCTCGGTGTATTTATGTTGCATTTCACAACGAAACAATAACTTGGCCTAGTAATTCACCAATTCAATGAATATAAATCATTTTAACTTGTGAATTTATCCAGAAATTGTTGAAAATGCTGTTCTTCATAACATAAACAAAGCGGGAAAGTGAGGTTGTTTTACCTCCAACGTATGACAAATGTCAAACGACAAACGAAACCAATTGTTCATGTAAATATTTTAGAATGGTCATAATAAAGGTTAATTGGGTTTTGAGAAGGGACCCATCTTATATGTGGATCGTAATATTGCAAATAATTGAAAACGCCAAAATCAACAGACAAATTCAAAAGATCAGCAATTGGGGACAACAGTTTTCTTCCTGCATGAAAGATTTCGATTCATTGGAGCTTGGAGGCTGTTTTAAAATTATTGTTAATGATAGAATGTTTGACATTACGTGCCTGTTCCAACATGTTTAATCATTTCTGGTTGTGTCTGGTTGTGCCTCACTAATGTCTTATTTTGGAAGGTTTCAATTCAGGTGTTTGGAATTGCAGATTTTCATAAAGAATTGGGAGCAGTGTTTCAAAACCCACAGTGAATGAGTGAATTTAATTTATTTTTCATAACACTGAAGAAAAATGCATATTCAAGATTCTGATGCTACTTTTATCCATGGCTTAATATAGTTGGAAACAAATATTAACATTTCAAAGTGGATGTTGAAGGGGTTAATGTTTTTATTGTTTTCATGTTACATGTTCTTAGAGCACCTATAACTAGAGCACGGTTGTGGATTTTAGGTGATGGATTACAGAGAGGGCTACAGTATGGATGCAGGTGCACAGTTAACCTCTCCCGCTAATGAACAACCCAACACCCTTCCCAACCTTAACGACACTCCCCCAACCACCAAAGAAACAATTGACGATCTCGAGTCATTCAGTCGCTTCCAGAACATCTACAACACCCCCTTAAACTCTACTGCTCGCAGCGTCTTCCTAGAAACACTTGACGAGAGATCTCACGATGACAGTGAAATTGGAAGCGTTTTCAATCAAACAATGAACACCACCACTTCTTCTAACCGCAAAAGGAAGATTGAATCTCCGGAGTATTTCTCCAATGTGAAGAGAAAGAGAGATAAGAGTTTCAGCGAGAAAAAAAAGAGAGTTTCAAACTTCTTCAAGACACCTATAAATTACTTCTCACAGAGGAGGCGAACAATACACTCTACAAGCTTCAATGGAAGCCTTAATGAGAGTGTCATCTCTAGTTCGGGAGTGTTTAATGTGGATACAGTCCAAGATCTAAGTAGCAGTGCGGATCGTCCTGAGACTCCAGTCAGCAAGAAGTCGAAAAAGAGTCTCCTAAGAAGGACTTTCAGTTCCAAGTTCTCGGCAAGTAAAAAGGTGACGATCGATTTTGACACGTCCAAGCTGTCTTTGGTAGAAGGGGGTGTTCGTGAGGTGGATGAGGTCGACAAGTTTAACACTTCCTGTTTCCCGGCTATAGGCCGTGTTCCCGCCATCCCAAGTCTAGCACCTGATCAAACCGAGCCTAGCAATGAGTTGACCAGGGAGTTAAGAGGGCTCTCCGTAACTGCGGTACTAACTTCATTTCATTCAGAATTAATTTTAAACGTATTCCAGGCACATTTTAGAGAAATTAGTATAATTTATCGAGATTCAGTTCGTTGATTTTTTTTCACAAATTTGATTTGATATTTGTATAGTTGACAGGTGATTCCTAGGATAAAAATTTTTCCTTAACCATTCTTTGAAATTCTAACATTTCAGGGTGAAATTAACTTTGAAGATCAAAAGGCAAATGGACCTTTCGGCGTACAATTTATATTTCGTTCAATCCGTTTTTGCGCGCATGTTCTAGGGGAACAGCGTGCTATCGTTTTGTCCAAATGTCTGTAATTTTGGATGATTGAGCCGAAAATGGTCTCAATCGACTAGGTTGGACTCACTGATGATGAATCCGGTGTCAAAATTGATTCTGTCCGGCCGGCCGGTTGGCCGGCCGTAGACACGATAACTGTCGACAGAAGCAAGCTAGCTACTTGAAACTTTCAGGGTAGGTTGCGCATCAGAATGCCGCGGTTAAGTTCGTTAATGGGCCAAATCGGTCGAATGGTTTCGGACTTATAGGCACTTGAAGTTTTGAAGTTATTTATTTTTTATTTCAGAAACTACTCAAGTGATTGGATTCAAACTTGGCAGTTTGGTGGAGTATAACGACGCGCAACTTTGAGACAAATTTCGTCAGGATCATATTGTCAGTAAATTTAAAAAAAAATTATTTTCCGAAATTTTTTTACAAACAAATTTTTTTTTCGGAAACCATTCATCATATCCAAAAAAAATTATACTCACACTTTGACCTTCTAATTTCACAGCAGTGTAAAATTCAGTTCGATACGATCATAAGTTTTGGAGATATCGGGAAAAAATATGTCAAATTTCGAGGTTTTCTTCTCGATATCGTTGATTTTTTCGGTATTACTCGAGAAATACTGATTCAGTCCTGATTAAACTTCACAGCTAGTTTTAAGATGCTGAAAGACAACTTCATGCAAAATTTCGTGATAATCGTGTTATTAGAACAATTTGAAAAAAAACATTTCTATGATTTTCTCATCATATCATCCTCATTAAATTCTGTATGAAACTTCGAACTGTTATTTTCGATGAAGTACTGGATTTCAATTCGATCTGATCTGTATTTTTGGAAATATTGGAAAAATAAAATTTTGATTGGGTATATCTACGGAATCATTGGGTGGATTTTACCCATTCACGAATTCGGCCTTCGTAATTAAGGCCCAAACCTTCTCTACAAATATCGAGTTTCTAAGTTGTTTCTTTCGGAAGTTGTTGTGTTTACGCAGTCGGCCGTTAGGCTGACCGTAAACACAATAACTTCCAGAAGAAACGACTTAGAAACAGCGCGTTATTGTTTCGTAACAATGTCTGAAATTTTCGAATATTGAGCTGAAAATAGTCTTGAAACTTTATGTTGAACACCCTGAAGAAGATTCTGTGGTCAAATTCAATTCTGTCCGAATGTGCTCTAACCTTAAATGAGCTAGCTACTCAAAATTGTCAGATTAGGTTTGGAATCCGAATATCTTGGTTAAGTTCGTTAATGGGTGGAATCGGTCAAATAGTTTCGGAGTTGGGCCCATTTTAAATTTTGAGGTTGAATTCGCGATATCACATGTACTACGGAACGATCAGATTGAAACTTTGTGAGCGGTTTTGGAATCTCAACGCGCAACTTAGTGCAAAATTTTCTTTGTATTTAGTTATTATAACATTAAAAAATGATTATTCGAAAATTTTTCAAATATTGATGAAAAAGTTTTTTCTCCGATAATATTGATAAGATTTCAACGAAATTTTGGCACAATCCTTAGTGTCAATATTTAGCGACAATGTTCCAAATTTCAATTCGATCCGATATTTACTTTCGGAGATATAAGGAAAAAAAAAATTGCCAAATTTCGTTGTTATTTGGAATTTTAATTTCAGTTCCGCAATATCTCAAGAACTACAAATGCATTCAGATTGAAACCTCGTAATCAGATTAAGAATACCAACACACAACTAGGTACCGAATTTCTTCTTGATCTAAATGTTAGACTTTGAACAAGTGCTTTTCTAGATTTTTTCACTATCAAACCGATCACTTGTTTCTTTTGTATAGACCTCAAATCATCTTTGAACCTTTACTAAACTATAATCGCTAATATTCAATGAAAATTCACTGAAAATATCAGATAACCACCAAATCTCTATTTATTCTGATTTCTTAATACTCCAAAAGTGTAGTTTGGCATTGGCGCAATTCAATCGGTTAAAATTCTATGTATTTGTCTACAACAGTTTGTGAAATATACTTATTTGTCATATACGTACGCCAGCGATAATAAGGCTTCGTTGCCACACTTCGAGATTGATTAATAATCTAGTGAAATAGATTTTAAATGGTTGCCCAGTATTTTCAATTGTTTTCAGTAAATATCTTACATTCTTGAAATGAATTGCTACTAAACATTTCGTTAATTTTGAAAGATAATTTGAGAAACATATAAAAGTAGTGTTTGTTTTTATGATTGGAAAAATGACCTGAAGATTCATCCTTCCAGATCTTTGGTAGCCTATATCTTTCGAACTGTGGAGACCGCCAAGTTTCGGCTGCATATTTTTTGTTCAGGAGCACACGTACATTTATGCGAATATCTATCAATATCTACGAAACGAGAAAATTTGTGGGTCTACCCAAAATTTTAGTTTGCATGAACAGCCATTTTATGGACTTGAGCTATATACCAGCAGATACCTTTTTATGCGAATATTTAAGATAACTAGTACACTTTTAAGCTCATTTTTGTTCATTATGTGAACCTTTTGGAATACATAACCTTGACACAAGATACACTCAGCAATCCACAATCTGTCAATATCGTTGGTCAGGTACAGTTTGACTAAGAGACATATCAGCTCTACTGGTCCCAGAATTTCAAATCTACATGTCTTTTGAAAGCAAACAGTTCAGTATATCAAAATAATTAAATTGAAGAATGGATTTTGAAAACAAGGGGCGAATTTCGTTTTGTATTTAGTTCACATGGCTTAGTGTAACCTAAATTCAGGGGCACAAGTGATGCTAGTTAGTGTTTTTTTTGCTGATATTATTCTATACTACACTAATTGAATGAAGTATGAATCGTGGCGAACTTGAAATGGAAAGATTCGAAAGGCATTTCGAGTTCTTTGAGGCAAAGTTGCGAAATGGAGCTAACAACTAAATAGGCCTCTTACATGAATTTTTTGGAATCAAATATTCTATCCGTAAGACTACTCAAAAACTTTAACCGCTGTCAAAAATTTCAAGTATCAACGAGGAAATGATCTTTTAAATTTGGCTCCTCATGTCGGCTGTTTAAACGGACGAAACTTCGCGGCTTCCCTGACGTACCGGGATATATCCTCTCTCTCACTCTTCTCGTGTACTTTTCTCTCTAGCAAGCCAATAGACAGCGTCGGCTGTATCAATCGGTGAATCGTATAATAATGAGTGACGTGGAAGGCGATCTGACGCGTTTCTCCCTCTTCGACCTTCAGTCCCGATTTGACCATTTTTAATACCGAATTATTAGAAAATCGTGAATTGTTGAAGTGTGTGATAGCATACATTATGATTGTGTATCGATATAGAATGAGAAAAACATAAAATTATGATAATTCGTGTTACATGCAAGAGACCTATTAAAGAACGTGATCTTTCGAAGGTGAATATTTCGAGTATTTTTAGAATCGGCATACATGTCGAAAGAGTTCTTCAATTACACTTAGATTGTTGCATTAGGTCGGCAGATCCGATTTTCTGATTTTGCCAAAATGGAAAACGTTAGATCTCTTCGAAGAATCGAACGCGAAATCGCGCTAGAGAGATAAATGCAGACAGAGCATGGAATAGACTTAACGACATTGTGTGAATGAAGCATTTGTTGAAAACCAACTTGAAACTCTGAAGTTATGCCTCTTGATTTATGTCCCAAGTGAAAAGCATTTCCATTCTCATAAGTTTCCAAAATAGCCTCCCAAAATCTTGAGAGATATTTATTTTATTCTTTCAAAGAAATTCCCCATGTCGCTGAAAAAAATTGGCAAGCAGCTATAAATAAAGAATATGTTCAGTGAAATATTTCGGAAAACAAAGTGCATTATTATTTTACTGAGAAAATTGGTTCAAGGTCCTAGTGATATTTTACTTAGGAATCACTGTCAGATTGATGAACAAAATTGAAAAGTTCACAGAAAAAATTATCAAGATTAATGACAATACAAAAAATTTTTGTCATCCTATATTCAATAAAACTAAATTAATTTAATATAATGATGGAATAATTAAATATTTAATTTGGGTTTGGAATACGTTCTAAGTTCTGCAAATATGGTGAGGAATGTGTGTTCACAATTTTTTTTTTACGAATATACTCACTGTTACTCATCCATAACCATTCTTTCCATTTCTTGCAGGACTTTGAATTAAGGGAAGTGTTGTATTTTTCACTTTTCAGGCTAAAACCTTTTAGTATTCTTTATTGAACAGTCTCCAGGAGTAGACCTGATTTTTTTTCAATAAATCGAATAAGGGTATCTGGAATGCTCTCTTATATGTTCTAATTTTTGTTTCTATCTAGGTTGTGGATGAATCTTCGGTAGGAGAAAAACCTGAAGCGAATCTGAAAACATGGGTGGTAAAGGCCGAGTGGTTTTGGATGTCCGTACAGAAAGAAATCACCCAGTACGAGAAGGATTATCTGTTTGATGATGTAAGTATCCTATACGTAAATTTTAGCATGGCTTTAATGAACGCTTGTGAATAGATTCCTCGAAGAAATCATGATAGCTCTAAATGTAAACGATTAAGATATATGTATATAAGCGCGAATACTGGGGGGTTGGAATAGGATGAAGTTTTGAGAGAGTTTTGGAAATTCAGAGTAGGCAACAAAAAGTTAATCTGCAAAAAAATTGTAGCTTTGTTATTTTTTATCTTTTACTGACAGAAAATCTAATATTCTTCACATAAAAAATGGAAAACAAATATATGCTGTAAAATAATCAGGCCTATTCTGTTCGCAAATAAATTCATACTTCCTAAGTAAATACAGAAAGTCGAATGAAGGGTCCCATATATGCCAGCTTGAAAACTTTAAACAGTATGGACGGCCATATAAACATTCTTCAAGAAGTCCAATTAATAATTTAAAAAATTAAATTTTAAGTCAACTATAGTAACGAATTGTTGAATAATAGTTGTATATTCAGATGAATAAATTGCAATATTGCCAGGAAAAAGATATTGCTTCCATAACAAGAGTAGAAATATTGGTATTCTTGTTATTGACTCTGATCAATATGATCTGTCAATTTATCATGAACCTTAGCAACCTCAAAATAGTAGTTGCTAAGCTTGATAACAAGATAAGTTGTAAAGGGAACATGGCAGAGATTTCATTATTATTTCTTCCAAGAACTCGAAAATATTGAAGATAGGCTAGTAGGTGCTAATGTAAGGTTTTTCAAGGTTCTCTAGAATATTCAATTTTAAGGCTAAAATACCAGCATAGCAGAAACTCCAGCAATACCTTTGAGTTAGCAATAGAAAATTTCATCGAATCATTCCTTGTGAATGTAATTGCTGCTTTTAATTATTTCTGGTACTCAATATTCTAATTGTATCAAGGAAATTGGTCAGTTTGACCTTTATTGGTTTTTCTGTTTTGAAACATTTTTGAAATTAATGTTTACATAAATGACGAAAACTGTAAATAGGGTTTATGTACACGAAAAATAGAAAAACTATAGAAAACTGGTAGGAATGTTTACTAAGTGGGGTTATTTTCTTCTTCCCTGTCACCCTTGAACCTAAAAATACTGTGCTGTCCGCTCTAAATTCGGTGATTCTAGATGTCCTTGATAGCAACATTGTTATGACAAATTTCATAGCAAACATTACTAAATCACTCAGAACAGAATACATAATATCATAGCTATATTGTTACAAATTAGGAAGAAAGCAATGTGACTTGCAAAGGAGGGCTTATGTCAATGCGCAGAATGCAACAGAATCGACCTGAATATAGATTCTTCTCCTGAAATTTCAAAAAGTCTACGAAATCTTATTCCTTCACTTCAATCAAGTTATGGATCGCAAATGTGGACTTGAGTTTGGAAGATATTAGTGAAAGCTTTTGGTTATTACATGAAAATCTTATTTTTATTCTTTCTGATAATCTCAAGGAGATTATTCATCTGAGCAAATGTGCGTGCACGCCGGTCGGGCGCGCACACATAGCGTACGCGAAGGCTGTTCGAGAACATTCCTTGAAATTTATGTGAACATTGATTCAGTCTTTCATGGAATCAATACGTTTTGGCGTTAAAAAATGTCAAGAAATAAGAGAATCGCCATTGTAGCATATATTATAATGGATTATATCATCAATAAGAATAAAAAAAATCTGTCCAAGGAATGGCGGACAACACAGTTCAATCTAAGTGGGGAGCTATATAGTGGATAAATCAGAATTTCATTCAGATGTCGTCTGAGGATTTTGTATTTTTGCTGCATCTAATTGGTCCTGAAATAGCAAAATCTGACACAAAGTTCAGAGAATGTGTTTCTTCACTGGTGATTCATATATCAGTTTATATGATAAAATTTCGGAACAACTATTTTCTAAAACTGTTACTTAAGTATGCATAGCCATATAGCTAACATGGAAGGCTTAAAATAGCATATTAAGTTGAGAAATGCTTTATTTTCGGTAGAAAAGAAAATCGAGAATGAATACAATATTGAACGAAAACTTTTTATGAACAAACTCAGAATAAATCTAACAATTATTAAAATTGAAAGCTTAAGCAGAAGGCTTCAGATTTGAAGTTTCCATATCACTTTTTCGGAAGTAAAAGTATTTACAGCCTGTTATATGGATAAACAGAATAAATTCTGACCACGGATTCTTGATCAGTGACTCTAACCTAATCGTTAATACAATTTTCGACTGGAAAATTCTGAAATTGCTGACGTTCTGAAGAAATGATAACTCTGTTTTTCTCTAGAACAAACACAAAAAACTTTATTTAAATCATTCATTCATCTTTGACAGTACCAACAGACTTCCTCTAGTTCTTTCCCGGCGCAAGGAGTCAATCAAGCTAATCATTTTCTGCCTGGCATAGAATGAACCTACATTCATCCGTTATTAAATTTTTGAAAATGCCCCAGATGTGTAGGATTCCAGAGAACTTGCAATTTTTCGTACTCATCTATCGACTACAGAGTTCTCGATATATTAAAATTATCCATCACTGAGTTTCTATTCATTACTTTTCGAGTTTATAAAGAGAACACTGTGGGCCCTGGAGGATTCTGAATTTACCATCGCAGTTTTCCTGGATCTTTCTAGAGCGTTTGATACTCTAAACCATGAGCATCATATTCTTCAAAAAATGAGTTCTTATGGCATAAGGGGAACCTCACTCGAATGGTTTAGATCATATCTTTCCTGCCGAACCCAACAAGTTGTAATCACAGATGGAGAATCAAAAGCCACATCAAAACCACTTCCTGTTGAATTAGGAGTGCCTCAAGGAAGCATTCTAGGACCAATCATCTTCATCATCTTCATGAATGACCTGTTTGCTGAAACATCTTCAATAATCGAGTGTTCATTAATAAACTATGCCGATGACACAAATGTGTTGCTGAAGGCAAAAACATTAGCCTATCTAAGGCGCCTCATAGATTCTACCATAGCAAAAATAAATGATTGGTTCCTAAAAAATCAGTTGTGTCTAAATCCTCAGAAAACAAGTGCCATCTTATTTCACACCAGCCATGCAAACTTTGAAATGCCTGAATACATTAGAACAATGGATCTCGAATTACCATGGGAGAGAAGTAGTAACTTCTTGGGTCTGGTAATAGACAGCTGTCTAAATTGGAATGACCATATCTCCAAGTTACGCAAAGAACTTAGTTCTATCTGTTACTCCCTGGGGGTCTTGAGTAGATATCTTGATAAAACTTCCTTGAAAACAATATACCAGGCTACTTTTGAATCAAAGATGAGATATGGGATTGTCTTTTATGGAGCCTCATCTGGAATGGAGGAAATCCTAAAAATACAAAAAAGAGCTCTCCGTATCATTTACAAACTGGGACTCCGAGAATACTGCAGAGGAAAATTTCAGCAAAATAAATGGCTCACAGCAGTCGCTATCTACATTCAAG
Organism: Myrrha octodecimguttata; assembly: GCA_958510865.1. Classification (NCBI taxonomy): domain Eukaryota; kingdom Metazoa; phylum Arthropoda; class Insecta; order Coleoptera; family Coccinellidae; genus Myrrha; species Myrrha octodecimguttata. Next base: position 38,833,216 of record OY294057.1, read on the forward strand.
AATGTTTCCTATTCGTTTTTAAAAATAAAAAATATTTTGAACATAAAACCACCAGTAAATATAACACAAGAACAACGGAACTGAAATACCCTAGACATAGACTGACCCTAACCGAGCGCAATTCTGAGTACTGCTGCATAAAGTTTTTCAACAAACTGCCACCCAAAATGAGAGAAGAAACTACCCTGATCGGTTTTAAGAGACAGATCTTTCAACTGCTTCTGAGGCTAGAGCCATATTCGGTGAATGATTTTTGCTGTAAATTTTGACCCTATTTCACTTCGAGTATGTGTATGTACATTTTCTCTATTTGAAATAAAGACATATTATTATTATTATTATTATTATCAAAACTACGAAAATACGTCTAAACTGACAATATGTTTGAAAACTGGGATTGTGCATCGATTGGAATGAATAAAAGATATGTGATGCTCGCCTGCGTCAATTCCTTTCCCAGAAAGGATGGATCGCTATCGTGCTCGTTTTGCGCGAATGGCTGGTGTTCTCTTAAATATGCTCAAAGTGGACGTACATCAACATGACAAATAACTGATTTTTCGCCGCATAGCTATGCGTTCGCGCAAATTTGCTCAAATGAATACCCTCCCTAACAATCTGCACATGATCAGACACTAGAATATTAATTATAAACAAATGCAAAGTTACAAATTCTTTGAATTTGATGTTTGTTTCGAAATACATTCAAATTTTGCAATTTTCCACGCTGTAGATTCTATGTTTTACGTCTTCAATATACTGTGGCGCTTCTTAATCTTCGCTTCAAACTGATTAATACTTTTCAATCTTTGTCAATCCACGGAAAGCAGGTTTTGTTTGTGCCCTCAAGATTTGTCCCTCATTCCTGTTGGTGAGAAATAAAATTTTCACCTTCTGAATTGATATTCTGTTTACATAATATCCCCACCTTGCGACCATAAAACAAAATACTCTAACAGTGTTTCTTTTCAAGTACATCGAACAGGTGCTCTCTCCTAATGGAAGACGGGACTCCCATCAGGCGACGCCGAGCAGCGCTAGTAGGAGGAAGCGCAAAAGAATCCATGAGACCATCCAGTCCCTCGTCAACCAACAGTCGCCCACCTTGCACAAGAGACGATCGTCCGTCAGTGATGCCGGTCTTCTTTCCATGTCGGGCTCGTTCCTGGATTGTACCGCCAGTCCGGACAAGGCCCTGTTGGACGGCGCCGAAGTGCCCGACACACCTAGAAAAGGTCTGACCGCTCGGCATCAGGTATTCCTCGAGCTGCTGCAGACGGAGTCAAACTACGTCAACATCCTTGACACCATAATGACGGTGAGTGGATGCATTTCTTAATACACCAAATAACATACAGAATTCGAAAAGACAGTTGGTAAGATGCTAAACACAGATTTAATCTTACGATGGTAGGAAGTCAGCAACTTTGGGCGCTTGTTCAAATTCGTTAAGGGTGCGTTCACAATGGGGGTTTTTCCTGAATTTGGGTTATTATTGCGAAAGCAAATTTGAACATAATTATTATTGGTTTGATTCATCTTTTTCCCAAATTACCTTCAGAAAGTATTCAAAATCAGATTTCAAAATTGGGGTTTTAACATTAAAAGGGATTTGCCAGGCATGCGTAAACCGACAACGGTGTTAAGTAGAATAGCTTGTTCTACTATAGAATAATGAAATATTTATTTCTATTCCGTGGTCGCACGTGTTATTTGTCAATATAAGCAAACAAAAATCGATTTCAAGCGATGGACCAAAAGCTCCGGTTATAGTTGTGGTTATCCAAACTGACATATAGGCAAAGGATTATCTGTCAATGTGGATAACCGTAACTATAACCGGAGATTTTGGTCCATCGCTTGAATTCGATTATATTTGTTATTCGTTTCCGTTTGCAATTTGTCAGTGATATGACAGTATGACAGTCTTTGCTCTTCTTTTTCTATTCCTTGGTCGTTGTCTCTACTCTAACCAGATCGAAGTATAGCTATTTCTGTTTTCCTAAGCAAAGTAACACATTTGACGTCCTTTTCTTTCCGAGAAAGCTGAACTCGACGTTGCCATATCGTGCACTCAAGACAAATCCCTTCAAATTACAAATCCCCATTTTTATTTTTCAGTTTTAGGTAATCAAAAACTTTTTCAAGAATATAATATTGAAATAATATGTTTAAATGTTCTAAAGGTTTTTCATGAAAATTACTGCATTTTTGTTTGAAGGAAAAACCCCCATTATCCTCGGGCGATCTCACGACCACGTCTTGTGGTAATCTGGCTAAGATGAATTTCACCCAACGACAATTGGAAACAGCCGGAGCGTTGTCGTTCAATCGCCTGACGATAATTGTAAACGCACCCATTAATAACAAAGACCGAATCAATGGGCCAATTCCACCTAATGTTTCCGCAGATATACTACCTGTTTAAATTTTATATTGCCAATATTTCCTAATACAGATCAGATTGAATTCAAATCCAGTCGTTGATTAAACAATTTAGGTTCATGCAGAATTGCGTGTGGATTATATGATAGGAAGATCGCAGAATTTAGAAAATACTCGCAAAAATTTTCGAATTTGATTTTTCAAATTTTTCCATTGCAATGATCAAGAAATTTTCAATTTTTATCATGATTAGATTGATGATAGTTATACCGGAAAAACGACAATACTGAGCAAAAAAACAAGAAATAAGACATATTTTTTTCCCTAACATCTCCTGAAATTAAAATCGGATCAAATTGAAATTTGTTACACTATTGTGAAATAAAGGGTTCAAAATATGTGCAGAATTTCTTTGGAATATTATTATTCAATATTTCAATAGACCAAACCAAACAATGCTGTACAAATACAAGATACTAGGAAAAAAAATTAGCTTGTCGCCAAAGTTCATCAAAATCCACTTACAGTGAGTAAGAATTCGAGGGAACAGACCATTGCTTTTTTGGAAATGTATTGCAAGTCCCCATTTCATTCACTGCTGACTTTCTTTTCAGTTAGATTCATTGAGGTTCCTTGGGACTAATTTTGGCTCCAAATTCGACGAATACAAACATTCAGATGAAATAATCATGTCCTGGTAGAAAGGCACAAGAACACGTCAAGAATATTATTGTGTGCACATATAGGAACATCCAGTTTACAGTGAAATGTTTGTCTCTATATTATCAATATGAGTATTACTGTAGGAACAGAAGCAACAAAACCTCTCAACTAGTATTTTATATCACCATAATGATTTTTTTGTATATTTTATTTCGTCCAGATTCTGCTTACTCATTTTGAAGGGGTAATTCATGCATTTTTTTTTCAGATGTTCAAAAAGCACCTTGAGGACATGCCAGACGAGGAAGCTTTGCTCAACAACACAGAACTGAATCTCATTTTCGGCAAAATCCCGCCAATCTACGATGTTCACGTCAAAATGCTCGGCGAACTGAAAAAGACGTCCGCGCAATGGACTGAAGACAGATGCATCGGAAGTATCGTGGTGAGATACGCGAACGAACTCTTGAAGGCCTATCCGCCCTTCATCAATTATTTCGAAGAGATGAAGGAGGTGTTGATACGGTGCGATCAGAACAAGCCGAGATTCCATGCGTTCCTGAAGGCCTGTCAAACTCGACCCGAGTGCGGTAGGCAGAGCCTGACCGAGCTGATGATCAGACCCGTGCAGAGGCTGGGGAGCGTCAGTCTTCTGCTGAACGGTAAGAAATAAAATGGTCGATACATCGGCAATTGTCACAAATTTGCTACTAACGAGTTGTGAAGTAGTCATGGCACACTTCCTACAAAACAGTGTTGCCACCTTCCGTACGTTCAGTTTCGGTAGAAAGTTCGGAAAAAATCGGTAGATTTCGGTAGATATCTGAAAAACATAACTATTCACCTATGTATGGGTTATTTATATAGTCTAAATACCATTTATTCGAAATATTAAGCATGAAATTTACTACGAATGAAGCATAATTAAAAATAGATTTCATTAATTAAAAAATCATTATTTGAAAAACTAAACTTTTGAACAAAATATCAGTATTATAATAAAATAAATGAGTATTAGGAAAACTGATACCTATTGAAAACAACAAATATGCAAAAAATTAAGTATGGTGACATGCCCTCAAATTTATCAAGGGAATCACAAACTGCTCCCAGTTTTGAGCGAGGTATTTATCAACTTTATAAAGCTACAACCTGTAATACATAAATCTGTATTACGTGTGGTATGCTTTGCGTTATAAATCTGCAACGTATAACCATTTATAACTTTAATTTTGTATCCAATTATGTAATGGTAAGGAAACCTTCAAAATAATATCGTAAAAGTCATGATTTTCTAGGATACCAGATGATACATTCACTCCATCAAATTTCGGTAGATTTATATGCTTTTTCGGTAGATCGGTAGATTGAAGAGCAAATCGGTAGATCTACCGAAAAATCGGTAGAGGTGGTAACACTGCTACAAAAAGCGGTAGTGGTAGAAAGATATTATAGTTTTTGCAAATGGCGTAATACGTCAATTATCCTTGACGTTCGTGAAATAGACAGATACAGTATACAAAAAGACAAGCTTCAGAAATCTATACTCCGCGATAATTGTTTGGATTAATTGATCGATTTCCACTTGAGCTGTTATGACAAGCAAAATCTTCCAACCTGAAGCGCCGAAAATCCGAGCGTAATTCACGTAGAGCCAAATCCAAGAGATTCACTAGAAGCCACTGAGTGCAGCGACGTTCAGGCTGGTGGAGTGATTTTGCCGAATGTTTTTGAGGTCATCACCAATACGGTCCCTGCTACGGGTGAACATTGCAGGACCACGATAACAGACTTCTTACTGCCGGGAATGGATGAATGGTGATAATGTGGTTTGAACAAAATAGTGCAACCACGCACACTGGGGCATTTCCAGCTAGATCGCCCGATTAAAACATAATGTTTTCTACTTAATAGAATGAATTGTGAAGGTCCAGATCAAGATTTGCATCTCTCAAAATAATTTTTTTTCTATTCAGTGAAAAATTCATTCAGAAACAAAATCGGGTTATGGGGGTTTTTCCTTCAAACGAAAATGCAGTAATTTTCATGAGAAACCTTCAGAACATCACATTTCAAACATATAATTTCAATATTATATTTTTAAAATAAAGTTTGATCACCTAAAACTGAAAAATAAAAATGGGGATTTGCATTTAAAGGGATTTGTCATGAGTGCACGATATGGCAACGTCGAATTCAACTTTCTCGGAAAGAAAAGGACGTCAAATGTTTTACTTTGCTTAGGAAAACAGAGATAGCTATACTTCGATCCGGTTAGAGTAGAAGACAACGACCAAGGAATAGAAAAAGAAGAGCATAGACTGTCATATTACTGACAAATCGCAAACGGAAATTGTTTGGTTTAATTGACAAAGAACACGTGTGTACCACAGAATAGGAATTAATATTTCATTATTATAGCAGAAAGAGCTATTCTACTAAACAGCGTTGTCACTTCGTGCATGCCTGACAAATCCCAAACCCCAATTATGAAATCTGATTTCGAATACTTTCTGAAGGTAATTTGGGAAAATGATGAATCAAACCCATAATAATTATGTTCAAATTTGCATTTCCAGTAATAACCCAAATTCAGGAAAAACCCCCATTCATTTTGCGCACCTTGCACTTATGATCATGATGGGTTCCTGAGCTTCTCCAGAACCAGTCATTTAAGCGTATGTCACGCTGGTGACTTCAGAGTTATTTCATTCATATTCGCCTTTAGAATTGTTTTGTAAACACAAATCATGCAGTGCTTACTGTAACTGCATTTAAAAGCTAAATGCTTATTGGAAGGGAATGTTGGGTTAGAACATACCATGTATTGTTCCACCATGCTTATGACTGACAGATTCCTTTGTAATCTATGGACAGAGGAAACAGATTGGTTTTTCTAAACTGATTGTTGGCAAATTAGTGAAGTGAAAACATACAAACACTGGCATGTACTTGGGTTATAGAAAAAGGACTCGATCAATCTAATAAAAAAGAGCATTATCATTTTCGAATTTCGACACATACAATCGATAATATCATCATACATAATTCAATTGGAGGTGAAGTCTAGCATTGCTATTCCTGATCAACCTTCCTCATGCTGGCCATATGTGCTCTTATTTTTAAGGAAACATTTTGGAAGTTTGAAGCCTGAATATTTTGGTTGAATTCCATAATCATCAAAATCCGCCCAACAGTTTTGAATTCATAGCCATCTGAAATTTTGTTCGATAACTCGAAACATAGCGATCTGATGGCATTGAAACTTTGAGAACACTTTTACTGTAAAAATAAACAGATTTCCGAAAACAGGATGAGTCTTTACATCGTACACTTTTTGTGCACATGTTTAGAATAATAAATTATTTCTCATAATTTTCCCTGCAACGCATTATAACTGAGATATTCAAAGTTGAATGTTATAAAATCTGATAGAAATTCCAAGATTTTTGTGGGTCTGCCTCTGAGCTAGTAAAAGCTTTGAATCAACCCGCGCCACGGCTTACCGGGGCCGACCAGAATTTTATTCCTCCTGCGCCCACTTGACCGGCAATTTTAGTCAGTGTCGACGGAAACTCTACCGAAGATGGACGCGAATGTAATTATAGTTAGTTTGCTGTGCTGAAAAAGTACAGGATTTCAGTCGGATTAAAATCACGTAATTACATTCACCAAGTGTGCATAATTTGCGAAAAAATAATCCCTACCTATCAGAATCTTAAAAAATATATATTCTAAGTAAATCCTCAATAAGGGATGATTATTATTTTTTTTTCAATATTTTGCTTATCGAGAATATCCAGTGAAAATATTTCATTGAAACAATAAATTGTGATGGTCCAAAACATACTTTTTGTCGACATGAGATAATATGTCATGAAGATGCTTTATTATTTGTGGGATTTTCAAATGGATGTCACAAGTGAAAATATTCAATTGAAATGATAATTGTCCGATATGTAATGTTTAGGCCACAATAGAGAAAATTGAAATCGACTGCGTCTTTAGTTTTTTTCTACTTCTTTTCAAGAAACTTTGCCTTCAAAATCATAATTCACTGTTTCAGTGAAGTATTATTTCTCCAATAATAACAAGAATAAATATGAACTTTTTCTCATAGTAGCACGAAGAATGTGCAATGTGTAATCATAATCTAATTAAATATCTTCACATGGCAACAAAAGTCAACAAAGTTTTCCGAAAATTTCGAGTATAAAATCCCCATGAATGGCGGTAGATTCCTCCACAGACATCTTATTTGCATTCTGAAATAGAAATATTTTATTCACAATCACAGTCGTTGCATTCTCGATTTGAAATCAACAGATCATTCAAGGAGGGTCAGCAAAAAAATTTCAACCGAATTTACCAGGTTGGTTTATCATTTCCCCAATTTCTTTCCAACAATTTTTTTCCTCTCTTGATTTATCACTCAAATCATACAATTCTCGATATCCTGGCCGCGGCGACCGGCTCTATTAGGGTCCGTAGCGGTCAAGTGCGCGCTGCACCATTCAATTACATAGAAAGAAAAAATATCGGTCGGCCCCAGTATGCCACTTTTTATAATTAATAGGTGTTAGATTATCTTCATTTTTTGTCAGATAGGACGCGACGTTGTCCGTTCTATATAAAGGTCATAGTAATAACAATAAAGTACATTAATAAATCAAACCATAGAGTTTTTGATGAAAATATGTAAAAATTGACAACGTCCCGCCGAATCATTCTTACCTTGACGCCATTCCACGAATACACAAACCTCAATGTTACCAAAACTTCATAGATCTATTCCAAAGCCTAGCGACTGACTTCATAAAAGTATACCTTCATGTAGAGGATTCAACTTCGCGTAGGAAAATGAAGCTAACCTAACACTTTTTTCTTACACAGATTGGAATATGTTAAATTTTCATGACCAACCGACTGTTATAAAAGGTCTGGTCAATTGTGTCGAATACATTTATTAATTTATATCAAAATTTGTATTCAAATCAGGTTCATATTATTAATCAATTAATGAGTTTTTTGCTAGTGTTAATAATTGAGTTTGCTGGAAATGCTCACTTCAATAATGGCGAGTAAAAGAATGCAAATATTTAATTTTATCTTGTTGGATGGATTTGATTTGAAATAAAGAGCAATTATTATTCATTTTTAATGATTTTATTTGATACATTGTTGAAATGTTTCTGCTTTCTTTCTAGATATACTCAAAAATACTCCAAAAACAAATCCTGATAACGCTGCATTGGAGCAAGCTCAAGAAGTACTGAAAGAAATAATGACACATATAAATGAGGACAAGAGGAAAACAGAGGGTCAAGTGACGTTATTTAATATTTTCAATGAAATCGATAACTGCCCGGTAAGTGAAATTTGAAAATTATTGACAGATTGACATGCCAATCTCTCTATCTCTCTCTCTCTCTCTCTCTCTCTCTCCCTCGATATATAATAAAATCATAAATATAGTGGGCTATGTTAATTATTGTTTGTTTTATACATACATATACATATGTTTTATATTGGGCAAATTGAATATCTTTTTAATCCTGTTTATTATATGGGCACGAGTCAATTGCGCCATATTGGCATAATCTGGCATTGAAAGAAAAAAAAACTGTTTGTTAACCAATAATTGGGCGCATCATCACTACAAATTACCACCCTTTTGATAATACATATCTATCATTTAAATAATAATAATAAACATTTTAATTTCACTATTACATAATACATTTCTAAATGATATTAACTACAATAATCCACATCAACACATCCACACATATAAAACACAAATGCACCTAGATGCTAACATCTGTGCATTCATATCCTGCTTGATGCTAAAACTGACTATGGCGATTTGTCTCCAGAAAAGAAAAGAAAAATTGCCAATTAGATAAAAATTAAATAAAACATGGCTGTAATTAATCTCCAGGTTTGTTCCGAGTAACTGCATTTAAATGTTTTTGTACGCTAACTCCACTGACTCCCACTTCTCAGTGCAGATGAGTGTGGATGACTCTTCTACGCTTCTTTTGTTTTCGCTAGCTTTTCAAGGTTAAGTTCACAATAGGTTATGGTGATTTTCTGGAAAGTTTTTCTAAAGTCGTCACGGAAAAAAAATCTGATCATTCAAATAATGCAAATGAATGTAGGAGAAAGTGGACTATTTGAATCCAACGATTGCTACCTAGATAAGCAGGGACATCAGAAGATGTCAATGATCATGATTTATATTTACACATAACTATCACAGAAGATAACCACTGATAACACAAGATAATGCACTGCACTTGCAATCTGTGACTAGACTAACCTCCAACATTTCTGCAACAGAGTGCAAGTTTAGGTAAACCTGCAAGATTTCCCGTCGCCGAGATATTAAAAAGATATTTTCATCATTGTACGCAGTGTGTTTTTCTGAATAAAAAATGTGAAATCGAACATAGGCGGTCTCCCTTAATTTGGAAGATATGGGCCCCCAAAGTTCCAAAATGAGTCTTTTTCAGGTCCCCTTTTCCACCATAAAAACGATCTCTCACTTCATCTGTATAGTTCACAAACCACCTATGAACCTTCAACCAACAATAAGCAACACTTTTTTCAAGAATAATCAATATTTAATGAAAAAACAATGAAGTTACTGGACAACCACTTAACCTCTATTCCTTCTGATTTCGACTCAGTCTAAAAGTGAAGTTTGGCAATGGCGCGAATTTCATCGGTCGGAATCGTGCCATCATGCGTATTTGTGAATGACAGATTATTGCTGGCGAGAAAAATGAAATATGTTCTTAGTTCTTACTGTTTACTGCGATACTCTAAATCTTCCAATAGGAGAATTCGTTTCTAATGAAATCTAAAAGGTTGAAACACATAGAAATGAAATGAGAATACACCCTGATATATTTAAACTTACATTTTTTTCATATGTGATAGGTCGCGCCCTTCCCAGATTTCCAATGAATCGAGGTTATTTATGAACCATTTTATTGGAATACCCTGAATCTTATTCTAAACTGGGACTATCTCGAAGTCACAAAAAAAACGAAGTAGATAACAACCTTCCTATTTTGAAGGGGATAGAAAGAAAGTTCAAACGAAAATATTGAGAGTGAAACCTTAAACAAATATTCTCAACGATTTTGTTTTGATGTAAGAATAACCGCCTCTGCTTCAGTGACAGAAGCATTTTCCTTACAATCATATTCTTCAACTGTCCATCATTTCATATTTCCCGCCAGCAACTACTCTTCGGTCATAATACGTTGGCCAGCGATGAAAAGACGCTGTTGCCAAGCTCCGCTTCAACATTGAGAAGTATTTCGTAGAAATATAGGTTAAGTGGTTGTCTGATATTTCACTTTTCTTCCTTTAAATAATGAATATTCTTGAAAGAAACTGTCTCTATTCGTTGGTTGAAGGTTCAAAGATGATTTATGAATTAGATTTGAGAAGTGAGGGATCATTTTTATGGCGGAAAAAAGGATCTGAAAATGCAACAATTTGGAACTTTGGGGACCCATATCTTCCAAACAAGGAGAGACCGCCTATGTTGGCCTCCATAATTTTTGTTCAGGAACTCACACTGCTTACAATGGTATGAATATCTTACTTATAGCTTCGCGACGGGAAATCTTGCGGGTTTACCCAAGTTTACAACAAAACACACGGAAAGATAGTGCTACACTATCTACACTGGTGTAATATTGTTCATGGAGACAACTAACTTAATGATATAGTATGGTTGAATAATGAACTCATAATTTTATTTTATTTGCAGCCGGATATGGTATCTTCACATCGAATTTTTATAGCGAAATCTGAAGTCATACAGCTCAATTCTCCAGACGTTCTCTCAAGCAAGGGGAACAATCTGGTACTTTTTCTCTTCTCCGATCAATTGGAAGTCTGTAAGAAGAAGTCGAAGGCCTTCAATAGTCTCAAGAGTCCCACGGGTGTCAGTACGTCTCAGAGCAAGACCAATTGCAAGCCGTACAAACACATCAGGTTGATGGCACTGAATACAATCAAAAAGGTGATAGACATTAAAGAGACAGAGGAGTGTCAGAAAGTTTTCAGTTTAGTGTGTAGACACAATGACGAGGTTAAGGAGAGGTTGTATTGTTTTGCGATGGCCGACGAAGATGCAGACAAGGCTGGTTTTTTGAAGACTTTAACGAAGCAAATGGCTACCAATTCCTGCACAGCTGATGCGGTAAGTTAAAATAATGTCTTTGATGGATATTATCATATCATGGAGATATGACATGTGATTTGTGTTCAATAGAAGACTTCGGCCCAAGTTGCCAACCCACAATTTACTTAGCAAGTTTACTTTCACTGGGAAACGGGAATTTCAGGATAAATTCGACATGATAAGGTTCGCATTATTTATAAATAACCGTAAAACATGCCTTGGCTCTTCAAACCAGATAATTCCTTCCAAATATAGGTTTTTGTTAAGATCGTCCCCGATTGGCTGAAATTTAAGTTGGGATTCCTGATTTCATGCAAACAGTGTTAATTTTCATAGGATACGTTTCGAAAATCAACTCTGTTGTTTCGGTTGCCGATTTTCCGCTCCGTAAGTATGAAATATTCGGATGGTTCCTGGAACAAGCGCGTGAAAAAGGTTATTTACGGAATCTGGTTGATGAAAATGCGGTCGATTTACTGTCACCAGAAAGATTTTCTATGGCAAATATCCATAGCATAGAACAATCTATGTTTACTTTAGGTTCCGAGTTCAGAACTGTACGGGACGGTTCTAGCACAGATCTATGGTCTATGCTAGAACCGTCCCGAACAGATTTGAACTCGGAACCAAAACAAACCTAAAGTAAACATAGATTGTTCTATGCTATGGATATTTACCATAGAAAATCGTTCTGGTGACAGTAAATCGACCGCATTTTGATCAACCAGATTCCGTAAATAACCTTTTTCACGAGCTTGTTCCAGGAACCATCCGAATATTTCATATTTACGGAGCGGAAAATTGGCAACCGAAACAACAGAGTTGACTTTCGGAACGTATCCTATGAAAATTGACACTGTTTGCATGAAATCAGGAATCCCAACTTAAATTTCAGCCAATCGGGGACGATCTTAACTAAAACCTATATTTGGAAGGAATTATCTGGTTTGAAGAGCCGAGGCATGTTTTACGGTTATTTATAAATAATGCGAACCTTATCATGTCGAATTAGTCCTGAAATTCCCGTTCCCCAGTGAAAGTAAACTTGCTAAGTGAATTGTGGGTTGGCAACTTGGGCCGAAGTCGTCTATTGATATCCTATCTTCAATCAATATTTTTCTATGGGATGTTTTCAAAGATGATTTTTTTTAAACTGGAGGTAATAAACTATTTTATATGAAAATTTTTTAATGAAAGTCCTTTGTCAAGAAGAGAGATTTTGTTGCTCGAAGAAAGGAATGAAAAGCGAAGAAAGCATTTGTTCACAAACTTTGATCCCCTGAATTTTATCAGTTCACTGAATATTTGAGATATTTTCGATAATAGTGGTGTTGAATGTCTGTAAGATAATTTCATCCTATCAGTTATCCCAAAATATTGTCTCGGCATTAAAGTTTGTTCTGTGGTGCACAAAAAAAACTTCTCAGAATACACTACATTTCCATTTATTAGGGAACAATAATGCTGCCGTTTTGCCCAACTATCTGTACTTTTAGATTTTTTCCTAGAAATGTTCTATTCGAGGGCCAGGGGGGGCTAAATTATGTTCCAAGATAATTTTCAGAAATACTCATATTCGAAGTGTATCCGCATTGTGATGAAATATTTCAGTTTGTAGTAGCGGACAAAACGTGTAATAGCGACGCCTGTTGATGTGTGCACTCGTTGTTCTGTTTAATCAATGTGTAAAAGCTTTAATATTACCTGTTTGAAAAGTAAAACGAAATCGACCTTGTTTTACATATTGTATTTGTCGTTTAAACCTAGATTTCTAGGAAATCCCTCAGAAGCTTCTAGCTTATATGAGTTGGAGTATAAATTAACCTCCATATTTCCATGTAAATATTGGTTTCGTGCGTCGTTTGACATTTGTCATACGTTGGAGGTAAAACAAACTCACTTTCCCGCTTTGTTTATGTTATGAAATACAGAATTTCAACAATTTCAGGATAAATTCACAAGTTAAAATGATTTATACTCATTGAATTGGTGAATTACTAGACCCGTGAGGCCAAGTTATTGTGTCGTTGTGAAATGCAACATAAATACACCGAGAGACCAAGGAATACATTCGCTTTGTTTACATTGGCGAAGAGCGATTATTTGGAGATTTTAGTGATTTTATAAGTGAAATTTTGTGATAATGGATCCGATTAACTGATATTCAATCTCAGATGATAATCGTTCAAAACGATATAAATGAAAATTGCAGTATTTATCCTTGTCTTTTAAAGCCTAGAGCATCCACATCAGAGATAGCATTTATTATAGGTATAACTATTGAAAATGAAACAGTAAAATGTTTGGCTCATTAACTCCTGAAAATAAACAGCAGAATGAAATCCAACAAATGTATGGAATGGAAAAAACATGGGTTCCAGAGAACTTCTCAGTACTATTTCAAATAACGTTCTATGTTGCAAATTATCAAATTACTACAATAATTGGTCTACAGTTGCTATGTCAGGGCTATCATAATCATCCATTATATATTTATTATACTAAATATATGTTACAAATAAAATAATTCATATGAAATTTTTTCCTTGAACACCGATTTCGATTCATCCTCAAAAAATTCTTTACTATCCATATAAAATGCCTTTTTATCATGCAGATGCAACATTAGGGCTTTCATAATCTTTAGTAATTGACAATAAGGTCAATTAGAAACGTATTACAAACAACTAAATGTAGAAGTTCCATCCTTGACAAGTCGAGCCACACCGGAACGTGTTCGGTTGAGAACAGAGAAAGTTATCTGGTTCATTATTATTATGAAATGCATGCAATATTTTGACAAATCTATCACATAACGAATTGCCTTGATTGGCTTTATATAACATAGAGAGATGTGAGTGATAACCAATCAGGATGGGTTTGTCATTCATAACGCCAGCTATTAGTGTCGAGAAGATATAATTCTTGAAATATGTATAACAAACACGAAATATTCTTATCATACTTACCTCATCATGAGTCAACTTATTAAACAGAACAAATTAAATAGATAGCCTAACATAAGTCCTTAGCCAGTGTGGAAATGCCTCCAACAAACTCTACCATAGTTTGTTACTTCAGTCAGAACAGTTTTTTCAATTTATGGCGTGAATATAGGATGATTGCTTCTCTGGGAAAGTTCACATAGTATTCTATTTCTTCCAATACCAGATAAAACTTAGGGGAATGGGTCAAAAATGCAAATATTCAAATATAAAGTCTACACTACAATATATCTGAAAAATCGGATTCCTTCGTCTCTCGGTGTATTTATGTTGTATTTCACAACGAAACAATAACTAGGCCTAGTTATTCACCAATTCTATTAATATAAATCATTTTAACTTGTGAATTTATCCTGAAATGGTTGAAAATGCTGTACTTCATAACATAAACAAAGCGGGTAAGTGAGGTTGTTTTACCTCCAACGTATGACAAGTGTCAAACGACGCACGAAACCAATTCGAAGGTTTTCTAGGATCAACCAAAGACATATTAAACTCTCTGGACACGGTGTACGAGTCGAATGGGGATAAGGAACCAAGTGAGAGGTCCGAGAGAGAGTTGGAACTAGCTTGGGCAAGATCATAGACAAGATACACGATACAAATATCCGGGTTTCTATAGCGCATGGAGAGTGAGATGAAGAATGATCTCACTTGCACAATATGACGCTGGTTAGGGATAACATCAAGCATTCAGTTAGGGAATCTCCAGGGAAATGACTTCTGGAGTGCGTTCAGATGCTTTACTCGGTAGACAAAAATCGCACGGTAGGATTTTTCTTGGTTGTAGCCGTTGACCAGAAGATTCATCTGAACGATGTGGTGTAAATGTCAAATTTCATCTTATCTTATTTAACCCCAAAAAAATAATATTTTTGATATTCCTCCTTTTCGACAAGGCAAAAATGCATGCAAGAAATATATATTTCATCCTCCGAGATACAACCAGTTCGAGAGTTAACAAATATTAAATCTGATTTTGAAATTGTAAACATAACCCAAACTTCTCACTCCTGTCATTATAAACTACAAAGCGCATGTGGGTCAATTTCTACCCATGTACGGGCTGGGTTGGACGCCCGGTAAAGTTTCTCCCAAGCATCTGACGACCTAACCGTTTGCCAGACGTAAACATCTGAACGCTTCGGGACGCGCTTGGCGTCACACGGCGTAGCATCCGAACGCACCCCTTGGTATATTAGATTATATTGAAGTTTTAAAAATTGGTGATGAATGTGATCATTGCTCTGATATGAATATTCGAAATGATTAATCAACAACAATATTTGATAAATGGCTCTTTTTCTTTCAAATTCTCTTGGGCCGCTTGTTTCAGGACGGTATTCTTAGCTCCAAATGATTTTTTCCTAAGCAGCGTACAGACACTCGAGCTTAGCGGCTTCCGGAGCGCTTTAATTGAGCTGCCTCACAAGTATACACGGTGTTTTGAACAGCTCGCGAGCCATTCAACACCGTCCAAAGTCGCTCAGCTCGCGTGTCTGTACGCAGCTTTTGAATTTTGTGCATTAAATGTTCTAAAACGATCAGAATGCAATAGTGAAGAAACCTATGAGAAATTAATTTCTGCGCTCGGATTCATAGCAATTATACATTCATTTAATTAATGGCACAACACGAATTTACCATTATTCTTTACCAGTAAACCGGGTTTAAAATGAAGGAAATCAAATTCTTTTCAGAAAGTTTACGAAAACAAAAAAAAACGGAAATTATATCTTCTATACAGTCTTTATATTCTAATTCAGAATGGAATAACACAAAATCTTTTTTGAAATACTACCGAAACCACAAATTCGACTTGCAAAACTTTTGAAAAAAAATGTATTTCAAACATAGACTGATAATTATTATTATTATTATTAATTATAGTCTATGGCTTCAAACTGATTTGTCTTATTTTGCCGTATTCCATGATTTTACCTGCCCTAGTTCCAACATTGTCAGCCCGCTTCCTCTCTCTCCATGTCCATATAAAGTTTTATAGGTCTTTGGGATCAACTCACATAAACAAAAGGATGCATAGTTGTCAATAAATCAACAAATATTCCACCTTGATCTGAGCTAATCAACCGATAAATGTGAGCCTCTATACTGAAGAAACATTGTCAAAGGTATTCGTTTACTGTAATTTCACAATTTTTTACGATCATATGGCTCACTATGTTGAATATCGTAATGTCTCTAGATACTTTAAACCTGTTAATCTAATAATGTAATGTAATTAATGTAATATCTCGAGAACACCTTATTAACGCTAGTCTTAGAGTACAGTGACCTTGACTCGTTATGGAAACACCAAATGCTCAGGATGTCTTCTGGTAGAAATGCTCAAATCAAGGTGGTATATTTGTGATAATTTAGTGACAATTATTCATCTTTGTGTTGATGTTAGTATATTAGTAAATAGGAGCTCTTTCATCTGCATGAAACATTCCTTTATTTTCTAGGATAAGTTCATGGCTTATCTGGAACCTCATCAGTTAGAAATTGATACTAGTGATCTCAGCAATGGTACTCTCTCAAAAGCATTCAAGTTCGCTAGTCGCACCAAGATGAAAGTCGGGAGGGCGTTTTCCTTCAACAAAACGCCCTCTAAGCTCAAAAGGGCCGTGTCTTCCATGATGTCGCCATTCGGCAGCTCTACGAACCTCACCCCAGCCAACCAACTCGCCCAAATGAAGTTGGCCAGTTATAGTAACATCAACGTAAGTATATTTAGAATGTGGCGGAGTTTCAAATTATGATCACACCCCTTTTTTTTTCTGTGTCGAGGTACGTTCGGCGCCCCGTGTAGAGTAGTCACTTGGTACATCTGTTAATTTTGAAGGTTTGTTTATTTGATTTTTTTATTGTCATTTTGTCGATTCGTTCATGTTATTTTTGCCTGATATCATCATCGAGATAGGTTATAATTTTGGGGATATTACATAATATATTTGGAAGTTTTACATTCTCAATAAAAATGAGTATTTTTATACAAATTCTCAAGTCACTTCTTCTAAGAACTGTTTATTGTAAAACTTTTGAGTATAATGTTCTTTATTTCTTGGGAATTTAAGGAATAAAAAAAGCTTTCTAATGATAAACAAAAGTTTATATTTTTGGGACATTTTCATGATGTACGATTTATTATGCTGCTACTGGTGTTGGCTGTACACCAATTGGTATGAAATTTCCTGCATAAATCAAATTAAATAAGTGATAATAATTATAGAATATCAACTAACTCCTCATGAGCTTACTGACTAACACTTGAAGCAGTCCAAGAAGTACGCGACCTAACTGAAAGAATGCTGAAAATTTGGGATAAATATCTCGATTTTTCTTTATAGTTTCAGACAGTTCACAGAGCTTTTCAATATCATTATAAGCGTGTTTCGTGACCTGAAGACTCCAAACAAACCATTAACTTCATCTTTGGATCAATAAAAACCACCAATTGACCCAATGCTGTGTAAACATAATATTCATTCAAAAACTTAGTACAAGATATAATGTAAAGTATTATATTTTTAATGGTTTCGATCCTCTTGAGAAAATACAGCAAGGCACTTTGCATGTGGTTTTTATTTTAGTGTCAGATATAACAGTTTTCTACTGGATCCACTTATTTCTGCTTCATGTGGGGCAATCTATGGTTTGTCATTGAGTTGGGCTTCATCCCTCAATTGTATACTTCATTCTACACTTTCATAAAGTAAGTCTATAGGTCCTGAAATTGGTTTATCAAAGTTTTGTAACTAAAACTGAGCCTTGTTGGCACTATTGGCCAAATTAATTCAGCGAAATATTGTCAATTCATACATATTTTTATCAGTGACTATGGTTCAGTTACCCACCTTATAACGTATTTGAAAGAAAAAAAACTTTCAACCTTACATTTTTTGATTATACGGAGTGAAATGTGTCAAACTTTCATGGCTTACCGAATTTACAAAAATGAAAGGAGAACACATATTAATTTTTCATTGAAAATACTGCCGATGATCTGTGCCTTGTGAATAAAATCAATGAACTTGAAATTATTGATTCTCCTAGGTTCCGCTGTGGAACACCCCTCAGAAGATAATGCTTGTGCGAGTTAGGAAACCGGGTGTGTTCTGTGTAAGCTCTGATACTGACTCCTTCCGCCACGTTAGGAACAGCACTGTTAATTGTTCACCCAACAGCGAATGGTTGGACGGTTCCTTGAAAACAGGAAAAAAAAATTTTCCAGCCAAGAGCTCGAACTCCATACCTTACGATCGTGAGGAACGAGTTCTAACCACTGAACTACCGTCGCTAATAAATTGGTGAATAAGTGAATTAGTCATAATTTTGGCAACAATCACCATCTATGTGCCATGTCGAGTACTTCTGGGACTGTTTCTGTGAATTCACTGCTACATATTTTAATTTTGAGTTGAGTGTTGATTAACCCTTTTACTGTTATTATATAATAATTTATATCATCTTACCCAATCATTCTTATAGTGGACAGTTAAGTCTCAGGTTGAACCATATTGCTAAAAAAATTGGTAAACCCGCAAGATTTCCCGTCGCGAAGCTACAAGTAAGATATTCACATCATTGTAAGCAGTGTGAGTTCCTGAACAAAAAATATGAGGGCCAACATAGGCGGTCCCTCTTTGTTTGGAAGATATGGGCCCCCAAAGTTCCAAATTGATGCATTTTCAGATCCTTTTTTCCGCCATAAAAATTATCTCTCACTTCTCAAATCTAGTTCATAAATCATCTTTGAACCTTCAACCAACGAATAGCGACACTTTCTTTCAAGAAAATTCATTAATTAAAGGAAGAAAAGTGAAAATATTAGACAACCACTTAACCTATATTTCTACGAAATACTTGTCAATGTTAAAGCGGAGCTTGGCAACAGCGTCTTTTCATCGCTGGCCAACGTATTATGACCGAAGAGTAGTTGCTGGCGGGAAATATGAAATGATGGACAGTCGAAGGATATGATTGTAAGGAAAATGCTTCTGTCACTGAAGAAGAGGTGGTTATTCTAACATCAAAACAAAATCATTGAGAATATTTGTTTTTAAGGTGTAACTCTCAATATTTTCGTTTGAACTTTCTTTCTATCCCCTTCAAAATAGGTTAAGTAGTTATCTACTTCGTTTTTTGTCGTGTCTTCGAGATTGTCCCAGTTTAGAATGAGATTCAGGGTATTCCAATAAAATGGGTTATATAATAACCTCGATTTCATTGGATATCAGGGAAGGGCGCGACCTATCACAAATGAAAAAAATGTACGTTGAAATATATCAGGGTGTATTCTCATTTCATTTCTATGTGTTTCAACCTTGTAGATTTAATTAGAAACGAATTCTCCTATTGGATGATTTAGAGTGTCGCAGTAAACAGTAAGAACTAAGAACATATTTCATGATATTTCATTTTTCTCGCCAGCAATAATCTGTCATTCACGAATACGCACGATGGCACGATTCCGACCGATGAAATTGGCGCCATTGCCAAACTTCACTTTTAGACTGAGTCGAAATCAGAAAGAATAGAGGTTAAGTGGTTGTCCAGTAATTACATTGTTTTTTCATTAAATATTGATTATTCTTGAAAAAAAGTGTTGCTTATTGTTGGTTGAAGGCTCAAAGGTGGTTTGTGAACTAAAAAGACATGAAGTGAGAGATCGTTTTTATGGTGGAAAAGGGGACCTGAAAACGACTCGTTTTGGAACTCTGGGGGCCCATATCTTCCAAATTAAGGGAGACCGCCTATGTTCGATTTCACATTTTTTATTCAGAAAAACACACTGCGTACAATGATGTAAATATCTTTTTAATATCTCGGCGACGGGAAATCTTGCGGGTTTACCAAAAAATTTAATTTAACCGTATTTCAGGATATTGAAATCGGTCTGGTGCAACCAATGAACTTTAAAAAATCAGCCGAAAATTTATGACCACTTTGCACTTTAAATTCTGCTCGTATTTAATCAGAAGCAGTGTACATTTGAAGCTATATAATTAGCTCTGGATCTTTTATCACTTTTACTATTGATGTATATTATTTGAAGACCCCAACGGGAAATCATGTTAAGTCCATATTCATCAAAAAACGAGATAATGGTACAATCTGTTGTTAAAAAAAATGCAAGAAAATTATAAGTCTCTGAGTTAACACGTTTAACGAAAACAAAAAGTCTAAAATATAAAGAATTTCTCAAGTCCATACCCAATTTTGGATTTCTACTGCTTATTTTTTTATATAGATTGCCCTAACACACCAAAGCAAAGCGTTTTTTAACCAAAAATATCGGAATGTGCTTAGCTAAAACGAATTAACAGTGACGTTCCAAACTTTCAATTGCAGTAATCTCAAAATGAATAAATTGTGACTTGACATGATTTTCCATTGTGGTCTTCATTTGTTTCAAGAAGATAATTTAATGCAGTTATGACCTTCAGGAGACAGAGAGAATAATACAAATTCGATGGATGGAATAATTAATAAATATTATATCACCGTATTTGTAGAGCATGAAAATCATTGTGTGTCCTTCAGTGTAGTTGTTTTATTTTCAGGAAATAGGAAATGCTGAAAATGAACCTGAATCTCCGCCACAAGCTCCTTTGTCAGTACAACCCACACGTAAAATGAAAGCATCATCGTTAGGCGTGAATGCAATGAAAAGATTATAACAATTAGTGTTGCAGATACCACTTTTTCAAGTTTTATCTCTGTCGAATATTTGTACATAGACGTTAATAGATCAAAATAATAATTAAGGATTAGATATTAACGAAATTCTATTATTTATGTTTTAAAATCAATATTTTAATTGTGATTGGAAAGTAATTCAAGCAATTTTTAAAACTCTGTAATATATTTATTCTACCAGATTATAAACTGTACAAATTGTAGTTTTATACCATGTTAAATACACCTTATAGGTGACTTTTAATTCAATATATTTTATGCTTCTGGATTTATCTTGTCGTTTTGTCCTGTTGTTGTGTGTGTTGTGTCCCCTAGACGTCAGAAATTGTAGAAAGGATGGAAAACTCTGCAAAAATATTCTGAGTTAGTAACAACACTAGTTTATGACATCGAATATTCTTAGGGATATTTTTTTCCAACAGGCCAATTTAGCCTGCACCAGCAGCATAGAAGACCTAATGGTTGGATTTTATAGTGTAGCAAAATGGCGAATACACTCCCCATTCAGTTCAGTTAGTATCTCATAAAACGTCCACAAAACTACCCCAGACCCTTATCGCCTTAGTAAAGTAGCAAAACTGAAGCAGTGTCAACAGAATGCCACCACAAAAAGAAATCATTGTTACTTGTACGTAATGTCGTGCGTAAGATGGCATAGACATAGAGATGCACGGACTACGCAATAACTAAGGTAATACCACAGACCAACAAGACAAATCACTTCATCGTTTGCGGGAATCGCGTCTCTCCGACCTTGAGAAATATAACAGACATAACCACACTTTCTCCATCCTCGAAACAGCTGTCAAATTAAATACTTGATTTTGGAATATCTAAAATCGAAATGTAAAAACGTATTTGTCGGGATTCATGAATCACAAAATCAAAATCGGACTAAGATTTTTCGATGAAACCATTTGAAAAGCAAATTTCCAATACCAAAGCGAGTGTTTTGTCACATCTTCTACTCCTGTAGAAGAACTCGGTTGGAGTAAATGAAAATTTTGGAAAAATGTTATGGAAAACCCGTTTACCTGAATCAGAGATTCTTTGTAGTTTCACATCAAATGAGATTCATTTCAATATAAAATCAAACTATGAATAGACCAACTTTGTTCGATTCCAATCCTAGTGTGCAATCATATACAATTTTATTAGACATCCCATCGTTTTAGTTGAATAATGGAGGTTGTAATGCTTTTACTTCAGTTGCGATTCCTTTATATTATATAAAATGAACATTATGAATGAGTCCACCTAAGTTCGATTCCAATTCTTGTTGTACAATTAAAACTTATGATGAGGACTGTCATCATAAAATAGAACCTCAAAGATGACTAAATAATTGATTTGGTTGTAAAAAACTGTTTGGATTATAATCTTAAATGGAACAGATACGAAATTATTCATCAATAAATAGGATGAAAAATTCATTTCAGTTTGTTTACATGTTTATAACCTCTTCAAGCGAGTCCGAAAGCGGCGAGAGTGACGTAATTCTATTCCTGCAATCTGATTGGCACCCCAAACGTCTGCTAAAATTCTGATTAGCTTGATTCAGGGTCATATCCGCGTTGACATAGATTTCCTAAGTAAATGACGCGAGTGGTTTATCTGGTTGATCTGTGGTAATACTTGCATTTGTTTTCTTACTAAATCATTGGACCAAACTGGTGGATACCAGGTATATTTCATACTGTCGCAACTGTAGCAGACGCCAGCAATCAATCAATCAGAGCGCATTACACTTATTAATGGTAATTCGGCAATTGTCATTTTGCTTATTAAACAACTATTTCAAGCGATGGACCAAAAGCTCCAGTTATAGTTACGGTTATCCAAACTGACATATAGGCAAAGGATAATCTTTCAAGGTGGATAACCGTAAGTATGACCGAAGCTTTTGGTCCATCGCTTGAAATCACTTAATAATCGATAAGCGATGGACCAAAATCTCCGGCTATAGTTATGGTTATCCAAATTGACAGATAATCCTTAGCCTATATGTCATTTTGGATAACCGCAACTATAACCAGAGCTTATAGTCCATCGCTTGAAATCGATATATGTAACATGAAATGTCAATTCAGACAGATAGTCGTGTTGACGACCGAATTTTAGCAATTCCTCAACTTTGGCGACACAAAAGCGCATCTTTGCATTCATATTACATTCTTTAATTATAAATAGGCATGAACATGACTACAAATCTTTGTCGAGGAATCAACAAATATTCTACGTAGATCTAAGCTAACCAACCAAATTCTGGACACTGAAGAATTCTTCAAGGAATTCATTTGCCTTAGTTTCAAGATGTTACCCATCATCAGAACGACTCATGTTGTGGAATACCGAAAAGTTTCTAGATACTTAATACCTATTGAATGCCACTCTTGTGAACAAGCTTTTGTTAGCGCCATCTCAGGAGCTCCTTACGAGACCTATCCTTCGAGTGTAGGGAACTTTGAGCGATGTGGACGAGGTTCATCCACCCGTTGTTCCATGTGATTCTGTCAGAAAGCGGCAAAATGGCGATAATGCAATTTTATTCAAGAAAAATATGATCCAGCTGGTATTAAGTATCTAGAACCCTTTCGGTATTTAACAAAATGAGTCGTCCTGATGATCGGTAAAACCATGAAGCTTGTCCTTGGACAATGATTCTTTGGTGTCTAGGCTTTTGTTGATCAGATGATAACCTCAGATCAAGGGGGAATATATTAATATATCGATTTATCGACAGGTTTTCGTCCTTGTGTTTATTTTAGTATATTATTAAACTGGAGCTCTTTCATCTGCGTGAACCATTCTGTTTGTTCAATTAATTACTTTCTAATCTTTTGAAATTCACAAAATTGGTCGCCTCCAGGGGTGCGTTCACAATTCTCGTCCGGCGATCGCACGACGACGCTCTGGCTGTTCACAATTGTCGTCGGGTAAAATTAATCTTAGCTAGATTACCTTAGGGCGTCGTCGTGCAATCGCCCGAGGATAATTGTGAACGCACCCCAGTCCCCTTCGATACAGGAGAGATATGTCAAATCTGTTTTCTTACGTCTACAGGTTGGGAAGTTGCCTCGTTTCTCTAATACTGATCCCGAAATATTTCCAAGACTGTGTTGTCTTTATACAATGGTAGAACGGTGTCAATTCCTGCAGGGTGACCTGGCGAAGAATTCTAACGAGCGCAAAAAACCGGACTTCAAAAATGATATTTTGCGTAATCGAATGCATTTATTAACGCAGTCATGATTCAAGAAGCAGAGTGAAATAGGTATATGGACTTTTTCGACCTGCTGGACCCCATTTCACTGTTTTAATTAACTAAATTCGTTATCGAAGATATGATAAGTCTAATAGGTATAAATCGAACGACTTCCTTCATTTTGCATTGCATTAATCTTTATCGCCTTGTAATAGAGTAAAATTGTTGATAAGTTGTGACCTATATGTATATTTCGTGAGTTACAATACGGAAAGTGCTATTATTTTGAAATGAGGGCACTATAAATAACTTCACGAATACTTGTCTGTTTACTTGCCCTTTTATATATTTAATTTGAAATTCATGAATACACAGTGCGCGTCAAAATTATGGAACACATTAATTTTCTCAGAAGAAAAGTATTTCGGAACGAAATCCTGAAACAGGTCAGTTTTTGTTTCACTTTTACCAAATTTTTATGCATTTTTGAAGGATATTTGTTGCACCCTGTGCCATCCCCATCAACCCTCTCAATTTTTTTAATAGGAAAAGTAGGTCATGTGGTACTTTTCTGGCAAGGTGTTTGTATCTTCTTTACAGGCGTGCAGAAATTTTCAAGAAAAAAATTTTTTTTTTGAAAAATTAGTTAGTTCAAAAAAGGTTTTCAGTATGTGCACTTTATCATGGCTGATTTACTTTGAGACGATAGTATCTGTTGAAATTCGTCACCGAATGAAAGTCGACCATTACAGTTTTGTTCATGCACAACTTTTAACACCTACGAACCCTTTAATGGAGAAAAAATGGAAGGGGTTGAAAGGGGATGAAAGTTGTGCATGAACAAAACTGTAACGCTCGACTTTCATTTGGTGACAAATTTCATCAGGTACCATCGTCTAAAAGTAAATGAGCCATGACAAAGTACTCATAGTGAAAACTTCTTCGAACTAACTAATTTTTCAAAAAAAAAATTTTTTTTTCTCGAAAATTTCTGCACGCCTGGGCGCCTATTCTTGAAACCGGGGAAGAGAACGATTGATCGAAAGGGGACGTGTCTACGAGTTTTTCAGGGAAACGGTATTCTTGAAATGAATGAGTGCTTCACGGAGAGCGAGCGATGTATCTCTTACGATTTGTGATGGGACGATACATAGAGGACGCTAATTATGTTTCGGGTATTTGACAATTTTGATCTGTTTGGCAATAATTCTTAACAATCTCAATTAACTTTCACTACAAAATTTCCTTTTTCAATCGGAAATGGACATGGCGAGTGCAATTATGTGGGAAGTACTGAATGAAGATGTGGAAGATGCAGAACAACAATACCAAATAGGTGTCCATGTGCTTTCTAAATGGAACCCGTTTGATCTATCTGATCCAAAATTTATCAAAATGTTTAGATTAAATAAAGCTCAACTCAGAACATTTCCAGTTTTTTTTTTATGCTCCCTTGAATAATCTGAATTTAACCGACCTATGTACATTTCGGGTCTTCGTGTAATGTAGTCGGTGAGCAGCTCCTTCTGTTTATTATTGATTGGAAGTGATCTTTTTTTTTTCAAAATGATCCATTTTACAATTTTCCGAAATACGCTCCCAACTCTTATGACAACTGTATGATTTCAAATTTGAATTATGACAATATATCACAGAAATATAGTCGATGTCGATGTTTTATACACAAAGTTGGCTACATGAATGAAGTTAGCTTCATGTCTGTCGAAAATACTTGTCTTTGATTGGTTAGAACATTTGGCATGATTGTTCGTCTATGACCGCTCATTCGGACTGCTCCCCATCTTGACTGCGATGGTATAAACGTTCTCTATCGTTCCATCATAAATGCTTTCGTTTCCTTGCCAACGACGTCGAATCGCCCATTTTTCCACGTTTGTTCTCTTCCCAGAATTCATGAATAGCGCTTCTTGATGTTCAAGAATACGAAATTGACGTTTTGACAAATGGGAGGAAGGTCGAACGGGAGATTCTGCCAAAGAGAACGTTCTATACCATCGTATTTCAAGAATAAGGCCCCTGTAAAGAAGATACAAAAATCTTGCCAAAAAAGTACCACATGACATACTTTCCCTATTCAAAAATTTAGAGGTTAGATGGGGATGGCCATAGACCTATAAAACTATATGGACATGGCTTAAAGAGAGAGGAAGCTGGCCGACAGAGAGGGAACTAGGGCGGGCCAAACCATCATAGAATACGGCAAAAATAAGACAGATCAGTTTGAAGCCATAGACTATAATTATGAATCTATGTTTGAAATAAATTTTTTCGAAAGTTTTGAAAGTCACATTTGTTTTTTCCAAAGTATTTCAAAGCAGATTTTGTATTATTTCATTTCGAATTGTAGTATAAAGACTGTATGTAAGATATACTTTTCGTGTTGTTTTCGTTTTTTGTGTTTTCGTAAGTTTTTGAATAGAGTTTGAGACTTTTCATTTCAAACCGGATTCACTGGCAAACGAATAATGGTGAATTCTTGTTGTGCCATTAATTGTACGAGGAGATATAAAAAAGGGGAAAATGTGAAATTCCATAGGTGGGTTTACCTTGCCCGAATAACTGTGAATTTGTTAATTTTTTGCACGCTTTTTGTTGGAAAGAAGAGCGCGATATCCTTCCGTTACAATGTCAGTATTTTTTGAGCAAAAAATTTTCTTACTGATGAAAAATTTGTGATCAAACTGGATTCTGTCCATCCGCCTGGCAGGTCTGCGGTCTTGGTTTTATGTTCGTTAACGAACTAAGTCCCCGAAGAACTATTTTGATTGTGGTTGAAAAATGGGACTCAACTGCTTCTATAGGGGTCAAAATAATTTTTATAATACTGGTCCGAAGTTTCGTTAATCATTAAACATATATCATGCTCCCTTAAGATTTCGGAGTTATGGCAGGCTGATCATCTGTTTTTCCATAATTACTCGAAAGCTACACTCTGATGATCAAAATCAATGAGGAATATCAGTTCGAGATAAAATACTGCACAGAACCAAAGACATACCATATAGAACAGTTATCATTCACGTTGTGAAGTTCAAAATTACCGCCATTCCGTGTTTTCTCTGATTGGCCGATTTCCTTCATGTCCCTGTCACTAGTCGCGTGTTATTTTAATCGTGTATCTTGTCTATGGTCTGCCCGATCCAGTTCCATCTCTCTCTCGGACTTCTCACTTGGTTCATTATCCCCATTCGACTCTTCAGAAATGGATTCGTACGCCGTGTCCAGAGAGTTTAATATGTCTATGGGGATGGCACAGGCTGCAACAAAAATCCTTCAAAAATGCATATAAATTTGGTAAAAGTGAAACAAAAATTGACCTGTTTCAAGATTTTCTTGCCAAATATTTTCTTCTGAGCAAATAATTTTGACTCGCACTGTATAACTATTATAAGACGGGGTGTTTCATTGGTAAATGAGCATACGGTTACCTGAGGTAGAGCTACCCTAGACGAGCCCAAAAAACCTATATATGGTAGATCTAACCAATTCCATATCCAAGATACAGGGTGTTTCTGGTATTCACCAATATTTTCAATTGCTCATAACAATTGATTCTCCAGTTTAATCCGTTGAAATTGAGAATACATATATGATTAACTCATGCAGGTCAATCGGTTCATATTAATATAATTGAAAAATTCCAGGTCCGTATAAGAAAAAATATGGTACTTTTGTCAAGTTGAGATTCAACACCCATTCAATTATATGGAAATTTAAAAATTTATTTGAAAAAGCAGAAGATTTTTAATCATTAGTTGATTTTTATTCCACTAAATTCTCAGATAATTTTAAGTTCGTGATGGAATTGAGAGAATTTCTTGTCCTTCTAATTGGAAATTAGTATTTCATGTTATTTCCAAGGATTTCTTTGAAAACTTTCCAAAAAAACATTAATTTTAAAAAGTGTATTCGAAAAGAAAAATCAAATACAATAAGGTCCGGTGCACACATACGGTTTTTCCAGCTCCGGCGCCGGACTTACGGTCTGAAGTACAAGGACGGCGCCGGAGCTTGAAAAATCGTACCTGTGCACCGGACCTAATGAATCACATAAAGAGTTTCAAAGTAACACCCTTTTGTTAAATTTCATGAAATTCAACAAAACGATTCAAAGTTGCCAATAGCCACGAGAAATATTAGAATTCGGAGAAATTTCGACGTTAATAGGAGAAAACAGGGTGTCATTCTGCAGGCTTCAGTTATTATTTTTAGAATTTTTTTTGGGATGTATTTAATTCTTTTATGGGAAAGCTTAATGTTAGTTATGTTTCTATTTTTAAATCCATTTCAGTTTTTATTTTCCCGAAAATTCTTGAATATAAAAAAGTGGCAACATCGCGCATTCTTACAATTGCACCGAAAAATTTTTTTGGAAAAACTCTGGCCTTCAAAAGATACCCCGTTATAATCGAGTTATTGTTTGCTCTTAAGTTTGTTAAAAAAGAAAGAGAGAATGAATTATTATCCCAAAAAATTCAAATATAACTTATAGTTCCGCCGATTAACGAACTTAAGAGCAAACAATACCACTGAAGCTTTTGAAGGTTTGCGAGGTAGCTTTCACCTCTTTGGGAAAGTGTCACGTTTCGTCCTGGCTTAGTTTGGGGGAACTCGTCAAGGCATGCACCAAACTAAGCCGTTTACATGCCTACGTGAGTGGACACCCCTTGTGAGGAACACAAGGGAGTGTACCAGACCGTTGGGAATGAGCGTACTTCCCAGATCTTGAGAGGATCTACCAGGGACAGTGTGCGCGCTAGCGCCCCCTGTACGTTGACCGATGATGTGGCCAAGCGTTACAGGCAGGTAACGTAGGGTACTTAAGACGCAAGGGTTGGTACTGCGCGCGCGACTTAAGTAAGAGCTGAGAGAGGGCGCTCGCTACACCTCTATTATAACGGGTTATCTTATATAATTATAATATATAATAATATTTATATGTATAATTAATTATCATCAGACCAGATAGAAACTTGGTAATTAGTTAAAAAATACTGACTCGTACCCAGGGCTGGGCAGTATTTCAATTACTTGTAATTGAAATACGTATTTGAAATACAAATACGTATTTTGTATTTGTATTTCAATTACTTCTTTAAAATGTATTTTGTAATTGGTATTCCAAATACCTGACGCTGAAGTATTTTGTATTTTGTATTTCGATACTTTTGTCTTCGAAATACTTTCGAACAAATACATTTAGCGCTGAGCGCTCTACAGAAAATAGTCTCTGAATCTCCCTTCAGATGGCGCAACGTTCATCTGCTTCATCTAGTTTTTTTGCTAGCAATTATGTTTTTGGCAAATGGAAAGGAAGAAAAGGTCCTGCGAAATGGTCATTTCAACATGGAGTTAGAGTTAGTCAATTTCCAAAAACGATAAGAGCAGAGAGCTTACCATCCTTGAACATTATCCTAATATAAAAATGTGTTCATCTAATATAACACAAGTTTGTGCTCATCAGGACCTGTTTTCTTCAGCAGGTTTTATTCATTCCCCAACAAGAGGCTGTATGTCTGAAACTACATTAAAAAATCTTGTGTTTCTGAAAGGAAATTCTCCATTTAGCGATAAAATGGCTGAGCTGAATTAGTTGTCCTCTTTTCACATTTAAAACCTAAATGTATTTTGTAATTTGTATTTTGTATTTCAGATACAAATAGTCAAAATACTGTATTTTGTATTTTATATTTCAAATACCCGACTTGAATGTATTTTGTATTTTGTATTTCAAATACCTGCAAGAAAGTATTTTGTAATTTGTATTTCAACTAAGCCAAGCATGTTTTTTGCCCAGCCCTGGCTCGTACCTGCTTGCAAAATTCAAAAAAATGTTTTTCTGAAAATTACCTACTCATCAGATTTCGAAAAAATTTCCCATATATCTTATTGAACTCATTATTTTACAACCGCGTACCAAATTGCGGTACGATCCGTTTATGATTTTCGGAGGTTTGCGAAAAAAGATGTCAAATTTTCGAGGAATTATCTTCGGTATCGTTATTTCGAAAATAACTCTAAATATACTGACGCAACCTCGATGAAACTGGGCAAGTAGTTGGCAAGTACTGATCCACAATTTTGTGTTAAATTTCGTGATGATCATGTCATTCCAACAATTTCACAACGAGCTATCGTTTTGTTCTGTATTTTCATTATTTATTCTCGAAAATGGTCTCAAACGATCATCTAGCATCTTGACACAGTTCCAGGAAAGGTTGCACATGTTGCTACGGTTGATTTCGGGAATAGGCCAAAATAGCTAAACTGTTTTGGAGTTATATTTATTTGAATTGTGAAGGATATTTCCTCAATATCTCAGGAACTACCGATACTCATGCGATCGGATTGAAACTTGGTAGAACACTGACGCGCTGCTGCTCGTGGAAATTGTATTGTTGGTAAGTCAAAAACACATTTTTCTAAAATTTTCCTTATTTTTCTTGAAAATTTCCATTCCGCGAACTGTTCACCAGATTTCGCTGAAATTTCGCAAATGCTTCAAGTCAACATTTTACAACAGTTAATCGAATTTCAATTCGATCTCATTTCAGTTTTAGGAGCTATCGACAACTCAACAAATACTTATCCGTTCATGATGCGACTTGATAACAAGGTAGTTCAATTATGTGCGAAATTTGATGATGATCGTGTCATTAAGTTTGTTCATTTTACCTGTATGAATACCACTAACTACACTAACTCCACTGATAGTGTTCGGTGTGTTTTGTTGTAAACAGGCACTCTGTTCCATTATGTAAAAATCGTAGTGTGCTCATCTGAAAAAAAAGTGAGGTCAGCAAGATAAAATATAAGGAAATATATATTCTGTGCTCCGAATTTGAATGAAAAATCTAGAAAAGCACTGCCGTGAAGGCAGCAGCTTTTGCGCGCATGTTCAATGGGTATGACCGCTTTGGCAACGAATTTGAACATGCGCACAAAAGCTGCTACCTTCACGGCAGAGCTTTTCTAGATTTGGATCTTAATTACAAAGACCAAATTCGTGAATGGGTAAAATCCTCTCAATGATTCCGCAGATATTTCCATTCAAAATTTTATTTTCCCAAGTACTTTATCGAAAAATTACAGTTTAAAGGTTCAACAAGAATTTAATGAGGATAATGTGATGAAAAGATCACAGAATATTATAAATATTTGAAAAAAAAATTCAAAATATTTTTTAAAATTGTTCTCATTGATCATAACGAAAATTCGGACAATGTTGTCCATCAACATCTTCGAAGTTGCGAAGTTTCATCACGATTGAATCAGTATTTCTTGAGTTATACCGAGAAAAACATCGACATCGAGAAGAAAACCACGAAATTCTACATATTTTTTCCCGATATCTCCAAAACTGATAGTCGTATCGAATTGAAATTTGGTACACTGCTGTGGAATATGAAGTTCAAGGTATAACTGAAATTGTTCTCGAATATGAACAATAGTTTAAAAAAAAAATTATTCGAAAAAAATTTTGAAAAAAAAATTTTAAAAGTTGTGCGTCGTTGTGCTTCAACTAACTGTCAAGTTAAATCCAATCGCTCCATTAGTTTCTGAAATATGAGGGAAATAACCTCAAAATTTCAAATGGCTATAACCCCAGAACTGATCGGCCGATTTAGCCCATTAACGAACTTAACCGCGGCATTCCGATGCGCAAACTCAAGTTTCCAGTCGCTAGCTGGCTGCGTTCGACAGTTATCGTGTCCACGGCCGGCCGGCCGGCCGGACAGAATTGATTTTGACACCGGATTCGTCATCAGTGAGTCCAACCTAGTGGTTTGAGACCATTTTCGGCTCAATCATCGAAAATTACAGACATTTGGACAAAACGCTAGCACTCTGTTCCCCTAGAACATGTGCGCAAAAAGTGACGTCATCATTAGTAAATACGACCACAGATGAGCACACCATGTTTATTATAATGTGTTGATATTTTTGGACGAAATTCATTTTCATCATATCGTTATTCAAAATGTATTTTTTTCCTTAACGATTCTTGATAAAATTCACGACAAATTGACATCACCTCTAAATGGAAGCGGAAACAAAAAAAGCATAAAATTCTGTAAACTTGGATTTGAGCATGATGTGAAAAACATGGTGTGCTGATCTGAAAAAAAAGTGACGTCAGCAAGATTAAAATGCAAGGAAATATATATTCTGTCCTTTGAATTTGAATGAAAAAGTGACCTCATCATTGGTAAATGCGATCACAGATGAGCACACCATGTTTCGTTTACATCATGGATTCGTGTAAAATCGTCTACCATTCATTCATTCATTCACTCATTAAAGTGTCCTCGGCTACTATTGCCATTTAGACAAGCTTTCAATTTTTCATTTATACGTTGACATTCATTCAGATTCATACCAACTACAGACTCTTTATTTTTAAACACACAAATATTTACCTACATCACAATTAACCCAACATCCATAACCTCGCCGGGATTCGAACCCAGTACCTCCGGTTTTACAAGCAGGCTATCAACCCACTGCACCACCGTGGCAGTTATCGTCTATCATAATTTGTATTCTCTGAGAATCATAGAACAGATTGAACTACTCCAATCATTCTGTTATCTGTGACTACACTGAACTACACGCATCAGCTGCACTGTGAATTGGAAGTCAGTGGAGTAAGTGTAGTTAGTGCAGTCCATGCAGGTACAACGAAAAAACCTATTATATCAATTCAATGAAAAAATCACAATCTATAGTTCGCCCACGAATTTTCTCTTGCGCGCAAGAGCTGATGTATTCAAGTCAGTGTTTTTTTTTGGAAAAGAAGTGATATCAACTGTGATAGAATGTCTCCATATATGAAAGATAAGTAGCATTGCTGAGCATTCATCTGGCTTAGGATGCATCCTAATCTAGCTCCTGGGCCGTAAACCTCTCTAAAATGTATAACCATAGATTGGGTTCTCAGACATTGGATCGAGAACGTCATATTTATTAATATTTGGGATTATGTTTGATGACGTTACCCCATAGACTTATAAAACTATAGAACTGAACAGTTTGAGACCTTTTTACAATATAAAGTAGGTATTTTTTCAAGAGGAAGAAGGTCTGGATTTCAAACAAAACCACTCTTTCAAAAACAAAGGCCGACCGTTTCGACTTTATTCTAACTTCTTCTTCAGGGCTCTGAAATGGATAATGGTGAATAAACGCTAACGATTGTGTTGTGTTGATTGTTTTTGTATCGTTAGCTTTTATTCACCATTATCCATTTCAGAGCCCCGAAGAAAACTTTAGAATAAAATCGAAACCAGTCGGCCTTTGTTTTTGAAAGAGTGGTTTTGTTTGAAATCCAGATCTTCTTACTCTAAAAAGATACCTACTTTATGAAGCTATATGGACATGGCTCAGAGAGAGAGGAAGCAGGCTGACAAAGATGAAACTAGGGTGGGCCAAACCATAGAATACGGCAAAAATAAGACAGATCAGTTTGAAGCCATTGACTATAATTATAAGTTTATGTTTGAAATACATTTTTTTTCAAAAGTTTTGCAAGTCAAATTTGTGTTTTCGGAAATATTTCAAAGCAGATTTTGTGTTATTATATGAAGACTGTATGGAAGATATAATTTTCGTTTTTTTTTTTGTGTTCGCGTAAGCTTATTGAATAGAGTTTGATTTCATTCATTTTAACCCAGGTTCACTGATAAATAATTGTTCGTGTTGTGCCATTAATTGTACGAGGTGATATAAAATGAAAGTAAAATACAGTAATTTGGAAAGAGCGTTAAGAAATTGAATGTATAATTGCTATGAATTCTAGCGCAGAAATGAATTTTGCAAAGTTCTTCACTATTTAGTGCAATCTAATTGTTTGAGACCATTTAATGCACAATATTCAAAAGCTGCGTGCAGATACGCTAGCTGATCGACTTTTTACGCAATTTGATTCGGCTTCCTCGCAAGTTTGGACGGTGTTGAATGGCTCGCGATCTGTTCAAAACACCGTATATACTTGTGAGGCAGCCCAATTAAAGTGCTCCGGAAGCAGCTCAGTTCGCGTGTCTGTACGCTGCTTAGGAAAAAATTATTTGGAGCTAAGGATACCTTCCTGAAACCGGCCCAAGAGAATTTGAAAGAAAAAGAGTCATTTATCAAATATTGTTATTGATTAATCATTTGGATCACATTCATCACCAATTTTCAAAACTTCAATGTAATCTAATATACTAAGAAGAAGTCATTTCCCTGGAGATTCCCTAAGTAAATGCTTGATTTTATCTCTAGATCGGCGTCATATTGTGCAAGTGAGATCATTCTTCATCTTACTCTCCATGCGGCATGCGCTATAGAATACCGGATATTTGTATCGTGTATCTTGTCTGTGGTCTGCCCGATCCAGTTCTATCTCTCTCTCGGACCTCTCACTTGCTTCCTTATCACCATTCAACTCTTTAGAGTTTCCATAACGACTGCATTTACCGTTCTATTGAGCTTGCTGCCAAAAATTGCATTATTTTAATGGAAAATTTCATAATTTTATCTCCTTGGTGGTTTGCGCCCGTGGCCAAGGTCTCCTTCTCCACTCCCTGGTTCCGGCTCTGCATCTTACACATTTCTTTTGCCCAGAGTCATCTCTGGACCCCTCAACAATTACTACACAACTGAGAGATTGTCAGGTCAAGAATCTTGAAGAGTTGACCTAAACACAAAACTGTTGAAAAACAACAAAGCTGAAGAAAAAATGCAAGACGAACAGTTATACCGACAAGCGGAGGTAGATGTATTAAATCAATTTATAGCGAAATTCTAATAACAACACGTCCATAAAATATTGCATTAAACAATGGCCAATCATGCACCAGTTCTGGTTTGATACAAGGCTGGTGTTTATGTTCCTTCTGATTGTTACGTCTTGATATTTTCTCGAATTCTTATCGTCGATTTACTCGATTGTAATTTCAATCGAGTGTCGAGCATATATCGGTAAACAATTTTATGTTGTCTTGGATCGTAAATGGAGTTTTCGACTGCGAAGTCATGATCATCGAATTACATCTTCATTATTGAAAACCGAAATTTTTTTATAGGGTTTCACTTGATGTGATTTGGGTAACGCTCCTTAAAGAGCGAAGTTTAAGCCAATAATGGTTTAAACTCATTTCTTCAGTCTTGTTGATGAATTTTTAGTCGTATTAAAATTTATTCTTGCGATCAGCAGGTTGGGAGCGGTCAAAATCAGAGGTTTGCGAATTTTCCTCAATGTGAATGACGATCAGGTCGATTCTGTTTGGTATTGCTATAAACCTTGCTATAGTCATATTGGTATCTTTCTAATTCATAGCAATATGGCGGCCATGATATTGCGTATTCTCTCCGAGTATTATATCAATGTTTGTTATAAATTTTTACATAGCAATATTGCTATCCTGGACTTCCATAATCGGTGATTTCAGAACAGTATTTTGTGACTTAAGAGCAAACAATTCCTCGAATAAAACGGGGTGACCTTTAGAGGCCAGAGTTCGTTTTTTTCAAAGAATTTTTTCGGTTCAAATGGTTGAAAAAATTGTAAAAATTCGCAATCTTGAAACTTTTTTATATTGAAGAATTTTAAGGAAAATAAAACTGAAATGCAGTGAAAAATGGAAAATTAACTAACAATGCGCATTCTCATTGAAGAACTAAGTATAATCCATTCACTTTTATAAAGTATCCCGGTTGGCCATGATTTAGGTATATCATGTTTTTGTAACTAAAACCAAGGCAGGTTGGCGCTCCTGAAATATTGACAATGTCAAAATAATTCGACGCGAGGTTGCCAATTTCTACTCTCTTTCAATAACAAATAACAATTCAGCTTCAGCCATAATAAACTAATAAATTAACATTTCGCTTTTATTGTATTCTATTGAGCCTCAAGTAGGTAGTCATGTTCGAATTGAACAAATTCCTTAACGAATAATTTCAATAAGTACTGTATATTTCGTGGAATTGTTTTGATAGGATGTAGTACATTGAAAATGAACTTGGTATATGTTGGCAGGACATTGAATTTTTATGCACGAAATTAACATGAATTATACAATATCTCATTCAATGCTATTTTTTCCAATATTTTAGGAATTGCTTTTTTCTGGGAATTGAATATTTGACTTGACTTCAAAGTATGTCCATAAAACATAATTCCATATCTTGCTTTTTACTCGAGTACTGCATGATATGTAGTTTTCATGGAGAATTTATCCAGATATTATTGTCATTACACCCAAACATAGACAAGATATACACCCAAGATAACAGACTTAAGCTAAGCTGCATCACAGTTTAGAAATATGTTGATCCCAATCCAGTGTATGTATCATTCCCAAGACCTTTGTAAATGGAGCTAGTTCTTTTGAGGTCAACTGTGACACTGGTTTCGAAGTACGGACTACTCTATCCATCATTTTTCAGTAAAATTCCAAAATACTCGCATGTATGAATCTTCCAACCATGTTTACATATGTGAAATATTTCCAATATTAACAGAGAAAAAAGTTTGGAATTATTGAATTCACATAATATTTTCTCAAATTCATTACTTTCCAAATATAGATTGACATTTTGAAAAATAAGTAATTACTACGACCTCTTTGTAGAGAGGACAACGCTGTGTAGTTATCTGACAAGAAAATGACCATAGCCTAACATTTTCAAAATATACAACGTGAAATCTGTCAGGATGTCATGGCAAACCGGGATACTTTATAAAAGTTAATGGAGTAAACATACACCCCAAAAAAAATGTTCAAAAACAAATCACTGAAGCCTGCAGAACGACACGTTTTCTCCTAAATTTCACGGATTTCCAATATTTCTCACGGTTATTGGCAACGTTGAATTTGGCAGACAGCGGAGAGGTGCATGACCTTGAGATATTTTCGAGGTTTAATGAAACTTGCATGTGGCTGTGTTGCCGAGCCGTAATTTACCAACACGTGGTACTATTTGCTCTCAAGACTAAGAGCTACAAGAAGAAGCGAATAACCCTACTTCATAAACATTTTGTCCAGTTATCTATGATTTTGCAAACACAACCTCTATCAATGATAGTGGTTATATTTATGTAAACATCGATTAATTTAACTAATTCAAAAATGTTTCGAAGCAGAAGAACTAATGAAAGTCGAATATGACCAATGGCCAATTTCCTGGGTACAAATAGAAAATGTTTCACAAGAACTCATACGCGGCAATTTTATTCAGGCGGATTAATTCGATGAACTTTTCTGTTGATGACAACTCAAAGGGATTGCTGGTGTCACTATGCCGGTATTTTAGTCTAAGGTTTTTCCTTGAAATTAAATTTTTTAGATTTCCATCAGCACATAATTTCAATAATTGCGAGTTCTCGAAAAAACTAGTAATGAATCGAATGGTTCGCTGCTTTATTCCCTTTCTAACTTATATGGATATCAAGCATAGCAAGTGCTATTTTGAGGTGGCCAAGATAGCAATATTGATAGCAAGGCTCTTGTTGAATTATGAATTGATAGATCATATTGCTTAGAATCGATGATCGGTAAACCAATATTTCTAATCTTGTAAGGGAACCAATATCTTGTTTCTAGAAATATTGCAATTCGCGAACAGAATGAGCCTGAATGCCAATTTAGGTATTGAAAAATTTCAGAAAAGTACTTACGTGGAATGGTGAGCCTTTGCTTTGTTCAAATTTGTTTTTACCAAGGTGGTATTTCTTGTGTAATTCAGGAAATTATTTAAGCCCAGATCTCTCCTGGCACTATATCTAGGTTGGTAAAGTAAGTTGCAAAATGTTGTTAGGACTGTATTGTTAATGAATTGAAAAAAAATTCAAAACTTCCCAGTTTTGTTAACTTTTTTTTTGCGAAAACTGTCTACCAAATTTCGATGAAATTCTGCACAGACCTTGCAGTCAATGTTTTTCAACAGTGTACCAAATTTCAGTTTTATTCGATTTCGATTTTTGGAGGTATAGCGAAAAGAATTTGTCGAATTGCGTGTTTCATTTTTCATTACATTTTCGGAATATCCCAAAAAAAACTGATCTCAGGAAATTTGTTAATCGGCAAAAACTGATGCACAATTTTATGTACGGAATTTCGCGACTATGATATCCTAGAAAAAATAAAAAATTTTTCGTCCACGGATTTGAACATACGCGTAAAAGTTCCCTTCAATACTCAGCTAGAATTCAATTTTTTCTTACAAATATCTTCAATTCTCAAATTTTGAACCAAAAACAGTCATGATCATGGAATTAAAGCCCCATAATTTAAACACAAAATATGTTCATAGTGTTCACTTAAGGTGAAGTTCGAGTCAATATTATTTTAAATTATAACATTAGACTTGCTGATTGATTCCCGGCAAAATTCAAATTCAGTCCTGCAACCAGACAGCCGTGAACACTTAAAATAAATAAGAGGTTTGAAATTTCCAAATTTTCCTAATGAGAATGTCAATTTATCAATACCTGCAAAAAAACCTCTTATGTGTAGTTCAGGAGCTTTTAGAACTTTTTTAATTGTGCCACCTTGACGCTTTACTCAGACGAAAGCTTGATACTTATTGCATAGTAAAATAATCATGCAGATATCGATTGAGTCCAACGCGGGCTTTCAAATGAAAATAAAATATGTATCTTTAAATAATTTGATCCGTACGAAATTTTCCACGAACTATAACAAGCCGTTAGTTCACATAAAAACGTACTGGATTTCCATGGAAAACTTCGTTACAAGTTGCCAACCCAAAAATTTCCAGAATTTTGTAGCACTGGGGAAGGCAGAACAAATTCGACAGGTTGAGCTTCTCTTTATTAATATTCGTGAACTGTCCCTTTTCTCTTCAAACCAGATAATTGGAGTCAAATATAGATATTTGTTAAGATCATCTATTTTGAATATATCGAAAAAGCATCCTTATTTTCCATCGAAAAGTCTCACATCTAAATATCTACTTTTTCATAAAAGTTGGTTGTCTTTTTACGCGCTTGTTCTAGGCAACATCGCGTTATCATTTCGTCACGATTTCTGTAATTTTCGAATTTTGAGCCGAAATACGTCTCGAACGACTAGGTTGGACTCACTGATGAAGAATCCGTGGTCAAAATTGATTCTGTCCGGCCGTGTGCGCTGTAACTCTCGAAAGAAAGGACCTAGTGTCTTCAAATTCACAGGTTAGGTTAAGACTCTGAATATCTCGGTTGAGTCCGTTAATGGGCCAAATCTGTCGAATGGTTTTTATGATACAGCCATTTGAAATTTTGACTTTTCAATAACTCGAAAAATATTCATCTGATCGAAATGAAACTTGGTTGGTAGATGTACAGTAGCAATATGAAGAATTCTCCACGGAAAAATTTGAAAAAAAAATTTTTTTTCGAAAATTTAATATTTCATTTAAATTTCACTGAAATCTCCAAACCGCCACTTTATAACCAAGTACTATATTTCAATCCAATCAGAATCCCCCATTTTTCTGAGGAACAAAAAATCAAGAGAAATTCATATATCTCAAAAAGCATATCCCCGATTCCGTTTGAATTTTATTCTAATCGACACCGGAAACTCGAAGACACTGTTTCATTCCAATCAGATATGTATTCTCTGAATTTTCCTTTTAATAAGTTCAATATATTTGTTCGCATCGACCTTTCACATTTACATTTACTGGATCCTACAGTGACAACATGCAGGACAGCAGCGTTAATTAGATCGTCAATCGACGTATTGCAGTTATTCCGCGTTAATAATATTATATTAAATTAATTTTCAGTATTGCATCGGGCTTTTATAACTATGAATTTGGATACCAAGTATCCAACGAAAGTACAGTATTCGATACTATCGGATACTCAAACGTATTCAAGTTGCATATTAATATAATAAAATAAGAGTGATAACGAGGAAGAACCAAAGAATTTGACATGGTTTTACCCAATATCTTCGTATAATTATCGGATCAAACTGTAAACTAGCACCGATCACGTGACCAGATTTGGTAGAAAGCTACATTTTTGGTAGGAAGAAATCTGTAGTGGATTTCGGGTAGTTTTTGAAATCCACCAGTAAATTGTAGTAATCTTCTCATAGAGGGTATTGAAATCAGTCACATGCTGCTGTTCTTCCCCGAACTGCTGTGTATTTAGAATATATCATAGAACTCTATATTACTATATACTATATAATATAGAGTTCATTGGAATATATATTTCAATTACCCCGCAACCCGTCATGCTATTATTGTCATTAAAATAACATAATGAGAAGGACGAATATCTGTCGATAAATCCACAAATATTCCAGCTTGAGGTCTGATCAAGGTGGAATATTTATGGAATATTAGTTGACGTTTTTTGTATTTGGACTGGCTCAGCTTCTGAACTAAAATCTCTCCTACGATTGATCAATTCATTTTATAGTTCTGTTCAATTCACTTTGGAAATAGAGAATGACAATAAATCACTAAATTTTTTAGATATTCAAATCAAAAGGGTAGATGACCATCTTGAATTTGATATATACAGAAATCCCACTTTTTCTGACACTCTGATTCATAACAGTAGTTCACATCCATATCGAATTAAAATGTCAGCGTTTCATTCCCTGGTAAATAGATTAATTTCAACTCCATTGTCAGATAATAATTAGAAAAAAGAAGTTGGAGTGTTAAAATTATTAGCGAAGAACAACGGCTTCTCCCCTGACATAATAGATAAATTTATATTTAGAAAACAATATGATAGACTGTTAAGAAGTATTTACCCAGGTCCTTCCGAAAACCATATAAAGAAATTTGTATATGTCAACTATATTCCGCAAGTAAGCGACAAAATTTGTAATAGGTTAAGACAAAATAGGATTGATATTAAATGTACAAATAAGAAGAACTTAAGATCAATATTTTCTAGTGGTAAGGATCGACTGAATTATTCAGAAAAGAGTGGTGTACATAAACTTTTCTGTGACGAATGCCCTGCATTTTATATTGGTCAGACCGGTCGTTCTCTAAAAGTCAGAGTGGAAGAACATAAGAAGTCAATTCTTCAAAACAAATCCACAACTGGCTTCTTCACACATTGTATAACTTAACTTGCAACCATTTTATAGATTTTAATAAAACAACAATCCTGCATGAAGGAGAGAAAGGAAAAAGACTAGACCTTGTAGAAATTTTAGAAATATCATCGGCACATAAACAAAAACTACCAATTGTTAATGATCAATTGGAGTTCCGCTTATCTCCGGTGTTAACATCTGTAATGTGATGTATATTTGAGTAGTCCCATGTATTCTCGTTTCAGTTTTGATAATGGGGTACAACCCGAAACATGCATGTCAACAAGATATTTTAAATTAAAAATTGTGGACGTAGTCAAGTGTTTTTATTTGTTTTAATATTGAATATTTGTTGATTTATCGACAGATATTCGTCCTTGTGATGATGTTATTTTATTAAAACTGGAGGTCTTTCTTCTTCTTTAACCAATTCCTATATTATTGTTATTGTGATTTGTAGCATTGCCGGCATTCAGTTATACTATGTGCCTTCGTCGTAACGTCAGCGTTATGTTAGATTCAATGGTGGATGAAGTGTTTCACAAAAATGATACAGAGGATGATTTGGATGGTGCAGAATGATGTTTCTTGCTTCATTTTTTCTGAAGATTTCTGTATGTGGGTAGGGTACGAATAAAAAATTTAAATCAAAGATGATTAGAAAATG
Organism: Myrrha octodecimguttata; assembly: GCA_958510865.1. Classification (NCBI taxonomy): domain Eukaryota; kingdom Metazoa; phylum Arthropoda; class Insecta; order Coleoptera; family Coccinellidae; genus Myrrha; species Myrrha octodecimguttata. Next base: position 38,875,136 of record OY294057.1, read on the forward strand.
TTCCAACTTCCCAAAAACAATTAATTTTGGAAATGTTCATCTGTTTTCAATAGAAAATCTCATAGACCTGAAGTCAGTGTTTAACAACGGTGTTTAATTTCAATTTGATCCAATATTTATCTTCGGAGATATTGGGAAAAGTTATGTCAAATTCTTTGGTTCTTTTCTCGTTATCGCTCTTATTTATGGACGAACTGAAAAAATAGGGATCCGATCATAATGAAACTGAGTAACTAGTTGGAAACTGCTGATGTGCAAATATGAGCGAAATTTCGTGATGATCGTTTCATAAGTAACATTAAGAAAGAAAAATATTTTCAAATAATTTATATTTTGCGATCTACTAATCAAATGGTCCTCACGAAATTCTTCATGAGCCTTCGAATTCTTTTTTTCGGTCAACAATTATCTAGTCTATCGGCATATTCTGTCAATTATTGTGTTGACTATCCATGGTTATACCGGAAGCAAACAAATAAACTTCTAAGAGAAATAACTTAGGGACTCGATATTTGTAGAGAAGGAGAAGGAGTGATAATCGTGTCATTAGAACAATTTGAAAAAAAAAATCTCTATGATTTTCTTATCATATCATCCTCATTAAATTCTGTATGAAACATCGAACTGTTATTTTTCGAAGAAGTACTGGATTTCAATTCGATTTGATCTGTATTTTTGGAAATATTGGAAGAATAAAATTTTGATTGGGTATATCTACGGAATCATTGGGTGGATTTTACCCATTCACGAATTCGGCCTTCGTAATCAAGGTCCAAACCTACTCTTGAAAAACCTTCAGAACATCACATTTCAAACATATAATTTCAATATTATATTTTTAAAAAAATGTTTGATCACCTAAAACTCAAAAATAAAAATTTCAAAAAGCACTGCCGTGAAGGCAGCAGCTTTTGCGTGCATGTTCAAATTCGTTGCTGAAGCGGTCATCTACATTGAAAATGCGCGCAAAAGTTGCTGCCTTCACGGCAGTGTTTTTTGAAATTTTATTTTTGAGTTTTAGGTGATCAAATATTTTAAAAAAAATATAATATTGAAATTATATGTTTGAAATGTGATGTTCTGAAGGTTTTTCATGAAAATCACTGCATTTTCGTTTAAAGGAAAAACCTCCATTGAATTTGACCACGGAAACTTCTTCGAGGTGTTCAACTCAATCTTTTAAAACTTTTTTCGGCTCGAAATTCGAAAACAACAGACATTGTGACGAACGAAGAATACAGTACTTATTATTATTATTTCATCGAATCAGTTAGAAGTAAAGGACCCATCTCAGTAAGAAAGAATCAGAAAAATATCATTTCGATATTATTGGTAAGTTAAAGTTGTTTCTGTTTTATTATACCAAAATAAATATTATATTGAAATCTTTAACACTCATTCAGACCGTGTATATGAATGAGTACTGGTTTGTGTAATATTTTCAGAAATGCTTGTTATGAGCCGAAACAAGAATTTTCGGTAGCAAAGGTTTTATCACCGGAAACTGTCAAAGTATTACTGCAGATATTATTAGCCCATCAAGCTTTTTCTCTACCTCTGAACATTATTATCCTATTATTCTTTTGTCATTATCCACTGATAGTATTTTAGCTACAGAAAGGTTTCTTACGATATTGAGGATTTAGTTTGTAGACTAAGAAGGTCGAATGCTTGAACGGGTAGAATTCGCCAATTATTCCTTAGATAGTTATACCCATTCAAAATATAGTACTTGATCGAAACTTATAGCTTGAGGTTCATGCAGAATGTCGTGAGACCATATGAAAAGAAGATCTGCGTTTTGCAGTGTTAATTCTTGTATAGCTAACCGCTTTGGCAACAGAACAAGCGCGTAAAAGCTCCTGACCTCACGTCAGTGCTTTTCTAGGTTTTTCTCGGATGTTATTGTGATGAAGGTCGGCCTAATCGCTGTTGTAAAATACTGACTCGAAGTTTTTGCCAATTTTATTGGGATCTGGTGAATAGTTTCCGGTCAAAAATTTTCCAACAAAAATTTACAGAATTTTCGAAAACTTTTTCACAATTTTCCATCTCTACGATCCTCACCAAATTTTGCGTCAGTATTCACCAACTAACTACATAGTTATTGAGGAAAAAACTTTCACTATATCCGAAATTCAATATCGGCTCGAACTGAAATTTAAACACTATTTTTAAATATTGACTTTAAGGTATATGCCAAGTTTCTGATCGCGTCAATAGTTATCGAGATATTGAGGAAATATTATGAACATTTCAAATAACGACGAGATTTTTTCCAGACATCTCTGGAAGTAGATATCAGATTGACATTTGAAAAACTGTTGTAAAATACAAAAAAATATCTTGTTTCGATAAAGATGTGGATAACTTTCGAAACACAATTTTTTCTGAATGTTTTAACAATTGGATTCGCACGAACCTCTGCGGTAAATTGCGCGCTGATTTTCTTCAACTAATAACAAAGTTTTGACCTGATCGCATCTTCAGAATAACAAACAACGTAGAGGGACTGTACGCAGTTCTTGAGTGTCCGCAACATTCTTTTTCGACGCAGTCAAATTGTGATATATTCGGAAATTTGCAATGATATTATCTGATTGTAATGATATACTGAATCAAATAAAAATTATTAATTTTAATAATTCTCGGTTGAATATGTAAATTTCAAAAATTCATAATCGATATTTGTGGTTGAAAGAATATTAACCCGTTTCAGTATCTACCTGCTGAAATCCTAGCTTTGGCATCGATGCCACCTCACCCGCATAACGCCGGTCAATCTGTCATAAGTTTTTTTGGTGAGATTCTATCGAGTTTTTAGATACCTACTTCTAACTGTTTACTTCAATATTTTTTGAATGAATACAATTCTTTAATTCACTATGGAACGTAAGAAGTGTTGTCGTTTGTGTAAAATACCGTGAATTGAATGAATTTACGTATCACAGGTTGGTAACTGCTTTGTTACCATGTTTGTTTTGATTGCGGTCAAAGTGTCAAATTGTTTATCACATGTTGCAGACAGCAATCGCCTTCTGAATATGACGTATGCTACCTCTATGTTGTTTTTTTTCTCTGAGGGTCGTATCTATACTTCTTGAGATAGTGAGGAAATCAAAATTCGAACAATAAGGTAATTTGACATATTTTTTTCCATATATCTCCGGAACTTCTAACTGTTTACTTCAATATTTTTTGAATGAATACAATTCTTTAATTCACTATGGAACGTAAGAAGTGTTGTCGTTTGTGTAAAATACCGTTAATTGAATGAATTAACGTATCACAGGTTGGTAACTGCTTTGTTACCATGTTTGTTTTGATTGCGGTCAAAGTGTCAAATTGTTTATCACATGTTGCAGACAGCAATCGCCTTCTGAATATGACGTATGCTACCTCTATGTTGTTTTTTTTCTCTGAGGGTCGTATCTATACTTCTTGAGATAGTGAGGAAATCAAAATTCGAACAATAAGGTAATTTGACATATTTTTTTCCATATATCTCCGGAACTTCTAACTGTTTACTTCAATATTTTTTGAATGAATACAATTCTTTAATTCACTATGGAACGTAAGAAGTGTTGTCGTTTGTGTAAAATACCGTGAATTGAATGAATTTACGTATCACAGGTTGGTAACTGCTTTGTTACCATGTTTGTTTTGATTGCGGTCAAAGTGTCAAATTGTTTATCACATGTTGCAGACAGCAATCGCCTTCTGAATATGACGTATGCTACCTCTATGTTGTTTTTTTTCTCTGAGGGTCGTATCTATACTTCTTGAGATAGTGAGGAAATCAAAATTCGAACAATAAGGTAATTTGACATATTTTTTTCCATATATCTCCGGAAGTAATCATCGTATCGAATCGAAATTTCGAACATAGTTGTTGAACACTGATTTTGAAGTCCCTGCCAAATTTCATCGATATCTGATCGAAACATTCCGAGAAAAGAAAATTTTTGAACAAAAATTTTCGAATATACATTTCTTGGAAATTTTCAAACCACTAAATGAAACCGAAATATTGCACTAAGTTGCACATTGGTACTAAAGAACTAATAACAAAGTTTCAATCCGATCCAATCAGTTCTTCATGGGACGTCGAGGAATTTACCTCAAAATTTCATATACATATATATAACTGAAACTATTCGATCGATTTTGCCCACTAACGAACTTAACCGAGATATTCAGATTCCAAACCTAACCGAAAATTATAAGACTAGGTACTTTTCTTCGAAAGTTAGAGTGCACACGGCCGGACGAACAGAATCAAATTTGACCACAGATTCTTCATAGGTGAATACAACCTAGTCGTTTTCGGTTCAAAATTCGAAAATTACAGACATCGTGACGAAATGATAACGCGCTGTTTCCCAGAACTAGTGCGTCATTACATGTTTCGGTTGGTATTGTGGGTTTGAAGCAACAGCGCTTACTTGCGTACCTTTGTGCATTCACAATTGAATTATCTCTTTGGTAAATGCGAACTCCGAATATACAAACCGTTGAATGAATAATGAAGTTCCAGCACGTCTGTCAAAACTGTTTTGCATCTTCGCCCTTCGGAACTATATCCGATTACCCTGACTCATATCCATTTATCCCTAGTCTTACCTGGAATTCCGAAAATTTTCTGACAAATAAACAAGATCTACAAAGGAATAGCACACAAATTAATAAACAAACACATTAGTACAATGAGCAAAATTCAATAAGTGTCATCGAATTATTAGTTATGGTCTGAATAGTAATTTACAACTATGTTTGTGAGCCGACTGAATTATCAGCTAGTCCAAATAGATGACTCATATTTTCGATCATGTTTACGCTTGCAGTTGATGGCTCATTTTTCGAAAAGGGCATTTCTTCGTGGAAGGACCTAATGATACCATTTCAGAGCATTCAAAAACAATCTTTACAGTTCATGTTTTGGAGTACCTACACAAAATATACAGTGCGCGTCAAAATTATAAAACAAATTCATTTTCTCAGATGAAAAATATTTGGCAACGAAATCCTGAAACAGGTCAATTTTTGTTTCAATTTTACCAAATTTATATGCATTTTTGAATGATTTTTGTTACACCCTGTGCCATCCCGATAAACCCTCTAAATTGTTTGAATACGGAAAGTAGGTCAAGTGGTACTTTTTTGGCAAGGTCTTTGTATCTTCTTTACAGGCGTGCAGAAATTTTTAAGAAAAATTTTTTTTTTTGAAAAATTAGTTAGTTCAAAGAAACTTCAGTATGTGCACTTTGTTATGGCTCATTTACTTTGAAATGATGGTACCTGATGAAATTTGTCACCTAATGAAAGTCGACCATTAAAGTTTTGTTCATGCACAACTTTCAACCCCTACGAACCCTTTAATGGAGAAAAAAATTTTCTCACGTGAGGGGGTTGAAAGGGGTTAAAAGTTGAGCATGAACAAAACTTTAATGGTCAACTTTCATTCGGTGACAAATTTCATCAGGTACCAACGTCTCAAACTAAATGAGCCATGACAAGTAAGTAAATTTTTCTTGAAAATTTCTACACGCCTGTAAAGAAGACCTTGCAAAAAAAGTACCACAGGACCCGCTTTCACTATTCAAAAAATTTAGAGGGTTGATGGAGATGGCACAGGGTGCAACAAAAATCCTTCAAAAATGCATAAGATTTGGTAAAAGTGAAACAAAAATTGACCTGTTTCAGGATTTAGTTGCTGAATATTTTTCTTCTGAGAAAATGAGTTTGTTCCATAATTTGGACGCGCACTGTATATCAGTTCAGGATGAATTTATTTCGCTGTTCTAGGAATCATTAGCGAGTGTTGTTCATTTCGCCGAAGTTTTTTTAATCTTTTAGTTTGCAGCTGAAATGGCTTCGAACTATTGGGTTGGACTCACAGATGAAGACCGTAATCAATATAAATTGCAATAATCACTAGATTGATCTAGGCCATCGCTCCGGCCGGCCCTTCGGCTATGTGTGCTCTAATTTCCGAAAGATAACTCGTAGAGCCTAGAAATTTTCAGGTTAGGTTTGTATCCTGAATATCTCAGTTGAATTCGTTAATGGGCTGAATAGCATAAAAATTTTCAGTGTTATAGCGATTTTAAATTTTGAGCTTTAAATAATCAAAAAAATATTCATCCGATCGAATTGAAACTTGATTTCTAGATTTTTAGTATCAATATGAAGGCTTCTGCAGCATTTCGTGACGATTGTATCAATACAAAAAAGTATTTTGAAATTTTTTATATTTCTGTAACTGTCTGTGCGATTGCGTTGAAATTCCACTCAAATGTACGAGCCGCCGTATCATTACCAATTTTCAGCATGATCATCATCCTTCCCCTTTAATGTCTAACAATTTTTATTTGAATTCTTCGTAACTACATAGTAAGTACACAGTTTTCAAGATAATTCACTGTCTCGAATTAAATGTATATTGTACGTTAAATCATCTACTGAATGGGTTCGTTCAAAATGAGATTATCAGTAATCATATAGACATCGTTAAAATTTACTAATTATTCCATAATTTATTATGGAGGAATTAAATCCCTGATTCAAAAAAATTGGTAACACTAAAAACTAAAAATATGAAAATTGTATTCGACCAATTTATTAATGAGTTCTCTGTTACATATTTGTATGATTTTATCCCAATATCTCAATTAATTAACGGGTGTCTCTGGATGAATGCAAAGGACTTTATGACTCGTGTCTTCGAGGAAAATTAATATGCATGGGTACTTCATATGTTTTTTTCCATATCACTCTTTCAAGATAGAGCCCTCAAAAGGTATTGACAGTTCTTATTTATATGGTTTCTGAATAACAGTGAGTAACCATTCGCTGTTGGGTAAACAAGTAACATAATAGTGCTGTTCCTGACGTGACGCAAGGATTGTGACAAAGCCTACACAAAACACACCCGGTCTCCTAACTCGCACAAACATTAATTTCTGAGGGGTTCCATAGTAGAACCTAGGAGAATCGGCAACAATACAATACAACAATTATAATAAATTATTATCCCCTAAGACATATATGACAAGATGTTTGGGACAGGTCAAATCACAAAAACTAGACTAAAGAAGATTGACGAAAAACAGAAATAAAATATTTCATGAAAAATCTTCATCATCCATAAACGACCACGCTTACAGGACCATATCCTCAATGAAATTTTTCATAACCAAATCGCAAAGTGGCTGCCCTATGTCCTCGATAGCCTCACGAATTCCATCTTTGAGGTCTTGAAGCGACGCTGGGCTATTGGCGTAGACCTTCTCTTTCACGGGACCCCAAAGGAAGAAGTCGCAAGGTGTTAAATCACAAGATCTCGGTGGCCAATTGTGATCACCTCTTCGAGAGATAACTCGGTACAGAAACTTTTAACGCAGAAGATCAATGGTTTCGTTGCTTGTGTGGCACGTAGCGCCGTCTTGTTGAAAGTAAATGTTGTCCAGATCAATACCATCCAATTCCGGCCATAAAAAATCATTAATCATCTCTCGATAGCGCAATCCATTCACAGTAACTGTTGCTCCAGCCTCATCTTCGAAAAAGTAAGGTCCAATGACTCCGCCGGACCATAAACCGCACCAAACGGTCACACGTTGAGGATAGAGAGGCTTTCCAACGATAACTCTCGGGTTTTCCGAGCCCAGATGCGACAATTTTGCTTGTTGACGAAGCCACCGAAGTGGAAATGGGCCTCATCACTCAAGATGATTTTTCGATGGAATTCCGGATCATTTTCATGCATTTCAACTAGCCAATCCGCAAAGACACGACGTTATTGATGATCGGCCGGCTTAAGTTCTTGTGTTAACTGAACTTTATAAGCCTTAAGACAAAAATCTTTATGCAAAATACGGTGTAATGACGTTTGTGGAATGCCTAATTCCAAATAACGACGAGGAATGGACAAACCTGGCAATATTCTCGGCTGTTCTTGAGCGACGTGCACGGGTTTTATTCTTCACATCACTAACTTGTCCCAACAGCTCGAATTTTTCCACCAATTTCTTTATTGCAGTCCGACAAGGTGCTTCACGACGACCCAAAAATGTTCCAGTTTTACGAACCTTCTCTGCCAAATTTTCACCATTTTTATTGTGAATTTTAATAATTTCAATGCGTTGTTGAAGCGTGTATCGTTCCATTTTTATTAATGGCGTAGTTTCTACTTGTCAAATGTCAAAAAATGACAGCTTCAAAAGTGACATCTACCGAAATAGCGGGCTATTCCAAATAACACCTCTTATTGGAAAACCCTTTATGTACAAAGGAGGTAGTGTTTGTATTTCATGAACTCAGAAAACTTGTTTACAAGAATCACGCGGTTTCATATTCAATATTGGCCGTATTATTCGTTTCTGCATAACCAAAACTCTTTAGAAGTGACTCCCTTATTCTACTTATAGCATGGAAGGAACGGCCCAATCTCTTGCAGACTGTTTCAATATGATGATCCCATTTCAACGACTTATCAATGTGAATACCCAAAAGTTTCACAACATCTTTGGAGACAATTTTCTGATTCATACATTCGATAACTAGACGAGTTCTTTCGATGTTTTTTACACCAAAATGAATACATTCTGTCTTTTCGATGTTAAGTGACAAAGCATTTGAATTACATTGACGAATATCGAGATCAGAGATTCATATATCTCAGAAAGTTCCCCAAGACTCTGCGCCGAGAGCGCTATACTGACTTATCATCCACTCATATGATTAAAATTTCAGGATTCATATGTTCCGCTATATCATTATTGAAAAGAAGAAACAGTAGCGGTCCCAGCACAGAGCCCTGCGGAACCCCCAATGTTGTACCAAAGTTTTTCGAACTATAGCCTCCAGCCCTCGGGAAAATGGGACGGCCAGTCAAAAGCACATATTCAGTTTCAGAAAAACCCAGCGAAAACCTATACTGTATAGCATATTTTCAATGAACTTTGATGAAATTACATCAAATGCACGTGACAGGTCAAAAAAATTCCTGCAACAAATAATCCCTCGTCCACTTTCTTATATACAAAGTTTAAATAATTTTTTCAAACCATTCAACTTAATTATTAGGGTTTTTACATATTTCTGAAGAATTTTCCACATGCAATTCTGAAGAAAAAATGCTTACAAACAGTGCTTCACAATATCTAGAGTACAGTATACTCAGCATCGATTTAAGCATATTTTGGGAGGAAAACCCAGAAAAAACCTACGAAAAGTACTCCATTTTAGGGACTGTATCTTGGAAGGGTTTGTGATTTCGGAAAAAAAGTAGAGTACGCCTACTGAGTTTCATCGAGGAATCAAGTCCCAAACTCCTTCGCATCTATTTACAGAAATTCTGTATTTCGTGAACATATATATATATTTCGTGAACATATCGATATATTCCAAAACCGAAAATAAATGCAGGGGACAAACCTTTGAAAGTTCTATGGAAGAGAACTTCTTTATATTCGAACAAAACTATTCGGGGAATACACAGAATACTGTTTTTCGAAGTGTCAAACGATTTCTAATAATCCGAATCAAAAATTATGTAACAGTTCTTCTTGGAAAAAGGTGTAAAATGTTTATTTTTATTACATCCCTTCAAACTCTATGGTGCCTACTTCTTACTACTGCTTTATTACCTATATTTATAAGGAGGTACTCATCTTCTTACCTGAAATGAATAGAATTTGAGAGTATTGGTAATATTTATCCATTTCACTATTGGACCATTCAAATTTATTGTTTTATACAACGAATTTTTCTCTTTTGAAACTCAAGATGAAGTACCTATCGGAAGTCTATACCTGGTGTCACAGGAATAGGGTTCACCACCGAAAAATCTTCATTTTTCAAGATATCTGATCAAAATTTGGGGCATTGATACGACAAATTGATCCTCATCGACTGAAGAAATAAATGTGTGCCTTTAACTTCCGATTGAACCGGAAGTTGTGTAATTTTCGATTTTCCCATATGAACTGAAGTAGTATATTTCTGCATATCCGAACTCTACAGAGTGTAACAGCCAAATGGAATAAATTCGATAACGAATAAATGAGGGCGTGTTGGGAAAAACGCTCGGACACGTCGTTTTGTAATTTTAAATGCGCATATTTTTTAATAAAATAATATTATATGGGGTGTTCCATGTGACCGTGGCCAATACCGACTTTCTTATTTCAAATGCAACCCCCTGTATATTATTTATTTTTTGGATTTTTCAGAGAATTCTAGACACAATTCATGCACAATATCCTATACCTATCTTTAACTATTTCGGAAATATTAAGTGTTTTCAGATTTAGTGCAAAAATCAACGTTTTAAATGAAAATTATTTTATTTCACAAATTCGGTACATTACACTTTAAACTAAATAAGTAACACTGATTATTTCTTAATAATTAAAAAAACAAAAAAAACATTAATGTCAATGTAGGAAATGTTCAAAATGCTCGCCGCGAACGTCTTGGCAACATGCTAATCTGGTGTAGAATTGTCTTCTAACGTTACTCAACATTTCTGAAAACACTTAATATTTCCGAAAAAGTTGAAGATAGGTGTATAGGTCATTGTACATGAATTATGTCTAGAATTTTCTGGAGAATCCAAAAAATAAATAATATACAGGGGGTTACATTTGAAATAAGAAAGTTGATATTGGCGACGGTCGCATGGAACACCCTATATAATTTTATTTTCTTGAAAACTATGCGCATTTAAAATTACAAATCGAAGTGTCCGAGCGTTTTTCCTAACACCCCCCCATTTATTCGTTATCGAATTTATTCCATTTGGCTGTTACACTCTGTATATTGAATTTAACGTGGAATACAGTTGAAAAGAAGAAGACATTTATGAAAAAAATAGTAGAGGTTGTGAGCATTAGCTCCATATGGTCAAGGTGGAATATTTGTTGAATTATCGAAAGGTATTCGTCCTTGTGATGTTTATAAAAAAAATTTCAACCAGAGAATTTTATCCGTTACAAAAATAATTGAAATCATTTCCATTCGAAATTGACAACTTGCGCCGAAAGTACACATTTTTTATTATAGTCCCATGCGAGAGTTGTTTAAACTCTAATTATACTCAGTTTAGATTCATGAAATTTTGTACCCAAATTTTATCAAAATACAATATCTGAACAGAGAAGAAAATGATTCAGTTTCCAGCCATAAAAATATAATTAGGAAATTAGAAAAATTATTTCTGTATCCAACTTTTGTATGATAGGATTGTAAGAGAGCAAAATTTCATAAACCTAGACGTTATTTTATCAAAGTTAGCCCAAATGGTCAAGTTCGAGTAAAAAACGATGATTAATATATCTGGAACTCCAATAGATCCTATTAAAAAAAAAATTTGTTGCAATTTTTTTTCATTTTATTTCTGTTTTGACGACATTCCAAATAGAACCCAGTAATGAAATGATATGAATGGAATATTGCAATATTGAAGTCGAAAAGCGTTGGGTGGTTTGGAATGTGAAATCCCTCCAATCATTATTTCTTTTCACGATGTTTCAATTACTACAGATCCCGAAGACTTTCCCATTATTTTTTTTTTAATTAAGGATCAGATCGAGTCGAAATCGAGTACTTGATCGAAAAATAATTGCTTGAATGTTCATGCAGAATTTTGTGAGCATCAATCGCCAAATACCAAATATTTTGGATTTGTTCTAATGGAACGATTAATACAAAATTTTGCACAAATTTGCGCATCAGCCTTTACCAAACTGAAATTTGATACACTTTGGTGAAATTATAACTTCAAAGTCTATGCCACACTTCACACTGATGAAAAGTATAAAAATTGGAAAACGTTCGAAAAGAAATTATGTTTTTCAATTTCATAGCATAACGATCCTAAAGAAATTTCGCGTTGAGTTGCGCATCGGTATTTTGCAAGGTACTACGTGGTTTGAATATTATCGCATTAGTTCTTCTCGAGATATTGAGGAAATAACCTCCAAGTATCAACTGGCCAAGAAATGTGACATACTTATTATTTCCAAATATCTTCCGGAATTAATTGTTGATTTAACCAAAATTTTCAGCATTCTTGTTAATATTTGTTTTTGCCAAATCCAATTGAAATATGAAAACAATTTTTTCCAAGAAAAATTCGAAATTTTTGTGAAGAACTAATTTCCTACATTTCTACCGTTACAATCCCCACCATATTTTGCATAGAGTTATACGTCGGTATTTTACAACTAGTTAGTAGTTGATAGTAGAATTAGTTTATTTAATATGTTGATCAACATAGTTTCTCTCACAGATAAAAAATATGTATATAATTAATTTATGATTTGAGTAATAATTAATAATTTTTATCAATAGGGACCTAAATACTATTAATTAAAATAAAATTTTGCATGGACCTTTGGACTCGATAAGATCTATCTGTATTTCGGAGATTCAAAAAATAACATTTTTAATGGATGTATGAAATTATTGAGCGGATTTCACCCATAAGCCTCTTCATACCTATATTGTGGAAGATTTTGAGTTTGGTGCTCTTCAGGCACCCTGTAATAATTATCAGGGACATCAGGGCTTAATGCTTTCTCAGGTATTTCAAGGTCAAATATTGTTTTTTTAATGGAAAGGTCAGTTCAAATTCTTATTCTCCATACAAAAGTAACAAGATTGAAATTTTTCTCATCGAATTATAAAATATTCAACGAACTTTTATTTAATCGGTTCGAAAAAATGACAATGATTTCAATGATGATAATGTTATTATTAATTTCATATCATTTCAGTAGATGTTCAGAATGATGACCTTGGACCTCGTTGCAATTATCCATTCTTTTAAGTAATGATTCAACATCACATCAAAATTTCTGCATCGATATTCCTGCAAGCATATCTAAATTTGCAATCCGATGAAAAAAGGTTTTTTAAACAAAAGCTCCTAAGTTCTAAGTACAACTAAGTTTTTTTTTATGAAGAATCGGAACCTGCACTGAAAAACATACCTTACCATTTTGATGAGTCAAGTTGACCCCGAAAAGACCTTGAAATCAAGATCAAGGTTAAAATTAAAATATGCCGATTGTCTTTCCCCCTTGATACCTATAGTAACTTTTATTCGAAACATTTCTGTCTAAAGTACATAGTTTCTGAGATTTTTAACTTTTCAGGTTAAATTCCGCACACTGTATATTGTACATGAACCTCTGACAGAAATATATTTGTGCAATAAAGAACTTTTCAGACATGCAGTTCCTGTTCTGAATGATTCAATTGATTTGATGCTCCGTTGAAGCAAAACCGTCCCACTGAATCATAAAGGAATTGATTTCAATATTTTCTAAAACTATGCCTATGTTTGAGAATATATCGGCAATTTCATTCGCATATTATAAATTTGGTGCAACCTACTATACTCGAATCGGAAGAAGTTTGGAACCAAGAATCAAGTGAATATGTTCGAAACGAAATTGACGATATTTATGAAATTTTTCAATTAAGTGCTAGACATGACAAAACGCATCTTCAATGGATATCATATAGAATTCATATCACCCTGCAATAAAGGCTTGGTGGAACTATAAAAATGAGAAAGCAGGGTTTTCAGGGTATTTTTGGGTTTCTCTTGAGGTGGGTATTCGTTTGAGCAAATCTGAGCGCACGCTGTTCGTGCACGCACAGAGAACGTGCGTGAAGACCCGCCCCGAGTAAAAATGATCATCGTGGACGTACGTCAACGTGACAAATTACCAAATTTTCGCCGAACAGCTATGCGTGCGCTCATATTTGATCGAATGAATGCCAACCTTTACAAGATCTCAAATAGAACTATTCACAAATAAATAGAATTATTATTAATAGAAATCGAAAAAAAATTTCCAGCAAGGACGATTTATACAGGGTGTCCAGGAAAATCTGGAAAATCTCTCAGATTCATATAAAACATAAAAAAATAAGATGACAAGTTCTCATAAATTTTTTTCCTAGCGTCTCTCCCTAAGGAGATACAGCCTCCTAAATACACCACTGATAATCCATTATACTGGAAAAAATTTTAAAATACTCAATATAATTTAATGATAATTTGATATGATGAACATACGTGAGGAACTCATGGAATAATGCCCCTTAATTCGAATTAGATTGTTTAGTTTACCAGGGGCGGACTAGGTTGTACATTAAAATGCTTTTATTTTCTACGTCACGTTTGATAAGGACTTAAAAAAAATCAAATTTGAATATCTTATACATCAAGCTAAAAAAAAGGTACTCTTGTTCAATGTCGATGAAATGAACCGCTTTCGAAAACCAAAATGAATAACTTTCGTTTTATACTCTGTTGCAGATAAAAAAAAATTCACGGTTCTTTTCAATAGAAATATACAATCACTTGTTTTGTTTAAGTCGTTATCATACAGGGTGTTAAAAATTTAAGCATCAGAATGTAAAACCTAGTCCACCGCTGGTAAACTAAATAAGCTAATTGAAATTTGGGGGTAGTATTTCAAGAGTTTCTCAATAATGTTTACCATATCAAATTTCCTTTAAATTATATTAAGTATTTTAAAAGTTATTGCATTAATATGGATTTTCAGTGGCATCATTTAGAAGGCCATATCTCAGTAGGAAGTGCTGCTAGAAAAAAAAATTATGGGAACTTGTCATCTTATTTTTTTATGTTTTATCTGAATCCGAGAGATTTCTCACATTTTCCCGGGCACCCTGTTTAAATAATAATTTTCATAATTTGTACGCGCTTGTTCTGGGAAACATCGCGTTATCGTTTCGTCAAAATATCTGTAATTCTTTAATTTTGAGCCAAAGATGGCCTTTAAAGATTCGGTTGAATACGCTGAAGAAGAATCCGTGGTCAAATTCAATTTTGTCCGTCCGTCCGTATGTGCTCTTACTTTCGAAGGAGGGTACATAGCAACATGAAATTTTCAGATTAGGTTTGGAGTCCAAATATCTCGATTGAGTTCGTTAATGGGTGAAACTGGACGAATAGTATCGGAGTTACGCCCATTTGAAAATTTGAGGCTTATTCCTAGATATCTCATGAAGTGATGAATCGTTCAGATTGAAACTCCGTAGACAGTTTCCGAATACTGACGCGCAACTCGGTGCAAATTTCGTGTGGAAATTTTAAATGAAAGGTTTATGCGAAAGAATATTCCAAATTCCGTTGTTATTTCGTCTTCAGGCGAAATATACCAACTCGCAACTAGGTGCAAAATTTCCCGTTGATCTAATAGTTAGAATTCGAACAAGCGATTAAAAGCTCCTGACCTCACGTCAGTACTTTTCTAGAATTTTCAATATTTCTGTTTCAGTATTTTGAGAGTAAATCCAAAACCCAAAAAATTATACAAAATCTTCCTAAGAATTCTATAATCGATGAAAAAACCGCTATATCTACTGCTACACTGATTCAAAGCATTTCAGATTTTTGAGAATGAAAATAATAATTTAATAAAAATCGCCGTTCACCTCCAATATGCGCGTCTATTGATAAATTTCTGTATTCTAGGCTCTAGGGGAACAGCGTGCTATGGGTTTTTTTCTAATCCTCCAATTTTTTCCCAAAATAGGTCTCAAGGGACTAGGTTGGACTCACTGATGACAAATCCATCAGTGTCAAAATCGAAATAACTCGGAAAATTCTAATTCAATCATGATGAAACTTGTAAAATAGTTTGAAACTTCTGAGCAATAACTTTGTGCATAAATTCATGATGATCGTGTCATTAGAAAAATTTGGAAAAAACAATTCGATTGCTTTTTTAAATATTCGATATTCTGCGACCTTGTCATCATATATTATCCTCATAAAATCCTTTATGAACCTTCAAGCTCTCCTTTTTTAACAAATACTAGATTCCAATTCGATCTCATCTTGTATTTATATTGTTTATTTCGGAAATAAGTGTGTTTACGGTCATAAAATATACCTACCTTTACACTATGTTTTTTCAATTCCGAGTGAACGACTAGTAAATGGGGAAACATACGGTAACCTGCGAGGTAGGTACAACTACTCTAGACGAGTCCAAACAACTAATATATGGTAGATCTAATCAGTTCCATAACCAAGATATAGGGTGATTCCCATATTTCTCTAATACAGGCGTGGAATTTTTAGAATATTGATTATACTGAGTAGTTAGTTCCAAAGTAATGAGGAATTGAGAATATTCGTGAAAACAAGAACCACCCTATATCTCGGGTATGGAATTTATTACTACTATATATAGGTTTTTTGGACTCGTCAAGGGTAGGTCTACCTCAGGTTATCGTATGTTCATTTACCAATAAAACACCCTGTATATGGTTTCGACCAAAGCTATATTCTCTGAATATTCCAAACCAACAACATATACCCCCACTAATGTAAGCGCTATTTGATATGCATTAAACTTACTGAATGGACAAATCTACAAAGATTCCAGATATATTGCCGAATATTAATATCAAATCGAGCTAAAAGGTTGTTTAATATTGAATATTAATGCAAGGTCTATGCCAAATTTCATAAAGATCTCCTGAATAATTTCCGAAAAAATTTTCAAGTTTTTTCAAGTTTCAGTATTGTACAACTGATTACGGAGTTTCGATTCAATAGCATTGACCTCTTGAGATATTGAGAAAATTTCCTGAAGGTCTTAAATGTGCATAACTCCGAAACCGTTTGGCCTATTTTGCCTAATAACAAACGTAATCGTTGTATCTTGGTATGAAACCTTGCCTGAAAATTTATTTTCAAAAATAACCAAGAAATATTCATTTTTATATATACAAATAAATATAAATATAAAATTCAGTTTCGGAGCATTATAAAAAAACTCAACTGCAAAGATAAGTCTCTTAACCATAGAATTATATGAAGAAAAACTTTTGTAGAATGAACATAATAACCTCCTACACAGACGACTAAGAGATTCGATATTTGGATCAGGTTTGGGGCTTAATTACAAATAATTCGAGAATGGGTGAGATCAGCCCCACGATTCCGAAGATAGGTACCTCTATCCATCCGAAATTCTATTTTCGCAATATTCTAAAAATAAAGATACCATCGAATTTAAATCCATAACCTGCTTGGCTTAAAAATGTCAGTGCATTTCTAGGATTTTTCAATAGTTTGGGACTTATCATGATAGCCATTCATACTGACGCTTTCGAAGGAGAAAGTATTCAAGTCACAGAAAAAAGATTTTTCTCTTAATCCTATACGACCTATAGAGTTTTCTTCAAAATTTTGCTGTTCGATTTTCGACAACAGTTGCAAACTTTTTTTTTGAGTGGAATTTTCTGTATTTTCGTGTGATATTTTTGTTGAGGGTGCGTTATTCTTCGTATTTCAAAATGAGTCCTTATTTTGAGTCTACCATTTGTATCCACATAGATCATCGAAAGTAGTGATGCTCGTTTCTAAAAATACATAATATTACCTGGAAATAATAATTGAGAATGGCCCCGATTTGTATGATCTCAAAGTGCCGACCTGTAGGAATAGCACCCCATATTCAAAACTGTAATAACATCATAAAAATACGATGGTTTAAACATCAAAGAAAATGAATGAAAACCGAAAACGAATAAGATTGCAATCTAAATGAATTTTTTTTCACACAATCGGCCAGGATGTTGACACTCCAAATGTCTGTCCTTTGCGAATTTGCAGACATTTTTCCAAAAATCGAACTTTGTAAATATTACTTTTTCTGATGTATCACTACCGTTTTCAGTATTATTTTTCGGAAATTTCGATTTTCGTTTTATTCGTGAATTATGTCACCGTTTCTTTAGCTTGATGCCAAAAACAGGGAAAATATAAAATATGACCTGCTTTCACAGCTAGCGCAAGTTACCAGATCACCTCTCTCATTTTTTTTTCTTCAGGAAGAATCTTATTGTTATTTTCCTGTTAATTATAGCAGTGGATAAATATTCTTTCTATATTGATTTTTATTTGGAAATATTCGATGGTTGGCAAATTTTACGTTAATTTTATTGTTTCTGTTATTAGGAAAAGTTTTATTATTTTATTCGTAATTAAAATGAGATATCGAATACAGACAAAATTGAAAGGTGTAAGAGTATGAGTATGAGTAGTTTCTTTCATCTTCAGAGTAAGTACCTCAATAAAACAAGTTTCGAATTATATCGATGGACAGAAAATTTGTGGGTCTACGTTAAAGTTGAAAAGATTTAATGGTCCAATGGATTCTTGAGATAGTTTTTCGAAAAAATAAAGATACCGAAAAAGAGTTAGGTGCGCATTCGTGCAGTCATATTTTACCTTTAATAATCACCCTACTATGCTATTATTTATGAAATCATGCCAACTTCGTAAATTCTGTTGCGAATAAACTATATTTTCTTTCAATAGTTGAGTAATAAGAAAATGAAGTATAAAACTTGTTGTTAAATATTGGTTTTTTTGTTCTCAGTCTAATTATAATGATTTATGAATACTTAAAATTGCAAAATATATTTACATATTTTATTCCCAGTAAATCATGAAATGACATTATGAGATGTTTGGATAAGTATCCAGATCTTAATTTTTTTTATTTATGTTAATGCTTCTATAATTGTCCGAATTCCATTTTTCTCGCTAATTGTATAAACAAATAATGTAAACAAATTGTAAAAAGTTTCATTCGGCCCTCGATTTGAATTAAAGAATCTTAGTGACGTTTACGTGATTTTTCATGATATTTTAATTTAAGCTATAGATGTTCAAAGTCTAGTCTCTTTGACGTTCGACTTTATATTTATTTGGACCTCGATTCGCATTTAAAATTTGTCTGAAGTAAAAGAGATTTCGTGGTTGAGAATATTCCTCAATATATGAAGTATTCTCATTTCTTTGCCTTTTAGGTTATGACAGTATACTCAGCCAAATTAAAAATATCCTGATACCCTCCAAATTTGAAATATCAGTTATATATTGACTAATAAAATCTTCCTTAGCTGGAAAAACTTATTATGTGTGTTTTGACACTTCTTGTCAGCGATGTTCTTCTTATTCTTCATTCAAACTTGATATGTTTATTGTTCGAAAATATTCCTTAATTACACCATATATTCATATGTATCAGAAAACAGTGGGAATGTGTCAATTGTAATATAAACGAGAACGAAAAAAAATCAGACATTTTCTAGAATTTTTTCATTCAATCATTGCAAAAATACTTCAGATGTGTGGAGTTCTTTCAATCTTATACTTCTCTTGGAAGTCAATCATAGTGATTTGGGAAATAATTATGTAGCCAGGAATTTTCATTTTCATATTTGTTTGTACAAATATAAATTTTAAAATTTGTTTCCGAACAATGCCTGTTGTTGACTTGTCAAATTCGTCATCCACTTATACAAGGAAGATTTTTTTACCTTAAGAACGAATTGAGCTTCAAACAACCCAGCCATCAGATCTTTTTACAAGTTTACCAACCCAAAGAAAAGGAATAACGTCCCTAATTATAAATTAGTTAATGAATTCGCTACTTACGCGTGTCCATTATGGAAGAAAACAAATAACTCAAAGCGTCCTTCCCCCACTACCGCGCCCAGTAGCCCATCCCCTCTCTAAATTAACTTAAGTCGCTATGGAGCTATAGTCTCGACCGAAAAACAGACCAAGCTCTCTACGTCCGAGCACTGAACGTCGAACTGAGCTGAGTTTCTTGCGTGTGCCCGGTACAAGGCAGTTATTGTGTGTAGTTCTATTTTGATAGTGCTTGATAAACACTCGAAAGCCGATAATAATGGCCGCTAACGCCAAGTCAGATTATCAACGTTCCTACGGTAAGTTGATAAAAATTTATATACATAGATTATTTTATAGTGGGCCGCTGGTTGGCTGTCTGTCAGTACGTTTGCTCCATTCGTCAACTTTGGTTTTTCACGGAGTTTTTCACGTACGCGAGATGACGTTTAAGAGAAATTCCGTCAGTTGTTTTCATTCAAATCTTTGTTACCCTCAGTTTACTACATACAAGTGCGATTTGTAATTTCCTTTTACGCGGGAATTCGAGAGGAAGTTTGTATTCTTGATGAAATCTCACAATCCTGAAAACTTTCATTGCAACTTTGATGCATTGAACTCCTAACATCTAAGAAATATTTTTTTCGTTCTGTGAAGTGGTAGTCCTTGATTCTTATTGAATGTTCGACAAAATGTTTCTGGGGCTTCAACTTCAAAGTATTTTGTGTAGTTGCTTTCAAGATTTCATATCATTTCATTATAATTCAATTTTTGATATTTCGATTTGAATATTTGACAATTATCTGAATTTTTGAACTGTGAATAATCAAGAGATTCAAAAATCTTACAGAAAGTTGAGTCGATATGTGATTTTTTT
Organism: Myrrha octodecimguttata; assembly: GCA_958510865.1. Lineage (NCBI taxonomy): Eukaryota > Metazoa > Arthropoda > Insecta > Coleoptera > Coccinellidae > Myrrha > Myrrha octodecimguttata. The sequence goes on from OY294057.1 coordinate 38,895,499, forward strand.
TTAATTCTATCGAAATTGTCTATTCTTTTCTATCTTTGTTGAAAGTTTAAGCTCTGTTTCCGACTGTACCTATAATCCACCAACCTATCATTCTTATTCTTCCTGTCAGAATAATCGAACTTCTTACTCAAATAGTTGCGTTATCACCGAACTTCAATCAATTCGTTGAAGGTGGTGCCTACCTATACACAAGACGGAAACATTTTTTAGCAATAGTGACAATAAACTGGTAGTGACAACACATTTCATTTTTGAGTGGATGAAATGTTATAAATCGATTCGGTGTACACAACCACCCTGGCTATATACATTCTATTTTTGTTTCGACAAAAGTCGCTTGCTATATCTGTTAGAACTTCTGAAATAATGCTCGCGTTCATGTTCATACAGTACTATAGTTTTCGAAGAACATTCGTCTTCTGAAGAGTTCAGCTAAAAAGACAACAAAGAATTCAAACTTGAATTTCAGCATTTTGTGGATTTTCATTTTCGTTATTCATTTATATGAATCCGAAGTTGTGAATAAGTTCGAAACAACAATGATATTTTATTTATCCATATATCAGATAGAAATTTCGAATGTTTTTGTATGTAGATAGCTCTTCATTCAGCATTTAGGAAAGAAAAATCATCAGTTTAGTAGCTGGATTCGAATTCGTTGAGTAAGATGTAAAATTTACTTCAATATACAGCTTTCCAACCAAACAGTTCACATTTTAAATTATATAGTTATTTATATTCAGTGTTTTTATATTTTCCGGTTTTCGACACAAGTTACTGAATATCAAATAAAGTTATCCTCACTAAATTTTGCATAGGTAATCCTTCAATTTCACGACTTTGTACTTAATTCAAATCTTTCTTTTTTCGAATTTTTCCGAATATAAGGCAAGTTCCACTCAGCATTTACGCATTCGTATTCGAATGCGCAATATCTATTTAATATAATAAGCTCATTAACTCTATCCAAAAATTATTATGTTTACGGCTGATGGCATCAGTATAACTTGTCAATACTGCATTTTTCCTCGAAATTGAATGAAGTTTTTTTTGGGTTGCTTGAAGCACAAAACAACTTTTAGTAGTCGATGAATATAGAAATGAATGTGAAAATAAAAGATTTTCTCAGCATAATTTTGTCCAACAATTTTCCCGGTGAAACGGAAATAAATTCGGCAATGAAACGAAATAGTGCTTAGGGGATTTGATCCTTTTTCTCTGGATTCGTATATACCAATAAGTTTCAGAGAAACTCCCGAAAATGGATTCTCATAATTCCTGACTCAAATTCAAGTTGACATAATCAGGGTGGAATTCAGCACATGGTTATACGATGATGAGTGCTACTCCATTCACTTTTATAAACTATCCCAGTCAACCATGACATTCTGTCACATTTCAACGTGTATATTTTGAAAATGTTAGGTTGAAGTCATTTTCCAGTCAGATAAATACACAACGTTGTCTTCTGTACATAGAGGTACATACTGGAAATATTTCACGTATATAAACATGGTTGGAAGATTCAGTTTTGCTATTTTCTTGTACGGAAATCAAGAATCGGGTGTTGAAATTTTACTGAAAAATAATGGATAGAGTAGTCCGTTAGTTTGTGATAGTTCATTCGGAAAAAGAATAGAAGTACTCGAATAACCCTGCAGTAATAAAACTTCTAAACGAACAGACAAACCTATGGAATTCCCTACTTTTCGGAATTCTCAAGAAATAAGTCTACAGAAGACATTTAAATACCTTGTTGCACAACTTGAAATAGTCCAGTATGAAAATGTACTAGTACAACAAAACCTGTGTCACTTTAAAAACAACTACTAACTCAATTTACAAAATTCTTGGGAATCTATGTGAACGATACACTGGGTTTTCACTCACATATGTCGAAAATGTTGGATAGCTAATGATAAATTATTGATTCCGAATTATCAAGGGTTACTAAGAATTATTTTGAATTTTCCGATATTTCACAATTGCCAACTTGCGTCAGTAAGTAAAAAACTTGATAGACCTAAACCATGGAAAACCAGGATAAAAGTGAATGGAGTATACTCTTTCAAACATTAAATCCATGGCCCACATGAAAGCACTTCGTAAAAATATCACTACGTAAAATCGAAACTAAAACAATAAATATTTACAATTTCGCAAAATAAGGTAGCTACGTGAATACATCATCCCATAATATCAAACATTTCCGAACCAACCTGTACAATCGAGTCGATGGACGGAAATGAATGTTCTTCACACCTTGAAATGGAAACTCAATTGTAAAGGTTTGAAAAAAAAATTGAAATTTTTTAAATTGTTTTAATGACATGATCCTTACCATATTTTTCACAGTGTTGTGGATTAGCATTGGTCAACGAGATACCAAGTTTCATCATGATAAGATAAGTTATTTCTGAGGTATTCCAGAAATGACAACAATATATGAATAGGACCAAGGAAAACACTGCGAAAAGTTTTTTCCATTATCTCCGAAACTTTGAATCGGAACAAACTGAAATTCTGTACTCTGTTGTAAAATATTGTGAAACTGCAAGGTATATGTGAGAAATTTAACCTAAATAGTTTTTCCAAAAAATAGATTCAACAAAAATTTCATTTTCGATTTTCTAACAATCAGATCTCGAAAACATTTTGCGAGCAATTCCGCGTTGATAACCCGAAACTAATATCCAAATTTCGCCAAAGACCGCATAGGTATTCATTAAGATATTGGGAAATAAAATAAAAAATTCAAATCAGTAGGAATATCTCTGAAATCATTTGGCAGATTTTACTAATTGACTAAGTTAAAGGCAATTTGTTATGCAATCTACCATAAAAACGGACAGAATTGAATTGAACATCGAATTCTTCATCAGTGAGTTCAGCCCAGTAGTTCAGGACAATTGTCAGGGAAAAATTCGAAAATTACAGGCATAAAGGCAAAACGATAGCACGCTATTCCTTAAAACATTCGCACTAAAAGCAATCACATCAATTTTTCAAATCTGAAAATTTATATTAAAATATCTCTGAATGATTGTTTCATAATATACTAAAAGTATTAATTAATGTGTTTCAATACTCACTAGTAAAATACCACGAATAAATTTTATAAGTTCGAATTGGGGACAAAACTGAGGAAACACACAACTTTGTTGGTGAACTTGTTTCATAGTTGTAAGTACAATTCACAACATGCTGTAACTATTTCCTCTTAAATTATAACTTTTGTATCATTTTGACGTGAAAAACAACGATTATCTATTATTTTCAAATTGTGTCAATTTAATATTGGACAATTTGCACTGATGATTTACATTCTGAATCAGCGGTGCACTCAGTACCGCAAGAAAAATGGCGGTAGCCCTTATTTCCCAAAATTTCGAAATTTAAAACCGCGCTGCCGTCGATTTTCCTTCATTCTTATTTCTGTGATTCATTCCACATACAACAGTTTTCATTTTCTAAGCATAACTCAATGCGAACCTTGTGAAATAGGAAGTCATGGTGTTTGAGGTTGGTTTTGGTTGCCGTTCTTCCTGGTCGTATTTTCACTTCTTGTAATACTCTACCTTCTAAAACATTGTTTTTTGGAAATTCTAGCCTGGAATGTGGTGTTTTCCTGTGTACACCAGCAGTTGACATTAAGTATTTGTGGTCGCTCTAAAATTTATATCGGTTTAATGATGTGGTTTTATGTGAAACTTTGAATTTCAATTTTAATAAATGTAACAGTGAGCAGGGACGTCTTCATCGAATGAAATCAAGATAGGTAGTTCGCTACATTTGTGATTTCGCCTGCCGCGTCATTTACTGTTTTGCCGAAACGTCTTTCCTGTCGGCCAGATCCCAAATTTCTCAATTAATCAGCCGAACTTTCGGCCGAAGCGTCCACAGAATCGATAGTTTATACACTTTTTGATAGGTAGTAAAACTGTAGATGAAAAAAGGAAACACTTACTAAATATATATTTAATCAATCAAACAAATAATAGCATCAACATCTCAATATATACTCTAAACATTGCAGGAAAAAGTTAGATAAAAACTAAAACGAAATCGAATCTTTCATTGCATTACACAAAAAAAAACCTAAACGGTATCACCAAATAATTTTTGCCTGAGGACCCACCCTGGAGGTGTTTATATATTCGTCTGATTCTCTTGAGGTGATTAGTCCAGCACTTGTAAAACTTTTACGAATAACCACCCCTAGATATTTCAGGATCACATCTATTGCACCGAGCATTTTTATTATCAGCGCATAATTAATAATATTTGTTAATATATAACTAGATTTTCCAGATTTTTTTTCAAATCAATTTTCTGGAATTACTGCACTCTTTCACGTCTCTAATGGACTCGACAATTAAACTGAGCAAGTCTCAATAATTGGGGGTTGCCCTATTTAAAATCTTCCTAACGCCATCCATTTTGGAAAAAAAAATTATTACAAAACAAAAGAAAGCCCTCAATAACAATTTTTTAAAAGTACCCGTTTTATGGACGAGGTCTCATTTACCCGACAAAAATTTTCGATTCACATAATGCATACTAATCAATAATAATTAATAACTTCATCATTACTTTATATCAGTATTACTTCATAAACTTGAAATCAAAATATTACGAAAACGGTACACTGTATCGTTTACCCTTTTGGTGTAAAATTGAATGATGCTTGAGTTCATTTGGAATTTTGATTAATGAATCTAACTCTAAAAAAGTTTTGTTCAATACTAATTGGTAACTATGAGTGTCAGATATAAAAAAAAATTCATGGGATGTATCAGCTTCAAACAAAATTCATATTCGTATAAAATTTGATTACAATGTTGCCAGTAGTTTCGGCAAATTCGTACAAAGTCTGTTTTTTTTTCAACGCCCTTTATATTGGAAACGGATTGCGGAAAATTTTTTAAAGAGCAAACTCCAATTATTTTTCAATTTTCTACCTATCCTAGAGACGGGATCACCTTTTTTTCAAACGCATGTAGAAGTACTCGAAAGATACTGAAAAAGTGAAACACTCTAGAAGACACCTAATTCAATCATGAAGAAACTTATGGAAACTAGTACGAGGATGATCAACTTTGCTGTGATCATATCTTTAGAATAATTCGAAAAAGAAATTCAAAATTCCTATATTTTTTCAATATTGTGCGATCTTCTAAAATAGTATTCCCACGAAATTCCCCATTAACTATCAAGCAGTTTAGTTTCAATAAAATAATTTCCAATTCGATCCAACATGTATTCCTCGAAATATTGGAAAAATAAAATTTTTAATGGGTATATCTGCGGAATCATTGGTGGATTTTATTCATTATCGCCTTTGTAATTGAGGTCCAAAACTACTCTGCAAATATCGAGTTTCTAAGTTGATCCTTTCGAAAGACATTGTGTTGAAGATTGGCCTTGAGATGGCCATAAATACAATAACTTCAGGAGGAAACGATTCAGAAAATTCATACTTGTGAAGTAGGTTTGAGGCTCAATAACGGTCGAATTCGAGAATGGGTAAAATCCGTCCAATGATTCCGTAGACATATCCATGCAAAATTTCATTTTCCCAATATTCCCAAAGATACAGATCGGATTGAAGTGAAATCGGGGACTTGATTGAAAAATTATAGCTTGAAGCTTCATGCAGAATTTCATGAGGATCATGTAACAAGAAGCTCGCCAAATCAGTGAAGGTGCATTCGCGCAGTCGATACGTGAAAACATGACCCCTTTGGCAACGAATTTGGACAATCGCGAAAAAGCTGCTAAATAATACAAGTCAGTGCTTTTTTAGAACTTCTCTTGAGAATATGCAAATATACATAGGTAATGGGGCTTATTGTTAGGAAATTATGAAGCTCTTATTCTATAGAACGAGCGTTCACAAAATTGAATATATTTCTCAGATTTGACTCCCTGTAGCGTACTTAGTATACATGAGTACTCAAAAAGATCGGGTTAGATTGCGCCTATTATTCACCGAAAAACTTGCTCTGAAAAATATTCGCTCTGGAAATTCAATAAAAAGATTATTCCTTTCGAATTGAAACGCAGTGTTGCAGTCTTTTTCTGTGAAATGTAACTTAGATCAATCTATTTTTGAAATTCCACGTTCTGAAATTTTGCATATAAATAATGTTAAAGTCTGCTGCGCCGGTATTGATTCAACAATCAACTATTGATTAAGAAGAATCATTCTAAAAAGACAAGATGTTATTGAAAATGTCAAAGTTGTCTATCAACCAGAAACTTCTTACGCGTCTTTTGCTTGGTAATTGTTTGTTAGCAATTAAGCATTATTTATTTCCAGAATTCTCATTTGTTTCTGTAGATAAATAGTCTTATCGAAGCGAATTAGCAATTTTCTATATTTACGAAACTCCTGAAGCCATTGGCAACAACAGAACCGGACGTTCTTCATGAAACACCCGCTGATACATAAACTATTTCGACTATTTCATTCTTATCGTCCACCAGGATTCGTAAATATTCCAAACAAACAAAATCTGGAAAGAATCATGGCCACACAGAACGAATCCACTAACAAGTTTACTCATTCTTCTTATTACTCAGAGCAAATAACGCCATTTCATTTTAATCATGTTCAAATATTGAGAAGATGGCTACGAAACGAATTTTCCCAGTTTTCGATTTTAATTTATTATTATTGTCTATGGAGAGAACCAGAATGATCTCTTGAACTTCGTTGGACTTTGACCAGATCAGCCATTTTACGAGTGCACGTCAAGCACGACGTCCGTTTGTGAAATCTGTATCATTTTTAGATCAATTAACAACGATGTTGATGATTTCGCGTAATTTGGAGAACGTTCGAGATTTTGGATCTGATGATTTTTGATCGATTAATTGGCACGCTAGGGTTCCGACCTGATTTTTCTCATTTTTCATAATTGATGGAACTTTTATTTCTTCAAGCAGTCTATTGAGAAACGCTGCAAATTTTTCACAAGGTATTATTATTTTATCAGTTGAATAACCCAAAACCATTGATATCTTAAATAAAACTTATATTATTCATAACTCATTGGTTTTTCACAAAACAATTCGCAGCGTTTTTCTTTATAACTCAGGGAGAACTGGTCGGAAATCATCCGGGTGAAAATTTTTAGGTTCAGTTATGCCACAATAATCAACGTTAAGAGTCTCATGAACTCGGTGGTAAGTTTTCGAGAATTAATTTTTTTTTCCTCCATCCAATTTTGAGCCCTTAGGGTACACCGTTCCTGCTGAAAAGCTTGGAGGATCAATCTCAAGCGGCACAAGATTTTTCTACCAAGTTTCATGGATTTCGGTTCAGTACTTTCAGAGAAAAGCCCTTGACAATGAACGGCGTACGGCGAATGGCGGACGGACTGATTTTCTTTTTTAAGTTCATTCAAATCTACATATTTCAAAATGTAAACTTTGAAATTTTCGGGGGGTTAATCGATTACTAAGGTTTATTATTTGATTTTATCAAATAATAACCCAAAAACTTGAAAATTTCTAACCTTACATTTTGCTCAAGTTCCACGAGGTTCCTTGCCCACATTTTCTTCGATACAACAATAAAAATGAAAAATTTGGAAAAAATATGAACTCCATATGTTTGCCGACTCATATATTATATTATCTTTTATTATTGATATCGCATCTTCCTTCACCCGGGGGTTCGTCTATTTTTTTTTAATTTCAGAACACCCTCTATATCTGAATTTTCGTATGATTTCTATTAATTTTTCACATAAACGCGATCAAAAAAGTGAACAAAGGAAAATTTTTTGAAATTCAGTGAACATATCAATTTACATTTGATGTTTCAGTTTTTAGAAAGTTGAATTTCAACATTTGGGGTTGAAATCGGTTTCTCCTGAGCTCAGTTAAATGAAACACATTTCTTACAATAAGAGATTACTTTTGGGGTGAATCTTTTAGGCAACGGAGTAATATCATTTTGACTCTAAAACGTCCGCTGATGAAGAATTCTATAAAAAATCCGTTTTTTTTGTAGGTTTTCTGGGTTTCCACTCCCAATATCTGAAACAGAACTATTAAAAATCAAATAAAATTGTTTTTTATTGGAGAATGCTCTTGAAAATTGCAGGATTGAACTATTTGTCGAAGGCATGCTGCCTAATTGTAAGGTCAAATCTGCCAAACAGTTTCGGAGTTATACTCATTTGGCACCTCAGGAACTATAGGTGGGACCAAGATGAAACTTTGAATTTATTTAAGGACACTGTCGTGTAACTTGATGCAAATTTTCTCGCGATTGAAGTGTTGAAAAACTTCAAAGAATATAGGATCACATTTTCTCCTGGAAATATTCATCAGATTCCAATTAAATTTGGCAAAATCTCTAGGTTCATATGCAACAACAGTGTGATTCGATATCTTTCTTCGGAAGATATTGGAAACAATAATACGTGAAATTCCGGTGTTATTTTCTCGTTTTCGTTATTTTTCACTTAATTACTCACAACATAACGCTCTGTCAACCAATTCAAACATGCCTGCGTTAGCTGCGACTTCGGGTTAGTGCTCTCCTAGATTTTTTGTTCATCAAAACACTCACATCAATGTTTTTTCGTGTATGTAAAAACCATTTTCGAAAACTTTTTCGGCTGTTATTCGTTGATCAAATTTTTTGGATGATGGTACAATAATTTATTCTTTCACTTTCGAAATAGCTTTAGGTGCAAGAGATCTATTATTTATAAATTTTGGAAATACAAATCTCAATCATATGAGTCCAAAAGTTGATAACTTCACGTCAGTACTTTTCTAGAATTTTTCGTTGATCCTTTGGAGAACAACCATTAGTGTACAATGAGATAGCAAATGATATAGGAGGATGAGATTTTTTTTAATAAAAAATAATAAACCATTTTCCAAATTCACAACGTTTTTGGTAAACATATGTTTGTATTTGATTTAATTATTCACATGCATCCTTCAACTACCCACGAAGAATGTATACAACTACCAACATGAAAATGTTCAGTCTGAAATTACGAAGCGGAATTTCCTTTTACCGGAAGCTGATAAGAATTATACATTTATTAACAACGTTTTTAATGAACTTGCTTCTAAAATAACCCAGCAGCGGATCGAAAGAATTTTTGATTCGAAACAAGGGAAATACACTAATGCTGTGAAATTTTTTTAAGCTAGAATCCTGAACATTGTTCATATGCAGTCACTTAACAACATTTATTTTTACTTTGATTTATGATTTTTAACGATGTAGGCTAGGGGATTGGACGAATTTTTGTTTGTTTTGGTTTTCGAAGCGGCGAAAGAAGGATGATGAGGGCTTAGGTGGAACTGAATTGTCCATTGTTCTGGTTCAGGTGAATTACGATACCTCCCACTGAAAGATATTTTTCTTGGGTTCTCTGAACTTCTCACAGTTTTCGTGAATTGAATCGAAGGAAAAAACTCTTGAATACGAATGACGTGATAATTTTCGGGCTTCTCCATATTCTAATCGATTTTCTTACGAACTTTTGCAACAACGCCGACGCTGTAATTTTCGACGAAGTATTGCATACAGTCACTCAATTCAAGAAGGTATCACCTTAAACACTTTGGCCCCCATGCAAAAGCAGAAAAATCTAGAAAAGCACTGACGTGAGGTCAGGAGTTTTTACGCACTTGTTCAAATTCCAACTATTAGATCAACACGAAATTTTGTACCTAGTTGCGTGTTGGTACCTAATTTCCACCTGATTATGAGGGTTCAATCTGATTGCATTTGTATTTCTTGAGATATTGCGGAAATAACGTTGAAATCCAAACGAAATCCAACGAAATTTGGCACAATTTTTTTTTCTTATATCTCCGTAAGTCGATACTGGATCGAATTGAAATTTGGAACATTGTTGTTGAATACTGACTCCAAGGTTTGTGCCAATTTCATTGGAATCTAATCAATATTTTCAGAGAAAAAAAATTTTCATCAAAAATTTTAAAAACTTTCGAATGAAATTTTTCTAAAATTTTCTAACAACTGGATTCATACGTAATTCTGCTTTAAGTTGCGCGTTGGTATTCCAAAACTGTCCACAAAAATTCGAATTTATCGAGTCAATGCTTCATGAGATATCGAGGAATTTCCCTAAAAATTTCCAATGGACCTTACTCCGAAAATATTCTACCGATTCCACCCATTAACGAACTTAACCGAGATATTTGGACTGCCAACCTAATCTGATAATTCCAAGTCGCTAAGTCTTTTGCTTCGAAAGTTAGAGCACATACGGGCGCACGGACGGACGACCAGATAGAATTGAATTTGACCACGGATTCTTCTTCAGGAAGTTCAACCTAATCGAATAAGACCATTTTCAGCTCAGAATTCGAAAATAACAGACATCGTGACGAAATGATAACTGTTCCCTAGAACAAGCGCGTAAAAAAACAAAACGAGGTGAACTTTCGTTGGTAGGTAGAGAAAAAAAACTGAAGAATGCAATGAAAAATTCAGTATTATTGTAGGAAAATTGTTCATCATGGCATCTGGCAATTACTCACAGGATAAATACGCTGGTATTCTAGGAAATGCTCTTTTTGGCCCTATCAGTTAAAAAGTTTTCATAATTTTCATATTTAATTGCAACTCTTGCTATCGCTACTATTCTATCTTTTAGTTTTCAATAGTACTAACATTAGATTAGGTGTATGACATTTTTGAAAAAGCAATCCAATTACCTTTGAAACAAGTTGTCACTCAACCTCCCATCAAGCTCACAGGGTTAATACATATACCGGATGATTCATTAAAACCGTTTGTCCTATGACCATCGAAAAAAACCTTATAATGAAATCGGCCCCAACAAAATGATTGAAAATACTATACGGTATATTGGAGACAACCGTAAAAAATGTATAACAACAACACTAGTAAAAAAACTCAAAAATTTCCAACCTTACATTTCGCTCAATTTTCGCCGTTCGTAGTCACGATAATTCGAAAACAGAAAAAGTTAACGACTTGAAAATTTTAAAGTAGGTTTTACATCAAAATGCGACTCTCTTGTTCGTTAATGGACTATTATTACGAAAAAATCTAGAAAATCACTGACGTGAGGTAAGGAGCTTTTACGCGCTTGTTCGAATTCTAAATATTAGATCAACACGAAATTGTGCACCTAGTTGTGTGTTGGTAATCTCCACCTGATCATGAAGTTTCAATCTGAATGCTTCCGCAGTTCTTGAGATTTTGCAGAAATAACGTTAAAATTCCAAAAAACAACGAAATTTGGCACATTTTTTTCCTTACACCTCCGAAAGTAAACGTCGGATAGACTTTAAATTTGAAACATTGATTTTGAATACTGACTCTAAGGTTTGTGCCGAATTCCATCGAAATCTAATCAATATTTTCAGAGAAAAAAAAATTTTTCATCAAAGATTTTTTTGAAATTTTCTAACAACTGGATCCGCACGAAATTGTGCTCTAAGTTTCGCGTTGGTTATCCAAAACTGTCCACGAAATTTCAATTCGATCTAGTCAATACTTCATGAAAAATCGAGGAACTCCGAAACTATCCAACAGATTTTACACATTAACGAACTCAACCGACATATTTGGACTCCAAACGTAATTTGACAATTTCAAGTCGCTAAGTCTTTTCCTTCGAAGGTTAGAGCACATACGGACGGACGGACAGAATTGAATTTGACCACGGATTCCTCTTGACGGAGTTCAACCCAATCGTTCAAGACCATTTTCGGCCGAAAAATCGAAAATCACAGACATCGTGACGAAATAAGTGCGCGCTGCTTCCTAAAACAAACGCGTAAAAACTGTATCCTATCGAGCTAAAATTCGTTGAAATATTGTTGAATATCAAAGGTTCATTCCAAAATTCATCCAAATCTGAAAAGAATTCCAGAGAAAAAAACTTTTTCTCTGAAAGTTTCCAATTATAAGATTCCCAAGAAAGTTTATAAAGGTTTGAGAGTATTCTTCAACTGTATTAACAAGATATTGAGAAAATCTCAAACTTCAAATTTATTCAACTCCGTAACCATTGAGCAGATTTTGCCCAACAAAATTTCAACAGATATTTCTAGCATCATAACTTTCCCTGAAAAAAAATCTTGTTTCCCCTTAAAAGTAAAAGCACATACAAATGGATGGCTGAACAGATAGAATTGAATTCGACCAAGTATTCTTCATCATTGAGTTAATCCTCAAGATTCCTTCAAGACCACCCTTTTCGACTTTTCGGAAATAGGAGACATCTAGGAACAATGATGACTCTCGTGTCCCCTTTAAAAAATTCGTCAATCAGATATGAGCGAAGTAATTTCCATACATAGAAATGTAAGTGAATAAGATTGAATATTCTCATCTTAATCCATACAGGAAGAAGAAATACTTCTAAAATTATCTCTTTATTTGACGTGCTCTTTCTATAAGAACTACAGACTCCAGAATTTCCAGAACCGCTTTGGGATCTTGTGAATAACGTTGATAATTTTTCAGAAAACAATTATGAGCGAAAATCCTCTGAAACTCTAGCAACGATTGTTCAGCTTTACGGTCGCACCAAAACAATGGCAGCAATGCGATTTAGTATGTATTTTCTGCATTCGAATTGTCGTAGTTATCGTAGCCAAATGCTGCCACCTGCAATCCATTCGTTTGTAACAAATTTTGAATGTAGCGTTTGTCGCTACGCATTCCTGGTTGGAAATCATAATTGTTTTTCTTGGGTAACACGACCTTGAACTGGATTGGTATCGCAAAATATTGGCTGCAAATCACGCCAACTATTCACCAAGATTGCATCGGCTTAGATTCTGCTTTCGTAGTCAAACTCCAAACCTGTCTCATAATTATCTACTCTCTTAGAATGTTCTTTCGGAAGTTATTGTGTTAACGATCAGCGGGTAGACTTGTATGGAAATTTACACCCCTGCTATATTGTAGTGTTCCGTAGCGGAGAACTTCGCGCTGCCCTATTCAATTATACAGGGTGAGTCTTAAAGTTGTAGATTAATTTTAACTCTAGATTCCTGTCATCAAATAAAACACTTTCTACATTCACTATTTTTCCAGATTCGGCCCCGGTAAAAATCATACAGGCTGTTGAAATTTCCGAAAAAAATAAGTCTTATTTCTTTTGTAGCTTTGGCATGGCTTCTCCGAATTAAATGAATTTTTGTGTGAAGTTTTTTATAACTACGACACGTTGTCTACAGTAATCAATTCTATCTCACTCCAAACGAATTTCTGGTTATAAATTCATAAATCTATAAAAAATTAGCATGAAGAATTCAGATGAAGTTCATCTTAAGTCATTATAAGAATCCTCAATCATTTAAGTAAAATTAATTATTCCTTAATTCGGTTCATTATCAGATAAAACCAAATAATAAACCTTAGTGATCGACCAAATAAAAAAACTACCCTACCTGAAAATTTCAGAGTTTTCATTTTGAAGTATGTAGATTCAAATGAAGAAATAGAAGAAAATCCGTGAAACTTGGTAGTTATACTAGGACATAACTGTCAAAACTGTGAGTTAAAGTTGAAGATAACTTCCAGTTCAGTTCTATAATACCGGCCCTTAAGGGCGAATATCGGTCGATAAGTCAACAAATATTCCACCCTGATTTGACTGAGTTAATCATGAAATCGAAAAATCGACCAAAACAACTTCACGGAAGAAGGGAAATCCAAATTTCAGTTTCACTGTTTTAACCGATCCTCAGATTGTTGGACTCTAGATACTGATGACCTGCCTGACGACATGCTGCAGTATTAACAACATTCAGCGCCATCTCTCAGAAGCATCTTATGAATCATAACATTCGAGTGTAGAATACTTTGGTCGCTATGAATGACGTTCATCCCATTGTCGATGTTTTGCTCAGATCAGGGTGGGTTGTGTCACAGCCGTCTCTAGAAATTGTGCATTAAAGACGGCTGTGGTTGTGTCATGTTAGTTTATTATTAACCTAGAGCTCTTCTTTCTCCATGGACCATTATTTTGATCAACTTTAATGTTCAGGAGGGTCATTCGATTAGGACGACAAATCAAATATAGGAAAGGCAGTTCTGAAATACGTAGGTAATTTTCGAAAAAATTATATAGGAACTCGATATTAGATTTGATGCATATTAAGTAATGGATAGGCATGCAAAATCTCTTGATTCCACGTTAGAGCTTTTATCATACCTTTTTTTTGAGACATTTTTAGAATATGAGACCTTTTACTTTTCATTCACTTAAATATTCCAGATAATGAAGCTCTCACCCAATTAGATGGCACATGAAAGTAAATAATAATTGTAGTATATTCCAATTATGGAAACTCTTTAATACTGGCCAAGGCGATAAGGTTTCTGTAAATTACGTAGTACTCGTGCTAATACTGCGATTCTAAAGTTTTCGCGTCGTTTCTTAGAAAACCGTAAATTGAATTAACCATGATATGTTTTATGAAAAATTCTGAAGAAGCGCTGACTGACGTTGGTAGCTTTTACGCGCCTGTTCGGATTCGATGCTGATGTGGTCATCCTTTCTTGTATTGACATCGTCAAACAGAAATTCTAATGGAAATATTAGGCGATCTCCTAACCATATTATACTCACGAAATTCTACATGGGCCTTCAAACTGTAATTTTCCAATAAAATACTGGCTTTCAATTCGATTAAATATGTATTTTGTAACTATGTATTGGGAAAATAAAATATTGAGTATATCTACGGAATCATTGGCGGATTTTACCCATTCACAGATTCCACCTTCGTAATTTAGCCCCAAAGCAAATCTTCAAATATCGAGCTTCTGAGTCGTTTCTTCCGGAGTATAAAAGAACTAGAAGAGAATATGTTTGAAAAAACAAATGGAATTTTTTCAAATTGTCGTCGGCAGGATTTGTGCGGAAGTTGTGCATAACCATATGTCACTAGTTAGCAAGTTTCATCATAACCGGATCAGTATTTTTTGATTTATTTCAGAAATAGCAACTATAGGTACCGAGGAAAAAACCACGAAATTTGACATATTTTGCACGCATGTGCTGGGGAACAGCGTGCTATAGTTTTGTCCAAATGTCTGTAATTTTAGATTTTTTCCCGAAAATTATCTCAAACTACTAGGGTGGACTCACTGATGACGAATCCGGTGTCAAAATCGATTCTGTCCGACCGACCGTTCAGCCGGCCGACGACAAGATAACTGTCGAAAGCGACTTGAAACTTTCAAATTAGGTCGCGCATTGGAATGCGCCGGTTAAGTTAGTTAATGGGAGAAATCGGTCGAATGGTTTCGGAGTTATGGTCATTTGAAATTTTGAGATTAATTTCCTGATATTTCAGGAACTAGTAATGCGATTGAATTGAAATTTGGCAGTCAGTTGAAGCAAAACAAAGTGAAGTTTTTCACGAAATTTCGTTGAGATCACACTGTCAGTGTACCAAATTTCCTTTCAATACGACCATGATTTCTTTAGATATTGGAAAAAAAAATTATAAAATTCGTGTATTTCTTCTCAATATCGTTGTTTTTTCCGGTACAACTGAAAGAATACTAGTTCAATCGAAATGAAACTTGGCAGCTAGTTTGTAAATGCTGATGGGCAACTTTGTGCAAAATTTTGTGATAATCGAATTTTTAAAAAAAATTCAAATTGTTTTTCAAAAATTCTGTGATCTTCTGACCATATTATCCCCATGATATTCTGTATGAACATTCAAACTGTAATTTTTCGATAAAATACCGGATTTTGATTCGATCAAACTGTATTCTTGGAAATACTGGAAAAATAAAATTTTGAATGGGCACGTATATCCTCAAAAATTTAAATGAGTATAACTCGGAAATCTTTTGTCTGATTTGGCCCATTTATAACTCAATCATGTCATTTTTTTAAATTCAACCTATCCTGAGAGTTTTTACTGGCTAGTTTTCTCTTCTCAAATCATTAACGTATCTATGGCCTTAGCCGGCCAGAACCGATTTCGACATCGTCCAACCTTGTTTTTTTGAGACTTGATAGCAAAAATATATCACTCATATTTTTATCATTTCGTCATCATATCTGTAATTTTCGAATTTTGAGCCGAAAATGATCTTAAACGATTGGGTTGAGCTCCCTGAAGAAGAATTTGTGGTCAAATTCTGTCCGAAGGAAAAGACTTGAAATTATCAGAGTAAGGCCCATTTGAAATTTTGAGGTTAATTCCTCGATATCTCATGAAGTATTGACCCGATCAAATTGAAACTTCGTCGACAGTATTGGAATACCAACGCGCAACTTAGAGCAAAATTTCGTGTGGATCCAGTTGTTGGAAAATTTAAAAAAAAAATTTGTTCGAAAATTTTTAATGAAAAATTTGTTTTTCTCTGAAAATATTGACCTCAGAGTCAGTATTTAACAACAATGTTCCAAATTTCAATTCTATCCGATATTTACTTTCGGAGATATAAGGAAAAAAATGTGCCAAATTTCGTTGTTGTTTGGAATTTTAACGTTATTTCCGCAATATCTCAAGAAGTACAAATGCAATAAGATTGAAACTTCGTGATCAGGTGGAGATTACCAACAAGCAATTAGGTGCGAAATTTCGTGTTGATCTAATAGTTAGAATTTGAACAAGCGCGTAAAAGCTCTTGACCTCAGGTCAGTGCTTTTCTAGATTTTTATTCCTTCAAACAAAAAATAATCAGGCAATCGACTTCTTTCGGTGTTTTCACCAATGCCGCAGTATTTAAATTTTTGAATACTCAATTCTGATGCTAATGCATCACTATCACCCCTAAAAAATCTAAAAAAAGCTCTGTCGTGAAATTACGAAGCTAGGTCGGTCACCTATAGAGCTTCTGACTACCCACCAGTAACATCACTTCCTAATAAACCGATTTTGCCTACATTATTCATTTGATCCTCACAAAATTTTGCATGCACCCTCGATGGGATCTTTGTTTCGATATAATAATAATAATAATTTATTGATCCTGTAACACATTAAACAATGTGTAAGACAAGTCATAGATTTATCAATTGCGAAATCGCAACCCCACTCAGGATGAACTGACGAAATTAATACAGTGAATATGGAGGACCTTTGTACCAACTCAGCGACAAAAATTATTCAACAATCTCTTTGAATTGAAATGATTCCCGTTACTTTCTTTAACGATAGATTTCGGGAATATATTTGTTGAAGTGAATTTCACATTTCTTAGAAAATCAAAAATGCTGGGAGGTGCGTTTAATTATCTAGAGGTCTGTCAATTCTGAATTAGAGAAAAAAAACATTTTCTTATCAGCAATAATTGTTCGACATTTAATCGGGAGACAAGATAGTTAATTTTTAACAAGATCAAGTTGTTATCCAGAAGCGATAACCTTATCTTATGGTAAACTAATCTTCGCCATAATAAATAGCCGAGGTTCGATATCATCGCGGTAACATTATCGAAAATTTTCAAAACAAACCTTTAATGATGGTGAGGTCGAAAATATTTGGAATTGGTCGTTATATTTTATTGGCCGATTCACATTTTATGATGGATTAATCAGAAAACACTGTATTCGAAAATGCGAAAAAAATTTAAGATTCTGTGATTGCATATTTTCAATCCAATTTTCGATGACAATATGACAGGTAAAATAGACAATCAATATTTGAAGTCACGTTGACAGAAAATCAGTGATAAAGATTTCAAAATTCGATCAAATTTTTTCCACTATACATTTGAGCATAAAAATTGAAAAAATTTCAATATCCTAACGTACAGGAATTTGTTGGAAAAATAACCTAGAAAAGCACTGACGTGAGTCAGCAGCTTTTACGCGCTTGTTCACATTGCGAAATGACGACTTGGAGATTTCAGTGAAATTTAAATGAAATATGAAAAATTTTTAAAAAAGAAATTTTTTTTTCAAATTTTTGGATAATCCTTCTTATTGACACCGTTCATCTTCCAACCAAGTTTTATTTCGATCAGATAAATATTTTTCGAGTTACTGAAAAATCAAAATTTCAAATGGCTGTAACATAAAAACCATTCGGCAGGCTTAGCCCATTAACGAACTTAACCAAGTTATTCGGACTCCGAACCACATCTGACAATTTCAATTCGTTAAGTCTTTTCCTTAGAAAGTTAGAGCACAAACGGACGGACGGCCAGACCATTTTCGGCTCGAAATTCGGAAATTACAGACATCGTGACGAAATGATAACGCGCTGTTCCCTAGAACAAACGCGTAAAAAAAGTGGCTGAAGGAAATGATATCAATTCAGCAAACTCATGGTGAGCTGAAAAATTCATGTACACATAAATAAGAATATTTATTCTGTACAGGAAAATTCACATATTTCTGGAATAAAAACATTTAAACATTTCGGCGCCTTTCTAAGAGAACCATTCATTTAATCTTCCAAAATAGATTGTTGTTTTAGCTTGACCTCTTCATAAGATCCATAGAATTCTCGCTTAGCATTTTTGAGAACAGCACTTTTACATTTGGGCTGAACAACGGTAGTTATTCGCATCTACTGAGGAGCAACACGTCCTCTAGCGATAGAAATTCGAACCCGTCCAAGCTAGTAGTTTTCCGACGTGTCCGTTATTCTATCGTGTTTTGCTTATTTTTAGGGTTCTTTTTCGAGCTTCTGTATTGTTCTCCGAGTTGAAATTGTGGTATAGCGAAAGTGTTTGTACTATTCATTGATCGATTCCTTGCTTTCCGAATGAAATTTTCGATTGTACAAGTTGTCTCAAGAGAAATTGTATATTTCAAATATCGATAAAATAAAATAAACCGTTCATCGAAAAATATCTATTAATTATTAAAATACAGTCTTGGGGAATTTATTTCTTTGAAAAAATGTCGTCTAAATGTTTTCCCTCGCGTTCGCGACATTCATTCAATCAAATATTGAAATTTCTGATGAAGGATTGGCAGGTGGGCTTCGTGATGGCTCCCATTTCGTGGCGAATATTTTTCTAACTGGTCCAGGCAAGTTGGTTTATTAATGTAGACTTTAGATTTGAGGAAACTTCACAGGAAAAAGTCCATAGGAGCCGAATCAGTACTGCGTGGCGGCCAATTTATGTCATCTCTTCTCTATATTAATTTGCCTGAAAATAATTCACGAACTCGTGGCAGAGACCTTTTGGACGTGTGTGACGTTGCTCCATCCTGCTGGAACCATGTTCTTTGATTTGATGAAAATTTTGCAGTTCAGGCAACAAAAACTCATCTAACATCCTAACATAACGCTCTGAATTCATTGTAATAGCACGTCCCCTTTCATCTTGGTATGGACCGATAATTCCTCGAGATGACATTGCATCCCATAGGTCACTTTTTTTTTACGGAATCATTGTGAGGGTCAATCTAACCCATTTATAATTTCCACCTTACATTTAAGCCCTTTAAACCTGTACTGAAGCCTTTAAAAATGATTAAAAGTGAAAAAAAATGATAATAGTAGGATGAAACTCATTGGTGGAGGAAAGGAGAAAAATGAAAGAAAAAACAATTAAAAGGTTATCTGAGGTCGGGAAGTAAAAGGGGGTAAGTGTTCATGGGTAAAAAATGGTTTATCTCGATTCCGGCGAAACCATAAGTCCTATGGAAAAGATCTAAAACTTTTGTCTTTACGCTTTTTTCACATACCTCAAAATGCATGTCGTAATTGAAGTAATCAAGTTTTCAGTTTTTTTTTCTTTCACAAAAAAAAATTTTTTCACGAGATTCAGTGAAAACTTTCCTTTTCATGTTTCAAATACAGTGTAATTTTTTTGATTCAAAATATTGATTTGTTCACCTGATTTTGACTGAATATCGAAAAAGCACCCCAATTTTCATCCAAAAGTCTTGCGTAAAAATATCTACTTTTTCAAAGAAGTTGGTTGGCAATTTGTTCGTTGAAATTTCCCCTTTCTGATGGTGTAAAAAATATCCATTACAGAGGTAAATTTTCTTAGAGAATGCAAAAATAAACTACTATAATTAACAACAAAATAAACCCATAAAGTTTATACTTATTCAATATGATATCAACAATATTTTGAGAAAGATGTTTAACCTTCTTCAAATTATATGCTTAGATACTCATTTATTATTACTCCAAAATAATTGATATACATAAGTGACCTACGGAAAAGTTTAGCCAATCAAAAGCTATTTCATGGAGAAGTAGGACAAAGGCTAGTAGGGTCTGGGACTTACTAAAATGATATTTTCAATAAAATTTTCCATAGAAATGTATATTTTTTTGACGTCATCAGAAAGCAGAGATTTCAAGAAACAAAAAGCCCACGATCTTCAATGAAAATATAGGTATTTTGACCTTTCGGATTGAATAATATCAAGGCAAACGAATAATTTTTTTAAATCAAAAGAATCACAGTATATTTGGAGTATAAAAAGTAAGCTTTCATCGAATTCCATGAAAAGAAATTTTTTATATGGAAGATTAAAATAAGAAACCAAAAACTTGGTTATTTGAAGTTTTTTTCACATTTCGAGGTTTTGTGAAAAAAACAGTAAAAACAAAAGTTGTTGATCTTTTTATTACCCTCAACTCTGCCGATCAACATTTTTCCATAGGACTCGCAATTCTGCATGAAATCGATTTAAACCGTGTTTTACCCTCAAACACTCACCCCCTTCCACTTCCCGACTTCAGATCGCCTCTAAATTATTTCTTCAATTTTTGTTATATTCTCATCCTTTTTCAATGGGTCTTTTATTCTACTATCATTTTTTATCCACCCTGGTTTACTTACCTTGTCTACAAATATTTCTTATTCTGGAAAATTGTATTCACAGTCTACAGTATTCCTTCTAATCAATAAGTCGGCGTATAATAATTATGTTGATTAAGATTACATATTGTGATGATCTGAAATATTTTTTTTATTCCTGATTAGCAGGACCCTTAATTATCAGATATTTCCGAAACAACAGATACGATCGGGTCGAAATTTGTCGATTGATGTCAAATAAAAATCTTATCCAGAACTTGAAATGGAAATTTTCAATTATTACTCTTGGATTTTTTCCAGTTGAAGACCATGAACTTTTCAAAAATTAAAACCGGATCGAACTGAAATTTGGTACTCCGTTGCAAGATATTAATTACAAGTCCGAGTAAAGTATTGAGATCTGATGAATATTTCTTGAAGAATTTTTTCAACAAAAATATGAAAATTATTGAAAAAAAAATTTTCTTGCTTCGCTGAATATATGATCCCAACAATCAGAATACATAGGTAGTTTCTGAGATATCGGGAAAATATCTCAAAACTTCAAACGAGTATAGGTATAACTCCGTTATTGTTTGGTCGATTCATCAAAAAGTTCCAAGTCGCTAAGCTCATTTCATCGTCATCGATTTTGACATCGGATTCGTCATCAATGATTCCAACCTACTAGTTCGTTTTCGACTCAAAATTCTAAAATTATAGACGTTTGGGGAAAACCATAGCACGTTGTTCCCTAGAACAGGCGAGTAAAAACAGAACATGGAGAGGTAGGCTATCCTGCGGATTCAATATTTCCGATTAAAATTTTCAACAAATTACAGAAAACTGAATTTCTGAGTCTTCTTTGAGACCGATCCATCAATCCTAAGAAACAATATTATACAGAACGGTGACACAAGTATTGTTTCATTGATATCACTATCGAATTTTGTTGACTTATTGTTTCATCATAAACTGATATGATGAAAACTTCATTCAACAAAGTAGTTACTGAACTGATAGTTGAGTCAATATCAAATTCATATATCACATTTTAGAAAAAATATGTTTGCACAATTATAACTTTTGTATGTAAACAGTGCATACTATGACGAAGCCATGAGGAGTGATAGCAAGCGAAAAATTCGTCTTCATTTTCCGTTCAGTCAATGCAATCGATCACAGAACAGAAATATTTTCATACTTCGTCAAAACCTCAAGAATAGACACTAAACACTGGTAGCAGTAGAACAATATCCATTGTGTGTAACGCTTACTCATGCTGGCATCATTATAATCGCGAGTATAAACAAAAGCTCTGCAATTTGAAGCACAATGCGTAAGTCGGAATTAACGTCGTCGTGCCAGGAGTGTACCCAGGCATAAAACCACACCGAATATCTCATATTAATCTAACTCGTCTTTACTATGCACGTTCAGTTTCGGAACACAACCCTTCAAGGCATGATCGCGACTTTGGAATTCTATGATTCCTCATACTTTCGAACACAGAATCTTCACACACATAATCCATTTTGTAGGCCACTATCATAGAAAACTCAATCTCACTCTAACTTCGACGTTGCCACGTAAAGAAACAATCAGGGAATACTGGGATACACTTGCGGATATACTTTATGTCAAATTAGTAGATCAGGAATGATTTTCTCGATTTGTATCAGGTGCAACCCTCAGAAGACCGTGGTTTACACCTAGAAACTCGAGCGAATACTAAAGATACCCCACTAAAGATTGCATTATCACGTCCCCTTCCCGTATATGTATAATAGCAAATTTATAACCTGATAATCTCAGTCTGAGATGATAAAAGTGTATACACTCCGTCATAATAATGGCGATACCTTATCACCTTTGTTTTGGAGGCATTCCACAGACTTATCAGTCTCAGTATGTGTGAGCTGAAAGTGTGAGATAAGGGACGTCATTCATGAAATTTTTGTCGCGACGCATACGCGGCGTAGCGGGGGTGTGCCTTGAGACAATCGCGTTTTATCTGGCAGAGAGTATTGAGTGGTTATTTTGCAATATGGTTAAGATAGGAAATACATTTAGTGATTGTTCATCTTATGCATTATTCATTTATTCTCATATTTGCTGCGATTAGATTAAAGAAATTTCCTGAAATTGAATCTGAGTGTACGACAACAATAGGGAAGTTTCCGAAATTATTAATGAGAAGAAAAACCAATCTGTACTTGATCTTTGGTAGCACATGGAGACATTGCCCCACCATAACGAATAGGGGCAATATTTTTTTCGGATTTCGCATGCGAAAATATCAAAACCATCCTATTATCCTCATAGATAAAGTATCCATTTGAAAGACTTCATAATTGACATACTGTTGAGGAAATACCCTATCATTAGAAAAATCTAGAAAAGCACTGACATGAAGTCATCAGCTTTTGCGCGCATGCTCAAGTTCTTGAAATGCCTTAAGTGATTCTGTATCTATTAAGTATTATGGCTTTGTTAGTTGTGTTGATACATAAAATTGGAGTGTAGGTAGTGATTTTTCAACGAACAACTCAGTGTTTTTTTATGAGCAATGAATTTGGTGTTTGAATGGGAGCTCACGTATATACACGTGCTGAATTTCGATTCAATAATGTCTGCATTCTTGTGAATATTAGAATGACGAAATTTCCCACACTCCAGCCGACTCTAAAAACGATAACTTTGCAAAGGAATAACTTGGGGATTCAAAATTTTAAAGCTCAAATACGAAGGTTATGTTCCGAATGCACGAAATCTGCCTAACGGTTTAGTAGATAATTCACAAAAATGCAGACAAGATTGGGTCGACTTCAGATTGTAGATATACCATGAGGAAGAATTCGATTTCAAAATTGATTCTGTCCGACCGGCCGACCGTTCGTAGTCACGATAAATTGTTAAAGGAAAGACGACTCGAAGCTGAAGGGATTGAAACAAGGTTGATTATCAGAATGCGCCGGTTGAGTTCAGTATTGAGTCAAATAGAAATTATACTCATTTGAATTTTGAGGTTATTTTTCCAATATCTCAGGATAAAGTTGGATAGTTTGAACCAAGGGTGGATTTACTGGGGTGGTTTTTTTCTCGCAAAAACTACCGAACAATACATGTAGTTGAACCATATTACTTACCCCTTACCCCCCCTGAAAAAAAGTTGAACTAGATTACCCCCTCCGAAAATGTAACATGCAACTGCTCGCAGGATTTTAAGGGATCGTGATGTACTTAAGTAAGCTCTGAAAAAAAATTCAATAATATTAAACATTTTTTTTTCGGAAACTATTCATAAGATTTTGCTGAAATTTTTCTCACATCTTGAAGTCAGTAATTCACAACAGCGAACTAAATTTCAGTTCGATCTGATTTCAATTTTCAGAGGTGCTTGTAAACGTATGTCAAGTTTCGTGTTTTTTTCGTCCGTATCGTTGTTATTTCTGAAACATCCTACAAAATACTGATCCGATCAAAATGAATTTTGATATCAATTACAATGAAGAAAATTGTATGATAGTTCCATCAATAAAGAAAAGGCTTTACGGCCGACCGTAAACACAATAACTTCTGGAAGAAACAACTTAGAAACTCGATATTTGTAGAGTAGGTTTGGACCTTAATTACGAAGGCGGAATTCGTGAATGGGTAAAATCGAGCCAATGATTCCGCAGATATACCCATTCAAAATTTTATTTCCCCAATATTCACAAAAAACAGATTTGATCGAATGAAAATCTTGATTTTCATCGAAATATGACTGTTTGAAGGTTCATACAGAATTTCATAAGGATAGTATGATTAGAAGATCACAGAATATTAAATATTCGAGAAGAAAAAATTAAAAAAATTTTTTTCAAATCGTTCTAATGACACGATCTTCACGAGAATCTGCACAAAGTTATTAATCAGCATCTTCAAATTAGCTGGCAAGTTTCATCATGATTGACTCAGTATAAAAATTTAGAAAATATTGGAAAAAAATGTTCTAATGGGGGTTTTTCCTGAATTTGGGTTATTACTGGAAATGCGAATTTGAACATAATGATTATGGGTTTGATTCATCATGTTCCCAAATTACCTTCTGAAAGTATTCAAAATCAGGTTTCAAAATTGGGGCTTGGGATTTGTCAGGCATGCATGAAGTGACAATGGTAGAATAGCTTTTTCTGCTATAGAATAATGAAATATTTATTCCTATTCTGTGGTACACATGTGTTCTTGTCAATATAACCAAACAATTTCCGTTTGCGATTTGCCAGTAATATGACAGTATGACAGTCTGTGCTCTTCTTTTTCTATTCCTTGGTCGTTGTCTTCTACTCTAACCAGATCGAAGTATAGCTATCTCTATTTTTCTAAGCAAAGAAACACATTTGACACCCTTTTCTTTCCGAGAAAGCTGAATTCGACGTTGCCATATCGTGCACTCATGACAAATCCATTTAATTGCAAATCCCCATTTTTACTTTTCAGTTTTAGGGTATCAAACATTTTTTTAAAAATATAATATTGAAATTATATGTTTGAAAAAGTTTCGACTTAATCGGATCTGTATTTTTCAAATTATTGGGAACAAATTAAGAGATAGCGATACCTTCTACTCAGAGTTCACATAGCAGGTTTGGTTTCCAGCACGTTGAATTCATAAATTTTTTCAACCAGAGTTTCTGAACTTCTCTCATATATAAGAGAAATCAGGCATCCTAACACAGTTTTTGTCTCACGGCACCACAAAATGAGTCGTATAGTGCCTATTTAGATTTTTATCAAAGCGTCACCTTATTTGTTCCTCTGTTTGGCAAACATGACCCTCCTGAGAATGTTTGTCAAATAATCTTTTATTTGTATTGTCCGCGTGCTATTAAGATCATTTACAAGGGTTTTTACCTTTCTCCTAAATATGTATGTTTAGGATATTTTGCACTTTTCGGTCCGACACATCGCCAAGTTTGCCAACATTACCTGACCCATGATTCCCTATGACAGCCGGAGACGGTCCACGTGGTTGGGATAATATTTTGCGGCTTTTACCCCAAACCAAAAGGATAAATTAATTTGCATGTTTTCAAGCAAGTTAGACGTTTGGACTATAAGAAAACCTGTGTCTGTTGTTCGAGACGTGTCACCTAAAATATCTTTCGTTATTTCTGCAAAGTTATTCTGGGGCACAGTTAATAACTCTATGCGTATATATGTACCTTAATACACCTAATTACGATGGAATGAAACCCGAGACTTATTAATTCAGGAAAAGTGTGTGATTGTCCTAAAGCGCCGGTTACTTTCGTTAATCGGTAAAATCCACCCATCAGTTTCTAAATTATTGCCATCTAAAATATTGTTCTCTTCTTACATGACTTCAATAACATCGGTCTCATTGAATTGAAACTGAATATATTTCGAAAGTATGAATTTTTTTTCAAATTTTTCCATGGATAATTCCTCATTGATACTGTCTCATCTTCCTACAAAGTTTCATTTCGATCAGAAAAATATTTTTCGAGTTATTGAAAAATCAAAATTTCCAATGGCTGTAACACACAATCCATTCGGCAAATTTAGCCCATTAACGAACTCAGCCGAGATATTTAGGATCAAAACCTAACCTAAAAATTTCAAGATTCTTGGACTTTCGGAAGTTACAACACGCACGGCCGGACGGACAGAATAAAATTGAGTTCAACCCAATCGTTTGATACCATTTTCGGCTCAAAATTCGAAAATTACAGACATTGTTCCCTAGAACAAGCGCGTAAAAACAGCGGGCCATCGTTTTGTCCCAATGTCTGTAATTTTAGAATTTTGAGCCGAAAATGGTCTAAACGACTACGTTGGACTCACTGATGACGAAAAGGGTGTCAAAATCGATTATGTCCGGCCGGATGTACGTGTGCACGATTACGGTCGTACAGAGAATCCTATCGACCGAAAACTTGCAAGGTAGGTTGATTTCAGAATGCGTTTATTGGCAAAATTCGCCAAACAGTTTCGGAGTTAGAGCCTTTTGAAGTTTTGAGGTTAATTCCCTAATATTTCGAGAACTATTTATGCGATCGAATTGAAACTTGACAATTAGTTAGAACATAATGAATTTTGGTATAAAGGTGGCCAAAGCTGATACACAATCACGTGAAGAAAGTTGTGATAATCATTCCTCAGTAAAAAATCTGACGTCTTCACGTCAGTTGTATTTATCTTCTAGAATTTCTTCTGGTTATATGATATTTCCAAAAATCTTGGAGGTATTTTACTAGTTGCTATAATATACGTTTTAATTGAATCGGATCTGTATTCGTCGAATTATTGGGAACAAACTTGCAGGGTAGGTTACATTTCAAAATGCTACGATTAAATTTGTTAATCGGGAAAATTTACCAAACGGTTTCGGAGTTAGAGCCTTTCGAAATTTTGAAGTTATTTCCGTGATAATTCGGGAACTATTGGATTGAAACCTGGCAGTCAGTTGGAGTACAATGACGCGCAACCTTATGCGAAATTTAATTGAGCTCATACAGCCAGTAAATTTTGAAATAATTTCTTTTCAAAATTTTTTTTTAATAAATTTTTCTCGGAAACTGTTCTTCATATGTGGAAAAATTTTTTTCGCAGACCTTGAGCTTCAAATTTCACATCTGTGTACCAAATTCCAGTTCAATACGATCATAATTCTCGGAAATATTGGGAAAAAATATGTCAAATTTCGTAATTTTCTCCTCGGTATCGTACCTTTTTCGGAATACCTAACTCAAAAAAAAAATAGAAAAGCACTGACAGGATGTCAGCAGCTTTCACGGGCATGTTCAAATTCGTTGCCAAAACTGTCATCTCCTTTGAACATGTGCACAAAAGCTGCTGAGTTCACGTCAGTGCTTTTTACGCGCTTGTTCTAGGGAACAGCGCGTTATCATTTCGTCTAGATGTCTGTAATTTTCGAATTTTGAGCCAAAATTGGTCTCAAACGACTAGGTTGGACTCACTGATGACGAATCCGTGGTCAAAATTGATTCTGTCCGTCCGGCCGTGTGCGCTGTAACTCTCGAAAGAAACGACCTAGAGTCTTGAAATTTTCAGGTTAGCTTAGGATCCTGAATAACTCGGTTAAGTTCATTAATGGGCCAAATCTGCCGAATGGTTTTTGTGCTACAGCCATTTGAAATTTTGATATTTCAATGACTCGAAAAATATTTATCTGATCGAAATGAAACTTGGTTGGAAGATGAACAGTCAAAAGAAGAATTATTCATGGAAAAATTCGAAAAAAAATTTTTTTTTTGAAAATTTTTATATTTCATTAAAACTTCACTTAAATTTCCGAGTCACCATTTCGCAAGGTGAACAAGCGCGTAAAAGCTGCTGATGTCACGTCAGTGCTTCTCTAGATTTTTTAGGTTTTTTCTTGATGCGATTTTGAAACCTGAAAAGGTATGACATGCTTGACATCCTTGTGATATTTTCTCACCATTCATAAGTTTTATTGTATGCCACTAAACATATTAATAAAAATTCCGTCATATTCGAATTTCAACTGCGTTGGCGTTCACAAGAAGGACAGTCTATCCCAACAAGGGTCGGCTTATCTATGTTTGTCCTTTATCTCAGTCAGAAAAACACGTCCGAACCTTATCTGAATTATTGTTTATCATAATTTTTCGAGCCAAGTGAAATATCGTTAAGATTCGACAACTGTAATCCTCGATTTTTTTCACAATTCCCGACCAAAGATATGGATGAGTATCATACGCCGTTGCCGACAACCCCAAAACTTAGAAAATGACGATTCATCACCTGATAAGTGCGTTAATGACGTTTTTATTGAACGATCCGCTGACATATTGAGTATCCAAAGGAATATTTGAGAAGGGACAAATTGAGTTTTTTTTTGTTTTTATGGTTTACAAAAGATTGGATTGACTTTTCGATTTTTTTATACGATCGTTAAGAAGATATGAAGACGGTAGATCCTTAGGTATCGGTGATCGAAGCAATAGTATGATGGGGAGTTGACAGATTTGTTGGAGTGGAGAACGAGTGTTAGTTTCGGGTGTACCGAAAGTCAACTGCTTTTACAAGAAATAAATGAGTTGGTGCGTGATAATGTTTATATTCTAACGCCTTGAATCATCTGCGAATATATTTACCTTATGAACTGCATTTTTGTAGTTTTCTGTAATATTCACTTCAGATTTACGTACTTTTATTTCGAAGGTTGAATTATAAGATTCTAATATCCAAAATAGTGGTATTCAGTTGATGAATTATACAGGGAGTTTCACCATAAATTGGACGAACATATAGTCGTGTAAATGACATTGGGAAAGTCATTTTTGCTTTATGACATATACCCCGTTTTCGAAGAATATGCGAGATACAATGTCAACTTAGAGCCATATTGTGACAACTGTGGTGACTTATTCAATAGTGGTGTAGAATTCTCGAAAAAAAATTTAAAACGGCGAAAAACCTACAGATTTGGGATTTCATTTTAGATAGCCAAATTGGAGAGCATTTTTTCAATGTATTTCATTTTCTCCGTGTAATGATTTTCACAAAACTCAAACTGAACTTTTTTTGAATGTTTACAGTGGAAAACAAGTTCCTCGAAAATGATTGGAATCTTTTGAGGTTGAACTAACTTTCATTCTGAACACAGATGGGAAAACAGAATAAAAAAATATCCATTGGTTTTCATTTCGTAGCCTTCCAATGATTCCGGTCGGAGTACCTACTTAAATCAATTTTATTCAGAAGACTGGTCGCCTTACGGATGCAAAAATTGTGCTTATGAGTCTCCAGAATGACCAGGATAGAAAATTCTCAAAAAAACTTGACAATCGAACTCGCTCCACTTTCGGACAGTGGGGTCACGTTAACTCTAGAGTATAAATTTGATTTATTCTGATAATATTATGTTCGTTACCATGCAACGGTAGTTGTAGAATGTTAAATGATTCGATTTCCATGAAAATTTTTTTGAAAAATTTTTTTTTGTTGATAAATTCATATTTCTATACGGGCCATTCTGGTGACCTATAAGCACAATTTTGACCTCTGTTGGTCCGCCAGTTTACTACATGAAATTTTTTAAGTACTACAAGTTTATATTTTCACGGTAAATCTCAGAAAATCGAGTACATTCAAATGATACAATCCAATTTAGCAATCGAAAATAAAAAATCCAACTTTTCCGCCATTTTGAAATATTTTTTCCGGAAGTCTACGCCACAATTGAATTTACCATCAAAATATACTTAGATGAGACCAAAAACCGTTATTTCAAAGGTCACGCATAACTCATTATAGTGATCAGAATATTGCTATAAGTTGACATTAACCACCCTGTATATCATTGTTGAAAAATATTCAATAGATATTTCAGCACATGATAAATCTCTATTATCTTTGTTATAACGCCTGTTATATAGGGAATAGCGTGCGCTATCGTTTCGTCCAAATGTATGTAATTTTCGATTTCTTCCCCGAAAAGGATCACAATAACTTGTGAACGAAAAGAGCTAGCGACTTGGAACTTCCAGAGTAGGTTTCCTATAAAATGCAACGACGCGCAACTGCTTGCAAAATTTTGTTGGGACCGTACCGTTAGTGAGAATTTTCCAAATTATCGTTGACATTTTTTTTCAGAAGCTATCTATCAGATTCCGAACCTTGAAGTCAATAAAGTACAACAGTGGAGCATAAATTTCAGTTATATCTGATAATAGTTTCCGTGGATATTGGGCAAAAAATATGTCAAATTTCGTTGGTTTTTTCCTCGTTATCGGTGTAATTTCCAAAAATACAGATGAGATCGAATTGAAATCTATAGGGCCTTCTTGATACGAGAGGATAGTCAGCCCAAGGAAATCCAATGTTGCCAAATGTACGCATAGAGATGAATACTTAACTCATATTTGAAAACCGATCAAAAATCGAACACCGTCCATAAAATAGAGTATGGTTAAGTTTAATTTTGTTGTCTGGTTAGGTTAGGTTAGTTTAATTTAGGACAGTGTCAGTTTGAATCAGAAACGGAAATTTGGCGCGTTAACTGACCTAACCAAATGTCCGTTTCTGATTCAAACTGGCATTGTCCTAAATTAAACTAACCTAACCTAACCAGACAACAAAATTAAACTTAACCATACTCTATTTTATGGACGGTGTTCGATTTTTGATCGGTTTTCAAATATGAGTTAAGTATTCATCTCTATGCGTACATTTGGCAACATTGGATTTCCTTGGGCTAACTATCCTCTCGTCTTCTTGATTGATGAAAGCTTTGAAAGCTCATGCAAAATTTCGTTAGTACCATAAATGATTAGAAGATTTAAAGTAGAGATGCTTTCGGAAAGCATTCAGAACATGAAATTCAGGAAAATTTATATCAATTCATTTCAGGCCTATACTATCCCCATGAAATTATGCCCCCGTTTCGTTGTCGGCAATTTGCTTTTTATTACAAAGTTTGAATGTTATCAAGTCATTAATTCTGAAATATGAGATTTTCAGAAATTTGAAGTTATTTTAATGAACCAATACTGTACTTACTTCTTAACACAAAATTTCTGAGCTATAATTATTTTTGAGAAGAAGTGAATTTCAAATTAGAACAAGTATTCTGCAGGACAATATTCTTCCACAAATAATCACCTGGTCTGGTTTATGTCAGGACATACAGTATGCACAAATTCAGTATTTTTGTTGGGATGAATTTCTTATCTACCAATTCAGATCTCGAACGAAATTCTCAAAATTTACACAGTTGCACTTATCAATATATCGAAGGAAGTGCCGATCTTTATATCTGATCTCGTCGAAGGAACACAAATAATATTTGTCTAATATTGATCTGGTAAGCATCCTCCAGAGATTATACCCATCTATTTATCTCACTGTTGATCTCGAGATCCCTCAGCTTCATGTCAGGAAAGTCAAAAGATTCAGGGAAAAATTTGGACATTTGTTAACAACAATAATAAGTTGGGTAACATGGTGAGAACCCCAAATTATTCGGAAAGCTGTCGTAGGTATTTTCGCATGTGGTAGATGAGGAGATAATAGAGATTTACTTTTCCATATTCTAAAAGTAAATCTTCCAATATGTGTCTAAACTCCAATTGTTCGATAGTTTTTTCATTCTCGCGAACGTTGAATTGTTTCGTCAGAAATGATCGAAGGATATAATCTTCGAATGATTTTTTTTAATGTCTATTAATTTTCCTTTTTGGTTTAGGAATTTCGATTATTGAACCCAGCCTACTAAAACACGTTTACTTCATGCACATTTCGTATGATCGATTGCTAATTCAGAAATTAAGAATATAACTATTCAATTTTAGATTATTATGAACTGGAAAGATATTGAATTGTTGAGGTAGAAGACCTTTTGCATGAGAGTTCGAGAAATTTGATGACATTGGGTCGAAAGCGGTTGGGGTTTCGTTCAAATTAGTAGAAAGAGCAGTCACTCATCCAGATATAGACCCTGCCCAATCAAGCTTGACCTTATGATGAAAAAGATCTTCTAATCGTATGAATGATGACATTTTGAATGAAACTCTAAGTCTTTGTTAACCGAAATATTGATTGGATATAGACCAAGTAATCATGAGGTGGATTAAACTCATTCAAGAATTCGATTATTTTATTAACTTCAAACCCACTTTATTTGCAATTATCGAGTTTTCAAGTCATTTCATTCGAAACTTTTTGTGTTCATAGACTGAGGAAATAGACGACTTCGATCCAAGTTGCCAACCCACAAATTTCGTCCAAATTTACTATCACGTGGAAGAGGAATTTCAGAACAAATTCGTCATGATCAGGATCGCGTTGTCTATGAATATCCGTAAACGGTGCCTCGGCTCCTCAAACAAGATAATTCCTTCCAAATATAGTTTTTTGTTGAGATCATCTCCGATTGGCTGAAATTCAAGTTGGGATTCCTGATTTCATATCAATTGTGTCGAGTTTACATAGAATATGTTCCGCAAATCAACTTGGTAATTTCGGTTGCCGGTTTTCCGATCCGTAAATATGAAATATTTGGTTGGTTTCTGAAAAAAAGGTTAATTACCGAATTTGATTGTTAAAAAAGCGATATTTCTGTCACCAGAACGACAGTCAATGTTCTATAGTAATATATCCATAGCATAGAATAATCTTTATTTACTTTATGATCCATAGAACATAGACGAGACAACAATCAACAATGAAAAAATCATATAGATTACAGAAGTATAGTATATGGATCATAAGGTAAATATAGATTGTTCTATGCCTTGGATATGTTACCATGGAACATTAACTGTCGTTGTGATGATACATGATGTAAGTAAAACATGGTGTGCTCATCTGCTCATCCGTGATCGCATTTACCAATGATGAGGTCACTTTTTTCATTCAAATTCAAGAAAACATATATGAGCAGATGAGTACACCATATTTTACTCAAATCATGATGATAGAAAGTTTGCTTTTTCATCAATCAATTCCGAAATAACCGAAATAACCAAGTTGATTTGCGGAACATATCCTATATAAACTTGACACTATTAACATGAAATCAGGAATCCCAACTCAAATTTCAGCCAATCGGAGATGTTCTCAACAAAAATCTATATTTGGAAGTAATTATCTTGTTTGAGGAGCCGAGGCACCGTTTATTAATATTTATAAATAACGCTAACCTCATCATGTCGAATTTGTTCTGAAATTTCCCTTCCCCAATTATGGTGAATTTGGACGAAATTTGAAGGTTGGCAACTTGAATCGAAGTTGTCTATTGAATTTTAACACTAATTCTACATCAATGAGTCCGTTCTATACTATTTCCTGAAATAAAACAATGAAAAACATTTGGGAATCAACACAAAAAATAGGTATTTTTTAATGAGGAAAATGACAATACTTTTCCAATATTTATAACGTATTTAATCTCTTTGTTGATTGAAAATTATTTTGAACAACCACATTCTTCGACAATGAGTTAATCAGTATTCAGTAAGTAATTTTTTTCTTGACTCAACCATCGACGTGTTATGAAATAAATTTCGAAGCAAATGATTGCAAAAAACTCAAATGAGCCTTACTCGATAAAGATTTTGAATTAATTTGAAACACGTTAATATTTTATCTTTAGAAGTAACCATAAACATGAGTCCCAACGGTCTTTGAGACCCCTTTGGAATCAAATCACGAAAAAAATCGTATAATTATTTTTCTCAACTCAAAATAGCCATGGCTTGATCCCACAGTATTTTAAACTCCGATTACCCTATCCGATAGTCTTATCGAATCGATACTGCCATCTCCCGATTCCTTAGGGACAAAAACCAGGATAAACGGGCTACCACGATTTTTTTCGTCTGTGTTTCGTCCCATTAATCAGGGACCAAGCCGGGTTTCTTGAAGTCGCAGTGATATAAATCAGTCGAAACGATTGGCTTCGGTAAATCGAGACCCTGATCGGGAGCTTTATGGCCACACTTGACCTCCTGGGTCAACTCGTTTAGTTCTGGGTTGATCCTTCGGAACCGTCGTCAGTGGTGGATGTATTGAACTAAATTTTATTAGTCAATCCTTTACTCTTTACACGGAGCCGTCTTTATACGATATTAGAACATTTTAAAAACAACTACGGCATTTTGGCAAGAATGGTATATTATTCAACGAACATATAATGACTGCTATTGTTCACAAGAGTGAAGTTTGCGACACGAGCCGCAGGCGAGTGTCGCAAATCACCCAAGTGAATAAAAACAATTATATGCGAGATAAATACTGAACTTTGTCGACGAGTTCATTGGTGAAATTGGAATTATTCTGCATTTTCAACTAACTATATAATTGTCAAAATTGTCAACTTCATTCTCTGTGATTGTTGGAAGTTGTCAAGCTCACGAGAAACTTCAGAACCTACACTTGATCTATGCATGGAGTGTATAATATTCATTATACACGCCCACTTTCCACGGGATTGATTAATGTCATTTTTCTTGGACAATAGCCATAGAAACATATATTATTCAATGGTCGTTGACAATTATCCAACGAGCATATAATGATTACTATTATTCACGAGGGTGCAGTTTGCGAAAATCACCCAGGTGAATAACAACAATTATATCGGTGTTAAATACTTTACTTTTTCCACGACTTCATTGGTAAAATTGGAATAATTCTGCATTTTTTGTAACCTCCTAATAGAGTTGTCAAAATGGTCAACTTCATTTAATGTGATTGCTGGAAATTGTCAAGCTTACGAGAAACGTCAAAACTTTCACTTGATCTATGCATGGAGTGTATAATATCCATTTCATTATACACGCCCATTATCCACGGCCTCGACTAATGACTGTCATTTTTCTTCAACAAGGGCCATCGAAATATTTATATTATTCAATGGTCGTGGACAAACTATTTCATTTGATTTTGACGTAAAAAACAACATTATCCAACCCATGGTAACAAGGGTAAGTTGAGTTT
Source organism: Myrrha octodecimguttata (assembly GCA_958510865.1). NCBI lineage: Eukaryota > Metazoa > Arthropoda > Insecta > Coleoptera > Coccinellidae > Myrrha > Myrrha octodecimguttata. The sequence goes on from OY294057.1 coordinate 38,930,735, forward strand.
ATCCACCTGGTGAATTAATTTTTTTTCAATACACGTGTTATTAAAACAAATTTCAACTCAAGTTTATCGAACTTTCATTTAAACATATGTCAACAGTCATATTTGTCAATAAATATTGCTCATTTGGACCGGTTTCTAAAAAGCATTTCAACTCTTCTGTTGTGAAGAATACTTTTGACTTCTCTGCTATGTATCCTCTGAAATGTTGCTTCAAAAAATTAGATAGGATCGAATTGAGCTTTAGTACTTTATCGAAAAAACCTAGAAAAGCACTGCCGTGAAGGTAGCAGCTTTTGCGCGCATGTTCAAAGGAGATGACCGCTTTGGTAACGAATTTGAACATGCACCCAAAAACTGCTGCCTTCACGACGGTGCTTTCTAGGTTTTTCGATGAAGTACTATAGGTAAATTCGATCTAATCTGTTTTTTTTGTAAATATAGGGAAATAAAATTTTGAATGGGTATATCTACAGAATCATTGGGCGGATTTTACCCAGTCACTATTTCGACCTTCGTAATTAAGCCCAAACCTACTCTCCAAATATCGAGTTTCTATGTCGTTTCTTCCGGAAGTTATTGTGTTTACGACCGGCCGTTAGGCCTACCGAAACCCAATAACTTTCCAAAAATACAAATTAGACCGAATTGAAATCCAGAAATTTATGGAAAATGACAGTTCTAAGGTTCATACAGAATTTAATGAGGATAATATGATGAGAAAATCACAGAATATTGAATATTTGAGAAAAAAAAGTTGAAATTGTTCTAATGACACGATCATCACCAAATTTTGCACAAAGTTGTTTTGCTTGAATGGGGTGGTATCCCTTTTTATCTCTTTCTCAAACCGGTACCACGTCTAGTCCACAGTTTCAAAGGAAAGGCATTGTTCATATCTAAAGTAGGTACATAGAAATAGAGATTCCATTTTACTTTGAATTGGTACGTGTACGAATTTGGCGATTCGGAGGAAGCTATCTTCATCTCAAGTAGATTGAAGAAGATAGACTATGATAAATCCCGTATTTGATTTATTTTCAGCGCAGTCACTTCTATCTCTTTCCAGGGTTGACCTATCATCTAGGTAATCTTGCGACTTGAAAATTTCAATGAAATTTAAATGAAATTTGAAAATTTTCAGAAAAAATTTTTTTTTTAAATTTTTTCAAGGATAATTCTTTTTATTGATACTGTCCATCTTCCAATCAAGTTTCATTTCGATCAGATGAATATTTTTCTAGTTATTGAAAAATCAAAATTTCAAATGGCTGTAACACAAAAACCGTTCGGCAGATTTTGCCTATTAACGAACTCAACCGAGATATTTAGGATCTAGACCTAACTTCAAAATTTCAAGACTCTAGGTCTTTCCTTTCGGAAGTCACAGCACACACGGCCGGCCGGACGGGCAGAATTTAATTTGACCACGGATTCTTCTTCAGGGAGTTCAACCCAATCGTTTAAGACCATTTTCGGCCATAATTTCGAAAATTACAGACATCGTGACGAAATGATAACGCGCTGTTCCCTAGAACAGGCGCGAAGAGACGAAACGGAATCATTGAAAACATCAATACGGAAATTCCTGGGATTTCTTATGTCGAGGTAAAGTACCAATTATCGCTTTGTAAGTTCCAAGTTTTCGTCTCAAAACTGTTCCCTGTTCAAATGAGAATCTTCCTGCTCTAAGCTCTCTTCCGGGCACGACCATAGAATCGCGTCACGGCCACGCGAGGCTCCATAAATTTCGAGATATGAGGAAGAAGTAAATCAACCCACCTGCCGATAACTGTACTCCATTTTTTCTGCGGCAAGTTGCAGGGGAAGTGGCGTGCAGCCATCTAAACCCATACACTACCTATTATTGCCATTGTTCGCCGCTTTATTGCATATCCAGTTTCACAAATTGCCGTGGCAAGTGTGATCGCGATGTTGTCGCAAAGGTTGCCTCCGATCGTTACCTGTGTAGGCACCAAGTGTTTGTGGAAACGAGGAATTGGCAACACCGGTGGTTTCGCGGAAAGTGGAAAAATTAGAGCGTCATAACAATGGCATTTTTCGCGAGCTTTGGACGATTGAAATTATCCATTGCAGCGGAGGCATACTTCCTCATGTTTGAACAGGTCGTTCTTTCACTTGGTTTGAGGTCACTCGCTGATTTAAGGCGTTGGTTTGTTAGTATTGGCTTTCATTATGGATAAAACAAGGAACTGTGCTATGAAATGATAGATTTTCATACAATATTGACTGTTGCCGAAGGAAAATTTGATTTTACCACCGAAATAGACTCGAAAGAAATATTGGAGTTTATGAGAATGTGCTATGAAATGATAGATTTTCATACAATATTGACTGTTGCCGAAGGAAAATTTGATTTTACCACCGAAATAGACTCGAAAGAAATATTGGAGTTTATGAGAATGACTCTGAATGTTCAAGGGAAACTCTTCAAAATAAATGATTTATTCTATTGGTTAATGATCGGGTAGGCAGTCAATGAAAATGCATCAATGTCTCTCTATTGTATTGGCCTAGCATCGGAAATTTACATTTCCTTCTTCAGGGCTACTAAAAGTTACAAAGTAATCAGCAATGAAAAATATATACATGATAAATGATTTATACCTCAGCTCTTTTCAGACTGTATAACAGCTTTAGAGAGTTAATGTAGGGGTGGTTCGAATTTTCTGGATCAGAAGAATATTCTTCAAGTCGTACAGCAACATATAAGGAATCGGTATATTTTTTTGCAGCTGTCACTAAGGCCCATTATTTGAAAAAAAAAATTAAATAAAAAGAAGTTCAACCTTGAAATGAAATCATTGCTCTTTCGGTGAAATATTGCCATCATTTGCAAATATCTAAAATTTTCGAATTTGTTTTAAATGATTATGTTGGACTCATTCGAAGGCAAACTTCTAGAGTGTTTTATCCTACAGTACGAGATTCGGCTGCAGAATAAATGCGCTCATTGAGTTTGAAATTAATTTTTTACATGCACTCGTCTCTAGGACAATTTGTATACTCCATTCACTTTTATAAACTATCCCGGTTGGCCATGATTTAGGTCTATCTAGTTTTTATTACTCAAAACTGACGCAGGTTGGCACTCGTGAAATATCGGCAATGTCAAAATAATTCTCAGCGAAGTTGCCATATGCCAATGCCAGTTTCTACTCTGAATCTCAACATAATCATCACGCTTGGAAACTAAAAATGCCGAAGGTCATTTTGAAGGAGCAGGGACAAAGTATCAGGAAGTGCTATGTTGAATTGAAATCTGGTTTTTCTGTTATTAACCCTGATAATTCGGAATCAATAATTTATCACAAGCTATCCATCATTTTCGACGTATGTGAGTGTATCGTTCACATAGATTTCCAAGAACTTTGTAAATTGAGTTTGTTCTTTCAAGGTGACACAAGTTTTGTAGTTCTACTACATTTTCATAATGGAGAATTTCAAGTTGTGTAACAAGGTATTTAAATGTCTTCTGTAGGATTATTTTTTGAGAATTTCGAAGAATAAGGAATTCAATAGGTTTGTCTGTTCGTTAAGAAGTTTCACTGCAGGGTTATTCGAGTTCTTTTATTTTTTTTTTCGAATGAACTATCACAAAGTAACGGACTACTCTATCCATTAAATTTCGGTAAAATTTCAACAATCGATTCTTGATTTCTGTAGAAGAAAATAGCATAACTAGGTCTTCCAACCATGTTTATATACGTGAAGATTTCCAGTGTTAACAGAAGAAAAATTTTCTTCAAAATTCGCCATTTCTTTGGAATTATTGAATTCACATAATATTTTCTCAAATTCATTATTTTCCCAAAGTAAATTCACATTTTGAAAAATACTTAATTACTACTACCTCTGTAGAGAGGGCAACGTAGTGTAAGATATGTGACAGGAAAATGACTATAACCTAACATTTTCGAAATATACACGCTGAAATTTGTCAGAATGTCATGGCCAATCAGGATTGTTTATAAAAGTGAATGGAGTATATCTACACTACAGGGTTGTCCATCAAAATGAAGCCGCTAGTACGTAAAAATTGGTTTCAAGCAAATAGTCAATGAGCGCAATAATTCTGTAGCCGGATCTCGGACTACTAAATATCTCAAAGGAAACTAGGGCGTTCAGATTCAAACCTGGTAATTGATGTTTGTAAAATGCTGAAACTCAAACCAACACAAAATTTTTTTCCTAGGACTATTGATCAGATCAGATGAAATTTGGCATAATCCTTCTAATCGATATTCAACAACATTGCCCGCAATTTTAGCTCGATCAGTTGTATACTTTCGAAAATATTGGAAAAATAGTATATTTTTAATAAATGCTTCATAATCATAACTGCTTTTTGTCATGAGAATCTAACGACTTTCTTGGCTGTGACAAAAAGTATTCTGCTCATTTAGTAAGTATTTTGTTTATTATCGTCTACTCGTATCTCGAAAACTGATCCAACAGGAGGTTATGTTACGCCTTGTTTTGAAGGCAATTCGATGGCTTGTTTCAGAAATACCCTACAATCGACCTTTTCTGTTAGTATTTCTTCAATTTATTATTCCACAGAAATGGATAAATTAACTGAAGAATGAACAACGAATTCATCATTGCATCTGGAAGTTTTTTTTTCTCTACACGCAGGATTCGCTGATATTTTAGGAAATCCACTTAGCAAAAAATGTTCATCAATATTTCATTGCAATTCTTTTTATCGTATACTTTTTTTGTTATTTTGGTTTATTATTTAATATAAAATCAAATAATAAGGGCTCAAAATTGAGGGTTGGGGAAGAAGAATATTTCTAGAAACCTTCCCACCGAATTTTCATAAAACTCTCAAGGTTGATTACTGTTGCATAACTCAACATAAAAATTTTTACCCGGATGATTTCCGACCACTGGTCCCTGTGTTATAAAGAAAAACGGTGCAAATTTTGGGGGGAAAAACCAATGAGTTATGAATAGTATTAGTCTATAAGTTTTATTTGAGATATCAATGGTATTGGGTTATTTAACTGAAAAAATAATGTACCCTTGTGTAAAATTTGCAGCGTTTTTTGGAAGTACTGGCAAATAAGGTTAAGTGTATGGCATTTTTGAAAAGGGAATCGAATAACTGATTGTTTCACTCAACCTCCCTTGCCATTTTGAAATGAACTATATGATATGAACTTCATTTTCAATATTATTCAATGAATTCTTCTTCTCTGACAGCATTGTTGATTCTATTTATGTTCAATTCCCAGATATAATAATCTTTATTATCACGGGATGAAAAACATTTCACTGGGGTGGGTTAGTTCTCCAATGAATAGTTGATGAAATTGCTAATATACTTATTTCAAGAATTCAATATCATTTATATCTGAAACACTAAAAGAAAGTTTCTTAGACAATTTTTTATAAACATATACCATAAGCATATACTATAAGTGATTTCATTCAATTAAATCGGTCCAAAAATACTTCAAAATATTCAATGCGAACCTTCGTACCATACAGCACCTTTAATTTCAGTCGTTAATGAGCAGTTTTGCGAATAAAATTATTCAATATTCATAATTTGCGAAAAAGAAATATCAAGAAGCATCTAGTACACTTATCTTCACCTATATTATAAGTGACGTGTACGTTATTCGTGAATAATTAGTGGAAATTACAGTTTTCCACTGAGTAACCGTCTAATGAACAGCTTGCAGGATCGGCCTAAGAAGAATTTGGAAATGATAACGATCAATTCGATAATAGTTAATAGATAAAATTCTCATTTTCTAGGGAATCAGAGAATCTATTGGTAGAATATCTCGATTGATATGAGGATTTGTAGCTAAAAAAATCTACAACAAAAGATGAAATATCTACAATTCTTAATTTTTTCTAACGCAACGACATTTTGAAATTTGAAGTTTTCCAAAAACTATTTTAAAACTTACGATGGTATGCAGGTTTTCGAAATTGATCTTTCCATAACTCATACTACAATAACAATAAATAAGGGACAGTAATTAAAGAAATTCACTGACGTGAAGTCAGCAGCTTTCGCGCTTATGTTCAAATACGTTTCCCAAGGGGTCATCGTTTCAGGTAATGACCCCGTAAAACGCGATCTTCTTTTCATATATCCATATGAAATTCTGCACCAACCTTAAAACTATAAATTTTCGATAAAATACTAGATTCCAATTCGTGCCATAAGAACAATTTGAAAAAATCCATTAGGATTATTTTTATTCAATATTCTATATTCTGCGTACTTCTAATCATATAATACCTACTCACAAAATTTTGCATGAATCTGCAAGTTATCTTTCAATCAAGTACTCGATTCTGATTCGATCCGATCTGGATTTTCGGAAATATTGTGAAAATGAGATTTTGAATAATATATATCTACGGAATCATTGCGCGGATTCTACCCATTCACGAATGTTACCTTCTGTCGCACTACTTTATAAATTTCGAGTTTCTAAGTCGTTCCTTTCGGAAGTTATTGCGTTTACAGTAGGCTGGTCGTTTTGAAGAAAAAATTAGAAATATTTTTTATTCGCTTGCCATACGGACCATATTGATAGATCAAATATTATCGAAAGCTCAGTATATGAGTAAGGATATTTAACTTGGGGGGCTTTTTAGTCGAAAAAAATATATCTAGGAATTTTAAGGCCTTTTTTGTAATCTTTGTTGACTACTAAAGAGGAAAATCTCGAAGCAAGGCATACTCAGATATAAAACTTCTTCTGTTCGTCGTTTGAGAAATATTCTAATCGATCGTCCCATTATAAATTATGAATTGGGTCACACACTTTTTTTCAATAGTTTGAAAATTATAGATACGGTTGAATTTGAATTAAATGTATAGTGTAGGTATCCCAATGATTTTACAACAAACTTATCTTCAGTGTCGAACTAAGGCACATCCAGACCTTTTTCGAAGTGCTGTAAATCGAAAAATAAGTCCCAAGTTATTTCGTAAGAAATGCATCGATTCCGAAGAATAAGATTTCATAGAGATTTCTCATTCGATTCTTACGGCTTTCATTCGAAAAAAAATATTTGGATATTATGCACGTTACTGAAAAAAAATGTAATACGACCCTGACCGGTATTGTTCCAGTTTGACGACGCTTGCGCGGTAGCATTCGCTTTATCAGTCTTTCAGCGCGGCTCGTAGGGTGACTGATAACGACTTCCTCTAGTTATATGCTTGCGGCTTTAACGAATTGACGAATTACATATTTTTATATTTATTTTCACATGGACAACGTTCCCAACTGATAAGGAAAGTGTAAGTCACGCTGGCCTACCTACTCCCATTCCATCGCATCGGACTGTCAAGTATACACTGCTCCTGAAACTTAACGCACCAATTACTTCAATTTGTTTATTTCGATACGAATCCTAGCCTGTGGAAAGAATATTGAATTTTGGTTTATTATTTAATAAAATCAAATAATAAACCTTAAAATTTTACAGTTTACATTTTGATGTAGATTTGAATGAAGTAATAAAAAAAATCTAGAAAAGCACTGACGTGAGGTCAGGAGCTTTTACGCGCTTGTTCAATTTTTTTTGCACCTAATTGAGTGTTGGTAGTCTCCGCCTTATCACGAAGTTGCAATCTGATTGCACTTGTACCTCTTGAGATATTGCGGAAATAACGTAAAAATTCCAAATAACGAAATTTGGCTCATTTTTTTTCCTTCTGTTCCCGAAAGTGAATATCAGTCGAAATTAAATTTGGAACATTGTTGTTAAATACTGACGCTAAACTTTGTGCCAAATTCCATTGAAATCTAATCAATATTTTCAGAAAAAGAAAATTTTTCCATCAAAAATGTTGGAAATTTTTTAATTACATTTTTTTTTCATTTTCCAAGAATTAGATCCACACCAAATTTTGCTCTCAGTTGCGCGTAACAATTCTTAAACTGCCCACGAAGTTTCAATTTGATCTATTCAATACTTCATGAGATATCGAGGAATCAACCTCAAAATTTCAAATGGAGCTAACTCCGAAACTATCCAACCGATTCCACCCATTAACGAACTCAACCGAGATATTTGTACTCCAAACCTAATCTGACGATTTCAAGTCTCTAAGTCTTTTTATTAAAAAGTTAGAGCACATACGGACGGACGGACAGAATTGAAAATGACGACGGATTTTTCTTCATGGGTTTCAACCAATCGTTTGGGACCTAAATTCGAAAACTACGGACATCGTGACGAAATGATAAAGCGCTGTTCCCTAGAACAAGCGCGTAAAAAAATACGTCCGTCCGCCGTCCGTTGTCCGGCACTTTCCCCTGAAAGTACCGAACCGAAATCCGTGAAACTTAGTTGAAAAATCGTGTGTCGCTCGAGATTGATCCTCTAAGCTTTTCAGCAGGATCGGTGTACCCTAAGGGCTCAAAACTGGGGGTAGGAGGAAAAAAATTATTTCTCGGAAACTTGCCACCGAATTTTCATGAAACTCTCAAAGTTGATTACTGTTGCATAACTCAACCTAAAAATTTTCACCCGGTAATTTCCGACCAGTGGTCTCTGAGTTATAAAGAGAAACTCTACAAATTGTGTTGTGGAAAACCGATGAGTTATAAATAATATATAAGTTTTATTCAAGATATCAATGGTATATTGGGTTATTTAACTGAGAAAATAATAAACCCTTGTGTAAAATTTGCAGCGTGTTCAAATTGGATGTTGAAGCGGTCACCCTTTCAAGTAGCGGGCCCGCCCAATGCCGCCTAACTTCGCGATAATACTTTTTTGCTTTCACCTCATCATACGCACCTCCCGCAATGATGCTAAAACGTTAATACTGTGTTTTTAACCAAACACACCCGATTTCCATTCGATCCAATCTGTATTTTCTCAAACAAAAGTAAATTTGAATTTCAAAGGAGTAGGTATATCTACAGAAATATTGAGAGAATTTTACCCAATCACAATTGAGTCTCTAAGTCGTTTCTATATGAAGCTTTCGAAAAAACCACTGAGTGTTGCCAACAACGAAGCATCAAGAAGGGCTCTGTAGAAAAACATCTTTCGAAAAAAAAATATTCGAACTCCCCTCAATATTTTTATATTATAGAGAACGGTACCTGCTTAGTGAAAAGCATTGAAGTGAGGTCGGGAGCTTTTTCGCGCTTGTTCAAATTCGTTCCGAAGCGAAATTTGACAAATTTTCGAATGTTTTCAAGAATAATTATAAACGTAAACCCATACTTTTGGTACACTGATGTTGAACAAGGGCTTTATAATCTGTCGCAAGTTTCATACAAATCTTAAGAGCAAACAATATACCTCGAATACAACAACGTGACATTTGGAGGCTAGAGTTAGTTTTTTTTCGAAAAATTTTTTTGGCGCAAAAGGTTGAAAAAAAATCGTAAAAACGCGCAAGTTTGCCACTTTTCATATTCAAGAATTTTTGGAAAAATACAAATTGAAATGAGTGAATGATGGAAAAATAACTAACATTGCGCATTCGCACAAAAAAATTAAGCACATCCCAAAAACAAAATTTTCAAAAAATACTCACTGAAGCCTGCAGAACGACACCCCGTTTTTTCCTATAAATGTCGAAATTTCTCCGAATTACAATATTTCACGCGGCTATCGGCAACGTTGGAGCATGTAGATCGTGTGCAGGTGCCTGACCTTGAGATATTAACGAGGTTTAATGAAACTTTAGTGTGGCTCTGTTGCCTAGCCCTAAATTACTACCACTTGATTTATTTTGCTCTTGAGGAGTTCAGAATTTTTCTTTATTTGTTTTTACAAATATCCTATTCTATATATGATTGCCGATGTATTTTGGTTTGAATATTGATGCTGCAAACTGACGAATTTCACACAATTCAATTCAATCACAATTAAAGGAATAATTAGAAGCTGATTCCTATACAGGGTGAGTCTTTGACCTTGCGGAATATTTTAACAGAAGATTCCTGAAGCCAAAAGAAATACTTTTTTCCCTTACCATTTTTTTCGATTCGGCTTGGTTCGTAAGATACAGACTGTTGAAAATCCATAAAAAAATTTAATTTTCGATTATATCTCGCGAACGATCTCATCGAATGAGATGATTTTTGGAATATAGTTTTTATTGATACGATGAATGTTCTTGGATAACAAAATTTCATCCACATCCTCCAGTTTCTTTAATATGACCATAACATTCCATAAAAATTACCATAAATTCAAATAATTCAACTTTTAAAAATAATTTGAATGCTATTTAACGAATTTTTGACCATTTTGGAAAGTAAAAGTATTCTTTATTCTTTTTCGTATGATGCGCCGTTTTCGAGTAATCTGAAATTCAAAAATAAAAAATATCTGTGAAATTCCGAGAATTGGGTACTTTGACTGAATGCAACTCTGTTCAAAAAATTCACAGAATTAAATTTTTCCGTGTTGCCACGTCTAAAAGTTGAGAATGGAATCCTAGCATTTTTTATTTGGAATGATTTGTAAGCGGAGTAGCCGATTTTGGCCAATTCACAATGGACGTAACCGTAAGAATCCCGCAACTCGTGCCTAAAAATCAAAGAGGAAACTACAAAATTCATAAGTACCAGAATCTTCACAATAGGTTCAACTTTTCCCAAAACTATATCTGTGTTATACAGTGGTGATTCGTTCCTGAATCCATTAATGAAGCTTCCTTTTCAATTTCGAGCTAATTTGTGTAGTATAATTGATTAACTTCTCACTTTTCCATGATAATGGGGATTCTTACTGACTTGAATGCAATCTTTCTGCAGACCCATATTTCTTGAAATTATGTACAGAACTTTGATAGTATTTATTTTGAGGTATTCTTCAAATGCGCATTCATAACATAACAACCACCATGACATAACCCTAAAACCACGGAGCCACAGATTTATAGTTCAGTTCAGAATCATAGACTTTACAAGTGTATACATAGAATAAGCATATTGTGTGTTTGATTTCGAAGAGTTCTTTCTATCTGTTCGTCAATTTGGCAACGTTTTAATAATAACAAATTGAAGATGAATCTCAAAGCTAATATGAGTGATAGCTAGATGAATTCCTCATTATCGAAAATGAAACCAAGAGAAGAGTATTCAACTTTTATCGCCCACGAAATCTAGAATACCTAACTTGTTTATTGTACTATATATACAACTTTTTTCAGCAACTGGAATGTAAAAAGTAAGTTGACGCTTGTTTTTATAACACAGTTGCTTATTTCGAAGATTTGAATGGTATATCTTAGGCTTGGAAAAACTTCAGTGTTCAGGTTTCCAGGGGCGGCTAGCCTATTATGAAAATTTATAATGCCTATATCTTTTTATCTAAGCCGAATCGGAAAAATTGGTAGAGCACAAATGTGTTTGTTTCAGCTTCAAGAATCTTCTGTTAAAATATTCTGCAAGGTCAAAGACTCACCCTGTATACCTAGACATTGAGACTGTGCAGGTATCCCTAATCTGTCGTTTTATCATTATTCAATATCTAACCAAACATTCACATAAAATTTAGCCAATAACCCTAATGAGCTCAAAAAATCATTTCCTTAATGTAGAACTTGTTTTGAATTTTCAACCAATGATTGTTGTAAGGAATGTGATATTTTCTGAAAATATTTCATTTAGGCCAATGTACTTCTTGAAATGAACGCTTTTTTCCAATTTCCTCAATCATTTTGAGACGGATAAGATAAGATATCCTGCCTTTTTTCATCCGGTATAGGTAGTTAAAAAAATACCTTGTTTTCTCACATAGTAGTTTCATCATAAAGTCAAATCTTCCTGGATATACATCAAAAAATTTTGCATAAACCATCTAAAGATCTATAGTCATTTTGTGATTATAAAGATGTGGACTTTCTATACTTTTGAAAATTTATTAGGAATAATTTTTTTATCCTTATTTTTTCCAGGACAAATTTAGTTTCCTGACTTCTGTTCGTCCGACACGAGATTATAGCGTGAAAAAATAAGGTTAATGCATAGTGAATTCCAACCGAATAACTTAACCATTAGTCTCAATAAAAATGATATAAAATGAAGCATGTTATATTCACAAATAATGTCCCCATGCTTAGAGAATTTTAAATTTATACGCAATATTTTCGTATATACGAGAATATAGTATACGAGACCAACACAAACGAGACAAACTGTCATCATATTTGATTTAATCATTGAGAAATACTTATAGAAACTTAACTCAAATACAACTAGGCACTTCTACATTTTGTATCTCAGAAACGAAGTACCTGCGGAAATGTTAATAGGAAATTTCTTCCCATTCTGCCGCTAACATCAATATTTACACGTTTCAGAAACATCCTGTAACCCTATAATATAGGTAGATATGTGTAAATTTTCATTCAAAATTTTTTTGGATCATATAATATCATACAATCAAATTGAAGGCTTCTGCCAAGAAATGTATTCATTTTGTACACAATTCATGGTAGATGTTACAATTTTTGTTGTCTTCATTGGATTTATGACGTGGATTTATATCCTGGGCCGATAACCCCTGACCGAGTGTTATCTCAAAAGCTAATGGGTTGCTTATATAACTAAACAGCTGAAACGCATGTAGATTGTTCTTTTTCTGATGAACTCTTATTGATGGAATCACTCATATATTTCATGATAAAACTAGGTATGATTATTGATTGTATATAAAAGCTGAGAAAATAAACGTCTCAAATATGTATTTATCGTTTGTTCACACTTTGCCATATTTTCGAAAGGAAGGACCCAGAGTCTTGAAATTTTCAGGTTAGGTTTTGATCCTGAATATCTCGGTTGAGTTCTTTAATGGGCCAAATTTGCCGAATGATTTTTGTGTTACAGCCTTTTGAATTTTTGTTTTCAATAACTCGAAAAATATTCATCTGATACAAATGAAACTTGGTTGGAAGATGAACAGTGTCAATAAGAAGAATTATCCATGGAAAAATTTAAAAAAAAAATTTTTCTTGAAAATTTTCATATTTCATTTAAATTCCACTGAAATTTTCAAGTCGCCATTTCGCAATGTTAGCAAGCGCGTGATAACTGCTGGCTTCCGTCAGTACTTTTTTAGGTTTTTTCATATAACTCCAAACTTCATGTGACCAATTTTTGGGTTTTCTATTCTCATCTTCAACAAAAAAAAAATTCCCAAAATTTGGTGAAATCTGTAATTTTTCGATTCAAAGTATTTATTTGTTCACCTTTTTTCTACTAAATGTTGGAAGATCACCCTATAAATTCTAATCGAAAAGTCTCAAGTCAAAGATTATACCTCTATATATACTTTTTCGAAAGACTTGGTGAGCTCTTTATTAATTGAAATCTCTACTTTCTGAAGAAAGTGTGAATACAAAAGTTGTGATCTTTTTATTAATATACCTACAACTTTGCCGTGTAACTTTTTTCTATGGGACTTGTATAGTTTGGCCGTAAATATAGAGATAAACCGTGTTTCACCCTTTAAAACACACACATTTTCCGACATCAGATCACCTTTATAAATTATTTTTCATTTCATTTTTGTAATATTCTTTTCCTTCTTCAATGAATTTCATCCTACTTTTATTTCCTCTCACTTTTTACCATTTTGATGGCTCCAGCCCTGGTCTAAATATAGATGACGGCTCAAAAAAAAAACAGTCGAGTTATTTAAGGATGCATTTATAAATTCATAATTCTTTTTCGTTTCTTCCGAAAAGTCGTGAGAATGACATTATTAAGAAGAATTCGATATTTCCTACCTGAATATAATTGTTTTGATTAATATAACTTTGACTTTATGTCACGGTTTGTCAATTAATTTTTGATTTTTGATAGGTTTTTGAACATTCTTTCCTTTAATACACTAGCCAAAAGTCTTAATTAGATGATATTACCTAAAAAGATTCACACAATTGAAATGGATTTCTGTGGGATAGATGTTAGAAGTCGAATTCCAAATTTTATTGTTCTTATAGGTACCTATGTACCTCTGGAGAATTAGATGTGATCGAATTTTAATTAAGTATTTGGTTCAATCACTACAGCTTGAAGGTTTATGCAATATTTCGTGAGGAAATTATTTTGAATTTGAACAAGCAGGTAACTGCACGTCCTTGCTTTTCTAGAATTTGTTAATCGTGTTCTGGTATCTTTCCGATCCTTCCTTAACATCCGATAAAAACCGTCTCAAAAAACCAACTTAATCCAAAATTTCTCCTCATTTCTCTTCAGTGGCTTAGAAATTTATCAAATCAAAATAACTAAATTTCCTGTACGCGCTTTTCAGCTGAGTTTCTATTTTCTATATATCTCTCAACATTTTCTCTTATCTTCATGCAATTATAAAACTCGAATTGATTAACCTATCCAAATTTAATCTTTCTTGACCTCCACCAATGGTTTTTTCAATATGTATGCAATAGCACAGATAAGTTATCTTAATACCAAATGAATCGCTGCGCTGCTACTATGTTTACGAGCTATAAAAGAGCCGAAATCGAGTAGTTATCAGAACCATGAACAAACACCTGTGATATAGGTACTAGAGATTAGAGGAAACGTCATAGTTCATTTTGAAACCACCACTCTGTATCATTACTATTTGAATCTATATGACCCCCAATAATGTGCTACGTAGTCCACCCAAATTCGTTCGGAATGAAGGACGTAACGTTATGCCCTGATCATAAAAACATTGTATAAAAACACACTTCCTACAATGATTTAATTGACCAGATTGTACCCGAAGAGGTATGCAACTAACAATACATCTCCGTGTTTCAGAAGTCATAGAGACGCAGTATAGTGAAGAACACGCAGGCCAATATAGTCCAGCATCGTCGCACCAGGGCGTGGTCACGACACAGGCATCACCCCACTCCGAGAGCGTCACGCCCACCCCGATCGCTGAATGCTTGACCTATGGGGGCGCCACGGATCATCACGAGCAAGAAGTTGTAGGCTACTCCACTGTCATGCGTGTAACCGCGGAGGATGGAGGAGGCGGGCATTACCTATTATACAACACAGCGCCCGGCAGATTGGATGAGGTGAGTTGATCACGATCTTGTATCTATAATTTATCTCTTAGGAAGGGGTATGAAAGGGAGATATGGAAGGGGAAACATGCGAAATACTTGAGGAGACGATGCCCTATTCCTTCCTCATGGCGTTCGAGGGGAATGTTTGCGAATATCTTCTGCATAATTTCAGGGAAACTGCAATACAGGATGTTTCGGGGTGTGAGAGATTATATCTTTAGGTCTTAACGTCAGAAAATTTTGAAATTCCGTAGGGATGGATTATCAAATATGATATATTTCTCTACAGTACGTTCATCAATATACCTAGTGTCCTAACCCAGGGACGGATACTAATCGATAAATCAACACTTTCACGGTTTCAGCGATCATCAGAACGACTCACCCTGTTGAATACCTGAAGGTCTTTGGATACTCAATACCGGTTGGATGTTACAATTTTTGGATGATTTTTTGTGATAAAATTTCACTATCATTATGTCAGGATCATCTGATTATCAAATCAACCGCAGCCTTTACACCGAAAAAGCATTTTGCCAGGAATCAATTCACATCAGTTACACGGTTTTAGCTTTCATCAGAACGGCTCATTCTGTTGAATATCAGAAGTGCTCTTATTTCACTAGCGTCATCTGATGAGCATCTGGTAATCCAATCAACCAAAGCCTCTACAGCGAAGAAACATTTTCCTGGGAATTCTTTCACGACAGTTTCACGTTTTCAGCTGTTATCAGAACGACTCACGCTGTTCAATGCCTGAAGGGCTCTAGATACTTAATAACTCTTAAAAGAAATTTTTGTAATGAAATATCACTATCGCCATCTCAGGTGTATCTTACAAACCTTAACCGTTGAGTGCGTACAACCTTGTGAGATGTGCATGACGTTCATTCATTGTGAAGTTGCTGTACAAATTGCAAAACCAACAACAAATGGACTGATTATCAGAATGAGAACTAATCACCTTATTGAATGCCGTAAGGGTTCTAGATGCTTAATATATGTTGGATAATATTCAGTGAATAGGATCTCACCAGCGCAATTTTTTGAGAGAACCACATGAAACGGTTGTTTCGTCATCGTGGCGGTGCTGTGCAAACTGCATAATCGCAGATGCAGCAGCTTGAAATTACAAATGGATGAACATACACATCGCTTGAGGTTCTCTTCATTACAAGGCGAGGTTTCCTAGGATGCTTCTAAGATACACAAAAGCGTAATCCAAAAGGCATATCAACTACTAGAACCCTTTCGGCATTCAACAAATTGAGTCGTTCTGATGATCGAGGAAACTGTGAAAATTCAATGAGCTTATTTGTTGGAAGGTTCTTCTTCGATGTAGAGGCTTTGCATGATTGGATAATTGGCTGAAATCAAGGTGGATCATTTGTTGATTTATCGACTAGTTTTCGTTTTTGTGTTTATGTAAATATACTAGATATATTGATGAATATATTTAAGACGAATAAGCATGTTTGAGAATACATGTGTCATATGAAATAATTCCAAATCAGGAAAAGAGATCTTAAACACAATAGATTCTTTAGATAGAAAAAAATTAGTTACTCTATATTTGTAGGGTAGGTTTGAATTTTAATTACGAATACCGAATTGGTGAATGGGTGAAATCCACTGAATAGTAACTTTATTTTCCCAAAATCTCCGAGAATAGAGAATCAATTGGAAATTTCAGATTGAAAAATGTCAGATTCAACGTTCATACAGAGTTCCGTGAGGATAATATGATCAGAAGATCGCAGACTATGGAATATTAAAAAAAATTGAAAAATAGTTCTAATGACACGATAATCGATTATTTTTAACAAAGTTTATCATTATCATTCCCACACTAGTAACAAAGTTCCAATATGGTTGAATCGGTATTTTTTGGTTCTGAAAAAACAAAGACTCCAAGGAAAAAACATGAAATTTGACATATTTTTTCCAATATCTCCGAAAATCATATCCGTATCAAACCATAATTTGGTACACCCCTGTGCAATAGGTATACTCCATTCACTTTTATAAACTATCTCGGTTGGCCATGATTTAGGTCTATCAAGTTTTTTTACCGAAAACTGACTCAGGTTGGCACTCGTGAAATATCGGCAATGTCAAAATAATTCTCAGAGATGTTGCCAAATGCCAATGCCAATTTCTCTTCTCAATCTCAGCCTAATCATCACGCTCGAAAACTAAAAATGCCGAAGGTAATTTTGAAAAAGCAGAGACAAAATTTAGGAAGTGCTATGTAGAATTGAAATCTGCTTTTTCTGATAGTAACCCTGATTATTTGGAATCAATAATTTATCACGAGCTATCCAACATTTTCGACGTATGTGAGTGGAAAACCAGTGTTTTGTTCACATAGATTCCTAAGATTTTTGTGAATTAAGTTAGATCTTTTATAAGGCGACTCGGGTACTGTAGTACTACTACATTTTCAAACTGGAGTATTTCAAGTTGTGCAGCAAGGTGTTTAAATGTCTTCTGTAGACTTATTTTTTTAGAATTTCGAAAAATATGGAATTCCATAGGTTTTTCTGTTCGTTTAAAAGTTTTACTGCGGGGTTATTCAAGTACTCTTATTTTTTTTCGAATGAACTATCACAAAGTAACGGAATACCTTATCCATTATTTCTCAGTAAAATGTCAACACTCGATTCTTGATTTCCGTACAAGAAAATAGCTTCAACCATGTGTACATATACGTGAAATATTTCCAGTGTTAACAGAGAAAAAAGTTTCTTCAACATTCGCCAGGTCTTTGGAATTATTGAATTCACATACCTGATATTTTCCCAAACTCATTATTTTCTCAAAGTAAATTCACATTTTGAAAAAAACGTAATTACTACGACCTCTAGATATACATAGAGGTCAACGTTGTGTAGTTATCTGGCAGGAAAATGACTATAACCTAACATTTCCAAAATATACACGGTGAAATGTGTCAGAATGTCATGGCCAACTGGTATAGTTTATAAAGTGAATGGAGTATATATACCTATACCTATAGGTATCGAGTTCTGAACAAAATTTTCTCGAATCTGATAGATAGTTTCCGCAAAAGAAGAATTATTCACGATCTTAACAAAATGTTGCAGAGTTGTTGTAGGTCAACTAACTGCCTAGTTTCAATCCAATGGCTCAGGTATTTCCTGTAACATCAGGTGAATAACCTCAAAATTTCAAATGACTATAATTCCGAAACCGTTTGACCGATTTTGCCCAAATAAATTGAGAAGCAAAAAATGAAAATCATTCTGTATCTGCTTCATGACCGGAAAACCAAAAAACTCATCTTTCCTAGAATTCCATCCGAACCCACTCTATTCATTCTCTACGATTTCACCCCTTGCAGGTTGGCATTGATGATTCACCAACAACAGAGTATCTTCAGCTTGACAATCCTCACAGTGGCGTAACGAATGGATCACCAAACGGAAGTATAGCTTCTGGTTCAGGTTCTCCAAGAAGAAACGAATTCAAATTCACTAACCTCAATTCGCTGCACGGAGCTGATGAACATAGTGGCCAACTCACACAGTTGACGAATCATATTAGTTATACAGGGGGTATAGACGCACAAACTCTTAATTTACCAAGGTAAGTGGATTCTTTGGAAAATGTTATTATCTGTCAAACATCATAAATAACTATTGATTCCATTGTTTGATATACAGATACTATTGGTTATATGTAGTTACTGACAAAGAAACTGCAACACACAGAAGAAGATGTTAAAATTTTAATTTTTTTGGGTTAAACATAGATAATATAGCAAGGAGTAAATGATTAAAATTTGAAGAAAAAAAAGGAGGCTCTACAATTTTTTTTTATTAAATTTGCTAATAATGTGTTGGTCCACCGCGGTAATCTATACACTCCCCAACACGTCTTGGAATTGATGCAAGTAGATGGTCTATTTCTTCTTGAGGGATACTATCCCAAGGTATCTGTACTTGTCGCAGAGCCGCCAATGTCCGTCAGGGCTGGAGTGAATTTCCAAGTCTTCTACTTATGATGTCCCAAACATGCTCTATGGGCGAAAGATCGGGGAATCTGGGCGGCCATGGCAAAAGATTCACATAGGTCGCTTCAAAAAAGTTTAAACTAACTCTGGCAACATGAGGTCGAGCATTATCTTGCTGAAATATTGGATTCTCGAGCCGGTTAAAGTAAGGGAGAACATATGGCTCTTCTATTTCTGAAGGTAAAGCAGCGCTGTCATGTTACCTCGCATAAAGACTAAAGGTGACCTACTTGCATGTGCAATAGCAAACCATACCATAACGCCTACTGTCCGGTGTATATGATGCTCAATATAAAAACGAGATTCATCAGAAAAGATGACCTGATGCCATTCCACATTCCAATGTTGTCGTTCTCTGCACCACTGTAATCGTTGCGGACGATGCTCAACTGTGAGAGGTAACACAAGATGGGGTCGATAATGCTGCAGTCCAGAAAACCTTATACTGCCGTAAACCGTTCGGCATTTACAGGAAGGCCTTGTTCTCCTAACCACCCATCAGCCAAAGATCGAGTTGTTGCAAATCTGTCTCTAATGGCCATAAGTCTAAGACGTCGATCTTGAACTTCATTTGTGCCCCTTCGACGTCCGGCGCCTACTCTTCTTCTATTTTGGGCATTATCAAACGACGCTTGACAACATCTCATAACAATAATTGGATTTCTATTCGTATGATTAGCGATTCCTCGAACTGACAACCCCTCCTCCCAATATAATAGACCAATAATTCGATCTCTTTCAAATTCACTTAACTGGTGATAAATTTCGTGTACATGTGCTCTAGACATTTCAACAACAACTAAATATCGACTTTGGATCTTCTCGAACAGCTGTTTTTTTGCAACATTAAAAAAATTTCCAGAAAACGACTACAATATTTAAGTAACAAAAAATGTTTACATGAAAAAAACTTTTTTCTCCAAATTTTAATCATTTACTCCTTGCTATACTTTCTATATTTTACCGAAAAAAATTTAAAATTTAAACAGCTCCTTCTGGGTGTTGCAGTTTCTTTGTCAGTTAGTATATTAAATTTCGTCAAAATGAAGAAGACATAGGTCACAAGTTCCTATTTTATCGGAATGGAAATAATCAAAATAATTTGCTTATCACAATTTTAGCAAAGGCAGATGATATAATAATGATCCCAACATATATCTGTCGGTAATTTTTATTTTTGTAAAATATTTCTGAATTGACCACTGATATCAGTACTATGGGAACAGTCAAGGGAGGTGCCAATTAACTCCAATAAAGGAATTTACCCTTCAAAAAACAACAGAATGGAAACATTTCCCAACTAGTAAAGAGCTGACGTGAAGTCAGCAGCATTTCTAGGTTTTTTTTTGATTAGGGCTAGATTTGAAATCGATCTAATCTGTATTTTTGGAAATATTGGGAAAATAAAATTCTGAATGGATATATCTAAGGAGTCATTGGGCGAATTTTGCCCATTCACGAATTCGACTTTCGTAACTAAGCCCCTAACCTACTCTACAATATCGAGTTTCTATAACATCTCTTCCGTAAACACAATAACTTCCGAATTCGTGAATGGGTGAATTCACGCTGTGATTCCGCAGATATACCCATTCAAAATTTTATTTTCCCAATATTTCCAAAATTACAGATGAGATCCGATTGAAATCCAGTACTTCATCGAACAATAACAGTTTGAACGTTCATACAGAAATTCATGAAGATATTATGATCAAAATATTGAATATTTGAAAAAAATATTGATATTTTTTTCAAATTGTTCTAATGACACGATCATCACGAAAATTTTGCACGAAGTTGTGCATAACCATTTTCAAACTAGATGCCGAGTTTCGTCAGGATTGAAATAGTATTCTTCGAATTTTTCCAGAGAAAAATGAGGGTATCTCGAAAAAAACCAGGAAACTTTGAATATTTTTTTACACTATCTCCAAAAGTTATGATCGTATCAAAATGGAATTCGGTACAATACTCTGAAATATAAAGCTCAAGGTATGACAAAAATTTTTCCCGAATGTCATGAACATCTTCTGAGAAAAAAAAGTTTTCAAAAAAATTGTGAAATAAAATGTTTTCAAAACTTACTGATAGCGCGATCTCGAACAAGTTTAGAAAAAAGTTGCAACTTTTCATGTCCTAACTAACTACCAAGTTTCAATTCAATCGCATCGGTAGTTTTCGAAATATCAGGGAAATAACCTCAAAACCTCAAAGGGCTATAACTGCGAAATCGTTCAATCGATTTTGCCCATTAACGAACGTAACCTTCGCAATTTGAAATGCAACCAACTCTAAAATTTTCAAGTCGATAGATTTCTTCGTACGCCCGTAATCGTGCGGACGCCTGACCGGCAGGACAGAAACCTAATCTACAAATATCGAGTTTCTAAGAAGTTTCTTCCGGAACGGCAGACCGTAAACACAATAACTTCCGGAAGAAACGACTTCGAAACCCGATACTTGTAGAGTAGGTTTGGGGCTTAATTACGAAAGTCGACTTCGTGAATGGATGAAATCCGCCCAATGATTCCGTATATATAACCATTTCAAATTTTATTTTTCAAATATTTCCAAAAATACAGATTAGACCGAATTGAAATTCAGTTGTTCATCGAAAAAACCTTGAAAAGCACTGACGTGAAGTCAGCAGCTTTTGCGCGCATATTCACTTTGGTGGTATCCGTTGAAAATACTCGTAAAAGCTGCTGACTTCACGTCAGTGCTTTTCTAGGTTTTCTTGAAATCATTCGGAGAATCTTCCCTTTTAATTTTTTTCCGAATTCAGAAACCCCCATTATTTTTCCATTGTTTCCGTTGTTTGGTTGGAAAATAAGATCCTGAAGGTTTATATAAAAATTCCGTGAGTATCATATGTTTAGAAGATCGCAAATTGTTTGATCGGGGCGCAAAGCTACGTTTGGCGGGTTCAATACGTGAGTAGGTGACTGCTTTGACTCCTAATTTGAAAATGTGCTGACTTCAACCGAATTCACGTTGTAGATTGCTACAATATTTTACGAGCATCAGTTTGTGAGTAATGAAGGAAGCGGTGGTGAAAAATCGATCAAAAATCAATAAAAATCGAAATCTGAGAATCATACAGCCTATTCTTGCAGGAAACGATCGCATTTTACTCGAAACATAATCGAACTGTGGCATGTACAAGAATTCCCTGATACTTGAACTTATCCCAAATTAACTCCAACAAACAGATAATTTCCAATTAGCGCTCGCATTCTTGTACAACTGTAAGATAGAAGAAGTATTTTTGAAGTTCCATCGCTATTAACTCGTTATGACCTATGACTAATCTGCCAGTTTTCCACGTAGACTTTTATCTCGGATCTATTGTTTGTTGTGGTTACAGAGGTGCCAGGCTTCATGTTTCCAGCAAGAAAACGTAGTCACTATCGGCACATCTGACTAAACTGATGATAAGGAACAATTACGCGATACGCGTGCTATAATAGCACTGTTTCTTAACCACTTTTTCTGCGAGAATCGATGCATGATTGCATGAGAAAAAAAATCCAAATATAGAAAGCCCATATGTATTGTATAGTCGAAGGTATATCTTCACCTTGACATTAAATGAAACAAGGTATTTCAAGAATACTGGAAGTGAGATTTCATACAGGATGTTACAAAATGAGATGCTGCTCCTTGAGGAGGTAATAAATCTTTGGGTGAATTCAAAAAAATTTCAACTATATTCAAATCTCCTAGTATTTAAACTTTTAAGCTCAAAAGTCAGAAAAGATGTTAGAAAAAAAACCTGAAAAAGCACTGCCGTGATGACCGCTTCGGCAACGAATTTGCACATGCGCGCAAAGCTGCTGACTTCACGTCAGTGCTTTTCAAGGTTTTTTCGATGAACAACTGGATTTCAATTTGGTCTGATCTGTATTTTTGAAAATATTGGGAAAGCAAAATTTTTAATGGGCATATCTGCGGAATGTGGATTTAACCCATTTACGAATTCTACCTTACGTAATTAAGCCCCAAGCCTACTCTGCAAATATCGAGTTCCTAAGTCGTTTCTGCCTTAACTTATTGTGCCTAACGACCGACCGTAAACACAATAACTTCCGAAAGAAACAACTTAGTACCTTGATATTTGTAGAGTAGTTTTGTAACTTAATTACGACGGCCGAACTCGTAAACTGGTGAAATACACCCCATGATTGCACAGATATATCGATATTCAAAATTTTCCCAATATTTCCAAAAATACACATTAGATCGAAATGAAATCCAATAATTCATGGAAAAATTACAGTTCGAATGTTCATGCAGATATTCATGAATATATCATGATCAGAAGATCACAAAATATTGAATAGTTTAAAGAAAGATTTAACTTTTTCTTCAAATTGTTCTGATGACACGATCATCACAAAATTTTGCACAAAGTCGTCCATCAGCATTTTTAAACTAGCTGCCAAGTTTCATCATGATTGAAAAAGCATTCTTTGAGATATTCTGGAAAAAAGTAACGAATTCTTGAGAAAAAAACACGAAATTTGACATGTTTTTTTCACGATATTATCAGAACTAATGATCGTATCGAACTGAGATTTAATACAATGCTGTGCTCAAAGTAAGATCAAAATTTTCCGCAAATGTGATGAACAGTTTCCGAGAAAAATAAATAGTTCTAAAAAAATGTCGAAAAAAAATTTATTCAAAATTTACTGATTTTCCATGAAATTTGGCACAAGCTGTCTGAGCATCCATTTTTTGACGTAGGTGATGATGCTACAGTATTTCGAAACCATAGTGGCGTCTGTGGGAGATAGGAAGTAGACATTTTTTGAAAAATATTATGTACGTTTTCGTTTTCTTTAAAATTTTTTTTGAATGATGAATTGGATAACCTGATGTTTTCTGGTCCACACGTAATAATCTCATGAAACAGTTAAAATGAATACACGTACGGTCAATTTTCAAAGGAATAACTAGGCAATATCTCATTGCGACCGGGGAAAAATAAGGGAATTTTTTTACTTATAGTATGATCATCCAAAAAAATTATTTTTATTTCTTACTGTGTACTGTGTACTTCGGAAAGAGTCCGAGGAGATCAATTTTTTTTACAACAATAAATAAGTAGGTACTGGAAAAATTAGATTTATTTCAAGAAAATGCAGTGACGTAGGTACATAATAGTGTTTCAAAAATATCTAGTCCACGGCAAACACACTTTTACTTCCTGATGAAAAGATTCGGTTATCTTTTATGATCATATTATCCTCACGAAATTCTGTATAAACCTTCATGCAGTAATTTTTCGATCAAATCGATTTTCAATTCGACCTTATCTTTATCCTTGAAAATATCGGAAAAATAAAGATTCAAATGGTATATCTAAGGAATCATTTGGCGAATTATACCCATTCAAGAATTCGATCTGAGTGGCATGATCGTGAACACAATAACCTCCGAAGAAAACAACTTGGAAACTCGATACTTGTAGAGTAGTACTGAAAATTCACCCAGTGAATCCGCATTCGAAATTATATTTTACCGATATTTCCAAAAATATTAATCAGACTGATTCAGAATCCTCTTCGTCAACTAGTTACTGAGTATCATCGTAATAGAAGCTGTAGTTTTGTCATATGACAGTTTCGAAAAAACTATCACTTCAACGATCTTATTTTTTTTCAAAAAATAAGTAAAAGTTCCAAACAGTATTTAGGCTATTCTATAAGAATTCACTGGTTCAAAGAATCACTCCCACACCTCAATTAATGGTTTTAATTGTTCGATTTATCGTTTCCATATTTGTTTCTATAAAGACCATAATATTTTGATATAAAAAGATAATCACTTTTCTCATTACAAGCCGTACTCACAGCTTGTATAATTCTTGCTCCGATCACATCGTTAATAAGTATATAGGAATAGACATTGTTCGTGCTATTACATTATTACGACTCTCATTACGATAATAACAAACAAATGACCAGGTCGCTGACCTCAGGTGTAAGAAACTATATTGTCAACAAACCGGATGAATGTCAATGTCGACCTTTTAATATACTATCGGATATTTGTCTCGACTCTTATAGACCTCATGAATATTTACTTAAATACTCAGAAATGAAATCACAATATTTTTACTGAAAACGCTGTGAATCTTACTCAAACTTCTATCAGCATGGGTGCGTTAAAATTCGAAAAATTATTATTTTTACGCGCTTGTTCTTGAAACGTTCCATGATGGGTTTCGGAGCGGAAAATATTAGAATGCGTGAGATCTCGACATTAATAGGAGAACACGGGGTGTCGTCTTGTAGGCTTCAGTGATTAGTTTTTGAATTTTTCGGTATGCACTCAATTCTTTCGTGAGAATTCTCAATGTTATTTATTTCTTCATGGTTCGCTCCATTTAAGTTCTTATTTTCCCAAAAATTATTGAATATTAAAAAGTGGCAAAATTGCGCATTCTAACCATTTTTTGCAACCATTTGCACCCAACAAATTGAAAAAAATGAACTCTGGTCTCCAAGAGTCACCCCAAAGCAGACTGAATTGAAATTCAGTATTTGGTTTCAAATTCACAGTTTGAAGGCTCGTGTAGAATTTCGAGAAAACCGAAGATTAGAAAACTGCCAAATGTAAAATATTTGAAAAAAATTTAATTTTTTTGTTCTATTACACGATCAACACGAGTTTGCGTATCAGCATTTGTCAACTTATGAATAATATTACAGGAAAAAACAATAAGGAGGAAATTTCAACGAAATATTTTCGAAAATAAATATCGGATCAAGATGAAATTTGGTAAGAGTACACTGTTGTGAATAATAACATTGTTAACTATAAAATATTTGAAAAAAATATGAATTTCATTTTCAAATTGTTTTCCCATGAGACGACGATCGTTAAAAGTAGTTGAGGAACAGTATATTAGTCAACTACATACCAAGTTTCATCTTAAAAGTAGCAGTATTTTCAGAGATAATGAGCAAATACCAACAAATTTTGACATAGTTTTTCCCGAGGTTTTCCCCGAAATTTTGAAAATAAATCACGGATTGAGATGAAATTTGTGAATTCGAGGTGGAAAAAATAGATCGAAACGAATGGAATTCAGTATTTGGTTGTGAAATCAGGGTTTAAAGGTTGATGCGTAATTTCGAGAGGACCATAAGATTAAATAAATGCAAAATATGAAATATTTGAAAAAATCAAGTTTGAACAAAATTTTATATATTTTTGTGCGCATGTTCTAGGGGAACAGCGTGCTATCGTTTTGTCCAAATGTCTGTACTTTTCGAATTTTGAGCCGAAAATGTTCTCTAGGTTGGACATACTCATGACGAATCTGGTGTCAAAATCTATCGTCTTGAAAATTTCAGGGTTTGTTGCGTTTTAAGATGCGAAGGTTGAGTTCGTTCATGGGCAAAATCAGTCGAACGATTCCGGAGTTATAGTCATTTAAAGTTATTTCCCTGATATTTCGAGAACTACTGAAGCTATTGAATTGAAGCTTGGCAGTTAGTTAGAAGCGTGAGGACTTGCAACTTTTTGCAAAATTTCGTTGAGATCGTCAGTAAAGTCAGTAAATTTCGAAAAAATGTTTTACCCTGAAATTTATTATAACGTTTGGGAAAAATTTTGGTCGTACCTTGAGTTTTATATTTCACATAGCAGTGTTATTAGTTTCAGGTCGATACGATCATAATTTTTAAAGATATGGTGAAAAAAACCTGTCAAATTTCGTGGTTTTTGTCAAGATATCTTTATTTTATCTGGAATAACTCAAAAAATACCATTTCAACCATGAAGGAACTTGGCTGCTGGTTCGAAAATGATGACACACAATTTTGTGCGAATTTCGTGATGATCGTTCATTAGAACAATTTGAAAAAAAATAAACCTTTTTTTCGAATATTCAATACTCTGTGATCTTCTGATCATAATATCTTATCGGCCTTACGGCCAACCGTAAACACAATAAATCACGAAATAAACGACTGAGGAACTCGATATTTGTAGAAGTAGGTTTGGGGCTTGATTACGAAGGTCGAATTCGTGAATGGGTAAAATCCGCCCAATGATTCCGTAGATATACCCATTCAAAATTATATTTTCCCAACATTCCTACGAATACAGATCAGATCGCATTCAATTCCAGTACTTCATAAGACCTAGTAAAGCACTGCCGTGAAGGCAACAGCTTCTGCGCGCATGTTCAAATTGGTTACCAGAAAAGATATCATATCCATTGAACATGCGCACAAAAGCTGCTGCCTTCACGGAAATGCGTTTCTAGATTTTTCTCATAATATTTCCGATCGAGCTGAAATTTTATACACCACTGTTGAATATTAACTTCGAAGAATGTGCCAAAATTTTTCGCATCAGATTTTCTTGGCATATAAAACTCAAAATGTATTGGTGTAATGCCAAGACTTTTAGGTGGTGGCTTCTAGCCATTAAATAACTCAACCGTGAAACAATCCTGATAGTTTCAAACCGCTAGCCGTTGCGTTTGAAAGTTATCGTGGCAACAAGCGGCATTCTGGACGAACATAATTTTTTTGACATTGGATTCTTTTTCATTGAGTCCAAAAATATCAAACTATTCGTTTGACCATATTCGATTATTACAGACATCTGAGCAACTACGTTGTTCTCCAGAACAAAATGATACGATATTTCATACCTAAAGTCTAGATCTGTCGTTAGAAATAAACCTATATAAACCAATACTAGGAGAAATTTGAAGTCAACGACTTTTATTTCACCATTTATCCCAGTGGTCGCGGATATGTCATCTGTCACAAATGATGACATATATGTGCACATTCCATGAGTATGTGGGAGAACCCAAGTCCGCCAAAGAGGTTGTTGGTTCAGTATTGAGATTGACACTATAAACGACTTCCTTAATTGCTCATTAATATCGCGAACCGTAGGAACAAACAGTCGACAGTGCGTTCCGAAAATGATTCATGATATAATGCTACGTGCATGCATATTTCAGTATTGGTATCGAGTTCTGTCGGCTTATAAAAAAGGAGAGTCGAGCAGAGACGGGCCAAGTAAGGAAGTAGCAAACTTTCAAATATGAAAATAAAGGACATGTGATTGAAATGGAAGATATTTTTGATTCCTTACAATGAAAAATGATGATATACAGTGCGCGTCAAAATTATGGAACGAATTCATTTTCTTAGAAGAAAAATATTCGGCAACAAAATCCTGAAACAGGTCAATTTTTGTTTCACTTTTACCAAATTTTTATGCATTTTTGAAGGATTTTTGTTGCACCCTGTGCCATCTCCATCAACCCCCTAAATTTTTAATAGGGAGAGTGGGTCATGTGGTACTTTTTTGGCAAGTTCTCTGTATCTTCTTTAAAGGCGTGCAGAAATTGTCAAGAAAAAAATTTTTTTTGAAAAAATTAGTTAGTGCAAAGTGGTTTTCAGTATGTGCACTTTGTCATGGCTCATTTACTTTGAGGGGATGGTACCTGATGAAATTTGTCACCGAATGAAAGTCGACCATTACAGTTTTGTTCATGCACAACTTTCAACCCCTACGAACCCTTTAATGGAGAGAAAAAATGGAGGAGTTTGAAAGGGGTTGAAAGTTGTGAATGAACAAAACTGTAATGGTCGACTTTCATTCGGTGACAAATTTCATCAGGTACCATCGTCTCAAAGTAAATGAGCCATGACAAAGTGCACATACTGAAAACCTCTTTGAACAAATTTTTCAAAAAAAAAAATTTTTTTTTTGAAAACTTCTGCACGCCTATAAAGAAGATCCAAAAAATTAACACATGCGCTACTTTCCGTATTCAAAAAATTTAGAGGGCTGATGGGGATGGCTCACGGTGCAACAGAAATCCTTCGAAAATGCATATAAATTTGGTAAAAGTGAAAGAAAAATTGAACTGTTTCAGGATTTTGTTGCCAAATATTTCTCTTCTGAGAAAATGAATTGGTACCATAATTTTGACGCGCACTGTTTAACTTCAAAAAACAATCATACTTCTCTGACACGTTTTGGAAGGTCAACAAGCCCAATTACCTACATAAAGAAATGTCATTTTGAAAGTAAGAAAGGTTGGCAACCCCATACAAAGAAAACTTGTATGATAGATCGTAAATCACGATTGGAGTATACAAATGTACAAATTCCGAAAAAGTTGGCATCAATGCGGAAGCCATTACTATTGTTAATTCCATTGGATATACTGGCATAAGTCAGGCATTAGTGGGAACTGTTGGTGTCCTTGGTTTTGGTGATAATTTAGGTGTAATCTGAGCCTCTTCCAGCTCAAGAGTTCTAATTAATTCATGGTGTATTCCTTCATTTTTGAGGGAATTTTCTGGAGAAGAGCATTCTATCGTTTTGTCCAGATATCTGTAGTTTTCTAATTTTTTCCGAAAATTGTCTCGGAGGACTACTAGGTTGGACTGAATGATTACGAATAATGTATCGGAACTGATTCTGCCCGATCATCCAGCTGACGACACTTTTACTGTCAAATCAAACAAGCTAACGACTTCAAACTTTCAGGGTGGATCGCGCATCCGAATGAAGCGGTTAAGTTAATGGGCCAAATCGGCCGAATGGTTTTCGAGTTATTGCCATTTGAAGTTTTGAGATTAATTCCCTGATATTTCTGGGACTACTTATACGAGTAGATTTAAACTTGGCAGTTAGTTGGAGCTTGACAACGAGCAACTTTCTGCGAAATTTTGTACGTACTGTCAGTAAATAAAAAATTTTTTTTTCGTAAAAAACTTTTATCTATTCATCGTATCTGAAAAAATTTCACTCATACCTTGAACTTCATTTCACAGCAGTGTATCAAATTTTAATGTGATTAGATTATAAATTTTGCACATATTGGGAAAAATTGGTCAAATTTCGTGGGGTTTTTACGCGTTTGTTCTGATGAACAGTGCGTTATCATTTCGTCACGATGTCTGTAATTTTCGAATTTTGAGCCGAAATTGGTCTAAAACGACTAGGTTGGACTAACTGATGAAGAATCCGTGGTCAAAATTAAGTCGGCCGTGTGAGTGTGCGTCCTTTCGAAAGAAAGGACCTAGAGTCTTGGAATTTTCAGGTAAGGTTAAGGTCCAGAATACCTCGGTTGAGTTTGTTAATGGGCCAAATCTGTCGAATGGTTTTTGTGCTACCGCCATTTGAAATTTTGATTTTTCAATAACTCGAAAATTATTTATCTGATCGAAATGACAATTGGCTGGAAGATGAACAGCGTTAATAAGAAGAATTATCCATGGAAAAATTCGAAAAAAATTTTTTTTTGAAAATTTTCATTGAAATTTCACTGAAATTTCCAAATCACCATTTCGCAATGTGAACAAGCGCGTATAAGCTGCTGACTTCACGTCATTGCTTTTGTAGATTTTTTAGATATCGTTGTATTTTCCCGGAATAACATGAAAATTACTTCTTCGATCATGATGAGAATTGGTAGCTTTAGTTTGAAAATGCTGATGGAAATCTTTGTGCAGAATTTCGTAATGATCGTGCCATTGAAAGTTTGAAAAAATTTTTTTTCAAATATTCTATATTCTGCGATAATATTTTCGTCATGAAATTCTATGTGAACCTTCAAGCTGCCATTTTTCATGATGTACTGGATTTCGATCCGATCTAATCTGAATTTGGGGAAATATTTGAAAAATGAATTTTTTGCGAAATTATTGTGTAGATTTTACCCATCCACGACGACCGTAAACGCAATAACTTCCGAAAGTAATCTAAACGACTAATAAACTCTCAATTTGTAGAGTAGGTTTGTGGCTTAGGTACGAAGGTCGAATTCGTGAATGGGTGAAATCCGCCCAATGATTCCGTAGATATACCCGTTCAAAATACTTTTTTTAATATATTATATTATTATACAGTACATGATTGAAATATGACAACTTGAAGGTTGATGCAGAATTTCGTGAGGATTATTTTATCACCAAGCTGCTTTTGGTGGAGTCGATACGTGGCAAGATGAACGCTGTGACAAAGAATTTGAACACGCTTGCAAAAGCTGCTGACTTCACGTTAGTAATTTTCTAGAATTTTCTTATTATCAAGGACCAATTTTTTTTTCATGGGTTCTTTCCTCATAGTAATATTGTCCTCTTTCTTATTCAGCTACAACTCTAAATTTCCCAGTTTCAGGGTTCTTGCGAACTCCTGTGGTGTAAACAGCTCCAACGAGAGTACTTTTTCGTCCTTTGTAACTTCATGGCTCAAATGCTTTGTACGGCGGTAGCTCAGTGGTTAGAGCTCATGCCTCATGTGCGTAAGACCTGGGATTGAAGCCCTTGGCCGGTAAATTACTTTTCCGGTTTTCAGGGGACCGTCCAACCATTCGCTGTTGGGTAAACAATTAACAGTGCTGTTCCTAACGTGGCGCAAGGAATTAGTAACAAAGCCTACACAGAACACATCTGGTATCCTAACTCGCACAAGCTCCAACCTTCTGAGGGGTTTCGTTGAAGCCTAGGATAGTCAGAAAATACAAATATAAAATACAAACACAAATACGTTGGATCCAAATGGCTCCATTGTTTCTCTTTTTCTTGAACTGATTTAGTTATATCACAAACTACATCTTATTCTCGTCCAGTTACATAGTCCTTATGAATTCATTCATGTTTTATGATTTACGGCTCAACCAACCCTTAAACGCTCTATCTGTCATTTGAGTGACCCGGGTAAGTTTCCCGTGTTAATCCGATCAAGTTTCCGACACCGCCTTATGGCCCTAATGAACCCTCTCCTTAAGGCTGATCAGTATCGTCAGGTAGGATTAGCAATCCATCCAATCGCAGAGGAAGGGGTCGTAAAACTCCACTACCTGATACAACTTTCTGATGTATTGTGATGTCTTAGTTTTTTAGTCAAAAGCAGAAAATATTACAAAGACGGTGTCAGAAGATTTTCCATCCTCATCATTCGATATTTGTGCAAAATTTCATCTCACCAAGTGCATTCTTAGGATGATGATGCCCCATGAGAAGACATTTGTCAGTGTTAAAAGGTTTCTGGATTGCTGTGAATTCGGATTTCCCCAATCCTCTGGAAGGCTCTGGTAGTGAAGGGTATTTTTTTAGGGGTATAGAACTTTGAAATGGAATAAAACAAGGATGAATTTTTAAAATTGACATGAAATCAACTTCATTCAAAAGATGATATTCTGGCATTATAATTCAAATATAATTTCTGGCGTATGACCGCCACGACTGGCTCAGACGTAATCTAATCTGGAGGTCCAATTTTCGAACACTTTTTCCAACATTTGTGGCCGTATATCGACAATAACGCGGCGAATGTTATCGGCGTAGACTAGCGACTTCACATGTTCTCAAAAAAAATAGTCTAGCAGCGTTAAATCGCACTCTCTTGGAGGCCAATTCACGGACCTGGAACGGAAATTATGCGGATATCAAACATGTTGCACCGTCTTGTTGAAACCACAGCTCCTGCACATCATGGTTGTTCAATTGAGGAACCAAAAAGCACACCAAACGACGTCTCTGTGGATACGTATTATCAGTTAGAATAAACGTAGTGCGAAAACGGTCCATAGTTAGTCGAATTAATTGATCTGATGGACGATTACGTCGACCGTTAAATGGACGTAGAGGGCGATACGTATTTCGAACAGAACCATTATTTCCAAATTAAATTAGCAAAATTGGAAAGCGTTGTTCAGTCGTCAGTCTATTCATGATGAAATGCGAGAACAATTTAAAAACAAATCACTTGACAGCTGACAAAATGGCCGCCAATTAAAACAGTGTTGCCAACTTAAAGTTCTATACCTCTAAAAAACCCTTTACAAACGAAGTGACTGCTTTTTCAGATGGCTATTAGCAAAGTTTTTCCATCCAAATGTCATAAAGAATAGAGAAACAAACTGTTTCTGGTGTAGCTGCCAGAATATCAGAGTAATTGGGAGATTATATGCCTGACATTGGAGCATTGCACATTGTTTGTTTGAGATCTTAATATAAACATGTTGTCTTTAGCGTAGTGTGGTGGTCATATTGTTCCAAAATGAATTAACTGTATTTTCTTCAACGCATATTCATCAACGACATTTTTGGAAAATGGCAAAAACTGTAAAGCTCTTATATATTATCTATATTACAAAGAAAAGTAATAGCAAAATGAAGTGTGGGCATAATGTATTACATGATTTGAAAATCTCAGAACA
Source organism: Myrrha octodecimguttata (assembly GCA_958510865.1). NCBI lineage: Eukaryota > Metazoa > Arthropoda > Insecta > Coleoptera > Coccinellidae > Myrrha > Myrrha octodecimguttata. The sequence continues at coordinate 38,964,038 of OY294057.1, forward strand.
TTTGACAACTGAACTATTCCAGGTAGAAACCACCAACGTTCAAAAAGCTTCTATGTTCATAACAAATATGCTCACCGTACATGTAATGATTAAAATTTCCTCTAAACTTGTTTATCGGAATGAATTTTATTGAAATGAGTACGGTCCCTCTAATTCCGCTTCGAATGAAACCTGATGATGCATTGAAAATGCAAGCTCAACAACTGAAACCAATTTTTTCATCTATTCGCTGCATCGTTATATAATATGCATTCATTACTCCCCCACAACAAAAACGGTCAACTTTAAATAATTCTTCAATTAACAGACTTCTCCCAAAATAGCTTCACTTTCAGATAAAATTATTTCGATTTTCAAAGAACTGCGAAAAATCCGGTAGCGTATATTTCATAAATAAACTGTGTGAATTGAATGATTCGATCATCAGTTATTATTGTTTTCGCGAAATACTATTGACTTCGAACTGATCATTATCATTGAACAAAGACGCCTTGTATGAAATATGGCATTCAGCACCTGCTTTTGTTTTCAGAAAATGGTCAATTTAAATGCTTCTCTGGCACAGTTTTTACCTTTAGAATTGACTATTCTATTGAACTAAGAGTACAAACTAACCGTGCCTAATGGTGTTACCAACATAACAATTCTTAATTTTCGACTAGCTCGCACGTACACTATGTCAATATTGAATATGACTTCGTCTTATATGGCCAGGAGACTTTTATATTCATTATTTTCGCTGTTCAAATGGACATCTCGGTGAAATCGATGTTTTTCCCCTCAAGGTCGACTTCTAGTATCCGTTTGAAACTTTGTTGATCAAATACAATGGAGCAATTTAAAATTGAGTGTTCAAGAAAGTTATTTCGTTATATTTTGAATATCTCCATCATCATAACCTATATCGTTATTATTTATTATCATCAAGTTACATGGGTGACTAGTGTCATTTCTTATTTTCCTCTCGTACCAATGCAATGAAAGTGAAAACAGAATCTGAAATTTTCATCCACATATCTCAAAAACCTAGAAAAGAACTGAGGTGAGGTCAGGAGCTTTCACGCGCTTGTTCACATTCGAAGCCATTTCCTCAACACATTTTGCATGAACTTTTACACCGTAATTTTTAAACCGTGCATAATTTCGATTCGATCATATCGGCGTTATTGGTAATATTAGAAAAATAAAATTTTAATGGATATATGTACGAAATTATTGAGGGGATTTTAACTTCTCACGAATTCGACCTCCTCCATTAACACCGAAAGCTGCTATGAAAATATGGAGTTTCCTATAGTCGTTTTTCCGGATGTTATTCTGGTTAATAAGACATATGTTTTTGCTAATATCTCCGGAAATGAACATCAAATCAAATTTAAATTTAAAAAATTGTTGTCGAAAACTATCGTCAAGGTCTGTGGCGAATTTCATCGAAATCTGGTCAATAAATCAGAAAAACTATTTTTTTTTCGATAAAGATGTAGATAATTTTCGAGAAAAAAATTTCGGAGTTGCGCGTTGATATTCTACAAATAATTACGAAGTTTCGATGTGATCGCATTTATACTTCTTGAGTTATTGAGGAAATAACCTCAAAATTTCAAACAACGAAATTTGACATCATTTTTTCTCCGGAAGTAAATATCGTATCGAATTGAAATCTGAACCATCGTTGTTGAATATTGATTTTAAGGTCTGTGCCAATTTTCGTTGAGATCTGTTCAAGATTTTCTGAGAAAAAAAAATTTGCAAGAAAAATTTAAAACATTTTGGAATAAACATTTTTTTTTAATTTTCTAACAATTGGACCCATACGAAATTCTGCGTTGAATTTCGCCTTGGTTTTTTTCGATCTGACCTCATTTGTACGTCAATAACGTCAAAATTTCAAAAAACAACGAAATTTTACACATTTTCTTCCATATATCTACGAAAGTAAATATTGTATGGGGATGAAACTTGAAACTTAGTTGAAAAAGAATGATTCTAAGGTGGTGCCAAATTTCGTTGGAATTTGATTAACACTTTATGAGGAAAAAAAATTTTTCAACGTAAATTTCAAAAGTATTCGAATAATATTGGGTTATTTCTTATTTCCTCAATATTTCAGAAACTACTTGAGCGATTGGATTGAAACGTGGTATTAAGTTTAAGTATTATAATTCGCATGTTTTTGCAAAATCTTGTAGGGATCCTCGAAAAAATAATTTTTCGATTTTTTTCTGGAACTCTATATTTCACAATATTGTACCGAATTTCATTCTGATCTGATTTCAATTCCCGAGAGATGGTGGGGCAAAATCGGTCAAATTTCGTGGATTTTTCCTTGGCATCGTTGGTATTTCCCGAATAATTCAAAAACTACCGGATCAATCATGATGAAACTCGGTACTCATTTTGAAAATGCTTAAGCCCAATATTCAGCAACATTTCGTGATGATCATGTTATTGAAACGGTTTGAAAAAAAGTTCAAAATTGTTTTTCAAATATTCTATATTGTGCTTTCTTCTGAACATATCCACCTCACGAAATTCTGCATCAACCTTATTTCTCGAAATATTGGGATTATGAAATTTTGAATCAGTATATCGGCGGGATACTTGAGTGGATTTGACCCATTTACGAATTCGGATTTCGTAATATCGAAATCAAGGTCAAAACCTACTCAACAAATATAGAGTTTTAATAGTATTCTTTCTGAGTTATTGTGTTTACGGTCTTCCGTGAGAACCATTGATGAAGGAATCGATGTCAAATTACACTCTGCCTGGCTTTCCAGAGGCTAGGAGCCCAAATTTATCAGTTTAGTTGGTTAATTTGCAGAATCAGTTTATGGTTTCGCAGTTATACCCATTCGAAATATTTCGGTTATTTCCTGAATATTTCAAGAAGTTTTTGTGCGAGAGGATCGAAACTTTGTAGTTATATTGCGTGACAATTGTGTCGTGAAAAAATTTCAGAAAATTTCTGAAAGTTTTTTTGAAACAACTCTTTTTTTTCGGACATCATCTGTTAGACTATGAAATTCTGCACATACCTTGAAGCTAACATTCAGGAATCGTGAACCAATTTGTAGCGTGATGCAATATTTACTTTTGGAAATATTGGGAAAAATATAATATGTTAAATTATTATTCCAAACAATACTGTTTCGTTAACGGATTTGAACAAGCAGGTGAAATTTCCTGACCTCAAGTCAGTGCTTCTAACAAATTTTTCAATTTCGAAATATTGAATCTTTGGTTCAGATCTGCACTTCCGAATGCTCAGTGCGAACATTGTGCCGGATTTTATTTCTCTCGTTTCTTGGTTCATTACTTTCAAGTTGAACCAGGAAACCACAATTTAACCATAACGGAATTCCTCATAATTCACCGATGTCCAGACACCAAATAATGACTCATCCCCATTAGCATCGACTTCGTCGCCCCATTTCCACCCTTTGAGTGCCCCTTGAAAGTACCCATGATAAGTCAGCCACCTTCTTTGTCCTCATCGTAATTCACCGGCCAAACGACAGAAATCGAACATAAATTGTCGACCATCTGACAAATTGACATTGACCAGGGTCTGTCGCGTGCCTGGGCACAAGTCAATGTTGTTCTTGGCCACCGTCACTACCGGTTCTAAATACCTTAAGTGAATCTTCTTGTACCTGTAATGTAAAATGGTAAAAGACGTGTATTGAACGGACGTCTATTAGACTGCACGTGGACGCAACAGAGCGATCTTGCACTTCCGCCCTGTCCGAGGAAGTAATGCCACGTTCCGGTATGCAGCAGATGTATTTTTTTGCTCGTTGGTACTTGGGAGGCACGAGCATTTTCAGAATTGAACCTTTTGCCTGGTTTGGATTCCTTAAGAAATTCACTACTCGAAATTTCAATGCATTGTCTGTCATCACCACAAAGCATATCAAGCTTTAGTAGTCTATACCTTTTCAACTTCAAATTGAGACTTGACAAAATTAAATTGGGAATAAACAGATTCAAATTGGCACTAAACAAAATCGAATTCAGACCAAACACATTCAAATTGGGAATAATCAGTTTCATATTGGTACAACATTCGTTCCTGTGTGAATTGGAGTTTTATGAGCTTCTTCAGTGCGAACTATGCTCCTGCTATTTCTTTGGCATTTTCCTTTTATTTTTGCCCACCTTTGGGCAGTTGATTTCTTGAAACTTCATGGACTGCAATTCTCTGCTTTTCAATTGATTTCGACTCTTCCTTTTCAATAAGAGATATAATTTCGAATGGATTTCTGGTTTGCACTCATTAAATACTCTCATCGACATTAAAGTGTTAACTTTATAAAGTAATTAAAAAATTCAAAGATCAACGAATGTACCCATATGAAACTGATTATCATCAATTTGCAATATACATATTTTGAATTGGTCAACATGTGAAAATGATTACTCCCAATTTGAAATATATATATTTCAAATTGGTGATTATCAGTTTCATATGGGTACAACATTCGTTTCTTTTCGAATCGGAATTTTTGATTACCTTATAAAATTAACACGTTGATGTTGAAGGAGAATACTGAATGACGGCTAACCAGATTTTAATTCGAAAATATTAAGAGTAGACTCTGAATCAATTGAAAAGCAAAGATTTGCATTGCATAAAGAAAACAGCGATTAGAAAGGACAAAATAACGAAAGGAAAATGCCAACAAAATAGCAGAGTATATAATAGGTCAAACTGAAGTAGCTTATAAAACTCCAATTCACATAAAAACGAATGATGTACCAATATGACATTGATTATTCCCAATTTGAATGTGTTTAGTCTCAATTTGAAGTTGTAAAGGTATATACTTTTTCAACTTCAAACTGAGACTAAATACATTCAAATTGGGAATTAACATACAGTGAACGTCAAAATAATTTTCTCAGAAGAAAAATATTTGGCAACAAAATCCTGAAACAGGTCAATTTTCGTTTCACTTTTACCAAATTTGACGTGCAGAAATTTTCTAGAAAATTTTTTTTTTTTGGAAAATTAGTTAGTTCAACGAGGTTTTCAATATGTGCTCTTTGTCATGGTTCATTTACTTCGAGACACTGGTACCTGATGAAATTTGTCACCGAATGAAAGTCGACCATTACAGTTTTGTTCATGCACAACTTTCAACCCCCTCCCGTTAATTTTTTTTTCTCCATTAAAAGGTTCGTAGGCGTAGAAAGTTGTGCATGAACAAAACTGTAATGGTCGACTTTCATTCGGTGACAAATTTCATCAAGTACCATTGTCTCAAAGTAAATGAGCCATGACAAAGTGCACATACTGAAAACCTCTTTGAAGTAACTAATTTTTCAAAAAAAAAAATTTTCCTTGAAAATTTCTGCACGCCTGTGAAGAAGATACAAAGACCTTGCCAAAAAAGTACCATAGGACCCACTTTCCCTATTTTTGGAGGGAATTTGGAGGGTTGATGGGAATGGCACAGGGTGCAACAAAAATCCTTCAAAAATGCATAAAATTTGGTAAAAATGAAACAAAAATTGTGCTGTATTCAAATTGGTTCTAAACAAAAACAAATTGAAACTACATGCGATGATTTAATACCGCTGGATTATTTTTCAAGTGTTTGTGCTAAAGTAAAATGAAATATTCGTGCGGTGATCAACGAAAAGGACCCACCCACCATTTCGTCAAAAAATGTCTGAAAACTTTGACGAAAGAGTCGACATCTGTGATAAATAGTGATAGTGGCTGAGGACCCAACTTTTTTGAATACCTAACATAAAAATTTTAACCATTGTCATCGGAATTCATTGTTTTATTTAAATCTACCAAACAAAAATCTTGTTTATAATATTCATGAATAGGAATATAGAAACAGAAATGTTTTTCCAGTATTCTGTCACCCTTTTTTCAGAGTTAAATTCTCATTTAAAACCCATACTAAAAATTGTTTGTGAGATATCAAAGAAGCCGCCCTAAAACCATCAACATTCGCCGACATATCTCATAGAGAAGGCCGACAAGCTCGATGATTTACAGCATGAAGAAATCGTTAAAATAGTACAGTGCAAGGAAGACTGTCATATTATTTACGATTTGAGTGCGGCAACTTTGATAAATAGTTGTTCAATTTGTCAGTATTCTCGCCACTCCTTTAATTTCAGTACAATGTTTTTTCGCGCATGTTCTACGGGAACAGCCTGCTATCGTTTTGTCCAAATGTCTGTAATTTTCGATGATTGAGCCTAAAATGGTCTCAAACGACTACGTTGGACTAACTGATGACGAATCCGGTGTCAAAATGGTATCGGAGTTAAAGCCATTTGAAATTTTGAGGTTATTTCCCTTCAGAAACTACTGGAGCGATTGGATTGAAACATGGCAGTTAGTTGAAGCATAACGACGCGTAACTTCAAGTGAAATTTCGTTGAAATGTTGAGTACGGTCAATCTAAAAAAATTTTTTTTTCAATATTTTCTTCGAGACAAAAATTGTTTTCTGAAATTATTGATCATATTCGGTACAATTTGAGTTATGCATTGAGCTTCAAATTTCACAGCAGTGTACCAAATTTTAATTCGATACGGCTATCAGTTTTGGAGGTATTGGAAAAAAATATGTAGATTTTCCTGGCTTTCTTTTCGATATCGTTTTTTTTCGATAGAACTCAAGAAATACTGATTCAATCGTGATGAAACTTCGCAAGTAGTTCAAAGATGCTGAAGGACAACATTGAAAAAATTTCGTGATGATCGTGTCATAAGAACAATTTGAAAACAAAATTAAATTCAAAATCAAATGTTCAATATTCTGTAATCTTCTTTTCATATCATTTTCATTGAATTCTGTATGAACTTTCAAACCGTCATTTTTCGATAAAGTACTGGATTTCAATTCGATCTAATCTGTATTTTTGGAAATATTGGGAAAATGAAATTTTGAATGGGTATATCTGCGGAATCATTGAGTGGATTTTACCCATTCACGGTCTTCGTAATAAAAGTCCAAAGCTTCTTTACAAATATCGAGTTTCTAAGTTGTTTCTTTCGGAACTTATTCTGTTCACAATAACTTCCGGAAGAAACGACTCAAAAACTCGATATTTGTAGAGAAGATCCCAAGACTTAATTACGAAGGTCGAATGTTATACAAATATCTGAGAAGATAACAGAGGAATGATAAAACAACGGTTTTTCCTCGAAATTCCATTTCTAAATCACCTAAGCATTCACACTCTCAAGGACTAGCATCTCATTCACCCTGTACATGGGCGGATTTACGGGGGGAGTAATGGGGATAACTACCCCCAATGAGAATCGAAAACCTGAAAAAAAGTTACGCAAAGTGGTGCACATAAAATATTCCATGCAATAATTTTGAATTAGTAATTCACCAAATATTGCAATCAATGACAATGAGGTAATTGAATATATTGTGTACCTGATTTATTGGTTCTCAATTGTTATAAAGGAAATAAGTTGAAATACATGGTTGAAATTTGAAACCTCTTTCGTAGCCATAATAATATACAGGAGCTTGAATAACTTTAGTGTACATAATACATAAAAGTTCCTATTTTTCGAATTGATGCGATATAAATTGTGATACACTTCCCGCTGCATAGAATTATCCCAGATGCGCGAAAAGAATGGCTTCATCTAGCCCTTCGGCCTACTACAGTTTCATGCACTACAGCAACGCTTTGAAATATATTTAAAGTTAAAGTTAAAAAAGTCATTGTCTTGAGGATAAAAAAATTATAATTTTGCGCTCTGTTAGCTTCAGCCCGTGGAAAATACCTTCTTCGCCAATCCATAGATACGGCTCTGCATACAAAATTCCTTCCTCAACAACTCCATCTTTAGGTCAAATCATAACCCCTCTGCCAGGATTTGTTTTGACATTTTTATGGTGCATATTTAATGTCTGAATGGGTTTACTTCAAAGTGTCGAGTTCTATTGTGTGATTTCCTCGTGAGAAGTTTATTACTACCGATTCTTTCTTCACTAAATCGGTCTTTTGAAAATAAGCAGAGGTACTTATTGAAGCCTGTCGTTGGTGGGGTAAGTACCTTTTCTATTGTGTCTATTATACTTCAAGGAAACATTTAGGACAGAAGGATCGGAGGTCATAAAATCCTCACAAGAAGAGTAAACAGTATGGGTTGCAAATTCAAGTGAATCTTCAAAAGTTAGTTATACAGGGTCACGTAAAGGCGGTTTTTTCTATCTCTATTTAGGAATCACTTAGGAATATAATTTCCTTAGTGATACCTCATAGCTTGAACTAGAGAAGATAAAAATATTTTCGGTCACATATTGTTTTTCTGGGTGGACCCCAACTCTGTTTTTTAAATGGCAACTTTATTTTTTATTACTTTTTCAGTTTCTGCAAGAAAAGGAAAAGAGATAATTCAGTCATAACCCCACCCTGAAAATATTTACGTTTTTCGAGGTATTCTGCCGGACAATGACACTCAATTCTAATGATTTATTATCATTTGCAGTTAGTTAATCTTCCACTTGATATTCATGCAGTATACAGTTTTTTGCTCCATAATCATCCTTATTTTCATCAGATATATAATTTAATTATATAAAATCACACTAATTCCTTATAGTTTATGAATCTATAACTAAGAAATCATTTGGAGTGAGATGAAATTGATTACTGAAGAATATGTGTCATAGTTATAGAAAACTTCAAACCAAAATTCATTTGATTCGGAGTAACCATAGCAAAGCTACGAAAAAACCTTTTTTTGGAACTTTCAACAGCCTGTATCATTTGAATGAAAAAATGTTTCGTGGAATTGTTCTGATAGGAAGTGGTTTATTCACGTAAACGTAAAAATAGGTTGTTGCTTCCTAGAGTTATTTTATTACGTGACTAGTAGAAATTACAACACAAACATAAGACTTCACAATATTTCATGTTAAAATTATTCTTAAAACTCATTTCACCTGAACTCTCTCAACTTGGAATCGTCAAATAGGTATTCAAATAAGGATCAAAATTATCGAAATTCCCCATAAAACGATTTTTCTAAGATTTTCAAACATTAAAGGTTATGAGCATAGATTACCAATATATGACAAACTTTTATCATAAAGTTGTTGCATGACTTGACATTATCTTATTCTTCTCATAAAAAAACATTTTATTGAACCATCATAACCAAAATCTACTTGAGTACTTAACATACTATTATTGTCAATTTTTAATGTCGTAAAATTTCAAATTTTTCCAACCTATCTGAGTCTAGTCTGAGGGTGCTCTGACAATACGGAGCGAAACTAGTCACGCAATAAAATAACTCTAGGAAGCAACAACCTATTTTTACTTAAATGAACAAATCTAGAAAAGCACTGACGTGAGGTCAGGAGCTTTTATGCGTTTGTTCAAATTCTAATTATTAGATAAACACGAAATTTTGCACCTAGTTGCGTGTTGGTAATCTCCACCTCATCACGAAGTTTCAAAATGATTGCATTTGTACCTCTCGAGATATTGCGGAAATAACGTTAAAATTCGAAATAACAGCGAAATTTGGCACATGTTTTTCCTTATATCTCCGAAAGTAAATATCGGATCGAATTGAAATTTGGAACATTGTTGATGAATATTGACTCTAAGGTTTTGCCAAATTCCATTGAAATCTAATCGATATTTCCAGAGAAAAAAAAATTTCATCCAAAATATAAAAAAATTTTCTAATAATTTTTATTTTCAATTCTCCAACGACTGGATCCACACAATAGTTTGCTTTGAAGTGCGCGTTAGTATTCTAAAACTGTCCAGGAAGTTCCAATTTGATAGAGTCGATACTTCACGAGATATTGAAGAATTAACCTCAAAATTTCAATCGGGCCTAACTCTGAAACTATGCAACCGATTTCATCCACTAACGAACTCTACCGAGATATTTAGACTCCAAACGTAATCTGACAATTTCAAGTCGCTAAGTCTTCGCCTTCGAAAGTTAGAGCCCATACGGACGGATGGCTGTACAGACGGACGGACAGAATTCAATTTGACCACGGATTATTCTACAGGGAGTTCAACTCAATCGTTTAAGACCATTTTCGGCTCAAAATTCGAAAATTAGGAAGATTGTGACGAAATGATAACGCGCTCACCCTGTCGGTATATGCATATAATATTACAGGTTTCAAGAAATTGCAATTTCATTCTGTTTTCCTCGTGATAGAATTTTGTGGGGTTTCGGTATTTTACGACAATCTACCATATTTTTGATTTATGAGTGATCAAATACGTAGATTTTGTACTTAGGAACTAAGAATATTTGCCGATGGCAAATTTCTTATTCTAATTTATACTATTGAATCGCTAGTACTCAGGAACAATATTGAGAAGTACGATAAACTGGATGGCCAGAATAAATCCAGGATGAAACAAAGTGTTATTATAATAGGAGTTATTAAAAGTTATCAATTACGAAACCGATAAACACCACCTCCTTTAAGATAAATATACATATGCTGAGATTAAACTAAGCTATTTTTTTATGTGTTCAAGTCCGAAGGTATTTCCTTCGTGCCACTTATCGAATCGTTTAGAATTGAAAGGAGCATTCAAATGATTAGATACTAAGGAAATAATTTGATTTTGAGGAAGTACTACATCAATATTACAATGCGAGGAAATGGTGCGAAACACCTGGTATCTGTTAGTCATGAAATGACCAGCTGGATTTCCGGATTTCAATTGCACATATTTTTATTTACTTATCAAAATATCCTACATTCGGCAACCACATAAAAAATAAAATCACAGGGTCTGACGAATATGCAATTCGAATAAAATCTTAGCTATTTTTTGAGAAAACTAATTCCACATTGTTTTCATATATCACAAAATTTCTGATGATCCTATCAGCTCCAGACTTTTTTCGTTTCAAATGTGAGAACTTAATGTTCCACCCCTCGATCGAATTTGTACAAAAGCCATTTCAATTAGAGATACGTTGCTCATCTACCATGTAGTTTTGGATAGAAAAAACTCGTTTCATGTCAAGGTGTCCAAGTTGGCTCTGGTTCTTATCAAGTAACGAGCCCATTACCCCAGTGATAAAGAACCCGCATTCTATCATGAAATGCTGGTGGAAACCATATTTCAGTAGCTCCTCATTTTTCTGTTAGCATCAGGAGTCTCGGGAAAGTATTTCCCAAGCAAAGACAGTTATCGATTTGGATGTGACGACAGTTTGATATGTTGTCAAACGTGACCTAGTAATCTTTATTCTTTGGTATTTTACTTGTTTTTGCACATTTGTTTGGTGGAGTTATCATTCCTTTTTGAATATTGATAGAAGGATATTTTGGAGGAATATTTCATTATTTTTCAGATATTTCCAGGTTTTCACTCCAAATATCTGAAAAAAACTATGGAAAATTAAATAAATTTCATTTAATTTTTGATATTTCGTTTCCGATATTGGGAGTGAAAAACCTAGAAAAATACCTGAAAATAATGCTTTATTCCTCCAAAATTAAAGTAATGGTAACTCTACAGACCAAATGTGCAAAAAATAGTTTAATAAACTTATTTTTCATACATATCGCCCCTGCTGATTGTAGGATATAAACTGTTAGTCATGGGTAGTTTCTTTGAGAAATGTTGTCTTATGAACAATATCGGAATAATGTGAACGATCAACTGAGTGAAATCTTACGTTTCAGTCATTATCTGAAAATTTTCAGAATTATTATCTTTCAAAACTTCCGTATTTCAAGAACATTGGAAGTGAAAACTTAAAAAAACCTGAAAAATATTCTCTTCTTTTCTCCCAAATACGGTGATTTCCTCACTTTGTGCAGATGTTCTGGAGAATAGCGTGTGCTATCATTTATTTCAAATTTCTGTAATTTTCCAATTTTTTTCCGAGAATTTTCAGGTTGTAATTATTATCAATGTCAATAATCAATATACTATTCACTATTTGTGAATGGAGGTTTTACAATTTTTATGGCTGTACTGTAATGTTTATTTCGAATATCAATCAGTGGATTATTCAGTTTGGATGTGAAGGCTAAGAGTTAATTAATATTAGTATTTATTCGTAACTTGTATGTTTTGAAGATTTTCAGGTTCTATCGAAACTTCCGAAATATTATGAAGGGTTTCCTATTTGAAAAATTTTTTATAGTTGCAAGAACTAGTACTGTTGAATTTCTCTTGAAACAGTGGGCCAGAAATATTTCCACAATAAAAAAAAATTCGACAGTAAGTTGAAGCAACTTTATCAAAATTAGCTTTTACAATTAACATCATGTAATCATGAATTGATGAAATTGATGTACAGTTCTCATCAACGAGTTTTTATCGAATTGAGCCTCAGACACTGACGTCAGTTTCAGTTTTCATCTTGACTAGATCATAAATAGAACTTTCCCTTCAAAAGTGTCTATTCGAATCCAACCTGTGCTCAATTGAATTCTGGAAATGGAAAATAACCGAAAAATATGTACTTAGATTCACTATTATAAAGTCAGTCGGTATAGCCGTGGAAGTGCCAACATGGCGCATTCCCAGTAACAAAAACTCGATAGACCTATTCCAAGGCCGGCTGACCGACATTGTTATATCCTCTCTGGAGCAGCATAGATGTGATAGATCACATTTTGTGAAAATGGAGCCATTGCAATTAATGGATCGCTTATGAAGGGTGTTTTTTATAGAGGTATACAACTTTGAAATGGAATTGAACTAGGGATATTTTTTTTGAATTGACATGAATTTGACTTTATTCAATAGATAATCATTCGGCATTATTATTTAAATATAATTTCTGGCATATGACCGCCACGGCTGGCTCGGACGTAATCTAATCTGATGGTCCAACTTTCACTTTTCCAAAATTTGTGGCATTATATCGGCAATAACGCGGCGAATATCCTCCTCCGAGTGGTCGATCATTTCGGGCTTATAGCCGTAGACTAGTGACTTCATATATTCCCAAAGATAATAGTCTAGCAGCTTTAAATTGCACGATCTCGGAGGCCAATTCACGGGCCCGGAACGTGAAATTATGCGATTATAAAACGTTCCCTTCAGTCAATCAATTGTGGCACGAGTTTTGTGACATGTTGCGCCGACTTGTTGAAACAACAGCTGCTGCACATCGTGGTCGTTCACTTGAGGAACGGAAAATTCAGTAATCATGGCTCCATAGCTGTGCACGATGGCGGATAGACTGATTCGGGTCTTCCTCTACGATACGCCCTACGTCAGCAAAGGCTTCTTCTGTTCTCATGTACGACGATGCGTATTATGAGTTGGAGTAAACGTGGTGCGAAAACGGTCCATAGTTGGTCGAACTAATTGCTCTGATGGACGATTATGTTAAACGTAAAATGGACGTAGAGCGCGATACGTATTTCGAACAATTATTTTCAAAATAAATTTGCACAATTTGGAAGCTTTGTTCAGGCGCCATTCTATTCATGTTGAAATTCCAGACCAAACTACACACAAATCACTTGACAGCTGACAAAATGTTAAAACAGTGTTGCCAACTTGAAGTTCTATACCTAATTCCAAGAAACACCCTTTAGTGTACCAGATCGGTGAAGCTTAGAATGTGACATCAGTCTCTTATTCATAGAAGAAAAAGAATTATTCATGTTTTATTTTCATATTTCTTTAGTTTGGCTCATCACACTAAATAGCGCATTAAGCGTCGTTTTTAATGCGTGCTAAATGCTTATATTATTTTCACGATTTTTATATGGATCTGTACCAAGTACATGCTCGAGGATATACGTTGGCATTAGGTTCAACAGGAAATAAGCTTATCAGCGATCATTTTCCTGTTACTTCGATGTTTTCTAGAACGGTGCGTCAATATCGCATTTTAAAGCACCTAGTGAGCCCATGTTATTACCAAATGATATTGCGCTTCCTCGGTGTTTGAGATCGTCGACAGAATTCTACAGAGGTTGTGCGAAAATGATCGAATCTCCCCCAAAGGGATTGATATAATTTGCGCGCACATTCTGGAGAACAGCAATAACAGCATGCTATAATGTCTGTAATTTTCGGATTTTGGGCTGAAAATGGTCTCAAACTACTTATTTGGACTCACTGATGACGAACCCGGTGTGGGCACGATTACGAGCGTACAGAGAACCCCATAGACTTGAAAATTTCAAGATTGGTTGCATTTCAAAATGCGATGATCAAGCTCATTAATGGGCAAAATTGGTCCAATGGTTTCGGAGTTGTAGCTATTTGAAGTTTTGAGCTTATTTGTCTGATATGTCGAGAACTACTGAAGCGATTGAATTGAAACTTGGCAGTTAGTTGAAAAATAGGGACTCATATTTTTTCGAGAAGTTTTGTGAGATTGTCAGTGAATTACAAAAAAAAATTTTTTTTTTAAATTTTTTTCGATGAAATTTTTTTCTCGGAAACTCCATATTTCACAGCAGTGTACCAAATTTCAATTTGATACGGTCATTATTTTCGGAGAAGTTGGGAAAAAAATATGTAGAATTTCATAGTTTTTTATCAATATCGTTGTTTTCTCTGGAATAACTCAAAAATGCTGATTCAATCATGATGAAACTTGGTAACTAGTTTGAAAATACTGATGACAACTCCGTGCGGGATTTCCTGATGATCATGTCATTAGAACAATTTGAAAAAAAAATTTTTTCAATTTTTTTTTCAAATATTCAATATTTTGTGATCTTCTGATCGTATTATCCTCATTGAATTCTGTATGAACCTTTGAACTGTAATTTTTAAGATTAACTACTGAAGCGATTGAATTGAAACTTGGCAGTTAGTTGAAACATAAGGACTCGCAATTTGGTCATTATTTTCGTAGATATTGGGGAAAAAAATATGTAAAATTTCCTGTTTTTTTCTCGATATCGTTGTTTTCTCTGAAATAACTCGAAAAACGCTGATTCAATCATAATGAAACTTGGTGACAAGTTTGAAAATACTGATAGACAATTTTGTGCAAAACTTCTTGATGATCGTTCCATTACAACAATTTGAAAAAAAATTTCTAATTTCAATATTCTGTGATCTTATGATCATATTATCCTCATTTAATATTATATGAACCTTCGAACTGTAATTTTACTATAAATTACTGGATTCCAATTCGATCTAATCTATATATTTTTCGGCCTAACAGCCGACCGTGAACACAGTAACTTCCGGAAGAAACGACTTAGAAACTCGATATTTGTAGAGTACGTTTGGAGCTCAATGACGAAGGCCGAATTCGTGAATGGGTAGAATCCGCCCAATGATTCCATAGATATACCCATCCAAAATTTCATTTTCCCAATATTTCCAAAAACACAGAATACATCGAACTGAAATAGTGTACTTTATCGCAAAAACCTAGAGATGAATACAGCAGCTGTTGCGCGTATGTTGAAATTCGTTACCGAAGCGGTCGTCTCCATTGAACATGCGCGCAAAAGCTGCTGCCTCCACGGCCGTTCTTTCTAGGTTTTTTGAAAATAATTTCTCTTCGACTGATTTGTTCTGTTTCCATTCAAAAAACTCATTAGAATCCACTCGGGCATCTAATATCGATGATGACAAATTAAGAGCATTATATTTAATTGTTAGGAGTCCTATAAAATCGCGCTTAAAAAGATATTTATTGCGTAACGACAAAACCAGAAGGACAGCATCTCATTCTTTCGAACTACCTGTCTTGTCTGTCATCTTCCGATGGAGAATGTGGTGTGACATTTTTTTATCGCTGACGACGAACTGCGTGGTTTTGACTTCGATAAGATAGAGGGCTATCGATATAGTTCTATCTGATGCCATGGGAAACAAAAATAGCATCTTCTTTTGCGCGCATGTTCTAGGGGAACAGCGTGCTATCGTTTTGTCCAAATGTTTGTAATTTTCGAATTTTGATCCGAAAATGGTCTTAATGACTAGGTTGGACTCACTAATGACGAATACGGAGTCAAAATCGATTCTGTCCGGCCGGCCAGCCGGCCGTCACCACGATAACGGGCTTACGGAGGACTCTATTGGGTTGAAAATTTCAGGAAGGGTTGCATTTCGAAATACGAAGGTTAAGTTCGTTAATGGGCTGAATCGGTTTCAGAGTTGTAGCCATTTGAAATTTTGAGGTTGAGTAATATTTCAGAAATTACTGAAGCGATTGTAATTCTTGGCAGTGAGTTAGCATTTGGAGAATTTCGCTGAAATCATATGATTACTCAATGGAAAAAAATTTTTTTCGAAAAAAATTTTTTTTTCTGAAACTATTATTCACATTCAGGAAAAAATTCAGTTATACATTAAACTTTATATTTCACATTTTTCGATACGGCTATCAGTTTAGGAGATATGGGGAAAAAATATGTAGAATTTCGTGGTTTTTTTCTCGATATCGTTGTTTTTTCCGGTATAACTCAAAAAATACTGATTCAATCGTAATGAAACTTCGCAGCTAGCTTGAAGATGTTGATGGACAACATTTTGCAAAATCGTGATGATAATGATGTCATTAGGACAATTTGAAAAAAAAATTTCAAGTTTGTATTTTTTTTCAAATATTCAATATTCTGTGATCTTCTCATCATATTATCCTCATTAAATTCTGTATGAACATTCAAACTGTCATTTTTCGATGAAGTACTGGATTTCAATTCGATCGAATATGTATTCTTGGAAATATTGGGAAAATGGAGTTTTGAATGGTTATAACTGCGGAATTATCGGGTGGATTATACCCATTCACGAATTCGACCTTCGTAATTAAGGTCCAAACCTACTCTACAAATATAGAGTTTCTAAGTTGTTTCTTTAGTTATTGTGTTTTCGGTCCGGCCGTTAGGAGTGAATTCGGGCTTAATTAAGATGGTCGAATTTATGAATGGGTAAAATCAGCCCAATGATTCCGTAGATATACCCATTCAAAATTTAATTTTTCCAATATTTACAAAAATACAGATTGGATCGAATTGAAATCCAGTAATTTATCGGAAAAAAACTCTAGAAATGCACTGCCGTGAAAGCAGCAGTTTAAGGCGCATGTTTAAATTCGTTGCCGAAGTGCTCATCTACATTGAACATGCGCGCAAAAGCTGAATTATATTGAATGAAATTTAAGAAGTTTCCTGAGAAAAGAGGTTACCTACTAAGAAGGGCAATGAGGAACCTAATGTTTTTTGGAAAATTAGTAAAATTTGAGAGTAGAATAAAATTAGGATTGCTGAAACAACTGAAGAACGTTTGAATGATGAAATTAGATCGAATAAAAATATAACAGATTGCTTGTTCAGTACTGCTTTTCTTTGAAGTGAAACTTTTAAATGTAAAAGTTGGGTTTCCGTCTCTTTATGATGAATGATAAAAAAAAGGGCCCAAACCTTCTCAGGATATCATTTTCGACAGTAACTTCAGTCAATGTGGTTACATATTTTTCATCCCTATGATATAAAATGAACCATTTCGGGTACTGCAACCGTAGGTCTATGGGGGTACTGGGGGTATCTACTTACCCCAAGAGTAAAAAAGAAGAGATCAGATAATTCACAATTACTGAATAATTCTTTCCATAATTTCGTGGAAATGTAGGCATCATAAAAGACAAAATAATAACTTTCCGGCTTTTGAAATCAGCCGCCCGAAATAGAAAAATAGTTCAGGAGTTGGATAGCGGTTTTGGGATGATTACCTGAATGCTTTGGAAAAATTCAGCTTAAAGATTCTGTTTACATATTTCCTAATATTTCTGTTCTAACCCACATAATTATGTCCTGAGTAGGGGGATTTCTTCCTTTGTCGAGAAGTATGTTTCATTAACATTCATGCATTCAGGGATATTTCGAAATATTTTGATATTATTTCCAGGTTTCCTCTAAGTTTACACTTCGAATATCTGAAAAAGAATTATTGAGAATCAAACGAAATTATCATTTATAGAAAACGCTTTTGCAGGTTTCAAAGCATTTTGTCAAGGTAATTTTCCTGAACAAATGTTGCTCAATGAACAATATCCGAAAAATTGTTGAACGATCAACGAAGTGGAGTGTAACTTTTTAGAATTTCAAGATTTTTTTTTGAAATTTCAAATCCCGCATTCCATAAGAGCGATTCCTACAAACAACAATTTTTATTTAATTATCAATAGCTTTTCAGATATCGGCAGTGAAACCCCAGAAAACACCTAAAAATAATGCAAAATCTTCCAAAACAAGCTCCAATTGACACATTTCAGTTGTCATATTCTAGAGAGTGCAATCTACTAGGGCCCCAAAGGGAACACGAAAACTCAAAATCATTGAGTTATATCTCATTAAGAAAACCTGAAAAATAAGATATGCATGTTTATGTGAAAATATCCAAGCTAAAAATATTTTTCGACTATCCACCCCAAGCAAAAAAATTATCGACGCCTACCAATGCAACCCCTCCTACAAAAAAAATAATTCTATTCCAAGTATGTATTCTGTCGGGGTAGTTACCCCGTTCCAGGTAACATCTCAGGAGTTTATAAAAGTGGGGACTGAAAAATTAAACCTGCTCATCCTCCACCTATTCTCGACCAACCAATTTGCGTTCAGGACAGCTACCTGACCACGTGACGTTGTCAAAGTCTGCCAGGCGCGCGTTCGAAGATGGTAGGCAGAAAGCAGAACGCATTGCGCTAGTATCAAGTCAAGGTGTGTGGTAAAGCTTAGCTACGAATGCTACGATTGTCAGTTGTTTATCAGCACGGTACGGGCAACGTTAATACAGTGTGGGTGCGTGGGCATCTGGAGTGGTCGCACCAAAAAACGCGGTAAACATCAGCGAGAGCTATGGATTTGAACTTTTTGCAACACAAGTTAGTTCTTTTTTGTTTTTAATCTTGCCGCAACATTTGGATCGAGCATCATATCAGTTTCCGTTCGATTGTAAAGGGTGAACGTGTTGAAGGTTGATAAGGGATTGATTATCTCAAGATTAAGGGGATTCTCCATAGTTTAGAACTTTTCAATGGGATCTATATTGAAGGACCTCTTATCGAGTGAAACTGAGGAGTGTGTTCTTCTTTTTTTGTTGTATCGCATTTCAATAGTTTCAGATTTCATGTATTATCGGGAAGATAAACTATTTTATCACTTTCTTGTCTTCGATTTTTGGAGATAATTTTTCTAAATTTTCGTTTTTGTTTTTAGTTCGATGTATCCAAGGAATTCCTCATATCCAACGACTACCATGTCGTATTATCAGCCGAATTCGCCGGATCTGAGCACGCAGAGCCAGCTATGGACAAATACAGGTAAGCCTTAATCAGTTATTTGCGTTTTTTTGGTAATTTTTACCTGTTGGTGAACATTGATGATTATTTGAAATAAGTTTTTTTTTGAAATTGTTGGTTGTGTTTGTTTACACATTATTTTAAAAATATTTCATTAGATGCACATGAATTTTAATTGCATAAATTTTTTTAGAGTTTCGCGAACAAACTCAAATATTGAATATAACTCACTTTAACAATTGTGGATAATTGTTCGGTCTCTCTCAGTTTCAATTAATTTGAAAAATACAGTTTTGAATTCTGTAATCAAAAAATTAACTCAAGGAAATAAACAAAAAATTTCATATTATGTTCAAATCAGCAAATCTTCAGAGTTATTGTCGTTTATTCTGAGGATAATTGAATTTGTCATTATTTTAGCTTGATATTTTTGTAATGTACTGAAGTGTTCTTCAACAACATTCCGAAGTATACAACAATTTTTCAAAAAAAATCGGGGTGCTTTCTCACAATGAATAATTTTTTTCATGAAGTTTTAATTAACTATTTAACTGAAAAGGAATCAAATAAAGTTGCTAAACCACTAACATATATTGAAGCAGATCTAATTAGTTCAAAATCTTGAATGGGAAAGAATAATTTTCAACTACCGAATGACAACAAATAATTATTTTCAGGCATTTCCTGGGGTTAATCTCCCAATATCTGAAAAAGAATTATTGAAAATTGATTAAAAGCTGTAATTTATAGAAAACGCCCTTGCGGATGACAGGATTTAAACTATTTGTCAAGGGCAGTTTCTAGGAGAAAAATTGCCTAATGAACGATATTGAAATAATACAAACGACCAACAAAGTGAACTGCAACGTTGCAGAGTCTTAATCTGACTTCATCAGAAAAAAGAGAAACTTTTCTTTCGATTATTTCCGTTTTTCGAGACTTTCTTTGAAATTCACATTTTCAAAAAACCTCAGCAACACAGATGCACTTGATATGAAAATTTTCCAATTCGAGTATACTTCTTTCAGTAAATTCAGCCAAATGTCTATTTCTATAGAACCGTTTTCTCCATTTGGCAAAATACAGGAAGGCTCTTAATTTTTTTTTAGATAATCTGGTTTCGGCATCTGTATTTTTGCATTATTCCAAATTGATTCAAGAAATCTTTTCCTTTGTCTGATGAAGAAGTCAAATTTATACTCTGAAACGTTACAGTTAGGGTGGCTTTTTTCCTAGAAACTGACCCTGACAAATAGTTTAAACCCGCAAGAGCTTTTTCTTTGAATAAAATGTTCATATAATTTTTGATAGTAATTTCTCAGATATTAGCATTGAATCCCCGGAAAACACATGAAAAATAATGCCAACTCTTCCCACAATAAGCTTTAATCGATACAACAAATAATATCAACTTTTCTGTAATATCCTGGTTGCCTCATTTTCAATCTTCTCACAACTAGTTAGTTATTGGTTGAGAAAATATGGAGTTCATTCCAGACTTCCATCTAATTTTGTATACATAAGTCGCCTCTCTTTAATGAAAAAACACCTAACTAAACTATGCTTAAACATAATATATAGGAAGTTGTTCAATGTCATAACAGTCGCAGAACCTAATTTTTTCGCGAAAATATCTGAATGACAAAAATCAATTTCAGGGAAACACAGAAATTCTAGTCTGCATCACTTTCAACTCGGATTTCAACAGTTTATGTATAAACTCTGTTATTTCATGTTTTTGTGACACCTGTTAAATTTATTATTCAGTCTGCATTAAACATTTTGGATAAGGCTGGAATATCAACATTCGGGATATATTTTATTCATTTATGCATTGTGGGAGGTTTTTTACATGTGTGATAACAGGAATTTTGAATAAAGTGGTACAGTTGAAAGGAAATTTGCCTCAGTTCATTCATGGCCGGAATATTTCAATAGATTCTTCAAAGATTGAGAGCATACAATATCGAAAATACAACAGGGTGACTTCTGTAGACCAGAGTTTGAGTTTTAAAAAAAAATTTTGGTCCGAATGGTCGAAAAAATCTGAAGAATGCGCGATGTTGCCACATTGTAATATTCAAGAATTTTCGGGAAAATAAAAACTGAAATGGAGGAAAAATGAAAAAATAACTTAGATTGCGCATTCTAACAAAATTGTTCAAAAAATACTCAATGAAGCCTGCAGAACGAAACCCCGTTTTCTCCTATGAGCGTCGAAATTTCTCCGAAATCTAATATTTCATGCGGCTATTGACAACGTTAAAGCATGTAGACAGCGTGCAGGTGCCCGACCTTGAGATATTAACAAGATTCAATGAAACTTGAATGTGGCTGTGTTGCCTAGCCGTAATTTATAGCACCACGTGGTATCGTTTGCTCTTAAGTTGATATGTGGCTTGCAGACTGAAAAAAAGATGAGGAATAGAGATGTCCAAAAGATTCATCCATGCAATTATTCCTATTGCAGTTCACGTATTTTTCGGCCATAGATTCACAATGCACAATGAACTCATAAAATTGATCATTTCTATAAAATGTAGAGCCGTAGGTGAATAAATTTTAACCTGCGTAGTTTTCAACTCAAAGTCTGTATCCCTCAAAGCTATTTTAACTTGTAACACTATGATCCTCAAGAAATTTTTCTTGAACCTTTGAAGCCTTTATTCAATAGCAGAGTGTCAGATTGAACAGATCCAATGTATATTTTCGAAACTTTTGGTTATTTTACCTATTTCATTGAATTCTACTTGTCCCAATTCTATTCCATGAATATTGAGTCCCTCCTTTTTTTAATTGGCAGCGAACCATGGAAGTATTTGAACTATATTATTTCAATTTCCGTTATCGACATTTGTTGTAAAATTTACACAGTTTACGTTGTTCGTAATAATAATTTTGTCTTTGTCTACTCTCATATTCGCAGCTTTTTAATAATCTCCCAAAAATTGAAAAGTAGGTTATGAATCACCCCGTTATATAAAATAATTTTCTGGTGACCTTCATTAGAAATGTGGCTTGTCAGATGAGAAAAACTATTTTCACTTCTCAGAGGGAATAGTTTTGAAGTTGAATTATCATGTTACTCATTGTATTGCTGCTCTATATATATGTTGAGACAAAGGCCAGGAAGGCACATGCGATATTCTGTCGCGTGACTGAATATCTGCGATCGCCAAGGAAGCAATTATTTGCGCACTCGAATTGGATAGTATGTGTTCTATTTTTGCGACTGAACGATCGCGCGACAGAAAATCGCTTGTGCTTTCCTGGCCAATGTATCGAATTGTTTTTGAGATATGGCGGTACTTGAAAATATTTACTCGTCTTAAAATTTTTTTTGGGATACGATCCTCACGACATTTGAATTGGTATAACAGGTATTTTTTCAAGTACATTTTTCTAAACTTGTAACAAAACACTCACTTATTTCGATATGTATTGAAACATATTTCACAACCCCATCGTGAAACATCCAAGACCATCAAAGTATTTCCGTAGCACCTGGTCTGCCGTATGTTTTGAGCTGTCACACGTCATAATTTCATAATATTTTTCTATGCTTTTAAATTCATTATTCCTGATTTCTAAACACGCCTTCTCCCATGATGTCAAATTAAAATTTATTAAAATCTACCTAGAGTCGCATTATTTCAAGTAAGAAGTAATTGCAAGAGTTCTGAATGAGATTTTCATTATTTTTTGAACTGTTGAAATGAATTACTCACTCCACCTTGATTGCCATCTAACAGGTAACGACTGCTTGACAATTGGAAGAGTAAAAAATCAGTACTATCTTCGATGACTAATTATGACAACGAATGTTTGTTCAACCACATACATTTTATCGTAAAGTATTATAATCAAAATGATCAACATATTATTTTTAGTTACGAACTATTACAGATCGTCCACAAGGCATATTATTTGAAACAATTTTCATTCTTCAGATTGATCGTGTAGAAAAAACATTTTACTTACATCACACTTTGTGATGATTCATTTTCCAGTTGATATTGAGCATTTTGGGAACGACACCCGCTCTGGCGATTTTGTAATTCGATATTTTACATTAACTCCAAAATCTGTTCGGTCATGAAATCAATGTTTTGACTTACATTCAACATGTCGGAAACTTGAAGGAGAATTTTGCTTTTTATAAATGCCGATATTCTTCTATACACAGTGCCAGAGAACGCTGGATAATTTTAAAGTACTCAAAACATTATTGCCGAGTGTAATGAATGGCTGGAATATTTTTCAATTCGACAATTTCAAACAGCTGAAAACAACACTGATTTATATATTGCTAAATAAAATCAATATTTTATTGACTCCAATCAGTCATTTAGTTGATTCAGTAAACATTCTGAAGTATCATAGACGAAGCGGTCACTTATTCTGTTACTGAACGTGTCAACTTCGACCTTCTTGTTCAAGCCACAAACCTACTCGATAAATATTGAGTAACTTAATAAATTATTCCGGAAATAACTATTTTTGAACAAACTTTCACGCCTCAGGGGAAACGCAATATTTTCTTCAAAAAACAATACAACCACGATATTTTTACAGTAGGTTAGGAGCTGAACATGGATGGGTGAAATACACCCAATGATTCTTCAGACATGTCCGTTTAAAATTTTGAATGAATATAACCTATAGTCTACCCAAGAACAATAATTTTGTGGTTGTTCGAACAAAGAAGTACCATCCCTGAAGAACGAGTCGTATGTGAGATAACTGTCAACAATTAAAAACAGTGAACTGCTGCAGAAGACTAATTGATTACTCATTAGGAAGTTTCTATGTGGAAGTCATTAACCAAACATCAGCTATTCAGACTACATTATCACGTTTAGTCGAAACACATTTGGAATATTTTCTGAGATCTATTAAAATCTCGAAAATTTGAGCTGTTCCAAACAAAATTGAAAATTGAAACGAGAAGCACTTGCTAACAACTTTTCGATGAATGAATCGTCTTTAAGTTCAATGGAAAATTCAGTTTTTTTTCATTGCGGAAGTATGCGAGTTCATGATTATTTAATTGTAAGCAGCACGGACGCCTCTAATTTTCAAACAATTGTCCTACCCTTTTATGGTTCGTTTACTATCTTTATGCAATAATATTCAATCACATCGAAATGATACATACATATTTTTGTGCACACAAATAATCCTATGAAAACGTAACATTTTCAACAAAACGAAATAATTTACTTATAATAATAGTGAATTGTCTGTTTTCATAAACCACATTGTTGAAGTATCTTTTACTTCGTTATAGTGTTTTAAATTTGAATTTCCTTCCATGTACTTATTCACTTCTCTGAAAGCAAACATCATCTTTTTCTTCAATAAATTCGTCAATATGTGGAGTCCACTTGAAAACTCATCAATTACTATTCCTGAAAACATTGCTCTCTTACTGTTTTGGTGATCTGGTTGTTAAGACTTATTTCTGAAAGTTTTTCTTTTGAATTACTTGCACTGAAACTAATGATATTTGTTTTGCTGGTGTTTATAATCAGATCATTTTTCAAAAACTAATTTTCCACTGAACTATACAGGGTGTTTATTTAAGTTGTACATTAATTTCGACCATAGATTCCTCTCATCAGATAAAACACTTCTTTCATTTACCATTTTTCTAGATTCGGCTCTTGTTAGGAGTTACAAGCATTTAAGTATTTCCCAATGTCCTAATACACTCCTGCACTTTGTTTGCAAGTTTAACACAGAAATCACTTACGGTGATTTGTATTGCAGAATAATCAATCCATTGTTTCAAATTCAAAGAAATATGATTGGGAAAACTCATTTACTTACTCAATTCTAATATTTTGGTAATTTTTGCGGTATTATTGTAGAAAAAATATTTCACTAAACTTGATCATTGAAACACTAATTTTCCACTTGATATTCGTGCAAAATCCATTTTGTTCCATATTGAGATTTTACACAATTTCTATGTTGCCCATTCTTATATTGAAAATTCCATAATTATTCTTGTTTTAATCAAATTAATGGATGAAATATAAGAAATAACTCGAGTAACTCAAAAACATATGTTGAATTTCTATAGAAAGCCTGGTCCGTAGAAATGGACTATATCTGTTGTCTGATCACGAAATAGCATAGACCTTAATAGATAAATATTTCTGTGTATTCTATGTTCCGGATAAAGGTGAGTGTAGCTTAATTCACAGTGCTTACTAGCTCAGGGGCGGATCCATGAAAATGAGGAAATTTCTCGAATTTTATGAGATTTTAAACATTCAACGTTGAATATATCGAAAACGGTTCGTTTGAGGAGAAGTAATAAGAAATAATTGAGTATTCTAAAATGATTGAGGATTCTTATGATGACTGAAGGTAAACTTTATCTGCGTTATTCATGCTAATTTCTTATAGTTTCATAAATCTGGGAGTCTATAACCAGAAAACTGTTTGACGTTAGATGATATTGATCACTGTAGAATATCTACGATTCATAGATTTAGAGAACTTCAGACCAAAATTCATTTCATTCGGAGGAACCATGTCAAAGCTACAAAAAAAAACTGATTTTTTGGAAATTTCAACAGCATGTATATTTTTACCGGGGCTGAATCACGAGAAATAGTAAATAAAAAAAGTGTTTTAATTGATGAGTTGAATCTAGGGTTGAAATGAATATACAACATGAAGACTCAGCATGTATAATGAACTGCACTCTTAAAAGCTATCAGTGCTTCGTCCCTTCACCAGGGCAAAAGTACCATCTGCAAAATTTATTCTTCTTACTTGATCTGTTACATCGCTCAAGTCATTTATGTATATTGAAAAAAGTGTCACTCTTAACTTTTTCAATTCATTATTCTCAAGAAGTGAATAAAACTACCAAATGCTGCAACGAAAAATTCAGTAACATTGTGAAAAAAATGTTCGTCATTGCATCTGCAAGTTCTGTTTTTCCACACGTAGTATTCTATGGTATTCTAGGAAATGCTTTTATTGGATATTTTGAAAAAATTTCCATAATTTCACGTTTCATTCACGACTATTCTAGTCCTTTTTCAATTTTCGGAAGTACTAACAGAAAAAGTCAAGTATATGGCAAGTTTACCTCTTTTTGCAATTTTTTTATTTTGCATGGGGGTCGTGATATTAAGTGGGGTTCCTTTTAAAATTGATACTCTGTAGAGTAGAATGATCAATACGTAAAATATTGGAAAATAGGGAAGTGTTCTATCGCGGAAAATCCTCCAACTGAAGTCAAGTTTTGACTTCGACGCCATCGAGTTCAACATCCTAACAATACGAGCAATTTTCACGTCTCATCATACCTAGTTTATAAACACTGTGAATCATTTTGGCGCATTGTCATCATCGGTTTACACGATGAAAACGATTTCGACAATCGTTGTTTTTCAACGTAACTCAGATAATGAGTTCAGTGTCATGCTCGATTTGTTTTTTTATCCCAACAGTTAAACCGGGGTTACTATGAACGAAGCAGCCTGCATATATACCCCATTCACTTTTATAAAGTATCCCGGTTTGCCATGACATTCTGAGAGATTTCACCGTGTATATTTTGAAAATGTTATGTTATAGTCATTTTCCTGTCAGATAACTACACAATGTTGTCCTCTCTACAAAGAGGTCGTAGTAATTACTTATTTTTCAAAATGTCAATCTATATTTGGAAAGTAATGAATTTGAGAAAATATTATGTGAATTCAATAATTCCAAAGACCTGGCGAATGTTGAAGAAACTTTTTTCTCTGTTAATATTGGAAATATTTCACGTATGTAAACGTTGTTGGAAGATTCAGTAATGCTTTTTTCTTGTACGGAAATCAAGAATCGAGTGTTTTGGAATTTTACTGAAAAATGATGGATAGAGTAGTCCGTTACTTCGAATTCCCTATTTTTCTAAATTCTCAAGAAATAAGCCTACAGAAGTCATTTAAATACCTTGTTGCACAACTTGGAATATTCCAGTATGAAAATGTAGTAGTACTTCGAAACCTGTGTCACAGTTAACATCAAAAGAACTAACTCCATTTACAAAGGTCTTGGGAATCTACATGAATGATACATACACTGGATTGGGATCAACATATTTCTGATCTGGGATGCAGCTTAGCTTCAGTCTGTTATCTTTGGGTTTAATGACAAGATATCTGGATAAATTCTCCATGAAAACTACCTATCATGCAGTATTCGAGTCAAAAGCAAGATATGGAAATATGTTTTATGGACATACTTTGAAGTCAACTCAAATATTCAATTCCCAGAAAAAGCAATTCCTAAAATATTAGAAAAAATAGCATTGAATGAGATATTTTATAATTCATGTTATTTTCGTGCATAAAAATTCAATGTTCTGCCAACATAGGATATACCAAGTTCATTTTCAATGTACTACTTCCTATTGAAACAATTCCACGAAATATATAACTTTCGAAATTATTCATTAAGGAATTTGTTCAATTCAAACATGACTACCTACTTAAGGCTCAATACAATACAATCAAAGCGAAATGTTAATTTATTAGTTTATTATGGCTGAAGCTGAATTGTAAGAGAGTAGAAATTGGCAACCTCGCGTCGAATTATTTTGACATTGTCGATATTTCAGGAGCGCCAACCTGCCTTGGTTTTAGTTACAAAAACATGATAGACCTAAATCATAGATACTTTTAGACAATTTTTCATTCATTTGATTTGGAGGCTTATGAAGACTTTTTCAGAGTCCTTTGATTAAGAATTCATAAAATATCTTATGTTCGTTACCCTTTCTTGTGAAGACGTTTTATGTTGAATTTTATGCATGTCGAGCTAATAATTGTGGATCTGGGATTTTCAAAATGGTGGAAAGCAGATGAGCCCATACTCCATTCACTTTATAAACTATCCCGGTTTGGCCATGATTTAGGTCTATCAAGTTTTTTTACTTAAAACTGACGCAGGTTGGCACTCGTGAAATATCGGCAATGTCAAAATAATTCTGAGCGACGTTGCCAAATGCCGAAGGTAGTTTTGAATAAGCAGGGACAAAGTATGAGGAAGTACTACGTATATAGAATTAAGTTCTGCTTTCTCTGATAGTAACCCTGATAATTTGGAATCAATAATTTATCCCAAGTTATCCAACGTTTTCGACGTATGTGAGTGAAAACCCAGTGTATCGTTATTCACATAGATTCCTGAGAACTTTGAAAATTGAGTTAGTTCTTTTAAGGTGTCACAGGTTTTGTAGTACCACGATATTTTCATACTGGAGTATTTCAATTCGTGCAACAAGGTATTCAAATGTCTTCTGTAGACTTATTTCTTGACAATAGTAGGGAATTATATAGGTTTGTCTATTCGTTTAGAAGTTTCACTGCAGGTTTATTCGAGTACTTCTATTTTTTTCAAATGAACTATCACAAAGTAACGGACTACTCTACACATAATTTCTCAGTAAAATTTCAACACTCGATTCTTGATTTCCGTACAAGCAACTAGCATAACTGAATCTTCCAACTATGTTTATATACGTGAAATATTTCCAGTATCAACAGAAAAAAAAGTTTCGTCAATATTCGCCAGGTCTTTAGAATTGTTGAATTCACATATTTTCTCAAATTCATTATTTTCCCAAAGTAAATTCAACTTTTCAAAAATACGTTATTACTACCTCTATGTAGAGAGTACAACGTTGTGTAGTTATCTGATAGGAAAATGACTATAGCCTAATATTTTCAAAATATAAACGGTCAAATGTCAGAATGTCATGGGAAACTTATGAATACATATAACATTTACTCGATCTGATAAGTGAAGTTTTTAGTTTTGATTCTGCCTGTTCGATATTTGA
The DNA here is from genome assembly GCA_958510865.1 of Myrrha octodecimguttata. NCBI lineage: Eukaryota > Metazoa > Arthropoda > Insecta > Coleoptera > Coccinellidae > Myrrha > Myrrha octodecimguttata. The sequence goes on from OY294057.1 coordinate 38,993,136, forward strand.
GCTGAACTTTGCTTATTTTAAAAGTTATAAGGAGTTTAATTCGAAAATGTTAACGTCGTTTGTAGGAGATATAAGATAATCAAAAAAATCGAGAATTTATGAAAAATTTGTTTTCGTGAAATCCGTACTTTTCATCGATTGGCAGTAATATCCCGCCAGTTGGAAGATCTTAGGTATCTTGATTTGATTGATTTGCCTAATTCACCATGTCGTTTCGATGTTCACAAACTCAGAGAAGGCGAGAATCCATAATGAACGATTCTATAGCTCAGCTCGGCTGTAAGAGACTTGGATTTGTCATATTACAATTCTGTACAATTCTGGACAAGGAAAGACATTGTTCTCATGCGTTGGCAAGCAATGAAAATTAACAGTGTTATGTCTAAACTAACACAAAACAGAACAGAATATTCCATTCGCACATTTATGGCTGTATGATGTGGCAGTATGATGAAGTCTAGGTATGAGAACTCTCTCAAACCGCTTTTCGTAAAAATGTTTGAAGGGAGACATAGTCCATGTATCTATGTCTATGGCTCTAGGCTATCTGCCAATGGAAATGAAGGCCAGGTCAGTCCAAATAACAATGAGATCGACTTAAAGAATCTTCTTCAGAGCCAGATCTTCGGGCTATGTTTTTCATATTAATTGAAATAACTGTTATCCTTACTATATGACAACATAAGTTTGGAGTTCAGAGATACCGTTGACAGATCTAATATCTATCTTCTCTCAGTGCCTTCAGGTATTCTAACGCCACCTTCTGATCATGGCGAACAGAGGAACGCTACAAATAAGTACGATAACTCAACAGTAACGGCAAGCAGAATTCACCCTGTGTGGAATAGTTGCATTCAAACAACACCCTACATCGAAATGCCCAGCATCCACGCAGCTCAACAGTTCCAGAACGATAGAACAACTCTCCGAAATATGTACGGCAACTCTCCAGCAATGACAAGCGGATATAACCTAACGTGGATTAGTTGCCATGAAACTACATCCCATAACGCGATGCCAATCATCTACTCAGCTCAGCATTTCCAGAACGATCGAACAACTCGAAGCAATACCCATGGAAATTTGCCAGCAATGACAAGCAGAATTGCCCCTGCGTGGAATAGTTGCCGTCAAACAACATCTCGAGACGCGATGGCAGGCATGCACGCAACACAACAGTTTCAGGAAAACCTAGCAACTCGCGGGAATATATACGGGAACTCGGCAGTAATGACAAACGACATTTCCCATGCGTGGAACAGTTGCCGCCAAACTCCACCACACGGTATAGACCTTCGGCGCCGTAATTCCCAAAACACCCCCATGTTTTCAGCAAATAATGTAGATAGATCTAATGCCAACCTTTCCTCAGTTCCTTCAGGTTTTCTCACGCCACCTTCAGATCACGGCGAACAGTGGGACGTTACAAATACATACGAGAACTCGGCAGGACTGATGGACGGAATCGACTCAGCGTGGAATAGTTGCAGTCAAGCAGTATCCCATGTTCCAAATACCTATAATAACTTATCAACACCGACACATGCGATTAACATGCAGAATTTTAACGACCAAAACACCCTCATAACATCCGTAGATACCGTAGAACGATCTATTGCCAACCTTTCCTTAGCACCTTCAGGTTTTCCCTACACACCCCCCTCAGATCACAGCGAACAGAACTGTTCCAATGAGTACATGACGTCAGGAGTGACAAATACAATTCAAGCTGCGTGGAATAGTTGCAGTGAAAAAGTCGACCATGACGCGATGGAGATCAACATAGAAGCTCAACCGACGCAGAATAGAGGTGAACATCATGTGACGTGTTAAAAGTTGTCTTGTAGCATGAGTAGTTGATCCAGAATTAATTTTAGAATTTGATAGATGAATTTTGCAGGTGAAATCTATCAAGAGTAAATTATGGGCATTACATATTCGGTTGTAGGGATTTAGAAATTTTTGAGATGAATTAGGAAGTTGTTATAGGAATTTTCTGCCCTAAGGTCAAAGAGATTTTTTCTGTAGATCTGTATAGTATACAGTAGAATGTAGCAAGGTTCCGCACTAAGTGTATTGGTGTTTCTATATGGCTCAACGTTCATTTCTCTTATCACCTTTGCTAATTTCCCTGGCATCAGGTTTGCTGTTTCCATGACCTTCAATCTGGGCGATTCACAATGCTACCGAAAATTTTCGTGTGGAGTTCTTCTTCCTTTGAAGATTTGAATTTTTTTCTTAGCTCTCAGTTTCGATAATTTACCATGAATCAAAGAAGTCTGAGGGTTAATGTTAGACCTCCAGATGAAGGTAAATATATTGGATAGCTCATAGCGCGTCAGTTCTAATTATCTTTTTCCTTCCACCTCAAGTGTTGTCCATATGGCTCATACTTGATATCTCATCTGACCACTCCTAATTTCCTCGACAAGTAAATATGAATTGCTTTTCGATGTGAGTTCTATTGAAAAACTTTCAAATGCCCCGAATTATTTGTTGTTGGAGTTCTTCTTCCCTAGAGATATCACTTGTTTTCTTAGCTTGGATTTACTTTCAGTAAAGTTTATCTTCGTACGGAGATATTGTTTTATTAGATCTTTATTAATTTGAAATTATCCTAGATTCATAGATGAGTACTAGAAAATTCGTTGATGAATAGAGTAGACAGTTTCGCTTGTTTTCTGGCAATGCTTAACTTCTCTAAAATAGTATACTACCACTGAAATGATAACAATAGTTATTTTTTTCTTAGAACTCCCAATTATTCAAGTATAACTTGTATTAATCTGTATCACCTACTAATGATAAGCTCGATTTGACCTATAACGTAGCAACATGAGCATTTGCTTGGAGTTTTATTTTAGTAGTAGTGACTTCCAGGCTGAGTAATATTATCAGATATCATGTCCAACTATGCAAAATGAATAATTTCGGTATTAAATTCTTCTGAAAATCAAACAACCGTTGTATTGATATTTCAGGAGATTTTGTTCCCACTCTTCGCATTGTAAGCGCCATATTTATCACTAAAACAATGTTTGTTTTTCATAGTACTACAGCTATATAACATACCACTCAACATGGAAATTGCTCTGTTTGAAGTATACTGAATTAGTTTGTGATAATCTGAAAAAAAAGTGAATATGCAGGGTGAGCCAATTTAAAAAAATATATCATTTTGATATTTCCCAGAAATTCTTATTTATTGTCTAAGTTGCTTTTAAATATGTGTTAAATGTACTGATTTTGAAGTTCTGAAAGTTTTCTTCTAGAACTAAGAAAATTGTTACGTTAAGTCAAATGATTTTGGCTTTACAATAAGGATTTTCAGGTTGTTCAATTTGATCACCCTGTATGCCACTTTCTTCAGAATGTTCAACTTTACAACTTCGAAATATTGTAGATATTTAAGCTCTGTGTTCCTTACAGTTACATAGGGTCTGTGAATAAATGCAATAAATTTTTTCTCGAAGTTAGCAACTCATTCTAGATATATCCCCTATAAGAGGTTGAAGATTTTAAGGTTTGCATTTTTTTACGGGTTTTGGAGGATAGTGAATATCAGGTATTACCCTACATATTGTGGAGAAAAATTTAGTTTTTCGTGAAAAATTTTTCAAATCTTTTAAAATTTTACTGCAATCATTTTTTTTGTGAGCGGTAATTTCGAAACTAAAGAAAAAAAAAATCGGAAGTGATAGGAAATCAGAATGAATGTGAATTCAACATAAATCTACCTTTCGAAAAAAATATTGCAATTAATTGATGAGGTACTTATTTTCAACCCCTCATGCTGAAGTTGAAAACACTATGCAAAGCATATCTACATAGTGCTTCACAATATGTGAAAAAGAAAGTTGAACTTGAAAGGGTGGGCGATGTCGAAAAAAATTTATATTAAGTACTCCTACTGATTGTCATCGAGAAATAAAATACCTAAGTCCCTCGCAGTCATTCACAGACCCGGTATTAGCAATATTCAATAGTTGATTGCAATTACTACTAACTCATATCCAGTTTTTTCTAATCCACCTACATGTTGATTGCTATTTTTCAGGAATAAACACAGCAACAACATTGACATTGAACGACTCTGCCCAATCGAGCAGCGGCAGTACATTGCCAGGATTCAACAAATTCTCAAATTCCTACCATACACCAAATCATACTCATAGGAACACCTACACCCTGCCCTCGTCGGGGAGCTATTACGATCAGTTTCCAGAACCCAACAGCAGCCTTTCTACTTATCTGATGAATCCCTCCAACGCTGCCAGGAACAGGCTTCCTTCAGCTTCAGCATCATTGTCAGCGAGTAAGTAATTACACTTCTATTTTATGCCCAATGCAGCAACGTCTTTTCAATCGAAGAGTATTATAATTTGAAGAATATTTATTTCTGACCATTGCATTAGTTCTCTGATGGTAGGATTGCTCAGTAAGGTTTCGAGTCAATATTCTATCGTTGATTGAAATTTTGATTCACTTTGGTCAGTTGATAATTGAAAACTTCAAAAGAAAAAATCATGGGATAGATAAGAGCACAATTTGAATGATAGGAATATATTATGTAACATTTACTTGCAAATTTCAACATTGTTTAATTTCTTGAACCATTTCAAAAAATCTTCAAATCTATAGGGTGTTGCAAATTGCGCGTTTTTTTAAGAATTAATAAAGCACATAATTTGTATTCATTTCCAAAAACTTTTTAATATTATTTGAAGTATCAGTTATGACATTTATATGCAAAAAATAATATCTGTCAAATGGCCTCCTCTTGCAGCTCTACATACGTCCACTGTTTTGTTAGAATTTTCAATGACATTTTGACATAATAGACGACTTCGGCCCAAGTTACCAACCCATAATTTTCTTCACAAATTTACTATCACTGGGGGTTTCTTGAGATTTTTCAATAATTCGACCAATAGTGCTTTGAGCTGTACGGTTATGTGAACCATAAAATTCACGTAATTTTCTAAAAACACTTTTCATAGAACGCCGATTTCCATGGAATAATTCAACAATTTGAACGCGTTGTTGTATCGTGTACGAAGCCATTTTTATAAATGTCATACATCACACTTCTTAAATGTCAAAATACCCAGACGAATCCAGTGCGCCATCTATATTCCATTTATTCTTAAAAAAAACCGTACAATTTGAAACACCCTTTATAAGCAACATGTTGTAAAATATGTCATTCAATGAATATGTATTTAAATCTATTATGATTGATATATTGTTGACACATGAAGGGTTCTGTAAGGCTCTTGAAATGAGTAAAATCAATTCATTAATTTGAATACCTCTGAAAAAAAAATTCAAATCAAACTGAACAAATTTCTAATTATACAAGAATAATATACGAAATACTACTAAATAGTATTAAGAGTGCCGATAGGAGGCATCAAAATGAAAAAAATATATATTGAGGAAATCAAATAAGGATTAAAATTGTTTTGGCGTAATGTACAAATTAAGTCAGCAGCTTTCGCGCGCATGTTAATATTCGAAATCTTGCACTCGTTTGCACAACAACATTTTCAACAAGGTTCTAAGTTTCAACATGATCGCATAGTAATTTTCGAATCATCTCTGAAATAACCGTGCCAATGAAATATCCACAAAATTTGACATATTTTGCCCAATAGCTCCGAAACTAAATATATCAAACTGAAATTTCGTACACTGTTGTCAAATATTGACTTCAAGGTTTGCACCGAAATTTGATGGATAGATTCCGAAAACAAAACGACAATTTGATCATTCTTTCAAATTATCTTTTCTAAAAATTACTTCTTGCATGAAGTCGCGTAATTACAAAGTTTCAATCTGATCGCGTCAACACTCCTAAAGATATCGAGCAAATATCCTCAAAAGTTCAAAATTGTAATACTCCGAAACCGTTCAATCGATTTTGGCTATTAACGAACTCAACTGTCGTAATTTCATACGCAACCAACCTTGAAAGTTATAAGTTGCTAGCTCCTCCTGTTCGAAAATTATCTTGACAACGGACGGCTGTCTGGCCGGACAGTAGACTTGGAATTTGGCATTTCAGTCGTTTGTTACTATTTTCTGCAAAAATTCGGAAATTACAAACATTTGCGCATAATTATTACAAGCTGTTCTTCAGAGCAAGCGCGTGCAATATACTTCTTCTGGGCGCGGCTTTGAAAGCTGTTTCAAATTCTTTATCAGTTTTTATCCTACGAATCTGAAATCTTCGTACAACATATCATTCTAGTCTGACATCGATTCGATAATGTCAAACAACGTATCTCGCCCCCGAAACCGATCGTGGTTTCCGATATCTCCTACTCCTACGAAATTCCAACAAATTTCTACGGTATCAAGTTCCAACAGATAATGACGAAAGAATGTAAAGCGGAGATCACACGGATGATTTACTCTCTGACACGCTGAAAACAAACTAATATCGCCAAAACCGAGAAAAAACGGCAAAGATGTAACAGGTACCCTGTGATGGGAAATACATGATGTATGGGATCGAAGTCCGTGTGTGTGGCTGGCCGAGTGAGAGAAAACAGATAAGGGGGCGTAAGCCCTTGGGATTTATTGGAGATCCTAATCCCGGCTAGCACGTGTGTGGCAATGTTTTCGTGAAAACCATACCCTGGTGCGATTGCAGTCACTTCTATGAATCCATCGAATTAGAGTTATATTTCCAAAACTTCTTACATGCAAAATAGGAAAGTCAGGGAATTTTAACCGAATGTTGAATTCCGAAGGCATTTCCTCACGAAATTTTGCATACACATTCATACTGTCAATTTATACTCAATCATTCGATTTCAATCCAATCGAATCTGTATTTCCGAAAATACATTGGGAACATGAAATTTCAGATAGATATATTAGCGGCATCATTGGCAGGTATTTATCACTTCAGAAATTTGAGCTCTTGGTTATCCTGCGAATCTGCTTTATCGCCTCTACTGAGTCTTCAAGTCGGTTTTGCTCGTATGTTCTATAGGGGAACAGCACGCTATCGTTTTGTTAAAATATCTTTAATTTTCGAATTTTGAGCCGAAAATGGCCCCAAACGACTAGGTTGGACTCAGTGATGACGAATCCGGTGTCAAAATCGATTCTGTCTGGCCAAACGTCCGGTCCGCCGTACGCACTATTACGGGCGTACGGGGGAATCGAATTGAAAATTTCACAGTTGGTGGCATTTCAAGAAGCAAAGATTAAGTTCGTTAATGGGCAAAATCGGCCAAACGGTTTCGGAGTTAGAGTTTTTTGAAATTTTGAAGTTATTTCCGTGATAATTCGGCAACTACTTGCATTGAAATTGACGATTAGTTGGAACATAAGTACTTGCAACTCATCGTCAGAATTTGTTGAGATCGTGCTGTCAGGAAATAAAAAAAAAGTTAGAAATTCTTTTCGAAAAAAATATCATATCTTGAGGTTCACATTTCACAGCAGTGCACAAAGTTTTAGTTAGCGATTATAATTTTTGGAGAAAACCTAAAACACCACTGCCGTGAAAGCAGCAGCTTTTGTGCGCATGTTCAAATTCATTGCCAAAGCGGTCATCTTCATTGAACATGCGCGCAAAAGCTGATGCCTTCATGGCAGTGCTTTTTAAGGCTTTTTCGAAACATTTAATAATGTTCATGACTCGTCGTGAACACACTCACTTCCGAAAGCAAGAACTTGGAGACTCGGTATTATGTAGAACAGATTTAATAAGAGCTAAACTTCGACGACCAAATTCGTGAAAGTTTCGAATGCACCCATTGATGTCGAAATTTCATTTCCCCAATATTTCTATTTCACTATTCACCTGTTTGTTTTGCTGGTCTCCATTTTTTTTCTTCAGCTTTGCGAAGTTCAGAATATACTGGCTAGAGCCAGGTAAATTTTCCATCACAGCTTGATCACTTTCGTATATGCTATACCGCTAACAAGCACTAGTTTTTGATGCTCAGCTTACCCAATATTTTCGGTTATTCTCCACACAAAATTTCGCGATGCAGAATTCAAGACTGAAGAATCGCAAAGCACACATGAGACCAACTAACAAAACAGAGCACTGTTAATAAACTGTATGGTAGATGATACTCAAACTCCGTGTTCAAATGTACCAGATAGTTGAGCCAACCTAATAACAGCGGAAAATCCATTTAGGAATGCTCAATTCTCGGTACTTCCTCGGAAGTAAGCTTAGTGCTTACTATCGGTATAGTGGAGGGACAAAGTTGGATCGGTCCAGAATTCCCTATCAGTCTATTCATAAGATAGTTTGTGACCATTTACATAAAATTATGATATCTTCTTCCGCGCGTAAATAAACTAACACCAATAGATTAGTATATTTTTTTATGAATCCTATTAATGTCTGTGTTCATTAAAACCCTAATAACCAAAACCCAAAATTTCCACAGAATGCAAGAATCGATTATCCAAAATGACAACTGGAAAAAATTCTAGTTTCGAATATTTCATGTCATCCCAATCTATATCGTTATATTTTGGTGCTCGTAATTTTTCTCTCTTGATTAAACCAGTTTTTATCAGTCTCGAACAAATGAAAGTATTCCTCGAAATGTCTACAATCTATCTGTGGTTATTAAAAACCGATTTTTTTTATCTCGATGAATATTTGAAATCCTACCTCAAAACTTCCTTATTGAAACAAATAACATCTGAGTGCTCACCTATGAAATCATTCTCGATGAACGCGAGGTGGTCATAGAAGACAGTGGAACTTTGGAATTCCAAAATTTGGCCTTGAAAACAGCATAGGTTATTTTTCGCTGGTCTTGTTCTTATCTGAATAATTTCCTTCATTGAAATGAGAGGGGAGGTTTCAGAATATGTATACGATCGAAAGTAGTTTACATGCTTCCCACTTCCTGTGGATAACGATAAGAATAATTGTTTATGATGGTTTTGAGTGTCCCCAAATCAGATATATACCATACGATACGATAAGAATGTATGTATTAGCCACTGTCTTGAATTCATAACATCAGTGTGGGTTACTCTATACAGGTGATCGATTATTTCGAGTTGGATTCTCATGTTCATATAGAACCCACAAAAACTTATTAGCTATACTCCATTCACTCATACAAAGTAAATCGGTCTTTGCATAGGTCAGGGGCCAAATTCTTGAATCTCGATCAAAACTTGAAGAGTATGAGAATTGCCATATGTTCGCGTCGATTTTCGAAGTTAAATATCAACAAGTAGACCTGATCTGCGCATGGAATCGAATGTCACTCGACAATCGAATGTTATATCTCCTTTACTCCGTACCACTCGTAGCTGAGTCGAAAGAAATGGTGATAAGGTTATGTTTATATTCGGATTTGAAATTTCTCGATATCTTGCATTCAGTTTATTTGTTGAATTTGAAATATTGCGAATAGAACTCTAACAAATGCTGCAGATGCTCGAGAAAACTTCGAAAATCGACATAAACATATGGCAATTGTCATACTCTTCAATTTTTGATCGAAACTCAAGAATTGACCCCCTGTCTAGTTTCTGTTTATAAAACTGAGCCAGGTTGAAATAAGTGAATTGTCTAGGTCGAGGAATGTTGGCAATGGAAGACTCTGGTCCAAGTCGTCAAATCAGTTTTGGAAATTTTTACTATTGCTATTACTGTTTACATTCTCGTGGCAGAAATTCTATCTCTTTTTCAGCAACCATAATTTCGTAAATTATCGTAATTTACATATCGGAAAACCATCAACCGAAATAACCAAGTTGATTTCCATTTCCTATCTACATTCATATTATTGACGTGAAATCAGAAGCCCCAACTCAACTTTCAGCCACTAGACCAGATCTTTAGAAATATTGATATACTCCATTCACTTTTATAAACTATTCCGGTTGGCCATGATTTAGGTCTATCAAGTTTTTTTACTTGAAACTGACGTAGGTTGGCACTTGTGAAATATCGGCAATGTCAAAATAATTCCCAGAGATGTTGCCAAATGCCGATGCTAATTTCTATTCTCAATCTCAAATCTCAACATAATCATCACGCTTGGAAACTAAAAATGCCGAAGGTAGTTTTGAAGAAGCAGAGACAAAGTATCAGGAAGAGCTATGTAGAATTAAAATCTGCTTTTTCTGGAAGTAACCCTGATAATTTGGAATCAATAATTTATCACAAGTTACCATTTAGTTATACATTTTCGACGTGAGTGAAAACCAAGGAATTATATTTTATATGAATACATATTTATTTTTTAGCTGCACATCTCCACTATAAGGAAGATTTTAAGTGAAAGAGACGACAAAGAATTTCCTTCTATTGGTGCACTCAAAAAGACGCTGACTGAGGACTTTATTTTGAAAAAAGATCTGCAACGACAAATTTGGAATTATAACACATTTCGATTGATGCACTACTCACTTTTGCAGAGCAACATTTGAATATAACGGAAGACGGAAATTACTTTATAAAATTATAAAATCAATGGGTTACAAATACGAAAGGTTAAATGAACGAAAAGTTTTATGTACACAAAAACATGTTGTTGCAGCAAAAACTACTTTCGTGCGCAATTTTTACAGTATAAATGGTTGGATGAAAATCTCAGATTTGGGTAAATAAACATTTTGATAAAACGTAATTACTACGACCTCTATGTAGAGAGGACAACGTTGCGTAGTTATCTGACAGGAAAATTACTATAACCTTACATTTTCAAAATATACACGGTGAAATGTGTCAGAATGTCATGGCCAACTGGGATAGTTCATAAGAGTGAATGGAGAATACTGTAGATCCAATCACTTGGTTTGAAGAACCAGCAGGTTACTGATGTTTGTATACTTATGAGGCGGACCTCGTTATGACTTTTTCTGAAATTTTCCTTCCCTAGGGGTAGAAAATCACGTACTTACTACATAAATCCTACGACCTTTGTGTAGAGCGGACGACGCTGTGTAGTCATCTGACAGGAAAATTGTTATAACCAAATATTTGTCAACTACAAAGAGTGAAATGTGTCAAACTTTCGTATCCTACCGATCGACTCCATTAAAATGACCGGTGTATACCCGATAGTTGTTAACATTTTGTTCTCGAGAAAGACAACTTCATGGCCATTGTTGTACCATATACAAAGTGTCCCACAGAAACATTAAAACAACGATAAAGTTGCGTTTGACAGATGAAAATTTCTTTTACCTAAGACTATACTTGCGTTATGAATTGTGCCAGTTTTATCTTTTTTTTTTCGACCAACCGAAGGTCGACAGTTGAAATCATTCAAATGCTTAATATGTTCCAAATCCTCCTCTTGAAAATCCCACATACATCATTTTAATTAATACACTCACCAAGGCAATTAGTCTCTCGACAAAAAATTCAGAGGAATAAGTCCCCCGTGTCATCGATTTCCAAAATAAAGTGGCCAATTTCGACATCCAGTCTGTCTCTACGAACCACTAGGCCACATCTCTGATTTATGCTGTCATACGATACCCAGCGCATAGTGGCGCCAATTTTTTAAGACCACACTGACAACTTACAACATAAGGGTCGGTCGACAGCTCTTAGGCTTGAATCACCACCATAAATTCGACATTTCACGACTTGCAGTCTTGTCGTAGGTTGACGTGGAGTGAAAACTGTCCCTGAGGATAGCTCGTGGGTTTCGGGATTAATACGTCTTCATCAGGTTGATGAATTAGCTTTGACAATCCCAATTTGAAATTCTTATCTGATGGTGCTACCTGAAGATTGTTCGAGATGTAACGCAGGGTGGGCTCGACTATGTGATTGAATTATTGGTGGAAATTTTGCGAAATAGTTGGACGGAAAGATATTGTACAAGATTAGGACGATAATTATGGCTATTCTGATCGATCAGATGAGTTAGAAAGAGACTCATATATGCCAGGCCTTCGTGTGAAAATAGATGTAGATAGTGGTTATTAGACTATTCAAAATTTTTTTCAATCTTTAAATGTTTCGTTTTTTGAAATGCATCTCCTCGGAATTCCATTGCAATTTGTACATTGGTTGTATGGAATTATTGTAAATATACAGGGTGTTTCACCATAAACTGGTCAAACATATATAGCCCAATAGATGACTTTGGGAAAGTCATTTTTGCCTTATGACATATTCTCCGTTTTCGAAGCATAAGCGAGAAGGGTGTGTCAATATAGAGCAGTATTCTGATAACTGTGGTGAGTTATGCGCGACCTTTGAAATAACAGTTTTTGGTCACATCTTAGTATTTTTTGGTGGTCAATTCAATTGTTGTGTAGAATTCTGGAAGAAATATTTCAAAATGGCGGAAAACCTACAAGGTTGGAATTTTTTGTTTTCGATTGCTGAACTGGATAGCATTATTTCAATGTACTCAATTTTCTAAGACTTTCCGTGAAAAATTTTTTCCAAAATTCGAACTCAACTTTTTTTTTACATGTCTACAGTGAAGAGAAAAATTCACCCAAAATTGTTGAAATCTTTCAAGATTGAAGTCACCTTCATTCTGAACACTAATGTGAAAACAGAATGAAAAAATATCCATTCGTTTGAATTTCGGTGCCTTCCGAAGACTCCGCTCAGACTACTTAAATAATTTTTATTTGGGAAACTGGTGGACCTACGGTTGCCAAAATTATGCCAATAAGCTTCTAGAATGACCTGATTAGAGATATGAATATATCAAGAAAAAAAATATTTTGTAAAAAACTTTGGTGGGAATCGAACTCTTCCGCATTCGTGAAATAGGGTCAAATTCGATGATCTACCGTTGCTTGGTAACGGACGTCATTATCATCACAATAAATCAATTCATACGCTACCCTATTTTCCGTGAGGGAAGCGAGTTCGAATCCCATCAAAGTTTTTTTGATAATTTCATATTTCTATCCAGGTCATTCTGGGGGTCCATTAGCACAATTTTGGCCACCGTAGGGCCACCAGTTTCTTAAAAAAAAATTATTTAAGTACTCCGAGCGGAATGTTTGGAAGGCTATAGAATGAAAACCAATGGATATTTTTTCATTCTGTTTTCACACCAGTGTTCAGAATGAAGGTTAGTTCAACCTTGAAAGATTTCAACAATTTTGAGTGATTTTTTTTTCTCTGTAGACATGTAAAAAAAAGTTGTGTTTGAATTTGGAAAAAATTTTTTCACAAAAAATCTTATAAAATTGAGTACATTGAAATAATGCTATCCAATTAGGCAATCAAAACCGAAAAATTCCAACTTTGTAGGTTTTGCGCCATATTTTTTCCAGAATTCTACAGAACAATTGAATTGACCACCAAAAAATACTAAGATGTGACCAAAAACTGTTATTTCAAAGGTCACGCAAAACTCACCACAGTTATCAGAATATTGCTCAAAGTTGACATTAAACACCCTGTATCTCGCTTATGCTTCGAAAACGGGTTATATGTCATATGGCAAAAATGACTTTCCCAATGTCATTTATACGGCTATATATTTTCGACCAGTTTATGGTGAAACACCTTGTATATATCGAAATATTTTTAAGACTTCGTCCTTGAAGTGACGACTTTTAATTTTAATATGGAGGTTCGCTTGTGAAGTCAACTCTACTACAATCAAATGGATGCAGAAAATGTTTCTGAATGTCATTTTTTCACGGGCTCTATTTTGATGGTTGTATACAGATTTTGAAAAAGCTCTGAAGCTCAGCTAATTTTTTTTGTTATTCTTTGTCTAGCATATATCCTAACAATTTTTGTTTATTTTTTACTCTCATTTTTCTGGTTTACATGTTCGAAAATTTTAAATAGGTGAAAAAAATTTTGGAAATCAATTGAATATTATCATTTATGGAAAATCGCCCTTGCGAATTGTGGGATTTAAAGTTTCTGTCCAGGGCAGTTTATTGGACATTTTTTTTCGATAAAAGATATCAGAATAATGCAAAAGATTCACCATTGGAACTGTAACTTTTCAGGGTCTATATCTGACTTCCTCATCTTTAGAATTGTTTTATTGCAATATTTTTGTGAGTGATTATTTTTAATAGTTTTTTCCAGATATTGGAAATGAAAACCTGAAATAACCCTCAAAAATAATTCAACATCCTTAAAATATCCATCAACCGATATACTTCTAATTGATATCCATCAAGGGGTAACAGGTCTTATATATGATGATCAAGGTTATCGAGTCAAATTCAAAAAAACAATACTGACAGATTTTTTTCTCTGGTTAATAGACTAATGATGATGACACAAGTTTGAAGCAAGAATTCTGAAACTTATTATGCAAGCGTTTCAAATAAATAACATTTTCGTTTTGGAAGTCGCTCAGTGGGGTTGCCTTATCTTATGGTCCTCCGACTCGGATCGAAAGGAATTTCTAAACATCGGAGTTTGGTGTCGAATCGAGTTATTGGAGTAAAAATCCCATCAAGCCCGTCCTTGGGCGATCTTCATAAATTCGATCCACTCAACTCTAGAAATACCTGTCCTACGGTAAATTAAGATTTTTCCGATCGTTACGGCAGCCAAAAGTCACTAAGAGGTACGGATAATGGCTCCATAACTCTCGATGGGGCACGCGCGTTAGCCGATAAGGCACTCCGAGTGGTAGTCTTACTTCCGGTATTCCGGTGTACCCCCTAGTGACCCGTTTCCGCCGAGTCGTCGCTCTCTAGTCATCTTCCTCTTTTTCTCGTCGCGAACAAACAGGACGATATGTATTTGCGTTGGAAAAATCAACATACCGTAACCAAGACTGTTGACCCTGTCAACAGACGGCGTTTTGGCGGTTTCCTGGAATTTGGGATGTCTTACAGTATTTTTTTCTGTTCGGTCTAATCAGAAAGATTGTTCACCTAGATTTAACCTCTCGAATTGAAGTCAAGAACCCAGACGAAATTCCGCAAAATGAAGAATTAGAGGGTGATATTTACATAAAACAATCCTTGAAAATTTTTGTTTTATCACATACAAGAAAAGTTGTCAGAATTTTTTTTATGCTGTCTGCTCGAGAACTTCAAGATAATGAAATACATAATACTGAACAGATTGAGTATAAAAAAGGAATAATATGTTTGTTTCCAATAAATGAAAAAAAAATCTGTTCGTTGTTGTACGTCTTTAGGAGATTTAGCAGAAAGCGGTCACCTATTCACATATTTTCCCCGCCAAACGCAGGCTTACTTCCTAATGAAAAAATTTGACGATTCCCTTGATATGATCCTCACGAAATTGTGCATGAAACTTAGACCTCCAATTTTTTTATCAAGTTATAAATTTCAATTCGATCCGATTTATATTGAAAAATAAAAATTGAATGAGCATATGTACGAATCTTCCAGAATACTCCGAGATATTGAGAAAATAATTCAAAGAATTCAAATAGCCACGAAATTTGAAATTTTCCTAATATCTCTAATTATCGAATAAATCTGAAATAGATGATATATTGTTCAATAGTGTCTTTCATTGAAATGTGTTGAACACTTTTCCAAGAAAAAAAAATTCCTTAAGAGAAATCCGGTTGAAGTTCATGAATTGTGTTGTTGTTATCTCAAAAATGAATACATATAGGGGGTGTCCAATGAAGACTGTTCGTTAGAATTTTTTTGGGAAAAAGGAAACGAAATTCACCTTTGCAATTTCGGACTTGAGATTTGACTGAGAGATAACTGTCTGTACATTTTTTGAGATTCGTGGTACTTCCGGTTCTACCGGAAGTGATAAAAATGTCTTTTTTAAATGGGAAGCCTCGTACCTTGTAATGGAAAAGAATTACCGATGGAATTCCTAGTTATTTCAATCTGAAATTTTTGCTTCTCCGTCGAAAAATGTATTTTAATTTTCGAATCAAAAAATATAGCGCTCCACTGAAATATGGATACTTTCGAGGTTTTCCTTCAGAAAAATGCTTTTCGCTAGAAGTTAGAATAATGCTTCTATTACAAGAGGTCAAAAAAGTGAAAACTCAATTTTTCAAATCAGAACCTCAGTTTTTTCAAGCCATAATGGAATCTGAATAACTGTAGAATTGGAAATAACATCCATGCCCTGAATTCAGATTTTCTGAGATAATCGTGAAAAACGCGATCACATTTAGAATTGAATTTTTTTCAGAAAGAAAATTATTGCTCCGAAGGATGTGGGGAATATATCTAACATTTATTCGAGATCGTATTCATGGAAATTATTTATTTTCAAATTTGTTAGAAATGCAATCGCGACCGCATATCTCAAAGAATATGAATTTTAGGGCATTGGTGTTATTTCCACATCTACATTATTTTTCAACATAGACTGCATTATTAGGATTTAATTTGGAAAAATTGAGTTGTCACGTTTTTTTGAAATGACCAACTTAGACAACGCTTTGTGACCTCCTATATCATGATTGATGCTGAATATTGTGACGGAAGCATTATTCTTACTTCTAGCGGAAACCGAAAAACGATTTTTTTCTAATGAAAAACCTTGAAGATTTTCGTTTCAGCAGAGCGCAATTTTTAATTTTTTTTGCAATTTCACGTTGAAAAAGAATTTTCTGCGGATATTTTATAAGGCATAAATTTTTGTTATGTAATATTCCCATTCGAAAAACGAAAGTTGGTCTCACTTCCGGCAAAACCGGAAGTCACACGAAATTTACAGGCAGTCATTTCTCTAGTCAAAGCTCAAGTCCGTAATTGAAAACGTGAATTTCGATTCCTTCCTAAAAATATTTTGAAGAACGGTATTCGTGAGACACCGGTATATTTTGTTATATTCTATGAATCCCTTATGTCTCGAAGGGGATAAATACCCCCCTTTTGTCCTCACCTCATGGAACCGCCCTTGGCACATATGAACGGACGGCTGGACATAATTAAATTTGACCACGGATTCTTCTCTATAGAGTCTCAACTAATCTTGATCGGTCATTGCGGTTATGCCGTTTGATTTTCATTTATAAAAAACTTCTGTGATAATTAATCATCACGAAATTTTATGTGAACCTTCTTACTGTCATTCATAGTGATAGTTGAAGTGGCAGCTCTGAGGTTCAGTCAATATACGGTGAGATTTTGAGATGAAAATTTAAAATTTTTCACATTTCTAAGAACATACTATTTACGAGGAATTTCGCATGATTCAGCCCTCACCAACTTGTCACCAAATTTAAAATCGATAAGATTCGTATTTTATGAGTTATTGACCAAATGGAATTCCAGATGAATATACCACCGAAACCGTTGGGCGCATTTCGCTGGCTCAACATGGATGTGCGCGAATAATTGGAAACGACTTTGCCATCGAAAATGTCTGTTAATTCTTCTTGAATACTCAATACACTTGCAACATGTTGCTTATCAGCGAAATACAGGTTTTCTAAAAATACTGGTTAAAACTCTCTCTAGGTAGACCAAACCGACAAGAAATAGGAAAAATCCAAGATAATCGCATCGACAAACATGAGCACTACCTGAAAAAGAGTCTATCCGTGTTTCTGAAGAGTTCCTTCTAATGTTCTCGAGATTATCGTAAAACTACTTGATAACATAAAATGTTTCGTTGGTAGCAGTGTTAATTATACAGAGAGAAAAGATGAGGGAACATGAAGTGACTTATTTCCTCTTTCCCAGACCGAAAAGAATGTAAAAGACGGACTGAAACGTTCGACGGACAATTGAAATACGGAATTTTTGAATAAATGGGTAAAAAAGATCATTATGCTGGACAATCGCTATTATGTAGAATTCATGGAATCGATGGTTCGATAAAATCCTCGACAAATCGTAAATTGAGTGAATCATTGAATGAAAAATTTTATAAACAATAAAATATGGTTGGAAGGATAATGGAATATTAAACTTGATAAAGTTGCGTGTTTGTATTCTACAACTAACTACCAAGTTTCAATAGAATCCCATAAAAATTTTCTGAGATTTTGAGTGAATAACCTAAAAAGTTCAAATGAATTTAATTCCGAATCCGTTTGGTGGATTTGGCCCGTTTACTTAGCCGTCTCTTCTAGATGCTCAACCTACCCTGAAAGTTTCAAGACGCTACTTTCATTCACTTCAAAATTATGGTAACAACGGCCTGACAGAATTTAATTTGACATCGGATTTTACATGAGTTGTTGAATACGGACTCGTAACATTAAAACTCAGAATTCTGGATATAATTTTATTGCTAGACATCAGTTTCAATGGAATTTTCCACAAACCTTGACATTTAAATGATTTCAGAGATATTGAAAAAAACCTAGAAAAGCACTGCCGTGAAGGCAGCAGCTTTTGCGAGCATGTTCAATGGAGATGACCGCTTTGGCAACGAATTTGAACAGGCGCGCAAAAGCTGCTGTCTTCACGGCAGTGCTCTTCTAGGTTTTTCAATAAATACTGGATTTCAATTCGATCTAAACTTTATTTTTGGAAATATTGAGAAAATAAAATTTTGAATGGGTTTATCTACGGAATCATTGGGCGGATTTTACCCACTCACGATTTCGACCTTCCTAATTAAGCCCGAAACCTACTCTACAAATATCGAGTTTCTAAGTCGTTTCTTGCGGAAGTTAGAAACTAGATAAAATCCACACAATGATTCCGCAGATATACATATCTATTCAAAATTGTATTTTCCCCATATTTCTAAAAATACAGTTAGATCAAATTGAATTCTAGTAATTTATCGAAAAATGAATGTTCAAAGGTTTATACAGAATTTAATGAGGGTGATATAAGCAGATTACAGAATAATAAATATATGAAAAAAAAACTTTTGAAATTTTTTTTTCGAATTGTTCTACTGATACGATTATCACGAAATTTCCCACAAAGTTGTCCTTCAGCATTTTCAAAGGAGCTGCAAGGTTTCATCATGATTCAATCAGTATTTATTGATTTATACCGAAAAAAACAATGATATCGAGTAGAAAACCACGAAATTTTACATATTTTTTCCTAATATCTTCGAAACTACTAGTCATATCGAATTGAAATTTGCTACACTTCTTAGCAATATAAAGCTCAAGGTATTAGCAAGATTGTTTTCGAATGTGATTGATAGTTCCTGAATGAAAATTTTTTTTTTTTCGAATTACGTGACCATACGATCCCAACAAAATCTTGCTTTAAGTTGCGCGTCCTTATGCTTCAATTGCTTTAGTAGTTCCTGGAATATCAGGGAAATATCCTCAACATTTCAAATGGCTTTAACTCCTAAACCATTCGACCGATTTCTCCCATTAACGAACTTAACCGGCGCATTCCAAGGCGCGACCTAATCTGAAAGTTCCAAGTCGCTAGCTGGCTACGTTCGACAGTTATCATGTCGTCGGCCGGCCGGCCGGACAGAATCGATTTTGACAACGGGTTCGTCATTAGTGAGTCCAACCTAGTCGTCTGATACCATATTCAGCTCAAAATTCGAAAATTACAGACCTTCGGACGAAACGATAGCTGTTTTTTTTGCGTTCTTCTTATCATATGGTCCCCACTAATTCTGTATGAATCTTCAAGCTGTTAGTTTTCAATAAAATTGTGGATTTCAGTTCGATCCCGTCTTGATTTTCGGAACTATTTGGGACATGAAATTTTGAATGGATATATCAGCGGTATCATTGGGCTGATTTTACCAATTCGCTAATTTGGCCTTCGTAACTTAAGTCCACACCTGCCTTACAATTATCAACTCTCTTTTGAGATCCTTTAGACAGGTATTGTGTTAACGATCGACGTTAGGCCAGCAGTAAACACAATAACTCCGGAAAAAAACGATTTGCAGACTCGATATTTAACAGTAGGTTTGGGGCTTAGTCATGAAGGCGTCATGAATGGATAAATCCGTGCAATGTTTCATATATTCATTCAAATCATAATTTTCTGAATGATTTCAAAAATACAGATCAGATCGAATTGAAATCTGGCATCTGATTGAAAAATGATAAGTAGAAGGTCTATGCAGAATTTCTTAAGGAATATGAAAAGAAGATCGCCAAATCCAGCTGCGTTTGGGGGGGTCAATACGTGAATACATGACCTCAATTTAAAAAACATTCTTAGTTGGCCTACTTTGATTTATATTCTTTTTTTAAAACCCAATGATGATCAAAAGTAGATCAACTGCGTGACACACCTTCGCACACGTACCGGCATCATCTCAGATTCGCGAGGAGGCTGCGACTTCAATTTCTCGATTTCAAGGATTCCAGAGCGTCGATGATCCCGGTATTTTCTTCCACAAGGGATATTAAATGTCTGGAATGGATACCATCGTTCCCATAGAGAGGACTCTGCGTCGAGCGCGCATGCATACCTTCCTTCGCCGCTGTTTCTGAGAAATCGAACGGTGGCGAATCAGCAAGTCTCGCCTGTCAATAGAAGCATTGTCTTCGTTGCTTTTCATTTCGACATTACGAAAACAAACGGTCGGGTATGTTGATCAAGATTGGTATCGAGGAAATCGTCTTGTTGTCAAACAATCGTTATCGGAAGACGATATACGATCAGATTCTTCGTCATGGGTTGTTGTTTTTCACCATCATGTTCCTTTCACGATTCGATGAGACTTATCTTTACAAAACATTAGTAGCAAAGAATTGGCGTGATTGTGTTTGTGACAGATATGCGATTGAAAATGAGTAAACATAAGATACTCGAGAAATTCATTACAGAGGGAAAAAATTAATAAAACACATTTTTAAACAGACTTGGAAAAACAATTGGACGAAAACTCATTTTATGCACTTGTTTTGGGAAACAATTTTTATCATTTTGACCAAATGTCTGTAAATTTTGAATTTTCAGTCGAAATTCTTCTTAAACTATTATGTTCGACTCCCTGAAGCAGAAGGCGTGGTTAAAAGTAATTCTGTCCGACCATGCGGGGTCAATATGTGAATGAGTGACTGCCTTTGCAACGAATATATATATGCGAGTAAACTTTCCTGAACTCAGAATTTTTATGCGCTTCTTCAAGGGAACAGCGCTTTATAATTTCTTCACGATGTCTGTAATTCTCTAATTATGAGCCGGAAATGGTCTTAAACGAATGGGTTGATTTCCCTGAAGAAGAACCCGTGGTCAAATTTAATTCTGTCCGTCCGACCGGCCGTCCGAAAGTAAAGATCTAGAGTCTAGAAATCTTCAGGTTAGGTTTTGATCCTAAATATCTCGGTTATGTTCGTTAATGGGCCAAATCTACCGAATGGTTTTTGTGTTGCAGCCATTTGAAATTTTGATTTTTCAATAACTCGAAAAATATTTATCTGATCCAAATGAAACTTGGTTGGAATATTTACAGTGTCAATAAGAAGAATTATCCATGGAAAAATTCGTTGGAAGATGGACAGTATAAATAAAAAGAATGAAAAAATTTGAAAAAAAAATTATTTTTTTTGGAAATTTTCATATTTCATTTAAATTTCATTGAAATTTCCAAGTCCCCATTTCGCAATGGGAACAAGCGCGTAAAAGCTGCTGACTCACGTCAGTGCTTTTCTAGGTTTTTACATTTAATTTGAGTACAGAAAAAGTCGAAGGTGGTTCCATTTTGTAAGAAAGGCAGGGTGTCTCAAAAAGTATACATAATATCATCGATCTTTCCATGACCTCGACACAAAACTTTCAAGCCGTAGGTCTGCAGATTTTTTTTATTCAGTTGAATTCCATGCCAAGTCGAATCGACTTAGTTTATCGATCTTGCGGTCTGAAACCTATTTTCCTCGTTCAATAAGTTACCGATGAATGCACGGCTGTTTCCTCGAATCTATAGGAATGCATCAATTAAAAATGATAACATTTTTCTATCGCGATATGTTCATTCGCAAACCTTTCAATTTCCCTTCGTTTGAGTCGAAATGAGCACGTGAATATCGCTTGAAGTCTTCTCTGGACAACGTAGTAAGTAAACAACGACGTTGCTCAATGAAGTTTTAACGTCTACGTCTTTTATTTATTCTTTTACTTCCGTATATTCAACACGTAGTAGGCTAGGGTCTTCCTGTACGAAATTCGTCACATTCTTAGTTAGTTTCACGGAACGAATTACGTGGAAAATGACGTGAATAATATTCATTTCATGTCGAAAATAATTTGTCTTTCTGAAAAGCACAGGTACTTCGAGTTCCGGGAAATATTAGCCTACGTTGAAGCGAATTTCAATGGACCAAGAATGAACGAAATCATGTTGGGGTACAAACGTTCATGAAGGGTGTTTCAATTTTTAAGAATGAATAAAACACATTATCTGCATTCATTTTCGGAAACTTTTCATTGGTAATTGAATTATCAGTTCTGACATTTATATATGAAAAATAATATCTGACAAATGGCCTTCTCTTGCAGCTCTACAGACGTCCATTCTTTTGTTTAAATTCTCAATGACATTTGCACATAATTGAGACTCTATCTCTCTAATGGCAGGAATAATTTCATTCTCTAGTTCAGGAACCAATTGTGGATTATTATTATAGACCTGGCTTTTCACATAACCCCAAAGAAAATAGTCCATGGGTGTCAAATCACATAATCTTTGTGGCCAATTGACATCACCGTTTCTGGAGATTATTCGTCTAGGAAATCTTTGTCTCAATAAATCAATTCTGTCATTTCCGAAGTGAGGTGTAGCGCCAGCCTGTTGGAACCAATTGTCCGATAGATCAATATTCATTAATTTAGGCCACAAAAATTTCATTATCTTCCGACGATATCGATCACCATTGACAGTTACAGCTTCACCAGCATCATTTTCAAAGAAGCAAGGTCCAATTACACCACCTGACCATAATGCACACCAAACAGTGACTCCTTTAGGATGCATAGGTTTCTCATGAATAATTTGTGGATTTTTCCCACCCCAGATATGACAATTTTGTTTATTAACAAAGCCACCAAGTTGAAAATGTGCCTCAACGGAACCCATGATTTTTTGAGAAAAATCAGCTGGTTGTTCACTGATGAATTTGACAAATAAACGACGTTGTAAATGATCTAATGGGTTCAGTTCCTGTGTTATTTGAACCTTATATGCCTTCACAGCTAAATCCTGGTGTAAAATACGTCATGTTGTGGACCCACCAAGTCCAACTTATTGTGAACGTCGTCTAATGGACATTCCAGGGTTTTCAGCAAGACTTTCACGAACCAAATCAATATTTTCTTGTGAATGACCGCTACGACTGTATTTTTCTCTTTTCTGATCTTCCACCGATCCGGTCTCTTGAAATTTTTTAATAATTCGACCAATAGTGCTTTGAGATGGACGATTATGTAAACCATAACATCCACGTAATTTTCTAAAATCTCTTTTCACGGAACGCTGATTTTCATAAAATAATTCAACAATTTGAACACGTTGTTGTATCGTGTACGAAGCCATTTATATAAATGTCATACATCACACTTCTCAAATGTCAAAATACCCAGACGAATTCAGTGCGCCATCTATATTTCATTTAGTCTTGAAAAAAACGTGCAATTTGAAACACCCTTTACTACTCAAGCTTCTTCGGGTATAACAACTTCGTAGTTGCTATCCCACGATCAGCGCACAACATGAAAAACCTTATCTCTGTATTTTCCACATCCTACACTTCTATTTTTCCTTATTAAAAAACGATGAGATCTATAATAATATATTTTATCAGTATGGAACTGGAAAGGATCCGTACCTCGCTTAATCTGAAGTCTCTTATCTTCTTCCGGTTGTTTGATTTTTGTACGTAGAATTTTCATTAAGAACTTCAGTACCATTGAAATTAATTTCCATTTGCCATATTGTATCAACGATTGATTGGAAAAATTATAACAATGGGAATATCCAGTGAGTAGTTCACCGGAATAAGTTATGAGTAGGTGACACTTGCCATTTCTATACAGGGTGTTTTGTAATGCTAGAACATAGAGTAACTATTACAGTCTTGATGTTTAATTTGAATTTTCTCTCCTTGCTCGAGATGCTTGGCGTTTCGGTTGGTTGATATTGAGAAGCTGATCTTCTGAATTTTGGAGGGAACATATTTTTGCCCGCATGTTTTGGGGAACAGCGTGCTGTCGTTTTGTCCAAATATCTGTCAGAATCGATTGTGTCCGGCCCGATTGTCCGGCCGTGGACACGATAATTGACGAACGGAACGATCTAGTGCCTCGAAACTTACAGGGTGGGTCGCGATCGGCATGCCGCAGTCCAGTTGGTTAGTGGGCCAAATCTGCCAAACTATTTCGGAGTTATGACCATTTGAAGTGTTAGACTTTTTTCTCGATATCTCGGAAACTACTGGAGCGATTGGATCGAAACTTGGCAGTTAGTTGAAGCCACTCGAAAAATATTGATTTAATCATGATGAAATTGGGTAACTAGTTCGAAAATGCTGATGAACAACTTGTGCATAATTTCGTGTTCGTATTATAAGAAGAATTTGACAACAAATATTATATATTCTGCAATCTTCTGATTATATTATCATAAAATTCGGTATGAACCTTCAAGATGTCTAGTCTGGAATTAAATTCGATCTTACCTGTATTTTTGGGGAACTAGAATTTTGAATGAGTATTTCTACAGAAGTTGTTTCTTTCGTAAGTTATTGTGTTTACGAAAGGCCGTGAAGTCAAGTCAGCTTAAAGATTGTGTATGTCTTATGAAATATTGGTTATGTTCTCTATAAAAGGTATCGACATATGCCAATACGTTGTAAGAATAATAAGACAATTTTATTTGAGTTACAGTGATCAAGAGCGTTACAGAACTCTGAATACTTAACAATTCAAAAAAAGTATACATGGTGGACATTGATGAAATTATACCGCGTATGTCAAGTCTTCCTGATACAGGTCAATAATATCTAGTCAATGTCAAAAATTTTCAGACTGTATGAATGACTGATGATTCAATATTGAAAGAATATTCAGCTACTCAAGGACTCTCGTTCCCTTTGGATATTATTTTATTCAATCTGTATTTCGATATGTATGTAATTTATTATATTTCCTTCAATGATCTGATGAATTTATATTGGGACTTCATGAAGTTTGAGGATTTCACTGTTGAAAAAACAGGTCTTCAAGATCTTATCCCTCATAACTGTATGGAAAGTCTGGTTTCTTGAATCTTAAGAAAACACTAGTAGAACTAAAAATCTACGTTTCAAAGATTTAATTAAGATTCTAGTGTGTACTTCATTTATGACATAAATGCTCGGAAGTATAGTTATTTAATCGTAGGATCTAGTGAACAGATAGGTAGTGTCTTAGAAGGTCAACTGCATCTTTTATCAAGAGCTCAACGAAACTCAAAATTCTACATAAATGTTGGAAAAATTTTTCGATTTGGTAATGTCCTGATGTATATGGATTTTGTTCGATTCATATTCACATCTATTTTTATTTGGCCAATCATCAGTTAAATTCTGCTGAAATGAAGCTCCCAGGGGGTCGTGTCTTGAATCTCGATCAAAAATTTAAGAGTATGACAATTGTCATATGTCCACGTCGATTTTCTAAGTTAAATATTAACAACAAGTAGACATGACCTGCGCATGCAACCGAATGTCACTCGACAATCGAATGTTATATATCCTATACTAAATAACACTCGTTGCTAAGTCGAACGAAATCGTGATAAGGTTATGTTTATATTCCGATTTGAAATTTCTCGATGTCTTGCATTCAGTTTATTTCTTGAATATTTGCTTGAAAACAAAGTCGAAATAGCGAATAGAACTCATAAATTTTGCAGATGCTCGAGAAAACTTAGAAAATCGACATATATATATAGCTTTATTCGAAACCGAATATACAAAAACAAAAAGATAGTTAACAATAATAAAACAAATCACAGGTTATCATAAAGTCTCTAATATCATCTTCTATGGGTTCTCCTGTGGCTAAACAACCCGATTCTTGAGGAGATAACCCTGCCGCACTCTGGACATACATGATCTTCTCTTTCAAAGCGCCGCCGCGAAGATTCTGGTCTATTTTGGTATGTGTAAGTGGCTACCACTCTTCTCCATTCATTTCGGTTCTGTGCCAACTCCTCCCAGTTATGCTGGAGGTTAAGAGATTTGAGATTATTATGAAGAACATCCTTGTACCTTTTTAATTGACCTCCTTGTTTGCGACGACCCTCAGCCAGTTCACCAAACAATACACACCTTGGCAAACGATTTTCAGGCATGCGAGCCACGTGGCCTGCCCACCTAAGTCTAGCCTGTCCAATTATATCACCGACGCTCTTGCATCTAGCTCTCTGAAGAATTTCTACATTCGACAGAAAATCGACATAAACATATGACAATTGACATACTCTTCACTTCTTGATCGAGATTCAAGAATCGGCCCCCAGGAGAGGATTTTCGAAAAAATTTCGATATTAATATGTGGAAAGCGGAATTTGTGGTGAGATTTCATCAATTCTTGAATTCGTCTTGGTTATTGGGCTTCAAACGTGCTCTTCAATTGTGATAATTGTTCGAAATTTTTTTTTTGGGATGTAATTGATTTTTTGTGAGAATGCGCAATGTTATTTATTTTTCCAATTTTCACCCCAAATCAATTTACCAAAAATTTTTGAAAATAAGCAATGGCAACATACTACTATTTTTCCAATCATTCGGGCCCAAAAATATTTGGAAAAAAACAAACTGTGACTTCCAATGATTCCCTTTATAATCGAGGTACTATATGCTCTTGACATCACTGGTTTTCAAGAACTTGTTCCCAAGAATTAATCTCTTTCTCTCAGTTCAATGGTCACAAAAAATATAAAGAAATAGTTAGCACTGCAAAATAATGAAATATGATTTATGTTACCTTCTGTTCGTAATGTGAAGATCACTATGTTTTTATACCAATTTTTTTTGATCTTCCACAATCAGTCGACCCTCGAACCGCTGAGTATTTCACGGAGGGCAGAGAGTGCGTAAATTGTGGCGCTATCGATACGCCCCTCTGGAGACGAGATGGTACGGGACACTACTTGTGTAACGCTTGTGGTCTGTACCACAAGATGAATGGGATGAACCGGCCCCTTGTGAAGCAGCCTCGCAGACTGGTACAGATTGATAGTTT
This sequence comes from Myrrha octodecimguttata, assembly GCA_958510865.1. NCBI lineage: Eukaryota > Metazoa > Arthropoda > Insecta > Coleoptera > Coccinellidae > Myrrha > Myrrha octodecimguttata. The sequence goes on from OY294057.1 coordinate 39,020,175, forward strand.
TCTTAGATTATCTCGATGCATTTGAGTAATGTAACCATTCCACCATCAAGGCTATGATACGACAGGGTGGCATTCTATCAGAAAAAAAAATACTGCTGAATATGGTCCTTTGGCTTTTGGCCTTTCAGCAACGTGATGAATAAGTTATATTTTTCTTGAATGTTGATTCAGCTTCATGTGTCACAACAAAAAAAAAATATTCCCCATGAAAAATAAAGAGTTTTTTCCTCTTTAATTTTTCTTTTGATTTTTGAAGCTTTTTATTTTGAGACACCGTGTGTCCAAAAAATTATTTTTTTTTAGCCAATATCATAGGAAATGTCTTGAACTGAGTTTTCGTATACAGATTACCTTTGTTAATCTACTTTGTCAAGTAAAACATTCAAGAATAACAGTAGAATTAACTGGAAAAGGACTTTGTGTTCGTCTTATCAGTTTGTACAAGTCCTAGTACCAACTCATTGCTACAAAATTCACTGAATCAAGAAAATCGAAAGTCAACAAGCACATGATAGGAGTTGACAATATAGTCATCATGAAGTCCAACAAGCTTGAATAAAATTGAAATCGTTCACAATGGAGAGCGAAATTTCTCCAACTGAATATTATATTGGAAATTTCTTATAGAACGATTCATTTTGATTTCACCTGTATATGAATAAGATAGGATATTTATCAAAATCAAAATGAATCGTTTTCGGCTGTTTCTTTCTTTCAATTCGAAATCTCCGCATCCATACTGTGAACAAATTTGAAAAGGAACCACCCTTTATATCTCGATACCCATGTGGAATAAAAAAATACAGCATGAACAGGAAAATTTTGGTTTAGGGGGAGGCATTTTGTATGCTTGGTTTCAATCAATTTGTATGACCCTGTGAGCCTGATGACATCACATCTACTCCTGAAATCTCAAATGGGAAGGGGGTTGGGGAGTTGAGTGACAACTTGTTTTGGAGGTAATTCAATGGCCTTTTCCAAAGTTCCGTACACTTGACCTTTTTTGTTAAACTTCTCTAATTTATTATAATTATTATAAGTAGGGTTTTCTTTCGCAGGTGCTGTTATTGGCCCTATCAGTTAAAATTTTTCATGTTTCATTGCAACTCTTGCTATCGTAAATATTCTATTCTTTTTTATATCTTTAAAGTACTTACAAAAAAGGATTATCGTATGGCATTTTTTGAAGAGAATCGAATTACCTTTGGGCAATGTGTCACTCAACCCCCTTGTCGTCTCGCTCACAAGGCTGATAGAAATTCATCGAAACCAACTGCATAAAATGTCCCCCTAAAAGTTTCCTATTTTTGCATTTTTGATTTTGTATGGGGGCCGAGTTCGTAGGTTTTTTCTGGGTTCCCAGTTGAAATATCTGAAACAGAAATATTAAAATTAAATAAAATTTGATTTTTATGGAAAACGCCATTGCGGATTGCAGGATCTAACTATTTGTCAGTTTCTTGGAAAACAGATTGCCTAATGAACAATTAGAACAAACGATAAAGCGAACTGTGACGTTTCAGAGTATAAAACTAAATCTTTCATCAGACAAACGAGAAAACTTTCAGAATTGGTTTATTTGAATTTTTCGTTTTTTTGTCAATTTGACTTTTAGTCAATTTGACAAAACGTAAAATCGAAAGAATATAGCTCTCAGAATTTTCTCTTTCTCACAGTTCGTTTTGTTTACCGTTTGTATTGTCTTGGTATTGTTCATTACGCAATCTGTTTTCCAAGAAAATGACCTTGACATGATGTAATCCACTAAGGCATTTTCCATGAAAAATAATTCCTATTTAATTTTTAGGAGTCCTGTTTAGGATATTGGTGCAAAATCCTAAAATAAGCTTTAATCGATATTATCATAGTTCTCTATGCCTTCCAAAATATCTAACCTATTTAAGTGAACACTTTCATCAATTTACAATATCCAGGACAGATTCAAATTCAATTTTTGAAAACTTTTTCGAAACAGTTGGTGAATAATAAAAAATAATCAATCCCTATTTGATGTCGAACCATTGAGTATATTGAACACAGTGTTTAATACTCAATGGTCGAACTGAAATTTTCACATCAATGTTTCTCATTCTGATTATTATATTTCATAAACTGCCAATAGTCCGAAAGAGAATAATAAAATTAAAAATCTAAAAAAACATTACGTCATTAAATGAATGATGTAAGTGAGAAGCTTTCGTATCAGACCGCAATTTAATATCCACGAACTGCTGACAAAGAATGCCGTCCTGTCGATCATATGGGTACTTTTGTGATTGCTAAGCAACAACACCCCCCCTGTGCGAGGCAAAGCTGCTAAGTAAAGCCGGTTCAGACAGGAAAACGTTTATGCACACCCAAATTACAAATATCTTTTTTGCGTTGTTACAGTGGCGGCGGAGCCGGGGCACGGGGGTATTCCTGAAGCATACAAGACCTACTATGGGTATAATGGGGCCATGCGTGCCCCCATGCACACGACCGAAGAAAAATCCACTCGTCGTTTGGTAGGTCACAACTCTAAAAGTTCCCTTACTTAACCCCCTTTAACTGTTTCCTGATGTAGCCAGGAATATTTCTTCATAGGAAGAAGTTGTACAGATTCAACCTATTGTGGTCTGCATTTGCATAAGTCGCTGTTCGAAATTGTTGAATTTTTGTGTTTGTTAATTTCGAGGAAAATTTCAGCTTGGAAATACTCAAAGTTGATGAAGTATTCTATGACTCAAGAACACATCATTTTCATTAATTATACGAACTAAAAGATATAAAGTGTTCCAACAAGAGGTTACGTTTTGAATTTCGCGGTATTTTTGAACTGTCAAAACTTTTTCATCAATTTAAATCGAAATCGATGCTTGGTTTTTGGATGGCGTTCATTTTGGACCAGAGACTTGAGGTTATAGCCAATTTTTCATTCGAAATGATATATTTAGATTATATATCTATCATTAAGTACCTCAAAGCTCGCACCTTGGTTGAATTGAACTAATGCAGCTTTTCAAAAAATACAGCGTTTCTTTTTTAGTTCAAAATGAAACCTCTCGTTCGAAGACTGAATTGAATTCATATAAGAAGTATTGCTCAGATCTTATAACTTTCTAAAATGATAATTAACTTGAATAAAATTATTCATTTTCTCTATAAAAACCATCCTGCGTGTTTTGGATTTGGTTGAGATCAACAATTTCGGACGCAGAGCTCGACAAGTAGAAACAAGAGGATATTTTCCTCCATGAGAAGAACAAAATGTAGGCCTAGCTTTTTTAGTAGAATTTGAGAAATTTTAGAAATTTTGTTTAAAACTTCATGTTTGAACCTCCTTCATGGTTCACAGTGCGATCTTTTCCAAACGCACGTATGGCTTCTTCAAACCCAAACCTTCTAGCTTTGAAAAAATACATAGTATATAGTTCTGTAGTGTGCGGTGGCCCCAGTATACCCTGGTAGGGAGCACAACAGGTTTGTTGGTCATTATTCTGAATGAAATTGAATTTGTTAATTGTTTGATATTTTTGAATGAATTACAGACATTCCTGATTTGCTCCCTCCAAGCTTTGCATGTTTACTAACTTACATCACTTCATGTAGGCTACTAGATTTCAACTAACAACGAATGGGGCCCTGATTCCTTTGGACACAATTCTATACTGAAGCTTCAATTACAGATAGTGGTCATTCTGTATACAATTTGTTGATTCGAGAAAGAACCCCCCTCAATCTCAGCCCCCATGCAAAATCTAAAAAAAATGCAAAAGATTTAAACTTTGGTTATTCGTTTGGTTCCAATCAATATGTATCAACCCTGTGAACGTGACGAAAACAACCCCTAAAATAATAAATGAGGAAGGGGTTGGGTGACACCTTGCTTTGAAGGTAATCCGATGGCTTTTTCAAAAATGCCGCACACTTAACCTTTTGAAATGAAGAAAATAAGTGTAGATTGCAACAACAAATTCGGTAATATTGTGGAGTAAATGGTTATCATGGCAACCGGGAGTCTTGTTTCTTTCCACTGTTCAACTGTTATTGGACCTATTAGTTAAAAAATGTTCATCATTTTCATGTTCCATTGCAACTCTTGCTGTCGTTACTAGATCAAGAGTATGGCATTTTTAAAAGGGCAATTAAATTACCTACACTCCACTCAGTTTTATAAACTATCCCGGTTGGCCATGATTTAGGTCTATTGAGTTTTTTTACTTGAAACTGATGCAGGTTGGCAGTCGTGAAATATCGGCAATGTCAAAATAACTCTCAGACGTTGCCAAATGCCAATGCCAATTTCTACTCCCAATATCAACATAATCCTTACGCTTGGAAACTAAAAATGCCGAAGGTAGTTTTGAAGAAGCAGATTCAAAGTATCAGAGAGTGCTATGTAGAATTGAAATCTGCTTTTTTTGAGAGTAACCCTGATAATTTGGAATCCATAATTTATCACAAGCTATCCAATATTTTCATACTGCAGTATTTCAAGTTGTGCAACAAGGTATTTGAATGTCTTCTGTACGCTTATTGCTTGAGAAAAATAGGGAATTCAATAAGTTCGTTTAGAAGTTCAACTGCCGGGTTATTCGAGTACTTTTATTTGTTTTTCGAATGAACTATCACAAAGTAACGAACTACTTATTGAATTCACATAATATTTTCTTGAAGTAAATAAACATTTTGGAAAATAAGTAATTACTACGACCTCTCTATGTAGTGAGGACAACGTTGCGTAGTTACCTGACAGAAGTGACTATAACCTAACATTTTCAAAATATACACGGTGAAATGTGTCAGAATGTCATGGCCAACCGGGATAGTTTATAAAAGTGAATGGAGTACATGTATGTAACAATGTGTCACCCAAACCCCTTTATATTGAAGAATTCGGGCATCTGCAGTCATAACTTTGTTGATACAAATTGATTGGAACCAACAGTATTGAATTTCCCCTGTGAAACAAAGTTTGCCTCTTTTCGCATTTTGTCTGATTTTCCATGGGTACCGAGATACTAAGGATGGTACTTCCTACAAATTGATATGCTGTATGTATATCACTTGATAATTTTCGAAAGAAGAAATTGATGCTTCACTATTTTTCCTATTGAAACCTATATACAGTGCGCGTCAAAATTATGGAAGAAATTGATTTGCTCAGAAGAAAAATATTTGGCAACAGAATCCTGAAACAGGTCAATTTTTGTTTCACTTTTACCGAATTTATATGCATTTTGAAGGAATTTTGTTGCACCCTATGTCATCCCCATCAACCCTCTAAATTTTTTGAATAGGGAAAGTAGGTCATGTGGTACTGTTTTGGCAAGGTCTTTGTATCTTCTTTACAGGCGTGCAGAAATTTCAAAGAATAAAATTTGTTTTAAAAAACTTAGTTAGTTCAGAGAGGTTTTCAGTATGTGCACTTTGTCAAGACTCATTTACTTTGAGACTATGGTACCTGATGAAATTTGTCCCCGAATGAAAGTCGACCATCACAGTTTTGTTCATGCACAACTTTTAACCCCTTTCAACCCCCTCACGTGAAAAATTTTTTCTCCATTAAATGCGTAGGGGTTGAAAGTTGTGCATGAACAAAAGTGTAATGGTCGACTTTTATTCGGTGACAAACTTCACCAGGTACCATCGCCTCGAAGTAAATGAGCCATAACAAAGTGCACATACTGAAAACCTCTTTGAAGTAATTAATTTTTCAAAAAAAAATTTTTTTCTTGAAAATTTTTGCACGCATGTGAAAAAGATAGGAAGACCTTGCCAAAAAAGTACCACATGACCCACTTTCCCTATTCAAAAAATTAAGGTTTGATGGGGATGGCACAGGGTGCAACAAAAATCTTTCAAAAATGCATAAAAATATGGTAAAAGTGACACAAAAATTGACCTGTTTCAGGATTTTGTTGCCAAATATTTTTCTTCTGAGAAAATAAATTTGTTCCATAATTTTGACGCGCACTGTATAGATAATCAGTATTGACGTGAGTGAAAAACTAATATTTTTTTTGTTGTGCAGTCCGCTTCTAGAAGAGTCGGGTTAACTTGTACGAACTGTAGAACCAGCACAACTTCCTTGTGGAGAAGAAACACTTGTGGTGAACCCGTTTGCAATGCCTGTGGATTATATTACAAGTTGCACGGCATCGACAGACCTTTGGCTATGAAGAAAGACAGCATTCAGGTGAGTTGTACTATATACCGGGTGTCCGACGGATACCGTTCGTTAGAATATTTTTGGGAAGGAATCGAAATTAACGCTTGCAATTTCGGACTTGAGCTCTTGCTGTAGAGGTGACTGAATATACATTTTTTGAGATTTGTGGGACTTCCGGTTTTACCGGAAGTGAAACCAACTTTCGTTTTTCAAATGGGACACATATTTTATAATGAAAATCGATTACTTATGAAATTCTGAGTTGTCTAAGTGTAAAATTTTCGAATTTCCGTAAGAAAATTATTTTTAAACGTGAAATTCTAATAAAAAAATTGAAAATGGTGCTCTGCTGAAACATGTATGTCTTCTAGGTTTTTCATTGGAAAAATGCCGTTTTAAGGCTTCCGTGAAAAGTAAGAATAATGATTCTGTCGCGCTACTCCGAATTGAAACTCATGATACAGGAGGTCACAAAAGCGTTGTCAAAGTTGGCGATTTCGAAAACGTGAAAACTCAATTTTTTCAAATCAGAACCTCATTTTTTATGACCGTTTTGGAATCTACGTTTGAAAATAATAAAAGTGTTGAAATAACATCAATGCCCTAAAATTCATATTTTTTGAGGTAAGCAGTCATGATAACATATCACTCTTCTGAACAATACAAGCAAAACTAAAATTCAGAATTTCTATGAATACAATCTAAAATAAATGTTCAATATGTCCTCGCTTTCCTTCGAGACAATAAGTTTCTTCCTGAGAAGTATAAAATTGGAAATGTGATCGCGTACATTGTTTTTTACGAATATCTCAGAAAATATGAATTTTTGTGCATTGGTGTTATTTCCACACCTACATTATTTTTCAACGTTGATTCCAATATGGTCATAAAACAATGAAGTTCTAATTTGAAAAAAACCAATTTTCAAGTTTTCGTTATTGCCAACTTCCTCAACGATTTTGTGACCTCCTGTATCATAAGTTTCAATTCTGATTATTGTGACAGAAACATTATTTTTGCTCCTCGCTAAAGCCTCAAAATGGCATCCTACAAAAAATGCCTGAAAGATAGTCATATTGTTACAGAGCGCCATTTTCGATATTTTATTGGAATTTTTCTTTAGAAAAGAATATTCTGTCAGAAATTCAAAAATTTCACACTACTCAGAATTTAATATGAATTTGTTCCAAAATTTTGACGCGCGCTGTATATTTCTGCGCATCCACCAATTTGCAACATTACCTATTATAAAATAGGTGGTCCAGATTTACATTTACAAGCAAAATTTCTTGAATAATTCGAAAAACTTGGCAACCAAGACATCTGTTCAGAATTGCTGGGATACTTTTATTTACTGGAAGCAGTGTTTTGAAAATACGTTTAAGTCCGTTGAATTTATTGCAGTTCAAAAAGATATTGACTCTAGAATCGTCTCGTTTCTTCACTGAATCAATGAAATAATGACGTGAAAATCAGTGATTGCTCACGATCTTTGCGATGAATTGATGAACTAATAAAATTCTGTTCTAATACGATATCTTATCGATTTCCAGACAAGAAAGAGAAAACCCAAGGGGAGTAAGAGTCAGTCATCATCAGCTTCTACAAGAACTGGAATTTCAACTGCTATGGCTACTCAGTTGTCATCTGTGAAAATGTCAGCTGTGCCTCCCATGAAACTAGAGCAAAATATGACCTCTATTAAATTGGAACATGCCACATTAGGTAAGATTTATTTCAATACTCCTAGCGATATATTTCGCACGACTATTCAAAGGATAATTCTTCATATAGTTACGTTAATTTGAATTCAAATTTCTTAATAACCTGCTTATATTCAAGGAGGTTATCGGAGGACCCATTCCGTGGAAAAACTACTGCGGCCATTTTTATTAAGATCACAATTTTCCAACTGTGAGGATTGAAAAAAAGTGCATTTCAAAGTGTATTTGGTTCAGTAGAATTTTTAATTTCATGTTTAAAAAATTTATTTTCTCAAATATACTAGATCTCGGATGAAATATTGAATTTATCGTGGAATTTTTGCGCCGAATAACTAATATACAAAAATCAGACTTACTCGGAAAAGAATACGTTCTGAAAAATATTTTTTCTCGACGAAGCGTTTCCAGAACATAATTCTGCAAATCATATATCCTCCAGTCATTATCGTTTACTTTGAAAGGGTCCATACGAAAAAACATCAAACAACTAGATCACAATAATAAACCGAAAACATTATTGAGAAAGAAATCTATCCGATTTGTACTATAATCTTATATTTCTTGAGGAAGTACTCATTAATCTTTTTATTTTCAGATTATTCTGACCTCAGGTCAGTCTCCAGCCTGAGCCACCTGCCCCATGTCCAGACGCAATCGTATGTTTATCATACTCAGGCTCCACACTCCCCTTATACCAACCAAAACTCTCCGCAGCTCAACAATAACGACTACTACAGCAGCGGCATGCTCCAATCAACCCCAAGCCCTCAATCTGAGAACCAATCACCTAGCCCCAACTCCCATATAGTCTTAAACAATAACAACCCCCGAAAAGTCATCATCAACGACGAGACTGACAGACCTACAGTTGTCTCCATGTCCTCCGGAGTCTAAACTCTTGAAAATATTTTGTATTTTCGGTATTCCTCAACGTATGTCTACGTATTTCGAACAGAAAGTTCTTCAATTTTAGTCTGAAAATAACCGCCTGCGATAAATTAATTATCTCTGGGTTGAACGTTTTCACTAGTCATATTTGAAGCTACTTATTGCGACGGGATCGAGTGCTATGCTGCACTCTGGACAAAATCAGTTTTCCTCAGACAGAACCTTGCGGAACACCTAGGAGGTATGAAAACCAGCAAGTTGTATGATTGAATCAACTATATTCGAATTGTTTCCAAGGTTCCATTTTTGTACCTCTTTTCAATTTATTTATATATTTAATCAAGGAGAAACAAAGCAACGATCTCTGTCCCAGGCCAGATCTTCAACTTACCAATCTTCCAGGTTGTAACCTATAAAATAAGTTTAAAACCTTCTGGTTGGTCCCCTGCAAGCAGATACTTACTAGAATTAAAAATATTTGGAATTGTAATTAGTTTATATCCATGACTTAAATTATTCGAATATTTTTCTGAATGAACAATTTATATTTCTAAGAGAGTATCCAATAATTTTACAGTAATTTTCAGTTCATTTTATTATCCTGACTCAGAGGGAATATTTAATGCGAGATTATTTAAAATATACATTGAGTATAGTTGGGTGATATTTCGTAAGTGAAGCTGATTTCTGTCTCAAAATTCTTAATTATGCTGTTGACCTTAGATGAATTTATACCGATTTCATCGATACAGTGATCTAAGGAACATGTGAATCCTTAAACATCACTTTGAACTTCACACTTGCCATGTTCTAAACTATATGTTATTCCAACCTCTTGGAATTTTTGTGATAAATCTGATATGATTCTTACAAATTTAATCCACCAACTGGAATCTCTGTAATAATCTCATTTTGTTTGTTGTATTGTAATTTAAATAAGTTTATGATTTTTATCTCTTGTAAATATTTATGAAAGTATATTTTATTTTTATTATTGTACATATGGTAAAACAAATTTCAAATCACTTTATTTTCTGTTCATCGAAAAATGACATATACTTTACTCATGACATTTTCAGCAACCAAAGACGTGAGTTGTGTTATCTTTTATAAAAACGTATTTTGTTTATCTGTAAATATCACCATATTTGACGGAACACGTTTTTCGACTGATTTATTAATTACTTGCACTTATTTAGACTAAGAGACTACAGATTTTATTCTGTAGGTCAAGAAAGAGTGTAAAATCTAATCAGAACTCATGATTTGGGGAACTCATGTTTCCAGAATCTGAAAGTAGGAATATTATTGTTACTTATTATGTTCAGCATTCCCAAATATTATAATATTGTATATATTTAAATATGATTGAAAGAATCATGTGTATGTTGAAATTTGTATCTTTATTAACTTGTAGTAGTATTTCACAATAAAACTATGTAAAATTAATCACAGTTTAGTTTCATTACTGAGTGGAATAAATCTTCGTTCAATGAATACTGCATAGTTTGGGTTAATGAAAATAGTATTAAGTGAATATCACTGAAATGAAAAACACGATATTAATGATATTCTCCAGTGAAATAAGGTGAAATGTATCTAATATGATTTTCTTGTAGTTAATGTACTTCCGGTTTAACTGCTTGGCCGTGCAATGTGTAAATTTTGATGGATTTTATTATTTGGAATTCTAACATACTTCATCTTCAGAAGCCAGAAAGTAAAGCTTCCCTTGGAACAAAAAATCGCCAACGGATGTGAAGAAGTTTTGTTGTAAATGCTTACATATTATCAGACTGTGGGCATCTCTTACCTGGTGATAGGAATCGGCGTATTAATATTTTTTTCGGAAAAATCTTTGGTTGGATTCACTTATTTGTTTTATTTTCACTTCATTTTTAGAGACATAACAATTTAGCAAAGTATTGGATACTGAATACCTCCGTTGAGTTCTCTAATGGGTTAATATTCAAACCTTATAGTTAGTTTTATTTGAAACTATCGGGAAGGTATTCTATCTTCTAACACATTGGCATATGTATGTGGTTTATTTTCGTTTTGGGCCTTGATAAAAGTCGTCTTGGATATTCTAATTGGTGCTCACAGATCATGGTCCTAAATATTGGACCACCATCACTTCACATTATCTTTTGAAAATTACGTTGATGAGTATTCTCAAGAGATACTTGCATCTACCATAATGTGATTGAACCAAAATCCGAGTAGGTCCAGTCATGGGTAGTATGAATATTTCAAATAAACTGCTCCACGTGAGTTAGGGATATTGACTTAAATTCCAAAAAAATATAGTTAAGTTGAAATAAGATTTTTGTGATGAAAATTCATATTAATATGATTTCAAGTTGCAAATTGATTTTAGCCTGTGGGTCTGCAGCGTATACATGATGGTTAAGAAAAATCGAGTAAAATAACGAAATTTTGTTTCCAGAGAACTCAAGCATTTTAAGACTATCAATACAATGTATGGCCTCCACAGGCATTAATAACAGCTAGACATCTTCTTTGCATTCTACACACGAGGTTGTTGAACACATTTCTTGAGGAATTTGGTTCCATAAACGGGGCAGAAGCTTTCTCAGATCATTTAAGGATTCTGGGGCAGGTTGATGATTATCTAATCTTCTTTGCAGCATATCCCATGCATGTTCTATGCAATTAAAATCTGGTGAGTGCGGAGGTATTGGTGAATGTTGAATACCAAGCTCCTCGCGCGCATTCTCAACTATGACTGCACGGTGCGGTCTAGCGTTATCGTCTAGAAATTGAAAAGTTTCACCAATAGCAGCGTGAAAATTTGGCACAACATTGTCAATCACATGCTCCCTATAGTGTAAGGCAGTCGTATTCCCAGGACAAATGTGTAGACCTGTGCGCCCGTTGAAACATATCCCGGCCCATACCATAACACAACCCCCTCGGAATGGATGGACTTCTTGGACATAGCGACGATTACGGAGTATGCGCGGGATTGTCCATACCCTTTTTCTTCGAGAATCTGAAAATCATCCATATCTGGATTCATCTGTGAAAAGGACACTACGCCATTGATCGTTCCAATTGATATGTTGCCTTGCCCATTCCAGTCTTTGACGCTTATGTTCACGTGTTAATGGAACTCCTCTTAATGGACGTCTAGAACCTAGGTTCACCTCTCTCCAACATCGTCTGATGGTTTCGATGGAACTTGAACCCCATCTGCATTTTGAAGAGTATTCCGTAGCATTCTACACGTAGATGTAGGGTTTCTTCTCGCCGAAACGGCGATGAAACGATCCTGAGCAGGTGTTGTTTTTCGTCGCCTACCAAGCCTTGGTCTTTCCAATACGGAACCTGTTTCCCTGAACCTATTCCAAAGTCGAGATATCACACTTTGGCTGACTTGGAGCCTTTCCGCTACAACAACCTGAGTTAGGCCACCCTGTAGCATTCCGATAGCCCTATTAGCCTCAGCGTTTGTTAATTTACGTCTTGGCATTTTCAGAAAACTCGTTTCAAATCGAAGCCGTTGATAAACTGACTTCATTTCAAAATAAGAACATTCATGAAGCATATGCAAAGAACCAAACTTCAGAAAAAAGGCGACTTGATTGACGAAATGTCTCATACTGATTTTTATTGGATCGATTCAAGTTGTTATTGAGTTTTAAACGATTTTACAGCGATTTTATCGAAGATTACATACTTTTAAAAACGATTGAATACGATATCCCTAACTCTTGTGGAGCAGTTTACGTTCTAGATGCATCCTTGATATGGTGTTTTCAAGGTCTTGACCTGTTACGAGGAAGTAAGATAGGGTTATAATAACGTTATTACGATGGAGGTATTAAGTAGGACCGCCAGAGGACTATTTATTGGCACAAAGAATACAAGCGAGAGGCAGTGTTCGCTCGATAACAAATTAAACCTTATGATTTACATGAATATATAGATGAATAAAACAAAAAATGTCATGAGATATAATTTATCTTATATGAAAATCTTCGCAACAAACTGAAAACGAAAGTCGACGTTTCAGATGTTATTTGAAAGTTATCAGTGAACGAGAAAAGGAATCGATGTGTTGACACAGGACGCTTGAAGTCGACAGCATTCTGGCGAGTGCGGAATTAGCGGTGTAGTTTTTTTCTTCTGAGAGGGACTTGGAACAAACCTATCATTTGACCTCTTATCTTATAGATCTGAAATTAGAAGCGAAACTCCGCCAAAATGCCAGAAGCAACTAGCAAACCATTCAAGCGCCCGAGATGAATGAAGTATATCTCTTATGAATTTTATATCGACTTGCCTGGGAAGCTGAAAAATCCCACGACGATAAGTGTAATAGTGATTTTAACTCACAATTCTATTCCTGTAGGACAGAACTTCATTCTGAATGGACTCCAAGCGTCGAAGATAGCAGTCGTATCTCTGCTATATGTGCTCGATGTGAAGAACAGTAGATTGAAGGAAAATGATTGGTGAGGAATTAAAATAGTATCATTTTTTGGAAAGATTCCCTGTGCTTGAGCATGAAGCCAAGCATTCTGTAGCAGCATGTGATCATCGATATTAGCATCAACAGTAATTTGCAGTTGAGCGTTATCCTCGGATCCCTGACAATACAAGATTTCTTGAATCGATCGTTGTAAAGTGTGAACGGAAAGGAGATTTCATTGACGTTCCTAGTATACGCAATTTTCAAACATTTATTGTGATGAAGGAACGCGCAATTATCCTTACAATATTGAGGGAATCTATCCACATCACTCTGGAGATCGCAACAGTCTAAAGGGTTTTCCAATAAGAGGTGTTATTTTGATATTCGAAGAAAAATGCCATTTTTCAATATAAATGATCGGATGTTCATTTCATTATAAAGAAGAAGCTATGCCGTTAATAGTGGAAAAAACATCAGGCAAATGACCACGACGACCACGCTTACAGGACCATATCCTTTCAATGCAATTTTCCATAACCAAATCGCAAAAAGGCTGCCCTATGTCCTCGACAGCCTTACGAATTCCATCTTTGAGGTCATTAATCATCTCTCGATAGCGCAATCCATTCACCGTAACTGTTGCTCCAGCCTCATTTTCGAAAAAGTAAGGTCCAATGACTCAGCCGGACCATAAACCGCACGAAACAGTCACACGTTGAGGATAGAGAGGCTTTTCAACGATAACTCTCGGGTTTTCCGAGCCCCAGATGCGACAATTTTGCTTGTTGACGAAGCCACCGAGATGGAAATGGGCCTCATCACTCAAGATGATTTTTCTATGGAATTCCGGATCATTTTCATGCATTTCAACGACCCAATCAGCAAAGACACGACGTTGTTGATGATCGGCCGGCTAGAGTTCTTGTGTTAACTGAACTTTATAAGCCGTAAGACCCAAATCTCTATGCCAAATACGGTGTAATGACGTTTGTGAAATGCCTTATTCCAAAGAACGACGAGGAATGGACAAACCTGGGTTTTCTCCAACACTTTCGGCTACAACAGCAATATTCTCGGCTGTTCTTGAGCGACGTGCACAGGTTTTATTCTTCACATCACTAACTTGTTCCAACAGCTCGAATTTTTACACCAATTTCTTTATTGCGGTCCGACAAGGTGCTTCACGACGAGCCAAAAATGTTCGAGGTTTAAGAACCGTCTCTGCCAAATATTCACCATTTCTATAGTGAATTTTAATAATTTCAATGCGTTGTTGAAGCGTGTATCGTTCCATTTTTATTAATGGCGTAGTTTCTACTTGTCAAATGTCAAACAATGACAGCTTCAAAAGTGACATCTACCGAAATAGCGGGCTATTCAAAATAACACCTCTCATTGGAAAACCCTTTATAAGGAATCGAATGATCATGAAAAACTGTCAATCGTTGTCAAAAAGTAGGATGTTACAATACTTATTAAAGCACTTTCCAATGTAATTGATTTAAATAAGAAAGAGAAAAAGGACGAAATGGGAACCCCGCGGGTTTCCAGAGATATCGCGAAGTTTCCTGGATCCTTCAACAATCGATAGGAATGTATTGAGACGTACCCACAAGATTAGTGGTATTTATGACCCAAAGACTCGAGTAATTTGGAAAATACTGATGATATGCTTACAGCACTGTAGTTTTCAATGAGATTGGAATGTTGAATATTAGAACGACAACGACAACTCCCAGACGTTCGGATAATTCTTCTTCTTCTGATTCCTATTGTTCCGGATGTTGGCTATCATACATGCTATTTTGACTCTGTTGGCTGCTGCTCTGTGGTGTCCACATTATACCATGTAATCAAATTTTTCAACCATGAAATCCGCCGTCTTCCAACACCTCGTTTTCCCATCACTTTTCCCTGCAATATGGTCTGCAGCAGATAATTAGGTATCTAATATTGGTGATACCTGTAGCCATAGTTATGTGAAGATCGCTCAAACCTTAAACAACCATTTTGGATAGTGGCAAAACTATATGCATGCAAATAACAGACATATCAGGCAATGATTAAGGACGGGAACCTTAATACAGTCGTTTTCCGGATTACATTCCATTATATTTGGGCGCTAAACCTATACAATAACCTATTGAACAAATTTGTATTTGTCCTGAGTAAACTCTTTTCCAAAATTCATCCCTAGCAACAGTATTCCAAACTAAAATGATGTGTTACTTTATGAGGAACGACGGGACCGGGACGACAGTGCATATCGACTGTTGAATATAACGCACACACATGTTCAAATTTGCAGTTTTCATACATTTCATTGAACCATCAACCGAATCACATCGAATTCTTGAGAGTGAATTCAGATGGTTCGAACAGAACACGAAAACTAAAATTCATTGAGTAAGGTAGGTATATTTCATTTGGGTTAGAGATAACAGATGTTCATTAGACAGAAAACATTAAAATGCAAATTCATGTAGGTCTTACAGGCGTGATTGGATACACTATTCAAGTTTTCTGAGGTCTTCTGGTCCGGATTGCAAACATCATTTGAGTTTTCGTCACCCACTGAGATTTGAAATCACTGAGGAATTGATTTCAGTGATATAGTAGTTTAACAGAAATTTGGACTCGAATTCAATAACTTCCTTATTCCTTCGCCAACGTGTCAGACCTAGTTGGTCCTTTTTCAAGGCTATAATATAAACAACAAAACATTACCAGACAATAATCAAAGCACAACCAACAAATTACCCCGCAATAAATTAAGGTACTTCAATAATATGATGAACGTTCATGAACAATGATGCGCGAATATAATAAGCAAGTATCACATAATCACAAAGATGTGACGTAAGGAATGACACAGAAATATTACCACTCTATGTCAGGGACCTTTCACAGAACAATTCGTTTTCTCCTTTTACAATTAGATCTCAATCAAAGTCAGACATCACATATACTCTCACAATGTGATACAATAAACACATATATAAAATTATTGTCCAGATAAACAAATACTTGGAACAATCATTTAAAAATTTTTATCTACTTCGAGCCGGAGTGTTATAACGATGTATTATACTATTGTATATTGTGCTTAAGTGTTTTGTGTCCTCTCTAAAATTTACAGTGTTGTTCATCTTGATGTGTATTATCTCACTAATTAATCACACAGAGTCGTGATATTTCTGTGTCATTCCTAACGTCACAATTTTGTGATAATGTGATTGATATACTTGCTTGTTGTTTTCGCGGATCATTGTTCATGAACCTTCATGTAATTTGTTGTTTCTGCTTTGATTACTGCCTGGTAATGTTTTGTTGTTTATATTATAGCCTTGAAAAAGGACTAACTAGGTCTGAAACGTTGGCGACGCAATAAAAAGTTCTTAAGTTCAAGCCCAAATTCCTGTTAAACCAATCCAAATTGAAAAAAAATTACATCGTAACGTTTCGCACGTGCTTGTTAGCTACCAGATGCACCCTCTTGACTCTTTTTTCGCCAAAACAGATGGTTGATGATGGAGTGACAATCTGAAACCTTTTCTGTGTTTTTGTAAATGAAATGTGGTTTGTCCATAATATCCAAGTTATCAAATATACTCTCTAACTATTCAAAATGGTCATTAACAAGGACTATGTTCAGCTTTCGAACCTGTGTTTGATACTGGGCTAGGTGGATTAATTCTGGCAGTGCGGTGGGTGTTGTTTATCACGATTTTGCACCAGCATTTGCATGTTTGGGGTGCTAATCTCGTCAGATTAATCGTCGTTAATCAAGAACTTCTAGAGTCCGTACAGCGGCGGAATATCCGTGTGCATTTCGGCAGGAATCGCCCGGATTTTTAGACAAGGCTGCGGCTGTTTGAACGGCCTTCCTTTTCGGAACGCAGAAGAAGGAAACATTTGATTATCACCTACAGATCCTTTCCTTCTCTCTTCGATACAGATATGGCTTACCTACTTTCTCTCAATAGGAACCGATTGTTAAGGGGACACCGCTACACGCCAGCCAAAGAGAACTTCAGAAGGAGCAACTTTCTCCCCAACAGAGAATTCGAGACGAGGAATCGGCTTCCCGCTGAAATTGTGACATCTCAGTCGGCGATTTATTTCAAGAGCTCTAAAGATAGATGATCTGGCAAACAAAATTCATTGATTCAACCCTAACTTCCAATCATTCGTTTTTCATCCCTTCTTGGTAATCTCTCAGTTATTCTTATATCATGTTATAATGAAAAATTATATTAATATGTTCTATGGAACACTTTGAAGTATGTGCTTGTATGAAATAATCCCACAGAGCAACCCTGAGCATGATGTAAAAAACATGGTGTGTTCATCTGAAAGATCAATGACGTCAGCAAGATTAAAATACAAGGAAATATATATTCTGTGCTTTGAATTTGAATGGAAAAAGTGACGACATTATTCGTGAATTCGATCACAGATGAGCACACGATGTTTTACTTACAAAATGCCGCTGAGTATCTGAAACTCCTTTCTAGCCGAATTCATAGATTTTACATATCCAACAGCATATATTGCATTCTCCCCTAATACACCCCTTCATTCGTTTGTCATAATTAAATATATTCATTTTCATATTCTATTGTCACCTCAATCTTGACTGCAATACCGCTATATCAACAACAGGTTTGACAATATCGCCAATAGCTATATAATCAACACGGAAGTAATTTGCTTTCGTTCTTGAAGCGTCCGTGGGAATCCATAGAAACAAAACATTTTCTTGATATTGAAAACCTAGAGAATCTCTAAAATTTATTGAAGAGGGAAAAGACACCTATCTCATTTTGCAATTCCAGCAGAACACTATAAATACTGGAAGTCCAAACACCGAATCATGGATGACTGGTGCACTTGTAAACACAGTAATATTGCCTACACCAATACCTTCATACTCAATATGCCACAGATGTCCACTATTGTTTGTTCTTCGTGTCGGAATTGTACCAACATTAAATGAATGAAGATGTCCATAGCTTAAATCGATTGGACAATCAATTGGTGTTCAGCTAGTGGATATCCACTGAAAGTCCAATGGATTCATAAATCGACTTCTGCAGTTGTGATGTCTCAAAGGCGATGGTATGTATTTAGTGTAGGTAGTTCCTATTACCCACATGCTTTCCTGGCGTTTAATTACCAATGGTATACTCCAATCCCTTTTATAAAGTCAGTCGGCCGGCTATGAAGGGTTGACACCTTCTACTTTGCATAATTGAAATAAAATTAGGTTTCAGTAATTTTCTTGTCAGATAACTATGCAGCCTTGTCTGGTCTATACAAATTTCATAGAAATAACGTATGTGACTGAAACAAACCATTAATGAAAATATGAGAGGATTGACAAGGCCCCGTCAAATTATTTCAACCTTGACGACATTTCATTGTTGCCAATCTGGCGTAGTGTTGGTTACAAAAACTTGATAGACCTAGTCCAAAGCCTACTACACTGACTTAATTAAAGTCAATGGAGTATACTAGATGATGCAATGAAGAATAAGCTGTTTAAGATTGATTCTCACTATACTTTTTGAACCTTTCCCATATTCCCATGGTTGTGTTCAAACTTAAGGAGTCCAAATACTAACAATCTCTACAGAAGAGCTAAGTCAACTTATATTTCAATGCTTAGAAAGAACAAACTAAGGTTTCATAGCGAGCTCGTCAATAGATCAGATAATAAGAATAGGACAGTATGGTCCATGGTGAATACCTATACTGGAAAAGGTAGAAAAGATGATTCTATTGAATTGAATATTGATGGTGTCCTACATAATGATTCTGCTGAGTTGGCCGATATTTTTGCTGGATACT
Organism: Myrrha octodecimguttata; assembly: GCA_958510865.1. NCBI lineage: Eukaryota > Metazoa > Arthropoda > Insecta > Coleoptera > Coccinellidae > Myrrha > Myrrha octodecimguttata. The sequence continues at coordinate 39,039,235 of OY294057.1, forward strand.
TTTCAACAGTAACTGAGTCCACACTTCATCAGTTCTATCGGGATTCTTTGTCTTCTTCATGCACCACCTCATGTTTGTTAAATACAACATTTTTTTTCCATCCTGTCATAGGGTGTAAAGTTGCTGACACAATAGAATCTTTGAGGAAAAACAAAAATACAGAGGCAGATTCAATCTCCGCAAGAATTTTGAAGTTAATCAGTTCAGAGATTTGCCATCACTTTGTTCATTGCATTAATGTATCCATCAGTTCTGGCTTGTTTCCTGCTATTCTTAAGAAGGCCATCTAAAAAAGAAAAGATATTTACAGTATCACGAATTACAGAACAATTTCTCTTCTGAGGTCTTTGAAAGAGTTGTATTGAACCGAATGATCAAGTACCTTGACAAATTCGATATACTGTCTGCTGCTCAGCATGGTTTTCGATCTGGACGCTCAACTCAGACAGCTGCAATTCAATTTGTTGATTATGTATATGGGTGTCTCGATGAAAGTTTTCACATGACAGCGCTGTTCTTTGACCTTTCTCGACCTTTCGACAGTTTATCCTTTCAATTCATGATGGGCAAGTGTAAAAACCTGGGGATGGATCTATGTTTGTAAAAGTTGAAGATTCATTTCTGCAGAGTACGATGTTGGCTAAGGAGTACTACAGGGGTCTGTTCTCGGACCACTCTTATTACTACTTTTTATTAACGATCTTGCCGTGAATTGGCGGATGTTGTTTTCCAATTTGTTAACCCATCGGAGTATCTTTTCGCTTGTAAGAGAAATTTTATTGGGTCGGTTCGCTGATGAAGCTTCAGTGGCAGTAGCAGCCCAATCTTTTGAGGAACTCCAAATATTAAGCTGTTGGAAAGCTTCGTAAGCTGGTGTCATGAGAACAACCTGATGATAAACATAGAAAAAACTACACGAATTTATTTCTCATTAAGTGGCAATAGTCGTAAGCTACTCACTCCCATTAAGATGTCATCTCATCTAAAGAAAGTGCTACATTTCTTGGCATTTTTCTGGACAGCGGTTTGATATGGTCTACTCATATTGATTCCTCATGCAAAAAATTGAATAATTCCTATTATGCAATAAGTAGAGGGTACGGAAGCAGAAGCGTATTTCGCGTATGATATTCAACTTACCGCTGCGAGCATCCTGCAGACGTCTATTTCTGGAAAATGCTTTCCTCACCTTGTCCTCCATTTTTATTTTCAAATGTCTCTTCTTTGTGAAAGAGAATGAGACGGATATAACTAAGTTATCGAGTCTTCATGGTAATAATACCAGGAGTGAGGGAAAACTATTTATTCCTAAACATAAGACTGCCAAGTTTGAGATGTCTTCGATGTATCAATGCATCAAAATTTATCATAATCTACCAAATACTGTTAGATCTCTGAATTTTGGCAAATTCAAGAAACATGATTTCTGTTGAAAAAATGTTATTATACAGTGAACGATATGAATTTTCCTATACATGCATGAATATGTCACAAAGGATCAATACATTATTATAATTATCATCATTAAGTATTATTATTATTATGTTCGGTCCGTAAAAATTGAGAATGGAGAGTATATTGGTACTCTGAGTAGTGGCTCAATTATTCGAGCGAGTTTTTGTGAGACCTAGGGTTGGTCTTAGGATCATTCTGAGTACTATCGAAAACGACATCCAGGCGACCGACTCCGGCTCCTTCGCCATATTGCAACTCGAAACAATTCCTCTGGCGGCGACGTTTTTCGCTATCTGTTCAATAGGGTGAATCTTTCGCTAGGATCAATATATGGCATTCGCTTGTAGTAGGTATACTACTGAGATATTTTAGCACACTGCCCATGCGCTTGCACAAGTGTGAATTTTGTAAAAAGCCGATGTTTTTTTTCATTCGAATTCATAACATAGAATATTAATGTATTATTGCATATTTATTTCTTTCAGAAATGAACAGTATAATTATTATTATTATGCAAGATGGGCATCCTACAAATTTACGTCTCGAGACAAAAATCTTTTGGTCTCGAGATCAACAAAGCGATAATAGAAATTTTATTTCGAAAATAGCGCTTCAAATTTCTTGCAACAACAATTATGTGACAATTATATTCATTCACTCAGCATTCGAACTGATAGAATCGGCAGGGTTTCAGCCAATCTCTCCATACAGGTGAAAAGAGTTATCACATATCAACAAAAATTTTGCATCTGCGAGACGGTATCTTCCTCAAACACCGCTTCTAGTGAATGTAATTATCAGTTCCGATAGGTGGAAAGATTACGTCCTCGTCATTTTATTATGTTTTATTAAGATATACGTAAGGTTAAGGACAATATCTACCAAGATAGGAATAATCTAAATAATATTTAATAAGGAATCCCCTTTTAACGTGAGCGTCACGACGCCGTTTCAGCCTCCCTTTATGCATCTCGAAAAGCAGTGGCGTGCGAGGGAGAACGTAACGCGTGGCAACGCCCATTTTATAGAGAGACAATCGAATCAAAATGGTGCTGAATAGTTGTTGATTTAGTTACGTCATGCGATCTATATAGCTGCTTAGACGCTCTGAATGTCGCCATTTACACATACGAGTTTTGATATCAAGGTGTGTAGTACGGCACATCGCCTTATCGTTTCAGATTACAGTCTCATCTCTCGATCAGCTTCAGGTATGTTTTTATTTGGATTTTATTTATCGCCGATAGCGGTATTTGGGCTTTTCTGACCGTATTTTCGATCCCCTAATTTTTTTTTTCTCGCTGGCAATAGAGAAGACATTCGTTGTGACTTGTTTGTTTCTAGGTAGCTATTGGTTTGAAGCTTGCTGAGCTTCGGCTAAATTGCTTCAAATTCCGTTTACTTTTTGAATTTCATTTAAAATTTTAATTTCAGCGTCTTGCTGGTTTCTAAGTTGATTTATGTTTTGGCAAATGTTGCGATCTTACTTTTATCGGCTTAAACACCTCAATGATGTGAATATTTCATTTTTTTGTTCCACAATTGCAGATTTCCTTGTTATTCTGGTTTTGTATTTTCTCGGTAGAATCTATATGTTTCCAAAATTTATAAGGTTGGTACTATCTCCTATTTTTCACTTTTGGTTTTGGTTTTATTGTTTCATATTCAGTTATATCTTTCAACTTCTCAAAAATGAAGAACATGAAATTGGTAAGTGAAAAATTTCGAAGAACCTATGCTGGAGCGTATTCGGATCTCGGAAAAATTATTTATGTCTATGCCGATTTGGAAAAATCCTGAATTCAGTGCAGTTTTCTTAGATCACGAGCAATGAATAAATGTTGAGAGCAAGGGCCGTATTTATAGTTGTTCCTTGAGGCTTCCTTACTGAAGGCCGCCTTGAATTTGCTTTTCTATGTTTCTATGCAAACAAACTTCTATTTGTTTGCATAGAAAAGCAAATTCAAGGTGGCCTTCAGTTAAGGAAGCCTCAAGGAACAACTATAAATACGGCCCTAAAAATTGTATGTTGAATTTCTATGCTATGAATACAGAAAAGAATGGACGTCAATTCTAGAGCTTTCTTGCGTTTGTTTTCTGGACCATAAACACCTCAAATCTGCTCTGACATCTGAGTCCCCAATGTAATTCTTTCGCAAGTCAATGTATAGGGTGGGCCATACTGGACACTTTTGAATAGGAACTCCTATTTTTGTACCAGAGATATAGACGAAAACTGATGTCAGTGACTTTAGGGCCAATTCTATGAGAAAATCATTGGCGAAAACCGCAACTACATAGCTATCAACGTTACATTACCGGGTGTTTTTCGAAAATGTTCATTTCAGAAATATTGCTGTAACTTTTCCATTTCTATGAAACATTCTCGAAGCAACTTCTAACGTGGAAAACAACGACGTCAATCATATTTCTGCAAATGATATTCATAAGACACCGCTATGAAAATATTTTTTCAAAGGGTACCCTCAGTATATTTTCACACATTTTGATCTTGAAACTACAACTCCAAAATGTACATATGCGCTTTTTTCGACTTTTTTTCAACTTTCTACAATGAAATACGAAAATTATGAGAAGTGGGATATTTAAAGTCTGTTTTATACGAAACGGATAAAATGCAGGGGCAGCAAGTGTGTCACAACTGAATATATGAAGGTCAATTTGAAAAGAAAAAGCCGAAGAAATATCTGAAGAATAAAAATTTTTGAGTAGCTATTGGAGTAACCCCCGAAACATCAACTAGTTTCATAGAAGAATTTCAAGGATTACCAAAGACGGAAATCAGAAAAGTTCTGAGAAATCAAAAATTAAAATCTTATAAAGCCAAAAGAGTTCAATATCTCATACCTGGAGATTCCGGTGAATGCATTGAGTTTTGTTAATGGTTCATGTATAAACCAATCAATGTTCATTTCATTTTCACCGCCGCACAGTCCAAAGCCTACTATACTGATGACCAACTTGGCACAAATTTTCGTTATGATTCTGACTGAAAAACATTTCGAAAAAGAATATTTTGAATTTTTTTTGAATGTTCAATATTCTGCGATCTTATGGCTTTAATATGGTCAAGAAATTCTGTATGAACCTTCAAGCTATCATTTTTCAATGAAGAACTGAATTTCAATTCGATCTTATCTCCTTTTTGGAAATACACGATCAGCCGTTCGTCCAACCATAAACACTATGGGTAACTCCCGGAAGAAACGACTTACTATTTTTTTCATTCGAACATAATATTCTATATCTGATCTTCTTGTTCTACTATACTCCAGAAGTAACCACTTCTGTAGGTTTGGGGCTTGATTACGAGTTTCGAATTCGTTAATGAGTAAAATCTGCCAAATGATTCCGTAGATGTACCCATTCAAAATTTTATTTCTCCAATATTTCAAATATACAGACAAGATCGAATTGAAATTCAGTACTTGATCGAAAAATGACAGGTGGAAGGTATATACAGAATATTGTGAGGCTGATATGATCTGAAGATCTCCAAATCTCTCCATCAGGATGTAATGGTGCTTTAGGAAGGGTCAATACGTGAAACGATGACCTTTTTGGCAACGAATTTGAAGATTTTTCCAATATTGGTTGCCCGTTTGGTATTCTTCAACTGAGTTCGAATTTTCAATGTGATCTCATTAGTATTTCCTGAGATATTGTGGAAATAATAAAAAAAATTCAAATGAGTTAAACTCCGAAACTGTGCGATTTTATTTTACCCTGGAATAAATTTAGACGTCGTATTTTGATACGTAACCTACTATGAAAGTTTCAAGTCGCTAGTTTTTTCCGTTCTAAAGCTACCGTAGCCATGACCGGACGGTCGGGTGGACAAAATATAATTCTTCATCAGTGAGTCCAACCTAGTCCAACTTGCATAGATTCTTCTTTAGAATACTGTTTTCCACGTGAATGGCACACCAACCGTTTTCGTTTTCGAAAATGATTTAACTGACCATATCCTAGGATGTCTATTGGTTCGGATCTGCCCGATCATGATACCTTCTGAAATATTATCTCACCGTTGCTCATAAATTCAAATTGGAGAAACCATACACAAGTCAAGGGTGTTTTTTTTAGAGGTATAAATCTTTGAAAGGGAAAGTGAAATAAAACAAGGATGAATTGTGAAATTGACTTAATTCAAAATATAATCGTTTGCCATTATAATTTGAATATAATTTCTGGTATATGACCGCCGCGGCTAGCTCGGATGTAATCTAATCTGGAGGTCCAATTTCCAATCACCTTTTCCAATATTTGTGGCCGTATATCGGCAATAATTCGGCGAATGTCGTCCTCCAAATGGCCGATCGTTTTGGGCTTATCAGCGTAGACTAGCGACTTCACATATCCCCACAGAAAATAGTCTAGCGGCGTTAAATCGCACGATCTTGGAGGCCAATTCACGGGCCCGGAGGTGAAATTATGCCATTATCAAACGTTTCCTTCAGTAAATCAATAGTGAGGTGATCGTGTGGCTTCAATCCCTGCACGAGTTGGATTTTGTAAGCACGCAAACCAAGATCTTTCCGCAAAATCGTCCATAAAGTGGTTGGACACATATCCAATTCCTGTGAACGATGGCGGATAGACTGATTCGGGTCGTCCTTTACGCTACGATCTACAGCAGCAATGACTTCTTCAGTTCTCACTGAACGACGTCTCTGTGGATGCGTATTATCAGTTAGAGTAAACGTGGTGCGAAAACGGTCCATAGTTAGACGAATTAATTGCTCTGATGGACGATTATGTTGACCGTAAAATGGACGTAGAGCGCGTTATGTAATCCGAACAGAACCATTATTTTCAAAATAATTACATTATTCCGGGCCGTAAGAGCTCTCGAAAATGATAGGCCTTCAATAATTTTAGATTTCTATGTAGAATCAGATGATAATTACGACAAATTGACATTCCATGAACGGAGTGTTTTATTAGATCTGGAACTAGAAAACGAAATTTCCTTGTCGAGGTCTGTACTTTGGGTGTGGTTCGATGTCTTGAGATGACAATATCTGCCAAATTTGAAGCGGAAACGTTGAAATGTCCACGAGTTATAGCCATCTGGGGCCGTATTTATAGTTGCTCCTTGAGGCTTCCTTACTGAAGGCTAAAGCTTTTCTATTCAAACAAATACAAGTTTGTTAGCATAGAAAAGCTTCAGCCTTCAGTAAGGAAGCCTCACGGAGCTCAAGCAACTATAAATACGGCCCCTAGAGGTTCTGCCGGAAGAAATTATGATAATCGATTTAACGACATTGACATATGATCAAACCAGTGTGATATTCCCAATGATACTCGATGCACCTTTGAGCTAGCATGCCGTACGGAGCATCGATCCCACCATAAAAGAGAGATAGGTTTATAGGTTTTCTGTCATGTGCGACTGAGACGGACTGAAAATGATCACGTGGTTTGAGGACGGATTCACATTGCACGTATGGGGAAAATAATAATTTTTTATATTTTCAAGGGTTTAAGTGATATTGTCACTGAACATATGTATTTTTTGATGAACCATTCTTTAATAATGTATTATTTTTGCTGTTATTCAATCATTATCTGCCTAAATCAACAGAGTATAACAATTTTACTTACCGCGATTTTTTCATTCGATTGCCAATAACGGCGGTACAAATACTGAAAAGATATTCGTTTGGACTAAAATCATCATTACTAGACATCGGATTATATGCATTAACGAATTGGCAAAATATGCATGCAAATATGCGCTAAAAAAGGGTGAAATATGCACATAATATGCACTATAAAAATATTAATTTCCATTACGTCTCCGATTAATTTTCAGTCATCAATCAATTATAATTTTGTGACTATACAAAATAAGACATTTTTCACGAGCTCGTTCTAGGACGTAGCGCGTTATCGTTACGTCACAATGTCTGTAATTGTCGACTGTCATAGATTTCTCCAGGGTGAAGATTTTTAAGTATTTTGTGAAGTTTAAAGACTCTTACTTTCATATGATGCATTTTTCGAGTTTTAAGCTGAAATCGGTCCCAAACGACTAGGTTAGACACAGATGAATAATCGTGGTCGAATTGGATTCTGTCCGGTTATGTTTTGATCCTAAATATCTCGGTTGAGTTCGTTAATGGGCCAAATCTGCCAAATGATGTTTGTGTTACAGCCATTTGAAATTTTGATTTTTTAATAACTCGAAAAATATTGATCTTGTTGAAATGAAACTTGGAACATTAATAGTGCCAATGATAAGAATTATCGTTGGAAAAATTCGAATTAATTTTTTGTTTTAGATTTTCATATTTCATTTAATTTTCACTGAAATTTCCGAGTCGCCATTTCGCAATGTGAACAATCGCGTGGAAGCTGCTGACATCTCGTCAGTGCATTTCTAGGTTTTTTAGGTATACTAAAAAAAACTTGTTACGTCTGTCTTTTAATATCAACTTATAAGCTGAAAACGATTCCTCTAAGACCATTAACGTAAAGAGACGGACTAAGAATTTTACGCCATTTCTGAAGATATCTTTGTAGACTAGGTTTTCCTTGTGGCGTTGACATACACTCCTATCTTCTTAATTGCTGCGAGCTTCGTGTTTTCAAATTTGTCAAGGATCATTTCTGACAGGACATCTTTCTGTTCGATTATTTTTTCTAAACTTTCCGTGGATTCGAACAGAAGATGATTTCTGGTATCCAATCCTGCTATAGCTCCGTTCAACGTTTTCCGGTTGATTTATGCACCAGGATTACGTCCCATTATTGAAATATGCACCTTCGACAAAAAAGTACCAAAATATGCAATAATGCCTAGAATATCACGTTATATGCATTTGCATATGCAAATATGCAAATGCATATAATCCGATGTCTTATCATTACATATTGGGGACACACCAATAATAACCCAGTAAAACAGTTTCAGAAGCTCCTTATTGGTCTGCAAATTTGAAAAATATTTTGACTGTTTTTGGATATTTGAGCGATAAAAGTATTCTGTATATCTACTAATTATACCACCAACACATTGAATTGAGTACACATAATTGTCTTGTTGGTGAATAGTGGGAATAATAATAATAATTAATTGTTGATAATGAGTGTTAATTCAGGGGATCTAGAGGTCCCAAAGTTACAAAAGCCGCTGAAAATCAACGAAGGAACAGTGCACCGCTTTTAGAACAATTAAATTGAGTAGAAATTGGTATTTAGGTGAAAAGGAAACAAATTACTTTTCTTAACGGGATAACGGGTGTGTTCTGTGAATGAAATCAGCAGTCGGTACCCATCAACTGAGAGAATGAAAACAGTAGCTAGTTTGTACTATAATCAAGTTATTAGCAAACTTCAAGTATTGAATAGTATTCTGAATAGATTCAAAGCAGTTTTCATATTCATTTGAGTGTATAACTTTCTGACAGGTAATATATGAATTTAAGAAAATACTCTTTGTTGATATATTAACATTTTATATGGAATTTTCTCAGTCAATATCCATGAAACACTGCACTGCTCTTCTTTCAGTCACAACCTGAATGTATTTACTGATCTGCTGCCTGTGGAAGGACAGAAAAAAAATCAATCAACACTCGACACAAGTATCAGAGAATACGTCACAAAGAGACTTCACTTAGGAGCTTGTGTTCTCAACTTGACTGCCCAAAATGCAAAGTAATTGCTTCCATAGCAATTGCTTACATTTCAAAGCTTTCTTTCCAAAATTGATAATAAAATCATCGGACTGAAAACGTCCCAGGAATTAAGTTTTGTCTTCTGATAGCTTCTGTAGGCACTTTTTAGCATAAATATTTTTTACAAAATATTGGAATCATTATTAAAGCCTCAACAGTAAACCTATATGCTTTCATCCTGGTGAAATTTGATGGTATATCCATAAGCTGAACAATTCATCATTTTTAAATATTGTTTGTGTTTTGAACAGTCAAATGAAAACGGAATGAAACCTTGTAGTCCCAACACTAAACACTTATGATGATATACTCCAACAAGAAATGTGATATCCAATCAAATACACCAGAAGTTTTAAGAATATTTCATAATATCCGTCGAACTCTCATAAGGAATAACACTACTAGACCGAATGATTGTCATCAAACCAGCTGATTACCATCATTGCGTCTTTTTCTGATGGTTGGATCGATTCTCTCTCTCTCTCTAGGAGCTATCTAGTGTATTATTAGATCAATTCCACTAGATTGTATTCCCTGATTCCATCCCATACTTTCATTATTTGGTTTCATGGGAGCAGTAGTACACCAAAGTATCAAAGCGATAAAATTTGTTCTTCGCGCCGTATCTCTTATTTGCTCTCTTGACAAAATTAATATTTACTGTCCTAACAAACAGATGTGTATCATCTTTCGAATGATAAATTCTAGAAAGAAGAAAATGATGGAAAACAAAATAGTCTTGTAGGATCATCGTAGAAATTCTATTGACTCTTCGTTCCGGAGTTATAGGTTGTTTTCCGAAAATACGAAAATTTTTAAGTTCAATATCTTTCGAACCCGTAGCGTATGGGCTCATTGCGAGGAAATATTTCTGTGAGATAGATGTTGAAGTATTATTTAAGAGCTGAAACATTGGTGAAGTGCACTGACAGCAAAATCTATACATACATGTTATCAATGATCAACTTCCGGAAACCTTATACAGTGATGCGATTGTGAATGGATTCTGGATGAAGTTTCATTGAATCTTTTTCACGCGCATGTTCTGGGAAACAGCATACTATCGTTCTGTCCAGACGTCTGTTATTTTTGATTTTTTCCCGAAAATAATCTCAAACGACTAGGTTGGACTCACTGATGACGAACTCGGTGTCCGGCCGCCTGATATTTCAGAAACTACTCATAATAATAATAACACTTTATTTCCATATAATGTCAAGTACATTGTGGAAAAAGTCACAGAGGAGAAAAAAAAGTGATACAAGCATTCTAGTCAAGAAATTCTGACAGACTATAAAAACATTTGTCAATTAAAAAGGCTTTTAGCCTTTTTTTGAATAAGAATTTGTTATTTGAGCTTTTAATGTCCATACTCAATTTATTATAAACCTTCATACCTAAAAACATGGGTGAGTGTCGGCTTATTCTATACCTGAATGCAGGAATGATAAAATCATTATGGTTGCGTGTGAAATATTGATGAAAGTCGCTATTTTTATTGAATGAACTTTTATAGGTATACACCAATGTAGCTAGCTCCAAAATAAACAAAGATGGTAAGGTTAATATCCTTAAGGATCGGAAGAACGGTCTGCACGACTCCCTCTGTTTAACGCCCGCTAAACATCTCACCACCCTCTTCTGACCAATGAACACATCTTTGGCATCGGAAGATGCACCCCAGACGGCAACACCATACCTTAGCCTCGATGAAACCTGTGCATGATACAACGAAATAAGTTGTTCCATGGTTAACACATCTTTTAAGTTTCTTAGCAGGAAGCAAACCGAGCTCAGTCTCCGCCGAAGATTCCCACAGTGAGATTTCCAATTGAGATGTTCATCTACATCTATACCGAGAAACCGTATATTTTCCACCCTAGTCAGCTCTTTGTCATCTAGATTCAGTTCAACATTGATGTTCTTATTGTAGTTGTGAAATACTAAAATTACAGTTTTATCCAAGTTAAGATTCATGTGATTGAATTGAAAATTAGTTGAATCATAACAACGCACAACTTTTCACAAAATTTCATTTTTGTTCATTGCATCTGGAAAAAGCTTGTGCCCATACCTTGAACATCATATTTCACAGCAGTTTACCAAATTTCCTCTATATAACAATAATTTCTGGATATATTGGGAAAAAAAATAAAAAAATTTATGGTTTTCTGCTCGATATCGTTGGTTTTTCCGGAATAACTCGAAAAATACTCACTCAATCGAAATGAAACTTGACAGCTAATTTGGAAATGCTGATGGACAACTTTGTACAAAATTTCGTGACGATCGTGTCATAAGAACAGTTTTGAAAAAAAAATTCAAAATTTTTTTTTTCAAATATTCAATCCTTTGTGATTTTCCGATCATATAATCCTCATGATATTCTGTATGAACCTTCGAACTGTAATTTTTCGATGAAATACTGGATTTCAATTCGATCCAATCTATATTTTTGGAAAAATAAAATTTTGAATGAATATATCTACGGAATCATTGGGTGGATTTTAACCATTCACCAATTCGACCTACTCTAATAATATCGAGTTTCTAAGTTGTTTCTTTGGACTTAGAAACTCGATATTTGTAGATTAAATTTGGGGCTCAATAACGAAGGTAGAATTCGTGAATGTGTGAAATCTGCCCAATGATTCCGTAGATATACCAATTCAAAATTTTATTTCTCCAATATTTACAAAAATACAGATTAGATCGAATTGAAAACCAATAGTTCAAAAAAAAAACCTAGAAGAGCACTGACGTGAAGTCAGCAGCTGTTGGGCGCATGTTCAAAGGATATCACCAAAAGTGAACATGCGAGCAAAAGCTGTTGACTTCACGTCAGTGGTTTTCTAGGTTTTTTCTGTTGGAATTGTGAGAATTAAATTTCGAATGGATATATCTATCTGTGGAATCATTAAGTGGATTTTACCAATTTACGAATTCAATCTTTTATAATTGAACCGGCTCGACAAATATCCATTATCAGAATGGGTCTCCATTGTCTTCACGATTGGCCGTTAGGGGGACCGTTAACACGATAAATTCCAGAAAAAAAACGACTTATGGATTCATACTTTCAGAGAAGGTTTGTAGTTTAATTGCAAAGATCGAATTCGTGAATGGGTAAAATCCGCCCAAAGATTACTTAGATACATCCGTTCGAAATTTCATTCTCCCATTATTTTCAAAAATACACATGTAGTCGAGTTGAAATTAGGTACTTCGTTGACTGAGAACCTCGTGAAGGTTGATGCTAAATTTATAAAGGAATTGGGTTCGAAATTGAACAAACGAGCAAAAGCTCCTGACTTCACATCGGTACTTTTCTAGAATTTTTTATAATTTACCTCCGTGCTCGAGCGAGAAGAAATAGGGATATATTCGATCACACAGAAAAATAACGACGTGCGGCTTGGCTGTGCATCAGATTCCGATGAAATCTCGCAGAAACTTTCAATTCGACGTTTCAAAATAGTGTCCCATATTTCAGTTGGACCGGTTTTTTTTTCATTAACAAAATAAATGTTGCATCAACCATTCAGGTCATTAGCAACAGTGGTGATGTACATCATTCGCTGATTTTCGTGGTCGTATTTATTTCTTGAATTACTCAAAAAATACTGATCTGATCGTGATATTAGTTAGGATAATGAAAACAAGATTTTCATATTTGTTTAATCCACGAATTTAAACATCTTTCAAAAGCTGTTGATTTTCACTTTTCTAGAATTTCTCAGTTGTTTCATGGATCATCAAATCTGGAAAACTGAATGTTTTCTTCACATAGAATAGCTTTAAGGCTATATCTTCAGTTAACTCAATTCAAGACATTTAAGTATATGTAGGCTATCATTTTTTTGCGCATGTTCAGGGGAAAAGCTTGCCATCGTTTTGTGAAAATGTCTGTAATTCTCGAATTCTTCCCGAAAATGACGAAAACGACTAGAATCCCTGATGACGAATCCAGTGTCAAAATCGATTCTGTCCGTCCGTCTGGCTGGCAGTAGACGCGATAACTGTCGAACGGAGCAAGCTAGCGATTTGAAATTTCGCATGTCGGAATGCCGCGGTTGATTTCGGTAATGAGCCAAATCAGCCAGACGATTTCGGAGTTATACCCATTTCAAAGTTTGTGGTTATTTTCCTGATATTTCAGAAACAGTTGAAACGATTTAATTGAAACCCAACGATGCGCAATTTCTCGCGAAATTTTGTAAAGATATTACAATAACTTAATTTAACAACAAATTTCTTTCAAAATTTTTTTCGAATAATTTTTTTTTCGGGTATTATCGTTCATATTGGACAAAAATTTTGCTCATGTCTTGAGTTCAATTTCACAGCAGTGTACTAGATTTCAGTTCGATACAGTCATGATTTCCGGAGATATTGGGAAAAATCTCTAAAATATCGTGGTTTTTTTCTCGATATCGTTGTTTTTTTCGGAATAACTCAAAAAACACTACTTCATTATGATGAAACTTGGCAGCTGATGGACAACTTTGTGAAAAATTTCGTGATTATCGCGTCATTACAACTATCCGTAAAAACAATTTTATTTTTTCTACGAATATTCAATATTCTGAGATATTCTGATCATATTATCCTCATCATTTCTGTATGAACCTTCGAACTGCCATTTTCCGATGAACTACTCGATTTCAATTCGATCTAATCTGTATTTTTGGAAATATTGGGAAAATAAAATTTGGAATGGGTATAACTGAAGAATTATTGGATGGATTTTACCCATTCACGAATTCGGATTCCACAGTGAAGGTGCAAATCTGCTCTACAAATATCAAGTTGTTTCCTTTGGCAGTTATTGTGCAAACGCAATAACTTCTGGAAAAAAAAACTTAGAAACGCGATATTTATAGGGTAGCTTTGGGGCTTAATCATGAAGGTAATCATGGGTAAAATCGGCTCAATGATTCGGTAGTTATGCCCATTCAAAATTTCATTTTCCCAATAGTTCCAAAAATACAGATCAAATAGAATTGAAATCCAGTACCCTCCGAAAAGAACCTAGAAAAGCAGAAGTCAGCAGCTGATATCTTCAAAAGTGAACATGCGCGCAAAAGCTGCTGACTTCACGTCAGTGCTAGGTTTTTGATATTTCATAATGAAACAGTTCTCACACAATTCTGCATAAATCTGTAAACCATCACTTCACAATAACTCAGTCAGTTTCCATTCAATCGGATCATTGTTCACCGGACCGACGGAACAGAACTAAGGCCATTTTCCACTCAAAATTAGCAAGTTACTGACATTTGGGCAAAATCATAGTACTCTAGTTCCTTAGCGCAATGGATATAATAAAATGTTCGGGAAATATTGTTGACTTGCATGGTATTTTTATGAGTTGTATGACATACAAATAAAGGAAGGGACCTTCCTGTGTGGGTGTTAGTGGAAATATCCATATACGATCTTGATTTCGTCACACAACTGACTGAGTTGACCCACCCTATATTTTATAGCCTCATTTTCGTAGAGAAATCAGATCATTGTGATTTTTTCGGGGTTAAGTAGAGGAAATGGAATTTTTGCCACACGTTTGAGTAATCTGAACATGTGATCATTTCTGTGAATTCATACCAATATTATGAGTTAGCGATCGTTCTCTAACGCTCTCATTTGGTCGAATTCGATTCAGTCCAGACTTAAAACTTCAGCATTCCTAATCACTTGGAGAATTTGCAAGGTGAATTCAAGGATCAAATGCGGAGATGCATTCCGTTAATGTTTCTGAGCTCAATCCATATGGAACATCGTTTTCCATACATGCCCACAAAAGTTTAGATCGTATTAAATTGATATTTAGAACTCAGTGACTCAAATTTCATAGAGAATATATCATTAAAGTTTTGAAATTATACCTGGAACAATTCACTAGATTCACGCGAAAATTCGTGTGAACCAAGTGAGACAAATTAGAGTTAATTAGTCCTATTCAATACCTAAATTGGTGAAAAGTTGTTTTGGGTTCCGTTCAGAGGGGATATTTATGTAATTGGTGAAATTTTTCATCGTTTCAAAGTAAAGGGTTTTCCAATAAGAGGTGATGTCACTTTTGCAGCTGTCATTTTTTGACATTTGACAAGTAGAAACTACGCCATTAATAAAAATGGAACGATACACGCTTCAACAACGCAATGAAATTATTAAAATTCACTATAGAAATGGTGAAAATTTGGCAGAGACGGTTCGTAAAAGTCGAACATTTTTGGGTCGTCGTGAAGCACCTTGTCGGACCGGAATAATAAATTGGTGGACAAATTCGAGCTGTTGGGACAAGTTAGTGATGTGAAGAAGAAACCCGTGCATGTCGCTCAAGAACAGCTGAGAATATTGCTGCTGTAGCCGAAAGTGTTGAAGAAAACCCAGGTTCGTCCATTCCTCATCGTTCTTTGGAATTAGGCATTCCACAAACGTATTTTGCATAAAAATTTGGGTCTTAAGACTTATAAAGTTCAATTAACACAAGAACTCACGCCAGTCGATCATCAACAACGTCGTGTCTTTGCTAATTGGGTCATTGAAATGCATGAAAATGATCCGGAATTCCATCCAAAAATCATCTTGAGTGATGAGGCTCATTTCCACCTTGGTGGCTTCGTCAACAAGCAAAATTGTCGCATCTGGGGCTTGGAAAACCCGAGAGTTATTGTTGAAAAGCCTCTCTATCCTCAACGTGTGACTGTTTGTTGCGGTTTATGGTCCGGCGGAGTCATTGGACCTTACTTTTTCGAAAATGAGGCTGGAGCAACAGTTACGGTGAATGTATTGCGCTATCGAGAGATGATTAATGATTTTTTATGGCCGGAATTGGATGGTATTGATCTGGACAACGTTTGCTTTCAACAAGACGGCGCTACGTGCCACAAAAGCAACGAAACCATTGATCTTTTGCAGGAAAAGTTTCCGGACCGAGATCTTGTGATTTAACACCTTGCGACTCCTTCCTTTGGGGTCACGTGCGATTTGGTTGTGGAAAATGTCATTAAAAGGATATGGTCATGTAAGCCTGGTCGTGGTGGCCATTCGCCTGATGTTATTTTCCACTATTAACGGTATAGCTTCTCCTTTATAAAGAAATAAACATCCGATCATTTATATTGAAAAATGGCATTTTTCTTTGAATACCAAAATAACACCTCTCATTGGAAAACCCTTTATTTGCCGTATATAAATCATTTGATTCTGCGAGGTCAATCTCGAATCAGTCCTTGTTGGCAGATTCTCCCAGAACCAAACGCATCAATGGTTAAGTATGGCTGGAAGGTTTCATATGAGCCACCGTTTGGGGCAAAAGTATGTTTGCGAATATATTTATTTTCAAGTCGATATATTTATTTTGTACTAAACAAATAATAGAAATGTGAGATCCAACATATTCACTAATTCGATATACCGAAGATCGTCAGCAGATGACGCGGCCAAAGAAAGCTTGCAGTTTGTAGTTTCCAGCAATCGAGTGAACCAACTATGAAAGATCTTGAAACTATTGATAATCAGTCCTGATTTTCACATTGTGTTTGTTTTTTGTTAGGAAACAAATACAGTGCGCGTTGAAATTATGGAATGAACTCATTTCCTCAGAAGAAAAATATTTGGCAACAAAATCCTGAAACAGATTAATTTTTGTTTCACTTATACCAAATTTTTATGCATTTTTGAAGGATTTTTGTTGCACCCTGTTCCATCCCCATCAACCCTCCAAATTTTTCGAATAGGGAAAGCGGGTCCTGTGGTACTTTTTTGGCAAGGTCTTTGTATCTTCTTTACAGGCGTGCAGAAATTTTCAAAATTTTTTTTTTTTGAAAAACCAGTTACTTTGAAGAGGTTTTCAGTGTGTGCACTTTGTCATGGCCCATTTACTTTGAGACGATGGTACCTGATGAAATTTGTCACCGAATGAAAGTCGACCAGTACAGTTTTGTTCATGCACAACTTTCAACCCCGACGAACCCTTTAATGGAGAAAAGAAATGGAGTGACATTGGAAATTTATTTCGGCATCGAAGTACCACCCGGAGAATCATTGTGCGTTACAAGATAAGTTAAATTAAATGTTCAAAATGACTACCATCGTTCTGGATGCAATAATCAAAGCGCTTGACACATTCTTCATTTACCTTCTGGAGAGTTTCTGGAGTTATTCTACCTATCTCGAACCTTATTCGGTTTTTCAAGTTTTACAAATTTATTTTTTGTACCTACACTTTCGATTTTAGGTAGCCCCATAAGACCCTGCTGGCTATGGTACCGCGTCTTCCAATCCATCTCTCAGGAAACGCATTGTCCAGGAACTCACGCACAGGACGTGCATAGTGCGCAGGTGCTCCATCCTGTTGAAACCATATTGTGCAATTTGGCATGTTTGGGTCATTTTCATTCGGAAAAATATTGGCAAGAGCGGATAAAAGCTCATTCCGGAGGAATTCTAAATACCTTGCACTGTTGAGATTTCCATCGAAAAAAAAAGCCCGATTATTCTGGCGTCAATGATTCCAGACCATACATTTACTTTCTGTGGGTGTTGCGTATGAGCTTCCACCATCCAATGCGGATTTTCTTGGCTCCAAAACCTGCAATTCTGTCGGTTCACTGTTCCGTTCAGAGAAAACGTGGCTTCATCCGAAAACAAATTTTTTTCATGAATTGCGGATTCTGGTTCAACGCATTCGCATAATTTCACAAAACTGATTCCGTAGATCATGATCATCTTCGTTGAATTCCATGATGTAGCTGAATTTTATACGGGTGATATTTTCTGCCTTCAGAATGCGTAAAGCAGTCTTCTGAGAAATGTTATTATGTTCCGCTAACTGTCGTGAAGTACTGTGAGGATTTTCTTCAATTTCCACCAAGACATTCATTTTTGTGTCTTCAGTGGTTCTGGGTCGTCCGGAATTTGGAATATGTCTAACATGTCCGTACTCCGTGAATTTGCTTTCAATTTTACTGACCGTTGACCTTGTGATTGGTCTTTCTGGATATTTGGCGTTAAAAATATCACAAACCTCCTGTTGAGTATGAAATCTATCGCCCCACCCGATCATCACCAAAAGTTTCAATTCTCTGTTCTTCATTTAACTGAGGCATTTGTTTTCCGATTTTTAAAACAATGAACTCGAATTTGAGCAACGATTGACTGCAACTTGAATTCAAATTTTCTAAAAGTAAGACATTCATCGTATGATATGATACTGGGCGCATTTGAACGCCACATGTTATGTACGTTTTTTTCAGCCATGAGCATGAAAAACAATTTTATTACTTCGAATTTCAAATCACTACATGGTTGTACCACACTGTATGGTTGTACACATTCATAACATTGATGACATTGCGTTGTCAGAAATCTTTGTCTGAATTGAAACATTTTATCGAAAAGTTTCAACTTCAGTAGGAACGTACTAATAACATACCTACTTGAGATCATAACTGAAGCGCAGTGTGTCACACATTCTAAGTTTTCACGTGAGGGGGTTGAAAGGGGTTGAGAGTTCTGCATGAACAAAACTGTAATGGTCGATTTTCATTCGGTGCAAATTTCATCAGGTACCATCGTCTCAAAGTAAACGAGCCATGACAAAGTGCACATACTGAAAACCTCTTTGAACTTACTAATTTTTCAAAAAAAAAAGTTTTCCCCCTTGCCAAAAAAGTACCACATGACCTACTTCCCCCATTCAAAAAATTTAGAGGGTTGGTGGGGATGGCACAGGGTGCAACAAAAATCATTCAAAAATGCATACAAATTCGGTAGAAGGTAAACAAAAATTGACCTGTTTCAGGATTTTGTTGCCAAATATTTTTCTTCTGAGAAAATGAATTTGTTCCATAATTTTGACGCGCACTGTAAATCCGAACGAAAAATGAATATATCGCCACCTGAAATAGATATATTGCTGCAACTAATGACTATATTGACTCGAAAATAAATATTTTTGCAAATACACTTTTGTCCCAAACGGGGCCTCATATTTTCATGTTCAAGGAATTTCAAAATCCATAGTATAGCAATCCTGACCTCGCCCCACTGACTATTGATTCTTTCAAAAACTCCTTAAGAGGCGTTGCTTTTTATTGGATGAAGACATAAGAACATAGTCGTATTGCGCCAAATAACCGAAAGAGTTATATTTCGAAGATTATTTATTGGAAGAACATTGGTATAAGTTAGAATATAAAATTGTGTTTGTTCTCTAACTTTCCTTGTATAGAAGACAATTTTCTTGAAATAGAACAATCCCTACTACATTATTATGGCATACTTGATATACGTGAATTTTTCCTCTTAATATCACCAGTTCAAGTAGTGACTACTCTCCATTGTTCCAATTGTCTATGAGCGTTAGATCTCGAAATCTCTACGTTTCAAAGATGACCTCATCAAATTATGAAGTGTGCTATATCAATATAATATGATGCGCTCCATTGAATATCATGAAATTCTATATTATATGGTGTTCTAAATCGAATATTTCCATGCCTATTACTGATTGTAGCACTCGTATGGTGTCGGTAGGCCTTGTTATAGGTTTATCAAGTTTTTGTCACAAGAACTATGGCAGGTTGGCACTCATGAAATTCAATCAACGTTAAAATAATTCTACGAGGCGTTGGCAATTCCGCTATATTTCATCAATGACCCTTTGGTTTGGATATTAATATATATGTAATTACTACCACCCACATGAAAAGGACATACGACTTTATGTAGATATATATTAAATATATATTATAATCATTTGAATATTTCTCAATGGGCCAACAAACTCCTAGGCTCACTGCGCAGTTGTCGTCATTATGTCCAGCCTCCGTACAACGTTTTCATGCGGCTTTGGCAAAGAAATTAGATTATCAATGTCCATGAAAGAGAATCAAGAGCGGCAACGTGACTTTAGCCTGATTCGAAGTCTATTTCAGTCATCGTCACGGCCGATCGTGAACACAATAGCTTCCGAAAGAATCCATTCAATCACTCTATATGTGTAGAGTAGGTCTGTACCTTGAATATAAAGGCCAAATTCGTAAATGGGTAAAATCCAGCCGTTGATTCCGCAGATATATCAATTCAAAATTTTATTTCTCAATATTTTCGAATAAACAGATTAAAAAGAATTAAGATTCAATACCTGATTGAAAAATGATATCTTGAATGTTCGTGCAGAATGTGATTAGGGGAACATAGAATATTCGAAAAAAAAATTTTTTTTAAATCGTTCTGAGGACACTTTCAGCACAAAATTCGACGAAAAGTTGAGTATCACCATTCCCAAACTAGTTACTAAGTTTCATTATGATTAGATAATTGGTTAGTAAGTTTTTGAGTTACTTCTGAAAAAACAATTATACTGAGGAAAAACTATGAGATTTGACCGATTTCTCCTTTCCTAAATAAATTGCGCGTCGTTATACTCCAACTAACAAAGAAGTTTCAGTCCCATAACTCAAGTTATTCCCGAAATATCAGACAAATATTCTCCAACATTGAAATCACATCCTATGCGACCAGACGATTCTTGCACCTTTCCAAAGACCCACCTCAACGATAACCCATCTGGCACTCTACACCGACCCATCCGAACTTCCCGAAACTCGCTACAAGTTAGAATTTCCCGTCCTCGTCTACCTTATCACTGATAAAACAATGCCTTTTCCACTGATCAAATAGTGACGCGTCGAAAAATCGGAGCGTCAACGCTGAAGCACGCTTATGCCAAACAATTGTTTCCTATTGCAGGTCATCGAGGTCTCACTTTAGAGCCACGCGGTCGCGGGTACGGTTGAAGAAGGATGACTACCAGGGAGGAAACGTCGAAAACCGAGGAAAAGCCGGTCGTGGAGGAGTTGAAACAAGAGCAGCCGCAGGGTGTCATCAGGAGAAGCATCACAGCCCATGGAACGATAGAAAACATAGAAGTGCCAGCAGTTGAAGTTTCGCAGCCCCACCACGAGTCCCCTAAGATGAGCCCCCAACAAGAACAGGAAGCCAAAAGTTCTGAAATACATCAGTACAAAGGAGAGAATTTCGAGAATGGAAGTGGTGCCGCTCAGTTCGTTGCTGATGACGGTAGCATAATCGGGAGTGCTCAAGACTTTTACAACTCTTCGATGAATCAGATTTCTGAACCGATCGAACAGGCTCAGAATGATTATACTAACTTGGATTGTGTGTCGAATGGTGAGCATTACGCGGGCTATGCTAGTGATGGAACAACTTATCTTGCTCAGTACGGTCCTCAGCAGTATTTTGCTCAGGATAGTCCGCCCAATGGTACAGTGCTGTATAGGAATGATCCAAATATGGGGACTAGATATCAGGTGAGTCAAAATGTAGTACCAAGGAGGAGATTATCAGACAAATTGGCGGCATAGTGACCTAAAGATAATAATGGATAAACGCTAGATAAGTTACGTGAGGAGTTTTTATTTAACGAAGATTTCAGTATTGTATAGACCAATGGAATCATTTGAAGCTTTTGGTCAATGGTACACAAAATATTTATTATACATTCACTTCTGAAGAGTGGCCAGTCTTGAAATACACAAAACTTATGCCAACGAATATTCGAACCTTCAAAATATTATTGTATGAATTTTTAGAAATCGTTCTCACTGAGTATTTTTATATCATCTGTACCTTTTCAACTTCAAATTGAGACTAAACACATTCAAATTGATAATTAACATATTCAAATTGGTACTCAACAAAATCTAATTGAGGCTAAACACATTAAAATTGGGAATAATCAATTTCATATTGGTACAACATTCGTTCTTGTGTGAATTGGAGTTTTATAAGCTTCTTCAGTTTGAACTATATATACTCCATTTCCTTTTGTTTTTTTGGCCACTTAAGGTGGTTGACTTCTTGATACCCAAAGATTCGCAAGTGCTTTACACTCGCCGTTTTCTTCTGCAAATCTTTGCTTTTTAATTGATTCGGAATCTCCTTTTTCAATATTTTCGGGGAAAAATCTTGTTTGCCGTCATTCAATACTCTCCCCCGACATTAAAGTGTTAATTCTATAAGATAATCGAATAGCAACGAATGTTGTACCCATACGAAACTGATTATCACAAATTTGAAATATATATATTTTGAATTGGGAGTTATCATTTTCACATGTTTACCAAATTGAAATATATATATATTTCCAATAGGGAATAATCATTTTCATATGGGTACAACATTAATTGCTCTTCGAATCGGATTTTTTGATTACCTTATTAAATGAACATGTCAAAGGATAGTATTGAATGACGGCAAACCAGATTTTAATTCGAAAATATTAAAAAAGAAGATTTCGAATCAAATCAAAAGCAAATATTTGCAGTCCATGAAGAAAACGGCGACTGGAAAGGACTTGCGAATCTTTGGGTATCAAGAAGTCAACAGCCCTAAGGTGGGCAAAAACATAAAAGGAAAATCCAACGAAATAGCAGTAGTATATATAGTTCAAACTGAAAAAGCTCATAAAACACCAATTCACACAAAAACGAATGTTGTACCAATATGAAATTGATTATTGCTAATTTGAATGTGTCAATTTGACTTTGTTTAGTACCAATTTGAATATGTTAATTCTCAATATGTTTCGTCTCAATTTGAAGTTGAAAAGTTATAGTGTCTGAAAATGGAGGCATCCATGCCTCTAAGGGATTACAATTCTATCTTGGAATTGGGTTAAGATATGTGAACGAAAAGTTGTTTATTTCTTGCTCTTCCATTCCTCTATAAGATTAACCTAATTTTATTACGTTCGCCTGAACAGAAATCATGAAAATTACAAAAATGTTTTCGACCGTGGTGGAATGAAAAGTTCCCGTGTAGCTGGCCGGCCGGGAGCTAACATTACCGGGGTGAAAACTTCAATGTTTTGTGTATTCCTTGGGTATTGAAATCTGGATTACATAGCAATTATTGGACATTTTCATTCCGTTTGATTGATACCATCCAAGATAACTCAAATTAATTTAATATTATATATCTACTCTATGATGTAACAGCAGGAATGTGTTATGAATTTTCTGCTAGGTATTCAACATGAAAGCCCTCGATGGTGGCATAATATTTCACTGAAAAATTATTGTCGTTTAAAACTTATGATCACATCGGTTTCCCTGGCCAAATTTTCTCGCAAATTCAGGTCATTCATGACCAGTACTTTTTTTTTTACTGTCATCTTGAAAATTTTTGCTAATATTGACTACGAGGGCTGTGAAATATTTTGTACAGTTTCCGGAAAAACCTTTTTTATGCAATTTTTCTGGGGAACATCGCGTTATCGTTTCGTCACAATGTCAGTTATTTTCGAAATTTGAGCTGAAATCGGTCTCAAAGGACTAGTTTGGACTCACTGATGAAGAATCCGTGGTCAAATTTGATTCTGTCCGGCCAGCCTTCCGTGTGTGCTTTCACTTTCGAAAGGCAAGACCTAGAGTCTTGAAATTTGTAGGTCAGATTTTGATCTTGAATATCTCAGTAGAGTTTGTTAAAGGTCCAATACTGCCGAATAGTTTATGTGTTACAGCCATTTGAAATTATGATTTTTCAATAACTCGAAAAATATTTATCTGATCGGAATAAAACTTGGTTGGAAGATGAACAGTGCCAATAAGAAGAATTATCCATGGAAACATTTGAAAAAAAAATTTTTTTTTGAAAGTTTTCATATTTCATCCAAATTTCACTGAAATTTTCAAGTCAGCATATCGCAGTGTGAACGAGCGCTTAAAAGCTGCTCACTTCAAGTCAGAATTGAAGAATATCATCGCGCAACTTTGTGCGAAATTCCGTGTGAACCTAGAAGTTTTACACGTTTTTGTTTAAAAACTTTTTCCTCGGAGATTGTTTATCAGATACCACTAAATTCTGCACTATTCTTGAAATCAATATTTCACAACAGTGTTCCGAATTTCACTTCGATCTGCTATTCAAGTTCAGAGATAGAGGAACAAAATATGTAAAATTTATTGGGTAGTGAAGCCATCACATACATTTCGTAACTCGTAGAAAACCGCCACGAAACATCACGCAAAATGTATCAAGGATTGTAATGATCGAAAATGTGGAAAAAATTCGAAAATTTTCCAAATTTGTTTCGTGAACTATTCATCAGTTTTCGAGGTAATTTGGTACAAAAATTCAAGTCAATGTTCAATGTCAGTTCGAGCCGATTCTTAGGTTTATTTCATTTCAAACGTGATATTATTTCTAGAATATATCAAAAAAAACTAACGCGATCAGATTTGAACTCCGTTGCTGATTGTAGTATATCGATGCTAAATTTTGTGAGTATCGTATAGGCAGAAAAATTTAAAAAAAATTCTTTTCGAAATTACCTGCCCAATTTATTTCATCTGGAGAAATCTTTTTTTCATAAACTATACATCAGATTTCGGTTAAATTCGGTTCGGACCTAGAAATGTTAATTTATTATACATTATTTCCTTGATATCATTCTTATTTTTACCTCTGGAAATACTGTTCCGATCAATATGAAACTCGAAGTTTATTGGGCAGATACTAATGATGAAATTTATGGTAACTTTCGTGGGGATCTTTACATTAGATCTTTTAAAACAAAGTTTTTTTCGAATATTTTCTACTTGGTGAACTATCAATAATTATACTAATAACCAATCATAATAATAATATGATTCTGTAGTTCTGGATTTTTTATCTGTGATTTATACAGAGTGTTCCTAAATGAGTCGGTCAATATTTGATGAAAACATATCATTTTTTTTCTCTCCCATTTTTCCTCCGGGTCGTCGCTTCAGAGATAGGTACAGGATGTCAAAAATTTATATTTTTTTCAGATTTTTGCTAATATCTCAGAAACCGTTTGAATCACAGAATTGAGATTTTGTACACACATTTTCACTAAAAATAGCTACTTTCTTGCACTTTACTCGGTTTTATTATACGTGCCAGTGGCGGAGATATTGAATTTGCACAGAGGTTTTACCTGCCAACTTTCACACTACTGGATGAATTTGCCTCTGTTCAGCAAATTATAATACACTAATGTGTTTTACGAAAAAAAGGTACTCTTAGTTAATTGCTGTAAAGTGAACCGTTTTCGAGAAAACTATTATCATTGATTATTTTTTATGGGGTCACATCAAGACCATTGTCTATGAAACTCCTGTTGACACCGTAGAGGAGTTGACCGCTAGAGTTAAAACCGCAGCAGAGCAAATTAAAAATACGCCTCAGATTCTGAACAACGTTTATAGGAACATGATCCAGACGTTATTGTAATGCGTGCATTTCAGCCAACAGGCGTAATTTCGAGCAATTCTTGTGATCTTGTTAACTATGGCCGCTAAAAATAATGGAAAATAACTTTGCAATTCAAACTTGAGAACCTAGTTACTCCATTCACTTTTATGAAGTATCCCGGTTGGCCATGATTTAGGTCATCAAGTTTTTGTAACTAAAACCAATGCAGGTTGGCGCTCCTGAAATATCGACAATGTCAAAATAATTCGACATGACCTTGCCAATTTCCACTCTCTTTCAGTAACATGAGTTAAACAATATCTCATTGAGTTCTATTATTTCTAATATTTTAGGAATTGCTTTTTTCTGAAAATTGATATTTGAGTTGATTTCAAAGTATGTCCATAAAACATAATTCCATGTCTTGCTTTTGACTCGAATAGTGCATGATAGGTAGTTTCCATGGAGAATTTATCCAGATATCTTGTCATTACACCCAAAGATAATAGACAGAAGCTAAGCTGCATCCCAGTTTAGAAATATGTTGATCCCAATCCAGTGAATGTATCATTCACCTAGATTCCCAAGAACTGTGTAAATGGAGTTAGTTCTTTTGAGGTTAAGTGTGACACAGGTTTCGTAGTACTACTACACTTCAATACTGGAATATTTCAAGTTGTGCAACAAGGTATTTAAATGACTTCTGTAGGCTTATTTCTTGAGAATTTAGAAAAGTAGGGAATTCCATAGGTCCGTCTGTTTGTTTAGAAGTTTTACTGCCGGGTTATTCGAGTACTTTTATTTTTTTTTTCGAATGAACTATCACAAAGTAAAGGACTACTCTATCCATCATTTTTCATAAAAATTCCAAAACACTCGATTCTTGCTATCCGCACAAGAAAAAAGCATAACTGAATCTTCCAACCATGTTTATATACGTGAAATATTTCCAGTATTAACAGAAAAAAAAGTTTCTTCAAATTTCATCAGGTCTTTGGAATGATTGAATTTACATAATATTTACTCAAGTTCATTATTTTCCCAAAGTAAATTCACATTTCGAAAAATACATAATTACTACGACCTCTATGTAGAGAGAAAATCATTCTTCAACATTCGCGAGGTATTTAGAATGATAGAATTCACATATTTTCTCAAATTTATTACTTTCCCAATGTAGATTCACATTTTGAAAAATAAGTAATTACTACTACCTCTTTGTAGAGATGACAACGTTGTGTAGTTATCTGACAGGAAAATTACTATAACCTAACATTTTCAAACTATACACTGTGAAATCTGTCAGGATGTCATGGCAAAGCGGGATACTTTATAAAAGTATACTAATTTTTCCAATTACAAAAATTTTAGAATGCGGTGGAAAATTATTATTGATCATAAAATTCCAGTTTTCTCGAAATCGGTTCACTTCAGAGCAATGAACTAAGAATAGCTTTTTCATGTAAAACCTTTGTGCAAATCCACTGGCACGTCTAATAAAAGCGACTAAAGTGCAAAATTTTTATTTTTATTTTATTATTGGTGACAATGTGTGTACAAAATCTCAATTCTGTAATTCAAAGGGTTCCTGAGATATTAGCAAAAAACTGAAAAAATATAAATTTTTGTGCCCTGTATCTCTGAAACTAATAATGACTTGAGGATTTTGAGCTTCATTCGTGCTTACTTAATCCGTGAATCTTTTACTAAATTCTCTTGGAATTTCTAGGAAATGGCGAAAAATGTTAGACGAGAACTTTCCTTTTTCTTTGTCGAAATTTTTCTGTAGCTGTGCAAGATTTCTGAGGATTTATGCAGGTTAGATCGAGTTCACAGGTTTCTTAAAAAAATGGAACGGTAAATTGCGGCTTCGGGGATTTCAACAACACAGCCACATTCGAGTTTAGGTTGTTCGTTAGTCATGAACATCTCAGGTAGTTGCACCAGCCTATGGTCTGCATGCTGCAGCGATGCCAATAGCTGCGATAAATATTCGAATACGTGAAATATTATAGTCTCGACGTTAGTAGGAGAAAACGGGTTGTCAATTCGCTGGATTCAGTGATTATTTTTGAAAATTTTTTTTTTGAATGTACTTAATTCTTTTTTGAGAATCCGCAATGTTATTTACTGTTAATTTTTCACTCAATTTCAGTTTTTTTTCCCAAATATTCTTGAAAATGAAAAAGTGGCAACATCGAGCATTCTTACTATGTTCTAAACCAATTGCACCCAAAACAGTGGCCTCAAAATGTTCCCTCGTTGTATTCGAGGTACTGTAAGCTGTTCAGTAAAAGCACAGGGAACATGCGTCACATTTAAATCTTATGATCTAGCTGAAATATTGCATGATCAACCAACTATAATCCTTCTACTCGTTTTTCAACCATCATGGAATTTCAGCAAAGCTACGAGATCCCAACCACTGGCTCTCCCTCCTCAAGCAACCAGGTGACCCTGCTGACCCAGCACGGTCCATTCCAATACACGCCGTCCAACGCCTCAGCGCCCTGGCAGCCCGCACACCAGGAAGTTGACTACTATAACGGGCCCGTCGTCCACCACGGTGCATCAACCAGCGGCGGCGAGCAGTACGCCACCTACGCCGGCTGGGCCGCCTCCAACAGCTCTCCAGAGGACAGCCACCAGTTGCGAGAGGTGAATATCAAAGAATGCGTGAATTGCGGTGCCAGCGTGACGCCCCTGTGGCGTCGGGACGGTACCGGTCACTATCTATGTAACGCCTGCGGTCTTTATAACCGTATCAACGGTGTGAATCGACCGCCGGTGAGGCCAACCAAAAAACCCCAGGCGGTAAGTTGAGAGATCGTTCATTGCCGCCAAGTGTCATCGCCGTGGACATAATATGACGCCATTTCGAGTTTCTATATTTTTATGCGCTTGTTTTTGGACACAGCGACATATCATTTTGCCCTAATTTTTGTAATTTTCGACTCCCGAGCGCCGAAAAAGATGGAGATTCTGATGTCGCACTTCATTCGGTCGGTTGTGCGCCCGTTTCAACTTCAACTTTCGTAGGAAAAGAGATATATAGGGTGAATCTTTAAGTTGTAGGTACATTAATTTTGATCATAGATTTCTCTCATCAAATGAAACACTTTTTTCATTTATCATTTTTCCAGATTCGGCTCCAGCGAATGAGATGAATTTTGGTGTGAAGTTTTCTATAACTAATACACATATTCTTCAGTAATCACTTTTATCCTACTTCAAACAGTTTCCGAGTTTTAGACTCGCCGATTCATAAAACTATAGGAAATTAACATGAAGAATGCAGAAAAAGTTTATCTCATGTCATCATAAGAATCTTCAATCATTTCAAAATATTTGATTATTCCTTATAATTTCTCCTTGAACTCACCGTTTTGCAGATATTCAACGTTGAATCTTATAACATCGGAAAACAATTCGAAAAATTTCCTTATATTTATGGATCCGCTCCTGATCTAGTGAAGGAAATAAATTAAACTGGGCTCACGTTTATCAGGACCATAGAATACACAGAAATATTCATCTTTTTCGCATAAAACTAATATTAGGTATATGCATAGATATAACATTAAGTTATAATTTATAAGAGTATATGCTATTTCGTGACCACACCATAGACATCGTCCTTGTCTATGGACTAGACTTTCCATAACCACAACATTGTATAGAATGTTTTTAGGTTAGTTGATTGATTTTATAATTCATTTATAAATTTCGTGAAAAAAAATATAATTTTGCAGTTTTCAATATGAGAATGGGCAAGGATGGACTTGTGTATAATCTCATAGTGGAATGAAATTGGATATTGCATGAACATCAAGTTGAAGATCAGTGTTTCAAGTCTAGTGTAGTGAAATATTTTCCTTGTAATAATATCGCAAAATCACCAAATCATAAGAATTAAGTGAGTAAATGAGTTTTCTCAATCTTGTTTCACTAAATTTCAAACCTTGAATTGGTTATTTTCCAACAGAGATCACCGTAAGGGAACTTGCAAACAAACCGCAGGAGTGTATTAGTACATTGAGAAATATTTAAATGCTTACAACTTTTTACCTGAGCGGAATCTGGAAAATGGCAAAAGAAAAAACTGATTTATTTGATGAGAGGAATATATGGTTAACATTGATGTTCAACTTAAAGACTCACCCTGTAGAGTAACTTGATTAGGTAACGTATCAAAATGCGATAGCTGAGTTCGTCCCCCCTTTTGAAATTTTGAGGTTATAGTCAAGAAGTACTGATATGATCCAATTAGCGTACTTAGCTGAAGAACACGGACGCTGAACTTCGTGCAAAATTTCGTGAGGATCATATCGTTAGGAGATTGAAAATAATTTTTTCTAAATTTTTGTGGAATTTTTTCCCGAAATTATTCAATAGATTTCAATGAAATTCGGTACATAATTTGAAGCTGATATTTGTCGATCGTGTACCAAATCTACACTCGAACCGATATTTATTTTCGTAAATATTGATTAAAAAATTTCGAAGTTTGAATAAGCGCGTAAAAACTCTCGACATCACGTCAGTGTTTTTTCAGAATTTTTCTTTTATTATGTCGAAAACCTTTTAAAGGGCCGGCCTGCCATATGTACCTTTTCGAAAGGAATATTTGCTCTGCTGGGATGTTCTGAAGTTTAGGAGCAGTATAAGACTTTGATGGTGAGAATCAAAGATTTCTGTGAATATTGTGGAAATGTTCGTATCATTGGGACATATTTTCCCCATTTGCGAATTCGTACCTTCGTTAAATACAAAAAAATGCAAATATCTATTGAAATATTATAATTATGGCGAATATTTATTTCAGTTGTCCGATTGTTGAGACAATAACTTCCGAAACACTTTATAGTCGCTAAATTTATAAATTTCACTTTTGAAGCTCTAAACAGCAGTTCGGTTTAAGTGTACACTAATCAAGGCAGTTTCAAAATAATGTTTGGTTTATAGTTGGGAGTCCCTATTGAGAATATACAAGGTGATTTATATCTGATTTATTGATAACTTTGGTGTGGCTCCTTCGATTTTGAAGAAATTTTCAAAGTAGCACTTTATAAAGGAGCAAATTCAAAAATTCTCAAAATTTTTTCACCCTGTACATTACGTTTCCTGAAATCCGCTATACGTTTCAGATTCTACAATTATGAGTCATTATTCAGGTGTAACTAATTTTATTGGCACAACTGTAGTTCTCCAAAAAAAACAATTCTAAATTTCACTACCACCGACACCGATTCTAGATTTCCATAGGTTTGTCTGTTCGTTTAGAAGTTTTACCGCAGGGTTATTTGAGTACTTTTATTTTTTTTGAAATGAGCTATCACAAAGTAACGGACCACTTACTCTATCCATTATTTTTCAGTAAAATTTCAACACTCGATTCTTAATTTCCGTACAAGGAAACTGAATCTTCCAACCATGTTTATATACGTGAAATATTTCCAGTATTGACAGAGAAAAAAGTTTCAACATTCGCCAGGTCTAAAGAATTCATATAATACTCAAATTCATTAGTTTCCCAAAGTAAATTTTCATTTCAATAAATACGTAATTACTACGACCTCTTTGTAGAGAGGACAAAGTTGTGTAGTTATCTGACAGGAAAATGACTATAACCTAACATTTTCAAGATATACACAGTGAAATGTGTCAGAATGTCATGGACAACCGGGAAAGTTTATAAAAGTGAATGGTGTATATCCTTTGGCTTTGGGAATATAAAATCCCGAATCCGGAGTTTAAGGGATTTGGGGGGTAGGTGCTGAATGAGCCAAAAATATCCTTATGATGATTCTATGCTCACTAATTTTTCCAATGTGGGAAGTTAATAGCTGATTATTTAGTGTAATTTCGACCAGATTAATGTATTGAGAATTATTGAGAAAGACACATTACACATGCTCAAAACTTAAAAATCATTGGACAGATTTTGCCGTGCCGTGACCGACTACACTAATGAATGTAAAATTATCCCTTCGAATAGGATAATTCGCCAGGATCAATTCCTGTGGTCATATCGTGGAAAAGGAATTGAAATGAAATGAGTTCCCAAACTCTTCACAACTGGGAAATCTTCGTGCAGGCGTACGAAAGAGCTCTAACGATATCACCGACACCGAGTGTGCTTATCATTGAGCAAACAGAGGAGTCAGAGTCTGTTTTCAGCCTTAATACGAATATGTTGTGTACACAAACTAAACTCGAACCGAAAATCATTCAACGTTCTTCGTAACCCTACATAAATAATCGATAACACAATAATGCAAGCAAACGAGGCTGATGCATTTTGAAATCACCAGAAATGTTCTTGTGTATTTCAGTTTGAAATGATCATCATCCAATCAATTTTTGCGCGCAGGTCCTGGGGAACGTTATTTTAGAATTTTATGCCAAAAATGGTATCAAACAACAGGGTTTGTCTGATGAAGATTTTTATGTCAGAATTTGGTGGTGATCGTGTCATGAGAACAATCTTCGATTGTTTTTCCAATATTCTGCATACTGCGTTTTTTTGATAATTTCATCCTCATAAAATTTTGAATGAACCTTCAAGCTTTCATTTTTCAATTGAGTGCTGGGTTTCAATTTCACCTAAGTAATCTTCATCCTTGGAAATGTTCGGCATTACTGGGTGATTTTTACCATTCAAGAATTCGGCCCTCGTAATTTCAAACTCGATTTTGTACAGTTGGTTCGGGGTTTAATCGGAAAAGTTTTATTCGTAGACTTTTGAAATTTTATTTTCCGGGAATTTAAAGTCAATATTTCACAACAGTATACAAAATTTCAGTACCATTCGAATCTAATTCATTCCTCAACCAAGTACCGGATTTCAATTCGATCCAATTTCTGTTTTTGGAAATATTGGGAAAATAAAATTTTGAATAGGTATACCTACGGAATCATTGGGTGGATTTTTACACATTCACGAATTTGGCTTTCCCAATCGAGGTGCAAATCTGCTCTACGAATATCGAATTTCTAAGTTCAGTACTCGATAGTTAAATGACAAGTTTATGCAGAATTTGTAGAATTTCAAGAAGACCATATGGAAAGAAAATCCCCAAAAAAAAGGTAACCGCTTTGACAACGAATATGAACAGGAGCGTAAAAGCTACTTAATTCACAACAGTAATGCTGTAGAGTTTTTTGTGTTTCCGAACGGTTGGATTCAATCCTCGTTAACGTTTCAAGGTCAAGCACTCGCCTATGGTCAGGATGCTGTAACGATGCAAATAGCAGCGAGAATTATTAGAATGCGTGAAATTTCGACGTTAATAGACGACTTCGGCCCAAGTTGCCAACCAACAATTTACTTAGCAAGTTTACTTTCACTGGGGAACTGGAATTTCAGGACAAATTCGACATGATAAGGTTCGCATTATTTATAAATAACCGTAAAACATGCCTCGGATCTTCAAACCAGATAATTCCTTCCAAATATAGGTTTTTGTTAAGATCGTCCCCGATTGGCTGAAATTTAAGTTGGGATTCCTGATTTCATGCAAACAGTGTCAATTTTCATAGGATACGTTCCGAAAATCAACTCTGTTGTTTCGGTTGCCGATTTTCCGCTCCGTAGATATGAAATATTCGGATGGTTCCCGGAACAAGCGCGTGAAAAATGTTATTTACGGAATCTGGTTGATGAAAATGCGGTCGATTTACTGTCACCAGAACGATTTTCTATGGTAAATATCCATAGCATAGAACAATCTATGTTTACTTTAGGTTTGTTTTGGTTCCGAGTTCAGATATGTTCGGGATGGTTCTAGGTATTTACCATAGAAAATCGTTCTGGTGACAGTAAATCGACCGCATTTTCATCAACCAGATTCCGTAAATAACCTTTTTCACACGCTTGTTCCAAGAACCATCCGAATATTTCATATTTACGGAGCGGAAAATCGGCAACCGAAACAACATAGTTGATTTTCGGAACGTATCCTATGAAAATTGACACTGTTTGCATGAAATCAGGAATCCCAACTTAAATTTCAGCCAATCGGGGACGATCTTAACAAAAATCTATATTTGGAAGGAATTATCTGGTTTGAAGAACCGAGGCATTTTTTACGGTTATTTATAAATAATGCGAACCTTATCATGTCGAATTTGTCCTGAAATTCCCGTTCCCCAGTGAAAGTAAACTTGCTAAGTAAATTGTGGGTTGGCAACTTGGGCCGAAGTCGTCTATTGGAGAAAAAGGGGTGTCGTTCTGCAGGATTCAGTGAATATTTTTCGTAATTTTTTTTTTCGATGTATTTACTATTCTTTCGTGCGAATGTGCAATGTAATTCATTTTTCCATTTTTCACTCCTTTCCAGTTTAATTTTCCCAAAAATTTTTGAATATAAGAAAGTGGCAACATGGCGCATTCTTATACTATTTATTCCAACCATTCGCAGCAAGAAACTTTTTGTGACAAACCAACTTCAGCCTCGAAAAGTCACCCCGTTATAATCGAGGTACAATATTCTCTTAACACAATCACCGATAGAATTGTTGAAATCTTTCTTCAAAAATGAATAGCCGCCTACAACATAGTCCAAAATGAAGTCCGAAATATCATATGATTTGTCTAACATACTCTTCAAATTAAATGAACTAATTTGAACATGGCTCGCGAAATTATGTAAGCCAAATTATTTTTCTACTTCCAGCATGGTACCAGAAGAGCTGGTGTGTCATGTGCAAATTGTAAGACCACAACCACAACACTTTGGAGGAGGAACAACCAAGGGGAGCCAGTATGTAACGCATGTGGACTCTATTTCAAACTACACGGGGTAAGTCACATGGAATTACATCTCGATTCCTATCTGGTATATTTTCGTGAAGAAGTGGTTAACACAACGAGTTTTTAACACTTCACATAAGTGAACAATAATTAGACAATATCATCATGATAGTCCTAGAAATTAAACGAGAAACTACACTGTGACAGCAGAGCGATCAGAAAGTATTGGCTGAGTAAACTCAGCATAGAGGTAAGGCATACCAACTATCCTTGATCCTTATCCTCAGATTATCGATAGGGCCACTGCTGTTCGGAAAGCTCTTTTAGTTTGTTCTTAACAGCAACTGGAATTCATTAGGAAGCTATACCTCGAAATGAACCCCAATCATTGCAGAAAATTGTTCCTGAATCTGTGGAGGGGTTGATTCAGCAATCCCTAAATGCTTCTTAGTAATAAACCAAACTTTTATTCGACCATTATTGATGCGAAAAATTTCCAGAAGCACATAGCCTCTGGAGTAGAAGCAGGCCAACCTTTCTCTTGGAGATAATTCGGAAGCGTCTTTCTTAATTTGAATGGAATTTGTTTTATATCTCAAAATACCCATTGCCAAAACGAAGAAGCATATACTATATGCTTTCAATTTTATTGCTATAGCAATACAAGGATGAGGCATGTGGTACAATGATGAGGCATGTCGCCATCAAGGACAAATGAACTATCGCCGAACTACACGAAAGCGCACGGCTGGGCGATGAGGATGAATGTTAGTTGAAATAGGTCGAACCAAACTCCTCGGCTGAGCAAGATACATACTACTGGGTTTCGAGCATCCGGAAACGTATTGCAAATCTAAGACGTAATCATGCTGTATGATCCATGATAACATTCTGTTCTGTGCTGATGGACCAATACGGAGTTCAATCATCTGGTGGAATAAGTCCAAAACAATTTCAACATCTGAAGAATGGAGACATCTTGACGCTCTATGGTACGTTAGCCTCGGTTCACCAGTCGGCATTCCTGATGTTCCTCTATTTCCGTCCACCTGCACACTACTCGAATATTACTGTCATATCAGTAAAATTAACACGGAAAATTCTGCAATACACAAACAAACACCACTTTAGTTGACAATTTCACCCTTATCCGAATCGAAAAACATGATGAGAATATTGACTTCTTTTACCGCAAGGCATATTACTACGCTCTACACTAGAAGACCAGATGCAATACCTCAACACTTATGTACAAATGATCTTCCATGAACAGATTTACACACAGAATAACAAAGGATAAAATTGCCGCTTCTATCAAACGACCAGATATTTTGCAATATTTTTGAAAGTTATGGAACCATATGGTATTCACATGTCGAGAAAATTATGGATAGATTATACATTCGGCAGAAAGTAACTGTAATAACTGAGTGAACTTGAAAACCTATGGGCTGCAAGAACCAGCCTCAATGTATCTTCAAGCAACCCGAATCATAATGATTTGGAATAATGACAAGAGACACATCTAGTTGTCGAGTATTTTCCGATATTCGAGTATATAGAAGAGTTTGGATCTTCAATATAGTCTGCAATTATAACTTCTTGAGCTGAGCTTCTTCACGGTCCTCACGGATTTTTCACTTGTAGACTTCCAACCGACTTGGCAAATGTCTATTTTCACCACGTGTTATCGGCAGTTAACAGTTAACAGACGATGTACGATGGAAGCCACGAACTCAGTCAGCTCATAATCTAAGATATGGCGAGATACACGATAATCTAACTGTGAAAAAAATTTATGCAGGGTTGATACCGACTATCTTTCAGATAGAATGAAAATCTCTGGTAAACACGAAAGATACACTATCTGTTAACATTTCAAAGATAATCGCCGTTGATTTATTTAATTGTACAAAAACTCACACTCAGTATGTGGAAAATACGGCTGGAAGAAGGCAGCCCAATCGGGCATTTTTCGGAAAATGAATCAGTGGCGTCGGGAGAGTGTGCAGGGTTTCTTAGTGGTTAATGTTTGCAGGTGCCCAGGCCACAGTCCATGAAGAAAGATGGAATCCAGACGAGGAAGCGAAGGCCCAAAGGTAGTTCGGCTCCTTCACCACATCATGCTTCGCCGCCTCTCGGAGGTCCAAGACTAAGTAAGTAGATGTCATTATAACATAACCTGCTTATTCTTAGAGCGGAATAGCCACTGAAAATAGGACCAATTCTCTTCAAGCATTTCAAGAACTCAGGCTAGATATCTTGAGGACTTCTCAAATTCTCTCAGATATATTTTATGTTCAATGGTCTGGAATATTACTCAATTTTGTGGTTCAATGAGTTTCAGTTCAACTTTGTGGCATAGGATTAGCCAGGGTTTTCAGTATCTGTTGGTTACTTCGAGAGATGCAGATGGTCTAAAGGTATCGTTCGTAGCATAATGTTTGCGATTGGTCAATACCACAAATCAAAATTTTGAGCCTCGATAATTATATGAAGGTACTATAACCAAAAGCTCACAATCAGAAATGGCAGCTTTTCCAGATTTCATGCTGATCAAAAGAGCTGAGATGAAAGAACAGTAAATCCAAAGAATTTCTAGTTGCCATGCATTACATAATTTCCATTTCATCCTGATCGTGAGCACCAAAGGACAAATTTCAAGTGCCATCTTATCAAACTGTCATGATGCCTATCTATTCCGATGAATATTTCAATTTCAAAGCAATCTGTTTATCTTAATATTCTCAATCAACTTCATAAAACTCACCTACTATCACAAAATGAGATCACATGTACTTTATAGTAACTGCGATGATTCTCTGTAATTCGATTTTTATTTCATAGCAACCCAATCGAAATGTATAAATGTAGAGATAACGAACGTTTTCAGGTACATCATGAATTCAAAAACACAATGGTTAGGAATGAGGCAGGGAAAAATTCTATCATTCCAACCTGAATCAAAACAATGAACTTGAAGACGAGTACGAGTTTATTTCAGTAAAATAGTTTCCTGCATTTATTTCCATCCAGTCCACCTGAATAAGATATGAATTGGAACTAATTTTTTTGATATTGAAACAATTCGCCAGTTTCTACTGAAATTTTGCGCGAACCTTCCAGCTATATTGGCATTATTTCGTCACCGAAATGGGTACCACAATCAATACAAGATACAAATTATTTATGAGTGTAGACCACTTGATTTCCTTATTTACCTTTTTGAAATAATTATTTGCCGTTTGTAGCACGGCACTGAAGTCAAGTAAATGAATGAATGAGTCTTTAAAAACCTAGAAAAGCATTGACGTGAAGTCCGCAGCTTTGGCGCGCATGTTCACTTTTGGTGATATCCTTTGAACATGCGCGCAAAAGCTGTTGACTTCACGTCAGTGTTTTATAGATTTTTCCAGATAAACTATTGGATTTCAATTCGATCTGATCTGTATTTTTGGGAATATTGGAAAAATGTAATTTTGAATGGGTATATCAACCGAATCATTGGGCAGATTTAACCCAGATTTTTGGGGCTTGATTCGTGAATGGGTAAAATTAACCCAATGATTCCGCAGATATGCATATAAAAAATTTTATCATGAAAATATTTTCAAAAACACAGATTAGATCGAATTGAAATCCAGTGTTTCATCGCAAAATTACAGTTCGAAGTTTTACACAGAATATCATGAGGATAATAGTATTTTTTGTGTCAATCCGGAAAAAACAACGATATCGAGAAGAAGGCCACGTAATTTTATACATTTTCTACCAATATCTGCAGAAATTATGGTCCTATCGAAATGAAATTAGGTACATCGCTGTAAAATATGATGTTCAAGGTATGTGTTGAAGTTTTGTCACATTCAATAACAGTTTCCGAAAAACAAATTTTTTTCGGCAAAAATTTCGAAAAAGAATTTTTCGAAATGTACTGACTGTGTGATCTCAACGAAATTCCTTGAGAAGTTGTGCGTTATCACGCTCCAACTAACTGTTACGTTTCAATTCAATAGCATCAGTACTTTCTGAAATATCAGGAAATTAATCTCAAAATTTCAAATGACCATAACTCCGAAACCATTGTACAGATTCGTCCCATTAACGAACTCAGCCGGCGCAATGCGTGATTCAATTTGAAAGTTTCAAGTCGCTAACTTGCTTCCTTCGACAGTTATCGTGCCGGCCGGCCGGACAAAATCGATTTTGACACCGGATTCGTCATCAGTGATCAACCTAGTCGTTTGAGACCATTTCCGGGAAAGAATTCGAAAAAGATAGACATTTGGACAAAACTATAGCACGCTGTTTCCTAGAACATGCGCGAAAAAAAAAGAAACAAAAATTATTTTGTAAAATATCACTAGGTTTACCTTAATTCGAAACTAATTTTATATGTTTATTCATAGGGTGCTCTGTTTCTAGAAATCATATTCATACGATGGAGTTGGAATTTTGTAATTTATTGTTCTAGTGACGAAATAATAATGAATAATCAATTTGAAACGATGGACCAAAAGCTCTGGTTATATAGTTACGGTTATCCAAACTGATATAGGCAAAGGATAATCTGTCAATTGGGATAACCGTAACTATAACCGGAGCATTTGATCCATCGCTTGAAGTTGCTTAATAATAATCACGAAATTTTTCAGAAAATTGTGCATCAGTATTGATCCCTTACATATGAAGTTTCATTATGATCGGGTAATATTTTTCGGCTTACTCCGGACATATCAACAATACCGGTAAAAAACTACAAAATTTTACATATGGTTTTCCCTAATGTCTCTAACAATTCAAACTGAAATTTGGTACCTTTCCTAATATATGCAACCTACCCTGAAACTTCGAGTCGCTCCTGCTGAAGTTATCGTGCTGGCCGGACATAATTGAATTTTACATCGGATTTATCATCACTTAAGCAAAACGATAGCATGCTATTCCCAAGAAAGCGCGTGAAAAAATTTAATCATTTTCCATTCGCTTTGATGGAAAGGCCATAAATTTTCTAGAAACACCTTGTATCAATGAACGATTCTCTGAGTAAGCTTGTAGATACACCATCTCAGTAGTTATTCGATGTCAGTTTCAGTTGATGCGGTATAAAATTCTTCTATGATGTGACCCAAGGGAAATAATCAAAGAATTGGATTACAGTAATCTGGGTGGCCCTAGGATTAGTTTAGGGTTTCCTGTTCTCCGTATTAGGTACATTAGACTTAAATATCATCGAAGTCAGGCCGCCACTAATAAGTTTTGTAATAGAAACAGATCCTTCTCCGAGAAAAGTAGCTATACAACAACTGACCGTGCGTTTGCCTTTGCTTGGGTCCAATGTACCCAAAAAATAGGATAAGGCACCCTATAACCGCCGAGATTACCAGACTCAAATCTTGTCGACAAATGATATAATTACACTTTTGATAGCCTACTTCGAAAAAACGCTGCAAATTTTACACAAGGGTTTATTAATTTCTCAGTTAAATAACCCAATACCATTGATATCTTAAATAAAACTTAAATATTATTCATAATTCATTGGTTTTTCACAACACAATTTACAGCGTTTTTCTTTATAACCGATCACTGGTCGGAAATCATCCAGGTGGAAATTTTTACGTTGAGTTATACAACAGTAATCGACTTTGAGAGTTTCATTAAAATTCGTTGTTACGTTTTCGAGAAATAATTTTTTTCCCTCCTACCCCCAGTTTCGAGCCCTTAGGGTACATCGATCCTGCTGAAAAGCTTGTAGGACCAATCTCGAGCGACACACGCCTTTTCTATCAAGTTGCACGGATTTCGGTTCAGTACTTTCAGCGGAAAGCCCCGGACAATGGACGGCAGACGGCGGACGGGCGGATTTTTCTTTATAACTTCATTCAAATCTACATACTTCAAAATGTAAACTGTGAAATTTTCAGGGGGAAATTTTTTTGGTCGATCACTAAAAATCTCAGGATATTTTGGACCTCGGCATCAAGTTTTTTATAAAGGTTCTATGAAATGTTTCATCAATTGCGATGTTCTATCCGAATTATGTGTGAACTGCAATGTTGGGTAAATAATACCATACGAGAAAGTCTGTGAAAAAATTAGATTATTGACTTTTGTGTTTTCAGAAATTTTCCACAGAACACGACCATGAATTATTCAGTAAATAAATATTCCAGTTGTTGAAACAAAATGAATAACAGTAAAAATCCTCCGGCTACAGTTTCGAAATCTCATATATATGTACAAATAATTCATTCGTGAGCAAATAGAACATATATGTATATCATGTTCCTATAAAACTGGAGGATTACTGCGTTCAACTCGTTTCATAACTCTATTTGTCCCCATATACTAAATACGGAGAGATAAAAATACGAGTGTTCTGTCAACAAACCGTCGTCAGACAGGGGGAATAATGTAACTGACTCAAATAACGAGCACGATTGTGAAGGTTGAAATGGTTGACATGCATCGATTTTCATTGTGCAATGAATCCATTCGTTCGTAGAAATTTTCCAAGTGATATGAGTTCATCTTGCCTTAGCGCATGATAAATAGTTATTCATTATACAAGGGAAAAAAGTATTAGATTTTAGCTCGAGGTTATGTTGTCTCCCTACGCGAAGCAGAGGGAGACAAAAAACAGAGATCTAAAATGTGATATTTTTCCCGTGTTTAATACACTAGTTTTTTCTGTGACAGGAAAAACGACAATTTAATAGTGAAAGAACGTATTTTTACAATATATTTAAGTCAGAATGTTATCGATATGAAATTTGAATTTTTAAACTAGTAAGCTGTTGTAGTTATAGCGACAATTAGACCTGCGTAGCTAAGGAAAACTTCAAAGTAATCAAATATCTGTCAATTTAATTCTGTGATTTGATTCAAAAATTGCGAACTCAGTAATTGTTGAGTAGTTATTTTGAATGATATAAAGTTAAAAAATGTCTGATTCCGAGTTTCCTCTGACTCCACCGGAGTTGATAGAAGCAGCGCAAGTAGCGTCACGAACATTTTTGCCAGCTAAATAGCGGAAAATTCACGAAACCGCGGATTCAAGATTTAAGGAATGGAAAATGAAAAAGAAATGCAGTTCTTTCTCGGAGACAGTGTTATTGGCTTATTTTTCGGAACTGGCACAACAACAAAAGCCATCAAAAGTGTGGTCGAATTATTCAATGATTAAAAGTATGTTACGATCCAATAACAATGTAGACATTTCAAAATATTTCAAACTAATTACATTTCTGAAACAAAATGGGAAAGGCTACACGACCAAGAAAGCTGCGATTTTTATAAGAGTACACAAATTATTGATGTTTTGAATTATGCACCCGATGAAATTCATTTAATGGCCAAGGTTGTTGTATTTGGGATTGCAGGAGCTTCACAACACAAGAAAATTCGTCTGTTGTACCGAATAGTTCAAGGAACATGCCATTCACGCAATGCACATTTGATAATTGTACTTTTGATGTGAAGGAAATGTCTCTTGTGTTCAATAAAATCAAATAAAGGGTTTTCCAATAAGAGGTGTTATTTTGATATTCAAAGAAAAATGTAATTTTTCAATATAAATGATCGGATGTTTATTTCATTATAAAGAAGAAGCTATGCTGTTGATAGTGGAAAATAACATCAGGCAAATGACCACCACGACCACGCTTACAGGACTATATCTTTTTAATGAAATTTTCCATAACCAAATCGCAAAGTGGCTGCCCTATGTCCTCGATAGCCTCACGAATTCCATCTTTGAGGTCTTGAAGCGACGCTGGGCTATTGGCGTAGACCTTCTCTTTCACGTGGCCCCAAAGGAAGAAGTCGCAAGGTGTTAAATCACCAGATCTCGGTGGCCAATTGTGATCACCTCTTCGAGAGATAACACGGTCCAAAAACTTTTCCCGCAAAAGATCAATGGTTTCCTTGCTTGTGTGGCACGTAGCGCCGTCTTGTTTGAAGTAAACGTTGTCCAGATCAATACCATCCAATTCCGGCCATAAAAAATCATTAATCATCTCTAGATAGCGCAATCCATTCACCGTAACTGTTGCTCCAGCCTCATATTCGAAAAAGTAAGGTCCAATGACTCCGCCGGACCATAAACCGCACCAAACAGTCACACGTTGAGGATAGAGAGGCTTTTCAACAATAACTCTCGGGTTTTCCGAGCCCCAGATGCGACAATTTTGCTTGTTGACGAAGCTACCGAGGTGGAAATGGGCCTCATCACTCAAGATGATTTTTTGATGGAATTCTGGATCATTTTCATGCATTCCAACGACCCAAGCAGCAAAGACACAACGTTGTTGATGATCGGCCGGCTTGAGTTCTTGTGTTAACTTTATAAGCCTTAAGACCCAAATCTTTAGGCAAAATACGGTGTAATGACGTTTGTGGAATGCCTTATTCCAAAAAACAACGAGGAATGAACCAACCTGGGTTTTCTTCAACACTTTCGGCTACAGCAGCACTATTCTCGGCTGTTCTTGAGCGACGTGCACGGGTTTTATTCTTCACATCACTAACTACCCAACAGCTCGAATTTTTCCACCAATTTCTTTATTGCGGTCTGACAAGGTACTTCACGACGACCCAAAAATGTTCGAGTTTTACTTACCGTCTCTGCCAAATTTTCACCATTTGTATAGTGAATTTCAATGCGTTGTTGAAGCGTGTATCGTTCCATTTTTAGTAATGGCGTGGTTTCTACTTGTCAAATGTCAAAAAATGACAGCTTCAAAAGTGACATCTACCGAAATAGCGGGCTATTCAAAATAACACCTCTTATTGGAAAACCATTTATATCGTAAAATATCATTATCTAAGGATATTATGTAATGGTCTAACAGAATACCTAATTCTGTAGTTTTCATCGAATACATCAATCATTTTACACCAAACAATTCTGGCCAAAGGCTGAATTTGTGCAATAACCGAAAATACTGGTAGGTAGCATTCCGTGGTTGAAAAAACACGTCATTATAAAGTGACAAAACAAAATCATGTACTTTTCAGTAACATCATTGTTTTTTTATGGCCCTAAAAAGGGTATTTACTAATCGTCTCTGCCAAATTTTCACCATTTGTATAGTGAATTTCAATGCGTTGTTGAAGCGTGTATCGTTCCATTTTTATTAATGGCGTGGTTTCTACTTGTCAAATGTCAAAAAATGACAGCTTCAAAAGTGACATCTACCGAAATAGCGGGCTATTAAAAATAACACTTCTTATCGAAAAACCCTTTATCTTCCTTTATCTCTATGTAAATATGTCCAGGAAAAAAGTACTCACTTTTTTCCCGGGAAAAAAAGTAATCTCGTGAAAAGTTATTATTATTGCGTTCCGATATTCCCAATCAGTACAGGCAAGTATCAGTAATTTCGAGACGCTTCGTACTGATACAAAGAATTACCAAAGCAGTGCCAGTAAAATCGACTGTCAAAATTTACTGACAAGTACTGGCCAGGAATATCGGAACTCAACTATTTTGTTACCTGTCAACAGAGATGAAATGTCAAATTTATTTCCCGTCACAGAAAAACAATGATTTATTTCATATTGATACATTACAGACAAATAAAACCTTAGTTACCGTAACTAGTGCGCCCAGATCTCTCCTAGTGATAGATGTTCCCAGGCGATAGATCTGATTTAATGATAGACCTACCTAGGTGGTAGATATGCAGGATGATAGATCCATGTTTTTGAATAAATGAAAATATTTATTTATTCAAGAAAATAATTTTAACGATATGATAAAGGCTTGAAATATGATTCTTTATGTGATTCTCTATTTAGTATTATGACTTTATTAGTTGCTCCGGCCAAATGTAAACATGATAACTTTGCAAAGGAATAACTTAGAGACTCGAAATTTTCATGGTAGGTTTAAAGCAAAGCAAATACAAAGGTCAAGTTCAGAATAAACAACATCTGCATAATGGTCTAGTAGATGAACGCATTTAAAATTTAGTCATCTCGATATTTACAAAAATAAAGACACGATTGAGTCGAAATCCTTCTGGTGGATAGACGATGACGGGCTCACATTCAAACACAAAATCCATGGATCAAATGAACACACTTAGTACTGTGTAAAATATCATTACCAAATATTAAAACTCAATTTTATGTATCAAAACGACTAACAAACCCATAATACTTAATAGATCTGAATAGCTCGGTTTAATACATTTTTTTTTCACAATTTTATTCTCATTCATCTACAATTCTATTTTCGGTAATTT
This sequence comes from Myrrha octodecimguttata, assembly GCA_958510865.1. Lineage (NCBI taxonomy): Eukaryota > Metazoa > Arthropoda > Insecta > Coleoptera > Coccinellidae > Myrrha > Myrrha octodecimguttata. The sequence continues at coordinate 39,083,658 of OY294057.1, forward strand.
GAAGCTTAAGATGCCTAAGACGACTATTAACGTAATCGTAACAATCACCCTAATTCAATTTTCATAAAATCATGATACATTATAGACAAATAAAGCCTTAGTTACCGTGACTATGAACATGGTTATAACTTCCTTGGGAGTAATAGTAGGCAGTTATAAATCTTCAAGTCCCTCTATTGTATTTACAAGAACAGACCGACAATGGTCGAATTTTCTAGTTCGTGAAACTCACTTCCATTTGTATCATCATAAATTCTCATCATTAAATTTGATATTGACAACTCCAGGCTGTAAGAAAAATAAATCAATTAACTTAGACTAGAATGTAGAAGAATAAATACTCACCATGTCTTGAAAGTAAACCAACATGATACTTTCCCTCATTTTTTTGGTTTCGATACGGTCAACTTTCCGCCTGGGCTGAACTTTGGTTTACTGGAAATCTGATTTGGAAAAACAATATGGACGTTGCGTTTTGGGGCTATCACCCCATTATAATGGTACCATTTTTGTTTTGTGGAAATGCGCCAAGTTATGCACTTCGGATTACTGGAAATCTGCTATGGAGTTGGTTCAAAGTGGAAGTTATGTTATTGAACTAGGTGACTCATGATGTAATATTCGAAGTTTGCGGAAAAGCGATGTTGCCAAGAAATGAACGTTTGAATACGTTGGAAAAAGATTTATAGAAATTTCGGTTGCAGATTCTTGAAATGTATGTGATTCTTGACGAATCTCAATAATTTTTACCGAATGCGCTGTTGCCAAGTTGGTCACTTCAGATTAATAGAAATCTAATGTGGAAATAGTTCAAAGTGGAAAACATTCTATTGGAGCAGATTGCTTTTGATATAATATTCAAAGTTGCTAGTGAGGAATCTTTCATAATAGCATTTTTCATGAATCTCAACCATATTGAGACACCTAGTTGGATTCGATTAAGGCAGAGTGACGGAAAAATCACTCTCAAAATTTTGTTCAATATATCCACAAACTGGTGCAATAATATTCAAAAGTGATCTCCCCTTGCAATAGGGCTTCTTATATCAAGAAAATCTCAAGTGAAAATTATTTCATGTCATTATCTAATTAGCATGGAAGCAATATTTGTAATCCAGACTTGTCCTACTGAACATTTTTTCTGAATTTTATGAAAAACTGGACAAAGTAGTTATCAAAATGCGCGCGTCCCATATGGGACTCATGATCAATGAGATTCAAACTTCGTCAAAGGTTCGTTTGCTCATTGAATATGAAGATTCATTTCAACCAAACCAATTTTCATTTATAATAAAATCATGTCGAGGGTTGGTGGACGATCGCGAGCGTCCGGTAGGCATTTCGCAAATCCGGATTTGCGGATTCACTGGATTTTCGATAGTCAAAAAAATAATTCATATTTTCATAGATTCACATATATTACATTCAATTTCAAAATGTGCTGGAATCGGCACATTTCCGCGAACTAAGAATATCATATGCAGTCGCTCCGTTCAACAGAATAATATGTCCACTTATTAATGATACGACACGAAATTTCCATAAATCTATCTTCAACGGCTTCCATTGCTGATAATTTGGCAACAACGCATTTCCACAAAATTTCGAAAACAATACCAAGGTCACCTAGCTCAATAAGATAATTTCCTCCCCGAAGTATCTCGATATCCGGTTTCCAGTATTCTAAAGCAACAACCTGACAACAGCGCATTTAGTGAAAATTAAAATAATTCAGATACGGCAAAATCCACATATTTATCAATATTCTTCAACCGGAATCCCTTAAATTTATTTTCACGTCATAATCAGTGTCCATAACTTGGCAACAGCGCATTTCCGCAAATATCGAATGTCATATAATGAATCACTTAGCCCACTAGAATGATGTCTACTACGAACCATCTTCACATCAGATTTCCAGTATTCCGAACTGACCAAGTTGACAACAGCGCATTTCCGCAAAACAAAAATGGTACCATTAGAATCCGGTGAGAGCCCAAAATCGCGATGTTCATATTTCATTTACATAAGCGATTTCCAGTTAACCAAGGTCTTACCTCAGCCACTGCTGCAATTTGTCATATTCTTTTTTATTCATACTTTGGTTCCAACTTTATCGGTATTAGTACGGCACGAGGTTTTTAAGACTATTACAAAAAATCGCCTTAAATCTCAATTCTCTCTAACCTCTCATTATTTTCACGAATAAATAAATTTGAAGAATATTAACAAACTTGTCGGATGATATATCCATGGTAATCATGCCTCAATACTTCATTCTTACAAGAGGTTCGTCTGATTTCGAAAACCAAAAAATTTGGTTTTCATATTTCATTAGTATGAAATAAAATCAATTATCTATCACGTGAGTTATTGAATGTTAGCAACCTCGGGCAGCTGCCAATCCCTCGGGATTGAAATCTGTTGCCCTCGGTAATTAATATTCTCATAACTCCCTTGATACATAAACAACTTTTATTCATTCGGGTGATTTGCAAACTTCACCCTCCTGAATAATAGCAGTCATTGCGAAACATATGCTCATTGGATGATATACTATTTTTGTAATCAATTCTCAGAAGGACATACCTGAAATCAAGCCAGCACACTCAAGAATTTGAGGAGTGAAAAGTGATTTTTCCTTGAGAGATCAAAGATCAACTGTTTGTTTGCTCTGATAGTTATTTAAACAAATGACGAAATTGGGTGATGTCGATATAAGATAAGGAACACATTTTTCACACAATTGCTACAATTCAATTTCATTCATTTATCGACAGATGCAATACAGGTAATAAAAAAGTCAGTACCTATTTCTATACTTCTATATTCTTGCGAGCTGATTCTTGGGAACAAAAGAGTTATCATCAATATCTGTACTTTTCTTATTTTGAGCAGAAAGTTGTCTTGAACAATTAAGGGTTGGACTCAGTGGTGAGGAATCCATGGTCGAATCCAATGTTCTTCAAACAACCGAACTTTTGTATTTTTTTGTATCTGAATTTCTCAGATCAACTCAGATTTCAAGGAAACATCTCGAAATCTTAATAGCTTGTGAGAGTTAGGATATCGGGTGTGTCCTGGAGATAGTTTTCCACTGAGTTCTTACTGCACATCACTGTATATTTTACCCAAAAATTACCAGTACCGTCGTGTTAGAAATTTTTCCAAGGAGGTAGCGTGTTTCATCATGGTCGGATCAGTATTTCTTGAGTTATTCCGGAAATAATTGAGATACCATCGATATTAAAATATTGTTCTTTTAGACCAAGTCAGACCGAAGAGAAATTTGGTAAACTATGTAAAATATTAGTTCCAAAGTATGGGCTGAATTTCATCGCGGACTAATGGATATTTTTCAAATAAAACCAATGTTTGACAAATTCTCGAATTTTGTCAAAATTCACTAACAATACGATCCTAACGACATTCTGCAGAACTAAACGCTTTCCAGTTTGATAACAATATACCCTGAAAGTTCCAAGTCGCTATTTTTCTCGACAGACGGACAGAATCTATTTTGACATCGGGTTAGTTTGGGATCATTTTCGGAAAAACATTTGAAAATTACAGAAATTTGGGCGAAATCAACTGTTTCAAGAATATGCGCAAAAAATGAAATCTTGAATGATCATACCTGCCAAATCGTTGCATTTGCTCATAAATTTGGAACCACATAGTATAATCTATTGATTTTCAGGCCATACGATTCACTTTTACGGACAATGGATTCATATTCGAATAATTCAAAATTTCAGGTCCATATCAGAGAAATATGCGATTTATGTCAAGCTGAGATATTGAATTTTCAGAACGTTGAATTGCTTATAGAAAATTTCTCAGAAAGATTTGATTCAATAGTAGAATTCCACTGAATTCTCAGAAAAACCGTACTACATGATGGAATTGAAAAAACTTTATTGTCCTACGAATTGGAAATCGGTATTTTTTGATATTCCGAAGGATTATCCCGAAAAATTTCACAAAAACATTAATTTTGAAAAATCTACCCCAAATCAAAAACAATGAATAATTGAATAAATGAAGAAATACGAATCTAAATTATAAATCACAGAAGGAGTTTGACTTTCGTGGCTGAGCCCCAAACTTGCCTTACGAATAGTAGGCTAGCTTTCGGCCTTAATTCCGAAGGTAGAATTCGTGTATGGATGAAATCATTTCAAAGATTCCGTATAGAAATACCAATTCCAAATTTCATCTATCCAATATGTACTTTCAGAATACAGTTCCGATTGATATGAATTCGAATAGCAAACGATGACTATCTTATACCCTAATACGAAGTCAAGCCCTAGAGCAGATTTCCAGATATACAGTGCGAGTCCCTAATTAAAAATAAATTATTTTTAATTTATGTTCAACACACTCTATTCGATGTAGGTTATTCTCATTTTCAAGTTGTTGGATCCCAATTTGGAGATGACAAGTTGTAAAAATAGGTTTAGTGAATCTTGCGTAACAAATATCAATATTATCCAAATCGATATGGAAGAAATCTAGTCTATAACGATTGGCCACACCCGACACCTTCGCCAATTTGCGACATCAGACAATCCCAGTCTTGGCTCGATAGGAGACTTCGGTCCAAGTTGCAGACCGATGAATTTCACAATTTTTCTTCCACCAAGAAAGGAGAATTCCTGAACGAACTCGACATTATGAGGTTCACGTTATTTATTCTGTAAACTATGCCTCATCTGTTCAAACCAGTTAATTGGATCCAAATATTGATACTTTTAAACATCATGCTTGATTGGATGAAAATTTTATTGGTGCTCCTTATTTCGAGTCAATGATGCCTAATATGTTCCATAGATCAACTTGGATACTTTGCAGGTTTCCGTATAAATATGAAATATTTGGTTGGTACCTGGAAAAGAGGTTATCTATGAAAATTTGTTGCTGAAAAAGCGATAGAATTTCGGTCACTAGACCAGCTATGATAACATATTTATATACTATAGTTAGTGGTTGTCATTGTTGTTTTTTGTCTGAATGAATCAGGAATCTATGGGTACGGCACCAATTGTCTGCTCTTTTAGCGGCAGAAAATCTGTCGCTTTTTCAGCAACCAAATACAATGAATATCCTTCTTTTCAGGAACAAACGAATATTCCATATTTATGGAAAGGAAAACCATTCAAACATGATTCTAACAACTATCAATATTTGGATACAATCACTTGGTTTGACGGCCGAGGCACAGTTTACATTTAAAAATATCGTGAACCTAATCATGTCGAATTAGTTCAGAAATTCCATTCGCCCAGTCGAAGAAAATGGGCGAAGTTATTGGGTTTTCAACTTGAACGGAAGTCCTCCATTGATCTGTTGGAGAAGGTGAATCTATCGCTTACAATATTCGATGACCTACACTGATTTTACATCTTCCTGATATCACCTCATATGTGATGCTTGAAATATTGACCATTAGATACATAATATCCCAAACGTTGTTCTTCTTCTTTTTTGAATTTAATGAAAATTTGATATTTCGTACTCATATGCGAATTGATATGCTCTTGAATAATAAATAGTCCTTATAAAAAATTGATTTTTTTTTATTTCAGTTGGAACTTTTATGACATTTATTTACAGCATAATTCGAAAGCTCAGCATTTGATATAATATAAAAAATTCAATGAAGAAATAACTCCGATAGAAGCGAAATATAAATTGAGTCCAACAAATAAATCAGAAGTGAATAATTGTTTGAAAAACCCCATATCCAAAACTTTCAAAACAACCCCCTCAAGAACTCTCTAGATATGTGAGAATCATTTGTGTTCCACTTCGACTTTAATAGATTGTCCTACGCCAACCAATTCTGCAAGATTTTAAATTTCATGATTCTGATTTTTTACAGCGCCGCACCAATTCCAGTACGAGTTACCGACTGACCAATACCAACTTCCCGTTACTACACCATACCACACCGTAGAATATACCAACAGGAGGATATCCAGTGCAGATATTCAGATACTCCACCAGCAGTGAGTAAAAATTAAAGAGAATTGATTTTACTCTTGATATAATCAAAAGCTAATGAGTTCGGATGGTGTAGGCATTGCACAAATTGGTCTTTGTATAATGCTTCAGGTGTACTTGATGAACATACATGATGAACTCATTCAGTAAAGGTGTGCTTCATTAATTCATTGTCGAATTTTGATATTCCCGTACACTTTATGGTCACCATACAGTTGATTACATGATATTAATAATAATAATTTATTTATCCTGTAAGACATTAGACAATGTGTAGGACAAGTCAGAGTAGGTACAGGAAATGAGAATAACTGAATGAAATACCAGATGTGTACGAATCACGTAAATACAGCGGAGAGGTATTCTTCGACGCTGTAATAGGAACCCTCCATAAGCAGAGTTTTTACTTGATTTTTGAATCGTCTGAGATAAAGTGATTTGAGTTTATTATCTAAATGATTATACAGCCTGGTTCCCATAAAGGTAGGTGTTAATTCATATTCAGCTGTGTGGTGTCTGGATATACATAAATCATTTCCATGCCTGGTATTGTAGTTGTGAAAGTCGGAACTTGTTTTCAATTTATGCTTTTTCCTATGGATATGCAGTAAGCAGTTTAGAATGAATCTACATGGAAACGAAAATATCCTAGATTTTTGGAACAATGGACGACAAGAATTAAGGGGTTTCAGGTCGAATATGAGCCTCAAGATCTTTTTCTGACACACAAAGTCTCGGTTTGCATCAACCGATGACCCCCACAGAACCACATTATAACATAGGTGACAGTATACCATACTGTAATATAAACCAATAAAAGCATCTATTGATAGTGACTTTTTGAGTTTGGAAATGGCATAAAATGCGCTACTTTACTTCTTGGAGACGTAATCAACATGATGGACCCACCTAAGATTTCGATCAACATGTAGCCCAAGGAATCTCACACAATCCGTTGACACCAGATCATCTCTGGAACATGTAACGACGAATGAATCGGTAATTGTAGTTGAACGGTTTTTAAATTTGATGATCTGGGTTTTGGCCCGAGGTAGTACGGGAGAATTACGATGACAACAGTCAGTAAAACGCTCAACAATAGATTTACAAAGAGCCTTAAGTTCCTGCAGACTATTCGCCTTAATTGCAATCGAGGCATCATCAGCCAAAAGTATCATTGAAGCCAAAATATAGTCTGGCAAATCGTTAACGAACAGTAAAATAAAAGAGGCCCCAAGACTGATCCTTGAGGGACTCTCAAATTAGTAGAGAATTCATGGGAGTATTGTTCGTCAACCTGTACATAAATTCTACGGTTTGATAAGAAGCTGTTGATCCATTGATCATTAATGATTCAATTTCCATTAGCTGGGCATACATGGACGTTATTTTCGAGAGAATTTTGAAGATAACACGCCTAACGGCATGATAGATCGTGTGTATATGACTGGCTGCGCAAGCCATCACAGAATGGTAGGTAGTAGAGGTTTTCATAGATGATTTTATTTAGAGTGCGGCGAACCGAGGTTCCACGCAATCACTCATTCATCCACGTGCCGTTGTAGGGTATGCCTCTCTATATGAATTTTTGAAACTAAATTGGATTATGATCCATGGCTCACTTTGTCAATCAACGAAGGAATTTAGAAAAAAATTTCTCTGAAAATTACTAGATGACTACATATTCAACTATTATGTGTTAATTCATCTGAATTTATTTATCACGTGTATGGACGACGACATTTTTTTTTGACACGCTGTACTTTATGGCATGATAACCGCTACTTCCTCACGAGCCATGATTCTCAAAAGAAAACATGGTCCGTGTATAGCCAGTTATTGTACGAGTATTTTTATCGAACTATCGTTATGATTGAGAATAAACTGTAAGATAAAGTTAATTTAAAACATATATATTTTCATTCATGAAATGAATTATCGAGCAAATACAAAGTAAATACCAATATAAGTAGATAAACAGTTTATAAGTTTAATTAGAATTAGTAACTGATTCCTTGATAACAGAAAAGGCAGAATTCCGAGAGGAAATTAATCTTTACTCAATATTAATGAACGAATTCCAACTATTGTCCAAATTAATTGTCGTATATTCATTCAAAAACGGCCTCAAACATACCTTTATGTCTCCTCTTAATGTCGGCCACTTGTAATCTCGAAGAGACCCTAAATATATCGCTTGTAGAAATTCTCAAACTTATCCAATTCCATTTTCAAAGCATCAACCACTTCCTCAGCTGATTCACAGCGTCGGCACCGTTATGTCTCCTTCACTTATCTGATGTTGCTTTCTCTGAAATTTGTTGTGAATTAACCATTTTCATATGTTTTGCGCATTCCGATACTCTAGAGATCTAAAGTTATAATTAAGGTTAGATGAAGATTTCATGCAAACATTTGGGAAAACCTGAGGTGAAAAAACTATATAGTAACCATTCAGAACAAACGATCTCAGCCTTACTCACTTCTACAGTGAAATCATGCTCAAAATATTCCCGAAATGAATGGCACCATATTTTTTTTTGGCAGGTTTCACGGCCAACATTTTTCGAAATGTTGAACGGTGTTGAAATTTTGTATACTGTCAATTTATTCCAGCAAAGGAAAACCACTTGCCACCAAGCACTTGATGAGATAGGATACCTAAAACATTGTTTACGGGTTGAGGTTGATACTATAATTTTCCGTATCCCTTCCATATGCGCTATGCGCAAATTTAGTAGGCAAAAATAGCTTGTAGACGGAACGTAGCCGGAAAAGATTTCATTTACGCCTCATAATATTTTACAGAAAGGAAACTGGAAGGTTACGGAACAACCTTTAAGCTACGCTTGCATCTGTAGAAAATGCATAGTCTGGTTAAACCGCCTTATTTATTTTCACCATATTATTCGTAAACTTTTCACTGTGCCAGTCCATTTCTATGACGTTTCTTGAATGAAATATAAAGTTAAGCATGCTTACCAAATAATAACAATCGAATAAAAGTCTATCAGGCAAGTGGACAATTTCTAATTATTTTCATTCCTCGCATACAAATGTTCACCTACGTTTAGGCACCACTCGTGCCTTAATCAAGGCTTCTTTGTTATTCAAGAAATGGAAGAAAAATTCGGTAATGTGACACGAGATGACGAAATTTAAAAAATTCCAAAAATTTTCTATTCTAGTCGATGTCACCAAGGAATGAAAACTGTCTACCAATTTACCGAATCACCCTTCGATTTCTTGAATAACAAAGGGGTCTTGATGAAGGCACGAATGGTGCTGAAATGTAGGTGAACATTTGTACGTGAGGAAGCAAAATAATTAAAAATTGTTCCTTGCCTGATAGACTTTTATGCGGTTAATTAACCATGAATGAAACTGAAACTTATAGGAAATAACAATTTTTTTCCAATTCCAAACGGAAGAAATCTCATTCGAAAATATGGTAATCCACCATTTTGCAACACTAAACAACCTGTCTATTGGCTCAACCGATTTGTTGTAGAACGTTAGTTCTATTTTCTATTACCTGATTATGTTTATTTCTGGTTGAATAAGGTGGGAAGCGTGACAAATATCAACTCAAAAAAGAAAAATTCGGACATTTTCAATTGCGAGAAATGAACTGAAGATCTTGATATTCCGATGATTCCAAGTACTTGGAAGCAAACAGTACCTCAACTGTAATGGGGTGATTTTTGAAGGCCAGACTTCGTTTTTTTCGAAAAATTATTTTAGGTGCAGATGGTTGAAAGAAATCATAAGAATGCGCAACGTTGCCACTTTTATATTCAAGAATTAACGGAAAAATAAAACTGAAGTGGAGTAAAATGGAAAAATATCTAACATTGCGCATTCTCACGAAAGAATCAAGTAAATCCCAAAACAAAACTCAAAAAATAATCAGTGAAGCCTGCAGGAAGACAACCCGTTTTGTCTTATTAACGTCAAAATTTCTCCGAATTCTAATATTTCTCAGGGCTATTGACAACGTTGAAGCATGCAGACCGTGAGCAGCTGCCTGACCTTGATATATTAACGAGGTTTAATGAAACTTGAATGTGCCTGTATTGCCGAAATGCGCGAAGCCGTAATTTACCAGCATATGGTAGTATTTCCTCTCACGAAAAAAACTAAAAATCGATGCAGTAACTAACCCGCCCATTCACCATTTCGCAACTATAGAAATTTTCTTTGTCTCTACACGGTTGGTTCAACTAACATATCAATTCATTGGTCCGAAAAGTGAAATACATCGCTGATATTACTAGATGGCCTTGACAACACCCCACTAAATATGGGGTTGAAAACGCGGACTAGAATCAAATACTGTTCCATTTCTCTCTGAAAACGTCGATGAGCTGAGGTCACTTTATCAACTCAATACAATTGATTGAAACACTTGTTAACTGATTCTTCCATCAGATAATAATTGTTGATCAGACTGCTTCTTTTTCGAAAAAAGATGAAATCTTATAATAAGTATGCATGTATAACTTTTATATAACTTTCAAAAATCAAAAAGAATAACATTTCAATTACAGTAATTCTATAATTTCATACCAATGCATTCCTCAAGACTATCAAAATAAAACAAACAAAAATAATGACCATACTTTAGAATAAATGAGGGCCATAAATTAATCCTAGGGACAGGATAATTTTTGGATATATCAATTTAGAGATGGAAGTGTAAAAAACCTAGTTGTTGACATCGATATCAGAAATATTTCCTTCAGTAGCAAAATGGCGCAGGTGTCGGGATCCGCTGGTGAGTCTTAGTTTAGACACGCCCCGGTGCCTGACGGCCGACTGCGTAAACACAATAACTTCCAAAAGAAACAACTTAGAAACTCGATATTTGTAGAGAAGGTTTGGACCTTAATTACGAAGGCCGAATTCGTGAATGGGTAAAATCCATCCAATGATTCCGTAGATATACCCAATCATTGCTTGCTTGCTTCTGTCGCCAGTTATCGTGTCTACGGCCGGACGGACGGCCGGCCGGACAGAATCGATTTTGACACCGGATTTATCATCAGTGAGTCCAACCTAGTCGATTGAGACCATTTTCGGCTCAATCATCCAAAATTACAGACATTTGGACAAAACGATAGCACGGTGTTCCCCTAGAACATGCGCGCAAAAAATGGATATTGTTTGCAGGGTTAATCTGATACCTTTATATTTGTCAAACATAAAACAACCAAGAGTTATCCGAAAACAAATTTTGTGCTTGACAGGAATATTAACAACACGAAAATAATGGACGTATGAAATTTGCTCAGTGAGAAATTAAGATTTCAAAACTAACTCATACTTTGAGAAAACGCTCTGGTGTATAACTTTAATCTATGAAATAATGCAGAATAATTTCCGCAAGAACTCCACTGATAAAAATTAAAATTTTCGGGGAGGAAATCCTTTATATACTAACTAAGTGAAAACATTTCACGGAAATATCTGGAATGGCACCAAATTTATGATAAAATATTTTTTCTGAACACGAAAGTGTCCTTAGTTCAAAAATCTTTCAAATGCCTGCTTAAAATACTTGAATCTTAGAACATCCCAAGGTTTTGAATCTGTATCCCATTCATGATTAATTCATAGTTCTTTGATTAACTATGGTCAATCTGCTCTCAATCTCAGATATACAAATGGCTAAGCTATAACATAGATGAGAAAATGATATCCATACCATGTGGCCGCACTTTAACAAAGTTTATTTTTCATTGATATTCATTCGAAAATTTCATAGAATATACATTATCGTTTGTTGCAGCTTCTGATGCAACCAATTCCGCGAATTCAAACTTCCTGAATATTTCAGTGGAAAAATCAGTGCGAGAATTATCAAATGGTTTATCTATGATCATATCCCGCACTTCAGAGTTTTGAAAGCATACTTCCGTTTCTACATATGGAAATATTTTCATCGTATTGTAATCTCACAATTCTCTGTAGAACTCAAATTAAATGATCAGTAAATCCTAATGTGATTCCGAATTCAATGGAAAAAAATGATGAAATTTCTGGGTTTTTTCTTCTTGATCATATCATAAGGCTGTTATGATACAAAAACACCCTAAAATAAAAATAATTACTCACTGACATCAATCAATTCATCAGTGTCAATATTATATTCAACCTCAACTCCTTGTTCATGACCAACAGTTTCAATAGCCAGTAAAACAGAAGAAAATTTGTGGGAATGAATACTGACTATTCAAAAATCTGATCAAAACTTATTCGAGTAAAATGTTATTATTCACTATTTTAATGAAACTTTTTCTTTTTTTCAGAGTCGCTCCTCTGACACCTGTAATGGTTGGCATACCTGAAGAACAAACGTCTGTCATAACTTCAGCTGCAGAACAAAATAGATACCAAAACAACCAGGAAGAAACACATGTGAAGGAGGATAATAGTAATTGATACATAAGTGATGTAGAAAATGCTTCACCTCGTTTCAGAAGAAGAAAAGTTTGAAACGTATTTTGCAAATGCTGATTATTGTATATTCTTGCCAAATTGAAGAAATGACAACAGATGGAATGAAAAACGATTATAAGAAAATTTTATAAAATAGGAATTCATGTATATATTATTATTTATATTATATTTTCAAACCAAATGGATAAATCTAGTCTGCTGTTAAGCACGATTCGTATGTAAATATTTTTTTTCAATAGGATTCTTATTTAATGTAATACATTTCTTACGTATTATAAAAGAACAAAAAACCTTGGATTCCTTTCAATGTTTAAATGCAAGGTAGACCAAATTGGACACCTCTGACTCGAAAGTTCCTCTTTATGATCCACCCAATATTTATTGAAAATCGAAAATATAGAATTGTTCGATATTATTTCATGGAAGCGAATGTTCATTCATCAGTGTGAACACAATGATGAAATTCGCCGGTCCAATATATATGTCATAGTTCTAGATAAAGATGTAGGAGTTCGTTGCAATGGTTCCTTCCAAAGAAATTGATATAATCTTTTTCCAATTAATTTTTTCGTTGATTCTTCAAACATATTTATGAATCATATTGAAAAATATATTTTCCATTTGACGAAATATTTTCCATTGAAATTCTGATTGAGAAGGTGTTCAGGAAAACCATGTCATATCCACTTTTTCAAAACGACTGATGGCAACAAACATCCTTTCACATAACCATTGACTTCTGCATGAATTAAATGTGAAATTCCTTATTATTTGAAATTTCGAAGTTATTCCCTAAAAAGTTTTGGTTTTTCGAAAACAATCCTTCAGAATAGTATGAAATTCGGCCTGAGAAGTCAGAATTGAACAAAAATGATTCAGATTTCAATCTGATCCAATATTTTTATTTTAGGAGATATAGGAAAAAAATATGTCAAATATCGTTGTTATTAGAAATTTCCTCGATATCTCAGATGCCACAAGATTGAAGCCACGTGAAAAGTTTAAGAACTTACGTGCAACACGAAGCAATATTTTGTCTAGATCTAGTCGACAAAAAATTTCGAAAATTTTGATATTCGAAAATCAGATTTTCGTTGAAAAAATTTGTTTTCGGGTACTTTCGATAATATAAGTTAGGAATTTGGCACAGACCTTGAAGTTGATATTTGCCAGCAGTTTTCCTAATTTTAATTTTATCCGATATTAGTCACGGAGATATAGGGAAAATATATGTTAAATATTGTTGTTATTCGAAATATGGAGATTGTTTCCTCAACATCTCAAGAAGTACTTACGGCGATCAGATTGACATTAAGTTACTAGTTGTAAAATACTGCGACGCAACATTACGAAAATGTAATGAAAAATATAATGGTGAATATTTGTTTTTTCCGAATCTTTCCATGAAACAAATTGTTTTTTCGGAAACCATTTATCAGATTGCAATGAGAGTTGACACACACTTTCAAGCCAATGTTCAGAAAGAGTGCTCCAATTTCAGTTCAATCCGATGTTTCAGGATATATTGGAAAAGTAAGATGTCGAATTGCGAGGCAGTGTGAAATTTTGAGATATTTTGAGCCTTGCAAGGCTATCCCATAGGATAGATATTTTCAAAAAGTAAATATATCTGAAATAATGGAATGAACAACATAACGGAAAGCCAAGCAAGCTTCATTTTACTTAAAACAATATATTGGGCATTTAATACATCACCAAATAAGTAAACCCTTTCATAACTATACTAGCAAATCTATCAAAATTTCAAAATATTCAAAATTTTAAAATATTCAAAATTATTCATGATCCAATAATAAATCAAAGGCATCTGATGGCGATTTAAGGTTATGATTCAGGAACCATAATCCTTGATATTAATCCATCGAAGAGACTTCCTATGATCTGAAAAGGAAAATAATGTGAATACATCTTCAATTTTGAAAGCATGATTTTGGGTAGTTCAGAAAAGGATATTCACAATGATTTTGATAAATATTCGATTGAAAGATAGTATAAGATGTTTAATTTGAACATAAATAGCAAGTTTAAGATAAAGATATAAGTAGAATTCTTAAGAAAAATGTTATTTGTGATAGGAAACTGGAATCGACAAAGAATTTGGAAATTATTTAATTGTTAGGGAATGAAATGAACCAAAGTTCATTTGTATTTTAGGAATAGGTTCTGTTTTACATGATGAATATATCTTTAGGTCAATATGAGTAGAAATTTATGGATTTTAGGTAAATGAAATTGAAAACTTTCAAATTTTGTAATATTTAGGTGGAAATTTGTGATATTTTGTATGTTAGAATTCAAGAAAGTGGGCAAATCGCATATCAAAATGCATGAAAGAATGCAGCCGATTTTTCTAAAGTGGTTCTGGAGGAGGAAAACCTACCTCCACGTAGAAATTTGCGATAGCATCATTTTGGAAAAATTTTTGACATTTCGAAGCTGATATGATTTCGAAAAAAAATTGGTAAAACCTTTAAATAACCTAACTGAAACACATAGGGTAATAAGTTATTTCCAACCATAGTACAGTACGTTACTGCTTTCCTGAATAATTTGTAAAAGATCGTCATTTTCTACGTAGAATCCAAAGAGAATATAAATCAAATATGAAAAATTAGAAGCAATAGAAATATAATCGTACCTACCTGAATTAATGAAGAAATAACCAGGAATAATCAATTGGAACGCCCAGAGTGAAAAATATTCCTGTGGACGTCGGAAAGTCAACACGTAAACAGCCAACAGCCATTGGATGCGGAGGTTAGAATATAGAATGGGAATCAGTGAAACCACAGAAGAGCAATAAATGAAAAGGGACATAGACATTTACACCGTGGGAAACGAACAAAAAGGACTTCATTATATTTAATTTAATTAGTTAGTTATTCAGTATAGTCGTTAATGTTTTTATAATTCAATCATTTCATTAAATTGTTGATTCCAAATTCAATATAGAATCCTTCTTGAGAGTCAGCCGCGGAAATTCAATCAAAATTCAAAATTTTTAATTGTTATTGGTTCTTGATTTGTATCAATTTTCAATCAAAATTCAAAATTATATAGCAGGTTCATAACAATAAATACTGTTGGTTTTCGAATATATAGCTGATAAAAACTCAAAACTCAATGACAAAGTGCGAAAATTATTTTTCACCAAATTCTGCAACAAGAAAAAGTTTCTAAGGAGGGAAATTATTGTTTTTCCGTTCTTTCCTTTCATATCTCTTTGATATTATGACGTATGTGATAATAATGTCACAAGTTTTGAATTGAACTCCATAAATTAATTGAATATTCAAGATAAAATAGCACTGTAGCATTCCTCGTTTACCTGAGGTTATGGAAAATCACCGCTTGGAAAACCGGACCTGGTTTAATAGATCGTCCCGGACAGACAGCAGATTTAGTATAATAAAACAAAAGGACAAAAGTGATTATTCATCGAAATTGTCTGTCGACTGTGGTACAGAGATTATACTTATTCAGGAAACGCACACTGCAACCGAAGAAAAACTTCGTGAAAGAGGTTCCAGCAGGTTAATTATTAATTGATTTTCTTTGGAGCCCTTTTTTATGGCCTAGTTTGTTATGCAGAAAAACCGTTGGTCAGCACTGTTCAATTAATTCGTAAAGGGGAAGATGATGGAGTATTTTTTATTGCTTTCAAAATTTGTAATATTTTTTTCATCAATATTTATGAGCCTAAAACTCTTTGGCTCAGAAACTTCAATAATATTTTTTCACGTCCTTTCATTTATTGTGGTGATTTTAATTGCCATCATAATATGTGGAGCTATGCAATAAATGATAGAAATGGAGTAGCATTAACTGAATGGCTTGAAGAGCAGGATTTTCATCTTGTTGGTCTACATTTCATCATTCAAGATGAAATAGAGGATACAATCCATATTTGAGCATAGTTTCTCGTGATAATGATTCAAAACCTCTTTCTGTTGTTCGTAAAGTTCTAAATGATTTTCCACGTAGTCAATGCTCAGATGGAATTGCAAAAAAGCTCAATGGGATCAATTTAGAAAAAAAATTGAGGGTGATGTTAGATGGTTTCGCCCTTCTTATAAAATTATTTCAGATTCATCGGGGTAGTGATAGCAGGAGCAAAACAATTCATTCCTAGAGGTTTACGTCAAAATTATATTCCTGGATGGTCGGTTGAAACAGAAACCCTCTACAAGGAGTATCAAAGATCCCCAAGTCAAACAAGTTATTGGAGTCCATAAACGTTGCTCGCAAAGATAAATGGAATGATGAAGCTTCGAATTTGAATTTTACTCATTCGAATAGGAGTTCTACATCAAAAATCTATTTAAAATATAAATTCTATTGAAATCATTAGAATAGAATAGTTCGATCCAAGTTGCCAACCCACAAATTTTTTTCCAAATTTACTATCACTAGGGAAGGGGAATTTTTAAACAAATTCGACATGATAAGGTTCGCGTTATTTATAAATATCCGTAAAAGATACCTCGGCTCCTCTTACAAGAGTATTTCTTCCGAATGTAGGTTTTTGTTGAGATCATCTCTGATTTGCTGAAATTTAAGTTGGGATTCCTGATTTCATGTTAATAGTGTCAAGATAGGATATATTCCGCAAATCAACTTGGTTATTTCGGTTGCCGGTTTTCCGTTCCGTAAATATGAAATATTCGGTTGGTTCCTGAAAAAAATGACAGTCAATGTGCTATGGTAACATACATAAGGTTGTCAAATTCCCCTGCTTATTTGCATGAGTGATTGAAATACCGAACTGACGTTCACAATCTCAACATTCGACGCAAGGTCCTCCTTACTGTTCTTTCTCATAGGAAATAGATTTATAAACGCTCATTTTCCTACAACATTTCAGATTTGCTGAATGAATTGATGAAGTTGAAACTTTTTGATCTTTGTGCAACACCTAGCGCGTTAAGAAAAAATTTGGAGAATATTTGCTAAAGACTCAAAACCAAATTATATAGGGTCGTTAATGTTTATTCCTCTCTTCCTTTCCCATTTCCTCATATACCTTTTTTTTTCATTTAATTTTCTCTCCCTTTTTCTGGCAATTGTCAAAGCCGGATCGCTGAACTTAATTGAAAATTTCGAGGCATTTCTTATAGAACAGACCTGAGGTCCTCCTAAGTGTCTGAACCTTATGCCTATTGTTCATCTTATTGTAGTATAATAGATTGTAATGATTGTTCTTTTCTTTGATGGTCAATAAACGTTTAATATTATTATTATTATTATTATTATTATATCCATGGCATAGAACAATCCATATGTTTGACTCAGATCATGGAACAATCTTTATTCACCTCATGACCCATAGACTATACTTAGTAATTTTTTCATTGTTGATTGTTGTTTCGTCTATGTTCTATGGATCATGAATCAAATGAAGATTGTTCTATGCTATGGATTCATACATACGGAACGGAAAACAGGCAACCGAAATAACCAAGTTGATCCTATATAAACTTGACACTATTAACATGAAATCAGGAAACTTAAATTTCAGACAATCAGAGATGATCTTAACAAAAATCTATATTTGGAAGGAATTATCTTGTTTGAGGAGCTGAGGCATCTTTTACGGATATTTATGAATAACGCGAACCTTATCATGTCGAATTTGTTCTGAAATTCCCCTTCCCCAGTGATAGTAAATTTGGAAGAAATTTGTGGGTTAGCAGCTTGGACCGAAGTCGTTTATTGAATATATCGATGATATTCTATTGAATAAGTACATTTCTGTCATTATTTGTCACAAGTTTTCTGTCCCCACAATGAAAAATTTGATGAACGTCTGCAATAAACATTTATTTGTTTCAGCGACAACATTTGCCATTGGCGATACTACAAATTTTCTGTTGTATTTATAGTTTTTCATCATAATCGAGAAAATTTACTGTCATCTCAAAAATATTCTTATTCTACCAGCTAACAGGACTTCTGTTAATAACGCAAGTAAAATTTTCTGAGTGAGGGAGTTGTTTAATATGTAAAGAGTATTTCAAATTGCGCGGTTTTTTTTAAGAATAAATGAAATATTGATGGCGCGCTGAATTCGTCTGGGTATTTTGACATTCAAAAAGTGTAATGTATGGCATTTATAAGAATGGCTTCTTACACGATCGAGCGTTCTATGAAGAGTGTTTTTAGAAAATTACGTGAATTTTATGGTTCACATAATCGTCCATCCCAAATTACTATTGGTCGAATTATAAAAAAATTTCAAGAGACTGGTTCGGTGGAAAAGTAAAAAAGGGAAAAATACAGTCGTAGAGGTCGTTCACAAGAAAATATTGATTTGGTTCGTGAAGGTGTTGCTGAAGACCCTGGAATTTCCATTAGACGACGTTCACAACAAGTTGGACTTAGTGGGTCCACAACATGACGTTTTTTACACAAGGATTTAGTTCTGAAGGCATATAAGGTTCAAATAACAGGAACTATGTCCAATAAATCCAATAGATCATTTAAAACGCCGTTCATTTGTCAATTTCATCAATGAACAACCAGCTGATTTTCCTCAAAAAATGATGTTTTCCGATGAGGCACATTTTCAACTTGGTGGCTTTGTTCTTCTTCTTCTTCTTCTTCCACTTTGAATAGGACTATGTCCTGTGTTTTCTGCTTTCTGCCTGTTATTGTGTTTCCTGGGACAACGAGTTCCAGCTCTCTTTCCAACGCTTTGGAGGGCGCCCTAATGGTCTGCGTGTACTGGGTTTTTGCGTTTCCGCCCATTTGGCTAGTCTCTCATCCTGCATCCTCTCCACGTGGTCTCTCCAGAACCTCCTGCGTGCTCGCACCCATCTGACGACATCCTGCACCTCCAGTTCTTCCCTTATGTCTGAACTCCTCACATGGTCTCTGAGTGTTATCCCTTTGATTGATCTTAGTATCCTCATTTCGGTTGTTCTCGCCATTCTCTTCGTTGTCGACGTTTCTGCCCTCGTTTCGGCGGCGTATGTGAGCACTGGTCTCACACACGCTTTGTGACTCATGGTTTTGTTGTTCCAGACTATATCTCTGAGGCAGCCTCCGATCTTAGCTGCTTTGTGCGCCTGTGTTCGGACTTCTTCTACGATGCGTCGTTCACTGGATACTGTCACTCCTAGGTAGATAAATCTTGACACTTGCTCCAGGATTTTTCCGTTAATTACTATCTTGCATCGGATAGGCTCTTTGGCGAAAACCATGGTCTTGGATTTCTCGCATGAGATAATCATATTCAGCTCTTCTGCAGCTTTTGTGAATTCGTATGCAAGGCGCTGGAGGTCATCTTCATCTTCAGCTGCTAGAAAGACGTCGTCAGCATAGCACATGATGTTCAATGAGCGGCGTCCCATCTTATAGCCTGCCCGTATCTTCTTCACTCTTTCAACAATTCGGTCCATTACAAGATTGAAAAGTAGTGGACTCAGGCTGTCCCCTTGTCGTATGCCAGTGGATATGCTGATCTCCTCAGATAATCCACATTGTGTTTTTATCCTGGTGGTGTTGTGGGTATTAAGATGTTTAATAATTCTGATGTATTTTTCAGAGATATTCTTAGCTTGAAGGGTCTCAAGAACGTCGTGGAGTCTAATTCTGTCGAAAGCCTTTGTTAAGTCGAGAAAGCATGTGAACATTGGTTTGTTGAACTCGATTGATTTCTCTATCATTTGCAGCAAAATAAAAATCGCGTCCACCGTTGACCTGTTGCGTCTGAATCCTTGTTGGCTTTGTTAATAAACAAAATTGTCGTATCTGGGGTGAGGAAAATCCACGAATTATTCATGAGAAATCTATGCATCCCACACGAGTCACTGTTCGGTGTGCAAACGAGTCACTATTCTGTGTGCATTATGGCCAGGTGGTGTAATTGGACCTTACTTCTTTGAAAATGCGGCTGGTGAAGCTGTAACTGTCAAGGGTGATCGATACCGGCGAATGATAATCGAACTTTTGTGGCCTGAATTAGTGAATATTGATCTAGAGGACATTTGGTTTCACCAGAATGTCACTACACCTCACTTTGCAAATTACACAATTGATTTATTGAGACAAAAATTTCCTAGACGAATAATCTCAAGAAACGGAGATGTCAATTGGCCACCAAGATCACGTGGTTTGACACCGATGGACTGTTTTCTTTGGGGTTATGTGAGCATCAAGGTCTATAAGAATAATCCACAATCGATTCCTGAACTAAAGGATGAAATTATTCGTGTCATTAGTGAGATAGAGCCTCAATTATGTCAAAATGTCATTGAAAATTTCAACAAAAGATTGGACGTCTGTTGAGCTGCAAGAGGAGGTCATTGGAAAGATATTATTTTTCGTATATAAATGTCATAACTGGTACTTCAATTACCAATAAAAAGTTTTTGACAATAAATGCAAATTATGACTTTTATTAATTCTTGAAAAAAAGTGCAATCTGGAACACCCTCTATTCTCTAACCTCAACTGTTACTGCCTTCGCCTTCCGCGAAATGCCATCACAACACGTACCAAATCCATCTCCCAATAACAATTCGAAATTCTGAAGATATCATCAAAATCAGTTAACAACAACAAACCCTCCACTATGATACATCACAGTCACTTTTAATAACCAGATTAGATATAAAACTTTAAAACAGCGCGTCTACCATAAAATAGCCCCGTATATTATGGCCACTTTCGCGACTCTAAATTAGTCCCCTGTTATCTAAACCCGGATTGCATTCCGCGAACACTCCGGTCCATAAATAACCGGCATGACTTGACGTATTTCCAGGAACTGGAGGAGACGATGCAAGAAAATCCACTTACAACTTGTATAGATCGTCCCTTATGGTCACTTTTTTCTTGTTCGGCGGTACGCGGGCCTTTAATTCGGCCAGGTTGACATTTAGGGGGCATTGTCGTGCTGTCCAACATCGGCCTTCTGGATTTTGGGATTTTCAACTCAATCAGCCGAAGATATGTGTGGACTTTTGTTATGGAGGGATACACAGAATACCCATTTGGCTTAATTTGTGATATTTTTACAGGTATTTTCAAAATTTTTACTTCCAACATGTGCAAAACAACAATTCGAAATTAATTAGAAATTGTTATTTGTACAAAACGACCTTGCAAGTTGGAGGATTGAGTCTATTTGTCAGGGGCATTTACTTGAAAAAATGTTGCTCGATGAAAAATATAGAAACTATTAACAAAATGGTTATGTAACTTTTCAGAATTCATATCTCACTCTTTCATGAAGAAGTCATATAGAGACTCTGAAACGTTACAGTTCATTTCCTTGTCATTTCCATTAATTCGATACTGTTCATAATAGGCAAAATTTTTTCTAGAAACTTCCCTGGACAAATAGTTTAAATCCTACAGTCCGCAGGGAATTTCCTATAAAAAACAATTTCATGTATACTCCATTCACTTTTATTAACTATCTCGGTTAACCATCACATTCTGACACATTTCACCGTGTATATTTTGAAAATGTTAGGTAACAGTCATTTTCCTGTCAGATAACTATACTTAACGTTGTCCTCTCTACATAGAGGTCGTAGTAATTACGTATTTATCAAAATGTTTGTTTACTTTGGGAAAATAATGAGTTTGTGAGGATATTATGTGAATTCAATAATTCCAAAGACCTGGTGAATGTTGAAGAAACTTTTTTCCCTATTAATACTGGAAATATTTTAAGTACGCTGGAAGATTCAGTTATGGTATTTTCTTGTACGGAAAACAAGAATCGATTGTTGAAATTTTAGTGAAAAATAATGGATATAGTAATCCGTTACTTTGTGATAGTTCATTCGAAATATGGTAAAAGTACTCGAATAACCCTGCAGTAAAACTTCTAAACGAACAGGCAAACCTAAGGAATTCCCTACTTTTCGAAATTCTCAAGAAATAAGTCTACAGAAGACATTTAAATACCTGGTTGCACAACTTGAAGTACTCCAGTATGAAAATATAATACTTCGAACTGCAAAACATGTGTCACTTTAAAAGAACTAACTCAATTCACAAAGTTCTTGGGAATCTATGAGAACGATACACTGAATACGTCGAAAATGTTCGATAGTTAGTGATAAATTATTAATTCCAAATTATCAGGATTACTATCAGAATAAGCAGATTTCAATTCTACATTGAAGCAATTCCTGATACTTTGCCTCTGATTCTTCAAAACTACCTTCGGCATTTTTAGTTTCCAAGTGTGATGATTATGTTAAGAGTGAGAGTATAAATTGGCATTGGCATTTGGCAACGTCTCTGAAAATTATTATGACATTGCCGATAATTCACGAGTGCCAATCTGCGTCAGTTTCAAGTAAAAAAACTTGATAGACCTAAATCATGGCCAACCGGAATAGTTCAGTGAATAGGGTATAGGTAATTTTCAATTTTTTTTTAGATATTAGGACTGAAAACCAGGAAAACACCTGGAAAATAATGCATAATCCTTCCAAAGCATCCTTCAATCAATATTTGATTTGTATTTTATAGAAGGAAAATCAATTATAAATTACCCATCCCTTATTATCGCTTTCATTTCGTATTGAAAAATAATTTTCATATGAAAGTTATTTCACCATAAATAGACCTTGATGAAATGTTATCGAAAAAACCGTGGCTTGGAGATTTCAGAAGATACAAGAATGGGATTGAATTTATAGAATGAGATATTTCTTGCTGATTAAAAATATACAGGGTGTTCCTGAATAAGTGTATCAACGGTCAACTGTAGACTTCTCATGAAAAAATTAAAAACAAATTTCTCTTCAATTTCTTTCTCCGGGTCTTCGTTTCAGAGATACAGGGTGTCAAAAATGTATATTTATTTCAGATTTTTGCTAATATCTCAGGAACCGTTTGAATTACAGAATTGAGGTTTGTACACGCATTGTCACTAATAATAGCTACTTTCCTGCACTTTCGGTTTCATTGAACGTGCCAGTGGCGGAGATATTGAATTTGCACAAATGTTTTTCCCCCCAACTTTTACACCACTGGTCAAATGTGCATTTGCACAGCTAATTCTGATGAGCCAATTTGATTTACATTTAAAAGGTACTCCTGGTTCATTGCTCTAAAGTGAACCGTTTTCGAGAAAACTGGCATTTTATGATCAAAAATGGTTTGATAAAGCATTGTAAATTTCTTGTAACTGGAAAAATTAGTAGTGATAATTAACGAGTTTATTGATTTCAACAAAATTTGACAACTAGATGTTTAATTTCAAATTGCGATATTTTTCGTTATTTTTAGCGACCATAGTTAACAAGATAACAAGAATTGGTCGGAATTAGACTCGTTGGCTTGAATGCACGCATTACAATGACGTCTGGATCATGTTCCTATGAACGTTTTTCATAAATCTGAGGATTATTTTTAATTTGCTCTGCTGCGTCTTCAACTCTAGCTGTCAACTCAATGGTCTTCATGTGCTCCAATCAAAATAATTAATGGTAACTGTGTTAATTGTCATACTGCTTTATTTCAATTTTTCATCATAGAATGCCAGTTTTCTCGAAAACAGTTGACTTTAGGGCTATGAACTAGTACCCTTTTTTATGTGAAACACATTGGCGAATTAGAATTTGCGTGCAAAAGCAAATTTGTCCAGTGCTGTAAAGTTGGGGGGGTAAAACCTTTGTGCAAATTCATTATCTCCGCCACTGGCACGTCTAATAAAACCGAGTAAAGTGCATGGAAGTAGCTACTTCTAGTGACAATGTGTGTACATAAACTCCATTCTGTAGTTTAAACGGTTTATGAGATATTAGCAAAAAACTAAAAAATATAAATTTTTGACACCCTATATCTCTGAAACGAAGACCCGAAGAAAAAAATGGAAAAGGGAAAAAAATGTTATTTTTCATGAAAAATCTGTATATCTTACTTATATAACCTCTCTATATCTCATTTATCGTTTTGGAGTTATTTAACGTTGAATAGCATGCTAAACTTGTCATTTTCTCAACTTATTCGGAAAAGACTGTTAAACTTTGTAGTTAGGTATCATTTCCAGGAACAACTAGAAGAGTCTAGAAGAGTACTGACGTGAAGCCAACTTTTGCTTTTGCGCTCCGGTTCAAATTTGTTGCCAAAGCGGTGTCCTTTTCAAGTATTGACCCCGCCAAATGCACCTTTACTCCCTGATGGAAAGATATTATTATACTCGCGAAATTTTGCCTGAACCTTCTAGCCGCCATTTTTAGATCTAGAACTAGATTTCAATTCGGGTGCGACCCAATCCGTATTTTCAGTAAAATTTGGAAGAAAAAAATTCTGAATGGATGAATCTACGGAATCATTGGGCGTTGTAGTATAACTACGCGCAACTTTCAGCAAAGTTCTGTCGATATTATCCTGTAAGTGAATTCAAAAGAAAAGGTCGAAAAAAAATTTTCTTTCGAGAACTATTCATCATATTCGACAAATATTTTCCTCCGACCTAGAACTTTCACTGTTGTTTTCCCAATTTCAATTCGATTAGATTATAATTTTTGGAGATATGCGGGAAGGAGTATGTCAAATTCCGTGTTATTTCCCCGGTATCGTTGTTTTTCCCGGATCTATGTAGCCAAAAAATACTGTCCAATCATGATGAAACTGGATAGCTAGTTTGAAAATACCGATGAACAACTTTACGCGGAATTTTATGATGATCGTGTTATTACAAAAATTTTAAAGAAGGCCAAATTCATCTCTACATATAGGTATTAAATATTGTTCGACCTTCTGGTCATATTATCCTGACGAAATTTTATATGAACCTGCAAGTTGTGATTTTTCAATGAAGTGCTAAATTTCAATTCGATGTTATTGGTTTGGAGATATTGGGAAAATGAAATTTACAATTAGTTTATCTGCGGAATCATTGGTTGGATTCTACCCATTTAAGAATTCGGCCTTTGAAATGGGGGTTTTTCCTTCAAACGAAAATGCAGTAATTTTCATGAAAAACCTCAAGAACATCACATTTCGAACATACAATTTCGATATTATATTTTTAAGAAGATGTTTGATCACCTAAAACTAAAAAATGAAAATGGGCATTTGCATTTAAAGGGATTTGTCTTGAGTGCACGATATGGCAACGTCGAATTCAGCTTTCTCGGAAAGAAAAGGGCGTCAAATGTGTATCTTTGCTTAGGAAAACAGGGTTAGCTATACTTCGATCTGGTTAGAGTAGAAGACAACGACCAGGGAATAGAAAAAGAAGAGCACAGACTGTCATACTGTCATATTACTGACAAATCGCAAACGGAAATTGTTTGGTTATATTGACAATGATCACGTGTGTACCACAGAATAGGAATAAATATTTAGTTATTCTATAGCAGAAAAAGCCATTCTACTAAACACCGTTGTCACTTCGTGCATGCCTGGCAAATCCCAAACCCCAATTTTGAATACTTTTTGAAGTTAATTTGGGAAAATGATGAATCAAACCCATAATAATTATGTTCAAATTTGCATTTGCAGTAAGAACCCAAATTCAGGAAAAACCCCCATTAAGGTTGTTTTTCTCGGAAATGATTGCTTATACGATCAGCCGAGAGGTCGTTTTTAAACACAATAACTTCTGAAAGGAACGACTTAGAAACCTAATTATGAGGGTCGAATTAGTAAATGGGTATCGATAATTTTTCGACAAGTACTAAATGCAAATTGGTGTTTTCCGAATATTTCCAAGAATTTGTATCGAATTGAAATCCAGTATTTCATTGAAACATAACATCAGCTTCAAGGTTTATGCAAAATTTCGTGGGGATACTATGATTATATAGATAATCACCAAATGTTTCAGCATCAGGAAGTAAAAAAACCTGGAAAAGCACTGCCATGAAGCCAGCAGCTTTTGCGCGCATGTTCAATGGAGATGACCGCTATGGATTTGAACATGCACGTATGCCTTCACGGCAGAGCTTTTCTAGATTTTTTTTTTCGATAAATTACTGTATTTCAATTCGATCTGATCTGTATTTCTACAAATATTGGAAAAAAAATTTTGAATGGGTATATCTACGGCATCATTGGGCGGACTTCACCCATTCACGAATTCGACCTTCGTAATTAAGCCCCAAACCTACTCTACAAATATCGAGTTTCTAAGTCGTTTCTTCCGGAAGGTATTGTGTTTACGGTCGGCCCCAATATTTGCAAGAAATTAGATCGAATGGAAATCCAGTACTTGAAATGACAATTTGAAGGTTCATACAGAATTTGATTAGGATAATATGAAGAGAAGATCACAGAATATAAAATATTTGAAAAAAAAATTAGAATTTTTTTTTAAAATTGTTCTAATGACATGATCATCACGAAATTCTGAACAATGCTGCCCCTCAACATCTTCGAACTAGCTGCGAAGTTTCATCGCGATTGAATAAGTATTTCTTGAGTTATACCGAGAATAACGATATCGAGAAGAAAACCACGAAATTCTCTATTTTTTCCCAATATCTCCATAACTAATAGCCGCATCGGATTGAAATTTGGTACACTGCTGTGAAATATGGATTTCAAGGTATAACTGAAAAAATATCTCGAATATAAACAATGGTATCAGGAACAAAATTGTTTTTCAAATCAAGTTACCATACGATTTCCACGAAATTTTGCTTAAAATTGCGCGTCGTTATGCTCTAACTAACTCTCAAGTCTCAATCCAATCACTTCAGCAGTTTCTGAAATATGAGGAAATTAACCTCAAAATTTCAAATGGCTATAACTCCGAAACTATTGGGCCGATTTGGCCCATTAACGAGCTTAACCGCGGCATTCCGACGCGCAAACTACCCTACAAGTTTCGAATTTCTAGCTGGCTCCGTTCGACAGTTATCGTGTCCATGGCCGGCCGGACAGAATCGATTTTGACACCGGATTCGTCATCAGTGAGTCCAACCTAGTCGTTCGAGACCATTTTCGGCTCAATCATCGAAAATCACAGACATTTGGACAAAACGATAGCACGCTGTTCCCCTAGAACATACGCGCAAAAAGGCGACCGCACTACCAACGAATTTGACCATGCAAGCAAAAGCTGCTAGTCAGCAGCTTCTCTAAAATTGTTCGAGTTTTTCTTGAGTTGGCAGAGGGCATGCATGACGAATTCTTTTCTTTGGCGCTAAAAAACCATGTGACGTATCTAACCCCGACAACCCATAAAATGTTTAAGTCTTACACTTTTTGAGCGCTTTTTCTGGGGAACAACAGGAACATCATTTTGTCCAAATGTCTGTAATTTTCGGAGTTCTTTCTTGAAATAGACTCACTGATGACGATTCTGTTCGTCCCGCCGTCCGTTTTTGAGTAGGATGCATTCCAAAATGCGACGGTTCACTTCGTTAAATTGACAAAACGCCTTCAATAGCCAATTGAGATTTCGAGGTTTTTTTTGGTAGTTTTCTTCCATTTGTTGTTGATTATTCGAGCTGTAATATATAAATTTACTTTTGAAGACTCAGGTTTCAAATTGTATTTCATGCCTGTTTTAATCCAGCAACATGCAAAAACGGCATCAACTAGCAAGAACTGAATTTATTAGAAAAATTTCATATGTTTAGTGAAGCTCTTACTGTTATAAGATATCAAAAACTTTGGATATAGTCCCTAGATAATGCAATAGTAAATATTTCAGTCAAAAATATCCCAATGATACAAAATTACAAGCCACATCGCTTATTCCCATAGGAAAAAATGCATTTAAGATTTTTGTTGGTCCTCCAGTCTTTCTCAACTGTCATAACTGCTCGTGGCCTATTGTGAGGCAGCCCAATTGAACTGCCTCGCAAGCCGCTCAGCTCTCGTGTATGTACGCGGCTTCATGTTCCATTCCTGGCAAAGCAGAGTTCCTACCTTCTGCACCTCCAGCCAACTACAAAAATATTATAAACATCACCTTCATCATCGAATCGATAATGACTCTCCCTGCTTTCCATCGAGCCGAATCTTTCCCGGATCCGCGCCCATGGGCGTGTCCAGCCCTCGATTCTAACCGCCGATACGCCGATCCGCGTCGAAGGACCAAAACCGGATCGCATCGAGATCGGGCTTTTTTTTCGTTTTATCGTCTGGTCGTTATTTATGGACCTTTTACCGGCGGTTCCCGCGTTGTCGCTTCGGACGCGAGGATGGCGCCACGGGGCCGCGAGCCGCGGGCGCCTGTGGGAACGCGACAGCGTCTCGAAAAAAAAAAACCGGAGAGGGTTAATGCGTCTCGGGTAAGTTGGGTTTCTCGAGTCTGGGCGTCAGGTGTTGTTTAGTACCCAGACGGATATAATTCTCAGGGGTTGACAAGGGCAAAAATTACCGATTTTGGATTCTCGCTCGAATGATATAATTGATTCGTTCGAGGTGATGTTGGTTCGGTACAATGAAAGGGTAATAAGCTGCTGCTGGTAGCAATACCCTTTTTAGGGCCATAAAAAAACAATGATGGTACTGAAAAGTACATTATTTTTATTTGTCACTTTATAATGACGTGTTTTCTCAACCACGGAATGCTACATACGAGTATTTTCGGTTATTGCACAAATTCAGCCTTTGGCCAGAATTGTTCGGTGTGAAATGATTGCTGTATTCGATGAAAATTACAGAACTAGGTATTCTGTCAAACCATTACATAATATCATTAGATAATGATATTTTACGATATACTTTATTGTACGTATGCGCCGAAGCGTCTTTTTGTGATTCAGCAGGATACTGAATATCACAATGAATAAGCCGAAGTTTCGGCCGAAGCTTCCACCGAATCGATTGAATTGATACAGGGTGTGTCTGAATAAAACCAAAAAAATTCAAGGGGTGATTCTGTGAAAATTGAGGTACTCCGAAGATAAACAAAAATTGTTTTTCTATTTATTTTCCCTGTATATTAATTTAAAGACTCGAAACTTGGTAAATTTTATTTGTCAATTAAATTACACACTTTGGAATTATTTCAACCCTGAAGTAGGGGTTAAAATAATCAACCCATGAAATATTTTTTTCTTACAATTCTTTTTTGATACACATTTTGCTTTTAAAACCACATGCCTGAAAAGTCCATATCATTTACTAAGTTTTTCATCTGTAGAAGTTTTTTCGAAAACTCAAGCATTCACGAGAAAAAAATTTGGATGATATCCTAAACCGCATTGTAGCAGGGTGTGAAACGATGAGAAATTCAGCAGGCTTACTTCATCGCATACGCATTTCAATGAGGAGAAGAGTAAATGCTTGTATTGAAGCTGAAGGCGGTCAACTTTCAACATTTATTATAATTAGTAGGATTGTTCATGTCCATTTCTAATAATAAGTAGTAGAATCTTGGCAATATTGGACTTGTTTTTGGGGAAGATGAATCAAACCCAATTGAATTTCGTCGACGTTTCGGACATTTATTGTTCAATATTCACATACAAAACAACGGGGTTGTCCTTAATCATGACTAAAAATAAATATAGCAGGTGGCAATACAATATCATATAATCTCCTCTAGGTAATTACCTTAATTCTGAATAATGTTTTGATTATTGTGTGTACTGTAGATATGTGCTGAATTTATGTTCTGTATACTAGATAATATGCAAATTATGTGACTTCACTGTAAGACAGCACAATCTTTTAAGTATGTTGATGTAATTCATCTTCTCTGTTGTGGATCACAATCAATTGTGGATCATCAAATGGAACCACTGACAGACGTCAAATTGGCGACTTCCATCTTCTCAATGTGTACGTTCTGTGAATGTGTTTTGGTATTTCCGAGAAAAGTTTTGAAGTTAGGTTTTATTGATGTTTTGTTCCAGCATGGACTCATGTTAATGATTTTATATATATATGTGACTTTTTAAATGTTTTAAATGGATTAAGGTAATTACCTAGAGGAGATTATATGATATTGTATTGCCACCTGCTATATTTATTTTTAGTCATGATTAAGGACAACCCCGTTGTTTTGTATGTGAACATTGAACAATAAATGTCCGAAACGTCGACGAAATTCAATTGGGTTTGATTCATCTTCCCCAAAAACAAGTCCAATATTGCCAAGATTCTACTACTTATTTAGTATAATTGTATTGTCGATATTCGACAGATTTTGGTTCATTGTTCGCTATTGTTTTAGTTGTCTTAGCCTAAAAGAATCATGATTTGGTTGGCTGTTGTCCAATAAAATGGTATTTAAGGGCTAACAATACCTCAAAATGAAACGGGGTAAATGTTGGAGGCCAGAGTTCGTTTTTTTCAAAAAATTTTTTGGGTGGAAATGGTTGAAAAGAATTGTGAGAATGCGCAATGTTGCCACTTTTTTAAATTCAAGAATTTTCGAGTAAATAAAAACTGAAATGCAGTGAAAATGAAAAAATAACATCCCAAACAAGAAATTTCAAAAATAATTACTGAAGCCTGCAAAACGACACCCTCGTTTCTCGTATAAATTTCACGCATTTCCAATATTTCTCGCGGTTATTGGCAAGGTTAAATTAGGCAGACAGCGAGATGGTTTATAGACATTGAGATATTAACTAGGTTAAATGAAACTTGCATGTGGCTGTGTTGCCGAGTTGTCGTTTACCAACACATGGTAATGTTTGCTCTCAATATGAGTTATGTTTCTCTCGTAAATACTTAAGTTTTCGAAAAATTTTGCGGAGATAAAAAAGTTAGTAAATGAATTGTGCTTTTCAGGCATGTAGTTCTAAAAAAATTGTGTATCGAAAAAAAAGTTGTGAGAAAAGATATCTTATGAGTTGACTATTTCAACCCCTTCTAAGCATACTCCAGGGTTGAAAAAATTCCAAAATGTGTAGTTTTATTACGTATAAAATTCACCAAGTTTCGTGCCCTCAGCTCAATATACAAGGAAAATAAAAAAGAAAACGATTTTTTTTTGTTTATCTTCGGAGTGGTGTAACTTTTCCGGGAATAGGTTTTTCAGAACATTTTATACCATTTAATACCTACCTTAATTTTCATCACACAATCACCCCTTAAATTTTTTTCGGTGTTAATCAGATACACCCTGTATACATGTACTTATTAGTATGACGGTAAATGAAAAAAAAGCATGATGAGATCGACATCCTCATAATGGCTTGAAACATTGCCCGAAGAATTCATATAAACTCAAATATAAGATCGAATTGGTCCTATTATTACGCGCTTGTTCTGGGGAACAGCGCGTTATCATTTCGTCACGATGTCTGTAATTTTCGAATATTGCGCCGAAATTGGTCTCAAACGACTAGGTTGGAATCACTGATGAAGAATCCGTGGTCACAATTGATTCTGTACGTCCGGCCGTCTGGCCGTTTGCACTGTAACTTTCGAAAGGAAGGACCTAGAGTCTTGAAATTTTCAGGTTAGGTAGAGACCCTGAATATCTCGGTTGACTTCGTTAATGGGCCAAATCTGCCGAATGGTTTTTGTGCTACAGCAATTTGAAATTTTGATTTTTCAATAACCCGAAAAAATATTCATCTGATCGAAATGAAACTTGGTTGGAATATGAACAGTGGTCAATAAGAAGAATTATCCATGAAAAAATTCAAAAAAATTTTTTTTCTTTGAAAATTTTTATATTTCACTGAAATTTGACTCAAATTTTCAAGTCACCATTTCGCAATGTGAACCAGCGCGTAAAAGCTGCTGACTTCACGTCAGTGTCAGTCGTATTCGTACAAGTGTTTTCTCTTCAGGTGATTTATCATACATGTTGTATAGCATTTTACCAACACCACCTCTAGATATTTCAGGATCAAATCTGATTGCATCGTGCAGATTCATTATTATCGCATAATGAATATTTTCAAATATAACTATATAACAGAGCAAGTCGCAACACGAAATTTTATCGCATCGCTTTTGCCAAATCGGATAACTGCTTCTGCAACTGCTTAAAATAGGTATCTAGGAAGATGATAAAGTATGATGGAGCAAAGTTTTGTCCCAAAATTAACGGCCCTGTAGCTCAAAAGTTTAAAGGCTTAGGACAAATTTATTTGAAGATTCCTTTTCAAAATCATCAACATTTTTTTCTGAAACAATTCGTATAATAGTGTAGATAAAACACACGATCCAACACCGTTCAAGGCTTCGTAGTGTTTTGCAAACTACTCGAATCTTCATTTTAATCGAAATATGTCAATTGAGCTAATTAAATCAGTAACATGCAATTAGTTTGAAACTGCACGCGTCCATTTTTTTTGTCAATTTTCGTTATTAAAACATCGATACCGCAATTTGTTTCATAACACTGAAATTTGTACTTTGAGACGTTAAATTTTTTGTGCTTTGAGGCTTGCCCGAGGTGTTGCTGGATTTCGACTATGTTTGTTCGAATTTTTAACTTCATATTTGAATGTTTTTCGATCGCACCATGTTCTAATCATATCACCAAGTCAAAATCAAATGGCGAATCTATTGAGGTATAGGTAATATAATTGTAAAAGAACTCATAACTCATTCCTCACTTGAAAGTAGCTGATGTAGTTAATATCTCAATATTTTCGATAATCTGATACGTTGGATAGTAGGTGTGGACCTCAATTACGAAGACCGAATTCGTTAATGGGTGAAATCCACCCAATAATTCCGCAGATACACCTATCATAAATTTTTCCCAAATAAAAAGAATAGTTTCCGAAAGAAAAATTTCAAATATGTTTTGAAATTTTTTTAACAATATCATCTCAACAGAGTTTTCCCAAAAGTTGCCCGTCGTCATACTTCAACTAACAGCAAAGGGTCAATCCAATCTCTCAGGTAGTCCCCGAGATATCAGGAAATAACCTCAAAATTCAAATGACCATAACTCCATTAGACCGATTTTACTCATTAACAAACTTAGCCATCGCATTTTGAAATGCAACTTACCATGAAAGTTTTGAGTTGATAGGATTCTCCGTAAGCCCGAAATCGTGTATGCGGACGACTGGATGGCCGTCTGGACAGAATTATATCAGATTCGTCGTCAGTTGAGGTCTAACCTAGTCTTTTGAAACTTGGACAAATCGATTTGAGATTTCGACAAAACGATAGCACGCTATTTACCCAAACATTTGTTATGTACCGGGTGGGAAAAAAATCGGAAACTTTTGGGAAGTCGATCCTATTTCTGTACTAGATAGAACTGATGTTGGTGTCTAAGGGTAAAATTTCATGGGAAGCTCATTGGCGAAAACCGCAACTCCATTGCTACCACCATTCCATAGTTGCCGGGTGTTTTCCGAAAATGTTCAGTTTGGAAATATTGCTGTAACTTTTTTTTTGTTAAAATTTTTTTTTCATTATTATAGCCACTTCTCACGTAGAATTCATTGATGTTAATTGAATTCTCTGCAAACTGATATTTTATGAGATATCACTAGATTTTTGTTTCAAATGAAACACCTCGTATATATTTACATATATCGATAGAGCTTGAAATTACTATTTCAAAAATATAGCGTTCTTGATATTTTTCTGGAGTTATGTTCGAGATATTGAATTTTCAACTTTCAGCTTTAAGTAAGCTTTGGAGGAGGCGATGGTGGAATGAATGACACCATGGAAATACGAAAATTATGAAAAGTGGAATATCTTAGTCTGTTTTATACAAACCGGACAAAAATCAGAGACGGCAAATGAATTGTATCATGAAAGAGACGACATCCTTTCCAATATAGTTTCGCACGATTGCGTCACAACTTAATAAATGAAGGTAAATTTGAAAAAAAGACTGAAGAAATATCATAGAAACCTAGGAAAGCGAGAGGTCGGGAGCTTTTACGCGCTTGTTCAAATTCTAACTATTAGATCAACACGAAATTTTGCACCTAGTTGCGTGTTACCTGATTACGAAGTTTCAATCGGATTGCACCTGTACTTCTTGAGATATAGCGGAAATAACGTTAAAATTCCAAATAACAACGAAATTTGGCATATTTTTTTTCTTATACTCCGAAAGTGAATGTCGGGTCGAATTGAGATTTGGAATACCGTTGTTAGATACTGGCTTTAAAGTTTGTGCTGAATTCCATTGAAAACTAATCAATATTTTCAGAGAAAAAGGAATCACCAAAAATTTTAAAAATTTTCGAATAAAATTTTCCAAAGACTGAATCCACACGAAATCTAAGTTGCGCGTTAGTATTTCAATACTGTCCGCGATGTTTCAGTTTGATCGAGTCAACACTCCAAGAGATATCGAGGAATTAACCTCGAAATTTCTAATGGGCCTAGCTCCGAAACTCTTGAACCGATTCCAATTATTAACGAACTCAACCGAGATATTTGGACTACAAACCTAATCTGACAATTCCAGGTCGCTAAGTCTTTTCCTTAGAAAGTTACAGCACACACGGACGGACGGCCGGACGGACCGATAGACAGAATTTAATGTGTCCACGGATTCTTCTTCAGAGAATTCAGACCAATCATTTAAGACCGCATTTTCGATTCGAAATTTGAAAATTACAGACATCGTGACGACTAGGAAATCGTGCGTAAGAATGAATATTCAAAAGAAGTAGTCGTTTCAAGGGTTGTTGAAATCGAACCTAAATCAATCTATTCGTATTTTGGAAGAATTTGCCCTATGTGCTTAGACGAAATTTGCCAACTCCTCGAACCCCTCATTTGATGAAATTATCCGTTTCTTGTTATTTCTGATTGAGGTTCCAGTTTTTATCGTTTTCAAAAAGACTACGAGTTTTCTTCAAACTATCTGTTTGAATCAAACTTTGGCAGCCCACGATCAATGTTTGCATTATTTTATTTCCACCTCTGCGCAGTCCTTAGCCTATTTATGCCAAGAGATAAAATTTGAAAATTCAATATCTCAAACAAGATTCCAGAAAAATATCAAGTATGCTATATGCCGCTTTCACTGTGAATATTTTCAAAAAACGGTGCGATGACTTCTGGAGAAACTGTGTGTCGGAGAACTTGCGATCAGTGTGAAAAAAAACTTTGACTTTAGAGTGCGTTTAATTTTTTATTGTTTTTTTTTATCCTTGAAAGTGTGCCGTCAACTGGTTTATTGATTAATTTTGTATATTTTAGAGCTGCTTATAGGCTAAGCCTCAGCTCCAATTTTTATAATAATGATAAAAATAATAATATGTTTGTCATGGTCATTATGAGCTCTTTCGAAATATGTAAAACCTTGAAACGCACTGATGTAAAGTCAGCAGCTTTTACGCGCTTGTTCATATTGCGAAGTGGCGACTTGGAAATTTCAATGAAATTTTAATGAAATATGAAAATTTTCAAGAAAAATAATAATTTTTTTTTCCTAGAATAATTCTTCTTATGGATACTGTCCATGTTCCAACCAAGTTTCATTTCGATCGGATAAATATTTTTCGAGTTATTGGTCAATCAAAATTTCAAATGTTCGTAACACGAAAACCATTCGGCAGATTTGGCCTATTAACGAACTTAATCGAGATATTTAGGATCAAAACCTAACCTGAAAATTTCAAGACTCTAGGTCTTTCTTTTTGGAAGTTACAGCACTCGGACAGAATTGAATTTTACCACTGATTCTTCTTCAGGGAGTTTAACCCAATCGTTCAAGACCATTTTCGGCTCCAAATTCGAAAATTACAGACATCGGACGAAATGATACCCCGCTGTTCCCTAGAACAAGCGCGTAAAAATATACATATGAAAAAAAAAATTCCTAGTGATATCTCATAAAATATATGTTCGCAAAAAATTCAGTTAACCTCGTGAGAAGTTGCTACGAGAATGTTTTTACAGAAATAAAAATTTTCCACAGAAAAAAGTTGTACCAATATTTCTAAAAAGAACATTTTCGAAAAACACGCGGTAACTGTGTAACGGTGATAGCTAGGAAGTTGCGGTTTTTGCGAATGCGTTTCTCATGAAAATTGGCCCTCAGATACCGACATCAGTTCTACTCGATCTAGTACAAAAATAGAGCTTCCCCTGTCCAATTTGGCCCACCCAGTACTTACCACTTTCAAACTTTTTCCGTTCAAAGTTTCAATATCCTGGTTGCAGGTCTATATGAAATTTCAGGCGGCACGTGAAAAATACTTTCTGATATACAAACAGTAATTTCTAGTTCTTGTCTTAGTTATAATCTCACATATGTCGTATCGATACCGTACGGGGTTGAAATTCCTTCGTTATTTCCTGAAAAACTGAAATTAAAAAGATTCATATTCTCGCAGAAGTCTAACAGGATGAATTTACCATTGTGACCTTGAAAACAAGCTAGAAATCGAATTCTTGATGCTTTCGAAGATGTTGTAGTGCTCACGGACGGCTTCACTGCTGGACAGGAAAAAATTAATCCGACTTCGAATATTTATGAATTTCCGAAAATTCTCCTGGAAATGACAATACATGAGTTTGAAAATATACGAACTAAAAATGAAATGCAAGAAATGCTATTGCATCGTGTCGAGTTGAGTAGTATCTCCCGAAGTATTATTATTATTATTGTGATTAAAGGAACACGTTAAGAACTGTTGATTAACCAGTAGTTAAACAGAAGCCGCTTCTTAATCTGCATCATGCTTTAGCTCCGATAATAACTAATTAGACGAAATACACTCGATATATCATCGTGCGAAAAGAGATCATTTGCGTACTCTCTGAAACTCTCCGTGTTGTCTGCCGAACGTTAAGCTATGCTGGGATATGGTAGTGCATACTTCCACAAGATACACTGGCAAAACAATCGAGAGGAACAAGATGTAATATGCAATTACGGAATTACGAATGCTCGATGTATAAACTATAGCGTTGAAAATGTACTGGGAATCGATCAATATAACGAAATATTCTGGAAAAGCACTGACTAGGAGCATTTATGCCCTTCTTCGAATTCGACATTGAATCGAAATAAGACATATTTTTGCGAGCATGCTCTTGGGGAACAGTGTACTATCGTTTTGTCCAAATGTCTGTGATTCTCGAATTTTGAGCCGAAATTGGGGTCGAACGACTAGATTGGACTCGCTGATGACGAAACCAGTGTCAATTTCGATTCTGTCTGGCCAGCTGTGGACATGATAACTGTCGAACGGAGTGATCTAGCGACTTGAAACTTTCAGGGTAGGTCGTGCATTGGAATACCGCGGCTAAGTTAATGGGCCATACCGGTCGAACAATTTCGGAGTTATAGCCATTTGAAATGTTGAAGATAGTTATTTTTTTTATTTCGGAAACTATACTGCAGCGATTGAATTGAAACTTGGCAGTTAGGTGAAGTATAACGACGCGCAACTTTAAGCGAAATTTTGTCAAGATCATACTGTCAATAAATTTAGAAAAAAATTCAAAATTTTTTTCGAAAAAAAATTTTTTTTCGAGAACCGTTCATCATATTCGAAAAAAAAATTCCACTTTCACTTTGAGATCCATATTTCACAGCAGTGCACCAAATTTAAGTTCGATAAGATCATAAGTTTTGGAGATATTGGGGAAAAATATGTCAAATTTCGTGGTTCTCTTTTCGATATCGTTGTTTCTTTCGGTATAACTCAAGAAATACTGATTAAAGCATGATAAGCTAGTTTAAAGATGCTGAAAGACAACTTTGTGCAGAATGTCGTGATGAAATCTCAAATTTTTTCTTCAAATATTCAATATTATGTGATCTTCTTGACACATTGTCCTCATTAAATTCTGTATCAACCTTCGAACTGTCATTTTTCGATAAAGTACTGGATTTCAATTCGATCTTATCTGAATTTTTCGAAATATTGGGAAAATAAAATTTTGAATGGGTACATCTGCGAAATCATTGGGTGGATTTTACCCATTTACGAATTCGGCCTTCGTAATTAAGCTCCAAACCTTCTTTACAAATATCGAGTTTCTAAGCTGTTGCTTTAGGAAGTAATTGTGTTCATGGTCGACAGTTAGGCCGACTTCAAACACATTAACTTCCGGAAGAAACGACTTAGAAAGGTTTTATCAAAATAGTTCCGGGAATAAATATAGAATATGTCTGAAGTTTGGCATCTCAATGTTGAATATTAACTAATTCGAAGTTTTTGAAATTTCTTTACTATCCGAATTCGCTAAAAGCAGCGGGTCGGCAATCTTCAAATAATTACGAATTTTCAATCTGATCGCATGAGTACTTCTTGAGATTTGGTGAAATATCCTGAAAATTTCAAATGGTTATAACTCCCAAACTGCTTGGTCAATTCTGCTCACTAATCAACTTAACCGTCGCATTTTGTGATGCCACCTACGTTTGAAGTTTGAGTTGCTGGTTCAATCCCTTAGAAAGTCATCGTGGCAATGCCCGACCAGAAACAATGAAATTTGACTAACATAACCACAAAGCCGCATGCAATTAATCATCCAATCAATCAAAGACTCTACACTGAAGAAGTGCTCTCCAAATAATTCGGTTATTGCAGTTTTACGGTTATTACTGATCTTCAGACTGACTCACCTTGGAAGTATATGAAGGATTCTGGATACTCGGGTATAAACCGTGAATAACTGAATTCCTACGACAGCACTTCTTCAATGTAGAGCCGTTGGGTGATTGGATGATTAGTTCAGATCAAGTTTAAGTATTGGTTATTTGTCCTTGTATTCATGTTTGTCGAATGGTTTTTGGCGAACGGCCGTTATCACAAAAATTTTGAGAGGATTCAAGCAGCAACTTGAACATTTTGGGTAGGTTGCGGACAAAATACGACGAAATGGTAGGATACAGTTTGGTAGTTATATCCACTGAAAATTTCGATTTCAAATCTGCATCATCTCAAGAAAGATTATTGCGATCAGAATGAATCTTCGTAATTAGTTGAAAAATCAATACGCACAACTTCAGTCCTAATCTTGTTAGGATTGTAGCATTAGAAAACTTGAAAAATTTAATTCAGTCAACATTACATTATTGTACAAAATTTCGCCCTGATCGGTTATGTATTTTAGAACATATACTCTATCCACTTTTATTAACTATGTCGGTTGGCCATGACATTCTGACACATTTCACCGTGTATATTTTGAAGATGTTAGGTTATAGTCATTCTCCTGTCAGATATCTACAAAACGTTGTACTCTCTAGATAGAGGTCGTAGTAATTACGTATTTTTCAAAATGTGAATTTACTTTGGAGAAATAATGAATTTGAGAAAATATTATGTGAATTCGATAAGTCCAAAGACCTGGCGAATGTTGAATAAAATTTTTTTTCTGTTAATACTGGAAATATTTCACGTATATAAACATGGTTGGAAGATTCAGGTATGATGTTTTCTTGTACGGAAATCAAGAATCGAGTGTTGAAATTTTACTGAAATATAATGGATAGAGTAGTCCGTTACTTTGTGATAGATCATTCGAAAAAAAAGAAAGTACTCGAATAACCCTGCCGTAAAACTTCTAACCGAACAGACAAACCTATGGAATTGCATACCTTTCGAAATTCTCAAAAAATAAATCTGCAGATGACATTTAAATACCTTGTTGCACAACATGAAATACTCCAGTATGAAAATCTAATAGAACTACAAAACCTGTGTCACCTTAAAAGATCTAACTGAATTTACAAAGTTTTCGGGAATCTATGTAAACGATACACTGAATTGTGGTTTTACTCACATACACTCATAAATTCTTGGATGGCCTGTGATAAATTATTGATTCCAAATTATCAGGGTTACTATCAAAAAAGCAGATTTCAATTGTTCATAGCACTTCCTGCTACTTTTTCCCTGCTTCATCGAAACTACGTTCGGCATTACTAGTTTCTAAGCGTGATGGTTATGTTGAGATTGAGAGTTGAAATTGGCATAGGCATTTGGTAACGTCGCTGAGAATTATTCTGGCATTGCCGAAATTTCACGAGTGCCAACCTGCGTCAGTTTTAAGTAAAAAAACTTGATAGACCTGAATCATGGCCAACCGGGATAGTTTATAAAAGTGAATGGAGTATACTGAGGAAAAACATGTTGAATTCTGTCTTGACAACGAATTCGAAGAAACGCGCACAAGCAGTATCCACTATAATTTTTTTTAACAATTTGTAATATAATACCAAACTGTGATACCATTATCAAACCAATATTCGAAATCAATATTGGCCCAACATATCCTACCAATTTAGGCCAAATATTCAACATCCAAATCGTACAAATATTGGCGCAATAAAATATGGTTGATATTTTGCGATATTGGAGCAATCTGAGTTAGGTTAATCCAATATTGGTATACACAATAATGTTCCAATATTGCTTCCCAACATAAGTACTCAATAACGATAGTTGAGATGAGACCAATACGCGAATATATGTCAACGACTACGCTACTGCGCATGTACATTAATGGATGTCCTTTGTTTTCATTGTCACATTGTTTTTATTACTCTGACCGTCACTGATTCAATCCATTGATTCATTTTTAGCTTCGTTTACTGTTTTGAATTCATGTTAAATTATTGTTAATTTATATGATGAGGTAACAATTCCTTAATGTTTCTGTTTCGTTGTTTTTAATCAATAAATTTATTTTCTAGCCTTGAAAAAAAAAAGAATTTTTCCTGAAACATTGGCAAAATCATAATTGATTTATTCAAATTCTGTCCAAATCCCTGTGAATATGACTTGGTACTCAATAATGTTTAGGAATAAAATCCATATTGGCGATTTATTTCAAAAACTCGTTTAAGTGGTTCAAATTCATTAGTGAGACAGGTAAATTTCAGTGGTTACAGCGTATTCAAACTAGAATGTTCAGTCAACGTTTCTTTACTTCCGAAATTTCCAATTCAGTCAAATTATAGTTTGATGGTCGGCCAGATCGAGGCAAGCTCTTCACCACATCTCAATCGCATCTAAATGCACCCTACAACTCCTGCACGTTTGTTATTTTTTGATGATGTATACATATATTCACTGCAATCAAAAGTAAGAACATAAGAATTTATCAGAGCTTCCTCATGAGAATATATCCGGAACCTTTCACCGTACAGATAACAGCTTGAGTTTTAATTGGTGAAGGTTTTGACAGTGCTGGGTTTTTTTCTCCCCAACTTCCACGCTTTTTGAGACGCCCATGTTAACCGCACTGTTTCGTACGAAAAATAGGTACTGGTCATACGCTCTAAAGTCGACCGTTTTAGAGAAAAATTTACTTTTATGTTGAATAACATCCAATTTCTGTTTCTTGTTCTAACGTGTAGATAAATTTCATTCAATTGGTAAAAACAAAATTTATTCAAAAAAATTTACCATTTTCTTCGACATAAAAGTTTATTTTTCTCGAAAGCAGTCGACTTTAGAGGGTATGACCTAAAGTACCTTTTTTGTGTAGAAAACAGTGGTGGTTCAAATGATCGCCTCAAAAATCGTACTT
Organism: Myrrha octodecimguttata; assembly: GCA_958510865.1. NCBI lineage: Eukaryota > Metazoa > Arthropoda > Insecta > Coleoptera > Coccinellidae > Myrrha > Myrrha octodecimguttata. The sequence goes on from OY294057.1 coordinate 39,125,478, forward strand.
TTTCCATTAGCGTAGAAGTTGGGAAAAAAAACACCCACTACCCCTTCAAAACCTTGATCAATTAAGGAAAAATCCGCTCAAAACAAAGCTTATTAGGATTAGAAAATACTCACGAAAGCTGTTTTCTGTACTATGAAAGGATCCCGAGATATTCGCAAAAAACAATTTTTTGTTTCAATTTCAACCCTGTATCACGACAATGATGCATTTCAGAGGGTAAGTTAATGGAAACTTTTTTTCATAGTCCTGCGCATATACTTGTTGCGTTGCGATATTCCCACTTACTACTGGTCAGTATCAGTAATTTCGAAACGCTTCGTACTGATACGAAGAATAACCAAAGCAGTGCCAGTAAAATCGACTGTCAAAATTTACTGACAAGTACTGGCCAGGAATATCGGAACTCAACTAATATGGAACATCCTGAATCATAGTTGAAATCACAAAGTGATTATTTCGAATTGCGCTCCTTTTGGGGTAGGAACATGTTATACCACGTCTCACTTTTGAGGTGTGACGTCATACACTATTCCTTCAAAGAACAATCATACATTTATGGCTTTCCACAAAGGCTATATGAAGTTTCATATGCGTAAAATATCGAATTCTGATTTGATTCAAGAAGGTAGAAATTTGATATTTAATAATGCAATGAATAGGAGTCCCCTTCGCCATTTTGCAACACGAAATAACCTACCTTTTGGTCTTGGGCACATCTCTTGCAAAGAACATTCGATAGCTTTCACAAATCACCTGATCGACCTGAAATCAATTCATATACAATAAATGCTCAGTGCTCAAAATGTTATTTACTAACTGACAATATACTCAATGTTGATCAAATTTCCATTTTTTGGAATTGAAACAAAATTTGATATTTGGCAGGCATATGTTACTTGATATACCCTTCCAGAATGAAAAGTAATTGCCCTCTGTAATAATATCGATGACGTCAAGTCTCGAATTTGGGACACACTGTTAAACATTTCCCTTCAGTATATAGAGTACAATCACGACCTGAACGAGCATATTTCTAACAAACACACTGTCCGTGATTCACTGAATTTATAAAGACCCGCAGTGTATACATCAAGAAGCCAGGATGTTTAACCCATGGAGGTAAAAGAAGGGGAGGGAGCATATCCTGTATTCCCTCGTACCAAAAGTGTCATACACTTTTGAGAAAGTCCTGTGGATTTTCCCATACCAATATGGCCGACAACTACAAGGTGTATATTTGTATTCTGTGAGGCAAAAATATTCAGTTGAAAGACGGCGATATTGGTATGGGTAAATCCACAGAACTTCTCAAAAGTGTGTGACACTTTTCAAACGTTATGGCCCCCCACTCTTTTCCTACCTCCATGGTTGAACCTGGAATATTCGGCAATAAAATGGCTGATTATATTGCACAGAAGGGTGGCACCCCTTTCATCAGATAGGAATCATTCTGCGCCTTTTCCACCCTAAAGGTCACCATGCGTCCGTCAGTGATTAGGCACAATAGATGGAAAACAGACGTCTTTGTGGCAATGAGTCTATGACTCAAACAGGGTGAGATATTCCTGTAATGCAAAAAAAAGTTGATTGATTTCAGGAAAAATGTACTGAGATTAGTATCATGTTTTCTAACAAGACACTATGAAGTAAAATATTATCCCATAAGCAAAGGACTCTTTAAGTCGCTCCGGTCAAGAAGAAACGCTTACCTACTGCAGAGTACAAAAAATGCTCATGACCAGCAATACTAGCAATAACAGAACACCAACGCATAATGAATTCAAAATAATATAAGGTATAAGATAGAAAAAAACAGTAGAAAAAATCAGTAGAAAGAAAAATATTTCGAGAAATTGCTCGGATCCGTCAACTTTGTTCTTGAGGGAGATATTTTCTTACATAAAATCCATCATCATATAATTCTGCACATGACAGTTAAACTTTTCACGAGATTTAATCCTTCATTTGAGTATGCAGTATTTAATTTTGAAAATAAAATATCACCCAAATAATTTACCTGGACCGAAGGTTGCAGTTACCAATTTCAAAGAGACGGTGCAGGAGAACTATAAAAGTTTGTTCAGGGTAATGAGATAAGTATCCTGAATAGTTTAATCTGACAAATGCTCAAATTGAGGCTTGCCAACTAATAAACAATGAGTTTTGCTCAAATTTCTGCCCCGCATTTCGGAGCATTTCGTAGGGAATTCGGCTACATTCTTCCGTAATTTTTCCAGAGAGGATCTTATTCTTAGTGCATAATTGGACAGGGGATTGCTACTTTCAATTAATTCAAGAACTAATTTACCCTCTACTCAGTTAGTGACATCGTTGAAAATGACATTCGCCATTCTATTTTTTCAAGCAAGATGTAGCTCCGCCTCATAATAAGCCGCTACTTTCAGAAAATATTTAGATATAAACTTCCCCAACCAGTCGATTGGTCGAAAGCGTCGCATGAAAATGGCCCGCCAGATCTAAAATTTTGTCTACTCTATATAGACTTCTTTTGTGAGACCACTTGAAATCGATAATTTATGGCACATAATGCGCGTCTCTGGAAGAATAACGCCAGCAAATTGACGAATGTAGCCGAATTACCCGCGAAATTCTCAAGTAAGTTCAGCACGGTCTACCTTATCTCGATACCAAAAAAATTGAACGTACTTCTGCCTTTTTGGGTGGAAGAAAATTCTACTAGCGCCATCTCAAGAGAACTTCACAACTCGAGATTCAGAATATCTCTTGGGAGAATATAACGTGAGATCTCTGAATTCCCTTATTAAAAACCGAATTATTTTGGTTATATTATTCTTTCAGGTTGATTGTTTTGGATGACATATCGAAGCATTCTGCACTGGTAATAGTAAGTATATGAGAATTTCAATCGTAATGGTGAGTAAATAAATTGATGTTCAGAAACTTAAACTAAGCTTTCTACTGTTTCAGGGGACTTCATATTGGAGATATTAAAATCCGAACAACTGGAACTTATCTATATGAGTATTTTAAGGCTACACTAGCCCAAATTCAGAACAACTCTGATCAACCTGCTGCGAAATTTTATTTTACCTTCAATACAGAATACATAAAAAGTCTGAACAAGATATTCTATCTGAAGCGCATTCGGTACAAAAGAAAATTCTGTAATTCATTCGAGCGATCAAGACCAGTTTAAATAAATGCTTGTACATTAGAATATGTGAAATTAAGTTACTCTTTGGGTTCACATCTTTTTCGAGTAGAGAATTTTGATTAGATAAACAGAATTTATCAATCTATATTCGAGTGAATAACATGAATTAAATATTCATATATTTTCACTATGGTTGTAATACAATAAAAGTGGCCCTAGAAAAGATTCACACTCAATAAAGTCTGTTGGAGGCTTTGAGACTTTGCCGATATTAATCATTTGCCATTAACTTGCAGCATGTGACAATATCCTACTATACTTTTCACAAAATTTTTGGGACAAAGAGCCTTTATATTCATCCAGGTAAGTTATAAAATAGCTCTAAGAAAATACTGGAATTATATTGAGATTTATAGATTCACTGTGAGCTTCCTGATGGAAGACATATTTTCATCGAGAAAGCAAGAAAATAATCCCTCAAACAAGTTTCACAGTTTTGGGTTGTTCTCCTGTTACCAATTATCTTCTGTTTATTATATCAGAATGCCATTCTAATGGTATAAAGTACCTAACTATATCAATGTATAACTGATATTTTATTTTGAATATCATCCCAATGCCGATTTCACCTGATGGTTGTCTTGAAATTATGGTCATCCATAAATACAAGGTCCGGTAATTGTCACTCAAAAAAAATTTTATTTAACAAATTGGATTCAGAATTTCAAAGCAATTTGGAATTTATGTGCGGAAAATCAGATCAGTCAGTTGGCGTCCTTTTTTCGCGATACACTCCTTCAGTCTTTCTTGGAAGTTTCCGATAACTGTTTCCAATGTTGCTCTCCCAACTGCGGCGACTTCCATGCGAATTGCTTCCTTCAATTCCTCCAATATTCGGGGCTTGTGTTGGTAAACTCCTGCTTTGAGATGCCCCTACAAAAAAAAGTTGCAGATGGCCAAATCTGGGGAACGAGGAGTCCAATGAACGTCACCAAACCTGGAAATGAGGCGGCCAGGGAAGAGAGGACGAATAACGTTCAGTGTTGCTCTGGCTATGTGGGCGATCGCTCCATTGGAACCACACACGTTGGATTGGAAGTCTTCTTAATTCAGGTGCAAAGACGTTGGTTTTCATTTCTATATAGCGCTTACAGTTCACGGTAACAGCATTGCCATTCACGTTTTCGAAGAAGTAAGGACCGATGACGCAACTTTGGGAAACAGAGCACCAAATGGTCACTTTAGGGCTGTGCAGCGGTCTTCCGTGTAATTGTTGCGGATTTTCATCAATAACCCAATAACGGAAATTTTGCTGACTAACGTGGCCATCCAGGTGAAAGTGAGCCTCATATCTCACGAACAAAATGAGGTTTTCATTTTGCTCAACAAGTGCTTCCATCTCACGGGCGAAGTGAATTCGTTGTACGTAATCCCCTAGCTGTAACTGTTGCCCCACGGTCAACTCGTAGGGGTGAAATCGCAGTTCTAAACGCAAAATACGCCTAACCGGACGACCACTGAGGCGAAGTTCAGCAGCATGCTTGCTAGCAGATCGACTCGGACTGCGAAGAATTGCTTATCGCTCTTTCAACGATCTCAGGTGTTCGAATTGTTCGTTGAACTCCTGGTGGTCTTTTCCTCATGAATTCACCTCGTGTGCGAAGTACTTCAACTCAACGAAGAATGGTGTTTCGAGAGGGAACAGCCCGATTTAGATTGATATTGAAATAGCGACGAAACTCACGCGGAACGGCCGTGACGGACTCGTTACTACGGACGTAACCGTCGTAATCCAAAACGCGGTGCTCTACCGTCCACAGGTCCATGGTTTCAACTGGTAAAAAGGTACCAAGACCTTTCGAATCCAACAGCCCCATCCCCGCATCTGTCGACTCAATAGGGGGGGAGTAGGAGCCGTTTCAAAAACGTCCGAGGATCCGAGCCCTCTGCGCGCCGGACACTGTATGTTAAATGTGACTTTATTAGTACGGATAACGCTGAACATGAAGGAATTTCTCGCGTCAGCATCAGGGAAATCATCCCTATGAAGAGATGAAATCAAGCATGCTAGTCTTTCCATCCTAGCAGATTCTACCTGCTTCTATTTCGTTCGCAGGGGAAAAATCCAAACTGAATTGGTGTGCTCATCACTATTGGTTCGAATTTAATCTAGAAAAAAAACATATCTTATGGGAAATCCCATGTTTTTCCCCCAGCAGCTGCGATTTTGACGTCTCATCCTGCTGAATCATACAGTGCTATGATTGCTCTATTCCTTGGCCAAATCGCTATCATGGATTTTGACGTCTTCGAACTCCCAGCATTTTGTTACGCCTAATGGGACATCACAACTAAACTGCCACGCTATAACTTAAAATACCTATAATTGTTCTATTGAGGTTACATAAACCACCTTCTTCACAAACAACATGATAAAAAAAAATGTACTTATGCGATTCCAAAAATCGTTACCGTTATCACAAGATACCTTAAATATGGCAATCCTCTTAACAAAAAATAAAGTTCGCAATATTATTCCTTCTGGATAAAATATAGCTTCTTATCTCACTGAGTTACTGAGTATACTTATATGTATATCACCGGAATCAATGGCAGAATAAGAAGAAATGGTTCATCAGCAATAATTGTTCATCAGTGAGGCTATTTGCAAAATGAGAACATATAAATAGAAAGACAGCCCCTGTGAAAAAAACGACAATTCAAAAATATAAATCGTTTCGAGGGAAAAGAAACTCAACCTTCGTGTACGATTTACAACCATTTTCCTCGCATGTTCCAATGAAATCTATCCTGAAGATCATCATGAACAAAATATACGTCGACCAGTGTACGTATGCAAAACATATCAGACCTGTTCAGTTCAAGATACATAATCTACCACGAATTTATGATAATTAAATACAGCAATGTGGTTTTAAACAAGGCGATCGCCCCACCGCAACTCCTAGAGGCGGAGCCACGGTGTCAAAGCTGCGACTTATGTTAGTTTCTTCAAGTTTTCAAAGGTTCCACGACGTGTTCGAACCCCGCTGATACTTTTGAGCTTGATCAATTGCTTTTCTCTAGTTTTTTTCGATTCGCGTAGTGGCGTTATTGTTTCCTTAGTTTTGGCTGGAGATTCCGTGTCGATTCATTTCTGTGTCGTTGGAGGACTGTTGATCTGTGGTTTCGAGGGTGGATGGTGAGTTTTTAGATTAGGTTCACCTGATTTGGTATTGATTTCATTTTACGTTTCACAAGATCCACATTTTTAGGGATTTTTCAGACATCAAATTTTTGCTTTAGACATTTCGGATATCAAGCAAAATTTTGAGTTCATACAAAGAATTATTCTAGAATTCCAAAATATACCAACAGACAATCGAAATTAAATACCGTAGGAATTAAAAAACCGTATAGTTCTTCATGAAGAGCAGCTTTTCAGCATGTGCCATTCCCTGACAGTCTCTGATCCTAAGTCATGAACACACCCCTGTATATAGGTATTGAAGGTTGACATCTCTAAACAGAGACAGTTATATTTGAGTTTCGAGAGGGAGGGGGAAAGGATCAGAATTTCAGTGAAGTTATTCCGTATGACTATGATGAATTCGTTTTGATGAACAAAAATCCATTTTTCCATTCTGCAACTCAAAAACCATAAACTGTGATTATCCACTCCAACAAATCAGATTTGCTATAAATTATACATAATTTTTAGGATAAAATCACACCTCCTTATCGTTTTTATTAGATAACTTTCGAAGTTATTGTTTTTATGGCTATAATGTCATGCTTTAATATCATCAATTCAATAATTGATAATATGATTTGTTTTGAGTGTTAATGAAAGAAGTTGTATTAATTTATTGACAGTTCGAAACCCATAAAATAGATAGTCTAATTGATCGAAATTAATGAAGAATGTCTCAGAGGCCTAGCACTCTGCCGAATTTGAATAAATGATTCAAATGGAATTAGTTTCTAGATCATAATTCTCGTAAAAAAAAAAACACTTCCTAATCAGACCAACTTTGAGTTGATGGGATCCGAAATGAGCTTTTCGATTTCGAACAACTCAATCTCAATAAAATCCTCTCTAAGTATAACAATTGTTCGTGAGAGTCAACAGAGCTCTTTCGGAAATTAAACCTCGAAAAAAACATGAAATAACAATAAATTACTTCGTTATAACATGATGACACGCAGTTTTTTATGGAAAAAAGTGACAGTTATACATACAACTTATTGTTATTATTCACTTTGGGTTTTTTCTTCAAGGAGACTTATGATTATGTACTTTTCTGTTGGTCATAACAGTGATTTGGTGGGCAAATGAGTGTTTATTATGTCTTTCATTCCATATTGATACATTATAGACAAATAAAGCCTTAGTTACCTCAACTAACAAAATGGTATAACTCCCTTGGGAGTAATTCTAGGCAGTTATAAATCTTCAACTCCCTCTAATGTATTTACAAAAACGAACCGACAATTGTCGAATTTTCCAGTTCGTGAAATTCACATTGTGTCATTATAAATTCTCATTATTAATTTCGATATTGACCAGGTTCAGGTTGTGGGAAAAATAAATCAATTCACTCAGACTAGAATGTAGAGGAATAAATACATAGGTACAACTTGCAATCCCTCGGAACTCACGCCCCTCCGGATTGAAATCTGTTGCCCTCGGTAATTAACATCCTCATAACTCCCCTGATACATAAAAAACTATTTCAACGCATTGAATTATTAATATTGAGTAAAAAAAATCATTCAACTGAATAGGTCTCATGGATAAACGAAACATAATATATTCTTTTTTGTGATATAGAGTGGCTCATGATTACCGTTTCAGAATCACTTTGAATTAAGACCACATAAATAATCATCTTCTTGAGTTATGTTGAGGACGGGCTGAATACCTTCAGTTGAAAATGAACAATTCCAGATCTAGTTCATTCCCTGATGTTATGAGTCATCATTTACGAATTCTCGTCTTTTTGCACCCTTATTACCCCAAAGCACAAGGCGTAAGATTCGTCCAAATAACAGTAGTTCAAGAGCTTCGAACTATTTCTTATACCTTCCTAATTCATACTTTGCGATCATGTTTGTAATTTGAAACAATTCAAAATTTAGTAATACATATTTCGCTTGTTTTGATAACAGTACCTATGAAATATAACCCAGACATTGGAATTTCACTATCTACTTTACTTTTATCGATTCGAGAATATAGTATAAAGATATTGCATATTTCCATCAGGTTTTTGCTTTCATCAATATCTAAAGAACTATTGAGAATGAAATAAAAATGATTCTGTATAGGAATCGCTTCTGCGGATTGCGATACTCGAACGATCATTGAAGTGAACTGTAACGTTTCAGTGTCTATATCTGACTCCTTCATCAGACAATAATGCGAAAATGTGCAGAATTTCGCATTTCAAGAACTTCAGTGAAATCAGCATTTTAGAAAATCACAGCCACACAGATTCCTACGATAGGAACATTTTTCAATTCTTCTCCTGTTTTTGAATTAATTACTTCAAATACAGTCCATTTCTATAGAACGATGAGCAACATGATTTTATCCGTTCTATAAAATAACGGAGTACTCTTTGATTTTTATTTTCGTTGCTTTCCCTTTCCCAACTTGTCATGTGATTTCCAAAGGTCGAACTCACATGATGAGCTCTTTGAGATCAATATGTAGGTGTCAATTCTTCGGGATGTTTTTTTTGGTTCTTGTTTTTTGATATTTATGAGGATCGTGATTTTTCACCTGTATGTTATTCGTTTTGAAAACCTTCTATTGGATGTAGCACTAATACCATTATTATTTCTGAAAGACTTTACCCATCAGTTGTAGTCTGGAATATTTATCCAACCACTTTATACAGGGTGAGCCACATCGGACTTTTTTGAATGGACAATTTCATCTATAACCTAAAGGTGTTTGACCATTGTCCCATGGTGAATACTGGTCATTCAGGCCATCCAGAAAAGTAGCCAGTTTGTATCCTGAGGCTATTAGTTTCAGAGGTATAGGGTTATAAATATTGGCCTAGACTTCCGATCTCCAATCAGGTGCGTTTGTTCATTTCGAGTAGCTCTTTGAGACGGATCATGAAATTCAAATATTTGCAGGAATGTACATACTCAGAATAATGGGAATTTTCTTTCAAACCACGAAAACTATATTTTATACACGAGTGACAAAAAGGTCCCTACTGCCATAAAGAATTTAGTATAATCATTTCAGTTTTTACGTTGAATGATACAGTTCTTTCAAGTGAATAACTATCTAATGAATTCATATTTGCTCTCATGTTTGTAGTTCTTTTGTGGCGATACATAATGTCTCTATGTGAGGTTTTCGACATTTTACCCAATTTCATTATAGTTTGTAACATTAAGGATTAAATATTTCGAAAACAGTTTCAGATGGGATACTAAAGAATGATTCAATTTTTCAGTATGATTGAAGATAATTATTACAACTTCAAATAAATTCGATCTGATTTCTTAGTATTGATTTCTTTCATCTTTTCTGCTAGAAATCCATTGGGAGTAGAAAAACTGATAACAGAATATGTGCCTTAACGTTGGTATAGAAATCCTCAAAATTCAATTCGTGCGGAAATTCTATGTATAATTTACAAAAATAAATCATATTTCCGGAAATTGAACAACCTTTATCTTTTGATCAAAGCCAAATCTTGAAACATGAAAAAGAATACATGGTTGAAATGATTGCGAAAATTGAATAATCACTATGCATATTTGATATTAATTCATTTCGATAGAGCTGGTAATTACGATCATATTCATACGGCACAATGGATATTTCAATAAAAAAGCTTTGAAACGTGAAAACTCACTGTTCGAAGGTTCATAAACACAACTGGGGGACGATAATTTAGAACAGAAACTAATGTTTACTTGTAGCTGTCGAATTTCTAAAAATTGATAAGGAAAAAAATCAGTATTTCTATGAGTTATATTCTTCTTATTATCACTAAATATGAGAAAATCAATTATTTATGCCTTCGCTGGAAATTCAGTTTCAATTCGCATTCGTAAATTATTTTATTTGGATATGACAGTTACAAACTGACGTACTCATTATCATCATTACAAGACGCCTATTTGTCCGAAGTATCTATGAAGTCTCTAAGTTGAGAGCATAATATTACCATTGTACCATTACAATGTTATTGTTGTTTCAAACTTCGAACCATCCAAAAATACATACAGGGTGTCTGTAGGTGAATCGCCAATTAGACTTTCACGGAAAATGGATCATAATTTTCCGCTGGAAATTTTTCATTTGGGGAAAGCGACGATGAACATTAACATCATCGGTTTCCGATAAATTTGAATTTTCATGAAAAAAAATTTGCCAACTAGGATCCACACTTTCTTGAATATTTTTTATGAGTGGTTTTCAAAAAAAAAACCTATATACATATATGTGTGTATCATATATTATAACAATGTGGGCTATTTGGACAAAGAATGTACAGAGCATTTATGAGAGGATCATTAACTTGGACAAATCAACTCTATCAAAACTCAAGATTGCTTACTTTCAATCTTTCAGTTGATTGCAATACATGGGATTTGATAAAGTAAGTCTTGAGTTATGATGAGTTTGCTTTGTTAATTTGATGATCCTCTGCTGAACACCTTATATATTTTCAATCCAAATAGAAAACATTGTTGTAATACTACATATTGGCAAAATTGATAATGAAACATATTTTCTCAAAAAATATTTCCACTGTAGAGTTTTCCGGCCGACACCATTTTTTCATAAATATTCGAATATCCCAGAAACAGATAAGTCGTCATTCAAGGTATGGCATATTGTATATATTCCGGTATAACAGGAAGTTGAAGAGATCTTTGAATCAGAAATATCAGTCTTAAATCCCTGAAAATCAAATTTTCAGACCATAATTATGATCCGTTCTCCGAAAACGTTCAATACGCCATACAATGTGAGAAACCCAGTAAAGTGTTTAATTTGAAAAACATTCAGTCCTTGATATCAACCCCAAGTTCCGAAATTTAGAGCAACATTGTTCCAGATTGAACTTTTACGCCCGATACCCTATAGTTTTTTAAATTGAGGTCCTCATGTAAACAGAGCCTCGAAAGTGTACAATTTGGCCACCCTGTACATCACGAGCTAAATTGTGAGCACCCTCAGTATATCAATTTCAAAAAGACCCATCGGTGGTATACATTTCAAACGATTATTACGGGTGATCATGACGTACGCTCGAAAAGGGGAAAGGCCCCTTTTTCTGACACATATTTTCTTAAGCAACCCCTAAACAATCGAGAAATTTCGCAACCACCCAACATGTTTCCTCAATATAAACGCAATAAACAATAGCGACTGGCGCCAGAAATTGAGAAATGTTTACGGTTACAATCCAATTTACATCGACCGACTTGGACAGGTAGTATCTTTTTTATCTTTCTCTCTCTCTCTCTTGGGGAAGAGTTTCAAATCGAACAATTTCCGAAGACTGGTTAGTTCTTGAATGAACTTACCTTGACTTCAGAGGTTGATGGTCTAGCTGTATGGAATATCGGAAGTTTTGGTTTTCATTAACATCTGAAAGGTTTATTTCGAATTGATGGAGAAAATCCCAACGCATAATGCTTCATAACCATATACAGGGTGTTCCTGAATCAATCAACGCTCAACTGTAGATTTCTCATGAAAAAATAAAAATTTTTTCTTCTCTCCATTTTTGCCTCCGGATTTTTGTTTCCGAGATACAGGGCGTAAAAATTTATATTCTTCTCAGTTTTTTGCTCATATCTCAGGAACAATTAGAATTGCAGAATTGAGATTTTGTACATATTTTGTCACTAATAACAGGTACTTTCTTGCACCATACTCGCTTTCATTAGACGTGCCAGTGGCGGAGATATTGGATTTGCACAAAGGTTTTACCCAACTGTTACACCACTGGATAAATTTGCATTTGCTTCACACGAAGAAGGTACTACAGTTCATCGCCCTTAAGTGAACAGTTTTCGAGAAAACTGGAATTTTATGATCAATGAAAATTTGCTAACGCATTGTTAATTAATTTGTCATTGAAAAAATTAGTAGTGATAATTAACAAGTTTATTAATTTCAACAAAATTTGACAACTAGGTTCTCAAGTTTAAATTGCAAAGTTATTTTTCATTATTTTAGCGACCATAGTTAACAAGATTACAAGAATTGATCGAAATTACGCCCATTGGCTGAAATGCACGCATTATAACAACCTCTGGATCACGTTCCTATACTCCATTCACTTTTATAATGTAGCCCGGTTGGCCATGACATCCTGACAGATTTCACCGTGTATATTTTGAAATTGTTAGGTTATGGTCATTTTCCTGTCAGATAACTATGCAACGTTGTCCTCTCTACATAGAGGTCGTAGTAATTACTTATTTTTCAAATGTCAATCTACATTGATAAAGTAATGAATTTGAGAAAATATTATTTGAAATCGATAATTCCAAAGACCTGGCGAATGTTGAAGAAACTTTTGTCTCTGTTAATACTGGAAATATTTCACGTATATAAACATGGTTGAAAGATTTAGTTATGCTATTTTCTTGTAAGGAAATCAAGAATCGGGTTTTTCAAAATAAAGTCTTCAGTTCAGTCTTTTTGGGTGCACCAATAGAAGGATATTCTTTGTCGTCTCTTTCACTTAAAATCTTCCTTATTGTGTTGATGTGCAGCTAAAAAATAAATATCTATTCATATAAAATATAATTCCTTGGTTTTCACTTACATTCGTCGAAAATGTTGCATAGCTTGTGTTGAATTATTGATTCCGAATTATCAGGGTTACTATCAGAAAAAGCCGATTTCAATTCTACATAGCACTTCCTGATACTTTGCCTCTGCTTCTTCAAAACTACCTTCGGCATTTTTATTAGTTTGCAAGCGTTATTATGCTGAGATTTAGAAATCTAGAATCGATTGATATTGATAATAGTAGAAATTGAAATTTGGCAACGTCCTTTGACATTGCCGATATTTCATGAGTGCCAACCTGCGTCAGTTTTAAGGGAAAAAACTTGATAAACCTAAATCTTGGCCAACCGGGCTACATTATAAAAGTGAATGGAGTATATGAACATTGTTCATAATCTGAGGCGTATTTTTAATTTGCTCTGCTGCGGCTTTAACTCTAGCTGTCAACTGTTCTACAGTGCTAACAGGAGTTTCATAGACAACGGTCTTCATATGACCCCATCAAAAATTATTATCAATGGTAACTGTGTTAATTGTCATTCTGCTTTAATTTAATTTTTTATCATGAAATGTCAATTTTCTCGAAAACGGTTCACTTCACAGCAATGAACTAGGAGTAGCTTCTTATGTAAAACACATTGGCGCATCAGAATTTCCTGTACAAATGCAAATTAGTTTAGTGTTATAAAAGTTGGTGGGTAGAACCTTTGTGCAAATTCAATATCTCCGCCACTGACACGTCTAATAAAACCGAGAAAAGTGCAAGAAAGTAGGATTATCATTAGTGACAATCTGTGTACAAAAACTCCATTCTGTAATTCAAACGGTTTATGAGATATTAGCAAAAAAATCAAAAAAATTTAAGCTTTTGACACCCTATATCTCTGAAATGAAGACCCGGGGTAAAAAATTTTATTTTTTCATGGAAAATCCACAGTTGATCGTTCATAGGAACTCCCTCTGTATGTACAGAAGTTTGTTAATAAATCTTATACAAACAATCAATAGAAACACTGGCGTACCGTATAAGGCAAAAGCGTGTACGAGCTAGTTCGAAGGTATAGAAGAAGCGGCCACCCATCCAAGCACCGTCCTCGCTTATCGCGCTTTATCTCTCTATAAAACAATTTTATAATCTTCCGATTCATTCTCAAGATATTTTATATCCTATTACCTGATTTCAACTTGATCGGATTTGTATTTTTGCAAATATGTATTATGAAAATAATATTTCGAATAAATATACCTAACAAATCAAGGTGCAGATTTTTCACATTCCTAAATTTGATCTTAGTAATTAAACCCAAATATATTTGAGAAATATCAATTATCCAGGTTGATTCAATGAAATACCGTCTTATGTTCTCGAAGAAAATTATATCCATTCGGAATATAATTTCAACAGAATAAAAAAATAGTATCTGAGATCTAATATTTTAATACTTCCCAACTGCTGATCCTGAACTCACTAACTTCCGGAAGAATAACTTACAGATTGATTATGGAGATTTATGTTTACCCCCTCATTCAAAATAATTTTTACCAACACTGACCGTCGGTTTCACAAAACTTTTGACGTCCGATCAACTCGTTGATTAAGGTTAGTATTCGATGGTTGGTTTGAAAATGAACTGTAATCGAGCACATTATTTGCTGTTGACTGACAATCAAGCCCTTGATCGGATAATCAAAGTTTTGTGAAACCGGCCGTGAAGGTACGATCGAATTTAAATATAGCACTTTATCGAAAAATGAAGTCTTGAAATATAATGTCAGCGAAATATTATCGGAAGTTGCTGAAATATGAATTTTTTCAATAATTAATTATGAATGATATAATCTTTATATTATTATAGTCGGTAAGGAACACAACTGGTTCATTCGAAAATGTAATTTAACCTAGAAATATTATGTCTGTAGGGATTTGCCATCAATGTTTGAGATATCTTCAATACCCTCTAAGTAAAAAAACATGAGGTCTCCTGCAAACTTAATAACGGTGGTTTAAATTCTTGAAAAATTGCAATGTTTTCTTGATATAGTGCGACTAACCTAGCTTTTCGTTTCGGTAAAATCTTCATTGCTTGGATTTAGAGAATCTCCATGCATGGTAGTAAAAATATAATAATAATCGTTTTGACTAGGTCTTATGTGGAATTCTGATATCTTCCAGGTATTCACTGAATTGAACTGAATGTGGAAAAGGATTCAACAAGTATTTTTAAATTGTATAGAAGCACTCTAGTGAATTCAGCAGCTTTTGCACTACTCACTTATTGACTGCAGCAAACTCAACTTCACTTCCCGATGCAAAGATTTGGCGATCTTCTGTTGATATGGTGCACACAAAATTCTGCATGAATCTTTGAAGCTATCATTTTTCAATCAAATTTTAGGTTACAATTTTTGGAAATATTGGGAAACCAAAGAGTTTAATGGGTATATCTACGAATTTTGGGCGGGTTTTCCACATCCACAAATTCTGCCTTCTGCTCAATAACTGTAGTAGTCTGTTAGTCGTTTCTGTTCGATTATGAAGGTCGAATACATTCGAATAATATTTTCCCGATATTTCCAAAAATACAGATTGGATCGAATTGAAATCCACTGTTGGATTCAATTAATACAACTGGAAGGTTCATGCAGAATTTCGTCAGGACCATATGATTAGCAGATGGCAAAATATAAAATATTTGAAAACAAAGTTTTGAAATTATTTTTGTGTATTGTTCTAATGGAATCATATGCCATCATATCAGTCACAAAACTTCATCATCATCGGATCATCATTTTCGAGTAACTCTTCCAATAATATTGATACCGAAAAGAGAGAAATAAGCGCGAAATAAGATATATTTTTTCCCAGTACCTCCGAATATTTATATTCGATCAAACTGAAATTCACAACATTTTGGTTGAGAAGTGATCTCGAAATATTTGCCAAACGTTATTGCAGGCAGACTGTAGTTTTTGAAAAAGATCCGTTTCAACAAATCTGGAAAATTTTTGGCTGTACCACGATCGCCACGAAACTCCGCCTGAAGTTGACAAACAGTGAATTTCAATTCCGATATTGTCAGTTGTCGTTGATATATTGAGGGAATAATCTCAATATTTCGAGAAGACGCGAAATTTCACGTATTCTTTTAAATACTTCTAGAATAAATATCAGTTCGAACAAATATTGGGAACACTTCTGTTGAATTTTGATTCGTATGCCTGTGCCGAATTTTATGGAAACCAGATGAATAATTTATTTCAAATTCTTTTCCGATACCAAACTCAAATTTTGCAAAATTTTACAAAAAAATTCTTCTAAAAATTTCCTAACGAGTGGATAGATTCTAGCAAAAATCTGCACGGAAGTTGCGCGTAGGTACTCTCCAACTAATTTCGAAGCTTCAAACTGATCGCATCAGTTATTCTTAAGATATTGAAGAATCAATCTCAAAATTTCAAATAGTCATACCTCCGAAACCATTCGGCTGATTTCACCAACTAACGAAATTAACCGAGACTCCAACCAGAACATGAGAATTTCGAGTTCCCAGGTCCTTTCCCTCCAGACGGACGGACGACGGACAGAATTGAATTTGACTGCGGATTCTTCTGCAGGGAGTCCAACCAAATCGTTCAAGGACATTTTCGGCTCAAAATTTGATAATTACCGACATTTGGCAAAACTATAACACAGGGTTCCTCAGAATACATGCTCAAAAACCAAAGGCAAAATCGAATTATTTCCATCCTTATTACGTACGTGTTCTAGGGAACAGGGCGTCATCGTTTCGTCCTAATATCTGTTACTTTCGCTTTTTGAGCCGATAATGGTCTCAAAAGATTGGGTTGAACACCCTGAAGAAGAATCCGTGGCATAATTTGATTCTGTACGACCATCCAAATGAGTTCTAACTTTCGAAGGAAAGGACCTAGCTATTGGAAATTGTCTGATTAGGTTTGTAGTCCAAATATCTCGGTTGAGTTCGTTGATGGGTGAAACATTTTTCAAATTTTTGATGAAATTTTTTTTTCTCAGAAAATATTGATGAGATTTCAACGAAACTTGGCACAAACCTCAGAGTCAGTATATTCCAACAACGCTTCGAATTTGAATTCGATCCGATATTCACTTCCGGAGATATGGAGAAGAAAAATATGCAAAATTTCGAAGTTTTCGGGAATTTTAACGTTATTTCCGCAGTATCTCAAGGAGTAAGAATGCAATCAGATTAAAACTGCGTTATCAGGTGAAGAATACCAACGCGCAAATAGGTGCGAAATTTTGTGTTTCATCTAATAGTTTGAATTTGAACAAGCGCGAAAAAAACTCCTGACATAACGTCAGTGCTTTTCTAGAATTATATTATACAGGAAGCTCTTCATCGAAACGAAATCTTATAGACAAACACACATTAAACCGAAGTAACTCGTTCGCCCTTACAATCTTGAATGAACGATTTTCAAGATTAAACAATAAAATTTTCGATTTCCCCATGGCGCCTCAAAAATTCAGGAATCCTCTCGTACGTGTGTAATTGTGATCCCGACGAAGCGATACACATCGGTACAAGATTCCCTGCCCAGATTTGGTCCTTCGATCGAGATTCGATCGTATCTGGCTCGATTGAGAATCTATTGAAGTTGTCCGACGGCGGGCGCAGAGATATTTTTACCTGGTCGTCGCGGTTAGGCCTAATTATTAATTAGCTGGTGACAAATCTGCTGCCGATGGAAAGTGAGAATAGTGGCTCTGGCTTGATTGTTTTTTGGTAATATATTTCTAACGCGACAGTTAGGCTGAAAAGTCCGTAGGCTAGCATCAAAAATTCAGTTTTTCAATAGAACTTGATATTATCATTCAATATTAGTAGTTGCCTTTGAGGGCGATTTAGCGGTTAGGCGGTCATACAATTATTCGATATTTTTGTCTTCGTCCTCAAAATAGGCTTCAATTTCGGCGATCATCGGCGCGAAATTTCTGTCTAGCGAGCGTCCGCTTGAGCTCTGAGAACAGGAAATAGCGCCACGTGATGGTCACTGTTAATGATTTTTCCCTTTTCAAGATATTCAATGAATATTTTACCATCCGTATCCAGTAATTATGAGGCGCCGTTTATGGCAAAAGTGTGTTTTCAAATATATGTATTTTCGAGCCAATTATCTATCAGTTGCAGCAACATATTCATTTTTGTGCCGATATATTCATTTTTCGTTCCGATATATTTATTTTCTCCGAAACACAATATATTTTTGAGTTTGGTGTTACAAATATACACATTCGTGTTAACCAATATATTTATTAACTCGACCTATCCCAAGTCGTCACGAGAGGTCGCGCCGGCAGCGTTCGTTACAGTTCTGAGCTTTTGGCAACAAAGCGTAGTTATTATAGTACATTAGTCGCTCACAGTAAGCAATAGTTGGAAAAGTTATTCCACTTACAGAGTTCTTTTATCTTTTTTCCTACGTTCATGGTGCCAAGTTCCAAAATAATAGCATTAGAAGACCACGATACAAATAACATAACCATATACTTAGTTGTAGCAGATCACAAAGAGATTAGGTGCGTTTTTATTTTCGATGAAAATGAAAACGCACCCACTCAAATGGCTGTATACAAATACCAACAATAACAAGTTTAAGTTTACTGTTTGATTTGTGCTATTGCAAGAAGTGTTAAATAAGGATTATGAATGAATGATGCATCAATTGGCCATAACACTGTGTGAAATTCCACTTCGTGAAGTACCGTTGACAAAATCGTAATTTCACATTTCTTGCCGTAGACAACTACCAACCGAATGAACTAAATTGTACTCTTAGTATTAAGACACAAACCAACTGCTATATGGATTCCTTAATATAATAATTTCTGCTCATCTACAAGATAGATAACGAAGAAACATATCTTTGGTTATGTTATTATAAATGAGCATTGTACTCATCTGTCTTCTCATCATACACAACATGCTACAAAAAAGTAAGTTTTCTGCTTTCGATATCAACAATCTATAAGCCAACTATTACCCAGTGTAGGTACTACACAAAAAGATAACTACGTGATATGTTGTACTAATGGCTACGCCATGTTGCCATATGCTCGGAACTGTACTAAACGCTGCCAGCGCGCCCTCTCGTGACAACTTGAAATAGGTCGAGTTAATAAATATATTGGATACCACGAATTTGTATATTTGCAACACCCAACTCATAAATATGTTGTGTTTCGTAGAAAATAAATATATATCAGAACGAAAAATAAAGATATCGGCACACAAAATGAATATAATGCTGTGACTGCTAAATATATTTGCTCGAAAATACATATATTTGAAAACGCACTTTTGTCCCAAACGGCGCCTCATACATAATATTGATGCTATAATCATCTTGCCAGTCGGCTTTTGCGTCTTTCCACGCTTTGGAGGCGGTTTATCACTTGCAGTCCACTCGTCTGAAAGTCGGTTGGACTCCGGTGTGAAATGATGGTGCCATGGTTCATCCATTGTCACATATCGCCGCAAAAATTCGAGTTTATTACAATTGAACAGCTCCGGACACTGCTTGATATCATCAATTCGTTGTTGTTTTTGTTCGATCGTGAGCTCTCGCGGCACCCACTTTGACAAAAAAGCTTTCGCATATCCAAATATTCATTGAAGATATGTCCAATAAGATCCTTCAATATAGTTAGGGTTCAGCTTCACTTTACGCTCTTCAAAAATTATTTTGGGAACTTTTTTGATGTTTTCATCGGTAACAGCCTCTTAGGGTCGTCCACTGCTTACATCGTCTGCTCATTTCGCCTCGTTCGAATTGAGCAAACCATTTCTCTGCGGTTGATTTTCCTGTTGCGAAGCCAGAATATAATGTTTATCAAGGCAAACCTCGGCTTCAATAGTATTATTCTGGCAAAAGTCAATGCTTTATTGACACAAAATTCCTTTTCATAGTTGCTTGACTAAAAATGCTATAAGTCGCATATTAATAGTGAAACAGCTGATAAATTTTCACACGTGTTTACTATGTACTTTAAAAATAACGTTTCAATTAAAATTGTTATGTGCTGAGGAGGAAAGAATACATATTTTATTTTGACCTTGACCTTCACTTCAAAGGAAAGGTATAATTTTTAGTGCAGCTATTCTCCTTGAAAAAGCAGAAACTTTTGTTTGAAACTTTTTCCACCGGATTGTAAATCCAAAAGATATGCTTGCAGGAATATCGATGCAGAAACTTCCATGTAATGCAATTAATCAATTATCAGAAGAATTTAGAAAGGAGTCGAAGTCCAAGGTCATTATTTCGAATATTTACTGAAATGATATGAAATTCACTCGAACATTAGCAATATTGAAATCATTCAAGATTTTTTCCGAAGCATTTGAATAAAAATATAGAGTATATTTTGAAATCCGGTAAAACAAGGTTTTAAACAAAAATTCCTTTTTTGCGCGCATGTTTTAGTGGAACAGCGTGCTATCGTTTTGTCCAAATATGTGTACTTTTCGTTTTTTGAGCCGAAAATGGTCCCAAACGACTAGGTTGGACTCTCTGATGATGAATCCGGTGTCAAAATCAATTCTGCCCGGCCAGCCGACGACACGATAACTGTAGAACGGAGCCAGCTGGCGACTTGTAACTTTCAGATTAGGTCGCGCATTAGAATGCGCCGGTTAAGTTCGTTAATGGGACAAATCGGAATTCGGAGGTTATTTTGTTTACGGTCGGCCGTTAGGCACACAACTACTCCTGGAAGAGACGACTTAGAAACTCGATATTTGTAGAGTAGGTTTGGCCCTTAATTACGAAGGCCGAATTCGTGAATGGTAATGATTCCGCAGATATACCCATTCAAAATTTTATTTTTCCAATAGTTCCAAAAAACCAGATTCGATCGAATTGAAATCCAGTAATTTATCGAAAAAAAACAAAAAAAAGCTCTGCGAGGAAGACTGGAGCTTTTGGGCGCATGTTCCAATTCGCTTCCAGAGGTCATCTGCACTGAACATGCGCGCAAAAGCTGCTGCCTTCATGGCAATGCTTTTCTAGGTTTTTTTTAGAATCTTTACCTTTCCGTTTGAAAAAACTAAGTTGAACTTGAAATAACTTTGAAGTGAGGTCAAGGTTAAAAAAATTTCACTATCCTACCCTCTCGATACCTATTAGTTTTTCTTTGAAACATTTTTTCTGAGGTATATAGTTTTTGAGATAATTCACTGTCTCAAGTTGAATGCCCCACCCTGAATAGATTCTATTAGATTGAAATCTAGTACTTGCTCGACAATTATGGCCTGCAGTAGTACAGCTCTTTGGAAGATATTCTGAATTCCTTCATCATGCAACCTTATACTGTTATCCTGTTCAATCTGAATCTGAAATTTATATCTTATCAAGATACCTTACATCAATCAGTGTAACTCACACCAACCATATTTGAAGAAATATCTCCTCGTACCATAACATATACACCATATCGCGTCGAAATGAAGCAACCTCAATAAAACCTCCATTCTTGCAGCTACCTGAACCATTAGATGAATTATTTTTATAACAGAATGGTGCCGGGAACGTACTTCATTAACACATCAGCGACCATTGTGGTGATATCTTATTTTATTGGCCAGCATGAACACAATTGAATAAAGGGGACTGTGGCGTCTTCGAGAACTTCAATTTTGACTCGTAAAATTTGTCTGAAGAAATTCTTTAATTGCAACTCTCTTGTGTTTAATGAACTCTAACGGGAGACACTCACGAGGCTTCTTTTTGGGGCATTCTGGAAGCCAGCCTCGCAGCCCAAAGCCTTCGGCTTACATACTCTCTCCAAGGTCGCTATTCTGGATTGCGATGATATTGGCGAATGAAGATACGCGCTACTCCCTCTGGTGGCTATTAGAGTAACCCGAGGTACAGACATTATCATTAGCAAGTTGAAAGAAATGTTAAGAAAATCAGAAAGTTTATGCATTTTTCTTGGCGTTTGTGTGATTTTTCAAGTTTCTACAAAGAAAAAGCAAACTCAAATTTACCGTTTCCATAGATTTCTACAGCCCGGTGAAAATTTCGAGTTTGGGTGAAAGAAACTTTAACAAGTAGGGCCTGAAAGTGTAGAAGAATCGATAAAAACCTTGGCAACTTGTAACTCAAAATTGGTGAACCAACAAACAAGATTTATGAGAGGCTGTTACCTGCATTTTACCGATGATGATCATTTTTATATAGAGGTAAGCAGGAACTGCTCATGAAATATTAGATCTCATTCGTGAAGACAATTTTCTTCCAGGCCTCTAATCCAAGCAGAGGAATTTACTTAAGAGGAATGCTATTCCCTCCAGAAATCTGCCTGTTGAACTGATCACTAAGGAACAACGTAAATGTTTTAGTGATAGAACTGACCGATTGAAACAAAAAAGTCTCAACAAGGAAATATCTGGTGATGAATACTCTTCGCTCACAGTGCTTCTGCTAATGAAATCAAATTAGTACAGGGCTTATTTATTACAGCTTTTTCAAGACCAATCGTATGAATGTTGTATGAATTTATTGGTCAATCCATAATGAATAAGGCTTACGGTAAAGGTAGCATTAGTTTTATTTGAATGTATTCATTTTATTCACAATATATTGTGTAAATTTAGTCCTTCCCTATAAAAATAGTAATGTTATGAGTATTTGTCTATTATTCCAACAAGTACCTATGTTTTACAATACTATGTTTTTCAATTTTTTGAGCAGTAGATCTGAGGTGGCATTCGATCAATAATCAATAAAAGTTGGATATGAAAAAAGTTGAAAGTTTATTAGTTTTGCAAATAACATGCATCTTCCTGGACACTTCTGGAAGTGTTTGTACCTTCAAGATAGCTTAAGAAATCCACCAAACTTCTCTTGCCATTTCGGATCTGAACATAAATAATATTAAAATACTGTCTAACCTCGGAGATATCCCCGTGGTTTTAGAGTAGCTACACTGAATTAGATTGAAGGATGATACATACCTACTTCATAAGAATGGAATATGTACTCCGAGTAATACTCACGTCAATCATAAAAGTCCTTGAATAAATCGTGAAATCAAAAATAATCAAATCAAACACTAACAAACAGTGCAAAATCGAATATCAAAACAAAATCTATGTCTATACCTAATTCAGACGCCAATTGGCGTCTGAATTTAAGATTGCAGTGCTACGGTGGCCAGTTTGAGAACCTCAGATAAACAGATAGGAGCTGGGTTTCCTAGTGTTTGCTTATGTATTTGATTGTTAAAAATTCGATTTAACAATTTATTCAAAGACTTTTTCAGTTAACAGGAGTGGTTCTCTGTGTATGAATATTTCTTTTTATTGAAAAAGTTATGTCTTATCTATTCAAATGCTACAATTATTGTTAGAAGTATTTTTTTATCAACTTATTTCAACCCTAAATGGCAAGACTCATTTCAAATCATTCGGAATTTGCTGAAGGCACAATAATTCTAGAAGTGTTCAGGAAGATGAAAGTGATATTATGTTGCATATTAATTGCAAAGCTGAGCTTTCAACCTTCTTACTTACCCGAATTGATCACATACCCACTCAAATCTACTACTCAAAAAGTTATATATCAGATAGTAATGTATAACATACTTATTGGAATAATAGACAAAAACCTAGAAAAGCACCAACGTGTCAGAGCTTTTGCGAGCATTTTTAGAGGAGGTGATCGGTATGGCAACGAATTTGAAGATGCGCGCAAAAGCTCCTGAATTCACGTTACTGCTCTTCTAGTTTTTTTTGAGTTAGGTATTTCGGAAAAAAACGACACCGAGGAAAAATCCACGAAATTTTAAATTTTTTCCCTATGTATGTCTCCGATAATTATCATCGTATCAAACAAAAATTCAGTACACTGCTGTGAAATATGAAGCTCTCAATCTGAGAAAATTTTTTCTCTGAATATGATACACAGTTTCCGGAAAAAGAATGACTAATACTCAAAACAACTTTTTTATTTATATGGGGAAGGACTCCATTTCCACTATATCTTGTGAACAAACCGAATACATTTACATAGGAAAGTTACAGGAATATTTTCAAAATAAACATTTTCGAAAAATAGCTGGCAACTATATCTAATGGTAATAGCTATGAAGTTGCGGTTTTCGTCAATGACTTTCTCAGGAAAATTGGCCCTCAAACATTGACATCAGTTTTCGTCTATCTAGTACACCAATATAAGACTTCCCATTCAAAAGTGTCCAATTTGGCCCACCCTCTACATACTTATGTAATACAAAAAATTATTGAATTATCAAGAAACGAATAACTATCTTTCAACTTAAACGATTCACCTATCTGCTGATAAATAAATGAAGATAAAAATGTATGTATTCAGCATCAATTTCCATATATTTTTTACGGTTGTTATCTGTATTTAATTATTATCCTAATCTGGATGGATAATTATTCGACAAAAATACGTGTGGGAGAATGATTAATTTTGGAAAAGTGAATAAACAATTTCAGGCTTTGATAGTCGTATTTTGAAGGGAAAGAATTGTGAACTTCTGATACCAATCTTAAAAACTCAATTTTCAATAGAAACAACTAAGAAACTTTTCATTTGGTATCAGATTTGAAACTCAAACACAAACAAACAATTCATTAAGTAATTAAATCTTTTCAATGGTTTCGCAAATATACTGACGGCCAACTGGCTTCACGCTTTGTGAAACTACAAAGCGTTGATCACTGTTAATCTGAGAATCAAGGGCTTAATCGTCCGATCAATATCAAATCTAACGCTCAATAATCTGAATTAACCGGGAATTAACGATTGGACGTCGAGATTAACAAAATCGTCGATGAACGGCCGTTGTTTGCCGATTAGGCTCTATTTGGGTTCAAAAAAACATTTCCAAGTCCTGATTAACCTAGAAATTTCACTCGATCTTCGGTTTACGTTGATTGGACAAATTCGGGCAATCAAGTCAGTTAATCAGCGTATTGAAGAGTAATGGATCATTAGTAAATCTTGAAATTTTTTCAATATACTACATTGGTCTTCATTATCAGGAGAGAGTTCTGTTGATTACAAAATCATTCAAGTCGCTAGCTTGCTCCGTTCGACAGTCCGTAAGCAATCGATTTTGACACCGGATTCGTTATCAGTGAGTCTAACCCAGTCGTTTGAGACCATTCTCGGGGGAAAAATCGAAAATAACAGACATTTGGGCAAAACGATAGCACGATGTTCCCCACATGAGCGTAACATGGCAAGTCCAAGTTGGGCATGAAACCTGAGTTCCTTTCTATAGTCCGTTTCAGAATGATTGACATCTCGAGCGGCTATGGAAACTCCAAATTATGTTGGCGATAGACCAGTCAGTAACATTTGTCTTGCAGGATCCATGTTGGTATTGAGAATAATACTGACTTATGACTTTTTCAAGTTTGAGTTAACTTACTAAAAATATTTGGAATTTATTTCTGATTGTGTATGTTCTTGATTCAAATCAAAAATTTTGGATTTGGGTATTTCTTAAAGCTTACCGAATTGAAAATGGCTGGAATTCATCAAGATACCTCTCGCCTAACTACAAGAGAACGTGGGGCACTGTACCGGTTATACTGCGAGTTTTTCAGGGATTCATCAGATATTTCTGCTACTATTAATCGCGTTTCGCTAGTTTTTCAGGTAATCAATCATTTACCTATTTAAGTTTTCTGATTAATAAATAAGTCTTAAAATTCTTGATTCCACCAAGTACTGTCCAAAGAATTTTGAAGAAAAAAGAAGAAGGCAAGTCAGTACAGCCAGGAGTTAGCAGTGGAAGGAAACCACATTATTATACCTTCAAAGAGACGTTAAACGACGTTATTTTTTCGAAAATTAAAAGCAATGAATATATCAGTTTGAATATAATTTTTATTTTGTTCTTTTCCTCCCTAAATTCTGAGGAAAAATAGCGCAGAGCTAGAACTTGGATGAATTTATAATAGTCATCAAGAATACTAAGATTGCTGAAGAGTGAAATCTTCATTGAGAAGGAACTCCAAGTGATCTTTGATAACCTATGTTTTCATTATTTAATGAATGATATCTCAAAATTGGAGTTTCTCGAAAGTCTGAATGATTTTATGTTGAAGCATTCCACGCTATTCTCATCATCAATCCTGAATTTCCATGATTGATCTGCAGTGAAATAATGTGGCTGTGTATTTTTAGTCGTCAGTTTAGCTGTTCGCCTTTCGGCAATTGAAACTAAGTTTGAAAATTTGTCAATGCAACAATGATGAAAATAATTTACGGCCTCTGTACAGGTTTAGAGCATCAGAGTGTTATAAATAATCTCAACAATTTCAAATCAAATTTGCCTTGAAAATAATTTCATAGGTTATATTTATATATTTTAATCTATGATCAACACACATAAATTTTTAGTTACTTTTTGTAACTAGAAATAAAGCCGCGACTAGATTTTCATGGCCTGCTCTGATGTCAATAGTTTTGAAATCAACTATATGTTATTTTTTCCAATAGTGACGACAATGAGTAACGTTCGACCTTGAATCAAGTTCTATCTCAGAGTTCAGCTTTCTTCCAACAGTTGCTCGTTGCTTACAAACAGGAACATCCTGATTTTGGTTTTCAATTACAATCGATATTCGAATCAGATTATTTTTACCACAGAATGAAGTTAATACCTGTAATTACTAGAGTAAAAACAGCAGGTTGTTTCTATTACCGTGATTTATTTCTATCGCCGTTCAAGTTTAAATTATTGCTTTCTGAACTAGTCAACAGAAAAATTTATTGTGATATCTCTCGTCAGGTGTACACACTATTTCACTGTGATAAGTGGAATAATTGATTATAAGCTGAAATAAATATTCCAACTGAAGAAGAAAACAAATTGAATTTGATTGTTAGTTGTTTTGAACTATCTATCGTATTGCGATTATATGTTGTTTTGAATGAATGTTATTGATTTAAATTATTTTTTGTAATTTGTAATATGTTTGAGAAAATTGTATTTCAACGAATGTGTGATTTCCTCATGAATTTTGCTTCTGGGCAGGTAGGTCGACGCAAACTGATGCTGGCTCTGAATTTATTGAGTCTATTCACTGCTCCTTAGATGAGTCTTATCATGTCATGGGTATTTTTTTTTATCTCTCAAGAGCTCTCGATGATTTACAACACCATTTCATCGGGGACAAGCTTTATCAGATGGGATGCCACGGGATATTTCTGGAGTGGATACGGAGTTACCTATCGGATCGTAATATATTTGTCAACCATACCAATTGTAACTCAGGAGAATATCACAACAAGCTTGGTGTCCCTCAGGGTTCAGTTCTGAATCCACTCTTGTTTTTACTGTTTACTAATGATTTACCGGACCGCCTAATTGCAGAAACCATTATTTTATTCGCTGATGATACTTCTTTGGCTATCCGACCGAGTAATCTAGACGAACTGAGGATTATCTGCTTCTCCAACAGTTCACTTCATGGTGTAGACGTAATTATCTCAGGGTCAATTTTAGTAAAACCTTAATTATTATGTTTCAATGCCTGGACACATTTCAATCCTCTACACCGGTGTTGATAGTTGCTGATCAATCCTTCTAAACAGTTGAGTGTGTTAAGTTCCTGGGACAATATGTTGATAGGTTATTAAGATGGGGCTTCGACATTGAACATCTGTGCAAAACTTTGAGCAAGTCGTACTATGCCATTCATCGTTTGAAGGGAACTCTCCCAATAGATGCGCTCTTAGATGAATATTACTCCTTAGTTTACAGTCATCTCACTTACAACATTATTCTTCGGGGTGCTTCGCCGGAGATGGATAAAGTGTCCATTATGCAGAAGGGGATTATGCGTATGATTTTCAATATTCGACCTAGAAACTCCTGCAGAGAAATCTTCAAAAATTTCAAAAGTCCCACGCTTCCATCCATTTATATTTTGAATTGCCTCTTGTATGTGCGAACGTATCGGCATAATCTCATGAGGTGTTCCGGTTTCTATAACTATAACACTAGACATTTCAATACTATCATTGTCCCTAGGCACTCCTCCTCCAAATTCAGATATTCGCTAACACTCGTGGGTATCTCTTGTACAATCACTCACCTGATAGATTCAAAAATTTTAACAATTCAAAACGAATATCAAAGAATTGTTATACACCAGAAGCTTTTACAACACAGTTGAGTATTTTTCAAATGAGCTTCTTTGAGAGATTGTTATATATTTAGGTACAATTATTCTACTATTTATTTATTGTTCTTTGGCATATCCTACATATCTTTGTGATAACTTAAAGGACGAATAAATTATTATTGTTATTATTATTATTATTATTATAATTCATCTTTCGCCTTTCTCAACTATTTGAATATCTATATTTTATTGTTGTGCACAATAAAAATGAAACAACCCGCTTGTGGTGAAGAATAAGATCATTTTCATTCTGACCAAATGTCTGTGGTTTTAGAATTCCGATGACTCCAAGATAGCTGAACTGATGCCGAATAAATCGTTATATTCATTTCTGTTCTGCCATCGGCGGCCTGACCGAATTGAAAACAACTATACTCAATTCAAAATCGAAATTCATGGAAATCTGGTTGATATATTTTCAACTCAGCTTCACTTTCTGATGGAACGAATTCAGAATCTTTCAAATATACAGTGCGCGTCAAAATTATGGAACAAATTCATTTCCTCAAAAGAAACATATTTGGCATCAAAATGCTGAAACAGGTCCATTTTTGTTTCACTTTCACCAAATTTATATGCATTTTTGGAGGATTTTTGTCACACCCTGTGCCATCCCCATCAACCCTCTTAATTTTTTGAATGGGAAAAGTAGGTCAAGTGGTACTTTTTTGGCAAGGCCTTTGTATCTTCTTTACAGGTGTGCAAAAATTTACAAGAAAAAAAATTTTTTTTGAAAAATTTGTTTGTTCAAAGAGGTTTTCAGTATGTGCACTTTGTCATGGCTCATTTACTTTGAGACGATTGTACCTGATGAAATTTGTCACCGAATGAAAGTCGACCATTACAGTTTTGTTCATGCACAACTTTCAAAATTTTTGCACGCCTGTAAAGATGATACGAAGACCTTGCCAAAAAAGGTGGGTTGATGGGGATGGCACAGGGTGCAACAGAAATCCTTCAAGAATGCATATAAATTTGGTAAAAGTGAAACAAAAATTGACCTGTTTCAGGATTTTGTTGCCAAATATTCTTCTTCTGAGTAAATGAATTTATTCCATAATTTCGCGGAATCAACGGGTGGATTGAACCAATTCATAATTTTGGACTTCATAATTGAGCTCGAAATTATTAAACACTAAGCAAACAAAATTACAATGTGTCTGACGAACCCGCTCCTGATTTCACTCTGTTACACGTCTAGACATCATATCCCACACATGTCCAATTGGATTTAAATCTGGTGAAGGGGGTGGCCACGGCAAAACTTCAACGTTAACCTTTTGGGAAGAGTCTATAGTTCGACGATTAAATGAGGACGTGCGTTGTTTTGCTGAAAAAAGAAGCCTAGACGGTAATTCAGTCAAGGTATAAGAGGGGTTGGTAGGACATCGCCAACATATGAGGCAGTTTTCATATTTCGGCGAATGTACAGAAGTGGTAAACTGGCTCTTTAAATTGAAAGGAAGGATGCGTATAATATGCACTTTGAATGTTTACTGATCTGCAGTGATAGCTCATAATTGACCGCTACTCACAAAATTACTCACATGCTTTAAAATTCCTCACAGATGTCAGTATTTACTCATAAATTGGCAACCATGCAGTGATCCCATCTCGGCTGAGCATCGCAGGTTATGTGCTGTCGACGTCTACCGCCACACGACTGTAGCATCGATTGCGAACTCCACCTCGATCGCTAAACCCTTGTTCTGTCCGTACCCTTAAGCTTGATAACCTTCTCACAATCAGTGGTACAATCAGTTCTAAGATTGTTATCGAAAAAGTAGTTCAATACAAGAATTCAATAAAAAAGTGTTATCTCTCTTATATATATATATATATGAAGGCTCTTGTGGATGACCCCCAAGTTTATACCACATAACGCCTCCGCAGTATCGATATGGAGGTAAATGTTGGTTCATTTAAGCAAACCCACATCATCGATGAAATTGAAATCGATATGTTATTACTGACGCAAAAGTCTGATTTATCAGAACCAGTGGCATAAAGTTGGTGTTTACAAATCGATTCTTTAAGGAATAATGACATGAACTAATGAGTGGAGTTGAATAAATGGAAGTCGTTGGGTTCTTGTACACATATATTTTGTTCGAGCGAATATTTTAACTTTGTTGAAATTGAAATAATTATTTTCTCTTACCCATTGACGAATGGTATTTATTTCCGCTTCCGTTGCGGAAATGCACTCCTCCTTGTTGCCAATCCTTTTCATGATATAGAAAAATTAGATTAGCACTTATGTGAGTTCAGGAGCTTTAACGCACCCGTTCCAATACTTGGCCATTGGGGTCGCTCACGTATTAACTTCAGCAAAGGCAGCTCCTTATGAACGATATTTCACACAAATTTGCATCTCTTCCCGGACGCATGTTTTGGGCAACTGTGTGCTATCGCTTCGATCAAATATCTGTAACTTTCGGCGCTGGATAAGTTTGTTAATGGGTGAAATCGGCTAAGCGGTTTCGGAGTTATAGCCATTTGCATTTTTAAGATTATTTCCTCAATACCTCAGGAACTACTATGGGGAGGTCGGGTTGAAACTTGGAAGTGTATTATACCGTCGCGCAAATGTTTGCAAAATTTCGTTGAAGCGGTGAATTAAAAAAAAAATTTTTTTCGGATAATTTGGAAAAATTTTCATTTTCGGAAACTATTCTTCAGATTTCAATGAAATTTGGCACATACCACGAATCCAATATTTCACAAATATCAGTTCGATTCGGTTTTAATTTCAATGATGTTGGGAAAGAAATGTTGAATTTCGTGTTATTTCCGACCTGTCTCATAAACTACTGATCGACTCAAGATAAAACTTCACTTATATTATACAGTGCGCGTCAAAATTATGGAACAAATTCATTTTCTCAGAGGAAAAAATTTGGCAACAAAATCCTGAAACAGGTCAATTTTTGTTTCACTTTTACCAAATTTATATGCATTTTTGAAGGATTTTTGTTGCACCCTGTGCCATCCCCATCAACCCTCTAAATTTTTTGAATAGGGAAAGTAGGTCATGTGGTACTTTTTTGGCAAGGTCTTTGTATCTTCTTTACAGGCGTGCAGAAATTTTCAAGAAAAAAATTTTTTTTCGATAAATTAGTTAGTTCAAAGAGGTTTTCAGTATGTGTACTTCGTCATGGCTCATTTACTTTGAGACGATGGTACCTGATGAAATTTGTCACCGAATGAAAATCGACCATTACAGTTTTGTTCATGCACAACTTTAACCGCTTTCAACCCCCTCGGGTGAAAAATTTTTGTTTCTCCATTAAAGGGTTCGTAGGGGTTGATAGTTGTGCATGAACAAAATTGTAATGGTCGACTTTTATTCGGTGACAAATTTCATCAGGTACCATCGTCTCAAAGTGAATGAGCCATTACAAAGTGCACATACAGAAAACCTCTTTCAACTAACTAATTTTTTAAAAAAAAAAAAAATTTTCTTGAAAATTTCTGCACGCCTGTAAAGAAGATACAAAGACCTTGGCAGAAAACTACCACATGACCCACTTCTCCTATATTCAAAAAATTTAGAGGATTGATGGGGATGGCACAGGGTGCAACAAAAATCTTTCAAAAATGCATACAATTCGGTAAAAGTGAAACAAAAATTGACCTGTTTCAGTATTTTGTTGCCAAATATTTTTCTTCTGAGAAAATGAATTTGTTCCATAATTATGACGCGCACTGTATAAACATTGTATAAAGATAATTATACAATGGTATAAAGTAGCGCATCGGTACTTTATATATCTACTTTCGAAAGTTCATCCCCATCGTGTCAGTAAGTCTCGAGATATTGTGGAAATAACTTCAAACTCATTGTGTTACTCTGAAACGTTTGGATTTTATCTATCATCGTTGCATTTTGATAGGCAACCTATAGTTTCAAGTCGCTTACCAGTTCTTTTCGAATGTTAAAGTGGCAACATACGGCCGGCAGGACATAATTGAATTTCATATTGGATTCTTCATCATCAGAGAGTCCAACCATTTTCGGCAACGTTTCGAGAATATTCGACATCTGGGCAAAATGATAACGCCCTCTTTCTCTGACCAAACGCATGGATATAATATGGATGTAGTCGTCTACGGTCATGAAAATGCACGATGTTCAAACTACCGAAATTTTGCAATGTTTCAAATTCTACGACCTAACAGAGATAAAAAGTTCCATTCCATATATTTTCTGGGTGAAAGTCTTTTTTAAACAAGTTACCTTGGCCAGCCGGCATTCCAGACATATCTTCGGATGAGCCATGCAAGAAACAGTGATAAATACTGGACGCCTGTCTCAAAGACTGTAACTAATTGACGATAAGAGATAGACCTACTCCGGAAGTGGGGCTCATTATTCTCACGGAACAAGATCAAGAGCTTTTTTGATTATTCATATTTGTAAACGCAATGAAATTTCACGTCTCGTGAACCTAGATTGTTGTTCGACAACCCATTTTGTTTTCATGGTACATAAACATCCTACATGGCCTTCGTTATGTTGAATTGTTTTTCGTGTTATCCTTTTTCAACTCATCACCGAGTTTCAATTTGATTGCATAAGTTATTCTTGAGGTAGGTACTGACCTCGATATTCAAAATGGAAATACTCCGAAACAGTTCGGGGGTTTTTGTCCCTTAATCAACTCAATCGAGACACTCATGATGTGATCATACCCCGCAAAGTTTAGAACTTCAGGGACGACATAATTGAATTTGACCATGGATTCTTCATCAGTAAGTTCAACTTCATGGTTTCAGAGCATTTTTCACCTCAAAATTCGAGAATTACTGACAGTTAATCTAAATGATAAAGCTCTTGTTCTCCACAACAAACGAGTAAAAAATCTAGAAAAGTACTGCCGTGAAGGCAGCAGCTTTTGCGCACATGTTCCATTTTTCTCTCCATTACAGTTTTTGTTTTTCCAAATATTCTTGAATATGAATTCACTCCATTTTTCACTCCATTTCAGTTTTTGTTTTCCCAAAAATTCTTGAATATAAATAAGTGGCAACATTGCGTATTCTTACAATTTTTTTCAGCCATTTGCGCCCAAAACTTATTTTCGAAAAAAACGAACTCTGGCCTCCAAAAATCACCCCGTTATATTCGAGGTGTTGATGGCTCCTAACTGGAAACTTTCCATGTTACCAAGAAAAACTCATTCATGATTTTCCACAATTCCAACTAATAATTATTCATTGAAATTCATTAAATCATCTAGTCTAGGTTTTTTCTGTGCTTTCCGGTCCCAGACTACCCACACTGTTCAAAATTTCGAGTTTTCTCTTGATAAATCGGTAAGTTTTCACCGCAGGTATAGGGTTTTGGCAAATAACTCAGAAAGCGTCAATTTATTTCGTTCGAGAGATGCTGGGCCGGCTCATTCCTTCTATTTTACGGAATACCTTATAGAATAAAAAAATTTGAAAAAAGCACTGACGTGAAGTCAGCAGCTTTTACGCGCTTGTTCACATTGCGAAATGTTGACTTGGAAATTTCAGTGAAGTTTCAATGAAATATAAAAATTTGCCAAAAAAATCTTTTTTCGAATTTTTCCATCGATAATTCTTCTTATTGACACTGTTCATCTCCCAACCAAGTTCCATCTCGATCAGATAAATATTTTTCGAGTTATTGAAAAATCAAAATTTCAAATGGCTGTAGCACAAAAACCATTCAGCAGATTTGGCCCATTAACGAACTTAAGCGAGATATTCAGGATCTTAACCTAACTTCAATATTTCAGGACTCTAGGTCCTTCCTTTCGAAAGTTACAGCGCACACAGCCGGCCGGACAGACAGAATCAATTTTGACTACGGATTCTTCATCAGTCAGTCTAACCTAGTTGTTTGTGACCAATTTCGGCTCCAAATTCGAAAATTACAGATATCGTGACGATATGATGACGCTGTTCCCAGAACAAGCGCGTAAAAATTCAACCGCACGATGCAGTATACAAACCTAGCCCAATTCAGCGGAAAAAATTCTATAGGAAGCACTGACCTGAATTCAGCAGCTTTTGCGCGCAGGTTCAAATTCGTTGCCAAAGCGCTCATCTTTTCAGGCGTTGACCCCGCCAAAGGCACCTTTTACTTCCTGATGAAATGAATTGAGGATTTTGTCATCATATTATCCTCACGAACTTAGTTCACGGACCTCCTCCTCAATGCCGATCGTAAACACAATAGCTTTCGGCATAAAAACGCGTTAATTATAGAAAAGGTATATACAGGGTGATTCCGGAGGAGACCGTCAGATTTAAGGATAAGTTTACACTAGTCAAGATAGTCTCGGAACAATGTTTGGTTTATTGTTGGAGGTCTCTATCGAGAATATACAGGGTGATTTTTCCGATTCGACCGATTTTACTTTTATCGATAACTTTGGTATGGTTCATTCGATTTTAATGAAATCTTCAGTAAAGTATGATATAGATGAGCACATTTATTAATTCTAAATTTTATTTTCAAAATATGCGGTTGTTAATGTGATAATTCCAGATTAATCGTGCAGGTTGAAAAAACACTCAGTACTTCGCGTTTCCGAAAATTCGCTATCTGTTTGCGATTCTACTATAACAAGTGATCATTTGAGAGTTTTTAGTTTTTTTGGCACACCTCTAGTTTTCCGAAAAAATTTTTCCAAAAAGAGACAATGTCGAAATTTAGCTTCATTCGATTCTACTTTCATCAATAACTTTGGTATGGCTCATCTAATTTCGATGAAATTTGCAGTGTAGAACAATCTGAATGAGTTCATTCAATAATTGCTACAATCTCTCAAAATACAGGGTTGAAATTGTGATAATTTCGCCAAAATATAGATTATTTCGAACTGAAATCCAGTACTTGATTGAAAAATGACAGTTTAAAGGTTAATGCAGAATTTCGTGAGGATAAAACGATCAGAAGATCCCAGAACAATAAATACATATTCGAAAAAAAAACTTGAACCTTTTTCCTAATTATTGATCATCAAGGCATTTTGTACAGAGTTGTCCATCAGCATTTTCAAACTCGTTCCTAACTCGATGATTGAATCAGTATTTTATCAGTTATTTCCGAAAGAACAACGATACCGAGAAAAAAAACCACAAACTTCGACTTATTCTTCTCCGAAAATTATACTGTATCATACCGAAATCTGGTGCATTGGTGTAAATTATTACGTTTCATGCGAGAACAAATTATATTTAAAATATAATGAGGGTTCCCGAAAAAAAAGTTCGAAAAAAGTTATGTTTCAACTAACTGCCAAGTTTCAATTCAATCGCTCAGGTAGTTCCCAAATAACGGGGAAATAACCTCAAAATTTCGAATGGCTATAACTACGATAATAATAATAATAATAATAATAATAATAATAATAACTTTATTTAATCCTTTGTGACACAACATGGTGTATAGGACAAGTCAGAATAAGAGTTATAATAAAAAATAACAATAAAATTTAAGAAACCAAAGAGTCACACAAATATTCTTGGACAGAGTAGTAGCCTTTTACTAAAAGAAGGTTCTTGACTTCTTTTTTGAACAACTTAGAATTCAGGGACCTAATAGCAGGTGGTAGATGGTTGAACAATTTGATGCTTCCATACAAAGGAGAGCATTCAAATCTATGAGTCCTATGTTTAGGAAGTAATAAAGTTTGAGAATTTCTGGCTTCATAGCTATGATGTTCTAACAATTTCTTCCATTTGCAGTTGTTATCCTTGGCATATAGCAAACACTTGAAAATATAAATACATGGCAAAGTTAAAATTTCATTTTCAACAAATACTGGCTTGCACGAATCCATCGAATTTAGCTTAAATATTGCACGTATAATCCGCTTCTGTGCTATGAATACTCTGGAGATGTCAGTACAGCTACCCCATAGCAAGATGTTATACGAAAGATGACTATACACCAAGCTAAAATAAACATTCATCAAACAACTCTTGGGCAGAATGTCCTTGATTCTGTTAATTGCAAAGTATGAGCTGTTCAACCTTTTACATAAAACGTCAATATGCGGTGTCCATTTTAAATTCGTGTCGACATGGATGCCAAGAAATTTAGTCGACTCAGATGTTGGGATAGTGTTGTCACCAAACTTTATGTTGAATGCTCCAATTCTGTTATTTTTCAAACAAAATTGAACGCAAACAGTCTTGCTTATGTTCACCATAAGATGGTTAAGACGACACCAATTTACAAATTCCGCTACAATAAATTCACAGGCTTTCTGTAGCTCCTCAAGACTTCCTGCCGAAACAACTGCAGAGGCATCATCTGCGAATAATGTTAATAAATAACATGCTAACCACAAAGGCAGATCGTTTATGAATAATATAAAAAGAAGGGGTCCGAGCACGGAACCCTGAGGAACTCCTAGGCCAATATGGCAACTCTCAGAATAACTTTCGCCTATTTTTACCATCATCGCTCTTTCGTTGAGGTAACTGCGCAACCATTCCAGGAATACGCCCGTGAAACCCAAATTGTAGCATTTTTCAAGTATGAACTTAAAAGAGAGTGAATCCAAAGCCGAGGTAAGGTCAAAAAATATACCTGCGACAAATAAGTTCTTATCTAGACACTCGTAGACTGATTAGAAGAAATTAACAGCAGCTGATTGTGTTGAATGACCGCTTCTGAAACCATGTTGTGCAGGGTTGACTAATTTGAATCTGTTTAAATAACTCATCATTCTGATACCGTTCGACCAACTTTGCCCATAAACGGACATATCCGTCTCATTATGAAATGCAATCCACCCTGAAAGTTTCGAGTTTATAGGATTTTCCGTATTCTTTCGAAACCATTTTCGGTTAGGACATTTGCACAAAACTATAGCACGCGAACATGCGCACAAGAAGAAAAATTTCGAAAACCCGAAAAATTTCTTCACTCTCCGGTCTCTCACCGTCCGCTATCACGGGACGTATCAATCCGAAAATACGAGCGAATTCAATTAAGTTTTAAGTGTTTTTCTAAGTAGAGACATGGAGATCGCAATAAAAATCGGGCTACGGGCCCCTCTGGGGCGCCGTCGAAGCGGCCGATCTGGTCGACACGAATTCTTAGCCCCGGTTTTTGGCAAATTGCTGCGATAAATCTGCGGACGCGTGGCCCAATGGCTCCCAGATAAAGATCTAGACGGCAGGAGACCAGATAATTGGGGTTTAGGGTTTTCGATGACGTGAATGGATAGAATAGAATGGACATAATGACGGTACTACCAACGTATCTGGGACTGCACACCGAACAGGTGGGTTTTTTGGACGTAACTAATTTCATGATATTGACCGCGCCTTCATAATTGGTGAGGATACTGCCCTAAAAGGGTGTACCCCACACGCCTATTTTATTGTTATGATAGGGGTTGGAGTTTTGACAGATTAATTTTCACAGAATTATTGGGAATATCCTCGTGATTGGAGTGAATAGGAAAGAACTAAGTGATTATTTTTACGCGCTTATTCTGGGGGACACGTTTCGTCACAATGTATGTATTTTCGAATTTGGGGCCGTAAATGGTCTAAAACGATTAATTGGACTCCCTGAAAAAGAATCCGTGGTCAAGTTCAATTCTGTCCGTCCGACGGCCGGCCATATGTGCTCTAGCTTTCGAAGGAAATGACCTAGCGACTTAAAATTGCCAGATTGGGTTTAAAGTCCAAATATCTCGGTTGAGCTCGGGGTGAAATCGGTTAAATAGTTTCGGATTTAGGTCTATTTCAAATTTGGAGTCTAATTCCTGGATATCTCATGAATAACTGATATTCATTTCATTTAAAGAAACATATTGAGCTTAAAGTTATTTTCTTTTATCTCGCGCTTGTTCTAGGGAACAAATGAGTTATCGTTTTACCCAGTGTCTGTGATTTTCAAGTTTCAAGCCGAAAATGGTCTTAATGGATTAAAAAAAACCTAGAAACACTTCCGTGAGGTCAGGAGCTTTTACGCGCGTTGCCAAAGTGGTCATCTTTACGCAGTGGCGCAGCCAGAATTTTCGTTTGGGGGGGGCCCGATACAAATATTAAGGGAGAGAAAAACATATGGTATTTTAATCATCTATTTGAAATAAATGACTTTTACATAATAAAATACTCATACTAAAATAAAAAACCTTTATGAAAAGATTTTAAAGTGGAATTCTCCGTTTTTTTTTCGCCATTTCGTCCAAAATTTCTTCAACATTTATATTTACATCTTGATTGGTATAAAGAACGGCTAAACTATTCAGTATTTCCTCCTCCATGGTGTTACGAAGATAATTCTTCAAATACTTCAAATTTGAAAATGACCTCTCAGCTGATGCGGTTGAGATAGGCAAAGTTAAGAATATTTGTGAAAGCCTTTTCATATTTGGAAATATATTAGCATCACATTCAGCATACCTTTGGAGAAGATCATCTCTAAAATTCTTGTTTGCATTAATTTTATACCACAGCTGAAGTTCTGCATTTAATGATACGTAGCTACAGAACTCCTCGATAAATACATCTTTATAGAGGCTGTGGAGTTCCAAAAAAGACTTCAACTGGCTATCGAAGTCTTGATCATCATCAGGAAATAGGCATTCAAAATTTGTAATTATTTGTTTATGTTTTGAAAACCGATTCTGGAGATTTGTAATGATGCCATCCAAAAACGGAATGAAAATCGTTATTTTGTAATACTCTGAAGCAGAATCTGTTTTAATAACCAATCTTTGCGTTTGTCTTGGCGGTAGTCTAGGCAATTTAATTTCAATATTGTATTCCGAAAGAAGATCTTGAGCTTTTTTGAAAATATTCATGTAATTATCATCTGCCATACCTCTTATTTGCTTAACTTGGTCAGTTACATCATCAGCTAACTTGTATGCTTTACAGAGGTTCATATCTACTGTCTGCAGAACTCTACTTAGAGGTAATGTGTAGGCATATATTTTTTCTGAGCACATCAGTGCTATGACAAATTTGGGAGTTTTAATGATGGCCAATAATCAGGATGCTTCAGTGGAGGTTTTTACATCTTACATTGAATGTATCCATAAATACCATTCAGCTATTTTAAATAAAAAATTAAAGATGTGCGAATAATTCTACTGAGATACAGGTAGAGCAGTTTACAAGCAAGAAAATCTCGGGGGGGGCCCGGGCCCCTCGGGCCCCCCCCTGGCTGCGCCCCTGTCTTTACGGGTATCGACCCTGCCAAACGCAGATTTTTTTCATATGGTCCTCACGAAATTCTGCATAAACCTCAAGCTATAATTTTCGATTGAGTACTAGATTGCAATTCGATACAAAATTTTGAATTGAATAATTAGCCAATTCAACCCATTTAAGCATTCAACCTTCTCAACTAAACTGAAAACCTACTCTACAAATATATTTCGATTCTTAATCTTAATGTGTTTACGGCCGGCCTAACCACTGATAGTGAACAAAATAATTTCCGGAAGAATCTACTCAGTAGCTTGATAAATGTTGAGTTTGGAGTTCAATTACGAAGGATGAATTGGCGAATAAGTAAAAACTATCGAATGATTACGCAGGTATACCGTTTCAAAATTTCAGTTTGTTGATATTTTCAAAAACATAGATCGAATCGTCCTTCAATGAAAAATGCTAGGTACCTTGAAGTTTCAGCCAAACAGGGTCTACCGAACAATGAGCAAAATATCTCTCTCCATTTAACAAAATGCAGGAGGAATGTTTGATTTTTTTGCTCATTGTTCAATAGACCCTATTTGGCTTAAACTTCAAGGTGGCATTTTTCATTGGAGGGCGATTCGACCTATGTTTTTGGAAATATCGGGAAACTGAAATTTTGAAAGGGTATATCTGCCGAATTAATCGATAGTTTTTACCAATTCGCTAATTCGGCCTTCGTTATTAAACTCCGAACTTACTCTACAATTATCAAGCTACTGGGTAGATTCTTCCGGAAGTTCAACATCAGTGGTTAGGCTAGCCGTAAACACATTAACTTCAGAAAGAATCGACATAGAGAAATATTTGTAGAGTAGGTTTTCAGTTTAATTAAGAAGGTCGAATGCTTAAATGGGTTGAATTCTCAAATTATTCTTTAGATAGTTCTACCCATTCGAAATTTTGTATCGAATTGCAATCTAGTACTCGATGGAAAATTATAGCTCGAGGTTCATGCAGAATTTTATGGGGACCATATAAAAAAATCTGCATTGGCAGAGTCAATACTTGTATAGATGACCACTTTGGCAACGGAACAAGCGCGTAAAAACTCCTGACCTCACGTCAGTGCTCTTCTAGATTTTTTCAAGTCCAAACTACAATTCCCACATACGACCTCAGATTCCTAGAAATAAATCGAAGAAGGACGTTTTAACAAAAATACCTTATCCAACCATCACCAAAATGTTACCTTTCACAACAAAATTCAACTTAACGAAAAAACTTAGCTGAAGGTTCAAGTCTCTCACCTGCACAGTTTTCTCACATTTCCAAAATTAGGCATTTCTCTTCCATTAAAATGCATTGAATACGGTATCTGGTGTACGAAATATCAATTTTTTACCTAGTGGAATCCAACTACCATCAATTAAGACGAAAGTTGCCAATATTGATATTCTGGTCATGTTGGCAGCCGTTATGATGACGGACCTATTGGCTTGTACTTCCAGGGGCTAGTTTTTCTCTTGAAAAGTAACACACCTGCAATTATAGGTGATCCGTTTGAGTGTACCAGGACCGCCAACATACGATGCTGTCTCAATTAATTTTTTGCCTCGGCAGGTTCGTGTAGGCGCGCACAGGTTGGTAGAACTGACGGTGAGCCAATTATCGGTGAACGAGCAACTGTATAAGCCAGTTTTGGAAATTCCTGAATATGTGAGATCCGATTTGTGTGACAATTTTTTGTCTGGCATTCAGTAATGAAATTATTTCAGAGGTTGGATAAAAACAAATATGGCCAATCTAGAACAGTTTTTCTCTCTTGTTACACTTGTTCCAGTTAATCTCGTCGTAATTTTGAATTTAGTGATTTATTTGTATTTGTATTTTTTGTATTTGTATTTTTTCCGAATATCCTAGGCTTCAACGAAACCCCTCAGAAGCTTAAAGCTTGTGCGAGTTAGGATACCGGGTGTGTTCTGTGTAGGCTTTGTTACTTATTCCTTGCGTCACGTTAGGAACAGCACTGTTAATTGTTTACCCAACAGCGAATGGTTGGACAGTCCCCTAAAAACCGGAAAAGTTATTTCCAGCCAAGGGCTTGAACCCCAGACCTTACGATCATGGGGCTTGCGCTCTAACCACTGAGCTACCGCCGCAATGTAATATGCAAATGTTTATGATTTAGTAGATTGTACAAGACTTCACAGGTGTTAAAAACCGATATTTCAAAGATTATGCATAACTTACCACAGTAAAGTTATCAGAATATTGCTGAAGGTTGGCATTAATCACGCTTATGCTTCGAAAATGGGCTATATGTCATAAGGCCAAAATGACATTTCCAATGTCATCAATAGGGTTATATGAATATCCAAAATGATAGGTTCGTGGCTAGAGTACTGGGCAAATCAAACGAATCCTTTATGAATCGTTTGACGATTCATAAAGAAACCTATCATTTTGGATTGATTCAAGGACACGAATACGACAATTATGGTTATATGAATATGTTTGTGCACTGCAACACCCTGTATCGATGCTCCGTTTGTTAATTTTTATAACCTGATTCTTTTGAGAATCGAAAAAATATTATCCTGAGCTGCATAAATAAGATCGGTTGGAACCAGAATGAAATCTCTATAAGTTGCCTTGGTGTGCAGGACTCTCTAGATACTGACATGTGTAAATGTCCTGATAGCTTTTGAACATTTTACCTCATTTGATGTTTTCAGACGGATGTTAACCCGAGAAACATTTGGCATTTAACTTCAGATCAAGGTTAATCTGTCTGGTGTAGAAATTACCTAGATTTTAAAACAATTTGGTCGATTCATTTTGCGTATTGCTATAAACCTTTCTGTGTAGGTCATATTTCTATCTACCTCATTTATAACAATATGGCCATGATATTACGTATTTGGTTCCGAGTGTTATGTAATAATATTTGTTTTGAGTTTTGTCATAGCAATATTGCTATCATGAATACGTGATTTTTGAGCTGACAATAATGTATGTTTTTGTTTAAGGGTGATAAAGAAGAGGAAAGTAACCCTACTTCATAAACATTTTGCCCAGTTTTGTATATGATTTGTCTTTTTTTCGCGAACATAACCTCTATCTACGTTATTCATATAAACTAGTGTTCGTGAATATCTACGAATCCTGAATTAATTAATATGACTAATTCCATAGCAAATTCCGAAATGTTGAGAACCAGAAAAACCAATCAAAATTTAATTTATCAATGACCAATTACCTAGAAACAAATAGTTACCAGAAATTAAATGCAGCAATTTTTTCAGGCGGAATAATTCGATGAACATTTATGTTAGAAACCCAAAGTCATTACTTGTGTCTCTACTATATGCCGGTATTTCAGTCTGAAAATTTCCTTAAAATTAAATATTCTAGAGAACCTTTCTGTGGGCAAATACTAGCCTATTGTCAATATTTTCGAATTCTTGGAAGAAATAATGATAAAACGTATGGTATTCTGCCATATTCCCTTTCAAATTTGTCTCGATATCAAGCCAGCAAGAACTATTTTGAGGTTGTTTGTACGATAGCAATTTCGATAGCAGGACTCTTGTAATTGACAGATTTTTTTGCTCATTAATATTATGAATAAGAAAAGTAGACGGAAGTGCTCTACAAGGAGACTAAATTATTTAAGCTAAGAACGCTTTACGCCTACCATTGCCTGATTTGGATGTTCTTCAATGCTACTAAATTTCCCTATATAAATTTTTAATGCAACAAGAAACGCCGTGAATCTGTTTATGCAATTTCCGTAAATTCATCGCAAAGGTCTTCATTTCATTTTGGTATAAAAATCTCAGCTTCAGACGGTTTAAATTGGAAGTGAGGAAATTTCTCCTC
Source organism: Myrrha octodecimguttata (assembly GCA_958510865.1). NCBI lineage: Eukaryota > Metazoa > Arthropoda > Insecta > Coleoptera > Coccinellidae > Myrrha > Myrrha octodecimguttata. The sequence goes on from OY294057.1 coordinate 39,168,652, forward strand.
GAAGAAACAAATTACTTAAAACTATTCTAAACAAGCCAAAATTGAATTTTGGTTGTGCGCCACCTCTGGCCCCTTTGACTGTTTTTGCGTGCATGTTCTAGGGGAACAGCGTGCTATCGTTTTGTCCAAATGTCTATAATTTTGCATGATTGAGCGGAAAATGGTCTCAATCGACTAGGTTGGACTCACTGATGACGAATCCGGTGTCAAAATCGATTCTGTCCGGCCGGCCGGCCGAGGACACAATAACTGTCGACAGAAGCAAGCTAGCAACTTGAAACTATCAGGATAGGTTGCGCATCAGAATGCCGCGGTTAATTTCGTTAATGGGCCAAATCGGTCGAACAGTTTCGGAGTTATAGGCACTTGAAGTTTTGAAGTTATTTATTTTTATTTCAGAAACTACTTGAGCGATTGGATTCAAATTTGGCAGTTAGGTGGAGTATAACGACGCGTAACTTTGAGCCAAATTTCGTCAGGACCATATTGTCAGTAAATTGAAAAAAAAATTTTTTTCGAAATTTTTTTCCAGCAGTGTACCAAATTTCAGTTCGATACGATCATAAGTTTTGGAGATATCGGGAAAAAATATGTCAAATTTCAAGGTTTTTCCTCGATATCGTTGTTTTTCTCGGTATAACTCGAGAAATACTGATTCAGTCCTGATAAAACTTCGCAGCTAGTTTGAAGATGCTGAAAGACAACTTTATGCAAAATTTCGTGATAATCGTGTTATCAGAACAATTTGAAAAAAAAAAATTCTGTAATTTTCTTATCATATCATCCTCATTAAATTCTGTATGAACCTTCGATCTGTAATTTTTCGATGAGGTACTGGATTTCAATTCGATCTGATTTGTATTTTTGGAAATATTGTAAAAATAAAATTTTGTATGGGTATATCTGCGGAATCATTGGGTGGATTTTACCCATTCACGAATTCGGCCTTCGTAATTAAGGCCCAAACCTTCTCTACAAATATCGAGTTTCTAAGTTGTTTCTTTCGGAAGTTATTGTGTTTACGCAGTCGGCCGCTAGGCTGACCGTAAACACAATAACTTCCTGTAGAAACGACTTAGAAACTCGATATTTGTGGAGAAGGTTTGGGCCTTAATTACGAAGGCCGAATTCGTGAATGGGTAAAATCCACCCAATGATTCCGCAGATATACCCATTCAAAATTTTATTTTTAATTACGAAGATCGAATTCGTGAATAGGTAAAATCCGCCCAATGATTCTGTAGATATACCCATTCAACATTTTATTTTTCCAATATTTCCAAAAATACAGATTAGATCGAATTGAAATTCAGTAATTTATCAAACTTCACTGCCCTGAAGGCAGCAGCTTTTGCGTGCATAGTTCAAATTCGTTGCTGAAGCGATCATCTACATTGAACATGCGCGCAAAAGCTGCTGCCTTCACGGCAGTGCTTTTTGAAATTTTTTGTTCAACCTGTTGTTAATGTTTTTTACTACCTTCTTGGCGTTAACTTAAGAAATGTACATAATGTAAATCTTTGGCAGGAAGTGGGACTCACAATACAGGCATACATGCCTAATAGGTAAAACTGGCTTCCTGTGGAGATAGAAATATAAGGTTACAATTAATGTATCCTACTGTACGAATGAAAATTGGTTTTTAAAAATCAAGAAAAAAAACATTTTCTGGAAAAACTGCTATTTGCAATTATATAACACCTGAATGTCCAGCTTCGATTATCAGTAACCAAATCCTATCACCACTGATTATCCCATTCAACATGATCTCGTCTAGTCCATCTCCGTTCGATATCTAACGTTCGATTTATGTAAATCATGATTTCAGCAGCAAACATCTCAAGTCCACCGCCGAAGCAGCCCACGCTTTCAGTTGTGCCCTTCCAGAACCAGACTGGATTTTTTGTCCGATCCTCTTCATTTGCATCTTGCCGATCAGAATGTTCGGAGTCATTTTAGTGGTTTTTAAGTGCCCCATAAACATCTTCTTCGGTCCCCCTCGATCCCAACAGCAATTAGGAACAAGAAAAACAAATTTACTTGTCATATTATCCAGTGAAACATTGTGGATGGATGTCATTCGTCTTCTGGTCTGCAGTACATCTCAGGGTTTCGAGAGATTCATGGGAATGGCAATTCTGTCTACGTGGTAACATACAAAATCTAGAAAAGCACTGACGTGAGGCCAGGAGCTTTTACGCGCTTGTTGAAATTTTAACTATTAGATCAACAGATTTTAGGCTCCTAGTTGCGTGTTTTTAATCTACACCTGATTGCGAAGTTTCAATCTGATTGCATTTGTACTTCATGAGATATAGCGGAAATAACGTTGAAATTCCAAATAACAACGAAATTTGGCACATTTTTTTCCTTATATCTCCGAAAGTAAAATCGGATCGAATTGAAATTTTAAACATTGTTGTTAAATACCGACATTAAGGTTTGTGCCAAATTTAATTGAAATCGAATGAATATGTTCAGAGAAAAAAAAAATTTCATCAAAAATTTAAAAAATTTTCGAATAAAATATTTTTCAAATTTTCCCACAAATGGATCTACACGGAATTTTGTTCTCAGTTGCGCGTTGGTATTTCAAAACTGTTCACCACGTTTCAATTTTATCACGTCAATACTTCATGAGATATCGAGAACCTCAAAATTTCGAATGAGCCTAACTCTGAAACAATCCAACAAACTCCATCCATTAACGACCTCAACCGAGATATTTGGACTCCAAACCTAATCTGGCAATTTCACGCCGCTAAGTCTTTTCCTTCCTAAGTTAGAGCACATACGGCAGTTGGAACGAATCGAATTTGACCACGCATTTTTTTTCAGGGACCAACCCAACCATTTTCGGCTCAAATTTCGAAAATTTACAGACATCTCGACGAAATGATAACGCTCGGTTCCCTAGATGCTCCCTAGAACAAGCGCGTAAAAATTCTCAAGCCGCGTACACACACGCGAGCTGAGCGGCTTGCGAGGCAAGTTAATGGTTTTTTTTTTTCCTTTAAACGAAAATGCAGTAATTTTCATGAAAAACCTTTGGAACATCACATTTCAAACATATAATTTCAATATTATATTTTTAAAAAAATGTTCGATCACCTAAAACTGAAAAATAAAAATGGGGATTTGCATTTAAAGGGATTTGTCTTGAGTACACGATATGGCAACGTCGAATTCAGCTTTCTCGGGAAGAAAGGGACGTCAAATGTGTTACTTTGCTTAGGAAAATAGAGATAGCTATACTTCGATCTGGTTAGAGTAGAAGACAACGACCAAGGAATAGAAAAAGAAGAGCACAGACTGTCATTCTGTCATATTAATGACAAATCGCAAACGGAAATTGTTTGGTTGTATTGACAAAGAACACGTGTGTACCACAGAATAGGAAAAAATATTTTATTATTCTATAGCAGAAAAAGCTATTATACTAAACACCGTTGTCACTTCGTGCATGCCTGGCAAATCCCAAACCCCAATTTTGAAATCTGATTTTGAATACTTTCTGAAGGTTCTGAAGGAACCCCCATTGGGCTGTCTCACAAGTGTGTACAGTGTCGCGAGACATTTCAACAACTCGAGGCTGCCTCGCAACTGCCTCGAAAGCCGCTCAGCTCTCGTGTCTTTACGTGGCTTTAGAAGAGCACGAACGTGAGGTCCGAAATTTCAACTCTCTTGTTCAAATTTCTCACGAAATTTTGCATGAAGCTTCACGCCGTTGATTTCAATTCGATCGGATCTGTCTTTTTGGGAATATTTGGAAAATAAATGTTAAAACGGAATCGTTGGGCGTATTTCACCCATTCACGATGTCAACATGCTCTATACATATATCGAGTCTTTAAATGGTTCTTTTCGGAAGTAATTGTACATTCATTCGTCGATCGTATTTTCTATTTGCCTAATTTGTCTAAAAATATAGATCAGCCTGAATTAAAGTATTTTATGTTAGTGAAAAATGACAGTATGAAGTTCCAGCGAAAATTTAGGAAAAATAAGATTTACGTACGTGATCATCGGTCTGATTTATGATTTTTCCACTCATGAGTTCTACCTAGACAAGGTGCAGAGTCTCCATGTTCTTATTGCTATTTTTTCCAATGGTTATATTGTTTACGATTAACGTAGAGCGAAATATTTTTTCAAAATTTTCGATATTACACTGGGTGTCACGGAAATCAGGTAGGTTCACCACCAAAAAAATTTTCTCGTTCAGGTTATCGAGACTTATATGTTTCATTCCTGTACCAATTCACTGAAGGAAAGATTCAGTATTATTTGACGAGCAAGGTTATTTTATTGTTTAATGTTAACGTGATGTCACAAACTTTTTTTGATTCGATAAGAATCAAAAACTGACGTCTGAATATTAAAAAAATATAATTGAATATTGAAAGATATGATTTTGCTAAGGAACGGTTAGTGATTTCTCGAAATGACAACCCCGCCTTCCGTAGACCAATAATTCGACCTCTTTCAAATTCACTTAGCCGGCGATAAATTCCGCGTACACGTGCTCTAGGCATTTTAACAACAAGTAAACATCGACTTTAGATCTCCTCGAACATCTGGTTTGTTGTATTATTTAAAGAAATTGCAAAAAACGACCACAGTATTTAAGTATCAAAAAATGTTTACATGAAAAAACCTTCAGAATTTTTTCCTCCAAATTTCAAACATATACTCCTTTCTATACCATCCATGTTTTACAAGAAAAAATTAAAGTTTAAACAGCTCTTTCTGGGTGTTGCAGTTTCTTTGTCAGTTAGTATATTTTGTCGACTTATCACAGTGACTAAGTCGTAAGAATTGACAGATGGCAAAGCTTCATATTCATTATCAGCGATTCCCCGAGATTCCAATACATTGATTCTATGTTTGAGATAACTTACCTTGGAGTTTTTGTTTACACATTCTTTTTCTAGAACCGAAATCTTATATTTGTATAAGAATCACATTCTAACACTTTCCAATTCACTGACTTATTTTACTGGTAAATCTAGTTGACATGGTTTAATTGGTTCCGACGTATTAACCACAGATACAATTCAATTTTTGTTCAATTTCCCACCACTTTTTATTCCTTGCACAGCTAGAATGAGACACTTCCTGGTTCGAAATGCACTTGGGACCGCTTAAGGAATTTTAAAGATTTTGGTGTGCTCATCTGGCCATCTGTAATCGTACGTACAAATTATGACGTATGAAACTACATGCAAATTCAAAGCACAGAATATATTTTTCCTTGTTTTTTCATCTTGCTGGCGTCACTTTTTTGGCAGATGAGCACACCATGTGTTTCACATCATGGTTGCAACCTTACCATATGACATCAACATTCAACTGAAAAATGTGTAAAATTTCGTTGCTTTTCCTCATTATCGTTATTATTTCCTGAATTTATTGAGAAATATCGCCCTGCTTAGCAATCTGAAACCTGCTGAGTTCTCGTCAGTGCTACTCAAGGATAATCTGAAAATAGTATATTTCCTCAAACAAATACATGCATTCAAAGTTTTCACTTCTCAGATATGTTCTACATGCGAAGTAATATAGCTGTACTAGAATTTCCTTTATGTGCAGTCCATAAAGCAAAGAATGTACGTACAAGGATTTCAAGTTATAGATCTGATAATCTCTGTCAAAGACACGGAAAACAAAGCTACAACTTATGTCACTGTATTCAAGGCGAAATGGATACATACCAAATATACAAATATCCTTTGTACCTGTATCTTTACTATATACGGAGCAAACAACGGAAATCGCAAATACTCAAACACAAACAATTTTTTTTAACATCGACCATCCATTATGTACCTCTCTTTGTTTCTATGGTCTGAAAGACTAGCAGAAAAAATTGTACTACTCCCAAGCAGACCAATTTCCTGCCTCCATTCGCTAAAATCCGCAGTTCACAACTAAACCCGAACTAGAGAGCCATAAATAAGGTATCCCATTTCTTATCCTCTGGATCTGTGAAAATAAATAGTGGCCTGTCAATGTGGTGGCGCCTAACCTAGATGTCACCCTACCTGGTGACCTCTGCAAGACGTTACAGAAACAGGTAATTTGTGGGCAACGGCGAGCAGGGGTCTTCCGGAAGTAACGCTGACACCGTGCCGTGTCAGGACGGTTTTATGGCCGTTGTTGACGTGCGTGTCATCAGGGAAAAATCGGACTATTTTTTCCCATTAGTACCTGTCGATTTTGATGGTTTGTTGGAGAGTTATGTGGCTGCTTGGGAGAGTCGTTAAGGAAACAATGCGTCAATTGGAGGAATTCTGAGGTTGACTCATGGATGTTTGTATGCGATATTTTTGGAAAGTTTATTTTTGGCTTCCTACAGTGAGGTCGTTTAACCTCCTGATGACAAACGAATTTGCAATTTTTTTCATTCCATGATTATCACGAAATTATGTTCTCCTTCATTTTGCAATTTCGGCGGATCTTATACACAATATATTCCGAGAGGAACAGCTTAGAGCTTATTGCAGATTTGAAGGTGCAGTGTATGTACGTATAAAATTTGTCAAATCAACATTCGAAAATTCCCTGTTCTCTCTCAAATTTCAAAAAATACAGGTACAATCGAATCGAAATCTGGTACCTGCTTCGTTGCTCGTATATACCTGAGTATATACCTCATACAGAGTCTGGAATTTTCAACAGTATCAGGTCAGTCTTTTCTAGGAAACAGCCCACTATCATCTGAATATTTGCAATTCTTTAATTGAATAAGTCTCAAACGATAAGATTATTTCCTCGATATTTTAGTAACCACTCGAGCGAGCGGATCGGAACTTTTTAGATATTTGTAGCATACTACTTCGAAACTATTCGCTAAATTTGTTGGCATCGTACGTGTCGTTCGTAGAAAAAAATAGATTCTCAAAATTTTCCTTGGAAAACCTAGAAAATCACCGACGTGAACTCAGCATGCTTTGCTCGCATTTTTACTTATGGTCTTATCCTTTGAACATGCGCGCAAAAGCTGCTGACTTGACATACATAAGTGCTTTTCTAGGTTTTTTTCGATAAAGTACTGGATTTTTATTCGATCTGATCTGTATTTTTGGAAATATTGGGAAATAAAGTTTGAATGGGTATATCTACGGAATCATCGGGGCGACCTTCTTAATTAAGGCCCAAACCTACTCTACAAATATCGAGTTTCTAAGTTCGGTCGTAAACACAATAACTCCCGAAAGAAACAACTCCTAAACTCGATAGCTGAAGGCATTCTGGGGTTGTATTTCTTGCACTAATTGAATTTCATAGGTGTGCAGCTTTAGATCTTTGTGCAAAATGAGGTGTAGCGATGATCTATGCACGTGCAAAGCACTTGCACGCTTCCGAATGGAGAGGTCGGGATCATCACGAACAGACTGTCCATTCCACGTTCTCTTCCGTTCTCGATGGCCTTGGTCGTCCGGATTTTGGTTTACCTGGTGTTGCACCAGTCTCCACAAACTTCTGCACCCAATTCCGAACGAGGGGAATGCTTGGTGCATCATTTTAGTGGCGTAAACCTCGAATATTGCAGAAATTTCTTCGAGCAATAGTCACAGAATAACCGTTTTTATAAAATTCGCGAACGCACAACGCGCGGTCCGCACCCGCGAAAGGCTCTATAGCAACTTAATTTCCAAGAGCCAGGCTGAGGCTACCGATTAAATAACCCTGGCCGTCGCGCCCCTCAGATGCCTTGCGTTCACACGGTAAACTAAACAAATACAATTTCTTCTGAGACACTTCTAGAATACGGACAAGCAACTGCTTTCAAAGTTCTGTTGGGATCCTGATAAGTTAATTTGAAAATGATTTATATTTGAAAAATTTTCATTTTTTTTTCGGTAACTATTCCGCAGATTCTGATGAATTTGAACATAACTTGAAAATATTTCACGTCAGTGTTGCAAATTTCGAGTTGCCGCGATTCCAATATTCGAATGTATTGCGAAAAAAAATTTCAAACTTGGTAGTTTTTCTCAGACATCGTTGTTATTTCGGGATACTTCAAAAACAGCGTGCTATTATTTCGTCCAAATGTTATTCTCGATTTTTTTCCCGAAAATGGTCTCAAACGACTAGGCTGCACACACTGGTAATGAATCCAGTGTCAAAATCAATTCTGTCCGCTCGGCCGTGGACAGGTAGCGACTTGAAATTTGAGCTTGTTTCCCTGATATTTCAGGAACTACAGAAGCGATTGGATTGAAACTGGACAGTTAGTTGGAGCATAACGACGCACAGCTTTTCGCAAAATTTTCTTGTATTGTGATTGAATTGAGAAAAAATAATTCCAAAATTTTTTAGACAAAATTTTTTTTTCAAAAGCTATTCGTCATATTCGGAAAAAAATATGCTCATACCTTAAGCTCCATATTTCACAGTAGTGTATCAAATTTCGGTTCGATGCGGTTATAATTTTCGGGGATATTGGGAAAAAATCTGTCAAATTTCGTGAGTTTTTCTCGTTATCTATCTTTGTTTTTTTCCAGTATAACTCAAAAAATACTGACTCAATCGTCATGAAACGTGAAAACTGTTATGAAAATACTGATTATCAACTTTGCGCGATTTTTCGTGACGATCGTGTCATCAGAACAATTTTAAAAAAATCTTAAAAAATTTCAAATATTTAAAATTCTGTGATCTTCTGTTTATATTTTCCTCACGAAATTCAGCATGAACATTCAAGCTGTGATTTTCCGACCAAGTACTGGATTCCAATACGACCTCAAATATATCTTCTAATATCAGAAAAAATAAAATCTTGAATGGGTAATTCAATATCGATGCGGAATCATTGGATGGATTTCACCCATTCACGAATTCGGCCATCGTACTCAAGGTCCAAACATACTCTTCAAATATCGAATTTATTAGACTTTGAAACTCGTAGGTTGTAGGTTCTAGAGTAGGATTGGGGCTCAATTACGAAGGTTATATTAGTGAATGGGTAAAATACGCTAAATGATTCCGTAAATATATACCCATTCAAACTTTTATTTTCTCAATATTTCACGAAAATACAGATGATATCGAATTGAGATCTAGTGCTTCCTTGAGAAACGACAGTTCGAAGGTTCATGCAGAATTTTGTGAGGATAATATGATAAGAATATCACCAAAAGTGACAACTTTGTTGTCACGTCAGTGCTCTTCTATTTTTTGTATATAAAGTACTGAGTTTCAATTCCATTACATCTGTATTTTTGGAAGTATTGGAAAAATTCAATTTTCTATTGAGGAATCCAGCAGTTCATTGAAAAATGACAGCTGGAAGGATCCTCAAAAATTTCTTGAGGATAATATGATTAGAAGAAAACCAAAATCTTTCCATCAGAAAGCGAAGCTGCGTTTGCCGGGGTCAATAAATGAAAAGGTGACCGCTTTGGAAATGAATTTCTTCTTTTGAATTTCAAGTATTTCGTGTGATACATGATAAAAACAGATTTGTCATCCCTACGAATTTCGGAATTATTCATTCTCTTTATTCAGAAAATATTCGAGATTCCCCTCTTTGGAAAAGAGCCGACCATTCATGAAAACATTGCTACTTCTACATGCAAACTTGCATAAAAATTCATTGTTTCTTGAGGCTCTCAACACGCGTCCCCAATACTTATTCCTCCATAAAATAAACCATGTTTATGAATTTTTTCGTCGTTTCTCAGATGCAATTACTGTTGAAAATGGCGCTCTCGGCCATTAACAGTGCGTGCTGATCGGCACCTCACGTCATCGAACCATTACAATAAATTGTCTTATCGGATGTTATATTGCTGCGAGCCCGGGTGGTGGGAGCTCTAATTGGCTCCCCAGTGCCTTTTCCTGATGGTTTTTCGTGTTTTTTGATCACATGAAGTTTGTGCATTTTGATGTGAAATCTTAAAAAAAGGCAGCTCGATTTGGCAACGATGGAGGTAGATACAGAAAAATACTATGATAAATATGAACATTAAAAAAAAATTAGAAAAGCACTCGAAATCACGACCTCTTAGCTTGCTCAAATTCGAAGGCATTTCCTGAAGAAATTTCGCCTGAATCTTTATGCCGTCATTTTTACGCGCTTCTTCATCTGGGGAACAGCGAGTTATCGTTTCGTCACAATGTCCGAAAATTTTCTGTTCTTTTCGAATATCTCAATCAAATCCCAAAATTTCAATATACAGGGTGTTGAATCTCAGCTTGCAAGAACTCCAATATTTTTCAGATACGGACCTGGAATTTTTTGGTAATTTAAATATGACTCGATCGACCTGTGAAACCTAATCATATGATCCAAATATCAACCGAATATACTGGGTGACTCAAAAGTTATGAGAAGTTGAAATTATCAGTGAAAACATGAACCACCCTGTATCTCGGTTATGGAATTGATTAGACCTATCATATATAGGTTTTTTGGACTCGCCTAGGGTAGCTCTAGCTCAGGTTACCGTATGTTCATTTACCAATGAAACACCCTGTATATCTTCATAGAAATAAAAACAAATTCCTTCAAAATAATAATAATTTAACGTTTGTCCAGATTTGGCCCATCGAGCATGTTTGGGATGAGATGGAGAGATCGTATTCGAAGACATGTGCGGGCCCCAAAAAGTACCCGATACCCCTCAACATACTGAAACCGAAATGGGATTATCTTTTGTAGGATGTTCGGCATAATCGGTACTGAATTTTGTTGTTTCCACCATCAAATTGAAATTTTCGTTCGCATTATTGATCCAAGCAAATCATCGCATAAAGTCAAAAAAATACACCACACCTGAAAAAACCTAGAAAAGCACTGCCGTGAAGGCAGCAGCTTTTGCGCGCAGGTTCAATGTAGATGACCGCTTCGACAACGAATTTGGACATGCGCTCTTGGTTTATTCGATAAAGTACTGGATTTAAATTCGATATAATCTGTATACTTGGAAATAATGAAAAAATAAAATTTTGAATGTGTATATCTACGGAAAAAAGTTTTTTGAAAAATTAAAAAAAAAATTATTTACTGACAGCACGATCTCAACAAAATTTCGCGAAAAGTTGAAAGCCGTTATGGACAAACCATATGCCAAGTTTCAATCTAATCGCTTCAGTAGTTTTCGAAATATCTGAGAAATAACCTCAAAACTTCAAATGGCTATAACTCCGAAATCATTCGACCTATTTGGGCCAATAACGAACTCGAACCTTTTCACTTCGAGATACAACCTACCCTGAAATTTTCAACTCGATAGAATTCTCTGTACGCCCGTAATCGTGGAATCGATTTTCACACTGGATTCGTTATCAGTGAGTTTCGTTTGAGACCATCTTCGGCTCAGAATTCGAAAATTACAGACATGTGGACAAAAAGATAGCACGTTGTTTCCCTAGAGCCTGCGCGCAAAAAAAATAATTGGGAATTACGTAATGACCCTGATTCTATGTTCGTCAGTTCATTCGAATTCGTATTATTTCAGGAGGAGCCGATTTTTTTGCGAACAATACAATTAATTTGGGTGTGTATTACACATTTCATGCTTCATTGACCAATTTCGGGACTTGTTTGATACCGTTGTTTCATATCCCTTTACTTTCTGTTTCTTTCTGATTTATCAAATATAACGCTCTCTTCTAGCACCCACAAATTGCGGTAACACATTCCCATCATTTCCTAGTCTTATCTAAACGATTTTCTTTCGGAAACACTCCTTATCTAATTCGAAATTTTCACTCTAACCCACTACTTCTCGATCTACGTTCTCAATGACTCGGTCTGGCGCCTGTCTAGTGTCACTTTCGAGTTATAAAACGTCGCCGCGAGCTTTTTGAATCCAACACAAAGAGACGACCGCCTTGTCATCGTTAACCCTCTAATGTCTTATGAGAGGACCCTTGAGATCCTTACACGATCCAGAGATCGACTTCACGACTGCTGCAGCGGGGTGATCTTGTGAAGATCTTCGATTACAAGGAGGAAGACGACGTCTTGATATTTTTATACGTGGAACCGTTTCGGCGTTTGAAATGCCGCTGGGGTTCTTGAGTGTTTTATGATATATAACATGTGCGAAAGCTGATGTTGAATTGGTTGTAGGACTTATAGGAGGCACAGTTTGAATAGGTCTCTTCCATGAATATTTTTCATCATTGGAATCAAATATTCTAGCAGTAAGACTACTGCGAAACTTCAACCGCCGTCAAAAATTTCAATTTTCAACGAGAAAATGATCTTTTAAATTTGACCCCGCATTTCGACTGTTTAAACGGGCGAAACTTCGCGGCTTCCGTGACGTACCGGGATATATCCACTCTCTCCCTCTTCTCGTGTACTTTTCTCTCTAGCAAGCCAATAGACAGCGTCGGCTGCATCGATCGATGAATCTTGTAATAAAGGAGGCGATCTGACGCGTTTCTCCTGCTTTGACCTTGAGTCCCGACTTGACCGTTTTCAATACCGAATTAAGTGTGTGATAGCATACATTTTTAATTTGTATCGTTATAGAATGAGGAAAACATAAAAATATGATAATTCGTGTTGAATGCAAAAGACCTATTGTTTGATCATTGGTTTTCATTAATCGAACAGCGTAGTTTTTGATTCGTCCAAATACAATGCGAATTCAAAGATGAAATTATTAAAGAGCACCGATTTGAAATTAAGGATGTGCCGAACCTTTTTTTGCGCGCATGTTTAGGAATACAACGTGCTATCGTTTTGTCAAAGTGTCTGTTATTTTCGAATTGTTTCCCTCAAATTGTCTCACACGACTAGGCTGGACTCAAAGATGACGAATCCGGTGTCAAAATCGATTCTGACCGGCTGGCCGACGACACGATAACTATCGAACGAAGCAAGCTTGCGATTTGACATTTTCAGATTAGGTCGCGCATTGGAATACGATGGTTAGGCTCGTTAATGGGACAAATCGGTCGAATGGTTCGTAGTTATAAGCATTTAAAATATTGCGATTAATTTCCTGATATTTCAGGTACTACTCAGGCGATTTAATTGGAACTTGAATGTAAGTTGGAGCATAACAACGCATAACTAGTCACAAAATTTCGTTACGATCAAACTGTCAGTAAATTCTGAATTTTTTTTTTCCCAAATTTTTTTCCGAAAAAATTTTTCTTTCGGAAATTGCCCATGGAATTATATGACGTTATATTCACAGCAGTGCGACAAATTTAATTTCGATACGACCATAACTTCAGGAGATATTGGGAGAAATATGTAAAATTTCGTGTTTTTTTCTCGATATTGTTGTTTTTTCCAGAATAACTCAAAAACTACTAACTTAATCATGATGAAACTTGGCAGCTAGATGAAAAATGCTGATGGGCAACTCTGTGCAAAATTTCGTGATGATCGTGTGATTGGAACAATTTGCAAGAAAATTTTTTTTTTCCAATATTCAATATTTTGTGATATTTCAATTATATAATCCTCATGATATTCGGTACGAACCTTCGAACTCTCATTTTTCGATAAAGTACTGGATTTCAATTCGATCTAATCTGTATTTTTGGAAACTTTTTAATGCCTAACGTCCGATCGTAAACTCAATAACTTCCTTGAAACAACGTAGAAACTCGACATTTATAGAGTAGGTTTGGGGCTTAATTACGAAGGTCGAAATCGTGAATCGGTAGAATCTGCCCAATTATTCCGTACATATACTCATTCAATATTTCATTTTCCAATATTTCCAAAACAGATACAGATTAGATCGAATTGAAATCCAGTACTTCACCGAAAATCCAAGAAAAGCACTGCCGTGAAGGCAGCAGCTTTTGCGCTCATGTTCAATGGAGATGACCAAACGACCGACCGAAAACACAATAACTTCAGGAAGAAACAACTCAAAAACTCAATATTTGTAGAGTAGTTTTGAACCCCAATTACGAAGGCTTAATACGTGCATTGGTAAAATCCATCCAATGATTCCGCAGTTATACCCATTCCAAATTTTATTTTCCCAATATTGCCAAAAATACAAATTGTATTTCTCAGTTTTTTTGCAAATAATTAACAATGATGGCGATGAAATCATCACGAAATTGAACATATCTTCTCCCAATATCCGATCGAATTCCGAAATTTGATATAAGTACTGTTGTTAAATAGTGACCTCAAGGTCTGTGCCAAACTCCATGTTTTGAGGTGTTTTCGGAGAAACAATTTTTTCAACATAAATCTCGAAAGTTATGCGGTGGCATTACTATTAGAGAAATTTAATTTTGACAACCCCACATCTCTTCGAGAAATTGAGGAAATCATCTCGAAACTTGAAATAACCAAAAAATTTGAGAGGGTTTTTTTCCATTTTTCTGCAGATAAATATTCGCTACAACTGAAATTTCGAGCACCAGTGTTATATTTTGACTTCAAGGTCTGTGCCAATTTTCATTGCTTTCTGATGAATATTTTTCGAAAAAAAATCGAAATTTTTCTAATCAATAAAGACCACTTATGGCTCAAAACTTGAAAATGACAGATACGGGGCAAAACAATAATGCGTTTCTTCCCTAGAACAAGTGCGTAATGAAAGATAAAAACTTTTTGCTCAATATGTTTCATGAAATAAAATGCATATCTGATAGAGTTGAAAAGTTGTTAAATATTGACTTCAAGGTATGTGTCAAATTTCCTCCAGATCTGATTAGTCTCTCGAAAAAAAAATGTTTTCAAAAATCATTTGTTTGGAATTTTTTTAACGGTTAGATCATCCCAAAATTGTGAACAGGTTGCGCGTTGGTTATCTTCCACTCATTATGAAGCACTTATCTGATCGCATCAATTTATTTTGGAACAACCTCTCAAAATTTCAAATAGTTATAAATCCGAAACCTTTCGGCCTAAGACTCCGAACATAAACTAAAAATTTCAAGACTCTGAAAGTTAGAGCACACACGGTCAGCAGAACAGAATTGAATTCGATCAAAGATTCTTCCTCAGGAAATCCACCCTAATCCCTTAAGACCAATTTCGGTTTAAAATTCGATAATTACAGACATTGTGATGGAACGACAACACGCCCAGAACCAGATTAAGAGATATAGGATATTTATGAACTGAATCTTCAAACTTTTGATTGTTCCAATAAAATCATGGAGAAATTTTGCAGGAATTTGCGCATCAAGTTCCAAGTTTCGTCATGATCAGATCAATATTCTTCGAGTTAATTCGGTGATATCTTTATTCTCAGGAAATCAGCTCGAAATCAAACATATTCTTTTCCAATATCTGCTTAGACGAATATCCAATCAAGCTAAAATTTGAAACACTGTTGTTGAGTAGTGACGATTCCGATACACTGCTCATGCGCTACGGGGAAGTACCGATAAAACTTCCAAGGAATCACCTCATGAAGCATGGATTGTGAACAGACGACTGTAATACGTCGATTGACGGTCTATTGACGTGGCTGTCCTGCATATTGTCACTGTGGGATCCAGTAAACTCTTCGACTATTCACCACTAGATGTCGTGGAAGGTTGATGCAAATAATTTATCTGAACTTATTAGGAAAATTCGAAGAATACATATCTGATTGAACTGAAGCAGAGTATTTTAGTTTTCAGTATCGATTGGAATAAAATTTGATCGGAATGGGAGATATTCTTTTCGAAATATATGAATTTCTAAAATGAATTCCCTGAATTTTTCCATTGATTTGTTCCTCAGAAGAATAAGGAAATCTGATTGAACTGAAATATAGTATTCGGTTATGAAGTGGCGGTTTGGAGATTTCAGTGAAATTTTGAATGAAATATGAAACTCTTCGAAAAAAATTTTTTTCTTTCAAATTTTTCTATGGATGATTTTTCATAGGTAGGCCTGCAAAATTTCCCGTCGCCGAGATATATTAGTAAGATATATACATCATTGTAAGCAGTGTGAGTTCCTGAACAAAAAATCTGAAGGCGAACATAGGCTCTTTGTTCGGAAGATATTGGCGTCTGAATTTAAGATCGTAGCGCCACGGTGGCCAGTTTCAGAACCTTAGATACAGACATGGATTTTGTTTTGATAGTCGATTTTGTACTGTTTGTTAGTGTTTGGTTTGATAATTTTTGATTTCACGATTTATTGAAAGACTTTTTAGACTTCTATAGTTGACGAGAGTATTACTGGGAGTACATATTCCATTCTTATAAAGTAGGTATGTATCGTTCTTCAATCTTATTGAGTGTAGCAACTCTAGAATTACGGGGATATCTCCAAGGTTAGACAGTATTTTAATATTATTTATTTTCAGATCCAAATGGCAATATTGACTTTGGTGGATTTCTTAGGCTGTTTTGAAAGTCGAAAAACAGATAGTATTGTGGAACATACTTCTTGGAATAATAGACAAATACTTATAACTATACTATTTTTATAGCAAAGGACTTAATACTCAATATATTGTGAATAAAATGAACACATTCACATAAAACTAATGCTACTTGTATCGCAAGTCTTATTCATTATGGATTGTCAAATAAATTTTCCAACACTCATATGATTGGTCTCGAAAAAGCTGAAATAAATAAGCGTTGTACAACTTTGCTTTCATCGGCAGAAGCACTTTGACCGAACATTATTCATCACCAGATATTTCCTTGTTGAGACTCCTTTTTTTCAATAGTCAGTTCTATCACTAAAACATTCACGTTGTTCCTTAATGATCAGTTCAACAGGCAGATTTTTGGAAGGCAGAGCATTCCTCTTAAGTAAATTTCTCTGCTTGGATTAGGGGCCTGGAAAAAAATTGTCTTCATGAATGTGATCTGATATTTCATGAGCAATTCGTGCTTAACTCTATAAAAATGATCATCATCGGTAGAAGGCAGGTAACAGACTCTCATAAATCTTGTTTGTTGGTTTTTGTCGATTCTTCAACACTTTCAGGCCTGACTTGTAAAAGGAAGTTTCTTTTACCCTAACTCGAAATTTTTCACCGGGCTGTGGAAATCTATGGGAAGGGACATTTGAGTTTGCTTTTCCTCAGAAGAAGCACTTGTAAAATCACACAAACGCCAAGAAAAATGCATTAACTTTCTCTTCTCAACATTTCTTTTAACTTGTCAATGATAATGTCTGTACCTCGGATAGCCACCAGAGGAAGTAGCGCCTATCTTCATTCGCCAATTGCCCCCCAAAGTTTCGAATTGTTGCATTTTCAGATCCTTTTTCCACCATAAAATTGGTCTCTCACTTCTTAAATATAATTCATGAATCATCTTTGAACCCTCAACCAACGATTAGCGACCCTTCTCTTCATGAATATTCATTATTTGATGAAAGAAAGTGAAAATATTGGACAATCATTTACCTATATTTCTACAAAATACTTCTCAATGTTGAAGCGGAGCTTGGCAACAGAATCTCTTCATCGCTGGTGAACATATTATGACAGAAGAGCAGTTGCTGGCGGTAAATATGAAATGATGGACAGCTGTAAGGAAAATGCTTCTGTCAGTGAAGAAGAGGTGGTTATCTGATTTGGAGGTTATTTGGGTTGCAGTCAAAAACAATAAGTTTCACTCTTTTTCTTTTTACTCGAGCTTTCGGACTTCTTTATTCCTTCATCAGGAGCAGCTACAAATTAAAAGCATCAAATAAATTCTACAGCTAAACCATTGCTTTCAAGCACTTACAAATTGAGGTTTTTTTGTTATGGATGTTACAACTCATATAATCATGAATCGTGAATAAATTGCTGAGGTGCAATCTACGTTATTTTTCATCTCAAAAACACAGTAGTAGCGAATTTTCTACAAGGGATTGTATGGGTTTACTTGGATAACAATTCTGATGTTTGATTTGTGGTTTTGCGATGTTGCATTATGTCAAAATGTTAACTGTCTTATGTTGCCTAATTTAAGTCATCGATTTTTAAGGTACAATCCTATTTCCCTTTTTTATTCACAACTATATGACTTTTCCATCTACTCTTATAATAACTACTCTTCCAAAAAAACACAAACTCATTGTAGTCCTAATCTAAATAGGAGGTTTTGAATCACTATTTTTTATCTATCTTCAAATGTCACATTAATCACTTTTCCGAACATAACATCACAAGTACTTGCTAGATTCCAGAACCATCATGAAACAGAACCATTATCATGCACACCCGCCGAGCTTCGAATCTTGGTTGTTTTGTCCCATTAAATCAATAATGAATATATGTCGCTCAAATTTTGGATGTCTTTTCTGGCATTGATACAATGCTCTTTTTGGAAAATTCGAACCATTTCTAGGAATAGTCTCTTCTCTAAATCTTTTTCTTTGTCCTTGTCTTACTTATATTAGAAGGGGTGGTTATTCAATCATCAGAACAAAAACATTGAGACTATTTGTTCAAGGTTTCAGTCAATATTTTCTTTTAAAATTAAATCTTTCTACCCACTTCAAAAAAGGGAGGTTTTTATTTATAGTCAACCCTTTTTTGTTGTGACTTCCTGATGATCCCAGTTAAAAATGAAATTAACGGTTTCCAATAAAATAACCTAGATTTCATTTGACAACCGGAAAGGACGCGATCTAACACATGTGAAAAGCTTTGTTCGTTGAAATATATATCAGAGTGTATTCGCATTCCTGTACTATGTATGTGTTTCAACCTTGTAGATTGAATTAAACTCAGAATATGCTGTTGGAAGAATAAGAGTATCGTAGTAAGAACATTGGTATCATTTCGTTTTTCTGGCCTGCCATTCACGAATACGCACGACGATGGCACGATTCCGACCGATGAAATTCGCGACATTGCCAAACTCCACGATTAGACTGAGTCGGAATCAAAAGGAATAGAGGCTAAGTGGTTGTCCAATATTTTAATTTTGTTTCCATTAACAATTGACTATTCTTGAAAGAAAGTGTCGCTTATCTTCGGTTGAAGGTTCAAAGGTGATTTTTGAACTATACAGAAAAACCGAGAGATTGTTTTTATGGTCTAAAAAGGGACTGAAAACGCATTCATTCGAAACTTTGGTGGACCATATCTTCCAAACTAAGGGAGATCGCCTATGTTCGACTTCACATTTTGTGTTCAGGAAATGACACTGCGTAGAATGATGTAAATATTTTATAAATATCTCGGCGACGGGAAATCTTGTGGTATTACCGAAAAATACAGCACACACAGACGGCCCGACGGTAAGAATTGAATTTGACCACGGATTCTTCATCAGTGAGTCCAACCTAGTTCGAATTACAGACATTGTGGCGAAACGATAATTAATAACTATTAATAATAATAATCACCATTTTGCACCTAAAATTTTCTATGCATCTTGCCTCTAACCAAACTCTTCTCATCCAAACATAAAATTTCCCGTAGATAAAAAGGCAGATCGTAAAAACTACCATAGACCATCGGCGATCCGAAACCTCTACAATGTAGGACGTAGGACGCTGGAACACAAGACGGCAATAATCCTAATTGATACAATTCCCTCGAGACCTGGTGACAGCCCGTGAGTATCGCTACGACCGGGCGGCTGCTTGGAGCCGGCCACAGAAAGGGTTTCCTTGTAGCGTCTCGAACGGCCCCCCGCACGTCCCCGACGTCAACGGGACCTCGCCGTTGGACGACGATCCCGTCGTCTCCGACGATGACTTCTTTAGGTCCGTATTGCGCGATCTCTTGGTCTCTATTTCTCGCTAAAATTGCTCGTTGTTCTCTTCTCCTTCGGATTGGTCATTGAACACGGTGCATTGCTTGTAATTAAGACTGTGAAGTTCAACATACTCGGAATGAATGGAAGCGTGGGTAGGCGGTTTTCATTCACGATTTCTGTGTTCACTATCTGTGGAAGAAGTACACCATTTGGAGTAAGATACTGAGGAAGAGTGAATATGCGGGATGGTAATACAGGATGTCACATCAAAAAAGAAGCAGAGAACTTTTCTAGTAGAAAAAAAATTTTTTCGAAAATCGCTTGGACCCGTCGATTTTGTTCTTGAGAGGGACTTTCAGTTACATAGAATATCGACCATGATGCGAAATTTCGTGGTGATAGCATCTTTAAAACAATGTTCATATTTTTTTGTGAAACATAATTGAAAATTTTCATTTTTAGTTCTAAGGAAAATTGATGCTCATCGTCACTGTATGTCCTCGTGCTGAAATTGATTTTGTGCATTTTGAACTCGTCGTTCGTGTTCAAGCTTCAAACCTGCCCTGATAATTTTGATATAAGTTATTTCTTTCCAAAGTCGTAACTAACCGTCCGTTTTCCGGGCCTTTCCTCTGAAAGTACTCAATCGAAATCCGTGAAACTTGGAGGAAAAATCGTGTGTTGGTCAGCATTAATCCTCCAAGCTTTTCAGCAAGACCAGTGTACCCTAAGGGCTTAAAATTGGGGGTTAGAGGCAAAAAAAAATATTTTTCGAAAACTCACCACCGAATTTCCATGAAACTTTCAATGTTGATTACTGCTGCCTAACTCAACCGAAAAATTTCCACCCAAATGATTTCCTACCAGTGGTTCCTGAGGTATAAGGAAAAACGCTGCAAATTTGGGGTGAAAACCCAATGAGTAGTATAGAGCGTGCCAAAAAAGTAACGTAACTCGTCAATAATCTTTGAACGAAGAATTATTAAGGAAAATCCTCGCAACCTTCGATTTTAAATTTCGAAAGCAATTTATCCTGTGTTTTTTTGAATTTGATATTTCTCACCCCAGTACTTTATTTTTTCAAATGGGAATATATGGGTTGCGATACATCGAATGAAAGGTAATAAGATTAACTACTCAGCGCTATAACGGTTTTTTCGATAGAATATTAGGAAATAATTAACAATTTCTGATAGGAGAGTACAGCAATCAGACCATTTTTCTTTCACTAATTATTATTAAAGGAAATCCAAGAATCCATGGATTTGTAATTCCGAAAGCAGGTCCCCCTATTCTTTTTTGAATTTGAAATCTCCCACCCTTTACGCTCCACACCCCTATAGTGATTTTTCAAATAGTCATATATGGATTGTGATATATCAAATGGATAAATTCGATTGCTCATTGAGCGGTGTGACTGAAAAAAGAATTTTTTTAATTATTTTTTATTACAAAATTAACAATTTGTGATTGGTGTCTGTTTCTTATTCTTGAGATAATGAACATTGAAAAATATCCTCCCACCCGCCGATTCCTATTTTCGACGTTCGAGAAATGCATGCAGTTTTAAAGTTGAGAGTTTAGACCTTTAACCTCAACAGTTCTATCTTGGAAAAATATTGCATGCGATAAATCGCATCAAAGGTGATTCGATGACCAATTCAGTTATGTGACCGAAAATAAAAGGTTATTATTGATTCAATTTAAATTACAAATCCATGGGATCGGGGATATCCCTTGATTATAATCAATAAAAGACTAATGGTCTGATTACAGTACTCTCCAATCAGAAATTGTAGATTATTTCCTAATTCAAATTACCTTTCATTTGATGTATCACAATCTATATATTTCTATTTGTAAAAATAAAGTAGGGTGAAAAATATCAAGTTAAAAAAAGACAGGATAAATTGGTTTTGAAATAAAAAATCGACGAGTTCGAGGATATTCCTTAATAATTCTTCGTACAAGAATTATTGACGAGTTATGTCACTTTTTTGGCACGCTGTATAAGTTTTATTCAAGATATCAATGGTATTGGGATATTTAACTGAGAAAATAATAAACCCTTGTGTAAAATTTGCAGCGTTTTTATATAGGGTGTTCCTAAATTGGAAGTACGAACAAAGTGGGAGATTCTTTCCATAATTTTAAGGAAAACAGTGCCATAAACTTTGCGCCACTTGTACTCTACTTCACGAATCATTGCAACGGATCAAGAAAGTATCTTTGAAAACTAATAATAACTATATTTACCGCAGCTTACTACGTAACTGGATGTTAATGACAATTGGGATTATTCTGAGAATTTCGAGAGAATTGTTCAAAATTTCTTCTCGCAATCCGTAGCAGATACGGCAAAATTATGAGATATCATATAAAGTTTAGTATAACAGTAAAACTCTCTACAGAATTTCTCAAAAAAGCGCACAGTGTTCCAGAAAAAATATCATCCTGTAAATTTGCAATCGGAACTGGCGTGTCACATGGTGTAAACTCTAGATGGGAAAATCTATACCGAATATCAGTTGAATATCTTGTGAAATGCAGATACTATGAAAAAAGAACTTGTAACTCGAAAACGAAAGGTTTGTGCATGATCCCATATGTATGGAATTTTTTTTCCTTAAAATATACAAGGAATCTTCTCTTTCAGTTTGTAGATATTCCGCTCCTGATGCAAAATTTGTTTTACCACCGAATAAAACACCAAAAACTCCTTCAGGCACCCCGAAACCAAATCGATACTCCCACATGTAATCGAAATCAATCCCCCTAAAAAACATAAAATCGATCGAAGAACCCCATTGCCCAATAAACAAATTACGTACCGTTGACATCGTATCCGTGGACCTCGGCCGAATCTACCTGGCGTCCACTTTGAGCCGATGAACAATTTTATTTTTATTGGTCTTTGATGAGAAAATGATGTCATCCGAAGAGGATATGTGTGAGTGTGTTGTTCCATTAGTCCTGTGTGTGTGCCGGCACATTTCACGGACCCGTTCGTGTTCTGTCTGTCTGTTCGTCCGTCGCGCCGTCGATCCACAGGCGCCAACTGGATCAACCGCCTCAATTAATACCTAAAACAACGGGCCTGAATTCTTAGCGGCTATTAACTACCTTTATATGAACATCGCTGAGGTATTGCTTCGGAAGAATGATGGAGCTTTTAGGACGATCAAGCTTTTTATGGATTCGGTTGAGTATCGATTTTTGGATTCTGTAATTTCAGGAGTTTGATTTGATGGGTATGAACAGTGAAATCTCTTATGGATGGACACCAACAAGACCACAAAAATTTGTCCTCACGAGAGAGGTGTCCAGTCAATAGAAAATCTTCGATTTTCGGAAATAAATTAAAACGTTCAAATTTAATATTTGTCTCAATTGAATAACGTCAAATTCCTAAGAGGGAGTAAATACCATAAAATGACCATTAAAAGAGAATACGGAATACGTTCATGTTTATATATCAAGTAATTATATAAAAGAATTCTAAAATGATTTGTAATGATTTCTTGACCGAATGGCTAACAAATAGAAGCCATTCAGGATATTCAGGTGGCAAATAATAATAACTTGTTGTCCCTCAAATTGTTTTGTCTATAGGTGAAGTACAGAGTTCTTCCATTTTAAATTCCCATTTTTCTATCGAACAGTATTATTATTATTATTTATTCATTTATTTAGTAAGAGCTGAGGCAGCGCCTTCAAAGCTTTGAATACAAATACAAAAATACAGGCATTACATTAGTTATACACAAGAACAGAAAAACATATGTTACCAATATCTCATGATCTCAGACGTAACTAAGCCTTCACCACACACAGCCAAGGATTCCTTTCTGTGAATATGAAATGCTCGGTTGGTACCAGAAAAATGGGTTGATTTTCATATCACAACAATATGTGTTACCTCAATATTAGCAGACGAAATGTTATCAAAAACAAAAATCAAAACTCAATTTCTCTAAAACAGAATTCATTTTGGGAACCTGATTTGGCTTATGCTGACCCTCCAGGGCCATCAACGTCAAATAATAGGTTCAAAAATATAACCAAGCCTCGAATTTCGTACTCTCGTAATAATGGAGAAAATAAAAATTCAAAAGATCATATCAAATCTAATGAAGATTCATTGCATAATAATGCAAGGAAAAATTATTGTTGGATTTGTAACAAACCGAATCATACATATCAAAATTGTCGTATTGCGAGAAAACGTTTTTGTTTTGGTCGTGGCACTCCAAATGTCACTAAGTTCAACTGTCCGTCGTGCTCAAAAATCTTAGTGGGCTGAGGCTCCAACAAAGTCAAGCGGACCTTCTGCAAAAAGAATGTAATCCTCCTAAATTTGATGAGAAGATTTCAATTTATGGCTCAAGGAGACAGGAAATTTTTACTCCCTGAAGCAAACTAACGTATCGCCTGTGATTCTGAAAGCTTGTTCAGATAATCGTCCTTATATCTCGGTAGACATATTTAAGATTTCTGTAAAGGCGTTATTAGATTCGGGCGCGAATGTTTCTTTAATCGGTGTCTAAGGAATCACATAGCTGAAAAATTTAATATTGAAAAAGAGTTTTCCTGATACACCACATGTAAGAATGACTGATGGTACAAAACAAACGTTGGTTGAGCTTCCGATTAATGTTAACTAAATATGTAAAATTATAAAGGCACTAGTAGTTCCCGGACTGGAACATGAATTAATTTTAGGTAGTGATTTCTGTAATATTTTTGGTGCAAATATTGATATCAAAAATAATACTTGGAAGGTTCAATCTAGTATTGTCAGTGCTGGTAATGATATCTCTCGGAGCAGAACTCATCCACTTTTCAGTTTAGATTCATTAACTGATGACCAACGAGAAAGGGCTAACATACATTTTACGTGTGATATAAGAGCACAGATGAAAACTTCAGGAAAAGTTATGTCTCTCCGTATAAGTGTAGTGAAATTGTTTTGCTATTGAGGGGCTTCTTTTAAATCAGCGAAACAAAATTTCCCCATTCCTTTCGATGCAGGTTGATATCCCGAAATCACACCTGAAAACAATAAAAGAAGACGAAACAACCAATATGAACTTGTAAATGTTTTATTATTCATTAAATTAATTTGAAGTTCACGATCCATCTCAAAAAAGAATCAGACACCGAATGAATCGCCTCGAAACCATCGTCAAATTTATACATTGGACAACTATTAACTAAATGTTCTATTGTTTCTTCTTCTCCGCACCTTGGACTTCCGACCAAATTCCATTTGAAGAGAAAACTATTACAGCGACCATGACCGGTCGATTCAAAGTGCACCAAATTTTTCTTGGAAGATTGAAACCATGATTTTTTTCTGATGGATCTCTGCTCAGACTCTTGTTGAAAACATTACACGAATTCTATCCCGAACGTCAAATTTCTTTGGAATGAAGAAACTTGTTAATCCATATTATATTATTATTATTATTATATTATATTGCAGGGTTATTCGAGTACTTTTATTTTTTTTCGAAACGTATTGGACTACTCTATCCATTATTTTTCAGTGAAATTTCATCCCTCGATTCTTGATCTCCGTACAAGAAAATAGCATAATTGAATCTTCCACCATGTTTATATAAGTGAAAAAACAGAGAAGAAAGTTTCTTCAACATGCGCGTCTTTGGAATTATTGAATTCACACAATATTTTCTTGAAGTCATTATTTTCCCAAAATAAATTCACATTTTTAAAAATACGTTATTTCTACGACCTGTATGTAGAGAGGACAACGTTGTGTAGTTATCTGACAGGAAAATGACTATAACCTAAAATTTTCAAAATATACTCGGTGATGTGTCAGAATGTCATGGCCAACCGGGATAGTTTTTTTAAAGTGAATGGAGTATACATTGTATTGACGTGAATTCAGGAGCTCCAACAGAAGTTTCATCCAATCAGACATGATCTTCACAAATATCGTTATTCGGATCAAATTTCTTGGTTTGAAGAGTCGTGGCGCATAAATAAACCGAAACTGAACATGACGAATTCTTTCGGAATTGTCCTCTTTCCAAAGAAAAAAGACTCTTAATTTTAATGTTGGCAACTTGGCCGAGCTCTACAATGCAATTCACAAACTCATCGTGCAAAAGTGATATCCCATTTATCTTTATCCTGCCTCTTTTGACTCAAATGATATTTCGATGGCTGATTTTATTACTTGACTATCCATCAAGCTGAAATCAACCGTCGATATATCTCAGGTTCATCGTGCGTTCGGGAATAGTTCATCTTCATCAGCAAAGACTTATAAACAATTCAAACTGATAGGGATTCTAGTCAAATGACCCATTAAAAAACTGTCGGGAGAACAACGAATAGCTTCTTCTGATCAACATTAGAGAATTTACATGTCCTTTCCCCAGAAATAAACATTACTTTTAATGTTAGTGTTGAGAAACGGTCGAGCTCGTTCTTTCCCATCAGCGGACATCTGACTTAACTATTCGATGCCGTTACGCCTGTCATTTTTTTTTAATCATCTGCTCACCTTTTGTGATTTCGCCACTCGAAACTTCGGTAGAAATAGGAGTAAACCGTATCGAAGTTGAAATTAGATTTTCGATCTGTCTAGGGCATTTGACTGTTGGAGTTTTAATTTTATTTCATGTAAACTTTAAATCTAGGGTTTAGGACTTCACGAAAAAAACAACCACTTAAAACAAAGTCGACGTTTCGTCGATATATTTCGACTTTCTCAAGACTAAAAGGAACAGAATTGAAAACAAAGACAATATGTAACCTAGCAGGGAATATTCGTCATACCTAGTTTTGTCGGTTGTCTAAGAATAATGTGAATGGCATATAAAAAGGAAGAAGAACACTTTGTCTCAAAATAAAAGGTAAACTAAAATTCGTTGAACGGGTAACTAACTGCAAATTGTCGTTTTTAGATGTAGAGGTATGTAGAAACGGTGACAGAACTTAAAGCACACAGTTTTATATGAAACCTACAAGCTCAGGAAAACTGTTGAACTATAGATCTAATACGTGCAAGAAATATAAAATTTCGGTTATAAAAAATCTGTTATATAGGGCTTTAAACCTGAGCAGCACTGAATTCCATCATTACAACCTCATAAAAACTAAACAAATCTTAAAACTGAATAATTTCCCCCCTCATCTAATAAATAAGGTAATCAATGAATATAATGCTCCACCTACTGTAAACATACAATCAAGAGAACCACGGGAGATTTGCAATTATTTTAGGTTTCCTTTCATGCAGAAGTTGTCCTCCAAGGTAGCTAACTCGATCCACAGAGTCGCCCCCAATACCAAGCTCATTTTCTACAATTTAAAGTCCGTTGGATCACTCTTTTCTAAACTAAAGGATAGGACAGAAACTTATGAGCGTTCGAATGTAGTATATAAAACTCCCTGTGCCGACTGCAGTTACTCTCAAATAGAGCCAGACAACATAAAAATGACTGCAATGAGAAATTCAGAGATAAGGACGGTGAAACAGCGCTAGCCTCGCACTCTTTCAGTGCAGGCCACCAATTTGACTTCCAACAGATTTCAATCTTAGATGGGGAGAGAAACTGGATGAAAAAAAATCTAAGTGAAATGATTTATATTAAATCTAATAAAGATATAACCGTTAATCATAGAAGTGATACTCAGGGACTGAGTCAATCATACAATCATCTGATTTCATTATTTAAAGAGTTCAAGTACCCTTAAACCGCACTTCAGTGTTATGTTTGTTAGATCGTTTGAAGGACAGATATTCAATATTGTCTTTGTTCGTCTGTCATATGTGTGATTGGTTTCTTAGACTGTATTGTCCGCATATTCATGTTATTTATTCATAAGTTCACCTTCAATTTTAAGCCAATTTACAGCTCATGTTATTTATTTATTTATTGATCTATTTGTAATGTTCAACGAATTTTAGTTTATCTTTTATTATGAGACAAAGTGTTCTTCTTCCTTTTTATATGCCATTCACATTATTCTTAGACAACCGACAAAACTAGGTAAGACGAGTATTCCCTGCTAGGTTACATATTGTCTTTGTTTTCAATTCTGTTCCTTTCAGTCTTGAGAAAGTCGAAATATATCGACGAAACGTCGACTTTGTTTTAAGTGGTTGTTTTTAACGTGAAGTCCTAAATCCGTGATTCTATCCCTTAATTAAATGGAAGGACGTGAAGAGCAAGTTGAATTTAAATCTAGGGTTCAGAGGTATATTTCCTGAGTGTATCAGAAGTTAACTCTTAAATAGATACTTCAGAGTGAGAGTCTAGGAGTGCTGGTCTAACGAATAAAATGGTCTTCTAGGGGTTCCCCAGGAACCCGTGTTGGGGCCATCCAGGCTTCCTCCACATCCGAACTCTTCTTAATCAGAATTAATGCATCCTTGAATGAAACATTTGAGTATTGTTTGTTTTTCCATGTGGGCAGTTCTTATGCCCACAATAATATTGCTCCTCGATTACCTCATGAGCTCTCCAAGGAAGGTTGTTCTCATGCAGTCGTTCTTCGACCAACTCGTCTTGGAACGTTCAGTTGATCATATCCCCTGCGTCTTTCCGCAACCTCCGCTGTTATAGGCACGATATTACACTTTGTCTGGCGGCCATTGGCTCATTTCCATCGCAAATTGATTTTGTCGTATACCTACGTCTAGGAGCTATACTCAAATGTCGTCGCTGCATGGTTACGAACAAACATTACAATGATTAGCAGTAAGGACTAAACCGAAGTGGCAATTGATTTTGTCCAAGCAAAAATTCAAATAAAATGTGGACGAAAACGCTTTTTTGCTTTCTCGTACAGCAAAATCAGCAATCAGCAAAATAATGGACAAAGCATCTGTTCCACAGTTGTATTTACCGAGAATATGGTGTATGTTCCATAACATATCGGTCTGAGGATTCTGGATAACCAACATAACCACCACGAATATCTGTCGATAAATCAATAAACATTCCATCTTGATCAGAGGTAATCATCCAATCCACACTGAAGAAGCGGCGTCCAGGGAGAATGGAATACTGCAGTATAACTACGAACAGCGCACCATCATCTAGGAGCACCTTGCATATCCTACCTTCGACTGCAGAATACTTTGTTGACTTTGTTGTTTTGTTAGTTTATTACCACTGGAGCTCTCTTTTCTTCATGAACTAATTCCTATCTTTGTTCTGAATAACTAGACAGGTGTCCCGGGAAGAATCCGACAAACGGATACCATGTATCAAAGACATCAAGGAGGACTCATATCAAGTGTTTCAATCGCCTGAAGGCTTTCGTTTGGAATGTACAGGGTGATATTCATCTGATGGGTGAAGTTTCAGAGTTCAATAACTCTGGAACTAATCGACCGATTGATTTCCAATTTTGAAGATTTGTCGCCCTTTACGATCGCCATATTTCAATATTTCTGAAATTGAATAAATCAGAACGGCACTAGGAAAATTTCAGACTTTTCCTATTTGTGTGAATATTGGATCATCCTGTAAGTAAACATTATCATTTTTTTTCCATTTTCGTAACCACTAGGAATTCATTCATAAGGAAAATTCAAAAATCTCTGCCCGGCACCGTCATACAGGGTGATCAATAAACATTCCCTTATGAGTGAAATTTCATAGCTCGATGAATTTTGAACTTATCGGTAAAATTGTTGTGAATTATGCAGTTTTGTCACACTTTTCGACTGCTCTCCTTAAATTTTTCTCGAAATGAAAAACCAGATCATTACTAGGAAAATTTTAGAGTTCCTACATTTTCGGTGATATCGGTTCACCCTGTACATCAACATTCTTTTTTTTTTCATTCTTATGAGTGCAAAGGAGCAAATCATCAAGAAAATCAAATAACTCCTGCTCAGCACCTTCACATAGGGTCATCAATAAATATTATCTCTGAAGAAAAAAAAATTGAGTTTTTCCATTGGCTTGATTGATATTTTACCCTGAAGTATTTTGTTATAATTATTTAGTCGATTTCTGTAAATGTTGAATTGTATTTTCACGATAATATTTTCATTTCTTCTCACATTTTCAAAAATGAGCCAATATCAGTATTTCAACGAAATTTAAAATCACTTTCTGCTTCAAATTTGTACAAGTTTATACTGCAGTCTTAATCACTGGTTTTGAAGTGAATTATTGAGATGAATTATGATGTCACACGAGGCTCACAATATTGAAATAATGATAAATATGACATCAAGCCAATTGAAAAAATCAATTTTTTTTTCTTCCGAGATAATATTTATTGATGACTCTATGTGATGGTGCCAAGCAGAGTTTTTTTATTTTCTTGGGGAATCGCTTCTTTGTACTCATAAAAATGAAAAAGACAAAATGTTGACGTACAGGGCGATTTCACCGGAAAAGTAGGAAGTCTAAAATTTAAAGTGTGACAAAACTGCACAATTCGCAAAAATTTTACCGATAAGTTCAAAATTTATCGAACTATGAAATTTCACTCATAAGGGAATGTTTATTGATCACCTTGTATGACGGTGCCGAGCAAAGATTTTTGAATTTTCATTATGAATTATTCCTAAGTGATAACGAAAACGGACAAAAATAATGTTTACGTACAGGATGATCCAATATTCACGAAAATAGGAAAAATCTCAATTTTTCCAAATCCGGATCTGATTTATTCAATTTCAGAAATATTGGAATATGGCGATCATAAAGGGGGTAAACTTCAAAATTTGAAATCATTCGGTCGATTAGTTCAAGAGTTATTGAACTGTGAAATTTCACTCATCAGATGAATATCACCCCGTATAGTCCAAATGAAAGCCTTCAGGCGATTGAAAACTCTTGATATGAGTCGTCCTTGATGTCTTTGATTCACGGTATCCGTTTGTCGCATTCTTCCCGAGGCACCCTGTATACAAATTGTGTAGAGAGTAATTTGAAATAGCCAGCATTCGAAAAATAAAATTGTTTCAGATTTAGTTTTTCTACTCAATCGCAAATTTCCTCCCTCTTTCTTTATTATGCAACTATAATTAGGTGTACATTAGGTATGAAAGTGATTCTACAATTCCAAATTAAATCGCCTACTGATTCCGAAATAATTGAATGCCCATACTTGGCCTACTCATAAAAACTAAGTTTACTTCGTCTACCATACACATTTGGAATTGTAAATGAACCAAAGTGCTAATTGCTGGTTATGATGTAGATATCGGGTCATAAAAACTAAGGATATGATAATTGAACGGCAAATCATCAATGAGATAACGTACCAGGCTACTAGATATAATGTCGATAATTTAACACGAGATATTCCTGAAAAAAGGTTGTTTCATATTTTATTAGATTTTTTTCATACATTATTCCTAATAATTAACGCGCTAGTAGATTATAGAATAACTATATGCCTATTCGCTTTGAATTATCTAGAATAAATTTAAACCCAAACTCACGTTCAACTAGAGTTTCGTGAAAATATTTACGCACATACGAGCTTGGATGGAAGCATTGGCCTGGGCCCACAGCATGGGCCATCGCCCACTATCAGGTTCAGATTGTTGAGGCCGATCGTAAACACAACAACTTCCGAAAGTATCAACTCGATATTTGTAGAGTAAGTCTGCACCTTAATTATGAAGGCCGAATTCGTGAATGGGTGAAACACACCCAATGATTACGCAGATATGCCCATTCGAAATTTTATTTTCAAATAGTTCTGAAAATACATATTAATTCGAATTTAACCCTATAACTTGACTATTGAAAATAGTAACTTGAAGGTCCCTTCAGAATTTTATGAGGAACATATGAAAAAAACAAATCTTTTCATTAGGGTTAAAAATAATTTCGCGTTGGCATAGAATTTGAAAGACACGATCATCACGAAAGTTTGCACAAACTTGTGCATCAACAGTTTTCAACGGGTTGCCAAGATTGATTATGATTAGATCAGGATTTTTAGCGCGCATGTTCTAGGGAAACAGCGTGCTCTCGTTCTGTCTAAATGTTTTGGGCAATTTTCGAATTTAGGGCCGAAAATAGTCTCGAACGACTAGGTTGTACTCTCACATGACGAACCCGGTGTCAAAATCGATTCTGTCCGTCCATGAAGATATAAAATTTAGTTTAAAATTTCGTGATGATCGTGTCACTATAACAATTTAAAAATTGTTTTCGACATTTGGACTCAAAAGATGTACTTTCGTGAACTGGATACTACAATTCAGAAATAATTCGAACTGAACTTTTTATCCATATTAAATAGTAGTGTATCAAATTTCAGTTCGATCCTATTCTAATTTTCGGAAAAATCGGGAAAAATATCCCTCATTTCGTGTTTTTTTCCTCGGTGTCGTGTAATAATTATAACCAAAAAAAAACTGAAAAAGCACTGCCGTGAAGGCAGCAGCTTTTGCGCGCATGTTCAATGGAGATTACCGCTTTGGCAACGAATTTTAACATGCGCTCAGAAGCTGCTGCCTTTACGGCAGTGCTCTTTTATATTTTTCGATAAAGTACTGTATTTCAATTCGATCTTATCTGTATTGTTTACGGTCCGTAAACAGAAAAACTTCCGGAAGAAACGACCTAGACACTCAATATTTGTAGAGAAGGTTTAGGGCTTAATTACGGAGGTCGAATTCGTGAATGGGTACAATCAGCCCAATGATTCCATAGATATACCTCTTCGAAATTTCATTTTCTCAATATTTCCGAAAATACAGATTAGATTGAATTGAAATCCAGTAATTTATCGATAAAACTTAGAAAAGCACTGCCGTGAAGGCAGCAGCTTTTGCGCGCATGTTCAAATTCGTTGCCAAAGCGGTCATCTCCATTGAACATACGCGCAAAAGCTGCAGTCTTCACGGGAGTGCTTTTCTAGGTTTTTTTAGTCATTGTTATAACACGACCCCGAGGAAAAAATACGAAATGAGAGATATTTTTCCCGATTTTTCAGAAAATTAAAATAGGGCTGAACTGAAACTCGATTTACTTCTATTTTATATAGATAAAAGGTTCAGTTCGAATTATCTCTGAATAGTGATACTCAGTTTCCAAGAATACATTTTTTTGAATAGAAATTTTAGTGACACGATCCTCACGAAATTTTGAACACAATTGTGGATCTAGCTACCCTTTATTATTATGATTATTCAGTTGTTCTTAGGTTATTGCGAAAAAATGAACAATACACCTGTTGGAGGAAGCCACAAAATTTGAAATAGTTATTTTCAATATCTCCGAAAGTTGAATCCGGAAGCCCTTACCCTCACCCTTATCCTTACCCTTACCCTTACCCTCACCCTTACCCTTACCCTTACCCTTACCCTTACCCTTACCCTTACCCTTACCCTTACCCTTACCCTTACCCTTACCCTTACCCTTACCCTTACACTTACCCATACCCTAACCCTTACCCTTACGCTTAAAGTAACCGTTATCCTTACTCTTACCCTTACCCTTACCCTCACACTTACCCTTACCCTTTCCCTTACCCTTACCCCTACCCTTACCCTCACCCTTACCCTTACCCTGATGAATAGTTTTGGAGAGAAAAAAATTCCGAAAAACAAAATTGGGACAAAACTTTTCTTCAAATTTACTAACCATTCGATACCACCAAAATTTTGCAATTCCAATAACTACCCAGTTTCAATCCGATCGCACGAATGGTTCCTGAGATATTGAGAAAACAACCAAAAGTTCAAATAACTATAACTGCGAAGTTATGTGGCCGATTTTGCTCATAAACGAACTCAACCACCGCATTCCTTAGCGCAACCTATCCTAGAAGTTTCTAGCTCGCTCCGTTCGACAGTTATCGTGTCATCTATCGGACGGCCAGCCAGCCGGACAGAATCGATTTTGACATCAAACCTAGTCGTTTAATGAATGTCGGCTCGAAATTACAGAACGAAAAGAAAGCACGCTAATCAACAGAACTCATTTGAATTTTTGAGGCTATGTCCAAATATCTCAGGAACGCCTTAAGTGATCGGAATTAAAATTGGTTATAAGTTGCAGAATACCAACGTCCAACTGCTTGCATTATTTTGTTGAGATCATATCTATTGTATTGAAATAAAAATTTTCGAAAATTTGAACGACTTTTGTTGAAGAAAGAATTATTTCGGAGAGTATTCCTTATATTCCAATGAAATTCTCGACAGTCTCTGAAGTGAGTATTTTACAATGAAGTACAAATTTCCAGTTCAATCCGACCTTAATCAACGGAGATAATGCAAAAAAGATATGTCGAATTTCCAGGTATCGTTTTATTTCCGGAAAAACTCAAAAATACTTATCCGATCTTGATGAAATTTGGTAACTGTAGTTGGCAAATGCACAATACCGTGCGAAATATGCTATGATCGTGTTATTAGATCAATATAAAAAATCTAGAAAGGCACTCAAGTGAGGTCAAGAGATTTTACGCGCTTGTTCAAATTTGAAAACAATTTTTCAAAATTTTGTAACAATTGAATCCACACGAAATTTTGCTCTGAGCTACGCGCTGCTATTTTCAAACTTATTTCGAAGCTTCAATACAATCGCCTGTTTCTTCTTGGGATATAGAGGAAATGGCGTCAAAATTTCGAATATCTACGAAACTCGTAATTTTCATTATATTAGATCAAATTAAAATGTAAAACATTTTGTTGGAGGTTAGCTTCAATGTCGGTGTCAAACTTCATACGAATCTCATTAACAGTCTCTGAGAAAAAATTTTTCTCACAAAAATTTTTTGAAATTTCGAATACTTTTCGTTGAATTTTCTAACAACTAGATCCACACTTAATTTGGCATTAGGTAACGTTGAGTTTTTCGCAACTAATTTTAGAGTTTCAATCCAACCCTATCAGTACTTCTTGAATTATAGAGGAACTAACCTAACTTCAAATGACTCTTACTCTGAAACTATTCGACTGATTTGAACGAACTCTCAATCAAACCTGACAATTTCAAGTCGCTAATTGCCTTCCTTCGAGAGTTAGAGCACATACGGACGGCCGGACGGACATAATTGAATTTGAACTCATATTCATCTCTAGGTAGTCCGACCTCATCAAACTCAGAACTTAACCTTCTTATTGAGCCTCTAAGTTGTTCCTTCGAAAAGTCATCAAGATAAATTTGCGAAGAAGTGACGAAGAGATTAACTAACTATAGACATAGAATGAACGTGACCCGCCCTACGGTTTAGAAGATCAACTGCTTTAAAATTTCGTCATCTCACTATTTACAAAAACACGATTTTTTATTGACAACCAAGTCCTTGATCGGGCAATAAATGTTCTGTGAATACCAGCCAACTCGAAAATCCAATTTTATATACAAAATCCTCTGACAAAGCCATAATAATTATTCAGGAAATAGAGACTGACTTAACGTCTTGAAAACAAATTGGAGCATCAATGCCTTTCTAGATTTTTTTTTGATTTGGGATGAATTTCATCCTGAAATCTATCAAAAAGTGTCCACATCCCATGTATTCTATGGATCTATTTAGTGGATTGAATCATAGAAGATAATGCCTAGATCAATCTATGCTGGTCCAGTGGTGCCAACAGTCTTGGACGATATCTGAATCGGAATTCTTATCTCGATAATGACCTATCCGAAGTACAAACGAAAAAATCGAAAAATTCCAGGACATTTGTCGTCAGTCCATGGAATGACTAATGGAAAAGGATTGTTAGTATCAATAATTGGGTCTAGACAAGATTGTGACAGCAGATGTATGACTCTAGCGACTCTCACTCGATGGAGTACGTAATTCCGTATGTCTTTTATCTTGGGTCTGTTCCATTAAGAATTACACCCGTTGTTTGGTATTGGGAGTACTTTCTGAGCTAGCTTCTATAGTGCCCAAGAACTTCCTTTCTGGAAATATTACTTTTCATCCGAGAGGGATTCAGTTCCAGAAGGAAGTAGATCGTTGAACTTCTGATAAGTACGTGATTTATACTTTCGAAGAATTTCTGTAGCTCACAGAAGTAACTTGAGTATCACTCAAGGTTGAACAATGCATGAGAAGCATTTTCAGTGAGACAGGAGCTCTTTTACTCATGTTAAAATTCAAAGCAGGCATACTGACCCTGTCTATCTCTGCTTATCCTTCAGATGTAATCTTCTTATCTTATGGACCTTACGAAATTGTACCTGCACCTTCAAACCATTATTTTACAATCAATCAGGTTCTACATGCCAACCAAATCGCAATTATATTTTCTAAATATCCTAGATAAATCCAAATCCTATCCAAAAATATTTGGCGGATACCACCCTTTCACCAATTTGACTTTCGAAAATAAGCCACAACCTATTCTACGAAAATCAGATTTTTAAGTAGATTTTATGTGTTATTATGTTATGAAGAAGTTGAAGGAAAGCAAGTCAGTTATACATATAGCTGTCATCCATTCAGTTAAGGGTTCCACCCAATGGTGCTTGACTTCTAGATAAAAATATTTTTGCGATAATTTCCTCATATACTACTGAGGATATTTTGCATGAACCTTCAATTCGTTTTTTCACGATTTTGAATACCAGGTTCGACTCGATCCAATTTCGGTAAATATTATGTGGAAATCAAATGTCAACTGGACATACCTTCAAAGGGTTTTGAATCTGTAACAAAATTACAAATTTTCAACAAATAATAACCCAGAATAAAAATATTGAATCACTTTAACTTATTGTCGGTTTTCCCGATTTTTTGGCGACAAAATAGAATATTTACCTTAAACCCCTTGGCTGCCGCACCCTAAGCCTTTTGCGCTCATGTTCTGGAAAACGGCGTGCAATCAATTTGCAGAAATGTTCTTAGTTTTCGAATTTTGAGCAGCAAATGGTCTCAGAGACAAGGTTGAAATCACTGTCCGCTGTCAAAAAAGATTCTGTCCAGCAGTAGGTATACGATTACGTGAGAACGGAAATCTATATCGTTTCAAAACTGTCAGAATAGAGTGCATTTCAAAATGCGACGATGAGGTTTGTTAGTAGGCCAAGTCGGCCTAACGGTTTCGGAGTTCTAGTGATTTGAAATTTTTAGAATATTTCCCTGATAATTCAGGAACAACTTGAGCGATTTCAGTGAAATATTCTGTTTACTTGGGGCTCAACTTTTCGCCAAATATCGTTCAGATCGCAAGGTCAGTATATTGAAGAGAAAAATTTCAAGTTCTTTTCGAAAAAAAAAGAAAGAAATTTCCACAGATCTTCAAACAGTGAATCGAATTTCAGTTCGATCTGATCAATTTTCGGAGATATTGAGAAAAAAATATGTCAAATTTCGTGGGATTTTTCTCAGGATGATTATTTTGTCAGGAAAAACATTCTGATCCAATCATGATCAAACTTGGTATCTAGTTTGGAAGTGCTGCTGCTCAAATTGTATAGAGTTTCTTGATTATAATGTCATTAAACCATTTGAAAGAAAATTTCAAATATTCTCTATTCTGCGATCTTCTAATCATATTATCCTCACGAGATTCTGCATGAACCTCCCAGATGTTAGTTTTTAATCAAGTACTAGGTTTCAATTCGATCTAATCTGTATTTCTGGAATTATTGCGAAAATAATACTGTGAACTGGTATATCCGCGGAATCATTGGTGGATTTTACCCATTCACAAATTCGGTCTTCGTGAGTAAATTCCAAACCTACTCCACAAACATCGAGTTTGAAAGTTGTTTTTTTCTGAGGTTATTGTGTTCACGGTCGTTCTCTTGTATTTCAAGTTATTGAGGGTAGATTAATTTTATTCCAGAGTATCGCCCAATTCTGAATAATCATTGGTTGGATTTTACCATTTCCCGAATTCAACCAACTCTCCCAGTATCGAATCTCTTAGTCGTTTCTTACGGAAGGATTTGTTTACGGTGTTTCGTTCAAATAAAGCTACTATGAAATTCAATATTTGTTGAGTCGTTCAAAAATAAAAGATGGAATTGATAACTAAATGAAACCTGGGCAATTATACCATAGATATCTCCATTGGAATTGTTATTTTTCCAAAAGTTCAGATCCGATCATGCTGAAGTATTAGAATTTGCAAATATTTCAACAAAATCTGCTAGAAATTTTTTGGTATCTGAATTACTTATCATTTCTTCATTTCGAGTGATACGATCCTCAATAAATTGTGCCGAAAAGCCGATCGTCAACACAATAACTTCAGGGCTACATATCTGAACTCGATCGGATCGGTAAGTTTTGAAGTGAATATTTTAAGCTTTTTCTGGGGAATAGTGCGTTATGGTTTCGTCACAATGTCTGTAATTTTAGAATTTTGAGCTGAAAATGGTCTCGAACGAATAGGTTGGACTCCCTGAAGAAGAATCCGTAGTCGAATTCAATTATATGTCTGTATGTGTGCTAACTTTCGAAGGAAGGGACCTAGCAACATGAAATTGTCGGATTAGGTTTGGAGTCCTGATATCTTAGATATGTTCGTTATTAAGGGGTGAAATGGTTGAATCGTTTTGGAGTTAGGCACCTTTGAAATTGTGAGGTTGACTCCTCGATATCTCATGAAGAACTGATTAAAACTTTGTATGTAGTTTGAGAATACCAACTCGCAACTTAGTGCGAAAATTTGTGTTGATCCAGTGGTTGAAATATTTAAAAAAAAATTTGTTGAAAATTTTTTTTCTCCGAAATGTTGATCACATTCCAACGAAATTTCGAAAAGACGTTGAAGTTAGTACCTATTCAACAATAATGTTCCAAATTTTCAAGGGAATAATCCATCTTGAACAATACGAAGAATCTCCTGGCTGTATATTCTATGACCGTTTGTGGCAAAAATCAACTTTTCCAAGCTGCTGACCTACCTCCCAAGCTAACGAAGATACTGTCTCCAGTGAAAATAATTACCAGCAGTTTGTTATATCGTTCGCAACTGAAATGATAAACAACAGTGTTAGTTAATGCGTAGGCCAAGTTTTCGATTAGATATAAAACTTTATCGCATGTAGAATGTATTCCTAGTGACACTAATTGTTACGATAACTTATCGTTATTTCCTCCATGGTGTACATTCGGGTTCATTGTGGATTATTTTTGATGCAATCAGAAGAAAATTTCTAGGTTCATTCATACTTTCTCAATAATTAACTATCTATGACTTTCTATAGTTCGATCCGAAGGTAGGGAAAAATAATTCCAAAGCATGGAAAAATATTGGAGAAGATTGTGATAATTATTTGTGTTATCATTTTACCCAAATATCTTAAGTTTGAGTAAAAATAAGCCAAAACAATTTTAGGCTCATTGATCAAGAATTCAGGGTCAACATAATACTACTTGGCCGGCAGCAAATACTATAAATTTCTGAATAAAAGATGTCCAATCCAATTAATGCTCTTTCATAAAGAATCAAACATTTTTTAGGACTTCTAGAAAAATGAAGATATTTATTGAATTCTCAGCAACTAAAGCTTATAAATCAGCAAAGGCCTTTAAATTGTTGATGAATATCCGAAAACAGAACCAGTCGAGGATATTATTTACTAACATTTATCAACAATGATTGGATATACTGATTGGCATTTCCCTGATTTGCAATTCATTTAGTGCACGGGTTGACATGACTTATACCTATCATACATATTGAGTTTCTAGATTCTTAAATATCTATTACCGCAAACACTGTTGCTGGAATAACAATGAATTATAGAAGAGCACTGATGTCAAGTCAAAAACTTTGGCGCAAATGTTCAAGTTAATTGCCGAAGCGGCCCCGCCAAACGCACCAGATGAAAAGAATCATTTGATGATTTTCGAATCATATTATCCTCGCGAAATTCTGCATGAACCTTCAAGCTGGTATTTTTCAATCAAGTACATTATTTAATTTCGATCCAATCGGTATTTTTGGATATATTGGGAAAATGGAATTTCGAATGGGTATACCAAGGAAAACATTGGGCGGATTTTAGCAATTCACGAATTCGAATTTCAAAAAAAAACCCTAATCTACTCTATACATATCTAGTTATTGTGTTTACGGTCGTCCCCACTGCCTATCGTGAATACTAAAACTTCCCAAAGAAACGGCTTAGAGAGACAATATTTGTAGAGTAGGTTTGGAGTTTAATTACGAAGGCCGAATTCGTGAATATGGGTGTAATCAAACCAATGATTTCGCAGATATACCCATTCAAAATTTATCTTCTCAATATTTCCAAAAATGCGAATTAGATCGAATTGAAATCAAGTATTTGATTGAAAATTAACAGCTTGACTTTTCGTACAGAATTCCGTTAAGATAATATGATCAGAAGAACGCAGAGTATGTGAAAAAAAAAATATTTTCTTCGAATTGTTCTGATGACACGATCACGAAATTTTGAACGAAGTTGTCTATTAGCCTCTTCAAACTAGTGACCAAGTTTCATCATGATTGAATCAGTATTTTCTCAGATAATCCGGAAAAATGAAGAAATTCGACTGAAATTCAGTACAGTGCTCTGAAATGTAGAGCTCCCGTGATCGTGTCTACAGCCCACCGGCTGGCCGCACATAATCGTCATGATTGAGACCGTTTTCGGGAAAGAATTCTAAAATTATGGACACTGGGACAAACGATATCTTCTATATAAATATGTAGATATATTCTACAGTGTGTCCACGGATGGAGTGCCGGTAAGGTGTAAATGACGAAAAATTTTCGAGTTAGACTCTGATATTTTGGGAATCGCTCCTGCTTGGTCTCAAACTAAGATGTTGAGAAAATGAGCCAAATCAATTAATATACAGGGTGGTTTAGAACTGATTTAATGAAAATTGTTAAAAATAAAGTGCCTTTGTTTTGAAAGATATCGAGAAAGTTTATTGAGAAAAGTTGTTTAGAATCAAAAGACACGGCTAAATCTCGATTCTCAGATAAATCGATCAACTTTGATTTTGTGAATAGGTTATGAAAATATTTGATAATATCCATGGTTACAAATGCCAGACGTGACTTGAAACGTAAATTTTATTCCTCATAAACGAAAATTTTCCAGTTAAAAATATGTTGACCATAGAACAAAGAGTGTTTATTGTGGAGTGCTACAGTTTAGGTGCAGACATTTCGTATCAGGGAGTAATAGGACAATTCCATGAACGCTGGCCAAATGTTACGGTATCACGTAACCCTGCTAAAGAAATAGTGTCAAAATTTAAATTTTTGATCATGGCAAAATATCTCACGTATCGGATTAACAAAATATTCATGAACTTATAAGTCAAGGTAGGCTGATTTATCTGAAAATTGAGTTCCTGCAGCAGCTCGTCATTCCAAACAACTTTTCTCAATAAACTTTCTCGATATCTTTCAAAACAAAAACACCTTATTCTTAACAATTTTCATTAAATCAGTTCTAAACCACCCTGTATATTAATTGATTTGGCTCATTTCTTCAACATCTTAGTTTGAGACCAAGCATGAGCGATTTCCAGAATATCAGAGTCTAACTCGAAAATTTTTCGTCATTTACACCTTACCGGCACCCAATCCGTGGACACACTGTATATATGATGATTTGAAGTTTTTCCTTTTTTGTTGCTTTTTTTGTGTTAGCACCTTTACATGATATTACTGCTTAGGTGGTGTTTTTAAGATTTACCTATTAAATAAATGAATGAATAAAACGGTAGCACGCCGTTCCCCCGACCAAGCGCGCTTGATTATATAGAATCTTTCCCTGGGTGATCGACCAATCATGCAGCGTTTCAACAAAGTCGAATATTAGACTGGATTTTCCGATTTTCAATAACGAATCATTTCAAATTTGTGAACAATGATAGTGTAAAGATGCATAATATCATCTGATCTCGAAATAGATTCAAATAGTCATAAACATAAGACATTTCATGTTAGATGGTTAGATTTTCCACCCATCGAATACTTTAAATCAGAGAATCCTCTTTTGCCGTCCCTCGTACATAAGCCCTCGTTTCCACGTTCCTGACGGGCTCGGCTAAGCGACATCACGAACAGGATCCTGAAAAATGCCGTACACGGTGGCAGTAAAACGACGAGGGCGTATAATTGATGAGGGCCATTCTTCACGTGATGACATCTAACCCGCAACGTCATGTCTCGCGGACACGTGATCTAATGGCACATTTGTATGAGTATACGAAACGAGTTCGTTTCCATTTGTTACAACGCGACGTCGGCATAGAAAAGCTTTAAGAAAGATAAAAAACTGTATGATCTATGGGCTGAGAGGAAATAGCATTCCAATTATTCGTGTTACCGAGTTAACTCACACCCACATGACTATAATGAAAAAGTACTAAAATATTACATACAGGGGCCGATTCTTGAATCTCGATCAAGAATTGAAGAGTATGACAATTGTCATATGTTTATGTCGATTTTTTTAAGTGTTCTCGCGTATCTGCAAAATTTGTGAGCGTTCTATTCGCCATTTCGACTTTGATTTCAAGCAAATATTCAAGAAATAAACTGAATGCAAGATACCGAGAGATTTCAAATCGGCATATAAACATAACCCTATAACCGTTTCCTCCGACCTTTGAATAAAGAACACCAGGGAGGAGCATAAC
This sequence comes from Myrrha octodecimguttata, assembly GCA_958510865.1. Classification (NCBI taxonomy): domain Eukaryota; kingdom Metazoa; phylum Arthropoda; class Insecta; order Coleoptera; family Coccinellidae; genus Myrrha; species Myrrha octodecimguttata. The sequence continues at coordinate 39,210,826 of OY294057.1, forward strand.
GCTTTTCTAATTCGTATAAAAGTGGGACATAGGCGCCTATATTGAACCTCCAAGTATGACTCATGTTAGTTAGTTTCTTCAGACAAAGAAGTCTCGGAACAAGTTGTTCTCTCTTCAAAGTGAAAGGACAGTCGGCCATATGCAACATCCATCCCGGACCCACTTTGTAAGGCACTATACTCCTTCCTTATGTTCTTTATTCAGAGACTCCGACTTAGCAACGAGTGGTACAGAGTATAGGAGATGTAATAACATTCGATTGTCGAGTGACATTCGGTTCCATGCACAGGTCATGTCTACTTGTTGTTTTTATTTAACTTGGAAAATAAACGCAAACATAGGGCAATTGTCATACTCTTCAATTCTTGATCGAGATTCAAGAATCGGCCGGATCTTCCAGATCTTTTTTCGCGCGCATATTGTGGAGAACAGCGTGCCATCGTATTGTCCAAATGTTTGTAGTTTTGTTTTTTTTCCGGAAAATGATCTGGAACGACTAGGTTGGACTCACTGATGACGAATCCGGTCTCAAAATTGATAATGTTCGGCCTGCCGGCCGTATGCAAGATTACGGGAGAACGGAGGATATTTCCGTGATATTTCAGGAACTTCAAAATCGATTGTATTGAAACTTGGCAACTAGTAGGGGCGTAACGCTACGCTACATCTCGCAGAATTCTTTTGAGATCGTGCTGTGAGAAAATTTTGAAAAAATAACTTTTGAAATTTTTCTGCAAAAATTTTTTCGAAAAACATTCATCATACCTTATCATACCTTGAGCTTCATATTTCACAGCACTGTACCAAATTTCAATCTGATACGGTCATTTTTGAAAATGAAATTTGAAATTTTGAAAAAATTTATTGAATTTCTTGTTTTTGCCATTTTATATTCCGGAATAACTCGAAATATACTAATTGCATAATGATGAAAGTTGGTAACCAGTTTGAAAATGCTGATGAACAACTTTGTGTAAAATTTCGTGATGGTCGTGCTAGGTACAATAAGAATTGGAAAAAATGTTTTTTAACAAATATTCGATATTCTGCCATGTTCTGTTCAAATCTTTTTCACCATTTTCTTGATGAACCTTCAAGATGTAATTTTTCTAAGTTCTGGATTTCATTACGAAAGTATCTGAATTTTTCGAAATATTGGAAATCGGAAACGGACTCATTGGGTGGACTTTGCCTATTCACGAATTCGAAATTCGTAATCAAGGTCCAAACCTACTCTATAACATATCGAGTCTCAAATTTGTTTCTTTAGGAAATTATTGTGTTTAGCTTCGGCCATTTTTCTCGATATTTACAGAGTAGGTTTAATGATGAAGGTCGAATTCATGCATGGTTAAAATCTGCCCAATGATTCCGTAGATATACACTTTCAAAAGGTCATTTCACCAATATTTCTAAAAACACGAATAAGATCGAATTGAAATCTAGTGCTCGATTGAAAAATGATATTTTGAAGGTTCATGCAGAAATTCGTGTAGATAACACGATTAGGAGATTTTCTAGATTTTTTCTGTACCCACATCCTTCAAATATAAAACAGCAGATACAAAATTAAAATTGAAATTATTGCCGAACATTCAATAGACGACTTCGGCCCAAGTTGCTAACCCACAATTTACTTAGCAAGTTTACTTTCACTGGGGAACGGGAATTTCAGGACAAATTCGACATGATAAGGTTCGCATTATTTATAAATAACCGTAAAATATGCCTCGGCTCTTCAAACCAGATAATTCCTTTCAAATATAGGTTTTTGTTAAGATCGTCTCCGATTGGCTGAAATTTAAGTTGGGATTCCTGATTTCATGCAAACAGTGTCAATTTTCATAGGATACGTTCCGAAAATCGACTCTGTTGTTTCGGTTGCCGATTTTCCGCTCCGTAAATATGAAATATTCGGATGGTTCCTGGAACAAGCGAGTGAAAAAGGTTATTTACGGAATCTGGTTGATGAAAATGCGGTCGATTTACTGGCATCAGAACGATTTTCTATGGTAAATATCTATAGCATAGAACAATCTATGTTTACTTTAGGTTTGTTTTGGTTCCGAGTTCAGATCTGTTCGGGACGGTTCTAGCATAGACCAATAGTCTGGGGTTCTGAACTCGGAACCAAAACAAACCTAAAGTAAACATGATTGTTCTATGCTATGGATATTTACCATAGAAAATCGTTCTGGTGACAGTAAATCGATCGCATTTTCATCAACCAGATTCCGTAAATAACCTTTTTCACGCGCTTGTTCCAGGAACAATCCGAATATTTCATATTTAAGGAGCGGAAAATCGGCAACCGAAACAACAGAGTTGATTTTCGGAACGTATCCTATGAAAATTGACACTGTTTGCATGAAATCAGGAATCCCAACTTAAATTTCAGCCAATCTGGGACGATCTTAACAAAAACCTATATTTGGAAGGAATTATCTGGTTTGAAGAGCCGAGGCATGTTTTACGGGTATTTATAAATGATGCGAACCTTATCATGTCGAATTTGTCTTGATATTCCCGTTCCCCAGTGAAAGTAAACTTGCTAAGTAAATTGTGGGTTGGCAACTTGGGCCGAAGTCGTCTATTGAAAAACTTGTGACGTATATTATGTCAGGATGACAATAAATAAATAAATGAATCAGGTGCAACAAGAAAGTTTTTTGGGAACAGGGTTTCGAAGATCAAAGAGTAGATGTCTTTGATAAAAATTTGCATTGTAACTATTTATACTCGCGACCTCCAATCATGAAAAATCTGTATCTGGAGTTCACGAATTTATAGATTTGACAATGTTTGTACATAACAAACATGCATGTACGCATGTACCCACATATACAAACATTTGTCAATTCAAACTTTCTTCGCGAGTAACCAAGCTTATTCTTCAAACCAACCTTTTCATCTTGATTATCAAAACGCCGATCCCGAAAAGCTGCCTTGATCTTCATGAGTAGTTCTCCATTTATACCAAATTCATAATGCACCATCAAAAATACAAACGCACTTGTTCACTATTACTTTGGCCGTCAAAGCGTTGTTTCCTATCTAAATATCCGTATGTTTTACGATTCTACTTTCTTTACGCATCTTCAGCGCTAATATCGCTTATTGGTCGAGGGGGTCACATGTACTTGCTTTCGTAATCAGAACACGTTTAATAAGAAATGATATTCTTGATCCGAGCGAACTAGGATTAGCTGTTTTCTGAAGTGAACAGTACCTACGTATGTTTCGGTTCAACTGAATTCGGTTCAAGAAAATTCATGTGAACATGCAAACAACGAAATGAATGGATAATAGAGGTATATTGGCCAATCTTGATAATTATTCTTGGGGGATTATTTGATTTAAGAGTATGTAAATATTTGATTTAATTTTTCTGTGTGGATCTAGAGTAGTTCAGCGCTTCGATGTTGTCGCTTATACAGGGTCTTTCACGAGGAACCTCACCCATATTTATACGGGAAACTACTGAACGTATTTTCATGAAATTCAGCACTTATAAGTATTTCACGATGCTGATGAAATCTAAAATATTTTCAAGGCATGAGCACCTCCGGTTTTTCCGGAAATGACGTCAACTTCCGTTTTTCAAATTAGAACACCATTTTTTTATTGCAGAAATAGATTCCTTAGAAAATTTCATTTTATTTTGATGTAACATTTTTCAGTTTTGGTTGGAAAATTCTCTCTGAGCGGGAAAATTCGAAAAAAAAATCTAAAATAGAGCTCCGCTGAAACAAGAATAACTTCGAGGTTTTTGAAAGGAAAATTTTCATTTTTGAGATTTTTCAAGATGTAAGATTGATGTATTCACTTTGAAAATCGAAATCGCGATTCATGATACAGGGGGTGAAAAAATCGCTTTCAAAATTAGGGATGACAAAATCGTGAAAAATCAATTTTTTCAAATTAGAACCCCATTTTTTTATGGCAGATATTGAATCTACGTTAAAAAATAATGTGAGTGTATGCATCACACCCTTGCCCTAAAATGGATATTTTCTGAGTTATTCACAAAAAACTGTTTTTCGTCTTGAATTTTCAGCTATTTCTTTTTCCTTCACGCCAAAAAGATGAAATTTTCAGGAACTGTTATTTGAACCATGCTGTAAATTTTCCAACCCTTCTTGAAACCGACTTCAAGTTACTATTAGGAGAACCATGAAGTAGAATGAGATTTAAATAATCTTCATTGGTAAAATTAGGCATAGTGATCGATTTTATAACTTAATACGAATTATCACCAAATTAATAGTAAACACAAAATGCTACTGAATAAAGAGGAATTTGGCAGATGTAATTAATGATATCTATCATTGAAAAAAAATAATGTAAAACATGGTAAGTTTTTGCATATGGTTCATAAGGAATTATTAATTTATCACTGGAGAGAAAACCGATAGCCGATTAGTTGAAATAAAGAGGTTTCCGATACAAATTCGAATCCAAATTCGCCATCTATTTAGGAACAACCTGTAGCTTTTTTCTCTTGCATATTAGGGTAGTAAAATCTTAAACATGGTTTAAGTAACAGTTCCTGAAAATGTCATCTTTTTGGCGTGAAGGGAAAAGAAATAGCTGAAAATTCAAGACGAAAAACAGTTTTTTGTGAATAACTCAGAAAATATCCACTTTAGGGCAAAGGTGTGATGCATACACTCACATTAGTTTTTAACGTAGATTCAATATCTGCCATAAAAAAATGGGGTTCTAATTTGAAAAAATTGATTTTTCACTATTTTGTCATCCCTAACTTTGAAAGCGATTTTTTCACCCCCTGTATCATGAATCGCGATTTCGATTTTTAAAGTGGATACATCAATCTTACATCTTGAAAAATTCCAAAAATGAAAATTTTCCATCCAAAAACCTCGAAGTTATTCTTGTTTCAGCGGAGCTCTATTTTCGATTTTTTTTTCGAATTTTCCCGCTCAGAGAGAATTTTACAACCAAAACTGAAAAATGTTACATCAAAATAAATTGAAATTTTCTAAGGAATCTATTTCTGCAATAAAAAAATGGTGTTCTAATTTGAAAAACGGAAGTTGACGTCATTTCCGGAAAAACCGGAGGTGCTCATGCCTTGAAAATATTTTAGATTACATCAGCATCGTGAAATACTTATAAGTGCTGAATTTCATGAAAATACGTTCAGTAGTTTCCCGTATAAATATGGGTGAGGTTCCTCGTGAAAGACCCTGTATAGCGAAGTACTTAGATCTTCGATAGTTAACTTTAAATAGCATGTTTATTCATCTCAGAATGCGATGGTTAGGGTTCGTAGCTGGTCATTTGAAATTCAGGGGTTATTTCCCTGCTATTCAAGGCATTATCAGAGCGATCAGATTTAAAACAATCTTGGCAGTTAGTTGGAGCATAGGCTTGGGTAATCATTACAAAATTTTGTTGACATCGTACTGTTAGTAAATTGAAAAAAATATGTTTTTCGCAAACTATACATTATTTCTGAAAAATATTCGGCTCAGACCTTGTACTTATATTCAACAGAAATCCACCAAATTTCAGTTTGATACATATAATTTTTGGAAGTATTGGTGAAAATTAGAAAATTTAGATTCAATATTCTAAGATCTTTTGATCATATCGCTGTCATTTTTCAACCAAGAACTTGATTTCTATTCGATCTAATCTTCAATTTTGGATATGCAGGGTGAGTCTTTAAGTTGTATATTAATTTCAACCATAGATTCCTCTTATCAAATTGAACACTTTTTCCATTTGCCATTTTTCCAGATTCGGCTCTAATAAAAAGTTAAAAGCATTTTAATATTTTTCAATGTGCAAGTACACTCCTGCACTTCGTTTGAGAGTTCAACACAGATATCACTCACGGTGATTTGTATTGCAGAATAATCAATCCATTGCTTGAAGTTCGAAGAAATATGATTGGGAAAACGCATTGATTCACTTAATTATTATTATTTGGTCCTTTTTGCGGTATTATTGTGGAAAGAATATTTCACTACATTTGACCATTGAAACACTAATCTTCCATTTGAAATTCGTGCTATATCCAGTTGTTTACATCATGAGATTCTACACAATTTCAATCTTGTCCTTTCTCATATTGAAAATTCCATACTTATTCTAATTTTCAACAAAGTTATAAATTAATTACAAAAAATCACTCAAATGACCTAAAAACATAAATTGAACTCTGGTTATATGCAATGTTTGGTCCACATACATGGACTTTGTTTGTGGTTGGGTCACGAAATAGCATAGACCTAATATTTGGTCTATGCTAAATATAATAGATAAATATTTCTGGGTATTCTATGTTCCGGGTAAACGTGAACGCAGCTTAATTCATTATCTTAACTATCTCAGGGGCGGAGGAAATTTCTAGAATTTTCATCAGTTTATAACATTCAACGTTTAATATCTCCTCCGTTTGAGGAGGAATGATAAGGAATAATTAAGTATTCTAACATGATTGAGGATTCTTACGATGACTAAAGGTAAAGTTTATCTGCATTTTTCATATCTACTAATTTCTTATAGTTTCATGAATCGAGGAACAACCAGAAAACCGTTCAAAGTTAGATGATATTGATATGTGTACAATACGAGTCATAGTCATACAGAACTTCACAGCAAAATTCATTCCATTCGGAGGATCCATGTCAAAGCTACAAAAGAAATACTAATTTTTTTTGTAAATTTCAACAGCCTGTGTCTTTTTACCGGGACCGAATCAGGAAAAATGGTAATTGGAGAAAATGTTTTATTCGATGAAAGGAATCTGGGGCCAACTTAAAGACTCACCCCGTATATAAAAAAAAGTTTGAACTAACTCTGCAAATATCGAGTTTTTATGTTGTTGCTTCGGAAATTATTGTGGGTAAGATTGGCCGAGGGGATGAGATTTTTTCGAAACACTGTGATTAGATGTTTTCAAAAGGATCTAAGTTTCATTTCAAACGGTATAACCTGTTCCTCTACCTTAATTGTGAGGTTTTGTAATTACATTGAAAGAATTTTTTCGCCCAAGAAACCAACTTCTCAATAATATCGTACCTCACGTTCTGCGTAAAAATCCAAGCTACTATCAAATGTGCCCAACCTGCATATGGGACGTGTTTCTAATTGATATTCAAAACATGACCTACCAGTATCTGTCATTGCCATAAAGTATCGCAATATATTAATTTCACAATAGTAAATATAAAGTGCTATTAATTAACAACGCTTACAAGTAAGATTGTTATAATTTCACAAGCTTAAAAAATTACTCTGCTCTTATTAATCAGCTTCCTGAGAATCTGTAATTTAAATAACACATTCCTATCTTGTTTCCTTATGATAAAACTTATCTCATGGTGGGTGTTAATGAATTAATCATAGATATCAATGGAAACTTGATGCAAACGCCTATAGAAACGCTCTGATCGGAGTTTCATTCTACCACATCTTGAGATTTTTTTTCAAACCGATTTGTTCGCTACACGTTACCTTATTTTTTCGAACGAAGTGCCAAGTGCAAAGCCAACAACAGATAATCGGCATCTGGAGATAAGCCAGGGGATGCAAGCTGTTTCGGAACGCAGCACGTGTCTCCCAGGAACCATCCCTAACGAAGCCGCAGATAAGATAGCCAATCCTTAATTGCAACCCCCATTTTTCCCAATTAGGTTTGTCTGGAACTATTCCAATAACGGCCGAATTGAACTATAAATATTTCATTCTAGAACGCAAACAAGAAACCCTAGATCGTGCGGCCAAATACTATACATTTGCAATTTCGAATTGAAACACAATCAAGTTGGGAATAAGCATATTCCAATTGGTACTTAACAAAATTAAATTGAGACTAAACACATTTGAAGTGGGAATAATCAATTTCATATTGGTACAACATTCGTTCCGGTGTGCATTGAATTTTATGAGCGTTCCAACCGCCGTTTTCTTCGTGGAGTGCAATTCTCCACTTTTCAATTGATTCCGACTCTTCCTTTTCAATAAGGGATATTATTTCGAATTAAACTTTGGTTTGCACTCATTAAATAGTTTCCTTCGACATTGAAGTGTCAACTCTACAAAGTAATCGAAAAATTCGATTAAAAGAGCAACGAATGTTGTACCCATATGAAAATGATCATTCCCAATTGGAAATACATATATATATATATATATATATATATATATAGTACAGGGTGATTCCGGAGGAGACCGTCAGATTTTAGGATAAGTTTATACTAGTTAAGACAGTCTGGAAAAAATGTTTGGTTTATGGTTCGGGGTCTCTATTGGGAATATACAGGGTGATTCGTCCGATTCCACCGACTTCACTTTTATTGATAACTTTGGCATGGCTCATTCGCTTTTAATGAAATTTTCAGCGAAGTACGATATTGATGATGCAGATTCATTAATTTCTAAACTTTTTTCAAAATAATATGTTGTTATTGTGATAATTCCAGATTAATTGTGCAGATTGAAAAAACACATAGCGTTTCCAAAACTACGCTATCTGTTTATGATTCTTTTATAATAAGTCATTATTTAAGAATTTCCATTTTCTGGCACACTTGACAATGTCGAAATTTCGCTCCAATCGATTCTACTTTTATCAATAACTTTGGTATGGCTCACTCAATTTCGATGAAATTTGAAGTGTAGAACAATCTGAATGAGTACATTCGATAATTGCATCAATCTCTCAAAATACAGGGTTGTAATTGTGATGATTTCAGAATTTCAGATTTATTGTGCAGTTGGAAAAACATCCTGTACATTGCTTTTCCGAAACTTTCTTATTCGTTTCAGATTCTGCAATAATATGTCATTATTCAGAGGTTTTTAATTTCTTTGGCACACCACCGATTTTCCGAGAAAAATGTTCGAAGAAGAGCATAATCGAAATTTGGCACAAAAGCAGTGAGAATATTCTGCACTAGGTAGTCAAGCTGGATATTCCAAGGATGCAAAGCAGTTCTTGAGTTCTCAAATATTCTTTTCAAATTCCAAATTCATATTTAATTGCTCATATTCTGTATGAAATCATTTCATTTCGAATATATTTTGAATTTGAAAAGAATACTTTAGAAGTGATGAACAACTTTGCATCCTTGGACAATACAGCTTTCCTAGCTAGGGCGGAATACTCGCACTGCTTGTGAGCCAAATTTCGAGTATGCTCTTCTCCAAAAATGTTTTCTCGGAAAACCGGAGGTGTGCCAGAAAAATTAAAAACCTCTGAATAATGACATATTATTGTAGAATCTGAAACGAATAAGAAAGTTCTGAAAAAGCATTGTACAGGGTGTTTTTTTTTCCAACTGCACAATTAATTTGAAATCCTGAAGTTATCACCCTGTATTTTGAGAGATTTTTGCAATTATTGAATGTACTCATTCAGATTGTTCCATACTGCAAAGTTCATCAAAATTTGATGAGCCACGCCAAAGTTATTAATAAAAGAAGAATCGATTGGAGCGAAATTTCGACATTGTCTTTTATTGGACAAATTTTCTCAGAAAACTAGAAGTGTGCCAAAAAAAATTAAAACTCTCGAATAATGACTCATTATAGAAGAATGGTAAACAGGTAGCGTTGTTTTGGAAACGCGATGTACAGGGTGTTTTTTCAACCTGCACAATTAATCTGGAATTATCACCATAACAACAGTTTCATATGGATACAACATTCGTTGCTCTTTGAATCGAATATTTTTATTACCTTATAAAATTAACGCTTCAATTTCGAAGGAGAGTATCAAATTATGGCAAACCAAATATTAATTCGAAAATGTTAAAAAAGAATTTCAGAATCAATTAAAAAGCCAAGATTGGCAGTCCATGGAGAAAACGGCGATTGGAAAGGACTTGCGAATCTTTGGGTATCAAGAAGTCAACCGCCCTAAGTTGAGCAAAAAAACAAAAGGAAAATGCCAACGAAATAGAGTATACATAGTTAAAACTGAAGAAGCTTATTAAACTCCAATTCACACAAGAACGAATGTTGTACCAATATGAATTTGATTTTTGCCTATTTGAATGTGTTCAGTCTCAATTTGATTTTGTTAAGGGCCAATTTGAATATGTTAATTCCCAATTTGAATATGTTTCGTCTCAATTTGAAGTTGAAAAGGTATAGTTCGGAGCAAATTGATTTCACGAAGTGGTTGATAACTTTTTATCTCTCATGTTTGATATTTCAGTTCATGACCCATTGCAATATCTCTTAAAATTTATACAGGATTACCGGCAAGCTTTTTAAATGCATGCGCAGAGAACAATTTTGACATTAACTTCTATACCTTCTTCTTTCTCTGATAAATGGACTGCGGTAAAACACACTTTCAACCCATCTACTTCCCCCCACATTTATTTTTCATTAAAATGAGGTAATAATAAATATACTCGGCCATTCGGTTTCACGAAACTTTGATTGCCCGATCAAGGGCCTGATTGTCGATCAACAGTAAATTCTGTGCTCGATTTCAGTTAATTTTCAGCCAAACCATCGAATGCGGACCTTAATCAACGAGTTGATCGGCTGTCAAAGTTTTGTGAAAGCGACTGTTTGACTAGGTAAATTTGTCATTGATAAATTGATATTCAAAATGTTGCATCAAGCGATTTTCGAGAAAGCAAAAATTTTTTTTTCTACTGAAGGGTTGTGATCGTTTCGTCTCTCTCATATAGTTACCAACTTTCGTTCTCGTTCTCAGTTTTGAACGAAAGACGTAGTCCATGTCTCATTGTCTTTGTTACTATTCATACACACAGAGTCTGTATGTCTATGGTCCTGTTAATTAATGTCCATACCCTTGTCACGGATGTCTATAAAAATGTATTTATATCTTTATTTGAAACTAATCGATAGAACACAAGAACACAGGTTTTTAATGAGAACATTCGAACTACATCTAGCTTGTCTGAGATCACTAATACTAGCCAAAGTAAATTTTTCCGAGTGAAATTTCATGTTCATTAAATGGGAATGAACATAATTAGGTTAGATTAGGTATTTCTGTTAGACGTTGATTTCGGAATCATCCATAGCAATAATGGTTCGCATTCGAGCACAGGCCAAAATTGTTATGGTCGCAAAATAAAAACAGAAAATTAAAGCTTTACCAAGTCTGTATATTTGTTTCGGAAAAAAGCGATAGATTCTTCTCCAAAAATAACACAATTTTGTAACACAAAATATTTTTCAATTCTCAACCACTTTCGGAAATTTAATCTTTCAAATGGTGCAACATTTTCCTTGATTCCTATTTTTTCTCAGAAACCAATGATCAAACCGGAAATAAATCTGGCAAAATTAAGTACTCATTTGAGAACTCGTTTTTTATTCATTTTCATCCCGCAAGGTGATTGAGATTGCAACTTCTTTCTTTTTTTGCATACATTTTCAGGGGATAAAAATTGGAAATTGATGTTAAAGTCGTCGAACCACTTATTTCACCTGGAAACCTTTTTATCTCTTTCATTTTCTTGGAAAAAATGTTTTTTCCCTCGCATTTTGGGGTGGACGCAAACAACTTCAATACGACTTTTTGGGACCAAAATACTAAATTGAAATGCGCTGGTTTACGGAAAAAATGTATAAAGGGTGAAATTGAGTTGGGTAGAGTGTCACTCACAATTACTCGGCTACTTATCAGCAAATCACCACCATATCTTCGGTTCCAATCAGTCGTTGTTGTTTTCTCCCTAGAGCACCAAGTAGTAACCTTATTTTCTCGCCGTTAAATTAAATTCGTTGTTCGCGTTCGTTCACAATCCGTTTTTTCGTACCTCACACCGTTTTCTTTCGTTAATCTTCTCATATCCTTCAAGTAAGTGACATCAGGATGTAAGGTTTGAAAAGAGGAGGGGATCCGAAAAAGCGTATCTCGTTTTAAAAACAAAAGAAAAAACAACAGAAAGTTTTAAGTATGGAACAACGAAACTCAATATTACTTTGTTATCACCACAACCTTTAAACATAATTGAAACTCAAAACTAAAAGTTCCAAATATGTAGCAATTTTATTGTTGTACGGTTAGAAGAATAACAACAAATAATGGATAATTTCAGATGCAGGTATATCACGTATCACGTTTTCATAAGGAAAGGGTTTTAAGTACCGATTGAAGCTTATTTTGGGAGAATTTTGCATTATTGTTTTAGGTTTTTCTGGGTTTTCACTCCCAATATCTGAAACAGAACTATAAAAAAATGTTTCAATTGGTTTCAAAGTAATAGAAATCAATGCAAATGTCCCTTCATTCGAGGGGGGTGTACATCCGTTGAAGAATTGGAAAAGATTTCAAAAGCTTAAGTCATCTTATAATCGCCCTGTATATTACTTCCCAAGTCGGTCTATTATTTCGAATTGATATAAATACATCAAGGACATATTCTTTTTCTTAGCATCCAAACCAGTATCTTCGTACGTTGTACAGCACCATACTCCCAATTATAATTGAGACTTTGTATTATCACACAGAGCTTGCTTATGCAGGCCAACTGAATTTGTTGAGCTGTGTATGAAGTAATGGTTCTTGAACATTTTTTTTTTGCTTTCTCCCCATTCTCTAAGTACTTGTGCAGTGAGGTCAACAGATCTAAACTCGTCACTAGGAAACTTATACTTACTTTTTCAGAGTAGGGACATAAATGAAATTAAGGGAATAGTTCACGACAAATACTTGTGGATTAATCAACATTTCTCCTTGATCTGAGCTAATCATCCCATCAACCAAAACCGTAATACGAAGAAGCATTTTCCAAGGCATTCATTTACTGCGACTAACCTCTGCCTAATGCAGAAAGAACCCTGGATGCTTGAAACCTGTAAGATGGCAGTCTTGAGAACAACATTTCACCAACGCTAGCTCAGGAGCTCCTCAAAAACCCTAACCTCTAAGTGCTGGTAACTATGGGAGATAATGTGCATGACGTTTATCCATTTATCATCTCAGGCCGCTATATCTGAATTATGCAGTTTGTACAGCAACGTCACAACGAGCAAATACAACAAAACCATTTTCATGGAACTCAAAAGATAGCCTGGGATTAGAAATGATTTCAAAGCTGCATAAGCGTGTCGATACAAAATGATATTTTTTATGTTTTTTCTGGGTTTTCACCATAGCAATTTCTGAAACAGAACTAATCAAAATTTGATAAAAACTGTTTTTTTGTGGAAAATACGTTGCGGATTGCAGGAAATTATTTTTCGAAAAATTACCACCGAATTTTCATGAAACTCTCAACGTTGATTACTGTTGCATAACTCAACCTAAAAAATTCCGCCTGGATGATCCCTGAATTATGAAGAAAAACACTGCAAATTTCCAATAATCCAGAAATTGAATCGTCGCATTCGGTTCTAAGATTGGAATTCAGTGGAATAATCGATTAACTTTTCGTCCAGAATCATATATCTAAAAGTAGATGAAAAGACAATCAGTCTTGGTAATCAACCAAATTTCCAACAAATATCGAGTTTTTATGTTTGTGAAAAACTAATAAGGTAGGAATAATATATTAGCTTTATTTAAGATATCAATGGTATTTGGATATTCAACTGAGAAAATAATAAACCCTCGTGTAAAATTTGCAGCGTTCTTTTTCACAATTCTGATTGGTTGCCTTACAGGATCACTGAAATACCAGAGGTACAAAATTTGGTGCATGCACCCAAAACGATTCAAAGGATCTCCGCATATATTAATCTGATGCATTCGGATAAATGCAGAAATCCCTCTTTGGGCTACCACAAACTAATATAAGTAACAAGCGACCAAATGAGGAAGAATGCTGCTAGATGTAAAAACATTTAATGCCAGATAATCATAGAGAGTTGTGCCACAAACACGAAAAACATCGCTACATGAACAATTTCCGATATCGACGGCTCAATCGGGTTTTTTCCTCATAGAACATCGGAAGACCATCAAGACTTTAATGTAGAAACTGAATAATAGAAAGCTAGGAACTGTTATCACTGGAGCAGATAGCGTCGCCGACATATACTCTGATAACAGATTTTCAGCATGTCCGTAGTAATTGTTGAATGGTGGTGATAAGGACAAATAAATAATCAGTATTGCTGGCTCTTTGAGATAAGACCACCATGCTGAACATAATGAGAGGGTGATAACAGGACTTAACCTCTTTTCTCTGCTTTTCCGCTTGAGGAATTGGAAACTACACGTGGATTAAAGATACAAATGAAGTTAATTCGTCGTGTGTTTTTGAAAACACGAAGGAAAGAGCATGGATACTTCAAGTCCCTTTATGTCGGATATGTTGGGTTGCCATTGGGCCGAACATAAAAATTAACTTCCGAAAAAATCGCCTGAGAGGACATTCATCTGTAGAGAAGGTTTAGAGTTCAATCACAAGGTCGAAGTCGTGAATGGGTTGAATCCACTCAATGATTCCACAATAGTTCTCTCGCAAGTATTTTTTTCCTTATTGAAATTGATTATTCTATCCAGAAAAATACTGAAAATTTCCAATAGCCTTCATAAACTTAAATTCTTAACAGGATAACGATCTTTCGAATTTATTCCATTTTGAAGTTTGAATTCTAGAAACTCCGCAGGTCTAGTGACGTGACGTGCAATATCCACTTTTACACCCTTCTCGAGTACACTCTACCAAGCAAATGGAATAATGGATTGAGAACTTCTGCGAAGATGCCAGCGCCCTAACGGTTGAATTTGGAACCTGTCCAAGCTAGTAGTTTTATGTAAACAAACCGTAGAAATGTGGTGGAGAACGAATATTTATTGCAGAGCTACAATATCCAAAGACATTATTATAATTTTGTGTTAGATTTCTTGAGAAGGAAGTTTTCGTTTGTATTACTAAATATAATCTTGCTTTAGATCGTGCCTGGGGATAATTTCCATGTTATTTTTGTGTCTGTTTCTTGGTGGATCGAAATGAACCAACATATAAGTTAACTTGAATTTCTGGCAAAATAGGCGCCTCAATATGTAATTCAAGGACTCTTATCAACGTGAAGGAGTACTGAATGCAGGCCATATTATGTGCTAAATCTAGAATCAGTCCGAATGATATGACTTATGTTCTCGTTGTTCACAAACGGGAGAATCAATAAAATGAAAATATAAATATATAAAATATAAATAAGACTTATTCACTACTTCGAATGGTTTTCTAGTTTTGAACTCATTGATTCATAGACCCTAAAATACAATGCTTTCGTGATATTGATCGTTGAGTGTTATAATACCTGATGAAAATTCATGGAAGTGACCCTGAGGTAGTGAAGGCCTCTAGTCTAGCTACACCCACTTTCATCCAGACCACAGAATAGATAGGAATACTTCTTTGTTTTGTGACCAGGCCACAGATAACGAGCTTCTGAATTCACAGTCACAGTCTAAGCAAGTTCATAGAGAATCATTAATGTGTTCAGATGAATCAAGCGATATTAAATAATTTATATATGAATTTAATGGAAATTGAGATAATCATGAAATTTTAAATATAAGAATGGTAAGAATGAAATCGTGTAAAGCCTTATGGTGAAAGTAATCGGATGTTGCAGTGTAGTCTAAGTGGTTAAATATTTTCGTTATTTATTATATAATACTGCAGAAAGCACCACATTATGAGAATTGAGTGATTAAATGAGTTTTCCCAATCAAGTGCTTTGAATTTCAACCAATTGATTGGTTATTCGACAGGAGAGATTGCAGTAACAGATAATTGTGTCGAATTCGTAAACAAAGTTTTTGAGTAAGAAGATATGCAACATCGGTTCTACCACAATTTTCATCATTTTTACATGTAAATCTCCATGATGAATTCCAAGGTTCATTTTGCAAATTTTGAGACCTTTTTGAAATATTTTAATATCCCCGCAAGCTCATTCAGATTCCACGAAAGTCCCCAATGGGTGAATGCTGTGGATCAAAGGTAGGGGATGATGAGTAAATAGTGACAGGTAGGAAGTGAATTGTGATGTTTAATTGGCGAAACTATGTGGTTGAAATAAATGTACAACTTCAAGACTCACCCTGTGTATTTGAAGTATACTGAAAGAACTTGCCCCAAAAACGCTCACTATCCCGGTTACGATCTCGCTCGATAATCCATTCCACTGTCGAAAACTAGGTTATGACAGGTTATCACGCCAAATTTCCATAATAATCCTTAATCTACCGAAAAAACACAAAGTCGCGACATCGGTGACATAACTCTTCTCAACTTATCCACCCGTAATCAGTCGCCCTTTCAGCTCTTATCTACCTTTATGTAGATGACCAGCGGCGTCGCCGAAAAATAGAGCCATCATTTAATAGAACTGTCGACAGGCGCAATTCCGCCGAACTCCATAAAGTCAATTAGCCTCAGAGTCCGATGCATCTGCGATAACAGGCCGAAAATCGGCAGCAGAGCAGTCGTAACGTAATTAATTAGCCGGAAAAAACGTGACCATCGGCAGTATCAACCGTTTTTCCCTGTCGGCTACGCTCTAGATGTCGATGGGGGAAGATTGGGAGCCTCGATTCCAAAAACGAGAACTCAATTCCAAAATAGGATTAATGATTGTTGTTTCAAGGAAAATTTGATAGAACCGGCAACGTGCGAGTTGGGGGGGTTCGTAAGAGTCGAATCAGACAATCGATAATTTGAGGAAAATTAAATGTGCTCGTTTTTTGCGCTCATGTTCTAGCTTGGCGTACAGCGTGCTATCGTTTCGTCCATATGTCTATAATATTCGAATTTTGAGCCGAAAATGGTCTCAAACGACTAGGTTGGACTCACTGATGACGAATCCGGTTTCAAAATCGATTCTTTCCGGCCGGCCGTCCAGCCGTCCGTATGCAGGATTACAGTCCTACGGCGAATCACATCGACCTGAAACTTTCAGGATAGGCTGCATTTAAAAATACGACGGTTAAGTTCGTTAGTGGGCAAAATCGGCCGAATGGTTTCGGAGTTGGCGATATTTCGGGAACTACTGAAAGGATTGGATCGAAACTTGGCAGTTATCTGGAGTATAGCAACGCGCGACTTTTCGCGAAATTTTATTGGGATCATACCATCAGCGAATTTTGAAAAAAAAATTTTTTTAAATATTTTTGGAAAACATTTTTTTTCTGTGAAGTGTTCATCGCATTTGAAAAAAAGTTCAGCGCATACTTCGAGCTCCATATTTCGCAGCGGTATACCAAATTTCAATTAGATACGGCTATTGGTTTTGGAGATATTCGGAAAAAATATGTGAAATTTTTTTTTTTGTTTTCTTTGTTTTTTTCGGTATAACTCAAGAAATGCTGATTTGATCAAGATGGAACTTCGCAACTAGTTCCATTATGCTGAAAGACAACTTCGTGCAATTTCGTGATGATCCTGTCATTAGAACAATTTGAAATGAACTTCCGAAGTGTCATTTTTCGATGAACTACTGGAATTCAATGCGATGTAATGTGTATTTTTGGAAATATTCGGAAAATAAAATTTTGAATGGGTATATCTGCGGAATCATTAGATAGATTAACCCATTCACGAATTGGGCCGACAGTAAACACAATAACTTCCGAAAGAAACAACTCAGAAACTCGATATTTGTAGAGAAGGTTTGGACCTTAATTACGAAGGCCGAATTCGTGATTGGGTAAAATCCACCCAAAGATTCCGTAGATATACTTATTCGAAATTTTATTTCCTCAATATTTCCCAAAATACAGATTAGATCGAATTCAAATCCAGTACTTTATAGAAAAAACCCTAGAAAAGCACTGCCGTGAACACAGCAGCCCATGTTCGCCCATGTTCAATCTAGATGACCGCTTTGGCAACGAATTTGAACCTTTGCGCGAAAGCTGCTGCCTTCACGGCAGAACTTTTCTAGGTTTTTAAGTAGACAAAATACACGTTCGTGGGATTATTACACTTCTGTTCTGGGGATTGAATATAGCCCAACAATGTCTGAATTATCGAATTTTTTGGGGTGACGGGTCTCGAACAACAAAGTTGAACTTTCTTATGAAGAATTCGAGGCCTATTTCTAATGTTCGTTAAGATCGTATATTAAAAAAAAAAATCAGAAACGCGTTGACGTCAAGTTAACAGCTTCTGCGCGCATGTTCTAATTCGTTGAGAATGCGTTAATAGCAAATAATACCACGTGGTGCTAAATTAAGGCTAGGCAACACAGCCACATTCAAGTTTCATTAAACATCGTTAATATCTCAAGGTCAGGCACCTGGACGCGGTCTACATGCTTTACCGTTGCCAATAGCCGAGTTGAATATTAGAATTCGGAGAAATTTCTACCTTCATAGGAGAAATTTTGCTCTTGAGTGCTGCTATATCTATCAAATACCTATTATGATGATCCCTGATTCAAAAATCATATGCATAGCTCCTATATAAAAATACTTCAAGTTCTTTGTATTTCTAATTTCGTAAAATCATGAAAATCGATTTTGAATTCATCTATTGATATGCAATTAATTTCCTTTGAATCTGAAAATGGAAATTTTCAATTTTAAATAGAAGAAAAAATATTTTTTTTTAATGGCTAGATCACCAAATTTGGCACAAAATTGTGCATCTGCATTTTATTATCTTTGTTACAAGTTTCATCATGATCATCATCAGATATTTCGTAAATAAAAACGATACCAAAGGAAAAATCTAGAATTTGAAGGTACTCTGTTGTAATTCTGATGAATAGTTACCGAAAAAAAATTCAACAAAGATTTGGAAAATTTCTGATTTTTTTCTCAATTTTCTGACAATACATCCCAATTGAATTTTGCAAGCAGCTGCGCGTTAATATTCTATATCTGATACAGATTCAATCCGATCGCGTTTTTTTTGGTTGGGTAATTAACATTAAAAATTCAAATGAGTGTAACTCCAAAACCGTTTGTCCGATATGCCCAAAAATGAAATCAACCATAGCATTCGGATACGCCACCTCCAAAATTTCGAGTCGCCAGCTTTTTTCCCTCTCAAACTATCGTTTGACATCGGATTATTAATATGAGATCATTTTCGACTCAATTTGACAGATATTCTGTCAAAACGATAGTATGCTGTTTTTCAGATCATGCGAGCATAAATTTTGTAAAATGTCCAAACATTTTTTCTCCGAATATTGGAATTAGACTCGGTCATTAGTTCAAGAATACAAGCGTTCACTATCGTGAGTGTCATATCATTAAGTAGGTATCTTGCCAAGATAATATGAACTTAAACGAAATTCTCAAAATAAAAGTATATTCTAAAACCTAACAACGGATATATGTTCGATTAGGGCGAATGAAAATACAGCGAATTGAAATTTCTAACTTTTTGTTGTTTATCAGTGGTGAATTTAACTACTACCTAGATCTTTCCACTTCTTTTTCAGCAATGGCGTTATTATTTCTATGTTTGACCTATTTACTTGGAAGTTAATTGGAGAAAATAGAACAAAGTGAATTCAAACCACAACTACAAGTGCCTGTGAATTCTGTTTAATTAAAGTCAATGCTGTGAACAAAAAGTTCACATGAAGAACATTTTTGATCCCGACAGCAAAAATTTCGATAGGACTACATCAACATTTGAAATATATTCCAAAATTGAACACATATGATCAAAAATGAAATTGACAGAATCTCTGGGTATGAACAAACCGTTTCGCGAAATATTCATTAATAAATTTTGACCCCTGCTATTATTAATGAAATGCACCCGTTGCATGAAAATTTTCCAGAAATTGAAGAAGCGACATGGCCCGATATAAAAATTTTTAGCGGGATAAGAACTTTTTTATTCGTTTCTCGGAGAATCTAAACAATTAAAATAACCTTCATTCATTCATTGGTAGACTTTTATTTACTTTCACAGGATGAAACTCAGCACCCGACCATTTTTCCAAGCCAGAGGTCAGAAACGATACTCACAAGAAAACGAAGTAATAAAATGGGAAATTCACTATTTACACTATAAGACACTTAATAATTACCTACATCATCGAAATGCGTTCTTGAAATAAACAAACACCTACTACTGTAGATACTAATTGAAAAGAACTGCGGTTAAATGCACAGGGTCGGGGTCTATCATAGTCATAAATAGACGAGGTACCTCCTCAGCGTTGCCACATTTCTGGTGTTCCTGGCTTGTATTGAAGACGGCTGTGGTATATACCTCAGGTCTCTCTGGTCTTAGGTCTAAGAGCTCTCTTTTCCCGCAACCCCTCTAGGTGTACCCTGAACCAAACTATACTCCGTTTACTTTTATAAAGTCAGTCGGTTTGCCAATGGAGTCTTCAATGTGAATATGTACGTCTGGATAATGTCTTGCCATTATTTTGAGTTCCAGCTACGAGAGCTTATAGACCGATTTTCAGGCAAACCGACTGGCTTCATGAGAGGAATGGAGTAGATATGAGTAATCACTTCTATTGTTTAGTTGTGATTCCAATAAATAGTCCGAGTTCAAGTTGAACAAACTAATATAACGTAGATATATAAGTCTTATTTATTTTGAGTTAAACTTTGTTGTTCATTAGTCTAAAAGTGTGATGAACAAATGGAATTCAAATTTTAATCGAATAATCCCATAATAATATATACTCCATTCACTTTTATAATGTAGCCCGGTTGGCCATGATTTAGGTTTATCAAGTTTTTTCCCTTAAAACTGACGCAGGTTGGCACTCATGAAATATCGGCAATGTCAAAAGACGTTGCCAAATTTCAATTTCTACTATTATCAATATCAATCGATTCTAGATTTCTAAATCTCAGCATAATAACGCTTGCAAACTAATAAAAATGCCAAAGGTAGTTTTGAAGAAGCAGAGGCAAAGTCCCAGGAAGTGCTATGTAGAATTGAAATCGGCTTTTTCTGATAGTAACCCTGATAATTCGGAATCAATAATTCAACACAAGCTATCCAACATTTTCGACGTATGTGAGTGAAAACCAAGGAATTATATTTTATATGAATAGATATTTAGTTTTTAGCTGCACATCAACACAATAAGGAAGATTTTAAGTAAAGAGACGACAAAGAATATCCTTCTATTGGAGCACCCAAAATGACACTGATTACAGACTTTATTTTGAAAAACTCGATTCTTGATTTCCGTACGGGAAAAAAGCATAACTGAATCTTCCAACCATGTTTATATACGTAAAATATTTCCAGTATTAACAGAGACAAAAGTTTTTCAACATTCGCCAGGTCTTTGGAATTATCGAATTCAAATAAAATTTTCTCAAATTCATTACTTTATCAATGTAGATTGACATTTGAAAAATAAGTAATTACTACGACCTCTATGTAGAGAGGACAACGTTGCATAGTTATCTGACAGGAAAATGACTATAACCTAACATTTTCAAAATATACACGGTGAAATCTGTCACGATGTCATGGCCAACCGGGCTACATTATAAAAGTGAATGGAGTATACTCCATTCACTTTTATAATGTAGCCCGGTTGGCCATGATTTAGGTTTATCAAGTTTTTTCCCTTAAAACTGACGCAGGTTGGCACTCATGAAATATCGGCAATGTCAAAGGACGTTGCCAAATTTCAATTTCTACTATTATCAATATCAATCGATTCTAGATTTCTAAATCTCAGCATAATAACGCTTGCAAACTAAAAATGCCGAAGGTAGTTTTGAAGAAGCAGAGGCAAAGTATCAGGAAGTGCTATGTCGAATTGAAATCTGCTTATTCTGATACTGACCCTGATAACTTGGAATCAATAATTCAACACAAGCTATCCAACATTTTCGACGTATGTGAGTGAAAACCAAGGAATTATATTTTATATGAATAGATATTTATTTTTTAGCTGCACATCAACTCAATAAGGAAGATTTTAAGTGAAAGAGACGACAAAGAATTTCCTTCTATTGGAGCACCCAAAATGACACTGATGATTACAGACTTTATTATGAAAAAAGATCTGCAACGACAAATTTGGAATTATAATTTGAGAAATGAACACTTTTCGATTAGTACACTATATATAGTTTTACTGCAGGGTTATTCGGGTGCTTTTATTTTTTTTCTAATGAACTCTCACAAAGTAACGAATTACTCTATCCATCATTTTTCAGTAAAATTCCAAAACACTCGATTCTTGATTTCCGTACAAGAAAAAAGCATAACATTCGCCAGGTCCTTTGAATTATTGAATTCAAATAATATTTTCTCAATTTCATTACTTTATCAATGTAGATTGACATTTGAAAAATAAGTAATTACTACGACCTCTTTGTAGAGAGGACAACGTTGCATAGTTATCTGACAGGAAAATGACTATAACCTAACATTTTCAAAATATACACGGTGAAATCTGTCACGATGTCATGGCCAACCGGGCTACATTATAAAAGTGAATGGAGTATATATGTGTCAAATCTTTCATACAACTCTATGATCATAGAGGAAAAAACATACAAGTTTTGATCGTAACTGGATTATTAAGATATGCACCTCAATCGTAAAAAACCTCATACCCCAATTATACCAACCTAACCGCAGCAAATTCTTTTTTTTGGGTTTGATCGTTTCACCCGCCTCCGAGGCACCATAGACCGTCCAACGAAGGACTTCCGGACAACTAAAGTCCAGCCCGCGAGAAGGCGTGACTAAGAGATTAATAACCCGCTGGAATCCTGATCGTGACGTCACTCATGCCACAATGGCCGAATTGCTTGGAGGAGTCTGTCCAAATCGACTAAGGATCGGTAATTTTCTATGGACCAAGGATCGGTATTTTCCCATATACCTGGTGGATTTTCTATGTGAAAATTCGCCGATCTACACTGTGTTGATATGTACAATGTTCATTGCGAAAAGATTTCAAATTGTTTGACGGTTAGAGTTGATTGTTTTTTTAAAACTCAAAGAGCATGTCGTGAATGTTCTAGCCGAGGCAATAACACGTATTGTACTGTCTACCAGGTTCCGTGATCATTAGTCGTTGATCTACCATTTCTATGGATCCTCCTAAAATTGACAGAACCAAATATTATAAATACATTGCGCATCAAAATTATGGAACGAATTCATTTCCTCAGAAGAAAAATATTTGGCAACAAAATCCTGAAACAGGTCAATTTTTGTTTCACTTTTACCAAATTTTTATGCATTTTTGAAGGATTTTCGTTGCACCCTGTGCCATCCCCATCAACCCCTTGAATTTTTTTAATATGGAAAGTGGGTCATGTAGTACTCTTTTGGCAAGCTCTTTGTATCTTCTGAACAGGCGTGCAGAAATTTTCGAGAAATTTTTTTTTTTGAAAAATTAGTTACTTCAAAGAGGTTTTCAGTATGTGCACTTTGTCATGGCTCATTCACTTTGAGACGATGGTACCTGATGACATTTGTCACCGAATGAAAGTCGACCATTACAGTTTTGTTCATGCACAACTTTCAACCCCTTTCATTCCCCTCACGTGAAAAATTTGTGCAGAACAGAACTGTAATGGTCGACTTTCAGTCAGTGACAAATTTCATCAGGTACCATCGTCTCAAAGTAAATGAGCCATGACAAAGTGCACATACTGAGAACCTCTTTGAACTAAATAATTTTTCAAAAAAAAATTTTTTTCTTGGAAATTTCTGCACGCCTGTAAAGAAGATACAAAGATCTTGCCAAAAAAGTACCACATGACCCACTTTCGAATTCAAAAAATTTAGAGGGTTGATGGGGATGGCACAGGGTGCAACAAAATCCTTCAAAAATGCATAAAAATGTGGTAAAAATGAAACAAAAATTGATCTGTTTCAGGGTTTTGTTGCCAAATATTTTTCTTCTGAGGAAATGAATTTGTTTCATAGTTATGACGCGCACTGTATATTAGATTTCATCTAATTATAAATTTGAGGCATGCTTGAGCAGATGGACCCGCCTGTTAAATCTCCTGGTTTAACGCTAATGCTTTTCTTGAAGTTGTCGCGAGTCGCGAGAAAAGTAAAGGCTCTTTCTGAAAAACTCTTGAATTTCTCAAATGTCTTCCATTTTCCAATTTCGATGCGAATTTTTGGTCAAATTCTTATGTGCTCTAACTCTTATCAGAACCTTTTTCATGTAAGGTTTGAAGCCTGAATATCTCGATTAAGTTCGTCAATGGGCAAAATTCGCCCAACGATTTCAGGGCTATGACCATCTGTTTTTTTTTTTTTTTGAAAAATTAGTTAGTTAATCGCAAAATATACATCCGATCTGTTTTGAATTTGATTTTCACTTGTACAGTATCAACTGAAGATTTACTGTGGGGATTACATCAATACAAAAATCTAAAAAAATAATTTCAAAAACATCGATAACTCAGAAACAATTTACCACACACATGATATTGAAATTGAGTGTCTACATAAAATGAGTAATATGGAAACTAATCTCCAAAGCTAATCCACATGAAAGAAAATTGATTTTGGTAAAAGTATACTTTCGACAAGTGGAAATCAAAACAAGATGTGCGTTTGCCAATAGTGTCATTTAGCGATTATATCATTGCCAGATTGTGCGGAAGCCTAATATAAGACTTGAGTGATAGCGTTTTGTTTAAGAGGAAGCAATACCACGTGGTAGTATATGACAGCTAGGCAACACAGCCACATTTAAATGTCATCAAACCTCGCTTATATCTCAAGTTCAGGCCGCCCGACCCGGTCTACATGCTTAAACGTTGCCTATAGGCGCGTGAAATATTAGAATTCGGAGAAGTTTCGACGTTTATACGAGAAAACGGAATGTCGTTCTGCAGGCTTCAGTGAGTAGAAAATTTTTTTGGGATGTACCTAATTCTTCAGCGAGAATGCGCAATGTTAGTTATTTTCCATTTTTCACTCCACCTCAGTTTTAGTTTCGCGAAAATTCTTGAATATAAAAAGTGGCAACATTGCATATTCCTAAGATTCTTTTCAACCATTTGTACCAACTTTTTTGTTTTAAAAAAACGAACACTGGCCTTCAGAAGTCTCTGTTGATTGCTCTTAAGGATGCAATGTTTAAAAATGGTGAGATAATATATAGTATCTTGATTCATCCGAGATGCTTTGAGAACAAAGTACATAAAAAGTAATCAAGTAATCTGATGAATTATGTAGGGGGTTAGATTAGTTCAGTTTAATTTGGAACATTGCCAGTCCAGATCAATAGAAATTAAATTTCAGATAGTGCACTTGAAAACGCAAAATTGGAAGAAAATAATTCTTAAAGTTGTCTCGTCTGTCTGATGAAATAGTCAGATTTGTATTCTGAAACGTTACATTTCGCTTTCTTTATCGTTTGTATTATTCCTGTATTGTTCATTAGTTCTCAAAGGAACTGCCTTTAACAAATAGAACGATCCTTCAAACTACCAGGGCGTTTTCCATGAGAACACAATTTTATTTAATTTTAATAGTTCTGTTCCGGACAGTGGTAGTGAAAACCCAGAAAAAACTTAATAAAAAGATTTATTGGATTATTTCCACATCTCTCAAACGATTTCTTATACTTCGGAAGGTAGTGATTCAAGAATGTTATACAATTAAAGTGAGTATAACGCAGAAAGTTAAGAAAAATGATTTTTTCAGTGTACAAAATTAGGGGATGTAAGAAGGTTTATACAGGTATCCACTCGGAATCTACCAATAAAACAATGATCGATTCGACGCCTCACAGACTGTTTCAATGTCACTTGGTGAGTTTGTCACGCCCTACGAAAGTCTGAGATCAACATTTTGGTCCCAGTGTCCTTAGTGCGTTGTCGATGATCGGAGTGGCAAAGTGGCTTATTCTGTGCGCAAGCGAGCAAGGGACGTGTTCCGTGAAGCAACTGACAGATAAGGTGTTGCGTTACTGTTGATATCACGCTAAGTGTGAAGAACGGAATATCTTCTAATGAATGTTAACTGGTGGGTGAAGCTAAATAGAGTAGTTTTGTTTGCGGATAAACTTAGAAATTAGGACTTCAGTGTTAAGTTTCCCTTTTGGATTGTACTGTTTGCTACTGGACGTGGTGTGAGAAGTTTTCGACATCTCTGTGGAAAGGATCACAGATATATTGGTATGTTCCTTTGGTTATCACTAATGGTAATTGTAGTGTATTAGTTGCAAGACTATTTCAACCCTTTTGATGTCGATTCTTTTCCTTGTGCATCGGAAAGTTATAGCCTCCTGAAACTGTTTTTCAAATTTTTATTCCTTTTTTGGTTTATTATTCGATAAAATCAAATAATAAACCTTAGTGATCTACCCAAAAAAAATTACCCCCCCTAAAAATTTCAAAGTTTACATCTTAAAATATGTAGATTTGAATGAAACGATGAAAAAAACCGCCCGTCCGCATTGCTCCGTTTGTTGTACGGGCTTTCCTCTGAAAGTTCTGAACCGAAATCCGTGAAACTTGGTTGAAAAATCGTGTGTCGCTCGAGATTGATCCTCTTAGCTTTTCAACAGGATCGGAGTATCCTAAGGGCTCAAAAGAAGGGAAAAAAATATTTCTCGAAAACTTACCACCGAATTTTCATGAAACAATGTTGATTACTGTGGCATAACACTTTAACATTTTAACTCGGATGATTTCCGACCAGTGAATTGTTATAAGGATACGCAGCAAATTGTGTTGTGAAAATCCAATTAGTTAGGTATGAATAATATATAAGTTTCATATCCATGGTATTGAGATTTTCATCTAAGAAACTAAAAAACCCTTGTGTAAAATTTGCAGCGGTTTTGGAGCAATGTCGACGTGCCTTGCACTGAAAATAAATCGTATTCTAACCATATATTGATGCTGGGAACGATATTCCTAACTAAGACGGATGAATGTTTAAATTCAATTTTTCTTGATCTCGAACACTCATATATAGGTATGCGAATTAGTTTCTCAATTTTTTTAATCTATTATATTATGCTGGGTGTGTATACACTTCGATGGCGAAATTCAAAGTTGAAATATTTCCTGCTTCTTGGTTCTTATGATTTTTATCGAGAACAATTAAGATAAAGTTGATGCTCACAACTGTATTCTGTTTCCCATTTGTCTTTTTCCGCGCGATATCACTCCGCCAAAATATTTTGTATATTCTAAGTTTGAGCCGAAAATGGTCTCGAACGATAGGGTTGGTCTTACTGATGAGGAAATCGTAGTTATATTCAATTCTATACGTCCGCTCGTCCACCTATATTGATTTCGAAGGAAAATTCCCAAGAATTCGAATTGTCCATGGCAGGATTTCTGTCTGAATGCTTCTGTAATGTTATATGAGATATCCGAAGATTTCATTTAATAACTCGAAAAATACTGTTTCGACTGTATTGAACGTTGGTGACTAATAATAAAAAAAGTTAGAAAAAATGTTGAAAATAGAGATAACAACTCAGATTGAATTTCGCTGGAATTTGGCATGAACGTTCAAGCCATACGTTTTCAATTGAATACCGCAGTTCAGGTGAGATATATTCTTTTAGAAATATAAGAAAACGTATTGAAGAATAATTTCAAATAATATCACATAATCATGGGGTTGATTTTACTCAACGAATTATTGAGAATTTCGATGAGTATTTATTCTGAAAATATTCGGAGCGAAGCAGTAACATGAACTCAGTACCTTTTGAGTTCTTTTTCGAATTCATATTCTTAGTTTTCTAATGAGATCATCCACTAAATTTCTGCATAATCTTCAGTTTCGTTTTTTGAATCTCACTCAACAACTGCTTACTTGTTATTCCGAATTTTTTGGGCATGTAGCCCATTAACGACTACAAATAAGGCCTGAAAAATTTCAATTCACCATAGTTTGTAGTTTATTGTCTTCACGGACGGATGGACATTAGCGGTCCCATCGAATTGAAAGTTAGTATTTATGTGAAAACACGAAAGATTATACAGAATTCTGTGGAAATCACAGCAAATGAGAATTCAAAAAATAACTCACTGGCAATCGCCTGCCAATTTCGGATCACATAAGCATCCAGTTCAAAATCAATTATACTAATAATAATAGTTTGATTACTATTATAATTGAATCTTAACTGAAACTGCACACGCAAGATTGAAAGATTAAAATCGAACAAATAATTTTGTGCACCAGAGAATATGAATCAAATGAAACATTCACTAGAAAATGAATTTTTATTGTCTATTCTATACCATCAACTTCAATCTTGCCTGCGCAGTTTCTGTCAAAAATCAATTATAATAATAACAATAATTTTATAATCATTATAATTGGTACTCAACTGAAACTGCGCAGGCGAGATTGTAAGATTATAATCGAATAATTAATATTGTGCACCAGAGAATAAGAATCAAATAAAACAGTCATTAGAAAATGAATTTTAGTTGTCGATTCTATACCATCCACTTCGATCTTGCCTGCGCAGTTTCTGTTTAGTATCAATTTTAATCGAACAACTAACATTGTCGAGAATATTGTGCCCCAGAGAATATGAATCAAATTAAACATTCACTAGAAAATTAATTTTTAATGTCTATTGGCGTCTGAATTTAAGATTGCAGCGCCACGGTGGCCAGTTTTAGAACTTTACATACAGACATAGATTTTGTTTTGATAGTCGATTTTGTACATTCAAAGACATTTTAGACTTTTATAGTTGACGAGAGTATTACTGAGAGTACATATTCCATTCTTATAAAGTAGGTATGTAACATCCTTCAATCTAATTGAGTGTAGCAACTCTAAAGTTACGGGAATATCTCCAAGGTTAGACAGTATTTTAATATTATATATGTTCAAATCCAAATGGCAAGATTGACTTTGGTGGATTTCTTAGGCTGTCTTAAAAGTTAAAAAACAGATAGTATTGTAAAACATACTTTTTGGAATAATAGACAAATACTCATAACTAATCCAAATAGTCAATATATTGTGAATGAAATTAATACATCCACATGAAATTAATGCTACTTCTACCGTAAGCCTTATTCATTATGGATTGACAAATAAATTTTCCAACACTCATATGATTGGTCTTGAAAAAGCTGTAATAAATAAGCCTTGTACAACTTTGCTTCCATCGGCAGAAGCACTTTGAGCGAACAGTATTCATCACTAGATATTTCCTTGTTGAGACTCTTTTTTTTCAATAGTCAGTTCTATCACCAGAATATTTACGTTGTTCCTCAATGATCAGTTCAACACGCAGATTTCTGGAAAGCATAGCATTCCTCTTAAGTAAATTTCTCTGCTTGGATTATGGACCTGGAAAAAAATTGTCTTCATGAATGTGATATGATATTTCATGGGCAATTCGTGCTTACCTTCATAAAAATGATCATCATCGGTAAACTGCAGGTAACAGACTCTCTTAAATCTTGTTTGTTGGTTTTTATCGATTCTTCAAAACTTTCAGGCCCGTCTTCTTAAAGGAAGTTTCTTTCACCCTAACTCCAAATTTTTTACCGGGCTGTAGAAATCTATGGGAAGGGACATATGAGTTTGCTTTTCCTCAGTAGAAGCACTTGTAAAATCACACAAACGCCACGAAAAATGCATAAACTTTCTCATTTTCTTAACATTTCTTTTAACTTGTCTATGATAATGTCTGTACCTCGGGTTACTCGGATAGTCACCAGAGGGAGTAGCGCTTATCTTCATTCGCCAATTCTATACCATCAACTTCAATCTTGCCTGCGCAGTTTCTGTTAAAAATCAATTATAATAATAATAATAGTTTTATTATCATTATAATTGGTACTCAACTGAAACTGCGCAGGCGAGATTGTAAGATTATAATCGAATAACTAATATTGTGCACCAGAGGATATGAATCAAATCAAACAGTCACCAGAAAATGAATTTTAATTGTCAATTCTATACCATTGACTTCGATCTTGCCTGCGAAGTTTCAGTTTAGTATCAATTTTAATCGAACAACTGATATTGTGCACCTGCAGCTATGAAACAAATTAAATATTCATAAGAAATTAATTTTAATAATCAATACTATATCATCAACTTCAATCTTGACAGAGCAGTTTCAGTTGCCCAACATAGTTGACAACTTCTAGATTATGAATGTATATAGTTAATCATTGCAACAGCCACTGAAGTGAACATTTTTGAATTGGAATTCAAACAAGCCTGTATTACCTCCAGCTTTTTTACAAATTCATTTTTTTTGTGATATATTATATGTGCATAATTCGAGGTTGAGAAAATATGACCGCCACTGATATCAATGGCCTCTATGACTAACCTAATCAAGTAATTTTTGTATTTATATTTGTCACATCAATGCGATATATCATGCAAAATGCAATGCAAAATATTACACCTGTTAATTCATTATCCAAGGTGCAATTGCTTTTCCATTTGCACCAGCTCTACCAAGAATTCTAATTTGATTGATCACATTAATTAAACATTTAATTTATTATTCGGATCGAAAACCGACACATTGCGATGATTGATTGCGAAGCTTAAAATTCTCGAGTTAATTAATCGTATGAAGCAAACGGTAGTCGTTTCTAAAGTGAGTTAAGTTGGATTCCAGTTCTGAGCGACTCAAAAAATATGTTAGGGTATAGAGGAGTTGGTCTTTCCCCACTCTTTGGAGTTAGTTAGACGAGGAATGTGATGAAATGTTGCAATTTATAATTTGCAGTAATATTCAAATTGATATGAGACAGTTTGAACGATTGAGAAAAATACATTACATTACACACGAATAAACCATTTCTGGATTTGTGAAAACCGGTATTTTGCGAACTATTCAGGTGGATTTATTTTTGATAATCTGGATTCTTTCTTTTTATGGACTTAAACGGCTTATAACGACTTGCGGAAACCCACGCGTTATGATTTTGGTGAAATAATGTTATTTTCGGAACCTTCTTATAGTTAGGTATATCTATTTGAAATTGTTGAAATTAATTCTTGAATATCTCAAAAAGTATTGATGCGAACAGATTGAAATTTGGCGAATAGTCAAAGAATGCCAGAGCGCAACAGCATGCAGAATTTCATTGATATCGTATCAATGGAAAATAATAAAGATTTGTTATTCTCAAATTTTGTTTTCAAAACTATTCATCAGATTTCCATGAAATGTGGCACCCACCTTTGAGCTGATATTCAACGACAATGTACTAAAATCTAGCTTGATCAAATGTTTAATTTTGAAAAAACTTCGGAAAATTATATGTGGAACTCAGTTGGTAGCTCCTCAGTAGGTATTTTCAATGAATTTCATAATGATCGTGCCATTAAAAAATCGAGAAAGAAACAAATATTTTATATTTCAAAAATTCTAATCTGATCTAAGTGAAACTTGGTAATTATTCGAAAAACTCTAAACTTTGATATTTTAGCGAGTATTTTAGACATTGATGACCTGATTGAATTCAGTTGATTAAAACTTTGAAAAATCCTATGCGCTAACTTGTGCGAAATGTCGGAAGGATTGTATCATCACCAGAGCAACCAATTTTCGAAAATTCCATATTCTGCCGCAGAATACAGACTTCCAAAAGTGACTTCACCTCCTAATGACAGAAATTAAGCAATCAAATGGTCCTGTCAAAATTCTCCTCGCTTTTTCGAATTCGTGGGCAAAAAAATTTTGAAAATCGTTCTAATGACACAGACATCACGAAATTTTATTCTGCATCAGCATTTACCAACTAGTTATATTCCAAGATTCATCCTGATCAGATCACTATCGTTTGAGATATCCCGGAAATAAAAATGATACCTAGGAGAAATCCACAAAATTTGACATATTTTTTTTCCCGAATATCTCGGGAGATCTGATCGAAATGAAATTTGGTACACTGTTATAAAATATCATCCATGCGAAATTTCATTGAAATCTGATGAATTGAAATTATTTTCATAGAAAAATCTTTTGATAGGTCTCAGTCTGACTTATAGTAAGGATGATGCTTGTTCTGTATCAACTTCCATAAACATCCCGCCGCTTTACCACATTCCTTTGTATATGTGCACAATCTGGAAAAATATGAATACATTTGAACAAGCTATCAAATGATATCGATGTATCAAAAGATGTCCGATTATAAAACAGTTGTTTTATTCAATGCATAATTTTATTTCATCGGATTTGATAACTGAGGTTCTCTTGTAACAATTGATTGTAGCATATATTAGTGAATTTCAATGTCAAGTAAATGAAACAATTTTCGTTTATTCGATAAAGAACAAAGATAAATACAACACATTGAAGAGTAAAAATAATTGAAAGTTTATAACTCGATCCTCGATCAGTGAAAATGATTGAAAGACAATTATGAAAAGTATGATATGCTTCTGAGTATCATGAAGTTCATACCTTCTATTAATGAGATTCTTTCTTCATTCGAACACTTTTATCCATATACATCTGCACTGTCCAAATAAAATACAAAAGGGACCCATTTAAAAGAATCTGTGGATCTACACAAGTCTTCGAAGCTAACACAAAAAGATTTCACGCTCTTATCAATAGTTAAATAATAATCTGAGAAAACATATGAATTCAAATGACAATGTGTTGGCATGACGTACCACTATTTTCTCCAGTTTGGTCTAATGACTTAGAAGCAAAGCAAGCGAAAATAAAAGCACCATTATTCTGAGCATCTTGGGTAGAATGAGTTAGATTAGTCGTGAGCATGGATATACATCCAAGAAACTCTTTTATTTTATTACCCTTAATGCTTATACAGTTTTTTCAGAAGCAAAAAGACAACTCGCGAAATCGCAATCTCGCGTGCACTTGGTCCTATAAACACAGATTTCTGGACTGAACGATAGAATGCAATTCCCCGGATCATGTACGCAAAAATGTTCACAAATCCCGAGGAAATATCCACAATTGTTTATTTTCGGGACCCCCTCGTACACCTTCCCAACCACAAACAAAGCTCTCTCGATCTCTAAGCGACCCAAATTAAGAAAACATACCGAACTATGAATACCGGCCAACTCGTTACAAACGGAGGTTCCTGATGTCAAATTAATGTCAAACATGTGCATTTACGAGCGAGGTAACTCGTTATACAAGGATCTAATTATTGGCGTCGAAGGGAATGAACAGAATTCTTCAAGCCCGAACCAGGCATTGATTTAGGGCGTGAAGGCGCTATTCATGGATCTTTCGATGTTAGGAATTCACGGGGTCGAATTTCTAGCACACGATCGTTGACAACGCTCGTAGAAGGCCATGAGTTATTACCTAGGGCGTCAGTGCCAAATTGCCTTGTGGTTACGACCAAAAATAGAAACGAAGGTAGATATTTCATAACTTTCGAGAGTGGAATCTGAGAGATGGAGAAAACTTATGTATTTAGTTAGCAAGAGGGCACCTATGTCTGTAGTACTCTACTGGCGGGAGGGCCATCCCTTTTTTGCCACAATTTAACTCGACAACGGCAAGAGCTATAGCGACTTCAAATTTCTATGTTAAGTTGTTTTCGAAATGGGATGGTTAGGTTCATTGATGGGGCAAATTATCAGTACGGTTTCGGAATTTCGATTATCTGAATTTTTAGGAATATTTCGTCAATATCTCAGGAAGATTTTACTAATGCGTCAGGATTTAAACTTGCTGGTTACTTTCAAAACAGTGGTGAGCAACCTCCTGCAAAGTTTTGCTCCTGCACATCTCAAAAAATACTGCTCTAATCATAAAAATACTTAGAATCTAGTTGGCAAATGTCAATGATAAGTTGTGTGCGAAATTTCGTGATGATCATGTTGTTACAACAATAAAACCTGCGGGCAAAAGTTGCCGATTCCACGTTGTTGGTCTTCTAGAATTTTCAATTAACCTCATGAATGTTTTTATCTGCCCCCTAGTTGATAGTTGATAGTTGGTAAGGGGTTACGTTCCACTGCGACCTTAAGGTCTATTGTGCCCCCTTGTCAGAGCTGTTGTCGCAACCTACAGCTCGCCCTCCAGCTCAAGAGCTCTGATGAATTCTAATATCTGTGAGGGCTTCAAGGAGGCTAAGTTCTCATTCCTCCTATAATGCTCCTGTCCAAGGTATCTTTTACGCAGGCTCACAATGGCGAGGCATTCTGTGATCAGGTGAACAGGGGTTTCCTCCTCCTCCCCACAAAATCTGCACTCGTCAGTTTCTGATAAGCCCATTCTCATAATGTGCTTCCTTAGGCGACAGTGTCCTGTGAGGAAACCAGTGAGGAGGCGTAACTTATTCTTACTGAGATCCAGATGATTTTTGGATCTAGCAATTTCAAAGTTCCGAAGGAACTTTATAGAGTGTTCCATTCCTGGAGAATTCCTCCACAGTGCCCCTCTTTCATTTTCTTCTTTCTCCAAAAACTCTTTCTTAATCTGCCCCCTAACAATTTCTCAAAATTTCTTTTATATGGTAGTCAATTCGCGATGATTGATCTCAAATACCTGATTTCTGGGAAATGTTTCAAATTTGAATGAATAATTAATCCACTGTGTGTTGAATGAATGAAGTATTAGATATACCTCATATAATGAATTCTTGGTGCGAATCCTATAATTTGTTTTTTTTTGGGTCTTTCAAAACTCTGATTAACTCTTTCAATGTATTGGCGTTATGAAAGAGCCAAATTCAATTCTTTTTCAATTAGTTTTATATCGAAGATTATTGCTCATTCCAATAAAAAAATCATGGGATAACGTATGCCTAGGATCAAATCTCTACATATGATACTCATTTCTTTTACTCTTTCATTCCTTAGCTTTTTTTTTTCAAAAACTGGCCCTATCATACCATTGTTCACCTATTGCTCTGCAGTTCATCTCAGTTATAAAGGTCGAAATATTTTCAATTATTCACAGCATTTCATTCTGAATATGTTGAAAAGCTAAAATAATGAAGAAATTATCAGAAAATCATACAGGGTGGTCCAAGTAGTGAGGTCAATATTTTTTTTTAGATCTTCACATCTGGGTGATCTAAGAATACCCCATGTTTGTCACGCGATTTTTTGTAGATTTTTTTCAAAAAAAGGCCAATTAAGTACTATTTTTTCTTATGATTTTGGTAGTTTAGGACCGTGCGAAGTTTTCAAACTCGGCCAGAAGCTATGAAAACTCCTTTTCGTATTTTCAAATTGAAGTTGAATGTTTGAGTGACTCCTATTAAAAATTAAAGTTCCAAGTTTCAACCTTTTTTTGAGTACCTTCTTGAGATTTCAGGAAGCTGATTTATTTTTGCTATCAAGACAACACTCAAAGAGATCATGTTAGAAAAAAATAAAAAAATACCTACTACATAAAAAATATGAATTTTTGAAACCTCACTGGCATAATGAATAGAAAAAATACAAAAAAAATTATAACTCGAAAACTACAAAAAATTGCGTAACTTACATGGAGTATTTTTGGATACTCGCAGGTGTGAGGAATCTTTGAAAAATTCATTGACCACCCTATATACACCATTCTGGAAGTCAGCAGTTTTTCCCCGATAATCAAAATATGTCAGATAAATTCAATACAGACCGAGAAATGAGATGAATCAGCGAACAGTTTTATTCCGAAATATATGAGGACTTTCTTGATTGAAAACGATTCAAATTCAATAGAACTGGCCTAACTCTAACTTGACCGAAATTGACTTATACCCGAAGTAATCGGGAATATTTATTATACGAATTTTAATTAACATGAAGGATCGCGGCAGATAGAATTTTTACCGATGTTAAACTTCCACCTACGAAATCAGTGAAGTTTTCAAAAACGAACCCTCGCGAAGGGCGAAGGGGCGTGAGTTCAGCTTATATTCACTCTTATAGAGTCAGGTGATAGGCATTGGAATCGGTCTATGAAGTTTTTGTAACAAGAACGAAGTCAGGTTGGCATTCGTGAAAAGTCGTCAAGGTTAAAATAATTTGGCAGGACGTTGTCAAGTCCTACATATTTGCATAAAAGATTCTATGGTTTGACTTAGTTACATAAGTTTCCATGGCCACTCGACCTACACATGTCTTATAATATCAACAATACTATAGTATTCAGCTTTTGATTTCTCTTCATTGGTTTCTGGAACATATCTTATCTATGCGGAAATTTGAAGATAGTATACCAAAGTATATAAATGCTAAATGGCGAATTCGCTGGATGGGGTACAATCTCGAGCAATCAGAATATTGTGATTCCGAATGATGGAAATTCTGGTGCATCTGAAATTTCATAGAACATTGGCTTCTGCTATTCGAAAAGAGAAATAAAATGGATAATGACCAAAGTATGGTTTCTATTCAATATCATCGCAACAACTCTGGGTAATATTGTCAAATTTGGTACACATTTCCGACTGTTCAGAATTACTTGCCATTCGAGTCATTAAGGAAATCCCTAAAGTTTTTCCTCTACCACTATCCCACCACTTTTTCTGGATATCTATTCTGTCAGAATGTGTTAATTCCGAATGAAAGAAACCTAATCAACGTTTGGAACATTGTCAGTTAGTGAACTTTGAGCATTTATTGTGTTTGAGTTTATACTAGATAGTTTAGGTGACTACTCATTGTAAGCTATCTAATATTCTTAGTGACAAATTTGTCTTCTCCAATAGAACAATTGAGCCAAGACCCAATTATTAAATTCTCTGGTATTACAAAATGGCGAAGGAACTGCTTATTCCATTCATAAACACAGATAAAATTTCTACCTTTTTGAATCGAACAGAATTTGATATTTGGTACGCATTTGTAGCTTTATGAACTCCTTGTAAAACGCCGCAAAAAAAAATAATGATTGTCCTTTGAAAAAATAGTCAATGTACTTCAAGTTGAAGACTCGCACTGTATTAATGTATACTAAAATCACAATAGTTCACCACTTCACTTTTTCACAAGGTATAATAGCAAAATACTCGGAATGGAATCACTTCTGTTATAGGATAATAAATTTTCTATTAGTAATTGAAATCAAATAAATTCTGAACGATAATTAAATCGCATACAACGAATTGATGTGATTATTTCCCTTATTCATTGCCAAAATTCAGAACAAACTCTCTTAAAACATGCCATAAACAAACAAAAAAAACCTATCTTATTGAAGGTATATCATTAAATACTCCAAGGAAACAGTCTCTCATTCTTATGATACCGATGGAATTGAAATTTTTCAAAAAAGCCTCTCGAAACGAAAATCTTTGCGGAACTTGATAATTGATCTCGAATGATTAGGTTGGACTCTGAATAATTCATGATTAAATTTCAATTTTGTGGGTTGGTGTTGGTTGCAAATACATACATCAGTTGATAGGCAAAATCCTATCGAAAAATTTTGAACCTTCTCTTATCAAAAAATGAACAAATACTGATTTGCTCGAATTCAATCTCTGCGGCAAATCTTGTTGTTATTCACTGTATTTCAGCTGATCTGAAAAAATTAGGAAAATAAATTTTGAAGCTTATATTTAAGGAAATTACGTATAGGTGAGGTTTTGGAAAGGGAGAAAATTTGAAAAGACATTGCTCAGTGGAATGATAAGAATAAAACAGGTAATCGAAATAATTAACAAGATAACACACATTGAGAACCTTAACACGACATACTATTACTTAATTTTAAAAATGAAACGAAAGTAATAATATGAAAATATTATAAATATATTTTTTCAGAGGATTACGGATTGAAATTGATACGTAAAATTGTATAATATACGACTGCTCAATTCATTTTTCAACAATCGGTGCCACTCAATCTTGATCGATCTTGCTCCGAGTAATGAAAGCCTTGCATGATTTCCGCAACTTAAAACGACGAAAAATACCAAATTACATAAATTATAAGAGTTGAAATGTTTTCTGAATTTCCTTGTTTCCTTTCTTTGTATTTTGCAATTGATTTGTGTCTTGAGAAAGATAAATTAAAAAAAAGATTGAAAATATTTTAATGTGTCATTGTTTGCTTTGTAGAATTTCTGTGTTTTATTTGATTTTATATATTTGTAACAATCGAAAAATTTATGTTATGGGAAAATGTTCCTTTTCCAGAGCCTTGAAGGAGAATTTAGAATAATATTGAAAATAGTCAGCATTATTGCATTTGTTTTTTGATTTCAACCCTGTACTTTCACTTCTCAAGAAAATTATTCATTATTTTTGTTTATATTTGCATGAATTCCCACCAGGTTAAATCGAACCAAAAATACTCAATCCTTTATTCTTTCCAGGTCCGGGCTTAGCCACAGCGATCTATCATGTTTCATTCCGGCGCCGGTAGCAACGGCTACAGTGACGGCAACGCTGGTTTTCATCAGCACCTCCAGCAGTCGCCTGTTTATGTCCCCAGCAGCAGGGCCGTACCGCATCAATATTCATCCGCTGCAGGGACGCACTTTGGTGCTGCCGCCCATCAAGGTGGTTGGGCACATGCGGGCGGTTCCTACGGCGACATGGCGTCGCAGGCTGCTGCGCACGGCCTGGGGGGCGCCACACACGCCAGCCCTCTGTCCGCGGGACAGTTTTACGCCCAGAACATGATGATGTCATCCTGGAGAGCCTACGATGGAGCTGGCTTTCAGAGGACGTCACCTTATGGTAAATATACGTTTTGTATTTTGATTTTTTATTTTGAAAAGAAATATTTCGAGATGCTCAAACAATATCTGCGCAAATTTCTGGACGCTTTAAATTCAGTTTCCTTAAGTAAGTGGATATTGTCCTCCTATTCTGACGAAGCTTGATACAAATAAATTCGAATAAATATTCTAGAACACCACTGACATGAGGTCAGGAGCCCTTACACACTTCAAATTCTAATGAGCACAAAATTTTGCACCTAGTTGCGGTTTGGATTCATCAACTGATTACAAAGTTTTAATCTAATTCCATTTATTCTTCTCGGGAAATTGCGGAAATGACCTCGAAATTCCGAAATATAGCAACGAAATTTGGCACATTTTTAAGTTTTAATCTGATCGAGTCGATACTTCATGAGATATTGAGGAATTAGCCTCAAATTTTCAAATAGGCCTTACTCCGAAACTATTCAACTGATTTCGCCCATTTAGGAAATCAGTCGAGATATTCGGACTTCAAACCTAATCTGACAATTTCAAGACGCTATATCCTTTCCTTCGAAAGTTAGAGCATATACTGACAGACTGGCGGACGGACGGACATATTTAAATTTGACCACGGATTCTTCCTCAGAGTGTTCAACCAAATCTTTTAAGATCATTTTCGGCACGAAATTCGAAAAATACAGACATTGTGACGAAACGATAACGCACTGTTCTCCAGAACAAGCGCGTAAAAAGTAGACAGTAATAATACGGTCCATTTTAGTTTTATGGGATTTCAACATGATGTGGTTGAGGGTTGAGTTGTTTCTACTAGTTCCCGAGGCATCTAGTAACGAAAACTTGAACACTGGAAATGGTGTACTGGAATTCTGACTCGTTGGAAGAGAATTTTTAGGGATGATGACCTTCTAAGGAACATTGTTTTGGAAATCCATCATTCGTAATACATTAGATAATTAGGTAGACCCTAAATGGAGTAACTTCCCAAAGAAACGATTCAGAGTCTCTATAGTAGTAGTATTGCGATCAAATTTGCTATTAGGTTAAACCAGCACAATTCCGTAGATAGGTAGATATATTCAGTCGAAATAAAATTTTTTTCATTTCCAAAAATACTGACCTGATCGAATTAAAATCTAGGACTTGGTCGAAAATTGAGGTTCTGCGAAATTTTGTGAGGCAATGGCTTCGAGAAAATTCGTTTCTGCTAATGTCTTTACTTCAATGCAATTCACTGGCAACCAATCTCCTATAACTAATAACTGATTGGAAATGTTATGGAAAGAATAAGGCTATATAAATCTCTTTGAAAAGAAGAATTCCATGCCCTACTTGACTCACAAAAATGTATTTGTGGCATGTAACTATCAGACATCGTTTGGGACTAAAGTGTGTTTGCCTGTTTGCAAATTTATTTTTGGAAACAATATAAATATATTCATTAGTTAGTAGGTCGAATATAATTTCGACCAAAAATATATTTATGAGTTTGGAGTTTCAAATATATAAACATTTGATTGCCAATATATTTCTAAATTCGATCTATCTAATATCGTCAAGAGATAGCGCTGAAAGCATTCAGTTCGTATCATAAAGTTTCTAGCAGTTTGGATAAAATCAGACTTTACGACGATAATCACTACAAATATTTGATGAATAACAATGAATATTAACAAATCAAATTACGCGTGCTTCGGAGGTGCCATCTCATGACAACGTTCGATAGATCGAATTCGTGAATGCATTGGATGTTACATTTTTATATATTTAAATCTCCTAACTCGGAAATATATTGAAAAATAGATATATCGCCACAAAAAGATGAACAAATTGCACAAAAAATATGTAACTAATAAATAGGTTTATCGACTCCGAAAATTGAGATATTTGTTAACAGGTTTTTGTTCCATATAAGTAACGACATAGAACAATATATGATTTATGAATAATGAGAATTCTTTGAAAATTCTCATGAACTGGAATAGTGCTTCATCGGAAAAGATTTTAGGACGCCTTCATTTTACAAATATTTTGCCTTTCTCGCTTCAAATCTCCACTTATGGTGCTAAAATAGAAATATTGAAACAGGCGTTTTTTTGCTTGTTATATTTTTGACCGTTGACAGTGAGTTTAATGATATTTTTATATGCCGCTTTAGCTTTTTGGTTTGAATCGATGAAATGAACGAACTACTCGGTTGAATTAATATCTTCTATGTTATGAAAAATTTCACCTCGTACATTTTCGATTGAGGAATAAAGGTTGTCTATTTCATCTAACATTTCTCTTCACTGTTTTCTCTTTTATTACTGGAAATATTCCACAAATATGAATTGGTTGGAAGATTCAGTTATGCTGATTTCTTGTACGGACATCAATAGTTGAAATTTTAATGAAAAATAATGGATAGAGTTGTCGGCTACTTTGTGGTAGTTCAGTTGAAAGAAGAATAAAAGAACCCGAATAACCCAGCAGACTGACCAATGGAATTCCCCATTTTCCGACATTCTCAAGAAATAAGCGGCAACAGAAGACATTCATATACCTTGTTGCACAACTTGAACTACAGTAGTTTGAAAATGTAGTAGTACTACGAAACGCGTGTTACTGTATATCCTTAATAAAATATATTACTAGGAAACGAAGTAATTTCATCATGTAATGAGAGACAATGAAGTTTTCCCATTGCAATCATCTAGCAAATATGCTCTCAAGTAATGAAGATATGGTTTCAGCTAAACTGTTTTGAAAACTTCCAAACATTGAATTATAATTTTTTTTTTGTGACTGCTGCATGCTTATTCATGAAAATAACTATATCTGTAAATTTCAATAAGAACAATGAAATCATGTTTATATCAGACAATGGCACACGTAAGTACCAATCGTTCAACCATTATACAAACAAATCATGAAATTAATCACCTAAAACATTAGATACATCAAAAATTAGAAACAATAGAATTAAATAAGATATTATCATAATCATAATTCGTGTTCTTTTCATGCATGAAATTTCAACGTTTTGCCAACCTAAAAGAATCTTGATTCAGTCTATCAATACATTCCTTGAACATAACAGATTTTTCTGTAATTCCTTCTCAAAATATCTTTTTAGATTGATAGTGCACGATATACTTTTATTGTCTTCGACGTACAACAAATTTAATTATTATTTCAACCGGCATATAATCATTGAAATCAAAAAATTGAAAAACCGTTGACACAATAAAGCATTTGTTTTTGGTACATAAAATTTCAATCATTTGCAAGTACGAGACATTACTTTCTAACATCACTACATATTTACTATTTTGAAAAAGAGCATTAGGTTCTTTGATATATCAAATAATATAAAAAGAAGCAAGAGTAGGAAGAAGATTGTTTTTCAGATGCACCTATAGAAGGGAACTCTTTGACGTCCTTTTATTCCAAATTTCCTGATTGTGGTGACGGGTAGCTGAAAAATAAATATCTATTCATATAGAATATAATACTTCGGTTTTTATTCACATTATACCATACGGTGATTAATTACGTCTAGGCAACACAGCCACATTCAAGTTTCATTGAGCCGCGTTAATATCTCAAGGTCAGGCACCAGCACGCGGTCTATATGCTTCAACGTTGCCAAGAGCCGAGTGAAATATTAGAATTCGGAAAAATTTCGACGTGTTTAGGAGAAAACAGGGTGTCGTTCTGAAGGCTTCAGTGAGTCTTTTTTGAAAATTTTTTTCGCGATGTACTTCTTTTGTGAGAATGCGCAATGTTAGTTATTTTTCCATTTTCACTCCATTTCAGTTTTTATTTGCCCGAAATTTCTTGAATATAAAAAGTGGCAATATTGCGCATTCTTCAAATTTTTTTCAACCATTTGCACGAAAAAAATTTTTGAAAAAAACGAACCCGTTATATTCGAGGTATTGTTTTGTTTTAATGATAGGCTTCTGATGAATGGTTGTTTCCCAAATATCAGGGATGTCATAGAAATGAGCCTAATTCTATATACACTATAGCACTTCCTGATACTCTGTCTCTGCTTTTTAAAACTACTTTCGGTACCTTCAATTTCGAATCAAAGCGAGATATTTATTTGTTATAAGGAGATTATAATGATAATAACTTCATTAATCCTTTCAGACATTACAGAAAATGTATAGGATAAGTCAAAAAAAAAAATTTATGAATTACAAAGTATCAAGAAAATAATCTTAACCGCTATAATAACACTCAGACAATAACAATTCCTTTACTAATTTCTTAAATATATTTGAGTTTGCCGATTTAACATAATTAGGAAGATGATTAAATAATTTAATAGACTGACAAATGAGGAAAAGTTCAAATTTAGCTGTTCTATGTTTCGGAAATGCTAATGTTTCTTTATTTCTAGTACTATAGTCATGGAAACTAGATAATTTCAACAAGTTTTTTAAGTTATCTTTCGCATAAACCAAACTTCTGAGAATGAAAATTTAGGCAAGTGTCGAAATCCTATGCTCAAGAAAAATAGGCCTGCATGAAGATCAGGGAGCCATGTTGAAGATCATGCTCAGGATCCTCTTTTGTAGGATGAAGTCTTTACCTGAATCTGAGGAGTTCCCGGTAACAGAGTATTATATTATAGGTGGCTGAAGAGCAGACTGTAATAGATGTTCAACAATGATTCTAAAAGAAGATATTTTTTGACCCGACTAATTGCGTAAAATGACCTATTAAGTTGCTCACAAACAGCATCATGGGTACTCCATTTCAAATTGCGGTCTACATGAACTCCAAGAAATTTTGCACTATCCTCAGATGTAATGACGTTATCTGAAGAGTGAACGATCAGCCTTCTATTACAAACATTACTGATAGAGAAATGAACACATTCAGTTTTACCGATTTTAATTATCAGAGCATTTTCTTGGCACCACTGAACAAAGCTCTGTACCAGAATCATACACAACTCTTGAAGCTCCTCGAAGTTGTGAGCTTTGACCACAACTGATGTATCATCAGCGAATAGCGTTATCATACATTTCATTAGAAACATGATTAGATAGTGGGGAACATTTTTCGCCTTCGATATCAGTGTCGAGCAGCAGAAACATAATTTTGGACTCTGGCGGTCATTGTCCTATCCTCAAAATAACTCAAGAGCCAGTCCAAAAATACTCCCCTGAAACCTAGATCATAACATTAGATTATAACATCTTGATTATGGAAAATTATGCTGAAGCTGAATTGTTGTTATTGAAAGTTGAAAGAGAATGGAAATTGGCAACGTCTCAGAGAATTATTTCGACATTGTCGATAGTTCAGGAGTACCAACCTGCCTCGGTTTCAGTTTCAAAAACTTGAAAGACCTAAATCATGGCCTGCCGGGAGACTTTATAAGAGTGAACGGAGTATAGATAAACAAGGACATAAAGTATCGATGTCTGCGGATTCCTACAAAGAAGTGAATTGTTCTGTTGATTCGTGATTAGACCGTCCACAAGGTCTATTGAACCTTACGGGTATTTCCTCACTAAAACAACAATACAGAAGAGGGCAATTTAACAGTGTTGGATAGCACTCACCATAGTTTCTCACAGCTCCACTATCGAGGAAATCTCAATTACCCCTTTGATGTTGCCGACCGTAGCAGAGCACAGAGAACAGACGATCGGCGCGTATCAAATAAACCACCACAGACGCAAATCATTCTCGCCAGACGAATGATATCGATGGTCGGACAGCAATCTGGAGCCGCCCAGAAACGGTGATTTACACTGATGTTTCTTATCGGCCCCTTCTAATGCGTATCCTCAAATAACCGAAATGCCTGACAGTCGTGATTTATAGGCCAGACCACCGAACTTCCTGACGTTGCGATCGGTATTCTATTCGATGGATTCCCGGGGTTCATTGTTCAATTAATGGACCACATTCGCCAGAACATAGAATTGGATTAATCAGCAGTGATCATGGTTTGCTTGATAGCTTATTTTGTAGCCGTTAAACTCGAGTAACGAGTTCGAGTTGCATTATTTTTTGTAAGCCTTCTTCTCTTTAATCATTCTAAGCTTAATTATTGAAGACAATAAACCAACACCAATTATCGCTTCGTATCGTAAACGGGAAAAACCTTCAAATTACCTATATGATATCATTTAACTCCTGAATCTGGCTGAATTCTATTAATAAAAGTTTCCATCTCAATATCGAAGGAGTAGCAGATGTGTCTTGTGCTTAATTAGAGCAACCGATCATGATTATTGATTATCTCCTGTTCTTAAGACTGTCTGGATTTACAGCCTTCATGTTTATCTTGCGCCACTGCTTTATTGCATATCTTCGATATGTTAATGTCTCCTCGGGAATTCTCGTTTTCCCTGGCTTATAGCATTATTTATGGTTAATCTAA
This sequence comes from Myrrha octodecimguttata, assembly GCA_958510865.1. Classification (NCBI taxonomy): domain Eukaryota; kingdom Metazoa; phylum Arthropoda; class Insecta; order Coleoptera; family Coccinellidae; genus Myrrha; species Myrrha octodecimguttata. The sequence goes on from OY294057.1 coordinate 39,255,711, forward strand.
GTATGTTGTTTTCGATCCAACGTGTAGGACCAAAGGTCTATCCATGGTGATGAATGGTAGGGTAGACTGGAGCGGAAATTATTGAAAACTTAAATTTAATTATTTATCATGTGCCATTTCATTCCGAACTTTAAATGAATATTTGCTTAGGAAGAAGAAAGTCTTGATCTTGATAAGCATCATTTCCATTGAAAGGAACTTCTTTTGTTCTCACCTCCTTTTCAAACGAATGAGATACTTTGTACAAGCTTGTTCTGGGAAACAGCGCGTTATCGTTTCGTCACAGTATCTGTAATTCTCGAATTTTGAGCTAAAATTGGTTTCAAAAAACTAGGTTTATCTAACTAATGAAGTGGTCAAATTTGATTCCGTCCAGCCGGCCATCCGTGTGTGCTCTAACTTTCTGAAGAAAAGATCTAGAGTCTTGAAATTTTCAAGATAGGTTTCTATCTTCAATATCTTGGTTAAGATCGATAGTGGGCAAAATCGACTAAACAGTTTCGGAGTTATGCCTGTATGAAATTTTTAGGTTAATTTGACGTTACGTCCTTAATATCTCAAGGAGTACAAATGCGATGAGATCGAAACTTTGTAATTATCTTAAAATTAACAAGACGAAACTTATTGCAGAATTTCGTATGGGTCCAATTGTTAAAAAATTTAAAAAAAAATGTTTATTCCAACATGTTCGAAATTTTCTTGCAAATTTTTTTTTCTCGGAAAATGTTGAACAAATCTTAACGCAATTTGGCACAAACCTTCAAATTAATATTCAACAACGATGTTTCAAATTTAAATTCTATACGATATTTACTTTCGGAGATATATAAAAATTAATGTCAAATTAAGTTGTTTGAAATTTTGACGTTATTTCCTCAATATCTCAAGAAGTATGAATGCAATCACATCGAAACTTAGTAATTATTTGGAGAATATCAACGCCCAAATACGAAAAATTTCGTCCACATCTTCATGTAAAAAAATAGTTCATTCTGATTTCGATGAAATTCGGGACAGACCTTGAATATAGTATTCGACAACAGTTTTTTAAATTTCAATTTGATCTGATGGGAAAAAATATGTCGTATTAACCAGAATAACATCCGAAATAACGACTATAAGATACTCCATATTTTCATAGCAGATTTGAGGGTTAATTGAGAAGGCGAATTCGTGAAAAGTTAAAATCCCCCGATATATCCATGCGAAATTTTATTTTCCTAATATTACTAATATTGCAGATATAATCGGATTCTGCACTTGGTTAAAAAATGACGGTGTAAAAGTTCATGCAAAAAATCTTGAGGAAATGGCTTCGAATGTGAACAAGCACGTTAAACGTTCTGAACTCACGTCAGTGCTTTTCTAGGTTTTTTCACAGTTTTGTTCTTCAAATTGAAAGACAACTTGACAATTACTTCAAGCTTAGCTTGATTAACCAGCATGAGAAGATATCAACCTCGTCAATTCAAATGGGTACAGGATTTCATCGTTGCCTGAAACGTCTAGGTTCTGGAGCTTTTGCAAAGTTCTGCATGCTGGTCCTGAAGATTGGTCCTGGTGATTGTCGTAAACTGTTTGCAACAGAAGTTTGTTCTTTGAAATTTGTGCTTGGAGAGGGGAAAATTGGAAAATGTAGAGACTCGCACAATGATACAAGTTTTCTCTATAAACTATATATTCAAGAGATTTTCCATGAGAAAAATACCGGGTGATCAAGGTTAGCTACCGATCAGATCGAAATAGAAGTAAGTATTGGGTTTAGACATAAGGTTTTGGAGAAGTTAGTGCAATACTACCCAAAACTTATTTGTCTGATGCCTTTTCATCAGGACATTGGAAGCTGGTTCTCCAACGCAAGAAAACATACTCAGCAATATACCCAATCGATATATTATTTCCACAATCATTCTTAATATAGGTACATTAAATGATCCTGTTGAAATCGAATACTCTATTTCAACGATGGCGGAAAGCTCATGAAGACTTTAGTGATGTCTGATGACTAGATTCTGAATTATATTAAACAATGTTTTCTTAATTCTCGTAGTAATACTATTTCCACGAAATTTGATAAGAAGAGTCTTCGAGTTAGTCCTTCACTCAATTAATTCATAATGTCATAGGATCAGTTCTTCCAGAGGTATAAAAAAGACGACTTTCAGATGGTCATAACTACGGAACCATTGGGCTGATTTGGCCCATTAACAGGGTTAACGACACAATTGAATCTGATTACGGATGTTTTATAGATTTACAAACTAAATGATCAAGACCATTTTCGTGTATACTTCTAACATTTCCGCATCACGATAACGCTTTTCTTTCATGGAAAAAATTCATAAAATAAAAGGACTGAGTTTACTCTGTTTATGAATCTATATAACCACTAACTATGAAGTATTGATCTCTCTTAGAATTTCTTATTACAACTTGATTTGAGGATAAGCTCATGTCGGTCTAATGAATATCAAAACGGTAAATAAATCATCATTTATTTTTTTGAATTATATCTACTGGGTGTCAATAAATGAATACGAAGAACTAAGGAACTTAATTCCTTGAAGAAAACTAGTAGGAGTAGTTCGTATACTTTTTCTTCGAAATGATCAGCCTTTCACGGCCCTTCTAAGATAGAGCCATGATGAGTTGACGGATTCAATTGATTTGAATGGTTCTGGAGAGCACAATGTAGGTGTTCTATGGATGATTTTTTAACCATGAAAACCTCTGAGGGGTTGTATTCATTAAAGCTTATTTTGGGAGGATTTCGCATCATTTTTTAGGTTTTTTATGGGTTTCTGAAACAGAACGATTGAAAATTAAATTAAAATTGTTTTTTCATGAAAAACGTCCTAGCCGATTGCAGTATCAAACTATTCGTCAAGGGCAGTTTCTTGCAGAACAGATTGCCTAATGAACAATACAGGAACAATACAAACGATAAACAAAGCGAACTGTGAAGTTTCCGAGTACAAATCTGACTCTTTCATCAGACAAAGCAGAAAATTTCAAGAATTATATTCTTTCGATTGACTTTTTCTTTCATGAAAGAAACAATTTTTATTCAATTTTCAATAGCTCAGTTTCAGATATTGGGATTGAAAACTCTGAGGGGTTGATTATTTCACAGGTATTGTGATTGTGAGTGAAGTATCGACTATCTCGAAATTTCGGAAGAGTCAATTTTTCTTCAAAATTGAATGGTGGGCCATCGAAATTTATATATTGCAGATATCTTCTTCGCAAAAATATAATTCCAGAAAAATCAGATAAAGTTGTTGTTTTCAACCCCAAATAATAAACTGAGAGGGTTGAGACAATTATGCGAACCTGTAAACAAAATGATAACTGTCAACTTCATTGTGGAATCAATCAATCAATCTTTCGCATTTGCATTCACATACACTCTGTAGTTATGTATACAGGCTGTCCGAATATAATTTCCATACATTTCAGGGTTGTTGAGATCAAAATGTGAATAAACTTCGGTCTTCAAATGTACCCCAGGGACGTTACAGCTTCTTCAACATGCGATCCCCAAAATCCCATGCATTTGAGATGAAATTTATTACAAATAGGTTTTTGGTAAAACTGAATCGTCTGGTGTTAGAAAAAGAACCGAATCTTAATCAGTAGCTGAAATATTGAGGGGGGCTTTCTCAACATTACTTCAAAGTCGATGTGACAGTTAGAATGAATATCATCACGCATCACTTTTGTCTCGAGAGTGGTGCTCTGTAACGCTCTCAACAAAGTGTACCTTTTTGTCGAGAAATGTTCAGGAGTTTACTCCATTGATCGAAATTTTGTTAGGATCACTTACGTAAAAATTACAAGTAGTTTTATGAAAGCCCCTCAATTATCTCCACCACTGTTGAGATTCAGTCAATTTTTATATAACCAAATAATTTAGTCAATTCTTTTTCAACAGACGATTCAGTTTCTCAAAAAACCTCTTTGTACTCAAATTAATTCGAATCTGCTGAATTTCGACAAAGCCATCGCTAATTCATGGGACATGGCAAGTCATGTTGAAGTGGCGCCAGCGCCAGTGGGGTACTATTTCGGACCTGAATTGATGACATTCTATTCACGTTTTGATCCCCCTCCGCAATCTATGAACGTTAAATTCGGACACCAGGTATCAGTCTTAAGCACGAAAAATTTTCCCGTAGTTTTCGCAAAAAAATTCAACAGTTTTTCCTTCCCCCTTTTTAGAACATGGATACGAAAGTACCCCGTACCCCAACCACCATCAACCTCACTGGAATCTAGCGCCATATCGAAAATCGTCAAAAATACTAGTAAGTATTTCCTTTCACTAATTCTTCCTATTTTCTTCGACAGATAGTGCCATGGAGTTCCAGTTCGGCGAGGGGAGAGAATGCGTCAATTGCGGTGCCATTTCTACCCCCCTTTGGAGGCGGGATGGTACTGGGCACTATCTGTGTAACGCCTGTGGTCTGTATCACAAGATGAATGGGATGAACAGACCCCTGATCAAACCCTCGAAAAGACTGGTAAGTAGTTCTAGTAGGCACGCTCGGGTTGACCCAAGACTATCTGTAGAAACCTCAGAGTAACAAACAACATAGAGGGACTGTACGCAGTTTTTGGGTGATATTGTGATATATTTGGAAGGGCACAATGATATTATCTTATTGTAATTGTATATTAAATGAAATAAAATATATTAATTTTAATAATTCTCGGTTAAATATGAAAATTCAAACATTTCATGATCGATATTCTTCTTCAGCCTCGAATTTGTGGTAAGAAGAATACTTACCCTTTTCAGTATCTACCTGCTAAAATCAGAGCTTTGGCAACGATGCCGCATCAACAGTATACTGCCGGTCAATCTGTCATCCGTTGTTTTCGTGAGTTTCTAAAGAGTTTTTAGATATTTCTAGCTGTTTACTTCAATATTTTTTGAATTATTACAATACTTGAATTCATTATGAGACGTAAGATTTGTGTTGTTTGTGGAGAATCCCGTGAATTGAGTGAAATATCGTATCACAAGTTGGTAACTGCTTTGATAACAAGTTTATTTTGATTGCGGTCAAAGTTACAAATTTTGTATTATATGTTGCGGACAGCAATCGCCCTCTAAATATGACGTATGCTACCTCTATGCTGTTTGTTACTCTGAGGTAGAAACCCACAAACCTACAGAACACACTTTCCAGAAGAATATAGAGAGTGATAGTATGCATCAGGGTGTTGAGATGCTGATCCTTACATCCCAATCATTAAAATGGAGGAAAGTTCAAATAAACCTGAATAATCAAAATCTTACTTGGAGCTACAAGAAATATCGTTGGATCATCGTAACTTCAATATCTTTCTCGATTTTATTTATGGAATCTGGTAAAAGGCCTTGGAGCCTCCCAAAAAAATTGATGATTTAGAAAGTGTTGTTAGGTTTTTGGCTGACTCCACTAGTCTATAGAGGATGTGGAGTGAATATTTTCGGAAAAAGTATATGTACGCCTCTGCGTTTTCTTGAAAAATTAATTTACAATTTCACATCTACTTCAGAACAAGCATGACATCTCGACTTTTTTCGTCCACCACGTGAATATGGAGTTGAGATTCAACAACAGAATTTCAATCTCGCCTTTTTTCGTCCAACACGCGATTATGGATCACGAAAATAAATACTTATGCATTATTTTTTAGTTATTTTGTTCTCGCATGAAGCAGTTCTAAGCACTTATTCTGTCCATGTATCTGTTGAATATTAACAAAATTTCGTGAGGATAATATGATCAAAATATAGCAGAATATCAAATATTTGAAAAAAAAATTGAAATGGTTCCAATGTCATCACGAAATTTCGCAGAAAATTGTTCATCACAATTTTCGAACTAGTCACAAAGTTTGATAATGATTGAAGAAATAATTCTGAAACAAATGGATCTCTGTAAGATTCCCTTTCTAACCTTTCTTGTTATGAAGCATAGCAAGTACTATTTTGAGGTTGCTAAGATAGCAATATTGATAGCAAGATTCTTGTTGAAGTGACAGGTTATATTGCTCTAAATCGTTGATCAGAATACCAATAATTCCAATTTTGTTATGATAGCAATATCTTTTTCCTAGCAATATTACTATTTGCAAACAGAATCGACCTGATTTTGTTCCATTCGTTAGACCTCCTGTTTCAATTTTGGTTTCCGAGAGGAATGGTTAGTTTCTGAGTTTATGTGTATTATTTAAAATGATATGTAGATCTCATATCCATAGTATACTGCCTCAGATATCCATATGAAAAGGTAAAGTTAATTTTGACTATTGATTGAAAAATTAATGATCTGGCTGTTTCTGCGATGAGAATTTAATATTTTAATTTTGTTAGTGCCACTTGAATGTTTACTGTGTGTTTTTGTTATCACTGAAGATATTTTTATGCACCATTTTATTGTTCACAATGGTCAGGTCAGGGTCGATATTTATTCACAATTAAATGTTTCAGTCCTGAAAAAGGTTCCAACTCGGATCGAAACATCGACTATTCATGAACGATTCGTTTGATTTGCCCAGTACTCAAGCCACAAACCTATTATTTTCTATTTTCTGACTCTTTGTTTTCATCAAACATTGGGATGAGTTCCCACAATAATGACTCTACTCTTCCATGATGATGATCAAAGTATCTCACAACTATACATGCAGATTTGTTCTCCCCAATATCTGTGGGCTCATCAGTGAGAATAATGAATTTTTAGTTTTAAGTATAGTCCAAATATCTTCTTTGTGTACCGTGTGATTTAGTTCAGTGAACTGTAAGATCTTTAGCAATTTTGGAATCGTGAAACATTCCAGATAATGAAAGAGCCAAGTGGTCTATGACATGAAATGGAATATTATGTTCTCCTGAAAATCCACATTATTTCATCTCATTTTCCTCATGTATTTGGACAGAGGATGAAGAACTGGAAGATTGAAAATATTTATCTAATCCATGTATTGTATGTTTTGCTTTCGTTTTATTCTCATGTTTGACGAAACTTTTGTGCTTCTTCAATGTCGATAACTCACTAGTGAATTCTGCATTGCACAGAACACATTATTCTCTACTGGTCGAAGCCATGCCTTATATTCTGGCACTTCCATCCAAGAATTCTTGAATTTCTGTAAAATTAATGAAACGATTTAAATATCAGCATGTCAGAAGACATTTTCGATATGATTATGATTTTAATCAATTGATAAAATCCAATTCTACCTGCATTCTGTGAATTTTCTTGGAAGTCGTATGTTTTGAATCATTATTGGTATCGCTATCAGAGATTGTTAACGATTTGTGTATAAAATAAACCCAACGAATTGATATTTTACTATTTCACAACCGGCACTGGTTCAAAGTTCAAACACTTAAACTTGAGGTTATGTTGTGACAACGTCGACAACGAAACACAAGATACAAGAATCACAGGAGAGATTGAATTTGATTGAAAGAAACGATATCTTGATAACTTCCTCAAACGTTACATGTTCGAACCACAGACCTCATCAGCAGAAACACAGAAACAAACATTTTCTGCTCTTCTTTCTTTCCTTCACTTATATAATTTTTCTGAGTTTATTGGCGAATGTTTCGAGTTTGGGTGAAAAGAAACTTCCTTTAACAAGTCGGGCCTGAAAGTGTTGAAGAATCGATAAAAAACTTGGCAACTTGTAACTCAAAATTGGTAAACCAACAAACAAGATTCATGAGACTCTGTCACCTGCATTTTACAGATGATGATAATTTTTATAGAGGAAAGCACGAATTGCTCATGAAATACTAGATCACATTCATGAAGACAAATTTTTTCCAGGACTCTAATCCAAGCAGAGAAAGTTACTTAAGAAGGAAAATGCTATGCCTTCCAGAAATCTGCCTGTTAAACTGATCATTAGGGAACAACCTAAATGTTTTAGTGATAGAACTAAACGATTGAAACAAAAGAGTCTCAACAAATAATTATCTGCTTCTGCCGATGAAATCAAAGTTGTACAAGGCTTATTTATTACAGCTTTTTCAAGACCAATCATATGAGTGTTGGAAGAATTTATTTGTCAATCCATAATTAATAAGGCTTACGGTACAAGTAGCATTAGTTTCATGTGAATGTATTCATTTTATTTAAAATATATTGTGTAAATTTAGTCTATCCCTATAAAAAATGTAAACTAATGAGTATTTGTCTATTATTCCAAAAAGTATGTTTTACAATACTATCTGTTTTTTAACTTTTTGAGCAGTAGATCTGATGGGGCATCTGATCAATAATCAATTTGGGTAGGTAAAAAGGTATAAAGTTTATCAGTTTTGCAAATAACATGCAATATAATATCATATGCATCTTCCTGAATATCTAGCTTATGAGCCTTTAAAATACTCCAAATAATTTGAAATTAATCTTGCGATTTTGATCTGAAAATAAATTATATTGAAATACTGTCTAACCTCGGAGATGTCCCCGTAATTTTAAGCTTGCTACACTGAATTATATTGAAGGATGATACATACCAACTTTATAAGAATGGAATATGTTCTCCCAGTAATGCTCTCGTCAACTATAAAAGTCTAAAAAGTCTTTGAATCAATCGTGAAATCAAAATTTTCAAATCCAACACAAACAAACAGTACAAAATCGACTATCAAAACAAAATCTATGTCTGTATCTAAGGTTCTAAAACTGGCCATCGTGGCGCTGCAATCTTAAATTCCACGCCAATTGAACAGAATATTCAGGGTATTCAGTTTCACGAGATTACGATCTTGTTGAAATTACCGTATTAAATTACCGATTGGCAACGCTGTAACAGGCCGGAAGGTTAGATGTTGCCGTTGTAGCTAAAGGAGTGTCACGTATCAGGGAGAAATAAAGATTGAGCACCGATGTCGTAGTCACTTAACTACGGTGTACTTATGAATCATTCATCTGAAGTTGGTACAGTCTGCACAAGTACGAGCTATGATGAAACTCGAATCGAAGATTTTCAATTGTTGAAATATATAACCTATTTTCCTGATTTTTCAAGTAGAAACTGTTGTAGAACTTGCAACGCATTTTCGGGCATCCTTCTCGCTTGATAGATTACGTAGAGTACGCATCGTCTCCACTGCGACTTATCTCTTCTATTCTCTTTCATTCACTTCAATATATTTGATTTATATGGATGTCGACATCGACCGCGACTCACTTATAATGTTCGTACCCTTAGGTTTGTTCGGTGTTTCTCCAAAAAATTATTATTGTACACTAAACTCAACTGCCTTTCACTTGTTAGTGTAGATGAATGCAGTGCAGTGTAGTAAGATTATAGAATATTTTAGTTTATGGAGACATAACGAAAAAACCCATTATATTATTAATTATCAGTAATTTTTCAATGAAAATTGGCTTAAGTCTTCATGCATATTCGCGTATTGTACGCCGTTGATTGCACACGTGCTTCTCTGCTCTCCGGTGGTATTTCCATATCTCGATAATATAAGTGAGACAATCATCCCCCGCACCTGATTGTGTATCTGTTCTCTTTGCTTGGTTTGTGTTTCGGAACATTTTTGTTGAAGACAGTTTGTAATTCTTTCTCGTTGAGATGCCATTGACAAGGGAACAATTAAACGAAGTAAGAAGTGCCGCTGATGCGGAGATAAGGAAAATATGTGCAGATAAGGAGTTTATCAAAACATTGGTCGATAGTCTCTCATCTGGAATATTGAATGTTTTGGGTGAGAGGCTGGGTGTTCTTGAGAAGAAGGTGGATTCCCTGAATGACGAAATACGTGATATGAAGATGAGTCATGAGAGGGAGATAAAAACGCTTGATAATAAAATTGACCAGCTGGAGAGGAAGATGTCGGTTGCTCATGGGGGTTCCCTGAATGCAGTTCAGATAATTGAGGAAATCAATGAAATAAAACGACGTGAAAATAATGTTATCGTTTTTGGTATTCCGGAGGAGGAGAGGGATCCTGCTGCGATAGTGCATCAGATCGTTAACACTATTATTCCTGATGCCAATATTAACCAACTTGAGGTGCACAGATTAGGTAAACCGCTCAGGGGAAAGACTAGGCCTGTGAAATTTTCTTTACCGAGCAAGGCGGATGTACCTGTTCTCGTTAAAAATAACAAAAAATTGCAGAGTATTGATAAGTTCAGGAATATCTATGTCAGACCTGATCTGACTGTTACACAGCGTAATTATTCCGCAGCACTTCGTCAGGAATTGGTAGATCGTCAAAACAATGGTGAGGACATTGTGATAAAGTATCGAAATGGACACCCGTCGATCGTTAAGAGAAAAAACCTGTAAATGCATCCAACAGTCAATTAAATGAAAACACAGCTCGCAATGAACTTGATATTTATTACCAGAATTGTAGAGGATTGAACACTAAGACACATATTTTCTTGAAAAATGTGCTAGCCGGTAGTCACAGTGTTGTGGCTATCAGTGAAAGTTGGTTGACTGATGGTGTATTGGATGATGAACTGTTTCCCCAGAATTATGTAGTTTATCGTAAGGACCGTGGTGCTGTGACTCGTGGAGGAGGTGTGTTGTTGGCGGTTAATGCGGGTGAGTATAGCTCTGAAGTATGTGAAATGGACTGTCCCGTGGACAAAGTCGATATTATAGCAGTGAAAATCTCGGGATTTGGTCACATCCCTGTGACTATCATTTTGGTGTACATTCCACCGAATATTTCTTTTGATGAATATGACGAATTTTTTGAGTTCATTGAGGGTATGCAGGGTCTTGGCAGTGCGATGGTCATAGGTGATTTCAATATTCCCGAGCTCCAGTGCTTCTATGAATGCGATCGTCATACTAGTCTGACCAGTCGTTTCAACAGTTTTTTAAATTTTTGTGAAATGAAACAGTGCAATGGAGTCAAAAACCACAATAATAGATTGCTTGATTTGGTTGTCGTTGGTTCGGAAGTGACCTGTGAAGTACAACCCGCTGATGATCCACTGGTGCCGGTTGATCTACATCATCCAGTACTTGTTGTGCGTGTGTCACCTTTTCCCCCTGTTGTTGAGAATTTCTCCTCTCGTGCGAAACGTTATGACTTTAAAAAAATGGATTCTCACAAGTTTTGTCAGCTTCTTAATGAAATTGATTGGCATCGAATCATAGGTAGTGTTGAAGTTGTTGATGATGCTTGTATTATTTTCAACAATGTTATACATGATGTTATATCGAAATGTGTTCCCTTGAGAAGGTGCTGCTCTCGTAAGTTTCCAGTATGGTATTCTGCAGACTTGATTCAGAAGATCAGAATTAAAAATCACTATTTGAGAATGTACAGAAAACACAAGTTACTTTTTTATCTTGAAAGATTAAAGTGTTTGAGGCGTTCAGTAAAGTGTACTATACAGTCTTTATATAGGGAATTTATACGGAGATCTGAAATTGACTTGAAAAAAGATCCCTGTAATTTTTGGAAATATGTCAACTCTAAGAGAAACAGGTCCCGGATACCTGGTCAAATGAAATCTGGTGATGAAACGTTATCAACTCCTGAAGCAATCGTCAATGCATTTGCGATGAATTTTAAAAATGTATATACCAGCGAAGCTTCATTGCCGAATTGCAACGGAACTCCATCATTTTCAGGTTCCAATCGTCTTTTAACCCTCAATGAAATAACTAATGACATGATTGTATCTGCATCCAGGAAACTTAAAAATAAGTTTACATTGGGACCAGATGGTGTCCCAGTTATTCTTGTAAAATCACATATAGAACTGTTTGTCCGTCCATTGTGTATTATATATAATATTATGATACGGTCGAGTACATTCCCGAGTATTTGGAAAGTGTCGCGTATTTCTCCAGTCTTAAAGTCGGGAAGAGATTCAGACGTGGCAAATTATAGGCCAATTGCCCTGATATCTGTTTTTTCTAAACTCATTGAGATAATTTTGTCCGATATCATTTATAACCACGTTCGAACTTCACTGTCCGAATATCAACATGGGTTTATACGATCTCGTGGTACCGCATCTAATCTGTGTATATTCACCCAATATGTTTCAAAGTCACTCGATGATCGTGATCAGGTTGATGTGGTGCATACGGACTTCAGCAAGGCCTTTGATCGTGTTCCGCATAAACAGCTTCTGAGAAAACTCTCCTACTTTGGAATTTCGGTTGATATTGTTGCTCTTTTAGAATCATATTTGCGTGATCGTGTTCAATTTGTTGAATATGAGGGTGTAAGATCATTCTTGTTCACGGCTACCTCTGGAGTTCCGCAGGGTTCTAATTTAGGACCACTGTTGTTTCTTTTATTTATAAACGACATCTCAGATGTTATATTTTCCGAGAAACTCCTATTTGCTGATGATTTCAAATTATACAGGAGAATTAGGAACTTTCTTGACTGCCTTTTGTTGCAGAATGACCTCGATAGATTGTATAGATGGTGTGTTCAGAATGGATTTTTTTTGAACATAGACAAGTGCAAAACCATGTCATTTTCGAGGAAGATGTCTCAGATGGTTTTCAATTACAATTTGAATAACCAACTGTTGACTAGAGTTAGTGAATTCAGGGACCTAGGAGTAACGTTTGACCAGAAATTAACCTTCTCTAAACATATAGAAAATGTTGAGGCAAGCGCCATGAAAACTTTGGGCTTTGTCATTCGTAATTGTAAGGAATTTTCATCCTTTGAGGCAATATCTTCTGTTTATTGCTCATTGGTTAGAAGTAAGTTAACTTATTGTAGTTCGGTGTGGAATCCTTGTCAGGCGAAGTACATAGCTTGCATTGAGAGAGTACAGAGGAAATTTCTTAAGTTCGCTTACCTGAGAAAGCATGGCTTTTATCCGGCCCGTAATTATGATTATAATTCTCTTTTGGATGAGTTTGGATTCATTTCACTCAGAAAGATACGCGAAATTAATGATTTGGTATTCATCTATAAGTTAGTTAATAATAGGATTGATTCATCGCTTCTACTTTCCTCGGTACTGTTTCATGTTCCCCGTTTCGCGTCGAGATCGCCTGTTACTTTTCACATTAGTGTACCGAGCTCTCAGCACCACTTTTTTTGTCCACTTGCTGCAATGTGTAGGAGTTATAATAGTCTCGATAATGTTGATATATTTTTTTTGTCTTTGCCACAGTTTATTCACTCAGTGTCGGGTGCTCTACAGAATTAGTTTTTGATTGTATTAAGGTTTTCTTTTGCTTTTTGGTTTGTGATTGGTGAGCGTATAATGCTTGGGATAAAACAATTATTTTATACACCTGTAATTGGGCTTCGGCCTGTTGGATGTATCATTTCTAAATAAAAAATAAATAAATTTTTGGACCCAGACCGACGTTCGAATTCAATTGGGTCTGCATTTTCGAATATATTAGAAAAATATTTCCTACCCATGAAATCGACATTCGTAACAAAGCTCCAAATCTTTCACAAATATCAGACCTGTAAGTTATTTCTTTCGGAGGTTACCATCTTCACGATTTGCCTTTAATTTTCATCTCTGTACGCTAAGAATCGAAAAATATCTGTTTCTTGTTTCTTGATGAAGATGTGAAGCGTGAATATTTTTCCTCAACATACATATTTCAAAGAAGGTGATTGTATTTGAACTGAAACTTCTTCTTCAACGCTGCTTCTACACGAAGGCGTTGGTGCTAATATCAGCACGAAGATTTCGTAAATTTATTCTAACGATCGTAAATATCAATCTTAATAAAAATAAGTAAGAGTGTCTACTCTAAAACCCATGTATGGAGGCCCTCAAGCGCGCCACATTTATATAGTCGGTATGGCAGATAACGCGAGCTAATGTGGAATTGCGTTCTATAGACCCTCGATTTACATAAAGTGGTATCATTCTCAAAACACAATAAATTTTATGTCACGAGTAATGAAAACGGTGATAATCAGTTTCTACTCTAGTTCTTCGAGAATTAACATAATTATCGGCCATAAAATTGTTATGGCAGGTGCTACATATGTATTTTTCGGTTTTGTGTTGGCAATAAACGGATATACAGGACGTGGCAGAACGTGAATCTTCGATGAATTATGGAAAATCTCGGGGAAGCTTTCTTCAATTTAAAATTTTTCTATTCTCTAAAAAACCTGGGTTTTGAAAGCTTTGCTTTGAGTTATCAGAACGTTCTTAAAGCATATAAGAAAAGAACAAGAAGATCATATCACATTAAGAGAACTACAAAGAGCACTGAATAAGTTGAAGAACCGAAAATCACCGGGCATGGACGATATCCCCAATGAATGGCTTAAATATGGAGGCTCAGCAATCGAGAAAGAACTGATGAAGCTACTGAATCAGTACCCGAGGAATGAAAAAGTAGTATTACGATACATATATACAAGAATGGACCAAAATCGAACCCGAAGAACTATACGAGAATAATTACTTAGCACTGTATTAAAACTGTTAACAAAATACTAGCAAATAAAATTACTACTAATGTGGAAATCTCCGAAGAGCAGCAAAGTTTCCGTCTGAATAGATCTACGTTAAATGCGCCAACTAATAAAGAAATCCATAGAGTTCAACAAGCCTATGTACATATATATATAGGCTTTATAGACCTGAAGCAAGCATTTGACAGAATAATACTGAAGGATGTAATCGGACGATTGAAACAAAAAGATATGAACAAGAACCATATAAACGTAGTACGGCCACTCAACACAAACAACAAAACAAGAATAAGAACCGAACATGGCCTTTCAAGAGAACTCAAAGTTGCATCCGGCATCAGACAAGGAGATAGTCTTAGCCCTTGCCTCTTCAATTTAATAATGGACCAGATAATCGAAGTTAAATGAAATGAAGTTAATGCTGGTTTTAGAATGAACAATAGTTACCTGAGAATCCTCTGCTTTGCGGATGACTCATTCCTTATGGCTGACAGTGAAGACGACTGTGAGCGCCTTCTACACATCAGATTCAACTTGAAGGCACAGAAACTCAAAATTGAAATCTCGTGCGAAAAAACGCAAATGTATCCAAGGAGCCGATATTATGCAAGCTAATGGTGGACGGAAACATTGTGGATCTGGTGGTGAAGTTGAGCTATTTGGGTGTGGAAATATCAAGTGAAAAAGGCTGCAAGAATATCAGGATGTTTGCGGGATGTAATATGGAGAAAGAAGTACATGACCGCTGAAAGTAAGACGCGAATATATAAGACCAGCATAAGGCCCATACTGACTTACGCTGCAAAGACAAGAGCAGAAACAGCAGAAACCAAAAAAAAATTAGAACAAGAGAAATGAAAGTATTGCGAACAATAAGGGGGACAACTCTGAAAGACAGAATACGCAATGTGAACACTCTGCGTGAGTTGGGAATTCAGGATGTAGTTAGATGGGTGAGAGCAAGACGCCGCTTCTGGAGAGATCAAGTAGATTGAATGAGTCCAGATCGAATTGCAAAGTAGGCCAAAACGCAAAAACCAGATATGCAGATTCAGAATTTTATTTACCCAATATTTAAAAAAAAACACACAGATATGATCTAATGGAAATCCAGTACTTGATTGAAAAATGACAAATTAAAGGTACATACAGAAATTTATGGTAAAAATATGATCAGAAGATCGCAGAATATCATTGAAATGTTTTCGAAATTTTTCTCAAATTGTTTGAGTATAACACGATCATCACAATGTAAATGTAACAGAGTTATTCGTTCATCAGCATTTTCAAACTAATTATCAAGTTCCATCATTATTGATTTAGTATGCTTAGAGTTATTGCAGAACAACGATAAAGTACGAAAAACCACGAAATTTGACAAGTTTTTCCCCAGTATCTCCGAAAATAATGATCGTATCGAATTGGTATTTTAAGCACTGCTGTGATATATCAAGCTCAAGGAACGAGCGAAATTCCATTCAAATATGATCGACAGTTTCCAAAAAAAAAAAAATTTCATGTGAAAAATTTAAAAAATCAATTTTTTTCAGATAAACTGACAGAGCGATTCCAAAAACATAGCAAAAGTTGTGCGTCATCATGCTACGACTAACTGCTGAATTAAAATCCTATTGCTTTGGTATGACCTGAAATATCAGGGGAGCAACCTTAAAATTTCGAATGGCTATATCTCCGAAACCATTCCGCTGATTTTGCCAATTAACGAACCTAACCGGTGCATTTCCAAATTAAACCCATCCGGAAACTCTCGAGTCGACAGAATCCCTCGTACGCTTGTAATCGTGCACACGGACGGCCGGACTGAATCGATTTCGACACCGGATTCGTCATCGGTGCCCAACCCCGTCGTTTGTGACCATTTTCAGCTCAAAATTCGAAAATTGAAGACATTTGTACCAAACGATAGCACGCTATGCCCCAGAAAATGCGCACAAAAACTGATCATCGATACTGGATCCTGCGCCATTCTGCATTCAGTGAAATGACTGGTTTCTACGCGCTTATTCAAAGGAACAGTGCGTTAACATTTCGTCACGATGTCTGTAATTTTCCAATTTTGAGCCGACAATAGTCTAAAACGATTGAGTTGAGCTCCGTGCTCAAATTCCGTCCGTCCTTCCGCATTCGCTCTAACTTTCGAAGGAAAAGACTTAGCGACTTGAAATTGTCAGAATAGGTTTGGAGTCCAAATATCTCGGTTAGGTTCATTAATGGGTGGAATCGGTCGAATAGTTTCGGAGTTAGGCCCATTCAAAATTTCAAGGTTAATTCCTCGATATCTCATGAGCTATTGACTGGATCAAATTGAACCTTCGTGGACAATTTTTGGATACCAACCCGCAACGTAGAGCAAAATTTCGAGTGGACCAATTTTTTCGGGAAAATAAAAAAAAATTCATTCGGAGGTTTTTAAATTTTTTGAAGAAAAATGTTTTTTCTCTGAAAATATTGATTAGATTTCGATGGAATTCGGCAAAAAACCTTACAGTCAGTATTCAACAACAATGTTCCGAATTTCAATTCGATCCGATATTTACTTTCGGAGATATAAAGAAAAAAATATGCCAAATTTCGTTGTTATTTGGAATTTTAACGTTATTTCCTCAATAACTCAAGAAGTACAAATGCCATCACATTGAAACTTCATGATCAGGTGGAGATTACCAACACGCAACTATAGGTGCAAAATTTTGTGTTGAACTTATAGTAAGAATTTTAACAAGCGCGTAAAAGCTCCTGACCTCACGTCAGTGCTTTTCTAGATTTTTACTCTTAGGGTGGACATTCATTTGAGCAAATGTGCGCGCACGAATAGCTGAGCGGCTGAAATTCAATTATTTGTCATGTTGACATACATTCACATTGAGCATATTTACACGGACACTGGGCACTCACGCACGCTGTGCCTGCGTGTGCATACATTTGCTCAAATGAATACCGACCTTAAGATTTTCATTAGATTTTTTTTGCACTACTATCTTAATCTGTCGAGAAAGGTCAATCCATTGCTATCATCAATTGATAGCCTGCTATTCTTACTGCATAAACCCTAATTTCCCCTTTTTCGTTTCAGACAGCGACCCGACGCTTAGGCCTATGCTGCACGAACTGCGGCACCAGAACGACGACGCTATGGCGTCGCAACAACGACGGTGAACCAGTCTGCAACGCCTGCGGCCTTTACTTCAAGCTGCACGGCGTGAATAGGCCGCTAGCCATGCGCAAGGACGGCATCCAGACGCGCAAACGAAAGCCGAAAAAGCAAGGGGGCGGTAGCGGCGAACGAGACGACAGTAGCTCCACCTCCGTCGAAGGTAAGTCGAGTTGAGCACCAGAGTGCGATTGGTCGGGGAAGATGCTGCGAAGTCATCCCAAGAGCAAGCCTATCTTGGGGGAGATCGCACTTTGTTATTTATCAATGGAGCAGCTTGTTCGCCAACAGGGAGGGGATTTTGTTGAGTACGGAGGCGGCGAAAAGTCAGAAGCTTCTGCACCTTGTTTGGATGAGCGTTTTTGCGCGCTTGTTGAAATGTCTGTAATTCTTTGCCGGAAATGGTGTCAAACCAACAAGTTGAACTCACTGGATGTTCGATGTCAAAATCGATTCTGTCCGGCCAGCCGAAAAAGCGGAAGAGAAGACCGCAGCGATTTGAAATTTTCAGAGTAGGTTGCAGTTCGAAATGGGACAGATGAGTTCGTTAATGGGTCGAATCCGAGCTCTTTAACAGTTCTAGTAATTTAGATTTTTGAGGATGTTTCCTCGATATCGATTGAAGTTTCTCATTTTGGGAGGATTTTGCATAATTTTTCATTTTTTTTCTACAGGGAGGGGATTTTGTTGAGTACGGCGGCGGCGAAAAGTCAGAAGCTTCTGCGCTTGTTTGGATGAGCGTTTTTGCGCGCTTGTTGAAATGTCTGTAATTTTTTGCCGGAAATGGTGTCAAACCACCAAGTTGAACTCACTGATGTTCGATGTCAACATCGATTCTGTCCGGCCAGCCGAAAAAGCGGAAGAGAAGACCGCAGCGATTTGAAATTTTCAGAGTAGGTTGCAGTTCGAAATGGGACAGATGAGTTCGTTAATGGGTCGAATCCGAGCTCTTTAACAGTTCTAGTAATTTAGATTTTTGAGGATGTTTCCTCGATATCGATTGAAGCTTCTTATTTTGGGAGGATTTTGCATAATTTTTCATTTTTTTTTTTCTAGGTTTTCACTACCAATATCTGTAGTAGAATTATTGAGAATTGAATAAATTGATTTTTTATGGAAAACACTCTTGCGGATTGAACTTTTTGTCAAGGGCGGTTTCTTAGGAAGCAGATTGCCTAATGAACAATGCCGAAACAATACAAACGATAAATAGAGCGAACTGTGACCTTTCAGAGAAAAAATCTTACTCTGTCGTCAAACAAACGAGAAAATTTTATTCAATTTTTAATAGTCTTGTTGCAAATATTTGGAGTGAAACCCAGAAAAAACAAAAAAAGTACATACATTCATGAAAGACATGTTGAATGCAACGTAAAATATAAAATATATGCGATTCTACACTTTAATACATATGTGTACTTGTAACCCTCTGTCGGCAAACCAAAACAATTCTCATTTAGATCATCGTATTGTCGTGAAAACCCAGGGAAACCACCTATCAGTATGGGTGAATCCCATTCGCGTTTCGTATAATGCGAATTTTTTCGGTTAATCGTTTTTTTTTTTTGAATAAATTGTTTCGGATTAATCGGATTTTGGAAAATCGCGATTCGGATAATCAGGGATTGTACTGTAATTTTCACGCGCTTGGTCTAGGGAACAGCGCGTTATCATTTCGTCACGATGTCTGTAATTTTCGAATTTTGAGCCGAAATTGGTCTCAAACGACTAGGTTGGACTCACTGATGGAGAATCCGTGGTCAAAATTGATTCTGTCCATCCGGCCGTGAGCGCTGTAAGTCTCGAAAGAAAGAACCTAGAGTCTTAGAATTTTCAGGTTACGACAAGATCCTGAATATCTTGGTTAAGTTCGTTAATGAGCCAAATCTGCCGAATGGTTTTTGTGCTACAGCCATTGGAAATTTTAATTGTCCAATAAATCGAAAAATATTTATCTGATCGAAATGAAACTTGGTTGGAAGATGAACAGTGTCAATAAGAAGAATTATTCATGGAAAAATTCGAAAAATTTTTTTTTTTTGGAAAATTTCATATTTCATTAAAATTTCACTGAAATTTCCAAGTCACCAAGTGCGTAAAAGCTGCTGACTTCACGTCAGTGCTTTTGTAGATTTTATTTAGGTTTTCTCTGGGTTTTCACTCCCAATATCTAAAATAAAAACTATTGAAAATTGAATCAAATTGTTTCTTCATGGAAAACGCCCTCGCGAATTGCGGGATTGAATTATTTTTCATGAGCAGTTTCTTGGAAAACAGATTGCATCATGAACAATACAGAAACAGTACAAACGATAAACAAAGCGAACTTCAACGTTTCAGATAAATCTGACTCTTTCATCAGACGAAGGGGAAAATTTTTAGAATTAATTTTTTTTCGATTTTTCCTTTTGAGTTGATACTTTTTTCGCGCTTGTTCTGGGGAACAGCGCGTTATCATTTCGTCACGATGTCTGTAATTTTCGAATTTTGAGCCGAAAATGGTCTTAAACGACTAGGTTGGACTCACTGATGAAGAATCCGTGGTCAAAATTGATTCTGTCCGTCCGGCCGTGTTAGAAAGGAAGGACCTGAAGTCTTGAAATTTTCAGGTTCAGTTAAGATCCTGAATATCTCGGTTGAGTTCGTTAATGGGCCAAATCTGCCGAATGGTTTTTGTGCTACAGCCATTTGAAATTTCGATTTTTCGATGACTCGAAAAATATTCATCTGATCGAAACGAAACTTGGTTGGAATATGAACAGTGTCGATAAGAAGAATTATCCATGGAAAGTTGAAAATTATTATATTTCATTGAAATTTCCAACTCATCATTTCGCAATTTGAACAAGCGCGTAAAAGCTTACTGACTTCACGTCAGTGCTTTTCTAGATTTTTTCAAATTGACATTTGTTAATTCCATGCTGCTCTGGCATATCTGTGTTGCTCTATCATCTCAGATTCAAATTAGAATAAGAAAAAAATCTAGAAAAGCACTGCCGTGAAGGCAGCAGCTTTTGCGCGCATGTTCAATGTAGATGACCGCTTCAGCAAGAAATTAGAACTTGCGCGCGAAAGTGTCTGCCTTCACGGCAGTGCTTTTCTAGATTTTTTTTCGATGAATCACTGGATTTGAAATTCGATTTAATCAGTATTTTCGGAAATATTGGAAAAATAAAATTTCGAATGGGTATATCTACGGAATCATTAGGCGGATTTTACCCATTCACGAATTCGACCTTCGTAATCAAACCCCAAACCTACTCTACAAATATCGAGTTTCTAAGTCGTTTCTTCCGGAAGTTATTGTGTTTACGGTCGATCTAACGGCCATCTGCGTAAACACAATAACTTCCGAAATAAACAACTTAGAAACTCGATCTTTGTAGAGAAAGTTTGGACCTTAATTACGAAGGCCGAATTCGTGAATGGGTAAAATCCACCCAATGATTCCGCAGATACACCCATTCACAATTTCATTTTCCCATAATTTCCAAAAATACAGGTCAGATCGAATTGAAATCCAGTACTTCATCGGAATATAGCAGTTCGAAGGTTCCTACAGAATTTAATGAGGATGATATGATATGGAAACAAAATAACTCCCTAAACAAACAACACAGAAACTCGATATTTGTAGTGAAGGTTTGGACCTTAATTACGAACGCAGAATTCGTGAATGAGTAAAATCCACCCAATGATTCCGCAGATATACATACCCATTCAAAATTTTGTTTTCCCAATATTTCCAAAAATACAGATTAAATCGAATTCAGACCCAGTAGTTTATCGAAAAATTACATTTCGAAGGTTCATGAAGAATTTAATGAGGATAATAGGATAAGAAGATCCCAGAATATTGAATATTTGAAAAAAAAAGTTGAAATTTTTTTTCCCAATTGTTCTAATGACACGATCATCACGAAATTTTGCACAGAGTTATCTTTCAGCATCTCAAAGTAGCTGCGTAGTTGGATCTTTATTGAATATTCATGAATTGTTCAACAATTTTCATTTACTTGAAATCGAAGCTATCCAATGATATCGATGTCATCCAGATATTTTTTACCTTATACCTTGTCTGGCGTCAATTCAGTTCTGACAGAGAGACAGTCCGGTCGTAATTTCCAAATAGCGCCACCTTCAGTTATATTTCCACCATGGCTACGAGCTACCAAAGCGTGTGAGCGAACGCCCGCCCCCATTTAACTAGTTGTATGGAATTAAAAGTTTGAATTAGTGGGTTTCATATTGATTATCCATTATCCCCCCTTTATATGCGCCGTGCTTCATGATTCGATCAAGGCATCAGATAGGAGAGAAGTAGAATACACAATCGATTTTGAACAGGCAGATTATGGAAGCACAATATTCCTGCTCTCCTTCTCATTCCAGACCAGCCATTTCGACCTATCTCCACAGAAACTAGCTGGCTTTCTCAAGTTTAATTGATAAAAATATATATTACAATCCCAAAGGCATCAAGACTATCTATTCGACGGCGTATTGCCACTGGGAGAAATAAAAAAAAATCTAGAAAAGCACTGCCGTGAAGGCAGCAGCTTTTGCGCGCATGTTCAATGTAAATGACCGCTTCATCAACGAATTTGAACATGTACGCCAAAGCTGCTGCCTACACGGCAGTGCTTTTCTAGATTTTTCTTGATAAATTACTGGATTGCAATTCGATCTAATCTGTATTTTTGGAAATATTGGAAAAATAAAATTTTGAATGGGTATATCTATACGGAATCATTAAGCGGATTTTACCCATTTAAGGTTTGGACCTTAATTACGAAGGCCGAATTCGTGAATGGGTAAAATCCACCCAATGATTCCGCAGGTATACCCCTTCAAAATTTTATTTTCCCAATATTTCCAAAAATACAGATCAGATCGAATTGAAATCCAGTACTTCATCGAAAATTACACTTCTAAGGTTCATACTGAATTTAATGAGGATGATATAATAAGAAAATCACAGAAATTTGTTTTTCAAATTGTTCTAATGACACGATCATCACGAAATTTTGCATAAAGATGACTTTCAGCATCTTCAAACTAGCTGCGAAGTTTTATCAGGATTGAATCAGTATTTGTCGAGTTATACCGAAAAAACAACGATATCGAGAAGAAAACCTCGAAATTTGACATATTTTTTCCCGATATCTCCAAAACTTATCGTATCGAACTGAAATTTGGTACACTGCTGGGAAATATGAAGCTCAAAGTGTGAGTGGAATTTTTTTCTGGATGTCATAAATGGTTTCCGAAAAAAATATTTTTTGGAAAAAAATTCTGAAAAAAAAAATTTACTGACTATATGATCCTGACAAAATTTGGCTCAAAGTTGCGCCTCGTTATACTCCACCTACTTGCCAAGTTTGAATCCAATCGCTCACGTAGTTCTGAAATAAAAATAAATAAATTCAAAATTTCAAGTGGCTATAACTCCGAAACTGTTGGACCGATTTGACCCATTAACTAACTCAACCGCGGCATTCCAATGCGCGACCTACCCTGAAAGTTTCAAATTGCTAGCTCACTTCGTTCGACAGTTATCATGTCCACGGCCGGCCGGACAGAATCGATTTTGACACCGGATTAGTCATCAGTGAGTCCAATCTAGACGTTTGAGACCATTTTCGGCTGAATCTTCGAAAATTACAGACATTTGGACCAAACGATAGCACGCTGTTCCCCTAGAACATGCGCGCAAAAACCTATAAAAGCACTGCCATGAAGGCAGCAGCTTTTGCGCGCATGTACAATGGAGATGACCGCTTTGGTAACGAATTTGAAGCGTGCAAAAGCTGCTGCCTTCCCGGCAGTGCTATTCTGTTTTTTTTCGATGAAGGACTGGATTTCAATTCGATCTAATTTGTATTTTTGGAAATATTGAGAAAATGAAATTTTGAATTGGTTTATCTACGGAATCATTGGGCGGATTTTACCCATTCACGAAGGTTTGGACCTTAGATAATAACGAAGGCGGAATTCGTGAATGGGTAAAATCCACCCAATGATTCCGCATTCAAAATTTTATTTTCCTAATATTTCCAAAAATACAGATCAGATCGAATCGAAATACAGTACTTCATCGAAAAATGACAGTAGTTTCCGAAATAAAAATCAATAATTTCAAAATTTCAAATAGCTTTAACTCCGAAACTCTTCGACCGATTTGGCCCATTTACGAACTCAGCCGCGGCATTCTAATACGCGACCTAATCTCAAAGTTTTCAGTCACTAGCTCACTTCGTTGCACAGTTATCGTGTCGTCGGAAGGCCGGACGGCCGGACAGAATCGGTTTTGACACCAGATTCGTTATCAGCGAGTCCAACCTAGCCGTTTGAGACCATTTTCGGCTCCAAATTTGAAAAAATACAGACATTCGGACAAAACGATAGCACGCTGTTTCCCTAGAACATGAACGCAAAAAATTTAATCCGATTTAATCTGGCAATTGCGAGATTTAATCTGGAATTTGCGAGATTAATGTTTTCTCACCAAGAAAGGCAAAGGCAATGAAAGAATCGATGTGGCCGCGAGATGATTCATGTTCCCTCATTTTTTCTGGAAGATGATGTAAGTCACTGACTCCATTTCTTGCCCTGCTATGTTCTTTAGTCAACTTCATGGAATAACAAACACGGAAAATAATAAAACAAATTTTTATTTCACATCCACATATCTAGTTATTTCTTTGTAAATGTCTTTCGAAAAACGTCGCTTAAAGATATATTTTCGGCTTTTCTTTCTCAAATTTGTGATAACTTTATATCTGGCAAGGGCGGTCTCAGTTCCTTAATTTTTAATTTATCGGCTAATTGCAGCTTATTCTGTCTATGAAAATCAAGATCGAGAATCAAAGTCTATAACATCGACCCGACCAAATAATAAACAAGTAAACACGCAAAAAGACGTTCGTCGACCCAGTGAACAGCAGTTACCAACTCAACTGCACCTAAACTCGAACTGCGGCGCTAAAATCTCGCGGCCCTGTCGTACTTATAGCTCGGAGTTGATCGGGGTCAATTGACAGCATTGGCTGTGATTGTTTGTTCCTATATGAGGGTTGCGGCCGGCCAGAAAATGATGCCGCAAATTTCGCGCGCTTGAGATACTTTTTCGATATTCCCACGGTCAATATCTACGTATTCTGTGGGGGGCGGATTGCTAGATCGTCAGAAAGAATTGATATTTGAGTTTTCTGTTGAAATATCAACTGAAATATCAATTATTTCAAAAATAATGTCTATGGAGGTACACACATCGGTGGATGTGGGTTTTCCAACCACGTTTAATTCAATTTTTCTGTTCGAGTGGAATATATATATATAGAGAGAGAGAGAGAGAGAGAGAGAGAGAGAGAGAGAAATATTCTTGAAATATTGAACGACCAAACAGTTTTGTGTAATTCCCAAATTTTCAATGCTTTAAAAATATCCACCTACACCCTAATAATTCCCAAAAAATTAATTTTTTAACATCTGTTGCATACAAAATTCCTCAACTGTCACTTTTCCTTATCACATCGTTTTTACTCGAATCTAGCTACATAAACACTCTGAACAATGTGTTAAGAGGTCAGTTATCTGAAGATGAACGGAGTTCGAAACTTGCCACAAAAATGTAAACCTTACATATTTTAAACCATGTCATAGTTATTGGTAGTAAATCATAGTAATAAGAAATTTGTTTCAATTATGATCAACTACCTATTAGTAACGGCTGAAACAGTTCTTCTAATTTCAGGCAAACTTTTTTTTGTATTCAAAAAATTAAACCATAGCCCATAATACTTTTTCACTTATCAAATCACTCCAGAAATCATATAAATATTCATCTTCCTCTATACAAAGTGATGATTCTCCGAAAAAACACGGAGAAAGGTCTCGACGAAACTTATCCACAAGGGAACAAAATTCAAAAAAAAGTCAAACACCGCTTTAGCTGTCCGAAAAGATATCGCACCGTTTTTCACACTTTCTATTCTGTCGAATCTTCCTGCTCTTAACAATCATTCACCTTTCAACAGTCCATTGATCATTTCAGTTACTACATAAACAAAATCTTTAAAGATCTTCAGTTACAAAATTCACATTATCTCTTATTGGTGCCGTGAAGATCCGATCGTTATCCATGACGTTTCTAGTAATCTTATCGCGACACCCCTACATGTTTCTGCTCTCCTGGTACAATACGAAGAGATTGCGAATAATAATAACTATTTTTTTGTCCACCCACAACAGAAGTGCCCAAACGTCGACTGACGTGTTTGTAATTGCGGTAGAAAGGGAAGCCTATGATTTATATCGTTGTAAGTGGTAATAATGAATCTAACCGTTCAGAGGCGCTTCTTCATGAAAGTTCGGTGGAAAAGAGATAGACGGTAGGATAATCACGCATTATATATTATCTGCCTTTGTTGGGAGGATACAATGGAGAATAATAACACCAAGCAATGGTGAACAACAGCCATGAATCTGATGGCAGCTCGCTCACTCAAACTTGCATTGAAATCAGTCCAAATTGTGTGCATTCGCCATTTTGCAACATAATTTGAACTCTGAACGAAACTCTTAATTCATTTGCAACAGTTGAACATACTTATTCTCAAATGTGTTCAGTAGTGAGATATATATTTACTGCACAAGTGCGGTAAATGGTCAATCTTCATGTTTCCCATGTTGAAGAAATTGAAACAATTAATTATGTTACAGTAAAATTTGGAAATTGTTCAAAGCACTAGTTGTCTTGGATCCATTGAGGATGGACATTCTTACTAAATAAATAATTTCAAAGTTTCTGCGTTATCATTTTTCTGAATAGTTCGTGATTTTCATTTTGAGCCAAACATGATCATCAACGATTACGATTGAATCTAATTCTGACCGGCGTCCGGACGGTCGATCTGTCAACAATGTGAACCTGGCAATTGACCTTCTGATTTTTCTTGTGAAAATTTTAAGATCGATTATACCCGGTAACTTCCCGATTGTACCACGAAAATTTTCGTTTGTACCCCTAACGTTTCTCTATACTGCCATTATAACTTTTGAACCCACCGACACCCTGAAAAAATTGAAATTTTTCATGGAAACTTGGCGAAGTATTTTACAAGGTAGGGACCCAATTTTACCACTTTTATTCTTGCTGAAATTCCCATGGTTTTTCCTACAAATCAAATCAAGTTTTTTTCACTTCAACTCGTGATTCGACGATAATCGATGAAGTTTTGGCGTTAAAAGTTTTCTCTATACAACTATTTGAACTTTCGTCTCCATCGTCACCACAAAAAAAAATTGTCATTTTTTCATGACAACTTGGTGGGGGATTCTACTAGGTAGTTCAGAAGTTATTAAAACTTCTGAACCAACAACCAATCAAGGGTGGAAATATTTTCTAATGGATGTGTAGCAAAATCCATGATTTTATTGCGAAAAAAAAGTGGTACAATCGGGTACCTACCTGCTTCAATCCTTCACCAAGTTCTCATGGAAAATTCCAACTTTGTTTCAGATGCCAGTGGGTTCAAAAATTATAATGACTATATAGAGACAAAGTTTGGGTTACAAACGAAAAATTTTGTGGTACAATCTGGTACCTATAGCAGGAACAATCGATCACACAATTTTTAAAAGAAAAATCCTAGGTCCATTGCCAGGTTAACATTGCTCGATTTGTTACAATAGAAAAGATGGGTTCTGGAATGTATTGTGGAACACTTCTTTTCTTTTCGAATAAGACAGTTGAATTTGTTTTGAGATTAAATCATTCGTTAACGTAATATTGGACATTGAAAATGAAATCTCATCCAATTTACATAGAGCATAAGATTACGAATTTCGAAGAGATAATACAGCAGGGAATAATTTGTTCAGAAAAACTAGATGAGTGTCCAGAATAGTCTGAAGTAACAACTGTTCAAATTGAGCCTATATAGCAGCCAATTTTCATAAAATGGTATTAATTTTACATTCGTCGACAATTCGCTAACATAATTCTTCCTGAAAGGCTCAATTTGAGCATTTGTTAGATTGAACTATTCAGGAAACTTATTCCGTTTTCCTGAACAAATTATCCACTCCTGAATATTCTGTTTGAAACTAGTAATCATCTTATGCTCCATATAAATTGGGTAATATCACAGCCTCTGGTAATATTTCATTTTTGAACTAGAATAATATAATAAGGAAAAGCTCTTTTCCAAAATCTCGATATTTCTTCTGTTAACTTTTCAATGCGACATCCTGTCCATTTTAATGTTTAAAAAGTTACAATTTACTGACTATTTGTGTCGCAATTCATTATACCTATATACAAGCACGCAAGATATCCTGAGGGTCAATTTCATATACAGTTTGCGTCAAAATTATGGAACAAATTCATTTTCTTAGAAAAAAAATATTTGGCAACAAAATCTTGAAACAGGTCAATTTTTGTTTCACTTTCACCAAATTTTTATGCAGTTATGAAGGATTTTTTTGCACCCTTTACCATCCCCATCAACCCTCTAAAATTTTTGAACAAGGAAAGTGGGTCATGTGGAACTTTTTTGGCAAGGTCTTCGTATCTTCTTTACAGACGTGCAGACATTTTCAAGAAAATTTTTTTTGAAAAATTAGTTACTTCAAAGAGGTTTTCAGTATGTGCACTTTGTCATGGAACATTTACTTTGAGACGATGGTACCTGATGAAATTTGTCACCGAATGAAAGTCGATCATTACAGTTTTGTTCATGCTCAACTTTCAATCCATACGAACCCTTTAATGGAGAAAAAAAAATTTTCACGTGAGGTTATTGAAAGGAGTTGAAAGTTGTGCATGAACAAAACTGTAATGGTCGACTTTCATTCGGTGACAAATTTCATCAGGTACCATCGTCTCAAAGTAAATGAACCATGACAAAGTGGACATAATGAAAACCTCTTTAACTAAAGAAAAAAAATTTTTTTTTTTTTGAAAATTTCTGCACGCCTGTGAAGAAGATACAAAGACCTTACCAAAAAAAAAACATATGACCTACTTTCCCTATTCAAAAAATTTAGAGGATTGATGGGGATGGTACAGGGTGCAACAAAAAACCTTCAAAAATGCATATAAATTTGGTGAAAGTGAAACAAAAATTGACCTGTTTCAAGATTTTGTTGCCAAATATTTTTCTCCTGAGAAAATGAATTTGTTCCATAATTCTGAGGCCACTGTATGTAGATATATATTGCTAATTGTTAACGAACTCATGTAGGGAAGAAAAGAATATCATCCCATAAACCTCTATTCGTACCGCTTGAGACCTTCTCTACACTACATACTCGTCACAATTGACTTGAAACAATCCTTGCCAATTTCGAGTCCCTAAATAACTCATTCCGAATTCAATCGTGGACACCTACACCCACAGAGTTCCATCAAAACCAATTTCATCGACCTCTCCCGAACTTCTCCCTTGTCCTGTTTTTCAAATGCAAGCATAAGCTAACATAAAATTTCTTCTTTCAGATGGAAAGACATCCGTCAGCATTTCATCAACTCAACAACAACACTCCAACCAGCAACTGCCATCTTCAACTCAGAACCACAACAATCACCAGCATTCACCTGAAACTAAAGTCCCCCAGAGCTTGGAAAGACCTTACATAAGCCCAGGGTCCCTGCTTCCTTCCTCATCTAGCGTTGTCAAGAGCGAACCAGGTTACGACTACAGCTGCCTGCAAAACCAAGGCTACCCCTACCAGCAACTTTTTGGTTTTCCAGGTGCCGCCCCTGGAAATCCTGAACTGGCCTATCATCACCAACACCACGTAACAGCTTCTGCAAAATTGATGGCCACGACATAAGCCAGTAGCAGCATGGAATTTTCAACATGCCACCAAAATCTGCAGAGCTGCTCTATCGAAACAAAAATGAGACTGAGTGTTTATCTGCAAATGTCACAGGAATTAATGAAATCCTGTATTTGCAAACCATGACGTCGTTAACATAGGATACGAAGCTTAAGGGCAATGTCAATAACATTTCTATGTTATTAGTTTATCGTTCATTGTTCTACAAAAGAAGGAAGTCAACGGTGTGAATCCAATAAAAATATAAGCGGAAGCAACGCAAATGGAATCAAAATGAATCTATAGCTTCGACCTCGGAATATATTTCTTATAATGGTGTGATCAGTGAACATAGAGCCGCGTACAGACACGAGAGCTGAGCGGCTTGCGAGGCAAGTTAATTGGGCTGCCTCGCAAGTGTGTATCGCGAGGCATTTCAACAACGCTCACAAGTGCTTCGCAACTGCATCGAAAGCCGCTCAGCTCTCGTGTCTGTACGCTGCTTAAAATCTTCAAAATGGTGGTTGAAGGTGTCTAAGAAATAATTCTGTTAATCAATGATATGACGCATTCTCATTTAAAGCTCAATTTTGCACATATGCAGAAAAATACCCTCTGCTAACTTCATCCCACATTTGGCATGTCCGATTGTCATGTATCTCAATTCACTTTTATAAGTCAGAATGCCTTGGAATAGGTCTATGAAGTTTTTGCGGGCATGCTATCGTTTTGTCCAAATGCTTGTAATTCTTGAATTTTGAGCCGAAAATGGTCTCGAACGACTAGGTTGTACTCACTGATGACGAATCCTTTGTCAAAATCGATTATGTGCGGCTGACCGGCCGTCACCACGATTACAGGCGTACGGAGGATTCTATCGACTTGAAAATTTCAGCGGAAGTTGCATTTCGAAATGCGAAGGTTGAGTTCGTCAATGGGCAAAATCGGTCGAACGGTTTCGGAGTTATAGCCATTTCAAGTTTGAGGTTATTTCCCTAATATTTCGAGAACTACTGATGCGATTGGATTGAAACTTAGCAACTAGTTAGGTCATAAGGTTTTGCAACTTTTCGCGAAATTTTGTAGAGATCGTGTTGTCAGTGAGTTAAAAAAAATTTCAAGCTTTTTTCGGAAAAAATTCCGTTTTCGAATATACATTACATTTGCTATACATTTTGGTCATTCTTTGAGCTTCATATTTCACAGCAGTGTACCCAATTTCAGTTCGATACGATAATAAATTTTGGAGATATTGTAAAAATATAATATGTCAAATTTCCTTTTTTCCTCGTTATCGAAGTATTTTTCAGGATAACTTAAAAAACCTAGAAAAGCAGTGCCGTGAAGGCAGCAACTTTTGCGCGCATGACCAAATTCGTTGCCAAAGCGGTCATCTCCACTGAAGAAGCGCGCAAAAGCTGCTGCCTTCACGGCAGTGCTTTTCTAGGTTTTGTAACTATCTTTGTGTAGGAGGAACAACGTCGCGTAGGTGTCTGGCAGGAAAATACCTATAACCTTACGTTTATAATTACACAGAGTGTCAAACGTCAAACCTACATGGCCTACCGGCTGACTTTATGAAAGTGAATTGAGTATAGAGGTTTGTACTTCAGTCAAGGATCAATCTTTGCAACTAAGGTTGTCACCAAATTGGGGGCCTAATTGAAATGACTTTATTAGAAGGAAGTTATGTTAACTTTAGGACGCCACCTTTTAGATGCATAACAATTGAGTTGATTCATTTTATGTTTGATGATAATGCTTAACCAAGTTCGTGAATGACTGGACAAGATTTTTTTTTATGAAACAAATAAACAGTAATGACGATTTATATATAGCCATAAAAAGGTAAATAAAAATACATTTCACATAAATATTGTAACTCATGAAAACTTGTGCGCTTCTATTAAAAAGAAGAAAATTCCGTCTATTTTCTCAAAGCTATCCATATTTCGGTGAATTGATGAGGCTTGAAATGAACGTCTTCAAGGTCTTCCCCGACCACGGTAATATTATTGTTACTTTTCGAGTCATGTGAATATTTGTACATATGTAGTGGTAGTTCTCGGTAGATTAGGTGAATCAATCGTTCCTTGTAAATATTGTATAGATATTCGAAAGAATGTATTTAGAATTCGATGTGTATTGAAAAAATCTGTAAATATGTGTATGCTCCAATTTAATATGTCTCCTGCTGAATAACTGTGTTCCTTTAGTTGAAAACACGAATGTGAATTTTTCTTTTTATTTTTCACGTCACAAATTTACTCACCAATGTCTATTTAGGAACATTATGTATCGTATTGCTCTCATGTAAAAAATCAGATTAAACGATAAATAAATAGATTTCCCAATCTTTTCTTCATGTAGATATATAGTTTCGAAAGTATCAGCCTTCAATTCCTTGTAGCAGTAATATGAATTGTTTGGAGGAATGTCTCTTTAGGTTTCGGTTGGCAATTGATCAAAATTTCAAGGGTAAAAATACTTTGCTGACTGAAATAGAATTATACCGTCAATTTCAGACTTCTAGTAAGAATATGAGACTAATAATGCAAACCAAAGATCTATCGAGGATCACCTTCTTGCCACCATATTCAAAATTAAAATCCACCCCAATTTGGGGGTAGTTTATTCTTGTAATTTTTCAAAATAATTTGCTGACCGGAGGTTTCCTGTCGAGATATTTTATCGAAACGCTACATTATGATTGAATGTAGCATACTTTTTGTGCCACCATTAAAAAATACAGATCCGCCCCCGTTTGAGGGTAGTTTATTCTTGTGATTTTTCAGGATTCCTTGCTGATCGGGAATTTCCCGTATAGATATTCTATTGAAACAACGTATTATGACTAACCGTAGCATACTCTTTGTGCCACCATGAAAAACATTCAGATCCACCACCTATTAAGGGTAGTTTATTCTTGTGATTTTTCGGAAATCCTTGCTGATCGATATTTTCCAGTAGAGATATTTCATTGAAACAAAGTGAAATAATTGCAAATCGGATACCCTCTGTGCCGCCATACAAAAATTTCAGGTCCGACTCGTCTGAGGGTAGTTTATCCTCGTAATTTCTCGGAATACTTTGCTGACCGAAAATTTTCAGTGGAGAGGGTATCCGATTTGCAATTATTTTACTTTGTTTCAATGAAATATCTCCACTAGAAAATATCGATCAGCAAGGATTTCCGAAAAATCCGAAGAATAAACTACCCTTAATAGGGGGTGGATCTCAATATTTTTTATGGTGGCACAAAGAGTATGCAACGGTTAGTCATAATACATCGTTTCAATAAAATATCTCTACGGGAAATTTTCGATCAGCAAGGATTCCTGAAAAATCACAGGAATAAACTACCCTTAATAGGGGGTGGATCTGAATGCTTTGTATGGTGGCACAAAGAGTATGCTACGGTTAGTCATAATACGTTGTTTCAATAGAATATCTATACGGAAATTTCCGATCAGCAAGGATTCCTGAAAAATCACAAGAATAAACTACCCTTTAACGGGGGTGGATCTGAATTTTTTTATGGTGGCACAAAAAGTATGCTATATTTAATCATAATATAGCGTTTCGATAAAACATCTCAACTGGAAACCTCCGGTCAGCAAATTATTTTGAAAAATTACAAGAATAAACTACCCCCAATTTGGGGTGGGTTTGAAATTTGAATGTGGTGGCACGAACATCTCCATGTACACAACTCAGTTTCAGAGTTTGGTTCAATTAAATATTCTTTAAGGTCGTGATTTAGAGGATTATATTTTGGTCAGCAAATTATATCCACACCCAAATTTCAATGCTCCTGATGATCAGTGAAGGATAACGCAGAAATCTTCCCATATGTATCTTGAAAGGGTCCATGATTTTGCAAAAAAATATACTAAAGAACTTCTATTAATTTTCACCACGGAATCGAGTCTCAAAGTCCTCTGCATTCATTTGAAGACACTCCGTAGTCTGTACCTAAAAAGACACGCACAAACAAGGCCACGACCACGAGGGATAGTCGCCGCTACAAAATATACTACCAAGAACGCGAATCCCTTTGGCTAGCGATAACAGAACCGATTTCCGACGGAGCAGAGAGAGCGCTGTCCCGAACCATAAAACTTCTTGTGAACTTGCCGCTAATTGGAGTATTCGGTGTTCGAGTTAACTCATAAGGTATTCTAGGACTCATTAGCCTCATTTAACGTGTTCAGGTTGAAAATATTACCTTGTATACCGAATTTCAAATTTTTTTTTGTGAGCACAAATGCATCACCAATATAGGAATGAAGCGTGGAACTCTTCATGGAAAACTTAAAAATTCACTATGATAATCTTGATTACCTATATACTGATATAATCGAGGAACAAAAAACACTTCCATACACTCATCTAGGCTCTATAATAAAATAATTTAATAATGAATAAACAACGAAATATGAAGCACACAAATTACAGAACAGAATAAGAGGATACATCGATTCACCATAAATATTGATATTCAATTGAAATTATCTCGGAAGATGTTCGAGATAGCCATTTGCTTGTGTGATGCCTTATCGAATTCTCAGATGTGCTGTAGCTTTGCGAATCAGATCGCCATTGTTTCTTGATTTATCACAATAGTTTATTATTATATTCATAAAATGTGCCCTTGACTATATGTGCTCTTCATGGAACCATATCCTTCAATTTACTGACAGAAAATACTTGCGTGAAGTGACCATCGAAAAAATTAAGCTGGATATAATTCTAGCTTGGAAGTGAGAAATTACCTCGAAAATACTTATCTTCAGATTTGAACACGGTTGACTATTTTCATTGGGTAAATTGAGGAATAAGGCTAATGCTGAGGACATCCTGCTGTCAGAGGAACATTTACTGAATAGAGTGAACTAAGATTATTATGGTGAATTTTCACGATTTCCATGAGAAATTCCACGCTAAATTCCTATTCAGCTACGAGATGATTTATGTTTCCTACTCTTTCTTTATTCGAAAATTCATAAACAAATATGATTTAGTCTCCTTTTGAATACTACTTCAACTTCGGTGAGAATATGTAGTTTCTTTTGTGCTAAACCTGTATAAAACACCTTTACGAAAGTATCTTTCGATATACATTATTGTCCCAAAAACACTGCTTCATGAAAGGCAAAAAGTGGTGATTCCTTAACTAGTTCTGTTATTATTGACTAGGTAGGTATTCATTTCTAACGATCTAAGCTTTTCACAAATCAACAACTAAACCTTTTATATTTTATGCTTGAAATCCTTCGATTATTATTTATATGTAACTTCGAATGATAGATGGATCAAGTGCATGATTTTATTCGTAATGAAATTCTAATGATAACGAATAAATAAATAAATCCGATCGAGTGCACTTGGTGAAGTAACTCTAGAGTAAGGTAATATTAGCTCCCTCTAACGGTCGGAAATGAAACTAATTTTATATAATTTGCTTCACGATAGTTACTACAGAAAGTTTACAGATGGCGCATAGAGTAGAGACAGAGGGGGAATAGAGATGGAGCCACCTTCCTATTCGTAGTTACAGTGATTCTATACTCTTGTGTCACTGTATTCGTAGTTACCAAAAATTTCATTACAACAGCAATTTCAAGAGATGGACCAAAATCTCCGATTGACTATATGTCAGTTTGGATAACCGTAACTTTCACCGGAGCTTTTAGTCCATCGCTTGAAATCGATTATTGAATTGAAATACATTCGAAAAAAAGATTTGCGGGGCGGGACAGAATTTATGGTAATAAGAATAGTTATATATATATATATATATTATATAATTAATCTGAT
This sequence comes from Myrrha octodecimguttata, assembly GCA_958510865.1. NCBI lineage: Eukaryota > Metazoa > Arthropoda > Insecta > Coleoptera > Coccinellidae > Myrrha > Myrrha octodecimguttata. The sequence goes on from OY294057.1 coordinate 39,290,957, forward strand.
TTTTTATATATTATATATATATATATATATATATATATATATAATGGAAGGTATATTTCATCTGAAATGACTTCGTTTGCATAGGAAATGTAGCAGTTTCTATGCAAACGAACGGACCTGAAATAATTATCGATTTAGCAAGAGAAAAAGCTTTTTCTTTTATGGACCACAGAGACATTTTTGATGGAAAGTGAGCTGGATCTTCAGTTTCAAGATGAAAGAAGACACTTAATTTCTACGCGAGACTTGTGATGCTTAGATAGCTGAAATCACAAAAAATTCGAGTATCATAACTTTGAACCAATATCGTGATCTAAGCAACATTCAATATATAACTTTTACATAATTCAAAACAACGCAGAGGCAGAATTTTATCTCCAACCGAGTTTTTGATGCGTGGAATACTCTACCTCCGGCGGTTGTACACTCGGTGTCTGCTAATGCCTTCAAAAACAATTTCGATGGTTTCCGACAGCGTTCGTGAGTGTAAGTCGTGACCATGGGTATTATTTTTTTTGTCTTATTTTCCGCTTTGATGCACTTTCTTTATCCATTTTTATATGTATATTTATTTGTAAAATGTATATATTGAAATTTTTGAGTTTTATAGGCTTTGCCTGAACTCTTTATCTAGGTTAAATAAATAAATAAATAATAGAAAAAACTGAAAAAAATTCAGATCTTTATTAATTTACTCTAAAAACTCATTGGGATAAAAAAATATATAATAAATATACTATCACAAGGATAATTAGCTGCTCAAATGGTCTTATCAGTCTGAAGACGTTTGTTTGTCACGTTTATTTCAAATTGGACAGCTTTATCCACAAATTCACTGAAACAATAAAAATTTCAATAAAAGCTTCCAATATTCGTTGAAACGTTCAACAAATTTTCAAAGGAAACGTCAAAAATCAATACCTTATATACTCTGGCAAATTCGGTTCCTCAAAAATCCATTCATGACCATAACCAACTGCCTCTAATAAATGATAAGTAATGTCACCTTGATAAGTACCATTCCTATTAAATCTAGCAATATCATATAACTGAAATAAAATATAAAATTTCATTATTTTGATTTGAGAATTTCCTTCAGAAACCAACCTTTGTAGCAATTTGAAATGGAATTATTTCATCATCTTTAGCGTGGATGATCATTACTGGACAGTCAACATCAAGAATATATGATTGAGAATCAAAATCAAAACCATTTTCAACCATAGGATCTATTATGGTGAATGTGAACCAAGGAAGCCACGAATATGCCTGTTTGAAATTATAAATAGTTCATGTTGACAAATAAATTATCAGAGCTTACTTTCACTAGAGGACTCTCCTGCATGACATCTGTAACTGATGTAAATGGAGCCTCAAGCATAACACCTGTTGGTATTAAATCCTGAGAGTTAAGAACAGCTGCTGTATGTAGAGCAACTCCAGTACCAATTGAGTGACCCCAAAAAAATATTCGAGAACGAGTTAAATTCCTCACATATTTATATAGGGCAACACTGTCTTCAACAACTCCATTTTCAGTCAGCTCTGCCATAGAAGAGTCTGCATAACCTATAGACAATGATGATGTGATGATCATCCTCAACAATTCAATACTTTCACTAACCTCTATAATCAAATGATACGATATAAAAAAATTTCCTAAGTACTCTATATGTTCCTACGCTTTCCAAGCGATCCTGCCCATTGCCATGAAAATATATTAGCACATCATGTCTAGAATCCTTCAAAATATTTTCATAGTCATATTCATCATTTTTGATGAACTCTGATAATAATTCAGATGGTAATATTTGTATAACACCAAGAGTTATATTTTTTTCTTCATTTACTTTCACATATAGATTTCGTACCCCCTTTAGTGGATACCTGTGTATATCTGAGTAGTTTTTTGGCTGCACATACCCTATAATAAGTTCGTGAAAATCGAGTATTAATTATAATTGATGCACTTACATGTAGGAAAAACAAGGTTTCTCTGTATTTCTGTACTGAATTTGAAGGCTAAAGGTATTATTACGAAGAATACTGTGAATGTTAAAAGTAGCAGAACCAATCTGTAAACAAACGAATGGAATTGAAAACAAGAACCATTGCACGTCGACCATTCTTTTTTGAATTCATTCACTTACATAGGTGATGAAAGAAGAAATGACACAAATAATTTAAATGACATCGAAAATAACTTCTAATTAACGAAATAGCTTCTTATTTCATGATATTCAAATCTTTCAACGCATATGGATAAAATTTACTTCTTTACTCACATATATACTATTGTTCCTATATAACATCTACGACAACATTGACTGACCATTTTAATACCTTAATGTTCAATGCTATGAACTCAAATAAGCAGGATGAAATAAAATTAAAATTTTTTTGTAAAAACATAAATAATTATCTACAACCACATATTATGTATTTTGTGATGTAACGTTATAAATGGGGCAACCTTACTTTACATAAGTAAACAAAGATAACCAAAACCATAATTCAATATTTTTCTTCTTCTTTCAAAAAGTAGTAGTAGCACAACATTGCATATATATAATATATAGTTTTATCGTTGCTTAAACAATGGTTTTATAAACAGCCTAGGTAAATAAATGATAACATATAAACATTGACTGTACAAAGTACTACCATTGTATAAGGACAAAGGTAAAAAAAACTGAACAAAAATTAGACATTTTTGACTCTTGCCTCACCATGATATCAACAACAGCATTAACGATATTTTATTTTAGTATTAGGACAATTTATGTATCACATTATATCTTGTGTATGTACAACTCTTGACCATGAGAACAACATTGAACTTGTGCATTAATGGATCACAATCCTTAATGTTTCCTTTTCAACGGACTACCACTACCTTCAGACTACTATGCTTAAGACTAAGACTGCAATCCATGAATTGGCTGTTAGATGACAAAATAGTGAGTAAAATTGAAAAACTTCAAAAGTTTATTGATAAGGGTTACAATGAACAAAACAACTATTGACATTAGAAAATTTTTAAAAAACTCAGGATTATTCTTAAAACTGAATGAAATATCTTTCTAAGATTTTGAAGATCAAAACATTATATTGCTAATGCATCATTTTCAATTTCTAATCTAAGTTGTGTTTGTAAATTTGACAATTTCTCTCTCAACATTTCTACGCCCATTGTCACTATGTTTTCAGGTTTCAAGGATCCACAAGATTCTACATTGAAATAAAATTTATTTGGTTTTAATTCCCAATTAAAAGGTGCTTCATCTGAAAAAAAATACATTCCTTCAATAAATCATGCTCCAACAATAATTTATAACAAACTTACATTGTTCTTCATCCAGTTCACTATATTCACTTTTGGGCCACTCATCAGGCTTGGGAAATAAGGTATGACGCATGGCATTATCAGGATCATATTCGAAGGCTACCCCTGCAGTTGGATTCCATTTAGCATGTTCTTTTCCAAAACCTGCCAATTATTCACAATTTAGAAGTTTCAATCAAAAAAGTTATCACCTAATTCACCTTTCTTTGCGTAAGCTCTCAATTTCAGTTCCTGACCTTTTCGTAATTTAATTAATAGAATCTCATCTGTTTCCCCATATTCAGTGGATTCCTCATCTCGATGTTTGGAGGTTGCTGGAATAACTCGGGGATCGCTACTTTTCAAGTCAGCTGTAGTTACTAAACGGGTCTGATCATCTGTGCATTTTACATCAAGTGTGAATTCAACACTGCATTCTTTGCAAAAATCTGAACACACACAATCCTGCAAGTAATTTCATCAAATTCGATTCTATAGTTTTCTGCTCTAACTTACCCTTGGATACTGTAAACGTTGAACGACATAATCAGAAATCAAAGGTATAAGACCCAACCTATGAGCTAAGAATTCATCACTCAAAACTGTAGAGTTGGCTTCTAATTTGACCCAATCAATAGCCATTGTTGGAGTTTCAGCAATGAGAACACGACGAATGCTATTCGCTACACTGAAATGGAGAAAATGTAACTACAAAACATAGGGTTTGTTATCTATTAAGCCTTATTTTGGGAGAATTTTGCATAAATTTGCAGTTTTTTTCTGGGTTTTCATTCCCGATATCTGAAGCAGAATTATTAAAAACTTGTTAATTGTTTTTTTATAGAAAACATCCTTGCGGATTGCAGCATTGAACTAGTTGTCAAGGGCAGTTTCCACGAGAACAGGTTACCTAATGAACAATACAAACGATAATCAAAGCGAAGTGTAACGTTACAGATTTGTAATCTGAACAGTTCGCTTTATTTATCGTTTGTATTATTCATTAGGCAACCTATTTTCCCAGAAACTGCCCTTGACAAATAGCTCAATCCTGCAATTAGCAAGGTTTTCCATGAAAATAATTTCATTTGATTTTTAATAGTTCTGTTTCAGATATAGGGAGTGAAAACTACAAAATGATAGGGATTGTTGACAAGAATTCTTACCTCAAATCTGTGTCTTCCACATGAAATTTTACATTTTCGTCCGTTAAGTCCGTAATATGGACAGAAGGTTGATTTGCGTATGGCATCTTAAATTATTTTCTACGTTTATTTATTAGTGAATGAAATACTATGTCCAAATAAAAATCGCTGTTATGAAGCTTGAACAGGAAAACAACATAACCTGACATAACGTAATAGTCACAGAAAACAATAAACCTAAGCTTGGAGCACAAACAAGATAGGGGTTATTGGGAACTTCTGCGAAGATGCCAGCGCCCTAACCAATGTGAAGTTGGCAGGTAGAGCTGGCAGGCAAAACTTCCGGAGATACCCGAACGGCCAGTGGCGTCGGAGAAATCGAATGCTTCCGCGAATTCGATGAGATCCACTCAGTTTATGTTCAATATGATGGAAGTTATACCTCATCCGAACTGACGGATTATATCCAAACAATTTATTATTATTATTACCAGCGCTGTTCTCAATTATAATCAGATGTTTTCTCATGAAAGAAAGAGACATTTGTCATAGTTGCACTTGCACTTGCACTAGATTTGGAAAAGGACCCTTTCTAGTGTCGGACTGATCAAATTTTCATGAATTTTTTAGGTATTTTTGCCCACAGCAGCTGCGATAAAATGAATGCGGATGCCTTCTAATGTCTAAGGAAAATACGTTTTTCATAAAATAATGGCCTGCACTTGATTGGGAAAAAAATACCAGAGTCGGATCGAACGAATTTTCATGAATTTTTTTAGGTACTTTTGCCCTCAGCAGCTACGATGAAATAAATACAGAAGCTTTTCAATGACTAAGAAGAACTCGTTTTCCATAAAATAATTGCTTGCACTTGATTGGGAAAAAAATACCAGAGCCGGATCGAACAAATTTTCATGAATTTTTTTAGGTACTTTTGCCCTCAGCAGCTACAATGGAATAAATACAGAAGCTTTTCAATGACTAAGAAGAACTCGTTTTCCATAAAATAATCGCTTGCACTTGATTGGGAAAAAAATAACAGAGCCGGATCGAACAAATTTTCATGAATTTTTTTAGGTACTTTTGCCCTCAGCAGCTGCGATAAAATAAATACAGATACTTTTCAATAGCTAAGAAGAACTCGTTTTTCGTAAAATAATCGCTTGCACTTGATTGGGAAAAAAATACCAGAGCCGGATCGAACAAATTTTCATGAATTTTTTTAGGTACTTTTGCCCTCAGCAGCTGCAATGAAATAAGAACAGAAACTTTTCAATAGCTAAGAAGAACTCGTTTTTCATAAAATAATCGCTTGCACTTGATTGGGAAAAAAGTACCAGAGTGGGATCTAACAAATTTTCAGGAATTTTTTTAGGTACTTTTGCCCTCAGCAGCTACGATGGAATAAATACAGAAGCTTTTCAATGACTAAGAAGAACTCGTTTTCCATAAAATAATCGCTTGCACTTGATTGGGAAAAAAATAACAGAGCCGGATCGAACGAATTTTCATGAATTTTTTTAGGTACTTTTGCCCTCAGCAGCTACGATGAAATAAATACAGAAGCTTTTCAATGACTAAGAAGAACTCGTTTTCCATAAGATAATCGCTTGCACTTGATTGGGAAAAAAAATAACAGAGCCGAATCGAACGAATTTTCATGAATTTTTTTAGGTACTTTTGCCCTCAACAGCTGCAATGAAATAGATACAGATGGTTTTCAATAGCTAAAAAGAACTCGTTTTTCATAAAATAATCGCTTGCACTTGATTGGGAAGAAAATACCAGAGCCGGTTCGAACAAATTTTCATGAATTTTTTTAGGTACTTTTGCCCTCAGCAGCTGCGATAAAATAAATACAGATACTTTTCAATAGCTAAGAAGAACTCGTTTTTCGTAAAATAATCGCTTGCACTTGATTGGGAAAAAAATACCAGAGCCGGATCGAACAAATTTTCATGAATTTTTTTAGGTACTTTTGCCCTCAACAGCTGCGATGAAATAGATACAGATGGTTTTCAATAGCTAAAAAGAACTCGTTTTTCATAAAATAATCGCTTGCACTTGATTGGGAAAAAAATACCAGAGTCGGATCGAACAAATTTTCATGAATTTTTTTAGGTACTATTGCCCTCAGCAGCTACGATGAAATAAATACAGAAGCTTTTCAATGACTAAGAAGAACTCGTTTTTCATAAAATAATCGCTTGCACTTGATTGGGAAGAAAATACCAGAGCCGGATCGAACAAATTTTCATGAATTTTTTTAGGTACTTTTGTCCTCAGCAGCTGCGATAAAATATATACAGATACTTTTCAATACCTAAGAAGAACTCGTTTTTCGTAAAATAATCGCTTGCACTTGATTGGGAAAAAAATACCAGAGCCGGATCGAACAAATTTTCATGAATTTTTTTAGGTACTTTTGTCCTCAGCAGCTGCGATAAAATATATACAGATACTTTTCAATAGCTAAGAAGAACTCGTTTTTCGTAAAATAATCGCTTGCACTTGATTGGGAAAAAAATACCAGAGCCGGATCGAACAAATTTTCATGAATTTTTTTAGGTACTTTTGCCCTCAGCAGCTGCGATGAAATAAGAACAGATGCTTTTCAATAGCTAGGAAGAACTCGTTTTTCATAAAATAATTCGCTGAAAAGCTTGGAGGATCAACCCCGAGTGACATACGATGTTTCTACAAAGTTTCAAGGATTTCCGTTCTGTACTTCCAAAGAAAAGCCCCGGACAACGGACGGCAAACGGACGGATTTTCTTTTATTCGTTAATTCAAATCTACATACTTCAAAACGTAAATTGTTTAATTTTCAGGGGGGTGAGAATTTTTTTCTTGTTGGCCGATCACTAAGGTTAATTATTTGATTTTATGAAATAATAAACCTAAAACAGTGATAGGAAAAAAATAATGTTCATTTCTTTTTTAATCGAAAAAATGTAAATGTTTCCTCTCCTCTACAGTAATCCACTGATTATATTTCTAGTGTGAATTGGACTTGATTAATTGTGGTTGCTTTTTTGGTACATTGTTCTGTTTGCAACCTAAATATACAATAAATAAATAAAATAAATAAATAGGAACAAATTTTTGGTCATTCATTCATCGCTTTAGAGCTGTTTAATTAAACTGGAAATATAATTTGATAACAGTAAATTATAATACCGTCAAATATATCTCCACGTATGTTTTTTTCTCGAATGTATTGAATAAATACGGATTTACTGTTTTGGTGAACTGGTTGGGTTTCATTTCCTTCTCACAGAGGTCAAATATTTCTGAAGTTTCAAAATCACCAGAAAAATTATTCTAGTTCTTCAAAGGTTACTGGAGAAATTTCTTTATATTTCAAATATACAAAGGTCTGTCCAACTTCTCTTCGAAATCCCACCATTTCAGTGTAACGGCAGAGTTTAAATGAAATGAATCCGTTATTTTTTTTCATATAATACTCCTTGTGATATTTTAACAAGTAAACTGGATGCTAATAATTTGCCACCATAAAATGTAAAATGTGGTAACGATTGGAGAGAACCCAAAACAACTCCTAGACAACAGGTAGGTACAAGATATTGCCGACAAAGAAATTATTGAATTGATGAATGAAGACGATAGATCCGCTATACAAGAAAAATCTACATGTGCGATAGCTCTGCGATATCAACTTTCAATTGATTCATTGATTGTATGTAAGGGAAATGAGGAATCAAGCACCTCCATTTATAATTACGCGCTTGTTCTGGGAAACAACGCGTTATCGTTTCGTCACAATGTCAGTAATCTTCGAATTTTGAGAGGAAATTGGTCTCTAACGACTAGGTTAGACTCACTGATGGAGAATCCGTGGTCAAATTTGATGAAATTATATGAAATTTTTAGGTAAATTCCTCGATATCTAATGAAGTACTGATTCTATCAGCTTGAAACTACGTTATTACTTCTTGAATACCAACGAGCAACTTAATGCAGTTGTTAGAAAATTTTTAAAAATGTTCATTCGAAAATTTCTGAAACTTTTCTTGAAAAGTTTTTTTTCTCAGAAAGTGTTGAACAGATATCAACTCAATTTGGCACAGACCTTAGAATCAGTATTCAACAACGACGTCCAAAATTTCAATTCGATACGATTTTCACTTTTGTTGTTTGAAATTTGTAGGTTATTTGCTCAATATCTCAAGAAGTAGAGATGCGATCTGATCAATACTTTGTAACTATTTGAAGAATATCGACACGCAACTTGTGCGGATCCATTCATTGAAGAGTTTTGAAAATATTGTTTCTCGAAAATTATTTCATCGTAGCTGCTGAGGGCAAAAGTACCTAAAAAAATTCATGAAAATTTGTTCGATCCGACTCTGGTATTTTTTTCCCAATCAAGTGCAAGCGATTATTTTATGAAAAACGAGTTCTTCTTAGCTATTGAAAAGTATCTGTTCTTATTTCATTGCAGCTGCTGAGGGCAAAAGTACCTAAAAAAATTCCTGAAAATTTGTTAGATCCGACTCTGGTATTTTTTTCCCAATCAAGTGCAAGCGATTATTTTATGAAAAACGAGTTCTTTTTAGCTATTGAAAACCATCTGTATCTATTTCATCGCAGCTGTTGAGGGCAAAAGTACCTAAAAAAATTCATGAAAATTCGTTCGATCCGGCTCTGGTATTTTTTTCCCAATCAAGTGCAAGCGATTATTTTACGAAAAACAAGTTCTTCTTAGCTATTGAAAAGTATCTGTATTTATTTTATCGTAGCTGCTGAGGGCAAAAGTACCTAAAAAAATTCCTGAAAATTTGTTAGATCCGACTCTGGTACTTTTTTCCCAATCAAGTGCAAGCGATTATTTTATGAAAAAAGAGTTCTCCTTTGCCATTAGAAAGCATCTTTATTTATTTCATCGCAGCTGCTGAGGGCAAAAGTACCTAAAAAAATTCCTGAAAATTTGTTAGATCCGACTCTGGTACTTTTTTCCCAATCAAGTGCAAGCGATTATTTTATGAAAAACAAGTTCTTCTTAGCTATTCAAAAGTATCTGTTCTTATTTCATTGCAGCTGCTGAGGGCAAAAGTACCTAAAAAAATTCATGAAAATTCGTTCGATCCGGCTCTGTTATTTTTTTCCCAATCAAGTGCAAGCGATTATTTTATGAAAAAAGAGTTCTCCTTTGCCATTAGAAAGCATCTTTATTTATTTCATCGCAGCTGCTGAGGGCAAAAGTACCTAAAAAAATTCCTGAAAATTTGTTAGATCCGACTCTGGTACTTTTTTCCCAATCAAGTGCAAGCGATTATTTTATGAAAAACGAGTTTTTCTTAGCTATTGAAAAGTATCTGTTCTTATTTTTTTTGCAGCTGCTGAGGGCAAAAGTACCTAAAAAAATTCATGAAAATTTGTTCGATCCGGCTCTGGTATTTTTTTCCCAATCAAGTGCAAGCGATTATTTTACGAAAAACGAGTTCTTCTTAGCTATTGAAAAGTATCTGTATTTATTTTATCGCAGCTGCTGAGGGCAAAAGTACCTAAAAAAATTCATGAAAATTTGTTCGATCCGACTCTGGTATTTTTTTCCCAATCAAGTGCAGGCCATTATTTTATGAAAAACGTATTTTCCTTAGACATAAGAAGGCATCCGCATTCATTTTATCACAGCTGCTGTGGGCAAAAATACCTAAAAAATTCATGAATATTTGATCAGTCCGACACTAGAAAGGGTCCTTTTCCAAATCGAGTGCAAGTATTTAACTATGACAAATGTCTCTTACTTTCATGAGAAAACATCTGATTATAATTGAGAACAGCGCTGGTAATAATAATAATAAATTGTTTGGATATATTCCGTCAGTTCGGATGAGGTATAACTTCCATCATATTGAACATAAACTGAGTGGATCTCATCGAATTCGCGGAAGCATTCGATTTATCCGACGCCACTGGCCGTTCGGGTATCTCCGGAAGTTTTGCCTGCCAGCTCTACCTGCCAACTTCACATTGGTTCAATATTGATGCAATTCCCGAATATGTTCTAAATGATCATGTAGATAAGAATCTTATGATTTGTGTTCCGAAGACAGCTATAATAGTTCCAGTAATGACTGTGAGAAAATCATTGATGCCTTCAACATCTGATCAACCTTCAGTAGAAAAGCCTGATACAACAAGCATTGCTTCTAGTGCTGAAGTTGCCAAAATTATATAGGTAAATGAAAATTTGTTTTTAGTTGAGAATCTGTATTTTTACGAATATTAGGATTCTCAATCATATTTGTCCCCTGAGCTGCAGTCCTTATACCAAATTCATAGAGAACTGTATCTTTCAAATTATTCGAACTCTAAACAAATAGTAGGCAAAAAAAATTAAAACTGTTAATAGAAGTCGCCTCTGCGTTAACAGAGTCGTACCTTCTTTTCAAAGTTTATAATGCTGTATTAATGCAGTAACGCAGGAGCAATTTGTTTCCATTACCAATAGTTTTCATTATTTTCACTTGTATTTCTAATGTAGAACAAGCAACATTTTTTACTTGAAAAAAAAAGGATGATTTCCTAAAGTTTTCAATTTTGAATTAATTTAAATATTTGATTTCTAGGTTTTCACCTCTAGTTCCAGGATCAATGGATTAAATAAAGTGGATTCGATAACCCTTTGATGGAAGACTCTTTTGGACATATCCTTAAATGTTAATATTATTATTATTCTTTCAAATTTTCAACATATCATTTCGTTAATATAAATAGTTAATGAATTGCAAATGACCTTTTGGCTATTTCTTTATATAATGTTGATAGATTCTGTATATTTGAATGGAAGAAATAAATGAAGAAACGTAATATAATTAACACATATTACATAGGTATGTAATTGATTTCACTTCATGTAATTTTGGTTTTCATGACTGAAAAAAAGTAACATTCCATTTGAAAACATAAAATGTAGTATGAAGTTAATTTCTATTACCTTCTCTTATACCTAGCTCTAGCAGTTAATTCAAATATTCCAGCCACAAACAAAATACTTTCAACTCTAGCTGTTAGGGTCGCTAGTGCGCTTTCCATCCAAAATTAGTTCTCCATGGGGTTGTTGGTGTCGCTAGTGAATGTCCATCTAAGATGGCCGCCACTTTGTTTCCACAGATTAGTAGGGAGTTTACACTTCTTATATATTTGTATTCTGTGGACAACATAGTAGGACAACCTTATGGAAAAACGAATTCCGACGTTTCTGAGCGACATCTAGCGAAAATTCTTGACAACGTGTAAAAAAACGACCGTAGTGATGCGCCCTCATCATAAATTCATATGAACTGCATTCGAAAATGCAGGGTCGGCTTGAGGATAGCTTATGTACGAAATATAAAATAGATTTTTGCATTAAATAATGGATTTCAACCGAACTATTGGGATATAGTTCTCAAAATAGGTTCACCAATCCTTCTAATTCTTCGTATTTTACTTTTTAGTGCCATTAAATGTTAGTGCTTTTTTAGAGTTTTTATTTCAAGCTATTGGTAGAAATACGAATAATTAATTCTAGATCATCGTTCGAACCAGGATATTCCTGATTTTATTGATCGTTCCCATTAAAAATATCACAATTACAACACCTGAATGAAGTTCCCACAATAGGTGTTTCCGAATTTCGTTATACTTAGATTCAATTACTTTATTGAACAACCAATTGAATGGAGTTGGGAAAATATTCGGAATCGAACCGATCCGATCATGATGAAAATTGGTTACTAGTTGGAAAATGCCTTTGCACAATTTCATGCCATCACCTCAGTGCATTTCTAGAAGTTTTATTCGTCAATGGTTAAAAAATATTAATTTTATTCCAGACTTTTGCTCGAACCTGGATATTCTCGATTTTACTAATTGTTCCTTTCAAAAATATCATACCTACTTACTACACCTGAAGTCCTAGCAAGAAGAGTTCCGGAATTTCTGTTCACTTACATTCAATTAGTTTAGTGACTCATATCAAACAGATGGATTCCCCAAGCGATCTGATAACGCCACATCGAGCGCACGTGTTTATTTATGATGCCATAAAAAGACCCAGTCCCAGGGCAGATTCTTTTGATCTTTTTAATGTAGCAGCTGACTAATTTTACAGCGATCATGGTGAATTGCTTTTCGACAATATTTCCTTAAATTATGTACCTACATTCGTACTGGTTAATTTTTGTTTTTACGCGCTTGTTCTGGCGAACAGCGCTATATCATTTCGTCACGATGTCTGTTATTTTTGAGCCGAAATGGGTCTCAAACGACTAGGTTGGACTCACTGATGAAGAATCCGCGGTCAAAATTGATTCTGTCTGTCAAGCCGGCCGTGTGCGCTGTAACTTTCGAAAAGAAGGACCTAGAGTCTTGAAAATTTCAGGTTAGAGTAAGATCCTGAATCTCTGTTCTTTATTCAAAGTCCTGAATACATCGGTTAAATTCGTTAATGGGCCAAATCTCTCGAATGGTTTTTGTGCTAGCCATTCGAAATTTAGATTTAACAATTACTCGGAAAATATTAATCTGATCGAAATAAAACTTGGTTGGAAGGTGAATAGTGTCATTAAGAATTGTCCATGGAAAAATTCGAAAAAAAAATTTTTTTTTTGAAAATTTTTATTTCATTGAAATTTCCAAATCACCATTTCGCAATGTGAACAAGCGCGTAAAATCTGCTGACTTCACGTCAGTCCTTTTCTTGATTTTTCACGTTTAACCGGGACTCTACATACAATAATGTCTGTTAAAACCAATCAGACATCGAGGGTAGGCATGTGGTTTATGTGTTAGTTGAGTTCATCAATGAGTTAAAGCCATCCATTAGTCAGAGTAACGTCTATCTGCCGAATTAGAAAAATACCAATATTTTGTAAATTTTATATCACAGAGAATATGCCTCGTATTTTGATTCGCTAAGATCAGTATTTCTGAATATAGGTAATGGGAAAATAAAATTTCAAATAGATATATAATAATATTTATTGAAAGAAAAAGCAATCATTTTGTGAATTTTTCCAATAAGATTTATGGACAAAGATTAGTTATGACAATATACCACTAATTTTTTATCTCAAAATTATGTTTATATCGAGAAAAATGGTGAAATTAATTAACATTGTATACATTTCAGTAAGCTTGCAGAAAAACGGATATCAATAAAATTCAGTTTCTTTCAATATTCATATGACACTTAAACTAAATAATGCATTGTGCTCCACAAAGAAGTTTCACAAAAGAAGTGATCAATAGTGTATTTGAAGCTATTCGGATTGAAAAGAGAACAATATAAATAGAACAACACTCAAATATTCACATTTTTATTCCATTATAAACTGAACAGAAAGTATGAGCTTTTTACATAATACTTTTAAAAAAATAATTATCTACCAAACAAAATTTTTGAACTGCGAGTTGAGTTTTAAAAGAATATTCTCCAACAAAAATGACCAATTGTATTGAAAGTTTTAAGAATATACCTTTTCTTGCCAACTTGACTACTAATATGATTGCTGAAATTCACTCATCAAAAGAAATTCGAGTGGGATATTTCGTATCTAAGAATGGTACTTATGTCCAAAACAGTTTGGAACGTTTGGGGAATAATTTCTGCACTGCAATATTGGGATCAAACAATTTTTTTCATCGAATTCTAAGCAGATTATTCACAGAGAATAGTTACAAAAAGCCTTGACCCTTTCAAAAGTCACACTTATTCTTAGAAAATGGAAATCACATGAGAATTTGTTGGAATATTGTGTTTCATTTCAATTATTATAGATCTTTACGAGTTCAAAGTTTCATCAAATACCTATAAAACAATTGAATTAATAATATTGTGAATCTCATCTTAGAAAATAGTAAAATAGAAATAGGTTTCTTCAAGTTACTTTGATAAGCATTTGAATCCGAACTGTTCTGTAAAATTAATCTGAAATAAACTGCTCAGATGAAACGTATAGGAGATGCAACTGTATGAATTCGTGTTGAAATATTTCATAAAAAAGAAACTGTTGAGACCTAATTTTAAATTGATTCATTGATTCGAACTATTAATGGTCAAACGATATTGTAAAATGCAAAAGATTCAAACTATTTCTTGGGCAGATTCAAACATCATCTTATTGAAAGTTCAGTTCGAAGAATTCAAAATTAGCATTGCCCACCAATGTTCAGGGGGAATGGAACCGTCAGAAAAGAAGATGACATAACAAATATTTAAATACTCCATTTACAGATGAAAGCGTATAGAGACCTGTTCATCATGATATACACATGTACAGTGCACGTCAAAATTATGGAACAAATTCATTTTCTCAGTAGAAAAATATTTCGCAACAAAATCCTGAAACAGGTCAATTTTTGTTTCACTTTTACCAAATTTATATGTATTTCTGAAGGATTTTTGTTGCACCCTGTGCCATCCCCATCAAGATCACAGAATATTGAATATATGATCAGAAAAATCATTTGAATTTTTTTTTAATTATTCTAATGATACGATCATCACGAAATTCTGCACAAGGTTGTCATCCAGCATCTTCAAACTAGCTGCGAAGTTTTATCACGATGGAATGAGTATTTCTTGAGTTATACCGAAAAAAACAACGATATCGAGAAGAAAACCACGAAAATCGACATATTTTTTCCCAATATCTCAAAAAATTATGATCGTATCGAACTGAAATTTGGTACACTGCTGTAAAATATGGAGTTCAAGGTATGACTGAAGTTGTTCTCGAATATGAACGAAAGTTTCAGAAAAAAAAAATTTCGAAAAAAATTTGGAAATTTTTTGTTTGAATTGAGTGACCTTATGATTTCAACGGAATTCTGCTGAAAGTTGCGCGTTGTTATGCTCCAACTAACTGCCAAGTTTTAATCTAATCGCTCCAGTAGTTTCTGAAACATGAGGGAAATAACCTCAAAATTTCAAAGGGCTATATCTCGGAAACTGTTTGGCCGATTTGGCCCATCAACGAACTTAACTGCGGCATTCCGATGCGCGAACTACCCTGCAAGTTTCGAGTTGCTAGCTGGCTGCGTTTCACAGTTATCGTGTCCACGGCCGGCCGGACAGAATCGATTTTGACACCGGATTCGTCATCAGTGAGTCCAGCCTAGTCGTTTGAGACCATTTTCGGCTCAATCATTGAGAATTACACACATTTGGATAAAACGATAGCACGGTGTTCCTCTAGAACATGCGCACAAAAAGACAGCGTTTAGGTTGCTGCAGAATTTCGTGAGGACCATCTAATATGATCGCAAAAAAATACAATAATTGAAAACAAAATTTTGGAATTATTCCTTCCTGTGAATTGTTCTGATGAAACGATCATCAAGAAATTTTGAACAAGTTTGCGAATCAGCTTCTGCAAATTATTTGAAATATTTTTTCCTAATAGCTCCGAATATAAATAGCCAATCAAACTGAAATTTTGAACACCTCAAGGTCTGTGGCAAACTCTATCGCAGCCGAATGAATGTTTTTCAAAAGAACAGTTTGTTGCAACAAACATATATGAAAAATTCTCCGAAGAACAATTTTTTTTGTATTTTCTACCCGTCGGTATTTTCGAACTAATAATGAAGTTTTAACTTGATTAGCGTCATTTCATACAGAGATTTCAAGAAATTATGTTAAAATTTCAAATAGCCACGTAGTTTGACATTCCTGAAAATAAATCACGGATCGAACTGAAAATTGGTATGTGCCAAATTTCATTTCAATCTGATTCACTCTCCGAAAACCCGGGATTTTTCAAAAAAAAAACAGTTTTTTTTTTAATTTCCTAGCCTGTGAATACCCATAACATTCTGCATCAAGTTGCAAGTTGGTATTCCTCAACTAATTTCGGAGATTCAAGCTGGCATTAGTACGTTTCGAGATATTGAAGAAAACAATTCTAAAATTACAGACATCGTAACGAAATGATAACGTGCTGTTTCCTAGAACAAGCCCGTAAAAACTCGAATTAAATCGAGATATTTGGACTACGAACAAAATTCGAGAATTTCAAGTCGCTCAGTCGTTTCCTTGGAAATAAGTTACAGTAGATACGGACGAACGGCCGGAGGACAGAATTGAATTTGACCACCGATTCTTCTCCAGAGAGTACAACATAATCGTTCAGAGTAGTTCAGACCAATTTCGGCTCGAAATTCGCAAATTACAGACATTTTAAGGAAACAATAACGCACTGATGTTCCCTAGAACCAACGCGTAAAATTTTTTTTTTTAAATACTTATCATATATTCATCTTTCTATCATAATATAAATGAATCTCACGAAATCTTGTATGAACCTTCTGGCTGTCATTTTTCAATCAACTACCTACTCGATTTCAATTCGATCTGTATTTTCGAAAAAACAAAATGAAATTTTAAATGAGGAAAATTTCCTGACCTCACGTCAGCACTTGCCTAGAATTTTTTTATTGCAATGGTGATTAGCGAAAACTAAAATATTTTTCAATCTTCGAAACTTACAAAATTTTGCCCGTAATCTTCAAAATCATATTAACGATACGAAGTTCACAGTGCGCGATGGAAAAGAAATGGACTGAAGACAAATTCGTTTAATCAAATGGTATTTTATTTTAGAGGTGATTAGCAAGAAATATTTCCTCCTGTTCGAACCTCAAAATCTACATAATATTGCCCATAAACTTCAAAATCGTATTAACGATACGTAGTTCACAGTAAGCGACGGAAAAGAAACAGACTAAAGCCTAAACTCGTTATATCAACTGGCTATAGCCCACCCGAAAACCAAGATTCTCAGAATCTGTAATCTGCCGGCCCTGTGATACTATGGCATGCGATTCTCGACCTTATTGACGTCGAGTATCTTTCGACGGTGACGCCATCTAGTTCGAGTATCTTTTTCGGGTAACGATATTAGCAGGGAGGTTGACCTACTATGTTGTCTTTATACAATGGTAATATCATTGTTTAAGGAGAAGACGTACGGATCAACTAATAATTGCAATAGGTTTTTTCCCTCCTGGGGGCTAGCGACATCTATTGATGGATTCCAACGTCCTCCAACAAAATTTACACTGAAGTAACTAACTATCTTCTCCTTAAACAATGGTAATATTAAAGTAAGTTTGAATTTATTTTTCATTCATATTATTTATTCATATTTGTCTCATACTATTATGTCACAGACCATATATGATATATAGATAGATAGATAGATAACAATCTTTATTTCAAAGCATGTACAGCACAACTACACTTATGCTACACACACAACTAAATAGTGTCAACAAAAACTATAACTAAAAATACTTCCCACCCCTACTGAACATCAAAATACTTTAGTAGAGAGTAGGGTTCTAATTTAATGAGCATTTCTTTCACCTTCTTTTTAAATAAATTAAAATTATTAATTCTCTTGAATTCATTAGGTAACTTATTATATACTTCAATGCACATATATGATGGATGTTTTTCGGTTAGTGTCAACCTATGCTTAGGGTAATTGAAATCTAGAGTTCTCGTCTCATATTTATGGTCTGATATATGTATTGAAAAACTGGCCTTGTTTCTGAAGAAATAAATTAGGCATTCATACAAATAAATGCCATAAACTGTCAAGATACCATTTTTTTTAAGCACGCCTCTACATGAATCTAGAACTCCTAATTTTGACAATAATCTTAAAATTCTTTTTTGTATGACAAATAATTTTTGCACCTCTGAACTAGAACCCCAGCATATAATACCATATCTTAACACTGACTCAAAGTTTGCGTAATATACTATTTTCAAAGTCTTATAATCTAAATAATTTGACAATAAACTAAAGCCATATCACAGATCAACCAGATAAACCACTCGCGTCATTTACTTAGGCAATCTATGTCAACGCAGATATGACCCTGAATCGAGCTAATCAGAATTTTAGAAGGCGTTTGGGGTGCCAATCAGATTGCAGGAATAGGATTACGTCACTCTCGCCGCTTTCGGACTCGCTTGAAGAGGTTATAAACATGTAAACAAACTGAAATGAATTTTTCATCCTATTAATTGATGAATAATTTCGTATCTGTTCCATTTTGGAATATAATCCAAACAGTTTTTTACAACCAAATCAATTGTTTAGTCATCTTTGAGGTTCTATTTTATGATGACAGTCCTCATTATATGTTCTAATTATACAACAAGAATTGGAATCGAACTTAGGTGGACTCATTCATAATGTTCATTTTATATAATATAAAGGAATCGCAACTGAAGTAAAAGCATTACAACCTCCATTATTCGATTAAAACGATGGGATGTCTAATAAAATTGTATATGATTGCACAAACACTAGGATTGAAATCGAACAAAGTTGGTCTATTCATAGTTTGATTTTATATTGAAATGAATCTCATTTGATGTGAAACTACAAAGATTCTCTGATTAAGGTAAACGGGTTTATCATAATATTTTTCCAAAATTTTCATTTACTCCAACCGAGTTCTTCTACAGGAGTTTAAGATGTGACAAAACACTCGCTTTGGTATTGGAAATTTGCTTTTCAAATGGTTTCATCGAAAAATCTTAGTTTGATTTTGATATTCCCGAATCCCGACAAATCCGTTTTTACATTTCGATTTTAGATATTCCAAAGTCAAGCATTTAATTTGACAACTGTTCCGAGGAAGAAGAAAGTGTGGTTATGTCTGGTATATTTCTCAAGGTCGGAGAGACGCGATTCCCGCAAACGATGAAGTGATTTGTCTTGTTGGTCTGTGGCCATATCCTATTTTACAGAGCTTTCCTGATAAATAATCAATATGACAAGACCACTTTAAGTATTGATCTATGTAAACTCCCAAAAATTTTGTTGACTCTTCAAGTTTAATATTTAATCCATCGATTTGAACATTTTCTTTTTTACTTTTAACAGATCGCTGAGTGCTGAATAAAATTACTTTAGTTTTTTCATCATTAATCTTCAACTTGTTAGCTGTGAACCAAGCTTTTAACTGCTTGAAAGCTAATTCCGCTCTACCTTCCAGGTAGAATGACATTAGTATCATCTGCAAAACATGTTATTGCATCGAAATAATCCCTGTCCAATTTACACAGATCATTAATGAAAATAATGAACAAAACAGGGCCTAGTACACTTCCCTGTGGTATACCATCATCTAAATTTAGATGATACATGAACCGGCAAGAATATAATCATTGTGTAAAAGACTGGATTGATTCATATCTTTCAGGTCGCCATCAAAGTGTTTGTATCACTAACAACGGGAAAGATTATAAATCTGAGTTTGCAGAATCGAATTTTGGTATACCACAGGGAAGTGTTCTAGGCCCTGTTTTGTTCATTATTTTCATTAATGATCTGTGTAAATTGGAGAGGGATTATTTCGATGCAATAACATGTTTTGCAGATGATACTAATGTCATTCTAGGGGATAGAGAGTTTAAATACCTGGAAGGTAGAGCGGAATTAGCTTTCAAGCAGTTAAAAGCTTGGTTCACAGCTAACAAGTTGAAGATTAATGATGAAAAAACTAAAGTAATTTTATTCAGCACTCAGCGACCTGTTAAAAGTAAAAAAGAAAATGTTCAAATCGATGGATTAAATATTAAACTTGAAGAGTCAACAAAATTTTTGGGAGTTTACATAGATCAATACTTAAAGTGGTCTTGTCATATTGATTATTTATCAGGAAAGCTCTGTAAAATAGGATATGGCTTTAGTTTATTGTCAAATTATTTAGATTATAATGGTAGTTTTTGTTTTCAGTTATGGCGATATGAGATCGCCGTTGGGCTCCAAAGGGGTCACAAAACTACAAAAATTCGTGAGGGATCTAGTCCGAGAGGTTGTAGGACACGCTCCTTATGAAAATTTGTGTAAGAATGTTGGACATTTCTTCACGCTTCCTCTTGGCTCTGATGTGTGTTCCCAAACGGCGCTTCAAAAATTTAAGGGCCCTTTTATCTTTGATTACCTTCAGCAATTCCATAGCGTGTCCTACAACCTCTCGGACTAGATCCCTCACGAATTTGGAATGCTTCGTCAAACGTCCCTTGAGCCTGGAAGGACGGATTTTATCAGCCTTTGTTTTTCCAGATGGAATTTTTGTAGTTTTGTGACCCCTTTGGAGCCCAACGGCGATCTCATATTTTGGTGCCATTACTGAAAACAAAAACTAGCATTAGATCCAAATTTAGATAATACATGAACCGGCAAGAACATAATCACATATGGTCTGTGACATAATAGTCATATGTTTCATTCATATTATTTATTCATATTTGTCTCATATGACTATTATGTCACAGACCATATATGATTATATTCTTGCCGGTTCATGTATCATCTAAATTTGGATGTAATGGTAGTTTTTGTTTTCAGTAATGGCACCAAAATATGAGATCGCCGTTGGGCTGCAAAGGGGTCACCAAACTACTAAAATTCCATCCGGAAAAACAAAGGCTGATAAAATCCGCCCTTCCAGGCTCAAGGGACGTTTAACGAAGCATTCGAAATTCGTGAGGGATCTAGTCCGTGAGGTTGTAGGACACGCTCCTTATGAAAAGAGGGCTATGGAATTGTTGAAGGTTTCCAAAGATAAAAGGGCCCTTAAATTTTTGAAGCGCCGTTTGGGAACGCACATCAGAGCCAAGAGGAAGCGTGAGGAAATATCCAACATTCTTACGCAAATGAGGAAGGCCCAAACTCATGTCAGGTAAAACTACCTTATTTGCTTATAATAATAAAATTAAAAAAAATCATGCTCTCTTCTGCTCTCTAGGTTCACTGTGGGCATCTATTCTCCTTCTCTTTTTTTGAAGGCATTGTCATGCTCTGAAATGAAAAATTCCATTACTCTTTAGCAAAAAGATAAAAAATTTTGAGTGAGTTTATGTAGGTATGTTTACTAACTGCTGGTTTCATAAGTCATCATTGATTTCTTGAAGTTATGAAGTATTTTATGGAAAAGATAATTGATATCCAAAGCCAGTTGAGTGTCGATTCAGTTATATTATCTCGTTATATTATCAGTTATATTATCGTTATATTATCATTTTGTTAATAGATATAGAATGCTCTGATTTATGATTGTGATGCCATTAAAATGAGTATTTGCTCTTATTGAGTTAAGATGTGTTGAAAATGACCTGCTGCTTAATGTGAACACGATATGTCAGACCTCACAAAATTTGGCATGATTCTTCAAGCCGACAATTTCCCATCAAGTAACAGAATTAAATTAGATCGTATATACACATGTGTAATTTATTTCGAAAGAAACAACTAATGCGTCCTGATATTTGTACTTCAGTTTTCTATCCTACTTACTAAAGAAGAATTAATGAAGGGGTGAAATTCACTCGTACCTTTGTAGTATAGTAGTATATCTTGTCTATGGTAGAGAACAAGTTTTCTATTCAAATATCCATTTAACCAATGATTCTGTAGATACCTTGTATCTGTATCTATTCGAAATTATATTTTTCAGAAGTACCTAATCGGTCAACTTGCAATAGTATATTCCACTGAGAGGACGACTTCAGTTTTCGTTTAAATTTCATTATTCTAGAATTAATATTCACACATTGCCAAGATTCAATTCGATCGAATAATAGCTATACATATAGTTTTCGAGTTATATGGAAAAATCAGAAATATAGGGGTAAAAATACTTTGCTGACTGCAACTATACCGTAATCGAATAAAATTCTATCGGTCAAGTGGACAATTTTTAATGATTTTGATTCTTAACATACAAATATTTACCTACGTTTCGGCACCATTCGTGCCTTTATCAAGGCTAATTTGTTGTTCAAGTAATCAAAGAAAAACTAGGAAAATTAGTAGGATTTAACTTATGACGAAATGTTAATTTCATTTATTTATTTATAATAATATACAACAGTAAATCAAGTTTGTTAACACAGAGTACTACTCTTTGAATAAAGAACAGCAATGTTCTTCATTCAGAGGTACTACTATTAACTTAACTATTTCTTCTCTGATGATATAATTTTTTAGTTCTCTTTTAAACTAATGGTATTTTTCTTCTTTTTTCAAGTAGTTGGGTAGTCCATTATATGACCTTATCGCAGAATTTGTTGGAGGCTTTGACAGGGACGGGCCGAAGACAATTTTTTTTGGGGGGAGGGGGTAAAGCATCGAAAATTTTCAAACTGTACATTGAAGGAATATATAACCGAAGGTAATCCAATGACGTTCATTACTATATATAAGGTGCAATACTTGGAAATAAATTGGGACTTTTTAAGCTTGTGAAAAATAGCCGAATCTCTCAACATTTATTGAGATCAAAAGTATGGTTCCTTATTGAACAAATAATCTATCGAAATATTTAAAATGAAAAAAAGCACTGACGTGAAGTCAGCAGCTTTTTCGCACTTGTTCACATAGCGAAATGGTGACTTGGAAATTTCAGTGAAATTTCAATGAAATATAAAAATTCTGCATGAGCCTTCAAGCTGTCATTTTGTCAATCAAGTACATACTGGCTTTCAATTCGATCCTATCTTCATTTTTGAAAATACATATTATGAGTATACAGAGTGAATTGAAATTCATGAATAGTACTCTATCGAAAAATGACAACTTGAAGTTTCATAAAGAATTTCATGATGATAATATGATCAGAAAATCCCAAAGTTGAATATCAGCATTTACAAATTAGCTGCCAAGTTTCCTTATGATCCAATCAGTATTTTTGGAGAAAAGCATTTTAAAAATTCACTAACAGTATACTATCTCAACAAAAGTTCCTCAAAAGTGGCTAAACTAACTGTTTCAATTCAATCGCTGTGGTAGTTCCTGAAAAATCAGGAAAATAATCTCGAAAGTCCAAACGCCTTCAACTCCGAAAAAATTTGGCCGTTTATTTAACCCATTATCGAACCTAACTGCCGAATTCCGATGCGCGACCTGCCCTGAAAGTTTCAAGTCGCTAGCTTGCTCTGTTCGACAGTTATCGTGTCATCGGCCAGGCGCACAACCGGCGGCCGGATAGAATCGATTTTGAGAACGGATTCGTCATCAGTGAGTCCAACCTAGTTGTTTGAGAACATTTTCGGGAGAATATTCGAAAGTTACAGACATTTGGACTAAACGATAGCACGCTTTTCTCCAGAATATGTGCGCAAAAATCTCATTTAAAAAGGAAGTGCCTGCTCCTAATTTACATCTTTGAGCCAAAGTGAATCCTTATATCGTTTCATTTTTCATTCATGTTCACGCTATTATTTCGCAAAACTATAACACAATGTACGTAGAGCGTAATGATGAATTCTGCCCGACTGATAAACACAGCTTAAATTGATGATAACAGATGGATTTTGATGACACCGTCCATGCGACGTAGCTGAAAAATCTACAACTAGGTACCTTCTGCGGGTTAACGCAAAAGGAGAAAAATGTTTCATATTTTCAAACACTTGGCATTGGGATGAATACTATTTATTGCCGGATATACATATCGGACTAAAAACCCTGAATCTATGTCATCAACACAAATCACGACTTTGTACAGTTGGAGTTATTTCATGTTATCCCGCTCTCTCTCTTCCCTGCATGCTCTTATCCGGTTTGTGGGTTTGTTAAGCACTGATTGCGAACTTTATTTTTGAAAGATTCAAATTCCTTCATATTTCACAATTCTCTTGGAAATATGTTTTCAACCCCATCCATCGAACTTTTTTCAACTGCTTTGAAATTTTGCCGACTGCTTTGAAAATTTGCCAACTCATTTGCTAAACATTGGAGGGGGATTCTTTATCACTGCCTACATCATGTCACATGCAGCTCCTAAGGTTGCACTAATTCTTTATAATTAACATCATCATTAACATTTCCTCATCATCATGTTTATATAGTTATAGTTGGTAAGGGGTCACGTTCCACTGCGACCTTAAGGTCTATTGTGCCCCCTTGTCAGAGCTGTTTTCGCAACCTACAGCTCGCCCTCCAGCTCTAGAGGTCTGATGAATTCTAATATCTGTGAGGGCTTCAAGGAGGCTAGGTTCTCATTCCTCCTATAATGCTCCTGTCCAAGGTATCTTTTGCGCAGGCTCACAATGGCGAGGCATTCTGTGATCAGGTGAACAGGGGTTTCCTCCTCCTCCCCACAAAATCTGCACTCATCAGTTTCTGATAAGCCCATTCTCATCATGTGCTTCCTTAGGCGACAGTGTCCTGTGAGGAAACCAGTGAGGAGGCGTAATTTATTCTTACTGAGATCCAGATGATTTTTGGATCTAGCAATTTCAAAGTTCCAAAGGAACTTTTTAGAGTGTTCCATTCCTGGAGAATTCCTCCAGAGTGCCCCTCTTTCATTTTGTTCTTTCTCCAAAAACTCTTTCTTATAGGTACATTTGCCTATACCACAGAAAGGTTCTGGGCCAGTAGGTAGTGTTTGTGCTCCCTTTCTGGCTAGAGTGTTGGCCTCTTCATTTCCTTTGATTCCTGAGTGCCCAGGAACCCAGACTAAGGAGACCTTGTTATTCTTGCCTACTTCATTGAGTTTCCTTCGGCACTCCCATATCAGCTTTGAGTCGATGACATAGGAGTTCAGTGCTTTAATAGCAGCCTGACTATCAGAATGGATCACTATGTCACACCCTTGAAAGTTTCTTTCCAGGTTTATGTCTATGCATCTTTCGATAGCAAGTATTTCTGCCTGAAAAACACTCGAGTAGGAGCCTAGCGATAGTGTACATTTAGTTCTAGGCCCGTATACTCCAGCGCCGGCCCCCGTCGTGGTTTTAGAACCATCTGTACACCATTTAACAGTATTTGCTTTGAAGTTTTGGGTAGTGTATTCCTTTTCCCATTCTTCCCTTTTACATAGCATTGAGTCAAAGTTCTTCTCGATGCTTACTTTTTTAATCATAACATCACTAGGTAGGTTAGCTAATGAGATGTACTTGTTCAGGGAGGACCAAGCTCTCTGACTTTTGATTCTCTCATTCCCTGTACCTTCCCTAGAGATTCTAAGGATAGCTTCATGGGCTACCCTTTTGATCACTAGATGTAGAGGACTGAGATCTATGATGACCTCAATTGCTCTAGTCGGGCATGTTCTCATAGCCCCAGTGATGCAAACACAGGCAAGCCTTCGTACCTTGTCGAGTATTTTCCTCGTGCTTTTCTGCCCTGCTTTAGCAAACCAAACTACTGCCCCGTATGTTATTATCAGTCTTACAATCATGATGTACGTCCATCTCAGTATTTTAGGGTTACACCCCCAAGTTTTGCCGGATAGTCTTTTGCACACCATTAAAGCCCTTATCGCTTTACTATCAGTAATTTTAAAATGCTCATTCCACAGAAGCTTACTATCTAGGGTGATTCCCAGATATTTGACTTCAGACTTCCATCCTACAACAACTCCATTTACCGAAATGGACTTCATAGCTGGAAGGTTTCTCTTCCGAGTAAAGGGAATTACTGTGGTCTTTGCTGGGTTGATTTTGAGACCCACTGATAAGCACCACTGCTCAATAATTCTGAGGCCCCTCTGCAACAACTCACAGAGGACATCCTCGAATTTGCCTCTTACTATTAGGACTATGTCATCGGCATATCCTATGCATTCGAAGCCAAGCTCCGTAAGCTTGCGCAATAGTTCATCCACTACCAGGCTCCATAGGAGGGGGGATAATACTCCTCCTTGAGGTGTTCCGCGAGTAGTTTTAACAGAGATGGTCTGACTGCCCACCAATGTCTCAGCTGTCCTCGTCGAGAGCACCTCACACAACCATTTTATAATGGTATCGTTTACTCCTCGCCTTACAAGTGCCTCTCTGACAGACACATGTGTTGTGTTGTCAAAGGCCCCAGATATATCTAGGAAAGTGCACAATGCGATTTCTTTATTGTTCAGAGACTTCTGGATGTCTTCAGTCAGCCCATACAGAGCAGTTTCCGTAGAACGTCCTGCCCTGTACGCATGCTGACAGTTGTGAAGTGGCTTCTTTCTCTTTCTTTATGTAGTTATCTACTACCTTCTCCATCGTTTTGAGCAAAAACGAAGTTAGGCAAATGGGCCTAAAGGATCTGGGATCAGTCCAGTCTTTTTTTCCTGTTTTTGGGCTAAAGGTTACTTTGTTACTTGTTTCCCGGCTAAGGGCTTGAACCCAAGACCTTACGATCATGAGGCATGTACTCTAACCACTGAGCTTATGTGCAAGCTCCTTTTCTGTTGATGTTATGTGGCGAACGTGATGGCGACGAACAAATATTCAAACTTCCCTCTGTTCTATTTCATAGCTTTCCATGATTGTATATTTTGGAATAATGTTCATCGAAACTATAGATTTCAGTCGAATTATAATATTTCATCAAAATATTGAAGAAGACAATTATTTCATGACTCGCATCGAATGAAACAAATGGAACGGAATATACGTTTACACTAATAAAATTGATCAGAATTTATCTCTCCTCATCCATTATTCAATACATTGAAATATCTTTATTGTATTGAACAACCACTATTTTACGGTCACTGCGAAAGAGATGGAAACACAACATACAAGGTGTCCGGTAAATCTTCAACAATATTTAAATTATTTAAAACTTTCAGGTAAAATGTTCATAGTTTCAAGATAAAGGGCATTTCGGAAATTCGTAGAAAATCGCTACCTTTCCTCGTTATTTTGGAACTGTTTTGAAATATTTTTCTTGAACATTGCCGATTGGTGTTGCTTTTTGGACGCATAAAAAAGATTTCGAAAATTCATATAATTTCTCGGGGACTGATGATGAAATGGCAGATTATTATTTTAGTCATTTCATTCTCTTTAATTTGACCCGATTTTCTGAAAAATATTATAATTTTAATGAACATTCATTACACGAATATGCGCACTTTGTCAACTCTCCAAAATTGTACTCTTATTGTTTCTGGAAGAAAGAGAATGCGGAGATATTCTGGTCTATCCTAAACTTACACAGTTTTGACAAACAAAGTATTCTGTCACGAATTTAACGAGTTGAAATTATGATCAATAGTAAGTAATGAATCCATTGCTTGGTAATTCCGAGAAAAATGAAAAAATACAATATTTCAAATCTTATTTCAAATTATATCTTCAAACCAGAGTTTCAAGCAAATAAGTGAACTAACTAGTTTCCAGAGAAAAAATTGATTTGTTTTCTAGCCATCCTGAAGCAGATATGATATTACTCCAATTAGATTGTTAGATTGTGATGACTTCAGGAACTCGCATTGCGAATTTCCCATTCTGGTTATATTTGCAATGACTTCATCACAATGTGATTTCCCCCTAATGGTTACATTTGGGATCCCTTTAGGAAACGTAATGTTGTTAGTAGTGATAACAAACTTTTCTGTGCAAAAAAACATCAGATGGCTTTTTGGTGAAGTTCACTTAAAACTCTTGTGAAATGTGTTCTAGGCGATTTATTGTTGATGATGTTGTATTAATGGCTTTGCTATCAGCTCTATTTTGAGTTTATCATATGCGGTAAAGATATAGGTTTATGCCATCGAACAATATAGAAGTTTATGTTGGGACAGGATGATTATGTGAGTGATGTTCAAGATAATCCCTATGAATTATTATGTACCAAAAAATGTATGATCGTTTTCTTCTTAGTTTTTTTCAGTTGCATGATTCCGCCGTTTGCTTGTTAACAGGTGATCTTCATTTTATATTTGGTTCCTATCAGAAAGCTACTGAATGGAATTATGCATTGTATGTACGTATCTATCGAAAATGTGTTCCGTATATGCGGAATTTCGTCGGAATAACCATGCAAGATAAGTTTTCGCTTACCTTACCTGCTTCTTTCTGTATCTCAGCCGACATAATTGCTGCAACTTCTCTATCAGCGTCAGAAACGGGTTCTTCTACTTTCATATGTACGTCTCCATCACGATCTACTTCTGCTGATGCACCTTGTTGATCCTCTCCTTCTTCGGTCTGTGAACGAGATGGATTGAAATTATCGACATTCGCAAGATAAAGGCTCAGAAGTTCTCAAAAAAAAAATGAAAGCAACTATGAACTATGAGCGTACCTTTACTTTTTTCGTTTCTGCCTGATCCGTTGGACTAGATCTTTTCCTTTTTTCTGGAAAAAGATTATATTCAGATAAATTGATAAAACTTTTGTTCAGATAGAGAGCAGAGTGGATTACTCGAAAAACTCTATATTTGTGAAATATGATGACCATGAAATGAAAATTTTCAAGAAATTTTATTTTAGAGATAATGGCTCACATAACCGCATACAAAACTTCTATAGCGTGCGTGAATAAATTTGCGATTATTTATATCTTGCGAAGAAATGGAAATACAATTTTTGATAGTATTATTATTATACATTTCTACTCTACTAGAGCTCCACCGAGAGCTCCATACAAAATGATATATTGTCACTTAAGTTCATACCAAAAAATGTCCGACATAATTGGAATAATGAGTAGGTTTTTCAGATTTGTTCCCTCTTGATTTCTTCTGGGGCCAATTAAAATGAAAAATTAATTTCACAGATAAGGCTCTTTGGAAGAATCATGCCAGCAAATTGTTTACAAATGTAACTGAATAACCACCGATAAGCTTCAAAATGTGAAGTAAATGTTTGACCATAATTAATGAGATTTATGTAAGTTAGCGTAGCTCATTTTGAGTGTATGTTAGATTGAACTATGCAGGACACTTATCTCCATTTTCTGAACGATTTTTTCAAACCCACATTATTACTTTGAAACTGGTAATCATATTATGATCCAAGTTAATTATGTGCATTTTATTTCAAAAGTATAATATAACCTAAGAGAATGCTCCAATCTGAAAAAAAATTCAAATGTCACATTCAGAAGGAAAATACTATTCAGCGACATTTCGCACGACACATCTACCCTATTCAAAAAATTGTTCGGGGATAAGAAAGAGACTGGTGATCCCCTAATCATATTATTTTCACGAAATTCTGCAAGAGCCTTCAAGTTGTCATTTTGTCAATCGAGTACATACTGGCTCTCAATTCGATCCAATCTTTGGATCTTTTTGGAAATACATATTATGAAAAAACAGATTGGATCGAATCGAAATTCAGTACTCCATCGAAAAATGACAGCCTGAAGGCTCATAAAGAATTTCATGAGGATAATATGATCAGAAAAACGCAAAATATTCAATAATTGGATACATTTTTTTTTTTCAATTTTCTAATGACACGATCATCTCGGAATTCTGCACAAGGTTGAATATCAGTATTAACAAATCAGCTGCCAAGTTTCCTTATGATATTTTCACATGATGTCTGTTAAATTTTGTCTATAGTTGTATCTGTCAAATACACTGATATGTTATTGAAATTATTAGACATTTTCCTATATCTTTATGTAGCGAATGAAATAAATTATTATTATCATTATTACTATCAATGAAAGTTCCTCGAAAGTTGCGCGTCGTTATGCACCAACTTACTGTCAAGTTTCAATTCAATCACTGTGATAGTTCGTGAAAAATCAGGAAAATAATCTCGAAAGTTCCAGCGACTAACACTCCGAAAAAATTTGGCCGTTTTAACCCATTATCGAACCTAACTGCAACATTCCGATGCGCGACCTGCCCTGAAAGTTTCAAGTCGCTAGCTTGCTCTGTTCGACAGTTATCGTGTCATCGGCCAGACGGTCGGCAGGGTAGAATTCATTTTGATAAAAGTGAGTCCGATCTAGTTGTTGAAAGTTACAGAAATCATACAATGATTCCGCATAATATAAATATCCATTCGAAATTTCATCATTTCAGTGTTTTTGACTTGAAATAGCCAAGATATTCGACACATTTTTTCCCCAATATCTTCGAAAATAAATATCGGTATCGGATCAAACTGAACTTTGAAACATTGTTGTAAAATATTTATTCCAGGTTTTTGCCGATTTTATAGAAATCGGATGAATAGTTTCCGGTAAAAAATTTTTCAACAGATATTTACAAAATTTTTCACTCACCGATCCTGACCAAATTTTGCATTAAGTCATGCGTTGGTACTCCTTAACTGATTTAAATCTGATCGCATCTCTGTTCTTCTTGAGAACAGAATACCTAAGAAAATGAATATCGGGTCGAACTAAAATTTAAGAACTGTTTTTAAATACTAATTTCAAGGTATATCCCAAGTTTCAGTTTGACTTAATTTTACCTAATATCTCCCGGTAATAAAAGCCTGATCAGATTGACATTTGAATAACTGTTGTGAAATACTAACCTCAAGGTTAATTCAGAAAAAATTTTTTTTTTCGATATCGATGTGGATGATTCTCGAAAAACAATTTTTTAAAGTGTTCAAACAATTGGATTCGCAAGAAACTTTGCAATAAGTTGCGCGTTGTTATTTTACAACTATTTACAAAGTTTTTCGATGTGATCGCATCTGTACTTGGTACTCAAGAACTAATGACAAAGTTACAATCCGATACAGTCAGTACTTCATGAGATATCGAGAAATTAACCTCAAAATTTCATATAGATATAACTGCGAAACAGTTCGGCCGATTTTTCCCGCTAACGAACTCAACCGAGAAATTCAAGCTCCAAACCTAACCCCATAATGTCAAGATTCTAGGTACTTTCCTTCGAAAGTTAAGGCGCACACGGCTGGACGGAGAGAATCAAATTTGCCACGGATTCTTCATCTGTGAGTCCAACCTAGTCATTTAAGACCAATTTCGGCTCAAAATTCGAAAATAACAGACATCATGGCGAAATGATAACAAGCTGTTCTCCAGAACTAGCCGTAAAAATGAACTGACCGAAATCCTTGGACTGCGCTTCTTTGGTGTAGAGGCTTTGGTTGATAAGCTCAGATCAAGGTGGAACTTTTTGTTGATTCATCGACAGATATGAGTCATTGTGTATATATAAATTCTGTATTTAGATTTCTTTTTTGAGGTCACACCCTGTATATTTATTTGATGTAGAAATGGACTATTGCGATATTCTAGCCGACCTTGCGAGTTATTGATACAATCTCTGATTCCCTTTCAAGTTTATATTCTCATTCAAATAGTTTTCGGCTGAATTGCCTCACCTGAGTGTGGAGGGGACACAATTTCAAAGAGCTCGAGTGACTCATCTGAAGTTGGACGTCTACGATAATAATGCGTCTCTATGTCATATTGTGCATCCTGTGGTAAGTTAAGATCTTCCAAACGAGGTGGTTGTCGAGGGACAGCGGCTGATTTGGCTGCCTGTTCATTCGAATTAGAACTCAGGCTAGGTTCGCTACATTTGTCGGAACTCACTGAATCTTTGGGAACGAGGGTTGAACCAGAATCTGAAGAATCATAAATTGGTATTCCTTTCATGATAGCTTGTGACCTGGGAACAGGTTCAGGTGAAGGACTGTTATCTGAAAGCAAAAATTATCTCTGATTATCTGCCAAAGTATTCACGATATGTTCATGTGATCTCAAACTACACAATTTAATTTTTGACACCTCTCAATTCTTGAGAAGGATACGATAACGAAATAACAGGATTTCAAATTGGTAGACCTCAAGGAGCTTGAAGTTCTACCTTATTCTAAGGATATTCGAACAAAAATGAAACTACGTTTAAAATCAACAAACCCTTGTCGTATTCTGATGAAATCATGTTGATACGAGAACGTTTTTGCTGCTGTTGGTATGCTTCAATCTTTGAAGCTTGGTGTCTGGTCAGTCTTCGCTGAGTTTTATATTCTTCAGCAGACTCTGAAACTTGACGAAAAAATGTATATTCCTTTCATTTTATAGAGTCTTTTTCAGCGCGGAATTTTTCATATGTTCTCAATTAATAAGGAGTATATTTTCAATTAAACGTACTTCGAACCTCAAAATGAGAGCATTTTACACAATATTCAGACGTCGCTCAATTCCACAGAATATTTAATATCAAGCGAATAATGAGTCATTACCTTCTCCCACACTTGCATCTCTGTCAGATGAACAATCTACTTCACTTATTCCCGATTCAGCTCTGTCGAGATCACTTATTTCCGATTCGCTAGGTACCGGTTGTCTTCTGTGTGTTATTCTTGCTGGTCTTGGAACTCCTGCCTGTGCTACTTCTGGTTCTTCGGACTCTCCATCTTCTCGTGCAAGATGTTTGTTTGGAGCAACTTCGGAATCATCGGGAGTTGGTGCTTCTTTACGTTTCGTACAAGAGTAAGCAGGTTGTGATGCATTTGCTGAATATTTATCTGGAATATTTCGATCATTGAGTTACAAAATGAAATGGCAAGGAAATATACTACACAAAGACCTTAAGAGTTATATCCAAAAACGGGATTTTAAAAAGTGTCAGTCATTTGAATCCCCATCGAAATGGGATAGAATATTGCATACAACACGTCACTTATAAATAATTCTTACTGCTAAGGAATAAAATTTATGACTCAAGTGTGAAGAAGTAACCTTTTTTCTCGTTTTGATGAGAATTTGAATAACTAGCACTTTCCAGAAATGGTAGTTATGTATAAACCAAGTGAGTTGAATGAATAAACATTTATAACTCACGTATTGGAAACCATTTCATCCCATTTCAATTAGGGTCTGAATGATGTCACTTCGACAGAAAGTAGCTAGGATACTGAGTACTCGACTGTTCGTTTTGGTCAAAATATATAATATGAAAGAAAGTCTACGATGAAATTCACTAGTGAATTTAAAATTCATATTCACTCAGTCATCGAACCCTTATTGTTATAGGTTGAAAAATATTTTTTTGAAAGTCGAGGTGGGATAAAATAATGATTTGCCAAAGGGCATACTGACGATCACAATTATAACGTAATAAAATTTAATTATATAATCTTTTTACCTTCTTCTGACTCTTCGTAGGGTATGGTAATAATAGATTCATCACTTTCTGAAGACTTCACTTCCTGTGAATTCTGGATGGGTGGTAAGGACTCTGCACCACTCGATCCCGAACTTGTGATCGAAAACTGGTCCTCCGTTGTACAACTTATTGGACCTTCATTAGATTTAGACAGGGTTCTAGCTCCCAATATTTTGGTTTCTTCCTTTTTTGAAGCAGCTTCATCTGATTGAGATCGTATTAAAATTCGTGGTTCCAATTCACTCTGTTTCAAATCCACTTCATTTTGTTTCTTTTGTTCATCATCTTCTTTTTCCTCATTTTTTCGCGATTTGGGATAGCTAGTAAGTGATTTTTTGGGTTCCGTACCAGATTTTCTCGGTTTTTTTTCATCCTCATCTTCATCTGATCCTGACCCGCCTAGGTTTCTACTATCTACTGCTGATCCAGTGGAAGCTGCTGTGTTTGAAGAAGTTTCTGTTTTGGAGTTCTTCCGTGACGTTCCTGCCGATTCTGTTGCATCCTGTTGATTCGAGTCTGAACTATCACGTCTCGTGGTATCCTCAGGACCAGAAGGTTGTGTACAAGATATCAAACCAGGGATGTTCTGATGACCCGGAGCATGTTTTGAATTTGAATCCTCTTTTTTTTCTGGCTGTTCTGACATATTCTGATTCGTCCCTTCCGTAATTTCGCCTTCGCTTTGGGATGTAGGGGGTAGGGTTTCAATAATAATTTCTGGAGGTGGCTGGACAGGTTCAGGTATATTCACAGTAGTCATTGTTCCCTCGTCTGAGTTCGATTCGAAGGGTAATTGAATATCCATTTCATCACGTTGATCCACACTAGTTTGCACAATGAGATTTTCTTTTGGTTTATTTACTACTTTTCGCGATTTTTTGGTATGATCATTTTCTTCATGAAGTATTGGGGCATTTTCACTATTGGTATCTGGATTTTCGGACAATACTGACCTGATTCCTTGAAGTGTTGGCGTAGGCCCGTTTTGGCGATCATATGGCGCTGGGGGTGGATTCAAAGGTTCCGGTTCTTCATCGGAAATGTTGGGTAAATCAGGTACTGGACACGTATCGATCTCAACATCAGCTGGCGTGATTCTGTTTTCATTCTTGTTTGTTGGTGAAATACTCGGCATTGGAACTTCTGGTTTATGATCATCTGGTGTAATTACCAACGGTGTATTATCTATAGTATTTCCTTGATTCGAGGTGGTTTGAGCCAACGATACAGATATGTTCTGGTTTTCACTTGATGCATTGAGAATTTCATTTTTTTGATCTGAACTGGGTGTTACTGGATCTGGTTTCTCAGTCGAAAGATTCGGATTTATTACATTGAGGTCAGGATTATTATCATGTTTTTGATCATTTGAAGAAGGAATAACACATTCTGATACCACTTCAATAGGCCCTTCAGTTTGTGATTGGAGTACGTGCTTGGAGATGTCCTCTGTCTTCAGAATATCCTGACCGAATCTAGAAGTGTCTTCTTCTATATCCATTTCATCTTCTTCCGATTGAACTGACGGTGTCGAAGTCTCTTCTCCCTCGTTTCGACCAGAAGGTTCCTCTGATTTTGTAGTTGGTTCTAAAGTAGAATGTTCTTCCTGCACTGTTTCTTCTTGCGGTTCTGGTAATGGTTGTGGTGTAGGTTCTGGATCGGAAGGAGATTCTCCTTCTGGTGCAGGCTCTTGATTTTGTCCTGGAGTGGGTTCTTCGTCAGGAACAGGAAGTGGATCTGTATTCTGAGGAGGGGGAATCAGATAAGGAATTGGACGTCGTTTTAGAGGTAGAACCTCCAAGCCCTTAGGTTCATCTGTTAGATCTGGAACTTTTTCAGAACCAGGATCATCCGGTAACACCTCGTTGTACTGTGGATTATTGAAATAATTTTCGCAAAAATTTAGCGGCGCATCTTTGCGTTCCCATATTTCTACTGACTTTTCCTGATCTTTCTTAAGAATATCAATGTTTACTGGATTTCTATTTAACATTGTTTGAAATAAACTATCATCACTTTCCTTCAAACTCTCTACTAGTGCAGACTCTTGGCTAGCTCGATTGCCATATAACTCTTTTACTATTCTTGATGTAGTAGTATAATCATCAGATGCCTGATCTGCAAACAACAAGACACACCATAGGTTTAATTGATTTATAAATTTTTTCATTTTTTTCATGGAATATATGACGGGACAAATTATTAATACGATACTTAAAGCATTATGCCATACTCAACCAACAAACACCAAAAATCAACATACATATACAATATTTCTCAGCAAGCCAAAAATCCTCTCAAAGTTCCTGAGAAAACTCTCGAGGAGTGCAAAAATGGATCCAAAGCGATTAAATTACTGAGTGAATTGTACGATCTTCAGCATCTAACCAAGGGCGAGTCAAGATGATAGTTGGTTGAACTTCTGTTGATGTGGAATAAGAACTTTTTCCGTGTAAAATACGTTTGAACATTCAAATGTAGTATATTCATAAGCACATAAGAATCTAAATTATTAATGATCTTATAAACGACAATGACATCTCTCATCATTCTTTGATCTGCCAAAGATATCAAATTCAATTTTTTCATTATTGTAACTAGGGTTCCAAATAACTGATCCAAAGCTTAAAATGCTGTGCACATATGCCACGTATTAGGGATTGATGTTTTCGAAAACTTTTACAAACCCTGATATATTAAATCAAAGAGTTTTACCAAATATAGGTGCGAATATTTAGAAAAACTTATCAAGCTTACCTGCAGCACTTGTTGAGGGCACCTCTTCATATGATTCTATATCAGCTGTAAATGGAGAATAAGCATTTTGAATCGCTGTTGACGATGTGGAAGATGAATCTGCTCGCTGAATAGGAAGAGTGGGCTTCCTGACACCCAGTATTTCATAATTCTCTCTTATAGATTCTGGTAGTTCTGGCTCAAATGGAAGAGGATGAGGGACATTAAATTTTATGTTTGGTATAACAGATATATTTTCTGCCTTCAAAACATCCAACGAGGCATGTGAGTACATGTTTACATCATTCATTAGGTTCACAAGTTCTTTTGTTTGTAGTACTGATATCGATAGCATGCTTGAATCGGAT
This sequence comes from Myrrha octodecimguttata, assembly GCA_958510865.1. Lineage (NCBI taxonomy): Eukaryota > Metazoa > Arthropoda > Insecta > Coleoptera > Coccinellidae > Myrrha > Myrrha octodecimguttata. The sequence goes on from OY294057.1 coordinate 39,327,406, forward strand.
CTTCCCATCGAAGAATTCTCATCATCATTTGGATTTTCTACTCCTGTTTTCATTCTTCCACAGGCACCAACTTCTGATGTTCCTGATTTCAAATTGCAGTCATTTGCAATGAAATCAGAACCACTGTTTTGCTCAAGATCCTTTCCTGACTTAGTAACTTTATTCATTAACGAAAGTTCTATTTTCGCTGTGTCTTCCCGTTCTGAATTGTCCGTATCAATTCCAGATGACGAGTCTGGTGACTTTCTTTCCATATAACATTTCTCCTGAATATGTGATAAAATGGATTGGAAATTTTCCTTGGCGTTTTCATTGGCAGGATTATTCGATTCTTCCAACGAAACTTTTTGTGTTTCCTCGTCTTCATTTTCTTTCGAATTCACAACCCCACTTTTTTGTTTCATATAGGGATAGTTGATAGGAGGCAAAGCTGAAGATGAATGTAGATTAACATCTACATCTATCTTGCTTTCTGATAAAACATTGCTGACAGATTCACCGCTATTAACTTGCAGTTTCATACCATCTAGGGTCTCTTTAAGTCCTCCATCCCCATTTGAATATTTTCCGTCAGAGATGCATATATGTTCAAATAAACTCTCCTCAGAACTTTCCGGGTCAACAGTGACAAATCCGTAGTTTTTGATTTCATTGAATGGATTTTCTGAAGGTCCATTTCCAATTTTGGTTTGATCTGGAGCAAAATGTGTTTCTATGATTGGAGCCAGGTCTTTCTCTTTCGTTGAATCTAGATCAACAAGGTCTTTTGAGGCCTCCGGTATAACATTTGATGATTTACTAGATTTTTCAGTTTCCGATGTGGAAGATGTTACACTGGAATCATCTTGATTTGAAGCATCCGTGATTTTAGTGGTCTCCCCAGTCATCTGATTCGGTTCATTTTGGTTCGAAGTATTCACTTTAGTTTGAACATGGGATGCTAGTTCCGCCATAGATTTGTTTTCAAATTCCTTCTTCATGTATGGCCTAGATGAAAATGTTTTCATTTCATTTGCGTTTTTCAAATATCTTTCTTTTTTTTCTTTGAGTGTTTTTGGAGAACTGTCGTTTTTCGATAATGAAGTTTCTTCAGCGCCTTCAAGCTGTTGTGGTTCGGTGAGAATTCCCCTCCTCCGCTGAACATCAGTTGCAGCGCATGCCGTTGATTTGGTAAGCATTTCCACATTTTTAGGGGTAACTTCAATCATTTGTCCCTTATTGTCAATTTTGAATTGGCGGATCGGTTGTTTACTTTGATGCATAGTCACATCAGATGTTGATGGTGGTCTTTGATTTTGGTCAGAATCAATTATTTTTTCTCGTGGATCAACAATAGTCGGACGATTTTCCGTAGCTTCGTCATATTTTATTTTGCTAGCTTGTTCCATGTTATTATTAGTATTTTGGTCTTGTTTTTTGCCTGGAAAAAATCAATTTATCATTATAAATACCAGAGAAAAACAATCTAATTACAGGGTGGGCCAAATTGGAAACTTCTGAAGGGGAGGTCCTCTTTCTGTACTTTCATGACAAATCATTGGCGAAAACCGCAATTTCATGGCTACCACCGTTACAAAGTTACCGGGTGTTTTTCGATAAATTATCATTTTAGAAATAATGCTGTAACTTTTCTTCTGTTGGAAATTTCTTCAAAAGAATTCTTGTAACAACAATATCCAGGAAAGGTGCCGTATGTGCTTTGACGAAAATGGTCGACACTTTGGATATTTTATTTGATGGAATTGTTTGTTTCTCGTTAATTTTAATTCAAGCTGGAATTTCATGGTTTTTGATTTGATTCTTTCTTCAAACTATTAACAGTTTGGATCGAACTTTCACAGCTTACAATCAATGTTCGCATTATTTTTGTTCTCACCCCCGCACAGTCCAAAGCCAAGAGATAAAATTTGAAAATTCAATACAACAAGACTCCAGAAAAATATCATTATACCTATGCTATATTTTTGAAATGTTCATTTCAACCTCTATCGTAATATGTTAAAATATACGAGGTGTCCATTTCAAAAAACAATTCCTAGCGATATATCATTGAATATCAGTTTTCGAAAAATTTAATTTACGTCATGTTTTAGGTACCCACGCATATTATCTTCGGGCTTGATTAATTTCTGTTATTTTTTTTCCAAAGGAGCCATCGAAATATATATTCTATTCAATGGTCGTGGATTTTTTTTACCATAGAAGGCAGTGAACGCTCAATCAATTTCGAACCACATTTTACAAATCAAGTTCCAGTTGCTTCTCAAAATAGTTTTATAATACTGTAATTTCAAGTCTCTAGATCTTTCTTTAGACAGTTATTGAATTTGACCACGAATTCTTTATCAGTTATTAAAACAATATCGTTTTCATCTTAGGTTGGCAAAAATCAATAGGGCCTTGTTGGGTATTTTGTGGTCTGAAAAATGTATGAACGGCTGCTGAAATAGAACTCACAGACCTAATGATTCATCTGGATATATTCAATGCGTGAAAAGAAGCCCTACGTGAACTAGAATTTTCTGTATTTCCAATCATATCATTTCTTATTACGCAACAATAACTCCCATAATACTTTGAATCACGAATGTTTATTGTTTCATCATAATACACTAGTTCAAATTTATTGGACCTTGAATTTTTCGTAAGAAGTTGCCACCGTAGGTTTCTACAGAAATGAAAAATTTTCAATAGAGCAAAAGTTACAGCAATATTTCTAAAATGAACATTTTCGAAAAACACCCTGTAACTATGAAACGGTGATAGTTATGGACTTGCGGTTTTCGACGATGCGTTTCTCATGATTTGCCCTCCAGACACCGACATCAGTATTCGTCTATCTAGTACAGAAAAAGTACTTTCCCTTGCAAAATGTTCACATGTACAGGGTGAGCCAAATTCGAAACTTTTGAATGGGAAGTCCTTCTTCTGTACTAGATAGAAGAACACAGATGTCGGATTCTGAGGCTTATATTTCATGAGATTCTCATTGGCGAACTCCATAGCATCACCGTTACATAGTTGCCGGCTGATTTTTGAAAATATTTATTCCAGAAATATTGCTGTAACTTCTTCTTTTGGAAAATTTTCATTGCTGAAAAACATTCTCGCAATTCTTCTTACGTAGAATTCAATGGCGTTAATTGAATATTCTGGAAACTGATATTTTATGAGACATTGCTATGGAATTATTATTTTCAAATAAAACCCCCAGTATATTTTTAAATATTTCGATATAAGTTCCAAGTCGCTAGCTTGCTCCGTTCGATAGTTATCGTGTCCACGGCCGTACAAGGCCAATCGTGGGACGGATAGAATCGATTTTGACACTGGATACGATATCTTTCGAAAAGAACAAGCTAGCGACTCTCGGGGAAGGTAGCCTATCGAATTTGACGGTTGAATTCTTTAGGGTCCAAAACTGTCTAAGCGGTTTCGGAGTATTCCTCATTCGAATTCTTGTGGTTATTGCCTGAGTTCTTAAAAATACTTATTCGAATGGATTGAAGAATACCGACGCGAAATTTTTGTAGGGCCGCAGAGGTAGAATATTACAGTTTTTTTCTCTGGAATTATCCGTCAGAGTTTAGTTAAATTTGGCTTATATCATTGAGTTTTCAAATATTTGAAAACTCAATGCTTATATATGGGAGTTCAATATTCAACAACAATTCTTCGGGAAAGTTCGCCAAACAATATGCCGAATTTCATGGTTATTTCGTTGTTTATTTCCTCAATAACTCAAAATTACCACGTTGGTCAATTTGAACGAGCAAGTATTTATGAAAGCTGACCTCAAATCACTGCTTCTCTAGAATCATATGCCAATCATTAAATGATAAAGATATTTTTGTAGTACCTTTACGTAATCTTTCGAAATTGATATCTTACATACAGGGTAGGGTGTCCAGTTAACCTTAAAAAATATTTGAATTAAAGTAAGTAAAGTAAAGTTGTGTATATATTTTTTTCAATAATTGGTGAAAGAAGGGGTTATGACCACTCAGAATATCGAAAAATTAATAGTTAAAATTTTCACCATTGCACCATTCTCGAGATAATGGGCATTCTGGAAATTTGTGAAAAATCGCTACCTTTCCTCGATGTTTTCGATACCATGGCTCTTAATTGGAACTGATTCGAACAATATTTTTCCTGAACATTGCTGATGAGTCTTGATTTATGGACGTATAAAAAAGTTTTCAGAAGTTCATATAATTTTCCCAGAAATGAGGATGAAATTATAGATTTAAATTCTATCTATTTTTATTCTCGTAACTCTGACCCGATTTTCTGGAAAAAATTATAACCACGTAAATATGAATATTCACTATGAAAATATGCGTAAGGTATCGTATCGATGGATATAATGTAGGAAAATCTGTATTATTGTATTATTTTCAAATATTTGAAAACTCAATGATGGAAGGTTGTTGCATTTCAAAATCGTTAGTGGACAAAATCGTCCAAACAGTGTCAGAGTTATAGCTCCCTGAAATTTTAAGTTATTTTCCTTATATTTCGAAAAATACCGAAGTCAGTACGAAAGTTCGAAGTTCGAAAAAAAATTTTTTCCGAAATTTTTTCCGAAAAAATTTAACTCTCTATCTATCTATCATATTCAAAAAACATTCTGCTCAGACTTTGAACTTTATATTTCATAGCCATGTGTCAAAATTTAGTTTTATACGATCATAATCTCCGGAGATACTGAGGAAAGTATCTCACATTTCGTGGTCTTTTTACTCGAAATCGTTGTTTTCTCTGGAATAACTCAAAAAATACAGTTTGAATCATGATTAAAAAATTGTTGGCTCGTTTGAAAACGCTGATGGAGAACTTCTGTGCAAACTTTCGTGATGATCGTTTCATTAGAACAATTCGAAAAAAAAATCAATTTCAATTCAATTCATTCAGAAAAAAAGAAGGTTTAACTAAAATATTTTAAGAAAAGTCTGACGTGAGGTTAAAAGCTCTTAAAAGCATTTTCAAATTTGTGGCCGAAGGAATCCCCTGTTCAATACTTGATTGAGAATTTTTTTCATTTTTCGATCAAGTACTAGATTTCAATCAGATCCGATCAGTATATTTGGAAATATTGGAATAATAGAATTTTTCGACAATATCCAAAAATTCAGAACATATCGAATTGAATTTTTTAGGTTTTTTTTGGGTTTTCACTACCTATATCTGAAACAGAACTATTAAAAATAAAATAAAAATTGTTTTTTCATGAAAAACGCCCTAGCGGGTTGTGGGAATAAACTATTTGTAAAGGGCATTTTCTTGGAAAAACAGATTGCCTAATGAACAATACAGGAATAATACAAATCTGACTCTTTCAACAGACAAAGGAGAAAATTTCAAGAATTATTTTCTTTCGATTTCATGTTTCGATTTGGGACTTGGTCAAATTGACATTTTTGAGAAAACACAGCAACATAGATTTATTTGGTTTGATAGTTTTTTAATTCTACCTCTGCTTCAAGTAAATTCAGCCAAATAGGGTCTATCTCTACAGAACAATGATCAAAATTACTCTCTTCATTTAACAGAATGCAAGGGGACTCTTTAATTTTTTTTCAAATTATCTGATTCCAGCATCAGTATTTTTGTATTGTCCCAATATATCATTTGATTCCTAATGGTCAAACATACATGGTTCGCTATTTGGAATTTTTGTATGTCTCTATTCCTTAGGTTGTTTTTGTGCTCTCGTTTTCTGTTATCTAACGGTCGAGACTTTTCCCCTGTATATGTATTCCCACAAACAGAGGAAATACTATTAACACAATTTTTTCATTTCTGTTTCTCGTTAATTGGTTTGGTTTTAGTTAGTAACTCAAATAGCGAACCATATATGTTCGACCATTGGGAATCAAATGATAGATTGGGACAATACAAAAACAGTGATGTTGGAATCCGATGATTTGAAAAAAAAATAAAGAATGAGTGCTCTTGCATTTCGTTGAATGGAGAGAGTAATTTTGCTTATTGTTCTGTAGAGATAGACCCTATTTGGCTGAATTTACTTGAAACAGATATAAATTAAAAAACTTTCAAATCAAATAAATCTGTGTTGCTGTATTTTCTCAAGAATTTCAATTTGATAAAAGTCTTAATTCGAAACGAAAAATCGAATTTTCTCCTTTTTCTGAGTCAGATTTTTACTCTGAAACGTCACAGTGCGCTTTGCTAATCGTTTGAATTGTTCTTGTATTGATCATTAAGCAATCTGTTTTTCCAAGAAACTGCCCTTCACAACTAGTAATCTGCAAGGGCGTCCATGAAAAAACAGTTTTTATTTAATTTTTAATAGTTCTGTTTCAGATATTGGGAGTGAACACCCAAAAAAATCTAAAAAAATGATGCGAAATCCTCTTAAAATAAGCTTTTAATCGATACTGTGACGAGTACGGCCCTGTCTATTCTAGAATGCTCCAGAAGGCCCGAGCAGTCTATGAGTCACCCGCCTCGCTCTAGAGCATTCTGGAAATTCCACACGTAATAAAAAGGTAGGGCGGATCAGCACAGGGACCAATTCAGCAGAGTGATTCGTAGCGGCAAGAGTTCAGTGAAAATAAATTAGTGTGTATATAAATTGTGAACAGACTTTGATAGAAATAGTTGTTTAGTTATTGGAACAGTAGTGTGTAAATAAGTGTAAATAAATAGTTTGAATATTCTAAACGTTTTGAAAACCAAGAAAACGTTACAATACATATCGAATTTGAATGAAGAAGAATTATAGCGTGAGGATTCATGCATAATTTCGTGAATACCTTATGAATAGTAGATAGTTAAATATTCATATAATACTTTTTAATTATTTTCAACTGAATTTGACCTATATTTTCTTCAAAAGGTATCACCGAAAATAAATATCAGATCAAACTGAAATTTGATAATTGTTCAATATCGACTCATTCCATTAAAACATTATTGATACTCTCCAAGTAAAAAATTTCTCTGAAGAAATTGTGAAAATTTTCGAATACATTTTTAGATTTCCTAACCAGTAGGTTTTTCATCGAGTTGCATCAGCTCTTCATAAGATATCGAAGAACTAACCTCAAAATTTTAAATTGGTATAACTCCAAAATCATTCAGCCGACTAAAACAAACTCAACCGAGATATTCAGGTTCTAAACCGAATTTAAACATTTCAAGCCTCTAGATCCTTCCCTTCTCAAGTGAAAGTTGGAGCACATACGGCAGGCCGGACGGCAGGATAGAATTGAATTTGACCACGGATTCTTCATCAGGTAGTTTAAACTAGTCGGCAAGTGCGCACATGCGATTTTCTGTCGTGTGACTCAATATTCGAGATCGCCAAGAAAGCCATTATTTGCGATTAATTGGTTGTATATGCGTGCATTCGTATTTAATAGTATGCGTTTCATTTCTGCGACTAAACGATAACGCGACATAAAATCGCATGTGCGTTCCTGGCCTCAGACACATAATTCGAAAATTATAGACATTCGGTCAAAACTATGAAGCGTAAGAAAAAGGACTTAAGCATATTCTTTTTCAGATATTGGTTGAACAACCCAACTCTTTAGGAGAAAATTTATTTGGCAAATATTCTTGAATAAAATTTTACAAAAAAAATGACATTTAGGTGAAAACAAATTGAAACCTATTCAATTCGAAAAAATTTGAATGTGAAGATGCCCTTCCAAATAACAATTATATAAGCAAAAACTATGAAAATAATAATTTTTTCGAGTGTTTTGGGGTTTTCTCTTTCAACATCTGTAAAAAAAATGAAACTTCTCAATTATAGAAATCGCCTATGCGGATTGAGCAAATGAAACTATTTGTCAGGGTCAATTACATAAAAAAATATTCCCTATAATAAAAGATTTCGAAGCAGTTGAAACGATTAAAGAATAGAACTGTAACGTTTCTCAGTATACATCTCCTTCATCCGACAATGAATTGAAAAGTCGTCAGAAAAATTTTTTGCAATATTAGATAATTACGGAGTCTCAATATAATCTCGTCAGTACTTCTTTAAATATTGAAGAAATAATCTCAAAATTTATTGCTCTGAAACTATTTAGCCGATTTTGCTCATCAACGAACTCAACCGATACGTTTTGATAGGCAAACTATGCTGAAAGTTTTAACCGCTAGCTCATTCCGTTCTGAAGTGATCGTGGCGAAGGACAGACGCCGGCTGGACAGAATTGCATTTGTTATCGGATTCTTTATTGATGAATCCAACTTCATGAAATAACATACATTCTAGCAAAAAAGCACGTCGTCCCCTACAACATGCGTTCAAAAAGAAGTGAAAGTTGAAAAAGAGTAAGAAAGAAAAACTCACCGAAGCAGAATTTACTAATTTTCGACTCGTGCTGTATCTGTTTCTTACAGGTTAAAATATTCTCCTTGGTTACTCAAAAAATCAATTCATCGCGCAATGTTTCTCGCATGAATTATGGCGAAATTCAAAAAAGTTAATTACAGTATTATAGAAAAATATGTGTTTGGATAAGCTTTCTATACAGGTAAACTCTACGATTGTTGTCGGACAGTTAACATAAGTAAAAAGACGAAATTTTTCAAATAGAATAAAAACATTCGTGCGAAGATTTCGCATTACTCTGTAAGCGCCTTATGATACAAGTTGAAAGCTTGTATCAGATAGTGTAAAATTGCTCAGGAATTGAAAACCCCTTTTATATTCAAATAGAAATTCTACTCATTCATGTGATTTCTTCAAAAGCTTTGCTCTCTAAAAAAACAGTTGAAACTGATGTTAGAAGTCAGGTTAATAATTTTTTTATATCGTTTCATAAACATCGGTATTTTTGATATGAAAGAAATCTGAACCGGCAATATGTAAATATTGCCATTTCATGAGCGAAATTCGAAATCATATTGTTCTACTTTCATGTGCTTCATTTGAATTTCGAAAGAAAGAATTATCATTCTAACATGACGGATTTTCCAGATGATATCTGCTTCGAATTTCGAATTATTAAGGATATTCTTTAATAGTCACAAATAAATATATTTATTTATTCATTTTAACAGTTCAGTTTTGATGCTGAACTTATATAATTCGTTTAAATTTTTTTTAAATGTCCCATGTGATATCGGAATTTTAAATCAGCTAAGTGTATTCCAGATAAAATTGGTGAAGTTCAGTGGAAATGACGCGTTTCTTTCTCAATTCAATTGAAAGATTTGAAGTGAGACATATTCGTTGGCAATATTATTAAATGGAAATTATATCTTTCCAAGAAAAAAATTTTGAATCAGTTAAAACTTACAAATCAGTAATATACCAACATCTCGAAATCAATTGAAATTCATATAAAATACAATCCCCATAAGAAAAAGAGGCAATTCGATATGAGTGATGTTTTGCCATGTAACAAGTCCTTGGAAAATCGTCATTATTTCCACAGAACACATATTTCCGAAGAAAATATTCTGCCTCAATATTTTCCCTGATAGCATTTTCTTTGATACGGTTGATAATTTCTAATTAAGTGAAAGAATACTTACCTACAGAGAGTTACACGAAGTACACACACACAAACGCGAACATAAAGTGAACGAGACAATGCAGATTTCCGTAGAAAAAGACTTCGATTATAGTGACAAAAAAGATGAATAATATACATCGAACAGATAAAGAGTTAAGAGATGAACTGAGAACAGATGTTGAAAATAGAGCCCGCCTTATTGAAGAAATGCCGATTGAAATTAAAGGAAAATCAAATCAATGATTTTTCATTGAAAGCTATGAACAAACTTCAACAAAAGTTAAAATATGAATGATTTCAAGATTTCGAATCAAATCAAGACTAAGCGACTCATTGGTATTTTGAATAATTACAGGATAAGCCAACGAAAAGTAAACGCATGAAATTTTGGGTAATTGCATATACAGTGCGCGACAAAATTATGGACAAATTCATTTTCTCAGAAGAAAAATATTTGGCAACAAAATACTGAAACAGACCAATTTTTGTTTCACTTTTACCAAATTTATATGCATTTTTGAAATATTTTTGTTACACCCTGTCCATCCCCATCAACCCTTTGAATTTTTCGAATAGGGAAAGTAGGTCATGTGGTACTTTTTTGGCAAGGTCTTTGTATCTTCTTTACAGCGTGCAGAAATTTTCAAGGACAAAAAAATTTTTATTGAAAAATTAGTTAGTTCAAAGAGATTTTCAGTAGGTGCACTTTGTCATGGCTTATTTACTTTGAGAATATGGTACCTGATAAAATTTGTCACCGAATGAAAGTCGACCATTACAGTTTTAATCATGCACAACTTTCAACCCCCTGACGCGAAAAATTTGTTTTTTTCTCCATCGAAGGTTTCATAGGGATTGGAAGTTGTGCATGAACAAAACTGTAATGGTTGACTTTCATTCGGTGACAAATTTCATCAAGTACCATGGTCTCAATGTAAATGAGCCAGGACAAAGTGCACATACTGAAAACCTCTTTGATGTAACCAATTTTCCAAAAAAAAAATTTTCTTGGAAATTTCTGCACGCCTATGAAGAAGATACAAAGAACTTGTCAAAAAAGTACCACATGACCTTCTTTCCCTATTCAAAAAATTTAGAGGGTTGATGGGGATGGCACAGGGTGCAACAAACATCCTTCAAAAATGCATAAAAATGTAGTAACAGTGAAACAAAAATTGACCTGTTTCAGGATTTTGTTACCAAATATTTTTCTTCTGAGAAAATGAATTTGTTCCATAATTTTGACGCGCATTATATGTATTTCAAAATTACGTTGTCTCACCGGTATATCGTGTGATAAAAAACTGCCATATATATTCGATTGAAGGAGATACCGTTCATTTTTCATTTTTTATATCATAGAAGAGGTAAATAATCTAGGAAATTATAACTCAATGATAAATGTCCTCATAGTGAAGATCTCGAATTTTGTCAAAACATTACGGTGAGAACCTTTTTATGCAAAATTTGGTGAGGATCATATTTACGGAATCATAGAGCGGATTCCACCCTCTCACAAAGTCTTCTTTGATATATGAGCCTAATGTCTGATCAAAGCACGAAACGTTTAGAAATAACATCCGAATGAATAAATTTTGAGTTGGACGGTTTTGTTGGAAGGAAAGCTATTTTCGAAAAGCTCAAACATGACAAGGTAAGTAACAATAATCGTATCTCTGTCTACGTCAATCCAGGGCATGAATCAGAATGAACCCCCATAAAAACATTATTGCTTTCAAGAAAAGAGAAGTAAAAATTATAGCTCGGCATTCGGCATAGTGAACGGACCGACAGTATCTGTAATTTTCGAATTTTTTTACGAAAATAGTATCAAACGACTAGGTTGGACTTACTAATGACAAATCCGGTCAAAAGCAATTTGGTCCGGCCAGGCGTCTGTAGGCACGATTACGGTCGTAAGGAAAACCCTATCGAGTCTAAACTTATAGGGTGGGTTGAGTTTTTTTAATTGGAAAAATTCGACAAACGGTTTCGTCAGTTGAAATTTTGAGGTTATTTTCCTGATACTTCAGGAACTACATGAGCGATTAGATTGAAACTTGGCAGTTAGTTGAAGCACAACTTTTTGCGGAATTTTGTTGAGATCATACTGTGAATAAATCTGAATCAAATATATTTTTTTCGGAAACTATTCATCGTATTCAAGATAATTTCCGATCAGACGTTGAACTTTATATTTCACAGCATTTCAGTTCAATACAATCATGATTCTTTGAGATAATCCAGGGCTGGTGTCATAATTTTTCTCGTGTCTACGAAACCACCGAAGTCTACGGAGAATCTTCCGTTCTTCTCTATGGTGTAGAATGAATTTGCTTCATGTAATGCTATATTTTGAGTGAAAAATGTTGAAACGTTACAAATATAAGAATCTTAAATAACATCACGATGAAAAATAATTGGACCAATTATTTAAAAACTTTTTGTTTCAAATTGCCTGTAGGATGTCTGTGAAATTTGGGTAGTAATAACTTGCACAATCATTTTGTTGGTGTTTTCTGGGTTTCCAATACCAATGTCTGAAACAGAACTATTTAAAGTGAATAAGTAACTAAGTTTTATTGAAAAATTTCCTTTCGGATTGCAGGATTGAACTGTTTGTCGAGGGCAGTTTGAAGGAATTTAACTTGCACACTCTAGGCATTGTTAATATTGCTGCATACTCAAGCGGCATTATCTTGATACGATTCTTGGGCTCTAGCGGATATGTTATGGACGTTTCTCAGGATGAAATTTCCACAGGACAATGATCGACTTGCAATATATACAACATTATAGCTGTTATGAAATCTAAATATTGGAAACAATGGGATCAATTCAACCATAATCACTGAGCCCTAACGAACTCCGATGACAGCGGCAAAACAACATTTTTTTTTCCTATAATAATATACATTCCAACTTGTTATTGTTTTGTTCGCTCGACTAATTCAGTATTTGAAAACAAATCACAACCAATAAATCATAAACAAATAGGGCTGAAATGTTCAGAAAGCATAAAAAAAAAATTGAAGCCTAAAATGGCAGTTTTGACCAATTTCGTATCTCAACCCCGGAAATTATCGACCAATGAATCGGCAAATTGGAATAAATTTCACTTTTGTACCAATTTCCTTTTGATTATCAGTATGTTCTTCGGGCTTTTTCCTTTACATGGTATACAAGAAGCCAATGTGAAGCAATTGATTTTTCGATGGAAATCCCTTATGGTTTTCCACTCGATATTCTTGATGAGTTCTGGCTTAATAATCAGTTTGGGGACTATTCCTTGGATTTTGAGAGATGTCTCCATGCATATAGATTTATGTGAGTCAACCACACCACCAATCTATGTTGACCTACTTTTAAACGGACAACCAGTGAAGTTCGAATTGGACACTGGGGCAGGTATTTCTTGCATTCCTCACAATTGGTTTAGGGAAAATTTGAAAAATGTAACATTGAATAGTACTAAGATTCATTTAAAGACCTATAGCAGTCAAATTTTAACACCATCAGGTGAAATTTTTCTTGATGTGCAAATAAGAGATAAATTGATCAATAATTGTAAATTTATAGTTGTAAAAGAGGCTACTCGATTATTGTTCGGAAGGGACTTATTTCATAAATTCAACTATTCGCTTGCAGGAAATTTTCAAGGTACTGTGACAGAGAATATTCTAAATTTAGATAACCTGAAATTATCTGATCTATTTAATCGCTTTGGTAATTTATTCAAAAATGAGTTAGGCACTTATAATGGCGAAGTTATTAAGCTGGAACTCACTGAACCAGTCAAGCCAATTTTTCACAAACCTCAACCAATTCCATTTGCATTTAGAGAGAAAGTTCGTGAAGAGCTAATCAGATTAGAAAAAACAGGAGTTATTACAAAAGTAGATAATTCTGATTGGGGAACACCTCTCGTCCCTGTGTTAAAAGCAAACGGTAAAGATGTAAGGGTGTGTGCCAATTACAAAATCACTATCAACAAATTTTTAAAAGATGATAATTATCCTTTGCCACGTATTGAAGAAGTTTTTCATGCATTACAGGGCGGTCAAAAATTCACTATTTCAGATATTTTAAATGCTTATAATAACCTAGTATTAGAGGAAACCACAAGGAATTTACTAGCGTGGAGCACTCCTTATGGCATATACAGGGTGATTCATTAAGGTTGGCCACCGGCCGTATCTCGGAAACCGTTTATCCCATGACTTCCGGAAAAAAAATCTAATGACAAACTCGGCCCCTAGAAAATGATTAAAAATATTTTAAAGTTCGTAGTTCCCCACTAGAGGGCGCAATCTATCACTTGTAAAATATAATCTCATTTTTTACGAAATATTCTCCAGCTAACAGTGGTGAAGAATAATAAAATAAGAATCTACTCTTTCTATTCAACAACTTTTGTTTCAGTAATTTTTCTATATCTCCTATTTTTTAGTGATGGGATGGATAAACTTTTCTTCACGAAAAAAACATTCTTACTCCTGTATGGGTAAACCGATTTTCACGTAATTAGATTTCATTTGAAGGCCATCCAGAACAGATCACATAAACATATGACAACAATATACCGGGTGATCCAATTGAAAACTACAGACTGTTTTATGTCACTTCGCCCTATTTGTGCGTTTTACTGGAAAATTTCAAATGCAATGCTATGATTCTAACTGAGTGAGAATAAGCCAAGCATTATCACCTACTGATTTTTTAAAATCGCAGACAGATATCATTGGTCGTTTCCGAGTTATTGGCATTTTTGTAAATTTTGATAAGTATTGATTAACCCTGTGAAATGCAGGAGGAATTAAGTTATTTCATCTCTAAACAATTAGATGAAAGGAAAAAACTCATCAAAACAATGAAACAAGCTGATTTAGAACCAGTAAGCTTTGGCGATACTGTTCATTTCCGGTATCTATAGCTGAAAAAGTTTTTAAGGACGATTGCAAACCACTATTCTATGATGCCCCATTATTCAAACGAAGAATCATATGACATGCTTAATGTTCATTTTGAATGTTTAGAAAATGCAGTAGCTGGAAGGGAATACCCGATATGATATCCTGAAAGACGTCGTCATTCCAAAAGGGTATTCAAAAGATTGACACGAAGAGTGCGAGAAACTGGTAAGGTTCAATATCTTGGAAAAAAAAATAGAAAATGTAGAAGCCGTAATGAGGATAATATCATAAAAGTTTTGGCTTATTAACAAGACAAAGTAGCTTGAAATTTTAACGGAAGATGTTCCAATTCTTTTAGAAAATATTGCTATTCAAAGCAGGTTAGATATGTGGTATCAACAAGATGGTTGCCCGGCGCATTATGCTGCTAATGTTAGAGAATATTCATATAACGTCTTCTCAAAGAGGTATATTGGACGAGGGAGTATTTTTCCATGGCCAGAAAGATCACCCGGCCTCACAGTATTAGTTTTTTTATTTTTGGGGGAGAATAATATAAACACTTAGTTTTCCGAACACCCCCCCACTACAAGTGAGAATATTCAAAATAGATTTCGACAGGCAGCTTCTTCTCATACTGAAATTGTGGCCAGTGTCAACTCGACGAAAGAAGACTGAATTTATGTGTAGAAAATAATGGTAGACATTTTAAATATTTGTATTGATTAGGTGTAATTGTTGTTTTTCTGTTCAAATATTTTCGTTGTTGCTAATTTTTGTTTTATTTTATCACATCATTGTTATTTCATGTGTGTTGAGTATTTTGCTGCGTTGTCATGACGCATAAAGTCACTTCCTTGTTTATTCAAGCTCACAGAAAGGATCAACATTGATCAAAATTTACAAAAATGTCAAAACTCCGAAACGACCAATGATATCTGTCTGCGATTTTAAAAAATCAGTAGGTGAAAATGCTTGGCTTATTCTCACTCAGTTAGAATCATAGCATTGCATTTGAAATTTTCCAGTAAAACGCACAAATAGGGCGAAGTGACATAAAACAGTCTGTAGTTTTCAATTGGATCACCCGGTATATTGTTGTCATATGTTTCTGTGATCTGCTTTCGATGGCCTTCGAATAAAATCTAATTACGTGAAAATCGGTTCACCCATACAGGAGTAAGAATGTTTTTTTCGTGAAGAAAAGTATATCCATCCCATCACTAAATAATAGGAAATATAGAAAAATTACTGAAACAAAAGTTGTTGAATAGAAAGAGTAGATTCTTATTTTATTATTCTTCACCACTGTTAGCTGGAGAGTATTTCGTGAAAAATGAGATTATATTCTACAAGTGATAGATTGCGCCCTCTAGTGGGGAACTACGAACTTGAAAATATTTTTAATCATTTTCTAGGGTTCGAATTTGTCATTAGATTTTTTTTCCGGAAGTCATAGGATAAACGGTTTCCGAGATACGGCCGGTGGCCACCCTTAATGAATCACCCTGTACAAGGTGAATCGCTTGAGTTTTGGAACAAAGCCCGCTTGTAGTATTTTTCAAAGAATAATGGAAAAGGTTTTACAAGGTTTAAGAGGAGTTGTAAATTTCATAGATGATATTATTGTTACAGAGAATAATGATAAAGAGCATTTGCAAAACTTGAATGCGGTATTAGAGAGATTGAACAAGGCAGGTTTCAGATTAAATAAGGGTAAATGTGTATTTTTTCAAGATAGTGTCAAATATTTAGGAAATATTATTAGTGCGAAAGGCATGCAAAGGGATCCTGAAAAAGTTCAAGCTATCACAAAAACCCCAAAGCCCACAAATGTAAGTGAAATTGAAGCATTTTGCGGAATGGTAAATTATTATGGGAAGTTTATACCTAATTTGTCAAGCATATTGAAACCATTATATCGGTTAACTGAGAAAAATGTAAAATTTATCTGGAGTAGTATAGCAACACCGGTTCGGGGCCAACCTTGACCATTTTTACCTACTAAATTGCCTACTAAATTCTAAGGTCCATTTTGGAGAAATTGTACCATTCCGTAGACGTGTATGAGGGGTTTTCAAGGTCATTCAGATTTCACAAATTTTTTCCAAGTTTGAAATTTTTTTCTAAGTCTGGAGGCCTCCGGGGGCAGAGGGTGAAGGGTGAGGGGGCGAGGGGCGAGGGGGCGAGGGGTGAGGGGGTGAAGGGTGAGAGGGTGGGAGGATCCGGCGTGAGTTGACGTAAAACTTTTTTGTATTTTCATTGGGATTCGAACCCAGGATTCCTAGCTGTGAGATAAGCACTCTAACCATGCGGCTATCTAAGGTATTGGGTGTGAGTGTAGAAATGTTGTATAGAAGGAAATGTAACCTTAAAATATAGATAAGAACTTTCTGAATAAAGGATATGAAATCACGGCAAAATGGATGAAGTAGAAGACAACTTAAAATTATCTTTATTCATCTCTGAAGGTCAGAGAGTAAATCAAAATGGCCGTAGTCGTGTAGGTACGAAAAATCTGAGGACATAATCCGAAATGGCCTAGATAACACAATGAGCGTAGTCGTGAATAAAAATCGATATTTTCCATATCTGTATGAAAAAATCGAAAGATCAAGCCTGAGCGAACGTTACGGGTATGTCCCTGTATAAATATTTTCCCGTATCATCGGAAGACACGGCACACGTTTATGAATTGACCTTGCGGTTAATAAGCTCGTGGAGTCCAGATAGCATATCGTGAACGTTTTGCAGCCATCCGGAAATGGTTTATGATTTCAGAATTCAGAAAAAGACCATTTACTTATAATATGTTTATTCAATTCAATAAAATCACATTTGAAGTAAGAGTTGTTTTACATATTTATATACAGTCGGATCAGAATGAGATCCTATACATCCTATTTGATTATCAAAATGCAATTTGCCTGTTATTCCTCGATTTAAATTATCTAAAATGTTCTTATGATAGCTATTATTAAAAGGGTCAAACTTAAAGCTAATTCCATGTTGCTCAAATTCTTCTAATAAATTACATAACAAGATGTACTCTCCACAATATGATGCTGATGCTATGAGTTCATCTACAAATGCATGGAGCGGCTTATAATTCGACCAAATATTACTTATTGAATAATAAATATGTAACGCATCTGAACTTTTCAACGATTCACATGATCCATTCAGCAACATTTGTACGTTCACTATATCATAGGATGATAGATTCCCATAATCTTCTAAAATATAGTTCAGCTCATTCAATGACACTTCTTGGTTGTCTATCGATGATTGTATATCTTCGATGAGTGCGTCATTTTTCTTCTTATGATTGAACACTTTCTTGATAATTTCCTGTGGCGCCCGATATATCACCAGTTCACGAAAAATTGTTGATGGTGTGAATAACCCCAGATCATTCAGAACTTTTGAGAATTTATCACTATCATGATATACCAGAGCAAAATGTAGTTCTTGGCAGAGATAACTATAAAATGCTTTAGATTTATTGAACTCGTATACCTCCATTATTAACAGTTTTAACTACTGATTGAAGATGATTTAAAAATCATATTTATATATCATCATCCCCACTCCATCTAATTTGTGTTACTGATAATGATTTGATTTGTTATGATCATACTCAAAAGATTTTTTAATTGTTGAAGTAATCCATCCGATTGACATGGTATTTTCAGTAATGTCTCCATTTCAAATTTATATGATCCAGTTGCTTTGTTGAGGAATTCATTGAATTCATATATCATATCATCTTTAATGAAGTAAATTATTCCATCTATATATCTGAATACAGATGAAAAATTACCAGGTATTCCAGGAAATATTTCGCTTATAAATTTTACAGACTTCCTCTTTAATTCACATTCGTCAATTTCCATACAGTAATTATTATCATAAAAGATATATGTTTTTCCTTTGTAGCTATTGAAAATACCATGAATTTTTGCTCCATGAGGTAGACCTAAATAACGATAATCATGCATTTGTTTCACAGCAAAACTATTTGGATCAATTATATATAGCCTATTAAGATGGAATATTCCGATTTCATCATTCGGTCTTTGATATATTTGGATGGAATGGTTCCTGAAATCTATGTTACCTAAGGGTATATACTCTATAGCTCTCAATGGAGAGTGTATTTTCTTATCATTGAGGGAAATTGTCCATACCCAACCATTATATAAGAGATAAATATGATTATTGATAATGGTGATCCTTTCAATTTTGTTCTTTACTTCACACAAATTAGGTTTTACATAATTTTCAATAGATTTCTCAGTAGTTGGACTCGATTTCGTTGTTGTTCGTGCCGTTGTGGTTTGAGTTGTTTTCATTGTAGATTTTGTAGTTGGTCTATTTGAGAATCCATATAATGATTGAATCGCATTCAAATCATCTTGCGGTAATATATTATTTTGTATATCATATTCCGCATAATAAGGGGCCATAATAGCATTGCTCTCTGCAGAATGTGCTAATCCTAAGGCATGTCCAATCTCATGAATTAAAACTAAATATAGAGAGGTGAATCCTGAAGGTGGGAGACCTAATCTTCTAAACCATCTCTCGGCAGAATCGATATGGATTTCAACACACCGATCATTATCGGGAAAGAATGCATGCGCCAATACAGTTCCAGGGCCATCAAACGTCCAACATTCATCATTACCGCGACAAGTATTAGTCTTGTTATGTTTACCTAAACTGTACTTTAAGAGAATATCAGGATTATAATCATTTTTGGTAAATGTTAATCCTGAATTTTCACTCCAAATTTCGAACGATTTAGATGCTATATACAAATCATCTTGATTACCTCTTTGGAATTTCCATTTAATATTTTTTTTCATCCATTTACCCGTAACTACATAAGATTGAAAGAAATCAGCAACGCCACATCTTGGCTTTTTCATTAGTTCGATCACTTCACTATTCAAGGTACCAGTTTCAGAAAGTTTAAAATACTCTTGAAATTTCAAGATTGAATCAGTTAATCGTGTTCCTTCAGACACTTCTGTTTCTGAATGGTTATTATGTATAAGATATCCATACTTCGTTAAATATGATTTAGCAATTTCCATCTCATCATTCGATGATGTAAAATGAAATGAAATCAACAAAAAAGCTACTGTGAGGAACATTGCGTCCTATATCAATGAAATTAAACTGTATACTGATAAGTATATTCGAATCTCGATGTATTTAAACGTTAGTCTTTGAATCTTTCTACATATACTCTGTGACGATGTTCGGGCTGAAGAAATTCACATATTATATTTTCAAAATGATTCGCCCTGTACCTAAACCTTTCACTATCCCTTGCGAATTGTTCCCAAGGTCCTTTTCTTGCTTCTCTATGAGCAAACGACCATTTCACCAACAGGTGAACTGTACATAACTTGGGTCCTTCAGCAAACTTAACTTTCTTATCTCTATCATGTCGTCTCTTTATTTCTTCCATGATATATTACCGATGGAATTCATCAATATAATGATCGATATTCCAAAATTTCACTTCATTTAACAGACTGTCGGACAGCCTATTCAAATTTCAGCATCAGATATGATAACCACTCCGTTCGACTTCAGGTGTTATTCATTAAATACATTGTGTATATTTTATCTCAATGTGATTAGATATGATGGCCACATCGTTCAACTGCGTACGATGCGGTTTTTATCGCAATATCGTCAACTCGCGGTGTTATGCAATCTTTACATGTTTACGTCTTACGATTTTCAAATAAAAAATACTGATCCACAGACTTCCTGAAATTTATCATAAAAAGCGGTTTTTTCACTTCCTTCATGAATCCCATTTGAAAAAAGGAGAATCTCAGATATTTTTATTCCACCTTAAAAATGTATTGTGAAGTTATTAATATACTACGTGTACTACGTATGAATGGGATTGACTGTAATCCCATAATCGATCACTGGCATGATTCACTAGTGGCTGCAGAAGTGCCCATAGAAGTTCCCATACCCATAGAAGTATTGCCACAGAATTGGGGTGGTGAGTTCCAGCTGTCACCCCAGATGCTACATCATCTCAATTTGAATCAGGGGTATGATAACATACTACCACCATACGATGAAGTGATGTTGCGAATGCAATATGAAGCACAATCATCATCATCACAAAATCAGATCTCTTATGATGACCTACCACCGTCATATAATGAAGTGGCGATTTTATCAGATGATGATGACGATGATCTGTCACCCCAGATGCCACACCAGCTCAATATGAATCAGGGGTATGATGACATACTACCACCTTACGATGAAGTGGTGATTTTATCAGATGATGATGATGATCTGTCACCCCAGATGCCAGATATGAATCAGGGGTATGATGACATACTACCACCTTACGATGAAGTGGTGATTTTATCAGATGATGATGAAATGTAAATAAAAAATGATTTTTTAATAAGTGTTTTATTCATTTATACATAGTTTATAAAAAATTCCAAATTTTACAAGATGAATATATCTAGGCTTACATTTCAAATTTTTAAATCTATTAGCATTATTAAAAACATCATTCCATTTATCATTATATGGTTTATCCATTGTTGACTTCATCGTACACCAGATGTCTACTAACTAAAGTGTCTACTTCTGGTAAGTATGAACACACCCATCTATATAGATCATCACAATTACTGACAGTACACATACATTGATTTAGAATGTGACTCATGCACTTTGGGGATTTCTTCTCGAATTTTGGTGGGTTCCATCCATAGTTTTCCACATTCAGTACTTGTACATCTTTCACCATTTTTTTCAAAAAATCATACTTTTGATGCCCATTCACGTAAATGATATCATCACTTTGTAAAATACTTGTCAAAATCTCACATAATTTTCCATATTCAATGTGTCCTGATGTATATCTCAATCCATGATGTTTTCTTTCCAAAAATCTTACACTTTTCTTATCCTTGACATTTAGAGATGAAAATTCTTTTGGAGGCATCATAATGAAATGCGACATTTTATTTCCCATTGCAAACGATAGCTCCTTTACACAAAATTCTCCATCTATCGAAAACCCTTGAATATCACATATGATTATACGCATTTTTCCTCACAAATTTGTAATTTTCGTAATTTCTTCTGTTAACGGCTTGAATTCTATAATACAATCATGTACTATAATACATAAAACTCTCGTATTATTTGGAAATCCCTTCGAGGACTCTATTTCTAGTTTCACATCAATTGTTGCAGCTTTGAATGTCTGATCTCTTCTGGAACAGTCCAGTACAAAAACGGGCTTTTCTTTAAATTCACTGAAAGTCAGGAGTGGGGATTTCTTAAATATTCCGTAACTCTGAGCAAATTGTGTGTAATTCTGATAAGCTTCAGCATATTCATTCTTATCGAAATTCAAACGTAAATTTTCTTGTGGAATGATGTCCGAATTCAATAATGCACGTATATCTGTTATATTCATATGATTGAATTCGGTTATGTCCATAGAACTATTATTTTTCTTATCAGTTTGAAACCCACAAATTATAAATCTTGGACACTCGATTTCTGTAGATGTTTTAACAGCCCAAATCTCCTTATTACCCCCATGTGGTAATGTTGGTAATTCATGAATCTCCCACTTCCTGAATGGCATTAATATAGGTTTATTAGACCTTATAGCATTCAATAAATCCATCTTTATAATATCATTCGGATAAATATGTTTCACCTTCAATTCCATACTATCAATGATGATTTTTGCTTCTGTATGATCCTTAGGATCAGACGATGTTATTTTTATCGCATTATTATCGTTTTGTGCTCTGAAGAATCGAAACGTTTGTTTACCGCACATAGCCATTTGATAATCTTTGAAAAAGTTGAATAAATGATAGAGTGGTATTCTGAATATAAAACTTCCATCTGTGTTCACGGTTGGCGATTTCGGGTAGTTCCATCCTCCCGTTTCGAGTAGTTTTGAATCATCCTCCTCATAAACTAGGTATCCTCGCATTGTTGATATAATACCTGGATCTCGAACATTCTCTATCTCCATACCGCAGAGTTCATAAATAATTGAATCGAAAAGAAATGCTCCAGCATTTTGAACTAGTTTAACATCTCCATTACCTTTTGTTTTCTGTACTTTTCCTTTGATGATAATAGCAGCATCATACATCAGAAGCCAACAGTCTGTTCGATTTATCGTGATTTCAACGACATCGGAATGATTGAAGGATTTAACGAATGGTAAATAGGTTCGACTTTCAATTTTTACTATAGATTCATCGGTGTTTACGGGTTGATAGAGGTTGAAAACGTGATTGGACAACATGACCAATTGATTGTAGGAAAATCCAATTTTCGTGAGAAAGATGTTTGTGCGGTTTTGATAGTTGTTGTTTATCAACTGATTGATTGTAGTATGTAGTTTGATATTTATATGGAACGACTAAGGGCATCGTTTCAATTGTAATCTTATAATTATCTCCTCGCCTTGAAAGTTTACCAATTCACCGTCTTGATCAAGAACTTTCACTGTGATATTATGTATTCGATGTGTTGTTATAGGTAAGTATACCACCTTGTTGGGGATCTCGTTCACTCCGTAACCAGGATCACTATTAATCGCAAATCCATAAAGTGAATGAGATGGGAGTTCATTGATAAATGAACCCTCTATCAAGTTGCAATCGATATTTATTGTTCGAACTTTGATGATATCCACTGGTAAATCTGACTCATGAACTTTACCTGCCTTGAGAATTTTCGATGAAAATCCTAATAGAGCACCAATAGAATCCTTCGGTCCAAAATCAATATCATATTTTTCATGAAATATTTCGCACTTTAAAGTATTATTATTAGGTCTCAAGAAGAAAGGAGATTGCCCTTTATCAGAAGTTTTTATTTCAAGTTTTCTTCTTATGAATTCCTCCATATCTGATATTTCATAAGTTCCAATTGGAAAGGTTAAAACTTTATCTTCACCATCCAGGGAATAATATAATTTATTATATTTTTCAACATTCGGGATAGTGTTATATGTATAGAATCCTATCAAAGCCAAACCATAGTTGAAATTACTGTTCAGCTCTATGGGAACAGCAAAATCAATCGATAAAATTGATGATCGATTTTTAAGTGTGAACAACATCGACATGACTGATATACTGTGAAAAATCTCTTTAATCCTATTAATTTATTGAATCAGAAATCTCAAACATAAATGACCACAATTGGATGTATTGATTTGTTGATAAGTATCTCTATTGTACTTCACTTTGCAGGATTTTAAATAATGAATTAGTTCCTTGGGAGGTTTGAGATTTCCGAAACTATCAAAATATTCAACCTCATTACCATACTTTTTATATGCTACCCAATGCGTTCCAGGACCCTCAACTGAATCTAAATTGAGAATTGCACATTCATTTTTATTTGGGAATTTTGGTAATGTATTTCTCATGAAAACACCTCTGAAATGTTTTATTTTCATTTCTCTCGCAAAAGATTCGATTTCATAATCATAAAGGGCCCGTTTGGGCAGCTTATCTAGTTTTTTGACTGTTTTCTAATATATAAACCAAATCCACGTTTAGATTTTCTTATGAAAAGCCCATGTCCTATGGACTCCATCGCTTTGTTGTGTCGATGATCTTCTTCCAGTTTTTTCTTAGCATTATTAGCATCAATTACCGTTTTTGCAACAGCGCTAGCTCCACCTAACATGGTTCCTAATGCTGACAGTCCTGCGAATATGGGTATGAGTGGTAGAATTCCACCAGATTTTGATTCGAATGGTATGATGCGTGGAATTTTAATATTTTTCTTTCCACCTGCTTTCTTAATTGCAGTTCGAGCTGTTTTGAGGGCAATCAACGTTGATTTTCTCAAATCATTGCCCCCTGATTTCTTCAAAATTTTATGAGTTGGTTTCAAGACAAAACTTCTGAAAGATTTTTGACTATTTCGAAGACCCATACCCATCTTCCGTTTCATTTTCATTGCTCCGGTGACTAACAAGGCGGCACTTTTCTCCTTAAATGTACCGTCTTTGGACTTCACTCGTTCCCAAGCTTTGTCTTCTAATATTCTATCAGCAATATGTCTATCAGACAATTCAGTATGTTTGGAATAAGCTATATCGTGTTCCTTACAAGCTTCATCAAGTTTATTTTTACCGGGATCGTTTCTAGCAAGACGTTCTTCGAGTTTTGTTCCAGGGCCACAATAATGATATCCAGGTAAATGTAACTCGAAAGGTAATTTATTAATTATTGAATTCACTAGACCGCCCCCTTCGAATGATAACATAATAATGATAATATTGCATAAAGAATTTAATATTTATAGTCCTATCTATATGGATTTCTGTTTAGTAATGAAGAATATACGAATTGAACAACATCATGCTGTGTTACCAGTTCAGAATTTAGATTACCTGGATGAAAAATTTGAACTTGAAAAAAGTAGAAAACATGGTGATCTATTCCCAAACAGTTGTAGATTCATATTTGCAGGTCCAAGTGGATGTGGAAAGTCAAATGCGTTATTGAGTTTAATTTTCGATTTAAATGGTTTGAATTTTGAAAACGTATACATTTACTCAAAGAGTCTATACCAATCGAAATATCAAATTTTAGAACATATTTTAAGTAAAGTGAATGGTGTGGGTTATTTCCCATTCAAGGAGAATGCTGAAATTGATGAACCGAACGATGCGAAAGCAAATTCTATTTTTATTTTTGATGACGTCATAGGTGAAAATCAAGATAAAATCAAATCATATTATGCTATGGGCAGACATAAATCGATTGATGTAGCATTTTTATGTCAGACATATGTTGCAGCCAAAAAACATATCATTAGAGATAATGCTAATATATTAGTCATATTCAAACAAGATGATGTGAATCTTAAACATATATTCGATGAGCATGTATCACCGGATATGACCTATGAAACATTTAAAAAAATTTGTAGAATATGTTGGAATGATAATTTTGGATTTTTGGTAATTGTTAAAGACTTTGATTTGAACAATGGACGCTATCGATTAGGTTTCGATAAATATATAGCGCTGGATGATTGATAGTCATTCGAATGCGATGCTTTCCAACATGAAGACCAAATCAGATCGAAATAGAAAAATTATTATTCAACAACTCATACGAAATATTAGGAAAAAATATGCCGGACTCAAACTGGGGAAAATTGCGGGTGATGAAACATTGGAAAGACTTTATACACCAATCACAAAACAACTCAAACGTATAGAAGATGAACTCGGTAAAAAAAATAGCAAAACTATTGATTTGAAGAATTTATCTGAAAAGATTCCAAAACCGCAATTTTCATCAACACCAGATAATAGAGTTTTTCCTCGTAAAAGGAGTCAAGAGATACCTTTTAAGCCATATAAGAGAATGAGTACCATTATGAAACCGTCACATTTCCGTTCACCTGAAGAGAAAAAAGGAGAAGAAAAGGTCGAAAATATTGACATTGATGATGAAAAAGAAGAAGAAGAAGAATATAAGTCCTCACCATTTACACCGATAATGAAATTTGAAAAACCGAAAAAAATCAGTTTGAAACGACAATTAGTAAATTATTTACCTACAAAAGAAATTGCTATATCAAAAAATGATGATGATGATGATAATGATGACCATAGGGGAAATGATTCGGTTTTCATTGATGGAGACAATAATGAATCTGAACAGTTCGTCAATGAATTGAGTGATTACCATAATGCTGAAACTTATTTAGAACAATATCCAGAAAGGGTTAGAGATTATGTTTATTCGGCTTTAACACAACGAGATAGCTATGATCATGCTTACGGACCTAAATATAATCATAAACTTTCAAAATGGACCTTAGGTAAAACAACTGTAGACTTTCACCAGAAAACTGGTGACTTACTGATTGGTAATGAAAGATTTAGTGGTACAGATGGGCTTTATAATTTGCTGTTTAAAAAAGAACCACAAGAGTATAATAAATCTGATTTAGAAAATTATCATAAAATACTGAAAATGACCAATGTTCATAGGAGAGAATTCAATTCTAATAATCCTGTTAAAGCGAATAAAGGATTTAAATATCGTGAAATCATAAAACCATCAACTGGTCATGGATTAATGACATTCAACGAAAATCCTATTGAGTATATTTATTGGAATGATGTGAATGAAATTGTTAATAGACTTCGATTACTCTATGCATCCAAAATGGCTGGAAATACGTCTGTTGATAATGAAATAGAGTCAATAGTCGAGGAGCTTCGAGAAGAAAAAGTTATATATTGAATTGTATTGAGAGCAAAGCGATAAATTCAATATGTCTCTCGATAAGTTCGGACGTTCTTCAACTCATAGAAGTAAATTAAGAAATATTCAATCAACTATCCCTATCTTTCCGCGAACCTCAGATGGTGACTTTGATTTCGGCAACCGAAAATTATGCAATGTGGGTAAACCTTTAGTCGATTCCGATAGCGCTAATAAAGAATATGTAGATATTCAATTCGATACAATACATAATCAAATCAAATTGAATACCACAGAATTTGGGAAGTTAGGACTGATTTTTTATCAATTCAAGGGTGAAGTTAATAATAGATTAGATAATTTTCACATTGAACAAGATAAAATTGATGAAAAAATTGAACAAAAGTTTGAGTATTTGAAACAAGTAAGTAATCACATAAGGACTTCACTTTCGAGGGAATATTATAACAAACTAGAACTTGAAGCATTTCTACAATCCCAGGACGATAGATTGCTCTCACTTCAAAATAAAGTAATTGGAGCATTAGATAGATTGAATAGTAAAATCAAGCTATTGGATAACAAATATCCCAATCATGCAGACGAAGGAGAAAATACAACTGGTTCGAGAGCTACACAAACCAATTCGCAAAAACTTCCCTCGGAGAAGAACCATAATTAAAGGATTAAATGATCTGTGGCAAGCTGATTTAGCACAAATGGATCTTTACGCGAAGCAAAATAAAAATTTCAAATATATTTTAGTAGTTATAGATTGTTTTAGCAAATTCGTTCGAGTGATGGCACTTAAAACAAAGACTGGTATAGAAGTATCAAATGCATTCAAGAAAATTTTGATTGATAGCAGAGTTACACCGAGAAATCTTCAAACTGATCAAGGGAAGGAATTCTTCAATGCGAATTTTCAATCTATTATGAAGAAAAATAACATAAGACATTATTGTTCTTATTCCAAAACCAAAGCTTCTATGGCTGAAAGGGTTATAAGAACTATTAAGGAAAAATTATTCAAATACTTCAGTTTGCATGGAACATATAAATGGATCGATAACTTATCCAGTATTGTCAATGAATATAATCAGACGAAACATCGTACTATCGGAATGAAACCATGTGATGTTGATAAGAAAAATGAGCAAAGTTTATTGGAAACTAGATACAATCATATCAAGATCGCTGGAAAGGGAAAATTCGAGGTTAATGATATGGTGAGGATCAGTAAAGCCAAACATGTATTTTCAAAAGGTTACACGCCCAACTGGACCACAGAGATTTTTAAAATAAAAAAAGTTCAAGTAACCAATCCTGTAACATATCTTCTTGAGGATTTGAATAATCTTCCTATAGGGGGCGCTTTTTATGAGTTTGAGTTACAAAAGGTGAAATATCCAGACGTATTTTTGGTGGAAAAGGTCCTTCGTCGAAAGGGAAAGAAAGTCTTAGTTCGTTGGTTAGGCTTGGACAAGTCACACGACTCTTGGATTGATTCGATAAATATATTTTAGAATTGATTCTACAACGAAATGGATATACTGGATAAGCATCTCAAGAATATTCGAGATTTGAAGAAACAAATTCATGAGTATGAAACTAGACGGAAGATGATAAGAAGTTTCGGACGATTGTCAATTTCCGGCCTGGATTCGAGGAGGAAGTTCCATCCAACATCTCCATTTTCATTAAGTTAGAATGAAATAAGTATGTAAAATATTCAAATGATTATTGGAATATTTGGCTATAGGACAATAAAATATGTATTAAAATAAATTGTTTTTTATTTATTACAAATAATATTATAAATCATATATGGGGGGAGAATCCCTATGGAACAGTATTAATATTGTTCTCAATTATGACAATATTAGAGTATTGAATAATGTCAATAGGTCGAGTTTGATAAGAGTAACACAAATTAGATGGAGTGGGGATGATGATATATAAATATGATTTTTAAATCATCTTCAATCAGTAGTTAAAACTGTTAATAATGGAGGTATACGAGTTCAATAAATCGAAGAAATTCTATAATTATCTCTGCCAAGAACTACATTTTGCTCTGTTATATCATAATATTGAGAAATTTTCAACATGTCTATCAGATTTAGGAATATTTACTCCAAACAAAATTTTCCTAGAATTAGTTCAATACAAGGCCCCACAAGCTATTATAAATCAAGTATTTGAGCATAAAAAGAATAATGACGCATTCATCGAAGATATCCAATCATCTTTTAATAAAGATGAAGTGACTTTGAATGAAGTGAAATTGATTTTGAATAATTTTGGTAATGTGTCATCCTATGATATAATGAATATTCAGATGCTGTTGTGTGGATCATCTAAAGACATACCAGATTTTCGAAAACGCTTTTCTAAAAATAATATTTGGGATGGATATAAAAAATTGAATTCATTTCTGGACGAAATGGTTAGGTTAGCAGCATATTGTGGGAATTTCATAACTATTCATTACATGTTGAGACAATTTAAGATTTGTAGAATTAATTTCAAATTTGATCCTGAGATCAATAAAAACCATAAGGAAATTCTAAGTATGGTGGATAAAGGAATATCAGGAGGTTTGATGGATGACGATCATGCTGGGAATATAGGACCTTCACAAAAAACATACTATTATGAATTTATAAAGAAACTTCTTATGTTAGAGAAATGATGTATTTTATATAATATAATATTTCATATAAAATAAAATGGTCTTTTATTTCCCACTTCAATAATCTGAAATCATATAACGTTTGGAATTGACGACGGAATTCCCGTTTGTTCTTATCTATATTTTGAGGTTACATTTCCTGTTTACATCATCTTACTGTAATATGTTCTTATCTTTATTTTGAGGTTACATTTCCTTCTATACAACATTTCTACACTCACACCCAATACCTTAGATAGCCGCATGGTTAGAGTGCTTATCTCACAGCTAGGAATCCTGGGTTC
The DNA here is from genome assembly GCA_958510865.1 of Myrrha octodecimguttata. Taxonomy (NCBI): domain Eukaryota; kingdom Metazoa; phylum Arthropoda; class Insecta; order Coleoptera; family Coccinellidae; genus Myrrha; species Myrrha octodecimguttata. The sequence continues at coordinate 39,357,091 of OY294057.1, forward strand.
GAATCCCAATGAAAATACAAAAAAGTTTTACGTCAACTCACGCCGGATCCTCCCACCCTCTCACCCTTCACCCCCTCACCCCTCGCCCCCTCGCCCCTCGCCCCCTCACCCTTCACCCTCTGCCCCCGGAGGCCTCCAGACTTAAAAAAAATTCGGACTTAAAAAAATTTGCGAAATCTGAATGACCTTGAAAACCCCTCATACACGTCTACGGAATGGTACAATTTCTCCAAAATGGACCTTAGAATTTAGTAGGCAATTTAGTAGGTAAAAATGGTCAAGGTTGGCCCCGAACCGGTGTTGCTATACTACTATCTGGGACAAAGAATGTGACAAAGCTTTTGATTTAGCAAAAAAAGAATTGATTTCTGATAAAATTTTAGCGCATTATGATCCAAAAAAGAAATTACGTTTGACATGTGATGCAAGTCAAAGAGGTTTAGGAGTTGTATTATCTCATGTTTTAGAAGATGGTTCTGAAGTACCAATATGTTTTGCTTCTCGAATATATTCTAAAAGTGAGCAAAATTATTCAATGATTCATAAAGAAGCTTTAAGTATTTATTGGGCTATTACTAAATTCTATCAGTATGTCGTGGGTAGAAATTTCGAATTAATTTCAGATCATAAACCACTTATGGCGTTGTTTAGTGAAAATAAATCATTACCACAAATGGCGGCAGGACGATTGCAAAGGTGGTCAGTTTATTTATCACGATTTAAATACAAATTTAAACACATTTCTGGTAAAGATAATGTTTCTGCAGATTGTTTAAGTCGTTTACCTATTCAAGAGCCTGTGAAAGATGATTCATGTGAATTTGATTATATAAATTTTGTCGAAGAAGCTAAAGTCTTAAATTTAAATTCAATTAGAATCGAGACACGTAAGGATGTTATTTTAGGAACTATATTCAATTATGTCAGATATGGTTTTCCTGAACATACAGATAATGTCCAAATGCAAACCTATTTTACTAAGAAAAATGAAATTTATGAAGAAAATGGTATTCTAATGTGGGGATATCGAGTTATTATTCCTATGAAACTAAGAGAAAATTTACTGAAGGAATTACATAGTTGTCATGAAGGCATTGTGAAGATGAAATCGACGGCTAGGTCGTACTTTTGGTGGCCTTCTTTAGACAAAGAAATAGAAAAAAATTGTAGAGAACTGTAAAGTTTGTCGAAATTTCAAGAATGAACCATGTAAGTCTACATTAACTCCATGGACAAGGGAAACAAATGTATTTGATAGGGTTCACGCTGATTTTTTTGGTCCGGTGTTAAGTAAAATGTTTTTGGTTATTATTGACTCTTATTCTAAATGGCCTGAGGTATATGTAATGACTAAGACTGATACAACATCTACGATTGATAAATTGCGTGATTGCTTTGCTAGATTTGGATTACCGAAAGTTCTTGTGACTGATAATGGTCCACAATTTGTTTCAAGTGAAATGTCAAATTTTTTAGACCAAAATGGTATTGTACATAAAACATCAGCACCATTTCATCCGTCTACCAACGGACAGGCTGTAAATACAGTCAAAACAATTAAAACTGGTATTTTAAAAATGTTAAAAGATCCTGTGAATAAACAAGTATCTCTAAATACTTTGTTAACTAGATATTTATTTAGTGTGAGAAATTCTGTTCACTGTAGTACAGGTATGACACCTTCACAGTTAATGTTCAATCGAAAACGTTTGGATTTATTAAGTCAACTAGAACTAGTAAGAATATCAAAAGAATGGAAAGCAAAAGAGAAGTTAGTTTTGTAGTAGGAGATAGAGTTTTATGTCGAGACTATAGAAATCCTAACAAACGTGGTTGGCAACCTGCTGTGGTGGTAGAAGTACTTGGTACAAACACATATTTGTGTAAATTAGACAGTACTGAAATTATTTGGAAAAGACATATTGACCAATTAATTTTAAATAAAGCTGATGAGGACTCAGAGAAAGAGGAAGATAGTTTTCAAAAAAATGATGTAGAATCAACAGTTAAAATAGACCCAAGTTGGTTTGATTTTGATAAGAAGGAAGAAACTAATTCCAAGACTTTTTCTGGTGAATCGGAAGGCACTATGTCAGGAGAAGTCATTAGTGTTGATACTCCGAAAACAATTCAAAAACAAAAGACTCCAAGTCAAATTGTAGATTGGAACGTGAGGTCGAGGCCTAAAAGGGAAATTAAGCCTCCAGGGCGTTTGAATCTGTGAAGGGAGGTATTGTAGTGTATTCGACTACTTGGGGAAATATGTTGGTAACATATTCTGTAACCCCAAGGTCATACAATAGACGCTAAGAAAAAGCGGGAATTAAAATACAGATTATTAGATTATTGTTCTACCTAGCGTATGTATCATACAATTTAAACTGATAATAAATCACTAAAATCAACAGTGTTTATTCAATTATTATCGGTAACTAGAGTGGATATAACAAAAACATCTAATTAACTTTCTTGTATCACAAAGTTACGTCGATGTATATCCGTGAGAATGGAATATTTCCATTATTCAGCATTGAAACAAAAATTGTTCATTTCGGAAAATAGAAGATTTAACATATACAACCCAATATCAGTCAATAATGATACGAAAAATATATCTGAAATATCAATTTACCAATCCGGTGTTGCCGAATCTGACAAATTTCCTAGAAAACAAGATCATTTCATTAAAACCTATGAAGAAATAATTTTTTCTGGTTTTTTCAGGTTAGATGGTCTGAGACAAATACTCGACTTAATATTAAGTTAGCAGAGCCACCCTAAAAAAAAACTGACTTTCCCACTGTTGGTGATCCCCTAATTATATTAACTTCTTGAAATTCTGTATAAACCTTCAAGCTGCAAAATTTCGATGAAGTACTGGGTTTCAATTCGATCAAATTCGTATTTCCGGAAATATTGGGAAAATAAAATGTGGAATGGGTATATGTTCGGAATTATTGTGCAAGTTTTACCCATTCACGAATTCGATGTTCATAATTAACGCCAAAACCTACTCTACAAATATCGAATTTCACGAAATATTACTTTCCTTAGGAAAATGTAGTTTTTTCGCGACTTCACAACATTTCTGAAGAAAAAGAAAGAAAGAGTCAGGAAGTACTCGACTCATTACCTTCAGAAAGGTAGCGTCATATATTGGCAGCGAATTTTGGGGTTTTCACATTTTCCATCGCGTAGCTTACACATTTCGATGAATTCACGAATTTTTCAAAAATGGACGTTACTTCTTCTCGCGATATATTAAGTGAATGCAAAACTTTCGTTTTTCCTCTATCTAAACACTTCTTTGAATTGAAATAAAAACCTTTATAAATCAGCTGTTCCTGCAATTCTGTCCTTCTGTGGTTATTTTCAAATCAGAAAAAAACATAGCCATGTCTATGTGTATGAGAAAGACTCAATTTTCATTCAGATGAATCATCGCTGAATACTCTTATTAAAGTCACTGTAATGTGTATTACAGTGACTTTAACTAGTATAGAGTCACTGTAATGTGTATTAACATTGTTTAAACAATGGTATTAATACTATTAACATCTAGCGATGGCAAGACTTTATCAGATTGAATTCTTTATTCCCATTGTTAGAAACCTTGGCAGACTCTTGAGTTTTTTCTACCTAACGATAGAGGGAGCTAAATCATGAATGTGAATTATTGAGTATGAATTCACAAGTCTTGCTCTTTCAGGAACTGGTTGTCTATTTCATTAATAATAAATTAATCGATTAATAGCAGAATAAAAAAGTGAATACAGTGATTATATACAAGAATGAAGTCAAGTCATTAAATCATTGTGCACAGAGACATCTAGCGAGTAACAACATAAACAATTTCGAGTTTTCGTTTTGAAAGTTTCAATGAATTATGATATAATACACAGTTATTACCATATTCAAAACACGAGTACAAAGAATAATAGAATATGAGTTGAATGTGTAAAATAAGACTCAAATTCATTCAGTGGATGTGTAGATATTGAATAAAAAATCAAGAGTAATCTCGTTTTTCTATGTGATAAATGACATATGTCAAATTCTGTAATGCGCTGAAGCCTTTTTGAAATCCTGTTTGTGAGAGGTTAAGGAACCACGTTGTGTGTTGTATTAAAGTAAGTTTAAATTTATTTTTCATTCATATTATTTATTCATATTTATCTCATATGACTATTATGTCACAGACCATATGTAATTATGTTCTTGCCGCTTCATGTATTATTTAAATTTGGATCTAATGGTAGTTTTTGTTTTCAGTAATGGCACCATAATATGAGATCGCCGTTGGGCTCCAAAGGGGTCACAAAACTACAAAAATTCCATCTGGAAAAACAAAGGCTGATAAAATCCGTCCTTCCAGGCTCAAGGGACGTTTGACGAAGCATTCCAAATTCGTGAGGGATCTAGTCCGAGAGGTTGTAGGACACGCTCCTTATGAAAAGAGGGCTATGGAATTGCTGAAGGTATCCAAAGATAAAAGGGCCCTTAAATTTTTGAAGCGCCGTTTGGGAACACACATCAGAGCCAAGAGGAAGCGTGAAGAAATGTCCAACATTCTTACACAAATGAGGAAGGCCCAAGCTCATGCCAAGTAAATGTAGCTTGTTTGTTTATAATAATAAAATTAAAAAAAAAATACTGCTGTATATTCCTTTTTCCTTGTCGAGGTTCACTGTAGTATACATACTTTCGAGTTCTGGGATGTATCTTAATCATATTCATTTCAATGCGAAATTCTGCATCTATTGGAGACCTTCAAAATTGTTCACATTAATATTCTTATTTGATACTTGGTATGATTGAACAGGTTTTTTTAAAAGCATTGTCAAACTATGAAATGAAAAATTCCATTACTCTATAGCATCAAGATAGTGAGTTAATGTATGTATGTTTATTAACTGCTGGTTTCATAAGTCATCATTGATTTCTTGAAGTTATGAGGTATTGTATGGAAAAGATAATTCATATCCCAAGCCAGTTGAGTGTCGATTTAGTTATATTATCTCATTTTGTTAATAGATAGAATGCTCTGATTTATAATTGTGATGTCATTAAAAAGAGTATTTGCTCCTATTGAGTTAAGATGTGTTGAAAATGACATGCTGCTTAATGTGAACACGATATGTCTGACCTCACCAAATTTGGCATGATTCCTCAAGCCGCCAATGTCCATCAAGTAACAGAATTCAATTAGATCGTATATACACAAACAACTAATGAGTCCTGATATTTGTACCTTAATTTTCTATCCTACTTACTAAAGTAGAATTGATGAAGGGGTGAAATTCACTTGTACCTTTGTAGAGAACAGTAGTATATCTTGTCTATGGTAGAGAACAAGTTTTCTATTCAAATATCCATTTAACCAATGATTCTGGAGATACCTTGTGTTTGTATCTATTCGAAATTATATTTTCCCAAAGTTTTCAGAAGTACCCAATCGGTCAACTTGCAATAGTATATTCCACTGAGAGGACGACTTCAGTTTTCATTTTGACTTCATTATTCTAGAATAAATATTCACACACTGCCAAGATTCAATTCGATCGAATAATAGCTATATAGTTCTCGAGTTATATGGAAAAATCAGAAATATAGGAGTAAAAATACTTTGCTGACTGCAATCGAACTATACCGAATAAAAGTCTATCACGCAAGTGGACAATTTTTAATGATTTTGATTCTTAACATACAAATATTTACCTATGTTTCGGCACCATTCGTGTCTTTATCAAGGCTCCTTTGTTGTTCAAGTAATCAAAGAAAAACTAGGAAAATAAGTAGGATTTAACATATGACGAAATGTTAATTTTATTTATAATAATATACAACTGTAAATCAAACCAAGTTTGTTGATATATTTTTTTAGTTCTCTTTTGAACTTTTGGTATTTTTCTTCTTTTTTCAAGTAGTTGGGTAGTCCATTATATGACATTATCGCAGAATTTGTTGGAAGCGTTGACCCTTTTGTTGTCTTGAAAATGAAACCACTGTACAGATGATCGGCATTTCTTGTATCGTATTTGTGTTTATCAGAATGTTTCTTCAGATTCACCATTGATTTCGAAAGATCTCCATTTATATTATATATAAAGTTTCACTGCTCCTGTTTTACAGCCTTAGAGATTGGTAGTATTGGAAACTTTTTATACAAGTAGCTAGTGCTGGTCCCATACAGAAGATTATTTATTTTCTTAATTGCCCTATTTTATAGTTGTTGAAGTCTGCTCAGGTTTATTTTCGTCGTATTTCCCCAAATTGATGCCAGATATGTGAAAACAGAGTGCACACATGCATTGTAAAACATTAATCTGCAGTTTTGGGACATATACGGATTGGTATGACCTGATAGTTTCTCAGCTATTTCTTCTGTGTTAGTCCCAACTAAGTCTTCGTCAGACCCAAGTAATTATATGTTTCAACCTTTCTTATTGTCAATAGCCAATAGTGAACAAAATATCTTTATATCTCTCGGAAGAATCTACCCAGAAACTTGATAATTGTAGAGTAGATTTGGAGTTGAATCAAGCAGGCCGATTTCGCTAATTTGTAAAATCCACCCAATGATTTCGCAGATGTACCCACTCAAAGGTTCATTTTCTCAATATTCTCAAAAAATACAGATCGCATCATAATAAAATCCAGTTCATGCGGCATTTCGTGGGGAACATACATTCTACCGGAAATGAGCTGAACGATTTAAGGACGACCAAAACATATTTGTCGTGAAAGAAAAAAATTTGCTCGCGCAGAGCCACCCCTTTGAAAAAAAACAAAGAGCGCAACAAGTTTTTTTTTTCACGACAAATATGTCTTGGTCGTCCTTCAATCGTTCAGCTCAATTCCGGTAGAAAAAACGCTGCAAATTTTACACAAGGGTTTATTATTTTCTCAGTTTAATAACCCAATACCATTGATATCTCAAATCAATCGTATATTTTATTATAACTCATTGGTTTTTCACCAAACGAAAATCAATTCCATGAAGAAATTCATGTGAAATATTTCAATTCAATAGTAACTACAAAATTATCCATGTCGAAACCAAAAGTACCTACATAACTCCTAGAGTCGTTAGAAATCAATAGGTACAACACCCACAAAATCCTATTGAATGAACAAACAGATGTGAATAGCTCTCCACTACTGAATATTTTTCTGTAACCTAAAAACTCTGTGGCAAACCCCAATTTATACCTACTCTCACTTTTACGCTTTGTATAATTATTTAGGCACGTTCTGGACCATATTTAAACCTTGTTGTACTACATACCATCAGTCAGTAAAATGTAGATACCTGAAGAAGATTTTTAGCAACTTTCTTCGTGTTTTTTGTGATTCCTTAGTATTACCACAGAATAGAGAAGTATTATATATATATACTTCTCTATTCTGTGGTATTACTATGAGTGTTGTGAATTCCCCGCCGAAGTCCTACACACCGTTAGGATCTGGCGTCTAGGAGGTTCGAAAGTTTTCAAAATCAAACTGAACAGTTAAAAAAAAACACACTTTAATTCGATTCCTAGTTGTAAAATGAATATACTAGACTAGTGCCGATACGAAATAATCGATCGTGTGAAAATATGAACAAAAACGTAAAAAACCTATTTTAAATATTTGAGCCGAGCCTCGGCGTTTTCGACCTCAAGCTTATCGCTTCCAATTCCGATCCCGACTGACTTATGTCTGGAATTTTCAAATATCCCCAAGGATAAATCTTACATGCCTAAATATGTCTATGTTTATAATAACGCACAAAACCACTTGAAGAGCGAACCGCCTTAGGTCGCTCGAAAAGTGAGACCAATGCAGGTGACCGCACAGGGCCGTATTCCCTAATTATCTGGGGACAAATCTGTCGAGTTACGACAATGAGATGGAGTTTTTATGTCCGACTGATCATCAGAATTATCAGTCCTGTCACCGATATAATCAATCACCGTATCCATGTTGTCTGTCTCATCTAAATATATTCCCGAAATATGGTAGATAAACCTATTCACTAAGGTATCAACATATAACGAAAATTTTGCTGGAAAGAATTGAAACAATCACTTTATAATTAAGCCTAGAGGATGTTATTCATAAAAATCTTAAATATTTTTCATTCCAAATCACATTTCCTATGAAATATTGGAGTTGAAGAGAAAATTATCTTGGTGTTGAGTTTCTTAAAAAACTACTTTACGAAGGTCAAGTCACTATGTTGTTTCTTGCGTTAAAGTTAAGTTAAATTTCCGAAAAATATTTTTTACTAATATTTTGCCAGTACGATCTTCACGATATTACTTATTAAATTGCGTGTCGGTATTACACAAATAGAAATGAAATTCAAATCAGAAAGCGTTTGCGCCTTTTGACATATAAGGGAAATAACCTCAAAATTTAAAATAGCCACAAAATTTTCCGCCAATATCTCTGCAAATAAATATGGTTTCAAAATGTTGACTAAGACCTGTACCAAATTATATTGAACTTTAATGAATAGCTTCCGAAAAAAATGTTTAGAAAAAATTCAATTTTTTTCCAATACAATTCTCACGAAATCATGCATTAAATTGAGCGTCGATATTTCAAAACTAGTTATGATATTTCAATTTGATCGCGTTAGTATTTCTTGAGAAACTTTCGGGAAAATTAACTTAAACTCTCAAATTAACAACAAATACGTAAAACAAAAAAAAAATGAAATGAAAAAAAACTCACCCGTCCTGTGCAACTTATCTGAAATAAATTTTTCCACAGTGCATATATCCGATAAGAGTTCACTTGATTCACAAAATATCCAATACACAAACTGAAGACCTAAAGTTATTTTCAATAACTTTTCTGTAAAAATCAAATATATCGTGAACCTCTCAAAGATATATGATTCTGGATGAAAAGTTAACCGATTATTTCACTGAATTCCAATCTTAGAACCGAATGCGGATGATTCATTCTCGGGATTATTGGAAATTTGTAGCATTTTTCTTTATAACTCAGAGACTACTGGTCGGATATCATCCGGGTAAAAATTTTTAGGTTGAGTTATGCAACAGTAATCAACGTTGAGAATTTCACAAAAATTCGGTGGTAATTTTCCGAGAAATAATTTTTTTTTCCCTCCAACCCCCAATTTTAAGCCCTTAGGTTACACCAATCCTGCTGAAAAGCTTGGAGGATCAATCCCGAGCGACACATGATTTTTCTACCAAGTTTCACGAATTTCGGTTCAGTACTTTCCGAGAAAAGCTCTGGACAACGGACGGCGGACGGACGGATTTTTTTTTTTATTCGTTCATTCAAATCTACATACTCCAAAACGTAAACTGTGAAATTTTCAGGGGGGGTTAAAAATTTTTTTTTGTTGGTCGATCACTAAGGTTTATTATTTGATTTCATCAAATAATAAACCAAAACGGTCATCTAATTAACTTTCTTGTATCACAAAGTTACGTCGATGTATATCCGTGAGAATGGAATATTTCCATTATTCAACATTGAAACGAAAACTGTTCATTTCGGGAAATAGAAGATTCGACACATTTCAATATCAGTCAATAATGATATGACAAATATACCTGAAATATCAATTTACCAATGCAGTTTTGCCGAATCTGACAAATTTCCTGAGAAACCAGAACATTTCATTAAAATCTATAAAAAATGTTTTTTTCAGGTTAGACGGTCTACGACAAATACTCGACAATTATTCATAACATTTTTGATCGAATTCGATGCATAATTTAGAATGGCACTGCTAACTTTATATTAAGGTAGCAGAGCCACCCCTTTTAAAAAAAAACAAAGAGCGCGACAAATTTTTTGCCTTCACGACAAATATGTTTTGGTCGTCCTTCAATCGTTCAGCTCATTTCCGGTAGAAAAAACAGTCATCTAATTAACTTTCTTGTATCACAAAGTTACGTCGATGTATATCCGTGAGAATGGAATATTTCCATTATTCAGCATTGAAACAAAAATTGTTCATTTCGGAAAATAGAAGATTTAACATATACAACCCAATATCAGTCAATAATGATACGAAAAATATATCTGAAATATCAATTTACCAATCCGGTGTTGCCGAATCTGACAAATTTCCTAGAAAACAAGAACATTTCATTAAAACCTATGAAGAAATATTTTTTTCTGGTTTTTTCAGGTTAGATGGTCTGAGACAAATACTCGACTTAATATTAAGTTAGCAGAGCCACCCTAAAAAAAAACTGACTTTCCCACTGTTGGTGATCCCCTAATTATATTAACTTCTTGAAATTCTGTATGAACCTTCAAGCTGCAAAATTTCGATGAAGTACTGGGTTTCAATTCGATCAAATTCGTATTTCCGGGAATATTGGGAAAAAAAATGTGGAATGGGTATATGTTCGGAATTATTGTGCAAGTTTTACCCATTCACGAATTCGATGTTCATAATTAACGCCAAAACCTACTCTACAAATATCGAATTTCACGAAATATTACTTTCCTTAGGAAAATGTAGTTTTTTCGCGACTTCACAACATTTCTGAAGAAAAAGAAAGAAAGAGTCAGGAAGTACTCGACTCATTACCTTCAGAAAGGTAGCGTCATATATTGGCAGCGAAATTTGGGGGTTTTCACATTTTCCATCGTAGCTTACACATTTCGATGAATTCACGAATTTTTCAAAAATAGACGTTACTTCTTCTCGCGATATATTAAGTGAAAGCAAAACTTTCGTTTTTCCTCTATCTAAACACTTCTTTGAATTGAAATAAAAACCTTTATAAATCAGCAGTTCCTTCAATTCTGTCCTTCTGTGGTTATTTTCAAATCAGAAAAAAACATAGCCATGTCTATGTGTATGAGAAAAACTCAATTTTCATTCAGATGAATCATCGCTGAATACTCTTATTAAAGTCACTGTAATGTGTATTACAGTGACTTTAACTAGTATAGAGTCACTGTAATGTGTATTAACATTGTTTAAACAATGCTATTAACATTGTTTAAGGAGAAGATAGAATTCTTTATTCCCATTGTTAGAAACCTTGGCAGACTCTTGAGTTTTTTCTACCTAACGATAGAGGGAGCTAAATCATGAATGTGAATTATTGAGTATGAATTCACAAGTCTTACTCTTTCAGGAACTGGTTGTCTATTTCATTAATAATAAATTAATCGATTAATAGCAGAATAAAAAAGTGAATACAGTGATTATATACAAGAATGAAGTCAAGTCATTAAATCATTGTGCACAGAGACATCTAGCGAGTAACAACATAAACAATTTCGAGTTTTCGTTTTGAAAGTTTCAATGAATTATGATATAATACACAGTTATTCCCATATACAATACACGAGTACAAAGAATAATAGAATATGAGTTGAATGTGTAAAATAAGACTCAAATTCATTCAGTGGATGTGTAGATATTGAATAAAAAATCAAGAGTAATCTCGTTTTTCTATGTGATAAATGACATGTCAAATTCTGTAATGCGCTGAAGCAGCTGAAGCCTTTTTGAAATCCTGTTTGTGAGAGGTTAAGGAACCACGTTGTGTGTTGTATTAAAGTAAGTTTAAATTTATTTTTCATTCATATTATTTATTCATGGTAATTGTCTAGGAGATCGCATAACGCTCTAAATTTCATGAAAAAATCAGTACTTACTAATTTTAGTATGAAAATCACAAATCCGAAGTCAAAAAAGGTCGCTCGCTTCTAGTTTTTCCAAAAAAAATTCATAAACTTCTTCGAGGTCACTGAACTTTTCTCGCTGAATTTCGCTATTACACTCTATCAGGAACCATTCCCTTGATAGCTATTGATTATAAAAGCATCAATATAAAGATTTCAAGCAATTTTCGTTACAAAAATTACCAGGAATTGTTAAAATAAATTGATATCCTCATTGTTTACAATTTCCCTTTTTGACGTACGCGGGTACGCGTACAGCACTATATCATGCAGGGTTGCCAGTGCCAGTCAATTTCCTGAATCTATTATGCCTGGGAAATTTTGAAGGATATTCATTTTCAAAATTGGTTTTTAGTCAATATAAGTTGTTAAAGTATAGTTTTCTTTAAGTATTATATTCCAAATTTCCATTTCCGAGTTCAGGTTATTCTTGCTTGGTTCGAAATACTAAATTCTAGCGGTCGCCCTGCCATGGGTGAACACATTCGCGTTAGTCACAGGTGGTTTAATAACTAATAAAAATGTTTAGTTCAGAAGATATTAAGTACTTGGTTAGGTTAGGTTAGTTTAGTTTAGGACAGTGCCAGTTCGAATCTGAAGAGTAAATTAATTAACTCTTCTGATTCGAACTGGCATTGTTCTAAACTAACCTAACCTAACCAAGTACATTAACCTTATTTTTCCATTATGTGCTTTCACCCATGGCGGGGCGACCGCAAGAATCTTGTGTTCCAAATTTCCCAACTTCTCTCCATAACCCAAACTTTCCTCTTTCCCATTCTCCTTTCCTGGCAGAGTTGGTCCACACCTCCTCGTTATCTTTGCTGAATAACTTTTCTAACCATCTCATAAATTGTACATAATATAATAAAACAATTGCATGATGGAATGTGTTGGAACAAGTTCACTGTTCACTAAGTTGGGCCTAGGGAATTTTTCCTATTCAGTCTAATCGGGAATGTTTTCGATCCGGCAACACTGTAAAGTAGTAGACTGAAGTTGCTGTCAGATGTCGTTCTTCCGAACTTCAAAACCATCATGGCCGAATATATGCCGAAAATAAACAATGAGCAAATGAATGTAATTTCACAATTCCTGGCAATTTTTGTAGTGAAAATTGCTTTAAACCTTTATATTGATGCATTTATAACCAATATCCATCAAGGGAATAGTTCGAGATGGAGTATAATAGCGAAATTCAGCGAGAAAAGTTCAGTGACCTCGAAGAATTTTGTGAATTTTTTTTGGAAAAACTAGAAGCGAGCGACATTTTTTGACTTCGGATTCGTGATTTCTATACCAAAATTAGTGAGTACTGATTTTTTCATAACATTTAGAGCGTTATGCGATCTCCTAGACAATTACCCTAAATTTGGATCTAATGGTAGTTTTTGTTTTCAGTAATGGCACCATAATATGAGATCGCCGTTGGGCTCCAAAGGGGTCACAAAACTACAAAAATTCCATCTGGAAAAACAAAGGCTGATAAAATCCGTCCTTCCAGGCTCAAGGGACGTTTGACGAAGCATTCCAAATTCGTGAGGGATCTAGTCCGAGAGGTTGTAGGACACGCTCCTTATGAAAAGAGGGCTATGGAATTGCTGAAGGTATCCAAAGATAAAAGGGCCCTTAAATTTTTGAAGCGCCGTTTGGGAACACACATCAGAGCCAAGAGGAAGCGTGAAGAAATGTCCAACATTCTTACACAAATGAGGAAGGCCCAAGCTCATGCCAAGTAAATGTAGCTTGTTTGTTTATAATAATAAAATTAAAAAAAAAATACTGCTGTATATTCCTTTTTCCTTGTCGAGGTTCACTGTAGTATACATACTTTCGAGTTCTGGGATGTATCTTAATCATATTCATTTCAATGCGAAATTCTGCATCTATTGGAGACCTTCAAAATTGTTCACATTAATATTCTTATTTGATACTTGGTATGATTGAACAGGTTTTTTTAAAAGCATTGTCAAACTCTATGAAATGAAAAATTCCATTACTCTATAGCATCAAGATAGTGAGTTAATGTATGTATGTTTATTAACTGCTGGTTTCATAAGTCATCATTGATTTCTTGAAGTTATGAGGTATTGTATGGAAAAGATAATTCATATCCCAAGCCAGTTGAGTGTCGATTTAGTTATATTATCTCATTTTGTTAATAGATAGAATGCTCTGATTTATAATTGTGATGTCATCAAAAAGAGTATTTGCTCCTATTGAGTTAAGATGTGTTGAAAATGACATGCTGCTTAATGTGAACACGATATGTCTGACCTCACCAAATTTGGCATGATTCCTCAAGCCGCCAATGTCCATCAAGTAACAGAATTCAATTAGATCGTATATACACAAACAACTAATGAGTCCTGATATTTGTACCTTAGTTTTCTATCCGACTTACTAAAGTAGAATTGATGAAGGGGTGAAATTCACTTGTACCTTTGTAGAGAACAGTAGTATATCTTGTCTATGGTAGAGAACAAGTTTTCTATTCAAATATCCATTTAACCAATGATTCTGGAGATACCTTGTGTTTGTATCTATTCGAAATTATATTTTCCCAAAGTTTTCAGAAGTACCCAATCGGTCAACTTGCAATAGTATATTCCACTGAGAGGACGACTTCAGTTTTCATTTTGATTTCATTATTCTAGAATAAATATTCACACACTGCCAAGATTCAATTCGATCGAATAATAGCTATATAGTTCTCGAGTTATATGGAAAAATCAGAAATATAGGAGTAAAAATACTTTGCTGACTGCAATCGAACTATACCGTAAGCGAATAAAAGTCTATCACGCAAGTGGACAATTTTTAATGATTTTGATTCTTAACATACAAATATTTACCTATGTTTAGGCACCATTCGTGTCTTTATCAAGGCTCCTTTGTTGTTCAAGTAATCAAAGAAAAACTAGGAAAATAAGTAGGATTTAACATATGACGAAATGTTAATTTTATTTATTTATTTATAATAATATACAACTGTAAATCAAACCAAGTTTGTTGATATATTTTTTTAGTTCTCTTTTGAACTTTTGGTATTTTTCTTCTTTTTTCAAGTATTTGGGTAGTCCATTATATGACATTATCGCAGAATTTGTTGGAAGCGTTGACCCTTTTGTTGTCTTGAAAATGAAACCACTGTACAGATGATCGGCATTTCTTGTATCGTATTTGTGTTTATCAGAATGCTTCTTCAGATTCACCATTGATTTCGAAAGATCTCCATTCATATTATATATAAAGTTTCACTGCTCCTGTTTTACAGCCTTAGAGATTGGTAGTATTGGAAACTTTTTATACAAGTAGCTAGTGCTGGTCCCATACAGAAGATTATTTATTTTCTTAATTGCCCTATTTTATAGTTGTTGAAGTCTGCTCAGGTTTATTTTCGTCGTATTTCCCCAAATTGATGCCAGATATGTGAAAACAGAGTGCACACATGCATTGTAAAACATTAATCTGCAGTTTTGGGACATATACGGATTGGTATGACCTGATAGTTTCTCAGCTATTTCTTCTGTGTTAGTCCCAACTAAATCTTCGTCAGACCCAAGTAATTATATGTTTCAACTTTTCTTATTGTCAATAGCCAATAGTGAACAAAATATCTTTATATCTCTCGGAAGAATCTACCCAGAAACTTGATAATTGTAGAGTAGATTTGGAGTTGAATCAAGAAGGCCGATTTCGCTAATTTGTAAAATCCACCCAATGATTCCGCAGATGTACCCACTCAAAGGTTCATTTTCTCAATATTCTCAAAAAATACAGATCGCATCATAATAAAATCCAGTTCATGCGGCATTTCGTGGGGAACATACATTCTACCGGAAATGAGCTGAACGATTTAAGGACGACCAAAACATATTTGTCGTGAAAGAAAAAAATTTGCTCGCGCAGAGCCACCCCTTTGAAAAAAAACAAAGAGCGCAACAAGTTTTTTTTTTCACGACAAATAAGTCTTGGTCGTCCTTCAATCGTTCAGCTCAATTCCGGTAGAAAAAACGGTCATCTAATTAACTTTCTTGTATCACAAAGTTATTACGTCGATGTATATCCGTGAGAATGGAATATTTCCATTATTCAACATTGAAACGAAAACTGTTCATTTCGGAAAATAGAAGATTCGACACATTTCAATATCAGTCAATAATGATATGACAAATATACCTGAAATATCAATTTACCAATGCAGTTTTGCCGAATCTGACAAATTTCCTGAGAAACCAGAACATTTCATTAAAATCTATAAAAAATGGTGTTCTAATTTGAAAAACGGAAGTTGACGTCATTTCCGGAAAAACCGAAGGTGCTCATGCCTTGAAAATATTTTAGATTTCATCAGCATCGTGAAATACTTATAAGTGCTGAATTTCATGAAAATACGTTCAGTAGTTTCCCGTATAAATATGGGTGAGGTTCCTCGTCAAAGACCCTGTATATTAGCACAGATCTGTGATATTAGATTATCTATATTCAATGAACTCTATATTATATACCTGGAAGGGACCCGTTTTGAGCGACAAGTGAAGCCAATTCGTTGCTTATGCAACCCGCGAAGTGGACGGGTATCTATCTCTTTCTTCCTCATTGCAGTAAAGGGAACTCTGTCGCATTTATTCTGAATCTTTTTAATTTTTCATTTCAAATAAGGAAAACCTGAATTTTTTTCTGACTAATTCGTGAAGAAGGCAGGATTGAAGAAGATCGCACATGTTCAAGAGAAGTTTCAACTTAGTGAGCGGTTTTTCTGGAGAACAGCGCGTTATCATCCTCCGTAAATTTGCGTTTTTTTGCCGAAAATGGTTCCAAGCGACCAGGTTGGACTCACTGATGAAGAGTTCAATGTCTAATCGAATTCTACTCAGCCACCCGTTGCCACGATAACTTACTACCGAGAAAAGCTATAGCGACTTAAAAAATTCAAAGAAGTTCGTTAATGGGCGAAATTTACCTAACAATTTCGAGGTTATATCCATTTCAAATATATTATTTTATTTCCTCTATATCTCAAGAAGTACTGATGCGATTAGATTGAAACTTGCCAACAGGATTGCATGAAGAATCGTTAAAACAAATTTTTTTCGGAAACTATCATTGAGATTTCAATGAAACTTGGCGCAGACCTTGAAGTCGAATCTGAATAGCAATGTTCGAAATTTCAGCTCGATGCGACACACATTTCCAAAAATATCGGAAAAAGGTATGTCAAATTTCGCATTGGCAATGAATTTTAACCAGCGCTTAAATTTTCCTGACTTCAAGTCAGTGCTTTTCGAGAAGTATTTTCCTATGTTCCTATTATTTAAATTTATTTTTATGATGATGAAACTATCGTCAATCGTCAATGCACAGCTCACACCAACATAATTCTTCACTTTTTGAACCACACGCGGTGAAGGCAGAGAAAGTAATGGCATATCAGAGAAAAATAGACATTCATTTTCAAAAATGTTGCACTTTCTAAACGATGTAATACCCAAACCACCTGAATTTCCAAGTAAAACCAAATTTGAGCCGTTAAACACCATTTACTTCAATGTACAGGTGGGTAGTTCGTGAACGAACTAGTTCAAATGAACTATTCTTTATGAAGAACGAAACGAACTAGTTCATCAAGTATGTACAGAATAGTTCTCAGCGAACTAGATGAATTTATTCGCTGGACCGGAGCCGTCACCGTAACGTTGTGGTCGTAAATCGAAGACATGAGACATACGATCCATTTGATTCGTTCACTGTGAACTATTCTAGATATAGTATAGTGGTATCTACGTTGGTATCGTACCGAGTAATTCTGAATGTAGGCAAGGACCTGAGCTTGAGGACTGATATGATATATTAGATCAAGTCATAGACAAGATATACTTTACTAGGTTAGATATTTGGATTAATTCGCGGTTGGGTTGTAGAATGGGCAATGTTTGAGCGTAGTTAGCGCTCATCAGCAAGGCACCGGCCTAGGATAATAATATGATTTTTATCAGCCGCTGTAAAATATTTTTTAACTATTTCCCCCTCGGCTCCTCTCTTTGCACTTTTTCATGGTAATACTTGACGATCATTTTTTGCACGCGTGTTCTGGAAAACCTGTGGTTTTTTTTCGTACAAATATCTGTAATTTTCTATTTTTTTCTCGAAAATAGTCTCAAACGACTAGGTTGGACTAACTGATGACGAATCCGATTTCAAAATCAATTATGTCCAGCTGACTGTCGCCTGGCAAAGGACACACTAACTGTCGAAAGGAACAAGAAAGCGACTTGAAACTTTTAGGGAAGGTCGCACACATTAAAATGCGATGGTTAAGTTCGTTAGTCAGCCAATTGAGCCAAATGGTTTCGGAGTTATATTCATTTGAATTTTTGGAATTTTTTCTTGATATCTCAGAACTACTAACGTGAGCGATAGAATTGAAACTTGGTAGATAGTTGAATCATACCGACGCGCAACTTCGTTTGTTTGGATCGTATGGTTAGAAAATAAATTTTTTTTTCCAAATTTCAGACTCAATATGTATTTCTGGACATATTAGACATCAATATGTCAAATTTCGTGATTTGTCCGCGGTATCGTAATTTTTCCAAGATAACTCAAAAAATACTGATCCATTAATAATAAAACTTGATAACTAGTTGAAACAAGCGGGTGCACAATTTGTGCAAAATTTCGTGATGATCGTTTAATTAAAAAGAGTTCGAAAACATTTTGATTCCAAATTTTGTTGAAAAAAATTCGTGCATATTGCAGAACATTGTAAAAAAATCATTATATTTTAGTGAGAAGGAGGTCACGTTACTAAATGTTGGGCAAAGCGATCGATGGATTATCTGGATATCAGTTCTATGAAACAATCCATTGAGAGAAAGTAGAATGGAAGATGTAATTTTTTTATTGGATTTCATATAATTGTTCCCATTGTAATTGTTCAGCCCATTATATTCCACTTCTCATTGAACATTTCGACTTATTCAATATTATATTTAATTTTCAATTGAATATTTTCCGTCTCTTTTTTTTCATTTCTCGAAATTCAAAATGAATCGTCCCTTGAAATACCCAGCAGCAATCTCCTGTATCTCATAAAACCTAATAGTATCAATCAGAGCAAAGATTGAAGAGATCTTCAAATCAAAGTTTAGTTCACTTCTGTTTATATAGTTTCATGGCCTTCAAGGAATCACTCCTATTCGCACGTTACCGGTATACCGGATTGTGAACTAAAGAACTAATCAGGTGAACTATTCCCAACAGTGAACGAGAACGATTGAACTAGATCCTATAAGTGAACTAGAACTCCCAGCTCTACTTCAATGGGTGTGACAAGGAGAGGTTACCGTCCATAGCGCTATCTTTCTTTCGTTGCCCCTTGTTACGCTTTAAGCTTAGTTGAAGCATTGTTTATACAATGGTTGAAGGAGGGTCGGGTCCTTTCCAGGTAGTAATATAGAGTTCTATGTCTATCACAGAATACAAATATGTCTATATTAGATAATCACAGACTAGTGGTTTGATCAACAAATGTTATTGTAAATATAAACAAATGATATGACGTAACCCAAAAGAGCTTGTTGCCCCTTTTCAGAGGTTGGTGCATGAGGGGGCAGGGGAAGGTAGTTGGAGGAGGCGGAGGAGCTCAGATGCACGAAGCTCCAATCAAAAAGAACGCGTCAGCTCCGAGCTCCCCAAATCGTCAAATAGAACGCTCGTAATATATCTTGTTTATGGCTTCACCCACAGAACATCAAATATAAGAAGTGCTAACTCCCTTGTAAACTGTGGGCAACATTTGTGACATTTCTCCTGCAAAAAAACTAGTTGGGAATATTCCATTATGGTGCGAGGGGGTGTCCGCTTGCTGAATTATATGTCATGATTGTCATTTTACGATAGAATTCTGATGGTGTTCTGTGCTTAAATATTCTGTGGCAATATTGATTATTGCAGGATGCAAATATTTATATCGTGAATTCTTCAAAATTTTTATTATTCCGTGTTCTAAGCTCAATTATGATTCGAAAGGAAACGTGCTTCAAAAATGAAACAAAGCATTATAAACAATAATTTCTTTATTTACATCATTGTTAAAATTGCATGCAATTATAATATATTTTCCAACAAGTTATATGTACATAAATATTTACTTATAATTATCATAAAATAGGCTTCAGTATGCTCGTTTTTTTCACACCTACATGTGGAACATCTGCATGTGCAAAAGGTAACCAAAATATATCTCAGCCAAAAAACTATCCAAAATGTAGTTGAAAAAACTTCTTAAACATAAAACAATCTGAATTTCTTGAATAAATACTGATTACATTTTCCATAAGATATGAAAAATCAAGATGCATCTATTGAAAAACTCACCGAAAAAATATATTTGAAAGACTTTATAGCTTCCATAAAAATATTGCATGTAACTTTCCCGACTTGTTCATTATCATTAAGACTAGAGATCTCTTACTAGAGACCAGTACTCTTACTTCTGCATCAGGCTTAAAACATTATTCAAATTTATAGTTATATACTCAAGTAAACTTATATTTTATAATATCATAAGATCTGAGCTTCTGCATGGAATTACAATCCTGGCGTTTGTGAAATGAATAAATAAATAGTATTGATTTATCCCAAACAACTTTCAGATATGGAACGGCTTACCCAAGGATACTTTCTATTGAATTATTTTGTTTGTAATAAGTATATTATGAATTGAGTTAATTTTTGGTTGAATATAATGAGAACTCTGATGAGATCCGCCGAATAAAAAGTATTCTATATAAATATTGAAGTATCATGTATGGATGGATTGACGAAGGTGTATGTTTGAAGATCAACTAACACGAGGATGCAATTTCTTTTACATTAATTCCTTTGTAGTTATTTGAGTCCAGTTAATATATAATCGAGGAGAATGACAGCACAGAGACAGCACCTACACAATAATAAAGTAGTATATGATAGCTTTCCACGTAATACATCACTAAATAAAATAGTACTGAAGAATCTTCATGAAACTATGCTTTTTCATTCCAAATATGTCTTCGATTTCATACTGCTAATCGTATTTGGAAATAAATAAGCATATCATTGTAACTTTATCATTTCAAATGGTTGAAGGCTTATAAGAAATACCATTTAGTTTTCGAACTCAATAGAAATACTGATGTTAATTAATTAAGAGTGAATCTTATTTTTTAGTGGGTCAGATGACATTGTGTAGAATAAGTTTGAATGTATCCTCAAAAAATTTACACATTCAAAATAAATGATAGTGCTGAGGAATGAGAGTGAATAAAAAGAGCTCCGAATATTCATAACTAGGCATGTCAAACTATCACATAAACTATAATGAGTTTCAAATTATAAATTCAAAATATTATCCGATAAAAATATTTTAAAATGTAGCAGTTTGTGCTGCTTGTAAACGCAATTTATTTTTTTCTACATTTATTCTATCATATTTACTGAACAACCAGCTTTAAGTTTATTTAAAGTTTGATTCATAGCATCTGCTGTTGCTGCATTTTCGTCTTTTCCTATACCCATGGTAATGACTGGACCATCGGTATGAACAGCAACAAGGAATGGATTTTTTTGGATAGTTTCTACCTGATAATTCAAATCCAGTTTCTTCAACATATCTCTTGCCTCCTCAAGGGAATATTTGTTTTCCTAAAAATTATATCCATTCATATTGAATATAGGTAACTTTAGATAAGACATTATGTATGAAGAATAATCTTACAGAAAAATTTAAGTTCTTACCTTGATATCTAATGGTTCAAAACCTTCCACTCCTTTTTTTATAACTCCAGAGTTAGATAATTCTTTATATTTTTCAATTGCTATTGAACTTGATGAATCAACAAATTCAATTTTTTTCAGAATTTGATCTGCCGGTGGAATATAGTTAGACTGTTTCAATCTGAAAATAATTATTATGTGACCAAGATATTCCCCATAACTTAAGATTTCATGAAAACCTACTCATTCAACATTTCACAAGCTGCAATCTGTTTGGCTTGCTTCTTATTTCTACCATATCCCTCAGTTTTTTCCGTACCAAAAATACAACTTGCATGAAAATAGCCTACAGCTGCCTGTGAATCTTGATAACTAACAGCTGTTAAACATCTATTTTTCGCGGCATATTCATTCAGAAGTCCCACATAATTGGTGCCATCATTATAATAATTTGCGACTTCTATCGGAAAATAATCCTTTAAATTGTCAATGTATCTAGTGGTATTTAATGTATTTTGCTGATCTGGTTTTTCTATTTCATCATCTAGTTCGTAAATCAGTTCGAGTGCTTTTGCTGCGGTCTTCTGTTTGGCATCCTTTTTATTTCGAGCTATATCAGACGCTGAGACTGATAAAACGCTTACAGTACAACGAAATTCGGGATTAAATTGGTTTCCAATATTTTCGAATGTGTAATTTGGAGGTGCTTGTCTCTTTGACACCATTAATTCTTCCAATATACTAATTGGCGTTTTAAAGGCCATAATGTATAACGAGTTATTTTCCTAAAATCAGTATCCAGTTGCCGCGTTCGGTATTGATATCGGACTGCTCAGACGACACTAATAAACGCCGATTCCCCGTAAATGTTCGGCAATTTCCGATGACAGTCGGTACGTTGAGAACAAGCGGGAGGCGGGATTCTAATTTCGCGGCAAAAGTGATAAACAGTGGAAGAGAATTCTGAATTCTATAGTTAAATCGCTGTGGTTAATCTTCAGAGAACAAAAGTTTCAGATTTTTATTTGCGTTATATTCACATTGTGCAGAATGGAAGATTTGGAGACCCAGAAAAAAGTATGTGCACTTTGTGGCATTGAGTTTTCGTCTATTTCAGGGAAAAATAAACATTTGAGGAATATCCACAAAGAGTTGAATGCAACTTCGACTTCGATAAATTCTCGAATTATTTGTCCACTGTGTAATAATAGAGAGTTCAAATGTGCTACGTATAACAAATTGGGGTAATTGTCTAGGAGATCGCATAACGCTCTAAATTTTATGAAAAAATCAGTACTCACTAATTTTGGTATAGAAATCACGAATCCGAAGTCAAAAAATGTCGCTCGCTTCTAGTTTTTCCAAAAAAAATTCACAAAATTCTTCGAGGTCACTGAACTTTTCTCGCTGAATTTCGCTATTACACTCCATCTCGAACTATTCCCTTGATGGATACTGGTTATAAATGCATCAATATAAAGATTAAAAGCAATTTTCACTACAAAAATTGCCAGGAATTGTGAAATTACATTCATTTGCTCATTGTTTATTTTCGGCATATATTCGGCCATGATGGTTTTGAAGTTCGGAAGAACGACATCTGACAGCAACTTCAGTCTACTACCTTACAGTGTTGCCGGATCGAAAACATTCCCGATTAGACTGAATAGGAAAAATTCCCTAGGCCCAACTTAGTGAACAGTGAACTTGTTCCAACACATTCCATCATGCAATTGTTTTATTATATTATGTACAATTTATGAGATGGTTAGAAAAGTTATTCAGCAAAGATAACGAGGAGGTGTGGACCAACTCTGCCAGGAAAGGAGAATGGAAAAGAGGAAAGTTTGGGTTATGGAGAGAAGTTGGGAAATTTGGAACACAAGATTCTAGCGGTCGCCCCGCCATGGGTGAAAGCACACAATGGAAAAATAAGGTTAATGTACTTGGTTAGGTTAGGTTAGTTTAGAACAGTGCCAGTTCGAATCAGAAGAGTTAATTAATTTACTCTTCAGATTCGAACTGGCACTGTCCTAAACTAAACTAAACTAACCTAACCAAGTACTTAATATCTTCTGAACTGAACATTTTTATTAGTTATTAAACCACCTGTGACTAACGCGAATGTGTTCACCCATGGCAGGGCGACCGCTAGAATTTAGTATTTCGAACCAAGCAAGAATTACCTGAACTCGGAAATGGAAATTTGGAATATAATACTTAAAGAAAACTATACTTTAACAACTTATATTGACTAAAAACCAATTTTGAAAATGAATATCCTTCAAAATTTCCCCGGCATAATAGATTCAGGAAATTGACTGGCACTGGCAACCCTGCATGATATAGTGCTGTACGCGTGTACGCGTATCCGCGTACGTCAAAAAGGGAAATTGTAAACAATGAGGATATTAATTTATTTTAACAATTCCTGGTAATTTTTGTAACGAAAATTGCTTTAAATCTTTATATTGATGCTTTTATAATCAATAGCTATCAAGGGAATGGTTCCTGATAGAGTGTAATAGCGAAATTCAGCGAGAAAAGTTCAGTGACCTCGAAGAAGTTTATGAATTTTTTTTGGAAAAACTAGAAGCGAGCGACCTTTTTTGACTTTGGATTTGTGATTTTCATACTAAAATTAGTAAGTACTGATTTTTTCATGAAATTTAGAGCGTTATGCGATCTCCTAGACAATTACCGAAAAAAGCTTTCACAGCAGCAAAATACTGTTCCCATTAATGATGAACATACCAAAGGCTTTCAACTATGCATTTTCTGAATTAGCATTGAGAAAGTAATTCGAATCGAAAAGCATAAACCAACAATTAGTCTCCAAACATGGTAATGTATATAAGGGTCGGTAGGAAGTTGAAACTTGATACAAATGTAATGCTAGCTTTCTCTTCATTGAAACAAAATTTATTCTCCCTTTCAATTTGAAATAAAACCAGAAGGTATTGTAGCGAATAATAATACACACAGTCAACAAGAAATATATAAGGTAATTCACAAATATAAATGATCCTCTTGGGAATTTGTGGAAGTCACAAGGGAACCATTAATTGTTTCTTTAATAATTTTGATTTCATTTTCATTTGGTTTTCCTATCGAATTAATATTCCTACTCCTTTTTCTCTTCGTAGAATAAAAATTTATCTGCTTCTCTATTTTTGTATTTGATGGTTGATTATTTAGTGTTTCTGGTCTTTGTTCAAAATTTGTCATTATCGGAGTTGAAGCATCTATTGATTTAAGAATATTTAACATTTGTTGAATATATTTATATTGAGATTCAGTGTACTCCTTTCTTTCGACATTATTGAAAATTTCCAATAAAGATGAAAATATTTGATCTTTCATTATTTTCAATTTTCCTTCTTTTGAATCACCAGAAGAAATATCTTCAGCCAACTGCTGGACTTCTGCTGTTGACGAGGGGATGGTAGTTTTACTGGTGCATTTATCATAGTTTCGGCAAACATAGTGGATATGTTTGCACAGTACAGCTTGTACCCTATAGCTGGCACAAGTACATTCATATCCATGAAAACAAATATTGCAAAAATTGCACTGCACACCACAACAAACAATATCAGATATTTTTTTCACTATGTGTTGCCGATCAAGATTTTTGGTTGACACTAATTTCCAACAATTGTGCCCAACTACTTCAACAGTATATTTTGAATTTATTGCTTCTTTATGATTCCCATGAATCAATGTTGTGTGACTGGTATTTTTTCCTTTAATTAATTTTATCATTCTCTCCACAGTTTTATCACGCAAAAATTTCACCAACACATGGAGAGTTTTATCCAATCTCTTAATTTTTTTTGCGTTCAGATAGGTATATTTAATTACCTTATGCATTGCTTCTAGGTGCATATTGGTATTAACACCAGAAAGCACTCTATAGCAGTGAGCCCATTGATGAGAATTCAAACAATAATTATTTTGGAAGTAAACACCAAACTCTTTTGTCACATCATTTTCCAAGATACAATTCTTGAATTTAATTAAACTTACATTGAACTCTTCTACGTTTGTGATGCTTTGAATATGTTTTAAAGATTGGTACACCCATTTTCTCATATCTGCGTCTGGGATTTTATTGAAATGATTTCGCCAGGCTCGATCTAAGTGCCAAGAACAGTATAACTGGCTTCGTACAGTACCCATAACAAGGAACCACGCATTATAAAACACTGGAGTAATATCAGTCATGAATGTTTTGGCACTAATGACTCCCACATAGTCTTTTATTTTTTGAAAAAATAATTTAAAAATTTCGGTGTCTTTTCTATTGCTGAACATGAATGCGATAGGAAAACCTTGCTTGAATTCATCGATTACTAAAACAGTAGTAAGCTCAAAATCATATGCATTTAGGCCATGAGTACTATCTACACAAATGACATTATGTCCAAATTTTTTAGCAACATCTCTCTGCGTATTATTCATGAAAATAAGACAAAAGTCTACAGGATTCAATTTGGAATAAGGGCATACTGAACCCTGTTTTTTATAATAAATAATAGGATTTTCTTTCTGTGATTTGCACTGCTCGACCCAAATATGCACACTTTCACAGTCAATTTCATGATAACATCCCTCCATTATATCAATTTTAAAAGAATTCTTCACGTTGTGGACATCTTGAAGACATAAAAGATCACTTCTATTCAATTCACTGCATATATTGTCACGTACAGATTCCACTATCCTGCAAAGATAAAATTAGGCAAAATACTCAGCCCAAATTGTTATCTGTATGATCTAGTCATACTAGATCATACATAACAGTTTGGGAAGGTTCATTCTGAATTCCAGATAAAAGCTTATTAATTCTATAGAAATAACTAAATGAATATGTACGTACTTTGTCGGAGGGACTCCCATAATTAGTTTTGAGGCAATGTTTTGACGATCTGAGTCGAGTATCCTGAGATATTGAAGGTCATTGTTGTGACCGTAATGATGTTTGAAATACTTAGCAACACATTCATCACTCGTAATACTTCTGGTAAGTATAATCTGGCTTGTACAATTACAATTTATTTTTGAAGTACCTTGGCTCTTCTGTGCTCTCTTTCTACCAGAAGTGATTATGCGACTCGTACCTGGAAACATGCAAAATCATTGAGCAAACTACTATAATCATGGAGACAGATCAAATTACCTGACCGTATACATTCGAAATAAAGTTTTTCCCTGTCTCCATCACCTTTTTTTGTTCCTGTATTTTTGATGTATTGCACATTCAACATCTTATTTTCCTTTTCCAACCATGTCTTGAAATCTATATAGGGATCACAAGTTTTAAAAATTAGAGAAAAACACTGACGTGAAACCATGAAATTTTTCGCACTTTTTTGAATTCGTAGCAAGAGCATCAAGTGGTATTAGCCATTCCCAACGCTATGAGACTTCCAGGTAGAAATATTGAGGCAGCACAGGTAAGAAAAATAAAGTTTTAATTTTTAGTGATTGATTCCTCACGAAATTCCGCTTGATTTTACACGTTAGCCTTGTAGAACTCATTCCAAGCTTCAGTTCAATAGGATCGATACTATTTATGCGTAATTATACCTACATACCCACCTTTATAACTCTGGAATGTTGTAACAGAGAATTCTTCAAATTTTTTTTTATCATGGAAATTCAACAAATGGCTACGCAGATCAGTATTGAATTTGTAAGATGTATTACATCCTTCCAAACACCGGTATTTGTATAGATCCGAAGCATATTCTCTCATCTGCGATGATAATCCGTGAATTATTCTTCGATGCTTATTTAGATTCGAGAGGGTGGAGAAATGTTTTCCACAATCAGGTATTAAACACATAAGGGGCATCGCTTATTGATGTTCGTAATCAAAATTATTAAAAACTTTGAAAAACCTAATACTATATTAATTATTCGGAATTCGAAGATGAATATATAACGTACTGCTGAAAACTAAAGCTTCCAAAGGCTTTCTGATTCCGCTTAAATCTTTTAAAAGATTACCGCGATACGCGAACGCCAAGATCAAAGAGAATTAAGCAAATCGTTTGTTTCTTAGATTACATAAATATTTATATACATTATTATATCTAAGATTTGTTTACGCTATCAGTTTCGAATTTCCCGCCCAATGCATCTTCCGACAATGCACGACTGAAGGCGGAAAGCGAGGAATCGTGTCCTACATCCTACATCCTACACTTCCTGAAATATGATGGTAACATATTCTGTAACCCCAAGGTCATACAATTCGCAACTACTGCTAAGCGATACGCTCTCTGGTGATAGAAATTCGAACACTTCCAAGCTAGTAGTTTTTCGACGTGCCTGTTATTCTAACGTAATTTGCTCACTTTTGGAGTTCATTTTCGAGCTTTTGTGTTGTTCTCCGAGTTGAAATTTTGGAATACCGAAAGTGTTTGTAATATTCATCAATCGATTCCTTTCTTTCTGATTAAAAATTTCGATCGTATTAATTCGAAATGGCATCCTCCCGAAATGACTATTGTTGTGTGCCTCAACTCAATGTTATTCATGGTCAAAGAAGAAATAAGGATCATCAAGTGCCTCTAGTTTTCATTTTTTCCAAAGCCAAATGAAATTAAAGTTAATTTGGAAACAGCATTTGGCAGGGAACTCAATGATAGAAGAAGGCCTAGCTTTAGAAATTGAAGATTGGAAAACAGGTCACGAAATACATGAAAGTATGTTCACTGCATTTCTCTGAAGATGTTTATTTTTCATAAAGGTTAACTCACAGAATACAAATATAACTACCTACAATGTATTTCTTCTTCTTCTTCTTCCTTTAAATGTGCCGGGATACTAAGTCCATCTACACATCTTCGAGTATTTCCTGCTGACTCCATCGGAAATGGGTCTTGACTTGGTCAATAATCAGCAGGGTTTCAGTTTCAGGGGATTTCTCATCAATAATTGTCTTCTATGTGTATGATCTATGATTTGCTATTACTGACATAAACGTTTTCCGGTCGGCACCGAACGTTATCGACAATATTTGAGGTTATGTGTCATCTGCCAGATGATCTGGGGAAAGGACATGACAAATACATCAGGATTGTTAGTATTCTTAAACATGTCGATCAGAATCTTCACAAACTCATGTTGGACGCCGATAGGAAATTCACTATTATTCTTATCAAGAGAATATCATCGTCGAAGATGATTTCCCACAAGTTGAGTGGAAAGTGATATCGTCCATGTAGTAACGACTGTAAATCGGTATACAACCTATTAATATTCACTTTATTCTCTTCACAGGCAAAGAAAACATGAAAAAGATCTCCTCTTTCTCCACAATGACATAGGGGGGTTTGCAAAACTCCTATTTTAAATAGATGAGACGGGCAACAGCAATGTAACGATCTCATTCTACAGATGGTAGTGATATATCTTCTCGGAAGTAAAATTGAATTGAACCAAGGACTATAATTCAGGAAGTTTTTTTTATTCATTTCAACATAAAATTTACCCTTCTGTTGACCTTCTCTCTTAAACTGAGTTTTCCACCTTTCCCAAACTGTTAGTTTAAATTTAGGCCAAAATTCTCTGACATCCCCTTTAATAGGCTCACAATAATCCAAAGTTACAGACTTTTTTGCCAAGAGATCCGCCCTTTCATTACCGTCGATTCCCGTGTGACTCGGAACCCAGACCAACTTAATCGAGTAACCTTTCCGATTTAACTCATACAAATTCTTTCTTATTTGCAATGTCAAGAAATCGTTAGAGGAATGTAATCTCCAATTAGTAATTTTCTCCAGTGCACTCTTGGAATCTGATATTATTATTGCATGATAGAAATTCTTTAGTTCTATCAAGGAAATTGCCCTATCTATTGCCGTCATCTCAGCGGAGCAAATTGAGAAATAATCTGGAAGACGTTCACAACTTGTAATATTTTCTTCCGAGTATATACCCAACCCTACTTTATCGTTAACCCTGGATGCATCCGTGAATATCTTCTTGTAGCCTGGGAATAGTTCATTGCATTTAGAGAGAAAGTGATACGTGTTAATGTCGTCTTTCTTCAAATTGAGATTATAGAAATCGATCTTAAAATAATGCACACTTATATCGAAAAGGAAGCAGGGAAGATGCATGCTGGAAAATATGTTTTCTGGGGATGAGATCACATTAAATGCTTCAACAAGAGGATGATTAAATGATCCTATCCAGAAATGATGTAGGGATGCCATAAGCTCTATAAGAGGAATTACTGGGTTATCTCTAATCCTAAATTGTTTTGACAGAAATTTTGTAGCTAGCCAGATTCTTCTTAAATTTAGTGGCAATTCTTTAGATTCCGCTAAAATAATATTAATTGGAGTGGATTTCATATATCCCAACGCTGCTCGAAGAGATGCGTATTGAACTATATCTAGTTTTCTTAGTAGGTTCTTGGAACATCTAGCATAAAAAATACTACCGTAATCCAGATGCGAACGAACTATGGACTTGTATAGAATCATCAAGGTTGAGGGATGGGAACCCCACCAAGTTCTAGTTAAGGACCTAATAATATTTATACCCTGCGTGGCCTTCATGCAAATGTTATTAATGTGTTCTGTCCATTTCATATTACTTTGTAGGGTGACCCCTAAATATTTAATTGAATCCACCCAAGGTATATTCGAATTGAAAATCCTCAACGGAGCAAGATTAATCCATTTTTTGGATCTATGACAGCAAAGTGCAGAAGATTTCTCCGATGATATTCTTAAACCCTTCCCCGAAGACCACTCTTCTAATTGAGATAATGCAGAGTTCATGGACTCATATGCGGTTTTAAACTTAGTTGCTGATACATACATTATAAAATCGTCTGCATATTTTAGAGTTTTAATTTCCTTAGTTTTTATGGATTTTCCTAGATCCTTAACAAAAAAGTTAAACAAGACGGAACTGGCCGGGGATCCCTGTTCTAAACCAAGGTTTGCCTGTTTTGGACCCAATGACTCCTTTGTCATTGGATCTACCAGATAAATGGAACGTTCTAGAATCAAGGCTTCAAGTAAATTTACAATATTGTCAGGAATACCCTCAAGTTTTAGAATTTCTTTTAATTTGTGAAAATTAACCGAGTCATATGCCTGTTTGATGTCCAAGAACACCACTACAACATATTCGTTTTTAGCAAAAGAAGAATATATGGTTGATGTGAGAAGAGCGAGTGCATCATTTACAGATTTTCCTTTTCTGAACCCCATTTGAACTTCATAAGAAGGAATATTCCTCTCATAGATTCTTTCCAGCCTAGTGGCTAGGATTGACGACAAAATTTTAGTAAGACAAGAATTTAGCGCTATTGGTCTATAACTAAGTGCACTATCAGGCGATTTACCTGGTTTACATATGGGAACAATTACTGATTCCTTGAGGGAGCCTGGTATATTGGGAGAATACATATTTTGATTAAGTATTCGTAGAAAGATCATTTTGGCAGAGGAGGGCAAATTCCTCAACATGCTATATGTTATGCCGTCCTTTCCTGGGGCGGAATCTTTTTTCGTGTTCAGAACAACTACTAGTTCATCTAGCGAAATGTCTCGAAAAGGAACAGGTTCAACCTGGGATGGGGATGTTAGGTAGGAGGAGGGGATGAGAGGAGGACATAGGATATCGAGGATTTCTTGACCACATGAGTTATTGGGTCTTCGAATTGGTTTATGTAGACATCCAAATCTAAATCTGTTAATACCTTCCCACATTTCAGAGCTATTCTTAGGAGATAAATTTTCGCAAAAGCTTTGAAAAGCAGATTTTTTGGCTTTTTTTATCTGAAACTTTGCCTGAGCTTGAGCTCTCTTGGCTTCAATGTAATTTTCCAAAGTTGGATGGGTCAAAAATCGACGAAAGGCAGATGCCCTTGATTCAACTACGCCTGTCAGGTGCTCATTCCACCACTGAATTTTGTATTGAGATCTAATTTTGCTGAACTTCTTTTTAATGGGAATCGTTTGCTCCGCTGAACGAATTATTAAGTTTTGAAAAGTTTCTAAATTATACTCCTCAAGAGGATCCAATAATTCAGCCACCTTACTTTGGAAATTTTCCCAATTAGCTTTTTTGACGTTGAATTTTCTCGTGCTGTACTTGATTGTAGGAGTATCTGGAAGAGCTATTTCATTGCTTTTGATAGTTATAG
This sequence comes from Myrrha octodecimguttata, assembly GCA_958510865.1. NCBI lineage: Eukaryota > Metazoa > Arthropoda > Insecta > Coleoptera > Coccinellidae > Myrrha > Myrrha octodecimguttata. The sequence goes on from OY294057.1 coordinate 39,388,715, forward strand.
GTAAGTGATCACTATCACCTGGATCCTGGGACACAGTCCAGTTTAACTTATTTCTAATGTCACTAGAACAAAATGTTATATCTGGAGCACTTCGACCGTCTACGGTAATTCTCGTAGGGGAACCGTCATTCAGAAAGCAAAGATCATTCTCTAAGAAAAAAGCCTGCAGAGCTATCCCATTTGAATTAATAGCTCCCGGTCCCCATACAGGGTTCTGAGCATTGAAATCGCCGCCTATTATATATGGGTAGCATAGTTTTTTTAGAATATTCAACCATATGGTTCTATCAAACTTAATTCGTGGAGGGGAGTATACATTAACTATTGTCAGGTTATTAATTTTTATTCCTTGTATTTGAAATAAGTCTGTGGAGAACTGATTTAAAGAGGGAATAGTGGAGTATTTAATATGATGTTTAACGAGGGTTGCTAGCCCCCCTCCCCTTTGAGATCTATCCACTCGAACGTTAGAATACCCTGGTATTCTAAAATCTGTGTCGTGATCTAACCAAGTTTCTGACAACAAAATTACGTTGGGATTCAACTCTTGAATTCTCAATTTTAGGTTCTCCCTATTTGATCTTATGGATCTGATATTCCATTGAAGAATGTTCAACATATTATAAAGAAGTTAAAAAAGAAGAGGAAAGAAAAAAAAAAAAAAAAAAAAACTATCCTAAGAAAGGAAAGTAGAACTATTCTTATTCAGCGGTGTTAGAACTGGTCTTTTGTAGAAAAGGTTCTAGTGTGGATATCAATTTATTCAAGTTATTTTTTAATTCAGTAAAGTTACCTGACGAAAGACTCTTTGTAATCATATTGTTGATGTAATCTGGGCGAAATACTTCTGAAGGATAAGAGATTTCAGTGTTGGATGATGAAGCTAATGAATGTGAAGTAGTTTCAAGGATTGGGGTAGAAGGATATAGATTGTGAGATATGAGTTGCTGCTGATGAGTAGCTTTATCATATCCCGGAGGGGATGGTAACCTTCTTCTCTTAGCGATTTCTGAGTATTGAGATGTGAGTTCTCTTGAACTCAATAGGGTTCTTCGATTATGAACTGGTACGATATTGTCTCGTGTATTTTTATTGATAGATGATTTATTTTGAAGATTGGGAAAGACTTGGGGGTGTTTGTGTATATTTACGTTGGTAGATGCATTCGAGGTTTCCCTGGAGGAGTAGGATTTTGGACATAACTTAACCGCTTCAAAATAGGATATATTTTCGAGTGCAATGATGGTGTTTATTTGTTTTTGTCTATTGAATTCGGGACAAACACGATCTGTGGATGCATGTTTACCCTCGCAAAAGACGCATTTATTTAATTCTTTTGCCTTATTCGAACACTCTTCTTCTGAATGTTGGTCTCCACAGTTTCTACACCTTTTTTTTCCGTTACATCCAGAAATTACATGTCCATATCTAAGGCAATTATAACATTGGATTACTGGTCCAATGTACAAAGAAATTCTGCGGATGCATCCCCAGATGGAAATATACTCGGGAAGATTTTTACCTTCGAAAGTGAGAACCCATGAATTGGAAGACACATATTTGACTCCCTCATCTGTTTTCGTCCTTCTTTTGAGATTTCGAGCTGATAATATTTTCACTTTTGAATCTGAATATTTTAAAATGTCGTTTTCTGAAATTTCATCTCCAATATTTTTAACAACTCCCCTGCATGTGACCATTCTAGAAGGGACGTAAATATCTATACTCTTGTCTGTTTTAAATGGGTTGTTTTCAAGAAACGAATTGGCACTAGGAGCAGTTGTAAACTCAATACAAATTCTATTTTTTCCTTTTTTAGTGATATTTTTTATGCCGGAAATTCCTTTGTTGAAAAGTTGTTTCCCTAAATTCATTGGATGAATGTTGCCTATATTTTCATTTGACCTCGATTCTATAATTACTATGTACGGACCAGAAGAAGTGATTGAGTATTTGAGCCTAATTTTATTTTTATCAGCGAATTTGTTGGTGTTTGCTACTTTTTTGTTTTCACCTGATATTTCAGATATTTTTTGGGAGAGGTTGAGAATTTCTCTCATTAATTCTTCATCATCTGAAAATTGGTTCTTTATTGATTCTAGTTCCCTAGTTAAGAGGGAAACGTTTGCGGAGGAAAGAGGAGATGGATTTTGTTCTGATCTCTCCACGATATTTTCATATGTTCTCTTTGACATAGGAGTTAAATGGTTGTATATCGAGCCATCCGAATGCACCGAAGAGGAACCATCAGGTTCCCCTTGTATGTCCCAATCCATCCCTTCACTGAGATCAGTTAGGGGAGGAGTAGGGCATTACTTAATACTTAATTTGAGATTGAGAAAAGAAAATTAGAAATTAAAGTTAATTCTGATCGACTTTGCACAGACACTTAACTTACCCCGTACAAAATACTATCACAATACACTCCAATTGGAATAGGAGGAACTGTAATAATGAAAATTAAACCCAAATAAGAATACAGAAATAAAAAATAAACTCTATTTGACAATTAATTAGTCTAAATTATGGAAAAATTAAGGATTATCGGAAAGACGTGTGGCACGTGGAACGGTTAACCTCTTAATCCTCTACAATGTATTTATTTCGAAACAACTTCATGTCATGATGTTTTCAGGTGTAAATAAAAATGAGAGAATTTTGAAGGAAAATGCTGCAGAGAAACTACAGAGCACTTCTGCAGCTACCTAATTCACATACTACACAAAATCATATTCTAAAAGAGTGATCTGGTTGAAAATCTGACAAAAACTAGATATACTGTTAGAGTTGATAATAGCTGAAGTTACTCATATAAATACATAAATACTTTTCATTTCCTTATATAGGTAGGTTGAACCGGCTGTGACATTTTTCATTTTGTATGTGTATCTTGAGCTGCTGTAACATAAAAATGAAATCAATTCTACGTCTATCTGTTTCCTTTTCTTTAGAAATACGATGCAAAAGAACTAAAGCAGAAAATCTGTTTTCATTTTATTGATCCTTCGTTTGTAAACAGAGAACAAGTCATATCATTTGGACTGATTCTAGATTTACCACATAATATAGCCTGCATTCAGCACTTCTTCACATAAATAAGAGTCCTTAAATTACTTATTGAATTGCCTATTTTTCCAGAAATTCAAGTAAATTTAGATATTGGTTTATTTCGATCCACCAAGCAACATACACTAAAATAACACCGAAATTATCCTCCAGGAACGATTTTATATCGTGATCCAAACGAAAAGTTCCTTCTCAAGAAATCTTACACAAAACTATAATAATTTCTTTAAATATTCAAGCTCTGCTTGATAAATATTCGTTCTCCACCACATTCTAAGGTTTGTTTTTGTTACATAAAACTACTAGCTTGGACAGGTTCCAAATTTCTCCGTTAGAGCGCTGGCATCTTCGCAGAAGTTCCCAATAGACGCTAAGAAAAAGCGGGAATTAAAAATATATACATATAGATTATTGTTCTACCTAGCGTATGTACCATACAATTTAAACTGATAATAAATCACTAAAATCAACAGTGTTTATTCAATTATTATCGGTAACTAGAGTGGATATAACAATTTTGGCGACGAGAAGAAAATTGGATACATTTCGTCAGTTTTCCCCATAACTCTTCAGTCGAAAAAGTTCGCTAACAATTTTGAGGTTATGGAGTCATCCGAAAATCAAGGAGTTATAATTAATAACGTTGGAAATATATCATCCATCGAGAATTTCAAGGAAGGAGATGATTGGGAATTATTTTCCGAAAGGTTGGAACAACAATTCATTGCTAATTGCGTCAATGATGACAAACGGAAAATAGCTGTCTTGATAACACATGTTTCGGAAGGAGTTTACCAGACGATGAAAACGCTGTGCCATCCGGAATTACCGAAAAACAAGACCTATGACCAATTAATTGCCCTACTCTCTAACCAACACAAACTTCGTGTTTCCGGATTTCGTCGAAGGATTCAATTCGAAAATTTGAAACAAACAAACGAAAGCATTGCAGAATGGTTCGTCAAAGTTAAGAATGCTGCTGCACTATGTGATTTTGCAAACAATTTCGAAAACAGAGTCAAAGACAAGTTCGTAGCTGGCCTAAGACCTGGGCAAATCCAAGAAAGACTATGTGAAGAAAACGTCAACAAGTCGGTGAAGGATTTATTTGAAATTGCCCTAACAAAAGAGGTTGTTTTGAAGGAAATACGTTGCGAAAGGGAAGTCAACTCTATACGGAAATTTAGTAAGGGAAATTCCCAGAAATCTGCACAAAAAGCAAAGAAGAATCAAGAAAATTCAAGCGCAAAGGATTTGGTTTGCTTTCGATGTGGTAAACCTAACCACGATTTCAAGAAATGCAAGTATAAGGATTTTAAATGTTCTAAATGTGAGAAAAAAGGACATCTGGCAGCTGTATGCAAAACCAAGATAAAGGATAGCAACCTGGTCGAAACAGTAGAAGAGCAGACAGTGGAAATGTTCGAGATAGATTTATGTGAGTCAACCACACCACCAATCTATGTTGACCTACTTTTAAACGGACAACCAGTGAAGTTCGAATTGGACACTGGGGCAGGTATTTCTTGCATTCCTCACAATTGGTTTAGGGAAAATTTGAAAAATGTAACATTGAATAGTACTAAGATTCATTTAAAGACCTATAGCAGTCAAATTTTAACACCATCAGGTGAAATTTTTCTTGATGTGCAAATAAGAGATAAATTGATCAATAATTGTAAATTTATAGTTGTAAAAGAGGCTACTCGATTATTGTTCGGAAGGGACTTATTTCATAAATTCAACTATTCGCTTGCAGGAAATTTTCAAGGTACTGTGACAGAGAATATTCTAAATTTAGATAACCTGAAATTATCTGATCTATTTAATCGCTTTGGTAATTTATTCAAAAATGAGTTAGGCACTTATAATGGCGAAGTTATTAAGCTGGAACTCACTGAACCAGTCAAGCCAATTTTTCACAAACCTCAACCAATTCCATTTGCATTTAGAGAGAAAGTTCGTGAAGAGCTAATCAGATTAGAAAAAACAGGAGTTATTACAAAAGTAGATAATTCTGATTGGGGAACACCTCTCGTCCCTGTGTTAAAAGCAAACGGTAAAGATGTAAGGGTGTGTGCCAATTACAAAATCACTATCAACAAATTTTTAAAAGATGATAATTATCCTTTGCCACGTATTGAAGAAGTTTTTCATGCATTACAGGGCGGTCAAAAATTCACTATTTCAGATATTTTAAATGCTTATAATAACCTAGTATTAGAGGAAACCACAAGGAATTTACTAGCGTGGAGCACTCCTTATGGCATATACAAGGTGAATCGCTTGAGTTTTGGAACAAAGCCCGCTTGTAGTATTTTTCAAAGAATAATGGAAAAGGTTTTACAAGGTTTAAGAGGAGTTGTAAATTTCATAGATGATATTATTGTTACAGGGAATAATGATAAAGAGCATTTGCAAAACTTGAATGCGGTATTAGAGAGATTGAACAAGGCAGGTTTCAGATTAAATAAGGGTAAATGTGTATTTTTTCAAGATAGTGTCAAATATTTAGGAAATATTATTAGTGCGAAAGGCATGCAAAGGGATCCTGAAAAAGTTCAAGCTATCACAAAAACCCCAAAGCCCACAAATGTAAGTGAAATTAAAGCATTTTGCGGAATGGTAAATTATTATGGGAAGTTTATACCTAATTTGTCAAGCATATTGAAACCATTATATCGGTTAACTGAGAAAAATGTAAAATTTATCTGGGACAAAGAATGTGACAAAGCTTTTGATTTAGCAAAAAAAGAATTGATTTCTGATAAAATTTTAGCGCATTATGATCCAAAAAAGAAATTACGTTTGACATGTGATGCAAGTCAAAGAGGTTTAGGAGCTGTATTATCTCATGTTTTAGAAGATGGTTCTGAAGTACCAATATGTTTTGCTTCTCGAATATATTCTAAAAGTGAGCAAAATTATTCAATGATTCATAAAGAAGCTTTAAGTATTTATTGGGCTATTACTAAATTCTATCAGTATGTCGTGGGTAGAAATTTCGAATTAATTTCAGATCATAAACCACTTATGGCGTTGTTTAGTGAAAATAAATCATTACCACAAATGGCGGCAGGACGATTGCAAAGGTGGTCAGTTTATTTATCACGATTTAAATACAAATTTAAACACATTTCTGGTAAAGATAATGTTTCTGCAGATTGTTTAAGTCGTTTACCTATTCAAGAGCCTGTGAAAGATGATTCATGTGAATTTGATTATATAAATTTTGTCGAAGAAGCTAAAGTCTTAAATTTAAATTCAATTAGAATCGAGACACGTAAGGATGTTATTTTAGGAACTATATTCAATTATGTCAGATATGGTTTTCCTGAACATACAGATAATGTCCAAATGCAAACCTATTTTACTAAGAAAAATGAAATTTATGAAGAAAATGGTATTCTAATGTGGGGATATCGAGTTATTATTTCTATGAAACTAAGAGAAAATTTACTGAAGGAATTACATAGTTGTCATGAAGGCATTGTGAAGATGAAATCGACGGCTAGGTCGTACTTTTGGTGGCCTTCTTTAGACAAAGAAATAGAAAAAAATTGTAGAGAACTGTAAAGTTTGTCGAAATTTCAAGAATGAACCATGTAAGTCTACATTAACTCCATGGACAAGGGAAACAAATGTATTTGATAGGGTTCACGCTGATTTTTTTGGTCCGGTGGTAAGTAAAATGTTTTTGGTTATTATTGACTCTTATTCTAAATGGCCTGAGGTATATGTAATGACTAAGACTGATACAACATCTACGATTGATAAATTGCGTGATTGCTTTGCTAGATTTGGATTACCGAAAGTTCTTGTGACTGATAATGGTCCACAATTTGTTTCAAGTGAAATGTCAAATTTTTTAGACCAAAATGGTATTGTACATAAAACATCAGCACCATTTCATCCGTCTACCAACGGACAGGCTGTAAATACAGTCAAAACAATTAAAACTGGTATTTTAAAAATGTTAAAAGATCCTGTGAATAAACAAGTATCTCTAAATACTTTGTTAACTAGATATTTATTTAGTGTGAGAAATTCTGTTCACTGTAGTACAGGTATGACACCTTCACAGTTAATGTTCAATCGAAAACGTTTGGATTTATTAAGTCAACTAGAACTAGTAAGAATATCAAAAGAATGGAAAGCAAAAGAGAAGTTAGTTTTGTAGTAGGAGATAGAGTTTTATGTCGAGACTATAGAAATCCTAACAAACGTGGTTGGCAACCTGCTGTGGTGGTAGAAGTACTTGGTACAAACACATATTTGTGTAAATTAGACAGTACTGAAATTATTTGGAAAAGACATATTGACCAATTAATTTTAAATAAAGCTGATGAGGACTCAGAGAAAGAGGAAGATAGTTTTCAAAAAAATGATGTAGAATCAACAGTTAAAATAGACCCAAGTTGGTTTGATTTTGATAAGAAGGAAGAAACTAATTCCAAGACTTTTTCTGGTGAATCGGAAGGCACTATGTCAGGAGAAATCATTAGTGTTGATACTCCGAAAACAATTCAAAAACAAAAGACTCCAAGTCAAATTGTAGATTGGAACGTGAGGTCGAGGCCTAAAAGGGAAATTAAGCCTCCAGGGCGTTTGAATCTGTGAAGGGAGGTATTGTAGTGTATTCGACTACTTGGGGAAATATGTTGGTAACATATTCTGTAACCCCAAGGTCATACAATAGACGCTAAGAAAAAGCGGGAATTAAAATACAGATTATTAGATTATTGTTCTACCTAGCGTATGTATCATACAATTTAAACTGATAATAAATCACTAAAATCAACAGTGTTTATTCAATTATTATCGGTAACTAGAGTGGATATAACAAAAACAGTCATCTAATTAACTTTCTTGTATCACAAAGTTACGTCGATGTATATCCGTGAGAATGGAATATTTCCATTATTCAGCATTGAAACAAAAATTGTTCATTTCGGAAAATAGAAGATTTAACATATACAACCCAATATCAGTCAATAATGATACGAAAAATATATCTGAAATATCAATTTACCAATCCGGTGTTGCCGAATCTGACAAATTTCCTAGAAAACAAGATCATTTCATTAAAACCTATGAAGAAATAATTTTTTCTGGTTTTTTCAGGTTAGATGGTCTGAGACAAATACTCGACTTAATATTAAGTTAGCAGAGCCACCCTAAAAAAAAACTGACTTTCCCACTGTTGGTGATCCCCTAATTATATTAACTTCTTGAAATTCTGTATAAACCTTCAAGCTGCAAAATTTCGATGAAGTACTGGGTTTCAATTCGATCAAATTCGTATTTCCGGAAATATTGGGAAAATAAAATGTGGAATGGGTATATGTTCGGAATTATTGTGCAAGTTTTACCCATTCACGAATTCGATGTTCATAATTAACGCCAAAACCTACTCTACAAATATCGAATTTCACGAAATATTACTTTCCTTAGGAAAATGTAGTTTTTTCGCGACTTCACAACATTTCTGAAGAAAAAGAAAGAAAGAGTCAGGAAGTACTCGACTCATTACCTTCAGAAAGGTAGCGTCATATATTGGCATATATTTTTCAAAAATGGACGTTACTTCTTCTCGCGATATATTAAGTGAATGCAAAACTTTCGTTTTTCCTCTATCTAAACACTTCTTTGAATTGAAATAAAAACCTTTATAAATCAGCTGTTCCTGCAATCATTGTATAAAGAGGGATAGTAAGCCAGTCCCTATGTTAAACTGATTTGAAGCGATTTTGAGAGCCATCTGGTTGTCACGTTGTGGTACTGCAATAAAAATGGCCTGTGAAGTGGCGACCTCCGCAAAAAATGCAATTATTTTTGGGAACTATTATATTTCTCTCGGTTATAGAAGAAAGGGATGAAGTTTTCTATATTAGTCTATCTAGAGAACTGTAATCAACTCGCACAGACTAATCTCAAAACTTTAAAATATAAAACAAGACCGAGACAGTGGCGTGTATGGTCCACGATATTATTTCTTGATAAATAGCGCCTAAGGCTTTTATTCAAAATCCTTATACAGTGGCTGTAACGAATAGTCAATTCGAACATCACTTTTAGAGTATTTCGTTGATTGCATAAATAGTTAAAGATTTTTTCACTCAGGTTATTGTGCATTTCTAAGGAAACATCGAATATTTAGTGTATTTTGCTTGCACAATTAAAAATTCGAGAGAAAGCTTTTTGTAACTCGAAAAATACCTCAGCCATGTAGTTGAGCCGTGCTTATGCAGCTAAACCAAAGTTGGAAACACAGCCTACTTTGTGGAGCTGAATAATTTATTTGATTTATTCATCCCAACTGTGCAAACCATACTTATGAAACTATATGGACAAGGCTTAGGGAGAGGGGAACTGGGGAGTGCTGGACAAGGATGAAACTAGTTCGGGCAATACCATAGAATACGGCAAATAAAGGCAGAACAGGTTGAAACCATAGACATATTAAACTCTATTAATCAATGTTTGAAATATATTTTCAAAAGCTTTGAAAGATATATTTGTGTTTTCGGAAAATTTCAAAGATTATTTAATGTAATTCCATTCTGAATTAGATTACAAATAGTGTATAGAAGATATAATTTCCCTGTTGTTTGTGTTTTCGTAAGCTTTTCGAATAGAATTTGCGTTCTTTCATTATAAATCGGATTGATTGGTACATGAAGAATAAATGACATTAATATTGTAGGAGGATATATAATTGATAATTAAAGTTATGTTTTTGTTTGTAAGTAGAAGCATTGTATCTTTATACAATGGTAGAAGTCCATTCTTGAAGTGGAGTTTCTATTATAGCGGGTTGGAAAAAGGGGAAGACGAAGAGGAAGATTTTTCACCACAAAATGAAAATGACAATCCTTCAATCAAGAGTAATGAATTTCGATGAGTTCACTCATCAGCATCAAACTCACACACTACTCAGCTACAATGTTCATAATGTAAGGTCAAAGCGGCCCAAAAAAATTTGAAAGAAATAGGGTCATTCATCAGATATTGTTATTGATTTTAAATATTCATATCCGAATAATAATCACGTTGATCACCAACTCTCAAAACTGTATATTGTAATCAATACCAAGGAGAAGTCAATTTCCCATTTACTTAGGGAATAGTAAATGCTTGTTTTTTTCTTTTAATATGTCTACGGTGCAAATCTATGAATACAGGGAGCCCGAACGAGAATATGACCTCCCACTCAGAAAAGAAAAATTTTCGAAGATTTAAAAAAATCGGTGAAGAGTGAAGAGATGTCTAGTGCTGGTTGGTTTGTAGTTGTAGATTTGCAATCGAAATTGGCAGTTCAAATTGTGTGAACTATAAAATTTAATATCTATACCAAATTTCAGTTGATTATGTTGTGAAGTGCAGGTGCTTAATAACAAAACTTAAAATAAAATCAACAAATAACCCTGTATCTCGAGAACGAAACGTCTGTGGTCCCATGTTAATGGGACTTTTTTCCTTACAATTACGCAAGGTATCTCCTCTCTGCGTCTGTACCTTCATTGTGTGTTCCTGAATTGGACTCACAAACAAAGAGGTGATACTCCTTACATTATTTTAAGGGAAAAAGTCCCATATATATGGGACCTCAAACGTTTCGTTTTCAACATGCAATGTGTTAAAGTTTAATTTTTTTTTCAAATTTTCTCCTCATAGTAAATGCAGTCCACAAGATATTCAACTGAAATTTGGCATACAGATTATATTTTAGAGTTCACCCAATGTGACATGCCAATTTCGATTGCAAATCTACAAAATGATGTTTTTTCTGGACACTGTCCCCTATTTGCCTACAGCACTTTCGAAACAACAAAAACACCGAATGAAGATACCTAACACACCCTTGATTTGTAAGCAAGGGCAATAAAACCCCATCTGGGATCGGACGTGCGTCACTTTCGGGTGACGAGTAACCCTTAGGCCATAACCAGGGAATTTTTAGAAAAGATTCGTTTGGAATGCAGAATGTAATAGATACTTTATTTGAATTTATTAATTATTTCAATATTGTATGATTCATCAACTTATGAAGGTGAACGGCGAGTGTGACTTAATTTCTGCACAAAAAAATCCTTCATTCATTTACACTTATGCAAACGCTACCTTTTAATGTGAAAATCATGGAAAAGTGGATAATCGTAGCGCACAGATCCACTTAGACGTGAAGCCCCTGGTAAGAGTATATTTTGCGCGCATGTTCAAATTCGTTGTTCGAAATCATTGCGTGGATTTCACCCATTCACGAATCCGACCTTCGTAATATTACTAATATTTTCAAAAATACAGATTAGATCGAATAGATATCTAGTACTTGAAAGAGTAAGGACAGCTTGAAGGTCCATACAGAATTTCATGAGGATGATAAGATCAGAGGATCGCAAAATATTGAATATTTGAGAAAAAAATTCAAATTTTTTTCAAATTGTTCTAATGAAACGATAATCACGAAACTTTGGACAAAGTTCCTCATCAGTATTTTGAAACTGCTTTTTCCCAATATTTCCAATAATCATAATAGAATCCAACTGTAATTTGGTATAATATAGTTCAATATGAAGCTCAAGGTAAGACAAAAATTCGTTTGAAATATATGGATAGTTTCCAAAGAAAACAATTTTTTTTTCATTACCGAGTGCATGAAAAATTGCTTCGAGAGACACGCAACATCGAAAATAATACTTGAGAAACCCTTGAAATGTAAACAGGGGGCAATAAAATAGCATCTAGGTAGACGACCGACGATTTCGGGTTTCAAATAGCCCTGGGCTATAACAAGGGAATTTTTTTGAGAATTATTCGATTCAATAATCATATCAATACTATATGATATATCGACCTCTACAGGTGTAACGATGAGTATGACTCATTTTTCTGCATTAGATACGCCCCTTTATGTATTCTCTGCCTCTTTTGGGTGGAAACGATGAAAATACGGATAAATGTAGCACGCACAGGTCCACTTAGGCGTGGAGCCCATGGCATTGATGTTATACAAAAATAATTATCACTCTTTCAAAATGGAACTTCAGAAACAGAATATTGTATTATTTTTTAGGTTTTTAATGGTTTTCACTCCCAATATCGGAAACAGAACTATTGAAAATTAAATAAAAATTGTTTTTTTCATGAAAAACGCCCTTGCGGATTGCAGTATCAACTATTTGTCAGGGGCAGTTTCTTACAGAAAAGATTGCCTAATGAACAACACAAGAACAATACAAACGATAAAGAAAACGAACTGTGACGTTTCGGAGTACAAATCTGACTCTTTCATTAGACAAATTAGAAAATTTCAAGAATTATTTTCTTTCGATTTGAGACTTTTGTCACATTGACCTAAGGAATAGAGACATACAAAAATCCCAAATAGCGAACCATGTATGTTCGACCATTGGAAATCACATGATAGATTGGGACAATCCAAAAATACTGATGTTGGAATCAGATGATTTGAAAGGAAAAGTCAAAGAGTCCTCTTGCATTTTGTTAACTGTAGAGAGTGATTTTGCTCATTGTATGGTAGAAATTGACCCTATTTGGCTAAATTTACTCAAAAAGGAGGTAGAATTAAAAAAATTTCAAACTAAATAAATCTGTGTTGCTATGTTTTCTCGAAATTGTCAATGTGACGAAAGTCCCAAATCGAAAGAAAATAATTCTTGAAATTTTCTAATTTGTCTGATGAAAGAATCAGATTTGTACTCTGAAACGTCACAGTTTGTCTTCTTTATCGTTTGTTGTTCATTAAGCAATCTTTCCTGTTAGAAACTGCCCTTGACAAATAGTTGATACTGCATTCCGCAGGGGCGTTTTTCACGAAAAAAAAAATTTTACTTAATTTTTAATAGTTCTGTTTCAGATATTGGGGGTGAAAACCCATTAAAACCTAAAAAATATTGCAAAATCCTCCCAAAATAAGCTTCAATCGATACATAATATTGTGACTTTGTCATTTAATTGACTACTAATTATTTCATGTGGGAAATTATCAAAAGTTTTTGTTATTTATATCATCCAAAAAGCATTGTTAGGATCATTGTATTTTCTTTACAATTTTATTAAGATTCAGCATTCCTTCTCATACACTGGTGTATAAAAGGATACAATGTTTGTGAAGTATTTTAATTAAAAAATGAAATACTTAAATCGAATTTGGTGAAACTATATTCCAATATTTTATCCGTTACATATCATTCGAAGTTCCCGATGCGCTAGTCAATCTCTACAACTTTTTTTTTGAATACTTATATTTCTGTTGTCATTGTATTCTTTAACGATGCTATTGTAGGTTTGGATGAATATACCCATCTTCTAGTTCCGCCCATGTTCCATCATCCAAATGACCTGCGATCACAGAGACATCTTAAATGAAAGAATTTGCGCCATCTTTTATCGGGTAGAGTTAGCTACGTAGCTATGAGCCTACGTAACTCAAGCTACGACATACTACAACCCGAACTAAGAATAGACATGTCACTGATACCAGCGTTTGTGTCGCCATCTATCCGTGGTATCAGGGCCGTCAAATGATATTTCCGTAAGGTTGGCTTACTATCCCTCTTTATACAATGCTGCAATTCTGTCCTTCTGTGGTTATTTTCAAATCAGAAAAAAACATAGCCATGTCTATGTGTATGAGAAAGACTCAATTTTCATTCAGATGAATCATCGCTGAATACTCTTATTAAAGTCACTGTAATGTGTATTACAGTGACTTTAACTAGTATAGAGTCACTGTAATGTGTATTAACATTGTTTAAACAATGGTATTAATACTATTAACATCTAGCGATGGCAAGACTTTATCAGATTGAATTCTTTATTCCCATTGTTAGAAACCTTGGCAGACTCTTGAGTTTTTTCTACCTAACGATAGAGGGAGCTAAATCATGAATGTGAATTATTGAGTATGAATTCACAAGTCTTGCTCTTTCAGGAACTGGTTGTCTATTTCATTAATAATAAATTAATCGATTAATAGCAGAATAAAAAAGTGAATACAGTGATTATATACAAGAATGAAGTCAAGTCATTAAATCATTGTGCACAGAGACATCTAGCGAGTAACAACATAAACAATTTCGAGTTTTCGTTTTGAAAGTTTCAATGAATTATGATATAATACACAGTTATTACCATATTCAATACACGAGTACAAAGAATAATAGAATATGAGTTGAATGTGTAAAATAAGACTCAAATTCATTCAGTGGATGTGTAGATATTGAATAAAAAATCAAGAGTAATCTCGTTTTTCTATGTGATAAATGACATATGTCAAATTCTGTAATGCGCTGAAGCAGCTGAAGCCTTTTTGAAATCCTGTTTGTGAGAGGTTAAGGAACCACGTTGTGTGTTGTATTAAAGTAAGTTTAAATTTATTTTTCATTCATATTATTTATTCATATTTATCTCATATGACTATTATGTCACAGACCATATGTAATTATGTTCTTGCCGGTTCATGTATTATTTAAATTTGGATCTAATGGTAGTTTTTGTTTTCAGTAATGGCACCATAATATGAGATCGCCGTTGGGCTCCAAAGGGGTCACAAAACTACAAAAATTCCATCTGGAAAAACAAAGGCTGATAAAATCCGTCCTTCCAGGCTCAAGGGACGTTTGACGAAGCATTCCAAATTCGTGAGGGATCTAGTCCGAGAGGTTGTAGGACACGCTCCTTATGAAAAGAGGGCTATGGAATTGCTGAAGGTATCCAAAGATAAAAGGGCCCTTAAATTTTTGAAGCGCCGTTTGGGAACACACATCAGAGCCAAGAGGAAGCGTGAAGAAATGTCCAACATTCTTACACAAATGAGGAAGGCCCAAGCTCATGCCAAGTAAATGTAGCTTGTTTGTTTATAATAATAAAATTTAAAAAAAAATACTGCTGTATATTCCTTTTTCCTTGTCGAGGTTCACTGTAGTATACATACTTTCGAGTTCTGGGATGTATCTTAATCATATTCATTTCAATGCGAAATTCTGCATCTATTCGAGACCTTCAAAAATTGTTCACATTAATATTCTTATTTGATACTTGGTATGATTGAACAGGTTTTTTTAAAAGCATTGTCAAACTATGAAATGAAAAATTCCATTACTCTATAGCATCAAGATAGTGAGTTAATGTATGTATGTTTATTAACTGCTGGTTTCATAAGTCTTCATTGATTTCTTGAAGTTATGAGGTATTGTATGGAAAAGATAATTCATATCCCAAGCCAGTTGAGTGTCGATTTAGTTATATTATCTCATTTTGTTAATAGATAGAATGCTCTGATTTATAATTGTGATGTCATTAAAAAGAGTATTTGCTCCTATTGAGTTAAGATGTGTTGAAAATGACATGCTGCTTAATGTGAACACGATATGTCTGACCTCACCAAATTTGGCATGATTCCTCAAGCCGCCAATGTCCATCAAGTAACAGAATTCAATTAGATCGTATATACACAAACAACTAATGAGTCCTGATATTTGTACCTTAATTTTCTATCCTACTTACTAAAGTAGAATTGATGAAGGGGTGAAATTCACTTGTACCTTTGTAGAGAACAGTAGTATATCTTGTCTATGGTAGAGAACAAGTTTTCTATTCAAATATCCATTTAACCAATGATTCTGGAGATACCTTGTGTTTGTATCTATTCGAAATTATATTTTCCCAAAGTTTTCAGAAGTACCCAATCGGTCAACTTGCAATAGTATATTCCACTGAGAGGACGACTTCAGTTTTCATTTTGACTTCATTATTCTAGAATAAATATTCACACACTGCCAAGATTCAATTCGATCGAATAATAGCTATATAGTTCTCGAGTTATATGGAAAAATCAGAAATATAGGAGTAAAAATACTTTGCTGACTGCAATCGAACTATACCGAATAAAAGTCTATCACGCAAGTGGACAATTTTTAATGATTTTGATTCTTAACATACAAATATTTACCTATGTTTCGGCACCATTCGTGTCTTTATCAAGGCTCCTTTGTTGTTCAAGTAATCAAAGAAAAACAAGGAAAATAAGTAGGATTTAACATATGACGAAATGTTAATTTCATTTATAATAATATACAACTGTAAATCAAACCAAGTTTGTTGATATATTTTTTTAGTTCTCTTTTGAACTTTTGGTATTTTTCTTCTTTTTTCAAGTAGTTGGGTAGTCCATTATATGACATTATCGCAGAATTTGTTGGAAGCGTTGACCCTTTTGTTGTCTTGAAAATGAAACCACTGTACAGATGATCGGCATTTCTTGTATCGTATTTGTGTTTATCAGAATGTTTCTTCAGATTCACCATTGATTTCGAAAGATCTCCATTTATATTATATATAAAGTTTCACTGCTCCTGTTTTACAGCCTTAGAGATTGGTAGTATTGGAAACTTTTTATACAAGTAGCTAGTGCTGGTCCCATACAGAAGATTATTTATTTTCTTAATTGCCCTATTTTATAGTTGTTGAAGTCTGCTCAGGTTTATTTTCGTCGTTTTTCCCCAAATTGATGCCAGATATGTGAAAACAGAGTGCACACATGCATTGTAAAACATTAATCTGCAGTTTTGGGACATATACGGATTGGTATGACCTGATAGTTTCTCAGCTATTTCTTCTGTGTTAGTCCCAACTAAGTCTTCGTCAGACCCAAGTAATTATATGTTTCAACCTTTCTTATTGTCAATAGCCAATAGTGAACAAAATATCTTTATATCTCTCGGAAGAATCTACCCAGAAACTTGATAATTGTAGAGTAGATTTGGAGTTGAATCAAGCAGGCCGATTTCGCTAATTTGTAAAATCCACCCAATGATTTCGCAGATGTACCCACTCAAAGGTTCATTTTCTCAATATTCTCAAAAAATACAGATCGCATCATAATAAAATCCAGTTCATGCGGCATTTCGTGGGGAACATACATTCTACCGGAAATGAGCTGAACGATTTAAGGACGACCAAAACATATTTGTCGTGAAAGAAAAAAATTTGCTCGCGCAGAGCCACCCCTTTGAAAAAAAACAAAGAGCGCAACAAGTTTTTTTTTTTCACGACAAATATGTCTTGGTCGTCCTTCAATCGTTCAGCTCAATTCCGGTAGAAAAAACGCTGCAAATTTTACACAAGGGTTTATTATTTTCTCAGTTTAATAACCCAATACCATTGATATCTCAAATCAATCGTATATTTTATTATAACTCATTGGTTTTTCACCAACCCAGATAGCACAATAAGATCCTGGGGATGTTCTTGGGATTATCGAGCAGGGATATTAGTATATCCCAGAGAAATCCGAATTCGTCTATACATCATCCTCAGGATATCCTGAGGATATAGAATGTTACTAAGTGGGAATCCCCCAGGTGGTGTTTTTGTATATCCGGAGGATATACTACACAGACCATAAGCTATCAAGAGGACATCCTGAGGATGACTTATTTAGAAAAGTGGGAACTCCCCCAGCGGTCTACGCATATATTCTAGGGATATAGTTCCAAGTTGACTATAGGACATCCCTAATTTAGACTAAAGCAATGTACGTAATTTCAATAATTTTTATTCTAAAAGAAAGCCTACAAAAAAAAGGGATACTACATATTTCTCAACTTATCACAGGGTTCAATCATCTTTTTACATCTCTCTAGCCAGCCAGCAACAGATTTTTCCGTCTTTCTCAGTGTAGAAATTTTCGCAATTTCATCAGCGTCTGAAACAAAATATATACATTGAAACAATAAATTAATTGCAGACTTATTTTGCTTACCATTTATCAATTTTGTAATATACAATCTCCCAAATTTCCTCTTTTTCTTCGCCAGTTAAACTGCATTGCCGTTGTCACTGATTGGGGGAGTCATTGCCCCTCCTACAAATTCATAACTATTGTGTTTCTTCCGCATTGTGCAATCTCTTTGGCCTTAAATTAAAAGTCAGCAAGTTACATTAACATTATGACAAATGACATTCAGACAGTTGCAAATACTTATCAACACAAAATGTGATTTCAAGCGATGGACCAAAAGCTCCGGTTATAGATACAGTTATCCGAATTGAAAGATTATCTTTCATCTATGTCAGTTTGGATAACCGTAACTATAACCAGAGCTTTTGGTACATCGCCTGAAATTAATCAATTTCAAGCGATGGACCAAATGCTCTGGTTATAGTTTTGGTTATCAAAATTGACAGATTATCCTTTGCCTATATGTCAATGTGGATAACCGTTACTATGACCGGAGCTTTTGGTCCATCGCTTGAAATCGATGATTGATTCATGTTATCCCATTTTGACCATTGAAAAGGACATTATTCAACACAAAGCATCAAGGGTAAGATGACAATCAAATACTCAGTGACCTAGCAACCATTAATCAAAGCAATACATTTAATCTTATTTCCTAAAATACTTTTTTTCTGAGAAGAAATTATCATTTAAATCTTCATCAAAATGAATTGAACCTTAGGGCTCATAGGTTGAACTTTCTACTCATGTAGATATTAATATTAGATGATATTAATTGAACTCACGACTAGATGAAAAATTTGCTCATCACTTAAAAAAAAATCTTAAATGTCTCCAGATCTGAGCTATTCATTGGGAAGGTTATATCCAAAGAATCATGATAATTAGTTGATAATAATAATACCGTTCTTTATTCTTTCTGAAAAGGGCATCGACCGAAGTCCTTCAGTCTATTGGTTGACATTTCATCGTTTGCTGGTTTTTGGGCTTCCTTTAGGTTTTGTTTTAGTTTCTTCACATCTTGTACAATATCCAACACAATGCTCAGGATAATGTGACACTGCATAATCAGAGTCTTAACCATACTTTGATCACCTTAAAAGTTTCACATATTATACTGTCTTATCTAACTGCACCTGATCAACTCACAAATGTTCAAATTATTTTGTGTGCAATGCATGTTGTATACATTATTTCACATTCTCTTTTTTCTTCCACTCACTGTATTTGATGCTGGAAATGAATAAACATATAAAATATGTATTGAATTACTCCTTTTTGTCGTTGGACCCCTATGTTATATTTGTTAGCTAGTTAATGAATTTTTTTATACTTACATACCACAGGGTATAAAATATAGCACAAAATCACTGCCAAAATCCACTTTCGAAATGACCAATGTGAAGTTGGCAGGTAGAGCTGGCAGGCAAAACTTCCGGAGATACCCGAACGGCCAGTGGCGTCGGATAAATCGAATGCTTCCGCGAATTCGATGAGATCCACTCAGTTTATGTTCAATATGATGGAAGTTATACCTCATCCGAACTGACGGAATATATCCAAACAATTTATTATTATTATTACCAGCGCTGTTCTCAATTATAATCAGATGTTTTCTCATGAAAGTAAGAGACATTTGTCATAGTTAAATACTTGCACTCGATTTGGAAAAGGACCCTTTCTAGTGTCGGACTGATCAAATATTCATGAATTTTTTAGGTATTTTTGCCCACAGCAGCTGTGATAAAATGAATGCGGATGCCTTCTTATGTCTAAGGAAAATACGTTTTTCATAAAATAATGGCCTGCACTTGATTGGGAAAAAAATACCAGAGTCGGATCGAACAAATTTTCATGAATTTTTTTAGGTACTTTTGCCCTCAGCAGCTGCGATAAAATAAATACAGATACTTTTCAATAGCTAAGAAGAACTCGTTTTTCGTAAAATAATCGCTTGCACTTGATTGGGAAAAAAATACCAGAGCCGGATCGAACAAATTTTCATGAATTTTTTTAGGTACTTTTGCCCTCAGCAGCTGCAAAAAAAATAAGAACAGATACTTTTCAATAGCTAAGAAAAACTCGTTTTTCATAAAATAATCGCTTGCACTTGATTGGGAAAAAAGTACCAGAGTCGGATCTAACAAATTTTCAGGAATTTTTTTAGGTACTTTTGCCCTCAGCAGCTGAGATGAAATAAATAAAGATGCTTTCTAATGGCAAAGGAGAACTCTTTTTTCATAAAATAATCGCTTGCACTTGATTGGGAAAAAAATAACAGAGCCGGATCGAACGAATTTTCATGAATTTTTTTAGGTACTTTTGCCCTCAGCAGCTGCGATGAAATAAAAACAGATGCTTCTCAATAGCTAAAAAGAACTCGTTTTTCATAAAACAATCGCTTGCACTTGATTGGGAAAAAAATACCAGAGTTGGATCGAACAAATTTTCATGAATTTTTTTAGGTACTTTTGCCCTCAGCAGCTACGATGAAATAAATACAGAAGCTTTTCAATGACTAGGAAGAACTCGTTTTTCATAAAATAATCGCTTGCACTTGATTGGGAAGAAAATACCAGAGCCGGATCGAACAAATTTTCATGAATTTTTTTAGGTACTTTTGCCCTCAGCAGCTGCGATAAAAAAAATAAAGATACTTTTCAATAGCTAAGAAGAACCCGTTTTTCATAAAATAATCGCTTGCACTTGATTGGGAAAAAAATACCAGAGTAGGATCTAACAAATTTTCATGAATTTTTTTAGGTACTTTTGCCCTCAGCAGCTACGATAAAATAAATACAGATACTTTTCAATAGCTAAGAAGAACTCGTTTTTCGTAAAATAATCGCTTGCACTTGATTG
The DNA here is from genome assembly GCA_958510865.1 of Myrrha octodecimguttata. NCBI lineage: Eukaryota > Metazoa > Arthropoda > Insecta > Coleoptera > Coccinellidae > Myrrha > Myrrha octodecimguttata. The sequence goes on from OY294057.1 coordinate 39,409,410, forward strand.
GGAAAAAAATACCAGAGCCGGATCGAACAAATTTTCATGAATTTTTTTAGGTACTTTTGCCCTCAGCAGCTACGATGAAATAAATACAGAAGCTTTTCAATGACTAAGAAGAACTCGTTTTCCATAAAATAATCGCTTGCACTTGATTGGGAAAAAAATACCAGAGCCGGATCGAACAAACTTTCATGAATTTTTTTAGGTACTTTTGCCCTCAGCAGCTGCGATAAAATAAATACAGATACTTTTCAATAGCTAAGAAGAACTCGTTTTTCGTAAAATAATCGCTTGCACTTGATTGGGAAAAAAATACCAGAGCCGGATCGAACAAACTTTCATGAATTTTTTTAGGTACTTTTGCCCTCAGCAGCTGCGATAAAATAAATACAGATACTTTTCAATAGCTAAGAAGAACCCGTTTTTCATAAAATAATCGCTTGCACTTGATTGGGAAAAAAATACCAGAGTCGGATCGAACGAATTTTCATGAATTTTTTTAGGTACTTTTGCCCTCAGCAGCTACGATAAAATAAATACAGATACTTTTCAATAGCTAAGAAAAACTCGTTTTTCGTAAAATAATCGCTTGCACTTGATTGGGAAAAAAATACCAGAGCCGGATCGAACAAATTTTCATGAATTTTTTTAGGTACTTTTGCCCTCAGCAGCTGCGATAAAAAAAATAAAGATACTTTTCAATAGCTAAGAAGAACCCGTTTTTCATAAAATAATCGCTTGTACTTGATTGGGAAAAAAATACCAGAGTCGGATCGAACGAATTTTCATGAATTTTTTTAGGTACTTTTGCCCTCAGCAGCTACGATGGAATAAATACAGAAGCTTTTCAATGACTAAGAAGAACTCGTTTTCCATAAAATAATCGCTTGCACTTGATTGGGAAAAAAATACCAGAGTCGGATCGAAATAATTTTCATGAATTTTTTTAGGTACTTTTGCCCTCAGCAGCTACGATGAAATAAATACAGAAGCTTTTCAATGACTAAGAAGAACTCGTTTTTCATAAAATAATCGCTTGCACTTGATTGGGAAGAAAATACCAGAGCCGGATCGAACAAATTTTCATGAATTTTTTTAGGTACTTTTGCCCTCAGCAGCTGCGATAAAATAAATACAGATACTTTTCAATAGCTAAGAAGAACTCGTTTTTCGTAAAATAATCGCTTGCACTTGATTGGGAAAAAATACCAGAGCCGGATCGAACAAATTTTCATGAATTTTTTTAGGTACTTTTGCCCTCAGCAGCTGCGATAAAATAAATACAGATACTTTTCAATAGCTAAGAAGAACTCGTTTTTCGTAAAATAATCGCTTGCACTTGATTGGGAAAAAAATACCAGAGCCGGATCGAACAAATTTTCATGAATTTTTTTAGGTACTTTTGCCCTCAGCAGCTGCGATAAAATAAATACAGATACTTTTCAATAGCTAAGAAGAACTCGTTTTCCGTAAAATAATCGCTTGCACTTGATTGGGAAAAAAATACCAGAGCCGGATCGAACAAATTTTCATGAATTTTTTTAGGTACTTTTGCCCTCAGCAGCTGCGATGAAATAAAAACAGATGCTTCTCAATATCTAAAAAGAACTCGTTTTTCATAAAATAATCGCTTGCACTTGATTGGGAAAAAAATACCAGAGTCGGATCGAACAAATTTTCATGAATTTTTTTAGGTACTTTTGCCCTCAGCAGCTACGATGAAATAAATACAGAAGCTTTTCAATGACTAAGAAGAACTCGTTTTTCATAAAATAATCGCTTGCACTTGATTGGGAAGAAAATACCAGAGCCGGATCGAACAAATTTTCATGAATTTTTTTAGGTACTTTTGCCCTCAGCAGCTGTGATAAAATAAATACAGATACTTTTCAATAGCTAAGAAGAACTCGTTTTTCGTAAAATAATCGCTTGCACTTGATTGGGAAAAAATACCAGAGCCGGATCGAACAAATTTTCATGAATTTTTTTAGGTACTTTTGCCCTCAGCAGCTGCGATGAAATAAGAACAGATACTTTTCAATAGCTAGGAAGAACTCGTTTTTCATAAAATAATTCGCTGAAAAGCTTGGAGGATCAACCGCGAGTGACATACGATGTTTCTACAAAGTTTCAAGGATTTCCGTTCTGTACTTCCAAAGAAAAGCCCCGGACAACGGACGGCAAACGGACGGATTTTCTTTTATTCGTTAATTCAAATCTACAGACTTCAAAACGTAAATTGTTAAATTTTCAGGGGGGTGAGATTTTTTTTCTTGTTGGCCGATCACTAAGGTTAATTATTTGATTTTATGAAATAATAAACCAAAAACAGTGATAGGAAAAAAATAATGTTCATTTCTTTTTTAATCGAAAAAATGTAAATGTTTCCTCTCCTCTACAGTAATCCACTGATTATATTTCTAGTGTGAATTGGACTTGATTAATTGTGGTTGCTTTTTTGGTACATTGTTCTGTTTGCAACCTAAATATACAATAAATAAATAAAATAAATGAATAGGAACAAATTTTTGGTCATTCATTCATCGCTTTAGAGCTGTTTAATTAAACTGAAAATATAATTTGATAATAGTAAATTATAATACCGTCAAATATATCTCCACGTATGTTTTTTTCTCGAATGTATTGAATAAATACGGATTTACTGTTTTGGTGAACTGGTTGGGTTTCATTTCCTTCTCACAGAGGTCAAATATTTCTGAAGTTTCAAAATCACCAGAAAAATTATTCTAGTTCTTCAAAGGTTACTGGAGAAATTTCTTTATATTTCAAATATACAAAGGTTTGTCCAACTTCTCTTCGAAATCCCACCATTTCAGTGTAACGGCAGAGTTTAAATGAAATGAATCCGTTATTTTTTTTCATATAATACTCCTTGTGATATTTTTACAAGTAAACGGGATGCTAATAATTTGCCACCATAAAATGTAAAATGTGGTAACGATTGGAGAGAACCCAAAACAACTCCTAGACAACAGGTAGGTACAAGATATTGCCGACAAAGAAATTATTGAATTGATGAATGAAGACGATAGATCCGCTATACAAGAAAAATCTACATGTGCGATAGCTCTGCGATATCAACTTTCAATTGATTCATTGATTGTATGTAAGGGAAATGAGGAATCAAGCACCTCCATTTATAATTACGCGCTTGTTCTGGGAAACAACGCGTTATCGTTTCGTCACAATGTCAGTAATTTTCGAATTTTGAGAGGAAATTGGTCTCTAACGACTAGGTTAGACTCACTGATGGAGAATCCGTGGTCAAATTTGATGAAATTATATGAAATTTTTAGGTTAATTCCTCGATATCTAATGAAGTACTGATTCTATCAGCTTGAAACTACGTTATTACTTCTTGAATACCAACGAGCAACTTAATGCAGTTGTTAGAAAATTTTTAAAAATGTTCATTCGAAAATTTCTGAAACTTTTCTTGAAAAGTTTTTTTTCTCAGAAAGTGTTGAACAGATATCAACTCAATTTGGCACAGACCTTAGAATCAGTATTCAACAACGACGTCCAAAATTTCAATTCGATACGATTTTCACTTTTGTTGTTTGAAATTTTTAGGTTATTTGCTCAATATCTCAAGAAGTAGAGATGCGATCTGATCAATACTTTGTAACTATTTGAAGAATATCGACGCGCAACTTGTGCGGATCCATTCATTGAAAAGTTTTGAAAATATTGTTTCTCGAAAATTATTCACATCTTAATCGAAAAAATGAAGGTTTTTGAAATCAGTATTCCACAACAGTTTTCAAATTTGAATTTGATCTCATGTTTATTTCCGGAAATATTTCAGGAGAGTATGTAAAATTTCGTTGTTATTTGAAATTTCAGAATATTTCCTCAATATCTCGATAACTTCTGACGCGATCAGATTAAAATATAGGAAATACCTTGAAGTATTGAGTATTAGATACTCAATGCTTGAAGTCAATATTCCAAAACAGTGCTTCGAATTTCAGTATGATCCGATACACATTTTCGGAGATATTGAAATATTGAAGTTATTTCCTAAATATCTCAAGATTAACAGAAGCGATCAGATTTAAACTATGTAGTGAGTTGAAGAATACCAACGCACGACTTAATACAAAATTGCGTGAAGACTTCGAAAAGTTATTCGAAAATAAAAAGAATTTTTGTTGAAAAATCTTTAACAGGAATTTTTCCATCAGAGTTCAATGAAATTGGGGAATTTCAGTTTGATCCGATATTTATCTTCGGAGATATTAGGAAAAAATGTGTCATATACATATATTATTGTTATTCACATATGAGTATCTCAAAAAATACTGAAATAATGAAATTTCAAATGGATATATCTGCGGAATCATAGGATAGTTTACCAATTCGCGAATTCAGATTTCGTGATCGAACCGCGTTCAACAAATATCAAGTCTCCAATAATAGATTGTCATGTTACAGTTGATGGCAGTAAAGCTGACCCTAACTATAATAAAAAACGACTGAGAGACTCGATATTTTCATAGCTTTAGATTTAGCCGTTGATTAAGAAGTTGAACTTCGTGAAAACTTATGATTTCGTAGATATATCCATTCGAAATTTTATTTTCTCAATATTACCAATAATGCAGATATAATAGAATCGAAATTCTGCACTTGGTTGAAAAATGACGGGTAAAGGTTCATGCAAAATGTCTTGAGGAAATAGCTACGAATGTGAACAACCGCGTCAGTGCTTTCCTAGGTTTTTAAACTTATTTTCGAATGCGAAAGCTTTGCGATATGAACTTTCAATTAATTATATGTCAAGGAAATTGGGAATGAAAAATCTCCATTTATATTTACTAAATTTTTTTATAAAAGAATGAGATAGTTTTCGATATGGCTTTTAATTATTTTGACAATAAACGTATGTGAATACCTCATATCTCTCATTTTGTGTTTGCTAAAACTGAAATTTTAGTGAAATACCGACTCTGGTATTTTTTTCCCAATCAAGTGCAAGCGATTATGTTATGGAAAACGAGTTCTTCTTAGTCATTGAAAAGCTTCTGTATCTATTTCATCGTAGCTGCTGAGGGCAAAAGTACCTAAAAAAAATTCATGAAAATTCGTTCGATCCGGCTCTGTTATTTTTTTCCCAATCAAGTGCATGCGATTATTTTATGAAAAAAGAGTTCTCCTTTGCCATTAGAAAGCATCTTTATTTATTTCATCGCAGCTGCTGAGGGCAAAAGTACCTAAAAAAATTCCTGAAAATTTGTTCGATCCGGCTCTGGTATTTTTTTCCCAATCAAGTGCAAGCGATTATTTTACGAAAAACGAGTTCTTCTTAGCTATTGAAAAGTATCTGTATTTATTTTATCGTAGCTGCTGAGGGCAAAAGTACCTAAAAAAATTCATGAAAATTTGTTAGATCCTACTCTGGTATTTTTTTCCCAATCAAGTGCAAGCGATTATTTTATGAAAAACGGGTTCTTCTTAGCTATTGAAAAGTATCTGTTTTTATTTCATCGCAGCTGCTGAGGGCAAAAGTACCTAAAAAAATTCATGAAAATTCGTTCGATCCGGCTCTGTTATTTTTTTCCCAATCAAGTGCAAGCGATTATTTTATGAAAAAAGAGTTCTCCTTTGCCATTAGAAAGCATCTTTATTTATTTCATCTCAGCTGCTGAGGGCAAAAGTACCTAAAAAAATTCCTGAAAATTTGTTAGATCCGACTCTGGTACTTTTTTCCCAATCAAGTGCAAGCGATTATTTTATGAAAAACGAGTTTTTCTTAGCTATTGAAAAGTATCTGTTCTTATTTTTTTTGCAGCTGCTGAGGGCAAAAGTACCTAAAAAAATTCATGAAAATTTGTTCGATCCGGCTCTGGTATTTTTTTCCCAATCAAGTGCAAGCGATTATTTTACGAAAAACGAGTACTTCTTAGCTATTGAAAAGTATCTGTATTTATTTTATCGCAGCTGCTGAGGGCAAAAGTACCTAAAAAAATTCATGAAAATTTGTTCGATCCGACTCTGGTATTTTTTTCCCAATCAAGTGCAGGCCATTATTTTATGAAAAACGTATTTTCCTTAGACATAAGAAGGCATCCGCATTCATTTTATCACAGCTGCTGTGGGCAAAAATACCTAAAAAATTCATGAATATTTGATCAGTCCGACACTAGAAAGGGTCCTTTTCCAAATCGAGTGCAAGTATTTAACTATGACAAATGTCTCTTACTTTCATGAGAAAACATCTGATTATAATTGAGAACAGCGCTGGTAATAATAATAATAAATACTTTGGATATATTCCGTCAGTTCGGATGAGGTATAACTTCCATCATATTGAACATAAACTGAGTGGATCTCATCGAATTCGCGGAAGCATTCGATTTATCCGACGCCACTGGCCGTTCGGGTATCTCCGGAAGTTTTGCCTGCCAGCTCTACCTGCCAACTTCACATTGGTGATTTTATCAGCCTTTGTTTTTCCAGATGGAATTTTTGTAGTTTTGTGACCCCTTTGGAGCCCAACGGCGATCTCATATTATGGTGCCATTACTGAAAACAAAAACTACCATTAGATCCAAATTTAGATAATACATGAACCGGCAAGAACATAATTACATATGGTCTGTGACATAATAGTCATATGAGATAAATATGAATAAATAATATGAATGAAAAATAAATTTAAACTTACTTTAATACAACACACAACGTGTTTCCTTAACCTCTCACAAACAGGATTTCAAAAAGGCTTCAGCTGCTTCAGCGCATTACAGAATTTGACATGTCATTTATCACATAGAAAAACGAGATTACTCTTGATTTTTTATTCAATATCTACACATCCACTGAATGAATTTGAGTCTTATTTTACACATTCAACTCATATTCTATTATTCTTTGTACTCGTGTATTGTATATAGGAATAACTGTGTATTATATCATAATTCATTGAAACTTTCAAAACGAAAACTCGAAATTGTTTATGTTGTTACTCGCTAGATGTCTCTGTGCACAATGATTTAATGACTTGACTTCATTCTTGTATATAATCACTGTATTCACTTTTTTATTCTGCTATTAATCGATTAATTTATTATTAATGAAATAGACAACCAGTTCCTGAAAGAGTAAGACTTGTGAATTCATACTCAATAATTCACATTCATGATTTAGCTCCCTCTATCGTTAGGTAGAAAAAACTCAAGAGTCTGCCAAGGTTTCTAACAATGGGAATAAAGAATTCTATCTTCTCCTTAAACAATGTTAATAGCATTGTTTAAACAATGTTAATACACATTACAGTGACTCTATACTAGTTAAAGTCACTGTAATACACATTACAGTGACTTTAATAAGAGTATTCAGCGATGATTCATCTGAATGAAAATTGAGTTTTTCTCATACACATAGACATGGCTATGTTTTTTTCTGATTTGAAAATAACCACAGAAGGACAGAATTGAAGGAACTGCTGATTTATAAAGGTTTTTATTTCAATTCAAAGAAGTGTTTAGATAGAGGAAAAACGAAAGTTTTGCTTTCACTTAATATATCGCGAGAAGAAGTAACGTCTATTTTTGAAAAATTCGTGAATTCATCGAAATGTGTAAGCTACGATGGAAAATGTGAAAACCCCCAAATTTCGCTGCCAATATATGACGCTACCTTTCTGAAGGTAATGAGTCGAGTACTTCCTGACTCTTTCTTTCTTTTTCTTCAGAAATGTTGTGAAGTCGCGAAAAAACTACATTTTCCTAAGGAAAGTAATATTTCGTGAAATTCGATATTTGTAGAGTAGGTTTTGGCGTTAATTATGAACATCGAATTCGTGAATGGGTAAAACTTGCACAATAATTCCGAACATATACCCATTCCACATTTTTTTTCCCAATATTCCCGGAAATACGAATTTGATCGAATTGAAACCCAGTACTTCATCGAAATTTTGCAGCTTGAAGGTTCATACAGAATTTCAAGAAGTTAATATAATTAGGGGATCACCAACAGTGGGAAAGTCAGTTTTTTTTTAGGGTGGCTCTGCTAACTTAATATTAAGTCGAGTATTTGTCTCAGACCATCTAACCTGAAAAAACCAGAAAAAAATATTTCTTCATAGGTTTTAATGAAATGTTCTTGTTTTCTAGGAAATTTGTCAGATTCGGCAACACCGGATTGGTAAATTGATATTTCAGATATATTTTTCGTATCATTATTGACTGATATTGGGTTGTATATGTTAAATCTTCTATTTTCCGAAATGAACAATTTTTGTTTCAATGCTGAATAATGGAAATATTCCATTCTCACGGATATACATCGACGTAACTTTGTGATACAAGAAAGTTAATTAGATGACTGTTTTTTCTACCGGAAATGAGCTGAACGATTGAAGGACGACCAAAACATATTTGTCGTGAAGGCAAAAAATTTGTCGCGCTTTTGTTTTTTTTTAAAAGGGGTGGCTCTGCTACCTGCTTAATATAAAGTTAGCAGTGCCATTCTAAATTATGCATCGAATTCGATCAAAAATGTTATGAATAATTGTCGAGTATTTGTCGTAGACCGTCTAACCTGAAAAAAACAGAAAAAAACATTTTTTATAGATTTTAATGAAATGTTCTGGTTTCTCAGGAAATTTGTCAGATTCGGCAAAACTGCATTGGTAAATTGATATTTCAGGTATATTTGTCATATCATTATTGACTGATATTGAAATGTGTCGAATCTTCTATTTCCCGAAATGAACAGTTTTCGTTTCAATGTTGAATAATGGAAATATTCCATTCTCACGGATATACATCGACGTAACTTTGTGATACAAGAAAGTTAATTAGATGACCGTTTTGGTTTATTATTTGATGAAATCAAATAATAAACCTTAGTGATCGACCAACAAAAAAAAATTTTTAACCCCCCCTGAAAATTTCACAGTTTACGTTTTGGAGTATGTAGATTTGAATGAACGAATAAAAAAAAAAATCCGTCCGTCCGCCGTCCGTTGTCCAGAGCTTTTCTCGGAAAGTACTGAACCGAAATTCGTGAAACTTGGTAGAAAAATCATGTGTCGCTCGGGATTGATCCTCCAAGCTTTTCAGCAGGATTGGTGTAACCTAAGGGCTTAAAATTGGGGGTTGGAGGGAAAAAAAAATTATTTCTCGGAAAATTACCACCGAATTTTTGTGAAATTCTCAACGTTGATTACTGTTGCATAACTCAACCTAAAAATTTTTACCCGGATGATATCCGACCAGTAGTCTCTGAGTTATAAAGAAAAATGCTACAAATTTCCAATAATCCCGAGAATGAATCATCCGCATTCGGTTCTAAGATTGGAATTCAGTGAAATAATCGGTTAACTTTTCATCCAGAATCATATATCTTTGAGAGGTTCACGATATATTTGATTTTTACAGAAAAGTTATTGAAAATAACTTTAGGTCTTCAGTTTGTGTATTGGATATTTTGTGAATCAAGTGAACTCTTATCGGATATATGCACTGTGGAAAAATTTATTTCAGATAAGTTGCACAGGACGGGTGAGTTTTTTTTCATTTCATTTTTTTTTTGTTTTACGTATTTGTTGTTAATTTGAGAGTTTAAGTTAATTTTCCCGAAAGTTTCTCAAGAAATACTAACGCGATCAAATTGAAATATCATAACTAGTTGTGAAATATCGACGCTCAATTTAATGCATGATTTCGTGAGAATTGTATTGGAAAAAAATTGAATTTTTTCTAAACATTTTTTTCGGAAGCTATTCATTAAAGTTCAATATAATTTGGTACAGGTCTTAGTCAACATTTTGAAACCATATTTATTTGCAGAGATATTGGCGGAAAATTTTGTGGCTATTTTAAATTTTGAGGTTATTTCCCTTATATGTCAAAAGGCGCAAACGCTTTCTGATTTGAATTTCATTTCTATTTGTGTAATACCGACACGCAATTTAATAAGTAATATCGTGAAGATCGTACTGGCAAAATATTAGTAAAAAATATTTTTCGGAAATTTAACTTAACTTTAACGCAAGAAACAACATAGTGACTTGACCTTCGTAAAGTAGTTTTTTAAGAAACTCAACACCAAGATAATTTTCTCTTCAACTCCAATATTTCATAGGAAATGTGATTTGGAATGAAAAATATTTAAGATTTTTATGAATAACATCCTCTAGGCTTAATTATAAAGTGATTGTTTCAATTCTTTCCAGCAAAATTTTCGTTATATGTTGATACCTTAGTGAATAGGTTTATCTACCATATTTCGGGAATATATTTAGATGAGACAGACAACATGGATACGGTAATTGATTATATCGGTGACAGGACTGATAATTCTGATGATCAGTCGGACATAAAAACTCCATCTCATTGTCGTAACTCGACAGATTTGTCCCCAGATAATTAGGGAATACGGCCCTGTGCGGTCACCTGCATTGGTCTCACTTTTCGAGCGACCTAAGGCGGTTCGCTCTTCAAGTGGTTTTGTGCGTTATTATAAACATAGACATATTTAGGCATGTAAGATTTATCCTTGGGGATATTTGAAAATTCCAGACATAAGTCAGTCGGGATCGGAATTGGAAGCGATAAGCTTGAGGTCGAAAACGCCGAGGCTCGGCTCAAATATTTAAAATAGGTTTTTTACGTTTTTGTTCATATTTTCACACGATCGATTATTTCGTATCGGCACTAGTCTAGTATATTCATTTTACAACTAGGAATCGAATTAAAGTGTGTTTTTTTTTAACTGTTCAGTTTGATTTTGAAAACTTTCGAACCTCCTAGACGCCAGATCCTAACGGTGTGTAGGACTTCGGCGGGGAATTCACAACACTCATAGTAATACCACAGAATAGAGAAGTATATATATATAATACTTCTCTATTCTGTGGTAATACTAAGGAATCACAAAAAACACGAAGAAAGTTGCTAAAAATCTTCTTCAGGTATCTACATTTTACTGACTGATGGTATGTAGTACAACATGGTTTAAATATGGTCCAGAACGTGCCTAAATAATTATACAAAGCGTAAAAGTGAGAGTAGGTATAAATTGGGGTTTGCCACAGAGTTTTTAGGTTACAGAAAAATATTCAGTAGTGGAGAGCTATTCACATCTGTTTGTTCATTCAATAGGATTTTGTGGGTGTTGTACCTATTGATTTCTAACGACTCTAGGAGTTATGTAGGTACTTTTGGTTTCGACGTGGATAATTTTGTAGTTACTATTGAATTGAAATATTTCACATGAATTTCTTCATGGAATTGATTTTCGTTTGGTGAAAAACCAATGAGTTATAATAAAATATACGATTGATTTGAGATATCAATGGTATTGGGTTATTAAACTGAGAAAATAATAAACCCTTGTGTAAAATTTGCAGCGTTTTTTCTACCGGAATTGAGCTGAACGATTGAAGGACGACCAAGACATATTTGTCGTGAAAAAAAAAAACTTGTTGCGCTCTTTGTTTTTTTTCAAAGGGGTGGCTCTGCGCGAGCAAATTTTTTTCTTTCACGACAAATATGTTTTGGTCGTCCTTAAATCGTTCAGCTCATTTCCGGTAGAATGTATGTTCCCCACGAAATGCCGCATGAACTGGATTTTATTATGATGCGATCTGTATTTTTTGAGAATATTGAGAAAATGAACCTTTGAGTGGGTACATCTGCGAAATCATTGGGTGGATTTTACAAATTAGCGAAATCGGCCTGCTTGATTCAACTCCAAATCTACTCTACAATTATCAAGTTTCTGGGTAGATTCTTCGGAGAGATATAAAGATATTTTGTTCACTATTGGCTATTGACAATAAGAAAGGTTGAAACATATAATTACTTGGGTCTGACGAAGACTTAGTTGGGACTAACACAGAAGAAATAGCTGAGAAACTATCAGGTCATACCAATCCGTATATGTCCCAAAACTGCAGATTAATGTTTTACAATGCATGTGTGCACTCTGTTTTCACATATCTGGCATCAATTTGGGGAAATACGACGAAAATAAACCTGAGCAGACTTCAACAACTATAAAATAGGGCAATTAAGAAAATAAATAATCTTCTGTATGGGACCAGCACTAGCTACTTGTATAAAAAGTTTCCAATACTACCAATCTCTAAGGCTGTAAAACAGGAGCAGTGAAACTTTATATATAATATAAATGGAGATCTTTCGAAATCAATGGTGAATCTGAAGAAACATTCTGATAAACACAAATACGATACAAGAAATGCCGATCATCTGTACAGTGGTTTCATTTTCAAGACAACAAAAGGGTCAACGCTTCCAACAAATTCTGCGATAATGTCATATAATGGACTACCCAACTACTTGAAAAAAGAAGAAAAATACCAAAAGTTCAAAAGAGAACTAAAAAAATATATCAACAAACTTGGTTTGATTTACAGTTGTATATTATTATAAATGAAATTAACATTTCGTCATATGTTAAATCCTACTTATTTTCCTTGTTTTTCTTTGATTACTTGAACAACAAAGGAGCCTTGATAAAGACACGAATGGTGCCGAAACATAGGTAAATATTTGTATGTTAAGAATCAAAATCATTAAAAATTGTCCACTTGCGTGATAGACTTTTATTCGGTATAGTTCGATTGCAGTCAGCAAAGTATTTTTACTCCTATATTTCTGATTTTTCCATATAACTCGAGAACTATATAGCTATTATTCGATCGAATTGAATCTTGGCAGTGTGTGAATATTTATTCTAGAATAATGAAGTCAAAATGAAAACTGAAGTCGTCCTCTCAGTGGAATATACTATTGCAAGTTGACCGATTGGGTACTTCTGAAAACTTTGGGAAAATATAATTTCGAATAGATACAAACACAAGGTATCTCCAGAATCATTGGTTAAATGGATATTTGAATAGAAAACTTGTTCTCTACCATAGACAAGATATACTACTGTTCTCTACAAAGGTACAAGTGAATTTCACCCCTTCATCAATTCTACTTTAGTAAGTAGGATAGAAAATTAAGGTACAAATATCAGGACTCATTAGTTGTTTGTGTATATACGATCTAATTGAATTCTGTTACTTGATGGACATTGGCGGCTTGAGGAATCATGCCAAATTTGGTGAGGTCAGACATATCGTGTTCACATTAAGCAGCATGTCATTTTCAACACATCTTAACTCAATAGGAGCAAATACTCTTTTTAATGACATCACAATTATAAATCAGAGCATTCTATCTATTAACAAAATGAGATAATATAACTAAATCGACACTCAACTGGCTTGGGATATGAATTATCTTTTCCATACAATACCTCATAACTTCAAGAAATCAATGAAGACTTATGAAACCAGCAGTTAATAAACATACATACATTAACTCACTATCTTGATGCTATAGAGTAATGGAATTTTTCATTTCATAGTTTGACAATGCTTTTAAAAAAACCTGTTCAATCATACCAAGTATCAAATAAGAATATTAATGTGAACAATTTTTGAAGGTCTCGAATAGATGCAGAATTTCGCATTGAAATGAATATGATTAAGATACATCCCAGAACTCGAAAGTATGTATACTACAGTGAACCTCGACAAGGAAAAAGGAATATACAGCAGTATTTTTTTTTTAATTTTATTATTATAAACAAACAAGCTACATTTACTTGGCATGAGCTTGGGCCTTCCTCATTTGTGTAAGAATGTTGGACATTTCTTCACGCTTCCTCTTGGCTCTGATGTGTGTTCCCAAACGGCGCTTCAAAAATTTAAGGGCCCTTTTATCTTTGGATACCTTCAGCAATTCCATAGCCCTCTTTTCATAAGGAGCGTGTCCTACAACCTCTCGGACTAGATCCCTCACGAATTTGGAATGCTTCGTCAAACGTCCCTTGAGCCTGGAAGGACGGATTTTATCAGCCTTTGTTTTTCCAGATGGAATTTTTGTAGTTTTGTGACCCCTTTGGAGCCCAACGGCGATCTCATATTATGGTGCCATTACTGAAAACAAAAACTACCATTAGATCCAAATTTAAATAATACATGAACCGGCAAGAACATAATTACATATGGTCTGTGACATAATAGTCATATGAGATAAATATGAATAAATAATATGAATGAAAAATAAATTTAAACTTACTTTAATACAACACACAACGTGGTTCCTTAACCTCTCACAAACAGGATTTCAAAAAGGCTTCAGCTGCTTCAGCGCATTACAGAATTTGACATATGTCATTTATCACATAGAAAAACGAGATTACTCTTGATTTTTTATTCAATATCTACACATCCACTGAATGAATTTGAGTCTTATTTTACACATTCAACTCATATTCTATTATTCTTTGTACTCGTGTATTGAATATGGTAATAACTGTGTATTATATCATAATTCATTGAAACTTTCAAAACGAAAACTCGAAATTGTTTATGTTGTTACTCGCTAGATGTCTCTGTGCACAATGATTTAATGACTTGACTTCATTCTTGTATATAATCACTGTATTCACTTTTTTATTCTGCTATTAATCGATTAATTTATTATTAATGAAATAGACAACCAGTTCCTGAAAGAGCAAGACTTGTGAATTCATACTCAATAATTCACATTCATGATTTAGCTCCCTCTATCGTTAGGTAGAAAAAACTCAAGAGTCTGCCAAGGTTTCTAACAATGGGAATAAAGAATTCAATCTGATAAAGTCTTGCCATCGCTAGATGTTAATAGTATTAATACCATTGTTTAAACAATGTTAATACACATTACAGTGACTCTATACTAGTTAAAGTCACTGTAATACACATTACAGTGACTTTAATAAGAGTATTCAGCGATGATTCATCTGAATGAAAATTGAGTCTTTCTCATACACATAGACATGGCTATGTTTTTTTCTGATTTGAAAATAACCACAGAAGGACAGAATTGCAGCATTGTATAAAGAGGGATAGTAAGCCAACCTTACGGAAATATCATTTGACGGCCCTGATACCACGGATAGATGGCGACACAAACGCTGGTATCAGTGACATGTCTATTCTTAGTTCGGGTTGTAGTATGTCGTAGCTTGAGTTACGTAGGCTCATAGCTACGTAGCTAACTCTACCCGATAAAAGATGGCGCAAATTCTTTCATTTAAGATGTCTCTGTGATCGCAGGTCATTTGGATGATGGAACATGGGCGGAACTAGAAGATGGGTATATTCATCCAAACCTACAATAGCATCGTTAAAGAATACAATGACAACAGAAATATAAGTATTCAAAAAAAAAGTTGTAGAGATTGACTAGCGCATCGGGAACTTCGAATGATATGTAACGGATAAAATATTGGAATATAGTTTCACCAAATTCGATTTAAGTATTTCATTTTTTAATTAAAATACTTCACAAACATTGTATCCTTTTATACACCAGTGTATGAGAAGGAATGCTGAATCTTAATAAAATTGTAAAGAAAATACAATGATCCTAACAATGCTTTTTGGATGATATAAATAACAAAAACTTTTGATAATTTCCCACATGAAATAATTAGTAGTCAATTAAATGACAAAGTCACAATATTATGTATCGATTGAAGCTTATTTTGGGAGGATTTTGCAATATTTTTTAGGTTTTAATGGGTTTTCACCCCCAATATCTGAAACAGAACTATTAAAAATTAAGTAAAATTTTTTTTTTCGTGAAAAACGCCCCTGCGGAATGCAGTATCAACTATTTGTCAAGGGCAGTTTCTAACAGGAAAGATTGCTTAATGAACAACAAACGATAAAGAAGACAAACTGTGACGTTTCAGAGTACAAATCTGATTCTTTCATCAGACAAATTAGAAAATTTCAAGAATTATTTTCTTTCGATTTGGGACTTTCGTCACATTGACAATTTCGAGAAAACATAGCAACACAGATTTATTTAGTTTGAAATTTTTTTAATTCTACCTCCTTTTTGAGTAAATTTAGCCAAATAGGGTCAATTTCTACCATACAATGAGCAAAATCACTCTCTACAGTTAACAAAATGCAAGAGGACTCTTTGACTTTTCCTTTCAAATCATCTGATTCCAACATCAGTATTTTTGGATTGTCCCAATCTATCATGTGATTTCCAATGGTCGAACATACATGGTTCGCTATTTGGGATTTTTGTATGTCTCTATTCCTTAGGTCAATGTGACAAAAGTCTCAAATCGAAAGAAAATAATTCTTGAAATTTTCTAATTTGTCTAATGAAAGAGTCAGATTTGTACTCCGAAACGTCACAGTTCGTTTTCTTTATCGTTTGTATTGTTCTTGTGTTGTTCATTAGGCAATCTTTTCTGTAAGAAACTGCCCCTGACAAATAGTTGATACTGCAATCCGCAAGGGCGTTTTTCATGAAAAAAACAATTTTTATTTAATTTTCAATAGTTCTGTTTCCGATATTGGGAGTGAAAACCATTAAAAACCTAAAAAATAATACAATATTCTGTTTCTGAAGTTCCATTTTGAAAGAGTGATAATTATTTTTGTATAACATCAATGCCATGGGCTCCACGCCTAAGTGGACCTGTGCGTGCTACATTTATCCGTATTTTCATCGTTTCCACCCAAAAGAGGCAGAGAATACATAAAGGGGCGTATCTAATGCAGAAAAATGAGTCATACTCATCGTTACACCTGTAGAGGTCGATATATCATATAGTATTGATATGATTATTGAATCGAATAATTCTCAAAAAAATTCCCTTGTTATAGCCCAGGGCTATTTGAAACCCGAAATCGTCGGTCGTCTACCTAGATGCTATTTTATTGCCCCCTGTTTACATTTCAAGGGTTTCTCAAGTATTATTTTCGATGTTGCGTGTCTCTCGAAGCAATTTTTCATGCACTCGGTAATGAAAAAAAAATTGTTTTCTTTGGAAACTATCCATATATTTCAAACGAATTTTTGTCTTACCTTGAGCTTCATATTGAACTATATTATACCAAATTACAGTTGGATTCTATTATAATTATTGGAAATATTGGGAAAAAGCAGTTTCAAAATACTGATGAGGAACTTTGTCCAAAGTTTCGTGATTATCGTTTCATTAGAACAATTTGAAAAAAATTTGAATTTTTTTCTCAAATATTCAATATTTTGCGATCCTCTGATCTTATCATCCTCATGAAATTCTGTATGGACCTTCAAGCTGTCCTTACTCTTTCAAGTACTAGATATCTATTCGATCTAATCTGTATTTTTGAAAATATTAGTAATATTACGAAGGTCGGATTCGTGAATGGGTGAAATCCACGCAATGATTTCGAACAACGAATTTGAACATGCGCGCAAAATATACTCTTACCAGGGGCTTCACGTCTAAGTGGATCTGTGCGCTACGATTATCCACTTTTCCATGATTTTCACATTAAAAGGTAGCGTTTGCATAAGTGTAAATGAATGAAGGATTTTTTTGTGCAGAAATTAAGTCACACTCGCCGTTCACCTTCATAAGTTGATGAATCATACAATATTGAAATAATTAATAAATTCAAATAAAGTATCTATTACATTCTGCATTCCAAACGAATCTTTTCTAAAAATTCCCTGGTTATGGCCTAAGGGTTACTCGTCACCCGAAAGTGACGCACGTCCGATCCCAGATGGGGTTTTATTGCCCTTGCTTACAAATCAAGGGTGTGTTAGGTATCTTCATTCGGTGTTTTTGTTGTTTCGAAAGTGCTGTAGGCAAATAGGGGACAGTGTCCAGAAAAAACATCATTTTGTAGATTTGCAATCGAAATTGGCATGTCACATTGGGTGAACTCTAAAATATAATCTGTATGCCAAATTTCAGTTGAATATCTTGTGGACTGCATTTACTATGAGGAGAAAATTTGAAAAAAAAATTAAACTTTAACACATTGCATGTTGAAAACGAAACGTTTGAGGTCCCATATATATGGGACTTTTTCCCTTAAAATAATGTAAGGAGTATCACCTCTTTGTTTGTGAGTCCAATTCAGGAACACACAATGAAGGTACAGACGCAGAGAGGAGATACCTTGCGTAATTGTAAGGAAAAAAGTCCCATTAACATGGGACCACAGACGTTTCGTTCTCGAGATACAGGGTTATTTGTTGATTTTATTTTAAGTTTTGTTATTAAGCACCTGCACTTCACAACATAATCAACTGAAATTTGGTATAGATATTAAATTTTATAGTTCACACAATTTGAACTGCCAATTTCGATTGCAAATCTACAACTACAAACCAACCAGCACTAGACATCTCTTCACTCTTCACCGATTTTTTTAAATCTTCGAAAATTTTTCTTTTCTGAGTGGGAGGTCATATTCTCGTTCGGGCTCCCTGTATTCATAGATTTGCACCGTAGACATATTAAAAGAAAAAAACAAGCATTTACTATTCCCTAAGTAAATGGGAAATTGACTTCTCCTTGGTATTGATTACAATATACAGTTTTGAGAGTTGGTGATCAACGTGATTATTATTCGGATATGAATATTTAAAATCAATAACAATATCTGATGAATGACCCTATTTCTTTCAAATTTTTTTGGGCCGCTTTGACCTTACATTATGAACATTGTAGCTGAGTAGTGTGTGAGTTTGATGCTGATGAGTGAACTCATCGAAATTCATTACTCTTGATTGAAGGATTGTCATTTTCATTTTGTGGTGAAAAATCTTCCTCTTCGTCTTCCCCTTTTTCCAACCCGCTATAATAGAAACTCCACTTCAAGAATGGACTTCTACCATTGTATAAAGATACAATGCTTCTACTTACAAACAAAAACATAACTTTAATTATCAATTATATATCCTCCTACAATATTAATGTCATTTATTCTTCATGTACCAATCAATCCGATTTATAATGAAAGAACGCAAATTCTATTCGAAAAGCTTACGAAAACACAAACAACAGGGAAATTATATCTTCTATACACTATTTGTAATCTAATTCAGAATGGAATTACATTAAATAATCTTTGAAATTTTCCGAAAACACAAATATATCTTTCAAAGCTTTTGAAAATATATTTCAAACATTGATTAATAGAGTTTAATATGTCTATGGTTTCAACCTGTTCTGCCTTTATTTGCCGTATTCTATGGTATTGCCCGAACTAGTTTCATCCTTGTCCAGCACTCCCCAGTTCCCCTCTCCCTAAGCCTTGTCCATATAGTTTCATAAGTATGGTTTGCACAGTTGGGATGAATAAATCAAATAAATTATTCAGCTCCACAAAGTAGGCTGTGTTTCCAACTTTGGTTTAGCTGCATAAGCACGGCTCAACTACATGGCTGAGGTATTTTTCGAGTTACAAAAAGCTTTCTCTCGAATTTTTAATTGTGCAAGCAAAATACACTAAATATTCGATGTTTCCTTAGAAATGCACAATAACCTGAGTGAAAAAATCTTTAACTATTTATGCAATCAACGAAATACTCTAAAAGTGATGTTCGAATTGACTATTCGTTACAGCCACTGTATAAGGATTTTGAATAAAAGCCTTAGGCGCTATTTATCAAGAAATAATATCGTGGACCATACACGCCACTGTCTCGGTCTTGTTTTATATTTTAAAGTTTTGAGATTAGTCTGTGCGAGTTGATTACAGTTCTCTAGATAGACTAATATAGAAAACTTCATCCCTTTCTTCTATAACCGAGAGAAATATAATAGTTCCCAAAAATAATTGCATTTTTTGCGGAGGTCGCCACTTCACAGGCCATTTTTATTGCAGTACCACAACGTGACAACCAGATGGCTCTCAAAATCGCTTCAAATCAGTTTAACATAGGGACTGGCTTACTATCCCTCTTTATACAATGATTGCAGGAACAGCTGATTTATAAAGGTTTTTATTTCAATTCAAAGAAGTGTTTAGATAGAGGAAAAACGAAAGTTTTGCATTCACTTAATATATCGCGAGAAGAAGTAACGTCCATTTTTGAAAAATTCGTGAATTCATCGAAATGTGTAAGCTACGCGATGGAAAATGTGAAAACCCCAAAATTCGCTGCCAATATATGACGCTACCTTTCTGAAGGTAATGAGTCGAGTACTTCCTGATTCTTTCTTTCTTTTTCTTCAGAAATGTTGTGAAGTCGCGAAAAAACTACATTTTCCTAAGGAAAGTAATATTTCGTGAAATTCGATATTTGTAGAGTAGGTTTTGGCGTTAATTATGAACATCGAATTCGTGAATGGGTAAAACTTGCACAATAATTCCGAACATATACCCATTCCACATTTTATTTTCCCAATATTTCCGGAAATACGAATTTGATCGAATTGAAACCCAGTACTTCATCGAAATTTTGCAGCTTGAAGGTTTATACAGAATTTCAAGAAGTTAATATAATTAGGGGATCACCAACAGTGGGAAAGTCAGTTTTTTTTTAGGGTGGCTCTGCTAACTTAATATTAAGTCGAGTATTTGTCTCAGACCATCTAACCTGAAAAAACCAGAAAAAATTATTTCTTCATAGGTTTTAATGAAATGATCTTGTTTTCTAGGAAATTTGTCAGATTCGGCAACACCGGATTGGTAAATTGATATTTCAGATATATTTTTCGTATCATTATTGACTGATATTGGGTTGTATATGTTAAATCTTCTATTTTCCGAAATGAACAATTTTTGTTTCAATGCTGAATAATGGAAATATTCCATTCTCACGGATATACATCGACGTAACTTTGTGATACAAGAAAGTTAATTAGATGACTGTTTTTGTTATATCCACTCTAGTTACCGATAATAATTGAATAAACACTGTTGATTTTAGTGATTTATTATCAGTTTAAATTGTATGATACATACGCTAGGTAGAACAATAATCTAATAATCTGTATTTTAATTCCCGCTTTTTCTTAGCGTCTATTGTATGACCTTGGGGTTACAGAATATGTTACCAACATATTTCCCCAAGTAGTCGAATACACTACAATACCTCCCTTCACAGATTCAAACGCCCTGGAGGCTTAATTTCCCTTTTAGGCCTCGACCTCACGTTCCAATCTACAATTTGACTTGGAGTCTTTTGTTTTTGAATTGTTTTCGGAGTATCAACACTAATGATTTCTCCTGACATAGTGCCTTCCGATTCACCAGAAAAAGTCTTGGAATTAGTTTCTTCCTTCTTATCAAAATCAAACCAACTTGGGTCTATTTTAACTGTTGATTCTACATCATTTTTTTGAAAACTATCTTCCTCTTTCTCTGAGTCCTCATCAGCTTTATTTAAAATTAATTGGTCAATATGTCTTTTCCAAATAATTTCAGTACTGTCTAATTTACACAAATATGTGTTTGTACCAAGTACTTCTACCACCACAGCAGGTTGCCAACCACGTTTGTTAGGATTTCTATAGTCTCGACATAAAACTCTATCTCCTACTACAAAACTAACTTCTCTTTTGCTTTCCATTCTTTTGATATTCTTACTAGTTCTAGTTGACTTAATAAATCCAAACGTTTTCGATTGAACATTAACTGTGAAGGTGTCATACCTGTACTACAGTGAACAGAATTTCTCACACTAAATAAATATCTAGTTAACAAAGTATTTAGAGATACTTGTTTATTCACAGGATCTTTTAACATTTTTAAAATACCAGTTTTAATTGTTTTGACTGTATTTACAGCCTGTCCGTTGGTAGACGGATGAAATGGTGCTGATGTTTTATGTACAATACCATTTTGGTCTAAAAAATTTGACATTTCACTTGAAACAAATTGTGGACCATTATCAGTCACAAGAACTTTCGGTAATCCAAATCTAGCAAAGCAATCACGCAATTTATCAATCGTAGATGTTGTATCAGTCTTAGTCATTACATATACCTCAGGCCATTTAGAATAAGAGTCAATAATAACCAAAAACATTTTACTTAACACCGGACCAAAAAAATCAGCGTGAACCCTATCAAATACATTTGTTTCCCTTGTCCATGGAGTTAATGTAGACTTACATGGTTCATTCTTGAAATTTCGACAAACTTTACAGTTCTCTACAATTTTTTTCTATTTCTTTGTCTAAAGAAGGCCACCAAAAGTACGACCTAGCCGTCGATTTCATCTTCACAATGCCTTCATGACAACTATGTAATTCCTTCAGTAAATTTTCTCTTAGTTTCATAGAAATAATAACTCGATATCCCCACATTAGAATACCATTTTCTTCATAAATTTCATTTTTCTTAGTAAAATAGGTTTGCATTTGGACATTATCTGTATGTTCAGGAAAACCATATCTGACATAATTGAATATAGTTCCTAAAATAACATCCTTACGTGTCTCGATTCTAATTGAATTTAAATTTAAGACTTTAGCTTCTTCGACAAAATTTATATAATCAAATTCACATGAATCATCTTTCACAGGCTCTTGAATAGGTAAACGACTTAAACAATCTGCAGAAACATTATCTTTACCAGAAATGTGTTTAAATTTGTATTTAAATCGTGATAAATAAACTGACCACCTTTGCAATCGTCCTGCCGCCATTTGTGGTAATGATTTATTTTCACTAAACAACGCCATAAGTGGTTTATGATCTGAAATTAATTCGAAATTTCTACCCACGACATACTGATAGAATTTAGTAATAGCCCAATAAATACTTAAAGCTTCTTTATGAATCATTGAATAATTTTGCTCACTTTTAGAATATATTCGAGAAGCAAAACATATTGGTACTTCAGAACCATCTTCTAAAACATGAGATAATACAGCTCCTAAACCTCTTTGACTTGCATCACATGTCAAACGTAATTTCTTTTTTGGATCATAATGCGCTAAAATTTTATCAGAAATCAATTCTTTTTTTGCTAAATCAAAAGCTTTGTCACATTCTTTGTCCCAGATAAATTTTACATTTTTCTCAGTTAACCGATATAATGGTTTCAATATGCTTGACAAATTAGGTATAAACTTCCCATAATAATTTACCATTCCGCAAAATGCTTTAATTTCACTTACATTTGTGGGCTTTGGGGTTTTTGTGATAGCTTGAACTTTTTCAGGATCCCTTTGCATGCCTTTCGCACTAATAATATTTCCTAAATATTTGACACTATCTTGAAAAAATACACATTTACCCTTATTTAATCTGAAACCTGCCTTGTTCAATCTCTCTAATACCGCATTCAAGTTTTGCAAATGCTCTTTATCATTATTCCCTGTAACAATAATATCATCTATGAAATTTACAACTCCTCTTAAACCTTGTAAAACCTTTTCCATTATTCTTTGAAAAATACTACAAGCGGGCTTTGTTCCAAAACTCAAGCGATTCACCTTGTATATGCCATAAGGAGTGCTCCACGCTAGTAAATTCCTTGTGGTTTCCTCTAATACTAGGTTATTATAAGCATTTAAAATATCTGAAATAGTGAATTTTTGACCGCCCTGTAATGCATGAAAAACTTCTTCAATACGTGGCAAAGGATAATTATCATCTTTTAAAAATTTGTTGATAGTGATTTTGTAATTGGCACACACCCTTACATCTTTACCGTTTGCTTTTAACACAGGGACGAGAGGTGTTCCCCAATCAGAATTATCTACTTTTGTAATAACTCCTGTTTTTTCTAATCTGATTAGCTCTTCACGAACTTTCTCTCTAAATGCAAATGGAATTGGTTGAGGTTTGTGAAAAATTGGCTTGACTGGTTCAGTGAGTTCCAGCTTAATAACTTCGCCATTATAAGTGCCTAACTCATTTTGAATAAATTACCAAAGCGATTAAATAGATCAGATAATTTCAGGTTATCTAAATTTAGAATATTCTCTGTCACAGTACCTTGAAAATTTCCTGCAAGCGAATAGTTGAATTTATGAAATAAGTCCCTTCCGAACAATAATCGAGTAGCCTCTTTTACAACTATAAATTTACAATTATTGATCAATTTATCTCTTATTTGCACATCAAGAAAAATTTCACCTGATGGTGTTAAAATTTGACTGCTATAGGTCTTTAAATGAATCTTAGTACTATTCAATGTTACATTTTTCAAATTTTCCCTAAACCAATTGTGAGGAATGCAAGAAATACCTGCCCCAGTGTCCAATTCGAACTTCACTGGTTGTCCGTTTAAAAGTAGGTCAACATAGATTGGTGGTGTGGTTGACTCACATAAATCTATCTCGAACATTTCCACTGTCTGCTCTTCTACTGTTTCGACCAGGTTGCTATCCTTTATCTTGGTTTTGCATACAGCTGCCAGATGTCCTTTTTTCTCACATTTAGAACATTTAAAATCCTTATACTTGCATTTCTTGAAATCGTGGTTAGGTTTACCACATCGAAAGCAAACCAAATCCTTTGCGCTTGAATTTTCTTGATTCTTCTTTGCTTTTTGTGCAGATTTCTGGGAATTTCCCTTACTAAATTTCCGTATAGAGTTGACTTCCCTTTCGCAACGTATTTCCTTCAAAACAACCTCTTTTGTTAGGGCAATTTCAAATAAATCCTTCACCGACTTGTTGACGTTTTCTTCACATAGTCTTTCTTGGATTTGCCCAGGTCTTAGGCCAGCTACGAACTTGTCTTTGACTCTGTTTTCGAAATTGTTTGCAAAATCACATAGTGCAGCAGCATTCTTAACTTTGACGAACCATTCTGCAATGCTTTCGTTTGTTTGTTTCAAATTTTCGAATTGAATCCTTCGACGAAATCCGGAAACACGAAGTTTGTGTTGGTTAGAGAGTAGGGCAATTAATTGGTCATAGGTCTTGTTTTTCGGTAATTCCGGATGGCACAGCGTTTTCATCGTCTGGTAAACTCCTTCCGAAACATGTGTTATCAAGACAGCTATTTTCCGTTTGTCATCATTGACGCAATTAGCAATGAATTGTTGTTCCAACCTTTCGGAAAATAATTCCCAATCATCTCCTTCCTTGAAATTCTCGATGGATGATATATTTCCAACGTTATTAATTATAACTCCTTGATTTTCGGATGACTCCATAACCTCAAAATTGTTAGCGAACTTTTTCGACTGAAGAGTTATGGGGAAAACTGACGAAATGTATCCAATTTTCTTCTCGTCGCCAAAATTGTTATATCCACTCTAGTTACCGATAATAATTGAATAAACACTGTTGATTTTAGTGATTTATTATCAGTTTAAATTGTATGGTACATACGCTAGGTAGAACAATAATCTATATGTATATATTTTTAATTCCCGCTTTTTCTTAGCGTCTATTGGGAACTTCTGCGAAGATGCCAGCGCTCTAACGGAGAAATTTGGAACCTGTCCAAGCTAGTAGTTTTATGTAACAAAAACAAACCTTAGAATGTGGTGGAGAACGAATATTTATCAAGCAGAGCTTGAATATTTAAAGAAATTATTATAGTTTTGTGTAAGATTTCTTGAGAAGGAACTTTTCGTTTGGATCACGATATAAAATCGTTCCTGGAGGATAATTTCGGTGTTATTTTAGTGTATGTTGCTTGGTGGATCGAAATAAACCAATATCTAAATTTACTTGAATTTCTGGAAAAATAGGCAATTCAATAAGTAATTTAAGGACTCTTATTTATGTGAAGAAGTGCTGAATGCAGGCTATATTATGTGGTAAATCTAGAATCAGTCCAAATGATATGACTTGTTCTCTGTTTACAAACGAAGGATCAATAAAATGAAAACAGATTTTCTGCTTTAGTTCTTTTGCATCGTATTTCTAAAGAAAAGGAAACAGATAGACGTAGAATTGATTTCATTTTTATGTTACAGCAGCTCAAGATACACATACAAAATGAAAAATGTCACAGCCGGTTCAACCTACCTATATAAGGAAATGAAAAGTATTGATGTATTTATATGAGTAACTTCAGCTATTATCAACTCTAACAGTATATCTAGTTTTTGTCAGATTTTCAACCAGATCACTCTTTTAGAATATGATTTTGTGTAGTATGTGAATTAGGTAGCTGCAGAAGTGCTCTGTAGTTTCTCTGCAGCATTTTCCTTCAAAATTCTCTCATTTTTATTTACACCTGAAAACATCATGACATGAAGTTGTTTCGAAATAAATACATTGTAGAGGATTAAGAGGTTAACCGTTCCACGTGCCACACGTCTTTCCGATAATCCTTAATTTTTCCATAATTTAGACTAATTAATTGTCAAATAGAGTTTATTTTTTATTTCTGTATTCTTATTTGGGTTTAATTTTCATTATTACAGTTCCTCCTATTCCAATTGGAGTGTATTGTGATAGTATTTTGTACGGGGTAAGTTAAGTGTCTGTGCAAAGTCGATCAGAATTAACTTTAATTTCTAATTTTCTTTTCTCAATCTCAAATTAAGTATTAAGTAATGCCCTACTCCTCCCCTAACTGATCTCAGTGAAGGGATGGATTGGGACATACAAGGGGAACCTGATGGTTCCTCTTCGGTGCATTCGGATGGCTCGATATACAACCATTTAACTCCTATGTCAAAGAGAACATATGAAAATATCGTGGAGAGATCAGAACAAAATCCATCTCCTCTTTCCTCCGCAAACGTTTCCCTCTTAACTAGGGAACTAGAATCAATAAAGAACCAATTTTCAGATGATGAAGAATTAATGAGAGAAATTCTCAACCTCTCCCAAAAAATATCTGAAATATCAGGTGAAAACAAAAAAGTAGCAAACACCAACAAATTCGCTGATAAAAATAAAATTAGGCTCAAATACTCAATCACTTCTTCTGGTCCGTACATAGTAATTATAGAATCGAGGTCAAATGAAAATATAGGCAACATTCATCCAATGAATTTAGGGAAACAACTTTTCAACAAAGGAATTTCCGGCATAAAAAATATCACTAAAAAAGGAAAAAATAGAATTTGTATTGAGTTTACAACTGCTCCTAGTGCCAATTCGTTTCTTGAAAACAACCCATTTAAAACAGACAAGAGTATAGATATTTACGTCCCTTCTAGAATGGTCACATGCAGGGGAGTTGTTAAAAATATTGGAGATGAAATTTCAGAAAACGACATTTTAAAATATTCAGATTCAAAAGTGAAAATATTATCAGCTCGAAATCTCAAAAGAAGGACGAAAACAGATGAGGGAGTCAAATATGTGTCTTCCAATTCATGGGTTCTCACTTTCGAAGGTAAAAATCTTCCCGAGTATATTTCCATCTGGGGATGCATCCGCAGAATTTCTTTGTACATTGGACCAGTAATCCAATGTTATAATTGCCTTAGATATGGACATGTAATTTCTGGATGTAACGGAAAAAAAAGGTGTAGAAACTGTGGAGACCAACATTCAGAAGAAGAGTGTTCGAATAAGGCAAAAGAATTAAATAAATGCGTCTTTTGCGAGGGTAAACATGCATCCACAGATCGTGTTTGTCCCGAATTCAATAGACAAAAACAAATAAACACCATCATTGCACTCGAAAATATATCCTATTTTGAAGCGGTTAAGTTATGTCCAAAATCCTACTCCTCCAGGGAAACCTCGAATGCATCTACCAACGTAAATATACACAAACACCCCCAAGTCTTTCCCAATCTTCAAAATAAATCATCTATCAATAAAAATACACGAGACAATATCGTACCAGTTCATAATCGAAGAACCCTATTGAGTTCAAGAGAACTCACATCTCAATACTCAGAAATCGCTAAGAGAAGAAGGTTACCATCCCCTCCGGGATATGATAAAGCTACTCATCAGCAGCAACTCATATCTCACAATCTATATCCTTCTACCCCAATCCTTGAAACTACTTCACATTCATTAGCTTCATCATCCAACACTGAAATCTCTTATCCTTCAGAAGTATTTCGCCCAGATTACATCAACAATATGATTACAAAGAGTCTTTCGTCAGGTAACTTTACTGAATTAAAAAATAACTTGAATAAATTGATATCCACACTAGAACCTTTTCTACAAAAGACCAGTTCTAACACCGCTGAATAAGAATAGTTCTACTTTCCTTTCTTAGGATAGTTTTTTTTTTTTTTTTTTTTTCTTTCCTCTTCTTTTTTAACTTCTTTATAATATGTTGAACATTCTTCAATGGAATATCAGATCCATAAGATCAAATAGGGAGAACCTAAAATTGAGAATTCAAGAGTTGAATCCCAACGTAATTTTGTTGTCAGAAACTTGGTTAGATCACGACACAGATTTTAGAATACCAGGGTATTCTAACGTTCGAGTGGATAGATCTCAAAGGGGAGGGGGGCTAGCAACCCTCGTTAAACATCATATTAAATACTCCACTATTCCCTCTTTAAATCAGTTCTCCACAGACTTATTTCAAATACAAGGAATAAAAATTAATAACCTGACAATAGTTAATGTATACTCCCCTCCACGAATTAAGTTTGATAGAACCATATGGTTGAATATTCTAAAAAAACTATGCTACCCATATATAATAGGCGGCGATTTCAATGCTCAGAACCCTGTATGGGGACCGGGAGCTATTAATTCAAATGGGATAGCTCTGCAGGCTTTTTTCTTAGAGAATGATCTTTGCTTTCTGAATGACGGTTCCCCTACGAGAATTACCGTAGACGGTCGAAGTGCTCCAGATATAACATTTTGTTCTAGTGACATTAGAAATAAGTTAAACTGGACTGTGTCCCAGGATCCAGGTGATAGTGATCACTTACCTATAACTATCAAAAGCAATGAAATAGCTCTTCCAGATACTCCTACAATCAAGTACAGCACGAGAAAATTCAACGTCAAAAAAGCTAATTGGGAAAATTTCCAAAGTAAGGTGGCTGAATTATTGGATCCTCTTGAGGAGTATAATTTAGAAACTTTTCAAAACTTAATAATTCGTTCAGCGGAGCAAACGATTCCCATTAAAAAGAAGTTCAGCAAAATTAGATCTCAATACAAAATTCAGTGGTGGAATGAGCACCTGACAGGCGTAGTTGAATCAAGGGCATCTGCCTTTCGTCGATTTTTGACCCATCCAACTTTGGAAAATTACATTGAAGCCAAGAGAGCTCAAGCTCAGGCAAAGTTTCAGATAAAAAAAGCCAAAAAATCTGCTTTTCAAAGCTTTTGCGAAAATTTATCTCCTAAGAATAGCTCTGAAATGTGGGAAGGTATTAACAGATTTAGATTTGGATGTCTACATAAACCAATTCGAAGACCCAATAACTCATGTGGTCAAGAAATCCTCGATATCCTATGTCCTCCTCTCATCCCCTCCTCCTACCTAACATCCCCATCCCAGGTTGAACCTGTTCCTTTTCGAGACATTTCGCTAGATGAACTAGTAGTTGTTCTGAACACGAAAAAAGATTCCGCCCCAGGAAAGGACGGCATAACATATAGCATGTTGAGGAATTTGCCCTCCTCTGCCAAAATGATCTTTCTACGAATACTTAATCAAAATATGTATTCTCCCAATATACCAGGCTCCCTCAAGGAATCAGTAATTGTTCCCATATGTAAACCAGGTAAATCGCCTGATAGTGCACTTAGTTATAGACCAATAGCGCTAAATTCTTGTCTTACTAAAATTTTGTCGTCAATCCTAGCCACTAGGCTGGAAAGAATCTATGAGAGGAATATTCCTTCTTATGAAGTTCAAATGGGGTTCAGAAAAGGAAAATCTGTAAATGATGCACTCGCTCTTCTCACATCAACCATATATTCTTCTTTTGCTAAAAACGAATATGTTGTAGTGGTGTTCTTGGACATCAAACAGGCATATGACTCGGTTAATTTTCACAAATTAAAAGAAATTCTAAAACTTGAGGGTATTCCTGACAATATTGTAAATTTACTTGAAGCCTTGATTCTAGAACGTTCCATTTATCTGGTAGATCCAATGACAAAGGAGTCATTGGGTCCAAAACAGGCAAACCTTGGTTTAGAACAGGGATCCCCGGCCAGTTCCGTCTTGTTTAACTTTTTTGTTAAGGATCTAGGAAAATCCATAAAAACTAAGGAAATTAAAACTCTAAAATATGCAGACGATTTTATAATGTATGTATCAGCAACTAAGTTTAAAACCGCATATGAGTCCATGAACTCTGCATTATCTCAATTAGAAGAGTGGTCTTCGGGGAAGGGTTTAAGAATATCATCGGAGAAATCTTCTGCACTTTGCTGTCATAGATCCAAAAAATGGATTAATCTTGCTCCGTTGAGGATTTTCAATTCGAATATACCTTGGGTGGATTCAATTAAATATTTAGGGGTCACCCTACAAAGTAATATGAAATGGACAGAACACATTAATAACATTTGCATGAAGGCCACGCAGGGTATAAATATTATTAGGTCCTTAACTAGAACTTGGTGGGGTTCCCATCCCTCAACCTTGATGATTCTATACAAGTCCATAGTTCGTTCGCATCTGGATTACGGTAGTATTTTTTATGCTAGATGTTCCAAGAACCTACTAAGAAAACTAGATATAGTTCAATACGCATCTCTTCGAGCAGCGTTGGGATATATGAAATCCACTCCAATTAATATTATTTTAGCGGAATCTAAAGAATTGCCACTAAATTTAAGAAGAATCTGGCTAGCTACAAAATTTCTGTCAAAACAATTTAGGATTAGAGATAACCCAGTAATTCCTCTTATAGAGCTTATGGCATCCCTACATCATTTCTGGATAGGATCATTTAATCATCCTCTTGTTGAAGCATTTAATGTGATCTCATCCCCAGAAAACATATTTTCCAGCATGCATCTTCCCTGCTTCCTTTTCGATATAAGTGTGCATTATTTTAAGATCGATTTCTATAATCTCAATTTGAAGAAAGACGACATTAACACGTATCACTTTCTCTCTAAATGCAATGAACTATTCCCAGGCTACAAGAAGATATTCACGGATGCATCCAGGGTTAACGATAAAGTAGGGTTGGGTATATACTCGGAAGAAAATATTACAAGTTGTGAACGTCTTCCAGATTATTTCTCAATTTGCTCCGCTGAGATGACGGCAATAGATAGGGCAATTTCCTTGATAGAACTAAAGAATTTCTATCATGCAATAATAATATCAGATTCCAAGAGTGCACTGGAGAAAATTACTAATTGGAGATTACATTCCTCTAACGATTTCTTGACATTGCAAATAAGAAAGAATTTGTATGAGTTAAATCGGAAAGGTTACTCGATTAAGTTGGTCTGGGTTCCGAGTCACACGGGAATCGACGGTAATGAAAGGGCGGATCTCTTGGCAAAAAAGTCTGTAACTTTGGATTATTGTGAGCCTATTAAAGGGGATGTCAGAGAATTTTGGCCTAAATTTAAACTAACAGTTTGGGAAAGGTGGAAAACTCAGTTTAAGAGAGAAGGTCAACAGAAGGGTAAATTTTATGTTGAAATGAATAAAAAAAACTTCCTGAATTATAGTCCTTGGTTCAATTCAATTTTACTTCCGAGAAGATATATCACTACCATCTGTAGAATGAGATCGTTACATTGCTGTTGCCCGTCTCATCTATTTAAAATAGGAGTTTTGCAAACCCCCCTATGTCATTGTGGAGAAAGAGGAGATCTTTTTCATGTTTTCTTTGCCTGTGAAGAGAATAAAGTGAATATTAATAGGTTGTATACCGATTTACAGTCGTTACTACATGGACGATATCACTTTCCACTCAACTTGTGGGAAATCATCTTCGACGATGATATTCTCTTGATAAGAATAATAGTGAATTTCCTATCGGCGTCCAACATGAGTTTGTGAAGATTCTGATCGACATGTTTAAGAATACTAACAATCCTGATGTATTTGTCATGTCCTTTCCCCAGATCATCTGGCAGATGACACATAACCTCAAATATTGTCGATAACGTTCGGTGCCGACCGGAAAACGTTTATGTCAGTAATAGCAAATCATAGATCATACACATAGAAGACAATTATTGATGAGAAATCCCCTGAAACTGAAACCCTGCTGATTATTGACCAAGTCAAGACCCATTTCCGATGGAGTCAGCAGGAAATACTCGAAGATGTGTAGATGGACTTAGTATCCCGGCACATTTAAAGGAAGAAGAAGAAGAAGAAATACATTGTAGGTAGTTATATTTGTATTCTGTGAGTTAACCTTTATGAAAAATAAACATCTTCAGAGAAATGCAGTGAACATACTTTCATGTATTTCGTGACCTGTTTTCCAATCTTCAATTTCTAAAGCTAGGCCTTCTTCTATCATTGAGTTCCCTGCCAAATGCTGTTTCCAAATTAACTTTAATTTCATTTGGCTTTGGAAAAAATGAAAACTAGAGGCACTTGATGATCCTTATTTCTTCTTTGACCATGAATAACATTGAGTTGAGGCACACAACAATAGTCATTTCGGGAGGATGCCATTTCGAATTAATACGATCGAAATTTTTAATCAGAAAGAAAGGAATCGATTGATGAATATTACAAACACTTTCGGTATTCCAAAATTTCAACTCGGAGAACAACACAAAAGCTCGAAAATGAACTCCAAAAGTGAGCAAATTACGTTAGAATAACAGGCACGTCGAAAAACTACTAGCTTGGAAGTGTTCGAATTTCTATCACCAGAGAGCGTATCGCTTAGCAGTAGTTGCGAATTGTATGACCTTGGGGTTACAGAATATGTTACCATCATATTTCAGGAAGTGTAGGATGTAGGATGTAGGACACGATTCCTCGCTTTCCGCCTTCAGTCGTGCATTGTCGGAAGATGCATTGGGCGGGAAATTCGAAACTGATAGCGTAAACAAATCTTAGATATAATAATGTATATAAATATTTATGTAATCTAAGAAACAAACGATTTGCTTAATTCTCTTTGATCTTGGCGTTCGCGTATCGCGGTAATCTTTTAAAAGATTTAAGCGGAATCAGAAAGCCTTTGGAAGCTTTAGTTTTCAGCAGTACGTTATATATTCATCTTCGAATTCCGAATAATTAATATAGTATTAGGTTTTTCAAAGTTTTTAATAATTTTGATTACGAACATCAATAAGCGATGCCCCTTATGTGTTTAATACCTGATTGTGGAAAACATTTCTCCACCCTCTCGAATCTAAATAAGCATCGAAGAATAATTCACGGATTATCATCGCAGATGAGAGAATATGCTTCGGATCTATACAAATACCGGTGTTTGGAAGGATGTAATACATCTTACAAATTCAATACTGATCTGCGTAGCCATTTGTTGAATTTCCATGATAAAAAAAAATTTGAAGAATTCTCTGTTACAACATTCCAGAGTTATAAAGGTGGGTATGTAGGTATAATTACGCATAAATAGTATCGATCCTATTGAACTGAAGCTTGGAATGAGTTCTACAAGGCTAACGTGTAAAATCAAGCGGAATTTCGTGAGGAATCAATCACTAAAAATTAAAACTTTATTTTTCTTACCTGTGCTGCCTCAATATTTCTACCTGGAAGTCTCATAGCGTTGGGAATGGCTAATACCACTTGATGCTCTTGCTACGAATTCAAAAAAGTGCGAAAAATTTCATGGTTTCACGTCAGTGTTTTTCTCTAATTTTTAAAACTTGTGATCCCTATATAGATTTCAAGACATGGTTGGAAAAGGAAAATAAGATGTTGAATGTGCAATACATCAAAAATACAGGAACAAAAAAAGGTGATGGAGACAGGGAAAAACTTTATTTCGAATGTATACGGTCAGGTAATTTGATCTGTCTCCATGATTATAGTAGTTTGCTCAATGATTTTGCATGTTTCCAGGTACGAGTCGCATAATCACTTCTGGTAGAAAGAGAGCACAGAAGAGCCAAGGTACTTCAAAAATAAATTGTAATTGTACAAGCCAGATTATACTTACCAGAAGTATTACGAGTGATGAATGTGTTGCTAAGTATTTCAAACATCATTACGGTCACAACAATGACCTTCAATATCTCAGGATACTCGACTCAGATCGTCAAAACATTGCCTCAAAACTAATTATGGGAGTCCCTCCGACAAAGTACGTACATATTCATTTAGTTATTTCTATAGAATTAATAAGCTTTTATCTGGAATTCAGAATGAACCTTCCCAAACTGTTATGTATGATCTAGTATGACTAGATCATACAGATAACAATTTGGGCTGAGTATTTTGCCTAATTTTATCTTTGCAGGATAGTGGAATCTGTACGTGACAATATATGCAGTGAATTGAATAGAAGTGATCTTTTATGTCTTCAAGATGTCCACAACGTGAAGAATTCTTTTAAAATTGATATAATGGAGGGATGTTATCATGAAATTGACTGTGAAAGTGTGCATATTTGGGTCGAGCAGTGCAAATCACAGAAAGAAAATCCTATTATTTATTATAAAAAACAGGGTTCAGTATGCCCTTATTCCAAATTGAATCCTGTAGACTTTTGTCTTATTTTCATGAATAATACGCAGAGAGATGTTGCTAAAAAATTTGGACATAATGTCATTTGTGTAGATAGTACTCATGGCCTAAATGCATATGATTTTGAGCTTACTACTGTTTTAGTAATCGATGAATTCAAGCAAGGTTTTCCTATCGCATTCATGTTCAGCAATAGAAAAGACACCGAAATTTTTAAATTATTTTTTCAAAAAATAAAAGACTATGTGGGAGTCATTAGTGCCAAAACATTCATGACTGATATTACTCCAGTGTTTTATAATGCGTGGTTCCTTGTTATGGGTACTGTACGAAGCCAGTTATACTGTTCTTGGCACTTAGATCGAGCCTGGCGAAATAATTTCAATAAAATCCCAGACGCAGATATGAGAAAATGGGTGTACCAATCTTTAAAACATATTCAAAGCATCACAAACGTAGAAGAGTTCAATGTAAGTTTAATTAAATTCAAGAATTGTATCTTGGAAAATGATGTGACAAAAGAGTTTGGTGTTTACTTCCAAAATAATTATTGTTTGAATTCTCATCAATGGGCTCACTGCTATAGAGTGCTTTCTGGTGTTAATACCAATATGCACCTAGAAGCAATGCATAAGGTAATTAAATATACCTATCTGAACGCAAAAAAAATTAAGAGATTGGATAAAACTCTCCATGTGTTGGTGAAATTTTTACGTGATAAAACTGTGGAGAGAATGATAAAATTAATTAAACGAAAAAATACCAGTCACACAACATTGATTCATGGGAATCATAAAGAAGCAATAAATTCAAAATATACTGTTGAAGTAGTTGGGCACAATTGTTGGAAATTAGTGTCAACCAAAAATCTTGATCGGCAACACATAGTGAAAAAAATATCTGATATTGTTTGTTGTGGTGTGCAGTGCAATTTTTGCAATATTTGTTTTCATGGATATGAATGTACTTGTGCCAGCTATAGGGTACAAGCTGTACTGTGCAAACATATCCACTATGTTTGCCGAAACTATGATAAATGCACCAGTAAAACTACCATCCCCTCGTCAACAGCAGAAGTCCAGCAGTTGGCTGAAGATATTTCTTCTGGTGATTCAAAAGAAGGAAAATTGAAAATAATGAAAGATCAAATATTTTCATCTTTATTGGAAATTTTCAATAATGTCGAAAGAAAGGAGTACACTGAATCTCAATATAAATATATTCAACAAATGTTAAATATTCTTAAATCAATAGATGCTTCAACTCCGATAATGACAAATTTTGAACAAAGACCAGAAACACTAAATAATCAACCATCAAATACAAAAATAGAGAAGCAGATAAATTTTTATTCTACGAAGAGAAAAAGGAGTAGGAATATTAATTCGATAGGAAAACCAAATGAAAATGAAATCAAAATTATTAAAGAAACAATTAATGGTTCCCTTGTGACTTCCACAAATTCCCAAGAGGATCATTTATATTTGTGAATTACCTTATATATTTCTTGTTGACTGTGTGTATTATTATTCGCTACAATACCTTCTGGTTTTATTTCAAATTGAAAGGGAGAATAAATTTTGTTTCAATGAAGAGAAAGCTAGCATTACATTTGTATCAAGTTTCAACTTCCTACCGACCCTTATATACATACCAATGTGAAGTTGGCAGGTAGAGCTGGCAGGCAAAACTTCCGGAGATACCCGAACGGCCAGTGGCGTCGGAGAAATCGAATGCTTCCGCGAATTCGATGAGATCCACTCAGTTTATGTTCAATATGATGGAAGGTATACCTCATCCGAACTGACTGAATATACCCAAACAATTTATTATTATTATTACCAGCGCTGTTCTCAATTATAATCAGATGTTTTCTCATGAAAGTAAGAGACATTTGTCATAGTTAAATACTTGCACTCGATTTGGAAAAGGACCCTTTCTAGTGTCGGACTGATCACATTTTCATGAATTTTTTAGGTATTTTTGCCCACAGCAGCTGCGATAAAATGAATGCGGATGCCTTCTAATGTCTAAGGAAAATACGTTTTTCATGAAATAATGGCCTGCACTTGATTGGGAAAAAAATACCAGAGTCGGATCGAACGAATTTTCATGAATTTTTTTAGGTACTTTTGCCCTCAGCAGCTACGATGAAATAAATACAGAAGCTTTTCAATGACTAAGAAGAACTCGTTTTCCATAAAATAATTGCTTGCACTTGATTGGGAAAAAAATACCAGAGCCGGATCGAACAAATTTTCATGAATTTTTTTAGGTACTTTTGCCCTCAGCAGCTGCAATGAAATAAGAACAGATACTTTTCAATAGCTAAGAAGAACTCGTTTTTCATAAAATAATCGCTTGCACTTGATTGGGAAAAAAGTACCAGAGTCGGATCTAACAAATTTTCAGGAATTTTTTTAGGTACTTTTGCCCTCAGCAGCTACGATGAAATAAATACAGAAGCTTTTCAATGACTAAGAAGAACTCGTTTTCCATAAAATAATCGCTTGCACTTGATTGGGAAAAAAATAACAGAGCCGGATCGAACGAATTTTCATGAATTTTTTTAGGTACTTTTGCCCTCAACAGCTGCGATGAAATAGATACAGATGGTTTTCAATAGCTAAAAAGAACTCGTTTTTCATAAAATAATCGCTTGCACTTGATTGGGAAAAAAATACCAGAGTCGGATCGAACAAATTTTCATGAATTTTTTTAGGTACTTTTGCCCTCAGCAGCTAGGATGAAATAAATACAGAAGCTTTTCAATGACTAAGAAGAACTCGTTTTTCATAAAATAATCGCTTGCACTTGATTGGGAAGAAAATACCAGAGCCGGATCGAACAAATTTTCATGAATTTTTTTAGGTACTTTTGCCCTCAGCAGCTGCGATAAAATAAATACAGATACTTTTCAATAGCTAAGAAGAACTCGTTTTTCGTAAAATAATCGCTTGCACTTGATTGGGAAAAAAATACCAGAGCCGGATCGAACAAATTTTCATGAATTTTTTTAGGTACTTTTGCCCTCAGCAGCTGCAATGAAATAAGAACAGATACTTTTCAATAGCTAAGAAGAACTCGTTTTTCATAAAATAATCGCTTGCACTTGATTGGGAAAAAAGTACCAGAGTCGGATCTAACAAATTTTCAGGAATTTTTTTAGGTACTTTTGCCCTCAGCAGCTACGATGAAATAAATACAGAAGCTTTTCAATGACTAAGAAGAACTCGTTTTACATAAAATAATCGCTTGCACTTGATTGGGAAAAAAATAACAGAGCCGGATCGAACAAATTTTCATGAATTTTTTTAGGTACTTTTGCCCTCAGCAGCTACGATGAAATAAATACAAAAGCTTTTTAATGACTAAGAAGAACTCGTTTTTCATAAAATAATCGCTTGCACTTGATTGGGAAGAAAATACCAGGGCCGGATCGAACAAATTTTCATGAATTTTTTTAGGTACTTTTGCCCTCAGCAGTTGCGATAAAATAAATACAGATACTTTTCAATAGCTGAGAAGAACTCTTTTTTCGTAAAATAATCGCTTGCACTTGATTGGGAAAAAAATACCAGAGCCGGATCGAACAAATTTTCATGAATTTTTTTAGGTACTTTTGCCCTCAGCAGCTGCGATAAAAAAAATAAAGATTCTTTTCAATAGCTAAGAAGAACCCGCTTTTCATAAAATAATCGCTTGCACTTGATTGGGAAAAAAATACCAGAGTAGGATCGAACAAATTTTCATGAATTTTTTTAGGTACTTTTGCCCTCAGCAGCTACGATAAAATAAATACAGATACTTTTCAATAGCTAAGAAGAACTTGTTTTTCGTAAAATAATCGCTTGCACTTGATTGGGAAAAAAATACCAGAGCCGGATCGAACGAATTTTCATGAATTTTTTTAGGTACTTTTGCCCTCAACAGCTGCGATGAAATAGATACAGATGGTTTTCAATAGCTAAAAAGAACTCGTTTTTCATAAAATAATCGCTTGCACTTGATTGGGAAAAAAATACCAGAGTCGGATCTAACAAATTTTCAGGAATTTTTTTAGGTACTTTTGCCCTCAGCAGCTGCAATGAAATAAGAACAGATACTTTTCAATAGCTAAGAAGAACTCGTTTTTCATAAAATAATCGCTTGCACTTGATTGGGAAAAAAATACCAGAGTCGGATCGAACAAATTTTCATGAATTTTTTTAGGTACTTTTGCCCTCAGCAGCTACGATGAAATAATTTTCGAGAAACAATATTTTCAAAACTCTTCAATGAATGGATCCGCACAAGTTGCGTGTCGATATTCTTCAAATAGTTACAAAGTATTGATCAGATCGCATCTCTACTTCTTGAGATATTGAGCAAATAACCTACAAATTTCAAACAACAAAAGTGAAAATCGTATCGAATTGAAATTTTGGACGTCGTTGTTGAATACTGATTCTAAGGTCTGTGCCAAATTGAGTTGATATCTGTTCAACACTTTCTGAGAAAAAAAACTTTTCAAGAAAAGTTTCAGAAATTTTCGAATGAACATTTTTAAAAATTTTCTAACAACTGCATTAAGTTGCTCGTTGGTATTCAAGAAGTAATAACGTAGTTTCAAGCTGATAGAATCAGTACTTCATTAGATATCGAGGAATTTACCTAAAAATTTCATATAATTTCATCAAATTTGACCACGGATTCTCCATCAGTGAGTCTAACCTAGTCGTTAGAGACCAATTTCCTCTCAAAATTCGAAGATTACTGACATTGTGACGAAACGATAACGCGTTGTTTCCCAGAACAAGCGCGTAATTATAAATGGAGGTGCTTGATTCCTCATTTCCCTTACATACAATCAATGAATCAATTGAAAGTTGATATCGCAGAGCTATCGCACATGTAGATTTTTCTTGTATAGCGGATCTATCGTCTTCATTCATCAATTCAATAATTTCTTTGTCGGCAATATCTTGTACCTACCTGTTGTCTAGGAGTTGTTTTGGGTTCTCTCCAATCGTTACCACATTTTACATTTTATGGTGGCAAATTATTAGCATCCAGTTTACTTGTTAAAATATCACAAGGAGTATTATATGAAAAAAAATAACGGATTCATTTCATTTAAACTCTGCCGTTACACTGAAATGGTGGGATTTCGAAGAGAAGTTGGACAGACCTTTGTATATTTGAAATATAAAGAAATTTCTCCAGTAACCTTTGAAGAACTAGAATAATTTTTCTGGTGATTTTGAAACTTCAGAAATATTTGACCTCTGTGAGAAGGAAATGAAACCCAACCAGTTCACCAAAACAGTAAATCCGTATTTATTCAATACATTCGAGAAAAAAACATACGTGGAGATATATTTGACGGTATTATAATTTACTGTTATCAAATTATATTTCCAGTTTAATTAAACAGCTCTAAAGCGATGAATGAATGACCAAAAATTTGTTCCTATTTATTTATTTTATTTATTTATTGTATATTTAGGTTGCAAACAGAACAATGTACCAAAAAAGCAACCACAATTAATCAAGTCCAATTCACACTAGAAATATAATCAGTGGATTACTGTAGAGGAGAGGAAACATTTACATTTTTTCGATTAAAAAAGAAATGAACATTATTTTTTTCCTATCACTGTTTTAGGTTTATTATTTCATAAAATCAAATAATTAACCTTAGTGATCGGCCAACAAGAAAAAAATTCTCACCCCCCTGAAAATTAAACAATTTACGTTTTGAAGTATGTAGATTTGAATTAACGAATAAAAGAAAATCCGTCCGTTTGCCGTCCGTTGTCCGGGGCTTTTCTTTGGAAGTACAGAACGGAAATCCTTGAAACTTTGTAGAAACATCGTATGTCACTCGGGGTTGATCCTCCAAGCTTTTCAGCGAATTATTTTATGAAAAACGAGTTCTTCCTAGCTATTGAAAAG
Source organism: Myrrha octodecimguttata (assembly GCA_958510865.1). Taxonomy (NCBI): domain Eukaryota; kingdom Metazoa; phylum Arthropoda; class Insecta; order Coleoptera; family Coccinellidae; genus Myrrha; species Myrrha octodecimguttata. Next base: position 39,449,664 of record OY294057.1, read on the forward strand.
CATCTGTTCTTATTTCATCGCAGCTGCTGAGGGCAAAAGTACCTAAAAAAATTCATGAAAATTTGTTCGATCCGGCTCTGGTATTTTTTTCCCAATCAAGTGCAAGCGATTATTTTACGAAAAACGAGTTCTTCTTAGCTATTGAAAAGTATCTGTATATATTTTATCGCAGCTGCTGAGGACAAAAGTACCTAAAAAAATTCATGAAAATTTGTTCGATCCGGCTCTGGTATTTTTTTCCCAATCAAGTGCAAGCGATTATTTTACGAAAAACGAGTTCTTCTTAGGTATTGAAAAGTATCTGTATATATTTTATCGCAGCTGCTGAGGACAAAAGTACCTAAAAAAATTCATGAAAATTTGTTCGATCCGGCTCTGGTATTTTCTTCCCAATCAAGTGCAAGCGATTATTTTATGAAAAACGAGTTCTTCTTAGTCATTGAAAAGCTTCTGTATTTATTTCATCGTAGCTGCTGAGGGCAATAGTACCTAAAAAAATTCATGAAAATTTGTTCGATCCGACTCTGGTATTTTTTTCCCAATCAAGTGCAAGCGATTATTTTATGAAAAACGAGTTCTTTTTAGCTATTGAAAACCATCTGTATCTATTTCATCGCAGCTGTTGAGGGCAAAAGTACCTAAAAAAATTCATGAAAATTTGTTCGATCCGGCTCTGGTATTTTTTTCCCAATCAAGTGCAAGCGATCATTTTACGAAAAACGAGTTCTTCTTAGCTATTGAAAAGTATCTGTATTTATTTTATCGCAGCTGCTGAGGGCAAAAGTACCTAAAAAAATTCATGAAAATTTGTTCGAACCGGCTCTGGTATTTTCTTCCCAATCAAGTGCAAGCGATTATTTTATGAAAAACGAGTTCTTTTTAGCTATTGAAAACCATCTGTATCTATTTCATTGCAGCTGTTGAGGGCAAAAGTACCTAAAAAAATTCATGAAAATTCGTTCGATTCGGCTCTGTTATTTTTTTTCCCAATCAAGTGCAAGCGATTATCTTATGGAAAACGAGTTCTTCTTAGTCATTGAAAAGCTTCTGTATTTATTTCATCGTAGCTGCTGAGGGCAAAAGTACCTAAAAAAATTCATGAAAATTCGTTCGATCCGGCTCTGTTATTTTTTTCCCAATCAAGTGCAAGCGATTATTTTATGGAAAACGAGTTCTTCTTAGTCATTGAAAAGCTTCTGTATTTATTCCATCGTAGCTGCTGAGGGCAAAAGTACCTAAAAAAATTCCTGAAAATTTGTTAGATCCCACTCTGGTACTTTTTTCCCAATCAAGTGCAAGCGATTATTTTATGAAAAACGAGTTCTTCTTAGCTATTGAAAAGTTTCTGTTCTTATTTCATTGCAGCTGCTGAGGGCAAAAGTACCTAAAAAAATTCATGAAAATTTGTTCGATCCGGCTCTGGTATTTTTTTCCCAATCAAGTGCAAGCGATTATTTTACGAAAAACGAGTTCTTCTTAGCTATTGAAAAGTATCTGTATTTATTTTATCGCAGCTGCTGAGGGCAAAAGTACCTAAAAAAATTCATGAAAATTTGTTCGATCCGGCTCTGTTATTTTTTTCCCAATCAAGTGCAAGCGATTATTTTATGGAAAACGAGTTCTTCTTAGTCATTGAAAAGCTTCTGTATTTATTCCATTGTAGCTGCTGAGGGCAAAAGTACCTAAAAAAATTCATGAAAATTTGTTCGATCCGGCTCTGGTATTTTTTTCCCAATCAAGTGCAAGCAATTATTTTATGGAAAACGAGTTCTTCTTAGTCATTGAAAAGCTTCTGTATTTATTTCATCGTAGCTGCTGAGGGCAAAAGTACCTAAAAAAATTCATGAAAATTCGTTCGATCCGACTCTGGTATTTTTTTCCCAATCAAGTGCAGGCCATTATTTTATGAAAAACGTATTTTCCTTAGACATTAGAAGGCATCCGCATTCATTTTATCGCAGCTGCTGTGGGCAAAAATACCTAAAAAATTCATGAAAATTTGATCAGTCCGACACTAGAAAGGGTCCTTTTCCAAATCTAGTGCAAGTGCAAGTGCAACTATGACAAATGTCTCTTTCTTTCATGAGAAAACATCTGATTATAATTGAGAACAGCGCTGGTAATAATAATAATAAATTGTTTGGATATAATCCGTCAGTTCGGATGAGGTATAACTTCCATCATATTGAACATAAACTGAGTGGATCTCATCGAATTCGCGGAAGCATTCGATTTCTCCGACGCCACTGGCCGTTCGGGTATCTCCGGAAGTTTTGCCTGCCAGCTCTACCTGCCAACTTCACATTGGTGATAAAATCCGTCCTTCCAGGCTCAAGGGACGTTTGACGAAGCATTCCAAATTCGTGAGGGATCTAGTCCGAGAGGTTGTAGGACACGCTCCTTATGAAAAGAGGGCTATGGAATTGCTGAAGGTATCCAAAGATAAAAGGGCCCTTTAATTTTTGAAGCGCCGTTTGGGAACACACATCAGAGCCAAGAGGAAGCGTGAAGAAATGTCCAACATTCTTACACAAATGAGGAAGGCCCAAGCTCATGCCAAGTAAATGTAGCTTGTTTGTTTATAATAATAAAATTAAAAAAAAAATACTGCTGTATATTCCTTTTTCCTTGTCGAGGTTCACTGTAGTATACATACTTTCGAGTTCTGGGATGTATCTTAATCATATTCATTTCAATGCGAAATTCTGCATCTATTGGAGACCTTCAAAATTGTTCACATTAATATTCTTATTTGATACTTGGTATGATTGAACAGGTTTTTTTAAAAGCATTGTCAAACTCTATGAAATGAAAAATTCCATTACTCTATAGCATCAAGATAGTGAGTTAATGTATGTATGTTTATTAACTGCTGGTTTCATAAGTCATCATTGATTTCTTGAAGTTATGAGGTATTGTATGGAAAAGATAATTCATATCCCAAGCCAGTTGAGTGTCGATTTAGTTATATTATCTCATTTTGTTAATAGATAGAATGCTCTGATTTATAATTGTGATGTCATCAAAAAGAGTATTTGCTCCTATTGAGTTAAGATGTGTTGAAAATGACATGCTGCTTAATGTGAACACGATATGTCTGACCTCACCAAATTTGGCATGATTCCTCAAGCCGCCAATGTCCATCAAGTAACAGAATTCAATTAGATCGTATATACACAAACAACTAATGAGTCCTGATATTTGTACCTTAGTTTTCTATCCGACTTACTAAAGTAGAATTGATGAAGGGGTGAAATTCACTTGTACCTTTGTAGAGAACAGTAGTATATCTTGTCTATGGTAGAGAACAAGTTTTCTATTCAAATATCCATTTAACCAATGATTCTGGAGATACCTTGTGTTTGTATCTATTCGAAATTATATTTTCCCAAAGTTTTCAGAAGTACCCAATCGGTCAACTTGCAATAGTATATTCCACTGAGAGGACGACTTCAGTTTTCATTTTGATTTCATCATTCTAGAATAAATATTCACACACTGCCAAGATTCAATTCGATCGAATAATAGCTATATAGTTCTCGAGTTATATGGAAAAATCAGAAATATAGGAGTAAAAATACTTTGCTGACTGCAATCGAACTATACCGTAAGCGAATAAAAGTCTATCACGCAAGTGGACAATTTTTAATGATTTTGATTCTTAACATACAAATATTTACCTATGTTTAGGCAGCATTCGTGTCTTTATCAAGGCTCCTTTGTTGTTCAAGTAATCAAAGAAAAACTAGGAAAATAAGTAGGATTTAACATATGACGAAATGTTAATTTTATTTATTTATTTATAATAATATACAACTGTAAATCAAACCAAGTTTGTTGATATATTTTTTTAGTTCTCTTTTGAACTTTTGGTATTTTTCTTCTTTTTTCAAGTATTTGGGTAGTCCATTATATGACATTATCGCAGAATTTGTTGGAAGCGTTGACCCTTTTGTTGTCTTGAAAATGAAACCACTGTACAGATGATCGGCATTTCTTGTATCGTATTTGTGTTTATCAGAATGCTTCTTCAGATTCACCATTGATTTCGAAAGATCTCCATTCATATTATATATAAAGTTTCACTGCTCCTGTTTTACAGCCTTAGAGATTGGTAGTATTGGAAACTTTTTATACAAGTAGCTAGTGCTGGTCCCATACAGAAGATTATTTATTTTCTTAATTGCCCTATTTTATAGTTGTTGAAGTCTGCTCAGGTTTATTTTCGTCGTATTTCCCCAAATTGATGCCAGATATGTGAAAACAGAGTGCACACATGCATTGTAAAACATTAATCTGCAGTTTTGGGACATATACGGATTGGTATGACCTGATAGTTTCTCAGCTATTTCTTCTGTGTTAGTCCCAACTAAATCTTCGTCAGACCCAAGTAATTATATGTTTCAACTTTTCTTATTGTCAATAGCCAATAGTGAACAAAATATCTTTATATCTCTCGGAAGAATCTACCCAGAAACTTGATAATTGTAGAGTAGATTTGGAGTTGAATCAAGAAGGCCGATTTCGCTAATTTGTAAAATCCACCCAATGATTCCGCAGATGTACCCACTCAAAGGTTCATTTTCTCAATATTCTCAAAAAATACAGATCGCATCATAATAAAATCCAGTTCATGCGGCATTTCGTGGGGAACATATACATTCTACCGGAAATGAGCTGAACGATTTAAGGACGACCAAAACATATTTGTCGTGAAAGAAAAAAATTTGCTCGCGCAGAGCCACCCCTTTGAAAAAAAACAAAGAGCGCAACAAGTTTTTTTTTCACGACAAATAAGTCTTGGTCGTCCTTCAATCGTTCAGCTCAATTCCGGTAGAAAAAACGGTCATCTAATTAACTTTCTTGTATCACAAAGTTATTACGTCGATGTATATCCGTGAGAATGGAATATTTCCATTATTCAACATTGAAACGAAAACTGTTCATTTCGGGAAATAGAAGATTCGACACATTTCAATATCAGTCAATAATGATATGACAAATATACCTGAAATATCAATTTACCAATGCAGTTTTGCCGAATCTGACAAATTTCCTGAGAAACCAGAACATTTCATTAAAATCTATAAAAAATGTTTTTTTCAGGTTTGACGGTCTACGACAAATACTCGACAATTATTCATAACATTTTTGATCGAATTCGATGCATAATTTAGAATGGCACTGCTAACTTTATATTAAGCTAGGTAGCAGAGCCACCCCTTTAAAAAAAAACAAAGAGCGCGACAAATTTTTTGCTTTCACGACAAATATGTTTTGGTCGTCCTCCAATCGTGCAGCTCATTTCCGGTAGAAAAAACAGTCATCTAATTAACTTTCTTGTATCACAAAGTTACGTCGATGTATATCCGTGAGAATGGAATATTTCCATTATTCAGCATTGAAACAAAAATTGTTCATTTCGGAAAATAGAAGATTTAACATATACAACCCAATATCAGTCAATAATGATACGAAAAATATATCTGAAATATCAATTTACCAATCCGGTGTTGCCGAATCTGACAAATTTCCTAGAAAACAAGAACATTTCATTAAAACCTATGAAGAAATATTTTTTTCTGGTTTTTTCAGGTTAGATGGTCTGAGACAAATACTCGACTTAATATTAAGTTAGCAGAGCCACCCTAAAAAAAACTGACTTTCCCACTGTTGGTGATCCCCTAATTATATTAACTTCTTGAAATTCTGTATGAACCTTCAAGCTGCAAAATTTCGATGAAGTACTGGGTTTCAATTCGATCAAATTCGTATTTCCGGAAATATTGGGAAAATAAAATGTGGAATGGGTATATGTTCGGAATTATTGTGCAAGTTTTACCCATTCACGAATTCGATGTTCATAATTAACGCCAAAACCTACTCTACAAATATCGAATTTCACGAAATATTACTTTCCTTAGGAAAATGTAGTTTTTTCGCGACTTCACAACATTTCTGAAGAAAAAGAAAGAAAGAGTCAGGAAGTACTCGACTCATTACCTTCAGAAAGGTAGCGTCATATATTGGCAGCGAATTTTGGGGTTTTCACATTTTCCATCGTAGCTTACACATTTCGATGAATTCACGAATTTTTCAAAAATAGACGTTACTTCTTCTCGCGATATATTAAGTGAAAGCAAAACTTTCGTTTTTCCTCTGTCTAAACACTTCTTTGAATTGAAATAAAACCCTTTATAAATCAGCAGTTCCTACAATTCTGTCCTTCTGTGGTTATTTTCAAATCAGAAAAAAACATAGCCATGTCTATGTGTATGAGAAAAACTCAATTTTCATTCAGATGAATCATCGCTGAATACTCTTATTAAAGTCACTGTAATGTGTATTACAGTGACTTTAACTAGTATAGAGTCACTGTAATGTGTATTAACATTGAATAAGTCGAAATGTTCAATGAGAAGTGGAATATAATGGGCTGAACAATTACAATGGGAACAATTATATGAAATCCAATAAAAAAATTACATCTTCCATTCTACTTTCTCTCAATGGATTGTTTCATAGAACTGATATCCAGATAATCCATCGATCGCTTTGCCCAACATTTAGTAACGTGACCTCCTTCTCACTAAAATATAATGATTTTTTTACAATGTTCTGCAATATGCACGAATTTTTTTCAACAAAATTTGGAATCAAAATGTTTTCGAACTCTTTTTAATTAAACGATCATCACGAAATTTTGCACAAATTGTGCACCCGCTTGTTTCAACTAGTTATCAAGTTTTATTATTAATGGATCAGTATTTTTTGAGTTATCTTGGAAAAATTACGATACCGCGGACAAATCACGAAATTTGACATATTGATGTCTAATATGTCCAGAAATACATATTGAGTCTGAAATTTGGAAAAAAAAATTTATTTTCTAACCATACGATCCAAACAAACGAAGTTGCGCGTCGGTATGATTCAACTATCTACCAAGTTTCAATTCTATCGCTCACGTTAGTAGTTCTGAGATATCAAGAAAAAATTCCAAAAATTCAAATGAATATAACTCCGAAACCATTTGGCTCAATTGGCTGATTAACGAACTTAACCATCGCATTTTAATGTGTGCGACCTTCCCTAAAAGTTTCAAGTCGCTTTCTTGTTCCTTTCGACAGTTAGTGTGTCCTTTGCCAGGCGACAGTCAGCTGGACATAATTGATTTTGAAATCGGATTCGTCATCAGTTAGTCCAACCTAGTCGTTTGAGACTATTTTCGAGAAAAAAATAGAAAATTACAGATATTTGTACGAAAAAAAACCACAGGTTTTCCAGAACACGCGTGCAAAAAATGATCGTCAAGTATTACCATGAAAAAGTGCAAAGAGAGGAGCCGAGGGGGAAATAGTTAAAAAATATTTTACAGCGGCTGATAAAAATCATATTATTATCCTAGGCCGGTGCCTTGCTGATGAGCGCTAACTACGCTCAAACATTGCCCATTCTACAACCCAACCGCGAATTAATCCAAATATCTAACCTAGTAAAGTATATCTTGTCTATGACTTGATCTAATATATCATATCAGTCCTCAAGCTCAGGTCCTTGCCTACATTCAGAATTACTCGGTACGATACCAACGTAGATACCACTATACTATATCTAGAATAGTTCACAGTGAACGAATCAAATGGATCGTATGTCTCATGTCTTCGATTTACGACCACAACGTTACGGTGACGGCTCCGGTCCAGCGAATAAATTCATCTAGTTCGCTGAGAACTATTCTGTACATACTTGATGAACTAGTTCGTTTCGTTCTTCATAAAGAATAGTTCATTTGAACTAGTTCGTTCACGAACTACCCACCTGTACATTGAAGTAAATGGTGTTTAACGGCTCAAATTTGGTTTTACTTGGAAATTCAGGTGGTTTGGGTATTACATCGTTTAGAAAGTGCAACATTTTTGAAAATGAATGTCTATTTTTCTCTGATATGCCATTACTTTCTCTGCCTTCACCGCGTGTGGTTCAAAAAGTGAAGAATTATGTTGGTGTGAGCTGTGCATTGACGATTGACGATAGTTTCATCATCATAAAAATAAATTTAAATAATAGGAACATAGGAAAATACTTCTCGAAAAGCACTGACTTGAAGTCAGGAAAATTTAAGCGCTGGTTAAAATTCATTGCCAATGCGAAATTTGACATACCTTTTTCCGATATTTTTGGAAATGTGTGTCGCATCGAGCTGAAATTTCGAACATTGCTATTCAGATTCGACTTCAAGGTCTGCGCCAAGTTTCATTGAAATCTCAATGATAGTTTCCGAAAAAAATTTGTTTTAACGATTCTTCATGCAATCAGTTGGCAAGTTTCAATCTAATCGCATCAGTACTTCTTGAGATATAGAGGAAATAAAATAATATATTTGAAATGGATATAACCTCGAAATTGTTAGGTAAATTTCGCCCATTAACGAACTTCTTTGAATTTTTTAAGTCGCTATAGCTTTTCTCGGTAGTAAGTTATCGTGGCAACGGGTGGCTGAGTAGAATTCGATTAGACATTGAACTCTTCATCAGTGAGTCCAACCTGGTCGCTTGGAACCATTTTCGGCAAAAAAACGCAAATTTACGGAGGATGATAACGCGCTGTTCTCCAGAAAAACCGCTCACTAAGTTGAAACTTCTCTTGAACATGTGCGATCTTCTTCAATCCTGCCTTCTTCACGAATTAGTCAGAAAAAAATTCAGGTTTTCCTTATTTGAAATGAAAAATTAAAAAGATTCAGAATAAATGCGACAGAGTTCCCTTTACTGCAATGAGGAAGAAAGAGATAGATACCCGTCCACTTCGCGGGTTGCATAAGCAACGAATTGGCTTCACTTGTCGCTCAAAACGGGTCCCTTCCAGGTATATAATATAGAGTTCATTGAATATAGATAATCTAATATCACAGATCTGTGCTAATATACAGGGTCTTTGACGAGGAACCTCACCCATATTTATACGGGAAACTACTGAACGTATTTTCATGAAATTCAGCACTTATAAGTATTTCACGATGCTGATGAAATCTAAAATATTTTCAAGGCATGAGCACCTTCGGTTTTTCCGGAAATGACGTCAACTTCCGTTTTTCAAATTAGAACACCATTTTTTTATTGCAGAAATAGATTCCTTAGAAAATTTCAATTTATTTTGATGTAGCATTTTTCAGTTTTGGTTGGAAAATTCTCTCTGAGCGGGAAAATTCGAAAAAAAAATCGAAAATAGAGCTCCGCTGAAACAAGAATAACTTCGAGGTTTTTGGATGGAAAATTTTCATTTTTGGGATTTTTCAAGATGTAAGATTGATGTATCCACTTTAAAAATCGAAATCGCGATTCATGATACAGGGGGTGAAAAAATCGCTTTCAAAGTTAGGAATGACAAAATCGTGAAAAATCAATTTTTTCAAATTAGAACCCCATTTTTTTATGGCAGATATTGAGTCTACGTTAAAAAATAATGTGAGTGTATGCATCACACCCTTGCCCTAAAATGGATATTTTCTGAGTTATTCACAAAAAACTGTTTTTCGTCTTGAATTTTCAGCTATTTCTTTTCCCTTCACGCCAAAAAGATGAAATTTTCAGGAACTGTTATTTGAACCATGCTGTAGATTTTTCACCCCTTCTTGAAACCGACTTCAAGTTACTATTAGGAGAACCATGGCAAACTCTCGCAGTTATAACTAGAGAAGATGCTCAAAGTTTTGACCGTTAATTTCTAGACATTTATTTATACGTCTCAGGAATGCTTCGTGCGTTGCTCTTCTTATTTCATCGGGAGGAAGAGATCTGCAAAAGTGTTCAAAAACCAAATTGAGTTTCAAAACTATGAATCTAAAAATCTAAACAAACCTGAACGCATTTCTGACTCGTTCTATGCAGTCCTCTTTATCAGTCAGGGGAGTTGAGTAGACAATATATGAGTCTTATTTTACACATTCAACTCATATTCTATTATTCTTTGTACTCGTGTATTGAATATGGGAATAACTGTGTATTATATCATAATTCATTGAAACTTTCAAAACGAAAACTCGAAATTGTGTATGTTGTTACTCGCTAGATGTCTCTGTGCACAATGATTTAATGACTTGACTTCATTCTTGTATATAATCACTGTATTCACTTTTTTATTCTGCTATTAATCGATTAATTTATTATTAATGAAATAGACAACCAGTTCCTGAAAGAGCAAGACTTGTGAATTCATACTCAATAATTCACATTCATGATTTAGCTCCCTCTATCGTTAGGTAGAAGAAACTCAAGAGTCTGCCAAGGTTTCTAACAATGGGAATAAAGAATTCTATCTTCTCCTTAAACAATGTTAATAGCATTGTTTAAACAATGTTAATACACATTACAGTGACTCTATACTAGTTAAAGTCACTGTAATACACATTACAGTGACTTTAATAAGAGTATTCAGCGATGATTCATCTGAATGAAAATTGAGTTTTTCTCATACACATAGACATGGCTATGTTTTTTTCTGATTTGAAAATAACCACAGAAGGACAGAATTGTAGGAACTGCTGATTTATAAAGGGTTTTATTTCAATTCAAAGAAGTGTTTAGACAGAGGAAAAACGAAAGTTTTGCTTTCACTTAATATATCGCGAGAAGAAGTAACGTCTATTTTTGAAAAATTCGTGAATTCATCGAAATGTGTAAGCTACGATGGAAAATGTGAAAACCCCAAAATTCGCTGCCAATATATGACGCTACCTTTCTGAAGGTAATGAGTCGAGTACTTCCTGACTCTTTCTTTCTTTTTCTTCAGAAATGTTGTGAAGTCGCGAAAAAACTACATTTTCCTAAGGAAAGTAATATTTCGTGAAATTCGATATATGTAGAGTAGGTTTTGGCGTTAATTATGAACATCGAATTCGTGAATGGGTAAAACTTGCACAATAATTCCGAACATATACCCATTCCACATTTTATTTTCCCAATATTTCCGGAAATACGAATTTGATCGAATTGAAACCCAGTACTTCATCGAAATTTTGCAGCTTGAAGGTTCATACAGAATTTCAAGAAGTTAATATAATTAGGGGATCACCAACAGTGGGAAAGTCAGTTTTTTTTTAGGGTGGCTCTGCTAACTTAATATTAAGTCGAGTATTTCTCTCAGACCATCTAACCTGAAAAAACCAGAAAAAAATATTTCTTCATAGGTTTTAATGAAATGTTCTTGTTTTCTAGGAAATTTGTCAGATTCGGCAACACCGGATTGGTAAATTGATATTTCAGATATATTTTTCGTATCATTATTGACTGATATTGGGTTGTATATGTTAAATCTTCTATTTTCCGAAATGAACAATTTTTGTTTCAATGCTGAATAATGGAAATATTCCATTCTCACGGATATACATCGACGTAACTTTGTGATACAAGAAAGTTAATTAGATGACTGTTTTTTCTACCGGAAATGAGCTGCACGATTGGAGGACGACCAAAACATATTTGTCGTGAAAGCAAAAAATTTGTCGCGCTCTTTGTTTTTTTTTAAAGGGGTGGCTCTGCTACCTAGCTTAATATAAAGTTAGCAGTGCCATTCTAAATTATGCATCGAATTCGATCAAAAATGTTATGAATAATTGTCGAGTATTTGTCGTAGACCGTCAAACCTGAAAAAAACATTTTTTATAGATTTTAATGAAATGTTCTGGTTTCTCAGGAAATTTGTCAGATTCGGCAAAACTGCATTGGTAAATTGATATTTCAGGTATATTTGTCATATCATTATTGACTGATATTGAAATGTGTCGAATCTTCTATTTCCCGAAATGAACAGTTTTCGTTTCAATGTTGAATAATGGAAATATTCCATTCTCACGGATATACATCGACGTAATAACTTTGTGATACAAGAAAGTTAATTAGATGACCGTTTTTTCTACCGGAATTGAGCTGAACGATTGAAGGACGACCAAGACTTATTTGTCGTGAAAAAAAAAACTTGTTGCGCTCTTTGTTTTTTTTCAAAGGGGTGGCTCTGCGCGAGCAAATTTTTTTCTTTCACGACAAATATGTTTTGGTCGTCCTTAAATCGTTCAGCTCATTTCCGGTAGAATGTATGTTCCCCACGAAATGCCGCATGAACTGGATTTTATTATGATGCGATCTGTATTTTTTGAGAATATTGAGAAAATGAACCTTTGAGTGGGTACATCTGCGGAATCATTGGGTGGATTTTACAAATTAGCGAAATCGGCCTTCTTGATTCAACTCCAAATCTACTCTACAATTATCAAGTTTCTGGGTAGATTCTTCCGAGAGATATAAAGATATTTTGTTCACTATTGGCTATTGACAATAAGAAAAGTTGAAACATATAATTACTTGGGTCTGACGAAGATTTAGTTGGGACTAACACAGAAGAAATAGCTGAGAAACTATCAGGTCATACCAATCCGTATATGTCCCAAAACTGCAGATTAATGTTTTACAATGCATGTGTGCACTCTGTTTTCACATATCTGGCATCAATTTGGGGAAATACGACGAAAATAAACCTGAGCAGACTTCAACAACTATAAAATAGGGCAATTAAGAAAATAAATAATCTTCTGTATGGGACCAGCACTAGCTACTTGTATAAAAAGTTTCCAATACTACCAATCTCTAAGGCTGTAAAACAGGAGCAGTGAAACTTTATATATAATATGAATGGAGATCTTTCGAAATCAATGGTGAATCTGAAGAAGCATTCTGATAAACACAAATACGATACAAGAAATGCCGATCATCTGTACAGTGGTTTCATTTTCAAGACAACAAAAGGGTCAACGCTTCCAACAAATTCTGCGATAATGTCATATAATGGACTACCCAAATACTTGAAAAAAGAAGAAAAATACCAAAAGTTCAAAAGAGAACTAAAAAAATATATCAACAAACTTGGTTTGATTTACAGTTGTATATTATTATAAATAAATAAATAAAATTAACATTTCGTCATATGTTAAATCCTACTTATTTTCCTAGTTTTTCTTTGATTACTTGAACAACAAAGGAGCCTTGATAAAGAAACGAATGGTGCCTAAACATAGGTAAATATTTGTATGTTAAGAATCAAAATCATTAAAAATTGTCCACTTGCGTGATAGACTTTTATTCGCTTACGGTATAGTTCGATTGCAGTCAGCAAAGTATTTTTACTCCTATATTTCTGATTTTTCCATATAACTCGAGAACTATATAGCTATTATTCGATCGAATTGAATCTTGGCAGTGTGTGAATATTTATTCTAGAATAATGAAATCAAAATGAAAACTGAAGTCGTCCTCTCAGTGGAATATACTATTGCAAGTTGACCGATTGGGTACTTCTGAAAACTTTGGGAAAATATAATTTCGAATAGATACAAACACAAGGTATCTCCAGAATCATTGGTTAAATGGATATTTGAATAGAAAACTTGTTCTCTACCATAGACAAGATATACTACTGTTCTCTACAAAGGTACAAGTGAATTTCACCCCTTCATCAATTCTACTTTAGTAAGTCGGATAGAAAACTAAGGTACAAATATCAGGACTCATTAGTTGTTTGTGTATATACGATCTAATTGAATTCTGTTACTTGATGTACATTGGCGGCTTGAGGAATCATGCCAAATTTGGTGAGGTCAGACATATCGTGTTCACATTAAGCAGCATGTCATTTTCAACACATCTTAACTCAATAGGAGCAAATACTCTTTTTGATGACATCACAATTATAAATCAGAGCATTCTATCTATTAACAAAATGAGATAATATAACTAAATCGACACTCAACTGGCTTGGGATATGAATTATCTTTTCCATACAATACCTCATAACTTCAAGAAATCAATGATGACTTATGAAACCAGCAGTTAATAAACATACATACATTAACTCACTATCTTGATGCTATAGAGTAATGGAATTTTTCATTTCATAGAGTTTGACAATGCTTTTAAAAAAACCTGTTCAATCATACCAAGTATCAAATAAGAATATTAATGTGAACAATTTTGAAGGTCTCCAATAGATGCAGAATTTCGCATTGAAATGAATATGATTAAGATACATCCCAGAACTCGAAAGTATGTATACTACAGTGAACCTCGACAAGGAAAAAGGAATATACAGCAGTATTTTTTTTTTAATTTTATTATTATAAACAAACAAGCTACATTTACTTGGCATGAGCTTGGGCCTTCCTCATTTGTGTAAGAATGTTGGACATTTCTTCACGCTTCCTCTTGGCTCTGATGTGTGTTCCCAAACGGCGCTTCAAAAATTAAAGGGCCCTTTTATCTTTGGATACCTTCAGCAATTCCATAGCCCTCTTTTCATAAGGAGCGTGTCCTACAACCTCTCGGACTAGATCCCTCACGAATTTGGAATGCTTCGTCAAACGTCCCTTGAGCCTGGAAGGACGGATTTTATCAGCCTTTGTTTTTCCAGATGGAATTTTTGTAGTTTTGTGACCCCTTTGGAGCCCAACGGCGATCTCATATTATGGTGCCATTACTGAAAACAAAAACTACCATTAGATCCAAATTTAGATAATACATGAACCGGCAAGAACATAATTACATATGGTCTGTGACATAATAGTCATATGAGATAAATATGAATAAATAATATGAATGAAAAATAAATTTAAACTTACTTTAATACAACACACAACGTGGTTCCTTAACCTCTCACAAACAGGATTTCAAAAAGGCTTCAGCTGCTTCAGCGCATTACAGAATTTGACATGTCATTTATCACATAGAAAAACGAGATTACTCTTGATTTTTTATTCAATATCTACACATCCACTGAATGAATTTGAGTCTTATTTTACACATTCAACTCATATTCTATTATTCTTTGTACTCGTGTATTGTATATGGGAATAACTGTGTATTATATCATAATTCATTGAAACTTTCAAAACGAAAACTCGAAATTGTTTATGTTGTTACTCGCTAGATGTCTCTGTGCACAATGATTTAATGACTTGACTTCATTCTTGTATATAATCACTGTATTCACTTTTTTATTCTGCTATTAATCGATTAATTTATTATTAATGAAATAGACAACCAGTTCCTGAAAGAGTAAGACTTGTGAATTCATACTCAATAATTCACATTCATGATTTAGCTCCCTCTATCGTTAGGTAGAAAAAACTCAAGAGTCTGCCAAGGTTTCTAACAATGGGAATAAAGAATTCTATCTTCTCCTTAAACAATGTTAATAGCATTGTTTAAACAATGTTAATACACATTACAGTGACTCTATACTAGTTAAAGTCACTGTAATACACATTACAGTGACTTTAATAAGAGTATTCAGCGATGATTCATCTGAATGAAAATTGAGTTTTTCTCATACACATAGACATGGCTATGTTTTTTTCTGATTTGAAAATAACCACAGAAGGACAGAATTGAAGGAACTGCTGATTTATAAAGGTTTTTATTTCAATTCAAAGAAGTGTTTAGATAGAGGAAAAACGAAAGTTTTGCTTTCACTTAATATATCGCGAGAAGAAGTAACGTCTATTTTTGAAAAATTCGTGAATTCATCGAAATGTGTGACTCTTTCTTTCTTTTTCTTCAGAAATGTTGTGAAGTCCCGAAAAAACTACATTTTCCTAAGGAAAGTAATATTTCGTGAAATTCGATATTTGTAGAGTAGGTTTTGGCGTTAATTATGAACATCGAATTCGTGAATGGGTAAAACTTGCACAATAATTCCGAACATATACCCATTCCACATTTTTTTTCCCAATATTTCCGGAAATACGAATTTGATCGAATTGAAACCCAGTACTTCATCGAAATTTTGAAGCTTGAAGGTTCATACAGAATTTCAAGAAGTTAATATAATTAGGGGATCACCAACAGTGGGAAAGTCAGTTTTTTTTTAGGGTGGCTCTGCTAACTTAATATTAAGTCGAGTATTTGTCTCAGACCATCTAACCTGAAAAAACCAGAAAAAAATATTTCTTCATAGGTTTTAATGAAATGTTCTTGTTTTCTAGGAAATTTGTCAGATTCGGCAACACCGGATTGGTAAATTGATATTTCAGATATATTTTTCGTATCATTATTGACTGATATTGGGTTGTATATGTTAAATCTTCTATTTTCCGAAATGAACAATTTTTGTTTCAATGCTGAATAATGGAAATATTCCATTCTCACGGATATACATCGACGTAACTTTGTGATACAAGAAAGTTAATTAGATGACTGTTTTTTCTACCGGAAATGAGCTGAACGATTGAAGGACGACCAAAACATATTTGTCGTGAAGGCAAAAAATTTGTCGCGCTCTTTGTTTTTTTTTAAAAGGGGTGGCTCTGCTACCTTAATATAAAGTTAGCAGTGCCATTCTAAATTATGCATCGAATTCGATCAAAAATGTTATGAATAATTGTCGAGTATTTGTCGTAGACCGTCTAACCTGAAAAAAACAGAAAAAAACATTTTTTATAGATTTTAATGAAATGTTCTGGTTTCTCAGGAAATTTGTCAGATTCGGCAAAACTGCATTGGTAAATTGATATTTCAGGTATATTTGTCATATCATTATTGACTGATATTGAAATGTGTCGAATCTTCTATTTCCCGAAATGAACAGTTTTCGTTTCAATGTTGAATAATGGAAATATTCCATTCTCACGGATATACATCGACGTAACTTTGTGATACAAGAAAGTTAATTAGATGACCGTTTTGGTTTATTATTTGATGAAATCAAATAATAAACCTTAGTGATCGACCAACAAAAAAAAATTTTTAACCCCCCCTGAAAATTTCAGAGTTTACGTTTTGGAGTATGTAGATTTGAATGAACGAATAAAAAAAAAAATCCGTCCGTCCGCCGTCCGTTGTCCAGAGCTTTTCTCGGAAAGTACTGAACCGAAATTCGTGAAACTTGGTAGAAAAATCATGTGTCGCTCGGGATTGATCCTCCAAGCTTTTCAGCAGGATTGGTGTAACCTAAGGGCTTAAAATTGGGGGTTGGAGGGAAAAAAAAATTATTTCTCGGAAAATTACCACCGAATTTTTGTGAAATTCTCAACGTTGATTACTGTTGCATAACTCAACCTAAAAATTTTTACCCGGATGATATCCGACCAGTAGTCTCTGAGTTATAAAGAAAAATGCTACAAATTTCCAATAATCCCGAGAATGAATCATCCGCATTCGGTTCTAAGATTGGAATTCAGTGAAATAATCGGTTAACTTTTCATCCAGAATCATATATCTTTGAGAGGTTCACGATATATTTGATTTTTACAGAAAAGTTATTGAAAATAACTTTAGGTCTTCAGTTTGTGTATTGGATATTTTGTGAATCAAGTGAACTCTTATCGGATATATGCACTGTGGAAAAATTTATTTCAGATAAGTTGCACAGGACGGGTGAGTTTTTTTTCATTTCATTTTTTTTTTGTTTTACGTATTTGTTGTTAATTTGAGAGTTTAAGTTAATTTTCCCGAAAGTTTCTCAAGAAATACTAACGCGATCAAATTGAAATATCATAACTAGTTGTGAAATATCGACGCTCAATTTAATGCATGATTTCGTGAGAATTGTATTGGAAAAAAATTGAATTTTTTCTAAACATTTTTTTCGGAAGCTATTCATTAAAGTTCAATATAATTTGGTACAGGTCTTAGTCAACATTTTGAAACCATATTTATTTGCAGAGATATTGGCGGAAAATTTTGTGGCTATTTTAAATTTTGAGGTTATTTCCCTTATATGTCAAAAGGCGCAAACGCTTTCTGATTTGAATTTCATTTCTATTTGTGTAATACCGACACGCAATTTAATAAGTAATATCGTGAAGATCGTACTGGCAAAATATTAGTAAAAAATATTTTTCGGAAATTTAACTTAACTTTAACGCAAGAAACAACATAGTGACTTGACCTTCGTAAAGTAGTTTTTTAAGAAACTCAACACCAAGATGATTTTCTCTTCAACTCCAATATTTCATAGGAAATGTGATTTGGAATGAAAAATATTTAAGATTTTTATGAATAACATCCTCTAGGCTTAATTATAAAGTGATTGTTTCAATTCTTTCCAGCAAAATTTTCGTTATATGTTGATACCTTAGTGAATAGGTTTATCTACCATATTTCGGGAATATATTTAGATGAGACAGACAACATGGATACGGTAATTGATTATATCGGTGACAGGACTGATAATTCTGATGATCAGTCGGACATAAAAACTCCATCTCATTGTCGTAACTCGACAGATTTGTCCCCAGATAATTAGGGAATACGGCCCTGTGCGGTCACCTGCATTGGTCTCACTTTTCGAGCGACCTAAGGCGGTTCGCTCTTCAAGTGGTTTTGTGCGTTATTATAAACATAGACATATTTAGGCATGTAAGATTTATCCTTGGGGATATTTGAAAATTCCAGACATAAGTCAGTCGGGATCGGAATTGGAAGCGATAAGCTTGAGGTCGAAAACGCCGAGGCTCGGCTCAAATATTTAAAATAGGTTTTTTACGTTTTTGTTCATATTTTCACACGATCGATTATTTCGTATCGGCACTAGTCTAGTATATTCATTTTACAACTAGGAATCGAATTAAAGTGTGTTTTTTTTTAACTGTTCAGTTTGATTTTGAAAACTTTCGAACCTCCTAGACGCCAGATCCTAACGGTGTGTAGGACTTCGGCGGGGAATTCACAACACTCATAGTAATACTAAGGAATCACAAAAAACACGAAGAAAGTTGCTAAAAATCTTCTTCAGGTATCTACATTTTACTGACTGATGGTATGTAGTACAACAAGGTTTAAATATGGTCCGGAACGTGCCTAAATAATTATACAAAGCGTAAAAGTGAGAGTAGGTATAAATTGGGGTTTGCCACAGAGTTTTTAGGTTACAGAAAAATATTCAGTAGTGGAGAGCTATTCACATCTGTTTGTTCATTCAATAGGATTTTGCGGGTGTTGTACCTATTGATTTCTAACGACTCTAGGAGTTATGTAGGTACTTTTGGTTTCGACGTGGATAATTTTGTAGTTACTATTGAATTGAAATATTTCACATGAATTTCTTCATGGAATTGATTTTCGTTTGGTGAAAAACCAATGAGTTATAAATAATATATACGATTGATTTGAGATATCAATGGTATAGGGTTATTAAACTGAGAAAATAATAAACCCTTGTGTAAAATTTGCAGCGTTTTTGAAATTTGTTACCAAAACAAAATCGGACGTACTTGAGGTTAGTTTCTCCATATCTCCATAATGGATCGACCTGAAATTTGGTAGTGTGTTCTTGAATATTATCCCCCAGATTTGTGTCAAATTTCATAGATGAAAGATTAATAGCATCGCAAAATAAAAATGTTTCCAAAAAAATTTTGAAACTTAATTTATTTCAATCCCTAACTCTTCGTTCCTCACGATATTTTGAACAGATTTGCGCTTCCGTATTCTTCAACTAATTGCAATAATACTTCTGAAGAAAATTTCAAATGGGTATATTACGAATCTTTTGGGTGAAATTTGCCTATTAACGAACTCAGCCGATATTCCGATATATATGGGCTGCAAACCTACACTGAGTACCTATTTCAAAATTTGAGGTCCTTCCACTCGAAAGTTATAGCTCGTTACCTCCGGACAGGTTTGAATCTGACCTCTCGGATTCTTCGTCAAGGAGCCCAACCTACAGTCACTTAAAACTACCTTCGACTCAGATTAGAAAATTACAGAAATTTGGGTAAAATCTTAACGCTTTTGTTTCCTAGAAAAAACACGAAAAAAGTATATCAAATGACATATTCGAGTTTCGATTATTGTAATTTAATTTGTTTAATCCACAAACATAATAAGCTAGACATCAATTTTAAGCCTCCCGTTTTTCATCAAACCAATTATCTCAGAGAAAAGAGCATAATTTTTGGTCTGTGTTCAATATATTAGCAGGCTTTCTAGAGGTAAATAAAAAAAATCTAAGCAAAAAAATTTTCAGAGAATGTTCCATTACTATTTGTGCGACCAAAAAATAAGAAAAAACTGTGTATAATATAATCGGTCGTTGGAATTTCGAAGAACCCTCTTTTGTTCATATTGTTAATTATCATTTCGGATCAGATATTTCTTATATCGATGTTGGAATACTTTTTCATTTCATGAGTTCTTATAAGGCACATATGACAATGTTTTCGAGTAGGTCTTCGGATACAATGCAAACAACGTTCGTTTGGTACATAAAGATTTTTTGAAACATTTATCTGCTTATTAGCGATAAGCTTGTTCACAACCAGAAAAATATTTTGCAATTTCGACTCTTCTCTTTAAATCCACTTGTAAACAAGATTTTCTTGGGTAATATGAATCGAATGTATAACAAAATGGGACAATATTGAACAATTCTATTTCAAAGAGAGGAAAGTATTCAGAAGGGCAATTTTTTCATAGAATAAAATCCTAACAACACCTAATTGAAATGTATTAAAAAAAGAAGATTTCAAAACCAAGGATACAAAAATTTAATTCCAATTATTGTTCGGAAAAATAATCAATTCTGTTCTGCACGTATATTATTTCTGAAGTACTCTTATTTGATGTATAGAAAAATACATAACGAACTTACTCAAGGAAGCATTCGATTTATCCGACGCCACTGGCCGTTCGGGTATCTCCGGAAGTTTTGCCTGCCAGCTCTACCTGCCAACTTCACATTGGTTCAATATTGATGCAATTCCCGAATATGTTCTAAATGATCATGTAGATAAGAATCTTATGATTTGTGTTCCGAAGACAGCTATAATAGTTCCAGTAATGACTGTGAGAAAATCATTGATGCCTTCAACATCTGATCAACCTTCAGTAGAAAAGCCTGATACAACAAGCATTGCTTCTAGTGCTGAAGTTGCCAAAATTATATAGGTAAATGAAAATTTGTTTTTAGTTGAGAATCTGTATTTTTACGAATATTAGGATTCTCAATCATATTTGTCCCCTGAGCTGCAGTCCTTATACCAAATTCATAGAGAACTGTATCTTTCAAATTATTCGAACTCTAAACAAATAGTAGGCAAAAAAAATTAAAACTGTTAATAGAAGTCGCCTCTGCGTTAACAGAGTCGTACCTTCTTTTCAAAGTTTATAATGCTGTATTAATGCAGTAACGCAGGAGCAATTTGTTTCCATTACCAATAGTTTTCATTATTTTCACTTGTATTTCTAATGTAGAACAAGCAACATTTTTTACTTGAAAAAAAAGGATGATTTCCTAAAGTTTTCAATTTTGAATTAATTTAAATATTTGATTTCTAGGTTTTCACCTCTAGTTCCAGGATCAATGGATTAAATAAAGTGGATTCGATAACCCTTTGATGGAAGACTCTTTTGGACATATCCTTAAATGTTAATATTATTATTATTCTTTCAAATTTTCAACATATCATTTCGTTAATATAAATAGTTAATGAATTGCAAATGACCTTTTGGTTATTTCTTTATATAATGTTGATAGATTCTGTATATTTGAATGGAAGAAATAAATGAAGAAACGTAATATAATTAACACATATTACATAGGTATGTAATTGATTTCACTTCATGTAATTTTGGTTTTCATGACTGAAAAAAAGTAACATTCCATTTGAAAACATAAAATGTAGTATGAAGTTAATTTCTATTACCTTCTCTTATACCTAGCTCTAGCAGTTAATTCAAATATTCCCGCCACAAACAAAATACTTTCAACTCTAGCTGTTAGGGTCGCTAGTGCGCTTTCCATCCAAAATTAGTTCTCCATGGGGTTGTTGGTGTCGCTAGTGAATGTCCATCTAAGATGGCCGCCACTTTGTTTCCACAGATTAGTAGGGAGTTTACACTTCTTATATATTTGTATTCTGTGGACAACATAGTAGGACAACCTTATGGAAAAACGAATTCCGACGTTTCTGAGCGACATCTAGCGAAAATTCTTGACAACGTGTAAAAAAACGACCGTAGTGATGCGCCCTCATCATAAATTCATATGAACTGCATTCGAAAATGCAGGGTCGGCTTGAGGATAGCTTATGTACGAAATATAAAATAGATTTTTGCATTAAATAATGGATTTCAACCGAACTATCGGGATATAGTTCTCAAAATAGGTTCACCAATCCTTCTAATTCTTCGTATTTTACTTTTTAGTGCCATTAAATGTTAGTGCTTTTTTAGAGTTTTTATTTCAAGCTATTGGTAGAAATACGAATAATTAATTCTAGATCATCGTTCGAACCAGGATATTCCTGATTTTATTGATCGTTCCCATTAAAAATATCACAATTACAACACCTGAATGAAGTTCCCACAATAGGTGTTTCCGAATTTCGTTATACTTAGATTCAATTACTTTATTGAACAACCAATTGAATGGAGTTGGGAAAATATTCGGAATCGAACCGATCCGATCATGATGAAAATTGGTTACTAGTTGGAAAATGCCTTTGCACAATTTCATGCCATCATCTCAGTGCATTTCTAGAAGTTTTATTCGTCAATGGTTAAAAAATATTAATTTTATTCCAGACTTTTGCTCGAACCTGGATATTCTCGATTTTACTAATTGTTCCTTTCAAAAATATCATACCTACTTACTACACCTGAAGTCCTAGCAAGAAGAGTTCCGGAATTTCTGTTCACTTACATTCAATTAGTTTAGTGACTCATATCAAACAGATGGATTCCCCAAGCGATCTGATAACGCCACATCGAGCGCACGTGTTTATTTATGATGCCATAAAAAGACCCAGTCCCAGGGCAGATTCTTTTGATCTTTTTAATGTAGCAGCTGACTAATTTTACAGCGATCATGGTGAATTGCTTTTCGACAATATTTCCTTAAATTATGTACCTACATTCGTACTGGTTAATTTTTGTTTTTACGCGCTTGTTCTGGCGAACAGCGCTATATCATTTCGTCACGATGTCTGTTATTTTTGAGCCGAAATGGGTCTCAAACGACTAGGTTGGACTCACTGATGAAGAATCCGCGGTCAAAATTGATTCTGTCTGTCAAGCCGGCCGTGTGCGCTGTAACTTTCGAAAAGAAGGACCTAGAGTCTTGAAAATTTCAGGTTAGAGTAAGATCCTGAATCTCTGTTCTTTATTCAAAGTCCTGAATACATCGGTTAAATTCGTTAATGGGCCAAATCTCTCGAATGGTTTTTGTGCTAGCCATTCGAAATTTAGATTTAACAATTACTCGGAAAATATTAATCTGATCGAAATAAAACTTGGTTGGAAGGTGAATAGTGTCATTAAGAATTGTCCATGGAAAAATTCGAAAAAAAAATTTTTTTTTTGAAAATTTTTATTTCATTGAAATTTCCAAATCACCATTTCGCAATGTGAACAAGCGCGTAAAATCTGCTGACTTCACGTCAGTCCTTTTCTTGATTTTTCACGTTTAACCGGGACTCTACATACAATAATGTCTGTTAAAACCAATCAGACATCGAGGGTAGGCATGTGGTTTATGTGTTAGTTGAGTTCATCAATGAGTTAAAGCCATCCATTAGTCAGAGTAACGTCTATCTGCCGAATTAGAAAAATACCAATATTTTGTAAATTTTATATCACAGAGAATATGCCTCGTATTTTGATTCGCTAAGATCAGTATTTCTGAATATAGGTAATGGGAAAATAAAATTTCAAATAGATATATAATAATATTTATTGAAAGAAAAAGCAATCATTTTGTGAATTTTTCCAATAAGATTTATGGACAAAGATTAGTTATGACAATATACCACTAATTTTTTATCTCAAAATTATGTTTATATCGAGAAAAATGGTGAAATTAATTAACATTGTATACATTTCAGTAAGCTTGCAGAAAAACGGATATCAATAAAATTCAGTTTCTTTCAATATTCATATGACACTTAAACTAAATAATGCATTGTGCTCCACAAAGAAGTTTCACAAAAGAAGTGATCAATAGTGTATTTGAAGCTATTCGGATTGAAAAGAGAACAATATAAATAGAACAACACTCAAATATTCACATTTTTATTCCATTATAAACTGAACAGAAAGTATGAGCTTTTTACATAATACTTTTAAAAAAATAATTATCTACCAAACAAAATTTTTGAACTGCGAGTTGAGTTTTAAAAGAATATTCTCCAACAAAAATGACCAATTGTATTGAAAGTTTTAAGAATATACCTTTTCTTGCCAACTTGACTACTAATATGATTGCTGAAATTCACTCATCAAAAGAAATTCGAGTGGGATATTTCGTATCTAAGAATGGTACTTATGTCCAAAACAGTTTGGAACGTTTGGGGAATAATTTCTGCACTGCAATATTGGGATCAAACAATTTTTTTCATCGAATTCTAAGCAGATTATTCACAGAGAATAGTTACAAAAAGCCTTGACCCTTTCAAAAGTCACACTTATTCTTAGAAAATGGAAATCACATGAGAATTTGTTGGAATATTGTGTTTCATTTCAATTATTATAGATCTTTACGAGTTCAAAGTTTCATCAAATACCTATAAAACAATTGAATTAATAATATTGTGAATCTCATCTTAGAAAATAGTAAAATAGAAATAGGTTTCTTCAAGTTACTTTGATAAGCATTTGAATCCGAACTGTTCTGTAAAATTAATCTGAAATAAACTGCTCAGATGAAACGTATAGGAGATGCAACTGTATGAATTCGTGTTGAAATATTTCATAAAAAAGAAACTGTTGAGACCTAATTTTAAATTGATTCATTGATTCGAACTATTAATGGTCAAACGATATTGTAAAATGCAAAAGATTCAAACTATTTCTTGGGCAGATTCAAACATCATCTTATTGAAAGTTCAGTTCGAAGAATTCAAAATTAGCATTGCCCACCAATGTTCAGGGGGAATGGAA
Source organism: Myrrha octodecimguttata (assembly GCA_958510865.1). NCBI lineage: Eukaryota > Metazoa > Arthropoda > Insecta > Coleoptera > Coccinellidae > Myrrha > Myrrha octodecimguttata. Next base: position 39,474,590 of record OY294057.1, read on the forward strand.
CCGTCAGAAAAGAAGATGACATAACAAATATTTAAATACTCCATTTACAGATGAAAGCGTATAGAGACCTGTTCATCATGATATACACATGTACAGTGCACGTCAAAATTATGGAACAAATTCATTTTCTCAGTAGAAAAATATTTCGCAACAAAATCCTGAAACAGGTCAATTTTTGTTTCACTTTTACCAAATTTATATGTATTTCTGAAGGATTTTTGTTGCACCCTGTGCCATCCCCATCAAGATCACAGAATATTGAATATATGATCAGAAAAATCATTTGAATTTTTTTTTAATTATTCTAATGATACGATCATCACGAAATTCTGCACAAGGTTGTCATCCAGCATCTTCAAACTAGCTGCGAAGTTTTATCACGATGGAATGAGTATTTCTTGAGTTATACCGAAAAAAACAACGATATCGAGAAGAAAACCACGAAAATCGACATATTTTTTCCCAATATCTCAAAAAATTATGATCGTATCGAACTGAAATTTGGTACACTGCTGTAAAATATGGAGTTCAAGGTATGACTGAAGTTGTTCTCGAATATGAACGAAAGTTTCAGAAAAAAAAAATTTCGAAAAAAATTTGGAAATTTTTTGTTTGAATTGAGTGACCTTATGATTTCAACGGAATTCTGCTGAAAGTTGCGCGTTGTTATGCTCCAACTAATTGCCAAGTTTTAATCTAATCGCTCCAGTAGTTTCTGAAACATGTGGGAAATAACCTCAAAATTTCAAAGGGCTATATCTCGGAAACTGTTTGGCCGATTTGGCCCATCAACGAACTTAACTGCGGCATTCCGATGCGCGAACTACCCTGCAAGTTTCGAGTTGCTAGCTGGCTGCGTTTCACAGTTATCGTGTCCACGGCCGGCCGGACAGAATCGATTTTGACACCGGATTCGTCATCAGTGAGTCCAGCCTAGTCGTTTGAGACCATTTTCGGCTCAATCATTGAGAATTACACACATTTGGATAAAACGATAGCACGGTGTTCCTCTAGAACATGCGCACAAAAAGACAGCGTTTAGGTTGCTGCAGAATTTCGTGAGGACCATCTAATATGATCGCAAAAAAATACAATAATTGAAAACAAAATTTTGGAATTATTCCTTCCTGTGAATTGTTCTGATGAAACGATCATCAAGAAATTTTGAACAAGTTTGCGAATCAGCTTCTGCAAATTATTTGAAATATTTTTTCCTAATAGCTCCGAATATAAATAGCCAATCAAACTGAAATTTTGAACACCTCAAGGTCTGTGGCAAACTCTATCGCAGCCGAATGAATGTTTTTCAAAAGAACAGTTTGTTGCAACAAACATATATGAAAAATTCTCCGAAGAACAATTCTTTTTGTATTTTCTACCCGTCGGTATTTTCGAACTAATAATGAAGTTTTAACTTGATTAGCGTCATTTCATACAGAGATTTCAAGAAATTATGTTAAAATTTCAAATAGCCACGTAGTTTGACATTCCTGAAAATAAATCACGGATCGAACTGAAAATTGGTATGTGCCAAATTTCATTTCAATCTGATTCACTCTCCGAAAACCCGGGATTTTTCAAAAAAAAAAAACAGTTTTTTTTTTAATTTCCTAGCCTGTGAATACCCATAACATTCTGCACCAAGTTGCAAGTTGGTATTCCTCAACTAATTTCGGAGATTCAAGCTGGCATTAGTACGTTTCGAGATATTGAAGAAAACAATTCTAAAATTACAGACATCGTAACGAAATGATAACGTGCTGTTTCCTAGAACAAGCCCGTAAAAACTCGAATTAAATCGAGATATTTGGACTACGAACAAAATTCGAGAATTTCAAGTCGCTCAGTCGTTTCCTTGGAAATAAGTTACAGTAGATACGGACGAACGGCCGGAGGACAGAATTGAATTTGACCACCGATTCTTCTCCAGAGAGTACAACATAATCGTTCAGAGTAGTTCAGACCAATTTCGGCTCGAAATTCGCAAATTACAGACATTTTAAGGAAACAATAACGCACTGATGTTCCCTAGAACCAACGCGTAAAATTTTTTTTTTTGAATACTTATCATATATTCATCTTTCTATCATAATATAAATGAATCTCACGAAATCTTGTATGAACCTTCTGGCTGTCATTTTTCAATCAACTACCTACTCGATTTCAATTCGATCTGTATTTTCGAAAAAACAAAATGAAATTTTAAATGAGGAAAATTTCCTGACCTCACGTCAGCACTTGCCTAGAATTTTTTTATTGCAATGGTGATTAGCGAAAACTAAAATATTTTTCAATCTTCGAAACTTACAAAATTTTGCCCGTAATCTTCAAAATCATATTAACGATACGAAGTTCACAGTGCGCGATGGAAAAGAAATGGACTGAAGACAAATTCGTTTAATCAAATGGTATTTTATTTTAGAGGTGATTAGCAAGAAATATTTCCTCCTGTTCGAACCTCAAAATCTACATAATATTGCCCATAAACTTCAAAATCGTATTAACGATACGTAGTTCACAGTAAGCGACGGAAAAGAAACAGACTAAAGCCTAAACTCGTTATATCAACTGGCTATAGCCCACCCGAAAACCAAGATTCTCAGAATCTGTAATCTGCCGGCCCTGTGATACTATGGCATGCGATTCTCGACCTTATTGACGTCGAGTATCTTTCGACGGTGACGCCATCTAGTTCGAGTATCTTTTTCGGGTAACGATATTAGCAGGGAGGTTGACCTACTATGTTGTCTTTATACAATGGTAATATCATTGTTTAAGGAGAAGACGTACGGATCAACTAATAATGGCAATAGGTTTTTTCCCTCCTGGGGGCTAGCGACATCTATTGATGGATTCCAACGTCCTCCAACAAAATTTACACTGAAGTAACTAACTATCTTCTCCTTAAACAATGGTAATATTAAAGTAAGTTTGAATTTATTTTTCATTCATATTATTTATTCATATTTGTCTCATACTATTATGTCACAGACCATATATGATATATAGATAGATAGATAGATAACAATCTTTATTTCAAAGCATGTACAGCACAACTACACTTATGCTACACACACAACTAAATAGTGTCAACAAAAACTATAACTAAAAATACTTCCCACCCCTACTGAACATCAAAATACTTTAGTAGAGAGTAGGGTTCTAATTTAATGATCATTTCTTTCACCTTCTTTTTAAATAAATTAAAATTATTAATTCTCTTGAATTCATTAGGTAACTTATTATATACTTCAATGCACATATATGATGGATGTTTTTCGGTTAGTGTCAACCTATGCTTAGGGTAATTGAAATCTAGAGTTCTCGTCTCATATTTATGGTCTGATATATGTATTGAAAAACTGGCCTTGTTTCTGAAGAAATAAATTAGGCATTCATACAAATAAATGCCATAAACTGTCAAGATACCATTTTTTTCAAGCACGCCTCTACATGAATCTAGAACTCCTAATTTTGACAATAATCTTAAAATTCTTTTTTGTATGACAAATAATTTTTGCACCTCTGAACTAGAACCCCAGCATATAATACCATATCTTAACACTGACTCAAAGTTTGCGTAATATACTATTTTCAAAGTCTTATAATCTAAATAATTTGACAATAAACTAAAGCCATATCACAGATCAACCAGATAAACCACTCGCGTCATTTACTTAGGAAATCTATGTCAACGCAGATATGACCCTGAATCGAGCTAATCGAAGGCGTTTGGGGTGCCAATCAGATTGCAGGAATAGGATTACGTCACTCTCGCCGCTTTCGGACTCGCTTGAAGAGGTTATAAACATGTAAACAAACTGAAATGAATTTTTCATCCTATTAATTGATGAATAATTTCGTATCTGTTCCATTTTGGAATATAATCCAAACAGTTTTTTACAACCAAATCAATTGTTTAGTCATCTTTGAGGTTCTATTTTATGATGACAGTCCTCATTATATGTTCTAATTATACAACAAGAATTGGAATCGAACTTAGGTGGACTCATTCATAATGTTCATTTTATATAATATAAAGGAATCGCAACTGAAGTAAAAGCATTACAACCTCCATTATTCGATTAAAACGATGGGATGTCTAATAAAATTGTATATGATTGCACAAACACTAGGATTGAAATCGAACAAAGTTGGTCTATTCATAGTTTGATTTTATATTGAAATGAATCTCATTTGATGTGAAACTACAAAGATTCTCTGATTAAGGTAAACGGGTTTATCATAATATTTTTCCAAAATTTTCATTTACTCCAACCGAGTTCTTCTACAGGAGTTTAAGATGTGACAAAACACTCGCTTTGGTATTGGAAATTTGCTTTTCAAATGGTTTCATCGAAAAATCTTAGTTTGATTTTGATATTCCCGAATCCCGACAAATCCGTTTTTACATTTCGATTTTAGATATTCGAAAGTCAAGCATTTAATTTGACAACTGTTTCGAGGAAGAAGAAAGTGTGGTTATGTCTGTTATATTTCTCAAGGTCGGAGAGACGCGATTCCCGCAAACGATGAAGTGATTTGTCTTGTTGGTCTGTGGCCATATCCTATTTTACAGAGCTTTCCTGATAAATAATCAATATGACAAGACCACTTTAAGTATTGATCTATGTAAACTCCCAAAAATTTTGTTGACTCTTCAAGTTTAATATTTAATCCATCGATTTGAACATTTTCTTTTTTACTTTTAACAGATCGCTGAGTGCTGAATAAAATTACTTTAGTTTTTTCATCATTAATCTTCAACTTGTTAGCTGTGAACCAAGCTTTTAACTGCTTGAAAGCTAATTCCGCTCTACCTTCCAGGTAGAATGACATTAGTATCATCTGCAAAACATGTTATTGCATCGAAATAATCCCTGTCCAATTTACACAGATCATTAATGAAAATAATGAACAAAACAGGGCCTAGTACACTTCCCTGTGGTATACCATCATCTAAATTTAGATGATACATGAACCGGCAAGAATATAATCATTGTGTAAAAGACTGGATTGATTCATATCTTTCAGGTCGCCATCAAAGTGTTTGTATCACTAACAACGGGAAAGATTATAAATCTGAGTTTGCAGAATCGAATTTTGGTATACCACAGGGAAGTGTACTAGGCCCTGTTTTGTTCATTATTTTCATTAATGATCTGTGTAAATTGGAGAGGGATTATTTCGATGCAATAACATGTTTTGCAGATGATACTAATGTCATTCTAGGGGATAGAGAGTTTAAATACCTGGAAGGTAGAGCGGAATTAGCTTTCAAGCAGTTAAAAGCTTGGTTCACAGCTAACAAGTTGAAGATTAATGATGAAAAAACTAAAGTAATTTTATTCAGCACTCAGCGATCTGTTAAAAGTAAAAAAGAAAATGTTCAAATCGATGGATTAAATATTAAACTTGAAGAGTCAACAAAATTTTTGGGAGTTTACATAGATCAATACTTAAAGTGGTCTTGTCATATTGATTATTTATCAGGAAAGCTCTGTAAAATAGGATATGGCTTTAGTTTATTGTCAAATTATTTAGATTATAATGGTAGTTTTTGTTTTCAGTTATGGCGATATGAGATCGCCGTTGGGCTCCAAAGGGGTCGCAAAACTACAAAAATTCGTGAGGGATCTAGTCCGAGAGGTTGTAGGACACGCTCCTTATGAAAATTTGTGTAAGAATGTTGGACATTTCTTCACGCTTCCTCTTGGCTCTGATGTGTGTTCCCAAACGGCGCTTCAAAAATTTAAGGGCCCTTTTATCTTTGGATACCTTCAGCAATTCCATAGCGTGTCCTACAACCTCTCGGACTAGATCCCTCACGAATTTGGAATGCTTCGTCAAACGTCCCTTGAGCCTGGAAGGACGGATTTTATCAGCCTTTGTTTTTCCAGATGGAATTTTTGTAGTTTTGTGACCCCTTTGGAGCCCAACGGCGATCTCATATTTTGGTGCCATTACTGAAAACAAAAACTAGCATTAGATCCAAATTTAGATAATACATGAACCGGCAAGAACATAATCACATATATGGTCTGTGACATAATAGTCATATGTTCCATTCATATTATTTATTCATATTTGTCTCATATGACTATTATGTCACAGACCATATATGATTATATTCTTGCCGGTTCATGTATCATCTAAATTTGGATGTAATGGTAGTTTTTGTTTTCAGTAATGGCACCAAAATATGAGATCGCCGTTGGGCTGCAAAGGGGTCACAAAACTACTAAAATTCCATCTGTAAAAACAAAGGCTGATAAAATCCGCCCTTCCAGGCTCAAGGGACGTTTGACGAAGCATTCTAAATTCGTGAGGGATCTAGTCCGTGAGGTTGTAGGACACGCTCCTTATGAAAAGAGGGCTACGGAATTGCTGAAGGTGTCTAGAGATAAAAGGGCCCTTAAATTTTTGAAGCGCCGTTTGGGAACACACATCAGAGCCAACAGGAAGCGTGAGGAAATGTCCAACATTCTTACACAAATGAGGAAGGCCCAGTCTCATGTCAGGTAAAACTACCTTCTTTGTTTATAATAATAAAATTAAAAAAAAAATACTGCTCTCTTCTGCTCTCTAGGTTCACTGTGGGCATCTATTCTCCTTCAAAATTTCTCTTTTTTTGAAGGCATTGTCATGCTCTGAAATGAAAAATTCCATTACTCTTTAGCAAAAAGATAAAAAATTTTGAGTGAGTTTATGTAGGTGTGTTTACTAACTGCTGGTTTCATAAGTCATCATTGATTTCTTGAAGTTATGAAGTATTTTATGGAAAAGATAATTCATATCCAAAGCCAGTTGAGTGTCGATTCAGTTATATTATCTCGTTATATTATCAGTTATATTATCGTTATATTATCATTTTGTTAATAGATATAGAATGCTCTGATTTATGATTGTGATGCCATTAAAATGAGTATTTGCTCTTATTGAGTTAAGATGTGTTGAAAATGACCTGCTGCTTAATGTGAACACGATATGTCAGACCTCACAAAATTTGGCATGATTCTTCAAGCCGACAATTTCCCATCAAGTAACAGAATTAAATTAGATCGTATATACACATGTGTAATTTATTTCGAAAGAAACAACTAATGCGTCCTGATATTTGTACTTCAGTTTTCTATCCTACTTACTAAAGAAGAATTAATGAAGGGGTGAAATTCACTCGTACCTTTGTAGTATAGTAGTATATCTTGTCTATGGTAGAGAACAAGTTTTCTATTCAAATATCCATTTAACCAATGATTCTGTAGATACCTTGTATCTGTATCTATTCGAAATTATATTTTTCAGAAGTACCTAATCGGTCAACTTGCAATAGTATATTCCACTGAGAGGACGACTTCAGTTTTCGTTTAAATTTCATTATTCTAGAATTAATATTCACACACTGCCAAGATTCAATTCGATCGAATAATAGCTATACATATAGTTTTCGAGTTATATGGAAAAATCAGAAATATAGGGGTAAAAATACTTTGCTGACTGCAACTATACCGTAATCGAATAAAATTCTATCGGGCAAGTGGACAATTTTTAATGATTTTGATTCTTAACATACAAATATTTACCTACGTTTCGGCACCATTCGTGCCTTTATCAAGGCTAATTTGTTGTTCAAGTAATCAAAGAAAAACTAGGAAAATTAGTAGGATTTAACTTATGACGAAATGTTAATTTCATTTATTTATTTATAATAATATACAACAGTAAATCAAGTTTGTTAACACAGAGTACTACTCTTTGAATAAAGAACAGCAATGTTCTTTATTCAGAGGTACTACTATTAACTTAACTATTTCTTCTCTGATGATATAATTTTTTAGTTCTCTCTTAAACTAATGGTATTTTTCTTCTTTTTTCAAGTAGTTGGGTAGTCCATTATATGACCTTATCGCAGAATTTGTTGGAGGCTTTGACAGGGACGGGCCGAAGACAATTTTTTTTGGGGGGAGGGGGTAAAGCATCGAAAATTTTCAAACTGTACATTGAAGGAATATATAACCGAAGGTAATCCAATGACGTTCATTACTATATATAAGGTGCAATACTTGGAAATAAATTGGGACTTTTTAAGCTTGTGAAAAATAGCCGAATCTCTCAACATTTATTGAGATCAAAAGTATGGTTCCTTATTGAACAAATAATCTATCGAAATATTTAAAATGAAAAAAAGCACTGACGTGAAGTCAGCAGCTTTTTCGCACTTGTTCACATAGCGAAATGGTGACTTGGAAATTTCAGTGAAATTTCAATGAAATATAAAAATTCTGCATGAGCCTTCAAGCTGTCATTTTGTCAATCAAGTACATACTGGCTTTCAATTCGATCCTATCTTCATTTTTGAAAATACATATTATGAGTATACAGAGTGAATTGAAATTCATGAATAGTACTCTATCGAAAAATGACAACTTGAAGTTTCATAAAGAATTTCATGATGATAATATGATCAGAAAATCCCAAAGTTGAATATCAGCATTTACAAATTAGCTGCCAAGTTTCCTTATGATCCAATCAGTATTTTTGGAGAAAAGCATTTTAAAAATTCACTAACAGTATACTATCTCAACAAAAGTTCCTCAAAAGTGGCTAAACTAACTGTTTCAATTCAATCGCTGTGGTAGTTCCTGAAAAATCAGGAAAATAATCTCGAAAGTCCAAACGCCTTCAACTCCGAAAAAATTTGGCCGTTTATTTAACCCATTATCGAACCTAACTGCCGAATTCCGATGCGCGACCTGCCCTGAAAGTTTCAAGTCGCTAGCTTGCTCTGTTCGACAGTTATCGTGTCATCGGCCAGGCGCACGACCGGCGGCCGGATAGAATCGATTTTGAGAACGGATTCGTCATCAGTGAGTCCAACCTAGTTGTTTGAGAACATTTTCGGGAGAATATTCGAAAGTTACAGACATTTGGACTAAACGATAGCACGCTTTTCTCCAGAATATGTGCGCAAAAATCTCATTTAAAAAGGAAGTGCCTGCTCCTAATTTACATCTTTGAGCCAAAGTGAATCCTTATATCGTTTCATTTTTCATTCATGTTCACGCTATTATTTCGCAAAACTATAACACAATGTACGTAGAGCGTAATGATGAATTCTGCCCGACTGATAAACACAGCTTAAATTGATGATAACAGATGGATTTTGATGACACCGTCCATGCGACGTAGCTGAAAAATCTACAACTAGGTACCTTCTGCGGGTTAACGCAAAAGGAGAAAAATGTTTCATATTTTCAAACACTTGGCATTGGGATGAATACTATTTATTGCCGGATATACATATCGGACTAAAAACCCTGAATCTATGTCATCAACACAAATCACGACTTTGTACAGTTGGAGTTATTTCATGTTATCCCGCTCTCTCTCTTCCCTGCATGCTCTTATCCGGTTTGTGGGTTTGTTAAGCACTGATTGCGAACTTTATTTTTGAAAGATTCAAATTCCTTCATATTTCACAATTCTCTTGGAAATATGTTTTCAACCCCATCCATCGAACTTTTTTCAACTGCTTTGAAATTTTGCCGACTGCTTTGAAAATTTGCCAACTCATTTGCTAAACATTGGAGGGGGATTCTTTATCACTGCCTACATCAAGTCACATGCAGCTCCTAAGGTTGCACTAATTCTTTATAATTAACATCATCATTAACATTTCCTCATCATCATGTTTATATAGTTATAGTTGGTAAGGGGTCACGTTCCACTGCGACCTTAAGGTCTATTGTGCCCCCTTGTCAGAGCTGTTTTCGCAACCTACAGCTCGCCCTCCAGCTCTAGAGGTCTGATGAATTCTAATATCTGTGAGGGCTTCAAGGAGGCTAGGTTCTCATTCCTCCTATAATGCTCCTGTCCAAGGTATCTTTTGCGCAGGCTCACAATGGCGAGGCATTCTGTGATCAGGTGAACAGGGGTTTCCTCCTCCTCCCCACAAAATCTGCACTCATCAGTTTCTGATAAGCCCATTCTCATCATGTGCTTCCTTAGGCGACAGTGTCCTGTGAGGAAACCAGTGAGGAGGCGTAATTTATTCTTACTGAGATCCAGATGATTTTTGGATCTAGCAATTTCAAAGTTCCAAAGGAACTTTTTAGAGTGTTCCATTCCTGGAGAATTCCTCCAGAGTGCCCCTCTTTCATTTTGTTCTTTCTCCAAAAACTCTTTCTTATAGGTACATTTGCCTATACCACAGAAAGGTTCTGGGCCAGTAGGTAGTGTTTGTGCTCCCTTTCTGGCTAGAGTGTTGGCCTCTTCATTTCCTTTGATTCCTGAGTGCCCAGGAACCCAGACTAAGGAGACCTTGTTATTCTTGCCTACTTCATTGAGTTTCCTTCGGCACTCCCATATCAGCTTTGAGTCGATGACATAGGAGTTCAGTGCTTTAATAGCAGCCTGACTATCAGAATGGATCACTATGTCACACCCTTGAAAGTTTCTTTCCAGGTTTATGTCTATGCATCTTTCGATAGCAAGTATTTCTGCCTGAAAAACACTCGAGTAGGAGCCTAGCGATAGTGTACATTTAGTTCTAGGCCCGTATACTCCAGCGCCGGCCCCCGTCGTGGTTTTAGAACCATCTGTATACCATTTAACAGTATTTGCTTTGAAGTTTTGGGTAGTGTATTCCTTTTCCCATTCTTCCCTTTTACATAGCATTGAGTCAAAGTTCTTCTCGATGCTTACTTTTTTAATCATAACATCACTAGGTAGGTTAGCTAATGAGATGTACTTGTTCAGGGAGGACCAAGCTCTCTGACTTTTGATTCTCTCATTCCCTGTACCTTCCCTAGAGATTCTAAGGATAGCTTCATGGGCTACCCTTTTGATCACTAGATGTAGAGGACTGAGATCTATGATGACCTCAATTGCTCTAGTCGGGCATGTTCTCATAGCCCCAGTGATGCAAACACAGGCAAGCCTTCGTACCTTGTCGAGTATTTTCCTCGTGCTTTTCTGCCCTGCTTTAGCAAACCAAACTACTGCCCCGTATGTTATTATCGGTCTTACAATCATGATGTACGTCCATCTCAGTATTTTAGGGTTACACCCCCAAGTTTTGCCGGATAGTCTTTTGCACACCATTAAAGCCCTTATCGCTTTACTATCAGTAATTTTAACATGCTCATTCCACAGAAGCTTACTATCTAGGGTGATTTCCAGATATTTGACTTCAGACTTCCATCCTACAACAACTCCATTTACCGAAATGGACTTCATAGCTGGAAGGTTTCTCTTCCGAGTAAAGGGAATTACTGTGGTCTTTGCTGGGTTGATTTTGAGACCCACTGATAAGCACCACTGCTCAAGAATTCTGAGGCCCCTCTGCAACAACTCACAGAGGACATCCTCGAATTTGCCTCTTACTATTAGGACTATGTCATCGGCATATCCTATGCATTCGAAGCCAAGCTCCGTAAGCTTGCGCAATAGTTCATCCACTACCAGGCTCCATAGGAGGGGGGATAATACTCCTCCTTGAGGTGTTCCGCGAGTAGTTTTAACAGAGATGGTCTGACTGCCCACCAATGTCTCAGCTGTCCTCGTCGAGAGCACCTCACACAACCATTTTATAATGGTATCGTTTACTCCTCGCCTTACAAGTGCCTCTCTGACAGACACATGTGTTGTGTTGTCAAAGGCCCCAGATATATCTAGGAAAGTGCACAATGCGATTTCTTTATTGTTCAGAGACTTCTGGATGTCTTCAGTCAGCCCATACAGAGCAGTTTCCGTAGAACGTCCTGCCCTGTACGCATGCTGACAGTTGTGAAGTGGCTTCTTTCTCTTTCTTTATGTAGTTATCTACTACCTTCTCCATCGTTTTGAGCAAAAACGAAGTTAGGCAAATGGGCCTAAAGGATCTGGGATCAGTCCAGTCTTTTTTTCCTGTTTTTGGGCTAAAGGTTACTTTGTTACTTGTTTCCCGGCTAAGGGCTTGAACCCAAGACCTTACGATCATGAGGCATGTACTCTAACCACTGAGCTTATGTGCAAGCTCCTTTTCTGTTGATGTTATGTGGCGAACGTGATGGCGACGAACAAATATTCAAACTTCCCTCTGTTCTATTTCATAGCTTTCCATGATTGTATATTTTGGAATAATGTTCATCGAAACTATAGATTTCAGTCGAATTATAATATTTCATCAAAATATTGAAGAAGACAATTATTTCATGACTCGCATCGAATGAAACAAATGGAACGGAATATACGTTTACACTAATAAAATTGATCAGAATTTATCTCTCCTCATCCATTATTCAATACATTGAAATATCTTTATTGTATTGAACAACCACTATTTTACGGTCACTGCGAAAGAGATGGAAACACAACATACAAGGTGTCCGGTAAATCTTCAACAATATTTAAATTATTTAAAACTTTCAGGTAAAATGTTCATAGTTTCAAGATAAAGGGCATTTCGGAAATTCGTAGAAAATCGCTACCTTTCCTCGTTATTTTGGAACTGTTTTGAAATATTTTTCTTGAACATTGCCGATTGGTGTTGCTTTTTGGACGCATAAAAAAGATTTCGAAAATTCATATAATTTCTCGGGGACTGATGATGAAATGGCAGATTATTATTTTAGTCATTTCATTCTCTTTAATTTGACCCGATTTTCTGAAAAATATTATAATCACATGAATGAGAGAACATTCATTACACGAATGTGCGCACTTTGTCAACTCTCCAAAATTGTACTCTTATTGTTTCTGGAAGAAAGAGAATGCGGAGATATTCTGGTCTATCCTAAACTTACACAGTTTTGACAAACAAAGTATTCTGTCACGAATTTAACGAGTTGAAATTATGATCAATAGTAAGTAATGAATCCATTGCTTGGTAATTCCGAGAAAAATGAAAAAATACAATATTTCAAATCTTATTTCAAATTATATCTTCAAACCAGAGTTTCAAGCAAATAAGTGAACTAACTAGTTTCCAGAGAAAAAATTGATTTGTTTTCTAGCCATCCTGAAGCAGATATGATATTACTCCAATTAGATTGTTAGATTGTGATGACTTCAGGAACTCGCATTGCGAATTTCCCATTCTGGTTATATTTGCAATGACTTCATCACAATGTGATTTCCCCCTAATGGTTACATTTGGGATCCCTTTAGGAAACGTAATGTTGTTAGTAGTGATAACAAACTTTTCTGTGCAAAAAAACATCAGATGGCTTTTTGGTGAAGTTCACTTAAAACTCTTGTGAAATGTGTTCTAGGCGATTTATTGTTGATGATGTTGTATTAATGGCTTTGCTATCAGCTCTATTTTGAGTTTATCATATGCGGTAAAGATATAGGTTTATGCCATCGAACAATATAGAAGTTTATGTTGGGACAGGATGATTATGTGAGTGATGTTCAAGATAATCCCTATGAATTATTATGTACCAAAAAATGTATGATCGTTTTCTTCTTAGTTTTTTTCAGTTGCATGATTCCGCCGTTTGCTTGTTAACAGGTGATCTTCATTTTATATTTGGTTCCTATCAGAAAGCTACTGAATGGAATTATGCATTGTATGTACGTATCTATCGAAAATGTGTTCCGTATATGCGGAATTTCGTCGGAATAACCATGCAAGATAAGTTTTCGCTTACCTTACCTGCTTCTTTCTGTATCTCAGCCGACATAATTGCTGCAACTTCTCTATCAGCGTCAGAAACGGGTTCTTCTACTTTCATATGTACGTCTCCATCACGATCTACTTCTGCTGATGCACCTTGTTGATCCTCTCCTTCTTCGGTCTGTGAACGAGATGGATTGAAATTATCGACATTCGCAAGATAAAGGCTCAGAAGTTCTCAAAAAAAAAATGAAAGCAACTATGAACTATGAGCGTACCTTTACTTTTTTCGTTTCTGCCTGATCCGTTGGACTAGATCTTTTCCTTTTTTCTGGAAAAAGATTATATTCAGATAAATTGATAAAACTTTTGTTCAGATAGAGAGCAGAGTGGATTACTCGAAAAACTCTATATTTGTGAAATATGATGACCATGAAATGAAAATTTTCAAGAAATTTTATTTTAGAGATAATGGCTCACATAACCGCATACAAAACTTCTATAGCGTGCGTGAATAAATTTGCGATTATTTATATCTTGCGAAGAAATGGAAATACAATTTTTGATAGTATTATTATTATACATTTCTACTCTACTAGAGCTCCACCGAGAGCTCCATACAAAATGATATATTGTCACTTAAGTTCATACCAAAAAATGTCCGACATAATTGGAATAATGAGTAGGTTTTTCAGATTTGTTCCCTCTTGATTTCTTCTGGGGCCAATTAAAATGAAAAATTAATTTCACAGATAAGGCTCTTTGGAAGAATCATGCCAGCAAATTGTTTACAAATGTAACTGAATAACCACCGATAAGCTTCAAAATGTGAAGTAAATGTTTGACCATAATTAATGAGATTTATGTAAGTTAGCGTAGCTCATTTTGAGTGTATGTTAGATTGAACTATTCAGGACACTTATCTCCATTTTCTGAACGATTTTTTCAAACCCACATTATTACTTTGAAACTGGTAATCATATTATGATCCAAGTTAATTATGTGCATTTTATTTCAAAAGTATAATATAACCTAAGAGAATGCTCCAATCTGAAAAAAAATTCAAATGTCACATTCAGAAGGAAAATACTATTCAGCGACATATCGCACGACACATCTACCCTATTCAAAAAATTGTTCGGGGATAAGAAAGAGACTGGTGATCCCCTAATCATATTATTTTCACGAAATTCTGCAAGAGCCTTCAAGTTGTCATTTTGTCAATCGAGTACATACTGGCTCTCAATTCGATCCAATCTTTGGATCTTTTTGGAAATACATATTATGAAAAAACAGATTGGATCGAATCGAAATTCAGTACTCCATCGAAAAATGACAGCCTGAAGGCTCATAAAGAATTTCATGAGGATAATATGATCAGAAAAACGCAAAATATTCAATAATTGGATACATTTTTTTTTTCAATTTTCTAATGACACGATCATCTCGGAATTCTGCACAAGGTTGAATATCAGTATTAACAAATCAGCTGCCAAGTTTCCTTATGATATTTTCACATGATGTCTGTTAAATTTTGTCTATAGTTGTATCTGTCAAATACACTGATATGTTATTGAAATTATTAGACATTTTCCTATATCTTTATGTAGCGAATGAAATAAAATATTATTATCATTATTACTATCAATGAAAGTTCCTCGAAAGTTGCGCGTCGTTATGCACCAACTTACTGTCAAGTTTCAATTCAATCACTGTGATAGTTCGTGAAAAATCAGGAAAATAATCTCGAAAGTTCCAGCGACTAACACTCCGAAAAAATTTGGCCGTTTTAACCCATTATCGAACCTAACTGCAACATTCCGATGCGCGACCTGCCCTGAAAGTTTCAAGTCGCTAGCTTGCTCTGTTCGACAGTTATCGTGTCATCGGCCAGACGGTCGGCCGGGTAGAATTCATTTTGATAAAAGTGAGTCCGATCTAGTTGTTGAAAGTTACAGAAATCATACAATGATTCCGCATAATATAAATATCCATTCGAAATTTCATCATTTCAGTGTTTTTGACTTGAAATAGCCAAGATATTTGACACATTTTTTCCCCAATATCTTCGAAAATAAATATCGGTATCGGATCAAACTGAACTTTGAAACATTGTTGTAAAATATTTATTCCAGGTTTTTGCCGATTTTATAGAAATCGGATGAATAGTTTCCGGTAAAAAATTTTTCAACAGATATTTACAAAATTTTTCACTCACCGATCCTGACCAAATTTTGCATTAAGTCATGCGTTGGTACTCCTTAACTGATTTAAATCTGATCGCATCTCTGTTCTTCTTGAGAACAGAATACCTAAGAAAATGAATATCGGGTCGAACTAAAATTTAAGAACTGTTTTTAAATACTAATTTCAAGGTATATCCCAAGTTTCAGTTTGACTTAATTTTACCTAATATCTCCCGGTAATAAAAGCCTGATCAGATTGACATTTGAATAACTGTTGTGAAATACTAACCTCAAGGTTAATTCAGAAAAAATTTTTTTTTTCGATATCGATGTGGATGATTCTCGAAAAACAATTTTTTAAAGTGTTCAAACAATTGGATTCGCAAGAAACTTTGCAATAAGTTGCGCGTTGTTATTTTACAACTATTTACAAAGTTTTTCGATGTGATCGCATCTGTACTTGGTACTCAAGAACTAATGACAAAGTTACAATCCGATACAGTCAGTACTTCATGAGATATCGAGAAATTAACCTCAAAATTTCATATAGATATAACTGCGAAACAGTTCGGCCGATTTTTCCCGCTAACGAACTCAACCGAGAAATTCAAGCTCCAAACCTAACCCCATAATGTCAAGATTCTAGGTACTTTCCTTCGAAAGTTAAGGCGCACACGGCTGGACGGAGAGAATCAAATTTGCCACGGATTCTTCATCTGTGAGTCCAACCTAGTCATTTAAGACCAATTTCGGCTCAAAATTCGAAAATAACAGACATCATGGCGAAATGATAACAAGCTGTTCTCCAGAACTAGCCGTAAAAATGAACTGACCGAAATCCTTGGACTGCGCTTCTTTGGTGTAGAGGCTTTGGTTGATAAGCTCAGATCAAGGTGGAACTTTTTGTTGATTCATCGACAGATATGAGTCATTGTGTATATATAAATTCTGTATTTAGATTTCTTTTTTGAGGTCACACCCTGTATATTTATTTGATGGTGAAATGGACTATTGCGATATTCTAGCCGACCTTGCGAGTTATTGATACAATCTCAATTCCCTTTCAAGTTTATATTCTCATTCAAATAGTTTTCGGCTGAATTGCCTCACCTGAGTGTGGAGGGGACACAATTTCAAAGAGCTCGAGTGACTCATCTGAAGTTGGACGTCTACGATAATAATGCGTCTCTATGTCATATTGTGCATCCTGTGGTAAGTTAAGATCTTCCAAACGAGGTGGTTGTCGAGGGACAGCGGCTGATTTGGCTGCCTGTTCATTCGAATTAGAACTCAGGCTAGGTTCGCTACATTTGTCGGAACTCACTGAATCTTTGGGAACGAGGGTTGAACCAGAATCTGAAGAATCATAAATTGGTATTCCTTTCATGATAGCTTGTGACCTGGGAACAGGTTCAGGTGAAGGACTGTTATCTGAAAGCAAAAATTATCTCTGATTATCTGCCAAAGTATTCACGATATGTTCATGTGATCTCAAACTACACAATTTAATTTTTGACACCTCTCAATTCTTGAGAAGGATACGATAACGAAATAACAGGATTTCAAATTGGTAGACCTCAAGGAGCTTGAAGTTCTACCTTATTCTAAGGATATTCGAACAAAAATGAAACTACGTTTAAAATCAACAAACCCTTGTCGTATTCTGATGAAATCATGTTGATACGAGAACGTTTTTGCTGCTGTTGGTATGCTTCAATCTTTGAAGCTTGGTGTCTGGTCAGTCTTCGCTGAGTTTTATATTCTTCAGCAGACTCTGAAACTTGACGAAAAAATGTATATTCCTTTCATTTTATAGAGTCTTTTTCAGCGCGGAATTTTTCATATGTTCTCAATTAATAAGGAGTATATTTTCAATTAAACGTACTTCGTGATGGATTAATTAAACTAGCACGTATAACGAGTGATTTATTTAAGCTTCCATATAACCTTGTTACTACAACATGGCGACATTACAAGTAGTAAGTGAATTATCAAAATGATCAAGAACAGAATATCACACAGAAAGTAGAACATAGAAAACTAAAAGTGCATTCTACATCATATAGCCATAGGCCTTAGTATTAATTGCATTCTAACACCCTGCCACAATTAATACAAATCTTACTTCTACTCTCTAAGACCTAAGTGAAATCTATGTTTTGAAAACAATGGATATTTTAAATTTTTAGTTAAGATATCTGCAGTTTGTTCATTGCTGTTAATGTATTTAATAGACATTGATTTATTTTCTACTAAGTCTCTAACAAAGTTATATTTCACATCGATATGCTTCAATCTCTTATGTTCCCATTTTCGTGTAAGTTCAATACAAGATTGATTATCTTCATAAATTGTAAAAGTTGTTTTTGCAAAACCAAATGATTTTAATAAATTAGAAAGCCAAATACCCTCACGTGCTGCTTCTGCAAGAGCAACATATTCAGCCTCGGTTGAAGAGATTGCTACAGTTGACTGCTTTTTTGTTGTCCAACAGACTGTACTTCCGAACACTTTAAACAAAAACCCGGTTGTCGATTTTCTATCAGTCTCATCTCCTGCCCAATCTGAGTCGGCATATCCTTCCAACACAGTTGACACTTTATTGTCAAAAAACAACTCAAAGTTCATAGTTTGTTTCAAGTACCTTAATATTCCCTTCAATAGAATCCACAATTCTTCAGTAGGGTTGTTTTGAATTCTGCTACAAAAATTTATAGACGCACTAAGATCAGGACGTGTTGCTAGATTTATGTACATCAAAGACCCTATTAATTCACGAATCGGTTTCTTCACAGAATTAGTAGTCTTTTTCACATCATGAATTACTTTATTAATGTTCATGGGAATTTTTGATCCATTACAGTCTTGCATTCTGAATTTTTCCAATATACTTTTTATATAATCCTTTTGACTTAAATAAATTCCATTTTCAGTTCTTCTCAAGTTTATTCCCAAAAATTGCTTCAAGTCACCCATATCTTGCATTTCAAAAGTCTGCGTCAGTTTTTCTTTCAAATTGTTCACTTCGATTTTGCTATTGCTAGCTATAATTATGTCATCAACATATAGTAGTAAATATATTTCTATATTACCTACATGCTTGTAGTATAGACAGGGGTCATTTTCTGATCTAACTAGTTCTTGTTTGACTGCAAATTGATTGAATTTCTTGTTCCAACAGTAAGGGGCCTGTTTTAATCCATACAGAGCTTTATTTAACTTGCATACCTTGTTTCCATAATTCAGACCTTCTGGTACTGTCATATAAATATTCTCGGTAATTGTTCCATGGAGAAATGCTGATTTTACATCCATTTGCTGAACGGTTAAATTTTTATGATTTATTATTGCAATTAGTGTTCGAACTGTTGATAATCTGGCAACAGGTGCCCACGTTTCTTCATAATCAAAACCTCCTCGTTGCATAAATCCTCTTGCTACTAGTCTAGCCTTATATTTACAAATATTCCCTTTGTCATCTTTCTTTAAACGAAATACCCATTTGCTGTCAATTAGTGAAATATTTGGTGGTTTATTAACGAGAGTCCAGGTATTATTATTCTTTAGAGAAGTTATTTCTTTTGAAATGGCTTGTCTCCATAAATGGAAATCATCTCTAGACTTGGCTTCTTCCAGACTCTGTGGTACATCATTTATAAAGGATTCAACACTCATTGCTAAGTGATCAATTTCCATATTGAAATCTTGATATCTTGAAGGTACTTTCTTCGCTCTAGTACTTCTTCTTAGTTCTTGTGTTTCCTCCGTTTCATCAATTTCATTCTCTGAAGATTCCTGTTCATCTACTTCCTGTTGGTTTTCAATCTTAGTTGTATCACAGTTTGATTCAATCTCAGTAATTCCAGTTGTTAGCAAATCTTCCAATCTTCGATTTTCACAAAATATTACATCCCTAGCTGTCACTATCTTATTCGTTTTAGGATTCCACAACCTATATCCATTATGGGTATAGCCCATCATAATGCTTGCTTCTGCTCTAGAATCAAATTTACTTTCAAGTTTTCCTTTATGTATGCGAATATAAGCGAGACAACCAAAAACTCTTAGATGACCTATGCTAGGCTTTTTATTATAAAACATTTCTGCTGGTGTAATATTCTCTAGTGCTACAGTGGGACTTCGGTTTAAAAGATATGTTGCACATAGAATAGCCTCACCCCAAAACTTTTTATCCAACTTTGAATGTAGAATCATAGCTCGAGACCTTTCCAAAAGAGTCCGATTCAACCTTTCGGCAACACCATTTAGTTCAGGAGTATAAGGTATCGTGTTACAAATTTGAATACCTTTGGTTGTGCAAAAACTTACAAAAAGATTGGATAAATATTCTCCACCATTATCACATACCAAATTTGCAATTTTAACCGAAAATTTTGCAGATACAAATGCCTCATATTTTTTAAAACATTCAAAAACTTCAGATTTATTTTCTATTAAATATACAACTGTGAAATGTGTAAAGTCATCAAGAAACGTAACAAAATATTTTTTATTGTCATAAGTTGATGGAGTGACTGGTCCACAAACATCACTATGAATAACTTCTAGTGGTCTAGTTGTACTCCTACTAGAACGCTTGTTGAATGGTAACTTTGTCATTTTACTTTGTATACAAATTTCACACTTGCTTTCATTCAATTTTGTATCTGACTTTTGCTTACAGTCTATATCCTTAACCATATCAGATCTTGCCAAATTTAAAACATTACTGTAACCCAAATGACCTAATCTCACATGCCAAATATTAATATCAGAACAGGCATTATTTGCTTCATGTTTTTTAAACACCTCAAATTCAATCTGATAAAGACTATTTATTTTACTTCCAACTGCTAATAAAACAGAATTTCTTTCTATAATTGCCTTACTTTCTACGAACGTGACCTTTAATCCTTCTTTAACTAAACATTGAACAGAGAGCAAATTATGACGAAGGTCTTTTACATATAAGACATTCTTAATCTCAGCTATTTTATGTTTTTTACAATCTTTCAGGATAACATATATACTACCTACCTTTGTAGCCAATAAATACTCATTCGACTTAGCAACAAATATCTTGATGGGTTTTTCCAAATCCCTGACTGAACTAAATATGTAGAGATCATTTACAAGATGATCTGTCGCTGCAGAGTCGATATACCATCTTACAGTTACTTCTTCATCTTGCACACTACCAGGTCTATCTTTTATAACAGGAAATGCCACATGCTTTTCTTCAGGTTCGTTTTCTACCTCATTTGCTTGTTTACGGAACCAACATCGATTTCTTGTGTGTCCTTTCTTCCCACAATTATGGCATTTGAATGATTGATGATTACTGCTATTACCTCCATTTTTACTTGCCTCTACACGCCATGGGCTCTTTGTTGATTTTGTCCCAAACATCTGCTTACGATTTAAAAAGGCTGCAGAATTTGCAGGTGAATCTGAACTATTTTTTATTTTCATTTCATGGTCCAACAACTTTCCTTTGACAAATTCCAATGTCAATTTTTCAGGATCCAAAGTTTCTAGAGCAGTAACAATATTGTCAAAACTTTTTGGTAGCGTTAACAACAAGTGACAAACTACATCAGTTTCTTCTAGTTTTGCTCCAACAGACTTCAGTTCTCTGATTATTTCATCAAACTTCACATAGTATTTTTCAAGTGAATCATCACTGAACTTCATTGTTAAAAGCTTCTTACGCAGGTACAACTGTGAAGCAACACCTTTCCTCTGAAATACTTTTTCTAATGCATTCCACATCTGATAGGCAGTGGATTTATCTTTTACATATTGTAGTTGGGAATTAGAAATGCATTGTATTATGAGAGACTTGCATTGTTTGTCCAGCTTCAGGAACGTTTCGTCGGGATTACTGCGTTCACCTTTAATACAGACTTTCACATTATGTTGATCCAATAGTATTTCCATGCGAAATCGCCAGTGATCGTATCCAGTTCCATCGAATTGCATTATACCATATTTTTCGACAACGAACTTGTCCAGCGCTTCAGCCATTTTAAGGTTAGATTTGATATTTTCCAAACTTTCAGAATTATATTGAAAATAAGTAATTTGCTATATTCCTCGTTATTTTAAACGTACCATCTGGGCCCATAACCTGATGGATTAATTAAACTAGCACGTATAACGAGTGATTTATTTAAGCTTCCATATAACCTTGTTACTACAACATGGCGACATTACAAGTAGTAAGTGAATTATCAAAATGATCAAGAACAGAATATCACACAGAAAGTAGAACATAGAAAACTAAAAGTGCATTCTACATCATATAGCCATAGGCCTTAGTATTAATTGCATTCTAACACTTCGAACCTCAAAATGAGAGCATTTTACACAATATTCAGACGTCGCTCAATTCCACAGAATATTTAATATCCAGCGAATAATGAGTCATTACCTTCTCCCACACTTGCATCTCTGTCAGATGAACAATCTACTTCACTTATTCCCGATTCAGCTCTGTCGAGATCACTTATTTCCGATTCGCTAGGTACCGGTTGTCTTCTGTGTGTTATTCTTGCTGGTCTTGGAACTCCTGCCTGTGCTACTTCTGGTTCTTCGGACTCTCCATCTTCTCGTGCAAGATGTTTGTTTGGAGCAACTTCGGAATCATCGGGAGTTGGTGCTTCTTTACGTTTCGTACAAGAGTAAGCAGGTTGTGATGCATTTGCTGAATATTTATCTGGAATATTTCGATCATTGAGTTACAAAATGAAATGGCAAGGAAATATACTACACAAAGACCTTAAGAGTTATATCCAAAAACGGGATTTTAAAAAGTGTCAGTCATTTGAATCCCCATCGAAATGGGATAGAATATTGCATACAACACGTCACTTATAAATAATTCTTACTGCTAAGGAATAAAATTTATGACTCAAGTGTGAAGAAGTAACCTTTTTTCTCGTTTTGATGAGAATTTGAATAACTAGCACTTTCCAGAAATGGTAGTTATGTATAAACCAAGTGAGTTGAATGAATAAACATTTATAACTCACGTATTGGAAACCATTTCATCCCATTTCAATTAGGGTCTGAATGATGTCACTTCGACAGAAAGTAGCTAGGATACTGAGTACTCGACTGTTCGTTTTGGTCAAAATATATAATATGAAAGAAAGTCTACGATGAAATTCACTAGTGAATTTAAAATTCATATTCACTCAGTCATCGAACCCTTATTGTTATAGGTTGAAAAATATTTTTTTGAAAGTCGAGGTGGGATAAAATAATGATTTGCCAAAGGGCATACTGACGATCACAATTATAACGTAATAAAATTTAATTATATAATCTTTTTACCTTCTTCTGACTCTTCGTAGGGTATGGTAATAATAGATTCATCACTTTCTGAAGACTTCACTTCCTGTGAATTCTGGATGGGTGGTAAGGACTCTGCACCACTCGATCCCGAACTTGTGATCGAAAACTGGTCCTCCGTTGTACAACTTATTGGACCTTCATTAGATTTAGACAGGGTTCTAGCTCCCAATATTTTGGTTTCTTCCTTTTTTGAAGCAGCTTCATCTGATTGAGATCGTATTAAAATTCGTGGTTCCAATTCACTCTGTTTCAAATCCACTTCATTTTGTTTCTTTTGTTCATCATCTTCTTTTTCCTCATTTTTTCGCGATTTGGGATAGCTAGTAAGTGATTTTTTGGGTTCCGTACCAGATTTTCTCGGTTTTTTTTCATCCTCATCTTCATCTGATCCTGACCCGCCTAGGTTTCTACTATCTACTGCTGATCCAGTGGAAGCTGCTGTGTTTGAAGAAGTTTCTGTTTTGGAGTTCTTCCGTGACGTTCCTGCCGATTCTGTTGCATCCTGTTGATTCGAGTCTGAACTATCACGTCTCGTGGTATCCTCAGGACCAGAAGGTTGTGTACAAGATATCAAACCAGGGATGTTCTGATGACCCGGAGCATGTTTTGAATTTGAATCCTCTTTTTTTTCTGGCTGTTCTGACATATTCTGATTCGTCCCTTCCGTAATTTCGCCTTCGCTTTGGGATGTAGGGGGTAGGGTTTCAATAATAATTTCTGGAGGTGGCTGGACAGGTTCAGGTATATTCACAGTAGTCATTGTTCCCTCGTCTGAGTTCGATTCGAAGGGTAATTGAATATCCATTTCATCACGTTGATCCACACTAGTTTGCACAATGAGATTTTCTTTTGGTTTATTTACTACTTTTCGCGATTTTTTGGTATGATCATTTTCTTCATGAAGTATTGGGGCATTTTCACTATTGGTATCTGGATTTTCGGACAATACTG
Source organism: Myrrha octodecimguttata (assembly GCA_958510865.1). Taxonomy (NCBI): domain Eukaryota; kingdom Metazoa; phylum Arthropoda; class Insecta; order Coleoptera; family Coccinellidae; genus Myrrha; species Myrrha octodecimguttata. The sequence continues at coordinate 39,498,686 of OY294057.1, forward strand.
ACCTGATTCCTTGAAGTGTTGGCGTAGGCCCGTTTTGGCGATCATATGGCGTTGGGGGTGGATTCAAAGGTTCCGGTTCTTCATCGGAAATGTTGGGTAAATCAGGTACTGGACACGTATCGATCTCAACATCAGCTGGCGTGATTCTGTTTTCATTCTTGTTTGTTGGTGAAATACTCGGCATTGGAACTTCTGGTTTATGATCATCTGGTGTAATTACCAACGGTGTATTATCTATAGTATTTCCTTGATTCGAGGTGGTTTGAGCCAACGATACAGATATGTTCTGGTTTTCACTTGATGCATTGAGAATTTCATTTTTTTGATCTGAACTGGGTGTTACTGGATCTGGTTTCTCAGTCGAAAGATTCGGATTTATTACATTGAGGTCAGGATTATTATCATGTTTTTGATCATTTGAAGAAGGAATAACACATTCTGATACCACTTCAATAGGCCCTTCAGTTTGTGATTGGAGTACGTGCTTGGAGATGTCCTCTGTCTTCAGAATATCCTGACCGAATCTAGAAGTGTCTTCTTCTATATCCATTTCATCTTCTCCCGATTGAACTGACGGTGTCGAAGTCTCTTCTCCCTCGTTTCGACCAGAAGGTTCCTCTGATTTTGTAGTTGGTTCTAAAGTAGAATGTTCTTCCTGCACTGTTTCTTCTTGCGGTTCTGGTAATGGTTGTGGTGTAGGTTCTGGATCGGAAGGAGATTCTCCTTCTGGTGCAGGCTCTTGATTTTGTCCTGGAGTGGGTTCTTCGTCAGGAACAGGAAGTGGATCTGTATTCTGAGGAGGGGGAATCAGATAAGGAATTGGACGTCGTTTTAGAGGTAGAACCTCCAAGCCCTTAGGTTCATCTGTTAGATCTGGAACTTTTTCAGAACCAGGATCATCCGGTAACACCTCGTTGTACTGTGGATTATTGAAATAATTTTCGCAAAAATTTAGCGGCGCATCTTTGCGTTCCCATATTTCTACTGACTTTTCCTGATCTTTCTTAAGAATATCAATGTTTACTGGATTTCTATTCAACATTGTTTGAAATAAACTATCATCACTTTCCTTCAAACTCTCTACTAGTGCAGACTCTTGGCTAGCTCGATTGCCATATAACTCTTTTACTATTCTTGATGTAGTAGTATAATCATCAGATGCCTGATCTGCAAACAACAAGACACACCATAGGTTTAATTGATTTATAAATTTTTTCATTTTTTTCATGGAATATATGACGGGACAAATTATTAATACGATACTTAAAGCATTATGCCATACTCAACCAACAAACACCAAAAATCAACATACATATACAATATTTCTCAGCAAGCCAAAAATCCTCTCAAAGTTCCTGAGAAAACTCTCGAGGAGTGCAAAAATGGATCCAAAGCGATTAAATTACTGAGTGAATTGTACGATCTTCAGCATCTAACCAAGGGCGAGTCAAGATGATAGTTGGTTGAACTTCTGTTGATGTGGAATAAGAACTTTTTCCGTGTAAAATACGTTTGAACATTCAAATGTAGTATATTCATAAGCACATAAGAATCTAAATTATTAATGATCTTATAAACGACAATGACATCTCTCATCATTCTTTGATCTGCCAAAGATATCAAATTCAATTTTTTCATTATTGTAACTAGGGTTCCAAATAACTGATCCAAAGCTTAAAATGCTGTGCACATATGCCACGTATTAGGGATTGATGGTTTCGAAAACTTTTACAAACCCTGATATATTAAATCAAAGAGTTTTACCAAATATAGGTGCGAATATTTAGAAAAACTTATCAAGCTTACCTGCAGCACTTGTTGAGGGCACCTCTTCATATGATTCTATATCAGCTGTAAATGGAGAATAAGCATTTTGAATCGCTGTTGACGATGTGGAAGATGAATCTGCTCGCTGAATAGGAAGAGTGGGCTTCCTGACACCCAGTATTTCATAATTCTCTCTTATAGATTCTGGTAGTTCTGGCTCAAATGGAAGAGGATGAGGGACATTAAATTTTATGTTTGGTATAACAGATATATTTTCTGCCTTCAAAACATCCAACGAGGCATGTGAGTACATGTTTACATCATTCATTAGGTTCACAAGTTCTTTTGTTTGTAGTACTGATATCGATAGCATGCTTGAATCGGATCTTCCCATCGAAGAATTCTCATCATCATTTGGATTTTCTACTCCTGTTTTCATTCTTCCACAGGCACCAACTTTTGATGTTCCTGATTTCAAATTGCAGTCATTTGCAATGAAATCAGAACCACTGTTTTGCTCAAGATCCTTTCCTGACTTAGTAACTTTATTCATTAACGAAAGTTCTATTTTCGCTGTGTCTTCCCGTTCTGAATTGTCCGTATCAATTCCAGATGACGAGTCTGGTGACTTTCTTTCCATATAACATTTCTCCTGAATATGTGATAAAATGGATTGGAAATTTTCCTTGGCGTTTTCATTGGCAGGATTATTCGATTCTTCCAACGAAACTTTTTGTGTTTCCTCGTCTTCATTTTCTTTCGAATTCACAACCCCACTTTTTTGTTTCATATAGGGATAGTTGATAGGAGGCAAAGCTGAAGATGAATGTAGATTAACATCTACATCTATCTTGCTTTCTGATAAAACATTGCTGACAGATTCACCGCTATTAACTTGCAGTTTCATACCATCTAGGGTCTCTTTAAGTCCTCCATCCCCATTTGAATATTTTCCGTCAGAGATGCATATATGTTCAAATAAACTCTCCTCAGAACTTTCCGGGTCAACAGTGACAAATCCGTAGTTTTTGATTTCATTGAATGGATTTTCTGAAGGTCCATTTCCAATTTTGGTTTGATCTGGAGCAAAATGTGTTTCTATGATTGGAGCCAGGTCTTTCTCTTTCGTTGAATCTAGATCAACAAGGTCTTTTGAGGCCTCCGGTATAACATTTGATGATTTACTAGATTTTTCGGTTTCCGATGTGGAAGATGTTACACTGGAATCATCTTGATTTGAAGCATCCGTGATTTTAGTGGTCTCCCCAGTCATCTGATTCGGTTCATTTTGGTTCGAAGTATTCACTTTAGTTTGAACATGGGATGCTAGTTCCGCCATAGATTTGTTTTCAAATTCCTTCTTCATGTATGGCCTAGATGAAAATGTTTTCATTTCATTTGCGTTTTTCAAATATCTTTCTTTTTTTTCTTTGAGTGTTTTTGGAGAACTGTCGTTTTTCGATAATGAAGTTTCTTCAGCGCCTTCAAGCTGTTGTGGTTCGGTGAGAATTCCCCTCCTCCGCTGAACATCAGTTGCAGCGCATGCCGTTGATTTGGTAAGCATTTCCACATTTTTAGGGGTAACTTCAATCATTTGTCCCTTATTGTCAATTTTGAATTGGCGGATCGGTTGTTTACTTTGATGCATAGTCACATCAGATGTTGATGGTGGTCTTTGATTTTGGTCAGAATCAATTATTTTTTCTCGTGGATCAACAATAGTCGGACGATTTTCCGTAGCTTCGTCATATTTTATTTTGCTAGCTTGTTCCATGTTATTATTAGTATTTTGGTCTTGTTTTTTGCCTGGAAAAAATCAATTTATCATTATAAATACCAGAGAAAAACAATCTAATTACAGGGTGGGCCAAATTGGAAACTTCTGAAGGGGAGGTCCTCTTTCTGTACTTTCATGACAAATCATTGGCGAAAACCGCAATTTCATGGCTACCACCGTTACAAAGTTACCGGGTGTTTTTCGATAAATTATCATTTTAGAAATAATGCTGTAACTTTTCTTCTGTTGGAAATTTCTTCAAAAGAATTCTTGTAACAACAATATCCAGGAAAGGTGCCGTATGTGCTTTGACGAAAATGGTCGACACTTTGGATATTTTATTTGATGGAATTGTTTGTTTCTCGTTATTTTTAATTCAAGCTGGAATTTCATGGTTTTTGATTTGATTCTTTCTTCAAACTATTAACAGTTTGGATCGAACTTTCACAGCTTACAATCAATGTTCGCATTATTTTTGTTCTCACCCCCGCACAGTCCAAAGCCAAGAGATAAAATTTGAAAATTCAATACAACAAGACTCCAGAAAAATATCATTATACCTATGCTATATTTTTGAAATGTTCATTTCAACCTCTATCGTAATATGTTAAAATATACGAGGTGTCCATTTCAAAAAACAATTCCTAGCGATATATCATTGAATATCAGTTTTCGAAAAATTTAATTTACGTCATGTTTTAGGTACCCACGCATATTATCTTCGGGCTTGATTAATTTCTGTTATTTTTTTTCCAAAGGAGCCATCAAAATATATATTCTATTCAATGGTCGTGGATTTTTTTTACCATAGAAGGCAGTGAACGCTCAATCAATTTCGAACCACATTTTACAAATCAAGTTCCAGTTGCTTCTCAAAATAGTTTTATAATACTGTAATTTCAAGTCTCTAGATCTTTCTTTAGACAGTTATTGAATTTGACCACGAATTCTTTATCAGTTATTAAAACAATATCGTTTTCATCTTAGGTTGGCAAAAATCAATAGGGCCTTGTTGGGTATTTTGTGGTCTGAAAAATGTATGAACGGCTGCTGAAATAGAACTCACAGACCTAATGATTCATCTGGATATATTCAATGCGTGAAAAGAAGCCCTACGTGAACTAGAATTTTCTGTATTTCCAATCATATCATTTCTTATTACGCAACAATAACTCCCATAATACTTTGAATCACGAATGTTTATTGTTTCATCATAATACACTAGTTCAAATTTATTGGACCTTGAATTTTTCGTAAGAAGTTGCCACCGTAGGTTTCTACAGAAATGAAAAATTTTCAATAGAGCAAAAGTTACAGCAATATTTCTAAAATGAACATTTTCGAAAAACACCCTGTAACTATGAAACGGTGATAGTTATGGACTTGCGGTTTTCGACGATGCGTTTCTCATGATTTGCCCTCCAGACACCGACATCAGTATTCGTCTATCTAGTACAGAAAAAGTACTTTCCCTTGCAAAATGTTCACATGTACAGGGTGAGCCAAATTCGAAACTTTTGAATGGGAAGTCCTTCTTCTGTACTAGATAGAAGAACACAGATGTCGGATTCTGAGGCTTATATTTCATGAGATTCTCATTGGCGAACTCCATAGCATCACCGTTACATAGTTGCCGGCTGATTTTTGAAAATATTTATTCCAGAAATATTGCTGTAACTTCTTCTTTTGGAAAATTTTCATTGCTGAAAAACATTCTCGCAATTCTTCTTACGTAGAATTCAATGGCGTTAATTGAATATTCTGGAAACTGATATTTTATGAGACATTGCTATGGAATTATTATTTTCAAATAAAACCCCCAGTATATTTTTAAATATTTCGATATAAGTTCCAAGTCGCTAGCTTGCTCCGTTCGATAGTTATCGTGTCCACGGCCGTACAAGGCCAATCGTGGGACGGATAGAATCGATTTTGACACTGGATACGATATCTTTCGAAAAGAACAAGCTAGCGACTCTCGGGGAAGGTAGCCTATCGAATTTGACGGTTGAATTCTTTAGGGTCCAAAACTGTCTAAGCGGTTTCGGAGTATTCCTCATTCGAATTCTTGTGGTTATTGCCTGAGTTCTTAAAAATACTTATTCGAATGGATTGAAGAATACCGACGCGAAATTTTTGTAGGGCCGCAGAGGTAGAATATTACAGTTTTTTTCTCTGGAATTATCCGTCAGAGTTTAGTTAAATTTGGCTTATATCATTGAGTTTTCAAATATTTGAAAACTCAATGCTTATATATGGGAGTTCAATATTCAACAACAATTCTTCGGGAAAGTTCGCCAAAAAATATGCCGAATTTCATGGTTATTTCGTTGTTTATTTCCTCAATAACTCAAAATTACCACGTTGGTCAATTTGAACGAGCAAGTATTTATGAAAGCTGACCTCAAATCACTGCTTCTCTAGAATCATATGCCAATCATTAAATGATAAAGATATTTTTGTAGTACCTTTACGTAATCTTTCGAAATTGATATCTTACATACAGGGTAGGGTGTCCAGTTAACCTTAAAAAATATTTGAATTAAAGTAAGTAAAGTAAAGTTGTGTATATATTTTTTTCAATAATTGGTGAAAGAAGGGGTTATGACCACTCAGAATATCGAAAAATTAATAGTTAAAATTTTCACCATTGCACCATTCTCGAGATAATGGGCATTCTGGAAATTTGTGAAAAATCGCTACCTTTCCTCGATGTTTTCGATACCATGGCTCTTAATTGGAACTGATTCGAACAATATTTTTCCTGAACATTGCTGATGAGTCTTGATTTATGGACGTATAAAAAAGTTTTCAGAAGTTCATATAATTTTCCCAGAAATGAGGATGAAATTATAGATTTAAATTCTATCTATTTTTATTCTCGTAACTCTGACCCGATTTTCTGGAAAAAATTATAACCACGTAAATATGAATATTCACTATGAAAATATGCGTAAGGTATCGTATCGATGGATATAATGTAGGAAAATCTGTATTATTGTATTATTTTCAAATATTTGAAAACTCAATGATGGAAGGTTGTTGCATTTCAAAATCGTTAGTGGACAAAATCGTCCAAACAGTGTCAGAGTTATAGCCCCCTGAAATTTTAAGTTATTTTCCTTATATTTCGAAAAATACCGAAGTCAGTACGAAAGTTCGAAGTTCGAAAAAAAATTTTTTCCGAAATTTTTTCCGAAAAAATTTAACTCTCTATCTATCTATCATATTCAAAAAACATTCTGCTCAGACTTTGAACTTTATATTTCATAGCCATGTGTCAAAATTTAGTTTTATACGATCATAATCTCCGGAGATACTGAGGAAAGTATCTCACATTTCGTGGTCTTTTTACTCGAAATCGTTGTTTTCTCTGGAATAACTCAAAAAATACAGTTTGAATCATGATTAAAAAATTGTTGGCTCGTTTGAAAACGCTGATGGAGAACTTCTGTGCAAACTTTCGTGATGATCGTTTCATTAGAACAATTCGAAAAAAAAATCAATTTCAATTCAATTCATTCAGAAAAAAAGAAGGTTTAACTAAAATATTTTAAGAAAAGTCTGACGTGAGGTTAAAAGCTCTTAAAAGCATTTTCAAATTTGTGGCCGAAGGAATCCCCTGTTCAATACTTGATTGAGAATTTTTTTCATTTTTCGATCAAGTACTAGATTTCGATCAGATCCGATCAGTATATTTGGAAATATTGGAATAATAGAATTTTTCGACAATATCCAAAAATTCAGAACATATCGAATTGAATTTTTTAGGTTTTTTTTGGGTTTTCACTACCTATATCTGAAACAGAACTATTAAAAATAAAATAAAAATTGTTTTTTCATGAAAAACGCCCTAGCGGGTTGTGGGAATAAACTATTTGTAAAGGGCATTTTCTTGGAAAAACAGATTGCCTAATGAACAATACAGGAATAATACAAATCTGACTCTTTCAACAGACAAAGGAGAAAATTTCAAGAATTATTTTCTTTCGATTTCATGTTTCGATTTGGGACTTGGTCAAATTGACATTTTTGAGAAAACACAGCAACATAGATTTATTTGGTTTGATAGTTTTTTAATTCTACCTCTGCTTCAAGTAAATTCAGCCAAATAGGGTCTATCTCTACAGAACAATGATCAAAATTACTCTCTTCATTTAACAGAATGCAAGGGGACTCTTTAATTTTTTTTCAAATTATCTGATTCCAGCATCAGTATTTTTGTATTGTCCCAATATATCATTTGATTCCTAATGGTCAAACATACATGGTTCGCTATTTGGAATTTTTGTATGTCTCTATTCCTTAGGTTGTTTTTGTGCTCTCGTTTTCTGTTATCTAACGGTCGAGACTTTTCCCCTGTATATGTATTCCCACAAACAGAGGAAATACTATTAACACAATTTTTTCATTTCTGTTTCTCGTTAATTGGTTTGGTTTTAGTTAGTAACTCAAATAGCGAACCATATATGTTCGACCATTGGGAATCAAATGATAGATTGGGACAATACAAAAACAGTGATGTTGGAGTCCGATGATTTGAAAAAAAAATAAAGAATGAGTGCTCTTGCATTTCGTTGAATGGAGAGAGTAATTTTGCTTATTGTTCTGTAGAGATAGACCCTATTTGGCTGAATTTACTTGAAACAGATATAAATTAAAAAACTTTCAAATCAAATAAATCTGTGTTGCTGTATTTTCTCAAGAATTTCAATTTGATAAAAGTCTTAATTCGAAACGAAAAATCGAATTTTCTCCTTTTTCTGAGTCAGATTTGTACTCTGAAACGTCACAGTGCGCTTTGCTAATCGTTTGAATTGTTCTTGTATTGATCATTAAGCAATCTGTTTTTCCAAGAAACTGCCCTTCACAACTAGTAATCTGCAAGGGCGTCCATGAAAAAACAGTTTTTATTTAATTTTTAATAGTTCTGTTTCAGATATTGGGAGTGAACACCCAAAAAAATCTAAAAAAATGATGCGAAATCCTCTTAAAATAAGCTTTTAATCGATACTGTGACGAGTACGGCCCTGTCTATTCTAGAATGCTCCAGAAGGCCCGAGCAGTCTATGAGTCACCCGCCTCGCTCTAGAGCATTCTGGAAACTGCTGGAAATTCCACACGTAATAAAAAGGTAGGGCGGATCAGCACAGGGACCAATTCAGCAGAGTGATTCGTAGCGGCAAGAGTTCAGTGAAAATAAATTAGTGTGTATATAAATTGTGAACAGACTTTGATAGAAATAGTTGTTTAGTTATTGGAACAGTAGTGTGTAAATAAGTGTAAATAAATAGTTTGAATATTCTAAACGTTTTGAAAACCAAGAAAACGTTACAATACATATCGAATTTGAATGAAGAAGAATTATAGCGTGAGGATTCATGCATAATTTCGTGAATACCTTATGAATAGTAGATAGTTAAATATTCATATAATACTTTTTAATTATTTTCAACTGAATTTGACCTATATTTTCTTCAAAAGGTATCACCGAAAATAAATATCAGATCAAACTGAAATTTGATAATTGTTCAATATCGACTCATTCCATTAAAACATTATTGATACTCTCCAAGTAAAAAATTTCTCTGAAGAAATTGTGAAAATTTTCGAATACATTTTTAGATTTCCTAACCAGTAGGTTTTTCATCGAGTTGCATCAGCTCTTCATAAGATATCGAAGAACTAACCTCAAAATTTTAAATTGGTATAACTCCAAAATCATTCAGCCGACTAAAACAAACTCAACCGAGATATTCAGGTTCTAAACCGAATTTAAACATTTCAAGCCTCTAGATCCTTCCCTTCTCAAGTGAAAGTTGGAGCACATACGGCAGGCCGGACGGCAGGATAGAATTGAATTTGACCACGGATTCTTCATCAGGTAGTTTAAACTAGTCGGCAAGTGCGCACATGCGATTTTCTGTCGTGTGACTCAATATTCGAGATCGCCAAGAAAGCCATTATTTGCGATTATTTGGTTGTATATGCGTGCATTCGTATTTAATAGTATGCGTTTCATTTCTGCGACTAAACGATAACGCGACATAAAATCGCATGTGCGTTCCTGGCCTCAGACACATAATTCGAAAATTATAGACATTCGGTCAAAACTATGAAGCGTAAGAAAAAGGACTTAAGCATATTCTTTTTCAGATATTGGTTGAACAACCCAACTCTTTAGGAGAAAATTTATTTGGCAAATATTCTTGAATAAAATTTTACAAAAAAAATGACATTTAGGTGAAAACAAATTGAAACCTATTCAATTCGAAAAAATTTGAATGTGAAGATGCCCTTCCAAATAACAATTATATAAGCAAAAACTATGAAAATAATAATTTTTTCGAGTGTTTTGGGGTTTTCTCTTTCAACATCTGTAAAAAAAATGAAACTTCTCAATTATAGAAATCGCCTATGCGGATTGAGCAAATGAAACTATTTGTCAGGGTCAATTACATAAAAAAATATTCCCTATAATAAAAGATTTCGAAGCAGTAACGTTTCTCAGTATACATCTCCTTCATCCGACAATGAATTGAAAAGTCGTCAGAAAAATTTTTTGCAATATTAGATAATTACGGAGTCTCAATATAATCTCGTCAGTACTTCTTTAAATATTGAAGAAATAATCTCAAAATTTATTGCTCTGAAACTATTTAGCCGATTTTGCTCATCAACGAACTCAACCGATACGTTTTGATAGGCAAACTATGCTGAAAGTTTTAACCGCTAGCTCATTCCGTTCTGAAGTGATCGTGGCGAAGGACAGACGCCGGCTGGACAGAATTGCATTTGTTATCGGATTCTTTATTGATGAATCCAACTTCATGAAATAACATACATTCTAGCAAAAAAGCACGTCGTCCCCTACAACATGCGTTCAAAAAGAAGTGAAAGTTGAAAAAGAGTAAGAAAGAAAAACTCACCGAAGCAGAATTTACTAATTTTCGACTCGTGCTGTATCTGTTTCTTACAGGTTAAAATATTCTCCTTGGTTACTCAAAAAATCAATTCATCGCGCAATGTTTCTCGCATGAATTATGGCGAAATTCAAAAAAGTTAATTACAGTATTATAGAAAAATATGTGTTTGGATAAGCTTTCTATACAGGTAAACTCTACGATTGTTGTCGGACAGTTAACATAAGTAAAAAGACGAAATTTTTCAAATAGAATAAAAACATTCGTGCGAAGATTTCGCATTACTCTGTAAGCGCCTTATGATACAAGTTGAAAGCTTGTATCAGATAGTGTAAAATTGCTCAGGAATTGAAAACCCCTTTTATATTCAAATAGAAATTCTACTCATTCATGTGATTTCTTCAAAAGCTTTGCTCTCTAAAAAAACAGTTGAAACTGATGTTAGAAGTCAGGTTAATAATTTTTTTATATCGTTTCATAAACATCGGTATTTTTGATATGAAAGAAATCTGAACCGGCAATATGTAAATATTGCAATTTCATGAGCGAAATTCGAAATCATATTGTTCTACCTTCATGTGCTTCATTTGAATTTCGAAAGAAAGAATTATCATTCTAACATGACGGATTTTCCAGATGATATCTGCTTCGAATTTCGAATTATTAAGGATATTCTTTAATAGTCACAAATAAATATATTTATTTATTCATTTTAACAGTTCAGTTTTGATGCTGAACTTATATAATTCGTTTAAATTTTTTTTAAATGTCCCATGTGATATCGGAATTTTAAATCAGCTAAGTGTATTCCAGATGAAATTGGTGAAGTTCAGTGGAAATGACGCGTTTCTTTCTCAATTCAATTGAAAGATTTGAAGTGAGACATATTCGTTGGCAATATTATTAAATGGAAATTATATCTTTCCAAGAAAAAAATTTTGAATCAGTTAAAACTTACAAATCAGTAATATACCAACATCTCGAAATCAATTGAAATTCATATAAAATACAATCCCCATAAGAAAAAGAGGCAATTCGATATGAGTGATGTTTTGCCATGTAACAAGTCCTTGGAAAATCGTCATTATTTCCACAGAACACATATTTCCGAAGAAAATATTCTGCCTCAATATTTTCCCTGATAGCATTTTCTTTGATACGGTTGATAATTTCTAATTAAGTGAAAGAATACTTACCTACAGAGAGTTACACGAAGTACACACACACAAACGCGAACATAAAGTGAACGAGACAATGCAGATTTCCGTAGAAAAAGACTTCGATTATAGTGACAAAAAAGATGAATAATATACATCGAACAGATAAAGAGTTAAGAGATGAACTGAGAACAGATGTTGAAAATAGAGCCCGCCTTATTGAAGAAATGCCGATTGAAATTAAAGGAAAATCAAATCAATGATTTTTCATTGAAAGCTATGAACAAACTTCAACAAAAGTTAAAATATGAATGATTTCAAGATTTCGAATCAAATCAAGACTAAGCGACTCATTGGTATTTTGAATAATTACAGGATAAGCCAACGAAAAGTAAACGCATGAAATTTTGGGTAATTGCATATACAGTGCGCGACAAAATTATGGAACAAATTCATTTTCTCAGAAGAAAAATATTTGGCAACAAAATACTGAAACAGACCAATTTTTGTTTCACTTTTACCAAATTTATATGCATTTTTGAAATATTTTTGTTACACCCTGTCCATCCTCATCAACCCTTTGAATTTTTCGAATAGGGAAAGTAGGTCATGTGGTACTTTTTTGGCAAGGTCTTTGTATCTTCTTTACAGCGTGCAGAAATTTTCAAGGACAAAAAAATTTTTATTGAAAAATTAGTTAGTTCAAAGAGATTTTCAGTAGGTGCACTTTGTCATGGCTTATTTACTTTGAGAATATGGTACCTGATAAAATTTGTCACCGAATGAAAGTCGACCATTACAGTTTTAATCATGCACAACTTTCAACCCCTCATGCGAAAAATTTGTTTTTTTCTCCATCGAAGGTTTCATAGGGATTGGAAGTTGTGCATGAACAAAACTGTAATGGTTGACTTTCATTCGGTGACAAATTTCATCAAGTACCATGGTCTCAATGTAAATGAGCCAGGACAAAGTGCACATACTGAAAACCTCTTTGATGTAACCAATTTTCCAAAAAAAAAATTTTCTTGGAAATTTCTGCACGCCTATGAAGAAGATACAAAGAACTTGTCAAAAAAGTACCACATGACCTTCTTTCCCTATTCAAAAAATTTAGAGGGTTGATGGGGATGGCACAGGGTGCAACAAACATCCTTCAAAAATGCATAAAAATGTAGTAACAGTGAAACAAAAATTGACCTGTTTCAGGATTTTGTTACCAAATATTTTTCTTCTGAGAAAATGAATTTGTTCCATAATTTTGACGCGCATTATATGTATTTCAAAATTACGTTGTCTCACCGGTATATCGTGTGATAAAAAACTGCCATATATATTCGATTGAAGGAGATACCGTTCATTTTTCATTTTTTATATCATAGAAGAGGTAAATAATCTAGGAAATTATAACTCAATGATAAATGTCCTCATAGTGAAGATCTCGAATTTTGTCAAAACATTACGGTGAGAACCTTTTTATGCAAAATTTGGTGAGGATCATATTTACGGAATCATAGAGCGGATTCCACCCTCTCACAAAGTCTTCTTTGATATATGAGCCTAATGTCTGATCAAAGCACGAAACGTTTAGAAATAACATCCGAATGAATAAATTTTGAGTTGGACGGTTTTGTTGGAAGGAAAGCTATTTTCGAAAAGCTCAAACATGACAAGGTAAGTAACAATAATCGTATCTCTGTCTACGTCAATCCAGGGCATGAATCAGAATGAACCCCCATAAAAACATTATTGCTTTCAAGAAAAGAGAAGTAAAAATTATAGCTCGGCATTCGGCATAGTGAACGGACCGACAGTATCTGTAATTTTCGAATTTTTTTACGAAAATAGTATCAAACGACTAGGTTGGACTTACTAATGACAAATCCGGTCAAAAGCAATTTGGTCCGGCCAGGCGTCTGTAGGCACGATTACGGTCGTAAGGAAAACCCTATCGAGTCTAAACTTATAGGGTGGGTTGAGTTTTTTTAATTGGAAAAATTCGACAAACGGTTTCGTCAGTTGAAATTTTGAGGTTATTTTCCTGATACTTCAGGAACTACATGAGCGATTAGATTGAAACTTGGCAGTTAGTTGAAGCACAACTTTTTGCGGAATTTTGTTGAGATCATACTGTGAATAAATCTGAATCAAATATATTTTTTTCGGAAACTATTCATCGTATTCAAGATAATTTCCGATCAGACGTTGAACTTTATATTTCACAGCATTTCAGTTCAATACAATCATGATTCTTTGAGATAATCCAGGGCTGGTGTCATAATTTTTCTCGTGTCTACGAAACCACCGAAGTCTACGGAGAATCTTCCGTTCTTCTCTATGGTGTAGAATGAATTTGCTTCATGTAATGCTATATTTTGAGTGAAAAATGTTGAAACGTTACAAATATAAGAATCTTAAATAACATCACGATGAAAAATAATTGGACCAATTATTTAAAAACTTTTTGTTTCAAATTGCCTGTAGGATGTCTGTGAAATTTGGGTAGTAATAACTTGCACAATCATTTTGTTGGTGTTTTCTGGGTTTCCAATACCAATGTCTGAAACAGAACTATTTAAAGTGAATAAGTAACTAAGTTTTATTGAAAAATTTCCTTTCGGATTGCAGGATTGAACTGTTTGTCGAGGGCAGTTTGAAGGAATTTAACTTGCACACTCTAGGCATTGTTAATATTGCTGCATACTCAAGCGGCATTATCTTGATACGATTCTTGGGCTCTAGCGGATATGTTATGGACGTTTCTCAGGATGAAATTTCCACAGGACAATGATCGACTTGCAATATATACAACATTATAGCTGTTATGAAATCTAAATATTGGAAACAATGGGATCAATTCAACCATAATCACTGAGCCCTAACGAACTCCGATGACAGCGGCAAAACAACATTTTTTTTTCCTATAATAATATACATTCCAACTTGTTATTGTTTTGTTCGCTCGACTAATTCAGTATTTGAAAACAAATCACAACCAATAAATCATAAACAAATAGGGCTGAAATGTTCAGAAAGCATGAAAAATAAAAAATTGAAGCCTAAAATGGCAGTTTTGACCAATTTCGTATCTCAACCCCGGAAATTATCGACCAATGAATCGGCAAATTGGAATAAATTTCACTTTTGTACCAATTTCCTTTTGATTATCAGTATGTTCTTCGGGCTTTTTCCTTTACATGGTATACAAGAAGCCAATGTGAAGCAATTGATTTTTCGATGGAAATCCCTTATGGTTTTCCACTCGATATTCTTGATGAGTTCTGGCTTAATAATCAGTTTGGGGACTATTCCTTGGATTTTGAGAGATGTCTCCATGCAAGCCTTGAGTAAGTTCGTTATGTATTTTTCTATACATCAAATAAGAGTACTTCAGAAATAATATACGTGCAGAACAGAATTGATTATTTTTCCGAACAATAATTGGAATTAAATTTTTGTATCCTTGGTTTTGAAATCTTCTTTTTTTAATACATTTCAATTAGGTGTTGTTAGGATTTTATTCTATGAAAAAATTGCCCTTCTGAATACTTTCCTCTCTTTGAAATAGAATTGTTCAATATTGTCCCATTTTGTTATACATTCGATTCATATTACCCAAGAAAATCTTGTTTACAAGTGGATTTAAAGAGAAGAGTCGAAATTGCAAAATATTTTTCTGGTTGTGAACAAGCTTATCGCTAATAAGCAGATAAATGTTTCAAAAAATCTTTATGTACCAAACGAACGTTGTTTGCATTGTATCCGAAGACCTACTCGAAAACATTGTCATATGTGCCTTATAAGAACTCATGAAATGAAAAAGTATTCCAACATCGATATAAGAAATATCTGATCCGAAATGATAATTAACAATATGAACAAAAGAGGGTTCTTCGAAATTCCAACGACCGATTATATTATACACAGTTTTTTCTTATTTTTTGGTCGCACAAATAGTAATGGAACATTCTCTGAAAATTTTTTTGCTTAGATTTTTTTTATTTACCTCTAGAAAGCCTGCTAATATATTGAACACAGACCAAAAATTATGCTCTTTTCTCTGAGATAATTGGTTTGATGAAAAACGGGAGGCTTAAAATTGATGTCTAGCTTATTATGTTTGTGGATTAAACAAATTAAATTACAATAATCGAAACTCGAATATGTCATTTGATATACTTTTTTCGTGTTTTTTCTAGGAAACAAAAGCGTTAAGATTTTACCCAAATTTCTGTAATTTTCTAATCTGAGTCGAAGGTAGTTTTAAGTGACTGTAGGTTGGGCTCCTTGACGAAGAATCCGAGAGGTCAGATTCAAACCTGTCCGGAGGTAACGAGCTATAACTTTCGAGTGGAAGGACCTCAAATTTTGAAATAGGTACTCAGTGTAGGTTTGCAGCCCATATATATCGGAATATCGGCTGAGTTCGTTAATAGGCAAATTTCACCCAAAAGATTCGTAATATACCCATTTGAAATTTTCTTCAGAAGTATTATTGCAATTAGTTGAAGAATACGGAAGCGCAAATCTGTTCAAAATATCGTGAGGAACGAAGAGTTAGGGATTGAAATAAATTAAGTTTCAAAATTTTTTTGGAAACATTTTTATTTTGCGATGCTATTAATCTTTCATCTATGAAATTTGACACAAATCTGGGGGATAATATTCAAGAACACACTACCAAATTTCAGGTCGATCCATTATGGAGATATGGAGAAACTAACCTCAAGTACGTCCGATTTTGTTTTGGTAACAAATTTCAAAAACGCTGCAAATTTTACACAAGGGTTTATTATTTTCTCAGTTTAATAACCCTATACCATTGATATCTCAAATCAATCGTATATATTATTTATAACTCATTGGTTTTTCACCAAACGAAAATCAATTCCATGAAGAAATTCATGTGAAATATTTCAATTCAATAGTAACTACAAAATTATCCACGTCGAAACCAAAAGTACCTACATAACTCCTAGAGTCGTTAGAAATCAATAGGTACAACACCCGCAAAATCCTATTGAATGAACAAACAGATGTGAATAGCTCTCCACTACTGAATATTTTTCTGTAACCTAAAAACTCTGTGGCAAACCCCAATTTATACCTACTCTCACTTTTACGCTTTGTATAATTATTTAGGCACGTTCCGGACCATATTTAAACCTTGTTGTACTACATACCATCAGTCAGTAAAATGTAGATACCTGAAGAAGATTTTTAGCAACTTTCTTCGTGTTTTTTGTGATTCCTTAGTATTACTATGAGTGTTGTGAATTCCCCGCCGAAGTCCTACACACCGTTAGGATCTGGCGTCTAGGAGGTTCGAAAGTTTTCAAAATCAAACTGAACAGTTAAAAAAAAACACACTTTAATTCGATTCCTAGTTGTAAAATGAATATACTAGACTAGTGCCGATACGAAATAATCGATCGTGTGAAAATATGAACAAAAACGTAAAAAACCTATTTTAAATATTTGAGCCGAGCCTCGGCGTTTTCGACCTCAAGCTTATCGCTTCCAATTCCGATCCCGACTGACTTATGTCTGGAATTTTCAAATATCCCCAAGGATAAATCTTACATGCCTAAATATGTCTATGTTTATAATAACGCACAAAACCACTTGAAGAGCGAACCGCCTTAGGTCGCTCGAAAAGTGAGACCAATGCAGGTGACCGCACAGGGCCGTATTCCCTAATTATCTGGGGACAAATCTGTCGAGTTACGACAATGAGATGGAGTTTTTATGTCCGACTGATCATCAGAATTATCAGTCCTGTCACCGATATAATCAATTACCGTATCCATGTTGTCTGCCTCATCTAAATATATTCCCGAAATATGGTAGATAAACCTATTCACTAAGGTATCAACATATAACGAAAATTTTGCTGGAAAGAATTGAAACAATCACTTTATAATTAAGCCTAGAGGATGTTATTCATAAAAATCTTAAATATTTTTCATTCCAAATCACATTTCCTATGAAATATTGGAGTTGAAGAGAAAATCATCTTGGTGTTGAGTTTCTTAAAAAACTACTTTACGAAGGTCAAGTCACTATGTTGTTTCTTGCGTTAAAGTTAAGTTAAATTTCCGAAAAATATTTTTTACTAATATTTTGCCAGTACGATCTTCACGATATTACTTATTAAATTGCGTGTCGGTATTACACAAATAGAAATGAAATTCAAATCAGAAAGCGTTTGCGCCTTTTGACATATAAGGGAAATAACCTCAAAATTTAAAATAGCCACAAAATTTTCCGCCAATATCTCTGCAAATAAATATGGTTTCAAAATGTTGACTAAGACCTGTACCAAATTATATTGAACTTTAATGAATAGCTTCCGAAAAAAATGTTTAGAAAAAATTCAATTTTTTTCCAATACAATTCTCACGAAATCATGCATTAAATTGAGCGTCGATATTTCACAACTAGTTATGATATTTCAATTTGATCGCGTTAGTATTTCTTGAGAAACTTTCGGGAAAATTAACTTAAACTCTCAAATTAACAACAAATACGTAAAACAAAAAAAAAATGAAATGAAAAAAAACTCACCCGTCCTGTGCAACTTATCTGAAATAAATTTTTCCACAGTGCATATATCCGATAAGAGTTCACTTGATTCACAAAATATCCAATACACAAACTGAAGACCTAAAGTTATTTTCAATAACTTTTCTGTAAAAATCAAATATATCGTGAACCTCTCAAAGATATATGATTCTGGATGAAAAGTTAACCGATTATTTCACTGAATTCCAATCTTAGAACCGAATGCGGATGATTCATTCTCGGGATTATTGGAAATTTGTAGCATTTTTCTTTATAACTCAGAGACTACTGGTCGGATATCATCCGGGTAAAAATTTTTAGGTTGAGTTATGCAACAGTAATCAACGTTGAGAATTTCACAAAAATTCGGTGGTAATTTTCCGAGAAATAATTTTTTTTTCCCTCCAACCCCCAATTTTAAGCCCTTAGGTTACACCAATCCTGCTGAAAAGCTTGGAGGATCAATCCCGAGCGACACATGATTTTTCTACCAAGTTTCACGAATTTCGGTTCAGTACTTTCCGAGAAAAGCTCTGGACAACGGACGGCGGACGGACGGATTTTTTTTTTTATTCGTTCATTCAAATCTACATACTCCAAAACGTAAACTCTGAAATTTTCAGGGGGGGTTAAAAATTTTTTTTTGTTGGTCGATCACTAAGGTTTATTATTTGATTTCATCAAATAATAAACCAAAACGGTCATCTAATTAACTTTCTTGTATCACAAAGTTACGTCGATGTATATCCGTGAGAATGGAATATTTCCATTATTCAACATTGAAACGAAAACTGTTCATTTCGGGAAATAGAAGATTCGACACATTTCAATATCAGTCAATAATGATATGACAAATATACCTGAAATATCAATTTACCAATGCAGTTTTGCCGAATCTGACAAATTTCCTGAGAAACCAGAACATTTCATTAAAATCTATAAAAAATGTTTTTTTCTGTTTTTTTCAGGTTAGACGGTCTACGACAAATACTCGACAATTATTCATAACATTTTTGATCGAATTCGATGCATAATTTAGAATGGCACTGCTAACTTTATATTAAGGTAGCAGAGCCACCCCTTTTAAAAAAAAACAAAGAGCGCGACAAATTTTTTGCCTTCACGACAAATATGTTTTGGTCGTCCTTCAATCGTTCAGCTCATTTCCGGTAGAAAAAACAGTCATCTAATTAACTTTCTTGTATCACAAAGTTACGTCGATGTATATCCGTGAGAATGGAATATTTCCATTATTCAGCATTGAAACAAAAATTGTTCATTTCGGAAAATAGAAGATTTAACATATACAACCCAATATCAGTCAATAATGATACGAAAAATATATCTGAAATATCAATTTACCAATCCGGTGTTGCCGAATCTGACAAATTTCCTAGAAAACAAGAACATTTCATTAAAACCTATGAAGAAATATTTTTTTCTGGTTTTTTCAGGTTAGATGGTCTGAGACAAATACTCGACTTAATATTAAGTTAGCAGAGCCACCCTAAAAAAAAACTGACTTTCCCACTGTTGGTGATCCCCTAATTATATTAACTTCTTGAAATTCTGTATGAACCTTCAAGCTTCAAAATTTCGATGAAGTACTGGGTTTCAATTCGATCAAATTCGTATTTCCGGAAATATTGGGAAAAAAAATGTGGAATGGGTATATGTTCGGAATTATTGTGCAAGTTTTACCCATTCACGAATTCGATGTTCATAATTAACGCCAAAACCTACTCTACAAATATCGAATTTCACGAAATATTACTTTCCTTAGGAAAATGTAGTTTTTTCGGGACTTCACAACATTTCTGAAGAAAAAGAAAGAAAGAGTCACACATTTCGATGAATTCACGAATTTTTCAAAAATAGACGTTACTTCTTCTCGCGATATATTAAGTGAAAGCAAAACTTTCGTTTTTCCTCTATCTAAACACTTCTTTGAATTGAAATAAAAACCTTTATAAATCAGCAGTTCCTTCAATTCTGTCCTTCTGTGGTTATTTTCAAATCAGAAAAAAACATAGCCATGTCTATGTGTATGAGAAAAACTCAATTTTCATTCAGATGAATCATCGCTGAATACTCTTATTAAAGTCACTGTAATGTGTATTACAGTGACTTTAACTAGTATAGAGTCACTGTAATGTGTATTAACATTGTTTAAACAATGCTATTAACATTGTTTAAGGAGAAGATAGAATTCTTTATTCCCATTGTTAGAAACCTTGGCAGACTCTTGAGTTTTTTCTACCTAACGATAGAGGGAGCTAAATCATGAATGTGAATTATTGAGTATGAATTCACAAGTCTTACTCTTTCAGGAACTGGTTGTCTATTTCATTAATAATAAATTAATCGATTAATAGCAGAATAAAAAAGTGAATACAGTGATTATATACAAGAATGAAGTCAAGTCATTAAATCATTGTGCACAGAGACATCTAGCGAGTAACAACATAAACAATTTCGAGTTTTCGTTTTGAAAGTTTCAATGAATTATGATATAATACACAGTTATTCCCATATACAATACACGAGTACAAAGAATAATAGAATATGAGTTGAATGTGTAAAATAAGACTCAAATTCATTCAGTGGATGTGTAGATATTGAATAAAAAATCAAGAGTAATCTCGTTTTTCTATGTGATAAATGACATGTCAAATTCTGTAATGCGCTGAAGCAGCTGAAGCCTTTTTGAAATCCTGTTTGTGAGAGGTTAAGGAACCACGTTGTGTGTTGTATTAAAGTAAGTTTAAATTTATTTTTCATTCATATTATTTATTCATATTTATCTCATATGACTATTATGTCACAGACCATATGTAATTATGTTCTTGCCGGTTCATGTATTATCTAAATTTGGATCTAATGGTAGTTTTTGTTTTCAGTAATGGCACCATAATATGAGATCGCCGTTGGGCTCCAAAGGGGTCACAAAACTACAAAAATTCCATCTGGAAAAACAAAGGCTGATAAAATCCGTCCTTCCAGGCTCAAGGGACGTTTGACGAAGCATTCCAAATTCGTGAGGGATCTAGTCCGAGAGGTTGTAGGACACGCTCCTTATGAAAAGAGGGCTATGGAATTGCTGAAGGTATCCAAAGATAAAAGGGCCCTTTAATTTTTGAAGCGCCGTTTGGGAACACACATCAGAGCCAAGAGGAAGCGTGAAGAAATGTCCAACATTCTTACACAAATGAGGAAGGCCCAAGCTCATGCCAAGTAAATGTAGCTTGTTTGTTTATAATAATAAAATTAAAAAAAAAATACTGCTGTATATTCCTTTTTCCTTGTCGAGGTTCACTGTAGTATACATACTTTCGAGTTCTGGGATGTATCTTAATCATATTCATTTCAATGCGAAATTCTGCATCTATTGGAGACCTTCAAAATTGTTCACATTAATATTCTTATTTGATACTTGGTATGATTGAACAGGTTTTTTTAAAAGCATTGTCAAACTCTATGAAATGAAAAATTCCATTACTCTATAGCATCAAGATAGTGAGTTAATGTATGTATGTTTATTAACTGCTGGTTTCATAAGTCATCATTGATTTCTTGAAGTTATGAGGTATTGTATGGAAAAGATAATTCATATCCCAAGCCAGTTGAGTGTCGATTTAGTTATATTATCTCATTTTGTTAATAGATAGAATGCTCTGATTTATAATTGTGATGTCATCAAAAAGAGTATTTGCTCCTATTGAGTTAAGATGTGTTGAAAATGACATGCTGCTTAATGTGAACACGATATGTCTGACCTCACCAAATTTGGCATGATTCCTCAAGCCGCCAATGTACATCAAGTAACAGAATTCAATTAGATCGTATATACACAAACAACTAATGAGTCCTGATATTTGTACCTTAGTTTTCTATCCGACTTACTAAAGTAGAATTGATGAAGGGGTGAAATTCACTTGTACCTTTGTAGAGAACAGTAGTATATCTTGTCTATGGTAGAGAACAAGTTTTCTATTCAAATATCCATTTAACCAATGATTCTGGAGATACCTTGTGTTTGTATCTATTCGAAATTATATTTTCCCAAAGTTTTCAGAAGTACCCAATCGGTCAACTTGCAATAGTATATTCCACTGAGAGGACGACTTCAGTTTTCATTTTGATTTCATTATTCTAGAATAAATATTCACACACTGCCAAGATTCAATTCGATCGAATAATAGCTATATAGTTCTCGAGTTATATGGAAAAATCAGAAATATAGGAGTAAAAATACTTTGCTGACTGCAATCGAACTATACCGTAAGCGAATAAAAGTCTATCACGCAAGTGGACAATTTTTAATGATTTTGATTCTTAACATACAAATATTTACCTATGTTTAGGCACCATTCGTTTCTTTATCAAGGCTCCTTTGTTGTTCAAGTAATCAAAGAAAAACTAGGAAAATAAGTAGGATTTAACATATGACGAAATGTTAATTTTATTTATTTATTTATAATAATATACAACTGTAAATCAAACCAAGTTTGTTGATATATTTTTTTAGTTCTCTTTTGAACTTTTGGTATTTTTCTTCTTTTTTCAAGTATTTGGGTAGTCCATTATATGACATTATCGCAGAATTTGTTGGAAGCGTTGACCCTTTTGTTGTCTTGAAAATGAAACCACTGTACAGATGATCGGCATTTCTTGTATCGTATTTGTGTTTATCAGAATGCTTCTTCAGATTCACCATTGATTTCGAAAGATCTCCATTCATATTATATATAAAGTTTCACTGCTCCTGTTTTACAGCCTTAGAGATTGGTAGTATTGGAAACTTTTTATACAAGTAGCTAGTGCTGGTCCCATACAGAAGATTATTTATTTTCTTAATTGCCCTATTTTATAGTTGTTGAAGTCTGCTCAGGTTTATTTTCGTCGTATTTCCCCAAATTGATGCCAGATATGTGAAAACAGAGTGCACACATGCATTGTAAAACATTAATCTGCAGTTTTGGGACATATACGGATTGGTATGACCTGATAGTTTCTCAGCTATTTCTTCTGTGTTAGTCCCAACTAAATCTTCGTCAGACCCAAGTAATTATATGTTTCAACTTTTCTTATTGTCAATAGCCAATAGTGAACAAAATATCTTTATATCTCTCGGAAGAATCTACCCAGAAACTTGATAATTGTAGAGTAGATTTGGAGTTGAATCAAGAAGGCCGATTTCGCTAATTTGTAAAATCCACCCAATGATTCCGCAGATGTACCCACTCAAAGGTTCATTTTCTCAATATTCTCAAAAAATACAGATCGCATCATAATAAAATCCAGTTCATGCGGCATTTCGTGGGGAACATACATTCTACCGGAAATGAGCTGAACGATTTAAGGACGACCAAAACATATTTGTCGTGAAAGAAAAAAATTTGCTCGCGCAGAGCCACCCCTTTGAAAAAAAACAAAGAGCGCAACAAGTTTTTTTTTTCACGACAAATAAGTCTTGGTCGTCCTTCAATCGTTCAGCTCAATTCCGGTAGAAAAAACGGTCATCTAATTAACTTTCTTGTATCACAAAGTTATTACGTCGATGTATATCCGTGAGAATGGAATATTTCCATTATTCAACATTGAAACGAAAACTGTTCATTTCGGGAAATAGAAGATTCGACACATTTCAATATCAGTCAATAATGATATGACAAATATACCTGAAATATCAATTTACCAATGCAGTTTTGCCGAATCTGACAAATTTCCTGAGAAACCAGAACATTTCATTAAAATCTATAAAAAATGTTTTTTTCAGGTTTGACGGTCTACGACAAATACTCGACAATTATTCATAACATTTTTGATCGAATTCGATGCATAATTTAGAATGGCACTGCTAACTTTATATTAAGCTAGGTAGCAGAGCCACCCCTTTAAAAAAAAACAAAGAGCGCGACAAATTTTTTGCTTTCACGACAAATATGTTTTGGTCGTCCTCCAATCGTGCAGCTCATTTCCGGTAGAAAAAACAGTCATCTAATTAACTTTCTTGTATCACAAAGTTACGTCGATGTATATCCGTGAGAATGGAATATTTCCATTATTCAGCATTGAAACAAAAATTGTTCATTTCGGAAAATAGAAGATTTAACATATACAACCCAATATCAGTCAATAATGATACGAAAAATATATCTGAAATATCAATTTACCAATCCGGTGTTGCCGAATCTGACAAATTTCCTAGAAAACAAGAACATTTCATTAAAACCTATGAAGAAATATTTTTTTCTGGTTTTTTCAGGTTAGATGGTCTGAGAGAAATACTCGACTTAATATTAAGTTAGCAGAGCCACCCTAAAAAAAAACTGACTTTCCCACTGTTGGTGATCCCCTAATTATATTAACTTCTTGAAATTCTGTATGAACCTTCAAGCTGCAAAATTTCGATGAAGTACTGGGTTTCAATTCGATCAAATTCGTATTTCCGGAAATATTGGGAAAATAAAATGTGGAATGGGTATATGTTCGGAATTATTGTGCAAGTTTTACCCATTCACGAATTCGATGTTCATAATTAACGCCAAAACCTACTCTACAAATATCGAATTTCACGAAATATTACTTTCCTTAGGAAAATGTAGTTTTTTCGCGACTTCACAACATTTCTGAAGAAAAAGAAAGAAAGAGTCAGGAAGTACTCGACTCATTACCTTCAGAAAGGTAGCGTCATATATTGGCAGCGAATTTTGGGGTTTTCACATTTTCCATCGTAGCTTACACATTTCGATGAATTCACGAATTTTTCAAAAATAGACGTTACTTCTTCTCGCGATATATTAAGTGAAAGCAAAACTTTCGTTTTTCCTCTGTCTAAACACTTCTTTGAATTGAAATAAAACCCTTTATAAATCAGCAGTTCCTACAATTCTGTCCTTCTGTGGTTATTTTCAAATCAGAAAAAAACATAGCCATGTCTATGTGTATGAGAAAAACTCAATTTTCATTCAGATGAATCATCGCTGAATACTCTTATTAAAGTCACTGTAATGTGTATTACAGTGACTTTAACTAGTATAGAGTCACTGTAATGTGTATTAACATTGTTTAAACAATGCTATTAACATTGTTTAAGGAGAAGATAGAATTCTTTATTCCCATTGTTAGAAACCTTGGCAGACTCTTGAGTTTCTTCTACCTAACGATAGAGGGAGCTAAATCATGAATGTGAATTATTGAGTATGAATTCACAAGTCTTGCTCTTTCAGGAACTGGTTGTCTATTTCATTAATAATAAATTAATCGATTAATAGCAGAATAAAAAAGTGAATACAGTGATTATATACAAGAATGAAGTCAAGTCATTAAATCATTGTGCACAGAGACATCTAGCGAGTAACAACATACACAATTTCGAGTTTTCGTTTTGAAAGTTTCAATGAATTATGATATAATACACAGTTATTCCCATATTCAATACACGAGTACAAAGAATAATAGAATATGAGTTGAATGTGTAAAATAAGACTCATATATTGTCTACTCAACTCCCCTGACTGATAAAGAGGACTGCATAGAACGAGTCAGAAATGCGTTCAGGTTTGTTTAGATTTTTAGATTCATAGTTTTGAAACTCAATTTGGTTTTTGAACACTTTTGCAGATCTCTTCCTCCCGATGAAATAAGAAGAGCAACGCACGAAGCATTCCTGAGACGTATAAATAAATGTCTAGAAATTAACGGTCAAAACTTTGAGCATCTTCTCTAGTTATAACTGCGAGAGTTTGCCATGGTTCTCCTAATAGTAACTTGAAGTCGGTTTCAAGAAGGGGTGAAAAATCTACAGCATGGTTCAAATAACAGTTCCTGAAAATTTCATCTTTTTGGCGTGAAGGGAAAAGAAATAGCTGAAAATTCAAGACGAAAAACAGTTTTTTGTGAATAACTCAGAAAATATCCATTTTAGGGCAAGGGTGTGATGCATACACTCACATTATTTTTTAACGTAGACTCAATATCTGCCATAAAAAAATGGGGTTCTAATTTGAAAAAATTGATTTTTCACGATTTTGTCATTCCTAACTTTGAAAGCGATTTTTTCACCCCCTGTATCATGAATCGCGATTTCGATTTTTAAAGTGGATACATCAATCTTACATCTTGAAAAATCCCAAAAATGAAAATTTTCCATCCAAAAACCTCGAAGTTATTCTTGTTTCAGCGGAGCTCTATTTTCGATTTTTTTTTCGAATTTTCCCGCTCAGAGAGAATTTTCCAACCAAAACTGAAAAATGCTACATCAAAATAAATTGAAATTTTCTAAGGAATCTATTTCTGCAATAAAAAAATGGTGTTCTAATTTGAAAAACGGAAGTTGACGTCATTTCCGGAAAAACCGAAGGTGCTCATGCCTTGAAAATATTTTAGATTTCATCAGCATCGTGAAATACTTATAAGTGCTGAATTTCATGAAAATACGTTCAGTAGTTTCCCGTATAAATATGGGTGAGGTTCCTCGTCAAAGACCCTGTATATTAGCACAGATCTGTGATATTAGATTATCTATATTCAATGAACTCTATATTATATACCTGGAAGGGACCCGTTTTGAGCGACAAGTGAAGCCAATTCGTTGCTTATGCAACCCGCGAAGTGGACGGGTATCTATCTCTTTCTTCCTCATTGCAGTAAAGGGAACTCTGTCGCATTTATTCTGAATCTTTTTAATTTTTCATTTCAAATAAGGAAAACCTGAATTTTTTTCTGACTAATTCGTGAAGAAGGCAGGATTGAAGAAGATCGCACATGTTCAAGAGAAGTTTCAACTTAGTGAGCGGTTTTTCTGGAGAACAGCGCGTTATCATCCTCCGTAAATTTGCGTTTTTTTGCCGAAAATGGTTCCAAGCGACCAGGTTGGACTCACTGATGAAGAGTTCAATGTCTAATCGAATTCTACTCAGCCACCCGTTGCCACGATAACTTACTACCGAGAAAAGCTATAGCGACTTAAAAAATTCAAAGAAGTTCGTTAATGGGCGAAATTTACCTAACAATTTCGAGGTTATATCCATTTCAAATATATTATTTTATTTCCTCTATATCTCAAGAAGTACTGATGCGATTAGATTGAAACTTGCCAACTGATTGCATGAAGAATCGTTAAAACAAATTTTTTTCGGAAACTATCATTGAGATTTCAATGAAACTTGGCGCAGACCTTGAAGTCGAATCTGAATAGCAATGTTCGAAATTTCAGCTCGATGCGACACACATTTCCAAAAATATCGGAAAAAGGTATGTCAAATTTCGCATTGGCAATGAATTTTAACCAGCGCTTAAATTTTCCTGACTTCAAGTCAGTGCTTTTCGAGAAGTATTTTCCTATGTTCCTATTATTTAAATTTATTTTTATGATGATGAAACTATCGTCAATCGTCAATGCACAGCTCACACCAACATAATTCTTCACTTTTTGAACCACACGCGGTGAAGGCAGAGAAAGTAATGGCATATCAGAGAAAAATAGACATTCATTTTCAAAAATGTTGCACTTTCTAAACGATGTAATACCCAAACCACCTGAATTTCCAAGTAAAACCAAATTTGAGCCGTTAAACACCATTTACTTCAATGTACAGGTGGGTAGTTCGTGAACGAACTAGTTCAAATGAACTATTCTTTATGAAGAACGAAACGAACTAGTTCATCAAGTATGTACAGAATAGTTCTCAGCGAACTAGATGAATTTATTCGCTGGACCGGAGCCGTCACCGTAACGTTGTGGTCGTAAATCGAAGACATGAGACATACGATCCATTTGATTCGTTCACTGTGAACTATTCTAGATATAGTATAGTGGTATCTACGTTGGTATCGTACCGAGTAATTCTGAATGTAGGCAAGGACCTGAGCTTGAGGACTGATATGATATATTAGATCAAGTCATAGACAAGATATACTTTACTAGGTTAGATATTTGGATTAATTCGCGGTTGGGTTGTAGAATGGGCAATGTTTGAGCGTAGTTAGCGCTCATCAGCAAGGCACCGGCCTAGGATAATAATATGATTTTTATCAGCCGCTGTAAAATATTTTTTAACTATTTCCCCCTCGGCTCCTCTCTTTGCACTTTTTCATGGTAATACTTGACGATCATTTTTTGCACGCGTGTTCTGGAAAACCTGTGGTTTTTTTTCGTACAAATATCTGTAATTTTCTATTTTTTTCTCGAAAATAGTCTCAAACGACTAGGTTGGACTAACTGATGACGAATCCGATTTCAAAATCAATTATGTCCAGCTGACTGTCGCCTGGCAAAGGACACACTAACTGTCGAAAGGAACAAGAAAGCGACTTGAAACTTTTAGGGAAGGTCGCACACATTAAAATGCGATGGTTAAGTTCGTTAATCAGCCAATTGAGCCAAATGGTTTCGGAGTTATATTCATTTGAATTTTTGGAATTTTTTCTTGATATCTCAGAACTACTAACGTGAGCGATAGAATTGAAACTTGGTAGATAGTTGAATCATACCGACGCGCAACTTCGTTTGTTTGGATCGTATGGTTAGAAAATAAATTTTTTTTTCCAAATTTCAGACTCAATATGTATTTCTGGACATATTAGACATCAATATGTCAAATTTCGTGATTTGTCCGCGGTATCGTAATTTTTCCAAGATAACTCAAAAAATACTGATCCATTAATAATAAAACTTGATAACTAGTTGAAACAAGCGGGTGCACAATTTGTGCAAAATTTCGTGATGATCGTTTAATTAAAAAGAGTTCGAAAACATTTTGATTCCAAATTTTGTTGAAAAAAATTCGTGCATATTGCAGAACATTGTAAAAAAATCATTATATTTTAGTGAGAAGGAGGTCACGTTACTAAATGTTGGGCAAAGCGATCGATGGATTATCTGGATATCAGTTCTATGAAACAATCCATTGAGAGAAAGTAGAATGGAAGATGTAATTTTTTTATTGGATTTCATATAATTGTTCCCATTGTAATTGTTCAGCCCATTATATTCCACTTCTCATTGAACATTTCGACTTATTCAATGTTAATACACATTACAGTGACTCTATACTAGTTAAAGTCACTGTAATACACATTACAGTGACTTTAATAAGAGTATTCAGCGATGATTCATCTGAATGAAAATTGAGTTTTTCTCATACACATAGACATGGCTATGTTTTTTTCTGATTTGAAAATAACCACAGAAGGACAGAATTGTAGGAACTGCTGATTTATAAAGGGTTTTATTTCAATTCAAAGAAGTGTTTAGACAGAGGAAAAACGAAAGTTTTGCTTTCACTTAATATATCGCGAGAAGAAGTAACGTCTATTTTTGAAAAATTCGTGAATTCATCGAAATGTGTAAGCTACGATGGAAAATGTGAAAACCCCAAAATTCGCTGCCAATATATGACGCTACCTTTCTGAAGGTAATGAGTCGAGTACTTCCTGACTCTTTCTTTCTTTTTCTTCAGAAATGTTGTGAAGTCGCGAAAAAACTACATTTTCCTAAGGAAAGTAATATTTCGTGAAATTCGATATTTGTAGAGTAGGTTTTGGCGTTAATTATGAACATCGAATTCGTGAATGGGTAAAACTTGCACAATAATTCCGAACATATACCCATTCCACATTTTATTTTCCCAATATTTCCGGAAATACGAATTTGATCGAATTGAAACCCAGTACTTCATCGAAATTTTGCAGCTTGAAGGTTCATACAGAATTTCAAGAAGTTAATATAATTAGGGGATCACCAACAGTGGGAAAGTCAGTTTTTTTTAGGGTGGCTCTGCTAACTTAATATTAAGTCGAGTATTTGTCTCAGACCATCTAACCTGAAAAAACCAGAAAAAAATATTTCTTCATAGGTTTTAATGAAATGTTCTTGTTTTCTAGGAAATTTGTCAGATTCGGCAACACCGGATTGGTAAATTGATATTTCAGATATATTTTTCGTATCATTATTGACTGATATTGGGTTGTATATGTTAAATCTTCTATTTTCCGAAATGAACAATTTTTGTTTCAATGCTGAATAATGGAAATATTCCATTCTCACGGATATACATCGACGTAACTTTGTGATACAAGAAAGTTAATTAGATGACTGTTTTTTCTACCGGAAATGAGCTGCACGATTGGAGGACGACCAAAACATATTTGTCGTGAAAGCAAAAAATTTGTCGCGCTCTTTGTTTTTTTTTAAAGGGGTGGCTCTGCTACCTAGCTTAATATAAAGTTAGCAGTGCCATTCTAAATTATGCATCGAATTCGATCAAAAATGTTATGAATAATTGTCGAGTATTTGTCGTAGACCGTCAAACCTGAAAAAAACATTTTTTATAGATTTTAATGAAATGTTCTGGTTTCTCAGGAAATTTGTCAGATTCGGCAAAACTGCATTGGTAAATTGATATTTCAGGTATATTTGTCATATCATTATTGACTGATATTGAAATGTGTCGAATCTTCTATTTCCCGAAATGAACAGTTTTCGTTTCAATGTTGAATAATGGAAATATTCCATTCTCACGGATATACATCGACGTAATAACTTTGTGATACAAGAAAGTTAATTAGATGACCGTTTTTTCTACCGGAATTGAGCTGAACGATTGAAGGACGACCAAGACTTATTTGTCGTGAAAAAAAAACTTGTTGCGCTCTTTGTTTTTTTTCAAAGGGGTGGCTCTGCGCGAGCAAATTTTTTTCTTTCACGACAAATATGTTTTGGTCGTCCTTAAATCGTTCAGCTCATTTCCGGTAGAATGTATATGTTCCCCACGAAATGCCGCATGAACTGGATTTTATTATGATGCGATCTGTATTTTTTGAGAATATTGAGAAAATGAACCTTTGAGTGGGTACATCTGCGGAATCATTGGGTGGATTTTACAAATTAGCGAAATCGGCCTTCTTGATTCAACTCCAAATCTACTCTACAATTATCAAGTTTCTGGGTAGATTCTTCCGAGAGATATAAAGATATTTTGTTCACTATTGGCTATTGACAATAAGAAAAGTTGAAACATATAATTACTTGGGTCTGACGAAGATTTAGTTGGGACTAACACAGAAGAAATAGCTGAGAAACTATCAGGTCATACCAATCCGTATATGTCCCAAAACTGCAGATTAATGTTTTACAATGCATGTGTGCACTCTGTTTTCACATATCTGGCATCAATTTGGGGAAATACGACGAAAATAAACCTGAGCAGACTTCAACAACTATAAAATAGGGCAATTAAGAAAATAAATAATCTTCTGTATGGGACCAGCACTAGCTACTTGTATAAAAAGTTTCCAATACTACCAATCTCTAAGGCTGTAAAACAGGAGCAGTGAAACTTTATATATAATATGAATGGAGATCTTTCGAAATCAATGGTGAATCTGAAGAAGCATTCTGATAAACACAAATACGATACAAGAAATGCCGATCATCTGTACAGTGGTTTCATTTTCAAGACAACAAAAGGGTCAACGCTTCCAACAAATTCTGCGATAATGTCATATAATGGACTACCCAAATACTTGAAAAAAGAAGAAAAATACCAAAAGTTCAAAAGAGAACTAAAAAAATATATCAACAAACTTGGTTTGATTTACAGTTGTATATTATTATAAATAAATAAATAAAATTAACATTTCGTCATATGTTAAATCCTACTTATTTTCCTAGTTTTTCTTTGATTACTTGAACAACAAAGGAGCCTTGATAAAGACACGAATGCTGCCTAAACATAGGTAAATATTTGTATGTTAAGAATCAAAATCATTAAAAATTGTCCACTTGCGTGATAGACTTTTATTCGCTTACGGTATAGTTCGATTGCAGTCAGCAAAGTATTTTTACTCCTATATTTCTGATTTTTCCATATAACTCGAGAACTATATAGCTATTATTCGATCGAATTGAATCTTGGCAGTGTGTGAATATTTATTCTAGAATGATGAAATCAAAATGAAAACTGAAGTCGTCCTCTCAGTGGAATATACTATTGCAAGTTGACCGATTGGGTACTTCTGAAAACTTTGGGAAAATATAATTTCGAATAGATACAAACACAAGGTATCTCCAGAATCATTGGTTAAATGGATATTTGAATAGAAAACTTGTTCTCTACCATAGACAAGATATACTACTGTTCTCTACAAAGGTACAAGTGAATTTCACCCCTTCATCAATTCTACTTTAGTAAGTCGGATAGAAAACTAAGGTACAAATATCAGGACTCATTAGTTGTTTGTGTATATACGATCTAATTGAATTCTGTTACTTGATGGACATTGGCGGCTTGAGGAATCATGCCAAATTTGGTGAGGTCAGACATATCGTGTTCACATTAAGCAGCATGTCATTTTCAACACATCTTAACTCAATAGGAGCAAATACTCTTTTTGATGACATCACAATTATAAATCAGAGCATTCTATCTATTAACAAAATGAGATAATATAACTAAATCGACACTCAACTGGCTTGGGATATGAATTATCTTTTCCATACAATACCTCATAACTTCAAGAAATCAATGATGACTTATGAAACCAGCAGTTAATAAACATACATACATTAACTCACTATCTTGATGCTATAGAGTAATGGAATTTTTCATTTCATAGAGTTTGACAATGCTTTTAAAAAAACCTGTTCAATCATACCAACTATCAAATAAGAATATTAATGTGAACAATTTTGAAGGTCTCCAATAGATGCAGAATTTCGCATTGAAATGAATATGATTAAGATACATCTCAGAACTCGAAAGTATGTATACTACAGTGAACCTCGACAAGGAAAAAGGAATATACAGCAGTATTTTTTTTTTAATTTTATTATTATAAACAAACAAGCTACATTTACTTGGCATGAGCTTGGGCCTTCCTCATTTGTGTAAGAATGTTGGACATTTCTTCACGCTTCCTCTTGGCTCTGATGTGTGTTCCCAAACGGCGCTTCAAAAATTAAAGGGCCCTTTTATCTTTGGATACCTTCAGCAATTCCATAGCCCTCTTTTCATAAGGAGCGTGTCCTACAACCTCTCGGACTAGATCCCTCACGAATTTGGAATGCTTCGTCAAACGTCCCTTGAGCCTGGAAGGACGGATTTTATCAGCCTTTGTTTTTCCAGATGGAATTTTTGTAGTTTTGTGACCCCTTTGGAGCCCAACGGCGATCTCATATTATGGTGCCATTACTGAAAACAAAAACTACCATTAGATCCAAATTTAGATAATACATGAACCGGCAAGAACATAATTACATATGGTCTGTGACATAATAGTCATATGAGATAAATATGAATAAATAATATGAATGAAAAATAAATTTAAACTTACTTTAATACAACACACAACGTGTTTCCTTAACCTCTCACAAACAGGATTTCAAAAAGGCTTCAGCTGCTTCAGCGCATTACAGAATTTGACATGTCATTTATCACATAGAAAAACGAGATTACTCTTGATTTTTTATTCAATATCTACACATCCACTGAATGAATTTGAGTCTTATTTTACACATTCAACTCATATTCTATTATTCTTTGTACTCGTGTATTGTATATAGGAATAACTGTGTATTATATCATAATTCATTGAAACTTTCAAAACGAAAACTCGAAATTGTTTATGTTGTTACTCGCTAGATGTCTCTGTGCACAATGATTTAATGACTTGACTTCATTCTTGTATATAATCACTGTATTCACTTTTTTATTCTGCTATTAATCGATTAATTTATTATTAATGAAATAGACAACCAGTTCCTGAAAGAGTAAGACTTGTGAATTCATACTCAATAATTCACATTCATGATTTAGCTCCCTCTATCGTTAGGTAGAAAAAACTCAAGAGTCTGCCAAGGTTTCTAACAATGGGAATAAAGAATTCTATCTTCTCCTTAAACAATGTTAATAGCATTGTTTAAACAATGTTAATACACATTACAGTGACTCTATACTAGTTAAAGTCACTGTAATACACATTACAGTGACTTTAATAAGAGTATTCAGCGATGATTCATCTGAATGAAAATTGAGTTTTTCTCATACACATAGACATGGCTATGTTTTTTTCTGATTTGAAAATAACCACAGAAGGACAGAATTGAAGGAACTGCTGATTTATAAAGGTTTTTATTTCAATTCAAAGAAGTGTTTAGATAGAGGAAAAACGAAAGTTTTGCTTTCACTTAATATATCGCGAGAAGAAGTAACGTCTATTTTTGAAAAATTCGTGAATTCATCGAAATGTGTAAGCTACGATGGAAAATGTGAAAACCCCCAAATTTCGCTGCCAATATATGACGCTACCTTTCTGAAGGTAATGAGTCGAGTACTTCCTGACTCTTTCTTTCTTTTTCTTCAGAAATGTTGTGAAGTCGCGAAAAAACTACATTTTCCTAAGGAAAGTAATATTTCGTGAAATTCGATATTTGTAGAGTAGGTTTTGGCGTTAATTATGAACATCGAATTCGTGAATGGGTAAAACTTGCACAATAATTCCGAACATATACCCATTCCACATTTTTTTTCCCAATATTCCCGGAAATACGAATTTGATCGAATTGAAACCCAGTACTTCATCGAAATTTTGCAGCTTGAAGGTTCATAAAGAATTTCAAGAAGTTAATATAATTAGGGGATCACCAACAGTGGGAAAGTCAGTTTTTTTTTAGGGTGGCTCTGCTAACTTAATATTAAGTCGAGTATTTGTCTCAGACCATCTAACCTGAAAAAACCAGAAAAAAATATTTCTTCATAGGTTTTAATGAAATGTTCTTGTTTTCTAGGAAATTTGTCAGATTCGGCAACACCGGATTGGTAAATTGATATTTCAGATATATTTTTCGTATCATTATTGACTGATATTGGGTTGTATATGTTAAATCTTCTATTTTCCGAAATGAACAATTTTTGTTTCAATGCTGAATAATGGAAATATTCCATTCTCACGGATATACATCGACGTAACTTTGTGATACAAGAAAGTTAATTAGATGACTGTTTTTTCTACCGGAAATGAGCTGAACGATTGAAGGACGACCAAAACATATTTGTCGTGAAGGCAAAAAATTTGTCGCGCTTTTGTTTTTTTTTAAAAGGGGTGGCTCTGCTACCTGCTTAATATAAAGTTAGCAGTGCCATTCTAAATTATGCATCGAATTCGATCAAAAATGTTATGAATAATTGTCGAGTATTTGTCGTAGACCGTCTAACCTGAAAAAAACAGAAAAAAACATTTTTTATAGATTTTAATGAAATGTTCTGGTTTCTCAGGAAATTTGTCAGATTCGGCAAAACTGCATTGGTAAATTGATATTTCAGGTATATTTGTCATATCATTATTGACTGATATTGAAATGTGTCGAATCTTCTATTTCCCGAAATGAACAGTTTTCGTTTCAATGTTGAATAATGGAAATATTCCATTCTCACGGATATACATCGACGTAACTTTGTGATACAAGAAAGTTAATTAGATGACCGTTTTGGTTTATTATTTGATGAAATCAAATAATAAACCTTAGTGATCGACCAACAAAAAAAAATTTTTAACCCCCCCTGAAAATTTCACAGTTTACGTTTTGGAGTATGTAGATTTGAATGAACGAATAAAAAAAAAAATCCGTCCATCCGCCGTCCGTTGTCCAGAGCTTTTCTCGGAAAGTACTGAACCGAAATTCGTGAAACTTGGTAGAAAAATCATGTGTCGCTCGGGATTGATCCTCCAAGCTTTTCAGCAGGATTGGTGTAACCTAAGGGCTTAAAATTGGGGGTTGGAGGGAAAAAAAAATTATTTCTCGGAAAATTACCACCGAATTTTTGTGAAATTCTCAACGTTGATTACTGTTGCATAACTCAACCTAAAAATTTTTACCCGGATGATATCCGACCAGTAGTCTCTGAGTTATAAAGAAAAATGCTACAAATTTCCAATAATCCCGAGAATGAATCATCCGCATTCGGTTCTAAGATTGGAATTCAGTGAAATAATCGGTTAACTTTTCATCCAGAATCATATATCTTTGAGAGGTTCACGATATATTTGATTTTTACAGAAAAGTTATTGAAAATAACTTTAGGTCTTCAGTTTGTGTATTGGATATTTTGTGAATCAAGTGAACTCTTATCGGATATATGCACTGTGGAAAAATTTATTTCAGATAAGTTGCACAGGACGGGTGAGTTTTTTTTCATTTCATTTTTTTTTTGTTTTACGTATTTGTTGTTAATTTGAGAGTTTAAGTTAATTTTCCCGAAAGTTTCTCAAGAAATACTAACGCGATCAAATTGAAATATCATAACTAGTTGTGAAATATCGACGCTCAATTTAATGCATGATTTCGTGAGAATTGTATTGGAAAAAAATTGAATTTTTTCTAAACATTTTTTTCGGAAGCTATTCATTAAAGTTCAATATAATTTGGTACAGGTCTTAGTCAACATTTTGAAACCATATTTATTTGCAGAGATATTGGCGGAAAATTTTGTGGCTATTTTAAATTTTGAGGTTATTTCCCTTATATGTCAAAAGGCGCAAACGCTTTCTGATTTGAATTTCATTTCTATTTGTGTAATACCGACACGCAATTTAATAAGTAATATCGTGAAGATCGTACTGGCAAAATATTAGTAAAAAATATTTTTCGGAAATTTAACTTAACTTTAACGCAAGAAACAACATAGTGACTTGACCTTCGTAAAGTAGTTTTTTAAGAAACTCAACACCAAGATAATTTTCTCTTCAACTCCAATATTTCATAGGAAATGTGATTTGGAATGAAAAATATTTAAGATTTTTATGAATAACATCCTCTAGGCTTAATTATAAAGTGATTGTTTCAATTCTTTCCAGCAAAATTTTCGTTATATGTTGATACCTTAGTGAATAGGTTTATCTACCATATTTCGGGAATATATTTAGATGAGACAGACAACATGGATACGGTAATTGATTATCGGTGACAGGACTGATAATTCTGATGATCAGTCGGACATAAAAACTCCATCTCATTGTCGTAACTCGACAGATTTGTCCCCAGATAATTAGGGAATACGGCCCTGTGCGGTCACCTGCATTGGTCTCACTTTTCGAGCGACCTAAGGCGGTTCGCTCTTCAAGTGGTTTTGTGCGTTATTATAAACATAGACATATTTAGGCATGTAAGATTTATCCTTGGGGATATTTGAAAATTCCAGACATAAGTCAGTCGGGATCGGAATTGGAAGCGATAAGCTTGAGGTCGAAAACGCCGAGGCTCGGCTCAAATATTTAAAATAGGTTTTTTACGTTTTTGTTCATATTTTCACACGATCGATTATTTCGTATCGGCACTAGTCTAGTATATTCATTTTACAACTAGGAATCGAATTAAAGTGTGTTTTTTTTTAACTGTTCAGTTTGATTTTGAAAACTTTCGAACCTCCTAGACGCCAGATCCTAACGGTGTGTAGGACTTCGGCGGGGAATTCACAACACTCATAGTAATACCACAGAATAGAGAAGTATATATATATAATACTTCTCTATTCTGTGGTAATACTAAGGAATCACAAAAAACACGAAGAAAGTTGCTAAAAATCTTCTTCAGGTATCTACATTTTACTGACTGATGGTATGTAGTACAACATGGTTTAAATATGGTCCAGAACGTGCCTAAATAATTATACAAAGCGTAAAAGTGAGAGTAGGTATAAATTGGGGTTTGCCACAGAGTTTTTAGGTTACAGAAAAATATTCAGTAGTGGAGAGCTATTCACATCTGTTTGTTCATTCAATAGGATTTTGTGGGTGTTGTACCTATTGATTTCTAACGACTCTAGGAGTTATGTAGGTACTTTTGGTTTCGACGTGGATAATTTTGTAGTTACTATTGAATTGAAATATTTCACATGAATTTCTTCATGGAATTGATTTTCGTTTCCCAGATAGCACACCATATCCCCAGTATATCCTCTCAATATCCTATTCGTGGCGTATGTCCCAGGACATTGGGAGGATATACGGGGGATGTACAATTGGGTATATCTCTATGATTTAGGGTTCGTATATACCAAGTATGTCCTCTGAGTAACTGCAACATGCACATTAAATTTTCGACACTGAGAGGACATACTTGGGATGTACAACTTGGGATATCCCCACGATTTAG
Organism: Myrrha octodecimguttata; assembly: GCA_958510865.1. Taxonomy (NCBI): domain Eukaryota; kingdom Metazoa; phylum Arthropoda; class Insecta; order Coleoptera; family Coccinellidae; genus Myrrha; species Myrrha octodecimguttata. The sequence continues at coordinate 39,537,029 of OY294057.1, forward strand.
GATACGTATATCCAATTCCAGCTATCTATGGTTCATCGAGATGAATCAGCTGATGGGGGGACAGCCTGTCAAACGTTGAAAGTAAAACAACACAACCTCACTTTCCCGATTTGTTTATGTTATGAAGTACAATATTTTCAACAATATTTTCAACAATTTCAGGATAAATTCACAAGTTAAAATGATTTATATTAATAGAATTGGTGAATAACTAGGCCAAGTTATTGTTTCGTTGTGAAATACAACATAAATACACCTAGAGACGAAAGAATCCGATGTTTCAGATATATTGTACTGTAGACTTTATATTTGCATTTTTGACCCATTCCCCTACATTTTATCTGGTATTGGAAGAAACAGAATACTATGTGAACTATCCCAGAGAAGGCAATCATACTATATTCTCGCCATAAATTGAAAAAACTGTTCTGACAAAGTAACAAACTATGGTAGAGTTCGTTGGAGACGTTTCCACACTGGTGAATGAATTATGTTAAGACTATCTAGTCAATTTGTTCTGTTTAATAAGTTAAATCATGATGAGATAACCATGATAAGAATATTTCGTGTTTATTATACACATTTCATGAATGATATCAACCTATGATAGCTGGCGTTATGATGGACAAACCCATCCTGATTGTTTACCACTCACATCTCTATATGTTGTATAAATTGTATGTATTACAAATAATAATGAACCAGATAACTTCCTCTGTTCTCAACCGAACATATTCCGACGTGGCTCGACTACCCAAGGATGGAACTTCTACATTTTGTTGTTTGTAATATGTTTCGAATTGAACTTATTGTCAATTAAAAATTATGAAAGCCTTAACGTTGCATCTGCATAATAAAAAACATTTTATATGGATAGTAAAGCATTTTTTGAGGATGAATCGAAATCGGTGTTCAAGGAAAAAATTTCATATGAATTATTTTATTTGTAACATATATGTAGTATAATAAATATATGATTGAATATTATGATAGCACTGACATAGCAACTGCAGTCCAATATTATAGTAATTTGATAATTTGCAACATATAATGTTATTTGAAATAGTACTGAGAAGTTCTCTGGAACCCATGTTTTTTCCATTCCATACATTTGTTGGATTTCATTCTGCTGTTTATTTTCAGGAATAAATGAGCCAAACATTTTACTGTTTCAGTTTCAATAGTTATACCTATAATGAATGCTATCTCTGATGTTGATACTCTAGGCTTTAAAAGACAAGTATAAATACTGCAATTTTCATTTACATCGTTTTGAATGATTATCATCTGAGATTGAATATCAGTTAATCAGATCCATTATCACGAAATTTCACTTGTGAAGTCACTAAAATCTCCAAATAATCGCTCTTCGCCAATGTAAACAAAGGGAATGTATTCCTTCGTCTCTCGGTGTATTTATATGTTGAATTTCACAACGACACACTAACTTGGCCTAGTAATCCACCAATTCTATTAATATAAATCATTTTAACTTGTGAATTCATCCTGAAATTGTTGAAAATGATTTACTTCATAACATAAACAAAACGGGAAAGTGAGGTTGTGTTGTTTTACTTTCAACGTTTGACAGGCTGTCCCCCCATCGGCCATGTTGTGACGTCAGCTGGAATTGCTCTATTATGTCCTCTAGTAGCTGCGAATGCTGCGATGCAATCCAAGTCAAATTTTTCGAAATACTCCTTCGCGTTAATTGCTGGTTCAAATACCAATAAGAGCCAGAATGTTTATGGGTTTGATCTATGTTGTATCATTTAATAACGAAAAATATCCAACTTGAGGTGTGAAATCGAATCATTCACTTTTTTAATATATCTGGGTGCATATCTGAAAGCTGAGATCAATGAATATCATTTGTGGATTATGAAAAAATCAGAAATAATCTGATAATATAAGAAAATTCAATGTAGCAACGTGAGTAATGTGATAATATATTATTAGATCATTGATTATCGATCACACAGATTAGGAAGTTATAAGTTTATATTACTTTATGTTCTGTGGTTCATAATCTATGATCGGTCAATCATGGCATTTGACAGATTCTGCGTTGATCGGTATTTTTTTATTTTTTTGCTTCTTTTCTTGACTTTGAGTAATATTAATTATGGGCATTACAAAACACAAGAACTGATGAAATGGTATACTTGTCGTCTTCAGTAACCTCGTTCTGCATTCGTCCATTTCGAAACCAATGTGAAGTTGGCAGGTAGAGCTGGCAGGCAAAACTTCCGGAGATACCCGAACAGCCAGTGGCGTCGGAGAAATCGAATGCTTCCGCGAATTCGATGAGATCCACTCAGTTTATGTTCAATATGATGGAAGTTATACCTCATCCGAACTGACGGAATATATCCAAACAATTTATTATTATTATTACCAGCGCTGTTCTCAATTATAATCAGATGTTTTCTCATGAAAGTAAGAGACATTTGTCATAGTTAAATACTTGCACTCGATTTGGAAAAGGACCCTTTCTAGTGTCGGACTGATCAAATATTCATGAATTTTTTAGGTATTTTTGCCCACAGCAGCTGTGATAAAATGAATGCGGATGCCTTCTTATGTCTAAGGAAAATACGTTTTTCATAAAATAATGGCCTGCACTTGATTGGGAAAAAAATACCAGAGTCGGATCGAACAAATTTTCATGAATTTTTTTAGGTACTTTTGCCCTCAGCAGCTGCGATAAAATAAATACAGATACTTTTCAATAGCTAAGAAGAACTCGTTTTTCATAAAATAATCGCTTGCACTTGATTGGGAAAAAAGTACCAGAGTCGGATCTAACAAATTTTCAGGAATTTTTTTAGGTACTTTTGCCCTCAGCAGCTGAGATGAAATAAATAAAGATGCTTTCTAATGGCAAAGGAGAACTCTTTTTTCATAAAATAATCGCTTGCACTTGATTGGGAAAAAAATAACAGAGCCGGATCGAACGAATTTTCATGAATTTTTTTAGGTACTTTGCCCTCAGCAGCTGCGATGAAATAAAAACAGATGCTTCTCAATAGCTAAAAAGAACTCGTTTTTCATAAAACAATCGCTTGCACTTGATTGGGAAAAAAATACCAGAGTCGGATCGAACAAATTTTCATGAATTTTTTTAGGTACTTTTGCCCTCAGCAGCTACGATGAAATAAATACAGAAGCTTTTCAATGACTAGGAAGAACTCGTTTTTCATAAAATAATCGCTTGCACTTGATTGGGAAAAAAGTACCAGAGTCGGATCTAACAAATTTTCAGGAATTTTTTTAGGTACTTTTGCCCTCAGCAGCTGCGATGAAATAAATAAAGATGCTTTCTAATGGCAAAGAAGAACTCTTTTTTCATAAAATAATCGCTTGCACTTGATTGGGAAAAAAATAACAGAGCCGGATCGAACGAATTTTCATGAATTTTTTTAGGTACTTTTGCCCTCAGCAGCTGCGATGAAATAAATACAGAAGCTTTTCAATGACTAAGAAGAACTCGTTTTCCATAAAATAATCGCTTGCACTTGATTGGGAAAAAAGTACCAGAGTCGGATCTAACAAATTTTCATGAATTTTTTTAGGTACTTTTGCCCTCAGCAGCTACGATAAAATAAATACAGATACTTTTCAATAGCTAAGAAGAACCCGTTTTTCATAAAATAATCGCTTGCACTTGATTGGGAAAAAAATACCAGAGCCGGATCGAACAAATTTTCATGAATTTTTTTAGGTACTTTTGCCCTCAGCAGCTGCGATAAAAAAATAAAGATACTTTTCAATAGCTAAGAAGAACCCGTTTTTCATAAAATAATCGCTTGCACTTGATTGGGAAAAAAGTACCAGAGTCGGATCTAACAAATTTTCATGAATTTTTTTAGGTACTTTTGCCCTCAGCAGCTACGATAAAATAAATACAGATACTTTTCAATAGCTAAGAAGAACCCGTTTTTCATAAAATAATCGCTTGCACTTGATTGGGAAAAAAATACCAGAGCCGGATCGAACAAATTTTCATGAATTTTTTTAGGTACTTTTGCCCTCAGCAGCTGCGATAAAAAAATAAAGATACTTTTCAATAGCTAAGAAGAACCCGTTTTTCATAAAATAATCGCTTGCACTTGATTGGGAAAAAAATACCAGAGTCGGATCGAACGAATTTTCATGAATTTTTTTAGGTACTTTTGCCCTCAGCAGCTACGATAAAATGAATACAGATACTTTTCAATAGCTAAGAAGAACTCGTTTTTCGTAAAATAATCGCTTGCACTTGATTGGGAAAAAAATACCAGAGCCGGATCGAACAAATTTTCATGAATTTTTTTAGGTACTTTTGCCCTCAGCAGCTGCGATAAAAAAAATAAAGATACTTTTCAATAGCTAAGAAGAACCCGTTTTTCATAAAATAATCGCTTGCACTTGATTGGGAAAAAAATACCAGAGTCGGATCGAACGAATTTTCATGAATTTTTTTAGGTACTTTTGCCCTCAGCAGCTACGATGAAATAAATACAGAAGCTTTTCAATGACTAAGAAGAACTCGTTTTCCATAAAATAATCGCTTGCACTTGATTGGGAAAAAAATACCAGAGCCGGATCGAACAAATTTTCATGAATTTTTTTAGGTACTTTTGCCCTCAGCAGCTGCGATAAAATAAATACAGATACTTTTCAATAGCTAAGAAGAACTCGTTTTTTGTAAAATAATCGCTTGCACTTGATTGGGAAAAAAATACCAGAGCCGGATCGAACAAATTTTCATGAATTTTTTTAGGTACTTTTGCCCTCAGCAGCTGCAATGAAATAAGAACAGATACTTTTCAATAGCTAAGAAGAACTCGTTTTTCATAAAATAATCGCTTGCACTTGATTGGGAAAAAAGTACCAGAGTCGGATCTAACAAATTTTCAGGAATTTTTTTAGGTACTTTTGCCCTCAGCAGCTGCGATGAAATAAATAAAGATGCTTTCTAATGGCACAGGAGAACTCTTTTTTCATAAAATAATCGCTTGCACTTGATTGGGAAAAAAATAACAGAGCCGGATCGAACGAATTTTCATGAATTTTTTTAGGTACTTTTGCCCTCAGCAGCTGCAATGAAATAAGAACAGATACTTTTGAATAGCTAAGAAGAACTTGTTTTTCATAAAATAATCGCTTGCACTTGATTGGGAAAAAAGTACCAGAGTCGGATCTAACAAATTTTCAGGAATTTTTTTAGGTACTTTTGCCCTCAGCAGCTGCGATGAAATAAATAAAGATGCTTTCTAATGGCAAAGGAGAACTCTTTTTTCATAAAATAATCGCATGCACTTGATTGGGAAAAAAATAACAGAGCCGGATCGAACGAATTTTCATGAATTTTTTTTAGGTACTTTTGCCCTCAGCAGCTACGATGAAATAGATACAGAAGCTTTTCAATGACTAAGAAGAACTCGTTTTCCATAACATAATCGCTTGCACTTGATTGGGAAAAAAATACCAGAGTCGGTATTTCACTAAAATTTCAGTTTTAGCAAACACAAAATGAGAGATATGAGGTATTCACATACGTTTATTGTCAAAATAATTAAAAGCCATATCGAAAACTATCTCATTCTTTTATAAAAAAATTTAGTAAATATAAATGGAGATTTTTCATTCCCAATTTCCTTGACATATAATTAATTGAAAGTTCATATCGCAAAGCTTTCGCATTCGAAAATAAGTTTAAAAACCTAGGAAAGCACTGACGCGGTTGTTCACATTCGTAGCTATTTCCTCAAGACATTTTGCATGAACCTTTACCCGTCATTTTTCAACCAAGTGCAGAATTTCGATTCTATTATATCTGCATTATTGGTAATATTGAGAAAATAAAATTTCGAATGGATATATCTACGAAATCATAAGTTTTCACGAAGTTCAACTTCTTAATCAACGGCTAAATCTAAAGCTATGAAAATATCGAGTCTCTCAGTCGTTTTTTATTATAGTTAGGGTCAGCTTTACTGCCATCAACTGTAACATGACAATCTATTATTGGAGACTTGATATTTGTTGAACGCGGTTCGATCACGAAATCTGAATTCGCGAATTGGTAAACTATCCTATGATTCCGCAGATATATCCATTTGAAATTTCATTATTTCAGTATTTTTTGAGATACTCATATGTGAATAACAATAATATATGTATATGACACATTTTTTCCTAATATCTCCGAAGATAAATATCGGATCAAACTGAAATTCCCCAATTTCATTGAACTCTGATGGAAAAATTCCTGTTAAAGATTTTTCAACAAAAATTCTTTTTATTTTCGAATAACTTTTCGAAGTCTTCACGCAATTTTGTATTAAGTCGTGCGTTGGTATTCTTCAACTCACTACATAGTTTAAATTTGATCGCTTCTGTTAATCTTGAGATATTTAGGAAATAACTTCAATATTTCAATATCTCCGAAAATGTGTATCGGATCATACTGAAATTCGAAGCACTGTTTTGGAATATTGACTTCAAGCATTGAGTATCTAATACTCAATACTTCAAGGTATTTCCTATATTTTAATCTGATCGCGTCAGAAGTTATCGAGATATTGAGGAAATATTCTGAAATTTCAAATAACAACGAAATTTTACATACTCTCCTGAAATATTTCCGGAAATAAACATGAGATCAAATTCAAATTTGAAAACTGTTGTGGAATACTGATTTCAAAAACCTTCATTTTTTCGATTAAGATGTGAATAATTTTCGAGAAACAATATTTTCAAAACTTTTCAATGAATGGATCCGCACAAGTTGCGCGTCGATATTCTTCAAATAGTTACAAAGTATTGATCAGATCGCATCTCTACTTCTTGAGATATTGAGCAAATAACCTAAAAATTTCAAACAACAAAAGTGAAAATCGTATCGAATTGAAATTTTGGACGTCGTTGTTGAATACTGATTCTAAGGTCTGTGCCAAATTGAGTTGATATCTGTTCAACACTTTCTGAGAAAAAAAACTTTTCAAGAAAAGTTTCAGAAATTTTCGAATGAACATTTTTGAAAATTTTCTAACAACTGCATTAAGTTGCTCGTTGGTATTCAAGAAGTAATAACGTAGTTTCAAGCTGATAGAATCAGTACTTCATTAGATATCGAGGAATTAACCTAAAAATTTCATATAATTTCATCAAATTTGACCACGGATTCTCCATCAGTGAGTCTAACCTAGTCGTTAGAGACCAATTTCCTCTCAAAATTCGAAAATTACTGACATTGTGACGAAACGATAACGCGTTGTTTCCCAGAACAAGCGCGTAATTATAAATGGAGGTGCTTGATTCCTCATTTCCCTTACATACAATCAATGAATCAATTGAAAGTTGATATCGCAGAGCTATCGCACATGTAGATTTTTCTTGTATAGCGGATCTATCGTCTTCATTCATCAATTCAATAATTTCTTTGTCGGCAATATCTTGTACCTACCTGTTGTCTAGGAGTTGTTTTGGGTTCTCTCCAATCGTTACCACATTTTACATTTTATGGTGGCAAATTATTAGCATCCCGTTTACTTGTAAAAATATCACAAGGAGTATTATATGAAAAAAAATAACGGATTCATTTCATTTAAACTCTGCCGTTACACTGAAATGGTGGGATTTCGAAGAGAAGTTGGACAAACCTTTGTATATTTGAAATATAAAGAAATTTCTCCAGTAACCTTTGAAGAACTAGAATAATTTTTCTGGTGATTTTGAAACTTCAGAAATATTTGACCTCTGTGAGAAGGAAATGAAACCCAACCAGTTCACCAAAACAGTAAATCCGTATTTATTCAATACATTCGAGAAAAAAACATACGTGGAGATATATTTGACGGTATTATAATTTACTATTATCAAATTATATTTTCAGTTTAATTAAACAGCTCTAAAGCGATGAATGAATGACCAAAAATGTGTTCCTATTCATTTATTTTATTTATTTATTGTATATTTAGGTTGCAAACAGAACAATGTACCAAAAAAGCAACCACAATTAATCAAGTCCAATTCACACTAGAAATATAATCAGTGGATTACTGTAGAGGAGAGGAAACATTTACATTTTTTCGATTAAAAAAGAAATGAACATTATTTTTTTCCTATCACTGTTTTTGGTTTATTATTTCATAAAATCAAATAATTAACCTTAGTGATCGGCCAACAAGAAAAAAATTCTCACCCCCCTGAAAATTTAACAATTTACGTTTTGAAGTCTGTAGATTTGAATTAACGAATAAAAGAAAATCCGTCCGTTTGCCGTCCGTTGTCCGGGGCTTTTCTTTGGAAGTACAGAACGGAAATCCTTGAAACTTTGTAGAAACATCGTATGTCACTCGCGGTTGATCCTCCAAGCTTTTCAGCGAATTATTTTATGAAAAACGAGTTCTTCCTAGCTATTGAAAAGTATCTGTTCTTATTTCATCGCAGCTGCTGAGGGCAAAAGTACCTAAAAAAATTCATGAAAATTTGTTCGATCCGGCTCTGGTATTTTTTCCCAATCAAGTGCAAGCGATTATTTTACGAAAAACGAGTTCTTCTTAGCTATTGAAAAGTATCTGTATTTATTTTATCACAGCTGCTGAGGGCAAAAGTACCTAAAAAAATTCATGAAAATTTGTTCGATCCGGCTCTGGTATTTTCTTCCCAATCAAGTGCAAGCGATTATTTTATGAAAAACGAGTTCTTCTTAGTCATTGAAAAGCTTCTGTATTTATTTCATCGTAGCTGCTGAGGGCAAAAGTACCTAAAAAAATTCATGAAAATTTGTTCGATCCGACTCTGGTATTTTTTTCCCAATCAAGTGCAAGCGATTATTTTATGAAAAACGAGTTCTTTTTAGATATTGAGAAGCATCTGTTTTTATTTCATCGCAGCTGCTGAGGGCAAAAGTACCTAAAAAAATTCATGAAAATTTGTTCGATCCGGCTCTGGTATTTTTTTCCCAATCAAGTGCAAGCGATTATTTTACGGAAAACGAGTTCTTCTTAGCTATTGAAAAGTATCTGTATTTATTTTATCGCAGCTGCTGAGGGCAAAAGTACCTAAAAAAATTCATGAAAATTTGTTCGATCCGGCTCTGGTATTTTTTTCCCAATCAAGTGCAAGCGATTATTTTACGAAAAACGAGTTCTTCTTAGCTATTGAAAAGTATCTGTATTTATTTTATCGCAGCTGCTGAGGGCAAAAGTACCTAAAAAATTCATGAAAATTTGTTCGATCCGGCTCTGGTATTTTTTCCCAATCAAGTGCAAGCGATTATTTTACGAAAAACGAGTTCTTCTTAGCTATTGAAAAGTATCTGTATTTATTTTATCGCAGCTGCTGAGGGCAAAAGTACCTAAAAAAATTCATGAAAATTTGTTCGATCCGACTCTGGGATTTTTTTCCCAATCAAGTGCAGGCCATTATTTTATGAAAAACGTATTTTCCTTAGACATTAGAAGGCATCCGCATTCATTTTATCGCAGCTGCTGTGGGCAAATATACCTAAAAAATTCATGAAAATTTGATCAGTCCGACACTAGAAAGGGTCCTTTTCCAAATCGAGTGCAAGTATTTAACTATGTCAAATGTCTCTTACTTTCATGAGAAAACATCTGATTATAATTGAGAACAGCGCTGGTAATAATAATAATAAATTGTTTGGATATATTCCGTCAGTTCGGATGAGGTATAACTTCCATCATATTGAACATAAACTGAGTGGATCTCATCGAATTCGCGGAAGCATTCGATTTCTCCGACGCCACTGGCTGTTCGGGTATCTCCGGAAGTTTTGCCTGCCAGCTCTACCTGCCAACTTCACATTGGTGTATAAATTGGGGTTTGCCACAGAGTTTTTAGGTTACAGAAAAATATTCAGTAGTGGAGAGCTATTCACATCTGTTTGTTGTTTGTTCATTCAATAGGATTTTGTGGGTGTTGTACCTATTGATTTCTAACGACTCTAGGAGTTATGTAGGTACTTTTGGTTTCGACGTGGATAATTTTGTAGTTACTATTGAATTGAAATATTTCACATGAATTTCTTCATGGAATTGATTTTCGTTTGGTGAAAAACCAATGAGTTATAATAAAATATACGATTGATTTGAGATATCAATGGTATTGGGTTATTAAACTGAGAAAATAATAAACCCTTGTGTAAAATTTGCAGCGTTTTTTCTACCGGAATTGAGCTGAACGATTGAAGGACGACCAAGACATATTTGTCGTGAAAAAAAAAAACTTGTTGCGCTCTTTGTTTTTTTTCAAAGGGGTGGCTCTGCGCGAGCAAATTTTTTTCTTTCACGACAAATATGTTTTGGTCGTCCTTAAATCGTTCAGCTCATTTCCGGTAGAATGTATGTTCCCCACGAAATGCCGCATGAACTGGATTTTATTATGATGCGATCTGTATTTTTTGAGAATATTGAGAAAATGAACCTTTGAGTGGGTACATCTGCGGAATCATTGGGTGGATTTTACAAATTAGCGAAATCGGCCTTCTTGATTCAACTCCAAATCTACTCTACAATTATCAAGTTTCTGGGTAGATTCTTCCGAGAGATATAAAGATATTTTGTTCACTATTGGCTATTGACAATAAGAAAAGTTGAAACATATAATTACTTGGGTCTGACGAAGATTTAGTTGGGACTAACACAGAAGAAATAGCTGAGAAACTATCAGGTCATACCAATCCGTATATGTCCCAAAACTGCAGATTAATGTTTTACAATGCATGTGTGCACTCTGTTTTCACATATCTGGCATCAATTTGGGGAAATACGACGAAAATAAACCTGAGCAGACTTCAACAACTATAAAATAGGGCAATTAAGAAAATAAATAATCTTCTGTATGGGACCAGCACTAGCTACTTGTATAAAAAGTTTCCAATACTACCAATCTCTAAGGCTGTAAAACAGGAGCAGTGAAACTTTATATATAATATGAATGGAGATCTTTCGAAATCAATGGTGAATCTGAAGAAGCATTCTGATAAACACAAATACGATACAAGAAATGCCGATCATCTGTACAGTGGTTTCATTTTCAAGACAACAAAAGGGTCAACGCTTCCAACAAATTCTGCGATAATGTCATATAATGGACTACCCAAATACTTGAAAAAAGAAGAAAAATACCAAAAGTTCAAAAGAGAACTAAAAAAATATATCAACAAACTTGGTTTGATTTACAGTTGTATATTATTATAAATAAATAAATAAAATTAACATTTCGTCATGTGTTAAATCCTACTTATTTTCCTAGTTTTTCTTTGATTACTTGAACAACAAAGGAGCCTTGATAAAGACACGAATGGTGCCTAAACATAGGTAAATATTTGTATGTTAAGAATCAAAATCATTAAAAATTGTCCACTTGCGTGATAGACTTTTATTCGCTTACGGTATAGTTCGATTGCAGTCAGCAAAGTATTTTTACTCCTATATTTCTGATTTTTCCATATAACTCGAGAACTATATAGCTATTATTCGATCGAATTGAATCTTGGCAGTGTGTGAATATTTATTCTAGAATAATGAAGTCAAAATGAAAACTGAAGTCGTCCTCTCAGTGGAATATACTATTGCAAGTTGACCGATTGGGTACTTCTGAAAACTTTGGGAAAATATAATTTCGAATAGATACAAACACAAGGTATCTCCAGAATCATTGGTTAAATGGATATTTGAATAGAAAACTTGTTCTCTACCATAGACAAGATATACTACTGTTCTCTACAAAGGTACAAGTGAATTTCACCCCTTCATCAATTCTACTTTAGTAAGTAGGATAGAAAATTAAGGTACAAATATCAGGACTCATTAGTTGTTTGTGTATATACGATCTAATTGAATTCTGTTACTTGATGGACATTGGCGGCTTGAGGAATCATGCCAAATTTGGTGAGGTCAGACATATCGTGTTCACATTAAGCAGCATGTCATTTTCAACACATCTTAACTCAATAGGAGCAAATACTCTTTTTAATGACATCACAATTATAAATCAGAGCATTCTATCTATTAACAAAATGAGATAATATAACTAAATCGACACTCAACTGGCTTGGGATATGAATTATCTTTTCCATACAATACCTCATAACTTCAAGAAATCAATGATGACTTATGAAACCAGCAGTTAATAAACATACATACATTAACTCACTATCTTGATGCTATAGAGTAATGGAATTTTTCATTTCATAGAGTTTGACAATGCTTTTAAAAAAACCTGTTCAATCATACCAAGTATCAAATAAGAATATTAATGTGAACAATTTTGAAGGTCTCCAATAGATGCAGAATTTCGCATTGAAATGAATATGATTAAGATACATCCCAGAACTCGAAAGTATGTATACTACAGTGAACCTCGACAAGGAAAAAGGAATATACAGCAGTATTTTTTTTTTAATTTTATTATTATAAACAAACAAGCTACATTTACTTGGCATGAGCTTGGGCCTTCCTCATTTGTGTAAGAATGTTGGACATTTCTTCACGCTTCCTCTTGGCTCTGATGTGTGTTCCCAAACGGCGCTTCAAAAATTTAAGGGCCCTTTTATCTTTGGATACCTTCAGCAATTCCATAGCCCTCTTTTCATAAGGAGCGTGTCCTACAACCTCTCGGACTAGATCCCTCACGAATTTGGAATGCTTCGTCAAACGTCCCTTGAGCCTGGAAGGACGGATTTTATCAGCCTTTGTTTTTCCAGATGGAATTTTTGTAGTTTTGTGACCCCTTTGGAGCCCAACGGCGATCTCATATTATGGTGCCATTACTGAAAACAAAAACTACCATTAGATCCAAATTTAAATAATACATGAACCGGCAAGAACATAATTACATATGGTCTGTGACATAATAGTCATATGAGATAAATATGAATAAATAATATGAATGAAAAATAAATTTAAACTTACTTTAATACAACACACAACGTGGTTCCTTAACCTCTCACAAACAGGATTTCAAAAAGGCTTCAGCTGCTTCAGCGCATTACAGAATTTGACATATGTCATTTATCACATAGAAAAACGAGATTACTCTTGATTTTTTATTCAATATCTACACATCCACTGAATGAATTTGAGTCTTATTTTACACATTCAACTCATATTCTATTATTCTTTGTACTCGTGTATTGAATATGGTAATAACTGTGTATTATATCATAATTCATTGAAACTTTCAAAACGAAAACTCGAAATTGTTTATGTTGTTACTCGCTAGATGTCTCTGTGCACAATGATTTAATGACTTGACTTCATTCTTGTATATAATCACTGTATTCAGTTTTTTATTCTGCTATTAATCGATTAATTTATTATTAATGAAATAGACAACCAGTTCCTGAAAGAGCAAGACTTGTGAATTCATACTCAATAATTCACATTCATGATTTAGCTCCCTCTATCGTTAGGTAGAAAAAACTCAAGAGTCTGCCAAGGTTTCTAACAATGGGAATAAAGAATTCAATCTGATAAAGTCTTGCCATCGCTAGATGTTAATAGCATTGTTTAAGGAAACAATGTTAATAGTCAGAGACAAGAGAATAAAGAGACAGCCAGATCGGTAGGCAAAACGCGAGACACGAATTAAGGAATCCAGCCCAAATTGTCGCTCTGAAATTGTGGCGATTTTTGAAACTAAATTCTTTACGTCTGATCAGCTGATTCCAGTTTGCAAGCATTCGACATCGTGCTTTTAACCGGTAAGTTTGTTAAGGTTATGTCTATTTATATATTTTTAAATATAATGTTGGTTTGAAAATGTATGCCGTTGATATTCAGTCTGCTTTTATATATCGATTCTGATATTTTTGGTTATACTTAATTAACTACACATCTCATTGACTATAATTTCGATTTTTCTGTATCCTTAAAGACTTGTCCATTTAATTTTTGGGAATGTTTTAAACTGTAATTGTGTATCCTTTTTTTCTTACTTGGATTCAAGGAAAAATTCGACATAACATTTCACCAAGTTTCATAACCAATCACAAGAAATAATGCCCTTTCATTTCTCTCACCCATGGTGAGAATCACATTTGAATAATTTGATTATATTTTCAGAATACAATATATTTTTAATCTTTTTGTTTATAAGGTATATTATAGTTATTATACTAGTTGAATTTTTATCACTGAAATAGACACTACACTGTAATTCAAATCATTCTGGAAATTGATCTTCTAATGGTATTTTATTTGCAGTTCAGACGTACTATTTCAAAACATCCAAATTTCAGAATGTCTTCTTTACCAGGAGTTTTAAAGTACTCATGTTGCGCAAATGGATGTGGAAACAGCTATTACAATCCACTGTTCAATGAAAATCATGTGAATAAAAAATTCTTCAAATTTCCCGATAAACATCCTCAGAGGAGACGTCAGTGGTTTGAAATTATGAAATTGGTTGAGACTGATAAGCGACGACACTTATGTGAAGACCACTTTGAAGACTCGGCCTTTACTGCGTGTAAAACCAAACTTAAAAAGTTTGCTATCCCCAGCAATAAATCTACTGCAGGTAACAATTATTATAATATTATACTTAATATTTGAGAGGCCTTAATACACTTGGACGAATTTCAATTTCATTGTACTCTACAATAACTGTTGAATTGAATAAATAACTAAATATCTATCTATCATGAACATGAAAAAAAGTTTGATTATGCTTAATCTATGCTATATAGAATATTTTAGTTCATATTTGAATATTTCCTGGGAATATTGCATGCATCAATCAAGCTGATATTTTATATTATTACAGGTGCTGAAACTCTAGGAATCGCAGAAGTTATGGAACATTCCGCGATTGGTTCAACTACCATTGTTGATTCGGAAGATGCAGGTAACAATGCTTACAATAACATAATTTAAATTTTACCTCTACGCAGTTCAATAAATACTGATAAAAAGGCCTTAATACACTTAAACATGAACACCAGCAAAGTTATATTCTGCTCAATCTATGGTATGGATCTTACAGTCCATATTTAAATATTTCTTGAGGCTATTACACTCCGTGAATAAAGCTAATTATCATCTATTACAGGTGTCGAAACTGCAGAAGATATGGAGATTAGTTCAACCTCAATTTTGTCAACAGAAGAATGTGTTACTCCAAGGAGGAAAAGTGGTATTCTCGCACAAATAGGTGAGAGCACAGTGAAAAATTTATCTCCGAAAAAAAAGAAAATGTATTTCATCAACAGAAATCAACAGAAAACCATAAGTAGACTTCGGAAAGCTTTATCAAGGTCGAAATATGCGGTAAAAGATGTCTATGAGAATGTGCAATCCGGAGTCTTCGATGGTCTAGAAGGGAAACTAGATCCAGTTGGTGTGCGACTACTGAAAAGTATATTCAGAAATGCATCACTCAAAAGGCCCTTCTGGACCACCCAAGATAAAATATTTGCAATGACTCTTCAAAAAAGGCCCAAAGGCTTATAATTTTTTGAAAAGATTCTTCCCACTTCCGTCCAGAAGCACTATTCAAAAAGTTTTACAGAGTATTCCCATTGATGTGGGTTTGAATGAGGAGCTTCTGAAGAAAATTTTCGAACATATTTCAAAGTATAATGCATTGGATAGGTGTTGCACTGTAGTGTTTGATGAAATTGCCTTGTCTGAGCAAGCTGTGTTAGATGTAGCTCACGACAAAATTGTGGGATTAGTAGACCTGGGATCCTTGGGCCGTAAAAATCAGTTGGCTAATCATGCACTTGTATTTATGGCCCAAGGAATCCACAAAAAGTGGAAACAGCCTGTAGCATTTTATTTTACTAAGGGAACAGTTCAAACCACTGAATTGAAACATTTATTGTGTGAGGTGATTTCAACTCTTCAAGGTTTTGGTCTGGAAGTAATGGCAACAGTTTGTGATCAAGGGGCCACAAATCGGGCAGCAATAAGACAGCTGTGCAGTAGCGTTTCAAATCCATCACAGCATTATTTTCTGGTGAATGGTCAAAAAATTTTTTGCTTATTTGACCCACCCCATCTTTTGAAGTCGACAAGAAATGCTTTCTTGAAGTATGATATTCAGTTTGAAAACGTGAAATTAGCCAAATTTAGATATATTCGAGATATGGTGATACGTGATCAAACTAGAATGGCACGGTCAGCTGCAAAGATGAGGGAAGAATATGTAAATTTGGAACGCTATCCTCAGTACAAAATGAAGGTATCTATTGCTGCCAAGACTTTGAGTGGAACTGTTGCTGCCATGATTGAGTCTGCGCTTGGGTATAACGCAATCCCTAGTGACGCTGTTCACACTGTTGAATTCATTCTAGATATAGATCACCTGTTCGACTCTTTCAATGGTTCTAGACCAAGGCCTATCAATGGTAAAAAGTACCGAACCAGCATGTCCAAAAGGTCATTGCACTTAGACCTTTGGAATACTTTGTTACCAAAGATACAGAGTTGGAAATTTTGCTCCAGAGATGGTGTGGTAATTAAATCTGAAATGCCCTTCAAATCAGGTTGGTTGAGAACGATAAGTGCTGCAGGTGAACTCTGGAAGGTTTGCAGAGACAAAAAATTTCAATTTTTGAGAACTAGAGCTCTAAATCAAGATTGCTTGGAAAATTTTTTTGCTGCAATTAGGCATTATGGTGCAACAAATTCTCATCCAAATTGTTACCAATTCATTTCTTGTTTCAAAACTGCTATTTTGAATAATTTAATAACTCCTCCTTCGAACAAAAACTGTGAACAGGATGATGGGAGTATCTTATGCAATTTGCAGACCTTAGTTGAAGAGAGAATTGCTATACCAATTTCGGAATTTGAACATAACGAATTGGACGATCTTGAGTTACCACCTTTGACTGACACATTTGATGCCTATGAATCCCAGGCAGTTGCATATGTAGGTGGATATTTGGTCAGGAAATTTAGAAATTTCCAGTCTTGCGAAAAATGTATGTCAATTTTAGTTAGGGAAAATTTAGAGCCACAGCATTTATTCACATCATTCAAGGAGAATGATGAAAAAAGAAGACTCACATATGTTTCTGAGGATGTAACTTTAACTTTGATTAAAATATTCGATATAGTCCTATTTGTATTACCAAAATTAGGACATATATCGCATATTACTTCAAAGTTGAAGTTCATGATTAGAAATAAATCATTGTTTACATGGTTTACATGTGAGGAGCATTTGGATTTCTTTACTTCTGACTTTCTTGAGTGCAGTGTTTCCCTGATCATCAGAAAATATTATGATGATATTTATAGAAAAAAACAATTAGTCAGACGAAGGAACAGAATGACTGGACGAACAGTATAAAGATTGTCAATGTTCTTTCTGTTTAGGGGTTTTCATTCAGAGTGATACTAATGATAATAAAAATATTCAGTTCTTTATATACTTTTGTAAGTGCTTAGGTGTGAAAATATCCAGTACAATTCATAGTGTTATCATGCATGACATGATCTTTGACTGTGTTAGTTATTTCTACGTCAGGAAGCATCAACAAAAATATATCATAAACTGAAAACCAAAATTTGAAAGTATATCTTTCTTGATCGAAGACATTTCAGACCAACTGCCAAGTAAATAATGATTTTTATGCATGATGTAAAATACATGGTGTGCTCATCTGAAAAATTAGTGACGTCAGCTAGCAGAAAATACAATGAGTTGTATATTCTGTGCTTTGAATTTGCCTGTTAATTCAAACACAGAATTTATAACTCTTTGTATTTTCTGCTAGCTGACGTCACTCATTTTTCAAAAGAACACACCATGTTTTTTACATCATGGTTTCATGGTATCAAATGTGTTTTTCAAACTTTTCGTAGTTCTGGTCGATACATTTTCTTTTTTTTCATTTATTTTGTGCTTCTCCATCCTGTGATATGAGTGTTTATTATAATCTGTTATAATTATGGACAGATTTCCATTTACATATATATTGTTCTGTGATATCGAGTACAACTATTTTACTATTTTCTGTTATAATTATTGATAGATTTCCATTTACATATATATTGTTCTGTGATATTGAGTACAAATATTTTACTATATTCTGTTATTATTATTGACAGATTTCCATTTACACATATATTGTTCTTCTCCGTGTGGTGCCTCCTCCGGCCTGAACTGAGGCCTTCTGGTCCATTGTTCATCCACATGCAGTTGTAGATACTCACACCCTAAGACACGCCGACACAAATACCACGAGTCTACCGAGAGGAGTCCCTCTCACCATAGGAAGAGTGGGTGTTGGGTTTCCTAGGTGTGTTCTAGTTTAGTTATTGAAAAATTTTAATTACAGTTTTTATACAAATATTATGTATTTATTTTATATACATGTCACAAATATTGACTATTTTTCTGTGAGTATTACGTATTTATGTATATTCAGAATTTATTTCAACTCATATCTTTACAAAGATTCTCAATAAAAATTTCCTGCTCATTATCTGAAATTACATATATATTTCATTCTGTAGTATTACATATATACTGACCAAAAATTCTCTACTTATCTAAACTGCCTGAAAAAAATTTCTTCTTTATATGGCTGTATGAAAATTCTTGTTTGAATGTTTGAATATATATTTTTCAATAACATAATCATATTTTTCAATGTAACTCATCTTTTCTGGTCCTTTCCACCTTTTCTTTAAGATACCACACCAGAAGAATCAGAAACTTATTTTTGGGTGATCTTTTCAGTCTACTAAACAGGCTAACTAAGGATCGCCCAAAAATAAGATTCTGATTCTGCAACTCGCCCAATTCAACGTAAACAATCTATTTAAACAGCGCGCCAAATCTTGCCAGCTCTAGTTCCCGATTTCACCGCTTCGCTGGTGGCGACATTCTGGGCTGGATTCCTCAAATATTTGTCTCGTCGAATTAGTGAGGGATTGACTACTCTCTTCCCTCTCTTTCTCTATGTTAATAGTATTAATACCATTGTTTAAACAATGTTAATACACATTACAGTGACTCTATACTAGTTAAAGTCACTGTAATACACATTACAGTGACTTTAATAAGAGTATTCAGCGATGATTCATCTGAATGAAAATTGAGTCTTTCTCATACACATAGACATGGCTATGTTTTTTTCTGATTTGAAAATAACCACAGAAGGACAGAATTGCAGGAACAGCTGATTTATAAAGGTTTTTATTTCAATTCAAAGAAGTGTCTAGATAGAGGAAAAACGAAAGTTTTGCATTCACTTAATATATCGCGAGAAGAAGTAACGTCCATTTTTGAAAAATTCGTGAATTCATCGAAATGTGTAAGCTACGCGATGGAAAATGTGAAAACCCCAAAATTCGCTGCCAATATATGACGCTACCTTTCTGAAGGTAATGAGTCGAGTACTTCCTGACTCTTTCTTTCTCTTTCTTCAGAAATGTTGTGAAGTCGCGAAAAAACTACATTTTCCTAAGGAAAGTAATATTTCGTGAAATTCGATATTTGTAGAGTAGGTTTTGGCGTTAATTATGAACATCGAATTCGTGAATGGGTAAAACTTGCACAATAATTCCGAACATATACACTGAGAAAAATGTTCATTCACCATTATTAAGAATTCAATAACTGCAATGAAAAAATTTAATACGATATGGGACAAGTAAACAGTATAATAACTGCAAATAAAACGATTTACCTGGCAATGTTCACCTGCTATAAGTAAAAGGTTTAATAGTAGCAATAGAACTAACTTCTAACAAAATGGTAGAATTATTTAATAATGGTAACTAAACAGATTGATAACCGCAGATTCGTAATTTAATCACATTGAGGACATCTGCTTAATAGCAACATGAACAATATTTAATGGTGACAGGCTTAATGCTTAATTATGGCCAGTGATATGTTTAATAACTGCAAATTTGCAGTTTAATAATTTTGATTAAAGTAGTTTATTTACCACAATTATTTCATTTATTAATGGCAGGTAACTGTTAACCTGTGAGTTCTGAACTGTACATTTACGGGGGCTTAATGCTTAATAAAGGCTAGTGATATGTTTAATAACTGCAAATTTGCAGTTTAATAATTTTGATTAAAGTAGTTTATTTACCACAATTATTTCATTTATTAATGGCAGGTAACTGACAACCTGTGAGTTCTGAACTGCACATTTACGGGGGATGCGCTATTTAATAATTTTTAGGAAGAAATCTGATAATATATTATAAAATAACTGATATACTCTAATTCATTTATTTCATTGAATTATTAACAAAAATATAACAAAAAATAGATTCTGAAACATAACTCATTGAATAAACAATCATAATAAGGTATAGTGAAATACATAATAAATTTTTCAACTTCAATCTATATGACATCAAATCTTTGGTATTGTAGTTCAAAGATATCACCAATAAACATAACAAATGTAAGAACCTAACAATAACTCTTTTACGATATTTGAGAATAATCAAACATCTTGTATATGAAAAATTATTGATACAACTAATCAACAAAATAACAAACATCTTGTACATGAAAAAATGGTGAAACCACCACCGCAATCAACTTCAGATAAATTACATCAGGAAAAATGCCTTATTGCAAATAATGTTCGTATGAAAACATAATATCCAAAAAATTTTTTATATTTCTACAGAAATGTATCCTTGGGGACGATTCACTGCCAAACTATTTACTGTTAATGCTATAATTGTTTCTGTGTAACTTCATACAAATTTGTCTTTCTGAAATGATATAAACAAGCAAGTCTTAAAAAAAAGTTATGTATGTCTTATGACCTAGTTTATTCAAGACTACATGTTCATTAAATACAATATCGATATTTAAAATGGCTCCAATTTCATTTGTGAACTGGACTTCATATGCATGAAAATGTTTTTTTAAGGAAGAGGAAATAACTTTTTTGTATATGAAACAAATATCATTATTTTTATTCACCAATAAATGTAGAAAAACGTTGGAAGATTCAGTTTATTTATCAAGATAACATCACCAATTTTGTAGGTCATGCTATTCATTATAACCTTTTTACAAAAATATGCTTCATTGAATGTATCTAAGTCATAATAATCACTTTGGGAAAG
Organism: Myrrha octodecimguttata; assembly: GCA_958510865.1. Lineage (NCBI taxonomy): Eukaryota > Metazoa > Arthropoda > Insecta > Coleoptera > Coccinellidae > Myrrha > Myrrha octodecimguttata. Next base: position 39,558,112 of record OY294057.1, read on the forward strand.
GATATCATGAAAATTGGGAAAAGTACTCGAAACATTCTCTAAAACACCATGTTTTACAGCATCAATTTTCAAAACAGAAGTGAAACCGGATGACATCCTGAACCGACTACTTAATTTTAGCTGATTTTTTTTTGCTAAGGATTGTGTAATATTTACTCTTGATGCAATAACATTTGCCGACTTTTTCAGTTCTTGATGTTTAGATTCATATCGTAAAGTAGATAAATCTCTGAGAGGCCCAACTTTTTGCATTAAATATGGATAATGTACTAAATGATGGTGTTTTGGTTTCAAAGGAAGTTGAAATAGCATTTTATATACAGAATGATGTTCTGCAATATAATGTGTCAATAATTCAGCTTGTTCGAGTGAGACAGATTCGGATAACACAATATCTAAAATTTGCCTTAACAATATATATACATTCCAATATTCGTTTCCCTCAGGCACAAACTTTCCAAACATCAATCCAAAATATAATACAAGACTTTTTGTTTCAGCACATGACATATTCAATTTTTTTTTTTTCAAATTATCAATACTGACTAAAGGTGGTTTATTTATATTTTGCCTTCCAAAATCGAAATATTTCAAAGCGTTATTAAGATCATCTGGTGTTAAAAATTTTTCTTTGAAAACAAAATGATAAAAAAGCTCCGAAATATCAAAAAGAGCAACTCCTTCAAATATATCATGAGCTATATCAACTGCCCAATTTTCAGTGACATGAAACCCAGGGATTCTATTAAAGACACACTCTTCTTTTATTCCAGTAATTGAAAGATCATTTTTTTTCAAATCTGAACAATAATTCTTTTTATCCCGTAATAAATTGATCTTTTGATACATATCTTCCTCTGTCTCACTTCTATTACTTTTGCAAAACCTACAAAAAAAATTTGCTCGAAAGCTTTCAGTGAAACCAAGTAATGTATTCAATCCCAAATTGTCTCCCAAACAAAGTGCTAGACAGAAACGGATTTTTCTATTTCCTACGTTTTTTAAGATAATGCCATTATATTGTAAGTCGATGAGTTCATCAATAAGTTTCGAAAAAATAATTCTATTTCCAAATTCCTTCAAGTCAGAGCTATGAAAAAGTTGACCCAGAAATATATTTTCAAGGTGGGATCTAAACTGTGGTGGAATGCAAGGGACAGAAAAATAAACGGCACCAATTTTATGGATTCCTGAGTGTGATCCTAAGGGGTTGCCACTCTCATATTCATCAAAGTATATAAAAAGGGGTAATACCGTGTCAACTTCTTTCAAGCTACTTGATATTTTCTTTTTCCAGAAATCTGTTTGTATGATATTATGAATTTTTTTGTTTGTTTTAATTTCATTGGTGTACCTTTCAATTTCTGTTAAAACTGATGGCAATTCCAAAAACTTTTGCAAAACTTTTCCCAATGGTATGAACTGTGCAGTGTAAGATTTTGAATAACCCTTACCCATCTTAATGGTATCAAGACGATGCCCTACAACGAATTCAATTGGACTTATTAAAGAAGATTTAGCTAAGAATTTACTTCTCAAATAATCTGTACGTAAATCTGTGAATATTCCCTTGAATTCTGAAAAATATTTAGACAGGAGAACTGATTGTTCTTCATCTATTTTGTCATGTACTATAGCAGCAAGTTCACTTTCAAATATTTCTATTGGTTTTTTCAGCAAGACATTAAAGGAATCAACAATGGTTTGAACATTTTTTCTATTTAATGATGAATCTGAATAAAATTTTGAAACCAAATCACCAGCATTAGTTTTAAGAACTTTTTGAAATTCATCAAACTTTTCATAGGCAACAGTAACACTGTTTTCACATACTTGAAGTCTACCAATGTCACTAGTTTTAGTTTCAGGGTATGGGTATTTATGATGAAAATTAACTGGTTCAAACAAAGGCGTCTCATTTTCTTCTATTATGGGCAACAAAGTAGAGCTTGGGCTCCTTGGGATATTATTTTCAGTACTGATGATATGAGTTTTTAAATGTTTTTTGAATGAATTTAAATTTGTGAAAACTCTACAGCATCCTTGCTCTGAGCATTTGAATCTGGATACATTAGATAAATTGTGAAAATGTTTGAAGTGGGACACAAGCGATTTTATATCATAATAACTATTGGAACAGAATGAGCAGCAAGGCATTTTTTCTAATTAAACATAACCATCAACTTACTTATTAAGGTGAAATTTTATGTCCCCAATTACAGCTGAAGTACTGCTATTCCTACCTATAACTGGCATTTGAAATAGCATTTCTTCTATGAATTGCCATATGTGCTTCGACTCAGCAGCATATTCCAAATTCAGGGCATGAATTGCTTTGAAGAGAAGTTCAATTGTTCTTACACAAGATTCACACTTGAAACGATTTCCATTGAATGAAATTACATAAATGTTTTCTTCTTCTACATATGTAGAGAATGGTTGCAATGGTAAACCAAATCTTTCCAAGATTAATTTTCTTCTTTCACGAATATCATCAATTTCATCAGTGGTCTGAAAAAAAATATGAAAGTTAAAAAAGTTTTTTTGATCAAACCAAAAAATAATTAGGTTATTTCTTTGAATGATAGCTATTTTATTTTATACCGCGAAGAGAGGTAAAGATCTAATTCAAATGGGAGCAAATCAAGCTGTTTATACAATCTATTGAGTTCAATGTAAAAAAAATGTTCTTTCAAAAAAATTATGTTAATTTTTTCCAATACTTTTGGGGCGAAAATATGTAATAGCAAAACATGATATATTTCTGAGTTTACTTATTTTTGCTATTTAATTATTTGAATTTGATAACAAGTTGGCATAGAATGAATACTTACTTTGACTTGAAAGAAAAAACTGTTTTGAACTTCCACTCTAGTCGGTCTCCAGTTTTTTGCGACATCCTTACTGCTTTTTTTCAATGTTACTGGGGAGAATAAAAAGGGAAGTGTCAGAAATGCCTGTGTACTTTTGTCTGAAATGATAAAACAGTGAGTGATGTTCATTTAAAAAGAAGGAGCATCTCACCTTTTGAAGGAATCAATTCTATTTTTCTTTCCTTCACCTCTTCTAATATAGCAGTAGTTATTTTGTCCCAATTTAAATATATCACGTCTATTTTTTCGGGATATAAGTAATTGAAATCAGATTCCAGCTGAAACAAAAATAGCACTTCATTAGCTGAATATACATGTTTTACTAGACTCTAGAGCAATCAGACGTCTTAAAAAGTAGGACGTTACCTCACGTCCCGGCTTAGTGAGAATAGACCCTTATGGCGAAATTGTGATAACACATTTTGAAATGAATGAACAGGAAATTCAAACTCACCAGTTCCAATCCATATGGGCTTGTTAGGCAAGGAAATATTTCAAATGGATTATCTGATTGAGGGTCAGAGTACTGTTTTACTCTTACTTTAACAGTACTTTCCCAAGCACTTATCACTTTTACTTTAGGTTCTATGCCTGCTCTCAAAAATGATAGTGCAGTACTGATTTCAGAGTCTGTAGCTACAGATGGTTCGCAAGGGGAGCTTGGTAATTCCTTCACAATCAAACTTTTATTTGCCAACCTTAGAGCTGCTTTGACATTGATATATTTGGACCATAATTTTCCTCTTGCTGCTTGGCGAACGCCTGTTTTACCAGATGAGGAATATGGAATATAATATGTTCCTTTCTCCTCATTTGGAAAGAGGGCTACAATCTCTTCAGCAGCTCTCTCAAATATACTTCTCTTTATCCTTTAAAAAATTGAATGTTATCAAAAAAAAAACACAATAAACTAGCATGCATTCTTTTGGATAAGTTAAATGACTCACTCGGAACTATTGCTTGAAGAAAATAAATCATTGATAATGATTTTGCAGAGTTTCTGCCTCAAATCATTACATAATTTACGTCGGTAGAGAAGAACAAGCTTTCCATCAGTGCTTGATCTCAAGAGTTCCTCCAGTGACTAAAATAAAAATTAATCAGCTATCATACAAGTACCAATTATACAAATAATGCATACGTTTTTTGAGAATATAGAGCACTTAGACTCAAATCTTCCTCTTTTGGGAGTACTACTGCTACCACAACTAACAGAATCCTCTAGAATAGATAGAAATTCTTCATCTGGTTCATATGATAAAACGTTTGTTGTAGACAATGTAGATGTAGAGCTCGGAATTGAATAGGAATAAAATGTCCTGTTTCCTTCATCAACTCTCTGGAAAAACAAAATAACTAAATAATCTTAAATTTGGCTAGTTTTTTTTCTGAAGAATTTTATTCATAATAATTACCACAGAGTTGATTTCTTCTACACTCTTATCTGAATTATATCCAATATTTTCTTTATTTTCCTTGAATTTTTTTTTGAAAATCAGTTTCGGTCCAGCCTTTTCAAAAATGTTGTTGATTGTCTCGTCATCAATCAACATGAAACTTGTGTCATCTATGCCTTCATCTAAAAAGAGAATTAGGTTTATGAGAAAATAGTACCTAACGTGCTTTATCGCACAGTGAAGGCTCCCAAGAATCAACGCGTAAAAATCGCGAAAGTAACTAAGTAAATACTCCAAAGATCATAAATACAGCTCATTAATAGCATTGAGTAGCTATATATGTTAAATATTATGTTCCATTACGAATAGTTTATGTCTAGATTTTGAACGTTGCATATTTTCTTTTTTGCACCCATTGTAAAAGCAGAAATATGACCGGGATATAAATATAAAAGGAACTGACAAAAATCTGTTAGTAAAAAAAGAACTATACAACTACTTCCTACATACCAATAAATCTCCCAACATATGCCTCCAAACCCCAATTTGTTAATGTCTTTATAAATGTATTTCCATCCATGATAACTATAAAGAAAAAATTGTTGAGGTCTTTGAGGCCGTTGTAAATATTAGAAGTGTACAGTAACTCTGAGATTCACTAATATATAATAAGTACATAATGAACATAACATGCTTTGTACCGAGTGGAAAGACCGGTACAAAATTTGTGGCGTCATTCCGCCATTTTAATTCAATTTTGATTCGTTGAAAGTTCAAAATTGCGTTAAAATACCACAATAACAGTTAAACAGACTGTATTGAATATCCGATTTTGTTGATGAAATTATAGAGCAACAGCCAAAATTAACCCACAGTATAAACCCATCATTATGAAACCGGAGCTGGGATCTTAAGTAGTCTTATTGTATTATTTGAGTATAAATTATAGATATTTATTAGGTAATCTTTGGGTTTCGACAAGTGGAAATCAAAACAAGCTCTGCGCATGCTCCAACAGTGTCATTTAGGGAGCAACGTTGCCAGACTGTAAAATAAATCCGATGCCATGTTATTTAAAATTCGGTTTCGTCTATATAAGTTGTATAGAATATGCGTTGAGAAGTATATTGAATGTAAAAAATATGTCTGAATAAGTAAGTAAGGGCAATTCTGCACTATTTTTATTTGAAGCAGATATAAAGGTGGTATGTTTTTCAATAATTTTCAATTATGGGACGGCTTTATTTTATTTCACGATTTGGATTGATACTGTCCTAAATTCAACTAACTTCACCTAAACAAATCAGAAGACGAAATTCAAGTTCACCATCCCAAAATTTTATTTCTTCCGATTTGGACTGGCAATGCCGTAAACTAAACTAACCTAACCCACGGCCATAGAACTCTATATTACTACCTGGAAAGGACCCGACCCTTCTTCAACTAAGCTTAAAGCGTAACAAGGGGCAACGAAACAAAGATAGCGCTAATTACGGTAACCTCTCCCTGTCACACCCATTCAAGTAAATGGTGTTGAACGGCTCAAATTTGGTTTTACTTGGAAATTCAGGTAGTTTGGGTATTACATCGTTTAGAAAGTGCAATACTTTTGAAAATGAATATCTATTTTTCTCTGATATGGCATTACTTACTCTGCCTTCACCGCGTATGGTTCAAAAAGTGAAGAATTATGTTGGTGTGAGCTGTGCATTGACGATTGACGATAGTTTTATCATTATTACAATAAATTTAAATAATAGGAACATAGGAAAATACTTCTCGAAAAGCACTGACTTGAAGTCAGGAAAATTTAAGCGCTGGTTAAAATTCATTGCCAATGCGAAATATGACATACTTTTTTCCGATATTTTTGAAAATGTGTGTCGAATCGAGCTGAAATTTCGAACATTGCTGTTCAGATTCGACTTCAAGGTCTGCGCCAAGTTTCATTGAAATCTCATTGATAGTTTCCGAAAAAAATATTTTTTTAACGATTCTTCATGCAATCAGTTAGCAAGTTTCAATCTGATCGCATCAGTACTTCTTGAGATATAGAGAAAATAAAATAATATATTTCAAATGGATATAACTGTAATTGTAAGGTAAATTTTGCCCATTAATAAACTTATTTTGAATTTTTCTCGGCTCGGTAGTAAAGTTATCGTGGCAACGGGCGGCTGAATTGAATTCAATTTGACATTAAACTCTTCATCAGTGAGTCCAACCTGGTAGCTTGGAATCATTTTCGGCAAAAAAACGCAAATTTACGGAGGATGATAACGCGCTGTTCCCCAGAAAAACCGCTCACTAAGTTGAAATTTCACTTGAACATGTGCGATCTTCTTCAATCCTGCCTTTTTCAAGAATTAGTCAGAAAAACATTCAGGTTCTCCTAATTTGAAACGAAAAATTAAAAATATTTAGAATAATAGCGACAGAGTTTCCTTTACTGCAATGAGAAAGAAAGAGATAGATACCCGTCCACTTCGCGGGTTGCATAAGCAACGAATTGGCTTCACTTGTCGCTCAAAACGGGTCCCTTCCAGGTATATAATATAGAGTTCATTGCCCACGGCAGAATTCATGACATTACTCGATCATTATTTTATGTACTTCATTTTCAAGTCAGAATAAACCATCTCGAATGAATCAAGATACTATCACTCAAATCTAGTACTAGGCTTCCGCACAATCTGGCAACGATGGTCCCTAAATAACACTGTTTTGATTTCCACTTGTCGAAACCCAAAGATTACCATTTATTATTGAATTACTTACGGAGAATTTGCATCAACTGAACACAGGAGAATATTTCCACTATTATACAACACTTTCCTTTATACATCAAACTTCATATCAAACCGGTATCTATCGAAATTTCACACGTGTTTAGGTACGCACTCAAGCAGATGCAGATTAGAAATGAGAATATGAGATATGAGAAATGAGAATACATTAATTGTCTCAATTCCAAACCAATCAAAATCGACGCACTTCCGAAAGAACCCGAAAGCTCTCGTGTGAAGTCGATTATCGATCGGCTCGATCGTGGCGGGATTTCTCGCTGCGATTGCGGTTTACTAACCTCTAATATTTGTATTCTGTGCCTGTAATCTATCTAACGCACTAACGAAAACGAATTGATGCTTGCTTGGCTACTGTTCTGTTACATTTTGAAGAATTATCAATACGAATTGTCCAGACGATTTAAAAAAAGCAATTATCATTGCTATACTAACTTTTAATCTAACTTACTAACGACTTGATACAAAGCAATTATCATTGCTATACCCGGCTAAATATAATTAATAAATTACATCTTTACCACACAATTTCAGATTTTTCCCTAAATTATGGACACGGTGAGGTAAGTTCAGTTTGTGCATTATGGAATAGTTTTTTGATAAAATTTCGGTTTTTTTGCAGAGTGAATCCACTAATTCGTGAAGAATGTCGAAAGGAGTTCACCAGCGTATCAAATAAAAACAAGCACCTCCGGAATATACATAAGCATGATTCTCCAAAAGTGGAAAGGATGCAGAATATTAACCAATGTGAAGTTGGCAGGTAGAGCTGGCAGGCAAAACTTCCGGAGATACCCGAACGGCCAGTGGCGTCGGAGAAATCGAATGCTTCCGCGAATTCGATGAGATCCACTCAGTTTATGTTCAATATGATGGAAGTTATACCTCATCCGAACTGACGGAATATATCCAAACAATTTATTATTATTATTACCAGCGCTGTTCTCAATTATAATCAGACGTTTTCTCATGAAAGTAAGAGACATTTGTCATAGTTAAATACTTGCACTCGATTTGGAAAAGGACCCTTTCTAGTGTCGGACTGATCAAATTTTCATGAATTTTTTAGGTATTTTTGCCCACAGCAGCTACGATAAAATGAATGCGGATGCCTTCTAATGTCTAAGGAAAATACGTTTTTCATAAAATAATGGCCTGCACTTGATTGGGAAAAAAATACCAGAGTCGGATCGAACGAATTTTCATGAATTTTTTTAGGTACTTTTGCCCTCAGCAGCTACGATGAAATAAATACAGAAGCTTTTCAATGACTAAGAAGAACTCGTTTTCCATAAAATAATTGCTTGCACTTGATTGGGAAAAAAATACCAGAGCCGGATCGAACAAATTTTCATGATTTTTTTTAGGTACTTTTGCCCTCAGCAGCTACGATAAAATAAATACAGATACTTTTCAATAGCTAAGAAGAACTCGTTTTTCGTAAAATAATCGCTTGCACTTGATTGGGAAAAAAATACCAGAGTCGGATCTAACAAATTTTCATGAATTTTTTTAGGTACTTTTGCCCTCAGCAGCTACGATGAAATAGATACAGATGGTTTTCAATAGCTAAAAAGAACTCGTTTTTCATAAAATAATCGCTTGCACTTGATTGGGAAAAAAATAACAGAGCCGGATCGAACGAATTTTCATGAATTTTTTTAGGTACTTTTGCCCTCAACAGCTGCGATGAAATAGATACAGATGGTTTTCAATAGCTAAAAAGAACTCGTTTTTCATAAAATAATCGCTTGCACTTGATTGGGAAAAAAATACCAGAGTCGGAGCGAACAAATTTTCAGGAATTTTTTTAGGTACTTTTGCCCTCAGCAGCTACGATGAAATAAATACAGAAGCTTTTCAATGACTAAGAAGAACTCGTTTTTCGTAAAATAATCGCTTGCACTTGATTGGGAAAAAAATACCAGAGCCGGATCGATGAAATTTTCATGAATTTTTTTAGGTACTTTTGCCCTCAGCAGCTGCGATAAAAAAAATAATGATACTTTTCAATAGCTAAGAAGAACCCGTTTTTCATAAAATGATCGCTTGCACTTGATTGGGAAAAAAATACCAGAGTAGGATCTAACAAATTTTCATGAATTTTTTTAGGTACTTTTGCCCTCAACAGCTGCGATGAAATAGATACAGATGGTTCTCAATAGCTAAAAAGAACTCGTTTTTCATAAAATAATCGCTTGCACTTGATTGGGAAAAAAATACCAGAGCCGGATCGAACAAATTTTCATGAATTTTTTTAGGTACTTTTGCCCTCAGCAGCTGCGATAAAAAAAATAAAGATACTTTTCAATAGCTAAGAAGAACCCGTTTTTCATAAAATAATCGCTTGCACTTGATTGGGAAAAAAATACCAGAGCCGGATCGAACAAATTTTCATGAATTTTTTTAGGTACTTTTGCCCTCAGCAGCTACGATAAAATAAATACAGATACTTTTCAATAGCTAAGAAGAACTCGTTTTTCGTAAAATAATCGCTTGCACTTGATTGGGAAAAAAATAACAGAGCCGGATCGAACAAATTTTCATGAATTTTTTTAGGTACTTTTGCCCTCAGCAGCTACGATGAAATAAATACAGAAGCTTTTCAATGACTAAGAAGAACTCGTTTTCCATAAAATAATCGCTTGCACTTGATTGGGAAAAAAATAACAGAGCCGGATCGAACGAATTTTCATGAATTTTTTTAGGTACTTTTGCCCTCAACAGCTGCGATGAAATAGATACAGATGGTTTTCAATAGCTAAAAAGAACTCGTTTTTCATAAAATAATCGCTTGCACTTGATTGGGAAAAAAATACCAGAGTCGGAGCGAACAAATTTTCAGGAATTTTTTTAGGTACTTTTGCCCTCAGCAGCTACGATAAAATAAATACAGATACTTTTCAATAGCTAGGAAGAACTCGTTTTTCGTAAAATAATCGCTTGCACTTGATTGGGAAAAAAATAACAGAGCCGGATCGAACAAATTTTCATGAATTTTTTTAGGTACTTTTGCCCTCAGCAGCTACGATGAAATAAATACAGAAGCTTTTCAATGACTAAGAAGAACTCGTTTTCCATAAAATAATCGCTTGCACTTGATTGGGAAAAAAATAACAGAGCCGGATCGAACGAATTTTCATGAATTTTTTTAGGTACTTTTGCCCTCAGCAGCTGCGATGAAATAAATAAAGATGCTTTCTAATGGCAAAGGAGAACTCTTTTTTCATAAAATAATCACTAGCACTCGATTGGGAAATTTTGAGCAAATTTTGATTGGTATTTTTGTATGCAAATTTCCACACCCACCCAGGAGGTATTGCATAGTCAGAAGTGGGCATTCCATCTACTATCGAAAGGGATATACCTCTTTCAGTCAAGTTCAAGGCATCGCATATTCGATATCTGACATTGGGTGCGTTACCTTTTTTATGGGTGGTTCGCCAGTAGCCCTATCATCCCAAATGACAGTTCACAAAAAACGCTTGCAAATATTTATAGAACCGTCTAGCCTGAACTTTCAAAAAATGTTATGAATGTTAATTCTGAACACAAACTTGACAAATACCGTCATATATAAACGAATCATGTCCAATAGATAGACACTCTGAATGAATGTATCGTTTACAATAGGCGCAAGAAACTGATTCATTCGGTGTAACTGTTCTTCGGCATATAAGACATGAATTCCGTATATTATCCGATCTATTAAGGATGAGGGTTTTTACATATTTTCTATATTCTTTCATATCGATAGCCGTTGATATTTCACGTTTATTTGCCAGACAGTCAAAATATCTAATACAATACATACCACAGTTATAAGAATCTCTTTGCCTCGCGTGTTTAAAAAGTAGTCCGACTAAGTTTGTATTCAAAGGATCATCATTTTTCACGTGATTATAAAAGTCGATAAATTGACAAAATTTATTCATGTAAAAATAAGTGTTTTTTATGTCGGAATGAAATGGATCTAGAAAAGAGAATGTTAATTTCTCGAAATTTAATACTATAGCTAGACAAAAGTGATTTACATTGATTATCAACGGTAAGGCGAGATATTGTTTTTGTATATTTATTTTTTTCACGAATGATTCTGTTATCAAATCTGGATCAAAAAGAACATTAGAAACCTCCTGTGGAATTATTTGAAATTTGCCCTCCAAATTCATTAAATTCAAAGTAATATCAATAACAAAATTCGTTATCCTAAAAAAATTCATGAAAATTCGTTCGATCCGGCTCTGTTATTTTTTTCCCAATCAAGTGCAAGCGATTATTTTATGAAAAACGAGTTCTTTTTAGCTATTGAAATCCATCTGTATCTATTTCATCGCAGCTGTTGAGGGCAAAAGTACCTAAAAAAATTCATGAAAATTCGTTCGATCCGGCTCTGTTATTTTTTTCCCAATCAAGTGCAAGCGATTATTTTATGGAAAACGAGTTCTTCTTAGTCATTGAAAAGCTTCTGTATTTACTTTATCGTAGCTGCTGAGGGCAAAAGTACCTAAAAAAATTCATGAAAATTTGTTAGATCCGACTCTGGTATTTTTTTCCCAATCAAGTGCAAGCAATTATTTTATGAAAAACAAGTTCTTTTTAGCTATTGAAATCCATCTGTATCTATTTCATCGCAGCTGTTGAGGGCAAAAGTACCTAAAAAAATTCATGAAAATTCGTTCGATCCGGCTCTGTTATTTTTTTCCCAATCAAGTGCAAGCGATTATTTTATGGAAAACGAGTTCTTCTTAGTCATTGAAAAGCTTCTGTATTTATTTCATCGTAGCTGCTGAGGGCAAAAGTACCTAAAAAAATTCATGAAAATTTGTTCGATCCGGCTCTGTTATTTTTTTCCCAATCAAGTGCAAGCGATTATTTTACGAAAAACGAGTTCTTCCTAGCTATTGAAAAGTATCTGTATTTATTTTATCGTAGCTGCTGAGGGCAAAAGTACCTAAAAAAATTCCTGAAAATTTGTTCGCTCCGACTCTGGTATTTTTTTCCCAATCAAGTGCAAGCGATTATTTTATGAAAAACGAGTTCTTTTTAGCTATTGAAAACCATCTGTATCTATTTCATCGCAGCTGTTGAGGGCAAAAGTACCTAAAAAAATTCATGAAAATTCGTTCGATCCGGCTCTGTTATTTTTTTCCCAATCAAGTGCAAGCGATTATTTTATGGAAAACGAGTTCTTCTTAGTCATTGAAAAGCTTCTGTATTTATTTCATCGTAGCTGCTGAGGGCAAAAGTACCTAAAAAAATTCATGAAAATTTGTTCGATCCGGCTCTGTTATTTTTTTCCCAATCAAGTGCAAGCGATTATTTTACGAAAAACGAGTTCTTCTTAGCTATTGAAAAGTATCTGTATTTATTTTATCGTAGCTGCTGAGGGCAAAAGTACCTAAAAAAATTCATGAAAATTTGTTCGATCCGGCTCTGGTATTTTTTTCCCAATCAAGTGCAAGCGATTATTTTATGAAAAACGGGTTCTTCTTAGCTATTGAAAAGTATCTTTATTTTTTTTATCGCAGCTGCTGAGGGCAAAAGTACCTAAAAAAATTCATGAAAATTTGTTCGATCCGGCTCTGGTATTTTTTTCCCAATCAAGTGCAAGCGATTATTTTATGAAAAACGAGTTCTTTTTAGCTATTGAGAACCATCTGTATCTATTTCATCGCAGCTGTCGAGGGCAAAAGTACCTAAAAAAATTCATGAAAATTTGTTAGATCCTACTCTGGTATTTTTTTCCCAATCAAGTGCAAGCGATTATTTTATGAAAAACGGGTTCTTCTTAGCTATTGAAAAGTATCATTATTTTTTTTTATCGCAGCTGCTGAGGGCAAAAGTACCTAAAAAAATTCATGAAAATTTCATCGATCCGGCTCTGGTATTTTTTTCCCAATCAAGTGCAAGCGATTATTTTACGAAAAACGAGTTCTTCTTAGCTATTGAAAAGTATCTGTATTTATTTTATCGCAGCTGCTGAGGGCAAAAGTACCTAAAAAAATTCATGAAAATTTGTTCGATCCGACTCTGGTATTTTTTTCCCAATCAAGTGCAAGCGATTATTTTATGAAAAACGAGTTCTTTTTAGCTATTGAAAACCATCTGTATCTATTTCATCGCAGCTGTTGAGGGCAAAAGTACCTAAAAAAATTCATGAAAATTCGTTCGATCCGGCTCTGTTATTTTTTTCCCAATCAAGTGCAAGCGATTATTTTACGGAAAACGAGTTCTTCTTAGTCATTGAAAAGCTTCTGTATTTATTTCATCGTAGCTGCTGAGGGCAAAAGTACCTAAAAAAATTCCTGAAAATTTGTTCGCTCCGACTCTGGTATTTTTTTCCCAATCAAGTGCAAGCGATTATTTTATGAAAAACGAGTTCTTTTTAGCTATTGAAAACCATCTGTATCTATTTCATCGCAGCTGTTGAGGGCAAAAGTACCTAAAAAAATTCATGAAAATTCGTTCGATCCGGCTCTGTTATTTTTTTCCCAATCAAGTGCAAGCGATTATTTTATGAAAAACGAGTTCTTTTTAGCTATTGAAAACCATCTGTATCTATTTCATCGTAGCTGCTGAGGGCAAAAGTACCTAAAAAAATTCATGAAAATTTGTTAGATCCGACTCTGGTATTTTTTTCCCAATCAAGTGCAAGCGATTATTTTACGAAAAACGAGTTCTTCTTAGCTATTGAAAAGTATCTGTATTTATTTTATCGTAGCTGCTGAGGGCAAAAGTACCTAAAAAAAATCATGAAAATTTGTTCGATCCGGCTCTGGTATTTTTTTCCCAATCAAGTGCAAGCAATTATTTTATGGAAAACGAGTTCTTCTTAGTCATTGAAAAGCTTCTGTATTTATTTCATCGTAGCTGCTGAGGGCAAAAGTACCTAAAAAAATTCATGAAAATTCGTTCGATCCGACTCTGGTATTTTTTTCCCAATCAAGTGCAGGCCATTATTTTATGAAAAACGTATTTTCCTTAGACATTAGAAGGCATCCGCATTCATTTTATCGCAGCTGCTGTGGGCAAAAATACCTAAAAAATTCATGAAAATTTGATCAGTCCGACACTAGAAAGGGTCCTTTTCCAAATCGAGTGCAAGTATTTAACTATGACAAATGTCTCTTACTTTCATGAGAAAACGTCTGATTATAATTGAGAACAGCGCTGGTAATAATAATAATAAATTGTTTGGATATATTCCGTCAGTTCGGATGAGGTATAACTTCCATCATATTGAACATAAACTGAGTGGATCTCATCGAATTCGCGGAAGCATTCGATTTCTCCGACGCCACTGGCCGTTCGGGTATCTCCGGAAGTTTTGCCTGCCAGCTCTACCTGCCAACTTCACATTGGTCAAAATTTTCAGGTTCCGTTTGTATAATCCATTAAGAATCTTCAATTGATGGCTTCTTGAATTATAATTTAGCAGAAAGTTCATCTCAATCGTCGACAAACAAATTGTTTATTTACCGGAAAGCAAGGTTATGTTGAACTGATGTGATTACGGAAATCAAGTGATTCTACCAGAGAGCAACATCAGTTGGAAGTGATGCGCGTCAGTTCAAAATCACAACATTGTCAAATAGAACGCAGATCAACTGATTTTGCATCAGTTTGGAAGTGATACAGCGGCAAATAGAAAGCGCCTATTCTGATACCACTTCAATAGGCCCTTCAGTTTGTGATTGGCGTACGTGCTTGGAGATGTCCTCTGTCTTCAGAATATCCTGACCGAATCTAGAAGTGTCTTCTTCTATATCCATTTCATCTTCTTCCGATTGAACTGACGGTGTCGAAGTCTCTTCTCCCTCGTTTCGACCAGAAGGTTCCTCTGATTTTGTAGTTGGTTCTAAAGTAGAATGTTCTTCCTGCACTGTTTCTTCTTGCGGTTCTGGTAATGGTTGTGGTGTAGGTTCTGGATCGGAAGGAGATTCTCCTTCTGGTGCAGGCTCTTGATTTTGTCCTGGAGTGGGTTCTTCGTCAGGAACAGGAAGTGGATCTGTATTCTGAGGAGGGGGAATCAGATAAGGAATTGGACGTCGTTTTAGAGGTAGAACCTCCAAGCCCTTAGGTTCATCTGTTAGATCTGGAACTTTTTCAGAACCAGGATCATCCGGTAACACCTCGTTGTACTGTGGATTATTGAAATAATTTTCGCAAAAATTTAGCGGCGCATCTTTGCGTTCCCATATTTCTACTGACTTTTCCTGATCTTTCTTAAGAATATCAATGTTTACTGGATTTCTATTTAACATTGTTTGAAATAAACTATCATCACTTTCCTTCAAACTCTCTACTAGTGCAGACTCTTGGCTAGCTCGATTGCCATATAACTCTTTTACTATTCTTGATGTAGTAGTATAATCATCAGATGCCTGATCTGCAAACAACAAGACACACCATAGGTTTAATTGATTTATAAATTTTTTCATTTTTTTCATGGAATATATGACGGGACAAATTATTAATACGATACTTAAAGCATTATGCCATACTCAACCAACAAACACCAAAAATCAACATACATATACAATATTTCTCAGCAAGCCAAAAATCCTCTCAAAGTTCCTGAGAAAACTCTCGAGGAGTGCAAAAATGCATCCAAAGCGATTAAATTACTGAGTGAATTGTACGATCTTCAGCATCTAACCAAGGGCGAGTCAAGATGATAGTTGGTTGAACTTCTGTTGATGTGGAATAAGAACTTTTTCCGTGTAAAATACGTTTGAACATTCAAATGTAGTATATTCATAAGCACATAAGAATCTAAATTATTAATGATCTTATAAACGACAATGACATCTCTCATCATTCTTTGATCTGCCAAAGATATCAAATTCAATTTTTTCATTATTGTAACTAGGGTTCCAAATAACTGATCCAAAGCTTAAAATGCTGTGCACATATGCCACGTATTAGGGATTGATGGTTTCGAAAACTTTTACAAACCCTGATATATTAAATCAAAGAGTTTTACCAAATATAGGTGCAAATATTTAGAAAAACTTATCAAGCTTACCTGCAGCACTTGTTGAGGGCACCTCTTCATATGATTCTATATCAGCTGTAAATGGAGAATAAGCATTTTGAATCGCTGTTGACGATGTGGAAGATGAATCTGCTCGCTGAATAGGAAGAGTGGGCTTCCTGACACCAAGTATTTCATAATTCTCTCTTATAGATTCTGGTAGTTCTGGCTCAAATGGAAGAGGATGAGGGACATTAAATTTTATGTTTGGTATAACAGATATATTTTCTGCCTTCAAAACATCCAACGAGGCATGTGAGTACATGTTTACATCATTCATTAGGTTCACAAGTTCTTTTGTTTGTAGTACTGATATCGATAGCATGCTTGAATCGGATCTTCCCATCGAAGAATTCTCATCATCATTTGGATTTTCTACTCCTGTTTTCATTCTTCCACAGGCACCAACTTTTGATGTTCCTGATTTCAAATTGCAGTCATTTGCAATGAAATCAGAACCACTGTTTTGCTCAAGATCCTTTCCTGACTTAGTAACTTTATTCATTAACGAAAGTTCTATTTTCGCTGTGTCTTCCCGTTCTGAATTGTCCGTATCAATTCCAGATGACGAGTCTGGTGACTTTCTTTCCATATAACATTTCTCCTGAATATGTGATAAAATGGATTGGAAATTTTCCTTGGCGTTTTCATTGGCAGGATTATTCGATTCTTCCAACGAAACTTTTTGTGTTTCCTCGTCTTCATTTTCTTTCGAATTCACAACCCCACTTTTTTGTTTCATATAGGGATAGTTGATAGGAGGCAAAGCTGAAGATGAATGTAGATTAACATCTACATCTATCTTGCTTTCTGATAAAACATTGCTGACAGATTCACCGCTATTAACTTGCAGTTTCATACCATCTAGGGTCTCTTTAAGTCCTCCATCCCCATTTGAATATTTTCCGTCAGAGATGCATATATGTTCAAATAAACTCTCCTCAGAACTTTCCGGGTCAACAGTGACAAATCCGTAGTTTTTGATTTCATTGAATGGATTTTCTGAAGGTCCATTTCCAATTTTGGTTTGATCTGGAGCAAAATGTGTTTCTATGATTGGAGCCAGGTCTTTCTCTTTCGTTGAATCTAGATCAACAAGGTCTTTTGAGGCCTCCGGTATAACATTTGATGATTTACTAGATTTTTCGGTTTCCGATGTGGAAGATGTTACACTGGAATCATCTTGATTTGAAGCATCCGTGATTTTAGTGGTCTCCCCAGTCATCTGATTCGGTTCATTTTGGTTCGAAGTATTCACTTTAGTTTGAACATGGGATGCTAGTTCCGCCATAGATTTGTTTTCAAATTCCTTCTTCATGTATGGCCTAGATGAAAATGTTTTCATTTCATTTGCGTTTTTCAAATATCTTTCTTTTTTTTCTTTGAGTGTTTTTGGAGAACTGTCGTTTTTCGATAATGAAGTTTCTTCAGCGCCTTCAAGCTGTTGTGGTTCGGTGAGAATTCCCCTCCTCCGCTGAACATCAGTTGCAGCGCATGCCGTTGATTTGGTAAGCATTTCCACATTTTTAGGGGTAACTTCAATCATTTGTCCCTTATTGTCAATTTTGAATTGGCGGATCGGTTGTTTACTTTGATGCATAGTCACATCAGATGTTGATGGTGGTCTTTGATTTTGGTCAGAATCAATTATTTTTTCTCGTGGATCAACAATAGTCGGACGATTTTCCGTAGCTTCGTCATATTTTATTTTGCTAGCTTGTTCCATGTTATTATTAGTATTTTGGTCTTGTTTTTTGCCTGGAAAAAATCAATTTATCATTATAAATACCAGAGAAAAACAATCTAATTACAGGGTGGGCCAAATTGGAAACTTCTGAAGGAGAGGTCCTCTTTCTGTACTTTCATGACAAATCATTGGCGAAAACCGCAATTTCATGGCTACCACCGTTACAAAGTTACCGGGTGTTTTTCGATAAATTATCATTTTAGAAATAATGCTGTAACTTTTCTTCTGTTGGAAATTTCTTCAAAAGAATTCTTGTAACAACAATATCCAGGAAAGGTGCCGTATGTGCTTTGACGAAAATGGTCGACACTTTGGATATTTTATTTGATGGAATTGTTTGTTTCTCGTTATTTTTAATTCAAGCTGGAATTTCATGGTTTTTGATTTGATTCTTTCTTCAAACTATTAACAGTTTGGATCGAACTTTCACAGCTTACAATCAATGTTCGCATTATTTTTGTTCTCACCCCCGCACAGTCCAAAGCCAAGAGATAAAATTTGAAAATTCAATACAACAAGACTCCAGAAAAATATCATTATACCTATGCTATATTTTTGAAATGTTCATTTCAACCTCTATCGTAATATGTTAAAATATACGAGGTGTCCATTTCAAAAAACAATTCCTAGCGATATATCATTGAATATCAGTTTTCGAAAAATTTAATTTACGTCATGTTTTAGGTACCCACGCATATTATCTTCGGGCTTGATTAATTTCTGTTATTTTTTTTTCCAAAGGAGCCATCAAAATATATATTCTATTCAATGGTCGTGGATTTTTTTTACCATAGAAGGCAGTGAACGCTCAATCAATTTCGAACCACATTTTACAAATCAAGTTCCAGTTGCTTCTCAAAATAGTTTTATAATACTGTAATTTCAAGTCTCTAGATCTTTCTTTAGACAGTTATTGAATTTGACCACGAATTCTTTATCAGTTATTAAAACAATATCGTTTTCATCTTAGGTTGGCAAAAATCAATAGGGCCTTGTTGGGTATTTTGTGGTCTGAAAAATGTATGAACGGCTGCTGAAATAGAACTCACAGACCTAATGATTCATCTGGATATATTCAATGCGTGAAAAGAAGCCCTACGTGAACTAGAATTTTCTGTATTTCCAATCATATCATTTCTTATTACGCAACAATAACTCCCATAATACTTTGAATCACGAATGTTTATTGTTTCATCATAATACACTAGTTCAAATTTATTGGACCTTGAATTTTTCGTAAGAAGTTGCCACCGTAGGTTTCTACAGAAATGAAAAATTTTCAATAGAGCAAAAGTTACAGCAATATTTCTAAAATGAACATTTTCGAAAAACACCCTGTAACTATGAAACGGTGATAGTTATGGACTTGCGGTTTTCGACGATGCGTTTCTCATGATTTGCCCTCCAGACACCGACATCAGTATTCGTCTATCTAGTACAGAAAAAGTACTTTCCCTTGCAAAATGTTCACATGTACAGGGTGAGCCAAATTCGAAACTTTTGAATGGGAAGTCCTTCTTCTGTACTAGATAGAAGAACACAGATGTCGGATTCTGAGGCTTATATTTCATGAGATTCTCATTGGCGAACTCCATAGCATCACCGTTACATAGTTGCCGGCTGATTTTTGAAAATATTTATTCCAGAAATATTGCTGTAACTTCTTCTTTTGGAAAATTTTCATTGCTGAAAAACATTCTCGCAATTCTTCTTACGTAGAATTCAATGGCGTTAATTGAATATTCTGGAAACTGATATTTTATGAGACATTGCTATGGAATTATTATTTTCAAATAAAACCCCCAGTATATTTTTAAATATTTCGATATAAGTTCCAAGTCGCTAGCTTGCTCCGTTCGATAGTTATCGTGTCCACGGCCGTACAAGGCCAATCGTGGGACGGATAGAATCGATTTTGACACTGGATACGATATCTTTCGAAAAGAACAAGCTAGCGACTCTCGGGGAAGGTAGCCTATCGAATTTGACGGTTGAATTCTTTAGGGTCCAAAACTGTCTAAGCGGTTTCGGAGTATTCCTCATTCGAATTCTTGTGGTTATTGCCTGAGTTCTTAAAAATACTTATTCGAATGGATTGAAGAATACCGACGCGAAATTTTTGTAGGGCCGCAGAGGTAGAATATTACAGTTTTTTTCTCTGGAATTATCCGTCAGAGTTTAGTTAAATTTGGCTTATATCATTGAGTTTTCAAATATTTGAAAACTCAATGCTTATATATGGGAGTTCAATATTCAACAACAATTCTTCGGGAAAGTTCGCCAAAAAATATGCCGAATTTCATGGTTATTTCGTTGTTTATTTCCTCAATAACTCAAAATTACCACGTTGGTCAATTTGAACGAGCAAGTATTTATGAAAGCTGACCTCAAATCACTGCTTCTCTAGAATCATATGCCAATCATTAAATGATAAAGATATTTTTGTAGTACCTTTACGTAATCTTTCGAAATTGATATCTTACATACAGGGTAGGGTGTCCAGTTAACCTTAAAAAATATTTGAATTAAAGTAAGTAAAGTAAAGTTGTGTATATATTTTTTTCAATAATTGGTGAAAGAAGGGGTTATGACCACTCAGAATATCGAAAAATTAATAGTTAAAATTTTCACCATTGCACCATTCTCGAGATAATGGGCATTCTGGAAATTTGTGAAAAATCGCTACCTTTCCTCGATGTTTTCGATACCATGGCTCTTAATTGGAACTGATTCGAACAATATTTTTCCTGAACATTGCTGATGAGTCTTGATTTATGGACGTATAAAAAAGTTTTCAGAAGTTCATATAATTTTCCCAGAAATGAGGATGAAATTATAGATTTAAATTCTATCTATTTTTATTCTCGTAACTCTGACCCGATTTTCTGGAAAAAATTATAACCACGTAAATATGAATATTCACTATGAAAATATGCGTAAGGTATCGTATCGATGGATATAATGTAGGAAAATCTGTATTATTGTATTATTTTCAAATATTTGAAAACTCAATGATGGAAGGTTGTTGCATTTCAAAATCGTTAGTGGACAAAATCGTCCAAACAGTGTCAGAGTTATAGCCCCCTGAAATTTTAAGTTATTTTCCTTATATTTCGAAAAATACCGAAGTCAGTACGAAAGTTCGAAGTTCGAAAAAAAATTTTTTCCGAAATTTTTTCCGAAAAAATTTAACTCTCTATCTATCTATCATATTCAAAAAACATTCTGCTCAGACTTTGAACTTTATATTTCATAGCCATGTGTCAAAATTTAGTTTTATACGATCATAATCTCCGGAGATACTGAGGAAAGTATCTCACATTTCGTGGTCTTTTTACTCGAAATCGTTGTTTTCTCTGGAATAACTCAAAAAATACAGTTTGAATCATGATTAAAAAATTGTTGGCTCGTTTGAAAACGCTGATGGAGAACTTCTGTGCAAACTTTCGTGATGATCGTTTCATTAGAACAATTCGAAAAAAAAATCAATTTCAATTCAATTCATTCAGAAAAAAAGAAGGTTTAACTAAAATATTTTAAGAAAAGTCTGACGTGAGGTTAAAAGCTCTTAAAAGCATTTTCAAATTTGTGGCCGAAGGAATCCCCTGTTCAATACTTGATTGAGAATTTTTTTCATTTTTCGATCAAGTACTAGATTTCGATCAGATCCGATCAGTATATTTGGAAATATTGGAATAATAGAATTTTTCGACAATATCCAAAAATTCAGAACATATCGAATTGAATTTTTTAGGTTTTTTTTGGGTTTTCACTACCTATATCTGAAACAGAACTATTAAAAATAAAATAAAAATTGTTTTTTCATGAAAAACGCCCTAGCGGGTTGTGGGAATAAACTATTTGTAAAGGGCATTTTCTTGGAAAAACAGATTGCCTAATGAACAATACAGGAATAATACAAATCTGACTCTTTCAACAGACAAAGGAGAAAATTTCAAGAATTATTTTCTTTCGATTTCATGTTTCGATTTGGGACTTGGTCAAATTGACATTTTTGAGAAAACACAGCAACATAGATTTATTTGGTTTGATAGTTTTTTAATTCTACCTCTGCTTCAAGTAAATTCAGCCAAATAGGGTCTATCTCTACAGAACAATGATCAAAATTACTCTCTTCATTTAACAGAATGCAAGGGGACTCTTTAATTTTTTTTCAAATTATCTGATTCCAGCATCAGTATTTTTGTATTGTCCCAATATATCATTTGATTCCTAATGGTCAAACATACATGGTTCGCTATTTGGAATTTTTGTATGTCTCTATTCCTTAGGTTGTTTTTGTGCTCTCGTTTTCTGTTATCTAACGGTCGAGACTTTTCCCCTGTATATGTATTCCCACAAACAGAGGAAATACTATTAACACAATTTTTTCATTTCTGTTTCTCGTTAATTGGTTTGGTTTTAGTTAGTAACTCAAATAGCGAACCATATATGTTCGACCATTGGGAATCAAATGATAGATTGGGACAATACAAAAACAGTGATGTTGGAATCCGATGATTTGAAAAAAAAATAAAGAATGAGTGCTCTTGCATTTCGTTGAATGGAGAGAGTAATTTTGCTTATTGTTCTGTAGAGATAGACCCTATTTGGCTGAATTTACTTGAAACAGATATAAATTAAAAAACTTTCAAATCAAATAAATCTGTGTTGCTGTATTTTCTCAAGAATTTCAATTTGATAAAAGTCTTAATTCGAAACGAAAAATCGAATTTTCTCCTTTTTCTGAGTCAGATTTGTACTCTGAAACGTCACAGTGCGCTTTGCTAATCGTTTGAATTGTTCTTGTATTGATCATTAAGCAATCTGTTTTTCCAAGAAACTGCCCTTCACAACTAGTAATCTGCAAGGGCGTCCATGAAAAAACAGTTTTTATTTAATTTTTAATAGTTCTGTTTCAGATATTGGGAGTGAACACCCAAAAAAATCTAAAAAAATGATGCGAAATCCTCTTAAAATAAGCTTTTAATCGATACTGTGACGAGTACGGCCCTGTCTATTCTAGAATGCTCCAGAAGGCCCGAGCAGTCTATGAGTCACCCGCCTCGCTCTAGAGCATTCTGGAAACTGCTGGAAATTCCACACGTAATAAAAAGGTAGGGCGGATCAGCACAGGGACCAATTCAGCAGAGTGATTCGTAGCGGCAAGAGTTCAGTGAAAATAAATTAGTGTGTATATAAATTGTGAACAGACTTTGATAGAAATAGTTGTTTAGTTATTGGAACAGTAGTGTGTAAATAAGTGTAAATAAATAGTTTGAATATTCTAAACGTTTTGAAAACCAAGAAAACGTTACAATACATATCGAATTTGAATGAAGAAGAATTATAGCGTGAGGATTCATGCATAATTTCGTGAATACCTTATGAATAGTAGATAGTTAAATATTCATATAATACTTTTTAATTATTTTCAACTGAATTTGACCTATATTTTCTTCAAAAGGTATCACCGAAAATAAATATCAGATCAAACTGAAATTTGATAATTGTTCAATATCGACTCATTCCATTAAAACATTATTGATACTCTCCAAGTAAAAAATTTCTCTGAAGAAATTGTGAAAATTTTCGAATACATTTTTAGATTTCCTAACCAGTAGGTTTTTCATCGAGTTGCATCAGCTCTTCATAAGATATCGAAGAACTAACCTCAAAATTTTAAATTGGTATAACTCCAAAATCATTCAGCCGACTAAAACAAACTCAACCGAGATATTCAGGTTCTAAACCGAATTTAAACATTTCAAGCCTCTAGATCCTTCCCTTCTCAAGTGAAAGTTGGAGCACATACGGCAGGCCGGACGGCAGGATAGAATTGAATTTGACCACGGATTCTTCATCAGGTAGTTTAAACTAGTCGGCAAGTGCGCACATGCGATTTTCTGTCGTGTGACTCAATATTCGAGATCGCCAAGAAAGCCATTATTTGCGATTATTTGGTTGTATATGCGTGCATTCGTATTTAATAGTATGCGTTTCATTTCTGCGACTAAACGATAACGCGACATAAAATCGCATGTGCGTTCCTGGCCTCAGACACATAATTCGAAAATTATAGACATTCGGTCAAAACTATGAAGCGTAAGAAAAAGGACTTAAGCATATTCTTTTTCAGATATTGGTTGAACAACCCAACTCTTTAGGAGAAAATTTATTTGGCAAATATTCTTGAATAAAATTTTACAAAAAAAATGACATTTAGGTGAAAACAAATTGAAACCTATTCAATTCGAAAAAATTTGAATGTGAAGATGCCCTTCCAAATAACAATTATATAAGCAAAAACTATGAAAATAATAATTTTTTCGAGTGTTTTGGGGTTTTCTCTTTCAACATCTGTAAAAAAAATGAAACTTCTCAATTATAGAAATCGCCTATGCGGATTGAGCAAATGAAACTATTTGTCAGGGTCAATTACATAAAAAAATATTCCCTATAATAAAAGATTTCGAAGCAGTAACGTTTCTCAGTATACATCTCCTTCATCCGACAATGAATTGAAAAGTCGTCAGAAAAATTTTTTGCAATATTAGATAATTACGGAGTCTCAATATAATCTCGTCAGTACTTCTTTAAATATTGAAGAAATAATCTCAAAATTTATTGCTCTAAAACTATTTAGCCGATTTTGCTCATCAACGAACTCAACCGATACGTTTTGATAGGCAAACTATGCTGAAAGTTTTAACCGCTAGCTCA
This sequence comes from Myrrha octodecimguttata, assembly GCA_958510865.1. Taxonomy (NCBI): domain Eukaryota; kingdom Metazoa; phylum Arthropoda; class Insecta; order Coleoptera; family Coccinellidae; genus Myrrha; species Myrrha octodecimguttata. Next base: position 39,582,696 of record OY294057.1, read on the forward strand.
TTCCGTTCTGAAGTGATCGTGGCGAAGGACAGACGCCGGCTGGACAGAATTGCATTTGTTATCGGATTCTTTATTGATGAATCCAACTTCATGAAATAACATACATTCTAGCAAAAAAGCACGTCGTCCCCTACAACATGCGTTCAAAAAGAAGTGAAAGTTGAAAAAGAGTAAGAAAGAAAAACTCACCGAAGCAGAATTTACTAATTTTCGACTCGTGCTGTATCTGTTTCTTACAGGTTAAAATATTCTCCTTGGTTACTCAAAAAATCAATTCATCGCGCAATGTTTCTCGCATGAATTATGGCGAAATTCAAAAAAGTTAATTACAGTATTATAGAAAAATATGTGTTTGGATAAGCTTTCTATACAGGTAAACTCTACGATTGTTGTCGGACAGTTAACATAAGTAAAAAGACGAAATTTTTCAAATAGAATAAAAACATTCGTGCGAAGATTTCGCATTACTCTGTAAGCGCCTTATGATACAAGTTGAAAGCTTGTATCAGATAGTGTAAAATTGCTCAGGAATTGAAAACCCCTTTTATATTCAAATAGAAATTCTACTCATTCATGTGATTTCTTCAAAAGCTTTGCTCTCTAAAAAAACAGTTGAAACTGATGTTAGAAGTCAGGTTAATAATTTTTTTATATCGTTTCATAAACATCGGTATTTTTGATATGAAAGAAATCTGAACCGGCAATATGTAAATATTGCCATTTCATGAGCGAAATTCGAAATCATATTGTTCTACCTTCATGTGCTTCATTTGAATTTCGAAAGAAAGAATTATCATTCTAACATGACGGATTTTCCAGATGATATCTGCTTCGAATTTCGAATTATTAAGGATATTCTTTAATAGTCACAAATAAATATATTTATTTATTCATTTTAACAGTTCAGTTTTGATGCTGAACTTATATAATTCGTTTAAATTTTTTTTAAATGTCCCATGTGATATCGGAATTTTAAATCAGCTAAGTGTATTCCAGATAAAATTGGTGAAGTTCAGTGGAAATGACGCCTTTCTTTCTCAATTCAATTGAAAGATTTGAAGTGAGACATATTCGTTGGCAATATTATTAAATGGAAATTATATCTTTCCAAGAAAAAAATTTTGAATCAGTTAAAACTTACAAATCAGTAATATACCAACATCTCGAAATCAATTGAAATTCATATAAAATACAATCCCCATAAGAAAAAGAGGCAATTCGATATGAGTGATGTTTTGCCATGTAACAAGTCCTTGGAAAATCGTCATTATTTCCACAGAACACATATTTCCGAAGAAAATATTCTGCCTCAATATTTTCCCTGATAGCATTTTCTTTGATACGGTTGATAATTTCTAATTAAGTGAAAGAATACTTACCTACAGAGAGTTACACGAAGTACACACACACAAACGCGAACATAAAGTGAACGAGACAATGCAGATTTCCGTAGAAAAAGACTTCGATTATAGTGACAAAAAAGATGAATAATATACATCGAACAGATAAAGAGTTAAGAGATGAACTGAGAACAGATGTTGAAAATAGAGCCCGCCTTATTGAAGAAATGCCGATTGAAATTAAAGGAAAATCAAATCAATGATTTTTCATTGAAAGCTATGAACAAACTTCAACAAAAGTTAAAATATGAATGATTTCAAGATTTCGAATCAAATCAAGACTAAGCGACTCATTGGTATTTTGAATAATTACAGGATAAGCCAACGAAAAGTAAACGCATGAAATTTTGGGTAATTGCATATACAGTGCGCGACAAAATTATGGAACAAATTCATTTTCTCAGAAGAAAAATATTTGGCAACAAAATACTGAAACAGACCAATTTTTGTTTCACTTTTACCAAATTTATATGCATTTTTGAAATATTTTTGTTACACCCTGTCCATCCCCATCAACCCTTTGAATTTTTCGAATAGGGAAAGTAGGTCATGTGGTACTTTTTTGGCAAGGTCTTTGTATCTTCTTTACAGCGTGCAGAAATTTTCAAGGACAAAAAAATTTTTATTGAAAAATTAGTTAGTTCAAAGAGATTTTCAGTAGGTGCACTTTGTCATGGCTTATTTACTTTGAGAATATGGTACCTGATAAAATTTGTCACCGAATGAAAGTCGACCATTACAGTTTTAATCATGCACAACTTTCAACCCCCTGACGCGAAAAATTTGTTTTTTTCTCCATCGAAGGTTTCATAGGGATTGGAAGTTGTGCATGAACAAAACTGTAATGGTTGACTTTCATTCGGTGACAAATTTCATCAAGTACCATGGTCTCAATGTAAATGAGCCAGGACAAAGTGCACATACTGAAAACCTCTTTGATGTAACCAATTTTCCAAAAAAAAAATTTTCTTGGAAATTTCTGCACGCCTATGAAGAAGATACAAAGAACTTGTCAAAAAAGTACCACATGACCTTCTTTCCCTATTCAAAAAATTTAGAGGGTTGATGGGGATGGCACAGGGTGCAACAAACATCCTTCAAAAATGCATAAAAATGTAGTAACAGTGAAACAAAAATTGACCTGTTTCAGGATTTTGTTACCAAATATTTTTCTTCTGAGAAAATGAATTTGTTCCATAATTTTGACGCGCATTATATGTATTTCAAAATTACGTTGTCTCACCGGTATATCGTGTGATAAAAAACTGCCATATATATTCGATTGAAGGAGATACCGTTCATTTTTCATTTTTTATATCATAGAAGAGGTAAATAATCTAGGAAATTATAACTCAATGATAAATGTCCTCATAGTGAAGATCTCGAATTTTGTCAAAACATTACGGTGAGAACCTTTTTATGCAAAATTTGGTGAGGATCATATTTACGGAATCATAGAGCGGATTCCACCCTCTCACAAAGTCTTCTTTGATATATGAGCCTAATGTCTGATCAAAGCACGAAACGTTTAGAAATAACATCCGAATGAATAAATTTTGAGTTGGACGGTTTTGTTGGAAGGAAAGCTATTTTCGAAAAGCTCAAACATGACAAGGTAAGTAACAATAATCGTATCTCTGTCTACGTCAATCCAGGGCATGAATCAGAATGAACCCCCATAAAAACATTATTGCTTTCAAGAAAAGAGAAGTAAAAATTATAGCTCGGCATTCGGCATAGTGAACGGACCGACAGTATCTGTAATTTTCGAATTTTTTTACGAAAATAGTATCAAACGACTAGGTTGGACTTACTAATGACAAATCCGGTCAAAAGCAATTTGGTCCGGCCAGGCGTCTGTAGGCACGATTACGGTCGTAAGGAAAACCCTATCGAGTCTAAACTTATAGGGTGGGTTGAGTTTTTTTAATTGGAAAAATTCGACAAACGGTTTCGTCAGTTGAAATTTTGAGGTTATTTTCCTGATACTTCAGGAACTACATGAGCGATTAGATTGAAACTTGGCAGTTAGTTGAAGCACAACTTTTTGCGGAATTTTGTTGAGATCATACTGTGAATAAATCTGAATCAAATATATTTTTTTCGGAAACTATTCATCGTATTCAAGATAATTTCCGATCAGACGTTGAACTTTATATTTCACAGCATTTCAGTTCAATACAATCATGATTCTTTGAGATAATCCAGGGCTGGTGTCATAATTTTTCTCGTGTCTACGAAACCACCGAAGTCTACGGAGAATCTTCCGTTCTTCTCTATGGTGTAGAATGAATTTGCTTCATGTAATGCTATATTTTGAGTGAAAAATGTTGAAACGTTACAAATATAAGAATCTTAAATAACATCACGATGAAAAATAATTGGACCAATTATTTAAAAACTTTTTGTTTCAAATTGCCTGTAGGATGTCTGTGAAATTTGGGTAGTAATAACTTGCACAATCATTTTGTTGGTGTTTTCTGGGTTTCCAATACCAATGTCTGAAACAGAACTATTTAAAGTGAATAAGTAACTAAGTTTTATTGAAAAATTTCCTTTCGGATTGCAGGATTGAACTGTTTGTCGAGGGCAGTTTGAAGGAATTTAACTTGCACACTCTAGGCATTGTTAATATTGCTGCATACTCAAGCGGCATTATCTTGATACGATTCTTGGGCTCTAGCGGATATGTTATGGACGTTTCTCAGGATGAAATTTCCACAGGACAATGATCGACTTGCAATATATACAACATTATAGCTGTTATGAAATCTAAATATTGGAAACAATGGGATCAATTCAACCATAATCACTGAGCCCTAACGAACTCCGATGACAGCGGCAAAACAACATTTTTTATTCCTATAATAATATACATTCCAACTTGTTATTGTTTTGTTCGCTCGACTAATTCAGTATTTGAAAACAAATCACAACCAATAAATCATAAACAAATAGGGCTGAAATGTTCAGAAAGCATAAAAAAAAAATTGAAGCCTAAAATGGCAGTTTTGACCAATTTCGTATCTCAACCCCGGAAATTATCGACCAATGAATCGGCAAATTGGAATAAATTTCACTTTTGTACCAATTTCCTTTTGATTATCAGTATGTTCTTCGGGCTTTTTCCTTTACATGGTATACAAGAAGCCAATGTGAAGCAATTGATTTTTCGATGGAAATCCCTTATGGTTTTCCACTCGATATTCTTGATGAGTTCTGGCTTAATAATCAGTTTGGGGACTATTCCTTGGATTTTGAGAGATGTCTCCATGCAAGCCTTGAGTAAGTTCGTTATGTATTTTTCTATACATCAAATAAGAGTACTTCAGAAATAATATACGTGCAGAACAGAATTGATTATTTTTCCGAACAATAATTGGAATTAAATTTTTGTATCCTTGGTTTTGAAATCTTCTTTTTTTAATACATTTCAATTAGGTGTTGTTAGGATTTTATTCTATGAAAAAATTGCCCTTCTGAATACTTTCCTCTCTTTGAAATAGAATTGTTCAATATTGTCCCTTTTTGTTATACATTCGATTCATATTACCCAAGAAAATCTTGTTTACAAGTGGATTTAAAGAGAAGAGTCGAAATTGCAAAATATTTTTCTGGTTGTGAACAAGCTTATCGCTAATAAGCAGATAAATGTTTCAAAAAATCTTTATGTACCAAACGAACGTTGTTTGCATTGTATCCGAAGACCTACTCGAAAACATTGTCATATGTGCCTTATAAGAACTCATGAAATGAAAAAGTATTCCAACATCGATATAAGAAATATCTGATCCGAAATGATAATTAACAATATGAACAAAAGAGGGTTCTTCGAAATTCCAACGACCGATTATATTATACATAGTTTTTTCTTATTTTTTGGTCGCACAAATAGTAATGGAACATTCTCTGAAAATTTTTTTGCTTAGATTTTTTTTATTTACCTACAGAAAGCCTGCTAATATATTGAACACATACCAAAAATTATGCTCTTTTCTCTGAGATAATTGGTTTGATGAAAAACGGGAGGCTTAAAATTGATGTCTAGCTTATTATGTTTGTGGATTAAACAAATTAAATTACAATAATCGAAACTCGAATATGTCATTTGATATACTTTTTTCGTGTTTTTTCTAGGAAACAAAAGCGTTAAGATTTTACCCAAATTTCTGTAATTTTCTAATCTGAGTCGAAGGTAGTTTTAAGTGACTGTAGGTTGGGCTCCTTGACGAAGAATCCGAGAGGTCAGATTCAAACCTGTCCGGAGGTAACGAGCTATAACTTTCGAGTGGAAGGACCTCAAATTTTGAAATAGGTACTCAGTGTAGGTTTGCAGCCCATATATATCGGAATATCGGCTGAGTTCGTTAATAGGCAAATTTCACCCAAAAGATTCGTAATATACCCATTTGAAATTTTCTTCAGAAGTATTATTGCAATTAGTTGAAGAATACGGAAGCGCAAATCTGTTCAAAATATCGTGAGGAACGAAGAGTTAGGGATTGAAATAAATTAAGTTTCAAAATTTTTTTGGAAACATTTTTATTTTGCGATGCTATTAATCTTTCATCTATGAAATTTGACACAAATCTGGGGGATAATATTCAGAACACACTACCAAATTTCAGGTCGATCCATTATGGAGATATGGAGAAACTAACCTCAAGTACGTCCGATTTTGTTTTGGTAACAAATTTCAAAAACGCTGCAAATTTTACACAAGGGTTTATTATTTTCTCAGTTTAATAACCCTATACCATTGATATCTCAAATCAATCGTATATATTATTTATAACTCATTGGTTTTTCACCAAACGAAAATCAATTCCATGAAGAAATTCATGTGAAATATTTCAATTCAATAGTAACTACAAAATTATCCACGTCGAAACCAAAAGTACCTACATAACTCCTAGAGTCGTTAGAAATCAATAGGTACAACACCCGCAAAATCCTATTGAATGAACAAACAGATGTGAATAGCTCTCCACTACTGAATATTTTTCTGTAACCTAAAAACTCTGTGGCAAACCCCAATTTATACCTACTCTCACTTTTACGCTTTGTATAATTATTTAGGCACGTTCCGGACCATATTTAAACCTTGTTGTACTACATACCATCAGTCAGTAAAATGTAGATACCTGAAGAAGATTTTTAGCAACTTTCTTCGTGTTTTTTGTGATTCCTTAGTATTACTATGAGTGTTGTGAATTCCCCGCCGAAGTCCTACACACCGTTAGGATCTGGCGTCTAGGAGGTTCGAAAGTTTTCAAAATCAAACTGAACAGTTAAAAAAAAACACACTTTAATTCGATTCCTAGTTGTAAAATGAATATACTAGACTAGTGCCGATACGAAATAATCGATCGTGTGAAAATATGAACAAAAACGTAAAAAACCTATTTTAAATATTTGAGCCGAGCCTCGGCGTTTTCGACCTCAAGCTTATCGCTTCCAATTCCGATCCCGACTGACTTATGTCTGGAATTTTCAAATATCCCCAAGGATAAATCTTACATGCCTAAATATGTCTATGTTTATAATAACGCACAAAACCACTTGAAGAGCGAACCGCCTTAGGTCGCTCGAAAAGTGAGACCAATGCAGGTGACCGCACAGGGCCGTATTCCCTAATTATCTGGGGACAAATCTGTCGAGTTACGACAATGAGATGGAGTTTTTATGTCCGACTGATCATCAGAATTATCAGTCCTGTCACCGATATAATCAATTACCGTATCCATGTTGTCTGTCTCATCTAAATATATTCCCGAAATATGGTAGATAAACCTATTCACTAAGGTATCAACATATAACGAAAATTTTGCTGGAAAGAATTGAAACAATCACTTTATAATTAAGCCTAGAGGATGTTATTCATAAAAATCTTAAATATTTTTCATTCCAAATCACATTTCCTATGAAATATTGGAGTTGAAGAGAAAATCATCTTGGTGTTGAGTTTCTTAAAAAACTACTTTACGAAGGTCAAGTCACTATGTTGTTTCTTGCGTTAAAGTTAAGTTAAATTTCCGAAAAATATTTTTTACTAATATTTTGCCAGTACGATCTTCACGATATTACTTATTAAATTGCGTGTCGGTATTACACAAATAGAAATGAAATTCAAATCAGAAAGCGTTTGCGCCTTTTGACATATAAGGGAAATAACCTCAAAATTTAAAATAGCCACAAAATTTTCCGCCAATATCTCTGCAAATAAATATGGTTTCAAAATGTTGACTAAGACCTGTACCAAATTATATTGAACTTTAATGAATAGCTTCCGAAAAAAATGTTTAGAAAAAATTCAATTTTTTTCCAATACAATTCTCACGAAATCATGCATTAAATTGAGCGTCGATATTTCACAACTAGTTATGATATTTCAATTTGATCGCGTTAGTATTTCTTGAGAAACTTTCGGGAAAATTAACTTAAACTCTCAAATTAACAACAAATACGTAAAACAAAAAAAAAATGAAATGAAAAAAAACTCACCCGTCCTGTGCAACTTATCTGAAATAAATTTTTCCACAGTGCATATATCCGATAAGAGTTCACTTGATTCACAAAATATCCAATACACAAACTGAAGACCTAAAGTTATTTTCAATAACTTTTCTGTAAAAATCAAATATATCGTGAACCTCTCAAAGATATATGATTCTGGATGAAAAGTTAACCGATTATTTCACTGAATTCCAATCTTAGAACCGAATGCGGATGATTCATTCTCGGGATTATTGGAAATTTGTAGCATTTTTCTTTATAACTCAGAGACTACTGGTCGGATATCATCCGGGTAAAAATTTTTAGGTTGAGTTATGCAACAGTAATCAACGTTGAGAATTTCACAAAAATTCGGTGGTAATTTTCCGAGAAATAATTTTTTTTTCCCTCCAACCCCCAATTTTAAGCCCTTAGGTTACACCAATCCTGCTGAAAAGCTTGGAGGATCAATCCCGAGCGACACATGATTTTTCTACCAAGTTTCACGAATTTCGGTTCAGTACTTTCCGAGAAAAGCTCTGGACAACGGACGGCGGACGGACGGATTTTTTTTTTTATTCGTTCATTCAAATCTACATACTCCAAAACGTAAACTCTGAAATTTTCAGGGGGGGTTAAAAATTTTTTTTTGTTGGTCGATCACTAAGGTTTATTATTTGATTTCATCAAATAATAAACCAAAACGGTCATCTAATTAACTTTCTTGTATCACAAAGTTACGTCGATGTATATCCGTGAGAATGGAATATTTCCATTATTCAACATTGAAACGAAAACTGTTCATTTCGGGAAATAGAAGATTCGACACATTTCAATATCAGTCAATAATGATATGACAAATATACCTGAAATATCAATTTACCAATGCAGTTTTGCCGAATCTGACAAATTTCCTGAGAAACCAGAACATTTCATTAAAATCTATAAAAAATGTTTTTTTCTGTTTTTTTCAGGTTAGACGGTCTACGACAAATACTCGACAATTATTCATAACATTTTTGATCGAATTCGATGCATAATTTAGAATGGCACTGCTAACTTTATATTAAGGTAGCAGAGCCACCCCTTTTAAAAAAAAACAAAGAGCGCGACAAATTTTTTGCCTTCACGACAAATATGTTTTGGTCGTCCTTCAATCGTTCAGCTCATTTCCGGTAGAAAAAACAGTCATCTAATTAACTTTCTTGTATCACAAAGTTACGTCGATGTATATCCGTGAGAATGGAATATTTCCATTATTCAGCATTGAAACAAAAATTGTTCATTTCGGAAAATAGAAGATTTAACATATACAACCCAATATCAGTCAATAATGATACGAAAAATATATCTGAAATATCAATTTACCAATCCGGTGTTGCCGAATCTGACAAATTTCCTAGAAAACAAGAACATTTCATTAAAACCTATGAAGAAATATTTTTTTCTGGTTTTTTCAGGTTAGATGGTCTGAGACAAATACTCGACTTAATATTAAGTTAGCAGAGCCACCCTAAAAAAAAACTGACTTTCCCACTGTTGGTGATCCCCTAATTATATTAACTTCTTGAAATTCTGTATGAACCTTCAAGCTTCAAAATTTCGATGAAGTACTGGGTTTCAATTCGATCAAATTCGTATTTCCGGAAATATTGGGAAAAAAAATGTGGAATGGGTATATGTTCGGAATTATTGTGCAAGTTTTACCCATTCACGAATTCGATGTTCATAATTAACGCCAAAACCTACTCTACAAATATCGAATTTCACGAAATATTACTTTCCTTAGGAAAATGTAGTTTTTTCGGGACTTCACAACATTTCTGAAGAAAAAGAAAGAAAGAGTCACACATTTCGATGAATTCACGAATTTTTCAAAAATAGACGTTACTTCTTCTCGCGATATATTAAGTGAAAGCAAAACTTTCGTTTTTCCTCTATCTAAACACTTCTTTGAATTGAAATAAAAACCTTTATAAATCAGCAGTTCCTTCAATTCTGTCCTTCTGTGGTTATTTTCAAATCAGAAAAAAACATAGCCATGTCTATGTGTATGAGAAAAACTCAATTTTCATTCAGATGAATCATCGCTGAATACTCTTATTAAAGTCACTGTAATGTGTATTACAGTGACTTTAACTAGTATAGAGTCACTGTAATGTGTATTAACATTGTTTAAACAATGCTATTAACATTGTTTAAGGAGAAGATAGAATTCTTTATTCCCATTGTTAGAAACCTTGGCAGACTCTTGAGTTTTTTCTACCTAACGATAGAGGGAGCTAAATCATGAATGTGAATTATTGAGTATGAATTCACAAGTCTTACTCTTTCAGGAACTGGTTGTCTATTTCATTAATAATAAATTAATCGATTAATAGCAGAATAAAAAAGTGAATACAGTGATTATATACAAGAATGAAGTCAAGTCATTAAATCATTGTGCACAGAGACATCTAGCGAGTAACAACATAAACAATTTCGAGTTTTCGTTTTGAAAGTTTCAATGAATTATGATATAATACACAGTTATTCCCATATACAATACACGAGTACAAAGAATAATAGAATATGAGTTGAATGTGTAAAATAAGACTCAAATTCATTCAGTGGATGTGTAGATATTGAATAAAAAATCAAGAGTAATCTCGTTTTTCTATGTGATAAATGACATGTCAAATTCTGTAATGCGCTGAAGCAGCTGAAGCCTTTTTGAAATCCTGTTTGTGAGAGGTTAAGGAACCACGTTGTGTGTTGTATTAAAGTAAGTTTAAATTTATTTTTCATTCATATTATTTATTCATATTTATCTCATATGACTATTATGTCACAGACCATATGTAATTATGTTCTTGCCGGTTCATGTATTATCTAAATTTGGATCTAATGGTAGTTTTTGTTTTCAGTAATGGCACCATAATATGAGATCGCCGTTGGGCTCCAAAGGGGTCACAAAACTACAAAAATTCCATCTGGAAAAACAAAGGCTGATAAAATCCGTCCTTCCAGGCTCAAGGGACGTTTGACGAAGCATTCCAAATTCGTGAGGGATCTAGTCCGAGAGGTTGTAGGACACGCTCCTTATGAAAAGAGGGCTATGGAATTGCTGAAGGTATCCAAAGATAAAAGGGCCCTTTAATTTTTGAAGCGCCGTTTGGGAACACACATCAGAGCCAAGAGGAAGCGTGAAGAAATGTCCAACATTCTTACACAAATGAGGAAGGCCCAAGCTCATGCCAAGTAAATGTAGCTTGTTTGTTTATAATAATAAAATTAAAAAAAAAATACTGCTGTATATTCCTTTTTCCTTGTCGAGGTTCACTGTAGTATACATACTTTCGAGTTCTGGGATGTATCTTAATCATATTCATTTCAATGCGAAATTCTGCATCTATTGGAGACCTTCAAAATTGTTCACATTAATATTCTTATTTGATACTTGGTATGATTGAACAGGTTTTTTTAAAAGCATTGTCAAACTCTATGAAATGAAAAATTCCATTACTCTATAGCATCAAGATAGTGAGTTAATGTATGTATGTTTATTAACTGCTGGTTTCATAAGTCATCATTGATTTCTTGAAGTTATGAGGTATTGTATGGAAAAGATAATTCATATCCCAAGCCAGTTGAGTGTCGATTTAGTTATATTATCTCATTTTGTTAATAGATAGAATGCTCTGATTTATAATTGTGATGTCATCAAAAAGAGTATTTGCTCCTATTGAGTTAAGATGTGTTGAAAATGACATGCTGCTTAATGTGAACACGATATGTCTGACCTCACCAAATTTGGCATGATTCCTCAAGCCGCCAATGTACATCAAGTAACAGAATTCAATTAGATCGTATATACACAAACAACTAATGAGTCCTGATATTTGTACCTTAGTTTTCTATCCGACTTACTAAAGTAGAATTGATGAAGGGGTGAAATTCACTTGTACCTTTGTAGAGAACAGTAGTATATCTTGTCTATGGTAGAGAACAAGTTTTCTATTCAAATATCCATTTAACCAATGATTCTGGAGATACCTTGTGTTTGTATCTATTCGAAATTATATTTTCCCAAAGTTTTCAGAAGTACCCAATCGGTCAACTTGCAATAGTATATTCCACTGAGAGGACGACTTCAGTTTTCATTTTGATTTCATTATTCTAGAATAAATATTCACACACTGCCAAGATTCAATTCGATCGAATAATAGCTATATAGTTCTCGAGTTATATGGAAAAATCAGAAATATAGGAGTAAAAATACTTTGCTGACTGCAATCGAACTATACCGTAAGCGAATAAAAGTCTATCACGCAAGTGGACAATTTTTAATGATTTTGATTCTTAACATACAAATATTTACCTATGTTTAGGCACCATTCGTTTCTTTATCAAGGCTCCTTTGTTGTTCAAGTAATCAAAGAAAAACTAGGAAAATAAGTAGGATTTAACATATGACGAAATGTTAATTTTATTTATTTATTTATAATAATATACAACTGTAAATCAAACCAAGTTTGTTGATATATTTTTTTAGTTCTCTTTTGAACTTTTGGTATTTTTCTTCTTTTTTCAAGTATTTGGGTAGTCCATTATATGACATTATCGCAGAATTTGTTGGAAGCGTTGACCCTTTTGTTGTCTTGAAAATGAAACCACTGTACAGATGATCGGCATTTCTTGTATCGTATTTGTGTTTATCAGAATGCTTCTTCAGATTCACCATTGATTTCGAAAGATCTCCATTCATATTATATATAAAGTTTCACTGCTCCTGTTTTACAGCCTTAGAGATTGGTAGTATTGGAAACTTTTTATACAAGTAGCTAGTGCTGGTCCCATACAGAAGATTATTTATTTTCTTAATTGCCCTATTTTATAGTTGTTGAAGTCTGCTCAGGTTTATTTTCGTCGTATTTCCCCAAATTGATGCCAGATATGTGAAAACAGAGTGCACACATGCATTGTAAAACATTAATCTGCAGTTTTGGGACATATACGGATTGGTATGACCTGATAGTTTCTCAGCTATTTCTTCTGTGTTAGTCCCAACTAAATCTTCGTCAGACCCAAGTAATTATATGTTTCAACTTTTCTTATTGTCAATAGCCAATAGTGAACAAAATATCTTTATATCTCTCGGAAGAATCTACCCAGAAACTTGATAATTGTAGAGTAGATTTGGAGTTGAATCAAGAAGGCCGATTTCGCTAATTTGTAAAATCCACCCAATGATTCCGCAGATGTACCCACTCAAAGGTTCATTTTCTCAATATTCTCAAAAAATACAGATCGCATCATAATAAAATCCAGTTCATGCGGCATTTCGTGGGGAACATACATTCTACCGGAAATGAGCTGAACGATTTAAGGACGACCAAAACATATTTGTCGTGAAAGAAAAAAATTTGCTCGCGCAGAGCCACCCCTTTGAAAAAAAACAAAGAGCGCAACAAGTTTTTTTTTTCACGACAAATAAGTCTTGGTCGTCCTTCAATCGTTCAGCTCAATTCCGGTAGAAAAAACGGTCATCTAATTAACTTTCTTGTATCACAAAGTTATTACGTCGATGTATATCCGTGAGAATGGAATATTTCCATTATTCAACATTGAAACGAAAACTGTTCATTTCGGGAAATAGAAGATTCGACACATTTCAATATCAGTCAATAATGATATGACAAATATACCTGAAATATCAATTTACCAATGCAGTTTTGCCGAATCTGACAAATTTCCTGAGAAACCAGAACATTTCATTAAAATCTATAAAAAATGTTTTTTTCAGGTTTGACGGTCTACGACAAATACTCGACAATTATTCATAACATTTTTGATCGAATTCGATGCATAATTTAGAATGGCACTGCTAACTTTATATTAAGCTAGGTAGCAGAGCCACCCCTTTAAAAAAAAACAAAGAGCGCGACAAATTTTTTGCTTTCACGACAAATATGTTTTGGTCGTCCTCCAATCGTGCAGCTCATTTCCGGTAGAAAAAACAGTCATCTAATTAACTTTCTTGTATCACAAAGTTACGTCGATGTATATCCGTGAGAATGGAATATTTCCATTATTCAGCATTGAAACAAAAATTGTTCATTTCGGAAAATAGAAGATTTAACATATACAACCCAATATCAGTCAATAATGATACGAAAAATATATCTGAAATATCAATTTACCAATCCGGTGTTGCCGAATCTGACAAATTTCCTAGAAAACAAGAACATTTCATTAAAACCTATGAAGAAATATTTTTTTCTGGTTTTTTCAGGTTAGATGGTCTGAGAGAAATACTCGACTTAATATTAAGTTAGCAGAGCCACCCTAAAAAAAAACTGACTTTCCCACTGTTGGTGATCCCCTAATTATATTAACTTCTTGAAATTCTGTATGAACCTTCAAGCTGCAAAATTTCGATGAAGTACTGGGTTTCAATTCGATCAAATTCGTATTTCCGGAAATATTGGGAAAATAAAATGTGGAATGGGTATATGTTCGGAATTATTGTGCAAGTTTTACCCATTCACGAATTCGATGTTCATAATTAACGCCAAAACCTACTCTACAAATATCGAATTTCACGAAATATTACTTTCCTTAGGAAAATGTAGTTTTTTCGCGACTTCACAACATTTCTGAAGAAAAAGAAAGAAAGAGTCAGGAAGTACTCGACTCATTACCTTCAGAAAGGTAGCGTCATATATTGGCAGCGAATTTTGGGGTTTTCACATTTTCCATCGTAGCTTACACATTTCGATGAATTCACGAATTTTTCAAAAATAGACGTTACTTCTTCTCGCGATATATTAAGTGAAAGCAAAACTTTCGTTTTTCCTCTGTCTAAACACTTCTTTGAATTGAAATAAAACCCTTTATAAATCAGCAGTTCCTACAATTCTGTCCTTCTGTGGTTATTTTCAAATCAGAAAAAAACATAGCCATGTCTATGTGTATGAGAAAAACTCAATTTTCATTCAGATGAATCATCGCTGAATACTCTTATTAAAGTCACTGTAATGTGTATTACAGTGACTTTAACTAGTATAGAGTCACTGTAATGTGTATTAACATTGTTTAAACAATGCTATTAACATTGTTTAAGGAGAAGATAGAATTCTTTATTCCCATTGTTAGAAACCTTGGCAGACTCTTGAGTTTCTTCTACCTAACGATAGAGGGAGCTAAATCATGAATGTGAATTATTGAGTATGAATTCACAAGTCTTGCTCTTTCAGGAACTGGTTGTCTATTTCATTAATAATAAATTAATCGATTAATAGCAGAATAAAAAAGTGAATACAGTGATTATATACAAGAATGAAGTCAAGTCATTAAATCATTGTGCACAGAGACATCTAGCGAGTAACAACATACACAATTTCGAGTTTTCGTTTTGAAAGTTTCAATGAATTATGATATAATACACAGTTATTCCCATATTCAATACACGAGTACAAAGAATAATAGAATATGAGTTGAATGTGTAAAATAAGACTCATATATTGTCTACTCAACTCCCCTGACTGATAAAGAGGACTGCATAGAACGAGTCAGAAATGCGTTCAGGTTTGTTTAGATTTTTAGATTCATAGTTTTGAAACTCAATTTGGTTTTTGAACACTTTTGCAGATCTCTTCCTCCCGATGAAATAAGAAGAGCAACGCACGAAGCATTCCTGAGACGTATAAATAAATGTCTAGAAATTAACGGTCAAAACTTTGAGCATCTTCTCTAGTTATAACTGCGAGAGTTTGCCATGGTTCTCCTAATAGTAACTTGAAGTCGGTTTCAAGAAGGGGTGAAAAATCTACAGCATGGTTCAAATAACAGTTCCTGAAAATTTCATCTTTTTGGCGTGAAGGGAAAAGAAATAGCTGAAAATTCAAGACGAAAAACAGTTTTTTGTGAATAACTCAGAAAATATCCATTTTAGGGCAAGGGTGTGATGCATACACTCACATTATTTTTTAACGTAGACTCAATATCTGCCATAAAAAAATGGGGTTCTAATTTGAAAAAATTGATTTTTCACGATTTTGTCATTCCTAACTTTGAAAGCGATTTTTTCACCCCCTGTATCATGAATCGCGATTTCGATTTTTAAAGTGGATACATCAATCTTACATCTTGAAAAATCCCAAAAATGAAAATTTTCCATCCAAAAACCTCGAAGTTATTCTTGTTTCAGCGGAGCTCTATTTTCGATTTTTTTTTCGAATTTTCCCGCTCAGAGAGAATTTTCCAACCAAAACTGAAAAATGCTACATCAAAATAAATTGAAATTTTCTAAGGAATCTATTTCTGCAATCAAAAAATGGTGTTCTAATTTGAAAAACGGAAGTTGACGTCATTTCCGGAAAAACCGAAGGTGCTCATGCCTTGAAAATATTTTAGATTTCATCAGCATCGTGAAATACTTATAAGTGCTGAATTTCATGAAAATACGTTCAGTAGTTTCCCGTATAAATATGGGTGAGGTTCCTCGTCAAAGACCCTGTATATTAGCACAGATCTGTGATATTAGATTATCTATATTCAATGAACTCTATATTATATACCTGGAAGGGACCCGTTTTGAGCGACAAGTGAAGCCAATTCGTTGCTTATGCAACCCGCGAAGTGGACGGGTATCTATCTCTTTCTTCCTCATTGCAGTAAAGGGAACTCTGTCGCATTTATTCTGAATCTTTTTAATTTTTCATTTCAAATAAGGAAAACCTGAATTTTTTTCTGACTAATTCGTGAAGAAGGCAGGATTGAAGAAGATCGCACATGTTCAAGAGAAGTTTCAACTTAGTGAGCGGTTTTTCTGGAGAACAGCGCGTTATCATCCTCCGTAAATTTGCGTTTTTTTGCCGAAAATGGTTCCAAGCGACCAGGTTGGACTCACTGATGAAGAGTTCAATGTCTAATCGAATTCTACTCAGCCACCCGTTGCCACGATAACTTACTACCGAGAAAAGCTATAGCGACTTAAAAAATTCAAAGAAGTTCGTTAATGGGCGAAATTTACCTAACAATTTCGAGGTTATATCCATTTCAAATATATTATTTTATTTCCTCTATATCTCAAGAAGTACTGATGCGATTAGATTGAAACTTGCCAACTGATTGCATGAAGAATCGTTAAAACAAATTTTTTTCGGAAACTATCATTGAGATTTCAATGAAACTTGGCGCAGACCTTGAAGTCGAATCTGAATAGCAATGTTCGAAATTTCAGCTCGATGCGACACACATTTCCAAAAATATCGGAAAAAGGTATGTCAAATTTCGCATTGGCAATGAATTTTAACCAGCGCTTAAATTTTCCTGACTTCAAGTCAGTGCTTTTCGAGAAGTATTTTCCTATGTTCCTATTATTTAAATTTATTTTTATGATGATGAAACTATCGTCAATCGTCAATGCACAGCTCACACCAACATAATTCTTCACTTTTTGAACCACACGCGGTGAAGGCAGAGAAAGTAATGGCATATCAGAGAAAAATAGACATTCATTTTCAAAAATGTTGCACTTTCTAAACGATGTAATACCCAAACCACCTGAATTTCCAAGTAAAACCAAATTTGAGCCGTTAAACACCATTTACTTCAATGTACAGGTGGGTAGTTCGTGAACGAACTAGTTCAAATGAACTATTCTTTATGAAGAACGAAACGAACTAGTTCATCAAGTATGTACAGAATAGTTCTCAGCGAACTAGATGAATTTATTCGCTGGACCGGAGCCGTCACCGTAACGTTGTGGTCGTAAATCGAAGACATGAGACATACGATCCATTTGATTCGTTCACTGTGAACTATTCTAGATATAGTATAGTGGTATCTACGTTGGTATCGTACCGAGTAATTCTGAATGTAGGCAAGGACCTGAGCTTGAGGACTGATATGATATATTAGATCAAGTCATAGACAAGATATACTTTACTAGGTTAGATATTTGGATTAATTCGCGGTTGGGTTGTAGAATGGGCAATGTTTGAGCGTAGTTAGCGCTCATCAGCAAGGCACCGGCCTAGGATAATAATATGATTTTTATCAGCCGCTGTAAAATATTTTTTAACTATTTCCCCCTCGGCTCCTCTCTTTGCACTTTTTCATGGTAATACTTGACGATCATTTTTTGCACGCGTGTTCTGGAAAACCTGTGGTTTTTTTTCGTACAAATATCTGTAATTTTCTATTTTTTTCTCGAAAATAGTCTCAAACGACTAGGTTGGACTAACTGATGACGAATCCGATTTCAAAATCAATTATGTCCAGCTGACTGTCGCCTGGCAAAGGACACACTAACTGTCGAAAGGAACAAGAAAGCGACTTGAAACTTTTAGGGAAGGTCGCACACATTAAAATGCGATGGTTAAGTTCGTTAATCAGCCAATTGAGCCAAATGGTTTCGGAGTTATATTCATTTGAATTTTTGGAATTTTTTCTTGATATCTCAGAACTACTAACGTGAGCGATAGAATTGAAACTTGGTAGATAGTTGAATCATACCGACGCGCAACTTCGTTTGTTTGGATCGTATGGTTAGAAAATAAATTTTTTTTTCCAAATTTCAGACTCAATATGTATTTCTGGACATATTAGACATCAATATGTCAAATTTCGTGATTTGTCCGCGGTATCGTAATTTTTCCAAGATAACTCAAAAAATACTGATCCATTAATAATAAAACTTGATAACTAGTTGAAACAAGCGGGTGCACAATTTGTGCAAAATTTCGTGATGATCGTTTAATTAAAAAGAGTTCGAAAACATTTTGATTCCAAATTTTGTTGAAAAAAATTCGTGCATATTGCAGATGAAAGTAAAGCCATTTTCTTAATTCAATATAACGTTAGAGACAATAAGATTTATAGAATTGAACTTTGTATGAACATAAACATCAGATCTCACCTAGCGCCCTAATCTTCAACATCATGTAATACCTGAAAAAAACTCATTCAATCACCAACTAATCACCTGCAAAAATATCATATCATTAGCATAATCTGAATTCTGGAAAAAAAAGTTTCATTATATCACGAAGAGAGCACCTGAAAAGAGTTGAAATATTTTATCTCCGGCATCAGCTGAATCCTGAAAAGGAAATTTGGACCGGAAAGTTTTTTATTAAATTACCAAAAAAAACTTATCTTCACATGGAGATCATATTAATACTAATTAATATCACAACAATTATTGCAACAGTCTAGAAAATATCACATATAACTTTTCAACAAACACATTTATGAAATTATGCTTAGTTATGCCAATTTCATTTATAAATGTCATTCGTCATTCCATAAATGTTCTGTCATTTATGTCATTCATCCATTTGAACATATCTACGACATACGTTTCCTACATCTCCTTTTCTAATCAAAGGACAGAACGAGCTCAGTTGGGGACGTATGTCCTTGTTTCCACTTTTCCTACTGTCGCTTCACCCCCCTGGTCGGGTCCTTTCCAGGTAGTAATATAGAGTTCTATGTCTATCACAGAATACAAATATGTCTATATTAGATAATCACAGACTAGTGGTTTGATCAACAAATGTTATTGTAAATATAAACAAATGATATGACGTAACCCAAAAGAGCTTGTTGCCCCTTTTCAGAGGTTGGTGCATGAGGGGGCAGGGGAAGGTAGTTGGAGGAGGCGGAGGAGCTCAGATGCACGAAGCTCCAATCAAAAAGAACGCGTCAGCTCCGAGCTCCCCAAATCGTCAAATAGAACGCTCGTAATATATCTTGTTTATGGCTTCACCCACAGAACATCAAATATAAGAAGTGCTAACTCCCTTGTAAACTGTGGGCAACATTTGTGACATTTCTCCTGCAAAAAAACTAGTTGGGAATATTCCATTATGGTGCGAGGGGGTGTCCGCTTGCTGAATTATATGTCATGATTGTCATTTTACGATAGAATTCTGATTGTGTTCTGTGCTTAAATATTCTGTGGCAATATTGATTATTGCAGGATGCAAATATTTATATCGTGAATTCTTCAAAATTTTCATTATTCCGTGTTCTAAGCTCAATTATGATTCGAAAGGAAACGTGCTTCAAAAATGAAACAAAGCATTATAAACAATAATTTCTTTATTTACATCATTGTTAAAATTGCATGCAATTATAATATATTTTCCAACAAGTTATATGTACATAAATATTTACTTATAATTATCATAAAATAGGCTTCAGTATGCTCGTTTTTTTCACACCTACATGTGGAACATCTGCATGTGCAAAAGGTAACCAAAATATATCTCAGCCAAAAAACTATCCAAAATGTAGTTGAAAAAACTTCTTAAACATAAAACAATCTGAATTTCTTGAATAAATACTGATTACATTTTCCATAAGATATGAAAAATCAAGATGCATCTATTGAAAAACTCACCGAAAAAATATATTTGAAAGACTTTATAGCTTCCATAAAAATATTGCATGTAACTTTCCCGACTTGTTCATTATCATTAAGACTAGAGATCTCTTACTAGAGACCAGTACTCTTACTTCTGCATCAGGCTTAAAACATTATTCAAATTTATAGTTATATACTCAAGTAAACTTATATTTTATAATATCATAAGATCTGAGCTTCTGCATGGAATTACAATCCTGGCGTTTGTGAAATGAATAAATAAATAGTATTGATTTATCCCAAACAACTTTCAGATATGGAACGGCTTACCCAAGGATACTTTCTATTGAATTATTTTGTTTGTAATAAGTATATTATGAATTGAGTTAATTTTTGGTTGAATATAATGAGAACTCTGATGAGATCCGCCGAATAAAAAGTATTCTATATAAATATTGAAGTATCATGTATGGATGGATTGACGAAGGTGTATGTTTGAAGATCAACTAACACGAGGATGCAATTTCTTTTACATTAATTCCTTTGTAGTTATTTGAGTCCAGTTAATATATAATCGAGGAGAATGACAGCACAGAGACAGCACCTACACAATAATAAAGTAGTATATGATAGCTTTCCACGTAATACATCACTAAATAAAATAGTACTGAAGAATCTTCATGAAACTATGCTTTTTCATTCCAAATATGTCTTCGATTTCATACTGCTAATCGTATTTGGAAATAAATAAGCATATCATTGTAACTTTATCATTTCAAATGGTTGAAGGCTTATAAGAAATACCATTTAGTTTTCGAACTCAATAGAAATACTGATGTTAATTAATTAAGAGTGAATCTTATTTTTTAGTGGGTCAGATGACATTGTGTAGAATAAGTTTGAATGTATCCTCAAAAAATTTACACATTCAAAATAAATGATAGTGCTGAGGAATGAGAGTGAATAAAAAGAGCTCCGAATATTCATAACTAGGCATGTCAAACTATCACATAAACTATAATGAGTTTCAAATTATAAATTCAAAATATTATCCGATAAAAATATTTTAAAATGTAGCAGTTTGTGCTGCTTGTAAACGCAATTTATTTTTTTCTACATTTATTCTATCATATTTACTGAACAACCAGCTTTAAGTTTATTTAAAGTTTGATTCATAGCATCTGCTGTTGCTGCATTTTCGTCTTTTCCTATACCCATGGTAATGACTGGACCATCGGTATGAACAGCAACAAGGAATGGATTTTTTTGGATAGTTTCTACCTGATAATTCAAATCCAGTTTCTTCAACATATCTCTTGCCTCCTCAAGGGAATATTTGTTTTCCTAAAAATTATATCCATTCATATTGAATATAGGTAACTTTAGATAAGACATTATGTATGAAGAATAATCTTACAGAAAAATTTAAGTTCTTACCTTGATATCTAATGGTTCAAAACCTTCCACTCCTTTTTTTATAACTCCAGAGTTAGATAATTCTTTATATTTTTCAATTGCTATTGAACTTGATGAATCAACAAATTCAATTTTTTTCAGAATTTGATCTGCCGGTGGAATATAGTTAGACTGTTTCAATCTGAAAATAATTATTATGTGACCAAGATATTCCCCATAACTTAAGATTTCATGAAAACCTACTCATTCAACATTTCACAAGCTGCAATCTGTTTGGCTTGCTTCTTATTTCTACCATATCCCTCAGTTTTTTCCGTACCAAAAATACAACTTGCATGAAAATAGCCTACAGCTGCCTGTGAATCTTGATAACTAACAGCTGTTAAACATCTATTTTTCGCGGCATATTCATTCAGAAGTCCCACATAATTGGTGCCATCATTATAATAATTTGCGACTTCTATCGGAAAATAATCCTTTAAATTGTCAATGTATCTAGTGGTATTTGATGTATTTTGCTGATCTGGTTTTTCTATTTCATCATCTAGTTCGTAAATCAGTTCGAGTGCTTTTGCTGCGGTCTTCTGTTTGGCATCCTTTTTATTTCGAGCTATATCAGACGCTGAGACTGATAAAACGCTTACAGTACAACGAAATTCGGGATTAAATTGGTTTCCAATATTTTCGAATGTGTAATTTGGAGGTGCTTGTCTCTTTGACACCATTAATTCTTCCAATATACTAATTGGCGTTTTAAAGGCCATAATGTATAACGAGTTATTTTCCTAAAATCAGTATCCAGTTGCCGCGTTCGGTATTGATATCGGACTGCTCAGACGACACTAATAAACGCCGATTCCCCGTAAATGTTCGGCAATTTCCGATGACAGTCGGTACGTTGAGAACAAGCGGGAGGCGGGATTCTAATTTCGCGGCAAAAGTGATAAACAGTGGAAGAGAATTCTGAATTCTATTCGCAACTACTGCTAAGCGGTACGCCCTCTGGTGATAGAAATTCGAACACTTCCAAGCTAGTAGTTTTTCGACGTGCCTGTTATTCTAACGTAATTTGCTCACTTTTGGAGTTCATTTTCGAGCTTTTGTGTTGTTCTCCGAGTTGAAATTTTGGAATACCGAAAGTGTTTGTAATATTCATCAATCGATTCCTTCCTTTCCGATTAAAAATTTCGATCGTATTAATTCGAAATGGCATCCTCCCGAAATGACTATTGTTGTGTGCCTCAACTCAATGTTATTCATAGTCAAAGAAGAAAGGATCATCTAGTTCCTCTAGTTTTCATTTTTTTCAAAGCCAAATGGAATTAAAGTTAATTTGGAAACAGCATTAGGCAGGGAACTCAATGATAGAAGGCCTAGCTTTAGAAATTGAAGATTGGAAAACAGATCACGAAATACATGAAAGTATGTTCACTGCATTTCTCTGAAGATGTTCATTTTCATAAAGGTAAATTTCCTACAATGTATTTATTTCGAAACAACTTCATGTCATGATGTTTTCAGGTGTAAATAAAAATGAGAGAATTTTGAAGGAAAATGCTGCAGAGAAACTACCGAGCACTTCTGCAGCTACCTAATTCACATACTACACAAAATCATATTCTAAAAGAGTGATCTGGTTGAAAATCTGACAAAAACTAAATATACTGTTAGAGTTGATAATAGCTGAAGTTACTCATATAAATACATCAATACTTTTCATTTCCTTATATAGGTAGGTTGAACCGGCTGTGACATTTTTCATTTTGTATGTGTATCTTGAGCTGCTGTAATATAAAAATGAAATCAATTATATGTCTATCTGTTTCCTTTTCTTTAGAAATACGACGCAAAAGAACTAAAGCAGAAAATCTGTTTTCATTTTGTTGATTCCTTCGTTTGTGAACAAAGAACAAGTCATATCATTTGGACTGATTCTAGATTTACCACATAATATAGCCTGCATTCAGCACCTCTTCACATAAATAAGAGTCCTTAAATTACTTATTGAGGTGCCTATTTTTCCAGAAATTCAAGTAAACTTAGATATTGGTTTATTTTGATCCACTAAGCAACATACACTAAAATAACACCGAAATTATCCTCCAGGAACGATTTAAAGTACGATTTTATATCGTGATCCAAACGAAAAGTTCCTTCTCAAGAAATCTTACACAGAACTATAATAATTTCTTTAAATATTCAAGCTCTGCTTAATAAATATTCGTTCTACACCACATTTCTAAGGTTTGTGTTTAGATAAAACTACTAGCTTGGACAGGTTCAAAATTTATCCGTTAGGGCGCTGGCATCTTCGCAGAAGTTCCCAATAGTTCAATCGCTGTGGTTAATCTTCAGAGAACAAAAGTTTCAGATTTTTATTTGCGTTATATTCACATTGTGCAGAATGGAAGATTTGGAGACCCAGAAAAAAGTATGTGCACTTTGTGGCATTGAGTTTTCGTCTATTTCAGGGAAAAATAAACATTTGAGGGTAATTGTCTAGGAGATCGCATAACGCTCTAAATTTTATGAAAAAATCAGTACTCACTAATTTTGGTATAGAAATCACGAATCCGAAGTCAAAAAATGTCGCTCGCTTCTAGTTTTTCCAAAAAAAATTCACAAAATTCTTCGAGGTCACTGAACTTTTCTCGCTGAATTTCGCTATTACACTCCATCTCGAACTATTCCCTTGATGGATACTGGTTATAAATGCATCAATATAAAGATTAAAAGCAATTTTCACTACAAAAATTGCCAGGAATTGTGAAATTACATTAATTTGCTCATTGTTTATTTTCGGCATATATTCGGCCATGATGGTTTTGAAGTTCGGAAGAACGACATCTGACAGCAACTTCAGTCTACTACCTTACAGTGTTGCCGGATCGAAAACATTCCCGATTAGACTGAATAGGAAAAATTCCCTAGGCCCAACTTAGTGAACAGTGAACTTGTTCCAACACATTCCATCATGCAATTGTTTTATTATATTATGTACAATTTATGAGATGGTTAGAAAAGTTATTCAGCAAAGATAACGAGGAGGTGTGGACCAACTCTGCCAGGAAAGGAGAATGGAAAAGAGGAAAGTTTGGGTTATGGAGAGAAGTTGGGAAATTTGGAACACAAGATTCTAGCGGTCGCCCCGCCATGGGTGAAAGCACACAATGGAAAAATAAGGTTAATGTACTTGGTTAGGTTAGGTTAGTTTAGAACAGTGCCAGTTCGAATCAGAAGAGTTAATTAATTTACTCTTCAGATTCGAACTGGCACTGTCCTAAACTAAACTAAACTAACCTAACCAAGTACTTAATATCTTCTGAACTGAACATTTTTATTAGTTATTAAACCACCTGTGACTAACGCGAATGTGTTCACCCATGGCAGGGCGACCGCTAGAATTTAGTATTTCGAACCAAGCAAGAATTACCTGAACTCGGAAATGGAAATTTGGAATATAATACTTAAAGAAAACTATACTTTAACAACTTATATTGACTAAAAACCAATTTTGAAAATGAATATCCTTCAAAATTTCCCCGGCATAATAGATTCAGGAAATTGACTGGCACTGGCAACCCTGCATGATATAGTGCTGTACGCGTGTACGCGTATCCGCGTACGTCAAAAAGGGAAATTGTAAACAATGAGGATATTAATTTATTTTAACAATTCCTGGTAATTTTTGTAACGAAAATTGCTTTAAATCTTTATATTGATGCTTTTATAATCAATAGCTATCAAGGGAATGGTTCCTGATAGAGTGTAATAGCGAAATTCAGCGAGAAAAGTTCAGTGACCTCGAAGAAGTTTATGAATTTTTTTTGGAAAAACTAGAAGCGAGCGACCTTTTTTGACTTTGGATTTGTGATTTTCATACTAAAATTAGTAAGTACTGATTTTTTCATGAAATTTAGAGCGTTATGCGATCTCCTAGACAATTACCGAAAAAAGCTTTCACAGCAGCAAAATACTGTTCCCATTAATGATGAACATACCAAAGGCTTTCAACTATGCATTTTCTGAATTAGCATTGAGAAAGTAATTCGAATCGAAAAGCATAAACCAACAATTAGTCTCCAAACATGGTAATGTATATAAGGGTCGGTAGGAAGTTGAAACTTGATACAAATGTAATGCTAGCTTTCTCTTCATTGAAACAAAATTTATTCTCCCTTTCAATTTGAAATAAAACCAGAAGGTATTGTAGCGAATAATAATACACACAGTCAACAAGAAATATATAAGGTAATTCACAAATATAAATGATCCTCTTGGGAATTTGTGGAAGTCACAAGGGAACCATTAATTGTTTCTTTAATAATTTTGATTTCATTTTCATTTGGTTTTCCTATCGAATTAATATTCCTACTCCTTTTTCTCTTCGTAGAATAAAAATTTATCTGCTTCTCTATTTTTGTATTTGATGGTTGATTATTTAGTGTTTCTGGTCTTTGTTCAAAATTTGTCATTATCGGAGTTGAAGCATCTATTGATTTAAGAATATTTAACATTTGTTGAATATATTTATATTGAGATTCAGTGTACTCCTTTCTTTCGACATTATTGAAAATTTCCAATAAAGATGAAAATATTTGATCTTTCATTATTTTCAATTTTCCTTCTTTTGAATCACCAGAAGAAATATCTTCAGCCAACTGCTGGACTTCTGCTGTTGACGAGGGGATGGTAGTTTTACTGGTGCATTTATCATAGTTTCGGCAAACATAGTGGATATGTTTGCACAGTACAGCTTGTACCCTATAGCTGGCACAAGTACATTCATATCCATGAAAACAAATATTGCAAAAATTGCACTGCACACCACAACAAACAATATCAGATATTTTTTTCACTATGTGTTGCCGATCAAGATTTTTGGTTGACACTAATTTCCAACAATTGTGCCCAACTACTTCAACAGTATATTTTGAATTTATTGCTTCTTTATGATTCCCATGAATCAATGTTGTGTGACTGGTATTTTTTCCTTTAATTAATTTTATCATTCTCTCCACAGTTTTATCACGCAAAAATTTCACCAACACATGGAGAGTTTTATCCAATCTCTTAATTTTTTTTGCGTTCAGATAGGTATATTTAATTACCTTATGCATTGCTTCTAGGTGCATATTGGTATTAACACCAGAAAGCACTCTATAGCAGTGAGCCCATTGATGAGAATTCAAACAATAATTATTTTGGAAGTAAACACCAAACTCTTTTGTCACATCATTTTCCAAGATACAATTCTTGAATTTAATTAAACTTACATTGAACTCTTCTACGTTTGTGATGCTTTGAATATGTTTTAAAGATTGGTACACCCATTTTCTCATATCTGCGTCTGGGATTTTATTGAAATTATTTCGCCAGGCTCGATCTAAGTGCCAAGAACAGTATAACTGGCTTCGTACAGTACCCATAACAAGGAACCACGCATTATAAAACACTGGAGTAATATCAGTCATGAATGTTTTGGCACTAATGACTCCCACATAGTCTTTTATTTTTTGAAAAAATAATTTAAAAATTTCGGTGTCTTTTCTATTGCTGAACATGAATGCGATAGGAAAACCTTGCTTGAATTCATCGATTACTAAAACAGTAGTAAGCTCAAAATCATATGCATTTAGGCCATGAGTACTATCTACACAAATGACATTATGTCCAAATTTTTTAGCAACATCTCTCTGCGTATTATTCATGAAAATAAGACAAAAGTCTACAGGATTCAATTTGGAATAAGGGCATACTGAACCCTGTTTTTTATAATAAATAATAGGATTTTCTTTCTGTGATTTGCACTGCTCGACCCAAATATGCACACTTTCACAGTCAATTTCATGATAACATCCCTCCATTATATCAATTTTAAAAGAATTCTTCACGTTGTGGACATCTTGAAGACATAAAAGATCACTTCTATTCAATTCACTGCATATATTGTCACGTACAGATTCCACTATCCTGCAAAGATAAAATTAGGCAAATTACTCAGCCCAAATTGTTATCTGTATGATCTAGTCATACTAGATCATACATAACAGTTTGGGAAGGTTCATTCTGAATTCCAGATAAAAGCTTATTAATTCTATAGAAATAACTAAATGAATATGTACGTACTTTGTCGGAGGGACTCCCATAATTAGTTTTGAGGCAATGTTTTGACGATCTGAGTCGAGTATCCTGAGATATTGAAGGTCATTGTTGTGACCGTAATGATGTTTGAAATACTTAGCAACACATTCATCACTCGTAATACTTCTGGTAAGTATAATCTGGCTTGTACAATTACAATTTATTTTTGAAGTACCTTGGCTCTTCTGTGCTCTCTTTCTACCAGAAGTGATTATGCGACTCGTACCTGGAAACATGCAAAATCATTGAGCAAACTACTATAATCATGGAGACAGATCAAATTACCTGACCGTATACATTCGAAATAAAGTTTTTCCCTGTCTCCATCACCTTTTTTTGTTCCTGTATTTTTGATGTATTGCACATTCAACATCTTATTTTCCTTTTCCAACCATGTCTTGAAATCTATATAGGGATCACAAGTTTTAAAAATTAGAGAAAAACACTGACGTGAAACCATGAAATTTTTCGCACTTTTTTGAATTCGTAGCAAGAGCATCAAGTGGTATTAGCCATTCCCAACGCTATGAGACTTCCAGGTAGAAATATTGAGGCAGCACAGGTAAGAAAAATAAAGTTTTAATTTTTAGTGATTGATTCCTCACGAAATTCCGCTTGATTTTACACGTTAGCCTTGTAGAACTCATTCCAAGCTTCAGTTCAATAGGATCGATACTATTTATGCGTAATTATACCTACATACCCACCTTTATAACTCTGGAATGTTGTAACAGAGAATTCTTCAAATTTTTTTTTATCATGGAAATTCAACAAATGGCTACGCAGATCAGTATTGAATTTGTAAGATGTATTACATCCTTCCAAACACCGGTATTTGTATAGATCCGAAGCATATTCTCTCATCTGCGATGATAATCCGTGAATTATTCTTCGATGCTTATTTAGATTCGAGAGGGTGGAGAAATGTTTTCCACAATCAGGTATTAAACACATAAGGGGCATCGCTTATTGATGTTCGTAATCAAAATTATTAAAAACTTTGAAAAACCTAATACTATATTAATTATTCGGAATTCGAAGATGAATATATAACGTACTGCTGAAAACTAAAGCTTCCAAAGGCTTTCTGTTTCCGCTTAAATCTTTTAAAAGATTACCGCGATACGCGAACGCCAAGATCAAAGAGAATTAAGCAAATCGTTTGTTTCTTAGATTACATAAATATTTATATACATTATTATATCTAAGATTTGTTTACGCTATCAGTTTCGAATTTCCCGCCCAATGCATCTTCCGACAATGCACGACTGAAGGCGGAAAGCGAGGAATCGTGTCCTACATCCTACACTTCCTGAAATATGATGGTAACATATTCTGTAACCCCAAGGTCATACAATAGACGCTAAGAAAAAGCGGGAATTAAAAATATATACATATAGATTATTGTTCTACCTAGCGTATGTACCATACAATTTAAACTGATAATAAATCACTAAAATCAACAGTGTTTATTCAATTATTATCGGTAACTAGAGTGGATATAACAATTTTGGCGACGAGAAGAAAATTGGATACATTTCGTCAGTTTTCCCCATAACTCTTCAGTCGAAAAAGTTCGCTAACAATTTTGAGGTTATGGAGTCATCCGAAAATCAAGGAGTTATAATTAATAACGTTGGAAATATATCATCCATCGAGAATTTCAAGGAAGGAGATGATTGGGAATTATTTTCCGAAAGGTTGGAACAACAATTCATTGCTAATTGCGTCAATGATGACAAACGGAAAATAGCTGTCTTGATAACACATGTTTCGGAAGGAGTTTACCAGACGATGAAAACGCTGTGCCATCCGGAATTACCGAAAAACAAGACCTATGACCAATTAATTGCCCTACTCTCTAACCAACACAAACTTCGTGTTTCCGGATTTCGTCGAAGGATTCAATTCGAAAATTTGAAACAAACAAACGAAAGCATTGCAGAATGGTTCGTCAAAGTTAAGAATGCTGCTGCACTATGTGATTTTGCAAACAATTTCGAAAACAGAGTCAAAGACAAGTTCGTAGCTGGCCTAAGACCTGGGCAAATCCAAGAAAGACTATGTGAAGAAAACGTCAACAAGTCGGTGAAGGATTTATTTGAAATTGCCCTAACAAAAGAGGTTGTTTTGAAGGAAATACGTTGCGAAAGGGAAGTCAACTCTATACGGAAATTTAGTAAGGGAAATTCCAAGAAATCTGCACAAAAAGCAAAGAAGAATCAAGAAAATTCAAGCGCAAAGGATTTGGTTTGCTTTCGATGTGGTAAACCTAACCACGATTTCAAGAAATGCAAGTATAAGGATTTTAAATGTTCTAAATGTGAGAAAAAAGGACATCTGGCAGCTGTATGCAAAACCAAGATAAAGGATAGCAACCTGGTCGAAACAGTAGAAGAGCAGACAGTGGAAATGTTCGAGATAGATTTATGTGAGTCAACCACACCACCAATCTATGTTGACCTACTTTTAAACGGACAACCAGTGAAGTTCGAATTGGACACTGGGGCAGGTATTTCTTGCATTCCTCACAATTGGTTTAGGGAAAATTTGAAAAATGTAACATTCAATAGTACTAAGATTCATTTAAAGACCTATAGCAGTCAAATTTTAACACCATCAGGTGAAATTTTTCTTGATGTGCAAATAAGAGATAAATTGATCAATAATTGTAAATTTATAGTTGTAAAAGAGGCTACTCGATTATTCATAAACTTCTTCGAGGTCACTGAACTTTTCTCGCTGAATTTCGCTATTACACTCTATCAGGAACCATTCCCTTGATAGCTATTGATTATAAAAGCATCAATATAAAGATTTAAAGCAATTTTCGTTACAAAAATTACCAGGAATTGTTAAAATAAATTAATATCCTCATTGTTTACAATTTCCCTTTTTGACGTACGCGTACACGCGTACAGCACTATATCATGCAGGGTTGCCAGTGCCAGTCAATTTCCTGAATCTATTATGCCGGGGAAATTTTGAAGGATATTCATTTTCAAAATTGGTTTTTAGTCAATATAAGTTGTTAAAGTATAGTTTTCTTTAAGTATTATATTCCAAATTTCCATTTCCGAGTTCAGGTAATTCTTGCTTGGTTCGAAATACTAAATTCTAGCGGTCGCCCTGCCATGGGTGAACACATTCGCGTTAGTCACAGGTGGTTTAATAACTAATAAAAATGTTCAGTTCAGAAGATATTAAGTACTTGGTTAGGTTAGTTTAGTTTAGTTTAGGACAGTGCCAGTTCGAATCTGAAGAGTAAATTAATTAACTCTTCTGATTCGAACTGGCACTGTTCTAAACTAACCTAACCTAACCAAGTACATTAACCTTATTTTTCCATTGTGTGCTTTCACCCATGGCGGGGCGACCGCTAGAATCTTGTGTTCCAAATTTCCCAACTTCTCTCCATAACCCAAACTTTCCTCTTTTCCATTCTCCTTTCCTGGCAGAGTTGGTCCACACCTCCTCGTTATCTTTGCTGAATAACTTTTCTAACCATCTCATAAATTGTACATAATATAATAAAACAATTGCATGATGGAATGTGTTGGAACAAGTTCACTGTTCACTAAGTTGGGCCTAGGGAATTTTTCCTATTCAGTCTAATCGGGAATGTTTTCGATCCGGCAACACTGTAAGGTAGTAGACTGAAGTTGCTGTCAGATGTCGTTCTTCCGAACTTCAAAACCATCATGGCCGAATATATGCCGAAAATAAACAATGAGCAAATGAATGTAATTTCACAATTCCTGGCAATTTTTGTAGTGAAAATTGCTTTTAATCTTTATATTGATGCATTTATAACCAATATCCATCAAGGGAATAGTTCGAGATGGAGTGTAATAGCGAAATTCAGCGAGAAAAGTTCAGTGACCTCGAAGAATTTTGTGAATTTTTTTTGGAAAAACTAGAAGCGAGCGACATTTTTTGACTTCGGATTCGTGATTTCTATACCAAAATTAGTGAGTACTGATTTTTTCATAAAATTTAGAGCGTTATGCGATCTCCTAGACAATTACCCATAATTACATATGGTCTGTGACATAATAGTCATATGAGATAAATATGAATAAATAATATGAATGAAAAATAAATTTAAACTTACTTTAATACAACACACAACGTGGTTCCTTAACCTCTCACAAACAGGATTTCAAAAAGGCTTCAGCTGCTTCAGCGCATTACAGAATTTGACATGTCATTTATCACATAGAAAAACGAGATTACTCTTGATTTTTTATTCAATATCTACACATCCACTGAATGAATTTGAGTCTTATTTTACACATTCAACTCATATTCTATTATTCTTTGTACTCGTGTATTGTATATGGGAATAACTGTGTATTATATCATAATTCATTGAAACTTTCAAAACGAAAACTCGAAATTGTTTATGTTGTTACTCGCTAGATGTCTCTGTGCACAATGATTTAATGACTTGACTTCATTCTTGTATATAATCACTGTATTCACTTTTTTATTCTGCTATTAATCGATTAATTTATTATTAATGAAATAGACAACCAGTTCCTGAAAGAGTAAGACTTGTGAATTCATACTCAATAATTCACATTCATGATTTAGCTCCCTCTATCGTTAGGTAGAAAAAACTCAAGAGTCTGCCAAGGTTTCTAACAATGGGAATAAAGAATTCTATCTTCTCCTTAAACAATGTTAATAGCATTGTTTAAACAATGTTAATACACATTACAGTGACTCTATACTAGTTAAAGTCACTGTAATACACATTACAGTGACTTTAATAAGAGTATTCAGCGATGATTCATCTGAATGAAAATTGAGTTTTTCTCATACACATAGACATGGCTATGTTTTTTTCTGATTTGAAAATAACCACAGAAGGACAGAATTGAAGGAACTGCTGATTTATAAAGGTTTTTATTTCAATTC
Source organism: Myrrha octodecimguttata (assembly GCA_958510865.1). Lineage (NCBI taxonomy): Eukaryota > Metazoa > Arthropoda > Insecta > Coleoptera > Coccinellidae > Myrrha > Myrrha octodecimguttata. Next base: position 39,615,432 of record OY294057.1, read on the forward strand.
AAAAAAGTGTTTAGATAGAGGAAAAACGAAAGTTTTGCTTTCACTTAATATATCGCGAGAAGAAGTAACGTCTATTTTTGAAAAATTCGTGAATTCATCGAAATGTGTAAGCTACGATGGAAAATGTGAAAACCCCCAAATTTCGCTGCCAATATATGACGCTACCTTTCTGAAGGTAATGAGTCGAGTACTTCCTGACTCTTTCTTTCTTTTTCTTCAGAAATGTTGTGAAGTCGCGAAAAAACTACATTTTCCTAAGGAAAGTAATATTTCGTGAAATTCGATATTTGTAGAGTAGGTTTTGGCGTTAATTATGAACATCGAATTCGTGAATGGGTAAAACTTGCACAATAATTCCGAACATATACCCATTCCACATTTTTTTTCCCAATATTCCCGGAAATACGAATTTGATCGAATTGAAACCCAGTACTTCATCGAAATTTTGCAGCTTGAAGGTTCATACAGAATTTCAAGAAGTTAATATAATTAGGGGATCACCAACAGTGGGAAAGTCAGTTTTTTTTTAGGGTGGCTCTGCTAACTTAATATTAAGTCGAGTATTTGTCTCAGACCATCTAACCTGAAAAAACCAGAAAAAAATATTTCTTCATAGGTTTTAATGAAATGTTCTTGTTTTCTAGGAAATTTGTCAGATTCGGCAACACCGGATTGGTAAATTGATATTTCAGATATATTTTTCGTATCATTATTGACTGATATTGGGTTGTATATGTTAAATCTTCTATTTTCCGAAATGAACAATTTTTGTTTCAATGCTGAATAATGGAAATATTCCATTCTCACGGATATACATCGACGTAACTTTGTGATACAAGAAAGTTAATTAGATGACTGTTTTTTCTACCGGAAATGAGCTGAACGATTGAAGGACGACCAAAACATATTTGTCGTGAAGGCAAAAAATTTGTCGCGCTCTTTGTTTTTTTTTAAAAGGGGTGGCTCTGCTACCTTAATATAAAGTTAGCAGTGCCATTCTAAATTATGCATCGAATTCGATCAAAAATGTTATGAATAATTGTCGAGTATTTGTCGTAGACCGTCTAACCTGAAAAAAACAGAAAAAAACATTTTTTATAGATTTTAATGAAATGTTCTGGTTTCTCAGGAAATTTGTCAGATTCGGCAAAACTGCATTGGTAAATTGATATTTCAGGTATATTTGTCATATCATTATTGACTGATATTGAAATGTGTCGAATCTTCTATTTCCCGAAATGAACAGTTTTCGTTTCAATGTTGAATAATGGAAATATTCCATTCTCACGGATATACATCGACGTAACTTTGTGATACAAGAAAGTTAATTAGATGACCGTTTTGGTTTATTATTTGATGAAATCAAATAATAAACCTTAGTGATCGACCAACAAAAAAAAATTTTTAACCCCCCCTGAAAATTTCACAGTTTACGTTTTGGAGTATGTAGATTTGAATGAACGAATAAAAAAAAAAATCCGTCCGTCCGCCGTCCGTTGTCCAGAGCTTTTCTCGGAAAGTACTGAACCGAAATTCGTGAAACTTGGTAGAAAAATCATGTGTCGCTCGGGATTGATCCTCCAAGCTTTTCAGCAGGATTGGTGTAACCTAAGGGCTTAAAATTGGGGGTTGGAGGGAAAAAAAAATTATTTCTCGGAAAATTACCACCGAATTTTTGTGAAATTCTCAACGTTGATTACTGTTGCATAACTCAACCTAAAAATTTTTACCCGGATGATATCCGACCAGTAGTCTCTGAGTTATAAAGAAAAATGCTACAAATTTCCAATAATCCCGAGAATGAATCATCCGCATTCGGTTCTAAGATTGGAATTCAGTGAAATAATCGGTTAACTTTTCATCCAGAATCATATATCTTTGAGAGGTTCACGATATATTTGATTTTTACAGAAAAGTTATTGAAAATAACTTTAGGTCTTCAGTTTGTGTATTGGATATTTTGTGAATCAAGTGAACTCTTATCGGATATATGCACTGTGGAAAAATTTATTTCAGATAAGTTGCACAGGACGGGTGAGTTTTTTTTCATTTCATTTTTTTTTTGTTTTACGTATTTGTTGTTAATTTGAGAGTTTAAGTTAATTTTCCCGAAAGTTTCTCAAGAAATACTAACGCGATCAAATTGAAATATCATAACTACTTGTGAAATATCGACGCTCAATTTAATGCATGATTTCGTGAGAATTGTATTGGAAAAAAATTGAATTTTTTCTAAACATTTTTTTCGGAAGCTATTCATTAAAGTTCAATATAATTTGGTACAGGTCTTAGTCAACATTTTGAAACCATATTTATTTGCAGAGATATTGGCGGAAAATTTTGTGGCTATTTTAAATTTTGAGGTTATTTCCCTTATATGTCAAAAGGCGCAAACGCTTTCTGATTTGAATTTCATTTCTATTTGTGTAATACCGACACGCAATTTAATAAGTAATATCGTGAAGATCGTACTGGCAAAATATTAGTAAAAAATATTTTTCGGAAATTTAACTTAACTTTAACGCAAGAAACAACATAGTGACTTGACCTTCGTAAAGTAGTTTTTTAAGAAACTCAACACCAAGATAATTTTCTCTTCAACTCCAATATTTCATAGGAAATGTGATTTGGAATGAAAAATATTTAAGATTTTTATGAATAACATCCTCTAGGCTTAATTATAAAGTGATTGTTTCAATTCTTTCCAGCAAAATTTTCGTTATATGTTGATACCTTAGTGAATAGGTTTATCTACCATATTTCGGGAATATATTTAGATGAGACAGACAACATGGATACGGTAATTGATTATATCGGTGACAGGACTGATAATTCTGATGATCAGTCGGACATAAAAACTCCATCTCATTGTCGTAACTCGACAGATTTGTCCCCAGATAATTAGGGAATACGGCCCTGTGCGGTCACCTGCATTGGTCTCACTTTTCGAGCGACCTAAGGCGGTTCGCTCTTCAAGTGGTTTTGTGCGTTATTATAAACATAGACATATTTAGGCATGTAAGATTTATCCTTGGGGATATTTGAAAATTCCAGACATAAGTCAGTCGGGATCGGAATTGGAAGCGATAAGCTTGAGGTCGAAAACGCCGAGGCTCGGCTCAAATATTTAAAATAGGTTTTTTACGTTTTTGTTCATATTTTCACACGATCGATTATTTCGTATCGGCACTAGTCTAGTATATTCATTTTACAACTAGGAATCGAATTAAAGTGTGTTTTTTTTTAACTGTTCAGTTTGATTTTGAAAACTTTCGAACCTCCTAGACGCCAGATCCTAACGGTGTGTAGGACTTCGGCGGGGAATTCACAACACTCATAGTAATACCACAGAATAGAGAAGTATATATATATAATACTTCTCTATTCTGTGGTAATACTAAGGAATCACAAAAAACACGAAGAAAGTTGCTAAAAATCTTCTTCAGGTATCTACATTTTACTGACTGATGGTATGTAGTACAACAAGGTTTAAATATGGTCCAGAACGTGCCTAAATAATTATACAAAGCGTAAAAGTGAGAGTAGGTATAAATTGGGGTTTGCCACAGAGTTTTTAGGTTACAGAAAAATATTCAGTAGTGGAGAGCTATTCACATCTGTTTGTTCATTCAATAGGATTTTGTGGGTGTTGTACCTATTGATTTCTAACGACTCTAGGAGTTATGTAGGTACTTTTGGTTTCGACGTGGATAATTTTGTAGTTACTATTGAATTGAAATATTTCACATGAATTTCTTCATGGAATTGATTTTCGTTTGGTGAAAAACCAATGAGTTATAATAAAATATACGATTGATTTGAGATATCAATGGTATTGGGTTATTAAACTGAGAAAATAATAAACCCTTGTGTAAAATTTGCAGCGTTTTTTCTACCGGAATTGAGCTGAACGATTAAAGGACGACCAAGACATATTTGTCGTGAAAAAAAAAACTTGTTGCGCTCTTTGTTTTTTTTCAAAGGGGTGGCTCTGCGCGAGCAAATTTTTTTCTTTCACGACAAATATGTTTTGGTCGTCCTTAAATCGTTCAGCTCATTTCCGGTAGAATGTATGTTCCCCACGAAATGCCGCATGAACTGGATTTTATTATGATGCGATCTGTATTTTTTGAGAATATTGAGAAAATGAACCTTTGAGTGGGTACATCTGCGAAATCATTGGGTGGATTTTACAAATTAGCGAAATCGGCCTGCTTGATTCAACTCCAAATCTACTCTACAATTATCAAGTTTCTGGGTAGATTCTTCCGAGAGATATAAAGATATTTTGTTCACTATTGGCTATTGACAATAAGAAAGGTTGAAACATATAATTACTTGGGTCTGACGAAGACTTAGTTGGGACTAACACAGAAGAAATAGCTGAGAAACTATCAGGTCATACCAATCCGTATATGTCCCAAAACTGCAGATTAATGTTTTACAATGCATGTGTGCACTCTGTTTTCACATATCTGGCATCAATTTGGGGAAATACGACGAAAATAAACCTGAGCAGACTTCAACAACTATAAAATAGGGCAATTAAGAAAATAAATAATCTTCTGTATGGGACCAGCACTAGCTACTTGTATAAAAAGTTTCCAATACTACCAATCTCTAAGGCTGTAAAACAGGAGCAGTGAAACTTTATATATAATATAAATGGAGATCTTTCGAAATCAATGGTGAATCTGAAGAAACATTCTGATAAACACAAATACGATACAAGAAATGCCGATCATCTGTACAGTGGTTTCATTTTCAAGACAACAAAAGGGTCAACGCTTCCAACAAATTCTGCGATAATGTCATATAATGGACTACCCAACTACTTGAAAAAAGAAGAAAAATACCAAAAGTTCAAAAGAGAACTAAAAAAATATATCAACAAACTTGGTTTGATTTACAGTTGTATATTATTATAAATAAAATTAACATTTCGTCATATGTTAAATCCTACTTATTTTCCTAGTTTTTCTTTGATTACTTGAACAACAAAGGAGCCTTGATAAAGACACATAGGTAAATATTTGTATGTTAAGAATCAAAATCATTAAAAATTGTCCACTTGCGTGATAGACTTTTATTCGGTATAGTTCGATTGCAGTCAGCAAAGTATTTTTACTCCTATATTTCTGATTTTTCCATATAACTCGAGAACTATATAGCTATTATTCGATCGAATTGAATCTTGGCAGTGTGTGAATATTTATTCTAAATAGAATAATGAAGTCAAAATGAAAACTGAAGTCGTCCTCTCAGTGGAATATACTATTGCAAGTTGACCGATTGGGTACTTCTGAAAACTTTGGGAAAATATAATTTCGAATAGATACAAACACAAGGTATCTCCAGAATCATTGGTTAAATGGATATTTGAATAGAAAACTTGTTCTCTACCATAGACAAGATATACTACTGTTCTCTACAAAGGTACAAGTGAATTTCACCCCTTCATCAATTCTACTTTAGTAAGTAGGATAGAAAATTAAGGTACAAATATCAGGACTCATTAGTTGTTTGTGTATATACGATCTAATTGAATTCTGTTACTTGATGGACATTGGCGGCTTGAGGAATCATGCCAAATTTGGTGAGGTCAGACATATCGTGTTCACATTAAGCAGCATGTCATTTTCAACACATCTTAACTCAATAGGAGCAAATACTCTTTTTAATGACATCACAATTATAAATCAGAGCATTCTATCTATTAACAAAATGAGATAATATAACTAAATCGACACTCAACTGGCTTGGGATATGAATTATCTTTTCCATACAATACCTCATAACTTCAAGAAATCAATGATGACTTATGAAACCAGCAGTTAATAAACATACATACATTAACTCACTATCTTGATGCTATAGAGTAATGGAATTTTTCATTTCATAGTTTGACAATGCTTTTAAAAAAACCTGTTCAATCATACCAAGTATCAAATAAGAATATTAATGTGAACAATTTTGAAGGTCTCCAATAGATGCAGAATTTCGCATTGAAATGAATATGATTAAGATACATCCCAGAACTCGAAAGTATGTATACTACAGTGAACCTCGACAAGGAAAAAGGAATATACAGCAGTATTTTTTTTTTAATTTTATTATTATAAACAAACAAGCTACATTTACTTGGCATGAGCTTGGGCCTTCCTCATTTGTGTAAGAATGTTGGACATTTCTTCACGCTTCCTCTTGGCTCTGATGTGTGTTCCCAAACGGCGCTTCAAAAATTTAAGGGCCCTTTTATCTTTTGATACCTTCAGCAATTCCATAGCCCTCTTTTCATAAGGAGCGTGTCCTACAACCTCTCGGACTAGATCCCTCACGAATTTGGAATGCTTCGTCAAACGTCCCTTGAGCCTGGAAGGACGGATTTTATCAGCCTTTGTTTTTCCAGATGGAATTTTTGTAGTTTTGTGACCCCTTTGGAGCCCAACGGCGATCTCATATTATGGTGCCATTACTGAAAACAAAAACTACCATTAGATCCAAATTTAAATAATACATGAACCGGCAAGAACATAATTACATATGGTCTGTGACATAATAGTCATATGAGATAAATATGAATAAATAATATGAATGAAAAATAAATTTAAACTTACTTTAATACAACACACAACGTGGTTCCTTAACCTCTCACAAACAGGATTTCAAAAAGGCTTCAGCTGCTTCAGCGCATTACAGAATTTGACATATGTCATTTATCACATAGAAAAACGAGATTACTCTTGATTTTTTATTCAATATCTACACATCCACTGAATGAATTTGAGTCTTATTTTACACATTCAACTCATATTCTATTATTCTTTGTACTCGTGTATTGAATATGGTAATAACTGTGTATTATATCATAATTCATTGAAACTTTCAAAACGAAAACTCGAAATTGTTTATGTTGTTACTCGCTAGATGTCTCTGTGCACAATGATTTAATGACTTGACTTCATTCTTGTATATAATCAATGTATTCACTTTTTTATTCTGCTATTAATCGATTAATTTATTATTAATGAAATAGACAACCAGTTCCTGAAAGAGCAAGACTTGTGAATTCATACTCAATAATTCACATTCATGATTTAGCTCCCTCTATCGTTAGGTAGAAAAAACTCAAGAGTCTGCCAAGGTTTCTAACAATGGGAATAAAGAATTCTATCTTCTCCTTAAACAATGTTAATAGCATTGTTTAAACAATGTTAATACACATTACAGTGACTCTATACTAGTTAAAGTCACTGTAATACACATTACAGTGACTTTAATAAGAGTATTCAGCGATGATTCATCTGAATGAAAATTGAGTCTTTCTCATACACATAGACATGGCTATGTTTTTTTCTGATTTGAAAATAACCACAGAAGGACAGAATTGCAGGAACAGCTGATTTATAAAGGTTTTTATTTCAATTCAAAGAAGTGTTTAGATAGAGGAAAAACGAAAGTTTTGCATTCACTTAATATATCGCGAGAAGAAGTAACGTCCATTTTTGAAAAATTCGTGAATTCATCGAAATGTGTAAGCTACGCGATGGAAAATGTGAAAACCCCAAAATTCGCTGCCAATATATGACGCTACCTTTCTGAAGGTAATGAGTCGAGTACTTCCTGACTCTTTCTTTCTTTTTCTTCAGAAATGTTGTGAAGTCGCGAAAAAACTACATTTTCCTAAGGAAAGTAATATTTCGTGAAATTCGATATTTGTAGAGTAGGTTTTGGCGTTAATTATGAACATCGAATTCGTGAATGGGTAAAACTTGCACAATAATTCCGAACATATACCCATTCCACATTTTATTTTCCCAATATTTCCGGAAATACGAATTTGATCGAATTGAAACCCAGTACTTCATCGAAATTTTGCAGCTTGAAGGTTTATACAGAATTTCAAGAAGTTAATATAATTAGGGGATCACCAACAGTGGGAAAGTCAGTTTTTTTTTAGGGTGGCTCTGCTAACTTAATATTAAGTCGAGTATTTGTCTCAGACCATCTAACCTGAAAAAACCAGAAAAAATTATTTCTTCATAGGTTTTAATGAAATGATCTTGTTTTCTAGGAAATTTGTCAGATTCGTCAACACCGGATTGGTAAATTGATATTTCAGATATATTTTTCGTATCATTATTGACTGATATTGGGTTGTATATGTTAAATCTTCTATTTTCCGAAATGAACAATTTTTGTTTCAATGCTGAATAATGGAAATATTCCATTCTCACGGATATACATCGACGTAACTTTGTGATACAAGAAAGTTAATTAGATGACTGTTTTTGTTATATCCACTCTAGTTACCGATAATAATTGAATAAACACTGTTGATTTTAGTAATTTATTATCAGTTTAAATTGTATGATACATACGCTAGGTAGAACAATAATCTAATAATCTGTATTTTAATTCCCGCTTTTTCTTAGCGTCTATTGTATGACCTTGGGGTTACAGAATATGTTACCAACATATTTCCCCAAGTAGTCGAATACACTACAATACCTCCCTTCACAGATTCAAACGCCCTGGAGGCTTAATTTCCCTTTTAGGCCTCGACCTCACGTTCCAATCTACAATTTGACTTGGAGTCTTTTGTTTTTGAATTGTTTTCGGAGTATCAACACTAATGACTTCTCCTGACATAGTGCCTTCCGATTCACCAGAAAAAGTCTTGGAATTAGTTTCTTCCTTCTTATCAAAATCAAACCAACTTGGGTCTATTTTAACTGTTGATTCTACATCATTTTTTTGAAAACTATCTTCTTCTTTCTCTGAGTCCTCATCAGCTTTATTTAAAATTAATTGGTCAATATGTCTTTTCCAAATAATTTCAGTACTGTCTAATTTACACAAATATGTGTTTGTACCAAGTACTTCTACCACCACAGCAGGTTGCCAACCACGTTTGTTAGGATTTCTATAGTCTCGACATAAAACTCTATCTCCTACTACAAAACTAACTTCTCTTTTGCTTTCCATTCTTTTGATATTCTTACTAGTTCTAGTTGACTTAATAAATCCAAACGTTTTCGATTGAACATTAACTGTGAAGGTGTCATACCTGTACTACAGTGAACAGAATTTCTCACACTAAATAAATATCTAGTTAACAAAGTATTTAGAGATACTTGTTTATTCACAGGATCTTTTAACATTTTTAAAATACCAGTTTTAATTGTTTTGACTGTATTTACAGCCTGTCCGTTGGTAGACGGATGAAATGGTGCTGATGTTTTATGTACAATACCATTTTGGTCTAAAAAATTTGACATTTCACTTGAAACAAATTGTGGACCATTATCAGTCACAAGAACTTTCGGTAATCCAAATCTAGCAAAGCAATCACGCAATTTATCAATCGTAGATGTTGTATCAGTCTTAGTCATTACATATACCTCAGGCCATTTAGAATAAGAGTCAATAATAACCAAAAACATTTTACTTAACACCGGACCAAAAAAATCAGCGTGAACCCTATCAAATACATTTGTTTCCCTTGTCCATGGAGTTAATGTAGACTTACATGGTTCATTCTTGAAATTTCGACAAACTTTACAGTTCTCTACAATTTTTTTCTATTTCTTTGTCTAAAGAAGGCCACCAAAAGTACGACCTAGCCGTCGATTTCATCTTCACAATGCCTTCATGACAACTATGTAATTCCTTCAGTAAATTTTCTCTTAGTTTCATAGGAATAATAACTCGATATCCCCACATTAGAATACCATTTTCTTCATAAATTTCATTTTTCTTAGTAAAATAGGTTTGCATTTGGACATTATCTGTATGTTCAGGAAAACCATATCTGACATAATTGAATATAGTTCCTAAAATAACATCCTTACGTGTCTCGATTCTAATTGAATTTAAATTTAAGACTTTAGCTTCTTCGACAAAATTTATATAATCAAATTCACATGAATCATCTTTCACAGGCTCTTGAATAGGTAAACGACTTAAACAATCTGCAGAAACATTATCTTTACCAGAAATGTGTTTAAATTTGTATTTAAATCGTGATAAATAAACTGACCACCTTTGCAATCGTCCTGCCGCCATTTGTGGTAATGATTTATTTTCACTAAACAACGCCATAAGTGGTTTAAGATCTGAAATTAATTCGAAATTTCTACCCACGACATACTGATAGAATTTAGTAATAGCCCAATAAATACTTAAAGCTTCTTTATGAATCATTGAATAATTTTGCTCACTTTTAGAATATATTCGAGAAGCAAAACATATTGGTACTTCAGAACCATCTTCTAAAACATGAGATAATACAGCTCCTAAACCTCTTTGACTTGCATCACATGTCAAACGTAATTTCTTTTTTGGATCATAATGCGCTAAAATTTTATCAGAAATCAATTCTTTTTTTGCTAAATCAAAAGCTTTGTCACATTCTTTGTCCCAGATAAATTTTACATTTTTCTCAGTTAACCGATATAATGGTTTCAATATGCTTGACAAATTAGGTATAAACTTCCCATAATAATTTACCATTCCGCAAAATGCTTTAATTTCACTTACATTTGTGGGCTTTGGGGTTTTTGTGATAGCTTGAACTTTTTCAGGATCCCTTTGCATGCCTTTCGCACTAATAATATTTCCTAAATATTTGACACTATCTTGAAAAAATACACATTTACCCTTATTTAATCTGAAACCTGCCTTGTTCAATCTCTCTAATACCGCATTCAAGTTTTGCAAATGCTCTTTATCATTATTCCCTGTAACAATAATATCATCTATGAAATTTACAACTCCTCTTAAACCTTGTAAAACCTTTTCCATTATTCTTTGAAAAATACTACAAGCGGGCTTTGTTCCAAAACTCAAGCGATTCACCTTGTACAGGGTGATTCATTAAGGGTGGCCACCGGCCGTATCTCGGAAACCGTTTATCCTATGACTTCCGGAAAAAAAATCTAATGACAAATTCGAACCCTAGAAAATGATTAAAAATATTTTCAAGTTCGTAGTTCCCCACTAGAGGGCGCAATCTATCACTTGTAGAATATAATCTCATTTTTCACGAAATACTCTCCAGCTAACAGTGGTGAAGAATAATAAAATAAGAATCTACTCTTTCTATTCAACAACTTTTGTTTCAGTAATTTTTCTATATTTCCTATTTTTTAGTGATGGGATGGATATACTTTTCTTCACGAAAAAAACATTCTTACTCCTGTATGGGTGAACCGATTTTCACGTAATTAGATTTTATTCGAAGGCCATCGAAAGCAGATCACAGAAACATATGACAACAATATACCGGGTGATCCAATTGAAAACTACAGACTGTTTTATGTCACTTCGCCCTATTTGTGCGTTTTACTGGAAAATTTCAAATGCAATGCTATGATTCTAACTGAGTGAGAATAAGCCAAGCATTTTCACCTACTGATTTTTTAAAATCGCAGACAGATATCATTGGTCGTTTCGGAGTTTTGACATTTTTGTAAATTTTGATCAATGTTGATCCTTTCTGTGAGCTTGAATAAACAAGGAAGTGACTTTATGCGTCATGACAACGCAGCAAAATACTCAACACACATGAAATAACAATGATGTGATAAAATAAAACAAAAATTAGCAACAACGAAAATATTTGAACAGAAAAACAACAATTACACCTAATCAATACAAATATTTAAAATGTCTACCATTATTTTCTACACATAAATTCAGTCTTCTTTCGTCGAGTTGACACTGGCCACAATTTCAGTATGAGAAGAAGCTGCCTGTCGAAATCTATTTTGAATATTCTCACTTGTAGTGGGGGGGTGTTCGGAAAACTAAGTGTTTATATTATTCTCCCCCAAAAATAAAAAACTAATACTGTGAGGCCGGGTGATCTTTCTGGCCATGGAAAAATACTCCCTCGTCCAATATACCTCTTTGAGAAGACGTTATATGAATATTCTCTAACATTAGCAGCATAATGCGCCGGGCAACCATCTTGTTGATACCACATATCTAACCTGCTTTGAATAGCAATATTTTCTAAAAGAATTGGAACATCTTCCGTTAAAATTTCAAGCTACTTTGTCTTGTTAATAAGCCAAAACTTTTATGATATTATCCTCATTACGGCTTCTACATTTTCTATTTTTTTTTCCAAGATATTGAACCTTACCAGTTTCTCGCACTCTTCGTGTCAATCTTTTGAATACCCTTTTGGAATGACGACGTCTTTCAGGATATCATATCGGGTATTCCCTTCCAGCTACTGCATTTTCTAAACATTCAAAATGAACATTAAGCATGTCATATGATTCTTCGTTTGAATAATGGGGCATCATAGAATAGTGGTTTGCAATCGTCCTTAAAAACTTTTTCAGCTATAGATACCGGAAATGAACAGTATCGCCAAAGCTTACTGGTTCTAAATCAGCTTGTTTCATTGTTTTGATGAGTTTTTTCCTTTCATCTAATTGTTTAGAGATGAAATAACTTAATTCCTCCTGCATTTCACAGGGTTAATCAATACTTATCAAAATTTACAAAAATGCCAATAACTCGGAAACGACCAATGATATCTGTCTGCGATTTTAAAAAATCAGTAGGTGATAATGCTTGGCTTATTCTCACTCAGTTAGAATCATAGCATTGCATTTGAAATTTTCCAGTAAAACGCACAAATAGGGCGAAGTGACATAAAACAGTCTGTAGTTTTCAATTGGATCACCCGGTATATTGTTGTCATATGTTTATGTGATCTGCTCTGGATGGCCTTCAAATGAAATCTAATTACGTGAAAATCGGTTTACCCATACAGGAGTAAGAATGTTTTTTTCGTGAAGAAAAGTTTATCCATCCCATCACTAAAAAATAGGAGTTATAGAAAAATTACTGAAACAAAAGTTGTTGAATAGAAAGAGTAGATTCTTATTTTATTATTCTTCACCACTGTTAGCTGAAGAATATTTCGTAAAAAATGAGATTATATTTTACAAGTGATAGATTGCGCCCTCTAGTGGGGAACTACGAACTTTAAAATATTTTTAATCATTTTCTAGGGGCCGAGTTTGTCATTAGATTTTTTTTCCGGAAGTCATGGGATAAACGGTTTCCGAGATACGGCCGGTGGCCAACCTTAATGAATCACCCTGTATATGCCATAAGGAGTGCTCCACGCTAGTAAATTCCTTGTGGTTTCCTCTAATACTAGGTTATTATAAGCATTTAAAATATCTGAAATAGTGAATTTTTGACCGCCCTGTAATGCATGAAAAACTTCTTCAATACGTGGCAAAGGATAATTATCATCTTTTAAAAATTTGTTGATAGTGATTTTGTAATTGGCACACACCCTTACATCTTTACCGTTTGCTTTTAACACAGGGACGAGAGGTGTTCCCCAATCAGAATTATCTACTTTTGTAATAACTCCTGTTTTTTCTAATCTGATTAGCTCTTCACGAACTTTCTCTCTAAATGCAAATGGAATTGGTTGAGGTTTGTGAAAAATTGGCTTGACTGGTTCAGTGAGTTCCAGCTTAATAACTTCGCCATTATAAGTGCCTAACTCATTTTTGAATAAATTACCAAAGCGATTAAATAGATCAGATAATTTCAGGTTATCTAAATTTAGAATATTCTCTGTCACAGTACCTTGAAAATTTCCTGCAAGCGAATAGTTGAATTTATGAAATAAGTCCCTTCCGAACAATAATCGAGTAGCCTCTTTTACAACTATAAATTTACAATTATTGATCAATTTATCTCTTATTTGCACATCAAGAAAAATTTCACCTGATGGTGTTAAAATTTGACTGCTATAGGTCTTTAAATGAATCTTAGTACTATTCAATGTTACATTTTTCAAATTTTCCCTAAACCAATTGTGAGGAATGCAAGAAATACCTGCCCCAGTGTCCAATTCGAACTTCACTGGTTGTCCGTTTAAAAGTAGGTCAACATAGATTGGTGGTGTGGTTGACTCACATAAATCTATATGCATGGAGACATCTCTCAAAATCCAAGGAATAGTCCCCAAACTGATTATTAAGCCAGAACTCATCAAGAATATCGAGTGGAAAACCATAAGGGATTTCCATCGAAAAATCAATTGCTTCACATTGGCTTCTTGTATACCATGTAAAGGAAAAAGCCCGAAGAACATACTGATAATCAAAAGGAAATTGGTACAAAAGTGAAATTTATTCCAATTTGCCGATTCATTGGTCGATAATTTCCGGGGTTGAGATACGAAATTGGTCAAAACTGCCATTTTAGGCTTCAATTTTTTATTTTTCATGCTTTCTGAACATTTCAGCCCTATTTGTTTATGATTTATTGGTTGTGATTTGTTTTCAAATACTGAATTAGTCGAGCGAACAAAACAATAACAAGTTGGAATGTATATTATTATAGGAAAAAAAAATGTTGTTTTGCCGCTGTCATCGGAGTTCGTTAGGGCTCAGTGATTATGGTTGAATTGATCCCATTGTTTCCAATATTTAGATTTCATAACAGCTATAATGTTGTATATATTGCAAGTCGATCATTGTCCTGTGGAAATTTCATCCTGAGAAACGTCCATAACATATCCGCTAGAGCCCAAGAATCGTATCAAGATAATGCCGCTTGAGTATGCAGCAATATTAACAATGCCTAGAGTGTGCAAGTTAAATTCCTTCAAACTGCCCTCGACAAACAGTTCAATCCTGCAATCCGAAAGGAAATTTTTCAATAAAACTTAGTTACTTATTCACTTTAAATAGTTCTGTTTCAGACATTGGTATTGGAAACCCAGAAAACACCAACAAAATGATTGTGCAAGTTATTACTACCCAAATTTCACAGACATCCTACAGGCAATTTGAAACAAAAAGTTTTTAAATAATTGGTCCAATTATTTTTCATCGTGATGTTATTTAAGATTCTTATATTTGTAACGTTTCAACATTTTTCACTCAAAATATAGCATTACATGAAGCAAATTCATTCTACACCATAGAGAAGAACGGAAGATTCTCCGTAGACTTCGGTGGTTTCGTAGACACGAGAAAAATTATGACACCAGCCCTGGATTATCTCAAAGAATCATGATTGTATTGAACTGAAATGCTGTGAAATATAAAGTTCAACGTCTGATCGGAAATTATCTTGAATACGATGAATAGTTTCCGAAAAAAATATATTTGATTCAGATTTATTCACAGTATGATCTCAACAAAATTCCGCAAAAAGTTGTGCTTCAACTAACTGCCAAGTTTCAATCTAATCGCTCATGTAGTTCCTGAAGTATCAGGAAAATAACCTCAAAATTTCAACTGACGAAACCGTTTGTCGAATTTTTCCAATTAAAAAAACTCAACCCACCCTATAAGTTTAGACTCGATAGGGTTTTCCTTACGACCGTAATCGTGCCTACAGACGCCTGGCCGGACCAAATTGCTTTTGACCGGATTTGTCATTAGTAAGTCCAACCTAGTCGTTTGATACTATTTTCGTAAAAAAATTCGAAAATTACAGATACTGTCGGTCCGTTCACTATGCCGAATGCCGAGCTATAATTTTTACTTCTCTTTTCTTGAAAGCAATAATGTTTTTATGGGGGTTCATTCTGATTCATGCCCTGGATTGACGTAGACAGAGATACGATTATTGTTACTTACCTTGTCATGTTTGAGCTTTTCGAAAATAGCTTTCCTTCCAACAAAACCGTCCAACTCAAAATTTATTCATTCGGATGTTATTTCTAAACGTTTCGTGCTTTGATCAGACATTAGGCTCATATATCAAAGAAGACTTTGTGAGAGGGTGGAATCCGCTCTATGATTCCGTAAATATGATCCTCACCAAATTTTGCATAAAAAGGTTCTCACCGTAATGTTTTGACAAAATTCGAGATCTTCACTATGAGGACATTTATCATTGAGTTATAATTTCCTAGATTATTTACCTCTTCTATGATATAAAAAATGAAAAATGAACGGTATCTCCTTCAATCGAATATATATGGCAGTTTTTTATCACACGATATACCGGTGAGACAACGTAATTTTGAAATACATATAATGCGCGTCAAAATTATGGAACAAATTCATTTTCTCAGAAGAAAAATATTTGGTAACAAAATCCTGAAACAGGTCAATTTTTGTTTCACTGTTACTACATTTTTATGCATTTTTGAAGGATGTTTGTTGCACCCTGTGCCATCCCCATCAACCCTCTAAATTTTTTGAATAGGGAAAGAAGGTCATGTGGTACTTTTTTGACAAGTTCTTTGTATCTTCTTCATAGGCGTGCAGAAATTTCCAAGAAAATTTTTTTTTTGGAAAATTGGTTACATCAAAGAGGTTTTCAGTATGTGCACTTTGTCCTGGCTCATTTACATTGAGACCATGGTACTTGATGAAATTTGTCACCGAATGAAAGTCAACCATTACAGTTTTGTTCATGCACAACTTCCAATCCCTATGAAACCTTCGATGGAGAAAAAAACAAATTTTTCGCGTGAGGGGTTGAAAGTTGTGCATGATTAAAACTGTAATGGTCGACTTTCATTCGGTGACAAATTTTATCAGGTACCATATTCTCAAAGTAAATAAGCCATGACAAAGTGCACCTACTGAAAATCTCTTTGAACTAACTAATTTTTCAATAAAAATTTTTTTGTCCTTGAAAATTTCTGCACGCTGTAAAGAAGATACAAAGACCTTGCCAAAAAAGTACCACATGACCTACTTTCCCTATTCGAAAAATTCAAAGGGTTGATGAGGATGGACAGGGTGTAACAAAAATATTTCAAAAATGCATATAAATTTGGTAAAAGTGAAACAAAAATTGGTCTGTTTCAGTATTTTGTTGCCAAATATTTTTCTTCTGAGAAAATGAATTTGTTCCATAATTTTGTCGCGCACTGTATATGCAATTACCCAAAATTTCATGCGTTTACTTTTCGTTGGCTTATCCTGTAATTATTCAAAATACCAATGAGTCGCTTAGTCTTGATTTGATTCGAAATCTTGAAATCATTCATATTTTAACTTTTGTTGAAGTTTGTTCATAGCTTTCAATGAAAAATCATTGATTTGATTTTCCTTTAATTTCAATCGGCATTTCTTCAATAAGGCGGGCTCTATTTTCAACATCTGTTCTCAGTTCATCTCTTAACTCTTTATCTGTTCGATGTATATTATTCATCTTTTTTGTCACTATAATCGAAGTCTTTTTCTACGGAAATCTGCATTGTCTCGTTCACTTTATGTTCGCGTTTGTGTGTGTGTACTTCGTGTAACTCTCTGTAGGTAAGTATTCTTTCACTTAATTAGAAATTATCAACCGTATCAAAGAAAATGCTATCAGGGAAAATATTGAGGCAGAATATTTTCTTCGGAAATATGTGTTCTGTGGAAATAATGACGATTTTCCAAGGACTTGTTACATGGCAAAACATCACTCATATCGAATTGCCTCTTTTTCTTATGGGGATTGTATTTTATATGAATTTCAATTGATTTCGAGATGTTGGTATATTACTGATTTGTAAGTTTTAACTGATTCAAAATTTTTTTCTTGGAAAGATATAATTTCCATTTAATAATATTGCCAACGAATATGTCTCACTTCAAATCTTTCAATTGAATTGAGAAAGAAACGCGTCATTTCCACTGAACTTCACCAATTTTATCTGGAATACACTTAGCTGATTTAAAATTCCGATATCACATGGGACATTTAAAAAAAATTTAAACGAATTATATAAGTTCAGCATCAAAACTGAACTGTTAAAATGAATAAATAAATATATTTATTTGTGACTATTAAAGAATATCCTTAATAATTCGAAATTCGAAGCAGATATCATCTGGAAAATCCGTCATGTTAGAATGATAATTCTTTCTTTCGAAATTCAAATGAAGCACATGAAGGTAGAACAATATGATTTCGAATTTCGCTCATGAAATGGCAATATTTACATATTGCCGGTTCAGATTTCTTTCATATCAAAAATACCGATGTTTATGAAACGATATAAAAAAATTATTAACCTGACTTCTAACATCAGTTTCAACTGTTTTTTTAGAGAGCAAAGCTTTTGAAGAAATCACATGAATGAGTAGAATTTCTATTTGAATATAAAAGGGGTTTTCAATTCCTGAGCAATTTTACACTATCTGATACAAGCTTTCAACTTGTATCATAAGGCGCTTACAGAGTAATGCGAAATCTTCGCACGAATGTTTTTATTCTATTTGAAAAATTTCGTCTTTTTACTTATGTTAACTGTCCGACAACAATCGTAGAGTTTACCTGTATAGAAAGCTTATCCAAACACATATTTTTCTATAATACTGTAATTAACTTTTTTGAATTTCGCCATAATTCATGCGAGAAACATTGCGCGATGAATTGATTTTTTGAGTAACCAAGGAGAATATTTTAACCTGTAAGAAACAGATACAGCACGAGTCGAAAATTAGTAAATTCTGCTTCGGTGAGTTTTTCTTTCTTACTCTTTTTCAACTTTCACTTCTTTTTGAACGCATGTTGTAGGGGACGACGTGCTTTTTTGCTAGAATGTATGTTATTTCATGAAGTTGGATTCATCAATAAAGAATCCGATAACAAATGCAATTCTGTCCAGCCGGCGTCTGTCCTTCGCCACGATCACTTCAGAACGGAATGAGCTAGCGGTTAAAACTTTCAGCATAGTTTGCCTATCAAAACGTATCGGTTGAGTTCGTTGATGAGCAAAATCGGCTAAATAGTTTCAGAGCAATAAATTTTGAGATTATTTCTTCAATATTTAAAGAAGTACTGACGAGATTATATTGAGACTCCGTAATTATCTAATATTGCAAAAAATTTTTCTGACGACTTTTCAATTCATTGTCGGATGAAGGAGATGTATACTGAGAAACGTTACAGTTCTATTCTTTAATCGTTTCAACTGCTTCGAAATCTTTTATTATAGGGAATATTTTTTTATGTAATTGACCCTGACAAATAGTTTCATTTGCTCAATCCGCATAGGCGATTTCTATAATTGAGAAGTTTCATTTTTTTTACAGATGTTGAAAGAGAAAACCCCAAAACACTCGAAAAAATTATTATTTTCATAGTTTTTGCTTATATAATTGTTATTTGGAAGGGCATCTTCACATTCAAATTTTTTCGAATTGAATAGGTTTCAATTTGTTTTCACCTAAATGTCATTTTTTTTGTAAAATTTTATTCAAGAATATTTGCCAAATAAATTTTCTCCTAAAGAGTTGGGTTGTTCAACCAATATCTGAAAAAGAATATGCTTAAGTCCTTTTTCTTACGCTTCATAGTTTTGACCGAATGTCTATAATTTTCGAATTATGTGTCTGAGGCCAGGAACGCACATGCGATTTTATGTCGCGTTATCGTTTAGTCGCAGAAATGAAACGCATACTATTAAATACGAATGCACGCATATACAACCAAATAATCGCAAATAATGGCTTTCTTGGCGATCTCGAATATTGAGTCACACGACAGAAAATCGCATGTGCGCACTTGCCGACTAGTTTAAACTACCTGATGAAGAATCCGTGGTCAAATTCAATTCTATCCTGCCGTCCGGCCTGCCGTATGTGCTCCAACTTTCACTTGAGAAGGGAAGGATCTAGAGGCTTGAAATGTTTAAATTCGGTTTAGAACCTGAATATCTCGGTTGAGTTTGTTTTAGTCGGCTGAATGATTTTGGAGTTATACCAATTTAAAATTTTGAGGTTAGTTCTTCGATATCTTATGAAGAGCTGATGCAACTCGATGAAAAACCTACTGGTTAGGAAATCTAAAAATGTATTCGAAAATTTTCACAATTTCTTCAGAGAAATTTTTTACTTGGAGAGTATCAATAATGTTTTAATGGAATGAGTCGATATTGAACAATTATCAAATTTCAGTTTGATCTGATATTTATTTTCGGTGATACCTTTTGAAGAAAATATAGGTCAAATTCAGTTGAAAATAATTAAAAAGTATTATATGAATATTTAACTATCTACTATTCATAAGGTATTCACGAAATTATGCATGAATCCTCACGCTATAATTCTTCTTCATTCAAATTCGATATGTATTGTAACGTTTTCTTGGTTTTCAAAACGTTTAGAATATTCAAACTATTTATTTACACTTATTTACACACTACTGTTCCAATAACTAAACAACTATTTCTATCAAAGTCTGTTCACAATTTATATACACACTAATTTATTTTCACTGAACTCTTGCCGCTACGAATCACTCTGCTGAATTGGTCCCTGTGCTGATCCGCCCTACCTTTTTATTACGTGTGGAATTTCCAGCAGTTTCCAGAATGCTCTAGAGCGAGGCGGGTGACTCATAGACTGCTCGGGCCTTCTGGAGCATTCTAGAATAGACAGGGCCGTACTCGTCACAGTATCGATTAAAAGCTTATTTTAAGAGGATTTCGCATCATTTTTTTAGATTTTTTTGGGTGTTCACTCCCAATATCTGAAACAGAACTATTAAAAATTAAATAAAAACTGTTTTTTCATGGACGCCCTTGCAGATTACTAGTTGTGAAGGGCAGTTTCTTGGAAAAACAGATTGCTTAATGATCAATACAAGAACAATTCAAACGATTAGCAAAGCGCACTGTGACGTTTCAGAGTACAAATCTGACTCAGAAAAAGGAGAAAATTCGATTTTTCGTTTCGAATTAAGACTTTTATCAAATTGAAATTCTTGAGAAAATACAGCAACACAGATTTATTTGATTTGAAAGTTTTTTAATTTGTATCTGTTTCAAGTAAATTCAGCCAAATAGGGTCTATCTCTACAGAACAATAAGCAAAATTACTCTCTCCATTCAACGAAATGCAAGAGCACTCATTCTTTATTTTTTTTTCAAATCATCGGATTCCAACATCACTGTTTTTGTATTGTCCCAATCTATCATTTGATTCCCAATGGTCGAACATATATGGTTCGCTATTTGAGTTACTAACTAAAACCAAACCAATTAACGAGAAACAGAAATGAAAAAATTGTGTTAATAGTATTTCCTCTGTTTGTGGGAATACATATACAGGGGAAAAGTCTCGACCGTTAGATAACAGAAAACGAGAGCACAAAAACAACCTAAGGAATAGAGACATACAAAAATTCCAAATAGCGAACCATGTATGTTTGACCATTAGGAATCAAATGATATATTGGGACAATACAAAAATACTGATGCTGGAATCAGATAATTTGAAAAAAAATTAAAGAGTCCCCTTGCATTCTGTTAAATGAAGAGAGTAATTTTGATCATTGTTCTGTAGAGATAGACCCTATTTGGCTGAATTTACTTGAAGCAGAGGTAGAATTAAAAAACTATCAAACCAAATAAATCTATGTTGCTGTGTTTTCTCAAAAATGTCAATTTGACCAAGTCCCAAATCGAAACATGAAATCGAAAGAAAATAATTCTTGAAATTTTCTCCTTTGTCTGTTGAAAGAGTCAGATTTGTATTATTCCTGTATTGTTCATTAGGCAATCTGTTTTTCCAAGAAAATGCCCTTTACAAATAGTTTATTCCCACAACCCGCTAGGGCGTTTTTCATGAAAAAACAATTTTTATTTTATTTTTAATAGTTCTGTTTCAGATATAGGTAGTGAAAACCCAAAAAAAACCTAAAAAATTCAATTCGATATGTTCTGAATTTTTGGATATTGTCGAAAAATTCTATTATTCCAATATTTCCAAATATACTGATCGGATCTGATTGAAATCTAGTACTTGATCGAAAAATGAAAAAAATTCTCAATCAAGTATTGAACAGGGGATTCCTTCGGCCACAAATTTGAAAATGCTTTTAAGAGCTTTTAACCTCACGTCAGACTTTTCTTAAAATATTTTAGTTAAACCTTCTTTTTTTCTGAATGAATTGAATTGAAATTGATTTTTTTTTCGAATTGTTCTAATGAAACGATCATCACGAAAGTTTGCACAGAAGTTCTCCATCAGCGTTTTCAAACGAGCCAACAATTTTTTAATCATGATTCAAACTGTATTTTTTGAGTTATTCCAGAGAAAACAACGATTTCGAGTAAAAAGACCACGAAATGTGAGATACTTTCCTCAGTATCTCCGGAGATTATGATCGTATAAAACTAAATTTTGACACATGGCTATGAAATATAAAGTTCAAAGTCTGAGCAGAATGTTTTTTCAATATGATAGATAGATAGAGAGTTAAATTTTTTCGGAAAAAATTTTTTTTCGAACTTCGAACTTTCGTACTGACTTCGGTATTTTTCGAAATATAAGGAAAATAACTTAAAATTTCAGGGGGCTATAACTCTGACACTGTTTGGACGATTTTGTCCACTTACGATTTTGAAATGCAACAACCTTCCATCATTGAGTTTTCAAATATTTGAAAATAATACAATAATACAGATTTTCCTACATTATATCCATCGATACGATACCTTACGCATATTTTCATAGTGAATATTCATATTTACGTGGTTATAATTTTTTCCAGAAAATCGGGTCAGAGTTACGAGAATAAAAATAGATAGAATTTAAATCTATAATTTCATCCTCATTTCTGGGAAAATTATATGAACTTCTGAAAACTTTTTTATACGTCCATAAATCAAGACTCATCAGCAATGTTCAGGAAAAATATTGTTCGAATCAGTTCCAATTAAGAGCCATGGTATCGAAAACATCGAGGAAAGGTAGCGATTTTTCACAAATTTCCAGAATGCCCATTATCTCGAGAATGGTGCAATGGTGAAAATTTTAACTATTAATTTTTCGATATTCTGAGTGGTCATAACCCCTTCTTTCACCAATTATTGAAAAAAATATATACACAACTTTACTTTACTTACTTTAATTCAAATATTTTTTAAGGTTAACTGGACACCCTACCCTGTATGTAAGATATCAATTTCGAAAGATTACGTAAAGGTACTACAAAAATATCTTTATCATTTAATGATTGGCATATGATTCTAGAGAAGCAGTGATTTGAGGTCAGCTTTCATAAATACTTGCTCGTTCAAATTGACCAACGTGGTAATTTTGAGTTATTGAGGAAATAAACAACGAAATAACCATGAAATTCGGCATATTTTTTGGCGAACTTTCCCGAAGAATTGTTGTTGAATATTGAACTCCCATATATAAGCATTGAGTTTTCAAATATTTGAAAACTCAATGATATAAGCCAAATTTAACTAAACTCTGACGGATAATTCCAGAGAAAAAAACTGTAATATTCTACCTCTGCGGCCCTACAAAAATTTCGCGTCGGTATTCTTCAATCCATTCGAATAAGTATTTTTAAGAACTCAGGCAATAACCACAAGAATTCGAATGAGGAATACTCCGAAACCGCTTAGACAGTTTTGGACCCTAAAGAATTCAACCGTCAAATTCGATAGGCTACCTTCCCCGAGAGTCGCTAGCTTGTTCTTTTCGAAAGATATCGTATCCAGTGTCAAAATCGATTCTATCCGTCCCACGATTGGCCTTGTACGGCCGTGGACACGATAACTATCGAACGGAGCAAGCTAGCGACTTGGAACTTATATCGAAATATTTAAAAATATACTGGGGGTTTTATTTGAAAATAATAATTCCATAGCAATGTCTCATAAAATATCAGTTTCCAGAATATTCAATTAACGCCATTGAATTCTACGTAAGAAGAATTGCGAGAATGTTTTTCAGCAATGAAAATTTTCCAAAAGAAGAAGTTACAGCAATATTTCTGGAATAAATATTTTCAAAAATCAGCCGGCAACTATGTAACGGTGATGCTATGGAGTTCGCCAATGAGAATCTCATGAAATATAAGCCTCAGAATCCGACATCTGTGTTCTTCTATCTAGTACAGAAGAAGGACTTCCCATTCAAAAGTTTCGAATTTGGCTCACCCTGTACATGTGAACATTTTGCAAGGGAAAGTACTTTTTCTGTACTAGATAGACGAATACTGATGTCGGTGTCTGGAGGGCAAATCATGAGAAACGCATCGTCGAAAACCGCAAGTCCATAACTATCACCGTTTCATAGTTACAGGGTGTTTTTCGAAAATGTTCATTTTAGAAATATTGCTGTAACTTTTGCTCTATTGAAAATTTTTCATTTCTGTAGAAACCTACGGTGGCAACTTCTTACGAAAAATTCAAGGTCCAATAAATTTGAACTAGTGTATTATGATGAAACAATAAACATTCGTGATTCAAAGTATTATGGGAGTTATTGTTGCGTGATAAGAAATGATATGATTGGAAATACAGAAAATTCTAGTTCACGTAGGGCTTCTTTTCACGCATTGAATATATCCAGATGAATCATTAGGTCTGTGAGTTCTATTTCAGCAGCCGTTCATACATTTTTCAGACCACAAAATACCCAACAAGGCCCTATTGATTTTTGCCAACCTAAGATGAAAACGATATTGTTTTAATAACTGATAAAGAATTCGTGGTCAAATTCAATAACTGTCTAAAGAAAGATCTAGAGACTTGAAATTACAGTATTATAAAACTATTTTGAGAAGCAACTGGAACTTGATTTGTAAAATGTGGTTCGAAATTGATTGAGCGTTCACTGCCTTCTATGGTAAAAAAAATCCACGACCATTGAATAGAATATATATTTTGATGGCTCCTTTGGAAAAAAAAATAACAGAAATTAATCAAGCCCGAAGATAATATGCGTGGGTACCTAAAACATGACGTAAATTAAATTTTTCGAAAACTGATATTCAATGATATATCGCTAGGAATTGTTTTTTGAAATGGACACCTCGTATATTTTAACATATTACGATAGAGGTTGAAATGAACATTTCAAAAATATAGCATAGGTATAATGATATTTTTCTGGAGTCTTGTTGTATTGAATTTTCAAATTTTATCTCTTGGCTTTGGACTGTGCGGGGGTGAGAACAAAAATAATGCGAACATTGATTGTAAGCTGTGAAAGTTCGATCCAAACTGTTAATAGTTTGAAGAAAGAATCAAATCAAAAACCATGAAATTCCAGCTTGAATTAAAAATAACGAGAAACAAACAATTCCATCAAATAAAATATCCAAAGTGTCGACCATTTTCGTCAAAGCACATACGGCACCTTTCCTGGATATTGTTGTTACAAGAATTCTTTTGAAGAAATTTCCAACAGAAGAAAAGTTACAGCATTATTTCTAAAATGATAATTTATCGAAAAACACCCGGTAACTTTGTAACGGTGGTAGCCATGAAATTGCGGTTTTCGCCAATGATTTGTCATGAAAGTACAGAAAGAGGACCTCCCCTTCAGAAGTTTCCAGTTTGGCCCACCCTGTAATTAGATTGTTTTTCTCTGGTATTTATAATGATAAATTGAATTTTTCCAGGCAAAAAACAAGACCAAAATACTAATAATAACATGGAACAAGCTAGCAAAATAAAATATGACGAAGCTACGGAAAATCGTCCGACTATTGTTGATCCACGAGAAAAAATAATTGATTCTGACCAAAATCAAAGACCACCATCAACATCTGATGTGACTATGCATCAAAGTAAACAACCGATCCGCCAATTCAAAATTGACAATAAGGGACAAATGATTGAAGTTACCCCTAAAAATGTGGAAATGCTTACCAAATCAACGGCATGCGCTGCAACTGATGTTCAGCGGAGGAGGGGAATTCTCACCGAACCACAACAGCTTGAAGGCGCTGAAGAAACTTCATTATCGAAAAACGACAGTTCTCCAAAAACACTCAAAGAAAAAAAAGAAAGATATTTGAAAAACGCAAATGAAATGAAAACATTTTCATCTAGGCCATACATGAAGAAGGAATTTGAAAACAAATCTATGGCGGAACTAGCATCCCATGTTCAAACTAAAGTGAATACTTCGAACCAAAATGAACCGAATCAGATGACTGGGGAGACCACTAAAATCACGGATGCTTCAAATCAAGATGATTCCAGTGTAACATCTTCCACATCGGAAACCGAAAAATCTAGTAAATCATCAAATGTTATACCGGAGGCCTCAAAAGACCTTGTTGATCTAGATTCAACGAAAGAGAAAGACCTGGCTCCAATCATAGAAACACATTTTGCTCCAGATCAAACCAAAATTGGAAATGGACCTTCAGAAAATCCATTCAATGAAATCAAAAACTACGGATTTGTCACTGTTGACCCGGAAAGTTCTGAGGAGAGTTTATTTGAACATATATGCATCTCTGACGGAAAATATTCAAATGGGGATGGAGGACTTAAAGAGACCCTAGATGGTATGAAACTGCAAGTTAATAGCGGTGAATCTGTCAGCAATGTTTTATCAGAAAGCAAGATAGATGTAGATGTTAATCTACATTCATCTTCAGCTTTGCCTCCTATCAACTATCCCTATATGAAACAAAAAAGTGGGGTTGTGAATTCGAAAGAAAATGAAGACGAGGAAACACAAAAAGTTTCGTTGGAAGAATCGAATAATCCTGCCAATGAAAACGCCAAGGAAAATTTCCAATCCATTTTATCACATATTCAGGAGAAATGTTATATGGAAAGAAAGTCACCAGACTCGTCATCTGGAATTGATACGGACAATTCAGAACGGGAAGACACAGCGAAAATAGAACTTTCGTTAATGAATAAAGTTACTAAGTCAGGAAAGGATCTTGAGCAAAACAGTGGTTCTGATTTCATTGCAAATGACTGCAATTTGAAATCAGGAACATCAAAAGTTGGTGCCTGTGGAAGAATGAAAACAGGAGTAGAAAATCCAAATGATGATGAGAATTCTTCGATGGGAAGATCCGATTCAAGCATGCTATCGATATCAGTACTACAAACAAAAGAACTTGTGAACCTAATGAATGATGTAAACATGTACTCACATGCCTCGTTGGATGTTTTGAAGGCAGAAAATATATCTGTTATACCAAACATAAAATTTAATGTCCCTCATCCTCTTCCATTTGAGCCAGAACTACCAGAATCTATAAGAGAGAATTATGAAATACTTGGTGTCAGGAAGCCCACTCTTCCTATTCAGCGAGCAGATTCATCTTCCACATCGTCAACAGCGATTCAAAATGCTTATTCTCCATTTACAGCTGATATAGAATCATATGAAGAGGTGCCCTCAACAAGTGCTGCAGGTAAGCTTGATAAGTTTTTCTAAATATTTGCACCTATATTTGGTAAAACTCTTTGATTTAATATATCAGGGTTTGTAAAAGTTTTCGAAACCATCAATCCCTAATACGTGGCATATGTGCACAGCATTTTAAGCTTTGGATCAGTTATTTGGAACCCTAGTTACAATAATGAAAAAATTGAATTTGATATCTTTGGCAGATCAAAGAATGATGAGAGATGTCATTGTCGTTTATAAGATCATTAATAATTTAGATTCTTATGTGCTTATGAATATACTACATTTGAATGTTCAAACGTATTTTACACGGAAAAAGTTCTTATTCCACATCAACAGAAGTTCAACCAACTATCATCTTGACTCGCCCTTGGTTAGATGCTGAAGATCGTACAATTCACTCAGTAATTTAATCGCTTTGGATGCATTTTTGCACTCCTCGAGAGTTTTCTCAGGAACTTTGAGAGGATTTTTGGCTTGCTGAGAAATATTGTATATGTATGTTGATTTTTGGTGTTTGTTGGTTGAGTATGGCATAATGCTTTAAGTATCGTATTAATAATTTGTCCCGTCATATATTCCATGAAAAAAATGAAAAAATTTATAAATCAATTAAACCTATGGTGTGTCTTGTTGTTTGCAGATCAGGCATCTGATGATTATACTACTACATCAAGAATAGTAAAAGAGTTATATGGCAATCGAGCTAGCCAAGAGTCTGCACTAGTAGAGAGTTTGAAGGAAAGTGATGATAGTTTATTTCAAACAATGTTAAATAGAAATCCAGTAAACATTGATATTCTTAAGAAAGATCAGGAAAAGTCAGTAGAAATATGGGAACGCAAAGATGCGCCGCTAAATTTTTGCGAAAATTATTTCAATAATCCACAGTACAACGAGGTGTTACCGGATGATCCTGGTTCTGAAAAAGTTCCAGATCTAACAGATGAACCTAAGGGCTTGGAGGTTCTACCTCTAAAACGACGTCCAATTCCTTATCTGATTCCCCCTCCTCAGAATACAGATCCACTTCCTGTTCCTGACGAAGAACCCACTCCAGGACAAAATCAAGAGCCTGCACCAGAAGGAGAATCTCCTTCCGATCCAGAACCTACACCACAACCATTACCAGAACCGCAAGAAGAAACAGTGCAGGAAGAACATTCTACTTTAGAACCAACTACAAAATCAGAGGAACCTTCTGGTCGAAACGAGGGAGAAGAGACTTCGACACCGTCAGTTCAATCGGAAGAAGATGAAATGGATATAGAAGAAGACACTTCTAGATTCGGTCAGGATATTCTGAAGACAGAGGACATCTCCAAGCACGTACGCCAATCACAAACTGAAGGGCCTATTGAAGTGGTATCAGAATAGGCGCTTTCTATTTGCCGCTGTATCACTTCCAAACTGATGCAAAATCAGTTGATCTGCGTTCTATTTGACAATGTTGTGATTTTGAACTGACGCGCATCACTTCCAACTGATGTTGCTCTCTGGTAGAATCACTTGATTTCCGTAATCACATCAGTTCAACATAACCTTGCTTTCCGGTAAATAAACAATTTGTTTGTCGACGATTGAGATGAACTTTCTGCTAAATTATAATTCAAGAAGCCATCAATTGAAGATTCTTAATGGATTATACAAACGGAACCTGAAAATTTTGACCAATGTGAAGTTGGCAGGTAGAGCTGGCAGGCAAAACTTCCGGAGATACCCGAACGGCCAGTGGCGTCGGAGAAATCGAATGCTTCCGCGAATTCGATGAGATCCACTCAGTTTATGTTCAATATGATGGAAGTTATACCTCATCCGAACTGACGGAATATATCCAAACAATTTATTATTATTATTACCAGCGCTGTTCTCAATTATAATCAGACGTTTTCTCATGAAAGTAAGAGACATTTGTCATAGTTAAATACTTGCACTCGATTTGGAAAAGGACCCTTTCTAGTGTCGGACTGATCAAATTTTCATGAATTTTTTAGGTATTTTTGCCCACAGCAGCTGCGATAAAATGAATGCGGATGCCTTCTAATGTCTAAGGAAAATACGTTTTTCATAAAATAATGGCCTGCACTTGATTGGGAAAAAAATACCAGAGTCGGATCGAACGAATTTTCATGAATTTTTTTAGGTACTTTTGCCCTCAGCAGCTACGATGAAATAAATACAGAAGCTTTTCAATGACTAAGAAGAACTCGTTTTCCATAAAATAATTGCTTGCACTTGATTGGGAAAAAAATACCAGAGCCGGATCGAACAAATTTTCATGATTTTTTTTAGGTACTTTTGCCCTCAGCAGCTACGATAAAATAAATACAGATACTTTTCAATAGCTAAGAAGAACTCGTTTTTCGTAAAATAATCGCTTGCACTTGATTGGGAAAAAAATACCAGAGTCGGATCTAACAAATTTTCATGAATTTTTTTAGGTACTTTTGCCCTCAGCAGCTACGATGAAATAGATACAGATGGTTTTCAATAGCTAAAAAGAACTCGTTTTTCATAAAATAATCGCTTGCACTTGATTGGGAAAAAAATAACAGAGCCGGATCGAACGAATTTTCATGAATTTTTTTAGGTACTTTTGCCCTCAACAGCTGCGATGAAATAGATACAGATGGTTTTCAATAGCTAAAAAGAACTCGTTTTTCATAAAATAATCGCTTGCACTTGATTGGGAAAAAAATACCAGAGTCGGAGCGAACAAATTTTCAGGAATTTTTTTAGGTACTTTTGCCCTCAGCAGCTACGATGAAATAAATACAGAAGCTTTTCAATGACTAAGAAGAACTCGTTTTCCGTAAAATAATCGCTTGCACTTGATTGGGAAAAAAATAACAGAGCCGGATCGAACGAATTTTCATGAATTTTTTTAGGTACTTTTGCCCTCAACAGCTGCGATGAAATAGATACAGATGGTTCTCAATAGCTAAAAAGAACTCGTTTTTCATAAAATAATCGCTTGCACTTGATTGGGAAAAAAATACCAGAGCCGGATCGAACAAATTTTCATGAATTTTTTTAGGTACTTTTGCCCTCAGCAGCTGCGTTAAAAAAAATAAAGATACTTTTCAATAGCTAAGAAGAACCCGTTTTTCATAAAATAATCGCTTGCACTTGATTGGGAAAAAAATACCAGAGCCGGATCGAACAAATTTTCATGAATTTTTTTAGGTACTTTTGCCCTCAGCAGCTACGATAAAATAAATACAGATACTTTTCAATAGCTAAGAAGAACTCGTTTTTCGTAAAATAATCGCTTGCACTTGATTGGGAAAAAAATAACAGAGCCGGATCGAACAAATTTTCATGAATTTTTTTAGGTACTTTTGCCCTCAGCAGCTACGATGAAATAAATACAGAAGCTTTTCAATGACTAAGAAGAACTCGTTTTCCATAAAATAATCGCTTGCACTTGATTGGGAAAAAAATAACAGAGCCGGATCGAACGAATTTTCATGAATTTTTTTAGGTACTTTTGCCCTCAACAGCTGCGATGAAATAGATACAGATGGTTTTCAATAGCTAAAAAGAACTCGTTTTTCATAAAATAATCGCTTGCACTTGATTGGGAAAAAAATACCAGAGTCGGAGCGAACAAATTTTCAGGAATTTTTTTAGGTACTTTTGCCCTCAGCAGCTACGATAAAATAAATACAGATACTTTTCAATAGCTAGGAAGAACTCGTTTTTCGTAAAATAATCGCTTGCACTTGATTGGGAAAAAAATAACAGAGCCGGATCGAACAAATTTTCATGAATTTTTTTAGGTACTTTTGCCCTCAGCAGCTACGATGAAATAAATACAGAAGCTTTTCAATGACTAAGAAGAACTCGTTTTCCATAAAATAATCGCTTGCACTTGATTGGGAAAAAAATAACAGAGCCGGATCGAACGAATTTTCATGAATTTTTTTAGGTACTTTTGCCCTCAACAGCTGCGATGAAATAGATACAGATGGATTTCAATAGCTAAAAAGAACTTGTTTTTCATAAAATAATTGCTTGCACTTGATTGGGAAAAAAATACCAGAGTCGGATCTAACAAATTTTCATGAATTTTTTTAGGTACTTTTGCCCTCAGCAGCTACGATAAAGTAAATACAGAAGCTTTTCAATGACTAAGAAGAACTCGTTTTCCATAAAATAATCGCTTGCACTTGATTGGGAAAAAAATAACAGAGCCGGATCGAACGAATTTTCATGAATTTTTTTAGGTACTTTTGCCCTCAACAGCTGCGATGAAATAGATACAGATGGATTTCAATAGCTAAAAAGAACTCGTTTTTCATAAAATAATCGCTTGCACTTGATTGGGAAAAAAATAACAGAGCCGGATCGAACGAATTTTCATGAATTTTTTTAGGATAACGAATTTTGTTATTGATATTACTTTGAATTTAATGAATTTGGAGGGCAAATTTCAAATAATTCCACAGGAGGTTTCTAATGTTCTTTTTGATCCAGATTTGATAACAGAATCATTCGTGAAAAAAATAAATATACAAAAACAATATCTCGCCTTACCGTTGATAATCAATGTAAATCACTTTTGTCTAGATATAGTATTAAATTTCGAGAAATTAACATTCTCTTTTCTAGATCCATTTCATTCCGACATAAAAAACACTTATTTTTACATGAATAAATTTTGTCAATTTATCGACTTTTATAATCACGTGAAAAATGATGATCCTTTGAATACAAACTTAGTCGGACTACTTTTTAAACACGCGAGGCAAAGAGATTCTTATAACTGTGGTATGTATTGTATTAGATATTTTGACTGTCTGGCAAATAAACGTGAAATATCAACGGCTATCGATATGAAAGAATATAGAAAATATGTAAAAACCCTCATCCTTAATAGATCGGATAATATACGGAATTCATGTCTTATATGCCGAAGAACAGTTACACCGAATGAATCAGTTTCTTGCGCCTATTGTAAACGATACATTCATTCAGAGTGTCTATCTATTGGACATGATTCGTTTATATATGACGGTATTTGTCAAGTTTGTGTTCAGAATTAACATTCATAACATTTTTTGAAAGTTCAGGCTAGACGGTTCTATAAATATTTGCAAGCGTTTTTTGTGAACTGTCATTTGGGATGATAGGGCTACTGGCGAACCACCCATAAAAAAGGTAACGCACCCAATGTCAGATATCGAATATGCGATGCCTTGAACTTGACTGAAAGAGGTATATCCCTTTCGATAGTAGATGGAATGCCCACTTCTGACTATGCAATACCTCCTGGGTGGGTGTGGAAATTTGCATACAAAAATACCAATCAAAATTTGCTCAAAATTTCCCAATCGAGTGCTAGTGATTATTTTATGAAAAAAGAGTTCTCCTTTGCCATTAGAAAGCATCTTTATTTATTTCATCGCAGCTGCTGAGGGCAAAAGTACCTAAAAAAATTCATGAAAATTCGTTCGATCCGGCTCTGTTATTTTTTTCCCAATCAAGTGCAAGCGATTATTTTATGGAAAACGAGTTCTTCTTAGTCATTGAAAAGCTTCTGTATTTATTTCATCGTAGCTGCTGAGGGCAAAAGTACCTAAAAAAATTCATGAAAATTTGTTCGATCCGGCTCTGTTATTTTTTTCCCAATCAAGTGCAAGCGATTATTTTACGAAAAACGAGTTCTTCCTAGCTATTGAAAAGTATCTGTATTTATTTTATCGTAGCTGCTGAGGGCAAAAGTACCTAAAAAAATTCCTGAAAATTTGTTCGCTCCGACTCTGTTATTTTTTTCCCAATCAAGTGCAAGCGATTATTTTATGAAAAACGAGTTCTTTTTAGCTATTGAAAACCATCTGTATCTATTTCATCGCAGCTGTTGAGGGCAAAAGTACCTAAAAAAATTCATGAAAATTCGTTCGATCCGGCTCTGTTATTTTTTTCCCAATCAAGTGCAAGCGATTATTTTATGGAAAACGAGTTCTTCTTAGTCATTGAAAAGCTTCTGTATTTATTTCATCGTAGCTGCTGAGGGCAAAAGTACCTAAAAAAATTCATGAAAATTTGTTCGATCCGGCTCTGTTATTTTTTTCCCAATCAAGTGCAAGCGATTATTTTACGAAAAACGAGTTCTTCTTAGCTATTGAAAAGTATCTGTATTTATTTTATCGTAGCTGCTGAGGGCAAAAGTACCTAAAAAAATTCATGAAAATTTGTTCGATCCGGCTCTGGTATTTTTTTCCCAATCAAGTGCAAGCGATTATTTTATGAAAAACGGGTTCTTCTTAGCTATTGAAAAGTATCTTTATTTTTTTTATCGCAGCTGCTGAGGGCAAAAGTACCTAAAAAAATTCATGAAAATTTGTTCGATCCGGCTCTGGTATTTTTTTCCCAATCAAGTGCAAGCGATTATTTTATGAAAAACGAGTTCTTTTTAGCTATTGAGAACCATCTGTATCTATTTCATCGCAGCTGTTGAGGGCAAAAGTACCTAAAAAAATTCATGAAAATTTGTTAGATCCTACTCTGGTATTTTTTTCCCAATCAAGTGCAAGCGATTATTTTATGAAAAACGGGTTCTTCTTAGCTATTGAAAAGTATCATTATTTTTTTTATCGCAGCTGCTGAGGGCAAAAGTACCTAAAAAAAATCATGAAAATTTGTTCGATCCGGCTCTGAGGAGATAGCCCCAGATCCATGCCCCCGATGTTGGAGGGTGACTGCGTGTTTCTTAGAACGACCGCTGGGGGCGCTAAGGTGTTACAAAAATCATTACGTGCGCGCAAGGCTGCTGCGATGAAATTTTGGGTGTTACAATTAGTTACTTTTCGAGTTTTTCCCATTGGGTTGGTCATGGTGATGGCAAGATTTGGGTTGAAGATACGAGTGGGAAATCCTAGGATGCTGACCTATTTTTCTCTAGGAAGGGGACATATTTTGCGCTGTCTAGGATACAAAGAAGACGAGATGGGCCTCGTTCCAACTGAGTTAGTAATATCGCTGTCTCGAATATGGCATTCTTTCGTTTCTCGACTTTTGCTTAATATTCAATTTATTTCTCGATGAAATGACTGGGTAGTTTTACGAAGTTTGTATGGAAATACTCAAGATTTCATGGCTCATCGAGTTGAGTAAAGAAATGTAATGAAATGATGCGGATATAGAATAAGATGTAACAGATAATTGACAGCAGAGAACTCTGTCATCGAATTATTTCATCTTATTCATCCTTGCTGTAATTTACTCAAACGGAAATTTATTGTTCATTGCCTATGTGCTTCTTGGAATTTGGAATATTCAATATACTCTGAAAACGACTGAATATAGATAGAGGTATTCAGTAACATTGTGAGTGTTCATTTCAGGAATGATAATTATACCTAATAATAAAGTTTATCTCCCAGGATAACGTATCCAATTTTTGACTTTCTTCCTAAATACTTTCACATTATTTATTCGCTTTATCTCAGAAGGCAATAATGCATAGAGTCTGGGTGAAAGATAATCACAATGACGTTGGCCTATGGTCCTATCACAGCGAGGAACACTCAAACATATCCCTTCAATCCTTGTGCTGTAGAAATGTGAAATTGTTCTCGACTCGATTTTACCCTGTTTTACATTGGGTCTACTTATAGCCTATTCTTCGAAAATCGCAGAGTTTTTCCTAAAAAAGTCCTCAGAATCCACCTATGGACAACGTTGAGATATTCAAGATGTCTATCCTTTACAACAACCCATCCAACTTTTCCGTACGTTAATTGTGACTGGACTAATGTGTTACTCTTATAAGAGTTCCATAACATTCATTCAGGTAACTTATTCGGAAAAACAGTCCTCTTAACTTTCTCACTAAACATTCCATCTGTAGGCTCCATTTAAGATGTCAGTCGATGATAAGTCCTAGGTAATTGACTGAATCTGTTACGGGAATATGCAAGTCCTTCCCTATAATTAAATGTCCCATTTCTAGCAATTCACTAGAATATGGCGAGAACGGTAAGCATTTTGTTTTCTCCAAATTAATAGTGAGCTTTGTGATATCTTAGCCATCTTGGTATAATTCTGAAGTCATCTTCTGCTTCAGCCTTCAACAATTGCGGCACATCGTCTGCAAAGCATACAATTTTTCCCTTGATGTTCAGGATCAATAAACTATTTATGTATAATGTGAACAGAATTGGACCCAGTACTGTTCCTTGTGGTGCTCCATTTGTCACATATATGGCATCGCTCAGCACTCCGCCAACACAGACCCTCTATTCTCGTTCGGTCAATTAACTTTCTAATAGTTTATGAGTGTTTTTCCTCATTTCACTATCATAAAATCTTTCGAGTAGTTTCTTGTGACAAACCCTGTCGAAGGCTTTAGAGAGATCCAAAAAAACTGCATCATGATGGTTTACTTTTGTCCAATAAATTATAAATGCATGTCGTTAATTTATGAATTGCATCCTCTGTTGATTTTCCTTCTGTAAAGCCATATTGATGGTCTGATATCATTCTGTGTTTCTTACAGAAATTCGACATTCTTATTTTCACTACCTTTTCAACAATCTCAGATAAACTGGAAATCGGGAAAACTGGTCTATTATTTATCATTTCTTATCTATTTCCAGATTGAATAATCATTAACTCATAAAATCATAACTTCGTGAACTCCATTCCTTAGCAGTGTGGTACGATAACATTTTTTAACACATAAATTATGATATTTTTGGACTCTCTCAAGATGAATACACTCTCCAAAACATCTGGGCATCGACGAAATGAGATGGTCGATGTCTGCTTGCAACAACTCATTCCAATCAAATCAAACTTTGTGAATTCAATAAATAGAGAAATATTGGGAATTTGGATTATTTATTTGTCTGCTACTTTGATAACAAAGCCAACGTTTCGAGGACAAATTTCCTCTTTATCAAGGCTAGAATAAAAATAAAAACAATCAAGTCAACAATGATACATGACAAATTAAAAAAGGTCATTACCTAGTCAACTAAACTGTACAGACTGAATTCATTGTGCGGAAGTGCGTGGAGATTTGTGCAAATTGGACAGTCGACTTCGCATCCCACATACATTCAATAGGATTTAAATCTGGTAAACGAGGTTGCAACGGCAAATTAGTTAATTAAGTAAAAGGTGTACTTTCTTCTCCGAATAATCGATCAGCGATTTGACGCGTAGTAGCAAAATGGTTTCGTAAAAGTGCTTTTTTGGATGTTTGTAATACGCCTTGATCATCCAGTTGAACCTCTCCATATTCCTTCACCTTCATTTATGCATATAAGACAACCATGCCTTACTACAGAACTGCCAATTTCGTGGAAGGACAAAGCAACATGTCGATAAACAACCATTCTAACATTGCCGAAATCTCTGAAGCCGCTTACAGACACGGGAGCAGAGCTGCTCATGAGCAGCTCGCAGAAAAATAGACATAACGAGGCAACCTTGAGAGAGATGTGAGGCGCAGTGACTCGCGATCCCCTTTCAAGTAGTCAGTTCAGCATTGTTGTAAAATGAACGTTGCTCATTCTACAAGAATTCATATGTGTCAACGTGTTCTGATGTGACAAATGAGAATAATAATAGATATAAAATTGTTTAATGGGCATGATTAGGGAATCTAGGTTTTGATGGAATTTGGTTGGAGATATGAAAAATTGATTGAAGATCAAATTATTCCATAGGAAAATTGAACGTTATAAGCTTATCGTCAATGATTTGACATCGAAATATACAGGGTGTCCCACGAGGAACTTTACATACTCCTACCATATATATAGTCTATCATCAGCATCACGAAATGGCCACTTAGAAATGTCTCCTATCTTTCCTTACCCATATACAGGATGATTCATTCATTCTGACCAAAATTTCATTTGACTATATTTCTGGTACTGTAAATCAGAATTGAATGATTTTTTTCAGAATTTGTAACACTTTATAGCATCTGTTAGATTATTTATACCAAATATCATATTTCCAGTGCCGTACTCAGGAAAATCAATTTTGACTACTGATGTAAAAATGAAAACCCTGTAGGCCACTTTCTGGAATTTTTTACATTTATTTTAGCTTCATAATCAGGCAACGAAGTGCATGCATTCAAAATTTTGTCACACCTCTGAACGTTTCATAATGATCTAACAAATCTGAAGAAGTAGTGATCATATCAAAAATCGTTATTTACATCTCAATTCGGAAGATCAAAAATTACAAAATCTTGAATTTATGGTACTGAAAAAATCAATTCGTCACTAATCTGAATATTTTCACATCTACACACTCAACGTTAGTTTTTCAATGTGAAAATTCTCAATAATAATCAGTATTCTAATGAACAAATAGGAGCAATTGTGAAGGGTGCCTTGATAGTTTGACATAAATGCAGCTTAGTGTTGATGTTTGAGATTGAATTGTTGTCGATTGTCAGGTGAATACATTTTTCCTTGATTGAATGAGAATGTCACCAACAGTTTCGAATTCTGAATATGCGGACATGATTTTTGTTCATAGATTATGTAGTGGAAATGGTAGAGCTGAGGCGAGAGAATATCAAAGACGATTTCCGAACCGAAGAACTCCGGTCCTCCGACGTTTGGATCGGTGTATTATCATTTGAGACATTGAGGTACATTTCCTAAGGGAAAATCAGAAAGGCAGGTTGAAAACCATTTTGAAGAGGAGATTTTGAGTACTGTGGAGGCGGATCGTGAAATAAGTATAAGACGAGTTAGTGCACAACTGGGTATTCCTCGATCAAATGTCCAAAGGGTTTTGCGAAGAAATCAACTGCATCCTTATCATATTCAGCTTGTCCAGCGATCACATCCCGGAGATGAGATTCACCGTTCAAATTTTTGTAGATTGTTAACGAATAACAGACCATCAATTTACCGCACACTGTTCTCAGACGAAGCGCAATTTACGAGAGATGCTATACATAATTCTCGTAATTTGCATGAATGGGCTGAAGAGAACCCATTTTCTATTCGGGAGCGCAACTCACAGAAAAAATGTTCCGTTAACACATGGATTGCAGTGATTAATAACCAACTGATTGGTCCCCATTTCTTGAATAGCCCCCTTAATGGAGAATCATATTTAGATTTTCTTCGGAATATTTTACCAAATCTCCCAGACAGCACATAACATTCATAGAATGTGATATCTAGGTTCTAAACGTTCATACTTAAGAATATTCGAACAGAATGTTCTACGAATCTTCGTAAAATATATAGAATATTACAGGAACATCCTTTAAAAAACGTTCTCACCATATTCGAAAAAGATATTCATATTACGAGATGTTTCGAACATCTTCAGAATATTCTTGAAGAATATTCATAGTACATTGTAGTATATTTTTAGGAGTAATTCAAACATTCTAGCGAGAAGCTTTTATGAACATTCTCAGAACGTGTTCGAATAAATTATAAACTGGATAAATATTTAGAGTTGAGTCCAAAAACTGATTTGTTATTTGTCAACCTACTTCCCTTTCATTCATATTTCCATTTTGACAAGTCAAGAATAAATATGAATAATTAATTGTTAATTATTGTCTCTGTAATTAATATGAAATGGATAATGATTTGAATTGAAATCTTATATTATTGCCAGAGGAAGAGCATAGGAACATATCTTTCGTTGATGTACAGGAACTTAGCGTGGTAAGTACAATTAATTTGGTATAGACACCAATATTTTTTCTGATTTACTATTTCAGTTGCATTAACAACTTCGAATGTATCCATTTGAACAGATGACTCGTCAATAAATGATTACATATATATCAACATGAAGATTTTCCAGAAATAAGTGAATCAAGATTTTTTTTCCTATATCACCTTATTGATAGGACCCCTACCTACTTTGAGATGAACAGAGAGAAGTCCTGAGAATGTATAGAATAAATAAGGGAATATATGGTAATCACAACTCATTATCCTCTTTGTAATTGCACATTTCGGTGTACCCACATTTCAATGTATTTATTTGCAGATAAAAATTGGTTATCAAATGATAAATCTGAAGCTGTTGAATTGTGAGGTTGGTTATATATTGAACATGGTGTGCCAAAGGTAATTCTTTGGAGGTTTCTTGTCACTT
The DNA here is from genome assembly GCA_958510865.1 of Myrrha octodecimguttata. Classification (NCBI taxonomy): domain Eukaryota; kingdom Metazoa; phylum Arthropoda; class Insecta; order Coleoptera; family Coccinellidae; genus Myrrha; species Myrrha octodecimguttata. The sequence goes on from OY294057.1 coordinate 39,654,677, forward strand.
CGAGCGAATATTCGGTGGATATCATAACTATGAAAGATTATATTGAGATCAATTCGAAAGAGCAGCATTTATGTGAACAAAATTATCTGATTAATATTCCCAACGAGACCTGCATTTGATGAGTTGGTGAGTGTTTATTTTATTTGATTCCAGGAAATCCCGATAAAAGGCCAAATTATTTTTTTTTACTGAAAATGCCCTATTAAAGGGCCAATTTATGTATCAAGGTCTTGGACAACACCTTGGTTCATGTCTGAAGGTAGTTCTGATTCATTATGCTGATGACCATGCTGCATAGATGCACCCTACGAAATTACCAGGTTTAACAATTCTTATGCTTGACTACAGACTGCTTATGACTAAGACTGTGATGCATGAACTGGCCCAAAAGCTTTTTATATTTTCCATCAGTATAGAACCAAGGTTCTTGAATGATTGTTTTGAGTACAAATTTCATGGTATAATAATTACATTTTCAGTCGTTTTCCAAAAATAGTCAAGTCAATGAGTATGAGTTCAGATATCGATTCGCATTTAAAATACAGGTCAATCAAGTGTGTTTTGTTCACCCTGTTATTAAAATATAGGTGTTCGAAATATCGTAATACTTTGTTATAATGGGTAATTTTCCTGTTGTATTTATATTCTTTCTGCTATTAGATAATTTCGTATTTATAGTTTTGAAGTAATGTCATATTATGTTATGTAGAGAGTTTAGTCTGAGGTACTTTATCAATATTTTATAGAATACAGATAATTTTGTTGACTTTTATTAATGCATATTCATAATTGGATATTGATATCATATGAAAAAAAATCAGTTTTTCTTTGAAAATAAAAATTCCACAACAATTACTTATTTCCATATTAATCTTAGTGGATGAAAAATTGTGGAAAACGATATAAAATTCATTTTGATCCCAATATGTGCTATAATACAATCAGTAAATTGTATTGTGAATACTGTGAGAAAAAATAAATTCTGTCCAATTTCTACAACTTTCATTCACTAAGGATGAAATGGAAACAAGTTATCATTGTTGTATGAATGTTTAATGAACATTCCAAGAACATTTTATCAACTAAATGAAAACCTCCATAGAATATTTAAAAGAATATTAATAGGATATTTTGTGGAAACCTCCCTGGAATATACTCTAGAATGTGCTCAGAACGTTCTGGAATATCCTGAGGAACGTTCATAGCACCTTTATAGAAAGAGTTCCTCTCTCATCTCAAAGTTCATTAAACGTTCTCAGAATATGACATGCCTCTTGTGAGAATGTTCTAAGAATATATGAACATTCTAGTGATACCTTCTATGAACGTTCTTAGAACGTGTTTGTGCTGTCTGGTCTATTAATCAATGTTCATATTCGAAGTATTTATTTCCAGCATGACGGCGCACCACCACATTTCTCTGTCTAAGTGAGAAATCACTTGAGTGTCGTATATGGGAATCGGCGGATAAGGCGTGGTGGTCATATTGCATGGCCCCCACGATCTCCAGACCTCAATCCCATAGATTATTTCATTTAGGGTCATTATAACGAATAGTTTATTCTGTGAATACTGAAACTAGAGAGCGGGTAATAGATAGGATTATACATTCCACAAATGTTATCCGCAATGATGGTGTGACCATAGGAAAAGCAATTGGCCAGTTGATGAAACGTGCAGAAAAATGTGTGTAAACTGGTGGTTTCCACTTCGAACAGTTTTTGTGACTCGAAAACATGTGATCTGCTTGAAAACTCACCTTTTTTCGAACAATTATTAATTTATGTGTTTTTTTTTTAATAATTGAATCGAATATTTTTTATTGAAATTTTTTGGATCTGAATTTTCTCGAATGCATACATCAAGAATCCACGACATACAATGAATTAATGCCATTTTCCATTACAAGATGTAATATGATGAAAATATATTTTGATGTTGAATGAGAAAAAAACAAACATTCATTTTTGATTTGCTCGTTCATTATGAAATGATTCATGAAGGAATTTTTTGGATTCGAGCTTCCCAGGTTGGAATGATAATGAATAATTGTTATAATGTTCCTGTATCTGCAGATTTGTTGGATCATTATGAAACGTTCAGAGGTGTGACAAAAATTTGAATGCATGCATTTCGTTTGCCTGATTATGGAGCTCAAATAAATGTAAAAAAATTCCAGAAAGTGGCCTACAGGGTGGTCATTTTTACATCAGTAGTCAAAATTGATTTTCCTGAGTACGGCACTGGAAATATGAGATTCGGTATATATAATCCAATAGATGCTATAAAGTGTTACAAATTGTGAAAAAATCATTCAATTCTGATTTACATTATCAGAGATATAGTCAAATGAAATTTTGGTCAGAATGAATGAATCATCCTGTATATGGGTAAGGAAAGATAGGAGACATTTCTAAGTGGCCATTTCTTGATGCTGATGAGAGACTATATATCTGGTAGAAGTAAGTAAAGCTCCTTGTGAGTCACCCGGTATATTCACATTGTGAATCAACTGGAAATGTCGAGAACAGAATTCGTTCAACCCTCGACCCTTTGATTATTCAAAGTAACTGACGACCTCTCGAAAGCTCATACTGAATTGAAAAGTTACACGGTATTTTATTATTCAAAACGCTTTTACCCATACTCACTCACAACTATTTCAATATTCATAGTTCCCTGACGCTCAGTGTACTTACAGGGTAGGTGAAACTTATGAATGTTGTTTTCAAAAGGCTAAAATAAATTTCACTTTCTACACAATCGGGAAAATAGATTGCAACTACAGTTGCATTTACCTGTTTATTTCGGCAACTCGAAGTTTTCACGGCATGAATTTCTTATAATCTGGAGTAAATAAAAATTAATCATTGTAGACTCAAAGAAGGTACTACCTTAATGAGTACTTTTATAGCAAAATACCAGAGACAAATCTGCCGAAACATTTCATTACAGTTTCTCATGTCTCAAGATTATAACTATTATATACAGATATTTTTCATCCGATAAACCACCGACCGCATAGTAATTATTATTATGTTCATTATGTATAACTTCGAGAGAATCGTACTTTTTTGCTTCTGATAAGGTTAGTGACAGTCTGAAAAGTAACGAATTATGCATTATATATATTCATTAAGTGGAAGTTATTCGAAAACATATCTACAGGGTTAAATTCACAAGGTATAGCTCATGGCTCGCTCTGCATTTTTATTAAAATGCTAACACATTAGTACTATCCCAAACAAGTGATACACCCTTAAATAACAACTAGACTTTCAGCGTCACGAAACGCAGTTGTGTGCTCTAAACATCGTAGAAGTATTCGAGCGCTGCTTATTTGTCGTTCAAACTGCTGATCCCTCTGTTAGTGTAGTGCTGTCATCCACATCACTGGCCATTCAACTTCGATGCAAAGATTAATTATCATCTGTATATGTACAGATACCTTCTCTCATGAGGATTGAAATACATTGAATAAATCAATTCAATAAACATCATTCCAATTTCTCACAAATTCTCATATAAATTTAAGATGTGTTTCTGTTTCAAATCTCTATTGAAATGTTCACATTTGTAACCTCACCGTCAACTTCCAATCATTCCAAATATAAAATGTATGTGTGATTGAGATTAAAAGTAGTTGTGTTCAGCCAATTTAAGTGTAATAAAAGTGTAATAAAATTGCCTGAGTTGAAAGTCGTCAAAATTATCACGATCAGCGCTTTGACAGGGGTATAGATAGTTAATGCCTACCGAAATGTTGGTTTGTCCTTTCACGAAAAAAACCGTCCAATTAATTGTACTGCTATTATATTAAGTCGTATCGTATATAAACGAATGAAAGCAAAGAAATAATAAAAACACGAACTGGTCAACGGAGGTGTATAAAAAAAAATCGATCCATCCCTTCTAGGAAAAGAATTGACGCACGCCGATCATCACAAAACTTTAATATATTCAAATCTATGCAGAATCACAGTTTTCAAATTGGCAGTTTGAACGTATTTTCGTAGTTTTTATCGAAAGTAGTTTTGGATAATTGAAATAACAAAAAATTACCAGATGAGCACGAAAAATGGCAGATTCTCTAAAATCCTAAATATTCGGGCGCTTTGGAAAAAATTTGAAACAGAAGTCGGGAATATGATAGCTGAAAATTGGAATGTAAGATCGTCCGATGCTAGGCAGAAAATTAATTGCTTGCTTGGCTCCTTGCGCCAGGAAAAAACAAAAGGAGGGAAGTCTGTTGGTTTTGCCAAAGGTGCATGATTCATTCACATTGTGTGCTTGTTCTAGGTGAAAAAAACGTTATCAATGTATGCACTTTACGAATTTTCCAGCCGAAAATCGTATTCAACGATCCAGTTGAACTCACCGACTAAGGATCCGGGGTCAGAATTGATTCTGTTCATTCGTCTAGATTGCTATAAATACTTTTTTCTCCGAAAAAATTGGAATGCAGCCTTTCGATGAAGATTTTAATTTTAATAATTTCCAGGTTAATTCTAGGTTTGTACATGAGAAGTTCCTGTTCAACTTTGTATTCATTCCGAATTTTTTCTTTCCTAAAAAAAATGAAACATTTCCCGTCTTAATATTCTGTTTTCAAACCTCCATGATAGCTATGCACACTTTAGCAGCAATTCTAGAAGATAATTGTTCCAAAATTTCGAGCATATATTGCGAACTAATGTATAAACTACTAGTAGCTAAATATCAGGTGAAACTTTACTTTACGGACGGTGCTCGATATTGTTCCTGATTTTATGGATGCAGTTTTCCATAGCAAATCTATCGATACCAGTCTCTACCCCGGCTAACTCTTAGTTCAGAAGATATCAATTATTGAAAAACAAATTTTTTTTACTGAATTTGATATATTTGTTACATATGGACTGAATTATCTATGGTTGTCGTGTATTTGTCCAGCAGGATCATGGAATATTCTGAAATGAATCATAGAAGAATATTCTGGGTATCAGGGCGGTTACTCACTCGTGACTATTTCGAAATCACAGATTACCAGGTTTGCAATCTGTGTTCGTAACGTCCTGAAGCTTCATGTCAATATTGAAATCCGCGTGCTCAATATTTCGTCTCATATTAATGAGCTTATGAGAACTGTAACCTCTCAATTGCGATAAAGTCACAGTGACAAAATGTCAGAGTTGCGCGGCTGGTCATATTTTCCAGTTACACCGCGCCAACTTACTGAATTCAGAATGATTTATTTATTAGATAGTGCCGCTTAACTTCGACTTCTGATTTGGACTGACACTGCCCCAAATCCAATTAACCTCACTTAACCAACCTTAATTTTTCCTGAATTCAATTTCCTTTTCTGATTTGAACTGGCACCGTCCTGAACTGAACTAACCCTAACTAACAAAGGACCTCACAAACTTGAGATTGCAGGGCACCGCCCTCCCAGCAAACATCAAATCGCAGCAAGGGTACGAACTGTACATCGTTGCTGCACTTTATGTTCAGCGATGGTGGTGTAGTAACTGTATCGAAACGGACCATATAAGTCCCACGGATCTGCATCGAAACTGTACAGTTCAATCTGAGTTTGAAGGACAGCAATTGTACAGCGTTGTGCAGCATCTATATCACTTCGTAATGCAGTTTCTACCTAGTTATAATGCAGCAGCTGTGCCACTTCGTTATATATTTCCTACGCAGTAATAATGCAGCAGAAGCTTGGCTTTATGAGGAGACTCACGGGAATAAAACTCACTCTCGAAAAAATAATTCTTTTTTGAGAGATTGAATTCAAAATTTGCACATTGATACTAAATTATTTACCATCGACAGATGTGAAGAAATCTGAGTTTACGAGTACCAGAAATTGACTTCCGGAAATTGCCGTATAAATTTCGATTTTCTGATATGATGTGATGTATATATTTCTGCATATTCGATTTCTATGCCTCACGGTATAAAAGTTACTGTATTTTTCCTCGCCTAGATATTGATTACTTAAAAAATATTTAAATAACTTTTTCAATTCAAATATTTAACTAAACCACACAGATCGTCTTCCACAAAACGAACACAAACAAATTTCCGTTACAAAACAGCATTGCCTACGACGACGATTAACAACGCTTCTCTAACCCTAAGGTACCGGTAGAGTTGGTATGTGGTACCGGAGATCGATGGCTGAATATTAGAACGAAATATAGCGTCGAAGACAGAGACAGAGTTGTCTCATACAGCATTCCGATTTCGTTGTACAAAAGCTGTACAGCAGCTGTATTTAAAAGACTGCATTTCTAGGAAAGCAGTATCACCAATGCAGAAACTGTGCAGTTTCAAAACAACATTTTATGTACTGCATTCCGGTGGCACTTGTAATGCAGTAGGTAACTGTACAATTGCCTGTATGTTATGTTTGTTGGGCTCCCTTCTGAATTGGCACTGTCCGGAAACTAACCTAACTCAACCAAAATCCTCAAACACTAAGGAGACGAAATTCAAGGGCACTATTTTATATTCAGTTTACATTTCAGATTTAAACTGGCATTGTCCTGAACGAATATAATAATAATAATAATAATATTGTTTATTTCAAGAGTAAATACTTTAGATATCAAAAATCATTAATTGCATGGAATACACCATATCGAAAAAGAATTCGTGATATAAATGAAACAAACAGATAACAAATATTCTCGAGGGTGAACTCCCAAAGGATTAAACCTTGTGTGAGAATTAAAAAAAAGTATTCTCAAGTTTGTAGGGTTAAGGTATCACTTCCACAAATGCTAAGCAGACTGCAGATTACGAGCTACATGCAGGAACTGATGATTTAGGGATACTGACTTGGCAAACTATAGGTGTTTTTTCATGTCGATTATACTGGCAATGAAATGTCTTGATTGACTCAGGATCCAACTTTTCATTTTCTTCTTGAAAGCACTCATGATACCAGGTATTTTCAGAACTTGAGGAATACTATTGTGAACTCGAGGCACCAAGAACTGGTGTGATCTCTGTCCTTTTGTTCCACTTGTGGGCGGCAATAGAATGAGTTGTCCTCTATTTCTTGTATCATGTCCTGGTTCATTTAAAATAGCAGACATTATGGTTTTTCTCTGGTGGACTGCAAGCGTTAGGTAAAACAACTGCCTCACATCCATTAGGTACAGTAGCCATCCTGAAAAGCTCGTCAGTTGGAAAACGATAAGCTTTGTTGAAGACAATCTTCAGAATCCATTTTTGTGTTATTTCGAGGTTGCATAAATGAGTTTTTACAATTTCTTCCCAGGAATCTTACCTAACCCAACCTAAACAACCTCTACAACTCAGAACACGAAATCCAAAGCAAAATCCTGCCTTCTGGCACTGTCCCAAACTAACCTAACCTAACCAGACGACAATATTATACCATATACTCTTTTTTGTGGATGGTGTTCGATTCTCATCGAGGTATTTGAATATATTCAGTTTTTCTAGACATATCGATCGGTATCAGTCCCGATTCGGCAAAATCCAGTCTGGGAGATATTTCTCGGAGATTGAATTTCTGTACCAAATTCGACATAAAAATATCAAATTATCTAATGGATCAACCGAAATCTCATCATCACCAATATTATCAATTTTTTAAGACATCTATAAAGAGCCTGACTCTACCCTCTTCCGTAAAGCAATACATTAGGCTATGAAAATTTGAGTATTTTATCATTTCAATCATGGATTATCGAAATTCTCCCAGAAAAACGTATCAAAAGTGATTTGTTGCATGTTCGTGTAATAATTGCACATAGTTTCACCACTAGTAACTTCGTTATATTTCGTCATGTTTGTGTCTTCAATTAAATATTGGGACAAGACCACAATCTCATTTTGATGCTACTACCATTCGAATCGAAAATTTGAAAATTTGTGAATAACCGTCCACCCAATAATTCAAACAATAGATGAAAACATAATCTAGACGCAATCAGGTGTTGAGTAGAACTTAGATGCATAGAATTCTAGGCATTTTGGGAGGATTTATATTTGTATTCTGTATTTAGGTTCATACAAATCATAAAAAATCCAAAATCTTTATTTCTGGTAGACATAACCATGATGTAAGTAAAACATGGTGTGCTCATCTGCTCATCTGTGATCGTATTTACCAATGATGACGTCACTTTTTTTATTCAAATTCAAAGCACAGAATATAATTTCCTTGTATTTAAATCTTGCTGACGTCACTTCTTTTTCAGCTAAGCACACCATGTTTTTTACATCATGGATATAACCAAGGAAAAATGCAGCTATGCTGTCAAAATATGAGTGAAAAATGCAATTCTCAAGGCTTAATATCTCCTGAACTTCGAGTTTCCGGAGTTGAGTTGTTAAAAATAAACTTTCCTGTCAAGGAACACATTGTCTAAATATTGTGTCAGATTTTGATTCTCTAGGACCGATAAGATTCAGCAGAAATTCAAACTACGCGGAAGAAATCCAAATAAAATTCTGATTTGATCCACTGTATAGCTCCCCGCTTAGGAAGAACTGTGTTGTCCATCATCTCTTGAACTGCTTTTTTTCATTATTCGTGAAATATATAATAAACCGACAATTCTCAAATTTCTTGATATCTTTTGAGTCAAAACGAGCATTGATTCCATGAAAGACTGGATCAACATTCAATAAATTTCAACGAACGTTTGCGAACAGCCTGCGCGCACGCTATTCTTGCGCGCACATTGGCTCAAATGAAAACCCATTTTTGGAGTTATGATTTGCGGCGCTATTGCTTCTGATAGCATAATTACTTCTGTTCATCCGAGGCAGTACGACAGCAGCGTGTTATTTTGACCGTTTCATGCAAACAACTCTTCTGCGTCAATAGAATGTGTGGCAGGATGTTCATTTCTGCCAGATAACGCTACTCGTTCTTGAGAAGCTGGCGTAAATGTGTTGCCGTGGCCTCCTGTTTCACCAGAATAAAATTCCATTGATCATATGTGGAGACTATCCAATTTAAACCATCATCCACATACTCTGGCACAGTTTATTCACGGAGTTCGAGTTGCTTGAAATGAGTTATCACAAGAAGAAATCGACCATCCTATTCCACCAATGCCTAAACTGTCACAAAAGTGTATTCAACTACAGGGACGTGAACACATTGTTAATATTGTTGCTTAAATTTTAATGAAATGTTCCGAGAATGGTATGGTTTTATTCTCCGTTCAAGACGACCACAAACAGAAATGAAATTCATGAAACTATTCGTGTCTGAGTCACTGAGTGTATTTCATGAAAAGAACTAAAAAAATATATAATCCATAAAACAAAAATTAACCATTTCAGTCCTCCTCAACCTTAAACACGTCCAAGCTTGACGCCAAACCAGAACCCATAAAACTATCAATCACTATTTCACGTCAGCGGCATGACAACCCCATAATATCCCGCTAGATAAAAATCACGAATTTCCTTGTGTACTCCTTCAGGCGATTTTCCAGCGTCTAGGACGACGTACTTTCGCACGCTCATCTGAAATTCAACACCCGTCTGGTCCCTAACCTCCTTTCCTACATTCCCTATATTTTTTGGACCAAAGTGATCATTTTGGCGTTCGTGTCGAAACATAGGATTGAACTGACCGATCGATGGAACCGAAATATGAGTTTTATGTACTGGAGAGGTCGTGGATGCGATGCCGAGGATGTTTTATAGGTGAAGTCGTTACGGTAGTAACGTAGGGTTGGAAAATGTTTCTTGCAGACAGGTTCTACAGGAGTTGAATTGCTCTGTCTCATTGTGTATAGGGTCATTGTTTTTTCTGGGTTCCCACTACCAATATCTGAAAAAGAACTATTTGAAAATGAAAGAAAATTGTTTTTTATTGAGTACGCGGATTGCAGGATTGGACAAATCGCCCTTGTCAAATAGAAAAATTCTAAAAATTTTCTCGTTTGTCTGATGAAATAGTCAGATTTGTACTCTCAAACGTCACAGTTTGCTTTGTTTTCCAAGAAAGTGCCCTTGACAAATAGTTCTAGACTGCAAACCGCAAGGGCGTTTTCCATGAAATACAATTTTGTTTAATTCTAAATAGTTTTATTTCAGATACTGGGAGTGAAAACCAAGAAAAAACCTAAAAAATCATGCAAAAACCTCCCAAAATAATCTTTAATCGATACTTGAAAGAAAGGTATGGGCCTCTTTCTATCGTTTGTTTCAGAAAATTAGAAGAATTATTTCAAAAAAGCGATCACAAACAGGAAACAGCCTCACTTTAATGTGCAGATGCAGAAATTATAATGTTATTCCAAATTTTCTTGGAATTAAACCCCAAAAATTTTCTCGTTTGTCTGATGAAATAGTCAGATTTTTATTCTAAAACGTCACAGTTAGCTTTATTTATCGTTTATATTCTTCCTGTATTGTACATCTGCAATCTGTTTTCCAAAAAACTGCCCTTGACAAATAATTCTATCCTGCAATCCGCAATTTTATTCAATTTTCAATAGTTCTGTTTCAGTTGTTTGAAGTGAAAACACAGAAAAAACCTGAAAAATTATCATTAAAAATACAGATTTTTCTGTAATACCTCCACATAATATCTTTCGATGTTGATATCTTACGAAATACTTTTATTGCCTTCGAAGTACCACGTCTTGAATGACAAATTTAATTATTATACTAACGGCAACATAATTAGATACAATACAAAAATAATACTAGACACATGTTTCATCTTTCGATTCAGAATCGTCAGTAGCATCTATTTAATATTTTATTTTAAAATCTTACCGAAGGTATCTGACCACACTCGATCACAAACGAATTGTACAGAATTACTGGCAAGCTTGTTAAATGCATAAGCAGAAATCAATTTTTACAACAACTCTTTACCTTCTTCTTTCTCTGATAAATAGACTGCGGTAAAAACACGTTCAAAAGTCTTCCTATCTTCAAAAATTGAATAACAGTTTAGTCTAACTCTATAAAACCTTCGTTTTATTTCAAATATTAAATTCAGACGAATTCACTCGATAGAGGTTATTAATACAATCATTAAAAATATAGATTTTTCTGTGATACCTTTACATGATATCTTTCGATATTGATATCTTACGATATAATTTTATTGCCTTCGACGTACCACGTCTTGAATGACAAATTTGATTATTATATCAACTGCCATATAATAATTGGAGCTAAATTCTTAGTGAAACGGTAACATAATAAAATACAATACAAAAATAATAGCAGACACGTGTTTCATCTTATATCTTTCCATTTAGAAGTCTTTCTGTACAATCTTAGTTCGTTTATGATTGATTGCGGTCATATACATGTGGAAAAATTTTGACAAATAAAATTGAATGTTACTGACGATTCTAAATCGAATGACGAAAGATGAAACACGTATATAGTATTGTTTTTGTATTGTATTTTATTATGATACCGTTTTCCTGAGTTGTTGACTTCAATCGTTATATGTCATTTGATATACTAATTAAATTCGTCTTTCAAGACGTGCTACGTCGAAGGCAATAAAATTATATCGTATAAGATATCAATATCGAAAGATAATTGGTTTCTACTCATATGAGCTGCAGAATGTCCAATTATTCTTTCCAACTACTGCCTCCTTATCATTTCATAAATTGTGTAGGTATGCTGGGTAATCGTCAATTTATTCGAGTATCTATTACGTGTTCGATCCCCATCACGGTCCGCTTCTGATTCTGATACAGATACAGAAAATAAACTGGCACAGTATGGTGAGATTTCTTCGATCTCTGCATATTTCATTCTCCATATCTTGGAAATTTTAATGCGTTCAAAACATGTCCATGAAGTTAGCAGAGCCACTTGCACGGAAGTCAATGAAAACCATCTCATTAATTGTCGAATATTTGTCGAGAATTTGTCGTGAAAGAAAAAAAATTTTCGCGATTCTATTTTTTTTAGGGGTGGCTCGGCTAACTTAATATTAAGTTAGCAGAGCCATTCTTAAATATGCATCGGATTCAATCAGGAATGTTATGAATAATTGTCGATTATTTGTCGTAGACCATCTAACCTGAAAAAACCAGAATGAATCATTTTATTATAGCTATTTTATAGGTTTTAATGAAATGTTCTGGTTTCTCAGGAAATTTGTCAGATTCGGCAACACTGCATTGGTAAATTGATATTTCAGGTATGTTTCTCGTATCATTATTGACTGATATTGAGTTGAATATGTTAAATCTTTTATTTCCCGAGATGAACAATTTTCGTTTCAATGCTGAATAATGGAAATATTCCATTCTCACGGATATACATCGACGTAACTTTGTGATACAAGAAAGTTAATTAGATGACCGTTTTTTCTTCCGGAAATGAGCTGAACGACCTAAACATATTTCCCGTGAAAGAAGAAAATTTGTCGCGCTCTTTGTTTCTTTTTAAAGGGGTGGCTCTGCTAACTTAATATTAAGTTAGCAAAGGCACACCTATAAAAAGCTATAATAAAATGATTTATTCTGTTTCTTTCAGGTTAGATGGTCTACGACAAATACCGGCAATTATTCATAACATTTCTGGTCGAATTCGATGCATATTTAAGAATGGCTCTGCTAACTTAATATTAAGTTAGCAGAGCCATTCCTAAAAAAAACTAGAAGCGCGACATTTTTTTTTCTTTCGCGACAAATTCTTGACAAATATACGACAATTAATGAGATGGTTTCCATTGACTTCCGTGCAAGTGGCTCTGCTAACTTTATGGACATTTTTAAAACGGTGCTTCTTATTTTTGTAGTTGCTGGATTGGGAATAATTACTGGTTTTCGTTAATTCTCCCATTGATCTGCGGATCATTTCAGTGGGGAATTCAGCTATTGGAGATTTAAGGATATCGCCTCCGTGGCATACTTGTAGTGCATCGGATTGTACTTTTAATAGTCAAAGTCGAAGTAAACCCTTCTTGTTGAATTGCCATTAAAAAATATATAAAACGTTATGCTTTCTTCAAAATCTCTTCTTGCAGTTCTGCAAAATACGATTCCACAGCGTTTTTGAAGTCGTCATTAGATGAACACGCTGCAAATTTTACACAAGGGTTTATTATTTTCTCGGTTTAATAACCCAATACCATTGATATCTCAAATCAATCGTTTATATTATTTATAAGTCATTGGTTTTTCACCAAACGAAAATCAATTCCATGAAGAAATTCATGTGAAATATTTAAATTCAATAGTAACTACAAAATTATCCACGTCGAAACCAAAAGTACCTACATAACTCCTAGAGTCGTTAGAAATCAATAGGTACAACACCCGCAAAATCCTATTGAATGAACAAACAGATGTGAATAGCTCTCCACTACTGAATATTTTTCTGTAACCTAAAAACTCTGTGGCAAACCCCAATTTATACCTACTCTCACTTTTACGCTTTGTATAATTATTTAGGCACGTTCCGGACCATATTTAAACCTTGTACTACATACCATCAGTCAGTAAAATGTAGATACCTGAAGAAGATTTTTAGCAACTTTCTTCGTGTTTTTTGTGATTCCGTAGTATTACTATGAGTGTTGTGAATTCCCCGCCGAAGTCCTACACACCGTTAGGATCTGGCGTCTAGGAGGTTCGAAAGTTTTCAAAATCAAACTGAACAGTTAAAAAAAAACACAATTTAATTCGATTCCTAGTTGTAAAATGAATATACTAGACTAGTGCCGATACGAAATAATCGATCGTGTGAAAATATGAACAAAAACGTGAAAAACCTATTTTAAATATTTGAGCCGAGCCTCGGCGTTTTCGACTTCAAGCTTATCGCTTCCAATTCCGATCCCGACTGACTTATGTCTGGAATTTTCAAATATCCCCAAGGATAAATCTTACATGCCTAAATATGTCTATGTTTATAATAACGCAACAAACCACTTGAAGGGCGAACCGCCTTAGCTCACTCGAAAAGTGAGACCAATGCAGGTGGCCGCACAGGGCCGTATTCCCTAATTATCTGGGGACAAATCTGTCGAGTTACGACAGTGAGATGGAGTTTTTATCTCCGACTGATCATCAGAATTATCAGTCCTGTCACCGATATAATCAATTACCGTATCCATGTTGTCTGTCTCATCTAAATATATTCCCGAAATATGGTAGATAAACCTATTCACTAAGGTATCAACATATAACGAAAATTTTGCTGGAAAGAATAGAAAGAATCACTTTATAATTAAGCCTAGAGGATGTTATTCATAAAAGTCTTAAATATTTTTCATTCCAAATCACATTTCCTATGAAATATTAGAGTTGAAGAGAAAATTATCTTGGTGTTGAGTTTCTTAAAAAACTACTTTACAAAGGTCAAGTCACTATGTTGTTTCTTTCGTTAAAGTTAAGTTAAATTTCCGAAAAATATTTTTTACTAATATTTTGCCAGTACGATCTTCACGATATTACTTATTAAATTGCGTGTCGGTATTACACAAATAGAAATGAAATTCAAATCAGAAAGCGTTTGCGCCTTTTGACATATAAGGGAAATGACCTCAAAATTTAAAATGGCCACAAAATTTTCCGCCAATATCTCTGCAAATAAATATGGTTTCAAAATGTTGACTAGGACCTGTACCAAATTATATTGAACTTTAATGAATAGCTTCCGAAAAAAATGTTTAGAAAAAATTCAATTTTTTTCCAATACAATTCTCACGAAATCATGCATTAAATTGAGCGTCGATATTTCACAACTAGTTATGATATTTCAATTTGATCGCGTTATTATTTCTTGAGAAACTTTCGGGAAAATTAACTTACACTCTCAAATTAACAACAAATACGTAAAACAAAAAAAATTAAATGAAAAAAAACTCACCCATCCTGTGCAACTTATCTGAAAAAAATTTGTCCACAGTGCATATATCCGATAAGAGTTCACTTGATTCACAAAATATCCAATACACAAACTGAAGACCTAAAGTTATTTTCAATAACTTTTCTGTAAAAATCAAATATATCGTGATCCTCTCAAAGATATAGGATTCTGGATGAAAAGTTAACCGATTATTTCACTGAATTCCAATCTTAGAACCGAATGCGATGATTCATTCTCGGGATTATTGGAAATTTGTAGCAAGTTTCTTTATAACTCAGAGACTACTGGTCGGATATCATCCGGGTAAAAATTTTTAGGTTGAGTTATGCAACAGTAATCAACGTTGAAAATTTCACAAAAATTCGGTGGTAAGTTTCCGAGAAATAATTTTTTTTTCCCTCCAACCCCCAATTTTAAGCCCTTAGGTTACACCAATCCTGCTGAAAAGCTTGGAGGATCAATCCCGAGCGACACATGATTTTTCTACCAAGTTTCACGGATTTCGGTTCAGTACTTTCCGAGAAAAGCTCTGGACAACGGACGGCGGACGGCGGACGGCGGACGGACGGATTTTTTTTATCCGTTCATTCAAATCTACATACTCCAAAACGTAAACTGTGAAATTTTCAGGGGGGGTTAAAATTTTTTTTTGTTGGTCGATCACTAAGGTTTATTATTTGATTTCATCAAATAATAAACCAAAACAAATGCCTTGTCAATTGTTTCTTGAGTGTTCAAAGGAATAATGGTCAGATGCTAGCAGGAGGGGTTCGTTCGAGCGAGGATGTGATTAACTAAAACCACTTTCGTTGATTACTTCTTGGATAAGTCATGCTGTGTGGATCCTGCAGTTGTCATGCTGAAGTAGAGTTCTCTGAGCATAATTATGGCATCTTTTTTGTTGTATATTTGCCAAGTTCTTTATTATATAATTTGAACATTACTCGTAATTGTACAGTGTGGCAGGGGAAAAAAAGTGTAGAGATAAACTGGTTCATTCATTGGAATCATCAGAAAATACAGTTTTCATGCTATTAGTTTGAAAACAATTTGGCTAAAATGGCAGCGTGTAGCAACAATACACTTCAAAATAGCCCAAAGAAAAAAGTAACAGGGGCTCAAATCGAGGGACCACCATAGCCACCCAGCGTCTCCTCAGTGGGACCAGTCGCAACATTCTGAAAGTTTTATTTATTTATTTATTTAATCTCCACATATACACCCTGAGAGTAATTACACATGTAGAGGGGTAACAATTACTCATACAAAAGAGCTTTCAACTCATCTACACCAGTATTGAATATGTCTTTATCAAACTTCTGGACAAATTCATATCTGATAATTAACGTTGTATTAATAGGGGATACCACACTCGGTTTAACAAAAAATATGTTCTTATTGTACAATCTTAAATCTAAGTTTGGAACCTTGAAATTAATATAACCCAGAAAATCACAGTCAGAATAACTTCTACCATTTATAACATCTCAAATAAAAGTCGCAGCTTCTGTTTTTCTTCTATTATCTGAAGATCGAAAACTTAACTTGATTAACATAGAGCGATAGGATTTCATGAATGGAAATTCTTTATATTTTTTTTACATGTTAGTACCTGTCAATGTTGATGGCAGTTAAAGGCATCCATACTACCGAGGCATATTCCAGATGTGGTCTTACGATTGCCTGATATAAAAGAGAAGTTGTCGCACAGTTAAGCTCCCTTGCATTTCTCATTAATAGACCTAATACTTTGAAAGCTTTACTTGTTAAGTACTCGAAATGACTGCCAAATCTCAAATTTGACTGGAACACAACTCCTTAGTCTTTTACCTCTGATTTTCGTGTGATTTCTTCTGTGCAGATTTCATATTCGAATTCTATCGGGTTTGTTTTCTAGTGAAGCTGACTACATTACACTCAGAAACATTCAAAAACATTTTATTTTTACTGAACCACTGCTCGACCTCACTTAAATCAGCTGGCAAAAGATTGCAGTCGAGTATGCTTAAAATTTTTTTGAGCAACTTGAAATCATCTACAAAAAGCAACGCAATAGAAAACTGCACCCAGGCAGGAAGATCATCCAGGAATATTAAAAAAGCAGAGGACTCAAGACACTACCCTGTGGTACTCCTGACGTCTGTACTATATTTTGTGAAAAAGGGTTACCAACCTTCACAACCTACTGCCTCTGATCTGAATATGATTTGAGAAAATGACGGGCGTTTCAGAAAACCCATTTTCAGCAAGTTTTTCATAAAGCACACTAGCTTTTTAATTTCGACAGTTACTGTGTGGATAATTGATTCTGACACTGTATTCGTCATCAGAGAGTCCAACCTAGTCGTTTGAGACCATTTTCGGCTCAAAATTTGAAAACTACGTACATTTGGACGAAGCGATAGAACGCCGTTTCCCAGAACATGCACACATAAACTAAATTAACGAATCAATTTCCACCGGTATCAAATTGAGAAATAGATAACAATTCGATAACTTTTCGCTACAAATCCAGAAAAAACATTCTGAAGTCCATTGTTGCATCCGTCCACATCCATCAAGCACATAGGTGGAGACCGAAGCCTCGATACCTGTCAATCACCCTCGATACCGACAAATATCGATTTCACAGAAAAAAATACAGCGAAATGAACGCGTGGGACTATCCGCAAACGACATGGCATTATCGTGCTCGGTTAATCAGAATTCCTATATTCCTAACACATTTCCCATTTTTATTTCATCTGCGTTGTTTCGTTGTCCATGTCGCGCTCGGCTTTAAACTGTTTTGTTTGCGAATCCTGCCCTTTGTTTGATCCGGTCCGAAATTTGCCGGGATTTCGTCCACTCTGGTTTTTTGCGAGGTCTCGGTTCGAAAAGATCTGAATGTGGGACCCATAGCTCGCTTTCACCGATTGCAGGCAACGAAATGATTAATTATGTTTTCTTACGCATCCGCGCCCGGTGTTTTGTGCCTATCATACAAAGAGATGAGATTTGAAGCGACAGAAACGATCTCACGGTAATTTAATTATCAATTCGTTGGATGGAGGGGTTGAGATGGAGGCATGATGTGAGATGAGAAGATGGGGGAGATTATGAGATCCTGGAGGTTCTGTGGCATATCTGATTCATAACCTACAATTCAGAAGAGAGACCTTCCACTTCATATCAATCACAAAATTTATGATAAGACATAATAATCAACAAACGCTCCACCTTGATTTGGGCTAATCATCCAACCCTGAAGAGGACCGCCTTTTGAGGAGCGCCTATTCTAGGAATGTAGTAACTGCAGTTTCAAATTTTTGCCGATCATCAATCTGATTCACCTTAGAAACGCTAGATACTCATTACTTTTCGGATGATGTATCTGTAGTATGAAAATAATACAGCGCCATCTCAGGAGCATCTTCCATACCCTCAACTTCGAGTGCAGATTCTTCAACAGATATCCATCCTTGTGTCATGTTAGTTATTATTAATAAACTGGAGCTCTTCATTTCTGATGAACCATTCCTTACTTGGTCGATTTAGGACGTTACCGCTCTGTAGGAAAACCGCATAAATCGAGTGTTTCCTCGTCGTGATGGTGCTATACATATCGCAAAAATGCAGCAACCTAAAACGACAATAGACGACTTCGGCCCAAGTTGGCAACACACAATTTTCTTCACTAATTTACTATCACTGGGGAACGGGAATTTCAGGACAAATTCGACATGACCGGGTTCGCGTTAGTTATAAATATCCGTAAAAGATGCCTCGGCTCCTCAAATAAGATAATTCCTTCCAAATATAGGTTTTTATTGAGATCATCTCTGATTGGCTGAAATTTAAGTTGGGATTCCTGATTTCATGTTAATAGTGTCAAATTTATATAGGATATGTTCCGCAAATCAACTTGTTTATTTCGTTTGCCGGTTTTCCATTCCGTAAATATGAAATATTCGGTTGGTTCCTGAAAATAAGGTTAATTACGAGATTTGTTTGATGATAAAACGTTATTTTTTGTCACCTGAAAGACATTCAATGTTTTATGGTAACATATCCATAGCAAAGAACAATCTTTATTTACTTTATGATCCATAGAGCACAGAAGAGACAACAATCAACAATGGAAAAATCACTAAGTATGGTCTATGAATCATAAGGTAAACAAGGATTGTTCTATGCTATGGATATGTTACCATTAAACATTGATTCTCGTTCTGGCGCATAGACTTAATATGTCTATGTTCTGGTGACAGAAAGATTGCTTTTTCATCAATCAAATTCTGTAATTGCCCTTTTTTCCAGGAACCAACCGAATATTTCATATTTACGGAATGGAAAGCCGGCAACCGAAATAACCAAGTGGATTTGCGGAACATATCCTATATAAATTCGACACTATTAACGTGATATCAGGAATCCTAACTTAAATTTCGGCCTAACAAAAACCTATATTTGGAAGGAATTATCTCGTTTGAGGAGCCGAGGCATCTTTTACAGATATTTATAAAAAACGAGACCCTTATCATGTCGCATTTGTCCTGAAATTCCCGTTCCCCAGTAATAGTAAATTTGTAACGAAAATTATAGGTTGGCAACTTGGGCCGAAGTCGTCTATTCGGGGAACATCATGCACATCTCTCAAAGTTTTGTGCACTCGAAGGTTGGGATTCGAAAGACGTTTCAGAGATGGCGCTGTATTATTCTTGTACTACAGACACGTCATCCAACAGATAATGAGTATCTGCAATCCTCCCTAGCGTTTCCTTATATCATGTTAGTTAATATTAGTGAACTAAAACTCTTTAGTCCTCCATGAACTATTCCGTATTAAATGTAATGGATAAATTGGATGCAATTCATTTTCCGCCGACAACACAATAATCAGTTTAATGTGAATATATAATATCGTCGATTAATGACTATTAAGGCACAATTATCTATTTATGTCATGAACCATCGTCAAGAGACATATCCGTGACGATATGTGGTTTTCGAAATGTGCATTAGACGCTCGAAATGTAAGTGGATTGGAGAGTAGTTACACATTGTTCTGTTATCAGTATTCTATCGGCAGAATAGTTAATTCTATATTCTGCTCAATCCGAGTAATATTTCTGAAAATATTGGCGAAATAAACTCTTGAATGGGTGTATATGCTGCACCATCGGGTGTATTTTAAACATTCAAGGACAGGGCCTTTCGTCATTAAGGTCCGAACTACCCTACAAATATCGAGCTCTCAAGTTGTTTCTTTCGAAAGTTGTTGTGTTCACGATCGGCTCTGAGTATGACATTGAATAATTCTCATTTCCATATTCCTTCATAGTGAAGTGTAATTGAAAGAGATAACTTAAACCTCTTCGATAACTTCTGGAGTGAATCCTAGGACTAAGGACGCAACGTATTTTTGCGCGCATGTTCTGGGGAACAGTGGGTTATCGTTTTGTCCAAATGTCTGTAATTTTCTCATGTTTTCCCGAAAATGGTCTCAAATGACTAGGTTGGACTCACTGATTACGAATCCGGTGTCAAAATCGATTCTGTCCCGCCGGCCACCAACTCTATAACTATCGAAAGAAGCAAGCTAACGACTTGACACTTTCAGATTGAATCGCGCATAAGAATGCTCCAGTTGAGTTCATTAGTGGGACAAATTGGTCGAATGGTTTCGGAGTTACAATCATTTGAATTTTGTGATTAATTTCCTGATATTTCAGGAATTACTCATGCGATTGAATTGAAACTTGACAGTTAGTTGAAGCTTATTAACGCACAATTTTGCACAAAATTCTGTTGAGGCTTCCTTCTGTTCTGGAAAAACTTTTTTTCAAAATTTTTCCGAGAATTTTTTTTTTCCGGAAACTGTTCATCGAATCGGAAAAAACTCCTGCTCGTAGCTTGAACATCATATTTTTCAGGAGTTCATCGAATTTCATTCAGATATATTCCGGAGATATTGGGAAAAAATATATAAGATTTCGTGATCTTCAATAGAAATGAAACTTGCCAGCTAGTTTGAAAAGGCTAAAGAGCAACTTCGTACAAAATTTTGTAAATATCGTGTCATTAGAACAATTTGAAAAAAAAATTGTTTTTCACATATACAATATTATGTGATTTTCTGACCGTATTATCCATTATAGTCTGTATGAACTTTCGAACTATAATTTTTCGATTAAATAATGGATTTCAATTCTATCTAATCTATGTTTTCGGAAATATTGGAAAATAATATTTTTAATGGGTATATCTGCGAAATCATTGGGTGGATTTTAACCATTCACAAAATCGGCCTTCGTAATAAAGGTCCAAGCCTACTCTACAAATATCGAGTTTCTGAGTTGTTTCTTTCCCAAGTTATTATGTTAACGTTCGGCCGCTAGAATATTTGCAGAGTAGGTATGGGGCTTAATAACGAAGGTCGAATTCGGAAATGTATAAATCCGTCCAATGATTCCGTAGATATACCCATTCAAAATTTGGAACTAGAGAAATGATCAATGAGTCAATAGATGATGACTGAAGAATTTAATAACCGGACAAGACAAAAGTACACCTGATACTTAAAATACAAATACTGGTACACAAATATTTTCAGTGCATGAAGTTTTGCCCTGCTTCCCTTGTTCTGCTATATACTTACTCACGTGCCTTATTACATTCATTTTGATTTCTTTTTTCTCTTTAACGTATCTAATTATTATAATGACTCTGTTTCTGCATGAACTTTCCTTTGCCTTACTATTTTTTTCCTATTGACTCTTTTGTATTGTGCGATTTTGTTCTGTGGTTTCATTTTATGGCAATTTTTCCTTTATTTCTCATGAATTCTTCTGCATGGAACAGCTTCAAGAGTCCATATTTTTTATAAATCACATACAGAAAATACCTTTCTTTATCTCAGGGATGTAATTTGGTTATTCACCGAAATTATTATATTATTATAATAAAGAGTGAATAAATTACAGAGCCATCGGCGGTTTCTCTAATCTGCACGAAGTTAAATCCGTTACCTGTTATTCTACTCATGGTCACGTTCACTGTATTAGCAAGCATATTTAAGAACCTACGTAAATTTACAGACAGTATCAGTCCAAGTAGTGAACATGATTAACCCATGGTGTGGCGAAACAAGTTTCTTTCATTAATGAAATTTTTTTGTGGAAATTGAATATATTTACTACTCACATTTGAATTCGGTTATCTGTGACTACACTCCACTACACTCAGCTGCACTGAGAATTGCAAGTCAGTAGACTAAGTGTCGTTCATGCAGGTTCAACGAACAAACCTCAATGTTTATTATTTAATTTTCATAGTGACAACTTTTTCATCAGTTGAAAACGACGCAGTACCTATGAGCTAATTTTTTGAAATAAATATTTTCGTATTTGACAAACGATGGTACCTTGACCATAAAAGTGTACTTAGAGAGGTTGTATTACAATGATTGTGAATTATGTCCTTATATTTAGTTTTCGAATGTGCACACAATTTTTTTGTTTTTCTACTGGGCTTCAACGAATGCGATGTTTCTTTACAATTGTTATGGTCTTTTTCTCATTCCAAGGTTGTACCATTTCTTCATTATCATACTCGATACCAAAATAGCAATTACACAGATGCAAAAGAAAACTTGGGAGAAATATTTCACTAGCCTATATGCAGATACACGCAGAAATCGAGTGGATGCTCAAGAAGAGAACATGCAAACAGAGTTTTTTTAAAGAAGATTAGACAGAAATCACCAAAGAGCAGATAATGGAGGCAATTAAGAAACTCAAAAGCTGGAAAACCTCAAACCAAGACAAAATACCAAATGAGCTAATAAATAACGGAGGAGCAGCAATCATAGAGAAATACCCAAAATTATTCAATATCATATTGCGGTACAGGAGAGTTCCAGAAAAATGGAAAACCAGCATTGCTGAGCACCTTATTGAAACTTCTCACCGAAATACTAGCGGATAAACCAACTTCGATGATGCCAATAAGGGAAAAATAAAAAAACCAAATGGATTTCGGAGACACCTATCTACTACAGATGCACTATTCATACTCAAACAACTAGCAGTTGTGATATATGACAACAAACTTGATGCTTACCTTGGCTTTGTGGATCTGCCAAGGCCTTTGACAGAGTACAATTAAGGACATCTCAGCAGTATCACAGAACAAAAACATGCCAAGAGAATACATAGAACTCATCACGGACCTAAACATGAAATGAAATACTGTAATACGTACCGACTTCACCCTAACACAAAATCTACGAGCAACAACAGGCATTTGCCAAGGTGATATCCTCAGTCCCCTACTATTTAATGCAATCTTGATCGAACTAATAAAAGCCGTTAAGATACTGGATAAGGATATCGTATGGGCAAATACCAAATCGGCATTTAATGCTTCGCCGACAATGCAGTGCTAAAAGGAAGATGACCTACAGAAAATTCTGTAAGTTTTCAACAAAGAGGCAGAAAAATTCAACATGCAAGTTTCCAAGAAGATAACCAAATGCATGTCTATAGCAAAAGAGCCCCTGAGGTGCAAACTATCAATTGAAGACAACATCAATCGAATACATCGGGTGCAAGATTACAAGCGCAGGGTTGGTAACAGACGAAATGAGGAAACAAGCCAACAAATCCACCGCAATGCCAGGACAGCTGAGGTATTTAATCTAAAAAAACAAACACCTCAGTCAAAGCTGTCAGAAAAAGTATCTTAGTTACTCTACAGTAACTTAGATACTTCAAAGTGCCTAAGTTACTGTATCTTAGTTCCTAGTAACTAGTATCTTAGATGTAATTTTAGACGAATGTGTATGAAGATGGCCAGCGCTTTGCGGTTTTCGAAAACATTTTTGTGCTGAATTGTACTTGGTTTGTGCTGCTTTGTGCCGTTGAAATTTTTCTTTATTCCGGGTCTCAAGATATTCCACAAAATGTCCGACATAGGCCAGCCCTACTCTTTTCGAAAAACTAGGTTCCAAATGTGCTATACATATACTGAGTTGAATCGTTCGAATTTTTCTGAAAGTCTTTCTTATTTCTCCAAAAATCATAAATGCTGAATTTTCTTCTCAAAATAAGGTGACAACATTTGTGTTACATTTGTGTTGAATTGTGCCGTAGGAGAAATCACGAAACTGAAACTAAAGTTAGCCCAGCACTTTCGTTTTTCCGTAATGAAAATATTTATGCTAAAACTTGTGAAATACGTAAGATTTTTCTTGCCGTTGAATTGCTCACAAAAAGCCTGCTAATTTTTCAAAAAACGATTTCAAAAAAAGTTACCTCAGCACTTTCGTTTTCAGGTGTCAAAAATTATTCAATATAGTTGAGCTACATTTATACTGCCTTGTGCCGGTCAGATTTTCAGAAGAAACTCTCCACTTTTCTTTCGAATCAAGAGAATAAGGAAAAAATCAGTTTTGTTTTGAATGGGAAAATGAACTATTATCTATTACTCTATAAATCATTCATTTTTCGTTCGAGGTTGTTGTATTTTGAGGAGATTGTTTTTAGGCTATCTTACGTAAAAATTCCAATCTCCAATTCTGGCATCAATGAAATTGGAGCATACAAATACTCCTTTTCTCTAAGCTAATTAAGTCGACAAATCAAAGAATACATTACATTTCATCTAAAACGTTGAAAAACTCCAACCTTATAGATTAAGGAACTTAAAAAGTATCTAAAATGTAAAATTGAAGGTCAATAAATTTGAATTGAACGTTCAAATAATCCACCTTGTTGTACTGAACAGTAACAAAATCTATTATAAAGAGATAATCTCATATCTCTGAGCAGAATAGGCAGAGTTGCTATTTTGGCAGAAAGTTATTATTTTGAACCTTAGTTCATTGATATTTGTCTCTCTTTCAATTTCGTGCACATAAACCAAATTTTTCAGATATCCCCAGAGAAAAAAATCATTTAGAGATAAATCTGGTGATCTGGGGGGTCATTTGATCGTGCCATTTGTAAAAATGACACGGTCCGAAAAAGTCGTCCTCAGATATTGTGTGACAACTCTCGTGTTATGATTTGGACAGCCATCTCGTTGAAACCAGACATCATCGAAATTAATTGGTATCTGTCGAACTGTCGGAATAATTTGACTCGCTAAAAGCTCCAGATATTTGGCAGCGTTTTAGGTTACCATCGATAAAAAATGGGCCGATGATGTAATTCCCCAGTATTCCTGTCCAAACATTCCACCGAAACATTGGCGTGATAGTTGACAGTTCACATCACAGGAAACACCGACACAGTAACCGGAATTAACAGGCGATGAACCCTCTACAGAAGAAGAAGGAAACAAACCTATGAAATTAAACGATATTCCTAAATGAAAAAAAACAACAGCCGTAACAAAAATACAAACCCGTTGATGATAATAATGAATCCACAGTCGCAAAATAAAACCGCTCATAAACGTGACGTCCTTGAACCACACAACCCTGAACAAAATCAGACAAATAAACCTTGATAAATTGTACGTATTGGGGAAGGCACCATGGATGACGGGGCTATTCCCCCTAACCTCCACCATGCATGGATTTTCCCCATCCTCTCTTCGTTCGTTCGCACGTTTCAAAGCAAGTTATCCGACTAGCATTGCCGTTTTAACATCGTTAATTAATTTACTGTGCAAGAGAGATCTGATTTCGTATGTTTTGAAGGGCGTTGTGTTTGAATATTCATCCCCTTGGTGCGTGGAAATGGAAATAAAATTATTAAAATCTCTAGGGACAGGTTGCTTCAGTTATCCCGTAGAATTCCGAATGAGAGTGGCCGGTTTTTTGATCTTTGAAAAAAGGTAAATATTCATTACCGCGAGACTTATGTTTCAACGGATAAGTGCAGTAAATTTTGTGCGTTAAAATGGGAATATACAGTGTTACAGAATCAAGATTATAAAATGAAAATTTCAGTAAAGCAATGACAGCAGCTTATGTGCGTAGGTTCAAATTCGTATTAACCTAGCTAAACGCACCCTTTTTTCCTGAAGAAAATATTTGTCGATCGATCCCCTTTCCGTATGTTCCTTAAAATTCTACCTTGAACCTTGAAACTGTCAGTTTTCAATCGAGTACTAGATTTTAATCATATCCGTTTATATGTTTTGAAATTTGGGAAAAATTTTGAATGGATATATCTACGGAATAATTGTGCGGATTTTACCCATTCACGAATTGAATTTTCAAAATTGAGCCCCGAAACTACTATACAAATACCGAATATCTAAGTTGTTGCTTGCGGAAAATCAATTTCATTGCCAAGTTTTTTCATCCGTAAAAATGTGAGAAGTTGTACATGAGTGTTTACATGATGATTTGGCCATAGTTTTAAGATTAGAATTGAATGAAACTGAATTTAATGCACTGTTTTGAATTAGAAGGTTTAATATCTGTGCATGTCCGGAATTCCATGACTAGTTTCCCAGAAATTTTTTTTTTATTGTTCTAATGACGTATTCATCTTGAAATCGCGATAGAATATCAGCATTTGTCAACTGGTTACCAAGTTTATTATGACTGAATTGGTGTTTTTTGAGTTATTTCGGAAAGGAAATCGGTACCTTCTGAAAAAAAAACCTCAAAATTTTACATATTTATCCGTAATATCCCCGAAATTTCAATTTGAATTGAGCGGAAATTGGATGCACCGTTGTTGAATAAAGGATTGATGGTCTGTGCAAAGTTTCGTCGGAATCTGGTATTTTTAAATTCATTGATCATACGATCCAATTGACATTGCACAAGTTGTTGCGCGTCTATATGTTATAACCAACTACCATCAGGTTTCAATCCAATCACTCCAGTAGTTCCGAAAGATTTTGAGGAAATTACCGAAAAAAAATTTTTTTCGAGAAAAATTCATCATACTTGAAAAAATTCCACTTGTACCTTTAGCTCCATATTTCACAGCAGTTTACCGAATTTCAGTACGATACGGTAGTCATTTTGGCAGATATTGGGAAAAAACATGTCAAATTCCGAGGTTTCTTCTTGATATCATTTCTTTTTCAGAATAATTGAAAAATACCAATTCAATCATAATGAAACTTTGCAGCTACTTTCTGAAAGCTTATATACAAGTTCGTGAAAAATTTCGTGATGATCGAGTAATTCGAACATTCCCAAAAAAATTTCAAAATATTTTTTCCAAATATTCGATATTCTGATGCGATTTTCTGATCATATTATCCTCATGAAATTCTGTATGAATCTTTGAGCTGTTATTTTTCGATGAGGTACTGAATTGTCATTCGATTGTATTCTTGGAAATATGGAAAAATAAAATTTTGAATGGGAATATCTGTGGAACCTTGGCAACCAATCTGAACATGAGCGCGAAAGCTGCAGTCAGTATTCATTATTATTCATCATTGCCTTCCTTCTGAGGTTTCATCCTGAAATCATCTGACTTAGAGGAATCAGTTGTGTTCAGCATACAATTAATGTGTTCTTGCGCAACCCTGGAAGTTCAAAGGTATATATATTTACCACCCAAAAGTTGGTGGTACCTGTACCAAAGATAATACAATTCCTTTCCTAACCCACCTAAACCTCTACACATATTTTATCGATATTCCATACAGATATAGGATCTCACGGAATTTCATAAGAAGAATATGATTAGGATATCACCAAAGTGGGTATGGTGCGGGCAATAGTGAAAAGATGACCGCTTCGTCAACGACTTCGAACCACTGAGAATAGAATATCCTATCCTCTCTACTTCGAACATACGTGCAAGAGCTGCTCACTCCACTTCAATGCTTTTCTAGATTTGTTTTGTTGTTCTAAGATAAAGTCTATTTCATTTATATACTACCTCGGTACCCTAGAGGGTGGAGACATGTTCTAGGATGCTGAAGGTACCGGGTTCGAATCCCGGCGAGGTCAATGATGTTGTAAAATGACTAGGTGGTGGTGGTTTGGAAAGAATCTAAAAGTAAATGTTCAATGTGTCGATGGTTCCTAGTGGCCAAGCACAGTAAAAAGATGGAAAAAAATATATTTCATTTATAGGTTTGTTCATTCAGATTTAGTGAATACTATTTTGAGCATCATCATAACCATTCTTTCTTTCATATATCACTTTCAATACAGCCTATGAGTTAGCTTTCATGCACTGTGTTCCTTTTTTTCAATCGTCTTGTTCAATATTTTCCTTTTTTACTGTGCTTCGAACCTCAAATCTATTTCATATATCGTCAACTCTGAATGTATTCAAATAAACAGCTACTAGTTGCAGGACAATTGATATAATATTTTCAATATCGGGCTCTCAAACTGTCATTCCCCTCAGGTATTATTATTATCATCATTTGATCCTGGTTGTGTGGCTTTCAGAACTAAGCCCGATATGATCTTTTTTCTTTTACCCTGCGTATTCATTTGTAACGATGTCGTCGATGATAATCAGGAATCTGATGATGTCCTTAGGAACCTCGTCTATCACGTCGTGACGATTCAAAACTGCCTCATCCTTATATAATATTCTTGGACTGAACCAGCTCTGTAAGTAGCTTCTAAATTTTCGAATTTTTACTGATATGCTATCACCCAATTAAAAATTTTCACACTGAATCAGTTGAGTATTAACTCTCAACAATGCTTTTTTTCTGAGGTTTTGTGAGAATTGTTTCATATCCGGTTTTGTCGAACTCAACAGGCTTTCAAGTAAGTTATTCAATCGATCGGCCATGGTAGCAAACCATTCATTGTATGTTGGGACCGTCAGTCCTTAAAAAGTCTAAAGGAGAGTCTGGGTGTCCTTCCGAATTCAATTAGATTATTAACAACTTACAAGGTCTTTCTCTGTGAAATATGCCAGTAAGTTCTAAGAAATTTCGGAGACCTGTGGTAAACTTCTAGAAGACTAAAGATTTCACAAAAGTCGACTTGTCTCGTATCAAGAAATCGGTATCTCGTTTCAAATCTCAAGGATGAGAGTCGAGAGGACCCTATTGCCACCACTTCTATGGATATTTTAGGAGTTGCTCTATGGGCCCGTCCCCTAGTGCTCTTGTAATTGACCACGTTTCAATAATACTTTCCACGAAGCTATTCTAGAATTTGCTACCTAGTTCAATTTGAATATTGCATCATTTTCAACAGATGCACCTCTCATAAAACTTTCGAATTAATCAGGCATATTTGATAATTTCCAGTCCATCATTAGGACGAACGGGAAATCTTAATAGTCCTGGAATAACTGAAAACAAACAGCCCAGGGTACTTGTCTGAAATTCAGTAATTTTTTCCCAGTCGTATCTCTGCTTCATATTTACAGTTTCAGATTCAGCCAGACGC
Organism: Myrrha octodecimguttata; assembly: GCA_958510865.1. Taxonomy (NCBI): domain Eukaryota; kingdom Metazoa; phylum Arthropoda; class Insecta; order Coleoptera; family Coccinellidae; genus Myrrha; species Myrrha octodecimguttata. Next base: position 39,683,853 of record OY294057.1, read on the forward strand.
TGTTAAACTCAAACGACCTTTTTTGCCTGCTGAATACTTTATGCCCATGAAAATATCAGGATTTTACGATTCGCATAATTCCAACTTCCGCCTTGTCCCTCATATGTCACAGAGGACCAATTTGAGTAAGATTGTCCGATATAAAATCCCTTGCTTCCTTCCGTTTCCGACGTAGAATTATATGGAAAGAGCTTTGCACGTTTGTCCCGTCTGGATGCAAACGACTCCAGGACCGTTGTTGAGATATAATAAGGGGAAGGACATATTGAGCTTCTGCGTAATAGTGCGAGAACTAGATGTCGAGGGTTTGATATTTGGTTTATAGGCTTTTTGAAAGTGGCAGATTCGCAAGAAAGGTTCAGTCTCAGTAGGCAAAGACAAGATTTACTATAGATAATTGACATTGAAAATGTCACACCAAAAAAGGATAGCTTCGTGAACTTCATTATTTGATAATGTGATAGCCTCACATCAAGAATGAAATAAAAAAAATCCAAAAATCTTATAAACATTTAAGCAAAAAAATTTAATGATTTTAACATAATCACAAGGACGAATATCTCTCGATATATCAACAAATATTCCACCTTGATCAGAGCTGATCATCCATTGAACCAAAACATCTACACCCAAGAAGCAGATCCAAGGAAAATGACTACAGCTGTTTCACTGTTTTTACTGATCGTTAGGTTAACTTACCTCGGTTAAAACTCCAGAAGGGATCTCGATACTTGTCACCTTTCAGATGGGTCACTGCAGTATAGCTACGTAGAGCGCGCCATCTTCCAGCGGCATCTTGCGAATCCTACCCTAGATTCGAATTGATTGGATGATAAGCTCTGATCAAGGTGGAACATTTGTTGCTATATCGACATATATTCGTCCTTGTGATTATGTTAGTATTACTACTGGAGCCTTCTTTTCTCCATGAACCAATTTCTATCTTTAATGATATGTTTGACGACCCTGTTTCAAGCATCTCAGAACTTGTGAAGGTTGGTGCAAATTGAGGAGTCTCCTCTTCATCATATCATAGATAAGTTCTATGAGAGTCGGATCTGGGAACGGCGTGGCCATGCCAAAATGTTAACGTTCGCTTATTCAAGAAATTCTATTGTGCACTGAGCGATATGGGGACGTGCAATGTCTTGCTGGAAACTGACGTTCGAGATCAGGCAATACCTAAAGTGGATTTCAGTACATAACGAGCAGCTGTCATACTTTCTCGAATAAATAGGCTACCGTAAGCAATATTGCCCCAAACCATTACCCTAACATTTCTATATACATGCCTCTCTAAGGCGAACCAATATCACGTCGCTTTAAACGGTAGCGTCTCACCCTCTCACGGCCATCGTGCAAGCCTGGACTGACGATTCATCGCTGAATACGACATTCTGCCATTTTTTCTCCTACTTCTGCCATTCTCTGCACATTCGTGACAGTGGTCTGCAGTTGAAGATACTTATTGTGTATGGTATGAGAAGAGTCCGAAGGCTCAACTAGTAGCCTGAAGCACCTACCTTGACGTTTCGTAACGCCTGGAATGGCCATAGTTGGTATTTTTTGAGTTTTTCTACCTTTATTTGTCCATATGTGATACACAAGCAGTACTGTCATTGAGCACAATCAACACGACAGTTAATTCTCGAAAGGACAAACCTACATCTCGATAGGCAACAATTCTTTCCCAGCACTTGGCTAACATGCAGGTAATTCCGAGGTCCTATAACTCGGGGCCTTCAGTTATGCTTAACTATGGTTGAACACAAGTTTATTGCTGGGCCATAACAAGAAATAACTCAGGTTTCATCGACTGCTTTCTTCACAAACAAAATGACAAAAAAAACTTCGTTTATGCGAACTAAAACGTTGCCATAGCTTGCTTAAAATATGATTCTTTTGACATAAATGACCTTTTGGGCTTCGTAAAAATCATATGGTATGGAAACGCTACGTAAGCGCCAACAGTGGCCGATCTACAACGATAAACAATTTCTGGGGTCCTACGCAAGAAAACTTTGGGGGCCTCGTTCTCTATTTTTCCAATTCATTTCGAGACAAATATTCATTGGAAACTCAAGTTTCTCAAAGTAAAACGTAAAGTTTATTGACAAAGTATAAATTTTTACCTATATCAAAATGGAACATAAGAAATGAATATCCGTACAAAATGGGAAAAAAACCTTCCTTCAGTATTTTATGTCAGGAAATTGTTTAATTGCAGCATCATGATTCGGACTGTTCGTTATATCTATATTCGTGAGAAGTGCAGTTCTTTACTTCCTAACAGTTTTATATATTTTTTTTCTTTGGAGTAGTTGAGAAAATGGGCGCTCTGCTTTGAAACTCGTCATAGGTAAAGTAAACATTATGAATTTCTGAATAATATTTTGTATTTCTCAGAGATAAAATAATATAATCCCGAGGGCGTAATACAGAGAACTAATTTGACCAGTTCGTCCTGTAATCGCTCATATTCAGTTATTTTTTACGGTACTAAAGAAAAAGGTCAGGGGTACAGAATTCTTGAAAGACCATCGAACCATCGACTTACCTCTAACACAATGTGTCAATCAACCCTCCACCTCATTTAAAATTTTAGGGGTCGCTGTCATAACGCTAACAGGGTTGATTCAAATAGATTGAAAAGAGGTTGGATTTAGTTTACAGTTTTGAGGGTGAAAGAGTTTCACCTGGTTTGAATTCAACTGTGTGATCGTTTTCGCGTGAAATGAGTATATTCCATGTATTTTTCATGTGGCAAGTTCTATCCCGGGGTGGGGGAGTTAGTTACATTCTTTATATTCACCCATAAATCTTCCCTTGAATTGGAACCAACCATAAAAATTGTCCTCCTATGAACGAAAACTTACCTCTTTTTGCGTTTTTTCTGTTTTCTCATTGGACCGAAATATGAATATATGAAAGGTGGTATCTTTTCAAATTGATATACAATATATTGAATCTAAATGTTGGTCTTCTCGGTTTATGTATCTTGATAAATAAAACGATTTGAATGGAATTTTCTATCTAGATAAGCTCTGACACTTTAAATTCACATATGTGATGTTCATTCTTTGTAGAAATGAAATTGAACGTGAGAATTCTGTAGCAACTTAATTGTTCGTGTTTGCAAAATGGCGGATGGGCTGGTATCGTCATTTAAGGGGGTCGAATCTGAGAAATGACTCGAACGATTTAGATGAAATTTTTGTATTCCCATAGGATTCCATTTTCAGTAAACCTTATATTTGTAATTTCACCCACAGAATTCAATACTGAGTGGTTGCAAAATGGCTACTTTGTGAGGTTGCAAAATGACGAATTGGCGTGTATTATTCCTAAAATAGTCGAAACTCGGAAACGACTCTTACGATTCAAATGGAACTTTGTAGTCGGAAAGGGATTTGATTTTCAAGTTGACCTTATGATTTTGAAAATCTATACAGCGAATTCTACAACTACTCGATATTGTAGAGTCGCAAAATGGCGAACGGAATGGGATTTCCACAGGAAATTCGATAACAACACGATTTATGGTTGCAAAATTGGAAATGGACTCCTATTGTTCTCTCGGAAACGGCTCTGATGATTTGGGTGGAATTGTGTATTCTGGAAAATTGAAAAAAAATTTCGACAATTTGTTTTTTCAAGAAGTTATCACCATGCAGTATTATTTGGTACAGAGCTTAAGGTCACCATTAAGCAACAGTGCCCAAAATGTCAGTTGGATGGAATATTTCTAAAACAAAATATCAAATTTACTCCTCATCATAATTGATGTTTCCGGAGTAATTGAAAAACGATGATCCGATCATGATGAACCTTGGTTATTCATTTGTAAATGCTGATGTACACTCTTGTTCAGAAGTTTTTGATGATCGTTCCATCAGAACAATTCACAAAAAAAAATTTGTTTTCGAATTATTTTCATTTTGCGATCTTCTGATCATATCGTTCTCACGGAATTCTGCATGAACGCTCAATCCTTAATTCAACAATTGAGTTCTGGATTCCAATTCGATCAGATCCCTAATTTCGGAAATATGGTAAATTCAGCCTTCGTAATTATCTAGTCTCTGATCAAATTCTTTCGGTATTCATCATGATTACGATCGATGGTTAGGTCAAACATGAATAGAATAACTTCTGAAAAAAACAACTCAGAGACTGGATAACTGGATGAAATCCGCCCAATAATTCCTAGATATGCCCATTCGAAATTTAGTTCTCGATTCAAAAATGATATTTCGCAGGTTCATTCAGAATTTAGTAGGAACCATATGGAAAGGAGATCGCTGAATCTTTCCATAAGAAAATAAAGTTACTTTGAGGCGTCAATACGTGAATAGGTGATCACTTCGGCAACCAATTTGATCCAGAACATAAAAGTTTCTGACCTCTCGTCAGTTCTAGAATTTTTCAATATGAGTTGAAATTCACTATTATAAACATAATCATTTTTTTTTATGAAGAAGTTTTGCACGAGTTTGCTCCTCGGAATTTCACAAATAATTATTTGCTATTCGATCTTATGGGATCAGAATTTTTCAAGATATTCAGATATAACACCGAAACAATTGGGCAAATTTTGCTCTACGACTGTTTCAACCGATATATACAAGAAGACTCTAGGTCTTTTCACTCGAAAGTAAAAAAGATTGTGGAGGCCAGACGGATTTACAGATAGAGATTCATCCTCATTGAGCTCGAATTAGTCGTTTGAGACTTTCTGGGTCGAAATTCCAAGAGATATTTGAATAGAACAATAACGCGCTTCTTCCAAGGAGAAGCATGTGAAAAAATAAGGAGAGCAAAATGGTAACGCTACTCAGAACGAATGCCCAAAAAGATATCTGCATAACTTGCGCATATGTCATATCAAGAATATCTCAGTCACTGATGAATATCGATTGAAAGATATTTTGGATAGATGTTGCGTTATTTTTCAGGTTTTGTCTAGGTTTCCTCTCCCAGTATCTGGAAAAAACTATTTACAATTAAATGAAAACTATTGTTATAAAAAACCGCCCTTCCAGATTGGAGCATTCAACTATTTGTAAAGGCAGGTTTTTGAAAAAATGTTGCTTGATGAACAATAATATAAATAATGTAAGTGATCAACAAAGGAAACCTTGATATCTTCCCAGCAAACACTAAAACGCAGCTAGAGTACAAAAACTGTACAGCGTTGCTGCACTTGAAGTGCAGCGATGGTGGTACAGTAACTGTATCGAAACGGACCGTATATGTCCCGCGGAATTGCATCTAAACTGTACAGCTCAAACTGCGTTCGAAGTAGAGCCACTATACAGCAGTTGTGCAGAAGCTATGCCACTATGTAGTGCAGTTTGTACGTAGTAATAATGCACCAACTGTGCTACGTCGATATAAAGTTTCTGAGCAGCAATAATGCAGCAGAAGCTCGGTTGTATAACTACACCCACAGGAATAAGGCTCACTCCTGAAGAAATAAGTATTTTTCAAGAGATTGAATTGAAACTTTGCACATTGATACTAAATTATTTGCCATCGATAAATAAATTTTGATTTTCTTATATGATGTGATGTTTATATTTTTGCATATTCGAATTCTATGCCTTACGGTAGAAAAATTACTGCAATTTTTTCTGTATCTAGATTTTGATTACTCAGCAGAAAAATATTTAAATTATTTAATTTTTCACATGTCACCAAAAATTCGACATGGAATTCAAATATATGAAAATGTACACAACATTATCTGAAAAATCGTACGGCCATTTCTGGTTATACCAAAAGACACAATCTGTTATAATTCGTATCTGACCCATTAAGCAGACAAAATTCGGGAAATACGAAAGTATTGCAAGAAAATAATTCTGTTCCATTGTCTGATGAAGGAGTCAAATTTAGACTGAAACAGTTCACTTAGTTGATCGTTTTCATCGATCCGATAATGTTCATTAGGCAATATTCCTTATTTGAGAAAAAAACATCAACAAACAGTTTGAACCCCGCGATTAGCAAGGGCTATTTCTATGAATAATAATTTTGATTTAATTTTTACGCGCTCTTTCTGCCACAATATCAGTAATTTTTGAATTCTAATCCGTGATCGAATTCACATATTTATTCATGCAAAGCTCTTAAAAAAAAATTGAAAAACATCGTTCGAGAACATCTCAGATCGAATTATAAGTTGGTGGTGGGTTATAAAGTATTGACACGAAGACTGATTAAAAATTCCTCAGGAAAGTATAACGGAAAAAATTAAGTAAAATTCGAAAATGTTACAGGCTGCTTCAGCATATTATTCAAATCCCTAGGTAATTTTAAGAAGAAAAGTTAAAATTAACCATCTTCTGAAACTCTCAAGTTTTGTGATACAGGCAGTGAATTCGTGAGAAACGGATTAACCTTTCACCGTAACTTTAATCTCTCCTGATATTTCATGAAATTTGGCACAAGGTCTCTGAGCCTCGGTAACTTTTTCTTGATGTTCAAGGTGGTCTAACGTTGAAACCAGTGGCCTCTGTAAGGAATGTGGACAATACAATTCTGGAAAAATATTTTGTATTTTGGCAGGAAGACCTTGGTCGTTAGTCCTTTGAAGCATTGTTTCAATGAAGTTTATTACTACCACTATTATGTATTTATTGCGTGTTCCAAATCCTGTTCTATTTCACGACGAATTCAACTTCTTGACACTATTTGCATGCATGGTCTTTTTATAAGTGAGTACCTAACTACCATTCTGCCTTATTCTCATTTAACTTGGTTCAGTTGTTTTGTGATAGGTCACCACCATGTAATAAAGAGATATTTTTTTGGATTCTACATCACTCGTTCCCAAAATAAGTCACGTCAGACAAATTGATACGTAGGAACCACTAATTTAACTATTTTAACGAGTTACATGCAAAATTTCTCAATTTCTCAATATGATGCGATCAGATTGAAGCTTCGTTATTTGTTGGGAGATAAAACGCGCAGCATTTCGTGAGCACCCAATTCTTAAAAATTCGATTTTCATCGAAACATATTGTTTTTTTGGAAACTTCCGACTGAATGAAAGTAGGTACAGACCTTGAATTTCAAGTTTAACAACAGTTCGGTTTCAGGAATCAGACGCCACACGTGATCTACAATTATCAAGTCTAGCACTTGATCCTTTCAGAGATCATTATTAGGACTCAATATTTACAGAGCAGGATTGGGGCTCAATGACGAAGGGTTAAATGTACCAAACGATACATACATTCAAAATTTCATGTTTGATTTTTTCGGTCTTTACTTGACGGAAGTTCATCTTGAAAAAGAAAATGAATCAATGCATATATTTACCCGAAGAAGTCATTATATGAAGAAACAGCTGTTTTGAGAATGAATAAAATTAGCGAAATTGAAAATTATTTTATTTCTTGAGTCAAATTTTTTTTCTGTAGACATTTCCAGAAACAAAGATCGGATCGAATTCCAATCTATTTCTTGATTATATATATATACCCATTCGAGTGGAAAATGAGTACTGGAATATTCATGTGGAGTTTCTCGATTACTATGAAAAATTTAAATCTTCAAACTAGTCCATAAAAGGAAGTAATGCTGCGTTTGAAGGGATCAATACCTGAATATGCAGGTGAATTTGGCTCCTGACCTCACATCGGTGCTTTTCTATATTTTAAATAGTTCGTTTTCAAATATTTGTATCTACCTAAAAAATTCTGAAAATACTGATCATGAAGACAAAAGATTTATTACTCCTGAAACATGTAACTGCCAAATGACTCTGAACAAAAGTTCATTACAAACCCTTTGTAGACTTTCCTCAACTATTCTCAAATCCCCATCTAAAACAACCTCAGAACGAACAATAGTTGAGAAGAGAACAATCTAACGCTTAATACATTCCCATATAACAGCAAAGTTTCGTCGTTTTACTTATCTTGTCTATTCCATCTGATGTGAGGGTAATGGGGTACTCAATAACTCCGAATTGCAGATGTTATTCAGACAAGGACTGGATAAACTTTTAAGCACGCAGGTGTAGACGTTTGAAGTTTACCAGTTCTGTAGTAGAAGGACTTAATTTGGCAACCTTTAATGAAATGAAAGTCAATAAATTAGTCGGAATCGGTATTTCCTCAGGATGTCTTATTGAAACGTTACAGACGTTCAGCATTAGGATATTACGATTGATTGAATTCCTGGAAGGAGCTAATATTTGTGATATTTCGACTGAGAAATTGCTTACTTGACTTAATGATTCAAGATTATTTCACTTGAATGCTTCGAACTAATCATTTCACTTCGATGCTACACTGATTTACCAACATTGTCTGATACATTTCAGTTCTTTGCTGCTATTGAGCGATGAAAATCAATCAACAAAAGTAGCGTTGCACATATTGAGTTTCACTAACTCAATTTCCCACATTTGTCTATAATTTTCTGGTTTCGAATTTTTTTTATTTCAGTATTTTCACAACTCATCAGAATATTAGGAAAGTATTAGTGTGTTGGTGTTATGACTGTCAAAGAACGAAAGGATAAGCTGGAAAGAGCTATTTTCGGAGGTAACCTCCTCGTTTTGACGCACGGACATCAGGTGGCCAAAGCGGTCACTTATTCATTTTGACGCCACTAAATGCTTTCTGATGGATAGATTTGGCGTTCTTTTTGCTCCCATGTTCTGGGGAACAGCTTGCTCTCGTTTTGTCCAATTATCTATAATTTTCTAGTTTCGAATTTTATTTATTTCAGTATTTTCACAACTCATCAGAATATTAGGAAAGTATTAGTGTGTTGGTGTTATGACTGTCAAAGAACGAAAGGATAAGCTGGAAAAAGCTATTTTCGGAGGTAACCTCCTCGTTTTGACGCACTGACATCAGGTGGCCAAAGCGGTCACTTATTCATTTTGACGCCACCAAATGCTTTCTGATGGATAGATTTGGCGTTCTTTTTGCGCCCATGTTCTGGGGAACAGCGTGCTCTCGTTTTGTCCAATTGTCTGTAATTTTCGAATTTTTTCTCGAAAATGGTCTATTACTGTTCACTGAACTAAAATATTATATTTTGAATCAGTGACAATTTCTCAACAATTAAACCCATCTAAGAGGTGAATGTCTGGATTCATTCATAAATAATAATCATTCTGTAGCGATTTTTGAGATTTTTTTGACTCAGTAGATTTCCAAATTCCAAAAAGTATGCTTTTTTGATTTATAATTCACACAGAATTCCAATATTTCGAAGGTATTAGGTACCTGCACAAATATTTGAATTCGCTGTCACTTTTCGCGCTTCGAACCTAAAAGATGGCGTTCACTAGGTTTCTCTGATTCAGTAGTGGGGAGTGAGCACTTCGTAGATATTGTTTTTCTATGTAAATAGCAAAGAAAAATGTTAGACGTGTAATACTAGAGCTCTTGAAAACGTCTACGGGGATATCACGTTCCGTCCTGTCTCAGGGGGGGAGGGTGATCTCTTCAGGGCCGATGCCAAACTAATGCCCGTACTCATAGTCCGATCTAGAACTCCTACCTGAGAAATTCTCCGCTGAGACAAGCTCAAGTATCGACTCATGCTTAGCAAGGGTATTATCCATTAGACAAACCTTCGACAATTTTCGGCGAAGTTCATGGATATCGGTAAAATCTAGAATGTTTTCAAGTTTTCATGTTTGTCGCACTGAATTTTGCTATTATATGACAGTATCTCTTCATGGTGTCAAAGTAGCCGCCTCATAAAACGAACCGTAATTCTTTTATATAAAATGCCGCCAGAGTGGATGATTTATGGCATCTGTTATACTTCCGAAAAAGGGGAAGTGCCTCCTAGCATGATGGTCATCAAGAACAGGGCCACTATTTATTAAGTTCTGCAATTACTATGATGAATTCGTAAAAAATCATTTTCATTTCCTGAGAGCAATCTATTTATCGAAAATCAGTTGAGCAGTTTATACTTGTCCAATATATAAATTTGACGATGGTTTCGAGGCAATTCATTCGGTGTCTGATTCTTTTTTGAGATGGATTGCGAACTTCAAATTAATTTAATGAGTACTAAATTATTTACTAGTTCATATTAGTTTTTTCGTCTCCTTTTTTGTTTTCAGGTATGTTTCCAAGATTTCAACCTGCATCGCATAGGAAGAAGGAAATTTTGTCGATGAAAAAGAAGCCCTTCAATAAAAAACAACAATTTCATTACACTTATACGGGGAGACAGAGTTTTTCCTGAGGTTTTTATCTGTGCTCTTGTATCATACGTAAAAATGTATGGTACCCCGTTGACATTTCCTCTGCTAATACTGTTATGACACAAATTGTTTGATATAAAAAAAAATGTAATGCTCATCTCAAAAGAATATATATATATATTAAACGCTTTCGTATCTTCGGACACTTTTGGATGAATTGAATTTTTAAATGGTACATTCTCTGAAATTTTTCATACGTAGTAGAGAACACCAATATTATAATACAAACAGCAACGCTGGGTTGTAAAAAGTCATAGAAAACGAATAATCTACGCTATTTTATGATTATGTCCTGCTTGAGCACGCCTCAAGGTAGGTCGTTCATAGACTTGAGCAAGCATGCCACCAAGCATTGGCGAAGTAGTGCTCTGCGGTCAAGTAACCAATATGGGATGCACGCGTCGACTAAGGACGTTCTCAAGGACGGAGTATCGACTATGCGTACGGGCATAAGTCACTTCAAGCCTACAAATTTCTGCTAATCATGAAGAACTGTGCCAAATTTTTTCTTCTTTCCACGCTCGTACCGTGGTATCTCAAGAATCTTATATCTGAAGAGCAAGATGTAATCCCTTCTAATTCAAGGAAAATAAGTTTAGCTACTAGATGAGATAAAAATATAAATTTTTTTGGAATTGTTCTCATACTGATTAGATTCAAATGAAAAGTGAAAAATCTTCATTCTCTTCTTTTTTATTGTATCGGTCTTATGTTTCATATCATTTCTATTTGCGTTATCTCGCATATTCTATGAAACGCTGTATTCAATACTTTACTGGATAAATTAAAACTCGTAACGTTATATGTGCAAAAAAGCTCCAATTTGAATGCTATTAAAATCAAATCAAAGACAATAAAGCTAAAATAGCAGAGATAATCTAAGTGTTCCTGGGGAAATAGCATCTCCTTGCAGGCTTTGAAAATATATAAAACTTTGAATATACAAATTATACACAATCATTCGAGCTCGACCTTTTTAACAGCTTAATCTACACAATTTTAGCTTTCTACTTAGCTTAATGGTGTATTTGTGTTCTCATAAAGTTCCCTTTCAAAGTATGACGGCCGGTTTCTCAAAACTTCGATTGCCCGATCGAGGGCTTGATTGTCAATTAATAGTGAATTCTGTGCTCCATTCCAGTTATCTTTCAACCCAACCTTCGAATTCCACCTGTTATCAACGAGTTGATCAGCCGTCGAATGTTTTGTGAAACCGACGGATAGTCTTTCAATGAATGAGTCCAGGTATTCGTCCTCTATTCCCAGTTCCAGGTATGAAATGACATTAAATTTCTGATTCCAATAGAACAGTACGAGATGATGAATTTTCGGGTTCAAATGGATTTCGTCGAACGAAATGATAATTTATCTGAAGGAGGTATGAAATATAAATGATAGTAAATGAAAAGGAACTATAACACCAGAAATCACATACAGCAAGGACCTGAAAAACGTGCACAAAAATGTCAGCTCTTTTCTTGAATTATTCTCGAAAATATCATATTACAAACTGAAACAAACTTGCCGTGAATAAAATTCACGCCAAGAGAAAGCTTTATTGATATTGAGCAAATCAATCGGAGAAGATAACATATCGATGTCACAACAGGAGAGTAATCGATAAATCAATTTCCAGTTTCGACCAGGGTCGATAATTTTTTAACCGAAAAAAAATAGTAGGATGAAACTCATTGAAAAAGGAAGAGAATATATAACCAAAATTTAAGGAAAAATAATTTACGGGCGATCTGAGGTCGGGAAGTGGAAGAGGTGAGGTTTTAACGGTAAAAAACTCGAGTTCCGGAAAATCTACAAGTCCTATGAAAAAAGTTCAACGGTAAAGTTGTAGGTAATAAATAGATCTACACCTTTGGTACCCTTTTTTTTGCATAACCTCAACATTCATGTGAAAAATTCAAACAACCAAGTTTTTATTTGCGCGCATGCTCTAGGGAAACAGCGTGCTATCGTTTTGTCCAAATGTTTGTAATTTTCGATGATTGAGCCGAAAATGGTCTCAAACGACTAGATTGGACTCACTGATGACGAATCCGGTGTCAAAGTCGATTATGTCCGGCCGGCCGACGACACGATAACTGTCGAACGGAGTGAGTAGCGACTTGAAACTTTCAGGGTAGGTCGCGCATTGGAATGCTGAGGTTAACTTCGTTAATGGGCGAAATCGGTCGAACAGTTTCGGAGTTATAGCCACTTGAAATTTTCAAGTTATTTATTTTTATTTCAGAAACTACTTGAGCGATTGGATTTAAACTTGGCAATTAGGTGGGGTATAGCAACGCGCAACTTTGAGCTAGATATTTTGTCAGAATCAAGGTCTCAGTAAATTTGGAAAAATTTTTTTTTTAAATTTTTCTCCGAAAATTTTTTTTTCCCCAAAACCATTTATAATATCCGAAAACGAATTTCACTTGGTCTTTGAGCTTCGTATTTCACAGCAGTATACTAAATTTCAGTTCGATACGATCCTAAGTTTTGGAGATATTGGGAAAAAATATGTCAATTTTCGAGGTTTTCTTCTCGATATCGTTGTTTTTTCCGAAATAACTCAACAAATACTAATAAAATCCTGATAAAACTTCGCAGCTTATTTGAAGATGCTGAAAGACAACTTTATGCAAAATTTCGTGATGATCGCGTCATTAGAACAATTTGAAAAAAAATTTCCCTGATTTTTTTATCATATCAACCTTCAAACTGTAATTTTTCGATGGAGTACTGGATTTCAATTAGATCTGATCTGTATTTTTGGAAATATTGGGAGAATAAAATTTTGAATGGGTAAATCTACGGAATCATTGGGTGGATTTTACCCATTCACGAATTCGGCCTTCTCTACAAATATCGAGTTTCTAAGTTGTTTCTTTCGGAAGTTATTGTGTTCACGCAGTCGGCCGTTAGGCCAACTGTAAACACAATAACTTCTAGAAGAAACGACTTAGAAACTCGATATTTGTAGAGTAGGTTTGGGGCTTGATTACGAAGGTCGAATTCATGAATGGGTAAAATCCGCCCAATGATTCCGTAGATACACCCATTAAAAATTTCATTTTTCCAATATTTCCAAAAATACAGATAAGATCGAATTTAAATTCAGTAATTTATCGAAAAAAAATCTAGAAAATTACTGCTGTGAAGGCAGCAGCTTTTGCGCGCGTGTTTAAATTCGATACCGAAGTGGTCATGTACATTGAACATGCGCGCAAAAGCTGCAGCCTTCACGGCAGTGCTCTTTTAGATTTTTATTTTTTCACACGAATTTCTTGAAAAGTTATCTTTTTATGTTCCGAATACACTGTAATTCTTTCGATGCAAAATATATATGAAATCTCTACTTTCTGATGGTGTCAAAAAATATACACATTAGTAATCATGTAAAATTTCCTTGAAGACTATCAAGCAGTAAGGCCTAGACCTTTCTAGCCTTTTCCCCACTTCTCTATGAAATACCTTTTAATGGGCTAAAATTTTCCATGGGTCCCTCAAGTATATAAATCATTTTGGAATAGCAATAAATAGGTATCTACTCATGTGGTTTGAGGAAGATTTCACAACTTCCTCAAAATATTGAATATGTCTTATTGAATATTAACTTTATTAATTTATTTGGTTGTTGATTATAGTAGTATACTTTTGCTTTTTCTAAGAAAATTCACCATAGAAGTGGTTATTTTTTCACACAATCGAAAAGAAGAGATTTCAATGAACAGAAAGCCCAACAACTTTCTTTAAAAAATAATATTTTGACATGAGACTTTTCGATTGAAAATTAGGATGCTTTTTCGATATTTGGTCGAATTGAGTCGAACAAATACATAAATACATAGTTTCAATCGAAAGAATTACAGAGTATTTGGAACATAGAAAGATAACTTTTCACAGAATTCCGTAGGAAAAAATTTTTTTTTTGTGGAAGATGAAAATAAAAAACCGGATTTTTCACATGAATTTTGAGGTTATGTAACAAAAAGTTATACAAAAGGTGAAAATATTTATATTATTACTTTTTTCCATAGGACTTGGACGGAAATCGAGATGGACTTTTTTCACCCTCAAAACCTCAACCCTTTCGAATTCCCGATCTCGGATTGCCCGTTAATTAATTTTCTTTAATTTCATTATATTCTCCTCCTTAGGGTTTCATCCTACTATTTTATTTCACTTTTCATCAGTTTTAAAGGCGTCTACCCAGGTCTATTCGAAATGATGAACAATCAACTTGCCCTTCCTCGGCACAAAAGGTACCTTGTCTTTGGAGTAACTGAGTTACTTCGAAAATCGCTATTTGATGGTACAAATATATCGAAGCGCATGCGAGTGGTGACTCTAAGCAATTAAAACCAGTGGCGTAGCAAACCCACGGGCTGTTAAACCGTTACAAATTATATCCTTACGAATTCTATTCTCGGAATATCCCCTTCGAGACGACACTGGTGTGATGTCGTGTCACCTAAGAAATCGTTGTGGCGTATTAGCAGGCAAGAATGCTAGTAAAAATCGAAAATAATCGGGTAATAATATTCCATTATCTTTGGCGGAAAGCATCTCCTTTTCGGTTTATGGAAATTTATTACTCATAGATTCACCATAAAGCGCTTTTTCTTGAGCTGTGCGAAGGGAGTATGCATTAAGCCCTAATGCTTTTCCATTCTGTGTGGAATTGCCATTTTACAACCCTGATATGTCTCTCCTGATATTCAATTTTCCAGGAGGATGCCTTGTCGTGGATGTGCAAATCACTTACTCCTTCATAAAGGATTTTTATAAGGTGGTTGCTGACTCGATATAAGAACCAAGAACTGCGCATTAAGACGGCCATAAAATTTAATAATTCGAGTTACAGTTTTAGACTCTATATCTGCAGGTCTCGGAATATCGAAAAAATATTTTAACAGGTATAGGTGGGTCTGGAAAGGAATTGTATTAACGCTGGTACTGGTACCATCAACTTTTGGGTGGAAAATATACATTTTATTTTCCACCACACATTAATGGTACGCTGAATATAACTGATTTCCCTAAATCAGATTATTTCTGGATTAAACGTCAGAAGGAAGGCAATGAAGAACACTGATGTGAAGTTAGCAGCTTTTCACGCATTGGCACTACCAAACGCACTTCAACCTCCTGATGGAAAGATTTGGCAGTCTTCTCTTCCTATGATGCCCATTAAATATTGGGAAAAAATTTTGAATGGGTATATCTACGGATTTATTGGGTGAATTTTACCTTCGTAATGAAGCCCCAAACCTAATGTGGAAATATCGAGTTTTCTTGTAGCTTCGCGGCCGATTGTTAACAAAATAATTTTCGAGAAAAATAACTTAGATTCAAGATTCGGAAATGAATTACAGAGGTCGTCTTCGTTCATGGGTAGAATTCACCCAATAATTTTGCAGACATAGGTATCCATTCATTTTTTTTCCCCAATAATTCTATATTCATAAGAAATGATGATGACCCTTTACTAGAATGATTCTTTATAGGTACAATGCTAGGATTCCCCTTAATAATGCATATAAGGTTCCTCTCAATTCAAGATCTTAAATCGAAGAGGACCACTTATAACAAATGCCCACGTCGGTCTCGAACGACTAGGTTGGACTCACTGATGAAGAATCCGTGGTCAAAATTGATTCTGTCTGGCTGGCCGGCCGTCTGTGTGTGCGATTTCTTTCGGAAAAAAGGACCAAGAGTCTTGAAATTCTCATGTTAGGTTTTGATCCTGAATATCTCGGTCAAGTTCGTTAATGGGCCAATTCTGCTGAATGGTTACAGCCATTTGAATTTTTGATTTTTCAATAACTCGAAAAATATTTGTCTGATCGAAATGAGACTTGGTTGGTAGATGTACAGTAGCAATTTGAAGAATTATTCCTAGAAAATTTTGAAAACAAAATTTTTTTTCGGAAGTTTTCATTTAAGTTTCACTGAAATCTCCAAACCCCCAATCCTGAATATCTCGGTCAAGTTCGTTAATGGGCCAATTCTGCTGAATGGTTACAGCCATTTGAATTTTTGATTTTTCAATAACTCGAAAAATATTTGTCTGATCGAAATGAGACTTGGTTGGTAGATGTACAGTAGCAATTTGAAGAATTATTCCTAGAAAATTTTGAAAACAAAATTTTTTTTCGGAAGTTTTCATTTAAGTTTCACTGAAACCGCCACCGCCACTTCATAACCGAGTACTTTATTTCAGCCCAATTAGATTTCCTGATTTTCCTGAGAAACAAATCAATAGAGAAATCCAGGAAATTTATTTTAGAAATGTATATATTTTAAAAGCCTATTTCCGATTCCGTTGACGTTTTACTCTGATATAATCGACAGCGAAAACTCGAAGACTCGGTTTCAGTCTAAACAGACATGTATTCTTCGAATTTTCCGAAACATAAATTATATAGAATATTTCTTCGCATCGATCGTTCACGACATCTACTGATGAATAGTCGAAGCATTTACTGGATCCTACAATTACATTATGCGGGACATTGGCGTCTGCTCAAACTCTATGCTTCATGAGGTGAATTCCTGGAAGTTGCATCGGAATCGTCACTACTTAACAACAGTGTTTCAAATTTCAGCTTGAGCCGCTATTCGTCTTTGAAGATATTCAAGTCAATAACTAACAACTTTTTAACTCGATCAGATATTCATTTTATTTACTGAAACATATAAAGCAAAAAGTTTTTTATTTCATTTCGTGCTTGTTCTAGGGAGCAAAAGAGTTATCGTTTTGCCCATGTGTCTGTGATTTTTAAGTTTTGAGCCAAACGTGGTCTTTATGGATTAAAAATCCTAGAAAACCACTGACGTGAGGTTAAGAGCTTTTACGCGCTTGTTCCGTTGCCAAAGTGGTCATCTATAAAAGTATTGATTCTGCCAAGAGCAGATTTTTTCATGTGGTACTCACGAAGTTGTGCATGAACCCCAAGCTATAATTTTCGATCAAGTACCAGATTGCAATTGGATCCAAAATTTTGAATGGGTTAACCTTCTTAATTGAACTGAAAACCTACTCTACAAATATATTCCCTATATCAATTTTTCCTGAAGTGAATGTGTTTACGGCCGGCCTAACCACTGATAGTGAACAAAATAACTTTCGGAAGAATCTACTCAGTAGCTTGATAAAGCCGAATTGGCGAATCAGTAAAAACTATCGAATGTTTTCGCAGATATACCCTTTCGAAATTTCAGTTTTCCGATATTTCCAAAAAGATAGATCGAATCGTATTTCAATGTAAAATGCTGCCTTCAAATATCAGCCAAATAGGGTCTACAGAAGGATGAGCAAAATAACTATCTACATTCAACAAAATGCAGGATTCTTTTATTTTTTTTTGCTCATTGTTCTGTAGACTCTTTTTGGCGGAAACTTCAAGGTAGCATTCTTCATTGAAGAGCGATTCGATCCATGTTTACTACAATAATTATTAAGTCTCTAAGCAGATTATCTCGGTACTTAAAATTGCGGTTAGGCCAGACTTAAAGAAATCAATTATGGCAGCCGAATTTGTGAAATTGAGCAAGCGCGTAAAAGCTGCTGACTTCACGTCATTGCTTTTCCAGGTTTTTCTACTGTAAGTTGGGTTACAAACGAAAATTTTCGTGGTACAAATAGTTACTAACGAAGAACTATCCGAAGCAAATTACAGAATTTTCGAAAATGTTGGTGCCAACTTCGCATTTTATGGGTGATATTTTCCCATCGAAGGTAAGGTTGAATACAAAATTATTTGTGTCACAAAAAGTTACCAATGAAGTTCTATCCGAAGCAAAGAGAAAAATAGAGTCTTTGATAACTTCGCATTTTTCCATTTTATGGTCTGTTACAAACGGAATTTTTGTGTTACAAATAATCACTAACGAAGTACTATCGAAATCCAAAGAGAAATGTAGAATTTCTGAAAATGTAGGTGCTTACTGCTTATTTCAAATTTTTTGGGGATGTTATTCTTTTTTTTCCAGGAAAACTCGAAAAGAGGATGCCCGTAAAGTTAGCACCCAGCGAAAAGTGATTTTTTTCTACCAGTATGTTGGAGGTACAAACGAAAACTTTGGTGTTAAAATTCCTTCATTTTGGAAAAAGTTGGTGCTAACTTCACTTCAGAGATATAAAAAAACTTGAACGATAACTCGAAAAGAATCGTCCTACAAAATGTAGAGAGATATAGATCGCTATTGTGGCCGAAAAACGTAAACATTGCGGACGTCACGTGATTTGGGGTGAAAGTAAAACGGGGAATATTGTTCAGTTAGTTAAGTTGTCAGAATCCGGCAAACTGTGATAACACTCCGGGGGTTGCTTCCGTTTTTATGACTGCCTAATCTATAATTGGATCAAATGGGTGGGTTGGCTGAAAAACAAGGGAAATCCTGTGGGTAACACGAGATTTTCGCTACTGTTAAACGTTTCAATTTGAGTACAACTACTGGGGTAACTAATTTCGAATGTTTGGGGTGCTAATCGGAAGGTATGGACTTCACTCCACACAATACTCCTGCGAATGGGACATCAACTATTTTATTATTTATTTTATTCATTCATTTCATTCATCAGAAATACTTTCGAAAGGCCGACACCCAATATATCTCTTGAATGTAACACGAATTATCACATTTTATGTTTTTTCTCATTCTATCTCGATTCAAAATCATAATGCTATCACACAATTGAAGTGGAGGCCACATATACGCGATCGCAATGACGATTCTAATCGCGAAGGCGCTCACGATGGCGATCAAGTTTTATCCGAAACCAATTTAAAGGCCTATTACACTATCCAATCTCTAGGGCCCGGTATGCCGGGTGCCCGGTTTGCCGGGTAGGGTGTCGCTTATTACACTACCCTAGATACCGGTCTGACTTCTGTCACCTGAACGTCAACGTAGGGACATTTACAAATATCCAATCGTTATGTCCCCGAAATTATCGAAAAGACAAAAAGTTGCATTAGTGGTGAGTTTGGCGGTCAGTACCTCGAAATCCACCAAACGGAAGGAGAGGGGAATATGGGTGAAAAAATATTTGCTCCTCAGAGAAAAACTCTCAAATATGCAAATACTTCATTGTTTAGACCAAACAGATTCACGGAACTACTTGAGACTAGGAACAGACCAATTTGAAGAGCTACACTTAACTTAGTAGCTCCGTTAATAAAAAAAGATGATATCATTTCAAGAGAAAGCTTAAGTCCACAACAAAGACAGGTGGTCACATTGAGATTTCTAGCCACTGGAGACTCTTATCAAGATTTGTGATTTAGTTCTTTGATATCTCAACCTCTCTTATAAAACATTATAACCTTGACTGTTGCCGTTTCATCGAAGTTTCTATATATTTTCTTAGATTTCTAAGAGCACCTTATAGCCATCATTCCTCAAGTCTTTATTGACATAGTCTTTGTGGTCTTTCTTCCACAGATACGGCATTTCCCTGTATATTTCTATTATATTAAGTAAGATTGCTTTTTCTCTTGCGCACAACATCTCACAGAATAACGCATTCAGGCTTATAACTCGTTTATGTTTATTGTACGCTCTCTGCGTTGCCATGCGACTGAGCTCCCTAACTCCCTAGCGCTTATTACACTGCACGGTATGCCGGGTCCGGCAGATTGGGTCTACTCAATCGCCCTAGATCAGGAACCTAGCTGCCGGTTCCTTATTACACTACCCGGTCCCTGCCTGCCGGGCCCTGGAGATTGAATAGTGTAATAGGCCTTTTAGGCGAACAGATGGCTAACATTTTCCACAGTGTCTGCTAAAATCTCCATAGAAACGGCAATGTGTGTCATTAACGTCATGCGATCGCGACTGAACGATGATGGGTCGCAGAGAGGTCACGACAAGTGTGTGTTGTCCCATTAGTTCAATGTAATTATCTGATCGCCACCGCTTACTAGAGAGAAAGGTGAACGAAAAGACAAAGAGAGTGGATGTATAACCTGGTACAAACAACTAAATTTAAAAGATCGTTTCTTCGTTGAAATTACACATTTTAGGGATCGGCAAAAAAAATCTACCTCCCCTGAAGATTTCACAGTTTACGTTTTGGAGTATATAGATTTGAATGAATGAATGAAAAAAAAATCGTCCGTTCGAGGTCCGTTGTCCGGTGCTTTTTATGGACGTACTCAACGGAAATTCGTGAAACTTGGTAGAGAAATCGAGTATCATTCGGGGTTGATTCTCCAAGCTTTTCAGCAGGATTGATGTGCTATAGTGGCTTAGAACGAGAGGTTGGAAGGGGAAAAAATTATTCCTCGGAAATTTATCATCGATTTTCAATGGAATTCTCAGCATTGATTACTGCATCAGAATCCAATCAAATAAACCTTACTCGAATGAGTTACGACTAGCTGTTTACGAGTTATAAAGAAAACCACAGCAAATTTCATCATCTCGAAAATGAATAATCGCATGCGGTTCTGAGATTCAAATCAGATGAAATTCAGTTGAATAATTTGACAACTTTTCATCCAGAATCATTTATCTCAAAATAGATGAAAATCTTTAATGACAAATGTTTAACTCATCGAGAGATATTCAACAGATGATCCGTTCGAAAATTTGTTTACCTGTAAGTTTATACAAATCTAGTCACATTAATCTTATTTTGGATCTTAGAAAAATATCCGTATGGATTCGAGTTAATTTCCTACCATACTAGCTCATTAGCCGCATGCAAAAGACCTATGAGTTAGAATGATTTCAAATTTCATAGAATCTACCACAGTAACTACATATTATATTTCTTGAATTAAGCGCGATTTTGGATTTAGCATAAAAGTGGTTATCAAATCTCATTCTTTCAGAGAAATATTCATTATTGATTCCACGTGAATATAATCGAGAATGCTTGACTTCGATCCTACCATTTATTGATGATTATTGACAAAGATAGTTAATCTTTTATTTTTCACTGATCTTCGAAACTCCAACTATTCGCAACTACTGCTAAGCGATACGCCCTCTGGCGATACAAATTCGAACACTTCCCAGCTAGTAGTTTTTCGACGTGCCCGTTTCTCTAACGTATTTTGCTTACTTTTGGAGTTCATTTTCGAGCTTTTGTGTCGTTCTCAGAGTCGAAATTTTGGTATACCGAAAGTGTTTGTAATATTCATCAATCAATTCCTTTCTTCCCGATTAAAATTTTCGATTGTAACAATTCGAAATGGCATCCTCCCGAAATGACTATTGTTGTTTGCCTCAACTCAATTTTATTCATGGTCAAAAAGAAAGGATCATCTACTGGCTCAAGTTTTCATTTTTTCCAAAGCCAAATGAAAGTAGAGTTAATTCGAAAAAAGTATTTGGCAGGAAACTCAATGATAGAAGGAAGGCTCAGATTTAGAAATTGAAGATGGGAAAACAGGTCACGAAATACATGAAACTATGTCTGCATTTCTCTGAAGATGTTTATATTCATTTCGAAATAACTTGTTCAGAGTAACTACCGAGCACTTCTGCAGCTACCTAATTCACATACTACACAAAATCATATTCAAAGAGAGTAATCTGGTTGAAAACCTGACAAAATAGTTCATAATAGCTGAAGTTATTCGTTTAAATACATCAGTATTTTTCATTTCTATATAGGTAGGTTGAATCAGCTGTGACATCTTTCATTTTGTATGTGTATCTTGAGCTGCTGTTTTATGAAAATAAAATCAATTACATGTCTATCTGTTTCCTCTTCTTTCGAAATACGATGCAAAAAAACCAAAGCAGAGAAGCTGTTGTCATTTTATTGATTCGCTCGCTTGTAAACTAAGAGAACAAGTTATATCATTTGAACTGATTCTAGATTAACCACATAATATAGCCTGCATTCAGCACTTCTTCACATTAATAAGAGTCCTTAAATTACTTATCGAGTTGCCTATTTCTTCAGAAATTCAAGTTAACTTAGATATTGGTTCATTTCGATCCAGCAAGCAAGACACTAAAATAACACCGAAATTATCCTCCAGGAACGATTTAAAGCACGATTTTATATCGTGATCCAAACGAAAAGTTCAAGAAATAATCAAAATTAGAATAATTTCTTTAAATTTTCTAGCTCTGCCTAATAAATATTCGTTCTCCACCACATTTCTACAGTTTGTTTACATAAAACTACTAGCTTGGACAGGTTCCAAATTTAACCGTTAGGGCGCTGGCATCTTCGCAGAAGTTCCCATAGGGCCCATTTCCCTTTAAGGGGAGCCCGCTTTTCCAACGTTCTATGACACTCAAATTAATTTAAATGATTGAACTGAATGATTTCTAGACAAAATATGGGCAATTGAATATGAATTTCGAATTTGAAATGAATATACAAAAATAAAATTCCGTCGCAAATTTCATTAGTATTCTTTGATATCAAAATTACATTTTGTGGTACAAAAAACAATGTAATTCAAACTTTGAAGAAGATCTCTTTGGATTAGCACTCGATTACATTTGAGATGAAATATCAAAACTGCTTTTAACTTCATCCACATTTCAATCTTCACTTGTCGAACGTTGATGAAAAATCTTTGCACTTTATAGTTTCATCGTACTTTGTCAATTCCATTTCTAGCTTTATACCTTTTTTGCAAGAAAGTGTCAATTCTTTGCTGGATTCGTACTGATTTAAATGAATGTTCATAGGTTTCAAGGTCTAAAATTTTCTTCACGAAGCAAACTTTTCGGAAAAAAGATTCAACTTTAATATTGAGTCTTCATCAGCGCTCCGAAATGAAATAACAAAAACTACAATAAAATTTAGACGTCTGAAACATTAATATTGAAATCTAATCTTAAAATTCACAAAAACACACAAAATTCACAAGTGAGAAAACAAGTTCGGATAAAATCATAAATAGCAATTTCAACTAACATTTTCTCTTTGTTTGTTCCGTTGTCAATAATTAGAATATTTCTCGAAATGATAACATCAACTGCTCGCATGGCGGATCATTAAGAACTGAGGTTCACAAATTACTAGTTTAGTGGAGTATGCGCGGATCATGACGGCAGTTAAACACCTGAGATTGAACTATAAACCTCTATTTATCTCTTATTTTGCCAATCAAATAATAATATGCCGTATATCCTGTTTTATGGATATCATATCTCCTGTAATAACAGTTTTTTTTTAAATTGGTTTGCTTACCTAATATTCGTATCGAGCATGGATCAAAATTAAATGAGTGGAGGTGTTCATCTACATGTTCAGTTAATGCCGTGTATTATTTTCTTTTTTACTCTTCAAAGGATCAAGGATGTTTAATGAGTCTCTTTTGTGTTCAGAAATTCAGTCTTTCAGATAACGACTAGTTTGTCCAATATATGTGGCCGGACAAAGTTTACACGATATTCTGAACACAATAGAGACTCATATTAAACATCCTCAATCCTTAGAAGAACATAGAAGAAAATAATACCGCATTGGCTGAACATGTTAATTAATGATCACCTCCACCCATTTCATTCCCAGATAGCACACCATATTCCCAGTATATCCTCTCAATATCCTATTCGTGGCGTATGTCCCAGGACATTGGGAGGATATACGGGGGATGCTGACCGAATCTAGAAGTGTCTTCTTTGAATTGAAATAAACACCTTTATAAATCAACAGTTCCTGCAATTCTACAGACTCTATCGGATAGAGTTCTTTATTCCCATTGTTAGAAACCTTGGCAGATTCTTGAATTTCTTCTACCTAACAATAGAGGGCGCTAAATCATGAAGGTGAATTATTGAGTATGAATTCACAAGTGTTGCTCTTTCAGGAATTGGTTCTCAATTTCATTGATAATTAATTAATCGATTAATAGCAGAATAAAAAAGTGAATACAGTAATTTTATACAAGAATCATGTCAAGTCACTAAATCATTGTGCACAGAGACATCTAGCGAGTAAGAACATAAGCAATTTCGAGTTTTCGTTTTAAAATTTTCAATGAAATTATGATATTGAAATAATACACAGTTATATATATTCAATACACGAGTTCAAAGAATATTAGAATATGAGTTGAATATGTACAATAAGACTCAAATTCATTCAGCGGTTGTGTAGATATTGAATAAAAAATCAAGAATAATCTCATTTTTCTATGTGGCAAATGACATATGTCAAATTCTCTAATGCGCTGAAGCAGGATACATTAATTGTCTCAATTCCAAACCAATCAAAATCGATGTGGGCGTGGTCTCTTTGGCGCCAGTTTGAATTGAATTTCTGCTTGGAAGTATTTGAACTTAACCAAAACTGTCATCTCACGTTGTGCGCAAGAAGTTAATGTATATGTGGTGAACTGTAAATCAAAGATTAATCTTTGCTGTAAATTGTACTGAACTGTTTGTATTTCAGTAGAATGTATAGTAATAAACATAATATTACATTTATTCAGTATATTGCACTGAATCACCATTTGATTAGGTATGTTATAAACAAACAGTAAAGTACATTTTTCTTTAGATTTGTATTTCAACAAGTCATTCATTCACTACATTGCCCAAAATTGAAATGTTTTGGCCTCGCAGTGTATCAATTACCATTTTATTAATAAATAGATTCAGATGTGGATGTAGAGAACGAGTTAGGAATATCACTATGAATTATCCCAATGCCATGATGAATTCTGAATCATCAGGATATCCCAAAAAAAAATATTCAGGTTCTTAATATATTCTTAGATAACTAACTTTCTTTTAATCATTGACTGTTATTGTTTCAGCAACACTGTCCCAATGAAGGAAGCTTCATTATAACTTTTTGAGTTTATTTCATTGAATATTAAATTTAACTTCCAAATAATTAGTATGTCTCAAAATAGTCTACTTGGCAGTTTTTTATCTGCAAATCAGTGAAGGATCTATATTTCATCAATGATTCAGTTTATAAATTTACGAAATTTTCGTTATAAAATAGTCAATGAAGAGTGGGTTATTACTTCGAAGGAATTAGGAACAGGAAAAATATACAATAATCATATTTGAAGTTGTTTATTTTATGAACTTCGAGCAAATAATTACAATAACAAATGGAAAAATTAATCTCTAATAACTTCCAGGGCTAGTAATTCAAAGCAAACAAAGAGAAAACAGTTTTTTCACATAATTGATTCAAATCCCAACTACAATTTGAATGTCATTTGGGATTGACTGAAACTAGTCTATTTATTTTTAATTTTATTTCAGGCTCCCAACTCCCCTATACCTGAACCAAAATGCAATATTTGTATAAATACAGTGCACATTTCATTCCAAATTTGAATACTTTTAATTTGAGAAAGTAAACAGTGTTAAGAGAGTTAAGTTATAATTATTATTTGCACCTTAATATGTTAAAAACTGTAACTATACACACATCACATTAATCCTCACCTTCAAATCATCATATACATTTCACAATTCCTAAGCAACCTGAACATAAGCAATATTTACCACACCTAAGCTAACATAACAATGTTATTAAGGATTGTCTGAAACTAGTTTATTTTCAATTTTATTTCAGGCTCCCAACTCCCCTACACCTGAACCAAAATGCAATATTTGTATAAATACAATGTACATTTCATTCCAAAATTGAATATTTTACTTTAAGAAAGTAAGCAGTGTTAATAGAGTGTTAACTATAATTATTATTTGCACCTTAATATGTTAAGTACTGTAACTATACAGACATCGCATTAATCCCCAATTTCAAAACATCATACACATTTCACAATTCATAAGCATCATGAACATTAGCAATGTTAACTACACCTAAGCTATATAAAAACACAAACTACCATCAACTTTGTAAGATGAAGATATACATTCTTTACATAACGAAAAACTATATGGAAAGATCCCGAAAATTATGAATTTAAAACATGCGAGAAAGTTTCATTTATCATTCGGAAAATATGTTTTTTTAGGGTTAATACCTCTCTTCTTTCCTCGAAACTAATGGATATATTATGTGGTCTGCTCTCCTGAATAAAATGGGCGACATCATCCTGGTAACGCAGTTTGGTTCCTGTAGGCGTTGAGATACAGTGTATCGCTTTCATCTGAATGTGGGGAACCTAAAACAGACTCGCTTCTCTCCTCTAGCAAAGATACAGCATGTATATGTTTACACAGTACTTTTTTAACTGTATTTTCTGAGCACTGGCACTCATATCTATGTATACATATTTTACATATGTTACAAAATCCTGCTTTACAAACGCTATCACAAAGTTCTTTACAATTCACAATATAAAATTTATTACTCACCGAACAAGATGGTACCTTGAAGTTTCCAAATTCGTATGTTTCGATCTTACCATTCATTTTTTCTGCTTTTTTGTGTGCTTCCACAGTGATTTTATGTTGATAGTTATTCGCTGTAGGTCTCTCAACATTGATTATTTTATTCCACATTTTTGCTCTTAAAGAAACATCCTCATGTCCCACGTGTGTTTCTTCAAATGTTACTGTAAACAAGCCTAGCAGGAGGTATTAAAATCAGATCAATACAAATATATGGTTAGTTAATAGTTATTACCATCTGTCGAAATTTTGAGTGAAAATCTTGAAGAACACATTCCCTAAATGTGAATACTTCCTCCGAGCTTCACGTTACGTATTGCACAGTATCCTAAAATTCAACACAGTTGATTCTCCATGATCAGAAGTGTCCTACGTACCTCTATAATTGCTTGATTACAATGGTAATATACAATTCTATCCCCCTTCTTATTTTCAACGGCCCTAGTACAAGCATATTCAACATTTCTGTTTTCCTCTGCTCGCCATGCTTCAAACTCTTCATGGCTTCTGAAATTGATAATACTTTCTGTGATTCTTATGTTGCGGATATTTGTGAAATGTTGATCCAAATCATTATAGGATGAAAACATCTCTCTGTATTCATTGGGACAAAGAGAACACATAATATTCTGCATCCTTTCCACTTTTGGAGAATCATGCTTATGTATATTCCGGAGGTGCTTGTTTTTATTTGATACGCTGGTGAACTCCTTTCGACATTCTTCACGAATTAGTGGATTCACTCTGCAAAAAAACCGAAATTTTATCAAAAAACTATTCCATAATGCACAAACTGAACTTACCTCACCGTGTCCATAATTTAGGGAAAAATCTGAAATTGTGTGGTAAAGATGTAATTTATTAATGATATTTAGCCGGGTATAGCAATGATAATTGCTTTGTATCAACTCGTTAGTAAGTTAGATTAAAAGTTAGTATAGCAATGATAATTGCTTTTTTTAAATCGTCTGGACAATTCGTATTGATAATTCTTCAAAATGTAACAGAACAGTAGCCAAGCAAGCAACAATTCGTTTTCGTTAGTGCGTTAGATAGACTACAGGCACAGAATACAAATATTAGACAATTAGACAATATTATTAATAGAAATTCAGAAATTCAAAATTATTAGAGGTTAGTAAACCGCAATCGCAGCGAGAAATCCCGCCACGATCGAGCCGATCGATAATCGACTTCACACGAGAGCTTTCGGGTTCCTTCGGAAGTGCGTCGATTTTGATTGGTTTGGAATTGAGACAATTATGCTGCTTTCTTTTTGACGATTTGGGTAGCTCGGCGCTGCCCCCGCGCATGAAATTTGTTAACAAATTTCATGCGCGGGGGGAGCTAGGAGCTACCCGAATCGTCAAAAAGAAAGCAGCATTAATACGAGCGTTCTATTTGACGATTTGGGGAGCTCGGAGCTGCCCAAGCGCATGAAACCCTAACGTTGACGCGTTCTTTTTGATTGGAGCTTCGTGCATCTGAGCTCCTCCGACTACCTTCCCCTGCCCCCTCATGCACCAACCTCTGACAAGGGGCAGCAAGCTCTTTTGGGTTACGTCATATCATTTGTTTATATTTACAATAACATTTGTTGATCAAACCACTACAGTCTGTGATTATCTATAATATAGATAATCTAATATATATTGGCTATAAATCAAGGCAAATTTTGCAGAATGAGTAAAAACAAGGAATTGCTAATAAATGATTCAGACATTCAAAGGACTAACAGCATTTATAACATGCTCGTCGTCAGAATCAGACATTCTTAACAAAATTAGTGAATTCAAAAATCCCTCCACTGTTGGAGTAAAAAGTACCTACAATAATAATGAAAATACAGAATAGTCAGAAACTATTTAGAATATTCGTCTGCAAGTGTAGTGTAGATCACAGCTGATCAATCAAAACAGTAAATAACCGCGCATGTGCTGTGAGTTTTCATTGCACCAAACCACTAATTTGCGTTCGATTTGAGAGTAGCTCAAGTGCAACAAACACTCAGCTACCCTGGGGCTTCAAACGCCAAAAAGAAAGCGCCTAATGTATCCTCGCTGAAGCAGCTGAAGCACAGATCTGTGGTCTGTGGCTGAAGCCTTTTTGAAATCCTGATTGTGAGAGGTTAAGGAACCACGTTGTGAGTAGTATTAAAGTAAGTTTGAATTTATTTTTCATTCATATTATTTATTCATGTTTGTCTCATATGACTATTTTGTCACAGACCATATATGATTATATTCTTGCCGGTTCATGTATCATCTAAATTTAGATGTAATGGTAGTTTTTGTTTTCAGTAATGGCACCAAAATATGAGATGGCCGTTGGGCTCCAAAGGGGTCATAAAACTACTAAAATTCCATCTGGAAAAACAAAGGCTGATAAAATCCGCCCTTCCAGGCTCAAGGGACGTTTGACGAAGCATTCCAAATTCGTGAGGGATCTAGTCCGTGAGGTTGTAGGACACGCTCCTAATGAAAAGAGGGCTATGGAATTGTTGAAGGTTTCCAAAGATAAAAGGGCCCTTAAATTTTTGAAGCGCCGTTTGGGAACGCACATCAGAGCCAAGAGGAAGCGTGAGGAAATGTCCAACATTCTTACGCAAATGAGGAAGGCCCAAGCTCATGCCAAGTAAATGTAGCTTGTTTGTTTATAATATTAAAATTTAAAAAAATACTGCTGTATATTCATCTTTCCTTGTCCAGGTTCACTGTAGTATACATACTTTTGAGTTTTGGGATGTATCTTAGTCATATTCATTTCAATACGAAATTCTGCATCTATTCGAGACCTTCAAAATTGTTCACATTGATGTTTTTATTCCATACTTGTTATGATTGAACAGGTTTTTTTGAAAGCATTGCCAAGCTCTATGAAATGAAAAATTCCATTACTCTTTAGCAAAAATATAAAAAATTTTGAGTGAGTTTATGTTAGTATGTTTACTAACTGAGGTGAGGTTTCATAAGTCATCATTGATTTCTTGAAGTTATGAGGTATTGTATGGAAAAGATAATTCATATCCAAAGCCAGTTGAGTGTCGATTCAGTTATATTATCTCATTTTGTTAATAGATATAGAATGCTCTGATTTATGATTGTGATGCCATTAAAAAGAGTATTTGCTCTTATTGAGTTAAGATGTGTTGAAAATAACCTGCTGCTTAATGTTAACAGGACATGTCAGACCTCACAAAATTTGGCATGATTCTTCAAGCCGACAATTTCCCATCAAGTAACAGAATTCAATTAGATCGTATATACACATGTGTAATTTATTTCAAAAGAAACAACTAATGAGTCCTGATATTTGTACTTCAGTTTTCTATCCTACTTACTAAAGTAGAATTAATGAAGGGGTGAAATTCACTCGTACCTTTGTAGAGAACAGTAGTATATCTTGTCTATGGTAGAGAACAAGTTTTCTATTCAAATATCCATTTAACCAATGATTCTGTAGATACCTTGTATCTGTATCTATTCGAAATTATATTTTTCAGAAGTACCTAATCGGTCAACTTGCAATAGTATATTCCACTGAGAGGACGACTTCAGTTTTCGTTTAAATTTCATTATTCTAGAATTAATATTCACACACTGCCAAGATTCAATTCGATCGAATAATAGCTATACATATAGTTTTCGAGTTATATGGAAAAATCAGAAATATAGGGGTAAAAATACTTTGTCGACTGCAACTATTCCGTTAACCGAATAAAAGTCTATCGGGCAAGTGGACAATTTTTAATGATTTTGATTCTTAACATACAAATATTTACCTACGTTTCGGCACCATTCGTGCCTTTATCAAAGCTAATTTGTTGTTCAAGTAATCAAAGAAAAACTAGGAAAATAAGCAGGATTTAACTTATGACGAAATGTTAATTTCATTTATTTATTTATAATAATATACAACAGTAAATCAAGTTTGTTAACAGAGAGTACTACTCTTTGAATAAAGAACAGCAATGTTCTTTATTCAGAGGTACTACTATTACCTAAACTATTTCTTCTCTGATGATATAATTTTTCACTTCTCTTTTAAACTAATGGTATTTTTCTTCTTTTTTCAAGTAGTTGGGTAGTCCATTATATGACCTTATCGCAGAATTTGTTGGAGGCTTTGACAGAGACGGGCCGAAGCCAATTTTTTTTGGGGGGGAGGGGGTAAAGCATCGAAAATTTTCAAACTGTACATTGAAGGAATATATAACCGAAGGTAATCCAATGACGTTTATTACTATATATAAGGTGCAATACTTAGAAATAAATTGGGACTTTTTAAGCTTGTGAAAAATAGCCGAATCTCTCAACATTTATTGAGATCAAAAGTATGGTTCCTTATTGAACAAATAATCTATCGAAATATTTAAAATGAAAATAAGCACTGACGTGAAGTCAGCAGCTTTTTCGCACTTGTTCACATAGCGAAATGGTGACTTGGAAATTTCAGTGAAATTTCAATGAAATATAAAAATTCTGCATGAGCCTTCAAGCTGTCATTTTGTCAATCAAGTACATACTGGCTTTCAATTCGATTCTATCTTCATTTTTGAAAATACATATTATGAGTATACAGAGTGAATTGAAATTCATGAATAGTACTCTATCGAAAAATGACAACTTGAAGTTTCATAAAAAATTTCATGATGATAATATCATTGTTTAAGGTCCTTAAACAATGATAATATGATCAGAAAATCCCAAATATTGAATAATTGGATACATTTTTTTTTGAAAATTTTCTGATGACACGATCATCACGAAATTCTGCACAAAGTTGAATATCAGCACTTACAAATTAGCTGCCAAGTTTCCTTATGATCCAATCAGTATTTTTGGAGAAAAGCATTTTAAAAATTCACTAACAGTATACTATCTCAACAAAAGTTCCTCAAAAGTGGCGCGTCGTTATGCACTAACTAACTGTCAAGTTTTAATTCAATCGCTGTGGTAGTTCCTGAAAAATCAGGAAAATAATCTCGAAAGTCCAAGCGCCTTCAACTCCGAAAAAATTTGGCCGTTTATTTAACCCATTATCGAACCTAACTGCCGAATTCCGATGCGCGACCTGCCCTGAAAGTTTCAAGTCGCTAGCTTGCTCTGTTCGACAGTTATCGTGTCATCGGCCAGGCGCACGACCGGCGGCCGGATAGAATCGATTTTGAGAACGGATTCGTCATCAGTGAGTCCAACCTAGTTGTTTGAGAACATTTTCGGGAGAATATTCGAAAGTTACAGACATTTGGACTAAACGATAGCACGCTTTTCTTCAGAACATGTGCGCAAAAATCTCATTTGAAGAGGAAGTGCCTGCTCCTAATTAACATCTTTGAGCCAAAGTGAATCCTTATATCGTTTCATTTTTCATTCATTTTCACGCTATTATTTCGCAAAACTATAACACAATGTACGTAGAGCGTAATGATGAATTCTGCCCGACTGGTAAACACAGCTTAAATGGATGATAACAGATGGATTTTGATGACACCGTCCATGCGACGTAGCTGAAAAATCTACAAATAGGTACCTTCTGCGGGTTAACGCAAAAGGAGAAAAATGTTTCATATTTTCAAACACTTGGCATTGGGATGAATACTATTTATTGCCGGATATACATATCGGACTAAAAACCCTGAATCTATGTCATCAACACAAATCACGACTTTGTACAGTTGGAGTTATTTCATGTTATCCCGCTCTCTCTTCTCTGCATGCTCTTATCCGGTTTGTGGGTTTGTTAAGCACTGATTGCGAACTTTATTTTTGAAAGATTCAAATTCCTTCATATTTCACAATTCTCTTTGGAAATATGTGTTTCAACCCCATCCATCGAACTTTTTTCAACTGCTTTGAAATTTTGCCGACTGCTTTGAAATTTTCCAATAACAGCCTTGAAAATTTGCCAACTGCTTTGAAAATTTGCCAACTGCTTTAAAAATTTGCCAACTGCTTTGAAAATTTGCCAACTCATTTGCTAAACATTCTTTATCACTGCCTACATCAAGTCACATGCAGCTCCTAAGGTTGCACTAATTCTTTATAATTAACATCATCATTAACATTTCATCATCATCATGTTACATCCTACTAATTTTCCTAGTTTTTCTCCGATTTCTCGAACAACAAAGGAGCCTTGATAAAGGCACAAATGGTGCCGAAACGTAGGTAAATGTTTCTAAATGCGAAAACACAAAATCATTAAAAATTTTCAACTTTGTCTGATAGACTTTTATTCCATTAATTAATCATCATGGACGAAACTGAAAGTTATATACTGTTGATTTCTGTCTATTAGTACGAATGTGGAACTCATAATGTGAACCAGATATTTACCGAAGATTACCTTCTTGCAGAATATTCGAATCCATCCCAATTTGGGAGTAGTTTATTCTTGTAATTTTTAAGAATAATTTGCTGACCGGAGGTTTCCATTCGATATATTTTATTGAAACGCTGCATTCAGGCATAATATAGCGTACTTTTGTGTCACTATAAAAACCAATCCTCAAAAGTTTTGTTTGGGAAATATCTATCATATTCGAAAAAAACCTTCAGCTCTAGTTTTCACAGCAGTGTCTATTGTCGAAATATCTATATTTCTCGAATTTTTTCCGAAAATGGTCTCAATAATAAACGACTAGGTTGGACTCGATGATTACGAATCCTGTGTCAAAATCGATTCTGTCCGTCTGGCCGTGGACACGATAACTGCCGAACGGAGCAAGCTAGCGACTTGAAACTGTGAGGGTGGTTCACGCGTCGCGGTTAAGTTCGTTAATGGTCGAAAGTTATATAGCCATTTCAAAATTCGACGTTATTTCCCTAATATTTCAGAAACTACTGGAGCGATTGAATTGAAACTTGGCAGTTAGTTGAACCATAACAACGCGCAACTTGTAGCGAAATTTTGTTCGATCGTACCGTCAATTAAATAAAAAAA
This sequence comes from Myrrha octodecimguttata, assembly GCA_958510865.1. Taxonomy (NCBI): domain Eukaryota; kingdom Metazoa; phylum Arthropoda; class Insecta; order Coleoptera; family Coccinellidae; genus Myrrha; species Myrrha octodecimguttata. The sequence continues at coordinate 39,717,358 of OY294057.1, forward strand.
ATTTCTTCAACATTTGTTCGGAAAATTTTTGTTTCTCGGGAACTATCTATTATTTTCGAAAGCAATTCAGCTTATACCTTGAGCATTGTACCAAATTTCAGTTCGATGCGGTAATAATTTCCGGGGATATTGGGGAAAAATCAGTCAAATTTCGTGTTTTTTTCCTCGGTATGGTTTTTTCTTTCCAGAATAACTAAAAAAACCTCGAGAAGCACTGACGTGAAGTCTGCAGCTTTTGCGCGCATGACCGAATCACACTGAAATTTGGTTCGATGCTGTGAAAGGTATGAGCAAATTTTTTTCGAATATGATGAGTAGTTTCCAAAAAAAAAATTCCAAACAAATTTTTTCGAAATTAACTGACAGTATACGCTTCCAAAAAAAATTAGCAGTAGGTTGTGCGTCATTATGCTCCAACAAACTGCCAAGTTTCAATTTAATCGCTTGAATAGTTCCTGAATGAATGCACTGGATATAACTTAAAAATTTCAAATGGCCATAATTCGGAAACTGTTTGGTCGATTTAACTCATTAATGAACTTAACGGTTTTGACACCTGATTTGTCATCAGTGACCCCAACCTAGTCGTTTGAGACCATTTTCGAGAAGAAATTTAAAATTTCTTTTGAACAAAACGATACCACGCAGGACATGCGCGCAAAGAGTGTCCACTCTTTGGGGCTATATAAAACTGTTCAATGGCTTGCCAAGGAGTTTGCAAGTACTAAATCAGTTTGACTTTTTTCGGAGAAGGATTCACAACCACTCACTTCAATGTGAACCTTTTAACTTAGGAGAATTTAGGGAATTTTGTAAAGCAAAAGAATGTTCTTGAATTACTTTGTTGTTTGGCATGTTGCTATTTTATTTGGCATATCGGCAGTGTGTGAATTAATTGTGAAGGTGGAATACATACATTATTCTATATCTACGTGCTGAATTTCAACCCGATCATGTTTTTATTTTTGTTGAAGTAAAATATATTCACTAAGTTTGAATTCGAACAGGTCTGTAATTTTCGAATTATCGAGAAAATTGAATTCTAGCAGGTACAACTCCGGAAACATTAGATGAATTCTGCCCACGAACAAACTCTACCGAGATATTTGTAGTCCATTATTGGGTATGAAGAAGAATTGTTTATTCGATGTTCAAGCTTCCCACCTACCCAAAAAATTTCAACATATTGTAGCTATGTCTGAACCTTCAAAAGTTATCACAGGTAATAATATGTATAATAAGGACATAGGGATAGGGTCGTATGGACGTTCAGAATTTCCTCACGGATTTTCCCTCATTGAGTCCAGTTTCAAATCAGAAAATTACAGATATGTGGGCGAACGAATATCGCCATCATTCCCAAGAATAAGCGAGTAAAATAATTGAAATTCATACATATTTTAGCAAGTTATCTAGTCTACGATTTCTAATTTCAGGATAAAATTAACTTCTTCGAAATATTAAAGCTGCTTTCCCGTATCTATGCAACCTAATATACAGATAGGTGTATTCAGAGTCAAATGAAGCTCAAGGTTGGGGTATACTTTAGGTTTGTATACAATGCTTTGGGTATTCGGGATATTGAAAGATTTTATATTGCAATTGGCAAATTCCGAAAAAAATTGAATGACCCGAAAACCACTATCTCCTTTACTCTAGAGTCATGAAATATAAGTAATTGTACCTTCAAGTCTCTGTAATCATATCGCAAGCATTTTCAGAAAACGAGCTTAGATATTTTGCGGTGTGAGCATATATGAAATACAAATAAATTCATATAGAATTATAAGATTTGACAAATAATCCAATGGTAATACCTATCGAATCATTATTTTGTATATTTCACAAATGGATGTGTTGTTTCTCTTCATTAAACGGTTGATTTTTTTCTGAAGTAGAAATGCATCTGAACGTATAGATAGGTACACATTTTTTTCGAATTTTTTACGGAATTCAATGTGGAATCATGGAATCTATTCCTTCAAGGTACCATCCTCAAATATTTACAAGAAATTTCGACTTAATTTACAAACATTAGCTGTAACACCGTAACCTCCAATTAAAATAAATAAATGAATGCTGATTAATCATAATTTTGTTTGAATATTCTTCCGTTTCTTTTTCCGAATTAGCTCGTTCGTTGATTTGATTATTCATTTGCGACATCTGCTTGAGTTTGTAGTGATTAAGTTATTTTTTACAAAACAAATAATGGGTAAGTCAGTACAGTGGAGTTTTTAATAATGAGAAATATCATCGATACCTCATTCATATTGTAATGTAATGAATATTCAATATTCAGATATATTTAAGATTTATATTTTATATCGACTAGTTTTTATGTGCCAAACCTTAAACCTTATTCTCAATTTGATGCGGGTTTGGTTAACCCGATATGTTTCAGAGCAGTGGTTTAGACAAAAAAACGAAGTATCTGTTTGCCATTCACGTTTAATTATTATTTATTCAGTGTACCATAGGGCAAATTTATTCAAATCAACTGTTCAAACTAAGCGCTATTCGGTTCCAAACAATAAATTCTTGTATGAAACGGAACTGCGCTCAATTGTCTCAATTTCTACAAAAGAAATTAAAAGCCCTTTAACATGAGGTATCATAATTCTTGGGGATTTTTATAGCGCCCCCTCAGGTTTGCGTTTTCAAGCATCCACCGTACAGTAACATATGCACCCCTACGAAAATTACTGAACGTATTCATGTAAATTCCGCTATTTATCATAAATAATGACGAATATCAGTGGTGGCTCCTTTTAATTGAGACGCCCTGTATGGATATTAAATACCCATATATGGGTATATGAGATGACCGAAACAATCGTAAGATCTGATTTGAAATCAGGAGCTTATGCGCTCTTGTTTTTATTCACCGACAGATCGATCACCAATTCGGGAACTGATTCCGGCCAACACAGCTTGACTTTGGGAAAAATACAATTTTCCTCTGCGGATTGTATAAAACCGTAATTTGAAACAAGGTATGTGGTGAATGTTCACTGTATCGCATCAGTATTTCTGAAAAATCGGGAATATAAATTTCTGACAAATAGGTAGTTCCTGCCGATTAACGAACTGAACAGAATCATTCGCACTTTGAACCATTCCCGAAAATTCAGGACTCTCATTCTTCTCGAAGTAACAGTGTTTCCGGTTGGATGGACGACACATATTTGATTTTGACGAGTTCGTTTTCAACGAATCTATTCTTATTATTCGACGAAATTATCGACTCGAACTTTCAGAAGATTCTAGATATTTGGGCAAAATTATATTATTCTCCTTCCTTATATAAAAAGTGCCCAAAACAGCCAAATCTGTAGCCGTTTTTCCAAAAACAAGATCAGAATTTTTTTAATTCGATTATTGGTTTTGCTATTTTTAATTTCGAATTCTACTCTTTTCGAAATGTTAATCGTCTATAATTCGAAGTGATCAATCATTTTTACTGTTAGCAAATCCACTCGAAAAAAGTTTTCCACTATTGGAAGTATTGCTCTGAAATGAAATTTTCAGTGATGCATACCTACCTATGTAACATTCCTTAGAAATATGAAATATAAAATAACTACTGTTGAATTTTAAATCTAAAAAACGATAGAGGTAGATTCTGCTATTATATAAGTACTTTGAACATTTCGATAAAATGAGTCAGATAAAAGTGAGAAACTATTCTTATTATGTTGATTTGAATAAGTTCAGTTATAAGTGGTATTTTATGTGAGAAAATTCGTGGTTCTTTCTTTTTTTCTCCCCATTGAATGAGTTGAGTTACTCGAGCATTTTAAGAATAGGAACGGACGGTTGAAGAAAATTGGAATTACCAACCATGAAATGAATAAGGGGGTGAAGGAATTGTCCATTCCCTTCCCTTGGAAATTTCAGTTTATTAGATAATCATATTGTTACAGTAGAACACAGGTGGCTAGTGGTTGTTCTATTACACTTTGTCTGCTGAACTGAGATGTTCTAGAGAAGTTACTTCTATTATTTTTTGAGTTAACGCTACGAATTCAAAACAAGATTCTATATTATTTTTTGCAAATAGATCACGACCAAAAGGGTCGCATTTTGATAAGCAGCCTACCTTGAAAGTTTCAAAATTCGAGTCGATTCGGTTTGCCGTTCTAACGTATTTGTATATTTACGGACGGCCGGACAGAATCGATTTTGAAATCGGATTCGTTATCAGTTGGTCCAACCTAGTCGTTAGGAGACCATCCCTAAAACATGCGCGTTAAAAAAATAGTTGAGATCAAGATGAAACTTGATAATTGGTTCAAAAGAATTAAGATTAGGATTTATGGATTATTTTGAAACCTGAGATTTCTCTGAGAGTTTATCCTGATCTGTTGACTTTAGAGCGAAGCCACTGAGAGAGTGGTCTTGATAAGGTATATTGTTGCTGAAATGTACTAATAATATAAAATCGCTTTCAAGAAATCATAGTCATTGTGTCAATCAAATTGTATGGTTATATGTAGGTGAAAAGTAGCCCGTTGATTTTTCTTCTACAATATCTGCAACAGAAGAAAAAACAGAAAATTGCATAAAAATCTATATTAAATTATCTTTATATTTTCAGTTAATGCTTTTTTCATTGTAAATTTCATTTTGATTGTTTAACATTCATTCATTTGAAGAATTTATCCAAGTCAATCCTCATTTCGATTTTGTTCTTACTATTTAAAGGGACTTATAGATTGGAATAACAGCATCAAAACTTTCAATTAAGTTTGGCAATTTAGGTCAATTCCAAATTTGACCTAAATTGCCATACTTATAATTGAAAGTTTTGATGCTGTTATTACAATCTATAATTCTATATATATAATTATCTTTATATTTTCAGTTAATGCTTTTTGCGCGCATGTTCTAGGGGAACAGCGTGCTATCGTTTTGTCCAAATGTCTGTAATTTTGGATGATTGAGCCGAAAATGGTCTCAATCGACTAGGTTGGACTCACTGATGACGAATCCGGTGTCAAAATCGATTCTGTCCGGCCGGCCGTAGACACGCTAACTGTCGACAGAAGCAAGCTAGCAACTTGAAACTTTCAGCATAGGTTGCGCATCAGAATGCCGCGGTTAAGTTCGTTAATGGGCCAAATCGGTTGAATAGTTTCGGAGTTATAGGCAGTTGAAGTTTTGAAGTTATTTATTTTTTATTTCAGAAACTACTTGAGATATTAGATTCAAACTTGGCAGTTGGGTGGAGTATAACGACGCGCAACTTTGAGCCAAATTTCGTCAGGATCAGATCTTCAGTGAATTTAAAAAAAAATTTTTTTCGAAATTTTTTTCCAAAAAATTTTTTTTTTTCGGAAACCATTTATCATATTCGAAAAAAAAGTCCACTCACACTTTGAACCTCATATTTCACAACAGTGTACCAAATTTCAGTTCGATACGATCATAAGTTTCGGAGATATCCGGAAAAAACGTGTCAAATTTCGAGGTTTTCTTCTCGATATCGTTTATTTTTTCGGTATAACTCGAGAAATACTGATTCAGTCCTGATGAAATTTCACAGCTAGTTTTGAGATGCTGAAAGACAACTTCATGCGAAATTTCGTGATAATCGTGTCATCAGAACAATTTGAAAAAAAAATTTCTATGATTTTTCTTATCATATCATCCTCATCAAATTCTGTATGAAACTTCGAACTGTTATTTTTCGATGAAGTACTGGATTTCAATTCGATCTGATCTGTATTTTTGGAAATATTGAAAAAATAAAATTTTGATTGGGTATATCTACGGAATCATTGGGTGGATTTTACCCATTCACGAATTCGGCCTTCGTAATTTAGGTCCAAACCTTCTCTACAAATATCGAGTTCCTAAGTTGTTTCTTTCGGAAGTTATTGTGTTTACGCAGTCGGCCGTTAGGCTGACCGTAAACACAATAACTTCCGGATGAAACGACTTAGAAACTCGATATTTGTAGAGAAGGTTTGGGGCTTAATTACGAAGGTCGAATTCGGGAATGGGTAAAATCCGCCCAATGATTCCGTAGATATACCCATTCAAAATTTTATTTTTCCAATATTTCCAAAAATACAGATTTGATCGAATTAAAATCCAGTAATTTATCAGAAAAAATTTCAAAAAGCACTGCCGTGAAGGCAGCAGCTTTTGCGCGCACGTTCAAATTCGTTGCTGAAGCTGTCATCTACATTGAACATGCGCGCAAAAGTTGCTGCCTTCACGGCAGTGCTTTTTGAAATTTTTCATTGTAAATTTCATTTTGATTGTTTAACATTCATTCATTTGAAGAATTTATCCAAGTCAATTCTCATTTCGATTTTGTTCTTACTATTTAAAGGGACTTATAGATTGGAATAACAGCATCAAAACTTTCAATTAAGTATGGCAATTTAGGTCAAATTTGGAATTTGTAATTTAGCGAGAAAGTGTTGATGGATTTTCAGAGAACTGTCTTTAATTCCTGTTAGTGGTCTCGAAAATTGTCATACATTCTGTTCTGAACTTTGGCAAGGAGTAAGGACTTACCATTGACCTCAATAAAAAATATAAAGGTTTATATATTTCAAGAAAGGAATTAATTGTGGTGGTTTATTATGATATAGTGTAAGATGTTTTTGCGCGCTTGTTATGGGGAACAACGTATTATTATTTTACCAAATATCTGTAATGAGTTTCTCCAGACAAACTCGATTCTGGTCGTGCCTCGACTCCACAACTTGAGGAAAGAGGAAGTGAGCGATTTGAAATCTCCAGAGTAGGTTGCGCATCAAACTCAGTATAGTAAGTTGTAGAATAACGATGAGCAACTGCTTGCAGAATTTTCTTGGCATCGTATGGTCGATAAATTTGAAAAAATCGAGAATTTACCAAATCTTCATTCAGATAATTTTTCGGAAACTATTCATCAGACTTTGATTGAAAAATATCAAAATTTGGAAGAGCAGAGTGCAACAAATTTTAGTTTGATCTGATCTTAATGTACTAAGATAAAAAAATGAAATTCAAATTTCGTGGTGTTCTTTTCGGTATCGTTGATTTTTCCGGAATATCTCAAAAAATGCTGCTCCAATCGTGATGAAACTTAGTTATCTGTTGGAAAGTGCTGATGCACAATATTGTATAAAATTTCGTTCTAACGATGTCATTTAAACAATTCAAGAAGAAAATTTTCAAAATGTTGCGATAACGTCATCAGTGCTTCTCTAGAGTGTTGGTTTTTAAAAATGTTTTAATACCTTTTATCAAACTTATTTTTGTATGATAGAAGTTGGAGCTGTATCAATTTCAAAATATCTGTATCTTCAAAAATATCCAAAAGTTTATTGTGATGTTCATTTGAAACTATAATCCATTTCTTTTATCAGCAGGTTGAACTTTGATATCGTTAAGTGGAAACCTACTATGGAGTTCTCTCTCCGAATGTGCTTTTCCCGAAAAAACTACGAAGTTGCTTGTTCAAAACACTTCTCTTTCCTAGACATCATCCCACGACGCCACTGTCCGCTTTCTCTAAATCCTCCAACGAGCTGACCAGTGGTCACTTGGGTACACATACCGAAACGTAATTATTTCTTCTTCTTTACAGCCGGGCGTTTCATGATCACAAGCACCCTCGCCCTTGCTCTTCTGGTGGCAGGAATCCAGGCGGGGGACAAGGAAAACAACCTGATAAAAACTCTAGACAAACCAGTTCCCTGCACTTGCGGTGTATTTCTGTCTGGGCAGTTTAAAAAGGGTACCAAGCAGGATCCTAAGGGGGTGCCGGTACTAACGGAGGAGATGGACAGGGCGTTCGAAAATAACCCGGTGGGGGTGAGGAAGTGCACCAATAAATGTTTAGAGACGGTAAGTTTGGCCTGTTTGTATAACACTTTTTGCATTCTCATACCCAGGTGTTGTCGTCCTAAAATTTAAGGACAATTTGGGAGGAACTTGTGTTTTTTTGCAAATTCATTATGGGTTTTGTTTGTTCCTCAATATTAAAGACATAATTAATTCTAGAATTCTAGAATAGTACTGACGAGGAGTCTACAGAATCATTGGAAAAGCAGGCGATTGTGAACATAATAACTTCCGAAAAAAACATGGTAGAGACTAGATATTCATATTGCATGGCCGAATTCGTGAATGGGTTAAATTCGCTCATTGATTTCTCTAATATGAGTAATATGGGAAAAATAAATGAAGATTCTATTGTATCGTCCTTCATTGTGAGAATCTTTTCTAAACAATTATTGGGCTGATTCGATTCATTCCTAAATTCTGCCTTCATGTAAGGCCCAAGTTAATATACAAATATTGAGTCCCTATGTTATTTCTCTCTAAATTCTTTGTCGGTCTAATGGCACATCGCGAACAGAATGTTTTTCGAAGGTAACAACTTCGATACTCAATATTTGTAAAGCATATGTAGAGATCAAATTCGAATTCGTTAATTGGTAAAATCCACCCAGTGTTTCATACATATATATTTATTCGAAATTTCAATTAACCAATATGTTGTAGTTCCGAAGAAATGCGTTCAAATTGAAATCTAGTACCTTCTGGAAACATGACAGCGTCAAGGTTCAGGAAAAATTTCCTGAGAATCGTTTCTGAGGAAATGGAATCATGGGACAGATTTGATCCATCCATTAATTCCTTTTAGGAAAAGATTGTGAACAAAACCTACCGGCAAAATTAATTGTATACTGAAAATTCCCAAAAAATATTATTGTTTCAATAAAATTTCGAAATATATTCGAGAAAAAAGTAAACATATTTTCAACAGGTTTGAATATCGTTTTCAATAATACCACACAATTCTACGCAATCGAAAAGAAATTTATGATGTCAAGGAGGCATGATTTATCCGATGACTGTCAACAAAGCCCTCAGAGGTGTTACAGGCAGGCCGAACCGAACACAAGTGCAAAATGGCCAATTTTTTCAATGCTAGCCAAAATGTGATATAAGGTTCACTCCTCCGGTACTTTGCCTCTGAAACTGTACGCCAAAGAACCAGAAGTGGTACGTCAAATGCTACAACGTCAGTAGAAGATCCTTCTTTAACACTGTTGGTGAGAAGACCTCTACTCAGCACTTGCTGAATAGCAACGTTTTCCAGTTCCACAGGTTCTTCAATCTCCCTAAGAGCAGTCGACAGACGTCTCCATGTTTCCAATCAATCTTACATGGAGAGTTTCATCCATTCGCGAACACAAGCGTCGAATATAGTAGAATAGTTACGTTGGCAATTATTCATTTGGTAATAGGTACAAAAACAGCTTTTTCTGAAATGCCAGAGAATCCCACGTGTGAAAAATTAAAAAGCTCCCAGATATTACTGAATTTCTCGTTGCATTCTACATTACCTTGAATTACCTTCAGAACTAGGTGTCACTCAATCCCTCCTTCCTATTCAAGTTTTTAGCTGTCAATACGTTCACAGTGTTGATACAAATTGGTTGGAACCAACATTACAAAATGTCCCTCTGCGAACCAAGTTTACCCCTTTTTGCATTTTTCTCATTTCGCATGGGAGCCGAGAGTGGTATTTTTTCAAATTTACAAACTATATTGTGAAATGGAGCGGGTACGCTGGCGAGATGAATAGCTATGATTACTCTTCAGGGACGCGTCCAATTAAGGACTCGTACCATAGTATAAATCTTTTATACTATGCTCGTACGAAGGAACCGTCGCTCTGTTCATGAAGTCCATCTTTTTCAAATAGGCGCCATTAGGTTTCAGGGTACAGCCCAACCATTTGCTGTAGGTTGAAAGATTAATAGTGCTGTTCCTGACGTGACATGCTGGAACAAAAACTCGCACAAGTTTTTTGAGCTGAGGGATTTCCAAGAAGAACTTAGGAGAATTGGTACAAATAAGCAATACAGTTTGTTTCTATAGAAGAACTGGCTCATTAGTACTTCCCATAACCATGAGGTGAAGACTCACACAGATGTTGATGCAAACCCACAATTTCGAACAACTATTGGCAAAAATATCTTTTTTCTGTATGCTAATGCACCTCCAGTTAGCCAGATGATTACTGAAAGAGAAAACCAAGGTATTCCGTATAAAATCCAATCGAGCAGATTTGGACCAAACACAAACAAAACATACAGCTTTTAGGGTGGGTATTAGGACCGGTATAATAAAACATATTTGGATTCCAAGGAGAAGTAAACTTCCATTTCTGAACCAGATAACTAGAAGTTAACTCGAAAATCTGGTTCGAAAATGAGAGTTAACTGCTCTCTGAGGTCCAAATAAGTTTAATGATATCGGCCCTGAAGACTATAGCTCCGAAAACTATTGACGCAACTCTGTTAATGAATTGGGCAAGATATTCTCAAGAACGCAGAATGCAAGCAGTTATTTATTCATATGATGGTCATGTGATGGTCATACATATCGAGAGTGGATGCAGGTAGAAAGTTTTTGGCAATTTCATAATTCTTGACCCCATTGGGGGTTTTTCCTTTAAACGAAAATGTTTTAGCTTCCACGAAAACCCCTTGGAACATCACATTTCAAACATATAATTTCAATATTATATTTTAAAAAAAATGTTTGATCACCTAAAACTGAAAATCTTCGATCTGGTTAGGGTAGAAGACAACGACCAAGCAATAGAAAAAGAAGAGCCCAGACTGTCATACTGTCCTATTACTGACAAATCGCAAACGGAAATTGTTTGGTTATATTGACGAAGAACACGTGTGTACCACAGAATAGGAATAAATATTTCATTATTCTATAGCAGAAAAAGCTATTCTGCTAAACACCGTTGTTACTTCGTGCATGCCTGGCAAATCCCAGACCCCAATTTTGAAATTTGATTTTGAATACTTTCTGAAGGTAATTTGGGAAAATGATGAATCAAACCCATAATAATTATGTTAAAATTTGCATTTGCAGTAATAACCCAAATTCAGGAAAAACTTCCATTCTAAGGATTTTATTTTTGAATTAGTGCACAAACTTTTATCTGAAATCCTATTATTCTTATCTGAAAAGTCTACACATATAAATTTTGAGAAGAAGTTCAATACCCCTATCTCTTCAAAGAGCAGTTTACTTTTAAGATAAGCACCCCCTCCAAATTTTAATTAGATCCCATTTGATTATATTACCCTTCACATACCTTATCGAAAATACAAAATTCTCACATAAAAATTTCATCGTCGATTCGAGCTTTAAATCAAAAACGTGCCCCCAGGATATCAGGGCGTGTGAACCTGCCCTGTACACATCCTTTCTGTACATAATTGTCCGAGTCATGAATAATCAAAGTTTCATACCGGATGTACAAAGTCTATTTAACCACCCTATTTAGCGTATTGTGCATCGCTATGAAGGGTGGAATAATGTTATTCTTAGACGGATTTAATCAGTTCATTGTTGTAGGCCTGCGGAGGGGTAGAATGAGTAACAGGAAACGGAGACGACGTACAGACAGTCGGACATTATTCGAATGTTAATCTGGAGGCCACGAAGCATTACGAGGGGTGCTGGCGTTTTAATAGTGATGTTCCTTCAACCACAACTCTGGTTGAAAGTCCCTTCTAATAGATTCGTTGGTTTTTTACGCATGAAAAACTTGTTGAATCTGTTCCACCTGAAAACGATGAACAAAAGGGTGTTAGAATGTCAACAGAGTATTGAGTTTCCCATATTTCTTGTATTCGAATATAGACAAATATTGTGATTTTTTTCAGGTTTTTTTCTCAACAGAATATTTAATTTTTTCGTCTAAGTATGTATATTCTAACTTCATCACTTCACAACATTCTTTAGAAATATTCTTTTAATGAATCCAAAACGAGCCCTCGGAGTTCTAAAAATACTGAGGGGTCATGTACAGTTTACATATTCACAGGGGCTGTGGATGGACAAACAAATTTCTTTTCGTTATTGAAATCTATACTTACATTCCAATGCTTACGCTGTGAAAACTTCAGTTCAGAAGACAATAAGTGTGACAATTCCTCTTCTTCTGGTGCCTATTCGCTCCGGATGCTGGCTAACATGATGTGACAATAGCACAAAATAATTTAGCTCGAAAAATAATTCTAATATCATGAGAATTTGTTACCGTGTCGTGGGTAAAATCCACCCAATGATTCCATAGATATACCCATTAAAAATTTTATTTTTCCGATATTTCCAAAAATACAGATTAGATCGAATTGAAATCCAGTAATTTATCGAAAAAAAATCTAGAAAAGCACTGCCGTTAAGGCGCACGTTCAATGTATATGACAATGAACATGCGCGCAAAAGCTGCTGCCTTCATGACAGTGCTTTTCTAGATTTTCGACCTTCGTAACTAAGCCCCAAACCTACTCTACAAATATCGAGTTTCTCAGTCGTTTCTTCCGGAAGTTATTGTGTTTACGGTTGGCCGTTTGGCCGAATAACTTACGAATAATTTACGAATGTCGAATTCTTACTTAAAATGAAAGTTTGAAGGTACATACAGAATTTAATGAGGATAATATGATGAGAATATCACAGAATATTATATATTCGAATTTTTTTTTCAAATTGTTCTTATGACACGATCATCACGAAATTTTGCACAATGTTGCCCCTCAACATTTTCAAACTAGCTTCGAAGTTTCATCACCATTGAATCAGTATTTTCTGAGTTATACCTAAAAAACAACAATATCGAGAAGAAAACCACGAAATTCTACATATTTTTTTCCAATATCTCCAAAACTAATAGCTGTATCGAATTGAAATTCGGTACAGTAGTGTTCAAGGAATAACTAAAATTTTTCTCGAATATGAACAATATGTTTTTTACGAAATTTTGCACCTAGTTGCGTCTTGGTAATCTCCACCCAATTACGAAGGTTCAACCTGATTGCATTCGTAGTTCTTTAGATATTGCGGAAATAACGTTAAAATTCCAAATAACAACGAAATTTGTCGCATTTTTTCCATTATATCCCCGAAAGTGAATATAGGATCAAATTGAAATTTGGAACATTGTTGTTGAATGCTGACTCTAAGGTTTTTGTCAACTTCCATTGAAATCTAATCAATATTTTCAGAGAAAAAAAAATTTCATCAAAAATTTTGAAAATTTATGAATAAATTTTTTTTAAATTTTCTGACAACTGGATCCACACGAAATTTTGTTGCGTGTTGGTATTCCAAAACTTTCCACGAAGTTTCAATTTGATCTAGTCGATACTTCATGTGATATCGAGGAATTAACCTCAAAATTTCAAATGAGCCTAACTCTGAAACTGTCCAACCGATTCCACCCATTAGCGAAATTAACCGAGATATTTGAACTTCAAACCTAATCTGACAATTTCAAGTCGCTAAGTCTTTCTCTCCGAAAGTAAGAGCACATACGGATGGACGGACGGCTGGACGAACGGATGGACGGACGGCTGGACGAACGGACGGACAGAATTGAACTTGACTGCGGGTTCTTCTTCAGGAAGTTCAATCCAATCGTTTAAGACCATTTTCGGCTAAAAATTCGATAATTACAGATATCGTGACGAAAGGATGACCTGTAACAAGTGGGTGAAAAGAGTCAGATCAAGAGAAGATATTTCAATTAATTTGATTCATAATCGAATGAAAATGAAATAAAAAGTTGATTTCGGAAAAATACTCCGAATATGCAACACGTCGTTTGATACCTAATAGGGTCAAAATGATCTCACTTTATATTTCCTCTCGAATATGTATTGATCAACCTTTTATCAATAAACAGTGGAAATAACTTGAATATGAACCAGAAAATTCTCCTAGTGCATCGTCAGTGTCTTTATTTAATTTGTGAATTCTTCGGACATTTTTTGAGAATAATTTATTTCCTTGATCCTTAACGTACGATATGTCTAATATTATTTATTCATTCCAGATAGTAACCCATCTTCCTAAAAGCGCATCGATCATCTGTGCCAGTACGGATAGAGAGCTAGTGCACAAAGAACGGGCATATTTGTTCATCAAGAACCACAGTGACAAATGGCAAGGTACCAATCTGTCCGCAGGAAGAGAGTTCTGCTGCAAGGACAATGAACCCTACAAGTGCCCTGTGTCATAACACCATAACAGTTTCCCGTTTACTTTATATGAATAGATTTTTTCCACTTTTATATGCAGTGAGAACATTAAACGGAGCTTTTAGAAGTTATTTTTATGGTTCTTTCGGTTCTACCTCGCTTGAACGCCAGGTTAGGGATTCTGTACATCTATTGTTCCGAGGGTATTATCCGAAAGGGTACCTATATTCATTAAAAAATTCAATTTTGAATATACAGGGTGTTTCATAAAATCTCTGAGTTAAGTGGATTCGGAAAGGCATTTGTCCTCAAATGCTTCGCTTACAAGATATAGGGTGTTACATGTTTTTCGAATGAATAACAAATTCGAAAGAGCTTGGCAAACCCTGAGGAGATTATTTGACCCTTGTATCCCATCTGGGATCGGTCATTAGAAAAATTTTTGTTGTAACAAAATTCATTGTTCGATTGCTCTATTCGGGTATATTATAGAACTTTCTTTTCCTACGAAAGAGATCTTGTTGCAATTAGATGGAATTAAACAATGTGATTGGAATCTGAAAGTTCCTCTGAAATATCGATTTATATTTGAAGCAGAACTTTAAGAAAATCAAATAAATATTATTATTTCAAGGAAGCAATAAATTTTTTGGAACGTTACGTTTTGGAGTCTAAATCTGACCACTCTATCAGACAAAAAACTGAAAATCGTCAGATTTACGTTTGCGTTATTCTACTAAATCTGCTGTGCAGTCTGCACAGTAATATTGAAATTTGATTAATCGAAAACGGTTATTTCTATCCAGTTTCAACAAGAGAACTTTCAGAAGAATATTTTTGAAATTTTATATTTCTTCAAAATTACAAAATGATGGATCAATATTTGACCAAATGTATTAATTTCCGAATTTTATGTTAGAAGTGGCCTTAAAAGCAAACAATACCTAGAATATAGCGGGGTGACTTCTGGAGGCCAGAGTTCGTTGTTTTCGAAAAAAATTTTTGGTGCAAATAGTTGAAAATAATCGTAGGAATGCGCAATGTTGCCACTTTTTTATATTCAAGAAGTTAAGGGAAAAGAAAAACTTAAATGGAGTGAAAAATAGAAAAATAACTAACATTGCGCATTCTCGCTAAAGAAGTAGGTACATCACTGAAGCCTGCAGAAGGACACCCCGTTTTCTCCTATCAACGTCGAAATTTCTCCGGATTCTAATATTTTTCGCGCCTATAGGCAACGTTTAAGCATGTAGACCGGGTCCAGCGGCCTGACCTTGAGACATAAGCGAGGTTTGATGACATTTAAGTGTGGCTGTGTTGCCTAGCTGTAATTTTCTACCACGTGGTATTGTTTCCTCTTAAGTGATGAATAATTCTAAATCAATGTTGATCCATTTCCGCCAGCCTGCAGTGAGCACTATAACTTTCGAAGAAGGACGCCTAGAATTCAAATTTCCATGCTGGGTTGAAGGTCCCAATGCGCAGGTAGGTTGCTTTCAAAATAATACCCATTTGGGATATGACTTCTCATTCACTGAAAAAACACCGATGCAAATGGAAACTCGGTTTTAGTTCAAAAGTACCTCTTTAAAGATTAATGCAAATCTTATGATTGATCCTATCATTAAAAAATGTACAAAAGCACTGACGTAAAGTCAGAAGCTTTTGCACGCTCGTTAAAAGGAGATGACCGCTCTGGCAACGATTTTGAACATCTGCGCAAAAGTTTCTGACTTTACTTCAGTGATTATCTATTTTTTTGAGATATTCCGGAAAAAACAACGATACCGTGAAAAAAACACGAAATTTGACAAATTTTTTCCCTGTATCTCCAAAAATCATTATCGTATCAAACTGAAATTTGGTATACTGCTGTGAAATATAAAAAAAATCCGATCCAAATTTTTTTCCGAACATGATAAATAAAATTTTTTTCGACAGATTCACTCACAGTACGATCTCAATAATATTTTGCAGACAGTTTCGCGTCATTTTACTCCAACTTACTGCCAAGTTTCAATCCAATCACTCCAGTAGTTTCTGAGATATTGAGGAAAAACTGAAAATTTCGAAGGGCTTTAACTCCGTAACCGTTCAGTCGATTTCACCCATTAACGAACTTTACCGCCTCATTCTAAATGCAGCCTACCCTGTCCTTTCATGTCGATAGGATTCTTCGTAGGCCCGTAATCATGCATACGGACGGCCAGTTGGACGGACAAAATTCATTTCGACACCGGCTTCATCATCAGTGAGTCCAACCTAGTCGTTTGAGACCATTTTAGCTGCAAATTCGAAATTTATAGACAGTTGGATAAAACGATAGCACGCTGTTCCCTAATTGCGCGCAAAAAATTAATTAATGAACGGGTGCGTTTTTATTATTATCATCGAACTGATTAATCGTTGTAACTCCCTCTCTCTCTCTTCTTTTGCTCTATAAACGCACCCAAACTTCACGCTGAAATCTGGTGTCAACAAATTATACCTATGTGGAGCATATTCAACGCGGTTCATGAAAATTCAGCTTCATCGCAGTTGCATGTGAGAAATAAATAGTGTTTTTTGATATGATAAGACTTTTATTCATTTGAAGACATGAAGAAAAAATTTCAGAGAACAGGTTAAGGCTTTATTACCTGGTAATTCCGAAGAGGATCGTTAAGATGCGTAAATGTATCAGAAGATGAATGAAAACAGGTCTGGAAACAGTAATCAATAAACTATTTAAAGAAAATTTCGGATTTTACGAAACTTCTCGACCTCGGTAGAAAAGAAGTGATCGAAAAATGGCACTCTGTTCAGAAAATTTGATATTATGTATGTTGGCTCAGGCTCAGATTCCCTGTCATTTATTTAATTCGGGATTATTTAAAATGTTTAGTTTATTCTTCTGTCAAGGACAGTGAGGAGATAGGAAGGAAGGATATTGAATTATTGAAGCCACCTACGATGAAACACGTAATAATCTAGACATGTGAAAAAGTACTATCAGTAATATTTTAACATGGGCAAGAAGGGAAAATGCAATAAAATTATATTTCTCTGAAATTCCTGCCATTCATTTTTGAGGTTTTAATCCGATAATTTTTTTAACTATTCATTTTCCTAAATTTCAAATACATTTTTCGATTGAATGTTTTTCTGGAAATTCTTCGAAACATTCCCTCGAAAAAATAAGAAAATTCCAATAAGCGGACAAAAATTTAATTCCATTACGAAATACGATTTTTCTGAGGATTTGGTCGAATTTCTTTATTAAATTAAACCTTTCGACGAGGAATTTGATGTGCAGGATAATAACTAGCCATTCCAGTTGAAACGTTTCTGCTCTTTTCTAATATTCCAATCCGATTCTGAAATTCCAATATACGGAGTGTTGAATCTTAGCTCGACAGAAGTTCCATCTTTTTGCGCGCATGTTCTAGGGGAACAGCGTGCTATCGTTTTGCCTAAATGTCTGTAATTTTCGATGATTGAGCCGAAAATGGTCTCAAATGACTAGGTTGGACTCACTGATAACGAATCCGGTGTCAAAATCGATTCTGTCCGGCCGGCCGACGACACGATAACTGTCGAACGGAGCCAGCTAGTGACTTGAAACTTGTAGGGAACTTCGCGCATCGCAATGCCGCGGTTAAATTCGTTAATGGGCCAAATCGGCCGAATAGTTTCGGAGTTATAGGCACTAGAAATTTTGAAGTTATTTATTTTTTATTTCAGAAACTACTGGAGCGATTGGATTGAAACTTGGCAGTTGGTTGGAGCATAACGACGCGCAATTCTGAGCAAAATTTCATTGAAATCGTAAAGTCACTCGATTTAAAACAAAATAATTTCAAAATTTTTTTTGAAAAATTTTTTTTTTCTGAAACTATTGTTCATATTTGAGAACAATTTCAGTTATAACTTGAACTTCATATTTCACAGCGGTGTACGAAATTTTGAATGGGTATATCTGCGGAATCATTGGGTGGATTTTACCCATTCAAGAATTTGGCCTTCGTAATTAAGGTCCAAACCTTCTCTACAAATATTGAGTTTTTAAGTTGTTTCTTTAGGAAGTTATTGTGTTCAAGGTCCGGCCGTTAGGCGTGAATGGGTAAAACCCGCCCAATGATTCCGTAGATATACCCATTCAAAATTTTATTTTTCCAATATTTCCAAAAATACTGATTAGATCGAATTGAAATCCAGTAATTTGTCGAAAAAAATCTAGAAAAGCACTGCCGTGAAGGCAGCAGCTTTTGCGCGCATGTTCAAATTCGTTGCCCAAGCGGTCATCTACATTGAACATGCTCGTAAAAGCTGCTACCTTCACGGCAGTGCTTTTCTAGATAATTCTAATACAAACCTGGAATTTTTCGAGTGTTTAAATATGAATCGATTTACCTGAATAGTGAACCATATACGTTCTATACCTGTATCAACAGATTATATTGGGTGGTTCCAAAATAATGAGAAATTGAAAATATTGGTGTATACACAAACCACACTTTATCCTAAATCGATTTCAGCTCCGGTTTTGTTACGGTTATCCAGATTGACAGATTTTTTTTGCCTATATGGCAGTTTTGATAACCTGAACTATAACCGGAGCTTTTGGTCCATCGCTTGAAATCGGTGTTGGTTATGGAATTGATTAGATCTATCAATTATAGGTTTTTTGGATACGTCTGGGGCAGCTGTGCCCGAGTTAACCGTATATTAATTCAGCAAAGAAATACCATGTATATCTACAAATGAAACTGTTGATGAATTAGGTGGGCTGGGGTCCAAGAAATCAAGTGTTGATTACACGTGAAAACAACTCTATAGATTTGTTGTCATTTTGTCTCATCCGCAAGTTTACAACAACTCAAGAAATATCAAAAACCGAAAACACCCAACTTCAAATCAGTCATAATTTCTCCTGAATTTCGATTGTATTAAATCACGAACACTTATTTAGCAACCGGACAAAGCCGAGTCAACTGCTGGAAGGAAAAAATATTGCGGCTCATTAAATTTGCTGGTCTTTTTATTATTTAAAAGAAATGCATTTCTTTCAATTGGTAATGAGGAGTAATAAGGACAGAATTGATTAGGGTCTTGCTTCTTGATTTATTATCTGTGGCAAGTCATAAGTACCGGTCCTCTTCACAGAGAAGTGGCTACATATTGACTGATCGACGAAAGTAGGTTGATTAACAATAACGCTAAAATGCACTTGAAGTGGTGCTTGCGAATATTTTGACAGCAGTTGATGGAATTCCTTGGGATGGACAAATTTAGTTTAAGTAGGTCAATTGGGCCACCAGGGATTGTTTCATTTCAGGGTGAGATATATTTGGTGAAAATTCATCATTTATTTTCTGCGAGTTTGTTTTAAAAAATAAAACATTATCATTCTGCCGCAGTAAGTTTATAAATTTCATCCGAAATGGCATTGAATGATAAGATAAGAATCAATCATGAAAAATTCGTGATCCAATTAAATTTCCACACTATGTCTGTATTCCGTCTGTATCAATTAAGTTCATAATCGGGCGAAATTCGCCCAATGCTTTCGGATTTATTTCGAAAGTGTTATTCATTAATCGATTCATTTCTTCCCGATTAACATTTTCGATTGTATTAATTCGAAATGGCTTCTTCCCGAAATGACTATTGTTGTGTGCCAATGGAATTCATGGTCGAAGAAGAAGGGATCATCTACTGCCTTGAGTTTTAATTTTTCTCCAAAGCCAAATGAGAGTAAAATTAATTTGTAAACAGCATTTGGCAGGGCATTCGATAGAAGAAAGGCCTCGAATTTGAAACGGAAGATTGGAAAACAGGGGGTCGATTCTTGAATCTCGATTCAGAATTGAAGAGCAATGACAATTGCATATATCCGCGTCGATTTCATAAGTTAAATATAAACAACAAGTAGACACTAGACATGACCTGCGCATGGAACCGAATGTCACTCGACAATCGAATGTTATATCTCCGTACCACTAGTTGTAAAGTCGAAGGAAACGGTGATAAGGTTATATGTTTACATTCCGATTTGAAATTTCTCGAAATCTTGCATTCAGTTTATTCCTTGAATATTTGATTGAAAACATAGTTGAAATGGAGAATAGAACTCTCACAAATTTCGCAGATGCTCGAGAAAACTTAGAAAATCGACGTAAACATATGACAATTGTCATACTCTTTAATTCTTGATCGATTTACAAGAATCGCCCCCCTAGTCACGAAACACATGAAAGTATGATCACTGTATTTTTCTGAAGATGATTATTTCCATAAAGGTCAATAACAATGGATTATTCGTTTGGGAACCGCTTCATGTTCATATGCTTTTGGGTGTAAATGAAAATGAGAGAATTTTGATAAAGAATGCTGTTCTGCAGCTACTTCACAAACTACACAAAATCATATTCAAAGAGAGTGATCTGATCGAAAAACTGACAACAAATAAGTATACTGTTATAGTTGATAGGAGGCTAGGAGCTAAGTTAAGGATATAAATACATTCATATTTTTCATTTGAATATAGTCCGGTTGAACGGCTGTGACATTTTTTATTTTGATTCTGCTGTGATATATTTTCTTTTTCTTTTCTTTAGGAAAACGATGTGAAACGAACTAGAGCAGAAAAGATATTGTTATTTTATTGTTCAATTGATTGTGAATAGAAAGAACATCAGTCATATCATTCAGACTGGTTCTAGTTTTACCACATAATAAATATGGACTGCATTCAGCACTTTCTCATATTATTAATAGTCCTTGGGTTAATTATTGAAAAGCCAATTATTCCGGAAATTCAAGTAAGCTTAGATTTTGGTTTATTTTGATCCCCCACAAAACAGACACTAAAATAACATCGAAACTATCCTCCAGAAAATATTACTTCATGATCTAAACATAAAGTTCCTACGCATGAAATCTGACACAATGTTATAATAATTGCTCTTGATATTGTAGCTCTACTGAATAAATATCCGTTCTCCACCTCATTTCAACGGTTTGTTCACCTAAATTTTTTAGCTTGGACAAGTCCCAAATTTAACCTTTAGGGTGCTGGCATCTTTGCAGAAGTTCCAACTTTTTGGAAATATTATTGGAAATTTTAGCAATTTCCGAATTTGACCTTTGTTATTGAGCCCCAAACCTACTTTACACATATCCCGCTTCTATGTTGTTTCTTTCTGAAGTAATTGTGTTCACGGTTGTTCTGACGACCAATCGTAGACACAATAACATCCGATATTCGTAGAGTAGGTTAGGACCTTAATTACAAAGGCCGAATTCGTGAATAGGTAAAATCCACCAAATGATCCAGAAGATATATACCCATTCGTAATTTAATTTTCCCAATATTTCCGAGAATACAGAAATGAATACCGAATTGAAATCCTATACCCATTTGAAAATTGACAGCTCAAAGTTTCATACAGAATTTAGTGAGGATGATATGATTGGAAGATCGCAATTTTTTTTTTCAATTGTTCTATCGATACGATCATCATGACATTTTATACGGCGCTGTGCATCAGCATCAAACTAGTCTTCAACTATCCTCATGACTGGATCAAATATTTATGAGTGATTTCGGTAATAACAACGATACCGTGAAAAACCAATATCTCCAAAAATTAAGAAGTGTCTATCTGATGTTGTGAGATGTGACAAGCTGTTGTGAAATGCGGGGTTGAAGATTCGGGCAAAATTGTTTCAAAATCTGGTGAATAGATTCCGGAAAAATTTCAACATTTTTTTTAAAATTTACTTACGATACGATTTCGTCAAAATTCTATAGAGTTGCGCACAGTTATGCATCGTTTCGAACAAATCTTCAATCTGTTATTTTCCTACCAAGTACTCTTCTACTCGTTCACTAATTCGGCCTTCCTACCTGCCTTACAAATGTACAGTCAAGTCATTATCTGAACATTAAGGGTCAGTATTATAAAACTTCTTTTGACAACAGAAAGCAGTTTTGAACCACATTTCACAAGTTTACTTCAAGTTATCTGTTACTATTAAGTATTAAGTAATCAACTAAACATCATTCAAATTTGGAAGTGATAGTTTTCGAAGTTCTGGGCGAAATGATGAAATTCGAAGACCAATGCGAATTCCAAGAACTTGTGAAAGGGGAGAAAGTCACCCTCCGAATCCAAAATAAGAACGTTCAAAAATGTTCACTTCCTGAAAATGGCTGTGCTTTCTTTTCTGCATATTTATTTCTATAAGAAGCATTTTCTTGAATATGTTTCTGAACCCACGGGCAAATATTCCCAAATGGTTTTGATAGGAAAAAATTTAACTCTACCTAGAATTTTTAAAGTGGAATATGTAAACTAAAAAAACCTAGAAAAGCACTGCCATCAGGGCAGCAGCTTTTGCGCGCATGTTCAATGGAGATGACTGCTTCGGCAACGAATTTGAACATGCGCGCGTGCTTTTCTTGTTTTTTTTCGATAAATTTAATGAGGATGATATGATGAGAAAATCATAGAAATTTTTTTTTTCAAATTGTTCTAATAACACGATTATCACGAAATTTTGCATAAAGTTGTTTTTCAGCATCTTAAAACTAGCTGTGAAGTTCAATCAGGACTGAATCAGTATTTCTCGAGTAATACCGAAAAAATCAACGATATCGAGAAGAAAACCTCGAAATTTGACATATTTTTTCCCGATATCTCCAAAACTTATGATCGTATCGAACTGAAATTTAGTATTAGGTGCGCAACTAAGTTCTCGCTGTTTTTTCGATGAAAATATAACTTTATTATAAAAAAATGGTTACAAATGAATCATTCAAAGTATTGCCCATCGCTAGACACAACTTTTTCCCATCTTTCTGGTAGAGCTCGAATACCTTGACGCCAGAAGTGTTCGTCTTTTGAGGCTATCCACGAATCAAGCCATTTTTTGATGTCTTCATATGAGTGGAACTGTTGATCAGCCAGGCCATGTGCCATCGAACGGAACAAGTAAAAATCGGACGGCGCAATATCTGGGGAATATGGCGGGTGGGGTAGAACTTCCCATTTGAGCGTGCCCAAGTAGGTTTTAACAGGTTTGGCAACGTGAGGCCGAGCGTTGTCATGCAGTAAAATCACTTTTTCGTGCCTTTGCTCGTATTGTGGCCGTTTTTCGCGCAGTGCTCGGCTCAATCTCATCAATTGAGTTCGATAACGTTCCCCAGTGATGGTTTCGCTCGGTTTCAACAGCTCATAATAAATAACACCGACCTGGTCCCACCAAATGCACAGCATAACCTTCGCAGCGTGAATGTTCGGCCGAGCCGACGACGTAGAAGCATGCCCGGGTAGTCCCCAAGATTTTCTCCTCTTTGGGTTGCTGTAATGAATCCATTTTTCATCACCCGTCACGATGCGATGAAGAAAACCCTTCCTTTCTTGCCGCTGGAGCAGTTGTTCACAGGCGAAAAAACGACGCTCAACGTCTCTTGGCTTCAACTCATAAGGAACCCAAGTTCCTTGCTTCTGAATCATCCCCAATGCATGCAATCGCTTGGAAATGGCTTGACGGGTAACTCCTAATTCTGCAGCAAGCTCTTCTTGAGTTTGGCACGAATCCTCATCGAGCAATGCCTCCAATTCAGCGTCTTCGAAGGTTTTGGGTCTTCCTTCACGTGGACGGTCGTCAACATCGAAATCACCGTCTTTGAAGCGACGGAACCAATCACGGCATGTTGTTTCGCTTAGAGCAGCGTTTCCGTACACTTTTTGGAGCTCTCGATGCGCTTGAGTTGCCGTTTTTTTCGAATGAAAAAAGAAAATCAACACTTCCCGCAAATGACGATTGTTTGGCACGAAATTCGACATTTTCACTTAACCAGAAGTATATAATGCGAAAACAAAATCACTTATGTGTCGCGGCGGTTTGTTTACCATATGTCTAAGCTTGGTTCATGACGTTTTGGATATGTCAAAATCGACTAGCTCTTACTGCTAGAGCCATCTACTGACAAACAGCGAGAACTTAGTTGCGCACCTAATAGTAATTTTTGGAAATATTGGGAGAATTAACTTTTGAATGGTAGGCCGACCGTAAACACAATAACTGCCGGAAAAAACGACTTAGAAACTCTATATTTGTAGAGCAGGTTTGGACCTCAATTACGAAGGTCGAATTCGTGAATGGGTAAAATCTACCAAATGATTCCGCAAATATAACCATTCAAAATTTTATTTTGCCAATATTTCCAAAATACGGATTGGATCGAATTGAAATCCAGTACTTTATAGAAAAATGACAGTTCGAAGGTCCATACAGAAATTCATGAGGATATTATAATCAGTAGATCACAGAATATCGAATATTTGAAAAAAACCAAATTTTTTTTCAAATTGTTCTAATGACGCGATCATCACGAAATTTGCACAAAGTTGTCAATCAGCATTTTCAAACTAGCTGCCAAGTTTCATAATAATTGAAATGGTATTATTTAAGTTATTCCGAAAGAAGCAACGATATCGGAAAGAAATTCACGAAATTTCACATATTTTTTCACAATATCTTCAAAACTCATTTTCGTTTCGAAGTGAAATTTAGTATATCACTGTGAAATATTAGTTCAAGCTACGACCAACATGTTTTCGAAATGTTACAAACAGTTTCTGAGAAAAAAAAATTTCTTCGAAAAAAAATTTGAAAAAAAACGTTTTCAGAATTTACTAACAGCATGATCTCAACATAATTCTGCAAAAAGTTGTTTGTCCTTATGCCCCAACCAACCGCCATGCTTCAATTCGATCGCTTCAGTAATTCTCGAAATATCAGGGAAATAACCTCAAAATTTCAAGTGACTATATAACTCCGAAATCATTCTATCGATTTTGTCTATTACCGAAATTAATCTTGGAATTTTGAAATGCAACCAGCCCTGAAATTTTCGATAGAATAGCCCGTACGCCCGTAATCGTGGTGACTTCCGGCCGGACAGAATCGATTTTGATACCCGATTCGTCATCAGTGAGTCCATTTCCGGCTCGAAATTCGAAAATAACAGACATTCGGACATAACGATAGCACGCTGTTTCCCTAGAACATGCGCGCAAAAAACAATTTCTTTTTGAGCGCATTTTCTGAGGAACCTACTATCGTTTCGTCTTAATGTCTGTCTGTAGTTTTCGAATTTTCTGCCGGAAATTGTGTCAAACGACAAGTCCCCCTCTCTGATGATGAATCCGATTCTGTACACTACTTGAGTAATCGGCGCACGGCCGGGCGGACGGACAGAACCAATTTTGTCCACTGATTCTTCATCAGTGAGTGGTTGGTGAGACCAATTTCGGCTCGAAATTTGAAAATTTCAGATATCGTGACGAAATGATAACGCGCTGTTCCCCAGAACAAGCGCGTAAAAAATGATCGTGGATCTTCCAAGCATGACATGAAGCTCGTATTTTATTCTATAGTTGAAATGTTCAGATGTAATTTCTCATTGCAATATTAAGCGACCAGTGGGTAGCCAGTCACATCGAGAAATATGTTGTATATCACTAGAGAACTATCTGTGCGTAACTTTGCATCCTCCAACGTGTTTAATGAAATATTCAATGTAAAAAAAATGGCAGTACGATATGATACTTCGACAAATAATAGTTATTTATTATACAAGGGAAAAAAGTATTATATTTTAGCTCGGAGGGAGACAAAAAACCGTGAGTTAAAATCTAATATTTTTCCCGTGTACAATACACTATTTTTTAGTCTAAGTATAATCGTTGCAAATAAAACATAGAAAAAAACCTAGAAAACCACTGGCGTGAGGGCAGGAGCTTTTACGCGCTTGGATCAACACAAAATTTTGCACCGAGTTGCGTGTTGGCAATCTCCACCTGTTACGAAGTTTCAATCTGATTGCATTTGTACATCTTGAGATATTGTGGAAATATCATTAAAATTCCGAATAACAACAAAATTAAGCACATTTTTTTGCTTATAACTCATCCGAAAAAAAATTTATGATCGAATTGAAATTTGGAACATTGTTAAATACTGAGTCTGAGTTCCAAATTCCATTGGAATCAAATCAATATTTTCAGAAAAAAAAAATTTCATCGAAAATTTTCGAATCAGAATTTTTCAAAATTTTCTAACAACTGGATCCACAGGATGCTCTAAGTTGCGCGTTGGTATTCCAAAACTGTCCACGAAGTTTCAATTGGATAGAGTCAATACTTCATGAGATATCGAAGAATTAGCCTCAAAATTTCAAATCGGCCTAACTCCGAAACTATCTAACCGATTCCACCCATTAACGAACTCAACCGAGATATTTGGACTCCACACCTAATCTGACAATTTCAAGTAGCTAAGTCTTTTCCTTCGAAAGTTAGAACACATTCGGACGGACAAACGGAAAGAATTGAATTTGACCACGGATTCTTCTCGAGGGAGTCCAACCAAATCGTTTTAAGACAGACATCGTGACGGAATGATAACGCGCTGTTCCTCAGAACAAGCTCGTAAAAACTGAAGAAGTTGGGTTACAGACCTATTTAACTTAGAATGTTGAACAAATCTGTCAGTTGCTTTTTGATCAATCTCTCGATGTTTTGTGAGTTGTATTTGTTTTAATCTTTTTTAGACCATTTTGAAACTCTTAGTGGAGACCGATATTTGAAGTATCTGTTTATTGTTCCCATTTGAATATTGATTGAAAATTTTTAAAATCAAAGTTTCAACCATATCTATCGTTCATTTTCAGCAACCTATTTAATAGCGATATTCTAAACCCAATTTCACTAGTTGTACTTTTTTGTATTTTTCGCAACAATAACAGATCATATGTTCATGTTCATAATGTCTTTTTTTTGTGAAAAAATTTTGTAGTCTTCATCCTAGAGCCCTGAAGATGATTTTAGATTATAATAGAACTAGTTGAAGAAGTGGTTCAGTTCTGGGAACCCGACCTTTATTCTGAGAACCAACATCGTCTTACTCCGTATATTTCGTAATCAAGTATCAAAATCCATTCTTAATTGAAAAATATCCCTCGACATTATTCTCATGACCTCACAAAATTTGAATATTAATACACTTCATAAATCCAATACGAGCTACCTGCCACTAGTACAGGTACTTCAAATTCTTTTGTGAACCTGTTGTTATTCCGTTCACGGAAGCGAAGAAGGGTTGGATATATTTACGTTCACTATGTTCGTCTATGAAAACATAACCGAATCCCTTCTTCACGAGGACAACAACCTGTTACGCAGATTGAGTATCATCGGAGCCCCTTTGTGAGTAAACACCCTGTAGGGGAGTCCCCTTCTAATTTATTTCCCCATCAACCATGCATAAAATGAACCGTAATCATTTCCGGTAGATTTAGAACGAGCTGTATATCTGGCTGGATACAGTGTGGTCGGTGGTTTTGAGAATGTGGCGTTTTGTTCACAATTGAATCGTAGAATGATTGCTTGATCTATTTTTCAGATCATTGAACTTGTTGCATCGGTTTAGATATCAGGTTTTTTACTATTTCCTTGTTATGGTGTTCT
Source organism: Myrrha octodecimguttata (assembly GCA_958510865.1). Lineage (NCBI taxonomy): Eukaryota > Metazoa > Arthropoda > Insecta > Coleoptera > Coccinellidae > Myrrha > Myrrha octodecimguttata. Next base: position 39,744,911 of record OY294057.1, read on the forward strand.
TTTTTGGACTGTTTCAGATTGCGAGTTATTGTTCGGTACCCTGCTTTCGATTTCACAAGATCCAGAAAATTATTTGTCAATATCTTTTCACATTTTTAATATTTTGAGCCAAAATGGTTTTAAACGATTAGGTTGGACTTCCTGAAGAAGAATTCGTGCTCAACATTAACTTTCGAAAGGCAGAACCAGGCGACTTGGAATTGTTAGATTAGGTTTAGAGTGCAAATATCTCGGTTGAATTCGTTAATCGGTCGAATAGTCTCGGAGTTGGACTCATTTGAAATTTTGAAGTTCATTTCCCGACATCTCATGAAACTGATTTAATCAGATTGAAACATTGTAGATCGTTTAAGAATACCAACGCGTAAGTCAGTAAAATATTTCGTGTGGATCCAATCAAGAAATTATTTATTCGAACGTGTTTCGAATATTCATTGAAATTTTTTTCTTCTTCGAAAATACCGATTAGATTTCAACGAATTTTGCCACAAACCTCAGAGTCGGGGTTCAACAACAATGTTCCGAATTCCAATTCGATCCGATATTTACTTCCGGAGATATAAGAAAAAAATGTGCCAATTTCGATTTTTAACGTTATTTCAGCAATATCTCAAGAAGTACGAATGCATTCAGATTGAAACTCTGAAATAAGTTGAAGAATTACAACGCGCAATAGGTGCAAAATTTCGTGTTGATTTAGTACTTATAATTCTAACAAGCGCGTAAAAGCTCCTGACCTTACGTAAATGATTTGTATTTTTGCACTATGGAGACGAATGTTTTCTTGGAACAGGAAACTCAGAAAATGATAACAGGATCAGTTTAGAAGTGATTTATTCAAGATATCGGCTAAAGGGTTTCTTGGAAGGATTTCGCATTATTTTTCAGGATTTTTTTCTAGGTTTTCACTTCCAATATCTGGAGGAGAATTATCGAAAATTCAATAAAAATTATTTTAATAGAAAACATCAATTTGACAAAAGTTCTTGAAATACGACAATATGGCAGGCAAGATATTCTGCAAATTATTGCTTTATTGTCTGATGAAGGAATTATATATAAACCTTGAAATGTAACAGTTCACTTCGTTGATCGTTTGCATTATTCCGATAAAGTTCATAACACAACATTTCTTTAGAAACTGCCTTCAACATATAGTTTAAATCCGCAAGGATCTTTTCTATTAATAACAATTTTCATTTATATTTTTTCGCAGAAAGTGGGGGCGAAATCCCTTGAAACAAATCTGAGAAACATTGATATTTTGAGTCTAGAGAAAGAATTTGAATTTGCAGGGGCGTAATGCAAACGCCAAACGAATTTATTAAGCAACAAAATGTCCACTCTGAGATCGATTCATTCATTCATTTCAGACCTATGAATAAACACAGTATGGTTTTAAAGTCTCGTTGTTAAAAGTTATTCAAAATAATTATCGTAATCACATTAATTCCTATATCATCATCCTTAATAATTTGTTAGTTTTTTTAGTACGTCTTAAAAATTTCAGTAAGTTTAGTTTTTTGATTTTTTGTCACTTCTTATGGGGAACAGAGCGTTATCGTTGTACCGACTAGATTGGACTCCATGAAGAAAAATCCGTGAACAAATTTAATTCTGTTCGCCCTTCCGTGTGTCCTTTGGAAAGGAGGACCTTGAGACTTGTATTTCAAGGTGAGGTTTGGAACCTTAATATTTCGGATAAGTTCGAAAATGGGCAAAAACCAGCGGTTTATAATAATTTGAAATTTGGAGTTAGTTCCTCAATATCTCAATAAGTCCTGTTGCGATCAGATTGAAGCTTCGTTATTAGTTGAATGATACCAACGGGCATTTTTGTGCAAGTATCGGTAGAAAGTTTTTGAAAAATTCATCTTATTCTAATTTTTGTTCAAGAAAACTTTTTTTCTAAGACTTATAATCAGATTTCTATGAAATTCACAGACCGTGATCTTAATATGTTACAAGAGCACACATAATTTCAGTCTGATCCGATAATTGTATTCGGGCATTTTGGAAAAAATATCCAGTATGCTCTCAGGTCTGGAACTTTTGATCTGATATTTTGTTTCACTATTACATAATCGATACTGGTTTGATGGCGCCGAGTGTATTTGTGAATATCTCTATGTGGATAAAACCTATTTAAAATCTTGAGACTATGTTGTTCATATAACTGTATTTGTCGTTGTCCATTATTACTGAGAAATCCTTCTCCATATTATCCCATAACTTTATCATTTTTCTTTCGCCCTACTCGAGCGTTGAAGTAGAAACAAAGATCACTTCACGTTGATTGACGACTTTCACGACTAAATCCTCCAGTTGTTCTTGAAACTGATCCTTTTCAAGGACAGTGGCATCTTCGTTTTGGAGTATAAATAAATTATCTTCTTTCATTTATAGCTTCCCAATCTTTTGATTTATGTTATTTTTTAATTACTAAGGATATTCCCTTGCGTGCTCTATTGCTTTTAGGGTGGTAATATGGATTTAATCTCCAACTTGTTCGATAACGTTCACTTTCTTCTTAATTTTGGTTAAGGGAACAATGTCGACTTTTGCTGCTCGATAATTTTCTCGACCTAACCTAGTTTTCCCCTTATTCCTCGAACATTCCATGAGGCAAAATCATTTTCTATGTCGTTGCCGTGAGTTTCCCCCCCAAATTCCTCTGGCTGGTTTGTGTTTTTTTTTGCAGTATCAAGTTTTCTGAATAATGGGGAGCCGACCCATTGCTTCAACCCTCAACTTGGAGGACCATCAGGTAATTTGTACTAAGCGTTTCCTTCTCCTAGCCTTTGGTGAAGCAACCTAGGCAAGAGCCCTCACAGGGTGCTATCATTTGGGCCAGATGAACCCTGGTTTTTTAGCGAGGTGTAACTCTTCGACCCCTATTCATTTTCAACTTGGCTTTGACAGGTGAAATTAATATGATAAATTGAGAGAAGTAAAACTATATGTATTGAGTTTCACAAATCCTCCACATAAAAAAAAAAAAATCGTGCGGTAAATTTTTTCTTTCATTCAAAGAGACCAAATATACTTCTAACTATTCTAGTGAAATATGCTGATGGACTCTTCGATTATACGTATTTCAAAACGCGAAGGTAATAGGAAAATTTTGGATCGATTTGGGAGAATTTGATCTTGGTTTAGGTAAATACCTAGCCAAAGTTTTGACGGAAAAGTTGAAAAATAAGTGAACGACTTCGAAAATACATTCTCCTCAAATAATTAGGTTTCTAGTAACCGCCTCGAATAATCTACCCAAAATTTTCATTGAACCTTTGTTTTGAAAAATAATAGCCAAATTCATTTGATAACTCTTGAAACAAGGGATTTTCATGCTCTAGAAATGTGTATTAATTCAATTTGAAACTTTCACCCATCTTTAAAAAGGTTTCTTTCCACTCTCAAGGTGAAATAATCACTGAAAATAGATGAAAATAATCATTCTAACTTCAATTTCCCCATTTCTAAACTATCAGAATTCTAATCGACCACACCGAATATTCAAATTAAAACAAAACGCATCCTGAGCATTTTCGTTAACTCGAAATGTAAATCACATCATTTCCAATACCAATTAAGGACTCCGCTATCGTCCAAACACCCCGTAGATGTGGCAACACGGCCAATGACCAATATGATGTCACTGTGCACTAGGTATACCACACAGATACAATCTACACATATAAAGGTAGGTAATAGAACCACCACATATTACGAAATACTTGTTCCAAGCCAGTGCCAGCGACTTCCTCCTTCTTGAGTTGCCGTGGCCCATGAAAAAATCCACTAAAATCCCATTAGATAGAGCCAATTTGAAACTAGACCCTGGACAGGATAGAAAACAAGTTACGCCGATATTATTTCGTTCGCTATCGGGTTCCTAATAATCGACATTGGTCTCTGTTTTGACTGTTGGACTGGGAATGTATTTTTCAGTATATGGATGAAGAAGCAACACCCACATCTTATTGGTATTAGCTTGTGGGTCACGTCTATATGCATGTGGGGTGTATGGAAATTTGTTGGCTACACTGGTACATGACAGAGTCGGATTTCGATTTTGGAGTTCGTTGACCAAATGGACACTCCGGTCATATCCTTAGCGAAAGGGGGAGACTTAGGTGGGATGATTCTAACAAATCGCATGCGGGGATCTTGTAGAGGTACCAGAGAGATGATAAATCAGAGATACCAAAACTTTTTCATCTATCGTCCTAAATTCGGCACCCACATTATTTTCGAATGATGGTGAAGCTGCTGTAAAGAGGCGCAACGAACTAAATAAAATTACGTTATTTCCTGAAACTTATATATTTCGTTTGGAACTATATTCTTTTTATTTCTGAAACAGAAGTTATGAAAATTAAAACGATTATTTGAAAATTTTGAATTTATTTTTTTGAATTGATAGTAATAATAATAATGATATTAATAATTATTATTGTTCTTGTGACATGAAATTTGGCACAGAATTGTGCATCAGATTTGCCACTTCGATACCAAGTTTCATGATGACCAGATCAGTGTTTTTTGAGATGTTTCAGAAATATCAGAACACTATCGTAGAATATGCAATATGCAATATTGGATTGAAATCTGATGAATAGCTTCCGAAACGAAAATTTCAAACTCGGAATAATGTCTAATTCCGACTTCAAACTGGAAATTACTGAAATTCCGAGTTTGAAGTCGGAATTGAGGCAAATAAAAAAAAAAATTCAAAACACTGCAAAAATCAAATTCTAATTGACAAACCGATCGATGTTGCAAGGTAGTTCAAATGTGCCATTTCACAAGTAGCGAGGTAGTTGATATGTTCCTTTTACATGTTTTTAGGTAGTTCACATGTACCATTATTCATATGTTGCGAGCTTTGATTCAACTACCAAAGCTTTGGAGTTATAGCCGGATGAATTTTTTGTTTCCTCAAGATGTGCACAATTTCATTCTGATCAGAAAAGTATATTTGAGAAGCTAGTAGAAATAAATTTGGAATGAGCATACCGGAATCATCGTGCAGATTACATCCACCCAAGAACCATAAATGTTTCTCAATTTATTCAAATATTATTTTTTGATAGCGAAGTTATTGTTTTCACAATCAATCAACAGATAGGTAGGTATATGGTTTCAGTAAGAAGGTGTAACTCATGAAACACTGACACCGGCCGATTATTTTGTGGATATAGCTTTTTGAATTTTTTAAGATATATGTAGAATAGAAATACAGAACCGTTCAAATTCAAATGGAGAACCTTATAAGTTGTAGAATAGCTATTTCATAGTCAGCAAAAAATTACAGTGGATATAATATTGAAATTCAGTTTCGTGATATTTCAAAAAAACATACATCAGAAAGGTTTCAAATCTAGCAAAGAAATCTGACTAAAATAGTTTCTAAGATATTGAAGAGACAAAAAGATGGACAACAATTAATTTTGACCTGGAATTTTATCATTCAGTCTAACCTAATAACAAAATATGTAATTTTCCAAGTTCAAAATGTTCGATTGAAATTTCGTATGAAACTTTAAGTGTATTCTTGTCAGTTTCAATGTATAGGTACTCCACAAATTTTTGGAAAACAGTTTTTGAATGTTTATTGCTCCCGAAGATATTATGCATGGCCAAGGGCAGTCGAAAAACCGCAGGACAGAATGAGCATTTACGCCCAAATAATCCCTATTAATCTAATGAAATAGTTTGGGGTTTTTCCGTTTACAGTTTTTGGAAAAGTGTTATTAAAATATTCACTGTTATCATCAAGTTGAATAGGAACTTTTCTACTACAATGGCCATTATTACTGTGAATTCTTCAAAAGGTTTATACTTATTTTGGAAATACGTAGTTAATTGTAACGAACTGGGGAATTCATTGATCTTATAGTTGAAATTATTGGAGGAATTTTGATGATCACCGTTGATAATCTGATGCTTTTCAAGCAAATTATGATTAGTATGAGACATAAATGACCTAATTATTACATTTATTCATTGAAAAAATTTCGAACTTTCACCTCATTTACTGATTTCAAGAATTAACATTAATGATGATATACAGGGTCTTTCACGAGGAACCTCACCCATATTTATACGGGAAACTACTGAACGTATTTTCATGAAATTCAGCACTCATAAGTATTTCACGATGCTGATGAAATCTAAAATATTTTCAAGGCATGAGCACCTCCGGTTTTTCCGGAAATGACGTCAAATTCCGTTTTTCAAATTAGAACACCATTTTTTTATTGCAGAAATAGATTCCTTAGAAAATTTAAATTTATTTTGATGTAACATTTTTCAGTTTTTGTTGGAAATTTCTCTCTGAGCGGAAAAATTCGAAAAAAAAATCGAAAATAGAGCTCCGCTGAAACAAGAATAACTTCGAGGTTTTTGGATGGAAAATTTTTATTTTTGGGATTTTTTCAGATGTAAGATTGATGTATCCACTTTAAAAATCGAAATCACGATTTATGATACAGGGGGTGAAAAAATCGCTTTCAAAGTTAGGGATTTCAAAATCTTGAAAAATCAATTTTTTCAAATTAGAACCCCATTTTTTTATGGCAGATATTGAATCTACGTTAAAAACTAATGTGAGTGTATGCATCACACCCTTGCCCTAAAATGGATATTTTCTGAGTTATTCACAAAAAACTGTTTTTCGTCTTGAATTTTCAGCTATTTCTTTTCCCTTCACGCCAAAAAGATGAAATTTTCAGGAACTGTTATTTGCCATGCTGTAGATTTTTCACCCCTTCTTGAAACCGACTTCAAGTTACTATTAGGAGAACCATGGCAAACTCTCGCAGTTATAACTAGAGAAGATGCTCAAAGTTTTGACCGTTAATTTCTAGACATTTATTTATACGTCTCAGGAATGCTTCGTGCGTTGCTCTTCTTATTTCATCGGGAGGAAGAGATCTGCAAAAGTGTTTACAAACCAAATTGAGTTTCAAAACTATGAATCTAAAAATCTAAACAAACCTGAACGCATTTCTGACTCGTTCTATGCAGTCCTCTTTATCAGTCAGGGGAGTTGAGTAGACAATATTTTTTATCCTACCCCAAACATAATAGTCTAAAGGAGTTAAATCGGGAGAACGTGGTGGCCAAAGATGTGGACCATTGTTCGCCAACCATCGATCTTCAAATAGCCTGTAGAGGATATTTGACACATTGAGTGAATTGTGTGGAGGCGCGCCATCTTGTTGATACCATAAGTCATTATGGTTCGGTACTAGCGGCTCAATTATTTGAGTCAATATGTCAGAATATCTATCTTCTAAGGGAGAACATTCTTTTAATAATGCAAACATGTGTAGTGTTCTATCTTACCAGTTAAAGTCCCATCATAAATGTGAACATCGAGAATTGCATTATTTTTGATGGCGCAAAAAACATTGAAACTCCAGGTCTCTTGAAAGTTCCATTGTCTGAAGTGGTGGTTGTTCTCTTCATCCCAATAATGACTGTTATGCCTATTGAAAGAACCATTCTTTGTGAATTTAGATTCATCTGTCCAAATTATACAGCACAAAAAGTTTTCATTCTCTTGAAATCGAATCATCATAGCTTCGCAAAACTCTGTTCTCCTGACGAAATCAGTTTCCTTCAAATGCTGTACCCTATTGAATTTATATGGGTGCATTTTATGTTTTTTTAATATTCTCCAAACACTCGATTGAGATAATCCCAGATCAATCTCGGCATCTTTGAGAGAATTTTGAGGATTCACACGAAAATATGCAAGAACTGTAATTTCGTTGTTCTCATCTTCTACTACACTTTTTTCTCTGTGTGTAGTTTTCTTAACGAAAGATCCGACATTTCTCAAGTTTGTCATGGTTCTGTTAATGGTATCTCTCGTTGGTCTGGGTCGGTCAGGAAACCTCTCAATGAACAGTCGAATCGTTCTATCTACAACTTTATTACATTCTCCATGAAGTAGAATGAGATTTAAATAATCTTCATTGGTAAAATTAGGCATAGTGATCGATTTTATAACTTAATACGAATTATCACCAAATTAATAGTAAACACAAAATGCTACTGAATAAAGAGGAATTTGGCAGATGTAATTAATGATATCTATCATTAGAAAAAAATAATGTAAAACATGGTAAGTTTTTGCATATGGTTCATAAGGGATTATTTATTTATCACTGGAGAGAAAACCGATGGCCGATTAGTTGAAATAAAGAGGTTTCCGATACAAATTCGAATCCAAATTCGCCATCTATTTAGGAACAACCTGTAACTTTTTTCTCTTGCATATTAGGGTAGTAAAATCTAAAACATGGTTTAAGTAACAGTTCCTGAAAATGTCATCTTTTTGGCGTGAAGGGAAAAGAAATAGCTGAAAATTCAAGACGAAAAACAGTTTTTTGTGAATAACTCAGAAAATATCCACTTTAGGGCAAGGGTGTGACGCATACACTCACATTATTTTTTAACGTAGATTCAATATCTGCCATAAAAAAATGGGGTTCTAATTTGAAAAAATTGATTTTTCACGATTTTGTCATCCCTAACTTTGAAAGCGATTTTTTCACTCCCTGTATCATGAATCGCGATTTCGATTTTTAAAGTGGATACATCAATCTTACATCTTGAAAAATCCCAAAAATGAAAATTTTCCATCCAAAAACCTCGAAGTTATTCTTGTTTCAGCGGAGCTCTATTTTCGATTTTTTTTTCGAATTTTCCCGCTCAGAGAGAATTTTCCAACCAAAACTGAAAAATGTTGCATCAAAATAAATTGAAATTTTCTAAGGAATCTATTTCTGCAATAAAAAAATGGTGTTCTAATTTGAAAAACGGAAGTTGACGTCATTTCCGGAAAAACCGGAGGTGCTCATGCCTTGAAAATATTTTAGATTTGATCAGCATCGTGAAATACTCATAAGTGCTGAATTTCATGAAAATACGTTCAGTAGTTTCCCGTATAAATATGGGTGAGGTTCCTCGTGAAAGACCCTGTATTATGCGTTCCTTCACAATTTTATAAGTTATAAGTTACGGAATAATAGCCTGGGGTGTAGCCTATAAATACACTTTAATTTTACTCCAAAGAATACTACATAGTTTGCTGAAAATAGTTTATAAGAATATAGCTACACAGAATAGACCAATGAATTTACAATAATTGTTTAAGCTAGAATGTATCGAGTACAATTACAAAATATAGAGTCAGTATCTGGGTGGTTCTTGAGAATTTATGTATATAGGTTAAGTTTCAGAAAATTATGTTGGGAGTACACAAGTTTTGGGTAAATAAATAGATATGTTTCTCACCGATTTGATGCAGTTATTGCTCGCTTGTTCGATGAACAGCGAAATATCTCAACAAATAACAAACTATCAACCAATTGACCATAATCCATGTTCAATATATAAAATAACAAGAATTTTCGTACGCAAATGGATCTTTTTTTTATAAAATTCGCTCTATATGTTTCGTTCTGTTAAGGCATCTTCAGGAGCTCCGTCCAAACTTACAGACTAAAAAATGCAACATGCACTCTCTCGTTATATAAAATTTTTCAGCAAACATGAAAAAAAGCTGCTACAACATCAAACTGATTAAAATGTATAAACGTTGGGAATTTCTGAATACTCAAAAGTAATAGCGTTCCCACCGTTTATACATTTTAATCGATTTGATGTTGTAGCAACTTTGTTTTATGTTTGTTAAAAAAATATATAACGAGAGAGTGCATGTTGCATTTTTTAGTCTGTAAGTTTGGACGAAGCTCCTGAAGATGGGTTAACAGGGCGAAACATGTTAAGCGAATTTTATAAATAAAAGATCCGTTTACACTGAACGAAAAACGTACGTGAATATAATCATATTCAACCTTAGGATAATGTATTTGGACATTAATTTTCAGCCGATGCTCGAGTTCATTGATATAATGTCCTGTTGGTGATTAGTTGATGTTCGAGTGATTGTATCAATCCCCCAAGAGCATTAAATTCATCGCCAGAATTCAAGGACCGTTCACATTGTATCAATGACCAACGACATTAATACCAGGTCACGGATACATCGATCCATCAACAGCAGTCCTTATATCGATGATATCAGGGCATTGTATTAATGACCAACGACATCAATATCAGGTCATGAGTACATCGATCCATCAACAGCAGTCCTTACATCGATGATTTCAGGACATTGTATCAATGACCAACGACATTAATACCAGGTCACAAGTACATCGATCCATCAACAGCAGTCCTTATATCGATGATTTCAGGGCATTGTTTCAATGACCAAGGACGTTAATACCAGGTCATGAGTACATCGATCCATCAACAGCAGTCCTTATATCGATTATTTCAGAGCATTGAATATATGAATATCGGTCCTTGTATCAATGCATTTCGGACATCAACTAATCAATTTTAGCCATTTATATATTGAATCTGATATTTTTGAGGGATATATTTTGCTATTTTTATTCCACTGATATCGGACTGTTGCTCTTTCTGCTTTTTTTTCATTTATATTTATGAGTTCATAGGTTCATACTTGAATTCTTTTTGTATCTAATAATAACGGTGAAGTTGCATATTTGCATCAAAATAATTGAAGAAACTATAGATCAGATTATAGAAAAATACTTTTCACTGAACAATCTTTATGGGGAACTCCAGTAGTGTTCAGAGTAAGGAAAGTAATAATAAAACGATTGATATGATCTGGAAAATTTATTAAGCATTGGAGAGGAATTCACTTAAAACATGGGTTTTTGGAAATGAGTTCTCGGATTTGAGCGCAAAAAAATGATTTTCAATAAACGACCATACCATCATACATTCTGAAGGATAGCTGAAGAGATACAAATTTTTAAACACACTTCCACTGCTTTTACAATATTAAAAAACTTGTATCGTATACCGTCGAAATATGTGTACACTTCTTGAATTTGGGTGATATCGTTACCAATGGCGAACACGAAGGGTTGGATCGATTGTTTTTTCGAATTTAAGAAGTGTATCCATTCTTCGACTTCTTGTATCGATCTTCCGAAATACAGGAAGGCACTTTGGGAGTCACGAATTGTAAATTTCGTTGATAAGCTCCTTCCTGTGTTGTCCTTTTTTACAGTCTCAGATGTTGGTACAAAATACCCATGCAGTGCCCACAAGACTGCTGCATCTCGTCCATCTAGAAATAAACATAAATTACCATCTTGTATAAAAACGAAGCCCTTTCAAGATGATCAAATGTGTATGAAATTATTCATTTATAATTCTTAGTTAATCTTAGTTGTTCGCCGCTTTAAATTAAATGAAAAAAACTCGCATTGACACCAATCAACTCCGCTTTACTTCCTGTTCACAAAATTTGGCGATCTTCTATTCATAGGTACTTGAAGGTTTCCAGTTTGATTAGTAGAACCTGCAATGAAGGAAATAATATAATATATTTTCAATTCGCATGTCATGTCAGTGAATGCAGATGATATTAAACCAACAAGTGCATGAATAAGTTCTTCAAATTTCAAGAGTCCATAGCAGCAAGGACTACCATATTTCGATAAATAACTTATATGTAAAACGAAATCGTATGATGTATCTTAAATTTGGTATAATGTAGAACTAATTTTTTCCGCAAATAAATGCGTTAGAAATTAATCTGCAAAGCTGGCGAAAGTTTCTATCTAAAATCAATTGAATGAAACATCGGTAGGAAAATTAGAATACAGAAAAGATTCTATTCATTAAGTCGATAAATCATTTTCACATATAATTTGTACTCACCTTTTAAAATTCTCCGTTCCCAAAACACAAGATGTCGTCAACTTGAAGCACGAACGAAAAACTATCGTGAAATGCATACACTTGCAGCACTTTTCGACTAGACAAATGAAACTAGACAAAGCTCGCGAAATGACCCTTCGGTGGCTATCGCTTCTAGTCGCGTTCATCAATTGATGAACTCGGTGATTGTTATAAGGTTCGCGTACATCAACTGATGGACTCGGTGATTGTATTAAGGTGCGCGTACATCAATTGATGAACACGATGATTGTAATAAGGAATCAGGACATCGAATGATGACCTAAAGCATTGATAATATAACTCCAGGGCATGAATCAATTACGCTGATACATTGATGTGATGTATACATAGCATGGATCCATTACAATAGGCATTGACACAAGGTTTCGTGATGATCAGCCGTGCCTAGTATTGATCACTTCCTGGACGTTAATTCAATGTAATTTTTACATTGTCCTGAGGCAAATAACATCAAATGGATGTACTTCATCATCAGTACAATGTACTGAATGCATTATAATAATGTCCTAGCGTTCATTATATCGATCACAATATTGATTAATCAATCACTGAAGTACATTATATTGATCAACTTCTGACATTGTCGCAATGAAAAATACATCATAGTAATGTCCAAATGGTCAATCACTTGGGGTGATTGATATCAGGCTCAGTATTTTTCTCTGTGTACGTACGAAAATTCTTGTTATTTTATATATCTCAACAAATGTTTGAAATTTTCACATTTTTTCCGATTTTTAAATCGTATGAGCCTCACGAATTTTCATTCAAAATTTTTTTAATGATGGTTATGACATTATTCATATAATCTAATTGCTTTTGTAAAATTCATGTATCGTTAAAATTTAAACAATGATTTGGTAGGTGTATTTTAACAGTAGGAACCAGACTTAAGGAATCTTATCGTGTCTCTGATTCTTCTAGCTACAATTATGAAATTTGCACCTGCTGAAAGAAAATGAATGAGAAATAAATCGACTAGGCTCCCTAGAAAAAATACTTCGACAAAAATTAATTTCTGGAAATGACCAGATTATTATACACATTGATGAATTTCATCACAGTTTTGAAATGCTCCTCATTATTTGAATTCAATAAAACCTTACAGTTGATATTTTTCAGTTATTGATACTGAACCGAGAAGATATTTAATTTTTTTTTAAATATGTAAAATGTTGTTGGTGGTTTTGGTTCTAGTAAAGGGGATGACGTTATACTTTCGAATGACGTCAGAGTACATCTATAGTTCCATAAGGAAACATTTTCAGATAATTAAACGTTCCATTTTAATTTTATTTGGCACGTATTTCGAACCCCAAACCCATTCCAATAGAATATGCGATAACTTTTTATTGTTTTGAATATACTGTATGATTTCAGGAAGTCCAAAGCTCTACATTGAAAAAAGATTTTTTTACGAATGAAAAATCAATTATGATTTATAGTTTCTCTCAGATAATTATGAGGATTTCAAAAATTTAATACGTATTAAAGATTTTAAAATCGTGGGCCATTGAAAAAAGAAAGAAATTTATAATTAATTACGTAATTACTAAGTCCAAATTCGATCACATATTTTTCAAATTATTTTTCAAATGAATTATAGATGAAAAAATCATCTTAAGCATATGCACAGACGAACATAATTGAATTTGACCACGAAATCTTCAAGGGTGAGTGCAACCTTATTGTCCGAGCCGATTTTCAGCAGACAAAACAATGATAACGATAACGCCCTTGTTCCCCAGGACAAGCTCACAAAAATAGAGATACCTATTTGGGTGGAATGATGGTACTCCCCGGAAGGGAAGACAGAAAAGAGACAATTATGAAATAATGTTTTCCATTTAAGAAAGATTATACTAGTCAAAGTTAACATAAGATCTCAATTTGATGAGATCTGCTTCTCTGTCAATACAAATTCTACTGCCAGAAATTCCTTTGGATTATTCCCTTCTCCCACCAGTGCGGGAGTAGGTCACCAAATTGCACAAAATTCGCATTATATATAATGGTCACTCCTCACGCCGTTGCGACAACAATAATTTCCTGTAATAATAGCTATTCTTTGCCAAAGTTGAACCTTTTAGTGAACTGAAAAATTGTGGGTTCAACCTTTTCTTCCATTTCCATCGTTCTCTGGAATTCAATTATAGACAAGACTTTATCCTAAGAAAAATTGTTGGCCAAATTATCGAAGATTAGCATAAATATACCAAAATGCTGGGAAGTCAGATTGAGATCAATTTCAAAATTGAACCAGGGTGGAAAATAGTGGGTTTAGAGTTGTTTTGTTGCGCGAGAAGTGAGCTTTTAGACCAGAGGGTACCTGAGGTAAGGAGCGGTTGATGGGAATGTATGTTGGCAAGCCTGTTCAGCAATTTTGAACCTATTTATTCGCTTTCATAGAGAAAAATCTTTCATATTTTATGGGACATGCATGAAAAATATAATTTGTTCGTCAAAACATTCGTTGATTCATTTTCCCCTACCTGTATATTTCCCATATGTTTATCAAAACACATTTGTTCTCATACTTGTATTAGGTTTGGTCGATTCAAGCTGATATAGTTATTTAATGAGATAATTTTCATGGAATTGAGGGAACGGGAAGGTGCTTCACACAGAACACTTTTACAATAAAATGTAAAGGTTGATGATTTGTTGAGAATTTCAAATACATAATTATTTGTCCGTTAAATGTTCCTAATTGAGGTTTGCCAATTCAACCATTAAATGCCCGTTTGGATTACAATCAAAGTAGTAGATATACATCTCAACATGATATATTATAAATATGCCTACGCACTCTGGAGATGTGTAACAAATTGTTTCGATGAATATTCAGGTAGGAATGTATGGCAAGAATGTTAATATTATTTATAAAATTCCTCTGTTTATGTCCAGTGGAAATCAGATTTAATAAATGAAATGAGCACATAATCAAAAACTTATTTTTGTCATAGATATTAACGATTGAATTCAGCAAAAGCGATATGTGGCGTACTAGTTGAATCAATTATTGTCGATACTAGATTTGATAAAATCACGAACAAAGTATTTGATAGCGAATCAGAAGCCGTTTGGGACATATGTCCATAACTATACTCCATTCACTTTTATAAACTATCCCAGTTCCGACACATTTTACCGTGTATATTTTGAAAATGTTAGATTATAGTCATTTTCCTGTCAGATGACTACAAAACGTTGTCCTCTCTACATAGAGGTC
The DNA here is from genome assembly GCA_958510865.1 of Myrrha octodecimguttata. Lineage (NCBI taxonomy): Eukaryota > Metazoa > Arthropoda > Insecta > Coleoptera > Coccinellidae > Myrrha > Myrrha octodecimguttata. Next base: position 39,759,972 of record OY294057.1, read on the forward strand.
GTAGTAATTACGTATTTCTCAAAATGAGAATATATTTTGGGAAAATAATGAATTTGAGAAAATATTGTGATTCAATAATTCCACTTATTTATGAAAGTGAATAGAGTATACCTGTGCATTTTACAAAAAGAACCTTCTAGAGTTTTTCCCGATCGATATATTATATATTTTTCTTGAATCGTTTAGGAATGTCGGAGTCGGAGTATTTTCAGACCCAAAAACATGATTTTTCCTGGATCCTGGAAAATGTTTTCCCGACCTGAGCCGTTGTTCATCGGAAAAAAAATATGAGGTTTCTTTGGTTTATACCCGTTCTTTGACGTTTAAAAAACTTCTTAATTTATAATACTATTGATTGCAATTTCCAGAAAAAAAATGTAACTGACATAAAATTTTGTGAGGGCCTTATAAACAGAAGATCGACACATCTTTTCATCAGGAAGGTAAGCTGGCGTGGTCGATACGTGAATAGTTGACCGCTTTGACAACGAATTTCAACGAGCGCGTAAAGGTTCATGACGTGACGTTGGTTCATTAACTTTGATAATATTCTTTGAATGATATTGATTGTTTCCTTTGCACCATCGTTTTTTTTAAATCATAGTCCTCCCATGATACGGAAGGGTGGGTGAATCAGAAAAAAAAATTAAAACCGTTAATGCCCCCTCTCCCCCAACCCCCTGCTCTTTCTGTGGCAGATATTATCTCACGATAATTTGTCATTATACATTAAGGACGAAACGATAACGTTTTAATAAAAAAGATGCCATCCATTATGAGTTGATCAGCTCATTCTTTAAAGGAATTTCTATTGAGGTTTTATATGTGCTCTTGTATTGTTGTATTGTAAAAGTGTATGGTATCCAGTTTGAATTTCCTCTGCAAATAGTGTGATTGATTTTTAATTATTGTTTTATATTCCAAAAATTGTGATGCTGTTTCTCAAAATCATATACTTGGGAAGGTGATTTCGAAAAAAATGATATGAAGTACCCCTTCTAGTTTTTATCGGGGAATCAATTCCCGATGATCTTTGCATTTATTCATCAACACTGTGTATATAATTACAAATGTTCAACGGAGCACAAAGACGTTTGGTTAAGAAGGGATATCAAATATCTAATCAACATCACTAATTTTCATCAGGACTGAACCTGATGATCCTAATAAGCGGAAACCGTTGTCTTATGGACTGATCCTGTTCATCTTCGATCTCGAGTACTCATAGTCATCACCTAGCCTAGGAAAATCTCCGAGTTAATCATATCCGACAACGTCGCTGTCGTCAAACATAGAGGCCCGATCTTCTTTTTCCCTAGCCGCCAGAGCTACGCATCGTTGGGCTCGAAAGTGCTATGCAGGGGTCGACAACCTGCCCACCCCGTGTCTACAAGGAGGCGGCGTTCCAGCGATGCTGCTTTGTTCTCAAGGCACGTAAGTGTTACCACCGCGCGGCGCGCATCCCCTAAGACACAGGGGGGAGATAAGTCAACGGCCGCAGCCGCCATCTTTGTGGCTTATCTTTACAGGACCGGCCAGCGGGGTGATAGCTGGGAAATCCGTGGTAGTTGGTTTCCGAAGAGATTTTGATGGGATTAGAAGAAGAGGAGAATTTCCATGGTGAAATTATAGGAAAGATTCCATGAACCTTAGATTCACTCATGAATCGAACAGTTACTAGTTGTATAATACCGCAACTCCACGCAAAATTTCGTGAGGTTTACGAAATTGTTAAAAATTTCATCTATTTTGTATAAAATTTTGTTTATTCTCTGGACAGTGTAGCAAATTTCAGCCCGATTCAATATTTGTTTTCGTGAATATTTGAACTATGTCCAATTCAATTTTTTAAAATTATTAACATAGCCTTCACAGTGATTTGGTTACACTGACAGATAACAAAGGACACAATTATTTACTTCACAGAAGATACAAGTCATTTCCTCCCGAAAATGTATGACCTATATTTCTGAAATGCTTCTTTTCATCATTCACAACATATTTTGTTCACCACTCATTCAATCAATGTCAATCGTATAGCATTTCTGTGAAAATATATAATAAATCTTATAACTGCATTCAATCTTAATTTCGTTTGATGTAATTGAAAATTTTTCATTTCTACGCTTGTTATTCTCGAACTCATTTCAGTTTATATTTTTTCCTCAGAAAATGATCGTCCCATGGTAATAACACTATGCAGGGGTCCGATAAATAGCAGCAGTATATTGAAAATCTTTGATGAAATTATAGGATAGGCTCCACTGAACCACACTTCACTCATCATTTTTCAAATTTTCCATAAAATCCTGCTTTAAAAGATACTACTTATTGCAAGCGAATGTTTATATTGTGTTTATTCTTTTCGTATTTACCCGTATTTCGTTCATGCCTCTCTGACTTCCTGATCGTAAAAAAATTCAGGGAATAAAATGAAATAGAACATTTACATCATACATTTAATCTTAATTTTATGTTACTATATTGAGGTTTTTCAATCATATTATAATTTGAAAATATTTCGAAATTATTACTTGAGAATTAACTTCAGTTTATTATTTCACTTACTAATAAAAGTTTTTTTGAAATAAAATTCATTGCTATGAATTCCATAGTTTTTTACGTTTTAACCTGAAAATTATTACATGAAATAGGGTTTTTCGATATTGAGGCATAGTTGAGTAATATTATGTATGACAACCATACTTAGCAAATATCAGTTCATTCAAAAATATATCGTCTCATAGAAATGAATGTGCTGAGGATCAACCGAAACTGGACACAAACTCTATTTCATTATATCCATAAACGAGGGTAAATATTCCCTCAAAATTTTTGAATAGCATTGGGGATCAAGAAGTGGATCATTCCTCTTGCAACAGTGTGAAAATCTGTTGTCCATTAGTCATTGAGAATGTTGATTTGAACATTTCTATTTCAGTATTGTGAGAAAGTAAGTTGGGAAAATTGAGAATTTTTTAATTTTTTCAACTCAAGTAATTAACCAACTGAATATAATTCAAAATTTCAATTTCTCAATCTGTTCTGCGGAATTGTTAGATCTAAAGACTATTGTGAAGTGAGGTTGTGAAAGGTTCTGTTTTATTTTGTTCTGTATCCAGCTCCATGTCATCTATTTATTATGTAATGATCCTTAAGTTAGTGCGGGCATGAAAATGACTAAGTCGACAGTACCTCCCTTCAATGAGAAATCGAGCATTTTTGTATTGTTTCGTTTCCAATTGTCCACCCTTTCGAATAAAACACTGGTAAGAATTAATGCAATAGAACTCTCTAAATGTACTTCATAGTATGACTATATTTGTCGAAGAAATTTTTTTTTGATATAATCTAAGAAAGGGACTTGTTGAGGATTTTGAGTAACATAATGATCCAAATTTTGGAAATCATATGGGAAGCCAGATAACACATGAAACTTTTCGTATTTCTAATATTTTATCATCCAGAAAAATAATATCATATACTATATTTTATGTTGCTACTTACATCTTCAACGGAAGCGAAAAAATAATCAATTGCAATGGCATACACCATTTTTTTTCAATCTGAACATTGATGAATGTCAAATTTGCTACGTAATTTTTCTTCCAAGGATATCGAATTATAGCCTAGGACAGTTCTGTACCTATTTCCTGGCTCTAATTGAGAAATATCTTTATTTCCCTAAACTTTATTGGTTGGTTTTTTCGGTGTATTCACCGAAGATTCTCTTTCTTCATTCATAAAATGAAAGTCGGATATTTCGTTTATCACTCCCCGCATTTGATACTTCAGAGTTCATAGAACTTTCGAGGAAGCAGCTTTTTCGAGTGTGCTTCTGTGGGAATAATTGATCTTACAGCACCTGAAGTGGGCATTTATTGAATGAAGCCAATTGCTCATACACTGCATTCACAACACTATTCGAATTTCAAAATACAATAAGAGCTATTTATTTATTTCTTCTCAGTATTCATGGAAATGTATCTGTCCCTAGAAGTGATATAAGTTGATTTCTAGATATTATATACAGGGTGTAGACTTTTGAATGCACCAAAATTAATGGGTGGATTAAACAAGTGATTTGCTACAAAATATGTCATATAAATAATCGAAGGCTGAGGGATTCTCTTCAATATTCAATCCTGCAATCTCATAAAATTTGATCCTTCATTTCGATTGAGCAATACATTTGCTACAAGATAAGATCTCATGAATGCCTAAAAAGTTTCGTTGATCAGTGTGGTAAGGATATGAAAATAATGATTTCGAAGAAGAGCTGAATTAGTCACAATTATCAATGATTTTTTTCTGTAAAAACTAGCAAATGTAGTGGGCATTCGAACGATATATAAACTTTTGTGCTAGCTACTTCTCTTATGCCATAATATCAGGGCTAACGTGATGACAATGAAAAGGTCGAATTATATTATAATATTCCCAAACAATTACTTAGCGACTTGAAATTATCAGATTAGGTTTGGAGTCCAAATATCTCGGTTGAGTTCGTTAATGGGTGGAATCGGTTCCATAACTTCGGAGAAAGGCCCATTTGAAATTTTGAGGTTAATTCCTCGATATCACATGAGTTACTGATTCAATCAGATTGCGACTTTGTGGGTGGTTTTGGAATACTAACGTGAAACTTAGTGCGAAATTTCGTGTGAATCCAGTAGTTAAAATTTTAAAAAAAATCGATAAAAAAATTTTTTTTTCTGAAAATATTGATTAGATATTTCAATGGAATTTGGCACAAACCTAAGAGTCAGTATTTAACAACAATTTTCCAAATTTCAATTCAATCCGATATTTGCTTTCGGAGATATAAGGAGAAAAAATGTGCCAAATTTCGTTGTTATTTGGATTTTTAATTTTATTTCCGCAATATCTCAAAAAGTACAAATGCAATCAGATTAAAATTTCTTAATCAGGTGGAGATTACCAACACGCAACTAGATGCAAAATTTACTGTTGACCTAATATTTAGAATTTGAGCAAGCGTCATTGCTTTTCTAGATTTTTTTGATATCGTGTGGTAAGTGTTTTTCAAAAATTTCCCATTTTTTTGTCTGAAACTATTTTTCAGATTTCGATGCACAACAGTGTACCGTATTTCAGGTTTATACGATTTTGTTTTCCGGAGATATTGGAAAATAATACATCAAATTTAATGGCATCGTTGTTATTTCCGGAATAAATGAAAAAATACTTTTCCGATCACGATGAAACTTGGTAACTACTCGGCAAATTCTGATCTTGTTCAGAATTCAATGAATCCGCCCATACCCATACCAAATTTAATTACTCTAATAATCATAAAAATACAGATCGTAACAAATTGAAAGTTAGTATTTGATTAATATCCATAAAACAATCAAAAAGGAAATATTGGGAAAATAAAATTTTGAATGAATCCGCCCAATGATTCCGTAGATATACTCATACCAAATTTTATTATCTAATATCAAAAAAAAACAGATCCTATCGAATTAATATTTGATTGAAACATGATAGCTTGAAGGTTCGTGCAGAATTTCATGAGGACCAAATGTGAGAAGATCGCAATATCTTCTTTTCAGGAAGTCAATCTACATGCTGACTTCACGTCAGTGCTAGTCTAGAATTTTATTTCCCTCAAGAAGAGCGCAAAAAGGAGAAAATTCCATTGATTTCCATCTAAACGTTAATATTCATTTAGTGGTATCAATAGAGCCATCACCCAAACAACATAATATTTGGAATCAAACAATAAAATAATCTTTTATAGGCTTGTAAAAGTATCATTATCCGGCCCTGACTTATCTCGGTATGCTCGGGTCTTTAGTTCCCCTATATGGTTCACTCAGCAAGAAAGATAATTTTATTTTATGATGGGGTTAAACCGTCAAGATGTTGATAATAAATACGTGAACTCTTCTCTCGTACGCCCAACTTGAATTATGACAACTATTTTCACCGGCTATGAAGTCTGAATGAGAGTACTCATTTCAAACGTTCAGATGGGCTTGGAAAAATTACTGTTGCGAAGGGAGAGGAGACTCGGTGGGTTGATTCTGGGGGACTTCTTGCATGTGGTACAATGACGATAAATAAAAAAGTAATAGTTTCTTTTTATATCGCAGTAGTGTAATATGTACAGGCTGGGCCAAAATAAACAATTTCGAATGAAAAATTCCATTTATCATATATACAGGATGATTCAGGAGGAATCCGTCGAATAGGTTTTTCACTAATAAGGACAGTTTCGAAACAGAGCTTGGTTCATGGATGGTTGCATATATTGGTTCTACTGAGGTTGATTTGTCTGAATCGTCCGATTTTGATTCACAATATTGAATTCCTATAAAATTCTCTCAATTAGATGTTCTCGACTATCTATTCCTCCTTTGAGGTCGTTTGTTTTCAGATGTCTCCTACAAAATAATCTACAGGGTTCAACTTAGGTGATGTGTTTTGTGACTGCACAACTAATCCATCTAAATATGAATTTAGAATTTGAAATAACCCTTATAGGTATGAATTAAAGCTTATTTTGGGAGAATTTTGCATTATTTTTCAGGTGAAAGAACCATTTAAAATTGAATGAAATTGATTTTCATAGAAAACATAGAAAACTCCCCTGCGGATTGCAGGATTCAGACTATTTTTCAAGGCAGCATTTTTTGTCATTCTCACAAAAGTCCCAAAAGACGAAACTCATCGAAAGAAAATAATTCTACAAATTTGTGACAAAGTGTGATGAAAAAGTCAGATTCAGACTCTGAGACGTTACGGTCCCCTTTGTTGATCATTTGCATTATTCCATCATTGTTCATTAGGTCTCTTCTTTCCTAGAAACTGTCATTGACAATTGCAATCCGCAAGGCGTTTTCTATAAATAATTTTTAATAGTTTGTCCTCAGAAATTGGGAGTAAAAACCCAGAAAACACCCGGAAAATATCTATTTTAGAACATAGAACAGCTTTGCATCCTCGGACGATGCGGACGGTTTTATCACCTACATTACAATATTCTCACTGTTAAGGAGCGTTATTCGATATTGTTTTTCAACAAATATTTCTCGAAAAATCTGAATTTTTTGGTTGTTCTTCATAATTTTAATGTGTATCGTGGATATTATGGGCCTTTATTCAATGTTAATCCATCTTGAATTGAACAATGTGATGTACTAATTTATACTTAGACAATTATTATTTATTGTAACATATTTCACCGTCACATTCACTCCATCGGACCATATTTTATTAAATATTAGGAGCCTACCAAGATTTAAGCCAAAAACAAATTTCGAATTATCTATTTTTAACTACTAAAATCGAAGAATTCATGTAAGATAGAGTTCACGGAGATGACAAAGCTCCATCTTGAATCAATACAAGGATACTAATTATTCATATGTAATACCACTATAAAATGAAATTGTGCAGGCAAAAATTCTCGATTGAAATATTTGTGTATGTTTGTTGTTCTGACGAAAAGTAACAAACTTGAAAATTACAAGAGAGAAATTTTACCTGCTTGAATTTCATTTCGATTGGTATTCGACGTGACTATTTCACGATAAAATAGTCCAACAGTTATATGGTCACAAGGTCACATTTGACAAAGTCAAGAAAACAAAAATTCAAGATATCTTGAATTTGAGAACTGTCGAAATTTATCGCTGAAAAACTAACATGCTGAAAGGACTATTACACTATCCCTCCAGGACCAGGTAATACGGGTGCCCGGTATACCGGGTAGGGTGCCGCTTATTACACTACTCTAGATGCCGGCTTCTTGAATGTACGCTCTCAGCGTTGCTATGATACTGTATGCCTGTATGCCGGGGAGCTAGACAGATCGGGTCCACTCGATCACCCTAGATCAGGGACCCTATTTTTGAATGTGATGGTATGAACGTTCCCTATCGTTCCATCAAAAACGCACCGCGTTTCCTTGACAACAGCCTCGACACGCCTATTTTCTCCCGTCGACGCTTCAAGAATAGGGACCCTGGACTGTAGCTGCTGGTTCCTTATTACACTTCCCAGTCGCTGCTAACCGGGCTTATAGGGTAGTCTTATTGGCCGGCTTGCGTTTCTTTGCTGAATGAGCGTTGCTGTGGAAACTTTCTCACCAAAAATGGAATAAGTGAATTAGTCGTCATTAAATTTTAGTTATCAAATAATCCATCTTGATTTGAGCTCCCACACAAAGCATCTATAGGAAATTTGCCTTATGCAGTTTCACGATTTTACAGATCATCGGTCCGACTCCATTTATCTGACACCGGATGAATTCTAGGTACTAAAACCCCGTCTGATGATAGATTCATAAACCAAGTTTCACTAGCGCCATCCCAGGAGAATCTAACGAGATCTGATGCTTCATTTACATCTTGTCGACGCAAGCGCGATTTCGTGTTCGATTTTCTGACAGAAACTTGTATATGCATTTAGACCACGGAAAGAAATTTTATGGTTCCCGCGCATTCCTATGGACCTGGTATGATTGCAGTTCTAACCTCCATGATACAAGGGCGGATTTAGCTTACATTTTTGGGGGGTAATCTGATTCAACTTATTTTCGGAGGGAATCTGGTTTGACTTTATATTACAAGTGGTAGTTTTTGCGTAAAATGAAAATATATTTTGTTCTATTCCATGTATTTTTCATGTCTCGGTTGGAGGGGGGGATTAAGTCCCTCCCACATAAATCTGCCTTTTTTATGGAAAATCATGAGCGGCGTGCATGACTTTCATTCATTTTCCCTTTCATTAACTTGAGAATGCAGTGTTGCTTATGACTGTAGCCCCACTATAACTCGAAAACGCTCGGTTCACAGGTTCAAGACCGGAACCATCGAAATGAAAAAGTTTTCTAAATCCATATATTGGGACCTTTTAGAACAGTTGTGTCGTGATAGCTCGGCAATGATAATAACTCAAATTTCTTCAAGAATATTTCTTGTAATTGAAGCACTGTCAAAATTTTGGAAATATTCAGAAATTCACCACAGATTCACCGTTCGGTTGAAAAAATTTTTGAAATAATGATTACTACGTATTTATATTGTCCTTACCTCGATAAAAGTGTAACTTTCTTCAGGCTGACAAAATCCTTCTCACAATATGTGAACAGAAGAAGAATAGCATACCACACCTGAATGATGTAATTACATACATATGGATACAATATAATGGATAGAATTCAATGTCTGTATTGTACAAATTCTCATTGTATAACTAGCCTATCATTAGTCACCTTAACCCCCTGTTTCTCATTCAAATAGTTCAATTTGACATTGTGACAGTGATTTTTTTAGGAATTCATGTGGATATGATGGATCCTAGGTACTCGTGATATTCTTTTCTGAGAATTTTGAAAAATCCGTTTTTCTTTAATGAATCAGTGTTTCACTCGAGAAAATTCTATAGAAACGTGAAACCAGCAGTCCTCCTTTCACTTCCTGAGGGAAAGATTTGGCTATCCTGCTTTCATAGGGACAATATGGTTCTCATGAAATTCTGCATAAACCTTCGAGCATTTTTCAATCAAGTACTAGATTTGAATTCAATCCAACCTGTATTTTTGGAAATACATATTGGAAAATTGAAGCATACTCTACAAATATCGAGTTTGTCTTCCGCAGAATTTTTTCTTGAGAATTTCGAGAAGTTAGGGAATTCCATAGTTTTGTCTATTCGTTTAGAAGTTTTACTGCAGGGTTATTCGAGTACTTTTATTCTTTTTCGAATGAACTATCACAAAGTAACGGACTATTCTATCCATTATTTTTAAATTAAACATTCGATTCTTGATTTCCGTACAAGAAAATGGCATAACTGAATCTTCCAGCCATGTTTATATACGTGAAAAATTTCCAGTGTTAATAGAGAAAAAAGTTTCTTCAACATTCTCCAGGTCTTGGGAATTATAGAATTCACAAAATATTTTCTCAAAATCATTATTTTCCCAAAGTAAATTCATATTTTGAAAAATACGTTATTACTACGACCTCTTTGTAGAAAGGACAGGAAGTTATCTGACATGTAAATGACTACAACCTAATATTTTCAAAATATACACGGTGAAATCTGTCAAAATGTCATGGCCTACCGGGATAGTTTATAAAGTGAATGGAGCTTATTGACATTCAGAATTTGATTGAAAGATGACAGCTTGATGGTTCGTGCAAAATTTTGTTAGGATAAAACTGTATGATTAGAATACCTGAAAAAACAATTCGAATATCTCTTCAAATTGTTTAAATGTTACGATCATCACGAAATTCAAAACAAAGTTGGGCATCAGAGATAACATTTATACCCATGAAAAAACAAGAAATTCGACACATTTTCATTTCTAATTCTTCCAAAAATTAAGACCGGATCAAACTGAATCGGCATATTGTTAGGCAATAGAGGGATTGAGAGATGTACAGAATTTCTTCGAATTCGAATAGTTTCCGAAAATATATTTCTGCAAATTTTTTTCCGAAAATATGTGAAAATAAAATTGGATCGAAGTAAAATTGGGTTAACTTTTTTGAAATATGTGGTTTTAGTTCTGTTCAAAATTTCGGGAAAAATTTATGAATATTATTTGTGAAAAAAATTGTCTCGAGGGAAATCTGTTTTTATTTACTAATCATAGGATCGGTATGCTACAACGAACTATTCAAGTTTCAATCCTATCGCCCAAGTAGTTCTTGGGATATTGAGGAATTTTTCCTCCAAAATTCAACTGAATATAACTCTGAAAACGTAAGGCTGATTTTGCCCATTAACAAAATTAACCGTCGCATTCTGATATGTGACCTGCCCTGAAGCCGCTAGCTCGTTCCTTTCGATAGTTATCATGTCCTCTGTCAGTCGGACAGAATCGATTTTGATATCGGATTCTTCTTCAGTGAGTACGTTGCAGACATTCGAACAAATCGATAGCACTCTATTCAAAAGAACATGCGCGCAAAAAATATTATTTCATATTCAGGTAATTTCGTATACCATAAAATCATTATCCATAATAGTGGATTAACCGGTAAAAGTATTATTCCTTAAATAGTCACAGTAATGTTCAACTCAGTACTCCGTTCTGAATGCATTTTCCCCTGAATATTTAGAATGAGGAATTATGCAAAAAAATGAAATTTATTGAGTCAATCTGGATTGCATCATTGAAAAATATGTCGCCTTGAATCTTTCCTGCAACTTTTCAATTTTGAATGAATATTCATTTTCATTAATTGTAAGTTCGAATAAATCTAGTGAGGGGATCTGATATGAAGTCAGCAGATTTCACGAGGTAAAATCTTCGAGCGGGTTTACAAACTCACGAATTCGATTTGAAATAACCCTCGAACCGAATTTCGTCTCCTCGAAGTCTTTTCGTTTCCACTTATTTTGAAATTGATGTGCACAATATTTCCAAGAATCAAAATCGGATCGATTTGAAATTTAGTCGAGGTGCATGCAAGTTTGCCTTTCTTCTATGGTATACAATTCTGAAAGACATGTAGAACGTTATATTTACTACCATTATGCTTCATCCATGAGCATTATCCTATGCTCATGCAGCATAGCATTTCCGATGGAAAGAGTGTAGATTATTCGAAGGAAAAATCTTCAAAAAATATTCTATAGTTCTGGAAAAAACATGAAAATCATACGTTGAAACTTTATTTTTTTTGTCCATACAATTTTATAGAAATCGAAGTATTGTGAGCCTCTTTCCTTCTTCCATGGGAAAACAAAAGATCTGTTATTATCGGATTAAATACTGCCTCTTATTCCTTGTTGAAATGCTCTGAGGAAGTCAAACATAACGAGTACACAACTATAAACCGTTTTATAGCCTAACCTACATTCTAAATATACACTAACGCATTGGCCAAACAACTACCCTTCCTTCATTCGGCGGTACTGTCCTTTAAAACTATTTGAAATCAGGTTTTTCATATACCAAGTTGGGCTATACACTTAGATATTCGAAAATGAGTTTCCTCTGGACCTTTCATTACTTTAAAAGAGGAAATTTTGGTAGGAATTAAATCTTCTATAGAATAGGTTTGCAACAAATACAGACGTGAAATTGATATTTCCAGGGTTTTTAATTTTTCTGATCAATCAAGTTTCAAGGAAACCTCTCAATAGATTTGTCCATTTCTCCAATGATGTCCAATCACTCTTTCAAGGAAATATGAACAAAAATGAATGAACCCAGTCCACTCTAAATAAAGAGGTCAAAAAATTTTATTATTATTCATTTCATAGGGACTAAACTATATAATCATTTACCAAACGTGATCAAGTCAGTGAAAGATATTCAATTTAAGGTTAATGTTAAGGCCCTGTTGGTAGATAAGTGTTACTATAGTATTGAGGAATACCTCTCCGATAGTTTTATTTAATTCATAATTATTTTTCACTTGATTGTTTTGTCTTGATTCATTTCAAATATTTCATTTCTATCTTCTACATGACTTATCTTATACATTGTTGAATGTCAATAAAATTATTATTATTATTTTTTTTTATTTTTATTTCATTATTATCACAAATTAATTGGTGGAAATTATCGGGGTGTTGAACACCAACTGTTTAATCTCTAGCCATTATTCTTCTTATTGTGGAGCAGGTGGACAGAATCACAGTCTTTTGCATAAGGCTTATTATTTTTTAGATGTTCCTTAAGCCCTACTTATTATTATTATTATTATCATCATTATTATTATTATTATTATTATTATTATCATCACCAAGGTTTAATAAACATCAAAGAATTCGCTAGATTTTTCATTATAGCTCTCTGTGTACTTTTTTGGTGAATTATTCGATATAATACTCGGACTGCTCGAAATAACTAATTCTCTCTCACAAGCCAACATTTGACATATGAGGATTTCGTAAATCAATTATAAACGAAAACTGTCAGCAGAGATGAATATGGAATTTACGGCAAATTTGGGGCTAAATATCCTTTGGCGATGTTATTTTTGAATTCTGAAGTAGATGAAAGAAAAAATTCATACTTCTTCCTATAAATTTTTATTTTCATATTACCAATGGCGCACGAACAGGGTGGCAAATTGAAAATTACGATAAGTCTTATTCATTAAAATTATGCACAGGCGGCTTCTAAAATTATTTTCTTTAAAAGTCATTGGTATACCGGGTGTTACAGGAATCAGGTTCACCTCCAAAAATCTTCATTTTTCAAGATATTGGATACAAAATTTAGGCATAGATATAACAGATTGTTTTCCATCGACCAAGACAAACAAGAAGTGTCTGTGACTTCCTTTTAAACCGGAAATATACGTATACAATTTCCGCAAACTCGAATAATACGTTGCATTTTGAGTGGAATACAGTCGAAACAATGAAATTATGAAAAAATTTCTGATTAAACTTCTATATTTTTTTAACCTCGGATCGGAATTGGAATTCTCACCGTTATTGGGAATCATTAAAAAAAAATTCACTCAAAATTGATCACTTTGGCAGAAGATAGAGGGATTTGGTTTCAGTCTCTTGCAGGGGATGAGCCTTCTGCTCTAATTTTAATTATATTTAATTGCTTCTCTATCCAGATACTGTATAATCTGTAAGAGTGCAAATTTTCTCGATCGAAGACGCAGAGTGTAATAAGTGTTGGAGTAGAATGCTAACCCCCCCACTAGGGACTATAACAAAATAATTGTAACTCTTCTCAAGTGGTCAATTCCATTGGAAATGAATTGAGATTTTTTTTTAACAGCAAAATTGATATGATACAGAATTTCATTCCAACCAAACTCGAAAAAAAATTTTTGATTGGATTTTTATTTTTATTTCGTCCATATTTCACTCAAAACTCCACGTAGAATTTGAATATGTTCATGTTCATTCTAGAAAACGAATGAAACATCCATTTCCGGTTAAACTCAAGGTCATAATAGACACTGACAATCCCCAGTCGATGGAAACTAATGTGTTTGTTATCTCAATGTACAAAATTTAGTCGAATAACTTTGAAAATGAGGGTTTTTTTGGGGGGGTGAACCTTATATCAATGAAACCCGGTATAGAATTCTAGGAAAACTTTTAAGCACCTCCCCTTCAATTCTTCAGTAATTTTTTCAAAAAATGAAACAATTTTCGAATGAAAAAGATTATCCATTTGTCCAAAATATGTTTTGGTACAAATATCCTATAACACTGAAACGATGAAAGGTTTTCAACATTGAGTTCTGTATGAAAAATAAGTCTCAAATTTTTTCCTGTTTCCAATCTGGTCCACTCTGTGAAGATGAATATTTATTCAGAGGAAAATGAAATCTTCGTGTACAATCTGCAAGACTCCAAAAATGAGCGTTTTGCGTATGAGTTTCACCCGAAAAAGTATCAATACACATTTAAAATCCTATCTTTCGGGTTTTCCATATCGGAGCACCATATCACTTCTACATATAAAAATAGATTCTAGTTGCCTGTAAATTATATTCACGTCAAAAAATACTAAAATGCACCCCTTGTTAAGGAAATTCTCCCCAATGCAGATAAGTAAAAAAAAAGATATCGATAAATAGAATAAACTCCAAGTAAAGTTGAAGTAAACGATAACCCATATAATATACTTTATTCAAGGATATTGAAGATAGTGTCACCCTTATCGACATATTCTTCATGTTCCTGTTTACTCAAGATAATAAGGAAAATGCAGACTTTGATCAAATACTATGGAACCGAGAGAGCGTCTCTTCCTATTCTAAAATAGTCGATCTATTTGTGGATAGGACATCCTTTTCGGAGCTTCTCAAATATTTGTGAGCTCTGGATAATTTCGAAGGAATCGCGACAGAGGTGTCGTTGTGTCGCTTTTACGCCAATGGGGGATTTTGGCGAATCACGTTGGCAGATTTGACCTTTGAATGTTTCCATGTAACGTATATTTCTGAAAGAATTAGAAAATATTTAGATACGACATAGATTATTCAGGTGGAAAAAAGTATGTGGACTTGCACAGGTGGATTTTCAGGAGCTTGTATCAAGTTAAAATATGCCGAATTTTTTTTTAATTTTTGGAACATTAGGATTATCACGGAATATTGCAAGCGTTTGAATGGATTTGAATCAGAAAACATCAGTATTCCTCGACATATTGAGGAAATAACAAAATAAGGGTTCTGAGGACTTCACCGGGATACTTGGGCTCCAGCCCAACCTGAAACGACAGACCTATCCACAAATATCGTCATTGAATTTTATGGAACTCATATCATCCGTCTAAGCTCGAGCTTTAAGATATAATTTTCTGTAGGTATATAAGCAAATCCGATTGGATTTATACAATTGAAGATATGGTTGAAATTAAATTAAAAGATGAAGGTCGAACATGCATATTCAAATTAAAGCGTTTATACGGAAATATAAAATATAAATAAAAATTTTAATCAGAACAATAATAAAGGAACTAAATGAAATAATAAAAATATCAATCAGACCAGAAGATTTCATTTCAAAACTGATGCACAGAATGAAAATCGTTATGAATATTGTCGAAAACGCTCCGATTTGATAGTTACCTGATTTAGCAGTTGGTCGGAGCTTAGTGACGCAAAACTTTAGGCAGAATTCAGTTTATATCGTCTCGTCAGTTAAAAAAGAAAAAAAAATCTTCAAACATTTTTTTTCTGGAAACTATTCATCTTCCGGAAAAAATTTCGCTCAGACCTGGAGCTGCGTATTTCAAATTCGTGTACTAAATTTCAGTTCAATGTTATTATAATTTTTGGAGATATTAGAAACAAATAAGTCACATTTTGTGTTTTTTCCTTGGTATCGTTGTTTTTCCGGAATAACTCAAAAATTACTGATTTAATTATGATGAAACTTGGTCACTAGTATATGAAAATACTGATGAACAACTTTGTGCGAAATTTCGTGATGACCATTTCCTTAAAACAATCTAAAAAAAACAAAGAAAAGCACTGCCGTGAAGTCAGCAGCTTTTGCGCGCTTTTTCAGAAAAAATCACCAAAAGTTCGTTCGGTGGGGTCAATACGTGAAAAGATGACCGCTCCGGCATCGAATTTGAACATACACGCAAAAGCTGCACACCTAAAGTTAGTGCTTTTTAAGGTTTTTCAAAAAATCTATTGACATGGTTTACCTAATTGTTATGTTAACAACCCTACAATATTTTAACCCGATATATCCAATACTTCTGTCATTATTCCATTAATCAATCTCATGCAATATGCTTTGAGAGACTTACTATTCAACGTCAAATTAATGACAAGAAATTAGAATAAATCCAACGAAATTTTGACAAGTAAATAAATAAACATCTCAATCCTGCACGACTCTATATGTTGTGCCGACTTAAGCTCTCTTCACACGCAGATGAATGGGGTGGCCCAATTACAATATAATAATTAGCGAAAATCGAGGTTTTCACCAAATTTGTCGAAAGTTAGGAAACCTCTTCATTGATTTATAGGTAGAATCAAGAGAAGAAACTGTCAACCTTTCAAACCAGCACAAAAATTATTGAAGTGATTGAAAGTCTGATTGAGCTGGATGAAGTGTTATCCTTCTTCAAATAGTCAACTTTCAAAATTATCATTCTCGGGGGAAAAGAAAAAATTGCTGCAATTCATCCCCGGTAGAAGTTGATGTATCGTTAAAATTAATGCCAATTGAATACAATTCCAACTAGCATCCAACGTTGAGTGAGTTTGGATATTTCTACGTCTATGAGGACTGAGGGATACATTATATTATAGCAGTCCACGATTGGGGTCACATAGTTCTGACCTTGCAGCTTATTCAAACAAACAATGATACTCAATTCTGATGACGAGAGTAATTAGGTAACTTAAAATATAATCGCTGTGTTGATGCAGCCCGAACGGATGGAGTTTTTTCAGCATATCTGGGGCAGAGGTTTAGAATGGTTGGATTTTAATTTCAATATTGAAGTGTGATGTCATATTTCGTAGCAAACTTATATTATTCGCGAATTATAACCCCTAAAAATTGAAAGTGATTTTTTGATACAATTAAAAAAATTCATATTCTCAGATGCGAATACTTTAATTTCACTAAACGGTTAGAAAACATCGAATCACACACAAAATTAATTTTTTCCATTCAAACCGTACCAATTTCTGTATGGTGTCTGAGGATTAATATAAATAAATTTGGATGTACCTCAAATTAAGACTGGGAGTTTCTATGAAGGTATGCCTGGGAATGCTATGGTGAAGCCATCCGTTGCTTCAAAGATGACAACCTGAGAAATCCATCCTTATTTTTCCCAAGTTATACAAATTATAAAAATAATACACAAATATAGAAAAATTAAATATTGCAGCGATATTCAGTGTTTTTCTGATAGAGAAAATTGATTTTGCGCTCATCCCTTATAGCTGGAGAGGGGAAGTAATTGACCATACTTATTTTTTATTTTCTGCTATTGAGAAGGGATTTTTTGAAAACTTCAATGCCACTTTTGTTTCATCGCAGCACTTATAGTATGTCCATAAATATACTTGATCTTGGGTCTCCACCGCAGATAAATTATTTTCATCTTCTGTTTTCAAAATACTTCTAGAAATAGACAATTTTCGATGGATATACATATTCTGAGATATAATGTTGATATTTTTTCATTATTCCCATACCCGATGATTACATATATATATATTCACATTTGAAATTGGTTTTCGCAATATTTGTGGAAATAAGTATATAAACCTCTTCTTTGAACCAGTGTTTCTCAACTCCCAAACAGGGGGGCGGATTTCGAATATTTTTAGGAATACAGTCGATATCAACGAGTACATTCTTCGGTGGGCCTGATGACAAACAGAATTCAATTTGGCATTTAAGTCTAAACAGAATAGGCATTTAATTTTAGGAAAACTCGCATACGTTCGAATCTTGTTAAATGTCTCTACAAGGATATAATGATCACAACTTTGTGTGAAAATAGGTCGTCCAAAACCGTGATTTTATGCATTTGTACTCAATTGTACAGATCGAGTTACTCTAAGATTGAAAATCAGAGATTCGATAGCAATTTTCACATGCTTGTTCTGGGGAACAGTGCGTTATCATTTTGCCAAATGTCTGTAATCTTCGAATATTCCGCAGAAAATGGTCTACAAGGTTATATGTGAATAAAAATGTGTTAAAATTTGTTGAAGGCCTAACAGGCAAAATCGGTCCGACAGTTTAGGAGTTGTAATCATTTGAAATTTTTAGTTTTTTCCATATCTTAAAGAGTGATGGAGTCGAAATTTCGATATAAACCTGTAGAAATTTGAAGAAATCAAGTTTGGATTTTTTTATTCGTCAGATTTCCATGAAATTTGGCACATAACTTCGAGTCAATATTCAAAAACAGTGTACAGATCAGCAACATCCGATATTTATTATTGGAAATATTGGGCAAAAATATGTCAAATTTTGTTGTGTCCTAAGTATCATTGTTATATCTTAATAATATATAATGGTGACAGCTTTGGCAATAAACTTGGACAATCGCATGAAAGCTCCTGACCTCACAAGTTGAAGCTTCTCTACATTTTTCTGCTTTTCAATTATAGATTCTCATGGAAATCTCTGGATACATTTCCATTCGAATGACAAATTTTTGTGGGAAATAAATGAACAGAAACCCATAACCTCGGTGCATCAATCTATTGTCATTCTCAGAAATGTTCACAATGATCGATTGAATCTGAGTTTCGAAAATTGAACGTTCAAAAAAATATCTCTATAAATTCACAACATGGTGAATGAAATATTTTTATCGAAATATTCTATGCTCAGTACCAGGGAATCACAAAGTAATTGGTGGTTAAATATTGGAAAAAGAACTGACGTGATGTCAGCAGCTTTTGCGCGCATGTTCACTCCTGATGATATCCGACTTCACGTCGGTGCTTTCCTAGGTTTTTTTCAATGAATTACTGGATTTCAATTCGGTCTAACTTGGAAACTCGGTATTTGAAGAATAGGTTAGGAACATAATAATAAAGACTGCGTTCGTGAATGGGTAAAATTAACACGATGATTCCGCAGATATACCCATTTAAATTTTTATTTTCTGAATATTTCAAAAAATACAGATTGGATCGAATTGAAATGTACCTATTTCATTGAAAAATGACAGTTCGAAGGTTCATACAGAATTTCATGAGGATAATATGATCAGAAGATTACCGAATATTGAATATTTGAAAAAAACATTCAAATTTTATTTTCACGATCATCACTTAATTCCATACAAAGTTGTCTATCAGCATTTTTGAACCAGCTACCAAGTTTCATCATGATTGAATTATAATTTTTTGTGTTATTCCAAAAAATAACGATATCGAGGAAAAAACACAAAATTTGACATATTCTTTTCAAATATCTTCGGAAATAATGATCGAATCGAACTGAAATTTGGTACACTACTGTGAAATATAAAGTTCAAGGCCTGAGCAATATTTTTCGGAATATGATAGACAGTTTTCGAAAAAACAGGATTTTTCAAAAAAATTTGTGAAAAAAAATTTTTTGATTTATTGATGATACGATCTCAACAAAGTTTCGCCAAAAATTGCGCGTCGTTATACTCAAACTAACTGCCAAGTTTCACTCTAATCATTCCAGTAGGTCCCGAGTTATCACGGAAATAACCTCAAAATTTCAAAGGGCTCTAACTCCGAAACCTCTAGGCCGATTTCACCCATTAAGGAACTCATATGTCGATTTTCAGAATGCAACCTTCCCTTAAAGTTTCAGGTCGATAGTATTGACACCAGATTCGTCATCAGTGAGTCCAACCTAGTCGTTTGAGACCATTTTCCGCTCAATCATCGAAAATTACAGACATTTGGACGAAACGATAGCACGCTGTTCCCCCAGAACATACGCGCAAAAATATTTGAACACATAAAGTTGTACTTGTTTGACGAATAAATGAGGAATCTCTTCAAAATTCGCAGCAATTTTATCGATCGCCCCCCATATATCATTCAACTTATTTTCCGACCCCGCATGTCCCATTTCGTTAATTCGAAACAAACAGTTTCAAGACGAGTCGCCAAACGAAAACGAAACAAGTTTTCACATTCCCCTTGGCTCCACTGTAACAACACGTCCTATTCCGAACTAGCATAGTAATATTATCTAAGCGAGAAGGTCAAACGCAATAATTAACACTGAAGGCTCGGTTGACCTTAACAATTCCGAAACCGAAATAGGGCTGATATGGGACTCATGAGTCCACTTTTCTTTGTCGGTTCAATATGTGCAGTTTGTGCATATTTAGCTGGGTAAAATGATGGTTGAACTTTAGAATCGATAGCGTATTTTTAGATTGAGCTTAGACTAAAGTGATGATATTCATTTCCATGAATACAGATTAGATCGAATCGAAGCACTGACGTGAAGACAGCAGCTTTTTCGTGCATGTTCACTTTTGGTGATATCCTTTGAACATGCACGCGAAAGCTGCTGACTTCACGTGAGTGCTTTTCTAGGTTTTTTCTATAAACTACTGGATTTTAATTCGATCTAATCTGTATTTGTGTAAATGTTGAGAAAATGAAATTTCGAATGGGTATATCCACGCAATTTTTGGGCGGATTTTACCCATTCACGAATTCGACCTTCGTAATCAAGCCCCAAACTTACTTTACAAATATCGAGTTTCTAAGTAGTGTCTCCCGGAAGTTATTGTGTTTACGGTCGGCCGTAAGGCTTAATTATAAAGGCCAAATTCCTGAATGGGTGAAATCCACCCGCAGATGTACCCATTCAACATTTTACTTTCCCAATATTTCCAAAAATACAGATTAGATCGAATTGAAGTCCAGTACTTTAACGAAAAATGATAGGTCGAGAGTTCATACAGAATTTCATTAGGATGATATGATAAGAAGAATATTGAATATTTGCAATTTTGAATTTTTTTTCGAATTCTTCTTATGTCATGATCATCACGAGATATTTTGTCCATCAGCATTTTCAAACTAGCATATACTGACATATTTTTTCGAAATACCTCCGTATCGAATTGAAATTTGGTACACTGCTGTGAGATATAGAGTACAAGATATGACCAAAATGTTTTCCAAATGTAATAAAGAGTTTCAGAGAAAACAAAATTTCTCGAAATTTACTGACAGCACGATCTCAACAAAATTCTGGAAAAAGTTGCGCGTTATACTCCAGCTAACTGCCAAATTTCAATCTAATCGTTTTAGTAGGTCACGCGTTATCACGGAAATAACCTCAAGATTTCAAAGGGATTTAACTCTGAAACCTCCGATTTTGCTCATTAACGAACTTAACCGTCGCATTTTAAAATGCAACCTACCCTAAAAGTAGGGTCTCTGAGTATTATTATTATTAAATAATCAGCGACCCGTGAAAGAATCAACTCCTCAACTTCCTGGGTGGTTTCGAAATAAATTATATGAAATACTTCTTCTTATTAGTTTCATGACAGTATTTCTGAGAATTTCCAATAACCTAATTCAACCCTTAGAGTGAACCGATCCGGCTGAAAATATCACAGGCTCCTCTAGTTAAATAAAAGATTTATGTACCAAATTTCATGAATGTTTTCAAGGCGTTTCAGAGAAAAAACCTGCCAGATGAGATTCAAATTCTACGCTGTTCAAGAAGTGAACTGAAACTTTCAGGAATACTTGGTAATTTTTTTCGCTGGTCGATTCCAAAACTTATCTTTCATTCGAGAACCAAAAAAATATATAACACAATCAGAACTTCGAACTTGGGGCAAAAACTTTTCAAACCAATAGTATTATCACATGTTTTCGAAAAATTATACTACTATATACGAATATACATAAATAACAAAGTTAATTCTTGTATTCTCCTTCCATTCGAGAAAAAATTTATAATGAATATATTGCTCAAGGAGTGTCCATCGAAGAAGAAAATTTCATAATAAGTATTTCATAAAAGTTTTCAAAATGCCGAATTAAATTGTGATTGCACGAATTTCCCACAAATCTACATAGATTTTAAGCATTTAGTTATAACTTTATACTGGATTTCCTATTACAGGCTCCAGGATTTCAATCAAAGCCTTAGAACTTTCAAAAACCAGTGAAAAAATCATTAGAATCCTTCACGTTTGGGTGATGAATCCCCAAGAAAACCCTTGTCCAATGTATATTAATATCATTTCGAAACAATTATGCATTATGTATACGAGAACATATGTGGCTTCTGAAAACCAAAACAACCTTATCAAAGGATAACAACTTCATATGAATTATTTATGAAATACAATGGATGGAACATCCGAATCAATTTCATGGGATTTAAATGTTAATCTAACCATAACTTCACATTATATATCGAGAAGAGCCACGAATTCAGATTTCTTATAGGGACCGAATGATTTTACAAAAATATAGGAGTTGTAACGAAATAGTTTTTTTTAATGCAATAGTATATTTTATTACTTTCCCTGAAAGTGAGATTTTCACGTGAGCTATCGCCTATAGGTCGAGCAAACATAGGGAAAACCTTTCTGGGCGTGTTATGAACGATATTCATTAAATCACACAAAGATTGAAATACCTTTAA
This sequence comes from Myrrha octodecimguttata, assembly GCA_958510865.1. NCBI lineage: Eukaryota > Metazoa > Arthropoda > Insecta > Coleoptera > Coccinellidae > Myrrha > Myrrha octodecimguttata. The sequence goes on from OY294057.1 coordinate 39,782,565, forward strand.
GTTGAAAATTTATTTAACAAAAAATAAATATTTTTCATTTGAATTCATATGTATAGTGAATGTTTTCATGGTGTCTTTTGGATGGAACACAGAACGAGAGTAATGATTGTAAAAACTTTTGAAAATTGAATGTTTCTGGCAGTTAATATTGATGTCAAAACATAATTACAATTAAATACTGAATTTTCTGTTATTATTCCAAAAACGGTGATTTGAAGTTGCCAACCGTAAAATTTTGAAAACCATGATATTGGATCGCAATATCGGTGTTTTCAATAATCATGTATGACCATTGGCGAGAGTTGTGTTGAATGAAGCTCCTGATTTCACGTCAATGTAGTCTATACATATAGGATTAGTTCTGTAAATCAACTCGCTCTTCACGCGCTTGTTATATGGAACAGCGTTTCAAATTTAATTCTGTCCGTCCGACCGGCCGTGTGTGCTGTAACTTCCGAAAGGAGAGACCTAGAGTCTTGAAATTTTTAGGTTAGGTTTTGATCCTAAATATCTCTCAGTTTCTTAATGGGCCAAATCTGCCGAATGGTTTTTGGGTTACAGCAATTTGAAATTTTGATTTTTCAATAACTCGAAAAATATTCATCTGATCGGAATGAAACTTGGTTGGGAGATGAGCAGTATCAATAAAAAGAATTTTTCATGGAAAAATTTGAAAAAAAAATATTTTTCCTTGAAAATTTTCATATTTCATTTGAATTAATTGAATTTTTCAAGTCGCCATTTCGCAATGTGAACAAGCGCGTAAAAGCTGCTGACTTCACGTAAGTGCTTTTCTAGGTTTTTTCCGGTCGTAAATATGAAATTCTTGGTTGATTCCTGCAAAAAAGCTTCGTCACAACCCTTTAGATCAATGCTGCAGAGGGATGCTACAAATATCATAGTTTGATACATTTATTTTAGTAGATAGTAGATATCATAAGGGAAATATGTCAAATTTCCTGGGTGATTGTAATTGTGAAGTATTTATTTCAATGGAAAAGAAAATTTCTATTTATTTTATTTTATTTTTTTTATTGAAATCTTTTTCAAATTTTCCATTTGTTTTCAATGAAATTTGAAACATACCAGAGTCGTTATTGAGCAACAGTGTTCGAAGTGTCCGTTTGAACGTATAAAATCTGTGGAGATAGTCAGAAAAAATATGCCATATTTCTTGGTTATGTCCTTTTTATCGTTATTTAAGAAATAGTGATCGGATCATGATGAAACTTGGTAAGTCGTCGAAAAATTCTGATACGTAAATTTATCTAGTATTTTGTGAGGATCGTTTCTTTAGATCAATCAAATCCGTATGGATTTCACCAATTCGCGACTTCGGCATTCATAATTAAACTGCCCTTCGATTATAAAGTGTCTGAGAATATTCCTGCGAAATTTTATGCTCGCGATCTGTGGTTAGGCCGGCCATAAACACAATAACTTCCTGAAGGAACGACTTACAGGCTCGATATTTGTAGAGTATGTTTGTGGCCAAATAACAAAGATCGAATTTTTGAATGGGCCAAATTCGCCCAATGATTCCGTAGAAATTTTATTCTTGCAACATTTGGAAAAATACAGATCGGATCAAATTGAAATCCACTACTTACTTAATTGAAAAATGATAACTTTTCATATGTTCATCGCGAAATTCGGCATGAACATTGAAACTGGTATTTGTCAATCAAATGTATTTTTGAAAATGTTGGGAACATAAATTTCTAATAGGTATCTGTATCATTGGGTCGATGTTACCCATTCACAGATTCGGCCTTCGTAATTGAACTCCAAACCTGCTCTGCAATTATCAAGTTCCCTAGTTGATTATTTCGGTGGATATTGTACGACCTGCTGTTAGGTCAGGCGTACACATGAAAACTTTCTGGAGAAACGGCTTAGAAACACGATACTTATGGAGTAGGTATAGGGATTAAGTCTCGGATTAAGTAGAAAACCTGAATTCGTGAACGGTTAAAGTCCGCCAAATGATTCAAATTTTATCTCTCCATATTTTCAAAAATAAGTAAATATCGGATCTAATTGAAATCTAGTATACTTGATTGCAACGAATTTGTACAAGCGCGCTAAAGCAGCTAACATCACGTCAGTTCCCTTCTAGGATCCTATTGTGCAGTTTTTCCTATTGTATCATTGAACACAGTAAACCACAATCAAAGTCCTCTCAGTAGTCAATACCAGCGAAGACATTTAGTCGAAATAATGAACAATTCTCGACGGTTCGGTCGCTTCCAGAGGCGACAGAGTACGGTTATGTGACCCCCAAAGGGTTGCGCGCCTGGCAAGAGCTCTATTTTTACGTTATTCAGTATTTTTATCTGCGACAGGAAGAGTTGAGCGGGCAAGTCCGTCCACTTTTAACTTTTAACTTATCCTCCGCGTTAAGTTCAACAACCTTCTAGTGGTGCTACGCCTCCGGCCGACCCTCTTTATGGAATTTAAGATCTTGCGTAACTCCAACACACAAGACGATTCGACGTTTCAACTTGGGTCCGTGTTCATTGTGGCCGCAGAGTTTAGGCCAACGAGTCCTCCGGTTCTCTATCCATCTTTAATTATTGGACGATTGTTCGATGTAATAGTGATTGGTTTTGATTGGGACTCATGCGTTCTTTAGGCCGATCCCTTTGAGAGCAGGCTGTAAATGAACTACCTACCAATTATTATTGTTGCCGTAATTACAGTAGGCCTTGTAAAGTTACCGGAATAAACTAGGAATTGTCCAAAAATTTCTATTTCCTAAACAATTCGATGTGATCTCTTAGAATAATTTGTCGTTCATGGATTTTGGTTTATTTCAATTATTCCTTCTGAAATCGAACAGCAAAAATTTTTCCATTCGTCCTCTGACAAGATAAAGTTTCGAAGCGAACTTCGATAATTCAAAAAAGCACTGACGAGAAGTCAGAAGCTCTTTAAAGCTCGTTCATATTCGACGCCATTTCATCACGAAATTTTGTATGAACAATTCGATATGATCCCTTCGAAAATTTGTCATTCATGATTTTTGGTTTATTGCAGTAATTCTACTTGAAATCATACAGCAAAATTTCTTCCATTTCTCCTCTGGAAAGTTAACAGTTCAAGTTTCGAAGCTGAATTCGAAAGCTCACTGACGTGGAGTCAAAAGCTTTTTCGCATTCGTTCATATTCGAATCCATTTCCCCACGAAATTTTGCATGAACAATTCGATATGATCTCTTCAAATGATTTGTCCTTCATGAATCTTCGTTTATTTCAATTATTCCTCTTCAAATCGAACAGCAGGAAATTTTTCTACTTTCCCTCAGAAGAGTTAACAGTTGAGTTTCGAAGCAGAATTCAAAAATTTCAGAAAAGTCTGTCGTGAAGTCAGAAGCTTTTTCGCTCTCGTTCAAATTAGAAGCCATTTCCTAACGAAATTTTGCATGAACGTTCAATCCGTCATTTTCCAACCAGATATTGAATTCAGTTCCATCTAACTGTAACTTTGGCATTTTTGGGGAAACAAAACTTCGAATCGATGTAAGAAAAACATTGAGCCGATTCAACCCCTTCACGAAATCGACCTTCGTTATTAAAACCCAAATCTTGCTTTTACGACCAATTGTTGATACAACGACAATCTATTAGGAGACTAGATATTTGTATACGAAGGACGAATTTTCGAAATGTTAAAATCCGGCTGATGACTTCGCAAATGGGCCAATTCCAAATTTTATTTCGCCAATATTTCTGAAAACTCATTTCCGACCGCATTGAAATCTAGTATATTGTGGAAAAATTACAACGTGAGTGAAATGTTCATGCAAAATTTCAATGTACACATTGAACCAATGATAGGAATACTAGCAGAGACCTACTAAATTTCAAATTATACCTAGCTTTACCTAAAGTTATTCCATAATTTTATAGAACATGACTATGTATGAAAAGTAAAGAGATATGATAATTGAAGATATAAGATATATTGGAAAGATGGTAAAATATTTTTCATCCAAGCACTTTGCCTTCATGAATTATTAGTTTCACAAAAAAAGCCATTTTCACAGTTGGAGCACTAAACTAGTTATCAGGAAAAAAATTTTGAAATTTATTTCTGAAGATGTTCTAATGACACGATCATCACGAAATTTCGAAAAAGTTCTATATCAGCATTTCTTAACTAGCTGCCAAGTTTCAATATGATTCGATAAGTATTATTCGAGTTATTCCGGGAAAAACAAAAATATCAAGGAAGAACCACGGAATGTGAAAAATTCGAAAAACATTTTTTTTTCAAAATGTATGAATTTTGTTTGAAGTTGCACGTGGTTATGCTCCAACTAACTGCCAAGGTTTAATCCAATCGCTGTAGTAGTTTCTGAAATATCAGGAAAGCTATCTGAAAAGTTCAAATGACTATAACCCCGAAACTATTTTGCTGCTTTGGCCCATTAACGAACCTAACTGCAAATTACGATGCGCGTCCTACCCTGAAAGTTTCAAATCCCTAGGTACGTTCGACAATTATCATGTTGTCAGCCGGTCGGCTGGCCGGACATAATCAATTTTGACAACGGATTCGTCATCAGTGTTTTCAACTAATCGTTTGAGACCATTTTCAGGAAAAAATTCGAAAATTATAGACATTTGGACAAAACGATAGCAAGCTGTTCCCAAGAATATGCGTGCAAAAATATTGATGCGAATGCACTTCATCTAAAAATATAGCATAATTCTACCTCTAGAACACTTCTTTCTTAATTTTTTTCAACTTAAAATATTCATTTTTTTTCTGAGAAACTTTATTGAATTTAAAACATTTATCTCACAAAAATCCTTCCATTTCAGGTGTGTGAACTTTACTGTGATATTTTCCGTTTAAATCTTTTCGTTGTTGTTTAAGAGGAACGAAACCTCGAAAAAAATCAAACTATATACATTGATTTTTCAAATATTTGAGACCACAATGCTATATATGACAATCTACGACAGAAAGTGATATCATATGATATAAATTTCTTCTCGCAAAATTTAAGGCAGAAATCAACTTTGCCGTCTGGCCTATATATCCACATCTTCACATTACTGCGATTTTGTCCGAAATATCCGAAATAAACTTTTTCAAAACAAAACCCCCTCCGAAAATTTAATTATGTACTTCTGTGGTTTATAGACTCATCGAATCAGATACGTGAAACAGTTGTGAAGCTGAGTTTTCATAAAAATCATTTTCTAGATGCCCGTTATAAAGACTCAACAGTTCAGCAGAATGTGGCAAATAGTTTCTGGGAGATATAGAAAAAATTTCAAATATTTTCTTCAAAATTTTCAAGTGATATGATCCTCACGAAATATTGCATACACTTTCAGGTTGGTAGTTTATAACTGCAAATTGCAAAAGGGGGCGGTATGACCCTTTTCACCGGCACCACCCTCCTCATAAATACTTCCCTGGTAATTTCTATCTTTATCTGAATCCTTCCGTTCTTCCTGTCATATAAGTACTAACTCAAAAAACAATGTCAGAGTGTTATTAAGAAGATCATGACACAGAGGACGATACCTGACAGTTGAAAACTCCTTCAACTAATCCTCCTAACGTCACCTTTTTTCAAAGCTTCCATAATCCTAAAAAAGATCAACATCCTATACTGTAACTTTTCTCTAGTGTCAAACTGCATTTATAGATTTTTACGAACCCATGGATTGGAAATATTTCGGATTCATGCAAGTTGTCCTGTCCTTTGCGATTCATTCTCAATCATTTATTATTAATCTCTTGGTGGTGATCCGTTTTATTAGCTCTACTTTCTTTTACCTTTGAAAACTCTATCGAAAAGAGTATTTGGAACTGATGCTATAATGTATTTCCTTGTATTGTTTGAAAAGATTTTTGTACAATGTTTTCAATATGGTTTTGTCATCACAGAAGATTTTAAGAATGGGCTAACTTTCAGATAAATTAAATTCGGACACAGCTGACCATATTTAAGTCTGATATACTTGGCCAACTGTATAAAAAATAGGTAATAAAGCATCAAGAGAGGATAAATTGTTGCTCGAAAAAAATTCGAAGAGTTAAAACCCTAGAAAAGCACTGATGTGAGGTCAGGAGCTTTTACGCGCTTGTTCAAATTCGTTGCCGAATATGCCAAAGCTGTCTCCTATTCACGTATTGCCCCTGCAAATGCCTATAGTGCCTATAGTGATGGGTTGATAATCCATGCATATTCAGGAGGAATTGAGTTACTATGAATTTTTTGAATTTTTTTCTATTGATATGATCGACACGAAACTTCGCGAAAATCTTTATGTTGATACTGTGCAACTAGAAGTTACAATCCGATCAGATAAGTAGTTCTCGAGTTATATGAAAATGAAAATTTCAGATTGCTGTAACACTGAAACTATCAGTCCGATTCAGCTCATTAACGAACTTTGCCGAGATATTCGGGATCGAAACCTAACCTGAAAATTTTAAGACTGTTTATCACTGATTCTTCATCAGTGAGTGAGAGAGTACAACCTAGTCGTATGAGACCAATTTCATCTCTGAATTCGAAAACTACAGATTATACTTTTTCAACAAGCGTGCCTTAATTCCGAATACGGAATAAAATTGGTGATTTTATGATTCAGAAAAATGTTGACAAGTACCTTAGATTCTATGTTTTTTCAATAGGCCCCTTGCATATAACACGATTTATAATATTTTTATGTTTTTCTCATTTCATTTCGATAAAAAATCATAAGCAATGCTATCTTCAACAATTTGCGAATTTCGAATAATTCGGAATTAAAAATCGTCAAATCGAGACGCAAAACCAACGTGGGTGAAACGCGGTAGATCGCCTCCTACGTCACTCGTTATTCCACGATGCCCTGATCGATACAGCTGACGCTCCCTATTGGCTTGCTAGAGAGAAAGGTACTCGAGAAGAGGTAGAGAGTGGATATATCGCGGTACCTCACGGAAGGCGCGAAGTTCCGAGTGTTTAAACAACCAATATGTGGGGCCTCATTTAAAAGATCGTTTCCTCGTTGAAAATTGATATTTTTGACGAAGATTGAAGTTTTTCAGTATTCTTATGAATTGAATATTTGATTTCAATGATGAAAAAATTACATGCAAGAGACCTACTATTCGTAACGGCAGGTATCCGACTACGTTGCTAGGAGATAATTAGCGAGTAATTTTCGCCTCTCGTCACGAAAGTTATGGCTTTGAGATTTGTGCTCACTCATGGGGTTTTTGATGACGAGTAATGCCCTTTTTGAACGCTCGTGGAAACAAAGGTGATTCCTTCCCTTTCTGTTCCTAAATGTATACTTTAGGGGACCTGCCTAAAGTAACAATAGAAATTTATCCGAAATTGATCATTCTATAATCTGAATTATGAATAGATAATAATTATTCTTAACCGAGTTCTAAACTCAGATTGTAGTCTCAATAATGGGCATAATACAGCATTATAATAGATCAATCCAACGATTGGTTCGGTTTACCCCAGTTCCAAATCTCGTCTGGTTACACGCATGCTAAACCGGGTCCAGATGGGTGTTATGCGAGCAGCGAATGTAGTAAACCACAGGGTCACAGGGAGTTTTATGGTTCGAGGCAGCGCTCTATCTGCTCCGTCAGGACTCGGTTTCCAACTCGAACGATGCATTCGAACGGGCCAATTCACGGGCCTGGAACGTGAAATTATGCGGTTATCAAACGTTTCCTTCAGTAAATCAATTGTGACACGAGCTGTGTTACATGATGCGCCGTCTTGTTGAAACCACAGCTGCTGCACATCCTGTATGTTCAATTGAGGTACGAAAAAGTCAGTTATGATGGCTCTATTCCTGTACACGATAGACTGACCCGGGTCTTCCTCTACGCTATGCTCTACAGCATCAATGGCTCCTTCTGTCATCACTGTATGACTTCTCTGTGGATGCGTATTATCAGTTAGAGTAAACGTGGTGCGAAAACGGTCTATAGTCAGTCGAATTAATTGCTCTGATGGACGATTATGTTGACCGTAAAATGGACGTAAAGCACGATACGTATTTCGAACAGAACCATTATTTTCAAAATAAATTTGCACAATTTGTAAGCGTTGTTCGGGCGTCAGTCTATTCATGTTGAAGTGACAGACCAGACTTAACACAAGTCACTTGATAGCCGACAAAATGGACGACATTTAAAAAAGTGTTGCCAGCTTAAAGTTCTCCAAAAAAACACCCTTCACATTTGCGTCTATATTCTTTATTGTGGCAACCGTCATGCATTATACATTTGTGCCAAATTCTAGCACACAGATTCTCTGCAAAACGGTGAAACGGCTGGTGTAATCATTGTTATTATGGGACATACAAGTATTTCGCTGTTGGATACACGAAATTACTGTTGTCATGGTAAGATAATTTTATCAGAAGGGGTGGATTTCGTTATGTAGAAGTCATATTGATTCACAGGAGCCTATCACCATATCGTATCAAGCTTTTTATTTATATGCTGGTTGGGATATGTTTTATCGTTATTTCCTTATCTCTGTCTGAATTGGGATTGTAAGCAACATATTTGGATAGGAATGTTGATGAATGGGAGATACGATCAGTGATAGTGGATACTGGCAGCTCTAACCCAATAGATTTTTACCGCTTACTGGTTGAAAATAATGATTTTTGATTCGTTCGAATTCACACATATTCCGAAATACGAGGCAATCTACAGATAATCAGACATAGCCTTTCGTGGTATCGTTGTCACAGGTCAGTTCCTTTGTTTGTGGGGAAGGGGAAAGTGTCATAGATTTCCTGTTCTGACATTGAAATCATTATCCTATCATATTACGCATAGACGTATTAGGATGATATATCTATGATTTTATCTAATTGTATTTCTACCTTAATTCTGGAAATTCCGAATGAAAGAGATGGGTCTTTCGATATTTGAAGCATTGAAACGCCATTTCAATTTCATAATGTTTGGAAGGCGAGAAAACTATTTATTTGAACAGAAGGTAAACTACTTGAACTAATTTGAAATGCATAAATTTCAAATTGGAAATATTAAAACTATAAATTTCGTAAAATGATAAAAAAGTTGCAGTTTTTAATTTAATTTTTCCCGGTATATACCAATAACTTAGATCCCACTTATATTCATCATAACTTTTGGTTCCTTCAAGCGAAACATCAAAATTTTCCAGAAAGCGAAATTGAACTTATCATGTGTACCAAAATTCAAGATTACTTCGAACGAAAATGGAAAATAAATAAAAAATAATAAATGAAAACAAAGGTCTGCTCCACTCGAGTGGAGTTGTTTTCATTTATTATTTTTATCTATCCAACTCCACCAATGGACTACTATCAGAATTTGGAAAATAAATTATTATAAATTATCTACGACGAAATATAATTTTTTTGGAAATGCGACTTTTGCAAAAGTTGCTTTAGTTGATATCCAGTTAGCCGCATACTTTGAGTCTTCATCTACAAATAGTTGAATTTTTTTACTCATTTTAATCACTTTCCGTACATACGTGAATACTATCAATTGTATATGTAAAAAACATTTTATAATATATATTATACAGGTGTCCCAGGAGGAACTTTACATACTCCCACCATATATAAAGTCTATCATGAGGATCTCGAAATGGCCACTTAGAAATGTCTTCTATCTTTCCTTACCCATATGGGTAAGGTTGCCTTGATAGTTTGACAGAAATTTGTATGCATGCATTCCATTTGCCTGATTATGCAGCTCGAATAAATGTAATAAATTACAGAAAGTGGCCTATAGGGTGGCTATTTTAACATCAGTATTCAAAAATGATTATCCTGAGTACGACACTGGAAATATGATATTCGGCACACATAATTCAACAGTACCAGATATATAACCAAATGAAATTTTGGTCAGTATAAATAAGGAAAGATAGGAGACATTTCTGAAAAGCCATTTCGTGATGCCGATAATAGACTATATATATGATAAAAGAATGTAAAGTTTCTCGTGGGACACCCTGTATACATAAAATACATAAAATGCTGAAAAAATATTTATTGAGTACATTATCATAAAATTTTGGTTTGCAAACCTATTGCAGAGGATTACAGTCCTTTTTTCATGGGTCATTAATGTAGGTATTACCCGGTGAATATTTTCGAAAAAATAATTTTGAAAAAAAAGCTTCCAACTTAAAATCAACGAACAAGACATCAAACTTTCACAGAAAGCGAAGCTGAACTCATAATGTTAATATGGTGAAACATGAAATATTTTCCAGAAGAAATACTGAAAAATATAATTGTCAAAATATAGATTTTTGTTTGCTTGAAAACTGAAGTTAGGACTTCAGAACTTCATATATAAAAAATTTAATTTTTCTACTAATTTTACTAACTTTCTGTACATAATTGATATCCATTGTTTATAAAACACGAAAAACATTTTATCGACTTGCCATTAAAAATGCTGAAAAAACTTTTATTGGATATATTCATGAAATTTTCATCAGCAAAACTGTTGTAGAGAACGCCAGACCTTTTTACCTGCTTAATTAATGACAAAGTAGTTATGCCCTGGTAAATTTATTCGAAGAAAATGATTTCGGAAAAGTAGTTTCCACCTCAAAATGAACTAGCAGAACATCAAACTTTTACCTAGAGTGAAGCCGAACTTACCATGTTATTATAATAATGAATATAATTTTCAATTATATTGACTGCAAAATATAGATTATTTGGTTACTTGCTAACTGGAAATCAAGTTAGCAGTGTACTTCGAACCTTTATGTATAAATGAGAATCTTTTTTTCACTGATTTTCATCACATCACAAAAGTATCAATTATATATTAGATATTTTTTTGTACGTTTCCATTTAATATCCTGGAAAAAACTTTTATCGAGCCAATTCTTTTTTTCACGGCTCATTAATGACAAAGCAGGTACGACCAGGTAAATTTGTCGGAAGAAAATAATTTTTGAAAAGTAACTTCCACCTCAAAATGAACTAGCAGAACATCAAACTTTTACCTTGAGTGAACAGAACTTATTACGTTATCATAATAACGTATATAATTTTTAATTATATTATATAGATCATTTAGTTGCTTGCTAACTGAATATCAAGTTAGCATTATATTTCGAACCTTCATGTATAAAAAAGAATTTTTTTTCACTGATTTTCATCACACAACACATGACATCACAAGACTATCAATCATGTATTAAAAAATATTTTATGGACGTTTCCATTAAGAATGCTGGAAAAAACTTTTATTGAGTATATTTTCATAAAATTTCAACTTGAAAAACTGTTGCAGAGAGTGTCAGTCCTTCTTTTTTCGGTTAATTAATGACACAGCAGGTATTTTTGAAAAGTAGCTTCCAACTCAAAATAAACTTGCAGAACATCAAACTTTCCGAGAGTGAAACAGAACATATCATGTTATTATAATGACAAATGTAATTTTCAATCATATTATATAGATTATTATGTTGCTTGCTTACTGAATATCAAGTTAGCAGTATATTCCGGACCTCATGTATAAATAAGACATATTTGTTCACTGATTTTCATCACATCACAAGAATATCAATTATGTATATAAAAAATATTTTATGGACGTTTTCATTAAAAATGCTGGAAAAAATTTTTATTCAGTATATTTTCATAACATTTCAATTTGAAAAACTGTTGCAGAGAGTACCAGTCCTTCTTTTTTTCGGTTAGTTAATGATAAAGCAGGTATGAATTTGTTGGAAAAAAATAATTTTTGAAAAGTATTTTCGAACTCAAAATAAACAAGCAGAACATTAAACTTTGACGAAGAGTGAAACCGAACTTATCTTGTGAGCATAGTAAAGCATAAAATATTTTCTGAAGCAATTAATGGAAAATATTTTTTTCGATTTAATTAACGGCAAAATATAGACCCATCGGTTGCTTACTAACTCAATCTCGAGCTAGCAGTATACTTTTTTCACTAATTTCCATCACCTTGTATAATACTATCAATTGAGTTTATAAAATACATTTATGGGCGTTCCTATTTATTACGCTGGAAAACATTTTTATTCGTAAACCTATTCCAAAGAATTCCAGTTTCCCGTCTCCAAACGGACGTGAAGAATCTGTCCCAAAAAACAATGGTTCGTCTACGAATTCAGTCTAGACATACATCGGGGGGTGAGTGGATTAATCACGATTTAATTTTAGAACGACCAACCGCCAACATCTGAACGGACAATCAGGAAATTTGCTGAATTCCAGGCAAACGAGTTTTTGCAACCAACGCAAGGGGCAGACTCACCCGGTTCTTTTTAAGTCGCCGATTTCAAGGACTTTCCACCGGACCCACCCGGCCTGCGAGTGATGCAGATCCTTCGTAAGGAATCCAAGGGTAGAAGACGCTAGACGAGCTGCATTTCGGTCCGAGTATACCTGCAGATAATTCGTGGCATTTTGCGAAGGCGTATCTGTCTCGTAGAAAGGGATACAAAATAAAATCTGGTTAATATGGCATAGAAGCTATAAAAAATTCTAGAAAAGCACTAACGTCAAGTCAGCAGCTTATGCGCGCATCTTCAAGTTCGTTGCCAAAGCTGTCATCTTTTCACGTATTGACCCCGGCAAACGCATCTTCACTTCTTGATGGATAGATTTGGCGATCTTCTTTTCATTTGGTTCTCATGAAATTCTGAACGAACCATCAAGTTATAATATTTTTTCAAAAGTGCGGTAGAACTCAATTCGATCTAATCTGTATGTTCAAAAATATTGGGGAAGATACAGATTGGATCGAAATGATTTCTGCAAGTGCAGAAATTTGGAATCTAACGAATAGATTTTGGAAAAAAAAAAAATCCGAGACAAATTTCCGAAAAATTGTTTTTAATTCACTTACTACACGATTTAACGAAATCCCAAGTTCCAATACGATTGCTCCACTTATTCCTGAGATATCGAGGAAATATCTCAAAGAGACTATAACTCAAAAACTATTTGGCCCATAAACGTTCTCAGCCGCCGCAATCTGATGCGCGACCTATTCTGAAAATTTCAAGTCGCTCAGTTGCTCTGTTCTACAGTTATCGTGTAATGGGCCTGACAGAATAGATTTTGACAAGGGATTTGTCATCAGTCAGCAGCTAGTCGTTCAAGACCAATTTCCAAAAAAAAATTCTTACAGACAAATGACGCGAAGCGACAGTTTCGCTAAGGCAAGCAGTTGTGTGCGAGAATGACACTTTTCGCAAGAGTAAGGAACAACATTTTTTCTGCAAACATATAAAACAATAAATTGAAATGCAAATGTTCATAAATAGTGGAATACTGGAATCTGAAAAATATTTTTTGAAAAAAAAATAAAGAAAATTTTCAAATTAACTGAACATACGATGTTAAAGTTGTTAATTTCGATGAGATATGATGAAAAATATTTATATAGTTCTATTCCTTCAGCAACCGTGTCCAGGGCCGGATCTAGGGCGTGGAGAGGAAGCCATTTGCCACGGGTGCAAGCTAACTAAGGGAACAAAATTAAATTTTTTCCTTGAAAAAAATTACTTTCACTTCAAGCTTTATTCATACTTCAGAGCGGTGCTGTGGTTCATGAACCTGTTGTACAATGAGAGGTGATAAGTAGTTACCAAACAAAATCCCAGATAATAATTTCATACTTGTCGGCAGCCCTACTATTCCCGATCTACTATCTGGGTTCCGTTCAAAAATTATAAATTACGAAGACGTTCAAGATCGAGACCGAGGGGCTAGGTGACTCTAGTTTGAATACTTCCCTTTTCTCGCATTTGAGGTAATTCTTATCTGCGGGAAGTGCATCACAAATTCAATTGCATCAATTTTGAAAAAAGGAAATTATTATATATTAGGTACAATACGGTTATCCAAGCTGGCCTGGAAATAGTTCTTGCTGGAAAGAAGTTTCAATCATGTATATTCAACCTAAGTTTGAGCATATTTCATCAAAAGGACTGGAACCATACTGGAATCGAAAAATAATGGAAAAGTACTTCGATTATTTGCAGGGCTGCATCTAGAATTTTATCGCCTGTGGCAAATTGTCGAAATGCGCCCTGCATGAGTATCAAACCAGCAAACTCGTCATGAATATTATGACTAGGCACAATTTCAATTATCCCTTGTCAAAATATTCATTAGAATTTTTGCACGCCATTGGAGCGCTATCACATCATTTAGACCCAGAAAAAGGACGCATTTTGACATTTTGCCACAGGCGCTAAAATCCTAAATCCTGCTCTGACCGTTTCTTAATACAAAACCACTTTTCTGCACTGTTTTATCTTGGAAAGTGCCAATTTCCAACACGAGTACATACTTACAATATATTTGTTTTAACATAACATAAAAATTTCGTTGTAATCATGTTATTACAGCAATTAAAGAAAATCATTTCATGAAACTATCAATCAGCTTTCGAAAAAAACCCTTTTGGTTTATTATTTGATAAAATCAAATGATAGACCTCAGTAATCGACCAAAAAAAAAATTACCCCCTGAAAATTTCATAGTTTACATTTTGAAGTATTTATATTTGAATGAAGGAATAAAAAAAAATCCGTCCGTCAGTCGTCCGTTGTCCGGGGCTTTTCTCTGAAATTACGGAACCGAAATCAGTGAAACTTGGTAGAAATATCGAGTATCGCTCGAGATTGATCCTCCAAGCTTTTCAGCAGGATCGGTGTACCCTAAGGGCTCAAAACTGGGGGTAGGAGGAAAAAAGTGTTTCTCCAAAACATACCACCGAATTTTCATGAAACTCTCAACGTTGATGACTGTTGCATAACTCAACCTAAAAATTTCCACCCAGATGATTTCTGACCAATGGTCCCTAAGTTATAGAGAAAACCGCTGCAAATTGTGTTGTGAAAAACCAATGAGTTATGGATAATATATAAGTTTTATTTAAGATATCAATTGTCAAGGGTTATTTATATGGGAAAATAATAAACCCTTGTGTAACGTTTCCCAGATAGCACAATAAGATCCTGGGGATGTTCTTGGGATTATCGAGCAGGGATATTAGTATATCCCAGAGAAATCCGAATTCGTCTATACATCATCCTCAGGATATCCTGAGGATATAGAATGTTACTAAGTGGGAATCCCCCAGGTGGTGTTTTTGTATATCCGGAGGATATACTACACAGACCATAAGCTATCAAGAGGACATCCTGAGGATGACTTATTTAGAAAAGTGGGAACTCCCCCAGCGGTCTACGCATATATTCTAGGGATATAGTTCCAAGTTGACTATAGGACATCCCTAATTTAGACTAAAGCAATGTACGTAATTTCAATAATTTTTATTCTAAAAGAAAGCCTACAAAAAAAAGGGATACTACATATTTCTCAACTTATCACAGGGTTCAATCATCTTTTTACATCTCTCTAGCCAGCCAGCAACAGATTTTTCCGTCTTTCTCAGTGTAGAAATTTTCGCAATTTCATCAGCGTCTGAAACAAAATATATACATTGAAACAATAAATTAATTGCAGACTTATTTTGCTTACCATTTATCAATTTTGTAATATACAATCTCCCAAATTTCCTCTTTTTCTTCGCCAGTTAAACTGCATTGCCGTTGTCACTGATTGGGGGAGTCATTGCCCCTCCTACAAATTCATAACTATTGTGTTTCTTCCGCATTGTGCAATCTCTTTGGCCTTAAATTAAAAGTCAGCAAGTTACATTAACATTATGACAAATGACATTCAGACAGTTGCAAATACTTATCAACACAAAATGTGATTTCAAGCGATGGACCAAAAGCTCCGGTTATAGATACAGTTATCCGAATTGAAAGATTATCTTTCATCTATGTCAGTTTGGATAACCGTAACTATAACCAGAGCTTTTGGTACATCGCCTGAAATTAATCAATTTCAAGCGATGGACCAAATGCTCTGGTTATAGTTTTGGTTATCAAAATTGACAGATTATCCTTTGCCTATATGTCAATGTGGATAACCGTTACTATGACCGGAGCTTTTGGTCCATCGCTTGAAATCGATGATTGATTCATGTTATCCCATTTTGACCATTGAAAAGGACATTATTCAACACAAAGCATCAAGGGTAAGATGACAATCAAATACTCAGTGACCTAGCAACCATTAATCAAAGCAATACATTTAATCTTATTTCCTAAAATACTTTTTTTCTGAGAAGAAATTATCATTTAAATCTTCATCAAAATGAATTGAACCTTAGGGCTCATAGGTTGAACTTTCTACTCATGTAGATATTAATATTAGATGATATTAATTGAACTCACGACTAGATGAAAAATTTGCTCATCACTTAAAAAAAAATCTTAAATGTCTCCAGATCTGAGCTATTCATTGGGAAGGTTATATCCAAAGAATCATGATAATTAGTTGATAATAATAATACCGTTCTTTATTCTTTCTGAAAAGGGCATCGACCGAAGTCCTTCAGTCTATTGGTTGACATTTCATCGTTTGCTGGTTTTTGGGCTTCCTTTAGGTTTTGTTTTAGTTTCTTCACATCTTGTACAATATCCAACACAATGCTCAGGATAATGTGACACTGCATAATCAGAGTCTTAACCATACTTTGATCACCTTAAAAGTTTCACATATTATACTGTCTTATCTAACTGCACCTGATCAACTCACAAATGTTCAAATTATTTTGTGTGCAATGCATGTTGTATACATTATTTCACATTCTCTTTTTTCTTCCACTCACTGTATTTGATGCTGGAAATGAATAAACATATAAAATATGTATTGAATTACTCCTTTTTGTCGTTGGACCCCTATGTTATATTTGTTAGCTAGTTAATGAATTTTTTTATACTTACATACCACAGGGTATAAAATATAGCACAAAATCACTGCCAAAATCCACTTTCGAAATGGACGAATGCAGAACGAGGTTACTGAAGACGACAAGTATACCATTTCATCAGTTCTTGTGTTTTGTAATGCCCATAATTAATATTACTCAAAGTCAAGAAAAGAAGCAAAAAAATAAAAAAATACCGATCAACGCAGAATCTGTCAAATGCCATGATTGACCGATCATAGATTATGAACCACAGAACATAAAGTAATATAAACTTATAACTTCCTAATCTGTGTGATCGATAATCAATGATCTAATAATATATTATCACATTACTCACGTTGCTACATTGAATTTTCTTATATTATCAGATTATTTCTGATTTTTTCATAATCCACAAATGATATTCATTGATCTCAGCTTTCAGATATGCACCCAGATATATTAAAAAAGTGAATGATTCGATTTCACACCTCAAGTTGGATATTTTTCGTTATTAAATGATACAACATAGATCAAACCCATAAACATTCTGGCTCTTATTGGTATTTGAACCAGCAATTAACGCGAAGGAGTATTTCGAAAAATTTGACTTGGATTGCATCGCAGCATTCGCAGCTACTAGAGGACATAATAGATAGAGATGGGAATACCGGTTCCACCCGTGTCGCGGTATTTTCGCGACGGTTCCAGAAAAATACCGCGACAAAATACCGCGATTTTGGAACCGTCGTTCCAACGCTGAAACAAAATGAATTAGTACCACAGATAAACCACTCGCCTCATTTACTTAGGAAATCTATGTCAACGCAGATATGACCCTGAATCGAGCTAATCAGAATTTTAGCAGGCGTTTGGGGTGCTTTGGGGTGCCAATCAGATTGCAGAATAGGATTACGTCACTCTCGCCGCTTTCCGACTCGCTTGAAGAGGTTATAAACATGTAAACAAACAAATGAATTTTTTGTCCTATTTATTTGATGAATAATTTCGTATCAGTTCCATTTTAGAATATAATCCAAACAGTTTTTACAACCAAATCAATTGTTTGGTCATCTTTGAGGTTCTATTTTATGATGACAGTCCTCATTATATGTTTCAATTGTGCAACAAGAATTGGAATCGAACTTAGGTGGACTCATTCATAATGTTCATTTTATATAATATAAAGGAATCGCAACTGAAGTAAAAGCATTACAACCTCCATTATTCAATTAAAACGATGGGATGTCTAATAAAATTGTATATGATTACACAAACACTAGGATTGGAATCGAACAAAGTTGGTCTATTCATAGTTTGATTTTATATTGAAATGAATCTCATTTGATGTGGAACTACAAAGATTCTCTGATTAAGGTAAACGGGTTTTCCACAACATTTTTCCAAAATTTTCATTTACTCCAACCGAGTTCTTCTACAGGAGTTTTAGATGTGACAAAACACTCGCTTTGGTATTGGAAATTTTGCTTTTCAAATGATTTCATCGAAAAATCTTAGTCTGATTTTAATTTTGTGATTCCTGAATCCCGACAAATCCGTTTTTACATTTCGATTTCAGATATTCCAAAATCAAGTATTCAATTTGACAGCTGTTTCGAGGAAGAAGAAAGTGTGGTTATGTCTGTTATATTTCTCAAGGTCGTAGAGACGCGATTCCCGCAAACGATGAAGTGATTTGTCTTGTTGGTCTGTGTTAGTACGGCAATCTGTTTCTCAAATGATATAAATTCTCTTTTTATTCTACTTATAGCTATTGTATTCAGATTTAGAGCTTCCAAAAACTTCTTCCACTAACATATTTTCGGTTAAAACCTGACGTATCTTCAAACTATAATTGATTTTTTCCAACATTTTTTTCATATTTTCTTCACATTCGAGATATATCATTTCAATTGAAAGAGAAGAATGCCTTGAGGATTAATATTTTCTCAATTGAGAAGATTATTATTTAAAATTACATATTTACAATAGACATTATCATTATAAAGGACGCAAACTGTATCAATATTATTTGAATATCTTGTTTTAGATGATTATATGTTTTGCATAATAAATTTTATTATATTATTATCCTTCAGTATCTTCCACCAGCAGATTGAAATAATATCTACGGATATGCATAAAGTATTGATGAATATGGCAATTATCGAAAAGAAAGCATAACTTGCTAACACACAATCTGATGGAATATTATATTCCATCAGATTGTGTGTTGTGAACTACTTGTCACAATATCACCTTCTGAAAGTAAACCATGTCACACCGTATCGGAAATGTAACAGCTGATAACGAAGTAGAAACATCTACAGTTTCTAATGGGGCGCACTGCGCACTAGAGCTGTAACTCCTGTAACAGACGTAATCGCATTGCGATGGGTATTCTGTTCGCGGTATTCTGGAACCGAGGAACGTGGAGCGAGATAGGTATCGATCGCGACTGGAGCGAGGAACGAGTGGAGAGTTACACGGTATTTTGGAACGTCGGTTACTTTGGAACGTGGAGCGAGATAGGTATCGATCGCGACTGGAGCGTGGAACGATTGGAGAGTTACACGGTATTTTGGAACGTCGGTTACTTTGGAACGTGGAGCGAGATAGGTATCGATCGCGACTGGAGCGTGGAACGATTGGAGAGTTACACGGTATTTTGGAACGTCGGTTACTTTGGAACGCGTTACTTCTCTGTTTTGGAGCGCGACAGACGGTTCCAGAGAAATACCGCTCCAAAATCGCGGTATTTAAATACCGTCACATCTCTAATAATAGAGCAATTCCAGCTGACGTCACAACATGGCCGATGGGGGGACAGCCTGTCAAACGTTGAAAGTAAAACAACACAACCTCACTTTCCCGTTTTGTTTATGTTATGAAGTAAATCATTTTCAACAATTTCAGGATGAATTCACAAGTTAAAATGATTTATATTAATAGAATTGGTGGATTACTAGGCCAAGTTAGTGTGTCGTTGTGAAATTCAACATATAAATACACCGAGAGACGAAGGAATACATTCCCTTTGTTTACATTGGCGAAGAGCGATTATTTGGAGATTTTAGTGACTTCACAAGTGAAATTTCGTGATAATGGATCTGATTAACTGATATTCAATCTCAGATGATAATCATTCAAAACGATGTAAATGAAAATTGCAGTATTTATACTTGTCTTTTAAAGCCTAGAGTATCAACATCAGAGATAGCATTCATTATAGGTATAACTATTGAAACTGAAACAGTAAAATGTTTGGCTCATTTATTCCTGAAAATAAACAGCAGAATGAAATCCAACAAATGTATGGAATGGAAAAAACATGGGTTCCAGAGAACTTCTCAGTACTATTTCAAATAACATTATATGTTGCAAATTATCAAATTACTATAATATTGGACTGCAGTTGCTATGTCAGTGCTATCATAATATTCAATCATATATTTATTATACTACATATATGTTACAAATAAAATAATTCATATGAAATTTTTTCCTTGAACACCGATTTCGATTCATCCTCAAAAAATGCTTTACTATCCATATAAAATGTTTTTTATTATGCAGATGCAACGTTAAGGCTTTCATAATTTTTAATTGACAATAAGTTCAATTCGAAACATATTACAAACAACAAAATGTAGAAGTTCCATCCTTGGGTAGTCGAGCCACGTCGGAATATGTTCGGTTGAGAACAGAGGAAGTTATCTGGTTCATTATTATTTGTAATACATACAATTTATACAACATATAGAGATGTGAGTGGTAAACAATCAGGATGGGTTTGTCCATCATAACGCCAGCTATCATAGGTTGATATCATTCATGAAATGTGTATAATAAACACGAAATATTCTTATCATGGTTATCTCATCATGATTTAACTTATTAAACAGAACAAATTGACTAGATAGTCTTAACATAATTCATTCACCAGTGTGGAAACGTCTCCAACGAACTCTACCATAGTTTGTTACTTTGTCAGAACAGTTTTTTCAATTTATGGCGAGAATATAGTATGATTGCCTTCTCTGGGATAGTTCACATAGTATTCTGTTTCTTCCAATACCAGATAAAATGTAGGGGAATGGGTCAAAAATGCAAATATAAAGTCTACAGTACAATATATCTGAAACATCGGATTCTTTCGTCTCTAGGTGTATTTATGTTGTATTTCACAACGAAACAATAACTTGGCCTAGTTATTCACCAATTCTATTAATATAAATCATTTTAACTTGTGAATTTATCCTGAAATTGTTGAAAATATTGTTGAAAATATTGTACTTCATAACATAAACAAATCGGGAAAGTGAGGTTGTGTTGTTTTACTTTCAACGTTTGACAGGCTGTCCCCCCATCAGCTGATTCATCTCGATGAACCATAGATAGCTGGAATTGGATATACGTATCCTAAATCGTGGGGATATCCCAAGTTGTACATCCCAAGTATGTCCTCTCAGTGTCGAAAATTTAATGTGCATGTTGCAGTTACTCAGAGGACATACTTGGTATATACGAACCCTAAATCATAGAGATATACCCAATTGTACATCCCCCGTATATCCTCCCAATGTCCTGGGACATACGCCACGAATAGGATATTGAGAGGATATACTGGGGATATGGTGTGCTATCTGGGTTGTAGCGTTTTTTTATTAATCATTCGAATCTACACATTTCAAAATGTGAATTGTGAAATTTTCAGGGGTTTATTATTTGATTTTATCAAATAATGAACCAAAACCATAGACCTAGTATGGTTGAACCATTTACTTTTCAAATACCTGATTCTTAATGGTTTAACCTTAAAATAATGTCTGAGGAACACTCAAGGGACCTCCCAAACTTCCTTGCATTCTAGGATGACCTAAGCCGTCTTTAGACGACTATAAAGCAGAAATCATATATTTAAGGAAACCTCAAGCTCGAGGGATTACTCAAGAAGCAATTATAAATACGGCCCTTAGGGGACGGATAAGTGATACAAAATTGAATTTTAGCGAGAATCCGACAATTTCGTATTGACTATTGTTATTTACCAACTGTCACAAGCCCCCCCTCTGACCGCCAAGGAAGTTGTCGGTTAGTTAGGCCGCCACTGCATGGATGCATCCTCTCTGAAAACAACATGTTCGCTACAGAAATTCACCGAATTTCTCTGAGATCCTATTCTTTGAGACGTCTACTAAGCAACATAACAGTTCACACTTCAAATGTTTATCCGCCCTGCCCACAACATTCTATTTATTCCCGACTTAGACACTCCTCTGTACTCATCTTCATTCTGCCTTTCGTTTTCCGCAATTCCGCAGTCGCTTCTCTCGATGTCCGCGCGTCCGCAAGAACGCAGGCTAAGACGGAACGACAGAACGAGTTCATATCGATTGGAAGAAAAGATTGATCGCGTCGCCTGACAAATGGACCTGACCGGATTTCCTCGTATGGGTAATTATCGATAGAAAAACGTGAACTGGAAGAAGAAAAAGATGCAGGATCAGATATTCAGTTTGATGGTACGCGATTCACGACCTTTTTTGCCGGTTGCGATGTTACATCATTAACAGCTTTCTTTTGAAGGCTGTATAGCCGGCTATTGGTTCCATAATTCCTATTAATATATTTGTCATCAAAAAAAAGATAAAATAATTCAAACAATTTAAAATTCATGACACCACTTTTTTCTTCATAAAAAAAGGTAATCCACAAATTCTGAAAAAAAACTAATTCACTTGCATGCACAGCTGCATTCAAAATTCACATAAACAACATGAAATTAAAAATAAACCTTATTGATCGACCAAAAAATTTTCTCTAAAAGAACTGAACCGAAATCGGTGAAACTTGGTAGAAAAATCGTGTGTCGCTCGAAATTGATCCTCCAAGTTTTTCAGCAGGACCGGTTTACCCCTAAGGGCTCGAAATTGGGGGTTGGAAGAAAAAAAAATATTTCTCGAAAACTTACCACCGAATTTTCATGAAACTCTGGACGTTTATTACTGTTGCATAAGGCTGGTCGTCCACTGCAAGCGATTTCGAGAGGCGCGATAGGAGCGTAAACGAACGAATTTGCGCGACAGATCCAAATGAATGGAATTCTAGGTACCCTCGTCGACTGGCAGCGAGTTCATACGGGCGACTTCGAGAGAATTCGAGCGGCGCAATCGTATCCCGATCACTTTGGATCTGCCGCGTCTATACGCTCGAAAAGAGGAGCTATCTGTCGGAAAGTGGAATGTATGGTTTGTGAACGGAATATTTGATGAAGCTCGTTGTTTATTGTTGGTGAATTTTAGATGGATCAGATTGAAAGGTTAATGAATGTTGTCTTTTTTCTTACATTAAACTCACATCCAGAAGTTATGTAGGTGTATAGTAGCCTATCTGAAGTTGGACTCTTTGGCAATAATCCGCTGTATAGCATTCCAAATATAATTAATCCAGCGTGTTTCGCCACTATCTCGAGTTTTATAGCTCTTATTATCTCAATATCTATTATCAATTTGTTTTTTTAGTCTCCGACCAATTTTATTCCGAACATTTTTCTATATGCTCAAGTGTTTTTGGCCCATACGTACTGTAATGATTCAATTACGTTTCATATGCAGAACCATCTTTTCGATCACAAAATAAACATAGTTTTTTCTATATAAAACGCTACGGATTTTTACTAGTGACCTGTTTTCTAAAATACGCATGCACTTCTGCAAAATTTTAAGAATTTCTGAATATCTGTGTCACCATCATTTCTTTCGATGTTTGCAGTTTTTAAAGTTTTGAAGTCACGTTCTAGATACATTAATAACATATTTACCTTCTGAAGCTGACTTTCACAGATAAAATTCAAATCAGCCATAATTTCGACGTTCCACATCGTTTGTTTTCGAAGTACCCAGGTCATCAACATTCACACTTCAACTTCCATTCCAGTATTATAAATGAGTATACGATAATAATCATTCATTATCAAGATGGTGAATTTTTTTCCGATAATTTCATTTTTTCTAAATTTGAATCTACCTTAGCTCAAAAATTTTCCCCATTCCGTAGCTAACATATGCCTGATCAAGTGAGATTTATCCTTGAAATGAATTATTAATTCTAAATCCATTCCGTATCACAATTTCTTCAATAAACACGGGAATCTGAAGTGAAAATCCTCTGCTACGCAAGAACAAGAACGAACCGAAACCTCGCGAACTATCTGCCAGTGGACGACCCCGAAGCCTGAGACCGCTTCGGTCGTAAAAGCTCCTCGGCGCTCGTGAAACGCGTAGCTCATAAAAGCCCCAAATCGCTTCCAGTGGACGGCCAGACTAACTCAACCTAGAAATGTTCATCCGGATGATTTCCGACCTGTGGTCCCTGAGTAATTAAGAGAAACGCTTACAATTTTGGGGTGAAAAACCAATGAGTTATGAATAGTATATAAGTTTTATTTGAGATATTAATGGTATTACGTTATTGGGTTATTCAACTGGGAAAATAAAAACACCCCTGTATAAAATTTGTAGCGTTTTATAAAGTCATTCGGTGGGCAATGAAAGTTGGTTACAATCCACTCTGTATAATTAGAAAATGTTAGGTTCTAGTTATATTACTGTCATATAACTACGGGGCGTTGTCCATTCTACATAAAAGTCGTTAGAGTGACGTATGTAACTAAACAAAACCGAAGAGTCATTTCTGAAAGTGTGTAAAAATTGACAACGTCTTGCCGAATTTTTTTCACTTTGACGATACTTCACTGATGCATACCTGGCTCAATTGTAGTTACAAAAATTTGATGAACTCATTCCAAAGCCTTTCGACTGACTCAATAAAAGTGAATGGGGTATAGGTGTTTTTCATTAACAAAATGAGAAGAGTTTTTACGATTTCACGAATAAAGATCAAATCAATCCGAAATCTTGCATTCTATCGAAAAATTTGAGCGTGAAGGTTCATGCAAATTTATGGGAATCATATTCACGGAATCATCACACGGATTTAACCTATCCATAAATTCTACCTTGATAATCAAGCTACCTGACAAATATCGGGATTTAATCTAATTCTTTTCAGAAGTTCTTGTGTTTTTGGTAAACATAGCGACCAGTGGAGGACACAAAACTTCAAATCATAGACATAGGCGAAATTCGTGTCCATGAATGAGAAAAATACATCTGAAAATCCCGCTATTCGAAATATTATTTGGTCGATATTTCCGAAAGGGTATATCCGAAAATATATTCTTCGTCAAAATCTTATTGATTGATTTGGTCCTCACAAAATTTTGTAGAGCTTTACGCATTGTAATTCTACAACTATAAGCAAGTGTTCAATCTCGCGCAGGTATGATTCTTTCTGTAGGTTCTTTCTGGGTTTTCACACCGAATATCTGAAACAGAACTATTAAATAAAATAAAAATTGCTTCTTATGAAAAAAAAAGAAAAAAGAATGTCAATTTGACAAAAGTCCCACAAAACGAATGAAAATAATTCTAAAAATTTTCTCTTTTGTCTGATGAAAGAGTCAGATTTGTACTCCGAAACGTCACAGTTCGCTTTCTTTATCGTTTGTATTGTTCCGGTATTGTTCATTAGGCAACCTGTTTTCCAAGAAACTTTCCTTGACGAATAGTTCAATTCTACAATCCGCAAAGGCGTTTCCAACAAAAAGAAAATTTTTTATTAAATTTTTGATAGTTTTGTTCCAGATGTTGGAAGTGACAACATATTCATCAGTGCGTCGAACATAATGGTTTAAAACCTCGGCTTGAAATTCGAAAATTACAGGCATTTGACAAATTGATAAAATTTTCACAGCACAGAATTTGAGTGAATTCTACTTCATCGTTGAAAGGAAAACAAACTTTGAATTAAATTTAGCCAAATTTTTCCCATTTATTGCTCATTTTTGTCTTACAGAGCAGTAGTTCGACAATATGTTTCAATATTGCAGTGTAAGAAAGAGACAACGCGAAACCATCTCAGTTATCTTCATGTCGTATCATGGACAAGATACTCGTAAACTATGTCCTATTGTTATATATACTCATTTCCTATTTCTGTATATAGATATTACCTATTATTATATATAGGTATATAACCTATATGAAGCATTCCAAAAAAGAAAGACATCAGCCAATCGTTTGATGAAAGCACCTATTCCTTCGCTCATAAATGATATCAAGTATAATGCTGCAGTTTGGTGCAATAACTTTCGATCTAGACAGGTTGATACGACCAAACTGATGATAAGAGATTCCACTAAAATGCATCATGCAAAACTTCTCAGATCGAAAGTTATTGCAAGGAATCGAGGTGAATTTGGTATATCACTTAAGCAAAAGAGTCAATATTGTAATCATTTCATTCGATTTGGTACTATTTCAGATTTAGATTCATTAACCTGAAATTTCTACGTTGATCTTCTGAGCCTCTCTAGATTGAAAGGTGAAGCATCAAATTTGATTGAATGATCAAGTGATTGACTCGTTCGTTTGATTATAAGTGATAACCAATTTTCTTCTATTAGAAGAAGTAGTTTTCGATCTAGATAGATATTACATGACCCAAGAGAGGTTTTACGGAAACGTATCTTGTGAGCCTCTATAGATTCAAAGCAATAAGCAATTGCACCAAAACGAAGCCATTATATAATTTATCTTATGAGTGAACGAAAGAGGCAATCATTTGATTGAACATGGTTGGCCGTTTTTGGTTTTTTCAAGATAGGATTAAGAGGTAAACCTTTTTCCGTCAAGTTTATTCTGCATAAACCTTATGAGAAATTTAATCGGATCTGTACCTTTGAAAATATCGTGGACTAACAGAATTGAATGATACCACGAAAATTTTTTTTAATGCATTCGCAGCCCAAAATTTGAAATTATAGGAAACTGGACATAAAGATCTAGCTTTTCTGAAACATGCACGCATTATTTCATCAGATCATGAAACTTAGACATAAACAAAGAAGTATGTTATTGGGGAACTTCATTTTGAGAGTTCCTAGATTGGACTCGGTAACAAATTTATCCTTTTAATCCGGAGCACCGAGATAAAATATCGAATCAGGTAATAATTAATATTTGTACTTTTCAAAGACGTTATTCAATCATATCGAAACTTGTAATAATTCAACGTGCGTGTTTGGTTCCAGATAAGGATACAATACTTATTTCTAAGAATCCAATCGAACACCTTATCAATACCGACCGAAACATTGAAAGAAACCCCATAACTGGGACATTATTCAGGAAGTATCAACAAGCTTCCATTTAACTTTTCGAATATACCCATTCACAGTCACAAGATCATTTATTTTATAACTTTTCAGTTCAATAGGATGAATATACGTGGAGTCCCATAATTAGATCGGAAAGCTTCTTGTGGATGTTCTAGAAAATATTTTAGACACTTTCGATCCTAATCAAATAACGCAAAAATACTTCGATGTGAAGCTGAAGCCTTCTGCAGATGACGTCCAGGCAACTTTTTCTGTAACATATCTCCAAAATTGCGTCACCTTAAGTGTTGAAATTTCGCAAATTGGCTATTATAGAAAATACGCACTAAATTATTTGAGTGCATTTTTTCATGTACGAAATGTATTTTTAATAACAACTATTTTACCGTTCATTATTTTACATATTATACATAAAATTCATAAACTCTGGTATTTATTCTTGAAAAACAGTGCACCTGTGTTATATCGCCCTGTTGCACTGTTTTTCAGAAGAATCGATTTGAAATTTTCTCTCTGTTCACTACATAATGCTCGTTATCTAAAGAATCATAATAAAGTAAGTGGAATATCAATTTCTCGTACTAGATTCCAATTATTTTATAAAAGCTTCACCTTATAAAACAATAAATACGAAATCAATTAATTTACTTATAGTTTATTTTTGCCTGGACGTCATCTTCAGAGGGCTCTAGCTCTCCATTTTGCATTATATGATTTGTGTAGGATGTGTCTAAACTAATGTCAAGAACATCCTCTTGAAGTTTGTCGGCCTAAATATGGGACACTCTGAGTTATAACTTTTCATTCTAATCGCCCATGCGGATTGCAGGATTGCACTATTTGTTAATGGCAGTTTCTAGGAAAACAAAATGCCTAATGAACAATACCGAAACAATTCAAACGACCAACAAAGCGAACTGTTTCTGAGTATAAATCTGGCTCTTTCATCAAACAAACGAGAAAATTTGCAGAATTACTTTCTTTCCATTTTTCGTTTTTTGCACTCTTGTCAAATTGACATTTTGAAGAAACCACAGCAACATAGATTCACTTGGTTCGAAAGTTTTTTTAATTCTACCTCTTTTTCAGTAAATTCAGCCAAATATGGTCCGTTTCTACAGAATAATGTGCAAAATTACTCTACTTATTCAACAAAATGCAGAAAACTTATTGCAAGAAAAGTCGCAATAGTATGAAATACATTACGAACTCTTTATCACTTTTTCAAATGATGTGAGTTTGAAGGTATAGTGTAAATTTTTGGAAAAATGTGAACTGCTCGATTGTAGAAAAAATCTTGTGTGTTATTCGAGCCTGAACTCAGTGTCAATTGCAATTGACAATAAATCATTTTGCGCTCTTGATACACAAATAACTATTAGTATTATTTGGAGGCATTTTGAGTAAAATTGCCTGAATCTTGTCATAGGTAGAACTAACAGGGGTGTTATGAAATTACTTCTCATTTTTGAGTGAGAGATCTCATTGAGATTCTAATGAAAAAAATAACATTAAACAAAAAAGTATCATTCGTTAAAAGCGTCACATGTTTTTTTTCTTCGGGATTGTTGTTATTTCTGACATAACCCAAAAAATACTGGTCCAATCATAATGAAGCTGAAAAACTATTTCGAAAATACTGTGCAAAATTTCGTGATGATCGTATTGTTAGAACAATTAAGAACAAGAAATTCTTCGTGAAGACGACCGCAAAAACAAAAACTTAGAATCTCGATATTTGTATAGAAGGTTTAGGGCTTAAATACGAAGGTCAAATTCGTTAATGGGTTAAATCTACACGATGATTCCATGAATATATCTATTCTATTTCTATCTTTTCATTTTCCTATATTTCAAAAAATACAGATGAGATCGAATAGAAATTAAGTACCGGATTGAAAAATGACAAATTGAAGCGATATGCAGATTTTTGTGTGGCTAATAAGATGAGATCACCAAATTTTTCCATCATGAAGTAAAGGCAAGGTCAATACGTGAAAAATTTACCGCTTTGGCAACGAATTCGAAAAGGCGGGCAAAAGGCACTGAAATGTTGTGAAATATAACAAAAAATAACAAGCTGGAGCTCTTTCTTCTCCATTAACCAATTCCTATCGTTGTGAAATATGTATCTCAAGGTCTGTGCGAAATATCTTCGAAATCTGATGAATTGTTTTTGAGAACAAATATTTTGAGAGTTTTATTTTTAAAATACTAACCATTAGATCTCAAAAGGATTTTGCGAACAGCTAGGCGTTAGTATGCTCCAACTAACTACAAAGTTTACATCTGATCGATCAAGTAGTTCCTGAGAAATTGAGGAAATAACCTCTAAATTTCAAAACTGATATAACTCCGAAATCGTTTGGCTGATCTTGACCAACAAAAAAACCAACCGTCCTATTCTTATGCGCGACCTACCCTGAAGGTTTCAGGTCGCTGGCTCGTTCCTTTAGGCAGTTATAGCGTCCTAGACTGGATATAATCGATTTTGACATCAGAGTGAGTTTGATACCAGTTTTTTGAGAAAAAATCGAAAATTACAGACATTTGAACAAACCGATAGCACATTGTTCCCTGGAACGTGCATGCAAGTACCTACTGGAGTAGTAGAAAGAGGGGGAATCATTTTCAATTTGAATCTCAATATTCCCGCTAACACCGCTCCTGGACAGACCCCATGGAATTCAAAGGGGTCTTAACTGTCTCACGCAACGAACCCCCACTGGTTGGTACAACTACGTTGGTAACTCCATTTACTTTTATATAATATGCCGGTTGGCCATGACATTCTGACACATTTCACCGTGTATATTTTGAAAATGTTAGGTTATAGTCGTTTTCCTGTCAGATAGCTACGTAACGTTGTTCTCTCTACATGGAGCTCGTAGTAACTTGGAAATATAATGAATTTGAGGAAATATTATGTGAATTCAATAATGCCAAATAGTTGTCCTGTTAATACTGGAAATATTTCACGTATAAACATGGTTAGAAGATTAAGTTATGCTATTTTCTTGTACGGAAATCAAGAATCGAGTGTTGAAATTTTACTGAAAAATAATGGATAGAGTAGTCCGTTATGTTGTGATAGTTCATTTGAAAAAAGTAAAGGTACTCAAATAACCCTGAATAACTTCTAAACGAACAGGCAAACCTATGGAATTCCCTACTTTTCGAAATTCTCAAGAAATAAGTCTATAGAAGACATTTAAATTCCTTGTTGCACAACTTGAAATACTCCAGTATGAAAATGTAGTAGTACTACAAAACCTGTGTCACCTTGAAAGAACTAACTCAATTTACAAAGTTCTTGGGAATCTGTGTGAACGGTACACTGAATTAACCTTTTTTTCAGGAACCAACCGAATATTTCATATTTACGAAATGGAAAATCGGCAACCGAAATAACCAAGTTGATTTGCGGAACATATCCTATATAAATTTGACTCTATTAACATGAAATCAGGAATCCCAACTTAAATTTCAGCCAATCAGAGATTATCAATATTTGGAAGGAATTATCTTGTTTGAGGAGCCCAGGCATCTTTTACGGATATTTATAAATAACGCGAACTTAATCATGTCAAATTTGTCCTGAAAATCCCGTTCCCCAGTGATAGTAAATTTTTGAAGAAAATTGTGGGTTGGCAACTTGGGCCGAAGTCGTCTATTGGGTGCTCATCTGAAAAATGAGTGACGTCAGCAAGATTTAAATACAAAGAGTTGTATATTCTGTGCTTTGAATTTGCATGTTCATTCGAAGCAAAACATATACAACTCTTTGTAATTTAATCTTGCTGACATCACTCATTTTTCAGATGAGCAGACCATGTTTTTTACATCATGTTTTTCACACACATACCTCAAAAACATTGGATAGCTCGTGATAAATTATTCATTCCGAGTTATCAGTGTTACCAGCAGAAAAAGCAGATTTCAATTCTACGTAGCACTTCCTGATACTTTGTCTCTGCTTCTTCAAAACTACCGTCGGCATTTTTAGTTTCCGAGCGTGATGATTATGTTGAGACAGTTGAGAGTAGAAATTGGCATTTGGCTCTGTGAAATTTGTTTTGACATTGGCGATATTTCACGAGTACCAACACGCGTCAGTTTTAAGTAAAAAAACTTGATAGACCTAAATCATGGCCAACCGGGATAGTTTATAGAAGTGAATGGAGTACATGTATCACGCTATCTAGCATCTAGTATTCATTCAACGCCCCCCGTATACTCCAACAACGCCTAGGAACAGACTGTTTCCAACTATGCAATAGTTCTCTCAGGGTCGATGGCCGTGATTACTTCTGGGGGTACTTACACAAAGCTCGCTAGACTTACATAACGCGACCGAACCTCCCCTCCTTATCTCTCCAACCCTGTTACTCCAAGAGGAAGAGAGACGAACATACCCGACTATATGAACACACTCTTGGATACGATGATACCCGCCGGTCCATGACAACGGGATGTTTTTCTATGGGAATATTCTAGGATTTTTTTGTTCCGTTTTTGTCGGTAATTCATCTTTGTTGCTCCTCTGTGCCACTTCAATTTGATTTATCGGGTGGTAACACCACATCTAGAGTGCGTTAAAGAAAGGGAAATCCTCGAGTAGATAGAGTTGTTTAATTTCAGTTGTGATGACATACTTGATAATCATACATGGGTATACATATTCTATCATTACCGGATGATTCATTGAAGGTTGCGATCGGCTGTATATCGGAAAACTTATATCCAAAATTTTCCGGAAGTCTTATGACATTTATATAAATATATACTCTTTTGAGAACGAGCATTACATTCTTTTATATATCACAGTGTTAGCTCAGCAAATGTAAACGGGTACCATACATTTTTGCGTATGATACAAGAGCACAGATAAAAACCTCAGGAAAAATTCTGTCTCCCCGTATAAGTGTAGTAATCTGTTCATAAAAGATGCGATGGCGTCTTTTACATTGGAAAATAATTTTTTCGTCATCTTGAATTCATTGTGACGAAATATCTTGACATAATATCTGAAACAGAAAGAGGGACAGAAAACCAGAAGGAATCAGTAAATAATATCACCTACATTTGCTCATGACCGAGAGAGGGTCTTTCGACCCGTTCAGTCCTCCAAGCGATGATCTTTCAGATCTTCAGGTTTACGAAGAACGCTACAGGCCCCTTTATTGGGGAATCATCTCCCATAAATCCATACTTGTTTATTTTGAACTAGAAATCTAATAAAATATCGGGAATAAATTGAAAAACTTATGACATGTATTATGTCTTATGACATTATCCCCGAAAAATGATTAAAATGATTTTCAAATTCGTAGTTCTCCACTAGAAGGCGCAATCTATCACTTGTGAAATATAATTTCATTTTCTACGAAATATCCTCCAAATAACACTGGTAAAGAATAATAAAATAAGAAATTACTATGGTATTTAACAACTTCTGTTTCATAATTTTTCTATATTTTCTATTGTTCAGTGATAAAATGGATAACCGTTTATGGAAAAAATGAAAAGACTCTCACTCCTGTAGGCGTGAACCGAATTTCACGTACTTTATTTCGTTTGAAGGCCATCAAGAGCAGATTTCAGAAATATATCACAATATACCGGCCGTTCCAATTGAAAACTACAGGCTCTTGTATAACTCTTCGCCATATTTATGCTTTTTACTGAAGAATTTCATACGCAAGGCTATAATTCTAACAAACTGGAAATAAGCCAATTAGCAACACCTATTGACTCGTCAAAACCGCAAACGTGTGTCTTTTGTCATTTCGAAGATATTAACTTTTTTGTAAATTTTGATAAGTTTTGGTCAACCCTGTGAGTTTCAGGAGAAATTGAGTTGTTTCATCATCCAAAGAATTAGATGAAGTAATGGCGAAGTAAATTTACATAATAATATATAATATAACAGCCACTATACTTGTCCTATACCAACCAACATTATTGGCAAAGGGAAGTCAATAATAAGAATCGCTGGAGTGTTTACGTATGTTGCGTGTTTTTATGAAGCAGTCGGACAATTTTTTTCGATAGAATTTTAACGGGACAAATGTACTTTGCAATTTTTAACGAAAGATCTTCCAATTCTTCTAGAAAGATTTCTATTCAAAGCAGATTGGATAGATATGTGGTATCAGCAAAATGATTGCCTGGCGCATTATGCAGCTAGTTTTAGGGAATATTTCGATATCGTCTTTTCAAAAATGTGGATTGGACGAGGGAGTATTTTTCCTTGGCCATCAAGATCACCCGACCTCACTGTGTAAGATTTGTATTTTTCGGGAAGAATAAAAAACTAAATTTTCCAAACATCCGTAACTACAAGTAAGGATATGAAAAATAGAATCCAGCAGGCAGTTAGAACAATATCTCATAATGAAATTGTGGCCAGTGTCAACTCGAAGAAAGAACGACTGCATTTATGTATGGAAAATGATGACATTTCGTATATTTGAAATGATTAGATGTAACGTGTTTTTTGTGTTTCAAATATTATCGTTGTGGCTAATTTTCATCTCATTTCGTCATATTATTGTTACTGCATATGTTTTGAGAATTTTTTACGTTGTCATGACGAATAAAGTCACTTCCTTGTTTTTTCAAGCTTATATAGTTGACCAATATTAATCAAAATGTACAATTATATATCAAAAAGACAAAATTGATCTCTCTGCTGGGATTATTCTCAGTTGATGGTTAGATTTATAGCATTACATTCAAAATTCTATTTTATATTTCTTGACCATTGTTAGTTGGTGAATATTTCATAAAAAATGAAATTATATTCTAGAAGTCATATATTGTGACATCTAGTGGAGAACTACGAACTTGAAAATATGAAAATATTTTTAATAATTTTATAGGTTCCGATTTTGTAGAAATTTTCCGGAAGTTATAAGGTAAACGGTTTCCGAGATACAACCAGTCGTCACCCATGCATCACTCGGTATATAACAGCTGGAAAACTCTGTTTGAAGTATAATTTTGTTTAAACAGGGGATCCAGAATATAGTGTCAGAGCATAAAGCGTTCCAGAATCACCCTCACTTACAGTACAATTCTTCTTACTTTTCATGACATTGTTGGTCAGGAATAATAGATTATTTGTAGGTTCTTTCTGAGTTTTCACTTCCAATATCTGTAACAGAACTACATATTTAAAATTGAAAGTCTCAAAAAATCAAAAATCTAAAGAAATAATTCTGCATATTTTCTCGTTTGTCAGATGAAGGAGTCAGATTTGTAATCTGAAATGTTACAGTTTTCCTTGTTGATTGTTTCCATTATTTCAGTATTCATTCATTAGGCAACCTTCTTTCCTAGAAACTGCCCTTGACAAGTAGTTTAATTCTGCAATCCCGAAGGGCGTTTTTCATAAAAAACAATTTTTATTTAATTTTTAATAGTTCTGTTTCAGATATTGAGAGTGAAAACCCAGAAAAAACTTAAAGAATGATGCAACTTCCTCCTAAAAGAATCTTCTATGCAGATATAGGTTATTCAAGACATGCCCTTCCAAGATCTCAAATTGCGGAACGCAGTTTTTGCGTGCTATCGTTTTGTCCAAATATCTTTAATTTTCGAATACTGAAACGAAAATGGTCTCAAACGACTAGGTTGTACTCACTGAGGACGAATCCGGTGTAAAAATCTATTCTGTCCGGCCGTCCGACGGTAGGCACGATTACGGGAGTAAGGGGAATCCCATCGAGTTGAACATTTCAGGGTTGGTTGCATTTCGAAATGCGAAGGCATAATTGGTAGAACGGTTTCGGAGTTTTAGCTATTCGAAATTTTGAGGCTATTTTCCCGATAATTCAAGAACTACTGAAGCGAATGAATTGAAACTTGGCAGTTACTTGGAGCATAAGGGCCAAATTTCAGTACGATCTGATGATAACTTTCGGAGATATTCCGAAAAAAATATGTCAAATTTCGTGGTTTTTCCTGGATATCGTTGTTGGCAGCTAGTTTGAAAATGCTGATTGACCACTTTGTCCAAAATTTCGTGATGATCGTGCCATTAGAACATTTCGAAAAGAAAATTTAAAAGTTTTTTTTTCAAATATTCAATATCTGCGATCCTGTGATCATATTATCGTGATGAAATTCTGTATAAACCTTCGATCTGACATAGGTATTTCGATAGAAATGCCTTTCAATAAGATCCAATTGTGTTCATGGAAATTTTGGGATAATGAACATTTGAATGGGTATACCCACGGAATCATTGGTGTATTTTACCCATTCACGAATTTGGCCTACGCAATCAAGCCCCAAACCTTATCTACAAATAATGAGTTTCTAAGTCGTTTCTTCCGGAACAATTATGTACGGCTGCCGTTATTTCCGTATTTTCAAAAATAAAGATTAAATTGAATTGAAATCCAGTACTTTAGATAACGCGGAAAACACCACGAAATTTAACGAAGTTTGGCCAATATCTCCGAAAATTATGGTCCTATCAAACTGAAATATGGAATTATAGCCGTATCGAACTGATATTTGATACACTTCTGTGAAATATAGGTTTCAAGATCCGAGTAAAATCTCCAAATCTGATGAATTTTGTTAAATTTACTATAAGTGCGATGTCCAAAATTTTCCGCGAAAAGTTGCGCGTCGTTATGCTTCAACTAACTACCAAGTTTCATTTCAATCGCTCAGCTAGTTCCTGAAATATACTGAAGTTTTCCAATAACCATAACTCTGAAACCGTTCGGACGATTTTGCCCATTCGAGAGAAGAGCAATAGCAGTTTTGCTCTATGTCTGTCATTGATGAGATGAAATGAAATTCTTGGGTTATGAGACACATATTCAAATCAATATCATAAGAAAGATTAATTATATTTTCGGTAAAATCAAATAAAAGCATAGTCCAATCCGCCATGACAGGTTGAACGCAAATTAAAAGGCATTACGTCACAGTTTTGTAAACGTTAACTGGACGCGAAGTCTTCTGCATTATGACAATCTGTCATTCTTGAGCTGCATCCGTCGCATCCGCTGGCCAAACGGCACAAACTTTGTGATTGGTGGAAATATTCGAATTCGAAATATTTCGACCAATCACAAGGTTTTCGTACAGTTAGATGACGGATGCATAAAATCCAGCTCTGATCTGAGCTCACTAAAATGTTATGCTCCCTAAAAAGCGTTTCTTAGTTTTGCCACCCCTGAATACAACGGACATAGAATA
Source organism: Myrrha octodecimguttata (assembly GCA_958510865.1). Lineage (NCBI taxonomy): Eukaryota > Metazoa > Arthropoda > Insecta > Coleoptera > Coccinellidae > Myrrha > Myrrha octodecimguttata. Next base: position 39,818,855 of record OY294057.1, read on the forward strand.
TCAAAATCCTAGAAGTGCTAACTCCCTACTAAATCAGGGAAACAGAAGGGCTGCCATCTTTTGGGGTCGTGGAGGGAAAAATGATTCAAATATTCGTGCAGGTACTTTTATACATTTGCAATATTGGAATTTTTATTGTCTCCTATAAATCATAAATCGAAAAAACATATTATCTGAAAATTTATTAAGTCAAATATATCTCGCATAGTGGCTACAGAATGATCATTTATTATGATTGAATCCAGAGATTAACTACTGAGATAGGTTAATTTGTTGAAGATTTACTTCAATGAACAGTGATCAAACAGTCCATGCATGTATATACGGAAATCTTACTACAATAACCATTGATATTGAACATCCAGTTATCACAAACATATTTGTTGCGTTTCGAAATCCCCAACTAGAACTGGCCAGTAATTCACCCGTTCAAGGAAACATTATGAACATTTCTTGATGCTATGAAATTTTAAAGGGGCTATCTCTTTAACACAAATAATTCTAATCCCATTAAATCTTGTTCGAGTAAAAATATTAGTGAAATATACAAATGCTAATTAGTCTCAACATACGTTGAAGATTTCTAGTCGAATTATTCAAGTTCGATCATTATCAAACAGAGCTTCCAAACAGAAAAATGGGAACTGATTTTTAGCAACTAAGTCCTGGATCCGACCACAATCTGAATAAGCCACTGACTTGCTTATAATCTGAAATTTAATAGGATGATTAATGCTTGAAGTGAATTTACTTCATAATATATTTACCTTCTTCATAAGCCATCATTGAACATATATTAAATTTTGGTTTCGTTTAGGCGAAACTAGTTTTGCTACATTTCGGTATTTAGATACTGTTTTCAATATTTTCAATTATAGGTTAAGAAAGTTATTATATTTCATAGAAAAAGAGAGGCAAATATCTAACATCTCTCTTCAAATGCTGGGTTCGCCTGTTTTCAAGATTAGCAAAGCAGTTTCATACCCCTGACAACATGCCTCAATAATGGAGTTAAGATTTGCCAACATGAATAGTTTTAATCATAGAGCTCATCTGTTGATTGTGGGAGAATTCATAAAACTATAATTTTTCTTCATCACAAATTAGAAATGTCGAAACCTCCTTTGGGTAGATTTATTAAGAATCTTCCAAAAAAATTTAAACATTATGGAATAAAACCAGTTATACTCCATGCACATTTGGTATTTGGTTTTTACATAAACTAGAAGTTAATATTCACGTGGTTTGTATTATTTAAGTGTTTTTTCCAAACTTGTTCGCGGATTTTGATATTTTAGGTCCTCCTCCAAATATGATGCTTCATTGTTAATAGAAGACACGAAGGCCCAAGTAAAATTTTGTGAGGATCATAGGATCCTCATATATTTTTATTTAATTCGATATTTCACTATCCGCACGATACCACGAATATTTCAAAATCAAGCACAGACATTTGAAAGAATGGCAACTCCTTTGCTTCCTATAACAAGGGGAAATAATATGAATGTAACTTGTGGAAATTTTTCTATTCCTAGCATTATGCTCAAGCAAATCAAATTTTCTAGTTTGTGGAAATATTCAGGCTTGGAAAGACAGCTGAAGTCAGTACTTTTCACTTATTTTAGGATATATTGACACAAATGAGATTATCCAGAACGTGAAATGTTTTCCTGTGATGTTTGGTGACATCAGAAAAAGTCGAAACTTGTTTCATAATAATTCATTAATGGGAAATTATTTTTTCCTGATAAACGAAGTGGATGACAGTTCTTCCAACGCTAGAAAGTGGATGAACAATTGCTTGGTGGTTCGAAACCAATTGAACGGAGAAATTGCTGGGTATTTGGGTCCTCATTTATTGATACACAGAGCTGGTATCTTTCATTTCTACCAGGGTCGCCACAAGCAGGCAAGCGACGAGTATTTCGAAGGAAAGGCGTGTTCAGGAGGAGGCGGTGAATATGGCCATCCATGATTTTCCTCTTGTAGAATCCGCTATTCCGAGCAACAAATCAATCCCAGTAATAATGATTTAAAGTTCGATTTTTGACGATTACAGAAAAAGATTCGGCTGTTTATATACTGAAAGTTTTCACAATTACTTACTTTAACTATTTCTCAAGAATTCTCGACCAAGACGCAAACCTACTTTACCAATATCAAGCTTCCAAGTCCTTTCTTTCGGATGTTATTGTGTTTAAGGTAGTCCTCACTGATTGTAAACAAAAAAAAAAACTCCGAGAGATCGAGTTGAAATCCAGTATTTCATTGAAAAATGACAGCTTAAAGGTTCAAACAGAATTTCGTGACGAAATATGATCAGAACATCGCAAAATATCAAAATATTGGAGAAAAAAAATTAAATTTTATTTTTAAATTGTTCTAGCGATACGATCAACAAGACATTCGAACAAGGTTGTTCATCAGCAGTTTAAAACCAGAATTACTATGTGCCATTCTGATTGAATCAGTATTTTTGATTTATTCTGGAAACACAACTATACTATAGTCGTATCGATCTGAAATTTGGTACACTCTTGTGAAATATAGGGTTCAAAATCTGAGCAAAATTTCTTCAAATCTGAAGAATTGTTTTCGAAAAAATTTTGGTTTTTCAAATGGCCTCCGAAACCGTTTATCCGATTTTGCCCTTTAACGAACCTAACTGTTGCATTTTGGAATGCAACCTACCCTGGAAGCTTGAAATCGATATAGGATTCTCCGTACGCATGTAATCGTGCCAACGGCCGATAAGCCGGTCAGGCTTGATCGATTTAGACACCAAATTCGTCCAACCTAATCGTTTGGGAGCATTTTCGGGAAAAAATTCGAAAATTACAGAAATTCGGACAAGACGATAGCACGCTGCTCCCTAGAACATGCGCGCGAAAATCTGATCAACATGAAACATGACGCGCACACACGCAAAAGAAGAAAGTCTTTGCCAATGATAATCTTGTCCACAGAGGCGATAAAATAGACATCCTTGAAAACTATATTGAAATTCACATTTCCGTCGAAAAAATCACTGCGAACAACGGAGATACAACAAACAATGATTTTTATGAAAAATATAAAATTGGATAAAATTAGATTTTTATCATAGAGCCTGATTGATTTATGGTTAATTTTCAATGTTCCATAACTCATAATAATAGAAGTCTATAATTTCATCTCAGATTATTCCAGTCTGAAAAAACATTCCACAGAGTTTTAACATATTCACTTCGCGAAACTTCATCATAGAATCATTCGATTTTGCCTATGGATTCTTTTATTAATTCACAAATTTTCAGCAGAATATTGTTGAATGTCCTCGAAATAGTCTGTATACATAATGCCCGTTCCAAGTGGCAAATGAAAGTGGAACTGCGAGACTCATTTTTACAGGTAAGTATATGAAGACTGACAATCTTATCTTATCAACGGCAAAATAATAAAACAGAGTAGGTAACTTTAGTGTGTGTTTGTTTATTCTAACGGGGATTAAACTCGCATAGTTTTCATCAAAAATGTAAAAATATCATAAATTTCAAAATGATTTACCCTCATTTATTTTTCCAAATTTCCAAAATTCAGGATTGTCCAAGAGTGTCACGAAAATTAGAACTGTTTATTTTTTAACAGTAGGCTCCTATGAAATATGAAATTGCAAATAATATTCACAGGGTAAGGGATATTTCACTACAAACAGAATAATATATCACAAAGATCAAGTTGCATGCATAATGGTGAAATATCTGGGGACAACAATAGACACGTGAATTTGGGATAGAAAAGATATGGAAAATATCCTCAATGTACTCAGACAAACGAAAGTTTGATTTTTTTGACACTTTTGAGAGAAAGGACCAAGAGTCTTGAAATTTTCAGGGTAGGATTTGATCCTGAATATCTCGGTTAATGACCCAAATCTGCCCAATTGGTTTCGTGTTACAGTCATTTGAAATTTCGATAACCCGAAAAAATATTTATATGATCGAAATGAAACTTGGTTGGAAGTTGAACAGTGTCAATAAGAAGAAGTATCCATGGAAAATTCGAAAAAAAATTTTTTTTTCAGAATTTTCATATTTCACTTAAGTTTGACTGAAATTTTCAAGTCGCCGTTTCGCAATTTGAACAAGCGCGTGAAAGCTGCTAGCTTCACGTCAGTGCTTTTCTAGGTTTTTTCAATTGTAGAAGTAGATATAAAATGAAATTGAAAATTCAACAGTTATGCTTGTTGTACAACGGCATTCAAGATCAGAAATCTTCTCGAAATTTCATATCAAGATATTTATTTTTCCGAAAGTGCTTGTGTTATCGGATGGACCAACTTCGTTATGAATTTCGAAAAATGTATTTGGGTAAAATGTTAGCTCCCTACAACAAGACGTAATAAGCTATTAATGAACGATAGCATGCTATCACGCCTCCCAAAGCAATTAAACGTGGTCGACATAAATTACACGAAATTTTTTTTTCACAATCAGTTGGAAAGTAGCTGTCGAAATAACTTATCGAATAATACAATACGCACGACTCTAAAATGTTGTCACTAAATATCAATAAATTTTTTAATGTAAGTTATGCAGGTATTCTTTTTTTCATTCTTTGAAGGAATTTCATACTAATGGAAGCGTTTCGTAATGGAGTTCTAGGGAACAGCGTGCAATAATTTTGTCCAAATGACTGCAATTTTAGAATTTGGAGACGAAATTGGTCTCAAACGATGAGCTGTAAATCGAGAAACCGAAGTCAAAATCGATTCTGTCCCGCCGTCCGTCCGTCTGTTGCCACGGTATCTTGAGAACGAAAAGAGCTACGAACTTGTAACTTTCCAGGTCGGCTGCAATGCGCCAGTTTGGATCGTTAATGGGCTGAATCGGCTATATGATTTTTGAGTCATACAGATTTGAATTTTTAACAATATTTCCTCAATATCTCAGGAACTACTCATGCAATCAGATTGAAACTTTATAATGACTTGAAGAATAACGACGCGCAACAGCTTGCAAAATTTTGTTGGCATGGTATTTCTAGTGAATCTGAAAAAATACTTTTTCGAGAATGATCTTTATTTTCTTTGAGAATTTGTTTTTCAAAATTCATCATATTTCAACGAAAGATGAAGTCACTATTTCTTAACATGTTACCAAGGTTCATTTCGATCGGATTTTAGTATTCGTAGGTATTGGGAAAAAATAAGTACATACAGGGTAATTCCGGAGGGGACCGTCAGATTCAAAGGGTAAGTTTATACTAATCGAGACAGTCTCGAAACAATCTTCGGTTTATGGTTGGGGGACTCAATTGGTGATTACTAGGTGATTTGTCTGATCCGACTGATTTTACTTTCATCAATAACTTTGATGTGGCTCATCCGATTTTGATCAAATTTCCATTATAGTACAATATGAATGAACAAATTCAAACACTCTTAAAATTTTTTCAGAATACGCTGTTGTTATTTTGGTCATTTCAGATTGGTTGTGCAGGTTGCAAAAACACCCTGTGTATTGCGTTTTCAAAACTCCACTTTGCGTTATAGATCCTTCCATTAAGGGACAATATTCAGGTGTATATAATTTTTTTGATATACTTAAAGTTTTCCGAAAAACATTTTTCAAAAAAGGTAAATTTCGAAATTTCACTCCAACCGATTATTTTTCTGATAACTTTTGCATAGCTCATTTAAAATTGATGAAATTTTCAGTATAGTGCAATCTGAATGAGTATATCCAATTATTCTAACAGTTTCCCGAAATGCACGTATGTTATTGTGATAAATTAAAATTAATTGTGCAGGTTAAAAAAACAACCTGTGCATTGCGATTCCAAATCTTTTTTATCCGTTTGAGATTCAACAATAATGAGTCATTATTCAGCTGTTTTTTATTTTTTTGGCACACTTCGGGTTTTCCGAGAAAAAAATTTCAAGGAAAAACATTATCGAAATTTCGTTCAAAAGCAGTGAGAATATTCTGCACTGGGTAGTGATGCTGTATCGTCCAAGGATGCAAAGCTGTTCGTCAGTTCGAAAAATATATATTATTATTTTTAATTCAAAATTCGTATTGAATTGCTCTTATTCTGTATCATTCAATTCAGGAAATTGCTCAATTTAATTTTTTGCACCCCTCTGCTTTTCTATGAAAGGATTATTATTTCTATGAAAATCGTTCGTTCAGTGATTTCGTTCAATAATGTACTCATTTCCATATGAAGTCATTGTCTTAATTAAACGATTTCACACAGAATATGAACAATTAAATATAAATCAGGAATTTGAATATTTTAGAAATTAGAAGTCGCTTTGCATCCTTGGAATATACTACTTTACTGCGTTATTACTATACCTAGTGCAATATTCCCACTGCTTTGAAGCGAAATTTCATTAATGTTCTTCTCTGAAATGTTTTTCTTGGAAAACCGGAAGCGTGCCAGAAAAATTAGAAACACCTGAATAATGACTAATAATTGCAGAATCTCAAAGGGATGAAGAAGATTCGGAAACGAAATGTACAGGGTTTTTTGAACCTGCACAATTAATTTCAAATTATTAAAATAACATACCTCCATTTTGGGAAAATGTTGAAACTACATATTGAATGTACTCATTCATATCTGCACTACACTTAAAATTTCATCCAGATTGGATAAGCCATACCAAAATTATCCAGAAATGTAGAATCGGTTGGAGTGAAATTTCGAAATTTCCCTTTATTGAAAAACGTTTTCCGGAAAACTGGAGTTTTGCCAAAAAAATTGAATACACCTGACTAATGGTAGAATCTGAAACGGTTAGCGAAGTTTTGGAACTGCTTTTCACCCTGCACAACCTATCTGAAACTATACCAAAATAACAACAACGTCTTTCGAAAAAATTTTAAGGATTTTCGTATTGTATTTGAAAACTCAATGGTTTACCTAAATAATCTGGAAAAGCACTGACGTGATGTCAGCAGCTTCAACGCGCTTGTTCATATTGCGAAATGGCGACTTGGAAATTTCAGTGAAAATTAAATGAAATATGAGAATTTAAAGAGAATAATTTATTCGAAATTTTTCAAGGATAATTCTTCTCATTGGCACTAATAATGTTCCAAGTTTCATTTCAACCAGATGAATATTTTCGAGTTATTGAAAAATCAAAATTTCAAATGGCTGTAACACAAAAATCATCTGGCAGATTTGGCCCATTAACGAACTCAACCGAGGTATTTAGGATCAAAACATAACCGGACAGAATCCAATTCGACCAAGGATTAGTCATCCCTGAACAGCCTAGTCGTTTGAGACCGATTTCAGCCCAAAACTCGAAAATTACAGACATTGTGACGTTACGATAATGCGCTGTGCCCTAGAACAAGCGCGTTAAGGGCCGTATTTATAGTTGCTCCTTGAGGCTTCCTTACTGGAGGCCGCCTTGAATTTGCTTTTCTATGCAAAAAAACTTGAATTTGTTTGCATAGAAAAGCAAATTCAAGGCGACCTTCAGTAAGGAAGCCTCAAGGAGCAACTATAAATACGGCCCTTAAAGTATCTAAGTTTGTATAGTCACAAAATTATTATTGATTAATGACTGAAAATTAATCGGAGACACAATGGAAATTGATATTTTTTTAGTGCATTTTATATGCATATTTCACCCTTTTTAAGTGCATATTTGCATGCATATTTTTCCAGTTTGTTAATGCATATAATCCGATTTCCAGATATTTGGAGTGAAATTTCCTAAAGTATTTTTCTGAAAGATTGGAATAATCTGTCCATACTTCAGAGAACAGAAAACGTAATGTTGGTTCTGTTCGGATCATCCGATCAATAATATTTCCATTCTCGAATTGATCGAAAATAATGCAACTTGCTAGTGACCATGTTATCTCTCCAAACATAAAATCCATAAAATACCCATTTCCCTCCACAGAATCTGCTTCTCGCGTGTAATAGAACCGAAAACAATGATTCTTATCGAAATCGCGCTTTTGCATACGGTACATTTAATTTATTGCCATGAATGGACTATTGACTCATTCAAAACCTGTTTCTCTTTTCCTATAATGCGCCACTTCATGCCTTTAAACGAATTTCCAGACATTCGACCACTCTACTCGGAATCGCAGATGTTTCAGCTATTTTTCTGGACGATGCCGAGCGTTATTTAGGTTATTTCACAATTTCCAGAAACCCGTTATCTGGAAATGAGGGTTATTCCGTTTTGCGTCAGGCGGGCGAAGAACTGAAGGACGAGGTTTTAATGATACAGGAAAAAGCCGACGAAAATACCCACTGTATCCGGGAAGATGTGAATGAAATTACTGCGTGATTCCACTAATACCTCCTATTTCTCTTCTAATTGTTTTCGGAAATGAATATTTATTTAAATCACGTATAAAACGTATCATACTAGTATTTCGATCGTCTTCGTTATCTGTCGATGATAAGGCGTGCGAAAATGATTTCTTTGTACAGGGTGGACCAAATTGGACACTATTGAAGGGGGGGTCCTATTCCTGAACTAAATCTACGAAAATTGATGTCGGTGTCTGAGCGCCAATTTTCGTGAGAAACTCATTGGCGAAAACTGCAACTTCATAGCTATCACCGTTACATAGTTACCGGGGGTTTTCCGAAATTTTGCTCCAACTATTTTTCTGTTGAAAATTTTATTTCTGTAAAATATTCTCGTAACAACTCCTCACGTGAAATTCAATGAAGTTAACAGAATTTTCTTTAAACTGATATTTTATAAGATATCACTAGGAATTTTTTTTTCGAATGAGACACTGTATATTTTTACATATTTCGATAGAGCTTGGAAATACGATTGCCAAAATGGAGCATACTTGATATTCTTCCCGAGTTATGATCGAGATATTGAATTTTCAACTTTCATCATTAGGTAGTCTTTGAAGGATGCAAGGGTGGAAGGAAAGAATGGAAATGTTATCAAACGTTTATTGAAACAATTAATGTTCTGTTTAGTTCGCAAGTTCTATTCAGCTGTCTGCAATGAAATACGAAAATTATGAGAAGTGGGACATGTTAGTATGTTTTATACAAACCGTAGAAAAAGCAGAGACAGTGAAGTCAGGAGCGTTTACGAGCTTGTTCAAATTCTAACTATCAAATCAACACGAAGTTTTCACCTAGCTGCGTGTTGATAATCTCCACCTGATTACGAAGTTTCAATCTGATTACATCCGTACTTCTAGAGATATTGCGGAAATAACGTTCAAATTCCAAATAAAAACGAAATTTGGCACATTTTCTTCCTTATATATCCGAAAGTAAACTCGGATCGAATTGAAATGTGGAAAATTGTTGTTAAATGCTGACTATAAAGTTTGTACCAAATTCCATTGAAATCTAATCAATATTTACATAGAAAAAAATTTCATCAAAAATTAAAAAAAATTTCGAATAAACTTTTTTCTAATTCGCCAACTACTGGATCCACAGGAAATTTTGCTCTTAGTTGCGCGTTGGTATTCCAAAACTGTCCACGAAGTTGCAATTTGATAGAGTCAATACTTCATGAGATATCTAAGAATTAACCTAAAAATTACAAATGGGCCTAACTCCGAAACTATCTAACCGATTCCATCCATTAACGAACCTAACCGAGAGTCGCTAATGACTTCTACATGAACCTTGAAATCATCATTTTTACGTGCTTGTTCTAGGGACCAGCTCGTTATAATTTCGTTACGATGTCTGTAATTTTCGAATTTTTAGCCGAAAATGATCTTAAACGATTGTTTTGAACTCCCTGAAGAAGAATCCGTGGTAAAATTCAATTATGTCCATCTGTATGTGCTCTGACTTTCGAAGGAGAATACTCAGCAACTGGAAATTATCGGATAAGGTTGGGAGTCCAAATATCTCGGTTGAGTTCGTTGATGGGTAAAATTGGTTGGAGAGTATCGGAGTTAGGCACGTTTAAAATTTTGAGATTAATTCCTCGATATCTCATGAAGTATTGACTCGATCAAACTGAAACTTCGTGGACAGTTTTGGTATACCAACGCGGAACTTAGAGTGAAATTTCGTTTGGATCCAGTTGTTAGAAAATTCAAGAAAAAATTATTCGAAAATTTGGCCAAACCTCAGAGTCAGTATTTAACAACAATTTTCCAAATTTCAATTCGATCCGATATTTACTTTCGGAGATATTAGGAAAAAAATGTGCCAAATTTAGTTGTTATTTGGAATTTTAACTTAATTTCCGCAATATATCTAGAAGTTCAAATGCGATCATATTGAAACTTCGTTATCAGGTGCAGATTACCAACACGCAACTAGGTTCAAAATTTCGTGTTGATCTAATAGTTAGAATTTGAACAAGCGCGTAAAAGCTCCTGGCCTCACGTCAGTGCTTTTCTGTGATTGCTGTGATTGCTGGAAACTGTCAAGCTCAGGAGAAACGTCAAAAGTTTCACTTGATCTATGCATGGAGAGTATAATATTCATTATACACCGCTGTTATCCACGACTTGATTAATGACTGTCATTTTCTTTCAACAAGAGCCATCGAAATAAATATTTTATTCAATGGTCGTGGACAAAAAATATTATAATCGTATTTGCTTACTAGTAGCTAATTCGAGGCCACCCAAACATCCTCGTATAATGTCGATATTTCAAGGAAATGAAAATTGAAAATCAACACCTAGACATGTCTATTTTTTCAACATAATGACGTATCAGAAATTGCATTCTTCCACCCAGTAATACGAGACGAATCAAAGAGAAGCTATATATGGTTATTCTTGTTACTCCAGTGAGTAACTAACCCTTTGTGTAAAGAAACGCCCTTTTGTTGTTGACTGAAATGAGGCAACATGTGCCAAGCACTAGAAACCTATCGGCTTTCTTTTGTCAGTAGGTGCCACAGAGAAAAAACAAGTGATATTCATTTGTTCAGCGTAACTCATACCTATGAGCAACAGGTAAGGCCAGTGGCGTATCAGATAGTGGCAGGGTGGCGATTCAAATGAAAATCAATGTGCTCTCAAAGGTATCATGGGTTCCAAGGCAAATCCCTAAGATGTTAGTTTTAATTTCAATTTTAATCGGTAAACTCTGATTAGATGACCTCTGATTAGATGGGTAGATAATTGATATAATCTAGGTACATATACCATATCAGTACATAATGTCATGACTTCATCACAGTTTCTTGGGCATAATCTTGGACAACAGACTAGATTGGGCGTCGCATATCGATCTCTTGTGTGCTAAACTATCTAGAAGCTTGTATTTGCTGAGGAAGCTGCGGAATTGTGGGACTCACGAGATGATGAGATCTGCTTATTTTGCGAGCTTCCAGAGTGTGATGCAATATGGTATTCTCCTATGGGGTAATGCATCGGAAGCTACGAGAGTTTTTATTCTGCAGAAGAAGGCTATTCGAATTATTTTTGGTATCGGCAGAAGAGAGTCATGTAAGCCAGTTTATATAAGACATGAAATACTCACCTTGCCATCACTGTATATGAAAGAGTGTTTAAAATATGTACACCACAACAGAAACAGCTTGACACGAAACGGATCATGTCACTTTTATGAAACTAGATGCAGGAATGACCTGAGTACACCTTTGCACAGGAAGAAGAAAACCCAGAATTTTTCCACCTACTGGGAATAAAAATGTTTAACAAGCTACCAACTGTAATGAAGGAGTTACCCGAAAAACCTTTCATGAAGAGCATAAAAAAATTATTGTGTTCAAATGGTTTTTATACCACAGAAGAATTTTTGAGTTTTAATATGCCTTAGAATTTTTTGTTTGGAGTTTGACAAACCATGTAATTTTTGATGGCAATAAATTACTTATTAATTATGACAGTTGACAAAAAAAGCAAAATATTTACTTTTTGATAGCTTGCTAGAGGGGACAGCTGTGACCCTATTTGGCTTAATTCACTCAAAAAAGAGGTAGAATTAAAAAACTTCCAAACCAAATGAATCTTTGTTGCTGTGTTTTCTCAAAAATGTCATGACGAAAGTCTCAAATCAAAACGAAAAATCGAAGGAAAATAATTCTTAAAATTTTCTCCTATGTCTAACGAAATCGAAAAAAAATTTTTCTTGAAATTTTCTCCTTTGTCTGATGAAAGAGTCATATTTGTACTCTGAAACCTCACAATTCGCTTTGTTTATCGTTTGTATTGTTCTTGTATTGTTCATTAGGCAATCTGTCTTCCAAAAAACTGCCCTTGACAAAAAGTTTAATCCCGCAATCTACAATGGCCTGTTTCATGAAAAAACTATTTTTATTTGATTTTTAATAGTTCTGTTTCAGATATTGGGAGTGAAAACCCAGAACAAACCTTAAAAATGATACAAAATCCTAACAAAATAAGCTTTAATCGATACTTACACGATAACTGTCGAACGGAACAAGCTGCGAATGGAAACTGCCAAGTAAGGTCGCGCATCAGAATGCAACGGCTCAGTTCATTAATGGGTCAAATCGGCCAAATGGTTTCGGGCTTATAGTCATTTTAACGTATGAGATATTTTCGGCAATATCTCAGGAACTACTATTAGCGATGAAATTGAAGATTGGTAGTTCGTTGTATCGCATTGACCTACAAATATAGGCAATACCTTTTCGGGATCGCATAGTTAGTGAATTTATAGAAATTTCCTTCTTTTTTTGAAGAATTCATTTTAGAAAACTATCCATCAGATTCGGACTAAATTTTGCACGTATCTCAAACTCCATATTTCATAAGCAGGTATCGTTCATATTTCTGGGATAACTCATAAAATACTAATCAGGATAGAATTTGGCTGCTGGTTCAAAATGCTGATGCACAACTTTGTGCTAAATTTCGTGAAGATCGTAGCAAAAAATCAATTATAAAAAATTTCTTCAGACAGTTTTCGCATTGACCTTGAATACTTAATTTCATAACAGTGTATTAAGTTTCAGTAACATCCAATTTTAATTTTTGGGATAATTTTGGGAAAAAATATGTCTAGTTGTATCGTTGTTTCCTAGCTATCGTTGGTATTTCCGGAATAACTTAAAAATGACTAATCCAATAAAACTTGGTCTCCCGACTTCGCGCCGATGCTATTCTTCAATTTCTGCTTTAGTCAAAACAACAATCCTGTGGGGGCAAACGGCTAGAACTTTTTTCACTATACTAGGAGAAATAAAAATAGTTGGGCTACTAGTGACATTGTCAAGATTCACAAGTAGTGATTCATCAGCAAAAAACAAAAACGTTGGTTGAGATCGTTCACATTGAGGGTGGGCACTTTGCAATGCATTGACAAGGGCTTCAACGGTTATAGTTACGCCACTGGGTAGGGTATTTTATTTTATAGAGTAGGTGAGAATACAGGGACGTACTGAAAGTGAGATGATACAGTATATTATTTTCTTCTCTTTGGTTTTGACAGTTTCAAGCCTCGCTGGTTATATACCTGTCAAGAAATATCATAAAATGACTACACCCAATTATTAGTTGAAGTTTATGACCATCCTATTCCGACAATGATCCAGATCTGAGGAGTTGTTTGGAAAATTTGAGGCATTTTGACGTATTGTCTAGAACTCTTCATTCATTGAGAAATAATATTTGTTTTGACGGATTTAGTTGAAATACACTATTCGATACAAATCTGGAGTCTTGTTGGCGGATAATAGGAGTTTTGATTTATAAATTTTCCCCTCCACTTGATTCATAGGAATTTATCATTTGGATTCACGCGAAATATCAGCTATGAAGAGTTGAATATACTTGGTACAAACATCTAAAAATAGTTTTTCAAGAGTAACAATGATCGTTTCAGAGAAACGGAAAATTAACAGAAAAATATGATAAATTAACACAAAATCTCCAATTTTTTTCTGGTTTTTACATTCGACGTGTTCTAATTGCATGCTGATTTTAGATTTTCCTCTGAAGTTTTGACAATGTATTCTCATAACAGAACTGTAACTTCATGAAAAATTGATTTGAGTATTAGTTCATTTAGTCATTTAGGCTCTGATTACGATTTTATAAACTCAATATTGATTAATCTGTCACTACCATAGTATTTCATAGGTCTCGAAGATGTCAAAAAATAGTGAATAACTTGGAATTACTCCATTTTGAATCGAGATTAAGGCCTCGTGTAAAATTTGTAGAAATTTTCATATCAGATAATATCATAGGAATACTATATCGATAAATCAAATAGAAAATTAACAAATATTTCCACTTTGATCTCAATCAAAGGGTGGATTATGGTTTATGAAATTTCAATTCTGTTTTCGTTCTTGAAATGATTAAACGGGTTGATTAGTACCTACTCCGATTCTGATGAAAAACTTTTGGAGGAAACTATTCATTGAATTTATTCGAGACTGAAAATTCAAGGCAGAAGTAATTATTATCTATATATGTATATTTCCCAATCCTCAATTAATAAGTCTGGTATTTGAAAATGATATTCTAAGAAATATTTGCGTCTTTATATGAGCCGTGGATATGATGTTCGAATGAGAGCTCATCGTCATTGTAAATCCACTTGACTTTCAACACGATCGTCTCTGTATTTTTGTACATTGCGATTACAAACTTCAAATGCGTTCATCTTCTAAATCGTCAGCCAGATCTTGTCCATTCTGAACTTGACCTTCGTATTTAGGCTTCAAACCTACCCCAAAAATTTCCAGTCTCTGAGTAATCCCCTTGCAATAAAGATATCGTGTTAACAGTTGATCGGAGGCCTGAAATGGAAACTCCAATTTTATGCTCCAAAACCACTAACGAAGCAATAGCACTTAATAGATATATCGAAAATTACAGATAAAAAACTTCGGACAACTTTGTGCAAAATTTCGTGATGATCATCAGAACAATTTGAAAAAAAAATAAAAATTTTTAATTTGTGCAAATATTCAATTTTCTGTGATCATCTGATCATATCATGCACATACTGTCATTTTTCGAAGAAGAACTGGATTTCAATTCGATCTAATCTGTATTTTTGGCAGTATTGGAAAAATAAAATTTTGAATTGGGTGGATTTCAACCATTCACGAATTCGGCCTTCCTAATTAAGGTCCAAACCTACTCTACAAATATCGAGTTTCTAAGTTGTTGCATTCGACTTGGTGCTCGATATTTGTAGAGTATGTTTGGAGCTTAATCACGAAGGTCGAATTCGTCAATCGGTAAAATCCACCCAATGATTCCGCAGCTTTACCCATTCAAAATTCTATTTTCCCAATATTTCCAAAAATACAGATAAAATAGAAATTAAATCCAGTACTTTATCGAAAAATAACAGTTCGAAGGTTCATACAAAATTTAATGAGGACAATATGATGAGAAGATCACAGAATATTAAATATCTGAAGAAAAAATTTTGAATTTTTTTTTGAATGGTTCTGATCACACGATCATCACGAAATTTTGCACAATGTTGTCCTTCAACACCTCCAAACTAGCTGCGAAGTTTCATCACGATTGAATAAGTATTTCTTGATTTATACCGAAAAAACCAACGATATCGAGAAGAAAACCACGGAATTCCACAAATTTTTTCCCAATATCTCCAAAACTAATAGCCGTATTAAATTGAAATTTGGAACACTGCTGTGAAATATGAAGTTCAAGGTTTAACTGAAATTTATCTCGAATATGAACAATAGTTTCAGAAAAAAATTTTGTAAAAATTTTTTTTCAATATAGTAAGCATACAATTCCGACGAAATTTTGCACAAAGTTTCGCGTCGTTATGCTTCAACTAACTGCCAAGTTTCAATTCAATCGCTGCAGTTGTTCCTGTGATATGAGGAAAATATCCTCAGAATTTCAAATCACTATAACTCTGAAACTATTTGGCCGATTCGGCCCATTAACGGACTTAACCTTCGTATTTTAATATGCAACCCTTCCTGGAATTTTCAAGTCGATAGAATCATCCGTTATCGTGGTGACGGCCGGCCGGCCGGACAGAATCGATTTTGACATCGGATTCGTCATCAGTGAGTCCAACCTAGTTGTTTAAGACCATTTTCGGCTCAATCATCGAAAATACAGACATTTGGACAAAACGATAGCAGGCTGTTCCCCTAGAACATGCGGGCAAAAAAACACGGTGTTCCCTAGAACAAGCGCCAGATGGTGAATATTCGGAATATACCCACTTCAAAATGTGAATTAGAAAATATTTTGAAAAAAACCTAGAAAAGCACTGACTTGAAGTCATCAGCTTTTGAGCGCATGTTTCCTTTTGGTGTTATCTTTTGAACATGCGCGCAAGAGCTGTTGACTTCACGTCAGTGCATCCCTAGGTTTTTTTTGAGTTATTCCGGAATTTGCGAGCAAAAAAAACTACACCCAGGAAAAAAACTACTAAATTTGACATATTTTTTTCAAAAATCTCCGGAAATTATAATTTTATCGAACTGAAATTTGGTAAAATGCTCTGAAATATGAAGCTCAAAGTCTGAGCTGAATTTTCTCCAAATATCATGAACAGTTCGCGAAAAAAAAAATTTCGAAAATTTTTTTTTATTTACTGACAGCATGATCTCAACAATATTTCACGAAAAGTTGCGCGTCGTTATTCTCCAACTGACTGCCAAATTTCGATTCAATCGTTCCAGTAGTTCCCGAATTATCACGGAAATAACCTCAGTACTTCAAAATGCTCTAACTCCGAAACCATTCGGCCGATTTTGCCCATAAACAATCTTAACAAAACGATAGACAAAACGATACCACGCTGTTCCCCACAACATGCGCGAAAAAATGCAAGCGGTGCTATGGAAACCAAAAAACACCAAGAATTTTAGTATCAATAAATTGGTTCTTAATGAATATTTCTTCCAAGCGGGTATGGGTCAAATACTCCACAAACAAAGTGGAGAAATTCCCCAACGTGCTTCGAAAAAAATAAGACTGTTATCATCTGAATAAATAACGATAGACAGTAAGCTGATACCTACTTGAAGTTGCTGATAAGAGAAGAGAGGAAATATCATAGGCTGATGCTTCCTACTTGACAAGTAAATGGGTCCATCATTTCACTAAATATGATTTAATACAAATTGTATGGAGTATGTTAATTTAAAGCAAATATGTTTATGTAGATTGGTCAATTTGCTTTCGATCGGCTGGTACCTATTAACAGTTAAACGGATTGAATATAAACAAGTCTTATACCATTTATCATATACACTCCGAATAGCATAAATATTATAATTATTTAATGTAGTATTAAGCAATGGGAGACTTAGGTAAAAGTTGCCAACCGAAAATTTTGAAAATTATAATAATAACAACTTAGGTAGGGAAATTTTAGAACGAATTCGTCATGGACATTGAGGTTAGCGTTATTCATAAATATCCATAAACTGCTCCTCGACTTTTCAAATCAGGTCACTAGATTCAAATATGGATATTTGAGAAAATCATGTTCTATTGCATGAAAATTGTGGTGGAGCTCCTGATTTCAGCTCAAAAGTTTCAATGTAGTTTATATAGGATATGGTCAGGTAATCAACTTGCTTATTTCGGTTCCTCGTTTTTCATTCTTTAATTGAATGGTTCCAAAAAAACCTTGAAAAGCACTGCCGTGTAGACAGCAGCTTTTGCGCGCATGCTCAATGAAGATGACCGATTTGGCAACGAATTTGAACATGCGCGCAAAAGCTGCTGCTTTCACGGCAGTGCTCCTGAAGGTTTTTTTCGATGAAGCACTGAATTTCAAGTCGATCTAATCAATATTACTGAAATATCGGGAAAATGAAACTTTGAATCGGTATATCTGAGGAATCATTGGGCGGATTTCACCCAATCACGAATTCGACCTTCGTTATTAAGCCCCAAACCTACTCTACAAATAGTATAGAGTTTCTAAGTCGTAACTTCCGAAAGCAACAACTTAGAAATTCCATATTTATAGAGTAGGTTTGGACCTTAATAACGGAGGCCGAATTCGTGAATGGTTAAAATTTACGCAATGATTCCGCAGATATACCCATTCCAAATTTTAATTTCCCAATATTTCCAAAAATACAGATTAGATCGAATTGAAATCCAGTACTTCTTCGAAAAATGACAGTTCGAAGGTTCATATAGAATTTCATGAGGATGATATGATCAGATGACCACAGAATATTGAATATTTGCAAAAATTAAAAATTTTCATTTTTTTAAAAATTGTTCTGAAGACACGATTATCACGAAATTTTGCACAAAGTTGTCCATCAGTATTTCCAAGCAAGCTGCCAAGTTTTATCACGATTGAAATAGTATTCTTTGAGTTAATCCGGAAAAAAATCGAAAATGCGAAGAAACAGTCCTCTATAATATTGCTCTATGGTTGGAAAATGAATTAATTCAATGTTCTATCCAGATACTCTACGATCAAAGAAAATTCCAGCAAAACTTTATAGACCTAGACTCAGTATAATAAGAGTTAGAACGGAAGGCGCACCCCCCGCATGGGACTGAAACAGAATATGTGTCACTTCTGTCCAAGTGGTCAATTCCAAATTGAAATTTTTTTTAAGGATTTGTAATAACTACAAAAATTCATACCACTATTACTATCGAACCGATGTCAAAACGCAAAAAAATTTTTTCGTTGAATTTTTTTTTTTTTCAATTCGATATCTCTTTCGACATTATTCCAGTCGAAATTAAACCGAAAGTCATGGACACACATTGATCATTTCAGTCGGGGGAACAATATTTGATATCAATATCCAAAATTGCAATCCGGTATCTTGAAAAATAATGTGAGTGTATGCATCACACCCTTGCCCTAAAATGGATATTTTCTGAGTTATTCTCAAAAAACTGTTTTTCGTCTTGAATTTTCAGCTATTTCTTTTCCCTTCACGCCAAAAAGATGAAATTTTCAGGAACTGTTATTTGAACCATGCTGTAGATTTTTCACCCCTTCTTGAAACCGAATTCAAGTTACTATTAGGAGAACCATGGCAAACTCTCGCAGTTATAACTAGAGAAGATGCTCAAAGTTTTGACCGTTAATTTCTAGACATTTATTTATACGTCTCAGGAATGCTTCGTGCGTTGCTCTTCTTATTTCATCGGGAGGAAGAGATCTGCAAAAGTGTTTAAAAACCAAATTGAGTTTCAAAACTATGAATCTAAAAATCTAAACAAACCTGAACGCATTTCTGACTCGTTCTATGCAGTCCTCTTTATCAGTCAGGGGAGTTGAGTAGACAATATTTTTTATCCTACCCCAAACATAATAGTCTAAAGGAGTTAAATCGGGAGAACGTGGTGGCCAAAGATGTGGACCATTGTTCGCCAACCATCGATCTTCAAATAGCCTGTAGTTCATGAGCCGATTCCAGCGAACAGTTCCGGAGTTATACCATTAATAAATTTTGATTTTTCCTTCATATCTCAAGAAGTACTGACACGATCAGATTCAATCTTCGTAGTTATTTGAAGAACACAGTGGTGTATTTTTCTGAAAAATTTCATGTTGATCGTATCAATAAAAATTGAAAAAAAATTTTCATGAAAATTTTCGAAACTTTTGTTGAAAATTTTTTTCCCAGAATCGATTCATCAGATTTCAATTAAATTTGACAAAGACCTTGAATTCAATATTAAACGAAAGTGTTTCAGTTCGATACAATATTTATTTCCTAAGATATTGGGATGAAACATGACAAAAATTACGAAGTTATTTTGCTCTGTATCGTTGTTATTTTTCCTTCAAAACTTCTATATTTTGGTCTATCATATGGTCCTCTCGAAGTTCTGCAAGAAACCTACAATCTCTCATTTCTCAATCAAGTATACTGGATTTAATATCATCTGTATGGTCCGAAATATAGGGAAGAAAATTCTGAATGGGCTTTTCTCGGAATCATTGAATAGACTCAGCCCATTCTTGAAGTCGGCTTCATCAGTAGGTACAACTTTATAATTTGAGAACATTATTTCCTTCATATGGAAAGCTGCATATATTTGACAGAAACCTAACGTTTTTGTTCCCTAGAACAAAAATTGAACATTCACGATGCTCGGTGAAAAAACAAGTTTTAAAAATTTAGTATTGAAACAATCCACAAAGAATATATATTAACTTGCTCCCAAGTAAAAACGCTGCAGATTTTTCCAACGGGTTTATTATTTTCTCAGTTAAATAACCCAATACCATTCATATCTTAAATAAAACTTATATATTTTTCATAATTCATTAGTTTTTCACAACACAAAAACCATATCCACAAAAAAACTCATGTGAAACATTGATATCTCAATAAATACTCTTGTTTAATTGAATAACATTTCCACATGCAGAACGCTCATTGAGAAGCATAATTTAAAGTAATATTTGGAATGAGAAGAGACGCTCCACAGTCGCTTCACGTCTAAAAATCTTACTTTTTTTCCACACCAACTAAGAGGTAGAGTAAATAGCTGTTTTTTTTGAGGTTGTTTTCCCTCTAGGACTAACCGACGTAAAGGTCTCGTATCAAAATGAAAATTTTCAGAAAATTCGGTTGCTCGGGGGTTTCCCAGATTTCTGGTTTGTGTAGTACATCAATCGTCAGAATGCGAATATCCTTTACTGGATTAAATCGATATCCAATATTTTTCTCACAGAGACTTTGCAATGAGGGTGGATATAAAAAAATAATGGACAGGAATGATAAAATATGACGCTATAAATACCAACAATTGATGAGTTTTCCGGTTTGTTATTGATTTTTTTTGCAGATATCCTCCAATTTGTTTTATCATATACATGGACATTATCTTATATATTCACCCTTATTTCAAACTATATTAGTACGAAAAATATTGGATTTCGATTGAAACCAGTAACGGGTATCCCCATGTCGAAGATAATTGTACTACGCAAACCAGAATTGATGGAAACCTCCGATCAATCGAATTTTTTGAAAATCTTCACTATTTTAAATAACGTTACTTAATTAGCGTTCTGGATGTGAAAGTGGTATTCAGTTATACAAGAGTAGTTACTGAGATTTCAATGTTTCGAATGAATTTTTTCATGGAATTGGTTTTTTGTATTGTGGAAAACCAATGATTTATGAATAATATATAAGTTTTATTTAAGATATGAATGAGCTCCATAAAGAAATTCAATATTAAATCCCGTAATCCACAGGGTGATTTCTATAAATAATAATTTTTAGTAGTTATGTTTCAGCTATTGGGAAAGAAAACCCAAAAATATTTAATTTGACCTACTTGGGATTATGAAATTGTTAAGAATATCGATAGGGCATTTGCACATTAAAATAATAAACGAATCCGTTGAAAATTTCTCGATATGTGTTGAAAATTTGGTAATCAATCTTTTCTTCTACTTTCAGATATATGATTTTGGATGAAAAGTTAACCGATTATTCCACTTAATCCCAATCTTAGAACCGAATACGATGATTCCTTTTCGGGATAATTGGAAATTTGCAGCGTTTTTCTTTATGATTCAGGGACCAGGTCAGAAATCATCTGGGTGAAAATTTTTAGGTTGAGTTATGCAACAGTAATCAACGTTGAGAGTTTCATGAAAATGCGGTGGTAAGATTTCAAGAAATATTTTTTTCCCTCCTACCCCTAGTTTTGAGCCCTTAGGGTACACCGATCCTGCTGAAAAGCTTGGAGGATCAATATCGAGCGACACAAGATTTTGCTACCAAATTTCATGGATTTCGGTTCAGTACTTTCAGAGATAAGCTCCGGACAAAGGACGGCGGACGGACGGGTTTTTCATTAATTCATTCAAATCTCCATACTTCTAAATGTGAACTGTGAAATTTTCAGGGGGTGTAATTTTTTTTTGGTAGTCACAGAGGTTTATTATTCGATTTTATCAAATAATAGACCAAAATCGGGTAGATATATCATTTAATATCCTCATAAATCATATGTGGAACAGGCAGATAAGGCGACACATGTTTCAACCCTTCAGGGGGCGTCTTCCCCAGAGAAAAACACTCAATACTTTGAATCAATAGCTAGGAAGAGATTTTCCAGTCCAAGAAATTAAATATCGCCCCCTGGAACTTTAAGTTGAAACTCTAGGCATTATTGAAATTAATTAATTAATTTGAGGGTGTTTTCTATAATATCACATCCAAAAACTGAAACTATTAAACTTAAATGAAATTTTTCTTTATGGAGAACGCCCTTGCGAATTGCACGATCAAAATAAATATTTGCGAAGGGTAGTTTCGAAGAAAAAAGTCCCCTAATAAATAATACTGAAACAATGCAAGCGATTAACAAAACGAACTGTAACGTTTCAGAGACTGAATCTGACTCCTTCGGGCCGGTATTATAAAACTTAACTTTAACTTTAACTGGCAGTTTTGACAGTAATGTCCTTACACAACTGTCAAAACTGTCAGTTAAAGTTAAAGTTAAGTTTTATATTACCGACCCTTAATCAGACAAACGGGATAATCTGCAGATGTATTTTCTTTCGATTATTTTCGACTTCGGTCAAAATTGGCATTCTCAAAAAAATCACAGCAACACAGATCCTATTTATATGAAAGTTCTTCAATTCTAACTCTTTCTTCACTAAATTCAGCCAAATATGGTCCATTTCTACAGAACAATGGGCAAAATAACTCTCACCATTCAGCAGAATACAGATGGACTCTTTAATTTTTTTCCTATTCAAAGTATCTGGTTCCGACATCAGTATTTTTGTTTTATACCAATCTATCACGTGGTTTCCAATTGTCGAACATACATTTTTCTCTATTCGGGATCTTTGTATGTCTCTATACGTTAAGTTGTTTTTGTGTTCTCGGTTTATGATATCTAACGGCCGTCATGATTCCTCAGTATATGTCTTTGCGCAAATACAGGAAATACTATAGAGATTTTTTTTTATTTTTGCTTCTCGTTAATTGGTTTGGTTTAAGTTAGTATGGATCTGAAATTATTTTTCTATTTGAAAACCGTTCTTACATTGAATTTAGCACTAATTTTTTAAAACTCTGAAACATTACAGTTCATTTCATTGATCGTTTGCATCATTTCATTCAAAAGGCAACTCTTTTCCAATAAATTTCCTTGACAAATAGCTTAATCCTGAAATCCGTAGGGGCGTTTTCCATAAAAAATTTTTTTTAATTTTTGATAGTTCTGCTTTAGATACTGGGAGTGAAAACCCAGGAAACACCTACGAACTAATGCAAAATTCTCTCAAAATAAGTTTCAAGTCTCTAAGATTTTCGTTTATATGCGCTTGTTCTAAGGAACACGTCACAATGTCTGTAATTTTAGATTTTGACCCGAAAATGGTCTCGAACGATTAGGTTTGACTGTCTTAAGGAGTATCCGTGGTCAAATTCAATTATGTCCGTCCGTATGTTCCTTAACTTTGGAAGGAAAGTAACTAGCGACTTGAAATTTTCTGGTTAAGTTTGGAGCCTGGGTGTCTCGGTTAAATTCTTTAATGGGAAATATCGGCAATTTCGGAATATTCAGTGTTACGTTTGTGTAAAACTTTGAGGTTGGTTTCTCTATATCTCAAGAAATAATGATCGCATCAGACTGAAACTCTGTGCAGAGTGAACCAATGTACAACTTAATGCAAAATTTGGCGTGGAACTTGTTGTTAGACAAACTAAAAAGAATGTGTTCGAAAATTCAACAAATTTTCGTTAATTTTTTTTTCTCCGACACTGTTAATCAGATTCCTATAAAATTTGGCACAGACCTTCAAGAGAATATTTAAAAATAGTGCTTCAAATATCAATATTGGATCTGAAGTTTAGTTTTGGAGATATAATGGAATAAATACGACAAATTTCGTTGATATTTGAAATTTTGACGTAATTCAATACCTCATGAAGAGAAGATGAGAACAGATTGGAGCTTTGTAATGAGTTGTATTATTATATTCTTGTATTATTCAACACGCAAGATTTAGTGTTGATCTATTTGTTGCAAAATTAAAAAAATATATTCGAATTTAAACAAGCGCGTAAATTCTCCTTACTCCACGTCAGTGATTTTCTAGAAATTTTTTCTTTCAATCCCGATGACTCAAACCCCCCAGGACGCCACACTGCCACCCCAAACTGCATTGAAGGGTTCAGTCCAAAGCCCAACCTATTTAACTATAGGGTCTACCACGCTACGAAATTCGAAAGTTAATAGGGCTATTATGTGCCATTATGAAACTTAAGTGGCCTGCTCTGCTCACAGTCAAATTCGAATTTGTATTCGATTTTAACAGTAATTACTCAGGAAAACATTCATTTCGGAATGACGAACCAACAGCTTTGAATATCGATTATCTTTCAGGTTCTTCGGAGCCCTTCTTTGAATATAAGGACTTCTTCCATGTCCTTGAATTAGTATCATAGCGAAAAAAGATTAAATTGTAATGAGAACTTGATAAGAACAATAAAGAATAATGGCTACGCTTTCAATACAGGATAAACAAAACTTCAGAATAACTGAAATAATTATCGATTAAAGGATATTTTGGGAGAATGTTGCATTTCAGGTATCTTTTCAGTTTTCACTTCCAATATCTGGAAAAGAATTTAAAATTATTATTTAAGAGAACGCTCTTTCAGATAGCTTGATTCAAACTATTAAGTCAAGGGCAGTTTTTAGAAAGAAAGTTGCCTGATGAAAATATCGGAATCATGTAAACGATCCACGAAGTATTGAAGGAAATTGATTCTTGTAAATTTTCTATATATCATCTACATATGGTGTGTATTATTTTCATAAACTTCTACTGCAGGAGATGATTTTTGATTTCCATCTATTTTCTAAAATTGAAAGAAATAAACTTGAAAGTGAATAAATTTGGTATTACTCATATTCTCATGAAAATAGATTGTGTAGCAATTTTTCTTGTGTCAAATGTCAAAGAATTAAATATTCCTCTTATTCTTCTATTTTCCTCGACAGGGGTGAGAGTTCTATTTTGGTCGAACTCACATTAAATTTCAAACCTTTAATGACAGTTCAAGGTTTATTTATCTCCAAAAATAATTCGATTTGTCCACTTGCTAAATGAAATGAGATTTAAGTCATAATCAATCTTTTCGGTCATCAGAGAAATCTTATTTTTTCTGGTGGATCTCTATATTTAAACGACAGTTCAATGGATTTGACTAAAAATTTACAATGAACAATGAATAGTCATTGGGACCATAGGCTTGATTTTTCAGGAAAAATGAACTGAAAAGAACTGTCTGGAAGTTTATTATTCATTCTATAAACGCAAATTTTCAGCATAATCTATTGGAGTTTGACAAAATATGGAATTTCGCCAAAAAAAATGAGCTTTAAAGGGATTACGATGTAGATATAGTTGTTCTCAGAATTTGTCTTTAATCTCAGTTCATTCAAAATCAACCAATAGAACTATAGAAAATCAAATAATAATTCTGTCAATCACTCAAATATCATGTCAAAACTTTTGCTCTTAAAAAAACTTTCTGAAGTGATGCCGACTCAGTCACCAAAATATGATGAAAATATTTTTTCCAAGATTTGCAATTTACAATTTGTCATTGCGTAATCATTGAATGAATTCACATCAAAACACAAGGTATGACCAGCGTTTACAATTCCAAATAATTATCTTCATTTTACATTTGCCTTATAGACAGAATTCCGTGAAAGTCAATTGCTAGCCATTATATTTTGTGCTTCCTAATTCATGCCAAAATGAAAGTTCTCGTCTGTCCACAATTTAAATTGTCGTTTGAATCCGTAGTCGTTACCAATCAATTTTAGAACGAGGAAAAGTAGGCTTGAAAAAATTATTATATTGGATTTTTCTAAATAATCCGGGGTAAATTTCGGATTTTTAATATTTACCTACATCAGTGATGAAATTGTAAACACCTCAACGATGTCATTGAATTATAAACATAAATTCGAATGGATCCCAAAGTGATTCATAAGTTCAAATCGAGAAAGCGCCACGAGGAAAAACCGAAAGAGGTGTGAAATCACAGCTACCAGTAATTAATAAGGCAACTTTACATTGAATGCATATCCACCTGTTGGACAAGCCATATAGTTTCACAGAGTTGGTAGGTCGATCGTGCCAGCCGATATAGATTACAACTTTTTGTGTCCACCCCTATAGTCGTACACTCAAGATGTACATACGGGCGACAGTAAGCTCGGTAATCCGAAAAAAGTGTTACACAGAGTCTAAAAGTCGTCCTCATTTTGAGGGGGTCACCAACCCTGTACACGTGTATCCCCGTTTCCAAGCGCTGGCAGCGTTAGCTCTGCTGCGCTTTTGCTTTGACGTTCCATCACACGCCCTACACCACTAAGCTGGCCGACTGGTCGAGCCCTCAATGTAAGAGCTCAAATCTAGTCGGCCAGGCAGGTTGAAATCACTACCCGACAAGCTCATCGTCGCGAATCAGCTGAACATCTGGGCATCCACGATTCCCAAGGTCAGCGCAGTTGCGTGGTGGTGGTATTCTCAGCCACAACTGCGCGGGGCTCGCTTAACTCGAATTTAGTTTCTCAGAGGGTGCGCACCACTCTGCACGCCAGTCACCCGTCATCCACTATTTAACTAGTTTAAATATTTCGAACCCTTCAGATACGGTGGACGTTCTGGCGATTTTTGCACCTTACTCGACAGCGATGTGGTGTTTAGTGTGAAGCGGTAAACAAATGTGAGACCCAAGTTACTTGCTAGAGATTACAAGGACAATCTATTGCGTAAGTGTTTTAATATTATTCGCGATATTGCGCACACCCTTCTTAGCAGCGCATGACATCTCTAAGCCGGTCGAGATTACTTTTTGCATTGCATTTTTCGTACTCCATACCATCACCAATTTATTTATAAATTCCCCCACACAAAAACTGCATCTTGCATCCAATATTCATCACTTCCGACATTTAACCTATTTACCGTTTCATGGCTTATTCTTCATACTAATCTGATATTTAACTTCAGTTTTTTTTCAATCAAGTGGATGATTCTTCCCTCATAATATATAATGCTTATTGCAGTATATTGATAACGAATTAAATTTGAAAACCTTCATGTTAGCATTCACTGATGATAATAAGAACTACCAGTTTCAATTATTTCCCATAATATTACACACCCCTTCCGGGAAAACCACAGATAAGAAAATTATCTTCATTAGATGCGCATTCGTAAGTTCTAAATCATCCCTATTTTCGATTACAGTTCCGCGTTCGTAATTCCCGAATGTGCAAATTGGCCCGACAACATTCACTGCCCAAGTTAAATTCATCCGTATCATCTCTTAAAATAGAATAAAGGGAAATTCTCGTCGAAACTATTCGGCTGGCTATTCAACCACTGAATCGCGTATTGAGAATTGAGATATTATTTCTTAGTGTAACGATGGGATTTAAACCTGTACAGTGCACCAATTAGTACAGGAAGGCACCATAACGGTTTCTTTATTGCATCGTCGATGTCCGCGGGCACCTAAAGGGGAAAAAGTAGCGAATTGTTGCGCTATATCTCCGCTAAACATTCAAAGTCTTCGCGGTTCTCTATACCCCGAGCAACCCCGATTACATCCGATCGCGGCGCGAGCGCCCAGTGCTGACATGGCGTCTTGAAGTTGTGTTGTGTATTTTTCTAGCATGGGGATTCAACCCTTTATGTGCTTGTAATTACTTCCAAAGGTAACGTTATTTATTGTTACTGATAAGCTTGAGATTTCCGCTAGTTGAAATATCGTAAGTACAGCGAATTCTTGGCGAAACGATTGAGAGAATATTGCTGACAGGGTCGTCGACTCGATTTACCCTGCCTATAAAATCAATATATTTCTATAAATCAATATTTGAACCCCCATAGTGTAGCCCGCAGTTTTTTACTGCCACCCACATGGCTCGAAGTGGGTTGACATCATTAATTTCAATTTGATGGGACAAATTAATTCAACATGGTTATTAAAAGGGTTGACAAACTTACGGAACGTAGATCTAGTGGGGTGTTGACGTTGTACGTCATTGCTTGTATGTAATCGTTTTTATGCAGTTTTTAATGGAAACTGATGGTTTTTCGGCAATAATTCGGATTTTCAATGCCCAGTTCAATGTTTACGTTGTATCTGATTGCGTTGAGGACTCGGGAGATCACTCTGTGATGTAATACTACGAGAGTTCAAGAACAGAGCCAGGATTGGAGCCAGGTGTGGATTCAGTATTGGACAATTTTTGAAATATTCAGTATAAATATTTTATTTCTTCAATAATATTGAATGTAATGATGATAGAATTGAATTAGTCGAATATCATTAGAACAGCGCTATCACAGATTATTTAATATTTTATTTGACCTTCCTTGGCAATTCGTTCAAAAGGGATTTTAATAATAAATCACTTTATCAATTTTGTATGAATTCATCTCAACGTTATTAAAATTTCGATACTGGTCTGATTGAAGTTTTTATATCGAATGTTTTCGATCCTATAATGTCAACAATATTGAGTAAAACATATGTAATTTTTTAGATATAAGATGTAATTGTTCACGTCCTATGAAATCAGGGTAGTGTCTGGGTTTGTTGTTCTTCTTGCTTCTCCCTCTGACCTTTGAATAGGTATATCAATTGTCCATCTCAAAACTGACGGAATTGTGAACCAATTTAATTACAGATAACAAAGTGGCTAATTGGTAGGGTGGCATCTCATTGAACAAAAAGTCTTGCAAATCCTGCCTGCGCAGTTAGACATTTCGTGGAAATCGCTGTCGTACCTTAGGAAATAGTAAAAAATCTGATTCTACACATTCCTACGAAAAAGTGAAAGGGTCTAACCGCGTGTACTCGAATGCCAATAAAACACAACTTACATTGTAAATTCGGCAACACAGTTCCTGAAATCGTGGACTCGAATTGACCGAAGAAAAACAATGTCCAATGTTTACCGTTTCCGAAAAATCATGAACTTTTGGGGAAAAAATCGAAGTCATTCTGAAATTTTCGCTTATGCTGGATGCAGAGATTAGAACGTTCTATGAAAGGTTTTTCGGATATATTCTGTGGTACGATTTAACTGAAACCCCTAGGTGGAAATATGCCTTTTACTTCTCATAACTTACTTCCGAGTTGGGGAATTAGTTGGATTCTGCCCAATCCAGTGAATGGACTAGTGTAGTGCTCTACAATATACAGAGTGAAACAGCCAAATGGAATAAATTCGAATACGAATAAATGAGGGGGTGTTAGGAAAAACGCTCGGACACGTCGATTTGTAATTTTAAATGTACAATGTCCTATACCTATCTTCAACTTTTTCGGAAATATTAAGTGTTTTCACAAATGTTGAGTAACGTCAGAAGACAATTCTACATCAGATTAGCATGTTGCCAAGACGTTCGCGGCGAGCATTTTGAACATTTTCTACATTGTCATTAATGTTTTTTTTTTAATTATTAAGAAATAATCAGTATTACTTATTAGGTTTTAAGTGTAATGTACCGAATTTGTGAAATAAAATAATTTTTATTTAAAACGTTGATTCTTGCACTAAATCTGAAAACACTTAATATTTCCGAAATAGTTAAAGATAGGTATAGGACATTGTGCGTGAATTGTGTCTAGAATTCTCTGAAGAATCCTAAAAATAAATAAAAAAGTTGGTATTGGCCACGGTCACATGGAACACGCTTTATAATATTATTTTCTTGAAAAATATGCGCATTACAAATCGACGTGTCCGAGCGTTTTTCCCAACACGCCCTCATTTATTCGTTATCGAATTTATTCCATTTGGCTGTTACACTCTGCATAGAGACTACAAAATATAGGATGAATGTTACGAATTTTGTAAAATTTGAAGCGTTGTCGAATAATTTGGTTACATTTATGTGCAATGAAGTCGAAAATTCGAAATAAGGATAATGTTGACAACATCTCAGTTGAGCGAGTGAGCCGGATAAGCAATAAGTTTCATTTCTCAAAGTCAGACATTACTGACACCGACTGACGAATATTACATACATTTGATGGCGCAGAACAGGGTTATTATGAATGATTGTTTTTAACGTTGGCTTTGAAATCAGGGTTCGAAAATATCATATTTTTATAAATATCAAAATATCCGATAGATTTATTGATATGTATAATATTTCTGATATTAGTTTTTATAAACAATTTTCGAAGTTTCTTCTTGAATAAAATCAATGAATCAAACGCATGAAAAAGTTTATTTACCGAATTTACTGGAAAAACTAGATAAAGTTCTTGAAAGCAAAGAATACTTTCACCAAAAATGCAAAAAGTTATTAGTTAATACATTTATTAAATGTTCGCTATCCGAATCATAAGGAATCTCATGTGCAGACGCAGTGGCCTCATCCCATAACCATTCCAAATTGTCACTATTACTATGTCTTCAAATACTCAAACAGAAAAAAACAAGTTTTGCCGTTTTGCCAGGTTCTAATAAATTCTTCAATGTACCAATTCGAATAATGAAAAATACCCGACCAAGGATGGTCTTGAGGCGATTGTGTTAGTAAGTAGCTTGTCACAAAATTTCATAAGGTCTTCTTTTTCTGTGGGCTGCTTTGACATGCTCTTTAGTACTTTACTAACAACTCTAAAACGGTCTGATCGTCAGTACATACCCATTTTCAGTTGACGTGGGTATAGGCGTGCTCTTAAATCGCAGCATCGCACAATTCAGTAAACTTTATCTTTAATATATATTAATACTAATAAATATCGATATACATATGTCAGAATAACTATCGGCGATATATATTATATCGGTCGAACCCTGCTGATAATTGTTAAATGCGCCCGACACTGAACTTCTCGAACTACAATCGATTTCAAGCGACGGATCAAAAACTCCGGTTATAGTTACGGTTATTCTCATTGACAGATTATCCTTTGCCTATATGTCAGTTTGTAATAACCATTACTATAACTGGAGCTTTTGGTCCATAGCTTTAAATCGCTTTATATGATCGAATAATTTGGAAAAAGGATTGTTTCGACGCCAACTGCGCTCATAAAAGGCTCGTTCGCTGATTATATCCAGCGAATTGCTCTGAGCCATTCGCTGATTACATCCAGATGGATGTATCTCGACAGCCGTCTTTTCTTCCGAATATTTTGATGAAGCAAAGCTATTTTATCTGTTCTTGTAGGGTTAAGCTTTATACCTGGAAAATATGTTTCGTATTATAAACAGTTCGACGTTTCTCTATTTATCTGTTGTTGTATTTTCGTCAGTGAAGCAGAAATGCAACACAAAATTATAATATTTCGAATAAAATTATCGTTTGGCAACGTTGCTTCAGTTAAATTCATAGGATATGTGGTCACGTGCCGAAAAAATCCGTCGCCTCTCGGATGGAATTATTTATTTATTTATTTATCATACAATGATGATTAAACGGGCAACCCCCATATAAAACACAAGATGCATAAACTAAAACTAACGTTCACAATTTCACAGAATATAAAAAAAATAAAATCTGCTCCAACCATCAACCCAGTATCCTAAATAAATTGCGCCTGAATGCTGACAAGGTCGAACAAAAGAAATCAATATCCCCATGGACTCTATTCGCCAACACTAATTACTGAACTGACCTAAAACCATATATAAAAAACATACATGAAAAATTCACTCAATATATAACCATACAAAATTGAATATGATTTTTAGGCTTGAATTATTTATATTTCTTAAAATCTCTGGTTATTTCCATTTTACGTAGAAATAATTAATTAGGGAATTTTAGTGTTCACGTATCAGCTTAATGCGGTCCTGAACTCCCCGCGCTCAACCGGACACCTGTATGAATCAAGTCAAAATCGAGCTGGCATCGTGACTACAGCGACTTGACTCCGAGGATTATGGCGCCCTGTTCAAATTGTTGATTTTTGTACGTAGGGGTTTGGCCTTGTATTTAAATTACATGATTGTTTGAATATGTGCTGTGCATTCTTCTTGCTATGTGGCTTCAAGCCACAGTTCCCGTAATGATAAACTAATGACATCCTTCTTCAAAATTTACGTTTCTTGTTGACATACTGGAACGTTAATGAATTGAATGGCAATGTCCAGTTGCCTATGGACAATGTTGATAGCCTTAGGAAGTTGGATAATGACATAAATATCGGTATTGAGAAATAATGTATTTTACCCTGTGAAATTCGTCATTTTGCCAATCAATTGCTAATTACCCGGTAAAGAGCGATACAAAATATACAATTGTTGTGGTACTTACTTGTTTTTTTCACTCTTATCAGTGAGTGCAATTGCCATAACAATAATTGGAGAGAAGAAAACAAAAATGATTTGATGCATTTCCTATTGTATATCTGATTGGAAACTAGTTAAATCGTTTTTCTCATTTCCAATTCAAATTTGTGATGGTAATATTTTAAATTCATGGTTACTTCATTGAGTATGAAAAATAGTAGTACTATTTTTCATTAAAATTGATACACATTACATGAAATATGAGTGATGATTTCAAAACAAATTTATAGAGATATCGTGATTATTGAGTGAATTCAGTTATAGAACCTTATTTCTTAAAAATACAAATATTGGTCTCAATATGTGTCTCATTCATCTTTTCCTTGTTGCAGAGTGAACCAATTGAATTACAGTTGAATGTGCTAATGATCAGATCAAATTACCGGTATTATCAGCAGTTTCACCCAAATCAGCCAGATACAGGATCACAAGCTCCTACAATGTCTTCCCAAAGGTTCTGTTTGAGATGGAATAATCACCAATCAAATCTATTATCAGTATTTGATCAACTTTTACAAGATGAGAGCTTCGTAGATGTGACATTAGCTGTTGAAGGCCAGTTTATCAGAGCACACAAGATCGTGTTATCTGCATGCAGCCCCTACTTCCAGTCTTTATTCATTAATCATCAAGAAAAGCACCCTATAGTTATTTTAAAAGATGTCCCATTTGCCGATATGAGATCCCTATTAGACTTTATGTATAAAGGAGAGGTCAGTGTTGATCAGGATCGTTTAACAGCCTTTTTGAGGGTGGCAGAAAATTTGAGAATTAAAGGTCTCACAGAAGTGAATGAAGAAAAATGTGATAATTTAGCTTCATCTCTATCTCAAAATAACTCGTATATGCCTCATTTGAATAGATTGCCCCATGTCAAAAGAATCGGAAATAATTTCAATATGTTAGGAAATGCTCTTTTACAACCAAAAAGAAAACGAGGCAGACCAAGAAAATTGTCAGGCAGTTCAAATCCTGGAGAAGAATTTAACGACAGTATAGTACAAGGTAGTCCCGAGCATTTGGAGGTCAAAATGGGTATGGATGGGTTTCCCGGAAATAATTCAGATTCAAGTGGTGGAAAAGCAGATAAAGATGTTGAATATGATGCTTCAAAAATAAAACGAGAAATGGAACCGGTTGCTGGGACATCAAAGGATGAGAGTAGGGATGTTTCCAAGAGTCCAGAAAATGATTACCAGTCATATGGTAAGTTCCCAAGCACAATATTTTTGGAATCATCGATTCAGTGTATACATTGTGTGAGAAAATATATCCTGTTGAAAACCAATACAGTTGCGCTGATCAGTAACATATGTACAAAGATAATACTATATTGGGATATTTCTATATCGTTAAAGTTACAGACTGAGAATAACCTACACTTGTAGAAATTATGAATGCTTAACAATCATCCTCAATGAGGTTAAGGTTATTTCAATAATTGTCTGAAGAAAAACTGTGCGAGTCAAAATTTATATTTTCTGCCAAATCAGTTTAAAACTCCAAGGTATATATACATAGTTTATTCTGAACAAAAGAGATCTTCTGAATGTTCTTCAAAATTCATTAAAACAAGGTGTTTCTCTACAGGAAAAAATATACTGTTCAATTCACACATTCTCTCTACAGAGAAAGTATCATCCGGATTCCGGATTTTTTGGGAAGAAATAAATGATTTGATGAGAAATTCAACACCTTGTTTATATGTAACTAATCAAGTCCTCGTGACAACGTACGTGGGAATTTTCAGTAGAAATAGCCATATATCCTGAAATCTGAAACATACTACTTGTAAAGAAAGTGCTTTTTCTTCAGTTTGTGAAAATGTTCAATTACACCACCATTTTTTGTTTCTTTTCTTAAAATGAGCCGATAAATTTTTCCGTTAATTCAACTATTTCATCAATTTCTCCTATTCAAATATATCATTGAAATACTTGGAATGGCATTTCATTCAAGAATACATGCATGAATTCGTATTTGTGTGAAAAGTAAGTCCCTGAAAATCCAACAAATACCCACTTTTGTCATTTATGAGACTTTCAAATCCTTCACCACTTCCTAACCAAATAAGATTGATAAACATGGGGAATGATAACATCCACAGGCATAAGTTAATGGTATCTTGAACGTTGATAAGGAAGATGAAATTCAACTGATAAAATTCAGATTACAACCTAGGAACTCCACATCCTTTTTCACATTATCTCAATGAAAAAATTGTTTGTCAAAGGCGAAATGATTATCATCTTTCTCGAATTGATGCCCTTTCTTTATCACTTCTGTATGTTTTTTAAGTGAAGGGAAAAGCTATAGTGCTCCGTTACAGTGATAGTGTTTGAATATACCCCCATCAATTCTTTGAGGTGAGTTCAATAATTTTTTAAGGAAAGGGAAGAGTTTAAGGAATGAGCCACAGTGAACATTCGAAAAATTCAATTTTTCTGGAAGCATGTGCTTTTTTATAATTGAGCGGCTTATTTCCTATAGCTTTTCCCTTTAAGATTTAATTCGCTTTTCATGCAAAAGTTTAACCCTTACTTCCCACTTCTTTGCACCAATTTTTTTATCTTCCTGCACATTTTCATTCAATAAAACCAGATTTTTTCTCAACTTGTTTTTAAATGTTTGTATTTATATCTATGTGATCTTCGTGTATTTTTTTGAATTCTTTCCTTAATTGTGTAAAAGTACTTCAAAATTCTTTTAATTCAATTTTGATCTTTTGAGAATAAAGGGATTCCATAGGGATCTTGATCATTACTTGGTAGATTTTTTTGTTTTGTGTCATGGTTGAGTATATGAATTTGATGATATTATGAACATATTTTCATTTTACACCCCCACATTTGGGATGTGGGATATGGATATCAGTTAGTAGGTTTAATTTGTACTAGGGAACAAATTTTTCATTGTTATTCGTAATCACAGCCTACATGGAAAGGACATTACTCAAACTATTTTAGTTCACTGTGGATAAAATACTGATAACAAAACAGTGTATAACTACTCTCTTATCCACTTATACTATAAATATCATATTTTTATGTTTTTCTAAACCTATTTCCATGCAAGATCATAATGAAGGTGAACTCACTCATAATTCGCGAATTCTTAATAATTCGGTATTATAAATGGTAAAATCGATAGATTGGTAAAGTGAAAGGTACACAAGATGTGAGAGAGATTAGATATGACATGTTACACCGCAAAGTTTTGATTGTTGAAATAGCCAATCAAATTTAAAAGACCGTTTTCTCGTTGAAAATTAAAAATTTTGACAGATATTAAATGCTCTCAGTGTTCTCATAGGCAGAATAATCGATACCAATAGTTAGAAAAAATACTTGCAGATGCTCATTTTAACGCAGGAGACCTATTATATGTATCCATTCCTGATTGAGGATGCTGATTATAATGTTATATTGTATACCTTTCATAAAATATGAGGCAGAGATTTTTTTTAATCTGAATTCACTCTTCTAATTTAATGAATCATATTTTTCGTTCATAGCTATGAAGCTTTCACTTCCTTGCTTTAATTATTGCGTTTTTTTGCTGTCACAAATTCAGTACCATTTCTGTATATTTTGTAGTTTCTTTTCTTATGAGGTTTATTGAGTGTATAATTTTTTCATTGTAGATGAGAAAGGGTTACCACCAGCGAAAAGGACCAAAGAGAATTCTCTGAATAACAATACAGCGTCTGATGAGCAGATACCATTGCCTTGTCAGGAATTCTTCAGTAGCTCTGATATGGAAACAGAAGATAATGACAATGAATTTCATGAGATAGATTCTAATTGCGACTCAATAGAACTACCTCCGACATTATTCTCAGATATAACTAATGACAAAAGAAACAAAAAACAGACAAAAAAGATGATGGAATACGAATTTGCCAATTTTGATATAGTATTAGACGATTCTTCGTTTAGAGAGTATAGTAATATCTCGAGGAGGATATCAGACAGTGAGAAGTCAGCCCGGGACTTTTGCGTTAGAGAAAAGGATAATTTATTCCGGTGTACGGTTTGTGATAGGGTATATACTCACATCAGTAATTTTTGTAGACACTATATGACTTCCCATAAGGTGGACGTTAAAATGTTCTCCTGTCCTGTATGCTCTAAAGATTTCACAAGAAAAGATAATATGCTTGCCCATCTCAAAATAATCCATAAACAAATTACCTCTTAGTGCCTTGCCAAGTGTCTTAAATTCATAGGTATTTCTGTGGAACTGAAGTATTTTGATATTTTTATTGATCTAGAGAATCCAAATATTTTTATAATGCGATTGTTACTGTTTTAAATTGATTTTTATATATACATTTATATATATATATATTTAAACTTTGCTTTTTAAGAGTCTATGAATTTCAATATTTACTCTAGGAATAAGGGTATAACGACTCGTTTTGGGAGAAATTAAGTGATTACTCTTTTTTCTTCGCCAAGCTTTCGAATTGTTTTTAATTCTTCATCAGGGCTTTGAATTTGAGGTTAAAGGGAGAAATTTTCTCAGCTATAAACATCCTTTGTCTTACAATCTAAAATAATTCATTTGGGACATTACAACATTAATTTCACAGTTTAAAAACACTTATAATAAATAGAGGTTCAATAAATAGTTAAAATAATTGTAAATATAAAAGTTAAAATTTCTTGTGTCAATTCATTTTGTTGTCATTTTTGTTGTCAAATGAATTGACACAAGAAATTCTAATTTTTTTATTTACAATTATTTTAACTATTGAATTTGAGGTTAAAGGGAGAAATTTTCTCAGCTATAAACATCCTTTGTCTTACAATCTAAAATAATTCATTTGGGACATTACAACATTAATTTCACAGTTTAAAAACACTTATAATAAATAGAGGTTCAATAAATAGTTAAAATAATTGTAAATATAAAAGTTAAAATTTCTTGTGTCAATTCATTTTGTTGTCATTTTTGTTGTCAAATGAATTGACACAAGAAATTCTAACTTTTTTATTTACAATTATTTTAACTATTGAATTTGAGGTTAAAGGGAGAAATTTTCTCAGCTATAAACATCCTTTGTCTTACAATCTAAAATAATTCATTTGGGACATTACAACATTAATTTCACAGTTTAAAAACACTTATAATAAATAGAGGTTCAATAAATAGTTAAAATAATTGTAAATATAAAAGTTAAAATTTCTTGTGTCAATTCATTTTGTTGTCATTTTTGTTGTCAAATGAATTGACACAAGAAATTTTAACTTTTATATTTACAATTATTTTAACTATTTATTGAACCTCTATTTATTATAAGTGTTTTTAAACTGTGAAATTAATGTTGTAATGTCCCAAATGAATTATTTTAGATTGTAAGACAAAGGATGTTTATAGCTGAGAAAATTTCTCCCTTTAACCTCAAATTCAAAGCCCTGATGAAGAATTAAAAACAATTCGAAAGCTTGGCGAAGAAAAAAGAGTAATCGCTTAATTTCTCCCAAAACGAGTCGTTATACCCTATATATATATATATATATATCTGTGGTAAACTTTTCCATAAGGGACATCTTTTGAATTATGTGGTTACTTATATTTATACAAATTAAATACCCAAGAGATGAAAACTACTCAGTTTGGAACTTTTTGCTTCAGATTCGCCCTCGATATATTCAACGAAGTAAATAGGTACTTTATTATATCTATAAGCTGCCAAAATGTTAAACTTTACCATATCTGTTGTGATTGTATTCACCAGAAAAGGGGCAATGATTGAATGTATCAGTATTTATACCGGAAAAGTTAGACATGACAAAATTATAACTTGGTAGTTCCAATGGATCATTTCCATTTTCTTGAACGAAATATTTCACACCGTCAAGTTGTTTTTTGTGCAAATATTTATACACCAAAGAATTTACTTATTTCTTGAATCGTCCTTGATCAACTATTGTATAAGTTGAAATATCGTATTTTATGTATTATGTTCATGTTATATTTGATAGTTTGTAAATATATTGGTATGTACTGAATTGTTGGCAATAATAAAAGTCCTATAGGTTATGTTCTTCTTGCCGTGAATATTAATTTAATTTTTTTTGTTACTGCACACTGAGGAAATATAACTTGAAGGTAAAGAACTTGCAATATCTGTATTATTCTTTAATTTTTCATATATACTTAATTTAGGTAATAGATGTTTATTTATTTTTGATGATTTTATTTTTAAGTTACCTTCCTCAAATTCTCGTGGGAAATAATGTAAATCCTTCGAATAATAAATTTTTTTGATATTGATTTCCGTTTTTCTTTTGTTTTGTACAGCATGTGATGGATATTCTTATGTATTCAGGATTAAAATTTTTTTTTTTTTTTTCAATAAGTCCTCAATTTCGATTCCTCTGACGAGTCAAAATTAGTAAATGAAAAATTGTTTTTCAGATTCTCCCATAACGCAAAGTCTACTGACCCCCAAAATTGAGGTCACCGAAACAATGTTACAGGATCCTGATGTGAATCGAAATAGTGCAACAGAAAATCTCAATAATACTAACGCTTGCACCACCCCTTCAACAAGTGGGATGCCAACATTGCTGACGGCGATGAGCGCG
The DNA here is from genome assembly GCA_958510865.1 of Myrrha octodecimguttata. NCBI lineage: Eukaryota > Metazoa > Arthropoda > Insecta > Coleoptera > Coccinellidae > Myrrha > Myrrha octodecimguttata. The sequence continues at coordinate 39,857,709 of OY294057.1, forward strand.
CCTTCCAAACAATCTGTTAAGAGAAGGGTGAGGCGTCGAGCAAACTCTCAGAGTCAAGATCCAGCAGAACAGTTAACAGAGATGTCGGTCAGGGGTTTGAATTTATTTCGGTACGCCTCAATAAACGAAGGGATCTACCATTGTACAGAGTGTGCGAAGGTCGACATACAAAAAACATTTAAAAACAAGTATAGCTTCCAGAGGCACGCTTTTTTATACCACGAAGGTCATCAGAGGAAAGTGTTTCCATGTCCAGTGTGCCAGAAGGAGTTTTCAAGACCTGACAAGATGAAGAACCACATGAAAACGGTTCATGACTGTTTCATGCCTAAAGAAGTGGTCTTCCCTCCGATGGGATACTTCCCTATACCGTGAAAAAATCACCTTTGGAGTAATTATTGTAAATATGTGACACGATAGGGCTGAATATGGTGCCAGATGAACTAAGAAGTTCATTCGATCTTTCGGTTGGAGTGATTGTGTTTTCAAAGCAATATTTTCACGTTATACTTTTAAATTGAATTGGAATATTGAAGGTGTCTCCTTTTTCAGGAATTGATTTCGTACTTGGTGCTAACTTTCTGTTATTAATTGTGGTTAAGATGAATGCTACTTCATTGACTGCATAGAGATATTAACAATTGTGAGTTGTGTTAAAGCAGATTATTTTTAATTATGATGCTTTAACGACCTAAGTAACACTATTGTATGAATAATGAGAGGGTACTTTTTGGTCTGGATTAGAGAAAAACTCAATTTGACGGAATGCCGACGTTTCGATATATTTAATATCTTCTTCAGGGCTCTACAATAAATGACACAATAATTAGGGTGTGAACATGATAGAAAACAACATTATGATATTCTCGAGTGAAAAAAAAAACTGTTAGGAACTCGGAAAAGCAACGAGTTAAACATAGAATTGATCACAAACCTTGTAGGTATTAGCAAGGTCACAAAAATAACGGACAATGTATAAATAAAAATCGTCAATACAAAAACAATTAAAATAATTTTGAAACAATTAAAATAATTTTGAAAAATCGATTTCCATCGAAAAAAAACAATAAGTTGTTACTCACATTGTCAGTTGGTCTCTCTTGTCACCTTATTAATAATATAAAATTCGGGTGAAACAATACCGATCATAATGAAGCGAAAACAGTGTTGTGTAATATGCATTCTATATGTAGTCTCTGTTGTCGACATATTACACTACACTGTTTTCGCTTCATTATGATCGGTATTGTTTCACCCGAATTTTATATTATTAATAAGGTGACAAGAGGGACCAACTGACAATGTGAGTAACAACTTATTGTTTTTTTTTCGATGGAAATCGATTTTTTCAAAATTATTTTAATTGTTTTTGTATTGACGATTTTTATTTATACATTGTCCGTTATTTTTGTGACCTTGCTAATACCTACAAGGTTTGTGATCAATTCTCTGTTTAACTCGTTGCTTTTAAGAGTTCCTAACAGTTTTTTTTCAATCGAGAATATCATAATGTTGTTTTCTATCATGTTCACACCCTAATTATTGTGTCATTTATTGTAGAGCCCTGAAGAAGATATTAAATATATCGAAACGTCGGCATTCCGTCAAATTGAGTTTTTCTCTAATCCAGACCAAAAAGTACCCTCTCATTATTCATACAATATTATTTTTAATATCTACAGATAGTCATTGTGATAACACTCACTGAATTAATCTATTGCATTGAATGACAGAACGTTTCAAGTCGTCCCACCAGTTAATATGGTTCTGATCAAATGTAAAAAAGCGCAAAGTTTCTTATTATCTGATTGACAAGGGACTGATTTATGACACATTCTACATTTGATGTAATAAAAATATTGACTAAAGTACAACATTAAGGTAGAACTAGGTAAATATGAAAATGTGATTAACCTTGAATTGGGTACAACGATAATCTTCTGGAATCAAGTAATGCTGTGGAAGGTTATAGTTAGTAATAACTAAAATGTACTGCTTTGCAGTGCTATGCCCCAGATTGGGTCCATATATATATTTATGAATATTTTAATCAGATAATAACGTACTAGTTTTTGTTTGTTATATAAATTTTATTTTAGTTTTCTGGTTTGGATAGAGGTAGGGGTATTGCAAATATTTTTAGTTTAGTCTTATTACACCTTTTGTTCATAACAAACTAATTAATAAGTAAATTTAGAGAAATCTTATGTATTTGAAATATTGACTGCACCGGAAATAGACAATAACTACGAATGAATATATTTACATATATATATACAATTTATGTAAGCCGTTTATGTGCACAATATAGTGTTAGTTGAAAATAATGAATATAGGTGTCGGGACCGAAAAACAATATTTATAACATTATTGGGAGTTAATCATTGTACATTTACACTCTCATTTTGAAATTTTTATTTGAAATCTTTAATTCACAAGCTAATATTTCGTGTTATCATCTGAACCTATTTCTACTTCAATCTTGATTATTCAAATTTTATTTTCATTAAAATATGTTTCTATATATTACTATATTTTGTAATGAGTATTTTGGTTATTTTATACATGGTATGCGGGAAAGATGAAATAACTAGTAATTCTGGAACTGTTTCATATAAAATTTTTACTTTTATAATAGAATTTCAATGCAGGTGGGAAGTAGTTCACTGGAAGACTCCCAATATAAGATATTTCGAAGTTTCAGAAAAATTAGTTAGGAAACTTTTCCCTACATAACCCAGTATAATATAATTCAAAATTGAACAAAATTTGCAATACTGAGCTTTAAACACTCGAAATATTTTGTAATGAAACATTTTGGGAGATTTCTAACTATTTTGAATAGATCTTCAACAAGTGCATCTTTATTTGATGAAGATTTTCAAATGTTTGCACCATTTCATGCTGCCAAACTTCAGATTCTATCTCTACTCATAAAGTTGCACTTATTGTATTCAGTTCGTATTTCTCTTCTACAACAAAATTCTGGAAGGTAATGGCATTCATTATATTGTATTTCTCTACAAAACTTCTGTGATAAATCGAAATTTTTCTGTTTGCATATGGTTATTTGATGTTATTGAATTTTATGCTACAGTTGTTAACTAATTCAAATTCTATTAATGGTTGGTCAGATAATCCTCTGAAAAGCTTGATCAACAACAAAATTACTGTCCCCTCTATTTTCTTTGAAAGGTGGACTAGGACTAACTAGCACATTTTACACATTCATGAGAGGTCAAAAAAAAGATGAAAAGCGAAAATTGAAATTTTTGCTTCCAAAGTCATGCTATTGTCTTTCATAATTTTCTTGAAGATTTTCGTTTAAATCCTTTGCAATAGATTTATCAGAACGTGTGATAGTTTTACTTTATTTTTTTTTTTAGTTTTTCGTTAGGCCAAGGCCAGTTATCAAAGTTCTTCCTTGTAAGATTGTTGGGGTAGCACATTGAGTTTGTTACATAATGATCTTTAATGATAAGTTATTTAAGTGCAATTAATATAGATTTTTATATAATATACTAACATGTTAATGTATACATATAGTACAGAATATATCTTGCAAATTTCAAATTTGCACATTGTTAATAAGGTTCAAATGAGGTATACTTTAGACTGATCAAGTTGTTTCACAAAACATATCCAAAGATTAAACGCAACAATAGATAGGCCAGATTATGACAATAAGCCAATATGTAACGTGTCTTTTTGAGAATTGATTTCCAAGTTTGTTTTTCAAATACCTTGGAACATGTTCATTATCAAAATAATTTAAGTTGAATGACTATGGTTGAATTGCTGTCGTCTTTATTCTAAAGAGAATTTTCCCGTTCTAAAATTCCTAAAATCTGAAACTGTTATGATCAGTCTTCAACTTTGGATATGCACATATCAAATTTTCCATGAATGTTCTTTATTGCTTTTTTATTGAATTTAACATTGTGTGATGAGTTCTTTTATTTTCTTTAATTTCTGATAATAATTGAGGTATTTGTTGACAACGGATTTTGATGAAACACCAATAGCTGTATTTTGTAATTAATGAATTGCTTTAATTTTCTTGCTTATGTTATACCGTTTAATTTGAAAATATTTCATTTTGTTGATAGTTTTTATTTTAATTTAATGTTAAAAGTGCATAAGTGCCTAATGTATTATAGTTTAACTGTAAATTTTCTATAATTTCACAAATCATATATATAGAAACAATTATTTGTTTTAATGTAATTTTCTTTATTAATATATCTACCTCCAAGTCTACATTATTGATTCATTTTAGTTCATGAGACTTGAATTTCACATAAACTGATTTTCCTCTTTAAAAAAATGATCGTAACATAATCTTTAGACTAATCTGATATGCACTACTTTCCATGAGAGGTTTGAAAGTTTATTTATTGTTGAATGATCAGAAATATCAGACATATGAATATGTCAATGTACACCGACTAAAGTCTAACACTAGCACAATTACTACCTTCCATGAGAGGTTTAGAAGTTTATTTCTTGTTGGATAGTCAGATTTAATAGACATTTTAATATGTTAATGTACACGGATTACTACGAAGGCGTAGAAGGGCCACTCTTTGTCGACAAAAATTTTTCCACCTAATTCCGACTTTAATCTCGGAATTAGACTAATTCCGACTTTGAACTCGGAATTATAGACTAATTCCGGCTTCGAACTCGGAATTATACATAATTCCGACTTTGAACTCGGAATTATACTAATTCCGAGTTCGAAGTCGGAATTATAGACTAATTCCGACTTTAAACTCGGAATTATACTAATTCCGAGTTCAAAGTCGGAATTAGTCTATAATTCCGAGTTTAAAGTCGGAATTATGTATAATTCCGAGTTCGAAGTCGGAATTAGTATAATTCCGAGTTCAAAGTCGGAATTAGTCTCTAATTCCGAGTTTAAAGTCGGAATTATGTATAATTCCGAGTTCGAAGTCGGAATTAGTATAATTCCGAGTTCAAAGTCGGAATTATGTATAATTCCGAGTTCAAAGTCGGAATTAGTATAATTCCGAGTTCAAAGTCGGAATTATGTATAATTCCGAGTTCGAAGTCGGAATTAGTCTATAATTCCGAGTTCAAAGTCGGAATTAGTCTAATTCCGAGATTAAAGTCGGAATTAGGTGGAAAAATTTTTGTTGACAAAGAGTGGCCCTTCTACGCCTTCGTAGATTACAGCCTTGAACACAATTATTAGTGGTAGCTTTGAGGGGACTATTGGAAGATGGATGTGTATATTTTAGCTTGATTTGCTATGAAATCCGAAAAATACATAACTTCACAAAGATTTTGGCGAATTAAGGAACATTTTCTTCGTAACAATAGGACACAGATGAAATAATTCTTGTTTTATGGTAGTATGATTTCATATAATTGTTTTTTTTTTCAGAAGAATATGATTATCAAGAAAACAACCAAAATCATTCAAATCTACCTTCGGACTTGACTGTTGAAGAAATACCAACCGTTAAGCAAGAAACTGTTATTATATCTACAGAAGCTGCAAGAAATATGCTTCAAAACAGTATGGAAATATCAATCGAAGAGACCTTTGACAAAACAATGGAAGCACAGACAGGTATTCATTTTTTGACAGATGATGAGAATGGCGTTGTAATAAAAGAGGAAAATGAGGAAAACTATGAGAAAAAGAAGTGTGAATTGTTGGAGTACTTGATACAATCAGATGGTAGTGTTGTTTGTAAGTTGTGTGGAGAAGTTTTAGCTTCACGAACTCACTGGTACAGACATAAATACAAGCTTCATGTGAACAGTTTGATACACCCAGCACCTCTCTTCAAATGCAGCCATTGTAACGCCTTTTTCAAAAGTAGGAAAGGGTATATGGGTCATTACGCAGCTAGACACACAGATACAAACGAACCATCTGTTAGTGAAGAAATAGATTGCAATATTATTAAAGAAGAGATAGTGGAATCTTTTGAAGCGAAAATAAACACAGGTAAGAAGAAAGAAAAATCTACAGATTGGGAAGAAAAAAGAGAGAAGGAAGAAAAATTAGTAGCTGATATAATAGATAGGGTAAGAAGGGAATGCGAAGCTCAGGGGGCTCTTGTGAATCGAAGAGGCTACAGCCGAAGGTCGACAGTTATGAATACATGTCACTGAGATTCAAAGTAAGGAAGTGCCAAAATTTTTCGAGTTGATTTATCTAAACCGCTCCAAAATGTTGCTCATCAGAATCTAATATTTTATTGTAGATGGTAAAGAAAAGCTTTCTGAGAAATTATTTTGTCACCATGTTGATTCTTAAGGGAATGAACAAAAGAAGGTAGTTTTGAGAATGTTGATGCTTAGAAAATGTTCCTGGTGCACCTTGTGGGTTTGGAAAAGTACACTATCAATAAAATATACCGACTCTCCATCCAAAAATGAGACGTTGACTTGGTAAAGAGCTACCTTCTCTAAAGCATTTTCAATTTCATTATTTTAAAAAATTTATAGTGGTTGTTTCGTTGGTGAATGAACATACGGTAATCTGAAGGTAGAGCTCTTCTTGTCGAGTCCATCCAAACCTATATAAGTGAAATCATTTCTATAAACAAGACCAGGTGGTTTATGTATTGTCCAATATTTTGAATTTCTTTGATCGGCTGGGCTATAAATACGGCTTTGTGGTGATATTCTCTTAAAATGTCCAAAAATCAGCTTCCTACTCGAAGGACCAGACATAGCAGATAAATAATTCTAGAATGTAAGGGATCCACCTAAGTTAGGGGATTTTAAATCTGTGGAATATTTTATTTGGGGCTGTTCGAATTGTACCTATTTGTCTGAGATAGGAAATAAGGAGATCCTAATGCAACATATCAAAGACTTCTGCGTTAACTTACTTGATAAGCCAGATATGATCGAAAAAGCTATTCCTATAATATTTATTGCGCGCACTCTTGGGAACAAATGCTGTCGTTCTGTCCATATGTCTGACATTCGGACATCTTGAAAATGGTCATATTCGCCTTAGGGTACGAACAGAATAAGTGGGTCGCGGTCGAGGTGGACGTCGATGCCGACACCAATGTGAATCAAATACATTGGAGTGGATGGAATAGGTAAGTCGCGGTGGAGGTTTATAAGAGCGGTGCCATCCACCAGGTTTACTTCAATGCTTTTGAAAATCAAATAAATTGTTTTCCATGGATGCTTTCTACGCGGCCTTCAAGGATACTTCTCTGTGATTGGTGCGTTCAAGGACAAGTTGCCATCCGCTTCAAAAGCAACTAGGAGAATTGTACTATGATGAGCTTTCTGGGAAATTCGAGATTATGTCAGTTTGCAAGTTTCACTCTGAATATAAATACTTTATCACATATAATTGACTATACACCAAGATACAAATATCACTGAATGGCTAGACACGAATGTTATGGAACCTCTTGTGAAAATCTTGAAGGATTTTAAGAAAGGGATAGTCGATAGTTCTTGAAGCAATGAATAATTAACCTTGGATTATATCTAGAAAATTTCACCTCCTAAAATTGAGCTAGCTCCTCAAATTAAAAGGGAAGAGGCCTAAATTGTGCACTCAAAATATTCACTGACCTGTGATAGCTCACAATTTACTCATAAATGTGAGTAATTAAACACAAACTGGCAATCTCGTACCATTTCTAGCTCGACTGCGCATAACAGGTAACCTCCCTGTTATGTGCTGTCGACATCGATCCCGACTTAACTAGTATCATCGACTGCGAGCGCCACCTAGACCGCGACCCACTTGTTCTGCTAGTACTGTGAAATTGACTCACTGGTGATAAAAACGATGTCAAAATCGATTCCTTCAGACGGCCGTACTCATGATTGTATGAGAACGGATAATCCTATCGATTTGAAACTTTCAGGGTGAGTTGTATTTCGAATTGAAACGTTTAATTTTGTTAATGGGGCTAGTCGGCAAAACAGTTTCGGGGTGAGTCGTTTGGATTTTAAGTTGATTTCCTCAATATCCATGGAACTATTTGAGCGATCAGATTGGAATTTTGTAGTTAGTTGTAGCATTGTATATATTTATATTGTATATATTTATACAATGGTTGTAGCATACCGACGAGCAACTGATTTCGAAATTCTGTTGAGATCGTACGATTAGTAAATAATTTTTTATTGAAATTCTTGAAAAAAATTGATATTTCGGAAAATATTCATTAGATTCCGAAAAAAATTTGCATAGATCTTGAATCCTATATTTCACAACGGTGTTTCAAATTTCAAGTTCGAACTGATTCTAATTATCGGAAACATTTGGAAAAAAAAAGATGCCAAATTTAGTGATTTTTTCATCGGTACCTTAGTTTTTTACAGAATAACCCAAAAATTATTTGTCCAATCATGATGAAAGTTGGAAAATTCTGGGGAACAACTTTTTGCGAATTTTAGTAATGAATCGTGACATCAGAACAATTCGAAAAAAATGTTGAAAGTTTTTTTTTATTCTATATTCTTTTAATTATATTATTCTCGCGAAATTTTGCAAAAACCTCAAGCTGTCGTTCATCAATCAAGAACTGTATTTTAATTCCATCTAATGTGTATTTGTGGAAATATTGGGAAAATAAAATTTGGGATGGGCAATATGCCGAATTATGGATGGATTTTTCACGCAATCTCAAATTAAATAAAAAATTGTGAGGTAGATTTGGGCAATAGTTACCAAGGTTGGCTTCGTAATTATTGTCCAAATCTGCTCTACAAATATCAAGTTTCTAAGTTGTTTCTTCCGGAAGTTATTGTGTTTACGATCGATATTTGAAGAATATGTTTGGGATTTAATAACGATGGACGAATTAATTCGTGAATGGGTAGAATCAGCCAAAAATTTCATTATACAGAAGCTGTGCTTGAGAAAGTCTCTAATACGGACTCAGATTATTTCAATATGAATCGATGGATCTGTGGAAGCGAATCATGAGTACACCCAGTAACAACGGACTGGTTGGTTCAAGAAATATGAGAAATTGAAAATATTGGTGAATACATAAACTTATCATGTTTGGTTATCGAATTGTTTAGATCAATAATATATAGGTTTTTTAGATTCCTCTAAAAAGGTACCTATAATTCTAAATTAGGTTACCGTATATGTTAATTAACCAATGAAACACCCTATGCGGCTAATATTTGAGAAGTGAAAATGGACATACTTTTGTTGTTTATTCATGGGTTAATGAACATATAGCTTCCCCGAATGTTTTTTGCTTATAGATTTTGTTTTGAACTAGGTAACTACCTAGAAACACCAGAAGTCACCACTGTGCCAAATTAACTAAGATTTTCGGGTATCATGACTGGAAAACGGCCAGAAGCCAAAGCAATCTTATTTCAGAGATGATTTTGTCGATCTAGCTACAGACTATGAAACTGGTTTCTTATTGATTCATCCCTCTTAATTCTCCAATGATAGTGTGATATAAGTATTTCATAATTTCCAATGATTTATTGTGCTCAATTGATTGCCAAATTATTTAAGGAATATTTCTTTAACATTCGGTCAGTATTAACAATTTTGTGATCATGTATCAATAAAGTAGATTTAATTGAGAGAAAGAGTATGTTTAGGAGTAAGTTAAGTGATACAACTATGAAAAAAATTTATGGAGTGAAAAAGGAACTAAGCTCAAACCTGAAAGAAACAAAATTAACTTTGTGGTTTGATATTGGTCTAATATCTCTAATGAATTTGAGTTGGAAATTTTGTGAAAGGATCATATAGTGTGAGTCTCTTGCTTCGAATGAATTGCATAAATCAAAGAAGAATTTTTTTTGTTAGAAATATTCCCAGACAGGTCAATTAGTATTTTGAATTGCGCTCTTTTCGATGTGAGAAAATGCTATACAGCTTGTGAAAAATTCGGGCTTTGTCGTCATCGACTATTTTTTAATGACTATTCCACCTTTTTATGACTATTTTTGAAGCGTATATGTCGAGATACAAATGCGTATCAAATGTAGAATGTTTATTTGATTTGAAAACGAAGAACGCGATCAACATTGAGGATATAGGTTGTCAATTAATAGACAATATTTAGGTCATTTATTGTATTTGAGCTTTTATCAAATAGATCAGTTTACTAGAGTGTGAACCATCGCATATTATAAACGAAAAATTAGCATTCTTCAAATGTATCGATCGAGAGTCTGGTAGTGTTGCAAAATGGCGAAGTTCATAATTAGTACAGATAAAATTTGTACCATTTAGACTCAAATAACATGTGATATTTATCACGTATATAAGTATCTTTACATACCCTCCAAGAAAAGAATTTGAAAAAGTAGGATTTCCATTCAAAAAAATAGTCGATGACTCTCATCTTAACTTTGGGGCACGTGATTTACATTCATAAAAATCGACTTGTGGAAGCATATTTTTAACGGAAAACTGTTTTTGATTCACTGAATTTATTCCTCAGCAGAGACTTGGATGGACAGATAAATCAAGACATAACACGTATCTTCCCATGAGACTTAGTTCCATTATTACGTTCCTGAACATTTGAAATCATAAAAATAATCAAGCTAATAATTTAACATTATTCTACGTAGAACTGACCTGTTCCAATTGAGAATTTGATTCTTAGAAACTTTAGAATAGTTTTGAGATGTATAGAATTAGATATATGATTCAAATTGCAATATTTTCCTATAAAGTATATTCATGTAAATATAAAATATACATAACGCTGAAATGTCTAGGGTGAAAAACTCTTTATCGATTTCTACTATTTTTAATTTCAACAATATGATTTATTGTAGAAGGAAGTAGGCATTTTTTGTCAACATTTATAATTCGAGAAATTCAAGATCTAACGTTGCAATTTTTCGGTATCGCGTATTTATATAAGGCTCAGACGAACGTTCTTGAAATATCAATTAGGTATACATATAAGTCCCAGGCAGTAGAGTGACCTAAGTAACATCATATAAACGCCATTATTATTGCGTTGTTTTTGGTCCATGACTCAGAAATAGACGCAATTTTTTGACGACTAAAAGAAGTATTTTTATGGTCAGACTCAGTTTGGAAAAGAAAATTTCTGATAGAGATTATTAAAATAATGTTTGTCTGCCATGAGCTGTATTCGGGAATGCTTCATCATGAAATTGCAGGGTGTCCCAGTTTGGATTGAAAAAATATGTTTTTAAACTTTCACCAAACGGCCAGAGCTATTTAGAAAAAATAAGACAATTTCTAGGAATAGCACCTTTCGCAATGAAAAATATCATTTTATTTTGTTGGCGGTTATTTTCGTCTTAACACATAGTGGAATATTTTAGGAAAAACATTTATTAAACCTCTACTTTTTCTCAAAATGAAAAACGATTATACAACAAATATTTTATTGTTAGTTTTCGATCCAAGTAGAAATTGTGAATTTCATCTCTATTTCGAATAAGCCCGTAAATTTCGAAACTTCTTGTGTTTGCAGTAGATCCATAGGCTGTCTGATGGAATAGTATATGGACTCTGAAACCTTACCGTTCATTTCGTTGACCGTTTCCATTATTCTGATATTTTTCATTGAGAAACTTACCTCGACATAGTTTGGATCTCGCATTCCGCAAGGGCGGTAACCATGATTAATCGTTTTAGTTTAATTCTTGATGGTTCTTTTTCAGATATTGGCAGTGAAAACCTATAAAAAACCTTCAAAATAGTGCAAAATATTACGAAGCCATCCTTTAATAGTTATTTTCAGTATGGTGGTCAGGGCAAACATGGGCTGTAATCCGGTCCCAGGTTCCCGCATACTCTATTCAGTCATGGAAAAGGTTCAGCTTTTATAAGAGTAAACATTATTACGTGCTCGTAAATTAAGGCTTCGCCTATTTTGGCAACTCAGCCACATTCAAGTTTCATTAAATCTCGTTAATATCTCAAGGTCAGGCACTTTCTCGCGGTGTGTATGCTTTGACGTTGCCAATGGTCGCGAGAACTATTAGAATTCGGAGAAATTTCGACGTTGATAGGAGAAAACGGGGTTGTGGCTCTGCAGACTTCAGTGATTATTTTTTGAAAAATTCTCTTTGGGATGTATTCTTTCGTGAGAATGTGCAATGTTAGTTATTTTTCCATTTTTCACTCCAATTCAGTTTTTCTTTTCCCGAAAATTCTTGAATATGAAAAAGTGGCAACATTGCGCATTGTTACAATTTTTTCAACCATTTGCACCCGAAAAATTCTTTGAGAAAAACGAACTCTACCTTCCAAAAGTCACAAGTTATATTCGAGGTATTGTTTGTTCTTAAGGATTTCAACATTATCAGCACTAGTATGAATCATGAGAAAAAAAAGAAACAATACCTCCGTTAGCACTCTTCTGAATATTCATATTTGTTTCTGTCGTCTCTGATGAGGTCTTTTTCGATCATTATGACGTCTAAATATGATGCCTTATGGATGTGACCATGATGTAAAAAAAATGCATCGATTTCAAGCGATGGATCAAAAGCTTTGGTCATAGTTACGGTTATTCACATTGTCAGATTCTCCTTTGCCTATATGTCAGTTTGAAATCGATAATGGTATGCTCTTTGTATTTTCAACTAGCCTACGTCACTCATTTTACAGATAAGCACACCATGTTTTTTACATCATGGATGTGACAAACACTTTGGAGACTCTTAAAGCTTAATTCAATAACGCCTCTCTGCTGCCTGGAATGATCAACTCAATCTTCCTACCAATGAATAAGCAGATCTCTGCTGATACGCAATTTTCTTTATTCTCATATTAAATTGTACAATTACATTTGAACATTGATTGCGTTATTGAAAATTATTGAGTGAATACGGCGTCATATATTATATTTAATTCGATTTTTGTATATGATTCCGTATACAAGGTGTTTCCTTCGTTTTTGAGATACAGATTCTAATTTCAGAGTTTATCCAACAGAACGTCTTGAAGTTGAATTCAGCTCCTGAGTACCGAAAGGATTTTGGGCTGTTATCAATGTTTAACATTGATAGTTAAGAATAAAATTACATGCATATTTCAGTTCATTGCAAGCTTCAAAATATTAGAACGATGTTATAACCAATGATTTAATGAACACGATTTCTACTTTTCTGCATTCAAAATTAGTCAGTAAGTCACTATAACTGAATATATATTGTACAAATAAAATGTAGTAAGTACTCGAAATGTAATCGATGTGCCAAATATCGACAGTCTCACACCAGGATCATCTGGAACAGAAAGAATGTGAAAGCGAATAATATTTTTAATAATGTGTGTATGTGTGTGTGTGAAGTTTGAAAAAACATGTTGCATTACTGTTGTGAATATCAACACATTTTCTTGTAAGTCTGAAACAAAGTGATTATGAGAATAAGTGGATTTAAAGATAAATGATATGAATATAGTATTAACTTTCAGATATTTGTTGTTTTATTATATATTTTCGAATTTTATTGCGCGTACGTTCTAGGGGAACAGCGTGCTATCATTTTGTCCAAATGTCAGTAATTATGGAATTTCAAGCCGAAAATGGTCTCAAACGACTAGGTTGGACTCGCTGATTACGAATCCGGTGTTAAAATCGATTCTGTCCGGCCGGCCGTATGCATGATTACGGGTGTACGGAGAATCCTATCGACTTGAAACTTTCAGGGTAGGTTGAATTTCAAAATACGACGGTTCTGTTTGGAAAAAATCGGCCTAATGGTTTAGGAGTTATAGACATTTGAAATTTTAAGGTTATTTCCGTGATAATTCGGAAACTAGTGGAACGATTGCATCGAAACTTGGCATTTAGTTGGAGTATAACGACGCGCAACTTTTAGCGAAATTTTGTTGAGATCATACTGACAGTAATTCTTGAAAAAATTTTGTCCAAAAAAACTTTTTTTTCTGATATTTAGAAACGTAATGATCATTAAAAAGTAAAATAACTTATTTCCGCTTTATAAAGCGGAAATAAGTTATTTTACTTTTTAATCATCAAGATGAATTTCCGACAAGTAAAGACTGAGACAATCAAGTATTTAGAAACGTATTCAGAACAGACTTTGAGCTTAATATTTCACAGCAGTGTACCAAATTTCATTCTGATATGATCATAATTTCCGGAGATATTTGAAAAAACCTAAAAAGCACTGCAGTGTAGGCAGCAGCTTTTGCGCGCATGCTCAATGGGGATGACCGGTTTGGCAACGAATTTGAACATGCGCGCGAACTCTGCAGCCTTTACGGCAGTGCTTTTTTAGTTTTTTTTTTAACATTGTATTATTTTCAATACATATATAGGTACATTTGTCCTCGAAGCATCCACAAAGCGAATACTGGTAAAAGGTTACCGTAAAAGGGTGTTGTTGTCCTTACAGTTCATCAGCATGGTAGGTAGGTGTATCCTTGGTTTAACCTTTGCCTTCTTTTAATTTTCCACTTGATTCGAGCACTACTGAGTAATGATGGAGTTGCCAGAAATGGAGTCAAGGCCATTGCTAGTATACGCCAAGGTAGGGCCATGCCCTACCTTAAAACACCATTGCCCTACCTTAAAAAAGAAGACAAATATTCGAAAACTTCATTGGATCGATAAAAATTTTTGCTGTCCTGCCTTCAATCTCCATTGCCCTACCTCAAAGTCATCTCTAGCTATGGCCCTGGTTGGAGTTCGTACAGATCTTCTCAGATCAAGCTAGTGAATTATATGCCTAAGCATCGCTATACCAATGGTTTAGATATCCCAGAACTATATCGTGTCATTCAGCATAGGACAGTGCTGATGAGCTGTAAGAACACCAAAACTTGTTCACGGCTGATTTACTGGAAGGTACACTTTGTGAGTATACTTTGAATTATAATAGTCAGATCCCGGTGGGATTTGATTAGTCCTCAATCGATTAGTATTCATTCGTGTGGCTATACTAATCATTGTGTAATTTCATCGTATCAATCAGCAAACTACTGTGCTGCTGAGCTGTGAGGGTAGAGAAAATTTTTTTTTAGAATGAAAAATGCAAGTGAAAATGAGAAATAATGTAAGCAGACCTAGAGCAAAATTCAGCTGTCTGTATTAAAACGCTGCGAATTCTACACAAGGGTTTATTCTTTTTTCAGTTTAATAACCCAATACTATTGATATCTAAAATAAAACTTTTTTTCAGATCGAGTTATACAACAGTAATCAACGTTGAGAATTTCATGGAAATTCGGTGGTAAGATTTCGAGAAATAATTTTTTCCTCCAACCCCCAATTTTGTGCCCTTAGAGGGTACACCGATCCTGCTGAAAAGCTTGGAGAATCAATCCCGAGCGAAACACGATTTTCTATCAAGTTTCACGGATTTCGGATTCTTGGTTTATTATTTGATAAAATAAGTTAATAAACCTTAGTGATCGAGCAAAAAAAAATTACCGCCCCTGAAAATTTCACAGTTTACATTTTGAAGTATATAGAATTGAATGAAGTAATAAAAAAACATTGAATATTTTCGGGGTTTCTCTCCCAATATCTAAAACAAAACTACTGAAAATAGGATCAAATTATTATTTATAAAAATCATCCTGCGGATTACGGGATTCAAGATTATATTTCTTCATGAAGCTCATCTATATCTTAAATAAAACTTATATTTGATTAATTAATCATTGGTTTTTCAGAACATGAAAACCAATTCCATGAAAAGAATTCATTCGAAACATCAATAAATACTCTTTTATAACTGAATAACACTTTTACATGCAGAACGCGAATTAGGTAGCGTTATTTAAAATAATTCGATTGATCGGAGGTTTCCATCAATTTTGGTTTGCGTTGTACAATTATCGTCAACATATGGATATCCGTTACTGGTTTCAATCGAAATCCAATATTTTCCTTACTGAGAGTTTGAAATAAGCGTGAATATGAAAAATAATGAGCATTTATATGATAAAACAAATTGGAGGATATATGCAAAGAAATCGATCACCAACCGGAAATCTCATCAATTGTCGACAATCTAATACTGAGGATAGGAGCCTTAGACTAAGTTAGGAGCCGATGATCTACCTGTTTCTGAATAGAGTCTGTGCCGGGTCGTGACCTAAGACAAGGGATATAGCGTAGAAAAAAATATACCGCATGTTTCATCATCTGGTTGTCGGCAAACTACTTGTTTGGATTCTACGTTTTTACATCAAACAGACGTTCGGGTTGACACCCTCTTGGTTGAGTGTATCTGACAACGATAACGAACGAAATTTCTATTCTAGAATTATTTAATTGTTACAGAAATGTTATTGAAAATAACTTTAGTTTTTCAGTTTGTGTGTTGGATACTTTGTGAATCAAGTGAACTCGTATCGGATATCTGAAATGTGAAAACAATTTTTTTCAGATCGATTGCACAGGAACGTTGAGTTTTTTTTTTCATTTCATTAATATTTTTTAGAACAAAATTTAATCCTTGTAGAAATCGTATCTACACATTTGGATATTAGCGGAAAATCTTGAATTTTGTTTTACGTACCTATTGGTGTTAGTTTGAAAGATTGAGTTTATTTCCTCAGTATCAAGAAATACTAACGCGATCAGATTGAAACATCATGACTTGTTGCGAAATATCGAAGATCGATTTAATTCAAAATTTCGTGAGAATTTTATTGAGAAAAATCGGATTTTTTCGAAAACATCTTTTCTTCGGATGCATATTCATCAAAGTTCAATGAAATTTGGTACAGGTTTCAGAGTCAACATTTTAAAAGTTTTTCAAATTTCAGTCTGACCGATATTTATTTGTGCAGATATTGGCAAAAAATTTCGTGACCATTTTAAATTTTGAGGTTATTTCCCTAATATCTCAAAAAGGGCAAACCCTATCTGATAAGTTTGATATCGTTTGTAGTACCGACACGCAACTTAATGAGTGTGGAAAAGAGTAAGATTTTTAAAGAGGTGAAACGACTGTGGAACGTCTCTTCTCATTACAAATATTATTTTAAATTATGCTACTCAGTTAGCATTCTGCTTGTGGAAATGTTATTCAATTATACGAGAGTATTTATTGAGATTTCAATGTTTCACTTGAATTATTTCATGGAATTGGTTTCTGTGTTGTGAGAAACCAATGAGTTATGCTTAATATACAGGGTGTTTCACCATAAACTGGTCAAGCATATATAGCCGTATAAATGACATTGGGAAAGTCATTTTTGCATTATGACATATACCCCGTTGTCGAAGCATAAGCGTGATACAAGGTGTTTAATGTCAACTTTGAGCAATATTCTAATACTTTGGTGATTTATACGTGACCTTTGAAATAACCGTTTTTGGTCACATCCTAGTATTTTTCGGTGTTCAATTCAATTGTTGTGTAGAATTCTGAGAATAATATTTCAAAATGGCGGAAAACCAGCAAAGTTGGAATTTTTTGTTTTCGATTGCCAAATTGGATAGCATTATTTTAATGTTCTCAACTTTCTAAGATTTTCCGTGGAAAATTTTTTCCAAAATTCAAACTGAACTTTTTTGCATGTCTACTGTGAAAAAAAATTTCTTTGTCATCAAAATTGACCAAAGACTCAGCTCGGAGTACTTAAATAATTTTTATTCAAGAAACTGGTGGCCCTACGGATGCCAAAATTATACTGATAGGTCTCCTGAATGACCCGGATAGAAATATGAATTTAGCAAGAAAAAAAAATATTTTCTGAAAAACGTTGGTGGGAATCGAACTCTCTCCGCATTTGGAAAAGAGGGTTAAATTCGATAAACTTTCGTTGCTTGCATGGTAACGAACGACATTATAATCAGAATAAACCCAATTTATACGCGAGCCTATTGTCCGTAAGTGGACCGAGTTCGAATCCCATCAAAGCTTTTTTGAGAAATCATTTTTTTTCTTAAATAAAAATTATTTGAGTACTTCGAACGGAATCTTTGAAAGGCTATAAAATGAAAACCAATGGATATTTTTTCATTCTGTTTTCACATCAGTGTTCAGAATGAAGGTTAGTTTGATCTCGAAAGATTTCAACAATTTTGGGTGAATTTTTTTTACCGTAGACATGTAAAAAAAAAGTTTTTTTCACGGAAGATCTTGGAAAGTTGAGAACATAAAATAATGCTATCCAATTTGGCAATCAAAAACAAAAAATTACAGCTTTGTAGGTTTTCCTCCATTTCGAAATATTTTTTCAGATTTCTACACAAGAATTGAATTGACCACCAAAAAATACTAAGATATGACCAAAAACCGTTATTTCAAAAGTCACGTGTAAATCACCACAGTTATCAGAATATTGCTCAAAGTTGACATTAAACACCCTGTATCTCGCTTTTGCTTCGAAAACGGGGTATATGTCATAGGGCAAAAATGACTTTCCCAATGTCATTTATACGGCTATATATGTTTGACCAGTTTATAGTGAAACACCCTGTATACGTTTTTTAAGATATCAATGGTATATTGGGTTATTTAACTAAGAAAATAATAAACCCTTGTGTAAAATTTGTAGCGTTTTTTTCGGTATAACTCAAGAAATATTGATTCGATCGCGATGAAACTTTGCAGCTAGTTCGGAGATGTTGAAGGACAACATTAGGCAAAATTTCGTGATGATAGTGTCATTAGATTTGAAAAAAAAATCAATATTTTTTTCAAACATTTAATATTCTGTGATCATCTCATCATATTATCCTCATTAAATTCTGTATGAATCTTCAAATTGGTATTTTTCGATAAAGTACTAGATTTCAATTCGATCTAATCTGTATTTTCGGAAATATTGGGAAAATAAAGTTTTGAATGAGTATATCTGCGGAATCATCTGTAATTCTGTAATTAAGGTCCAAATCTTCTCTACGAATATCGAGGTTCTAAGTTGTTTCTTTAGGAAGTTATTGTGTTTACGGTCGGCCGTTAGGCAGAAGCATTTAATCTTATTCGAATTTTCGTTTTCACCATTTCAATACCGAATTAATCAAAATTCACGAATTCTGAAAGTGTGTGATAGACAATACGTGACCTTGTATTCAAAAATCTAGAAAAGCACTGCCGTGAAGGCAGCAGCTTTTGCACGCATGTTCAAATTCGTTGCCAAAGCGGTCATCTCCATTGAACATGCGCGCAAAAGCTGCTGCCTTCACGGCAGTGCTTCTCTAGATTTTTAAATACAACGTCACGTATTGTCTATCACACACTTTCACAATTCGTGAATTTTGAATAATTCGGTATTGAAATGGTGAAAACAAGACGAAAATTCGAATAAGATGAAATTATTTTTGATTGGTAGATTTCCTCATACGTCACTCGTCACATTATGATTATACGATCAAGTAAAAGCTTATGATGTCCATCCGCTTGGTATAGTGGAAGGTACCAATACGCGAAGACAAGAGTCCGCATCTGACATTTAACGTCATGGAATGATGTCCATAAAGTTAGCAGAGCCACTTGCACGGAAGTCAATGAAAACCATCTCATTGATTGTCGTATATTTGTCAAGAATTTATCGTGAAAGAAAAAAAATTGTTGTGCCCTTGGTTTTTTTTAAAAGGGGTGGCTCTTCTAACTAAATATTAAGTTAGCAGAGCCATTCTGAAATATGCATCGAATTCGATCAGAAATATTATGAATAATTGTCGAGTATTTGTCGTAGACCATCTAACCTGAAAAAACCAGAAAAAATCATTTTTTATAGCTGTTTTATAGGTTTCAATGAAATGTTCTGGTTTTTTAGGAAATTTGTCAAATTCGGCAACACTGCATTGGTAAATTGATATTTCAGGTATGTTCTTCGTATCATTATTGACTGATATTGGGTTGTATATGTTAAATCTTCTATTTCCCGAGATGAACAATTCTCGTTTCAATGCTGAATAATGGAAATATTCTATTCTCACTGATATACATAGACGTAACGCTCTGCTAACTTAATATTAAGTTAGCAGAGCCACCCCTTAAAAAAAAAAACAAATAGCGCGTCAAATTTTTTTCTTTCACCACAAATATGTTTTGGTTGTCTTTCAATCGTTCAGCTCATTTCCGGTAGAAAAAACGGTCATCTAATTAACTTTCTTGTACCACAATGTTACGTCGATGTATATTCGTGAGAATGGAATATTTCCATTATTCAGCATTGAAACGAAAATTGTTCATCTCGGGAAATAGAAGATTTAAAATATACAACCCAATATCAGTCAATAATGATACGAAAAATATACCTGAAATATCAATTTACCAATGCAGTGTTGCCGAATCTGACAAATTTCCTAAGAAACCAGAACATTTCATCAAAACCTATAAAAAAGCTATAAAAAAATGATTTGTTCTGTTTTTTTCAGGCTAGATGGTCTACCACAAATACTCGACAATTACTCATAACATTTTTGATCGAATTCGATGCATATTTTAGAATGGCTCTGCTAACTTGATATTAAGTTAGCAGAGCCACCCCTAAAAAAAACTAAAAGCGCGACAAATTTTTTTCTTCAAGACAAATTCTCGACAAATATACGACAATTAATGAGATGTGAAATATTATCATCCATATTTGTTTAAATAAATAGAGAAATATTGGGAATTTGGATTATTTATTGTCTGCTACTTTGATAACAAAGCCAACGTTTCGAGGACAAATTTCCTCTTTATCAAGGCTGGTCAACTAAATTGTACAGACTACGTCAATAAAATTAGAAACAACAATGAACAAGGTGAAGTACCAGGGCAACATCATACATCAAACTACTTAAGTAATACTTAAGTAGTTTCATGTATGATGTTGCCCTGGTACTTCACCTTGTTTATTGTTGTTTCTAATTTTATTGACGTAGTCTGTACAATTTAGTTAACTAGCCTTGATAAAGAGGAAATTTGTCCTCGAAACGTTGGCTTTGTTATCAAAGTAGCAGACAATAAATAATCCAAATTCCCAATATTTCTCTATTTATTAATGAGATGGTTTTCATTGACTTCCGTGCGAGTGGCTCTGCTAACTTTATGGACATCATGGAATGCCGCGATGTTCGATCGTTTGAACAGCCACATTATGTTTAATACTCAATAGTACCACATGAGAATGATCGAATTCTGGTTGAAAATTGAAATTTTTGAGGTATGCTAAATTTTTTCAGTATTATTTTATGGAAAGGCTAATCGATTTCAATAATGAACTAAATAAATGCAAGCAGACACCTATTGTATTAACATTCTTCCTTATAGATATATTAGGTAATTGATTTGTGAATCTGAAGAGCTTCAAATTAGGGGATGAAAGTTAGGCTCAATAAAAACAGCAATAATTATGACTAATTATAACCGAAATATGTTGAATGGTGACAATGGAAAATTGAAAAATAATTCAGACAGTTCTCCTCTCGAATGAGTGTATTTAATACCTCGAAAGTTTGAAGGTGACATAATTTTCCGTGTACTGAATATTTCCATTGTATGCAATGAATAATATTGCACATGAGATGTCGTATAGGGATTTATTGAAATTGTAAAAACATGTTATTTTTAATTTATTTATTTAACATTCGTTAGTCTAATTATTTTATGTACACAACATTCATACCCCTTTGATATCAATATAAAACATAGATCGATAGATGAACTGATTTTCACCATGAAAAAACAATGCTGTACATAGTCCGATGAGGATCTTGCCAAAGTGAAATAATACATCGATTTTTTTTTAGATGAATATACATTATTGCAAATTTATTTTTTCCATAGTATTTCATGAAAATTTTTAATCGTGATAATTTTCATTTATACATCTCATTCATTAGTATTATTGAAAATATTCTTTTCTGCTACCTATGAGGTTTGGGTAGTTCGAATTCATTTAAAAACTGCCATCTTCAGGCCATCTCAGAATTTTTCCTTCCGAGAAAAAATAACAATAAAAAAAATGTATGCAGTGCCCATTCAGGAGAGGAATAAATTTTGAGAAAAACTGAAGGGTAATATCGACAATTTTGAGAAAGTCACTAAAATATTCGGGGTCAATTGAGATCATAAATTATTCAAGAATCGTCATATTATTGGCATTATCATTTTTATTCTTCCATTTCTTAACAGTTTGAAATTGGTTTTCCTTGACTAAAATCTGATACAGACCCGCTTCAGAAAATTATTTTAAGTTTGTCCACTTTGGTGCAACAAGCGGAGGCAGAGGTGAACCAACTATTTTGACGAAAATGAATAAAATATATTGGTCATAAATGGACAGTTTGAAATCACAACGCATAAAATTCGAGTATTTTCCTAGATAAGTCTCTTTTTAGATTGAAAGTTAACATTATTTTTACAATTCCATTTTTACAAATCAGATATCGAGTATTTCCGAAAAGGAATTGGAAGATCAATATAGAGTTCAAACTTCTGCAGATTATATTCTTACCACATCGTTAATTTTGATTGCATCAAATTTGAAATGTGGTTGGATAATTGACAATATGTCAGTAGGTACTTCAACAGTGATCCTATTTCATCGTTTTTTACGACACGTTATATCGGGGAAGTTTTTTGATAGATGCCTTCAAAAAATATTCGTTTCGAAATTCAAAAATTCTGTTGGTACTTTGGCGAAAATTTTTGATAAATTCGCAACAGTAACTTCAATGTTCGTTTTGATTTTATAACCTTTTCATGCCCTTTTTTGGTATTGAAGGAGACGATGCAATGCAGAGTTAGACTAGTTTACAAAAATACTCATTCAGAACTAGAAATTTCGGTAAATTAATCTCAGATTAAAAAAATAAACCGTGTAGTTATTGTTAAATATCGTGAAGGTCAGCACCTGCTTACCAAACTTTTTATTTCTACGACTCATTCGATAAATTTTGAAGGATACAGTTTTTTGAAGGATTCAGTTTTTTGAAGATATGAAATAATAAATTAATTGGTGAGAAAAAATGTATTCAGTTGTAGGAATGTATATTTCAGTTGTAGTCACTCCATTTCTTATTCAGTATGTATATAGAGAAAAATATGAATCATAAATACCACGAACATGATCTTATTTTGAACTGATTCCAAAGTATTACTTGTGATTTTAGTGTTGGAAAAATCGAGAAATCCTTTTGTACCTACCTAAAATTCAGGTACAACAGGATCTTTTCTAGATGGTCGTCCAGAATCTCAATGTTTTGATCTTGAAAAGTTGTATCGATGTAAGGATATTTTGATTTTGCACTATTTTTCAGGTATTTGCTAATTTTCAATATCTCAAAACGAACCATTCAAAATCAAAATAAAATTATTATTTTCATAAAACCGTTTCGCAAACTGCGGGATTAAAAATATCTCTTGAGGGAAATTCTTAGAAAAAAGCCTACTAATGAACAATATCGGAATTATGTTAACAATTGGAATTGAACTTCAACGTTACAGAGTCTACATTTTACTAGTTCATCAGACAATTGAGGGAACATTTGCAAAATTTCCTTTCAATATTTATATTCTTTTTTTTTCTTTTGACAATTTGACCAAAGTCTTGATGTATTGAAACAGAATAATTCTGCAAATATTCTCTTAATGAAACAGCATTTTCTAGAAATAAATGTTGCCCCATGAAGAATAAGGGTATAAAATAAACGATCAACGAAGTCTTGAAAGAAATTGATTCCTCGGAATTTTCTCTTAATTGTGTAATGAAAGACTCAGAGACTCTGACACGTTACATTTCACTTCGTTGATCGTATACATTATTTAGATATAGATCATTCAGCAACATTTTTTCTAGAAATTGCCCTTGACTTGTTCTTTATAAAAAAAATTTGTAATAATAATATTATTTCAGATATTGGTAGTGAAAACCTAGAAAAAATCTGAATAATACTCCAAAAATTGGGCTTACTCTTAAGTCACTCCATTATATATTGTTTCACCCAGGGCAATAAGGTTCATATATCCGAACAAATAATTTGTATAGGATGTTTCGAATCATAGTTCGAAAACTTGTCGATTCGAAGAATAGATGTTTTAACTGTTTCGTGTGTATCTTTTTGGAAAATCAGTGATCAATGCAGAGTTCCGAAAAAGTTGTATGAAAATGAACTCCTACATATGGAAAATTATATACACACGACTGAATGGACCTAACAAAACTTCTAACTATTCTAACTATCTCTTTGGCATTTTTCCTCTGTTTTTTGTCCAGCTGAGGGCGTTTGACTTCTTGATATCCAAATATTCAGAAGTCCCTTCTAGAGGACATATTTTCGAATTATTACCAATTTGGAATTGTTGAGTCTCAATTTGATTTTATTCAGTAGGTATCTATTGGAATATGTTTAGACCCAACGTGATTCAGGTCTCAATTTGAAGTTGAAAACGAATATCACTGAAGAAATGGTATTATTATCAGTATCTTGATATAAAATTTTCAAAATCATGGAGTAATATGAATCCCTTACAAAACACCGAAACCAGATGGTTTTTGGTACTGGATGATTAACTTTGACCAAGCTTAACTAAAATAGCAGTGTTGGATGATTTTGATTCTTGATTCAATAAGAGCAGATTTTGGCTAATAATCTTTGGTTTCGTTTTCAGAACTGTATTTATCTTCCAATTCGACTTATTCAACATATAATTTCCTAACACATCTCAAGGTACATAACATGTTTGGAGAAGTTTCTGCTGATCTAGGTAGGTAACGTCAATCATTTATATAGTCCTCGAGTCGACTTCTGGGCTAGTGGAAGTAAAAAATAGAAAAATTGTTTGAGCAACAGTCAAAAGTATTGCGATCACATATTTTACACAAGTTAACGTCACACCCTCAGTTCCTCCATTCTAGTGTCCGTCTTTGAGTTTAACTGAGTATTCTTTTTTGTGAGGGTCCCAGTGTTTATCAACTGGATGGTGTTTGTAGATAGAAGCGGTTGGTTCTCCGCCATCTGGTTCGAACACAGTGTGTTCACGTTGGCCTTGGAGACCTTTGGAGGGGGTGGTGGCCTTGGTAAGGTGGCATTGTTGTGGGGAAGGTCTGCAAACTCGGGAGGTGGAAGTTGATGATGGTGGGAGTGGTGATGAGCCAGTATCGTGGCTGGATCTGCTTTAACGCCTAGAAAAGGAAGATATCATTATTATGTCTGCTGAACTGAAAATTTCAAATGAGGAATTCTTCTTTTTTTCATTCATTTATTAAACTCGTTCAACATTATATACAATCGGTAATGAAGACTTGATAGTAGGATATTCAAACAATCTAATAAAGCACTGACGTGAAGTCAAGTGTTCAAAATCGTTGCGAATCGGCCATTTTCTCAAGTACTGATCCCGTCATAAGCTCTTTTACTTCCGGATGGAATTTTGGCTGATCTTCTAATCCTTCAATGCTCACGAAACTCGGCCTGAACATCCATCCTTTCAATTTTCAAGTACTGGGGATTTAAATTCGATCCAATCCACATTTTTGGGAATTTTACGAAATAAAATTTTGATTGAGAATATCCATGGAATCATCAGGCCGATTTCACCCATTGATCAATTCGAAAGTTTCTGTGTTTGGAATCGCCCTCACTGCTGATAGTATAAACCACACATTTGAAAAATACTGTCTCAATGAGATGAAACTCGACAGCAAGTTTGGAAATGCCGATGAACAACTTTGTACAAAATTTCTGGATGAGCTTGTGATTAGAACAATTTGAGAGTAATTTTTTTTTTCAAATATTCAATATTCTGTGATCATGTAATCATATTGTCCTCACGAAATTCTGTATGAACCTTCAAGCTACCATTTTTCAGTCAATAACTGGGTTTCAATTCGAGTCAATTTGTATTTACTTATTTCGCCACTAGGAGCGCATCGTTATGGATCAAGGACCTGCCAAGTTTCAGTCAAATCGCTCAGGTAGTTTCTGAAATATCAGGAAACAACGAAAAAGTCTTAAATCACTATAACTTTAAAATGTACGACCGTTTTTGCCCACTAACAAACCTAACCTTCACATTTCGACATGCAACCTATCCTGAAAGAGCCAAGCCTAGATGTTTGAGGCAATTTTCGGTAACGTAACCGAATTAAGACAAAAACTATTGGAAGTAGAAAAAAAGTAGTTAACAGTAATTTTTCAGTGATTTGTGCTTTTTATTTTTCATCTGAAAGCAAGTAATTTCAAAACTACCAATTTTGAAATATGCTCACATTTTCACTCAATGGTGAGAACAAAATTATTGTGAAAATCATACGAGCTACAGTTAGTTTACAGGGACTTCGATTGAAATCACTTCAAAATTGCATTTTGCGCTTTAATTAACCATAAGGGTGATAAAAAGTAGAAAAATGACCTTAACCGTGTATCAATGATTTTTGGCCTATTCGCTTTCGAAGGCCGATTACAACAAAAAAGGCGGATAAAGTACTATTTCTTTTTTCTTATGAGTTTGGTGGTTTAGGACCGTGCAAAGTTTTCAAACCTAGCCAGAAGCTAAGACAACTCCTTTTTGTAACTCTAAATTGCATTTGAATGTTTGGGTGAATACTAATGAAAACTAAAGTTCTAACTTTCAAGCCTTTTTGATTATCTTTGAGTAATTTAAGGTTGATGAATTATTTTTGTTAGGAAAACAACATTCAAACCGATTATTATTATTACAAACTAGAAGGGTAGAGGCTGTGAAACCTATAAACTCAAACTAAAAATAACATTCGAACAAAATACAAGTAGAGAAGATATAACAGAAAGACAAAGAAATAATAACAATAAGTGGCCAATTTTCAATGTAGCGTGATCCAGACGTCATAAGCGTTCTTGAAGGCATTGGTGGAAGATGCACTGAACACGTGCTCGGAAAGTCCGTTCCAAAGATGAAACACCCTGTTAGTGACGAATTGTTGCCTCTGGGATGTTCTGAACCCCTCTCTTTCGAAATTCAGCGAGTGGCCCCTCAAGTGATTTGCGTTGCGGGTATACAGGCATTTTATGTCTTCGCCGAGAAGGCCGTGAAGGGCACTGTAGGAAAGAATGGCATCACCTCTAGTTCTTCTTTCCACAATGTAGGGAAAATTGAAAATTCGCAGCCTCTCCTCATACGATGGCTGGTTAAAACTATAAGGAAAGCGAGTAACCCATCGCTGGACCGACTCCAGGAGGACCGCATCAGCTCGAGAGGAAGCCCACCGAACGGGACTAGGGTATTCCATGATCGGACGTATATAGTAACTATAAAGTCTGCTGAAGGTCCGAGCGTCGCAACCATTAAATGATGTGAGCAGACGAAAACTCATCTGTTTAGCTCTGTTAGTGATTGCCGAAATGTGCCGAGACCACGTTAAGTCATTCGACAATCACACCAAGGTCGCAATTATGAGAAACCGATGACAAAGTCTTGCCCATTATTGTGTATTCATGAGAAGGGTTGTTTTAACCGATATGAAGGACTGAGCACATTCACACATTCAAATCTTCCTAAAGAGTGATGTAGCTAAGGATTGCTGTATAGTTTGAATATTTGATCATGTCACAGAAAAATTCATCAAAATACCTACTACATAAAAAGATATTAATTTTTGAGACGTCTCCGGCAAAATAAATTGAAAAAACACAAAAAAATCATAACTCGAAAAAATCGCATAACTTACATGGGGTATTTCTGGATACCCCCAGGTGGGAGGAGTCTACAAAAAATGTATTGACGTCACTACTTGTAGCACCCTGTATACAAATGAAATAACGAAAGCAGAAGATGAAGTTCATCTCGAGTAATTACAAGAAATGGCATTCGATTGCTGGATTCAGAGAAACGGCCAATGAAAAAAATAAATTTTATGACAGGAATCTGCGGTTTGAATTGATGTAAGTGGTACAACTTGAAGACATCCTGTAGAATAAATCAGAATATTTTTCTGGGGATAAACCTTCTACGGGAAATTAGCAAATTTGAGGCATCTTTTACCACATGTGCTTTTTCAATAGGCTAAACCAAGCGTTGCCGTCGTTGAAATTGTTTTGCGGGTTTTATCCTGTCGTTGCACAAGGAGGAGGCCATAAAACCCACAACTCACGCTTAGGGAAATCACTGGGAAATTACGTCTCCTGGCGTTCGGCAGATGATGTAATGGCGTAAACAACCGCTCGTTTTTACGGCCGCGTAGCAGACATGACGACAATAATTATAAATGGAAAATTTTCTCGTTTGCGGTTCATTATTGTATCATGAATATTCATTTGCATAAGCGATATGAGGCGAGGCTATGGGCTAAGGTGCCGTTACGCGAGATTTTCTGCATTGTTATGTTGGTTTTCAGCAATACCCTCTGAGAAAATCTACGTTCTATGTTATTCATTCCAGTCTGCTTGAGTATTATACACACGCAGTATTTCGATTTCATGTTTCCCACGAGGCCCACCTTTCTTTCAATTTTCAGTTTTCGCGAATATATTCTGAAAAACACTGGAATTTCACACAAAGGTTTATTATGTGATCTGCATGTTTAGAAGGTAATAAACTCCTGAGCACTTATTCATTTCAATTTCATTGTAATACTCATCTGTATAAAGAGCCGTTTGGGAAAAAAGGATGTTCGCAAATATGTTTCTGTATTCTCATCTTTCATTGGCAAAGTATTCGAGAGGGGATCATATAGAATAATATGAACATTCACATTTGGAGAACTAGTTTACAACAAAAATCACTGAGTGTTATCAGTGCTATACAATCTTCACTCGTGTTTAATAATATAACATAATCACAAGGACGAATATCTGTAGATAAATCAACAAATATTCCACCTCGAACAGAGCTAATCATTCTATGAACCAAAACATCTACAACGAAAGAGCAGATCCAAGGAGAATGACTACAGCTGTTTCACAGTTATTACTGATCGTCAGGTCAACTTACTTTGGATGGATGGAAGTTAAGTTTACCTGACGAGCAGTAATAACTGTAAAAAAGCTGTAGTCATTCTCCTTGGATCTGCTTCTTCGGTGTAGATGTTTGGGTTGATTGGATGATTAGCTCTGATCAAGGTGGAATATTTTTATTTCTTCTCCATTAAACCTATTCCTATCTCGTGTATAATATTGTAGATCATGTGAATTGTTCTATACCTTTCAATATTTTCATCACGAATTGCAATGAAAGTGATAAATGGCCCCTCTTCGAATGCACTCATTATTTTAAATTCTAGAAATTTCCTAGGATTTTGAGAATGCTACCCAGGATGTCTATATCAATTAGAGAATAACTTTGTTATTTTATAATTTCTCATTTCTCTAATATGTGAGAATAAACACATAGGGGAAAGGCAGGCAAGATGGCATATTCGGGCTTAATGGCATATTAATGACTAATAATATGGTGGCGTAGTTTTAACAAGGGGACGCTGGTGGTTGATGAGTTATTTGTGAAAAGGAGTTAGGTGAGTGTTGAACTTTAAGGTAAGCTCCACCTTTACGCCTTTTCTACTGTAACGGACAGTACGCTTTTCCTAACTTTCAAATTCGAGCAGAAATGTCTTTTTATATCGGATTCGAAGTTGATACATGTTGATATATTCATTTTTTCCTAAATACCTGGATAGGGCAAGTTAGCCCTCATAGTGTCTGGGTAAGATGGCATGGCTTCTTTTCTCGACAACGAAATATTATTCTTTCAGATTGTGTACTCTTATCACAAGAAGATATATTCTGCCAAGTCGTTTATAAAAAACAGAAAAAGGAGTGCCCCAACCCCGATCCTTGGGGAACTCCCAAGTTGTTGGCATCCTCTGTACATTTCTTCCAGAATGAACGTATGTTGAAATGCACGAGATGAGTCGAAAAATCCAAGTCATCCAAACAAGTGAACACTAACCCCAGGAACGCGCAGCAAGCAGTTTGAACCGACTTTTCTGATCTGAAGCCGTATTGATTACTGGATAGAATAGAGAACTTTGATAAGTAGTCGTACATTGGGCTATTTATATTTTTCCGACTAGTTTGGATAACTGTCTAAAGATTGAAATGAGGAGATAATTCGAAATATTATGAATGTCCTCCTTTTTATGAACTGGTATGAATCTTGCCAACTTGAGGGCTGATGGAAACTGACCTACAGAGACAGATTAATTCATAAAAAGGGAATGGAGGACACGATTTCATCTGGGGCTGCAGGAGAAATAGTCTGGTGCACACTTTAGATACACCGTTATGATAGTAGTTTTTTATGGAAAGTTGAGTAATATCGATAGAATATTTCCCGAAAGCATCATTATAAAATTTGAAAACAACGACGGATCATTCAATTTATAGTTTAGACTATCATTTTAGTATATATTTTCTCGGAGTTGAAGAACGATTCATAGAGTCAAAAATTCATGTCTTCAAAATATGTGGCCGCTATACTCAAATCACTTTTGAAAGGTCACTCGGTGGGCCATGAAAGTTTGACACATTCCACTCCGAATATTAAAAAAAGTAAGGTTATAGTAATTTACCTGCGGGATAACTACTCAGCATTATTCGTTCGGCACAAAGGTGGTATTCATTACGTTCATAAATCAACGAAACCATAGACAAATTGATTGAAATGTGTAGGAATTGACCACTTCTCGCCGAGTTATTTTGACGTTGACGACATTCAACAATGCCAACCTGGCTAGGTTCTCGGTACAAACACTTGATAGATCTATTTCTAGACCTTCCAACTGTATTTATAAAAGTAGATGGAGTAGGTATACTTATTCTACATGGTTTACATTGAATAAAATATAAGCATGAATTTGAACAATTTTTTTTTTTAATTGAGTACAATACCTTGCCGATGTCCATAAAAATTCAAAACGTCGGTGCAGGGCCGAAGCTGCTGTTGACTTAGGGGTTGGGCACTTGGAATTGAAAGTAGGACAGTGAAGCTTTTCATTGATGTAATTAATTTTTAGCTATTAAACTTTTGATTCTTGAGGTAGGGCAATGGGTTTCATAGTAGGTAGATCGATGTCCTACATTGCCGTACCTAAGCTGCGTCCCTGCGTCGGTAATGTGGCCGAATTCTAACTGAATTCGATTTGATGAAATAATAAAAGTTTTCTAATGCTCATATTTCAGTTAATTTTGATATCAACCTCTCTTGGCTATACCTTTTCACCTTCAACGTATACATGATCAATCTGAAATTGATTATTATATTATCTATTTTTGTCTTAATTTGATTTCTTTCAGGTACCACTTTGAATACTTATGTCTATTCTCAACTTGATATTGTAGTTGAAAAGGTATAGTTAATCACGCATAACTTGGGAACTTAGTTCTCTTGGTGAGTTTGACAGATTAGACACAATAGGTAAAAATACGAACATAGGAGTGGAGTGCGATTAAACTACAAAGAGCTAGTGAGGTAAAGATGAGATATTCTGCAAAATATCGGATTCGAATAATGTCGGAAAAGTATTATATGTAAGATTTGGCGTCGCTTTTCAATATCGGATATCAGAAGATTGTTCTATAGGTTTTAGAACGAAAAAGTGTGTTTTCTCGTACTCTTGATATTTTGAAGATCAGGATCCGCTGTATCACTGAAGAAGTTAGGGCAAACTTTCACCATTTTTATTATCACAGCTTTTTATATATTCGGTAAATTCAGGACTTTGTCATCGAAAAGTCATCCTGTTGATTTTATGGAGCTGGAATTTCGCAAATAGACAAAGCGATCTTTATTGGTGTATTTTGTCAACATAAACATTCAAGTGAAATGATCTGGGTAATTTTGTTGTTTGAATATCTAACTTGTAGTTCCTAATTAGAACCAAATGCTTTCCATCCTGCTGTTTTGAATACTTTCCAACGCTGAAACTGCCACACCATTTCATTATCCGAGCCGAACAGACAATGTCAGATTACAGTTAATATGTGACTGAAGTAATTATTCTTACTTATAGCTATTTTTCGATGAGATGGAATGGAAAACCGATGTTCCCTAAGGAGATATGATTCGAACAAAGTTTAAAAAACTAATATTTGAGGTTTGGTATTGTCATTTAGAATTAGACATCAGAAGCTACATTGTTTTATAGTTTCTAGAGCGATAAGTGTCTGATTTTTTCAATTTCAGATATTCTAAGAGTCAAGCTTCATGGTTGAAAAAATTAAAGCAAATTTTCACCATAATCATAACATTTTTCGAGTTTCGACAAAGTAAAATATTATGCAACTGGTGACGATAAATGGATTTCACAATTAGTGACAAAAATATTCCATTCATTCAACTGTTATAAACACAAGATAAAAACATTAATTTTAAATTAATTATTATAGATATTGATTACACAATTATTGAAATTGTTTAAATTATTTCCCGACCACAAACTTGTTTTATTGGCTCGCATTGCAAAAGATGTTTCACCAAGTATATCTTGTGCAATACAATTTTTATTTTCTATGGAATTCTGAACATATCCCCCCGCAACAGTGCGTGATTTCTAATCACGGTCCCTCTTTGATTTCAAAATATCAGCGCCACTCTCAGCTCATAAAGTGGCAGAGCTTCTTCTGATGCAGTGGCCAGTATATACAGGAGGATTTTTCAGTCCAAGAAATTGTGCAATAACTTTTGGCAGTCTGCTGAACGTGTTAATTCCTACAGGATTCCTTGTACATTTTCCATTTACATATTTAACAAAAAATCTGTCTGAGGACGCAACCTAATATGTTTTCTTCAAATTTCCACAAAAGTCATACTTTCAATGTCACCAGTAGTAATTGCAAACTGCCGTATAACTTTTCTTTTTGGCGGAGGAAATGTCAACTCTGCCTTTCTGAAAGCTCCTGTGGGTTCCTCAGAAATCTCACGCGTTACACCGAATCAGGCATTTCGTAGCTGATTAGATAAATAGGTCTTATTATATTGCCGTTGAAAAGTTTTCTTATTAATTTCATGGAGGTGGAATTTTGCAGACAACTAAGACGTCTAGGTGTATTTTGTCAACATAAAACATTCAACTGAAATTATCTGGGCAATTTCACTGTTTGTATATCCAACTTGTAGTTCCCAATTAGA
This sequence comes from Myrrha octodecimguttata, assembly GCA_958510865.1. Classification (NCBI taxonomy): domain Eukaryota; kingdom Metazoa; phylum Arthropoda; class Insecta; order Coleoptera; family Coccinellidae; genus Myrrha; species Myrrha octodecimguttata. Next base: position 39,890,676 of record OY294057.1, read on the forward strand.
ACCTAACTATTCCCATTCTGATATCTTGAACATTTTCCAACACTGAAACTGCCACACCATTTCATTATCCGAGCCGAACAGACAACGTTAGATGACAGGCCTAAGCATTATATCCAAGCCAGCAGTTCACATTTATAATTTCTGCTTCTCCATTCCTCTTTGTAGTTGACTCATTAGCTCAGTTTTAACAACGTTGATTTGGAACTGGCGACAGAACGAGTTTGGTATTTGCTCATTCGCCGAGTAGAATAAATAGGTGGTGTAAAGCGTACAATTCCGTATAATGACAGAACAACCACGTTGTTCCTTCTGGCGCCATTCAGGAAGGCTGTATAGCCGCCATTCTAAGGGCTCGTCAACGCTGGAAGCGCTGACAAACAGCCCGGCTTGCCGGACAAAATGACATGTTAAGACGTGAGAGCGTCTCATTAGTGAACGCGAAAAGCTGAAAGGGTTTAGACGAGCTGAAAAAAAGATATTACCTCACTCGTTCACATGGGAGGTTGTCATTTCGATGTACATTTGGAAACGTGACGGAAATTCAATGCATCGTCAATTATAATTATGAGTTTGGGATTGTGAGTTCGCTTTATGATGGGCATGTGGCAACATTAATAAAATGGAAAGTGGAATGTAGCTCATTGGTGATCTTCTGTTAAGAGGTGCTAAAAGTTTTATGATGATATATAATTATCACCATCCTCGACTTTGGCTTCATCCTATTTCAGAATCGATCTGAGAGCTTACCCTCTATCAGAAGGACGATTTTTTTTTAGTTTGGAACAATATACATGAGGGCCCATGGGAAATATCAAGTTATGGTATTTCAATACTGCCAGTCTCTCAAAAGTATATTGATTTCAATCGCATTTTTTTCCTTATCAAATAAGTTATTTTATCGTTTTCTAGTTTTGTCCGATTTGGTTCTGGAAGAAGAAACATGCTGAAGAAATTTCACGGCACCGAGGTATAAACATGAAGATGAGGACTGCAATAGATGTTAAACTAATTAACAGTTCCCCTTGATCTGAGCTCAACATCCAGTCAACCAAAGCTCCTACACTGAATAAGATCCATGAACTATTCCTCATTTTGTTCGATGTAGGACGTTACCGTCTAGTAGGATAGCCACATGAACCGAGTGTTTACTCGTCGTGGTTGGGTTGTAAAATGTAAAATCGCAGATAATGCGACCCGAAATCACATTTGGAAGAACGTCATGCACATATGGATCGACATTTTCTGCACATGAAGGTTAGGGTTCGTTAGATGATCCTGAGATGGCACCGTATAATTTGTATACTCAAGGAAGTCTTTCAGCGGCTAATAGGTATCTAGAATCCTTTCTGTGTTTCCAAGAAGAGTCGGTCTGATGATCGGTAAAACCGCTAAACTGCAGTAGTCGAATTTCTTGAACAAAGCTTCTTCAGTGTACTGCCTTTGGTTGATTTGATGATAAGCCCGAATCAAGGGTAACTATTCGATTATTTTATCGAAAGATAATCATCCTTGTGTTATGTGAGCTTATATTATCAAATTGGAGCTTTTTGTTTCCAATAAACTTCCTTTATTTGAAAAATAATGATGTTTTATTTGATGAGACAAATCTACGGTTGAAATTGAAGTTAAACTTGAGGACTCATCGCTTATCTATCTCTAGTTTGAATTTACTCACTACTTATACATACACACATGAAATCTAATAACTTAAACTGCTTTTTAGCTTTTCATGTGAAGGGTCTTTTAATAGGGAGTTCTGAACTTTCGAAATTGATAACCATATCGTTGAAGCTACATCTTTCGAATAGACTGTCATTTATTCAATCGATTTCACCAAACCACCTCGAAGAAATTGAGCGTTCAAACGAGTAGAAATAATCCAACTGTTCCATCGAAATTAGGGTTCAGTCCGCTCTACGCGCTTCGCGCATTTTGAGGTCGCCATAATTGTCCTGCTTGGACGATTATTTACAGTGTGTTTGATAAATTTTATTTCACTGGTTCATTAACCAATAAATATACACCCGTACGAAGACGAAATGAAGCTTCTGCCGAAATCATCTCTCCTGTCCAGCAGTGAGCAGGACAATCCCGGGCAGCTCTCAAGACCTCCGCGGAGAATAATCTGCATCCACAGACAATAATCAACTCACCTATAATGCTGGATTCTAGGTCTCCACAGATATTATTGGGCATTTGCCCATTTTCATTTCTTTTCTTCGGCTGACCCATCATGTGATCTCTAGCCTTGTCCCTCTGATAATATACCCCAACAAATATCAAAATGTTGAGGAGGAGGAGACTGCAACCTACTGCTATTGTAACGCTGAGGGCAGTTGAATAGGCAGCAAAGCCATCTTCAATTGGATGCTGCGTGGTACTCATACCACCTAGCTCTTCCACCTGCAAGGAAATGAAAAGTAGTTTATTGGAAATAAATCATCATTAAAAGGACGAGCCAAGACGAAATCATAACAAGATATATTTTTATATTATTTATGAAATATTGAGATAAAAACTCCCACTCAATAATAATAGAAATAATGCAATTAGGCAATGAATTTTGACACCACATCATATATATTAACGTAGATGTTTAGAAAGGGCGTGCCTAGTTTATTGGGATATCAAAGAAAAATCTAGTCTAACTTACCTAGTAAGGTCGGCATTTACATAACTGCTTACCGAATAAAAAATATATTTTATCAAATTGAACAAGTTTATGAGCATATACCAATATATCTATACAGTAGAGACGAGCTCATTTGAAAAAGAATTCTAGTAAAATCTTCCAGCTATTTAGCATTCAGAAAAGGCGAAAGATTTATTCGCTACTTAGGAGAGGACAGAGAAGGCCTCCTCACTGGCTTCATCACAGGAAACTGCGCCTAAGCAAGCATATGAAGAGAATAGGCTATGAAAATTCTGTGGGGAAGAGGAGGAAACTTCTGCCTCGCCATTGCGAGCCTGCGCAAAGAATCTCTTGGACAGGAGAATTATAGCAGGAACTTATACTCCTTGAAGCCCTCACAGATATTGGAGTTCATTAGAGTTGGAGGGCGAGGTATAGGCAGCGCAGAGCGAAAACAGCTAGGAGGGGGGAGCACAATAGATCTCAAGGCCGAAGTGGAAAGTAACCCCTTACCAAACTATAACTAGCATTCATAAAAGTGAAATTGGAACTCTATAGTTTGAAGTTGAAGTTTGAGGGCTTATGTTCATCTCGAAAAGAATATGCCTACACCATTGGTTCCTCAAAAAGGACCGCAATTTGGTTCAGCAGAAAACGATCACATCTAATTGACAAGCAAAACTACCCTATGAGAAATAACAGAATGCTTTGCTATTGGAAGCCGACACTGAGAATTCTTGATCTGTGTTAGCTGATAGAACTGGTTGTTGTACCTCTTGGTATGCACCTCAGCATGTTGAAAAAAGGAAGGAACTATATACCATCTGGTCTCGGTAAACTGATTGTATTGTATTGTATTGTTGCTGATTCCCCTAGGTTCCGCTGTGGAACCCCTCAGAAGCTAATGCTTGTGCGACTTAGGAGACCAGGTGTAGGCTCCTACAAACTAGCAATACAATATTAAAAATTAATTAATTACCCTCTCGACGGTATCTGTTGTGGCAGTGATATGAACCACGGTAGTGTTTGAACCCACCGCTGGCGTTGTTCTGCCATCCAGTGGATTCAACGTAGTAGGAAGCTTCCTCGGGTTCAAGTTTGGCAGTCTAGGAAGAGGAGGCTCGTCGAGAAGCTGATGGTGTGACATGGGTACATCGTCGCCTCCTGGTTTATGGAGATCTGGCACTAGATTCAGCCAGAAAGACAAGCGGTGAGCACGGTAGTGGTTCTTAAGTTTGGGTTTTGTGTCTATAAAGAAAAGTTTTGTATTTAATTGAATATTCAGGAATGAAGTTCAGAATGGTTATTAATCATTATCAACAGTAGCTGAGGAGAGACTGTTCCTTACAGAAATATTATTTATTTTTTTTCCAATATGGTGTCAACCAGCAACTACGAGTAAGAATAAAAACGCTGAAACCTGCAAATCGATTACCCCATTTTTGGGGGATGAAATGCAATATTATTCTTTAACCCTACCCAGCGTCCGATTTTCAAATTCGAAGAATGTCGTGTGTTGGCTCGTTTGAAAGCTCATGAAATGGAAACTCACCATACGCTTAGATGTTTTAATTACGGAATTATTAGATACATGTTTGAATAGATAGGACCTATAGGTAAGCTGGGTTCAGTTCCGAATGAGTTTTTTCATTCAATGAGCAAGGCTCTAAAATTGCAGCATTGGCAGCAGTTACACCTACTAGATACCATTCCACTTGCTATTTCTCTGAAACGAAACTCTTTACATAACTGAAAATCTAAAAGGAGCACTGACGTGAGGTCAGGAGCTTTTACGTGGTTCTTCACAATCGAAGCCAATTCTTCAAGACATTTCGCTTGTATCACATCTACATTATTAGCACTATCGAAAATAAAATTTCGAACGGATATATCGCAGAAATCATTGGTACCCTAGGTTTTCACGAATTTGACTTTCTCAATGAACTTTCAAACCTGCTATAAAAATATCGAGTCTCTGAGTCAGTTTTTTCGGATGTTATTCTGATCGGCCTTAGTGCCAAACGTGAAATGAGAATCCATTTAGAGACTTGATATTTGTTGAACCGGTTCAATTACGAAAGCCGAATCCGCGAGTTGGTGAAATCATCCAAAATAACATTCGTTATTTCATTATTTCAGTATTTTTTGACGTACTCTGTAAATAACAACAATACCGAAGGAACAATCAAAAAATTTAACAATTTTTTTTTCTAATAGTATCAATATTCATTAGTAATTTGTACTATAGACTCCAATCATTATTCAGACCGTAACGTAAAATCTTATATGATTTCGAAAACAGAAACTTCGAAGGACATTTTCACGATTCATTGCGAAAACGATAAGACAAAACTCACAAACAGGTCATAATAAGGTTAGACATATTTTGGGACATGCGCCATTTTGCAACACTGGGAAGTCAAGACTGTGTTGATATTTTTCTGGGTATTCAACCCTAGCAAATCATTTAATTAATAAATATAGGTGTATCTTCTGTTAATAATTCTATACTATACTAATTGTATTAGTCTAATTGAATATTCGATGGCATTAGTTGACATTTCTACTGATTGCGAAAAGTGTGAATGGAACAGAGCTGAATCTCGAGATTGCGGTGATCCGAGAATCTGAAGCAAAATGAGGAATTTGACTATACAATAAGGTACCCCAAGATATCATCCGAAATTTCCTTGTAATTTGGGGAAATAATCAAAATCGAACCTTGTTCCTTCGCCATTTTGCGGCGCAAGTACCGGAAGCGTATTTGCAGATCCTGTATAGCATTACAGAATGGCTGGCTGTAGCCCGATATCAGCCGGCATTATATTATCTGTACCTAGGAACAGAGCCAACAATGACAATAACAACAATTATCAATAGGTTTGTTCGTTGTACCTGCATGGTCTACACTAACTACACTAGCTCTACTGATTCCGTTCGGTGTGTTCGGTTGTAAAGTTTCACTCTGTTCCTTGCGGAAATGTTGGAAGTAAAGTCAGGGATAACGAGTGCAGTGAGGTGACATTTAAGGCAGATTTTCACTATACATCGTAACCTTCTCGTATCACTTCCGTATAAGCTACGTCAAAATTTATTGGGAGACATTTAAGGCAGATTTTCACTATACATCATAACCTTCTCGTATCACTTCCGTATAAGCTACGTCAAAATTTATTGGGAGAAAATGTCATATAGACGGAACGTAAACGGGAAGATCAGTGTGCTCACATTACACCTTGTAAGGTTTTAATAGTAGTGCGTTATCCGTAAATCATAATCATAGACATCTGTTGTTGTCTCTGATCTTATTCTTTTATCTAGGTAGCAAACACTTGCTTGAAATTGCCGACTTTCTTTCTTCGTTCGTTTTGCTTTATTTGAACCAGCAGATTTTTCCGTGACGACTTTAGAAGAACGTTACGACTTATCAACATAACTACATAACCTCTGTCACCTTGGATTTGTGTAGAATCATCTGAATAACACTGAAAAAATTCAAACGGTGATTCTGTGATGAAAATTAAGGTTGGTTTTTGGTATAAGATTTTTTGAAAAACCTCCCTCAGAAAAGGGGGATATTAAGGTAAAGACATGAAAGTCGGTGAATATTATTCGTCAATAAAACTAGACATTTTGGAATGTTTCCAACCCTGTAGTATGCTGGGAAGTAGTTGAAATAGTCAACGCCTGAGATATCTTTCATACAACTTCTTTTTGGATTCTTTCACTGAATTTTTATCTCCACAACTTTTTTCGAGAATTTTATTTTATTTTTTTTTAATTTATTTTATTTCCGATTCAAACTCCACTGGTGAAAGTGATAATATTTTTTTTACATCATAAAATGTATCTTGGTGCAGTTGGAACGTATACCAAATTTCATAGAAATATCTGCAACAGCATCATTATGATTATAAGGAAAAAAATCTTTTCGGATCTTTCTATCTCAAGGGTTAGCACTTTAACGACATACGTTCATATAAAGTTTTCTCCTTGAAATGACTCCAAGTATTGCCTCTTTTAATATTAGCAGATCATCAAGGAACATTAGTTTGGATTATTTATCTCATAGGACGAGACCGCCACACCTGTGAAAAAATTTCGTAAATATCTTTCTGTCTCAATGCATAGACCTCACATTGCGTGGGACCGAGTTACGAGTCCCAGACTCACGATGTAATATAGACAGTAATATCAGCAAGTAGTTTATATTTTGCTGTAAACGAGATGGTGGTTTCGCGGTAGCACCGGCCCTCGAAACACTTTCCTGCATATAAATACGGCGGATTTCATACACACAAAGTAGAGGAAAGTTATGAGAGCTTTCGAATTTTCCACGATTACCCTCAAGTTCTCGAGCGTGTTTCACCATGAGTATTCATCAGGAACTATCCTGTATAATCCTTCAGGAACAACACTTGGAAGTTGAGAAGAAGCTCCAGTATCCACGAAATTTCCAGAGTCAGACAACATGATGCGGCACATTCGGAATTTTCGACATTGTTTCGGCAAGAGCGGAAAGCAGCTGGGGGTGAAACTTTGCTCAAGGAGGCAGAAAATAGAAATATCGGCACCAGGGCCGTACGTGAGCGTCATCAACAAAAGGGCGCCAAGAGCAACATGAAAATTTCACATCCTCTTTATACTTCGAAGCCATCAGGGTAAGGTTTCTTTGAGACCGAGAAAAAGCGAGAACTCTCGAATTTCGAACAAGCTTTGTCGATATATCTTCGTTTTGGTTTATTATTTGATAAAATCATATAATAATCCTTAGTGATCGACCAACAAAAAAAAAATTTAACCCTCCCTGAAAATTTCACAGTTTACGTTTTGGAGTATGTAGATTTGAATGAACGAATAAAAAAAAACCGAATCGTGTGTCACTTGGGGTTGATCCTCCAAGCTTTTCAGCAGGATCGGTGTACCCTAAGGGCTCTAAATGGGGGGTTGGAGGGAAAAAAAATTATTTCTCCAAAACTTGCCACCGAATGTTCATGAAACTCTGAACGTTGATTACTGTTGCATAATTAAACCTTAAAAAATTTACCTGGCTGATTTCCGACCGGTGGTTCCTGAAATATAAAGAAAAACCCTGCAAATTTCCAATAATATCGAAAATGAATCATCGCATTCGGTTCTGAGTTGTTTAAGATATCAATGGTATATTGGGTTATTCAACTTAGAAAATAATAAACCCTTGTGTAAAATTTGCAGTGTTTTTTCTAGGTTTTCACTTCCAATATTTGAAAACAAACTATTAAAAATTAAATTAACTATTATTTGTAGAAAATGCCCTTGTGGATTGCAGGATTCGATCAATTTGTCAATGGCAGTTCCTAGAACCAGATACGTTAAACAAGAAGTATCGAAGAGTCCTCGTGTATTTCGCAGAATCGAGAATATAATTCTCCTTCCTCTGTTCTATAGAAATGGCCAATGGATAATTCACATATCAAAAAATCTGCGTCGCTATGATTTTTGGAGATGTCATTTGAAATATGAAAGTATTGAAAGGAAATAATTCAAAAAATTTCTGTCAGCACCTTTTATAACTCCAATAACTTTCGTAAAGTCAGTCGGAAGGCCTTGAAATAGTTTTAACAAGTTTTTGTAACCAGAAATGAGTCAAGTTGGCACTTGTGAAATGTCAAGGTCAAAATAATTCGACGGGAACTTGACAATAATTTTTATATATTGTCATCAAAGACTCTACATATTGTTCATTTTAGTGAAAGACTCGTAATTTAGATGGAAGGACTTTTTTATTTATGAAGAGTAGAATGTGTCTGAATTTCACTGCCTACCGGCTGACTTTATAAATTTGGATGGAGTATACATGACTATTACGCTGAAATGGATTTCAGTACATTTCATGTCATTCAGGTGAGCTGGAATCTCGAATACGTGGTTACGATGATAACATAATGTCATGTAGGTAACTACAGAGATGGTCTTATGTAACACTGTGCCAGCAGAAACTCATTAATGCTGTCAACCTACGGAAATTGAACCTGATTAGAAATTTACTACTGGCAGTAAACAGCACCTAATTCAACTTGAATGTCGTCCTACGTTGTTGAGTTAGATTTTGCTTAATTATTTTCTAACAATAACCTTTGGAATAGTGCAAGCAATATAGGTTCAGGTACAGCATCTGCAGATACGGTTGAGAACATTGAATTATCAAAATGAAGGACTTGCTGGGATAATTTTTTCAGTGGCATGAACTTTTATTCTTGCAATAACTACTGAATCATCAATTGAATAATTGAACAAACTCATTGTTTTTACTTTCAGTAACAGTTATAAATATGGTAGACGCCCGAATGTCTATAATTTTCAAATATTCTGACAATAAGGGTCGAAAACGAATAGGATGGGCTTATCCATGAAAATTCCGTATTCAAATTCAATTCTGTTTGACCGGCTGTCCATTGCCACGATATCATTCGAACGAAACAGCTGGCGACTTCAACTTGAGGGTTGCTTAGCTGAACTTTCAATGTACAGAACTAGCCTAATGGTTTCAGAATAATTCTCATTCGACATTTTGAGGTTATTTTCTCGAAATCTCAAGATAAGCTGAGATGATCTGATTCTGTTGAAAAAAATATTATTTGGATTTTGCTTTGCCAACTAATTGAACAACATGAAAGATTCAGTATGAGCTTTCCTGAAATTTTATACTGTATTTTCATTTTATAGCGTATCAATGTCACGTTTCAAAAATGATATCTACAGCGCCCAACACTTCAGAAAAATATAATTTTGCTGATTGATCGACACTCAATAAAAAATTATATATTGCTATGAGATGAGCGCACACACGCACAGTACACAGTAGAAAAAAACTGCAAATATGCTGAGTGGAAACAAACATGTCTGCACATAGGCATTACGTATAAGATATGGCAGGTTGCTCCAGGAATTACCTACATTTGCAAGTGTTGCCAACTGTAAGTATATATATATATATATATATATATATATATATATATATATATATATATATATATATATATATATATATATATATACCTATATTATATCTGAAAATTTGTTATTCATATTGTTATTTCAATTTACATATTTTTGGTTTTTGAATGGACATTCAAGGTCCTTCAATAACTTTTGAAAGGTCAACGAACTCAATTTCCAAGTGAGGGACTGTCATTTTAAATGAAGCATATTTGGCAGCCTGTAGAACTGCAATGTTTTTTGTGGGAATGAGGATAAGAAAATATTCAAATTTTTGAAAATATATTTCTTCTATATACTGCCAAGAAAAAAATACTCGATTTTGTCATTTCATCCGACTGAAACAATGAATCTTTTGCGCTACCGAATATCGGCCTCTAGCTGTTTTGGATCGCGAATTTCTCTGATCTAATTTCATACAACTGTAGCCTACTTAAAATTTTGTAGCTCTTAAGCTTCGTCGCAGGTTAGAAAATAATGTAACCAAACTGGCGATGCTGTACACCCTGAGCCGATCAATCGCATTAGAGAGTTATCTGCAGGAACTAGTGTTAAGATAATTTCAAGGATGCCTGAAAGTGTCGGTTATATTCAAATCTTCCCTAATCGATCGGGTTGGTTTTGCTCTGGTTTGTTTTTAACGGATGAATTATTCAGTGAATGTTGAATGGGTTGCTTTGTTAATTGGAAGATTGTTATAATTTTGGGATAATGATGGTATAGGGACTTTCCCAGGGAGAATATGGATCAGAAACTCTCAATGGAATGAATGTACTTATTTCTAATTTTTGGAGTTGGGTTATCAGGACACAGAACTATAGCTGGGAGTTTTTTAGGTAGTTTATTGAATTCGAAACAAACCTTCGAAGGATAATTCAAAGCCGGCTAATTTTATTTGAAATATCGTTTTTTTTATCGTTATCGTTAATCCGTAGCACCATCTCTCGGAAAGTTCACCAGTAGCCACTGACATAAATGAAAAAATGAACATATAATTAAATTCACTGCAAAAATCTACCTCTAAATTATTCTTCACTAATATGGAGACAAATTCATGAACCTTGATAGGATAATCGTGTTTGATGATTTTCAAATTTCATACTCATAATTGGAAAAGAATTTAATATTCCTTCCTGTAATAATTTCAATTGATTTTCAGAAATTCTTATCGTTCCTTTACTATTAAAATCCGAAAGCCCTATTTGGAGTATGTGATGATATAAATGTAATAGGTATTGATATTTCATAGTGGCGTTGCTTTGTCTGCGCATAATTCCTTATGAATGTAGTTACCTATAAGATTGGAGTCTATTGAAATATCTACAATCTAACCTATAAGGTATAATTCAACTAAACAGTTCAAATAGAGAATCAATTATGGATTCCCCCATGACAGATTGCTGCATCCGTCGTATGTTTCAACTCTTTTATGTCCAACCAGATAAACCATTCTTATCGTTCCTTTACTATTAAAATCCGAAAGCCCTATTCGGAGTACGTGATGATATAAATGTAATAGGTAATGATATTTCATAGTGGCGTTGCTTTGTCTGCGCATAATTCCTTATGAATGTAGTTACCTATAAGATTGGAGTCTATTGAAATATCTACAATCTAACCTATAAGGTATAATTCAACTAAACAGTTCAAATAGAGAATCAATTATGGATTCCGCCATGACAGATTGCTGCATCCGTCGTATGTTTCAACTCTTTTATGTCCAACCAGATAAACCATTCTTATCGTTCCTTTACTATTAAAATCCGAAAGCCCTATTCGGAGTACGTGATGATATAAATGTAATAGGTAATGATATTTCATAGTGGCGTTGCTTTGTCTGCGCATAATTCCTTATGAATGTAGTTACCTGTAAGATTGGAGTCTATTGAAATATCTACAATCTAACCTATAAGGTATAATTCAACTAAACAGTTCAAATAGAGAATCAATTATGGATTCCCCCATGACAGATTGCTGCATCCGTCGTATGTTTCAACTCTTTTATGTCCAACCAGATAAACCATTCTTATCGTTCCTTTACTATTAAAATCCGAAAGCCCTATTCGGAGTACGTGATGATATAAATGTAATAGGTAATGATATTTCATAGTGGCGTTGCTTTGTCTGCGCATAATTCCTTATGAATGTAGTTACCTATAAGATTGGAGTCTATTGAAATATCTACAATCTAACCTATAAGGTATAATTCAACTGAACAGTTCAAATAGAGAATCAATTATGGATTCCCCCATGACAGATTGCTGCATCCGTCGTATGTTTCAACTCTTTTATGTCCAACCAGATAAACCATTCTTATCGTTCCTTTACTATTAAAATCCGAAAGCCCTATTCGGAGTACGTGATGATATAAATGTAATAGGTAATGATATTTCATAGTGGCGTTGCTTTGTCTGCGCATAATTCCTTATGAATGTAGTTACCTATAAGATTGGAGTCTATTGAAATATCTACAATCTAACCTATAAGGTATAATTCAACTGAACAGTTCAAATAGAGAATCAATTATGGATTCCCCCATGACAGATTGCTGCATCCGTCGTATGTTTCAACTCTTTTATGTCCAACCAGATAAACCATTCTTATCGTTCCTTTACTATTAAAATCCGAAAGCCCTATTCGGAGTACGTGATGATATAAATGTAATAGGTAATGATATTTCATAGTGGCGTTGCTTTGTCTGCGCATAATTCCTTATGAATGTAGTTACCTATAAGATTGGAGTCTATTGAAATATCTACAATCTAACCTATAAGGTATAATTCAACTGAACAGTTCAAATAGAGAATCAATTATGGATTTCCCCATGACAGATTGCTGCATCCGTCGTATGTTTCAACTCTTTTATGTCCAACCAGATAAACCATTCTTATCGTTCCTTTACTACTAAAATCCGAAAGCCCTATTCGGAGTACGTGATGATATAAATGTAATAGGTAATGATATTTCATAGTGGCGTTGCTTTGTCTGCGCATAATTCCTTATGAATGTAGTTACCTATAAGATTGGAGTCTATTGAAATATCTACAATCTAACCTATAAGGTATAATTCAACTAAACAGTTCAAATAGAGAATCAATTATGGATTCCCCCATGACAGATTGCTGCATCCGTCGTATGTTTCAACTCTTTTATGTCCAACCAGATAAACCATTCTTATCGTTCCTTTACTATTAAAATCCGAAAGCCCTATTCGGAGTACGTGATGATATAAATGTAATAGGTAATGATATTTCATAGTGGCGTTGCTTTGTCTGCGCATAATTCCTTATGAATGTAGTTACCTATAAGATTGGAGTCTATTGAAATATCTACAATCTAACCTATAAGGTATAATTCAACTAAACAGTTCAAATAGAGAATCAATTATGGATTCCCCCATGACAGATTGCTGCATCCGTCGTATGTTTCAACTCTTTTATGTCCAACCAGATAAACCATTCTTATCGTTCCTTTACTATTAAAATCCGAAAGCCCTATTCGGAGTATGTGATGATATAAATGTAATAGGTATTGATATTTCATAGTGGCGTTGCTCTGTCTGCGCATAATTCCTTATGAATGTAGTTACCTATAAGATTGGAGTCTATTGAAATATCTACAATCTAACCTATAAGGTATAATTCAACTAAACAGTTCAAATAGAGAATCAATTATGGATTCCCCCATGACAGATTGCTGCATCCGTCGTATGTTTCAACTCTTTTATGTCCAACCAGATAAACCATTCTTATCGTTCCTTTACTATTAAAATCCGAAAGCCCTATTCGGAGTACGTGATGATATAAATGTAATAGGTAATGATATTTCATAGTGGCGTTGCTTTGTCTGCGCATAATTCCTTATGAATGTAGTTACCTATAAGATTGGAGTCTATTGAAATATCTACAATCTAACCTATAAGGTATAATTCAACTAAACAGTTCAAATAGAGAATCAATTATGGATTCCCCCATGACAGATTGCTGCATCCGTCGTATGTTTCAACTCTTTTATGTCCAACCAGATAAACCATTCTTATCGTTCCTTTACTATTAAAATCCGAAAGCCCTATTCGGAGTATGTGATGATATAAATGTAATAGGTATTGATATTTCATAGTGGCGTTGCTTTGTCTGCGCATAATTCCTTATGAATGTAGTTACCTATAAGATTGGAGTCTATTGAAATATCTACAATCTAACCTATAAGGTATAATTCAACTGAACAGTTCAAATAGAGAATCAATTATGGATTCCCCCATGACAGATTGCTGCATCCGTCGTATGTTTCAACTCTTTTATGTACAACCAGATAAACCATTTTTGTAATTTACTTAGGAAATCTATGTCAGCGCATGTTCGACCACGTGAATCGAGCACATGGATATTTAACTTGCTGTTTGGGGAGCCAATTAGAATGCAGAATTAAAATCTCGTGACTCTAGCCGCTTTTCGACTCCATTAAAGAGGTTACAAACATGTAAACCAACAGAAATGAAATTTTTCTCCTATTTATTTGATGAAAGGTTTCGTATCTGTTTCGTTGTAGAATATAATTCTAATAGTTTTTACAACGAAACAAATGGTTTAGTCGTCTCTTAAGTTCTATTTTATGATGATGAGTCCTTATTATATGATGTTTTTATTGCACATTAACAAGATTTGGAAACGAACTTAGTTGGACTAAATCATAATGTTTATTCCATATAATATAAACGAATTGCAACTGACGTCAAAAAATTACAACCTCCCTTATCCAATTTGAACAATGGAATGTCCAATGAAATTGTATATGATTGCACAACCACGAGGATTTGAATCTAACTAAGTTGGTTTTTTCGTATATCGGTTTATATAGAAATGAATCTCAATTGATGTGAAAGTATCGAAACCTATACATTTTATACCTAGAACAATAGTATGTATCGGTTTCCAATGAAGATGTTAGCATGATAGACCGATTTCAAAGAACAAGTTTTAGCCGAAAAATACTTCTACCTACATGACAGTGTAGTATACCTTCTTCATTGATAAAATAAAAGAGCAAATATACATTATAATCAGCATGCTGAATTTCTGCATGAAAAAACAAAAACAATTTGGCAGACTCTACGTGAACATGGTAAATGTTGAACAGGTACGGTTTTGTCATGCCATAAGTTGAGTAGTGTATGTAGTTGCAATCTTGAGCTGATTCACTTCGGGAAGGTACTTCATTTACTTCAACTTTCTATCTGATGTGGTTGGTTTTGAGATAATTGGAGTGTACTGAGTTGTTATCTATTAACAGTTGATATCTATTAACAGCCCCAGAAAGCGAAAACTGAAATGATTGTCCATTGTGACTGTAATTAGGACAGTGGTGCTTGGTGTTATAGGTGAGTTGCATTGCCTTCAGGATATCTTTCGAGCATTTTATTTTTGTACCAAAATTCCTCATTCCTCTTCAGAGGGCAAGTCTCTGTTACAACAAACAATCTAGCAACCCTGAAGCTAGACTTTAATTTCTTCCAAAATCCTGTTCCTGCACAATGTATTCCTACTACAGTAACTTATCGAATAACTTGATATGAGTTATAATTGATAGTTTAATGGTAAAGATAAGGCAATGTAAAGTATTTTCGAAGGAATTCCATTTCTTGTTTATCAATTTTTGAAGTTTCTTCATTGCTTTCAATTGGATCTACACATTAAAATAAGGCTTGAAACGAAATAGATCACACCGGAACTCTTAACCCTCATAAGCTTCTTAGGGTTTTCCTAGAGGTCTAAAAGTATCAGTCACTACAAAGAGCAGAAGATAAATGCTGATGATTTCTTGAGGATTTTCAATGGAGATTTATTTCGTTATTAAATTTTTGAAGACAATCTTAAAACCAGTTGCAGTTTTTTTGTTCAGTTATGCTTTAATTAGTCATTTTCTCTCCAGGTTCAGATCCCCATTTGAGTCTCTTAATTTCGTATTTTATATATTCCTATGAATTTTTAGTTGGCTTGAAGCAATACAGTTACAGAAACTTGGTTGAATCCATTTGCCTGGATGTAGAGATATCTGAAATTGCACTTCGATGGATTCATGTCAATGAGCTCCCTTCTTCAAAAGCTCTCAAGTTCAAAAACTTCTGTCATCTAGTTTTTTCCCTGACAGTTCTCCGATTAAGGCAAAATGGTTTTCCATAAGATTAATTCCTCTAAAACTTACATTTACTCCAACCGAGTTCTCCAACTCTGCACTCCTGCGATGACACGAAAAACTCGGTTGGTACCTATTAGGAATTTGTTTCTCAAATAGTTTCCTGTTTCATCGAAAATCTTAGTCTGGTGATGTCACAGAATAGACAAGTATCAATAATTATATCTTGATTCATGAGTGACCTTACATACGTCAATGGACGATAGAGGACTTTAAAGCGAGTGAAGATCCAGCGAATTTTGTTTTGTTAATTGGTTACGAATTTACAGTGTGTTTTGTATGGTTGGTATAAAATTTTGATTGGCGATATTTCTGGAACGCTTGAAGCTATTTTGTTGAAATTTGCTAGTAATATTCCTCTGTTGAAACTTGTCAATATGCAATTCTGGATTGATTCAAATCCAGGGCCGGGCTGGAAAAATTGTTATCTACATTTATTTGTTGAAAAAGTTCATTTTCTGACCGTTTTTTCGAAAAACTATTATTGAATTCGAAAAGCCAAAGAAAAATGCTACAATGATCGTTCTTATAGTTGGATGGCACATCTTAACTGCTCCAACAAAAAAAATTGGCAAAGAAAAATTTTTGCAAAAGTTTTCACTTTCGACCCGACATATTGGAATGTTGGATAAATGACTTCAAGTTGAGTCAAATCCAGTAAATAAAATGTGTTTTGTTCCTTCGATACGAAGATACAGGGTGTTTCAAATGTTTGGTATAAAACTTTGACAAGCGATATTCCTGAAATTTTTCAAGTTATTGTGTTGAAATTCGCTAGTAATATTCCTCTGTTAGAACTTGTCAATATGCCATTCTGAGTAAATTCAAATTCTGGGCCGGGCTGGAAAAATTGTGTTCTCTTGTTATTCCATTAAAAACCTCATTTTCTGACCGCGAACGTGAATAGAAGGGGCCTTTATTTACAGCAGGATGGGACATCCCCGCATTTTTACCGACAAGTTAGAAAGCATCTTGACAATGAATTTATTGGAGCGCAGCAGGAAATGCATCGAAGTCAGAGGAGGGCACTTTGAAAATTTATTCTGAGTAGCTTATATCTTCTTCCAATCTTGGATTAACTGTTATACAATATTGAATAAATGTTACTAGTTGCTTTCAAGATTTTTGTTTCAACCATAAAATGAATTTTACTGAATTCAGTCGAACAATATTTATTCGTAAATTATGAAAAAACTTTCCTACGAATTTTTCTTTTTCAATTTCTTTTTTGAAACAGTTTAGGTGTGCCATACAAATTGAGGAGCTATTATTGTAGCATTTTTCCTTGGTTTTTCGACTCAAATATTAGTTTTTCAAAACAGCGTTCAGAAAAAAAGTTTTTCAACAAATAACATAAGATCACAATTTTGCCAGCCCAGACCTGGATTTGAATTTACCCAGAATGAAATATTGACACCATTATACCAAACAAACAGAACCGCCTGTATCTTCGGAACCAATGAACAAAAGAAATTTGTTTCGGCGGATCTTGACTCGCCTTGAAATACTTCAGCCGCCATTGACGTAGGTATAAGGTCACTCATGAATCAACCTGTATAATTCCATGATTTTTTCTATGACATTGGTTCAATTCTGCTCTGAAAGTAATAAACCTCTGTGTAAAAATTTCAATTCGCTATAGTACGTGATATCTCATTACGGATATATGTGAAATATCCATGTGTTAAAAAAATTTCATCATACGGCGAATTGTTTGGTTGTGGAATATAAAATATTTCAAAAAAACACAAACAAATGAATCGAACAAAAAATATTTAAGCTCTAGACGAAACTCAAATTCTGTGGCGTTCAACCTGATGAAACATTTCAACGCAGAAAGGGTAAACCCCTCAGACCGATTCTACACCAGCGACCCGGATTCATGCAGGTGAAGGACTATAATCTCGACTCTGCACACTCAACGGAAGACAAAAAAGGTTTTCTCGCAAAACAGCGAAAAATATTCATGGATAAGTTATGAATTCCAGGGAAGGCCTCAATCGGCTCAATCAACGCATTACATGCAAAGGGACCAGAGCAAAAAACGCAGTTTTGCACGCCTAATATTTGATCTGCCCTAATGCGGGTCAACGACGGGGTCGAGCGGGACAGTCCACGAAAAAAGTTAGCGTTAGAACAATCCTTAAGGCTTAAGGGAGTTTCCGTTGGCAAATATATCGAACCCGACGTGGCCTAGATCCCTAAGATTCAAGATTCGGATCCGTAAAACTCGAAATAGAATCCCGTATTTTCAATTGTTTCCTTCGGAGATCGGAACTTGGAAGTTTACGGCTAAGCCGCGGGATTAGGGAACCCTTAGACGTCGATCGGGATTCATTAGATGGCCAATGCAGTTATTCTGGTGAATAAAATCTGCGAATTTGGGAGCTCGTCTGGTTTATTAGCTGGGATCATTCCTCAGCATCAGGTTCGTATCGGAAATTTATTTCTGAGTTATAATACCGTGTGTCACAGCATATGATGATAATTATAAGAAATTTATTTGCAGAAACTATTATACAATCTGCAAATAATAAGAATTCCCACAAAGGCTAAGCATGTCCGTGGGATGAACGTAATATATCCAACACAGAATACCTGCCAAGTAAAGTTACTGAAAAACAGTAAGTGTGCAGGAGCTGATTCTTTATCTGCTAGAATTCTGAAGCTGATAAGCTTAGATATCTGTAAGCATTTTGCTCAATCTTTCTGTGAGTTCTGGCATATTTCCTACTATTTTGAAAAAAGCCTTAATTGTCCCAATCTTCAAGGAAAATGATATACACAGTGTCACGAACTGTAGGCCAATTTCTATTATGAGCATATTTTCTAAAGTATTCGAAAGAATTGTGTTCAACAGAATGATCAAATTCCTTGACAAGTTCTCGATGTACTTGTACTCGATGAAGTCCAGCACGGTTTTAGATTGGGTCGCTCAACAGGAACAGCTGCAGGATGATTTGTTGATTATGTGTATGAATGTCTTGCTAATGGTTCGCATACAGCAGGTTTATTTTTTTACCTCTCGCAAGCATTCGATAGTCTTTCATTTCAGTTTATTGTTGACAAGTGTTACAAATTGGATTTTCGGGGTGTAATTTTAGATTGGTTGCGAAGCTATCTCGAGGGTAGATCCATGTTTGTTAGAGTTGAAGGCTGTTTATCTGACGAACATCTGGGTATGGGAGTGCCACAAGGATCCGTCCTTGGGCCTCTACTATTTTTGCTTTTCATCAATGATCTCCCTGTTAATTTAAGAGCAATGTTCCTGAATCTGCTCACAAGTAGTAGCAGTTCGTAATTGATAAGGACGTTTTTGTTGAGTCTGTTCGCTGATGATGCTTCGGTAGTGGTTTCGGCCCCAACGTTCGAAGAACTCCAGGCGCTGTTTGAGCTACTATTACAAAGCTTTGTGAACTAGTGTCATAAAAATAATTTAATGACAAACAAAAACATCGATAAAACCGAATGTATTTATTTTACAATCAGGCATGGCGATCGTAAGCTGGTGATTCGCCTTTTGGATAGTTCTATTCTATCTAAGAATGGTACTGAATTTCTTGGCACTCGCCTAGACAACAATTTGAAATGGAGTATGCACATTGAATCTGTGTGCAAAAAACTGAACAGTTCCTATTATGCCATAAATAGGGTTAGAACCTTACTTCCCTAAGAATCACTCATGAATATCTATTATAGTCTGGTCTACAGCCACCTGTCGTATAATATTCTACTTTGGGGAAACTCTTCGGATGTTGATAGAGCTTTCATACTACAGAAACGTATTTTACGTATGATATTCAACACACCTCCACGTTCATCCTGTAGACCCATATTTGTAGAAAACAATGTTCTCACTTTACCTTCTATTTTCATTTTCAAATATCTCTTATATGTGAAGGAAAATGAGAAAAATATTATACAGTTGTCTAGTTTTCATAACTATGGTACCAGAAGAGAGAGGATATTATGTGTTCCCAAGCACAGACCAACTAAGTTTGAGATGTCTCCTATGTATCAAGGTGTTGAACTATATAATCATTTGCCCAACAATATTCGATCTCTTGATAGGAATAGATTCAAAAATATTATTAAAAAGCTAATGTTGAATAAATATTATTATTCAGTGAACGATTATCTCAATGATGATGTAGCCATTCTGTAATTATTATTTTTGTTTTGTTTGAATGACTTATCCTTTACATTTATTTGTCTCCGAGGATCAATAAAATTATTATTATCATTATTATATTATTCAAAAGCCCGCTGGGATATAGTTTTTGAGGCATATTGAGTTCGAAGTATCTCATTTACCTTAGATCGAGTATTGCGATGATGATCAATATAATTAAGCTCTGTTTTTTACCAGAACTACCAACTACCGATTTTAGAAAATATAGTTGCGTTATAACTAAGATCTTCGATTCTTTCTACAATTTATCAGAACGATATAGATCTGTTCTGCCCATCATAATTTTCAGAATTTTTTTTGATTTTATCTACTTTTTGTAAATAGCAATAAGCCGCCGCACCCCAGGCCAGATTTCCGTAGGTAAATTTAAATTCTATAAGTGCGTAGTATATAACTTTCAGAGAAGGTGAGTCCAAAATTTGTTTGAAATATCTGAACTTAAAAGACTTCTAAATGTAAAAACTATTTCATCTATGTGGATATTCCACCTTATATGGAGTTGAATGTAGTCAAAATAAAAATAAAATGAAGGAAAAAAAATGTGATGATAAATTTTCTAGTTTTGCTCGACATCAGATCGATTGGATTTCCGGATATATCAATTCTCACCGTCATCATCGGAATAAAAAAAAAAAAATTCAGTAATTATGTGTTTATGAAAAGAGGTGGACAAACGAATGCTCGAAACGTGGAAAAAATATCCACTAAAATGTTGCTCTATGGGCGGAAAATAGATGAAATTATTTCTCTATCCACCCACTGTATGATCACTCGGAATAATTAGAGCTAGAACAGAAGGCTATTTCCTCGCATCGGACAGAAACAAAACAAGTTGAACTCCAGCCCAAGTAGTCAATTTCTAGTGAAAATAAATTTTAATGATTCGCAAAAATGGCAAAAATCAATATAATATCGAGCAGTACAATCGAAACGAAGCCAAAAACAAACACAATTTTTTATTTAAATTTTTGTTCTTCTTTTGACGGAATTCCACTCAGAATTCAATGTATCATTTGAAAATGCATCAGTTCATATGAGAAACTCGAAAGTAACGTCCACTTCTGGTGGAGAGCAAACAATAAGTTTGTTCCTACACACTCTGGAACTAGTTCTGAATCAGGCGGAGTATGCGCATATCGAAATTAGCGTTCCAACAAATTTCGAACTGCTTAGGAATTGCAAACCAAGTGTTCCAACGTAAAAAGAATTTGTGTCAGACCAGTTCTAGAACGGTGAATTCAGTTCTCGGGTTTAAGCAAGAACTGAGAAGGAGGAATTAAATCGATCAGCTGTTCTTTCGTGAGAATGCTCATTTTTAGTTATTTTTCCATTTTTCACTCTAGTTCACTTTTATTTTCCCGAAATTTCTTGAATATGAAAAAGTGGCTACATTTCGCATTTTTACGATTATTTTCAACCATTAACACCAAAAAAAAAATTCGAAGAAAACGAACTCTGGCATCCCAAGGTCACCCCGTTATATTCGAGGTATTGTTTGCTTCTAAGCCGGAAGTCATGGGCACACATCAACTACTTCAGTCAATAGGAAAAAATTTATACTATCAATGTCCAAGATTTCAATCAGACGCGACATCTTGATAAATGTAAATTTTTGGGGGTAAACTTGATTCCTGTAACACCCAGTGGAATGAACCTTCTTCTGTTAGCTTATTGAAATTTTCAACCACCCATAAACGTGTATAATGATGATTGGATGCATTCAGATGATCTACGGAAACACCAAGTTTACTTCGTGGCATTGTTCACAGTTTGTTTCCAATTGATGTCACTAATTGAAAATGTAAGAACTTGCCTGAATTCTTAAGCTTTTGCGCGCATGCTCAAATTTATTTCCAATGCTTTAAGTGATTCCATATTTGGTGTTCCTCTTAGAGCTTTGATGAACTACAAGCACTGTGTCATCAACTGGTACATTGCTTCATTTAATGGTCTCATTCTAATTTTACGTATAACTTTTAATATACCCTCTAGGTCTTCCTGTCGACTCGGCTGATTGTGAACACGATAATTTCGTAAACGAATGACTTTGAGAATTGCAATTTTTGTAGTTCGTTTGAAGTTCATATGCAAAGTTCGAGTTGGGAATGGACAATATACGCCTAACGGTTTAGTAGACAAGACATTGAAATTCCGTCAACCCTATATTCACAAACATACAGACATAATATCAATAAATTATTTTCTTCAAAAAATCCTGGAAAAATTGGATAATTTCTGTGACGATCTCCTGCAATTAATAATGTCTAGGAGTTCTTCCTCAAATATCATCTGCCATTCAATAACCACTAAATAACCAACAAAATCGCGAAAATTCAACATACCGATATCTCGAGAATATTAAATATTGGCGAAACAATAGATGAGATCGATTTATGTGAAATAAATTTTCTTCGAAACTGAAGATGAAAATATTCAACTAGCTACTAAGTCTCATCATGCTTGTATTAGTATTGTATGAGCTATTCGAGAGATAACAACGATGCCGCGAAAAACCTGGAATTTTTTTGTAATATTCCCGAGATTTAAAATCAGAGCAGATTGGAATTTGGTAACTTCCGAAGGAAAACACCTGAAAACTCAATATTTGTGAAGATGGTTTGGGGTCGAATTCGTGCATTGGGTGAAATCAACGTTGAATTTATAGTTGGTAGTTTTCACGTTTTCCACCATGAAGCACTTTCTATTAAAATTCATGAACAGTTTTACGAAATGTTGCAGATTTTTTCCAACCGAAGAAAAGAGAAACAGTCAGATGAGGATATCCGAAAGCAGAATATTCAAGAGAAAGATACTAGAAGCAAGGAAATAATTCATGGAAAACTTTAAATGAATTCATAATCATAATGGCTCAAAAATGTAGCATGCTTCATGAGAACAGAATCGGTAATATTATTGCGGTATGTAGAATAATTCGACCCTTTTCTTAATGTCATGAAAATTTGGCATCGCCAACATTGCTGGGCACCAGAGGTTGCATAGTTATAAGCCAACGTTTGATTTATGTATTAACATAACAATATTCATGCCCATGTTTAAGTTGAAGATTTAGTTTGTGGTTCTTGTCTGCCGTATATGTGCGAATGAATTTAGATTAGATTCGGAACTGAGAATTGAGATTTCGTATTCTTTGTTGTTGAAATACACTAGCTGCCAGACGCTTGTTTTAAACGTTGATATTCGGTTTTTTATTTCCAGAAATTGCAATGTTTATGCAGAATTTGATCACTCTTACGTTATAGTAGTTGAAAATTTTACGAATATCTCGAATGAGCTCGGATTGCCCGATGATCCGTCGTAAACACAATTACTACCAAAAGAAAAAAAACTTGAAGATTCGTTTTTTGTGCAGTAGATATATACGAATGGGTTGATTCCACCTGATTTTTCCACAGATTCAATGTTTTATTTTCCTAATAATTCTAAAATATATATCGGATTAATCGAAATCTAGTACTCGGTCGACAAATGACTGAGTACATAATTATTGGAGGGATGCAACCTATTTATGAACCCCAACTCTGATAGCAAGCCTTAACCTACTTTATAAATATAAAGATTCTATGTGGTCTCGTTAATGGATAAGCAAAATAGACCAAAAAACTTTGCCGTGCGATACATTGTTTTTTCAATATCCTTTCCGAAAGGATAAATCCGAGCAGGCTGAGATTTCGTGCACTATTGCTGATTCAAAGTGAACTTCATCGAACTTCGACAATTTCCGGGTAAAAATTCTTCTTCAATCTTTCTGAAAATTTTCGAGCAAATGTTTTTACAAATACTCATTTTAACGCTAGGCTCAACCCGTTGGAGAAGAGAAAGGAAAATCACAACGCGCTAGTTGAGCATGTTTAAAATACTTTCCACCCTTTCGAGTCAATCCTATCAGGACAACAGAAAATTTTGAAAGAACGCTAATTCATGAAATGATTTACATAGAACAACATGAAAAATCAATCGATAAAAGGACAAATATTGAGAACTTGAATATCGCCTACTATCATCTAATGCAATTCAATAATATTGGGAATTCATTAGGAGAAATCAACGTCATATACGCATGCATAAAATTTTAGTTCACTCAGAATTTTAACCAAATAATCGCGTCTGGATGTCTATTTACACTTAATTGCGGCAAGCTTTTTCCTCTTTCTTCTCGAATACTTAACATTTTTTTTCTTTCTCAAATTTCTTATCATTGTACATGCGCACCAGCCTTTGTATTTTGTTTTGAAGTAATAGGTTTTAAACCTCAACTCTTGTTATTTTTATAATAATAATAATATTTAACAATAATTACCAACAATAATAATGATAAATATATCAGTTATTACGCGCTTGTTCTGGGGAACAGCGCGTAATTTTTATAATAATAATAATATTTAACAATAATAACCAATAATAATAATAAATATATCAGTTATTACGCGCTTGTTCTGGGACACAGCGCGTTATCATTTCGTCACGATGTATGTAATTTTCGAATTTTAAACCGAAATTGGTCTCAAATGACTAGGTTGGACTCACTGATGAAGGATCTGTGGTCAGAATTGATTTTGTCCGTCCGGCCGTGTGGGCTGTAACTTTCGAAAGGAACGACCTAGAGTCTTCAACTTCTCAGGTTAGGTTAAGATCCTGAATATCTCGGTTAAGTTCGTCACTGGGCCGAACCTACCGAATGGATTTTGTGCTATTTGCCATTTGAAATTTTATTTTTCAATAACTCGAAAAATATTCATCTGATCGAAATGAAACTTGGTTGGAACATGAACAGTGTCAATAAGAAGGATTATCGATAAAAAAATTGGAAAAAAAAAATTTTTTTCTTGAAAATGTTTTTTCAAAATTTTTATATTTCATTGAAATTTCACTGAAATTTCCAAGTCACCATTTCGCAATGTGAACAAGCGCGTAAAATCTGCTGACTTCACGTCAGTGCTTTTCTTGTTTTTTTTCTGATCGTTCTTTCGATGTTCTGTTATGTGTATACCTCCATATTTCAAAGTCGTCATTCAAACAATTTTAAAACTGTAGGTGAATTCCCGATATATGAAGGAATATTTATTGTCTCCATTTGAATATGATTGAAAATGGCCATAATAAAAGTTTGAACCATATATACCGAGATTCGTAATCCAATTTCACCAGTTGTGGCTCTTTTATTCTGTTTGTAGGTATTTTTAGGGACCCTGAAGACAATTTTGGAATGAAATCGAAACAAGTCAGCCTTGTTTCAAGAAGTGGTTCAGTTTTGAATACCTGACCTTTATCCTGTCAACCAAAACCATCGGAGAATCTACACTCGTATATTTCCCTCGAATGTTATAGTTCCAGATAGAAATAGTTTGGTAGGGGTTACATTTCTTTGCCACCTAAAGATCTATTGTGCCTTCCATCAAAGCTGTATTCACACTGCTCTACCCACAGCTCACCCGCCAGCTCTAGAGCTCCAATGAACTTTAATATCTGTGAGGGCTTCGAGGAGGCTAAGTTCCTGTTCCTCCTTTCATTCACCTGTCCAAGACATTCCTTAGCAGGCTTGCAATGGCGAGGCATTCTGTAATCATGTAGAAAGGAGTTTCTCCCTCCTTCCCTTAAAATCTGCTCTCAACAAATTCTGATAAGCCCATTATCATCATTTGCTTCCTAAGGCGCCAGTTTTCTGTGAGAAAGCCAGTGGGTATGCGTAAATTATTCTTACTGGGATCCAAATGATTTTTAGACCTCGCATTTTTAAAGTACCGAAGTTATTTTCAGAATGATCCATTACTGAAAGATTCCTCTAGAGCTCTTATCTTTTACTTTCTTCCTTCTAATAAAATTCTTTCTTACAGTTACTTTTGCTTATACCCAAGAAAGCTTCTGGGCCAGTGGGTGGCTCCCTTTCTGGCTAGTGCGTTAGCCCCTCTTTTTTCTTTGACTCCTTAGTGCTCAGGAGCCCAGGCTAAGAAGAGCTTGTTGTTGCTACTTCATTGAGATTCCTTCGATACCATATCAGCTTTGAGTCGACGACATAGTAGTTCATTGAATTGATAGCAGCTTGATTATCAGAATAAATTGCTAGGTCATATCCTGAATAGTATTTATGTCTGTGCATCTTTCGATTGCAAGTATTTCTGCCTGAAAAAACTCGAGTAGGAGCCTAAAGATAGTGTACACTTGATCCTTGGTATACTCAAGCGCTGGCCCCATTGAGGTTTTAGAACTATCTGTATATCATTTAGCGGTATTTACTTTAGAATTTTGGGTACTACTTGGGTATTCCTTTTCCCCATTTTCCTATATAGCATTGAGTTAAAGTTCTTCTCGCTGCTTACTTTTTTGATCATAACATCACTAGGTGGGTTCGCTGATCCCGCAAGTGCTCTAGTCGGGCACGTTCTCATAGCCCCAGTGATGCAAACTCAGACAAGCCTTTGTACCTTGTGGGGAATTTTCCTCGTGCTTGTCTGCCATGCCCTTGCAAATCAGACTAGAATGTTAGAGCACTTACGAATAGGCGAGCTGACAGAATTGAATTCAATCTAGTCGTGAAGATTCAAATATTACAGACATTGGGGCAAAATGAAAGCAAGCACGTTTAGGCAAAATGAATGCTGCGTTTGATTGATAATTTCAACACGTCCCTGATTTGAGAGAAGAAAATCCGCAGGCGAAATTCATAAGAAGGATTTAGGGATGGATTCTAAGGTGAATAATTGATTTTGGGTAGATTATATAACGTTTTGCGGTAGAGTAAAATATAGCGTTATGAACTGGTAGGATCGTTATTCATGGCAATTTTGTAGAAACATGATACTCGGACGTGGTATTCAACCGAAACATGACATTTTTCGTAAATTATGTTATTAATCAATGTTTGAAACTCGTTTGGACTCGTTCAAATGGACTTTTTGTACGTGTATATCTAGCTTATATGTAAATGAATTGTTTCGATTAATTATTTACAATGTCGAAAAGAGTAAACAAGAACTCATAATCGAAAAAATAATAACTATAATCATGGAAATTTATTTGCATACATGATGTATGTAATCGTCGGTATCGGATGGGAGTCTATTAACCAGTAATTGATATTTTCAATAATGTAGTTGAAAGTCTGTGCATATTTATTTTTCCACGTTCAATTATCCTATTTTCACATTATTTTCGGATATTCCATTGAATAGTTGTATATATTATAATATTTATCGACTATTTATAATTCCATTTACTCGAAATATCTACTTGACTAGTTTCCTTTGTTTTAGCAAATTTACTATTTCTAATTTTTTTGCAATTTCTCTTCCGCGTGCTGCGATTCATTCATTTGTTCAATAGCTTACAATGCTCCTAGGTCTATCGCATACGAAAACCAAAAGAATCTTCAAATTAGGCAAGTGATAATTATGGTTTACCCGAATTTTTTAGCATAGAGGTTTATTCGAAAAATCTGAAATGATTCGTTGACGGGGAAAAGGGGTTCAGTGAAGATAGCAAAATAAGTTATGCTGATAAACTGTTTCAGTTATCAATAAATTGTTCAGTTATAGGAACAAACATATTTCTCTTTTTTATCTTTTCCTGTTCTGGGGGATAATTTTTATATTCATGTGAAAGTGTCGGCCAATTTCCGAGAAATAATTTGTATCGATTCTTCTATTCCATTTCAATTATAATTCCTCGTCGTTATCTAGCTGGAACGCTTGTGTGATATACAATTTCGCTACCAAGTTTCGTGGAAATCTCTCCGATATTTTCCGAGAAAAGCAATGCTAACAATCATTTGCAATTTTATAAATTCATTTCCGATATACAAAGGGTTTCTAAGAATTGCTGGTTGATGTTGCAATTAAATCAAACAAGCTGTATGGGAGATGTTTTTGACATGTTTTTCTTATTTGGGAGGCCTATGTTTGCTATCATTTGTGGAATACATATCATAGTCCAAAGGTTTTCCGCTTACTTACTGAGTAACCAATTTTTAATGAATTTTATGCATTGATCTAGCTTAAACATGCGATGCCCTGAGTTATGTCGAATTAAAGTAAATCGGTCTATTGCAGCATATTGGAAGAGATTTCAGAAAACCCCACAGCAGGATTAAATATGTAGCTTCTGTAGCACTAAGTGTTGCCTTTGATGACCTCACGAACTTCATTTACAAAAGATTACCGACCACACACGTCTCAGCCCAATTTCCGTTCCAAATAGTAACTTTTTGTGGATGCATTACTACCTGATTAATCTCATGAGAGTTGACCCTGTGCCGTATAAACAACTATACGCCATTCACTTGTATAAACTATCCCGGTTAGCCATGACATTCTGATACATTCCACCGTGTATATTTTGAAAATGTTAAATTATAGTAATTTTCCTGTGAGATTACTACACAACGTTGTCCTGACTGAGAAAATATTATGTGAATTCAATAATTTCAAACACCTGACGAAAGTTGAAGAAACTTTTTTCTTTGTCAATACTGGAAATATTTCATGTATATAAACATGTTTGGAAGATTCAGTTATGCTTTTTTCTTGTACGTAAATCAAGAATCAAGTTTTCCAAAATAAAGTCTTCAGTCATTTTTTTTTTGGGTGCACCAAAAGGAGGAAATTCTTTTTCGTCTCTTCCACTTGAAATCTTTCTTACTTTGGTGATGGGCAGCTAAAAATTAATATCCATTCATATAAAATATAATTCCTTGGTTTTCACTCACATACGTCAAAAATGTTGGATACCTTGTGATAAATTATTGAGCAGTTTTCAATTCTACGTAGCACTTCCATATACTTTGTCCCTGCATCTTCAAAACTACTTTCGGCATTTTTATTTTTCAAGCGTGATGATTATTCATATCTTGTCTATGATTTTGTTGAGATTGAGAGTAGAAATTTGCATTGTCATTGGGAAACGTCTCTGAGAACTTTTTTGACATTGCCGATATTTCACGAGTGCCAACCTGCGTCAGTTTTAAGTAAAAAAACTTGATAGACCTAAATCATGGCCAACCGGGATAGTTTATAAAAGTCAATGGAGTAAAGGTCCGTAGCCACATCCATCCATCAAAAAAGCACTCCAGAAGCATAAGATGATAATCATGCATTTGTCTATGGTCATTTACATCCAACCTCTGGGTGAGTTCGATCTTGTACAGATACAGAACCAAGTCCAGACGTAAAATTCGAAAAGTTGAAGTCAGCGGAAGGCCGACTTCATTTGCGCAGCGAGAAATCAACTGTCGTTGATTTTCCTGCTTACTTTTGACTTCAAGTCACACAAAATTCCAAAAAATTTTGGGTGCAAATGATTGAAAAAAAAGATAGTAGGAACGCGCAATGTTGCCACTTCTTAGATCCAAGAATTTTCTGGAAAATAAAAACTGAAATGGAGTGAAAAATGGAAGAATAACTAACATTGCGCATTTTCACAAAAAAAATGAGTACATCCCAAAACAAATTTTTCAAAAAATAATCACTGAAGCCTGCAGTACGAAACCCCGTTTTCTCCTATTACCGTCGAAATTTTAAAGCATTCTAATATATCTAGCTGCTGTTGGCACCGTTAATGCATACAGACCGTGGGCAGCTGCCCGACCTTCAGATATTAACAGATTCAATGAATTTTGAATGTGGCTGTGTGGCCTTAAAGCGTAATACACCAACCCGTGGTAGTGTTCAATCTTAAGGTCAGCAGCAATTTTACACAGATATCCTACGCAGATGTTGCGATTAGAATATCTTTTTCCATGTATTGTCCTTTAATATTTCACATATTCATGTTTCAAGGTGAACATATAAAGTGACAAGTGAAAACATAATTTCTTTACTCACCCAAATTCAGATACTTTTTATGGACGGCTTCGTATGCTGTCCACTCCACGCTTTTGAATCTGGCTCTTTCTTGTCTCGTAGAATGGGTCTGATCGCTGTCAGGAGACTCGTTTGGGTTACTGAAAGAAAAACATGTTCAGGCTCCCCAAAATTATATCTTACAAGGTAAATTGATTAACACCCGCATCCACCCTTTATGAATGCTTATCCGAGTTTCCCTATTCCGTTTTTGTGATCTACAGTTTGTTGTTATGCATTTTTAGCAGATCGGCTTGGTATGAAGGTATCGTGAACCATTTTGTCTGTTTTCGATTATTAGATGAAAAAATATCAGTTGGAATTTGTTCGCCTGCTTTGGGTAAAGAAAATTTAATCAATTTGTACGTCATTTGAAAATATAGAGGCGAAAATGGGTTCAAATGGTCGAGTGGAACACATTGTGAAAAATTCGGGACCAAATTGCATTGTTCGATGGGCACTCTTTTGCCACGATAACTTCCGGGCGGAATTAGCTAGTCAAGGTCAAAATCGATCAAATTAAGTTCTTGTGTCCTAAAAATCTCAAAAAATATTAATCTCATCGAATTAGAAGTTAAAAATTAGTTGACAATAACTAGCGCTCAAACTGCCATTTCCCTGCGTTTGCTTGTTTCAACATTGATAACAGCGTCACCTGTATGGAGGACAGTTCAAATGCTGATGAAAACAGCAAATGAATTCCCTATGCTCCCATTAAGTAAAGCATTGTCACAAGGAAACTATTGAATCACGTAAATATTATCGAAGACAAAAAAGTCATTTTCAATTGTTATGGAAATTCGAGTTAAGAGCAAAAGATACCTCGAATATAACAGGGTGACTTTTGGAGGCCAGAGTTCGTTTTTTTCGAAAAAGAGTTTTGGGCGTAAAAAGTTGAAAAAAATTGTAAGAATACGCAATGTTGAGCAAAAATTTTCGGGATAATAAAAACTGAAATGGAGTGAAAAATGGAAGTATAACAAATATTGCGCATTCTCACAAAAAAATTAAGTACCTACATCCCAAATAAAAATTCTCAAAAAATACTCACTGAAGCAGACCGACACCCCGTTTTCTCCTATAAACGTCGAAATTTCTCCGAATTCTAATATTTCACGCGGCTATTGGCAACGTTCGAGCATGTAAACCGCGTCGAGGTGCCTATCCTTGAGATATTAACGAGGTTCAATGAAACTTGGCTGTGTTGCCTAGTTGTAATTCGGCACCACGTGGTACTGTTTGCTCTTAAGGAGCTCGTTCTGAAATCATTCGATAGTACCGCAGTTAGCTATTACTGTGCTGTGATCTGCGTATGTCTGAAGTGTTTGCACTCGTGCGGTTTCGTCTCTGGACTTCATAGATCACCAATGTTGCAGATTTGGGCATAATTATGCGATTTGCGTATAATTCTGTCTGAACCCTATAGCATAATGGGCGCATATTGCATTCGAGCGCATATTCTCACATAATCTGCTGTCAACTCATAGAACTCAGAGGATAGAATGAAAAATTCTTTTTTGCTAATGCTAGTGCTAAACGAATCTTAAGTGAACTTTTTAAGATGAACGAGATTTTCCAGACCGAAGCATAAAGTTACTGACAATGGAGGTTGTGTGAATTTTAATTAAACCTTAAAAAAATGTTAGAAAGGAATGTCTGGGATATAAGAAGTGCGCAGGTTTAAATCGACTATATTTAAATCAATTTTTAATTTCAAATATTTTACCTGATAATGGGGAAACCGCTTGTATATCTGAAAATAGAGAAACTGTTCAATGTTTTATTGTTCGCAATATTTTCATCATCCAACTTGACAGCGTTCTGATTATTTTCTTTCGATATGTATAAATTAGAAATGCAATCAAATAATTCAAGCTTTTATTCCTCAATGAATTCCATAATTCTTCATGTGAAGTGTCAAAGAATATATTCTACGCATGCGTTTAAAACTTGTCATTCTAAATACCACAGACTTTACAAAATCGCATAATTGTGGTCAAAATCGCATAATTCCGCATAAAAGTTGCATAATTTGACTGTTGTCAACATTGTAGATATCTTTTAACTTGTGCCCTTCACCGTGCGTCATTATGAGGCGTGCGTCTAGCACAAGCTTCTCCCCTACTAGCGCTTAGTGCGGCTTTCGCTATAACAAAAAACGTTTTTTTTTTCTCATCCATAAATTCGGTCTCTGTTATTAGGCACCAAATCTGTTCTACAAATATCGAGTCATGCAAAATTTAGTGGGAATATATGAAATCATGGGGCGAATTCGAGCCATTCCTGAATTCTACCACAGTTATCAAGCCCCAATATCTGAAATATTGAGTCCATATAATTTCTTTCGGAAATTGTGTTTCGTATAGTGTTGGCCTTCAATTGAAAGGAATCCATTGTACACGTATTACAAGACGTGATGTGATTTCTCAATTTCAGAACAGAAACTGAGAAAAACAAAATTCTTCATACTTGTTTCCAATATCTTCGGAAATAAAAAACGTATCGAACTGCAATTAATTACACAGATATGAAAATTAGGGTTTCATCATGTGTGCAAAGTTCAGTGCTTTGAGTGTCATGAACTCGAAAATTCAAATGACCAGAACTCTGAGATTGTTGTTGCCGATTTTGTCCATCAACGAACTCATCCGTCGCATTCTGATGAGCGACCTACTCTGAAAGTTTCAAGTCTATCTAGCTATTTCCTTCAGGCCGTTATCGTGTCCTTGGCTGCACAGAATCGATTTTCACATCGGATCCATCATCAATGAGTCTTACCTAGTCGTTTCCTACCATTTTCGGTAAAAAATTCGAAAGTTACAGAGATTGGGACAAAACGATATAGCACGCTGATAGCTAAAAGATACGTGTAAATATACCGAGAACCCTATTCTTGAATGTCATGGTATATGAACGTTCTCTATCGTTCCACCAAAAATGCAAAAATTCCATCTCAAAAACGCTGCAAATTTTACGAAAGAGTTTATTATTTTC
Organism: Myrrha octodecimguttata; assembly: GCA_958510865.1. Classification (NCBI taxonomy): domain Eukaryota; kingdom Metazoa; phylum Arthropoda; class Insecta; order Coleoptera; family Coccinellidae; genus Myrrha; species Myrrha octodecimguttata. The sequence continues at coordinate 39,923,515 of OY294057.1, forward strand.
TCAGTTAAATAACTCAATACGATTGATACCTTGAATGAAACTTATACAGCGTATAATAATAATAAGTAACGTAACTCGTCAATAATTCTTGTACGAAGAATCATTAGGGAAAATCCTCGCACCCGTCGATTTTTTATTTCAAAAGCAATTTATCTTGTGCTTGTTTGAATTTGATATTTCTTACCCTCTACGCCCCCGCACCCCACTGCTTTATTTTTTCAGATGCGAATGTATGGATTGTGATACATCAAATGACAGATAATTTGATCACCTATTCAGCGATGTGGCTTGTTGGGCCATTTTTTTATTAATAAAATTAAATTATTTACAATTTGTAACTGGAGAGTACTGTAATCAGTATTAATCATTACTGAGGGAAATCCTCCAACCCCTCTATTCGTAATTCAAATCAAATTAATAATTGAATATTATTTTCGTTCTTATAACTGAGTTGGTTATAGAATGACCTTTGATACGATATATCACATGCAATATTTTTCCAAAAAAAAAACTGTTGGGTTTCAAGGGTATAATAAACCCCGAACTTGCATGCATTTCCCAAACATAGAAAATAGAAATCAGCTTGTAGGAGGATATTTTTCAATATTCATTATTTCAAGAATAAGAACCTGACACCAATCACAAATTGTTAATTTTGTGATAATAAATAGCTCAACAAATTCTTTTTTCAGTCACACCGCTCAATGTGCAATCGAATCCTTCAATTTGATATATCACAATCCATATATTACTATTTGAAAAAACAGTATAGGGGTGTGGAGCGAAAAGGGTGGGAGATTTCAAATTCAAAAAGGCATATGGGGAAGCCTCCTTTCGTAAATATAAATCCATAGATTCGTGGATTTTCCTTAATAATAATTAGTTAAAGAATAATGATCTGATTGCAGTACTCACCAATCACAAATGTAAATTATTTCCTTATATTTTATTGAGAAAACGGCGCAACAAAAACAAAGAAATTCTTTTTTAGTCATATCGCTGAGCAGGTTATCAAATTACCTTTCATGTGATGTATCACAACCCATATATTCCCATTTGAAAAAATGAAGTAGTGGGGTGCGTGGCGTAGGGGGTGAGAAATATCAGATTAAAAAAAAACACAGGATAAATTGCTTTCGAAATTAAAAATCCACGGATGCGAGGATTTTTCTTAATAGTTCTTCGTACAAGAATTATTGACGAGTTTCGCTACTTTTGTGGCAAGCTGTAGACTATTCATAACTCATTGGTTCTTCAACCCGAAATTTGCAGCATTTTTCTTTATACCTCAGGAACCACTGGACAGAAATCATCCGGGTGAAAATTTTCAGGTTGAGTTATGCAACAGTAATCAACATTGAAAGTTTCATGAAAATTTGTTGATTAGTTTTCGAAAAATATTATTTTTTTCCCTCCAACCCCCTTTTTGAGTTCTTAGGGTACACCGATCCCGCTGAAAAGCTTGGAGGACCAATCCCGAGCAACGAACGATTTTTGTACCTAGTTTCACGGATATCGGTTCAGTATCTTCAGAGAAAAGCCCCGGACAACAGACGGATTTTTTTTTATTCGTTCATTCAAATCTACATACTCCAAAGCGAAAACATTGAAATTTTCAGGGGGGGTTAAGAATTTTTTTTTGTTGGTCGATCACAGAGGTTCATTATTTGATTTTATCAAATAATAAACCAAAATGTGTATAGAGAAGCCTACCATGTAATCATTGTATAAATTATAAATTTATTATTTTATTATTATTTTTTTTAAATTTTATTATTATTTAAATATAAAATTTATACAATGATGTAATGGAACTCGAAGTGCATGAGTTGTAACATGGTCCATGGAACATCCCTTGAAACCTCTCCCTTTCGGTCATGGTGCGCGCAGCCAGTCATACACACACGTTCTATAACGTTATCTCCAAAATCATCTTGAAAACAACGTCCTTTTATGCCCAGGTGTCAATTGTGAAGAAAATTATGCAAAAATAAGGATCAGTTTGTTAGAGAAAATCGAAATTTTCGATCATTTGTCGGTTGAACCGGAGGCCATAGACACAACTTATTTATCCAAATTGATGAGAAATAGGTCTTTGTATCAATATCCATAATTTCAATCCGATATCTTGTGAAATTAATTTTTTTTTTGGTGTGAACCTGATTCTTGTGACACCCGGTAGACAAACACACCTACAAACTAACACTGAGAAACCATGAACCTCATTCGGGCACTCGGGTAAAATATAAATTTCTGTCGTTAACCTCAATAGAACTCATAGACAACTCACCTCCTCCTATGCAGACAAGATCAAAACGTATTCACATAGGCTTAGAAAACATGAACCCTCGTACACCAAGCGAAAACTTCAATTTACTCCTTGATCTAATTAATTTCCTCGCGTAGCAATACGTAACTTGGCGCTCTTCACTTTTTCGCCACAAACTATATCCTCTACCTGCAAAACCCTTGAATATTGGACCAATTACAGGAGGTTGTTTTGACGGCGTATGCAGATAGGAGCCAATTCAATTATGATATACTACATTTAATTACAACTGTTGTAAGCATCCGAATCCGTCGACACTCAGCGCTAATTGTTGATATCGTTAATTCCACACGTTCCATAGTCCCTGATGAAGTGTGCGATATGTAGGTGTATAGACATATAATAGGTGAGTGGATGGCTGACTTTGTGATTTGACGTCTTTCAATGGTGTCTGCGAGAAGGGGAAGTGTTCGGTTTTGGGAAATTGTGTATATAGGTATTAGAGATGTGAGGAGATTTTGGGATGATTAACGAGAATATCACGTCTATGGAATATGAGGGTGGTATGCGTGCAAGGCAGGGGGGTGAAACTCTGTTCAGAATATTGGCATCAGACGAAGAGGTCTCGCCATCCAAAAAAAGAAACGGAAGATATACATTCAGCCAATCAACGCTCGAGTGCTTCTGTTATTTCAACTTGAAGCAAATGGACTTATCACCCGTTGACAAATGTCATCTTATGAGAATGAGAATATTTTTGTTGGCTGTGATGGGATAAAATGAAATGATTATAGGGAGATTATATTCATTTGGGAGGTAATATTTTCGTTTTATATTGCCAAATTCGATTCACTCTAGGTTTAAAATTTCTATTTCAGAGTCCACCACCCTCAACTAACTTGAAGTGGAACCATTCATCTCAAACGTTTTCAGATGATGCATCAGGGAGAAAGATATTCTGTATAAAACTACTATATAAAGACCATGTCTCTATACAATGATAGAACATTAAAAATCATATTTAAAAGGGTAATATTGATATTCAAACTAAAATCTATTTGGAAATGAAAATATTGGTTGAAGGCGATCAGAATATGAGGAAACTTTTGTCAAAAGACCCATACATACACAATATGTTGTTGCAAGATGAGCTACTAACATTTCAGATTATTTGCATGATTGTTTTTACTAAGAACTTGTTTCACGTGATTAATCCAATACATTGATACACTCAAGTTTTAATGTTTCAATAAAGGTATGAATTCTTTGTTAGTAGGTATATGTATTGGATTTTTGAGTGGAACAAGAAAGTTCTAATCTCCATAATGATAATCATGTCTTTGTTTCACGATATAACATTACCAGTCATTTAACCTTCAGTTTTGTGCAAATGGTTACTTTTTATTTGGTTGTAAAACATTTTTGTAATGTATCTCTCCGGAACGGTTCTCTGCTGAATTCCTTGACCAACCAACTTTTTCATAAAAAATATTGAGTATTCATTTCTTTCAATATTGTATTTTTATATACTGTCAGAAATACTCATTGATCATTGTACTTCGAATAATATTGTGAATAATTGGTGTATCTATTGATTCGTAAATAAATTTATTGCTCAAAATCTGGACTAATTCAAAAATGTACATAATACAATTATTTGAAATTCAATATATTCCCGCGAACGCATCGCCACCCAGATTCACGGTACAGAATTCCCTGAATTTCTATAATACCTTGCAACTTGTTAGTTCGTGCCATCCCCGGTGAGGGCGTATTTTGTTTCCGTCGTTTTGAAGGGACGTTTCACTTCTTATATATTTGTCTTCTGTGGTGCAAGGTTTATCTGATGCAAAGGCCGACCTGAAAAATACTATTGAAATTTCAATCTCGATTGAATGAAATGAAGAAGTCATCAAGAATATTCCAAGGTGCTAAATGAGAAATGAGGTCGAATAGCAACCTTTAAATAATATGGCATACTCGAATCGCACACGTTAACAGTTATAAACTAAAATGAGCCCATGATATCATTGGTGGTCAGTACACAAGCAGCCTTGTCACAATTATCATTATTCCAAGCCTTAATAGCCGACCAATTAAATGAATCCCCGAATTAATGCACATTGACTACCAAACCAATTTACAAAAGTGAAGATAAAACACAATGATAGATTTATAGACCCATATCACTGATCTTTAATATTGGGCAAATAGTGGAAAAATCACAAAGACACAGCTAACTAGTTTTCGTGATAAGAATAAATACTATCGGAGAACCAATACGGATTCAGGGATGGTAGTTCCATACATCACGTATCAATAAGTTTGTTTTGGTGTCGAGTTCAGAAGTGTTCTGGAAGGGTTCCGAATGCGCGATTGCGATTTTGTGTTTTGGTTCATTTCAGAACCAGTTCGGGATTTGAGTAATCCTGTTTTGGTTATTTTCAGAATCGATTCCGAACTGTCCCAGAACTGGGAAAGGAGTTCGGATGTAAGAGTCCGAACCGCTTCAGAATTGGGTGGTTCGCACAAGCGTAGAGTGGCTGTCAACGATTTAAATGGTTAACCTGACTTTTTCGACAACGTATTCATTTGGTTTTTGATTGTTGTATTTGTTGAGGAAATGGTTAACTGTTAAATTTAAGCTTTCGGTATCGAACATAATTACTTCGCTACGACCTCCCATAGGATAATCTAATGGATTTCATTTCCATTGTTCACACCTGGGATGTAAACTTCTAAAATATATCTATGATTGCAAGAGACCTCTTCCCCTATTGAATAATAATGTTTCGAATGAACTCTTCTCTGAATAGATATCTGAAATATGTTCATCATTTAATTCATTATTATATCTATCAATACTTCGTTGAGTCATTTCGAAATATAATTGAAGTACTGAAGAAAATCCAGAAAAACCATTTTCACAACAAAAAAATTAATATATTACATCATGCGACAAGGACTTCTGCATATTTTTTTTTAATTAAACCACAGACAATATTACGACATGATAAACATTCCTCTTTTCTGCCAACTCAAACGGAAGTTTTTCTTCCGCTACGATCGCGATGAGAACCCGAACGTAATTCGTGTTTTGGTTTCATCGCTTTTAGAACTGTTCTAGGATAGTTCTGAATTTGGGAACCAAAACAAATCTTATGAGTCAGTGGACGCTTCCAGACCGGCGTTGTGCATTTTTGTCATGGAGATAGGAAAAGAGTGGAGGGAGCATAACGTTTGAAAAGTGTCACACACTTTTGAGAACCTTCTGTGGATTTACCAATACCAATAAGGCTGTCTTTGAACAGAATATTTTGTCTCATTTGCTGTACACTATGGGGGTAAAAGAAGGGGAGGGAGCATACCCTATATTTCCCTCCTACCAAAAGTGTCACACACTTTTGAGAACCTTCTGTGGATTTTCCTACCAATATGGCAGACAACTACAAGGTGCCTTACGGCCGGACCGTAAATACCATAACTTCCGAAACCAACAACTAAGAAACTGGATATTTGTAGAGAAGGTTTGGACCTTAATTACGAAGGCCGAATTCGCCAATGGTTAAAATCCACCTAATGATTCCGCAGATATACCCATTCAAAATTTTATTTTCCCAATATTTCCGAAAATACAGGTTAGATCGAATTGAAATCCAGTACTTTATCGAAAAATAACAGTTCGAAGGTTCATAAAGAACTTAATGAGGACAATATGATGAGGAGATCACAGAATATTGAATATTTGAAAAAAAAAATTCAAACTTTTTTTTTTAACTGTTCTAATGACACGATCATCATGAAATTCAGCACAAAGTTGTCTTTCAGCATCTTCAAACTAGCTGCGAAATTGTATCATGATTGAGTCAGTGTTTCTAGAGTTATACCGAAAAAAACACGATATCGAGAAGAAAACCACGAAATTTCACATATTCTTTCCCGATATCTCCAAAACTAATAGCCGTATCGAATTAAAATTCGGTACACTGCTGTGGAATATGTAGCTCAAAGTATGCGCTGATTTTTTTTCAAATGTGATGAACAGTTCACGAAAAAAAATTTTTTTTCGACACAGATCTTGAAAAAAAACTTTTTCGAAATTGGCTGATAGTATGATCCCAACAAAATTTCGCGGAAAGATGCGCATTGCTTCACTCCAACTAATTTCCAAGCTTCGATCCAATCGTTTTCCCGAATTATCGCTAAAACAACGTCAACACTTCAAAATGCTTTAACTCCGAAATCTTTTCGCCGATTTTGCCCATTAACGAACTTAATCGTCGCATTTTGAAATGCAACCAACCCTGGAATTTTCAAGTCGATAGAATCCTGCCTACGCCCGTAATCGTGGTGAAGGACGGCCGGACATAATCGATTTTGAAACTGGATTCGTCGTCAGTGACTCCAACCTAGTCGTTCAAGACCATTTTCGACTAATTCGAAAATTACAGACATTTGGACAAAACGATAACACGCTGTTCCCCAGAACATGCGCGGAAAAAACGAAATTGCGAGAATTTCGTTCTCATATGTAGATGAACAGACAAATAGAAAATAAATGTACACCTCATTTTCAATCTAGATGTCAAGAAGAGCGAGCGGTAATAGATGTTTTCTACGACACCCAGTGCAACTAGCGGCGGAAAAGTACTTTTTAAGGTTGATTCTCACTATACGTCCTGTAACCTTTCAGTATCCCTTCCGTATTATTTAAGAGCAACCAATACCACGTGGTGCTAAATTACGACTAGGCAACACAGCCACATTCAAGTTCCATTAAACCTCGTGAATATCTCAAGATCAGGCACCTGAATCGCGGTGTACGTGTTTTAACGTTGCCTAGAGCCGCGTGAAATCTTAAAATTCGGAGAAATTTCGACGTTTATAGGAAAGAACGGGGTGTCGTTCTGCAGGCATAGGTGAGTATTTTAATTTAATTTTATTTTTTGGGATGTACTTAATTCTTTTGTGAGAATGCGCAATGTAAGTTATTTCAACATTTTCCACTCTATTTCAGTTTTTGTTTTCCGGAAAATTCTCGAATATAAAAAAGTGGTAACATTGCGCATTCTTACAATTTTTTTCAATCATTTGCACCAAAAAAATTTTTTGAAAGAAACTAACTCTGGCCTCCAGAATTCACCCCGTTATGTTCGAGGTATTGTTAGCTCTTTAGTCAAAATTTAGCAGGCAAAAATGTCATGTTGACGGAACGTAAACGGGACGTATAGTGTGCATACATCAATTAATTTGCACTTTATAATATTTTACGGGAAGTACACTGGAGGGTTACGGAACGTATAGTGAGAATCTGCCTGTGATATGAGGGACAGAAGAATGATGTCACAGTACTGAAGCGTGAAAAAGTTTGTGTAATTTTCGAATAATTCACTGTAACCTGAGTAATAGTCTAATGGAAATAAAAATTGAATGAAAACTTCTCATAATATATCATGAATAATAATTGGTACAGAGCTGATTTATATATATTTTATATAAATTATTATTTCACGATTTATTTTTAAAGTTATAACAAATTAAGTTTCTTCAGGCAGTTCCAACGGGATTTGCTGGTTTACGCTTGAGGGTCCCCTAAGCTAAGGGGTCCTGCGTGCACTGCACAGGTTTGCACCTAGGTAGCTGCGAATCAATTCCACATAATACGACTAGGACGGAGTATTTACTTCTAATGAATTTTTTCAGTAGTTGATATTTAATAACAAGAACATGAATCGATCTAAACTGCCATTCCAGAAAACTTCTTTCATCTGCGACGAAATTGAAGTGGATAAACCCTTCGATCGAAAAGTTCTGACTGAGGTGCTGTGAACCAAAAACTGAAGGATTACGTGCAAAAAACCTCATTTAATTTCCAATACACATCCTTTGGCTGTTTTCCATTTCGTCGAACGATCTTCCAGCCACTGCAAGGCTCTTAGGAATTCAATTTCTGAAATGGCCCTGAGCCATCTCATTCATCCAACACTCTGTTCTGAATAGTTCTATTCTGAATATTTCTGAAAACGATGATTTTCATGGTCAAATGCAGGAAAATAACGAGCAATCCGTGGGGCTAATATTCTTCTTCATTTATCTCCAGAATTTTCAAATTTTTCAGGTCACTCTTTGGAATTATTACTTGTTCGAGCAACGATATAGTGCGCTGACGGTGGGTGACAAAAAATTTCATTACTTCAAGATGAAATTACTTATAACATAGGATGTTTCAAAAGGCGATTATTTTCGTGAAAAGGGTTGTAATCTCCACTAATTGATGACGAATCTTTCATAATATGTTTTTATTGTGGAGTAGGTACACATTACATGAATCTAAGATGAGGAGAAAATTATTTACTCGTTCCACAAACTCAAATTAGAATTCCTTTCCATTCTCTTACATACTCACAAGTTCTTATATAAGGATATCTAATAATTAATTGTATCATGCCTAGCTCATCATTCGTATGTGGGAATTACCGTTTAGGATTTTCTGGTTTGATCTCAAGATCGAACATAAACTCTTTCTTCATTACCAGATGGGCCTAAGAAAATATGGAAGAATATGGATCATCTAGTGACTTCGAATTTTCAGGTTATTTCCTGGATATCTCAAGTACTGATGAATGCTCACGACAATTGAGGCAATTCTTTTGAGAATTCATTCTCGATCATTTTTAAATTTTGTTTTTTTCCATTTTCCTTTTTTTCCATAAAATATACATCAGATTCCTGAGATTCGGCACTGACCTTAAGTTCATTACTCAACAAAACTGCACAAAAGTAAACGTGTCAGCTACATGTGATATTAGATAGTTATCGCAACCCAAATAAAGGCGTGCCTTAAATAGAGTTTTCTCCAATTCAACATATACGCCTTGCGTACTCACAAAACATTTAAGGGTGGCCCTTAATAAAATACAGAATTCCCTTACTTTAACTTGAATGAAAGATAGGCTAACTCATTGAAAATATCCCTTTTTTGACAGTTCTCCTGTCATTCTTTGTAATTCTGTGATAGCTGGAGGTTAGAGCATATTCTTTCTTTACAAATTCGAAGTGCCGTTTAATGTTGTGGTAAGATTTGTTATTTGTTATAGTTTGAATATTGTGCAACAATTTTATTAATCAACAAATATAGAAAAACACAGGCGTGAGGTCAGGAGCTTTTACGCTCTCGTTCAAATTCGATGCCGAAGCGAATATTCATTCACGTATTTAAAATAACAACGAAATTTCATATTTTTTTACGCGCTTGTTCTGGGAAACAGCGGGTTATCGTTTCGTCACAATGTCTGTAATTTTCGGATTTTCAGCTGAAATTGGTCTCAAATGACTAGGTTGGACTCACTGTTGAAGAATCTGTGTTCAAATTTGATTCTGTCCGGCCGTGTGTGCTCTTACTTTCGAAAGAAAGGACCTGAAGTCTTGAAATTATCAGGTTAGGTTTCGATCCTGAATACCTCGGTTGGGTTCGTTAACGAGCCAAATCTGCCGATTGATTTTTGTGTTGTAGCTATTTGAAATTTTGATTTTTCAATAACTAGAAAAATATTCATCTGATCAGAATGAAACCTGGTTGGGAGATGAACAGTATCAATAAAAAATTTCAAAAAGCACTGCCGTGAAGGCAGCAACGTTTGCGCGCATGTTCAATGTAGATGACCGCTTCAGCAACGAATTTGAACGTGCGCGCGTACCAAATTTCAGTTCGATACGATCATAAGTTCTGGAGATATCGGGAAAAAATATGTCAAATTTCGAGGTTTTCTTCTCGATATCGTTGATTTTTTCGGTATTACTCGAGAAATACTGATTCAGTCCTGATTAAACTTCACAGCTAGTTTTAAGATGCTAAAAGACAACTTTATGCAAAATTTCGTGAAAATCGTGTTATTAGAACAATTTGAAAAAAAAAATTTATATGATTTTCTCATCATATCATCCTCATTAAATTCTGTATGAAACTTCGAACTGTTATTTTCGATGAAGTACTGAATTTCAATTCGATCTGATCTGTATTTTTGGAAACATTGGAAAAATAAAATTTTGATTGGGTATATCTACGGAATCATTGGGCGGATTTTACCCATTCACGAATTCGACCTTCGTAATTAAGCCCCAAACCTACTCTACAAATATCGAGTTTCTAAGTCGTTTCTTCCGGAAGTTATTGTGTTTACGGTCAGCCTAACGGCCGACTGCGTAAACACAATAACTTCCGAAAGAAACAACTTAGAAACTCGATATTTGTAGAGAAGGTTTGGACCTTAATTACGAAGGCCGAATTCGTGAATGGGTAAAATCCACCCAATGATTCCGTAGATATACCCAATCAAAATTTTATTTTTCCAATATTTCCAAAAATACAGACCAGATCGAATTGAAATCCAGTACTTCATCGAAAATAACAGTTCGAAGTTTCATACAGAATTTAATGAGGATGATATGATGAAAAAAACATATAAATTTTTTTTTTCAAATTGTTCTAATAACCCGATTATCACGAAATTTTGCACAAAGTTGTCTTTCAGCATCTTAAAACTAGCTGTGAAGTTTAATCAGGACTGAATCAGTATTTCTCGAGTAATACCAAAAAAATCAACGATATCGAGAAGAAAACCTCGAAATTTGACATATTTTTTCCCGATATCTCCAAAACTTATGATCGTATCGAGCTGAAATTTAGTACACTGCTGTGAAATTAGAAGGTCAAAGTGTGAGTATAATTTTTTTTGGATATGATGAATGGTTTCCGAAAAAAAAATTTTTTTGTAAAAAAATTTCGAAAAAAATTTTTTTTAAAATTTATTGACAATATTATCTTGACGAAATTTGGCTCAAAGTTGCGCGTCGTTATACTCCACCAAACTGCCAAGTTTGAATCCAATCGCTCAGGTAGTTTCTGAAATAAAAAATAAATAAATTCAAAACTTCAAATGCCTATAACTCCGAAACTATTCGATCGATTTGGCCCATTAACGAACTTAACCGCGGCATTCCAATGCGCGACCTACCCTGAAAGTTTCAAGTCGCTAGCTCACTTCGTTCGACAGTTATCGTGTCTACGGCCGGCCAACCGGCCGGCCGGCCGGCCGGACAGAATCGATTTTGACACCGGATTCGTCATCAGTGAGTCCAACCTAGTCGATTGAGACCATTTTCGGCTCAATCATCCAAAATTACAGACATTTGATCAAAACGATAGCACGCTGTTCCCCTAGAACATGCGCGCAAAAAGAATTATTCATAGAAAAATTTTAGAAAAAAAGTTTTTTTTTCGAAATTTTTCATATTTCATTTGAATTTCAATGGAATTCCTGTGTCGCCTTTTCATAACCGAGTACTTTATTTCTACCTAATCAGATTTCCTGATTTTATTAAATGAAATAAAATTCAAGAAATTAATATGTTTCAGAAACCATATTTCCGATTCCGTTGAAATTTCTAATCGACACCAAAGACTATATTTCAGTCCAATCAGATAACACATTCGGAAAAGACAATTATAATTGCCATACACATATTGAGAAACAACAAGGATAAACTGAGAACACAAAAGCTCCTAATTTTGATTTCATAGAGATTGTTTCAGATTAAGATGCTGATTCTAAGGAACACTTCAATTACTGTTCCTTGTCTACATGAATAGCCTATCGGCTATGAGTAATTTTAAAGGTCACATAGTAAGCTATGCTGATGACACATCGATCATATTCTTGGACGAAAACTGATAGGCATTAAACAAAAGCGCTGTAGAAAATTTGAAAAAAGTTCAGATATGGTTTAATAACAATCTATTAAATATAAATGTAGTTAAAACTAAATACATGACTTTCTCATCTACTGCCATTGACCAGCCAATCAACAGGAACTTAAAAATGCACCATCCCAATTGCTCGATTAATGTGTGTGACTGTTCATTTATAGAAAAAACAAATTCATTTAAATATCTAGGTGTCATTGTCGATCATCACTTAAGGTGGCACGACCGTGTTATCAGTATTACCATGAAAGTGCCATCATTATGATGAATACATTTTACACATGAGAAATATACTGAGCCGGAAAACTTTGAAAATTCAATATACATCCCTGATTGTGTCAGTTATCGGATATTGTATTCGCGTCTGGGGAGGAATTTTTAACACCACCTTAAATATCCTACAAGCCACCCAAAACACAATTTTGAAGATCATACTGAAAAAAAGTAACTATGATTCTAGTAATGGTTTACACCAGGAGGTTCTTCGTTCATATACAAAAGTTTAATATGGACCCGTTCCCAGAAAGAGAAATACGTGAACCGTAGAAATTTTAAAGCTACTAGGGGAGCCACAAACTCACTCATTGTTATGCCATTATTTCACAAAAGTTTAACCCAAAGACCTATAATATACCTCGGACCTAAATTATACAATCCACTACCCAAATACTTAAGACATGCAGAATAATAAGCAATTCAAGATGAAGTTGAGAAAGTTTATTGCAGATAATAAAGTTCAATTTTTCGATCAATTCTAATCCTCCATGAAGAGATTCCGCCCCGCTCTCTCTCCCTCTGCTCTGTCTCTGCTCCTCGTACATGTCATTGTGTGTTGGAAGAGAAATGTTTTGTAAAGTTTTTATCGTCCTCTTTGGGGAGATGGGAGGGGTAAAACAGGCATTCAGTTGCCTCTCTCTTCCCATTTTTCCGGGGAGAACCTTTGAATTTCTATTTGTTTTTTTGTAATCATAAAAAAAAGATTTGTAACAATCCTTTGCTCATATGGATGAATAAATGAATAAATAAATAAATATGTTTCGTTTTTAACACTCATAACTATCTAGACATTTTCATGAAATTTTGCACTCCGCTATTAAAAATATCCAATTTCAATGTGATAGATGTTGAATGTTTCAAACACTGCGTATGTAATGGATGGAGACTGAATATTTTTTGAGAGATATCCTACGGATCTGAATTATTTTGAGATATGAGATTATCGCAATGGGTTGTGTATTATCCCTCGAAGTAATTAGGACAGCCGACACATTCACAAGAATGAAACTTATTTCATTTACTCAATCCGAAGAAATTGTAACATTGTCTCCATATTTTCCATGTTTGCCAAAGGTTAACATGAAACCATAGTCCTAATATAACATGGACGGAGCTTTACGTCACTTTTAGACTGAATCGACTGAGGGCCGGTATAATAAAACTCAACTGTAAGTTATCTTTAACTTTAACTGACAGTTTTGACAGTTGTTTTGACAGTTAAGTTTTATAATACCGGCCCTGAAACGTATATGTTAGAGAGAACGAATATGCTTTTTTAGGGATGAAAGGATGGGCTAGAAGAGGCTTGTAATCTTAAAAAAGATAAGGGAGAGAGTAGATACCATTTCGAAGGGTTCAAAAGAGGACGGAGCTAGAATAGATTTTCGTATTCTCTCTTATGTACGTTACAATCCTCTCTCTCTAACGCTCCATGTTATTTTAGGTTTATGCATGAAACACAATATACATGGTCGTCCAAGTAGTGACGTCAATGAATTTTTTTTAGATTCCTCACACCTAAGGGTATCCAAAAATACCCCATGTATGTTATGCGATTTTTTCTAGTTTTCGAGTTATAGTTTTTTTGTGTTTTTTGCAGATTTTTTTTTCTGTAACATGATCTCCCCAAATATTGTTTCGATAACAAAAATAAATCAGCATCTTGAATATACTCAAAATTACTCAAAAAGGCTTGAAAGTTAGAACTTTAGCTTTCAGTAGATTCACTCAAACATTCAACATCAATTAAAAAATACTGAGAGGAGTTTACATAGCTTCTGGCTTTATGCCAGTTATGGGTTTAGTTTAAAAACTTTGCCCGGTCCTAAACTATCAAAATCATAAGAAAAAAATAGTACTTTATGGGTCTTTTTTGCTGTAATCGGTCTTTGAAGGCGGATAGGCTAAAAATCATTGAAACACGATTTGAGTTATTTTTTACTTGTAATCATTCTTATGGTAAATCATACACAAAAATGTGTTTCTAAACTAATTTTAATTGGAATTCCTGTGAACTAACTGTAGCTTGTGTAATTTTTACAATAATTTTGGACTCACCACTAACTGAAAATTTTGACATACTTCAAAATTGGTAGTTGTGAAATTACTTGCTTTTGGATGAGAAATAAAAGCACAACTTACTGAAAAATTACCATTCACTACAATAAATCTTCAAAATCCCTTCCTCCATCTTGAATACTTAATCGTCAACGTTTTTTGTTTTATTCTTATTTCCGCTTCCAAAAGTTTTGTCTTAATTCTGCTTTGTGGTTGCTTCTCGTAGCTAATACCAGCTATTTGTAAAATCCTCAAATGAAAAAATCAATGGGGTTCAGGTCTGGCGGACGTGCAGGCCATTCGATCGGCCCTGCACGCCCAATACATCTTATTGTGAAAATAACACGAGCCACGATTATTTTAAAGTAATTTGAATTAAAATTAATCTAAAGTCACATTTTCAAGCTTAATTTGCCATAGAAGTGATACAAAGTAGAAAAATAACTTTACTCGTGTTTCAATTATTTTGAGTCTATCCTCCTTCGATGGCCGATTACAGCAAAAAATGGCCGATAAAGTACTATTTTTTTCTTATGATTTTGGTAGTTCAGGATCGTGCAAAGTTTTGACACTCAGTCAGAAACTATGAAAACTCCTCTTTGTATTTTCGAATTGAACTTGAATGTTTGAGTGAATCCTACAAAAAACTGAAGTTGAAACTTTCAAGCTCGTTTTGAAGAGCTTTGAATAATTTCAGGAAACTGAGCTATTTTTTTCATTGAAAGAACATTTGGGAAGATCATGTTACAGAAAAAAATTCTGCAAAATACCCACTACATAAAAAGATATGAATTTTTGAAACTTCGCTGGCACAATAAATCGGAATAATACAAAAAAAAAACTATAACTCGAAAACTAATAAAAATCGCGTAACACACATGGGGTATTTTTGGATACCCCCAGGTGTGAGGAATCTAAAAAAATTTATTGACGTCACTACTTCGACCACCCTGTATATGGTGACGAAGCTTTCCTTCCATGAATGCACAATCTAGGTTCAGCGTACGAGCGTGAACCTTTTGAAAGAAAGATATTCTTTTGGTATCAATATTAGTCTCTGTGGCAAGCGAACATGTTTGTGAATCAGTAAATTGTTTGAAATATCTAGTGATTATATTATCGTTTTTGTCTCTTGGATCTACATTTTTGCGCGCAGATTCCGGGGAACAGCATGCTATCACGAATGTTTCTTCAGATTTTTTCCGAAAATGTTTTCGAATGACTAAGGTGGATTCACTGATGACGAATCCGGAGTGAAAATTCTGCCTGGCCGGCGATAAGCACTATAACGTTATAACTTTAAGGTTAGGTTGCATCTCGAAATGCGACGGTTAAATTTGTTAACAGGTCAAATCGGCCAAACGGTACCGGAATAATTCGATTTCTTGAAGTTATTTCTTCAATATTTTAGTGAGTCGAGCGATCAGATTGAAACTTGATAGTTGGCTGCAGAATAATAGCGCAAAATACAAATTGGATACAAATTTGAGCTGGAAAAGCCACGTTGACTCCATAATCGAGAAGATAATACCGATGGTTTCGGCTTTATATGGGGTTCGATCTTATTTATCAAAAAAAAGTAAATATCAGGTTTACAATGCGTTTTTTATGTCACATATAAGATACTTAATACCGATTTGGGGAACCTGTGGAAAAACATGCTTCAAAAAAATACAAACGTTACAAAACAAATTTATTAAAGTGTTGTTTAATTATGATCGATTAACAAATACTACACAACTTTACTCTGATTTGCAAATACCAAATTTGAAGAAAATATTAGAGTTAGAACAATGTAAATTAATTTTTAAAATCATAAATAAAATACAAAAGTGCAATACAGAGTATAAATTTACGAAAGATATTCATAGTTATGAAACAAGAACACATCAAAACTTATATCAGACAAAAGTAAAAAGTCAAAAAGGGCTGAATAACCCAATAGCACAAGCTTCAAAAATATTTAATCAATTACCTACTTCCATAAAATCTGTCAGTTCAATTGGTAAATTTTCTGATCAAATAAAGGAATACTTAGAGTTGGTGTAATGTGATTTTGTCCGCTTTTTCAATAGAATGTTAAGTTGGCATTTTTGAAGTTTGTCTTGATGTGGAACTGCGATTTCTCAAGCATCGGGTGTGTATGTACGAGATAAGATTTTATTTGCTAACAAAGGCACTGGTTAATTTCAATGGAATTCTGTATCTACTATCCTCGATACCAGTTTAGGGTACTGTTTAGAGGATTGTGAATGTAATTTTTTTTGTATTTGTATATTTTATTCAATAAATCATTTAAAAAAAAATCATTTAAAAAAAAACTTACTGTTGGGATATTACGGTTAATAAAAACAAAAAATTTTTCGTAAAGATTCGAAAAACCATTCGCCCACACCTGGGACTCTAATCACACAATAGTGACCTACCGAATTTCTTTTTTACCCAATTTTGAATTTCGGAGATGATGGGAAAAATTATTTTGAATTTCGTGGTTTATTTTCCTACCATCTTTGTTATTTTCAGAAAATTCCGAAAAATGCTGATAAGGGTAAAATATACTCTTCGAAAGTAGTTCATCGATTAAAAGTATGAAGATTATCGATAAGTATATGTGGCCTTCAGTAATTGCAACGGTTATCAAATACAGGAAGAAACTGGTCAAATGATCTAACAGGAAAAATCGAAAAGTAAGGTAATTTCTCAGAAAGAATGAGAAAAATGTCCAAAGATGAGAACTTGATTTGGAGGAAACAATGTTCCTGCTCTGGAAGATTGTGGTACAGAAAGATTTCAAGATACATCTAAAAATTCGAGCTAAAAGAATTCACCGCAGAAGTGGAGGCTAAACGGATTTGAAGCGGCATAATCATTTTTCAGGTAAGAGTGATATTCTTGTACTGTAAAATTGTTATCTCCAATCCCCTCTGCCTGAGCGGTTTCCATAAATAATAAACCTCCCTCTACTACGTAGCAGCCTGGAATTTAAGATTCATAAGCGCCCACGATCTCGTGAGTTTCACAGGAGTAGTAGGTACAAGTTAGCATCTTTAACCATGTTGAATTCACCACGGATTATATATTGATGAGAACTGAAATGATAGCATAGAAATTTGGATATTATCGTTCTCAAATATTCAGAAAGGAAATACTATCAGTCTTAAGGAACTAATTTACTAAGCTTTTCCACTGAAGCGGCATATATTTTAGCTTGAAAAATCTGAATTTCCCACTCACTGGGCTGATGAGATTAGATAAAGAACCAGAATGAAAATTTTGTATACCAAAAATTTTCGGTATTTTATGTCAGAATGGATACCCAACATCTTTGGTCAACAAAATTTTTCACAGTTCTAACCCATCTCGTGTTTCATCTAGTTTCATTAGCCCAGACAGTGGAGATTTTAAATTTTTCAAGCTGATAAACAGGATGATTCGTATTTTGACAAACTTCAGGAGGTGAAAGTTCGATTTTTCGTAGGGGGCGCCACCTACTCTATTACCGTTTCCTCGTTTGAAGAGGCATATGAAACTTTACCACCTTGTATCATTGATATACAATGCTCGTATCTTGCGCGCATGTTCTAGGGGAATAGTGTGCTATCGTTTTGTTCAAATGTGGCCGTGGACACGATGACTGTCGAACGAAGCAAGCTAGTGACTTGAACCGCATCGGAATGCCGCGGCTAAGTTCGTAAATGGGTCAAATCGGCCAAATGGTTTCGGAGTTTTAGCATTTGAAATTCTTAGGTTATTTCCCTGATATTTCGGTAACTACTGGAGCGGTTAGATTGAAATTTGAGCATAACGACACTCAACCTTCAGCGAAATTTCGTTGGGATTGTATGGTCACTTAATCTACAGAAAAATTCTTCAAAATTTTTTTCAAAACAAATTTTCGTTCTAGTAACTATCGATCATATTCGAAAAAAAATTGCTCAACCCTGAGCTTTATATTTCACAGCAGTGTAAGGAATTTCAGTTTTAGCAGTGTACGGAATTTTAGTTTGATACGAATTATATTTTCGGAGATGTTGGCAAAAATATGTGAAATTTCGTGTTTTTTTCTCGATATCGTAGTTTTTTCGGTATAACTGAAGAAATACTGTTTCAATCATGATGGGACTTCGCGGATAGTTTGAAAATGCTGAAGGCCAACCTAGTGCGAAATTTCGCGATGATCGTATCATTAGAACAATTTGAAAAAAAATTCAAATTTTTTTTTGAATATTTTATATTCTGTGATCTTCTTATCCTCATGAAATTCTGTAACGGCTGACCGTGAACACAATAACTAATAAAGAAACAACTTAAAAACTCCATATCTGTAGAGTAGGTTTGGACCGTAATTACGAAGGCCGAATTCGTGAATGGGTATAATCCGTCCAATGATTCCATAAATATACCCATTCAAAATTTTATTTTCCTAATATTTCCGGAATACAGATTAGATCGAATTGAAATCCAGTACCTCATCGAGAAAAAACCTAGAAAAGCACTGACATGAAGTCAGCGGCTTTTGCGCGCATGTTCAAAGGATATCACCAGAAGTGAACATTGGCGCAACAGCTGCTGTCTTTACGTCAGTGCTTTCTAGGTTTTTTCCTGTCTTTAAATTTCATTTATATTTTTGTGTTGTTCTTTCTATTAAATCTCTAACCCCTATCCGACCCCTATCAATTGAATATCGTACGACCATTTTTTTGAACGTACTCCTAGAACATGATCATATAAGAAAACTGTGAGGAGACTGTGAACTCCTAATGAGGAAGTCCGGTTTAGTTTACAAAAGTGATTGTACCGACTGTGACGGCACATATTTTGGACAAACGAGACAATATTTCGGTTCTAGAATCAGACAACACAGTACTGACTGTAGAAATCGTTCCAAGTCAACTGCTCCTTCCCAAAATGCGAGGAATGAGGAAAATAATTTGACTTCGACAACGATAGGTTTTGACAATGGAAAGAAATTGGTTGAGGTGAAATTTCAAAGAGATATTGTTCATGAAAATTCATCCATCTAGTAATTCAAGGACCGATGTAGGTTCACTCACAATGACATATACCGATACTTCAGGAGAATTTGTGAGTCCCCAAAATGTTCTTTACAGCAATTTTAATTGATGAATGTACGAATTTGTATTTTTCAAGGTAATTCTATTAATAATTCATTAGGTGAGTTGGTGGAGTTGTTCTTTCGGTTGTTTATGTTTTTTGGTGGGAAGGCCGTTAACGCAGATTCACTTCATACGAAAATTTTTCTCTGCTTCTTTTTATAGTGAATTAAAAAAATGTGGCCTATTTCTGTGAAATAATGGGTGAAATAATATTCTTCATTCAGCAAAATACAGATATTGGGAGTGAAAACCTAAAAAAAACTGATGATTTTATTTGAAATCTTTCCAAAAATATCCTTTAACCGATATAAGGTTCAAACTTCCGATCTATCCCATAATGGCAGAAATAGTTCAAAATGAGGTTGAACAAACAGCAAAGCAAGGGGTGACTATTTACCGCATTAAATATCATAACTTTATAAATTGAGCCGAAGCGACTACCATAACTGTATGTTGTAATGGCGACAACAAAGCCACGACTGAGTTATGGCGGTCTAGAATAAACATTTTCTTAGGGAACAACTGAGTACGACCATAAAAAGGAGCGTTTCCTGGTAAACAAGGACGTTGTCGTCGATTCAAAGAGATGAATCAGAATGTGACAACAAATCCGACTGACAAATTACCGAAGTTCGAGTGCCAGGCCCGGAAGTAAAAAGACAAAGTTAGGTAAAACGTCCCCATCCGGGTGTAACTAAGGATCGCTCGAACTACTGGAGTAGGGCAACACTCAGGATTACAACTGGAAGAGGCGCTGTGCAAAGTTAGGAAGACATAAGTTTGTAACGAAGAGCACTCCAGGGTTGGCTCTCCAGAGGGGGCATTAGCGAGTGGCTGTTCCGGAGATAACAGAGAAGTTTTGCCGGTCGTTAGCCTGAAGGAAAACATCAAAGGGATCCGAGGTTACCGCGAAACTAACATTTAATAAGCCGAAATTGTTACTTTTTTGTCTACGGTTGAGGACGTAATTGGAAAACTGTTAATTACCGGTTGATGAAAATTGCATTAATCGATTCAGGTTGTTTGTTGACATCCAAACCATTATAGCCAGGTTATATATAGTCCATCGAAACACTCTGAATATTTTTTGATGAAGAAAATGCAGAAGAAGATTGCACAGGATAATTTTATAACATAAAGAAATCAAGAAATTAATTAATTCATTCCGTTATCATATGTTGGAACAACTTCATCTGAAATAAAAAAGATTTCAGAAAGAGCATCCACCATAAAATAACTTTTAAGCCAACAAATACTACTGGGAATATACGGGTCTTTCAGGAGGAACCTCACCCATATTTATACGGGAAACTACTGAACGTATTTTCATGAAATTCAGTACTTATAAGTATTTCACGATGCTGATGAAATCTAAAATATTTTCAAGGCATGAGCACCTCCGGTTTTTCCGGAAATGACGTCAATTTCCGTTTTTCAAATTAGAACACCATTTTTTTATTGCAGAAATAGATTCCTTAGAAAATTTCAATTTATTTTGATGTAACATTTTTCAGTTTTGGTTGGAAAATTCTCTCTGAGCGGGAAAATTCGAAAAAAAAATCGAAAATAGAGCTCCGCTGAAACAAAAATAACTTCGAGGTTTTTGGATGGAAAATTTTCATTTTTGGGATTTTTCAAGATGTAAGATTGATGTATCCACTTTAAGTATCGAAATCGCGATTCATGACACAGGGGGTGAAAAAATCGCTTTCAAAGTTAGGGATGACAAAATCGTGAAAAATCAATTTTTTCAAATTAGAACCCCATTTTTTTATGGCAGATATTGAATCTACGTTAAAAAATAATGTGAGTGTATGCATCACACCCTTGCCCTAAAGTGGATATTTTCTGAGTTATTCACAAAAAGCTGTTTTTCGTCTTGAATTTTCAGCTATTTCTTTTCCCTTCACGCCAAAAAGATGACATTTTCAGGAACTGTTACTTAAACCATATTTTAGATTTTACTATCCTAATATGCAAGAGAAAACAGTTACAGGTTGTTCCTAAATAGATGGCGAATTTGGATTCGAATTTGTATCGGTTTTCTCTCCAGTGATAAATAAATAATTCCTTATGAACCATATGCAAAAACTTACCATGTTTTACATTATTTTTTTTTAATGATAGATATCATTAATTACATCTGCCAAATTCCTCTTTATTCAGTAGCATTTTGTGTTTACTATTAATTTGGTGATAATTCGTATTAAGTTATAAAATCGATCACTATGCCTAATTTTACCAATGAAGATTATTTAAATCTCATTCTACTTCATGGAGAATGTAATAAAGTTGTAGATAGAACGATTCGACTGTTCATTGAGAGGTTTCCTGACCGACCTAGACCAACGAGAGATACCATTAACAGAACCATGACAAACTTGAGAAATGTCGGATCTTTCGTTAAGAAAACTACACACAGAGAAAAAAGTGTAGTAGAAGATGAGAACAACGAAATTACAGTTCTTGCATATTTTCGTGTGAATCCTCAAAATTCTCTCAAAGATGCCGAGATTGATCTGGGATTATCTCAATCGAGTGTTTGGAGAATATTAAAAAAACATAAAATGCACCCATATAAATTCAATAGGGTACAGCATTTGAAGGAAACTGATTTCGTCAGGAGAACAGAGTTTTGCGAAGCTATGATGATTCGATTTCAAGAGAATGAAAACTTTTTGGACTGTATAATTTGGACAGATGAATCTAAATTCACAAAGAATGGTTCTTTCAATAGGCATAACAGTCATTATTGGGATGAAGAGAACAACCACCACTTCAGACAATGGAACTTTCAAGAGACCTGGAGTTTCAATGTTTTTTGCGCCATCAAAAATAATGCAATTCTCGATGTTCACATTTATGATGGGACTTTAACTGGTAAGATAGAACACTACACATGTTTGCATTATTTAAAGAATGTTCTCCCTTAGGAGATAGATATTCTGACATATTGACTCAAATAATTGAGCCGCTAGTACAGAACCATAATGACTTATGGTATCAACAAGATGGCGCGCCTCCACACAATTCACTCAATGTGTCAAATATCCTCTACAGGCTATTTGAAGATCGATGGTTGGCGAACAATGGTCCACATAAAAAATATTGTCTACTCAACTCCCCTGACTGATAAAGAGGACTGCATAGAACGAGTCAGAAATGCGTTCAGGTTTGTTTAGATTTTTAGATTCATAGTTTTGAAACTCAATTTGGTTTTTAAACACTTTTGCAGATCTCTTCCTCCCGATGAAATAAGAAGAGCAACGCACGAAGCATTCCTGAGACGTATAAATAAATGTCTAGAAATTAACGGTCAAAACTTTGAGCATCTTCTCTAGTTATAACTGCGAGAGTTTGCCATGGTTCTCCTAATAGTAACTTGAAGTCGGTTTCAAGAAGGGGTGAAAAATCTACAGCATGGTTCAAATAACAGTTCCTGAAAATGTCATCTTTTTGGCGTGAAGGGAAAAGAAATGCTGAAAATTCAAGACGAAAAACAGTTTTTTGTGAATAACTCAGAAAATGTCCACTTTAGGGCAAGGGTGTGATGCATACACTCACATTATTTTTTAACGTAGATTCAATATCTGCCATAAAAAAATGGGGTTCTAATTTGAAAAAATTGATTTTTCACGATTTTGTCATCCCTAACTTTGAAAGCGATTTTTTCACCCCCTGTATCATGAATCGCGATTTCGATTTTTAAAGTGGATACATCAATCTTACATCTTGAAAAATCCCAAAAATGAAAATTTTCCATCCAAAAACCTCGAAGTTATTCTTGTTTCAGCGGAGCTCTATTTTCGATTTTTTTTTCGAATTTTCCCGCTCAGAGAGAATTTTCCAACCAAAACTGAAAAATGTTACATCAGAATAAATTGAAATTTTTTAAGGAATCTATTTCTGCAATAAAAAAATGGGGTTCTAATTTGAAAAACGGAAGTTGACATCATTTCCGGAAAAACCGGAGGTGCTCATGCCTTGAAAATATTTTAGATTTCATCAGCACCGTGAAATACTTATAAGTGCTGAATTTCATGAAAATACGTTCAGTAGTTTCCCGTATAAATATGGGTGAGGTTCCTCGTGAAAGACCCTGTATTGGCGAATAGCAAAGACAAGGACAAAAAGTCTAGAAAAGTACTGACGTGGGTCAGGAGCTTTTACGCGCTTCTAACCATTAGATCAACACGTTTTTTCGCACCTAGTTCCATATTGGTAATCGCCACCTGATCACGAAATTTCAATCTGATTGAATTTGACTTCTTGAGATATTGCGGAAAATCGTTAAAATTCCAAACAACAACGAAATTTGCCACATTTTTTTCCTTAAGTGAATATCAGATCGAATTGAAATTTGAAACATTCTTGTTAAATACTGACTCTATGGTTTCTGCAAATTCCGTTGGAATCTAATCAATAATTTCAGAGAAAAAAAAATTTCATCAAAAATTTTCGAATAAATTTTTTTTCAGTCTTGTAACGCCTGGATCAACACGAAGTTTTGCTATAAGTTTCAATTTGATCGAGTCAATACTTCATGAGATATCGAGAAATTAACCTCAAATTCTCAAAATGGCCTCCGAAACTATTCAACCGATTCCAACCATTAACGAACTCAACCAAGATATTTAGACTGCAGCCTAATCCGACAATTTTAAATCGCTAAGTTTTTTACTTCGAAAGTTAGAGCATATACGGGCGGACGGACAGAATTGAATTTGACCACGGATTCTTCTTCAGGGTTTCAATAGTTTAGGACAATTTTCGGCTCAAGATTCGAAAAAAACCGACATCATGACGAAATGGTAACGCGATGTTTCCTAGAACAAGCGCGTAAAAACTGGAAAAGAGCAGAGTGTATAAGTTATTGTGTAACACATGTAATGCATATTATATTGGAAACACAATGAGGACATTTGAACAAGCGATTAAGGAACATCTGAGAATTTTAAGATTGGGAAGTAGTTATAATGGCTCACAGTTTGGAAATCATTTGTATCAATTCCACCATGATTACAATAAGGAAGAAAATACTGATATTTTACCCTACTAATGTTGATAACTGGATTGTTGATGGGTTAGAAATACTTGAAATTTTGAGACACACAAAATTTGATAACAATATAATGTTAAATGCACTAACAGAATTTAATGATGATTGTTCCTTGAAATATAAAGTGTAAGAAAAAAAAACGTCATGTAAATACTTCATAATTATTTAGTGTTCTAGGACTAGTTTTCTATGTTTATGTGTGGCCATTGGAGTTAGCCATTTGTGAAATTTGGAATTGTTTTTACTTGATATATTTTTTTAATTTCACGGATCTAGTTGAGAGTTCAGATGATGAGAGAGGCTTTGTTGTTATATTGGTTATGTGAATTCTTGTATGTTATAATTTTTGTAGTGAGACTGGCCAGCTGATGCTCTGACGTATAAGAGTCACCACAATAAATGAACTAGGATACACAACCTTCTTCTATTTGATAGAATAACTTCCTACCTGGAAAAGTTCATTGTATACCCTGAAATATGTTGGTCCAAATTCCGCAATTGACTCAAGGCTTCGAATGAATTGATTCTGATATAATAACTAGTGGGGTAATGAAACTCGTAATTAACTATGAAAAAGAATGTTTATTATAATACCGTTGTTTTGCATATTTTTTCTCGAGAACGTTTGTATACTGACGAATTTTGATTCTTTGATTTTGGAAACGCTTACCTCCGTCAATTTAATATTACATTATCTCACACACATCATCTCACAGGGTGTTTCCTAACTAGGGTACATTACTTCAGAGGAGACTTCGTATAAGGTCGTTAAAAGAAATTCCAACGAACATATGTCCGTAGTTCCACCATTTTTGAGATATAGGACGTTGAATTCTCGAAAAAAATTGAAGAGTATACCCACTACATTACACGTAATCTATGATTCAGAGTTATTCGTCAACATGGACATCGAGGTGATAGCTATCTGTACATGCATCATAAAAAGTAGGGGAAAATGCGAAAATAGAATGACTGGCTTTAACTATTTTGAAGAGCGAGACATACTGAAAATCACATGAACATGTTGATTTTCGGCTACCACTAAATATGGCTCAAACGTCAGCAAATGAGTCCTACTAACACTTTCTTCCAGACTATCCCTTCGTTCGAATGTTTGGGCGACAAACAATTGGGGCGATAGGGAAACGGTAACCCTTCTGGGAGGGAGAATGACTTACATTTCTCTATTATTCATGGTGGTAGATACATATTTGTCATTCTCTATGGAAAACCAATTTTTCCGAGATATTACGCAGTCCATGTCTAGGACCCTAAGTAACGAAAGGGAATCAACTGAACGTCAATCTCTACATCTACAGAACGCGATTATCAATGCAAATTTCGCAGGCCTCGCAGAATATTCACAGGAGCTACCGAACACACCATTACTTTAGGCATCTTGACAATAGCTCAGGGAAATGCCTATATTTTTGAATTAATAAATGTGATTTATGTTTTATTTTACTTGAACTAAATGGCAAAATCATCCGGGAATGATTACATTATTATCTGATACTCAGTTTTTGATCGGTAGTTTATATTTCGCGTAGGAAATCTACGGGCAGTTTCTATGTTTTTCATTCAAATTGCGGTTTAATGAAACCATAATCGCTCCCCTTTGCCTGGATAAAAACCGAACTCGAAATCCTGCCATTTTAAGAAACACAATTTGAAGTACACTAATCTGAATTATTTTGTGTAATTCTTGTTCGTGTTGTTCTTCAGTATAATCTTAGATATTTATAAAACTGTTTTTTGTATATCTAGTATATCTTCATTAAATCTTATAATGCTTAATATTTTGTGATTCACTTTTCTCTGTCAAGCGATATCGCAGGGTATTTCAATGGTAAGATCTGTCATTCTTTATATCATGAAACTTTCTTTCAATATTCAAGTTCATTCGGAACGCAGACACAACATGAGCTCCTAAGGAGTGAACGCTCGAATAAATTTCAACCTCAAAATACTACGGGGGTTCGAAATTCCTGCACCTAACTCAATACCCCCCTGGAGTGCATTCTGATACTTACCCAGTCCTGACGAAATTGCTCCAATAGATCATGGTAGTCTCGGAAAGCACCACTTCTGACTTTGTGTAGTTTCTGCCGAAGTGAACCATGCCTCCAACCAGTGGCGCGCCGAAAAGATAAGCCAGTTCCTCGCCGTGAATGCATCCCTGACGCTGAAACAATTGAAAAGGTCGTTACACCAAGTGCGATGAGCAATATTTAAGATGACAACCAAGTTATAATAGATGAACAAAAATGAAAATAATCGAATATTGATGAAGAATTTACATATTTGTGAAATCGTTATATCCAGTACGAACAGATGGTTGGTTCCCACGAAGATGTATAACTTTCTTACGCAGGCTCAGAGGAAGGGAAAATCCTGAGAAGTAAAATATTCTGATTTTCAGCATCCTTCATTTGGTTGAAGTTTTGCATTTTTGCTTCCTTCAGATTGTTCGAGCCCTTTATCAATCATTTTTTTCTGCTCTTCTCCAATAGCTGAAATTCTATAATAGTTGAAAAATCTTTTTAATCATTCTTGGTGCTCAATCTTTCACGTGTCAAAACTTGGTCATTTCCCTTGATTTTTTGTTATATATAGTAGTTCGAGCCTTCGGTTCGGTGCCATCCGTTATGTTTCGTTAAATATCAATGTAAATTATTAATATGATATTCTATTTTTCCCAAGCAGAGTGCAAATCATTAAAAAATAAACAACTATCATGAAATGAATCATTTCAGTATGGTTATGATAAAGATTCCATAAGGGAAAAATCATTAACAAAACGTTGTCAAACTACCCTCTAATCTAATTACACTTTCTGCGTCTACCGCACGTTTCGAAAACTAATTTTCTTTGTCGTTACTAACTATAATTACAAGTGTACATGTTGCACGAGTGAGAGGATGGTATACAGGACCAATGGGAATGGGTTGTTAAGGCCATTAGGGTAGTGCTGGGCTATCAAGGAAGAGTCAGGTGAATATTTGGAATAATACGCTGTTAATGGGGGTGAGATCATTGTTTAGCAATCTGTCTTTTCTCTTGAACATGAATCACGTTTTAACAACGGGTCATTTAGTATCAGAAAAATCCGTAAAGCTATAAAAAGCTCGGGCAAAATATACTTAAATATTCTTGAAGGTGGACATATGTTCAAGTGAAAAGACAGATTGTTAACAATGATCTCACCCCTACGAGTAACCCATTATTCCAGATATTTACCTGACTCAACCTTGATAGCCCAGCACTACCCTTATGGCCTTAACAACTTTTTCCCACTGGTCCTGTATACCACCCTCTCACTCGTACAACATGTACACTTGTATTTATAGTTAGTAACGATATGTCTTTGACAAAGGAAACAAAAAGAAAAACATATCCTGCTCCCCCCCTCCCTTATTGGCCCTAGAGACCTGCTGTCTTAATTCCTCTTCCGCAGTCTCATAGTTTGCCAAACTAACACCCAGGTATCTAAATGATGATTTCTGTTTGATGAACTCACTATTCACCTCCAATTCGCATCTCAAAGGTTCCTTTGATGGGGTCATGCACTTTGTTTTCTCGACTGAGATAAACATATGGAACTTCTTTGAGGTGGTACTGAAAACATGGAGTAATCTCTGGTGTCCATCTTCATTTTCAGCCACTATCATTGCATCATCTGAGTAACAAAGTATCTAGACCTCCTTGTCACCTATTCTGTAGCTTCTTCCTTTTCACACTCTCTAATAGTAGAATAGTAATGGGATCAATGAGTGTTCTTGTCGGATACCACTGTTTATTGGGATGTCTTTTGTTAGTTGATTCACGCTTCAACATAAAGAGAGGAAATTCAGATTCGACAATTATCCGACTCAGCAAATACAGCACGGCGATTTTCATTGAGGTTATCGTTGAATTTGACCACAGTTCTTGATCAGAAGATTCAATGTTATTCTACAGAACGAAACTTCGCCTCTGAATTCATAAACTGCAGACATAAGGACGAAAAACTAAAATTTGAAATTACCCCCGCATTGTCTTAAAATGAAAGCAGATTCATGAAAATGCGTTATTTCGAAATTTTAAAATGCCTATTCTCGAAAAAATAACTTCATAATTGATTGTCCTTCAGTCATCATTCACGCAAATGAACTCTTCAACATAAACGAGAGAAAAATTCGTATTCAACAATTAACCGAGTGAAAAAATACAACACTGCCAGTTTGAACAGTTTCGACGGCCAGCCTGGCGATCTTTTATATCCTCGTAGCGAAAAAGTTTAATAACTGGCATCTCGAAAATTAAAACGAAACTCGCAGTGTAAATCAGACTACTAACTGAGCGGAAAACTTAGATTAACTTCCCATTCGGAAAGTGGAATACAAATAAAATTATTTTCTTCATTTGTTCCCGAAGTTGAACGAATTTTTAATTGACAAGAATGGAAGTTAACAGCTGAACTGGCTCGGAAACGGATCGATCGGATGCTGGAAATATTGCTGTTGTAATTTTCGTTTTGGGGAAAGTGAGGGAAAAACGCGAACGAAATCGATTCGTTCCATTCAGAAATGTAACTATCATCGCGTATGAAGCTTCGTGAAAAGCGTATTAGTGAGAAAAAACAAAATCTGTCATATTTAATCTGTAAATTGAACCTGTAAATTGAATAAAAAATCTGTCAATTGACAGATTAATGGCCGGTTTTACAAAGCGCCGATCACCGTTGATTGGGCAATCAAGCACTGAATAGGTCGATTAACACCCTACTTCACGCTCAACAATCTAAGTCAATCGGGAATAAACGATTTGACGACTCATCGAGCAACGGACGTTGATTGCCGATCAATAACTCTTTGGGTTTTACAAAATTTTAAAGGTAATCAATATATAAACTAACTCGGCGATCGATAAAGTTGATTGATGAATGGCACATACATTTTTGCGTGCTTGTTCTGGGAAACAGCGTGCTATCGTTTTGTCCGAATGTCTATAATTTTCGAATTTGGAGCCAAAAATGTTCTCGAATGACTAAGTTGGACTCACCGATAACGAATCCGGTGTTAAAATCGATTCTGTCCGGCCGGCCGTCCGTATGCACGATTACGGGCGTACGGAAAACTCTATATACTTGTAAATTTCACGATTGGTTTAATTTTGAAATGCGAAGGTTTTGTTCGTTAGTGGGCAAAATTGGTCGAACGGTTTCGGAGTTATAGCTATTTGAAGTTTTGAGGTCATTTTTCTGATATATCGAGAACTGATGGAGTGATTGAATTGAAACTTGGCAGTTAATCGGAACATAGGGACTTGCAACTTTTTGCGAGATTTTTTTGAGATCATGCTGTCAGTAAATCTTGAGAAATTCTTTTTTCGAAATTTTTTTGGAGAAATTTTTATCTTGGTAACTCTTCACATTTGAAAGTATGAGCTTCATATTTGACAGCAGTATTTCAAATTTCAGTTCGATACGATCATAATTTTTCAAGATATCGTGAAAAAATATGTAAAATTTCGTGGTTTTTCACGCTGGGGAACAGTGCGTTAGCATTTCGTCAAGATATCTGCCAATGAGGTATGATGTTTTGTTTTATTTTGATCCAGACCTTACTCGCCGTGAAAATCTTGAAGTACTGATTTGATCGGAACGAAAGTTTGTTTATGATTTCAAAATAACAAAGCGCAACTCAGTGCAAAATTGAGAGTTAAACCAGTAGTCACAAAATTTTAAAAAATGTTTATTGCCAATTTTTCAAATTTTTCTTGACAATTATTTTACCCCAGAACTGTTGATCAGTTTTCAATGAAACTTGGTACAGACCTTAAGGCCGGTTTTTTCACCTACGGCAAGGTCCTAGGTAGACGGCTAGGTCTGTTTGATAAAATTTCGGTTTTTTCACATTCAGGTAAAAG
This sequence comes from Myrrha octodecimguttata, assembly GCA_958510865.1. Classification (NCBI taxonomy): domain Eukaryota; kingdom Metazoa; phylum Arthropoda; class Insecta; order Coleoptera; family Coccinellidae; genus Myrrha; species Myrrha octodecimguttata. Next base: position 39,953,967 of record OY294057.1, read on the forward strand.
CTAATTGACAGTTGATAGGCTTTTCCGAAAGTTAACTTTGCCACCTGCTTGAAGTGACGGTAATAGCTATCATCTGCCAGTTATGAAACGTTTTTGTCTATTTTTGACATCTTGAAGTATCCTCGAAACCGAAGCTTAAATAATTTTGACTCTTGTTTTCCGACAGAAATGGATTTCATTGATGACTCTGATGATAGGTTCGATAATATTTTGATAGATTATTTGAAAGACGAGTTTGGTGCTTATATGTGAAACAACGAATAAATTATTTTTTAGGTTTTCACTCCCAACATCTGAAACAGAACTATTAAATATTAAATAAAATTGTTTTTTCCTTGAAAAACGCTCTTCCGGATTGCAGTATCAATCTTTTCATGAAAAAAACAATTCTATTCAATTCTTAATAGTTCTGTTTCAGATGTTGGAAGTGAAAACTCATACAAAATCTAAAAAATGATGCGAAATAATTCCGAAATAAGCTTTAATCGATACTTGAACTAATTGATACTTGAACTAATAAATTATTGGTTGAATCATGATAATATTTCATTTTATGATTGTTCTAATTTATCTGAAGAAATTCTTTCGTGTTCCAATTAATTTCTCATTAAAATCTCACATTCACGAATATAAAACACATTTCATAGAAAGACAGCATTGAATCTTATGAACTCAATCATAGGGGGTGATGCTATCAACAACTGGAAAAAACGACAGCAAATAATGTTTCATTAAAATGTTTCTAGAAGTGGTATAAGCGTAGGTATATAACTTCTTCTTGTTTCTGCAATTAATCGTGAATGAACTAAATACTGGTTACTAAAGACTTTCATTGTGGAATGCTATCAATAACTTGACCAAATATTGGATTCTCTCAAGTCAGGCAATTTCAAAAATGAAATAAAACAAAATTTTTCATTCCATATATAGCTCAACCATTAGAGTTAGTATTCAACAATAATATTCGAAATTTCAGTTCAATCCGATATTTGTTTTCGAAGATGTAGGGGAAACTATAAGTAAAATTTCGTTATAATTTGAAATTTTTACCTAGTTCTTCGGTATCCCAAGAATAACAGATGCGCGAACAGGTGACTACTTTGGCAGCGAATTCGAGCAAATGCATCGAATCTCCCTCAAGTCAATGTTCTTCTAGAATTTTTCATCTTGATATTCAGAGAATGAATCTATAAGCACCTTGTACGTGGTTGAGTTGATTCGATCAACACAACTGTAAACAGAGCTATATTCAGTTCACATAGACGATTTCATTGTGTAGAGCCCCAATTCCAAACCCTTAATTGTGGTAACCGCATCGCCATGCCTAGATTGGAAATGATTTACGGATCTCCCGAAACGGAATGCTAATTCATTATTTCTCTCCCAGAATAACAAACAAGGAAATCCCACTCACAGCATGCAGTAATTTTCGCGGTGCACGTTGATATTTTACATATTTACATCCGACCAACCGTTTTTGCCTTCTCTAATACACAGAAATACCGCTTAAAAAAAAACACGTATACACCCATTTCCACTTATCAGACGCTGCCTGTCTCCCGTAGCTCTTCCTTATTTTCCGGGGAACGAGATCTCCGCTTTTCTGGATTTAAATTATTCATGTAGTATGTTTCATTCCGGTCTGGAAGGCATCCTTCGCCCACTTTCCTGTTGCGGCGTTTTTCATACATCGGGAAACACGAGGTATGCTCTTCGCCTCGACTTGTGACCTGAGTCGCTCTGTATTTGGCTTCGGATGTCGGCAGAGATTGTTCCGTGCCGATGAGTGGTTCTTGAATATCGGGAATGGTGACCTTAATTTTCACCGTATGTTCCTATCCTGTTTTTTTTGAGCGTGGTAGAGTAATCGGAGAACTGGAAAAATTCTGAAATAACTGTTTAATCTTTCTGAAAGTTTGGGACTAAACCAGTAGCATCTTTCGGACTTAGTCTTGATTTTAATTATTGCATATATTCAGGTCCATTCTGTTTGTGTGTTACTATAAACCTTGCTATCAAGGACATATTGCTATCTTTCTCATCTATGGAAATATGGTCATGATATTACGTAGATATTCTTTTTCGATTGTTACAGCAATGTTCGTTATGAATTTTGTCATAGCAATATTGCTATCATGGACTTCAATAATCGGTGATTTAGAGCTGACAACACTCTTGATGACCTTCTTCAATGTATCTTTACTGTATTTTGTCCCTTCAGAGCTAGAAAGAGAAGAAGAAAATAACTCTACTCCATAAAAATTTCGTCAGTTTCTTATGATTTCGCATACATAACCTTTATCTACAGTTTTAGTTATTCATGTCAACTTGAATTATTCCAAAATGCTACGGAACATAGAAACCAATTAGAGACATTAAATTGAATAACAGATAAATGTCGGTGATTCATCATAAATGAAGAAAAACCTAGAAAAGCACTGACGTGAGGTTCAAGAGCTTTTACGCGCTTGTTCCATTGACCAAGCGGTCATATCAACAAGTATTGACCCCCTCAATCACAGATCTCTTTTTCATATGATCCTCATGAAATTCTGCATAAACCTCAAGCTATAATTTTCGATCAAGTACTAGATTGTAATTCGATCAAGGTTCATGAATGGGTATATAAGAAATAATTGGGGAATTCAACCCATTCAAGCATTCGACCTTCCTAATTAAACTGAAATCTGCTCTACAAATATATTCCCTATGTCGATTATTCCTACAGTTAATGTGTTTACAGCCGGCCTAACCACTGATAGTGAACAAAATGAGTTCCGGAAGAATCAACTCAGTAGCTTGATAATTCTAGAGTAAGTTTCAAGCCGAATTGGCGAATTTATAAAAAACCATCCATCCAATGATTCCGCAGATATACTCTTCTTAAAATTTCATTTTCCGATATCTCCGAAAACACAGATTGAATCGGATGAAAATCCAGCCCTTCAATGAGAAATGACAACTTGATTTTGCATGCGGAATCTCGCGAGGAATATATAATAGAAATATCACATACTTGAATACAAAATTTGAAATTTTTTTCATTAATCTAATTGAACGATAATCAAATAATTCGAAACAAATTTGTTCATCAAAATTTTAGAAATACTATCTGATCGCATTGACTATTTTTGAGATATTGAGGAAATAAGCTCAAAATTTCGAATAGGTAAAGAGCAGCTTTGACATTTGGAAGAGACTGGAGAACCAACAATAACCTAAAATGAATTGTGGCGTAAAGCGATTTCCCATGTGATTTCATATTCATTTGGAAATTCTGGAGTGATATATTTACTTTTATTGATAATAATAGTAGGTTTACATTTGGTGTACTTAATATGATATTAGTTCATTATTTCATGAACAGGTTCAAGATTGCAAATAAGAAGACCTTTCGTTAGTTCAGTGTTATATTTTATTACAAAGGCACCTTGTTTATTCCAGAAGAAGGTATAATATTACGAATTTAATCTGTGATATCATCGTGCTAATAACTTTTGGGTTCCTAGACACGGCCAGGTATTCCTGGCTGTAGTAGATAAGAATAGGGTATTGACACATATAGCGGATGGTTTGTGTTAACTGTTAAATACAAATGAAGGGTGATCATATATGGCTAAAATGCCAATCAGTGACGATTAAGACTTCTTCTTCATAAAAACTAACAGGACGGATTACCAAAACTGACGAAAATTCCAGAATTCCTTACCTGGAATCAATCGGCATGCCCAAACAAAATACTGTCGGTAATAAAACTGTACCTAACGTGAGAATCAGCCTCAAATTTGATTGCATTAATACTTAAATGGAAATATTTTCATTAAATTCTGCTTTTCTCAGGTAATAAAGAAAAACTTGTTAGGAACTAACGATTTTTCAAAAGTTTCATATCCTGAATCATTCGTCTTGCCTTACCAAAACATTGTAGATGATAGTACTCGACTCAACATGAAAATCAGCTGAAAATTCCATTTCGTTGCATACCTGAATGTCAATGTGTGAATGAGTCTCAGATATTCAAGTTTTATTGAGTATACTCACCACCTTATCTTTTTTACCGATGTAACTGACACGTTGGGAAGTAACATTTATTTGTTCAATTTTTCAGTTTTTAAATGCAATTACAAAATTGAATGAATTAAGAAAATATGATTAGTCCTTTCAGTACCAATAGAATTTTAATATTTTCATCTTCTTAAATGGCTCTTTTAATTAAAAAAAAAAAAAAATAACAGAATCGAATGAAAAATTTGTACAGAATGAAAGAAACATGGATTGGAGAAAACTTTTCGATACTATTTCGAATAGTAGGTATTGTAGGTATGATACAAATTATCCAATATCAATTAGTTTATTCTGATTATAGTCATCTTGAAACTTCGTAAATAGATCTATCTAGATTTCAATGAAGTTGTTTCAAATTTCAGTTTGACCCGATGCTCATCTCAGAAGATATTGGAAACGAATGATATCAACTTTTGTGGTTATTCGTAATTTTGTGCTTATTTCCTCAATATCTCAAAAATAATCCACGCAATCAGAAAGTATTTTGAAAATGTTGATGAGAAAATTTGTGAGGAATTTTTTGATTGTTCGATTAGATAAATAGGAAAATTCAAAATTTCGTTTCCAAGTATACATATGTGATATTTGGCGATCTACTTATTATATATTCCCCACTAATTTCCGCATGCAACTTCGAGTTGATATTTTTCAATGAAGTGCTGGATTTTAATTCAATTCCATCTAAATGATCGAGAATTGTTGTCTCGGTCAATTTCTGATGACAATAATACAAGTTGATACTGCACAATCAGAAGTGAAATGTGATGTCTTACCTTAATGGGTTGCAGGTGAAAAACTCGGCGAATTGCCACTGGTCTGGTAACAAAAGGTACAGGTAAAGGGGAAGGGACTCAAGGATGTACCCTTTCCTTCTGCTCAGCGTCCTCGGGCTTCACCTGATGAAAACAAATTCACACGACACTCCACTTCAAACTGTCAATATAACTTGCAGTGGGTTTTACCGTGTAGGCAAATAGATGAAATTATTTTTGATCAGACGAACAATGCGGCGAATAAATGCGACGATAAATTATCGATTCCAATTCGGATGAATTTTTGAGGTTATCTCTTAAAACGTGAGAACTAACTCGGGCGATTTTAGAAGAAAGAATGACGCTTGACAGACGATTCCAGCAAGAATGCGTTTCACGCCCAACACAACCCGAGTTAGGCAGCCCAACGTTCACGTTGTGTGAATAAAGGGAAGGTTCGCGACTTGACATGCCGCCCGCCCTGAAGAGTCCCTTCAGTAAGATGAACTGAAAGGCGTGAACAAACGAAGGAAGCCAGACGCAATCTACTGGGTTGGAAGAGGACACAATTTGACGACTGGTCGTCGAATGATTCCAGAAGCAGTAGCAACATCAGCTACACGAGTTGTGGAATCAGCTCCCGGGAAAACAGATGATATACGGCCAATAGACCACCTCAGAGGAGGAAGATTATCATCTCGAATGATGACAACGGTACCTGGAAGGATAGGAGTCGATGGATGCAGCCACTTGTGACGCTGCTGCAGAGTATGCAAGTACTCCTGACGCCAACGCCTCCAGAAGTCCTGCTGAAATCTTTGGACGAGCTGCCAACGAGACAGGCGGTTTAGAGACACGGAACTGACATCGTTATCAGGAGGAGCGGTGAGGGAGCGGAAAACCAGAAAATGCCCGGGGGTGAGGGCCTCAAAATCAGAAGGGTCGGACGATGGGAGATACAGAGGACGAGAGTTGAGGATTGCCTCAACCTGAGTGCAGACGGTGAGAAACTCCTCGTAAGTGAGTTTTTGCTCGCCGATAACGCGAGAGAGATGATGCTTAGCAGACTTGACAGCGGCCTCCCAAAGGCCGCCAAAGTGAGGACTAGAAGGAGGAATGAATCGCCAGTCGGTTCCGGAAGACGAAGCTGCATCACAAAGACTTTGCTGATGTTGTGGAGCAGACAATAAGCGGCCAAGGTCACGAAGGTAGTTGTGTGCACCCACGAAGTTGGTCCCGTTATCCGAAAAGATAACGGAAGGATTACCTCGGCGTGCAGCGAAGCGACGATAAGCAGCAATGAAGGCTGGGGTGGACAACTCAGATGCCAACTCCAGGTGAACTGCTTTGGTAGTGAAACAGATGAAGACAACTAGATATGCCTTGGTGCTAACGGCTCCGCGTAGGCGTGCACTCGTCACATAAAATGGACCGGCGTAGTCAACGCCAGTGGTAAGAAAAGCCATAGCAGAGGATAGCCGCTCAGGTGGAAGATTGCCCATTGGTTGTATCAGAGGACGGGGTTTGCGAGAGAAGCATCGGTTGCATTTGCGTAGACGATTACGTACTACATTACGTCCGTCCAAAATCCAGAATCGTCGACGAATGAACGAATGAGTCGCCAGAGCGCCGGCGTGCAGAAGACGATGATGGGCATCGTCGATGAGCAGATGAGTGAGATGATCATTTTTAGGCAGAAGAACAGGATGTTTGTGTCTATATGGCAATAATGAGGCGGAAAGCCGACCTCCAACACGGACAAGTCCATGCTCGTCACGAAAAAGGTGTAGTTTCATGATGAGCCGATGACGAGAAGAGGGTTTCTGAAGCTCAGCCAGCTCCTCCGCGAAATGAACAGATTGAACTAGACGTATCAAACAAGTTTCTGCTTCCTGAAGCTCAACAGAGGAGAGAAAACCTGAGCGAGAGAAAGATGGACTACGAGAATTCAGTATGAAACGTCGACAAAAGGCAGTCACGCGCTTGAGTCGAAGATACGAGGAGAAACGTTCAATCATGGTGGGTTCATCGGAGATGGCTGCTAGCATTAAAGCGGAGATCGGCTTGGCTTCGTCATCCACTTGCTCAGTTGGAGATGAATCAACAGAGGAAAGAGGCCACGAAGACGAGTCGAGAGACAACCAACGAGGACCACGCCACCACAATGGGTGATGATGAATGTCTGCGGGCATCAATCCTCGAGAGGCACAATCAGCTGGATTGTCCTCAGACACTACATGCCTCCAACAAGCCGAAGGAATCAGATCCTGTATCGCGGCGACTCGATTGCCGACAAAAGTCTTCCATCTGTGACTTTCACCACGGATCCACGACAAGGCAACAGAAGAATCGCAAAAGGCAATACATTCAGCACCGAGATGCTGCAAAACGTGGGTGGACAGATGATGCATGAGTTTTGCGAGAAGATGGGCACCGCACAGTTCTAGACGAGGCAGGGTCACAGCCTTACAAGGAGCGATTTTGGATTTTGCAGCTAGGAGAGACACATGGCATTGACCAGATGATGAAGAAATGCGAAGATAGACGACTGCAGCGTAGCCCGATTCAGAGGCATCACAGAAGCCGATGAACTGATGAGCAGAAGATGAAACGGCTGGGATGAACCTTGGTATGTGAAGCTCTGCCAAGGAGGGAAGCTGGGATTGGAACTGCAACCACGGGGGTTGGACCTCAGTCGAGAGAGGTTGGTCCCATTCCAAGTGAAGTAGGCAAAGCTGACGGAAGAAAACTTTGGCATAGAAGGTGACAGGAGTTAGCCATCCCAACGGATCGAAGATTCTGGCCAGTTGACTCAGCACAGTCCGTTTGGTGACTGCCGCTGATGTCAAGCGGACAGAATAGAAGAAGTGGTCAGAGGACGGATTCCATCCAAGTCCCAGGATCTTGAGACTTGGTTCACGATCAAGAAGAAGGGGGTCAATAGAAGAGGATTCTCTACGATGATCAGATGGAATGCCGTCTAACAGAGGAAGATGATTTGTAGCCCATTTGCGCAACTCAAAACCGCCCGCCACGAGCAGATCCTGAACCTGCTGTCGCAATTCAAGAGCCTCAGACTCGGATGAACAGCCTGTCAGAATGTCATCGATATAAATCTCATGCAGCAAGACGTGCCTTGCAGCAGGAAATTTGGGTCCGTCATCCAAAGCCAGTTGGTGAAGGGTCCTAAGTGCTAAGTAGGGAGCAGAAGAAACTCCATAGGTGACGGTGTTCAGGCGATAATATTGGAGGGGTTCCTGTTTGGTGAAACGCCAGACTATGCGTTGATAATCCCTCTGCTCAGGGCGTATTAGAATTTGTCGATACATCTGTCGGATATCGGCAGTAAAGACAAATCTGTGTAGACGAAAACGAAGCAGAAGGGTGGAAATGTCCGCTTGCAGCTTCGGACCGGTGAGCAGAAGATCGTTGAGGGATCTGCCATTAGCGGATGCGCAAGAGGCGTTGAAGACCACTCGAATTTTAGTAGGAGGATCATCCGGACGATGTACAGGATGATGAGGAATATAATAGGGCTCATATCGAGGACAGTCAGATGACTCAGGTACTAATTCCATGTGGCCACTCTCGATATAATCTCGCATGAAATCATGATAGGCGACGCGAAGATCAGGATTATTCTCGAGGCGATGTTCTAACCTTATGAACTGCCTAGTCGCCACATTGACGGAGGGGCCCAGACGATAAGATGACAAGGGCAACCCAACAGTGTACCGACCAATGGAGTTACGGGTGACATCAGCGCAATACATAACCTCACACTCTTTCTCGGCGGGGGTCAAGGGGAGCACGTCAGGTACCTTATCGAGTTCCCAGAAGCGCCGAACGATATTGACAAGTTCCTGGTCTGAGTGTTGAGAGGAGCTCAGAGGAATAGTTTGAAGATCGGAGACGGCAGGATGACTTATCATATCAGATGGTAAGATTAGGGGTATTGAACCAGAAGACTCAGTCTTGTCAGAAGAAAAATGGCAGGTGGCTACTGACAGAGGGGGATCAAGCTGAGTTAATGGAGGAGAGACAGCAGATGATGATCCTGCAGACGATGATGGAAGAGTGTTTCGACGTGAGGCCCGAAGAGCAACCCGAAGACGTTGAGTGGGACCATTCACAGTGTCCGGTGAGAAGGAAACGTGTTTGGTCTTCTTGCGATGGCGCGCATACGGTCCATAGAGTACCCAACCTAGGGTGGTAGATAATGCACCTGGAAGCTCAGACGATGGGGACAACGTGCCGGGAAGAATAAGATGAGGGAGCACATCCGAGCCGATCAACATGCCTATGGTACGAGGAAGATAGAAAAGTGGATCAGCTAGGCTGAGTTGCTGAAACTCAGGCCATCGGCCATTGAACGCTTGGACCGGAAGGGGATCCACTGGACTGTCAATCACGTATGCTTTGATGATAAACTGGGGAGGATCTCCTTGGTGACAGAAGGTGACGTATGCGTACCCCTGGATGCGAAACTGATCCGCATTACTCAAGGTGCGAAGCTGAATAGGATCAGGGTGAATGCACAGACGAAGCTTGGAGGCCCACTCTCGGGTGATGAGGGTATGTTGGCAGCCTGAATCTAGAAGAGCACGGCCGAACAAGACATTCCGCCGGTTATCTAGACGGATCCAAGCGGTAGGCATGAGGTAGTCAGGCTGATGGGTCTGACGCAGAGAAGACCGCGGAGCTGGAGACAGATGACAAGAAGAGAACAGACGAGAAGATGCAAACAGATGTTTATTCGGCGGGGTTAGACGACCGCAAGATGACCACATTCGCAGTCACTCGGAACCACTTCCAGAGGAGGGACAAGAATGAGGGGGCGACGGAGCAGGCGAAGCTCGAGAGGATGTTGAGCCTACCGCCCTAGGGGTCTTGCACGACAGCAGCCGGAGCCCCGTCAATTTACCCCTTACTGAGCTGCCCCGAGAGGTGAGAGCACGGATTGGGGGCTCGGATGAGACAGAGGGCGAAGAAGGACGTTGGTCCGTTGAACGGGATGTCTCCTCAATGTGGGAAACGGAAGGGGACGTAGTCGTAGCAGATGCTAGGTGGAGAATCGTATGGTGTCGTCTCCGGCATGTGTGACAGCATTGATCCGAACCGCACTTGGCAGTGACATGGAAGGACGACATGCAATTTCTGCATAGTCGCCTCTCATCCACGAAAGCTCGTCGCTGATGAATGTCCATGGCCTTGAACTCACGACATTGGCGAATGGAGTGATTCGCCGAACAGAACACACACGCGGAAGACGAACCAGACGAAGTAGAGGGGCGTGTGCCAGCGTAAGCAGGACGGCGAGAGGACGGACCGGGGGATGAAAGCCCGGACGAGGAAGGGACAGACGCTGAGCCTGCCGGGGATTGAGGCCTTGACGATTTCCTCTGCACAGACGCACGAGACGAGGTGACCGAAGTGCTCTCCAGCACTCGCAACTGTCGGTTAGTAAACTCGAGAAGTTGCGCGAGAGTGGGAAATTCATCAGAGGATAACTGCCCCTCGAACACCTGGCGAGATGGTACATCAAGGTTGCGCAAAGCCAGCGAAAACAGGAGGTAGTCGGCTGGATCAGATATGGGCAGCGCCTTGATGGCATTTATAGCATTCTGATGCGTGGTTATGAAATGCTTCAGCTGCGACAAAGAGGACACAGATGCTGGCCGGGAGTCCAATATCTGGCTTACATAAAGATCCGCCAACCGACGAGGATTTTGGTACCGGGAGTGAAGGGCTTGGTAAGCCAGAGGGTAATTAACCGAATCCAATTCAAACCCGGAGATGACCGACGCTGCCTCACCGGATAGAGCAGACGTTAGGAGGTGAAATTTCTGAACAGGCGCCAGAGATTTGTTCTGATGCACTAGGGCATCGAAGAGAGCGATGAATCCGGGCTATTCCTCGATTTTGCCATAGAAGCCGGGCAGCTCAACTCGAGGAATGGGTAAATCAACCGATGAGGATGCGAGCGCCGTACCAGAAGAAGGACATGTCAGACGACTATGGGCCTCACGTACACTCAGGCAAATCTCAAAGAACGCCGCGAATTTTGATGGTGATCCATCCTGTGCCGGTTCCTCCAACTGAGAGTTCAGTCTGATGATTGATTCATCGGCTTCCCTGAAATTCTTTTCTACCTTGATTAACTCCGACAGGCACATGTTGGCTGTATCCACCTCCGTGGTCAACCCTTTGATCAGCTTGAGCAGTGTAGACGCTGCGGAGAATGCATTCTCACGCTTTACTACAAACTCGCTGATAGATGCCTTCAATTTCTCCACCGACGGCATTTTATATTTTGAACAACCCTGGTATACGGAATTTAATTATTCACGGAAATTGAATGTGAATGAAACAGACGGTGATAACAAACAGATGCCGTAGATAAGACTTCGATAAAGATTAGCGTTTCAAGTAGTTTGTTTGAACGAATATTGAATTATGAATTCACGATGAAATAATCAGATGAATGGAATGAATAGACTGAATTATTTTTTGATCTAAAGGTCCCTGGTTTCGGCACCAATAAATGATCGAGAATTGTTGTCTCGGTCAATTTCTGATGACAATAATACAAGTTGATACTGCACAATCAGAAGTGAAATGTGATGTCTTACCTTAATGGGTTGCAGGTGAAAAACTCGGCGAATTGCCACTGGTCTGGTAACAAAAGGTACAGGTAAAGGGGAAGGGACTCAAGGATGTACCCTTTCCTTCTGCTCAGCGTCCTCGGGCTTCACCTGATGAAAACAAATTCACACGACACTCCACTTCAAACTGTCAATATAACTTGCAGTGGGTTTTACCGTGTAGGCAAATAGATGAAATTATTTTTGATCAGACGAACAATGCGGCGAATAAATGCGACGATAAATTATCGATTCCAATTCGGATGAATTTTTGAGGTTATCTCTTAAAACGTGAGAACTAACTCGGGCGATTTTAGAAGAAAGAATGACGCTTGACAGACGATTCCAGCAAGAATGCGTTTCACGCCCAACACAACCCGAGTTAGGCAGCCCAACGTTCACGTTGTGTGAATAAAGGGAAGGTTCGCGACTTGACACCATCTATGTTTTTGGAGATATTGGCAAAATGAAAATTTTGAAAGGCTTTATTTGCAGAATATTGAATGGTTTCACAAATTTGTCAATTATGTCTTCGTAAATGAACTCCAGATACTCTACAATTATCAAGCTATTGAGTAGATTCTTCCTGAACTTTGTTTACTATCAGTGGTTAGGCCGACCGTAAACACATTAACTTAAGGAAGAATCAACATAGGAAATCTGTTTGTTGAGTAGGTTTTCAGTTTAATCAGGAAGGTCGAATGCTCGAATGGGTTGAATTTCTCAATTATTCCTTCGATAGTTGAAATTTTTGATCAAATTGCAATCTAATATTTAATCGACTATTATAGCTAGTTTTGACCGTCTTGGCCACGGAACAAGCGCGTCAATTCTCCTGATCTCAAGTCAGTGCTTTTCTAGGTTTTTTCTTCCTTAAACGATTGCTCGCGCACATTATTCATATTCACCAGATATAACCCAATACTTCTACTGAATTTCCCTAAAAATTGAGGTTCCTCTGCTCTCTGGACCTGTCTCAGGTTAGATCCAACCCTGTACAATGTCTCCAATAATAGGAGAATCATCATCTCTGTCTTGTGTAGTGTAACTAGGTTCATAGGAGATAAATGAACATATATTGTTATAAGGATTAGGAAAACGCAAGGAATCATTCCGTGCCAGTGGGCGTTTCCGGAATATTGAAAATGCCGACCTTAATTTTCACCATCTGTTCATCTTCTCTTCCACTAGGCATACCAGTGTATCCGGCGAGGTGGAATGCTTCCGTAAAAACTATTATTCGACCCGAAGTTCGCTAATTCGTTCGCTTGGTTGGCCCGGGAAACTATCAAAATTCCGGGAGCGGTTTCGAAATTAATCCAATTCCTCGATTTTCTCAGATGGGAAACGGGTTGAATCCCGTAGATTCGTCCTAGCTTAAAAAGAAATCTTAAACAACTACAAATCAATAGCAATATTATTCTGTTGGTTCATCATTTTCTCAAATAAGTTAATTAATCGATTCAAGCAAAGTACATCAACCCTTCTGACATTCCTTCAATATACATATTTCAACGAATGATTGAAACATTGAAAGCACTGCCGTAAGTCAGCAGCTTTTGCACGCATGTTCAAATTCGTTGCTAAAGCGGTCAACTTTTCACGTATTCATCATGCCAAACGCATCTTCACTTGATGATCGAAAAGTTTGGCGATCTTCTTGCATATGGTCCTTAAAAAATTCTGCATGAACCTTCGAGACATTATTTTTTCAGCAAGTACTTGATCTCAATTTGATCCAATCTATATTTTTGGAAAAATTTGGAAATTGAAATTTTTAATGGGCATGTGCGGAATCCTTTGGGTGGATTTCACCGATACACAAATTGGATCTTCGTTATCGAGCCCCAAACCTGATCTACAAATATAGATATTCTAAGTCTCCTCTTTCGAAAGTAACTGTGTTCCAAGTCGTCTTCACAGCCAATCGTTAACATGATAACTTCCGAAAGAAATATTTTCGAAACCCAATATAATTTAAATTGCAATTCATTAAAAATTGTATCAATCTCAGTCTTCTCACTATAAAATCCAATCTATGAATTATATAATAAGGGCACTAAGCACATCTGAAATTCGTACTCGTGTTACAAATGTTTGTGATGATAAATATGCAAAATGATTCATCAAGAGATTTACCAGGAATCAATGTATTTCACTACCTTCTTGAGAGGGGAGTTCGTTTCGTCTCAATCACATCTACTTACTTTAAGTTCCAGTTTTGAAAGAATAGAGCAGTCCATGTATCTATATCTATGTCCATGAACGACGATGTTTCACATCAGTGTAGATCGGGTAGTACTTATAACGTTCGATAAGTCACGTTTTAAAGTTGGTTTAGTTCTATGTTTGTAGGCAATGAACTCTATATTATATAATAGTAGTAGTAATATAGAGTTCTATGTTTGTAGGTGAGCGAAGTGACATTTTAAGGAACTCTCACTTCTTACTCTGTGACTGTTTATAGAGAATCTGGGATATAGTGTGCGGTTATAAGTGTACAATGTGAATACAACTATGAATGTCTTTTAAACGATGGGCATTGTATTCGCATGAGTAATTTTGGGGGACAAAAACAATATTATATATAACCTTGAAATCCTAGTATCTGCGTCATTCACGAAAACGAAATGAGCATAATGATATATTATTCAACGAGCATATAATGACTGCCATTATTCACAAGGGTAAATAATATCAAATCTATGAGAGTTAAATACTATATCATGTTCACGACTTCATTGTTAAAATTGGAATAATTCCTGGCTGTAGTAGATAAGAATAGGGTATTGCCACATATAGCGGATGGTTTGTGTTAACTGTAAAATACGAATGAAGGGTGATCATATATGGCTAAAATGCCAATCAGTGGTGATTAAGACTTTTTCTTGATGATTAATAACTGTCAGTTTTTTCAACAAGCACCGTCGAAATATATATATTATTCATGATCGTGGACGAAATATAATATGTGTCCTGCATTGATTTTCAATAGCAACGAAAAGATATATAATGTTTTCTACTACACTTCGCTGCACTCATATGCACTGACGAGTGGAAAATAGTGTGAAGTGTGGTTTACAACATTTATATTTTATGCAGAAACACTGAAGAAAACAATTATTTTTGAGAGGGATGATCCCACATAGTCTTCTTTTTGAGCCGGTGGCTGGATGTGTGAACTAACTAACTGATACTTGTGGAAAGTTATTCATTCATTGTTTTCAATTTTCTAAATCACTGAAATGATTCGGACAGTTATGTGGTCTTAAGTCATTCACTGAAATGTAGCAATGGTTTTTCTGAGGTTTTTGGCTATGAACAGAGCACATACCTTCACCTCAAAGTCTGAAGGACTCGGAGTAATTTCAACTTCTTCAGGCTTGAATGATATGAATATCGAAGTAATTGTAGAGCTATAACATGCCCATCGCCAAAGATTCCTAGTTTTACAAAATATTTCCAAAGTAGATCCAGTATGAAATCGACAGGGCTTCTTCGTTATTTTGAAGCCTCCAAGAGCAGGTCGGTATTTGTAGATGTGAGGGCCTACCAAAAATAATTACTATATCTGGCCATGCTCGAAAACAAATTCAGACCGATAATGTTCTTTTTTTCATTGATTTTGGCGAACTGATTGCTTAACATTTATTTCACTATTCGAAAAATAGAATCGTCAAAAATGATGATGAAATCGTATTTGCAGTTTATGTATTTAGTCAACTTGTAAAGAACTAAAATGAAGAAGTCGATAAAATTCGTACTGAAACACTCCAGTAGGAATAGTGAAATTCTCGTACTGTTCTCGCGGAACTTGTATATCTGTGATAGAATTGAAGTTTGACGATTCATTACTCTTCTATGGAATCACTTTATCTGAAAACACAACTCTCGAAACAGAATATTCAACAAAAATTTGATATTCTATTCCACCTTTTCAATTTCACATTGAGAAAATGGGCCTATCATTTACATCGGAGATAATGATATTCAAGTAGAACCATCTGCTCTTCGATATCCTAAAATTACCCAGGCCAGGCCTATTTATATACCTCATCTGAATTACAGATTCGGGGCAATTTTTATGAAACCAATACCCAAGAAATTCAGATAATAAGAGCATTATTCAATTAGACTGCCTGGAGGAGAAAACGAACACTGTTGAGTGGATGTTTTTTCCTCAGAACAATGGATAAAAAGACGAATCAGGTTCACCCTAGGCCCTTTCTGTAATTCCATTCGAGAGGTGACCGATGTATTCGTCACATATGGATAGATTCAGATGAATGAATAAAATAACTCTCAACGGCAGATCCTGACTGCAATACCTCCCGAAAGAAACAACAAAGAAACTTGATTTTTGTAGATTAGGCTTGGAGCTCAATTGCACATACCGAATTCGTGAATGGGTAAATTCTACCCAACGATTTCACAGATATACTCATGTAAAATTTTATTTTCCCAATGATTTCGGAATACAAATTGAATCGAATATAAATCTAGTTCTCGATTGAAGAGTGACACCTCGAAGGTTCATGAAGAAAATGATTGAAAGATCACAACATATTGAATATTCGAAAAAGCTAGTCCTCTTATTCGCCGTTTTCTCCATGGATTGCAAATCTCTGCGTTTTAATTGATTCCGAATCTCCTTCTTCAATATTTTCGAATGAAAATCTGGTTTGGTGTCATTGAATACTCTTCTTCGACATTAAAGTGTTGATTTTAAAATCGGTTTCAAAGAGCAACGCATGTTGTACCCATATGAAACTGATTATTACCAATTCGAAATATATATTTTTCAAATTGGGAGTAAACATTTTAATACGTTTACTAATTGGAAATATATATATTTCCAGTTGAAAATAATCATTTTCATATGGTTACAACATTCGTTGCTCATTGAATTGTATTTTTTGATTACTTTATATGGTTAATTAACACTTCAATGTAGAAGGAGAGTATTCAATGAGTGCGAACCAGAGTTCAATTCGAAATTATGTACCTGATTGAAAAGGTTGAGTCGGAATTAATTGAGAAGCAGAGAATGAAGAAAACGGCGATTGGAAAGGACCTGCGAATTTTTGAGTATCAAGAAATCAACCGCCCAAAGGTGGGCAAAAGATAAAAGAAACATTCCAAAGAGATAGCGGGAGTATAGTTCACACTGAAAAAGCTCATAAAGCTCCAATTCACCCAGGAACGAATGTTGTACCAATTTGAAATTGATATGTTTATTCCCAATTTGATTTTGTAAGATCTCAATTTGAAGTTGTAAAAGTATAGAGTCCAATCGAATCGGATGTGTAGTTTCTCAGTTATTTCGGAAATAACAACGATACCGTGGAAATCACGAAATTTAACACATTGATTTCCTAATACATCCCAAAATTGAAATTGTATCAAACTGAAATTGGATAAATTCTTGTTAAATGCTTGCTTCAAGACTTGTGCAGAATATTTTCAAAAAAAGTATTCAACGAATTCTCGAAAAACAATCTTTTAGAAACAAACTAACCATAAGATCCCAAAAAAATTTCACCCAAAATTGCGCGTCAATATTATACAACTAACTGCAAAGTCTCAATCCAATTCCATCAGTACTTCCAGAAATATTGAGTTACTATCTCGAAAGATTCAAGTCAGTACAACTCCGAGAGCGTTTGGTGGATCTGAACCATGAACGAGTTCAACCGTAGATTTTATGCTCGATCTACCCTGACCTCAAGTCGCTAGTTCATTCCGTTCGAAATTTATCGTGTCCTTTCTCGGATAGACTTGAATTTGACATCGGATAAATCATTGAGTCCAGCCCAGTTGTTTGAGATTATTTCTGGAGAAAATTTGAAAATTACAGAAAATTGGCCGTAATGATAACATGCTGTCATAGTACCATCGCGAAAAGTAATGAATTATGGTTTCAACGACTTTCTTTGATTTTTCTCGAGAATTGAAATGAAAATATTCCAAAATCATAGTCCACAAACTCTCTGCAGATTCTGCATTGAATAGGTTTGTATCTCTCAAGCAAGTTTTTCAGGAACAATATTCATGATATTGTTCCCTTTTTGAATACTGCCTTTTTCTAGATACCCTGTATATAATTGTAGTTTTGGAAAGAAATACCCAGGGTGTTTGCGACACACTGTGGTTTCTTCCTCAATTACTCATTTCGAAAAGTTCGCAGCATGAGTCAATTAATGACGATGAATTCTTTCAGGCCCGAATAAATAATCCTGAAAACTGCCGCAATGAATTCTAAAGCATCTTTTTTACTCTCTAGGTCAGATGAAAAATTGAGATGAATACTTGCATCATCGAGGTGCTTGAGCATTGTGGGGTTTTATCTATACTTATTCATCTTTATCATGGGCCGCAAAATAAAGCTGATTTTTAATAACCCATAAATTCTTATGGTGGGAAGATACTGCCGTGAATTTGTTGATGTTGCCATCAATATGAAATCGTTGGCTGTTTTTAGCCACAGAATAATATGAAGATCTTGGGTATTTTCAATAACATCGTGGTAATGCAGGTTTTATTGAGTTATTTAAGTTGGGGCAGTTTCAACAGAGATCGTCTTTTCAGTATCGCAGAGTTGATGGCCATTGATGGGGTTTGGGCGCTTTGTGCTTGCAACTATAGCGTCTGTTTATGATCGAACGTTTGAGATATATTATGGCAAAATTCAATTTTACTTTTTTTATGATATATGCGTACCTATGTAGGTTTTTGAGTGAAGGTTTGATGGCATATCGGTTTATTGAAACAAGAAACAATTCCATAAAGCTATTCTGTGAACAACGAAATTAAGTTTTCTTATTACAGAAACAATTTAAGGTTTTTTTTGAATACTATTTCTAGCATTTATTTTTTATGAAGGCTTTTCAGATATCTGAAGACATCATATTTGGTAATAAGTTATTTAATTACAAACGATTCAATTTTTATAATATCTCTGAAAATGAAAATCGTTTTAATGACCAAGCGCGTGAAAATCGAAATGAAAGGGATCCTTTTCTTGGAGCAAGCGAAAAAAATCTAGACAAGCAGGAGGGTCAGGAGCTTTTACGCGCTCATTCAAATTCTCTTACTATTAGATCAACACGAAATTTTGCAACTAGTTACGCGTTGATAATCTCCACCAAATTACGAAGTTTCAACGAGATTGCATTCGTATTTCTTGAGATATTGCGGAAATAACGTTCACATTACGAATAATAACGTAATTTGACAGGGAATAGCGCGTTATCATTTCGTTACCATGTCTGTAATTCTCGAATTTTGAGCCGAAAATGGTCTTGAACGATTCGATTTAAGTCCCCGAAGAAGCATCCGTGGTCAAATTCAATTCTGTCCGTCCCTCTGTCCGTCCGTATGTGCTTTAATTTTTTAAGGAAAAGACTCAACGGCTTTAAATTGTCAGATTACGTTTGGAGTCCAAATATCCCGGTTGAGTTCGTTAATGGGTGGAATCGGATGGATAGTTTTGGAGTTTTGAGGTTTATTCTTCGATATCTCATGAAGTATTGACTCGATCAAATTTGAATATCGTAGACAGTTTTGGAATACCTACGCGTAACTTAGAGCAAAATTCTGTTGGGATCCAGTTGTTAGAAAAAAAAAATGTATTCGAAGTTTTTCAAATCATTGATGAAAACTTTTTCTCTCTGAAAATATCAATTAGATTCCAATGGGATTCCGCACAAACCTTAGGGTCCAAATTTCAATTCGATCCGATATAAATTTTCGGAGATATAGGAAAAAAAATACGCCAAATTTCGTTGTTATTTGGAATTTTAACGTTATTTCCGCATTATCTCAAGAAGTACAAACGCAATCAGTAATTGAAATTTAGAATCTGTGAAGTGCGTAAAAGCTATTGACCTCACGCCAGTGCTTTTCTAGGTTTTTCTTATATCTCCAAAAGTAAATATCGGTTCGAATTGAGATTTTAAACATTATTACCAATACTCACTTTAGGGTTTGTGTCGAATATTGTTCAAATCTAATCGATATTTTCGGAAAAAAGTATTTCATCGAAAATTTGAGTTGCGCGTTGGTATTCCAAAACTGTATACAAATTTTCAATCTGATCGATTCAGTACATGAGATATCGAGAAATTATTCTCAAGATTTCGAATGGACTCTTCTTCAAAATTATTCGTCAGATTTCACCCATTAACGAACTCAACCGAGATATTTGAACCCCAAACCTAATCTGACACTCGAGCTGCTTGGTCTTCTCCTTCGAAAGTTAGAGCCCATACGGACGTACGGCCGGACATAATTAATTTTGACCAAGTCGGACGTGATCGTTTAAGACCATTTTTGGCTCAAAATTCAAAAATCACATTGTGACGTAGCGATAACACGCAGTTCCCCAGAACAAGCGCGTAAAAACCAACAGTAACAAGTATCCATTACGCTATTTACAAATGTCCCCGATCTGCTCATTCCGCCTGGAAAATCATACGGACGAACGAATATCCGAGGAAAATTACTTATCAACCCCGCGGCAAACCCTTGCATATTCATGACATGACTCCGGCAAAGTGAGAAGCTCCGCGTTGGCTCCGGAGTCTGATTCTGGACGAGACGAAAAAAAACGACGATTGACATAATGCATTTTCTTCCGACGGGAATGAAAACAGGGGATTTTCATCAACTTTAATAATTATCTCGGGCTGGAAAAGGCTAGATTAACACGTTGTCGCTTGATTTACGGAGACACTGAAAAAATGTGAAGGACGTGAGTCTATTAGAGTCCTGTTCACTTGGTCTTGATGCTCGAATCGAGTCAGTGGCGTGGAAGGCTCAGGGTTAGGTTGGGCAACCGTAAGGCTAAAGACGGAGGGTAATCAAACCGATCAATTATTTTCGTGGAATATATAAATATTCCTTTGGCGAAGTTCATTACATTGTTGGGAATTCAAACGGTATCTTGTTCTTCAGGTGCCGTCTTCTAGCGAAGGTTGAATGAAAATCTGTCATCTGTCGTGTACCATGGCCCTATTTGCGTTGGACTTTACCTTCCATTATGCATAAAGTATTTCTAAATGAACTACAGTATTAGCTGAGGAAATGTAAACGGAGTACCATACATTTTCACTTACGATGCAAGACCCCATATACCTCAGCAAAACTCTGTCTATCCGTATAAGTGAAGTGAATCGAAATTTTGAATAAACTGACATACTCGTAATGGACATTTCATTGAAACATAATTCTTTTTTTTTTGGATATAAATTTACTGATAAAATAATATCAGCCATAGATTATAAGTCAGAAAACCAGTAGGAACCAGTAAATAAAACCTACAATTTCTCGCTGACCAGAAGGGTCTTTCAACAAGGTCCGGCCCTCCTAGCAATGATATTTAAGATCAGGTGAAGAAAGAACGCTACAGGCCTATTATATTGGAGAATCATCTTTCATACATTCCTATTTCTATTCTTTCCATACAAGACTCACCCTGATTCAATTTCAACAATGTCTATAAACGATGTAACAGACTGGATGTGAAATATTTGAGAAGGTGATAATACAGGTCATTACCAACAAACATGTTGAAATGTTCGAAGTTTTGTCTTTTTTGGAATTTTCCTATACCTTGGTCTGGAACGACAAGTCTTACAGCTATAACAATCGAAAGAAAACTAGATTTTTCATTTACCGTTTTCCAGTTTCACTGCAACAACTCCAGCAAGAACTGAAAGAACACAATTGCAGTCGAAAATTTATTCCAAACAAAAAGTCAACCTGAAATTTCATCCTTCAATTTGTCCAAGAACGTTCGATAAAAAATATTAATTCCACAATTGTGTAAACTTGCCACATTTCTCAGCCTTAAAAATATGTGGGATTTTTATCAAGTGAACATCGTTGACGTATATTTTATGAAGTCAGTCGGTTGACCATGAAAGTTTGAAACATTTCATTC
This sequence comes from Myrrha octodecimguttata, assembly GCA_958510865.1. Classification (NCBI taxonomy): domain Eukaryota; kingdom Metazoa; phylum Arthropoda; class Insecta; order Coleoptera; family Coccinellidae; genus Myrrha; species Myrrha octodecimguttata. Next base: position 39,975,371 of record OY294057.1, read on the forward strand.
TGTATAATTAAAAAATGTTCAACTTCCGTCAGATTACTACCAAACGCTGGACTTTCTACATAAGGGTAATAGTAGTTAGGTACGTTTGTAACTAAATGAAACCATAGAGTCCTTGATAAATTTTCGAAATGGAGAACTTTTGAGTAGATGGGTAGGTTGAGTGAGACATTTTGTTGAAGTGATTAGCTTATTCTTGGATGAAGCGGGTTATCACTTTGCCCGAAAGCCTTTAATGTACGATTTCCTCTCGTAAAATGGTCACAAACTACTAGACTGGACTCACTGCTGATGAAATTATTTGACAAACTCAATTGTGGCCGACCGGATGACTGTCTTCGGTTGTCACGATATTGAGCTAGCGACTTGAAACTCTCAGGGTGCCTTGCATTTGAGAACATAATGGAACATTAATTATTGAATGAAATCAACTGAATGATTGTGGAGTTAAACCCATTCGAAATGTTGAGATTATTTATTCGATAACTTGAGTAGTACTGATTGTATCGGATCAAAACTCCGTTGTCAGTTGAAGAATGCGGATGTGCAATTATCTGCAGAATTTCGGGACAATTTCATCATTAGAGCATTTTTCCAAAAACCGTTTCACATTTTTCTTCTATGAAATTCGGCACACATCTTGAAAACATGCGACTTTAGTGAATACAATTTCTGCTCAATTCGGGATATTCATTCCCAGAAATAGCGCGACAAAATAATACGTCTCATCGTTTTGGCAACGAATCAGAAACAACGCATAAAAGTTTTTTACTCGATATCAGGGCTTCTGTAGATTTCAGATTTTTTTCTTAACCAATGTGCCCCATATTTGAGAAACAGAGACACTCACATGTTTTCACAATTGTATAATCCACACTCCACCTCGAGCAGTATTCTAGAAAAAAGCTGAAATAATTTTGTGATGGACGATACAAACAAGATTTTGTTCCCACACTTCGTAAGAGATTTTTTATCAGAAAGTAATTCGACGACTTTTAATGTAGTCTACACCTTATTTCAAGACATTGAAGCCTTCTTTTCGTAGTCGAATATTTGTTCCCGGGCATCATATTTTTAAAAAAAAATTCGTCAAGAGATCCCAGTCGAGAAAACAATGAGTTCTTCAGCAGATAAAATCCAACGAATTGAAGATATACAGGGTGATGCCGGAAGAGACCGTCATATTTTAGGATAAGTTCACACTAGTCAAGACAGTTTCAAAATAAGGTTTGGTTTATGGTTGGCGGTCCTTGTTGAGACTATACAGGGTAATTTGTCTGATTCGACCGATTTTACTCCTATGAATAACTTTGGTGTGCCTCATCCGAATTGGATGAAATGTTAATCGTAGTACAATATCAATGAGTAAATTCAAAAATTCCTTGAATTTTTTCAAAGTACGTTGAATAACAACGTACTTTGAAAAAATTATCAAAATATCAAATTTTGATAATTTCAGATTTGTTGTGCAGGTTGAAAAAACACAATGCGTTTCCAAAACTTCACTATACGCATCAGGTTTAACCATTGTGAGTCATTATTCAGGTGTATTGAAGTTTTTGGCACAACTCCAGTTTTCTGAAAAATATTCTTCAAAAAAGAAAGATTTCGAAATTTCACCCCAACCGATTCTACTTTTTCTGATAACTTTGGTATGACTCATTCACTTTCGATAAAATTTTCAGTGTAGTGCAATATGAATGAGTACATTCAATAGTGTGATAATTAAAAATTAATTGTGCAGGTTAAAAACCACCCTGTACATTGCGTTTCCCAAACTTCTTCATCCGTTTCAGGTTTTACAATTATGGATCATCATTTAGGTGTTTTTTTTTTACAAATGAAGTATTATCGAAATTTCGCTTCAAAGTATGGCACTAGGTAGTAAAGCAGTACATTTTTAGGATGCAAAGCAGCTCTTAATTCCTAAAATAGTCTTTTCAAATTCGTAATTTATATTAAATTGCTCATGTTCCGTATGAAATCATTTAGTTTAGACAATGTTGTTTCATAGAAATAATCCTGTTAAAGAAAAGCGGAGGTATGTAAAAGATTGAAGAATAAGAGCAATTCGATATACATTCTGAATTTGTAACGAATAATTTCTGAACTGACTAACAGTTTTGCATCCTTGAACGATACAGCATCACTACCCAGTGCAGAATATTCTCACTGCTTTTGAGCTAAATTTCGATAATGTTTTTCTTTGAACATTTTTTTCTCGGAAAACCCCAAGTGTGCCAAAAAAATTAAAAACACCTGAATAATGACTCATTATTGTAGATACTGAAACGGATTAAGAAGATTTGGAAACAAGATGTATACAGGGTTTTTTCAAACTGCATAATTAATTTCTAATTATCACAAAAACATACCTGAATTTTGAAAAAAATTTAAGAACTATTGAATTTTCTCATTTATATTGCATGACTCCGAAAATTTCATCAAAATTGAATGAGCCATACCAAAGTTACCCAAAAAAGTAGAATCGGTTGGAATGAAATTTGGATTTTTTTTAAAATTTTTTTCGGAACACCTGAATAATGACTCTTGATGATAGAATGTGAAATGGTTAGCGAAGTTTCGGAAACGCAAAATACAAGGTGGTTTTTTTTCAACATGCACAACCAATCTGAAATTACCAAACTAACAACCGCGTATTTTGAAAAAATTTCAAGGATTCTTGAATTTGCCTATTCATATATCACCAAAATCGGATGAGCCAAACCAAAGTTATTCATAAGGGTAAAATCTGTGCGAATCAGACAAATTACCTTGTATAGTCTCAATAGGGACCGCCAATCATAAATCAAACATTGTTCTGAAACTGTCTAGACTAGTGTGAACTTATCCTGAAATCTAATAGTCTCCTCCGGAATCACCCTGTATATCTGCTTTCCAGGTAGTAACAATGATTCAAAGTCATAGCTAATCGAATCAAATCCCAAACTAGTGAAAATCCTTGAACCAATTTTCTTCAAGATGAAAGAACCAACGCAACAAAATCGTGGGTGTTTCAATCCTTTGATACGCCACTGAATCAATTGCCTTTTTCACGTTCTGGAGCACATCCAACTTCTTTATACGGCGTGAAGAGGAGTCCTCCGGAGTGCCTAGCAAATTTGTCTTAAATATTTATTTTGTTTTCACCCTCCTACGCCACCCCTATAGAAAACGCTCACTGTTTACACATACGTTCTGTTGTAAGTGTATGACATTATGGGATTTTCCCGGATATGAAGGAGTCTAGTCGAGATTCCCTTTATATCCGGAGTTTATTTATCGGACGATTCCTCATAGAGTAAAGCTACCTACATCCGAACTACAGCAGTTACGAATGTTGCTGTTCGGGAACGATGAATATTTTATATGTTAATTTTCTGAGTTCAACAACAGGAAAGTTCAACGCTTTGGTAATACGACTGAAATAATGAACAGTATAATGAGGAATGATCCATTTCAACGGTTATTCTTGGTGAATTATTAGCAATGAATCTGGAAAAGAATGATTTCTTTGCTATTAATTGCAATTATATTTTTGACATTTCTTGCGCCTTCGACACTCTCAACTTCGATTTCAATCTTGATAAGCGTTATAATATGAGCTTTAGGGGAAAATTCTTGGACTGGTTGCGCAGTTTCCTTAATGATAGAACCATATCAGTCGAAGTCGAAGAATGCTTTTCAAGGGGGAGCAATATAGGACAGGGGATTCCTCAGGGCTCTGTGTTGGGGCCGCTTATCTTCCTGCTGTTCATAAATGACTTGCCTATCCACTTGGCTTGTCTTATCTTGACATTGTTTGCTGATGGCAGATCAGTGGTTTTCGCAGCGCAGAGTCGTGGGGAGCTCCAGCAGGCTTGTGAAAGCTTTATGGCAGAGTTTTTGAGGTGGTGTCATTCGAACAACTTGATGGTCAATATCGAAAAAACGGTCTGTCTCTATTTCGGCCTGAATAAGCAAGATAGATATCCCATAAACTCAAGCTTTATGGATGAAATAATAACTTCAGCTAATACTACGAAATTTCTAGGAATCCATATTGACAGGAATCTAAGCAGGTCATACCATATCGGTATTTATCCAAGAAAATTAACAGTGCTTTATTCTTTGCAATAAATAGGCTCAAAGACTCGTTGCCTCGTACCTCTCTCGTTGACATATATTGTGGTCTTGTTTACAGTCACCTTGTATAAAACGTCTTGCTGTGGGGCAACAGCGTAACTGTTTCAAGAGCGTTAGTTGCACCATTGAGTTTTCAAATATTTTTCAAGTATTTGAAAACTTTGAAAAGAATAATTAGATTGATTTTCAATTTGAAACCTGGTTCGTCATGTAAACCAATATTTGATTCTCATGAACTTTTGCCATTGCCTAGTATTTATATTTTGAAATGTCTTGTGTATGCTTAAGAAAATGTAAATAATTGGAAATCACTTTCAAGTTATCATGAATATGAAACCAGAAATTCTCGAACTCTTCTTATACCTAAACACAGAACACATAAATTTGAATGATCTACCCTTTATCAGAGTATTAAATTATTCAACCATTTACCATCCTCAGTAAAGTCTCTGAGTATACATAGGTTCAGAAGGGAAATCAAGATTATGCTTTCATCGAAATGTTTTTATTCGTTAGGGAAATATTTATCTGATCCAATATACAGGGTGCTTCATTAAGAGTGACCACCGGCCGTATCTCGGAAACCGTTTATCCTATAACTTCCGGAAAAAAATTCTAATGACAAAATCGGCCCCTTAAAAATGATTAAAAATATTTTCAAGTGCGTAGTTCCCCACTAGAGGGCGCAACCTATCACTTATAAAATACAATATCATTTTTTGCGAAATATTCTCCAGCTAACAGTAGTAAAAAATAATAATATTAGAAAATACTCTTTCTATTCAACAACTTTTGTTTGAGTAATTTTTCCATATTTCCTATTCGTTAGTGATGGGATGGATACACATTTCTTCACAAGAAAAACACTCTCACTTCTGTATGTGTGCACCGATATTCACGTTATTCGATTTCATTCGAAGGCCATCGAAAGCAGATCACAGAAAAATATGGCAACAACATACCGGGTGATCCGATTAAAAAGTACAGGCTGCTTTATGTCACTTCGTCCTATTTATGCGTTTTACTTGAAAATTTCAAATGCGATGCTATAATTCTAACCGACTGAGAATAAGCCAAGCAACATCACCTTTTAACTTGTTAAAACCGCAGACTGATATCGTTCGTCATTCAAAAGATATTAAATTTTTTTCAATTTTGATCAAAGTTGATCATATCTGTGAGCTTGAAAAAACAAGGAAGTGACCTCATTCGTCATGACAACGCAGCAAAATACTCAACACACATGAAATAACAATGATACGATAAAATAAAACAAAAATAAGCAACAACAAAAATATTGAAAAAAAAAACAACACTTACACCTAATCATTTCAACTATTCAAAATGTCTATCATTATTTTCTATACATAAATTTAGTTTTTCTTTCGTCGAATTGAAACTGGCCACAATTTCAGTATGAGAAAAAGTTCCAGCTGCCTGTCGAAATCTATTTAGCATATCCTCACTTGTAGTGGGGGGTGTTCGGAAAACTAAGTCTTTATTCTCCCCCAAAAATAAAAATCTAATACTGTGAGGTCGGGTGATTTTGCTGGCCATGGTAAAATACTCGTCCAATCCACTTCTTTGAGAAGACGGTATCTAAATATTCCCTAACATTATCAGCATAATGCGCCAGGCAACCATCTTGTTGATACCACAACATTTTCTAAAAAAATTGGAAGATCTTGCTTTACATTTCAAGCATCTTCGCCCTGTTAATGAGTCAAAACTTATGATAGTATCCTCATTACGGCTTCTACGTTTTCTAGTTATTCTTCCAACATCAATCTTCCGAGTACTTTTCTGGAATGACGACGTCTTTCAAGATATCGTATCGGGTATTCCCTTTCAGCTACTGCATTTTCTAAACATTCAAAATGAATATTGAGCATATCATATGCTTCTTCGTTTGAATAATGAGGCATCATAAATTAGTAGTATGCAATCGACCTCAATAAATTTTACAGCTATAGAAACAAAAAATAAACAATATCGCCAAAGCTTACTGGATGTACATCAGCTTGTTTTGTGAGTGACACACATTTTTGATGAGTTTTTCCTGTCACCTAATTGTTTGGATAATGAAACAACTCAATTCCTCCTGCATTCCACAGGGTTGATCAACACTTATCAAAATTTACAAGAATGTTAATATCTCCGAAACGACCAAAGATATCTGTCTGCGATTTTAACAAGTCAATAGGTAATAATGCTCGGCTTACTCTCAGTTGGTTAGAATCATAGCGTTCTATTTGAAATTCTTCAGTAAATAGCACAAATAGGGTGGAGTGACATAAAACAGCCTGTAGTTTTTTATTGGATCACCCGGTATATTGTTGTCACATTTTTCTGTGATCTGCTTCCGATGGCCTTCGAATTAAATCAAATTACGTGAAAACCGGTTCACGCAACAGAAGTATGAGTGTTTTTTTGTGAAGAAAAGTTCATCCATCCCATCACTAACAAATAGGAAATATAGAAAAAGTACTCAAACAAAAGTTGTTGAATAGAAAGAGATTTCCTTATATTATTATTTTTTACCACTGTTAGCTTAAGAATATTTCGTAAAAAATGAGATTATATTTTACAATTGATAGATTGCGCCCTCTAGTGGGGAACTACGAACTTGAAAATATTTTTAATCATTTTCTAGGGGCCGATTTTGTCATTAGATTTTTTTTCTGGAAGTCATAGGATAAACGGTTCCCGAGATACGGCCGGTGGCCACCCTTAATGAATCACCCTGTATACCTAGAATTATCCTTATTTTGTATTTTCTTTTTATCTTGACTTGTCCTATACACTTTGTAGTGTCTTAAAGGATCAATAAAATATAATTATTATTATCATTATTATCTGTTTTGCGCGGATTTTCTGGGTAACGGCGTCTTATCGTTCTGACCAAATGTGTGTCATTTTGAGTCGAAATTGATCTCAAGCGACTCGGTTGGTCTTACTGACGAGGGACCCGATGTCAAAATCGATTCTGTCCGGTCAGCCGATCGTAGGCACGATTAAGTTAGAAGGGTGAACTCCATCGTCTGGTAATTTTCAGGGTAGATTGCAGTCCATAATACGACCGTTGAGTTCGTTAATAAGCCAAATCAAAAATCGGAATTTTCAGGTTATTTTTCTAATGTTTCGGGACCTACTTAAGAGATTCGATTGTAACTTGGCGATTAGAATCTTTGTTGTTGAGATCGTGTGGCAAGTAAATGAACAATTTTTTCATCACATTCCAAAATAATTTAGCACAAATTTTGAACTCTATATTTCACAAAGGTGTACAGAATTTCAGTTTGCTTCGATGACAATTTTCGGAAATAACACGGTTTCGTTGTTATTTTCGAAAAAACTCAAAAAAACTTACTCAGTGATGATAAAACTTTGTAAATGATGAACAGTTTCGTGTGAAATTTTGTGATGATCGGGTCATTACAACAGTTTGAACATAATAAGTTTCAGTTATACGAGTATCTCTGGTATCATTAGGAGGATAATACCCATTCACGAATTCGGCCTTCGTGCTCAAATATCGAGTTTCTGAGAGTTGCTTCCGAAAGTTATTGTGTATAAAATCGGCCTCGAATGGTTATGTACTATACTTATTAAATGAGTTGTGGATCGTGGCGAGCTCGAACTGGAAATTGAAAGATTCGGACGATATTTCGATTTCTCAGGAAAAAATTTATGAGATAGAACTTACAAGTAAGCAGAATAACGCTGTCTTTCGACAAGAGTATTTTCTAAAAATTCTCAAATTCGACACAGCAAGGAATGTGTCCGGCCCATGCACCATTTTGCAGCTCTAGAAAATGGCTTTGGTGATGATGTCTTCTACTGGGATTTTTCACTAACATCACAATAGATCGGTTTATCTATTGCTAGAATTAATTGGTGGCATTCACTAGTATTCCTATTATTTTGTTTTGTTACCTATATGTTTCGCGAATTTTCATTTTCAATTACTTTATACGAGTTGACATGAATTTTATTCTGTGATTCATGAGATAACTATAACTAATTTTTTCGCACTTTTGACAACACCTTGTTTAGATATGTGTTTTATCCTCGTATACTGTTTTGTTGAGAATACTTGATGATGAATATACAACATAATGAAAATATAAAGAATGGATCAGTACGATAGACTTACCTGAGGATAGTCTCCGTATTTCGTCTGATAATCGAAGACATACAAGTAGGAATTTCTGTGCTCAGCAGAATGTAAATCGGCAGTGTGAACTACAGGAGCGACGTACTGAGCATCAGATAGTGCTTCGAGGGTTTCATCCCTTATGTTGATAGGATGCTGTACCGGTCTTTCCCAGTCGGTGTATTCGTTTACTATGGTGGCCAGGATCTCCGATAGGTGGTAGCTGTACGTGTTCCTCACGAAGTTCCTGAGAATTTTCGATCTCCTATCTGCTTCTATGCCATACTGGACATCTTCACCGTTGAAAGCAAAATAAGCTTCTGCTTTCACAACACCCAGAAGGAGGTCATACCTTGAATGGTGAACATAGTATCAAATCGTTGAAGCTGATTTCATAAATGCCAGAATAAAATGCTCATCAATTTCTTTTTTCTTGAATATTATAATTTCTTGTGATAGGAAAGTAAACATTTGGAGAGTTTAAAATTAATTGATGATTTTTTGAAGGAGATAGATAATGAAAAACGTGAAAAGGAAGTGATGAAAATATTGCGAATGATGCTTTTCATTCAAAATCAAAAATTCGTTATGTAAAATTAATTATTACCTAGATAACTTAGAAACCACTGTCTTCCGAAGCAATACACTGTTCAAAATGTTGATGGCATTTTGGGGTTCCACTTTCTCAGGCTGACTCATATCGAATTCTGAATGATGAGAAGATTCGCCTGAAATAAATTGAAACACGCTTTAAAAATCCACTGTACCATGATTTGTTGTAGAAATCAATGTGATGTTTTGTAAAACTATAACAATATCTCCAATTTATGAGCAGCAGGCATGAACATATTAACGAATACAATGGAAAAATTTACTGATTTTCTAAAATTTCCATTCGATTCCAGTAACGTTTTCAGTATACACGATAGGATGCGGACGAATTGTTGTTATTTTATCTTGAAAAGTGCTTCATGTGAGTTGATCGAAAACATCTGGTTGAATCATTAATCGGTAGTAACTGTCGACGAAATCATTACTGTAGAGGTTGATTCAAATAGATTTCAGGGGAACATTACCTTCCACTGAGGAAATGTAATCTATTCATTTCCATCCTTAAAATGTATAACAGAATCCTTCGATAAAAGAACGGAAAATTCTCCATAAATAATCTCAATAAGCTGCCTGGTTCGGGGGAACAGCGCCATATCATCTATCCCAAATGTCTCTAATTTTTGAATTTCCAGCGAAAATTGTATGGAACTACTAGGTAATAGTCCGGTCAACTTAGACAATTGAAATAAAGAAAATTTCGACAGAGCCAAATCTTCGTAGAGACCTTAGGTTTACCACAAGAAATAAAGTGTCAAAAGACCCAATCAGTCCCATGTGCGCTAAGGGACTTATTCGGGGCCCAAGGTCAAAATTTTAGGTTTTTTGGATTTTTCTCGAAAACGGTTAGTTTTATCCAAAAAGTACTCCAAAGCAAAGTTGTAGATCTTAAAATTCTCTATGAAAATGGTCCCCATGATTTTTACTATTTGTAAAAATACACGAAACAGAAAGCAAGTACAACTATCTTGTCTTGCTCCAACATCGGCATCTGCTACTCAACATTTGTTTCGAGTATACTATCAAGTTCAGACATGGCAAGGCAATGAACTGAACCCTGAAGACTGGGGTTGGAAATTGATAAATAATACTTTGGAACCGAGTCGAACTTTACTGCCCCCTGTTCCAGAAAAACTTCTCAACACTATTTTTTGCAATTGCAAGAAAGGTTGTAGTGCCAAATGTGGCTGTAAAAAAGTAGGGTTGTAGTGTTCTCCAGCGTGAACCAATTGCCAAGGTGTCTCTTGCTCAAATGTTCAATTAAATACAAGAGAGGAAGCTTCATGTGATTTTGATGAGGAGACAACTGATTCATCTTCACTTGAACAATTTCTAAGCATTCATCAACAGGAAGGAGAAGAAGAAGAACAAGAAGAAATTGAAGAAAACATGATGGTTGAAGTTGAATATGAAGAGTATGAGTCAGATTAAAGTAATAAAAAAAGTTAGAACGACAGTTAAACTCAGTAACCCATATCAATAATCTTCATACTATTAAATAATTATTGTTCCTGAAAATAACGTCATAAAGGTTCGTGGAATAGGCCTACTGGGGATATCACGGTTAAAAAACGCGCCAAGTACACTACCTCACCGGTGGTATGGAAATGTGTGCATATTATGTGGAACGTGATTCTTACAAGCGCAATATCTGGGAAAAAGTGGGTCTTAGGGAAAAAATTGTGAGAACCATTTTTATGAAGAATTTTAAGATCTACAACTTTGTTCTGAGGTACTTTTTCGATAAAACTTACTGTTTCGAGAAAAATCCAAATAACCTAAAATTTTGACATTTGGTCCCGAGTAAGTCCCTTAGCGCACATGGGACTGATTGGGACTTTTGACACCTTATTCGTTGTGGTAAACCTAAGGTCTCTACGAAGTTTTGGCTCCGTCGGAATTTTATTTATTTGATCACCATTTTATGTCTAAATTGACCTGACTATAAAACCCACTAATGAAAGGTAGTAGTCTGGCCATCCAGCTTGCCACATATGTGCTCTGAATATTGTTTTTTCAATAATTCGAAAAATGTCTATCAGATCAAATTGATACTTGGTTTGTAGGTGTGCACGGACGATAAGAAACTTCGTGGGTAAACATTTTGGAAATTCTAATTTATCTGTAACTGTACCTCCGATTACGTTTGAGATTTCCTCGAACCTTCAATCCGCTATTCTATAACAGGAGACCATATTGCGCTCCATGAGAGTTGTATATTCTGAAAAATCGTTTCCATTAGCCACCAACGAATAATTTAGTATCGTCTTTGAACGGAAGCGGTCAAGTCATCTGCCATTAGATGGTGCGGCCATTCACAGTGACTTTATATGTTAAAAGTAACTGAGTAAATTACACCTTATTAAATATCGCAATTTTTCCAATATTCTCTAAAAATGAATATCAGATCTAGTTGTATTCGGCACTTTATAGATAAATATCGTCTCCGAGATTTCTGCAAATTTTATCGAAATATGACAGATAGTTCAGAACAAATACTGTGTTCAAGAAGAATTCAGCAAATTCTTGAATGCTTTTATATATTCGTTTAACGGTATGATTCGAGAGTTAAACCTAGGTTGGACTCACTGGTGCCGAAGCTGATGTCCAATTTATTTCTGTTTACTAGGCCGTAGGTTTGTTATTCGGCAAAATCCACCCAAAAGTTAGGGTTGATGAGATGAATCGATTCGAAATTGAAAAGATTCAGAGATTTTCAAATAAATGCTTCCAGGCGTTGATTTATTCCCTAATATATTTAACCCCTGTGGACCTGAAACTGGGTACTCCGCAAAAACATTTACCAACTAAGGCTGAAATTTTCGGGTATAACCATCGGAAATTGCGGAGAATGGAATATCTGTATAATCTGAGGTTCTGCTTAGAAATGGGGTCTAACCACTGGCGCTTATTTTCCCTCTAGAAACTAAAATGTTTCTGCTTCAGATATGTAACACTTCAATGAATTGGAGTCTCTTCTCACGCGCTTGTTCTGGGGAACAGCGCGTTTTCTCTTTGTCCAAATGTCTGTAAATTTAGAATTTTGACTGAAAATTATATCTAACGATTCGGTTGAAATCCCTGGAAAATAATCCTTGATCAAATTTAATTATGGCTGTCCGACCATTCATGAAGAAAAGTACTAAGCTACTTGAAATTCTCAGACAAAGTTTGAGGTCAAAATATTTCGGTTGACTTCGTTAATTCGTTAATAAAATTTCATTTTTAACTAGAAATATTGTGATTATTCCCCTTCATATCAAGAAATACTGTACAGATCAGATTCAGTTCTATTCGACGTTAACAGATATTGGAGAACAAGTTGTTACATTTCGTGACTATTTAAAATTTTGAGATCAATTTCTTGATATCTCTGAAACAAAAACAACACTTAACTGTTGGTTGAAGAATGCTCACAAAATACTCTCAGCAGAATTTTGTGAGTATCGTACGGGTAGATAATTCCGAATTAATTGATTATTTTCCGACAATTTTCCAGATTTTTGTTAAGAGTTCCAAAAATGCAGATCACACCAGATTAAAATAGATTATTTGATTGAAAAATTAAAGCTTGAAGTCTCATGCAGAATTGTGTGGGGGACAATATGAAGAGGAGATCGCCAAATCTTCCAGTCGCAAACTAGAGTTTTTTTTTGCATGATCAATATTTGAATAGGTAAAGGTTCGTGACCTCACGCCAGATCTGTTCTAGGATTTTTTCTTGCTATTTCAAGAGTAGACTAAAATTAAAATTTCACATGTTGTAATCAAGAACAGATTGAATGGGATGAGAATTCTTTTATTTCTTCTAGTGGATTAATTGTCTGCCTTGCGTCTGCTAGTATCCTTATGAAACAAGACGGCTCTGCCTGAGACACTAGACTAGCATCCTCCAGTCTTTAGAACACGAAAGTTTAGCTGTTGGTAATTGGAAAGTTCCTCATACCTGTTCTATAATTAAATAATTCTCATTTCGCGTATCCTTTGTGAATCCCGAGCATTAATAGTGACGACTACACACTCCCAATTAAACGTCGTTAGGGGGATACGTCTAAAGAGAAGAATATGTTCGGAGATTGCTTTAATTACTATTGAAACCTTCACCGAACATCTCGTTTGGTGAAGCCATTTTCTTCTGACTGAAACGTTCGCCGTTTCTGTGGAAAGACACGTTCCAAATAGCGTAGAGTTAGAATTAGAGATTAAAGGGATGCATACGCAGTAGTTTCGGTTCATATCTTGCGGAAAATAAACGTTGAACCAATTGGATCCAAAAAATATTAACGAGCTTCGAAATAATATTATGATACTTTGCAAAAGTGAAAAGGCATAACTTCGCGAAAGTTCAATATTTATTTTTTGTAGCTCGTGTCAAAACTCTCACTGAACCAAACCATACAGAGTCATTAACAAAACACATAAGAATCGAAAACAATATTCAATGGAAAAGGGGGTTGAATCACACCTTATATCAAAGATTATTCGATTGCCTTTTCATGAAGGTCAGGTGTACGGCATATCGACAAGGCCACCGAATTTCCTTCAAAAAAGATTTTGCATTTTTTCTTGTTCGCTGATGTCATGAACATAGTAATATCCAATCCAGATATTGATAGGGAATCTAGTTGTATAATTAATGTGTTGGTGAAACTGATACATTAAGGAATCAGATTGATGTAGACACACTTAATAATAATATTAATAACAATAATAATAATAATGATAATAATAATAATAATAATAATGATGTTTATTTCCAAAATCCAAACGTATACATACATACCATATACATCATCAGAAAAAAATACTGTAAAAAGAAACGAAAATTTTTATTCAGTTAAGGCAAAGAAGTACTCCTGAAATGTATGAGGCTCAAGATCAACTAATAGTTTATGTATTTTTCCTTTTGAAGACGTTTTGGTTGCTTATTTGCTTCAATCTATGACTGTCAGTCTATGAATAGGGTAAATATATTCGTAACTACTACTGCTGTAAGAACGAGTGGTTAAGTTTTCCCTGACGAATTATCTGTTCTTGAAGAGAAATAAAAGACATTCCTCAACGTGTACCGCTACAAAGGTTAACGAACCCCTACAAGATGCCCTAAAACCTAGATTGTTAATTATTCTCACTATCCCTTTTTGTATTCTGAATATTCTCCCTGAAGTTCTGGTCATAAAAAATGATACCATATCTAAGAAGTGACTCGAAGTTTGAGAAATAAATTGTCTTTTAACCATTTTCATCTAAATATTACTACATCACCCTTGAAGAATAACACACCGAGCTCAATTGCTTTTTAAGTTCATCAAGGTGTATCTCCCATGCTAAAGTTTTATCAATTGTCAGTCCCAGGAATTTTGCATCAGTATTAACATTTATATCTACCCCATTCGAATTATTCTGATTTGGATAATCAAAGTTATTTTTCTTTGTTTTGAAAAAACCACCATCAGTTTTACATTGATTCAATAAAAGTCCTCCATTTAAATTCCGATCTGATAAAGCTTCAAAAATATTATCTGATGCAACAATTAGATTATGTAGGTCCTTTGCAGATACTACAATATTTGTATCATCACCATAGTCACAAAAAAAACATTCAAACTAACAACGGATATAAAAAATGATCTACTATGCTAATTTCTAACTGATGAGTTATGAAATTATTTTCTCGGGTAGCTCCACGCAATCAGAACAGGTATTAATTACTCAAAGAATTGCCCTCAGAGCAATGGTTCGGATTGGGTATCGAGAAAACTGCAGAGGGAAGTTCTAATCCAACAATATACTTACACTTCCAGGCCATCTCATTTCTAGAACTCTTTTATTTTTCACAAGAACAAGCATTTCTTTGAGGAATATAGAAATGTTAAAAACACTAGACGAAAATGCGAATATTTCTCACCATCACATAAATTGTCTCTTACCGAATGTGACCCAAGGTATTCGTCCATAAAGCTATACAACGTGCTTCCTATGTATGTTACCAACCTAAAAGAATTCAAATCTTTCTGCAAGGCCATTTATTCATTTAATGTTGAATCTGAGCCTTACAACATTTTAACATTCAAAGATTTTTGTACTCCTTCATGATTGTCTATTCTGAGATGTTAACTTGTTTTGGTTTATTATTTGATAAAATCAAATTATCAACCTTAGTTATCGACCGAAAAAAAAAATTACCCCACCTGAAAATTTCACAGTTTACATTTTGGAGTATATAGGTTTGAATAAACTAATAAAAAAACGATGTAAAGTTTACACAAGGGTTTATTATTTTCTCAGTCAAATAACCCAATATACCTTTGATATCTCAAAAAACTTATATATTTTGCATAACTCACTGGTTTCTCACAACACAGAAACCAATTCCATGAAATAATTCATGTGAACATTGAAATCTCAATAAATACACTTGTATAATTGAATAACATTTCCACATGCAGAACGCTAACTGAGTAGCAAAATTTAAAATAATATTTTGAATGAAGAGACGTTCCACAGTCGTTTCACCTCTTTGAAAATCTTACTATTTTCCACAATTATTGAATGTCGTGTCGGTATTCTACAACTGAAAATGAACTTCAAATCAGAAAGGGATTGCCCTTTTTGAGATATTAGGGAAATAACCTCAATATTCAAAATGGTTACGAAATTTTTTGCCAATATCTGCACAAATAAATATCGGTCAAACTGAAATTTGAAACACTGTTTCTAAATGTTGACTCTGAAACCTGTACCAAATTTCATTGAACTTTGATGAATATGTATCCGAAAAAAAATGTTTAAAAAGAAAATTCGATTTTTTCCAATACAATTCTCACGAAATTTCGCATTAAATCCAGTATCTATATTTCACAATTAGTCATGATGTTTCAATCCGAACGCGTTCGTATTTATTGATACTGAGGAAATGAACTCAATCTTTCAAACTATCACCATTACGTAAAACAAAATTCGAGACTTTCCGCTAATATCAAATGTGTAAATGTGATTTCTACAAGGAGTGAATGAAAAAAAAGAGGTACTTCAGTGTGGGTTTTTTTATTAATAAGTCGAAAACCGAGCGCTTTCGGCCAGTCAACAGGCCATCATCAGGGTTTTCCCGTCCAGGAATTATCCCAAGTCACAGTAAAAAGGAACGGCACAGCAAACGACAACAATAACGTACATTCGTGGTGGTCAAGTTAATAAAATCAACAAAGTACAAGAAACAGCGACTAAATTACATGAATAAACAACATGACAGCTACAACCTACAATCTACCTACCTACAACCAAGGTTGTAGCTGTCATGTTGTTTATTCATGTAATTTAGTCGCTGTTTCTTGTACTTTGTTGATTTTATTAACTTGACCACCACGAATGTACGTTATTGTTGTCGTTTGCTGTGCCGTTCCTTTTTACTGTGACTTGGGATAATTCCTGGACGGGTAAACCCTGATGATGGCCTGTTGACTGGCCGAAAGCGCTCGGTTTTCGACTTATTAATAAAAAAACCCACACTGAAGTACCTCTTTTTCATTCACTCATTTCGATTTGGTGTGCACAACCTTCCTTGCTGTATTTCTACAAGGATTCAACTTTGTTCTGGAAAATATTAATGAAATGAGAAAAAACTCAACCTTCCTGTGCAATTGATTTGAAAAAAAAATTTTCCACAGTGCAGATATCCGATTCACTTGGTTCACAAAATATCCACCACACAAACTGAAAAACTAAAGTTATTTTCAACAACATTTCTGTAACAATTAAATATATCGTGAACCTCATCAGGTTGAATTCGAAAGAATAATTCTAGATTATGAATTTCGTTCGTTGTTATCGTTGTCAGATACACTCAACCAAGAGGGTGTCAAATCCGAAAGTCTGTTTGATGTAAAGACGTAAAATTCAAACGAGTAGTTTGCCGACAACCAGATGAATGCGGAATATTTTTGTCTACGCTATATCCCTTGTCTTAGGTCACGACCCGGCACAGACCCCATTTAGAACAGGTAGATAAATAATCGGCTCTTAACTTTAGTCTAAGGCTCCAACCCTCAGTATTAGATTCTCGACAATCGACAATTGATGTAACCAGTAACGGATATCCACATATTGACGATAATTGTACTACGCAAACCGAAATTGATGGAAACCTCCGATCAACCGAATTTTTTGGAAATCTGCAATATTTTAAATTACGCTACTTAATTCGCGTAATAAAATAAAAGTTTAATATAAGATATGAATGAACTTCATGAAGAAATTAAATCTTAAATCCCGTAATCCGCAGGGTGATTTCTATAAATAATAATTTGATCCGATTTTCAGTAGTTATTTTCAAGATATTGGGAGAGAAGACACGAAAATATTTAATCTGAACTACTTACGATTATGGAATTGTCAAGAACAACGATGGGGCATTTGCAAATTGTGTTTATAAAATAATAACGCATCCATAAAAATTACTGGATGTGTTGAAAATTTGGTGATCAATATTTTCATCTACTTTTAGATGTATGATTCTGGATGGAAAGTAAACCGATTATTCCAGTGAATTCCAATCTTAGAACCGAATGCGATGATGTAATTTTCGACATTATTGGAAATTTGCAGCGTTTTTCTTTATAACTCAAGAACCCCTGGTCGGAAATCATCTGGGTGAAATTTTTTTGGTTTAGTTTTGCAACAGTAATCAACGTTCAGAGTTTCATGAGAATTCGGTGGTAAGTTTTCGAGAAATATTTTTTTTTCCCCCAACCCCCCATTTTGAGCCCCTAGGGTACACCAATCCTGCTGAAAAGCTTGGAGGATCAATCCCGAGCGACACACGATTTTTCTACCAAGTTTCGGTTCAGTACTTTCTGAGAAAAGCCCCGGACAACGGACGGCGGACAGCGGACGGCGGGCGGACGGATTTTTTTTTATTAGTATATTCGAATCTACATACTCCAAAACGTAAACTGTGAAATTTTCAGGGGGGGTTAAAAATTTTTTTTTGTTGGTCGATCACTAAGGTTTATTATTTGATTTTATCAACACTTGGTAGAAAAATTGTGGGTCACTCGACATTGATCCTCCAAGCTTCTCAGCAGGATCGGTGTACCCTAAAGGCTCAAAATTGGGGGTTGAAGGAAAAAAAAATTTTTTTCGGAAACTTTTTTTGAATTCGAAATCACCCACCCTTTATGCTCCACGCCCCCATACTGTTTTTTCAAAAAAGTAATATATGGATTGTGATATATTAAATGGAAGTACATTGCATTGCATATTGAGTGGCGTGACTGAAAAAAAAAATTTGGTAAGGTATTTTTTTATTAGATAATTAACAATTTGTAATTGGTGTCAGGTTCTTATTCTTGAAATAATAAATATTGAAAAATATCTCCCTACCCTTTTTATTTTCGAAGTTTGAGAAATGCATGCAGTTTTAAAGTTGGGGGTTTATATCCTTAATTCTCAACAGTTATCATCAAAGATAATTCGATGACCAATTCAGTTATGTGAACGAAAATGAAAGTTAATTATTAATTCAATTCAAATTACAAATCCATGGGTTCGAGGATTTCCCTTAGTATTAAGGTAAGTGTTTCTGAGGCAAAAATTCATGTTGAGAATTATAGTTAGATTTTAGAGAATCTTGTTGAGGGAATTTTGAAGAGAACAAATTTTCAACATCATATGGTCTATACATATATAGGGTACTCGTTTTCATGAAGGTTCAACCAGAATACTTCCAACAATATTTGAACTGTAACAACACTAGGCTATTTAATGCTCTACTCCAAGCGTTGAGGAGGACATCCAACTGCGAAGTTTTCAAAATTATTCTGTATCATGCAATTGTTGACTATGAACCATATTCTTTGAGTGAAATTTTTGATTTTATTAAAGTGAATTGTTTCGAGTTATGTATTCTGTTTTGACGAAACCAACCTTATTGTATTTCAATAAGCCTTTGATTGAATGAATGTATTATTATTATCATTAGTAATGAATGAAGGAATAAAGGTCTGGTTACAGTACCCTCCCTTATTTCCTAATTTTTCAATGAAGAACGGCATAAGCAATTCTACTTTGGGCCACATCGCTGAATAGGTAATCAAATTACTTTTCACTTGATGTATCACAATCCATATATTTCCATTCGAAAAAATAAAATGCTTAAGTGGAAAATATCAAATTCCAAAAAGCACAGGATAAATTGGTTTTGAAATAAAAAATCGACGGGTGCGAAGATATTCCTTAATAATTCTTCGCACGAGTATTATTGACGAGTTGCGTTACTTTTTTGGCACGCTGCATGAGTTTTATTTAAGGTATCAATGGTATTGGGTTACTTAACTGAGAAAATTTTTTTCGTAGTCTGTATTGACATTAATGTGGGAAATAAATATGCTATTATTATTTAAATGTGGTTTTATTCAATGCATAAGTATCAACCACTAATGGTCGTGAACAACATTGATACCCCATGGTAATTTAATCCGCGATCTATTTCAAACTCCTTCAATTACCGAAACTGAAACCGTCATCCAACGTTCGTATTGAGGAGTTATTTTCTTTCATCAGAACAGTTCCAAGAAGGGACACATTCGGAAAAACGATAGGATTAGAGATCAAAGCGATGCGGAAACGAGGCAAACGAGTTATGCATGTTATTATTTCAATGGAAAGGATCGTTTGGGAAGGATTCCTTTGAGTCTGAACGTGTTCGACGATATTATTATGTTTTGGGTCCTTTTGATTATTTTTTTCTGTGGAACGAGGGTAGACGCCTGAAGAATTCATTAACATCACAGGTTCTGTGGAGTTCCGGGTCGAGTGCGGGACCATTGTATCATTGTTGGTTACCGAATTGACGCGGCGTATTCCATTCAATTGTAATTGTCCTACAGGAAATGCGAAATGGAGTTTTTGTGAGTGATACTGTCGGAATATGTGTGAATACCCTTTTTAAAGGAGAAGTAGATAGGAAAGAGAGGAGGAACGTACTGTTGTGAATGCTGTATATAACTTTTGAGAATGAATATTCGTATCAAGATCCAATAAAAACAATCAGATAAAATATTATAAGGTCCTTTCAGTTCCCACCAACGGTGTATTTGGCCATGTCACTATTTAATTTATTACTTTCTGTGGTTTCTATTCTAACCTCCAAATCTATTGATTCACTTTTCAACTCCTAGCAGGCTTTCACAGGAATAATGTTCAATCTGAAGACAATTGCTTGTTCCTGGTAATTTCTTGGTGAATTCAGATGAGTTGATATTCCTATTGCTTTTTATTTTTTAGATTTAACTTCTTTTATTGATTTGAGATCCTCATCCAGTTCAACCTCAAGATGATTGAAATTCTCCTTTTCGGGTTATACGTTGAAAACGACGATCTTTTGCCAATGTATAGTTTTGACACATTTTTCTCAAAATCATAGTAGCTTTGCCTTTGTCAAAATTTTTTCAAAAATTATGCTTTTGCAGTTTTCTTCTTGGAGGTGACTTTTCCTCCTTCAAAACCATCCTAGGAAATTCAGTCATATTTTGGTACACATTTCGATGTCCCATTTGCTTATGTTCGCATTCTCTTACCTACAAATTGTCACGAATATCTACCTAAATGTTAGAATTTTTCAAAAGTCCCAATCTCATCCGCCTAGTCTAGAATACCCAAATTTCTGTTAACATTTGCTAAATTATACTTTCAATGAATGAAGCTTACCCCATTTCTAAAATTTTGCTGGAAATAGGTTCCTTAGTAAGTGCATAATATGCACATTATTGGCCGAGACCTATTTTTCATCACAAATTTACATTTTCTTCACAGTTTTACATATAATTTCTGCTTAAAATTGCTATTCATGCTTGATTTTAGCATTTCATAATATATTCCATGAAATATCAATCAATACACTTTCACTACTTTTCGACTAGATATTACATTCTTAAAATTCAAGGTATTTATAATAAGTTTTAACGCGCTTGTTCTGGGGAACAGCACGTTATCATTTCGTCACGATGTCTGTAATTTTCGAATTTTGAGCCGAAATTGGTCTCAAACGACTAGGTTGGACTCACTGATGAAGAATCCGTGGTCAAAATTGATTATGTCTGTCAGGCCGTCCGGCCGTGTGCGCTCTAACTTTCGAACGGAAGGACCTAGATTTTGAAATTTTCAGGTAAGGTTAAGATCCTGAATATCTTGGTTAAGTTCGTTAATGGGCCAAATCTGTTGAATGGTTTTTGTGCTACAGCCATTTGAAACTTTGATTTTTCAATAACTCGAAAAAGATTCATCTGATCGAAATAAAACTTGGTTGGAATATGAATAGTGATAATAAGAAGAATTATCCATGATATAGTTTCTTGTTGGGTTCATAAGTTCAACCTCAATCCGTATCATTAGTTGAACGAATTTTCAGTAGTAATATGTTGCTATGTAGTGTTGCTTGAAAATATTATCCTTAAGCAATAGGCTTAAAAGATTCTCTATGACAACATTTTGAGGATTTATCAAGACTTGAGAGGTATTCGATAAGATAAGGTATCAAGTATCGAGAGAACTTTCTGCGGTTTATCCTAGTTAAGTTGACCTGACGATCAATAACAATTGTGAAACAGCTGTAGTCATTCTACTTGGATCCGCTTCTTCGGTGTAGGTGTTTTGGTTGATTGGATGATTAGCTCTGATCAAGGGGGAATATTTGTTGATTTATCGACGGATATTCGTCCTTGTGATTATGTTATTTATTATTACTGGAGCTCTTTCTTCTCTGTGAAACCAATTCCAATAAGATTTTACTTTGTAGATTTCAAAAAATTGATTGTCAAGGTGATGCTGAATATTTATTTTTATTCAACAAAACTACAGTTATGAAAAGTACAATTGGTAAATGTTAATTGAAAGAAGAGATTGCTGAAGTTGATGGGTTGTCATTTTCCAATGTTGAAGAAATTCCTCGCATGGTGTTGATTATTTCACCGTGGCATTCTTGGTCAATATTTGAGTACAGTTTTATTGGATAAAAGCTGCTGTGTCCGGTTATTTTTATTGATTGCTATTCAGGAATTCATTTATTTACCAATTGGCTTACTGCAGTTGATCTGTTCGATTGAGTGGATATCTTTTTACACTTAGTGTCCAAACCAAAAGCTTGCGCGGATGATTTGGTCCACATATTAATTGTGTTCTTGCCTACCGGAATATTGTCAAACCATGTGTCACCTGCAGATTTCCAAGGACAATTTGGTCACAAGACAAGGCGACTGGAATTAATATTTTTCCCAGTTGTGGACGAAAATTTATGGAACAACCGAACAGGGCATGCACTTTCGTTTGCAATATTGGGAACAAGTAACTTACTATTTTTACAATTTTTCCATGTTTTATCGAATAACTGATTGTATTCAATTCTGTTGATTGGAGTTCCATCATTATTTTTCTCAACCTTGAAATAATTTATAAGGCAATCAGCTGTTTGACCACCTCGCCAAGCTAACTCAACAGCTACTATATGGTAAAATTTTTTCTGTAAACCTTCTGGTGTACGTTCATCGCATAATTCAATGATTCTAGCCAAATCACTTGAACTCAAATTTGCTGAACTGCATTTTCGCTTGATTGGATCCTGCTGTAATCTTTTACGTTTTAATTTCTTGCATCTCGCGCATTTTTGAATATAACACTGGTAAACGGATCGAATACGATTTTGTAGTCATTGAAGTATTTTTTCTGGAGTAGCTTACTCGTAGTATTCTAAATTATTTTTACAGTCGCTTCTTTATATTCAGTTCCGTCAGCTTTTCTCATATTTACCGCACAATCTGTCAATATATTAGCCAAATTAGGCAAGCTCGTTTCAGCATTAAGTTCGTATTCTCTGGTCGCACAAAACTCTAGAAATATTTGCTATACATATTTATTTGATTTGGTTGTATATTTTGGTATATTACTAGATATAATATCCTCAATTGCATCGTCAGATACATTACCAAATCTTCGGCGACATTTTTAAACCAGTTGATAGTTTGACGATTAATTTATTTTTATCAAAAACTGGATAATCCCCTTTGTCGAAAACACCAAACTGAAAACATCATATATGTAGGGTATTCACACTGTAATCCATAGTGGATTGGATGAAATTTGACACATGACTCAAAATTAAGCGATTTGATTGGTTACTATAGTCAGTAGAAAATAGTCGTGAGTATCATAAGGGCATCTAATTTTTCCGAAAAAAATCGAAAAAACACGTTGCTAAGTAATATTTTAACAAGAAGCATGAGTGCTGGTGGCAACAAAAATCTGAGTCGAAGACGAGGATTTTCGCACTTGCACGAATGCTTTTTGTTAAAAAATATTTCTTTGCGATGTGTTTTTCGATTTTTTTCACAGGAAAAATTAGATTCCCGAATGGTATTTCATGAGTAACAGATTATTCTGCATGCATTATGTATAGGTATTAATTTGAAAACTGAAAACAGGTACATAATTAATTACGTTTGTTTTCGAAGGTATTGTGATTTTTGGTGACAACAACTGTCAAGTTTTGCCGCGGTTAAACTCGAATAAACTGCTGATAGCTCCTGCCAAACAGTTTTTCCACCTAGAAACTATTTGTTATTCAAAATTGCATCTTGGAATTTAATTCAGTTCAATTCCACTCCAACAGATGGGGCAACATCGCTTTCAACCGCCAACCGGCTCACGGGCGTGCAACATCGTCTTCAACATCGTTTCCTCTAACCACGTTGGCCGTCTATAGGCTCCTTCACGGCTCACCGAGTTTTTCACCTAACATGCGACGTCAACAGGCTCTCGAGTTCCGATACTTTATTCGACATGTAATAAAATTGCCTCCTGCGAGGAATGTCCTATTTACTCAATTTCCCGTCGCGTCCCCGGAAAGCAATTAACAGAGTCGCCCCTGTCAGTCTCCAATTTACAACGAGCGTACGACAGGAAACGCGCAACTTGGCGTGAATCAATACTCAGCTCGGTCCAGCATAATTGGACAGGGACAAAATTAAGTTTCGGAGTAATTTTCAGGTGGGAGAATGGAGATCTTTATGGACTTATTCCCCGAGTTGATAGAAGGTAATGATAAAGTCGTTTTCATTAGGCGCTGATCTCAACAGAAATTGGAAAATGATTTTTAGATTCTACCTTGGTGACACTTTTGTGGATGTTCGTGCTTCACTGAAATGTATGGAAACGTTTCAATCCTAGAAACAAACAATCTTATAATTAATAAATATTTCTTTAGTCCTTGGATGTCAAAAGCATATGAATGGTGAAGAAGTAAGTCCTTTATGATTGCCAATGGTTGGATAATTAGTTTGCTGACAGAATCCAAAGACTCACAATTAATGATCTTGAAGCTTTTCAAGGTTTGCGAGGTAGCTTCAACCTCTTTGGGAGAGTCACGTTTCGTCCCGGCTTAGTTTGGGGGAACCCGTCAGGGCATGCACCAAATTAAGCTGTTTACATGCCTACGTGAGCGGACACCCGTTGTGCGGATCACAAGGGATTGTACTAGACCGTTGGGGATGAACGTACTTACGAGATATTGAGAGGATCCAACAGAGACAGCGTGCGCGCTAGCGCCCCCTGTACGTTGACCGATGATGTGGCCAAGCGTTACAGAAAGGTAACGTAGGGTACATAAGACGCAAGGGATGGTACTGCGCGCGCGACTTAAGTAAGAGCTGAGAGAGGGCGCTCGCTACAATCTGTTGGTTGATATGATCCTCCAGATAACAGACAAAGGGATTCCACAAAGTAGTTGGACATTGTAGCACTGTGTGATATATAGATGAACCTATGATTTAATTCAGGGCAGTTCTTGGGACGAAAAAATACATAATTCAAGTCGGTTTTGGTCAGAGAAAAACTCGTTTCAATTTTGCAAATGTCAATTTATTCCATACTCCAGGGACCCTATTCTTGAATAGCGGAAGGAAGAACATAGGCGTGTCGACGCTGTCGTCAAGAAAACGCGGTGCATTTTTGATAGAACGGTAGACAACGTTCATTCCATCACATTCAAGAATAGGGTCCCAGTCTTATTGTACAGGAGTGATAACCTTGTTTTTACAAGGCACTGATCTCTAACGGGAATTGTAAAACGTTTAGATTTTTTGTATCAATTCGATGACACGTTTCACTCCTCGAACAAGACAAGGTTTTGATTGAAAATATTTGTGTAGTACTTTGATTATCACAATGGCAAGCGAATGAAGGAATTGCGCCATCTATGGTTAGAAACTGTCTGAAAAAGTTATCTGACAGACTACAGATAGTCACGAATAATGGATAGGGATAGCACAAAGTTCAATAATAGGACATTGTGACATGATATATTGGGTTACGGGTATTAATACGTTTTAAATGGGGGGGGACTACTCTGGACGAGTAAATACACTATTTAAGTCTGTTTTCTCGAATATTTCAACAAAAACTTCTTTAATGACTAGATTGGACATACTGATAAAGAATCAGATGTTTAATTCAATTGTGTCCAGCCCATTGGACGTTTCAGCAAACTGAAACTTCCAAGGTTTGTTGTGAATAAAAATGTGATCAGTAAGTTTGTTTATGAACAAAGTTTTCGTTGCCAAAGCGGTCACTTACGTATTGTCCCTCCCAAACGCAAGTTTACTTTCTGAAAATATTGAGATCTTTCCTTTTTATGGTCCCTACTATGTACCTTCAAGCTATCATTTTTTAATCCAATACTTGATTTCAATTCGATCCGATCTGTAATTTCGGAAATATTCGTAAAATAAAAATTGGAATGAGGATACGACCGAATGATTTGGATGGATCATATCTACTCACGAATTCAGCCTTCATAATAAAGCCCCAAGCCAACCCTAGTAAATCTGGTCTTTGAGTAGTTTCTTTCGGAAGTTGTTGCGTTTACAGCTGGACTAACCCCCTATCCTGAATACAACAACCAACGAAATAATCTACATAGAGATTCGATGATTATAGAGTAGGTTTGCACTTTAATAACGGAGGCCGAATTCGCGAATTTGTAATATTTACTCAATGATAATTTTCAATCTATTCAAAATTTTATTTTTCCCATATATTTCCAGAAATAGAGACTGGATCAAATCGAAATCCAGTATTTGATTGAAACATTACAGCTTCAAGGTTCAGGCAGAACTTATGACTAGAAGATCATAAAATTTCGGAATATTGATTGTATACTGCGGCATAATTAGTTGCATTTCATATTCTTCGATATTGAGGTCCACACCTCTTCTTCGACTGTCGGGTGTGTGAATTGATTCTTCTCGAAGTCTATTTGTTTATTATCGACCGAAAAAACTTTCTGTTTATTTTCGCTGTTGAGTCGACCGTAAACACAATAACCTCAAATTTATCTGTTGAGGTTCTTACAGCTTAATCCGTCCCATATCATTACTCACTCAACCCACAACTTGATTGATGATTCCAATTGAAGTCTAATGTAAGTTATTTTACACATAGATCACAATAAAAGAAGAATGTCTGATGGAACTACACATAAATAGTTCAAAAATCACCATTCAAAAATATGACTAACTGTTGGATGTCCTTAGAGTGAACTCACCTGGGGGCTCTCCTGTGTCAATAACAACTCCATCAACGCTAGGTCCAAAAGCAAAAGAAAACTCTGGTGCTGTCACTGGCGTCGACAAAAGGGTTTCTAGGGGTTTTTCACGAAGGCACTTGAGTAGATTCGGATGAGGCAGTTCTGGGGAGCAGTTAGCGTGGATGGCTACCTGAGCGGCGTACCTTGAAGGTTCCTGGATAAGAGCCCACGGCGATAGAGCTGAACCTGACATCAATATCGCTCGATGAAAAAGAACTCCTGGAACAAGAAATATAAGTCATATGTCGAACTGTTTTGTGGAGTATAATAATAATAATAATTTTATGGATCCTCTGAGACAAATAAATGTATAGGATAAATCATACAAACAAAACAAAAATAATAATTACAAAATGATTACTTCATCATTGAGATAATAGTTCACTGAATAATGATATTTATTTAACATTAGCTTTTTAATAAAATTCTTGGATCTATTCCTATCAAAAGATCGAATGTTGTTGGGCAAATGATTGTGTATAGTTTAACACATTGATTCATAGGAGATATCTCAAACTTAGTTGTTCTGTGCTTGGAAACTCATAATGTTTTCGCACTTCTGGTACCATAGTTATGAAAACTAGAAAACTGTATGAAATTTTTTAAATTTTCCTTCACATATAAGAGACAGTCAAAAATGAAAATAGATGATGAAGTCAGAACATTGTTTTCTACAAATATGGGTCTACAGGGCGAACGTGGAGGTGTGGTTGAATATCATACGTAAAAAACGTTTCTGTATTATCAAAGCTCTACCAACGTCCGAAGAGTTTCCCCAAAGTAGAATATTATACGACAGGTGTCTTTAGACTAAACTATAACAGATATTCATGAGTGAAGTAAGGTTCTAACCCTATTCATGGCATAGTAGGAACTGTTCAGTTTTTTGCACACAGATTCAATGTGCATATCCCATTTCAAATTGTTGTCGAGGTGAATGCCAAGAAATTAAGTACCATTCTTAGATAGAATAGAACTATCCAAATGGCGTATCAGCAGTTTACGGTCACTATGCTCATTTGTGAAGTAAATACATTCGTTTTTATCGATGTTATCATTAACTTACTTTTATGACACCAGTTCAGGAAGCTTTGTTATAGTAGCTCACACAGCGCCTGGAGTTCTTCGATCGTTGGGGCCAAAACCACTATCGAAGCATCATCAGCGAACAGACGCAACAAAAACGTTCTTATCAATGACGGAATGCGTCTACTTGTGAGCAGATTTAGAAACATTGCTCTTAAATTAACAGGGAGATCCTTAATGAAAAGCAAAAATAGTAGAGGCCTTGTGGCACTCCCAGACTCAGATCGTGTTCGTCAGATAGACAGCCTTCAACTTTTAAAAACATGGATCTACCCTCGAGATAGCTTCGGAGCCAATCTAAAAATACACCCCGAAATCCCAATTTGAAACACTTGTCAACAATAAACTGAAATGAAAGACTATCGAATGCTCGCGAGAGGTCGAAAAATAAACCTGCTGCATCGTCAAGACATTCATACACATAATTAACAAATTATACTGCAGCTGTTTCTGTTGAGCGATCCAATCTAAAACCGTGCTGGGCATTATCGAGTACATTGAACTTGTCAAGAAATTTGATCATTCTGTTGAACACAATTCTTTCAAATACTTAAGAAAATATGCTCATAATTGAAATTGGCCTATAGTTCGTGATACTATGTATAGCATTCTTCTTGATTGGGACAATTAAAGTTTTTTTTTAGAATAGTAGGAAATATGCCAGAACTTAGAGAAAGCTTGATACAATGAGCAAAATGCTTACAGATATCTGAGCTTATCAGCTTCAGAATTCTATAGGACTGGATGTGGAAGTGATGCCTTAGTATTATTAATCCAAATTAGTATTTTAGGAGAATATTGCAGGGAAATTGGATCTTTAATCATGGTTTATTTTATGGATTGAGTGGATGAAGAATTTTCATTATGGAAACATGTTTGCGAGATTACGATACATCGAGGGAACTAAGCGTTCCAGAAGGATCAATCGTTGTTTTCAACAGCATTATGCTTATCAGTCTAATTTCTCGCTCCCCTGACTGAAATCCATTCGAGTTAATCCAATCAACCGAGAGAATCGAGGTTGGAAGTTTCATGAAATACATCTACAATTTGAGTAGAAGAGCAATACAGGCACGAAAACACTTCAAGCTTCATATTTACGAGTCAAAGGAATTGAGATGGAATCGAGAACGTAGGTAACTTTTGGATAAAACGTTTCTGATAAACCACAATATCCAATTAGTATCCGAAATGATATTATACGACACCCTCTTGGGAATGAATCCAAGGGAACCCAGCATAGTTGCCCTTTTCAATGAGGATGTTCATGAAAGTTCATCGCTGCGATCAACAGTTCGATTATGTATCTGCTTCGAGAATGTATGATAGCACTTTTTCTTCTTCTGATGACTCGAAGATCACATATAAGAGACATGTATTCTTTTCTGATATCTGCCTATCATCACCATTGCTTCAGTGCCCCCCCTTATTCAAGTTACGAATATTTTCGAAGAAAAAAACTCAATATTCAACAGACTAGATGTATAATGTATAATATAATATCTTAGGCGGTGATAGTACAGGTTCTGTTCAAGAAAAAAAATGTCCCTAGAACTTTTCCCTAAACATCATGGTTCTTGAGATATCACTTGTTTTGTGTTTTGGGAAACTTTCCTATCTTTCTGCGTAAAAGAGAGTTTTAAAAGAGATTTTTTGGATCAGTGGTATACAACCATCAAGCCTTTTCTTAATCGAAAAAGAACGAGATTCCACATTCACCGTATTCAATTTTATGTGTGCACATTGACCATACACCGAAGGAACATAGTTGCAGTTGAAAGGTTAATTCAAAGAGGAAATTAATAATTAAAATTTCATACTTACACCATTACTCGAAAAATGTTTGGCATAAAGAATTAATTATTTAATTTTATTTATAAGGAAAAGAACGTTCAGGTAGGAAAAATGAGTCAATCTTCCCAAAATAAGTGAGAGACTGAGACATTTCGTTGAAGCGATACTTTATTATCAAGAAATTTTTCCGCGAGAATTGAAAATTTCCATCGGCATTTGGCATAACAATTGTGTGCTTTAGGGTTTTGTAGAGATTGCTCAAGTTGACCTGAATACGGTAAGAAAGCAATCTTTTTTTTTTCGATTGAGGCTAGATTAGCCGCAGTTTTGTTTGGAAAATTTTGAAGCCAAATTTCTGTTGAAATTGATCAGTACTATCATCTCCATCAATAGTGATGTTCTTTCGTACTGAACGAAGTGATTTAAATAACTTCAATCAGAAAGATCAGTTGAAGCAATCGTTCTTTCGTTTTCAATCAGTTCCCCCTTCCACAACTCTAAAGTGATTGCAAGTGATTATTCTAATCGCGGAATTCCTTATATCATTTGAATTCAGATTGGAAAGTTAACCTCAAAATTTGAAGTTAGAAGTTGCAGAATTTTCATAGAAATATAAGTCTATTAGAATTTTATACACACTGACATTTACAGAGATAGATGAATTAATAATCCAGTCGAAAACATAAATTGTAACTGAAGATGGCAAACCAGAGTTTATTACCAGTTCAGTTGTACACAGTACAAATGAATGAAAATGATGGCAAAGTCTATGGATCAAACTGAGCGCATTCTTTCGGACATTCAGTGATTGAATGCATTCTGATTGCAAAATTACTTTCACTTAAATCACATAAGTTCCATCAGTTCAATCAGTACGAAAGAACACTACGAATATTTTATATTAACACTCTATATAGAATGATTAATGAATATCCATTGGTATGGAGGTTTTGTGAAAAAGATTTCCTATATATTTGAACACGTTACTTCTATCTCCTATTTTGGAAATTATTGAGAGTGAAGTATCATAATCTTATTGTGAATTAGAAATAAGATAATGAAAATTGCAACCTGTCATATATAGGCATGATGAAACAATATTTGAGGAACATAATTTACCAACATTCTTACGATTGCAAAGAAACCAACAAACAAAAAAATTAAAAAACTGCTTTTGCTCTGCATCATTTCAAACAAAATCATGACTTTGATTTCAACGAAGTTAAAATTCTAGATAGAGAAAACAACTATCACAAAAGGTGCATTAGCGAGATGATACAAATATCAATAAACGAGACAGTGATTATAAGAACCGACGTAGAATCTTTGAGTGTCATTTACGGCAATTTGTTGAAACAAATTAAGAAAGACAACATTTAAAATATCGCGCGTAATAACCAGCGCTACTTCATTCCACCTTGATAAACAGATGCTCATCATTTCTCAGTATATCCATATTCGTCCCTAGTGTTGAATTAACAACAAACAATTAAAAACCTTCGACATTGATATTTGATGGAGACATGATGACTACAATTTCAGTGAAAGTACGCAGTTTCGTTTGTTGATCAACCTAAGTTGGTGAGTACAAGACACAATTTATAAGAGTGGACCTACACATATTTCCAGTGGGATTTGGCATTTTCAAAAAGTTGACTCACTTCGATGTCCTGTATATAATTCTCGATCAGATCGATCGTATAGTTTTTAGAAGATTTATATGTAGTATTGCAATTGTGTTATTTAGTCCCCTGTATTCTGTGTATTATTCTATGTATTATATGTATTTTATCATGATTAAGATCCTTCTCGAGAAAGATCCAAATCAGGATCGAAACGTCGACTGCCTAGAATTGATCAGTTTATTTGCCCAGTCCTGAAGCCAATAACCAACTATTCAAAAGAAGATAATTAAAAAATTCCATAGCATAAAGCGTATCCAATTTGAAAAAATATTCGTTCGAATCTCCAGAAATCTCCACGATACTGATGTTTTATATAACTGTATCGAAATTCACCCAACAAACTTCATGATTGAATTTTCACTTTGGAGTGACTAGCCCTCAACTTTGTACGTACCGAAATAATTCCGTAAAATTTGATCAAATCAGTCATGAATAATTTCGGCTTTCTAACATTTTCAGTTTATTCCTTAATTCGTTTATTCTTGGAAGTTTTTTAGGAAACATTAAATGTTAAAACTCAGATTTTCACAATACCACCTCGCTAAACTTCGAATCCTGTTAGTAGCAGGTCTGTGCCTAAATGGGAATGGTGGTAAACTTCATGCTTAATCATATTTACCCATTGGAGACTTGCCCGTGGAGGTGAACGAACGTCGACTTTCGCAGCTTGTTTGTTTTGGGAGAGACTGCAAGGCATTATGGAGTTTATTTCGGGTGGGATTTCCGAGGAGTCCAAAACTTAAGAAAATATGAGAGTGAAGACAAACAATATTAGGTATCATGTTTAAAATTTCACGTGAATAAGGGACTACGATTTATTCAGGTAATTAGGTAATTGCTGGCGCAACATCACTTCGGGAAGAATTAAAAGTTTTCCATAATTCGCACAACAAATTGCGATCGCTCAGAAGTTTTTGGTTTTTTGGATGGCAATCAGGTGTTTTTAGTGGAACAGATGATTGGGGGAAAGCATTCGATTTTAATGAATTTAGATAAAAGGCCCTTAATGGATATACTATTTATTTATACATTTATCTATTTATTGGAAATAAGGAATACAACGAACTGTTTCGAGTCCACTACTGTTTTCACGTATAAATAATTTGTGGTATTACATCATATATCAATATAATATTGAACAAAACAATAACAATCCAATTGAACCCAATACTAAAATGAAACATTGGGAGAAAAAATATTACAGTAAGACAGAAAATTTTCTAAGTAAACAAGAAATAATAAGCAAACATAGATCCAACTATTATAATGACTTTTCAAGGATTTCTTTGATTTATCAGATATAGTTGAAAATAAATCAAAATTTACTAACATAACCACAAGGACGAATATCTGTCGATTAATCAACAAACATTCCACCTTGATCAAAGCTAATCATCCAATCAACAATTGTTGATTAATCGACAGATATTCATCCTTGTAGTTATGTTGGTTTATTACTTGAGCTCCCTTTTCTCCATGACCCAATTCCTATCTTTGTAAGATGTTGGACGTTATCATCTTGTTGAAAATCTAGAAAAGCACTGACGTGAAGTCAGCAGCGTTTACGCCCTTGTTCACATTGCGAAATGGTGACTTAGAAATTTCAGTGAAATTTTGATGAAATATGAAAATTTTCAAGAAAAAAATTTTTTTTTTCGAAATTTTTCTATGGATAACTCTTCCTATTGACACTGTTCATCTTTCAACTAAGTTTCATTCCGATCAGATGAATAGTTTTCGAGTTATTGAAAACTCAAAATTTCAAATTTCTGTAGCACAAAAACCATTCGGCAGATTTGGCCCATTAACGAACCTAACCGAGAAATTCAGGATCTTAACCTAACCTGAAAATTTTAAGTCTCTAGGTCCTTTCTTTCGAGAGTTATAGCGCACACGGCCGGACGGACAAAATCAATTTTGACCACGGATTCTTCATCAGTGAGTCCAACCTAGTCGTTTGAGACCAATTTCGGCTCAAAATTCGAAAATTACAGACATCGTGACGAAATGGTAACGCGCTGTTACCTAGAACAACCGCGTAAAAAAACCATTGTAACATTGTAAACTGCAAAAGCGCAGATGCAGCGACCTGATACGACAAAAGGATGGACGTGATGCACATCGATCAAGGTATTCTGCACTCGAAGGTAGGATTGGCAAGATGCTGGGGGATGGCGCACTGTGCGTAGTTATACTGCAGTATTCCATCTGACAAGTGGTGCGTATCTAGATTCCGATTCTGCGGTTTACCCAAGGTAAGTCGGTCTGACGTTCAGTAAAATTGTGGAACAGCTGCGACAATTTACCTTGGATGCTCCTTTGGTGTAGATATATTGGTTGATTGGATGGTTAGCTCTGATCAAGGTGGAATGTTTGTTGATTAATCGACAGCTATTCATCTTTTGGTTATGTTAGTTCATTACCACTGGAGCTCTCTTTTCTCCATGAAACAATTCCTAAAGATCAAAATGATCATTCAGACCATTATACAGATGAGTCATTCTCTGAAGTAGCGAATCAACAACGCAGTCTTAACTGTGTGCAGAAAATAATTCATCTTTTTTGCATTTGCCGGCACAATGAAACTGTGTACCCGAAATTTCCGCCTCCAAGTCTGAATGGCACAGTTTTTAATGCAAGTACCTCAATCCTCTCAACGCCAAAATGAATTCACAACCTATAACGGCAAAAATTTGATTTGGTTCCGACGAGTAAACACGAACATAACCTCACAATTTTAATCAGTTCAATTTACCAAATTGCCAATAAAACAGTGGCTTTCTAAAGGCTGACAACTGGAATTTTCGTTCTTTAACGACCTCCATTGTCATAGACGACGAAATTAAAAACAATGGTATTTGCCGAAGCCATTTTAATTTTTTGAACAAACGAGATATTTTTCCTACCGACGATGCGTTATACGGGCAATTAGTATTCAAGAGAGGAGCAGTCTGTGTGCTCTGTAGGGAAATTCGACTGAAAAATGAAGTTTTCCCGCCTTCGCGAGAAGTAAGTGCGCCGTAACCTGCGAACGACATTCTTAAACCGGGATTATCAAGCAATGAAATATTTATGGCTGCGGAGTTTGAGGCATAGGCGTACAAACAAGCATATGCGAGAGTTCTAGAAATTTTTATGATTTTTTCATCGTCCCCTTATATTAAAATCCATGTCTTTCTTGAATAGC
Organism: Myrrha octodecimguttata; assembly: GCA_958510865.1. Classification (NCBI taxonomy): domain Eukaryota; kingdom Metazoa; phylum Arthropoda; class Insecta; order Coleoptera; family Coccinellidae; genus Myrrha; species Myrrha octodecimguttata. The sequence continues at coordinate 40,009,642 of OY294057.1, forward strand.
GTCCATGATTTGATACATAATTATATCAAGTACGACACTTTTATCATTTACCATTTTTCTAGGCCCGGCTCAGGTGGAAAGTTATAAGCATTTAAATATTCCTCAATGTAGTAAGACATCCCTGCACCACACAGATATCTCTTAAAGTGATTTGTATTGCAGAATTACCATGCAATTGCTCGAAATTCGAAGAAATATGATTAGGAAAACTCATTTTTTCACTGAATTATTATGATTTGATACTTTTTGCGGTATTATTGTGGAGAAAATATTCCACCTAACTAAACTTGAAACACTTAATCCTTTACTTGATATTCGTGCAATATCCAGTTGTTTCCACCATGAGATTTTACACAATTGTATGTTTGCCCCTTCTTACATTGAAAATTCCATAATAATCCTAATTTGTATCGATTTCATAACTGAATTATTTAGAATCACTTAATCAACCTTAAAACATAAATTGAAATCTAGAATTTTATGGAAAGTCTGGTCCATAGACATGAACTATGTGTCTGTGCTCTGGTCACGAAATAGCATAGACCTAATATGTGGTCTTTGCGAAATAGATAAATGTTTCTGTTTTCCGGGTAAACGTGAGCGGAGTTTACTTTACTGCCTTCACTAGCTCAGCGGCGGATCCACGGTGGAAGAATTAAAACCTCAGTGCGATGTCATATCAAATGAACGAATATTCTCTTGCAATGGCAAACTGTGTAGGCTCTGGGCTACGCAGTGATATAATACGAGATCGAATTAGTCGCATTCCGAACGTGAGATATTTCAGACCATATTAGTTTAGAATTTGTCTTTTATTTTATTGTATACAGAGAAGTTATTTGCCACAATGAATGATCGAATAATTTCCTCTATGAGAAATGTTTAGGAAGTAAAAAGTTTGAAAACGAAAACAAATTCTGCAGAATAAGAAATCAGAGATCGACATATGTTATTTAATCCACATGTACGAATAATCGGCATTGTGTCAAAGAGTTAAATCTATTATGAATAGATTATCTCATATCTCTGTGCAGTTTTGGCTTGGTTGTTATTTTGGCACAAAGTTGAATTATTTTGAACCTTAATTGATCAATATATTCGTCGCTCTATCAATTCATTGCCCAAAAACCAAATTTTTCAGGTTTCCCCAAAAGAAAAGCCATCAGGAGGTGAATTTAGTGATCTGCATTTGATCCTGCTATTTGTAGTTATGACACGGTCTGGAGAAGTCGTCCTGAGAAATTATGCGACTATCTGGCGTTGTGACTTGGACAACCATCCTGTTGAAACCAGAAATTATGGAAATTAATTTGTTGCTGTCGAACGGTCGGAATAGTTCGATTTCGCTTGGTTTTGTTACCTTTCCATGAATCCATATAAACACAACCTATAACATTTTATGTGGACAGAATGGGAGAATTGAGAATCAACCTTTACAGAAGAAAAAATGTGTACGTTCGTCATTGAAGTAAGAAACATTTTGAAATGAATTATTTTTTGCGATTTAAGATTTGTAGTGTTTATTTTGGATTCAATTGAAAAGTGGGAGAAACGAATATCTCATTGGATTGAACTTTAGTGAATAATCACAAGAATATTCACTAGGAACTGAAATAATAGTAGAAGCACAAAAATTGAAAATTCGAATTGTTATTTCAATTGAGAGGGAGATGAATGACACCAATGAATTGATATGTAAACAATATTTTCCACGTGGATTCTCTTGAACTGACATCCACAAAAATCGGAATTATATTGCGCAAGGTGCCCCAAGACGTGCTTAAAAAGGATAGCCACTTGTCAATGTGATCGAGCAGACCGTCAATAAAGTGGAGATGTGCAGGAAAATGTGCCACCGTAAGGGCGCCCCCTTCGTAGAGTTCACGGGAGAGGCCAAGAGAAGAGGGACTAAGTAGAGGAACTAGGGATACAACGAGAAACTCATTTTTCCTGACTGAAGAGATTAAATTCAGTCTGGTTTCATCACAAGTTTGATGCACACCATTTCAGTATGCAAAGCAGAAACAAGATCTTTGGTAACAAAAGAAGCAATAATTCTCTGCAAAGACAAAGTTGAGGGGCAGTTCATCAATTCATCTAAATAATATCAGTTCAATTGTACTTTAGAATTTTCCACCAATATACTTGCATTGCTGAAGACTTGCAGAGAAGCAAGTGATTTTTTCGAATAGACCCTTTTTATGAGAACATCGAATACATGTGACGGTTAGGATGCTTTGCATCAATATAATATGTACAATCATATTTTGGATTTTTTTGGAAAAAGACGTTTAGAAAATCAGGATATTTTTGATTATTCACTCTGAAACATTGGGAGTGCTACACCCGGAAAAAATCTCTCAACAAATTCATCTAGTATATTCACGAAACATAACGTAACATTTGTTTATATCAGATTTGAAGAGAAAAGATGCTACCTCTTCGTCTTTCGTGAAGAATTCAGTTTATAAGAGCTGATTTACTGTTATTTCAATTATAGTGCGTGCTTCCACTAGTGTTGCCTCGAGTTTGAAGACGTCACCATGTTAGAGATTTTGGCCAGTACGAAATTGACCGTTATGCCTACGTGGAAAGAATAAGGTGGTAAAACGTGGACGACAAATTATATGCGCTGAAGACTACCAACTCTAGCTCTTGGTGTGTTGCCAAAAGGTTGAATGTGTCGCCGCATTCAAGCTGTTGGTCTTTTAGATTTTTTAATACCGTTCATCATTTTTGAGAATGTTGTAATGTAGAATTCAGTGATATTTACGATGTGTTCAGATATGTATGATTGTCATAAAAGTGTAATACGCCCTGAGCTGAAGTAATGGTATGGGGGCTATTGCTACAATGGTCTTCATTCGAGTAGCAATGTCGGGCGAAGTGGTTATTTTCCACAAACCACTTCACACACGCTTTCAATACAACTGACCTTTTATATCGCTCGTAGAACTATTCACCTCCTCTAATGATCCGTCTATAATCTGTAGCTGGGACCGCTCTGCTCAGCGGATTTATCTCCAATCGAATATACAGAGTGTAACAGCCAAATGGAATAAATTCGATAACGAATAAATGAGGGCGTGTTGAGAAAAACGCTCGGACACATCGAATTGTAATTTTAAATGCGCATATTTTTCAAGAAAATAAAATTATATAGGGTGTTCCATGCGACCGTGGCCAATACCAACTTTCTTTTTTCGAAAGTAACCCCCTGAAGTTGGTATTGGCCACGGTCGCATGGAACACCCTACATAATTGTATTTTCTTGAAAAATATGCGCATTTAAAATTACAATTCGACGTGTCCGAGAGTTTTTCCCAACACGCCCTCATTTATTCGTTATCGAATTTATTCCATTTGGCTGTTACACTCTGTATATTTATGTGAAATTAGATGTGGAGAATACTGTCCACTTTACAGACAAATTCACAGACTCTGACAAGTTCAAGTTGCTTTGCACCAGGTACCAGAAGCAAACATCGACTTCCTCCTTCTGTCACTGCCCAGGCACGGAAGTATCCAGACACAAAATCATCACAAACATTATTGTGTTTTGGTTGATTGGATGATTAGTTTATTGCTACTGGAGCTCTCCTTTCCCCATGAACCAATTCCTATCCTTATCAGATATTGGACGTTTTCGTCTTGTGGGAAAACTATCAGTTTATCCCAGGTAAGATGGTCTGACGATCAGTAAAAACTGTTGTAACAGCTGTAACCATTCTCCTTGGACGCCGCTCCTTCGATGTAGATGTTTTGGTTGATCGGATGATTAGTTCTGATCAAGGTGAAATATTTGTTGATTTATCGACCGATATTCGTCCTTGTGGTTATGCTAGATCATTAGATATATTTTCAGAATGGAAGTCGATCAATTTCCCTTTTGATATTATCCTTCACTCCCTGATTTCAGACTACCATATTCCTGAAAATTTTATTGATTGAATTATTCCTTTTAAATTGGAACAAACCGATTCTGAAAGGATTTCAACTTCATGTACAGTAAAAATCTCCTTTATATTGTCTTCGCTAAGAGCAATATGTCGTTTTCCAACCCTCTTTGCGACGACAATGTGCCTTGCCGTTTGTAAATATTTAACAGGATAACGTTGTACATCTCCAGATCCATTCGATGTTTGAGTTCTCGAATATAATGAAGTGGGATGTGAAATAAAAGAGGAATATGTATACATAGTCTATGAAGTCACGAAAAGGAGATAAATAAGGAAGAGACGCTCTTAAATTTTCTATTCCAGATGGAAGTCCGTACCGGATGGTTATATATAGGAGCGGCTGACGATTTACGACCCGATTTTTCCTCTCGATTTTAGAAACGATGGGAAATTTAATGTTCGGTATTTCATTCTCGTTTCGGAAGATAGTACTCGTATGTTACCTATCACATGATAATACTTCTGGAAAGTATGGAGAATTGTTGGCAACAAACGGGTGAATTCGCCTGTTCGGTTTGAACATGAAAGAACCGACAAATATATTATTTCTTATGTATAGGATAATCGATGAACAAGCCAATATATGTAATCGATTCGGGCAAAAATACAGTGATTCTGGTCAAAAAATTAGCGATGAAGTAGAAGTACCATATTCATGATAATATAACTGACGTGAGGTCAGGAGCTTTTACGGGGGCTGGAATCCGTTACAGAAGCGGCCACCTATTCACTTATTGATCTCGCCAAACGCATTTTAACAGGTAAATGAATTTCTTGCAATGGTCCTCAAAATATTCTGCATTAACTTCCAAACGGTCATTTTTAATCAAATGATAGTGTTGTCCCAACTTCGACTTGTGTGAAGAAGCTTGGTGGTACTTGAAGACACAAGCGTTGATATAGTAAAGGCGGATCAATAGAAAATGAACATTTATTGTTTATAATTACAAGTTATATAGAGAGTTCATATCAATGGCATTAGTGGACATTTTGATGAGCTAATGGGGGGCTACGCATGAATTGTGCTTCAAGCAAAGCAATTATTAGTTGACGAATTCCTTAATACAGTACAATGAAAATTGGAAATTCACCTTATAATCTATGAATATTGTTATGATATTTATTTTCCTTAACCTACTTAGGCGCAGGAAATACCGAAATCCTAATGGTATTTCGAAATGATTGGCACGTGTAGAATTAAAATTGAAATTTGTTGGAACTAAAATATATGAAAATTGGTTGATTCACTAAGATCCCATAGTACGTAACGTACAGATAGATTTCAGTACGATCCAGTCTGTATTTTTGAAAATTATTTAAAGATAAAATTATGAATCAGTGAATTGGGCGGATTCTACCCATTCCCTTTTAGATACTAAGCACAAATCCGGCTTTACAGGTATCAAGCCTCAAATTCGCTTCTTTCGGAAGTTATTGTGTTTACGACCGGCCTAGCCGCTGGCCGTTGAAACAATAACTACCGAAGAATATATGGAAGAGCAGGTTTGCAGTTGAATGATGAATACCGAATTCGTGAATTGGTGAAACTCTCTAGAATCACCACATATTTTCTCAAGAAAAACAATTAGTGAAGAGGTTCTGGAGGAGATAGCAAAGAATTGAAAAATAAAAGCTTAAATGAAAAAGACGAGATATCAAAAAAGAAAATATAAAAAACCATAAAAGAAGTAAATCAACCCTTTACCAATATGATGAATAACTCTATTAAAAGAGGAAAATTCCCTACAAAACGTTACATAGCAGAAATAAGACGTAAATGTGAAACCGGAAATCCTAAAGATCATGGGAACTTTAGAACAGTTAGCCTTCTCACATCATTCTCCAAACTATTTGGAGTTGGCTTTCTGTGATAAGATTATGGAACACTTTACATCCCATGCATTGTTTGGCTCAAATCAACATGGTGACCTTAAAGGAAAATCTGCACAGACACCAATATACCAATTTGTGACATAAAGCACAGAGGCATTTGATGAACGAAGTTTGGCAATGGGGCTGTGTTTAGATCTATCAAAGACAAATGATTGTATTGATTCAAATATTCTTCTAGAAATCTCTAGTAATATGGAATTCAGCGAAGAGCACTAAAATCGATAGAATCATACTTTCACAAGCGCTCCAGTTGGTGAAAATCCGAATAAATGGTAACAATATAAAATCGAAACAGGAAAAATTAGAACTGGAAATACCACAAGGCAGTATAACTGGAACAATAATGTTCATCTAATATCTAAATGATTTCGGACTAGGCACACGATGGAAAGAAAAGAAGGTACCTAAGATACATTACATGAATGACACAAATCTCCAAGAGAACCCCTATGGCCTCCTGGTTGAAGACATTATGTATTCTATAGAACATGGATTTCACAACAAAAATTTAATTCTTAATAATAAAATTCTAGATACACAAACATTTACCTACACCACAAACTCAACACAACATACATAACCTCGCCGGGATTCGAACCCAGTACCTCCGGTTTTACTAGCAGGCTCTCAACCCACTACACCACCGTGGCAGTTAAATGTAAGATTTTGAGTTATTCAAGAAAACTAACCACAGAAGAATTCAACTATAGTGCTAACAACAATATCTTGAAGAGGGTGAACAATTGTAAGGATTTAGGTGTTTTATTCGATAGCAAGCTTTCATTCGGCTTCCACACTGGTAGGATTATCTTTTAAACCTATAGATCTTTGGATTTCGGTGCAATTGTAAAAAATTCTCGAATGTATCAGCTATTCTGTCAGTATAATTCAGTTTGGTACGTACCAAGTTCGCCATTGAACCACTCTCTACTGGTTGAGTTCAACTTCGTAAGTTTGAAAAAGAGGAAAGAAATTTCAGATGCAATATTTGCCTTCAAACTCGTAAACGGTCGAGTGGCTCTCTGTTAAATTTCAATATATTTTCCTCAAGGGTGTAAAAAGATAAATGAATGAATAAATGAATAAATTCAAGAAGTACACCGAGCATATGGCGTACAAGGTAGTATCTAAACTTATTGATCGAATTTCAAAGAAACACCCTATTAAACGTACTTGTTTCAGTAGCAAAATAATAATAATGATAATAACAATATTTTATTGATCCTGATACCAGTTGCTGACGTCTGTCGTCATCGCGGCTCCAGGGTGAGCTCCAGAGAGCTTGTGAAAAATTATGGCTGAATCATATCATGGTGCCGTTCCAACAATTTGAAAGTTAATATCCGTAAAACAACTGTATTTTGCTTTGAGGAACTGTTGAAGAAGAGTCTTGAGAATAGACTGTTAGGGTACTACTATAATTCCATCGGATACCAAATTCCTTGGGATCCATATGGATCGAAGTCTTAGGTTATCAACCCATGTTGATATATTATGCAAAAAAAATAATACTGCATTCTTTGCCATAAATAGACTGAGAACTTCTTTACAATCCAATTTTCTCATTGATGGTAACTTCAACCTTATTTACAGTCATATTTCAAATAATATATTGCTTGGGGGAAACCGCGGTCCTTTTTCTAGATTTTTTTTGACACAAAAAAGAGTCTATTTATTAATCAATTATTGTCAATTAAATGTTTTTTATACGCTAGCGATAATGAAGCTGATTGGAAAAAACTTGCAAGTTCACATGATCATGTAACACGTAATTCACAGGTGCTTCTGATTCCTAAATATCGGACTCACAGTTTCGAACGTTCTCTACTATATCAGGGTATAAGATTTTTTAATCATCTGCCCTCTCATTTGAAATCTTGGAACAAACAAACATTCAAACTACTAGTAACGAAGAATTCAAGAAGTAGAAGGTTACTCATCGAAAGACATTCTGTAGGACTCTTTCAGGTTTGACGCATTCCAAAAATTGTCGTCAGTTTAATTTAAATTCATATCTTCTAAATGCAGGCAAAGCCACCTTTCTTCCCATGAATATTCTTCTTTCAAACTCAAATCGAACAATGTCGGCTGTTTACGTCGACGGTTCTCATTACTCGCAGGGCATACCGTATTCCAAGTGCTTCTGAGCCGGCTTTAAGACGATAATTGCTTTGCTGAAAATTCCTTCTTGTATTTATAAATGGCAGGAAACATGGCTAACAAAAAACGTTCCACATAATAATGCCGAAGCTGAGGAATCGTGCTCAAGGGCCTGAATTAGGGGAAATGAGAATTATGAACAGCCCATCGGGGTTCGACACCGTAGAACAAAAGGGATTTTCAAGGTGATTCCGGCTGGTGGCAAATTTTGGGGGGTTGATGAATTTCTGGGGAATTACTGAATAAGACGACGTGGCGGGGAAAACTCAATAAGGTTTTATGACGTGATGATCTTAGGATCTTAGGTCTAAAGATGAAATTCGTTAATTCTATGCCGGGGTAAACACCTCTGCGTAGCAATTCCATATAAAACCTCGGAAATTAGAAATGATTTTGTGAAGTTGTGACATACTGGGTCAAATTTTATATTGGTTTTCTAGCAATTCTACTACTTTGGAAAATGATAGGCCGAAATGAAAGAATATCGAAAGAAATACTGACCTAATATATGGGGTACTTTCAAAGTGATCACAAGGTAACATCTCGATGAAACTGTAAGCACAGCATAAAGCGAGGACACAAATACGAGATCAAGATCACTATGGCGTTAACGATGGCGATCAGATAATCAAACTGTGGGGAGTATGTGGGGAAGCACACACATGTCGCGATCTGTCTGTGACTTGTTCTCGTTCAGACATGATCGCATGACGTTAATGAAACATATTGCCTTTTCTACGGAGATTAGCCTGTTTGTTTTACTCTCGAGTGTTACAACAAAAGTGAATTCGAAAGGCAATAAAATTCTTTTTGTTGAAAGGCACAGGCTAACAACAATTCTTGTTGTAAATCTCCTTGAGTGTTGACAGGTAGTTCTTTGCTGACGCCGGGCCGGGGTCGATCGTGGAGCCAGGGATGTCGAGGACGCTTCCTTCTTCGAGGGTGGTTAAAAACCAGATGTGGATGCGTTGAATCTTCTTGAATTTCTTCGCCTTGACTAGGATAACAATGAATGCAGATGTCGAGTCAGGAATGCAGCGTATAGATAGAATATCTTCCTAGCGGTGACGTGAACGGTGAATGCAGATGGATTGGAGTGATTTTTGGGAGCGGAGCGAAATATATTTATACGATTTTTCGGAGATTTGAATTTCGTGTTTCGACTGCGCTCTTTCTTCCGTTTTTCTTGAAGTGGATAAATTCGCTACAATAACTTTGACCATGAAGATTTACGATGGCCTGAATAATTGATGGTAGGAATCATGAAAATGCAATTCTGTATAGTTTCTCGTGGATTTTAGGTAGAGGGCTTCAGTATATCTGTAATGTTAAAATGAATAAAAGAATCATTCTCCAAAGCGATCAATTATTACATGCAACTATGAAGTTAAGACTTTCTTTAAAACGGCTGAGTCTGACGGTTCGGTTGCATATACAACATCTTCATAATTCTCGTAATTGGTGAGCTAACAACCGAGTAATATTGCCAATTATGAATAATATTACTGCTTACGTTTTCAGGCATCTCAGCTTATCCATATTTCTCGCTGATTCGATGTACCGCTCATATAAATCTACTCCAGAGCAGTGTTAAGATCTTTCACAAATGATTCATGACGTCATAGAACCTAAATCGATAGAGTAACCGATTTCACTAGAATGAAACGGTTTGGAACGAAAGAATTGGTTTTAGAATTTTTTGGTAACTTGGTTAGAATTGATCATATTCAAGCAGAATTCAGGCAAAGGTTACGATTCATAAAAATTGGAGATGCTAGCATTAATACCAAAAAACGTGCTGAGAAAGGTGAAGTTATCAACCTGAAAACTAGACGAAATATCCTAATTGAGTCCTCAGATTCAAATAACTCCTCCGGATTCATGAAATTGTATTATTTGGATGGAATGATGAACGGTTAAGAGTTTTTTCAGCATATTGCTTAGAACATTATAAAGAACCCATGCAGGATGAAAAATAGAAATAACCTATTAAATCTCAAAAACATTTCAAACCATATTCTGATTCGTGGATGAATTCAAATGAATTCTTCCCTTTGCTAGAGGGAACCCGGAACTCATGCAATTTTCCAGATACATTCCATTCAGAACAGAACGCAGTAAGAAGACAATGAGGAAATACTCATTATCGCGACCTATAAGGTCCGGTGCACACATCAGTTGTTCAAGCTCCGGCGCCGTTGCGTTGCCGTACTTATCTGTGCATTCTACCTCTGATGCTTTGAGACCGGCTTCGAAGCTGAAAAAACCGTATGTGTGCACCGGACCTGATTCAGAAACGGCTCAAAATCGATACAAAAATAAATCCAGAAAAAATTGGAGGTACCGGTTCTCTCCAAGTGTTGCATTTCCATTTCTGATGCAGTAGCTTCCCCTTCGTCCCAGATAAGAGTCCACAATATGCGCGTGGTAATAGTGATACCAACCAGACGATTGAAAGAAATGGTACAATAGGGACATGGCATGGCAGAGAGAGGTATGAAACAATAATTGTGGTGAGGATATTTAACCACTGACCTTTCGATTATATTTTCTGCTAAATATTCTGAAAAAACGAATACTTTGTCGATATGTTTCATGGTATTTGGAGAATAAAATGCATGAAGCAATATGGGAAACACCATGAAGACGCATGAGTAAAATTAAAACCACCGAAAAACCCTTTTATCTTTATTGCCCTACTTCAATATTATTCATTTGTTTTTTCTGAATTCATTGAATTTGTAAGTTTTCGTTTCGACTTCGAACGAATTCAAGCAATACTCCAGGGTCTCTATTCTTGAATCGGGGAAGGGGGAAAATAGGCATGTCGACGCTGTTGTCAAGGAAACTAGGTGCATTTTTGGTAGAACGATAGGGAAAGTTTATTCCATCACATGCAAGAATAGGGTCCCTGATCTATATAATTCAGAATTGTACAGGGTGGGCAAAATTAGGACACCATTTCTGTACTAGATAGAGAAAAACTCATATCAAAAATCCATTTTCAAAAACCACAACTCCATAGCTATTATCGTTACATAGTTACCGTTTGTTTTTCGAAAATGTTCATGTTACAGATATTGCAGTAGTTTTTTTTCTGTTGAAAATTTCTTATTTCTGTGAAAATATTCTCGTAGCAACTTCTCACTTAAAATTTAGTGACGTTAATTTAATTCTCTACAAACTGATATTTTATGAGATATCACTAGGATTTTTTTTCAAATGGGACATCACAGATATTCTTACATAGGTCGATAGAGCTTCAATTTACCACTTTAAAAAATTTTGCATACTTGATATTTTTCTGGAATCATGTTCAAGATATTGAATTCTCAAATTTCATCTCTTGGGATAAGGAGGCTCAGGACTGCTCGGAGGTGGAAGTACATAATGCGAACATTGATTCTTGGCTGTCAAAGTTCAATTCAAACAGATAGTTTGAAGAAAACCCGTAGTCTTTTGAAAACAATCGAAACTTAACTTCATTTAAAAATAACATGAAACGAATACTTCATTCAAATGAGGTGTTCGAAGAATTGGCCATTTCCGTTCCAACACATAGGGCAATTCTTCTAAAATAAGAGTTGAGTTTTAGGATTGATTTCAACCGCTTCCGAAACGACGACTTCTTTTGAATATTCATTTTTAAGATATTTTTTCGGTCTTTTTTTCTTGAATTGACTTTCATTTATTAGGTTGTGTAGCAATCGTGCGAAAATATTTTTGAAAGCATGTCGTCTTTTTAATGATACAAATCAGTTGCTGTCTCTGATTTCTCTCCGTTTTGTATGAAACAGACAAGCATGTCCCACTTCTCAAAATTTTCGTATTAAATTGCAGTAAGTTGAACCGAAGTTGCGATCTGAACAGAACATATATTGTTTCAATAAACGTTTTATAACTAACATTTCCATGGTCTAATTCCACCCTCACATCCCCCTAGTGACATCTCATAAAATATCAGTTTGTCCAGAATTCAATTAATGTCATTCCATTTTTCGTGAGAAGTTATGTAACGGAAAGATTTTCATTACTTAGGAGTTGATTCATTTATTTAATTTATTTCATTCATTTTGAGAGTTTTCCTGGCAGAAAAGAATACCTTAGTCATATTTATTCCGACTTACTCGAATCTATGACTTATGAGTAAAATAACCATGCTGTACCCAGCAATTTGTTCCTTATAGCAAATGCTTTTCTCTTCCATGTGTTTAGGGTTGTCTCGAAAATTTAATTGTATGAAAAAATCTGTTTACGCCGTAGACTGGATTATTCTTACCACAAACGAAGGAATTCAAAAGAACCAATCCGGGAGCCGGAAATTATTCTCTTTCCGGAAATTTCTCGAAATTTTAGACGCGTCACTTCCCCACTTTTCGGAGGTTATAAAAGGAGTTACACGGAGGAAGCAGGTTTTTTTCTTAAAGAGTGTTTTCAAGCTTTCAAGATAATAAGTTTTGGAAGTGCGATTCGAGGTTTCCGTTTGAATAATCTTGTAGATTTTCTAGTTTCAATTTTCGTAGAAGCATTCTTTGCCGATGGCGTTCCGTACGTTCAGAGAGATAAAAGACTCAAAAGTTTTGGAATCAATGTGTGTGAAAGTACAGTGTTTTACTTGGTAAGACCCGTTGGGCTTTATTTGACTTTTCATTGATATCACTGCATCACCTGTGCTCCTTCCACCCGAATTAATTCTGCCCGGTGTGTTTCTATTCATTGAAACATTTTTTTTCAATGGTTCAACTGCCCTGGCATAGGGTTGAATCTGGGTTGGCATCGAGCCTATACCGTCCTTGAACTATTGGATTGGGCTGAACACTACGGGCCGAGTTCTGGTGACTGGTAGCTACTCAGTCTGGTATTAGAGTTTGACTTGGGGTGGCGCAACCGGGGGCACAAGCCGGAAGTTTCATTTCCGTTTTTTATTTCCAGCTCCGGAAATCTGTGCACATTTACTCGTCTGTCGAGTGTTTCCGGAGTGTCACAGGGTCTTCTGCCCACACTCTTGGTTCAACTGCCCTTGCATAGGGGTTGAACCTGGGTTGGTATCAAGCCTATTCCGTCCTCAAACTATCGGAGTTCCGGTGAACTACTCAGTCTGATATAAGAGTTTGACTTGGTGTGGCGCAGCCGTAGATACAAGCCCTACGTTACCTTTCTGTGCCTGTTAATTTTTTTTGGGAGTCCGAGCTTCAGACAAGCCAACGCGGTGCAAGACCGGAAAAACACAGGCTAGTGCTGAGGTTTAGGCCAGCCTTATTTTTTTCTACTTTCTCGTTAAAACTTCCCTATTGTATGCTCACTTCGTTCACCATTAACCTGTTCGCTCATACCGTCACCTTCGCCGTTTTATCGCCTGCTCTGCTCATTAATCTCATCTACCGACACACTGCTTGCTTGCTGCTTCACTCAGTCAGCCTCATGAACTGTTAGCATTTGATTGTATAATATTTAATTTCATCTGATCGTGACTCGTAAATTGAAAATAAGTATTTCGATCATTGTATGTAGTAGATTTGGCACATAAGTGGTTACATCAGACATCCAATTGAGTATACAGTACATATAAAGTGTGAGTTTTATTCGTGTGGTAACCCTCGCCTCAACCTAAAGGAAGAAACTACCACTTAGCAATCGCTTACACCTTAGATTGCACCGAACCCTCCTTCGACTGTGTAAGGGCTACTGGGGAGGAATAGAAAAATGTACGACAAGCGGTTGCAACCTTGGACTGAAATTTTCAACAGGCGCCCGAGAAATTCATTTCAGATAACTTCAACCGTACATTCACAAAACTCCGAAAAGAGGTCGTCACAGTTGCTACGAGAATGTTTTCACAGAAATGAAAATTTTCAATCGCGTAACTATGTCATGGTGATAGCTATGGAGTTGCAGTTTTTGTTAATGTTTCTCATGAAAATTGGCCCTCAGACACCGACATCAGCTTTTGTCTATCTAGTACAGAAATAGGACTTTCCCTTCAAAAGCGTCCAAGTTGGCCCTCCCGTACACCATAAACAGAGTTTAGAGCCATAATGAATACAGACGAGTCCCCACTTAAAATCGATATGAACCTCAAGCAAACAGATTTCTATCATTTCAAATATCTACTACCCTAGAAATATTGCAATTATATTTTCTATGTAGTAGAGTCCTCCCATCGTTCTTGATATCTGGGACCCTATTCTTAAATAAGATGGAATGAACGTTCTCTATCATTTCATCAAAGATGAACCACGTTTCCTGAACAACAGCGTCGACATGCCTATTTTATCCCTTCCCTCATTCAAGAATAAGGACCCTTTTCTCTTGAATCTCAACGTTTTTGTTGAAACTATCATCAATGTGAGAAAGGATGAAAATATCGTGATGACAATGGGGCAACTAGATGAAATCATCTGATTGATTCTCCGATTGAAATTTTTGCTCAATCTTTTTCGAATACGAATATTCGAACGGGATATCAGTGGTTTGGTATAAATGAACGAAAAAGAGCATACAAGCGCATATTGCATGAAGCAACATGAGGGACATACTGAAAAAGAATGATTAAAAACGAAAATCATCATCATCATCAGATTAGCACACAGTATAAAGATTATAGAGCGATCCGAAATACTCTTCCAATGTAGAAGTCCCCTGATCGTGCTTGATATCGGCACCTATGGTTTCCTGGTAGGTCAACCTTAGAGTATTTGGGATCATTCTATAATCTTTATACTGTATGCTAATCTTCTTCTTCATCTTTTCGCAAGCCTTGGGATTTCGAAAAGATCAAAAAAAGATTAGCACACAGTATAAAGATTATAGAGCGATCCCAAGAAATCTTCCTATGTAGAGGCGGGCTTGATATTGGCAGCTATGGTATTCTGGTAGGTCAACCTCATTGTCAAAGAGATCATCTGTCAAAGGGACTACTAGATGAAATGGTCAGACTGATATATATTATATATATATATATATATATATATATATATATATATATATATATATATATATATATATATATATATATATATATATATATATATATATATATATATATATATATATATATATATATAATCATCATAACCGATAGACCTGTCAAACACAACAAACCTGATATCGTTCTTTTAGATCTGGAGAAGAAAGATGTTAAGATCATAGATATTACAGTCCCAGCAGACGATAATATCGACAAGGCTTATACGGAGAAGATATCAAAGTACCACGACCTCGCGTTTGAGATGAAGGAAATATACGGACTCAAAACAACTTCGATCATCCCCATCGTAATATCAGCCAATGGACTGATTGAGGTTCATCTACCAGAGAACACGAAGAGACTAGAGCTGAATGAAGATCTTGTCAGCAAAGCGCAGAAGGAGGTGATTCTGGGAACAACAAGAACAGTCAGGAAATTCCTAACAAGCTCGTGAGGGTACCTTGGCATTGCCTATGCCCGGTATCGCCACGTCAAACCCGTATATCGGTGATTAGTAAAAAAAAAAAAAAAAAAAAAAAAAAAAAAAAAAAAAAAAAAAAAAAAAAAAAAAAAAAAAAATATATATATATATATATATATATATATATATATATACGGTGCAGCATCTTTCGTCTGGATGTTCAGCAATTGCAGGCACCAAATATATGTCCCGACACAATAATATGGGTAAAGTAGTGCACCAGTTGATCTGTCTTGACAGGGGACTCCTCCGAAATTTCAAACCTCATCATTCCTATGCACCTGAAACACTGATGGAGGATGATCGCACGAAGGTGTATTGGGACCTCACAGTGGTGACAGACCGGGCGGTGGAGCACAATAGACCCGACATGATTGTTTGGAACAAGGCAGATAAAACAGCTATTCTGATCGACTTTGCGGTGCCGATGGATATCAATATGGCAAAGACATACGGGGTGAAGATCAAAAAATATGAGCCACTCGCGAGGCAGATAAGAGACATGTGGCAGTTGAAGCGAGTCGACATTGTGCCCCTCATTATAAGTTGCAACGGTCTAGTACACAAAAAGGCCGCTGAACACCTAAAGGAAATGAAACTACCGCCAAACACTCTTATGTGGATGCAAAAAGCCGTGCTGCTGGGCACTGTCAATATAGTCCGTAGTGTTCTTTATCCGCACTAGCTTAACCGGACAACTCTTGGTATAACCACCCGGGTTGTTCGGAAAAACTACCACGAATGTGTGAAATTAAAAAAAAAAAAAAAAAAAAAAATATATATATAGACTGATATATATATATATATAGGAAGAAAAATTATTTGGGTACTCGGCAAGTTATGGTGAGGGCAAAGATCAATAAAATATCGTCTTCAACATCTATATTTCAAACCTTCTGCGGTTCTTCTTCAGGATGCTGCAAAATTACATAAGGTACGTGAAAACAATCGAAAAACAATGAATCTTATACTAAACAAAAAAAAATGAATAAATAACTCACATCTGACAGGATTATTGTTAAAATGACAAGGACTGCATAGGAACAACCTCTGCTCAAATACAATATTAATAAAATTTGTTCAAGCAACAGTTGATGTGGTTAGGTTAAAATTTTAAAAACAACAAAAGGAACACAGAAAACAATCAATCAAGTGATGGCACTGACATTATGTTCTTCTTCATGACAACAATCCAGTGACAATGAATAGTCATATACGACACTCAAATTCTTTAGATCAGTTTTCTTATTCACATTATTTTCATTCTCGTTTATGTAGCACATTTCTAAAAAGGTTCTTTTATTATAATTCGAACTAACACACAATATCTCGACTTCATCAAACTTGAACAAATGATCCAATGAGGAAGAATGGCTAGCCAACGCACATCTATCAGGTCGCAGTCTGACATCACTCTTATGTAAAGCGATACGTTTCTTCAGGCATTGGGACGTTTGGCCAATATAGACCGAATCACAGCCTCCACATGGAATACGATATATTACATCTGACCTAGACATAATGTGAATTTTATCCTTAACGTTACTGAAAATGCTGCCCACTGTCAAGGGATTATATTTCGCAATTTTAATGTTTTCTATGTCTTTCAGAATATTGGCCAATTTACCCGTTAATGGTGGAATGAAGGGCAGGCTTACGTATCTGTCTCTTTCAACTGGACCAGCTGCGACGACTTCATCAATCCGTGATGTCTCTCCAACTCGGTCGAGGGTCAAGGAATGGAGACACCTCTCCAAAAATATGCCAGGGTAACCATTCTGTAGGAAGATATTGAACAATCTCTGCTCGGAAGTCTCCAAGAAGTCTGGATGGCAGATGTTTCTAATTCTCCTGAACATACCCCTGATGAGATTGGTTTTCACATTCCATGAGTGGTTGGACCTGTAGTGTATATAACGACCTGAGGAGGTCGGTTTCTGATACCAATCAAGCTTTATTTGATTTTCGGCACATCTCATAACCTTCGTGTCAAGAAACGGAACACCTCCATCAGTCTCCTCCTCTACTGTGAATTTGATATGTGGATCAAAGCTATTAAAGATGGTCAATGTTTCGGAGGTCATATCCTCAGGAATGGCAAGGAGAAGGTCATCTACATATTGGTAGACCAACGGTACGTCGAAGGAAAGCAGGGAAATGCAATATTTCAGAAGTACTGTCATGACAATTAGCGCAAGGATGGGGCTGAGTTTGTTACCCATAGCACAACCAAAGATCTGTGCAAAAAATTCCCCCCTGAACACAAAGTAACTGGAGTCAAATAGGAATCTAATAATCAATAAGAATAGGGGCATTTCAATGTTAGTGACCTGACTTATTCTCGACCATTCAGACTGAACGATCCGTACAACCAACTCAAGTGAAATATTTGTGAATAAACTGACAGCGTCCAGGGAAACAAGTTTGTAACCCAGAGGTAATATGAAGTTGTTAATTTTGTTACTAAATTGAAAAGAATCAGCCACAGAAAACGTTGAGAAATCCGAGAATGCATCTGTCAGAATTCGTGTCATAAACTGACTAAGTTGGACAGTTGCCGATCCGATGGTGGAGACAATGGGTCTCAATGGGACGTCTGTCTTATGAATTTTGGGATGTTGGGGGTTGTTTTTAAAATTTTAACCTAACCACATCAACTGTTGCTTGAACAAATTTTATTAATATTGTATTTGAGCAGAGGTTGTTCCTATGCAGTCCTTGTCATTTTAACAATAATCCTGTCAGATCATCCTGAAGAAGAACCGCAGAAGGTTTGAAATATAGATGTTGAAGACGATATTTTATTGTACTGTACTGTATTTGAGCAGAGGTTGTTCCTATGCAGTCCTTGTCATTTTAACAATAATCCTGTCAGATGTGAGTTATTTATTCATTTTTTTTTGTTTAGTATAAGATTCATTGTTTTTCGATTGTTTTCACGTACCTTATGTAATTTTGCAGCATCCTGAAGAAGAACCGCAGAAGGTTTGAAATATAGATGTTGAAGACGATATTTTATTGATCTTTGCCCTCACCATAACTTGCCGAGTACCCAAATAATTTTTCTTCCTGAAATTTTACGGCAACTATTTTCATTACATATATATATATATATAGACTGATATATATATATATATATATATATATATATATATATATATATATATATATATATATATATAGACTCATTAACCGCCTTTGGGAAGCCCAAAAACGCATACTTCACTGCTTATCGGAAGCCCGGTCCGCCTTTCGGAAGCCCGACTCCGGGCTTCCCAAAACTTTCGTGTATAAATTCGTGTGGAGACTCCCCACACTTCAGGGATCATAATATCAAATTTTAGCCCGGGCACCAAATTGACTATACACACAGCAAAACATACGCGATCGGGTTCGCGGAACGGTTGTGCAGAGAGCGCTTCGATCAATCTGTGTAAAAATTATATACTTTCTCGAGATTCCCCTGATTTTACTAGTCCCGCAGAGTTTCATCTGCGGATGGGAGGCCCGCCAATTTGGCATCACCGCAGATGATAATTCAGCTTTCGATATTCATTCTTCAGCATTTTCTCCTGCCGTTCGAGTTATATGGATTCAAGAGATATACATTAGAATGCAAATGCCATACCCAAGGCGTATAGATTTTAATGAGCTGTATTCAGTGTGTTTGATATTATAATATATGAAAGAAAATGAACCTTCTCACACCTGATTTATCATTATTTTAGAATGAAGCACGAACAGAGTTGAATATGAGGAACGAATTGCTATTTTTCTGGGAAAGTTTTGAGGAATATTGTGCTGCGATTTTGTCGGGATGCGATAATTTGTCAAATTTGATCCAAGAAATTGATTCCAGCTATATATTTTTGAAAATGTTGATAAAATTAAATTTCACATGTGTTTGTATCTCCAAAATCATTGAAATAATGTGAATAAAGTATCGAATGCAGGAAATATTTACAATAAGAATTTTATTCAACGGCAAGATCACAAATTCAATCGAATTGAAATCTAGTTATTGATTGTGGAAAAATGATCAAGGCAAGACTTCGTTGGGATGTGACAACTATTTCTCGAGATATTTGAATTTTCTAAAAATATATAAGTGGCACCATCCCCAAGAAATTCTTCGAAATATTCTATGTGTTTCGAATTTAAATCTTCCTTTTGAGTTTTGATCAGATCAAGAAGGTAAGTGAACACATGCAGAATTCCGTGAGGATGTTATCACCTGAAGGATCGAACGGAAAAAATTAGTGCGTCTAATATTTTATTTTCTTGTTCATAAAAGAGGGGAAATTTTGTGCGGGAACATTACCTCCATCATTTCACCGAAATGTCCATCATTACTCAATTCTATGTCAAAAAGGTATTGAAGAATTAGGTTGAAAAGGCCGATGAAGAATTTGTGGTCAGATTCATTAAGGTCCAAGGCTTGGAATTTCAACTGAGTCTTATGCTCGCAATGTGCCAGATTAATTTTTCTATCGGCATAATCAGTAATTCCTAGTGGAAGCCATCTGAAATGTTGTTTTCTCGATACATGCTAATTCGATCAAAACAAATTAATGAGAGTGTCAAATTAATTCATTGTGACAAATTAACTCCAATATTGTTGTTTCAATTTTCGATGTGTTAAGATTTATGTATTGAAGCTAATGAATTCATCGGCATTATTATTATTTTTTCTGATCGCCCTTTGTCATGACAAATTCCTACCTGAGCAACCTCACATCTCAGAAACTAATGGGATAAGCGGCGTATGAAAATGTAACGGCGAAGTGCATTAGTTGCCAAAATATACGAAATTAATACTAGACTTGGAAGTCAATATTTGACAACATTGTATTAAATTTCAGCTATATCCGATATTTATTTTCAGAGATATTAGGAAACATTATGTCAAATCCCGTTGTTATTTCCCCATTATCGTTGTTATTACCTCAAAAAATATCGCTTTGGCAGTAAGTTTGAATAATAGTATAAAGGGACCTGACCTTACCTCAGTGCTTTTCTTGAATTCACTTTTTGCTTTTCATTTCAAAAAAACTCACAGAAAAGAATCATTAGAAATGGATTAAAATGGAAGTATTTCCAGAATGGAGAAAATTCCTCGAAATTATTTCGATGTAGGTAAAATCAATCATTTATATTATGAAAAATCTCATCCAACCGTTTTCATCGTTCCTTTATGTATGAAAATTTTTGAAACGAATGAAGAATATTTCGCGCCACGAACTGCAAAACTATTGCTCGCGCAAGTTGTAAAATGTTTAAATTTTTGTCTGGAAGTTTCCTTCGGTGATTGAAACTATTAAGGTTTTATTGTGTTGTTCAAAATAAGTCTAATCGAGTATTGGTCAAGTGAAAATATGGTAATTTAGGACGAATGTATTTTTGATTTTCCTTCGAATAATAATAATCGGCAGGATTCATATCTGGTGGCCTAGGTATGCGCTTCATCTCGCCTAATTACATATTTGGAAAGATCTGATACACAAAGTATCATTTACATTTTGCGAAAAACATACATATCGCTGGTAAGCCGTCTTTGTGAGGTCTGTGGCCTTATCAATCGATTTTTATGAAGTGAACACCAGACTCTTATTTGAAATCTGTAAGGGATTTTCGTATACGGCTGAATGTGGATTTTACCCAGCCTACTTATGGTCAGGAACTTTTTGGATTAGAAATTACCAAATATTTGGGTGGACCGCATACCTGTACCTCTAGTTCACCAGATTTCAATCCTGTCAATCATTTTATCTGGAATATTTGAAATGTTTACTGTATTCTTTCGAGACAGGAAATGACAGGTTAGGATAGTGGAGTCGCCTACGATGAAACATGTAAAAATTAGGACATGAAAAAGGTGTCACTTTGAAAGATTTCCTGTAATCATTTTCGAAATTTTCATTCGTAAATTTATCCAATTGATCATTGAATTGAATTGATTTGAAACTTTCAGGGTAGGTTGCATTTTGAAATGCGACGATTGAATTCGGTAATGGGCAAAATCAGCCAAACGATTTCTTAGTAGAAGTTTTGACGTTATTTGAGTGATAATTCGGGAACAATTAAATCGAAACTTGCCAAATAGTTGGAGTATAGCAACGTGCAACTTTCCGCAAAATTTTGTTGAGGTTAATAACTTCAGTATAATTCAGTATTATTTTCTCGAAATTTTTTTCGAAAAAAAAAATTTTTCGCGAACTGATCTTCACATTTACTTTGAGCTCCATATTTGACAGTAGTGTACCGAATTCCAATTCGGTACGGCTATCAGTTTTGGGATATTGGGAAAAAATATGTAAAATTTCTTGGTTTTATTCTCGATATCGTTGTTTTTTTCGGCATAAGTCGAAAAATACTGATTCAATCAAAATGAAACTTCGGAGCTAGTTTGAAGATACTGAAAGACCGCTTTGTGCAGAGCTTTGTGATGATCCAGTCAGAAAAAATTAAAAAAAAACCCAAATGCCTTTTTCAAATTTTCAATATTCCGTGATCTTCTTATTATATTATCCACATTAGTTTCTGTATGAACCTTCGAACCGTCATTCTTCAATGACGTAATGGGTTTCAATTCGATCTAATCTGCATTTTTCGGGATATTGGAAAAATAAAAGTTTCAATGGGTATATCTGCGAAATTATTCGGTGGATTTTACCCATTCACGAATTCAGCCTTCGTAATTATGGTCCAAACTTTCTGTATAAATATCGAGTATGTTTCTTTCGGAAGTTATTGTGTTTGCGGTCGTCCGTTATTTGTAGAGTAGGTTTGGTGCTTAATTACGAAGGTGAATCGTTAAAATCCGCCCAATGATTCCGTACATATACCTATTCAAAATTGTATTTCCTCAATGTTTCCAAAAATACGGATCAAATCGAATTGAAACCCAGTACGAAAAAAAAACTTAGAAGAGCACTGCCGTGAAGGCAGCAGCTTTTGCGCCCATGTTCAAATTCGTTGCTAAAGCGGTCATCTTCATTGATCATGCGCGCAAAATCTGCTGCCTTCACGGCAGTGCTTTGCTAGGTTTTTCTAAAGGTTTTCTAGTAACAGATTACTAACGAATTCTGCATAAGCTTGCCTAACAACCGACTGCGTAAACACAATAACTTCCGAAAGAAACAACTTAGAAACTCGATATTTGTAGAGGAGGTTTGGACCTTAATGATGAAGGCCGAACTCGTGAATGGATAAAATCCACCAATGATTCAGCAGATATACCCATTCAAAATTTTATTTTCCCAATATTTCCAAAAATACAGATCAGATCGAATTAAAATCCAGTACTTCATCGGAAAATTACAGTTCGTAGGTTCATGCAGAATTTAATGAGGATGATATGATAAGAAAATTACAGAAACTTTTCTTCAAATTGTTCTAAACACACGATCATCACGAAATTTTGCATAATGTTGCCTTTCAGCATCTTCAAACTAGCTGCAAAGTTTTATCAAGATCGAATCAGTATTTTTCGAGTTTCACCGAAAAAAGCAACGATATCGAGAAATTTGACATATTTTTTCCCTATAACTCCAAAACTTATAATCAAATTGAACTGAAATTTGGTACACTTCAGTGAAATATGAAGCTCAAAGTCCGAGTGGAATTTTCTTCTGGATATGATGAATGATTTTCGAAAAAAAAAATTTTTGGAAAAGAATTTAATGAAATTTAATGAAATATGAAGCTCAAGGTCTAACCGAAATTGTTTTCAAATATGAACAATGGTTTCAGAAAAAAAAATTTTTTTAATGGAGTGACAATACGATTTCAACTGAATTTTTCTCAAAACTGCGCTTCGTTATGCTACAACTAACTGCCTAGTTTCAATCAAATCACTCCAGTATATTCTGAAATATGAGGAAAATAATCTCAAAATTTCAAATGGCTATAACTCCTAAATTATTTGGCTGATTTGGCCCATTAACAAACTAAACCGCGGCATTCCGATGCTCGAACTATCCTACAAGTTTCAAGTTGCTAGCTGGCTCCGTTCGACAGTTTTCGGGTCCACTGCCGGCCGGGCGGACGGACAGAATCGATTTTGACACCGGATGTGTTATCAGTTATTCCAATCAAGTCGTTTGAAACCATTTTCGGCTCAAAATTCGAAAATTACAAACATTTGAGCAAAACGAAAGCACGCTGTTCCTCTAGAATATGCGCGCAAAAATAGCACAAATGCTAACTGATAAGTCTCAATTCGATCAGAAATATTATTGGAAAGGAATAACAAATATCAGCCGAGAATCAAATCTGAATTTTTGCAAATGAACATACCATTGATATTTTATTTTCACAATAATCCCGATAAATTATCCAATTCCTGCAATGTTCGAATTGAATTTGTTCGTAGTTTTCTGAAAGGCAAAATATTTGAAATTTATTTCAAGTGATACCCTCGCGAAAATTTGAACGATAGCGCGCTTTGACATTTCATACCTTATCGATTAGTTTCGTTTCAATCGAATCATAAGTTTTCGAGATATTGAAATATTTCAGAGAGTCCCTGAGTAGATTATCTACATTGAAAGTATCTAAATGTATGAAAATATTGCGAAACTATCGGACTATAATGAATAGTAAAGCCTTGGGGCGATTTTGGAATCGTTATCGGAATAAATATGCGTAATGACACCGCAGAATGTATCACACGGCCAAGGTAGTATATAAATCGATGAAAATCATAAAAACCACCTGAGCTGAGCCCTTGAGTTACTGGCAACACTGCTGGGCCTCGCATAATCCTACCTGCGACTACATTATACACCAAGGGCATCATATAAACCGCCAAACGTGCAGGGGTTCCAAAAATGTAAAAAATATATCCACTTTTGTATAAAGATAGAAAATTACCCCTCTGCAGATGCTGATTAAGATTGAATGGATTTGAATGTTTTCACGAAAAATACACTCTCCTAAACCAATTAGGAAGGGCGGGCCTCCGGTTGCCTGTGAAACGTACCGGGCTTGGCATAATGCGGTTAATGAGTATATATATATATATATATATATATATATCAGTCTGACCATTTCATCTAGTAGTCCCTTTGACAGATGATCTCTTTGACAATGAGGTTGACCTACCAGAATACCATAGCTGCCAATATCAAGCCCGCCTCTACATAGGAAGATTTCTTGGGATCGCTCTATAATCTTTATACTGTGTGCTAATCTTTTTTTGATCTTTTCGAAATCCCAAGGCTTGCGAAAAGATGAAGAAGAATATATATATATATATATATATATATATATATATATATATATATATATATATATATATATATATATATATATATATATATATATATATATATATATATATTCTTTTGAGATGAGCATTTACATTTTTTTTATATCAAACAATTTGTGTCATAACAGTATTAGCTGAGGAAATGTCAACGGGGTACCATACATTTTTACGTATGATACAAGAGCACAGATAAAAACCTCAGGAAAAACTCTGTCTCCCCGTATTAGTGTAATGAAATTGTTGTTTTTTATTGAAGGGCTTCTTTTTCATTGACAAAATTTCCTCCTTCCTATGTGATGCAGATTGAAATCTTGAAAACATACCTGAAAACAAAAAAGGAGACGAAAGAACTAATATGAACTAGTAAATGATTTAGTACTCATTAAATTAATTTGAAGTTCGCAATCCATCTCAAAAAAGAATCAGACACCGAATGCATTGCCTCGAAACCATCGTCAAATTTATATATTGGACAAGTATTTACTAAATGTTCTATTGTTTCCTCTTCTTCTCCGCACTCGCACCTTGGACTTTCGACCGAATTCCATTTGAAGAGGAAACTATTACAGCGACCATGACCGGTTCTAAGTCGATTCAAAATGCACCAAATTTTCCTAGGAAGATTGAAACCATGAACTTTTTCTGAAGGAATCGCTGATCAAACCTTTGTTAAAAACATTACACGAATTCCATTCCGAACGCCAAATTTCTTTATCACTCTTATTGGTGTAAAGAAAATCGTTGATCCATAAAGGTTTACGAGATTTCAATCTAGCAATTTTAGAATCCGGAATATCAGACTGATGTAATTCTCCGATTGAACTTCCTGCTTCAAGAGCATATTGCATAAGATTAACATTTTTGTGAGTAGTTTCGAACTAAGCAGCAAACTTTCAGGAACTCTTTCAGGACAGTAGATTATAGAGCGATCTCGAAAACTTATTGTCTCGATCTACAAATCAGGCTCCCTTCAGACAAAATATCTATCATTTCAAGAGACTGCTTGAATTTTCATTTCTGATGCAGTAGCGCCCCCCTCCACACGTTCTCGATAACTCAAGCAATTACCTACTTGAAGCTCGAACGGAACGTTGAAACTATTTACAGTTTGAGAAAATGAACGGAAAAGTACAAATAGAGGCATATTGTATAAAGATACGTGAATACCATGATCACGATGAGAAATTAAAACATCCTAACAAAACCTCAAATATTTCCACGCCACATGCTGGTAAGTTTGATACAAATTCCACGAATTTGATGGATTTGAATTGAAAAGTTCTTGCTGCAATATGGACCAGGAAATAAAGGTCATACCTCACATATATCTTATACATAATAGCGCAGTAAGAAAATTATAGAGCGATTATTTATACTCATTACCCTGGCCCAACATATCAAAATCCACTCAGGCGCGATGAAAACTTGAAACAATATTATTTATGATTTTCTCCCAACAAATGTTACATTTTCATTCTCGATTCAGAAGTGCCCCCTGTGTTCTCGATAACTGAAGCTATTGCCTAGTTGGTACTTGAACGAAATAATTTAAACAATCATCAGTTTGAGAAAAGATGAATTTTTCGTGTTACTAACCGGAAGACAAGGAGAAATAATACTATAGTGTGGTTTGGTTAAATATTCTCCTCAGTGCAAAAACAAACATGGCCTCAATGAAAAATTCAAATATGCATAGGGGAGAAGCAGGCAAGATGACATACTATCTTTTGAAAGCTGATAACTTATATGTAGATGAACATAAAAGATCACCATGTATGGGGGCATCAGACAATAAAGTTAACTCTTCATTTTATAGGGTAGAAATCAATCAAAAAAATTTAAATTAACGCAAAAATTGTAATAACCCGAAACATGCAAAACACCAACTTGCAATCATGTGTCGCGCAAATGGCATACGACTTCGACACTTTTTGTAGTGAAGAATTAATAGTCCTTCAATGAGAACCAAAGGTTTGAAATATTTCAAATTTATTGGGAAAAAAAACACATATTCTTTTGACACATTTGGATAGTGAAATCAATACAAATGATAATCTATTTTGCTTGTAAAGGCCCATTCCATATTTGTTTTTTCCGTTTTGAAGGCTTCATCATGCTAGTTACGTCCCACCCTCCTACATCAACTTTTCTGTGACGAGATGTAACCATCTGAAACAATATTGTCGTGTTGTTAAGAAATGAATCATGCCAACACTTTGTGTGTCAATTTGCCCCATCCAAGTATTCAGAAAATTAACGAAGATATATCAATTTTCCTATACATTTTCAGTGGAAGTGAATTCGTCAAAACCGAGTCTACAAAGGGACCATTCTGCTCGAATTTGAAAGTTAAGAAAAAAATACTTCCTCTCCAAATCACAATACGATTGATTCGAATTTCAGGAATCTATCGAATTTGAATTGAACCGATTTCGCTGCAACACAGAACAGGAAATTGCAGCAATCCTCCAGAATCCCATTCAGATCAGAACAGAAGATTATAGAGCGATCTGGAACACTCATTGTCCCGATCTACAAATCAAGCTCCACTCAGGCTCGATGAGAACTTGAAACAACAAAATATCAATCATTTCAAGTGACTGCTTTCCGACAAATGTTGAATTTCCATTTCTGATGCAGTAGCGCCCTTCTCGCTCTCGATAACTGCAGCGATTGCCACTTCAAGCTCGAACGGCATCGTTTAAACCATTACCGATCCAAGAAAAGGTGAAGTTTCTACTCGAAACAGCGATTAGTTTTCTCTTAGCAAGGCCATAATACTAAACTTCTCTTCCTGATAGTTATTAGTGTTGTAGCGCTGGATTAAACTACTCTTCAAGATATCTTATTCAGTTATGGCGCTTTGAATTGCGTTGGCTTAATTTTGGCTTATTGCATCGTAATAAGTCTAATGGGGAATTTTGTGGTTGTTGCAGAAGGGGGATAGATGAGATTATTCGTTTATAGAATAGTTTGATATTCTGAAACATGATATATTCAGAAAAGTCTCTTCGAAATAGTTCATCGGAATTGTTTTTCGGTAAATTCCGGAAATGTCCCATTGTTGCAATTTGAAAGACTAAGGATAACAATTTTTAGTAATCAACAAAATAATTCATGTATGGAAAACTTAGAAGAAATAGAACATTCCAACATTTTGCACTCATTCTATTACTAATCGGATAAGTTATGGAATCAGGGCGAGCTTAAACTGCAAATAGAGAAATGCGGACGACATTTGACTTTTTCGAGAAAGCTGCGAGAAAGAGCTTACAAGTTAACGAAACAACGTAATCTTTCAATTATTCCAAGTATTTTCAAAAAAATTCAGTTCTCAAAATCGACAGTTAGGAATCGATCCAGGCCCATTCACCATTCTGCAAATCGAAAAAATAGCTATGCTGTCGATGTCGTTCAATAGGTTTTTGCTCCAGCACCTCAGTCATCAGTTTAGAAACGACTATGAATCTTTATATGATTCTTATAACTACTGTTACATCTAGGTATGTACAAGAAATCTTCTGGCATTTTATTTAAATAAATAACGTTCCAAAAACAAAATTACGTAGGTGGGTTTACAGGAAACTTTTGTACCTTTATTTCCAAACCTTTCTTGTCTATTATAAACTATATATACTTTTATAAACTATTATAATTATAAAACAGAGTGAAAGGTTTTACTCAATAATAAGGATTTAACTACTTTCTCAAACCTCATTCATTCACCTTCACATATACAAGGCTTCTCAAATGAAAACAGAGGCAGTTGTAAGTGTATCATATTTAAGAAAATAGTTCGACAGGAAGCGGCGTTCATTATCATAAAAATTTCTCGTTTTTGAATTATGAAAACTCTGCACCGTCTAAGGAATACCCCATAAAGGTGAGCGTCCGCTGAAGGCAGATCAGGTCGCATTGACGGAGAAATACAAACACTGAGCGATCGTTCGGCTGATTCCGCCGAGCCTCGGCACTATGACCAGGTAGTGCATTTTGCAATGAAATCTAAGCAGGCAGATTTCTCCGCCTGCGATGAGCCCCGGTCCGTCTTACCTTGAAGGAACATTATATGTAAGATGTTTGTCTACAAAACTGAAGTAAACATTAGGTAATGAGATACTTCGAAGGAAGTTTACCCCTTACTCTACTAATTGCTTAGTAGGAGCGACTAAGCCTTTTACAAACAGCGTCTATATGTGAATTCTACCTAAAGCTGCCCATTCATTAGGTCGGTGGCGAAGCGAAGCGCGGCACGCTGCGCCGCGGCACGTTATGGAAATAAGGAAGTCCGTTCACAATAGAGCGGTCGGCCAGTTCGGCGCTCAGTTCCCGGTTGACTGTCAATGAATTTAATAGAGATGGGTTCGTCTATTCGTTATCTGTGATTTTGGCTCTGTGACTAGCCTGTCACAGTGAGTCACAATACAAATCCTGTCACAACACATCTCTAGTATTTACGTATCAAGTTCACAGAAAGCGTAACGAAACCAGCTGAATGATATCAAGAATTGCCGATGTCGCATGATTCCGGCACTGATCTCCGTTCAACGCCGACCGCGTAGCGCAACCGACCTAATGGACGGACCTAGTTCATTTTGGTTCAAACTTTCAGCACAGCGCTTCCGCTGTAGACCATGCAGCGCTTCACCGCGCTAATCGGCGTGCAGCTTATAATGTCTATCGATGTGGATACCAAGAAACTTTGGAGATATCGGAAAAAACGTGAAATTTCGTGTTTTTTCCTTGGTGTCGTTGTTTTTACTGAAATAACTGAAAAAACTACTGATTCAATGATGATGAAACTTGTTATCTAATATGGAAATGCTGATGAACATTCTATATACAGTCAAACGTCGTGATGCTTGTGTCATTAGAGAAATTTGAATTTTCAATCAAGTACTGTATTTCAAATCTATTTTATCTGGTTTTTCAGAAAGTGGAGAAATAGTATTTTTAATAGGTATATCTGCAGAATCATTGCGTGGATTTTACCCATTCATGAATCCGTCCTTCTTAATTAAGGTCGAAACCCTCTTAACAAATATCGAGTTTCATAATTGTTCACGATCAGCCGTGAGGACGTCCGTGAACAGAATAACTTTCGTGTTACGTGTTTCTACCGAAGCGGAGTTTTCCTCCACGACTCTAATTGTACCGGCGCAAATCGATGAATTTCGACGGTCACCCTATTTTCTGGAAAACCTGTGGTGGTAATAAGGCGCATTTCGATTCTCTTGAGAATCTTAAAGAAAATTTCGCTGAGCCGCTACCTGTATCTATGACTTTGCTCTTCTAAAGATTTTAAATCTATTCAATCGTTCGATCATTTTGTTCGTGAGACGAGGATTCTGAGAACGATTCTATTTTTCTGAAAAGGGATTATAAACAAGGAATTCTATCGCTTTGCATTGACGAGATTCATTCCAACCATAACGTAATTATCTTTGAATTATTCCCGGATGCACCAGGATTACGCTGCTAACCACTCAAGGTCGTACTATATTTCCATTTTTGGTTGCATAAACAACATCGGGTATAACTCTCCTGCTGATTTCTTAGTTTTTGCTATTGATTTTAATTTAATGTTACCTTGATTTCGAGAACATCTTAATTGTTTTTGTAATTCCAACTGAAATTAATACATATCTTGAATTTGGAGAGCCTAAATAAAGACCTCAGTTGTTAGTTTTATATTTTTTCTATTATTGGTAAATTTTCCAGATTTCCTTATTTTTATTTCTACATTTAACTTCCCCTGAGTGTATCTAAAATCTGGTGACGCCAATTAACGATTTTATTTTTATTTTATAACTTACGCTACCCGTTTCGACTTGAGCTGAGTGACCAATTAGGAAGAACAATATAATTATTACCAGAGAAAGTAGCATTCGAAAGAACATACTAGGGAACGCGGCATTTGTAGAGTAGGGTTGGGGCTTGATTACGAAGGCCAATTAAATTTTTTTTTCCTGAACGAATAGTATAAATAAATGTCATGAGTTTTTTTATGAATATGAATTTGCAGGTGCTGATGTTAGGTACCTTTGTTTGAAGAATGAGATCAACTAACTTGGGACAGTTCAACTCATTTTGCTAATACGTTTCGAGATAATTCAAAGAATAACTGATATCGACTCCAACTGCAATGTGGATTGGAACTCTTCGTTCGATAATTAAAGGGAACCTCCTTGTACGCAGAGAAAAACTTCTTCAGCTCTTCCATATTAGTTTCTTCGTCTTCAACTAGAATTACTTCAGAATTTTGAATGATTCAATAACTTACGATGATCATTTAACTTTACCTGAAGTTATGCACGGTAAGAATTGGTTCTCTATAGTTTCGACATTGTGTATTTCATAATCTCTTTTCTGAGAAAATTTAGGTTATCTGGGAGAGTAGCTTTTTGAATTCTGAAATTTCTGGAATTTCCTGATTTAATTTGACCTCGTTTGGTATTCGGTAAGAGAATTGCACACCAAATGTGTTTATTTTCAACAGTATCAATTTTCGTCTTCATCAAGTACTTGCAAAACATAAAGAGTTTTGTCGACTTGATTATTTAGTTACCATGGCAACTCAGTGAAACTCTAAGCTAGAAATTATTTCTGATTTGAATTCGTCAAAAACAGCACGACGTAGAAAAATGTCTCGCTTCGGTCAAGAAAGTTAAGAAAATATTCACCAGAATATTAAGCAGTGGACACCCGCGAATACTAGGAAATCGAAAGCAAGTGTATGGAAGCGGTTCATAAACTTTTGCACAGAAAAAGTGTATGACTTCGACAGAGCGAATATATCTGTGGAAGAAATGGAGACTATGCCTTCAACATGCGAGAAAAGAACTCCGAAGACTACAAGGAGAGTGTTATCAAAGTTCTATGGAACTCTACAGCTGAGCTGTTGCAGGAATATTTTTCCGAAAGGTATAATCGCAAATTCAATCCATTCTCTGACATAGAATTTGACAACGCCAGAGCTGCGAAAAATGCTAAGCGTCGGAAGCTACAAATAGATCCAGCCAAGAGAAAAGCAAGTTCATTCGCACTATCAGCAGACGAATTGAGAAAACATTCGGTCATTATAAACTTCAAAAAAATTTCCAGTATAAGTTGCTATTGGGTACCCACGAGGTATTTCATCCATATTATATCTTCCTGAAAAATTCACACAAATGATCGATGATGTTGTAATCAGTTTCCATAATCATATACTGAATAACAAATAATTTTTTTGAATTTGTTCTGAGGACCCGTTCTTCACCAAATTTTGCGTCAATTAGTTACAAAGTTTCATCATGATTGGATCGAATTTTTTTGAGTTATTCGGAATATAGCAACCATACCGAGGGAAAAGCCACGGAACTTGACATATCCTTCTATACCATCTCCGAAAATTGAAATCTAATTGAACTCGAAGATCGTCGAAAAATTTCATGGATGTAAGGTTACCGAAAAAAAATTGTTGGAACAAAAATTTAGCAGTTGCGTGTTCTTCAACTGTGAAGTAGGTGTCAACCCGATGGCATAATTATTTCTGGGATATCAAGAACATACCCTCAGAAATTCAGATGAGTGTAACTCCAAAACCATTCGTATGATTTGACCTAGCAACGAACTAGCTCTTTCCGTCCTGTTCAAGCTATAACTTTCTAATCAAGTACTAGATCTCAATTCGATCTTATCTGTGTTTTTGAAAATAGTGGTAATATAAAATTTTCAATGGGTATATCTGCGACATTATTGGATGAATTTTACCAATTCACGATTTCGTTATTAAGGTCCAAACCTACCCAACAAATATCGAGTTTTTCAGTTTCTTTCCGTAGTTAGTTCATTTATGATCAGCCATGAGTACTGAATGCTGACTCTAGATACTTTTGTTTGAAGAATGGAAGCAACTAACTTGGGACAGTTCAACCCATTTTGCTCGTATATTTCGATATAATTCGAAGACTAACTGTTATCGACTCCAAGACTTCAAGGAAGATTAAAACTCTTTGTTCGACGTAAGCGGGGACCCCGCTTACACGAAAAAAATAAACAATTCCACTGCAGAGAAAACCTTGAAAGATACCGAGAAAACTCCCTCCTCTGCCTGCAACAAAATTTATGGAGTATGAAAAAACCTTAAATAAAAATTTTGCAGAATATCCTATCAGCGGCGTGCTGCGTATAAATCTCAGGTAATACAATGTGCAGGAAATGGATTCTGCTTTGGCAAAAATGAATCACCGGGATAATAATATTCGTAGGCTGTATCCAAGTCGATACCCCTAAATACATATCTATATTCCGGGACCAAATTGTGGGGCGCTATCTGGCGGCAGTAAATCAAACCGTAGGCGTCTTGAATCTCTGCCAACTGCCATTGTACCGAGCGCACTCTGTAATTGACTTATTGGCCGGAGTTCGAGTGAAAAGGATCGATAAGGAGGGTCCGGCCTTTTCACATGCCATCTCAAGAATATCCCGGGATGTCAGAATGATTTCCTGGAGAAGGCTGGCTGGGCTAAGTATTGGAGAAGTTTGGTATTCAGGTATGGGAACGTGCTAGAATTATGGGGCTATCCCGGTACACGGTAGAAAGTTCCAGTGATTCCTAGGGATTCTACTGGATGGAGGAGATTTAAATTTGGTTCGAGGAGTAACTGCTTCAATTCGACCAACTGTAATAGACGAACTTCAAGTTAACACAGACTCGTGAGTGGTGTTCGTGTTCAGTTTATGTTGGTAGATTTCAGGTTTGAGTTACGTTGGAATGATTTAGAATTATTGAGAGAAGCCTGATCACATGAATCCTGTATTACGAATTGACCCCGCCAAACTGATGGAAAGAGTTGGCGATCTTCTTCTCTTACTGTTGATTTAACGATCGATGAAAACCACAATATCTTCCGAAAGAAACAGCTTAGAAGTTCCATATTTGTAGACTAGCTTTTGAGCTTTGAATTGAAGAGGCTGAATTCGTAAATCTACCCAATTTTTCCGAATAAACCCGAAAAAATCCCTTTTCGAGAGAAATCTGAGAAAAAAGTTTTTCCAAAATTTAATGACAGAACGATCTCAACAGAATTATGTTGAGATTTGCGCGTTATTAATATGCTCCAACTGATAGCCAAGGCATAATTCAATCGCTGTAGCACTTTCTGAAATATCGGAAACATAATCTCAAATGACTATATGACAGGATTTGTCAAGGATAATTTGGGTTTTTTCGCCTAAATTTTGAAATTGAGAATCAGGACGATTCTAATACTGCATAAAACTGATGTACTGTAGAAGTACGACTCTGAACTATCCCAGAATGTTTCTGAAATCGTTGAAATCGAAACAGCCGTGAAACTCTAGACCATGAACAAAAAAACTATATGTATTGAATTCGAATTATTTTATGTATTTTTGTTTCATGAATTCATTCTAGAATTCAAATAACGGAAAAAAATTTGGAAATCAAATGAAATAATCTGGAAACCCATGAAACTTCAATTGAAGACTACATCCAGGATACTGCCTGCCAGAAGGCTTTGGAAGTAATGCTCTGAACTGCATGAGGTTATGTTGTGATGATTTGGAAAGTGGGTCAACTGGAATCTTCTGTACTGAGCAGAGCGAAGTATAGTTTTCCTTGTGTGACAGCACCAACATTTTACATGGTGTTACGGAATTATTGGGCGGATTTTACCCATTCACGAATTAGACCTTCGTAATCAAGCCCCAAAACTACTCTACAAATACCGAGTTTCTAATTCATTTCTTCCGGAAGTTATTGTGCTTACGGTCGGCATATCGGCCCCTAACGGCCTAACCGTAAACACAATAACCTCCGAAAGAAAAAAATTAGGAACTCGATATTTGTAGAGAAGGTTTGGACCTTAATTTCGAAGGCCAAATTCGTGAATGGGTAAAATCCACCCAATGATTCTGCAGATATACCCATTCAAAATTTATTTTCCGAATATTTCCAAAAATACACCTTAGATCGAATTGAACTCCAGAAGTTTATCGAAAAATGACAGTTTGAAGGTTTATACAGAATTAAATGAGGATAATATGATGAGAAGATCACAGAATATTGAATATTTGAAAAAAAAATAAAAATTTTTTTTTTAAAGTTGTTCCTATGACACGATCGTCCCGAAATATCGCACAATATTATCCTTTAGCATATCTGAACTAGCTGCAAAGTTTAATCACGATTGAATCGGTATTTCTTGAGTTATACCGAAAAAAACAACGATATCGAGAAGAAAACCACGAAATTCTACATATTTTTTTCCAATATCTCTAAAAGTAATAGCCGAATCGAACTGAAATTTGGTACACTGCTGTGAAATATGAAGCTCAAGGAATGACTGGAATTGTTCTCGAATATGAATGATGGTTTCAGAAAAAAAATTTTTTTCGGGAAAAACTTTTTTTCTAAATTCGGTGAATTTCAACGAAATTTTATCAAAGTTGCGCGTCGTTATGCTCCATCTAACTGCAAAGTTCCAATCCAATCACTTCAGTAGTTTCTGAAATATGAGGGAAATAACCTCAAAATTTCAAATTGCTATAACTCCAAAACTATCTGGCCGATTTGGCCCATTAACGAAATTAACTGCGGCATGTGCGAACAACCCTTCAAGTTTCAAGTCGTCCACGGCCGGCCGGGTAGCCGGCCGGCCAAACAGAATCGATTTTGACACCGGATTCGTCATCAGTGAGTCCAACCTAGTTGTTTGATACAATTTTCAGAAAAATATTCGAAAATAACAGACATTTGGTCAAAACAATAGCACGTTCTTTCCCAGAGTCTGTGCGCCAAAATAATATTCCCATACAGGTGATTTTGCGCACATGTTCTAGGAAACAGAATGCTATCGTTTTGTCCGAATATCTGTAGTTTTTTTTTGCGTGCATGTTCAAATTCGTTGCCGAGGCGGTCATCTTTTCACGTATTGACTTCCCCAACCACACTTTTGGTGATGTTCTTTGAACAAGCGAGCAAAAGCTGCTTTTCTAGGATTTGTCTTAAGGAACTATCTCCAAACTTCATGATTTTAGAATATAATAAACCAAAACGATACTGCTGCGGCATTTCGTTTTCACGAGATAAACAAAGATTAACCCCATATCGTTTTACTGCCAGTAGCGATTACTGCTGTCGGACACTAACTAAATGAAACCTTTGTAACGGGCCGGAATCCCCTGATGACGAAGGTTATGACAGGCTCTTGTCACTCGGGAGTCCATCTAGGTTCGTATATACTTCCTGTTCCGTGACCAGGGGAGGCCGAGTTACATAGATATTGCGGAAAAGGCTCATATGACGGCTTTGATGGGTCGAAAAAAATTAATTGACTTGTCGTTATGGAGGTCCTTAGGGACGAGATTGCAGTCATTCTAAAATCTCTTCCCCTTTTTGGTACTTCCGGTTTGGTGGTTTATTCGGATTTCGTTATGGAAATGTTTAGGTGTGTCCGGTCTGATTTATTAGAATTGCTTGTATTTTTCACTCAGCAGATGATAATATAAAAATGTCATTCGATTTTCAGGAATCGTCAAGGATTATTTGGCTTTTTCCGCTTAGATTTCGAAATTGAGAACCAGGACGATTCTAAACCTGCGTAAAACTGATGTACTGTAGAAGTTTGACTATGAACTATCCCAGAATTTGAAGATTGCTTTGCTTATTCCAGAATGTTGCCGAAATCGTTGAAATCAAAACAACAGTAAAACTCTAGACCATAAACAAAAAAACTATTTGTATTAGATTCGGATTATTTTCTGTATTTTTTTCATGAATACATTCTAGAATACAAATAAAGGGAAACGATTTGGAAATCAAATGAAATAATCTGAAAACCCATTAAACCATAATTGACGACCACATCCAAGATACTGTCTGCCAGAAGGCTCTGGATGTAATGCCCTAAATTGCATGAGGCTTATGTTCTGATGAGTTAGTAAGTGGGTCAACTGGAATCTTCTGTCCTAAGCGGAGCGAAGTATAGTCCTCCTTGTGTGACAGCACCAACATTTTACATGTTGTTAACCAGACAGTCTACTGCACAGAGGACTGCTTTATGTGGTTACAAGTACAATAAGTACGAAATACCAGAATAGTTCATCAAGAAATTCTTTGTTATCAAGACAGAAATTAGTCTGTAAATGAAAAATCATTTCATGAAGATTCTCTGATGAAACATACAGATGGGCACTGAATAGAAGAATCTAGCTGATCTGATTGGCAGTAAAGTGTTCTGACGGTTGATTCAGAGTTGGTCTGAGAGTGCAATCGCTTAGTAAATACTGACCGATATGGGAGCTTGTTGTTCCAATGAACCAACGAATTCTAGAATGAATTCAAATTGGAATAAACCATTAGGGTTCTTCTGGAATTTCAATATTTATGTGAATTCTGCTTATATTAGTAATATATAAATAGAATACCACTTTAGATCCACGTGAGCTATAATCCATAACTCACTAGTGAATTATGGGTTTTAACGCACTAGTGTATTATTTGATACATTAAATTGAGACGAGTCAACTTGATGAAGGTTATTAGTACAACCAATGAAAAATACAGATTTTTTTGTTATACCGCTATGTAATATCTTTCGATATTGATATCTTACTGTAAACTTTTATTAACTTCAACGTACTTCGTATGAATGACAAATCAATTCATTATATCAACTGACATAGAACGATTGAAGTAAAAAAAGGTAACATAATAAAAAACAATACAAAAATAATTCCAGACAAAGTGTTCCATCTTCTATTTTTCAGTTTAGAATCCTCAGTAGCATCTATTCTATATTATATGTCAAAATCTCACCAAGTATACCCACCAACACTTGATTACAAATGGACTCAGCTGATTAAGAACGTCTGGCAAGTTTGTCAAATGTAATTATTTGTGCATGTTATACTTTTGACAAGTTCTACATCATCATCTTCCTCTGATAAACGAAATGTAGTAAATAACTCTTTCGAAAATCTATACAACTTCAAAAATTATATGATAGTTGATACTGACTCTATAAAACTATTTGTTTTATTTCAAAGAGCAAGTAAAGACGAATCTACTTGATAAAGGTTAAAAACACAATCATTAAAAAATACAGATTTTTCTGTAATACCTTTAAATAATACCTGGATATCTTAGGGTATACAGAAAAATCTGTTTTTTGTAATGATTGTGTCAATAACCCTTGACTTTTGGTCAAAATTGTTCTATGCACAATAATTTGCATTTGACAAGCTTTGCCAAAGGTTCTAAATCAGCTGAGTCCGTTTGTAATCAGGTGTTAGTGAGTACACGTGGTAAGATTTTGACCTATAATATAGAATAGATGCTCCTGAGGATATTAAATCGCAACATAGAAAATGAAACACTGTGTTTAGTATTATTTTTGTATTGTAATTTATTAGGGTGCCGTTTTCTTAAGTCTTTTACTTCAATCGTTCCATATCAGTTGATGAAAAAATTGAATTTGTCACTCGTACGCAGTACGTCAGAGACAATAATAGTATATCGTAAGATATCAATATTAAAAGACATTACGTGAATGTATCACAGAAAAATCTGTATGATTAATCATTGTTTTATTTGATAGTTTACTTGTCTAAAATGACATTAACATCGCCAGTCATAACTGTCATGTGTTGGATAAAATACTGGAAAACCTCCATCTCCATGCATAATTCAAATTGTTTGATGAAGAGAATTTGTTTTCATGGGATTTGTAGACTTTCGTTCTCACGATCTGCTGATTATTCCGCTATTGACTCATTTTGGTCCGTCGAATGTATCTTACATTTTCATACTGGCCAATTTTCTATTTTGATGGGTATAATTTGAAAACAACTGAATGCATTTCAACCTACTCAATCAAGCCATTTCAGAAGTGCAGGCGTTGAAAAATTCCTCAATTTCTGGAAAAATCTCAAAAAGTAGCCGGTATCTGCTGATCGATTGCCAGTGGACAGTTCAACTGAATTTTTTGTGAGGGAGGTGTCCGAGAGCACAATTAATCGAACTTCAACAGATGTAGTAGGGATTTTTCCAGTCAAGTAGGTATTACTAGAGCAAAATGCAAAAACCCTAAGAAACTGCTGTACCTTCGAGGTTATTCGCATCATTTAACATTTTCTGGGCCTTTGCGGTTTTGTGGAAAATGAATCTTATGACACAGATGAATGAGATAACGAATTTCTCAAGATATGCATAGACACTCCAAGTCAAAACCTGAGGGTCCTTGAATAGAACCGGATGTTACGATTCATTTAAAATATCGTTTCGACCAAATTGTCGTGTCGTGCCTGCGGTTTCAACGGGCAATCTCTCGACATACCCCATTCCGGTTCCATAACTCCAAGTCAACATCCAACATCGAGCCGAGTCCATCTCCATAAACCGTGTACCGGATCTCTTGGTGAAATACGGTCGCAAGGCTGATCTTATCAGCCGGGGTTGGACCATCCCGGTCGCCGGGATTTGCACCCGCAGCGGTTAATCTTCGGGACTGTAATATTGTGGCCTCTGATGTCTCTGATATGTTATATGAATCCCTCATACGCAGATAATACTGAATAAACAAGGAGTAATTCCACCGGGTGGCGCTCAAATATGAGCAAATTAGTTCTCCTCCCGTCCCTTGCCGCAGAAGTATCCGGCTGAAGACGTTAATTGAATGCAAAATTATTAATTTATCATACGGTATTAATTTAATATTTCGGACTGACTTGAGGGACGGTGTTTGATAGTTCCGGCTATTTTAAGGGTAGAAAGGGTTGTGGTGTGATGCAGGGATGCCGCGATGACATAATTATCTGTGATGATTTCCTATTTTCGGGTAATAGTTTCGTTAATACTTTCTTGGGAAACGTACAGAATTCATTCTATAGAATCTACAACTAGAACAGCTAGAAGTGAGGATATACATTTGTGAAATAGGGTTTATGAGAAATATATTTACAGAATAGTAAGATATATTTTTTTTCTTAAGAATGCCCCAAGTTTGAGAACTATTCAGGTCAAATGTTATCAAAATGTCCATGGAAATGTGATCTCCTCCGAATTATTATTGAAATATGGTTTATAATCCATTTTCAGTTCTATCTGGAATATGTGTATTTTGTGAAAATTTTGGGAAAATTTCGCGTTATTTTTCAGGTTTTTCTGTGTTTTCACTCCGAATATCTAAAAAAAAATATTTGAAATTATTCTTCATACAAAACGCCTTTGCGAATTGCGGGATGCGAACTATTTGTCAAGAGTAGTTTCTAGAGAAAATGTCGCTCACTGGACAACAGAGCAATAATGCAAACTATCAATTGAGTGAACTGAAACGTTCTAGAGTCTATATCTGACTTCTTCATCAGTGAATAAATTTGCCTATTTTTTTTCAATTATTTCTTAGAGGCCTATTACATTATCCAATTTCAAGGGCCCGATATCGGGTGCCCAATCTGCCGGGTCGGGTGTCGTTTATTACACAACCCTAGATGTCCGCCCCATTCTGAATGAACTTCTTCGGTAGCGCTATGATACTGCCCTGTATGCCAGGCGGTAGGGAGCTAGGCAGATCGGGTCACCTCGATCGCCCTAGATCAGGACCCTGAAAATCGATGGCTTATTAGACCACCCGGTTCCTACCTACCAGGTCCTAGATAGTGTAGTGTAATAGGCATTTCAATTCAAGAATTATGTCAAATTGACATTTTCAAAATACAGCAGCATCACAGATTCACTTCATATAGACATTTTTCAATTCTTTATCTTCTGTTAAAAAGTTCAACCAAATATGGTCCATTTCCATAGAATAAGGTACGAAATTATTTTCTTCATCCAGTAGGATGCAGTTGGACTCTTTGATTCTCCGTCCTAGATCATCTGGTTCCGTAACAAGTCTCTAATCCCAATCTATCACGTAATTTTCGATGTTCGAACCTACATGATTTGCTTTTTTGGTATTTTGTATGACTCTATTATTAAGTATCGATTGAAGCTTATTTTGGGAGGATTTTGCATTATTTTTTAGGTTTTTATGGGATTTCACTCCCGATATCTGAAACTGAACTATTAAAAATTAAACAAAAATTGTTTTTTTTTTCATGGAAAACGCCCTTGCGGATTGCCGTATCAACTATTTGTCAAGTGCAGTTTCTTACAGAAAATATTGCCTAATCTGTCAGATTTGTACTCTGAAACGTCAGAGTTCGTTTTCTTTATCGTTTGTATTGTTCCTGTGTTGTTAATTAGGCAATCTTTTCTGTAAGAAACTGCTCTTGACAAATAGTTGATACTGCAATCTGCAAGGGCGTTTTCCATGGAAAAAATAATTTTTATTTAATTTTTAATAGTTCTGTTTCTAATATTGGAAGTGACAACCCATAAATATCTATTACTTAGGCTGTTATCGTACTCCCGCTTTTTGATATCTAAGAGTTTTGATGTTACTCCTGTATATATGTCTTTCTACAGATACGGGGGATATCGTGATCACATTTTTCTTATTTCTGTTTCTCGTTAATGGTTTTTTAACGATTTCAAATAGTTCATTTTAGAATTTTTGATTGAAAATCCAGAAATAGAATTCATTCACGGTACCAAAAACAAAAGGCACAATATAGGAGTAAAATTTGAAAAATATACCCAACTCAATTTACTTCTTACTTCATCTCATGAAACCTATAATAATCACTCTCAAAATTCATATAATCAATTACCTTTTACATACATTCATCTCAATAGGTAGCCAATTATTAGTCGACGAGGAATGGGATATTTTCAACGACAGTACAGAGGTGGGGAACTCCTATATGGCGTTTCTAGATAGTGCGAGGTATGTAGGTACCTTTTGTTGCAGAGAACTACGAAATGATTTTATTCCATTATTACTATCGATAGTACATTCAAAACTCATTTCATAAAAACCGATTCAGTATGACTGGAAAGTATTCTATGATCATGCAAGGTATGGTGAAGCCGGTCTGTAAACGCAATAACTAAGTCAAATTTAGTTGAGTAGATATACCCTTCTTTGATCTCATCAGCCCAATGTTCACAAGAATTTAGACACGATGTTGTGAAAATTCAGCAAATGTATAGTTGATACCATGGCCAATATGAAAATACTAGTGAATTCGTCAAAATATCATCAACCAAAATTGAAACTCTCATTTTATTTATCAAAACCACAAAAAAGCCATAATATCAAATAATTTGAAATGGATATAAAACCAGTCAACACCTTGGCAACTTAGCTGAACATAAGCGTGAAACCTGATTACTCCACGCCAATGCTTTTCTAGAATTTCTCATCAATATGACTCACTATGGTTTTTTAGCAGGTAATATTTGACACATTGTAAAATAAGGGATGTAACTCAAAGGTCTATTTCAAACGACCAACATACAGGCACTCTCCTATTGACATGCCAACGTAGGAATAGGAAGACGTTCCTGACAAATCAGCCACTGCTAACTTGAAACGTCTGGAGGAAAATATTTTATAGATGCATAGAATACTATATCCATGGATTTAATGCATTTTGTTTTTTTTCTTGACGGAGCAAAGTACATTGTCCCATTATTTCGTGTGTTTTAAAACTAAATTTCTTATTACTATGTGTTACCACCAACAATAATCAGATGATTAACAATATGTTAGGTTCACATTTTCGAGACTAGTTTCGAACTTTTGTTCATATTCAGATAACTGACCTCTGAGCACATGGTACAAGGTATTTCTGCAGATTCAGGTGAAGTACAAAATTTCCTAGGAAGCCATGACCGAATTCACCATACAATGAAAAAGCGGAACACCAAAACTGTTATTTCTCTTTCGTATTTCGGTTATATAAGTGAAAAAATAACCAATAATATGTCAAAGCTTAATA
Organism: Myrrha octodecimguttata; assembly: GCA_958510865.1. Lineage (NCBI taxonomy): Eukaryota > Metazoa > Arthropoda > Insecta > Coleoptera > Coccinellidae > Myrrha > Myrrha octodecimguttata. The sequence continues at coordinate 40,052,268 of OY294057.1, forward strand.
TCAATATAGTTTTCAAACGAAAAAATAAATTATCCTCTCTGGTATTCAATGTCAAAGATTCCCAGATTCACTTGCAATGAGAAATATACAGGGTAATTCCGGAGGAGACCCTCAGATTTTGGGATAAGTTAACACTAGTCAAGCCAGTCTCGGAACAATGTTTGGTTTATGTTTGGGGTTATCTATTGAGAATATATAGGGTGATTTGTACTATTCGACCGATTTTACTTTTATTGATAACTTTGGTATGATTTATTCGATTTTAATGAAATTTCAGTGAAGTACAATATTGATGAGCACATTCATTAATTTAAATTTTTCATTCAAAACTAGCGGTTGTTATTGTGATAATTCCAGATCGATTGTGCAGATTGTAAAAACACCCTGTACATCGCGTTTTCTAAACTACGCTATCTGTTTACGATTCTACTTAATAAGTCATTATTTGAGAGTTTTTAATTTTTTTGGCAACCTTCTAGTTTCGCGAGAAAATTTTTTCAAAAAAGGACAATGTCGAAATTTCGCTCCAATCGAGTCTACTTTCACTAATAACTTTGGTATGACTCATCCATGTTGAGAGTTGAGAGAGTTGTCATATTGTGCGCACGCTAATTCGGAGCTCCGTAATTAAACTCGATATACTCGAAAATTACGAGCGAGAAATTATTTTCAATAGTGAATACCATATCTGTTATTTGTGCACTAGGCGAGAGTGGTCGAAGATTTTAGTTTTCTGAAATATAAACTTGTAAAACAATTATTATTGTTTTGATATTGCAACCCGACAGAGAGGTATAGCATCGGTAGAAAAAGCAGCTGGTGTGAGTGATAAACATCGTTATCGCCGCAGATAAGCGAGCTGGATTTCGGAGTTGACAGAGGCGGACTCAGGTTTAATTCGAAATCGCGAAATCGAAATATTAAGATGAGAAACGAAGAGGAATATACTAGTGATGAAGGTAAAAGAAGAAGGGAAGGAGACAAAGAAGAGGAAATATTTACAAAAAGCAGAAAAATTTTTCGAACACCACAAAAACAAAAACCAAATACTCAGGATGATAAAATGGATAGAATGATGGAAATGATGGAGAATATGATGCGGGAAATGAAGGAGATAAGATCTGAACAGCGGAGTTACCAGACAGAAATGAAGAAGTTGAGAGAAGAAAATGAACAAATAAAGAAAGAAAACGAAAATCTCAAAAGCGAAATTAAGATGATTAATTCTAGACTAGAGATTATAGATAGAGATAAAAGAAGAAATAATGTAGTGGTCAGTGGTCTAACTATGAATGAAACCCAACAAGACTCAATACAGGATAAAATGAGTCAGTTTTTCAAGAAAAATATGGAGATAGAGCCTCTTTTGAAAACTGCCAGGAAAATAGGAGTGAAAACTTACCTTATCGAATTGGAGAATACGTCGGAAAAAATGAAGTTGATGCGAAATAAGAATAAACTAAAGAAATATAAGGATGAAGTAGTTTATATAAACGATGATATGACGAAGGTACAAAGGGAGATACAGGAAAAGCTAAGATCGGCTGCCAAGGAAGAGAGAGGAAGAGGTAGGAATGTTAAAGAGGGTTTTCAAAAGCTAATCATAGACAATGTGCACTTTAAATGGAATTATGATATAGGAAAAATTGAGAAATCAATGTCAAAAAACTATTGAAGAGGATGAAGGTAGGAACGGAATTGAAAATTACGACTGAGCAGAATAAAGGACAACGAGACGGTAGAACGAGCGTAAGAGATGTATGGAGGATAGCAACATGGAATGTGAGAGGTTTAAGTGGAAAGGAAGATGAACTGGAGACTGAATTTGAGCAAATGGAACTGAAAGTTTTGGCAATAACGGAAACAAAGAAAAAGGGAGAGGGATCAATGAAAACAAGAAACGGCCATTTGTTAATATATAGCGGAGTGGATCGAAATACTAGAGCAAAAGCAGGAGTAGGATGTTTAATAGAGAATAGAATATCTGGGAGTATAAATGGTTGGAAAAATTGGTCCGAGCGGATATTGTCAGTGGAAATTAAAGGTGGAAACAACGAGATAACAACAATAATAGTGGTGTATGGGCCTAATGAAGATGACAGCTCAGAAACTAAAGAGACATTTTGGGAGAACTTAACAGAGATTACGGAAGAAGCGAAAGGAAAAATTGTTATCTTGGGAGACTTCAATGGCAGAGTAGGTAGAAGAGACAAAATGTATGAAGAAGTAATGGGGCCCTTTGGAGAAGAAACAAGGAATAATAACGGTGAGCGACTACTTAACATTTGTATACTTAATTCTATGTTAATAACCAACACACTTTTTGAACATAAAAATATCCATAGATACACAAGGGAGGTTAGTAGCCGGGGAGAGAAATCGATAATAGATTATATATTGGTTCAAAAAGAAATTAGATCAACTATTTTAGATTCAAGAGTAAGAAGAGGACCAGAAATAGGCAGCGACCACTACGTAGTAATAGCTAAAGTCAAAATGGATGGAATTAGTACAACGAACAACCGAAATAACCAGGGGAAAAAGATGGAACACGAATGCCTGAGAACTTACAAATTAGTTAACAGAGAAATTGCTGAACGATACCAAATAGAAACAGAAAGGAGATTCGAGCAAGAAAGATATAAACAAGAAGGCTCATCACTTGACAACATGTGGACTAAATTCAAAAATATAATTATAGAATCAGCAAGAAAAGTTTGTGGAAGTTACAGAAAAACAAATAAGAAAAAACAAACAGCATGGTGGACGAAAGAACTGAAAGCTGAAGTGAAGATGAAGAAGGAAAAATGGAGAATATACTTGAATGAAAGAACTACAGACAATTACCAACAGTATAAAAACCAGAGAAAGAAAGTCAAAGAACTTATATTGGCACGTAAAAAGGAAAAATGGGAAGAATTCGGGGAAAAAATGGAAAACGATTTCAAGACTAATCAAAAACTGTTTTATGGAGTCCTGAAAGCGCAAAGAAATAGACAAACGAATGAAAGCGTAAATATAAAGAATAAAGAAGGAACTCTATTGAGGGGTGACGATGAAATAATGGATAGATGGAGAGAGCATTTTCGAGAACTACTGGATGGGGGACATAGCGAGGTAGAAGATACATACGAACAGCAAGAAAATATTGAAGATAAAGAATTTGAGGGAATAACTCTGGATGAGCTGAAACAAGCGATATCATCATTGAAAAATGGAAAAGCTCCAGGAAATGATAAAATAACATCAGAGATGCTTAAGAACTTGGGACGAATAGGATTGAACACATTGCTGGAGATATTTGAAAAAGCATGGAAAGATGAAATGATACCAGAGGATTGGCAAACAGCCTTAATAGTTCCAATATATAAGAAAGGAGACAAACATAATTGTAATAACTACAGAGGTATAACTTTATTGAGTACAGCTATGAAACTATACGAGAAAATATTAGACAAAAAGATAAGACAGAAAATAGAGTTAACAATGGAAGAAACACAGAGTGGATTCAGGAGAGGAAGGAGTATTCAAGATCATATATTCACTATGAAGATATTATGCGAGAAAGCAAAACAAGAGAATAGAAGATTGTACTTGGGCTTTATTGATCTGGTGAAAGCTTTTGACAAAGTGAACAGGGAAAAACTGTGGACAATACTGAAGAAACGAGGAATAGATAAAAAATTGATCTGCATTATAAAGAATATATATAGATTGAATAAAAACCGGATTGTTAGCCACAATAGAACATCAAAAACATTCCACACAAAAACAGGACTAAGGCAAGGAGGAAGTTTGAGTCCGGTACTGTTCACTATCTTCATGGACGAGATTTTAAAGGAATGCACAAGAAGAACAAAAAAATTTCACGTAGGACACAAAAATATGCAGCGGGTGGAAATATCAGAATGTGCTTTTGTAGATGACATTATCGTGATTACTGGACGAAGAGACGATTTGCAGGGAAATATGAAGATATGGGATGAAGTTGTCAAAAAGTATGGAATGGAAATAAATAAAGACAAGACAAAAGTTATGGTGATAGGAAACTCAGAAGAACTTAATATAGAGCTAGACGAAACAACAATAGAACAGGTGAAAAATTTCAGATACTTGGGTGTCGAAATAGATGAAGAGGGAAAACAAGATGTGGAAATTAATAAAAGAATAGAAAACACAGTTAAATTGTATCATACGATGAATAAGAGTTTCATAGGTAAAAAGGAAATTTCCCAGAGGACAAAGATGAACGTGTATAGAGCAATATATAGACCTACCCTGACATTTTCATGTGAATCATGGGCCTTGAACAATAAACAGAAAAGTAAAATCCAAGCAGTAGAAATGAAATACCTAAGAAGAGTAAAGGGCGTAACCAGAATGAATAAGATAAGGAACGAAAGAATACGTGAAGACCTAGAGATTGAACCAATACATGATTTCGTAGAAAGAAGACAACTTAGCTGGTGGGGACATCTGAACAGAGCAAATGTGGAGAGACCTGTTAAACAGATATGGGAAGCTAGAATTCAAAAGAGGAAAAGGAGAGGAAGACCAGAGCTGACGTGGAACGAAACAATCACTGAAATAATTAATAGGAGAGGACAAACATGGAATGAAGCAAGGAATATGGCTGGGGATAAGAAACGGTGGACCAAATTTGTACATAGAAATGAGATACTTTGATTTTGTATATACTGAAATTTAATTAAGTTGAAATGGAATACCCTACACCATTATATGGTAATTGGGTTTTTGATAATATATATATATATATATATATATATATATATATATATATATATATATATATATATATATATATATATATATATGTTTGTGATATGATTACTTCAGGGACACATTTTGTATATCAACGTTCATAGGTTAATTTGGTCATATATATATTGGGGTTTCCAAAAATACCCGAAATACGAGAATCAATAGAGCCGTTTGGAATTCAAAAGCGTTTTGGGAAAATTAGTATACTTCCAGGACATTTCATTGGAAAACGAATATGTGAAGTGAAACAGAGGAGTATATATGTTAATTAAGTCATATATATATTGGGTGTTGCGAAAATATCCAAAAAATAAGAATCGATACAGCCGTTTGAAAATCAAAAGAGTTTCAGGAAAAACAGTATACTTCCGGGACATTTCATGGGAATGAATATGTGAAGTGATACATAAGAGTATATAGGTTAATTTGGTCATATATATGTTGGAATTTTGATTAATATCCGAAAAATTCGAATCAATACAGCCGTTTTAAATTCAAAAGAGTTTTGGAAAAAACAGTATACTTCCAGGACATTCCAATGGCAAAAGCATATGTGAGGTGATTAATAAGAGTATATAGGTTAATTTGGTCATATATAATATATGTTGGGGTTTCCATTAATATCCGAAAAATGAGAATCAATATAACCGTTTCAAATTCAAAGAGTTTTGGGAAAAATGGTATTCTTCCAGGACACTCCATTGGCAAACGAATTTGTGAAGTAATAAACAAGAGCTTATATATTATTTCTATTATATGTCACATAGGTTATTCGGAAATAATGGAAAAAATATAACGGTTAAAACACGATTTTCCAATACAGGCAAAGTATGTAATCCATACCGTGTACATATACATATGTAATTTCAACCATAGTTGAATGAGTCGATAATAATCATGTCATGTCGAATGTCTCATAATGTCATATGGCATATATCTTGTCAGATGACATTCGAGATCACGTTACGTTTGATATAGCATGACAGTGTACTCGACATGTCATTATAGCATACTATAGTTGAGTTCCGATATTCCTGGCCAGTACTTGTCAGTAAATTTTGACAGTCGATTTTACTGGCAGTGCTTTGGTAATTCTTCGTGTCAGTACGAAGCGTTTCGAAATTACTGTTACTGGCAAGTATTGATTGGAAATATCGGAACGCAACATATATCATGGACCACGCCATGTCATATGTCATCTGACATGATATGTCATGTCATATGACATGTGTTACAATTATGCAATGCCAAAATAAAGAATAAAGAACGGTATTTTATTATTATCATATATGATATTTCATTTTGGAAATTTCAGCTTCCGTTTGTAACGCAAAATCATGGTATGATATATGACATGGCATGCTTTATGGATTGTCACGCAAATTTGCATTGGAAACAACTTTTTGGATCGATTTTCCTCGGAAATAACATGAGTTATCAAAGACGGTTTGGTTTGCACCATTCCCTGAAATTTAATACCTGACAGAGTAGGCCAACCAGCAGAGGTTTTTTTCCCACTCAAAAGAAGAAGCAGCATTCCTACTTTTTAAAAATAGTTCGTAGTTGAAAACCCCGTCGTCGGCTCCAGCAAAATTGCTTTATCGGTCTATTAATAGGAATATTGTCAAAAATAAATCATACTTTCATAAAACTAATCAAACACGCTTTGAAAGCAAGCCGAAATGAAAATGAGACTGTCTCAATTCAATTCAATTTATAGTAAAAAAGCGTGGGGGTGCTTGATATTGAATGTTACAACCCCATGTCTTTCCACTATAAGTTGAATTGATTGAATTGAAACATAAAATTTTTTCCTACTTTTTAGTTTGGTTGGCCTTCACAGGAAAAATCCTCATCAATATGAGACCGCAGACGTTTCGAATGTTTTCAAGTTTTTTTTCTCATAGTATCTGCATTTTTAAAGATATTGAACTGAAATTTCGCATAGTTATCACATTTTAGAGTTCACAAAATGTGACATGCCGATTTCGATTGCAAATCAACAGGGTGATACTTTTTCCGGATCACTGTGCCCTATTATCCTCCTATTTTTTTGGTGAGCAACTGTTAGTTTTAATTTTTCAAACGAAGCTTCGTTGTTTAACTGAATTTTATGACCCCCTGTTGTTTTGTCATATCTAATTCCGATTTTGAGCAAAAAATTCGAATCCCATATAATCAAGTTTGTAAGCTGCGTAGTAATTAATTCATTAATTAAGTTTTTACTGATATTTTCTGATCTGTAGTAATGATTCATAAAGATTATATAAAATCGTGCAATCATTTTTTGAAGTGCAGATACGAGGAAAAAAACTTGGAATAAATTCAAACCTAAACCACCTGTATCTCGAAAATTAAACGTTTGCGGTCCATTGTTATGGGACTCTTTCTGCTCAAATTTATGCGTGGAATCTCCGCTCTTAGTTTGTACCTGCAATTTAGTGAAACCCTGTATATCATTGATTCCGCGAATGAGAAAACCCAAGAAAGCTCGGCCGCCTAAGTACTTAACATAGTTGTCAATTTTGAGAAGGTATCGATGAATGAAAATCATTCTGATTACACCAAAAAAATTTAACAACGATTTTTCATTGCAAAACGTACCCTCTCCATCTGAAAATAAGAGTTCCTGACCTTGAAAAGACGTCTTTTAGTCGTCAAAACAATGACGTCCATTCCGAGACCATATTGTGTCGTCCCTTAAAGGTCATTCATTATTATTTAGAGACGTGGTGCAACAAATATGTCAGAGTTAAGTCGTCATCATAGGTCATTCAGCTGCTCGGATAGTTGTCTGAAAAGACGTCTATCAGACGTCAAAAGTGTTGACGTCTTTTTCAGTCATTAATGTGAAGTCTTTTTCAGGTCCTATATTTGTCGTGATGGTTTATACGTGCCAGATTACGATTAGATAAGCTTGATAATAGTTCTGTAGCAACCACATTGATCACTTTGGGTATACTCAGGAAGGAAAAGTTTATTCCAAAAATAACGCTAATACAACCTAATCTCCAGTTCGAGAGTTTACAGTTTCCTATACAGGTGCAGTCACTAAAACTGTGTGTAATCGACTTGAGAGATGGCAACTTTTTCATGAACAAAGCTCTATTAAGAGCTTGGTAAGCCAATCCCTGGAGGGCATGTTCAAATTCAATGCAAATTTGTCATCTTTTCACGTATTGATTCGCTTTACTTCCCGATGGAAAGATTTAGTGATCTTCAATTCATATTATCCTCACAAATTTTTTCGAACTCTTCGAACACAATCATCAAGAAATTTTGCACAAAGTTGCATCAGCATTTTCACACCAAATACTCTGAAGCTATCGCACCAACTATGTATATTTCCAAGTCATTTTGAACTATCGTGAAAACTCTCTTATTCAGAAATAGGAACAAATGAATGGAATAAAAAATACGTGGGTATAATCATACTTTCATTCATCTGTAAGAGTTAATCAATTTTAGTTCTAATTTGATTATGTAAATTCGTGAAAACTCACTTATTCAGAAATGAATACGGAGGAACGACGAAAAAAATTTCAAAAAGCACTGCCGTGAAGGCAGCAGCTTTTGCGCGCATGTTCAATGTAGATGACCGCTTCAGCAACGAATTTGAACATGCACGCAAAAGCTGCTGCCTTCACGGCAGTGCTTTTTGAAATTTTTTTTTGATAATTTACTGGATTTCAATTCGATCTGATCTGTATTTCTGGAAATATTGGAAAAATGAAATTTTGCATAGGTATATCTACGGAATCATTGGGCGGATTTTACCCATTCACGAATTCGACCTTCGTAATTAAGCCCCAAACATACTCTACAAATATCGAGTTTCTAAGTAGTTTCTTCCAGAAGTAATTGTGTTTACGGTCAGCCTAACGGCCGACTGCGTAAACACAATAACTTCCGACAGAAACAACTTAGAAACTCGATATTTGTAGAGAAGGTTTGGACCTTAATTACGAAGGCCATTCAAAATTTTATTTTTCCAATATTTCCAAAAATACAGATCAGATCGAATTGAAATCCAGTACTTCATCGAAAAATTACAGTTCGAAGGTTCATACAGATTTTAATGAGAATGATATGATAAGAAAATCATAGAATTTTTTTTTTCAAATTGTTCTAATGACACGATTATCACGAAATTTCGCATTAAGTTGTCTTTCGGCATCTCCAAACTAGCTGCGAAGTTTTATCAGGACTGAATTAGTATTTCTCGAGTGATACCGAAAAAAACAACGATATCGAGAAGAAAACCTCGAAATTTGACATATTTTTTCCCGATATCTCCAAGACTTATGATCGTATCGAACTGAAATTTGGTACACTGCTGTGAAATATGGAGCCCAAAGTGTGAGTGGATTTTTTTCGGATATGACGAATGGTTTTTGAAGAAAAATTTTTTTGGAAAAAAAATTCGAAAAAAACTTTTTTCAATTTACTGACAATATGATCCTGACGAAATCTGGCTCGAAAATGCGCGTCATTATACTCCACCTAATTGCCAAGTTTGAATCCAATCGTTCGAGTGGTTTCTGAAATAAAAAATAAATAACTTCAAAATTTCAAGTGCCTATAACTTCGAAACTATTCGACTGATTTTGCCCATTCACGAACTTAACCGCGGCATTCCGATGCGCAACCTGTCCTGAATGTTTCAAGTTGCTAGCATGCTTCTGTCGACAGTTATTGTGTCTACTGCCGGCCGGACAGAATCGATTTTGACACCGGATTTGTCATCAGGGAGTCCAACCTAGTCGATAGAGACCATTTTCGACTCAATCATCCAAAATTACAGACATTTGGACAAAACGATAGAACGCTGTTCCCCTAGAATATGCGCGCAAAAATACGTTTTTATGGGGATACATTTATTAATCTGTAATAGTTAACTTTTCTTTACTTTAAATTTGATTGTGTAAAAGTAATAATCACGATATTTGCCTACTGGAAGAAAAACCTAAATTATTCAACTGTTGGTCGCCTGAAGCTTGGGGAAGGGATGTCCTGGAAAAAGTCTAAACGTAACAAAATTTCATGTACGTTCATTTATGTTGTCATTTTTTCCTGGAAATATCTCTGCATCAAAACAAATCCTAATGAAATAGTAACAGAAACCGACACGGAGGATTGTGGCTGATAGCCATGGCGGCACAATGTTTTTATGATTGCTGGTTTTAACGTTTTCCGTAAATATACTAATACGGAGACAAAATCTACCCTGATTTTCAATTTTTCAGTGTTATTGTATTATTTAGAAGAAAAAATCATAGCAAGCAACAGTGGATTATTCATAATTGTCTGCGGATGAGCGGCTTGATTTGATAATATAAAAGAAATCGTTATCACAATTTAAGATTTACGACGGCCGGTGCTGGCTGTGTCTTAACTCTTGTTGCAGGTTCCCAAATTTTGATTTATTCTCACGTCTTAAGGTTGTGACATTTTCAGTATTCTGCCTTTGAATATCCCGAAATGAATATAGTATTAGATAGCTAGTGACATGCAAAATGAAATCAAAATGACTATGCATAAAAAAATTTGTAACGGAATTTTATCATTCACAGCGCATCGATTCGGTGTAAAAACATGAATATTCTTAAATCATTACTACGAGTTGAAGTTGAGTTTCTTTGGATGCAGGGTTTTAGGCGGTCGTTCTATTGGAACACGAGCGTTATCATTTCGCCCAAATGTCTACAATTTTCGAATTTTGAACCGAAAAATGGTCTTGAAAGATTAGGTTTGACTCACTGATGATGAATCCGGTGTCAAATTCAATTCTGTCCAGGCGGCCGGCTGTCCTCCCATCGCCGCTCTAACAATCGAAAGAAAAGTCCTATAGTCTTGAAATTCACAGGTTAGGTTTGGAGCCCGAATATCTCGGCTAAGTTCTTCAATAGGCAAAATCGGCTATGTATACTACATAGCTGAAATTTCAAGCAACTTATTATCAATGCCCCTTACACACGAATTCAATCGACATCTTGAAGATTTTTTTTTTATTTTGGGAGCTTCACTTTTTTGTTGGTTAGTTTTCGAATTTCAGTGCTACATCGTTTGCTTGCGCCTCACTACCTATGCTGTAAACCAACAGACAAAGGAAATAATTACCTAGCAAGAAGATTTATGCTGAATATTCCGGAATATAAATTGTGTCAATATTACCCATATTTAAATTGTTGGAGAATTTTTAACTTATTTTACGCAAGTTTATCGCAGATATGAATTACGTAAAAGCTGACGAATTTATGTACTGGAATAGTAATAGTGAAATAAAATTTTTCCCAAATTATAACTTGCCTATCACCGAAATTCACTTTTCCTGCTATATATAGGAGTAAAAAAACACTATACAGGGTGACTAACGAGGAACTGTACATATTCCTACTACGTATACAGACTACTCAGGTGATTATCAAATGACCATTTAAAAGTGCCTTTCTCTATCCATGAATTTCATACAGGGTGGTTTTCGGTTTTACTGAAAATTTCGACCCGACTTTTGAACGGTAATCTCGAATCAATTGACATTTTCAGGGAATATTGAAGATTCTTCTCAACATTCACGTGAAACTTTCAATTGAATAATGAATATCAGTGATTATTTCCGCTTAGCTTCACATAACAATTTTCTCATTGAATTCAATATAAGGAGCAAGAGTAAATACCACCTTTGCACATAATACAGCATTTTATTAATTCAGTACCGTTTTCAGGATTGGCTTCTGATAATTTCCCAATTTAATTTGTTTTTTGGGTTTGAACACCCTATTTGGTCATTTATTGAGAACTAATCAGTTCTGAGCTAGAAAATTTTACAAATTTCCTAAACTTCCAACAAATTATTTTGTGCAATCTAAATTCACAAAACTTCCACATTTTTCGATTGCTGTCCTCCAGCAGCTAAATTGAACATACGTTTCCAGAGGGCTAGGGAGACAAGTTACTATTTCTTGGCTAACAAGGTCCCCTGATGTAAATTATATTGACCATTTCGTTTGGGGACGACTGAAAAAACCGGTGTATGTGGAACATCTTCGACTGTTCATTTCCTGAATTTTTCTATTGATTCATTTCTCAGGAAAATGAGGAAGTCTGATTGGGATGAATTAAATTACTCATTTATGAAGAGGAGGTTTAGAGATCTGATTGAAATTTGAATGAAATATGAAAGTTTCCGAAGAAAAATTTTTTATTTTTTCGAATTTTGCTATTAATAATTCTTCATATTCTTTCTTCTACCAACCAAGTCTTATTTCTATCAGATAAATATTTTTCGAGTTATTGAAAAATCAAAATTTCAAATGACTGTAGCACAAAAACCATACGGCCGGTTTGGCCCATTAATGAACTTGACCGAGATATTCAGGATCTCAACCTAACCTGAGAATTTCAAGACCTTTCTTTCGAAAGTTATCGCACACACGGACGGCCGGACAGAATCAATTTTGACCACGGATTCTTCATCTGTGAGTCTAACCTAGCCGTTTGATACCAATCTTGGCTCAAAATTCGAAAATTACAGACGTCGTGACGAAATGATAATGCGCTGTTCCCCAGAACAAGCGCGGAAATATCCTTCGGAAATGGCAGTCGTAATATTAACGACTGTTAAGTATTAACGTATAGTCCAATAAGATTAGTATTCTAGGCTAAGATACGTATCTTTAAGTTCCTGTTTAAAAAAGACAAGAAACTTTTTAAGTACCTTTATATACCTACCTTTATTATATGAGGTTGAAGTTCCTTAACATTTACGATGAAGTTATATATTTCTTGTTTCCGTGACCTAATTAGTTCAGAGAATAGGAGGATTTGTATGCTCTAATTTCATTGATGCCAGAATTGGAGATTGGAAGTTTTACGTAAGATCATTTTCAAGCAACCTCCTTAAAATACAACAACCGCAAACAAACAATGAATGACTTATAGAGTAATAGATAATAGTGTACTCACTTGTTCAAAACGAAAATATTTTTTTTTTAATTCTTTCACATGAGGACGAACGTGTTTGGCTAATTTTTCACCGAAATCTGTTTCCTTGTGAAAAATTAGCCGGCTTTTCATGAACAATTTAACGGCACAAATTACCTTACTTATATCACAAGTTTTGGCATATATATAAGAGGAATGCTATGCCTTCCAGAAATCTGCCTGTTTAACTGATCATTAAGGAACAACTTAAATATTCTAGTGATAGAACTGACTATTGAAAAAAAAAGAGTCCCAACAAGGAAATATCTGGTGATGAATACTCTTCGTTCAAAGTGCTTCTGCCGATGAAAGCAAAGTTGTACAAGGCTTATTTATTACAGCTTTTTCAAGACCAATCATATGAGTATTGGAAAATTTATTTGTCAATCCCTAATGATTAAGGCTCACGGTACAAGTAGCATCAGTTTCTTGTGAATGTGTTCATTTTATTCACAATATATTGAGTATTCCCTATGAAAATAGTAAAGTTATGTCGAGTATTTGTCTATTATTCCAAAAAGTATATTTCACAATACTATCTGTTTTTCAACTTTCAAGACAGCCTAAGAAATCCACCAAAGTCAATCTTGCCATTTGGATCTGTAAATAAATAATATTAAAATACTGTCTAACCTTGAAGATATCCCCGTTATTTTAGAGTTGCTACACTCAATCAGATTGAAGGATGATACATACCTACTTTATAAGAATGGAATATGTACTTCCAGTAATACTCTTGTCAACTATAAAAGTTTAAAAAAATTATGGATAAATCGTGAAATCAAAAATTATCAAACCAAACACTAACAAACAGTTCAAAATCGACTATCAAAACAAAATCTATGTCTGTATGTAAGGCTCTTAAACTGGCCACCGTGGCGCTGCAATCTTAAATTCAGACGCCAATAACCGAATTCGCGAACTGTTAAAATCCACGCAATGATTTCCCAGATATACCTATTCCAAAAATGAAGATCGGATCGTATTAATATTGATAATTGACTGAAAGAAGATGGTTTGAAGGCTCATTGAGAATTTCGTGAGGAACATATATGATTAGTAGATTGCAAAATATAAATTATATGGAAACGTTTTTCTTCAAATTGTACCTTATGAAACGATCATCACAAAATTTGCATATCAGCAGTTTCCAACTAGTTACTCAGTTTAATTATGATCGGATCAACTCTTTAGAGGTCATCCATAAATAAGAGTGATAAAGAGGAAAAAATAACTCAAGAATTCGACATAGTTTTTCCCAATATCTCCGAAGATGAATATCGGATCAAACTGAAATTGAACATCGTTGTTAAACACTGACTTCTGGGTCTGTAAGGTTTTCTAACAGATGGAGGTTTGAAAACAGATGAAAATTTTCCAAATTAATTGTGTTTGGAAAGTTGAAAAATTTTATAATCATCTTTGATTTCAATTTTTTACTCGCACCATCCCCACGAAATTTTGCATATAGTTGCTCGTCGGTATTCTTCAACTAACTAGGAAGTTCATTTCTGATCGCATTAGTTCTTTTTAAGATATTGAAAAAATAACCAAATTTAAAAATGCCATGAATGAGAATACATATCAGATCAAACTCAAATTTGAAGCACTGTGCAAAATTTCACTGAAATCTGATGAAAATTACCGAAAAAAACTATTCTTTCGAAGAAATATTTTCTTCGCGTTCATTCATCGAAACGGACTCCACAATTATCTTGTATAAAGTGGCCCCCCGTATTCTTCAACAAGTTTCATTCTGATATATAAGATAAAGGAAATAACCTCGAAATTTGACATATTATTTTTCCAATATCTCTGAAAATTAACATCGGATCGAATTGAAATTTCAAATACTGTTGTTAAATATTGACCTAAAGATCTGTTACTAATTTCATAGAAATGTAATTAATGGTCCCCGAAGAAAAGAATCTGTTCATACATTCCGTAAAACATTCATCAATTAAATCACCACAAACTTTTGCATCTTGTTGCGCGTTGGTATTCTTGAACTGATTACGGAATTTCAATCTGATTGAATTCGTACTTCTTGAGTGAGCTATTGGGGGTATAACGTTGGAATATCTCCCAAAGAAAACATTGGATCAAATTGAAATTTGGAAAGTTGTTTAGAAATACTGATTTCAAGATTTGTGCCAAATTTCGTTGAAATTCAGTCAATATTTATGGAGAAAAAATTTTACAACGAAAATTTCAAAAATTTCACAATGAATATTTTGTTTTGATCTTCTAACATTTGAATCCACTTCAAATGTTGTAACAAGTTACGCGTTGGTATTTCAAAACTATATACAAAGTTTCAATCTGATCGAATCATTTCTTCATGAGATATAGAGGAATTAACCTAAAATCTTCAAATGGGCACTCCGAAACTATTTGACCGATTTCACCCTTTAACAAATTTAACCAAGATATTTGGACTCCCAACCTAATCTAATCATTTCAAGTCCCTAGGTCTCTTCCTTCGAAAGTTAAGACACATACGGACGGCCGAACGGCCGGACGGACACAATTGAATTTGAGCAAGGATTCAAAATTCGAAAATCACAGATATTGTGACGAAACGATATCGCGCTGTTCCTCAAAACAAGCGCGTAAAAACGAAAGTACTGGGCTCACTTACTTTCACTTTCGCGATTTCCCGGGAAACCCGGTGCAATTTATTAAACGTATTTACGGCACAAGTCAGCACAAATGTTACCCGAATTTGTTCACTTTATTTTCAGACGGAAATGCTTCATTTATGATTTCTCGGGAAATAAGGCGAACTCAGTATATGTATAGCACAATCTATTTCAGCCGTTGAAACCCAGTTTTTCGAAAAGTGCGGAGCTGGTCTATTTAAGACATTTTATGGAATATCTTGAGAACCGAATGAAAAAAAACAACTGCACATTGTAGCACAAACCAAGAACAATTCAGCACAAAAAAATATTTCCGAAAACCGAAAGTGCTGGGACAACTTCACAGACATTCGTCTGAAGGATTTTTTTTAAGTGACAAGATACAGTTCCTTTGAAAAGTATCTAAGATACTAGTTACTTTCTGTTCTTATTGACACTGTTCATATTCCAACCAAGTTTCATTTCAATCAGATGAATATTTTTCGATTTATTCAAAAAATTAAAATTTCAAAGGGCTGTAGCTCAAAAACCATTCGACAGATTTGGCCCATTAACCAACTCAACCGCGATATTCAGGATTTTAAAAATACCTGAAAATTTCGAGACTCTAGGTCCTTCCTTTCGAAAGTTACAGTGCACACTACCGGAAGATCGGACGGCCGGAATCAATTTTGACCACGGATTTTTCATCAATGAGTCCAACCTAGACGTTTGAGATCGATTTCGGTTTAAAATTCGAAAATTACAGACATCGTGACGAAATGATAACGCGTTGTACCCCAGTACAAGTGCGTAAAAGGGAACTAAGATACAGTAACTTAGATACTTTAAAGTATCTAAGGTACTGGAAAGTAACTAAGATATTTTTTTCTGACAGCTCTGATGGCATGTCAACATTTTTTTTCATTTGCAATATGAAAAATAATATATGGGACCTCCAATATCGATACAATATTGGGCAGCAATTTTGGTATTCAATATTGAACGAATATTGATAACTGACATTGGTCCAATATTGGTAACCAACGTTGGTCCGATATTGGGTTCCAATATTCGGCCAATATTGATTTCAAACATTGAAAAACTATATTCGGTCCATTCTGATTTTGAATATTGGCTAATTGGCAAATTGCAGAATATCAAAAATTCTTTCTGGCCAATATGAAAAAAAGAACTATGTATATTGGGCCAATATTGATTTCAAATTTCGGGCCAATATTGCAGAATGTCAACAATTTTTCTGGCTTATATTGAATAACTATATTGGGCAAATAAGGATTTCTAATATTGAGCCAATATTGATCTGTAATATTGGACCAATACTGATTTCGAATATTGGGTCAATATCGCAGAATGTCAACATTTTTTTTTTGGCCAATATTGAAAAACTATATTGTGCCAATATTTTCACAATATTGGACCAATATTCGTGTGCTACTTGGGCTATCTTTTTTCGTTCGAAAGTTACCGTGTTGACAGCCGGCCGGATCTGGAACTCAACTATTTGCAGACTCTTCTTTACATTGAGATTCTGAATGGAGGACAAGTTCTTTTATTTATGCTGTTGCTTGGTTAGAATTGCTATGAATAGTTTTTCTTTAGAGTCGGAAGTTATGATTTTCCATATGTGTTTAAGAAATAGAGACTTTTGAGAACATACATAATAGTTGCGTTCATTGTTATATATATGTGACAGAGCGCATTCCCTCAATAAGTGGGGATGTCAGCTGTACTCATTGTGAGGAACTAAGTGGAGCTTAGATCAAGACATCATCGAGATTATCGATTAACCCACATTAATGAATATAACAATTATTTCGTAGTGTAGACATTAGCATTTCGGCAAATAAAATTTTTCGACGGTAGGCCAATAAAATATCTGTTAATTGATCTTGGTATGCTCTTTTGGGAAAAAGAATATGAACTGCAAAACTTTCTTTCGTAGGTTTAATAGACTTGACACACATATGAAATTATTTACGTAATTCGTGAAAACTTCTGGTGAGTCCTCAAACCATACGAATTACATAAAAAACTTCCAGGACAGTCCTTGAACTATACAAATGTCCCTGAATCATACATTTTACCCGAGAAAATTTCGTGTTCTGGAAGTATACAATCGACATAAAAAACTTCCGGGACGTCCTCAAACTATTCGAATTACATAAAAAACTTCCAGGTCAGTCCTTGAACTATACAAATGTCCTGGAATCATACGTTTCACCCGAAAAAATGTCCCTGAACCAATCACTTCACATACATATATATATATATATATATATATATATATATATATATATATATATATATATATATATATATATATATATATATATATATATATATATATATATGACTCATCCAATTTTGATGAAATTTGCAGTGTAGAACAATCTGAATGAGTACATTCAATAATTGCAACAATCTCTTAATTTGATGTAATTTTGATAATTTCAGATTAATTGTGCAGTTGAAAAAAAAAACATCCTGTACATTGCTTTTCCAAAACTTTCTTATTCGTTTCAGATTCTACAATAATATGTCATTATTCAAAGGTTTCTAATTTCTTTGGCACACCTTCGGTTTTCTAAAAAACATTTTTGAAGAAGAGCATAATCGAAATTTGGCTCACAAGCAGTGAGAGTATTCCGCACTAGGAAGGAAAGCTGTATTGTCCAAGGAGGCAAAGTTGTTCGTCACTTCTGAAATATTCTTCTCAAATACGACATTTATTCTGAATTGAATGATTTCATACAGAATATGAGCAATTAAATATGAATTTTGAATTCGAAAAGAATATTTCAGAACTTAAGAACTGCTCTGCATCCTTGGAATATACAGCTTTACTACCTAGTGCAGAATATTTTCATTGCTTTAGCGCCAAATTTCTATTATGCTTTTCTTCAAAAATTTTTTCTCGGAAAACCGGTGATGTGCCAAAAATATAAAAAACCTCTGAATAATGACATAATATTGAAGAATCTGAAACGAATAAGAAAGTTTTGGAAAAGCAATATAAAGGGTGTTTTTTTTTTAACTTCACAATTAATCTGAAATTCTAAAATTATCACAATTACAACCCTGTATTTCGAGAGATTGTTCCAATTATTGAATGAACCCATTTGGATTGTTCTACACTGCGAATTTCATCAAAATTGGATGAGCTATTCCAAAGTTAATAATAAAAGTAGAATCGATTGGAGCGAAATTTGTCTTTTTGTGATGAAATTGTCTCGGAAAACTCGAAGTGTGCCGAAAAAATTAGAAACTCTCAACTAATGACTTATTATAGTAGAATCTTAGACAGATAGCGTTGTTTTGCAAACGCGATGTACAGGGTGTTTTTTCAACCTGCACAATTAATCTGGAATTATCACAATAAGAACCGCTCATTTCGAAAAAAAAAATTTTGGAATTAATGAATGTGCTCATCAATATTGTACTTTGCTGAAAATTTCATTGAAATCTAACGAGCCATACTAAAGTTATCAATAAAAGTAAAATCGGTCGAATCGGACAAATCACCCTGTATTTTCTCACTAGAGACCCCCAACCATAAACCAAACATTGTTTCGAGAGTGTCTCGACTTGAACTTATCCTAAAATCTGACGGTCTCCTCCGGAATCACCCTGTATAGGTCAGACAGGATGTTCATCTAAAACAAGACTAAATGAACATCGAATGGATTTCACTAAATACAAAAGTTAGTTTACCGTCGCAACCCATCGCATCATTTTCAACAATCGACAATCTGAAAATATTACATATAGAATCAAATGAAACGAAAGTCAACTATCTGGGGTTCATGAAAATTCATAGATTGGTGCAGAAAAATAATCTTGAAATAATGAACGACCAAACGGAACTATGTAATTCGAAAATTTTCATTGCACTCCCCCAAAAAAATTTTAATTTTCCAAAATATGTTGCAGACAAAATTCCTATAATCTGCATATACCCTGTACTATGTGCTCAGAGATCAGTTGTCTGAAGATGATCGAAAGTTCGGAACTAGGCACAAAATTGTAAACCTGACATATTGCTACGCACCTAATAATCATTGTTAGTAATACAAAGTATTGAAAAATATAATTATCTTTAAATACGCAAAGAATTGAATGTTTAAAAAAGCACACTACCACAACTCTAAAAAGGATGCTTGATCCAGGCAGTAGACGAGTAAATGTTTGATTAACCACTCCCGGTTGTCCACGTAGGTAAGAAAGTAATTTCTAAGTTTTCGCACGTGCGATAATTAACTCCTGCAGGTTGTATCCGGATTCAGCGGAATCGGGAACTAGTCCTGAGGGAACCTGCGTTTACGTGCGGTAGCGGCAAATTGTCCTAGTTTTACAGTCCCGCTCAGCTGTTAACCCGTAAAAGATAGATTGGCAACAGGTCAGAGGTCAGCTTCTCATTTTAAATTCCGGACTATGGTGGTATATAGTAGAATCCGGAAATGTTCCGGTATGCAGTACAATATGATATTCTGACCGGACAGGTAAATTAACATGAATTCGCAGAGGGTTTCGTGGTGATAAATATAGAGTGTGGTAGCAAGCGGGTGATTTCTAATTACATTTGAATACATTCAAACTCAGATTTAAAGTATACAGGTTGATATTGCTCTATCAACCAAAATGAGAACTTCGAGCAAGTCCAATCCATCGTACGCCAAAGCGATATACAATGTAGCTTGCGAAGTGGTCCGAAAGTCGTTAGTATGTTCGGATCCAGGGTTCTTGTTCTTTTAAGTTTGCTGCATTATCTTGTATTCCCCAGGGATGAAGTTTGGGTCCCTGTTTATCAAAGACCTTCATAATAATTGGAATTCTTGGTTTACCGTGTACGGAAGATTTTAAATTGCTCTTGAGAATTATTGATATCAACGATGACGATGCCTTTCAGAACTCAATTTGTCTTTGAATGGCTTCATGTGAGAGTTATCACCTACATTTGAATATTAAGGATTGTACCGATTACTGAATACTGAAATGTCCTTGTTTGTAGTTGAAAAATTTCTGTAAAACGCGTTCACTGATAGGAAACTCTAAATCTGCGAAATATGAGAAAACATCAGTCAATTCATATTTTTCTGTTCCTTCAAATGAAACCGAACCTTGCAGACAGCAATTTTACTCAACTTCCGTCCAGATCTTAGGAAGCGATAAAGCATAATTATATCAGTACTGAGTGATTTATTCATTTCAATGCCAAAAATTATTATTTGAAACATAGGAATCTGGGCGATCGGTGTGCCTTAAAATGATCAATGACCAGTCACGGATATGAAATCTGTGACAGTCAGTATTATTTTTGCACGCCTGTTCTAGGGGAACAGCTTGCTATCGTTTTGTCTAAATGTCGGTAACTTTCGAAGTTTGAGTCAAAAATGATCTCAAACGACTAGGTTAGACTCACTGATGACGAATCCGGTGTCGAAATCGATTCTACCCGGTCGGCCGTTCGCACGTCGCCACGATTACAGACGTTCGGAGGAATCGACGAATTTCAGGGTTGGTTACATTTCAAAATGCGAAGGTGTAGTTCGTTAATGGGCAAAATCGGTCGGACGATTTCGGAGTTATAGACATTTGAACTCCTGTGGAGATTGAATTGAAACTTGACGGTCACTTGGAGCATGAGTACATACAAGTTTTTGAAGAATTTTTATTGAGATCACGCTGTCAGTAAATTTTGAGAACATTTTTTTCTTTGAAACTGTTTATTACATTCGGAAAAAAATGTACGTCATACCCTTGAACCATATATTTTATAGCAGTGTACTAAATTTCAGTTCGATTTGATCATATGTTTCGAAGATATTGTGAAAAAATATGTCAAATTTCTTGGGTTTTTTTCTCGATATCGTTGTTTTTTTCGGAATAACTCAAAAAGTACAAATAGAGTCATGATGAAACTTGGCAGCTAGTTTGGAATTGCTGATAGACAACTTCAAACGGAATTTCGTGATGATCATGTTATAATAACAATTTAAAAAAAAAAATAAATTTTTTTTTTCGAATAGTTATTATTCTGTGATGAAATTTTGAATTCAACATTTTTTTTTCAATATTTTCTAAAATACAGATAAGATCGAATTGAAATTCAGTGGTCCATCAAAACAACCTAGAAAAGCACTGACGCGATATCACCAAAAGTGAATATGCGCGCAAAAGCTACTAGTTTCAAGGTGTTTTTCCCTAGTGGTGTGTCAACTTTTTGGGAATGATGGCTTGTAATTATGAATGCCTGTATGTTTCTATTGCTAGGTTAAGATGGGTCTGGTTTATTCACTTCAATAGAGTCGGTCTATAGGGCTTCAGTATTTCTATTAGGTTTTGGTTTCTAGTCAAGTTGGCACTCCTGAACTGCTGTTGTCGAAGTCGTAATGAGCTGGTGAGACTTTGTCGAGTGCTATTTAAAATTTGTCATTAACACTATGGTCTGTTTAAGTTTTACATATGTAATTAATACGAACTTCATGTAAAACGAATATCGATACGTACTTATTCGGCAGGAAAACTGTTCCCTTCTGATATTTTTCATCATACAAAATGGATTCTTTCATAGCGACTGACCTTATGAAAAAAAATGGATTTTATCTTATATCAAATATTAATACAATCCTCATTGAATAATACAGATTTTTTTGAATTACCCCTCACATAATATCTGACGATATACTTGATTTTCTTTGAACGGACCACGTCTTAAATGAAAAGATCCAAATTAGGTTTATCAACTGGCATACAATTATTGTAGTCGGAAGTCAAAATTACAAAATCTTTTTCGTCACGATCAGAAATTATCGATAGCATTTATTCTATATTATGTAGCAGAGAATATATAGGTTCATAAAAATTCAACATCAAAAATACATTGTGAAAATTATAGAGAAGAATTGGAAGAATTTTGTCTTTTATGATTTTGTATTATATTTTTGCGTTACCTATTATTATTACATTATTACAGAAAAATCTGTATTATTTAATGATTACGTCGCATATATCGTAACTAATTTCGGTTCCTGCTACATTTTGCAACTTTGCCAAGTCTAGCCAGTACGTATCGAGCTCCTACTATATATTTTTCTCAATTTTTAACCGGTTCAAAAATAGCACATAGCAAAATGAATCTACCTCTAAGATGGTTTGACCTACGATAGCGTCTATCAATAGATTACCTCTTTCTATAATTCGTTCGATTTGAGAAGGAAATCAGTCGTTATTCAGGTACATGACTATAACTTCCGTAATATACATTGAAAATACTTAATTACCTTCAGGTACTGCGCTGGACGTCAATAAAAAATTAACACAAGCAGCACCAGTTCCATGACCAGCGACTGTCACATTGGTGGGATCCCCTCCGAAAGAAGCTACGTTCTCCTGGATCCAATGCAGGGCAGCAATTTGATCCATTAGACCGTAGTTGGCTGGAGATCTGCTGTAAGGATCAGTGTTGGCATTCAAGAATCCTGAAAGAAAGATAATATTCCTTATTGATACTGAAGATGTGATAATATTCGTGTATAAATTGTTTGAAGAAGTTAGCAGGATGTATCTCTGAGCGAATAGGTGGAGCACAACCGTTAATGTAATCTCTGTAATGAGTACAAGAGACATATTTGCATGTTTGCAACTTTATTGACTTTATCTTTGGTGCAGCTGTAATGCTACACAAGTTCACGAGAGTTTCAGTGAAGCCCTACAGCCCAACAAGTCTGTATTAATTAGCAATCATTCCATCGAACTAAACATTCTCGTGCGTCACTAGCAGTAATTTATTGATTTACCTCTTATACGCAATCTAATCATCAAGGAAAGTTGGATCAGTCACCAGGTAATGTTTTGACAGACCAGTCTTACTATTCATTGCATAGGACAATCAAAACAATATTTATTCACCAGAATTCGACAACACGTCTGAGATGGTCACCTGGATACTATTTTTCTGGACTATTCTTGAGTGAGAGATCAATTTGAATGGAATGTCATCGAAAAATCGTTAACTATCAGCCAATTCTTGAAAATAATTAATCTTGAAATGCATCATAATAAGATAGATGATATTGAATTCTACGGAGTCCACTTGATTAAGTAAGTTATATAATCATCAAACAAGAAGATTCGTTTGAACAATATTTTCAATAATGCAAGAGTATTATAGAGGCAATATCGACTGCTAATTTCTGTAATTATAGGGGTTTTTGTAAGCTTTTATGTACAACATACCATGTGTGAAACTTGTTTCGTTCTAGAAACCAGGAAACTATTAATTTATGCACAGGTCAACGACTTGTCATCACTTTAATGTCGGTTTCATTCATCATCATTGTGTTTTTCTGTTAGTAACCACGCGGTAAGATTATGATATATGTTGTTCAGAAAAGATGCGACTGATCATTCTGAATTTAAGGATAGCTATGAATTTGTTGATCTAGCGGGCCATCACAGTTGAAACTATCATATAAACAATATCAAGTCGTTGATCGGAATCATAGCGGAGGAATATGAATAATTACCATTTTTCATAAAATGAGCTGTTTAAAGTAAAACTAGTGAACTTAACCATAAGGACTACTGGACAAAATTTGTAGAGCTTTTTTTGGTGCTTCTTATATTTCGATACAATGAAGGGTGTTACAATTGAAATGCCGAAGATTCAGCCAATTCAATTTCCAATATGTGGCATACTCTGTATGTCGAAGTTTAATTTTAGATATACCTGACGAATATTGGAAAAAAGACATGTCAGGCAGAATATTTTGAAAACGGTTGATATTTTTGGGGTAAAGATGGGTTTGAAGTGTATTTTATCGTTCATGTAGAAACCGAAAAAGTAATAAAAAACACAGGTTGTCGTTTAAAAAATCTAGAAAAGCACTGACGTGAGGTCAGGAGCTTTTACGCGCTTGTTTAAGTTCCTTCCCAAAGGAGTCACCTGCTTATTGATCCCTCCAAACGCACTTACTTTGTAATAGACTGATTTGGAGATCTCTTTTCATATAGTCCAACGAACTTCCGCATGAACCTCCACTACTACCTATCATTAGACGGATTTTACCCATTCACGATCGCGGCCATCGTATTTGAGTAACAAATCAATGAACTTACAAGCTATTGTTTTTCCGTCAAGTACTAGATTTAAATTGGATCTAATCTGTACTTTTGGGAATATTGGAAAAATAAAATTGTGAAAGAGTATTTTCAGGAAATCATTGGGCAGATTTTACCCATTAACGAATTCAACCTTTATAATAAGGCCCCACTCCTTCTCTACACATTTCGAGACCCTGAGTGATTTCTCTTAAAAGTTAATCTGTTTGCTTCCGGTCTAACCATGGGTAGTCAAAACAATAACTGAAAGAATATGCTGATAGACTAGATAATTGTTGAGCACGTTGAGTTTCATTTCGATAGCTGAATTCGCAAATTGCTAAAATCCACCCAATGATTCCCCAGATAGATCTATTCCGAAAAAGGAAGATGGGATCGCATTGATTTTGATAATTGACTGAAAAAAAGAATTCGATGGCTCATGAAGAATTTCGTTTGAACCATTTATTTAAATGTTACTTATGAAACGATCATCATGAAATTTCGTTCATATTTGCACATCAGCAGTTACCAACTAGTTTCTCAGTTTCATTATGATCGGATCCCTATTTTTTGAGTTCGTCCATAAATAAGAGCGGTAACGAGGAAGGAACCACAGAATATGTAATTTTTTCAATATCTCCGAAGATAAATATCGGATTCAATTGAAATTAAAAACTGACTTCAGGTCTGTGAGATTTGCTACTGAATACAGATGAAAATTTCCAAAATTAATTGTCTTTGGGAAGTTGGAAAATTTTCTAATCATTTGATTTCAATTTTTACTCGTACCATACCCACGATATGCATATCTCGTCGGTATTCTTCAACATACTAGGAAGTTCATTTCTAATCGCCTTAGTTCTTCTTAAGATATTGGAAAATAACCTCAAAATTTCAAAATTCCAAGAATGAGAATAAATGTCATATCAAACTCGAATTTGAAGCAGTGTGTCAAATCTCATTGAAATCTGAGGAATAATTTCAGAAAAATGAATTTTTTCGAAGAAAATTTTTGCTTCTGGTTTATTTATCGAAACGGACTCCAAAAAATTTTGTATAAGGTGGCCCCTTCGTATTCTTCAATTAGTTTCGATCTGACCGCGTCAGTTCTTATCGGAATATAAATGAAATAACCTCGAAATTTCAAATAAGACCGAAATTTGACATATTATTTTTTCTTTCCAATAATTAGCATCGAATCGAATCGAAATGTCAAATGCCGTTGTCAAATATCGACTCAAAGATCTCTTACTAATTTCATGGAAATGTAATCAATAGTCTGCCTTTCATCTCAAGAAATACTGCTCTGAGTTAATCATTTTTATTCTTTTGTAGCGATCGCGATCTCCCAGCTCCCAGCCCCTACTTAGGACACGCGCTTTCTACTATACCATCTGCTTCGAGAGAACCCTACTTATCACCGCCTCGTGCAGGGAACGCTAGCGCTCTCGCTGCACTTCGTGAATCTTCTCAAGATCTTGTAAGAGCGGTCTCCGTCTTTCTTTGAATCAGAAATCAGGACTCTTAGACAATCTAGAAAATTTTAAGACTCTAGACATAGTAGGCCTTAGACAAAGTCAGTGTAACATCGGTGTTAGATTTAAAATTATCTAAAAACCATGTCAAATTTTTTGGATCATTCATCGTTATAATAGGTATAGAGATGTGCAAATTTAATAATTTTGAGTATCCGATAGCATCGAATACTGAAGAGATATGTTTCGGATACTTTCGTTGGATACTTGGTATCCAAATTCATACTTATAAAAGCCCGATGCAATACTAAAAATGATTTTATTATAATTAACATGCAACAGGTGAAAAGTATCGAGGTTCCCTCTGCGGTTTTATCGAAGGTAAGTTGACCTGAACATTAACAACAACTGTGAAACAGCTGTAGTCATTCTCCTTGGATCTGCTTTTTCGGTGTAGATGTTTTGGTTGATTGGATGATAAGCTCTGATCAAGGGGGAATATTTGTCG
Organism: Myrrha octodecimguttata; assembly: GCA_958510865.1. NCBI lineage: Eukaryota > Metazoa > Arthropoda > Insecta > Coleoptera > Coccinellidae > Myrrha > Myrrha octodecimguttata. The sequence goes on from OY294057.1 coordinate 40,078,763, forward strand.
ATTTATTGACGTATATTTGTCCTTGTGATTATGTTAATTTATTAAAACTGGAGCTGTTTCTTCTCCGTTAAACCCATTCATATTTTATTATAATATTATTAAAACTGAATGACTGCTAAACTTCGATTGACGATCTACTGACGCTGTTGTCTTGCATATTGTCACTGTAGGGTCCAGTAAATCCTTCGACTATTCACCAGTAGATGCCGTGAAAGGTCGATGAAAGGAAATATTTTGAACTTATTATAGGGAAAATTCAAAGAATAAATACATGTCTGATTGGATTGAAACAGAGTCTTCGAGTTTTCTGTGTCGATTAGAATGAAATTCAAACGGAAACGGAAATATGAAAATTTAAAGAAAAACATTTTTTCTCAAATTTTTCTATGGAGAATTGTTCAGATTGCTACATCGCTACTGTACATCCACCAACAAAGTTTCATTTCGATCAGATAAATATTTTTGGATTTATTGAAAAATCAAAACTTGAAATGGCTGTAGCACGAAAACCATTTGGCCGATTCCGAGTCCAACCTTGTCGCATGAGACCAATTTCAGCGCAAAATTCGAAAATTACAGACATCGTGACGAAATGATAACGCGCTGATCCCCAGAACAAGTGCGTAAAAACCAAGTTGTGACCAACCCATAAAAATGGAACACCCTGTGTTACCGAGAACATTTTTAATTTGTCGAGTTCGAGCAATGAGTTCACATCATAGAAAACCAGATTCCCATGTGTTTCCTTACTAGAGATATGGAACGCCGCGCCACTGTTGCGAGACCCTGTATAATAATAGAATAGAATATGAACTTAGGAAAATTTATGTTTCCCATGAGGTAAAATACATAATGTCGAAACGAATCCAATAGCTTGTCAAGGAAATTAACGTCAGCTACATGAATGTCAGACGCATATCAACAAATCTGTACCAAATTATTAAATATTCCAATAATTTCCACAGAACAAATTTTTCAAAAACCTTCGCAGGAATCACCTGGATCTTAAATATTCATAATAATTAAATTGTGAGAAGAATCGAATATTTTTCACCCATTCTCAAGCTTCAAATGTATGAAAATAACATCATTATCTCAGATCCAAAAAAATTAACGGATGATGGATTGGTGGTGTAATTATCAAGTTCACCGACGTTTCGAAAAAATATGTTTCCATCTTCAGGGGTAGACGAGACAAATGTATTTTCCATTCCAATTAATTCTCCAGCAATTTGTGTGAAAGAATGTCCTAAAAAATTGAAAAGCAGGGATAAACAATGCAACCGATACAGAGACAACGTGCCCAGCTGGCAAAGTATCACATTCCTGTATTTTTTGATGCTTACACCACCAATCCATCATCTCATATGAAATTGACAACCCATTAGCTACAAAGTTCGTTTAGTGTTGAGCTACATTGAGAACATCAGGGAAAATGTTGGACATCATCAAACGTTTCCTATTACCGATTTACATCTTTCAACATCCAACATCAAGCGGCAAAATCACATCGATCTGAAAACATCGGCACGGGCGAACAGTGTGAAACGGGAGTGCGTCCGGTGAAAAGAGTCTTGTCCGATGCACTTGTTATACTTCGCCGGGCAGTTAGCAAGTCAAACGTTTAATCAGCTACCATCGCTAGCAACAACGCCATGAAATTGCCTAATTACGCAGCTTATTACCATAAATCGCAGGACGATTTGGGAACAGGGATTTACATTCTCCTTTTATTCTGACCGGTTCGATTGAATTTCTGTTGAGTTTGTACTATTGGAAATTTTGGTTGAAGCGATACGATCCAACTGCTGTCCTATATTCGATGCTGTACCATTGGAGTTGAATGTCTTACAAACACCTTTTTGGCAAAGCATATTTTTAGGTAATTTTCACACGCTTGCTCCAAGGAACAAAAGAGTTATCATTTGTCAAAAAATACAGATTTCTGTGATACCTCCACATGATGAATTTTTCGAAATTGATATCTTACGACATATTTTACGCGCTTGTGCTGAGGCAAAGCCCGTTATGATTTCGTAACGATGTCTGAACTTTTCGAATTTTGAGCTGAAATTGGTCTCAAACGACTAGGTGGAAAAAATGATGAAGAATCCGCGGTCAAATTTGATTCTGTCGGTTTGGCCGTGTGCTCTCTAACTTTCGAAAGAAAGAACCTAGAGTCTTGGAATTCTGTGGTTAGTTATAGATACAGTTTATCTCGGTTAGGTTCGTTAATGGTCCAAATCTGCCTGATAGTATTTGTGTAATATCTATTTGAAATTTTGATTTTGGAATAACTCTAAGAATATTCATCTGAACGAAATGAAACTTGGTTGGTAGATCAAAAGTATCAATAAGAACAGTTATCTATAGATAAATTTGAAAAAAACTTTTTTTGAAAATTTCATTAAATTCAATTAAATGTTTCCTTTAAATTTCACATTGGTATTTTTCGAATCATAAGAAAAATAAAATGAATTCATTTGAAAATATAAATGTGATTGGGCTGAAATGAAGTACCCGGTTATGAAATAGCGACTTGGAGATTTCGGTGAAATTTAAGTGAAATAATATAAAAATTTTCAAATACGGTTATTTAAAATTTTTCTAAGGATAATTCTTTTTATTGATAATTTTGGAGGTTTAAACCTCCAATTGTGGGAGCATCATTCCGTCGGCGCGTTGGTAGATATCGCAGACCTACTTACTAACTACCTATCTACGCTAGCTAAGCAGAAAACTTTATTGACTTATAAAACTCTAGTTCAATATGTTTCTATTCTGTGACAATAGCTTTGTTCACAAAAGCCAAGATCGTATAACGTATATTAAATATTTATTTGGAGTTTTTTGTGAAAAACAAGTAAAATTTCGTGATAATGGATCTGATTAACTGCTATTCAATCTCAAATGATTCACACTGAAAACGGTATAAAGGTGTATTTAATATTGAATCTAGTGTTTTGAAGCCTGAAATATCGACATCAGAAATATCATTTATTGGGAGAATAATTTTTGAAAATGAAGCAGTGAGATTGGATGGCTCTTTTATCACCGAAAAATAATAACAGAATGAAATAAAACGTTTGTATGGAATGGAAGAAACGTGGATTGGAGAGAACTCTTCACTACTATCGGAAAGTACTGTTTGTTGCAAATTATCAAATTGCTATTATATTATTCTGATCATAGTCATAGTGATCTCACGATTGAAACCACGTAAATAGTTCTAGAATACCTTCGCACATTATAAGATTAAATGTCCCTGGATTGTAATGGTGAGTAATGTAAATATATTTGTTTTCGAGTATTTACCAGATTCTCTTCTGAAAAACCATTTCTTTCGGAAACTGTCAATCAGATTTCAATGAAATTGTTTCGAATTTCAGTTTGATTCGACGTACATGCCAGAAGATGTTGGAAACGTATAATGTCGAATTTCGTGGCTATTTGAAATTTTAAGCTCATCTGCTCAATATCTCGAAAATAATCAATGCGATCTGATAGTATTTTGAAAATGTTGTGAGCAAATTTGTGCGGAGTTTTTGATGATCGTTCAATTCGATTTATAAAAAAATTTGGTTTTCCAGTATTTATGTGATATTTGGCGATTTTCTTATTATATATTCCTAACGGGGTTCTGCATCAACTTAAAGTTGTCATTTTTCATTAAAGGGCGATTTGATCTATGTTTCTGGAAACATCGGAAAAATGAACCTTTGAAAGGGTATATTTGCGGAATCATGATGGTTTTCACCAACTCCCCAATTCGACATTCGTAATTAAACTCCAAACCTAATCTACAATTATCAAACTACTGTGTAGATTCTTCCGGAAGTTATTTTGTTTAGTTCCAGTGGTACTATGTAGAAAGACTTCACATAGGGAATATATTTGTTGAGTAGGTTTTCAGTTCAATTGTGAAGGTCGAATGGTTAAATGGGTTGACTTCACCAATTATTCCTTAGATATTTATACCCACTCAAAATTTTGGATCGAATTGCAATCTATAATACTTGATCGAAAATTATAGCTTGACGTTCATGCAGAATTTCGTGAGGACTATATGAAAAGAAGATCCGCGTTTGGCAGGGTCAATACGAGAATAGATGACCGCTTTGGCAAAGGAGCAAGCGCGTAAACGCTCCTGACCTCACGTAAGTGCATTTCTAGGTCTTATTGTCTTCCTCGTTCTACATGACAAATTATCATATCAACGGGCATACAACGATTGAAGTAAAAATACTTGAGAAAACGGTAACCTAATAAAATACAATCAAAGATTAATACTAGACACAGTGTTTCATCTTCAATCTTTCGGTTTAGAATCACCAGTAGCATCAATTCTAATAAAGGAAATGTGGTAGAAAGCAAGTTCAAAAATTGAATAATTAAAGTTGATTTTATATCAGTTAGCATTTGACCTGAAAATGACTGTTATTTCCGAATTTTGTGTCGTGATTGGTCTCAAACGATCAATCTGTACTAACTTAATGAAAAATACAAATTAATTTATGTACGTCCATTATTCTGTCGCCACGATTATTTCCTAATGGAAAGAGATAGTGACTTAAAAGTATGAGGTCAGTCTCGAGGGTAGAGCATTTCGAGTAACTCCGTTAATGTGCACATAACGGTTTATTCGGAGTGAGTCATCCTAAATATTCGTTTTTCAAAAGCTGCCGAAAAAACTGGTACAATAGAACTGAAGCTTGTTACTTAGTTGAGACACAAACTCATGAAAAAATCCATGAGATTATATCGCTGGAAATGGAAAAAACATATTCCGTGTCGATATTGCAAGGACTTATGAGTCGCCATTTTTCAAACATATAATAGATTTTAGATCGATTCAATACGAATTTCCGGAATGTTTCTGAAGAAAATATCGATAGATATGTATGTATATCTGCAGAGACACAAGCTGGATTCTCATTCGAGGTTTGTAATTTTTTATTCGATAAACTAGCCGATCGAATAGAAAATTGATTTTTTGTTACAGCTGATATTTTTTGAGGATTTTATTACTATAGGAATTGAAAACAGCTTTATATAAGTCAGGTACATATCAGCAGCAAATTATTTTACATTCTCATAATTTCAACAGTTGACACAGTATTGAAAACGAAATTCTCAAAATCATCTTCATATGAATTACCGGGACTTTACTTACCCATAACAGTCAACTCAACATTTATAATAGGCAATCGCGGAATGAATCGAATCTTTTCATCGATTCTGAAGCTTTAAATGTATGAAAATATTATTGATGTGAACTCATTTCAAGTTCGTTTAGTATTAAGCTACATCGAGAACATCAGGGAGAATGTTGGACATCATCAAAGGTTTCCAATTACCGATTCACATCTTTCAACATCTAACATGAAACGGCGTAAAATCACATCGATCTGTAAACATCGATACGGGAGAACAGTGTGAAATGGAAGCGCGTCCGGTGAAAATAGTCTTGTCCGATACACTGTTATACTTTGCCAGGCAGTTAGCAAGTCATACGTTTAATCAGCAACCATCGCAACCGATAACGCCACAAAATTGCCTAATTATGCAGCTAATTACCATAGATCGCAGGACGATTCGGCAACAAGCGTTTACATTCGCTGCGATTTTAAGCGGTTGGATTGAATTTCTGTTGAATATGTACTATTGAAAATTTGGGATGAAGCGATACGATCCAATTTCTTTTGAATACGACACTGCCTGCACCATTGGAATTAAGGGATGTTTTAGTTTCTTGAATTACTTCATTTTGGTACGGCAGGTTTTTCGGTTGTTTCTAGACGAATATTGAATAGGATTGTACCTTACTTTGGGATAGTTCAATTTGAAAGCATATCACATAGTGATTGGATACAAAGTAATTTCTTCTTTTCTCTTTTTACACTCTTGTTCTATGGATTATATCCCTTCTAGATTTCTACTTTGATATCTACAATATACTATTAGGGATTCAATAAAAACTGATTACGGGTAACAAATATCGAAATCATCGGAACCATCAACGAATGGAACTGCAAATTTCCTCTGCATTCTCTGATGAATGAGTCAGATAAAGACTCTGAACTGTTACAGTTTTCTTCGTCGTCGTTTGCATAATTCCGATATTGTTCATAAGGGAACATTTTCTAGGAACTGCCCTCGGAAAAAATTTTGAATCCCGCAATACGCGAGGGCGTTTTTTTCAAAAAATATTTTTTAGATCGTTGTCAGCTACTTAAAGTGAAAACTTGGAAAACAACTGAAAAATAATCCAAAATCCTTCCAAAATATCCTTCAATCGATATTTGTTCTATGGAACAAGATAGCAGTAATTCTGCTCATATTATTATTATTATTTTCGAATGCTGTGCTTGAACGATCAGGGGCGGTATTTTCGAGCTCATCCGAATTCAATTCGTCTAAGAGCTCTCGCGGCCATGCAACAGTTTGGCAACGTGGTGTTCACGGTGTACTTGGGCAAGGTTTATTCCGAAAACACCTTTTTTATTATAATTTTGAATGTTTCAATGATTATTCTGAGGGGGAAATGATCAAATGCCTCATTTTTTAGGTGTGCCCAGATAGCACAACATATCCCCAGTATATCCTCTCAATATCCTATTCGTGGTGTATGTCCCAGGACATTGGGAGGATATACGGGGGATATACAATTGGGGATATCCCTATGATTTAGGGTTCGTATATACCAAGTATGTCCTCTGAGTAACTGTAACCCACATTAAATTTTCGACATTGAGACGACATACTTGGGATATCCCTACGATTTAGGACACGTATATCCCAATTATGTCCTCTAGTAGCTGCGAATGCTGCGATGCAATCCACGTCAAATTTTTTGAAATACGCCTTCGCGTTGATTGCTGGTTCAAATACGAATAAGAGCCAGAATGGTTATGGGTTGGATCTATGTTGTATCATTTAATAACGAAAAATATCCAACTTGAGGTGTGAAATCGAATTATTCACTTTTTTAATATATCTGGGTGCATATCTGAAAGCTGAGAGCAATGAATATCATTTGTGGATTATGAAAAAATCAGAAATAATCTAATAATATAAGAAAATTCAATGTAGGAATGTGAATAATGTAATAATATATTATTAGATCATTGATCATCGATCATACAGATTAGGAAGTTATAAGTTCATATTACTTTATGTTCTGTGGTTCATAATCTATGATCGGTCAATCATGACATTTGACAGATTCTGCGTTGATCGATATTTTTTCAGTTTTTTTGCTTCTTTTCTTGACTTGGAGTAATATTAATTATGGGCATCCCAAAATACAAGAACTGATGAAATGGTATACTTTTCGTCTTCAGTAAACTCGTTCTGCATTCGTCCATTTCGAAAGTGGATTTCGGCAGTGATTTTGTGCTATATTTTATACCCTTTGGTATGTAAGTATAAAAAATTCATTAACTAGCTAACAAATATAACATAGGGGTCCAACGACAAAAAGGAGTAATTCAATACAAGAGCTTGAAGGTCAAGCTTGTAAGATTGAAATACTTTTGAGCAGTCAGTACAGTGAATGGAAAAGGTATGATTTATGGAACAGGCACATCTGAAAATCTCATGAGTTCTTGCAATATAAATGAGTTAAATGATGTTCCATTATCCTATTATTCTTCAGAAAAAAACTTCACCGAAGGAGACTTTCAGTAACCCATGGTTTGTCAAAGATTGAAATTGTTTAACTACTCTAAGGTGAGTACAGCAGATATTTGTTCTATTTCATTAGCTAGATGGACGATACATCACAATGTTGGAAATAAATCAATTAATGGTAGGTATACTAATAGGTATGCATTCAAACTTGTGGAAGGATACCCGAACACTTCCAGGTACAATATGTGTTGTACCTGTTGGTTCAGGCTTCTATTTATTTTGGGGTATACAATTGTTTACGAAACTCAAGAGCTGGTCGATGCAACTCAGCCAATCAGGAAATCGAAATCGAATTCAAAAGTGAACCAGAACTGCAATCAAAGCTCGATCAAGAACGCCTAGTTCGTAAATTTAGTTCTGTTCCAATTAGCGTTTGGCCTCGGAATATAAAATCTGGTATAGGACCTAACATAAAGATCAGAATATAACATGAAGTTGGTGTTGTTCATAGTTGAATTTTTTGTAAACTCATGTTTGATTCTTTCTATTCATTTCACTAAATATTTTATTGCACTTTATATTATTTTATATGTTTATTTATTTCCAGCATCAAATACAGTGAGTGGAAGAAATCAAACCAAGAGAATGTGAAATAATGTATGCAACAAGCATTGCAGACACAATAATTTGAACATTTGTGAGCTGATCAGGTGCAGTTCGATAAGACAGTATAATATGTGAAACTTTTAAGGTGATCAAAGTATGGTTAAGACTCTGATTACGCAGTGTCATATCCTAAGTATTGTGTTGGATATTTTACAAGATGTGAAGAACATGAAACAAAACCTAAAGGAAGCCCAAAAACCAGTAAACAATTAAATATCAACCAATAGGCTGAAGGACTTCGGTAGATGCCCTTTTCAGAAAGAATGAAGAACGGTATTATTATTATTATCAACTAATTATTATGATTCTTTGGATATAACCTTTCCAATGAATAGCATAGATCTGGGGACATTTAAGATTTTCTTTTAAGTGAGGAGCAAATTTTTCATCTAGTTGTGAGTTCAATTAATAGTTTGTACATCAAGTGATTTAAATGAATTCATGAGTAGAAAGTTCAACCTATGAGCCCGAAGTGTCAATTCATTTTGATGAGGATTTAAATGATTATTTCTTCTCAGAAAAAAAGTATTTTAGGAAATAAGATCAAATGTATTGCTTTGATTTATGGTTGCTAGGTCACTGAGTATTTGATTATCATCTTACCCTTGATGTTATGGGTTGAATAATGTCCTTTTAAATGTTCAAAATGGGATAACATAAATCAATCTCAGGCGATGGACCAAAAGCTCTGGTTATCGTTCGGTTATCCAAACTGACTTATAGGCAGAGGATAATCTGTCAATTTGGATAACCGTAACCATAATCAATTTCAAGCGATGGACCAAAAGCTCTGGTTATAGTTACGGTTATCCAAAGTGACATAGATGATGAAGGATAATCTTTCAATTCGGATAACCGTAACTATAACCGGAGCTTTTGGTCCATCGCTTGAAATCACATTTTATGTTGATAAGTACTTGCAACTGTCTGAATGTCATTTGTCATAATGTTAATGTAACTTGCTGACTTTTAAATTTAGGCCAAAGAGATTGCACAATGCGGAAGAAACAATAGTTATGAATTTGTAGGAGGGGCAATGACTCCCCCAATCAGTGACAACGGCAATGCAGTTTAACTGGCGAAGAAAAAGAGGAAATTTGGGAGATTGTATATTACAAGACTGATAAATGGTAAGCAAAATAAGTCTGCAATTAATTTATTGTTTCAATTCATATATTTTGTTTCAGACGCTGATGAAATTGCGAAAATTTCTACACTGAGAAAGACGAAAAAATCTGTTGCTGGCTGGCTAGAGAGATGTAAGAAGATGATTGAACCCCGTGTTAAGTTGAGAAATATGTAATAACTTTTTTTTTTGTAGGCTTTCTTTTAGAATAAAAATTATTGAAATTACGTACATTGCTTTAGTCCAATGACCCTGTAATGTGAAACTCCCCCCTCCCCCTTTTCTAAATTAGGGAGGTCCTATAGTCAACTTGGAACCATATCCCTAGAATATATGCGTAGACCGCTGGGGGAGTTCCCACTTTTCTAAATAAGTCATCCCCAGGATGTCCTCTTGATAGCTTATGGTCTGTGGAGTATATCCTCTGGATATACAAAAACACCACCTGAAGGATTCCCACTTAGTAACATTCTATATCCTCAGGATATCCTGAGGATTATGTATAGACGAATTCGGATTTCCCTGGGATATACTAATATCCCTGCTCGATAATCCCAAGAATATCCTCAGGATCTTATTGTGCTATCTGGGTGATGATCACTTTGCACGGTACAAAAATGACTCTATGCACTTGCGCAGCAACAAATGAACTTTCGCATAGCTTCGTTTCCGACTGAAATACATCGGATGGGTCGAGGCAGCTGGATTCAAATCCGCATGCAGATTCACTAATTTTCCTTTATTTCAAAAATCGTGTATTAATCCATAGAGCAAATCTATTCACTTCACGCACTTAAAAAGTATCTTATTCATACTCAATAAAAAATTTAAAATTTTATTAAAAAAAACTTTCTTTCCGGGTAGAATAGTTGATCCAGAAAAAACTTTTATTGATTCCTGATGAACTACCGTTTTAATTTTTCACATTTTCGGCGCTGTATATAGAATTTTCTTTAGTTTTCAGTTTTATCCACCAAAGTTTTCACTTCAATCCACCAAAACTCAACTATTTATACAGAACACGTTCAACAAAATTATTGTTTGTTGCTTTGCTCTTGTGAATATTCTCCAACAATTTTTCCCTGTATAATATTAATCAACTGTATTTTAACCGAAAAAAAATTCATTCATTTTTGAGAAAACCTCAATTTGGAAAAAAATTCAAATTCTCCTGCAAATGAGCTCAAACTGAGACTAATTAATCAAGTTGAAGTGGATTTCTGATGAACTGAGTACCTACAAAGTTACCATTTGAGTTGAATTTAACTATACATGCAACTTCTCTTGCGATCACAATGTTCAAATTAGGTATTTTAAATGCTTTGTTCAATATTCAGAAAATTCAGTTCTACCATGATTTTTTAAATGAAACACTCCATATCGTATATGCTTCATTTATGTTGATATTGTTACCAATATTTTTTCCATATAAATTACCAACAGTTTTTGAGCCTTCAAAGTATTCCTAAGATTGTAGACATTTAAAAGTTTGCGTTTACACCTTGTGCCGAAACTGCTATTCGACACCTCATATGTAGCTTTGAGTAATTGATTTTAGATATTCAGGTGACGATATATCTATTCGATACCTAAAACAATCATTGTTTAACAAGGCTTTAATCCACATCGTCTTTCGTTCATCAACTTTCGGATATTCACTCCATCACTAATATTAGTTCACAAGAGGACAGCAATAATTATTAAATCAAAAGGAGTGCCCATAAAAACAATTTCAAACTGTAAAATCCATCAAAAACATTAATAAGTATCCACTGTGTTTTCGTTTGAATATCATGTCAGCTTCGGGTATGTAATAAGGATTGCCTACAAATACAAATTCTAAGGAAAAACAACACGTTGCCAAACTGTCACATTTGGCCGAATTTAGACCTCTCTTTCGCATGCGAAAGGGATTCGGATGACTCGAAAATAGCGCCCCAGGTGAAACTCGCTAATGAAGAATTCGTGGTCAAAATCTATTATGTACGTCCAGTATTCCGTTGAGGGGATTATTCCCGAATAAGAAAAGATAGAGGCTTGAAATTCTTGGGTCAGGCTTGAAGCTAGAATTTTTAAGCAAATGCGGGTTCAGTCATCTGAAATATTCTCTTTTCAATAACTTATAGAACACTGGTGCAATAATGGTTAGTAGGCATCAAACATATATGGAATTTGGAGATTGTATCGGTGGAAAAATGAAGAAGTCGAATTACGCGTCGATATTGTAAGGACTTTTAAGTCGTTATTTTTCTGACATTTAATACATTTTAATTCGATTCAATACGAACTTTCGGAATGTTTGTGGAAGAAAAATAGATAGAAATCTAGGTTAGATTCTCATTTGATCTTTGTTATTATTTTTTTTTTTGATGAACTAGCTGATCAAATTGAAAATGGATTATTGGTTGAAGGGTATTGGGGATCACCATAAAGAAAACAACATATTTTGAAAGTTTCATCTTACATCTTTCAATTTTCAAAACGAATACAAGGGAAATACTCCAGTTGTTAGTTTTGTACCAGTTATATTCTGAGAAAACAATGTTCATACCCATTCTCAGCTGCAAAGCCACACATGTATCACATCGATGACATTTTTATACTCCATTGACAATAAAGCGGCCTTTTGTGCTATGGAGATTTGGGTATTTGGGGAATCGGAGATTCACGCTATTGGCCGAGGGATTCACCCTATTGGTCGACGACGGTCACGTGATCATCGTCGGCCAATAGGGAAGAATCTCCGATTACCCAAATACCCGAATCTCCCTAGCACAAAAGGAAGCTTAATAGGCCATGAACAACTTCAAAGGAGCTTTTCTTTTTCTCTTTTTCAAAAACGTCTAATTAAAAGAAGCACAATCATTCTCGGAATTCACGTTTCCTCTTTATATCTACCGATACAATATCCCTTAGTATTATGAGTTGTTGAAAATTGGAACTTAGATTGAGCATATCGATAACACATCTACACATCACACAAATTATGGATTCCAATCCGTTTTCTACACCCCCCCCCCTGTGGTGAACTGAGTTGGAAAAATTTCGATGGATGGGGTTGGAATACATATTTCCAAGAGAATTGTGAAATACCAAGGAATTTAAATCTCTCAAAAATAAAGTTTGCAATCAGTGCTTAACAAACCCACAAACCGGATAAAAGCATGCAGAGAAGAGAGATAGCGGGATAACATGAAACAACTCCAATTGTACAAAGTCGTGATTTATGTTGACATAGATTCAGGATTTTTAGTCCGATATGTACAGCCGGAAATAAATAATATTCATCCCAATACCAAGTGCTTGAAAAGATGAAACATTTTTCTCCTTTCCGTTAACCCGCAGCAGGTATCTAGTTGTAGGTTTTTCAGCATGAACTGTGTCATCAAAATCCATCTGGTATCAATTTGAGCTGTTTTCATCAGTCTGGCAGAATTCATCATTAAGCTTTACGTACATTGTGTTATAGTTTTGCGAAATAACAGCGTAAAAATAAATGAAAAATGAACCGAAAAGGATTCACTTCGGCTCAAAGATGTGAACTAGAAGCAGGCACTTCCTCTTCGAATGAGATTTTTGCGCGCATGTTCTGGAGAACAGCGTGCTATCGTTTAGTCCAAATGTCTGTAACTTTCGAATATTTTCCCGGAAATGTTCTCAAATAACTAGGTTGGACTCACTGATGACGAATCCGAATCGACTCTATCCGGTCGGCCGGTTGTCCATCTGGCCGATGACACGATAACTGTCGAACAAAGCAAGCTAGCAACTTGAATCTTTCAGGGCAAGTCGTGCATCGGAATGCGGCAGTTAGGTTCGATAATGGGTCAAAACGGCAAAAGTTTTTCGGGGTTGTAGTCGCCTGAACTTTCGAGATTATTTTCCTGATTTTTCAGGAACTATCACAGCGATTGAATTGAAACTTGACAGTTAGTTGGTGCAAAAGGACGCGCAACTTTTGAGGAACTTATTTATACCGAATTTCTTGATATCTTTCTCGCTTCTATTGCTTCTGGATTAAACTTGGCAGCTAATTTGTAAATTCTGATAATCAACTTTGTGCAGAATTTATTGATGATGGTGTCATGAGAAAATTTTCAAAACAAAATTTTTTATCCAATTATTCAGTATTTTGCAATTGTCTGATCATATTATCCTCATGAAATTCTTTATGAACCTTCCAGCTATCATTCTTCGATAGAGTACTGAATTTCAATCCGATCCAAGCTATATTTTCATAATATGTTTCCAAAAATAAGGATTGGATTGAATTGTAAGCCAGTATTTACTTGATTGACAAACTGACAATTGGAAGGCTCATGCAGAATTTCGTGAAGATAACATCACCAAAAGTGTGTTCGGTGGGGTCCATACGTGAAAATATGACGGTTTCAGCAACGAATTTGAGTATGTGCGCAAAAGCTGCTGACTTCACATCAGTGCTTTTTTAATTTTAATTTTATTGTAAATATTTCGATAGAAAACTTCTTTAATAAGGTACCATACTTTTTGTCTCAATAAATGTTGAGTGTTTCGGTTATTTTTCACTTTTTTAACAAGCTTGAAAAGTCCCAATCTATTTCTAAGTATTGCACCTTATATAGTATACATATATAGTAATAAACGTTATTGGATAACCTTCGGATATCTATTCCTTCAACGTACGGTTCGAAAATTTTCGATGCTTTCCTCGCCCCAAAAAATTGGCTTCGGCCCGTCCCTGACTATTCCTAGTAGAACATAAACATTCTGAGAACATTTTTCTATTTATTTCGACTTATTATGCACCAGAACTACACCCTCAAATTTCAATTCCAATAAAGCTCTATAATTTCAATAATTGGTTTTCATGAATCTTCAGTAAAGCAATTTCGAGATAACCAAAAACTTCTCAACACTTGGAAACTGTAAGATCCTTAAAATAGAATTTATTAAGTACTTTTCATTGCTTGAACCGAATTTTCAAAGGCTAATGGAATTTTTACACGGAAAACCCTCTCGAAAATGAAAAAGTTTCTCAAAGGTGCTCTCCTTAGAAACTGATATCCAAAGGGTTCACCGCCATAGCAACAAACGCCATACGACTTGAAGACGAGGACTTCTCTGAGTTTCATCGACTGCTTTATCCCCTTCCAGAAAACTTGAAATTAAAAAACTTCCCTGATTCATTTCGAAACAGTACGAAGAACATAATTAAACTGGCTTGTTTGATAATGAAGCTCTTGGGGTATGTAAAATAAGAAGTTGATTCAGGAAATCATTTTGGGCTTTGATTATCGTCATGTAACTTTCAGAATACAATTTTTGCATGGTGTAAACGATTCTCTGATACTAATTATGCGTCTCGGGAGGTTTAAAATGGTGAGGATCGTTTCAGCTGCTTTCATTATTTCTCACTCTTTCATTTCAGTGTCATTAATTACTGGTACGATGTCGTTATTCGAGTTGCAACTACGCTCTCATTGGAACTGAGAAGATCTCTTGAATCTGAGATGTGGTTGAATGCAATAATCTAAGAGATAAATTATTTATGAATGTACTGGAATAATCACTGATCCTGTAGATTTTTTTCTTTGATAAGAACATTAATGAGGCATTATTGTGAAACAAAGAAAATGGTTCAGGAAGATGTAAGCACTCCAGTGTAATGATTATACATTAATCACATGATTATTCAGCACTGCATTAGCTTATGCAGATATTATGCAGTTATGCACCGGAAGAAGAAAACCCAGAATTTTTCCACCGAGTGGGGAATTAAAATGTTTAACAAGTTACCAGGTGTAATGAAGGAGTAACCCGAAAAACCTTCCATGAAGAGCATAAAAAAATTGTTTTTTCAGATGGTTTTCATACCATAGAAGAATTTTTGAGTTTTAATATTCCTTAGAATTATTTGTTTGAAGTTTGACAAACGATGTAATTTTTGGAGGCAATGAATTACTTATTACTTATTAACCACCACAAACACAAGGAATAAAATATCAACACATATTCCACCTTGATCTAAGCTAATCATTCAATCAACCATCTAAGGAGCATTGTCCAAAAATTCACTTACTGTAGTTTTGCGATTTTACCGATCATCAGAGCAACTCACTTTGCCTGATGCTGAAAGGGTTCTAAATACTTATACCTGTTGGATGATACTTTTGTTGGTGAAATTTCACCAGCGCCAGGGCGCAGAATTTTGACTGATCTGGATGACTTTCATCCCTTTGTCGTTTGAATCAGCTGTGTATGCATTTGTACGTGACAATAACGGAAAAGAATCATTCGGTTCATATGGTTCTTCAACAGGACGGCAGCATCTAACAAAAGGAATGTACACTCAGTGTTCATGTTACTTTATAATTGTGGAAACTACTAGGAATTGAGGGTAAGAGGCGAGTGAGTCAAAGTTTGTTTATATACAAAGAAACAACTTGACGTCTTGAAACCAGGATCAGAAAGCTTTCGAAACAGATATATTATCATTAAAAGATGAATTTGAATATTTATGAAGTCCGACACAAACAACTTAAGTAGCTGTGTGGGATATATTATGCAAAATATGCATATCACATTGAGTTTTCTGTATTCGAGGGTTACGGGTCGTTAGGTGCACCTAAAATGGTACCCATAACTCCTTCGACATCTTATTCGACGAGTCATCCTGATAATGAGTAAAACCTTGAAACTATATTAATCACACCAATTGGTTGGACGATTCTCCTACTCTGTAGAAGCTTTCGTTGATAGTATAAATAGCTGAAGGTGGAATATTTGTTGATTCATCGAAGAACAATCGTCCTTGTGTGAGCAAAAGCATAATTTTTTCATTTTTCGGTCATAATCGCTCAATCGAATATCATCGTAAACTCAATTTCTTTCGAATGGAATATCTGAGCTTCATCCTAATGAAGCAATTCTCATGAAATTTCACATTCATTTTCATATCCATACGCCACAATCAACGCTTATTGCTGACAATAATACTGCAGGACCAGGGTGTTTCAAGACCTCCAATACTATTGTTCCTAAATTGCAATCATGAGTGTCAAAGTGAATTGTTGTTGAATTTCAATTCGAAAGAAATGATATTTTTTGGGTTTTTCATAATGCAAAATCACATGTCCTAGAGGGGGATACGAAGTTCAGTTCTCAGAGCATACATACTCAATCGATGTATTATTTCCACAATGATTCTGAAAATTCATATCCGATCCAACTGAAGTTCCCTTCTCGGTTTAAAATCACCAGTTGAAGTCTCATATGAAATTTCAGCCATATCTGATGAATTTGAGATATGGAACTTTGTGTTCGTAAAATATTCTTAAGATACGACCCCAACAAAATTTTGTATTCGAATCAGTTGTTCACAAGTAGATAAAATTCTTATTCAGTACTGAACACACAGGAAATGTTAGTGTATATAGCAAAGGAATATACATTTTAACTAAGGAATAAAATCACGGGTTTAGGACTTCACGTAAAAAACAACCACTTAAAACAAAGTCGGCGTTTCGTCGATATATTTCGACTTTCTCAAGACTAACAGGAACAGAATCGAAAACAAAAACAATATGTAACATAGCAGGGACTATTCGTCTTAGCTAGTTTTGTCAGTTGTCTAAGAATAATGTGAATAGCATATAAAAAGAAAGAAGAACACTCTTTCTCATAATAAAACATGAGCTAAAAATTCGTTGAACATTGCAAACAGATCAATTAATAAATAAATAAGATGAAGCTGTAAATTGGCTTGAAATTGTAGGTGAACATATGAATAAATAACATGGGTATGCGGACAATACAGTGTAAGAAACCAATCACACATATGACAGACGAACAAAGACAATATTGAATATCTGTCGTTCAAACGATCTAATAAACATAAGTTTTAAGGGTATTTGAATTGTTCAAATAATGAAATCAAGTGATTGTATGATTGACTCAGTCCCTGAGTATCCCTTCTATGATTAACTGTGATATCTTTATTCAAATTAATATGAATCTTAGATTTCTTTTCATCCAATTTCTCTCCCCATCTAAAATTGAAATCTGTTGGAAGTCAAATTAGTGGCCTGCACTGAAAGAGTGCGAGGCTAGCGCTGTTGTGTATAAATATGACTGCAATGAGAAATTCAGAGATAAGGACGGTAAAACAGCGCTAGCCTCGCACTCTTTCAGTGCAGGCCACCAATTTGACTTCCAACAGATTTCAATCTTAGATGGGGAGACAAATTGGATGAAAAGAAATCTAAGTGAGATGATTCATATTAATTTGAATGAAGATATCACAGTTAATCATAGAAGTGGTACTCAGGGACTGAGTCAATCATACAATCACTTGATTTCATTATTTAAACAATTCAAATACCCTTAAACCGAAATACAGTGTTATGTTTGATATATCGTTTGTACGACAGATATTCAATATTGTCTCTGTTCGTCTGTCATATGTGTGATTGGTTTCTTACACTGTATTTTCCGCATATCCATGTTATTTATTCATAAGTGCACCTACAATTTTAAGCCAATTTATAGCTTCATGTTATTTTTTTATTTATTGATCTGTTTGCAATGTTCAACGATTTTGAAGTTTACGTTTTATTATGAGACAAAGTGTTCTTCTTTGTTTTAATATGCCATTCACATTATTCTTAGACAACTGACAAAACTAGGTAAGACGAATAGTCCTTGCTATGTTACATATTGTCTTTGTTTTCGATTCTGTTCCTTTTAGTCTTGAGAAAGTCGAAATATATCGACACTTTGTGACCGTGATTCTATCCCTTAATCAAATGGAAGGACGTGAAGAGCAAGTTGAATACATTTTAACTTTCTCAGAAAACGATTCCCACAAATCCAGATTAAAGCAACAACGTGATGAGTCACTCGAAATAACATTGGTGGACGTTATCTTCCACGAATTTCTGTACTGAATGAAGAAAAGCTTTCGATTTTATAGATAGAAAAGGCTCACTTTCCCTTCGGATTTTATCACTTACCGTTCTTCATTTTCTGTAATTTATTAAAGATTCTTATGGTTATGTTCCCTTCGGGATTTCGATCTGAAATCTTGATGTGGACAGAACATCTTTTCGAGTGACCAGGTCTTGTTTTATACCCATGAGTAGTTGGCCCACTTTGTGAATCTTTCATACAATACACACTGATGAGTGGTTAGATCTCAAGCCTCATGATCGTAAAGTCTGGGGTTCAAGACCTTGGCCGAAAAATAACGGTTTTCAGGGGACCGTCCAACCATTCGCTGTTAGGTAAACAATTAACAGTGCTGTCCCTAACGTGGCGCAGGGAATTAGTAACAAAGCCTACACAGAACACACCCGGTGTCCAAACTCGCACAAGCTCCAAGCTTCGGAGGGGTTTCGTTGAAGCCTAGGATAGTCGGAAAATACAAATTGCCAAATTCCATTGCTTCAGTTTTTCTAGTTATTCAGAAAAAAGAAATTTACGCAGCTTCAATTCCGAAATCTTTGGAAGGAGTTTGCTCAATAAATATTCAATAGACGCATTTTAACACAACACCTATTCTCCAGATTCAAGTATTTTTTCATCGGAAGTTACAGTGGTTGAAGCTAGGCAGCAGAACTGAGTTTCAGCATGGATTCTTATTCATTGAGTCAAGCCGAAACGTTTGAGACAATTTTCGGATAAATTCTGAATTTACAGAGATTAATCAGAATTAATGTTCCTGTTCTTCTGTTTTCCCGAAATATCCAACTGCGCCAAATATCCAAAGGGGGACCTAAGTCAGTAAAAACTCATATCCATTTATACAGGTCCAAGCCCTCCTTATGGGGTACATTTATCACAGGTTATGACCCTGCATTGTACCTTATTCTGTGGCAGAATTACATGATTGCAATTAACCAGAAATCTAGAAGATCACTGACCTGAGTTTAGGAGCTTCCACGCGCTTGTTCAAAATCGTTGCCAAATATGCCAAAGCTGTCACCTAATTACGTATTGACCCCGCCAAACTCAGCTCTTCTCTCTTATTGTCCTCACGATATTTTGAATGATCTCACCTTTGGATCAAGTATAATATTTCAATTCGATCCGATCTGTATTCTTGGAAATCTTGAAAAAATAACATTCAACGACCTTCGAGATCAAACCGAAAACCTACTCTACAAATATCGAGTGTCTCAGTTGTTTATTTTCGCAGTAATTGTGTTTATGGCTTGTCTTACCGCTGATGGTGACCAAAAGTTTCAATCTGATCACGTCTGTTCTCATCGAGATATTGGGGAAATAACCTCTAAGTTTCAAGTAACACTGAGAATTGTTATATTTTTTCTACAATCTCTGAAAATAAACATCGGATCAAATTGGAATTAGGAACACTGTTGTTGATGAATATTACATATTTTCAAGGTCTGTGCCTAATTTCATCTAAATCTAATAGATAGTCTAGGAAAAAAACAACTTGTTCCGACAAAACTCTGAAGAATTTTCCAATAAACAATTTTCTTCAAATTGGATCCTCACAAAGTATCGCACTGAATTGCCATTTCTTATTCCTCAACTAATTTAGAAGCTTCAATCTGGTTGCATCCTACTAATCTTCAATCTGTCAATCTTTTTTCGCCACACGCATGTAATCGCCTGAAGATAGTGAAATTGGTCTTTTCTATCCATTATTATTATTATTATTCTGCTTTATTCTCAGTGAAAACTTAAAGTTTAGAGTTTCAGAGCATAGGTTTATTTGAATCTTTTATTAAATCACCTAATAATTCATGTCTCATTCTGAAGCAGCCTTTAAATAAAATTTTGGGATTTGCATGATTTTTCTGGTTATAAATTTTCCGTGTCAGTACTTCAAACCTAACTTCCAACGCGCCATTTAATCTGAGCGGTTTTCATCGAGTTATATATTGAGAATATTCATTCTATGTAGTTGATCGATAAATTACAAATACCTCCTGGAAATCGATCATGGGCCTTATTCTTGAAATCCGATGGTATAGAACGTTCTCTAAGGCACAATCTCCCGTTCGACCTTCCTTCCATTTGTCAAAACTTCAATTCCGTATTCTTGAACATCAAGGAGCGCTTTTCATGAATTCTGGGAAGAAAACAAACGTGGCCAAATGGGCGTTTCGACGCCGTTGGCAAGGAAACACAAGCATTTATGATGGAACGATAGAGAACGTATATACCATCGCAGTCAAGATGGGGAGCAGTCCGAAACAAGTATTTTCGACAAACATGAAGCTAACTTCATTCATGTAGCCAACTTTATGTATAATACATCGACATAGACTATATTTCTGTGATATATTGTCATAATTCAAATTTGAAATCATACAGTTGTCATAAGAGTTAGGAGCGTATTTCGGAAAATTGTAAAATGGATAATTTTGAAAAAGAAGATCACTTCCAATCAACTATAAACAGAAGGAGCTGCTCATCGACTACATTACACGAAGACCTGAAATGTACATAGGTCGGTTAAGTTCAGATTATACAAGGGAGGATATGAAAAAAACTGGAAGGAAATCACAGTGTTCCGAGTTGAGCTTTATTTTATCTAAACATTTTGATAAATTTTGGATCAGATAGATCAAACGGGTTCTATTTATAAAGCACATGGACACCTATTTGGTATTGTTGTTCTGCATCTTCCACATCTTCATTCAGTACTTCCCACATAATTGCACTCGCCATGTCCATTTCCGAGTGAAAACAGAAATTTTGTAGTGAAAGTTAATTGAGATTGTTAAGACTTATTGCTAAACAGATCGAAATTGTCAAATGCCCGAAACATAACTAGCATCCTCTATGCATTCTCAAATGTCTTTTGTATGTGAAAAAAAACGAGCAAAGCATGATCAAGCTGTCAAGCTTTCATACTTATAACACTAGAAATGAGGGATTGCTACATATACCTAAACATAGGACTGCTAGGTTTGAGATGTCTCCTACGTACCAGTCCATTAAACTTTATAATCATCTGCCAAATACTATCAGAAATCTTAATTACAACGAGTTTAAGAGAAATGTTAAAACCTTACTGTTGAAAAAATGCTGTTATACTGTGAATGAATACTTGAATGATTGTATCAGAACCTAGTTCACTTTGCTATTTTGACTTATCCTATGCATGTAAACACATGTCCAAAAGGATCAATATATTATTATTATTATAATATTATTATGTATCGTTCCATCACAAATCGTAATAGATACATCGCTCGCTCTCTGTGAGGCACTCATTCATTTCAAGAATACTGTTTCCCTGAAAAACTCCTAGACACGCCCCCTTTCGATCAATCGTTCTCTTCCCCGGTTTCAAGAATAGGCGCCCATGAGTGCAGATCGTTTACTCAAGCGATATTTTCAATTTTGGCAAGTTTTGCATGAATGAACAATTGTATGAAGAATTCAATTCAGATAAAAAATGAAAGAGGTTCAATCAGATAAAAAAAATCTCCCAACTGCTGGTAGTGAACCCGCAGACGCCAACAGCTAGCATTAAAAGCTCACGCTGTTAAAGTAAGCGTCCATTAGGCGGACGGACCAGGGCTCATCGCTGGCGGAGAAATCCACCTGCTTAGATTTAAAAGCAACTGCGTCCACTTCAGCGTCATAGTGCCAGGGCTTGGCGGAATCAGTCGAAGGATCGCTCAGCGAGAGTATTTTTTTGTCAATGAGACCCGCCCCACCTGAGTGGACGCTGCACTGGAGCAACGCCCTTGCCCTGATTAAAGCGGAGGCCACATATAAGCTATCACGATCACGATGGCGTTCAAGATGGTGATGGCAGTCAGATAATTACATTAAACTAGTGTCGCGATCTATCTGCGACCTGTCAGCGTTCAGACAGGATCGCATGACGTTAATGAAACATACTGTCGTTTCTATAGAGATTTTGACAGTCACTGTGAAAAAAGTTCGCGATCTGATCGCATATATATATGCTTCAGGCAGAACGTGACTACCATCGTGAACACCATCGCGATCGCCATCGTGAACGTGATCACGTATATTTGGCCTCCGCTTTACGCAAGCTTGTCCTAACAAGGACTGTCGGCTGAAATCCGTCGATGCTACCCCGCCCGCCTTGTTCAAAGCCAATGGACGCAGTACGCAATTATGCTCGCCTCACCGTTGCGACCCAATCCGCCTTCAGTGATCTATCTACATCGCCCATAGAAATAGGTTGATAACTCATGTTTATTTTGGAGAAAATGAGTAACGATATTTTTTGCGAATATCTTTATGTTCATACTGTGCAACTAGGAGTCAAATTACAGTTCGATTATATAGATAGTTTTTGAGTTATTTGAAAATAAAATTTCGGAATGCAATCAGTCGCATTCAGCTCATTCACGAACCTAACCGATATATTCAGGATCTTAACCTGACCTGAGAATTTCAAGACTCTAGGACCTTTCTTTCGAAAGTTAGAGCGCACACGGCCGGACGCACAGAATCTCATTGGACCACGGATTCCTTATCAGTGAGTCCAACCTAGTCGTTTGAGATCAATGTAAGCTGAATATTCTAGAATTACAGACATTGTGACGAAACGATAATGCGCTGTTCCCCAGAACAAGCGCGTAAAAATGACACCTGACTTCGATTAACTGGTAAATGGCTTCATTTAGGGCCATTTGCAATTGATCAAGGGAGAATAAACTTTCCTCCAAATCACACATTGAGGTAGATAACGTAAATTTTATACGTTAAGGACGCAGTTATCGTATTCTAATTGCTATATAAATTCCCCGGTTAAGATGCGTATCCCTATTGACTTCAACTGTTACTTTAGGCCTGTTGTTTGAATTCATCCCTTAGCCTGTGCGAAGATTACATATTATGTGGGTTGTGGAATAAGAGGCCTAGTCTACCCGATGCGTACAATGCGGAAACAACTGTAATTATCAAACCTAAACTTGGCTTATGAGGGTTAGCTGTGAATTTCGGCTGTTATTCAACCGTACAAATAACCGTATTCGAGAGATCCGACTCGGCTTCAAAATCTATTCAGTATCCAGTTCGTTCCGATACGTATTTGGATCGAGATGAGTATAGGAAATACCTGCAGTTAGTTCGCGATTGGAATTCAATAAAACTGAGAGCCGGATTTTGCAAAACTCAACTAGGCGTTTCAGTTCCGGCTAGTATGAGTTTATACGCGTTTGGACGAAACGTTCAACGTTGTATTGAAACTACTGGTTTTAAGTGGCTGTAGATTTGTAATGATGGTTATATATGCTCCGGTCTACCGAAGAGGTTGACCTGCGCAGGTCTACCCACACGGGTCAACCAGTGCTCGTATTGGAACAGACCTGCGCAGGTTCCAGACCTGCGGAGGCGACCGGAGAAGAAGCGAAATTCGATTCTTTCTCGAAGCACTCTACCACAGACCAACCAGATGAATCACTTGCGTTATTTACCTAGGAAATCTTTTCAACGCATGACCGTGAATCGAGTTAATCAGAATTTAAGCAGGCGCTGGGTGCTTTGGAGGGCCAATCAGATTGCAGATATACGATAATTTCGTATATGTTCCATTTAAGAATATAATCCAAACAGTTTTACAACAAAAGCAATTGTTTAGTCATCTCTAAGGTTCTATTTGACGTGACAGTCCTCATTATATGAAGGTTTCATTGCACAATAACAAGAATTAGAATCGATCTTAGGTGAATTCATTCATAATGTTTATTTGATACGAATCGAAACTGAAGTACGAGAATTGAAACCTCCATTATTAATTGAAACGATGGGATGTCTAATTGAAATTGTATATGATTGCAAAACCACAAAGATTGGAATCGAATAAAGGTGGTTCATTCATAGTTTGATTTAATATTAAAATGAATCTAAATTGATGTGATAGTATTTATGTCAAAAACAGTGTCTGAAACAGTTTGGTGGACTTTACGTCAACATGGTAAACTAACAACATAGGTACCTACTGAAAACT
The DNA here is from genome assembly GCA_958510865.1 of Myrrha octodecimguttata. Lineage (NCBI taxonomy): Eukaryota > Metazoa > Arthropoda > Insecta > Coleoptera > Coccinellidae > Myrrha > Myrrha octodecimguttata. The sequence goes on from OY294057.1 coordinate 40,103,137, forward strand.
TATCGAATAACATGTTTATATGAGTAATAATTGTTAGTGTTATGGAAGAGAAAGGCAATCTTGTTGTCGAGGGAATTCTATTTCTTGTTTCTGAATTGTCAAAGTATCTTCATTCTTTACACATTAATTCGACTGCATCCACACATTTTACAAAATGGCTTGCAATGAAATAGAACACATCCAAACTCCCGCACAAGCATTTGAGGGGGTTTTCTACAGACCTATAAGTATCAGTGAAAGATTCTTTGACTGAGGAAAACAGGGTTTCCTTAACATTTTTCCAAAATTTCCATTTACTTCAACCGAGTTCTTCAACTTGTTTTTACAGGAGTTCAAGATGGGACATAACACTCGCTTTGGTATTAGAAATTTGCTTGTCAAATGGTTTCCGCTTTCATAGAAAATCTTAGTCTGATTTTAATCTTGTGATTCCTGAATCCCAACAAATCCGTTGTTACATTCCGATTTTAGTAAGAAGAAAGTGTGGTTATGTCTGTTATTCTTCTCCTGGTCGAAAAGACGCGATTCCCGCAAACGATGAAGTGATTTGTCTCGTTGGTCTGTGACCCTAGGGTGAACTTGAAGATGTGTGCGAGACCTCCGGCCATCACATACATGCAACGTCTGAACCCTGCACAGGTCAACCTCTCCGGAAAATCGTTGCGTATGTGGCCGGCATGAGCACTAGCTGGGAAAGGTGATTAATTGAAAACGCTTGTAGTAAAATTCTAATAACGCAATGACGTGTAATGAGCAGCTTTTGCACGCAGCTCTATTCGAAAAAAAAAATTTTTTTTTGGATCGTTTTAATGACATGCCTATCACGATCGAGCTTCAGCATTTGCCTACTAGAGTGTCATCATGATGGGGTGGGATATCCGAAAACAATAATGATACCAAGGGCAAAAACACGAAATTTGGTCCCAATATCTCCGAAAAAAGAATCAGATCAAACTGCAATTCGATATATTGGCTTCAGGGATTCATTAAAATCTGATGAATATTCTCCCGGAAAAAATTACACTGAAAAGTCTGAAAATTTTTTTTTTCAAATTCATAAATGATACGTTACCAATAAAAATCCGTTGAAGGTTTCGCGTCAATGCTCTACATTTTGAAGAAAGTAACCGTCGCATTCTGATGCTTAGTATTTCCTGAAAATTTCAGGTCGATTCTTTTTCCGTTCTCAAATAATCGTGGCATTGGAAAGCTGGACCGATATTATTGAATTTGACATCGAATTCTTCGTCAATGAGTCCAATAACCTAGTCGCTCAAGATAATTTTCAGGAAATAATTTGAATATTTCCGCCATTTCAGCAAAATGTTAGCACACCGTTCCTGAAACATGAGCAAAAAAAAGTTAGCATACATCGATCGTGAAACCCTCAATAGAGAAAGACGAATATGAACTGTGCAAAAGTAACGTTTTTTGTACGGTCTTATTGTCCAATTCGCATTGACTGGGGTATACAAAAAACCCTTTCATGATTTAGAAGTTCAAGAAACAATTCTTATCAAAATAATGTTCAGAAAATATCATGGATATTCAACTGAATATCTGTCTGATGAAACTAGCCTATATGATATTTAGGAATATACATCAATTGGAGGAGGGACTCTGTATTAATCTTCAGAGTTCCTTCCTTATATCTGAAAAAGAACTAAGTATTGAAAGTTAAATGAAATCATAATTCAAATGAATCACTATTGCGGGATTCAAACTATTTCTCAAGGACAGTTTCTTGAAGTGAATGTTGCTTCATGAACAATATCGAAACAATGCAAATAACTGGAAGGTTGGACCTATATGAGCTTTTTCAAAGATCAATCAGCAAATTCTTCTTGGGATGGTTATTAAGGCACTATTCCCTCTATAGAAGTAAGGTTTTGATATAGTTTTAGGGTGTAGGATTCGGAGAGGTTTAGGCGAAAGGAAGCTTGCGATGTTGGGAAGGAATCAAACGTTTTAGATGCTAGCAGAAACCGAAAAAAATATCCAGATAACAACCCATAACCAAAAAGATTATTACTGAACAGGATATAATTAGACAGAGCAACGTTAAGTGTCCTGAGTATCGTTTCTATACTTATGTATCCCAACAGATGGACATTTTCCAACACCAATGTTGCTCTAAATCATCTCATGCTTTGTCAGTTTTCGAAATGCTCGTCAAACTTCAAAAATCCTCCTCAGAGCTCACAGATACCAATCCCCAAACGAAAATATCTGGATACCCCCGTTTTTTTCAACACGGAAGATAATTCTGTTGAATCATCCTAAAGCGATAATAATATCCAATAAGTCTTAACAGTTCTGGGAGAAAACTACAAACTAACCAGACGTTTTCGGCAATTAACAGACAGGGGTGTCCAATGCCGAGTCTCGAACACACCTTCTAGCCAGATCTATTCCGAGAACTGGTCCTTATAAAGGTTGAATCATCTGTACACCTGAAATAGTTACTCTTCCGTACAGAGTAAGAACTGTCTGAAAACGTATCGCCTTCCAACCAGAATTCATACCGAGAACTGTTCATCATGAGGATTAAATCAACTTTACATCTGAAATGGTCATTTTGACGTATATCTAGCAATAAACCTCTTTAGGAAGTAATCACCTTTCGACCAGAATATATCTCGAGAACTGGTCATCGGAAAGGAAAAACGCTGCAAATTTTACACAAGGGTTTATTATTTTCTCAGTTTAATAACCCAATACCATTGATATCTCAAATCAATCGTATATATTATTTATAACTCATTGGTTTTTCACCAAACGAAAATCAATTCCATGAAGAAATTCATGTGAAATATTTAAATTCAATAGTAACTACAAAATTATCCACGTCGAAACCAAAAGTACCTACATAACTCCTAGAGTCGTTAGAAATCAATAGGTACAACATCCGCAAAATCCTATTGAATGAACAAACAGATGTGAATAACTCTCCACTACTGAATATTTTTCTGTAACCTAAAAACTCTGTGGCAAACCCCAATTTATACCTACTCTCACTTTTACGCTTTTGTATAATTATTTAGGAACGTTCCAGACCATATTTAAACCTTGTTGTACTACTTACCATCAGTCAGTAAAATGTAGATACCTGAAGAAGATTTTTAGCAACTTTCTTCGTGTTTTTTGTGATTCCGTAGTATTACTATGAGTGTTGTGAATTCCCCGCCGAAGTCCTACACACCGTTAGGATCTGGCGTCTAGGAGGTTCGAAAGTTTTCAAAATCAAACTAAACGGTTAAAAAAAACAGACTTTAATTCGATTCCTAGTTGTAAAATGAATATACTTGACTAGTGCCGATACGAAATAATCGATCGTGTGAAAATATGAACAAAAACGTAAAAAACCTATTTTAAATATTTGAGCCGAGCCTCGGCGTTTTCGACCTCAAGCTTATCGCTTCCAATTCTGATCCCGACTGACTTATGTCTGGAATTTTCAAATATCCCCAAGGATAAATCTTACATGCCTAAATATGTCTATGTTTATAATAACGCACAAAACCACTTGAAGGGTGAAACGCCTTAGCTCGCTCGAAAAGTGAGACCAATGCAGGTGGCCGCACAGGGCCGTATTCCCTAATTATCTGGGGACAAATCTGTCGAGTTACGACAATGAGATGGAGTTTTTATGTCCGACTGATCATCAGAATTATCACTCCTGTCACCGATATAATCAATTACTGTATCCATGTTGTCTGTCTCATCTAAATATATTCCCGAAATATGGTAGATAAACCTATTCACTAAGGTATCAACATATAACGAAAATTTTGCTGGAAAGAATTGAAAGAATCACTTTATAATTAAGCCTAGAGGATGTTATTCATAAAAATCTTAAATATTTTTCATTCCAAATCACATTTCCTATGAAATATTGGAGTTGAAGAGAAAATTATCTTGGTGTTGAGTTTCTTAAAAAACTACTTTACAAAGGTCAAGTCACTATGTTGTTTCTTTCGTTAAAGGTAAGTTAAATTTCCGAAAAATATTTTTTACTAATATTTTGCCAGTACGATCTTCACGATATTACTTATTAAATTGCGTGTCGGTATTACACAAATAGAAATGAAATTCAAATCAGAAAGCGTTTGCGCCTTTTGACATATAAGGGAAATAACCTCAAAATTTAAAATGGCCACAAAATTTTCCGCCAATATCTCTGCAAATAAAAATGGTTTCAAAATGTTGACTAAGACCTGTACCAAATTATATTGAATTTTAATGAATAGCTTCCGAAAAAAATGTTTAGAAAAAATTCAATTTTTTTCCAATACAATTCTCACGAAATCATGCCTTAAATTGAGCGTCGATATTTCACAACTAGTTATGATGTTTCAATTTGATCGCGTTAGTATTTCTTGAGAAACTTTCGGGAAAATTAACTTAAACTCTCAAATTAACAACAAATACGTAAAACAAAATTCTAGATTTTCCGCTAATATTAAATGTGTGGATGTGATTCCTACTAGGATTCAACTTTGTTCTGAAAAATATCAATGAAATGAAAAAAAACTCACCCGTCCTGTGCAACTTATCTGAAAAAAATTTTTCCACAGTGCATATATCCGATAAGAGTTCACTTGATTCACAAAATATCCAATACACAAACTGAAGACCTAAAGTTATTTTCAATAACTTTTCTGTAAAAATCAAATATATCGTGAACCTCTCAAGGTTGAATTCGACTGAATAATTCTAAAAGAGAAATTTCGTTCCGTATAGTTGTCAGATACACTCAACTAAGGGGGTGTCAAATCCCAACGTCTGTTTAATGTAAAAACCTTCAATTCAAACAATTCTCGACAATTGATGAGATTTCCGGTTTGTTAATTGATTTGTTTGCATATATCCTCCAATTTGTTTTATCATATACATGCTCATTATCTTTTATATTCACCCCTATTTCAAAGTCTCAGTACGAAAAATATTGGATTTCGATTGAAACCAGTAGCCGATATCCACATGTTGACGATAATTGTACTAAGCAATCCAAAATTGATGGAAACCTCCGATCGACCGAATATTTTGGAAATATTCATTATTTTAAATAACGCTTCTTAATTCGCGTTCTGCATGTGAATGGGTTATTCAGTTACACAAGAGTATTTATTGAGATTTCAATGTTTCAAATGAATTTTTTCATGGAATCAGTTTTCGGGTTGTGAAAAACCAATGATTTATGAATAATATATAAGTTTTATTTAAGATATAATTGAGCTCCATGAAGAAATTTAATGTTTCATCCCGTAATTCGCAGGGTGATATCTATAAATAATAATTGTTATTCGAGTTTTTGTAGTTATGTTTCATATATTAGGAGAGAAACCCCAAAAATATTTAATTTGAACTACTAACGATTATGAAATTGTCGAGAACATCGATAGGGCATTTGCACGTTGTGTTTATAAAATAATTAACGAATCCGTTCGAAATTTCTCAATATATGTTGAAAATTTGGTAACAATCTTTTCATCTACATTCAGATATATGATTCTGGATGAAAAGTTAACCGATTATTTCACTGAATTCCAATCTTAGAACCGAATGCGATTATTAATTCTCGGAATTATTGGAAATTTGCAGCATTTTTCTTTATAACTCAGAGACTACTAGTCGGATATCATCCGGGTAAAATGTTTTAGGTTGAGTTATGCAACAGTAATCAACGTTGAGAATTTCACAAAAATTCGGTGGTCAGTTTCTGAGAAATAATTTTTTTTTCCCTCCAACCCCCAATTTTAAGCCCTTAGGGTACACCAATCCTGCTGAAAAGCTCGGAGGATCAATCCCGAGTGACACATGATTTTTCTACCAAGTTTCACGGATTTCGGTTCAGTACTTTCCGAGAAAAGCTCTGGACAACGGACTGCGGACAGCGGACGGCGGACGGACGGATTTTTTTTTATTCGTTCATTCAAATCTACATACTCCAAAACGTGAACTGTGAAATTTTCAGGGTGGGTTAAAATTTTTTTTTTGTTGGTCGATCACTAAGGTTTATTATCTGATTTCATCAAATAATAAACCAAAACTCAACCGTGTACCTGACATAGTAGGTGTGCCGCTATAAAACTCGCTGAAAACCTTCCCTCCAGGATCTAACTCCAAACTGATCCTCATGAAGATAAAAACAACTGTACATCTGAAATAGTTAGTTAGTCATAAAGCTATAAAACGCTCTGGACATATGAAAAATCGGTGTTTACCCTCCTTCTTCTAGGAAATTATCTATAAATACGTGTACTAACCATTGCTGACGTAGAGAGACGCCTACCACTACAACTTTTGCTGCAAAGAACGCAACAGCAACCTCAATAACTCCCGCATTATGGTAAATAATAAACAAGTGATTCTAAATACCTGAAACAATGAATTCGACGTATAGCTATAAAACTCACAAAAAAGGTATAAATATTCTTCCTACCAGGATACATCTCCAGAAATGGACCTCATGAAGATGAAATTGACTGTACATCTGAAATAATTAGTTTGTGATATAGCTATGATCCCTGCGAGAAGGAATCCTGAATCTATTTCCATGAAGATAAAAATCCTAAACCTGAAATAGTTAGTTGTATATTATATATAGTTTAAAACTTCTCTGAAAGGGTATCATCTCCAGACCATAATCAATCTTAAGAGTAAGTCTAACATCAACCATACACGTGAAATTGCTTCCTTTCTTCTGCTCTCCACGGGGATCGATCTATAAAGCGACAATTTGGCAAGTATGCCCTCTAACGACGATAAGAGAAAACTCCGATCTCTTATCTCCACATTGAGATCATAATTCGTGATTTTTCCGCTCCGAGAAGCGTGCGAACTTTCTGCAAACCGCAGCATATCAGAAATCGGTGTTTACCCTCCTTCTTCCAGAGAATGAGTTATTAAACACGTGTGCTAACCGTTGCTGACGGAGAGAGACGCCTACCACGGCACCTTTGCTGCCAAGAACGCGACCCCAACCTCACTAAATAACTCCCGCATTATGGTTAACTATAAATTACTGCCGAATCTCAGATATTTCGCACCGCAGAGTAAACACGTGATATCCAACCCCATAAATACGGGATAACAAACATACACACATAGAATTCAAGACGCCAAATGCACCAGAACAAAACATAATATGGATTTATGGTCGGCGTGGGAACGAAATGTGAGGCAGGATACGTCAATTCTGGTTCGCGATGCAACAGAAGCTCAACCCCACCTGACCTCGGGCAATACATTCGTTTCGTCGCAGAAATAAAACGCAAAAATGTCCATGTAAAAGTTTGAACGGGGTGAAATATGACCGCTTCAGGATTCAAATGCGGTTAAACTTGTGTAACTTTTATAGGTGGACAGATTTCGTACTTTCTCGTTTCCGTTCGAGACAAATGTGGGTATGTTGCTGATCTTATTGGGACCCGGGGTGTTGAAGTAGGAATGATACGAATGATAGTCGGGTCGGTCGTTTAGGTTTCCGGAAGTGTGGTTTCTTCGTGAATTCGTTTGAATTATGTTGGTTGGTTCTTTTTCGATTCTTTTGTTTTGCTAACAGGTATATTTTGATTGTAGGTTAAGACGGTAGTTTTAGGCCATACATCATAAGGTACTTTGAGTATTATATCGCCTAAGAACTTGAAGATGGACAGGTTTCGTTGTTAATATCCAATCAGTAAAATAAAAGCAAAAATATTAATTGAGCACGAATGAGAATATCATGAATATTTAGAGAGAGGATAATAATAACACGGTCAAAACGACCAACACAACAAATCTGGAATAAATATATACTGTTCAATATGCTTTCAAGACTTGGCTCCGTCCGGTATTTTCATCTCGCCTGGTTATCCATTATATGATTTGGGGCACAATTACCATCAATTGTTTTCTGGCGTACTCATTCAAGTCCATCACAAGAATCAAACAAGTCCTCTCTTCTTGTGACTTACTTCTCACCTCCACTTCTGTGAGGAATTTAACTGGAAAGCAAAGTGTGGTTTTCTCTGGTAAAATACTTCCTCGAATACTAACTTTTTGTGTAGATTTTCCTCGTAGTTATGCTTGAACTTTTTCTTTGTGCATGCTTTTGTTCCCAAAAATCCAAGTGAGGATCTTCTTCATTTTCCCACAGTATTACAACATGGGTTATCTGCCTATAAAGGGTGGTATAGATGCTTTGTTAGTATCAGTTATTTTCGTCAGTGTCTTTATCACAAAATAAAGGTAGAAATTCTCCTAGTCTACATGATTTCTACATAGCAGGAAAGACTGAAAAACTTAACACTCTAATATAGCCGACTTGCTTTTAATTATTTGATAGGGACGTGAGGTTTGGCTCAGCCTTTCAAAACAGGTCATTTACTTTATGGTATCACAAGGCCAGTACAGAGCTTGCATTGGTCACTCCGGTATCTCCAGTGTGGCTTGGCTGTCCTTTGCGATGTGTATATGTGCTTCTTTGATGTTTCTTATTCAAGCATTCTTGAGCGAATAAGTAGACGGGCAGTTTATCTCTGTAGAAAAGAGGGTTTCTGTCTATTGAGGACCTGTGCTCATTTCGGATTCCTATCATATCAGTGCACCAAGTGGTCTAATCGATTGCACTCAGACGGCAATTTATGACCGTAACCAAGGGTTTTCGAAACTATGTAGGATTGGCATTCTACCTTGTAACGGTGGACTTCTTTTTCTTTAATTCTCAAATCGATTTCGGTCAATTATAGACCGGTGTATCAAGAAGAGGAAGAATAGTCGTTCATTCCTCGTCATGTAAATCCACCTTGAACTAATCAAATTTTCAAATCGATGTGTAAATAGGTGACAATAAGTGCGTATTTTCATTCTGATAAATCAGTATCTTTATTTATTCAGTATTATTTCATTTATCTCTTCCTGGTTGAGTTTTCTCAGTTCCAGAAATCCTGAGTTACCAGTTCTGGTACACCATCATTGTTTAAGGATCAAATCATCGTATCAGGATCGTTCACCTTCAGGACGTCGTTTGTAGAAAAGTGTGTTTACTATTTCATTTGGTTTCAACTCGATATATATATATATATATATATATATATATATATATATATATATATTCATTAATGGGCGGAATATATCATTTTGTTTGATGATATATTCATATTTGTTTCCGAAATAACCAGTTTCATTTATTGACTAATCCGGTCTATCCGAAATCGTCCAGAGAAGATTTGCCGTGAGAACACAGTTTCCAGAAGGTTAGATCAAAATCAGGGTAAGCGACGAAATATTCTACAAATAGTAGAGGAACAAAACTGAATATACGTGAATCAAATCGAAAATGACTCTCAATGATTCTCAATATTTTTAGGTTGTTCCAAAACACTCGAAACTGTGCTTTATTGACGATATCGATAGAAGGTTATTTCGGGAGTACTTTGAATTATTTTCCTTTTCGTTTGGGTTCCCGCTACCAATATCTGAAAAAAACTTTTTTAATCGAATAATTTCTTCATTTTTTAAAAACGCACTTACAGATTGTCGAATTCAAACTTTTTGTCGAGGGCAGTTTCTCGAAGAAATTTTGCCCAATTAGCCATAACGAAAGAATGGAAACAATTAACGAAGTGACCTGTAACGTTTCAGAGTCTATATCTTCCATCACACAAAATTAAGAAATTCGAAAATGATAGATTTGCAAAACACACTTCTGTCTTAAACAAAACATCGACTAATTTCAGCTGTACAAAAAAAATTCATCTTTTTTCCTCATACCCTGTGCAACAAGAATTTCAAAAAAACAAATAAATATCTCTAGAATAGACCAGAAGAATCAATTTGAAAAATATTTGGTATATTGAAGAAAACTCGATTTCATTTAGTTACGTTCTTTACTCCGAACAATCCTATATCTCTAGAATAGACCAAAAGAATCAATTTGAAAAATATTTGGTATATTGTAGAAAACTCCATTCCATTTAATTACGTTCTTTACTCCGAACAATTCCTCCGAATTCCAGGGAAAGAAATTTTCAGACCACAATGACAAATTCACGTAGCTTTTCTTAATGTTCTTGTATTTTCTCGAGAAAAGATTAAGGGAGTTCTCGGAGTGAATCCTGGCAAGCTAACCATACCGAAGATGCGCCGAGCGGAAAAACTTATTTCAATATCAGACCGGAAACATCGTGAAAATAGTTCACGTTTCGACGAGTCCAAATATTTCGACGACAGGTGATACTACGACGGGGGTTTTCGCGGAAACACGCTCTCCCGATTTCCGCGACTCTTCGCACCTGGCCTTTTCCACTGGCACTGGCAATTTTCTGGGCCCGAAGGAAAGTATGCAGATGTTGCCAGATTTGAGCATCCACATTATTCAATTTCTAGGTTACACAGTCAGGATTATTCGATCAATAGTTTCCTACTCAAAAAAGAATGGAGAAATTCAGAAAAAATTAAACAAACGCTCTATGGTGTTGTTAAAAGGTCGGTCGATATACGGGTATTTGGCCAATTTTGAAAACAAATATCCATATCTCCATAAGTTTTTTGTGCCTCACTTGAATCAGCTCATTTCTTCTGTGACCAAAACTTATGGATTCATTATTCGAAATGACAGGCGATTTCACAATTTGTACATGTTCATAGTTTTATTCTATCTGGTTTGGAGAGAAGACGGCATTTATCCACTTTATTCCCGATATTTTATTAGATTTCTAGTTCGAAATGAACAATTATGGATCTATGGGAGATGATTCCCCAATAAAGGGGCCTGTAGCGTTCTTCGTTTATCTGAGGATCTGAAAATCATCGCTTGGAGGACTGAACCTGGTCGAAAGACCCTCTCGGTCATGAGCAAATGTAGGTAATATTATTTACTGCTTCCTACTGGTTTTCTGTCCCTCTTTCTGTTTCAGATATTATGTCAAGATATTTTGTCGAAATGAATTCAAGATGACGAAAAAATTATTTTCAAATGAAAAAGATGCCATCCATCTTCTATAAACAAATTACTACACTTATGCGGGGAGACAGAATTTTTCCTGAGGTTTTTATCTGTGCTCTTGTATCATACGCAAATATGTATGGTACCCCGTTTACATTTCCTCTGCTAACACTGTGATATATCTTAGAATTGTAATGCTCGTTCTCAAAAGAATATATATATATATATATATCCACTTGTAGGTTCTAACAATATTGTGCTTCTTAGTAGATTTGGAGCTGAACCCATAGTGCATAGAGTCAATGTAAAGGCACTGCTATTTGTTCACGAGGTTTTGAATGGCTCGATAGATTGTGTTGAATTACTTGAACATCTTTCAATTTTGGTGTCCCGATACGGTTCGAGTAGTAGTTCGAGTAGTTTTCTACTGGAGGGAGGGTAAAACGAACGTCAGTTTTAGATCACCCATTAATTTTATGTGCAGATTATTCAATTCCATAACAAGCAGATGCGACATTCACAATGATTGGCGGAAAACACCGCAGCTTTGAGGAACAATGTGGCAGCACGGCCAAGCGGCACTCTTCAACGGATTTTGAAAAAAGATTTACACCTTCATGCTTACAAAATCCAGTTGACTTGACAATTGCAGCCTAACGATCATAGACACCGTAAAAGCTTTACCAGCTGTTTCTTGGAACAACTGCGAACTGAGGATGAATTTCACAACAAAATCATCTTTAGTGACAAGGGTCATTTTCACCTCAACGGCCTCGTTAACGAACACATTTCTCGTATCTGGAGAGATGAAAATCTACAGGTCATTCAAGAACTTCCGTTACATTCTCAAAAAGGGACATTTTGGTGTGCTCAGTGGACAGGAGGGATAATTGGACCGTTCTTTTTTGAAAATTATGAAGGTGCCGCCGTGAATGTCGACGGTCATCGTTACCGGACCATATTGACAGAATATGTTCGGCAAGAATTAGACGAAATGGACATAAATGAGATGTGGTTTCAACAGGATGGCGCTTCCTGTCACACTGCAGGGCAACAATGACTTTGTTACAAACCAAAGTATCAGGTAGAGTGAATTCTCGTTTCGCAGACCAAAACTGGCCGCCAAGAAGTTGTGATTCAACTTGTTTGGACTCTTCGCTTTGGGGTTTATTGAAAAGTTAGGTGCAGCCTGGCCATTTTGAGATAACTGAGGAACTCAAAGAAAATTGTCAAATGTCAATGCCAATTTCTACTCTCAATTACAACATAATCATCACGCTTGGAAAACGAAAATGCCAAAGGTAGTTTTAAAGAAGCAGAGACAAAGTATCAGGAAGTGCCATGTAGAATCGAAATCTGCTTTTTCTGATCGCTACCCTGATAATTTGGAATCCATAATTCATCGAAAGCTATCCAACATTTTCATACACGAGTATTTCAAGTTGTGCAACAAGGTATTTAAATGTCTTCTGTAGGCTTATTTCCTGGGAATTTCGAAAAGTAGGGAATTCCACAGGGCCGTCTGTTTGCTTGGAAGTTTAACTGCCGGTTCATTCCAGTACTTTTAGTTTTTTCCGAATGAACTACCACAAAGTAACGGATTACTCTATCTATTATTTTTGAGTAAAATTTCAACACTCGATTCTTCATTTCCGTACAAGGAAAAAGCATAACTGAATCTTCCAATCATGTTTATATATGTGAAATACTTTCAGTATTAACAGAGAAAAAAGTTTCTTCAACATCTGCCAGATCTTTGGAATTATTGAATTCACATAATATATTCCCAAAGCAAATAAACATTTTGAAAAATACGTAATTCCTACGACCTCTATGTAGAGAGGACAACATTGCGTAGTTATCTGACAGGAAAATGACTATAACTTGATATTTTGAAAATATACACATGTCATGGCCAACCAGGATAGTTTATAAAAGTGAATGGAGTATATGTGTCTTGTTTGTGCTCGTTATATCGGAGGACTAACACCGTCAAATCGGAGAAGGATATGTGTTTTTCTTTGTCTAATACGAGCGATTATCTATTTTTTTTAAATTATGAATTAAATTGTGTTCAAACGTCTAGTTAGTTATCATGAACTTGAATTCGGTTCATTTCACGGATTCCGCAATTCAACTGGACATCCAAAAATGATCACAGATATATCCATGTGTGATGAAAACACACTTGGGCTATCCGAATTCCGGAAATAATGCCATTTGTCAAAGAAACTCAAAGAGAAACGTTCAGACACGTCGTTATATACGTGTCAGATCTAGAGGGATTTCTCGGAAATGAATGAGATTATCTCACAAGTTTTTCGCGGGAAACCTCCACCTCGCCTACCCAGCAGGCACTTAACGCATTCGGATTGGGGCATTAATTTACGCCGGATTTTCCTTATGGAATTTTCCGGGGCTTCTGTCGAACGAAGGCGATCGTTTCTCATTCAGATTAAGAACATCGAAGACTTGTCGTTGAGAAATATATCAATTTCGTGTCGTTGACAATGCTGAGTGATTTATTTCAGAGAAAATGGGAACTGGATCCGGGTCAGAACAAGGCATGATGTAGATTAAATCAGAAATTCATCAAGCCTGAATGTTTGATGAAATGAATGATTGCTTTAGTCAATTCGTTATTTTCAAATAATACCCTGTATGGAGATTTCAAACACTTGCACGATAGATTCGTGATTTGTGTATGGATTCGTAAATTCAACCTTTTTGATTAAACTCTAAACCTACAGTACAATTTTCAAATCTCCAAGTGGATTTTACCGAAAGTTTTTATGTTAACGATTATCGGTTTGGCTACGCGGAAACACAACTCCCAATAGAAACCACTTAGACTGTTGATATTCGATATGGTTAATACGTGAAAAGATGACAACTCTGCTAACTAATTTGAACAAGCACGTTTTAGCTCCTGACCTCACGTCAGTGCTGTTCTAGTTTTTTTTTGTTTTCTATTGATCTTCAAAAAATAATGTATGTGTATAGATACCCCACATCTACTCAGAAAGATTCCCTTTTATCGGATTGGAGTTTTTGGTATGGTTATTGCGCGCATGTTCCAGGAAAACAGAGTGCTACCATTTCATTAAAAATGTCTGTAAATTTCGAGTTTTGGGCCGAAAACGGTCTCAAACGACTAGGTTGGACTCACCGATGACGAATCCGTCGTCAAAACTCGATTCTGTCTGGCCGGCCATCCGTATGTACGATTACGGGCATACAAAGGATTATACAGGGTGAGTCTTTGACCTTGCAGAATATTTCAACAGAAGATTCTTGAAGCTGAAAGAAACACATTTGTCCCCCCCCCATTTTTTCCGATTCAGCCTAGATAAAAAGATATGGGCATTATAAATTTTCATAATAGGCTAGCCGCCCCTGGAAACCTGAACACTGAAGTTTTTCCAAGCCTGAGATATACCATTCAAATCTTCGAAATAAGAAACTCTGAAAACAAGCGTCAACTTACTTTTTACATTCCAGTTGGTAAAAAAAGTTGTATTTATAGTACAATAAACAAATTGGGTATTCCAAATTTCGTGGGCGATAAAAGTTGAATATTCTTCTCTTGGTTCCATTTTCGATAATGACGAATTCATCTAGCTATCATTCATATTAGCTTTGAGATTCATCTTCAATTCGTAATTATTAATTTCCTTTGTTATTCCATTTTCTCCAGGAATTATCAGGTTCAGACATAACCCATTCAAACTTTCATTTTCATAAATAAATAAAACAGTCAAAACAGATGTTTCTTATTTATCTATGAACGTACAAACATAGCCAAATTGACGAACAGAAAGAAAGAACTCTTCGAAATCAAACAACACACAATATGCTAATTCTATGTATACACTTGTGTAGTCTATGATTCTGAACTGAACTATAAATCTGTGGTTCCGTGGTTTTAAGGTTATGTCATGATGGTTTTCTTCCACCATGGGTTGATATGTTGTGAAAGCGCATTTGACGAATACCTCGAAATAAATACTATCAAAGTTCTGTACATAATTTCAAGAAATTTGGGTCAGCAGAAAGATTGCATTCAAACCAGTAAGAATCCCCATTATCATGGAAAAGTGAGAAGTTAGTCAATTATACTACACAAATTAGCTCGAAATTAAAAAGGAAGCTTCATGAATGGATTCAGGACCAAATCACCACTGTATAACACAGATATGGTCTTGGGATGGAAGCCTATTTTGGAGAAACTTCTTATTTCGTCTTTGTGATAATAATCATAGTTTGGAAAACCTGATGAATACATCACTGGAATTGTATGGATACAAAACAAATTACTTCAAGATATGATAGTTGAACCAATTGTGAAGATTTTGGTACTTATAAATTTTGTAGTTTCCTCTCTGATTTTTACGCACGAGTTGCGGGATTCTTACGGTTACGTCCATTGTGAATTGGCCAAAGTCGGCTACTCCGCTTACAAATCTTTCCAAATAAAAATGCCAGGATTCCATTCTCAACTTTTAGACGTGGCAATGCGGAAAAATTGAATTCTGTGAATTTTTTGAACTGAGTTGCATTCAGCGAAAGTACCCAATTCTCGGAATTTCACAGATATTTTTTATTTTTGAATTTAAGATTACTCGAAAACGGCGCATCATACGAAAAAAAATAAAGAATACTTTTACTTTCCAAAATGGTCGAAAATTCGTTGAATAGCATTCAAATTATTTTTAAAAGTTGGATTCTTTGAATTTCTGGTATTTTTATGGAATGTTATGGTCATATTAAAGAAATTCGAGGATGTGGATGAAATTTTGTAATTCAGGAACATTCATCGTATCAATAAAAAACTATATTCCAAAAATCATCCCATTCGATGAGATCGTTCGCGAGATATAATCGAAAATCAAATTTTTTCATGGATTTTCAACAGTCTGTATCTTACGAACCAAGCCGAATCGAAAAAAATGGTAAGGGAAAAAAGTGTTTCTTTTGGCTTCAGTAATCTTCTGTGGAAATATTCTGCAAGGTAAAAGACTCACCCTGTATAATAATTACAACAATAAGGTCTTTATTTCTTCACATAAATCGCAAGGGGAAGTTCACCCACGGGTGTTCTACCGGTTAGCCCTTGTTTTGTTACATGAAAAAAAATATATAAATATTCATACATTTTGTGCAATTCATCCAAAATAGTAAAAAATAACAATAATAGATCATACAACATAGAGAATCAATTCTCTTCTTCTTCTCGGAGACTGAAAATAAGTTAAACGGATCTGAGCAAATAATCTCTGATTTTATTCTTGAATTTATTATCACTAAGTTGCTTGACTTCATAGGGTATGAACATTGTACAATTTATAGATGTTGTATCTGAAACTTCTCTGAAAGGTTGATGTTCTGTGGTGGGACTTGAGTGTTGGTTGCATTTCCAAAATTTCGGACTAACAGCCATTTGAAATTTTGAGGTTATTTTCCCTTATATTTCCGGAACTATTGCAGCGATTGGGTTGAAACTTGGTAACTAGTTGAAGCATAAGGAGTTGCAACTTTCTGCGAAATTTTAATGGGATCTTATTGTCAGTATATTGAAAAAAAAATTCATAATATTTTCGGAAACAATTTTTTTCCAGAAACTTTTGGTAAGATTCGAAAACAATTTTGGGCATACTTTAAGCTTCATATTTCAGAGCAGAGCACCAGATTTAAGTTCGATACGATAATAGTGCTCAGAGATATCGTGAAAAAATATGTCGAATTTCGTATTTTTTTCTCGATATCATTGTTTCTTTAGGCATAACTGAAAAATTGCTGATTCTATCATGATGAAACTTGGCAGCTAGTTTGAAAACGCTGATGACAACTCTGTGGAAATTTTCGTGATGATTCCGTGATTACAACAATTTAAAAAAAATATTTTTTTTTTCGAATCTTCAATAATCTCTAATCTCCTGATCATATTATTCTCATGAAATTCAGTATGATACTTCGAACTAATATTTTCCGATAAAGTACTGGATTTCAATTCGATTTAATCGGTATTTTAGGAAATATTGGGAAAATGAAATTTTGAATGGGCATATCTGCGTAATCGTTGGGTGGATTTTACCCATTCACGAATTCGGTCGACCGTAAACACAATGACTCCCAAAAGAAACAACTTAGAAACTCGATATTTGTGTAGGTTTGGACCGAATTCGTGGATAAAATACGCACAAATGATTCCGTAGATATACGCATTCAAAATTTTATTTTCCTAGTATTTCAAAAAATACAGATTAGATCGAATTGAAATCCAGTACTTTATCGTAAAAACCCAGAAAAGCACTTACATGAAGTCAGCAATTTTTGCGCGCATGTTCAAATGCGTTGCCAAAGCAGTCATCTCCCTTGAACATGCACGCAAAAGCTGCTGACTTCACGTCAGTGCTTTTCTAGGTTTTTTTTCGATATGATTCAATTGCTCAAGGCGGGTCAAGAATTTTATGAGTGCAACTCCATAAAATTAAGTCTGTAAATTTTCTATCTGCAAATACTTCATACGAAAGCTCCGAATAGTCTGAATGCAATTCTCTGGTTTTTGCCGGTTCATGTTCGAAGTAACCATCGAAAATTTTTCAGATATCGAACAGTGCAAGTAAATGGAAGTTGCGAACTGAGAAATACGTGAAAAAATTTTCCGAAGGCTTCGAAATTGCAATAATTTCCTCGAAACGACATCACCCTGGCATCCAACGGAAGAGATAATTTCCCGAGCTGAGCCCTCGTTCAAAATCTAGAAATACATCTAGCGAAGATCTAATCAATTCCTACCAGTTAGTCTCCGAAGGAAATCCAATTTGGGAACGTAGTGTAGTGTACAACTTCCGGTCGCCCAAAATTGACTAAATTTTTATATCTGTCCGTGCTAGGAACTCCGACAATTAGGGAGAAAGGAAAGTTTCCACCTTGAACGGAGGCACAGGGGACTGATTGCAGTTGGCCAGATTGTTACCGAATTTTTCTGTTGGGAAATTGGCAAAGAGTTCGCGACACGAGTCCGATAGTTGTTAAACTTTTCACTTCATTTCCTTCGAGCCCGGATTACGTGAATTGTTAAGCTAGACTTTTTTCCCTGAACATTTTCCTGGGGGAAATTGTATGTATTGTATTCATATCGGAAAAGTAATTCAACTTAATTCTTGAAGTTCGTAGTGAAAATGAAAATGTGTACCACTGATGACACGTCCTGTCAGAATCGTGATAATGGTTCCTGATATAAGATTAGACGTCACACCAAGTTCGCGAACTTGAAGGAGTAGTTACGTACTTTTCACCTCGTTTTCTTCTAGCTACAAACTGTGTGAATCGTTGAGCGTGGCTTTCACCACAGGAAATTATTCCTGAGAAAATATTTATAGATTCCTATCAAAAAATCAATCTAACTGAACACGTGCATATTAAGGTGCAGGAAAACTATTTCCGATGAAATCTCAGTTATTTCAATGATTCCTCAATATGGCTTATGGTGACAAATCTACTGTCTGAATCTACAAATACGAGGAAACACTCCAGTGGGAAAACAATAGAATATGAATGCAAAATATGAATATTATGAAGTCAAAAGAGCTGAGAGAAATCGAACAAAAATACATGAGATCCCAAAATAAATTAGATATGCAGTCAAGGTGATAAAATTACACAAATAAAGAAGTTATAAAAAAGTCGAACGAGCAAAACGGAAAAAAAATTATTAAACGTTGACAAACAACGTCGATATGATAAAAAATGACTTTTTGGTATACTAGATCGAAAAAGGGTCGGGTCGTTAATATAAGAAAAAGTGTGGAATAAACAGAGAAAATGAATTTTAGCACACTCTTCATATTGACAACCTCACCTTTCTTCGACATTGTACCCTGAAAGTCCGTTTTCGTCATATTTTCAGTTTATGTAGGTTCACCTAGAATCATTTTCGGTAGTAATATCCCTAGGACATTGACCACAGACGAGATAATTTTGCCAATCAAAAGCTCGATGCTTGTTAACAGTCCGCAGACGAAGACTGAAGTCAGTTACCAAGCAACGAGCTTGAGAAATTTGTCCTTAAATTAAAAGGCATTGGTCAATGTCCGAAGGAACTGGATCGTGATTTCATAGTGATTGATTCTTGCACCGAATCAGTGTCATGTTGAGGTGGTCGGGTGAAATGGTTTCATGTGACACAAAATGATAAAATTTGATTGGTTGTTAGAACTGTCAAAAATGTTATCAATAATTTGGCCGAATTCAGATGGTTTTCTGTGAATTTAATAAGGAATATTTTTATGCGACTACAAATAAGTATGACAAAATACCTTTTCCGACGATATTTAACTGTTCGATCTGTTGTTTTTTGCTTTGGTTATTTTTGTTCTGGGAAACGTCGTGCTATCGTTTTGTCCGAATGACTGTTATTTTCGAATTTCATCCCGAGAATGGTCTCTAACGACTAGGCTGGACTTACTGATGAAGAATCCGTTGTCAAAATGGGTTATTTCCGGCCAGCCGTCCGTGAACTTTTAGGGTTGGTTGCATTTCAAAATGCGATGGTTAAGTTTGTTAATGGGCAAAATTGGCCTGAAGGCTTCGTAGTTAAAGCTATTTGAAATTTGGAGATGATTCGACATATTTCATGTAGTTTCTATCGAAACGAAGATTATTGTCTTGATAGTGATCACACAAATTCCTGCTGATAGCTTCTGAAAAAAGATTAGACCTCATACTCGGATTGTGAAATCGAAAAAATAATGTCGCAAGGAATTACTTAAAGCAAATATAGGGATAAAAATTTTCATAACACAGAATTGTGGTTGTGGAACGTTGATCATTTTTCTTATAGAAACCAAGATAAGAAAGGTAACAAATCGAATTCCTACTAACAGATATGACTGTTCCAGTAATCAATACAATATTTTTTCAAAAAGAGTCGTGAAGAAAGTTTCTAATAGAAATCCATTCATACGAAAAAGCGCGAGTAATTTTTTCTCACATAACTGCAATTGTTTCTGAATTTTCTGTTGAAGAAGTGGTAATGAGTAAGGTAGTATTATGTCATTTTCCACTTTCGCCCAATTCTTGAGGGCAGTATAAAAACTAGAATGTTGGCGACGGTCAAGTTAGTCTGCTGAGATGCCGAATTTTTGTTATTAGTTCCCGAGCAAATATTTGTAGTAATACCATTGAGTAATAAACACATGTGTTCAATACTCAATGGTTATACGCAAGAAGTCCGCGGAATTTAAAATTTATACAGGGTTTGTCTTTGAGCTGTACATTAATTTCAAGGTCATACTCCTCTCATCAATTGAATAACTTTTTAGCATTTTTTAAAAATTTGGACCAGGTAGAAAGTTATAACCATTTTAATATTTCTCAATGAGCTTATACACTTTGACACTTTGTTGTCAGACCAACACTCTTATGGTGGTGTGTATTGAAGAATCACCAATACATTACTTGAAATCCTAAGAAACCTGATTGGGAAAACTTATTCACTCACTTAATTCTTATGATTTGGTACCTTTTGTGATATTATTATGAAGAAAATATTTCACTACATTCGACCATTGCAACACTGATACATCATCCACTTGATATTCATGCAATATCCAAATGTTTTCATCATTAGATTCTACACAATTTCATTCTTGTCCATTTATATCGTAAATTCTATAATTATCCTACTTTCCATCAAATTTATAAATGAAATATATGAAATTACTCAACTTACTTGAAAACGCATTAATTGAATTTTATGGAAAGTCTGGTCCATAGACATTGATACATACTATAGCATAAACATATGCGAAACAGATGAATACTTCTGCATATTCTTTGATCTGAATAAATGTGGGTGAAGCTTAATTCACGGCCTTTAATTGCCTGGGGGCGAATCCACAAAAATAAGGAAGTTTCTCGAGTTTTAATCATATTTTATAACATTCGTTATAAAAGTCGTTGCATATCTCGAAAACGGTTCCTTTCTGAAGAAATTATAAAAAATAGTTCAGTATTCTAAAATGATTGAAGATGACTTGACTTAAAACCTTATCTGCATTATTCATGCTTATTTCTTAAAGTATTATGAACCGAGGAGTTTCTAATCAAAAAACCGTTTGACTTTGGACGAGAATGATTTCTGTAGAATATGTGTCATTTTTAAAGAAAACATCTCACCAATTCATTTTATTTTGAGCATTGAAGTCGAAGAAATGGAAATTTCTTGCGAACATTTCAACAGCCTGTATCTTTTTACTGGGTCCGAATCTATAGGAATGATAAATGACAAAAGTGTTTCATTTGATAAGTGGAATCTATGGTTGAGTCAATGTACAACTTGAAGACTAACCCTGTATAATTTTATTCTATTTTCTTCGAGTTCCAACTAGAGATAATAGTTTTCCTCCAATAATTAATTCAAGGAATGAACGCTCGTATTTTCATGGCAATATCCATTCTTCCAACTTCCCTCATAATACATGTTGACCCTGGTCAATGATAGGAGAGTAATTTATTCAACCTTCCATGAAGAAAACTTTTGAATAACTCAAAATGCATTAATGTGCAGAAATCTCCAAGGAATAGTTCTCGAATATGTGTTTATCCTTGAGAATTGGTAATGGTTTCACTGAATTAGTAAGGAAAGTTGTAATATACTTCAATTGATTATGAATCAAGACTGGAATATTATTTTTGGCGTAGATATGGGAAAAAATAATCTTTAAAATCACATGTTTGTTTAAAAACTCTGAATAATTCCTCAGGATATAAGCTTTCAACATCAGCTCATTCTAAAAAGTTTTCAATGAATTATCAACAAGAATGTGAACTTGCTACTGAATTTTCCTCACAGAAAATTGATAATGATTTCACATCACGTGTGGTGATGAATGTTATATACCTAGCTTTCAATTATTCAGTTCAGAGACTTGCATATGGGTTTCTCTGATCATTTTGGCAGTTTATTATATTGAGCGTGAGAGTTTTCCACGTGCAAAAAATGAAACATTGTGGAATTAGTATTGCTGTTGATCTCTGCTGAAGTATAAAATATGAACAGTTCAGAACTGGGATCATTACTTAGTCAATTTCATGCTCGAATAAAACATAAAGCTCCTTCATGTGATGAGAAACATGATTGGAAGCATCCGTACATGAAGTATGAAAAACATGTAAAGAAAAAAAGTTATACATGGAGGCTACATCCTGTTAAAAGTTTCCGTAACACCGAGCACGACTCGAATAAAACAGAAGAAGCAATATATCATATTCAGACTTCAGTCTTTTTCCAGAGAAAAGTCAGATCACTAGATTCTAACATAGATTTACGGAAACTTCTAACACAATATCTGCTCAATCAACGTAAAAGGGGTTGAATAAAATACGGCGAGTCATTCGAGGTTTGCCATGTGTTCCGATATTATCGGCTATATTATTTATAAGTTGACGAAAGCAGATCCTTCAGGTCTTACAGTCACATAACTGGCAAAGCCCATTAATTGCACTCGATATTCGTTTGATGCTCAAAATTGACATGAAACGACCTTTTGAGTGTAATGGGTACCCCTGGACTCGCTATACGTAGCTTTCCAAGCAAATAAAAGTGTGATAATTGATTAGCGTTAAATGAAAGATGACGAATCAAAAATGAGCTCTGATGAAACGATATAAAGAAATATTACAGGTTCGGCTTATGAGATTACTGATTCATTTAAATGGTAGATTTTTCTGAGAAAGTTTGTTTTGGGTTTTACTGAGTGCTACATTGAAATGAAAATTTTATAGATACATGGATATTATGAATTTGGGAGATTTCACAATCTTGTTCAGATCCGAAGTCATAGCGGTCACCCATCCAGGTATCAAGCTTGCCCGACGCAGCTTTACGTCCTGATATTAATTTTTTGCGATGTTCCAATCATGTGGTTCAATTCTGATGGAATCTTCAAGAGATATTATTCAACAATCAACCTTGTCGAAGACCGTCATATATCAGCCATAAAATTTCCACGCCTTTGATTAATGGCAGCCAGACTTTTATTGGATCCAAAGTGTGTGCACACATCAATTCATTTGCACCTTACAATATTTTACGGAATGCATACTGGAAGGTTACGGAACGTATAGTGAGAATGAACCTCAAATGTTCATGTTCACACTAGAACTGCAATTTTATGATATCATTAGGGATATTCTAACGATATTTTCTTAGTTTTCAATAGTTTTAGCTGACATGGATCACTAGTAGGGCTTCCTCAACTCAAGGAACAATTTATGCAAATCAGATCGGTAGGTACCTCATGACTATAGATTCAACATTTAAGGCTTTTTGGTGAATTTGCCTACTCTTCATCATAACTATTTACCCTAAAGAGCAAAAAATTGAAGTGTTTAAAGGTATGTTACATGGAATATTTAATATTTACTATCAATAGACGACTTCGGCCCAAGTTGCCAACCCACAATTTACTTAGCAAGTTTACTTTCACTGGGGAACGGGAATTTTAGGACAAATTCGACATGATAAGGTTCGCATTATTTATAAATAACCGTAAAACATGCCTCGGCTCTTCAAACCAGATAATTCCTTCCAAATATAGGTTTTTGTTAAGATCGTCCCCGATTGGCTGAAATTTAAGTTGGGATTCCTGATTTCATGCAAACAGTGTCAATTTTCATAGGGTACGTTCCGAAAATCAACTCTGTTGTTTCGGTTGCCGATTTTCCGCTCCGTAAATATGAAATATTCGGATGGTTCTTGGAACAAGCGCGTGAAAAATGTTATTTACGGAATCTGGTTGATGAAAATGCGGTCGATTTACTGTCACCAGAACGATTTTCTATGGTAAATATCCATAGCATAGAACAATCTATGTTTTCCTTAGGTTTGTTTTGGTTCCGAGTTCAGATCCACAGACTATTGGTCTATGCTAGAACCGTCCCGAACAGATCTGAACTCGGAACCAAAACAAACCTAAAGTAAACATAGATTGTTCTATGCTATGGATATTTACCATAGAAAATCGTTCTGGTGACAGTAAATCGACCGCATTTTCATCAACGAGATTCCGTAAATAACATTTTTCACGCGCTCGTTCCAAGAACCATCCGAATATTTCATATTTACGGAGCGGAAAATCGGCAACCGAAACAACAGAGTTGATTTTCGGAACGTATCCTATGAAAATTGACACTGTTTGCATGAAATCAGAAATCCCAACTTAAATTTCAGCCAATCGGAGACGATCTTAACAACAACCTATATTTGGAAGGAATTATCTGGTTTGAAGAGCCGAGGCATGTTTTACGGTTATTTATAAATAATGCGAACCTTCTCATGTCGAATTTGTCCTGAAATTCCCGTTCCCCAGTGAAAGTAAACTTGCTAAGTAAATTGTGGGTTGGCAACTTGGGCCGAAGTCGTCTATTGAAGCTTATTTTGGGAGGATTTTGCTTCATATTATTAGTTTTTTTCCGGGTTTTACTCCCAATATGTAAATTGAATAAAGTTGGAAAACGCCCTTGTGGATTTTGCAGGAATAAACTATTTGGCAAGGAAAGTTCCTTTGAAAACAGATTGCTTAATGAACAATACAGAAACAATACAAACGATAAACAAAGCGAACTGTGACGTTTCAGAGTACAACTCTGACTCTTGCATCAGACAAAAGAGGAATATTTTAGTATTTTTTTCTCTCGATTTTGCGTTTTGAGTTGAGTTGAGTTTTTTGCCAATTTGACAAAAGTCCTAACTCAAAACGCAAAATCGAAAGAAAATAATTTTGAAAGTTTACTCGTTTTAATTATTTTATTAGGTTTTCCTGGGTTTTCACTCCCAATATCTGGAACAGAACTATTAAAAATCAAATAAAAATTGTTTTTTTCATAGAAAATGCCCTTACAGATTTCAGGAATAAAGTATTTGTCACGGGCAGTATCTTTGAAAACAGATTGCCTAATGAACAATACAGAGATAATACAAGCGATAAATGAAGCGAACTGTGACGTTTCAGAGTACAAATCTGACAAACGAGAAAACTTTCAGAATTATTTTCTTTCGATTTTGCGTTTTGAGTTGAGTGGAGACTATTGTCAATTTGAAAAATTGAAACAAAATAATTCTAAAAGTTTTCTCGTTTGTCAGATTTTCACTATGAAACGCCACAGTTTGCTTTGTCAAGTAATATATTGAGGCATATTTTCTAAATTCCTCTGATTCCCTAAATACGAATACTTATACCGACGTTTTGGCATCATTCGTACCTGTATCAACGCTCTTTTGGTTTTCGATAAATCAAAGTAGAATTCTCTTAGAGTGCAGAATATGACATGAATTGATGACATGATAATAATTTCCAAAATTTTCTTCTGTTTCGATGTAACCAAGATATGAAAAATGTTTCGTTTTCATTTCTGGGTTACAAATTATTGATTTTTCATCAATTCATGTCACATCCTGCAATTCAAGAGAAATTTCCGTTTTAATCCTCGAAAAACAAGTGGTCCTTGATATTAACACGAATTGTGCCTAACTATAAGTGAATATTTGAATGTTAGAAACCAAAATATTTGAAAATACTCTTCCAACCTGACAGCATATTAAATATTATAACTGATGGAATATTTTCAAATCATATCATTTATGATATGTGTAGATAGTATATATAGTTTTTCTATAATCCTCCTGGTGTCCAACTGAGCTCATTATTTGGACACCGAAGTTGATTATTGACTTCAAGCTATATTCCAAATTGCGTAGGAATACGATCAATAGATTCTCTGAGAAAGAAATATTCACAAATGTTTTTGAGGAAAAACAGGAATAATTTCGAACCACCAAATTGTTTACAAAACTGCACGCCAGTTTTCTCAAACTAATTGGAACTTCAAATTTGATCACATCGGTACTTCTTGAAATATTCAGGTAATAGCCTCTTAATTTTAAATCAGGTTTAGCTTCTTGATTTTTGTTCGGTTTTGCCGATTACCAACTCAAACGTCACATTTAGATTCACAACCTTTCCTGAAAGTTTCAAGTTTTCAACTAATTCCGTTTGAAAGTTTTCGTGGCAACATGAGTAGGTCGGCTGGACAACATTGACTTTGATATCGAATTCTTCGTCAGGGTGTCGAACCTAGCCGTTTCGAAAACATTTACGGCTTAAACCTCAAAAAATACAGATATTTGGAAAACATGATATCGTGCGGTTATACAAAAAAGAGCGTAATAATAACTTCCCTCAAAAAGAATGAAAAATCACAACACATATATCTACGTTGCGACTTTTCCTCCGGACATCGTTCGATATTCTGGATGACTCTTCTGAAGGACTTCCATCAACTCGTGTCGCTCTCCCACGAACGATCTATAAATAAAACGAAGTAGCGACGTTAAAATCGCTCGAGAGAAGGAGATTATGGAGCTTTTCGGCTCAGCATTCTCCTCAACAATAAGAGAATAGAACCGACAACGGAGTCATAAAACATAATTGAAAGCTCGTCGGATAAATAACGTGAAGCACGTGATTCTAGGTGTCTCGGGCTTTGTAGTTCATGACGTTGTAATGACGTCTTGAGAATGGCTCGGCCGATAACACAGATCACTACTGTAGGAGGAGGAATGGAGTGAGATCTGCCAGAGGAAATTGGTTTGGCACTGACTGGGTATTTTGTGAGAAGTTTTCTTTTGGGGAGGATGGTAGTGTGTATTAGTACAAGTTTCTTCATCAACAAAACATTCTCATTGTTGAACAAAAACTAGGCAGAGCAATTGCTGAAATATTTCTCGTTGATAATAATCTCTGTACTTAGCTCTCTCTGTGTCTCTACTTAATCACGTCACTCGAGACATTTTATCTCTAGTGACACGCTGAAGATCATGAATTTGTAATGTCACCTGGAGAATGGCTCGTTCGATATCACAGATCACTAACACAGCAGGCGAAATTGAGTAAAATCTATTAGAGCGAGGAATTTGATTTGTCAGTGACAGAGTATTTTGAAAAGGGTCAAAGCATGAAGGGGATGCCAGTATAACTACAAGAATTTTTTCACAACACTACCTCCAAACTGTTCCACCTAACGAGGTAGAGCAATTGCTGAACTTCAAGTTTTTCCGTAGATGATCTCTGTACTTTTCTCTCTTTTTCTCCCCCTACACGTCTCTTTTTCTCTGTGCCCTGCCTTGAGTCACGGTGCTCAATACATCCTAACTCTAGTCACGCACAAAAGGCTGTCTATCCCCTGAGGGTACCACTAGCCCACTCAATTACCATTGAATGAAACTGAGAACTTAAATTGCATCCCAACCTCTACGATATAGCACCCTCGTCCATCGTTTACTTGATAGTGTCAAATACCACGAAGACATAAAGACTCAATTCAATATGCTGTGATGGATCTCACAGTTTGAGCAGGCCGAAGAAAGGTATGGGCTATAAAGAGGGTCAAAGCTACATTGATAATAATTCGAAAATCTCGAGGTATTTTTCTTGTTTTCTCGCCTGTAGCTTTCAACTTCTAAGCATGGCACATTACCCTTTGCTTACCATGCCATCGAATACTCAACGATGGCTTTTCCGATATCTTAATCTATTATGAAGGAGACTATAGGTTCCTCCGCTAGCCAACAGTCAACGGTACTTCAAAACGGAAAAGGTAGCATGCGTCGTGGTGGATGGTTAGTAGACAAAAAAGGCCAATATTCCTCTTCCAGTTTACGAGCTGGATCCTAAGAGTTCTCTCACTCAGTTAATTATAACTGAGGAATCTGACAGGTGTACTCACGAGGCGGTGTCATGTGATTTATCGGCGGTATACAAGATTCTCAGTAACATATACTTGTCGCTTCGGTCAGCGAGTTCCTGAACCAGACCAACATCTGATTCGCAATTGTGAAGCTGAGCAATTGTCACAACACCTTGGCACGTCGTTCCTAAAACTTGTGATGAATGTATGTTAATACGGAGAAAAATAATGATGATGATTGAGGCTTCAATGTCTGACAGGTTCTAGAGGGGGCAGATCTTCAGATCTGACAAAGATCTGGTGAAGTTTTATCTGACCAACAAAGGCGTGATTAGGCGGAGCTCCATCTTCCTGGGAGAATAGACGTTCCTTCGAATGTCTGAATGGGCGCTTATGGAAACTCAATCGAAGGTTCTCATTCAAAGAGCACAGTTTGATAGATGAATGCTACCTTCACCTACAGCAACAATTAATTCACCTCCTATTTAGTTGGATTGTTGAGACTGGCAATCGCTTTATTCGGAGCCATATTCATTCGTCTAGCAAGATGAAGCTCTTTTCCATTACGACAATGCTGTCAGATAATTTTCAGGTAGGAACTTTCCAAACTAGTGGATGTGTCGGAGGGGTCTCATAGGATGACCCTCCAGATTTGGAAACACGCTAGCGAATTGTCGTCACACAGTGCCGACACTAACCCCAAAATTATCCAGAACTTGAGATTAAGTTTCGAGCCGAATTCATACCATCGGATGGAAGTTGGCTAGGCTGAATGAGAATTTGTGAGATTTAACTCCTCAGGACACTTATCCCGTTAATTATTTTGTCAAAGGTTATATCGCCTATTCGGTTATTTTATGAATACTATTCATAGGCAAACCCTGTTTGTATTCCTTGTACAATAATGAATAAGTAAATGAATAAAACATACCTCTATTTACTTTAGACAATTCGCATTGCTGTGAACTGCTAATAGGTAATTGAAATATTCCCGTTGTTGATTTTTTTGACAGAGGTCTCACGAAACGAATAATCGAAAGAAAAAAGTTCTACAAATTATCTCGTTTGTGTGATGAAAGAGTCAGATTTTTCCCTAAAACTTCACAGTTCGTTTTCCGGTATTGTTCATTAGGACATCTGTTTTCCGAAAAACTGCCCTTGAGAAATATTTCAATCCTGCAGTCCGGAAGGGCATTTTCCATAAAAAAAATTTCGTTTAATTTTTAAAAGTTCTGCTTTAGATATTGGCACTGAAAACCAGAAAAAAAAATCTAGAAGAGCACTGACGTGGAGTCAGCAGCTTTTACGCGCTTGTTCACATTACGAAATGTTGACTTGGAAATTTCAGTGAAATTTTAATGAAATATAAAAATTTTGAAAAAAAAATTTTTTTTTCAATTTTTACTATGGATAATTCTTTTTATCGACACTGTTCATCTTCCAACCAATTTTCATTTCGATCAGATTAATAGTTTTCGAGTTATTGAAAAATCAAAATTTCAAATGGCTGTAGCACAAAAACCGTTGGGCAGATTTGAGTCATTAACGAACTCAACCGGGATATTCCGGATCTTAACCTAACCTGAAAATTTTAAGATTTTATGTCCTTTCTTTCGAGAGTTACAGCGCACACGGCCGGACGGACAGAATCAATTTTGACCACGGATTCTTCATCAGCGAGTCCAACCTAGTCGTTTGAGACCAATTTCGGATCAAAATTCGAAAATTACAGACATCGTGACGAAATGATAACGCGCTGTTTCCCAGAACAAGCGCATAAGAACCTGAAAAAAGAAATATTCACCATTGACAATTTAAAATGAGCATTCTTAGACGGTCAACAGGAATTTGTCTCAACATAAAACTTTATAGAAAGTAATAAAAATGACAAAAAACCTTTGACAATATGTAATAACTGGATAGGTTTTTACTTTTTGCTCTTTGAAGACATTACTGAACTTACAATCCAAACTGTAATCTCTGTCACCATTTGTGAAAAACTAGAATTTTGACTTCTCTATCTTTCAACTGTCACCGTTCAAAATAATAGGATTAAATTTCACTCAAAGAAACTAATTCATCTCAACTTACATTATTCTACTAAAATCGTCCGAAAGGAATGAGAGTTCGTGCTCTATGCACTAGGATAGAGTCTTTTGTTTAAATATTTTTCTGAGGAACAAGAAATCAGGAAAGAAAAACCCAAATGGAGTACACTTATAAACTATATTCAAATTTCATTACTTACACAGATCGAGATGTTCATCGAAATAAAAACAAAAAGCTCAATTTTATCAAAAACTCACTTCAACCGATATTTAAATACAATAAAATTCATTAATTGAACGAGAGGTTTCTTACTATCATTTTTATAACATAACAACAGACAGATTTCTCGAATATACTTTTCGAATCAGATTTTCTTCACTGAGGAGACATCAGTTAAACCTATCAATTTTAACTCAATGTGTCTAACAAAAAATAAAATGAAAGGAAATCGAAATACGATGGGTTCCTTACTGGTAAAAAGCTTATTCCAATAGGTGTACCTGAAGACCATTCACCAACTCCAACAGTGACCTCTATACCATGAATACACTATTTCCGCCGCGAACTCAAACGGCCCTCCTAACAAGCATAAGATCAACCTTTATCTCAAACACTTACCGCGAGCTATTTCCACATGTCCCTTAAATGGACTCTACAATGACCGAATCCATCGGTTCCGTACCCTCCTCGGCACACAAAAAAACACAAGCTATTCCCGCTTGTCCCTCGCTCGGACCCTCTAATAACCGAATCTATCGGTTCCGTACTTTTCTCAGCACAACAAAAAAAAAACTCACGAGCTAATCTCGCAAATACACTGTCACCAAAAACGCTACTCTACTAGGAAGGAATCGGTTTTTTCAAATTTACTATTAACTATTATTGATCAACCCAGTCCTGAATTTCCTAACATTATTTTGTCCCGAAGTCCGCCCGTTCTCGCGGTACGATCTACATCTTTTTTTCTAGAGCTACTCCCGCCGATCTCCGATATGCAACTGCCTTTCGTACCAAAAAAGTGAGGCTTTCACCCCTCTCAACAGTTTCTCTAAGTCCGCTTTTCGAAAGAGAACTTCACTTCTCCCACGTAGGTTACTCAGAAATTCAATTTCACATTTTTCTTATCTCGGGCTTTAGTTGGAAAATATATTTTATCTTTCGATACTGGTCTGCACGAAAATTGATACTCGACCTAAGAACAATATTCTCTTTCACGACATCCGGCCGTCTGAAATAAAAACGAAACAATATTCGAAGCTACTTCGTCTCATTTCTTTGACTTCTTATCAACCCTTTCCAGACATCTCAATTCGAAATATATTTCACACGTATATTAAGCTCTTACATTGTTAAGATCGAAAAATTTCAACCTCAGGTATTACAAATACTTCTGAAATTAATGAATGAAGAAGCATTCCACTGAGAACAAAGGATTCCTTATATTTCCATCGGGTCGCAATTCTTCGAAGATATGTGAAATCGAGATTACTCTTTCCGATTTTCCCGACCGAATCCAATTTAGTTTCCATTAGGAATTGCAGGTTCGTTTCTGAGCTCAGGTTATTAGTTGACGACTTTATTAAATCGTTTTCAAAGCTGCCATGAGTCTTCTGTTTTCCTCGTTCCCTCGCGGCGTGTTGTATCGAAAACTTGCCAACAATTTAACGGTAGGCGTGCTTCGCATCTCAAGTTCGAAACAATACCGTTTACATGGCTTCTGAAGTCTCAAAATGGATGCGAAGACGTTGTCTTGTTATATGAGCACTTATTTGTGCTGGTTTGAAGGAATTTCGGAGATTGTTCATCTGTCACCACGTTGTCGTAATGGATAGCTTGCAACTCGGTTCAGTTTTGTGAGGCAAAGGATCTATGAATCACAGTTCTCGACAATTTTGGTTATGAAGGATATTTCAATAAGATTGCATCTCCAACCCCTAGGTTGGACCCAATGCTCACGAATCCGGCGTCAAAATCAATTCTGCCCAGCCAAGAATACTTTTAATGTCTGACGATAGAATGTACCGACTTGAAACTGTCAGGGTATATTGCGGTGCGATGATTGGGTTCAACAGTTTCATGGTTATAGTAATTTAAATTTTTGAGGTTATTTTCCAAATGGCTCCAGAAATACTCAAACGATTGGATTGAAGCTTGGTAGTTAGTTGACGCATCCTGATGCAAAACAGCTCGTGAAATTTTGTTGGTATCGTGCCATTTCAATTTTGCCTGAAAATTTTATTTTCAGAAACTGTTCATCAGATTCCGACGAAATTTCACACATACTACAGAATACACAATAGTATTTCTCCTAGATTTCAGTTCGTTTGGATTTTGAGATTTTGAGAAAAACTATTTCAAAATATACTATTCCAATCATGATCGAACTTGGTGACTGGTTGAAATATACTGTTTCATTGCTTCATGCTAAATTTCCTGATGATCGAGTAATTAAAAACAGAAATGAAGAAAATCAGAATTTGTATGTCTGAAACCTGTGTGAAACATTTTTTCAAAACATGTTTGATTCACAGTCACTCTATGGGTTGGCTCCGAGTCTAGCTGGAATATTTACGGCCTACTTCCGATATCTTCAAGAGCCGAAGGCTTCAGAACATCTTTTTATACCTCTTCTGCCCATAAGATTACTTGTAATAAAAATTGTTTTTCCGGTTGCCAATCCCAGGCACCAATTTTCCAATGACCGCATTTTCAAATGAACAAGATCATTTTAGAAGTTCGGGAATGGTTCAATTGGGGAATATTTTTCATCAGAACACACTGTTGCGAAATCGGCTACCAGGGTCCAAGCGAAGATACTCCTTTGCTCACTCAAACTATTTCTTGTTCGACAAGGATGTAGCTGAAGTGGACCTTCACTTTCCGAACCAATACTGGTGATGTGGCCATTTTCGTAGGTACACCAATTGAGCTTTCAATAATGCCGCCTAGTAATTTTAACGCCTCACAGTAAGTAATACAAAAGTTTTATCCTCTTTGAGGTGGCTGAGCTCCCTCACAATGGTGATATTCGATTTTTCAGCCAAATATGGCGCAATCATTGAAAATACAGATTTTGCGCGCACGTTCTGGGAAACAGCGTGCTCTCGTTCTGTCGAAATGTCTGTCATTTTCAAATTTTGAGCCAAAAATGTTCTCAAACAACTATGTTGGACTCACTGACTGACAAAATCGATTCCCTCCGATCGACCCTCCGTCCATAGGCACGATTACGGGCGTACGGAAAGTTCTATCGACTTGAAAATCTAAGGGTTGGTCGCACTTCAATATGCGAAGGTCAGGTTCGTTAATTAGCAAAATCGGTCGAACGGTTTCGGAGGCTATTTGAACTTTTGAGGTTATTTCCTAGATATTTCGAGAACTACTGGAGCGATTGAGTTGAAACTTGGTATCATGTTGGGGCATAAGGAGTTGCAGTTTTGCGAAATTTTGTTGTTGTTATTTTTTGTTGTGCTGTCAGTATATTTGAAAGAAAAATTTCTGCAACATTTGTTACGACAGACTTTTTTCTCGGAAAATCCATTAAATTCGAAACAAAAATCGGGAATACCTTGAGATTCATATTTCACGACAGTATGCCAAATTTCAGTTCGATACGATTATAATTTTTGAAAATATTGTCGAAAATTTGTCAAATTTCGTAAGTTTTTTTCTTCGCTATTGAATTTTTTTCCAAAATAACTCCGAAAAAAACTAGAAAAGCACTAACATTCAGTCAACAGCTTTTGCGCGCATGTTCAAATTCGTTGCCACAGCGGTCATCTCCTTTGAACATGTGCGTAAAAGCTGCCGACTCCACGTCAGTGCTTTTCTAGGTTTTCCCTTGATCCCTTCACATAATTTGTTTAGATATTGATACCTTACGATAAACTTCAATTGCCTCCGACTTACCACGTCCTGAATGACAAATTTGGTTATTATAGTGCTGGCATATAATGATTGATGTAAAGAACCTAGAAAAGCCCTGACGTAAGGTCAGGAGCTTTTACGTGCTTGTTCCGTTGCCAAAGCGGTAATCTAGACAAGTATTGCTATAATTTTCGATCAAATACTAGCTTGCAATTCCAATCCATTTAAGCATTCGACCTTCTTAATTAATGATGATGATGAGCAAAAAAAAATTAAATAGTCCTCTGCTCTGTAGATCCTTTTTGGCTGAAACTTCAAGGTGGCATTTTTCATTGAAGGGCGATTCGATCTATGTTTTTGGAAATATCGGGAAATTGAAATTTTGAAAGGGTATATCTGCAGAATCTTTCGATAGTTTTTACTAATTCGCCAATTCGGCATTCGTAATTAAACTCCAAATTTACTCTAAAATTATCAAGCTACTGAGTAGATTCTTCCGGAAGATATTTTGTTCACTATCAATGGTTAGGCCTGTCGTAAACACATTAACTTTAGGAAGAATCGACAAAGCGAATATATTTGTAGAGTAGGTTTTCAGTTTAATTAAGAAGGTCGAATGATTAAATGGGTTGAATTCGCCAATAATTTTTTAGATAGTTATACCCATTCAAAATTTGGATCGAATTGCAATCTAGTACTGGATCGAAAATTATAGCTTGAGGTTTATGTTGAATTTCGTGAGGACCATATGAAAAGAAATCTGGGTTTGGCACGGTCAATATTTGTATAGATGACCGCTTTGGCGACGGAACAAGCGCGTAAAAGCTCCTGACCTCACGTCAGTACTTTTCTAGGTTTTTTTTAACCATATATTCCATTTTGGGCTCGAAGCTTGAGAATCACAGATACTGGGCAAAACGGTAACTCTCTTGTTCCCTAGAACAAGCGCGAAATGAAAGAAAATAACTTTTTGCTCAATATGTTTCATTAAATAAAATGAATATCTGATCGAGTTGAAAAGTTGTTAAATATTGACTTCAATATCTCCCAAGACGAATATCCGATCAAGCTGAAATTTGAAACCCTGTTGTTAAGTAGTGACGATTTCGATTACTCATGTTCTACGGGCAAGTACCGATAGAACTTCCTGGGAAATTTCAAATGGCTGTAGCACAAAAACCATTCGGTAGATTTGGCCCATTAACGAACATAACAGGTATATTCGAGATCTTAATCCAACCTCAGAATTTGAAGTCTCTAGGTTCTTTCTCTTGAAAGTTACACGGCTGGTCGGACGGACAGAATCAGTTTTGACCACGGATGCTTCATCAGTGAGTCCAAGCTAGTTGTTTGAGACCAATTTCGGCTTAAAATTCGAAAATTACAGACATCGTGACGAAATGGGAACGCGCTGCTCTCTTGAATAAGCGCGGAAAAATCTAGGAATACAAAAATGAAATGTAACGAAATCAAACTCTTTGTTTCAAAATATTTCACTCTTAAGTTCCTTTTGATCGAACTGAAGCACGAATGCTTTCAGTAGCTGGCAAACAATACAACGATCTGTCACTGATATTGATATGACATAGCAGTATTGAGCCGTGTCCTGTACTATTTCTAAATATTATTAACTACGAATATACGAAAAATACGGGAAATAAAGTGTTGCAGTTACAGATTTTTGCGAATGATCATTTTCCAATGAACCCTTAATGAATCGCTCACATTTTGGGAAATGAATTTATGTAATGAAAACCCGATATTGAGGGGTGATTAAAACACTTGAAATGGAATAATCCCCAGCTGGTCGTTCGATACAGCTTTCATGCTCGGTGAAATATCGACAGAGAGCTTTTCAACAGCTTAGGAATAATATACGGCATGAAACGGCTAATTATGAATTAATAGCAACAATGCGGATATGCGATTTATTCGGGCTGTTGAGCCTTGTCGACGTATTTTATTTATATAGAAATAAGTTCATGCAATTCTTCGAGAATTTTGAGTGAAATATACAGGAAATAATCCGAATGAAATCAGAAAAACAAAATTCGAAATTGTAATGAATCGATAAAGATTGTCAATATACAGTGCGCGTCGAAATTATGGAACAAATTAATTTTTTCAGAAAAAAAATATTTTTCCACAAAATCCTGAAAAAGGTTAATTTTTTTTTCACTTTTACCAAATTTATATGCATTTTTGAAGGATTTTTTATGCACCCTGTGCCATCCCCATCAGCCCCCTAAATTTTTCGAATAGGGAAAGTAAGTAGGTCATGAGGTACTTTTTTGGCAAGGTCTTGGAATCTTCTTTACAGGCGTGCAGAAATTTTCAAGAAAAAATATTTTTTTTGAAAAATTAGTTTAGTGCCAAGAAGTTTTCAGTATGTGCACTTTGTCTTATGGCTAATTTACTTTGAGACGATGGTACCTGATGAAACCCTCACCGAATGAAAGTCGACCATTACAGTTTTGTCCATGCACAACTTTCAAGCCCTTTCAACCCCCTCACGTGAAAAATAAGAATGTGTGAAATAATGAACGTTATGATCTTAAGTAGTTATTATATATTTTTAGTACGTTTCTACTGAAGTTGAAACTTTTCGGTAAAATGTTTCACGTACTAATTACATATCTACTTAACATCATAACTGAAGCGCAGTGTTTCATACATTCTAATTTTTCACATGAGGGTATTGAAAGGCATTGAAAGTTGTGCATGAACAAAACTGTAATGGTCGACTTTCATTTGGTGACAAATTTCATCAGGTACCATCGTCTCACAGTTAATGAGCCATGATAAAGTGCACATACTGAACTAACTAATTTTTCAAAAAAAGAATGTTTTTCTCGAAAATTTCTGCACGCCTGTGAAAAAAATACAAATACCTTGCCAAAAATTACCTCGTAACCCTCTTTGCCTATTCAAAAAATTTAGAGGGTTAATGGAGATGGCACAGGGTGCAACAGAAATCCTTCAAAAATGCATAAAATTTGGTAAAAGTGAAACAAGAATTGACCTGTTCCAGGATTTCGTTGCCAAATATTTTTCTTCTGAGAAAATGAATTTCTTCCATAATTTTGACGTGCACTGTATAGAGGGCGTTAAAAAAGGTTGATCCGGCTTTAGGATAGGTATAAACAATAATTGGGTGTTACCCAGTAAGAAATGTTCGTAATTACATCCGTTCTCAAGATGAAATTTATGCGAAAATGTTTTGAGAGCTGATACTTCTTATGAGTTCGTTTTTATATCTGACTCTCATAGGAGGAGCTAGTTATACGATTCATACCAACAGGTAATGAACTTTTTGAAGGATAAATTTATTGATCAAAACATCAAGTGAACTGAAACATAATTCAATTCCACATTGAAAAGTTACTCCTGGTCTCCTGATAAAACTCGATA
Organism: Myrrha octodecimguttata; assembly: GCA_958510865.1. Lineage (NCBI taxonomy): Eukaryota > Metazoa > Arthropoda > Insecta > Coleoptera > Coccinellidae > Myrrha > Myrrha octodecimguttata. Next base: position 40,140,149 of record OY294057.1, read on the forward strand.
CTGTGTACAGTTTTCGAAATATTATGATTCGGAAATTATGAAGTAATAATTGATGCTGATATGAAGTAATGATTAAGTAATTAATTAAACAAGAATCAAAAGAAGAGAATGAAATGAAGACCAAGAACATGCAATAAAATTCAATTAGAGAAAGCGTATTCATTTTAATTTCCTCCTTGTAATTTTTTGTTCAATTATTTACTTAATCATTACCTATACTTTATACCAGCACCGGTTAATACATCATAATATTCAGATCGAAATATTCAGGAAACTGTACACACTCTCATGTTTTACCAAGAGTATCTACTTATTTACTGTAAATTCAAAGCTGTTTGAGTTCACTTTGAATTCTGATTAATAAATCTAACCTAGAAAGAGTTATCTTCAATATAACTCGGTAGGAATTGTATACTATGAGAGTCAGATAATAAAACAAATTCATGAGTTGTATCAGTTTCCAAACACATTCGTATAAATTTTATTCAAATCGTTTTCAGTAGTTTCAGCAAAACACTGTATTTAAATTACATAATACAAAATATTGTGTTGAACCTTCACGTACGCGTAAGTTCTTTCAATACTGATATCCTAAGATGTACTTACTTTCAGTGTGATCAGACTAACGTTCACGGACGATAAAATTGCAATTTATATTATTTCAATTTATTTTTCAATTGTTGAAAGTTAATTTTTCAAGTTTTCGTGGTAGCTGGCAGTGTGTTGTAACATGCCGGCCTATTTTGTTGGATATCAAAATGGCGAATGGGTAGGTTTCGCTTCATACTGGGTAGATTTCGGGAATTTCTTTATAAAAATACTCGGGAACTTCAGACATAGAAATACAATTATGGCCCAGCACTTTTCATTCAATTTTGTGACAGATATCGTGAATATCGGAATATCATTCAATTATCCATTTTATTGGCTCGAAGAAATGCCTATAAAGAACCTGAGGATAGCAAGAGACTATTGTGATCCGAATAAAATTTATGGTTGAATCCTTTCCCGTACACACGATGTCCCATAATTTCAACAGCTTTTAGCGGATATGCTAAACATAATTTCAGGTACATTCGTCCGAAATCATAGAATGCAAAAATGATTCGAAGGAGCTAAATCCCTCTGAAGAGGACGTCCACGCAACACTTATATCGTCAATACGCACCGAATGATTTGAATATTTTCCTCTTAATATCAAACATAAGCGTATTATTTTGGGGGTGAAGGGTATTCTTAGTGACAGCTCTTTCACTTTTTCTTATTTCACGTCTTATACATCAAATTCATAAACTTTGATATTTTTTCTTGGAAGAAAGTGCTCTTGAGTGATATAGCCCAGTTGCACTAGTTCCAGAAACAATTTGTTGAAATTTTTTCCCGTTCACTTCTCAATGCTCGTTATTTGAAGAATCGTAATGAAGTAGTTGAAATATGAATTCTTTGTACTTGATTTCAATTATTTCAGTAGAGCCCCACTTCATGGAACAATTAATATGAAATTATTTAATTTACTCGAAGGTTATTTTTTGCCTGCATTTTATCATTTGTGCCGAAAAAGTCTCAGATAATATTTAAAACCCCCACCAGAAATTTGTCGGTCTAATTATGGGACACCCAGGTTTTTGCCTCAGTGAACTTAAGTGGGAAATATACGAAAAACTTCAGGAAAATTTCATTATTCTTTTTGGATTTCTCATGGAATGGAAGGGTCGATTTCATGTTCAATGCGTTTCAAGAGCTAATATAAAGTGGACTATAGTTGCTTCCTTCCGGGGTACAAAATGAGCCACTCAAAACAAAAAATTCACCTTATGCGGATTATTAGGAGTCATACATAATTTTGTAATTTTTTTTGTACTTTTAATAATAATACCTGTATCAAAAGCTGAGATTTACATAAAGGTAAAGTTAAAAAATCTCTAGTGCTTTTTGTGAATAATTGGTAAGGCACCGTCAGAAAAATTGGTGAAGATCGTTCACTGAAATCATTATATCATATTACAATGCTGAAATATTAAAAGCTCCATCAAAATATTCCATTTTTCCTAAATTATTCGACACATTTTCCTAGAATGTTAGGTCCAGATGAAAATTTAAAAAAACTACATACAGGTTTTTTCCTGGGTTTTCTCTCCCAATATCTGAAACAAAACTGTTGAGAATTAAAAGGAAATTGTTTCTTTATGGAAAAACGTCCATTCGGATGGATTAATTCTCTAGGATATCCATTTCTATTTGTCAAGGGCAGTTTCTTAGTAAACAGATGGCCAAGTGAACAATACAGGCATAATATAAGCGATAAACAAAGCGAACTGTGACGTTTCAGAATACAAATCTTCTTCCAAACAATCTCAAATCCATACCTTAAAGAAAGGTTTAGGACTTTTTTTATCGTTTGTTCAAAATCTTTTCCGTTTGTCGGATGAAAGAGTCATATTTGTACTCTGAAACGTAACAGTTCGCTTTGCTTATCGTATATATTATTCCTATCTTGTTGATTAGGCAATCTGTTTTACGTCCTTGACGAATAGAAAAGATAATAGGAAGATATCCTGGAGAATTTATTAATCCGCAAGGTTTTTCCATAAAATAAAAATTTTATTTAATTATTTATAGTTCTGTTGCAGATATTGGGAGTGAAAACCCAGAGAAATCCTGAAAAATGATGCGAAATATTCATAAAATGAGCTTAAATCGATACTTATATACAGGGTGATAGACGTGAAGCCTAAAGGAGGTTCAATTTTGGGATTTCTGTGTCTATGCCTATGTTTCATATTTATTGTTATACTCTACATGTTGTGACACCTTATATAACACATCAAGTTTCTTCTTAGGGAAATTATTCAAGGATCAGATCTACATCTCATCTTGAAATCCTTTTTATAGACCTGATAAACATTATATGTCTTTACAGTAATAAATGGAAATGAGCACTTAAACCTGAGATCAAATTTCAAAAAAAAATTCTACATTTCATGTACCTTTGACTGTTCACATTTATTAAGATCAGAACAGTCAAATGCTGACTATTCAAATTCTTATCATAATTAAATGGACAAAGAATTCAGATATCCCACAGTTAACTACAGGGCGAAACCTTGGAAGTTCGACTAGATTGGATTTCACACATTGCAATAATCCAATCGTGGGATAAAAACATTTCAATTTTTTGTATCATGCACGATGTTTTTGATTTCAGACTTGCTTGATTCCTGGGCAAAAAGCTCCGAATTTCGGAATCGCGGATTTCCAGAAATTTTTTATCTATGACAACATATTCGACATGTCCGAGAAATGTGGAAAATCAAACAGGATTAAACTTTTCGTTTCGGGGTCCGAAAAATGTGCACGAAGTTAAATACGTCTTCTACCAATTCAATTCCATCAACAATTGCTATAGAAAACGTGCTTCTCTAACTTCATATAATAATCAACAGAAACATAATCAGTCAAGTAAGTGCCTTGTTCATAGAGCCACCAAAATGATTGGAAAGCTTGTAACTTCAACGGCGAATTGAAGAAACGAGTAATCTGTACCTATAGCCTTAGTCGTCTTTCCAGAATACGCAATTTTACCTTCTATTCAGTTGAATTTCCTTATGAATACACTGAATATTTCACTTATCGTACAAATTTTACGGAGTCACCGAATAATTTCTCTCATTTCCGCTCAAAATCCACTCGAATATGAATAACCTCTACTGAATTTCTAACGTCAATGCACACAGCCTAAAAACAAGGGTAAAATGAAAATTCTCCGAGGATACAGTCGACTGTCTCCTTGGCTTTCAAAGTTTATATTCATCTCAACGCCAACTACATCTCGTGGAAGTATTTCTTCGTCGTATAGGACTAATTGCGCTAGGACAGTACCTCTCAAAGCGACGTCGTTCTACCAGTCCATTCTGAGCCATTGTCGAGGGATTATAAATTATTCATCCTTCGGAAAACATAAAACAGAAATATACTTTTAATGTAGCCGCTCGTGTTTTGTTCTTCAATTTGTCTGAAGGCGTTTCGAGTTGAAGATAGATGGTAGAATTGTTCACGCATTAGTCTATGGTGGGTTCGATTTTACCAGTGCTAGACAAAACCTTTCCAGGATTTATATTAAATATCATATCAACTCTCTCTTATTATGTTCCATTTGAAAAGATTCCTTAGAAAGACGACAGCATATTAATGCGACTGAGAAAATTTGTCAAATGTGAGGTGGATATTGAGCAAATGTGCGCGCACGAATAGCTGTGCGGCCGAAATTTCATTATTTTATTTTTTTTTAATTGTTATTATTATTATTATATTTTTATTATTTCTCATGTTGACAACATGTCACATTGACCATATTCACACGGACACTGGGCATTCACGCACGCTATCCGTGCGTGCGCGCTTATTTGCTCAAATGAATTCCCACCTCCAGACTAAGTAGCTTGAGTAATACATTCAATCTGCCAACTTGTTACGTGTTGATTCTCATCACGTCTCCGCCTATGTTCTCGTCCAGGTGCGGTATTCTCAGAGCATCACATTTCCCTTTGTTGTATCTGATTATTATGATAGAAAATGAGACAAATAATATTCATGTTATTTAATTGTGTTGGCTAATCTGAAGTTTTGAATTAACGTATTCTGATTGATTTGAATTATCGGCACAAAAACTGGTCTTGACTCCATCTTCTAATGGTGAAACTCGTGAATGAAGGCGACTTTGATTTTCCTGAGTGAAAAATTGAGGAATTTGAGTATTCTTTCCATAATTTGGGATTATTTTCATTGGAAATTTTGGAGTTCCTCGAATATTACCGATTTCTGTATCGTATTTGAGATCTCCAACGTCATCAGACGGATTTATTGACTTCGTTCTATAATTTTACCAACTTGGACAATGAAATCAGAAGGAAAGTGTCCATATCCATACTACCCCGTATTGAACCATAAGCATTATTTGCCGTGAGGGACCAGATTAGTTTGAATACTTGATTGTGACAAGAACTCCATTTTCATTCTGGTTTCTTTCTCGCATTTATTTCAGGGTGCTCGTTATACCGCCCTACACTGCTAGTACTGTTATATCATAGGAACCATATAATCCTGGAATCTACCCTGTATGCAACTCTCCACTTACAAATACTGGGAGAAATTCAACCCCACCAGAATTTCTTTGAAGCTGCCCTGCTTAACCGTTGGTCGAAATAGGATTCGATGTTCAGTATTGCCGACAACAGGAAGTGGTGAAAACTTTTATTTTATGTCCTGTTAATTTTCTAACCCTTTTCCTGATCATTCCTTTTCCTACATTCCCTTCTGTCTCGTTCCTTTCTCTCAAGCCAATTTGTGTGATATTATTAAGTGATACTGCCGTTTGTGATTTTGAAAAATTCATGAAATGATGTAAATGAGCATCTGCTATATTGTGTACATATATGCATATACATTGTGCGCCATATATAGGCCTATATACGGAGAAAATCAGAAGTAGTATTACCAGTTTGCTGAAGATTAAAAACACTAATATCATTTTCGTGATTTTAATGATAAATTATTCCTACTGAGTGGAGTTTAAATCACGTGGCGCCCTTTTCTACATCCTCAAAGAACCTACCCCCCTCTCCACTGAAGTGCGGGACCACTAAGCCACAGTTTTAGTCTTTTTTTATATAACATCTGGAAAGTTGATCACAAACTGTCTAATGTCTAATTTCAGCTTACACCTCCATTCTGTCAAAGTTGATTGTTCAAACCTGTCAACTGACATAGCAGGTGTGCCAATGGAAAAACTCATTCTGTCAATCTTACTATTTCACACGAATTTGGTCAATTTTGGAAAAAAAAAATCCACGAAAGAAATCGAATATCCCAAGACTATTCCTATCCTTGGAATAAGTTCTATAAAATGATTTTGAAATGTATTCTTGTCATGTCATGATATATAGTAAGTTTAATTTCACATACCGAAGGAAAAGCATATCGAAAACATTCGTACACACATTTTATAGAACTTGTTCTGATTGATGTTCATATGTGTACATATCGATTCAGGTTATGATGAAATACTCAGTAGAGACATAAATTCCCATCGAATGTATTCACCAAAAAACATGTTGAATATGTATCAATTGCCAGATTAAATTCGAATATTTCGAAATGGAATTGGATAAGGACGAAATTTTTGCGGGACGTTGTTGTGCAAAAATTGATGGATATTCAAAGGAACGGTACATAGAAAAATTGAAACTAGAAAAAGCCTGGAGCAATGGACAAAAAAAGAGCATGACTTCAAATACCTTGAATCTGAAAAGTTGATTTACAGTTTAGATCGGAAGAGGGCAATTTTATGATTGAAATGGGTGTGTTCAATTAGTTTTCATTTTGTAAATATGTATGTATCATTTGAAGCTACGTTTGGAGAAATATGAATATGATTTATAACTACGAATGTCGTTTCAGCACTCTTCGAATGAATTTGAAGTAATTTGATACAATCGAGTAAATGAATTTTGAGTTGTTTATGTATATACAAAAATATTGGGATAACATATATGAAGGAATACAATTGAGGAGCAAAATCACCACTTTTAGTGTATTACATTTTGTACTCCTACAGATGAATATCATTTCCCAAAAGAAACGCATTCAATGAAGGAATAGTTTTCGCTACCTACTGAAATATCGAATAACTTAGCTTTGAATGTTACACTTCCACTTGAAGTTGAAACTTTTCATAACACATGATGTTGGAAGGTATACTCCGTCCACTTTTATGAAGTCAGTTTCTAGGCCATGAAAGTTTGACACATTTGACTCTGTATAATTGAAAAAGGTCTGATTATAATTTTTTTTCTGTTGAGTAGCCACGCGGGATTGTCCGTTCAACACGAAGGTCGTAGTGATTTCGTAGAACTAAACCAAACCATAGTCATTTATAAAGTTTGCAGGAATTGAAAAATTTGCAGAATTAATTAGACCATGACGATATTCCAATCTGGCTCAGCTCTAGTCAAGAACATGGAAGACCCATTCCAAGTCCCCCCGACTTGGTTTATGAAAGTTAATGGAGTGAGTATATACTCCACTCTGTATAATTGAAAAAAAATTGTAAGGTTCATCTTCCTGTCAGATGACTACGTAACCTTGTACGTTCTACATAAAGGTAGACGTCGTTACGTATGTAACTGAATCAAACCATAGAGTCCAATAGAAATATGTAGAACTTGACAACATCTCGCCTAATCATTCTGAACTTTACGACTTTTCACGACTTAAAACCTAATTAACTTCTAGTTACAAAAACGTGAATCTATGACGAAGCCTACTGCCTGACTTCATGAAAGTGAATTGAGCAAGGGTTTAATTTTTGCATTCAGCTTGTAGCGGTTCGAATAAATATTTTGGAAATAAAAGTATATGGGAATGAGTGACGGAACACTCCCTTTTAGTATCCTGGAAATTTCAAATTTATTACACATGATATAATGCTCTTGCATATTCGTTATCACTTCGAATCGGGAATTATGAAAAGCGTGAATAATGAACAAACGTTGATGGTCACTGCTAGACAAATTGCACAAATTGCAATTTTTGAGTAGGTACCTGAAACGATAATCATGCCTACAGTTTGTTCGTTGGAGTAACGATGATTGGGCATGATTACAGTATATAGAGGCCTGATTGATGACATTTTCGCTGGAAATCGATACAGAAAAAGCGAGAACTTCTGATGAAATCCGTTCAAAATACGAAACAATTTTTTTCAGCAGCTAATATTCAATAATACTTTTCAAACTAGTTTCGATGTAATCTGGATTGGATTCCTATTCAATATTATTGCATTTGAAGGAGAAATAGTATATAGTATAGTAATAGAGTCATAATGTTATTTTGGCCACAAAATCAAAAATATCTTCCAGATACTCTTTCCGTATTAATCTACTCCACATAATAGGTATCACCTACAAAAGTGTAAGACAAAAAGGATCTACTTCAAAATCACACTATACAGGGTGATTCCGGAGGAGACCGTCAGATTTTGAGATAAGTTTACACTAGTCAGGACAGTCTCGGAACACTGTCTGGTTTATGGTTGGGGGTCTCTGTTGAGAATATACAGGGTGATTTGTCCGATTCGTCCGATTTTACTTTTATTGATAACTTTGGTATGGCTTATTCGATTTCAATGAAATTTTCAGCGTAGTACAATTGTGTTGAACACATTCATTGATTTCAAATTTTTTTAAAAATAAGCGGTTGTTATTGTGATAAATCCAGATTAATTGTGCTGGTTTTGAAAAAACACCCTGTACATAGCGTTCCAAAACTACGATATCTGTTTACGATTGTACTATAATGAGTCATTATTTGAGAGTTTCTAATTTTTTTGGCACACTGCTAGTTTTCCGAAAAATTTTTTCAAAAAATTATAATGTCGAAATTTCGCTCTAATCGATTCTACTTTTACTGATAACTTTGGTATGGCTCATCCAATTTTGAAGAAATTTGCAGTGTAGAACAATCTGAATAAGTACATTCAACAATTGCAACAATCTCTTATTTCGATGTTATTTCGATAATTCCAGATTAATTGTGCAGTTGAAAAAAAAACACCCTGTACATTGCTTTTCCAAAGCTTTCTTATTCGTTTCAGATTCTGTCATTATTCAGAAGTTTTTAATTTTTTTGGCACACCACCGGTTTTCCGAGAAAAATTTTTTGAAGAAAAGCATAATCGAAATTTGGCGCAAAAGCAGTGAAAATATTCTGCACTAGGTAGTAAAGCTGTATATTCCAAGGACACAAAGCAGTTCTTAAGTTCTGAAATATTTTTTTTAAATTCCAAATTAATATTTAATTGCTCATGTTCTGTATGAAATCATTCAATTCAAAATAAATTTCGGATTTGAGAAGAATATTTCAGGAGTGACGAACAACTTTGCATCCTTGGACAATACAGCTTTCCTTCCTAGTGCGGAATACTTTCACTGCTTGTGAGCCAAATTTCGATTATGCTCTTCTTCAAAAATGTTTTCTAGGAAAACCGAAGGTGTGCCACAGAAATTAAAAACCTTTGAATAATGACATATTATTGTAGAATCTTAAACGAATGAGAAAGCTTTGGAAAAGCAATGTACAGGGTGTTTTTTTTTCAACTGCACAATTAATCTGAAATTCTAAAATTATCACAATTACGACCCTATATTTCTAGAGACTTTTGCGATTATTGAATGTACATGTTCAGATTGTTCTACACTGCAAATTTCATCAAAATTAAAAGACCCATATCAAAGTTATCAATGAGAGTAGAATCGATTGGAACGAAATTTTGACATTGTCTTTATTTGATGGAATTTTCTCAAAAAACTAGAAGTGTGCCAAAAAAATTTGAAACTCTCAAATAATGACTTATTATAAGAGAATTGTAAACAGATAGCGTAGTTTTGGAAATGCGATGTACAGGGTGTTTTTTCAACCTGTACAATTAACCTGGAATTATCACAATACCAACCGGTTATTTTGAAAAAAACATTAAAATTAATGAATGTCCTCATCAATATTGTACTTCGCTGAAAATTCCTCTAAAATCGAACAAGCCATACCAAAGTTATCAATAGAAGTAAAATCGATCGAATCGGACTAATCACCCTTTATATTCTCAATAGAGACCCTCAACCATAAACCAAACATTGTTTCGAGACTGTCTTGACTAGTGTAAACTTATCTGAAAATCTGACGGTCTCCTCCGGAATCACCCTGTATGTTAGTGAGTTACCAGTAATGAAGAGCAACCAAGATACACCTCATATAGTTGCTTAGAAATAAATTTGAAACTATATGAGTGTAAATTTGGAATTATAAAAGTTGCAGATATTCGAATATGAGAAACCTGTCTCGTGTTTCGTTGAAAATGATCTTCTGCTGATTGTTGATGCAATTGTTCATGAGCTGATTTATAAAAAGTTTATTCAGGGTAAAATTCTGCCACAATAATTATTTGAGACAAAAATTGCCTCGAACAATTACAGATCTACAAGATTTCATATCTTGCATGATGGAATGAAATATCATACGTGTATATGTTCCCATCTTCCTCGGAACTGAAGGATACTCATCACGAAGGTTCATTCAATAATGAATGATATAACCTGTCTGAAATTTTCGTTCCATTTGAGAAATTTTTCAACCACGAACTTGCATATCAATCGTTTTGTGTTAATGCTCATGTAACCTTATTCCTTATGCTTTTGGATATGTCAATAGAGTTTTCGTGACATATACAGGGTGTCTACTTAAAAAAGTCCAAAATTTCAAGGCTAGATTCCACATGTGATTTTCAACAAAAAGTGTCATATAATACATGGTCGAAATATTGACGGTAATTCTCCAATTCAACATTTTGTGTTTTTATGGAATATCTCATTTTTTTTTTATAAATCAATCACACTCCAGTTATCCTCGTAGTCTCATCAAATTTGATCAACTATTTCAAAGGAGTATGAAATTTGCTTCAATACAAAAATATTTTTTCGTTGAAAAATTCTTATTGCAGGCATGGTAAGCAGATAAACATGAAGGCTCTTATAGGTGAAAATTATCAATGATATCTCTTAACGATTGAATCAGTTGTTTTTCCGGATTGAATATTGGAGTTACTCTTACTAGAACTGTTGATTTATCTGTCGACTCAAATGAATGAACTGAATTTTATCAACACATATTATAAAAAAGAAGTTTTTAGGTCCAAAAATAAAAATTGCAGAATAGTAACGATAGCAAGAATTGTATATATATAATAAGAGTACTCACCAAAAAATAGCGAATTCCATACGTGGAAAGAATGAAAACAGAATTTCTACGCATGCATGGTAAACATTTTCCGAAATATTTACTGAATGTGTTGATTAATTCTTGGGCTTTTTTCGACACGTCTTCATAATAATTAATGAAAAAGTACTAACAACAAAATCGACTCGTGAACATTCATGATTATTTTTTTTTATTTATGCCTCAAGACAAACCTCCAGTATCATTGGTTTTTTTCTAATTTGTCTACATTACTATTAGTTGTTCTATATATGTCTATATCTTCATATATGTCTGCCTATATCCAAGACTAATAAATGAATGAATAAATGAATGAATAAATGAATAAACTCTGAGACGATAAAAAATATCATATGCAATTTTAATCACTGATGTGTGTCTAGTTTTAATTAACCTTTGGGGACTGCTATCAGCTTCCCCCTTTCTACGTCTTGAATGGAACATTTGCTTCGAAAGTGAACAATTGGATCTATCCACTTTCTGCAGTCGAAATATCAGTTATTTTTCACTCGAAAATTAAACTCCTCATACTCTCCTACTGGCAAAATTCATGAATTCATAAAATTAGTTCTGAATATTTTGTGTCATTTTAGACTGAGAGTGATTTCAGGAAATAAAATTCGTGATATCGATATGAGGTTGCAATAAAAAATGAATTGTGTCAGGTATTATAATTCTATTATTTGTTGCTAGCTGCTCCCCAAACTTTTGTGGTATTCGAACGCTGGTTGAAAGAATTTTCAGAACAATATAATTTTAATAAAAAGGAATATGACTGTAGGCAGAAAGATTCACAGATGGAAGTGACAAAATTTAGCATTATATGAATTCATCGAAATTTTCCCCTACTGAGTAGATCCATGCTTCATTTCCTAAGTATACAAAATTTGAAATTTAAAAGATCCAGCAATGTTAACGCATAGCTCTGGCGACAAATCGATGATACCGTTTGTCCCTATGCTATATAGAATTAGCGAAGAGTGTAAATGCAAATTCAGTATGAATAATGCAGAACTTTTCCTAGCGAAAATCTGGGTCGTCATTTTATAATCCATTTCCGGGTGGAACTTTGGAATATTATACACGAGACGGAGGGGCATTTGACGTAGAAAATATTCTATGAAATAGCGCAGAAAAATAAAAGGGGGTGAATTTAATCCACGGGTATAATGGACTTTCTGTACTCGACACTGGAGAAAATGGAAGAAAAGGTGTCAACGCCAACTCCGATTTGATTCAGATTTTCTTGGGATTAATGGAATTCTCGCTCATCCAATTCACGTTGATTTGTCGTGATTTCGAAATTCAATCGAAGATGACTGAACCGAAAATCTCTATATTTTTCGTCAACATATTTGAAATATTTTATAATGATGATATTATTTCGGGAATCACTGTGAAGTGCAACTGTTCCATGAATAATATAGAGTGCGCGTCAAAATTATGGAACAAATTAATTTGTTTGGCAACAAAATCCTGAAACAGATTTTTCTTTCACTTTGAAAGTTGTGCATGAACAAAACTGTAACGGTCGACTTTCATTCGGTGACAAATTTCATCAGGTAGCATCGTCTCAAAGTAAATAAGCCATGACATAGTGCACCTACTGAAAATCTTTTTGGACTAACTAATTTTTGGAAAAAAAATTTCTTTCTTGAAAATTTCCGCAGGCCTGCAAATAAGATGCAAGGACCTTGCCAAAAAAGTACCGCATGACCTACTTTCCCAATTCAAAAAATTTAGAGGGTTGATGGGGATGGCACAGGGTGCAACAAAAAATCCTACAAAAATGCATATAAATTTGGTGAAAGTGAAACCAAATTGACCTGTTTAAGGATTTTGTTGCCAAATATTTTTCTTCTGAGAAAATTAATTTGTTCGTTAATTTTGACGTGCACTGTAGAGCGCGAATGCGAAAAGGTAATAACTCATATTGCAACTCGTAGAAGTGAATCAATTTCGAGTTTTTCGACTCTTGAAATTTTCTGCAGGCCAAATTTTGTAGGACAAGACAATTCATATTCATAGCATGGAGGATTTAGGGGTCATGAATTGTATTTCGGTTCATTATATGATTATAAATTTCTCAGTTAATATTTCGAGGTAAATAAATATCAATGAATGAATGAAAAGAATCCGTTCGTCCGTCGTGCGTTGTCCGGAGCGAAGTACTGGACGGATATCCATAAAACTTGGCAGTAATTTACATGGAGAGGGTCCTCTGAAACATTTCAACCGGCTTGGTGTGTCACAGGAGGGAAAAAAAGAATGAAATAGAAAGAAATCATTCGTCAAAAACTCTTCTACTAATTTTTATGAAACTTTCAACTCTGATCGCTATAACAGATCTCCATCTGAAACTTTACATTTGAATGATTTGTGACGGAGGGTTTGTGAGTTATGAAGGTGGATATGTCAAAAATGCAGGAAATTTTTTGTTGCAATCAATATCTCAAAAACCAAACATTTAAACAATTTGCAATTGAGTGAAGACATTCAAAATACAAACCCGGTTCAATTTCGTGAAAGTTTGAGAAGAATAAGTACAGAGTCTCGTTCATTCATGAGACCAAAAAGAAATATCAGAGAAATACAAAATATTAGTTAGTTTCGTTAAAAAGGCTACAATATTTTTTCATCGCAATATCGCCGATCAAAATTCTGTATATGTTGAAAATTAAAAAATTGTTTTTGTGAACAAAGTAGTTGAATTTGAGGAACGCTCTCCCCCTTGGGAATTTGTTCAGGTTATTATACATCAGCTTTGAAAAACTCGATAGACGACTTCGGTCCAAGTTGCCAACCCACAAATTCCGTACAAAATTACTATCACTGGGGAAGGGAATTTTCAGAACAAATTCGACATGATAAGGTTCGCTTTATTTATAAATATCCGTAATGGCGCCTAGGCTCCTCAACCAAGATAATTCCTTTCGAATATAGTTTTTTGTTAAGATCATCTCCGATTGACTGAGATTTAAGTTGGGTGTCGAAAGTGTCAAGTTTACATAGTTACATAGTTAATTGTTGACTCCTTCATTTTCTGTGGATCATAAAGTAAATGATGATTGTTCTATGCAATGGATATGTTACCAAGGAACATTGACTGTCGTTCTGGTGGCAGAAAGATTGCTTTTTCATCAATCAAATTCCGTCATTAACCTTTTTTTCAGGAACCAACCGAATATTTCATATTTACGGAACAGAAAACCGGAAAGCGAAATAACCATGTTGATTTACGAAACATATCTTATGTTAACTTGACACTATTGACATTAACTCAGGAATCCCAACTTAAGTTTCAGCCCATCGTAGATGATCTTAACAAAAACCTATATTCGGAAGGAATTATCTTGTTTGAGGAGCCGAGGCACCGTTTACCGGATATTTATAAATAAAGCGAACCTTATTATGTCGAATTTGTTTCGACATTTTCCTTCCCAAGTGATAGTAATTTTGGACGAAATTTGTGGGTTGGCAACTTAGACCGAAGTCGTCTATTGGAAAAAAGTATTCATATATAGTTGAATATTAAAATTCCGTCAAGTTTCAATCCAATAGGATGAAAAAATTAGTTTTCACTGACCATATTGTGATCATTACAATGAAGGTACGTTACCAATACAAAAAGGGAGAATTATATTTGAAATTGTTGTACATATTCGGAGTTTTGGAAAGCCAATAGCACATAAGATCTCAGGAATGTAATTTTAGTTCAAGGCAAATAGATATCTTTCTGATATGATTCTCACTGACATTTTTGCCTGGTACAAGAATGATTCTTGGTTAAATTCAGTATAGGTTCTGGTCGAAACTACCTATTTTTCGTCTTGACGTGAACTTGAATTCTTTCAGATTAAGAGTTCTGCTTAGTAGTTTACACTGCTTTGCAAACAAATCTTTGTGCTTGATTGAATCTGAACGGTTCATTCCCTTCAGTTTTCAACAACTTCATTTTTCTCATACGAGGATATTTGGGATATGATTTTTTATCGAAATCAAAAGAAAATAATGGGAATAGAAGAGTTGCAGATCTATAAGAGGAATATTCATACCCTTTCTTTCGATAAGTTGTATATCCCTTAAGGTGCAAGCGTGAACGAGAATAGTTAAGTCGTTCCAGACCAAATTTCATGAAACTTCGGCAAACCAAAAAGCATCAATATATGTCAGACATTTGGCTGGTGGGCGCCGAAAAAAAATTCTTTCAGGATGACATCTATCGAGAGTTCTTCATGCATTTTTATTTATTCTAGGGATTTTCATACTAAGTAGCCCTCTAAAGAAGGTGCTGTCTATGTAGAACATGAATTGTATATTGTAGTTTGTGAAACATCAGAGCGAGTTTGTCAAAGAAAAGATTTTTGATGTTTGTATGGTGATAGTTCAGTAATGGTATATTATAAAGCATAAAATAATGTTCTTTTATATCCGATGTTCAAAAACAATAGATAGGGGGAGCGTTGTGAATCAAGTTTGTTTGGAAGTAACTAACATGACCAAAAGTTTCGGAATAGTCATAAGACAGTGAACATTATTTCATACTTAAAGAGGTACCGCGTTTTTTTCCTTCTTCAGGCGTTTCAAGCGGATTGATTAACTACGTCATTGCCTCTAACTTACAGTGAAATATCAGCACCAACATATCCATGTAAAGCCTTATTTTTCATCTTCAAATATCAAGATGATTTCTTGTCTCGAAATCCATTATAATTAGAAATAATTCAATTTCTATACAGGTTCATCGCAAAAGTGATACTTACCGAGAATTCCCAGCCTGTAGTTGATGGTGATGACCACAAGTTGTCCATAGCTGGCTAGTACACTACCATCGTAAGGATTACCAGAATTCCATTCATAGCTCTCCCCATGAATGAAGACAATTACTGGAAATTTCGGTGATACACCGCCTTCTCTTGTTCCAGCTGAAAGAATAAATAAATGCCTTAAGACAGACGTCTTATTGCTTCCAAAACTCCTAGATTAAATCGACAAAGCTTTCCAAAGTAATATTTTCTCACTATATTGGTATTTCGTTCTTGTGACAGCTCAAAATGAGACATTCATTCGATTGTAGCGAAATAGTTGTTTAAATATTGCTCTCAACCGACTTCATTGATAAAGCTGATCTAGACTAGGATCATACCTGATTTAATGTTTTGAATATAAAATTATGAGGAGCCGAGCAACATTAGGCATGCCGATGAGTACCTGCATAAATTAATTATGAAGAGCATGCTTATTGACATTAGAAGCATTACATGCAGAAGGAATTTCCTTGCGAACTTCTTGTCAGCTCAATGACAATATTTGAAGCATGAGCATATGATTTCGGTATCGACGTTTTAGTTTGCATAAATTTTTTTGTGATTATATAGTTCCACGAAATCTGAATGGTACAGTTGTTTTTAGATATTGACCGGCAATTGACATGTGTTGAGCTCACCGATATACCTCCAGTTCTAAGACGTCAAAATTGTCAATCTGTACGCGATTTTGACAGGGGTGCAATTGGTGCCTTCAAAAATGTTGGTCTGTTCTTTCGCGAAAATATCCGTCGCGATTATTGTACTGTAATGACAGTAATACGTGTATGTCTGATATGGATATGATAGAGGAACACGAAAAAGACTAGGTAATTAACTAAGTTGCATACCAGATAAGGTGAGTTCGAAGATGCGCTTTTGTTTTGCCAATGCTTGGGAAAACGCTAGAATTTTATTTTCCGACTGAAGGTGGCGCTATTCGGAAATAACGACCGGTTGTGAAGGCAACAGTTTGCCAGAATTGAATTGACATCAGACAAGATATGAGTTGAAAAATATCTGAATTATTGAATTTTCACCATATAATGTTTTGTGTAGGTTTCATTTGAATATATTCTAAGAATTAAATATATATTGTAATTTTTGGCAAATATACTATCATTCGATTTTTTCCTGTAAAACCTGAAATTATTAGGTGGGAAATGTGAAAATATTTTACGAAATCTACTGATACATAGATGAAATTTTATAGCTTGTTCAAATATATTCATATTTTCCAGATTGTGCACCTATTAGAAGGAATGTGAAAAAGCGGTGGGAAGTTTATTGAAGTTGATACAGAACAAGCATCATCCTCATTCAAAGTCAGACTGAGACCTATCTAGAGTTGGTGATTCACAGAAAATAAAACTCGTTGAATAGGAAATAGCTTTAGGCCAGTTCAATTTGAACTCTTTACCATTTAAATACATAAGATTTCCAATTAGAAAAAAGGTGTTTTATTTAATGGTTAATTTTATTTAGCAGATTTGTAAACTGAGGTATTCTAGTTGCACGTGGTATTAGCATAAATCAGTAAATTTAAATTTCAAGTAAATATTTCATGTATATTTAACAAAGAACCAAGAAAAATAAATTCAATAGTAAAAATAATCTGCTGAATTGGAGGTTTATGAGTCTGCTCAAATGAACTCTTCCAAACAATATTTTTCAATAATTCATGTTGGATCTCCCATAAAATTTTACCTGAACATGGAGCCGAACGATCCGAATAATCAGCACGAGAAGAATAACTCATATCACTTATATTCCTCAATCAACTGTATGGCGAAGATTAAAAGTAGAATAATCTTCATCTATATCACCTACGAAAAGTTCAGAAGTTAGAGATAGGCGATGAAATCGCTCGACTAGTTTTTAGTAGGTGGATATTGCGAAATCGAATTTTCATGAAAATATATGGGGTGGTTCGAATGTTATGGGTAATTGAATAAATGGACGAAATCGATAAAACACTCTGTATCTTGAATATAAAGGGAGATAGACCCTTAAAATAGACGTTATTCTGACTCACCTCAGTTTCCTCTATCTACAGCGGCTTCCGCCCATTAACCAATGAATCACCTTGTATATAATATCCAAAATATCGAGCCCGCGGAAGTATTTCTTGAGGGTGTAACATTAAGTATACTTTAAGATATGAAATTTTCAATTTAATAACATGCCATAAAATAGGAGAACAATCGCACGATGATTCTGTACTCAATAGCATCAATGCTATTTCTATATTCTTACATGTGGACCACCAATTCTGTTCGATCGAATCGGAAAGAATCGATAAATCTCCAAAATTTCGTAACAAAAGCAAATTAAAGAATGACCAAATAGAGAATCGAACACAATAAACGCTCCAAAATGGGACATTTCCGAAAAAACCATAGGAGAGAAAGATAGTAGGTTCCAACCGGATAACCGCGAACAAATCCGCTAAAGTTCCTTTTCAAGTCAACTCATACGTACGCTCGCGTGCGTGCATTAGCTTTATTATCTTCCATTCCACAGAGCCGCTTCCAAAAAAGGCTAACTGAAGCGACGTCGGGACGCTTTCTGCATTGTTGGATACAAACATGTTTTGTAACAAAACGCGAACATTGTTCCTGTTAATTAAAACTTATATTAATTCTAGTTTGTGAATGAGAGTCCCGTTTTGATGCGTTTCTTGATATTGTGATAATGAAAAAGAAGAAGATGCAAGAAATATTTTGGAATTCGAGGATGAAAACTCTGAACAGGAGTAAAATCTGGAAGACAAATTCGAAAACAATTTTGTTCTTATGAGGTGTAAATAACTTAGAAGTCGAAACACCTCAAATGCATAGCATTGTTTTTACAAATGAAAATAAAAAAAAAATGTGGAATGGAGCGAGGAATTCTGCCCATTGTTCTGTAGAAATGGATGCTATTTGCCTGAATTTACTCAAAAAAGAGGTAGAATTATAAAACTCTAGGATCAAGTGAATCTGTATTGCTGTGATTTTTTAAAATGTCGATTCGATAGAAGTATCAAAACGAAAAACCGAAAGAAAATAATTCTGAAAACTCTCGTATGTACGATGAAAGAGTCAGATTTGTACTCTGAAACGTCACAGTTCGTTTGTATTGTTTCGGTATAGTCCATTAGGCAATCTGTTTTCCAACAATCTGTCCTTGACAAATAGTTCAATCCTGCAATCCGCAAGATTTTCTATGAAAAAATAATTTTCTTTGATTCTCCATTGTTCTGTTTCAGATATTGAGAGTGAAAACCCAGGAAAAACCTTTAAAATTATGCTAAATCTTCCCAAAATAAGCTTTAATGGATACCAAAGACAATTGTATGAATAATATCTGTTCTGCCCCAAAATTCAATCAAATCTTTTCAGTCTTGACGGTTCAGTAATTGGATAAATAGACCAAACGATTTAGAAGTTCACTAATATGAAAATTTGTGGTTATTTCCTCAATATGTCTGGAACGACACACGCAATCGGATTGATACTCGATAGATAGTTGTATAACATTGAAGAACAACTGCTTTCCAATTTTGTTGGTATAAAAAAAAATATTGAAATTTTATGAAATTATTTCCTCCTGAAATTTTGGACATAAATCGAAGTAATTCTTCCAGAACAGAGTTCCTGATTTCAGTTTGATCTGCTTTCTTCTTTTTCCTTGGTATCGTTGTTATTTCCTCAACAATTCAAATATTGGATCATGATGATACTATGCAAATTTGGCAAATATTGATACACCCTCTTGTGAGAAACTGCCCTCGACCAATAATTCGAATCTCGTAATCAAGAGGGTCTTTTTGAAATAATAATTTTGTTTCAGTTTGGACAGTTTCTTCTAAAACATTGGAAGTGCAAACTCGAGGTAACTCTGAAAAATAATGCAGAATCCTCCCCAAATACCCTGCGATCTTTATTCGAAAAATTGTTCAATTTTGAATTACTTTCGATAAGAGGTTAGTATAAAAATATCCAAACTTGCGTGAATATTAAAAAACAAATTTTTAAATGAGACAAATGTATGCATCCTACTCCTAATTTCAAGAATATACCTTATATAGGGTTTCCCTATATTACAGGTAAAAATGAAAAGGGGAGATTCCTTGCATTATTTCGGTGAAAAAAGTCCTTCGTCATAGTATCTGCACAGGTCAGGAAAATATGAACACATTTACATTACAACTAGGATTTTCCTGAGGATTTTAAAATACTAGATCAAAATATTCTTCTCCGAAACTTCGGGGGACAAATCAAGGGACAGTGGTCCAGAACAAATATCACCCTACCGATTTGCAATCGAAATTGGCATGTCACATGACGTAAACTTTGCATTGTGATACTCCTGACAAATTTCAGTTGAATATCTTGTGAAATGCAGATGAGAAAAATACTACAGGAAAATTCGAATTTTTAACACATTTTATCTCGATAATGAAACGTCTGTGGTCCCATATTCGAAGGATTGTTTCCCTTGAAATTATGCAAGGAATCATTGATCTTCGTTTGTACATCTCTTACTATTCTCATGTTATCCATGGTAAAATCACTTAGTTTGACCATTTGTTAATGGAAATACCTAATTGTGGAAGTGAACATTCTTCAAACGAACTTTGAAAATCAGAAATATGTTATTTCGCTCAAACTTTAACATTGCGAAAGCAGTATAAGATTGGGGTGACAAATGTTGAATTTTTGAAATCAGGAAAGGAGGATCAATCCAAAAATTCAAAAATATACGGGGCCATTGAATTTCTTTTATGTATCCGTAAATCTGCATATCACTGTATTGTTGAAATCATTTTATTAGAATTCTGACAATGAAACAACTTTCACATAAAATTTAATATTCAATTGGCAATAATAACTATGATGAAGGGTAAATAATTTCCAGGAATGAACCTGTAGACAAACCTAGAATCTGGTTTTTCCCATTAAAAACAACGTCAAATAAAACGATTGAATCATCTCATAGAATTCAGAAAAGAGCAAATGGAAATTATTTTTTTCCAAGGAAGTAATCAACTTTACCTGAAGTCCCCAGCAATTAAATGAAAGACCAAATGTCCACCTCAATTAGAGCGCTTTCTAATCGTTATCGCAGGAAAAGTCATAAATATTTCTGTGATTAAATTTGCTCACATAATTAATCATAAATAAATATTTCGCCAGATCCTTGCGTGATGACCATTTCTGGCCGATATCTGATTTGGGACGAAAACGCAAACACGGGCCCCAAGAGAAACAGGGGCGGTTTAAGAGAAATTGAAATTGATGAAGTAGACTTAGATTCGAGAGAGGAATTCAGTTTATATTTTAGTTATACAGGGTGGATCTTTAAGTTATTTATTAGTTTTGACCATAGATTCCTCTCATCAAATGAAACATCTTTTTAATTTATCATTTTTCCAGATTCGGCTCCAGCAAAAAGATACGGGCTGTTGAAATCTCCAAAAAAATCAGTTTTTCTTTTGTAGCTTTGATAAGGATATGAAATTAATTTTGGTGTGAAGTTTTCTATAACTATGGCACATATTCTTCAGTATTCACTCTCATCCTACTTCAAACAGTTTTCGAGTTATATACTCGCCGATTCAAGGAACTACACGACATTAGCATGAAGAATGCAGATGAAGTTTATCTTATGTCATCATGAGACTTTTCTATCATTTTAAAATATTTGATAATTTCTCCTTGAACTCACACCAGTTTGCAGATATTCAACGTTGAATATTATAAAATCAGATGAAAATTCGGAAAATTTCCTTTTATTTATGGATCCGCCCCTGATATAGTTAAGGAAGTAAATTGAACTGGGTTCACGTTTATCAGGACCATAGAATACACTATTCATATATTTTGCATAGAACTAATATTGGGTAGATGCATAGATATAACATAATATAATTATAATTTCTATGGGTATTATGCTATTTCGTGACCAGACCGCAGACATAGTCCCTGTCTATGGACTAGACTTTCCATAACCATAATATTCTAGAGAATTTTTTTAGGCTAGTTGATTGATTTCATATAATTCATTCATAAATTTCATGAAAGAAGTATAATTATGGAGTTTTCAATATGGGAATGGGCGAGAATGGAATTGTGTATAATCTTATACCAGTCCAGTGTAGTGAATTGTTTTCCTTGCAATAATATGGCAAAAAGCACCAAATCATCAGAATTAAGTGAGTAAATGAGTTTTCTCAATCTTGTTTCTTTGAATTTCAAACCTTGGATTGGTTACTCTCCAAAATAGATCACCGTAAAGGATTTCTGTGGCGAACTTGCAAGCAAAGCACACTGAGAAATATTTAAATGCTTATAACTTTTTACCACAGCCGAACCTGAAAAAATGGCAAAAAAAATGTTTTATTCGATGAGAGGAATCTATGATTTAAATTAATGTACAACTCAAAAACTCACCCTGTTAATTAATTAATCTCTACTTGCATCGAAATCGTCAACACGATTGAATTCCAATCGTGAGTTTGGAATCCTGCCGCTGGTGACAGCGACTCTATGGAATTTTCAGCAAGGAAATTCAGTACATAACATTTTTTCAGGAACCAACCGAATATTTCATATTTACGGAATGGAATACCTGCAGCCAAAATATCCAACTTGATTAACGGAACAATGTTAATTATCTCTACAATATTACATTGTTTTATTATCGGAGCAATAATAATTATTTCTAATGAATTCGTTCAATAATTTGATAAAGACATATTTCATACTAGTGTTACTGAATTGAAAGCTCTTTGTGTGATTGTTCCCTTTCTACATGTGATATTACTCTAAGTAGTGTATATGTACAGATTAATTAAATAAATTAATAAAATATAATATCATATGCCAACTTTATTGATATTATTGACGTACAATCAGGAGGCCCAGAGGCAGTTGACGGATATTTATTTACCGGGTGTCCTACGAATACCGTTCGTTAGAATATTTTTGGGAAGGAATTGAAATTCACGTTTGCAATTTCGGACTTGAGCTTTGACTAGAGGGATGACTCCCTGTAAATTTTTTGGGATTCGTGGGACGGTTTCACCAGAAGTGACACCAACTTCCGTCTCTCAAATGGGAAGCCCCAAATTTTATAATGAAAATAGATTCCTTATGAAATTCTGACTCGTTTCAATGTCAAGTTCTTGAATTTCGGATAGGAATTTTGGTTGACGTGAAATTGCGAAAAAAAAAATTGAAAATGGCGCTGGGCTGGAACATGGATATCTTCAAGGTTTTTCATTGAAAAAATGTCGTTTTCAGGATTCCGGGAGAAGTAACAAAAGTTCTTCTGCCACAATAGTCAGAATTAAAAATCATGACACAGGAGGTATCAATACTAATAATATCAATATTCTCAAATATACAAACAAACTGGAAATTAAGTATTTCTATGGGTACAATCTGAAATAGATGTTCAAAACGTTCTCCACTCTCTTCGAGACCATATCTTTTTTCTGACGAGAATAAAATTCAAAATGTGATCGCGTAGATTGTTTTTTGCGAATATCTCGGAAAATTCGAATTTTGGGGTACTGGTGTTGTTTCCACACCTATATTATTTTTCAACGTAGATTCCATGATGGCTATGAAAAATGAGGTTCTTCGTTGAAAAAATTCAGTTTTCACGTTCTCGAAATTGCCAACTCTGACAACACTTTTGTGACCTCCTGTATCATAATTTCTAATTTTGATCATCGCGACAAAAGCAATTTTGTTACTTCTCACAGAATTCTGAACACGACATTTTTTCAAAGAAAAACCTCGAAGATATCCATGTTGCAGCAAAGCAGCATTCTCAATTTTTTTTCGCAATTTCACCTTGAAAAAGAAATAATTTCTGACGGAAATTCGAAAACTTCACATTTGAACAAGTCAGAATTTTTTAGGGAATCTATTTTTATTATAAAATATGGGGCTTCTCATTCGAAAATCGAATGGTTGTCACTTCCGGTGGAACCGGAACTCTGACGAATCTCAAAAAATGTACATCCAGTTGACTCCCTATTAAAAGCTTAAGTCCGAAATTTCAAACGTGAATTTCAATTCCTTCCCAGAAATATTCTAACGAACGGTATTCGTGGGACATC
Source organism: Myrrha octodecimguttata (assembly GCA_958510865.1). NCBI lineage: Eukaryota > Metazoa > Arthropoda > Insecta > Coleoptera > Coccinellidae > Myrrha > Myrrha octodecimguttata. Next base: position 40,163,894 of record OY294057.1, read on the forward strand.
CGGTATAAAGCCAAGCTCATCATGTTCAATTTGTTCTGAAATTCCTCTTGCAGAGTGCTAGAAAATTGTCGTGAATTAAGGTTTTTTCCATTCATCTGAAAATTGGACTTTCTGATATGAACAGTTTTGTGGTTTCCTGATCGTCCTCAAAAAACATTATTTCGTAATTTCATTTGAAATATATAATTCTCAATATTTCTCCGAATGAATTATAGATTTTTTCGAAATCTGGTTATTGGTAACTTTGAGATTTATACCGTAGACGCATAAATATAAAACATCGATAAATATCTCGAAAAATATTTATCAGACACCATATTTTTCTCCGAATTTTTGTGCCTTTTAGGTTTATAATAATGCATTGATTGCGCAAAGACATATTCGAAAAGGAGAAACATAACCAAAATTTCCCGGCAAGCCCCATAAATGGAATATCATTGATTTATGTTCACTTCGAATTATGGTAGTTCTAATCTATATGTTGTATACTAATTTAATAAAGACTGCAGGCGTCATTTTGCAACACTAAAAATTTTAATTTTAGGTTCTTACACTACCGCTTAAATTGGTCAGTTCATTGATTTTCGACAAAAGTATCACACATTGAAGGATAAAGTGATATATTTTGAAGTATGGTCACATTATCAAAAAAAATCAATATTTCTATCCAGGCTCCATTGAATATAGATGCAAATCAGAGAGTCGAACATAATTATTAATGAAGTTATATTTTTGAAACCAGCAATTCTTTTCAGAATGTTTTGCTTTCTGAATTCACCTATCTAAAGGCCAAAATTAATGTAGGAAAGCAATTTTACAGAGAAACCAAACTCTGAAATATTCAACTCTCTAAATCATACCCATCGAAATTCACTTCCATGTAGTTTTTAACGGAAACCTATCTAGATAGCAGACATGCTCAACGTTGCTTGGGTTCCAGATATCAAGAATCAACTCAGTGGCATTAAATTATTGGCGTATTTATTGGACTGAAGATATTAACATTTCAGCAGGGTTTAATGTCATAAGATGAGAACAAATAATCTGATTGCTCACTTATTTTTACACAGACCATTTAAAATATGGCTGATTCAAGTTAAATTTGACACTTTTCGATGGTGACGCCAACTTTGTGTCTACCTGAGGATTTACTGAATGATCTTCCATAGGGATATCCACCTTCATGCACTCAAATATCATAGTTCTCCTGAGGATATTGGGTAAAAAGTATCAGAAAATCGATTATTTTTAAATGATAATTTAGGTTCAGTGAATTTTGTAGCGGAACATCACGAAATTTTCTGATTTGGACGATAGTTCCATTTTTACCTATCCCAGTAGAGTGTCACATAGTGAGAAACAATGATGTAGAATGCCCACATTCTGAAATTTCGAGTATAATTTCAGAATGCGGGCATTGTTCATCTCTACATCTCTACCTCAATTCAAAATCATTCTTGCTACCAAAGAAATTCCGGACAACTAACCGAAAATCAATCTTCAACTACAAACACCATCGAACTTTTTCGCTCCCAACGAATTGATCAAAAAGTTACGAGGCCAGACATTCGATCTGAAATATCTCCAGGCAGAATAACATTCGGCAAGAACTTCTTTATGTGGAACGTAAAACTTGGAGCAGCGCTCAGGTAAAACGAAAATCAGCTGCAATGTAACTTTCTCGCCCCCTTTGCTTTGAAACAATATAATCCGGAGTCGCTTCGTGATAAAATTGTTCAATCCATGATTCGGAACGTGCACTGGATTACATATTACATAAGGAGTGCATTTTTTTGGCATAGGGAAGTGTAGCGTACAGTAAAATGTTTTGGGATTTTGGTCTGATCGATTTCTGAGTCTTCAAACACCTTAGTTATGAAATGGAATGAAAAAACTGATGTCATTATTATTTTGATTTCAAAGAGATATATATTTACGAGGATGAATATTCGTTCCAGATTCACTGAAGGATTCACAGATCAGAGAGGATAGGAAAAATATCGGTGGATGAGAAGTCTATGTAATAAAAAGAAGAATACATGGCAGGTATTCAGTCTTGTTCGGCGCACTAGTATTTCAGCGTTCATGGTCATCTCTCTGGCATCCGTGATTAAAACGAATAATTCATCGCTACCGATACTCAATCTTTCAGGTACATGATCTTTCAGGTACTGTCTGAACTTATCGAACGTTCGCGCTATATACCATTGTATTAGGCACCCTTTCTCTTCCTTTCTTGAGACAAGCGCCCGATTTCGTACTTGGTGTCTCAAGAACCCTACATTATCCTCACGTAGTCCGCTTCGGCGAAAGTGCAGGACTTAACGCTCATGCCTGTACCTATTAAATTCTCTTAAGATCTTATAACCTCAACCGTCTCCTAGCTTCTGGCACTCATTTAACACCCGCATGAAGGGTGTCCACTTACAGGCATGAAATGGCATAGTTTGGTGCGTGCCCTGACAAATTCGCACAGCGAACCAGGACCGAACGTGATACCCCTCAAGAGGTTGAAGTTAACTCGAAAATATGGAAAACCTTCACTGTAGGTTGCATAATGTAATGAATGAAAAACTTGTCATTGGGCGATTCCAAATCAGTCACCAGTATCTGATTCCTTCGAAAGTATGCTCAAAATTTATACTCGTCATTCAGAAATACTCTGTACCATGCTTAAAACTGTTCATTTTATCTCCAAAGTGTCCAGATAGGATGAATTCAATTACTTTTTTTTTCTTCTTCTCCCACAAGTTCAATTTACGGAGCTTCGAAACCAACATCTGCTTCAATTCTTCGGAAATGCCAATGGAACTTTTCCAAATGTCTACTGACACAACCAAAAAAATTGTTGGACTATGTCTTAAAAAAAAAAAAATAATAATAATGAGGTCTTCAGATCCCACTTTTTACTGTCACTGTGCTGGTCCAATTTCACAGAAAAGCCAACGCATAAAATGTTTCAATATAACCCATTTCAATATAATGCGTTTATGAAATCGTATGAGCTTTATCAAAAAGGGTTCTATTAATACCTTTTTACACGTGCTACGAATCTCGAACGAATCCGAAATGTCGACAGTGAACCATTTCAATTATGGAAAAGTCATCGATCACCCATCGTACTCGCATCGGAACATTGTGTTTGCATCGGAAAAAGTTTATACATGCAAATTGGTTTAGCGTACAGAGCCTCACTTCTCGCCGGTTATTCGTTCTTGTTTGTACGCGATCCGGAACGGTTAATTATGGCCTAACATGCGAGCGGTGTATTCGAAACTTGTCGCCGGTGCAAAAATAACACATTTATTTACCGACCGTCGCGGCCGTCCGATTGAACGGTACAAAACGCTATTGACAATCCATAAATTTGACAGATGGGATGTTATGAAACGTTCCGGGATTCATAAAAAATTCATAATTTGGTAATTTATGTTTGTGGTTTCGGTTGTGTCGCGTTCTGCGATGCACTCAGGATATTCGGTTTTTCATGATGGCCGTTTAATTCATAGGAAGTGAAACAATCAATTGGTACTCATTTTTGTATGAAACAATAGGTTTGATCCTTGTACCTCCAGGAATTAAACTAAATACACAAACTCCACTGATAACGGTCGGTGGGCTTTGTTGTAGACTTGGACTCGACTCGTTGCGGAAATGTAGGAAGATAGTTTAGTAACAGATTACTAGTACAGTGCATAATGTTAGGTTACCTTCTGTGATGGTTATGCGTCTATCATGAACATAGACATCTGTTGTGGACCTGTTATATGGGTAGCATACATGATGGAAATAACATGGTGTGCTCATGTACATTCAAAAGTGATGTCAGCAACTTGAAAATCCGAAGCACATGTATTGTGTAGTCGAAGATTCACAAAATACAAGTGGATATGCAAATTTGCATTTGTACCATGACTGCATGGTCTTTTTGACATGAGTTAAATTCTGTTTATCGTGGTGGGTATGTTCAATTTACCTTCAAACGTTATTGATGATTAGCTCTGATCAAGGGAGAATATTCGTTGATTTATCGACGGATATTTGTCCTTGTGATTATGTTAATTTATTACTACTGGAGCTCTTTCATCTCCATTAAACCAATTCCTATCTTTGTTAGAAGTTGGACGTTTTCGTCTTGTGGGAATCCACATGAACCGAGCGTTTCCATGTCGTGACGGTGTTTGTAAAACTGCAATATCGCAGATACAGTGACCATAATGCGACGAAAGAATGAACGTCAAGCACATCGATCAAAGTATTCTGCACTCGAAGGTGGGAGTGGCAAGATGCTCCCAGAAGATGACGCGCTGTACGTTGTTAAACTGCAGCGGTCCATCTGAAAGGTGACAAGTATCGAGATTCCCTCTGCGGTTTTATTCAAGGTAAGTTGACCTGAAGATCAGTAATAACTGTGAAACAGCTGTAGCCATTCTCCTTGGATCCGCTTCTTCGGTGTAGGTGTTTTGGTTGATTGGATGATTATTAGCTCTGATCAAAGGGGTTGATATTCTGAATGAATTATATTTGCTGCATGACAGGGTGCCATACTAAATTTGGTCAGGTTGAAATGCAAAGATTCCCACGGGATCATGAAATGCGTTGAAAAACTTCACTATGAGTAATCAGTAATATTTTGATTTTATGATTTCAAATTTCAGCTATACAGCACGTATGGAAAAGATTGGATGTTTCAATTCAATGAAAAAATCTTGAGAAGTCACTCAATTTAACTCATAGTTCTGCACTCACTCCATTTCTGACATTTAATGGGTAGATTTGTAACCGGAATATCTCGACTCAGTTAAATATGCAAGGTGAACGCGCAAGACTTATATAGAATCTTACCAGAATCGTATCACTGGAAAACAAAAGTCGATGATTTTTCTTCCCAAATCACATGTCACAATTCGTTTAAACTTTGCAAATATCTTCAGGGCATCACTTTTCGATTTTTCAAGTGTTTGATCTCTAGGTCGATCGGATCAATAGTTTTGAAATTATTGGGAAAATAAAATATCCATTGATATGCGATTATATTCGTAGATATCCATGTTTACTTCCAAACTGTTTTGCACCTCCAATTCTCATTTGGAAATGAAGAAAAAGATAAGACATTTTTTGGCAAACTCTTTCATTGATTAACTATGGTTGAAATCACTTCAGGTTAGATTTAAATCTTTGAAATTATTACACTGGTCCTTTAATACCTTTAAGCAGTATGGTAGAGTCTATCGGTATGAATTCTGATTCTGATCACGTAGAATTTTATAGAGTAGTTTCTCTTGGCCTCCCAACCTTTCCGACAGCACAGACCAAATGTCTCGCCAAAGAAATTATAACCGCATAAGGAGGTCCCTGCATGCGGCTCGCATTTGTTACTTTTTGAACCCGCGCGCGGTAGACTTCGGATGATTTGTACGCGGCCCGACCCTTTCATTCGCTCGCCGGGAGCTTTCCGCCTGGCCGATTCTTAAACCGGCGATTTCGCCCTTTTAGTCCATTATTTCATGCGACGACCAGTTTCCGGGCCTTTTTCCTTCATAAGTATCCTTTTCTTCTTCGCGAATCTTCGGCACCCGCGATCTCGAAACTCTTTGATCCGATTATTTGCCGTTCGAACAATAATGTTCGAGGAAGGATGAAAATATCATCAGATATTGGTAAAGTCCAGGATACAAATTCCGGATAACAAACTATTGGGTTGTTTCCATGACGATTTACGGTTTGTTAGACTTTTCTTTGAAAAAATTGGAGCAAAGTATGTCATGTGAATTGTTTCTGGAGTTCTTTTTCAGTAATGGGGTCTTGGAATCGCTGAGCGTGATGACGATTCACTTGAATGATATGACGTTGAAAATATCTATCATCCCTGATTTTGGATACTTAATTAATCGAAATCCATAAGAGAATGAATCCGCAAAGCTCTATTTGTAGTGCAAAGAAATACAAGTAAATTACACAGGACTGTTTGAGATATAGATATAGGTAGTTTCTCTGGGCTATTTGAGACGAAAAGAAACATATTCTGGGCCATCCTCTCATTCCCTCCAGGTGACAACATTTTCAATGAACGAAATATCTTCAGCTAAATTCACACTTGAATGACATCATTCTATTATTAATAGATGATCAAAAATTAGAGTCATTGTATTTTGAATGAACAACACACGGATGAGTAATATATTCCGATGAATTAACAAAAATCCTACTTCAATCTGAGTTTATCATCTAATCAACCATAGCCTTCAGCTTCAAAGAAAGCGCTGTGAAATGAGTTCAATCACTGCATATTACCAATCATCAAAATGATTCCCCTTGGAAAACACAGAGAAGATTCTAGATACTTGAGACCTATTGGATAAATGTTCGAGTACAAAATAAATTTCAAATAACAACAAAATTTGACAAAATTTTTCCTGATATCTTCTGAAATGAACATCAAATTGAATCGAAATTTCAAAAAGGGAGACTAACTTCAAGGCCTATTTCCAGCTTCTTCGAAATCTGGTCTCGACCAGATTCAGAATAATACATTTATATGTTTATATTTTTTGAATACTTACGAAGTTTCAATGTGATATGGTATGGTTGGTTTGTTTTCTTCAACTGGTTACGGAGGTTCAATCTGATTGCATCTACACTTCTTGAGATATTGCGGAAATAACCTCAAAATTCCAAATAACATCGAAATTTGGCATATTTTTTTCCTTATATCTCCGGAGCTAAATATCGGATCTAATTCAAATTTGGATTATTATAATGAAATACTGACTCAGAGGTCTGGGCCCAATTTCGTTGAAATTCAATCAATATTTCACGAGAAAAAAATGTTTCAACCAAAATTTGAAAAATATTCGAATAAACATTTCTTTTGAATTTTCCTAAGTCACAAAAATTCTGCATTGAAGTGGTATTCTCAAACCATCCACAAAGTTTTGATCTGATCGAATCAGTTCTTCATAAGATCGAATAATTAACTGCAGAATTTCAAATAAGCCTTATTCGGAGAATATTCGACCGATTTCACCTATTAACAAACTTAATCGAGATTTTTGGACTCCAAACCTAATCTGGCAATTTCAAGTCACTAGGTCATTTCTTTCGAAACGGTACATTTGAAATACCTCGGTACATATGTCAAATGATACATTTGAAGTATCTTTCAACTTTTGAAACGGTAGAATTGATCAGTTGGTCTGGGTCCAGTTTCGATGACACCTGATAAATATTTTACCAGAGAAAAAACAACTGTATCCCCAAAAAATTCTGTACTAAGTTCCACATTGGTATCCTCAAACTATCTACGAAGTTTTGATCTAATCACGTACGATTCTCCTTTAGGGCATACAACATTATCGTTTAAGACCAGTTTTGGCTTAAAATTCCAAAATTACAGATATTGTGACGAAACGATAACGCGCTGTTCCCAACAACAAGAGCGTGAAAAATGGCCTTTTTACGTGGATGTGTGTGTTTTGGTGTGCTCTTCATTAGATGGGTGGATTGAAGACAATAAACTGATATAATAATGTTCCATAAACTGTCTCGACAATACCCAATCTTCCGATAAATTATTATCCTCTGGTTGGTCGTAAATCAAACCATCTTAGTTTCGAATGCATCTGTATCCAATCGATTCGCAGGATCTCTATATGCAAACGGCTCACGATCGGATGAAATGATCCGGTCTATTGAAACAATAACTTTGGAACGTAACCTATTGACGGTTGCCATCAATGTTGAACGTCAAATGGCGTTGTCCCAACTGAAGATCGATTGCTGATGGGTTGTTTGGCACATTTCTGCATTTGACGCCAATTAAGCATGTAACTATTGTCTATTGTATGGTCTGGAGGGGATTATAACCTGTGTTTGCAGGCTTTTTATGGGAAACGGTCTGCTATCGTTTTGTCCGAATGTCAGTAACTTTGAGCTGAAATTTGTCCCAAACGACTGAGTTGGACCCACTGATGACGGTGTCAAAATCGATTCCGTTCGGCCGCTCCAGAAAACATTTGGTTTGTTCCTTGTACCTACATGAATAAAACTAACTCTACTGATACTGTTCGGCGTTTTTCTTGTAAACTTCCACTCTGTTCGTTGCGGAAATGTTGGGAGTGGGTGTAGTCACGTGTGCAGTGCACAGAGTGAGATTATCCTGTGTGATGGTTATGCTCAAGGTGAATAGAACAATCTTCTACGCACCTTAGGTATGCGTAAATATAATTCATAATCACCGATATGTGTTGTTGTCTCTGGTTCATGGTTGGACGTGTTTTGTTCTGTATGTTTGGTTATTTTTGGACGAAATCAATTTTTATCTCATCGTTATTGGCATCTGACTTTAAAATTGCAGCGCCATGATGGCCAGCTTATGATTTTAGGTAGAGGGATAGGAGCTAGGTTTTCAAGTGTTTGCTTGTATATTCGATTGATTAAAATTCGATTTTACAATTTGTTCGAAGATTTTTTAAGTTAACAGAAATGATTCTGTGTATACATACATATTTCATTTTTATGAAAGAGTTATGTATCATCTATTCTAATTCAGAGTAGCAATGCTACATATACTGCATTAGAAGTATTTTAGTATCAACTTATTTCAACTCTAAATGGCAAGAGAAATTTTAAATTATTTGGAGAATCTTGAAAGCTAGAAGTTGTCAGGAAGATGCATGTGATATTATGCTGCATGTTATTTGCAAAACTAATGAACGTTCAACCTTTTTTCTCACCCAACTTGATTATTGATCCCATACTCCCTCAGATCTACTGCTCGAAGAGTTGAAAAACATATAGTATGGTAAAACATACCTTTTGGAATAATACGCAAATACTCATAAATTCACTATTTATACAGGGTGATTCCGGAGGAGACCGTCAGATTTTGGGGTAAGTTTACACTAGTCAAGACAGTCTCGAAACAATGTTTGGTTTATGGTTGGGGGTCTCTGTTGAGAATATACAGGGTGATTTGTCCGATTCGACCGATTTTGTTTTTATTGATAATTTTGGTATGGCTTATTCGATTTTAGAGAAATTTTCAGCGAAGTACAATATTGATGATTATATTCATTAATTTCATAGTTTTTTCCAAAATAAGTGGTTGTTATTGTGATAATTCCAGGTTAATTGAGTAATTTGAGTTCCAAAACTACGCTTTCTGTTTACGATTCTACTATAATAAGTCATTATTTGAGAGTTTCTAATTTTTTTGGCACACTTCTAGTTTTCTGAGAAAATTTCATCAAAAAAAGACAATGTCGAAATTTCGCTCCAATCGATTCTACTTTCATTGATGACTTTTGTATGGCTCATTCAATTTTGATGAAATTTGCAGTATAGAACAATCTGAACGATTACATTCAATAATCGCAAAAGTCTCTCAAAATACAGGGTTGTAATTGTGATAATTTTAGAATTTCAGATGAATTGTGCAGTTGAAAAAAAAAACACCCTGTACCTTACTTTTCCAAAAGTTTCTTATTCGTTTCAGATTCTACAATAATATGTCATCATTCAGAGGTTTTTAATTCCTTTGGCGCACTTCCGGTTTTCCTAGAAAACATTTTTGAAGAAGAGCATGATCGAAATTTGGCTCACAAGCAGTGAGAGTATTCCGCACTAGGTGGGGAAGCTGTATTGTCCAAGGATGCAAAGCAGTTCTTAAGTTCTAAAATATTCTTTTCAAATTCCAAATTCATATTTAATTGCTAATATTTTGTATGAAATCATTCAATTCAGAATATATTTAGAATTTGAAAAGAATATTTTAGAAGTGACGAACAACTTTGCATCCTTGGAATATACAGCTTTCCTACCTAGTGCGGAATACTCTCACTGCTTGTGAGCCAAATTTCTATAATGTTCTTCTTCAAAAACGTTTTCTAGGAAAACCGGAGGTGTGCCAAAGAAATCAAAAACCTCTGGGTGATGACATATTATTGAAGAATCTGCAACGAATAAGGAAGTTTTGAAAAAGCAATGTACAGGGTGTTTTTTTTTCAACTGCACAATCAATCTGAAACTCTGAAATTATCACAATTACAACACTGTATTTTGAGAGATCGTTGCGATTATTCAATGTACTCATTCAGATGGTTTTACACTGCAAATTTCATCAGAATTGGATGCGCCATATCAAAGTTATAAATGGAAGTAGAATCGATTGGAGCGAAATTTCGACATTATCATTTTTTGAAAAAATTTTCTCGGAAAACTAGAAGTGTGCCAAAAAAATTACAAACTCTCAAATAATGACTTATTATAGTACAATAGTGAACAGATAGCGTGGTTTAGGAAACGCTATGTACAGGGTGTTTTTTCAACCTGCATAATTAATCTGGATTTATCACAATAACAACCGCTAATTTTGAAAAAAAATATGAAATCAATGAATGTGTTCAACACTATTGTAGTACGCTGAAAATTTCATTGAAATCGAATAAGCCATACCAAAGTTATCAATAAAAGTAAAATCGGTCGAATCGGACAGATCACTCTGTATATTCTCAACAGAGACCCCCAACCATAAACCAAACAGTGTACCGAGACTGTCTTGACTAGTGTAAACTTATCCCAAAATCTGACGGTCTCCTCCGGAATCACCTTGTATAAGGAAGGACTGAATTCACACAATATATTGTGAATTGAATTAATACATTCACATTAAACTAATGCTATTTTACCGTTAGCCTTATTCATTGTGAATTGACAGATAAATTCTTCCAACACTCATATAATAAGTCTTGAAAAAGCTGTAATAAATGAGTCTTGTACACAGCTTTGATTTCATCGGCAGAAGCACTTTGATCGAAGAGTATTCATCACCAGATATTTTCTTGTTGAGATTCTTTTGTTTCAATCGGTCAGTTCTATCACTGAAACAGGCAGATTTCTGGAAGGCATTGCATTCCTCTTAAGTAACTTTCTCTGTTTGGATTATGGGCCTGGAAAACAATTGTCTCCATGAATGTGATCTAATATTTCATGAGCAGTTCGTGCTTGCTTCTACAAAAATGATCATCATCAGTACAATGCGCGTATCGATTCTTCAACACCTTCAGGTCCGACATGTTAAAGAAAGTTTCCTTCACCCAAAACTCGAAATTGTTAACCTTGTTGTGGAAATCTATGGGAAGGGACACACATTTTTTTGAATTGTTTGTTGATTATTTTCATCTACACGTATTCATCAGATTCCGAATGTACTTTGCAATAACCTAAACCTGTATATTCCACAGAAGTTTACCAAATTTTTTTTGTTCGATGCCGCTCCATTATTCGGATATATCGGGGAAAAATGTAATGAATTTGTGTTTTTTTCCTTGGTATAGTTGTTATTTCCCGAATAACTCAAAAATTACCGATCCAATCGTAACGAACCTGGGCGGATTGTTGAAAAATGCGGATCCTCAACATTTTGCAGAATTTTGTGATGATTTTTCTTGCAAAATTTGCTTTCGAAAATTATTCACTTAAATTTTGGAGGGAATTTGCTGTCGCCTTGAAGCGTATGTTTCATTAAATTACAATTTTTTTGAAGGAAAGAATATATCAAATTTCATGATTCTTTCACGATATGGTTGTTATTTCTGGAATAACTCGAAAAGTCCTCATCCAGTCTTGATGAAACTTGATAACCAGATGGAATTCTGCGAAATTTCGTGATTAACCTTTTTTTTAGAGCAATTAGAAAACATCGCCAAAGCGGTCATCTCTTCACTTATTGACCCCGCCAATTATACCACCACCACGTGATGTGAAGATTGGACGATTTTTCTCTTATATGGTATGAAATTCTGATGAACTTACGACCTTAAATTTTCCATCAAGTATAAGATTTCAATTCGATCCGATTGATATGTTTGGATATATTGAGAAAATAAAATTTAAGTGGGTATATTTGTGGAATCATTGGGTGGCTTTTACCCATTTCAGTCGAATTTGTGAATGGGTGAAATCTCACCAATGGTTCCTAGTAGGTACTTGATTGAAAACTTCAGCTTGAAAGTTCATTCATAATATCATGGGAGACATATTCTAAGACCACCAAGAATATTATCATCACGAAAAAAGAATTATTCGCTGGGCTCAATGTGTAAAAAGATGACCGCTTTGGCAACGAATTTTAACATGCGCGCAAAAGTTGTTGAATCTACTTCAGTGGTTTTCCATAGTTTCTCAGAAAATTAATTTCGAGCTGGGTCCAGATGTACGAATCACACACTCAATGTGGTTGAAGATAATAATCACATTGATATTCGTCAATATAACGATTTCCATCGGTGCATAGTGTAATATTTCTTGACACATGTCGGTTCGTTCATCTGGACTTGGCTGAAAGCAGCGAACACTTAGTTAAATTCAAAATTGCATGATTTCTGTTGATCTTTGTCAAGATATCGCTCAGTGTGCTCCGATGAATGTCAGTTTTCTGGCGAATATCAAAGAGATTCGCGCAATCATAAATTGAATTGAGTGTTCGTACATCTGGACGCTGCTTTAAGCGTTGTCCAGATAAATGAACTGAACACTCAATATGATTTTTGATTGTGCGAATCTCTTTGATATTCGCCAGGAAAACGACTTCTATCGAAGCAGATCGAGCAGAATCTTGTCATAGATCAAAGGAATTCGCGCGATCATAAAATGAATTGAGTGTTCAAGTTCGTATATCTGGACGCTACTTGAATAAGATAATGTCCACCTAAAATCATTTTCGAATGGTAATAGACAAACAAGAAATCTGAGAGGCACGTTAGCTGCCCTCTTGTCTAAACGGAAATAAACTAATCTAGTACATCCACCCGTGCCAATATCCGATTACGGAAACAGATCCGATTCTCCCACGGTCAAATTCCACACTGGCGATCAATTACCATTCTCTCTATTCAATAATGCAGCTTCAATTATCGCGAATTTCTGCCAATCCAACAGACCTTTGAATATTTGTCATAATGAATCCCTGAGGAAGGCTTATCCACATAATTCGATATTGCGAAACTTCATCATTACTGGACCATCGACGCGTATAATAGATCGAAAATCGGAATAAGGATATATTGAATGGCGGGTTACAGTCGACGTGAATAATATTGAGGATGCGACTATATGGACATGCTCAATTTAAAATGAAAAATTAGCCTCGAACGTGTAGCCTCAGGAAAGGTTAATTCTCATTCGTGATACGTGAATAGATGAATGAGTATACTTCAAAGTATGAAAATTTTAATTTTGAGGTAGCCTTGAGACTGACTATTTCGTCTTTGTCCATTACCATCAGGGATGGGTAAGTTCATTACAACGGAAAGGTCTGGAGCGTTGGTGTGCCAAAATTAGTGATTTGATTTTCTCGTTATAGACAAGAAGCCCATTACACATGTGAGCATCTCTTTGGGGCGCACTATGAAATATAATGATGGCTGATTGATAATGGAAGTGAGCATAAGCGGTAGGTAAACGTAATATACTCAGTGACATCAGACGCAATACATCCCGAGAGAATGAATTTGCGGACATGTTTCGTTAAAAGAATTACTATATTTAAAAGTAGGCTTTGAAACGAAATCAACGTTAATATCGCATAAAAAGCATAATTTTTGGACATTTCGTGAAGGAGGAAAGTATTCAGATACAACCTACGGAAACAGAGTTATTGTTAGGAATAAGCACGCTTCGAGAAGATCCAAAACATAACATATTTAGAAAAACAAAGGAGTATGTATCTCAATATTCCATGACTTAGTTGCCAACAAAGGAACTTGTTAGACAATTGGAAGATTTCTTGGCTGTATCTTCGTGTTGAGGAACAAGATACCTAGATATTTGATTTGGTTTATGGAATTCTCGCCAGCCCAGGTTGAAATCTGCAATTTTGATGCATAAGGTATTGTGGGGCCGTGTGTCCTGTGAAATCAAACACGCAATACAGAAAAAGGATTAGCCTGTTTATTTTACTCTCGAGTGTTACAACAGAAGAGAATTCGAAACGAAATAAAATTCTTCTTTTTGAAAGGTACAGGATTACAATTCTTGTTGTAAATCTCCTTAAGTGATGACCGGTAGTTCTTCGCTGACGCCGGGCCGGGGTCGATCGTGGAGCTAGGGATGCCTAAGCGCTGGCGGTACTGTCGGGGGCGCTTCCGTCGTCGAGGGTGATTGAAAACCAGATGTTGATGCGTTGAATCTTCTTGAATTTCTTCGCCTTGACACGGATAAAGATAAATGCAGATGTCGAATCAGGAACGCAGCGTATAGAATTTCTTCTTAGCGGTGACGTAAACGGTGAATGCAGATGGAGTCATTTTGTGAGCGGAGCGAAATAAATTTATACGATTTTTCAGAGATTTGAATTTCGTGTTTGGACTCCGCCCCTTTCTCTGTTTTTCTTGAAGTGGATGAATTCGCTACACACTCCCCTGCCAGTGATGAAGTCACGAAAATCCTGATTGAAGTCGGTCCGGAAAATGAACTTTTCTTCCAGAGCGAGTTCGTATCTCCTGATGATCGAGGTCCTGCTGTGTGGGTTGAATTGGCCGTTCATCGGATTGGTTGTCTGCTTGAGGTTCTGTATTTTCATCGGTGATGATGTAGGCTGGTTTTACTCTGTCGATAGTAACAGTCGTTTCCTTTCCATAGTAGTTGACGGTGAAAGTTTTTGGACTTTTTTTTGGCCTCACTACTTGTAATGGTCCATCGTACGGTAGTTGTAGGCAGGATTTTGGACCGTCGTGACGAACGAAGATGTTTTCTGCTGTGGCCAAGTCTTTGAAAACGAAACTTTTCCGTTCTCCATTTCTCGTTCCGTTTGTGGGCTTTATCTGTTTGATTTGTTCTTGAAAACTTCTTACAAATTCCGAAACGTCGTCAGTTCCAGTTGTCTACTCCTTCGTTTCGAGAAATTCGCCTGGTAATCGTAGTGGTTCGCCATATACTAGTTCTGCAGAGGTGGATTTCAGATCGTCTCGCCATGCTGATCTCATTCCGAGTAGGACTGTTGGGAGTGCTTCAGTCGATCGGTCGTTTTGATGGCATTTTATCGCTGCCTTTAGTTGCCGATGGCTCCTTTCCACCATTCCATTTGCTGCTGGGTGATGGGTGATTAGTGCCAGTCAACTTATTAAGTTCTTTGAACAAGCATGACTCGAACTGTCTTCCTTAATCCGTTGTTACTCTGAGGGGGGATCCAAATCGCGATATCCATTGGGAGTAGAACGCTTGGGCAACGATGGTTGCTTCTTGGTTCTGAATGAGGATTGCTTCTGGCTATCGGGTGAATCGTTCGACACAGGTAAGGCAATACCGGAATCCTTCAGAAAGCTGCATTATGATGATGTCCAAATGAACATGCTCGATTCTTCTGGGAGCTTGGGAGAAATCACCAAGTAGTGCTGCTACAGGACGGGTGACTTTGGCTCGTTGACATGGGAGACAGCTTCTTGTCCATTTCCTGCAGTCGGAATTGATTGAGGGCCAAACGAATCGTTGTTTGGCTAGTTTGACTGTTGCGTTGGTTTCTGGATGTGATAGACAATGTATGATATCAAAAGCAGATCTCCGAAATGGCTTCGTGATGAAGGGTCTAACAAGTGGTGTGGAGGTATCGCAATACAGTGCGATGGTTGATCCTAGCGGCTTGGACCATTTTCAGTTGAAGTCCCGTGTTGCCATGTAGAAGTTTCTTCAACTCGTCGTCGTTTTGCTGGGAGTTGGCCAATGCTGCGTAGTCAAGGGCGGTTGAGAGTTCATCAACTCGTGACAGGACATCGGCAACGACGTTTCTATCACCTGGTACATAGCGGATATTTTCGTTTTTTGCTATATTGCTCAGTGCTCTTTTCGAATCATGAAATGACCAAATTGATTCATTCGCTTGAAATTCTTGAAGAAGTACCAAGGAGACCTTCGCCGTCAAAAATTTCAATTTTTCACGAGGAAGTGACCTTTCGAATTTGGCTCCACATATTTTCTCTTCGCAATCGAAATTTCGTGGCAATCCATGACGTATCGGCTCATATCCAGTATTTCTCTCTCTTCTGGTATACCTTTCTCAGTAGCAGGCCAATGGACAGCGTCTGCTGTATCGCATGTAGAATCGTGAGGTAGCGTGTGACTTAGGAGGCTATCTACTGCGTTTTACCCAATTTGAACATTCAATTTAACCATCTTAAAACCAAATTATTCAAAATTCACAAATTGTGTGTGATATAATTCATTATGATTTTGAATCGAAATAGAATGTGAAAAATATATTGGTATGATAATTGGTGTGACATCCAAGAGACCTTCTGTCTGTTTCATAATCTGCGTGTTTCATTGACATTCTTCCCTTCCAAATATTTACCCCCGAGATTAAATTTACTTCTCATCCTCGCAGTCCTGGAGTCTCGAAAGAGACCGTGGGGGCACCATATTTCCGCCCCGAATACGGACCACGCAGCGGGGGCGCTATAGAGCAATATGTGTTCGTTCACTCGCTGATATAAATTCTCTAACACGCTAAAACTCCCGTACCAACGTCGGTTTTCGTGATAACGCATGATAAATGGCTAATTTAATTGGTCTTCTATTCCTTTCGGGCTGCCGGTTTCATTAGTTTCCATCGGTTCGCTTGAAATTCGGACAGTGGTGTTACTTACGGGGTTAGAATTTTCCTTCGGTGCCATAAAACTCTGTATTATGTGAGGAAGACTACAGACTTTTATCCAAGCTGAATATATATTCAGCGAAGTATTTCAGATCATGACCTTCTTATTATTATTATTATTGTTCATTAGACAACCTTCTTTCCAGAAACTGCCCTTGACTGCCGTTTTCCATAAAGACAAAGGTTTTATTTCATTTTCTATGGTTCTGTTTCAGATGTAAGGAGAGAAAGCCCAGTAAAAACCTTAAGAATAATTTCGTAATATTCTTGGATTTCATATGACATGACTTACTGTCACGGTAATTCATTCAGAATTTCAGTTTTTCTGTCCTTTCTTCTAATGAAATTGCCTGCGCTAATAACGGTAAGAGTGGAGAGGAGTAGATGCCGTTTTTATCTGTTTTTTGATTGGCCACCAGCCAATCAGAAAACAGAAAACAGAGAAGGCAGATAAGAGTGGTCGGAGTGGAATTATCGTTCGCACCGAAGTGACCAAGTGTTTTTCAGGTGATTTCACAGTTCAAAAATAACAAAAATACAATAGAAGGATTTTCCTGTAGTATATGTAATAAGAGGAACAATAAAAAAATGGTTAACAAGTGAAGTCATAGCAATATTTCGCGTATAAACCTTCAATAATACACAACTTTCTATGTTATCGATGATCAATTCGACGATCTAGTCGCTAATATATTATAATGCACAAGAACAAATCAAGTTCATGAAAAAATCTAAAAAAACACTGTCGTGAGGTCAGGAGCTTTTACGCGGTTGTTTGAATTCGTTGCCAATCATCTATTTATCTATTGGCTGTAGCAAACGCAGCTTTACTTCCCGCTGGGAAGATTTGGCGATCCTTTTTCTAAATGGCGCTCGAAAAATTCTGCTTGAACTTCATTTTCGATCAAGTACTATATTTCAATTCGATTCGATCAGTGTGTTTCAAAATTGGAAAAATTATTTTTCGAACGGCAACCTTTATCAACCGAAAAATTGGGCGAATTTCACGTTCACGACTACGACCATCGTAATTTAACCGAAAACATACTGCCAAAATATTTCCACGTCGTTTCTTCCGGAAGTTGAGAGTGCTTACGACTGGTATAACCTCCGATTGTGAACAAAATAACTTTCAAAAGAATCTATTCAGAAACCTGATAATTGTGATCGGATTTGGATTGAGTTCTTGGTTGAAAAGCTTCTGACTTTTCGGAAATTTCATGCATCTCTAGACAACAAAGGAGTAATGGAACTACAAAATATGGTTTATGAACTTGCTTTAAATGACACTAGACGATTTAATAAAGCATAAAAAATGGCTGATATTCTTGTCAATTTTGTCAATCTCTGGAAGATTTCAAGGTAACAGCAATTTTGAGTTTGCTGCAATATACTACATTGCTTTAGCCATGCTCCCAAATATCAAGCAAATTTTCAATTCTATATATACCCAACTCAGCTAGGAAGCACTGTTCTTCATGGTCGAATATTCTCTTAGCATTCTATAGCTTTGAGCTATCACAGATTCATCTATTAGATTGTTCAGAAGAGAATGGATACCATTCAATTTGGAAAGATTATTCATGAACTCGAGTTCCTTTCTACCGAAAATATTTGCTTTCCGTGATAATTGAGTGTACGAAAACCCCCAGATCAAAGAATATCATGATCTCTCGCCTATTTATTTTGGTCTACTAGAGTACACCAAAATAAATATGCTCCACCGCATATTCAAACGACAAGGACCTCAAAAGTGCTTTGCAGTTCTGAATTAGCTCCAATTCGAAGGAATCTTCACTACTATCATAAAAGTATTCCTTAGATGCCAGGAACTGTTTGTGTTTTTGCTATGGCGTTCAATACACAATTCACAGTAATACTGCATTAGCCCCAATTAGCAGGCACCACTGCTACGCTACTGAAATCGAGTCCTAGAAAGCTGAGTTCTGTTTGTGTTTTTGTTTCGGCGTTCCAGCAGAATTCCGTAGGTTTGAAATCTACCGGATTCACCTAGGAGTTCGGTCGCAGGATAATTGATAAATAGCTCAGTCCGAAGGTTTTGCGGGTCCTTGTTAGCAGGCGAGCGGGCGTTCTATGACGCTCGGATTTAATTTCGAATAATTAAATTCGTGTTCGATTAATTCGCTGTCTGGGTGCGCCACCGTCACCGATAATAATTAATCAATATTCCCTCGTAGTCTGCAAGGTGGTTCTTCTGCTCGTAGAGTTTGTCGTGAGAGTAAGAATGTGAAGGGCGATCAAGATAGAAGTGATGGAAATTCGTGAAATAAAACCTCAAAAAATGTCGGAAGAAATAGTATTTTCGATGAATCAATAAATTCTTCATCTGCATATGAGCTAGTCACATCACTTGAACGACCCACAAAGGGTGCATAGAATTTGCATACTTATTCACGGTCTTATCTGATTATCAACACACCTTACGTTGGACAATAGGTACCGAAAGAGAAAAATATAACTACCACTATCCTGGTGAATGGAATTTTATGTGAAAAATGTGTCACTATCGTCACCTTAGAGGCACCTCACGAACCCTCGCCCTCTGGGATACAGAAACCTTGAGAGATGTGTATCACGTTCATCCATGCGTAGTTCACAAAGCTGCAATTTGCAGTTGCATAGCTCCGTATCAGAACCCGTATCAGAAAAACTAGTGTACTTTGCGTCAGCTTCCTTATACCAGCTTTCAGACAACAATCAATAAATTCTATCTCACAGTATAAAACAGGCACATTTTCAACCTTTGTTTCCTTAATGATGTATTCTCAGAATATTTCAGTGAACCAAATTTATGTTATATTCTGAATTCATCCTCATTTTTCCCAAATCTAATTGTTCATCACTTGTTGCAAAATGGCATATACAGAGTGATCATTTTGATATGGTGAATAACTTCGCACAGATCTGAAAGATTTCAAATCATCCGAATTCGGTTAGACAACGTGCTAAAAAGTAACTCCTCGAGGCGAGTGAATGTGTTATGGACTTATCATCTTTACAGCTTCAATTCTCGCGCAGTACAATTTTGGAAATCCAATCTCGATCAAGAAACAATTATGAAGAGAAAAACAACTATTCTTTCGGCAACGTTTCAGACCTTTATTGAGCCTTCTTCAGGCTAAAATAAACCAAAGATGAAAAAAAAAAAATAGAATTGAAGTTTGAGCTAGGTATACAGAAATAGCATCTGGTCAGCAAGAACAAAATGTCATCAAAAACAATCATCATCGAGAGAACAACATGAATGACACAACACTCCAATTCAAAAGATTTGATAAGTTATATTTCAGTCAAGAATAGTGAATTCGAAATGTTTTCGATATCCAACAAAGATACACCACACTCAATTGATAAATCTTACCGTCAGAACAATAAAAATTCAGAAACTTTCGAATGATGAAAGTATTCCGTGATGGAAAAATACACAATGATTCCGAAAAGGGTAATGTAAAAATCGATGTACAATTTTGAATGTTTGAACACTTCTCTTTCAGAAAGGAATCGAGAATAAAACAACATTAGTAACTTACAGAAAATTTGTAGATAAATATTCACTGAAACCGAAGCCTTGGCGGTAATATGCTGATGATGTTTTTGTATTCTGACAACATGGAAGAAAAGA
Organism: Myrrha octodecimguttata; assembly: GCA_958510865.1. NCBI lineage: Eukaryota > Metazoa > Arthropoda > Insecta > Coleoptera > Coccinellidae > Myrrha > Myrrha octodecimguttata. The sequence goes on from OY294057.1 coordinate 40,184,185, forward strand.
GTTCAGCAAATTTTTCGAATACATACATTGTAAGGAACCCAAAATGAAATTCACAATGGAATAAGAAAAGAATAATGAAGCTTCATTTGCAGATGTTTCTGTTGAAAAATATAAGGATCATTTCGAAACCAACATCTTCAGAAAAGTCTCAATATTTAGTTCCAGTATTTTCGTATGAAGTGGATTCAGCAGTCTCAAGAAACAATGTGGAGAGATATGGTTGTATTTTATTTTCGTAGATCTTCAGATTTGCACAGTTTTCATTCGTATCAGAAATCATGCCGACCTTGCGTGAATTAAATGGTTCATATATTATTAAGTCAGCATTTCTTTTCGATTCAACGGAAAAATCCATTAAGTTCGCAAACATTTTTGGTACATCTGTAATCTCTATGCAATAATCAATATTGAGAATGAACGAATTTCAAGGCAAGCATAACCCTAACAAAACATGTCCTACATAATACCCATAACACAGAGCAGAGGAGCTTTTTCCGGTATTTTCCATAATAACCTCCATCTCGTAGACGATGTATCTCAAAGGAATAAAGCACATGCTTGATCTGCTATCCAACATGATTTTTGAATGTTCTCTGATGAATATTTCAAAGGACTGAAATCGTTCGACTACGAAACTCTTTTTTGCATGCAGTCTCCACCAAGACGGCAAATCCAACAGAAAATATCAAGTGCGCCCTTTCAGCGGCCTCCGCATTCGTACAAACTTTGTGACCTGCTTGTTTCAGGCGAAACGAATTCGAAAACTTAGTTGCGCGATCTATTCCATTTCCTTATTAGTTTATTAATCCCAGACATTGCAGGACTTTCGTCGGAAGTTGAATTATTTATGGGAACATTTGAATATCGACTTCGTTTGTGACTTTCAGTTTTACGACTCGAAATTCTGAATGTAGAGAGGAAGTTGTTCGCTGGCTTATCCAATACAATGAACTGTTTTGAAGAACGAGGTTCAGTCGGGCTGAAACAATTGAACGGCAAGATTTAATGTAGAAAGTTTCAAACAATCAGACTCACTTTTGTTGTAGTAGTAAGCTACGTTGTACAAATCAATACTTCTCTTCAAACTTATTTAATGAACGTTTTCTACACATAGGATTATATGGTAGTTACAAAGCGAAAATTTCAGAATGAATGCATTTTCTCCATGCAGAGGGTTGATGAATGATTACAAAATATATTTTATGGTTATTGCTCGAGTTTTTTCGATAATATAGAGACAATTACAAAATAACCTCAAGTTTCCACGATAACGAGTTTATCGTTTTATTTTATACTATACTAATTGAATAAGAAGTGAATTGTGCCAAACTTAACCTTCAAGCACGAGGCACTTGGGAAAATATCAACTTTTGTAAGAGAAAATGAAAAAATGGAACAAACTAGCTACAACATGAACACTTTCAAAGTTTTCGAGTATTTTTAAAGAAATACAATAATCTACTCAATGAGAAATCGAACCAGCGCCAACGCCATTTTGCAATACACAATTTGTTTTAAACATATCAAGAAGATCCCTATCTTCTTTTCAATTCATTTTATTGAAATTATCTTCCATGATCACTATCTACTCATAAACAATAATGGAGAGTCTTTATACAGGGTGATTTCGGAGGAGACCGTCAGATTTTGGGATAAGTATACACTAGTCAAGACAGTCTCGAAACAATGTTTGGTTTATGGCTGGATGTATCTATTGAGAATATACAGGGTGATTTGTCCGATTCGACCGATTTAACTTTTATTGATAACTTTGGTATGGCTTATTCGATTTTTGAGAAATTTTCAGCGAAGTACAATATCGATGAGGACATTCATTAGTTTCAAAGTTTTTTTCGAAATAAGTGGTGGTTATTGTGATAATTCCAGGTTAATTGAGCAGGTTGAAAAAACACTACTATAACAGGTCATCATTTGAGAGTTTCTAATTTTTTTGGCACACTTCTAGTTTTCTGACAAATTTCCATCAAAAAAAGACAATGTCGAAATTTCGCTCCAATCGATTCTACTTTCATTGATAACTTTGGTATGGCTCATTCAATTTTGATGAAATTTGCAGTGTAGAACAATCTGAACGAGTACATTTAATAATCGCGAAAGTCTCTCAAAATACAGGGTTGTAATTGTGATAATTTTAGAATTTCAGATTAATTCTGCACTTGAAAAAAAAACACCCTGTACATTGCTTTTCCAAAAGTTTTTTATTTCTTTGGCACACCTCCGGTTTTCCTAGAAAATATTTTTGAAGAAGAGCATGATCGAAATTTGGCTCACAAGTATTGAGAATATTCCGCACTAGGTAGGAAAGCTGTATCGTCCATGAAGGCCGAGCAGTTCTTAAGTTCTAAAATATTCTTTTCAAATTCCAAATTCATATTTAATTGCTAATATTTTGTATGAAATCATTCAATTCAGAATATAAAATTTGAAAAGTATATTTTAGAAGTGACGAACAACTTCGCATCCTTAGAATATACAGCTTTCCTACCTAGTGCGGAATACTCTCACTGCTTGTGAGTCAAATTTCGATAATGCTGTTCTTCAAAAATGTTTTCTAGGAAAACCGGAGGTGCGTCAAAGGAATCAAAAAGCTCTGGGTGATGACATATTATTGTAGAATCTGTAACGAATAAGAAAGTTTGGGAAAAGCAATGTACAGGGTGTTTTTTTTTTCAACTGCACAATTAATCTGAAACTCTGAAATTATCACAATTACAACACTTTATTTTGAAAGATTGTTGCAATTATTTAATGAAATCATTCAGATTGTTCTACACTGCAAATTTAATCAAAATTGGATGAGCCATACCAAAGCTATCAATAAAAGTAGAATCGATTGGAGCGAAATTTCGACATTATCATTTTTTGAAAAAATTTTCTCGAGAAACTAGAAGTGTGCCAAAAAAATTAGAAACCCTCAAATAATGACTTATTATAGTACAATCGTAAACAGATAGCCTAGTTTAGGAAACGCTATGTACAGGGTGTTTTTTCAACCTGCATAGTAAATCTGGATTTATCACACTAACAACTGCTTATTTTGAAAAAAAAATTGGAATCAATGAATGTGTTCAACACTATTGTACTACGCTGAAAATTTCATTGAAATCGAATGAGCCATACCAATGTTATCAATAAAAGTAAAATCGGTCGAATCTGAGAAATATTCTCAACAGAGACCCTCAACCATAAACCAAACAGTGTTTCGAGACTGTCTTGACTAGTGTAAACTTATCCTAAAATCTGACGGTCTCCTCCGGAATCACCCTGTATAGATGTTGATGAATTATTTCGAAAGATATACCTCAATAATAATTTTGAGTAATAATAAATTAAGATTTCCCCATCTCGATTACTCTAAACAATAGCTACCAAAAATCATATGGTCTAAGAGGACATATATTAATATACAGTTTTAAATTGTATCACATCATTTATTGAATACTTTATAACTTGAGAGCCAATCGACCACGTCACTTCGAAAATTTCAATGATGTAATATTGGAATCCAAATACCACTGAATCCACTCGGTATTTTATATTTTTTTATTTTTATATTCTTTCGGTCCATAAAATGTTTCTACGAGGGAGTTGTTAAGATTCCTGGGAACCACAATTGTAACAAACATGTTCTGGAGAACAGCGTGAACATATTTCAGCCCGAATGTCTGTAATTTTCGAACTTCGAGCCCAATCTGATCTCAAATAACTAGGTTCAACTTTAGGACGTAAAAACCAATTCTGTATGGCCGACCGTTCATATTGAAACTTGAAAATTAGTTGAAGAATACCAACGCTAATCCGCCCGCAGGATTTGTAAGGACTGAATTGTTAGAAATTGAAAGAAATATATTTGGAAATACAGTGCAACTTTTATATAACGAACATCAATATAGCGATTTCCTCGACTTAACGAATTGAATTGACAATATGGGTCAATGTAAAATATACCTTTACATCACGAAAATTTGTCATGAACGACCTCTTCATAAAGAATTTTCAACTATCAAAGAAAAGTGTAAATATACCTCTAATTAACGAATTTCGTCAACTAGAAACCTCTATACAGGGTCCTGCAATAGTGTGTTAGGCTTCCATAGCTGCCAAACCAGACATTTTAGAAATTAAGTTGGTAAGCATTCTTTTTTTACTTTCGAGTCTGCATCTCATGAAATTATTTTTTGATATAGGCTGTTCCGAATAAAATCATTCAACAAATGAGTGATTTTTCAAATGGAACACGCCTTACATCTTCGCATATTTTGAATGCTCTTCAATATCTCTATCATGACGCAAAATATTCGGGATATTTTTCCAAAGGTACGGATCTTATTCAGAAAAAAACTGCAAAATTTGTACGAAACAGCAGTTCGGTAAAAGCCCTCTTCCGATTTACAGAAGAGATAGAAACATGAATTTGATCCGAATTTCTTTTAACTCAAGAATTTGCCTAGTCATCGTTCCTAAATGATTAACCTCTTTTATACAGGGTGTCCGTTATCAATGTCCAAATATGAAGAATCTCAAATTGTTTTTTTCTCGATTTTTTCAGATGAAACACCCTGTATTTTTTCTTTGATGATGTTCACAGTTTAAATCCTTACATTTTCTCAGAAGTAACCCTAGGACTATTTTCACTGCTGTGTCCAGCAATCACGAAATATGACATTTCAACCAAAAATTTCAGGAATAATGAACATAATAAATAACGGATATTTCAAATGAGTCACACAATGAAACCAAACCGGATAAGTAACACATACAAAGGTATTATTGGTAACTTGTGTATTCAGACGATTACAGAGTTTTATCGGCATCCAAAAAAATTATTATTCATGAAATGGTTCATATGATTTTCATGTCGGAGCAGTGCTACAGAAAATGTTATCAAGTACATCGATTATTATTATTGATCAAAATATTGTTATTCAGAGCTCAAAGTTATTTCCATATACAATAAATTAAGATGAATTTCGGTAAAGTTGAAATGGTTGATATGATTCTCATGTTGGGGCAGTGCCATAGCAACTGTTTATTAGACAGTGGATCCTATGCTGTCGAATATCCCGAAAGAAGACATCTACATAAGTCGAGTTTTCGCAGCCTTTTAAACAGATTTGTAGAGACAGGAGATTTCAAGTATAGAAAACAGGAGGGGATAAAATCGGCCACTAACGAAGGCAAGGAGTTCGAGGCTTTACTGCATGTAACTGAAATCCACACACAAGCCAAAGGAAGCTTGGTATATCCTGTAGTATAAGTGAGCGTTCAGCTCAAGGAATCTTCAAAAACAATAAGTATCATGCCTACCACATTCAGATGCACCAGGCGCTTACCGATAGCGATTTTGAAAACCGTCTGAATTTCTGTAACTGGGTTTCCAAATTGAACAGAACCCTACATTTTTTGAATTTGTTTTATTCAGTGATGAAGCAACCTTCCATAATTCCGGAGCCGTCAATAGGCACAATTTTCATCATACGACTGTAGAAAATCCAAGTATTATAAGGGAAATAGACAATCAACACAGGTGGTCATTGAATGTCTGGGGAGCAGTAATCGGCAATCATGTTGTAGGCCCTCATTTTTCAATTTAGATGGAGCTGCATATTTGAATTTCATTCAGGATATTCTTCCTGGAATGTTAGCAGTGTTACCTACAGAAATACGAAATGAAATATGGTTTCAGCATGATGGAGCACCCGCTCATTATTTTCGTCCTGTGAGGGATTTACTGGATCAACAGTTTCCAAATAGATGGATTGGTAGGGGCGGACCGACAAGATGGACTGCTAGATCACCAGATCTCACCAAAATAGATTTTTTTTGTGGAGATACTTAAAGGGAATCATGTATGATGAAGTTCCAACAACAGCAATATGCGAGAGAGGATTGTGATTGCTTTCCGAAGCATTACTCCAGCCATGCTGATGAGGGTTAGTGGGTCATTAAACGATCGGATCGCTTTGTGTTCCAGAGAAGGCGGACGACATCTCTTGGATCATTAACACATTTTTGCGCGCATGTTCTAGGGGAACAGCGTGCTATCGTTTTGTCCAAATGTCTGTAATTTTGGATGATTGAGCCGAAAATGGTCTCAATCGACTAGGTTGGACTCACTGATGACGAATCCGGTGTCAAAATCGATTCTGTCCGGTCGGCCGGCCGGCCGGCCGGTTGGCCGTCCGTAGACACGATAACTGTCGAACGAAGCGAGCTAGCGACTTGAAACTTTCAGGGTAGGTCGCGCATTGGAATGCCGCGGTTAAGTTCGTTAATGGGCCAAATCGATAGAATAGTTTCGGATTTATAGGCATTTGAAGTTTTGAAGTTATTTATTTTTTATTTCAGAAACTACTTAAGCGATTGGATTCAAACTGGGCAGTTTGGTGGAGTATAACGACGCGCAACTTTGAGCCAAATTTCGTCAAGATCATATTGTCAATAATTTCATATTTCATATTTTTTTCGGGAACCATTCATCATATCCAAAAAAAATTATACTCACACTTTGACCTTCTAATTTCACAGCAGTGTACTAAATTTCAGCTCGATACGATCATAAGTTTTGGAGATATCGGGAAAAAATATGTCAAGTTTCGAGGTTTTCTTCTCGATATCGTTGATTTTTTTGGTATTACTCGAGAAATACTGATTCAGTCCTGATTAAACTTCACAGCTAGTTTTAAGATGCTGAAAGACAACTTTGTGCAAAATTTCGTGATAATCGGGTAATTAGAACAATTTGAAAAAAAAAATTTATATGATTTTTTCATCATATCATCCTCATTAAATTCTGTATGAAACTTCGAACTGTTATTTTCGATGAAGTACTGGATTTCAATTCGATCTGGTCTGTATTTTTGGAAATATTGGAAAAATAAAATTTTGATTGGGTATATCTACGGAATCATTGGGTGGATTTTACCCATTCACGAATTCGGCCTTCGTAATTAAGGTCCAAACCTTCTCTACAAATATCGAGTTTCTAAGTTGTTTCTTTCGGAAGTTATTGTGTTTACGCAGTCGGCCGTTAGGCTGACCGTAAACACAATAACTTCCGGAAGAAACGACTTAGAAACTCGATATTTGTAGAGTAGGTTTGGGGCTTAATTACGAAGGTCGAATTCGTGAATGGGTAAAATCCGCCCAATGATTCCGTAGATATACCCAATCAAAATTTTATTTTTCCAATGTTTCCAAAAATACAGATCAGATCGAATTGAAATTCAGTACTTCATCGAAAATAACAGTTCGAAGTTTCATACAGAATTTAATGAGGATGATATGATGAGAAAATCATATAAATTTTTTTTTTCAAATTGTTCTAATAACACGATTATCACGAAATTTTGCATAAAGTTGTCTTTTAGCATCTTAAAACTAGCTGTGATGTTTAATCAGGACTGAATCAGTATTTCTCGAGTAATACCGAAAAAATCAACGATATCGAGAAGAAAACCTCGAAATTTGACATATTTTTTCCCGATATCTCCAGAACTAATGATCGTATCGAACTGAAATTTGGTACGCGCGCACGTTCAAATTCGTTGCTGAAGCGGTCATCTACATTGAACATGCGCGCAAAAGTTGCTGCCTTCACGGCAGTGCTTTTTGAAATTTTTATTTGTCTGTTTCAACCCCCGTTTGTTTTATATCCAATATTTGAATAAAATATTTCGTTCTGATTTCGTTTTTCGTTTCTGCTGGACGCAGGAGTGAAAAAAGCCCTTTGGATAGTTCTGAAAAAGTGTAAGGTTTTAAACTGTGAACATCATCATGGAAACAATACGGGGTCTTACGGTTGAAAAAATCGAGAAAAAATAATTTGAAATTCTTCATATTTGGACATTGATAACGGACACCCTGTATAAAAGAGGTTGATCATTTAGGAACGATGACTAGGCAAATTCTTAAGTTGAAAGAAATTCTGATCAAATTCATGTTTCCATCGCTTCTGGAAATCGGTAGAGGGTTCTACCGAACTACTGTTTCGTAGAAATTTTGTACTTTTTTCTGAATAAGATCCATACCTTTGGAAAAATATCCCTAATCTTTTGCGTCATGATAGAGGTATTGAAGAGCATTCAAATTATGCGAAAATATAAGGGGTTTTCCATTTAAAAAATCATTCATTTGTTGAATGATTTCTTTCGGAACAGTCTGTATATCAGAAAATAAATTCATGAGATGCAGAACTGAAATTACAAAGGGAATGCTTTCCAACTAAATTTCTAAAACGTTTGGTTTGGCAGCTATGGAAGCCTAACGCACTATTGCAGGACCCTGAATAACATTCTCACCAATATGACCCTTAATCCTATAGTATGTGATTCAGTCGCAACAGGCTTCGACACGGTCTTTTCATAAAACAGACAAAGTTGTTTGATGGCAAGTAAGGTAAGTAGTACTGCTCGTTTAGTTGCAATGGCTGAGAAACGTGAAAGGTGTTCTTTATCAGTCCTAAAATGGCGAAACATCATTAATCATGCAATAAAGTTTCCAGAAATTTGGACAGTAGTTTATTAGAATCTATCAGTACATTGCCAACGTTTCGAACCTTTCGTGGTTCCTTTTCAAGGCTCGTATTTAATTCAATTCTGAATGTGGCTGGTAAAATGGAACATTCATTTTCTCTCTGTGACCGACAGTCGAATAACTCCGATTTGACTTCCAAGAAGTATTCAGGTGAAAGTCAGATCGGAGTTATTCGACTGTCTGTCACAGAGAGAAAATGAATGTGTTTTTTTACCAGACACATTCTGAATCAAATTAAATACAAGCCTTGAAAATGAACCACGATAGGTTCCTAACGTTGGCAATGTACTAATAAATTCTAATGAACTACTGTCCAAATTCCTGAGAATCTTCATTGCATTTATACACATGGACGATCAACAAAATCATTAATCGTGTTGACAATAATCTTGTTGGAGTTTTTTCCTGAAACGAGATGAGTACATTCTCGGAGATATTGAGAATAAAATATGTCAAATTTCGTGTTTTTTTCTCGGAGCTATTGATATTTCCAGAATAACTTAAAAAATACTTAGCCGATGATTACTCAACTTGACAGTTATCGAGAAAAAGCAGATGAACAATTTTTTGCCACATTTGGTGATGATGATGTCATCTGAACAATTGGAAAATTTCAATATTTTCTGAGTTCCAATTGAAATTTTTCATTTCGATTTCCGAAAAAAATTTATTTCCCACTAAGAAACAATTATCAACTCGATCGATACCTCGATATTTGGCAATTTGGATATAGGGATGATTAAAATATTCTTACTTGCGATTTTACGAAATTGGAAATATATGAAATTGGAGTTCGGATATATTTGAAGATGGTCATTTTTTGAAAGTTTAAGATTGGCCGACTATAAATACAATAACTCTGCAGAGAAATGACTTAGAAATTCGTGAATTTTGGGTGAGGTTCGATAATGAATGCACAAGCTCCGTCTAATTAATATTTCAGTAGAAAAATGCATTTGAAATTTGGTCATCTCAATATTTACTAAAATGTAGACACAATCGGGTCAAAACTCAGCACGTGGATATACGATGGTGATAACCTCGCATTCAATCATCAAATCTATGGGTCATTTCAAGAGACAGAGTACTTCGTACAAACCCTTCCATCAATTTCATGAAACAAACTGTAAACAAATCCATAATTATTAAGTGATATGGAATCACTCGATGCTCTCGAAATGCAGTATCCAGAATTCCTGAAATACCTCTGGTCCGCGGTCTAAAATGACTTCTCATATTCAAATGGAATTTGGTGGGTAGTTGCTCAGATGGAGAACATTAATATGTTTTTAGTGATACGATCCTATCGGAATTTTTCATCAGTTTGAGATTGGATCGGTATTTTTTGAGTTATCAAGGAAACAATATCTTGAGAAACTTTTCCAGAATATTTGGGTTTTTTTCCTGGAAATATCCAGATTCCAGGTCTTCTGCTCAAGAACTTGGAGCACATATGACCTGATGGCTGGTTAAAAAAAGTGAAATCGACGCTAGAGTTTTCATCATTGTGCCGAATTTATTCGCTGAAAACCAGTTTTGGCACAAAATTCAGAATATTTTGATAAAATAGTTACGGTCTTGTACCCTCGCACAAGTGTGCTAAAATTAATTTCTTCGTATTTATATTATAATTTCTTTTTGATAATAATAATAAATGTCTTTATTTCACTAGAAATCTTAAGGGCAAGTTCACCCGAAGGTGCTCTACTACTCAACCCTTGTAAAAAAAATGAAAGAATATAAAGAAAAAAAAGAGTACATCAGCAAGAAAAATTCACAGAGATAATCAATAAAACATGTCGACGAGGAATCGAGGAGATAAGTTTTCAACTTTTTCTTGAACCTAGTTTGATTTAATGAGTTGAATTCCGTTATACAACTTGTAAATATTGTAACTGAAACTTCTTTCAAAAGTGGATCTCCTGTGATGAGGACAATATACTATATATCGGCGATGTATATTGTTTATATATTATGAACGAAAGCTCTGTAAACCAATTCATAGTAGAAATAAGTTGGGCTCCTCTTCAAAATGATATTATAAAAGGTACAGAGAGCGTAATACTCAAAACCAATCCTCATCGGAAGCCAACTCAATTCTTCCTACTTATGTGATACATGATCATACTTCCTGATTCCATAGATGAACCTAATACAGTAGTTCTGCACATGCTGGATCCGCCCCAACGTTTCCTGATCAAGACAAAAACTAAACACAGGTGAATAGTAAGTGAACTGGGACAATTCCAAAGTCTCGCACAGAACCTTTTTAGTATGAAAGGGCAGGTACGACTTATGTGGATACATCAATCTCAATACTCCATAGGCCCTACGAACTACACTCAATACGTGTTCACGAAATCTCACAGAATGGTCCAAGATCAAACCCAAGTCTCTTGCGCTGTTAGCAAATTGAATAGAATTATTATTTATTGTATTCTTTAATAATGATTTTCTTCCTAGTCGAACCGAATACTAGAGCAAACGATTTTTTTGTGTTCAAATTTAATGAATATTTTGAGGCGATGTCCGCCAGTACATTAAGATCATTTATTCTCAATGTTGCGTTATAAATGTAACTCATAAAGTTTGCCTGTTCTGACGTTTGGGTTGGACACTCAAGAGAACCTTTTTGAAAACTCCCGCACTCATGAACGTACCACCACTCTCTGCCATCGCTTCCTAAACTCCCGCATTCCTCCCAAATCTGCAATTTCCACATCCGTTATCAAAATAACTATTCCTTCATTATTTCAGCCGATCATTTCCCAATTAATCTCAATCCAATTCGAAAAATAGAAGAACCTCAAGCCACAAAGAAACGGAAGACAATGAATCCATCCGACTCGTTTCAAGCACCCCCGAAACGCCGATGACGTTTGACAAATCGATTTTTAACGATGTTTCCTTCAATTAAAAAAGAGAATAGGGTCGTCTCCGATTATTTTTCAATTTTGAACCGGGCTCCGGACCACGTACGCCTCTACGTCGTCAACGGTGACGGCAATTTCGCCTGCATTCATTAATAACCGGAAGAGACACTTTCGACGCTTCCGGACAAGTAGACCGCCGAATGGCCGGCATGTAATCCGGAACGAAACAAATGACTGAATATGGAGAAATCATTTGTTCTTGTCCGTTTCGTAGTGCGGGGTGATTTGATTTTATTTTTCGACTGTAACGATCGTGCGATTCTGGAGATGTGTGGGAGCGGTTGTATGGAGTTCAGCCAAGGGTTATTCGGGAATTTTCTGAGGGTAGATTGATTGGAAAACATTTTTTCCTCAAGCATTGGTTCGCTTATATTCAGGAACAAATGGCTAGATTGATTCGTTTAGTGTACAGTAATCTGGATATTTGACAGCTGGAGAATAATATTAGGAGACTTTTCATATCGAAAAACGAAGTAAAACGCAATATTTTTGAGATCTTTAACTAACCTAAGCCACAATCAATCCTAGAGATGAATGATCTTCGACGTTCAGAAGCGAAATATACGTGAAAAATACTCATAAAATAACACCAGGAGCAGAGCAAATTTCAATCGTTGCAAAATGGCGAATGAGCGGGGTCTGAAAGCTGTGTCGTGGATGAGGTTTCTTTGAAAATATTTGGAACAGTCGGAGAATCACGTTCTACCTGTCTCGTAATTTCCTTTCAGAGTAGTCAAAATGTCGCCCTCGTTATTCTATTTCAATCAGATGCAAGGATTCGGTTAAACATATTTTATTTTCAAAAGTATGAAAACAATAGTACATTGTTTACCGCGGGTAGGAAAAGCCTAACATTCCTGGACGACTGTGAAGATTGCTAAGTTGAGGCCCAAGCTGAGATTAAGCATACAGAGCCCAGGAATGTGGCTTTTCCTACGACGTGAACACACTATTTTTACGCAAATCGTTCAAAACAGATATCAATTAATCTTGAAAAAGTCGCGAATTATTTCATTCATGAACAAATGGTGCTTTGAAATTCGAAATTAAATTGGTTGCGTAACTATGGAAAGGTTTAAATGTCGAGTTATCAAATTTGACGCATATAAATTCAACTGCTGGTGTTTCCGAAAACAAAACAGTGTAAAATGAAAAGTGATGATGAATTTTTCATTTTTGAAGACTCCTTCAGAGCTAGTTGAGGTAGTGAATACTGCTTTATTAGAATTAAAATATAAATAAATTCCTTTTAAAAAACGTGTTTCCAATCATTTATGTAGAACACTAACAACTGTAAGGAAATGTCATTTCCTTACAGTGAGAAAATGAATATTTCCTAACAGTTGGGAAATCATGACTTTCTCATTGAGAAATATTGTCTGGAATATCAAAATTTCTTAGCGATTTGCGAAAAAGTAATTTCTAGACTGACAGGAGCATCGAAAAGTCCCATTTATTCATTTAGCAGTTTTCAATTGTTGCAAAATGGCGCATGAGCTGGTCGGACCGCTCACCATGTTGAATGTGAGATTTTTTACATGCTTACAGTCGAAAATCGACGTTCTTCAATTAACCTATCAGCTTTATTCCGCAACTTTCTTCCAGAAGAATTGAAATGTTGCCTGAATTTTTTCATTTCAATTAGTATAGTATAAATGTTCACAGGGTGTACAGGGGCTATTGAGCTTTATGACAAATTTTGGCGGACGTTAACTCCGATCACTTTTTACATTGTAATTCTGAAGCCATTGTTTCGATTCGTTCCCGTTCATTAATTAGAAGCAGTTGGAAAAAAATTATTTAAATACTCAAAGTAGAAGAAGACAAATGGAAATACCGGCTTTATGGCAACATATGTTATTTTTATTACTCATTTGGAACACCAGGTGACCCCGCTTTAGTAGAAGCCATTCGCCCCTTGAGGGAGACTCCAGCCAAGTTGCCAACATCAAAATTTTACACAATTTTCATTACATGGGAAGGAAAATGTCAGAACGAATTCATCATGTTGAGGTATTTATAAATATCCGTAAACTGCACCCCTGCTCCACAAGCCATGTAATAGGGTTCAAATATCGATAGTTGTACAGATCATGTCTGACTGGCTGAAAGTTATGTTGGAGCTCTTAATTCACGTCATTAATGTCATGGCCTAACCGAAAGAGATACTTCCGGACAAGAATACCACCAAATTCAATCCAGAGCGCAATAAATGACGGAAGATGGAGAAATCATTTGTTCTTGCTCGTTTCGCTGTGCGAGGTGATTTGATAATGTTGTTCGTCTGTAACGACGGTGCGCCACTGGAGATGTGTGAGAGCGTTTGTATGGAGTTCAGCCAAGGGTTATTCTGTATTTTCCTGGTGGCACATTGATTGGAAAATATTTTTTCCTCAAGCGTTGGTATTTGGAAATAAATGGGGTGATTCATTCGGTTGGGAGTACGGTAATCCTTCAGCTGGCGAATAATAATAAGATTTTTGATAAACTTGTCATATCGAGAGATGAAGGAAACGCATGTTTTAGAACTTTTACTATTATTCAAGATGTTCTGAGAGTTAGAAGATAAACTTTTGCAGACGTTATTTGTGCTTATTCTTAACATTCAATTCCTACAACCACTGATCCAATTGTTTCCGTTCATAAGATATAAGTCCAGCTTAACAAAACTTCGATTGCCAGATCAAGGGCCTTATTGTCAATAAACAGTATTATTATTAATATTATTATTATTATACTCAAGTTACAAGTAGAATGACAAACGGAAATACCGATGGTATGGCAATTAGTGTCATATTCATTATTTGTTAGAAACAAGTATACACCAACCAACTTTAGTATACACAGTATTTAGTGCATAATTCCGATATTGAAAACAACAGGTTATCTTGCTCCAGAAAAGGCTTTTTGCCTAATAGGAGTCTTCTCAGTTCAAGTTGCCAATTCGAACATTTTCAAAATTCTATATCACTTGGGAAAAAAACATTTAGAACGAATTCATTATGTTGGGGTTCGTTTTATTTATAAATATTCCTGAACTTTGGTTCGGCTCTTCAATCGAAGTAATTGGTTCCAAATATCGATACTTGTGAAGAAATTATCTGGTTGGCTGGAAGTTGTTTTTTAACAGAAAAAAAATCATACTGTAAACAACATTAGTGACCTTGAATCTTGACTGAGAGCATAGTTAGAATCCTATATGCGCAAAGATAACTAGACTCAATACAAAATTCACATTATTCTTATACGCATCAGTTCACTTCTCTTCCATTGAAGAAAAAAAAACTTTAAAATAGTATAGTAACATTGATTCTGAAATATAGCAGAATTTCTACTGAGAGTAAGTAAAATTGAAACGAATATAGCACTGTCTTTCAGCATAACTTTTTGAACTTTCCTAGAAAATTGTATATACTCATTGTAAGTATAAGAATATTAAAACCAAGAATAAGTATGAATACATTAAGCCCACAACCATTTGTTTTGAATTATGTCGCTACTTGAATGAAAAATCATCTAGTATCTCTCCAAGTATAGTGATGCTCATAACAGTTTAGATGTGCCTATTCTTGATAAAATGCTAAATTATCATTCATTAAATAATACAGATTTTTCTTCAATAATATAGCTTCTTCTGGAATAACTTTTCAGAATATATTTCAATGTTAGTATATGTTACTATGATTATAGTAAGATTTAAATATCGAAAGATATTATATGAAGAGATTTCAGAACAATTTATATTATCATGAAAAAATAGGTATTATTCAATGATTGCATTAATTACATATGAATTAGACTAGTATGAATTCAAAAAGTCATCATTGTTTCAACACTGAGCCCACAAAAATTGAACCAATACTACTTTTTGAAATGTTCAACTATGTGAAATTGGACCAACAGGTCCTACATTCCTGAAAGTGAAATTAGAAAATTTCTTGTTCAAGAAATTTTTTTTTTAAAAGGTATGGTTGTGAATATAGGTTCCAATGAAATCACACAACGCTGAACTTTTAACATATTTTTCTATTTTTTCGATATCAAGATGAATTAAGGAATTCATAGCACAAATATGCTTGCTGAAAAACACTAAACATAATCATATCATATTCCTAACGTTGTGCTGATTAATGTTTTATGCTCATAAAAAAATTCATAAATGCTACCTTTAAAATGCACAGGATTAATTTCATATTATGCTAATTTTTGTGACCATACTTAAGATAGATGATTGTAATGCAAAATTTGGGTCTTCCTATAAAAAAAGGAGGGGAATCAACACAAGGGAGTATTATGGTAATATTCTTATTCATCCTGTATTATATGGGTCAGGTCCATCGCAAATTCGACATGAATTTAAAATATGCTGAGGAACATACAGATTTCTCCTTGATTTTTTTTCAGTTTTCTATGAATGTAAGACTTTCTCCTATACCAAGTGTAGCGTATTCTCTTGAAATAGAGCTAGTTAGGACTGTATGTTTTCTGAAGGATGTTGCGTAAAAAAATTGTGAGCACAAAATTATCAGGAATCAGTAGATAGATTGCCAACTCATAAGACGCCTTACCTTTTGTTGCAGTTGGGGGTGGCTCGTTCCTGAGTTTCGTTGACCTGGAGGGATCCCTCAAGTTGAACTTGACTGGGGCGAATCTTGATAAGAAGTGTCTGTTTCACTTTACAAGTTGGGAGTTCTTGTCCTTGAACTAATTCACTTAAAACTAAAACTTAACTAACGAAATTGTTTATTGCGGTTGCGGTTATTCACTTGGAATAAATAGAAAAAAATGTCTTTATAGCGGTTCGAGAATTCCAATAATTTTCACTAGCGTGAGTTCCGAAGAAACGATCTCATTCAAAGTGTTTATGCGAAGTGTTTTTTCATCATTCATTCAAAAACTGCTCTAGATGGAACATTTTGTCTTGGAAGGAGATGAGCGACGAATTCGAATATGCTAATCGCCTTTAGCTTCTTATAAAGCGTAATATAAGTCGGCAACCCACAATACGCAACCATGAAATTTGTGCTGCAGACCCAACATCCTCCCAACTCGAAAGAAGGAGAAGAAAAAAAAAAAAAAAAAATCGAATACGCGAAAGAAAAAAAAACATCAACGATGAGATAAATTGAAAATTTCAAAGAATGTTGAGATCTTCAATGATAATTGAGAAAAATTAGATTTGGCGTAAAAACAAAAATTAAAGATAAAAATAAACAAACAAAAAGAGCGAAAGAGCATATGTTGTCACCTTAAGAGGATGGTAAGGGACATAGTTTTACCAAGGGTCTGTCAAATATACCTTTATTGGTTTTTACAGTCGCAACACGGGCTACGGTGTCCGGTCCAGGGTGAAGTTGAATTATTCTCCCCATCGACCAACTACCTGGAGGATTTTTGTCATCTTTTATTAAAACAACTGAATCAATTTTCGGTGTTTCTTGGTGAGATAACCATTTCGATCTTTGTTGTAAAGTGTGAAGGTACTCTTTGGACCAGCGGTTCCAAAAATGTTGATGCATACGTTGTATCAATTGCCAACGATTGAGTCGGTTCATCGACAGATCAGTCATATCAGGGACGGGTAAACCGCATAGCGGTTCCAACGTGAGGAAATGTCCCGGCGTTAGAACATTCACATCATCAGAATCTGAGGAAACTGAATTTAGAGGGCGAGAATTCAATATAGCTTCTATCATGCATAGAAGGGTTGAAAACTCCTCATATGAAAGGATTTGTTCACCCAAGACACGTTTGAGATGCGACTTTACAGATTTCACACCTGCTTCCCAAAGACCACCCATGTGAGGGGCCGAAGGCGGATTAAAGTGCCACTCTATAGACTCACAAGAGGCGGCGTCGCGTAAGAAATTCTTTATTTCCCTGAAGGCACCAACGAAGTTGGTTCCACAATCACTATAAATGTGATGGCACCGACCACGCCGAGCAATAAAACGTTGAAGGGCGGCTAGAAAAATGTCTGAGGATAAGTCCGATGCCAATTCTAAATGAATGGCCTTTGTACTGCAACAAACAAACAAGCAAATATATGCCTTTGTTGTTCTAGTTCCCCGATGTCGGTTCATCGAAATAGCGTAGGGGCCAGCGTAGTCTACTCCCACATGCGAAAAGGCCTTAAGTTGAGAAACCCTGAACTTTGGTAAATCTGCCATCGGAGGCTGAAAGGTGTGAGGATTCGAGCGGAAGCATCTCGTGCATTTTGAAATGCAAGAAAAAATTGCCCTTTTTGCGGACAAAATCCAAAACCGTTGAGCTAAGAGAAATATCAATGTTCTTTGACCAGCGTGTAAATATTTCTTATGATGAAATTCTATTATCTTCGACGTAAGAAGGCTTTTACATGGCAGAATCATGGGATGCTTGGCTTCATAATTGAGGTCAGAATGTCGGAGTCTACCACCCACACGTAAGATTCCGAAACTGTCCAAGAAAGGATTAAGTCGGCGAAGAGGTTTTGGAAATTTCTTTGAACTAAATTCCCTTGAAAAATAAATGCGCTGTGTCGTTTTCACCAAACTCAACAAAGAATGGTTCAGTTCCTGTGAAGTTAACCAACCGAATTTTCTTAATGCTTTGGGGCTTTGTATATTGTGTTTGAATCGCAAAACAAAACACAAGATGCGAATAATTTTCGATAGCGAGGAATAATTTTGAATGAGGTTGTAAATCTCGTCAAAAGGTGGTTCGGTGGCTAGAAACGAGAATGGTTCGTCGGTTGTCTCTTCTGAGAACATTTGCTCCTCATCAGGAGATGGCGCAAAGTTTTGAAATTCGCTGGTGGAACAAAGAACTGGAGGTCCACTGAACCACAAGGAACTCTTGCAAAACTCACCAGGAAGCAATCCCCTAGAGCCTGCATCAGCAGGATTTTGTTTAGTTTCAACATACAACCACTTAGCTAAGGGAATTGTATTCTGAATCATTGCAACCCTATTGGCTACAAACACTGGCCATTTATTAGGTTGACCCTTAATCCAACAAAGAGTAATTTGTGAGTCTGACCATGCGCATACTTTTGAGAAGGAGACTCGATTTTTTAAAGTTTTCAACAGATACGACAAAAGTTTTGCCATTAAAACGGCGGCGCAGAGTTCTAGTCGTGGTATAGTTACCCTCCTCAATGGTGCCACCTTTGTTTTGGAGCACAGAAATTGTGGGGATATTTTACCATCTGCAATAATGCGGATATAAGCAAGTGCGCAATATCCCTTCTCAGAGGCGTCGCAAAATCCATGTAATTCGTATATGGTTTCGGAGCTTCCGAGCATAACTTGTCGTGGGATTTTGATGGATGATAAGTGTGAAATCTCCGACTTATATCGCTCCCATAAACGAATGATGTCTGCAGGGGGTTCATCATCCCATCCTATACCTGTTGCCCATATGCGTTGAATCAAGTTTTTTAGAAAAAATGTCACAGGACCTAGAAATCCAATAGGATCGTAAATCCTGGCTAATTCTGATAGAAGATGGCGTTTAGTACACATTCTATTGAAAATGCGTACCTGGAAGTGAAATGCGTCTAGGGAAGGATGCCACTGCATGCCTAGAATCCTTAAAGAAGCATCTTCGTCGATGGATTCAAAGCATTTTTCATTTAAAGACAGATGCGTGGAAGGAAGATCTGACAATATAGGTAGATGATTTGAAGAAAATTTCCTTAATTCAAATCCACCTTTCCTCATAAGAGTTTCCAATTGAGATCGCAAGGTCTTAGTTTCCTCTACAGTCGAGCAACCACTCACAATGTCGTCCACATATGTGTCCTCTTGAAGGGCTCGCACAGCGAGAGGAAAATCAGCTCCTTCATCCTTCACCAGCTGTTGAAGTGTTCGAAGAGCTAGGAATGGCGCACTTGAAATTCCATAGGTCACAGTGCGCAATTCAAAATCCTGAATATCTTCATCAGGGGAAAATCTCCAGATAATCCTCTGGTAATTACAATGCTTCGGATCCATTAATATCATCCGATACATTTGTTTTATATCTGCACAAAGGACATAATTATGCAGACGGAAGCGAAGTAAAATGGACACTATGTCCTGTTGTAGTTTTTTACCGGTGAATAAATGGTCATTCAACGATGATTGGGTAGAGCCAGGACACCTACTCGAAGCGTTGAACACTACTCTTATTTTTTTATTGGATCCCTCACCTTTGAGGACTCCGTGGTGCGGAAGATAATATGAATGCGCTGGAACGTTAGTTCCGTCAACCTCCACCATATGTTTCTCTTCCAAATATTCCCTCAGGAATTCTCTATACAAATTGTGTAATTGAGGTTGTTTCGTCAAGCGTCGTTCCAGATTCAAGAATCTTGAAATAGCTAAGTCTCTACTTCCAGGAAAAGTGGGTAAACCTTTGCAGAATGGAAGAGATACAATATACCTCCCTTCGGAGTTGCGTTGTTGGGTGGACTTGTATATGCTCTCGCATATATCATCTTCGTTACATGCGTCTTCAAATCCAGAAGGAACATTTTCAAGTTCCCACAACCTCTGTAAGCTTACGTTCAAGCTCTGTTCTTGTGTGGAGGTGAAAAATGAAGAAGTGATGTTCTCACTTGTATTTATTTTACCCATGATGATATAACCAAATATTGACTGAATAGCGTCAAGTCCATTGACATCACCAGAAATAACGTCGCCTCTAATAATTTTAGTGAACACATCCGCTCCCAGCAATAAATCGATTTTGCCAGGTTTATAAAAACGCGGATCTGCAAATTTAATATTCGATAAATGTTGAAAATTCTCTGCGATAATTTCACATCGAGGCAGATCATCGCTTATCTTTTCTAAAATAATGGCGTCGGTAACCAAAAGTGGTGCCGAATTATTCACAGGGCGCATGGACAACGTCACATATCCAGAATGTGAGTCTGTCTCCATGGAATTCAAACCTTGAATTTTAACATCCATTCGATTTTTAGGGAGACCCAGTATATTCGAAGCGCGTTTTGAAATAAATGTCATCATAGATCCGCTATCTATTAAAGCTCTCATAGAATGAAAGTATCCGCGGTTATCACAAACCTCCACCAACGCGGTAGCTAACAAAATCCCAGTGGGTTTTTTCAAAATTCCGGTGGCAGATACAATAGCCTTAGAATCAACTTCTTTTTCTAAGGAAATTTCATTCGTTACAAAATTATTTGAAGATCCGGAAAAAGTACCAAGGTGCAAAAGAGTGTGATGTCTTTGTTTACATTCACGACAAGTATTAATGGATTTACAATCCCGCAAAGTGTGAATTGAACTCAAGCAATTAAAGCAAAGTCGAGAACTTCTGCAAAACATATGACGTTCTTTCGGAGTTTTCTTTAAAAAGGAAGGACATGCAAAAATCAAATGAGCCCCTCTGCATAACGAGCAGTTCTGCGACCTTATATTCTCGTTGGTACTAGAGAAATGTGAATTTATTCTTCTATTACTACCCGATGACTTCTGAAGAATTGAATTTTTATTTTTATCTAAAGAGGGTGAGGATTTCAAGGTTTCTATGGCGCTACAATATTTTCTCAGAAATTCAGTAAGACTCTCATAGCGTGGAACTTCATCAGAACCATATTCAATTTCAAACTTTGTTACTAAAGAATGATCTAAGCGTTTAAACATCATTTGGAGTAAGATGAAATCCCATTCATCTACTGGAAATTTCAAATGTTTAAGTGCGGCTAAATTTTCATTGAAGGTATCAAGCAGGTTTCGTAAGGCTTCAGCATTATTAGCATTTACTTTAGACACACTTTCTAATGCGTCCCAATGAGCTTGGGCTTGTAAGCGTTTATTCGAATAACGTTTCACTAGCGATTCATAAGCGGTTTTATAATTATCTCGTATCATAGGTAAAGTGCGTACCAATGACAAAGGTTGGCCATCTAGCGAGGAAATGAGATAATTAAATTTTTCAATTTCTGACAAACTTTGATTGTTATGAATGAGAGCATCAAACAAATCCAAAAATGTTGGAAATTTCTTAAAATCTCCATCAAATTTTCCAATTTTGATCTCAGGAAGTCTGATATTAGGATTACTAGCGGATGCACCAGGTATTAAAAAAGAGCTACGAGATGACACATGGAAGCCAGTTTCTGTAGCATCAAAAAGTTCCGAAAAAATAGTTTTAACTTTGAAGAAATCATTTTGAAATTGTGCGCGAATGATCTCTTCTGCTGGCAAATCCGCAGAATCATCAGATAATAAAGTGGAAACAATATTTTGATGTTGTTTGTTGAAATCCTCCCGGAGTACATCAATTTCTCCAAAACGAATACGAAAATGCGTGCGCACTGATTTATCGGTCTTAGCTTGAACAGCTAAGTCCTTCAAGGTTGACATTTCAGAAATACAAACATTTCGCGAAAAGTTTGCCTTCTTGAATCGGGAATCAGTCATGATTTATTATTATTTAGTGAACAAATTCCGAAACAACAATGAATTAATAGAAGAGAGAGAGAGAGAGAAAGTACCTATTCAGAAGCCAAAGAATGAAATTAAATTCTCAGGCTCATTGCGAGCGAATGAAGATTGAGATATGTAGGCACGTGACGTGCGCAAAATACGAATTTAACAGAAATGGCGATTTGAAAATTCAGCCAATTTTGACTATGAAAGAACACGATAAAATATTGGTTACACTATATTCGAGAAGAAATCTTGCGTAATCAAGAATGCTTCTAGAAATATTTTAGGCGTGTTCGATTCTCCAAATGTATTTTGAGAATTAATATGCACAAAAACCCTCCGGCCACGAAAAAAAAAATGGCGATTTGACAGACCCCTGAAAATAAGGAATTCACAACGAAATCGCCCAAAGGGCATCAATAAGCCAAAGAAAAAGGCCCGAAGGACCAAAAAATGTAGCGTATTCTCTTGAAATAGAGCTAGTTAGGACTGTATGTTTTCTGAAGGATGTTGCGTAAAAAAATTGTGAGCACAAAATTATCAGGAATCAGTAGATAGATTGCCAACTCATAAGACGCCTTACCTTTTGTTGCAGTTGGGGGTGGCTCGTTCCTGAGTTTCGTTGACCTGGAGGGATCCCTCAAGTTGAACTTGACTGGGGCGAATCTTGATAAGAAGTGTCTGTTTCACTTTACAAGTTGGGAGTTCTTGTCCTTGAACTAATTCACTTAAAACTAAAACTTAACTAACGAAATTGTTTATTGCGGTTGCGGTTATTCACTTGGAATAAATAGAAAAAAATGTCTTTATAGCGGTTCGAGAATTCCAATAATTTTCACTAGCGTGAGTTCCGAAGAAACGATCTCATTCAAAGTGTTTATGCGAAGTGTTTTTTCATCATTCATTCAAAAACTGCTCCAGATGGAACATTTTGTCTTGGAAGGAGATGAGCGACGAATTCGAATATGCTAATCGCCTTTAGCTTCTTATAAAGCGTAATATAAGTCGGCAACCCACAATACGCAACCATGAAATTTGTGCTGCAGACCCAACACCAAGAATAAAATCAACAATGGGATCTTCGGAGGTTACGAAATGTTTTCGAGTGTTATTCGATGCTAAAAAAAACCAAATGTAGGTACGGTTTTCACCAATATATGTAGATCCATAAGAATTACTATCAGAATAGGACACTACATGATTTTTTTAATTTTTGAAGATGCTATCCGATGTGAATATAGGTACACTCATCCTTGCATAATAAAATGACCTCTTTGTGGATTCGCGCATAGTGCAACAAATATAAGTATAGTTGTGTATACTGGACTGCACTCTATCTGCGTATAGAATATTTCAAGTATAGCCTGTTCTTGGGTGGAGCTGTACCCGAATTAATAAGAGATTTCCTGGATGTCAACGAAGATAGCTATGCTCAATGAACTCATTGCAACTATTTCATCAAAAGAATACTTACTTCGATTGAGAATTAATAATCTAGTTAGAAGAATTCGTTATTCTTGATTCAGTGCCAGGATTGGGCTACGAACAATTTTGAATGGATTTGTCTTGAGTTTTGCATTTTCTTTACGTAATAGAAAACGATTTTCAATGAATCTTTATGGTATTTCTTGCTATTGTACCAATAATATTCTCGTATTGAGAATACAAAATGTTCGATGAAATGTATCGTACTCTTGGAGAATAAGAATATCGGTATTTTAATTAATATTTTCTACTCCCAAGAAAAATAGTTTCAAGTGAAGTATGATAAAATTTAGATCCAGAATATTTCGTCAAGATTATCTTTATACTTAAATGTAAAGTATGATTTTTTTCCGTGTGGGCTTCTTATTTAGCATATAGTTCCTTCTAATGTTGTACAAACGGTATATGTACGGTAAATTAACTCAGTTATTGCGGTCTGTGGATGTCCTTTCAGTTAATAAGAAATGTTCGGTAGATTCTTGACAAAAAAGGTATTCAGGGTATTTGATTATTCAAACTGATGGAACTTTCGATTTAGTGAATAAAAGGAAACAATGACCACTTGCTGAAATTTCTCGTTGATGAACCGCAGGTACCATGAAAAATATGTTCGCTCGAATGACAGGAAATCTACAGCCTTTTCATTTACCATATTTCGTAAATACCCTTTTCACGTGCTAATGGTGGGGAACAGCGCGTTATCCTCTCGTCACAATGTCTGTCATTTACGAATTTTGAGCCGAAAATGATCTTAAACGATTGGGTTGAACACCCTGAAAAAAAATCTGGGGTCACATTCAATTCTGCCGTCCATCCAGCCGTCCGTCCTTATTTGCTCTCAATTCCAAAGGAGAGGACCTAGCGACTTGCCAGATCAGATTGAAAATCTGAATATTTCCGTTAAGTCCGTTAAAGGGTAGAATTGGTCGAATCGTGCCGGAAATAAGCTCACTTAAAATTTTGAGGTAAACCCCCCGATATCTCATAAAGAACTGAGCTGATCGGTTTGAAACTTTGCATGTAGTTTGAGATGTTCAACGCGCAACACACTGCAGAATTTTGTGTTGATTGGATGTTCAGGAATTCAAAAAATGTTCTTTTCAGAATTTTTCAAATATTGTCGGAAAACTTTCGTTTTCTCCGGAAATATTGATCATATTTTGATAGACCTCAAAGTAAGTATTCAAAACCAATGTTTTGAACGATTTGATACGATGTTAACGTTGGGAAATATAAGGAGATCAGTTTGTCTAATTTCGTTGTTTTTTGAAATTTTCACGTCATTTCAATAACTGAAGGAGTACAGATGCGACCACATCAAAACTTCTTAATTATTTGAAGAATATCAACGAGTAACTTACTGCACAGTTTTGTCCTGATTCAATCGTGAAAAGAAATTGTTTTTCGAAAACTATTATATATGAATATTTCACAACAGTTTCCTGAATTCTTAATTGATCTTATGTTAATTCTTGGAAATATCAGGAAATGATGTCGAATTTCGTTATTATTCGAAATTTTGAGAATTTTTTCCCAATATCTTGATATTTATCGACGCGATCAGATTAAAAAAACTTTTAATATACCGCGAAATCGATATTCGAAAACAGAACTTCAAACTTTAGTTCGATCCAGTATTCATTTTCAGAGATATTGAAAGATTGAGGTTAATTCTTCAATATATCAAGAAGAATAGACGCGAAAAAATTTGAGATACCGACATACGGGCGAACAGACGTACATAATTGAATTTGAATTTTGACCACGGGTTCTTCTTCATCAGTGTGTTCATACTGATCTTTCAAGAACGTTTTCGGCTAAAATTCGAAAATGATAGATAATTCCACGAAATGATAACGCGGTATTTCCCAGAGCAAGCGCGTAAAAACTACTTAAAAAGTATTATACTATTATAGTGGGTTTGGGGGTTAATTGGGAAGGCTGAATTTGTGAAAATTCAGAATCTCCTCAATGATTTCGTAGATATATCCGACTCTGTCCACCAATAACATCAAAGTGTCGTTCAAGAGTGATGATACGGTTGTCAAGTTGTGTTTTCCTAAATTTAAAGACAAAATACCTCTCATGATGATGTCCAGTATTATCTACAAGATGCCCTTTCTACAATGTGATGCATTCAAAGAAAGATTAGATGAACATCTGAAATCAGTCTCTGACCGATAACAAATGCTAAGACTGCTCTGGCTGAACATTTAAAAAGCACGGACCATAGGTTCGATTTCGAAGAAGTTTCATTTCTAGACAAACAATCATATTTATATAAAAGACTCCTCCATTGGGTGCTTCATATAATGAGAGAAACAAACAATTAACTTTAGACGTGATATTCAGAACTTGTATCAAGGCTATCACAATGTAATAAAGAAAAATTTTGGTGTCATTTTGAATGTTTATTTTGTCTCTATTCGTGATTCAAAAGAAACATCTAGGTGTTTTTATTATCTTTGTCTAAGCAACGATGTGAATACCTGTGTTTTTTCTATATCATGTAATATTATATCCCTATGTTCATTAAATATGTCTAATCGTCGGCCGAATTGAAAGTGTTTTTTTTACTTCTCCAGTACTCCCCGAAATCATTAAAAATAATAATGTATTAGATATAGAACTTAATGGATGAGCCTGATTCATCAGTACCTGGATAAATCCTGAAGTATTTTTGAATGGACGTGAGGAAAAATTTTACGAACAGCTCGAAATTTCAACCCCCACTTGTATCTAGAGTAAATTATGGTACAAAGAAGTGAAAAAAGTTCTACGAACAAAAGTTTTCTTACGTGTCTACAAAAGTGAAGTTCTGTAGGAGGACGGTAACATAAGAACAAGAATCCCTGCTTTTAATTAATCCCATCTCATATAAGATTAAACATTGTTATCATTTTTTTCTCAGGCAACCGTGAAAAATTAATTTTTACCAAGATAAACCTGAACTTTTTCAGCTGCGGCCGTTGTTTTGTGTAAATATTTCATGTTGAATCATCAGATAACTCTTCTCCAGCCTCACGTAGCAATGGCTCCTGTGAAGAAAAAAGGGGAACCAACAGAAGCAATAAAAGGTTCGTGCAAAACAAATAGCGTTCGGATTTTACGTCACGTTGTCCAGATAAATAGATTCCTTCTAACGATCGCAAATAAAACATTTATTGAATCTGTGTTAACTGAGCTGAAAAGGGCAGGAGTGGATAAGAATCTGAGGAGGTCAGTAAAGAAATAAATTGGAACTTGGAATAGTGTATTTTTTTGGATTATTATATTTTCCGATGGGAAATCCTCAGAATCTGAGATTTCATAAACGTCCATAGTTTTCAGTTCATGAAGTTATTGAAGAAAAACTAAACAATATAAAATTAAATTACTTGATCTGTTGGGGGAAAATAATAAGTGAGTTTAGTTCCCTTAACTTTCGTTGACAATTGTTATTTGGATGTAGGTACCTGAGAATCAAGAAATCATAAACGTGTCCAGTCTCCTTATTATGAAATTATGTTTTCAAAGAAAGGCTTATCTGAATAGATAAGCAAAGTGGTACTGTGCAAGTGCCGCAACGAAAAACTGTAGATTTCACATCAGAAGAGAAACTTTTTTGTATGCCATGTATGTTTTCAGGGCTTTAGATATTTGTTATAGATTGTCAAACATTTTTTTACACGTTTTTATCAATAACCAAGGTGACCAATAGTTTGAACTAAATGACATTAGATTGGCAAACTCTGAAGCGCTAATAAATTTCACTCGAAGTGAGTTTCTTCGTCTCATTGTTCAAAATTAAGACATTTTCGAGAAAAATAGCTTTCTATGAGCAATAATCTATGAATCTCCACCACTGGCTTGTCCAATTCATTCGAATAGGGTGCGAGAAAAAAGCTAACAATAGTATTAATCTTTTTACGAAAGCATACCGTCAGTTTCACAAAACTTTTGACTTCTGATCAACTCGTTGATTAAAGTTTGCATTCGATGGTTGGGTTGAAAATGAACTGAAATGTTGCACAGAATTTACTGTTGAATGACAATCAAACCCTTGATCTGGCAATCAAAGTTTTGTGAATCCGGTCGTTAGTCTCATAGCTAAGAATGTTTCTAGGATATTGGCAGAAAAACTTTAATTTCTTTAGCACCCTTTTCGAAAACAAATTTTCGGAGCGAAAAATGTACGAAAAAATTTCTACACTTTTCCAATGCAACACTTATTCAGGAGCAGCGTATATAACAAACCATTAAAAGGGGAAATATATATAAGGTGTATCTGAATAACACCGAAAAAATTTAGGTGGTGATTCTGTGATAAAAATTCAGGTGAGTATTTGGTAT
Organism: Myrrha octodecimguttata; assembly: GCA_958510865.1. Taxonomy (NCBI): domain Eukaryota; kingdom Metazoa; phylum Arthropoda; class Insecta; order Coleoptera; family Coccinellidae; genus Myrrha; species Myrrha octodecimguttata. Next base: position 40,211,915 of record OY294057.1, read on the forward strand.
AAAACCTTTTGAAAACCTCCCAACGGAAAAGTTACACCCCTCCAAAGATAAACAAAATAAATTGTTTTTCTTTTTTATTTACCCTGTTTATTAATCTGAAGAAACGAAATGTGGTGAATATTATTTGTCAGCGAAACTACACTTTTTGGAATATTTTCAACCCTGAACTATGCTCAGAAGGGGTTGAAATAGCCAACCCCTTAGAAATTTTTCTTACCATTTTTTTTTGAATGAGGATCAATGAAAAAAAAGTCTTATTCTTCACTCAGTATGCTTCATCTATTGTTGTCAATGTAACTACATGTAGCGGCTTACGCCATCCTCAGGTAAAATTTGAGCGAAACCCAGGAGCTATGTCATATCAACAAGTTGTGTCCACATCGGCCAATGACCTCGAATCATCAACAGAAACACATTACATAAAATTCACGATGACTCTAAACGAAAACAAAACAAACTAAAATCCTGAAAAACAAACAACAATTTTCCGGAATTTTTGAGGTTAATCAATTAATCATTAATCTTTATTGATTAACCATTTCACAATGGATTTCCGTCAAGTAACTTTTTTTTGGATCAATATTTTCCTTTCAAAAAGAAATGGCTTCAAAGCCGAATTCATTCATTAACTTTTTTATCTCCACAAGTTTTTCGAAAAATCAAGAATTTACGAAGAAAAATATTACTTATGTTGAATAGTATTTCATTAAACAACAGCCAACCAAGCCAACCAAATTATGATTCTGAAGCTAAGACTTTTATAACTAAACCAATAGCAAATAATGAACAAAAACCGGTCGAATATCCACAAAACAATTATGATAAATGTTGAAAATGGGTGTTTTCAGCTTCAAACAAGCATTTAATCTTTTCCTTATTGAAATGCGTATGCGATGAAATATGCCTGCTGAATTTCTCTTCGTTTCACACCCTGTCATAATTGGGATTCTGAGCCATGTTTTAAAAGGAAAATTTTTATCAAAAAAAAAATTTGTGAGAGAAAATATCTTAGAGGTGACTATTTCAATTCTTTCTAAGCATACTTCAGGGTTGAAAAAGTTCGAAAATGTGTACTTTTTTTGACAAATAATATTCACCAAGTATCGTGTCTGCAACGCAATATACAGAGAGAATATTAAAAAAAACAATTTTTTTTGGTAATATTCGGAGGGGTCACAGAGTCACCCCATAATTTTTTTCGGTTTTAATCAGATACACCCTTTAAGCTATATATCCCAATCTTAAAAGTTTTAGGGAACGAAACAAAAGTAACAAACTACTGTATAATTTGAAGACAATTCGGGAAAATCCTCTATCCCTCTCCTTTTCACTGAAGAATCGAGCTCAACGAAGGATGTGGCACAAAATCATGACGAGGCAATGAGATATCTCAATGTTCATGTGCTCGGCACCTCATCAAGAAATGTCTTACATTTTCTTAACCAGACTATAAGCTACGGAAAGAATTCGGAAAGGTAACAAAATTCATGCTTTCCTGGAATTTTTTCACGGGATCGACTGTGCCAGAAGACGCAATCGACAATTACTCGTCGTATCCGAACGGCCGGCAGGCGCCTTATCTATCGCAGGCGTACATCGGTCGTTAGCAGTTTTGGACTCGGAGGCTCTTCCTGAGTTCGGATCGGATCGTTTGTCATTCACTTCCCGTCCTAGGTCCGCTTTTTCAGATTAACGAGTTTCGATACCGGCCAGGGTGATCCGGGAAAATAATCAGTCGATAAATTCTTCATTATGATGTTTTCGAAGGAAGCAAGGCGTTCTGCATGACTTCTGATCGGCGATATTTATCTGCTCGGATCGGATACGAAGTTTTGATCCTTCTCAGAAAATGATACTAGTTTTTTCTTCATTCCAATTGGAGGTGAACTAGGGATGAATAAATAATTTGAATATTCGAATATTCATAGATAAATTACTCGAATAATTTGGGTTTGCATTTTTCATGTATTCATGAATATTTACTGAACAGTTGAATAATCCATAAATAGTTTTCATTCATGAATATCCAATGAATAGTTGACTATCCAATGAACACTTGACTCTTCAATGAATATTCGACTATTCAGTGAATGGTTGACTATTCACTGTATAGTTTTTATTCAAGAATAGCAGAATGTTCAATGAATAGATGAATATTCAGTGATAGTTGTATGTCATCAGTCTTACGTTCCTTGAAAAGAGGATTCCCGATACTTATTAACATAAGTATAAAAATTATATGGTACCATCTCTCCGGTTCCAAGGTGACACGATCTGATGATCGGTAAATGGGAGAAATGGGAAGAGTAGCTCAGATCAAGGAAAAATATACATTGATTCATTAACAGCTATTCGCCCTTGTGTCTTGTTACTCAATGACTCGAGGTGTATTCGGAGAAAAAAATCAACGAATAGAAGGAATTACCGATCAAAGCTTTTCAGTCCTGCTACGCGAAAACTGGCTAAGACTAGTCGGTCTGTATTTACTTGCCGATGGTAAATGAGGAATTGTTCTTTGAAAAAATCGAACAATAATCATTGCAGACAACTTGTACCACATGACAGATGATTCCAGTTTATTTTTTGAAACCTCTATGTTTTTTGGAGCGAAACAACTGAATTTGTCAAATGTCGTATTTCTGTAAGGCTACTGTGTGATAAAATAACAATACTGTCAGCTCCCAATGAATACCTCCAAAAATTCAGTCGTGCCATAGAACCCTCTAAAATCTCCATCTCTGAACCACCCCCATTCAAATTCTAAACCGAAAACGCGTCATTTTCTGGGCGTAAATCCTTTTTCCCCGCGGTTAGGAATATTTCCCGGAAACATATTTCGATGGTCGGGATCATTTCCCCAGAGGATCCATCTTCGAAGGTGTGATAAATTTTTGAGATCGTTCGATGAGAACGGTTCGGGTTAGAAACAAGACAGGGACCGAAAAAAGGACAGCGTTGTGGGAATATCATTCGCGGACGAACCAAAGAATACATGTATTTTTTATTCCGGAACATTGATGTAGGTTCGACTGGTATGCCTAGGAATGAGAAGAAGGTTATCGAATGGAAGGGTGCTTGATTTGAGGCATTATCCATCTTGATGCTGGTTGAATTATTTTGACTACCCACTGAATGATTGAACGCCCGGTTTTGATGGTTCAACAATCGCCACCTAGCTATCACACTCAAGATTAAACTGATTAATACAGCTTTCTAACATTACTCAAACGTCTATTCTTATTTTCATTGCAATATCTTTCAAACAATTTTTTTATTATAATACTATGTTTTACTTTTAACAATTATGAGATGTTATGCAATATGTGGGGTTCAAATTTTTGTGACTACTCTCGAACTTTCGTTCATCTTCAGGTAAGTAACCTCTGAGCATATTGTAACGGTCTAACTGACCTCATATTTTCGAGCATGAAAATCTACTACTAATTCCTCAGGGGGAGCTTGATTCATCCCAGCAACAAAACTCCTTGTCAGTTTTTAACAATATAATTAACAATTATAAACAAGAATTTAGCAACTAAAATCTTGATCGTTCAAATTGAATCCCCAATCTCTCGAAAGTACACAGTTCTATAGCTACTTATCTCAATAAGGGCCGGTAACATAAAACTTAACTGGAAGTTATCTTTAACTTTAACGGACAGTTAAACTTTTGCTGAAAAATGTCGGAATTATGTCTCATTTCTATCATAGACAAGAAATACTGTGATGATTTCTATGAAAAGGAGAAGGAAATAATATAAGATTCTGTAATAAATCTAACCACCAATTTCTGGGTTGGAAAAGCTGGACTTTGGAAAAATACTCCCTTGCAAAATATGATAGGAATAAACAAATGTATCAGGGAGCTTAATGAATTGAATTCCTATACTTTTTGCAATATGCAAGGGATGTTTGGGCATTTATTCGGTAACTCAATTGAAAAAACTACTTCCACTAATGAATATATTGGAAATGAAAGCTTAAAAGGAAAAACTCTGACAATAATGAGATGCATTCAATTCAGGAATTATTGAACAATTACAATAAAATTTGTCCAAATCCAATTAGGTACAGAATTTTTTTTACAAATACTTCACTCTTCACCAACGGGCAAGCACTTTCAACTGACACTGAGAGTGGTAATGATCTCAACACTAAATTTGCAAAAATTGTTATTCAATTAAAAACTTTAGTAATGTATTGTGTGGCCCCGGGTTATCGAGCCCTGATATCTAGAATGTGTACACAACTACTAGTTTGGTCATTATTATAAGAAAAGTATCCATTGCATATGTGATGATTTCCTTTCATCTTAAAACTTAAATAATGTGTATAAATTATTATGCTTCATTACGCCTTTACAACTTTTATCTGTTATGTGATGCACCGAAAAGAATAAATGCCAATGTTTTTTTTGCTCATTTACATCATAAAATAGTTGAACAGAAAGAGTAACTGATATTTTCATTTTAATAATATGCCATGTTGAACTCTCGAGATTGGATTCCTACTCGAGTGAGGTTTATAGCAGGCATTTTGATGTAAATAGAATAAGTATACAATTTTCCATGGGACATTTCTGATAATACAGACAGTATAGTTGATTTGTGAAAACCCCCTAAAATCTCCAGCAACTATCAAGAAAGAACAAGATGCATAAACTCTACGTGTAATCAACACATTTGCATCACTTGCGTCAAAGCACGATTTCTAAGAATATGTATTCCATTACAGGAGTACAGAGTGTCCAGATAAGCGAAATCGGTTTCTGAATTCCGTTTCTTCCCATAAGTTCAAATGGTTCAGCCGATTTCTAAATATCCTTTCTCAACAAGGATATTCAACAATTTTCATGGCATCATCGTCATAGTCACTTAAAAGTTCTTCAAAAATGTAGTGAATATCTCTCAACGAGGATGTTCAACAATATTCATGTCATCTTCGTCATCGTGAATTAAAAGGTCTTTGAAAATGAAGTGAATATATCTTGCTAACATGTTTCCGAAAATATCATATCGATAAAATCGAGGTTATATTCCCCTTATGTCAGCCGAAAAGACAGAGAATCTGTGGAAAAACAGGAGTTAATTTTAACTTTAACTATAATTGAAACCCAAACCACCAGATGAAAATTACTCTGAAAATCTAACTTTAACTGGAAATTACTGCTTAACTGTCAGTTAAAATTCAAGATAACTTCCAGTTAAGTTTTATAATACCGGCCCTTAACGGGATCCAGTGGTGTCTTTAACTTCAGAAAGATCCAGAAAAGAAATCCTGGTTCAGCTGCGTATTTATGACTCTTCAGAAGGAATGTAATGTTCAGAGCTTGATGAAAGAGGTTCCGAATACTCCTTTCCACGAGGAAAGTTCCAGATAGTGTTTAATTATGTTGACAGCATAGATCTTGACGCTGTACTTCGACTTCTTCCTTCAAACCATTGACCAACAATTCGCTGGATGCTGTTTCCAAATGCTTTTTGCAGACGGAAAACTACTAAATGCTGCAGAAATATTTCTACGTTGCCATTGATTCCGGAAATTCCAATTCTGATTGGTACTCAGGCAGTGGAAGATTCAAACGGGATTTTCTGGTTCCCGACAAGGAGTTTCTACTTCGCCTAAACAGGCAGTGGTAGATATCTCGAACGGGATTTTTAGTTCCCGACAAGGAGTTTTTACTTCGCCTATACAGGCATTGGTAGATATCTCAAACGGGATTTCTATTCCCCGACATGGAGCTATATGAAATGAACGAAAAAATAACAGTGCATGCATAAAAGTTTAACAAGACTCCTTCTCGATTCTAAATATTTAACAAGATAATCATGACAATAATGAATGAAATAAACGATAAAACTGAAAAGGAATCTTATTCTGGGATAAGCCAAGAATAAGCAAGTAGAAAAGCAAGTGCAAGAAACATAAGCCTGAAAACAATATGGAGACAAGAAATGAATCAGGAACCAGCAAGTTACTTAAATAATTCTTTCTTGGTGAGATGCTTGATTATGTGGAGTAAATTACAACTTACCGAGAATAAGGTTATATCTCGTCAACTTCAATTTCAGAAAATTTCACCTTCAACGTGGATGACTGCAGATAAAAATAACCCCAGGTACGATACTTGTTTCCTCCTTCACATGAAAGACGGAAAAGGAAAATTCGGGAAATTTCTAATAAGCAAATCAATCAAATCATCTGTTTCGTTCACCGAAGTGACATAACGCATGACAATTACATCCTTTATACGTTAGTCTATGGAAGCCAGCGGCGTCACGAGGAAAAGGTTATATAAATGTTAACATAGGCGTGCAAATCGGTGCAATATGGTACAGGGTATTTATACAGATTCAGGTGAAACGATGGTATAATGAAAGTTATAGTTGAGGAATTTGTCTGCAGGATATGTCAGAACAATAATACATTTTTTGGGAATTATTATGGTGTGGGTATCATTTGAAAGCATTTAAAATTTTGGTAATCACACAAATTTGTTTAGCCGTTCATTATTCCAAGAATCATTTTTGCACTAATCTATAAATTTCAATGGACTCCAGATAGTTGAGTTGAATTACTTTCCATAGAACTCGTGATATATTCAGTATATTTATTGATGGAAATCGGCCATTATAAATGCAATGGTTTGCTATGGTGGACTTGCTTCTATTTATGGTGGAATCCATTTGGTGTTCATGGTATCTCGTCCTGAATGAGCGTCTAATCTGACATATATATTTATTGTTGCAAGGTGAACACGTTAACTCACTGATTTAACTACTGATCAAAATAATTTTGGGGTTAAGTCTTTGGTATTGAATAACATAGACGAGAGGGATGAACTTTTTTTTTTCTACACTTTATTATTTAATGCAAATTAGAATAGAGAAGATAAATACTGTTATACATAATTCTAGAAAAGCACTGAAGTGGATTCAGGAGCTTTTCTGCGCTTCGTCGAATTTGCTGCCAAAGCACTTACCTGTTCGCGCATCTGTACTCTTCGAGATATTGAGAAAAAACGTTAAAAATTTAAAATAACAATGAAATTTGACATACTGTTTTTCTTATATCGCCGAAAGTAAATATCCGATCCTTATTTCATTTATTTATTTATAATCCCATAACAACAATTTTCCACAGTCGAGTCATTTTACATGATAATTCTTGAATTAACTAAATTTTTCTTTCATTTCCCCAAGTCTCAACAACTCGTCTCCTGAACTGGTGCTCTTGTTTGATCGAATTAACCAAGCTCAATGTACTTATGTGGAATATCTTCATTATCGCGCCAAAGTGATTTGCTCTACCATCAAAATGAGAAAACAGAAACGAAGAGAGCGAGACCGGAATTCCCTTCGTTCAAGGACACTGAGACAAAAAAAAACTAGGTATCAAAACTGCTCTTTGAACGACGACAGATTTTTTCATTTGAAATAAATCTAGGAAGGAGGTAATAGAACTTTGGATCATAATGAAAAATATTCTTTCGAGCGGTATTGGTTCTACAAAGAGCAAACGCTGCGAGATTCGCTTTCCTTTTGGGCCGGGAGAATATCTTTTCCACAGATTTTTTCTAGTCCAGAGTATCGATCTCTATAAATGAATTTTTTTGATAGTGAAAATATTGGCTTCCTCGTAAATTGAATTGGTCGGGTGTAGACGCTCCTTCTGCTAAATAATCCTTAAAATATTATCCTGCATTTTCTCTTTGGGATCAAGTGCATTTTTGTAGCAAGCTGCACAAGCTACTATACAATACCTGAGAATAGACTCCACGAAAGCGACATATGTACATGGAAATTGTTTTCTATTCAATATAAATGTCACCCTCATGTATACTCAAGAAATCAATATTGGGTTCATTTACAATCGTAGCAGAAAAAGTTATGAATTTTGTCTTTGTCATATCTCAAGAGGCCATTATTCGCAAACTCATATATCATTTGCATGCCCAGTTCTGCCCTCAGGAAGACGTCAGTCCCAGTTTGCCCGTCAAAGATGGCAACGGTATCATCGGCATAAGAAATAACTCACCCACCCTGAGATCTGCCAAAAAATTAATATACACCAAAAATAAAATTAGTCCTAGAACAGTGCCTTGCGGGACGCCCATATCGGATCGAACTGACATCTGAAACATTGTTGTTGAATACTTACTCAAAGGCTTGTGGCAAATTTTTTTGAAATCTGATCAATATTTTCAACAGAAATAAGATGAGTTTTGGATAAATCTTTTTTTAATATTGTGAGTACAGGATCAATATGAAATTTTGCGCTAAGTTGCTATATACAAAGTTTTAAAGTGATCAAGTCAGTACTACATGAGATATCGAGGAGTTTACCTAAAAATTTTAAATGGGCCTAACTCTGAAACTATTCGACGTTCTCACCCATTAAAGAACTTAACTGAGATATTCAGACTGCAAACCTAATCTGACAATTTCGAGTTGCTATGTCCATTCCTTCAAAAGTTAGAGCTCATAGCAGAGATCTTCGTAGATTATTTCACCATGGTTGCTGAGACATCCCTCTATAGTTATTATAAGGGCTCATTAAGCCCCTCCTGCACCACTTCATCTATATTAAGTTCAAATTTCTTCTTCTATCCTGTTTTTGAACATGAGGTGGTTGATGTTGGTAAATCACTTAGAAATAGTAGTTCTGGAGCTGATTTTGTTTCCTCGCGACTATTGAAATTAATAATTGGTGAGATAAGCACGCACTTCGCTCATATTATAAACATGTCAGTGAACACTGGTGTGTTTCCCCGTCTTCTTAAAAAGGCCACTGTTGTTCCAGTCTTCAAGAAGGATGATATGGATCTTGTTTCGAATTACAGACCTATTGCTATTCTGAGCACCTTTTCCAAGGTATTCGAGAGAATAGTATACAGTAGAATGATGAATTATCTTGACAGGTTTGGAATACTCGACGATGCTCAGCATGGCTTTAGGTCGGGTCGTTCAACCCAAACTGGGACGTTAAATTTTTTTGAATTTGTCTACGAACATCTAGATAATGGCTCATATGTAGCTGCGTTGTTTTTTGATTTGTCACGAGCATTTGATAGTCTCTCGCATCAATTTATTTTAGACAAACTTTATAACTTAGGATTCAGAGGTGTCTTTCTAGACTGGATTCGGAATTATCTTGAGTGTAGGGTCGCGTCTGTTCGTGTCGGTGATTGTTATTCAAGTGAACGTAGTTTGAAATTGGGAGTGCCTCAGGGATCTGTTCTTGGGCCACTCTTGTTTCTTCTATTCATAAATGACCTTCCACCAAATATAAGAAAAATATTTCTACGCTTATTAAAACGTGATCACTTGGTGCTCAGGTTGATCATGATCTTATTATTTGCTGACGATTCCTCCATAGCTGTTACTGCAGATACATTGGAGGAGCTGCAAAGCTTGTGTGAGTTACTTGTGCAAAGTTTCGGTGAATGGTGTCTTATGAACCGTATAAAAATGAACGTTAATAAAACAGAATGCATTCATTTTAGTTTGTCTGGTAATGAGAATGACAGATTTGTTGTTCGTTATCTGGATACAGTTATCACCGCTAAAAGCAACACTAAGTTTCTAGGTATTCACATTGATAGATACTTGAAATGGCATACGCATATTGATGCCGTTTGCAAAAAGCTCAATAATTCCTATTTTGCATTGAGTAGAGTTAGGAGTGCCCTTCCATTAACATCTATGATTAACATCTACTATAGCTTAGGGTACAGTCACTTGACATATAATATACAGCTTTCGGGTAACTCTTCCGAGGTGAATAGAGTTTTTGTTATTCAGAAGCGAATACTCCGTTTGATCTTCAACAGTCATCCGCGTTCCTCTTGCAGGCCCATCTTCAAAGAAAATGGTATTTTTACTGTTGCCTCTTTGTTCATTTTCAGGTGTCTTATGTATGTGAAAGAAAATAAGGATAGTATTGTAAAACTCCCAAGTTTCCATTCTCATAATACGATAAATAAGGATCAGTTATATTTCCCCATTCATAAAACTGCAAAATTTGAATTGTCTCCATTTTATCAAAGTATCAAACTTTTCAATCGTCTTCCTCGTTACATAAAAGGTCTTCAAAAAAATGAATTCAAAGTGTTAGTTAAAGATTTGTTATTAAAACAATGTTTTTATAGTGTTCAGGAATATTACAGTTATATCTTCGAAAAATAAGCATGTATGTACTATTATATATGTATTATTTTGACTTGTCCTATACATAAATGTTATGTCTAAAAGGATTAATAAATGTCTATCTATCTATCTATCATACGGAGGTACGGATGGAAGGCCGGACGGCAGAATTGAATTTTGCCCACAGATTAATCTCTATAGAGTCCAACCTAATTGTTGCAGACCATCTTCAGCTCGAAATTTGAAAATAACAGACATTGTGACGAAGCGATAACGCATTGTTCCCCAGAACAAGCGCGTAAAAACTGAAACCTCAATCAACCCCACATCACACACAATCAATAAAATAACACCGTCACTTAACTATAAATCAGGGCTTCTTCATCGGTGTTCCGCTTGTATTCGAAATTATGGTCTATCCGGCCGTTTCGACATTGACGGATCGTACCGTGACGTTTACCGTTGACGGTTCGCTCTATCCGGAATTGATCCTCCTATTAGTGCGCCGCCGGTAGTTGTTTTCTATTTTCGTTTGCCATTCGCGAGCGCTGATTGAAACAATAGAGCGACGGCGGAAATGGTATCGATCGAGTCAAGAGACACGATGAAATTGAGACTCCGTAGGCAAGTGTAAACAGGTCTATGTGATTTCTGAAAGAATACACTATTCTCGATTATCCCGTCCGTTTGGAAAATAAACAATGTTGACTATCGGAAAATGGAAGATTGGGTTTGGCAGTTTTTGAGTATTTACAGAGATCGACATCGAATCAAACAATTCAGATAATTCCGATCAGTTGGGAAATCGCTTGCACAATGATGCGTCATGATGATTCGTTCATCCAAACCATGGTTCATTTCTGGAGGAATAAATAGAAAAATTTCATTTTCAATTCATAACTATTTCGATTTTGTTGAAACGTTTTTCGATTTCAGCGGTATCAGAGATCACTGCGTACTTTATTGCTGCTGAAGGGAAAATGACTCAGTTTTCAAAGATTAACAAGAACGGATGGGGGTATTCGTATTATGACGTAAGAGGTGAAATTCTTGGACCGTCGCAATACGGACAGAAAAGAAAACATTCGCCAAAAACGTTAACATTGACCAAGAACTGAAGTTAGAGGTTCGAAGGCCATCAAATACCGCCCTAGTTCTAACCAAAAATGCGAATGATGTAGGAATTTACGATCCCGTCTTTAGATCACCAGAAGAGTACAGAAATGATATTTCAGGTACTCTATGAAGAAAATGACGCCATGATGGTAATCAGCTGAGTTGAGGACGAACATTCGGTTTAATAGTGTTATTCCTAATGAGATTTCTACGGATATTGTGAAATATTCTTAGAATTTGTGGTGTATTTGATTGGATATCACATTTCTTATTGGAGTGCAACAACATAAGTGTCTGGTGTTGGGACTACAATGTTGTATTCCTCCTTATTTGACCGTTCAAAACACAAACAATATTTCCAAATGATGAATTCTTGCTCAGCTCATGGATATACCATCAAATTCCACCTAGATGAAAGCATATGGGTTCAATGTTGAGGCCTAAAAAATGATGTTTCCAATATTTTGGATTCAGCCTTCGTAAAAATTCAAGAAGTTATGCTGACAAGTGCCGACAGAAGCTATCAGAAGAAAAAACATAATTCCTGGGACGAAGTTTTCGTTCTGAGGATTTCGTTATCAATTTCAGAAGAAAAGCTTTGAAATGGAAGCAATTACTTTCCATTTTAGGCAGTCAACTTGAGAGCTCAAGCTCCTCAGTGTAGTTGATGGACCAGATCTTTTCGTGAATTATTCTTTGATACTTGTGTCGAGTCTCAATTGATTTTTTTTCTGTCCTTCCACAGGCAGCAGAACAGTGAAAGCAGTCAGGTAGGTAGTGACTGAAAGAAGAGCAGTTCAGATATTGTCTGAGAGTATTTTATGAAATCCAAACATTACCTGGTAGAAAGTTATACTCTCGAATGAATTCGAAAACTGCTTATAAAATCCTCTAAGAATACTATTCAATACTTGAAGCTTGCTAATAACTTGAGTATAATACAAATCAGTTACTGGTTTTCATTCTTTCAATTGACGGGACTGACCGCTACTGATTTCTTTCACAAAACTCACCCGATATCCTACAAGCTTCTGAGGTTAATTGGCGAAATGAAAATATTTTATCTTATTGCTTCTGTGAAACTAAGTAGGTATATATTTTTCCTTTGAATGGCTGTTTGGCTCTTAAAGTTCTCATCGAAAATTAGATGATCGTTATTCTGCCTGTGGTGACCTAATAATACAAGGTTTGGGAGAGTAGGGCGAATTAATTGATAATGAACCTTCCTGTTCGCAACTACAAATTCTGATGGAAGAGTCCGATTTGTACTATGAAACGTCACAACTCGCTTTGTTTATCGTTTGTCTCGTTCCACTATTGTTCGTTAGGCAAGCTTCTTTTCCAAGAAACTGCCCTTGACAAATAGTTCCACCCTTCAATCCGCAAGGGCGTTTTCCATAAAAACTCAATTTTATTCAGTATTTTATAGTTCTCTTTCAGATATTGGGAGTGAAAACTCGAAAAAAAACTACAAAATGACGTTTGTTCCACTCACAAAATAGCAATTTTTTTACATTACAAGTATAGTATTTAACTCGCATAAAATGCCTATTATTCACTTAAGTGATTTGCGAACCCCGCCTGTTGCAAAACATTCAAGAGTTATTGTCAGCAAATGAGTACCAGAAGTAAAACCACTACTGTGACTTATTTATATATGTATTATTACGTTCTTGTTAACTTGATGAAAATAATGTTTTTTTTTGGATTACTCAATCTTCGAAAGATTCAAATTAGTGGACGGATGCTATTCATTCCAAATGTATTCCCATTTTCTGGAAAGGACCGAAAATAGGTTTTAATCTGTAAGCCAAAAATAATTTAAATAATCCAATGAATAAAATTCTTCAATTGTGGACATCATAATAACTGATCCAGGAGTCTTTCTGATTTTTCCTTCTCGACGACGTAGAAATTCACGAAGCTTCAGTCCCCTGAGTATTTTCTTAGCATTCATTAAAGTTTCTCAATCTCATTGAGAGCCTTCAGTCATTGTTTTCGCCTTTATCTGCAATAAACCAAGATTCAACAATCTGAGATATTTTAGGTCTTTGCAGAATAATGAAGTAGGTAAATTGATATCGCTTTTCGATTAATAAAACTTCATATCTTAAAGGCTCATTTGAATTCAAAAAATGGACAAAAATTTAAATTTTATTAATTGGGGCTGTTTTTTAGGAAATAATTGCAGTTCTGCTAGTTGACAAGTTAGCAGAGAAGTTTTTCCAAAATATTGTTTTCAAGAAAAACTCTATTTAACTATTGATTAATTAGACGTGGAAAATCGACCTGCTCTTCTGCTTTTAGGTTTTCGATGTTTAGGGTGAAATTGGTACAAATTTCTATCACATAGACATGACTAATCTCATAAACATTCTTCAGTTTCTAAGCCTTCAATACTGACAACAGTAGATCTACGGGTCGCCTGTTTATTTCGTAAGTTCTTGAAGAAAATATATCTGATAATAGTATTGTCACACAGACGCTAGACGACCTCTTGAAGTTCCTGTTCTTTCTCCTGGAAATCGCCCTGGAAAATTAGAATGGGCTGTGGAATACCCCAACTGGAGTTATCAAGAATGGAGAATAGTATTGTTCACAAGTAAAACCACATTTGGTCTGAGATTTGATTCTAGAAGAAGAGTACTGAGACGCCGAAGTAATGTCGCTTTTTAGGAAACTGAAGATTAGTTGGACACATACAAAGGAGAAGCAAGAATGGTTTGGGTTGGCTTGGCAAATGCGATCGAATTAATCTCATTTCTGCAAAAGGTTTCATGACAGCTTGGTAATACCAAAACTACATTCTGAAAGCGGTTATTGTGACAGATACTAGAGATTTCGGTGGAAACTTCAATGATTGGCAATACTCGTCCTGATATATAGTGTATACAATCACTTGTTTCTGATGTTAATAGCAAATTTAGGGATTGCCGTGGCCACCACAATCACCTGACTCAAATCTCATGAATAACGTATGGAATATATTGCAGCAGGCTGCAGATGTGTTTTAATCAAGAGATCAAGTGCTAAATTGGTTGAGAGAACAGTGGCATCAAATGGATCAATACCAAATTGATATCGGTTAAAGCTCATTTTGGGAGGATTTGGCATCATTTTTTAGGTTTTTACTGTGTCTTCATTTCCGATATCTGAAATAGAAATTTTAAAAATCAAATCAAATTGTTTTTTATGGAAAACGCCCCTGCGTATTGCAGGATAGAACTATTTGTCACAGGCAGTTTCTTGAAAAAAAGATTGATAATCATAATGATATATATATTCTTTTGAGATGAGCATTACATTTTTTTTTATATCAAACAATTTGTGTCATAACAGTATTAGCAGGGGAAATGTCAACGGGGTACCATAGCTTTTACGTATGATACAAGAGCACAGATAAAAACCTCAGGAAAAACTCTGTCTCCCCGTATAAGTGTAATGAAATTGTTGTTTTTTATTGAAGGGCTTCTTTTTCATCGACAAAATTTCCTCCTTCCTATGCGATGCAGCTTGAAATCTTGGAAACATACCTGAAAACAAAAAAGGAGACGAAAAAACTAATATGAACTAGTAAATGATTTAGTACTCATTAAATTAATTTGAAGTTCGCAATCCATCTCAAAAAAGAATCAGACACCGAATGAATTGCCTCGAAACCATCGTCAAATTTATATATTGGACAAGTATTTACTAAATGTTCTGTTGTTTCCTCTTCTTCTCCTCACTCGCACCTTGGACTTTCGACCGAATTCCATTTGAAGAGGAAACTATTACAGCGACCATGACCGGTTCTAAGTCGATTCAAAATGCACCAAATTTTCCTAGGATAATGATAATGATTGATAATGAACAATACAGTATATTTGGAGTGAAAAACCAGAAAAATATCAGAATGATAACCTGGTGCCTAGGAGATTTATGGTTGTCGTGAACAATCGCAGTGATCCAATTGTTTGGTGACACATTTCCTCGTATTTTGTGTAAGTCTACCAAGTGACGTAGTTGAACATGTTAATTGGCATTCTTTTTCCATTAATCAGTAGTAGAAGTAGTTATGAACTTCAATGAAACAATCTTTCAGAGGGCTAACGACCTAGGTCTTCCTGCCATTTATCGGTTGATGTAATGACAACGAGAATACATATTATTTTTGAAAAGTTTTTTTTCCTCTCACAAATATGTATATTCCGTTAAAATATCGTGCTCTACCTTAGCCTTTGGATGTTTTTTGTGCCTTCTAACAAGACCACCATGCATTTATCCAAAGTTCACTAGTCCTTTATGATTTACTTAATACTAGCTGACATTCTTGAATACTCGATTGAACAGCATGAATGAATGGAGTTCGAAACCATTCTCGATTAAAGCAGTTTTATTTGTGGGAATGGTATGCTAATTGACTTTTCAGTTTCTGGGAGTAGTACATTGTTTACTAAGTAGGAAAAGCCTAACATTCCTGGACGACTGTGAAGGTTGCTAAGGCGCGGCCGCAAGCCGAGACCGAAAGTGGGGCTTTTCCTACGAGGTGAACATACTATTTTTCCGTAAATTCGACAAATAATAATTGATTCCGATGAAATCGCGCAATATTTCATTCATAAAAAGGTGCTTTGGTATTCGTTATGAAATTGGTTGCGTCACTATGGAAACGTATTAATGTTGAATTGTCAAACATGACGTATATAAATTTAATGGCTCCTTTTTCGAAAACAGAACAGTGTTGAATGATAAGTTATGATGAATTTTTTATTTCTGGTACTGCTTCAGAGCTGGTTGATGCAGATAATACAGCTTCATTAGAATAATTGTCAAAGAAATCAAGAGAAAAGTACGAATATGCATATAAACGTTTTATGCAATGCAGGAATAAAATCTAAGTTCTTTTTCGGAAAATGTTGTTATCGCTGAATTCCTAGACCTTTGCTCATTGATGAAATCTTCAACATTGTGGTCCAACTATCCAATGTTGAAGTCAACCCTTGCATAATATGAATTTATTCCTTATACCTAAACAACTTGCTTTCAATCATTTATGGAAAACACTAACAACTGTAAGGAAATAGTATTTCCTTACAGTTAGGAAATAAATATCTCCTAACAGTTGGGAAATAAATATCTCCTAACAGTTAGGAAATCTTGACTCTTTCTTTGAGAAACTTTGTCTGGAATGTCAAATTTTTCTAGCGATTTGCAGAAAAATAACTTTTTCAAAATTCGGAATATTCAACTGAACATATATATATATATATATATATAGCACAATCTATTTCAGCCGTTAAAACCTCAAAGTACCAAACAATGTAGAGGGCCTGTACGCAGTTTTGGTGTGTCCTCGACTTTTTTTTTCGACCTAGTCAGATTGTGATATATTTGGAAATGTGCAATGATATTATTTTATTGTAATTGTATATTAAATCAAACGAAAAATATTAATTTTAATAATTCTAGGTTAATTATGGATATTTCTACACTTCACGATCGATATTTCACTTCAGTCTCGAATTTGTGGTAAGAAGAATACTAACCCTTTTCAGTAACTACCTGCTGAAATCCGAGCTTCTGCATCTATGCCGCATTACACGCCTACTGCCGGTCAATCTGTCATCGTTATTTTGGTGAGATTCTAGTGAGTTTTTATATATTTCTAGCTATCGAGTTCGATATTTTTTGAATTATTACAATACAATAATTCATTATGGGATGTGAGAAATGTTGGTAACTGCTTTGTTTTGATTGCAGTCATTGTGTCAAATTTTGTGTCACATGTTGCAGACAGCAATCACCCTCGTAATATGACGTATGCTGCCTCTATGTTGTTTGTTTCTCTGAGTTTTAAACCCACTCCTTCAATAGGCTTGCGAGAATATATTGTCTATTTTGAACAGTTGCTATGAATAGATTTGTTTAATTTTAAAATATTGCTGTGTAATTTTTATTATACTCCTCTGGATAAAAATTTGTTTTTCACCAACAATACTTCGAAATGGTTTCATGTTATATGTCTCTTTGAAGACTTCTTCAGAGGACTCTTGAATTGCTGTACTGAATCCACTGAAACTTATATTAATTTCCAGTTCACGTGCCTGAACACCAAACACGATACTAAACTCCATTCACTTTTATAAACTATCCCGGTTAGCCATGACACTTGACACATGACACATTTCACCGTGTATATTTTGAAAATGTTAGGTTGTATTTATTTTCCTGTCAGATAACTACAAAACGTTGTCCTATGTACATAAAAGTTGTAGTAATTAGGTTTTTATCAATATGTTTATTTACACAAATCTGAGATTTTCATCAAACAATTCTACTGTAAAAATTTGCGCAGGAAATTAACTTTGGCTGCAGCATCATGTTTTTGTTCACATAAAATTTTGTGTTCATTTACCCTTTTGTATTTGTAAACCATTAATTTTTCAATTTTAAAAAGTGATGTCCGTCCTCCGTTATATCCCAAATGTTTCTTTGCAAAAGTCGAGGAGTGTATCGATCGAAAAGTGTTCGTTTTTCAAATTATAATTCCAAATTTACCTTTGCAGATCTCTTTCAAAATAAAGTCTACAGTCAGTGTCTTTTTAGGTGCATCAATAGAAGGAAATTATTTGTCGTCTGTTTCACTTAAAATCTTTCTTATTGCGGTATGTGGTGTTGTGGAGCTGAAAAATAAATATCTATTCTTATGAAATATAATCCCTTGGTTTTCACTCACATATGTCGACAATGTTGGATAGCTTATGATAAATTATTGATTCCAAATTATCAGGATTACTATCAGAAAAAGCAGATTTCAATTGTACATGGCCATCCTGATACTTTGTTTCTGCTTCTTCAAAACTACTTTCGGCATTTTTAGTTTCCAAGCGTGATAATAATGTTGAGATTGAGGGTAGAAATTGGCATTGGCATTTGGCAACGCCTCTGGGAATTATTTTGACATTGCCGAAATTTCACGATAAGGTCTATTTATGCCGTCCACAACTCAATAACTCATTTAGGAAATTTAGGTTTGGTAGATTTTTCTAACTGAACTAAAAATCTAATGGTCCTCAATGCGGGCCTGTATTTCTTTTTTTCCTATTCAGGATAGTATACCTATATTGAATATGATGGAACAATAATAACCTGGTCAGTAGTTATCGACATATACGTATTTTCAGCAGAAAAAAATGAAACATCGTGTATTTTCTGAACAATTGATTTCAACCTTGAAATAATCCCGGCTTTTGATCCTTAGTTTGAGTTTTCTAGAAAATGGATGAAATTATTCTTTCTGCTGAATAAAGTGTGCAAATTCAATTTTATCAACTGAGTTGTCCATCTCTAACTAAAGAAATTACTAAATCGAATAGGCTAACATATCATTCAAATACACAGGGAAGGTTTTCACTATATCATAAGCATCAAAAATTGGTTATTATTTATACAATCAAACAAAGATGAGAGTGTGTTGAATTATCCACTTCTACCAAATCCGCACTAGTGCATTGGAGGTGAGTCTGAACAAAGTTATGTGGGAGATTATATGGAGAACATTTGTCTAAATCAAAATGACCCATTTATAAATTGAATAAAGGTCGAATTCATTATTCGTCTGTCGTCAATTCCACGGCATAAGGTTTGAGCGTAGTATTTATCAATGGAAAGAAAACCAAAGTTTTGTTCTTGTCGGCTAGCAGTTCATCATGAATCTGGAAGAGTGCAGTGAGTTCAGTTTGAACAATTATTTCGATTATTTGATTGACAGATGAGCATAAACTATTCCTTTTTGTAGATGGTGCGTGGGTCAGCAAGGGGATTGGCAACAGAGACTTAAGAAACTTGTTTTCTTGCCAGCAATCCTTTTACCCCTGGTTATTGTAATAATATTCATCACGAAGTATGCAGAAGCCGCTGATATACCAGCCATGCAAGGTATTCAATATTTTATCACCTTCGAAAAACACATAGATTTGAAATATTTTTTTTCAGTTCCTATTTCTAATTCACCTGGGGGAAATGAAGTGGAACTTTTTCTCTGGAGAGAAAAAGTTCAAAGCCATCAAGAAGACCTGTATGATACTCTCGAAACAAAGTTTCTGGTGAGAACCACGAATCACTATCTCCTAGATTCAAAACAAATCGTAGTATTTTTCAGGATTACGGAATTAATAATGGTGGGTTTCAAGAGCCACACAAGGTTGAAAACCAGGTATGTTTGTTTATCGACCTGTTGTGAATTACTTCCGTCTGATTGTTTTCAAATTATACAGGGTGTCTGATAAACCTTAAACAGTATTAGGAGAGGTGATAGACTAGGTCATGAACACTCAGAATATCGCAAAAATTTTTCGGTAAAATTTCACCGTTTTCGAGATAATGGCAATTTTAGACATTCCTGAAAAATCGGTATCTTTCCTCGACGTTTTGGACACGATGTCTCTAAATTTTTACTGATTCGGAATATTTTTTTTGACTGAACATTGCTGATGACTGCTGCTTTTCGGGTGTAAAAAACCATTTTCAAAAATTGATAAAATTCTGCGGAAATGGGGATGGAATGACATATTTGAACTCGACCTTTCATTATTCTAGTAACTTTGACCCGGTATTCTGAAAAATCTTATTACCACGTGAATAAAAACATCCACTCCAAAATTGTATGAAGCATGCTGTGATTATTTTTGGAAGGGGTGATATTTCCGTTGCGAGAGAATGAAGAAATATTCTGGTATATCCTCAACTTTCATAATTTTTTGTAAAAAAGTTTTCTGTTGCAAATTTTTCGGTAGAAAATGATGATATAATGATTAATAATAATGAACTCATTGCTAGATAGTTTTCAGAAAAATAAAAATAAAACAATCTCAAATCTTTTTCTAATCAAAATTTGTTCGAACTAGAGTTTCAAACAATAAACTCCATAAGCAAGTTATAGAAAAAAATTATTTAATTGTTTTCTATGTGTTCTGATGGCAAGATGATATAGTTCCAAGAAGGACTTTTTCGAACATGCTTTGCCACCGCATTGACGATACTGTGAGTGTCTCTATGGATACACCAACTAAATTATTGTTGCACACGCACATTGAACTGAACAGTTATACTTTCGAAGAGCCCAAGTGAATTGAATCACATAATTGCAAGATTGGATTTTATTCTCCAATCCATTATGAATATTGAGTAAATTAGACCCAAATATTATCGAACTTGTGGTTCAATACTAACTTCTGGTTTTGTAATAGGACCTGAACAATCTTCAAGGAAGGTGGACAGAGTATTGCAATCCCGTGAGTTCGACGATATTTGGGTTTAATGTGCCTTGTACAATAGATGGGACATCCTAAAGTAAACCTAGTGCCCCGATATCAATGAACTAAAATCTTATGATTAACTTCACTTGGTCTTCATGATAGAACAAGTTTGAGCAACAACTGCAACTGATATGAAACAACTGGGACGGTGCATCAACATGCAATCAGAAAATCATTGTACAGGAGATAAAGCTACATTGTTCAATGGGTCCTTCTGGAAAGATTATCATATCTGTGTTGGAAAGGATAGAGAACAATTCAACTTTTTTCTCTTAATATTCGTTAGGGAAATGTATTGCTTAAAACTCTGGTTTTGAATGATTTCAATTAGAAGAAGATTTGAAATTGTTTTTTTATTTTTCTGAAAACTTTCAGATATTCAATTAATTTTTCCATCATTTCATTCCGAAAAATTCGCCTACGAACCTATTTTCTTCAGAAGTGTGAAAGTTGAGGATGGACCAGATTATCTCCCCATTCTCTTGCAACGGAAATATCACCCCTTCCAGATATAATCAGAGCATTATAATTACAAATACAATTTTGGAGAGTGGCAAGTTGCACATAATTTTTTTAGCGAATGTTCTCACTGTCGCGGTGATAAGTTCTTTCAGAAAATCGGGTCAAAATTACGATAATAATAATAGAAAGAATTGGATATTGTGCCATTTCATCCCCATTTTTCAAAGAATTATAGCAGGTTTGGAAAATTTTTCAATACATCTGATAAGCAGTAATCATCAGCAACGTTTAGTAAAAAAATAGACATATTAGCTTTGTTTTGGTTCCGACTTCAGAACCAATTCAGGACGGTTTGGGACGGTTCGAGTATGCGCAATTGCCATTCTGAGTCTGAAAAATCGCAATCGCGCATACTCGAATCGTCCCGAACAGTTCTGAATTTGGAACCAAAACAAACCCTTTGTACAAAACGTCGAGGAGTGGTAGCGATTTTTCACGAATTTCAAAAATCCATATCATCTCGAAAACAGTGAGAATATTACCTAAAAATTTCTCAATATTCTGAGTGATCATGACCTAGTCTATCACTTGTACAAATATTGTTTAAGGTTCACCAGACACCCTGTATATAATTTCAGTTCATGATAAATAGATGCGATTTATTTGGTGTCCTTTTTTGATGAACAAATAATTGATTTCATACCCTAAAGAACCTCTTCATAGTATTGAATTGAGCAAAAGAATCTTTCAAATCATGAACTTATCGTTTTCATTCATATCGAATATCTAGAATAATGATAAAATCAGTTTGACTTCCATTATAACTACCTCTTCCAATTGTGATGGAACTACTGGCTAATATGTAGACTTTTACGTATAGAACAGAGAAATGAAAGAGAATATGGAAAGGAACCTCCTCAAGTCTTCGAGAAATGAAACTACCCAAACTGAAAATAAAGAAGACATATTTGATGGCTCAACGGAACGGTGCGAAATTTTTTGGAAGAATGAAATTAATGCTGCAGAGAAGAAAACGTTGAAAAGTAAGTTCAGTGATTTTTATATGAATTCAGGAAACCCATGTTGACTATTTGGAAATAGAATTTGATAGCGTACCTCTGTTCAAAATAATTATTCACATTTTACAAATATAGGCATTCACATTATTTGGAAGTGACACTTCTTGTTCAATATCATCATTTCATGCAGCAATCGAGGTTTTGGTGAATAAATAAATATGAGTGTGTGACCAATGCTGAAAAATATTTGAATTTCAAAACCTCATGATATATTCGTTTTTAGGATATATTTACTTGCTAAATAAAACTGATTTTCGAGATGATTAAGATTTATACAATATGAATAATATTGCTTTATTATTAAAGGAGATATCATGAACCGTTATATGGACATGTCAAAAAATCCCTGTGATGATATTTATGAGATCTCTAGCGACAAATGGACAAACTGCATTCCCGCTGAAAAAACTTCACAAAAGACATTCGAAATTCTCAGAGAAAATCTGGAGGATAAACATAGAGAAGAATTATTAGAAAATGAACCTAAAGGCGTAAGTAGCAACTTCCACTACGTTATTTAACCATAACTTCATTTACGGAACTCACAATAAGCCCACACATGTCATAATTACGTAACTACGTGTGAGATTGTTAGTGAAAGACTTACCTGTCAGAAAACCTGGCAAAACCTAGTGATCTCTTCTATAAATCTTTAATGCGACCCGAACCAAATTCCAATCTCGTAGATTTGTGACAAAGGAATCGACCAAATGACACACTAGTTAGCTGAGGGATCAGATTGGGTGTTAAAATCAATAAAAACCAGGCTTTTCAGCCGAAATCCACGAAAGTAGACTGCAGGAACAAATGAATATTTGTTTTAACATAGATCTTTCGCTCGTTTGATTTTAAGAATGAGAATAGGTATGCATATTGAGAGTTCTTGCTTTGCTGAATATCCTGATTTGTATCATCGCTCAATGTGGATTTAATTCAGCTCACCCTTTTCCATTTGGATTGTATTTTCATATTTACCCGTGAAATTTCTGAAAATCGTGCAATATTCCGTTTCAGAACTCGATGTTGTGAATACTTGAAATACTAAGATCCATGGACCACCAATTTTGTTCTGAAATGTATATTACTCAATCTGATTGGAAAAAATGATTTGATCTTTATCAGGGCTGTTGGAACAATTTTGGTATATGCAGTCTGATACTTCAGGCAAACTTGTCAGATGAAAAGCGAAAAAGCAAACTGAAACCTGAATGAAGGGAGAACCGAAACTTTCAACGGAAAATTTCACCTGCCATATAGTCTACCATCGCAACTTCTCTGCATTTTGTTGATTTTTCATGAACTGTGAACTCAGAATTTACTATATACCCAAAGATTTTATTCGCGATTTTTTTTCCATATTGGTTATTGATTCTTAATAAATAATAAATACAATGAATCGATTACCACTGAACAGTTGCAAATTCGGATAATTGTATGGACATTTCAACTCGATTTTAATATCAGTTTCGTAAATATTTGTTGTTGGAACGTCAAATATCCAACTCAATTGTCGAATATTTTCGAGAATCCATTATTCCCATTGCCGTTTGACGACTTTCTAGGTTTTTTAATCAGCTATGTTCAGCACCCAAAAAGGTTTCTATGATCTCGAGTTCGTCGATATTCTATTTACCTGGAATATTATAATGATCAACCTTCAGGTGTGAAAACATTCATTGATATCGATATATTTCTGGTATCCTACTTTACGTATGGTGTATCCTGAGATGAAAGGCAATGGTCACGATACAAAATTACCATTCAGTCCCACATAATTATAATCTCATTTCAGGGATTAATTAATTAATTCTGAACGAGAAATCTCTAGAGTAGAGAAAACCTGAAAACCTCGATTCAATAAAAAAAGGGGCCAAAATTCAACGTTATGGGTCTGTAAAGTGTTCAGGATAAATTGACATAGAGCATTTCAAGCTGAAGCAAAAAATAATGAAACTCCAACAGTATTATTTCAGTTTCGTCAACTAATACATTGCAAATTTCAGGAAGATTTAATCAGTTGGAGGCGATGAACACACTGGTCGACCAAATAGGAGCCTTTTTTTAAGTGTAAATTTCAAAACAGTGCTTCAGAGTGTGAGAAACAGTAACATCAAATTGTCGTTGTGTATAACAGCTCTATACTTCATATGTCTGCAAGGAACATGTGTGCCTTCGTGCTAAGAATATTCAGTGGACACAACAACTAAAGCCTAATGACAATGCACGGGATAATTGTTCGTTGCTGAAAGCAGTGAACAGTCTTGAGTGGATGCTGATTTGTTTCAATATTTAATAGTAATATATAAAAAGTCGCAATTTTGTTTCCCCTTATATAATCACATATATCAGCTCTATAGGCTGTTTGCATAGATAAACTAATCTAATTTCGCCTGAGGCTGTTTGGTTTCCTCAAGGCGCATTCTGAAAGCAGTGCGCTATTAATCGCCTGCTCATTATTTCTAGTAGAAAAGTTTTCTACTGCAAATAAATATCAAAATTCGTTATATCAGAGAGATGGGAAAAAAATGTTTTTGCAAAAAATTCGAACGAAAAGAACTGCTAGCCTGTAATTGGCCGGGTTCATGAAATAACTAATGTATTCCGTATCTTAAGTGTCATTTCGGTTTGATTTAATTCGATTTCACATTCGGCTTGCATTTAGTGTGACAATTAACAAATCGCAAGGCCCATCCTTGAGTTAGTGTGTTGCCCTGACACATTGAAATAGTTGTCGTTCTTATTGCCATTCCCAGGTTTCTAATTCACGTGTCTCCAAACCATCTGCTATGTTTATTTTGGCACTGACAAACAAAAAAAGTCGTTCATTGAGGGGCACCCGATTGAGCGTATTCAAATAATTTTCAAAACAATGAGTTTTGCAACCACTACCGCTTGGAGCAGATTCCTTACTGACACTGATCATATAAATTCAATGTTACTATTTCAATGCATTCAATCATTTTCATTTTCGTACATTATTCTGCCTAGAAGCTTAGTTGATAAAAAATTCTATCTGTATGACGGAATGAATTTTTCAGAAACTTTGTAGTAACTGAATCAACACGAAGTTTTGCATTCAGTTGCAAATTGATATTTTTCAGAATATATCTGAACTTCAATCTGACCGCATCAGTATTTCTAGAGATATTGAGGAAATAACGTTGAAATATAAGTATCAACGGAATTTAACAAATTTTTTCCTTGTTACTGCGATAATAATTATCGAATAGAATTGAAATTTGTAAAATTTTTGTTAAATATTGACTTCACCGTATGTTGCAAGTTTCATTATGGCTTGATCAGTTGTCACGGAGAAAAAAAATCTCATATGAAAATTGTTGAATTTCACAATTTTTCTTGAATTTTCTAATTACAATATTCATGAGAAATTTTGCACTGAGTTGCGCGTTGGTTTTCTTCTGCAAGTAACAAAGTTTCAATCTGATCGTATCAGTGATTCCTGAGATATCAAGGAACTAACCTCAAAATTTCAAAAGAGCAAAGAGCCGAAACCGTTTGGTTGATTTTGCCCATTGAAGAACTAAACCGAGATATTTATGCTCCAAACACAACCTGCGAATTTCAAGCACATACGACCGGGCAGAATTCAATTTGACCACGAATTCTTCATCAGTTTACAGACATTGTGACGACACAATAACGGGCTGGTCCCTATAACAGGCGCGTAAAAAGTATGTTTTTCATTCCAATTCAATCTTTTGTGAATATTTGAGGACCCTCTACACATATTTCGTGATAACTTTGTGTAGAAAAACTCAAGTCTGAAACTCGAATTCTGATATTTTCCGATTTTCTTCGAAATACATTCATGTTGGAAACTTTTCCAGGGGTTTCTGAGGGTTCCGGCGTTGGATGTGGTTGAGGTGTACTTTGAAAATCTGTCTTGTCGGGACAAAGCTTTCCAATCAATGAAATTGACTTCCTGTAGCAGGAATAAATCCCTGATTTCAAAGTTGAGGAATTGTTTGTGCGTGAGACTCGTGTTCATTGGAAGTGCAAAGATTGGTATGTTAATGCAATTCATGCTTTCTTACAGAGGGGGTCTCGGCAATTGGAATTCTGAATTCAAATTCTGTCTTTAAGTAGCCGAGTCAGCCATTCATAGTATTCATTTGAATAAGCCGTTGACATTTACAGAAATGGAGCGTTTTTTGTTGAAGGAGCGTTGGTATTAAAAATTACTCATTATCAATATGACGAGAACTTCTGAGGATTCCAAAGAGAGTTTTCGTTGGAATATTAAAGAAATATTTATCAGTATTGTTTAAATTTGATGGAAAGATGGTCCTAAAAAAATTCTGTATGAAACTTTGAGCTATCATTTTTTAGTTGAATACTGGAATTCAATTTGATACGATTTGTACTGTTGGACATATGGGGAAAAAAGTCCAAAAAGCACTGCCGTGAAGGCAGCAACTATTGCGCGCATGTTCAATGTAGATGACCGCTTCAGCAACGAATTTGAACGTGCGCGCAAAAGCTGCTGCCTTCACGGCAGTGCTTTTTGAAATTTTTTCTGATAAATTACTGGATTTCAATTCGATCATATCTGTATTTTTGGACATATTGTAAAAATAAAATTTTGAATGGGTACATCTACGGAATCATTGGGCGGATTTTAACCCATTCACGAATTCGACCTTTACGGTCAGCCTGACGGCCGACTGCGTAAACACAATAACTTCCGAAAGAAACAACTTAGAAACTCGATATTTGTAGAGAAGGTTTAGACCTTAATTACGAAGGCCGAATTCGTGAATGGGTTAAATCCACCCAATGATTCCGTAGATATACCCAATCAAAATTTTATTTTTCCAATATTTCCAAAAATACCGATCAGATCGAATTGAAATCCAGTACTTCATCGAAAATAACAGTTCGAAGTTTCATACAGAATTTAATGAGGATGATATGATGAGAAAATCATAGAAATTTTTTTTTTCAAATTGTTCTAATAACTCGATTATCACGAAATTTTGCATAAAGTTGTCCTTCAGCATCTTGAAACTAGCTGTGAAGTTTAATCAGGACTGAATCAGTATTTCTCGAGTAATACCAAAAAAATCAACGATATCGAGAAGAAAACCTCGAAATTTGACATATTTTTTCCCGATATCTCCAAAACTTATGATCGTATCGAACTGAAATTTAGTAAACTGCTGTGAAATTAGAAGGTCAAAGTGTGAGTATAATTTTTTTGGATATGATTAATGGTTTCCGAAAAAAAAATTTTTTTGTAAAAAAATTTCGAAAAAAATTTTTTTAAAATTTACTGACAATATGATCTTGGCGAAATTTGGCTCAAAGTTGCACGTCGTTATACTCCACCAAACTGCCAAGTTTGAATCCAATCGCTTGAGTAGTTTCTGAAATAAAAAATAAATAACTTCAAAACTTCAAGTACCTATAACTCCGAAACTATTGGACCGATTTGGCCCATTAACGAACTTAACCGCGGCATTCTGATGCGCAACCTATCCTGAAAGTTTCAAGTAGCTAGCTTGCTTCTGTTGACAGTTATCGTGTCTACGGACGGCCGGCCGGACAGAATCAATTTTGACACCGGATTCGTCATCAGTGAGTCCAACCTAGTCGATTGAGACCATTTTCGGCTAAATCATCCAAAATTACAGACATTTGGACAAAACGATAGCACGCTGTTCCCCTAGAACATGCGCGCAAAAATACCCAATCCGCAGTTATACCCACTCAAATTTCATCTTCCTTATATTGCAAAAAATACAGTTTGGATCAAAGAGAAAACTAGTAATTAATTCAAAAATGATGGCTCGAAGGTTCATACAGAATTTTTTGAGAACCATATAAGAAGGAGATCGCAAAATATTCGAAAATATAACTAGGAAAAAATGCCCATCAGGAAATTCTGCACAAGTTTGCCCATCTGCATTTTCTAAAAAGTAACCAAGTTAAATCATGAATTGATCATTATTTTTGAATCATTTAGGAAATTATGATGATATCGAAGAAATAAACACGAAATATGAAATAAATATCCCATCGAAACGGAATCTAATATTAACATAATCACAAGGACACATATCTGTCGATAAATAATTAAATAGTCCACCTCGATCAGGGCCAATCAACCAAAACATCTACACCGAAGAAGCGGATCCAAGGAGAATGACTACAGCTGTTTCACAGTTGTTACTGATCGTCAGGTCAATTTAACTTAGAGAAAACCGCAGAAGAAATCTCGATACTTCTCACCTTTCAGATGGATCGCTGCAGTATAACTACGTACAGCACGCCATCTTCCAGGAGCATCTTGCGAATCCCACCTTCGAGTGCAGAGTACTTTGATTTTTCGTTTCTGTCCGTACAGCACAAAGTTATTTCTCGATATTCCATAATTAACAAAACAGTTTGATTTTGTAGTGGCATTTTACCAGATATATTGGGGAAATAATCTCGAAATGTCAAGCAACGAAATTTGATATATTCTTTCAATATCTCTGAACATAAATATCGGATTGAAGTGAAAACTAGAAAATAAATATTTTTCTGCAAATATTTGATCTATATATCCTCTTACATCAACCCCAAATTATGGGGGAGCGCCATTCTGTTGAAACAAATTGTTTCGATAGGGATATCTGGATCTACTTCATAGGAAAACATAACAGCTAGAGCAGGTACCAAGGTCTAAGTAGTGTTCAGCTTCAAGATTCTCTCCAAAAAAGTATGGCCCCAATATTCTGTTGGTAATGATACCTGCCCATACGTTTATTTCCGCGGATGCTGCATATGAGCTTCACATATCCAACGTGGGTTTTCCGTACTCCAGAACGATAATTGTTCATGTTAAACACTCCATTTAAATGAAAGGTAGCTTCATCAGAGAAGAGTATTCTGAGTGGAAACCTCATATTCTCATCACAGCGCCGGATCATTTCCTCCAAAATTGCAAACGCCTGTCATGGTCGCAGCATGATTTTGGGCCTATGAAAACGTTGACACTTGCGGATCTTCCTGCAGAGATGAGGCAATGTCCAATTTTTGATCCTCCTCTAAAACACGTGGCCGTACAGTTCAGGGAAAGTCCTTCTTTGTGCCATGTTCTTCAAATTCGTGGAAAATATTGCGTACAGTAGCTTGGCAAATTTGATTCACAGATATTTTGCATTTAGTAAAGCACACACTCGACTTTGACCTCTCATTTCATCCCTACATACCAGCAATATCAAGACTTCGATACGCTGCCTTTCTGACATTACCACTTTTGATAACTAATTGAGAAAGAACACTTTGAAGGTGAAAATATCAATGAACTAGACTTTTAATTCAATTTTGCAAAGAACTTCGATTTTGAAATGATGAAAAAAAAATTATTCATCGAGGCAATAATTGTGGCACAAAAAAAGCAAAAATGTATTCATCTTCTCGAAAAACATTATGTGCTGAATACCTCCATGTTATTTTATTCTGAAGATGTAACATTAAACTCATTCAGAATGAAAGATGGCACACCGATATCAAGTTTAATTAGGTTTTTGGTTTTCAAAGAACTTCGTCTTATTTTGTAATAATCACTTGAGTAAAATGAAAAAAATCAAATTTCATCTGTCAGGAGATTTTCAACGAGCCTACACATGACATATGTTTGCATTCGAAATAAAAAGTTAGGTGGGGTTGCAGCTGAAGGGGTTGAAGTGAAATATTCATTTCATTGCCTAAAATAGGTTTAATTCAAAATCAATTCACATTTTTCAGCTTTTATTTGAATCACTGATTTGAAAGATATAAATTTTATGAAGGACTTTCGCGCAACCCTGTATAGAAGGAATATCATTGTGTGGTGCAGGCTGGGCTGTTGCCGTAAAGTGAGCGTTGGCCTTGAACCAGCAAATAACGATCCGGTCATAATGGAACTTGGGAACAAGATGGTTAATGCGTTTGTGATGAAGTTTTCGATAGTCGTGTCATTAGAGCAATAAGACAGTAATTCCAAAATATGTACATGCGCGCAAAAGCTTCGGATTTCACGTTAGTACGTTAGTTTTTTACATGTATCGAATCGAATTGATTGGTCTGTCCCACTGTCTGTATGGTCATAGAAAAAGTACCTAAATTGAGGGCGCTTGAATTCAATAATGCACGTTAAATTCTATAGATAACTCTACAGAGTTGCTTGAACAATGGCTGTGCCAAATGTAGAAACAAGAACAGCGCAAATCGTCTAATTATTAAGCAACACAGACTTTATAAGTAGGTACAACATAATAGCTACGTATAACTGTTTCTAATCGATGGAAGTCTGAAGCTGCCTCAGCTTTCCGTGAATTATTATCGAGGTGTAACTTGCAGTGCTTGCGAGTATAATAATAAAAGGTTATGACGTGTAAAATTACCATTTCAAAGTCGCATACGTCACCGGTTTTCAGTGAATGCAATTTACGGCAGCTCGACCCAAGTCAATCCATCATTCAACGCTCACGTATTGAAATTCGAGCAGGTATTGGGGTAATCTCGACCTCTGCGGAAACTAATAAGTTCGAACGTCATAGGGCATGGAAAAATAATGTGATCGATAGTAATCAGGCGAGTGTGCAGGATGAAGTTAGGCAATAATGATTTCAGAGCGCTCCGTCGGCCAGAAAGCCCAATGGTGTAGAATTGGGGATGAAGGAAGGTCTAGCTTCTGGCAGCATAGTGCTAGTGTTAGCAAATTTAAGACATAATGGAATTAAGTAATTCAGGAGCTGGGGTCTTTCAAGAGCTGAAGAGCTTATGATAGACTGGGATGCTTTGATTGACCACGTTTCAGTGGACATATATTAAGAATCTTCTAGTGCAGCAGATCTCTATTTGAGAATTTCTTATCCATATAACTACTAGCAGAATTTAGTATAACAATTCTAAGAGGAACCACCCTTACTATCTCAGTCTTCATGGAGAGTTAGAAATAATGCAAAAATAGGTAATGTTTGGTTAGTAGAAGGACATTTAATACGGTTGGCTCCGATCAATTCGTACCAGCCTTATTAGCGTGGGAACAGGGGAATTGATCGGCACCTTGTTCTGAAGACTATTCGATAGGCTTTGCAGAATTACCGGACGCTTGAACTTTTTGCTATGTCTTTTGTAATTCATTATTCTGTAGAAGACAATATCTGAAAAATGAAACCATAAATTCAGTGAAAAAAGTGGAAAAATTTTTATCTACGAAACTGGAGGTTATGTTTTCTCCAGTCGTGTGATTCGTTGGTATATTCAGGGAAATCCTCTGATTGGACCTATAAGCAACCAATTCTTTGTCATTTTCATGTCTTATTGCCATTCTCGGTAACGTTTCTTTTCTAATATTTGACGGTTATTTGTATAGAATGAAGATGAAGCAAATTTCCCCTCGAACTATGAAAAATTTTTAGAACTTTTCTATCTAACCTTTCACTATTTCATACCATAGCTTCGTAACATATAGCTTCGATTTTGTTTTCACACATCGAAGCTACACAAAAATTTATATCGAATCTTCGATATCTATAATTTTTTCAAAATGTAAATAATTATAACAAAAAAAAAGGGGACACAAAATAAACATGCTTTCAACAAGAAAATAAGAAAACGAGGACGGTCGGACGTGAATACACGATATAATAAATATCACGTGAATAATGAAATACCTTAAGAGAAAACGATGATGATGAGGTCTCGATAAAAACAACGCGATTAGGATAAATTTTTTACCGAGTGCGACAAGGACGAAGTTGAAGTATCCATTAAAAGACAATTTCACCGATTTATGCCTGGATCGTCCACTGACTGTGACAGAAATCAAGTTAGGGTTTAAATTGAGTGGAAAGGTAACTTGTAAAGAGTGGAATGGTTTATATCTTTCTTATTGCCGTTAAATAGGGTTTAGAATTATTATGATTTTGTATAGACTGTACTGAGATTTTCATTGAATATTTCTACGGATGATTTTCGGAGAATTCTTTTCTAAGTTCATAAAAAGTAATGTATGTATTCAGGATTTCAGCGATATCTGGTGGATAGTTGTTGTTCTATCGAATTTAATTAAACATTTATTTTCCTTGTCTGTTACGAATTGACAACCTCTGAGAAGAATATATGAAACCGTTGGACATTGGAGGTATTGAATTCAACCAGTTCCTTCACCATATTCTGAAAATTTCTTGTCTCAGTAGGCATTATTCTTCTTCGTAGGTAATTGTGTTCGTAATTTTCGGAGTGCCTGACGGTCTTCACTCGAGAAATAAATTGGCTTGAAGTTTCGAAATTGTAATGATCTGTAGTAAGTTGTTAATATTGTGCCTACGTGCAAACTTTTCCAACATTTGGGGAGAAACATATGACCACCAAGAAAATTATTGTACCATATCAGGATCTTTTCGTCATTAATCTATAAAATTTCGCGAGAGCTTTCAAGGCTGCCGCTTCGAAACCGCTTACCGAATTCAACGTGTTCGGATATATGTTTCTGCAGTTCTGATCAAAAAATATATCGGATCAGTAGATATGTGTGAGAGATCCGTGTTGGAATCCTTCTCTGGGAATTCGATTTTTTTCCCGATAACTCAATTAAAAAGTAATCCTATCGAATTAAAACTAAGCAGTTGTTGAAAGAGTACCCCCGAAACAACCCGATTTCGTGAGAATCATCAGAAAAAAGTAAATTAAAAGAAAAACATTGTTTCTTAGAAAAAGTCTATCCTAGTTAGCTCAGAGACACCATCGCTGTCAGATTCATTTATGTGCGTCTAATTCGGACTCTTGCTTTGCTATGCATTGCAAAGAATTGATTCCTGAACATTCATAACCTGATTCACCTTATGATGAGTTCAAACATTAATATATTATTCAAGAATCATTGCCATCAATAAATGATCATGGTTCATTGAAAAACTATGTATTTCAACTTTCAGGAACAAAGGGTACCGATTCTTGAATTTCGATCAATAATTGAAGAGTATGACAATTGTCAGATGTTTATGACGATTTTCAAAGTTTTCTCGAGCATCTGCAAAATTTGTGAGAGTTCTATACGCCATTCCGACTATGTTTTCAGGCAAATATTCAAGAAATAAGCTGAATGCAAAATATCGAGAAATTTTCTTCGACTTAGCAACGATTGGTACGGAGTATAGGAGATATAACATTCGATTGTTGAGTGACATTCGGTTCGATGAGCAGGTCATGTCTACTTGTTGTTTATTTTCAACTTAGAAAATCGACGCAAACATATGGCAATTGTCATACTCTTCAATTCTTCATCGAGATTCCTGAATCGACCCCCTGGTGGCGAAGATGTAACAGTGGATTTATAATACCTTCATTCTCATTTCATGAAGTCAGTCGGTAGGCTATGGAAGCTTGACATATGCCAATATTTAAAAGAACGAATATTCTAGAAAAGCACCTATATGAGGTCAGGAACTTCTACGTGCTTTTTCAAATGCGTTGCTAAAGAGATCATCTATTCACGCATTGGCTCCAACGAATACAGCTTTACTTATCCATTGTCCATTATGAAATTCAGAATGAAATAACAAGCTTTCGTTTTCCAATTGAGTACTAGAATTTGATACGATGCGATCACTATTCTTGGAAATATTGGAAAAATTAAATTTTTAATGGGTATATCCCCGGAATAATTCGGCTGCTTTACCCATTCACCGATTTGACTTTCTTAATTGAGTCCTATAATTATTAAGGAGGATAAAATCCACCCAATGATTACGTAGATATACCCTTTCAAACTTATATATTCTTAATTGAAAAATGACGGCTATAGGGTTTATGAAAAGTTTTTGGAAGATCATACAACAAAGAGATCGCAAAATTTAAAATATCTCAGAAAAAAATTTATTTTTTTTTGAACTGTTCTTATGACACTATGTTGAGCACACAAACACGAATATTGACATATAATTTCCTTAATATCTTCAAAAACGAAAGTCGTATCAAATTGTAATCCGATGAACGGCTCCTCAAATACCAACTTGGAGGCCAAATAACATTGAAATCCATATAAATTTGAAATTTTTTTCATATTTTTCCATTTTATGTCCGAACGATCCGCATGGAATTTTGCACAACGGTACGCATCGTCATTTCCTCAACAAAATACGAAGTTTCAATTTGTTGATGTCAGTACTTCTCGTAGCTATTGGGGAAATCATCTCCAAATTTGAAGTTTCTGTCTCTCCGAATCCGGTAGGCTCATTTTGCTCAACAACGATCTCAACCTTTCGATTCGCAGCCTATTCTCAATTTTTTAAATATCTAGCTTCGAAAGTTATCGTGGTAACGGCCGGGTGAAGGCTCGAACAGAATTTAATTTAACACAGGACTCTCCATCATTGAGTCCAACCTAGTTGTTCAAGATCATTTCCCAACAAGTAGCGCCCAACAAATCAAGCTTAGTAATTTTATTGTCATATAACAACGAGGCGTTATCCATTCTACATAAACGTTGTTCTAATTACGTATGTATACAGGTTGAGTCTTCGAGTTGTACATTAATTTCATCCATAAATTTCTCACATCAAATAAAACACTTTTTCCATTCACCATTCGCCTAGGTTTGGCCATGGTAAAAAGATACAGGTTGTTGGAATTTCCAAAGAAAATCAGTCTTTTTTAGTAGCTTCGACATGGTTCCATCGAATGACATGAATTTGGATGGAAAGTTTTCTATAACTATTTAACGTATTCTACATAAATCAATCACATCGTACTTCAAACGGTTTTCTGGTTATAGACTCCCCGATTCAAGAGGCTATGAAAAACTACCATGAAGAATGCAGATAGACTTTATCCTAAGTCAATATAAAAACCCTCAATAGTTTTAGAATACTTAATTTTACCTTACTATTTCTCCACAAACCAACCGTTTTCGAGATTTTCAAGATTGAATGTTATAAAATCTGAGAAAATTCGGGAAATTGTCTTATTTTCGTGGATCTGTGCTCGAGCTAGTGAAGGCCGTAAATTAAGCTTCGGCCTCGTTTCCCCGGAATACAAAATACACAGAAATATTCATCTATAGTTGAGATTAATATACAACTCAAAGACTCACCTTGTATACAGGGTCTTTCACGAGGAACCTCACCCATATTTATACGGGAAACTACTGAACGTATTTTCATGAAATTCAGCACTTATAAGTATTTCACGATGCTGATGAAATCTAAAATATTTTCAAGGCATGAGCACCTCCGGTTTTTCCGGAAATGACGTCAACTTCCGTTTTTCAAATTAGAACACCATTTTTTTATTGCAGAAATAGATTCCTTAGAAAATTTCAATTTATTTTGATGTAACATTTTTCAGTTTTGGTTGGAAAATTCTCTCTGAGCAGGAAAATTCGAAAAAAAAATCGAAAATAGAGCTCCGCTGAAACAAGAATAACTTCGAGGTTTTTGGATGGAAAATTTTCATTTTTGAGATGTTTCAAGATGTAAGATTGATGTATCCTTTTTGAAAATCGAAATTGCGATTCATGATACAGGGCGTGAAAAAATCGCTTTCAAAGTTAGGGATGACAAAATCGTGAAAAATCAATTTTTTCAAATTGGAACCCCATTTTTTTATGGCAGATATTGAATCTACGTTGAAAAATAATGTGAGTGTATGCATCACACCCTTGCCCTAAAATGGATATTTTCTGAGTTATTCACAAAAAACTGTTTTTCGTCTTGAATTTTCAGCTATTTCTATTCCCTTCACGCCAAAAAGATGAAATTTTCAGGAACTGTGAAAATATGCAAGAACTGTAATTTCGTTGTTCTCGTCTTCTACTACACTTTTTTCTCTGTGTGTAGTTTTCTTAACGAAAGATCCGACATTTCTCAAGTTTGTCATGGTTCTGTTAATGGTATCTCTCGTTGGTCTGGGTCGGTCAAGAAACCTCTCAATGAACAGTCGAATCGTTCTATCTACAACTTTATTACATTCTCCATGAAGTAGAATGAGATTTAAATAATCTTCATTGGTACAATTAGGCATAGTGATCGATTTTATAACTTAATACGAATTATCACCAAATTAATAGTAAACACAAAATGCTACTGAATAAAGAGGAATTTGGCAGATGTAATTAATGATATCTATCATTAAAAAAAAATAATGTAAAGCATGGTAAGTTTTTGCATATGGTTCATAAGGAATTATTTATTTATCACTGGAGAGAAAACCGATGGCCGATTAGTTGTAATAAAGAGGTTTCCGATACAAATTCGAATCCAAATTCGCCATCTATTTAGGAACAACCTGTAACTTTTTTCTCTTGCATATTAGGGTAGTAAAATCTAAAACATGGTTTAAGTAACAGTTCCTGAAAATGTCATCTTTTTGGCGTGAAGGGAAAAGAAATAGCTGAAAATTCAAGACGAAAAACAGTTTTTTGTGAATAACTCAGAAAATATCCACTTTAGGGCAAGGGTGTGATGCACACACTCACATTATTTTTCAACGTAGATTCAATATCTGCCATAAAAAAATGGGGTTCTAATTTGAAAAAATTGATTTTTCACGATTTTGTCATCCCTACCTTTGAAAGCGATTTTTTCACCCCCTGTATCATGAATCGCGATTTCGATTTTTAAAGTGGATACATCAATCTTACATATTGAAAAATCCCAAAAATGAAAATTTTCCACTCAAAAACCTCGAAGTTATTCTTGTTTCAGCGGAGCTCTATTTTCGATTTTTTTTTCGAATTTTCCCGCTCAGAGAGAATTTTCCAGCCAAAACTGAAAAATGTTACATCAAAATAAATTGAAATTTTCTAAGGAATCTATTTCTGCAATAAAAAAATGGTGTTCTAATTTGAAAAACGGAAGTTTACGTCCATTCCGGAAAAACCGGAGGTGCTCATGCCTTGAAAATATTTTAGATTTCATCAGCATCGTAAAATACTTATAAGTGCTGAATTTCATGAAAATACGTTCAGTAGTTTCCCGTATAAATATGGGTGAGGTTCCTCGTGAAAGACCCTGTATAAGAAACCACAGAGAACTGGTTTGCATTTCACGAGTACCAACTTGACTCAGCTCTAGTAACAAAATCTCAATAAAACTGTTTCGAAGCCTACTGAGTGACTATAAAAGTTGAAGGAGTATCACTGGATCAGGTTTAGGAATGATGATTTCAAATTGTACGGCTCTCATTCTCCATCTATAAACGTGTTTGCAGATCCCACTTGATTGAGAGAATTTTCTGAGCACCGAAGTGAATCCATAATGAGTATCAATTTACATTAATGTATGGATTTCCGGGCTGTATTACATCGACGCATTGTTAGTTAACCACGTCCTCAAACAATGAAGTTAGCTGCTATTGTACCTTAACTATTGTCCGAAAGGAATGGTTGGCAAGCGTGCTATGCGAACTTCGCCGTCGAACAGAGAGTAATGAATTGTGACAGGCACAGAAAACAATCAGCATGGGATCCCAGTGACAGTTGAACTCTACGCCTTTTTTGCATCGTTGAATATGTTTGGTATTGCTTGATATGGTCATCTTGGACCTAGTTATTTTCGGAATACTGTTTTCGAGTTAAAGTTAAGTAATCAATAAAACCTCAAAAATGAAACAGTAATTTTTGATGTCGTAGTCATGTTGATCGATGCCATACTCCATGCTTTGAGTCACTTTTATGCACCATAGTTAAAAGGATATAATGAATGGAGTGAATAGCTTAGATTCGATAAAATTTTTTTCTATGTAGAATGAATGAATTCTGATTATATTGAGCATATGATGTAAGTAAAACTGGGTGTGCTCATCTGTTCATCTGTGATCGTTTTTACCAATGGTGACGTCACTTTTTTCATTCAAATTCAAAGCACAGAATATATATTTCCTTGCATTTCAATCTTGCTGACGTCATTTTTTTTTCGATGAGCACAACATGTACTAAGCATATATGGAACTTCAAATTACAACCTAGGGATTTCTGGTGAATTTATTCGTTTTCCATAGATTTTACAGCTGGCATTTATATTTCAGCTAGATCGAATATGTATAATGGATTCGGTCTTCACTTGATGGAAACTCATTTTCAATGAAAAAATTAGAAGTTTCCAGAAATGTGGAAACTAACTAGTGTCTTCTAATTTCTTCATAGATCGAATATTATTAAAGAATGATTGTAAGAATGAGTCATGTAATTTGTTCATACAGTGCGCGTCAAAACTATGAAACAAATGCATTTTCTTAGAAGAAAAATATTTGGCAACAAAATCCTGAAACAGGTCAATTTTTGTTTCACTTTTACCAAATTTATATGCATTTTTGAAGGATTTTTGTTGCACCCTGTGCCATCCCCATCAACCCTCTAAATTTTTTGAATAGAGAAAGTAGGTCATCAAAATTTTGTTCTCGAAAATTTCTTCACGCCTGTGAAGAAGATACAAAGGCCTTACCAAAATAGTACCACATGACCCACTTTCCCTATTCAAAAAAATTAGAGGGTTGATGAGGATGGCACAGGGTGCAACAAAAATCCTTCAAAAATGCATAAAAATTTGGTAAAAGTGCAACAAAATTGACTCGTTTCAGGATTTTGTTGTCAAATATCTTTCTTCTGAGAAAATGAATTTGTTCCATAATTTTGACTCGCACTGTATTGGAGGAGTTTATTTATTTATTTTATATAAAAGAAGGCATACGTACTGAAATTCTTCATTCTTTCAAAGTATTGGAAGATAGATAAGAAGGTAAGATCGACTCGAATGAACATGAGGTAATGTTATTCGAATTATCTAGCACTCTTTAGGTTCTCAATTTTAGATACCCAGTACTTCTCTGGTACCCAGTATTGTTGAATACTTTTGCTACTTTTCTGGCACTACCTTAGTACCTCCTTGTACCTGATTCGGATATCAATTCGTAACTGCTCAAGACGAACCAAATTACGAACCACCTACAGTTCTACCTGTTGGCACCGGACAATCTAATAGTTACAACCATCAACCATTCAACAACGATAACGAATGCTGGATCAAAAAGTCAAAACACCATCTAACATCTCTAGTCGATCATTAAGATGAGTGTGATTTTGTTGTTTGGCCTAATCCTAGCTCAGGAATTGTTGCGAAAATTTTTAGATTTTCGTGAAGGGTTTATATATAGGATAAGTTGATTGGGTTCTAAAGTGTGACCTTTTTCTGTGTTATAATGCTTCTTTCGTGTTGAGACTTCGATTGATTGGATGCTGAGCTCAATTCAAGGTTATTTAATTGTTGATTTATCGATAAATATTCGTCCACTTTATTATTATCGAACTATTATTATCTCTTTTTCTCTTTGAGCTATTTCTTTATCAAATGCTCATTCCCAATTTGGTACATCTTCAATACAACTGCAGTTTGACAACGTTCTTCGTTGGACTATTTTCTGTGGAGGAACGTGCCTCGAAAACACAAAATCGAAGCTGTCAATTAGGAGAATGAGTCTGAGACCAAATCCACAACGAAGGTAAATTCGGTTGATTGATTCGGGTTATGTATGACCAGTCGTGATAGTCACTGGAATGATATTGTTTTCCATTAGTTAATGTCAAAGATCAACGTTTTGAATGATCCCATAACTGAAGCAAGATATTCATATTTTTTTATAGTCTATCAAACAAGCAAATTTCAAACGACTCACCGCAGGTATGTGGACCTTTACAGAAAAAATATTCTCTGAAGGATCATCAATACTGCCAGGATGTCAATAAGTGAGTCTATTATAAGCAACCGTAATTCTTTCCATAAAGGGACCAGCACACAATGGAAATTCCTCATAGCTTGTCACTTCATTCATATTTGTATGGAAAGTGTGATATAAAATTTTATTCAGCCGAAATATCATAAAGGGAGCCAATATCCTGCCTTGACACAACTCTTTGCGGTGTATCTCTTCTCCAGACAGAATTTCCCTTCCGGAAGAAATTCACGCCATGTATATGTAGACATAAAATTTGAATCCCTCCCAGGTTTCACGAGCAAGTTTCGCCAATGTTAACCTTAAATTTTGTACATAAAAAGAAATATCATTCAGTGAGATTGTCTGCAGAACAGGAGGTAAGTATCATATTAAAGGACCTATTGAGGATTGATCGAATGATACAAATTGTTAAGACAGTAGTGCTAATGTAAAAATATGAAGAATGTGTCAATTGACACATTTTTCTTGTGTGATTGGTAGATTTGATCTTTCAATTGACATATTGAATATTTAAGCCACACATTTTGTCCATAAATTTTAGAAGTAGTTGCAATGATTCTGCCCTAGGGTTGATAGTTTCTGTTTAAATTTCAGTCTAGTAGTGTGTGAAATGCATAAAGAAGGACTTGGAAAATTATGTCATGCTAATCCCTCGATTTCACATGAAATTCATATGTCTAGGATTTCAATGATTTGTCTGAATGTGGATTGCTTATAAACTCCTAATATTCACCTTTATGTGGGAATCTAGTTTTTTGATGTACTCTATTCTCAACAGTCTTTCACAGTCGAACACTACAGAGCGGATTTACAGGGCGAAAATAATGGGCTTATGTTCGAGACGTTAGGAGATTTCTATGAGGTTTGAAAATCTCTTTAGCGTCATTGAATGCCTCGAGTATAGAACTGTGTCTTAACTTTTAAGTCTTCCGTCTTACCTCTCCAACTCCACGTCTATATTTCTTGTCTCGAAAATAACTTCGCACATCTCGGATCGTGACTCTGCATCCCATTCCCAACCTGTAGGTTGACTCCAACTATAACTCCTATATCGTTGCTGAATTTTCAGCTGAAATGTTTGATTCCATAAAAAAAAATATTATTTCGGATTTAAAACCATCTGAGTACGCACTAGCATGGAATTTGCAGCAAGAGGTCTGATGTGCCAAACCTGCTGCCACTTGTGCAGGGTGTTCTTCAGTTTTTGGGCAAAGGCTGTTTTGTCAGTGCTGTATACACTGATTTTTTGAAAGCGTTCGATAAGGTTATCATTCGACGCTGTTTACAAAGGTGTGAAATTTTGGCATATATGAAGAACTTTTGGAGTTGCTGATTTCATATCTGACTGAGTGTAAACAATATATGACCTTTAATTGTATGAGATAAGATTTTACGGGTGCTCAGGGATTCCTCAGGGGTCTGATCTTGGACCAATACGTTTTCTCATTTTGTTGAATGATGTTTGTTAATGTTTCAAGAAGACTAATACGAAGACTCGCAAGCATTCGAATGTTTCTAAATGAAATAATTGAAAGTATTCATATTTAGTGATCTAGAGA
Source organism: Myrrha octodecimguttata (assembly GCA_958510865.1). Taxonomy (NCBI): domain Eukaryota; kingdom Metazoa; phylum Arthropoda; class Insecta; order Coleoptera; family Coccinellidae; genus Myrrha; species Myrrha octodecimguttata. The sequence continues at coordinate 40,253,302 of OY294057.1, forward strand.
CATATGTGGAATGAGAAATGTACTCGTAGGCTGTCCAATAGATTTATGCGTCCTATAGGATACCACTCTCTGTTCTGTTTTTCCATGAGCTGTTTAGCCGTGATCATGGTAAGTTGGTATATTCTTAAGCTTGAATACATACATGAGGAGGATGATATAATAAATTTGTCTCAATTTACGGAAAATGAGTTTTCCTTGAGGCAAGTGAAGTGCTGTTGCAGATTATTATGTTATATACCTTTACAATAAAAATGAAGTTCGTTTATTCATTATCAAATCTTTTTTTAATATCTTCCCTATCTGAACTGAATCCTTTTAGTAACGAAATGCTCCTAAAAATACCTCACAATAAAAATGGAACCATCCGCAGAACGCTTTTTCGATGGACAAAAATTTCTATTGGAGTTTTATAATAGCATTAAACTTTGATGCCGTTCGTAAAACGTTCTCTCATGCCTGGGCTCTGTTAATTCTTTCGATTGAATCTTTGATCTGGGGTTTTACGATTAATAAAGTTTGACCGTTATTTTTGCTTGGAATGCGGAATGGAAATCGACATATTGCAGTTTGGGAGGGCAGATGAAAATTCAATGAATCAGGTTTTATTTTATAGTGATCTCAGAATGAAAAATTGCTACTTCAAATATTTGTGGTATTAGGAAAAAACTGTTCCAACTCCAGATGCAAGTAAAAAATGTTTTTTTATGGGAATTTCCACATGCCATGTTGAAGATTAGGGCTTAAGAGATTTATATGAATGATATCGTACAGGTGTCCTGAAGGCACCAAATTTTACATTGTGAGTTGCAAGCTGCACAGGAAATTTATAACGAAAAAAAATTGTTCAAATTGATTCCTGAACTCTATTGTCAATTTCAATAAAAATTGTTCAAGATGACTCCGATATTGTGACTCTCAGATCTACAGGTTCATGAATGTTTCAATAGAAAAATGATCTATTTTCGAGTACAGGTATCTTCTCCTCTTGTGAAAGAACGACATCTGGATGATTCTTTGAATAACTTGTATTATGAATATGTCATTAACTTATAGTTGAATATCGAAGAACGGTTCTAGAGAAATAGATTTTTATCATTTTCTTTGATTCCAGTTTATTCTTTCCCATGGAAACTATCATCAACAAGAAAACTACTAGCTATTTTTCAGCTGATAAAAGTTGTGCAACATGTTCGAAACTAATAAACATCTTTTGTCTATTTACCAATGAAGCTTCCAAGTACGCATTTACTATGAAAGTTTTTAAACCATCGAGTCCGCATTTTCATTCAACAACTCAGTGTGTTGTATGATCAATAACAATGATTCACACAAAAGCTCAAAGATTCATTTAAGAGTAAGTTGTACAAATCATTTTGAAAAACAAATTTTACATACACATTTCATGATTTTCGTTCGGTGGTTACACTAGTGAAAGAAGTGATGTGTATAGTTGCTCTGCTGTATGACCAGCATTTCCAGAATCCTCCCGTCCATCTATCTGTCGTCAGGCTGGCCGTAAACACAACAGCTTCCAAAAGACACAACTCTTAGACAATCAATATTTGTAGAGTAGGTTTGGAAATAACGAGAACCGAATTGGTGACTGGGTAGAATCCACCAAATGATTCAGCAGATATACCAATTCAAAAATTAATTTTTTTATTGTTCTCAGAATTACAGGTTGGAACAAATCGCCAAATCAATCTATCAGTAAGAGAGGCTGCATTTGGCGGGGTCAATAAGTGAAAAGAAGACTTTTTAGGCAACGAGGTTGAACCTGCGCGAAAAAGCTGCTCACTTCACGTCAGTACTTTCCTAGAGTTTTTCCTCTGCTCATAGATCTTGTGTGGCGCTTCGAAGTATCCATTGATATATATCTCCCGCTTTATGGAAATAAAATTTGAATTCGCTCAATATACGGAACGAAAAAACAATAGACGAGCAGATATATCTCGCTAACGTTACAATTATACCAGCCTATAAATTAACATTAATATCGTTTGGGTTTTGCCTCGACCAAGTGATAGCGCCACTCGTTATGCATAACCAAATTGTTATATATCACATTAATAGCTGGCACTGTGACCAAACAGCAATTAGGGGACACGGTCATACACTTTTCGATACATGATTCATGACTTAAGTCGATATAGCTGGTCGCAGTATTACACGAGTCATTGGAAAGAGCTTTGAAGATATTTATTCCCAACGTAACTTCCCATAAAAATATGTGGTGAAATCTTTTCATTGAGCACTCGTATTGATCGATTGCAGCTTACTGAAAGTACCGGATGAAAAATTTCACATCAATATTTCATCTGAAACCAGTTTCATTTCGATTGGGTAGGTATTATTCGAATAAGAGTTCTTTCAGGACGTATTGTAGTTTTTGTCAAAAAAGGATTGAAGATTCTAGTAGGAATATAGTGTATGAGTTAACATTACTCACTTGGGGCCAAAAGATTTCGTAATTCTTGTTTTTTTTTGGTAACGAAAGATTGGATTCAATTCAAGAATATTTTTTCAAAAGGGAACATGACAATTATGATTATTCTAAAAATACAGAAAAATATTCAGTTCAAGAATGCTTTCTTCCCTAAAAAAAGATACGACCAAAAGAAGAAAAAGATATTGAAACTGTCATTTACAGTATTCACGTTAGCTTCATCTGTATGAATGTGCATAACATAATATTTAAGGATATTCATATCAATAGGAGGAGGTCTGATTATCAATAGAATTTGACCAAGCATTGAAGATAGACGAATCCTATATAACTACGTATCAATAAATGACTGGTATCGTAAGTATAAATGAAATTAAACGACACATTAATGCACGGATTTTGCTGATTCACTAGCTTGATATTTGTATTCAGGCTTGAAATCTTCCCTGCAGTTTTCGAATCTCCAAAGATATTTCTTGGAGTATTTTAGACAATTGAATCAGACCACAAATTCTTTCATCAATAGCTGTCTTGTACCATTTGAAACTAATTGGAGCCAAATGAACAAAAACTAAAGACATTGAGACAATTTCAGATGATCCAAAATAAATTGGATGTTGGATTTTCTAGGGATTGTTTTATTTTGTTTTATCATATTTAGGTTTCAATGAAAATTCTCAGAAGCTCTTGAGCTTAAGTAACTCTGAAATATGTTGTATGTAGGCCTTGCAACTGTTTATCTCCGCTACTTCAGGGACAACATAATATAGCAACTTTTATCCAGTAATAAGTGATGGATGGTCGTTACAACCACAACATTGTTTCTCAAATCTGCTTAGGCTCCTCATCTTACGGTTATATATCAAAAGCCTTAACTACTATGCTAATGAAGGTATTAGAAAGCAGTTTTCCTCATAACTGCAAAAGGACTATTACAACTATGGTAATTGTCGATGATTCCATATTAGATCTGAAAAGAAATCTGTATTCGTTGAAACCGAAATATGACACGTAAAACCTACAACACAAATCATATTGCTTTTTGCTGACTTTATAGCCAGCCGACCCTGAATCGGATAATCCCTAGCTGGGATATGATTAGCGTCCCCCAAGCATCCCGAAATGCTTCAAATTTTGGATAGGATCGAACCAAATAGTAAATGCTACAATTTGAATAAGTGATTAGTCTGATGAAGATTTCAATTCGATAGGACTTTTATCTACTGAAGTAGCGATTGGATAGAGTGTATCAATAAACAACGTATGAACTTATATAAGGTTTCATAAGGATTAAGTTGCACAATTTCTTGCAAAACATCAAATAAAAAACCCAGAAAAGCACTGACGTTAAGTCAGCAGCTTTTGCGCGCATGCTCATCGCCAAAATTGAGTTTGATGGGGTCAATACGTTAAAAGATGGCCACCAAATGCACTTTTGGTGATCCCCTTTGAACACGCGCGTAAAAGCTGCTGACTTCAAGTCAGTGCTTTTCCAGGTTTTATTTCAATCAGGTACTGCATTTCAATTCGATCTTATAAATATTCACGAATTCAAACTTTGTAATAAGGCCCCAAACCTACTCTTCAAATATCAAGTTTGTCAGTTGTTTCTCCCGAAAGTAATGGTATTTATGGTCGGCCGAGCATCACCAAATTATGCACAAAGTTGTTCATCAGCATTTTTGAACGAATAACCAAGTTTCATCGTGATGGATTCTATATTTTGAGTTACTGCGGAAAAAAACAATGATTTTGAGTAGAAACGCACATGTGGTGCACTGCTATGAAATATGGAGTTCAAGGTATGGGCAAAATTATTTCGGATATGAAAAATAGTTTCTGAAAATAAAAATGTTTAAAATTTTTTGGAAAAAAATAAATTTTTTTTTCTGATTTTGTAAGATTAGGATCTTAAGAAAATGGTGCTAAAACTTGTGCGTCGTCATATTTCAACTAAGTATCCAGTTTCAATACAATTGCTTCAGTAGATTCTGAAATATGAGAATAAAAACTGCATAATTCCAAATGGCTACAACGACCCAGCTGCGACATCTTAACGTGCGAGCCACCTCAAAATTTTCGAGTTGACAGCTTGCTCCTTTCGACAGTTATCGTGTTTGATCGATTTTGATATTGGATTCGTCACCAATCTAGACGTTTCAGACATTTGGACAAAAAAATATCACGCTGTTTCCGTAGAACAAAAATAAATATTAGAACAATAAGGAATATAATTGGCACTCCTAAGTACCATACAATGTTTATGAAATTCTGCCTTCTGGAGTATCTGGCTTATCTGTGGAAGATTCCAAATCTATAGAAATTTCATCTTTTGAACAAGTGAATGAATTTCTGGTACTAATATTCAATTTTTGAACTTTCAACAAGGTTGCACTAGAATTGAGTTGGACTATTTCAAGTAAAATATTTGCAACGAACAGATTTTCCAAAAATAAAAAGAAGGCTTAAGATGAGAGCTTAGAATTTTGGGGTGGTTTCAACAGGATGTTCATATGTGAATCCTTCCTCACATCCGGTACCTTGGAGATTCTATTTGAGATCCCGGATATAACACGCAAATTTCTCCACAAAGCCAGTGAAAAGTGTAGGAATTCTCCAATATCTATCTGATCGATCGACGACAAATGCCCATTGTGCGAGTAAACGTATTCGGGCTTCACAATATCCGAGAAATTTTCCCCGTCTTCTGCCATTATGCACCATGCGAAAGGCGAGGACGCTCGGTTTTACGTTTTGACGAGCTGTTTTTTTCGTAGAACGACTCGGGAATTTTGTTCCGAACTACATCGCCGGAGTTTCTTACATGCGGAGCAGACGGAATGGTTTTTGAATGCTCACTGTAATATATTTTCATGCTGCTCCGGAGAATTCTCATTAATGTCTTCTGTCAACACTACTCACATTCTATACATATAACACTGCCGAAGATAGTTCAAGGTCGGTCGGCCTGACTTCAAGCAAATTCTCAGCTACATCAGATCGGATGGATGAATAGGTTGAATTCACCCATTGACACCGCAGAAATTTGCATTCAAAATTCTATTTTCGCAAGATTTCCTAATCATAGAAACAATCGAGTCAGGGCAGGTTTGAATCATTCATGAATTTCAACTTAGTTCTCTTGACCGAAGTTACTCAACAGATATCGAGATTCTATGTAAGTCCCTTCAAGGAGTTATTGTGTCAATTTAACGTTCGACCTAGTGTACCATTGTGAATGAAAATACTTCCGAGAATATAAGACCATAAACTCGAGGAAAAATAATTGAAAATCAATTACAAAGTTCATACTCATGAATTATCAAAATACTCGCAATGTCATAACTTGGAAAGCGTTATAGAATTCACCCATTATAAATATGACTGAGATATTCAAAATCTAAATATATCCTTATAATTTAGAGACCCTAGAAGTTTCCCTTTGAAGGTCTGGCCAGAGTTCCGGAAAGACAAAATATATTGAGACCACCAACTAAATAGTTGAATACCATTTTCGACACAACAGATGGAAATTCTTGACACTGAAGCGAAACCAGATCTGATTTCTAGGTCGCAATGGGTGCGTTTTTATTTTCATCGAAATGATTAATCGATTAACCTCTATCTCTCTCTTCTTTGGTGGAGAACAAAAGAAGAGAGAGAGGGAGATACATCGATTAATCAGTTCGATGTAAATAAAAACGCACCCATTCATGACCGCGATAGTGAAGGACCTTTTCTATACAGCAAATCCTTATCTCGTTTTTCCCTTTTCTTTCGAAAAACGTCAATTCTGTATAATTGAACACCAGAGAGGAATGCAACTGACTGCCGCTGGATGAGCAATGTTGCAATCAGAAACAAGAATTTTTCGGCCGATCATTCGAGGCTAGCTCCATACATGGAGCTCAATTCATATTTACTGCTCCGAATATATTTGTTATGAAGTTTTATTGAGAGGTGACAATGCTTATTTTGGATAAAAAAAGATAGTTTCCCAAGAATATTCAGCGAAAAGAAGAAAGGATCTGTTATCTTGATGAATTTTTGTATAGATTGAAATGGATATGGGCAAGTTGACAGCTAGTTATACCAAGCAAAAAATGAGAAACCCAGGGTTGAATTCCCAAACACTTCAATAGTCTTCTGAATGATTCAAAGTGAATGGGGTTTGCACAATATCAATCAATGATTTTCCTTCGATAATGGAAACAATTTTATCAGACATCGAAAGGGTTTTGTTTGTGATGCTGATCGACAAACATTTTTCAGTTTTTCCGCTTTCTACATTCTCAACATCTTCATGCTCCAATCAGGCAGTGAAAGATTATCGAACATGTTAAAACTCCATGCCGTATAGATCAAACCTGACCTCACACTATTACACTGTGAATTTCAGTTGACTCAATAGGAAGTCCTTGGATACGCTCACTTTCTCCTACTTTTTCAACTCCTAGATCTTCAGGAATAGCGACTCTGTATGATATCTTACAATTATTCCTACAATTGTCTTCAATTTGTACCTATAGTTCTGCGTGATACTCATGAAGAGCTTGAATTTCTAAACTGAAACTTACCAGTAAACAATCACAAACCTTCTTCAGTTTGAAACAGAAGCTATGAAGGTAAACATCATTTTCGCAAATTCTTTGACAACTGCGTTTTTATAGGAGTTATTCGAGTACTTCGACTTCCTCCTTTATCAATCAATACGTACTGTTATGGTTTTTTCTAAATCGGTATTTAAGAAACAGAAAAGAATAACTTACCAATGAACCTGTGGGGTCGTGCGCCCTGTGAAATCAAACACGCAATAAAGAAAAGGGATAAGCCTGTTTATTTTACTCTCTAGTGTTACAACGGAACTGAATTCGAAAGGAAATAAAATTCTATTTGTTGAAAGGCACAGGCTAACAATTCTTGTTGTAAATCCCCTTGAGTGTTGACAGGTAGTTCTTCCCTGACGCCCGGCTGGGGTCGGTCGTGTCGGGGGCGCTTCCGTCGGCGAGGGTGTTTAAAAACCAGATGTTGATGCGTTGGATCTTCTTGAATTTCTTCGCCTTGACACGGATAAAGATGTATGCAGATGTCGGGTCAGGAATGCAGCGTATAGATAGAATATCTTCTTAGCGGTGGCGTAAACGGTGAATGCAGATGGAGTGGAGTGATTTTTGAGAACGAAGCGAAATATATTTATACGATTTTTCGGAGATTTGACTTTCGTGTTTCGACTCCCTTTTTCTTGAGGTGGATGAATCCGCTACAAACCCAAATTCATATATTCAATTATTTATTATCATTATATAAAATCAAGTTAATTCCAGGCCTCAAACATAGCAAATTCTATCATAAAATATAACAAATATCCAAATCAATCACGATCCAGTAACAAATGCAGAGAATTTCATTCCAATATTTCAATAGTTTATTCAGGGCACATAATCCTTCCAAATTATCTTTCTCAACAGGCTTCTCATGATCTGAAAGTACAAGGATTTGTATCAATACTTTGAATTTTATAAAATTGCCTCATCTAGTTAAAAGCAGGAATGATGAGGAATTTAAGTAATATTCTGTTGATTATTATTACGATAGGTTTGAATTGAACATAACTAGTAATCACAAGTAGAATTAGTTGTAGAATTTCAAAGAAAATGTAAATTTAGGATAGAAGTTATGTCTCGACCCATAAGTTGCATATAATGTAATTATCAGGTTTCCGAAGGAACAAAATTACAGCTATATTTTGGAAATAGGGTTTATTTAATATAATGAAAGCACTTTTTGGCGATTGTAAGTAAAAATTCAAGAATACTAGGCAAATGAAATTGTTAACTTAGAAAATTGTACATGTAGGCATAAAATTTGAAAAATTTTATATATTAGAGATTTAGAATATAGGCAAGAGGCACATCAAAATACGGAGAAAAATACGGCCGAATTTTCTAGACTAGGTTCGAAAAAGGAAAACTTACCTCTGAAGAGAAAACTGCGAAAGCATCATATTTGGAAGACATCTTTAAATGCAAGGCTACTTGATATTGAAGAAAATTCAGAAAAGGTATAAATACCGAAGCTCGAGCACAGAAAAGGGATTCCAATTTTAACCATCGTCAAGACTGCAGCTGATCCTCGTAAAAAATTTCTCGAAACATCGTAATATTCCAGTCAGAAACCCATGTAAACCAAAATTGAATCAAAGTGACTGGCATCCTGGAATAATATTAGAACTAAATACATGGAATATTCAACAAAAACCAAGATGAACTTACCAGAAAGGGAAAATCGAGCAGTGATCAAATTCACCCAAGTGAACTCCAGAAATATAAACATCATTTCAAAGGTAACCCTTGGAACTCACAGTAAAATAAACACGACGAACTTTGGGGGTTATCCAGAAATCCCGAACCACAGAGGAACATCAAGTAACAAAGTGACATAGACTAAAAACACCGTGGGTGAGAGCAAAAGGGACATAATTATAAGTTTTTAAAATTTAATTTAATTAGTAAGGTTAGGTAATTAATTAGTTTAGCATTTGAATCGATCTCCTTGAATTATTTTCATTAAATATTATTATTAGAAATTATATAAACTGTTATTATTTCACGTCATAGAATCCACCTGACAAAGAGACAGAAAGCCGCGCGAAATTTAAATCCAAATTCAAAATCTATATTTTATTGTTATTGGATCCTGTAAGAAATTCAAGAATAAAAATTATTCAATATTAAGCAACAGTTTGATTCATAACAGTACATTACAATCAATATTCCCACTCAAAAAACCTAGGAAAGCATTGACGTGAGGTCAGGAGCTTTTACGCGCTTGTTCCGCAGCCAAAACTGTCATCTATACAAGTATTGACCCTGCTAAACGCAGATTTATTTTTCATATTATCCTCACAAAATTCTGCTTGAACCTCAAGTCATAATTTTTGATCAAATACTAGATTGCAATTCGATCAAAAACTTCGAATGGGTATAACTATCTAAAGAATAATTGGTGAATTCAACCCATTTAAGCATTCGACCTTCTTAATCAAACTGAAAACCTACTCTACATATATATTCCCTATGTCGATTCTTTCTAAAAATAATGTGTTAACGGCGGGCCTAACCACTGATAAAGATCAAAATAATTTCCGGAAGAATCTACCCAGTAGCTTGATAAGTTTGTAGTTTAATTACGAAGGCCGAATTGGCGAATAAGTCAATACTATCGAATGATTCCGAAATTTAGTTTCCGGATATTTCCAAAAACATAGATCGAATCGCCCTTCAATGAAAAATGCCAACTTAAAATTTCAGCTGAATGAGGTCGACAAAACAATGAGCAAAAAAAAATTAAAAAGTCCTCCTGCACTTTGTTAAATGGAGTGAGCTATATTGCTCATCGTTCTGTAGATCCTAGTTGGCTGAAACTTCAGGGTAGCATTTCTCATTGAATGGCGATTCGATCTATGTTTTTGGAAATATCGGAAAACTGAAATTTCAAAAGGGTATAACTGCGGAATCAATCGATAGTTTTTACTAATTCGCCAATTCGGCCTCCGTAATTAAACTCTAAACTTACTCTACAATTATCAAGCTACTGGGTAGCTTCCGGAAATTATCTTGTTCACTATCAGTGGTTAGACCGGCCGTAAACACATTAACTTTAGGAAGAATCGACATATGAAATATATTTATAGAGTAGGTTTTCAGTTTAATTAAGATTAATTTAAAAGATCAAAAAGTCAATACTTTCCTGTTCAAGGTATGATGTCTGTTCCGTTTTAAATGACGAAAAAGTAGAAACTCTGAAAATTACAAGCAGCTAAGATCTCTTACGTATTACTTCGCTTCGACCGCAGAAACGTTAACAAGCCACAAATTCCTGCACTTATCTTCGATTAAAAACATTGCTGGTATATTCAGCGGCCTACTCATCTATTGTTCCTACGTGCTTGTTCTGGGGAACATTTTTCGACACAATGCCTATAATTTTCGAATTTGGAGCTGAAATTGGTCTCAAACGACTAGGTTGGACTCATTGATGGACCTGTGGTCGAATTTGATTCTGTCGTACCGGCCGTCTGGCCAGCCATGTGTGCTCTTACTTTCGAAAGAAAGGACCTGAAGTCTTGAAATTATTAGGTAAGGTATTGATCCTGAATATCTCGGTTAATTCCGTTAATGGGCCAAATCTGCCGAATGATTTTTGTGTTTTATTTTTCAATAACTTAAAATTTTTTATCAGATCGGAATGAAACTTGATTGGTAGATGGACAGTATCAATAATAGGAATTATCCATAGAGAAATTCGAAGAAAAAATTTGTTTTTCTTGAAAATTTTCATATTTCATTTAAATTTCACTGGAATCTTCCAGTCGCCATTTCATAACCGATTACTTCATTTCAGTTCAATTTCGAAATTTTTTTTAGAAATTCATATATGTACAAATTCGTGCTGATTCCATCGATATCATTGTTAATTATTCCCGAAATAACTCAAAAAATACCTATATATCCGATAATCTATTGCGAGGGTAAGTATAACTGCGAGATCACAGGATAGATTTCAAGAATTTGGCGTACGTTATTAAACTCCAAACCTGCTTTACAATTATTAAGTCTCTGAGCAGATTCTGTCGGTGCCATTGAGTATTAAACACTACTCAATGTCGGTACTCATTGTGTTTACTATCAGAGGTTATGCAAGAATTAAGGAGATTAATTATGGCAGCCGAATTCGTGAAATTAGACAAGCGCGTAAAAGCTGCTGACTTCACGTCAGTGCTTCTCTAGATTCTTCTATTGATCCCTGAAGAGGAAGGTGAAGAAAATTATTGGAGCTTCATGATTCTTGTCCTAACTTGAGAAATGAGTCAAAAATACTGATCGATGAGTTGTTTCTTCAGTCAAAATTCACAGCTCAGAGGGTCAATCTTGAATATTGACACAATTCTTCAAAGTGTCCCAGTTCCTTTTTGAACTCGTCACTCTGTATACAATATTTCGCACAACTTCCATTACGACGAATTGAATCGTTCTCACAATAAAAAGCTAGAAAAATATTCGAGCTTTAACACCTACGAAATATAAAGCAAACGCTTTTAGCAGCTACTCAATGGGAGTTAACTGACGGAAATCGTTTCTCGATTTAATTTCCGTATTTATATCCGGCGTCAACCGAGAACTACCGCTAGAAATTTTCACCATCAATCGGGTCATTTTCATTCCCAACCAACATCGATAGAGCTCACCGTGACAACAGAGGATTAATAACCAAAGTACGTAGCTGGATTGATTATCGGAGAATCACTATAATGAAAATGGCTCTCAATAATGACACCGTGATTTATCGTGCACGGTACACAACTTGAACGCTATATGGGCCACTCTAGAACGGAGCAGGCTATTTGTTTCAGCGTTCAGACGATTCAATTATCGCCTTCATACAACTTTATCGACAGTTTGTTCTCAAACATGTATCCGGTTTGGAGTCAATCAGAAAGTTCGTCATGAACTGTACCAAGAAAGTGAGACAATGAGCGATGTCTAATCGGATTATATGCCTATAATTAATAGCGTTCTCTGATGTATAATTTGTTGCAAAATGGTGAATTTCGGGATCCATTTGTGTCAATTTGAAGGAAGAGAAATGCAATAATCTAGAAAAGCACTGATGTGAAGTCAGCAGATTTGGCTCGCATGTTCAAATTTATTGCCAAAGAGATCATTTCTTCACTTGTTGACCCTGCCAAACGCACCTTCACTTCCCCAGGAAAATATTTGGTGACCTTGTTATCATATTATCCTCACAAAATCCTGCATGAACCTTCAAGCTGTCATATTTCATTCAAGTACTGAATTTCAATTCAATGCGATCGGGTTTTTTGAGAAAATTTAAAATGGGTATATCAACGGAATCATTAGGTGGATTTTACCCATTCACGATTTCGACCTTCGTAATCAAGCCCCAAACCTACTCTAAAAATATTGGGTTTCCAAGTCGTTACTTCGTGTTTACGGTTGGCCGGACGGCCAATCGTCAATACTATAACTTCTGAAAGAAACAACTTAGCAACTCGATAGTTGTAAAGTGGGTTTGAACCTTAAGTATGAAGGCCGAGTTCGTGAATTCTCGTAATGATTTCACAGATCAAATTGAAACCCATTTATCAATTGGAAAATGACAGCATGAAGGTTCATACAGAATTCCGTGAGGATATGATAAGAAGATGGTAGAATATTGAATATTTGAAAATGACCCGATTATAACGAAATTTCGCACAAAGTTGTTCATTAGCATTATCGAATTAGTTAACAGGTTTCATTATGGTAGAATCAGTATTTTTTGAGTTATTCCAGAAAAACCATCGATACCGAAAAGAAAACTAGGAAATTGGAATTTTTTTCGAAATATCTCCAACAATTATGATCGCATCAGACTGAATTTTTTCACTGCTGTGAAATATGGAGTTCAAGGTGAGAAAATTTTTTTTTCAAGTTTCATCTATAGTTTCTGAAAAAAAAAAAGACATTTTTTTCAGTTTGCTGACAGTAAGATCACAACAAAATTCCGCAGAAAGTTTCCTGCCATTCTGCCCCGAGCAAATGTCAATTTTGAATCCAATCGCTTTAGTAGTTTTTGAAATATCGGAAAAATAACCTAAAATATCAAATAGCTATAAGTGAAACCGTTTGGTTCATTTCGCTCATTTCATGGATATTTTCATGAATCTACGATATCCATAACTAGAAAATCAGTTGTCCGATTTTCGTTCTGTGAGTTCGTTCTCGTCTGACAATCCTTTTCAGACTTGATATAAATGCATTTTTAGGGCAGTATATACATACCGGGTGTCACAAGAATCGGGTTCACCCTCAAAAAAATCAACATTTTGTCAGATATTAGATTGAAATGTTGGACATCGATACTAGGTACAGATTTTTTTTAGGGTTTTTCTGGGTTTTCACTTTCAATATCTGAAATAGGACTGACTCAAATGAAAATTGTTTTTTTATGGAAAACACCCTTGCGGATTTAACTATTTATCTAGGGCAGTTTCTTGGAAAAGAAACTGACTGATGCACAATACAGGAATGATTCAAACGATAAACGGAGCAAACTGTGACGTTTCAGAGTACAAATCTGACTCTTTCATCACGAAAACGAAAAAATGTTTGGAATTAACTCATTTTTTATGTTTTGGCTTCCATTACTTTGAAAAAGTATTTTAATTCTTAGAAAATTCGGTATTATATTATTATTTGATATTTGCGTATCTGCATATAAAAGTGATGTTTTCTGGGTGAGATAGTTCCTTAAACAATTCTTCTATTTTCCTGAAACAACCAATAGAAAGAGGCTCATACCTTATGGTTGGGCAATAGTTGTTTATTTGGGATTGATTTAAGGAATTGGCAACGTCGCAGCATTATTCTTCGTTGTAGCATATGTAGAACTTTAGTTTTTTGTTTTTCCAATGCAATTCGACTTATACGGTTCTTGAGATTGAGTAATTTTTCGGATTTCTATATTTGCGAACTCCGGTGTGCTGCTTCTTTGTATCCCTTATCTTTTCCCTTCAATTAACCAGGAGAAGAGTATAGATGGCGAAGTGAAATTCTGGGTGTGTCCAAAAGTGTTCAGATCACGAAATAATACAGTCTGTTTGCTCTTTTTATTGAGATTTTGAACACCTTTCTTTTAAGTATCGATTAATGCGTAGTTTGGGAAAACTTTGCATTACTCTTCAGTTTTTTCCTGAGTTTTCACTCCCAATATCTGAAAGAGAACTCTTGAAAATTAAATACAATTGTTTTTTTTTTATCGAGAACGTCCTAGTGGATTGCAGGATTGAACTATTTATCGAGGGCAGTTTCTTGGAAAATAGATTGCCTAACGAACAAAACAGGAATTACACAAATGATAAACGAAGCGAACTTTGACGTTTCAGAGTAAAAATCTGACTCTTTCATCAGACAAATGAGAACATTTTTAGAATCAACTTATTTTTGATACTTCGGCTCAAATTGCGTTGAAGAGATTTTAAAGTTTTATTTCGAGAAACTTTGGAAAATCTGTGATCCTAAGGTACATACATGGATAAGGCACAAAATATTGAATTAACATGAACCGTTTGGCAAAAAAATTCGAATCGAACAAACTCCCAAAATTTAATCGAAATCCAATCGCTGATTTTAGTTTGAGAGATAGAAAATATGTCCAAATTTATAATTCATCCCGTATCTTCGAGACTAATAGCTTTATGATATAAAACAAGTTAATTTCCTGAAAGACTTGCACGATCTTCATTCATCATGCATCATTCGGATATCGCCAAACATTAATGCTACACCTGTATATTATGAACAAGAGAAGCATGCAGTATCATTCGACCGGTCGTGAAGGTGCCCTGATATTAAGGCACGTTCTATGTATTCTCTTGTAGATTTAAATTTTTCATTCTCTTTTATTGATACATTTTTCGAAAAAATTAGCAAACATTTTTCAGGTTGACCCTTGAATAAGAACAATTTCGTGATATCCTTTACGAATGGTTTTAGTGCTATTTTTATTATAAAAAATGCAGTCATTTTTCAACAGAGTATAAGTTCACGATTTGAACTCAATGAGATTTTTTCTCGAAATATTTGAAAAATGAAATTTTACTGAAATTTGTTTTCTCAATATCTGAAACTATTATTCCGGCTGAAATTTAATCTAATATTGATGAAAATTATAACAAGATATCTTACAGATGTCGCTCAATTTTTGTAGGAAACGCAAAGCTGCTATTTATTTTTTACAAAGTTTTGAATTTCAATTCTAACGTATATTTATACTCTTGAGAAACCAAATTTCGGTCTATTAACAAATACAGTACCCTGATCGGAGCTTATCATCTAATCAATTAAAGCTTTTATTCCTTTGTGTCACGTTAGTTTATTTTACATAAATGCGAACTATCAAGTCTCAATAAAAGTGGATCAGTATTTGTGTGGACTATATTCTCAACCAACCTAATAGATGCCCTAAGACTTCATGAATATCCTGAAAATTTTCATTTCTCCTTTCATTCGAAAATTATCGTTTTCGGAGCAAGCGCACAATGCGCTTAAACGGGGAAGGTCTTCAATTATATCGTTGATACTTAGAAAGGTACCTACACTATTCATCCGGAACTGTTTCCACCAGCTCAATACAGATTCAAGTATGTATAAAGGCAGGATATGATTTATGTAGAACTAGTTCAGAAATACCTCGATGTAAGCTTGATCTTTTCAAATTCATTTCCATATGTTACTATTCACAACAGAGAAGAGGAATGCCTGTTAATCCCTGAAAACATCGAACGTATTTCAAAATGATCTGATATTTCAAAGCTTTTATGTTATGGCTTCGATGAAGTTCCATGAATATTTCTCATTAATGCGACATTTCCAGATATTAACTAGAGAGCTTTGGGGGATAATGCAGAAGTTAGGTATATACCTTTATAAATACATGGTAACGTTATGGCAGATATGAGGACAATGCAGGGCTTGTACAGTGCTATAAAGTCGAAATTATTTATAAGATCATGAATGTGTGTACGGCTGCAATATGTAATCAGTGTATGAGGACCATTCTGTTTATGAACACTGAAATGAAACCATCACAATATGCTTGGTTTATACGGAATATGAGATAACATTGTCAATATTTGTTTCGTGCTGATTGTCATGTTTGATTATAACAGGGTAAACAGTAATACACACAATGAATTAGGCTTCATTTTTGACTACTTATGCTGGAGGACACTGGCCTTTTTATTTTTCTCAAATTTTTGAAATTTTGAATTTTCAGAACAGGAAAAGAATTTGTAGTTGAATTCAATTGTGTCCATTCAAAGCAGACAACGTAGTATATCTTTCAGGCTAGATTCAAAGCCTCAATATCTTGGTTGAGTGTTTTAATGGGCAAAATCTGCCCATTGAAGTTATCAATATCAAGGTAAGCAATTGTTTGAAGATTATATCAATGGAATAATTCGAAAAACATTTCCTAAGCTTCAATAATTTACAAACCATTGCCAAATTCTATTATATCTATGAAATAAGTTTATACAAACACAGTTTTGAAGCTTATCAACCTGATAAAGGGTACAGATAACGGGCATTTTAACCTTGACCTTGCTCATTAAAAAGTCTTGACTTCTGTTTGAAACTTTTTCTCATTGGATTTCAGAATATTGAACTAAGTTACATTCAAGCGGTTGGAAAAAAATTGAAATCATTTAAATAGTGATCACGTTTCCATAAATTTCATATCATCCCAGTTTATTTTCGAAATTATCACTTTGGACATTTTTCAATTCCTTCAATGACTAATTCATTACATCAATGTTTCTGCATCAATATTCCTGCAAGCATATCTCTCGAATGTGCAATGCGCCGAAAATAGTTCCAAATAAAAATCAATCCTCTTATATGAAGAATGAGATTCTGAACTAAAGATAATACCTTTCCATTCAGAAAATCGAGTTGAAATTGAAGTATCCTCGAAGTCAAGGTCAAGATTGAAACTGAATATGTCATTTTCTTTTCCATCTTGGTACTTCACAACATCTATTCGAAATATTCTTTTTCGATATAATTTATTGTGTCAAGTTGAATGCCGCACCCTGTACATGGGAAATAATTTTGCTCTACAAATGTGAATCGCTAATTTGTTTCTTTCGGCCCCTAGAAACATCCTTCATTTTGAGAATATAGTTGCAACCCATAGGAAGCCTGAATTTGCAATGAAAAATCATCGATAATCTGGAACTCGGGGAGAATAAAACTGATTTAATAATGGATCACCTTGTTTGAAATCTCAATATATTAAGTGTAATCATCAGTGCTTCCTGAGTCATGAATGTGTGGTTATAGCAATGAGAAAAATATATAATCATTTCGAAATCACCGGATATAGACCCATTTTGATAATCCAAGGCTCCACTTCGCTCCACGTTTTGAGATCATCCTTCTAGTAATGCATAAACGCATACAGTTAGTTCTTGTTACAAGGTTTTTATAGAGGTAAGCACGAATTGCTCATGAAATATTAGGTCACATTCCTGAAGACAATTTTTTTCCAGGCCCATAATCCAAGCAGACGAATTTACTTAAGAGAAATGCTATGCCTTCTAGGAACAACGTAAATGTTTTAGTGATAGAAAGGACTATTGAAAAAAAAGAGGGAACAACAAGGAAATACCTGGTGATGAATACTTTTCGCTCAAAGTGCTTCTGTCGATGAAAGCAAAGTTGTACAAGGCTTATTTATTACAGCTTTTTTAAGACCGATCATATGAGTGTTGGAAAATTTATTTGTCAATCCATTGTGTGTGAATGAATTCATTCACACAATTCACAATATATTGAGTATTTAGTCCTTCCCTATAAAATAGTAACGTTATGAGTATTTGTCTATTATTCCAAAAAGTATGTTTTACAATGTCAATATTGCCATTTGGATCTGAAAATAAATAATATGAAAATACTGTCTAATTTTGAAGATATCCCCCGTTCAGAGTTGCTACATGAAGGATGATACATACCTCCTTTATAAGAATGGAATATGTACTCACAGTAACACTCTCGTCAACTATAAAAGTCTAAAAAGTCTTTGAATAAATCGTGAAATCAAGAATTATCAAACCAAACACTAACAAACAGTACAAAACCTACTATCAAAACAAAATCTATTTCTGTATGTAAGATTCTAAAACTGGCCACCGTGGCGCTGCAATCTTGAATTCAGATGCCAATAGGGCTGAATCTCATGAACGGAAATTTTCCGTCAAAATTATTGAATCAGTTCCCAGACTGAGGTCAATATTTCAGAACCACAAGACGTCAAATTCAATCGTCATTATGACGATCTGGAAATTAAGCAAAAAGCGTCAGCATGTTTTCACTTTATTTCTAGGATAATGCCCTTATGCGTTGACCATTTAATAATATAACAAGAGTACGATATGGTGGCACTTTCATTAGACTCAAGACATACACAAAACACAAGACTTGTAGCTTCAAGCCTACAGAACAGCATGGAACGTCAACAAACATCAGAAATATGTAAATCTACATGTATCGATGAGTGATACAAAAAAGCTTCCGCAAAATATGTGAGCCAAATATGAAATGAGTCAATAGGTTTTTTCATGTCTATTATTCATTTTGTATACACGTTCAAATCCTCATTATTATATTGAGTAATTTAAAATTGATGTAAGTTATCAACTGTCAACTAATTCTTGAAGTTATGAAAACTTACGTAGAGAGTTTTCCACGTCATTTGCGAATAGAAGGTGGAGGTATGAACCTAAAGAAAATTTTATTCTACCAAGCTTGTAAGCAGATTTCTGTCGATATTATTCAATCGAATTAAGACTTTTTTTCACCACGAGGTTAGATTTTTTCTTATAGTCGAAAATATATTCTATTGCTAATTACGACTCATTTTATAGGGTCTAAAACACTATGTTTAGTTCTATGTTTGTATTATGTTCTTTCTATTGTCTATTTATCAAGTTTTCAAACTCAATAATCCTATACCAGTTGAGTAAATTTCCTTTATTCGTTCATTTCATGAACCCGAGTTTGATAACATGATATCAACATCGAAGGATATTTCTGCATCATTTATTTTAGATGATTTAGTGTTATAATGGGAGTTTTTCCTGAATTTGGGTCATTAATGCAAATGCAAATTTAAACCTAATCATTATGGGTTTGATTCATCATTTTCCCAAATTACCTACAGAAAGTTGTCAAAATCAGATTTCAAAATTGGGGTGTGAGATTTGCCAGGCATGCAAAGAGTGACAACGGTGTAGAATAGCTTTTTTTGCTATTCCTATTCTGTGATACACACGTGTTCTTCGTCAATATAACCAAACAATTTCCGTTTGCAATTTGTCAGTAATATGACAGTATGACAGTCTGTGCTCTTCTTTTTCTATTCCTTGGTCGTTGTCTTCTACTCTAACCGTATATAGTATAGCTATCTCTGTTTTCATAAGCAAAGTAAAACATTTGACGTCTTTTTCTTTTCGAGAAAGCTGAATTCGACGTTGTCATATCGTGCACTCAAGAAAAATCCCTTTGAATGCAAATCCCCATTTTATTTTTCAGTTTTAGGTGATCAAACAATTTTTTTTTAATATAATATTGAAATTTATTTGAAATAATGTTCTAAAGGGTTTTCATGAAAATTACTGCATTTTCGTTCGAAGGAAAAACCCCCATTATAGGAAACAGACATAGAACACATTCTCTGGAAAGCTGGGTGCGGTTCCGAAGATGAATAAACACAATTATGGAAACAATAAGAAAACAAATGGCTCTCCCTAAACACAGAGTTCCCGAAATCTCTGAGATGAGATACTCAAAAGATCGAAGACAAATTTCCTTAGAATAAAAATATACCCAATGATGTACGACGTCAGACCTGACATAAGTTGAACTGATTATGTCTACTTCATCATCCTTCTAGTAATGCATAAACGCATACAGTTAGTTCTTGTTACAAGGAACTGATGAAATCTGAGGCATAACCGTCAGATAGACCCGATTCTATAGGGTGATGGTATTTACTATGATTATGTAGATAATATCCGAGAAACTGTATTAGGTGTCTTGGAAAACATAGCATGTTATACGTGGTATAATAACAATGCAAATGTGTATGATCCTAGAAACCATTATGGAGATGTGTTGATTGGGAAACTATTATCATGCAGTAGATAGGTTTGATATAAAAACTTACTATTTGGTGTGAAAATAGAATTCTATTAATTGAGTACAATGTAGTGAATCACATTTGAGCTTGAGTTCATTTTGGAATAATAGGGTGAATTGGCGAAGCTGGGTGCGGTTCCGAAGATGAATAAACACAATTATGGAAACAATAAGAAAACAAATGGCTCTCCCTAAACACAGAGTTCCCGAAATCTATGAGATGAGATACTCAAAAGATCGGAGACAAATTTCCTTAGAATAAAAATATACCCTATGATTTACGACGTCAGACCTGACAGAAGTTGAACTGAATATGTCTACTTTTGAATTAATTTTTGTAATAAATTCATTGAACATTTTAGGATTATTCAACATTTACATTTATTGTACCTTTTATATTGATTTTCAAAGTTCAAAATTATTCTCGGTGAGTGATGCTCATCTTGCCTAGGTATCGGTATCGCTCCATGTTTCTGATTTTCTCCATCCTCATTGTGTACCACAGTGGATGGAATTGGAGACATGGCTCGTGCATTCTCGACGATGTCATCATCAGATAGTTCTTCATCTGTGATTTTTTTGTTACTGCGTAAATTATAGTTTTCTCTTTTACTATCCATTATTAGTCCTTAAGTTGGGCGCCAAGATGTGCTGGGACGGGGTTTTCCTAACAATGGTAATAGGAATCGGGTGGAGAAAACTTCGCAGATGCATTACTTCGATTTATTGAATCTATAATCATTGAACGAATAAGGTCACATTCTCAGACGAAAAACACAGAAATCTTACCTATAATCATTGACCAAACTGAAAGGAATTCTCACTGTAATAACAGCAAGCCGATCAAACAATAGTTTGATAAGGTTCAAAGAATAGATCTCGAATCAAAGAATTATTTTGTTCGTTTTGAGGATGTTCACTCTCGGAAAACCGTATTTCATTTAAACACAGAAACGCTCAAAAAAGTACGCCACACATGGACAACGATAAGATCCAGTAACCTGTTAATAAATGATGCGCCTTAATTATAGGCAACACATCATATATGATGAACTTAAGCATAGTGGATGTCTCTGTACAAGTGACAATAGTCAAATGAATATTCTCATCATATAATTTGAAAATAAGTGACATCGACTCTTCTGAAGAAAGCAAAATCAAAAGGCCTGGGAAATCGGCTGCTCCGCAGTTATCTCCAGCAATAATTAAATGAATCAAATTTAAATTATATTTTAATTATTTCATTAGTTCAATGAATATTTTAGTTATTCACTTAATGTTCTGTTTACCTCAGCAACCTGTTAAAATTATTTACCGATTTAGAGACAAACGTACGTCGTTCTAATGTATAAACAAATAGATTAGGTTCAATACACCGGAAGTCCATAATGCATACAATTCTATGTCATTTACTCAGACATAGAGGTATAAGTCGAAATTGGTTGATGGAAAATAATCCATTGTTTACTTTCGGAATCCGGTTTGTTCATTCATTTATTCACCAACACTCCAGGTAATATGATCGCCGGATATTTTGGTTTCACCGAATAAAATTCGAAATGATAGAAATTATCTACTGCCGAATAATTCAATTGGTTTTGTATGTTGTGAAAAATTTGTTGATATTCGGCCAAATAAAGCAATTGTGACCCTTGGTTAGCACGGCAAAATGTTTCATGAAGAGTTGTTCTAATATCATTGATTTCCGAAGAAAACCACATTTTAAGTTCTTATGGAATAGCTATAAAATATATTGATCTATGAGTTAAGTGTAATAATTTTCAAAATCCAATTTGGTGATTGTTAGTTAAGCAGGTCTCCGCACGATAATACATGTCAGAAAAAAAAAACACGAGACTCCCTCTTGAAATTTTACGAGAAGTAAAATACGATAATAATACGAAATTTGGAAAAAAATGGGGTTATATGTTTTATTATTTTCAATTCATTCAACAGTTAGTCTTAATGCAGAATTACTACATCGTCTAAATCTAAATGGCAGAATTAATACTCAGTTTTCTTGAGTCAATCTTTTCATTGAAAGAATAAATGTAAATTCCATATACTGACTGTTTTATTAAACCTGGAAATGAAAATCTGAATTAACTAGTCCTGTTCTGTACTATATCGGCATGATTCATATGAACAATTTGATGGCCTAAGGTGACAATACCAGCCAAATTTTAAGTGAATACGTTGAAAGGTTTACGAGTTATAGACAATAAATAACTCTGTGTCTTAGAAACTAATAATCTCAGCCCATATTTGAATGTTGTTTTCGGGCTCCTCAAGGTACCATCTATTCACCTTCGGACCATGTACAGTTACTCGTGGACCATCCTTTATAATAGAATACCCCGATGTGAGGGGCTATAGTTTGTACCGTTCGAACACTTTCATCTGAATCAGAATTGCCTTCTAATTTATATTTTCGCCATAGGACAATAGTTTAAAGAAAAAATTCTTCAGATTTCAGGAAGATATAATCCCCACGAAATTCAGCAATGCGCCAATATTCTTCGAATTCATTGGGAGATTAAATCTTGATGTCTCAGTTTTTTAAAGGAATAATATCTGAATTTTGAAACCAAACCCATTTAGCCGATTGTGCCCCCTTACGTAATCAACTGTCACATTTTATAGACAATGTACCCTGCAAGTTTTGAGTTGCTAGCTCTTTTATTTTTTGAGATATCATGGCAAACAGACAAAGCTCGTGCAGTGTTGAATACGAATTCGGATTCTTCATCAGTGTTTCCAATGGAGCCACTCCATTCTCAGAAAAACATCGAAAATTGCAGACGTTTGGAAAAATGATAACGCGCACCCAGAAGATGTGCGTGGAAAATGTTGATGCAAGAAAAATAACTGGATTTGCATTTTTTCAGCAGAGAACTCAGGTTCATGAAAAGATAGGGCGATGACAAAAATTGAAGGAGCCTGCAATAATATTATTCGAGGAATATTGCAGGAACTGCAGTACCTGATTCAATCAATTCCCAAGAGGCTCCAAGACTGTGGAACGCAATTGAAAACAGTTTCAAGTTAACATATATGCTAAACTTCATCTCCATCCAATATTCCTTTCCTACGAAATTGAACAGATTTTTTTTCCAATTACTTTGGCCCTAAATTTTAAAAAAATGCGTGAAAACACTTGCTTTTATGAAATACTTCTTGATGAATGCACCAGATATTTGGGAAGTAACGCACTTGTAAGATTCCTGGGAAGTTCTCACAATCAATACCTTAGTTCAATATTTTTAGAGAAAATGTGGGATGAAATTTCATGTTTTGTTGCGATGAACTTCTTACTGCTATTGTATTTTTTCGGTACCTCATCAATTCACTCAAGTAAAATTGACATATTGGCTCTCTTTCGATAAGATAAATTTATTGCTGTACGATCTACTGTTCCAGAGATATAGTCTATTTGCCGGAGCAAGGTAGTGAAATTTTCAAAACAATTTTCAAGAAAAAAGAAATAACAAGGAAAATGAAGTTTAAGGGGAAAGTTTTGAGGATACTTGTTGTTGAGAATGTTCTGAATTATCACTATTCAAACATTCACAACATCAAGTCTGTTACACGCTGTATATGCAAGTTAATTAATTTTGCCAGGTACTCTGCTAGTCATTAGATTTATAGAAAATATTTCATTTTACACTAACCGAACCTTCATTCACGTTTCACTGGCATCGCTTACGTGGGACTTCACAAATATTCTCCTGAAACGAGCGCGCAAACATTTTTGTACAATTATCCATAGATCGCTATATTCAGGACTTGGTATAAAGCAGATGTAATTGAATCATTGCTAATTAGACTCATTCGCATATGATCTGATTTAATTTCGGTAATTGGTCAAATAAACCTTTATATATTACAATTTGATTTATGGAATAACTGCATTTCTGAAACTAATTACTGTTATATTGAATTTAGTATTGGATACTCCGAAGCGCAACGTATATTTGGAGTTTGTGGGCGACAAACATCAGAACGCAAATATTTTATGTTTGATTTGATAGTTGTAATTGTGAATCTTCCGGGCTACTGATCAATGTATTTCGCGTTCAAAGACTGATCCCAGAAATGCAAAGTCATTTTTCAAAATGTGTTAGATGAATTTGGCATTCATCTGATACATGGGTATTTGGGTAATCGGAGATTCTTTCCTATCGGCCGAAAACGATCACGTGATCGTCGTCAGCCAATAGGGTGAATCTCTCGACCAATAGGATGAATCTCCGATTACCCAAATACCCGAATCTTCCTCGCACAAAAGGCGAAACACAAGCACATCTTTGAATTCACCTTATCTTCTGTGCATCCTAGATGTATCCATATCATATAAACTATGCTTTTGACATGACACCTCCAAAAATAACGTCATCTGGTCGAACAAAATTTCTGTGACTTCATCACGTTGCCGTTGCGTGTCCAAATGAATTATTTCCCCATTTTTCCAGCTTAGTAGGACGCGATATATAAATGTTTCACTGGCTACGATTTGTCAGTACTGCGTGTCCCGAATAAAGCCTCTTCCGATTTATAAACAAGCCCACTCTTGGATGACGAACGACCCCATTTGCCATGGCTTCCATCTAATCCAACATTTAATTAAACGTGTTGAATTCTGGAACAATGTCCCTACAGGGCCGAGAGGCAGGAGATGCAAAGCGAAAAGGCAGGTAATATAATTAGGCTGCTGAAAGAGTAAACTGTACACTTGGTTTTAAGCGTGCAAATCCAGCTCGAAGGACAAGTGGTAACCTTTTAGTTCGTTGGGTGAATTGTTTGAAGATTCAGATTTGTTGTATCTCTCTGTGGCATTTACAGGATTTGAATTTTTGGGGGTTTTATGTTTACATTCGTACTCCAGGATGAAGTGAAAAACGGTTTTGAAATCAAATTAGTAAATTATTCACTGATTGTGGCAGCGGTAAGCATTCTGGGATAATGATCTGTGGGCATCCTATAGTGAGCTTTGAAATAATTTCAGATCTGCCTGGCTCGGATATGCAAAATAATTATGTAAACGTTAATTGAATTTGTGATATATCGAAGAATTGAATTTTATTTAATATTATGTATAACGGTGCGCATGTGGGGGCAGTAGCACACATATGTACAATGCAAGTATGCAAGCGATTCATTCCATGTAAGAAATAAAGAGAATAACACTGACCATATAGATTATTCAGTTCCTACATAAATTATACGAAATATTACACTGGCGACGAGGTAAACGTTGTGAAAAACTTTAAAGAAGTATATTAGTAGGTTATCGAAAATCTCGATTCATCGGAAGTGCAGTATTTTAAGAGTGAAAATGACTGAAACAGTTTCTGCAGTGATCGGACATTTCAAGGAATTTGGCTTGACAAGTTCATGGACCATTTATAAAGCGAAATTGAAAAACTATTTCTGTGCAAATGACATCATAGATACAAACAGACAGCGAGCCATTTTTTTGAACCTTCTCGATGAAGAGGCTTATAAATTAATGTTTGATTTATGCAGTCCCACTGAACCAGAGAAAAAGACTTTTGAGGAACTCCTACTATTGTATGATGGCCATTTTGTACCACAAAAAAGTGCTTTTGCTGCAAGGTATAAATTTTACGCTGCAAGAAGAGAACCGGAGGAGTCAGTTAAAGATTGGGCTGCCCGAGTACGTAGTTTGGCCGTTGACTGTGAATTTTCAACCAATTTGGATATTTCCTTGCGAGATAAATTCCTTTTTGGATTTGGTCCTGGACCGATTATGGATCGAATGATGGAGGAAAAAATGTCTATTAAATTTGAAGAGATGGTGAATATCGCAAGTAACAAAATGGCGGCCAAAGACATCCATGACATCACCGTTAAAACGGAAGTTCTTCATCATGTCCGTTCTGACGTTGTTTCGAAACAAGAGAGAGAGAGCGGCACTTGGTCAGGTGACAGAGGGTGTCATGGCAACCATTCAGCTACCGGTCTTCGTCACGGGTGTGAAGTATGTGGAAGACGGAATCATAGAACAGATAAGTGTTTTTATAGGAAACATACTTGTAATGTTTGTCAGAAACAAGGTCATTTGGCTTCAATGTGTTCTTTTTCTGAAAATTCGAAATATAGGAATTCGAATAGAAATAATAATAATAGTAGCCGACATAATTTCATTACATTTGAAGAGGACAATGAAAATTCTTCATCGGAAAATAAAACTGATTTGTCGATTTTTTCTGTAAATGATGAAATGAATGATGCAAATCTTTTCCATATTTCTGTTAATGTCAAAAATATAAAACTTCGATGTCAAATCGATACAGGAGCGGCAATTTCAGCCATATCTGAAAAATTATATAGAGAACAATTCTTATCTTTTGATTTGAAGAAAACTAGTAAACGGTTCCTGTTTTATGATAATAGTGAGACGCAACCTACAGGTGTTCTTAAACTACCTGTCTGCTATAAAAATCAAGAAAAAATTGTCGAATTTTATGTTTTCAAAAACGGTGGACCACCAATTGTTGGCAGGAAGTTTTTAAACTTATTCAACTTGAAATTCGAGAATTTGAATTTTGTGGATTATGATACTAGCTCATATACGCAACAAAATTTGGATAAAATTTGCAAGGAGTATGCGTCTGTTTTTTCTTCTGGGCTTGGTAAATTTACGAAGGGACTGATCTCAATAAAATTGAAAAACGAAAATGTTGCCCCAAAATTTTTTAAAGCAAGACCCATACCCTTTGCAATCAAAAAACAAGTGGAAGACGAACTAAATCGTTTGGAACTTCTAGGTATTATATCACCTGTGGATTTCAATGAATGGGCCAGCCCAGTAGTGCCTGTTTTTAAGAAAAATGGAGAGGTTAGAATTTGCGCAGACTTCAAGGTGACTCTGAATCCTGAGATAGAAGTTGATAAGCATCCCCTACCGCGGATCGATGAATTGTTCAATGAGACTGAGGGAGCGGAACTCTTCTCAAGGCTTGATTTGTCTCAGGCCTTCGAGCAACTTTGTCTAGATGAACCTTCTAAGAAGCTCTTAACAATTTCTACGCACAAGGGTTTGTACAGGTTTAATAGATTGGCATTCGGGATAGCTTGTGCGCCGGCCAAATTTCAAAAAGTTATGGAATCTCTGCTTGGCGGAATTAAGGGAGTTGTAGTATTTATTGACTTTATACTTATATTTTCTAAAAACCTGAAAGAACACTTAAAAATATTGAAACTAGTTTTGCATAAATTGAAAGATGCGGGACTCAAGGTCAGTAGAGAAAAATGTGAATTTTTTAAATCGGAAATAGAGTACTTGGGCCACATAATCGATAAAGAGGGTCTACATGCATCAAAATCGAAAACTTTAGCTATAGAAAATGCTCCTGCTCCGACTAATATCACAGAATTGAGATCTTTCATTGGCATGGTTAATTATTATGCGAAGTTCATTAGGAATTTGTCAAGTATCTTGCATCCATTATATCAATTGCTGAAAAAAGATAAGAAATGGTGTTGGTCCTCTGCTTGCGAATATGCATTCAGTAAAATTAAAGGTATTTTGCAGTCCCCTGAAGTTCTGGTTCATTTCAACCCAAATCTCGAAATTAAACTAACTGTTGACGCTTCTGAGAAGGGAATTGCTAGCATTTTGAGTCATATTTTTCCTTCCGGAATAGAGAAGCCTATCGCTTATGCTTCACGTTCCTTAAATGTTCACGAAGAATCTTACTCTCAAATTGAAAAAGAAGGCCTCGCAATCATTTTCGGCGTCACCAAATTTCACCAATACCTTTACGGCAGAAAATTCATTTTGGTAACTGATAATCTTCCTCTTTTGGCCTCTAAATTCTCTGCTAATCGGCTGCGCCGCTGGGCTATAATTCTAAGCGGTTACAACTATGTAATAGAGTATGTTAAATCGAGTGATAATAAAGCGGATAGTTCATCAAGGATGCCAATGAAAGTATCACATCACAGGGAATGTAATGTAGGCGACATCGAAATTGATTATATAAATTTTTTTTGTAATGAAAAAATAACAGGTTTGAATCATTCTGATATCGTGAAAGCAACAGAGAACGATGATGAACTGAACAATGTAAAATTTTATATTGAAAAGGGATGGCCAGATTCACAAAAAAAAGTTGATTTAATTAGCAGCAAGTATTTTTCTAAAAGACACGAGTTATTTATACAGAATAATTGCATATTCTGGAATCATAGACTCGTTTTGCCGGTTGTCTATAGAAGAGATACCTTGAAGGAATTGCATTCTTCTCATTTAGGGATTTCCAAAATGAAAGAATTAGTTAGATCTTTTTTTTGGTGGCCAGGCATTGACAGGGAAATTGAATTAGAAGTAAAAAATTGCGAAGCCTGCCAATTATATGGAAAAAATCCGGCAAAAATCGAACTCAACCCTTGGGAAT
Source organism: Myrrha octodecimguttata (assembly GCA_958510865.1). Lineage (NCBI taxonomy): Eukaryota > Metazoa > Arthropoda > Insecta > Coleoptera > Coccinellidae > Myrrha > Myrrha octodecimguttata. Next base: position 40,281,933 of record OY294057.1, read on the forward strand.
GGCCCAAGGAAATTTGGTCACGTTTACATATAGATTTTTTGGGCCCTTTCATGGGTCGTGTGTTCTTGGTAGTAATTGACGCGCATTCAAAATGGTTGGAAGTGTTTGAAATGGCTTCTATTAATACATGTGCCACTATTCATGTTTTGAGGAGTTTGTTCGCTCGTTTTGGTCTGTGCAAGACTCTTATTTCTGATAATGCTCAAACCTTTCTATCTCAGGAATTCCAGATGTTCTTGAAGAACAATAATATAGAGCATTTAACTTGTGCTCCATACAATCCAAGTTCAAACGGCTTAGCAGAAAATAGTGTGAAAAATGTGAAGAACGCTCTCAAGAAGGCATTTGTTAGTGATTCCAAACTTGGTCTTAATAAAATTTTGAATAGGTTTTTGTTCGATTACAGAAATGCTCCACATTGCACTACTGGGGTGAGTCCTGCATTCCTTATGTTTGGACGCAATCTCAGAACAAGATTTGATTTAATTTTGCCGAAAAATAATTCAATTATTTTCGAGAATGTAAAAAAAGCACAAGATAAACAAATTAAGTATTATAAAGGAAATAAGAAAATTGATTTCAGTATAGGTGAACAAGTTTTAGCTAAAGACTATAGAAATATCAATAGACCAGCTTTCATCAGAGGCATTATATGTAAAAAGATAGGAAAATGTACATTTATTGTGAAAATACCTGAACTGGGAAGGAACTGGAGACGACATTCGAATCAATTGAAAATCAATGTTCTGCTCAAGTTGATGATTGTTTCACTTCAGGAAATGTTTCGTGTCCAGTGACTTCCACCTCTTCTGCAATAATTTCTGAATCAACAAATTGTACTCTTGATGCTCATGTTGAAAATAGGAATAGTAATGAACTTACTTGTAGTGACGAGCAACAGGAAACATTAGAGCCAAACAATGAATTGATTGGAGAAAATTTTGACTCAGATATAGGTGGAACAAATGTTCCTTGTACTAGTTATAGTAACGTTAGGCCAAAAAGAATGACAAAACCTGTGGATAGATTACAATATACCTAGTTGTAGTGAATTTATATTTTTGTAGATTTAAGGAGGGGAATATGTGATATATCGAAGAATTGAATTTTATTTAATATTATGTATAACGGTGCGCATGTGGGGGCAGTAGCACACATATGTACAATGCAAGTATGCAAGCGATTCATTCCATGTAAGAAATAAAGAGAATAACACTGACCATATAGATTATTCAGTTCCTACATAAATTATACGAAATATTACAGAATTTTTATGGATAGTCATTTTATGAGGTCCAATATAATAAAAAATTATTTATTATTATTTTACCTGCTGATTTTCTACTTTCAAGTTCAGCGACAAAGTAGACAGAAGATTTGCCGTACTACTTTTGAGCTCTTGCTCAACAACCTAGTACCATAAAGTTCGACCGCTCTCCTGATTCTGGTGGATTTCTCTTTACAAGCAAAAAAATGATGAGAGAGGGGAACATTTTTCAAAGAAAATAATATTCGACTACAAAAATAAAACAATAAGTTCAGAAGTAATCAGGAGGTTTCTTGAATTAATTCCTCATATGAAAATAATTCAGTAAGACCATACATAAATATCCAAATTCAGTGAAAATAAATGAGTATACATTTCAAAGGTTGCAAAGTGGTGCAGGACTCGGGATCAAGGTAATGTGTCTATTTCAAGAATTTTTTGAAACATACAGAATCTTCGAAAAATAACGTTTTTTGGTTTATTTGTTAGCTTTATTTTCATTTCTATAAAGTGTTCAAGTTTGGCACGATTAAAACCTTTCACAATTAGTGTCCTATAGAATGCTTCGGTGCTTAATTAATCACAGAGGTTGAATTTCTCGAAGAACTAATTCGCACAATAATTTTTAAGTCATTTTGTGATTCATTGGAATGTTTCACGATTAAGAAATATTGTCTGAGAAATATCATAGAACTGACGGAGACTCATTTTCAATCATATTTTCCTCGATCAACTGAATTGAGTATCCATCGAAACGCGATATTTTTGTCATTTGAAAGTTTATCTCTTTGTATTGTTTGTCTTGTCCAGGCAACGGGATGTTTTCGCGATGTAATTTTAACTTTTCAGTGCAATTATCGCTGTTGTTTTTCAAAAATTGCATTCTTATCACGAGAAGTTCTACGTATGTGGGAGACATTCTATGTAATATTAATTTTCAGATATTGGGAGTGGAGTCTCAAAAAAGCCTGAAAACGAAATGATAGCATGCAGTTCATGAGATGATGCGCGCTAAAACTTTTTCCATCAAGGCCCCTTTCCGATCGACCGAGATCAGACCGCAAAATATCAGTAGGCATCAAATGAACAAAATCAATAATTCACCTAGAACGTCCCTGATACGAGCATCTCGAAACGGATAGCGGGGCGAGGGGTTGCAGCGTCGGTGAAGTCGAGAATTTATTAATTTCACCGTCGGTCGCTTTGTTTCATCAGCAGCGGAAAAACCGCAATCTTTTATTTGACCAGGAAATGTCGCCACTTCCGGTTTGGGCCCGCCAGCTTTTCTTGTGGAAAGACTCCTTTGACGGTTCATAGAGCTCGGACAGATGCTGGAAGGAAAAAGATATTTATATCGCCATACTCTGTGAGCGTTCAGGATTTAGAGCGGCACGAAAAAAATGTTGTGCTCGACTTGGAGGATCTGAGAGTGCGAGGGACGACAGGCCCGTCGAAAGGATATTTAAACTGGAATTTTTGGGGGTTTGAAAGAGGATTATCTTTGAAGGAAGATTTGAATAGGACGAATGAATCCAAATATGAATCGAATACATACAAGATATATTTGAAATTCGCATCAAGATAACATATAAAAGAATTGTATCGGTCAACTCATTCAGGTGCCTCATTTATTCCGAATGATATACAGGGTGAGTCTCCAAGTTCTACATTGCTTTTAAATATTCATTTCTATCATGAAATGAAAAAAATTTTTCATTTATCATTTTTCTAGATTCGGCTCCGGTAAAAAAACTGTCTGTTGAAATTTCGAAGAAAATTCTCTTCTTCTTTTGTTGCGTTGATATGGTAAGGCAATAAATTTTTGTGTTGACAATTTCTATAACTATGGCACATTTTCTCAGGTATTCTTCCTAATTCTACTAAAAACGCTTTTCGAATAATGGACACACCGATACATAAAATGTAAGGAAATTTTCATGGAGGATGCCGATAAAGTTCAACTCGAGTCACTATAAGAATCTCCACTCATTTTAGAATACTGAATTACTTCTTTTATTTTGTCCCTAAAAACACTCTTCCAGAGATATTCACATTTGTATATGGAAAACTTCGATAACAATTCGAGAAATTTCCCTATTTTATGAATACATGCATCCAAAAAATGAGCAAGTTTCTCAAATCAGATCAGGAGTGCATTCCTTAGCTGGTAAAGGCTCTAAGTAAGGTTGCGCTCATGTTCATCCTGACCACAGAATACACAATGTAATTTATATATTTTGTGACCAGAGCATAGACATAGACTTTGTATCCATGTCTATGGGCCATACTTACCATTGATTCATGGAATTTTTAGTAGAAAAATGGCCAAGCATGAAGTTTTCTATAATATTATGGTTGAAAGGATATAATATTGCATGAATATCGAGTGGAAATTAAGTGTCTCAATAAACAAGTGTAGTGAAATATTTTCGTTAGAATGATACCTCAAAAACCAATAAAAGCACTGTACAATTTTGAATTTAGTGCACTTTTGTGAAATATGAAGCTCACAAAATGACAAAAATTATTCCAAATGTAATCAATAGTTTTCGAAAGGAATTTTGAATGGGAATTTTTTCCAATTCACTGACAACACGATGTCGACAAAATTTCGTGAAAACTCGTAAATCCTCATTCCCTAACTAGTTGCCTAGTTTCAATCCAATCACTTCAGTAGTTCTCGAAATGTCAGGGATATAACCTTAAAGTTTCAAATGGCAATTACTCTGAAACTGTTGCACCGATTTCACCCATTAACGAACCTAATCTTTGCATTTTGAAACGAAAGCTACCCTGAAATGTGAGTACAACCTAGTCGTTTGAGACCATTTTCAGCTCAAAATTCGACGATAAGAGATATCTGGACAAAACGATAGCAAGCTGTTTCCCTAGAACATGCGCGCAAAAATCAACAAATGATAAGAATTAAGTGAATGAATTAGTTTTCTCGATCATGAATCTTTGAATTTCACGGAATGGATTGGATATTCTACAAAACAGATCACCATACACACACTAAGACCAGAGAGGAATCTATGGTGAAATAAATGATAACTAATTAGTCACTATGTAGGGTGTATATAGATGGCGAAAAAACTTAAGAGGTGGTTCCTTGTCAAAAAATGGGATGGGTCTTTTGTATACTATTTTTTTCATCGAGCAGCCCCTGCTTCGATACAGTCTCCTGAATATGTCAACAGAAAAGCCATTCTTGAATTTTTCGCACGAAACTTTTTTTCTCATTCATGATTGCTATATGAAAATAAATTTCAGATAGCTTAATTTCCTCTAAACAAAAAAAGTATCGTGTAATTTCTTGTTCAAATTAACCGTTTTCCAGAACAAAATAAATAGGTCCGTAACATGACTCGTAAGGCCGAGATTATTTTAAATAGTTATTATTATGAATGAGAAAAACCTTTTTATGAAATGAATATCCAGGTTGATTATTTAACTCTAGAAATCACCCCTGGCTCGCCTAAAATGTCTGCTGAGTTCAATTTCTGTGAAAAACATATAAAAATTGGATTTCTGGCGACATCTACAACCTGAATTTTCAAAAATTCATAATATTCAGGCCTTCGAATATTGTAAGAGATTGATTCGCCTTCTTCGAAAGATCAGTTCGGACGAAGGAACCCTTATTCAATTACCAAATATTCAAACCACAAACTAACTTGAATGCAGATAAATCAATTATTCTCGGATGAAACGAAACTCAATGAAAACCAAAGGTAGACTCAGGTAGAAAAGATACGCCTTCATATTTGCTTGAACTAGAATTCTTCAGCATCCCTGCTTTCTGGGTCCTAATCTCCAGGTCTTTCAATAATTCACGGTTTCATTCGGAAGAACGCCGACTGAGATAATCCAATTTCAAACCTCCCCGAGCAATTATTATGAGAGCATTGAGTCAACTCCAAGATTTTGTATTTCGCGCGAGGCTTCAAAATCTTCTGCCTTCCAAAGGCCTACCTTTTCTCCCATACATTCACCTGTAAAAGTGGAGATGCACGTCTTGAATCGCAATCGCGGACGCTAAATATATAACGGTTTTCGATTATACTATATATCTTGCAATGCCGCCATAAAATGGAATGAGAAAATGGAACAAGGGAAACTGCAGCGCTGAAATAAAATAACCAGCTAATCCTTTCAGCAAAATTTCGATTAATACTTAGGAACGTGTTTTCGGAAGATTTGGCGTCATATTTTGTATCATATCCGAATATATTTTCTTTTGAATTATTCAATATGGGAAAAAATGAATAAGGAAAACAAAGTAATGTTTCAAGGATGTGAAATGGTTTCATTCAAAATCGGTAGCTCATTGCAGCATTTTGAAAAACTGTCAATAATAGGGAAATCAATTTTTGATATTTCCTTCTGAATAAAACTCGAAGTACAAAATTTCTCCCATTCAGACTCCAAAGAAGTACTCCATCCTGAATAGTGTTCGAATTTTTGGAACTATTTGAGTTGCTCACTTTGGAGTTATTATTGTACGCATGTTCTGGGGATGGGCGTGCTTTAGTTTTATGCAAATGTTTGCAATTTTCGAAATTTTTCCCGAAGATGTTTTCAAACGACTAGGTTGGACTCACTGATGACGAATCTGGTGTCGAAGTCGATTCTGTCCGTCCGGTCAGCCGTATGCACGATAAAGGGCGTACAGATGACCCTATCTTTCAGAATAGGTTGCATTTCAAAATGCGGTCCAGTTCGTTATTGGGAGAAATCGACCAAATGGTTTTGAAGTTACAATATAGCTATTTGAAATTTTGAGGTTATTTTCCCGATATTTCTGAAACTAATGGGGTAGTTGGATTGAAACTTTGCACTGGTTATTTGTAATTTTGCAGTATTTTTTCAACGCATGATCATATCCTAACTGAAAGTTTGAAAGATAAACTCAATAAACTACTTGGATCTAATCAATTTTTTTCAGATTTCAGAATTGTTTATACTTTTGGTTTACGAAATTCAGTTGGAATGTTTCCAGGGTTCAAAGCAAACAAACGGTGAATCCACTTTCTCTTGTGAAACTTGCCAAATTGGCACCATTATCTGTTCAGAGCTGCATCTTCGAATTTAAAAATATGAGGTGCTAGTTCAGTAGATATACACATCGTTTCTCATGGCGCTTATATCGTTGAAAGCAATTTTCTGTTTGAATGAATGTAAAAAAAAATTGCGATGGAAAAAAAATAAAAAGACAACCACTATTCTAGACGCCCTATATCTGTAACATTCAAAAAATCAGGTTAACTGCTAGACAAGTGTTTTTGCAGAAATACCATATCTTACTGAGATAAGGAAGTGTGCAGCCTAAAAATTAAATAATTTTTTATGGTCCATTAGCCATTACAGTTTCTGCATTAGCGGTCGCCTGGAAGTCTGTATATAATATATGTATACATTATGTTTTTGGCATAAATGTTTCGAGTTACAGCCATTTTGAAATATGAATGATATACAAAGTCAACAACATTGCAATTATATACAACATTTATTGAACGAGGTGTGAATTGGTTCTGGTTTTAGCTCGAAACGGAAAAATCCAAACAGTTCAAAATTTCTGGGGAAAGTTAAGGGATAAAGTTCAAAAATAGAGTCAAAAACGTCAGCTCAGGATCCTAATAATTAAGAAATAATCTCACATCAGGTAAGCGTTCGATCCCTGCCCCTGCGCCCTTTTGCAAAACTGAAAAATTGTTCTGGTGCTGATATCTTTCACTTGGATTTTTGCTCAACCATTCAAATTGATCTTTCCAAACGAAACAATCAATTGCTATGATTAATTAATGGTCTTCACACGTGTATACTGCACTAATTGAACGATATGCATTCGCCATTTTGCAACATCAATTTTGCCGCTGAGGAGATTCGATGGCCTATATTAGTTATTTGAAATTAAAGCCAAGTGTATTTGTCAGTAATATTGAGGAATTCATTTGGAATTCTTAGTTATTCCAATGCATTTTGTGGAACTCAGTCGAAAATTAAGATCTGTCATCTGCCACCATCACGAACAAATCTCTAATGATTTCCGAATATTCACCCACTATCATCGCAACTATAAGCGATATGAGAAAAAAAGTGAAGAAAGAACCCAGTTCTCTCATGGAATAACTGGATAATCTTATTACTGAAGACATCGCCAGCAATTTCTACTTCGAAAAGCGCGATGATTGCTCAATTGTTTCAGGAAAAATTATTGAGAAGTTGCATCTGAGCTGGCAAAAAGAATCGTGGAATTTTTATTGGAGTCTCTTGCATTCGAAACGGTGCCGATTCAGATGGCAATGGCTGGATTCCATTGACTGTCGGGTGCTTTTACGATCCCATTATATTTTCATGCCCTGCACGTTTTGTTTTTACCGATGAAGACTTTCGATTCAGATAGTAGATTGGGAACTTTTCTTGATGTACACTGTGTAATTTGAAATATTTCAATTTGAAATGATGGTGTCGTCTATTCTTTGTAACAGAAATTGTCCTTTCTATAGTCAGACAGTTGAACTTTCACATATTTTGTTGAAGAAAAATATTGATGAGTGCGAACAGTGTATTCAACTGGAATAAAAAATATTACTTACTAGCTTCTTTATTAGTATATGTATTATTTTCAATGTTCCATTTTCCTTTGTTCATATTGTAGAAATATATTTCTTTATATTTTATATTTTGATATTCCTTTGAAGTCAATAATTGTATTACTCTTGAATATAATCGAAGCATTGGCAGAACTGCGTGAACGGATCTCTTTCATCCTTGACCTCAACCAATTATTGAAAAACATATCAACTCAAAGGTAATTAAACTTAATATTGTGGAGAAATAGTTTATGTTCATTATCGATCCCAGCTAGTCATGATTAGAAAGAAGGAGTTTATGTATTGAAACAGGTGCGGAATGAAATGGACTAGATGCTGTCTTGGAGCAGCGACAAACGGATGAAAAATTATTTCCTGATATTTTTTCTTCCTGAACATCATATTCACTCGGAAAATATCCTTAAATTTCAGAAGCCGTTCAAAGCGTCAGCTTGATGCAACTGAGCTAATACTAGACATTTGTTGCGTTCCGATATTCCCAATCAGTACTGGCCAGTATCAGTAATTTCGAAACGCTTCTTACTGTTACCAACAATTACCAAAGCAGTGCCAGTAAAATCGACTGTCTAAATTTACTGACAAGTACTGGCCAGGAATATCGGAACTCAACTATTAAGAATGATCAAATGACGTGGCTGAAACTGCTGAATTTTAAAACAAAATTGTCAATTATATCTTCAAGTTCTGTCGATGATGAATCAATTGAAATGAAGTCTATCAGAAAAGTGGCCAGTTTCTAATTATTTCGATTTCTAACATGCGAATGTTCATCCACCTTGCGGCACCATTCGTGCCTTTAGCGAGGCTGAAAAATTCATGAATATTAATTCTTCGCAAAATTAAGTAAACACAGGCAATTCAATATTATTTAAATGTAAAATGTTTCCCTAAACCAAAATTCGATATTCTTCTCTATTGTAAATAGTTGATCATATTTATAAAATGTGGGCATATATGCAATATTAGGTTTTTAGGGCATAAATGAGTTGTTATAAATAACAATTAGTCTTTTTGTGATTTTCTGAAATTAACTCAAAAAAAAGTTGGCAATTTGTTGTTCCAGCAGTTGCAAGGTTAATATGTACGCCCCTATCTAGTATTTACTGTTTTCATTCCTTGGTGGCATTAATTAGGAAGGAAGTTTTTGAAAGTACTAGCATTTTGTCATCTCATATAGCATCCCAACAATCTACCTAATTCGTTTTCGGTTTCTTGAATGAAAAAGAGGTAGGTTTTTTTGTTAGATTATTGAATATCTAGAGAATATGAATAAATTCCGAATGAATTGATACAGATTCAATATTGAAAAAATGAGAGTATAATATATTTGAAATTATTTATTTTCATCTAACTTTCAATCTTTTGTGTGTACTTCATTTTGTGATTAATTCATGTTACTGATTTTTTTAGCCTTGATAAAGGCACGAATTGAGCTAACATGCTGGTGAACATTTGTATGCGAGGAATCACGGAATCACTTTGTTGACAGACTAATTCGAAATAGTCAAGTTATCCTATAGACATGTAGGTGGGGCTTATCAAGATTTCAGAGAAATGGATAGACAATTACTGTGTCATGCAATTTTGTCAGAATTAGACGTGTCATGGTATTTGGTAAGGATCCATAAAAAATATACGGATTCTAGGGTTATACAGAAACAAGATATATGTAACCTTCTAATGATTATTCAAGTGTTCTATTAGGATTTCCACACCAAAAGGGCAGTATGCTCGAACTTTAATGAATTTGATTGATTAATTACTTTAATGACTGACGGAAGTCAGGCGCATTTACGTGCTTGTTCAAATTCAATTTTCACGTTTTGAATACGCCTTACGGTGCTTGATATGGAACAATAATACGATCTCCTCTAATCAAGTGATTCTCAGGGTATTCTGCACGAACCTCTTAGCCGTCATTTTTCAACGAAATTTTTGATTTCAATTCGATCCTATCTCGATTCAATTTTGGAAGTTATTGAAAACTTTCAATAGGTATATCTAGTCTACCTGGCATAAAAACTCAATATTTGTAGTTCATGTTTGTCCACCCAAAGATTGTTAAGATAGACTCATGCAAAATTTCATTTTATTTCAAAAATTCCAAATCGGATCGAATCTTAATTTAAAACTGTTTTGAATGATGACAGCTGAGAGGCTCATGCAGAATATCTTTAGTAGCAAATAATGAGAAAATAGCAAAATTCGGTTCCTAAAAAGTTGTTCTGATAGTTAACATAATAATTTTTGAAAAGAACAATTTAGAGACTCGTTAGAAGTAGAGCTGAACAGCAGGTTTCGGGTTATTTAGGAAAACATAATGATATTGCGGAAATAATGACGAAATTTGACAAATGTTTTTTTTAATATTTCCGGAAATATATATCAGAATGCTCTGAAATCAGGTTCTCTGTTACTAAATAATGACTTCATGGATTGTGAATGGTAATCTGAAAAATAGCTCAATAAAAAATTATTTCTTGGAATTTTTAACGATACTGAAATTAGCTGATGCGTGTCTGTAGTCTACAAGCTGTTACTTTGTTTTCATACAACTGCATCAGTGCTCACTGAGATATTGAGATATTGAGAAATATCTACAGATTCCAATGAACATAATTCCGAAACCGTTCGACCAATTTTGCCATCAGCACACGAAGCCAGCGCATCGATAGGCAACATATCCTGAAAGTTTCAAATCGCTAGCTCACTCCGGTCGACAGTTATCGTGGCAATGGCCGGCTGACCTTACAGACCCGATTTTGCAATAAGATTCTTCATCAGTGAGTTCACTAGTTACTCAAGACACTTTTCGGCCAACATATACCAAAATTACCAAAATTTGGTTGTTCCCCAGAAAGGGCTCGCAAAAAATCGTTTTTGCGCACATGAACTGGAGAACAGCGAGATTTCGATTTGTCCAAATGTCTATGATTTTAGAATTTTATTTTTATTGGCGTGATCGGATTGAAACTTAGCCGTTAATTGGGGCATAATAATAATAATAACTTTATTAAATCCTTTGTGACACAACATGGTGTATGGAATAAGTCATAATAAGATTTATAATAATAAATAATAATAAAAGATAAGTAACGAAAGAGTCACACAAATATTCTTGTACAAAGTAGTAGCCTTTAACTAAAAAAGGTTCTTGATTTCTTTTTTGAACATTTTAGAATTCAGGGATTCAATAGGAGGTGGTGGATGGTAAAACAATTTGATGCTTCGATACATAGGAGAGCATTCGAATCTATGAGTCCTATGTTTAGGTAGTAAGTTTGAGAATTCCTGGTTTTATAGATATGATGTTTTGACAATTTCTTCCATTTGCAGTTGTTATCCTTGGCATATGGCAAACACTTTAAAATATAAATACACGGCAAAGTTAAAATTTCATTTTCAACAAAAACTGGCTTTCACGAATCCATCGAATTTAGCTTGAATAGTACACGTGTAATTCGTTTCTGTTCTATGAATACACTGGAGATGTCAGTACAGCTACCCTAGAGCAAGATGTTATACGATAGATGACTATACACCAAGCTAAAATAAACATTCATCAAACAGCTCTTGGGCAGAATGTGCCTAATTCTGTAAATTGCAAAGGATGACGTGTTCACTCTTTTACATAAGACGCCAATATGCGTTGTCCATTTTAAATTCATATCGACATGGTTGCGCAACTTTATGCAGGATTTTTTGGAAACTGTTCTTCATATACGAAAACAAGTTCTTGCAGACCTTGATCTTCATTTTCCTCAACCATCTATCAAACTTCAGTTTGATAAGATTATATTTTTTGGAGATATTCGGAAAAAATATGCAAAATTCTCATTGATATAGTTGTTTTTCCTCAATTACTCAAAAATCCCTGATTCCATCCTGATGAAACTTGGTAACTAGTTCGAAAATACAGATGAAGATCTTCGTTCAAAATTTCGTTACCATGACCTTCAAGCTGTCTTTTTTCAATCAAGTACTGAATTTCAGTGCGATTCCATTTGTAATCACAATAATTTCCGAAAGAAATGTATTAGAAACTCGATATGTACAACCTGCCGGAATGATTCCGTAGATATACCCATTCAACATTATATTTTCCCTTATTTTCCAAAATTATAGATGAGATCGAATTCAAATTCAGTACCTGATCCAGAAATGACAGATAGAAGTTCATACAGAATGAGGATAGGAAAGAGGATGATATGATTAGAAGATCACAAAATCTTTCCATCGGGAAGTAAAGGTGAGTTTGGCGGGAATAATACATAAAGAGATGACCGCTTTGGCAACGAATTTGAATATGTACGCGAAAGCTGCTGATTTCACGTCAGTACTTTCCGATTGTTCCTGTATCTAGCCAAACAATTTGCTAAGTCTTAAATCAGAAGAACTGAAATCATATAAGATTCTAAATTGAAGTGTCGCCAACATTGCTCTGTCGTATCTTTTTACTGAAGAATGCAGCTACACTGTATTTGATACCATTAATTAATTCCGACTCTTGATTATGATTAGGTACCAGAAATTCAACAATCTGTATCAGAGCCTGAAATTTCATGAATGAATGAAAAATATTCCATGCTAACTTTTTGCAAGAATAAAATAATGGATCAAGCTCAAATTCACCAACCAACATGGGGAATGGATGCTCTAGGTGGAAATAACTTTATTTTATATTGTTAAGTTATTTGAAAATCTTTTCGAAGGTATTCAGCTGATGGAATAGGTAGTCGGTGACCTATTCAAAGTTTGAAAAGTGTGAAATAGTTCATTTCGAAACAATTCATAAGGTTGATTTTATTTCTCGTCTTTTTCATTTTCTTTTGAACTTTCCTGGAAATTCAGTACCTCCGTTTGTATTGGTCGACGAAAAAGCTATCAGGATTGAATGCAAAAGTTTCCAGTATTATACGGATACTATCAGAAATAGTTATCTTATGTGTCTGTCTATTTGTATCATATTCCCTGATATTTAAATCTTAGTATTTAAATTCTGCACTTCAAGGCCTCACATTTTCAGCTAACCAGACCAAATCCAGAGTGAGTTGCAAATGTGCACAGCAAAATATTTCAACCAAATATAATGTACGAAGATATAAAATCACCCATGCAAAAATTCTGAAACCAATCAAGTTTTCTAGCATGGCATCATATCCGCCTCCATAATGGTAAGATCGTGAATTTTATACGAAAGCAATAAAAATTTGCAACACTGCCCTCAAAACACAATGTTATTTTATATAGCTATGGAGATATAGTCGGAATGTATCTCAGTTGGCTCGTAAATAATGAAACCGACCAAGTTGCATATTGAAAACGACGTTTCTCCACTCGTCGACATGATATATAGTCGTCGGATGGAATTCCTCCTTCTGGAGCATTTTGATGGAAAACTTATTTATTCTATCAGCGGAAATTGGGAAACATGAAATATCCTGGTCGCAAATGTCGCCTGAAATGCTGATAGGGAATCGTGATATATCTTCTTGAGGTGAGGAGTTAAGGTGTTCTCAAAAGAATAGATATACCAGGTCGACTTGTCTAACCTCTTTTTCTTCGATGTTCAGAATTCGGACAGACCTTTCAGAGTAATCGTTAGGAAAATATGGATATTCTTAAGTTTTGGAGACAAAAAACAACAAATTGGGGGAAAGGAAAGATAGAAAAAAACCTAGAAAAGCACTGTTGAGAAGTCAGAAGCTTTTGCGCGCATGTTAACTTTTGGTGATATCTTTCGAACATGCACGCAAAAGCTGCTGACTTCACATCAGTGCTTTTCTAGGTTTTCTTCGATAAAGTACTGGATTTCAATCCGATCTAATGTGTATTTTTGAAAATATTGAGAAAATAAAATCATGAATGGGTATATCTATGAAATCATTTTGGATTTCAATTCGATATTATCTGTTTATCTGGTAATATTGGGAAAATAAAATTTTGCATGGGTGTATCTGCGGAATGTTTGGGTGGATTTAACCCATTCACGAATTCGACCTCCGTAATCAAGGTCCAAACCTACTCTACAAATATCGAGTTTCTGAGTTGTTTCTTTCAGAAGTTATTGTGTTTACGATCAGCCGTATGTTCGGGGCTCAATTACAAAGGCCAAATTCGTGAATGGGTTAAATCCACCCAACGATTCCGCAGATATACCCATGCAAAATTTTATTTTCCCATCATTACCAGATATACAGATTAGATCGAATTGAAATCCAGTGATTCATCGAAAAATGTCAGGTTCATACAGAATTCAACGAGGATGATATGATCAGAATACTGAGGATCTGAAAAAAAAATTTGATTTTTTTTTTAGAATTGCAATAATGACACGATCAATTACAAAGTTGTCCATCAGCATTTTTGAACTAGATATCAATTTTCATTAGGATTGAATAAGGATTGCATGCATGAGTTATTCCGAACAAAAACAACGATATAAAAAAAACCATGAAATTCCACATATTTTTTACCAATATCTCCGAAAGTAATAACCGCATCGAATTGAAATTTGGTGCACTTCTGCGAAATATGATGCTCAATGTCTGTCCTAAATTTTTTCCAAATATGATGAACAATTTCCGAAAAAAAGCTTTTTCGAAAAAATTTTTTTTTGTAAATTTACTGACATTATGACCTCAACTATATTCCTCAAAGAGTTGCGTGTTATTATACTCCAACTCAGTGCCAAGTTTCGATCTAATCGATTGAACAGTTCTCGAATTATCACGGATATAACCTCAAAATTTCAAAAGGTCTCCGAAACAGGTTGGCCGATTTTCCTTCTTTGCGTACCAAACCGTCGCATTTTGAAATGCAACCCACCCTGAAAATTCAGGTCGATAGAATTCTCCGTACTACCGTACTCGTGCATACGGAGGGCCGGACGGCCAGACCGAATTGGTTTTGACACTGGACTCAGTATGCACGCTATTCCCCACAACATGCAAGCAAAAAAGTCAGTAGGTTCTGCGCGCATGTTCGGATTCGTTGACAAAGCGGTCGTTCTTTGCGTCTTGACCCCGCTGAACACACCTTTACTTCGTGATGAAAAGATTTGCTGATATTCTGACCATAATCAGGTAGATTCTGTTTGCGTATTGCTATGAACCTTGCTATTCTAGTCATATTGCTATCTTTCTAATTTATAGCAATATGGCCATGATGTTACGTATTCTGTTTCGAGTGTTATAGCAATGTTTGTTATGAATTTTGTCATAACAATATTGCTATCATGGACTTCTATAATCGGTGATTTTAGAGCTGACAACACTGTATTTTGTGACTTTAGAACTACAAGGAAGAAGAAAATAACCCTAATTCGTGAGTTTTCTTTATGGTTTCGCATACATAACCTCTATCTACTGCTTTCTTCATTCATGTAAACATCGACATAAAAATGTTAGTAAACGAAACGAGTCAAATTGACCAATAACCAATTTCCTGGATACTAATAAAATATTGGTTATCAGAAATCGAATGCAGCAATTTTATTCAGGCGCAAATAATTCGAAATTCGATAAACTTTTTCGTTGGCACCTCAAAGGGATTGCTGTTGTTGAGATGATTAGAATAATCATCTCAGCTGTTGCCTATGCCTGTATCTTAGTCTAAGAATTTTCCTTGAAATTAAAAATATTCTAGAGAATCTGGAACACATTTCCATTAGCATATACTTTTTTTATTCATGTAAACATCGACTTATTCGAAAATGTTACGAAACAGAAAAACCAATTAAAGTCAAATTGACCTATTTTCTGGATACCGATAGAATTTTGGTTTCCAGAAATCAAATGCAGGCGATAATAATTCGAAATTCGATGAACTTTTCTGTTAGGAAAGCAACGGGATGGCTGTTGATGAGATCATTGGGATAATCAAGTCCGCTGTTGCTTACTATGCCGGTATTTTAGTCTAAGAATCCTTAAAATTAAATATTCTAGAGAACCTTGAACAAATTTCTATTAGCACATTCTTCCCTATCTTCAATATTTTCGAATTCTTGGAAAAAATAATACTGAAACAAATGTATCTCTGTAAGATTCCCTTTCTAACCTTTCTTGTTATGAAGCATAGCAAGTACTATTTTGAGGTTGCTAAGGTAGCAATATTGATAGCAAGATTCTTGTTGAAGTGACAGATCATATTGCTCAAAATCGTTGATCAGAATACCAATAATTCCAATCTTGTTATTATAGCAATATCTTCTTCCTAGCAATATTGCTATTTGCAAACAGAATCGACCCGATTATCCTAAACAATCCTGCATAAAATTTCAGGAATTACTTTCCAATCAAGTACTAGATTTCAAATCGATTCAATCTGTATTTTAGGAAATAATGAGAAAATGAAATTTGGAAGGAGTGTTTCTACAGAATAATCGGGAAGATTTAATTCATTCATTAAATTCGACATTCGTAACTAAGCCCTCAACCTTCTTCACAAATATCGATATCCTAAGTCGTTTTACTCGGGAGTCATTGTGTTTATGAGTGTCGTCACGGCCGATAGTAAACTTCTGAGAAAAAGCTACTCAGGAACTATATATTTGAAGAGTATGTTTGATTATGAAGGCAATGGGTGGCATTCACCCAATGATACCCAAGATATAGGCAATTCGAAGTTATTTTGCCACAATATTTCCAAAAAAATGGGGGGGATTAAAATCCAGTGCTTGATTGGAAAATGACAACTTAAATGTTATAATAATATAATCAGAAGATCACAGAATATTGAATACCTGAAAGAACAATTTGTTTTTTTGTTTCCCCTTACTCATTATATCAAGTTTTTTTACGCGCTTGTTCTAGGGAACAGCGCCTTATCATTTCGTCACGATGTCTGTCATTTTCGAATTTTGAGCCCAAAATCGTCTTAAACGATTGGGTTGAACTCCCTGAAGAAGAGAATCCGTGGTCAAATTTAATTCTGTCCGTCCGGCCGTGTACGCTGTAACTTCTGAAAGAAAGTACCTAGAGTCTTCAAATTCTCAGGTTAGGTTAGAACCCTGAATATCTCGGTTCGTTACTGAGCCACATCTACCGAATGGTTTTTGTGCTACAGTCATTTGAAACTTTGATTTTTCAATAACTCGAAAAATATTTATCTGATCGAAATGAAACTTGGTTGGTTGATGACCAGTAGCAATATGAATTATTTTTCTTCCAATTATTTCCACTAATATTACGAGTTGTTCATCAGAATTAGCAGACCAGTAACCGAGTTTCATTATGATTGTTTTATATATTTTTTTCCAAAAAGCACAATGATACCAAGGAAAAAACAACTTAATTTTTCATACTTCTCTCCAATATCTCCAAAGATTGATAGAATAAAACAGAAGTTCGTAAGCTATTGTGAAACAAAACGTTCAAGATTTGAAGAATTTTTTTCGAATAGTTCCTGAAATATCAGGCAAATTTTGATTTCAAATTATTATAACTCTGAAACCGTTTCGTTGATTTTACCTATTTATATTTTTTATTTGCACTGTCCACACAGGAGCTTGCGAAGCTATACGTGTATGTATGTATATATTCTGCATCTAACTACCATGATTAAATCTGATATCATAAATATTTTTTGAGATATTGAGGAAACATCATGTCTAATTCAAATGGCTGCATATTGACGGATTTTATCCATTAGCAGCTTATCCAAGATATTTACGCTCTAGGCTGACTGGCAAAACTTCAAGACCTCATTGAAAGGTACAGCACAGAACGGTCAGATAAAATTGAATTTCACCACAAATTTGCCATTTGCTTTGGAAACCTAAGCGTTTTACTATTCTTATAACTTTTCCAATTCTAACTGCCAACCCAGAATAATATCTTATACGTTGAACAATATGTATAGAATAGGATCCATTATCGAAAATATACGAATATTGACGTTACACGACAAGAAATGTGAAAACTTTTTTTATTAGGGATATTCTTGAACTTTTTCATCGGTATATCGATCTGAAAGCATAATATAATATTGGTCTTCGTTGAGAATATCCAAAGATAGATATCAAAGGATCCTCAGATATAAAGGCGTATAGGATATCTCCATATATGAACCTGCGGCGGTCCCATTCTTCCTTTCTATTCCATATCTCTGAGCTTTCCAGTGTCGTAGCGTAGAAGTTGAAGAATGAAAAAACTACTTTGGAAAGCTTCGCTGCGAAAAACGAATACTTAAAAATTTCGTGATCTGAGTCGAATTTTACTTTTTGAGGCATGGTCGGAGCAAAAACGTGCTATGGTTATGTCCAAATGTCTAAAATTATCGAATTTTTTCCCGAAAATGGTCCAAACGACACTGATGACGAAGTTGGTGTCAAAATCATTTCTCTCCATCCAGCCGGCCATTCGTCCGTAGGCCCGATTAATGGCATACGGAAAACCCTATCCATTTGAAACTTTCAGGGTAGGCTGCATTTCAAAATGCGACTGTTGAGTTCGTACATGGACGAAATCGGCCGAACGGATGCGGTGTTATCGCCATTTGAAATTTTCAGTTTATTTCCCAGATAATTCTGAAACTGCTGGAGCGATTGGATTAAAACTAAACAATTAGTAGGAACATGATGACGCTCAACTTTGCGCCAAATTTCTTTAAGATCGTAGCATCGGTAAATTAAAAAAAAAATTCAAATTAATACCGGAAACTATTGATCGTACTTGGTAAAAATTTCAGTTTTTTTTAAGCGATCATCTGGTGATATTATTCTTCTCCATGAAATTCAGACTGTCATTTTTTTAACAAGCCTAAAACCCGATCCTACACAAAAAAACTTTCGGAAAAAACGATTCAGAAAGTCGATATCTGTAGAGTAAATTTGGGGCCGAATTCTAGAGGTCGAATTTATGAATGAGAAAAATCCTCTTTATGATTCCGTAAATATACCTATTCATAATTTCATTATCCCGATATTTCCAACAATAGAGATTGGATTGAATTGAAATCTAGTTCTTCACTGAAGAGGGACAGCTTGAAGGTCCATACTGAATTTTGTGAGGATAACATGAATAAAAGTAGTTACTGCAACACGGCTCTCAGCTCGAAATATGATCTAACCTCACTTTTGGTGTATGTGCATCAGAGATGATGGCTGGGGTTCAGGAAATCTGTAATGTGAAAGCGCCATCTAGAGTTGAGAAGCAGCGTGAATTTTGGTGTGGAATGGTAGGAAATCTGTACTTTGATAGCGCCATCTAGAGTATATATATATATATATTCTTTTGAGAACGAGCATTACAATTCTAAGATATATCACAGTGTTAGCAGAGGAAATGTAAACGGGGTACCATACATATTTGCGTATGATACAAGAGCACAGATAAAAACCTCAGGAAAAATTCTGTCTCCCCGCATAAGTGTAGTAATTTGTTTATAGAAGATGGATGGCATCTTTTTCATTTGAAAATAATTTTTTCGTCATCTTGAATTCATTTCGACAAAATATCTTGACATAATATCTGAAACAGAAAGAGAGACAGAAAACCAGAAGGAAGCAGTAAATAATATCACCTACATTTGCTCATGACCGAGAGGGTCTTTCGACCAGGTTCAGTCCTCCAAGCGATGATTTTCAGATCCTCAGATAAACGAAGAACGCTACAGGCCCCTTTATTGGGGAATCATCTCCCATAGATCCATAATTGTTCATTTCGAACTAGAAATCTAGAGTTGAGAAGCAGTATGAAATTTGATGTGGAATGATAGGAAATCTGTACTTTGATAGTGATATCTAGAGTTGAGATGCATAAATTTTTGGTAGAAAATGAGGTATAAAAATAAATGTAAGGTATACGTTGGGATTCGATCCTGCAGCCTATGGGTTTATAGTCCGAGGTGGTAGCTGTCTAAGCTACCATACTATGCCGACAGTGTTGAGAAAAGAGACCGTCAATTCATACACAATTATCAGGTATAAAATCTTGCTTCTCAATTCGAATTGCCGTCCCTTGGACCTAAGATGGAAGGATGGAAGGAAAGGATATTCTTGTCTGAACACGCTTTTTGTCTGTTTCTCACATAAACTTATTTGGCAGGTGCATACATTCGTTTGCTTTATCTTATTGACCTAAGATAAATATCAGGGATGCCTTCGAGAACTCAATGATAATATTTTTAAGCGTTATAAACGAAATTTCTACGAAGATTATAGTCTAGTAATGTTTTGTCTATTGAATTAGGTATCTAGACAGGGGTTGACATTTATTCAGTTCGCTTTTTTATGATGATACCACTCGGACCTAAGATAAATGTGGCAATAGAAGTATGTTTATTTTATTATTATAGTCTAGTCATATTTTTTCTATGGAAATAGGTATCTAGACAGGGGGTTGACATTTATTCAGTCCGCTTTTTTATGATGATACCACTCAGACCTAAGATAAATGTGACAATAGAAGTATGTTTATTTTATTCAAGAGGAATCTTTCGGTAAGTTGGAAGGAAAGGATATTCGTGTCTGAACATGCTTTTTGCCTTAATCTCACATAAACTTATCAAGCAGGTGCGCGGTCGTTATTGGACTTTATCCTTTTTTTTTCCCATGAGAAAAAACTTGCCAGTGTTGAGATCATCGAAGAAAAACTATAAATATTTCAACACTGAGTATTTTCAACCATTCTACGTTTTGGTTTTAACCAAGAGATAAGTCTATCGCCCTTACAACAGTCGCAAAAGTATCGAACGAAACAGTTTTGTTACAATAAAGCATCAACCTATATACATCTGAGAAACAGTAAGTTTTTGCACATCTTTTTTCTTATGCATGTCTTTTGATATTTCCCTATTTCGACTTATTTCAGTAATGAATTTTCTTACAAAAATTAATTCTCAATCTCTGGTTGTTGATAGAAAGCTGACCAAGTGTTTTGATTTTTTCCCTATTTCGACTTGTTTCAGTTATGAATTTTCTTACAAAAATTAATTCTCAATCTCTTATTGTTTATAGAAAGCTGACCAAGTGTTTTGATTTTTCCCTATTTCGACTTGTTTCAGTTATGAATTTTCTTACAAAAATTAATTCTCAATCTCTTATTGTTTATAGAAAGCTGACCAAGTGTTTTGATTTTTCCCTATTTCGACTTGTTTCAGTTATGAATTTTCTTACAAAAATCAATGCTGCATCTCTAATTGCTGATAGAAAGGTGACCAAGAAGCTCAGAGAGCTGGAAGAAGATAATGCATACAAGATTCTGGTGTGCAGCTTAGTCAAATCGAACTTTGGTGAATGTGTGCTTTTAGAATGCGAGGATTTCGTAACTTTTCTACCTAAAAGGCTCACGGAAGTTTACAGTCAGCACACAGAGGAGTTATCAACAGGAAAATATTCTCTAGTATATCGGGGTGAGAAGAACACTGGGAAAAGTCAGCTAGCTGCATCGTTCGAAATAATTATACATTAGATGCTTGTTATATGCTTTATGTTTATCATTCTGTTATTGAAGCATAAAAGTTTACTGCTGATGCATGAGTCAAAATTTTATTTGTACAAAAAAAAATAAATAAATAAAAAATCAATTTTAAGAACATGTGATTTTATTGGTTCAAGGAAAAATGATTACAACCTACATCATTCAATACCTTATTCTTATTGAAGTACAAATATTCTAAGATTACATAACTTTCAACAGATGTGTTAATTCTACAAAAAGCATTTATAAAATCTTCCACAGAATTTTGGTTGTTGTCATTTTCGCTGGTGTTCCGCACTAAATCTTTGATGATGTCCAGGAACTTGTAATAATAAAAAGATATCCGTAAATTTTTCAACATCTCTAGCCGATTGGAAATTAGTAGTTGATTCAAACGAACGATTTTGTTCAAGTCAACCTCACTGAAATACATGTAGTTTCCCCATTTAACTACGTGTGTAATCATACAGTCACCTGAGAATCTTATAACTTTAGCTCCACAATCCTTATTATCACCATTTTCAATTTGTGCGATAAACATATTCCATTGACAATCGTCAAAGGATATCACACACTCATTGCAACTAAGCTTGACTGCAGGAACAAAATTTCGTGCTGGACTTATACCGCAATCAATGTACAGAGAAGCAGGTCCACATTCTATTTCTAGGTGAAATTGTTTATTCAACAGATAGTGCTTTTCGTTTTTCACAGCTGCATCATATTTTTCTAACACACGGTTCAATTCTGCATCATAAACATTTCCGTCTAGCGATGTCGTACTACATGGGGAAAAATCATGTTCATCTTCTAATATGCTATTTTGTGATGATTGCATGTTTGCTCAGAGTTTGTTCGTAGACTGAATCCAGGAATCGTGTTCTTTATTCATACCAAGCCATCGCACCAAGACCTTGTCTCCACGTCTGCGCAATACTTTTTCAACCAAAAAAACATCAGGTTGCTTTGTTTTTTGCAATTCTTCTTGATAGAAAGCACCACTTATCGATCTTCCAGTGAGATCCTCAATCAGGTAACTTACAGGGTTGGTCAGTTGAACCTTTACGATTTTAAATAATTCTGTAGTCCATTGGGGCAGATACCCTTTCGTAAAAACATGCCTAAATTTACTTATACGCACAATATCACCCTTTTTTAATTTAGAGGTTCCCGCTATTTTCACGTGACTGTACGTGTATTTATATATGTCACTTGCGTTCTTCGTATTAACATCTCGCGGCTTCATGCCAATAGTTCTATGTCTTTTATTATTATACGCATCAACCACATCTTGAAGTATATCAATCCATCGATATGTTCCTCTTAAACTGAATTTTTTGAAGAGAAGTTCTTTCAACGTTCTTATGGCTCGCTCTACTATTGCTGCTTTCTTATCGCTAAACGTATTATAATGATTTATATGATGTATTCTAACAAGTTCTTGAAATTGTTTGTTGAAAAATTCCTTTCCTTGATCAGATTGTAAGTTACTAGGTATCCTACTGTTAGTGTGTCTGAGGATATCGATAAATGCCCGAGTAACTTCTTCACCTGTTTTCCTTTTTAATGCTCTAGCCCATATGAATTTGGAAAAGCAATCAATTACGACGAGAATATATTTATAACCATCATTACTCGCGGCGAGCCGATCAAGTTGCGCTAAGTCCATTTGCCAGATGTCATCTAAGCCCTTAATAATTGTTCTTCTTCGTGGGAAATTTTTGCGTGCTGGTCGATGAAGTTCCTTAATTACTTGCACTATTTCTTTGGACGGTAGCTGTGTCATCTTTGTGGCTTCCAGCATTCAACTTACGATTAATTGTTTTGAGTTTAGCTTTTATCTCGTTTATAATTCTATCTACATCATCATAGCTAAGCATGTCTTGAAAGTTTGTGACAAACTTTTCAAACTATCTCTTTGTTCTTTTTCAAGCTCATTTGTATGTTAGCAGCACTTCCATTCTGATCTTCAACAATTTCATTAATTTGCAACTTTATACCATTAAGGATTTCAGCAGCAGCGACTTCTGCTTGAGCTCGAATGTATGCTTCAACACCATCAATTCGCTCATTAACATTCTTAATCATTTCACTATTGGAATCAGATATTCCTCTTAATTTGACCGGAATGTCTACTAATGTTCTCTTTTCAATGTTATTCTTGAACTGATAAAATGCAATACCCAATTTACCCAGATCATCACGTATCTTTTTATCAATTAAATCAACATAATTCATGTTGACAGCGTCAGACTTTGATGTAGGCTCCTTAACATTGCACAGTTTGTGGTAGTCAAAATCGTAATCACCATCACTAGTCATGAAAAAAGTATATTCAGACCGCAAACGCTTCGCTGAGGAGATTCTGCGAGAGGACGATACCCTACCAAATTTGTCCATTGTAGTAGGTGAAATGAATTTCAATGCAATAAGCAACTCTTAATATATAATTCCTGCTTCGCGCAACTCTTCAACGATTGCCTCGATTTCGTTATCGTTTGAGTTGTTGCCAGCTTCTTTTGATGCGTGCAATAAACTCAAACGATCTACTAATTCACTAACGCTATCCCAATATCTATACTCTATGGCATTGTCATTATATTGCATCATGCCTCCGCCAAGTTTCTTTATGATCTTTTTATATTTATGACCACCGTTTGCTTTGATTTGTTTTGATTGATCAAACTCCCTTCTGTGAACGTTGGTGATGTTTAACATTTCTTTATAGTTTACTTCATCTTCTTGATTAAATCCTACAGGTTCCTTTTTGAATAGCAGTTCAAGGAGACCCTCACTGCCAGGAAAATGATGTTTACCATCGATAACAATATCACCACTATGTATATCAAAATTTAGTGCGCTACCACCTAGACGCCACTTAGAAGTGAGGTATTCATATTTAGGACCATATGTGAAATCTATTTGCGGTTCTTTATTTAACGAGAGTCGAATAAACCTATGCACATTTTCTGGATAGGTCTCCAAGTATTTATCGAGAATGTTGCAATTATGCATTTGTGTAGCAGAAGATTCATCATCATCATCATCGTCCTCACTATCAATATTAACATCATCATTATCATAATTCTCTTTCACAAATGGTTTGAATGAAAATTCTAGCTCTTTTTTGTTAGTTTCTGTGGGTATAACTTGGGGGTGCTCAGTTTTGATGGCGGTCGATGGTTCATGCTTAAATTGTTCTTTCATCTTATCAAGACGTTTTGTAATAGGGAAAACCATTCGATTTATCGAATCATCCTCTTCAGAGCGATTCAATTTGAATGCAATATATTTTTTTCTAACATCTTTGACGAGCTGTCTTATTTTAAGTTTGCGATTTTCGGTTGACTTGTCGTGCTGCATGATGCTTATAAACTGGTTATTTTTCCTTTATGCTGATGAATTTATCGAAACCATGTCGATAGCGACCACTGTGCAAGTTGCAGTCTTTTACAATCATCAAAAAACCATAATTATCAGCGCTCCAGCATACAGAGCAAATTTCTTTGAATTTTTCATAACTCATATCCGGGGTTATGTGTTCATTGAAAACGTGACGCAAATTCACATCATCACTTCTAAATATAACAATTATATTTGCATTGTCACGAATCAGATGTTTGTTTATTGACACATATGTCTGACAAAGAAAGGCAACATCTATTTTTTTATGCCTACCCATTGAGTAATATGATTTGATTTTATCCTGCTTGCTGTTGCAAATATCGTCGAAGATGAATACAGAGTTTTCCTTAGCCTCGGCGGTATCTATGATATCATCATTTTCTCTATAGCTGTGATAACCTATACCTTGGACACTCTTCAAAACTTTTTCGAGTAGCTGATATTTAGGTTGATATAAACTTTTAGAGAATATATACACATTTTCAAATCTTAACCCGTTAGGATGAAGAAGTAAGGATAAAAGAGCGTTAGATTTTCCACAACCACTAGGACCCACTATTAGAAATCTACAACTATGTGGAAATAAATCTCCATTTCTATTGAATTTCGATTGATCTTCGAAAATATCCAAATTTTCTACAGGTAAAGCACTGTGATGCTGCTCTATTCGCATCTTGATTATATCTAACATATTCCAGGGGTATCAGTGGGTAAATATAGAGATAAATGCATTTTTTCAAGATATTTTATTAAGAACAACTCTTCTTATTTTACTATTACATGACATCGCAGATAGATGTGTAAATCTAGATTTATTACGGAAGACTGCTGAATCCCAGATACATTTTGATGCTAGTGATGAGGTATTTCGTGGTTGCTGTAAGGAGAGATTCTCAAATTGTCTAATCATGTTTCTACGGTCTTCGTAGGATTTTATTACAATTTTGAGACGAGCAAGCTCTTGTAGAAATTCATCTATCGTCATCTTTTCTGTTCTACCCTTCAATGTGGAATAACATTCCAAAGCCAATCAAACAGGTCTTTGCTGTTTGCCATGCTGCACATGCGTGGTATACTTCCTTCATGATACATACACAAAGGCCGTTGCTTTGTTAATTTGGGTGGTGGGGGATTGTACTGCAAAAGCTGCTCCACATCAACAATCATGAGTGGCATGCCCATGTCAGACAAATATTTACTCTTTTTATCACCTTTTACATATACTATATCTATATCGGCGAGTAATTTCCTGAAAATGTCTTCAACATCGCGAAGTTCTACAGTACCATAATTATATTTTAAGCCGTGATAATTATTTTCCAGCCATTTTGCTTGTTTCTGATCTCGCACAGACAAAGATGAGAATTCTATCTCGGGCTTTACTATGAAATGCGCAATTTGATATCCATTATTTATGCTTATCTCTTTGGGTTTGAAGTTGCCATCAATTGTGAAACCTTGAAAATCTACTACGACTACTTTCATGTTGTTGTTGCTACTGCTGATACTGCACTGAATTCTCAAAAGTTAGATAATTTTCTTACAATTTCACTGAGTGGGTGGTAGTCGATGACGTTATCGTGAACGATGACGCAATAGGCTCTGGTATTGGCGGGGAAACCTTTTCTCGCTTCAATCTCCAATTTGACATCCACAGTGGAAAATTTAAAAGTTTCATCTCGTTTTGAACAATCAATGACAAATATGAAACGAGACTTGTATTTATCATAGTCGAGCACTGCAGTACTTCCTGCTCTACCTGTATAAGCGTTTGCAAATTCACAATAATTATAATGAGCTTCACTATAGTCATTTCGTTCGAAATTCAATCGCAGTCTCTCTTGAGGGTAATATTCACCATTGAGTAGAACACGTATATCAGAAATGTTAATATTTTCAAAGTAATTAGGATCTTTAGTGGGGTTGTCTTTTCGATCAGAGTGAAAGCAGCAGATGACGTATCGAGGACATTCCACAACTGCACCTGTTTTAATGCTCCATAATTCTTGAGTAGCTCCAACAGTAAGGGCAGGAAGTTGATGAACTTCCCATTTCCTAAAGGGAAGTAAGATAGGTTTATCGCTTTTTATCATGGAAAGCAGATTGAGTTTTATCTCATCGTTTGGATGCACGTGTTTAACTCTCAACTCTATATCACTAATTGTAATTTCGCCTTTTGTCACTCCTGGATTTTCTCCTGTACCAGCGGTAATTACCATAGAATTACTATCGTTACGAGCTCTAACTAATCGAATCAATTGTTTACCACATATTGCCTTTTGATAATCATTAAACACGTTGAGCAAATGTCTGAGGGGAATACGTATAGCAAATGTACCGTCAGCGTTTTGCAGGGGTTCGTCGGGAAAATTCCATCCTGCTTCATTTAATTCACTGTTATCTCCTTTCTCATAGCACAAAAAGCCTCTTATTAGCGATACTAGACCAGGATCTTTAACAGTTTCCACTTCTGTGCAACACAATTCGTAGGTTATCGAGTCAAAGAGAAATGCACCATAATTATTTGCCAACTTCAAAGTTCCTGCGCCTGCAGTTTTTTTCAATTGTCCCCTTATGAAAAGTGCCGAGTCATACATCAAAAACCATATATCTGGCCTGTTAATAGCAATTTCAATGCTATCATTGTTGTTGAATGATTTTATGAATGGTAAATAAGTACGGTTTTCTACACGAACGATGGAATCATCTTTATATATCGGTTGATATATATCAAACGTTCGAGCAGATAACATAGCCAAGCGCTTGAAGTAGTCTTCTATCTCTCAAGGATATACGTGACTGCTGCTTCTCTGAGCGGTGCTGTTGTAGTAATGGCTTCTTCTTTGACTGAACCAAGTATTTATTACGATGCTGCTGCAGTTTCGGCTGCTGCAGTTTTGACTGCTGCTGCAGTTTTGACTGCTGCTGCAGTTTTGACTGCTGCTGCAGTTTTGACTGCTTCAGTTTTGACGGCTTCAGTTGTGACCGCTGTAGGTTCGGCTGCTGCTGCTGATGCTGAGGAAAAATCAGGACCATTTCTTCAGTTCTAAACGAACAATAATCTCTTCACCTCGAAAATTAACAAAGTTGAAGTCCTGATCTAGTATGTTCAAAGTGATGTTATCAATTGCTCCGTTGCTACTCACAGGAAGATATATCACGTGTTGAGGAGTTATATCTATAGCGTAACCAGGATCGACAGCAACTGCGAATTCATATATGGTGTGACAAATTTTATTGTTATAGAAAGATCCATGAGCGATACTGCAATCGATGTGAATACAACGTACGGGGACTATATTGACGGGTAAATCTGACTGATGTTCAACACCTGCTGACAAATGTTTCCGAGAAAAACCCAAAAGCCTACCCAGTTCAATACTTTTAGTGAAGTCAATAGATATGGATTTATGAAAAAGCTCACACTTCAAGGTTGTGCTGTTTGGTCTCAAGTAAAAGATATTATCACCATCGCTCCTCTCGTTATCTTTAAGCAAGAATTTTTTCAGATAATTTTCGATATCGGAAATTTCGTATGTGCCGCTAGGAATTCGAAGTTTCTTCTCATCCCCTCCAGTTGTTTCTGAATAATATAGATACGTATTCTCTACAATGTTCGGTATTGTATTATATGAATAAAAACCAATTAGGGCAATACCATACTGATAACGAGGATCTAGCTCGATATGTGGCACGAAATCAGTTGACAACGTTGAGCTGCGTCCTTTCAATGTGAATACTAGCGACATGACTGGATAAATCTGATAAAACTACTTCTATTTATGGTTCATTATTTTTTACCAAGCAAAAATTTCAAACAAAATTTACCACAATTTGTCGCGCTGTAGTTCTGATAAACATCTCTGTTGTAGATAATTTCCCTGTCACCACCACCACCACCCAGATATTTAACCAATTCCTTTGGTGGTTTGAGATCTCCGAAAGAATCAAAGTACTCTGTCTTGTTCCCTTCTTTAATATAAGCTACCCAATGTGTTCCCGGGCCGCCTGAAGAATCTAAATTAATGATACCACATTCATTCACCCAGGGCAGTCGTCTCAATAAGTTATCGCGCATGAATACACCCCTAAAGTGTGGTATTTTTAATTTTTTTGCATAATCGATCAATTCGTAATCGAACAGTGCTCTATTGGGTAGCTTCACAATTAGTTTTTTTGGTTTTTAACGTAGAGTCCATATCCTTTCTTATATTTTTTCACATAAAGTCCATGACCTATTGCTTCCAATGCTTTGTTGTGACGCTGCTGTTCAGACAACTTTTTTGTTGCATTCCTAGCATCATTAAAAGTCTTGACAACAGCGCTTCCACCACCAAGCAAACTTCCCAAAGTGCTCAAGCCAGCAAGAATTGGCATCAATGGCAATATGCCTCCTGACTTGAACGGAATAATTCTAGGCACTCTGATGTTTTTCCTACCACCAGCTTTTTTGATGACATGCTTGGCTGCTCTAAGTGCTATCAATGATGACTTTTTCACATCACCACTGAGTTTAGATTCACTCAGCACCTTTGTTAATGGTGTTATTAAACTTGACCGGAACGTCTTCATTTTTTTCCCTTTACAACCCATCCCTGCTACGCGTTTAGCCTTCATTGCGCCTGTTACTATAAGGGACGCAGTTTTTTCACCAACTGAAGCGTCTTTTGATTTTACACGTTGCCAAGCTTTATCCTCCAGAATTTTATCTGCTTTATGTCTTTGCACTAGGTTCTTGTGTTGTAAATAAAATATGTCATGTTCCCTACAACTTTCATCGAGAGGGTTGATACCTTTCTGACCCTCCCTGAGACGTTTTTCTAAATTTATACCGGGCCCGCAGAATCTGTAGCCGGGTATATGCAGTTCAACAGGTAACTTATTAATGAGTGTATCAACTAGACCTCCACCCTCTTTAAACGATATCATGCTAATGAGCTTAAAACTAACTGTTACCACCTCATATAACTTACTTGCTTGGTGTCAGTCATCATGGAAGAATCATTTAACGAAATAATAGTGAGATACATGTTTGTTACACTGTACCTATTCAGTTCGCTTTCATTTTTGGTATTAATTCACTGTTTGAAATCACTGAAAAATGCTCTGTGTCCTAGTAGCAAATTTTTATTTGAAAAAGAGCACGTAAAATGCCTAAGTTGTGGACTAACTCTATTCTGCATGGAAAGTACTAGCAACCTCATGTGCAGCAAAATGAATGAGGAAAGAGATGACCACATCATAGATGGGCGTAGATATTGCTGTCCCCTTAAATGTATTGATACAGATCCCAGTATAGATGTTGTGGACGGAATGGCTTGTCTTATTTGTGAATCTTTTGGTTCTTGTAGATGTGCTTGTATATTGTATCAGCATATGAGGAATAAAAAATAAAAAAAAAAAAATCGGTACAAAATAGTTTATTTACATTTTTTTACAACCAATAAATCTAAAAATCAGTATCACTATCTTCATCCTCTGAACAAACAAATCTTTTGAAATTAGGTACATCTACATCGGCATGTATTGACTCATGAAGTCTATTACAACACTCATCTTTTTCATAAATGTCAATCAATACTTCACAAAAGTCGTAGTTACACCAACATTCTCTTTTTCTGAATAGGTGATGAAGATTTTCAGACTTTATATATAAGTGTGCGTGGTCGCGAAAGCTATACAACCCAGACTTGAATCCAGCTCTTTTATATTCTTTCAAAAAAATTCTATAATGAAATTTACAGAAGAACAAATTAAATTCCTTAATGCGATAATAGTTTCGCCACACACACAGCTCTGCATTGTCATATTCATCGCCCCAATCAAGTTTACCAATAATATGTGGTCTAGCTTTATGACTCGAGATGTATCTAGGAGAAGAAAAAAGGGGGCCTTCTGGAAGTGGATTTTCGGTAATGCGTGCATCTGATTTTATTTGCTTCCACTTGGAAACGCTGAATTTCTTCAAAATTTCGCGTGTTAAATGTTCAGGTAACTTCAGACGGAACACATCAAATATTGAACTAACATTTTGAATGATTACATTCATTGCTGCCCCTTGAAGCGAGCAAACTTGGAAAGGAATAACAAGGTTGTTGCGTTGGCTTAGTTCTTGCTGATCAAATCTGTCCATTCTGAAAAGAAACAATTTTTCACTCTTGCTGTGACGTTGATGACGTTGGTGACTGAATTGAATAATGCCCCCAAGGTAACGTATCAAACGATGATGGAATAAGGTAACGTTTATCGTCATGTGCGCTTAATGCTATTCTCGATTGTTGAATTGAATAGAGTTTATGTGCAAAGGACATTATTGTATTCTGATTTAGAACAATCTTGGAATTTTGTTTTAGGCAATTCACATAATCATCGAAAGATAATGTATTCCTAACAACACAAGATTTTACTCCTTTTGATTTTTTCGTGACTTTTCCCCCTTGAACTTTAAAACTATACATTTTGGCTCTCAAACCTGCAAAATGCGTAATAATTTTCCCATTCACTTCATCCGACATTAAACCAGGTATCTTCTTATTGACTAATGGAATATTGTGAACATTATCTTTGGGGTAATCGCTAGTGTCGAAATGTGTGTGACAATCATTTTTAATGAGTTCGTATGGGTTGAAACCACTTATTTCATAAAAAAAGGAGTCGGTATCAATGTACATGATTTTACAACCTCCAGGGCTTTTTGACATCATGTAGTTGTAATGGAAATTGTACATGCACACCTTTGATATGTCGAGTATGGCCATACCTATGTATAGAGGTTTATTGAACAAGAGCTCATTTTTTTTAAGTTCAACAGCTAATAAATCTTCTCCGAAAACTGTGCGACTATGGAATCTCGGAGATGCTATAAGATTTTTTGCTCCATAACGACCTTCATATTTATTAACTAAACGTACTATCCTGTGCAATCTGATATTCTCCATGGTCTTACCAAAAATTGAATTATTGGCAAACTTAAATTGGTTTTTACCGAAATCCGTAGTTGCTTTTGTTCTCAATTCAGTATTAAGGTCTATATAGGGTTTCAACCAGGGAGATTGTTGAAATTTCAATATCTTTTTAATTTTTTTCAATTTCAATCCTAATTCAAGCACAGTTTTCAAATTACGATAATGAAATACGTAATCTTTTTTATCAGAGAGAGTACATAATAATTTTGACAGCTTTGAACCAGGAGGGACACTGTGCTCTGGACACAACGGTAAGTCTTTATGCAAATCGTGCAGGTGTTGTGGGTATTCCAGATCCACCTGAAGGATGTATCCTTCGGGACTATCATCGGGAATGGTCGTCACATCAATAGGCATATCACACCACTCAAAACCGCCAAATGGTAAATATTGGCTCATCGCCCAACCATACAAATTATTTACATCAAGATAAAGTAAATATGACTCTGGCTTCGATGAGTCATAATTAGTCATTTGGGGGTTATTGGCTTCGGAAAACCTATGCATGCAACAACTTATTCCACCCCGTATACCCTGCTCTACAAACATTATCATATCAATGTCTTTTAGTAATTGTAATTTACATTTTGTGTAGTTCAGCATACAGTCCCAGCTGTAGCCAGGCATAGTGTAGTACCATGCTGGGTCAAGCTTGTAAGTTTCTAAAGCAGTTTGTCTGAAATTTTCCATGACATCAGCAAGCAAAAGTACATCTGTTTTCATGTACAAATCACTGTATTCGCCTAATGATCTGATTTTAAATGTTTGCCAAACGTTCTGAGCATGACGATAGCTTTTCTCGTTAATGTGTTCATCTGTCAATTTATTGTAAAATTGATCTATTGATGGTAGTGCGGTATCGTTTAACTTATCCAAATCTGTCATATAATTATAGCAAAATGTTCCCTTCCTTGTGAGGAGTTCAAATTCCTCATCGAGTAAACTACCAAATTCTTTTTTAAGGTTTTTGAAATTATCTAGAATTAAAGTAGAAGCTAATTCATCCAAACTAGCTCCCATAAATTTGAAAGAGTCGATAAACCTAAATCCTGATGGTAATATGTAAATGAAATATACTTTTCTTTATTGATGGGTAAAGTTGTGATTCGGCCACGACGTAAAAGAGATTTAACTATAAAATGAGCATCGTAATTCGATAAATTATGAAACACTACAGGCACAATGAAGAGCTTTTGAAAATTAAGGTTGCATTGTTGATGTGCCCAACCTCTAAATTCCGAGGAGAAATGATCATGATCCCTAACTATTACATCATTAGAGTTAAAACGACGTTCACAAATATGACAGTGTTTTCCAACTTCACCTGATGGTGCACCCGTCATTGGTTCAATATGCTTAATTTTGGAATATACAAATGAGGCGATTTTATCTATCTCATCAGCAAACCAATCTGAACAAGTCTCACCGCGAAAACTATCATAACGTGAAAAACTATCGTTATATGAGCATTTGAAATAAAAACCTACACTATATGGCACATGTTCTTGGTACTTGAATGATTTTTCACTTATTTTGTTATTGCATTGCTTAAGTAATGCCTCAAAGTCTGCATACAAAATAAAGGGGCATTTTTGTTTATAAACGAAATTTCTGAATTCAACGTAATCATAATTTGGAAAAGTTGCTTTTTGGTCATTTAATGTTTTACATATTGCAAAATGGTCATTCAATTTCATCTGAGATGAAAAATAATTCAAACACCTATCACATATAAATTTCTTAGCTTTATCTTTTGAGATTTGTCTTGCCAGAAGTCTTGAAATATCTTTAATCAAACAGAAGTGATATTTAATTTCGGTATGTCCTATTTCAGTTTCCAAAGGCTCAACATCATAGTCGCTCAATTTCGGAGAATATTTGTCTTGAACAAGGAGTAAATTCACATGATTCTGAGCATTATGATGATGTGTCAGTCTCAGCGGTAAAATTGTATAAAATGAACTCCTTTCACTTTCTTTCAACTCCAAACCATATACATTCACCGAAATGTTGTTCATTTTTTCAAATTTTGTAATGTCAGATAATTTCATAGGTAGTTCTAAGCCAATAGTTTTGAGAACACTAGCGTAAAAAGGATAACTCGTGGTACGGTTTGAATTAACTCTTGTTGGATAAAGATAGCTAACAATACTCCAAAAAAAGCATGCATTATCGTTATTCTGAACGTTAACGCATGCTCTAGTTTTTAAAATTTGATCCGGTAGTTTAATGTAAGATGAACCTCCATTTCCCATTTCATATTTATTTATGGCAATTTCTAGATGAATAATTTTGCTTAATGCCCATCCGCTACCCTTGTTGCTCATATCCTCTATATCAGTTGCAATACGTTCAATTATATTAAAATCAAACCAACTTTCCAATTCAGTTGCTGAATCAATTATAGCATTCGGAGTAGTGAAAAATTTTCGATCAACAATTTCACCACCATCAACAGCATTATTTTTAATGAAATCGGCACAAAATGTAGAGTTAACTTTCAGCAATGGCATCTGACTCAAAACTCTCGAAATTTTACTTTTAGATAGGTGAAAAACATCTTTCAAAAATGGTTTAACATCAATATGACTTAAATTTATAGCAATATCTGTTCTAACTCTACATTTGTATATAGCATCGAGTGTGCACCAGGTAACGCGTGAGCTACGCCTTTGAGGCTGTCCCAGTCCTGCACCAACGCGTTGTTGTTTTGGAAGAAAAGATTTTACAAAACAACACATTCTCTTCAATTGGACAATTTTAGAATATATTTTGCGTTTTTGACCAATTGTAAAATTAAATTTTTTCAATGCTAAATTGCAGCGATGAATATGTTTATGTATTACACGTAACCAAATTTTCGCATTCAAAGGAGAATACGTTTGTTCCATCAATTTCAGAGCTTCGTCAATTTCAGTTAAAGTACCTTCGAATTTATCCATTTTAACTCAACACACAAAAAAATATGGATGAAGATAATAATATTGAGAATTACCTTATGAATATTATTTATTGTCTAAGTTTTTCGGCGAGGTTGACTTTTTTCAGTATTCTCAGATCCGTCCCTGTAGATATCTCCTTGGTGTGGTAGGTGTAATCTTCTTTCGGGTGAAAAAAAAAGGTAATGAATTTCACCTCAATCTCTAGTTCAACAAATTCAGCTTTCACCAATATGTAAACCAAATTCCTAAAGGTGTGTAGATCCTTCTCGAGCTCTCCTAGTCCCTTGGTCGGCTTTCTATCAACAATCAGAGAATCAGAATTAATTTTTGTAAGAAAATTCATAACTGAAACAAGTCGAAATAGGGAAAGATCAAAACACTTGGTCAGCTTTCTATAAACAATAAGAGATTGAGAATTAATTTTTGTAAGAAAATTCATAACTGAAACAAGTCGAAATAGGGAAAAAATCAAAACACTTGGTCAGCTTTCTATCAACAATCAGAGATTGAGAATTAATTTTTGTAAGAAAATTCATTACTGAAACAAGTCGAAATAGGGAAATATCAAAAGACACGCATAAGAAAAAAGATGTGCAAAAACTTACTGTTTCTCAGATGTATATAGGTTGATGCTTTATTGTAACAAAACTGTTTCGTTCGATACTTTTGCGACTGTTGTAAGGGCGAGAGACTTATCTCTTGGTTAAAACCAAAACGTAGAATGGTTGAAAATACTCAGTGTTGAAATATTTATAGTTTTTCTTCGATGGTCTCAACACTGGCAAGTTTTTTCTCATGGGAAAAAAAAAGGATAAAGTCCAATAACGACCGCGCACCTGCTTGATAAGTTTATGTGAGATTAAGGCAAAAAGCATGTTCAGACACGAATATCCTTTCCTTCCAACTTACCGAAAGATTCCTCTTGAATAAAATAAACATACTTCTATTGTCACATTTATCTTAGGTCTGAGTGGTATCATCATAAAAAAGCGGACTGAATAAATGTCAACCCCCTGTCTAGATACCTATTTCCATAGAAAAAATATGACTAGACTATAATAATAAAATAAACATACTTCAATTGCCACATTTATCTTAGGTCCGAGTGGTATCATCATAAAAAAGCGAACTGAATAAATGTCAACCCCTGTCTAGATACCTAATTCAATAGACAAAACATTACTAGACTATAATCTTCGTAGAAATTTCGTTTATAACGCTTAAAAATATTATCATTGAGTTCTCGAAGGCATCCCTGATATTTATCTTAGGTCAATAAGATAAAGCAAACGAATGTATGCACCTGCCAAATAAGTTTATGTGAGAAACAGACAAAAAGCGTGTTCAGACAAGAATATCCTTTCCTTCCATCCTTCCATCTTAGGTCCAAGGGACGGCAATTCGAATTGAGAAGCAAGATTTTATACCTGATAATTGTGTATGAATTGACGGTCTCTTTTCTCAACACTGTCGGCATAGTATGGTAGCTTAGACAGCTACCACCTCGGACTATAAACCCATAGGCTGCAGGATCGAATCCCAACGTATACCTTACATTTTTATACCTCATTTTCTACCAAAAATTTATGCATCTCAACTCTAGATATCACTATCAAAGTACAGATTTCCTATCATTCCACACCAAATTTCATACTGCTTCTCAACTCTAGATGGCGCTATCAAAGTACAGATTTCCTACCATTCCACACCAAAATTCACGCTGCTTCTCAACTCTAGATGGCGCTTTCACATTACAGATTTCCTGAACCCCAGCCATCATCTCTGATGCACATACACCAAAAGTGAGGTTAGATCATATTTCGAGCTGAGAGCCGTGTTGCAGTAACTACTAATAAAATATTACTAAATCATTCCATCAGGAAGTGAGAGTACGTTGGAAGGAGTCAATACCTGAAAAGATGACCGCTTTGGCAACGAATTTGAACATGCGCTCAAAAGCTGCTGACTTCACGTCAGTGCTCTTCTAGATTTTTTGAAGCCATAAGTGAAGATTGTAAGAATGCAATAGGAAATTGCATGCTCTAAGACTCCTTTGTGCATGTATTTTTCAGGTAGGAATATCAAAAAAACAACCCCCCTTTTCCTGCTAAATTAAGAGGATATGATTCGTATTTGTGCGAATGTCGGTTCCACCATGACGCAACATTTATCGATACAAAAAAGGAACAAAAAAATTTTAGAAAAACATTTAGGTGGAGTCATCAGCTTTTGAGCGCATATTTCATTTTGTAATATTTTGAGTGATTCTTTACAAGGTTGCGCGAAAGATTTATTCATAATAAACTCAGCTTTTCAGCTTTTTTTAAGTCATTGATTTAAAAGATATTAACTTTCGCGCAACCCTGTATTTATTATTTGTTATGGCTCTGGTAGTGGTTTTGATTCATAAAATTGAAGTTTCGATTATGGGTGATGATATTTTCACGAAATACGTGCATTTT
This sequence comes from Myrrha octodecimguttata, assembly GCA_958510865.1. Lineage (NCBI taxonomy): Eukaryota > Metazoa > Arthropoda > Insecta > Coleoptera > Coccinellidae > Myrrha > Myrrha octodecimguttata. The sequence goes on from OY294057.1 coordinate 40,319,012, forward strand.
GAACTTGATCTCCGTATTCAAGCTTACCAACCTAACCAAAAGTGCTTCCGGCCGACTGTAAATACGATTAATTCGCCTTGTTTTATTCACTTCCTGCACATAGCCTGTGTGTGGAGATACACTCATTAGAAAGATGAAACAAATAGAGTTAATGCGTTTAAAGAATAGAAGGATTATCCGTGGCGAACGTTATTTTTCATGTTTCTGTCGATGTGAATTTCCCCAACAATGTGGAATGTTTCAAAACTTGAATAAAGGTTACAAATATGACATTGATGTCACTGATGTATAACATGGAAATCTATACTGTCGATTGCCATCTTAAAATGAATTAACAACTCACCTGGTTTTGAAAAGGGTGATTTCGAACTAACCAGTATCGATGTTCAGTTACTCACCTGAAAAAGACGAGAAAAATTATTGATGTAGTGTTATGAAGTAAATGAATATATGTAGATAAAAACACTGATTAATTTTCAATGACAATGATTTTTTTAGAAATTATAGCCTTTCTGTATAATAAATTCGATTTCACTTCTCTCACGGTTGAATGAATAATCATAAAACTAACATGAGGAAATGTTTTTCTGTAAACCAAAAATATTGAGGAGTGAACCAGTGAACCTATGTCATTGAAAAGTACTCATGTTTGATCTGAAAGCTCCTTTTAAGAAATGTATGAGCCTTGGTAATCGTTACTCATGAAAATTTGTATCCAACAATTTGTCTTAAGAATTTGAAAGCAGTTTAGAATTTCATGTGTGGAAAATGACATCAGTCAAATAGTGCTCCTGTTTCGCGTCTTTCTTGGAAGTTTCCGAAAACTTTTTTCAACGTTGCTCTCTCAACTGCGGCGACTTCTACGCAAATTGCTCCAATATTCGGGGCTTGTGTTGGTAAACTCGTGCTTTGAGATGTCTCCACAGAAAGAAATAGCAGATGGTCAAATCTAAAGACCAAGGAGGCCAATGAACGACACCACAACTGGAAATAAGGCGGCCAGGGATGAGAGGACGAATAACGTTCGTTTTTGCTCTGGCTGTGTGGGTGGTCGCTCCATCCTGTTAGAAACACACACGTCTGTAGCACGTCGTTTTCTCAATTCAGGTGCGAAGAAGTTGGTTATCAGTTCGATAAAGCGCTCAGAGTTCGCGGTAAAAGCATTGCCATTGACGTTTACACATAAATAAGGGCCGATGACATAAGTTTGGGATAATGCGCACCAAACGCCGGTCACTTTGGGGCTGTGCAGCGGTCCTTCATGTGATTGTTGGGGATTGTCATTGGCCCAATGATGGCAATTTTGCTGATTAACGTGACCATTGAGGTGAAAGTGAGTGGCCAATTTGTAGGGGGGAAACCGCAGTTCTAAACGCAAAATACTCGCCTTACCAAATGATCACTGAAGTGAAGTTCAGCAGCATGCTGTCGAGCAGATCGACTCGGAATGCGAAGAGATGCTTGCCGCACTCTTTCAACATTCTCATGTATTCGGATTGTTCGTTGAGCCCCTGGTGGTCCTTTCCTCATCAATTCATCTCATGTGCTAAGTGCTTCAACCCAACGAAGAATGGTGTTTGGAGAGGGAACAGCCCGATTTCGGTAGATATTGCAATGGTGAAGAAACTCACGCTTAACGGACGTGCTCTACCCTTCACAGGCCCATGATTTCAACTGGTGAAAAAATGGTAAGACCTACGGAGGTACCGAAGCCAAATGCCCCTTCCCTGCATCTGTCGACCCAATAATGGGGGGGGGGGAGTACGAGCTGTTCCAAAAACAGCCTAGTCCTCTGCCGGACCCTTCACTTTACGGGATGTGAGTACATTTTCAAATCTTGAAATCTATTGGCAGCCCTCGCTATCTCCCAAGCGCAGAATAGTTTTCGACTGTTAAATGTTACTTACTTCCATCGTAGTATAAACGCCTATCTAACCTACTTCCATAATCATCACCAACAACAGCACTCCATAGCGACAGCCGGAAATTCACCTACGCTACTGCCTTGGCAAACGGATAGCTTCGCTTTTCTTAAGGTCGCAAAAATGTGGATATATGAGAAATGTAATCATCACATCCCGCAGTCAGTGTCCGCATCAGTCAGGTATTGATTGAAATAACCCTGCCATAAAAAACCCTCGCATTTCCAAATCCTCAGAGTTTCCATTCCAAATTACATATTCAGGAGGTCCCTGTTCCGGTCCAGCTTCGCTTAGCTCGTTCTTGGATATTGTGGGCCCTACTTATATTGATGCATTCTGCCCTCACTTATGAAGTAAAGATCGACATCTTCGAGAGACTTTTATTTGGCGTATCCTATATTTGGGGACTGTGAGAAGTGGAAATTCTATAAGGGATCACATGGAAGCTGTCCAGTCGGGGTGAATATTGTTTTTTATTGCAAAGTATCCCAACATCATCGCGATTTTCTTCGAGGTTTTTCTCAATATTTAGCCGATGAAGAATTTGTCGTCATTTTTAACTATATCTGTGCATCCCGGCAGAAGTATTCTGCAAGACAATAATTTTCGGAAGGGATGAATCGAATATTTTTGCAGTCGTTTTTGAAGAATTTATCATTACACAGGGTGAATTTTCAAGTTTCACTTCAATTTGAAATATTACTCTTGTAGCTTCGACATGGATATTCCGAATGAAATGAATTTTGGTTTAAGCTTTTCATGACTATGATAGAAATTCATGAATTATCACTTTTTCATGTTTAAAATGATTTCCTTGTTTTGGATTTTACGATTCATTAAACTGCAAGAAATCAGCATGGAGAATGCATATAAATTTCATCTTGAGTCATCATAAGTATCAATCATTATAGGATACTTAATTCTCACTCACAATTTATCTTGAAACCCACTCTTTTCAAGATATTTAGCGTTATGTTATGTTATATACAGTGCGCGTCAAAATTATAGAACAAATTCATTTTCTCAGAACAAAAATATTTGGCAATAAAATCCTGAAACAGGTCAATTTTTGTTTCACTTTTACCAAATTTTCATGCATTTTTGAAAGATTTTTGTTGCACCCTGTGCTATCCACATCAACTCTCTAAATTTTTTGAATCGGGAAAGTGGGTCATGTGGTACTTTTTGGCAAGGTCTTTATCAAAGGTTTCCTCCAGTAGATCAATTGTGGCACGAGCTGTGTGACCCGTTTCGCCGTCTTGTTGAAACCACAACTGCTGCACATCACGGTTGTTCAATTGAGGAGCGGAAAAGTCAGTAATCATGGCTCTATGGCCTTCACCATTGACTGTAACGTTCTGACCAGCATCGTATTTAAAGAAGTACGGACCAATGATTCCACCAGTCCATGAAGCACAGCAAACAGTCCGTTTTTCTGGATGTTAAGGTGTCTCAATATACACTTGAGGATTATCTTCACTAAAATTACGGCAGTTTTGTTTATTGACGTAGCCTATCAACTAAAAATGAGCTTCATGGTTGAACAAATATTATGTTACGAAAATCAGACCCATTTACTGAATCTACGCCTTGTTAGGAGATCGTGTGGCTTCAATGCTTGCACGAGTTGGATTCTGTAAGCAGGCAAACTTTCCGCAAAATCGTCCAAATCGTGGTTGGACACATATCCAATTCCTGTGCACGATGACGGATAGACTGCTTCGGGTCTTCCTCTACGCTACGCTCTACAGCAGCCATGGCTTCTTCTGTTCTCACTGTACGACGCCCATGTGGATGCGTATCTTCAGCTGGAGTGAACGTCGGGCGAAAACGGTCCATAGTTAGTCGAATTAATTGCTCTGATGGACCATTATGTTGACCGTAAAATGGACGTAGAGTGCGATCGAACAGAACCATTATTTTCAAAATAAATTTTCACAATTTGGAAGCGTTTTTCAGGCTTCAGTCTATTTATGTTGAAATGCCAGACCAAACTAAACACAAATCACTTGACAGCTGACAAAATGGCCGCCAGTTAAATCAGTCTTGCTGACTTAAAATTTTTTACTCCTAAAAAAACACTTCACAGGTCTCATGTCTCCCAATAACATTGTCGAAGGTTACCGTGCTCTTTATCTATATTTACATATAATTGGAGAAGGTGATAATCAGGGTGAGCCGCATCTGTAATGCGACTTTTTGCGGAAGTTAACATCCTGATCGGATATTCAGAGTGATCCGCCAGTAACTCTACATAATATGATGATGGTTACTAGGTGTTGCCTTGTGAAGCCAGAAACAACAATTAAATATGGGCTAAAGTTATTTGTTGCTGAGATACAGGGTGATTTATTGATTTTGCCGGAACATTAAGATGGCTATAACTCGTCAACCATTCAATGTATTCAACTCAATTTTGGCAGGTTCTGTCATACCAGACCATTGAACTGTTCATGGAAACAATACCAAATTAGTACAGAATAGAACTAGAAAATGCCACTTTCTAGTTCCAGATCTATTGAGACAGAATGACATGGAATATCAATTTATCGTAACAATCATCTGATACTGCATTCATTTTTCTTTCGTATACTATTTTTAAGGTGAGGAATACACCAACCGTTCATTTTTTTTTTAATCGAAAATAATAAAGCGCTCATGATATTTGAGAATAACAGACTTAGCCAAAAATTTTGAAAGGCTAAAACTTCGGAGCTAATTTGCTTCAAATTTGTAAAGTATTGACTATTCAGGCCATCGAACTATTTATATGAACCATACAGAAATAGTAAAATCCGGACTCTAAAATTTTCATTTTAACCTCCAAATTCAATGAAACACCCTGTTTTTCTTGGAAATAATTTAACGCTCATGGTTTCTGAGAGCCAAAAATGGGCGACAATCCTAGAATGTTTGGAACTGCTTTATCATAATACCTCCTAAATTATTTTCTCACCGCTGTCGTCCACTCAAATTGCAGATACCATATCGTAATAATGAACACTCGATGAACAAGACATAACTAAAAAAATCTCATTGATTTGATAAGAGATGTTTAATGAAAAATTTCTGTGATCACTGCTTTCCAGGCATGTATTCCAAAAATGAGAGTTATAAGTATGCCATTGTTGGCTGAATATTGAAACTCAATAAAAACTTACCGAAGTGAAGCGAGCATTCAAATCAAATAAATCGAAATTTATCAGGAAGATCATGCAGGACCGTGAGTGCTCTCGAGAATGATAAGCGTTGAAATGTTTCCGAGCAAAGAAAAAAAAACGATTGGTGTTCCGTTCTAGTGAAAAATAAAAATGTATTCAAAAGAAAAATTTATGTTGTAGAATCAGATATTAATAATAGAGTGGTGAAAATCAAAGTGCTAGAGTCCTGGTCTGTACTAATTCGGTATGGTTCATATGTACAGTTCGAGGGCATTGGATGAAAATACTTGCCAAATTTGAATTTACTGAACAATTTCGAAGTTTTAGTCTTTCAAATCTTTCAGCAAAGTCAATTATCCTCAAAAATCATGAGCGTCTTATTACGGTTCGTGTGCAATTCATGTGGAAAACAGAATTAAAAATACTACACAGAATCGGATGATACCTACGACAAATTGATATTCAATGTACAGAGTGTTTCATTAGACCTAGAATTAGAAATCGAAATTTACTAGTTCGGGGTCTGAACTATTTATGTATGGTTTATATGAATAGTTCGATGACAACAGATTAAATATTGATCAATTTGATGAGAATTAGTTGATGTTATAGTCATCTAAAATTCCTGCCAAATTTCGAAAATCTCAAAAATCTGATCGTTCAATTATTTTCGATTGAGAAAAAATTAACGATAGGGGTGCCGTTCACGTGGAAAACGGTGTTCAAAACAAAAAATTATGCAGAATGAGGTGATAGTTACGAAAAATGTATATTTCTCGTACATGGTGTTTTATGAGACTTGGAACTAGAAATCGAAATAGCCTTAGCCCACAGTTAGTTGTAGTTTTCTGGCTTTTCAACGTACCACCTAATCACCATCAATCGTGTACAGTTACTCGCTGTAGAATGTTATTTTTAGCGTTTTATATGGGATTTCGAAATACTTCTCAAAATAGAAATTTACTAGATCAAACTCGCCCATCTGCCATTTTGCAACTTCTTGGAACATCTATCCTGGATCCCTTCTCTTGAATCGCGGAAGTGAGAAAATAGGCGTGTCGACGCTGTTATCAAGGAAACGCGGTGCATTTTAGATGGAACGATAGATAACCTTCATTCCGTCACATTAAAGAATAGGGTCCCTGATAGCTCAGATTGCCGAAAGTGGTTTATCTGTAACAGTGGTCTAGAATTTACGAACAGTTGATATCCTTTTATTCTCTGAAAACAAAGATGACCCGTTTCGTTGGTCGCAATCACCAAACCTTCACGATATACTCAAAAATATCTGATGAATAATTCACAACAGAAAACAAGCAGTATTTCAAGAGGAAAGAATATTTTAACTGGGATGAACCGGCCTCAAAACAAGGGGTGAATTATTCAAGAAAAAAACGATCACATGGGGTGCTCAGATGGGCAATGCCTGCTAATACGTCACAACAGAATGTGGTCCTCCGAAGGCTCGTGAGGGCGGAAAATTCTAATATATAAACCGCTGATGCGTGAGCGGCCCAATTAAACACATAAACAGTCTCCCTCAATTTACGTGGAAAACACGTGTTAGCGGTTTGGTATACAGGGGTTTTAGGGCATGCTATATTTTTAATTACGTACGAACGTGACTGAAACCTGAACTTGTGTACGGGTAGGCCTGGCATCGTGTATTGTTGCCTTGAATAATCATGCGCGGTTGCGTGAATGTATCGAGCTTTGCTTTCTCAAACGAAAATTCGGGCAATTTTGAAAATCTTAACGATTGAAAGGAATAAGCATTGATATAGAATAAAATAGGGACCGACCCATATTAGGGCAAATGAAAAGTTTCGTCTAGTTCTTGGACGAAGGAAGTGAAGTTGTTTTCATTGGGTGTTGAAGATTTGCTTTCTCTTTATCTTCCATTTGAGGAAGATATTTGGTGGTATCATGAGGTGAAGCTACAACTATGAAGCCACTAGATGCTTCTGACGAGTGATAAAATCTAGGATAAAATATTCTGAAATTGTTTTGAATTTTTTTTGCAATGTCGTCCTCACAGCTGAACGTGAACAAAATAACGACTGGAAAAAACAAATCAGAAACTCTTTATTTATAGAGCAGGTTTGGAACTTGATCACTCAATTCACCAACTATTCCGTAGATATACCCATTGAAAATATAATTTCCCCAATTATTCCAAAAAAACCAATTGGATCGAATTTGAATCCAGTACTTGATTGAAAAATGAGTTCTAAGATTCATGATTGGATCAGCATTTTTCCAATAATCCCGGAAATGAGAAGGATAACGAGGAAAAATCTCCGAAATTTGAAGTATTTTTTCCCAATATTACGAAGAGTGGAAGTCGGAATGAAATCAAATTTTCTACACTGTCGTGAAGAACAGAAATCCAGTTGTGTGTGAATTGGGAAAACTATTGAGAAAAAAGTTTTTGGAAGGACTTTCCCTCAAATTTATTGACCTTACGATTCCAAGCAAAATTTTGCAAAAGTTGCGCGTTATCATGCTCCAACTTACTACCATGTTTCGAACTCCAAAACCATTTGTCCGATTCGTCTGATTATGCAACTTTAACGCCGCATTCATCAGGGTAGGTTGCGCATTAACGCAACCTAACCTGAAAGTTTCAAGTTTATTTAGCTCTTTGTTTCCGAGAGCTATTTTGACCTGATCAGGTAGTAAATGAGATATCGAACCGCTCGGCGAAAAAACAAAATTACCCTGAACGAATAAAGGAAGATGGTAGGGAATTTCCGGAAATTAAGAATCTGGCGAACTACTGTAACAGATATTTTGTTGAAAATGCAGTCAATATGGCCAAAAAAATAAAAGAACCTAAAACTAAATTTAGATTAAAACATAATAACGCCTCTTCAATGTTTATAAGACCTGTAGGTGAAAAGGAACTCATTGAACAAATATCCACGTTGAAAAATGGTTGTTCTCCCGGAATAGATGGACTGGACTCAAATTTCCTCAAAAGATTCCATATGTTTTTGTTGAAACCCTTGGTATTTATTATAAATTTAATCTTTCAAACCGGTAATGTTCCATCGTATTTTAAAATATCTTTAGTAACACCAGTTTTTAAGTCTGGAGATGAAACTGATGTAGGGAACTATCGTCCGATTAGCGTTATAAATAGTTTTGCGAAAGTTTTTGAGAAATGTTTGAAGAGTAGGTTAGTGGAGTTTCTGAAACAAAATAATATTCTTTCGAACAGACAATTTGGGTTTTTGGGAGGTGTTGGTACAACAGATGCCATAAGTGAGTTGGTTAATACTATTGCGGGAAATCTTGACGAAGGGAAAAAATGTCTAACGTTATTCTTGGATCTTGCTCGTGCGTTCAATACTGTACCTCATGAAAAGTTGGTAGACGTTCTTAGTAATTATGGTATTAGAGGAGTTGCTTCGAAAATTTTTGAAAATTATTTAAAGGAAAGAGTACAAGTCTTGAAGATTGGTGATATTTTGAGTGACCCCCAGCATGTAAAGATTGGTATCCCCCAGGGAACTGTATTGGGACCAATTCTATTTGTTGTATATATGAATTCTTTAACAAGTTTAGATATTCGAAATGGTTCTGTAATTTCATATGCAGATGACACAGCTATAGTGTTTGTCGGTAACTCTTGGGAGGAGGTTAAACATCTGGCTGAAAATGGCCTTATTGAAATTAAAAATTGGTTGGAAAATTTCAAACTCACACTGAATATAGGGAAAACTCACTATGTAGCGTTTTCAATATCAACCATGAACAGACCAGCTTTTGAAACTTTAGAATTAGATGGTGTTGAAATCACAGGGGTTCAAACTATCAAATATTTGGGACTGGTTATCGACTGCCACCTAAGATGGGATGCACAAGTGATGGGACTAACAGCAAAGATCCGAAAACTCATTTATCGATTTTATCTATTACGTGAAATTCTTACCGAAAAATTATTGATGAATGTTTATAAAACTCTGGTAGAATCCATGATAAGGTATGGAATAGTTGTTTGGGGGGGTATGTGTAGGAATGAGCTGAAGCGGTTGAATGTTACACAAAATTATATTCTGAAGATCATTTATAGAAAGAAAAAGAGATACTCAACTGAATTGCTGTATTCTGAGAAAAATTTCAATATACGTTTGCTTTTTATACTTAATTCATGCATATATATTCATAAAAAACTTCTTTACAGAAATGTCTTGATCATCAATATAATACCAGAAACAGAGCCAACGGAAAACTACAAATACCAAAAACAAAAAAAGAAATAGGTCATAGATTTATAGGGTACCTGGGACCTAAGTTTTATAATATTATTCCACTGAGCATAAGGAACACTGCAAATATAAAATCTTTCAGTAGAGCATGTCGCTTTTTTGTGTGGACTAATGCATCAAAGTTTGGTTTTCACTGCTGAAGATAGGGATCTGGGGATCGGGATTTTGATTTGAGTTTGTTGGGAAAAAACGGTTTCCATGTAAATTCTCAGTTGCTTATAAAAAAATAAATTAAGATATGCACATACAGCTATTAAGTTAGCTAGGTGTAAGACAGGTTTAATTCTTATCTGTTCTTCTGTTGATCACTGAATTGACTAGTTCAAATATTGGTTGTGTTATATTGTGTTTCATGGAAAAAAATGTAATAGTTGATTGGAAGAATAAATTTATTATTATTATTATTATTATTATTATTTTGACCACTTACGGCCGGCCAGTGGAAAATAATCGATTTCGACTTCGAATTTGTCATCAGTGGGATCAACCTAGTGTTTTGAGACCATTATCGTCTCAAAATTCGAAAATTCAGTCAAACAAAACGATAGCAGGCTGTTCTCTGAACATACACAAAAAACTATGCTTATGACCTAATCCAACAATTCATATTCGCAGAGACATATTTTGTTCAAAAACATAGTTATGAAACTTGAACTGAATAAATACCTGCTAACCCGTAATAATCTCAGGAATGGAAAACCACGAATTTTCCTGAGGGACACCGGCACTCCCCAACACGTCAACTTCATCCAAATGGTAATGAGGGGAAAAATTCACTTAGACACCCATTCCGAGTGTCAAAATTCCCCTCTTTCGACTGGAAAAATAAACTCAGATGTTGCGAGATGCCTGACCCCCGCACCGAGTTATTTCGTGCTCTCGGGTATCTTTGCCCGCGACCCGAAAACGGAATTAATTTCCATAATGAACTCGAGAGGTCGAAGAGGGGCAGGGTTAATGGAAAAGAAGACCGCGCCTCATGCTTGGTTTTGCAAATGACCATCATAATGTTTTAACGGCAGAATATCGCATGACGGAGGCACTCAGGGCGGAGCTGAATTTCGTATGCTTCCGATATTTATATCATTCGAAAATTTAAATAACACATTACTGCTTGTGATTTGTGAAATCACATGAGAATGGAAAGAGTAGTTGGCAGTACGAATAATATTTGCAGATTCCACTTTGATCATTTGAAAAAAATAGTTGTATCCATTGAAAATTCTGAAAAAGCTTCTTTTGCGCACATATTCAAATTTGTAAACGGAAAACATCTTAATTTTTCTGATAACACGAAACTTCGAGAATACAATTGTGCATCAGCATTCGCCAAGAAGGTTCATTATGACCGGATAAGTGATGTTTGAGTTATTCCGTAAATATCAACGAAACCACGGAAAAAACTGCAAAATTTGCTACACAGGTTGAATCTTCAAGTTGTACACTAATTTCAACCATAGATTCCTCACATCAAATGAAGAATATTTTTCAGTAACAATTTTTCCTGATTCGGCTCAGGTGAAAGTGAGCATTTAAATGTTTCCCAATGTGGACATACACTCCTACACTTTGTTTGCAAGTTCAACACAGATCTTTCTTCGGTGATCTGGATTGCAGAATAATCGATCATTTGCTTGAAATTCAAAGAAACATTTTCGGAATACTAATTCACTCACTTAAATTTTATGATTCGGTACTTTCTGCGGTATTATAATAAGAAAAAAATTTCACTTCGCTTGACTGTCGAAACACTAATCATTTGATATTCGTGCAATATCCGGTTATTTCCCTCATGAGATTATACAGAGTTCTATGCTTGCCTATTCTATATTAGAATATCCATTATTATTTCGATTTTCATTAAATTCATAACTGAATTTTGAACCTCATCTTTATGATGTCTCAGGAATGTCTGGTCCATAGACATATAGAGATAACCTCTGTGTCTATGATCTGGTTACGAAATAGAACAGAACTTTAGACTACGTCAGTATCAGTTCATTGTGAAATAGATAAACATATCTGTATATTCTGTGGTTCCGATAAACGTGAGCGGAGCTTAATTCACGATCTCCACCAGCTTAGAGGCTTATTCAGAAAAATAGGATAATGTCTCAAATGTCTATAAGATATCATAATATTCGAAGTGAATTATCTCGAAAATTATTCCTTCAAGGAGAATTTGAAATCGAAACACAATGAAATTGGGTCTAGTGCTTCAATGCATCGACTTCAATGTCGGCATCAAAATTGAAATCTGAAGAATAAGTTCTGAATACAAGTTGTCTTTGAAAGATAATTGTAAAATTTTCAATTATTTTTTTGAATTTACTAACCTTATGACCCAAATAGAATGCTGCGAGCAGTTGTGAGTCGGTACAGTCAATTATCAAGGTTAAATTGGATAACATTATTTATTCCTGAGATATTGAAACACACTCCGAAACCGTTTGGCCAAATTGGCGACGTAACGATCTTAACCTTGGCATTGGAAATTTACCCTTAAAGTCGATAGCTAGGGTTCTCGGTTACTCAGGTAATAGTGCTCAGGGCCAGACTGCCGGACACAATTGATTTCGACATCGGATGATTCAGTCACCAGTAAGAATATTTTCGGGAAAAAAAAATCAAAAATCAAACGCTTGTTGGTAAAACGATAGCATGCTGTATCCTGGAATATATGCGCCGAAATTCAAACACTAAGATATTTCAAGACGACCTCGAAAGAATTTCCTGAAATCAACTGATTATGAACTAAGTTCCTACACTTCTAACATTTTCTGACTAAAACGGTGTTTCTGCAATTCATTCCTTGGGAATTAATTTTTTCTTGGTATTCTACCTTTAGGTCAGTACCGCAAATTTACCCACATTCGTTTAATACCCATTTTGTCTGCCTTCTGGAATTCTAATTGACAAAATTCTATTGACATTATTTTACAATATTCTACCACAAATTCACAAATGTACATCATTTTACTTTTTACCTCCTATTTTTCATTAATGTCAAATCAAATATGCTGATTATGGAGAATTGAAGTAAATAACCAGTAAAGTCTTCAATTTTTATTTGGTCTCCAATTTGTTCTTTAGTCTCGAGAGTTGGTAACATGAACTATGCGTTCTAATCTCCATAATTATAGTGTATAGTTAACACACAATGGAATTTATCACGTTTCTGTTACATTGTTGGTCTAGAATCAACTGATTGGAGTAATTTGCAAATGCAACCTGTTTTGATTATATTGAATTTTTTCTGAAATTTGTCAGTATCTGAACACGATGCTTCTGTTTGTTGCTTATCACTCTGTGAATAAAACCCCTGTAGTTCCCTATACAGCTCCTAGTACATTTGAGAATCGAGGAGGATCCTAAGCATCGCTAATTCGATATTAAATCTGACCGTGATATTATAATAGAATCCGTCAATGCAGGCCCCTTGTCATTTGCGGATAGACCTCGCTTTCACTATACCTAACCCTCCTTAACTCAACCGATGAATCTGAACGTCTGTCTCGGTCCACTTCTCGGAGAATCCAATTAGTCAAATGGTGAATTATGTCCTGCTTTGATTAATTCTCAAGCGTTGGACGAGGTGTTACCATAAAATTGTAATTTCTGAGTAAGGGTTGAAATTGTGCAGAAAGGATGGGTTCCCTTGATATTCGTGCAACAAAATTATAAATCCAAGGATCATCCAATGATATTGTTTCACATGACTGAATTTCCACTATTATTAGTCCTTGAATAGAATAAATTTGTTGAAGGATTCTGCTCCTTAAAAATTAATAGATCCTGATGAAAATACGTGAGATTTTGTTCACTGATTTTTAAGGCAGAGGTATGAGGAAATGATTCACTTACAGACATTCGAATTTCATGTCATGAATTTTACAGGCTGTATCTGAATAACACCGATTATATTCAATGGGTGATTCTGTGATGAAAATGAAAGTAGGTATTTGCTAAGATAACCTCCCCCCGGAAAAGTTACACCCCCCCGAAAGTAAACTAGGGGAACAGCGTGTTATCGTTTTGTCCAAATGTCTGTAATTTTCGATGATTGAGCCGAAAATGGTCTCAAACGACTTGATTGGACTCACTGATGAAGAATCCGGTGTCAAAATCGATTGTGTCCGGCCGGCCGTGGATACGATAACTGTGGAACGGAGTGAGCTAGCAACTTGAAATTTTCAGGGTGGGTCGTGCATTGGAATGCAGCGGTTGAGTTCGTTAATGGGCCAAATCGGTCGAAGAGTTTCGTAGTTATATCCTTTTGAAATTTTGAAGTTATTTTTTTTATTTCAGAATCTACTCGAGCGATTGAATTCAAACTTATCAATTAGGTGGAGTATAACAACGCGCAACTTTGAGCCAAATTTTGTCAGGATCATACTGTCAGGAAATTAAAAAAAAAACCGTTTATCATATCCAGAAAAAATGCTGGTTCAATTCTGAAAAAACTTCGCAGCTAGTTTGAAAATGCTGAAAGACAACTTTATGCAAAATTTCGTGATGATCGTGTCATTAGAACAATTTGAAAATGAATTTCTGTGAATTTCATATCATACTTATTGAATTTTGTCTGAATCTTCGAACTGTAATTTTTCGATGAAGTACTGGATTTAAATTCGATCTGATCTGTATTTTTGGAAATATTGGGAAAATAAAATTTTGAATGGGTATATCTGAGGAATCATTGGGTGGATTTCACCCATTCACGAACTTGGCCTTCTTAATTGAGGTCCAAACCTTCTCTACAAATATAGAGTTGTAAAGGGTAAAATCCGCCCAATGATTCCGTAGATATACCTATTCAAAATTTTATTTTTCCAATATTTCCAAAAATACTGATTAGATCGAATTGAAATCGAGTAATTTATCGGAAAAGAATAAAGAAAAGCACTGCCGTGAAGGCAGCGGCTTTCGCGCGCAAGTTCAAATTCGTTGCCGAAGCGGTCATCTACATTGAACATGCGTGCAAAAGCTGCTGCCTTCACGGCAGTGCTTTTCTAGATTTTTTTATTTTTCCTGTGTATTGGAACGTGGTGAATCTTATTTGTTAATGAAACTACACATTCTGGAATTTTTTCAATCCTGAAGTATGCTTTGAAGGGGTTGAAATAGTCAATGCCTAACATATTGAATCTGAAGGCGGTCATTTCCAACATTTATTATAATTATATCGTCAATAATAGACAGGTTTCTGTTCATTGTTCGCTATTGTTTTAGTTGTTGAAGTCTAACCGTCGATTTCACAAAACTTTGATGGCCGATAAAACCCGACCAATCCGAAATAAAAAGTTGAAGTCCCATGAAACCGACCAAGAATACTTCAGTTTCATTGTAACTTACAACATTATACTCCCTACAATCTACGATTAAGGTTGATTCTGATTCAACAAGAATTTATTTCAAAAAACGTGAAGAATTGAAGATGATTATCTCACTACTGCTCATAAATAAAGTCTTATACGACAGATATTCGTCAAATATTTGCTGGAACCTCCATCTGAACTCTGAAAAATGCAATACGGCTAGAGTGGTAAACACATTCTCCTTTAAAATTCATGAAAATTTATCGAAGTAACAAATTTTCCGAATGAAGGTTAACCCAAGCCGATCGAAAAATTTACAAATTTTTATTTTCCCCGCATTAATGTTTAAAACATAGCCTGCTTGGGAATTCCAAGTACCGAAACCGCTTCTACCTACTTGGACGCAACGTGAGAGTAGCATGAATTTTTCATGTCCATCGAAGAAGAATGCGTTACACTCTGTTTATAAAATATTTCCATATCAATAAGAGTCGAACGATTCTCGGATTTTCCCTTTTAGTCATCGTGCATTTTATCCTCGATGCCGCTTTCTAAATTGATATATTCTCATTCTGAAAGAGATTACGTGGCATCATTTATCATGGATAAGAATGGCCCAGCTCTTTTGCTGGAGCTACTTTGAAACCGCTTCTTCATTACATGGGATACATCGAAGCGCCTCGAAAATGGAACTTCGATGCTTTACCCATACAAATTCTTGTGGAATTATAGGCTCAATCAATCTCAGAAATGATTCAAACACAAAACTCTCCGCTGTTTAGTCACCTACACTAACTGATATTGTGATGGGAACATGCAGCGTTCCACTTTTTTGGAAGGGTTTGTTTTATGAACTTTGCAGAGGTAGCTTCAACATCTTCAGGGGTTTCACACGTTTTGGTTCGTTGGTTGTTATGAATGGAAATTAATATATCTACCCGAATGGCGAGGTTTCCTGTACCAGTCCATTATAAGCTTTTGGTTTCTTCTTATAACACGTAAATCCAAGAAAGGAACAGAATTATCTTGCTCTTTTCCATCGTGAATTGTATGCTCTCAGAGTAATTGTTAAACACTTGCATAAACCTACGATATTTTTACGCCCGATAGTTGCCTCAATACAGTCGCCAACAAGTAAGATAGCTGAGTTCATTACGGATATTCTGACAGTCGCGTATAATGAGGAAAATGATTTTGGTTTATTATTTGATAAAATCAAATAATAAACCTTAGTGATCGACCAATGGAAAAAAAATTTAACCCCCCTGAAAATGTCACAGTTTACGTTTTTGAGTATGTAGATTTGAATGAACGAATAAAAATCAATCCGTCCGTCCGCCGTCCGTTGTCCTGGGCTTTTCTCTGGAAGTACTGAACGGAAATCCTCGAAACTTGGTAAAAAAATTGTGTGTCGCTTGGGGTTGATCCTCCAAGCTTTTCAGCAGGATCGGTGTACCCTAAGAGCTCTAAATGGGGGGTTGGAGGGAAAATATATTTTTCTCGAAAAATTACCACCGAATTTTCATGAAACTCCGAACGTTGATTACTGTTGCATAACTTAACCTAAAACATTTTACTTGGATCATTTTCCAGTGGTTCCTGAAATATAAAGAAAAACGCTGCAAATTTCTAATAATATCGAAAATGAATCATCGCATTCCGTTCTAAGTTGTCTAAGATATCCACGGTATATTGGGTTACTTAACTAAGAAAATAATAGACCCTTGTGTGAAATTTGCAGTGTTTTTATGTGAGAGATTCGTTCCATTTTGCGGAATTTATTAATAACCGGACAATTCTAGAAGGATATGTATTGATCAGTTTGGATGTGATATCACTATTTAGCAATATTTCGTATGAGTTGGCGAAGAGGAGTATCATTAAGAATTGAGATTCTATTTGCTCTCACACTGCTTTAGACCGAATTAGATTTCTGAAATTATTGAGGTTTACCTTTGAACATATTTAATTCTCATTGGGGAATGAGTTTTATGAGCAGATTTTTGGAGCACCGATGGGTGCCACACTTCCACCAATAATTCCCCAGTATGTATTAGATGACACACTTTATGAGAGTTGGCCTAAATTATTGTTTGAAATATTGTACATGAAGAATACATGAAGTGAATAAAGGAATAAACAAATAATCAAATAACGTTGGTCTTAGACTGATGTATATTCTCATCGACTGATTGTCATATTCTTTTCATTGTTCATGCAGTATAAAGTTTATTTAAGATTATTTTCTTTCATAAGATAGTCGCCTCTATTCAAAGGCTCGCATTAGTTCGCAATAATCAATTTCGTACTTGGAAGATTTGTCTTTTCGACAGTTGAATGGAAATATTGGATTAGCTACAAATTCTCTGCTAGCTGAGCCTCTGTGTTATGCAAGTTTCCAGATGATTTGTACCTCATATGAGAATATTTTACCAGTAAACTTTTCATATTTTTAATCAATCTACGGATTTTCTCGAAGTATTCCATACTGGGGGGCCTTTTTCTGTCACAGAAATTGGTCCACTTCAAAAGCACACTTATCGAGAATTTTTTTCGATCTATTTAGTCAACACGTTTTTTATGCATAGCAAAATAACCGTGTAATGAATAGGTCGTAAAAAAAGTATAACAGGGTATACCTTAACACATTCGCTCGCTTACCACCATCGCCCTCGCTCCATATACTTAGGAACGATGCTCACACAACTTCCTCCAACTTTATTGAGCAAAACACAGCAAACGACAGAGAGGAGATAAAATGAAGGGCTCAATGACCCTAATAATCGTTATGCGAATTTCATTTGATACCTAATTGGGGTTCAGTAATAGGAACAACCCTAGAATTCCTCTTAATAGCCTACACAAATACAGCCCCTCACATATAAAGGTAATTAATTTTTAATTCGTGTATCCTTTCCGCTTCAGATGAGTTCTGTAGAGCTGTGAGTGTCGCGGTATGGTCGATAAAATAACAATTACTCGTTTAAGATATGGCCAATCGAGTTGAATTCTCTCATGGTAAAGGTTCCTTCGAATTTGGTCGCACACACCTTAATCAGATAATAATTGTAGTTCTTTGTGTTTTTCGTGGACCGAATGTGAATAGACACTATTGGATTGGTCTGCGGGTTGAGTCAACTAATTTCTTCGTCTTAATTTCGCTTTACGTACTTCCGAATATATTTTGATTAGGTGAATTTCAATAGCAATATATGACAGAAAGTTTGATGAGTAATATAGACTTGAAAGGAAGAATAGTTTCAAAATGAATTTACAATAGCCCAGAATAAATCGGGGATTAATAATATTCTCTATCTCATTTTTAGGGTACAAGATTATTTTTTTTGATATATTGCTCACTTTTTGCGAGCATGTTGTAGGGGAACAGCGTGCTATCGTTTTGTCCTAATGTCTGTAATTTTCGAAGATTGAGCCGAAAATGGTCTCAAACGACTGGGTTGGACTCACTGATGACGAATCCGGTGTCAAAATCGATTTTGTCCGGCCGGCCGGCCGTGGACAAGATAACTGTCGAACGGAGCTAGTTAACGACTTGAATTTTATAGGGAAGTTCTCGCATCCGAATGCCGCAGTTGAGTTCATTAATGGGCCAAATCAGCCGGATAGTTTTGGAGTTATAGCAATTTGAAATTTTGAGGTTATTTCCCTCACATTTCAGAAACTACTGGAGCGATTTGATTGAAACTTGGCAGTTACTTGGAGCATAACGACGCGCAACTTTGAGCGAAATTTTGTTGAAATTTCATGGTCACTGAAATCAAAATAATTTTTTTTTTCTGAAACCATTGTTTATATCCGAGAACAATTTCAGTCATACCTTCAGCTCCATATTTCACAGCAGTGTACCAAATTTCAGTTCGATACGGAAAATACTTTTGGAGATATTAGGAAAAAATATGTAGAATTCCGTGGTTTTCTTCTCGATATCGTTGTTTTTTTTCGGTATAACTCAAGAACTGCTCGTTCAATCGAGATGAGACTTTGCAGCTAGTTCAAAGATGCTAAAGTATAATTCATTGTGCTTAATTCCGTGATGATCGTGTCATTAGAACAATTCGAAAAGAAAATTACAAATTTTTCTTTCAAATATTCAATATCCTCTGATCTTCTCATCATATTATCCTCATCAAATTCTGTATTAACCTTCGAACTGTCATTTTTCGAAGAAGTACTGGAGTTCAAATCGATCTAATCTGTATTTTTCGAAATATTGGGAAAATAAATTTTGAATTGGTATATCTGCGGAACCATTGGGTGGATTTAACCCATTCACGAATTCGGCCTTCGTAATTAAGGTCCGAACCTTGTCTACAAATATCGAATTTCTAAGTTGTTTCTTTAGGAAGTTATTGTGTTTACGGTCCGGCCGGATCGAATTCAGTAATGATCGTGTCAGAACAATTTGAAAAAAGAAATTTCCTATTTTTTAAAAATATTCCATATTCTGCGATCTTCTGATTATATTATCCTCGCGAAGTTCGAGAATCAAGCTGTCATTTTTCAATCAAGTACTGGATTTCAATTCGATCCCATCTGTGTTTTTGAAAATATTATGGAAATATAATTTTCAATGTGTATATCTGCAGAGTCATTGGGTAGATTTAGTAACGGTATGCACGTATACCTAGTTCAACAACAAAATGAACGAAGTGGCAGTTGAAACTTTCAGTCATTCAATTTTCTCTCGATATTCAAATTTGTATTCTGTGCTTGATACTCCTTTTGCGCAGTCTCGACCTGGCGAACTTGACGCCTGAGAATTCCCTCTGTTCTGTCTCGCTTTCTTTTGGCGAAAATCTCAAGGTTATGAGATCGAAGATCGATCGACATTAACTCAAACTTGAAAAAGTCAGTGTTATTCTCAATACCAACATGAATCCTGCAAGACAAATGTTACTGACTGGTCCATTACCAACATAATTTCGAGTTTCCACAGCCTCCCGAGATGTCAATCATTCTGAAACGGACTATAGTTGAAATGAAATAAGCTAAGCCTGAATTATATGTCGTATTGAATCTGAAGGTCCAACAACCGGATATACTGACAGCGATACACTTCTGGTTCACAACACTAGATATCCGACCCAAACCGACCTCAACGTGTGGGTGAACCGGTCAGGTTTGCTCAGAGAGGGAGCAGATATGCGACAAACTACTCGCGGAAACATAAGCATTGCAGAGGGTTTATTGTTCTTTGAATACCGGATGTGTGTGCTGTTCCCGTTCACCGCTGTACTTCCGCTTTTGTGGCCCCAATATTCAATTACACGTACGGATGTATTCATGGACTGTGGGCTTGAGTTTCGGATGATTTCAGAAGTGGGTCGTCTATCCACAAACCTACTTTATCCTCTTTAAATAATTGTTATTGAATAACATACAACTTGACCAGAAATTCGGGTACTTTATTTCTGTGAGAGCTCATGTTCATGGTGAATTTTAGTTTACAGGTTTGCTGATTAGATGCCTGCAAATTCTTCGATTGCAACTTGTGGTGAACAAAAAGGTTCAGATGCGTTTGCGTGTGTATTCAATTTCGTTATCAAAGCTGTCATCATCAAACGTATTGACCCTGCCGAACGCATTTTTTCTTCCTGTAAATCAGGAAATTGCTCTTTCTTTGATCCCCATAAAATTCTGCATGAAACTTCAAGCTATAACTTCTCAATCAATTGCTAAGTTTCAATTCGATTCAATCTGTTATTTTGGAAAAATTGGGAAGATGAATTATCGAGTTGGTATCATTGGGTAGATTTACCCCATTTATGAATTCGATATTCGTATTTCAGCCCCAAGCAATACCAACGACAAGAAGGGAAAATGCACGAAATTTGACAAATTTTTTTCCAGCATTTCCAAGAATTTGAATCGAAATCTTCGTGAGATTTGGTACCTACTCTATTAGGAGGTGCAGGTTGTTTTGCGATCCCAAAAATTTTTCCGAAATTAAATAGATCTCAAGAGAGTGTTCGAATGAAAATACTTTTCAAAATGACACGAAATTTCGCACGAACTCGATCATCATCATTTCTCTATTAGCAACCAAGTTATATCATAACCGGGTCAGTAGTTTTCGAGTTATTCCTGAAATAACATCGATATCGAGGAAGAAACACAAAATTTCACAAATTAGTCTCCGAAATATAAAGACAGATTGAACTGAAATCCAGCGCAGAATTTCTTTGTCGTCTTGATGGATATTTTTTCAGGAGAATTCACTTCACAAATATTTTTACCAACCATACTATCCCAACTGAATCTTGCGAGTAGTTGCAAGTCAATGTGTTTCAACTAACCACCAAGTTTCAATCTAATCGATCGAGTACTTCTTGATATATCATGGAAATAACTTCGAAATTGAAATTACTATAACTCCGAAACTATTCGGCTTATTAGGTTTAATAATCAACTCAGCCTTCAGATTCAGTTGCTAGCTCTCTTTTATCGGTTTTGATATCAAATTCATCATCAGTGATTCTAACCTTATATTCCGAGAACATTCTAGGCTGAAGCTATGAACATTTACGACATTAGGATAAACCGCAGGTCCCCAAAATATGCTTGCAAACAGTGGATCTGAGTACAATGAGTGTGTATCATACGATGCACAACTATGAACTAACGAAAGTTTTTCCGAAGCATACTTTAATACATTGCGATGGATTCCATGTGAAAAAGTAATTATGCATTGTCAAGATAAAGAATCCGTGGTCAAATAAAATTTTACTCGGTTCGTTTGGTCTAGTGAACTCCAAACTTCGGGGGGAATAACCTAAACTCTTAAATTTTCGGATTAAGTTTGCGGTCCAAATATCTCGGTGTAGTTCGATAATGGATAAAATCGGTTCAATAGTTCCGGAGTAAGGCCATTTGACATTTCGCAGTTAACTCCTAGATATCTCTTCCATCAAATGAATGAATGCGGTGAATCTGTGGATATATTTTATTGTTCAATACAGATACGTACGAGCGAAATGAAAGTAAAGAGAATGGAAGAGTTTGCATGTTTATAAACAAAGATTTTTCAGGAAAACCATTGCACTTCGATATGGATAAAATTTGTACAACAATTATTTTCGATTGCATTTTCATTTCCAATGTTTGACAAGCCTTTTTGCACCATGTAAACCACAAAGCCATATTGATGTAGACGATTCAAAAGTGCAGCGTTAGGGCAAAATCCAATTGAGACAATTTTCTGATAAACCTTAGATTTCGGAAAATTTTTCAAATGAGAGAATTTGAGTTTATACTGGAAACCTTGGAAATCGCCACCAAAAATAATGGAAGGGATCAAAGTAGTAAAAACAGAAAATGTGTAATAAAGCTTCAACCCATCGAGGAGAGTGACTAATTAATCATTATAGAAAATAGTATCTCAACCCGTTTTCTCGAGAAATAAATGTAGCATCCGGCGAGTATTGCAGAATCTTCATACGCGTAGGTAATCATTTTCCATACCCTCAAACTCAAGAAAGTCTTATTTCCACACGTTCCACATAGTTACTGTAGAAACATGCCACATTTGAAATTGAAAACCATTGAGTTGTATGAAAAAAATTCGTGCATATATTCCATTGAAAAAAACCACCCCGTCACGTGTTGTTTCACCGTACCCAGAAAAACCTTATTAATGCATGATCCACATGGAACGTAGGACTCAACCCATATCATACTGTTCTGTGCGCGAAACCGCAAAAACGTTAGTTTGTCCGTCGCGTGCATCCCGGACAGCCGGAAAATAAAAACACTGACACGCGGTCGCGGCGGTACTGGCGAAAAGATAAGTCCGTACGTTTGTCCATTTATCTTCTTGTCCGTGCCGTCGACGGAGAGTAACAAGGATCTTCCATCAGGACGACCGCCCAGGGCCATTCGTTATGCATGAGCTCCCCTATGAATTAGCCGGCTCTTTGTTCGTGCCGCACGGCCCGCGAATATCTGCGGGAACCGGCAAATTGCTCACGAATTAACTCCCCCGGTCTGATTTGGCATAAATTCGGAATCGGACGATTGTCCGTCGTTATGTGTGTACCGAGCGGAAGACTGATCAGAGGGATAAGGTTTCAGAGGAATACTGGATATAAACAACGAATTTTTATGTTAAACGGGACGCTTCATTCTATCCCGCCTTCAATTTTACAAGCCACATATCTGAGGCTTCTGCAACAATAGTTCCTCGTGAACATATACGCCACTGACTTTTTTAAACTCGGTCACTAGGCCTTGAAATAGCTCTTCTCAACTGGAGCTGAGCAAGGTGGGCACCACTGAGGATATAATTAACTAGAGTAGTGATGGGACGAGTCGTCTATTTCTCAACTCGATCTAGTCGAGTTGAATCGATGGCCAACGGCCAACTCGAGTTGTAACTCGAGCTGACTCGACTCGGTGCTTATGCTTTCGCGACAGCGATTCGCCTTCGTATCGAGTCGAGTTGGGTCCCCTCGAGTCGGGCTTCGACACTGATTCGTTCGCCGGCTCGAGCGTTGATGCCCCGATGTCGATCTACTCGGAGTGAGTAGGAATAGAAATTGGAAAGAATTGTAGAATCGGGACTCGGAAGTTGGAATTTTTATGAGTCTCGCTAACAGCTGACTCACATATGATGTGTTGAATTGCATTTTACTCCTATATGAGGAATAACTCAATTGAAGATTAAGGGCTCAAATGTAAGTGCCCAACTTTAATAAACAACGGATGTGTCGTGAAAAAAGTTTTGAGAAATCATACTTCTCAAAAATGACTGTAATATAATATTTATAACGAAAAGGGGACCGTTGTCAATAAATAAATAAATAGAGTTCAATCAATCCAACTCTAGTCTTAAATCACTCCCTTCACGACGCGAATATATTTTCGTTTATAGGCAGTCAATTTTAATTCATCTGTAATAGACCAACACCCTGTTGAGATCGATTCCGACTGAACTGAAATACAAAATGACAAAATACATCTGAAGATCTGACTCGAGCAGATCGAACTATTGCCGACTACGACTGCCGATCCGCTAACCAACTCGAGCTGTATCGATCGACATCGAGTCGGGTGCTGAACTCTAGATCTGAATGGCTTTCGAGTTGACTCGAGTTCATTCAAAAGCAACTCGAGCTGAATCGTCCATAGCGTAACTCGAGTTACTCGAGCTGGATAGCTCGAGTTGCCCATCTCTTAACTAGAGTGGCCACCCAGATACTCGCAGTATGTTAAGATTCCCCCACTCTCTGTTGTCCTACCAACTGACATACCCGATAACCTAACTCGCGCAAAAATATTCTGGGGCGTGTCCCTGGAGCCTATAGGATAGTCGGAAAAAAACAACTACAAAAAGTTCATCAATAAATAGAGAAGACAATAACAAGACTAGTAGAGTGGAAGTATAGAGAAAATATTCTTACAATTGGGATTGTAAAAAACACCCTGAGTATGACAGAAACTCAAAAAACTAATTCATTTTAGGGACAGTAACATGTTTCTCTGATATTTCGGTTTCTTTCAATGAATTCGTTTCATTTACTTCGTTACCTTATTGCTTAATCAATTGTCATCCATCCATCACCTCAAAAACTCGAAAGAAATAAAAATCAAAGCGACTAGCACCTGTGAAAGCGGGAGAAACCATGATATAGCTGACCCGATGATGAGACGGTAGGGCCAGGGAGTGGACAAATAAGAGCACATATTCGGTAGCGCGTTCGCGATATGGTGGTCGCTCTAGTATATTCTATCCTCTCCGGTCGGCAGTAGTGAAATATGGTAATAGTCAAAATAATTCGACTGGGGGTTGTCACTCCTTTCATATTTCTATCAATGACTCCATGGTTTGGTTGAGTTACGTAAATACTACCACGCTTTGTGCAGAACGTACAATGCTGCGTAGTTATCTGACAGAAATATCAACCTGACCTAACATTTGTCAATTCTATAGAGTGAAATGTGTCACTTTCATGACCTACCGACTGACTTCACAAAATTGAATGAAGTATACATCTACAATTTTCAACGTGCCAAACTTGAGAGAGATGTCTATTGCTGAGTTTTGGCACTTCCATCTTCATCAATGTGCTTCGAGAAGCAAATCTGTAGCTAGGGCTAAGTGATGGCCCTTACTGATTCAATTAGTATACAATTACGCTCAGGGCGAGCTCAGACACATTTCGACTTTTTGGGGAGGATCTCCAAAAATCAAACTAGCAAACAAGACTAAAGAACATGATCTCTCGATGATTCCGTGTATATTTTTCAAAATTTTCAGAATCGTCACAGTAAGTGTCAGACCCGGCCTTTGCGCCATTTTGCATCATTAGAAAATAGCTTCGACGCCGATGTCTTCTACTGAAACAAATCCCCCTTGGTGTTGTCCTAACCCAAATAATCCCAGAAACCAAGTCCGGCTTATTCACATTTATACAGAATAAATTCAAACTATACAGGGTGGTCCAAGTAGTGATGTCAATAATTTTTTTACATACCTCACACCTGGGGGTATCCAAAAATAACCCATGTATGTTATGCGATTTTTGTAGTTTTCGAGTTATACTTTTTTTCGTGGTTTTCCGATTTATTAAGCCAGGGACGTTTCAAAAATTCATATCTTTTTATGCAGTAGGTATTTTGCAAATTTTTTTTCTGTACCAGGATCTCCCTGAATATTGTTCTGATAACAACAATAACTCAGCTTCCTGAAATCCTTCAAATTTACTCAAAAAAGGCTTGAAAGTTAGAACTTTAGTTTTCAGTAGGATTCACTCAAAAATTCAAAATCAATTAAAAAAATACAGAATGGAGTTTTCATAGCTTCTGGCTGAACTTTGCACGGTCCTAAACTACCAAAATATATATAAAACAAAAACATAGTACTTTATGGGCTTTTTTCTGCTGTAATCGGCCTTTCTTCTTATGCTCAATTTAACTCAAAAATGTTTTTCTGAAGAAATTCTAATTGAAATTGCTGTAGACTAACTGTAGGTCGTGTAATTTTCACAATATTTTTGGTCTCACCATTGACTGAAAATGTGAGCATATTTCAATAACGGTAGTTGTGATATTACTTGCTTCAATATGAGAAAAAAAGCCCAAATTACTGAAAAATTACCATTAACTACAATAAATCTTCAAAATCCCTTCCTCCATCTAGAATACATCGGCCCTGCACGCCCAATCCATATTGATGTAAAAAAGCACAAGCCACAATTATTTTACAGGAATTCCAATTGAAATGACTCTAAAGTTATATTTTCAAGGTTATAGGAATGAGGAAATATAGAAAAAAAAGTTTACTCGTGTTTCAATGATTTTGAGAGTATCCGCCTTCGATGGCCGATTACAGCAAGAAATGGTCAATGAAGTACTATTTTTTCTTTTGATTTTGGTAGTTTAGTTCTAACTTTCAAGCCTTTTTTGAAGAACTTTGAGTGACTTCAGGGAGCTGAGTTATTTTTTTCATGAAAACAACATTCAGGGAGATCATGCTACAGAAAATAATTCTTCAAAATACCTAATCCACAAAAACATATGAATTTTTGAACCCTCGCTGGCAAAACAAATTGAAAAAACACAAAAAAAATTAAAACACGAAAACTACAAAAAATCGCGCAACATACAAGGGGTGTTTTTGGGTATCCCCCGGTGTGAGAACTCAAAAAAAAATTATTGACGTCACTACTTATACCACCCTGTATACAAGGTGTCTGGTGACGTAAGGATCTCAGTGAAGATGGGGGATCTAAAAGTGAATGATGAGTGCGGGTTCGAATGTCCAATAAAGATATTGGTTTCAGAGATATAGAGGGTGATTTATGGAAAAATGCTAGAATCCCTTCTTCATCGATATCGGAAATTCTTCGATGATATTTCACAGGTTGTTATGCATTTCTCAGCATATCTAGGGCTCATAGTAAAATACTGAGTACTTCTTAAAATTATGAATTATGATATATGATATGAATAAAAATCAATCTTCTATTTATGTGGAATATTTTTCTTTTGGAACTCGATATGGAAAGTTCCAATTATCAATTTGGAAATGTTCTGATGAAACGATCATAATGGAATTTCGCAAAAAAATTCGCATCAGTATTTGCCAACTGGTTCAACAAGTTTCATCATGATTATACAGAGTGTTGCACCATAAACTGAACGACAATATATAGCCGCGGAGATGACATTTGGAAAGTCATTTTTGCCTTATGGAATATTCGTCCTTTGAAATAACGGTTTTTGGTCACATCGTCTTATTTTTAGGTGGTAATTCAATTGTGGTGTATAATTATGGAGACAAGATTCAAATTGGAGAAAAACCTGCAAAGCTGGAATTTTTATTTCGATTGCCAAACTGAACAGCTTTATTCAAATACTCTCGAGTTCTTAAGATTTTCCATGAGAAAATTTTCAAAATTGAAATTCAACTTTTTTTCACGTGTCTATAGTGAAAAAAAATCCAACCAGAATTGTTGAAATCTTTCAAGGTTGAACTAACCCTCATTCAATCGTGTGAAAACAGAAAAAATACCCATTGGTTTTCATTTTGTAGCCCTCCAAAGAAAGATTCCACTCGAAGCACTTGAAAAATGTCTACTTAAAAAACTGCTTGCCTTACGGGGGCAAATATTTTGCTGATAGGCATCCAGAATGACCTATGGAGAGAATTCATAAAAAAAAATTCCGAAAAAACTTTGGTGGGAGTCAAACTCATCAGGGTAAAATTCGCTGAACTACTGTTGCTTGGTAACAGATATCAATATGATCAGAATAAATCCAATTTATACTGGAGAGGTATCATGACTCTGCTGCCCGAAAGTGGAGCAAGTTCGATCCCAACCAAAGTTTTTTTGAGACATTTTTTGGTTGAATTCATATTTCTATCCTGGTCATTCTGGACATCGATCAGCGTAATCTTGGCTTTCGCAAGGTCAACAGTTTTTTTAATAAAAATGATCTGAGTAGGTACTCCGAGCTGAATCTTCGGAGGGCTACAAAATGAAAACGAAAGGGTATTTTTTCATTCTGTTTTCACACCTCTGTTCAGAATAAAGATAAGTTCTAGCTTGAAACATTTCAACATTTTTGGGCGGATTTTTCTGTAGACATTCAAAGAAAAAAAGTTGTGTTTGACTTAAAGAAAAATTTTTTCACTGAAATTCTTAGAGTGAATTGAAATGAATCTATCCAATTAAGCAATCGAAAATACGAAATCTCAACTTTACACGTTTTCCGCTATTTTGATTTCTTTTTTCTAGAATTCTTTAGCACAATTTAATTGATCACCACAAAATACTAAGATGTGATCAGGAGCCGTGAGCCAAAACTTAACGCATAACTCACCACAGATGAATATTGCCCAGAGTTGACATTGAACATCCTGTATCTCGCTTATGCTTTGAAAACGGGGTATATGTCATAGGGCCAAAATTACACTTCCAATGTTCTCTACTCGGCTATATATGTTTGTCCAGTTTATGGTGAGACACCCTCTGCATAAGTATTTAACCAGATACTCTGGAAATAACGATACCGAGGAAGACCAGAGATTAGACATATTAGTTTTTGCAATATCTCCTGAATTTGAAATCGTATCGAATTGAAACTCGTTACACTGTTGAAATTTGATGAATAGATTTGTCTCAATTCACTGAAAATACGACCCCAAAAAATCTGCAATCGGTTGCGCATCGTAATCTATAATTGACTATGAAGTTTTAATCCGATCTTATAGGTAACTCTTGAGATATTGAGGGGAATAACCTCGAAAATTCAAATGAATATAACTATAAAACTGTTCAGCTGACGTAGCCTATTAAGGAACTCTGTAGAGATACGCAATCTGCCCTGAAAATTTCGAGTCACTATCTCTTTTCTCTTTCAAATTATCGTGGCAAAAGGCAAGATCGATTTTGACATGAGATTTCTCATCCAGGAACCCGACCTTTCTGTTTGACACCACTATTGGCTCAAAAGTTCAGAATCAGGGCTATATGGTGCATGCTGAAATTAAGAAATAGTTTGTCCTTTATGCATTTGGTGGGATCGATATGAATAGGTGAGCTTCGCCATAACGATTAATTAAAGAGGCGTGAGATCTTTTTTTGTCATATCAGTAACTCTTGATGAATTTGAATTAATTAATCTGTCTATAACAGCTTGGTTCGAACGAGTTTTCAATTTCGGAAGAGAGATCGATAAAATTCTCCTAAGAAAACATAAAATTTCATTACTCTATTCTCTAAAATCCTGTTCTCGATGAAAACCTATTTACAAACCCTATCGAAATGGCTCTACTGCTGCGTGGCAGCGAATGAAAATTAACTCGGGAACCCTAAAGTCTTGAATTATTCCGTGAACAAAGGTTATTAATAATTATGCCGGCACACGAAAGTTCGCAATCAATTCATGAAACATCAAAGCAAATCATGAAAGAGTTTTTTCATCCGGTTCTTATGAAATATTACGGCTACCCTCCTCTCGACGCTGTAGATCGAGTGACGAAAAATTGCGAAATAATGTACATTCATGAACCATTGTTTTCATTCATCGATTATTTTTTTGAATAGGATTTTTTCAGGTTTCCGCTATTCGGCATGCACAACGAGAGGACATGGCAGAAAGCTCTAGTAAAGAAGAGAATAATGCCAAAAATTTTCGAATTGGGTTTTGAATGGTGGCAATTATGAGTATTTTGTAGGTTTCGATATGGATTTCATGAATTCAGCAGAGTGGTGGTTTATCACCTCCTCTGTGTAATCTTGCCTGAATGCGCTCCTGAGCTGATAAGGACTGAGTTAGATATCGGAGCCCATGCGGATGACATTGCTCAGCTGATGAGTATCATTGCCGATCTTAAGAATTGGGCTCTGAGTTGGAAAACGAACTGTCGATTAATAATCGTAAAACAGGGATGGTTTTTTTCACAGCAGCTGAGATACCCTGCAAAATGAAGCTTTCAAGTTTGTTTGGGCTTGGGCTCACTCTATTCGAGCAAGTTCGATACTTTGGTGTGATATTGAACCACCAACTATTATATAATGAACACATTCAAGCCCAAATGAATGTTTTCAATTTGGACTACTGTAACTGGTAATGGATGAGGCCATACATTACGCAGTGGTCTTATGCTTTGGTGGCGAGGCTTATCTGAACCTACCCATCTTGGGTGTGGTGATCGAAACTGCTACTAACTACCAGAAGAAAACCCGTTAAATCATCACGGGATCTGATTTTAATAACCCAACAACAGCGACGGAGGGTTTCCTGAGTTTTCTTGTTATTCTTATTGGTGTTTTGAAAGTGGCAAAAAAACGGCACTCAAAGTCTGCGAGCAGGAAAAATGACACGGAATAGAGAATGGAGGTAGCACGTGATATTCCCAAAGATTGTGGTAGACGCCAAAGCTATCCTCCCTAAGACTGGAAATCCCGCGGCAGTAGCTTCTAACTGTATCAACCCTAAGGATTAATTGTTTAGTATGAAGATCTATAGTCTGCTCGAAACTGTCTCCCTGTGTCACTTGGTTCACCTTTGTCTCTGTGATATTTAAAGGAATTTGCCATTAGAACTTTGGGTTCTCGTTTCAATATGTCCATTTCACTTGAAAAGAACTGTTTCATGATGCAGGTAGACCCGTGTGAAGTTCTAATGAACATGCTGAAGAATATCCGCAGCAGATATTCCTGGAAACAAATTTATCAGTTATGACAGGGAACACAGAATTTACTATCTGAGGTCAACGTCAAGCAGGCAAGCTCTGTAGGAGCCGAGTTCAGGCATTAGTGTCCAGTAAAGGTAGATGTTCGGGCAATGAGAAGGCATCCACACTGGCCTGACCATCTCTTGTTGGTCCGGATCCGACCCTTTCCATGTGTGGTACATTTTTGGAGAACTTCTTCACTATATGGCCAGTCATGAAATTCTTCCCCGAATAGTGCACTAGGAGTTTTTTCAGACAGTCGAGGCTTCTCACAGAGACATTGGCCTGAAAGCCTTGCCCCAGTGAGGAAACAGCTGACGTATCTTAGGATGTAAGTCTCTTCAACTACATGCGGATGAATAATGGGTCATAAGGTCTGATATCAGACCACAGGAGACCCATTACAGAGAAGAAAGAGAATCAACATGTATTCAGCATTCATCTGAGCTAGTCAAAGTATCAACCTCCACAATGAAGAAGCCACTTCAAAGGTATTCCTGTAATGCACTTTCATGGATTTATCGATCACTAGCATGGCTCGCCTTGTAAGATGCTGATGAGGTTTTAGTACTTCCGCCTTGTTGGGCAGTGGCCTTGTGAACAACATGTAATTGGCGCCATCTGAGAGGCGCTTTACGGGCCCTTAAGCTCCGAGTATAAAAATATTTGAGCCATGAGCATGAGCATGATGAGCTATTATTTTGCAGTTGAACAGCCACATCAGAGTTCGTTTTGGTGGGATAACAGCTCCAGATTGACGAACCAAGATAAGCAAAGGGAATTCGATTTCAGAATTAATGAATTATTGTTATATACATAGATAAGGATCTTTGCCATTAACTTCCATTTCACTAATGTGCAGGATTTTCAAAGGAGTTTAATCACCGACAAATCCTGTGGATTTTGAAAAACCATCTTAATGCCAACCGTAGTTCACAGGATTCAACTTCGCACATATACATATGAAATAAGTCGTATTAAGCTACATCATACACGACTGCAATGTTCGGCCCTTTATTATTACACAGTATACCTACCTCGGATCTCCCTGTCACTCACTTCCACACGCGTTGAAATTTAAATATTTAAAATTCGCAAACCTCTATTAGCACCGAATTTTTTGCAGACAACTCTTTACAAACAACTTTTTTGCAATAAAACAGCGTTTATGCTGACATAATTTTTTTTCTATTATCCTATCAAGTGAAAGAAAAGGCCATCGAGATACCTGTTCATACCTGGCAACCCAAAAGTTCGTCCAGTTGAATAATAGACAAACCTTCAACTTCACATTCTATATGCTTTTTACTTTAAGTCCAGTAAGAAATGTTCTTATTATCCTGATGCTGCAACATTTAATGAAAAAAAATTATTTTTCAAATAATTAAAAATATTCTGTCTGCCATTTTTATATATGTTCCAATTTTTTCTCATTTATTATGAAATGCGTTTCATTCTATTATCAGCTCGGTGAAGGACAATTTAAGTTCGGATCTTCTACTATTACAAGTTTTGCTTTTCTCAGAAACCATCGCCCTCGATTGAAACAGAATGCTGTAACATAGTGTTACCATTTCACGGTTATCTTTGAGGAGTACCGTCAAGTAATCCCCATCATAAATCTCCGGATATCAACACAGCACACTTATCCAAAATCAAACCTAAGACTAACGAACCTCCAAATATATACTCCGTTCAATTTGTCATGAAGTAATCTCATCATCCACCTCAAAACCGACCCAAATTAACCTTTAAGGCCCGGCTGTGCGTGCTTCAGGTAAACGTAAAATGCTCCTAACGTAAACCGAACGTGTTACCTCTGATTAATGTTGATTAAAGCCCCATATACACGTACACAGACAGTTCATTAGAGCCCGGGAGATGTCACTACTTTGCATATAATAGCTGCCGCGCGCATAAATTATGTTTATCAATTCGGGAGCGTTCTACAAGGTTGATCCCGAGGTTCCTGGGGGAAGATCGGGATCTGGCAGAGTGATTGCTTGCACAATGGGGTCAATAATTTTGTTCGTTTCGGGACGATCGGTCGGATTCCGATCGGATATCGGCGGGAATAAATTAAGGAGGAATGCGGGATAGCTTGTCGTTTAGTCATCGATATGTATAGCTGTTTGTGGACGAGATGGAGCGCATGATTTTATGGATTCCGGAGTGAGAAATTGCGGA
Organism: Myrrha octodecimguttata; assembly: GCA_958510865.1. Lineage (NCBI taxonomy): Eukaryota > Metazoa > Arthropoda > Insecta > Coleoptera > Coccinellidae > Myrrha > Myrrha octodecimguttata. The sequence continues at coordinate 40,351,577 of OY294057.1, forward strand.
GATGATTGGAAAATGAGGTGGATAAATTCCTCACAGTGTTGTTCGTAAGTTGGGGATGGATCATTGCAGTGACACTCGATTCTCATTTATCTGAATTGGTGACATAGGTATGGTAATTTCCGAGAAAGCCAAGCATTCTAGAAATAACATCTCCTTGAAGTTATATGATAATTATTTCAAATACTTCAATGAATTAAATGGTTTGATAAGTATGTATATTATTTGGAATGCTAAAACTCCATGAAAAATCTATGAAAGTACTCACGTGAAGTAAATAGCATTAATGCGGTTGTTCAATTCTGAATCCATAGCGAGGACCTCTCTTTCATTGACGTCTACTTTTGCTTGGTGCACGCAATTTTGCGAGCCTACCTGTCACTTTCGAAAATACTGTTAGCATTGAAAGTAATAAAAATTATATATCCTGGGATATATCCATTCTCAAGACTTTGCTCAAATTGTAGAATCACCAAATTGCAATCTCCCGTGCACTTCTGTTGTACCCTAAGGTTCAGAAAAACTGTCTCAAAAAATATATAGTCCATAACTTTGAAGATTTTTCAAAAAACTTTTTCGACTCAATGAAATATATTTGTTGTTAGTTTCTTGCTTTCGACTTGTTTTTTAATCTTGTGCGACATCTTTTTTATCTGGGAGAAAATTGGGATTTGTGACGCTGACCACGTTTATCCGGAGTTATTCATATATTTATATTGCAGAATTTGTCAGTATAAAAATTTTGTGTAGGCTGCATGCCTCTTCTTCTCTCATTGTTAGTATTTCGTTGTTATATCTGCTGAATAAATTGAATTCAAGTCCATCTATAATGAAACGTACAGTAAATCCCCAGACGTTGGCAGAGTTTTCATCCCTGAAAACAAACGATTGTCAACTCTTCTTCACGTCCTTCTTGAGGACCTTTTTTCCTGAAAAATGATATACCTACTATTGTCTCTATATTTATTTGGAAATGCCTTGTATATGTGAAGGAGAATGAAAGCAGTATTGTGAAACCTTCAAGTTATCATTTTCACAGTACAACAAATAAGGATGAATTAAATTTATTTGGCACATAATTTCCAAGTTGGAAAATTCTCTACTAAATACAAGGGTCCGATATCATCGTCCTCGAAGTATACATTCACTGAACATAAGTTGACTTGAGGAAGTTGTTGAGTCCTTTTTATCGAGTGAATCTTTTCATACCGTTAGTGAGTATTACTGCGATAATTTCCGAAAGGACTCGACATATTAATTGACTTGTCTTGTGCATAAATTGTTACGACTTAGGGGATAAAAAAAAAATATTGTTATTTTCCAGGTAATGAACCAATTATGCCGAGCTATGCAATCTTTGTACCACATTCATTTCATTTGAATATTCAAGCCTCATCATCTTCCTTCGCTTATCATTTTGCCAAAATGTCAATTATTGCCAGAAAATTACATTCTTTAGAAAAATCTGATATTTCGTTTAATTCTGTGATGAAATAAGGAAAGATTATATCTTTCATATATTCACCAAAACTCCTAATCAGATAATGTGACAGTAAAGAATTCACTGTCGAAATGTAATAATTTTTATGATACAGAAATATTGAGTGAGAGGAATCGAAAAAAGATTTGAAGAATAAATTAATGATAAATATTGGTCAAGTTCAGTTACAGCAATATTATGGGGCTTCTACGAACCAGGTTTCGGTTCGATTGAGAGTTTGTGTTTGAAAATATTCTGAAAATTTAATTTTGAGTGGTGATCTTGGCCGAATTTTGAAATAAATTCTACCCATTCATTTATCTAGCCTACGCGATTGAGGTCCAAAGTTTCTTGAAATAAATGGTGCCTCTAAATGTTGTTCTTGGAAGTAATTGTGATGACGACTAGCTGTGCGGATGATAAAGCTATCTGAAACCTTGTTTCATCGATAGCTGGAAAAAATACCAATCTGATTGATTCGAAAGTACTAGAAAACTTCCGACAAGTCAACTCAATTTAGCGAGCACTCAAAAAAATCGAGAATATCGAATATTTCATATTTTAGAATCTAGCTTGCAAATTTCGCTAAATTTTGCATTAAACATTTCAGTTTCAGCTAAGTCCAAAATTCGAATTCGAGGTGAGCTGTATCTCTGAAAATGTCAGCAAAATTGAATTGTTATATGCGGTTTAAATCTTCAAATAATTAGTTAATTGACAGATTTTACCAATGAATTCGACCATCAACAGATAAATTGCCGTAAGTGGTTTTTCACAAACCTTACGGTGTTTGAAATCGACTTCACGGTTGAAGTTATGAATGCATCACCCAATTCTGTAAGTGGTTAAAATTTCTCTGAGATGATAATGATGACCAATAGGTTTGCTGGTTGTACCTGCATGAACTACACTAACCATGATGTAAAAAACAAGGTGTGCTCGTCTGCAAAAAAGAATAAGGTCAGCAAGAGTAAAATACAGGAAACTATATATTCTGTGCTTTGAATTTGCATGTAGTTTTATACGTCATCATTTGTACTTTCGATCACAGATGAGCAAATGAGGACACCATTTTTTACTTACATCATGTACACTAAACATACTAACTTCACTCATACTGTTCGGTGTTTTTTGTTGTAAACTTGCACTCTGTTCGTTGCATACATTTTGGCAGTTAATGTAGTCACAGATCACGAGTGCAGTGAGGCTTTCTTCTGTGATAGTTATGCGTATTGGTCGTCCGTTATGCGTAAATTTTTTATGATGATAGACATCTCTTGTGGTCCATGGTTTTATTTTACTATCTAGCCAGCAATTACTGGCTTGAACTTTCCTACTTTTTTCCTACCTTTATTTGCTTTAATTTAAAGATCAGAATTTTTTTCGTGACGACCCGAAAAATTTTTACGGCCTATCAACAAAACTATATAACCTCAAAATGATAGCGAAAACAAGGAGCATAGAATTGTGTCATCATTGATTTGTGTAAAATCATTCATCATATATTCGTATTCTGTGAAAATCATAGAATATATTAAACTACCCTAACTACACTCTTTCTGCTATCTGTGACTAAACTCAGCTGCACTGAGAATTGGAAGTTAGTGGATTTAGTGTAGTCAGTGTAGTTCATGTAGAAGAATCGAACAAACCTAAAGATTGTGAGTATAAATTTGGAGAAGATTGTATGCTCAGATAAAGAGTACCTGAGAAAGCAACACCTACACAAGAAAAATCAAAAGTCGTCGTTACTATTCATGAAGACTCTCATCTCACTTGCCGAACTCGAGAATGTGGATATGTACTCAAAACTGTAACATTTTCTGGATAATATAGCAGTGTGCCAATTATATCCTGATAACAAAAACGTTCATCTCGTTTTCATTAAGCGGTTCTGCACTAATCGAGCCTTCTCCCCAGCAGTCGAGATTATTTTTAGCGCGATTAGGCTCTCCTTCATATCTGCACCGAAAATACTTCTCAGAAGGGTGTGGGTTGAGCGAAAATCGATCCCGAATATAATAATCTCGGATCTCTATTAATTCAGCTTTCAGGAACCCCCGAAAACACGGGTGTACGCGAAACTGTTGTGACATCGTAATCAGTTCGGCGATATTTTCGTCGAGCTCCCCATCCAAGGTAATTCGTTTTGTCTACACACTTTTCTACCAATCCATCAGCGGCAGAGAGCCATCGAAATTTCATTCGATAACGAAGCGCGCTTTTTTTGCCGTTCCGGCATCTCAACGCATTAGCGTCAAGAATTTAATGAAATTAAGCGAGTAATCGGCGGTTCTGAGCTCGAATGCAATGGGATCCATTGTTTATGGAAAGGGAGGGCTCAGAGAATAAAATCGTAAAGAATCGAAACGGCAAAGTGGTTTGAGAGGTAGTTCCTGTGTTGGGAAAATTTTAATGGAATATTGAATAAACGTTGAAACAGACGAATTGTCACCACTTCTCGATGTAGGTTCTTTACTTGAACTCGTTCGATCTGTCTCTTGATTGAACAAACCGGAGCTGCAACGCTTCAAAATAGTAGGAATGAGTTTTACGAGTCCTAGAATTTGTGATATACAAATGAATTTACACAGTAAAATAACAAAAACGCAGACACTTATCGTGTAATAGATTGCGTTATCGAACATGGAACCATTAAACGAGACTTCAAACAATAAATATTAATATTCTTTTGAGAACGAGCATTATGTTCTTTGCTATCACAGTGTTAGCTGGAAAAATGTAAGAGCACAGATAAAAACCTCAGAAAAAACTCTGTCTCCCCGTATAAGTGAAGAAATTCGTTTGAAGAACATGGATGGCATCTTTTTTATTGGAGAATTATTTCGTCATCTCGAATTAATATTTCCAAATATCTTGACATAATATCTGAAACAGAAAAAAAGAGAGAAAAAAGGCAGGAGGCAGTAAATACTATCACCTACATTTGTTTTCTGACCGGGAGGGTCTTTCGACCAGGTCCAATTCTCCAGGTGATGATATTCCAGATCCTCAGATGACCGAAAAACGCTACAGGCTACTCATACTGGGGAATCATTTCCGAAAGATCCATAAATTGTTATTTTATACTAAAAATCTAACAGAGAATCGGGAATAAATTGGAAAACTCCTGACATATTATGTCAGGATGAAATGAATATTACAAACAATAATACTGTCCTACTCCCTTGTTTTTTCATCATTCGAAGACATAGTTATTTTTTTCCGAAAGCTGATTATGACGATCTGCTGGAATATTAATCTGGTGTGAATTAGAAAGAAATTATTGTTGAAGTAGTGTTGAAGTGTTAAGAAATCCGTTTCAAATGGTACTCTATTCTCAATTCAGCAGTTTAGTTATCCGACTCTAAAACAGTATCGAAAAAATATTCGTTTTCAAAGTAGTTCTCACCGTGTCTTAAAATTTTCCATACATTCTCAAAAATCTAGAAGAGCACTGACGTGAGGTCAGGAGCTTTTACGCGCTTGTTCAAATTCTAACTATTAGATCAACATGAATGATTTCAATCTGATTGCATTTTCATTACTTGGTATATTGTGGAAATATTGTTAAAATTCTGAATAACAACCGAATTTGGAACATTTTTTCCTTATATCTCCGATAGTAAATATTGGATCGGATTGAAATTTGGAACGTAGTTGTTGAATACTGACTCTAAAGTTTATTCCAAATTCCACTGAATTTTAATCAAAATTTTGGCAATTTTCGAATAAGTTTTTTTTAAATTTTCTGACAACTGGATCAACACGAAATTTTTCCTCACGTTGCGCGTTGATATTCCAAAATTGTCCATGAAGTTTCAATTTAATCGAGTCTATACTGCATGAGATATCAAAGAATTAACCTCAAAATTTCAAATGGGTCTAACTCCGAAACTACGAATGTTAGAGCCCATACGGACGGACGGACAGACAGAATTGAATTTTACCACGGATTCTTCTTCAGGGAGTTCAACCTAATCGTTTTAGACCATTTAGGGAAATATCAGGGAAATGACCTTGAACTTTCAACATTTCACTCAATAACGAACTTAACCGTCTTATTCTGAAATGCAATCTACCCTGATTTCAAGTCGATAGGATTCTCCGTATGCCAGTTATCGTGCATACAGCTGGCTAGACAGAATAAATTCTGACACCGGATTCAACATCAGTGAGCCGTTCGAGACGAAAAAAAAACAGAAAATTCGAAAAGAATAGAGATGTGAACGGAACGATAGCACGCTATTCCATAGAATATTCACGCGAAAAAAGATTTCCATATGTTTCCTAAACAGAGGTAAGGAACACCGAGCCACAATTGCCGGACCATCTATAATTCCACTGCATATGTTTTCCTTTTTCTTAAGTACTGATGAATTCCCAAGTGTTGTCATCGAGGTCATTTACGTGGAATGAGTTGATAAGAAAATCCGAGAAAAATCCCTGTTATACCTGACGAAGCCAAGATTTCACAATCGTAGCCCCACACATGAACGGGAAACTTCAATCGTGGAAATGAGATGAGGTTTTTCCGCTCATACAACAAATTTCCCACTAACATTCTTGGCTGACTGCATCCTCGGGAAAACTCTCTAATAGCTAAAAACCAGGTTTCTCCTCACTAAAGGTTGAAGCTTCTTTTTTCGCAATTAACAACGCATCCTACCTGAAAACACAATTGTTCCCGAATTCCCTGTTCGAACTTGGAAATTTCGAGATCTGAAACTTTTAATTAGCGAAAACTTATGTACTTCCTTTGAGTGAACATTTAGAATCTAACAATGCTGCTACAGCGGCTCTCTGCCTAAACATTAACGGCGCTTGGTGTAGCATGGATACGATTCGACAATTCCCTCAGGATGATTGTCTGAGGAGAGGCGCCTTTTAGATGCTCCAACTTTATAACGACTCAGGTAAAGGAGCGCTCGAATAGACAAAAAAAGGTAATCTACATGTTGTCGGTTGAAAGAACCTCAGAAGGTACGATTAATTGTTTGGAACTTGTTTTATAGCTGAAATTGTTTGAGTACCAGAATATGAAAAGAAAATAATAATCATTACATGGAAAATTTTATATGCACAGTGAGTGATTTGTATATCAATATAAAACATACATGATCAGTGGAAACACTTTTAGTTCAAACAACTAATTGATAATTTCTTATTTTTTTCTGTTGGCGAAAATAATTATGAAAACTCATCGATGAATTTCGAATTGGAGTATTTTTTTAGTCCTGTGTTTCTGATGGAAATTCGCTTTCGGGTGGACGTATTTCCATAACAACTGGAGCCAGCCGATAAAATGGAGTTGTTTACATATAACTTACCCGTAAAGGTGTTACAAAGTTGCAATTTATGATTAAGAATATGTTGAGCGTGCTCGCAATGAAATTTTCGCCATTATGTCCGCAGTATTCTGCGTAATTTAAAGAGTGCCGCTGGAAACGGCTCGTTCTGGAACATGATAGGGGGAAGTGAATGCGAATTGTTTATTTTCCTTATATTCAAATATTTTAACGAAGGTACGTTAAACGTTTTATGGCCTGAAGAGTGGGGGTATGTTCAGGAATGACCTAATGAGGGTCCAGCTGCGAGACTGACAATTTTTTCGTATGAAAGATGGAAGAATTCATGACGTTTTCTGAATCGGAATAATTATCCATTAAAACATAGGGGCGTTGGAAAGGTCAGTTATTTCCGAGAGTAGGTATATGAAAAGATTATAAAATTAACGTGTACCTTGAAGCGGGTGTTGTTTTGACTCTTTTTCTGTAGTTTTAGCCATATTTTCAAACGGTTTCTCACCTTATTTTATTTTTTGTAATTTTTATGTAAACGTAATTTAATTATAATTTTGCGTTATTGTCATCAGACAAGGTTATTATATGTACTTATGAAAAAAGCAAAACATGCTGTATCAGATATCAAGAAGAATTTGTCTGATTACAATTGGGATCTTGATCCTTCCTGGTAAGACTACATCATTTGTTGTGCTGGACGTACAGAAAGTTGCTCATCAAAAAATCTGCTGAAACGGAATGAGTGAACACATTCTGAAGAAAACTTCTTCAGGGATCACGTTCAAATTTGGAATCACCCTGAATAGTCATAAGTCAACGCAGTTTTAAGGTTTTTCTTAGATATGTATGATTCTTTTGTTGGTTTCCGATTTTTTTTTATTGAAATATTCGATGAATGTGAAAATGGCAAAAAAGTATATAATTCATTAATAATTTCTCTCCTTTTAGACCAAACAAGTCGTCCTACATGAATATGACGAATTGCTGCTTTTCCAATGGACACCTCAATGAACAGGATTTGTTTATATTATCTATTGCTAATATCTCTATTCTGCTACTCAGATGGAAGGTCCTTATTATCTATTGGTAGATAATGGTTTCCGATGAGAGATATCCCATCTCCCTATGGAAAAAAAACGAAAATTGCTATCCATAGAAAACGCCTTTTCGGATTGCGGTATTCAATTTTATTGTCAAGTGCAGTTCCTCGGAGAAAAAGATTTTTTGATCAATAATGCAATGATATAAAAGAACAACGAAGTGAGCTGTATAGTTTAGGAGTCAATATCAGACTTCTTTATCGGACAATTGAAAGAAAATTTGCAAGTTATACTTTCGTTCAATAATTTTGTATTGAAGAAAACTTTTGTTGAGTTGATATTTTTCATAAATGAATTCATCCGAATATATTTCAGTTCTACAGAAATTTCTCTCAATTGTCTGATAGAGAAGTCAGATACACACTCTTGAATCTTACAGTACGTCACTTCGTTGACCGCTCACATTATTCCGTTATTAGGCAAAATTTTATCTGCAAACTTCCCTTGACAAATAGTTTGCAATAAGCAAGGGCGTTCTCTTTAAATGAAATTTCATGGTTTTTTTTTTCGGATATGGGAAAAACTGAAAAATAATGCGAAAGCCTTCAAAAACATTTTTCAATCGGTATAGAACCTTGGTTATTTTGATTCTTGTCGTATCAATAGGAATGAGTGGAAGATGTTATGGTCACGTAGATGAAAGAACATGCATGCAAAAGCTCCTGGACTTCATGTTTTCAATCCTATTTCACACTTTTGATAGTATACAGATTATTGATGATCAAGTCAAAAAAAACCTGTTTAATACGTGAAAAGAAGACCACTTTGGCAACGAATCTGTACATGCGAGCAAAAGCTGCTGACTTCACGTCAGGGCTTTTCTAGCTTTTTCCTCGATATCTGCTGTGAAATATGGATCTCTAGGTTCGAAACAGAATTTTACCCAAATAAAGCGCATATTTCCCAAAATTTTTTTTTGTAGAATTGCAACAACATTTTGCTCTAATTTGCGCGTCGCCTTACTCCAACTAACTTCCAAGTTCCAATCCAATCACTACAGTAGATCCTGAAATAATCTGAAAGATGGCATCACGGATACTGTTTCAAAACATGTAAATGATATTACACCATTACGAAAATAACACCGATATTATCTGAAAACTGAAGAGATGGATTACATACAACAAAGGAATATTGTACCTAGCGAGCGTTAAAATTTATTTCAGTAAAGTTAGCGTTTTATTCAGTCAGCTTAATTCCACTTGTTTACAGTGGACGCTTTGGATGAAAGTATAATAGAATTGTACGATCCATACGAGGACAGCATATGCAAAATAATGTACGTAAAGAGAATAGAATAAATGAACGAGGGAGTGTGTGCGAGTATGTACAGTGTTTCATCATTCTTCGCATAATTCAATCCCTTACAATTCGAATTAGTTGGGATAGAAGAATCTTGTATAGGGTAAAACAGGGAGAGATGACGCACCTTTTGAAAAATGCACAGAAAATCTACTGTTTTTGAACTCAACGTGGTCCTGAAATCATGAATAACTCCTAAGATATTAATCTTTTCTTGCATAACATCAACATGAAATAAACTTCGAACATTTTTCAAAAATAAAATAAAATACAAAGTTCTGATTTTGGCAATCTCTCCCGCATCCCTTGGGTGAGACGACGCATTGCTTGTGGGAGAGATTGCTGATAAGAGCTCAACATAATACGGTTACTTTTCTGCATTTTTTTTCCACGGGGCATACAGTACTTTTCAAAGGATGTGCACGTGTCATGAAGCCATTTGCGGCACTCCACGCACTGAATCCCATCCGCTGTCGATTTGGTATTTTCGTAGCGCTCCAAGCATCCTACGCATTCATTTTCCTCAAAAGTTTCTTCGGCTCGGGACATGGATACACCTTCGGCCATTTGAATGCTTAGAGTAGGATTTCTTTTTGAAAATAACTTGAGCCAATCAGCACCGGCCATCTTTTCATCCTTATTGAATCGATTTTGTACACCCATAGATTGTGCTAGATTAAAGTCTATCACCTTAAAATTTTTGGATGATGGCGCAAAACCAGAAGCGTGTAGTTTTTAGATATAGTTACACAGCTTTCTATCTACATCTTCGTCCAACAAGGATGCCATACTGCTACCTTTGACGAATTTTAGTTTTTCTGAGCGTTCACGAATCTCGAAGCAAAGCGTTCACTGCTCACGTCAAGTCCTCCTGTGTCCATTTTTCCCTTGTACTTTCACGACTAGTGTAAAAAGTGGGCATTTTGATTCTGAACATAAAAAAAACTGCTGTGTGTCATCTATCCCGAAACGTCATGCGTCATTTATCCCAAACCCATTGGATAGATGACGCAGCTGTTAAGGTTACAACAAATTCCAAAAGATGGCATTATCTTGGTGAATGAAGCTTTGATAATAATCCAGCTTCAAAGTACATTCGTCAGAACGTCGACTTTTGCCGGATTTCTAATAATCAGTGGACCAAACTAAGTACCTCGCAAACATTTTCGGTACTTACCAAGTATATATCACCAAATATCTTGTTACTATATCTGCAAGAGTAAACCACCTGATTTCATCTATCTTAAGCAACTGCCGCCGCGTGCACCGAAATCGCAAATTATCGGATTGCGTCGTCTCTCCCGCCGTGTCATGTCTCCCTGTTTTACCCTATGATGAAGAAATCAACGGAAAGGAAAATTTCATTTGGAAATTCAGGAAGAGTATAACAAAGATACAATGTTGAATAGAAATACATTGAAATAACGAAAATTCCCGATCAGGATATCATAAGATATTTTTCACATGAACGTCTACAAAATACAGGTATATCTATACATCTTCGGATACCAATATTGATGCAGAGGGAAATATGTATGGACAAACACAAAAATTGAAGAGAATTGCCCTATTTTCTTATCTACTCTCTCAGAGTTCCTATATATCGAAATTAGAGAAATGAGTTGCCAACGCGAACTCTCGGCTGAAATTGAATTATAAGAAAGGAAAATATTCGTGTGTATATAATGAAGTTTAAAGAATGGCATTCGATAACTGAAAATGCCAATGAGGTGATGAAAATCACCAGGTTTTTTCTGGGTTTTCACTTCCAATATCTGAAACAGAACTATTAAAAATTGAATAAAAATTGGTTTTCCATGGGAAACGCCCTCGCGAATTGCAGGATTTTTCGAGGGAAGTTTCTTGGAAAAGAGATTGCCTAATGAACAATACAAACGATAAAATTTTCGAGTTTATCTCTTTCAATCAAAGAATCCTTACGCCTTTTTATCTTGACGTTGATGTCACTATAAATTCAGTGGAAAGCAGAACGAAATAAGCGACTTGGATGATTAATAATTTCGCGAATAGTCTCACTGTCTTAGTACCGAACTAAAATGTAGCGACTAAATTATGCTGCCGACAAAAACATAATGGAACCATTTGTATACTGAACCCTTCTTCTAGCTTCAGTCCTCTATAAGACATTGGCAGGGGTGTATCAGGCATTGCCTTAGCTTTTTCAGGATGTTTGAGCAGTTCAGATTCTTATCAGAAATCATGTTTGCGGAGAACGGCAAATTTTATACCATAATATATCACTGAAGAACAAATACGATTCGAATCGCACGATTACATCAGAAACGTTTACTTTAATTAACCATTTCCTACTAATTTGTATACAGGAGGGCTCTTGTGAATTACAGATAATTTAGTAAAAACGTTTCCATATCATTTGCCCCACAGTCAATTAGTCAATATATTTCAGCAGTTCTAAAAAACCTATGCTCGAACTGATGTTTTTTTTTGCTCATTTTTCGTATAAACATGTTCTTTCACCTATGATGACGTCATGGTAGATCCAAAACTATGGAAAAATTCGGATCTATGTCATTTCACACAGTCGTCCTTTTTTATCGGCAATCTACTGAGGAAAAAGATTTATAGAGTTTCAAATATTTGCATGTAAAGTTGATTGTTTTCATGGAAATCTTTATAGTTGTTTCAAAATTGCTGACAGTGGAATGCCGATCTTCTTCGATCATATTTCGAATATATATTTATTCATCGATGCTTTCATGACCTTATTGAATCATGTTTATAGAAAATACAACTTTTCTATAAATTTTTGGTCTACAAGCATTGATTTGATTTAAGTCTTCTTCAAACATCAACAAACGTTAGCTACACTTTTTTTCCGTCATGAAAGATTAAGTGAATATGCTTCTCTAAATGCCCAAATTACAGTCTGTTTTAACGCTTGAATGTTCGAAGGAAACTCAGACCATATTTTTCAGAAAATAATGAGAACATCATCTGGTTCACAATGAAAGCTCATTCATCAGAGGCTAGTTCCCACTAAAAATTTGCTTCATGCCATTCGAGGAAAGAATATGACATCAACATGTCCTCTAACCTTTCAACTTATTGAGGAGACTCTTTCGAGAACTATGAAATTATGTTGCTGACATTATTTAATGAGAAATTTCTGACATCTTGATTTAGAAGTTAAATCGAATGACAACGAAACAGAGAAATACACCCACAGATCCACTTCGTGAAATTGTTCATACTTTATTTTCATGTGTATTTGTATTTTTTCCAATTCTCCTACGTTCCAATGTGGAGCTCTCAGGAGCTAATGCTTGATTTAGTGAGGGGACCGGGTGTGTTCTGTGTTGCTAATATCTTGCATCACGTTGGGTACAGCACAGTCAATTGTTCACCCAAAACCGAATGGTTGGATTTTTCACTGGAAACTAGATAATGTCTTTCCTAACTAAGGTCTTGAGCGCCAGACCTTAGGATCATTGGACATGAGTTCTATGCACTGAACTCCACCTCTGATGTCACTATTCAAAGAAAGTTAAAACTTTTATGAATTGAGAATAAGCTGATTATTATCATCCTTATTATAAAATCTGCAAAATGGATATAAACTGTTCAATTTTCTCTAAGCGGCTTTTGATTGAAAGTTTTTCATATCAAGGATACATTTCAGGGGTAAAAATATATTTAGGAATATCAACTCTATAGAGAGCTCCGGTAACATTTTAGGATGTAAATCCTAAACCTTATCCTTCCGAAGGGTTGACATTGTCAGTTTTAAGGATATTTTCGTATTGAGAAATATTTCTATGAATCGAATACGCGCTAAAAATCTTCACTAACAGAATTAGCAAATGAATATACTACGATTGACTATAGATCATTGATCCACATCCTGAAGAGCAGTGAACGAGGTTGTAGTCGAAAGAAAAAATTTAAATCTACATAAAATCGAATGAATACATTACGTCCCGTCATCAATATTTTATTCATCGTTTCTTTCATCACCGAAAATATTATCTACTCTTCGACGAAATAGGCTTTGGAATTAGCAATCTGGTCAGAAGAAACAGAAAGCTACTGCACCAACTAGCACCACCTGGTACCATCTCCTACGCCGTCAACCCATCTGGCACATATTGACCGACACAACGAGGGCCTACCGCTGAGATACGGGAGCGGTGATTTGACGGATATTGATAGCCAATATTATTCACCAAAGAACTAAACGCTTTTGAATGTCATCTATTACTTTCACTTATGAAGGCAAAATGGACGAAATCCTCCTCAGACATTCACTGTGTTGTTGTGCACAACCTATCTCTGCCCTTGCTTCCTTTTCACTATTGAGAGCAAAATGAAGCAGATCCTTTTCATACATATATTGTGTTTTATAAAGCACGCGCAATTGCTCTGTCCTTACTTAAGGCAGGAGTCGGAGCTTTCAAGCCATGCGTCTTGAGTAGCCTAAGTTACCTACCCGTAGGCAGAATCCGTCAACGTGTCTTGACCGATGATCAGCCACACTGCTTTATGATACGCATGGGGGGTATATATATATATACATATAGTCTGACGTTTGCCCTGACGAGTTCCGACAGGATAAGCCAGGGCGAAACGTGATGGCTTCAAAGAGGTCGAAGCTAAATCGCAAGCCAACAAGAAGACGCAGTGTGTTTCATTTCAGAACAGCCACTCGCACTACATTATATATCTTCCTAATTTTGGTTGGGTAGCCTACTATCACAAAAAGACCCCTCTCCAAAAACTCCATTTGAAGATTTATTCGATTGATTGGACTTGTTTTCGATGTATCAAGCTGTTCACTTTAATCACATCCTTGTGACTTGTAGCAGCTTCCGGTTGTTTCATTGTTGATGAATCAACTGATATTCAACTCTGCAAGTTTTTTTCTTCATCCTTATCCACTTCGTGGTTTTATCTTCTAGGATTTCCGATCTACAGCTACCCGAGTATATGTTTCAAGCACGCAATCTTCACCTGACCCGACCCTGCTCTGACAGGAAATCAACCTTCTTCATCTCCGCATATAAAACCAGGCATCGCTTCCCAAGCGACCAGTTTGCGTGTTATGCAGGCCGACTCTCCAAGACGGGACATTTTCAAACAAGGAACCCTGAGTAATCCCTCCACTGACACTCAGACCTGACAGCACATTACGATTTCACTCATCGCTCAGGCGCCTCTATTTACGGGATAAAAATACAAAAAGCCTCCAGAACAGCCGAAATGGAAGAAGGGAAAAGGGATCGCGACCTCGGTGTTCCTGGTAGTTTACAGGGAGGGCAAAGATCGGTAAAATGAACTCACTTCATTTCTGCCGTTATGTTCGTCTGGAAATTATAGTCAGGTTTATTTTCTATAGCAGATATACATGTTGTCCCGTAAGGTCAATGTTGAACCAAAGTCGAATGTAGATATGAATGAACTCTATTTGTTATGAAGAAATCCCCACCATAAAATAACATAACAGTATCACCTTTTTCGAGATATATGTTCTTACGCGCTTGTTCGAGAAAAAGATAACGTCATTATTTTTACCGATTGCCTGTTATTTAGAGTTACGTGTTTATATTTTATAGTCTTCAACACTTGAGGTTTTTTAAGTGAGACAATATGTGGTCCAATTAAATCCGGTTCGCTTCGAAGGAAAATTCTGGAAACTCGAAATTATCAAAATGGATTTTTATCCTAAACGTCGTGTTGATGGGTAAAATACGTTTAACGGTTTCGAAATAATAGCCATCTGAAATATTCAATTCCTCAATAACTCCCCAAAAAGCGATCGTATTGAAACAATGTTTGCAGTTATTAAGTATCAACATTAAGATTAAGGTTGTCCCGTGAAGACCATGTTGAACTAAAATGGAATGCAGATATAAATGAACTATATTTGTTATGAAGAAATCCCCACCATAAAATAATATAACAGTCTCACCTTTTTCGAGATATTTTTTCGTAAGAGCATGTTCGAGGAAAAGAGAACGTCATTATTTTTTACCAATTGCCTGTTATTTAGAGTAACGTATTTATATTTTATAGTCTTCAACACTTGAGGTTTTCCTACGGAAAAAGAATATGTGGTCGAATTAAATCGCTTCGAAAGAAAATTCTGGAAACTCGAAATTATCAAAATGGATTTGGAGCCTAAACTACTTATTGATGGGTAGAATACGCTTAATAGTTTCGAAATAAAAGCCATCTGAAATATTCAATTCCTCAATAACTCCTCAAAAAGAGATCGAATTGAAACAAAGTTTGCAGTTATAAGGTATCAACATTAAGATCAATGAAAAATTCATAAGGATCATGATGATTGAAAAATGAGAAAAATATCGTGTATCTCAGCCTCAGGAACTATTTGCTATATGTTGGTGAAATTTTATATCTGGATACAGATACCAGAAAAGTAGCTGTGTTTTTCGGAAGCTATTTTGGGGATTAATTTTGAGGATGCATTTCATGAATGGGGGAAATTCAACAATGATCATATATGACCATTCGAAAATTCATCTTCAGAATATTTCCATAAATAAAGATGCGGTTGGAATGGAATGTGAAAGATTCATGAGAAATTTCAGTGACATCTTACGACAGTTTTTCCAATATAGTGAATGGAAGAATACTTAGCCATTTTATAATATGTAATCATCAAGAAAGAACCATCAAAAAAGAATTTTAAAAATAGTCAAAAAGGGGGATATTGTTCACAACGACCCTTTGAAGATAGAACAGCTTTTTTCACTTGAGTCACTGAAATTTCATTATGAAGTGCTGAAGATTGAATTTGAGAATTCAAAAAGCATTACTAGGAACAAAAGTATCCAATTGCCCTTAAGATTCGAGACGGTCAGAGGTGAGAGTAGCCTTGTGAGAGCAATTAATGTCTTTAACTTGCTTCCCAATGAACTAAAGATTTTGAGAAGTCGTTATTCTAGGAAGATTAAATTGAAGAAATGGGTTTCGACAAATCTGTGATTAGGATTCATGATATTATTTAAATTGTAGGAGTGCGGTCAAATAATGATGTGTTCGTACTCTGTTATTTTGTGGATTTTCACTTCATCTGATTTGTTGATTTGCTATTTAGAATATGGAGTATTTTATGGACTTTATATATACGCCGAGCTCACGAACAGGTAATTTGATTGCCGTTGTGAGCTACACATGGTGTAATTATTGTAACTTGTGTGTATTTCGGTAATAAATAAATAAATAAATATTGTAAGAAAGAAGTTAAGACAGAGGACAAAACGTTGTAACAACTCGCTATAAATAGTACTGAAGAAATTTTACATATACATCATTCGTATTTATGAGGTCTCCCGGTTGTCCATGACCTTCTGATATACTTGACCGTGTATATTTTGAAAATGTTAGGCTATAGTCATTTAACTGTCAGATAACATCTCAACGTTGTCCACTCTATATGGAGGTCGTTGTAATTAAGTATTTTTCAAATTTCAATTTACTCCGAAAAAAAAACGGATTTGAGAAGATAAGATAAGAAGGACCTGGCGACTGTTGAAGAATTGTCTTTTTCTGTTGTTGTTGAAATTATTTCACTTATATGAACTGGTTGGAAGATTCAGATATGCTATTTTCTCGTTCGGAAATCAAGAATCGATTGTTGAAATTTTAATGAAAAATGAAGGATAGAGTAGTTCATTACTTTGCGATAGTTCATTTGAAAAAGAATAAAAGACATTTGAATACCTTGCTGCATAACTTATAATACACCAAGTATCGATTAAATCTTATTTTAGGGAGGATTTCGCATAATTTTTTAGGTTTTTATGGGTTTTCACTCCCAGTATCTGAAACATAACTATTAAAAATTAAATAAATAATTTTTTCATGAAAAACGCCCTTGCGGATTTCAGTATCAAACTATTTGTCAAGGGCAGTTTCTTGCAAAACAGATTGCCTAATGAGAATTACAGGAACAATACAAACGATAAAGAAAGCAAACTGTGACGTTTCAGAGTACAAATCAACTCTTTCATCAGACAAAGCAGAAAATTTCAAGAATTATTTTCTTTCGATTTTTCGTTTCGATATGAGACATTTGTCAAATCGACAGTTTTGAGAAAACACAGCAACATAGAATCATTTGGTTTAAAATTTTTTAATTCTACCTCTTTTTAAGTAAATTCGGCCAAATAGGGTCTATTTCTTCTGAACAATGAGCAAAATTACTCTCTCCATTTAACAAGGGGACTCGTTGGTTTTTCCTTTCAAATTATCTGATTCCAACATCAGTGTTTTTGTATTGTCCCAATCTATCATGTGATTTCCAATGTTCGAACATACATGTAGGATTTCAATTTCTTCACAGAGAAGTTGATTTCCTACGTGTAAATACTGTACATTGAGGGAGTTTGTTCTGTGTGTGTGTGGCGCACTTTATTATGGAAAGTGCTCCGAACAAAGGACATCAAGTCGCCACCTGTGATGGCATATGTGGTCATAAGGGCAGATTTAAGAGGACGCAGACGCCAGCAAGTCGGGTGATTTCTGATAACATCCTGTCCCTTACACGAAAGGTGATATGGGGTGTTGGATACAATCGTGTCGTCAATTTGTATCTGTCAACAGTTAGGATATCCAAGAAATTCAAGAACGTGTAAGGGAAGTAATAAATTAACAGGAGATTAATAGTATTCTTGAAAAGCCTTTCCCGGTGGTCGAAAGGCACCTCAGCTGATTGGTCTAATCTCATCCCCAGTAAGTCACATCCGTCGAGGTCTGTCCAATCAGACGCAGGTAGAAGGGGACGAAGATTCGGGGTGTACGCCCTCGATTTAAGTAAGAGTGGGGACAAATCGAGCTAGTACGCCAGAGTGAACATTGAAAGCAGTTGCTGTCGCGGATTGAGTAAGAGAGTTCCTGTCGGGGTTTGAGTAAGGCAGTTTCCGTCGTGGTTTGAGAACAGAGAGTTTGAGCTTAAGTTAGACGTAGAGTTCGAGACGCGAAACTCAGACGAAAGACTCAGAAGCAAAGTCAAGATTTTAGACGCGATTCTAGACGAGTTTCGAACGTCAGCAATTGTCTTTTTCTTTTTTTTCCTTGTAAATCTGCTCAATTGTACAAAGTGTATAAAGTCAGTGTAAATAGAGTAAACACTTCAGTAGACGAAGTTAAGGATTAAAAACAGTCTGTGATCGAGGAGCTAGGCTTAACACTTTGGAAGACGTAAGCCAGGAGGTATTTCACAATCTGAGATCAGTTGTGAAACAGGCAAGCCAGTTTAATAAAAAACTAGCTAGTACCTATATCTAGCGAGAGGTTACCAGCACAGAATCTGAGACGGGAGGAAGTCCAGTTGCGGTACAAAGGAGTCGAGATTGGATATAGTAAAAAGTGTTGTGAAATTAAGGGAAATTTGTGAATCGCGGAGTGAGTGACCATTCAAGACGAGGAATAAGGACTAAGGTAGGATTTACCCTTTTTAGACGAAGATAGGGATAAATTCTGGTCGAATATTTCGTGACTCATTACGATTCATTGTCTTAATTTAAACATCGCATTTTTCCATACTTCATAACGATTTTCTTATTTTTTTATTTGTTAATCGTCAATCTGCGGACGATTTGATGTGCAGAGTGTTGATAAATCCTTAATTTGAAAATATCACTTTTTCTTGCATAACGACGTTTTTAGTTTTATTTTTTTTGATCGTCGATCTGTGAACGATTTCATTTGCAAAGTTTTTATAAATCCTTTTTAAGTTTTATTAATACTGAGATAGACGACTGAGAGATTTTAAATTCATTGATATTTGTGAGACGATATTTAACTGGGAATTTACTGGTTGTGCATGTGTATATTTTATTTGTATTTGTGAGCAGTTGCTGAATTTCAAAACTCGACAGAGCTTTCATTTCTTCTTGACGTGTTGCGTAAAATTTTTTCGAATTTTAGTCTATACCTTTGATTTATTCGAGATGAGTTCCCTAGGTGAAATCGTTAAAATCGAGCGTAACATCACGAATGCAAAAATCTCTGCCGTGAAAGCCCTACATTTGATATGTTTTGGTGAGGAGGGCCAGGCTTACATGAGAAGGCGATCTCTGCGGAAATTTAGGGGTTTTTCGTGGGATAGGAATTCCGAAGAACATTCCGAAAAAATTGCACATGTTGGAGGAAATTTGTCGTTGTCAGATTTGATCGCGATTTGTGGAATGTTGGATTTGAATTATGACGGCGGCAAGGACGAACTTGCTAAACGTATTTGTGATTTTCTCGCGACGTTTGAGGCAGAGGAGGCCGAAGAAGACGAGGATAGGGCCGAAGAAGTTTTTCTGCGGTCAGAGGATTCAAATTCGCTGAACACTAGAGATAGAACTAGTAGCCGTAGTACTTTTTCACTCACGTTCAGAGATGTGGAAGATTCCATTCGGCAATTCACGGGAAAGGACGATTATCCAGTGAATAAATGGGTGGAAGATTTTGAGGAAATCGCGGCCATAACGGGTTGGTCCGATTTACAGAAACTGATATTCGCCAAGAAATCACTGTCGGGGTTAGCGAAACTGTTTGTGCAGTCTCTTTCCGGGGTTAAATCTTGGAATTCTTTAAAGAGGTGTCTAATAGACGAATTTGAGTTTCGAGTAAGTACAGCTCAAATTCACAAGCTCCTCATGAGTAGAAAAAGGAAAGCCAATGAGAATATACAGGAGTATATTCTCGTAATGAGGGAGATTGGCAGTCGTGCAAATATCGAAGACGAGGCTATTATACAATATATTATAGACGGTATCCCAGATAATACGTCGAACAAAATCGTTTTGTACGGCGCGAAGAATTTTCTGGAATTCAAACAGAATGCTAAAATTTACGAAGAAATTTCTGCAAAGCGGGATCTGTTTGCTCAGAAAGATCGAACGAAAAATAATTGGAGAGATTCCGATAAAGTGGAAAGGCGAGACAAAAAAATTGTGCGAAATTCCGACAGATTTGATAGGGTAGCGAAAGGAGAGACTTGTTTCAATTGCGGCGATAAAGGACACAAATCAAGGGAATGCCCCAAGAAGGAAAAGGGGACAAGATGTTTCAAGTGTAATAAGTTCGGTCATATTGCCGCGAAATGTTCGAACTCAGAGACCCTGAAACCAGAACCTAAGAATGTAGTTGTGGTAGAATCCGTTCCAAGGAATGCCGTGGAACTGATTTTAGAATCTACCAAAGTGAACGCGCTTTTTGATACTGGTAGCGATATAAGCATCATACGAGAGGACGTTTATAATAACTACCTTAAAGATCATAAACTATCGAAGGAACGTATAACGCTTAAAGGGTTGGGACATTTCACAGTAAAAACTTTAGGCTCATTGAATTTGGACGTAGAAATCAATGAGCACACTTACAATCTCACATTTCATGTGGTACCAGCGGTTGCATCGGGATTTCGAGCCATTATAGGGAGTAATCTCCTAGAGCATGCCTCTGTGCAGATTGAGGATGATTGCGTTAAAGTAATTTCGAAGGAAAAGATGGATGATACAACATCTTGGTTGATGAGTATCACGTTGGACGACGAAAAAGAAGACATCGACGTTGATCACATTGAAGATCCGGAAATCCGAAGGGAAGTCCGCCAGTTGATCAACGACTATACGCCAAATAAGACGAAAGAATCGGATATTAAAATGAAAATCATTCTTAAAAGTGACGAACCGATTTATCAGAGAGCCAGGAGGCTATCTGTACCGGAACAGCAAGAAGTGGATAAGCAGACAGCCGAATGGTTAGAAGAAGGTATAATCAGGGAAAGTTCATCTGATTTTGCGAGTCCGATCGTATTGGTGAACAAGAAGGATGGCGCAAAACGATTATGTTGCGACTACCGAAAGCTAAACAAAAATATAATAAAGGATCGTTTTCCATTACCGCTGATCGAGGACGTGATGGATCGATTAGAGGGAGCTCAGTTCTTTACGACGATCGATTTAAAGAACGGATTTTTCCATGTAGAGGTGGAGGAGGAGAGTGTAAAATATACTTCTTTCATTACCCCGACCGGACAATATGAGTTTCTTAAGAGTCCGTTCGGATTATGCACGAGTCCGCCTATCTTTCAGCGATATATCAGTTATATTTTCAGACCGCTAATTAGGGAAAAAATTGTTGTTTTTTATATGGATGATCTCATTATACCTAGTGAAGAAGAAGAGGAGGGTCTCGAAAAGTTGAAAAAGGTATTAGAAGTAGCAGCGGATTATGGGCTGAAGATCAAACGGAAAAAGTGTCAACTGTTGAAGAGGAGAGTGCAGAGGGCACTCAACTCCACCTATCAGAGGAGTATCGATACGACACCTTTCGAGATGTTGACAGGTGTCAGAATGCGAAGGAAAGAGGATCTTAAAGTAGACGAAGCAATCGAGATGGAGATTAGAAAGGAGTTCTCTGAAGAAAGGGAGGAGCTGAGGAAAAAATGCAAGCAGCAGTTTTTCAAAACCCAGGAAGAAAATAAGAAGAGGTATAACTTGAGGAGGAAGAAAGCCACGATATACCGAGAGAGAGATCTGGTCGCGATCAAGAGAACGCAATTTGGGGCAGGTTTGAAGATGAACAGGAAATATCTGGGGCCATACGAGGTAGTGAAGGCCAAGGGAAATGAGAGGTACGACGTTACGAAAGTGGGCTCTCATGAAGGTCCTTTGAGAACTTCCACCTGTGCTGAATTTATGAAACCGTGGGTCGAAACTCAAAGCGATGTAGACTCTGATGCTGAATTCGGGTCGAATTCATAATTCAGGATGGCCGAGTGTAGGATTTCAATTTCTTCACACAGAAGTTGATTTCCTACGTGTAAATACTGTACATTGAGGGAGTTTGTTCTGTGTGTGTGTGGCGCACTTTATTATGGAAAGTGCTCCGAACAAAGGACATCAAGTCGCCACCTGTGATGGCATATGTGGTCATAAGGGCAGATTTAAGAGGACGCAGACGCCAGCAAGTCGGGTGATTTCTGATAACATCCTGTCCCTTACACGAAAGGTGATATGGGGTGTTGGATACAATCGTGTCGTCAATTTGTATCTGTCAACAGTTAGGATATCCAAGAAATTCAAGAACGTGTAAGGGAAGTAATAAATTAACAGGAGATTAATAGTATTCTTGAAAAGCCTTTCCCGGTGGTCGAAAGGCACCTCAGCTGATTGGTCTAATCTCATCCCCAGTAAGTCACATCCGTCGAGGTCTGTCCAATCAGACGCAGGTAGAAGGGGACGAAGATTCGGGGTGTACGCCCTCGATTTAAGTAAGAGTGGGGACAAATCGAGCTAGTACGCCAGAGTGAACATTGAAAGCAGTTGCTGTCGCGGATTGAGTAAGAGAGTTCCTGTCGGGGTTTGAGTAAGGCAGTTTCCGTCGTGGTTTGAGAACAGAGAGTTTGAGCTTAAGTTAGACGTAGAGTTCGAGACGCGAAACTCAGACGAAAGACTCAGAAGCAAAGTCAAGATTTTAGACGCGATTCTAGACGAGTTTCGAACGTCAGCAATTGTCTTTTTCTTTTTTTTCCTTGTAAATCTGCTCAATTGTACAAAGTGTATAAAGTCAGTGTAAATAGAGTAAATAGCCAAAAACTAGTGTTTTCTTGATACCCACTACAAGAAGAGAGACGAAGAGAAATATTAGGAGTTTCAAATCAATCAAACCCCTAGACGATTGATTAAAATCCTACATACATGTTTTGCTATTTGGGATTTTTGAATGTCTCTATTCCTTAGGTTGTTTTTGTGCTGTCGTTTTCTGATATCTAATGGTCTTGACGTTTTCCCTGTAATGTCTTTCCACAAATACAGGCAATACTATAAACACAATTTTTTGATTATTTTTTCTCGTTAATTGGTTCGATTTTAGTTAGTATGGATCTCAAATCATTTTTTGAATTAAATTGTTCAACGTGAATTGAACCTTTCCAAATTAAGACAAAAATCATTTTCTGATTATCAACCAAATCAACAGCACAACCATCATGAAAAACCCGATTCATTGAATGTGATTCTTTATGAACATGGAATTTCAGAAAAGATCAGAAGAATTGTTGCTGAATTCAATATAAGAACGGTTTTGAAATCAAAAAATGATTTGAGATCCGTAATAACTACCAAAACAATTATCGAGAAACAAAATAGAAAAATTGTATTCATAGTATTCCCTGTATTCGTGGAAAGACATATACAGGGCAAACGTCAAAACCATTAGATATAAGAAAACGAGACCACAAAAACAACCTTATAAGGAATAGAGGCATACAAAAATCCCAAATAGCGAACCATAAATTATATGTTCGACCATTGGAAATCACATGATAGATTGGGACAATATGAAAATAGTTATGTTGGAATCAGATAATTCGAAAAATACAATCAAAGAGTCCTCCTGCATTTTGTTAAATGGAGACAGTAATACTCATTGTTCGGTAGTGAAGCTTTCGAAGGTTTGCGAGGTAGCTTCAACCTCTTTGGGAGAGTGTCACCTTTCGTCCCGGCTTAGTTTGGGGGAACTCGTCAGGGCATGCACCAAACTAAGCCGTTTACATGCCTACATGAGCGGACACCCCTTGTGCGGATCACAAGGGAGTGTACCAGACCGTTGGGGATGAGCGTACTTACGAGATATTGATAGGATCCAACAGGGACTGCGTGCGCGCTAGGGCCCCCTGTACGTTGACCGATGATGTGGCCAACCGTTACAGGCAGGTAACGTAGGGTACTCAAGACGCAAGGGATGGTACTACGCGCGCGACTTAAGTAAGAGCTGAGAGAGGGCGCTCGCTACAGTAGAAATAGACCCTGTTTGGCTGAATTTACTTAAAAGAGAGGTTGAATTAAAAAACTTTCAAACTTAATAAATCTATGTTGCTGTGTTTTCACAAAACTGTCAATTCGACAAAAGTTTCAAATTGAAATGAAAAATCGAAAGAAAATAATTCTCGAAATTTTCTGATGAAAGAGTCAGTTTGCTTTCTTTATCTTTCATATTCTGTTTTGCAAGAAACTGACTTTGACAAAAGTTTGATACTGCAATCCGCAAGGGCGTTTTTCATGAAAAAAACATTTTTTTTTCGAATAGTTCTGCTTCAGATATGTTCATTTATTACACGAAGATAGTTGATAATGGACCATTTTGCTGACGCTGAATTATTATTGGAAGAGAGTAAAAATTGGCATTAGTAACGTTTCGCAGGATTATTTTGACATAAACGATATTTCACTGGTGCCAACCTGCGTCACTTCAAAGAACAAAAACTTGATGGACCTTAATAATGTCAAACCGGAAGAGTTCATAAAAGTATTTGGAGTATACATCCTGTGATTTTTCAACAGCAGGTTTCTATTCGATCCGATCTATTATATTGGAAAAATGAGATTTCGTTTGAAGGGACTAATGCTAACTGTCGAATAGTTGGATTCTTATCACTTACAAATTTGGCCCTCGTTATCAAGATCTGAATCAGCTCTTCAAATTTCGAGTTCGTAAGTTATTTCTCTCGAAAGATATTCTGTTGACGATCAGCAAAGTTAGACAATATAATGAGGAATACAAAATAATAGGCCCATATCTTTTGTCACTATTCAATATCAAAAGAGGGAATTTCACGCCCCAAGTAATTGAATAAAATAAGTATTAGAGAGCGAAAATTGAATCGTGACTCCAGAATGCTGATTTTTTCGACAGTTAGGCCCACGAGTCAGTACAAAAAGGTGAAACTTTGAATCAATGAAGCCGAGAGTTGGGGTGACACTTCGAAATGCCAATTACTTGAGATGAATTATTCATAAACGTTCCTGCGAGAGCTCGTAATGAGTTTCGAACCCTTCATAGTCGGACGTCACCAGCAGTTTTGCTATCGACAAAGTTTTCGCCAGTGGCGTATCATAGAAATTGATTGTTGCTGATTTTATTTTGTGAAAAACCATCTCATTGGATAATGTAATAAAAGTCTATTTCATCAATTTCACTCTTTTTTTGAGTGAAATTGATGAAATAGGCGTATCATACATTTTATCACATCCTCAGCTCTCCAATAGATTGATTTATTAATAGTGAAACAGAGCATCGCCGATTGATGCTCCCCAGTATGATTGTAAGCAAAGACTTAAGCCATACAACTGATTGCTTTGCAGTCACTATGGATGGCAACAGAGCTATCGTGATTATGTGCTGAATAAATGACTCTTCCTTCTATAACGTTCCAGTTGGAAATATCTTCATGCAGATATTTCTAGATGTGAAAAATGGCAACTTCTTCCATAGTCAAATAACATGAAATAAGACGCCAATCAACTTCGTTCTCTCACACTATTATCAGCATCTTGTTTATGATTTGGAACAGTTACTATTGAAAAAAAATCATTTGTTGAGTTTTGCAAGTAAATCTTTGGTTATTGAATTGTTACAAAACACAACAAATATTGATTAGAACATATTTAATTTTTCACGTAGATAGAATAAAAAATTACATCAACTGTCAGTGAACGATTTACTTGTTTATGGATGGCAGTTACTGATTCTTTGAAAAGGGGAAAAGATTTCTTAGTTTTGAAGTAGATTCAATAATTAATTGGAGGTAAACCTTCATCAATATTTTCTAAATAATAATAACAGTTCTTTATTGGAAAATCATTCCAAAAGGCCATCTACCGAAGTCCTTCAGCCTTATATATTTTCTAATTTTGAGCCAAAATTTTTTTTAGGCGACTACGTTGGACTCACTGATGAAGAAACTGTGGTCGAATTTGATTCTGTCCGCCCGACCGTCTGGCTATGTGCGCTCTAACTTTCGAAGGAAAGAAACTAGAGTCTTGAAATTTTCGAGTTAGGTTCAAAGCCTGAATATCTCGGTTAAGTGCGTTAGTGAGCAAAATTGGCCAAGCCATTTTGGAGTTATATCTATATGAAATTTTGAGGTTAATTCCTCGATAACTGATGAAGTACTATTTGGATCGGATTCAAACTTTGTAGTTGGTTCTTGAATACCAAAACGCAATTTGGTGCAAAATTTCGTATGGATCTAGTGGTTAGAAAATCTAAAAAAAAATGTATTCGAAAACTTCTGAAATTGACAGTTAGGCCGATGTTAACCATAATAACATCTGAAAAAAAGACTCAAAGACTCTATATCTTTTTAGCAGGTTTGTATGTTAATTGAGATGGTCGTTTTCATGAAAACTCGAAATGATTTCGTAGATATATTCATTCGAAATTTCATTTCCCAATATCACCAATAATGCAAATGTGATCGAATCGAAATTCTGAACTTAAAAAAATGACGGCGTGAAGGTTCATGCGAAATGTCATGGGGAAATGGCTTTTAGGTTTTTTCCTTTCATTTCGAACAGGCAAGTTTATGCTTCTGTTTGTTCGAAGCATTCCTTACATCATAAGTAAAATCTTTTAGTTTATTTGCGATACGTCTCGTAACCTTCCCTATGATTTAACTCAAAATTTAGTAGGCAAAAATGTCAAGTTGACGGAACGTAAACGGGACGTATTGTGTAATATTTTACGGAAAGGATACTGGAATGTAACGGAGTGTGTGGGCGACGTAGTTCAACTGAGTTTTGCGGTTGTCATAGGCAGGTGCCAGAGGGTTCAGCCTATCTGATGAGTCCACCTCTGGCACTGGGACGAAACAACTTCCTCTAAGATCGCGCCAACCTTCAGATGGCGCGAACTGACGAGAACCGTAACCCTCCAGTATCCATTCCGTATCAGATACGTCAACATTTACTAGTCAAAAATGTCATGTAAACGGAAAGGAAACTGAACGTATAGTGTGCATACATCAATTCATTTACACCTTGTAATATTTCACGGGAAGGATACTGAAAGGTTACGGAACGTATAGTGAGAATCAACCTCAACTCGTTGACAGACTCGCCCTGTCTGAAAACAACTATGGATGATATGATTCACGGATTCGTGAATATGCCCAATTATCCTTGAAAAAAAAACTCATTGAAAAACGATGATAACAAATGACAACTTTAATGTTTTTGTCAATCTCTTTTCAATCTCTTTCTCTCTCTTTCCAAATGGGGGAAAAATTTAAATTTTTGGAGACCTCTCTAGGATGCATTGTGAATAAATTTGGGATTGGATTCCCCCCTTCTTATTTGACTTTTCGTTGAAGATAGATTCTACAAGTTTCTTGGACATTATACCTAGAAAATCAATTCTTTGGAAAGAAAATGATCCCAGAAGTACTCGTCCAGAAACAAATAAACCTAAGATTTTAAACAAAATTCAATTATTGCGCTTGAGTCAGGAGCTTTGAAATATTTTTCTCTCAATATTTTCGACAACGAATAAAGTATCAGGCTGAAATTTGGTACAATAACTTTACAGTATTCTACGCATTCTATATCAGTGAATCCATACATTCGGAGAAAAGGATAACGCTCCTATACCTTACAACACGCTAGTATAAATTGGTTCCCGAATATAGGTAGATTAACGCGGTTTACGAATACTCTGAATATCCGAATCGATGATCAATGTGGTCCTTAAAACAATTCTTCCTCTTCCCACAAAAGCAATTTGTAACTTAATCCCCTGTCGAGCTGCGACAGGGAGGAGTAATGAATCAGAATTGTTTTTATCTATTTCTTCTAGTTCGGCCGGCTTCCTAGTTCGACAAATGACGCGTTCAGTACCCTCTAACGCCGTTCTGTTGCCGGTCACTTGTAACGTCCAAATTGCCAGTTTTTAACGCGTTCTGTCTCTAATGCCCCACGTCAAAAGAAAATATAGTTGGGTCGTTTTTATTTCCACTGGGAAAACATCAGTTACGGATGTGTGCGAGAAGTTTTCTCGTCGGTCGTGCGAGGGAATCGTTCAATTGGTCCAGAAAAATGAGGCGGTGTACGGGGATGTTATTTCAATGTAGGGGATCTGTTTGGTATGTAAAAAGTTCTTCGGTAGTATTATTCAACATGTGGATATTGTTTCACTGGTTCATTTTTGAGAATTAGGAGGAATAGGTACCAATAGCATTGTTCTGGTTCCGAAATTTAGAACTGCCTTGGACAGTTTTGGAACTGCGCAGAACCGAAGCCCGCAGCTGAATGAACCTAGAACAGTTCTAAAAGCGATGGAACCAAAACACGAATGAAGTTCGGGTTCTCAACGGGATCGTGAAGGAAGAAAATCTTCCGTTTGTGTTGCAGGAAAAGGGAATGTTCTTTTTATGTGTGGTATAATTAGTAAATATGCGAAAGTCCCTCTCACAGTTTAATTTTTAATTTATATATTTTTGGGGATACTTATTGTGTCCACTTTAATTCTTTTTGTTGTAAAAAATAATTTATTCGAATTTTTTCTCATTCAATATATTACAATAAATAATGAACAAAACTATTGATTAATATAATGATGAACTCAATAATGAACGTTTCTCAAAATATGGAAAGGAGATTTATTTAAGAAGTAGGTTTACATCCCGGGTGTGAACAATGGAGGTGAAATCCTTCGGATTATTATGGGAAGTCATAGCGAAGGGATTATTCGAAATAGCAAAAGTTTAAATTCAGCAGCTTTATATTTCCTTATACAATAATAAAAAATAAAATCAACACACCACGACGAAAAAGTTAGGTTAACCATTTTTCAAATCGTTGACAGCCACTTTACGCTTGTGCAAACTACACGATTCTGAAGAGGTTCGCACTCTAATGTCCGAACTTCATTCACAGCTATAGAATAGTTCGGGATCGATTCTGAAAGTAACCAAAATGGGACTTCTCAAATCCTGAACCGGCTCTGACACGAACGAAAACACAATTGTGCAATCGCGCATGCTCGAACCGTTCCGAACAGTTCTGAACTTGGAACCGAAAGCTAATGTCTCGGTTCTGATCACCAGGCAGTGTTGCCGATTGGCGCATAATTATGCGATTTACGCATTTTTCTGGACCCTATAGCATAATTGGCGCATATTGATTTCGAGCGCATATTTTCAACTCATAGGACTCAAGATGCAATGAAAAAAATTCTTCTTCTTCTAATGCTTATGTCTTTCAAACATCAAAAATGTTAAAAAAAAATTTGCTAGACTCATCAACTGGAAAAGCACTGTTACCAACTAAAAAAGGAAGTTAGTGACAATGGGCTTGTATGAGTTCTGATTGGTCTTTGTCGATATGTATATTTGAAAAATGATCGAACTATTCAAGCTTTTATTTTTCAATGAATCCCATGTGAACGCACGCAGGCGTCTAAGAATATATACTCTTTCCAAAATTATTAAAATTTGAAATAGATTTTTATGCATTCTGGCCGTATGAAATCAATAGTCGTATTTTCGGTAATTCCTGACACTTCTATGGTGAAATATCCAAGTTCAAAAGAGTTCCGATTCTACTTATTTTGATATAACATGACGGTATTTCAGATTTTGTATGGCAGATGTCGGTTCCATATATTTTATGCATTTATCTGCTGATCCACCATCATAATCTCAGGAGTATGTATTAATTTCGAAACAAGGCTTGTCGAATATTTTCCTATTTTTTTAAGAAAATGGCGATCGCTGTGTCAATATTTGAGAAGTCCTTGCAATTGACTCTACTGTATAAAATTGAATTGAGCTACAAGTTGTCCGAGATATTTGGGTTATTCGTATGTGCGATGGCAAATAACTTCTTATAGTTGATTCATTCTCCTTATTTTATTGTATGTACAGAAAGAAAATATAAAATAAATTATATAATAATAGTAAATTTTCTGGTTCAGTTGGGCTTTGTTTGTCAGATTATTTCTATGAACCTCCGAGCTATCCACAAAGGAAATGGTCGGAAGGGTTGTCATCGGAGCTTTTGGAAGGTCAGTTGATGTTACTCCTAAGTGCAACGTACTGATATACGGTGAGCTAACTCTTGCTTGTTGAAACCAAGCCCTCGATATTGATGTATGTCATTTTATGAGTTTGTCATGATTGTATTAAACAAGACGAATTATTCGTATCTAGCATTCAAATCAGTTCCTATGCTATCTGAATCCGAATCCCATTCGTTAACATGAAATGAATAACACAGTGATTTCAGATATATTATAATGTTTTATTAGAGTAAGCTCTACATGAGGCTTCGAAAAGCAACATTCATGGAACATGGAAATCATTCTTTTGCATTGATGCTTATAATGGTGCAATGATGCATAAAATTCGATGATAAGATTGAAATCAGTTGAGGTCTGTTTCCGAGATTTTTCCGATGTGCAATGAATACATCTTCTGATTGGTGGACCTTCCAATAGGCCTCTGCTAGATACTCTTCGTCGTAATGAAATATTTCGACATATTGAAATCAAGAAAAATCATGATTTCTGAAAATTTTTGCTTCATTCAATAAATCTTTTGATACTGAAGATGTGAAAAAGAATGGATAGATTTCGACTGTTCTCATTCAGTTAGTATATGGCAATATTCTACAGGTTAGGTTATCGATATGCATTATAGTGTAGGCCGTCAAATCCTCGCATATGCCATCTAATTTTAGAGATTGCAGAATTGCGAAAGATGAAGGGTCTATTTCCTAATAGGTCGATCGAGGATTTTTTCCTCAAAATTCTCAGAAACTTGTAAGATTTTCATGTTATGGCTTATTAGATACTTCGATCTTTTGATTTTCCCTGGGAAAGACGAATTTTGTCGAGTTCTTTAGACTTCGAGGTTAGGCTCTATTCACTTCTTATTCGTGAAGTATGGAACTAGTAGGCCTATCAATAATCTACATTGATGCTCTGACAAAGAATGCAGCCAGCAGCTAGGAACAAAAAGAGAAAACAAAGCCCCTTCTTACTTTCATTTCAAGTACAGTCGAACCACAATCGGAACGAAAAAAGAGAGTTGTCTACCACGACTGAACCTAACAGAACTACTGGTCTTGTAATATGTAAGTAGATTAAATTTATAATCAATTGTTTGGAACCCATTTCGAATTATATATGTATGAATAGAATTGAGTCATTTCAAAAGGAATTTCTCAAATTTGCAAATGTCACTTCTTTTAAGAGCCCAGCTATCTACATTACTATGAATTGAGACTCAAGCATTTCAATTTCAGCAGCCTGAAGAATCATAGATTAATGAATGACATGCTTGTTATACAACAGCTCCTCACAAACAAATCGAGCTTTTATATCCTAGAAAGTATGAACTATGCTCTTCATAACAACCTAAGACAAACAGACCTTTTTTTATTCTTTTGAAAATGACAACTGGCATGATTTCACACTATACGAGGTGTAACAAAGTTGATGTAAACTATTTAACGAAGTTATAATAGAGAGAATCATCATCATCATTATCATAAAGCATTCTCAACAAAAATTCACTAGTAACTTCTTCCTCAAACCTCATGGTTTTTCAAAAGTCACTTGTGTTGCCTTTTCCAGAAACTTCCCTACCTTGCTCCGAAAAAAAGATTATCTCGCTGGAACAAAAAATGCACGGCGATAAATTAACACAAAATCGAAGGAGAAGAAGCTTGAACACATTACACAAGAACCGAAAGAAGAAGAGAAGAAAGAAGTTTTAGTGAGAAATTCAATGAAAGGAAGAAATACACATCAACTTTCATCCGCTATTTTCTCGAGGAATGTTGAGGAAAGGTATTGATTTTAAAATTGAAGGAACTTTCCTTATCTCTTTCTAAATATGTGACATATTCACAAAATAAAATCACTGATCCAGGAAAATTAATCAAATTCACCAGGAAAAGTAGACTGCAATGGGAGACATTGAAGTAACTGAGACTCTACTTACCGATTTTATAATAAACTCATTTTACAGTAATGAAATTTCAAGATTAGTTGATGATTAACAAACTTTGAGTTCTCGACTTAAAATTTGTAGGATGGAAGTAACTCTCACGTGACGGTAAACCCAATTATCAGGGAGGGGAAAGTATTCATCCCCGGACGTATAGAATATGTCAGGTGTCGACACTTTTCGACTATTAGCCACTAACTAAAATTTTGGGTCCAAAACGCGGTCCTAGAATTTTCAAATGTTGTCCCACTTGGCTCTGTAAACGATGACGGCGCTGAGGTCGCTCAGAATACATTCCGCTGGATAAAAATGAATTGAGCTATAATCTGATTGATCTGATTTCCCAAAAAATTATAAGATATTTGAAATAAGGGATTCTCACTAATATATAAGAGGAGTTTAACAAATGTGGAACATCTACTCATTAATAATATGAAATATTTACAAGGGAATAAGGAGCAAAATGAAGTTTATTGTAAGAATATACCTACTTGATGGAGACAAGAAGTCATTTCGAAGAAAAAACAACGATGAAAACGGAACGGTAGATTGATATTACTCATGGATTTTATTGGATAATTTGAATCTCCTTTCATAAAAATATGGTTTATACGTTTTGTATGTACCTATTAATGAATATTCGATTCAAAAGTCATGAAGTTTGTTACATACTCATGGAACTATTTCGAGGAAATAATCATATTTATTATAATTAATATGAATTTTCACTTTGCTGTTCATGTTCATACGAACTTATCAGACGATTTTCAAACCAGACAAATAAATCGTATTATATCTATGGTTCTGAATGTGTTCTTATGTATTCATGAAAACGCAACTCTGGAAGACTTCCTTTCCATGCACTAAATATTGAGATAATAAATAATAAATAAATACCTACCTCTTGTAATAAACAGGTATATAAAGATATCGAGTTTCAGACTTGTATATTCAGTGTATTCAGAGACGATACCTTTTCATATGTTATCACCATCTGGACTGAATGAAATGAGGAATCATAATTGAAATTTGTCAAAATGAATTTATTTTCGGAAATTCTTGAAAAAAATGTATGGTCCAACACGAAAAATCAGAAAGAAGTTCTAATTTGACCAGTTTCGATATGACAGGTCGGTAACTTCCGTCAACATTTCAGATTTTATATTGAAATTAAATTAACTCCTGAATGTATCCCTAATCGTTAATCTGGTGGCAATGATGCAACCTCTTACTCCCTATCTATTTATT
Organism: Myrrha octodecimguttata; assembly: GCA_958510865.1. Lineage (NCBI taxonomy): Eukaryota > Metazoa > Arthropoda > Insecta > Coleoptera > Coccinellidae > Myrrha > Myrrha octodecimguttata. Next base: position 40,384,799 of record OY294057.1, read on the forward strand.
TCAACTTTACAATTAAAATTGCTATTTACAAACACAAATTTAGGTACAATGAATCTGAGATCCGGGATTCGAAGAAGCACTTATCTTAAAAGTAAGGATCCGGTGGTATGATCCTCCAAAATACAGGTACTATGCAGGTAGTCTAGTTTCAAGAGATTCCAACCAGAATAAAGTCCAGAATTAAGATGTTCCAGTAATAATTAGCTTCGGAATAAAGGTATTCCAGTCATAATCAACTCCAGTATTCAGATAATCCAGTAATGATTGCCTCTAGCATTAAGATGATCCAGTTAAACCTTGGGTCCGGTAGTAGGATGTTCAAATGGGCATTAGTCCCAGTAAAAAGATAATTCAGTGGGCAACAGCCCCGGCATAAAGATGTTTCAGTGGGCGATAGCCCCGGTACAAAGATGATTTAGTGAGCAGTAGCCCCGGTACAAAGACTGCAAATTTCAAAACAATAAGATAGTGCTTGTAACACGTGATCTCATTCCCAACGACTCTAGACGTTATTGAAACAATTTACAAGTTAATAAATACGAGATGAAATATCTAGAACTCAGGAATAAGAGCACGTCATTCGATAATAAGAATGAGATAAGAAATCAAATGCACAATATCATACAAAGGAAAATGTTAAGCGGTGTAACCTGCATGGAATGAAAATAATCAGAAATCACAATTTGGCATTCACAAAACCAAAAAATATTGGTCGGGATATACGTAGTACTTACCGCCTTTTGAATAGACGTCTTATAGGAAACAATAAAACTTCAAAATTCCACGATGTTAATGGATTACGAAGTTCGTTTATTCGTTAAACTCTAGCAAGGTGTTTACTCTCCAAATTCTTATGCACGAAAAGAAAGAATTTTCCATCGGCCAGACCGAATTAGAGTCGCGCATGCGAAACACACACTCAACTGTCAAAGCGAAGTGCGTTTTCCAGCGACCGATCGTATAATCTCAGTAAGGTGTTTTTGCTTGAGATCGGAATTGAAATTAATAGTATGACGTATCTTCGCGATGGAACTGAAATCGACAGTGGAGCGTTTTGTAACGTTACACACACCACTTACCAGGAAAAAAAAATTTTGAAGAAATTTTTTTTTAGAAGAATGTTAAGCCAATAAGTTTCGATTAATTTTGAAAAATAGAATAGTTACTACGAGGAAAATAAAGTTCTTTCACGTTAAATGCCAAATTGAAAGTTAAGCCAAATATATGAAAGGGAAGCTAATCTTGCAGGTCACACAGCATAACTGAAACAAACATAAATTCACATGAAATTCATACGGTAATCAAGGAGAAATAGAAAAACGAAAGACAAGGTTTAAATTACATAAAATATTAGGTAATAATCGTCGTTCAGGTGAAGAAGTCGAAAGATAAAATCAGGAGTCGAGACGTGTAGATATAAGAAAAGATAGGTATCGACTAATCGACAGGTAAGGTAGTCTACACGAATGGAATCCCGAAATTATCCAGACTGAGGTCCTCAAACTCGATAAAGTTATAAACGGTAGGCAGCAGTAGTCGAGATAAATATGTTTCTTTCCGGAGCAATGAAGTCTAACAAGTGGCACGATGCAGATAAAAAAACAAAACTGTTAGGAAACTGTGGAAGGGAAGGAAGGAATCGAGAAGAAAAAAAAACATATTATCAGGCAAGGTACTATTGATATCCCGAGGTGGTTTTCCAAGTTTCAAAGCTCGAAATTTGAAGCTAATTAATTAATCTCACTGAAGGTGTTAGATATGTATGTGTAGATGATGTAACCAATAATATCAAGAGGTATTTAAAACTAATTCATCTGATTGAAGATGTTTAATGCGTACTAGCGATCACTCCCCAAGCAGGCCTCTCCTAGAAAGCGATCCCCAATATGCGAAAATAATTTAAGTAGATAATAAATTGGAAAAACACTCCCGGAAATACGTAGGAAAGAAAAGATAAGATTGGGCGCCAGCGATTACAAATCGCAAAGTAGGTTCGATATAAGGAAGCGGAAATAGGTAATAGAAATAGGTAATAGGGATAGATAATAGGTAGTAGGGATAGATAATAGGAAATAGGTAATAGAGAATAGGTAAAAGGGATAGATACAAACAACAGGTAAGGAAAGAGAAAGAGAAGTGTCAGCCCGTTGGTACAAATAATAACTGCATCCAAAAATGCAAGAAAAATAATCTCTATGAGACTCACAGATCAAAGAAAACTTCAAAGTAAATCGCTAACTACGCTAAATTTTCAATCAAGATACTGCATAGCCGCTCTAAACTTCAAAATATTAAAAGATACGTTGTGAGACTCACAGATTAAAGAAAACTTCAAAGTAAATCGCTAACTACGCTAAATTTTCAATCAAGATACTGCATAGCCGCTCTTAACTTCAAAATATTAAAAGATAAGATGCCCACAGGCATAAGATACGATAGGTGTCCGAGACACAATAGATACGGTATTTGCCAACCGGCATTAGATAAATTGTCGTTAGACACGATAAGATACGGTAATTGTCGTAAGACACGGTAAGGTAAATGATACGGTAGTTGTCGAATCGAAGGCCTGAGAAAACTTCAAAGTAAACCGCAGACTACGCTCAAATTTCCATTCAAGGCACTGCATAGCTGCGTTAAACTCGAAAGATTAATCGCCATCCTCACGAAATCGTCATGTAAACCAAAAGAAAAAAACTAATAAATATTTGTACCAGACAGACCGACACTTGCCTTAAAATAGGAAAAGGGGAAAAGGTATTAGGAAATTTGGATACACAAAAAAAACGACCAATCATCACCTCCATCCAAAACAAAACTGCCTTCGTCACACATAACAAGAAACAAAATAATCCTTTTTTTGGTGGATGCGATAACTTTCATACACCTTGCTAGACAGACATACTACAAACAACAGATTACACACTACAATTGTTCACGAATAAACCGACGATAAGCATTGGTTTGACCCATCAGATAGTCGATGGTCAACTTCCCAAGCGTATGATGGCTCCAAAAACTAAGCCCGCCATCAACCAGGCCTACCAAGCTTTAAAGGTATCGAGAATGAACTACATAACTCAACTCGTGAGACTTAAAATTATCGGGATTCATGATTCAGTTATTCAGACAATACTAATACAAGATAACGATAAGGTAAAAGTTGAAAGATAGTAATATCAAACATTAAATCTCGGAACTCAGACTCAAAACGAAGTCACCCTCACAACCAGAAAAACGAAAGAGACACACTCAGGAAAAAAATGGTACTCAAAAAAAAGTTACTCGTGGCCCCACGTTACCTGCGCCAGTGAAATTAAATTAACTCCTGAATGTATCCCTAATCGTTAATCTGGTGGCAATGATGCAACCTCTTACTCCCTATCTATTTATTTCAACTTTACAATTAAAATTGCTATTTACAAACACAAATTTAGGTACAATGAATCTGAGATCCGGGATTCGAAGAAGCACTTATCTTAAAAGTAAGGATCCGGTGGTATGATCCTCCAAAATACAGGTACTATGCAGGTAGTCTAGTTTCAAGAGATTCCAACCAGAATAAAGTCCAGAATTAAGATGTTCCAGTAATAATTAGCTTCGGAATAAAGGTATTCCAGTCATAATCAACTCCAGTATTCAGATAATCCAGTAATGATTGCCTCTAGCATTAAGATGATCCAGTTAAACCTTGGGTCCGGTAGTAGGATGTTCAAATGGGCATTAGTCCCAGTAAAAAGATAATTCAGTGGGCAACAGCCCCGGCATAAAGATGTTTCAGTGGGCGATAGCCCCGGTACAAAGATGATTTAGTGAGCAGTAGCCCCGGTACAAAGACTGCAAATTTCAAAACAATAAGATAGTGCTTGTAACACGTGATCTCATTCCCAACGACTCTAGACGTTATTGAAACAATTTACAAGTTAATAAATACGAGATGAAATATCTAGAACTCAGGAATAAGAGCACGTCATTCGATAATAAGAATGAGATAAGAAATCAAATGCACAATATCATACAAAGGAAAATGTTAAGCGGTGTAACCTGCATGGAATGAAAATAATCAGAAATCACAATTTGGCATTCACAAAACCAAAAAATATTGGTCGGGATATACGTAGTACTCACCGCCTTTTGAATAGACGTCTTATAGGAAACAATAAAACTTCAAAATTCCACGATGTTAATGGATTACGAAGTTCGTTTATTCGTTAAACTCTAGCAAGGTGTTTACTCTCCAAATTCTTATGCACGAAAAGAAAGAATTTTCCATCGGCCAGACCGAATTAGAGTCGCGCATGCGAAACACACACTCAACTGTCAAAGCGAAGTGCGTTTTCCAGCGACCGATCGTATAATCTCAGTAAGGTGTTTTTGCTTGAGATCGGAATTGAAATTAATAGTATGACGTATCTTCGCGATGGAACTGAAATCGACAGTGGAGCGTTTTGTAACGTTACAATATGGCAGATTTTCTTATGCCGGCATCTATCGGCGAGAACTTAAGTAGGAAAAAAAGCCGTATTTTGACAACATTTGGAGCATCATGTATTCTATGCATCCCTATTCATCCATATCATTTGAAAATTGCGCAAAATTTATGAAAGCCTGACTATCAGCGGTGGGTTGAATTTTGCCAATGGTATGTTGACCAAATTCGGCAGGACAGATTTCTTGGGACAGAAACTTTAAGGACCGACGAGTCTATTAGATGTAGTATCATCCATCTGCATAACTCGCATGTTTATAGCAGTGAGAACCAACATATCCAATCAGTGTCAGTACAAATTCAGAATTAATGTGTGGATGGTAAAAATTGGGCCTCATTTACTTGGACCAGCATTCCTTCCGCACAGATTGAATTCCGAATAGTTTCTAAATTCGCTAGGAAACATCAGCTGTGATGAAATACCGTTAAACAAGAGGCATCGGTTTGTTCTAATAAGATTTGAAATGTATGGAGTTTTAGAGCATAATAGGCCCATACTAACAACATATATTAATGCGACCTATGCTGGTAGATGATTCGGAAGATTTAGTCTGATACAATACCCGCAAAAAGCTCGAAATTATTCACTTTGGCTTTTTATCTGTGGAGCCGGCTGAAGTTTAAAAAAGTACAGTCGGGTCGATAAAAGAATTAAAGTTAAAAATTAAACTTACCATCAGGGCTAGAGTTGAATATGAAGGCAAGTTTTTATAATCCGCTTGGAGATTGCGAAAATAGAAGGAAATATATATTCTTTCATCTATAGAATCATGAATCAATTTCCATTTTTGATGAAATTTACAAAAACTTATTTGATATATCTTTTCCGTTCGTATTCGTACAAGAAAATAACAGGCATAAAATACCTTTAACACCGGAGGTTCAAAAAATTAAACAATATTTAGATGCTCTTTTCACAATTTCGTCCCATAGTTCTGAATATCTAACAGATTACAAGAAAATCAATTATCTGTATGATAGAAAACTACGAGAGATGAATCAAAATTATTTCAGAACATTAATTAATAAAAGCAAAAATAAAAGTAAAACTACTTGGAGCATACTCAAGAGATTAACTGGAAAAGGTAACTCTAATAAGAATATTTTCGAAAATGTCAAAGATCTTGAGACCTTAGCAAATACTTTCAGTGACTTTTTTGACAGTGCAAACTTTACTCGAGATAGACAACAGATACATCGAAACCAAGTTTTGAATAATGTAAACAGAAGTTCATTTTACTTTTTCCCTATAACTGAGAAAGAACTTATCAATGTCGTAAAAAAATGAAAAATACAGGATCTTGTGGTTACGATGGTATTCCGATAACTGTGGTCAAAAATTCTATTCAGTTGATAGCAAAGCCCTTGGCTCATATTATGTACCGTTCATACACGGAAGGGGTGTTTCCATCTGCCCTTAAAATAGCTTAAATCAAACCGCTTCATAAAAAAGGAAGTGAACAGGATGTCAATAATTTCCGTCCAATTAGTTTACTCAGCTCTTTCTCTAAAATGTTCGAGAGACTTTTGGTCGGAAGACTCTGTTCATTCATGTACAAATTCAAAATGTTTTCTGCTAGACAACATGGTTTCCTTAAAAATAGAAATACTACTACAGCAATGTTTGAATTGGTTTGTGATATTGTTGATGCTTTGGAGAATAATGAGGTCCCTATTGGGCTTTTTTTGGATTTGTCTAAGGCTTTTGACAGCGTAGATCATGAACTGCTCTTGAGGAAGCTCTCTATTTGTGGCATACGCGACTGCCAACTAGAGTGGTTTAAAAGCTATTTATCCAATAGAGTTCAGAGAGTTTGCATTGATAATGGAGATCAGATTGTTACGTCAGGAGATAAAACTAGCAATGTGGGAGTGTGTCAGGGAAGTATTCTGGGACCATTTTTGTTTCTGGTTTACATCAATGATCTTGACCTATTATTGTTTGTTGATGATGCAAGTGCCTTGTTACACAGTAAAGATCTCAATTCGAGTATTAGACGGGTTCAGTCAGTCTTCAGTTCAGTACAGCAGTATTGTGATCAAAATGAGTTAACCCTTAATGTCGGTAAAACTGAGTGCGTGATTTTTAGAACTATTCAGTCCAAGAATATATATCCTCAATCAATAACTTTGGATAACACTCCAGTCAGATTTTCAACATCTACGAAATTTCTTGGAGTTTCGTTAGACTGTCATCTCAAATGGGTTGACCATGTGAATCTGGTCAGCAAAAGACTTAATCAAGTGCTGTACATGATCAGAGTTTTGTCTCGGAGGGTGGATGTGGAACTCCTTAAGACAATCTACTACACTAATTTCGTTTCGATTCTCAGGTATGGGCTTGTTGTATGGGGTGGAAGCAGCGATATAAATAAATTATTTATTCTGCAAAAATTTGCTTTGAGGGCAATAATTGGTTTGGGTTACAAAGAATCGTGTAGAGGTTGTTTTAGAAATAATTCCATGCTTACCCTTCCGGGACTGTATGTGTTGGAATGTCTACTGTTCGTGAGAAAACATCCTGAATATTTTGATGATCTGTTCAATAAAAACAATACAAGGCGCAAAATTCCATATCACTTTCCAAGGCATTCCTTTACACTTACTGAGAAGAATTCAAAATATATGTGCATAAAGCTGTTCAATATAATACCCAAAAACCTTATCATCTTATCTGATATAAAAAAATTTAAATCTGAAATAACCAATCTCATTGTGGAAATTGAACCATATTCGATCAAGGAACTCATGGAATATCCTTTCAGAGCATAATTAAGTATGTTGTATTTTTGACGTTTTTCTCTCTTCTTTTGTATTTACACTGATTATGGGAATAAAGTAATGTTTATGTTTATGTTTATGTTTATTTATTATTCTATTGAAATCGAGTATTAGTTTTAAGGTAATATTTCTGCTCATACCGACAAATAGGCAATCAGAAAAACGGAAAGACTCATTAAATTCTCCTCAGAACGTAAATACGGTCCTGCAGGGATTTCAGCATATTTTATTACGCTTCCTGGAAGACGACACTCATGAAAATGAATATTCATTCGGGATTTCGTGAACAAATTGTATGTAAGGATGAAGTTGAAGTTCCTTTTACGTATAAAAATGGAAAAATGGAGATTGATTTCAGGATAAGCTTTGGGAAGTTGAAAAGTTCATCAGAGAATATAGGAAGAGGAACCTTATGGGGTCATTTTTTTTAATTAACTTTGTAACGATCATCATGTTATTATGTACGTGTGGAAGACTTCATATCCCACATCTAACCACCAAGACCACCTGATCGAATTATATTGAGATCACAATATATTAGTTAATTTTAAAACAGAATATTCAGGCTCAAGAGCAAGAATTAAAATTTGAAGACATTAGGTCTTTTACATTGGAAGTTGGAGAGTATACGAACGGCTAGACAAAATTGAGTTTGATTGCGAATTTTCCTGATTTTTATACAAAATAATTCTGACTGGAGTTCATTAACCAGATGACAATATTCGGCAGTAACTTAGAGTTGATATCTAGCAAAAGTGTTTTGAATTCCTATTCAATCCAATATATTAATATTGAAAAAAATATGTAATGTTTTCCGGTTTTGCTCAAACTATCAAGAAACACTGAAATACTCAGATTCAAAGTGCGCAACTACGTGTAAAATTAAATAACATTTTTTTTGAAACTATGCCTCAGATTCAAACGAAATGTGGCGAAGACCTTGAAGTTTTTGTTTTACAACAGTGCTCCACATGCAAATTTGAAACTTTATTTAGTAGAGATCAGAGATATTGAGAAAAGATACGTCGTGACTTTTTTGAATTTCGACGTCGTTCCATGGGTATCTTGAGAGGAACTGACACTTTCAAAATTGAACTCAATTATAAGTTGTAGAATATCGAAGTAGAATATCATGCAATGTTTTTGAACCGAAGTACAAAACCGGAAAATTTGTGTTTCAAAAATACTCCAGATATTTTTTGAAACAAATTTTCCTTTCGAAAACTCTTCATCAGCTTGTAATAAAGCTTGGCACAGACCTTGAGGTCTTTCTTGAATAACAGTTTCAAAATATCAGTTTGAACTGATGTGTACCTTTATAGATAGAAAATGTCAATGGCGTCCACCTCCAAAAATACTCAAGTCAATCATCTCTCAAATCATCAAGAAACTTGTTGACTAATTGGCAAATATAACGTGCAGAATTTCTTGATGATCGTTTCATGAAAAAAAATGTTCAACATTTTCTTTTCAAATATTTCAAGCGATCTTCTGATCATATAGCCATTAAGTTTTTCTGCATGAACTTTGCAGATGTAATTTTAAAATCGCAAAATAGATTTCAGTGCCATCCAATTTGTTTTTTGGGAAAACTGGAAAAATACAATTTTGAATGAATTTATCGAAGGAATCAAAACAGGCTGACTCGACCAATTCGCGAATGCTGCCTTCGTAATTAAACTCCAAGCCTGCTCTACAATTATCGAGTCTTTGAAAAGGTTATTTCCTTAATTATTGTGTAAACGATCAGTGGTCAGTATATACAGTTACTTCAGAAAGGAATGACTCAGGGACATCAATTCGTGGATGGGTAATATCAACCCTATGATTCGTACTCATACCCACTCAAATTTTTATTATCTTAATATTTCCGAAAATACAAATCAGAAATTATAGCTTGACATATGAAAGTTAAGTCGTGAAATCGTTCCAACAGCAAGTCATGCTACTCTTGGCGAGGTCAATAAGTGAAAAAATCAACTTCTTTGTCGAAAAATTTGAGCAAGTGTGTAAGAGCTTCTGGCCTCACGTCATTGCATTTCTAAAATTTTTTCCCGAATATCTCCATATTGTACACCATAACGTCACATATCTCAAGTAATATAGCAGATTCACATTCCAGAATACGACTGGTGAAATGTCCTGGTCTCATCTACAGAACCAGCCGGTTCACGAGCGAGAGTAATGAGTAGAGAGAAATATATACGCCAGTCACAGATTTATGTCATCCCGCGGCTGCATAAGAAGATATATTCGAGGAAAATGGAAATTATCTGGTTCGTTCAACCGTGTGGTTTTCGCATTAAACTGATTTCACTGGACTATTTCCGGACGACTGGAGGTTTATATCGTGAAACATGGATTTGCGCCTAGAATGTCGTATGTACTTGGTCACGAAAATATGATGCTCATAAAAATGAAACGGTTTTTGTTATTCAATGTCGACGAAAATGTATGGAGCCGTTTATTATGAGATAATGTATCTGAAGCATGACATATTTCATACTGGTATGAATTCGGATATCATAAAGGAAGACATTTCATACTGTTGAGTCTTGGAAGATGATAATATTGCAGATATCAGAAAATAATAATAAGTATGATAAAAATAATAACAATTATAATAATAATGATAATAATTAAAAGTAAATAATCGTGAATAGTAACAGTTATTATGTCATCAACCGCTGTCGTACCTAAGACCCTACACGACAGTATCACTGAACTGGGACTACCTAAAAACACATCCAGACATCCAGAAGGCGATGATACTGAATACTTGCCACACAGTACGCAAGAACTGAGCCTAATCCTTTTGATACTTTGTATCCAGAATAGGTTAATCATACTGGCCTTAAGCTGAGTAGTGCATAAGTCTACATATAATAATGATAATAACAATAAATAACATAATCACAAGGACGAATATCCGTCGATAAATCAACCAATATTCCCCCTTGATCAGAGCTAATCATCCAATTAACCAAAATACCTCCACCGAAGAAGCGGATCCAAGTAGAATGACTACAGCTGTTTCACAATTGTTATTGATCGTCAGGTCAACTAAACTTGGGTAAACCGCAGAGAGTTCTCTCGATCCTTGTTACCTTTCAGAAGGGCCGCTGCAGTATAACAACAACAGCGCGCCATCTGCCAGGAGCATCTTACGAGTCTCACCTTCGAGTACAGAATACTTTGATCGATGTATATGACGTTCATCCTTTTGTCGCATCAGGTCGCTGTAACTGCGATATTGCAGCTTCACAAAAAAACCGTCACGACATTGGAAACACTCGGTTCATGTGGATTCCCACAAGATGAAACGTCAAACATCTTACAAAGATAGGAATTGGTTTCACCTAGAGGAAAGAGCTCCAGTAATAATAAATAACATAATCACAAGGACGAATATCTGTCGATAAATCAACAAATATTCCCCCCTGATCAGAGCTAATCATCCAATCAACCGAAACACCTACACCGAAGAAGCGGATCCAAGTAGAATGACTACAGCTGTTTCACAATTGTTATTGATCGACTGGTCAACTTAACTTGGATGAACCGCAGATAGTTCTTTCGATACTTGTTACCTTTCAGAAGGACCGCTGCAGTATAACAACAACAGCACCCATCTGCCAGGAGCATCTTACGAGTCTCACCTTCGAGTGCAGAATACTTTGATCGATTTGTATGACGTTCATCCTTTTTTTCGCATCAGGTCGCTGTAACTGCGATATTGCAGCTTTACAAAAAACCCGACACGACATTGGAAACACTCGGTTCATGTGGATTCCCACAAGACGAAAAGAAAGATAATAATAATGAAGTTTTCTCATTGTGTGAACATCACCACGAAAACATTAAATACAATCATCGTCAACTGCAGATTTTCAATTCGAAATCCCTGATGCTATAAGGTTTAAGTTTCAGCAAATACCTGACAACACTTTGCTCAAACTCTTTAGGGGTTTTGATTAGTCGAGTGATAACTTGACCAGACGTTGGCAGTTTATTATAAAATCAGATACAGCTGTAAAATGCTCCCTTTTCCATCAGCGTTAATTTGTGTTTAAGGATAGTGTTATTAATTTTTCTGGTATTTTGAACTATTTGCGGCAGAAACACTACAAACTAACGTCTACTTTTGTGAAGAAAAAGAACGAATTCCTGAATACCAATTCCATACATCATGGAGTTAGCTGGAGCTGTTTGGTGCCGAGCGACTTGCCTTTCATATGGGAACTTGCGCCCAAAAGAGATTATTTCTAACAAATTTGCTAAGGTTTGCAGGCAGGAAATATCAAGGTGATCTGAACACAGCTCACTATACTCTCAACAAGCGCTTTGGAGATGATCTTAGCGATCTCTTACACCAACGGCCGTCTTCGAGGTGATCCCTATAAACCTACGAAGGAAAACTGAACAATTGTGAACTCGATATCGATGTGCCTTCAAAGACAGTTTTGATAATTTGTGCCAAACCATGCGTAGCGTGGTACACATGACCATGGTTTTTTCTGTATTATTTTCCGCTTCAATGAACTTTGTTTCCCATTTTCATATAGACCTGTGATATATCTAATGTGTTCATATTGAAGTTTTTCTAGTTTCATAGCATTAATCTCAACTATTTTTTTTTGTTGAATATATAATGTATTTAATGTAAATAGTCCTTTGAAATACAAATAATCTGTAGCCTATTCTCAAATTGAGTGTTCATTATGATTCATCTGAAGAAGTGATCCGCTTGTCATGGAAATTGTGAAATTGTGAAGTTCATCGAATTCAACCGGTGAATTTGAACTGCTCCAGAATTTTTCATGGAAAAACAGAAGTGGGATGAGTGAAAATGTAGGCTCATTAAATTATCATCAATTATTTCAACTGCAATCATCCATGAACTGGGTATTATTAACTCAATCTACTCATTTTATTTCAGTAGTCCAATTATCATCCTCTTCAAATGAAATCATCACATTGTTACCAGACAAAATACCCCCAATACCCTACTTGTCAAGATCCCATGAAACCGAAATAACGAAAGTCAATTAGCTTCACTCCAACCAGACTTTTTCTTTGGCAGGCCCAAACGAGAGACTTCAATTTCTCCTGCCGTGATATGGAACGGCTGCTGAAAAATTCCATTGATTACATTGGAAAAAATGACAATCACTCCCCCGTCCTCGCAGTCGACCCATATGGCAGACAACAAAACGGCACCATGTCTGTGGCTTCTTCAGGTAGCACTGTATAATTTTGAACTGAAAGCAGTATTCGTACAGGTTTGTAGTATCTAAAATCCTCTCTGCGTTTCCAAGATGAGTCAGTCTGATGTTCGAAAATCCCCGTGAAACTGCAGTAACTGAAATAGTTCGAAAGCGCTCAGTGCAGAAGAACTGGTTGATGGAATGATTAGCTAAGATCAAAGTGGAGTGTTTTTTGATTTATCGAGCGATATTTGTCCTTCTGTTTTTATTAACTGTAAGTAATTTAGCTTGAGATGAAAATGTGAGAGGAAACCTATCAAATTTTTTCCACCTCAGTTTCAATGAATTGACCTCAAAAATATTGATTTCTTTCGTCATAGCGGCTCAAGGATAAAACCGAAGTGTTGCTCATCCTATAAAATTTGTTCGCCTCCAGATTTCATTCCTGTAGTCTAATTATCCTCTCCTGACAAAAACATCACATTGTTGCCTACAACATCTCCCGATTACCCTACTGTTCAATATCCTATTACACCAAAATAACGAAAGTCAATTTGCTCCACTCCAACAACACTTTTCATTCGGCATGCCTTAACGACGGACTTCAATTTCACGTTTATTTACTCCGCCTGTGCAAATTGACGGCGGATATAAAACTCCTGCTCGAAAATTCCATTCATTACGTAAGAAGAAATTACAATCACTATCTCGTCCTCGTGAACAACCCATGTGGCAAACAACAAAACTCGAGTCAGTGCCTTCAGTTGTGAATCGATAAGTAGACCGGAGCCGCCCTGCCTTGGTGATGTCCCGACTGGTTGTTCCGTGGACGTGTCCTTTCATTGAGGCCAAGACTTCTTTTCCTCCTATTCATATCTGTTTCACCTGAAATCGTGAGATCTAAGTATTAGCAATTCAACAATGACACCAAAAGATTCAGAAACTGTAACAGACATAGATGCGTTAGACCGTTAATGCACTTGCCTCTCAATCGATATAAATGTGCTCCTCTGCACTAAGGTAACCAAAATCCCCCTATTTCGTACTACTCAGAAAATATCCCTATTGATCCCTGCAACAGACATTGCGAACTCGGTGTGACTTTTACTGAGAATATTAGTTGGTCTGAACACATTATCTGTGAACAAGGCTAAAATATTTCTGTTCATTGAACAAAAGTTTTTCGGTAGATGTGATATGCCTCAACTTGTGCTGCCCTTAAAAAGACGACAATCTACTCTATCATGAAGTTCGCTGGCGCTGTTTGGTATCCGGTACTGAGTAGTTTTTTGGCATATATCTTCAGAATTGATAACTCATTATCTGATGAACGTGAAGTGAATGTGGGTGTCCCTCAGGGTTCAATCCTGGGATCACTCCTATTCTTACTTTTCATAAACGACCTATTTTCCAACTTAAAAAAGATGATGATCGCTGCAACAGCTCGCCATGATCTCCTTCGTCTTTCGAACATGATCAGAATACTTCTGTTCGCCGATGACACCTCAAAATTAGTTACTGAGTGGAGCTTCGACGGATTACAGATGTTATGTCACCTATAAGTCCAGTGCTTTGTTGATTGGTGTCATTCTCATTTAATAATGATCAAGATTATTGGAACTGAATGCGTTCATTTTGTTCTGAGATCCAGTAAACACAAATTGGTTGTACGCTATTTGGACGAGGTTATTTCGTCTGCTGACGCTACCAAGTTCCCGGGCATCAACATCGATTCCAACTTGAAGTGGAGCAGTCATATTAATGCTTTCCTTAAAAATTCGATGGCTCTCACTTTGCTTCAAGTAGAGTTCGGAATTCACTTCCTCTGCGATCCGTCTTCAGCATCTACTACATATCAGTGTACAGTCACCTATCATCATATAACATTCTACTCTGGGGTGATTCATCGGACGTTAGCAGAGTTTTTGTTATGATCTTGCATATGATATTCAATGTCAAGCCTAGGTCCTCATGTATACTAGTTTTCATTGAAAATGGCCTCCTGATCCTAGCCTCTATTTTCATTCTCAGATGTTTGATTTATACCAAAGAAAACGAAAATAAGGTCACCAAACTTTCTAGCTTTCATAGCTGCAGAACAAGAAATGGGAGATAATTAAGTTTACCACAACATAGTTCTTCCGAGAGTTGTGAACTGAGTGTCTACTTATGCCTTCAAAAATAGTTCTCCTAATTTGTGCCATTGCTTGCGTGAGTGTAACTTGAGATTATGAATTTTTTTTTCTGCCTCATTTTACCCATTAAAATGCTTTGTTTTCTATTCAAAAACGAATGTGAAGGATTCATATATAATGAATTTTCCATGTTTTATAGGATTTGCAAACGTCTTCTCCTTTGTTGAATAAGTAAATATAAATTGAAGTTAATATGAATAACCGATTGAAATACTCCAACAAACATGTTCTTGCTGAATTTTCACTGATAACCTATTCCTGAATATAATGTACATAATGCTCCACTTGAACGACCCAGTAAACCGTTTAGCACAACAATCTTCAACGAATTCGAATGGTTACCTTGAACTTCTCCAGAATTGTTGACAGTTTAAACCAAGTAGGGGGAGTCAAAATGTAGCTGTTCAATTATATCAACAGCAGTCCTCAATGAACTGCCCCAACTAATAATGATTCCCCTCATCGCAACGTCTCAAGAATAGAACGACGTGTTGCTCACCCTAGAAAATTTGCTTCACCTTCAGATTCTACTCATTTAATAACCTTTATCCAACTATCATCTTCTCCTGATCACTTTTTTGCGTACAATATACCCAACTTATTAATCTTCTATTCAAGATCCCATGACCGAAAATAAAGAAAGTAAATTTGCCCCACTTCAGCAAGCATTTTCCTTCGGCATGCATTAACGACAGACTTCAATTTCCAGTTTGTTTACTCCTCCCGTGCAAATTGGCGGCGGATATGAAATGGCTGCTCGAAAATTCCATTCATTACGTTGGTAAAAATTACAATCACTCTCTCGTCCTCGTGGTCGACCGATGTGGCAGACAACAAAATGGCCTCGAGTCTGTGGCCTCAGTTGGAGATCGATAACTAGACCGGAGCCGCCCTGCCCTGGTGGTGGTGGTCCGACTGCGGCCTCCGATGATGAGTCCTTCCCTAAGAGGCAAAGACGTGATTCCGACTTAACTTGGATTCAATTTGTTGGTTGGACATCTTCTTGACTAATTTCATGTAAGTATAATTACGGTTTAGCTTTAATTTACCTACAGGATCCCGCATCGGTGAAGCGTTGTTAAACATCTATATTTAGAAAACACATAAGAATTTTTATTTTCTATTATCTTACCAAACTCTCCAAATCCATCTCTAGAGACGTCTGTGATGTCACCTTATTGCTTGAACTGCACGAATTAAAAATGCTTTCTTTCACACAAGGTAGGTATGTTTTACTATGCAGATCACAATTCTGTTTTTTAATGGCAGCATAATCTCTCATAATTTTCGTTTTTTTTCAATAAAAGATACGGTTATCATGTAATTTTTTGCCGATATAAGTCACTCCGAATATTCAACTGCTAGGGCGCTGGAATCTTCGCAATAATTCCCAATTGTATGTTGTTAATCTCTCAAACGGTATTTTGCAAATTTGGCTATGATATACAGAGTATAAAATCACCTCGCCTCATATCATGCTGTGAATTAAAACGATCAGATATTGCCTGGATCCACATGACAAATCAGAAAACCATAACATATGGAATACTAGTTGGAATTTGTGGGACCTTCAATTGTGCTCTTTATAGATCGATACACAGGGTGTTCCATTTGAAATTTAAAAAAATTCCTGCAAATTTTCAATATCAATATATGTGGGGCTGTGAAAATCTATGTTCCACAAATCAATTTCAGATATACCGTTGGGGATAGTTATCAATGTACAATATTATACCCTGAATAAATTCCAATGGAACCTGGCACAACTGGATAATTGTAAATCTTCGAGTGACGAATATTGGAAACAAAGATATGTCAAGTAAAATAACCGCTTTTTTTTTCGATGTGGAATTATTCGTTGCTCATGTAGAATTGAAAACACTGATGAAGAAAAGAGGGATTATTCGAGAAATTCCAGAGTGGTTCTGACGTGAATTCAGCAGCTTTTGCGTGCATGCTCGAATTCGTTGCAAAATTGGTCACCTATTCATGCATTGATAATGACATCAATTTCAGTCCCCTATGGAAATATTTGGTTTTTTTCCATATGGTCTTCTGCATAAATTTCCAATTCATAATTTCCAAATCATGTATTAGATTTCCAGTCGATCGTGAACACAATAACCTCTGGTGAAATTACTTGAAAACTCGATATTTTTATATAATGTTTGGGGCTTGATAACCAAGGTTGAATTCGTGGGTCGAAGGTTAGATGGTATTTAAATCAAGTTTCTGATTGAAGATCAGTTGATTTTTGCCAAAACAAATTTTGTTACCATGTTTCACCACCAATAATTATGAGATTTTTTTACAACATGTAAGGTTCACATTTTCTGAATTGTTTCGAACTTTCGTTCATCTTCAAACAACTGACCTGTGAGCTCTTAGTACAGGGTATTTATGCATATTCAGGTAAAAACGACATGATAATAAAAGTAACAGTTGAGGAATTCTTTCTGCACAGATATTGGAAGAGTCCATTCTTTAGAAATTATTGTGGTCATTTGGAAGCATAGCAAATTTGGGAATTACACGAATATGATGAGTCGTCCATTATTCCAAGAATATTTCTCTGCATTGATTTATAAATTTCAATAGACCTAAGATAGTTGAGGTTCATTTATTTTGATTATACGTGTAATCATTTCAGAATATCTATTGATGTAATTAAGTGGCCATTCTCAATGCGATGGGTTGCAACGATCGACTTGCTCTTATTTTCGATTTAATCTATTCGTTGTTCATGGTAGCTTGTCCATTGAAATTTATAAATTAGTGCAGAGAAAAATTTTTGGAATAATGACCAAACGGATTTGTGTAATTCCCGAAATTTAGATGCTTTCAAATGTTACCTACCCCCTAATAATTCCCAAAAAATTAATTTTTTCGAACCTCTGTAACCGACATATGTCTTCACCTGTCACTTTTATGATAACGTCGTTGCTTCCTGAATATGCATTAATACCCTCTAACATGTGCTCAGAGGTCAGTTGCCTGAAGATGAACGAAAGTTCGAAACTAATCAAAAAAATGTGAACCCTACATATTGTAAAACATCTCATGAATGTTGATATTGGAACACATAGTGATAAAAAAGTGTTTTATGATCAACTACCAATTAGTAACGGCTGAAACAGTTCAATATTTGATTAGTTATTGTGAGTGTCAATATTATTTTGTAGTATTGCTGAATTGAAAATATTGCACTATAATTGACTATGGAAACATTGATTCCATGCGATATCCAATTATTTCCACATTTCATCATTGCCTATCATCATACTGAAAACTCACTAAATATACTCATTTCATAATATTCATGAATGAACTGTATGAATTAACTCAATCAGTGTTAATACATTAATTAAGCTCGATGAATCCTCTGGATAGTCTGTACACATGATAGAGGGTTGCAATCTCAGGGGCGGTTCCATATTTCTCCATTTCTCAAATATTCGTTACTTTCCTTGTCATTGAACGTTGAATATCTTGGTGCATTCCAGGAAAAATTGAAATGAATAAGTTAATATTCCACAATGATTTAAGATTCCCGTCGTCAACATAAACAAGAAGATTTTTCATATTGACTTGACAGAAACATTATTCGTGCATTCTTTATGGTAATTCCTTTCAGTTAATCAGCGAGAAATAGTTCGAAGTAGAAGAAAATCATAATTCGAGAATATGTGACATATTCATATAAAACCGATCAGCAAAATCAATTCCTTTTGGAATTGTCAAACTTCATTCGAATCAATTCTGCTACGAATACCATAGTGAGATATGCACCAGCATATCTCAATTAAAACTCTTTTTTCAGTAACCAGCTTAATACATGGAACTAGCATCAGCTCTTTGTTCCTTCTCTGCAGGAATTTTCAGGTGGAATTCGTATGTGAAGGCACATCGTATGTTTCGTTGACAACACGTTGTCTGCAGTAGAAATTGAAACTTCGATCAAAGAACAGTAATCTTCTAAACCATCATTATATCTATCCCTTCATGAAAAAAATACCTATTTCTTCTCCCGAAACTCGTGAGAAACTGACCCAACGCAGCGGGAGTTGCCAGCCCCCTGCCACATAACGATAGGAGTAAGACAGGAGAAGAAATCCATTGTGAGATATCCAGCTCTGAACACAATGTTTCCGATGCTTCCATTCAGCTGAAAGATACCCGTCTGTTATTCTTTTATCTCCCTTCTTTTCTACTCCCCACGTTCCCTCCTGAATCGAAGTGCTTGACAATTTTCTTGCCCCATCCTTTGTGATGGCGTATCCGGACGACACCCTGAAATATTCTTGAAATTAAGTTAAATGATACTCCCGTTTATTAATGACTCTGTCCCATTTGACAAGATTGCCGGGACTCAATTTGGAAGAAGCACTTCTTACGGCTCGCAATGTGGAATAGGTTTCGTTTAATGGGAGGAGAGGACTAGAATTAAAGTCTTGCCTTCGGTATTCCGTATGAGGAATAGCTCTCACACGACGTGCTTGAGGTTGCGAATTGGAAAATTGGTAACCTATCGAATGAGTACATGGAGTGGTGTTCCTAATCGATTCATCGTCAGGTACGGAAAGGGCCCTGAATACATAAAATTTTAATGGCATAATTTTATTTGACTATTAAACGAGGATGCCTTTGTTTTGTATCCCTCGTTTTCCAGTCTAAACATTTACTCTTAAAAAATAAATCGGCAAAAGCACTGACATGGAATGCTTCTTTGGAGATTATTTGCTTAAATCTCTGTGAATTATTGTTTGAAATGTCTTCATAGTCGTTTTTTGGCCGGATCTATTGTTTTTGATGGGGATCATGTTTTTTTAGCCGGAATCAAGTCCTTCTTGTAGCAGAGCAACATTATTTCGGAATTTATCAACCATTACTTGTCCTACCGAAAGAATTTTATAATAATTAATCATGATTACTCGGAGGCTCAAGGAAGATTCAATTTGCTCATCCTTGAGATGTGCAAGAAAATGGAAGACATGTGTGTTTTCAATGTATAAGATGTTATAATAATAATTATATAAATAACGTCCTTTCGGTTCCTTCAATACTTCAATCTGTACTCCAAGATCTCTGAGAAAAGATAAAGATCAAGCGAGATGTTTGCTATGCCGTTTCGTAGGTTGGACATTTCTCAAAACTCTCCAATTTTCGGGATTTTGACAACGTTCAATGAATAACTAAATAATGATGTTGATATTTCCACTATATATCTTGCTTAATTCAAGAGATATTTGAGGGGGTGATTTTTCACTTGATATCAGATTCATGTATATTTTTCCAATCTTTTTATTTGCTTCATTTCTTACTCTTGTTTTAGATTTTGTTTTTCTGTTTGATAACTGTAAATTTCATTTCAATATGTAAGTACTGTGTTGGGTTGAAATACCTGATAGTATTCCCATGTTCTCTAATAAATGAATGAATAAAATTACTTTTCGCTTGTATTCGATATATTTTTCAGTCTTTATAATAAAGACTGAAGGTTCTGAAAGCCATTGAATCTTGCATGAGCAGTATTTTGCCCTGTAAGAGCCCACTTTCTGTATTGGAAGTCTACTTTATCAAAACTAACCGCCCATGTTGTGAGCAAAAAATGAATGAATCTTCACGGTATCATTTTAAATAAAGTACAGATTTGAATTCGTTCAGATTTTTATCTTTTTACAGCCTGGGATGATTTCCAAATTTCAAATGGGCATTCACGGAATCATTATGCCGATATTTTTCATTTAAGAATTTGATCTTCCTATTTGAGTAATTTTTTTCGGGAGCAATTCCGCAAAGAACAAGTCAGAGACTCAATATTTCTAGACCATGTTGTCGGCGGAGTACGAATTGATGACAGTTGTTTCACACGAAGTATATGTTTTCTTATATTACCAAAAAAAATAGGTATCCGTTCGAGCCGAAACTTCAGCTCCGGCGCCGTTGCGGTGCCGTTCGTACGGTCTGAAGTACACAGCATTAGTGGTAGAATGCACACATAAGTACAGCACCACAACGGCGTCGGGGCTTGAAAAACCGGATGTGTACACCGGACCCTATATCGTTATATTCCTAATCTGGTGATATTTGTATTCAGGCAATCAATATATTTTCATTATTATTAATCTCAACATCTCGATTACAATATACAGAGTATATATCTGAAGAACCAATAGAGTTGAAACGAACAACGAGAAAGCAATCACCAACAGCACCGATGAATATGAGCAATGATTGTGGATTGATTTCAACTTAGTTATATTTATCTTTGGTACAAGCCAAATATTCCATCCAATATTTGATAATGCAATTCTGAATTCATTACCAGAAATGTAAAACTAATACAATGCAGGAAGTTTGAAATTATTTGTAAGTTGTTTTAGAGTAATATCAGTTATTGTTGATCATGCAGGAAAGAAATGTAGCTAAAAAAACAGTTAAATTCAATCAAATTAACGAAACAAAATTCCGCTCTCAAATGATAAAAATCCCTCGATTAATAATGTGCTCTAGAATTTAAGGCCAGGAAAGCTCGTCAGAGTTGTACCCTACAAGTTTTTGCCCTTTTATGTGCTTGTTCTAAGGAACAAGCTCTGAAGAATAATAAGTGGTCCGTGAGTGCTCTTACTGTCGAAGGAAAGGACCTAGACTATTGGAATCTATTAATCGGAGTTTTATTAAGGCTACGTCCGCATAGGCAGTGGGCTCACTAAGCGCCTAGAGCTTAACGAGTCACTTAGCGAATAGCAAAGTAGCATAGTGAAACGAACCTTCTAGAATGTTAGTTTAACTATGCTACTTGCTAGGCTCTGGGCGCTTAGCAAGCCGCCTACCTATGCGCATGTGCGCCATATAGCTTGAAGTTGATATTCGACAACACTACACCAAATTCCAGTTGCACAAGGAATGATAAGGAAAAAATGTCGAACTGAGGCATTAAGAGCAAATAGGTAATACCTCAAATTTAACGGGGTGACTTTTGGAGGCCAGAGTTCGTTTTCTTCAGAATTTTTTTTGGTGCAAATGGTTGACAAAAAATCGTGAGAATGCGCAATGTTGCCACATTTTATATTCAAATCGAGAAAATTGAAACTAAAAGAAGTGGGAAATGGAAAGATAACTTACATTGCGCATTTTCACAAAATAATGAACTGTATCCCGAAAAAAATTTCACAAAAATATAATTCATTGAAGCCTGCAGAACGACACCCCCTTTTCCCATGAACGTCGTTGACAACGTTAAGCATGTAGACGCGTTCAGGTGCCTGGCCTTTTGATATTAATAAAGTTAAATAAAACTTAAATGTGGCTGTGTTGCCTAGCCATAATTTACAGCCACGTAGTATTGTTTGCTCTCAAAGCTCTTGACCTTACGTCAGTGCTTCAATATATATTTCAATAGATCAGACGCATTTTGTATTCAGTCACAGACATCTTGGGAGAATAAATAAAATCGAATCCATTGATTAAATTCTAACTTTCACTATAAACTTTTTGATATCAACTTTAGACTCAACAAAATTGATTTAAGGGTTAACATATGCAAGTTGGTACTAAAAGGAATCAAAGTGAGACTAAACATATTCAAATTGGGAATGATCAATTTCATATTGGTACCTTCAACATTTGTTCCTGTGTGAATTACAAATTTATGGGCTTTTTCAGTCTGAATTATGATCCTGCTGTAACTTTGGCGTTTTTCTTTTTTACGCATATGTTCTGGGGAACAGCGTGCTACCGTTTTGTCCAAATGTCTGTAATTTTCGAATTTTCGAAAAATGGTCTAAAAAGACTAGGAAGGACTCACTGATGACAAGTTCGTTGTCAAAATCGATTCTTTCCGGCAGACCGACGACAAGATAACTTTGGAACGGAGCAAGTGAGCGACTTCAACTTTCGAGTTTCCTGATATTTCTGGAACTATACAGCGATTGAATTAAAACTTGGCAATTTTGTTAGAATTCTTTTCTGGGAATGTTTTTTTTTCCGAATCATTTCATCATATTCGAACAAAATTCCACTCATATCAGTAATCCTAATCGATATAGAAGTTTAAATTTTTAGATATCAAAAGATCCAATCCACAGACCAACGAATGTTGTACCAATATAAAAAAATGATCATTCCCAATTTGAAATTGTTAAGTATTCGATTTCGATTGATTCTGTTCGATTTCATTATGAAGGTGGAGAGGTTGACATCGGTGAAGAAAATATAACTATCAGGATATTTTGTGTTCGAGAGTATTTTATAAGTTGAAGCCGAGAACTTTTTCCGATGAGCTGCGTTTTTCATGTGCAACTGTATACACTTGCGTGTTTCCCCTTGAGACAAAATATAGATTCCAGTTTAATAAACCATTGGGGTATATAGGAATTGCCAAAAGAACGTAGGCGTGTTAACGGTTAGACGAACCCTAAATACAACATGGATCAATGTATCAGGTCAAATGAAATCTGGCTTTCAACTCAGGAATATTCGGTGACCATTGACCCAAGTGACCGAAGTTCCATTTTCTTTTGGTAGATTGAAGGTGTGGCTTTCACAGATCTCATTTCGATCTACAAATAATTCTTTTCAGAACGATTTCTGTGGATCTACGAAGAACATATTACCCATAATATCCTGTCTATCGAATAAGGTGCCAGACAAAATGCCGATCTTTGACGAAAGGTGAAGCTTAGAGTATCGAACGAAAATTGATTATACTTGGTTGGAAACTAATTCTTAGAGACCCTTTTTTTATAATCTGGAATAACCAATTTCAGCGGAGTTGATCGTTGATAAGTGGATGATGAGTTAGAGCGTCCGCACACGGGTAGACCCGATAGGCTCGACGCGTTTCCAGCCTCGTCTCTCAATGCAGTTTCCTAGGCAATTCAAGCTAACGCCGCACACAGGTTGCACGATTCACGCGTAGGACGTCCGCACACGGGTCGATCCGATGTATTCGACGCGATCCAGTCTCGTCTCTCGAATCGGCTTCCCAAGCAATTCAAGGTGGCACCGTACACGGCTCGTTTCGAAACGTACGTTTGAGTTCAGTTCGCATGCCACGTTTCACGCGACTGACATGGAAGCAGAAAGTTCGAGAGGTTCGTACGTCGCTAGCTTTCCAATATAACGAAACGATATAAATATGATTTTTTATTATTTTCAACATGATTTTGAGGCTTATGCATAATCTGTCTTGAAATTGATCATATGATTTCATGTAATGATGGAATCTTTCTATTGATTGCCCGATTTCGTCCTCACGCAAGAAAAATACTCTGAGGGATACTGACTTCATAATTAAAATTGTGATTTCTTATTATCTTTACCTCCTCGAATGAATTGAACGCTGTCGCGGCACGAAAAAAAATAATTATATTATATTTTAAACTATGAAAACTAGAGAAAATCACGGCCGTTGAATGTGCTTGGACCAGTTCTTGAACAAATCGAAACTTATTATCCGAAATAACAATGATGCGTCATTTTTGAGCGCATGTACCAGGTAGCTCGATAACAGCGTGCTTATGTCCACAAGTCTGGTTTCTGGAATTTTCAGCCAAAAGCTTAAACAATTAATATCGACACATTTATGAAAAGTTTTGGGGTCAAAATCAATTCTGTCGACCCATCCGTCCTCTACCACGAAGATTTACAAAGGAAAAATGCCACCGATTTGAAATTTCCAGGCTAGAGAGCACATTTGAATGCGATGATTTTGCTTTGATGTCTCAAATAACTCGGGAAATACTGATTCGATCAAATGAAACTTAGAAGTTTGTTGTCAAATACCTTCGTGGAAATCATACCACAAGAAAAATGAAAAAATCAGGGATTTATATTCAAATATTCGAATCTCATTCCTAGCGATATCCCTTTATTTATATGTGATATTTGAAAATACTAGCGAAATGAAATCTCGAATGCATATATCGCTGAAATCATTAGATGGATAGTGATCAAATATTCTCTGTATTCAGGATCCAACTAAAGAATGATCAAACAGATAAATTGCAAATGACCAAAAATTCTTCATATGTGGGTCCTACCAAATCGTTCAAAACTATTTTCGATGCAAAATATCAGACTTCTGTGATGGAATAATTCACTCTCGTTTCCTGGGACATGCACCTAAAAGCTATCATCTAATGCGTAGATGCTCACCAAGTTTATAAGTCCAGCATTATTTTCCCAATATTTTCAAAACTTATGATCGGATCGAATTTAAATATAGTATTTGATAGAAAATGACATATTGAAGGTTCATTCAAAATTTCGTGGGAACCATATGAAAAGAAGAACGCCAAATCTTTCCATCAGAAAGTGAAGTTGCAATCGGCAGTGCCAACGTAAATAAATGACCACTTTGTTCAGGAATTTGAGCTATCACGTAACAGTTCCTCTTGTCAGTGCTTTTCTATATTTTTTTCGGAACAACCGGTATATCTCATTCAAAAATCAAACTACTGTGGAGCCATACGGAACACAGAGGAAGATAAATCATCATTTAACCAAATTTGAGTTCGATTCAATTTCAATTTCCAGAGATGTGATGCCACCATAATGAAACTCGATAACTTATGGGAAAAAATTGGGGATTAATTATCTGCAAAACTTCGTGAGGATCCTGTCAAAAAAAAATATTTTTTTCACTCCTGAAATTGAACATACGCGGAAAGGCTGATGAGTCCACTTCATGGCTTTTCTAGAGTTTTAGGTATGACCCAAGTTTCTCTTTGAAGTTGAGTGGATGGAAAACTACTGTCAGCGGCTTACCGAACACCCTATGTGTATATACCCTTTAATGAATGATCAGAACCTTCGGACGATAGCAATGAAATTAACTCGTAAGAATATCAACACTAATATTCTGCGCAACATCAACCTTGCAGAGGAGACTTTAAGAACTGAATATATGTATATACGTGTTGGGGGAATCCACTGTTCGATTCGTGAAACAACCTTCTAGAAAAGTTGTTGAAAGCAAGTTGGCGAATCACTTCGCATGTTCTAATTTAGTCCATAGGGTGCTTAAAGTTTTAGTCAGGAACTGTCTCAAACTTGGGTTCGACTCACTGACAAAGAACTTGAGATCAAATTCAATAATGTTTGGCCTTCTGACTTTCGGTGCTACTGACAGTTAAGATAATCGACGGATACCCGAATTTGTTCACATGAATTCAAAAATTTGTCTTGAGAATTTTCATATGAGGCGTGAATAAACAAATGAAAAGCGCGCAAACGCTCATGACTTCAGGTTGATTTTTTATGGTTTTTCATTGAAACGAGTTATTTTCTATTTTTTCCGAAAAGGATGTTGAATGTATGAAAATACGACATTTGAGTTCCTTAATGCTCCAAATCAGTCGAATGGTTTCGGAGTTACAGTCGTTTGAATTTTCGAGGGTTTTTCCTTCATTTCTCAGAAACTACTGATGGGATCGAATTTAAGCTTGGTGATTGGTGGTATAGAATACCCATAGTTTGATATAATCCTACGGTGTGCCAAGTGTTTCAGCTCGATCCAAAATTTATTGTTGGAATGTCTGGACGAAATATTTCGAATTCAGTTGTAATTTCTCATTTTCACCATTATTTTCTGGAATAATCAAGAAATACCGCCTTGGCAACCAATATAAACATGCGTTCCAAGGCTACTGCATTTACGTAATGGCTCTCCTAAAATTTAACCTTTCACTCTAATTGGCGAATAAAATTGAGAAAATTCGTTAGTCAGAGATGAGATGAATGAAAATACGTATTAACATTTCTTTTGAGCGGTAAGGCATGTGCCTCAACTTTTCCTATATATTTCAGATAATGAAGATAATGATAATGAATGCTTGCTGTTATCCAGCAAAGCAAAAAATCGATTTTTTCGCTGACAACATGGCAAACAGCCTGTAGCGGATATTATAAAATTATTCCGTAATCCTTAGCTGTTGTTGGTACTTACATGGGGGTAGTTGTTGAGATAATGTTAATCATTTAGGAACTTCCCATGTGACAATATTAATTTTAGCGATCCTGTTTTGATATGACGATCTGTTTACTTCCACCGTGTTCTCTTAAACTCAGTTTAGTTGTAGGTCCGCAGTGAACATGAAAATCCAACAGATTTGTAACAATTGCAAACAAATTCAGGGGCAGACTCATACATAATTCAGATGGGCTGTACCGTATGCAACGTGAAGTGAGACTATGAAGAACAGATAATAATTATCTGGTATAGTACATGAAGAATGAATATGCAATTTGGACTGCAGGTGTAAGTGACGAGAAAACAAATGAAGTTACCTCGTTATGTGCATTCTTTTCATAATGGAAATGCCTAGCTTCCAGATGCTATTTAGAGGAGTCTTTCAGCGTTGAGGGAAGACTATTTTATTTTTCATTAATTAAGGATGGAGATTTTTCAATGAAAGTGTCACGTCATGGGGCATATTCAATTTTTCCATGAATGAGTGAATTATAAGGAATTCGCAATCATATTCGTTTACGCATTTGCTTCTTGACTCCATCATTTTTCACTGTGAATACCAGTTCATGTTTTATTACGAACTTATTACTCAGGAAATTCTAGAAAAGTACGATTGGCAGATCGTAAACACAATGACTTCGGAAAGAAACAACTTAGAGACTCGATATTCGTAGAGTACGTAGGTCTGGATCGAAATTAGGAAGGCAAAATTCGAGGATAAGTAAATTCAAACTGAAATTTTGTACAAAAAATGAAGTTGAAGGCACGACAAACTTTTTTAGTTATGATGAATAGTCGTTGAAAATTGTGGAAAAAAATAAATTTTAATCTACTGAGAATATGATCCAAATGAGAAAAAAGTTTCTATTCAATATAGCACCAGCAGTTATCGAAATATAAGGGGAATAACTATAAAATTTCGAATAGCTATAACTCCTTAACCGTTTAGCCGATTTGGCCCATTAACAGACTCAACTGG
The DNA here is from genome assembly GCA_958510865.1 of Myrrha octodecimguttata. NCBI lineage: Eukaryota > Metazoa > Arthropoda > Insecta > Coleoptera > Coccinellidae > Myrrha > Myrrha octodecimguttata. Next base: position 40,412,424 of record OY294057.1, read on the forward strand.
CGTATTTTGATATGCGTCCTACTCTTAAAGTTTTAACTCACTAGCTTGCTCCTTATGACAGTTACCGTAAGCTCGGACGGCCGGATCAAATCGGTTTTGACACCGGATTCGACATCACTGAGTCCAACCTACGTTTAAGATCATTTTGGATAAAAAATCTCAAATTACAAACATTTGGACAAAACGATAGCATGCTGTCCCCTAGAACATGCGCGCAAAAATATGTTCGTTTTAAGCGCTGGTACCATACCAGTAATTTTCGAATTTCGCGCCGCAGATGATCTGATCTGATCAGTTGAAATATTTGTGTATGTATTCACAAATTTTGGAAATTCCATGAACAATTATTTCAGGAATTCCTCTAGTTTTTACGCGCTTGTTCTTGGAAACAGCGCATTATCATTTCGTCACGATGTCTGTAATTTTCTGCTTTTGAGCCGAAATTGAACTTGAACGATTTTTTTTATCTGATTAATGTAATGTATAAGCAGAATACTCAGATTTTTCTCGTGAACGTTATCAATGTTTTTACCTTTACCCTCTTCCTGTGATTATAGCGTGTAAAAGAGTTTTTTTTTTTTTTTGAGGAATACCAATTCGGTACGATTACTGTCTCCTCTCAAATGCCATTATTTTATTGAATGAATAATGTGATAATTTGAATAAATCCCATCATGCACCCCTTCTGCATAATCCGTTGATCCACGAGACTGCTCCAATAAATTTTCCGTTGAATTATAACCTCGTTTCGAACGGAAAATCATCAGCAAAGAAGTTTGAATGTGTTTACAAGTCGAGCTAGGGGACCGTTTTCTCCGAACTTCTCGGATCCGGGGGAAATGGAAAGTGCCTTCGCAAATCCAACAAATTAAAACTGTTCAAAACATATAAAATACGAAATTAATGTCGTACATCTATCTTGTCGGCCGACCGTTTTGTGTAGGAGACATGCAGAGGAAGGAGAACGGGTGAACCCTTTCAGCTCTTTGGTGGAACATGTATGATGATATCGCTGGAGAGATAGATGTGACTTTCAGGAATTCTTAGAGCTAGTGAATGCAAACATTCATTTCCAGAACCGACGCTCTTATCCCATAGTTGACGAAAACTATTTTTTTGATCCTCCAAATTGTTCCGCATAATACAGTGCGCGTCAAAATTATGGATCAAATTCACTTTCTCAAAAAAAAAAAAATTTGGCAACAAAATCCTGAAACAGGTCAATTTTTGTTTCACTCTTAGCAAATTTATATGCATTTTTGAAGTATTTTGTTGCACACTGTGTCATCCCCATCAACGCTCTAAATTCATTGAATAGAGAAAGTAAGTCATGTGGTTCTTTGTTGGCAAGGATTTTGTATCTTCTTTACAGGCGTGCAGATTTTTTTTTTTTTTTTAATTTGTTAGTTCAAAGAGGTTTTCAGTATGTACACTTTGTCATGGCTCATTTACTTTGGGACGATGGTACATGATTAAATTTGTCACGTAATGAAAGTCCACCATTACAGTTTTGTTCATGTACAACTTTACAGCCCTTTCAACCCCCTCACGTAAAAAATTGTTTTTTTCCATTAAAGGGTTCGTAGGGGTTGAAAGTTATGCATGAACAAAATTGTAATGGTCGACTTTCATTCGGTGACAAATTTCATCAGGTACCATCGCCTCAAAGTAAATAATGAGCCATGACAGAGTACACATACTGAAAACCTCTTTGAAGTAACTAATTTTTCAAAGAAAAAAATTTTTTTTTCCGCACGCATGTGAAGAAGATACAAAGACCCTGCTAAAAAAGTACCGCATGACTCACTTTTCTTATTCAAAAAATTTAGAGGGCTGATGGGGATGGCACAGGGTGCAACAAAAATCCTTCAAAAGTACATAAAAAATTCGGTAAAAGTGAAACAAAAATTGACCTGTTTCAGGTTTTTGTAGCCAAATATTTTTCTTCTGAGAAAATGAATTTGTTCCATAATTTTGACGCGCACTGTATATTCAAGCATTACTGAAGATCGATTTGGTTTGACAAATCTAGGTAACGACAATTCATGCCATTTAGTTAGAAGGGCGAAAATGAATATTTAGGTATTCTTTATCTCTACTAACCCCCAATGAAGAAGAATATCTATCCGAAGTTGAATACACATCTTGTTATTCTTGATGATGTATTACAGAATTTCATTGAATAGAAATCTTTCATAGTTTCGTATTCAGAAATAGTTTGAGCGTTAGATGGACTATTAGTTCGTATGGTTTAATATTCGTATAGCCAATAAGTATGGACTGAAAGAAATAATTCCGATTTAGGTAATCATAAGTATTAATATTTCCCTGGAATAAGTTCATGAGTATGTGACAAATATATGACTGTCAAATTCGATATTCATTATTACAGACGAAATTCATGAACAGTATTCATATGAAAGATGTATGAGGGGATCCAAAGTATCTGATAAAATTTATGAGGAACATCAATCGACTGTTCCGTAATTATTATTATTCTGGCTTCGAAATTACTTTTTGGTCTATGAAAGTCTCCTAGAGATAAATACTTAATCGCTCATTCTCATGTACACATATTTCATATTGTAATTGAATAGTTCCACAATTAAAGGTTCACTAGTTACTTCGCAGGTCCATAATTTAAAAATTCCATTGAGTTTTTCATAGATAGTAGCATCGGCCTTATCAGATTGTGGATTCAACTGAATTTATTGTATGGATTGACAAAGTGACCGTAGCGTTGTGACGAAAATGATTCCGAGAAGTACAACAATATTTTACAAATCAAGTTCCGCGTTTCAGGTGGAAAATTTCAGTGGGTGGTAGTAGGAAAGATTCGAAATCTTGTATTCTATGCATCTTGATATAACCATAGCAAGGAACTTCGTTGAAGAGATCGTTCTCGTTTCACGTTCGATAGAAATATAATAAGACAGGTCATCAGGGATGGCTATGAAATTACATGCCATATAATTCACCTTTTCATTGAACGATTTCGGTTCCTGCAAGTCTCCCTCTACCTAATCAATTCCCTTCCACGAACCAATTCATTATAGTCATCTAGCTTTCGAACACACTCGAATATAGGAATTGGTTCATGGAGAAGAAATATCTTCAGTCATTATAAACGAATAAAACTACCAGAACGAATATATGTCGATAAATCAACAAATATTTCACCTTAATTTGGTCAGAGCTAATCACCAAGAACATCTACACCGAAAAATTGTTGTGCAGGGAGTATGGTTACGGAAATTTCACGGTAATTACCGATCTTCAAACAACCTCACCTTGGTAGACCACAGGATAAGACTCTAGATACTCATTATCTGTTAAATATAATACTGCAGTAAAAAGCTACATACATCGTGCCATCTCTGAGGAGCTTCTCACAAATCCTAACCTTCGAGTGCAAAATATTTTGATATACGTGCCTGACGTTCATCCTATTATCCTATCCTACTGTAGTCTATTTACCAAATTTTGAACTGCGTTCCATAGTGAAAAGTGTGCATTCATATTTCTATTCGTGGAATTGTTATTAATATTCGACCGTGGTCGTGTGGCTTGGTCCAGCCTTTCAGAGCTGCAGCCAATACGATCTTTAAAGCTTTGGCTGACACATCGTGAGGATTCAGAAGTGGCTCCCCATATGTATAGTTCTTGGGCTAACCAGCACTGAACCTTTGCATACTATATCTTTGACTATTTCGTCATCTGCTGAAATGTCCAGAGGGCTGCTCTATTATTTTGATCCCGTTGTGGATCACTGCCCTTCAGTACTCTACTTTAAGAACCAGAAGATTTTTTGTCTGCCAGTATTTTCCCCCAGACCCTTTTCTCGATAGTTTCCTGTCCTTCTGATTTTCCTCAATACCGCTGTGACCCGGCACTCATAGGAAAGCCATCATATGGCCTCTAGTCAGATGCTTCTTGGTATTACAGCATTACTAGAATAGTAGAGGTCTTTGGATGGGTTACTTCAGCACTCTCAGTGTGGTCGGCTGTTCGCAAACGTTAATTTCAGAAATTTCATAGCAAATTTTTATGTCGAAAGATTTTGGTTCAGTAAACATTCCTGAATCAACTATTCTGAATAATTTTCCAATTTTTTTGTATCGCCGGCTATTCATGAGAACTGGAAAACTTAACATATTTTCAGATATTCTGAGGAATTTCGAAACTAGAAGAAGGTTGATATCCTTTCCGCCTGCGATCCGTTTCCATACCATTTTGCCTACAAAATGTCTACGGAACGTATACTGGAAGGTTGCGGAACGTATAGTGAGAATCAACTTCAACTTGGAACAAATACCCCTCCACAGGATGACAAAAAAACAGAAAACGAATGTTGACTTGTTGCGCTCAAGTTCAAGCCTGAAATGTCTGAAATGAGGGTAAGAAGAAGGAAAAATTATTCTTATTCCCTTATTCAACACATTATACTAAGCCCATTCGTTCCATGCGTCTGTGAGCGGTTGAATCTCAAATCTTCACGCCTAAGGGTTGAATTTGTTTGGATATAAATAAACTTTTTGGGATCACTTTGGATGAAAAACTGACATCAAATCAGTGCATAGCCACTATCTTATCCACTCAAAAGTAGATAATAGAGAAATGATGCACTGAATTGTTATTAGTAGTAATATCCCTATGACATTGATAATAGACGAGATAATTTTATGAAAATCGAAAGCTCGTTCCCTGGAAACAGCGTGAAGACTGAGAGCTGTTACTAAGCAACGAGCTTGAGAAATTCATCACAAAATCATCAGGAATTTGTCAATGTTTGAGAGATATTCGGTAGTAAATTTTTTAATAGTTGTCAAACTTAATAGTGTTGTCATAGTGATTGATAATCGCACTGAATGCAATTATCAGTGTGATGTTGACCTGATTGGTTGAAAGGGTTTCATATGGAACAAAACGACAACATTCGATTGGTGGTTGATGTTATCAAGAAATTCTCATCGAACAATCATGTGTTTCATATTGATGATATTGTAATTTCAGGATCAAATGCAATATTAAAGAATTTCTGATTTTTCATATAATGAAATTACTTCATCACATCTAATGATATTAGTAAAAACATTCGTTCAGAAATGTTTCGAGAACGTCAATAACCGAGGACAGCTGAGCTTTTTGCTCAACAATATTGTCGAAATAAGTTTTTCTCACAACTCGCAATAAATTGGGAAGATACTGAAGATTTCGTTAGTTGGTTACCAAATCGACATCGGTATCCATATCCACCAACCTGGGTCATAAATAGGAGTTCAGTCAAAGATGTGTTTTTTGAGGCACCCTGTATGAGTGAAACTAATAATTTCTTGTGAACATTAGTTTGAAGGGAGACAAAACTAGGTCAACATTTTCAATGTATTAAATCATCGTTAGAGATGAAGCGGTATTTCTCAAAAATAGAGGAAATGGCGATTAGGAGTCTTGGGACAGTACCAGAGCTCTACTCAGTTTTGGACGAATTTATGATTGCTCGTTGTGGTGAAATAGAAGTAGTTTAATTCGTAACAGTAATCGAGCAACCTTCCGTTTATTATAATATTTTCTAATTTTTAAAAACCCAATATACCGTTGATATCTAAAACAACTTAGAACCGAATGCGATGATATTATTGGAAATTTTCAGCAATTTTCTTTATATTAGAGGAACCACTGGTCGGAAATCATCCGGGTGAATTTTTTTAGGTTAAGTTATGCAACAGTAATCAACCTTCAGAGTTTCTTGAAAATTCGGTGGTAAGTTTTCGGGAAATATTTTTTTTCCCCCCGACCCGCCATCTAGAGCCCTTAGGGTACACTGATCCTGCTGAAAAGCTTGGAGGATCAACCCCGAGTGACACACAATTTTTCTACCAAGTTTCAAGGATTTCTGTTCAGTACTTTCAGAGAAAAGCCCCGGACAACGGACGGACGGATTTTTTTTATTCGTTCATTCAAATCTATATACTCCAAAACGTAAACTGTGAAATTTTCAGGAGGGGTTAAATTTTTTTTTTCGTTGGTCGATCACTAAGGTTCATTATTTGATTTTATCAAATAATAAACCGAAATCTATTTGGGGTTAATTCACTCGGTAAATATGTTTTAATTATTCCTCTGTAGATGTGTTGCAGTAAAAAGCATGACAAAATGTGAACTTCAACGGTTCGATATACCCCTCGGTTTGGGTGCCGCCAGCTGTTAACTCATTTCCAAATAGTCCGGCGACTATAAAGTTCAAGCCGTTATCACCAGACCGTACATTTCATTTCACTATCTAGTCATAAGGTATTGAAGTAATCTCCTTCAGCTGCTTCCCGTTGTTCTATTCATATAAAAAATAAACTCGAATTTGATAGTGTGGGGTTGGATTTCATATCGGTTTAAATGTTCAAGTTGAGTTGTTCTCTAATCGCTCCCTATACACCTGACCTATTATAAATAGTGAACTATTGTTCGGAGACAGGAGTATTTCCGGAATGCTCAAAGTTGTGTCTGCTGAGACCGTCAGACCAGGTGAAACATCTTCAGTGGCGACTCGTGCATTTGAATTGAGTTGGCTACCGTTATCATATTCGGAAGAATGCTGAAACTGTGCGCCATAGAATTATATGCATTTGTTTCAATACAAAAGAGTAGGTAGATGTGAAAGAATTGCACCACTTCTGTATATGCACTTTATACTATATAACTCAATCTAAGTTTTGTCACCGAATAGTTCCATTGAAGCCAACTCGTACAAAATGGATCGTTGCATCCGTATAGCATTGATAACAACAAGTCGAGATCAACATTAGGTTCTAGCAATACTGTAGTTCTTCCTTATTGCATGCAAAATCATGTTTTTTTTTCTGGATTTGGGCAAGTTTTTTTTGTTGAAGATGTTTGAAAGGATTATATGAAACTCTTTGAGACAATATCGTCCTTTTTTTCTTATGACTAAGAAAATTAGACTATATTATCTAACCAGTGTTTACCACACCTATGTCCTGGGTAAGGAGGAACACCTGTTGAGTAGTAAACTGTATCGCATTCGAAACATTTTTATGCAGTGCACTTTCTTTGATTGCGAAAGACTTGAATTGATGCGAAGAATTGCAGTATTAGCAGGCAGAATGGCCTTATGTCTTCTTCAGTGACGAGTCAGGATGCTCATAGAGATGGCTAAGCCATCAGTGACATCAATCTGTAGAGCGATGTGATATTGAGCAGAATTCATGAAAGAGACAATCATTTTTAGCATAGATGTTCAAGTTCTTGATTCAGAAGGTGAAGAAGAAGTACAATCATTTCCTGCTTTTCTTTCACAACGCGAGAGTAGTCACCATGTCATTTCTACAAATCAAATGGCCCCCCAGATCACCAGATTTATCTCCAAATGATTTCTTTCTTTGGGGATATCTGAAAAACTTATATGGGCAAAAACTTGATAGAAAAAACGATATTGATGAACTAAGGTTGAAAAAAAACGAACTTTGTGACAAAATAGCAAATATGCCGAATCTGCTCACGATATGAGATTATCTCTTCATAACAGATTTGGCTACTGTTTGACACAACAAGGTGGATTATTTGGATATTTGATTCGTTTTCCAATTTCTTACTATCGTAGAATTTATTTTATTCAAACCAGTTATGTCAAAAAACCTAAGTACTCATTTTCACGAAGGAAATTATTCGTGTCATTCATTGTGGCAAATAAATTTCTCTTCTTCAATGAAATGAAATTTTTGTATGTTTGGAGTTCGACTGTACGACTGGCAATTCTTACTTGGCTTGGATAGAGAAAATGAACAGTCGTTTATTCGATATGGCAAGACGCTGAGGTTTTTAATCTTCCACTGGCGGACAATATTCCCCACTCATCTAGATTGACGAAAAATTTCGCATAGTGCCGAGTGTCTTGGCCAGACCCGTATGTCTTTGTATCGTCTGGTGACGATTTTATTACGTTTCTTGTGGTGAATCACACAAACCGAGTGTCACGAAGCCTTAGCGGATGTTGTACAACCTGCAAATCACGCAGATACAGTGACGCGATATAGCAAAAGAAAGGATGAACATCATTCATATCGATCAAAGTATTCTGCACTCGAGGGTATAGGATTCATAAGATGCTATCAATAGATGGCGAACATTAAGTGGTCATTACTGCAGTTTCCGTCTAAAAGAGCCTAAGTATCTGAAATCCTTTTCAACGACTGCCAGAGGTAAGCCAGTCTGAGGATCGGTAAGGATCATGAAACTACAGTAACTACACCTTGGGAACCGCTTCATCGTTGTAGATGTTTTGGTTGATTGGATGACTAGCTCAGATTAAGGTGGAATGTTGAATTATCGATAGATATTCGTCCTCGTGATATTTTAATCTACCAGAATATGAAATGGAGCTTCTCCAATAATCTCCACTCTTAAATTCGTAACCTGTCAACAAGATAATCAGGAGTTGTCTAAGATAAAGGTGAGGGCCCATCGATCCGAAAACTTGAAGTCAATATTAATACCGCATCTCCTAATGACTTCCAAACTACCCCTAATACTCCAGTGCATCCCAATGGCTATGGACGTTGCATGTTTGCGAACACGCTCCCTTAAAGACATTAGGCGAATGGATGGCTTCTCATTTCCTATGCAATCAACTGGCAACAGGCCAAAACTGGAACCTGATGCACGGCGAACCCCGACCCCATGCAAATTTTGTTTTTCTAATCAATTTCGCCCGATATCAGATTATGTTTTCGCGGAATTCGATTTCCGGTTATTCCTGGGACGGAGACTCGTAGATCTGTGGTCGGTCATCTCGTTAGGTGGACGATATTCGATTTGAAAAGGGAAAAAACGTGGGACATTTTTTGGTCATCAGCTCCGAAACAGATCTTTATAAAACATGCCAGTAAGTTGGTTGTCGAAAGAAAAATAAAATTTCTGCGAATTTCTTGATGTTTATGTGTGAAGTCTATATTTTTTGTGTAGAATAATTTTCTTGGATGCAAATATTCTAAATCCATTAAGTGACGAGCTGTAAACTCTGCTATTTCAGTTAACACCAGCAATACACGTTTGTTTGAATGAAAAGATAAGGATTCTTGTTCTTGTGAATAATTTTCTTTCTTCGTTCTTATATTTTTTAAACAAGGGCATAACACAGGTGGAAAAGTAATTGATATATTTCTCGATATATTGTTTCCAAATCGTGTATTCATTAAGTTATTTCAAAATTTCTCCATAGGATTTTTATTCAGTTTCATTTTACGAATCGAATATAACGATTTAAATCAGAAAATTAAAGCCAGTCTCCATAAAAATAGGTCGACCTTAAAGTATTGTTGAAAACGGATAGGTGCTCACACTCTAGGGATATCATCCCTTGGTGAAATCATCAGGAAAATATGGATTAACAGGATTTGAACGATTTTATTTTTTCACGTTCTTGCTTTTAATGCAACGCTCTGTTTGAGATTTATTGTCATCTCATATATTTTATAAGAATGAATGCCGGCAATCATACAGTAGAAACACTTGAGGTACCTACTCCTATTTCATCTTATTAGATATTTGAATCACACTGAATATTGAAAGTTTCACTGATTTCATTATAATGCTTTAACTATAGTTTTTTTTTTCAGTTCCCTGATTCATTGTGCTTTTGTAGTTTCTTTCCTTATTTTCTAGGAATATAGTAATTTTCATCAAACCATACGGCACGCTTATAGTGTTTTTGGGTATTTTGAGTACCCACACCATTCTCCTCTGTAGTAAAGCCGCTAGCATTTTGAAATATGGAACTACGGTTGCAGAATTAAGTAAGAAATCATTTAAACATCTACCATCTTTTCAACTATAAACCGCTAGATTTCAGTGAGTTTCGTTGATATTTATTAATGATTTTCGAACTTTCCTTCTGCAAACCAACCGGCATTTACATCCTCATGAAACAGCATCTCATTCTTACATACAGTTTATATATGATGAGCACATCAGATTCTTTTCAATATGAAAACCAAGTGTCCTTGGGCATAATGAGCTTCTAGTTGTAGTAGGGGAGCCCATTATCCTCAACAAGGAGCAATTCAAGCGTCTTGGAGACTTAGTGGATTCTGATGCTTAGATGATAGGATGAAAAAAATGTTGTATAATGTATACCTGACCATGGGTGGGGGAAGCGACTACATCTCTTCAGAAATGTGAAAAAACACTGTTACATGCACATATTCGAGCGCTTCAGATATTTCCTAAGCTATGATCATAGCCACAATGATTCCGTTATATGAAAAAAACCCAGTAAAGAGTATTTACGCGTTTGTTCACATTCGAAGCCATTTGCTAAATAGTCCGGTCAATTTAAACAGTTGAAATAAAAAAAATTCCGACAGAGCCAAATCTTCGTAGAGACCTTAGGTTTACCACAAGGAATAAAGTGTCAAAAGTCCCAATCAGTCTCGTGTGCGCTAAGGGACTTATTCGGGGCCCAAGGTCAAAATTTTAGGTTTTTTGGACTATTCTCGAAAACGGTAAGTTTTATCGGAAAAGTACCTCATAGCAAAGTTGTATATCTTAAAATTCTCTTTAAAAATGGTTCTCATGATTTTTTCTCTAAGACCCACTATTTCCCAGATATTGCGCTTGTAAGAATCACGTTCTACATAATATGCACACCACCTGTGAGGTAGTGTACTCGGAGCGTTTTTTTTTAACGTGGTATCCCCGGTAGGCCTATTCCACGAACCTTTATGACGTTAGTTTCAGGAACAATAATAATTTCATAGTATGAAGATTATTGATATGGGTTACTGAGTTTAACTGTCGTTCTAACTTTTTTTATTACTTTAATCTGACTCATACTCTTCATATTCAACTTCAACAATCATGTTTTCTTCAATTTCTTCTTATTCTCCTTTTTCTCCTTGTTGTCCCTTCATCAAAATCACATGAATCTTCCTCTCCTGTATTTAATTTTAATTTAACATTTGAGCAAGAGACACCTTGGCAATTGGTACACGCTGGAGAACACTGCAACCCTACTTTTTTACAGCCACATTTGGCTCTTGTAACGTTACAAAACGCTCCACTGTCGATTTCAGTTTCCATCGCGAAAAAACGTCATAATATTAATTTCAATTCCGATCTCAAGCAAAAACGCCTTACTGAGATTATACGATCGGTCGCTGGAAAACGCACTTCGCTTTGACAGTTGAGTGTGTGTTTCGCATGCGCGCCCCTAATTCGGTCTAGCCGATGGAAAATTCTTTCTTTTTCGTGCATAAGAGGTTGGAGAGTAAACACCTTGCTAGAGTTTAACGAATAAACGAACTTCGTAATCCATTAACATCGTGGAATTTTGAAGTTTTATTGTTTCTTATAAGACGTCTATTCAAAAGGCGGTAAGTACAACGTATATCCCGACCAATATTTTTACTCTTGTGAATGCCAAATTTTGATTTCTGATTCATTTCATTCCATGCAGGTTACACCGCTTAACATTTTCCTTTGTATAATATTGTGCATTTGATTTCTTATCTCGTTCTTATTATCGAATAACGTGCTCTTATTCCTGAGTTCTAGATATTTCATCTCGTATTTATTAACTTGTAAATTGTTGCAATAACGTCTAGAGTCGTTGGGAATGAGATCACGTGTTACAAGCACTATCTTATAGTTTTTAAATTTGCAGTCTTTGTACCGGGGCTACTGCTCACTAAATCATCTTTGTACCGGGGCTGTTGGCCACTTAAACATCTTTGTACCGAGCTATCGACTGCTGGATTACCTTTTTACTGGGACTAATGCCCATTCGAACATCCTACTACCGGACCCAAGGTTTAACTGGATCATCTTAATACTGGAAGCAATCATTGTTGGAATACCTTTATTCCGAAGCTAATTATTACTGGAACATCTTGATTCTGGACTTTATTCTGGTTGGAATCTCTTGAAACTAGACTTCCTGCATAGTACCTGTATTTTGGAGGATCATACCACCGGATCCTTACCTTTAAGATAAGTGCTTCTTCGAATCGCGGATCTCAGATTCATTGTACCTAATTTTGTGTTTGTAAATAGCAATTTTAATTGTAAAGTTGAAATAAATAGATAGGGAGTAAGAGGTTGCATCATTACCACCAGATTAACGATTAGGGATACATTCAGGAGTTAATTTAATTTCACTGGCGCAGGTAACGTGGGGCCACGAGTAACTTTTTTTTTGAGTAACATTTTTCCCTGAGTGTGTCTTTTTCGTTTTTCTGGTTGTGAAGGTGACTTCGTTATGAGTCTGAGCTCCGAGATTGAATGTTAGATATTACCATCTTTTCGACTTTTACCTTATCGTTATCTTGTATTTGTATTGTCTGAATAACTGAATCATGAATCCCGATAACTTTATGTCTCATGAATTGAAATATGTACTTCAGTCTCGATACCTTTAAAGCTTGGTAGGCCTGGTTGATGGCGGGCTTAGTTTTGGAGCCATCATACGCTTGGGAAGCTGACCATCGACTATCTGATGGGTCAAAGCAATTATTGTCGTCGGTTTATTGGTGAACGATTGTAGTGTGTTCGTGTGATGGTAATTTGTTGTTTGTAGTATGTCTGTCTAGCAAGGTGTATGAAAGTTATCGCATCCACCAAAAAAAGGATTATTTTGTTTCTTGTTATGTGTGACGAAGGCAGTTATGTTTTTGGATGGAGGTGATGATTGGTCGTTTTTTTGTGTATCCAAATTTCCTAATACCTTTTCTCCTTTTCCTATTTTAAGGCAAGTGTCGGTCTGTCTGGTGCAAATATTTATTAGTTTTTTTCTTTTTGGTTTACATGTCGATTTCGTGAAGATGGCGATTAATCTTTCGAGTTTAACGCAGCTATGCAGTGCCTTGAATGGAAATTTGAGCGTAGTCTGCGGTTTACTTTGAAGTTTTCTCGGGCCTTCGATTCGACAATTACCGTATCATTTTCCTTACCGTGTCTTACGACAATTACCGTATCTTATCGTGTCTAATGACAATTTATCTAATGCCGGTTGGCAAATACCGTATCTTTTGTGTCTCGGACACCTATCGTATCTTATGCCTGTGGGCATCTTATCTTTTAATATTTTGAAGTTTAGAACGGCTATGCAGTATCTTGATTGAAAATTTGGCGTAGTTAGCGATTTACTTTGAAGTTTTCTTTAATCTGTGAGTCTCACAACGTATCTTTTAATATTTTGAAGTTTAGAGCGACTATGCAGTATCTTGATTGAAAATTTGGCGTAGTTAGCGATTTACTTTGAAGTTTTCTTTGATCTGTGAGTCTCATAGAGATTATTTTTCTTGCATTTTTGGATGCAGTTATTATTTGTACCAACGGGCGGACACTTCTCTTTCTCTTTCCTTACCTGTTGTTTGTATCCATCCCTATTACCTATTCTCTATTACCTATTTCCTATTATCTATCCCTATTACCTATTATCTATCCCTATTACCTATTTCTATTACCTATTTCCGCTTCCTTATATCGAACCTACTTTGCGATTTGTAATCGCTGGCGCCCAATCTTATCTTTTCTTTCCTACGTATTTCCGGGAGTGTTTTTCCAATTTATTATCTACTTGAATTATTTTCGCATATTGGGGATCGCTTTCTAGGAGAGGCCTGCTTGGGGAGTGATCACTGATACATATTTAACATCTTCCGTCAGATGAATTAGTTTTAAATACCTCTTGATATTATTGGTTACATCATTTACACATACATCTCTAACACCTTCAGTGAGATTAATTAATTAGCTTCAAATTTCGAGCTTTGAAACTTGGAAAACCACCTCGGGATATCAATAGTACCTTGCCTGATAATATGTTTTTTTTTCTCCTCGATTCCTTCCTTCCTTTCCACGGTTTCCTAACAGTTTTGTTTTTTTTATCTGCATCGTGCCACTTGTTAAACTTCATTGCTCCGGAAAGAAACATCTTTATCTTCACTACTGCTGCCTACCGTTTATAACTTTGTCGATTTTGAGTACCTCAGTCTGGATGATTTCGGGATTTGATTCGTGTAAACTACCTTACCTGTCGATTAGTCGATACCTATCTTTTCTTATATCTACACGTCTTGACTCCTAATTTTATCTACCGACTTCTTACCTGAACGACGATTTTTACCTTACATTTTTCTGTAACTTTAACATTGTCTTTTGAGTTTTGTTTCTCTTTGATTGCCGTATGAATTTCATGTGAATTTATGTTTGTTTCAGTTATGCTGTGTGACCTGCAAGATTAATTTCCCTTTCACCCATTTGACTTAACTTTCAATTTGGCATTTAACGTTAAAGAACTTTATTTTCCTCATAGTAACTATTCTATTTTTCAAAATTAATCGAAACCTATTGGCTTTACATTCTTCTAAAAAAATTTCTTCAAAATTTTTTTTTCCTGGTAAGTGGTGTGTGTAACGTTACAAAACGCTCCACTGTCGATTTCAGTTTCCATCGCGAAAAAACGTCATAATATTAATTTCAATTCCGATCTCAAGCAAAAACGCCTTACTGAGATTATACGATCGGTCGCTGGAAAACGCACTTCGCTTTGACAGTTGAGTGTGTGTTTCGCATGCGCGCCCCTAATTCGGTCTAGCCGATGGAAAATTCTTTCTTTTTCGTGCATAAGAGGTTGGAGAGTAAACACCTTGCTAGAGTTTAACGAATAAACGAACTTCGTAATCCATTAACATCGTGGAATTTTGAAGTTTTATTGTTTCTTATAAGACGTCTATTCAAAAGGCGGTAAGTACAACGTATATCCCGACCAATATTTTTACTCTTGTGAATGCCAAATTTTGATTTCTGATTCATTTCATTCCATGCAGGTTACACCGCTTAACATTTTCCTTTGTATAATATTGTGCATTTGATTTCTTATCTCGTTCTTATTATCGAATAACGTGCTCTTATTCCTGAGTTCTAGATATTTCATCTCGTATTTATTAACTTGTAAATTGTTGCAATAACGTCTAGAGTCGTTGGGAATGAGATCACGTGTTACAAGCACTATCTTATAGTTTTTAAATTTGCAGTCTTTGTACCGGGGCTACTGCTCACTAAATCATCTTTGTACCGGGGCTGTTGGCCACTTAAACATCTTTGTACCGAGCTATCGACTGCTGGATTACCTTTTTACTGGGACTAATGCCCATTCGAACATCCTACTACCGGACCCAAGGTTTAACTGGATCATCTTAATACTGGAAGCAATCATTGTTGGAATACCTTTATTCCGAAGCTAATTATTACTGGAACATCTTGATTCTGGACTTTATTCTGGTTGGAATCTCTTGAAACTAGACTTCCTGCATAGTACCTGTATTTTGGAGGATCATACCACCGGATCCTTACCTTTAAGATAAGTGCTTCTTCGAATCGCGGATCTCAGATTCATTGTACCTAATTTTGTGTTTGTAAATAGCAATTTTAATTGTAAAGTTGAAATAAATAGATAGGGAGTAAGAGGTTGCATCATTACCACCAGATTAACGATTAGGGATACATTCAGGAGTTAATTTGATTTCACTCTACAACCTTTCTTGCAATTGCACAAAATAGTGTTACGATAGCTATATACGGGGCTCTCGTGTTTTTTGACCTCTCCAGGGCTTTCGATTGGTTCAATTTCGACTTTCTGGTTAGAAATTTAAAATGTCTGGGTTTTTAGGTGTGTTTGTGCAGTGGTTGAGAAAATACTCAACAAATTGGAGAATGAGACTTAGATTTAGAATATCATGTCTGAATTTTACGCACTTGTTCTAGGGAACAGCGTGTTATAACTTTGTCACGATGTCTGTAATTTTCGAATTTTGAGCCGACGAAAGTCTCAACCGATTGGGTTTAACTCCCTGAATAAGAATCCGTGGTCAAACTCAAATCTGTCAGTCCATCCGTCCGGCCGTATGTGCTTTAGCTTTCGAAGGAAAAGACTTAGCGACTTGAAATTCTCAGATGAGGAGTTAGGCTCATTTGAAGATTCCTCAATATCTCATGTATTGACTCGATCAAAATGAAACTTCATAAACCGTTTCGGAATACTAACGCGCAACTTGGACCAAAATGTCGTGTGAATTCAATTGTCAAAAAATGAAAAAAAAATGTATTCCAAAATTTTTCAAATTTCTGATGAAATTTTTTTTTCCGCTGAAAATATTGATTAGATTTCAATGAGATTCGGTACAAACCTCGGAGTCCATATTCAACAACAATGCTTCAAATTTCAATTCGATCCGATTTTTACTTTCGGAGATATAAGGAAAAAAATTGTGCCAAATTTCGTTGTTATTTGGAGTTTTAACATTATTTCCGCAATGTCTCAAGAAGTACAAATGCAATCAGATTGAAACTTCGCAATCAGGTGGAGATTATCAACATGGAGCAAGGTGCAAAATTTCGTGTTGAAATAATAGTTTGAATTTGAAAAAGCGCGTAAAAGCTCCTAACCTCACGTCGGTGCTTTTCTAGGTTTTTTATTGTAATCCTGGTGTCCTTCAGAGATTTATCTTGGTACTATTTTATTCCTCCACTTTGTAAATGATCTGCCAGATCATATTGGTCCAGAAGTAATGGCAATGGTTGTTGACGATACGTCTCTGATCGTTTCGGCGGACATCTTTGCGGATATCATAAAAGGCCTGGAATATTTTCTGAAAACACAGCAAATTTCACACAAGGGTTTATTATTTTCTCAGTTGAATAACCCAATATACCGTTGATATCTAAAACAACTCGGAACAGAATGCAATGATTCATTTTCAATATTAGGTTAAGTTATGCAACAGTAATCAACGTTCAGAGTTTCATGGAAATTAGGAAATGAGTTTTCGAGAAATAATTTTTTTTTCCTCCCAACCCCCCCATGTAGAGCCCTTAGGGTATACCGATCTTGCTCAAAAGCTTGGAGGATCAACCCCGAGTGACACACGATTTTTCTACTAAATTTCAAGGATTTCCATTTAGTACTTCCAGAGAAAAGCCCCGGACAACGGACGAAGGACGGACGGATTTTGGTTTATTATTTGATAAATTCATAAAATAAACCTTAGTTATCGACCAACGAAAAAAAACTGTTAAGCCCCCCTGAAAATTTCACAGTTTACGTTTCGGAGTATGTAGGTTTGAATGAACGAATAAAAAAAATCCGTCCGTCCGCCGTCCGTTGTCCGGGGCTTTTCTCTGGAAGTACTGAACGGAAATCCTTGAAACTTGGTAGAAAAATTGTGTGTTACTTGGGGTTGATCTTCCAAGCTTTTCAGCAGGATCGGTGTACCCTAAGGTGTCCAAATGGGGGGTTATGGGGAAAAAAAATTATTTCTCGAAAACTTACCACCGAATTTTCATGAAACTCTAAACGTTGATTACTCTTGCATAACTAAACCTAAAAAATTTTACCCGGATGATTTCGGACCAGTGGTTCCTGAAATACAGGGTCTTTCACGAGGAACCTCACCCATATTTATACGGGAAACTACTGAACGTATTTTCATGAAATTCAGCACTTATAAGTATTTCACGATGCTGATGAAATCTAAAATATTTTCAAGGCATGAGCACCTCCGGTTTTTCCGGAAATGACGTCAACTTCCGTTTTTCAAATTAGAACACCATTTTTTTATTGCAGAAATAGATTCCTTAGAAAATTTCAATTTATTTTGATGTAACATTTTTCAATTTTGGTTGGAAAATTCTCTCTGAGCGGAAAAATTCGAAAAAAAAAATCGAAAATAGAGCTCCGCTGAAACAAGAATAACTTCGAGGTTTTCGGATGGAAAATTTTCATTTTTGGGATTTTTCAAGATGTAAGATTGATGTATCCACTTTAAAAATCGAAATCGCGATTCATGATACAGGGGGTGAAAAAATCGCTTTCAAAGTTAGGGATGACAAAATCGTGAAAAATCAATTTTTTCAAATTAGAACCCCATTTTTTTATGGCAGATATTGAATCTACGTTAAAAAATAATGTGAGTGTGTGCATCACACCCTTGCCCTAAGGGCCAATTGCACCGTTTTCGTCTTAAGCTACAGTTAGTTAAGCAACGATAAACTTATTAAACTCTGCTTTAAATATTCGGCTTGCACCGAAGCTGAATGTAACTAGATTAAAATTAATCTACAAATCTGGTTACTTTCTCATGAATTGGTACTTGTGACTAGCTTCATGTTGTTTATTTTAACCCTAATTGAAGAAATATTTTAATTCAAAAGATGAAACCCATTATTATGAGTTACTACTACCATATTTCCATAAGTTATGAAAAATCAAGATGCATCTATTGAAAAACCCAACGAAAAAATATATATGACAGACTTTATAGCTTCCATAAAAATATTGCATGTAATGTTCCTGACTTGTATATTATCATTAAGACTATAGGGATCTCTTACCACACACCTGTGCTCTTACCTCTGCATCAGGCTTTAAACCTTATTCAAATTTATAGTCATATACTCAAGTAAACTCATATTTTGTAATATCTCAAGATTTAAGTTTCTGCATGGAATTACAATCCTGGCGTTTGTAAGATGAATAAATGAATAGTATTGATTTATCCGAAACAACTTTCCGATAAGGAACACCTGAGAGTAGACTTTCTATTAAATTATTTTGTTTGTAATAAGTATATTATGAATTGAGTTAATTTTTGGTTGAAGATAATGAAAACTCTGATGTGGATCCGTAGACTAAAAAGTATTCTATATAAATATTGAAGTATCATGGATGGATTGACAAAAGTGTACGTTTGAAGATTGTCTAACACAAGGATGCAATTTCTTTCACATTAATTCGTTTGTAGTTATATTTTGAGTCCAATTAATATATAATAGAGGATAATGATAGCACAGAGACAGCACCTGCACAATAATGAAGAAGTACATGATAGCTTTCCACGTAATATATCACTGAATGAAATAGTACTGAAGAATCTTCATGAAACTATGTTTTCTCATTCCAAATATGTCTTCGATTTCATTCTGCTATTCGCTCTTGGAAATAAATGAGCATATCATTGTAACTTTTTCATTTCAAATAGTTGAAGGCTTATAGAAATACCATTAACTTTACGAACTCAATGGAAATACTGGTGTTAATTCTTCATGCTTTAAAACATACGAATCAATGCCTACTGATGCCAGTTTCTCCCTATATCATTTTTCATAAATATCATCTGAAAATCAACCACTTTTAATCAAAATTTGATTATCAACTCGTAGGAATTCTCCATGTCCAATGTAAACAAAAAAAAACGTAAACAATTTGGAGGTTACGTCCAGAAAAATGTCAAACTTGTACGAAATCGCTCGAAAGTAGGGTTAGATTCCGAACCTTACCATTAATCCTTCTTTTAAACCCCCAAATTCGTAGGCTTAAATATAACAGTCTGTTAAGGCCATTTAACGAGGATTACGTGACGGTGCAAGATAATTTTGTACCAAAACCTTGCTTATGGACCTAATCTATGGTTTTGTAATACGGTGCAATTGGCCCTAAAATGGATATTTTCTGAGTTATTCACAAAAAACTGTTTTTCGTCTTGAATTTTCAGCTATTTCTTTTCCCTTCACGCCAAAAAGATGAAATTTTCAGGAACTGTTATTTGAACCATGTTGTAGATTTTTCACCCCTTCTTGAAACCGACTTCAAGTTACTATTAGGAGAACCATGGCAAACCCTCGCAGTTATAACTAGAGAAGATGCTCAAAGTTTTGACCGTTAATTTCTAGACATTTATTTATACGTCTCAGGAATGCTTCGTGCGTTGCTCTTCTTATTTCATCGGGAGGAAGAGATCTGCAAAAGTGTTTAAAAACCAAATTGAGTTTCAAAACTATGAATCTAAAAATCTAAACAAACCTGAACGCATTTCTGACTCGTTCTATGCAGTCTTCTTTATCAGTCAGGGGAGTTGAGTAGACAATATTTTTTATCCTACCCCAAACATAATAGTCTAAAGGAGTTAAATCGGGAGAACGTGGTGGCCAAAGATGTGGATCATTGTTCGCCAACCATCGATCTTCAAATAGCCTGTAGAGGATATTTGACACATTGAGTGAATTGTGTGGAGGCGCGCCATCTTGTTGATACCATAAGTCATTATGGTTCTGTACTAGCGGCACAATTATTTGAGTCAATATGTCAGAATATCTATCTCCTAAGGGAGAACATTCTTTGAATAATGCAAACATGTGTAGTGTTCTATCTTACCAGTTAAAGTCCCATCATAAATGTGAACATCGAGAATTGCATTATTTTTGATGGCGCAAAAAACATTGAAACTCCAGGTCTCTTGAAAGTTCCATTGTCTGAAGTGGTGGTTATTCTCTTCATCCCAATAACGACTGTTATGCCTATTGAAAGAACCATTCTTTGTGAATTTAGATTCATCTGTCCAAATTATACAGTCCAAAAAGTTTTCATTCTCTTGAAATCGAATCATCATAGCTTCGCAAAACTCTGTTCTCCTGACGAAATCAGTTTCCTTCAAATGCTGTACCCTATTGAATTTATATGGGTGCATTTTATGTTTTTTTAATATCCTCCAAACACTCGATTGAGATAATCCCAGATCAATCTCGGCATCTTTGAGAGAATTTTGAGGATTCACACGAAAATATGCAAGAACTGTAATTTCGTTGTTCTCATCTTCTACTACACTTTTTTCTCTGTGTGTAGTTTTCTTAACGAAAGATCCGACATTTCTCAAGTTTGTCATGGTTCTGTTAATGGTATCTCTCGTTGGTCTGGGTCGGTCAGGAAACCTCTCAATGAACAGTCGAATCGTTCAATCTACAACTTTATTACATTCTCCATGAAGTAGAATGAGATTTAAATAATCTTCATTGGTAAAATTAGGCATAGTGATCGATTTTATAACTTAATACGAATTATCACCAAACTAATAGTAAACACAAAATGCTACTGAATAAAGAGGAATTTGGCAGATGCAATTAATGATATCTATCATTAAAAAAAATGATGTAAAACATGGTAAGTTTTTGCATATGGTTCATAAGGAATTATTTATTTATCACTGGAGAGAAAACCGATGGCCGATTAGTTGAAATAAAGAGGTTTCCGATACAAATTCGAATCCAAATTCGCCATCTATTTAGGAACAACCTGTAACTTTTTTTTCTTGCATATAAGGGTAGTAAAATCTAAAACATGGTTTAAGTAACAGTTCCTGAAAATGTCATCTTTTTGGCGTGAAGGGAAAAGAAATAGCTGAAAATTCAAGACCGGCAATCATACAGTAGAAACACTTGAGGTACCTACTCCTATTTCATCTTATTAGATATTTGAATCACACTGAATATTGAAAGTTTCACTGATTTCATTATAATGCTTTAACTATAGTTTTTTTTTTCAGTTCCCTGATTCATTGTGCTTTTGTAGTTTCTTTCCTTATTTTCTAGGAATATAGTAATTTTCATCAAACCATACGGCACGCTTATAGTGTTTTTGGGTATTTTGAGTACCCACACCATTCTCCTCTGTAGTAAAGCCGCTAGCATTTTGAAATATGGAACTACGGTTGCAGAATTAAGTAAGAAATCATTTAAACATCTACCATCTTTTCAACTATAAACCGCTAGATTTCAGTGAGTTTCGTTGATATTTATTAATGATTTTCGAACTTTCCTTCTGCAAACCAACCGGCATTTACATCCTCATGAAACAGCATCTCATTCTTACATACAGTTTATATATGATGAGCACATCAGATTTTTTTCAATATGAAAACCAAGTGTCCTTGGGCATATGAGCTTCTAGTTGTAGTAGGGGAGCCCATTATCCTCAACAAGGAGCAATTCAAGCATCTTGGAGACTTAGTGGATTCTGATGCTTAGATGATAGGATGAAAAAAATGTTGTATAATGTATACCTGACCATGGGTGGGGGAAGCGACTACATCTCTTCAGAAATGTGAAAAAACACTGTTACATGCACATATTCGAGCGCTTCAGATATTTCCTAAGCTATGATCATAGCCACAATGATTCCGTTATATGAAAAAAACCCAGTAAAGAGTATTTACGCGTTTGTTCACATTCGAAGCCATTTGCTAAATAGTCCGGTCAATTTAAACAGTTGAAATAAAAAAAATTCCGACAGAGCCAAATCTTCGTAGAGACCTTAGGTTTACCACAAGGAATAAAGTGTCAAAAGTCCCAATCAGTCTCGTGTGCGCTAAGGGACTTATTCGGGGCCCAAGGTCAAAATTTTAGGTTTTTTGGACTATTCTCGAAAACGGTAAGTTTTATCGGAAAAGTACCTCATAGCAAAGTTGTATATCTTAAAATTCTCTTTAAAAATGGTTCTCATGATTTTTTCTCTAAGACCCACTATTTCCCAGATATTGCGCTTGTAAGAATCACGTTCTACATAATATGCACACCACCTGTGAGGTAGTGTACTCGGAGCGTTTTTTTTTAACGTGGTATCCCCGGTAGGCCTATTCCACGAACCTTTATGACGTTAGTTTCAGGAACAATAATAATTTCATAGTATGAAGATTATTGATATGGGTTACTGAGTTTAACTGTCGTTCTAACTTTTTTTATTACTGACTCATACTCTTCATATTCAACTTCAATAATCATGTTTTCTTCAATTTCTTCTTATTCTCCTTTTTCTCCTTGTTGTCTCTTCATCAAAATCACATGAATCTTCCTCTCCTGTATTTAATTTTAATTTAACATTTGAGCAAGAGACACCTTGGCAATTGGTACACGCTGGAGAACACTGCAACCCTACTTTTTTACAGCCACATTTGGCTCTACAACCTTTCTTGCAATTGCACAAAATAGTGTTACGATAGCTATATACGGGGCTCTCGTGTTTTTTGACCTCTCCAGGGCTTTCGATTGGTTCAATTTCGACTTTCTGGTTAGAAATTTAAAATGTCTGGGTTTTTAGGTGTGTTTGTGCAGTGGTTGAGAAAATACTCAACAAATTGGAGAATGAGACTTAGATTTAGAATATCATGTCTGAATTTTACGCACTTGTTCTAGGGAACAGCGTGTTATAACTTTGTCACGATGTCTGTAATTTTCGAATTTTGAGCCGACGAAAGTCTCAACCGATTGGGTTTAACTCCCTGAATAAGAATCCGTGGTCAAACTCAAATCTGTCAGTCCATCCGTCCGGCCGTATGTGCTTTAGCTTTCGAAGGAAAAGACTTAGCGACTTGAAATTCTCAGATGAGGAGTTAGGCTCATTTGAAGATTCCTCAATATCTCATGTATTGACTCGATCAAATTGAAACTTCATAAACCGTTTCGGAATACTAACGCGCAACTTGGACCAAAATGTCGTGTGAATTCAATTGTCAAAAAATGAAAAAAAAATGTATTCCAAAATTTTTCAAATTTCTGATGAAATTTTTTTTTCCGCTGAAAATATTGATTAGATTTCAATGAGATTCGGTACAAACCTCGGAGTCCATATTCAACAACAATGCTTCAAATTTCAATTCGATCCGATTTTTACTTTCGGAGATATAAGGAAAAAAATTGTGCCAAATTTCGTTGTTATTTGGAGTTTTAACATTATTTCCGCAATGTCTCAAGAAGTACAAATGCAATCAGATTGAAACTTCGCAATCAGGTGGAGATTATCAACATGGAGCAAGGTGCAAAATTTCGTGTTGAAATAATAGTTTGAATTTGAAAAAGCGCGTAAAAGCTCCTAACCTCACGTCGGTGCTTTTCTAGGTTTTTTATTGTAATCCTGGTGTCCTTCAGAGATTTATCTTGGTACTATTTTATTCCTCCACTTTGTAAATGATCTGCCAGATCATATTGGTCCAGAAGTAATGGCAATGGTTGTTGACGATACGTCTCTGATCGTTTCGGCGGACATCTTTGCGGATATCATAAAAGGCCTGGAATATTTTCTGAAAACACAGCAAATTTCACACAAGGGTTTATTATTTTCTCAGTTGAATAACCCAATATACCGTTGATATCTAAAACAACTCGGAACAGAATGCAATGATTCATTTTCAATATTAGGTTAAGTTATGCAACAGTAATCAACGTTCAGAGTTTCATGGAAATTAGGAAATGAGTTTTCGAGAAATAATTTTTTTTTCCTCCCAACCCCCCCATGTAGAGCCCTTAGGGTATACCGATCTTGCTCAAAAGCTTGGAGGATCAACCCCGAGTGACACACGATTTTTCTACCAAATTTCAAGGATTTCCATTTAGTACTTCCAGAGAAAAGCCCCGGACAACGGACGAAGGACGGACGGATTTTGGTTTATTATTTGATAAATTCAAAAAATAAACCTTAGTTATCGACCAACGAAAAAAAACTGTTAAGCCCCCCTGAAAATTTCACAGTTTACGTTTCGGAGTATGTAGGTTTGAATGAACGAATAAAAAAAATCCGTCCGTCCGCCGTCCGTTGTCCGGGGCTTTTCTCTGGAAGTACTGAACGGAAATCCTTGAAACTTGGTAGAAAAATTGTGTGTTACTTGGGGTTGATCCTCCAAGCTTTTCAGCAGGATCGGTGTACCCTAAGGTGTCCAAATGGGGGGTTATGGGGAAAAAAAATTATTTCTCGAAAACTTACTACCGAATTTTCATGAAACTCTAAACGTTGATTACTCTTGCATAACTAAACCTAAAAAATTTTACCCGGATGATTTCGGACCAGTGGTTCCTGAAATACAGGGTCTTTCACGAGGAACCTCACCCATATTTATACGGGAAACTACTGAACGTATTTTCATGAAATTCAGCACTTATAAGTATTTCACGATGCTGATGAAATCTAAAATATTTTCAAGGCATGAGCACCTCCGGTTTTTCCGGAAATGACGTCAACTTCCGTTTTTCAAATTAGAACACCATTTTTTTATTGCAGAAATAGATTCCTTAGAAAATTTCAATTTATTTTGATGTAACATTTTTCAATTTTGGTTGGAAAATTCTCTCTGAGCGGAAAAATTCGAAAAAAAAAATCGAAAATAGAGCTCCGCTGAAACAAGAATAACTTCGAGGTTTTCGGATGGAAAATTTTCATTTTTGGGATTTTTCAAGATGTAAGATTGATGTATCCACTTTAAAAATCGAAATCGCGATTCATGATACAGGGGGTGAAAAAATCGCTTTCAAAGTTAGGGATGACAAAATCGTGAAAAATCAATTTTTTCAAATTAGAACCCCATTTTTTTATGGCAGATATTGAATCTACGTTAAAAAATAATGTGAGTGTGTGCATCACACCCTTGCCCTAAGGGCCAATTGCACCGTTTTCGTCTTAAGCTACAGTTAGTTAAGCAACGATAAACTTATTAAACTCTGCTTTAAATATTCGGCTTGCACCGAAGCTGAATGTAACTAGATTAAAATTAATCTACAAATCTGGTTACTTTCTCATGAATTGGTACTTGTGACTAGCTTCATGTTGTTTATTTTAACCCTAATTGAAGAAATATTTTAATTCAAAAGATGAAACCCATTATTATGAGTTACTACTACCATATTTCCATAAGTTATGAAAAATCAAGATGCATCTATTGAAAAACCCAACGAAAAAATATATATGACAGACTTTATAGCTTCCATAAAAATATTGCATGTAATGTTCCTGACTTGTATATTATCATTAAGACTATAGGGATCTCTTACCACACACCTGTGCTCTTACCTCTGCATCAGGCTTTAAACCTTATTCAAATTTATAGTCATATACTCAAGTAAACTCATATTTTGTAATATCTCAAGATTTAAGTTTCTGCATGGAATAACAATCCTGGCGTTTGTAAGATGAATAAATGAATAGTATTGATTTATCCGAAACAACTTTCCGATAAGGAACACCTGAGAGTAGACTTTCTATTAAATTATTTTGTTTGTAATAAGTATATTATGAATTGAGTTAATTTTTGGTTGAAGATAATGAAAACTCTGATGTGGATCCGTAGACTAAAAAGTATTCTATATAAATATTGAAGTATCATGGATGGATTGACAAAAGTGTACGTTTGAAGATTGTCTAACACAAGGATGCAATTTCTTTCACATTAATTCGTTTGTAGTTATATTTTTAGTCCAATTAATATATAATAGAGGATAATGATAGCACAGAGACAGCACCTGCACAATAATGAAGAAGTACATGATAGCTTTCCACGTAATATATCACTGAATGAAATAGTACTGAAGAATCTTCATGAAACTATGTTTTCTCATTCCAAATATGTCTTCGATTTCATTCTGCTATTCGCTCTTGGAAATAAATGAGCATATCATTGTAACTTTTTCATTTCAAATAGTTGAAGGCTTATAGAAATACCATTAACTTTACGAACTCAATGGAAATACTGGTGTTAATTCTTCATGCTTTAAAACATACGAATCAATGCCTACTGATGCCAGTTTCTCCCTATATCATTTTTCATAAATATCATCTGAAAATCAACCACTTTTAATCAAAATTTGATTATCAACTCGTAGGAATTCTCCATGTCCAATGTAAACAAAAAAAAACGTAAACAATTTGGAGGTTACGTCCAGAAAAATGTCAAACTTGTACGAAATCGCTCGAAAGTAGGGTTAGATTCCGAACCTTACCATTAATCCTTCTTTTAAACCCCCAAATTCGTAGGCTTAAATATAACAGTCTGTTAAGGCCATTTAACGAGGATTACGTGACGGTGCAAGATAATTTTGTACCAAAACCTTGCTTATGGACCTAATCTATGGTTTTGTAATACGGTGCAATTGGCCCTAAAATGGATATTTTCTGAGTTATTCACAAAAAACTGTTTTTCGTCTTGAATTTTCAGCTATTTCTTTTCCCTTCACGCCAAAAATGAAATTTTCAGGAACTGTTATTTGAACCATGTTGTAGATTTTTCACCCCTTCTTGAAACCGACTTCAAGTTACTATTAGGAGAACCATGGCAAACCCTCGCAGTTATAACTAGAGAAGATGCTCAAAGTTTTGACCGTTAATTTCTAGACATTTATTTATACGTCTCAGGAATGCTTCGTGCGTTGCTCTTCTTATTTCATCGGGAGGAAGAGATCTGCAAAAGTGTTTAAAAACCAAATTGAGTTTCAAAACTATGAATCTAAAAATCTAAACAAACCTGAACGCATTTCTGACTCGTTCTATGCAGTCTTCTTTATCAGTCAGGGGAGTTGAGTAGACAATATTTTTTATCCTACCCCAAACATAATAGTCTAAAGGAGTTAAATCGGGAGAACGTGGTGGCCAAAGATGTGGATCATTGTTCGCCAACCATCGATCTTCAAATAGCCTGTAGAGGATATTTGACACATTGAGTGAATTGTGTGGAGGCGCGCCATCTTGTTGATACCATAAGTCATTATGGTTCTGTACTAGCGGCACAATTATTTGAGTCAATATGTCAGAATATCTATCTCCTAAGGGAGAACATTCTTTGAATAATGCAAACATGTGTAGTGTTCTATCTTACCAGTTAAAGTCCCATCATAAATGTGAACATCGAGAATTGCATTATTTTTGATGGCGCAAAAAACATTGAAACTCCAGGTCTCTTGAAAGTTCCATTGTCTGAAGTGGTGGTTATTCTCTTCATCCCAATAACGACTGTTATGCCTATTGAAAGAACCATTCTTTGTGAATTTAGATTCATCTGTCCAAATTATACAGTCCAAAAAGTTTTCATTCTCTTGAAATCGAATCATCATAGCTTCGCAAAACTCTGTTCTCCTGACGAAATCAGTTTCCTTCAAATGCTGTACCCTATTGAATTTATATGGGTGCATTTTATGTTTTTTTAATATCCTCCAAACACTCGATTGAGATAATCCCAGATCAATCTCGGCATCTTTGAGCGAATTTTGAGGATTCACACGAAAATATGCAAGAACTGTAATTTCGTTGTTCTCATCTTCTACTACACTTTTTTCTCTGTGTGTAGTTTTCTTAACGAAAGATCCGACATTTCTCAAGTTTGTCATGGTTCTGTTAATGGTATCTCTCGTTGGTCTGGGTCGGTCAGGAAACCTCTCAATGAACAGTCGAATCGTTCAATCTACAACTTTATTACATTCTCCATGAAGTAGAATGAGATTTAAATAATCTTCATTGGTAAAATTAGGCATAGTGATCGATTTTATAACTTAATACGAATTATCACCAAACTAATAGTAAACACAAAATGCTACTGAATAAAGAGGAATTTGGCAGATGCAATTAATGATATCTATCATTAAAAAAAATGATGTAAAACATGGTAAGTTTTTGCATATGGTTCATAAGGAATTATTTATTTATCACTGGAGAGAAAACCGATGGCCGATTAGTTGAAATAAAGAGGTTTCCGATACAAATTCGAATCCAAATTCGCCATCTATTTAGGAACAACCTGTAACTTTTTTCTCTTGCATATTAGGGTAGTAAAATCTAAAACATGGTTTAAGTAACAGTTCCCGAAAATGTCATCTTTTTGGCGTGAAGGGAAAAGAAATAGCTGAAAATTCAAGACGAAAAACAGTTTTTTGTGAATAACTCAGAAAATATCCACTTTAGGGCAAGGGTGTAATGCATACACTCACATTATTTTTTAACGTAGATTCAATATCTGCCATAAAAAAATGGGGTTCTAATTTGAAAAAATTGATTTTTCACGATTTTGTCATCCCTAACTTTGAAAGCGATTTTTTCACCCCCTGTATCATGAATCGCGATTTAGATTTTCAAAGTGGATACATCAATCTTACATCTTGAAAAATCCCAAAAATGAAAATTTTCCACCCAAAAACCTCGAAGTTATTCTTGTTTCAGCGGAGCTCTATTTTCGATTTTTTTTCGAATTTTCCCGCTCAGAGAGAATTTTCCAACCCAAACTGAAAAATGTTACATCAAAATAAATTGAAATTTTCTGAAGAATCTATTTCTGCAATAAAAAAATGGTGTTCTAATTTGAGAAACGGAAGTTGACGTCATTTCCGGAAAAACCGGAGGTGCTCATGCCTTGAAAATATTTTAGATTTCATCAGCATCGTGAAATACTTATAAGTGCTGAATTTCATGAAAATAAGTTCAGTAGTTTCCCGTATAAATATGGGTGAGGTTCCTCGTGAAAGACCCTGTATAAAGAAAAACACTGCAAATTTCACACAAGGGTTTATTATTTTCTTAGTTAAGTAACCCAATATACCGTTGATATTTTAAACAACTTAGAACCAAACGCAATGATTCATTTTCGATATTATTGGAAATTTGTAGCGTTTTTCTTTATATTTCAGAAACCACTGTTCGGAAATCATCCGGGTAAAATTTTTTTGATTTAGTTATTCAACAGTTATCAACGTTCAGAGTTTCATGAAAATTCGGTGGTAAGTTTCCGAGAAATATTTTTTTTCCCCCCCAGCCTCCCATATAGACCCTTTAGGGTACACTGATCCTGCTGAAAAGCATGAAGGATCAACCCCGAGTGACACACGATTTTTCTACCAAGTTTCAAGGACTTTCATTCAGTACTTCCAGAGAAAAGCCCCGGACAACGGACGGCGGACGGACGGATTTTTTTCCATTCGTTCATTCAAATCTACATACTCCAAAACGTAAACTGTGGAATTTTCAGGGGGGTTTGAAATTTTTTTTTTGTTGGTCGATCACAAGAGTTTATCATTTGATTTTATCAAATAATAAACCAAAACGCTGCAAATTTCCAATGATATCGAAAATGAATCATCGCATTCGGTTTTAATTTGTTTAAGATATCAACGGTATATTGGGTTACTTAACTAATAAAATATTAAACCTTTGTTTTAAATTTGCAGTGTTTTTAGTTTATTATTTGATGAAATCAAATAATAAACCTTAGTGATCGACCAACAAAAAAAAATGTTTGAGCCCCCCCTGAAAATTTCACAGTAGTATGTAGATTTGAATGAACTAATAAAAAAAACGCTGTAAATTTTACACAAGGATTTATTATTTTCTCAGTTGAATAACCCAATATACCATTGATATCTCCAAAAACTTATATATTATGCATAACTCACTGGTTTCTCACAACACAGAAACCAATTCCATGAAATAATTCATGTGAACATTGAAATCTCAATAAATACACTTGTATAATTGAATGACATTTCCACATGCAGAACGCTTACTGAGTAGCAAAATTTAAAATATTATAATATTTTGAATGAGAAGAGACGTTCCACAGTCGTTTCACCTCTTTGAAAATCTTACTATTTTCCACAACTATTAAATTTCGTGTCCGTATTCTACAACTGAAAATGAACTTCAAATCAGACAGGGTTTGCCCTTTTTGAGATATTAGGGAAATAACCTCAATATTCAAAATGGTCACGAAATTTTTTTCCAATATCTGCACACATAAATATCGGTCAAAACTTTAATTATAAACACTGTTTCTGAATGTTGACACTGAAACCTGTCCCAAATTCCATTGAACTTTGATGAATATGTATTCGAAAAAAAAATGTTTAGAAAAAAAATTCGATTTTTCCCATACAATTCTCACGAAATTTTGCATTGAATCGAGTGTCTATATTTCACAATTAGTCATGTTTCAATCCGAACGCGTTCGTATTTCATGACCCTGAGGAAATAAACTCAATCTTTCAAACTAACACCCATACGTAAAACAAAATTCAAGACTTTCCGCTAATATCAAATGTGTAGATGTGATTTCTACAAGGATTCAAGTTTGTTCTGAAAAATATTAATGAAATGAAAAAAACCTCAACCTTCCTGTGCAATTGATCTGAAAAAATTTTTTTTCCACAGCAGATATCAGATTCACTTGATTCATAAAGTATCCCCACACAAACTGAAAAACTTAAGCTATTTTCTATAACATTTCTGCAACAATTAAATATATCGTGAACCTCATCAGGTTGAATTCGAAAGAATAATTCTAGATTATGAATTTCGTTCGTTGTTATCGTTGTCAGATACACTCAACCAAGAGAGTGTCAAATCCGAGAGTCTGTTTGATGTAAAGACGTGAAATTCAAACAAGTATTTTGCCGACAACCAGATGATGATACATGCGGTATATTTTGGTCTACGCTATATCCCTTGACTAAGGTCACGACCCGGCACAGACCCCATTCAGATCAGGTAGATAGATCATCGGCTCCTAACTTTAGTTTGAGGCTCCAAAACTCAGTATTAGATTCTCGACAATTGATGAGATTTGCGGTTTGTTATTGATTTTTTTGCATATTATATCCTCCAATTTGATTTATCAAATTTTTATATTCACGTTTATTTCAAACTGTCAGTACGAAGGATTTTGGATTTCGATTGAAACCAGTAACGGATATCCATATGTTGACGATAATCGTACTACGCAAACCGAAATTGATGGAAACCTCCGATCAACCGATTTTTTTGGAAATCTGCATTATTTTAAATTACGCTACTTAATTCGCGTTCTGCGTGCAAAAGTGTTATTCAGTTATACAAGAGTATTTATTGAGATTTCAATGTTTCAAAAGAATTTTTTCATGGATTTGGTTTTTGTTTTCTGAAAAACCAATGATTTATGAATAAAATAAAAGTTTTATTCAAGATATGAATGAGCTTCATAAAGAAATTTAATCTTAAATCCCGTAATCCGCAGGGTGATTTCTATAAATAATAATTTGATCCGGTTTTCAGTAGTTATGTTCAAGATATTGGTAGATAAAACCCAAAAATATTTAATCTGAACAACTTACGATTATGGACTTGTCAAGAACATCGATGGGGCATTTGCAAATTGTGTTTATAAAATAATAACGCATCCATTAAAAATTTCTCGATATGTGTTGAAAATTTGGTTATCAATATTTTCATCTACTTTTAGATGTATGATTCTGGATGAAAAGTACACCGATTATTCCAGTGAATTCCAATCTTAGAACCGAATGCAATGATGTCATTCTTCATATTATTGGAAATTTGCAGCGTTTTTCTTTATAACTCAGAGTTCAGAGTTTCATGAAAATTCGGTGGTAATTTTTTTTCCACCCAACCCTCCATTTTGAGCCCTTAGGGTTCACCGATTCCGGTGAAAAGCTTGGAGGTTCAATCCTGAGCGACACACGATTTTTCTACCAAGTTTCACCGATTTCGGTTCAGTTCTTTCTGAGAAAAGCTCCGGACAACGGACGGCGGACGGACGGATTTTTTTTTATTAGTTTATTCAAATCTACAGACTCCAAAACGTGAAATGTGAAATTTTCAGGGGGGGTTAGAAATTTTATTTTGTTGGTCGATCACTAAGGTTTATTATTTGATTTTATCAAATAATAAACCAAAATCCGTCCGTCCGCCGTCCGTTGTCCGGCGCTTTTCTCAGAAAGTACTGAACAGAAATCAGTGGAACTTGGTAGAAAAATCGTGTGTCGCTCAGGATTGAACCTCCAAGCTTTTCACCGGAATCGGTGAACCCTAAGGGCTCAAAATGGAGGGTTGGGTGGAAAAAAAATTACCACCGAATTTTCATGAAACTCTGAACTCTGAGTTATAAAGAAAAACGCTGCAAACTTCCAATAATATGAAGAATGACATCATCGCATTCGGTTCTAAGATTGGAATTCACTGGAATAATTTTGTGGCGCTCGGGATTGATCCTCCAAACTTTTCAGCAAAATCGGTGTACCCTAAGGGCTCAAAATTGGGGGTTGGAGGGCAAAAAATTATTTCTCGAAAAGTTACCAACGAATTGTCATGAAACTCTGAACGTTGATTACTGTTGCATAACTAAACCAAAAAAAATTTCACCCGGATGATTTCCGACCACTGGTTCCTGAGTTATAATGAAAAACGCTGCAAATTTCCAATAATGAGGAAAATTACATCATCGCATTCGGTTCTAAGATTGGAATTCACTGGAGTAATCGGTTAACTTTTCATACAGAATCATACATCTGAAAGACTATCAAAATATTGACTACCAAATTTTTAACACATATCGAGAAATTTTTAATGGATGCGTTATTATTTTATAAACAGAATTTGCAAATGCCCCATCGATGTTCTTGACAATTTCATAATCGTAAGTAGTTCAGATTAAATATTTTTGGGTTTTCTCTCCAAATATCTTGAACATAACTACTGCAAACCGGATCAAATTATTATTTATCGAAATCACCCTGCGGATTACGGGATTTAAGATTGAATGTCTTCATGAAGCTCATTCATATCTTAAAAAAACTTTTATTTTATTCATAAATCATTGGTTTTTCAGAACACAAAACCAATTCCATGAAAAAAATCATTTGAAACATTGAAATCTCAATAAATACTCTTTTCTAACTGAATAACACTTTTACATGCAGAACGCGAATTAAGTAGTGTAATTTAAAATAATGCAGATTTCCAAAAAAATCGGTTGATCGGAGGTTTCCATCAATTTCGGTTTGCGTAGTACAATTATCGTCAACATGTGGATATCCGTTACTGGTTTCAATCGAAATCCAATATCTTTCGTACTGACAGTATGAAATGAGCGTGAATATAAAAAATAATGAGCATTTATATAATTAATCAAATTGGAGGATATAATATGCAAAAAAACAAAAACAAACCGTAAATCTCATCAATTGTCGATTGTCGAGAATCTGATACTGAGGGTTGGAGCCGATGATCTATCTACCTGTTCTGAATGGGGTCTGTGCCGGGTCGTGACCTAAGACAAGAGATATAGCGTAGACAAAAATATTCCGCATGTATCATCATCTGGTTGTCGGAAAACTACTTGTTTGAATTTTACGTCTTCACATCAAACAGACTTTCGGATTTGACACCCTCTTGGTTAAGTGTATCTGACAACGATAACAACGAACGAAATTTATAATCTAGAATTATTCTTTTGAATTCAACCTGATAAGGTTCACGATATATTTAATTGTTAAAGAAATGTTATTGAAAAAAACTTTAGTTTTTCAGTTTGTGTGGTGGATAATTTGTGAATCAAGTGAATCGGCTATCTGCACTGTGGAAAAAACTTTTTTCAGATCAATTGCACAGGAAGGCTGAGTTTGTTTTTCATTTCATTGATATTTTTCAGAACAAAGCTGAACCCTAGTAGAAATCACATCTACACATTTGATATTAGCGGAAAGTCTTGAATTTTGTTTTACGTATTGGTGTTGGTTTGAAAGATTGAGTTTATTTCCTCAGGGTCAAGAAATACGAACGCGTTCGGATTGAAACATCATGACTTATTTTTTTCGGATACATATTCACCAAAGTTCAATGAAATTTGGTACAGGTTTCAGAGTCAACATTTAGAACAGTGTTTCAAATTTCAGTTTGACTGATATTTATTTGTGCAGATATTGGAAAAAAATTTCGTGACCATTTTGAATATTGAGGTTATTTCCCTAATATCTTAAAAAGGGCAAACCCTATCTGATTTGAAGTTCATTTTCAGTTGTAGAATACCGACACGAAATTTAATAATTGTGGAAAAAAGTAAGATTTTCAAGGAGGTGAAACGACTGTGGAACGTCTCTTCTCATTCAAAATATTATTTTAAATTTGGCTACTCAGTTAGCGTTCTGCATGTGGAAATGTTATTCAATTATACAAGTGTATTTATTGAGATTTCAATGTTCACATGAATTATTTCATGGTATTGGATTCTGTGTTGTGAGAAACCAGTGAGTTATGCATAATATATAAGTTTTTTGAGATATCAATGGTATAATGGGTTATTTAACTGAAAAAATATTAAACCCCTGTGTGAAATTTGCAGCGTTTTTTTTATTCATTCATTCAAATCTAAATTCTCCAAAACTCAAACTGTGAAATTTTCAGGGGGGGTTAAAAATTTTCATCACAACTTTGCAACTCTTCCATGTAATTACATCACACTGAAATTGTCTTATTATTGTTATGTATACTTTTCAGCATTTAATTAACTCCCCTATCTTAATTTGACGCGCCCGAGTCAATTCAGATGTTTCCTTCTTTGACTCCCTAACTATTGCTTCTCATTCCGAAAAACATGCAAAAACCCTGATTTCACGACAGTATTTTCCAGAAAATTTAATACCT
The DNA here is from genome assembly GCA_958510865.1 of Myrrha octodecimguttata. NCBI lineage: Eukaryota > Metazoa > Arthropoda > Insecta > Coleoptera > Coccinellidae > Myrrha > Myrrha octodecimguttata. Next base: position 40,447,477 of record OY294057.1, read on the forward strand.
CCATTCGCAATGCAAAAACATTCTTGGTCATTAAATTGGATTGTTTGAATCAGAATTGTTCTGACATTCCGAGGGTGAAAAAAATTTAATTAGAGTAATTAAGATCTCTCAGTTTTTCATGCGATGCCGTAATGAACGAACCAATTACTCAGCACTTAATAAGCTCTATGATGTTTATTGGCCCTAAAGACTTGACAGAATTGATTATCGAGATAGAAGAAAGGAATTGAGAATGGATAGACTGCTCACTTGGGGAGAAAAGCAGATTAACTAGAGGAGCAATCTGTCTTAGTGCAGTCGCTGGCTGCCTATTCCAATCTATTTTCATTATTCCAGGCGTAAATCGATCTCAATTCAATACTTGTTTCTCGTAGGTAGATGCTTAGTCATCACAGAAGTTTTTTCTGTGCTAGAATCCTACAGCTTGGAGGAGTTAGTGTTTGCAGAGTATTTTAGCGGATCCTTTCGATTACAGGAGATTTGTCCTTGGAGCAAAAACTGTGTATTGCTAAGTATTAGAAATACCTTCCTCCAAACTGGGGGGTGAGCAATTCTATAAGTTTTCTGATTGCACGTTACAAGCGTGATTTTTAAGGGATTCTTGAAGATGAATTCATTTTCATCGTATAATAAAGTATTTTTTTCGCTCCGATATCGTCTGTTTCTACACAGAGAATTTTACTGGACTATTGATTCAACTTCACATGTCTTGAGTGAGCTCAATGGTATAAACTTCACATGGCTTAAGTAATTGCTATTTTTAAAACTAACCATTTCGGAATTCATCAAGAATGCCAATTATTGTGAGAAAAAGATGAAGTTCATTTGGTTCGAAAATTCAAGAGAAGGTTTAGAGTATTTTCAAACTGCCATGTGTACCGAAATTAATGAATAATCCAGAATCTTCATAATAATGATAATGATGATAATACTATTTCTTCATATCAAATGATATTACCAGATGACGATATGAAATGAAATAGTGTCCCACGATCAAACTTATCAGCTAAATTCGGCATTGAAAAAATGTTCTTACTCATACGGTTCAAGATTAATAATTAATGATTCCATTTTAATTGTAATTTTTTCGCCTTATTCAGATTATAAATCGTTATTATAAATCGGAAAATTCGGCAAAATTTGAGCTGTCAGTGAATTTCGGAGAAATATGTTTTCGAAATTTCGTTCGAAAACATTTTTATCGGAAACCATTCATCAAATTCAGAAAAGTTTTTGCTTAAGACCCTGTAATTCGAAGTTTTCGATGCGATCCGAAGTTTGAGGAGATATTAAAAAAAATTCTTTGAATTCTGTTTTTAATTGGGAATTTTGAGATTATTTTCTCAATATCTCAAGAAATACTGGAGTGATCAGATCGAAACTTTCAACCGAGTTGAAGAAAACATATGCACAATAGAATTTAGTGCCGACAAGTGAAGAAGATGTTTTTGGAAATTTTGTTCGAACAACACTTTTGTTTGCGAATATCAGTTCATCAATTTTCAATGACATTTGATACAGGCCTTGAATCAATATTCAATAGAAGTGCCCTTATTTCCACTTTGATCTGATATTTGATTTTTAAAATACTGGAAAAATATGTCAGATTTCTTCATGGTTTGAAATTTTGAGGTTATTACCTTAATATGTCAAGACGACCAGCCGCTATTGAAATAACACTCAACATTGAGTAATAGAATTCCGACACATTTCCAGAACAATTGTTCTTGGAAATTTTGTTCGAAAAGCATTTTTTTGCGAATACCAGTTCATCAGATTTCAATGATATTTGGCAGAGGCCTTGAATCAAAATGTGACAGAAATTACCTTATTTTTACTTTGATTTGATATCTGATTTTAAAAATGTTGGAAAAATCTGTCCGATTTCTTGGCGGTTCAAAATTTTGAGATTATTTCCTTAATATTTCAAGAAGAACAGTTGATATTGAGTTATAGAATACCCACACATTGATTCGAGCTGAATTTGGTCAAGATTGTGCGTGTAGAAAATGAAGAAAAATTTTTTCGAAAAATTTGCACATTTTGTTGAAAAAGTTTTTTTTAGTTTTTTTTGGAAACTTTTCATCAATCTGCAATCGAACTCAGTGTATACCGAAAGCTTACTCTTCATGAAAGTTTTAAGTTTCAGTTTTATCGGAGATTTACCTTCGGAGAAATTTGGAAAAAATATAGCAAATTTGGTGCTTAATAGAAATCGGATAAAATTCAAATCCAGTATTTGTTTTAAAACTATAACCGAAGGTTATGCAGAACTTCATGCGACTATATGTGAAGAAAATCCCCAAATCAGGAAGTGAATTTGCGTTTGGCAGGGTCAGTACGTCAATTGTTAACCACTTTGGGAACAAATTTGAACAAGCGCGTAAAAGCTCTTTACCTCACGTCAGTGCTTTTCTAGAATCTTTTGACTGCTAATCACCACAGTATCACACCTTGACACAAAATGGATGCCAGGACACGTGAACAACTGTAAGCATCGCTTAGACGGATTGCTGTCGAAAGTGCACCATATGTCTAACGAAATATATGTGTTTTGGGTAAAACATAACGAGGGAGCGAACGAAAACAGGTGATATGCGAAGTCTTCCGTTCGCACTACAGGGCCCTCTAAATCAAACGAATTAAGTAATGACACTTTTATGGCGCATAAAAAGCGCACAAAACGGGCGAAAACCGTGGGCTTCGGAGATATTCCGAATGCTTGTAGATACGTATTTATGTTTTCCATGCTACATAAATAACTGGAGTACGTTTCAGGGCGGTAGCGGACTCGTATTTTTCCATTCATCATCTGCTTATAAAAGTGGGACTGTAGGATGCAAACGACCCTTTCCCTCTTGTGAGGTGGAATCTGTAATGCTGATGTGGAAACTTCATCACACATTGGATTTGGTTCATATTTTGATTTCAAATAAGGACAACATTGTTCCGAATTTTCAATATCCTGTTGGAAAATGATATATAAGTAATCGTGAATTTTCTATCGGAGTGAAAAATTCAGGCTTCAATGAAAAAGAACTATAATTTGAGGTGTTCTTCAGGGGTCGAGTCTTGTACCATTAAATTTCGTCTGATAGATGAATGGTGAAACATTTCATGAAATAGGGCAGGTCATCTTATTGAAAGATGATAATCATCTCTTTCGAGAGGAATAACAAGAAGAATTTTCGGATGAATTTAATATATAGCTGTAGCACTTGATGAAACCGTCCATAAATATAGATTGAAGAAAATATATCGAATATGAGCTGAGACTAACTGCTCTGGTTGATAATAGCCTACAATGAAAATAATCGTATATTTCTGGACAAATCACTAACAATTAATTTGAACGAACAAAAACATATTCCATTATGTATAAGATTCAGCTGGAGTTTATACAACAAACAATCTCATATTTACACTACATATACCTGAACAACCATCGTTTTCGGTAGCTTTGTTGACACCGACTGAAAGTATTAGGCAAAAATAATTGGCCTGAAATTAAGGCTAAATATATTCTGTCCTTCAGGTCCGGTACATGATACTGAATATAAATGGTGAAGAATGAATCAAATTATTTAATTCAGGTATATGGAGATTTGTAATTTCCAAAATCTATACCGAACTGATTCATAAATATAGATTCAGCTTGATATATGGAATAGAGTGTGTCAATTTGATAAGATACCATCCTATATATCTCGGTACAATGCAAAATCAGAAAAAAAGCAAAATGGGTTCTCAGGGAAACTATTTGTTAGGTTTAAAATTCAAAATGATGATAGGGGATGAGTGACAGCTGGTTTTGAAAGTAATTCGATGGTTTCATCAAAAATGCCGTACACTTGTTTTTTTTTGCTAATTCTTTTTCAATTCATCATTTTGGAGAAGTTGAAAAATAACTTAAGAATGTAACAGAAATTCCAGTAATGTTGTGAAATATGATTTTTATGTTTTCTTTCAGACGTAGGATTCGCTGGTATTCTAGGAAATGCTATTATCCATTTATTGGTTAGAGACTTTTCATAATTTTCATGTTTCATTACAACTCTTGCTATTTGACTCTTCCTTACTTTTCGAAAAAACTAACAAAAAAGATTCACCGTTGAGCATTTTTGAAATGGAAGTCGAGTTACCTTTGAAACAAGTTGTTACTGGACCCCCCCTCCCCCCCCCTACCATTTGAGACTTTAGGAGGTTGTTGTTATAACGCTTGCGGGGTTGATACAAATTGATTGGAACCAACCTTGAAAAATCTAGAAAAGCACTGCCGTGAAGGCAGCAACTTTTGCTCGCATGTTCAATGTAGATGACCGCTTCGGCAATGAATTTGAACATGCCGGCAAAAGCTGCTACCTTCACGATAGTGCTTTTCTAATTTTTTTTTCGATAAATTACTGGATTTCAATTCGATCTAATCTGTGTTTTTAGAAACCCATTCAAAATTTCAAAAAATAATTTGAAAAAAAAATTTGAATTTTTTTTCAAATTGTTCTAATGATCATCACGGAATTTCGCACAATGTTGTCCCTCAACATCCTCGAACTAGTTGCGAAGTTTCATCACGATTGAATCAGTATTTCTTGAGTTATACCAAAAATATTAACGATATCGAGAAAAAAACCACGAAATTCTACATATCTTTTCCCAATATCTCCAAAACTAATAGCCTTATCGAATTGAAATTTGGTACACTGCTGTGAAATTTGAAGTTGAAGGTATTACAATAATTAAGAGCGGCGAGACCACACAGTTCATAAAATGTCGACATGATACATTATTAGCAAAATTCATCTGGATCCTATAATACCCAACAGCCAATCTTATAGTCACACTGCCTGTAACTGAAGAATCATCGTGTCCAGTAGTTCTGTTGACTTCGAAAATATATCTATGGGGAAGAAATAATGTATCTGTCTAACGAAAAAGCTGCATTTTGTCTTTGAGGACCGGTATTCATTACAAATGACATTTGAACTGGTTCGTGTATTGTCCTGTTCAATCGTCCTCTATTGCCGGATGGAATTCAATTCAGAGATATTCAATTTAAATGATGCAGAATAACTCGCATGACTTGAAGTTTTTGGTGGTTTGTGGGTTTGAAAACTTGTGACCTTATTCATATTATTCATCAAATTATACAATGATCAAATAGAAATAGGTGATCAGGTCTACTTGGCATTAAGAAAGCTAGAAACTATTGGGTGCTTGTTTTTATGATCTTGGGAAATTTTTGAAAGACTATCTGGTTACAATAGTTTGATCAATTATTATCCATACAATATAAAATATAATGATAGCTTAATGTAGATTATAGCTTTCATCATTCATATGGATATCACTGGCGAATAACATAAATTGAATAATGTCCATTGCCGTGCCGAAATAATAATTAACTCACCTGAATTTGTATAAGATAATATTGAAGGAGTATAGATGCTGAGTTACTCACCTGAAACAAATGAAAAAAATTTAATGATTTGCTGTTGTCAGAATTGTGCAAATTTATTCGACACTTCACCGTTAAATTTCTTATGGGCTGGAAAATTTAAACCAATGAATTCTTAAGTATTTACAATTTGTCTTGAGCACATAAGCTGATTTTGGTAACAATACTCCGTTCGAATGAAAATCCTACTGAGAAGAATAATTAAGATTTATCTTCCAATCATTCCCTATAATGGAAGCATTACATGCAGGAGCCAATAGATTGAGTAAACCAATGAAACTTTATTCTGTATTGTCATGTTTATTTTGATAGCCGTACTTTCAGAAACTGACTAGAAGGGGTGCTTTGAATACTTGGAATATTTTAATGATTCTCCTCCTCATTGCAGAACTCACCATCATTTGCACATGAAAAGGAAATTGCTGTGCCATTTTGTATTTAATGAAAACCATCTTTCAGATTCTATGTAATCAGAAACAACTTAGAAACTCGATATTGTAGAAAAGGTTCACAATTATGAATTCCTTATTCGTAAATGGGTGAGATACACCCAATAATTTCGTAGACATACCCATTCATGAAACCGATACGAGTCATCCTACCCTTACTCATGTGTACTGTAATACTAAGCATTAGATATATAAGAACATATGTAAGTCAGATTTTCGGATCATATCAGTAAAAATGAAGAATGTTTAATATCATTAAACTACAATGTGCCGAAACCATTGTCGCTCATGAATAAAAACTTTTGTGGAAATTAAACTCATTTATCATTTCACATATATTATATATCCATTCAATCTTATCTCAGAAAATACAGAAAGTAGTGAATTGAACTCTATTACTTAATTGAAAAATGATATGTTGAAGGCTTCTGCAGAATATCATAAGAATTATATAATATAATAACGAAAAAAGCTGCTGCATTCTCGGCCGTGCTTTTCTAGGTTTTTATTTTCGTTAAGTACTGGATTTCTATATGATATGATCTGTGTTTCTGGAAATTTTGAGAAAATAAAATTTTGAAAGAGTATTGGTACGGAATCATTGGGCGGATTTGACCCATTCACGAATGCGGCCCTCGTAATTGATGTCCAAACCTTCTCCACAAATATCGAGTTTCTACGTCGTTTCTTGCAGAAGTTATTGTGTTTACGGTCAGCCTAACGATATTTGTTTAGGAGGTTTGGGGCTTAATTAATTAATTCGAATTGTTCTAATGGCACGCTCATCACGAAGTTTTGCACAGTGTTGTCATTCAGCATCTTCAAACTAGCTGCGGAGTTTCATTACGATTGTATTATTATTGCTTGATTTTTACCGAAAAAAAACAACGATATCGAGAAGAATACCAAGAAATTTTACATTTTTTTTCTCAATTTCTCCAAAACTAATAGCAGTATCGAATTGCAATTTGGTACACTGCTATTAAATATGAAGCTCAAGGTATGGGTGGAATTGTTTTTGGATATGACCAGTAATTCCCAGAGAAAAAAGTTTTTCCGTAAAAAATTTTGAAAAAATTTTTTATTAATTGAGTTAATGATCCAGACAAAATTGTGCATAAAGTTGCGCGTTGCTATGCTCCAAAACTGTCAAGTTTCAATCCAATTGCTTCAGAAATTCCTGAAATATCAGGGAAATAACCTCAAAGCTTCAAAATGCTATAATTCTGGAACCATTTGGCCCACTAACAAACTAAGCCGCGGCATCCTAATACGATAACTACTCTGAAAGTTTCAAGTTGTTTGCTTGCTTTGTTCGACAGTTCTCGTGTCCACGGCCGGTTGGCTAGACAGAATCGATTTTGACAACTGACTCGTCATCAGTGAGTGCAACCTAGTCATTTGAGACCATTTTCGGCTAAAAATTCGAAATTTACAGACATTAGGACAAAACGGTAGCACGCTGTTCCCCCAGAACCTGGGCGCAAAAAGAATCATCTCCTCAGGGTCCCTATTCTTGAATCAGGGATGGGCGTATCGACGCTGTTGTCATGGAAACGCGGTGCATTTTCGATGGAAAGATAGATAACGTCCATACCATCACATTCAAGAATAGGGTCCCAGGAAGTAAAGGTGAGTTCGGCGGGGTACATACCTGAAAGGATGAGTACTTTGGTGAAGGATTTGAATGACACGATCGTCGCTAAATTTTGCACAAGAATTTCTTCCAATTTCTCCACAACTAGAATCGTATCAGCTTGCAATTTGGTATACCTATGTTAAACATAGGGTTCAAGGACTCTGACAAATTCCTCCGGAATCTGATGAATAGTTTTCGGAAGAAGAGTTTTCAAGAACACTTTTAGATTTTTTTTAAATCATTTGAGTAACACGATCGAAGTTGAAGTTCGAAGTTGAACATCCGCATTTTTCAACCAGGTATTAAGTTTTATCATGGTTGCATCAGTAATCTTGAATTATTCTGAAAAAAACTACGAAATTTGAACTATTTTTCCCGATATAACAATTTTCTTCAGAAATGAAGCTCTGATTGAAATGAAATTCAGTGAGCCCAATGTTGTGAATTATAAAATTCGAGTTCCGTGTAGAATTCCGTTGGCATCTGATGAAAAGTTCTCGAAAAAAAAATCTGTTGGTGCTTTTAAATTCACATTGAGGTCACCTATCTGTGGTTGGAGAATGTTCATTTCCTCGTGACGCCCTATATACCTATTCATCATTCTTCTACTTATTTCAAAGTCGAACCATAGTTTTTCCGCTGTCAACGAATTTTCCGAAAAGGTCTGGTTCCAGCGATACAGCCTGGGGATAATTGCATGATAAAAGCTATAAACTATCGACGGGTGAGCGGTGATGCATAAACAATAATTTATAAAGGCGGCAAAAATGAAAATTCAATGAACGAAAGTTCGCGACACGGCCGCGTGCATCGAACCACGGTGCTGGATTTTGGCTCCATTGTTCGCTCTTGATCGATGTTTTTATGCACGCATAAACGGGGTTATTATTCATATGCGGTAGTGCCGGAAATGAAATGGCGATATTCTATGATTTTGGGGAAACTTAGATTCGTATTCACGTAGTGTAGGCTTTAATGCCGAGTAAAATTGAATATATGTTGTGGCTTACCTTCGGGGGTAACATGGGCATACAAACCAGATGAAATATCATCCGCTTCGAAGAATTTTACCCATTCATTATTTTCGACTGAATTTCCAAGAAATTTGGGATCGGAAAAACTAGTACGCGATACTAGTTCAGTTTTATCGATTAAAGCTCATTTTGGGAGGATTCCGTATCATTTTTAAGGTTTTTTATGGGCTTTCACTCCCAATAGCTGAAACAGAACTATTAAAAATTGAATGAAAATTGGCTTCTCATGACAAACACCCTTGCGGTTTGCAAGATTAAACTATTTATCAAGGGCAGTTTCTTCAATGAAAAATTGAAAAATACAGAAACAATATAAACGATAAACAAAGCAATTTGTGACGTTTCAGAGTACAAATCTGCCTTTTTCGTCAGACAAAGGAGAAATTTTAGGTAAGATTTTCCTTCAATTTTTCGTTTTGAGTTTAGACTTTTGTCAAGTTGACATTTTCGAGAAAATACAGCAAAACAGATTGATTTGATTCGAAAGTTTCTCAATTTTACCTCTTGTTTAAGTAGATTAAGCTAAATGGGATCTATTTCTACAGAACAATGAGCAAAATGACTCTCTCCATTCAACAAAATGCCTGAGGGCTCTTTATTTTTTTTTTCAAATTATCTTATTCCAGATCTGTACTGAATAAAATCAAACCAATTAACGAGAAAAAAATTTAAAAACTGTGTTTATGGTATTCCCTGTATTTGTGGAAAGACATGTACGAGTACAGGAGAAACGTCTCAAACGTTAGATGTCAGAAAACGAGAGTACAAAAACAACCTAAGGAATAAAGACATTCAAATATCCCAAATAGCGAACCTTGTATGTTCGACCTTTAGGAATCACATGATGTAATGGGACAATAGAAAAATACTGATGTTGGAATCAGATGATTTGGAAAGAAAAATTAAAGAATCCTCTTGCATTTTGTTAAATGGAGAGAGTAATTTGGCTCATTGTAAAAATAGGCTCCATTTGAATGAATTTACTTAAACAAGAAAAAGAATTGAAAATCTTTCGAACCAAATTTATCTCTGTTGCTGAGTTTTCTCAACAATGTCAATTTGACAAAAGTCTCAACTCAAACGAGAAATCGAAAGAAAATAATTCTTAAAATTTTTTCCGTTGTCTCATGAAGAAGTCAGATTTGTACTCTGAAACGTCACAGTTCGCTTTGTTTATTGTTTATATTGTTTCTGTATTTTTCATTAAGCAATCTGTTTTCCAAGAAACTGCCCTGGAGAAATAGTTCAAACAAATCACAAATCGCAATCGCAAATCACAAGGGCGTTTTTCATGGAAACACAATTTTATTCAATCGTTGATAAATATGTTTCAGATATTGGGAGTGAAAACCCAGAAACATGATAGTTCAGTGTTATATTCAGATTGAACAATTTCCTCAAACGGAATAGGATATTCGATTATAATTGCCGAAGTGTGTGAAAATTACCGATGGTTTTGCAGAAAAGCGTGATATTAAGAAATTCTTCAAGTGCATGGACGTCGCAGTCATCCATTCACGTAATGAGCCTATCAAACGCAAACTTTCTGATGGAAACATTTGACGATCTGTTAGTCAAACGATCATTTTTTGATCGAATTTTGTATTCCAATTCAATCCAATTTGTATTTTTGAAAACATTGGTAACAATTTGAAAGGGTATATCTACGGAATCATTATGCCAGTTTTACCCATTCACGAATTCGTCGATTTTCGAAGTTTGCAGAATGGCGAAGGAGCCGATAAAGAATCTTGTCCGGATTGAATGTACAGCAGAACTTTTCATTGCCTGAAAGTAATATAGTGCGGTTTTTCGCATTTCGAGAAACTTGCGGTACCGTTTAACAGGTTTTGTTTTCGGTTTTGACTCCCAATATCTGAAACACAACTTTTAAAAATTGAAAGAAATTGTTTATTTTTATGGAAAATGCCTCTGAGGATTGCAGGATTTCCATTAAAAAAATTTATTTAATTTTTGAGGATTCTATACCAGACATTGGGAATCGAAACCTAGAAAAACCTACAAAATGATGCAAAATCCTCCCAAAATAAGCTTCAATCGATATTTCTGATACAGTGCCACCTTTCGATTTTTGAGATATAATGCTAACGCCAATTAACTCATTGATATCAAAAACCTAGAACAGCACTGACGTGAAGTCAATAGCTTTTGCGCACATGTTCAAATTCGTTGTCAAAACGTTTGTCTCTTTTTGAACATGCGCACAAAAGCTGCTGACTCCACGTCAGTGCTTTTCTAAGTTTTTTTTTTGTTATTTTGGAAAAAACTTCGGTACCGTAAAAAATTAATCACGAAATTTGACATATGGAATATAAGATATGGATATATCTCAGGAAATTATGATCGTCTCGAACTGAAAGATGATTCACTGAAATATGAAGCGGAAAATATGACCAATTTTTTTTCAAATGTTATAAACATTGGAAAAAAATTCTGTTCGGATAAAATTTTGGAAATAATTTTTTTTCGAATTTACTTACAGCACGATCTCGAAAAAATTTCACAAAAACTCGCGAGTCCTTATGTTCCAAGCAAATGCCAAGTTTTTATTCAATTGGTTAAGTAGTTCTTCACTGAAGGAACAGTTTGGTTACATTGAGTAAAAATTATTAACAGTCACCTAATCCGTTAGTGAAATATGGCTTATCAAACATTTGTTTTGTATAAACAAATTATTTGTTCACGACTTGATGAATAAAGACTTATTTAAGGTTATCAGACATTTATTTCACCAAATTATTCATTTATTGATAGGGAATAAATATTTTGTGGTCTATGCTTAATATGGCATAACTTTAAATAAATTTTGTTCTTCGTATATTAACGAATATTGAACGTAAATTATTTATCATTAGTAATGAACAAATATTTTGTGATTATCAATCAATGTTTATTTCAGTGAAAAAAACATGATTGTACAAATGATTTCAACGTTTTGAGAATTCATTTTATTCAAACCTAATTTCTTTATGAATAGCACGTTGTAACACCAAGATGCTGAAAATCATCAGCATTTCATTCTATAAAATAACAAGCAAAAGATTCACAGCATCCTTCGTGCTACTTGCTAATCATCAAGATAATATGTTTCAATAAATAAAGTTTTCAAAACTGTGAAATCATTGGTAATTAATCACGAAATACTCGTTCATTACCATCAACGAGTAAAATCAGTTCAATATCTGTTAACATTTGAAGATGAATTCATTTTCACCTGCTCGTTTTATTGGAAAAAACTATCAAGACAGAAATATTTTCTCAAAACAATAATAATTTTTTCACAAACCGCTGGATATCTTCATATGTGGGTCTTGGTAGCAATGAAGCAATATATCTTTCATGCAAATCATTTATTTTCAAAATCAAAAATAATTATTATTTCTCAAATTTGAAACAATGCTCAATATTATGCAATAATTGAAGATTCCATTCACTAAATAAATGCAGCAGTACATATGTTTATGATTTATGAAATAATTAACTGATATCTCCCTATTCTATTTACTACATACAACGAAGTTAGGAATAAAATGTTTTGACAGTATTGCAACAAGAAATAAGAGCTATTCTGAAAATAACAATAAACAATAAATTCAATCACTGACTCATTTTTTTCCTGAATTGTAATTTCAACACGTCAGAAGAGAATATTTGAGAATTCGTATATAGAATGAATTGAATTCGGTTTTTCTCATCAACTCAAATTGCTTAGAATCCACACAAGAAATCTGTTTCGTTGAGTTCAAGCCTTTTTTGAACCATATTTCCTGTACGAGGCACTATCTCATTCAGTTTTTTTCTTGCTCTTATATCTCCTTTGGCAGTTGGAAGGGATTAATTCCATTTTCTGAAAAATTAATCATTTTGTTGAAACAGGTTCAGAAAATATAATCAAAGTCAATTATCTTAATATTCATTGGTTTACAATACTGCTTTTGTATACCTGAGTCATAATCAATTTATAACCAAATTTCGGCAAAATTTACATTTATGAAGTTTTTGATGCATAAATTACCTATATTGTAAATAGGTTAGGAAACATTAATAGTACTTACATACCTGATTTGTTTCCTCTTCTTCAACAATTATAATTCAATATCACTATAAACGCTAAGAGCCTCGACACAAAAATCAGACCCGATGGAACGATCAGATACTATAACATTATTGACCACGCACACGATAATCGACGAGTCTGAACACGATCTGAGGTGACTCTGAACAGCCCCGAAACATAATAAACGAGAATATGTATTTATTAATAGCCACTCCATTATTTATTGATAGTTACCAATACTTATTGATGAGAAATATTTGAATCTTTGTGATGGACAAACTATTTATCGTTAACTTCTTTTCTTTGTTATAACTGAATATCGCTGTAACAATGTTTTGTTTATAGATAATATCAAAACATATAACAAACAGCTTTAATGATTCAGCCATATTCATTGTGAATATTATTTACTTATTCTTAACAAATTCGGAAGAAACAAAGGTTTATTCAATATAACTGAGATTCTTCTTTCAGTGATTGAAATATCAGGAGTATAACCTCCACATTTCAATCGGCTATAACTCCGAAATCATTTGACAGATTTTGCCCGTTAACGAACTTACCGGGTTTCAAGGTTTCAATTCGGTAGGATCCTCCGTACGCCCGTAATCGTGCACACGGACGGCCGGCCGGAATCGATTTTGTCACCGGATTCGTCATCAGTAATTACAACCTAGTCGTTCGAGACCATTTTCGGCTCAAAATTCGAAAATTACATTCATTTGGACAATGATAGCAAGCTGTTCCCCAAAATATACACGTAGAAATGGTGGGGCAACTTGTGTTGACCATCAAGTGTACTTTTCACAATAGAACAATCAAACAGGAAATGTAAGAGCTTTTTTGAGCGAAAGATCAAGTTGCACCGCTTGGATTCAACACCCAACATAATCAACAGGGAAAATTTTTGGAAAATGCCCGATTACTTCAGGTCGTTTGTCTGAACTTTGCGATTTCAGGGTGAAGTTGAATTATTATATTAAAATATGAATGGAATGATAAATTATGAAATATTCCGTTCGAGTTAATATATATCATGTTGGTATCGATCCGAAATTTACCAAATTCAGGCGTTGGATTGATAGATGATAAATTCTTACCACGAGTCCACGTAAACGTACTGTGTTCATATGCCAACGGGTGAAGCGGTAGGCAGAAAGAAATTGACAATCGATGAAAAATCGGTTGGAAACCAACATATTATAACTCAGATGTTTACAACCCTCGAAATAAGTTTCAACCGATAAAATTGGAGTTATTCTGTTTGCTCTGGCGTATGCAAAATTTAAGGGACAACGACAGAAAATGGAATTCTCCACGACTACAAACTAAATTGCATAGAATAAATTTATGCCGCCGTAACTTTCACTGCATTTTCTATCTTCTCCAATCCTCGGTTATCTCGTAAAGTTGGCAGTAATAAAATGTCCTTGTTCGACCCTCGACGCGTGGGGGTTTATATTTTGCATAATACCATTGGGATGCCCGCTCCAGTTCAAATGAAGAGATCTGCTATTTATATCTTGGCAAGAATATGTTCCTATTATGCCAGCAACATCGCAGAAATTATATGTAGAGATATAATTACTTTCCGTAGACTGCAGGGTTAGCGGTCGTAGTGTAGTAGACTGGATAGCGATAAAAACTAGTTCTGTTAGTTGTGGTCGAAGATAACTCAGAAATGCTAAAATAGGAAAAGATAGGATGCTTGTATGAATTCTATGTAATTTTCTGCTCCCAGTAGGTCACAAAATTAATTCTATAGTTTTTTCCTCCGACTATTTATGTCGTATCATGTTGGGTATGTATGGATAAGTTAATCAGTTGAAACAGAAGTGGAAGCAGAGGATCTAAAGAATATAGTTTCATATTTTTCACCCAATCAAATTTTGATCCTCAAAAAAAAAATAAATAATATTTTTCAACATTTTTTGAGCTATGGAGTAGGTAGGTATACTGCCAATAGATAAACATCTAAAAAACAAACTCAAGTTTCTACATATAGTTTGAATCCTCTCAAAAATTGTTCCCCCAGTCTGTGGTTACTTCAAGATAACATTTTGAACTAATTTCAAATCAGGTGTACCTGAGGTTACATAAAGAGACATCTTCGGTTTAGCGGAAGAAGTGAAAGTGGGCACAAAGTATAATTGGGGTTTGCCGATTTAATTTCCGAGTTTTTTGAAATGTTGAGCAAGGTAGATCTGTTGACAACTTTTTACTCGTTCAGTAAGACTTTTGGAGATCGAACCAGATCATTTAGAAGAATTCCAGTAACGTGAGTCCAAAATTTTATTTTTTGTTATGTTATGGAGAATTTAATAGTTGAAATTATGTCCGAATTCTTTCAAGTATTATGTGCGAACGTATGATGTATGTTGTTCTCATATTTTCTTTTTGAGAAGTATTCTCGTGTGACCAATATAAATCATAGGGCAATCAGTTTAGATCAACTTGAATACTCCGGATTTATTTTCCTTATTTGATTTGCCTTTGTAGCTTTCAATTATCATGCAGAAGATGTTGTATAACAAACAGAAGAATCAGGCGATGAATCTACTCTACCCTTCTTCGAAACTTGAAACTATAGCGAAATATATATATATCTCATAAACTAACGTCGAAATAATTTCTAAAACTATTGCCGATTATTTCAAAGAAAAATTTCAATCACCAGGTATCGTTCAGAATCAACTATATAATTCAGAGATTTCAATTAGAAACAAAAAAAACAAGAAAAGCATTGACGTTAAGTCAGCAGCTTTCACGCGCTTGTTCACATTGCAAAATGGCGACTTGGGGTAATTTCAGTGCAATTTGAATGAAATATGAAAATTTTCGGGAAAAAAATTTTTTTTTCAAATATTTTCATGGATTATTATTTTTATCGACACCGTTAATCTTTCAACCAAGTTTCATTTCGATCAGATAAAAATTTTTCGAGGTATTGGAAAATCAAAATTTCAAATGGCTGTAACACGAAAACCATTTGGCAAATTTGGCCCATTAAAGAACTCAACCGAAATATTCTGGATCAAAACCTAACCTGAAAATTTCAAGACCCTAGGTCCTCCCTTTCGAAAGTTAGAGCACATACGGACGGCCGGACGGATGGACGGACAGAATTGAATTTGACCACGGATTGTTCTGCAGGGAGTTCAATCCAATCGTCCAAGACTATTTTCGGCTCAAAATGCGAAATATACAGATGTTGTGACGAAATGATAACGCACTGTCCCAAGAAGGAGATTGTAAAAATTGAAGATAATGAATCTGGAGGCTACAAGGCTGTACTGATTGCCCTATGGGTCATATTGGCCGAACGAAAGAGCTTTCAAGAAAAGAATACGGGAATAATAGAAAAACTATAGGTACAACAGATGCAACCATACATTCCAGATACAACCATACATTCCATGTACGAACCACTCGAAAGAATTCCGTGATAATCCCAAAAGCTATGAAATTCTTCATAGCGAAAAGAAAATTTCAGGCTTACATTACTGATATTTTTAGAAGTTTCGACCTCCAAAACGTCCTATTGACACCAAAAAAGCTAAACGAACACCTCACACTCCACATAGGCGATCCAGTTGAAATAATTCGCACAACAACTATGAAATTTCCCTACCGAAAATTAGAATTGCAGGCTTACACTACTGAAATTCTAGGAAATTAACCGATACGATTCCCAAAAACTCTTTTCGATATTGATCAACATCTTTGAGCATTTGGGAAATACCAGCGGCAAATCTCATTAATACTCACCGCCATTTGTGTAAATTCCACTTTCTATTCTTCCGCTATTTTGCTATACTCTCTCACCTGATTTGAAAATAAGTTCAATATGATATCCTGAAGGAGCCACAGTGCGATGAAATATTTATTTTAATGATTAGAATTATATATGGAGATTAAGGCTTATCATTTTAATTCCTCATGAAATTTCACCAAGTATAGACCAAATCTATTGAAATATATATAAACAGATATGGATCATTTTGAGAGCCCACTCAAAGAAATTGTATTTTCCTTTATCGCTCAAAACTGTCATCCACAATGGATTAACAAAAATCGAAAAGGTTGTCCTGATCTATGTCGTGTAACAGGAATTTTTTATTAGAAAGTGCTTACATTTTAACCCAGAGCTCACAAATGGAAAGGAGGTTAACCAGAAGTGCTGATGTTGAAGGTTTCATCGGTTTCCTAAAGAGCTACTCAAACCAAGAAATATTCACACTTAGTATAGAGAAGTGACAGATTTTGTACCACAATAACGAATCATCTGAAGATGCTATCATTCTGACTGAAATTTCTGACGAAAAATTTACAAATTCTTTAAACTGACTACTCACATTACTTCGAATAACTTTTTTTTTCGTGAGCGTTGTGTTATTTCTTTGGAGTTCATGTTGAAGCGGCTTTAGCTTAAAATAAGAAAGTAGATTCGAAACTTTCTCCATACTTTGATCACTAGAATCACTCCCCAAATAATGAACGTTTGATTCCGTCACCCTGTATGTATATTTTTTTGAAACTATCATCTAAGTATATCTAAGTGTCAATTGTGAAGAATGAGGTATCATAAAAAAATAATTTGAATCTATTTTCCCCTGTATTTCGTGTTCTTCATAAGACCAACGCAATCGAATTTATTTCGTTAGATTTTCTAACACAAGCAAACATTTCCTGATGACGAGGGAACACCAACTTGTGCTAACTTTAATTCCATTCTGGGTACTAACGTGTGAAATTATGATACAAAGACCCACTTATGCATAAGAGGAACAACAGACGAATCAATCCACGCCGACAAAGCACAATGCAAGTCTGTCATTCAGCTCAAATGCCGCTTGCTATTCAGGAATTAAGGCGATTTGGTCTTATTAAATAATTGTCGTGAATTATCAGGCGAATTTCCTCCGGTATTCGAACAACGAACCTATCCTCTCTATTCTTCCTTGCATCCGGAATTATCAACAGCGTTATTTCCGGGCATGGAGGTAGTAAGAAGTTGCAAACCATGGAGTGTTATTGTTTGCAAAGTGCTTATAACCAAAGTGTAATTTCTAGGCAGTTAGTATCTGAACCGTTCCCTGACTGTCAGAGGTGTTGTTTCTGAACGAATTAATAGGTTTCGTAAAGATATCTTCTCAGGTCAATAAGAAATGTTCGACAAATAATATTGGAGTGGTTTCAACCTGGTGGTTTTGTTGGAATAATTGTAATTGATGTGCGAGAAGCTGATTAATGAAAGGGCCATTTTTTAGAAATCTTAATTTCGTTCTACGGTTTTTTGATATTATCATCAGCGTTATTTTTGGTCATGAATGTAGTGAGAAGTAGCAAACCGTGAAGTCTTATTGTTTGGCGAAGTGTTTGTAACCAAGGCTGCAGTTTCCAGGCACTTAGTTTCCAAACCATCCCCTGAATTTCATAGCTGTTTTTTCTGAAGGCATTGATAGATTTCGCAGAGATGGCATCTCGGTCAAATAGGACTGTTTAGCGCACAACGGAGTATTTGTAACTTGCAGTTTTCGTTCGAACAATTGTGATCCAGACGCAAAAAGCTGATTAATGAATGAGCCTTTTTGCGCGCATGATCTAGGGCAACAGCATACTATCATTGTATAAAGACAATGATACTATCGTTTAGTCCAAATGTCTGACATTTTCTTATTTTGAGCCGCAAATGATCTCAAACGACTAGGTTGAGCTCACTGATGACGAACAGTTTTTTTAAAATTTTTTCACAACAATTTTTTCTTCGAAAACTATTGATTGTATTCGCAAACTATTCTGCTCATGTCTTAAGCTTCCTATTCCACAGTAGTGTACCGAATTTCAATTCGATACGGCTATCAGTTCCGGATATATTCGGAAAATATATGTAAAATTTCGGGGTTTTCTTCTCGATATTTTTTTTTCGATATAATTTTTTTATCAGATATTCAATATTCTGTGATCTTATTTATCATGTTATCGCCATTGAATTCTCTACGAATCTTCGAACTATCATTTTTCGATAAAGTTCTGTATTTCAATTCGACCTAATCTGTATTTTCGGAAATATGGGGAAGATAAAATTATGAATGGGTATATCTTCGGGATCATTGAGTGGTTTTAACTCATTCAGGAATTCGGCCTTTGTAATTAAGGTCCAAACCTACTTCACAAATATCGAGTTTCTAAGTTGTTTCTTTTGGTAGTTATTGTGTTTAGGTTCGACCCTTAGGCCGACCGTAAACACAATAATATAATAATAACTTCCGGAAGAAGTGACTCAGAAACTCGATATTTCAAGAGTAGGTTTGGGGCTTGATTACGAATTTCGAATTCGAGAATGGGTAAAATCGGCCTAATGATTCCGCAGATATGATTCCCATTCAAAATTTCATTTTCTCAATATTTCTAAAAATACAGATTGAATCGAATTGAAATCCATAGCACTGCATCGAAAAAAAACCTGAAAAAGTACTGACGTGAAGGCTGCAGCATCTGCGCGCATGTTGAAATTCGTTGATAAAGCGGCCATCTTCATCGAACATGCGCGCAAAAGCTGCTGCCTTCATGGCAGTACTTTTCTAGATTTTTTTTTTGAATCTTCATTCAGTACTACATAATTCTCAGAATGAAATTAGTGGAAGAAGAATTATCAGCTCTAACAAAGAAATTACCTGCTATTCGAACAACGAACCTCTATCAGGTCTATCTTTCCATGAATCCGGAATTATCATCAGCATTTTTTCTCGTCATGGATGTAGTAAGAAGTTACAAACCGTGAAGTGTTATTGTCTGGCGAATTACTTTGAACCAGGCCATAATATTTGGGCTCTAAACGGTTGTTCCTGAACTAATTGATAGGTTTGGAAGATTTAGCAAAGCAATAATTTCTACGCACTAAGTCCCAAACTATTCTCTCACTGTCATAGATTTTGTTTCTGAACGAATTAATAGGTTTTGTACAGAAAGCATCTCGGGATAATTAGTAAGGTTTGACGCTGAGATTTCGTTGGAATAATTGTAATTGAGAAGCAAAAACTGGTTATCGAATGATACCTTTCGTTTGGAAATCTCTATTCAGTACTACATAATTCTACGAATGACATGATTTGAAAGAGGACAATCAGCTCTAACGAAGTAATTTACTGGTATTCAAATAACGAACCTCCATTTTGTCTATCCTTGAATCTAGATCTTTCATCAGCGTTATTTTCGGGTATGGAGGTAGTAAGAATTTGCAAAACATGAAGTGTTATTGTTTGGCCAAGTGCTTGTAACCAAATCAGTTATTTCAGGCATTCAGTCTCCAAACCATTTCCTAACTCTGATAGTTATTGTTTATAAACGAATTGACAGGTTTCGTTGAGATAGCATCTCTAGTCAATACGAAGTTTTGGAGCACAATATCGGAGTTATTGGAACTCGGTGATTTCAATGAAATATAAGTAATTCGTATGTGAAATTCTGGATTATAAATGAGTGATACTTTTGGTTTTTGGAAAGTCTCATTCAAAACTACCCTTTTTCGAATTAAGAGGATGGAAAAAGGAGTATCCAAATCAACGAAATAGTTAAGTACTATTCGAACAAAGAACCTTTTTCTGGTCTTTCCTTTCTAGCATCCGCTATTACCGTCGGCGTTACTTGCCGGCTTAGGCTAGGAACATAGTGAAGCGACCAAGAGGTGCGAAGAGGACAGCAGGGAGGATAGCGATTCCCGAGAGTAGCGGCGATGACGAGGTGTCATCAAATAGTGAGGCAACCAAGAAAGCAAAGCGACAGTCGAGTTTGATTATTTTAGAGGTGGCGCGTTTTGGAATAATGGATTTAAATGAATTAACGCTGTTGAAAAATTGGTCATTGAAACTCTGAAAAATGATGAAAATAGAATAACTTTTAGTGTTCACGAAATTAATGAATCTAGGAAAGTATTACATGGTGAATTTCATCATGTGTATAAATAATTACGCTAGCATCTGGGAAATTTTCATTCTTTTCTAGATTTTTTTCCGATAAATTACGTAAGTTCAATTCAATCGAATCTGTATTTTTGGAAAAATTGGAAAAATAAAATTTCGAATGGGTATATCTACGGAATCATTGTGCGGATTTTACCCATTCACGAATTCGACCTACTCTACAAATATCGAGTTTCTAAGTCGTTTCTTCCTAGAGTTATCGTGTTTACCTTAATAACGAAGGCCGAATTCGTGAATGTGCAAAATCCACCCAATGATTCCGCAGATATACCTATTCAAAATTTTATTTGCTCATTATTTAAAAAAATACAGATTTGATAGAATTGAAATCCAGTACTTTATCGAAAAATAACAGTTCGAATGTTCATACAGAATTTAATGAGGATAATATGATGAGAAGATAAACGAATATTGAATATGTATTCGAAAGAAAATATTTGAAATTATTTTTCGAATTTTTCTAATGACACGATCATCACGAAGTTCTTTGAAAAGTTGTGTTGCAGAATCTTCAAACTAGGTGCGAAGTTTCATCATGATTGAATTAGTATTTCTTGAGTTATACCGAAAAAAATACCATATCAGGAAGAAAACCACCAAATTTGAAATATTTTTTCCCAATATCTCCCAAACTAATGATCGTATTGAATTGAAATTTGGTACACTGCTATGGAATATGGAGCTTAGAGTTCACACTGAGCTTTTTTTCGAATGTGATAAACAGTTCTCGAAATAAAATTTTTCCAAATTATACTGATAGTATGATCTCAACAAAATTTCGCGAGAAGTTGCGCGTTGCTATACTCCAACTAACTGCCAAGTTTCGATCCAATCGTTCCAGTCGTTTTTGAATTATCTTCGAAATTTCAAAGGGACCTAACTCCGTAAACGTTCGGCCGATTCTGCCCATTAACGAACTCAACCGTCGCATTTTGAAATGCAACCTACCCTGAAAGTTTCAGGTCGATAAGATTTTCAGTACGGCCGTAATCGATTATAGGGAACGGCCGGCCGGACAGAATCGATTTTGACACCGGATTCGTCATCAGTAAGTCCAACCTAGTCGTTTGAGACCATTTTTGGCTAAATCAACGAAAATTACAGACATTTGGACAAAACGATAGCACAAGAAATAAGAAAATGTGCTTCGGTGTGAAAGATCCAATTGAAATGCGCTGGTTCATCAAAAAGATGAAACAAATGTATGAAAGTTCACAATAAGTTGGAGTAAGCCTCACTCCCTACTACTCTACTACTAATCAGCAAATCAGCGTTCTCTTCTTCCTACAAAACCAAATATGCTCTTGTGCACTTTTCTCACACAGAACCCCTATTTTTTCTTCGTTAAATGAAATTCATATGGTTCATGTATGTGACATCAGGACGTAAGGTTAGAAGAGTGGAGGGGATCCGAACCAGCGCATGTCGGATTGGAAACAAAAAAAAAAAAACAGCAGAAACTCTTGAGTATTGAAAACAAAGGTTTTTTTTAGAAACTTGTATTCAGTACAACCCTTCTTCAGATGTGGGGAGTGAAAAAAGGACTATCGGTTCAACCGAATAATTAACTTGTGTTCAAATAACTAACCTCTACCTTGTTTTACCTTTCAGGCATCTGGAATTATTATGAGCGTTATTTTCGAGCGTAGGGGTAGTGAAATGTTGCAAACAGTGGAGTGTTATTGTTTGGTGAGATGCTTGTAACCGAAGCAATAATTTCTGGGCGTTTAGACTCCGATCAGTTCCGTAATTTCTATGTGGGAGTTGTTTCTGGACAAATTTATAGGTTTTGTAGATATAGCATCTCGGGTCAATTAGGAAGGTTTCGCGCACAAGATAGAAGTAATTGGAACTTGGTGATTTCGATGGAATGAATTAAATTGAACCGATCAATGAATTAGACAGTTATTTTCTGGAAATATTCATTAAGCACTTCTGTTATCCGAATGAAGAGTATAGAAAGCGGACTTTTTGCTCTAACGAGATAATTAACTTAAATAAACAACGGACCTCTATTTCATATCCTCTTTAGCATCCGGAATTAACATCAGAGGTAGTAAGTGATTGGAAACCGTGAAGTGTTATTGATTGATGAAGTAATTGTAACTAAAGCGCTGTCATTTCTGGGCGTTTTGTTACGACTGTCATAGGAGTTGTTTTGTAGAGTCATCAGCATCTTGGTTCAATTAGGGAGGTTTGGCGCACAATATCGTAGTTATTGGAACTTGGTCAATTCATAGGAATAATTGTAATTGGTACAAAAATAGGTGGTCAATAAATGAGAAAATTGTTTTTTAATTTTTATCTGGTTTATCCCTTTCTTGCATTCCGCATTGTCACCGGCTGTATTTTGACGAATTGCCTTCTACCAAAGCAGTAATTTATGAGCGCTTAGTCTCCATTGAGTTTGGTGACGGTCATAGGTATTGCTTCGATAGGATTTGTAGAGGTAGCATATCCGGTTGATAAGGAAGGTTAAGCGTCCAATATCAAAATGATTGGAACTTGGTGATTTCGTTGGAATAATTGTAATTGATACGCAAAACACGGGTTAAGGAATGAGACACTTGTTTTTTTTTAAACATTCATTCGGTACAATCCTTATTCTAATATAGAGAATGGGCAAAGTACTATCGGCTCTAACGATATAAATAACTGATATTCGTATAAGTGGCCTCTAGCTTGTCTCTTGAATGTATGGCACAATTTGGATTCATTTCAGACATTATGTTAGATTTCAAGAGTAAAATATCCAATTATGAATCTATGGGAGATGATTCCCCAATATAAGGGGCCTGTACCGTTATTCGTGCACCTGAGAATCGAAAATATCATCGCTTGAAATACCGGCTGTTGTGGATAGAACCTCTCAGTCAGAGAGCAAATGTTGGTAATATTATTTACTACTTCCTGCCGGTTTACTGTCCCACTTTCTGTTTCAGATGTTATGTCGAGATATTTTGTCGAAATGAATTCTAAAATTATGTTTCAATAAAAAGATGCCATCCATGTTGTTTGAACAAATTCTAATTTCACTGCTATTATACAGGGACACAGAGTTTTTGATGAGGTCTTCATGCTTGCTCTTGTATCATACGTTTAAATATATGGTGCCCTGTCTACATTTCCCCTGATAATACTGTGATTCCCTCACTCATGATATATTATTTTACATCCCAAAACGCTGCAAATTTTACACAAGGGTTTATTATTTTCTCAGTTAAGTAACCCAAAACCATTGATATCTTAAATAAAACTTGTACAGCGTGCCAAAAAAGTAAAATTACTCGTCAATAATGAGTGTACGAAGAAGTTTTGAGGAATATCCTCGCACCCGTCGATTTTGGATTTCAAAACCAATTTATCCTGTGCTTTCTTGAATTTTATATTTCTCAGTTCACTACTTTATTTTTTCAAACGGAAATATATGGATTGTGATACATCAAATGAAAGGTAATTTGATTACCTTTTTAGCGATTTGGCTTGAAGTAGAATTGCTTGTGCCGTCTCTCATTGAAACATTAGGAAATAATTTAGAATTTTCAGTTAGGAGGGTACTGTAATCCGATAATTTTTCTTTTATTAATTAATTATGATAAAAATGATGATAATAATATATTTATTCAATCAGAGCCTTATTAAAATACAATAAGGTTGATTTCGTTAAAACAGAATACATAACTCACAACAATTCACTTTTACAAAAATCAAAAAATTTACTCTAAGGATATGGTTCATAGTCAACAATTGCATTATACAAAGTAGTTTTGAAAACTTTCAGGTTGGATGTATTCCTAAACCCTTGGGGTGAAGCATTAAATAGCCTCAGGCTCATGTATAAGCGCGACTTTTCTATTAAGGTTAAAGAGTGACGTGGGTACAAGTATGTGTATCTGTGCGCCTAGTGTTGTTACAGTTTAAATTTTGTTGCAAGTATCTTCATGAAAACGAGTACCCTATATACGTATAGGCCATATGATGTTGAAAATTTGTTCTCTTTAGAAGGACCTCTACAAGATTCTATAAAACCTAACTTCAGTATAATTCTAAAATGAATTTTTGCCTCAGAAACACTCACCTTATTACTATGAGGGAAATTCTCGAACCCATGGATTTGTAATTTAAATTGAATTGATACTTAACTTTCATTGTCGTTCACAAAACTGAATTGGTCATCGAATGACCTTTGATGCGATATATCACATGCAATATTTTTCAAAAAAAAAACCTGTTGAAATTTAAGGATATAAAAGCCCAACAATGCATTTCTCAAACTTCTAAAATAGAAATGGAAATGAAAATAGGGAAATTCTCGAACCCATGGATTTGTAATTTATATTGAATTAATAATTAACTTTCATTTTCGTTCACAAAACTGAATTGGTAATCGAATGACCTTTTATGCGATATATCACATGAAATATTTTTCCGAAAAAAAAACTGTTGCGGTTTAAGGTTATAAACCCCCAACTCTAAAACTACATACATTTTTCAAACCTCGAAAATAGAAATCGGCGGGTAGGAGGATATTTTTCAATATTTATTATTTAAAGCATAAGAATCTGACACGAATCACAAATTGTTAATTTTCTAATGAAAAAATTGCCTAACAAATTTTTTTTCAGTAACGCCACATAATATGCTATGGAATGTACTTCCATTTGATATATCACAATCCATATAATACTATTTGAAAAAAAAAATATGGGGGTGTTGAGCGTAAAGGATGGGAGATTTCCAATTCAAAAAAGCATAGGGAGACCTTCTTTCGGAATTACAAATCCTTGGATCCGTTGATTTTTCTTAATAATAATTATTAAAAGAATAATGGTCTGATTGCAGTACTCTCCAATCACAAATTGTAAATTAATTTCTGATTTTTTATTGAAAAACGGCACGACAAATTCATTTTTTAGTCGAATCGCTGAGTAGGTAATCAAATTACCTTTCATTTGATGTATCACAACCCATATATTCCAATTTGAAAAAATGAAGTAGTGGGGTGCGGGTCGTTGGGGATGAAAAATATAGAATTCAAAGAAACACAGGATAAATTGCTTTCAGAATTCAAGATCAACAGGTGCGAGGATTTTCCTTAATAATTCTTCATTCAAAAGTTATTGACGAGTTACGTTACTGTTTTGGCACGCTGTATACTATTCATATCTCATTGGTTTTTCAACCCAAAATTTGCTGCGTTTTTCTTCATACCTCAGGAACCACTGGTCGGAAATCATTCGGGTAAAAATTTTTCGGTTGAGTTATGCAACAATAATAAATGTTGAAAGTTTCATGAAAATTCGGTAGTAAGTTTCTGAAAAACTGAAAAATAATTTTTTTTCCCCTTCAATCCCCAATTTTGAGCCCCTAGGGTTCACCGATCCTGCTGAAAAGCTTGGAGGATCAATGCCGAGTGACACACGATTTTTCTACCAAGTTTCGCGGATTTCGGTCCAGTTCTTTCTGAGAAAAGCCCCGGAAAACGGACGGCGGATGGACGGATTCTTTTTATTAGTTTATTCAAATCTACATACTCCAAAACGTAAACTGTGAAATTTCCAGAGGGGTTGAAATTTTTTTTTTGTTGGTCGATCACTAAGGTTTATTATTTGATTTTATCAAATAATAAACCAAAATGTAATGCTCGTTCTGAAAAGAATATAGGTTGAGCAGCCATAATAATCATCAGCGTTTGTTTCGGGAGTAGAGGTTGTGAGATGTTGCACTCTTTGAAGTGGTATTGTTTGGCAAAGTGCTTGTTACCGAATTAGTGATTTCTGGGTATTTATTTCTCGAAACGTTTCATGACTGTTATATGAATTGTTTCTGAACTATTTGATAGGTTTGTAGAGATTGCGTGTCTGGTCGAATGGGAATTTCTGGCGCACTATATTTGGTTGATTGAAACTCAGTGATTTCGTTGGAATGATTGGAGTTGATACGCAAAACACATGAATGAGACAATTAGTTTTTGGAAACCTTCAATCAGTACAACACTTTTTCCAATAAATATAATGGAAAAAGGACTATTCGCTTATGGAATAACGAACTGGTGTTGGAATAAATAGGCTCTAACTTGACTATCCGGAATTATGATCAGTTTTATTTCCGGGCTTGGAGGTAGTGAGAAGTGTTATTATTTTGAAGGTGTTTTCTGGATTATTGTTTGTCCGAGTGCTTGCAACAAGGGCAGTTATTTCTAGGAATTTAGACTCCAAAACATTTCGCGACTGTCGTAGATGTTGTTTCAATTAACGATTAATAGGTTTCGTAGAAAAAGCATCCTGGGTCAATTAGGGTGGTTCGGCGCACAAGTAATTGGAACTTGGTGATTTGGTTTGAATAATTGGAATTGAATCTGATGATGAATATAAATATTGTTTTTTGAAAATCATAATTCAGCACTCTCCTCACCAAATGGATAGAATGGAAAAAGCACTGTCAGCTCTTTCGATATTATTGATCGGTATTCGAATAACGAACCTGTATTTTATATATCGACTTGTTAGCATCGAAAATTTCATCATCGTTATTTCTGACCTTGGAGGTAGTAAAGTTTCAAGCCGAAATGTTTTCGTAAGTTCTAATTCTTTCTAGTCCAGCAGTAATTTCTGATCATTAAGTCTGATGAAAAACTTTTTCGTGACTCTTAAAGGTGTTGTTTCCAAACGAATTAATGAGGTTTATTGAGACAGCATCTCGCGTCAATTAGGAAAAGTTCAGCGTAAAATATCGAGTAAATTGAAATTGGTAGTTTCTTTCTGATGATTGGAATTGAAGCGCAGAAAACTGGTGATGAATAAGAATTGTTTTGAAATTCCTCATTCGGTGCTACCCTCCTCCAAATGAAGAACATTGATATAGGACTGTCAGCTCAAACCAAAAAATTAACTGTTATGCGAACCATGATCCTCGATTCAGTTTTTATGATTTTTAGCATCCGAAATTATCCTCATCTATAAGTCTAGTTATATGGGGAGTAACATGTTGATCACAGTGAGAAGCAATTGTTTAGCGAAATGCTCGTAACCGAAACAGATGTTTCTGTTTATTTAGTCTCTAAACAGTTCCGTGTTTGTCATAAATGTTGTTTCTGAACAAATTAACGCTTAGATTATCCTGAAGTAACTGTCAGCTTGAATCGATAGACTCCGTAAACTGATGTCTTGGTGGCGTACTTTTCGTTCTAAATACTCACCCGATGTGCCAGTCTGCCGAAGTGTTTCTGAACCATATGTTGCCTATCTTCAAGAGTGGAAGTTTTCATTTCATTTTTCATTTTTTCAATCGAAATCTATATCCAAATGTTGAATGCGGAAAGTTTATATTCAAGATTTATTGAATATCCTAATGTTGACGCAAATTAATTATTTTAGATCTGGTAATCCAATACTTTCACTCGTGCGATCAAACCCCTGGATGTTAGCCTGATAGAGCTGCCTACCTACGAACAAAATTTTCTTATAGCAGCTGATTATTTCGATAGGAAATCATAATTGTTTTGAATTCTGAAGTAGAAAAGTAATACAAATTTGATCTCTTGATGGTAGTTCTTCATTTTATAGAACCATTGTTATTGAACTTCTCTGTTTTAAACTTGCAATATTCCGGTTTGTTGGGGACGAGTGAAATTACATACATAGATTGTATTCGTACTTGATTATCTAATATTTTGTGTCTGCCTCGATAATAAAAACTGAAAATGTAAAGGATAAAGCAAGAAGAATTCCATAAATCACATATACTATTTTTCGGAGTTAAAGTACTTCCCAAGCGAAAGAAGACTTTCTCGCATAGTTCAGTTGCAGAGTTTACTACCTTACGGACCCATTCTAGTTTGAGATTATTATATGTGAGTTCATTCAATTGGAATTGTTCAGGAAGCAATTACTCATTTGTTTTTCACACCCAAGTATCAGAAAACCAAGCAGAGCATGTTATTTTCTTATGTATTGATTCGCGGTTTGTGCAATTTCGAACTCCAAAAATTTTCATCGACATTCTGGAGTGCGCATATCGCTGTTTCATGAGAGGGTTAGGAAACCGTTATCAACTATTTCAGCAGACAGAAGACAGAATATCCGCCGCACTTTGAAAAAAATTGCCCTCACGAAGAACTTCGCAAAATGTATTCAATTTCAAATTTGTATCGATCAGTATTGCCATCAGGCTAAATTTGTAGTTTCCACGA
The DNA here is from genome assembly GCA_958510865.1 of Myrrha octodecimguttata. NCBI lineage: Eukaryota > Metazoa > Arthropoda > Insecta > Coleoptera > Coccinellidae > Myrrha > Myrrha octodecimguttata. Next base: position 40,476,305 of record OY294057.1, read on the forward strand.
ATATTCGATTCGTTCATGGTCGTCAACTTGTCATATGTTGCCTTCATTCACTAAAGTTGAGCGTTCTGGCTGAAAAGCCGATGTTTGATGATCCCAGATAGCCCAGATTTTGCAGACAAGGTTTCACACAATTCGGAAGATGATCATTTTATTTTTGTGGAATGTATTTTCGAACAAACACTACAAGACAAGACTTTCTGAGAACTCTCATGCACTTGGAAAAAACTTGCTGTGATATTTCGTTCCTAAGGGGATCATAGGACTTTTCACCTCTTCCCAGATTAGGTGGGAGGACTCATGAACATTAGTGCTGACTGCGACATGGTCATGCTACTCGCGTTTTTAGGGTGAGACCATGATATCATTGGCATCACAGAGATGTGGAATCAATAAAATAAAGAAAGATATTTGATGCAAAACTCATACTTCTTTTAATTTGAAAACACTTTGGGATTGAATGAATCAGAATAAATTATAATGATAATTCTTTTTTAACCATTGACAAACTTTGTATCTTCTAGATGCCAAATTCGTCGAACCATTACCAGCATAGAGCCTCAAACATGAAACAGAGGAGTGGTGTGATTGAGCGCGGAATAGTCAATCGTCGGTATGTTTGGTGGTGAATTCCTGAACAGTGAGCTGTTTATTCGTTCTTTAATCTTTCGTCTGTCATATTGACCAGTGATTTGGATTTATCGTCTTCTCTGTGGTCATTTTCAACGTTTTGGAGATATTGTGCCAGATACCATTTTGTTGGGAAACGTACAGAAAATATTATTTGGATTATTAAATATCGTGGATTTACCAGAAGGAGTAAAGATAGAGTGTGTTCATTAACCCTAGAGCTCTCTATATTCGTAGTAGCGTGTATGGGTGAATAATTTGGGTAATTCACCGTTGCAAGACCTGGCAGTACGTAAGTCACCTGACTTGTACCATATGCTCAACAATTCACCATTTTTTGCTTGGTGGATATGCATATTGCTTATTATTGTTGCAATATGAACTGTGCACGATTCGGACCCGGAATGGGTTCAAGTTTGTTATTGACTGTAAGATTATATTAAGTAATTCATCTGCATCGTGTCAAATTATCTTATACATATCTTTGTATTCATGTTTGAATATAAACGTTATTGTGCAGATTTCTGACCTTGTGTACAATAACTTGTATTGAATATAGGTTGTTATCTGATTGTTGGGTTCCGTTTTCCTCGTTACATTATTCAATTTTATTCCTTCCTCTTATAACGAAACAGAATGTTTCGAAATTCCTAGGCTCCTTTTCGTCAAAATAGTCAAACCCTCAGACCTTGAGGATATACCCTCTTAAATGTTTTCCTTGAGGTAAAAAGGGCCCCCTTCTTTATATAGGATTCTTATCTGGCGGATAGTTGATAGTTGATTCTTTTTTCTGTTCTAACGTAAAACATTGATGTTAAGATCTTAGCGTGATAAGAATTGGTTGTCAGAGAAAAGAGAGCTCCAGTCATATTAAAATCACATAAGCACAAGGACGAATATCTGTTATTACTGAACGTCAGGTCAACTTACCTCGGATAAAACCGCAGAAGGAATATCGATACTTGTTACCTTTCAGGTGGATCGCTGCAGTATATCTACGTACAGGCGCCATCTTCCAGGAGCATCTTGCGATTCCCATCCTCGAGTGAAGAATGCCCTGATCGGTGTGCAAGACGTTCATCCTCCTGTAGCATCAGGTCGCCGTATCTGCAGTTTTGCAGATTACAAACAACCCTCACGACTTTGGAAACATTCGGTTCATGTGGATTCCCACAAGACGAAAACCTCCGATATCTGACAAGAATAGAAATTCGTGGAGAAAAGGGAGCTCCAGGTTTTATTCGAGGTAAGTTGACTTGACGATCAGTAATAACTGTGAAACAGCTGTAGCCATTCTCCTTGGATCCGCTCCTTCGGTGTAGATGTTTTGGTTGGTTGGATGATTAGCTCTGATCAAGGTGAAATATTGGTTGATTTATCGACAGATATCCGTCCTTGTGGATATGTTATTTTATATATTTCTATCTTTTTGTGAGGATATGCCTCAGCGGGATGAGATAAAAAACAAATCGAATGATATCTACCAGGGCAGTGACTATATATTCATCGTATTTGCATGAACTTCAAAGTATTTCCGGTTGAATCACGTTGATGCTATAATGCTTTCAAATGCTCGAACGAATTGAAGCACCTCATTCTACCTGTACACATACCGCAATTATTTCCTGTTCAAAGCATTCTGAAATCGGTCGCTCGCGCGAAAAGCAGATCCCACAAAAATTTCCGCATCAAAAAAACGGAGAGTGAATTATCCGGGCATCAACGCTTTATTGAACGTTATCGCAACCGCGAACAGATAGATACGATTTGATGCCTCGTACGACATCTAAAATTCGAATACGGATATCGAAAATTTATCATGATTTCATTATTTTTCCTTTCATGCGGTTCGGCTATGTGGGATGGAAACGAGAATTGGATGTAACATTGTCGACGTTGTTCAGGTTATTCGAAACAAGAGATATTTTCCCCTTTAATTTCGACGGTCTCAAACAGCGCACTCGACGCACTTTCGGGGTGAGCTCTGACAGGAAAAACAGAAGGTATGAAATTGAATTTCTTTTTTCGTAGATAAGTATCCCGGCTGAAAATTGAAAATTCCTGTGATACGGTTGCTACAGAGCTTATTGATTTTTGGTCGAATTCAATAGGTTTTTACTTCATCAACTCGCATACGTTGGGGACATCGAACTGCCGACACAGTCGTGTCATATACTTCGACAGAATTTCCTTTTTTGAGCGAAGATAAATATTCCTGTTGTAGTTTGAAATCCTCGCGCTTACTGTGCCAGGGAGATGATTTATTTCACTTCGCTACTAGGGACTTCCTGGACACTCCTCAGATTAAAATTTTCAAATTCGAATTATTATGAAATATCGACATTTGTGTTCTCTGAATTCATATTGTAAAATAAGACTGAAATTCTGATTATTTGAATCAAATTTTCTGTGGAAATATCATTTGATTCAGTACAGCATCCTGATTCGGTTACCCATAATGATCTTTTTTAGTTTTTTGGTTATAAGCGTTCCTCATTGTATGTTTTCCACTCTAATAAATTTCTTGGTTGTAGCATAAGGATGAAAAACGTTCTTTGATCTGAAGAATATGGTGATATGATCCTTCGAAAATTCGTATATTCCTATATGCCTGTATCATGTAGCTTATTGAGTTTCAAATGGTAAACATCAATCATTTCCGCAACTTTGGGGAAAAAATGAATCGAAATGAAGTCAGCCTCAGGGTGTAGGCTGATTCTGACCTTTAACGGACTCAACCGTCAAACTAGAACCTGAAACCAAACCTGGAAATTTTAGTTGTTAGAAATTAATTTTGGGAATTTAAATTATTTGGAACCTAACAATATGAGTAAAAAAACTACGTGTTCTTCATCAGTGCGTCCAACTGGACTGCTAATCTGAGTTCGAAACACATATTATCGGTCAGCTCTGTTTTACTACAATGACCTCGTGAAAACTTGAGTTGAGATAACAATTCTCTCTCTATTATCTTAAGACTACTATAGACTGCCTGCTTCCTCTCTTTTCAAGTATTTTTTCATGGAGTAAGAAAACATGGTATCTATGTGCGAATCGTTCTATTCCCCAATGTACGTCAGCTGAAAGAAGATTCAAAGCAAAGTGAAAATTTAAGCTGACCTACCTTCTCAAACTGATTAGCCGATTGATAACAAGAAATTATTCAATTGATACTGAAGATGGTACTGGATATAAAAAGACGATTTCTAGATTAATTTTCAATTTTCAGATAACATCAGGAGATCATTTTCACAATGACGAAAACAAACAACTCCTTCATCTCGAAAGCCAATTATGAAATATACGTGGAAACGAACCATTTCAGTGAATCTGCAAAAACCAAAATGTTTTCCTTCACTAAAAGAATGTCAATGAATTAGAATTCGATATTTCACATCAAAAATCTATGAACGAAAACACAAAATGAGGGGACTCAATAGATTCGAAGCAACTGTTCTCAGCCTACCTCAACTATCGAGGAAAGAATCAATAAGACAAGGAATGTTTTTGCTATATAAAATAAACGTCAGATTTGGGAATACTTAATACTTTGTTAAATTATAGGGATGACACTTTAAACGGTATCTATTTTCATGCTCAGAGTACCTGTCCTAATATCTCTCATACCCACCATAGAAAATCCGGAAAACCCTGACCTTATTCCAGAAAATCCTCGCCAGTAGGGGCAGGATAGCCAAGACTCTTCCTACGAAAGTCACAAATAATCCAATTTACATAAGTGAATCTCGAGCTCACACTAAGTCCCCCTTTTTCATCAAATCCTCTTTCACTTTCCAGACGCCTTCCCGACGGTCGAATTCTTCTTTGTACCGCATAAGCAATGGCGACGGATCAAAAGGAATATACCGTTGAATATGATTCCGCGGAATCGCTACAAGGACCAATTTGTCCCGGGCAAATCCTACCCTCGTTTTGAGCGATTTGTAGAGGTAATCGGCATCTTAGGTTACGTTACGTCTTCTGTTTCTGGCATTGATGATTATAATTTCGGGTGAGGCACGTCGTTGTTTCATTGTTCTATGTGATCGCACCAGGTTTTCTGCCAGCTATTTCAGCTGGAACGCCCTTGTGAGATCAGCCAAAAAGAGCAGAATACAGGCTATATTTTTGGTGAGCGTTTCCTCGTATTTCGTATCAGAGTTTAGGTCTTAATGGGTGTTTCACTAAGAATTAATTTTTTATTTCATGAAATAAACTATACACAGAGAGGAAAAATAACTTGAATTCAGTAATATTTCTTTCACCCGTACGAATTTGATTGCAATTTGATGCAATATCGACGAATACATTATATTTTGATTCAAGGTTTCGATTTATATAGAATTTTAATATCCCATTCACTTGATTGATATTTAATATATTTCCATTTTTGAACCATCATTCATTTGAAAGAAATAAAATTTTTTTCAATTCGAATGAAGCCCTCATCTTGACCGAGCTATATAGCCTCAAACAAAAAACGAATTATTGGAATGAATACTTGCAAAATAATGTGGGGACTCGAATAAATGGAACTGTTGTTTTCATAAATATTAATTGAAAGTTAAATGACAGTATACATAGTGTGTATTGAAAATCAAGGATGGCTTGGAACAGAAAATGTCGAATGTTTGGTTGAATGTTATATAGAAGTTCACTACCTATTCATATTTCAGACATGTTTCTTTTGATCAAGATATTCTTCAGAGTTGACGTGTTTATAAAAGAAATCTTCATGAGCGTTCGATCTTGAAAACCAAAATTTACATAAAATGGTTTTCCTCACCCCTTCATTCAGTCAATCATTCAGTTTGTTGAACTTACACTGCGAATGGATTATCGTGAAATGTTCTATAAATGATCTTCGAGACGGTATTTGACGAGTTAACATATGCTTAAAAAATGTATGAATTGATACCTGTTTGAGGCGAAATCCATGAGGTAATAATCTGAGATGAGATCCCAACAGGAAATGACTCTCGGGAAAACCAACGACCAACATATTAATTGAACGACTTGAAAAAGAAAGTAATCGAAGTCAATCGGAATAGAGTCGCATGAGTTGCAAAGGAACTTATGAATCACTGTATGGAATGACTTCCCGCATTCAATAGCTTTCCTGGCATTTCACGAACAACTTGACAAACGTTCCAACTCTGGTGAAGTATAAAGAAAATCACACAAAATTTCCGTCCGTGAGAATACGAAGAAAATCAATTACTGCTAACCCGAACGAAAGCGGCAAAGTATATTAAAGTCAGAACACGAAAGGTGAATAGCATGACACGGAAGCCAGACCGTCGCGACAACGAAATCACAATAGCATAATGAGCGGAAGAAAGAAAAAACGAATGAAATTCGAATACTCGCTAGAATTAGAGTTTACGGAATGTACGCCCAGTTCTCAAGGAAACGTGCGGGATACTGCCCAATTCCCTGACTCGAGAGGAGTTTTCAGAGCTCATAAATGGGGAAATTAGGGAGGGAACGTGATATTATGTCGTGAGTTTGAGGAGATGAAACAATGATTAAAAAGTAGAGGTTTGGTAGATGAAAACGAAAGGTTGTGTGGCTAGACTGAAGTTTTAATAGTGGTGTTGAGTGCAATACGAAAGTATTTTGAAAGATCTGTCTGAATTTATGTCATAACGATTAAATTAAAAAAAATATTTATTGTGAAGCGCAAAGGCTGGTTGATGTAAATTTGAGTAGAGTTTTTTCAGAGGTGTAATTCGGCTCCTTTGGTGTAATGAGAAGTAAATATTTCAATACATATGTTGAAAATACGACGTCATCAGAATGTACGGATAATATACTCCACAAGTCTCCTGTTGTCAGCTTTTAAGGAAAAGATATCATTCCTTTGTTTTCATTCTCGGTCTCAAGCAGACTCTCAACATGATATCTTTGAAAGGGAATAATTGAGAGAGTCGAAATTTTCAGGGATGGCTCATATAAAAACCTCCAGTTCAGAATGCACAAATACCTCCTTCTAGCCCAGCAAACAAACTCATTTGAAATTTTCCTATTCCTCAATTTACAGAAATGCGGATTCGATCAGGTCAAAATTCGGAGCGTAGATATATGGGCAGGGTAATTTTTTCAAAACATCAACTCCATGACACATGACAAAATAGGAATATTCATACCTGAAATTTGAACTCAAATTTTTGTTATCGAATCCACCAGCGAAGCGTTTAGTTTGAATGATTTTTTCCCTCCCAAGCAACATATGCAATTAACAATGTCTAAGAGTGGTTATTCGAATATCCACCACCCTTTACTATACGCTAAATAGCGATTATATTCACATGAATAAAAATAATGCTCCATGGAAAAAAGTGAGCTCCATTTTAACGATAAACTAACAAGACACGAGGACGAATATCTGTCGATAAGTCAACAAATATTCCACCCTGATCTGAGCTTATCATCCAATTAACAAAACATCCACACCGAAGAAGCGATGTCAAGGAAGTGCAGATTCTTTCACTTTCACGATTCTTACCGATCTTCAGCGACCAGAAACGACAATAGGATGAGCATCATGCATATCGTTGAAAATGTTCCGCTCTCGAAGGCTACGATTCTTAAGATGCTCCTGTATGTTGTTAATACTGAAGCAGGTCATAAGTATCTGGAGTCTTATCTGGGGATTTCAAGGTATGTCGACTTGATTATCGGAAACAACCGCAGTAATGGCATTCCTTGGACATAGCTCCTCCGGTTAAGACGTTTTGGTTGATTGGATGATTTAGCTCATATTGGTGTGGTAGTTCTTGGCTCATCGACATATATTCGTTCTTGAGTCTTGTTAGTTCATATTAACATATTAACATTTATTTTAAATTTCGCTTATTCCGAGAATTCACGATCCCAAAATATCCAAACTATCAGATTTATGCGTAATGAATTTTCTTTGAGGGTTAAATGGAAGTTTCCAATAATAACTAGATGACAAAGTTCGATTTTGTTTGAAAATCGTTCTAATTATCCCATAATTTTGCATACGATTATGCATGAAATTTGGTATGTTGTTTTCAAATATTGACTGCAAGATAACTTCAAAACAACATCCAAACAATAAAATGAAACTTTTCGAGAAACTATAAGAAGATGTCGCTTTCAACCTAATTGAATCGGAAGTTTCTATGATATAGAAGCAAAAATCTCAAAATTCAAATGAGTATAACTCGATAACCGTTCAGAATAGATTCAGCCTATTTTTTCGAGCTTAACTATCGTCTTTCGATTTTTAACCTATCTTTAATGTTTCAAGTCTAGCTCTCGCCGTTCTCAAGTAATTGTTGGAAGGACAGGGGGCAAAACAGAATCGATTTTGACATTGGATTTTCCATCAACCTGGTCGTTTTTTGGCTCCAAATGATCTCTTTCGATATTGATATCTGACCATATACTTTGATTGTTTCCCATACGTACCATCCATGTCTTTGATAACAAAAATATTTTGTCATTTGGGGACAATAAGGATATATCGTGAGAAATCAATATCGAAAGATATTAAGCGAGGGAACCACAGAAAAATCTGTATCATTTAGTGAATGAATTTTTCGAAAGGCCTGGTAGAAAATACTCATTTGAATTAGCAGTTGTTGGAATTCATTTGAAATTCTTGAAGTCCTGCAGATTTTTCGAGTAATATTTCTGTTATATTTTTCTGTGAGTTCCGAATATATATACTTTATTGACTTTGAAAAAGCTTTTGACCAAGTCAAACAAACAAAACTCTCTATCTCTATCATAGTCGATCAACTGTAGGTAAGCTAGGTGACAGCGTTACAGGCGAAATACCAATAAAAAGAGACGTAAGAAAGGGATGTATTCTGTTACCCCTGCTGTTTAACCTTTATTCAGAGAACATATTTCAAGAGGCCTTATATGGCAGGACAGAGGGAGTAAATATAGGTGGTGAAATTATAAACAGCGTAAGATACACAGATGACACTGCCATCATTGCGAAGAACTTGAAAGACTTGCATGAGGCTGGTCGAAGATGGGGCATCAATATAAACATCAAGAATACAAAATGGATAATCGTAGGAAAAATAAACATCGAACCAATTCCGATTACAATCAACAACAAACAAAATTGAGTTAGTACCACATTTTAAATATTTGGGAAGCTGGTTAAACAACGAAATAACATGTGATGAAGAGGTGAAAGCGAGAACTGAAATCGCACGTAGGACATTGAGCAGATGACACCAACTCTAACAGAAACCTCACAGTCCAGTCGCGTATGAGATCACTCCGCTTTTACGTATGGAGCCGTCTTTTGTACGGTGTGAAACATAGACGCTCAAAGTTGACACTCTGAATAAAATAGAAGCGTTTGAGATGTGGTGCTACTAGAGAATCCTCAAGATTTTTTGGACATCACATTCTAGTGATGAAGAAGTACTCGCCTGAAGACAGGCACTGTTCCGAAAAAAGAATATTTTTCGGATTTTATTTTTATCGTTCAATACGTGGTATGTTCTAGGACGAAAAAAGTTAATTTTAAGATATGAAACTCTAAAGATATTATGTTATCACAGAAAAATATGTATTATTTAATGATTGTATAGTCTTCTTCAAGTAGACTCGTTTGAATTCAACATTCACCTTCGTAGCCACGGAATCTCCACCTGACTACGAAGTCTCAATCTGATTGCATTTGTACTTCTTGAGGTATTGCGGAAATAACATTAAAATTCCAAATAACAACAGAAGTTGTCATATTTTTTTCTTATATCCCCGAGAATAAATATCGGATCGCTGTTTCCTACAGAAAAAGCGCGTAAAAAAGATATTTGAGTTTGAATAGGTGGATTAATACCTGCGAACATGTTTGATATTATAAAAATTTCATAGTATTTTTGAAGCTGCAAACAGAATATCTTCTTAAAAATAGTTCTCATCTTACATATTCATCAAAAAAAAAATCCCAACGATTTTCTGCCCAAATTACACCACCAGATCTCCACATGCTTCGGTTGGCGGTGAAATTATTCCATCATCTCACAGCCGCAGGATCAGATGTTCCAGTGAATTCGGTCAGGATGTAAATTCCCTAGCGGAAAAATGAAATTTCACATCTTTGTATTCCAGGTTCGGCATTTTCCCACTTATTCAAATTTCAGAATCGCTGTCAGTTTGATGAATTGCCTCCCTTCGATACGTCAATCTCTAGACGTACAAAGGGAGATTCCGTCGTCTCTACGTGTTCTTCGAAAGGACCGAATTCAATATTCTTCAGCAAATGTTGACTGAACACTGACGAAGTACTGTGAACTTTGCATATTAATCTGTGGTGGCGTATTTTGCGGTCGAGGACATTCGGATGTGAAGAATAGATGTAATGTATGTTGGATGTTTAGTCTCTAGAGATCTGGAAAGAATTCGAGAAATGTGTAGTAGTCGGCAGCTTTCACGCGAAGCATATATGAATTGTTTTCCTATATTAAAGACTTAAATGTTGACGCCTGTCGCTAAACATCAGAAAACAAATATTTTTTTTTTCAGCTCTAGAGTGTCTCAGAATATAAAAATGACAAAGTTTTGTTATGTTGATGCCACGCACTTACTTAAAATGAAAAATATTAACATGAAAATATTCATGCCTGAAAAGTATTTCAAGGAAATAAAAGAAATAATCGGAGTGTACACTAGAATTTCGAATAATTTAGCATCAAATGATAGATTTTCTGTGTTCTTCTCAGCCTTACTCTTAACCTTATCTCGTTGCTGGTTTTGTTGGTGCGAGATTTTTTTCAAAAGAATATTTCATGGATATAAATTCATATCTCATGAAATTCTCCTCAGAATTCTTCATTCTTTCTGATAGGTTAGTTTTATTTATTCATCATGTAATTGTTTGATTTGGTTTAGGATAAGTTAAGGCGAAATAATGAACATTAGGTTGCACGATACAATCGCTACTGGTACTGATTTAGGTTGTGAAATCTTCGAAGCGATTGATTCGCCTATTCCAGCGTAATTGATGGATAAGAGTATCATCCGATGCCATTAGATTTTCCATAATTGCAAAATGGCGTAGGGGCCAGAAGCAATCCCGACGGGTCGATTTGGTAGTTCATTAGAAAGGCCGTGAAACATAAAAATGGCTTTCTCTATGTATACAGGGTGAGTCTTTGACCTTGCAGAATATTTTAACAGAAGATTCTTGAAGCTGAAAGAAATACATTTGTCCTCTACCATGTTTTCCGATTCGGCCTAGATAAAAAGATATAGGCATTATAAATTTTCATAATAGGCTAGCCGCCCCTGGAAACCTGAACACTGAAGTTTTTCCAAGTCTAAGATATACCATTCAAATCTTCGAAATAAGCAACTCTGTTATGAAAACAAGCATCAACTTACTTTTTACATTCCAGTTGGTGAAAAAAGTTGTATTTATAGTACAATGAACAAGTAATAGGTATTCCAAATTTCGTGGGCGATAAAAGTTGAATATTCTTCTTTTGCTTTCATTTCCGATAATGAGGAATTCATCTAGCTATCACACATATTAGCTTTGAGATTCATCTTCAATTTGTAATTATTAATTTTCTTTGTTTATTTCATTTTCTCCAAGAATTATCAGATTCAGACATAACCCATTAAAATATTCATTTTCATAAATAAATAAAACAGATGTACCTAATTTATCTATGAACGTACAAACGTTGCCAAATTGACGAACAGAAAGAAATAACTCTTCGAAATCAAACAACACACAATATGCTAATTCTATGTATACACTTGTATAGTCTATGATTCTGAACTGAACTATAAATCTGTGGCTCCGTGGTTTTAAGGTTATGTCAATATGTCATGGTGGTTTTGTTCCACAATTGGTTATGTTATGAAAGCGCATTTGAAGAATACCTCAAAATGAATAATATCAAAGTTCTGTACATAATTTCAAGAAATTTTGGTCAGCAGAAAGATTGCATTCAAACCAGTAAGAATCCCCATTATCATGGAAAAGTGAGATGTTAATCAATTATACTATAAAAATTAGCTCGAAATTGAAAAGGAAGCTTTATGAATGGATTCAGGACCAAATCACCACTGTATAACACAGATATAGTTTTGCGATGGAAGCCTATTTTGGAGAAACTTCTTATTTCGTCTTGGTGATAATAATTGTAGTATGGAAAACCTGATGAATACATCACTGGAATTGTATGGATACAAAACAAATAACTTCAAGATGTGATAGTTCATTCAGATTGAAGAGATTTCTGTATAAAATGAAGAGCGTTTGGATCGTGACAACTATCCCATTGTCAACGAGATAGGCAATGAAAAGACAGAAAATTAACTCAACCAACCATGTTCCGATGTGGTGTGTACATTTTGTTGTTTGTAATCTATTTCGAATTCACCTTATAGTCAATTGAAGATTATGAAAGCCCTAATGTTGCATCTGTATAATAAAAACACATTTTATATGGATTGTAAAGCATTTTGTGAGCATGAATTGAAATCGGTGTTAATTTGAAGATCAGCTACCACAAGGATTAAATTTCATTTGTATCATATATTCAGTGTAATGAATATGTAATTAAAGATTATGATAGCACTGACATATCAACTGCCGACTAATATTGCAGTAATTTGATAATTTTCAAGATATAATGATATTTGAAATAGTACTGAAATGAATATCATCTGAGATTGAATATCAGTTGATCAGTTTCATTATCACGAAATTTCACTCGTAAAATCACTAAAAACTCCAAATAATCGCTGTTCGCCAATGTAAACAATAGAAAGTATTCCTTCGTCTCTCGCTGTATTTATGTTGCATTTCACAATAACTTGGCACAGTGCTTCACCAATTCTATTAGTATGAATCATTTCAACATGTGAATTCGTCCTAAAAATGTTGAAAAAGCTGTATTTCATAACATGAACAAACCGGGAAAGTTAACGGAACCAATTTAAACTGAATTTGAGGTTAGACGCACCGAAGTATGCGCGAGTCGGAAACGCAGGAAAAAAAGGGAGTGCAACTACTGGGTAGTTTCAGTTTCTATACTGTGCTCATAACTACGTTCAGTCACAGAATATTGACGTTCAAAATTTGATATCTTCGTCAATATTTCGGTTAATGATTTGTTATCCGAAACTCTACATTTCAGATGATACTTATTATTATGTTTAATATTATAATGCATAATAAAATGAAAATCGTACAAATAATTATAAATTTGAAGTTTGTAACAACGAGTCTTCTATGTTAGTCGGTCATGCGCATAGAATGATTAGAAAATTAGAAAACAATTGACATTCGAAATTCATATTTCATGGTAACATGATTTTCAATTGAATGGTTTATTTATTTATTTATTTATTTCGAGCACTTACTATAAGTGGTTGAATGTGGGAAAGTAGGGCTCCTGGCGAACAACCCTCTAGGACGAAAAAAATATAACGCGCCTAAAGCAATACTTCGATAGTGGTGTGGAAATTTGCTCGAACATTAGGAGTATTTAAATTGTAGAAGTTGAGGTGAGCTTATTCATATTACTCCACTTTCGAACTAATAGCCAATTTACAATGGACATAACTTAACCGTAAATTTACTTATACATAAAACGTAAGAATTAAACAACAGAAGTCATAAGGAATAAGAATGGAACTGCATTCGACTTCGATGGAAGTCGAAAGCAAAGTTGAACCTATTGTGAAGATTTTGGTACTTATGAATTTTGTAGTTTCCTCTGTGATTTTTACGCACGAGTTGCGGGATTCTTATTACTGTTACGTCCATTGTGAATTGGGCAAAGTCGGCTACTCCGCTTACAAATCATTCCAAATAAAAAATGCTAGGATTCCATTCTCAACTTTTAGACGTGGCAATGCGGAAGAATTGAATTCTGTGAATTTTTTGAACAGAGTTGCATTCAGCCAAAGTACCCAATTCTCGGAATTTCACAGATATTTTTTATTTTTGAATTTCAGATTACTCGAAAAGGGCGCATCATACGAAAAAATATAAAAAATACTTTTACTCTCCAAAATAGTCAAAAATTAGTTGAATAGCATTCGAATTAATTTTGAGAGTTGGATTCTTTGAATTTCTGGTATTTTTATGAAATGTTATGGTCATATTAAAGAAACTGGAGGATGTAGATGAAATTTTGTAATCCAGGAACATTTATCGTATCAATAAAAAACTATATTCCAAAAATCATCCCATTCGATGAGATCGTTCGCGAGATATAATCGAAAATTAATTTTTTTATGGATTTTCAACAGTCTGTATCCTGTATCTTACGAACCAAGCCGAATCGGAAAAAATGGTTAGGGAAAAAAGCGTTTTTTTCGGCTTCAGAAATCTTCTGTTAAAATATTCTGCAAGGTCAAAGACTCACTCTGTATATCTGTTTGTAGAAAACAACAAGTTTGAATCGATATATTTCAAATATTGATTCAAGCATATTCTGGAAATATTCTGCATTGTTTTTCATCTGTTTTCTAGGTTCTCACTCCAAAGTTTGAAAAGGAACTATTAACAATTAAATAAAATTGTTGTTTATAAATCTCGCCCTGGTATATTGCAGCATTGAAACTATTTGTCAAGGACAGTTTCTAGGAAACGAGTTTTCTTAGGAACAACACTGCAACAATGCATGCTTTCAACAAAGTGAATTGTAACGTTTCTGAGTATTTGGCAGACTACTTCATCAGGCAAACGAGAAAATTTTCAGAATTATATTGTTTCGATTGTTTAACTTTCAGGAACTTTCTACAGAAAAAAAACTTTTATTCAATGTTCAATGGTTCTTTTTCAGATATTGGGGATAAGTCCCTCGAAAACAACTAAAAAGCCTATACTCTCGGAATAATTACAAAGTTTCGTACGTGATCGCGTTTATACTTCTTGAGATATTGAAGATATAACCTCAAAATTTCAAACAACGAGATTAATTTTTATATTCCTCCGGAAGTTAATATCATACCGAATTTAAATCTGAAACCTCCTTGTTGAATACTGATTTTAAGGTCTGTGCCAAATTTCGTTAGGATCTGTACAAGATTTTCCGACAAAAAAAAAATTTGCAGAAAATGTCAAACATTTTGAAATTACATTTTTTAATAATTCTTTTATTGGACCCATACAAAATTCTGCAATAAGTTTCGCCTTGGTAGTTTCCAGATAATTACGAATTCTTGATCTGATCGCATTTTTACTACTCAAGATATTGAGGACATAACGTCAAAAGACCAACGGAATTTCCAATCCAATCTCCAAAAGTGAATATCCTATCGAATTGGAAATTGAAAAGTTGTTGCAGTTGAATGGTTCTAAGGTGTGCCAAATTTCGTTAACATCTGATTAACACTTTCTGAGAAAAAAAAATTCCAACAAAAATTGCAGAAATTTTCGAATAATAATTTTTTGAATTTTCCAGATACGGGATCCATACAAAATTTCGCATTGGGTTGCGTGTTGGTATGCAAGAACTAATCACCAAGTTTCAATCCGATCGAATCAGTACGTCATGAGATATCCAGGAATTTACCTCCAAATTTCATATAGGCATCACTCCGAAACTGTTTATCCAATTTTCCAATTAAAGAACTCAACCGAGATATTCGAGATCGAAACCTATCCTGAAAAGTTCAAGACTCTAGGTCCCTTCTTCAGAAAGGTAGAGCACACACGGCCGGCCGGACGGACAGAATTGAATTCAACCACATATTCTTCATCAGTGAGTCCAACCTAGTCATTTGAGACCAATTTCAGCTCAAAATCCAAAAATAACAGACATTCTGACGAAACGATAACGCACTGTTTTCCAGAACGATCGCGAAAAGATGAATAGATATATTTTGTCTCTTGTCGGGCGCGTATCATTTCCCGATTGTGTGATTATTAGTATGAAAAAGTTTATCATGCAAAGATAACTTGGATACTTCTGTTATCGAATATACAGTCGAAAATTGACGGCCTCTGTCAATTTAGAAAAGTTGAGTCTACATATATCTGAAGTGTCGTCAAACAGAAGTCACCTTGGAAATATGGAATTGAGGAACTTTCCCAAGTCCGCTCAGGTTAGGTTTTTCTCTTCAATGACGCATGTCTTGAATTTAACTGCTGTTCACGATACTTCTAATCTTCGCAAATTTATCCAGATACATATTGAATCCTTGTTTCTATTCTGAGTGTTTCTGGTTTCATTGGAAATAATATGTATAATGAGTTATTTCGTATATACCACCGAAATATACTGATCTGTCACGATATTCTAGAACTAGCAACTAAATTCCGCCAATGCCTTACCAAATATTCAAATGGTTGTCAGATATTTTCAATTTCTTCGAGTTTGAATTTTGAGTACTATGGATAGTAAATGATGTAAATTTTTTTGCAGAGGTTCTAGGATGCTTTTCCAACCAAGTATATGTATGCAATGAGAGAGACCTGAACATTTTCAGAACTTGAGTGCTTATATCTTCCAAACTCAAAGAAACCACTTAAGTTTAATCACAGATTACCATTTTCGAGCCGACCAGTTGGGATGTTAGTGCAAGAAACTTCGTAACAAACATCTATACTGAGGCCCTTGTTCGAAATTGCAAAATGGTATCGAAGCCAAGATCGATCCCCTACTTTATCAGTTTTAATAATTTTTTAAAAATAAGTCGTCGAGAGATTACGTTCTTTAGTTCAGTGATTATCTCTATCCAACAACTTTCTCACAAAGAAGTCGCAATGTCGTCCGAATTTTTCTGTTTCGAAGTCATACTCGCAATCCAAACCATATTTAATTAGTTAGTAATAATAGAAGTAGAATAATGTTTTATTCCATCTATATTTCAAAGTTATATAGCAAATTGAAAAAGATGATGGAAAATGAGCCTATTGAACTCATTAAACTTGTGGTAACCTTTTTTGATTTTATTTACGATAAATATTGAAAGGTGTGAATGAATAATTGATGTATGCACACCATCCTTTTTGGTTAAGTTTCGTTATTTTTGTCAACTGAATTTTCACACACCGTATATGAAAGGGATACAGGAAGGTTACGGAACGTATAGTGGTGATCAACCTCAATACGTAATCTGTTCAGAATTAACAAGAACGGAAAATTATGTTGAATCATCCCGTACCCAAGGCTGAATTGGCTCCAACCGAAGTCTGATTCCGGCGAGAACTGAGCATTTGCGCTCGGCTTCAGTTCAATTTAATTATCCGTAACATCGTCTGGATGGCTCGAGCAACACGCATTTCCAACTCATTTCGTTCTGGTTCTGGTTCCTTCCAATATCTAGGGCGATCTGGCTCTCCTCCCGGCTTCCCCATGTGGGTTTTAAATGAAACTAGTTCGACGGTAGAAGTAATGAAGGAAATTTGCTATATGTCTACTGTGAGAGATTTTGGCTTGGAGTGGTCTAGTTTTCATTTGGACTTTTGGTGGGGTTGAATGAGGTCCTAGGGGACTAGAAAAGATTTTGGCGGATGTGATTGGGATAATTGATTATGGAGAGTTTATATATGGGCTGAGAATCCTAATCGGTATAATCGGAATTGAAGAAATTAAAAAAACATTGAATGAGCCAATGATAAGATTTTTGGTAATTTTTCGAATGAAATGTCTTCGTCTAAGACTTTTTTCATTTCAAGCTAAACGATTTTCAATATAATACAGATGGAGCCTTCAAGAGTATCATCAATTCCAACCAAAATCCTGCTCATCATAAATGACACAGATATCTCTCTCTATCTCTCTCTCTAATGTTCATAGGAAAATAAGCAAGGCATTGTTTGAAATCTCAAGAAATTTGAAATATTGTATTCACCATAAGCGTTTACATTTGGTTTATGTTCAGTGTGGCTCCAGGTGAAATTCATCTCTGTTGCTAGAGCAATGTGACAGATCAGTTAATAGGATATGACTCTGCTCATATTTGATTTCAGTTGAATCCAGAAACATTCGGAAGATAAAGGGTCAATTGAAACCTGGACAAATTGGCGTAGGTCAGATGTACCCAAACCTGTAGTAAAGTTTGAGTGAGCGTCCTTCAATGAACTACCCTAATATTTGCTGACTTGTTCAAGTTCCTTTGATAATATATTCATATTTATATGAGAAATTCTGCTTGCTGATATACTTCCTCTTGCCTGCTGGCTTTTTATCAGGTCCGGTTCACACATACGGTTCCACAAGCTCTGGCGCCGTTGCGGTGCCGTACTTATGTGCGCATTCTACCACTGACCCTGTGTACTTCAGAACGTAAGGTCTGGTGTACACATACGGTTTTTCTAGCTCCGGCGCTGTTGCGGTGACGGAGAGGTCCGGTGCACACATCCGACTTTTGCAGCTCTGGCGCCGGACTTACGGTCTGAAGTACACAGCATCAGAAGTAGAATGCACATATAAGTACTGCACCGCAATGATGCCGGAGCTTGAAGAACCGTATGTGTGTAACAAACATTCCACCTTGATCAGAGCTAATCATCCAATCAATGAAAACATCAACACCGAAGAAGCAGCTCCAAGAAGAAAGACTGACAGCTGTTTCACAGTTATTACTGATCAGCTTACCTTGGATAAAACCGTTGAGAACGAATTTAGATACTTGTGACCTTTCAGATGGATTACTGCAGTTTAATTACGTACAGCGCGCCATCTTTCAGGAGCATCTTGCGAATCCTACCTTTGAGTGCAGAATACTTCGATCGATATGCATGAAGTTCATCCTGTCACTGTATCTGCGAAAGTGCAGATTGCAACCTCCTGGAAGATGGCGCGCTGTATGTAGTTGTACTGCAGTAATCCATCTGAAAGGTGACAAGTATCTAGATTCCTTCTCAGCGGTTTTATCCAATGTAAGTTCGGTGTTGATATTTTGGTTGAGTGGATGATCATCTCTGATTAAGGTGGAATATTTGTTTAATTATCGACAGATATTCCTCCTCTTGATTATGTAAGTTTACTCTTCTCCATTAGCCAATTCCTGACATTATGGAATATCTCTATAATTCTCCTATCAGGGACAAGTAGTTTTGATGATGTGAACTATAAAGTTTCGTTGAAATATTTCCTCTTATATCTCTTTTTCAACCACGAATCTATTCAGAAGTAACAAATCAGGAGGTTGAACAGCTTGCATGATATATGAGAGCCGTTTCAAAAACTAAACACTCTCACAGCATCAATTATGTTGTGGTGGCGATTCATCATACAGCTCTCGAGAAGCTGCGTGGGTTCGAGCCGAGCCAGGGAGCTGTCTGGGAATTTTTAATTTTTTTGTAGGTGGCGGAAATTAATGGAGCAGAAAATTTTATTATATCGGTTGGGAGGAGCGGATCTTGGGATGAACGGTTTTGAATGAGAGCGTGGGTTCTCAGGGAATTCTTTTATATCAGAACAGAAATGGAAGAATGCGAGGTTTCTATTTTGAAGTGCTGCGAGATTAGCGTATGCATATAATTGTATAACACTTTCATTAATTCGAAAAACAATTATTTAGAAATAAATAAATGATAGTATTTATAGAAAACACGTTTGCGAATTGCAGGGTTGAAAACAACGTCCGAGGGCTGTTGTCAGGAAAGAAATTGCCTAATAAACAATTTTGGAACGAGAGGAAAAGATCGACAAAGTAGACTGTAACCTCTCAGGTTCAGAAATTAAGTCCTTCATCAGGCAATAAAAAGAGAGAAAATTTGCAGAATTATTTACCCTCGATTTTTCTTGTTTTTGATGATCTGAAATAATACAAGATACCCTATGTATTTTGCCTAATGGAGGGAATTAGTTTGCCCATTGTTCTATGGAAGTAAACACTATGTGGTTGAATTTAATGAAGAAGAAATAGAAAAAAAAATTCATATTGAGTGGATCTGTATATTACTATGGATTCCTTCAGAATGCCAATTTTGACAGACGTACCAAGAAATGAAAATAGTTGAAAGAAAATAGTTCACCGAATTTTATCGTACGTCTGATGAAGGAGTCAGATTTAGACTCTGAAACGTGACCGTTCACTTCGTTGATCATTTTCATTGTTCCAATATTGTTCATTAGGCAACTTTTTCTCCCAAAAACTGCCTTAGGCGGACACCTCCAATTCTGCAAACCACAAAGCCGTTTTCAATAAATAACAATTTCATTTAGTTTTTAGAAATTAGGAGTGAAAACCCAGAAAACATCTGAAAAATAAAAATTATGTGCATTGTTTGGACCTACTTTCAGATTTCTTATTTGTTGAAAACGTTGGCAATGATTATATTCATTAGTTCTGAAATCATAACAATATTTGAAAGTTTTGAAGTTTTATCAGTAGTTTTTGAGTCATTCCGAAAATAACAACAACCATGAAGAGAAAAAAACACAAATATTTCAAGAATTTCCATCATATCTACAAGCATGAATCGAATTGAAATTTTGAAAATTGATTCAAAATAGAAGATTCAAGTAGAGTAATTCGAAATCTGATGAATAGTATTTAGGAAATCATTAATTTCAAGAAAAAATCCGAAAAAATTTTTTTTTTATTCGTGAACAGTACGATCCCAACAAAATTTCACAAGTAGTTGCACCTCACGTTGATATACTTCAACTAAATATTAGTCCAATCGCTGAAGAAGTTCCAGAGATATTGAGGAAATAACCTCACAAATTCAAATGACCATATACAGAAAACAATACTGAGCCTGATATCATTCACCTTAGGTGATTAACCCTATGGACGTATTTATTTTATATTGGGACATTGTCAATCAATGAACAATGAACTTCAGTGATTGACCAGTCACTCTTTTGATCGTTATAATGAACGCTATGCCATTATTTCAATGTATTTATTACATTGTACTGATGATCAAATACACCCATCCAAGAAAATTTGCCTTAGGAAAAATACATCAAATCAACACTTTTGAAGTGATTAACACTAGGCATGCTCGATTATCACGAAACCTTGTGATAAAGCCTCTTGTAATGGGTCCATACTATGCATACATCACATCAATGTATCCGTGTAATTGGTGCATGCCCTGGAGTTATATTATCGATGCTTTGAGTCATCAAACGATGTCCTGATACCTCATTACAATAAACGTGTTCATCAATTGATGTACGCAAACCTTATAACAATCATCGTGCTATTTTTCTAGTTTCTAGTCTGGTCTAGTTGTCTAGCGAATGCATATCGTTATGTATTCCTGACGACGCCATTGCATTCATGAAGATACGCAGGTGTATGATGATCTATGTTACTTTATTATTTTGAAATTTAACGAAGTCTCAGTTAATCTATACCTAAGTCTGCGTTTGAACATGGCATGCCACACATATCGCGGAAGATTTTCCTTTGTGGTTCGATCAAAACTTCTGCTATGGGTTCTGATTTGAACTCTAGAGGGTGAGTTAGTACGTTAAGTATAGAAATGTCATAAATGAAATCATTTCTGTAATCTAGTTTTATACCGAACTGAAGGAAAAAGTCTTGAAACACTTCTGTTCGTGGAACCTTCTATTTTAAATCATCCGGTTTTATGTTTAGGCGCATTGCCATTATCAAACCAAGGATTGATTATTTAGGTTCCAAAGTCATATGGTAAAATCATGATATATTTAGTCAAAAGGTTAGAATGAAAATAGGTACACAAAACATACAAACTAGTTCAATAGTTCAGATCTGGCTAAACTAAAAAATAAACTTAATAATAACTTTGAAATAAAAGGTTCTTCGAACGAAGTGTTTCAAGACTTTTTCCTTCAGTTCATACCCAACGGTTCAAAATGGGATTTTATGAGATTAGTTTTATGCCGATTATTCTTTCAATTGTCTTCAGATAGAAACTTACGCTAGCTACGTGGAATGAGTTGTAAGATCAACTGAGAGTTACAAATAAATTTCATTAATGAATTCGATAATCTTCCTGGAATGCTTCATTTTCATACATGACGCAAAAATATCCTTTTTTAAGATAGACGAGATGCAGCGGTCATGTCGACACTTCAAAATGGTGAAGAAAGACAATAAGAAAGATCCTATATAACGAAATTAAAATTCGAGCCTCTTTATACCTTGGAAAATCAACACAAGAAGTAGTGGAATAAGGATTCACTTTCTGAAATCGAGGAAACAAGCCATTGTGGTGGGGATACTCCGCGAATTCAAGAGGTATACCTAATTCTAAGGTATGGGCTTAGAGAAATGTTTTCGAACATTTTTATCTTTTCAATTTCATCTACCCTACAGAGTGTATGCTATTCTAGTCATTCATAGAAACTTATTTTTTTGCTGTCAACTTTGCACAATAGTCAGGTTCCCAATTGAGTTAGTTCAATGAGAAATATTTTCTGATCTGATCTATATTTTTCTATATATTAAGATGCAAATATATATGTTTACCATCATGATTAGATACAAAAAAGAATAGAGGTGTGTATATGACCCTATAAACTCAGAAACAAAAATATGAAAAGTATTTATAAAACAACATGCTGCATAAGTGGAATAAAAAAACAGGATCTACCACCTAATATTACATTCAACTATAATATAAAAATATTTTAAAGAGCTGAAATTTATTGGAAAAATTAAAATTTGCTAATTCCTCCGAATTTCGTTCAAAACGGAAAGTTTGCAAATATACACATTCAGACATTATTTCGTTCAATATTTTATATTGTTTTATATTGAAAAAATGGTAATTTGTGGTTCAAATCGAAAACCTAACCCATAGCATGTTTTGGGCATTACGTTGATGTACCTAAGCAATGAATGCTGCTCTGAAAGTGATTAAATGAATGACAAGATACATCGATACAAGGACCGATATGCATACTCAACGCCCTGGTACCATCGATATAAGGACTGCTGTTGATGGATCAATGTACTCGTGACATTGAATTAATGTCGTTGCTCATTGTTATGATGTAAAATTTCCTCAAATGCTGGTGATGAATCTAACGCTCTTGTGGGATTTATACAATCACTCAAAATCGAACAATGACCAACAAGACATTATATCAATGAACCCGAGCGTCGGCTGAGAATTAATGTCCAAATACATTACCGTACGGTTTGATTTGATTTTATTCATTCACTTTTTTTCTCGGTGTAACACCGAAATCATTTGACTGATCTATTTACAAAATGAAATCGAAACATTCTTATGCGCGACTCACCCTGAATGTTTTTACGCGCTTGTTCTTGGGAACAGCGCGTTAACATTTCGTCACGATGTCTGTAGTTTTCGAACTTTGGCCGAAGTTGGTCTCAAACGACTAGGTTGGACTCACTGATCAAGAATCCGTGTCCAAAATTGATCCTGTCCGTCCGGCCGTGTGCGCTGTAACTATCGAAAGAAATGACCTTAAGTCTCGAAATTTTCAGGATAGGTTAAGAACCTGAATATCTCGGTTGAGTTCGTTAATGGGCCAAATCGGCCGAATGGTTTTTGTGCTATAGCCATTTGAAATTTTGATTTTTCAATAACTCGGAAAATATTCATCTGATCGGAATGAAACTTGGTTGGAATATGAGCAGTGTCAATACGAAGAATTATCCATGGAAAAATTCGAAATTTTTTTTTTTTTCTTTGGAAATTTTTTCTCGATTTTTTTTTATTTCATTGAAATTTCACTGAAATTTCCAAGTCACCATTTCGCAATGTGAACAAGCGCGTAAAAGCTGCTGACTTCACGTCAGTGATTTTCTAGATTTCAATCTATAGCTTGTTTCTATCGAAATTTGTATCCACAGGGCAGGCCTAAGAGAATAGATTTCACACCGAACCAGCGCGTTTTCGTTCCTTCACAATGTATGAAATTTTAGCTGAAAA
The DNA here is from genome assembly GCA_958510865.1 of Myrrha octodecimguttata. Taxonomy (NCBI): domain Eukaryota; kingdom Metazoa; phylum Arthropoda; class Insecta; order Coleoptera; family Coccinellidae; genus Myrrha; species Myrrha octodecimguttata. Next base: position 40,499,757 of record OY294057.1, read on the forward strand.
TGGTTGATTAAAAATCCGTGATCAAATTCAATTATGTGCTCTTACTTTCGAAAGAAAGAACCTTACGACTAGCGGCGGTAGCTCAGAGGTTAGAGCTCATGTCTTATGATCGTAAGGTCTGGGGTTCAAGCCCTTGGCCGGGAAAGAATTTTTCCGGTTTTCAGGGGACCGCCCAACCATTCATCATTGGGTAAACAATTAACAGTGCCGTTCCTAACATGATATATGGAATTAGTACACAGAACACACCTGGTCTCCTAACTCGCACGAGCGTTGGCTTCTGAGGGGTTCCACAGCGGAACCTAGGAGAATCAACAACAATACAATAATTAAAATACTCAGATTAGAATTGGAGCCCAAATATACAGATCGAGTAGGTTAATGAGTGTAATCAGTAGAGTTGTTTCGGAGTTAGGCCCATTTGAAATTTTGAGGGTAACTCCTTGATAGTACCTACTGTTTGATCTGATGAAAATTTTGTATATAGTTTGTATACCAACGCGCAACTAAGAGCAAAATTTCGTGTCGATAAGAAGTCAGAATATTTGAACGAATTGTTCATCCAAAAGTTGTTGAGACTTCTGTTGGAATTTCATTAAAATTTGGCACAGACCTTAGAGTTAGTATTGAACAACATTGTTTCCAATTCAAATTGAATCCAGTATCAACTTAACTTAACGGAAATATAAGGGAAACAATATGTCGAATTTCGTTATAATTCGAAATTTTGACGGTATTTCACCAATATCTCAAGAAGTATAGATGCGTGGACAGGTAACTGCTTTGGCAAGAATAAGCGCGTAAGAAGTCCTGATCTCACGTCAGTGCTTTTCTCGATTTTAATAGTTATATATACCTAATGGGATTAAATTTGACAAACTAATCAGAACAATACAAAATCCTCTTAGATAGTTGACAGTTGGGTTAGGTTAGGTTAGGTCAGGTTAGGTTATGAACTCAACTGACTTTCTAGGAGATAACCTAGATATGTCACATTGAAGAAACTCTCATAATCAATCAGTCTCTCAGGTCCTTAAGTTGTAGCTTTCGATCATACAGTAGTGAAGGGGATCAGTAGAAATCTCTCAAAACAAATCTGTCGATTGTGCTTTCAAATTTTTTTCCAAAAAGCATAAGGGAAACTTACCCCCAAGCGACACTGTACTCACAATTAACCACGATCCTAAGGTCGTTACGCCACACTTTTGCTATATTTCACGCTAGTTCCTGTTATTTATCCAAGGTTTAAGTTTGAACGGTATTAAGTAATTGCCCAGAGCGCGGCTTCAAACGGCCGTTGATCCCTACTGTTAGATTGATGGTTCCGGATTAAACTTATGTGCAGTCTCAGTCGAATTTAATTATGTCCTGGATTGTCGGAATCGTCGGGAAAACCCGGAGCCGTTCTAGGCACGTCGGACTTTCAATTTCACTCCATTAATCGCGGTAGTTCGTTAATTTTTTTGCGGGAGTTTCCGGTGAAGAGCGAAAAGAGAATTAACGAAGGATTTCTTCAGTGGAAAATGTTGAAGGGTTTTCGATGATGATCGGATTTTGGTTTTTTTGTGGTCGTCTTTTCACGTGCCTCTCGTGCAGTTTCGATTCATTCACGGACATTTTCCATTTTGAAGGTTGTTAAATCGAGTTTTCACCTATACAGGCTGCTTTACAAGCTGTTAATCAAACTTCAGACGTTTGAAGCTGTATTCAAAATATTACACAAAACTTTTGTTGGTTTAACCCTCACATGATATTTTCAATCTTTCGATATTGAATTCACGTTCATGAATGAAAGAATTGAAATTGTACCAAATGGCATGAAATATTTGGGTTCTAAAACTTCAGAAATAATCATAAAAATATAACACATACTTAATAATAGCAACACGTGTTCAATCATTACCCTACGATTTAGAATCGGTAATATGCAGGGTGTATGGTAAACAATATTTGAACTTGTGATAGACAAGGTCGATACTACTCAGAACATCGAACATTTTCAATCACTGTTCCTGAGATAATGGCTATTTCGGAAATCCGTTGAGACTCACTTGCTTTCTTCGATATTTATGATACCATGTCTCTAAATTGGTACTGTTTCGGAAACATTTTTGTTATTCAACAGTGCTGATGAGTGCTGATTTTTGAATATATGAAAAATTCAAAAGATTGATATAATTCAGCGAAAGTGGGGACAAATGACAGATCTGAATTCTACATATTTTCATTCCCGTGACTTTGACCCGAGATTCTGGAAAAAACTGAAACCAAGGGCATATAAACATTTCCTACAAAAATATAATTACTTTGTCAATCTTCCAAAACTGCAGAAAACACTCTGGACTTTCCTAAACTTCCAAAAGTATTCAATTGCAAATTTATCGGAATAAAATGATTGAATAGTGATTAATTGTAATTAGTTCATTGCTTAGGAATTCTGAGAAAACTAAAAATATTCAGATCATTCTTCAACTAGTATCTTGAAACCAGAGTTTCACTAAAAAACGGTGAAATGGATTGAATTGTTTTCTATTCGTTATGATGTCAAGACGACATACTTTGAAAAAGGAGCTTTTAGAAAATGCTTTGCGACCGCACCAACGATACTTCGAGTTTCCATGAAGAAATACCATCTGAATTGTTCCACGTCAGTTTTATTCAACTGTGGCGTAGACTTATTCTATCGAATATTCCATTTGAAATAAATCGCATTATTGCATTCAGGTGATCTGGTCAGCCGTAGGATTAGTCTACAATCCTTTATATTTTCTTTCTTAGAAACAAATATTATGAAATTGTGGTTCAAAACTAACTAGTGATTTTGCAAAAGAAACTGGACCATCCTTCAGGGAAGTACACAGAGTTTAGCTGACCCGTGACTTCGACAATGTTTGGGTTTAATGTATAATACTAAGTAAAATGATGAGACTCAAACTCAACTACTATAAAACTGTTGACTTTCGGTTTCCAATTAATATGGCTCAAATGACAGCAATTAAGTCATAGTAACATTACTTTCAAAATTCACTTCTAATATGGAATTACCATGTGCACATTAACAAGAACCCTACTGCTAAGATAGGGAGAGCAGAACGCCTTGCACTTTGACCCCAGTCAAATTTGATATCTAGATATTGTAATCTTCCTTATCGGATGCTTTACTGAGGATTGAACCTGAGTACGAGCATTAATAGAGAACAGTGTATTTTATATATAAACAATAGATTTTATTCAGCTGATCTTTTGGGCAAAAGTCTGGCTGTAAATAATCCCTCAGCTACCAAAACAAAGGAGAATGCTAAGAATACTAAACTTTTTTATTCCCGCACCCAAACGGAACTTTTTATATGTTATGAAATAGAACGAGAAAAAAAAAATAAAGTTCTATTACGTAACCAGCTTCCCCTTTTCTCTGTTCTTTCCATTTCTTCTGAGAGCGTTTCTCTTTTCGCCCGCGGTATCCTGTCACTGCCGATGTAATCAAAATCCGGGACACTTGTCAAACGTTGATATAAGAAACAAATCTTATCTCAGAATGAGGGAACAGTGGAAATATCTATTCTTTCGCGAAGGATACAAATTTGATTCTATGTCGTGTCGGTTGGAAGGTTCAGAAATCTCCACTGTCGTGAATGATACTTTAGGTTTCTTGCTGTTCAGATAATAGGGAATAATGTTTTCGAGGAATTCAATTCCGAACCTTAATACATCACGAACATAAATAATTTGTTAATCTTAAGTGAAACGTAAATATGGGCTATACTACTAATCAAAATTTTTTTTTTTGGAAAGCAGTGACGTGAGGAGAAAAAATTTACGCGCTCTTTCGAACTCGATACCACAGCGGTCAGCTTTTCATATATTGACCCTGTCCGATGCAGCAATCAAGTATTGAATTTGAATTCAATGTGATCTATATCTTTTGGAAATATTTTGCAAAATGAAATTCTGAATGAGTAGCGACGGAATCATCAGAAGGAATTTTCCACTCATGGATTTGTCTCCTTGATTGAATCAAAAATAAACTTGAAGATATCGAATCTCTGAGTCAATTCTTTCGGATCAGCCGTAAAATTAACTGTAAACAGTGTGTGATGTGGCACGCCACTGGTTTGGAATTTTTATGTTCCATGTAAGTTTTGAGACGAGACTTTACATATGGTCGGAAGTGACGTCAGTGAGCGCTCTTTCAGCCCCTAAATCTGAAGACTAAAATGTGATAGTTTTGTACTGATCCACCAGAAAAAGACATTCATTCCATCGTAAGACGCCGAACACCAAACAACCTTTGTATCAATTATTTCTTGTGGTGTGAATCAATAAAAAGTACAGTCCATTAAAATCGTATATCAATTGAAGCACCCTTTACTCAACATCTTGTGGTTCATGAAGTAAAATTAGAATTTTACACTTCGTACCAAGAGACCCCACAAACAGAATACCCTTTGGAAGAAACTATTTGAAGATTCGATATTGGCAAATTGTTTAGTGTTATTATGATCAAGTACTCAGGAAATAGGTAGTTCGCCGGTATTTTTTTGTTATTATAACCAATTCTCAAAGGAAAACGACAAATCTGAATTGTTACCTAAGAAAAGCTATCCAATACTCGAAACTTTGCGGCATTCTGTGATGTGAAAAGTCAGACACACTTTCTCTTCCTTCGTTTACCTTTCAACTACGAAGTCAATCGACAGCGTCGGCTGTATCGATCGTAGAATCATGCTGTGACCTGTGAAGGAAATAGTGATCTACAGATTCACCCAATTTGAAATCACATCTCGAATTCACCATTTTAAATATATGATTATTCTAAATTCGCAAACTGTTGAAGTGTGCGATAGCATACATGATGATAGCGTATCGAAATCGGCCGAGAAAAACATAAAATATGATATTTCGTGTTACATGCAAGAATCATAAGGTACACAAGTTTGCGCATCAGCATTTCTCAACTAATACCTCTATCTATCGAGTAAGTATGGTTCCAGAACATTATAAAGGCAAAACAACGATACCTACGGAGGAAATATTAGAAAAATTTTACAATTTTTCTTCCCAATATTGCCGAAACTTAATATCCGATTGCGCTGAAATTGGGTACACCGTTGTTCAATATTCACTTTGAGGTTCCTCTTTACTTGAAATCCTGATAAAACGTCACAGAAAAAAAAATAACATAAAATTTCCTGAGATTTCAAGATGCTGGCTCGTTAATTTCTCTAGTTATCACGTACTAACGGACTGCCGACCGGACAGAGTTGGATGAGAATATAATTTCCCATTCAATTTGGTCTGGCTAACAATGTGGATGCAGAAATTCAAATTTCAATTGAATGTGCAAAAAACTGTTCTCTAAATGAGGTTCTGAGGAAACTGAATCGAACTCAAGAAGTATTTTAGGATTCAAGCTTTGAAGGGAAGTTCGAGTAAATTTTCACGCATTCACGTGATCAGCATGATATCTCACCTCATTCTTGCTGAGAATTCAATAATTTTCATCTGAATGTTCTCCATACTCATATCAACAAATCAACATATATCCTGCTGCAAAAATAATTTCCTCGCTCGGTGACAATATAAGAAAAAAGACTGACAGGTCAGATGGCAGGTAACATATAAAACTTATCATGCTCGATTTGCCCATTTTCCCAGGTCTACAGCGAATCTTTAAAATCACACTAGTACTTTATTGTCACAAATCATTTCCCAAGAAACTTGGCGGCATTCTGCCAGGTTGCCAGGCTCGTCTGGTTGTTCATTCTTGAAACAATTCTAATAAGCTTTAGTCAAAATGAAATAAATCCTGAATTGTATTTCAGACAAAGCTCTCCTACCAGAAGAATAGCGGAGAGTTCATTGTTGGAGCCATTTATATTTTATCGTTTATTTTTCAAATGAGCTTCTTTTCAGAATTAAATACGGCATAAGCTGTATTTCATGCAAAACTTAACTTCTAGTTAAGCTAGAGTAGATACCTTTGCATCCATATATTTGCTAAGCACGACATCCTGCTACGCAAATTTAACCAACAGAACCAAAAGGAATAGTTTTCAAAATTTCTCCATTCCGATCACTGCGAACCAACATATAAAATGCTCCCAAAAGAATTTCCTTCGTCAGTGACAATAGGAGAAAAAAGACTCTATTAAGAACCTAGGAACGGGTCGCATATATAAACTTATTATGCCCGATTTGCCCTTCCATTTTGTCCATTCCACAACGGACCTAAAAAGTTACGACCGGTACTTAATTGTGCGAATGCCGGGATACGCAGTATTCCCCGAGAAACTTGGCGGAATACAGCGGTCTCAAAGTTTTCCCAATCGGCTGATCGTTAGGGAATTTCATTTACAAACACTTTCGTTTCGGGAAATGAAGGGAGGACATTGTGTCAGGCGAGGGACGGCGTTCATGCAAATTTCCGTATTCAGATTAGGAAAATCGTGTGGTTACTTCAATGTGTGATACGCCTGGGTCAGTGATGATTCCCATTGCGATGTCCTATCGATATCTTCAGGCCTCTTAGTGGAAAGGAAGATTGTAGTAAATTCATGAATGATATTTTGGAATGAATTTCGTTTTGCGATGTGCAAGGACTAGTCAATGGTGGCTTTCCAGTACAGTGCATGAAGCCCCTGGGGCTTGACGCACTGGGGCTTCACGCCCACGCTATTTCGAGAACGAGACGATAAACAAACCGTCAAATTATGACAATTTTGGAGTTTCACAGCTGTGAGTGCGTGAAGCTCCGCAAATTCGGGTGGTGCATCAGGGGAAAGGGATAGGAAGCTCGAGGGTCTGACTCTCCCGCGAACTGGAACACGACTTGTCTATGCTGGCGCGCCTCCGAGGTGCGTCGGAGGCGCCCCAGACGGTAGCTGGAAAGGGGTTAATTTCGACATCCCATTCATAAGGTTCATTGCAACTGGTGTTGACCGATTGGTCAACATCCTTTTCATGGTTAACCAGCTGAGCTGAAAAAATACGCGCGGCTAGTATTCATAATGATTATAGTATATCTAATCGAGTAAGGAAAACCATCGAATGACGATTTTTGAAACTTTGACAGAACTTTGACTTTGACACAACGAGAGGAAACTCGCCGCAGGCAATTTCCCGATCTGAAAGAACAAAGAACGCTCTTTCCGTCGATATCACGTTCGTTCCGCTACGAAGTTTGCAAGATATCGAAAAAAAATCCTAAACTAGACGAATTTTGCGCGATTTCGTCGGGTGGACCGATTTTGCGGAGCCCTCTTCGAAGACGGGAAATCAATCACATCGTATTCAAATCTCCCGAAAACGAGTAGAAATTGAATAAAATTGACCGAAAAACGCCGAAGTATTGGCGAAAACTATGAAATGGCAAAAACTAAGCACGGGGCTTCGATTTCAAGCATAACAATGAAGCGATTGGTGATATTTTCAAAGGAAATTCCATGAATCTATCCGATGACCGAGAGCTCCCTATACGGAATTTTAACATGAAATCAGACGACACCGACGGAAATATGGGATATATTATATTGAAATGGATCGATTAGAGGTTGGTACTGATTCGTTTATAGTATTTTACCACCAACTTTGAGTTTTTTCCAAAATTTCAACATAATTTGTACCGATTCAGTACGATCTTTGTCACTGGAATCCTACCGTTGTGTACGAGCTAGGTTACTTTTCCTGGTAAGTTCTTGAAGATTAAGGATCCTTTTATTCATTTCCGATCAACTTTTAACGATATTAATTTCCGTTTCTCTAGAAAATGTATCTTAAAAATAAATTTATTTGCGAGGGTACAGAGCATTTTTTTGCGAGTGATCACAAATTTTTTTTTGATGACGTCATATCATTACAATAAATTTAACCACATAAAAGGCGAATCTGAACGAAAGGTAAATCTGGGCGCAAGGTAGATTCACACCTCAAACTAGTATAAACTAAGATGATTAAACTCTCTTTATTTCTCCATGAACCATTCCTTAGTTTGATTTATAATGATATTTTTTCATTTCGAATGAAAAGGACAATGTTTGTGCAAACGGCGTATGATTTTAAGGACATGACATCACGAAATGTGGCCTTCATACTTTCAAAGTACTTTGGTACGCTAGGCTCTAATATAATTACTAGTTATTTCAGTTTGAATATTTTGTAATTTGATGAATATTTAATTTCATTTGGTAACTTTTTGGAAGCTCTTACGCTCATGTCTGCTGGATATTTATATATAAATGTCAAGCTTCATGTAGAAGAATTTTGATCTGAAGACTTCCTGTTACGTCTATTTATATTCTCTCCGGTGAATTTGCTTTTTTTATGAAATAACAACCAACATTTGAAAGATTATTTCCTTCATTCTTATATCTATTGATGGATCTTAATATGAAACGTACTCTATTTAGCTCATTCAACAGGTGTTTAGTGTTCTGACGCAAATTATGAAATTCGTTCACGTAGGTATCTACATGTTTGGCCCAAGGGGAAAATATCGGAATTTGGATTTTTTGTTACCAATAACCAAAACTATCTATCTGACCTAATCGTATACTCTATCTATACATGGAACTTTCGGAAGTTGACTTTTTCTGTAAATAGGTTCACTTTATTTTTTCGTGGAGACCAATGAAAATGACGCGATATATATAGATGTGATACAGAAGTATGTAAACCTCTACGACAGATTGGATTGGACTGTCTCGGGTTCCAACCATAGCCAAGATATGCTGGTTCCAACGCATATTGCATATTTTGACGATATTGAATTCAGTTAGTTTACAAGGGTCGCTCAACCTATCATAAACCAGATCGTTTTTTATCTCTACAAGATGGTGGGGTCTCAAGCAACTTGAGGCTGATAATAAATTGATTATGAGCTATAAATCAAAATTTTTGATGCAGGGAGTGTGCGAATAGAATAGAAAGGTTATGAACTGGAAAATTCTTGTATAGTACCCGCTACATTTGATGAGCGTTTCTCCACCACCCTTATGCGTTTAGCACATTGTCCCACTCGGTGGACTTTTCACTCAATTCGGTAGCCCATGGTACTCCAATTGAAATTTTGAGGTTATTTTTCTGACATTTCGAGAACTACTGAAACTTAGCAACTAGTTAGATCATGAGAATGGACATTCTTTCGCGAAACTGTCGAAAACGTGCAGTCGATGAATTGAAAAAATTTTTTTTTCGGAACGTTTTTCGAGAACTTCTCATGACATTCAGCCAAAATTTAGGTCAAGCCTTGAGCCTCATATTTCACATCAGTCTACTAAATTTCAGTTTGATATGATAATAATTTTTGGAGACATTGTGAAAAATATGTCCAATTTCGTTGTTTTTTCCTCGGTATCAAAGTTTGTTCCAGAATAACTCGAAAAAAAGATTGAAAAACACGGACGTGAAGTTTGCAGCTTTTGTGCGCATGTTCAAAGGAGATGACCGCTGTGGTAACGAACTTGAACAGGCGCGTAGAAGCTGCTGACTTCACGTCAATGCTTTTCTAGGTTTTTTTTTCGAAACAGTTAATCAATTGAACGATACTACGAACTTAATGCATGATTGAAAAGTATATCCTAGCAAATATTTAGTGTATCTCATGCATTTTTTCACATAGTAATCTCTATTCTATAAAAAAAATGTTTATGACGAAATTTGTAGTTTGAACAGAATGGCAGGAAAGTTTCACGAGAAACAAGTGGTGTTGAAAGGTCGCGCCACTTCTTGCTCGACACTAGCGACTCCGAAGAGACGTGGGATTTGCTAGCTGAAATTCCGTAGAAAGAAGCCACATCTTGTATTCCATTTCCCAAACGCCACGAGCGATTCCAAAGGGCCGATGCAGTTGGGCTCAGGTGAAAGTCCTCTCCACGTAGCTTCATTGTGCTTTGGTATATTTGTTTACATATCAGAAGGGCGCGGAGGGGACTTGTGCTCGTGTAACGTCTCCTTCAAATTTCCTTCCTTTATGTATCAGACCTTGGACCTCTAGTACACATAGAAGAACCAGTCTACACCTCATGTTTCCACGTTTCTTCGGTGTGCTTTGCGCCTTACATTGCTCCAGTTCGCTATGGTCCAGCTATGAATATAAGAGGAACATGGAAAGAAATAAATATGTGTCACATCTCTGTCTGGCGTGCATTGGGTACAGAATTATTCGATAGTTTCAACCGGAATGAAGTTTTTATAGTGATTTCTTAATTTATATTGTTTTTTCTATTCAGTAGGAGCACCGATATTGTTTTCATTTAAATGCCCATAAACCACTATAGGCATCATGGTGAGCCTGAAGTCTACTGGAACGTTTGATGTTTACTTCGAACGCTTCATATTCACAACTGAATTTCGATATTCGGAACTCTATCTTAGTGTAGGAACTTAGTAATTTTCTGCCCTGTCCTCTCAATGTTCAATCTTTCAGTTAAATCTGTATGGTTTCAGTTGTGTCGGATTTCATGCATTGTATGTATGTGTTCCTTTCCGACATAATTTCCTTGTGGCTCAGCTGTTTATTGTATTTTTGTGAAATATTCTGAAGCTTTTTTGAATTGGAGAGATTTTTTGTGAGATATAATACCTTTGGCTGCATTGGTCAAAGATATCTGCGAGGTGACGTCAAGGATTTCGGTTTGGTTTTTATATGCCTTGAACACAGGAAAGTATTTTTAATAATATTTGTAAAGAGTTCGACAGTATTTGAAATGAGTATGTCTCTCATGAACTTGTTGTTCTATCCCTACGTCTCAGCACCCAGATTTAGTCTATATTGTTGCTACGTCTTTCTATGGGCCTTTTTTTTGGTGGAGGTTGGTTGTCATTGACAGATTATCATCCACTGCAATTGGCAAAACATAAATATTGAAGCAGTCCTAAATCGAGTTGACGTACTCATACACGTGAAAGACTCAGATCGCCCTATATTTTAACATAGAAATGAAAATTAATTTCTGGAAGATCATCCTCATCTGCTAGTATACCGAATTTCTATTAATCGTTTGCATATTATTTGCGTGAGAGATTTGAAAAATTTACGCCTAAATACCGGATTTTGTCCTTATGTTCTATTGTTAGTTTTGGTTTTAGGTTGTCATCTGGTCATCTGGAGTTTCGTTTCCTTGTCATTTTTATCCATTAGAACGTCAGACTATTCTGAAAATCATAGTCTCCTTTTTGCCTCCACGCCTTGAGGCAATATCTCCTCAACCACTTTTATTGAGGAGGAATTTCATCTTGCTTTCTCATTCTGAGCTGGTCGACGACATCATTCATTTGTCTAGCGCTTTAGAATAAAATATACGTGATAATATCGCACCGAACTGCATTCCAACATATGATTTTGACCTCCTAACTTTGCAAATGGATTCTTTGCAGAAAATACGTGGAGATAAATCATGCAATGTAAAAAACCTGACAAAAATATGACCACAGAAATGAAGCAACTGAACTACTCTCCTGTTCAGGAGTTTCGAAGGGTGCAATATGAAAAAGTACCATATACTTCAATGAAACATCATGATATAATTATATTGCCAACGATTTCCACATTCAGGATGTTGGAATAATTGGGGTTGGGACATTCGATGAAAACTTATGGTTCAAACCAATAAAACCCACAAGGTTCAAAATTATTCGAATAATATGTATACAATATAATGAACAGAAGAGCAGAAACAGAGTTAGTTTGTGTTACAAAACAGTAGAGAGATATTATCCGGTTCCAGAGAAAATTTTATATCCGGAAAAATCTCCGAAACAACATCATTCGTTTCCTTTCACGACATCCCTTGTAAGGTAATGACCACAACGATGACAAACGTTCGAGTTGCCTTCCGCACCAACATTCCTGAATTTTGCAGCAAACAACACCTTGAGGACGAATTATAAAGAATTTACGAAGAAGTTTAGAGGAGAAAATAGTGAACACCGAACCTTCATAGAATATTGCAGTCCCTCATGTTCTCTCTAAAATTAATATTTATACGAAAACTTGAACCATCACTTTCAATGTGTTATAATTATGCTGATTTTTTGGAAAAGGCATATAGTGAAATTCTAATTATAATGAAAATTTCAACAGAGATTAGGTAAATTCCTGTAGAAAATATATACATAATAGGTCTCTTGCATGAATTTTTTTTATCATTGGAATCGAATATTCTATCCGTAAGACCACTGAAAAACTTTAACCGCCATCAAATATTTGAATTTTTAACGAGAAAATGCTCTTTTAAATTTGGCTCCGCATGTCGGTAGTTTAAACGGAAGAAGCTTCGCGGTTTCCGTGACGTGAGGGGATATATCCACTTTCTCCCTCATCTCGTATACTTTTCTGTCTAGCAAGCCAATAGACAGCGTCGGGCTGTATCGATCGGGGCATCGTGGAATAACGAGTGACGTAGGAGGCGATCTACCGCGTTTCACCCACTTTGGTTTTGCGTCCCGATTTGACGATGTTTAATACCGAATTATTCGAAATTCGCGAATTGTTGGAGTGTGAGATAGCATACATTATGATTTTGTATCGATATAGAATGAGAAAAACATGCAAATATGATAATTCGTGTTACATGCAAGAGACCTATTTGATCTTATCTGTATTTTTGGAAATATTGGGAAAATAAATTTTTTTTGTTTGTGCAGGTACATGGTTCTTAGTTGATATACAGGGAGTCCCATAAGTAAGAAGCCAGACTTGAGGATGTTATTTCAAGCAAAAATGTGATACGTATTTGATAGTCTATCTTGCTCTGTATTGAGTTCATCTGTGTTTATGTGGAATAATAACGAAAATCAATAGATCAGAAGTGAAACAAAAGAAAATCATGAATTATAGAATAAAAATTGGTCCCTCAAGTTCAGATACATAATGCTTGCAAATTCTTTTTTCACAACAATTATTTTTGGAATGGCGGCCATTTCAAGTACTCAAAGCCTTCAAATGAAAAACTATAAATTACCACTGTTTTGAGAGTGTATGTTGTACAAAAGTAAAGTTCTCGAAGAAGAAATATTAAGCTTCTATAAAACACTACATACAGAAAAATAAATGGAAAATGGAGCGAAATAGAGGACATGTTCTCATAACATCTCTAGTTTGTTTGTTTGGAACTTTGGCATCTCGATCTCTGAGGTTTTGATGCTTACTTACGGGACACCCTATCTGGTCCACAAATGCATTTAATCATCTGGAAATATTATTTCGTGGGAATTCAATTTCAAGTAAAGCATTCTCATGAGCCTTAATGACTACTGGATATAAATTGTAGAAAGTTTCACTCTCGCTTCATGTGGATCTATAACATAGTTACAGGATGTTCCAAACGGAATAAAATTGAGAACAACCCAGAACAAAAATTTCGATTATGTCCATCTGCTCCAATATTTTATATAAACGTTTTATGGACTGCGCAAAAGGATGAAATTTCAGAAATATAAATTTCTGTCTGGAATACACATAAACCACCATCCAATTTTTTTCGTATGCTGTAAAAATAAATAATAACTTATAACGGATTTGTTGAAGTAACCAAATGAATGAAATGGCAAATTCGTTTTTCCATCCGAAAGCCCTCAGATAAAATGAATCGTTCAGTATCGGATCATCCCCAATTCGAATCCTACAAGAATTAAATCCTCCGACATTCGTTTCGTATCGAAATTTACAATTCAATGGCGAACTTTTTTCGTCCAGTCCTACAAAGTAGTTACATTTCTGTACGAACCTAAGCCAAGGGAAGATTTGAATAAAAAAGGGAGCATCCACGACAGCTGTTCCTTATAATCAATCAAATACTTTTCGCGTTCGTCTGCGCTATCCGAAAACCACTGACAGAGACGCGTTATATATTATCATTTGAACGCACAGCAAAAAATCGGAAATTTTCCAGTTTTTCGGCCGTTAATTCTGTCTGGGTGTTAACGAGTTTTCGGGGATTTTCGCGAAGCATTTTTCATCGGGAATGTGGGATCAGTGGCAACGGAAGAATAATAACCATATTTTTCTTGAGACATGAATCCCCGCAGGATTGCTTGTCAAAAGAGATGACAACGCGAGGTTGAGATATTTCAGTGTGATCGAAACAGATAATTTCGGAATAGCCAAACAATGTGATATTCACACTTCACCACAAGTACAGCTTTCTTAGATTGTAGGCCTGTGAGAGGAATCTAGCAGAACAATGTCTGAGAGTCCTATTCGTGCGCAGTGAAACGAAAATACAGGGTGGACCAAATTGCGCACTTGAATGGGAAGTCCTATTTCTGTACTACATAGACGAAAACTGATGGTGGTGTCATTTTTGTGAAAACATTTTCATAGCAACTTCTCACGTAGAAGATATCAAATGGAGTAAATTGGTAAGGAGTTGTTACGAGAATTTTTTTACAGAAATCAAGAATTCTGAACAGAAGAAAGTTACAGCAATATTTCTGAAATGAAAATTTTCGAAAAACACCCGGAAGCTTTGTAACGATTATAGCTGTGAGCTGTTATTTTTGCCAATGATTTCTTCATAAAAATTGCCCCTCAGACACTGACATCAGTTTTTGTCTATTTAGTACATAAATAGGACTTTTCAATCGAAAGTGTTCAGTTTGGCCCACCCTGTACAAGAAACTTGGTAATAAAGTCCGAGAGTTCCATTTGTACGCAGCGAAACGACAGCATAGTGAAGACAGCTTCAGAATTTTCTTTCAGATTACCAGTGTCCACGATTTGGTATTAAGTGTAAGAGTATTGATTAGTTTTTGAATATTATTTCCAAGTACACTGCGAATTCGGTGAATGAGTGTATCTAGGTATATTTCTCTGTCTGTCACTCAATCGGGAGATCTACAATGCGCGTCAGAATTATGGAACAAATTAATTTTCTCAGAAGAAAAATATTTGGCAACAAAATCCTGAAACAGGTCAATTTTTGTTTCACTTTTACCGAATTTATATGCATTTTTGAAGGATTTTTGTGGCACTCTGTGCCATCCCCATCAACCTTCCAAATTTCTTGAATACACACGACCCCACAAGGGAAATTAGGTAATGTGGTACTTTTTTGGCAAGATCTTTTTATCTTTTTTACTGTCGTGTAGAAATTTTCAAGAAAAAATTTCTTTTTTTGGAAAATTAGTTCAAAGTAGTATGTGAACTTTGTCATGGCTCATTTACTTTGAGACGATGGTACCTGATGAAATTTGTCACCGAATGAAAGTCGACCATTAAAGTTTTACTCATGTTGAACTTTCAACCACCTCACGTGAAAAATTTTTTTTTCGCCATTAAAGGGTTCGTAGGGGTTGAAAGTTGTGCATGAACAAAACTGTAATGGTCGACATTCATTCGGTGACAAATTTCATCAGGTGCCATCGTTGCAAAATAAATGAGTCATGACAAAGTACACATACTGAAAACCTCTTTGAACTAACTAGTTTTTCAAAAAAAAAAAATTGTTTTCTTAAAAATTTCTGCACGCCTGTAAAGAAGATACAAAAGCCTTGTCAAAATAGTACCACATGACCCACTTTCCCTATTCTAAAAATTTAGAGGGTTGATGGAAATGGCACAGGGTGCAACAAAAATCCTTGAAAAAATGCATAAAATTTGTTGAAAGTGAAACAAAAATTGACCTATTCCAGGATTTTGTTGCCAAATATTTTTCTTCTGAGAAAATGAATTCGTTATATAATTTTGACGCGCACTGTATACAGAATGCTCCATCTAGAAAGTGATTTAAGCACTAGCGCAAGAATTATGATCAAAATTTTTTTAGGGAGAGGTATCTCTTCAAAGTTGCTTATCAAATGAAAAAGACAGCGACGCGAAGATAAAATATCTCCATGTGATCGAAAATAGCTCCAGAATAGCAAAATTGATGGGGTAATAGTATCAACGTTTGCCATCAGACATAAATCACTACAAGATTGCTTGTCGGAGGAGATCACATAGACGATGATATAATGTTCGTATTCAATTAGTTAATTTTGGAATCGCGAAATGGATGTGAAGTTCACAGTTTTTTTCAGATTGAAGCCCTGTACAATAAACTTGGCAACAATGTCCAAGAGTTCCATCATTACTTCACGAAACGTAAGCAAAATAACGACGAAGTATATCGAAAAGGTTTGAGTTACATTAAAAAATTACTTTTTGATTGATGTTTCTCAATTCAGCTTTTTCTATTTCATTTTAAAATTCGGCGGTTGAGTTCATTGGTAGATAAAACAGCCAAACGGTTTCGGACTCATGTTCATTTGAAACTTTGAGCTTATTTTCCTTATATTTCAGAGCGATTAGATTGAAACTTGGCGGTAGGTTAGAGCACAATGACGCGTAACATTTTGAGAAATTTCGTTGGAAGATTTCCTTCAACTTTTTTTTTCGAAGGTAAGTTTTTTCTGAAAGTATCCATTAGATTTTGCTCAAACCTTTAACATTACATTTAACAGCAGTGTATCAAAATTTAGTTTGAAACTTGATTAATTTTCGGAGATATTGAAGAAGGAATATGTACAATTTCTTGTTTTCTTCCTCGTTATCGTTGCTTTTTTGGGAATATCACAAAAATACTGATTCAAACATGAGAATACTTTCGTGATTATCAATGAAGCGAATATTTCAATATTTTGCAAATTTTTGGTTGTATTTTCCTCAGGAAATTCTGTATAAACCTTCAAATTGTCATTTCTCAATCAAATAGTGGATCAGAATCCGAATCAATCTGAATTTTTGGAAATATGGGAAAAATAAAATTTTGAATGGGTATATTTTTAGAATGGAATTTTCCCATTTACGAATTTGACCTTCGGAATTAAGCTACAAGCCAACACTACAAATACCGAGTTTCTGAGTCGTTTTTTTCAGAATTCATTTTGTTCACAGTCCTTCTCATGTGAATCGACTTTACAACTCGATATTTGTACACTGGGTTTGAGGCTCAACTACAAACGTCGAATTCGTGAATGGGTAAATCCGCCCAATTATCCCGTAGATGTACCCATTCAAAATGTAATTTTCCCAATACTTAAAAAAAAATTATTAGAATTGGAATCGAGTACTTGACAGTTTGAAGGATCATGCACAATTCCGTGAGGATAATATTATAAGGAGATCACCAAATCTCTCCATCAGAGAGTAACGATTTATGCGCGCAAAAGCTGCTTAATTCTCGTCAGTGCTTTTTTAGAATTTTATCCAAATGATAAGGCGCCCCTTTTGTACATTCTTCCATATAGTCTTGTACTTGTTATAGAGCAATAAATATCAATGCGGTTAGGTTGATCAATAATCATGTGAGATGAGAACCAGTAAAAAAATATATAATATCTGCATAAATTATAGCGAGAGTATTTGAAGGTTAGAACACGATAAGGGAAAACCCTGAGAAAAAAGTTGTATTGAGTTCAAGGTGGTCTGTCTCGTATTTCCTAGAATATAGATGCTATTGAT
The DNA here is from genome assembly GCA_958510865.1 of Myrrha octodecimguttata. NCBI lineage: Eukaryota > Metazoa > Arthropoda > Insecta > Coleoptera > Coccinellidae > Myrrha > Myrrha octodecimguttata. The sequence continues at coordinate 40,517,197 of OY294057.1, forward strand.
AAATCGAAGGATATGAAATGAAAGACACCTACTTGTCTGCTTGTAGTATTTCGTATCATATTTTTATGTTGCCTGCTTCTCTAGTCTTTGACTTCTTTATAATTTAAATTTTGACACTCAAGACATGCTGTGTTCTGGGAAAATAACATCAAAAGATGTCATGTAAGGGTTTTTTAGAAATATCTCTATAGTTCATGACCGTCTATCAAGTACACTCGTTTGTATTTAGTGTTAAAAATATTGACTCTTTTTGGCGGAATGTTTTTTGTCATCAAGTCTTTCAATTCCTTGAATACTAAATATGAAGATATCGAAAATATAACTTTGTTACATCTTTGCTCTACGACCCAAATATTGTCACTTCATACATGTTGTTATGAATTTCTGATCAACTACATGGAATTCAACCCAACTGACAAATCGACATTTGGTTTTTAACTGAATGTTTTTATCAATATATTGAATAACGTGAATGAATGGTTTTAAACTCAGCACAAAATCACATCATGTTGATAGATTTGTAATCGTCAATTCAGTAAATGAAATTCGTTTGTATTTTATTGGAGATTGTAAAATGGAATTATTGATTGATAATATTTCTGTAACTGGACATCAATAATGGAATAAACAACACTTTTTATGGATGATCAATAGGGTTAAGGGTATTATCGTTTTCGATAAAGGTATAAAATAACTGGGAAAACGCATCGAATTTCGCTCTTTGAATCTTTTTATCTGTTCAGATTTATACAAACATTTTTTTCAGGTAAAAGGAAGAGTGAGAACTTGAATTTTGATTGTATGCGACCTGCATGCGCAAAATCTACAGGTAAATTCAGTAGTGAAATAAGTTCAAAACCTCTTGTTGGAGTGATATAGAATTCTGAAATTTCCTCGACTCAATAACTCCAGAAAAATCAATTATATCGAATTCAAACTTGATATAAGTCAGGAAGTACTGAACGGAAATTAGAACGAAATTTCGTGATGATCCTTCTATTGAGAAATAAGATTCCAGATCGATTAAAAGAATGACTCGAAAATTACCAATGCGATTGAAATGATTGATTGGTTCGAATGTACGGACACTCAGACATATGTCAATTCATACGACGGTTCTCTATCCTGGAAAAATAGAATCTTTCAGAAACTTAATGCAAAGTACCTTTACTGAATCTCGGAGGAATTTTGCAGGAAACTTCAACCCTTAATTTTATAACTGGGTATTAGATTGCAATATGATCAATGGGGTGTTGTTCTGATGCAGGCTTGAGTAACTATTTTTCGAATTTTCTTTTTGAAATCAACTTAATTCTTCCATGAAAACTCGCCATGCTATTCAATTTTCCAGTTTCCACTTCATATCAGTTTTATTAGCCCGAAAATTCTCGAATAATATTGACAATATTGCACATTCTGACCATATATTTCAACCATTTTCACCTGAAAATGTTTTGAAAAAAAAAGCCAGCTCCGGCCTCCAAATGTCACCCTTTTATATTCGGGGTACTGTTTGCATTTAATGAATGGAGGTCCAGGACTAGAACTTTTTAGGAATGGACACTGCACATCAACTAAAGGGGGTAGGAAGTTAGCACAGGTCGCATTTCTAAGAATGTTATGCTATTCAGTATTGAATCTGTCAGAAGTTTTTACATATGAAAGTTTTGTGCCGAACGAACAATCTGAAATTAATTGCTCTCTTAACACTTGGTGTTCAATTGATGTGTTTAGGTTAGTTGGGAGATTTCATATGATCCATTCAAAATATGATGAAAATAAGGATAATTATGAGATTTTCAATATGAAAATGCGCGAGAATGAAATATATAATCTCGAGGTGTAAAAAATTGGATATTGCATAAATTTTAAATGGAAGATCGGTATTTGAATGGTCAAGTCTAGTGAAATGTTTTTTATTTTTCAGGTTTTTATGGGTTGTCACTCGCAATATTTGAAACAGAACTATTGAAAATTAAATGAAAATCGAAAAAAAAATCTAAAGAAATTGAAGTTTTCTGCTTTGTCTGATGAAAGAGTCAGATTTGTACTCTGAAACGTCACAGTTTACTTTTTTTATCGTTTGTATTGTTCCTGTATTGTTCATAAGGCAATATTTTCTGCAAGAAACTGCCCTTGACTGATAGTTGGATACTGCAATTACCAAAGGCATTCTCAAGGAAAAAAACAATTTTATTTAATTTTTGATAGTTCTGTTTTAGATATTGGAAGTGGAAACACATAAAAACCTTAAAAATGATGCAAAATCCTCTAAAAATAAGTTCTAATCGATACAGAAATGTTTTTGTTAGAACAATATCGCAAAAAGCATCAAACCATAAAAATAAAGTGAGTGAATGAATTTTCTCAATCATGTTTTTCGAATTTCAAGCTATGCATTGGTTATTCTACTAAACAAATTACCAAAAGAGATATGTGTTTTGAACTTACAAACAAATTGCAGGAGTGAATTGACCTGTTGAGATATACAGGGTGATTCCGGAGTAGAACATCAGAGTTTTAGGATAAGTTTTCACTAAACAAGACAGTATCGAAAAAATGTTTGGTTTATTGTTGGGGTCTCTTTTGGGAATATACCGGGTGATTTGTCCGATTCGACCGATTTTACTTTTATTGATCACTTTGGTATGGCTCATTCGATTTTAATGAAATTTTCAGCAAAGTATAACATTGATGAGCACATTCATTAATTCCAATTTTTTTTCCAAAATAAGCGGTTGTTATTGTGATAATTCCAGATTGATTATTCAGGTTGAAAAAACACCCAGTACATCGCGTTTCCTAAACTACGCTATCTGTTCAAGATTCTACTATAATAAGTCATTATTTGAGATTTTCAAATTTCTTTTGGCACACTTCTAGTTTTCCGAAAAAATGTTTCCAAAAAAGACCATGTAGAAATTTCATTCCCATCGATTCTACTTTCATTAATAACTTTGGTATGGCTCATCTAATTTTGATGAAATCGGCAGTGTAGAACAGTCTGAATGAATACGTTCAATAATTGCAACAATCTCTCAAAATACAGGGTTGTAATGGTGATAATTTCAGAATTTCAGATCAACTGTGCAGTTGAATAGTTGAATAAGAGAAGAAACTTTATTTCAGAGAAACTCAGTGATGTTATTAATCTGCAGTTGAAATCCTAAAGAGAGAATTAATTCATTATATATAAATTCCTATAACTTCACTCTAGCTGAGTCCATTCAATTAGAATAATCAATGGTTCCAATTATTTCACAACTTTAACACTCACTATGTATATAGGTCACTCTACGGCCCTACAACGGAGCATTCGTATCAGAATGCTGTAGTAATTCAAAGAAATCTGTTCTTTCACGATGCTCACTAACCGCAAATATGCATTCTCAATTTGGCGTTCGAGATGAACCGACAAAAACTCATCTAAATTCAAATTTATATTGGTCTGCTCGAACTTTTCAGAAACTCAATAAACATACAAAATGAATAGATTCTCTGAGGTCGTCTTGAATTATCCAGATCACGATCTCACACCTGGACCGCGGCTTATCAGATTTAAAAGGTCCAATCGCGTCACTCGAGGTAAAAAGTCGGGACTACTCCGGGGAATCCATTGCTCTTCCAATCAATCTCCCGTCGTGTCCAATCCGAACACAAAGAACTGCCGTTCTTCTTCTTCTCTTCCTGGTCTACAACAGATAGCTCTTTTCTCCTCTGCCGAATTTTCTTTCGGCAAACATCGAACGTACAAATAGATTTTTCGTGTTTATTTCTTCTCGCTATGCTTTATTGGATTGTAGTCAGTAGGAGTTGTGATTCCTGTGTTTAGATTAGAATTTTCAGGTTGACCCTTCCGGTATGATAAGAATTGCCAGGATATGAAAACGATTCTGTTTCTGTAGGGTCCTTGTTTTTTGATTGTTGGTCTTCATTATTTACATTGCATGAGATATGTCGAGAGCAATTGGCAAATCGTCATCTTTTATTTGGATATTCATTCGGCTAGTTTTGTCTTCTAAGAACATCGAACATTTCTTATTCAAGGTGAGTCATGAGGCACTGTACATACTCCTATCATAGATAGAGGAGGACTTCAGTTGGAATATCAAACCTTTCATAGGATCTTTAGTTTTTCTTTCATTATCAATACAGGGTGATATATTGGATAGAGTTGTCCTATACTTTGTGATTTTCCAATCGAAAAAAAAATAGAACCAGAGAAATTACTTTTGTTTCTATCACTATGCTTTTTCTATTTTTTTTAGGAGACAAGGCAATCAAGCTAGAAATTCCTTTGAATTTGACTCCTCAGTGTTTAGTTCGATCTGTATATTTTTTTGAAGTTGTATCGTCTCTAGATTGAGCAACAGGAGGTTGCATTCAAAATTCGGTGAATTCAGGATCGGCCAGAAAGATTCCGATCTCTGTTTCAACGAAGAAGAAATCATACTGTAGGTATATATCTTCATGGATTGTTTTCTCAAATTCGTCTACATCATGAATCCGATAAAGTACTTTTGTAACCATCATGCTGCTCACACTCGAATTGGTTTCTCAAAAATCCCTGAGATTTGACTTATTCAATAGATAGCGAGCAGAACTATTCGAAATATTGAATACTGCAAAGCTTAAAATGGATAATTAATATTTCTGAAATCAACAGGGTTGGCTGCGATGAATTCAATGTTTTTTTGAGTACTCATCCTCTGGACACCATCTCAAAAATTACCTCATAAAACTAGTTTTTGACAGTTTTTGAATGAAGCCGCTAACTGAACTTTCTATCAGTATCTTCCCCAAGACATTCTGCATAACTTTTGGTGTCTGAATCTTCACAAAGTGGGGAATTCTTCGAAAAATCCATTGCTCTCTCAATCCATCTCTCGTCGTGTTCCATCCGAACACAAAGAAAGACGTGTTTTCTCTTCTTTTCCTGGTGTAGAACAGATAGCTCTTTACGTCTTTACCGTATAATGGTGACTCGATGATCCATCAAGAATTTCCAGAGGATCTCATTTCTAAAAATCGACAACTCATTTCATAATGAAATGAAGCAGTTTTGTGTGAAGTCAATGCCTAAATGGGTGACGGATCTGAACCACCGAGAGAATTCTGATTTCATTTTATTTCTTTTTCAAATTTATTCAGTTCAACAAACCCGGTGTTGACAAAGTACTTGGTGATAGACTGAAAATTTCCAGATATCCCTTACTCTGGATTGAGACAATCGCCAAATCCATTTCCATTTCCGATAACAATCTTCATTCGAAATCTCATCCAAATACGAAATCCGTTACATCAAATATAAGCTTTACTTGCTTTAACCATTTTATCTCGCGTAGAGAACTGCAGTTAAGAAACCTGTTATGGATCTGACTGTCGTTAAAGGACGTACGAATCAATGAAGATGTAATTGCAACCATCCCATAAAAGTAAGTAGACTATGCATTTTTCGAATCTTGAAAAAGATAAATCTTACATAAATCTCCAACTACAGAGGAAATGACTCTTGAGAGAATACGAGGGACATTTGAAGAGTGTAATGTTATGCAACTAAATGGAAAGAGTCGCCGGAAATACCACTAGGAAAAAAAAGCATTCCATTAAATTTGATCATTTCTCGAAGTACCATCAATTATTTTTTGTTATATTTCAGCATTAATGTTCTTTACAAAAATCAACTTCTACTCACTAAGTTATAAAAATGCCTATGGGGTAGATAGCGTTGTCCCTTTATAGGTAAACCAATGTTGTTTTGTTGTTGCGTAATTTTTGTTTCTATGTCTTTGGATCTGAGCAATCAGGATCATCTTTTCTTCAAGATACGACCCGAAACATATTTCATTCATGAACCAACATAATAACAAGGACGAATATCTGTCGATAATTCAACAAACCACCTTGATCAGAGCTTATCATACGATCAACCAAAACATCTACACTGAAGAAGCGGACCCAAGGAGATTGACTACAGCTGTGCGGCATCTTCCAGGAGCATCTTGTGAATCCTACCTTCGAGTGCAGAATACTTTGATCGATTTGCATGACGTTTATCTTTTTGTCGTATCAGGACGCTGCACCTGCCATTTTGCAGTTTTACTACTTCCGTCATGATTTTGGAAACACTGGGTTCATGTGGTCTTCCCACAAGACGATAACGTCCAACATCTAACAAAGATAGGAATTGGTTCGTGGAGAAAAGAGAGCTCCAGTAATAATAAAAATAAAATAAATAAAATCACAAGAACGAATATCTGTCGATAAATCAACAAATTTTCCCCCTTGATCAGAGCTAATCATACAATCATCCAAAACATTTACACCGGAGAAGTGCACCCAAGGGGAATTACTTCAGCTTTTTCACCGTTATTACTGATGGTCAGGCCTTCTTACCTTGGATAAAACCGCTGAGTACGGAATCTAGGTACTTGTCACCTTTCAGATGGAATACTGCAGTATAACTATGTACAGCGCGACATCTTTCAGGGGTATCTTCCGAAGTCTACCTTCGAGTGCAGAATACTTTAAAATATGTGCACGACGTTATTATTGACTTTCTACAATCGATGAAATCAACAGGGCTGGTTTCGACGAATTAGATTTTTCCGGGTAATTATCACTCCGGACACCGATATTGTTTCCTGAAAACGGATTACGAATTTTCAATATACGATAACATCGATACTTCTTGAGATATTGGAAAAAAACCTGCAATTTCTAATTACAAAACCATTTCACCGATTCTACCCGTCATCGAACCGTGTTGCATTCTGCATGGTTCACATCGGTAGCTCATTTTTGCTTGAAAAATATCGTGGCATCGAATTCTTCGTCAATGAGTTCAGCCTGTTAGTTTGGAAAAATGTTCAGTAAAATATTCCGCCTTCTCTACACATCAGAGAACAAGTTACACTTGAGTCTGGAATGAAGGCCACAAAGGAGGGGCACATCGAGACGTTGAATATCATACACATATCATTAACTTGTGTTCAGATTTACAATTGGTACAAATTTATGAGTACATTGCTCACGATATCATTATGCTTGGGACTGCCCTCAAGGTGTTCAAATATCTCAAATACTCGAATTCACTGAATTATATGTCACCAAGTGTACCGTTGAAGTCAATCAAATGAGTTCATCAGAATCAGGGATTGATTTCGTTACCTCAATTCATTGGTGAAAGGTACTTCATGTCCTTCAAGCTGGATTAGACATATATAGTATGAGAGAATGGCGAAAATGCACGCGAGATTGCGAGTCGGCCTGTCACTTTTGAAAAATTTGTTCTGACAATTTGGGCAGACTCAACGTGAAAGATGGTAAAAGTGCCAGAGGAATGAATGAAATGGTCTTGAACATGAAAAATCCTAGAAAGACTTTACCTATATAACTCATAATACTTACAGTTTTTTTTCAAAAGTGACAGGCCGACTCGCACAATCGCGAGCCCGCTTGCGCTTTGGCTGCTCTTGAGTATATTCACTGTGAATAGCCTTGAACCAAAGATATCTCTTGCAAAGATCAATTTACCTTCGTCGCAAAATATTATATTATTTATCCAATATCCTCATCAATAATTCTGACCAACATCGATTCCGCAACAGGAGAAAGGGGGCGCACAAACAAAGTGAGGGTAAAATTATGTATGGAACGGAAAAGCATGGGGGGCCTCCCCGATAATCCTCCTAATCTCTTAATATTTTATACATCGTCAAGCTTTCAAATTTGATCGATTGGTTCGTTCGGAGCGTCTTTTAAAATGTTTCCTCCATCTATTTTTCTCCGGAGCTTCCAAGTCCGGAACGCATGCAGATAAATCATCTTTATCATTCAGCAAATGAGAAAAACTTTAGAAACTGACAATACTTTTAGGAGTAGAAGTGGAATTCTTGCATCCGTTCGAAAGAGTGATGGATTATAACATTCGAATGGAAGAGTAATGGAAGTATCTAGGACTTATGGGGTACTAAAATTTGGATTCAATATGAAAGTTGATCTTTGTAGTGGGAGTACTGTGATGAAATGATTGTGCAGAATAATCAAATGCAATCTTAGAGAAATTGTTGAGCTTCGAAAATGAATGTTCGCAATGCATTTCAAAGGTGAATTAAATCACGAGGTGTATCTCATAATTTGCGAGGGAAAATATCAGATTTCAAATATTATGAAAGTGAATCCCAATATTTGGATTCAATGACATTTTGAAATGGAGAATAATTGTTTTTTTTTGAAGAAACTCACGTTATATAGAGTGTTTCTGAATAGCAGGTACAAATGGAGAGAGGAGATTCTTTGCATTAATTTAGGGAAGAAAGTTCCGCGAACGTGGTATCGTAACTGTGCTGTTTTCGAGATTAACACCGTGTGTTAAAGTTTTAATTTTCCTCAAGTTTTTTATAATAGTATCTGCAATTCACAAGTGTATTTACGAGTTCATAGAATTTTATGCATCATTGCTACATCAGAAGATATCCATAAAAACTAATAATGAATTATTCACTGCAACTGAATCTTATGACAATTCAGAAGTTTTTTGAGAATTTCGAGGTAATCGAATTTTTAAAATTTTCCAAACTAATATTGGCTCACCCAAAAAAGTTCTGGTGTACAATAGGAACCAATGTTCCGGAAAAAATGGCACCCTGTAGATTTGCAATAGAAATTAGCAAGTCACATTGTGTGAACTCTAAAAAGTAATAACTATATTAAATTTAAGTTGAATATCTTGTGAAATGAGAGCGCAATGAGGAAAAACCGTGAAATTTATTTGACTTCAACACCCTGTATATCGAAAACTACACGTCGACGGCTCTATATTTGAAAATTTTATATTTAAAATTACGCAACAGAACTCAAGCAACTGGTAAAAAATCCTCCTGGACTATTAAAATCTCCGTGAATTCTTTAAAATAATGTATTCATTGAGTTAACAAAAACACATCCGAGAGTTCTTGAACACTCTGTATATGGATCAACCTGGGACATTAACTGAAAACATGCATGTACATATGCTGTTCTCCTTGCGTTTCATTTGTCACTTCAAATATATGATACACGTTACATGTCAATATACTCGATCTATGTTGGCGATCCTTTTGTGGGAAAGGTTAACTAGGTAAACGATCTGGAAATCGAATTAGATCTTGAGATTCAGTTCATATCGCTGCTTTGGCGAGGAAAGGTTTTGAAATTATTCACCTCATTTGGAGGAAAATGCAGCAAATTTAATAAGTGTTTTTTTCTGTATTATGTATTTCAGATTTGCAATCTTCACTATGCAACTACATAAGGATATTCACTATAAACCGTTCAATTCTCAAGTTGTTTATGGCGCAGGGTTACTCGAGATTTTCTACTTCAAATCAACCAGGTGTTTATACCCTTAAGAGTAGCAGTGTCTGTTATATAACGGGTGACTTTTGGAGGCGACAGTTCGCTTTTTTTCAGAAAAAATTTGTTGGCAAATGGTTGAAAAAATGGTAAGAATGCGCAATACTGCCAGTTTTCTTTATCAAGAATTTTTGGGGAAATATAACTCAAATAGAGTGTACAATCAATAACATTGCACACTCTCACAAAACAATCGAAGACATCCAACAAAAAACCCTTCAACAATAGTTATCAGAAAGTAGGATTGATGTTTAGAAAATAGTTGATGATATTATATTTCATATTTGCGACATTGTATAACAATTTTAAACATCAGAAACCGCAATTCAGAACAGTAATTGACTTTTACGAGCATACTTCTCACAAAAAACTGTCGTTGATCTATCGAATTCATTCCAAGTTGGAGACTCGCACTGTACACTCATCACATATCAATTATCTACGACTAAACGGACCCCATCATTATTATCATTAATTTTTTGATAGCTATTACGGCACGCTTTATGTTTTTCTGTTCATGAAAAACGAGTCCGAACAGAATGAATCCTTTAAATAACCATCCTGAACAGGAAGAACAGGAAAATGAAACTCCTTTATCATCAATTAATATATAACATATTCGCATTACCGCCTATGATTCCGTTGAATAGTTTTGAATTTTCGTAATCATTTCCGGCCTGTATCAACAATATATACGAGCCGGAGACTGGATCACATCAAACTGTACTATAGTCGGCTATAAACTATTGATAACTCTGGTCTGACGCTACATAACAATGGAAATGCCACGAAGCTTTGGGAGTTGCGAGTGAAATTCATCGTTTGCCATTCGAATGTTTTATTTCAATTGAATATTTTATTTTTATCGATTGTTTGGTAGGTCATCCAAAACTCGCTGGGGAAAGGTTTGAATGAATTCTGTACAATCCGGATATTTCACGGCGGATACAGGTATCGATTCGGATTTTAATCATTTTGTTTTTGAGTATGAGGAAAACCTTCTCTCTATACTCCATTTACTTTTATACACCATCTGGGTTGGCCATGACATTCTGACACATTTCCCTGTGTATATTTTGAAAATGTAAGGTTAAAGTCATTTTCCTGTCAGATAACTACACAACGTTGTCCTCTCTACATAAAGGTCGTAGTAAATACGTATTTTTCAAAATGTGAATTTACTTTGGGAAAATAATTAATTTGAAAAAATATTATGTGAATTCAATAATTCCAAAGACCTACCGAATGTTGAAGACACTTTTTTCTCTGTGAATACTGGAAATATTTCACTTATATAAACATGGCTGGAAGATTCAGTTATGCTATTTTCTTGTACGGAAATCAAGAAAAGGGAGTTGGAATTTTAGTGATGAATAATGGAAAGAGTAGTCCGTTACTTTGTGATAGTTCATTCTAAAAAAAGGAAAGTACCCTGCCGTAAAACTTCTGAACGAACAGACAATTCCCTACTTTTCGAAATTCTCAAGAAATAAGTCTACAGAAGGCCTTTAAATACAACTCAATTTGCAAAGTTCTTGGGAACTTATATGTAAACGATACACTGGGTTTTCACTCAGATTAGTCGAAAATCTTGGATAGCTTGTGATAAACTATTGATTCCCAATTATCAGGGTTACTATCAGAAAGAGCGGATTTTAATTCTTTATAGCACTTCCTGATACTTTGTCTCTGTTTATTCAAAACTACCTTTGGCATTTTTAGTTCCCAAGCGTGATGATTGAGAATGTTGAGATTGAGAGTAGAAATTGGCATAGGCATTTAGCAACGTTGCTGAGAATTATTTCGACATTGCCGATATTTCACGAGTGCCAACCTGCGTCAGTTTCAAGTAAAAAATTTGACAGACCTGAATCATGCCAACCGGGTTTAAGAAGTGAATGAAGTGAAGTTGTGAAGTGAATGAACTTTGGGTACCTGAAGCCAATACCACTATTTCCAATGATTATATGATTTCCCGTGAATGACAGGTCAAACTGCAAAAAATGTTGATCGAATAGTTCTTTACCTGCATGTGAACAATTGGTTAAATACTTTTTCCGAGAATGAAAATGTTGAATATTGCCAATATTTCTCGCCTTCTTGCCGTGTTGGGTATAATTAAACATTTTTCAAATAAATTTTCTACTGAAATGTATTGCACTGGTCATACCTATCTGATCATATTATTACACAGGGTGGTCTGCGAACAAATGTACATCGTTTGATGGTGAATATATTGTACATGAGAAAACCAGAAAACAACATTTATATATGAGCTAAGGCTATTGGTTTTTAAGATACAGGGTAAGTTACTGATTCTGGCAGAGCATTTTGATGTCTATAACTCATGAACCATTTAATTTATTCGCTTCAAGTTTGGCAGGTTTTGTCACCTCAGGCCATCGAATTGTTTATATGAACCATACTGGAAAAGTACAGCAGGACTAGTAAATTTTGATTTCTAATTCCAGGTCTTATAAAGCACACCGTATATGGAATACCAATTTATCGTAGCTATCGTCTGATTCTGTATAGATTTTTTTTCGAATACTGTTTTCTACTGCACGGCATTTTTTTGGCAATCGAAAATATTTGAACCCTTATGATTTTTGAGAATGATCGATTTCGACACAATCCGGGATGGCTATAACTTCTGAACCATTCAACTAATTCACTTCCCCTGTTCATATGAACTATACTGAAAAAGTACCGATCAGGACAGGGAAATTTTGATTTTACCTCCAGGTCCATTCGAATTTCAGAAATCATAAACAAGAACCATGTCGTAATACAAAACGTTTGAAGAATGAGGCATAACGACAAAAAAAAATCTCAAAATTTACCAACCAGTAACAAAATTTAATGGATAGGAAATGTTAAATGAAATGTTTCTCTGGTCACTGCGTTTCAAGCAGGTATTCAATAAATGAGAATAATAAATATTCCACTATTGGCTGAGTATTGCATCTCAATTTGAACTTCCAAAAGTAAAATGAGTATTTTCATCAATACATTCAATATCAGAAACCTCTTATTACATTATGCAGGACTCAAAAATCATAAGCGTTCAATTATTTTCGATAGAAAATTTAACGGTTAATGTGTCGCTTTTGGAAAACAGTTTGAAAAACAAAATTTAGAATCAGATGATATTTCATCTACGTAGTGTTTTAGTAGACCAGAAACTAGAATTCGAGATTTCCAAGTCCTGGTCTGCACTATTTCGGTTTGTTCATAGGAGGAGTCCGATTATCTGCGATGACAAAAGTTGACTGGGTTGTGTTCTTGACGGCAATAGTATATAACTTTCTCTATAGGGCAATTCCTGGTTCATTCCTTTTCTTATTATCAAAACGTCAAGTAAGTATTCTTGAACATCAGAAAGCTATCCAAATGAGAGCTTCTAGAAGGCTCATATTGCCAACTGTTCTTACAATCAGAAGCAAGTAATGTCCGACAGATCACTTGTAGCTCACATCATATTTTTCACGCATAACATATACGAGTATGTAATATATTTTTCGAAACGAATTGTCATCAAAGTTGTATCGTTTTATAAAGGGAAAAAATGTATAATTCGAAGAAGAAAAAATAGTTTTCCGAAAACATTCACAATAGGAGGAAAGAAGCCGTTGAAATAGTATATTTGGCAAAGACTGAAACTCGGACTGAAATGAAAAAGGGGTTGATAGACAGCAAATTAAACCAGAGAAAAATAATAAACCTGGGTTAAAGTCTCAAATATAACGTGGAGTAATCCAACACAACCACAAGGGCAAACATCTGTCGATTAATCAACAAACATTCCACCTTGATCAAAGCTAATCATCCAATCAACCAAAACATCTACACATCAAGATGGAATGTTTGTTGATTAATCGACAGAAATTCGTCCTTATGGTTATGTTCGTTTATTACTACTGGAGCTCTCTATAAACCAATACCTTTTATGTGAAGTGTTCTGAATCATCCATAGAATATGGAGTTGGTAAAATATCGGTGAGTTTCCTTCGTTACTTCGAAACAATTTAGATGGGGGTGGTAAACGACACTTACTTGATTCTATTTTTTCACTTGTAGACACCTTCAACATCGTCACCTGTCACTAAAGCAGTGAAAGATTATAGATAATTTCGAAACCCAATACCATGAAAATCTAATAATTCCTCACATAGAAGCCTTTAAGTTGAAATGACAGACATTATTTTTTCGACTTATTTCCAAGTAGTTTGAACAAAATCACTATCACAGGAAATTCTGTTAGATACACTAATTAATCATGGATACTTGGAGTCACCAAGGTTTTCAAGAAGAATAATGGATAAGTTGCGAGAAGCAAGTCATAAAAGTTAGATAGATTCTCGTATATATGAATTCTGCAGACAGTGAGATGGTACTCAATGGAATCGCTTTTTCTGCTAGGTGGATATGCAAAGAATGAAAAATTAAGATCTAATTAGTCCTTTGACTCCAGAAACAATTGCAGTCATTAGCTCAGTTCTGAGTTTCCCCACTCGTCGTGACGAATTAACAGAAATGAGGTTGAAGTAACAAACATTCTCATTCAAAACTACCAACAATTGCACTGTTTCGTTGAACCGACATCCATTGATATCATCTAATGACAAAGGGCCTCGAATACAGTGGATTACACCTAAATCTTCCTTTGTCTTGGGCTGCCTCATCAATGTTTTATTTTTCTTTCAACGTGCAAAATAGAATAAAAGCTCATTTATAACGAAAAAAGACCTGAAGAATAATAGCAAGCTGTATTTAAGTATAATGACCCAAATTTATATAGCTGGAGGTCGTTATTTGCAGGCATATTTTTTATTTGGCGGAAAGGAGAGGTGACAAACGAGAAAATAATTTAAATCTATTGCCGTTCTCTAAATTAGATCCAGGGAAAATTGAGCTATTTTTCAACATACGCCCACGTTAGCGTAGAACACTGTGTGCTGTTAGGAATGGGTTTCATTGAGTTACTGAGTATGTCCTAATGTAAAATGAAGCAAAAACTGCAATGGGGTAGGAATGCCCGTTGACTTTGGGTTTTGAATATAGATGAAAAATATAATCTCGATGTGCAATTCTGAAGTAGTGGAATTGAGATGGGCCAGTGCAAGGTAAGATTGAAGATGCTTTGAAGAAATATTTATAGCTCCGGAAGCAGGCAGCTCAAAATTACCACGTAATCATTCCAATAGGTCAACGGGAAGTCTTGTGGAATTGCTGATACTCTCAATAATATATAACTAACTATATATTCTCTCGAAATCCTCAAAAGATTCCGAATTTTCGCTAATAATACCACTAGGGGTCTCACTTCGGTCAAGAAAGTAAAGAAAATATTCGTCAGAATACTGAGCAGTTGACTTCCAAATACTAGGAAATCGAAGGCAAGTGTATGAAAGCAGTTTATAAACTTTCGCACAGAAAAAGCATATGATTCCGAAAGAGTGGATATACCTGTGGAAGAACTGACGCTGATTCTTGAAGACTATGGCTCCAACATGCGAAAAAAGAACTCCGAAGACTACAAGGAGAGTGTTATCAAAGTTCTATGGAACTCTACAGCTAAGCAATTGCAGGAATATATTTTCGAAAGGTTGATTGCAAATTTAATCCATTCTCTGACATTGAATTTGTCAACGCAAGAGCTGCGAAAAATGCTAAACCTCGAAAACTACAAATAGATCCAACCAAGAGAAGAGCAAGGTTCATCCGCACTATCAGCAGACGAATTGAGAAAATATTCTGTCATTGTAAACGTCAAAAAAATGTACAGTGTAATTCGCTGTTGGGTATATAATCACAAGAAAAAATTTCCACTAAAATTCATTCGTTGCGATGGTAATCTATCAGAAATACACGTTCTGATTGGTTAAAAGTCACATGTGTGGGACTTTCATAGAAAATTTATTAGTGAAGGGCGGTGACTAAATTAAGCATTAGTTTTAATTCATATTTCCTTGAATTTTAGCACTGATTCAAACAAATGCGATGGACTCATTGAAATTATCTTGAGAAGGGCACATTCTATGGGGAAAAACTTGAAAAGTATTGAAGCACCCTGTATCTCGGTCGAAGTCTCATATTCATTGGTCTTTTTTTTCTTGAAAAAAATGAAAATAATCTACCATCTTAGTTTGTACCTGCAATTTGGGATCACCCTGTATATTTTCAAATAAATCCTCAGAAAATCTATTAGTATATCATAACTTGTGGAACTAGCGCTGATTATTCATAGAAACAATCAACATTTTTTATACATTTTCATTTTGATATATTTTTATTCATTATTCATTATATCACTCGTAAAAATTATAAAGGGCCGCTTTTCTGATACAAAAGTTTAATTCTGGATTCCATTCCAAAATAGCTCTTCGTTACAATATTTCAGTTCTTCTGACACCATATTACTTAATTAACTGAGATCACTAACTTAAATTCGATTTTTCATCTTCAGTTGCTCATTTTGAGATGTTTCTTCATTATTTACTTTATAATCAGAAGTAGGTTTCCTTTTTTTTCGAAATGATTGGATATAAAACGAAAGAAAAAAGTGATAATTTTCCAAGGGTAAGAATATCGTAATTTGTGCAGCAAAATTTTTATATTTCACTTACAGTTTCAATCAATTCTACTCTTTATCGGTTCATTCTGAGATATTCATTCAACAATAGAACCCTTACTCAAGAGCATACAATACCTCGAATATATGAAAGGGTTACTTATGGAGACCAGAGTTCGTTTTTTTCGAAAATTTTTTGAGTGTGAATGGTTGAAAAAAATCGTGAGAATGCGAAATGTTGTCACATTTATGTTCAAGACTTTTCGGGGAAATAAAATTGAAATGGTATAAAAATGGAAAATTAACTCACAAAAGAATCAAGTACATAAAAAAAAAAATTCCAAAAATAAACACTGGAACTTGTAGAACGACCCCCCGTTTTCTCCTATTAACGTCCAACTTTCTCCGAATTCTATTATTTCGAGAGGTTATTGACAGCGTTAAAGCATGCAGACCTTGGGCAGGTTCCTTACCTTGAGATATTAACGAAGTTTAATGAAAATGGAATGTGGCTGTGTTGCCGCATAGCGCGAAGCAATAATTTACCAGCAGGTGGTAATGTTTACTCTTAAGGAGCATTGAAGGTTGGATTTCCTTTTATCCAAAATGATTCGATATAAAAGTGAGAAAAACGAATTGGCAACTTTCTTCAATTATATCTGATACGAATAGTGTCATTCTGAATTGAATTCTCAAAAGCCTCACTGTGAATGAACTTACATATTCAATTAACTTTCACTTCATTATCCACGTATGAGGTGATTCGTGAATTTCTGATTGCAGAGCATTGCTTGGAACAAAATAAGAACTCCATGAATACTATTTTAGACCTATTATTATTGAGGGTGTATGTTTGTCTATTTCCTATTCCTCGGTATATATATGTAACTTTAATTCGGTGTGATTTATGGTTACAAAACAAGCTTTGAAGGCATTACTGAATTCAGTAACAACAAATATTCCACCGCAGAATTTAGGTCCAATCCATCCATACATGGAAATATATATTCAAATTATTTTGAATTTTTTGGTAACGATTAAACATACTGAGCTAAAAGTGAATTCGAAAATTGGCCAGATTGAGATGAACGTCCGATATGTTTTTGATATATTCCATTAAATTTGCGGAGTCATCCACTCTGGCAGTCTCTCAATCTACACCTCATTCCGGAAGTTATAATATTTCCAATATTATTCTACTGTCCCTTATTCTGATTCTCCATCGCTATTTCAGTCTGTCGACCTACCTAATTACCCCATTCTATAGGTCATTAAAATCCTTCTCTCTTTCTCTCTGCCTTCATTTCCGAGAACTATATCTATTATAGAAAGATCGCACATTATTATGCGTTTTTGAAATGAACTTTATATTGAATTTGTCCTCGAACCACTTTGTTAGGAAATCTTAAATTGGCGGGCACAGTGTTCAAAAGGCTTCACAATGATTCATAAAAATCAAATACCTTAGCTCTTCTTCAGGAGAAGTAGGTCCTGCTTTAGTTTATAGCATATTTGCATAGATCTGCAATTTGAGATAGATAGATAGATAGATAATTTTCTTTATTTCAGATAAATTACATAAACATTATACAATGTACAACACAATTTAAATGAAATGACGTCAGGTTTGCAACTTCTAACCAGATTTTTCAAAATACTCGGCTAGACTATAGGGCTCTAATCTTATTAGCAGATTTCTAATTTTGCACTTAAACATTCTGTATTCTGACAAACATTTAATTTCATTTGGTAATCTATTGAAAGCTTTTATGCTCATGTATGTGGGACTTTTCTCTCTTAATGTTAACCTGTGTAAAGGATATGTTATATCTAAAGATCTTGTGTTGTGTGCATTTTGATTTTCTCTTGTATACTTTTGCCTATTCTTATGCAAGAATAACAAACATTCGAACAAATATATACCGTAAACAGTGAATATGTTTTTGCTTCTAAATTTTCCCCTACATGATTCTCTAAAACTTAACTTAAACATAATTCGTATTGCCCTCTTCTGAATCAAAAATATTTTATTCAAATTTTCATTATTTCCCCAAAATATCACTCCATACTTAAAAGTTGCTTCAAAATTCCCAAAATAAACAATTCTTAAAGTTCTCTCATTCATATAACTAGCAATGCATCTTAAGGCAAAACATATTTTACTCAATTTCTTTGATAGAATTTCAGTGTGTTGACGCCAATTAAGACATTGATCAATGTATATTCCTAGAAATTTAACACATTCGGATAATTGAAAACTGTACTGAGGCCAACTAATTATATTTGATTTTACTTTTTGTGATCTATTTGTATCGAACAGAATAGCTTTCGATTTCTTTTCATTCAATATAAGATTATTTTGGTCAAACCATGTTTTTGATTCCAGAAACAATTGACTTGCTTTTGTTGTCAAATCTTCAAAATCCGTATCACCTACTAATAGATTGGTATCATCGACATAATTTGTAACAGTTCTCTGAATTTTCTGTACAAACTTTCCTAAATCATTAAGGTATATTATGAATAATACTCCTCCAATTCCACTTCCCTGGTCAATTCCTGTGATACGTGTTAGTATTTTAGAATTTACAGAAACATTGTTCTGCGAGATAGTTACTCTCTGTTTTCTTTCCATCATAAAGGATTTGAGCCATTGGTTTGCGTTTCCTCTTACACCGTATAATTCTAATTTTTGTAGAAGATATTCTCTGTTTATTGAGTTATATGCTTTGGATAGGTCTAAAAACATTCCTAAAGCCATTTTGTTTTCTTCAAGCATTTGATGTATGTACTGAACAAACCAGAAAATTGCAGTTTGAGTTGAGCGTCCCTGTAGGTATCCATGTTGCGTATGAGTGAAGAGTTCATTTTCTGTAAAAAATTCCATTAATCTTGAGGACATAACCATTTCAAATACTCTTGAGAATCCTGGTAATAAACTTATCGGTCTATAGTTGTTTATTTCTTCTGGTTTTCCGTCCTTGAAAATAGGTTTAATGGTGGCAAGTTTTAGTGACTCCGGGAAAACACCGTACTTGAAAGAATTGTTGATGATATATGCCACAATTTCACTTACTGCTGGTAATGATATCTTTATTATTATTATAGGAATTTCATCCACTCCGCTGCTGAATTTGTTTTTGATTGATTTACTCAGAATTTTTATTTCTTCAGGTGTTGTAGGTTTCAGATACATAGATTTGTTGATTGCATCCATATGAGAAAAATTTATAGTTGTTGTGGTTAAAGCATTCAGGAGTGTGGTTACTGCATTATTGAAATGTTCATTGAATTTATCAGCGATCTCCTCTAGGGTTCCATCTACTAGACAGTCTTCATTTGCTTTCTCTCTACCCGTTATTTCTTTACAGATTTGCCACATTGTCTTACTCTTGTTCTCCGATCTGGTTACTCTATTCTCATAAATCCTTTTCCTTTCTTCTCTCAATGCACTGACATATTCCTTTTTCGTATTTTTGTAGTCCTCTTTGAATAGTTGTCCCTGATTATTCAGCATTAATAGAATGTCCAGTCTGTCTTTTAATTTGTCAATTTCTGGTGTTCTATATAAGTTTTTGTGTTTCTTTTTGGTGAAAAGTCTTTTTGGAAAACTTTCTTCAAAAATATTTATATAACTGGAAATGAAAACGTTCCACTGCTGATTCACATCTTCCCTAGCAACCTCTTCAACAGGATTCCAATCCTGATCTGATAATTTTTTTAGAAATGCTTCTTTTTCTTCCTCACCAAAAAATCTTTTATACCAGACATTATCACTTTTACTACTCTCCAATTGGAAGGTTAATTTTTGGGCATTATGATCAGATATATGTAGATCCATGACAGAACTCTTCCATTTTGTAATGCTTGTGAACCTGTTATCAATTGAAGAACATGACCTTTCTGTTATTCTGGTGTTTTGGTGAATAGTCTGAACAAGGTTGAATGAGTTCATTAGGTTAATGAATTCAGATCTATCTTTGTTCTCTTCTAACATTTCTATATTGAAATCACCAGCTACAATT
This sequence comes from Myrrha octodecimguttata, assembly GCA_958510865.1. NCBI lineage: Eukaryota > Metazoa > Arthropoda > Insecta > Coleoptera > Coccinellidae > Myrrha > Myrrha octodecimguttata. The sequence continues at coordinate 40,537,192 of OY294057.1, forward strand.
ATCAGCTTATTTTCTGAGTGTATTTCATATAGAATGTTCTCCATTTTTGAGTAGAATGTTTGCACATTTCCACCAGATGGCCTGTATATTGATAGAACTATCACACTCCTTTCTTTTCCGTACCATTCTCCAGCTGCACACTCACAATCCCCACATTGGGACAGCTTCTGAATGTCCTTTCTTGATTTACCCCTAATTGATTTATGGAAATAAACGGCTGATCCCCCATGGCTTCCTTCTTCTCTGCAGAAATTTCCTATGAGATTGAAATCTTGTATTGGTAGGCTCTTTAATTGTTCTTCTGATTTCCAATGTTCAGTTATGCATAATATGATACATTCCTTATGATCGTTAAGTCCATACTCTAGCTTATTGATTGAGTTTCCTATAGATTGTACATTTTGGTGTATAAGACTAATTTTAGTTACTTCTGTAGCATTCTGTTCGCTCTTGCAGTCGTCATTTACTGGGTAAAAAACTGTCCCTCATTATTTCTTTTATAAATATCAAATTTGAATCTACGTATACCTACGTTTGGTGGCCAGAATGACGATTCATATATCTCATCTTTTTTAGCTAATGGTGCTGTTACACAAAAGCTTTTAAGTTGGTTTGCTTTTGTTTGTAGCTCGGTCACTGTTATTTTCTCATTTTGGAACCCCTTTTGTTTTCTGATGTGGTTTTCTACCATTTCAGTGGTAACATGATTGTTTACCCTTTATATATTTAACCATACCTTTCTTTCGGGTCCAGCAAATCCCGTTTTCATTACCTCCTCTGTTACATTTCCAGTTCCTAACCTTTTTTGTTTACTCCATTTCCTTCTTTGTACTTGGATGAAATCCTCGTTTATTTCCACATTTGTCTTTTTGTTTTTCTCATCGTTCTTTTCTACTTCCGCAGAGAGTTGAGTTGTTTGTTTATGCTTTTGTTGAGTTTCGTTGTTTATATTGAGTTTATGTTTGTTAGTCTTTTCCGTACTTCTGTCAGATTTTTGAACTACAACCTGTGGACCTATTTTATCATTGACTCTGTTTTCATGTCCACTATTTACGATGTTCGAATATTGTGATTCATTTTTTGCTTCATTGTTTTTATTTATGGATTTCATTTGGAGTAATAATAACCTATTATTTTCTCTCAGTAATGAATTGTTTTCTTTTAAAATTTCGTTTTTTTCCTGATATTTTGCCAGTAACTTACTCAGATATTCAATTTTTACTTCTAGAATTCCTTCTTTATTCATTTTTGTCTGTCTGCCAGGTATTCCCTCGCAACATTCCACATGTTTTCTGCTCAATACCTTGATATTTTTCTTTTTCACACAAGAACCGTGAAAAATACCTTCACAATTTATGCACTCTTGTATAGTACACGCCTTTTTGGCACAACATTTGTAATATTCTTCAGCTAAACTATCAATATTATCACTTTTTTCGCTTTCGACTTCGCCACGGTCATCCTCACTCGACGCCATATTAGAACCACAAGAAAAAATTTAACGGCGTCAAATGGTACGATCTCGGTGGTTAGTGCACTTCACCTTAACGTAGGATGACCCTACCCTCAAAAGTCTCTTGCAGAATGTCCAAGGTGGCATGAGCTGTGTGACATGTAGTGCCACTTAGTTGAAACCATATGCAGCAGGTATTCATACTATTCAATTCTGGTCGAAACATTTTGGTAATCATTCTTCTATAGCACTCAATGTTTATACATCGGCATACATCGTCTGAAAAAAAAGTATGAGCCGTGATGTCACCACCTGAAATTCCAAATGAAAATTCAGTATGAATTTGACGGCTATCAGATTTCAAATGGATTAATATCGTCTCAAACTCCGCAATTTTTGACGTAGCCATAACGACTCATCCAGTAATAGGCCTGAACAAAGGGATGCTTTTCGAATGAACAACAAGGTTCAGTAGGGGCATCATTTTCAGTTATTCATAATCTGATCCTCCCTTTCTGAACAGCAAAGAAGAAGATAAGTGATTACACTACGTGTTATGTTATACAGATACTTACAGATTATATGTGAAATTCTGAGTCAAATATTGCAACTATGCGAACAAAGGGCGAAGTTTCGACCGGAATAAATTCGTGGGTTACGAGTCGCCACTGGGGAATAGCGCTACGAACCGGGGACCGAGACCACTTTTCAGAAAATGTCGTAATCTCCGAGGTCTCCTAGAATTGTCTTCAACGCCTTACCGTCAGTCTGAAGCGGTCTTAAAGCATGAATTTTAATCCGAGTAAGTGTACATATGTAGCCGTTGGATGCTTGTTTGAGCACTCAGTACGGATTATCGCTAGAATTATACATGAGGATGTTTGAAACTTGTGGGTTTCGATGGTGCCAAGGGTAATCGTCTCTTATCTGTCTTAATTATGCTATGATTACTAATCATTTGTTTCGGGTTATATTATGAATGTAGTGACATACTGCAGGTTCGTCGGTAGAGATAACAGGTTTAATTTGGAGATTATTGTCGAAACATTGTTTCACTTGATTGTAGTAAATGTGAATGTTTTATATAATATCTCTTTATAATATGGAACATTCGCTGAAGACCGTGCGAAGGTCTAGTTCACTGTAATAATCTTATCAGCAGCATCCCATAACATCATCATCATTGTTGTGAGGTCACAATTTCTCAAAATGGAATTTCAATCGAGAATAAAAATGCCTCCTTTTCCCAAGAAGAAAGAAAACCTTAAAATAACTTCGTGATCTCGCAATTGATGGAATTATTCAATTCAAAATTATTTCAGGGTTGTGTTATGTAATATTATTCTACAAGCAATTTCGAGTGAAGGGCCCGAAACTCCAGTAATAGTTAAGTTTATCCACATTGACAGATTATCACTTGCCTATATGTCAGTTTGGATAACCGTAACTATAACCGGAGCTTTTGGTTCATCGCTTGAATTTGTTTTTGTTCATTATATATTTCACTGAATGTGTATCGAAACAGGACCAACCTCAAAAAATAATTCGAACGGGATTTCGACTTTTTTGGCTTAGAGTCGAAGAAGACGAAGAATGTCATATTTTTACGATTCAGGGTATTCTTAATTTTCCAGAATCGGCATATCTGGTGATCTTTCCTTGCTCCCGCGCCAATTTGCCTCTCATCGAATGGAACACTTTTTTCGTTTATCATTTTTCAGATTCGGTTCCAGCAAAAAGATACAGGCTGTTTAAATTTCCAAAAAAAATCAGTTTTTCTTCTGTAACTTTGATATCCAATTCATAAAACTATACAAAATTAGCATGAAGAATGCAGATAAAGTTCATCTCATGTCATTATAAAAATCTTCAATCATTGTGAAATACTTAATTATTTTTTATAATTTATCCTAAAACGCACCGTTTTGCAGATATGCAACGTTGAATATTATAAAATCGGATAAAATTCGAAAAATTGCCTTATATCTATGGATCCACCCCTGATCTAGTAGGGAAAGTTAATTGAGCTGGGTTCACGTTTATCCAGACCATAGAATACACATGAATATTCATCTCATTCGCATAGAACTAATTAAGGTATATGCTATTTCGTCATCATACCACAGACCTAACCATAACATTCATAGACATAAAATAACATGTTATTATAAGTCTAGAGAATATTTTCAGGTTAATTGATTGGTTTTATATAATTCATTTATGAATTTCGTGAAAAAAGTATAATTCTGGAAATCCCAATATGAGAATGGGCGAAGATGGAATTGTGTATAATCTTATAGTGGAATAAAATTGGATATTAAATGAACATCAAGTTGAAGATCAGTGTTTCAAGTCCAGTGTAGTGAAATTGTTTTCCTTGCGATTATATCGCAAAAAAAGCACCAAATCATAAGAATTAAGTGAGTAAATCAGTTCTCACGATGTTGTTTCTTTGAATTTCAAACTTTGGATTAGTTATTCTCCAGAAGAAATTAACGTAGGAGATATATCTGGTGAACTTGCAAACAAAGCGCAGGAGTCTATTAGCACATTAAGAAATGTTTAAATGCTTATAAATTTTTAACTGAGCCGAATCGCAAAAATTAAAAAAGTATTTTATTTGATGAGAGGAATCTATGGTTAAAATTAATGTACAACTTACATGTATACAGGGTGATTTTGGAGGAGACAGATGAATTGGTCGTAGAGTCCCCATTGCTTGACTACAAATATCGCCTGATTTGAATCCTTAAGATTATCTTGTGAGGGGACATCTAACAAGTCCATAAAGTTGGAATCACGAGTAAATAACATTTAGTTGAAAGAATTTTCGAGGAATGCAATATTTCGACAAATGAGAATTGTTGAATATGCTCATTCATATCGTACTTCTCTGAAAATTTCATCGGAATCGAATGAGTCATACCAAAGTTATCAACGAAAGTAATATTGGTCCAATCAAACAAATCACCCCCTATAGTCTCAATAGAGACCAAGAATCATAAGCTAAACATTGTTTCGAAACTGCCTAGAGTAGTGTAAATTTCTGCTAAAATGTGACGGTCCTCGCCGGAACAACCTTATTGTCTCTATTGCATACTCTCATCTATATCCAGCTCCTTGGCTATTCTGCATTCTTTTGAGGAAGTGCAGTAAATTTTTTAATTTATATCTAACTGTCAGGTGTTAACGCAAAGAAGATTCGATGGCTGACAATGATCGACGTTGTCATTCCGAATGAAATTTGTACATGGAATGTGTCATTAAAAATGGAAATATCGAGAAAATCGAAAAACCTCTGAAATGAAAACAGACTTTCAAGTTCTCGTTCAAATTCAGAGAAAAAGCTGCCACTAATCTAGGTAGTCATGCTATCCAAAACTGCTTTACTCTCAACTGGAAAGAAATAATGTAATTTTCTGATGATATGGTCGTCACGCAATTTTGTATGAACCCTCGAGCCATTTTTTATAACGACGGCAAAGGTTGAATTCATGAATGGAAAAACTCCGCCTGATACGAAGCTGCCACCCATCTAGGTAGTGATGCCATCCAAAACTGCTTTACTTTCAACTGGAATGAAATAATGTGATCTTCTGATGGTATTGTCTACACGCAATTTTGTATGAACTCTCGAGCAATTTTTCATAACGACGGTAAAGGTTGAATTCAGGAATGGGAAAACTCCGCCTGATACAAAGCTGCCACTCATCTAGGTAGTGATGCCATCCAAAACTGCTTTACTTTCAACTGGAAAGAAATAATGTGATCTTCTGATGATAAAGTCGTCACGAAATGTTGTATTATAACGACAAAAAGGTTAAATACAGGAATAGGAAAAATAATAATAATAATAATAATAATAATAACACTTTATTTCCATATAATGTCAAGTACATTGTGGAAAAAGTCACAGAGGAGAAAAAAAAAAGTGATACAAGCATTCTAGTCAAGAAATTCTGACAGACTATAAAAACATTTGTCAATTAAAAAGGCTTTTAGCCTTTTTTTGAATAAGAATTTGTTAGTTGAGCTTTTAATGTCCATACTCAATTTATTATAAACCTTCATACCTAAAAACATGGGTGAGTGTCGGCTTATTCTATACCTGAATGCAGGAATGATAAAATCATTATGGTTGCGTGTGAAATATTGATGAAAGTCGCCATTTTTATTGAATGAACTTTTATAGGTATACACCAATGTAGCTAGCTCCAAAATAAACAAAGATGGTAAGGTTAATATCCTTAAGGATCGGAAGAACGGTCTGCACGACTCCCTCTGCTTAACGCCCGCTAAACATCTCACCACCCTCTTCTGACCAATGAACACATCTTTGGCATCGGAAGATGCACCCCAGACGGCAACACCATACCTTAGCCTCGATGAAACCTGTGCATGATACAACGAAATAAGTTGTTCCATGGTTAACACATCTTTCAAGTTTCTTAGCAGGAAGCAAACCGAGCTCAGTCTCCGCCGAAGATTCCCACAGTGAGATTTCCAATTGAGCTGTTCATCTACATCTATACCGAGAAACCGTATATTTTCCACCCTAGTCAGCTCTTTGTCATCTAGATTCAGTTCAACATTGATTTTCTTATTGTAGTTGTGAAATACTAAAATTACAGTTTTATCCAAGTTAAGATGTAATGAATTTGTGCTGAACCAGTCACATAGAATATTCAGATTTTTCTGCAAATTTTCCTGTAGGGTGAGACCATCCTTGCCTGATGCTATTGCCGTAGCATCATCTGCATACAAGAACAAGTTACATTCAATATTATCTGCTATTGATTGATATACAGAATAAAAAGTAACGGACCTAAAATTGAACCTTGTGGAACACCCATTTGAGTGGTGAGTAAGTTGGAATTCATCGACTCCTGTTTTGAGTTCTTTATGGTTACAAATTGTCGTCTGTTTGTGAGATAATTTTTTATCCAGTCCAGAGCTTTACCACGAATTCCCATCCTATCAAGCTTTGTAAGCAGTATTTTGTGATCGACAGAATCAAAAGCTTTGCTCAGATCACAAAAAATTCCAGCAGACGACAAACCAGCCTCCAGATGTTCTACGACGCATTTCAAGAATCCATAAACAACATCAGTTGTACTAAGGTTTCGACGGAAACCGAACTGATTATTATTTATTAACTAATGAACTTCCAGAAACCCGAGCAATCTCTCGAGAAAACAATATTCACAAACCTTTGAAAATGTTGTAGTCAATGATATGGGTCTATAGTTGTTCATTATTTCATCGTCCCCTTTTTTATATAATAGAATGACCTTAGTTATTTTCAATTTATCTGGAAAACATCCCCTCTCAAAAGATAAATTTATGAGATATGTAAGTGGTTCGGAGATTTCCCTCAAGCACTTTTTTATCACGAAACCGGAAATATCATCAAAACCCGCAGAACGCTTTGATTTGAGCTTAGAATTTATCAGGCTGAAAAACTCCTCTACAACATATGGCATCAGAAATATTGATCTGTCATTAGATGTGGACTTACTTGTCGCTGAAGATCTACATTTCACTTCAGGAGCCTTCACAAAAAAGTTATTGAACTTATTTGCAAGATCGTGACTACCCTCAAAAAGTATACCATTATCTCTTATTCTGAGGTTATGTGATCTATTTCTGGAGTTATTACTAAGCTCATTGAGAATGTTCCAAGCTGTTTTTACTTTGTTGTCAGAGAGTGAAACTTTATCCTGATAGAATGATTTTTTTTTGTTCTTGATCAGAAGAGAGTGTTGAGACTTACATTCAAGATAGGCAGCAGGTAATTCTGGGAACTTCTTACTTAACAAACAAAGATCTCTTAAGCGATCACTCGACTGTTTAACATCATCATCAACCCATGACTTATTCGGTTTCTTATAAAACTTGTGTAATGGAAAATTCGAATCAAAGTGGAATTTGAACGTATTATAAATTGAATTAAAAGCTTCATTCAAATCAGATATATTGTAAAGATCTCCCCAACTTTCATTAGCAAGTTCATCTACAAAGTTATTCATTTTAGTTTGACTGAAATCTCTTCGGTAATCGTGAGTTGTTTCGCTAGGTTTTTCAGTAATCATATCCATCAAAAGGGCCTTATGATCAGAAAAGTGTACACTAATTATATCAGTTGAGGATGGAGTGTTTGTAAATATGTAATCTAAAGTATTGTTAGCGCGAGTCTTTTCCTGCACTGTATTTTTCATTCCTTTCATTCATCCTTTCATACAATTCAGAAGCATCTACTAGCATTCTAAATATGATTTCTAGTTGTATGGATATTTGTTTCAGTCATTTGCGTATGGTTTGACGAAAGGTCTATAAATATCGATTTTCGGGGGCAATTTCGTATATTTCATTTTGATTTGTTTTGCCAAGAAACCATGTTTGGCGTTTTCTGTATTTTTGTGAAAAAATGGGGAGAATATCTTGTAACAGGTTGGAAATCGAATTTATTTCATGAATCTGCGTTTTCAGTTAACATCAGACATGATTCATTCAGTGGGTCCAACATACCCTCTTGAACCCCTTGTCGGCTAAAAATTCGAATATTTCAGATATCTCCCCTCATTTTTATTCGCAGGATTGCATCGAAATATTAAAATGTGATGATTTTCGAAGTAAGGCTCCGTATTACAAGCTTAGAATCTACCCTGTATCATATTTCTGTCGATAGTTGAGGGAAAAACCTTGAAAGCGCACATTCACACTATTCATGTATTATAGATTTCATGATACCCAAACAAAGCAATATGTCCAAATAAGTTCCAAAGAAAAACATTTCCAATCAAAGGTCTAATCGGTAATTCTAAAGTTGGACCAGAAATCACGGATGATGTCCCTGGATGCATTAATAATCTGACCGTGACAACCTCATTGCTTCTAATAACTTTGCAAATGTCATTACATTTTTGTGTAGAATATGATTAACACAACTCCTTCAAGACTTTATAACAAAAATTCTGTTGTGTTGATGAAATTTAGTCTCAAAATGAATGATAATCTTTCAGCGATATTTCGGTTTCTGAAGAGATATGAATTCACTAATATTTGGAATAATTGAAAACAGTGTAGCATTTTCAGCTATGGTTTGTTTCCTATTCGGTTCACTTATGATAATGGTTGTTTTCTTTACATTCTGAATTTTTTAATTCAACTGGAAAATCGAAGTGAAATGTACATCCACCTTCATCAGAAAGACCCTCAATTGCTCGAAGCATTGTTTCGTGAAAAAAAACCGTTAACCACAGATCTTTCCTTGCGCAATCCAAATTTTTTTTTCTACTCTCTACCACGAAACAGATCACAGTTACTGCACACTATATTGAGATTTGTAATTGATTTTTAATTGAAGTTGTTCTTTTTTGTCTGCCCCTCATTCAAGCACCTTCTGAAACTATTTTGTCGAAGATTATAGTGGACAACTCCCCACAAATCACTGTTGCTTCCAGGTTTAAAAGTTTACTATTGTGTCGATTCTAGGCGTCAGTCTAGCAACCATAAGATCACTTATGCCGCACCAAAATCTTTTTCTAACAGCTTCCATATATTGATTTGCTTTTTGCCTCAAACATTTTAGTGTTCGTGATCTTGAGATCACTTGTTTATGCTTGTAGGGATGAGGAAAGTGTAATCGATTACCAGCTGCTGAAATCTGGTTAAACAATTAACCCTGATCGATCGTTATTTGTAAAAATTTGACCATTTCAATCTATCTGTACAAAAGAAACTAACGAAATATGAAAAAAAAACACAACAAAATGTCATTTCACTACGTAGTATATGATTTTTGATTTCGGCAGTCATCAACATTCAGAGAGATGAAAAAAAGGTATTAAAAGAAATATACCTTAAATCAATTACGTTTTCATACTTCAACACTGTGTAAACCAGTTATTTGCAACGATTATCCACAATTCTGGTTATGGTTGAGTCCAAAAGCGTGGAAAACGAGAAGTTATCCTGTCGAAATAGATACTCGTACAAGTTAGAGCCTTCTAAACTACTCAATTCATTATATCCATATAAACCTATCATCGGAAATCTGTATACACCCTCGTGAATTAGCAAATGCCGCGAATTCATAAGTCTTCGGATGTTGAGTAAACCCCTGTGGGTCATCCTATTATTCCGGTCAGATGGACAATCTGACAGGTCCCTTCCTGTGTATCCATTAACAACTTGTGTGTGGTCCCAGACATTATACAAGTTAAACACAATGCCGTAAAGTTTAATAGTATGAGAGCTAGCAACATTTTCGAGAAATGATTTGGGAGGAAGAAAACAACGTGTACCTACATGTAGGCATAGGAACATTTTGCGTTCACCCAACCCCTCAAGCAGGTTATTGGATATTTTGAAACTTCACATTAACCCTTGGCAATTTGATTATAATAATCTTTACACATGCTCAATCTCAATCTGTGCATCGTTCTAGACAGCAATTGGTACTTGTGTTTCTTATTGTTTTTTTACTTGATTGTTACCAAAGAAGATAAATCCTAAGGTCGCAGTGGAATGTGACTCCCTATCAAACTATAAACATTGCGAAACGGTGACTTGGAAATTTGGATCAACTAGGAAAATTTATAAAAAAATGTTCAAAAAAATGTTTTTTTCGAATTTCTTCATAGATAATTCTTCTTATTGACACTGTTCATATTCCAACCAAGTTCCATTTCGATCAGATAAATATTTCTTGAGTTATTTAAAAATTAAAATTCAAAATGGCTGTAGCACAAAACTGTTCGGCAGATTTGCCCCATTAACGAACTTAGCCGAGATATTCACGATCTTAACCTCACCTGAAAATTTCAAGATTCTAGGTCCTTCTGTTCGAAAGTTACAGCGCACACGGCCGGACGGACATAATCAATTTTGACCACGGATTCTTCATCAGTGAGTCCAACCTAGTCGTTTGAGACCAATTTAAGCTCAAAATTCGAAAATTACAGACATCGTGACGAAATGATGACGCGCTGTTTCCCAGAACAAGCTCGTAAAAACAATTTTGAATATTAATTATATTCTGTTTCTTGCTGTAACTGAAAGTTTTTTTTTGATCGAATAAAACGGCCACTGTTATTAATTTTGACAGGAATAATGTCTATACCTTTAACTCAACAGAATAAGCTTTATCATAATTATTAGTATCATTTAAGTGAGAAAAAAATTCAGCAGGGAATGGAAATATATGAACTCTATCTACGTTCTCTGAAAAATAAGTCTCTTTTTAGATGTCTGCAATAATATTATTAGATTATATATGTCAAGGTGATTTCAATTTATCTCTATATTCAGTCGAGACTGTGTTTGTAATCGAATTAGATTCAAATTTACAAATAAGAGGTAGGTTTCTAAATGTAGACTTTCTCCGCCGGTTCAAATTTGCTCGTATTAGGATACATTGTTGTTAAACCGTTTTTCCAGTCGAATGAAATTCGACCTTTCGTTCAAATTATATTCTGGAATCATTTTGAATAGAACGGAATTGGCTTTCAAGATAATTTCTTTCGGAAGTATATATTTATAACAGTGGTTCTTGCATTGATAATATTTTTCTTAAGGCTAGTACTGTTAATCCTAGGTCTATCAAATTGGCATCACTATTTAACGATCACTACCCACTCTTTCTAACAATTGATAATCTCAAATATAAATTTAAGCGGAATATATCTAGGCCTATCGACTATAATAAATTAACAAAAATTGCTTCTAAAACTGACTGGAATTCTGTAATGTTGATGGATGACCCTAACTTGGCAGCTGAATCACTTGTCAATTTGATAACTGAATGTGTTAATCACGCTAAATTCAATTTCCGGAAAAATTCGGCGACTGCTCCTCGCAGTCCTTGGATAACAAGCGGTATATTAAAGTCTTGTACTAGAAAAGAAATGTTATATTCGATTTGGAGGATGCAACCTGATAACCTTCAACTGAAAACTGAATATAAAAGTTATGTTAAAATCCTAGATAAAGTAATTAAGAATGCGAAAATAATGTATGATAAAAAAATTGTGGAAAAAAACATTCACAGCTCCAAGGGATTGTGGTCAATAATTCATGAAAAACTCGGCAAAAACAGTAAAAAGGAAAACTGCGTTGATTTCATATATGATGAAAAGAAATCTGAGGTCCGGGATCCATTTCTGATTGCGAATTGTTTCGGTAAATATTTTGCAGACATCGGCAGACAACTTGGTGATGATGTCCGACAGCCGAGTGGAACACAAATTAGACCTCCCCTGGTTAATCCCCATACTATATTTCTTTCACCTACTGATTCGTGCGAGGTAATCAATATAATTAAAAAGATGAAAATGAAGAGTGGTGGAGTTGATGACATAAATGTGAAGACTGTTGTTGCTTTGGCCGACTTTATTGCCGAACCTCTTGCGCATGTAATAAATTCAAGCATAGAAAGAGCAATATGGCCAGATGCGTTCAAAAAAGCCGTTATTAAACCAATTCATAAGGCGGGAGATAAGCATAGTTTGTCGAATTATAGACCGATATCATTAATATCTAATCTGGCTAAAATTTTTGAAAAAATAATTTACCTCAGGATTTCCGGTTTTATTGAAAAACACAATTTGATATCAAAAAGGCAGTATGCTTTCATGGAAAATTTGGGAACCAAGGACGCTTTGAATTTCTTGACCAACCTAATATACCAACGACTTGATAGAAGCGCGCCAGTGGCTGTAGCCTTTTTAGATCTGGCAAAGGCTTTTGATACGGTCAATCACAAAATTTTGCTTGAAAAATTGAACAACTATGGAATTAGAGGAAAAGCACATCAGCTTCTCACTTCATATTTGGAAAAAAGGTGCCATCGGGGGGAATTTGACAGAGTTGTAGGCGACTATTGCGAGGTGAGTACAGGAGTTCCCCAAGGCACTGTTTTGGGACCGTTGTTGTTTCTCATATATGTAAATGATATGCTCGCGACTGTACCCGACGATTCAGTAATTTCTTTCGCAGACGACACCGCTGTTGTGTCGACTGGTAATAGTTGGAAGGAAGTTGAAGACAATATGAATGAATATCTGAAAGAAATCAGCGCTTGGTTGTCGTCAAGCAAACTCTCTCTGAACATCGATAAGACGGTCTACGTAACATTTGGGAATTATTTTATTAGCGTTCCGGAATCTTTAAATATTAATATAGATGGAAAACTAATAACTAGGGTAGAAACAGTCCGGTACTTGGGAGTAATCTTTGATTGTAACATGAGATGGGAAAAGCATATCGAATATTTGCTGAAAAAGACGAAATACATGGTTTTTATTTTCCGCAAACTTGCTGAAATGATGCCTGGTGAGGTTCTTCGAATGCTCTATTATGCACTGTTCCATGGTATTATAAGTTATGGAATTATTGCATGGGGGGGAGCTTACTCTAACTGTCTGAATCTGTTAAAAAATCAACAGAAGAGAATTTTGAAGATAGTTAATAAAAATGAGATTGTTCGTAACGGACCTTTGACAATGGAGCAACTTTTTTCACTTGAATCACTGAAATATCATTATGACGTACTTAAAAATGAATTTATGAAATCAAAAAGCATCACTAGGAACAAAAGTATCCAATTGCCTATAAGATTCAAGACAGTCAGTGGTAAAAGTAGTATTGTGAGAGCAATTAGTGTGTTCAACTTACTTCCTAATGAGCTAAAAATTTTGAACAGTGGATATTCCAGGAAGAATAAATTGAAGAAATGGGTTTCAACAGGTTTGTGATTAGGCTCAAAATTCGTATTATTATTGTTTTGTAGTTGTGAATTGCGATGGGGGTTGAAGGTGTGCATATTCTGTGGTGTTGTGGATTTCAATTTTTTTTTCTTTCAGTTTTTGTTGGTTTTGAATAGGATATGATGTATGATTGACTTTCTACACCGAGCTCACAAACAGGTAACTGATTACCTCTGTGAGCTGCACATATTGTAATTAATTTTGTGTAATTAATTTTGTGTATTATCGGTAAATAAATAAATAAATAAATAAATATAAATTTCGGCAGGCAGTGGAGCCCTCACACGGCAGAGTGGTTTCTCTGTCGTGGAACAATAGGCAAGGTGATAGCCACCCGACGGAAAATTATCATACTTCACACAATGTATATATCCAAATCATCCCCAGTTCTTTGAGGATGTCTGAGAAAACGACTCAGGATAGAATGTGATCGTCTGAGGGCAAATGTCCCATCCAAACTTCAAAATGTACGTCAAGCTCTCATAATCCTTTATTTTCATATTTCCTAAACAAGACCACGTAGTGTTGAATTACGACTAGCCAACACAGCCACATTCAAGTATCATAAAACCTCGTTAATATCTCAAGGTCAAGCACCTGAATCGCGGCGTAAATGTTTTAACGTTGCCAATAGCCACGTGGAATCTTAGAATTCTGAGAAATTTCGACTTTTATAGGAGAAAACGAGCTGTCGTTCTGCGGGCGTCAGTGAGAATTTTTTGAAAATCTTTTTCTTTGAGATGTACTTAATTCTTTTGTTAGAATAAGTCATGTTGGTTATTCTCTTATTTTTCACTCCATTTCAGTTTCTGTTTTCCCGAAAATTCTTGAATATAAAAAGTGGCAGCATTGAACATTCTTACGATTTTTTTCAATAATTTATATTCGAGGTAATGCTTGTTCTTAGGTGAAAGAGTGAAAATCAAACCGCATAGTGTAGACGTGCGTATACGCAGAGCCGGGTCTAGGATTTCAGCGCCCGTGGCAAGTTATCGAAATGCGCCCTTTTCAAATAATTTTTTCAATGACTACATACTTTTCATGAATGATAGTATTTATTCTATTGCTGAGATATTTTACTATCATTATATTCTTTTGAGAACGAGCATTAGATTCTAAGGTATATCAAACAACATGTGTATAGAAATTACTATAATCTCCCATGTATCTTATAAGGTAGTGAGAACTCACCAACGTATTAATATACGATAATGAGGGTATGAAGAAAACAAAAAGGAAGCATTGAAAGGTTCGAAAAAACAATAAATGAAAGTGTAAATGAAAAACTGAAATACATTAGAGAACACACATGCCAAAAAAGGTCATAACGAACATTTTAATATCACTTTTTGTAATTCGTCATGATGTAGGGTGATTAAAATCAACTGGTTCAGGTTAAACCTCAGTAAGTCCTGATTCCTCGTCAAGAGAATTCTCCTTGTTCGAATTATCCGAAATTGAATACTTTCTTACGATAGGCTCGGTACTTGAAGAAGGAAATTCCGCTACATGATGGGCTTCGCTAGTGGAACCAATTTTTGTCGAAACAATACCCGCATCGTTCTTGAAGTAACTTTGAGATATTACTAGTATTTTTTTTAGGTCTAATGATTTTTTATCCCTGATCTTCCGAGATTGCGAGCCTGATAGTTTCTTGGGCGGCATTTCAGTTGGTTATATCAACCTAAAATTATATAAGATTCTGAAAATGCATGGACGTCGAATCGGAATGTTTTGCGCGCTTGTTTATATTCATATCTGAATTGTCTCAATGCTCGACAAATGTCAGGAGGACAGAAAAAGGTTTCATGTTTCAGGGAAACTCAAGAATTATACTATTCATTTGATCGACATCTGATCGTCTTTCTGTAGTACCCATAGCTAAGAAGCTGATTAATTAAATACTAGAGATACGATAAATGTATCGTATTCTTCTCCACATTTCGATTCTTTTTTCCAATTTCTTCTTATACATATGAAAACTCATGTAATTATGGTACAATGCAATTCTAGTTGAATCGGTATAATTTCGGATCTCGCAAATAAAATTCGAACGATAATATCGCCGACATATTCCCAACCCAAACATAACCTTATAGATTTTGCAGTCTCTAAGTTATATCTTTCGAAAATGATTAACTCTCGTGTGCACGGACAGAATATTTGACCGAGCGCGCAAAAATCCTCAACTCAAAATTGAATTATTCAAACATACCTGATTGAAATTTTTAAACTTTTTCCAGCACCAATAATTTCCCGGCCCGCTTGCAAGATCACGTTATTTTCGGTATTGCACATTATATAAAATATAATAATAAGTTCCTGGTTCCTATTTTTCTTATTGATGCCATCAACTGCGCCGCTGCATGGAAGTACCCCACATGCTAGAAAAAAAGTAGTATTAATAAGACCGGGGTGATTTCATCAAGCCTATCGGTCGTAAACGTCTTCGAAATACATTATCCTTTTCAAAGCCGGTGTGATGAGCGATTCGGCGAATAATGTGAACGGTCTGAATCTCTTTGTCATGCCGTCAAGAAACCGACCCTAGACAGGGCGCTATCGCCGCTAGCCTGAACCATTAAACTCCCTCTTAACTTGCCGCTAATTGAGGTCTTCAGTGTTCGAATAACAAACATCTGGACGCGATCGGGAATCGTAGGGCGACCGACAAGTGTACATTTATCATCTGTTAATTTATTGGTAACTACTTGTCGCCGCATATTGTACAACAGGTGCATGCACTATAGCACCGCTCTAAAATATGAATGGAATTCTGAAGTGAAAAAACATCATTTCACACGTTCAAAAGTGACCAAATCTCTAGATCTCAAACTCCCAAATTGCTTTCTTCGAACCAAACTATGGAAGATATAAAATCAAAGCTCAAACCATCTGCCGCCATTCCAGCTCGAAAGAATGCCTTTTATCTCATAATCTCTCCACCCTATTCGGATCCTCGTGGCACCGAACCTAATATCCGTATCCGAAGCACTTCACGTTAAGGGATTTGCCCAATTTGATGAACTAATTGTACTGTTAATATTCTATTTCAACAGGGTACAAGTGAACGCTATGTTTTGGACCAGGGAAAATTCCCTTCATGCTCGGCAATCAAACTTTCTAATTGTTACAGTTGTTTCTATTTCCTGGATTTGAGTTGGAATGCAATTAGTGCTCCAATTTGGGACCGCTGGAACACAGCGAATAGAATAGAGTGAGATGTGGAGTTAGAAAACATACTTGGGATTTGGGTCTGAGGGGACGAACAATCGTCGAAACATTAATTCATCATCTGGTCGCTGGGATTGAAATCATGACGGTTGAATCTTCCCGTTCGTTTCGGTTGTGTTGGTATACGATTAATATTGCTATCACTTGGAGGTCTTTGTCTGAGAAGCTGAGTATTCAATCGTGTGAGTTAGATATCATAGTGACGGGCTTGAACGAGATGAAGAAAGAAGGACAACAATTGACGTAGGAAGCAGGATAATATCGATCTGCACTCGAATTGTCAATAGTATCACCTTTATACAAATCAGGTCCGATGGATGATTTGGGTAACTATAAACCAATAAATTTGCTCACAACCTTTTCAAAGATTTTCGAAACTCTGGCAGATCGTATGTTTAAGTTTTTTAAAAAACAGGAATTGCAATTGATTGCTCGCTCAACACCTAGTGAAACATCGTATTTAACATTAAAACAAATAAAACAATTTTTAATTTAAAATATCTTGTTGACATGCATGTTTCGGGTTTTACCCCATTATCAAAACTGAAACGAAAATACATGGGACTACACAAATATACATCACATTACAGATGTTAACACCGGAGATAAGCGGAACTTCAATTGATCATTAACAATTGGTAGTTTTTGTTTATGTGCCGATGATATTTCTAAAATTTCTAGAAGGTCTAGTCTTTTTCCTTTCTCTCCTTCATGCAAGATTGTTGTTTTATTAAAATCTATAAAATGGTTGCAAGTTATACAATGTGTGGAGAAGCCAGTTGTGGGTTTGTTCTGAAGAATTGACTTCTTATGTTTTTCCACTCTGACTTTGAGAGAACGACCGGTCTGACCAATATATAATGCAGGACATTCGTCACAGAAAAGTTTATATACACCACTTTTTTCTGAATGATTCAGTCGATCCTTACCACAAGAAAACATTGATCTTAAGTTCTTCTTATTTGTACATATAATATCAATACTATTTTGTCTTAACTTATTACAAATTTTGTCGCTTACTTGCGGAATATAGTTGACATATACAAATTTCTTTATATGGTTTTCGAAAGGACCTGGGTAAATACTTCTTAACAGTTTATCATGTTGTTTTCTAAATATAAATTAATCTATTATGTCAGGGGAGAAGCCATTGTTCTTCTCTAATAATTTTAACACTCCAACTTCTTTTTTGAAATTATTATCTGACAACGGAGTTGAAATTAATCTATTCACAAGAGGATGAAACGCTGACATTTTAATTCGATATGGATGTGAACTACTGTTATGAATGAGAGTGTCAGAAAAGGTGGGTTTCCTGTATATATCAAATTCAAGACGGTCATCTATTCTTTTGATTTGAATATCTAAAAACTTGAGTGATTTATTGTCATTCTCTATTTCCAAAGTGAATTGAACAGAACTTTAAAATGAATTGATCAATCGTAGGAAAGATTTCAGTTCAGAAGCTGAGCCAGTCCAAATACAAAAAACGCTGCAAATTTTACACAAGGGTTTATTATTTTCTCATTTAAATAACCCAATATGCCATTGATATCTCAAAAAACTTATATATTATGCATAACTCATTGGTTTCTCACAACACAGAAACCCATTCCATGAAATAATTCATGTGAATATTGAAATCTCAATAAATACACTTGTATAATTGAATAACATTTTGACATGCAGAACGCTAACTGAGTAGCAAAATTTAAAATATTTTGAATGAGAAGAGACGTTCCACAGTCACGTTTCACTTCTTCGAAAATCTAACTATTTTCCACAATTATTAAATTTCGTGTCGGTATTCTGCAACTGAAAATGAACTACAAATCAGATAGGGTTTGTCCTTTTTGAGATATTAGGGAAATAACCTCAATATTCAAAATGGTCACGAAATTTTTTGCCAATATCTGCACAAATAAATATCGGTCAAAACTGAAATTTGAAACACTGTTTCTAAATGTTGACTCTGAATCCTGTACCAAATTTCATTGAACTTTGATGAATATGTATTCGAAAAAAAAAATGTGAAAAAAAAATTTTGCATTAAATCGAGTGTCTATATTCCTCAATTAGTCATGATGTTTGAATCCGAACGCGTTCGTATTTCTTGACACTGAGGAAACAAACTCAATCTTTCAAAC
The DNA here is from genome assembly GCA_958510865.1 of Myrrha octodecimguttata. NCBI lineage: Eukaryota > Metazoa > Arthropoda > Insecta > Coleoptera > Coccinellidae > Myrrha > Myrrha octodecimguttata. The sequence continues at coordinate 40,555,794 of OY294057.1, forward strand.
TAACACCAATACGTAAAACAAAATTCAAGACTTTCCGCTAATATCAGATGTGTAGATGTGATTTCTACTGGGATTCAACTTTGTTCTGAAAAATCTTAATGAAATGAAAAAAAAGCTCAATCTTCCTATGCAATTGATCTGAAACAAATTTTTTCCACAGCAGATATCCGATTCGCTTGATTTACAAAGTATCCACCACACAAACTGAAAAAATAAAGTTATTTTCAATAACATTTCTGTAACAATTAAATATAACGTGAACCTCATCAGGTTGAATTCTAAAGAATAATTCTAGATTATAAATTTCGTTCGTTGTTATAGTCGTCAGATACACTCAACCAAGAGGGTGTCAAATCCGAAAGACTGCTTGATGTAAAGACGTGAAATTCAAACAATTAGTTTGCCGACAACCAGATGATTATACATGCGGAATATTTTTGTTTACGCTATATCCCTTGTCTAAGGTCACAGACCCCATTCAGAACAGGTAGATAGATTACCGGCTCCTAACTTTCGTCTAAGGCTCCAACCCTCAGTATTAGATTCTCGACAATCGACAATTGATGAGATTTGCGGTTTGCTATTGATTTTTTTGCATATTATATCCTCCAATTTGATTTATCATATAAATGCTCATTATTTTCTATATTCACGCTTATTTCAAACTGTCAGTACGAAAGATTTTGGATTTCGATTGAAACCAGTAACGGATATCCACAGGTTGACGATAATCGTATTACGCAAAGCGAAATGAATGGAAACCTCCGATCAACCGAATTTTTTGGAAATCTGCATTATTTTAAATTGCGCTACTTAATTCGCGTTCTGCATGTAAAAGTGTTATTCAGTTATAAAAGAGTATTTATTTATTGAGATTTCAATGTTTCAAATGAATTTTTTCATGGAATTGGTTTTTGTGTTCTGAAAAACCAATGATTTATGAATAAAATAAAAGTTTTATTCAAGATTTGAATGAGCTTCATGAAGAAATTCAATCTTAAATCCCGTAATCCGCAGGCTGATTTCTATAAATAATGATTTGATACGATTTCCAGTAGATATGTTTAAGATATTGGGAGAGAAAACCCAAAAATATTTAATCTGAACTACTTACGATTATGAAATTGTCAAGAACATCGATGGGGCATTCGCAAATTGTGATTATAAAATAATAACGTATGTGTTGAAAATTTGGTAATCAATATTTTCATCTCCTAATCACTAAGGTTTATTATTTGATTTTATCAAATGATAAACCAAAACGTCATCTACGTATCGCTTCCAGTACAGTACAAATACAGTTAGATCAATATATTCTGAGGAAAATATTTTCTTTTCCAAAATAAGAAGAACTTAAGATCAATGTTTTCTAGTGGTAAGGATCGACTGAATCATTCAGAAAAAAGTAGTGTATATAAACTTTTCTGTGACGACTGCCCTGCATTTTATATTGGTCAGACCGGTCGTTCTCTCAAACTGGCTTCTCCACACATTGTATAACTTGCAACCATTTTATATATTTCAATAAAACAACAATCTTGCATGAAGGAGAGAAACGAAAAAGACTAGACCTTCTGGAAATTCTAGAAATATCATCGGCACATAAACAAAAACTACCAATTGTTAATGATCAATTGGGGTTCCGCTTATCTCCGGTGTTAACATCTGTAATGTGATGTATATTTGTGAAGTCCCATGTATTTTCGTTTCAGTTTTGATAATGGGGTAAAACCCGAAACATGCATGTCAACAAGATATTTCAAATTAAAAATTATGAACGTAGTCAAGTGTTTTATTTGTTTTAATGTTAAACAGGAATTGTTCGGCTCTTTTCAGCATGGCTACTTGAATAATGAAAGTACAAGCACAGCTATTTTTGAGCTTACGCAGAGAGTACTAGAAGCAATAGAAAAAGGTGAAAAACCGACTGGTCTCTTTTTAGATTTGTCTAGAGCATTTGACTGTGTACATTGTGAAAATTGTTGGGGAAACTAGAAGCATACGGTATAAGAGATAAGCAGCTCAAACTTATTCAGAGGTACCTGGAAGGCCGGAAACAGAAGGTGTCTGTTACAGTTGACAGTTAAACATTTGTATCGAATGATATAGAGGTTTTATCTGGAGTACCTCAAGGTAGTGTGTTGGGTCCGCTATTGTTTATAATATATATTAACGATCTTCCTCTTAATATGAGTGAACTGCTGTATCTGATCATTTATGTTGATGATACTAACATTATAAAAATTATCGAAGACATCCTCAAGTTAATGCAAGAATTAAATAATGCTTACATATCAGTGAAAGAATGTTGCTCGGTAAATTGCTTGATTAGATGCTGAAAAAGCAGATTGTATAATGTTCCAATCCGAGAGATCGAAAATAAAGCTGACATTTCACTGGATGGTACTCAGGTTGAAATATCAAACTGTTTAAAATTTCTTGGTGTTTATGTGGATTCTAGTATGAATTAAAGAAATCATGTAGATTACTTGAATGAAAACTTAATTCTACCATCTATTCTATCAATGTAGTGAAAAAGTCAGTAGATGTATCCATCCTGAAAATTATTTATTTCGCTAACTTTGCGTCAATCTTATCGTATGCTATTGTGTGCTGGAGAGGCAGTTCCTGCTCGGCAAGCCTATTTGTAAAACAGTAAATGGTATTAAGATCTATGCTAAAGATGAAATACAGGCAAACGTGCAGGGTTTTTTTTCGGGCTAATAATATTCATACCTTTACAGTACTTTATATTAATAATTGTATAATGTATCTCAAACAACACAGAGTTATTTGATAAGTTTAAAAATAATAATACCAAAACTAGACAGGTGGGTCAATATCTAACTCACAGAGAAAAATGCAATGTATATGTGCATTAAATTATTTAATGCTCTATCAAAGCAATTTCATTGAATAACTAAGAGAGCTTTCATCAAAAATTTGAGTTCATTTATCATGAAATGTGAACCCTATAATGTTCAGGAATATACTGACAACTGCAAATGTAATAAGGCCAATAATTGAATTGATTGTATTTCGACATATTTTTTATGTATTACATGTGTATACCATGAATTGAATAAACCTTATCTATCTTACATATTTATCTATAATGGCGACAACCTGACGTTAATTAAGGATAGTAATTTTTTCGAAAACTATTATCGCTCACATGTTTTAGGCAATTACGTGCTGCTTTTCTGACTTGTCGAGCGCTGTTGATTCATAACAGATATCAATCTTTCTTGAGGAACTCTATAATCTTGGCTTCAGAGGCTACTTTCTAAAACCGATACGCAGTTATCATTCTGATAGGATATCTATTGTTAAAGTGAACGACTCTTGTTCCGGAGTGTTGAGATCGAACCTGAGTGTACCAAGATGCTCTGTGCAGAGACCTTATTCATTCTGTTTGTAAATGATGTACATGAACACTTGAGAGCAAGAATGGTAGTTTTTTTCGATGAATATGCGTCAAAAGTAAATTCCGCACATATCCTTGAGGGAATGGGAGCGCAATGTGAAATGATGATAAATTGCTTCGTGAACTGGTGCCTCGTGAATGGCTTCATGGTGACTAAATGCTTGCACTTCAAAATGAGTGAATGTAATATGAGAGATTAAACTTTGCGATTTCTCCACCTCATCGAGCAAATTGTACCAAAGGGCGAAATAAAATTTTGGAACTCTGTATGGATGACGCCTTGAACTGGTCAAAACAGAGGTTTGGTCTGCAGTAGGCTTGGTAAATCCTGTCATGCAATATATAGAATGGAGTGATGCTTCCCTCCGTCATCTCTTTTAATATTTTATATAGTTTGGTCTATCCCCAACTGAAATATGACATCATATTTTGGGAATGTTCTGGTGAAGCTCAGAGCTGTATGCCAAAAAAGGATTTGGATTGGTAGGCCCATATTACTTAAATATAATAATATACATTGTCTTCTTTGTACTCACATAGATGTCCTTTACATACAAGGGAAAATTTACACAAAATAAACAAGCTTTCCAATGGTCACAGTTATTATACCAGACATGGCGATGGACTTCGCTTTCCTAGGCACAGGACAAAACATTTAAGTCGTTTTCTTTTAACCAGGGAATATAATTTTATAATTATCTCCCAATGGAGTACAGAACTCTTCGCGACAACCAGTTTGAAGTATCCGTGGGGAGTTTCCTACAGTGTTAATGTTATTATAAAACTTTCAAGTTTTTAAGCGATCGTTAACTATGTAAGAATTCTTACATACACTTGTTTCATTTTCATGGTGTTTTCATTGATTTTTAATTTGATTGTCATTTTATTAAATTGTGTTTATACTGTTTCTTAACTGTACTTTTTATGACCTTTCCTATCCTACTGAAAGTTGAATAATATCAAGGCGCCAACTTTCGCAGCTTTTTTAGGATCGTTAAGTTAGAAATTTTGAAAAGAAGTTTTTATCGAGAATTTTATCGATCAGACTTCACGTAAATTTGACGACAACATTGAGGAACTTAACATCGTTTCGGCTCGATTCGATATTTTCTCTCAAGAATATTGAAGAGAAATATCTCCACTTTTTCCATTATTTCCTCCCTATCGTCATATTTTCCTAAACTCCTCAACAAATACCACCATGGCAACCCATTTGATCATACGTCTAACGCTGATGACTTCATGTCAGTGCTTTCTTAGAATCTTGTTATTCTGTATTCTGCTGCTTTATGCCGTTGATTAGCCTTGAAACTTTGATGTGCTAGATCTATAGTCTTCTGAGCTTTTTGCCCAGCTGAATACAAATTTGCCTGCAATGATTTTATCATTGCATATTTCACTGTGAATATTTTAGAGTTCACCAGTACGGAAAAATAATCGATAATGATTATGAACTCCATTGGTCCAGCGTTGTACTACCATTTCCAACTATCTGTGAGTAAAGATTTATTGCATTGAAAACAACAGAAGTAGTTTTGAAAGAAATTCCTGATCAAAATTTTCACATCACTTATTTTTCCCAAATTATTTCCAGTCCAAAAATATTGACTTTGAGGAGTCGTAGGTGGCCTCTGTGAAGAGCTGAATGTCAAATGAAATATGTGAGCAACGGATTGTAAAGTGGTAATCCTGTAACTGCTACAGTAGTCACAGATCAAAAACAAAAAGTTTTGTACAAGTAGTACAAGTAGTACAAGTAGTGACCTCGCAAATTTAAATTGTCAAGTATTGCGTTTTAAAGATTTCCCAAATTGTTGAATGATAAATGTGATGCCATCTTGAAAGTAGAGCGCCATTGCAATTCCATAAATACTCAGTATTTTCTGCGTTCCATAGCTGATATAACACTGCTAGCAATTATAATTCAACAGATATCTGAAATGATGCATTAGCTGCAAATTCTCAAGAATTGTTTCGACAGAGAACCACAGATAATCCTGATATCATCAAGCTGATTTATCCTGGCATTTTCATAGGTGCTAGCTTGTTTCCGTTAGTTTTAGCGGCGAACGGGGAATCTTTCTTCTCGTATTCGGAATAAAGACGGTGCTCTTATACCGTACGCACAGAAATAAAAGCGGAAACCTCCACTTTGGCGAGCCAGAATTCTCAAACACTCGGGGGGCACCTAATGAAGATAACTCTTTGGGAACGAAAAGGAATGTCGACGCAAACATTGCGAACAAAGGGGCGCGATAAAGAAACAGGCGAAAACCATTTACATCTTATTTATTGGGAACATTAACAATGCGGATCTAACGAAAGCCCTACTCGAATCGCTGACGGTAAGAATGCTGTCTTGCGTTATAAGAATTCGGATATCGGAGGAAAATACGCACTTGTCGACTGGTGAAAAATGATATTCAGAAATAAGGTTTGCTGAGTTAAAATGGATGTGAAAATAATGACGATGCAATATGGAATCAATGCACTGAAATTACCATCATATTGAATTTTTAAGTTTCACTGAGATAAACCAATAATCTCACCTTCAACACAGCAAGGAATTGCAGGTAACTGTCTGAATGAAAAAAGAATGGAAATGTTCAAAACAGTTAGTGCTTCATTCACCTATCGCTGAATAGAACAGGAGACAATTTCGAATGAAGCAGAACTTTTAGCACTTCTCCTTCTCCAGTGCTGGAGCCTTTAAAAGTGGTTGAATTGAAAAAGATAATAGAATGATCAAAACTCATTGGATAAGAAAGGGAACGGAACAAAAATGAAAGAGAAAATGATTTACAGACAATCTGAGGTCGGGTAGTGGAAGGGAGTTAATTTTCAAGGGTGAATCACGGTTTATCTCCGTTTCCGACAAGACTTCGAGTTATATGAAAAAAAATTGAACAGCAAAGTTGAAGCTAGTTAAAAAAGCACCATAATTTTCAATCGAGAATTATCACGTCAAAATATTTCCTTTTGTGAAAAGGTTGTTAGTTTTTTGTTTATTGAAACCTTCACTTCCTGATGGTATGAAAACAAGAACCATTATTAGGATGAATTTTCCTAGAAAATTCAAAATTACACTACTTTAATCAACAACCAATTGAAATTGTTCAAAATTGAACTTTTGAATATGCCTCCTAAATCTGCGCCCTGAACATTTCCGCAAATTCAGTCGATTTTATTGGACCCACCAGCAGCTTATGCTCTTCTACCAACCAGAGGTCAAGAAACTCGATGCGCAGCTGATCAGCTGTTAAAACACCTGCTTCCGTCAACAGCCTCTCCAAGTCGAATAGTGCGTAAGAATTCATTCCCGATTCCGATTAGCTCTTGTTAAGACTATCAATTCGCTTGCTTTGTTCTCCAAACTAAAATTGTTCTACTCACTTCAGATTATCAAGTATCATTGTTAAATCTTGTTAAGTTAGTGCAATTAGTGTGATAATCAGGTAAACAATTCATGTTATTTAATTCTGCTCCAACTACTCGTTTTAATTTCTTATTCACGTTCACATTGAATATGGGACACGTGTTGAAATGCAATCGATCATTAGAAGGATCGATTTTATATCGATTGTAGCTAGTTAGTTCCATTCGCTGTTGATAATTCTTCCTCGACATTAATGTTGATCATTGTTCGATTCTTTCTAGTATGAGTAGAATTAATGTAGTAATTTTGCTCTGATCGAATAATTATTAATGGCTGCTCACACATGTTCGTCTCCATTGTAAGGTTAAATAAGTTAAATTCAAATAGTAGCAATGCATATTACTCTATTAATCGGAATCAATTTAAGTTTGCCCTGATCTCAATGATTTATATTATTTTCTTATCCGATAAATACCTGAATAATTCACCACTGATTGCACTGACGGTTTTTCACTCAATAATGATCTCCCTGAATTAATTAATTCAGTTTTCTTGAATTCCTACTCAATTAGACTTCTCATATTTAATATCTGATGACTGATTTCATTTTGTGTAATTCTCATATTATTCAGAACGTCTCACTTTTGATGGTGATAGTTAAATTATTGATTGCTTCAATTGCTAATCATTATCATTCATTTTTCCTGCTCCAATTATGTTCTGAAAATTGATATTTGTAAATTCATTATCAGCAACTCATATCTCAAAATGGCCATATGTCAAAATGGCGGAATGCAGTAATTTCTCCTCTCAGTTTATGAAAATGTACTTTCATATTTATCTTGTATAGTAGATCTACCTTTATATTTGAAATGTGTATTCATTTTTTAAACCTCCAATTATTTGTAATTTTATACATACTCATTTTTGCTGCATTCTCATGATCTACTCACATAATCATACATATTCATTTTTAAATTGTACTCTCACTGTCTTAGCATTTTCTTTTAAGGTCATCACTGAAACCTTCTATTTTTCTGGTGAAATTTGCCCCACTCACTGATTTATTTGCTCTTATAATCCATCACTGTAAATGTCGTGTTGTTTGGTGACTAATTTGACTCCAAATTATAATTTATGTATGATTATGCCTCTAAATTGTTTTATACAATGTATATATGTAAATAAATCGTTTTTAAACAATTTTATCCAACTCAATCATCTGTCACAGTCCACTGCTAATAAATTTTAAAAAACACCCGATTGTGAACAGAAATAATAAAAATAATATTTATGGAGGAAACCTTCTTTGAATTATATGAATAGATGCCTTTTCATTACTTCTGATATGATTTATATACCTGAGTGAACTACGGAAAATTAGGGACCATCAAAAGGTATTTCACAAGACATGTTACCGACGTATTGTACATTTTTTCAACACTATCAAAAGTAGAAATTTCAGCGAAAAAAAGATATCGACAGATATTCGTCCATGTGTTTAGGTTAGTATTACTACTGGAGCTTTCTTTTCTCCATGAACCAATTCCTATTGTTTGTAAAATTCTGGTGATTGACAGCCCAATATTCTCAAGAACATGTGCGCTTAAGGAAAAATCCTTTGACTTCTGAACGAGAACCTTATATAGCATATTTAGAAGAATGGATCAGAATTGCCTCCGTTCAGGACTTAATTGCAGTTTCACTTGGTTATTTGGAATATCTTTCTCGACCACGCACAAAATATGACGCCCAAAATTTTTCCTCTCTAGACGGTAGCATTACTACGAAGGCGTAGAAGGGCCACTCTTTGTCGACAAAAATTTTTCCACCTAATTCCGACTTTAATCTCGGAATTAGACTAATTCCGACTTCGAACTCGAAATTATAGACTAATTCCGACTTCAAACTCGGAATAATTCCGAATTTGAACTCGGAATTATACTAATTCCGAGTTTGAAGTCGGAATTATAGACTAATTCCGACTTTAAACTCGGAATTATAGACTAATTCCGACTTTGAACTCGGAATTATAGACTATAATTCCGAGTTTAAAGTCGGAATTAGTCTATAATTCCGACTTCAAACTCGGAATTAGTATAATTCCGAGTTCAAAGTCGGAATTATGTATAATTCCGAGTTTGAAGTCGGAATTTGTCTATAATTCCGAGTGCAAAGTCGGAATTAGTCTAATTCCGAGATTAAAGTCGGAATTAGGTGGAAAAATTTTTGTCGACAAAGAGTGGCCCTTCTACGCCTTCGTACATTACCCCTTGCGGCGGTCGTAGCCACGCTTTTTTTGCGTTCTTAAATGAAAAATTCATCAATTTCCCCCAACCATTTCATACAAGCAGGACGCACTTCAACCAGAGAAAGAATATCTCACCTCTTCCCAACTGTGCAGAATCGATACCCCTGGCATCCAAAATCAGACATTGTCGCAATCGTGGCGACACCCAGTCAAGTCATCCGAAATTCAATAATATGCTAACTCAATTATACGGGCGCAAATGATGGACCCGAAGCGACTTAGTTGGAATATCAGTGATGGCAGACAAATTGAATTCACTCCGTGGAAAGATAGAATCGCACTACGAGTCTCGCCCGGAATAGAAAGACGTAAGCCCGGATATGGTCGGACAAGAATGGAAACGGGCAGGAGGAATTGACTTTGAGTTGTGCCGTCCAACTTTCTCCTCGTTTTCCCGTCTGATGAATGAACGGATGATTCGAGTGGATGTGTGGCATTTTGGGAAAGGCATAATGTGTGTTCGAAAAGTGTTATGATTCTTGTGAGATTCTTTTCATAATCTATATAGTGTGCAAAAACTTCAAGATGAGTTTTCTTGAGAGAAGTAAAGATATGCTTTTTTTTCTATCCTTTCCGTGATTGGTCTACTGAATGGTTCCTAGTGCAGTTTAGCGGATTTGAAGTCATGCTAGCTCTTGTATTTATATCTTCTTCTTTGCTAGGGCAAGATTGAGTTGTACAGGTCAGGGATAAAAAATTATGGTAAGTTGGTATTTTTCACTCGCTTGTTCTAGGAAACAGCGCGTTATCGTTTCATCACAATGTCTATAATTTTCGAATATTGAGCCGGAAATGATCCTAAACGATTGAGTTGAACTCCCTGAGAAAGACTCCGTGGTCAAATTTAATTCTGTCCGTCCGACCGGCCATCCGGCCGTGTGTGCTGTTACTTCCGAAAGGAAAGATCTAGAGTCTTGAAAATTTCAGGTCAGGTTTTGATCCTAAATATCTCGGTTGAGTCCCTTAATCCTTACTGGGAAGGTACAACAATAAACAAATAACTCAACCTCACAAAACTCTACCTATATATTCTTCTCCTTTCTTCATGACAGCCTGAATGAGTGTTACACTGAAACAAGGAAAAAACCAACAATTCAACCACATTATTAAGCAGTTCATTAATTCATCTTTCCCAGCCTTAATCTTAAGGTTTTTCGTGACATATGTTTGAACTTCATTAGATAACCATCATAAAGCTTGCTAAAGTTTTCCGTATCCGACCTAAGCACCTAAGCAAGCTTTCAATAGTATTCTAATAAAGTTCGAACATATGTCACGCAAAACCGACAATTGAGGCTGGGACAGATAATTTAATAGACTGATGAATTATGTGGTTGTATTATTGTTGGTTATTTCTTTGTTTCAGTGTAACAGTGAGTCACAGAACTGGTCGGAAAAAGAATATTTAGTAGTGTTTTGGGGGTTAAGTTATTGGTTTATTTTTGCATATTCCCATTAATTGAGAAGCTCTGCTGGTAGGGAAATAAAATCGCAAATCTATGTACTCGATGTTAGTTAATTATTCTTATTTGATGACATGGATTGACATATTTTATAGAGGTGATAAGTGTTCGGTAGGAAAAATGTTGTGATGTTTGTAATATGATATATTTGTCCGAATTTCAATAGTGAAAAAATAATTTCTTAGGTCTGAGAAAGCAGATGAAACATTTCGCAAAACGTCCTTAAATTTGAATATCATATATATCCAATTTAGTTATTGTGTCCTAAATTCCAAAATTTACTAATGAGACTGATTAGCATGGAGGAAACTAGTTTGAATGATTAAATTCATATATATAAATATTCATAACCAGTCTGTAGATTGGAAATATCTCGTGTCAGGCATATCCCGAATATATTAACCACAGAAAAGTCACGTCCTGAGCAATGAGTATATATATTTTTCCTGAAACACATAACGAGCATTGAAACTAATGAATACCAGAAAAAAATTAATTTTGTCTTTGAAAATAGCTCAAATTTTGAACGGAGGTTATTTTGAGACGAAACATAATTTGAAAAACAACATTTACTTGTAGGAGTTTGACAAAGGCAGGTTACCGTAAATAAAGAAATCTTTATTTCGTTGCCGCTGGACGCTGGATATTTTGGAGTAGGGTCGGTCTTTTTTCAGGTTTTATGGAGTTTGATGGATGCAAGGCATTTCAAGGTGTTAGTTTAGAATTTTCAGAATCAAAGTCGGGGTTGAAACATAGTATAATGATTGTGAGTGCACGTAAAGAGTATACAGGGTCTTTCACGAGGAACCTCACCCATATTTATACGGGAAACTACTGAACGTATTTTCATGAAATTCAGCACTTGTAAGTATTTCACGATGCTGATGAAATCTAAAATATTTTCAAGGCATGAGCACTTCCGGTTTTTCCGGAAATGACGTCAACTTCCGTTTTTCAAATTAGAACACCATTTTTTTATTGCAGAAATAGATTCCTTAGAAAATTTCAATTTATTTTGATGTAACATTTTTCAGTTTTGGTTGGAAAATTCTCTCTGAGCGGGAAAATTCGAAAAAAAAAATCGAAAATAGAGCTCCGCTGAAACAAGAATAACTTCGAGGTTTTTGGATGGAAAATTTTCATTTTTGGGATTTTTCAAGATGTAAGATTGATGTATCCACTTTAAAAATCGAAATCGCGATTCATGGTACAGGGGGTGAAAAAATCGCTTTCAAAGTTAGGGATGACAAAATCGTGAAAAATCAATTTTTTCAAATTAGAACCCAATTTTTTTATGGCAGATATTGAATCTACCTTGAAAAATAATGTGAGTGTATGCATCACACCCTTGCCCTAAAATGGCTATTTTCTGAGTTATTCACAAAAAACTGTTTTTCGTCTTGAATTTTCAGCTATTTCTTTTCCCTTCACGCCAAAAAGATGAAATTTTCAGGAACTGCTATTTGAACCATGCTGTAGATTTTCCACCCCTTCTTGAAACCGACTTCAAGTTACTATCAGGAGAACCATGGCAAACTCTCGCAGTTATAACTAGAGAAGATGCTCAAAGTTTTGACCGTTAATTTCTAGACATTTATTTATACGTCTCAGGAATGCTTCGTGCGTTGCTCTTCTTATTTCATCGGGAGGAAGAGATCTGCAAAAGTGTTTAAAAACCAAATTGAGTTTCAAAACTATGAATCTAAAAATCTAAACAAACCTGAACGCATTTCTGACTCGTTCTATGCAGTCCTCTTTATCAGTCAGGGGAGTTGAGTAGACAATATTTTTTATCCTACCCCAAACATAATAGTCTAAAGGAGTTAAATCGGGAGAACGTGGTGGCCAAAGATGTGGACCATTGTTCGCCAACCATCGATCTTCAAATAGCCTGTAGAGGATATTTGACACATTGAGTGAATTGTGTGGAGGCGCGCCATCTTGTTGATACCATAAGTCATTATGGTTCTGTACTAGCGGCTCAATTATTTGAGTCAATATGTCAGAATATCTATCTCCTAAGGGAGAACATTCTTTAAATAATGCAAACATGTGTAGTGTTCTATCTTATCAGTTAAAGTCCCATCATAAATGTGAACATCGAGAATTGCATTATTTTTGATGGCGCAAAAAACATTGAAACTCCAGGTCTCTTGAAAGTTCCATTGTCTGAAGTGGTGGTTGTTCTCTTCATCCCAATAATGACTGTTATGCCTATTGAAAGAAGCATTCTTTGTGAATTTAGATTCATCTGTCCAACTTATACAGTCCAAAAAGTTTTCATTCTCTTGAAATCGAATCATCATAGCTTCGCAAAACTCTGTTCTCCTGACGAAATCAGTTTCCTTCAAATGCTGTACCCTATTGAATTTATATGGGTGCATTTTATGTTTTTTTAATATTCTCCAAACACTCGATTGAGATAATCCCAGATCAATCTCGGCATCTTTGAGAGAATTTTGAGGATTCACACGAAAATATGCAAGAACTGTAATTTCGTTGTTCTCATCTTCTATTACACTTTTTTTTCTGTGTGTAGTTTTCTTAACGAAAGATCCGACATTTCTCAAGTTTGTCATGGCTCTGTTAATGGTATCTCTCGTTGGTCTGGGTCGGTCAGGAAACCTCTCAATGAAAAGTCGAATCGTTCTATCTACAACTTTATTACATTCTCCATGAAGTAGAATGAGATTTAAACAATCTTCATTGGTAAAATTAGGCATAGTGATCGATTTTATAACTTAATACGAATTATCACCAAATCAATAGTAAACACAAAATGCTACTGAATAAAGAGGAATTTGGCAGATGTAATTAGTGATATCTATCATTAAAAAAAAATAATGTAAAACATGTTAAGTTTTTGCATATGGTTCATAAGGAATTATTTATTTATCACTGGAGAGAAAACCGATGGCCGATTAGTTGAAATAAAGAGGTTTCCGATACAAATTCGAATCCAAATTCGCCATCTATTTAGGAACAACCTGTAACTTTTTTCTCTTGCATAATAGGGTAATATGGTTTAAGTAACAGTTCCTGAAAATGTCATCTTTTTGGCGTGAAGGGAAAAGAAATAGCTGAAAATTCAAGACGAAAAACAGTTTTTTGTGAATAACTCAGAAAATATCCACTTTAGGGCAAGGGTGTGATGCATACACTCACATTATTTTTTAACGTAGATTCAATATCTGCCATAAAAAAATGGGGTTCTAATTTGAAAAAATTGATTTTTCACGATTTTGTCATCCCTAACTTTGAAAACGATTTTTTCACCCCCTGTATCATGAATCGCGATTTCGATTTTTAAAGTGGATACATCAATCTTACATCTTGAAAAATCCCAAAAATGAAAATTTTCCATCCAAAAACCTCGAAGTTATTCTTCTTTCAGCGGAGCTCTATTTTCGATTTTTTTTTCGAATTTTCCCGCTCAGAGAGAATTTTCCAACCAAAACTGAAAAATGTTACATCAAAATAAATTGAAATTTTCTAAGGAATCTATTTCTGCAATAAAAAAATGTTGTTCTAATTTGAAAAACGGAAGTTGACGTCATTTCCGGAAAAACCGGAGGTGCTCATGCCTTGAAAATATTTTAGATTTCATCAGCATCGTGAAATACTTATAAGTGCTGAATTTCATGAAAATACGTTCAGTAGTTTCCCGTATAAATATGGGTGAGGTTCCTCCTGAAAGACCCTGTATATTGATACTCGAAACCCAGACGTTTTTGTTATGGAGACGTGAAATTGAGACGAAAAATAAGAAATAAGCTGACGATTCTAGATGATACGTACTAACCGACACTTAAGAGGTTTAGATATAGGAGCTTTCTCAGATAAATTCGAACAACAACAATTGTTTTTCTACTATGAAGCTACTCAGTCCCGTTCAGGGACATTTGCGAGCCTGATTCATAGACTGCGTAGTCGTCCATCCACATACTGATCCTATCCATTGTGAATTGATGACAAGATAAAAATGTTTGATTTTTCTAATCGCAAACTCCCCATGATATTCAGCGTAAACCTTGAATCCTACATTTTATATTCAAGAACTAGATGTCAACTTGATCGAATTCGTATTGGATTGGTTATCGACTCGTAAACTTTTTCAAAAAAGTGTTTATCAGGATATATTGGAAGTCACAATGGCCACAATCATTTCGTTTTCATATTCTTTTTTGAATCTCTTGAGCTTTCGCTATCATATTGTGTAGCTTCATCGGGAGTTCAATTGGAGGTTGTACTTGATAAACCTTGCTCCATTTATTTTCTTCTGTTCTCGTTATTTTTCAAAATTCACTCTAAAATCTTGCAGTTAACGTAACATTCGCTCATTGGAAATAAAGGATATTCAGTAAAGAGTACGTATCAAATGAAGTGATTGTGGCCATTGTGACTCCCAATAAATTCGGTAAAAAATTTTTATCGAATGTGTATTTATCAAAATATCATGGGAATGATATTTCGGAAAGGCATATCAGTTAAATCATCTTGCGAATTGAAGAAACTCATAAATTTGTCCTTCACAACAAACGATGAATATTCTTCGATTTTCAATGAATAAATCTTGATCTGGGATATGTCCTCAAATTATCTAAATATAGAAATGTAATCTCCGAACAATTGAGCAGATACATATTAACTCACTCTGCAGGAAGACGATACCCTCAAAGTCATAAATATATAAGAACCTCTGAAATAATACAAGTTTCACGATCTAGACTCAGAACAGAATATTCTAGTCGTAATGTAGAAAATATAATTTCAAACCGAAATGTACCGGTCTAAATTCCAGTCTCTGTAAATGTCACATCGTTATTTCGAGATTTAAAAATCGATAAAGCAGTTGTGATTCAACAAAATTGAAATTGAGTAGTGAAGAAATACATTTCGAATTATATCACAAGTATAATATATTGATATTGAAGAATATTTCTATGAAATCCATATACGAAGAGTTCATGACAATGAAAATCCAGGTTTGTATAAACCCAGTCTCAAGGGATTTCATATCGGAAGCTATTCTATTTTGCTAGTACTGAAAATTTCAGTCATGAGTTTAGGCCAATTAGAATTCAGTACAACAGGAGTCTCTGGCTTTTGCTTTTATAATGCTTTTTTGGTTTATTATTTGATAAAACCATTCCTCGAAAACTTACCACCGAATTTTCATGCAACTCAGAACGTTGCTTACTGTTGCAAAACTAAACCAAAAAAATTTCACCCGGATGATTTCCGACCAGTGGTTCCTGAGTTATAAGAAAAAACGCTGCAAATTTCCAATAATGTCGAAAATGACATCATCGCATTAAGTTCTAAGATTGTAATTCACTGGAATAATCGGTTTACTTTTCATCCAGAGTCATACATCTAAAAGGAGATGAAAATATTGATTACCAAATTTTCAAGACATATCGAAAAATGTTTAATGGACGCGTTATTATTTTATAATCACAATTCGATGTTCTTGAAAATTTCATAATCGTAAGTAGTTCAGATTAAATATTTTTGGGTGTGCTCTCCCAATATCTTGAACATAACTACTGAAAATCGGAACAAATTATTATTTATTGAAATTACTCTGCGGATTACGGGATTTAAGATTAAATTTCTTCATGAAGCTCATTCATATCTTGAATAAAACTTTTATTTTATTCATAAATCATTGGTTTTTCAGAACACAAAAACCAATTCCATGAAAAAATTCATTTGATACAATGAAATCTCAATAAATACTCTTTTATAACTGAATAACACTTTTACATGCAGAACGCGAATTAAGGAGCGCAATTTAAAATAATGCAGATTTCCAAAAAATTTGGTTGATCGGAGGTTTCCATTAATTTCGGTTTGCGTAATACGATTATCCTCAACCTGTGGATATCCGTTACTGGTTTCATTCGAAATCCAAAATCTTTCGTACTGACAGTTTGAAATAAGCGTGAATATAGAAAATAATGAGCATTTATATGCAAAAAAATCAATAGCACACCGCAAATCTCATCAATTGTCGATTGTCGAGAATCTAATACTAAGGGTTGGAGCCTTAGACTAAAGTTAACTACCTGTTCTGAATGGGGTCTGTGACTTTAGAGAAGGGATATAGCGTAGACAAAAATATTTCGCATGTATCATCACCTGGTTGTCGGAAAACTACTTGTTTGAATTTCACGTCTTTACATCAAACAGACTTTCGGATTTGACACCCTCTTGGTTGAGTGTATCTGGCGACGATAACAACGAACGAAATTTATAATCTATAATAGAATTATTCTTTCGAATTCAACCTGATGAGGATATATTTAATTGTTACAGAAATGTTATTGAAAATAACTTTAGTTTTTCAGTTTGTGTGGTGGATACTTTGTAAATCAAGTGAATCGGATATCTGCTGTGGAAAAAATTTTTTTCAGATCAATTGCACAGGAAGATTGAGTTTTTTTTTCATTTCATTAATATTTTTCAGAACAAAGTTGAATCCCAGTAGAAATCACATCTACACATTTGATATTAGCAGAAAGTCTTGAATTTTGTTTTACGTATTGGTGTTAGTTTGAAAGATTGAGTTTATTTCCTCAGTGTCAAGAAAAACGAACGCGTTCGGATTGAAACATCATGACTAATTGTGAAATATAGACACTCGACTTAATGCAAAATTTTTCTTTTAATATTTCTTTTTCGGATACATATTCATCAAAGTTCAATGGAATTTGGTACAGGTTTCAGAGTCAACATGAAGAAACAGTGTTTTAAATTTCAGTTTTGACCGATATTTATTTATGCAGATATTGGCAAAAAATTTCGTGACCATTTTGAATATTGAGGTTATTTCCCTAATATCTCAAAAAGGACAAACCCTATCTGATTTGTAGTTCATTTTTAGTTGTAGAATACCGACACGAAATTTAATAATTGTGGAAAATAGTAAGATTTTCGAAGAGGTGAAACGACTGTGAAACGTCTCTTCTCATTCAAAATATTTTAAATTTTGCTACTCAGCATTCTGCATGTCGAAATGTTATTCAATTATACAAGTGTATTTATTGAGATTTCAAAGTTCACATGAATTATTTCATGGAATTGGTTTCTGTGTTGTGAGAAACCAATGATTTATGCATAATATATAAGTTTTTTGAGATATCAATGGCATATTGGGTTATTTAAATGAGGAAATAATAAACCCTTGTGTAAAATTTGCAGCGTTTTTCTTTCAGAGATCTCGACAAGTAGAATTTCAGCTTCAAACTTCCATAACTGTCTGCGAACAGCCATATTACAACAAGGGATGATACCTTTTCTTGAAGATAAAACTCGTGGAAATTCTTCACTGAAATGGTCGAAAATTATTTTCCATGACAATAGAATTCATTCCTGATCCGCTTAAAACTGATTTTCAAAGTTCTTCGGAACCATGCTGTTTCAATTGGAGAAACACATCTATAGGTCCCTTATATGACCTATGAAGTCTCACATTTAAAGATAAAATATAATTTGTGATTTATTTCCTCACATCAACGCATTTTGTGAATTTAAATTCGTCCCATCGACCATTAATTTATGGGAGAGAGAAATAATGAGGCGCAAAGAATCACCATTGAAAGGCCGCGCTTACTGATTATGGAACATTTGGATGAAAATGTTCAATTCACACAACCCCTTAGTCAATACAACCAATACTCAACTATCAGTCACGACTATGCCCCGGAATATAATTTCACTCATCACAAACATGGATAGATATATTCGCTAATGCAACAGGCGTATTTCTATCAAAGCCAGCAATTCTCAAATTACAAAATTTCGCCCCTAGTCTCCACTAGAGCGATGAACATATCTACTATAAAATTTAATTTTTCAGAGCGAGAACTGGTGTTTCGAACTCTGTCATGAATATATTTTCATAGAGAGGAATATGCTTCCATAATGAAATTATTGCCCCAGCTGCTATATGATGCATAACGAAGTATGATGGTTTGATTGTGATATGCATATCGTAGTATTCATGACAACTTCGATGGTCCAGGTATGGTATCTTTTAGAGCTAATTGGGATGCTACAATAAGTACCGCGAAATGCAACTGTGATCACAGCTAGTTTATACAGGATGGAAAATCCAGGAGACGGGAAAAATTGTTGAAAGATTCTGTAATAATCATAATAATAATAAGAATGATTCACTGACTTAATCACAATATAGTACAGGTAGGTAAGTACAGTATACAAATATAGGAATGTGTTAAGTTTAAACAATTATGGATTTTATGCGGTGGATCGTGGATTCATCAATTTTCTTTTGTAGGTTAGAATAAAACAGAACTGTTTATCTATGAATATCAAAGTGTTCATTATTTTAAACAAAAAATACAATTATATACAAGAATGTTGATCTTACCTGTGGATATCAAAAAAACAACTTTCTTCTTATTCAAAAGGTCCATTTTGAGGTGGCGCTGATTTCAGCATTTCTTAATAAACTAATCATGTCAACTGCTACATGCTCATTCAAATGAGCAAATTCAATCTGGGCGTACATTCATAGATCTGACCGACCTTATCACGCGCGCAACACAATTGAACTGAGGATATATTCCTTGCATCATCCTCCTACATGAGAAATTTCTTTTCTCCAATACAAAATAAAAATTTGATGTAGAGTACAATACATAACAAAATTATGTGATTTAATTCTCAATAGTACGCTTCGGTTTCCATCTCTGATGTATTTGGATATTTAGTTAATTTTGAAATATGGCATAAATTTGATTCGAACTTCTTGTATCCTATGTCAGCTTTGTACATTCAGTTCGATGTCTTCCTTAAAATTTTGTACGGCCCGATTCTTATCATGACCAATTGTTTTCGATTCATTCGGCTACCATTTTCAGTGTAAACCAAAAATCTTCACCATTTAACAAATATTTCGTACTACATTTTATTACCCTATGCTCGGTCTCATTGTATCGATTTATACAATTATGTGCCCTAGTTGTCCATCCATACTTGTTCTTTTCTTCATTAATTGCACATCTTATCTTATTTGCCAAAGTTTGGTTGAGTCTTTCGTTTGAACCATTCTGAAATGGTGCATTCACTGCTGTAAAAATCATTTTGACCTTTTTTTTCTGAAACATTTTTGAAATCTTTGGAATTTATATCCGGATATTGATCTGTTGGAAAAATTTGAATATCGTGATCTTTTAGTATATTATCTGTCAACTTAATGAAATCATTTGCATTTTGTGTTTTTGATTTTAGTATGTAAGCATATGTAGTAAAGTGGCCACCGAATACTATTTCAAAATGTTTCCTTGTGGGACCTAGATGCCAGATGTGACATTGAACCAATTTTATATTGCCTTTTTGATTTATTTTGTAAACATACTTCACAACATCTACAGGTTTTCTTCATATATTCTAATATATTTACTGCTGTATAATACGGCAGTATTTTATTCTTCATTTGGTTCATTCCAATATGACACAACTCCGAATGTTTGTCTTCTGTCAATATTCAACTGAATTCTTTTGATGAAAAGACTTCATCTTCATCTACAAATTATTTTTGTAGTTTAGTCTGTTAATCCTATGCCTTTTAAACTTGCATCTGTGTATATGTGTACTGGTAAGTCTGGATCAAAGATAGCTTATACTATAATATATAGAGATATATTTTATATCTGTCTATTAGATTCATTTTTTTATGAGGATTCGAGTGATTTTTCGAAACATTGAAGGAATTTACTTCAATATATTCATTAAATTGCTTTGATACTCATTTATTATTTCATGAGATTCGAAAACTTTCGTTCTATCTCAAATTTTTCATTTTGCATCGACTTGAATTGCTTTATACAATCTAATCCTTTCTGAGAAAGTCATGCTGAAAATTCTCATTATCAGTCATGAACATATTCATGTAATTTTTCATACAAAAAATACGCTTACTCATTTAATATTTCATAAGATTCGGAAACTTTCGTTCTATCTCTAATTTTTCATTTTATATCGACTTGAATTGCTTTATACAATCTAATGCTTTCTGAGAAATTCATGCTGAAAATTTTCATTACTTATCATGAACATATTCATGTAATTTTTATACAAAAAATACGCATTGAATTTTAATAAACCCATATGTTTCATAAACACCATTAATTGCTCTTAAATTAATTTTTTATATCATTACTTTTAGGTTTTAAATTTATCAGTTCTGAATTTATTAATGTAGGATTTCAATTTCTTCACACAGAAGTTGATTTCCTACGTGTAAATACTGTACATTGAGGGAGTTTGTTCTGTGTGTGTGTGGCGCACTTTATTATGGAAAGTGCTCCGAACAAAGGACATCAAGTCGCCACCTGTGATGGCATATGTGGTCATAAGGGCAGATTTAAGAGGACGCAGACGCCAGCAAGTCGGGTGATTTCTGATAACATCCTGTCCCTTACACGAAAGGTGATATGGGGTGTTGGATACAATCGTGTCGTCAATTTGTATCTGTCAACAGTTAGGATATCCAAGAAATTCAAGAACGTGTAAGGGAAGTAATAAATTAACAGGAGATTAATAGTATTCTTGAAAAGCCTTTCCGGGTGGTCGAAAGGCACCTCAGCTGATTGGTCTAATCTCATCCCCAGTAAGTCACATCCGTCGAGGTCTGTCCAATCAGACGCAGGCAGAAGGGGATGAAGATTCGGGATGTACGCCCTCGATTTAAGTAAGAGTGGGGACAAATCGAGCTAGTACGCCAGAGTGAAGATTGAAAGCAGTTCCTGTCGGGGATTGAGTAAGAGAGTTCCCGTCGACGTTTGAGTAAGGCAGTTTCCGTCGTGGTTTGAGAACAGAGAGTTTGAGCTTAAGTTAGACGTAGAGTTCGAGACGCGAAACTCAGACGAAAGACTCAGAAGCAAAGTCAAGATTTTAGACGCGATTCTAGACGAGTTTCGAACGTCAGCAATTGTCTTTTTCTTTATTTTCCTTGTAAATCTGCTCAATTGTACAAAGTGTATAAAGTCGGTGTAAATAGAGTAAATAGCCAAAAACTAGTGTTTTCTTGATACCCACTACAAGAAGAGAGACGAAGAGAAATATTAGGAGTTTCAACTCAATCAAACCCCTAGACGATTGATAAAAATCCTACATTTTGGGGGCTCAACCGGGATCAAGAGCAAACACTTCAGTAGACGAAGTTAAGGATTAAAAACAGTCTGTGATCGAGGAGCTAGGCTTAACACTTTGGAAGACGTAAGCCAGGAGGTATTTCACAATCTGAGATCAGTTGTGAAACAGGCAAGCCAGTTTAATAAAAACTAGCTAGTACCTATATCTAGCGAGAGGTTACCAGCACAGAATCTGAGACGGGAGGAAGTCCAGTTGCGGTACAAAGGAGCCGAGATTGGATATAGTAAAAAGTGTTGTGAAATTAAGGGAAATTTGTGAATCGCGGAGTGAGTGACCATTCAAGACGAGGAATAAGGACTAAGGTAGGATTTACCCTTTTTAGACGAAGATAGGGATAAATTCTGGTCGAATATTTCGTGACTCATTACGATTCATTGTCTTAATTTAAACATCGCATTTTTCCATACTTCATAACGATTTTCTTATTTTTTTATTAGTTAATCGTCAATCTGCGGACGATTTGATGTGCAGAGTGTTGATAAATCCTTAATTTGAAAATATCACTTTTTCTTGCATAACGACGTTTTTAGTTTTATTTTTTTTGATCGTCGATCTGTGAACGATTTCATTTGCAAAGTTTCTATAAATCCTTTTTCAGTTTTATTAATACTGAGATAGACGACTGAGAGATTTTAAATTCATTGATATTTGTAAGACGATATTTAACTTGGAATTTACTGGTTGTGCATGTGTATATTTTATTTGTATTTGTGAGCAGTTGCTGAATTTCAAAACTCGACAGAGCTTTCATTTCTTCTTGACGTGTTGCGTAAAATTTTTTCGAATTTTAGTCTATACCTTTGATTTATTCGAGATGAGTTCCCTAGGTGAAATCGTTAAAATCGAGCGTAACATCACGAATGCAAAAATCTCTGCCGTGAAAGCCCTACATTTGGTATGTTTTGGTGAGGAGGGCCAGGCTTACATGAGAAGGCGATCTCTGCGGAAATTTAGGGGTTTTTCGTGGGATAGGAATTCCGAAGAACATTCCGAAAAAATTGCACATGTTGGGGGAAATTTGTCGTTGTCAGATTTGATCGCGATTTGTGGAATGTTGGATTTGAATTATGACGGCGGCAAGGACGAACTTGCTAAACGTATTTGTGATTTTCTCGCGACGTTTGAGGCAGAGGAGGCCGAAGAAGACGAGGATAGGGCCGAAGAAGTTTTTCTGCGGTCAGAGGATTCAAATTCGCTGAACACTAGCGATAGAACTAGTAGCCGTAGTACTTTTTCACTCACGTTCAGAGATGTGGAAGATTCCATTCGGCAATTCACGGGAAAGGACGATTATCCAGTGAATAAATGGGTGGAAGATTTTGAGGAAATCGCGGCCATAACGGGTTGGTCCGATTTACAGAAACTGATATTCGCCAAGAAATCACTGTCGGGGTTAGCGAAACTGTTTGTGCAGTCTCTTTCCGGGGTTAAATCTTGGAATTCTTTAAAGAGGTGTCTAATAGACGAATTTGAGGTTCGAGTAAGTACAGCTCAAATTCACAAGCTCCTCATGAGTAGAAAAAGGAAAGCCAATGAGAATATACAGGAGTATATTCTCGTAATGAGGGAGATTGGCAGTCGTGCAAATATCGAAGACGAGGCTATTATACAATATATTATAGACGGTATCCCAGATAATACGTCGAACAAAATCGTTTTGTACGGCGCGAAGAATTTTCTGGAATTCAAACAGAATGCTAAAATTTACGAAGAAATTTCTGCAAAGCGGGATCTGTTTGCTCAGAAAGATCGAACGAAAAATAATTGGAGAGATTCCGATAAAGTGGAAAGGCGAGACAAAAAAATTGTGCGAAATTCCGACAGATTTGATAGGGTAGCGAAAGGAGAGACTTGTTTCAATTGCGGCGATGAAGGACACAAATCAAGGGAATGCCCCAAGAAGGAAAAGGGGACAAGATGTTTTAAGTGTAATAAGTTCGGTCATATTGCCGCGAAATGTTCGAACTCAGAGACCCTGAAACCAGAACCTAAGAATGTAGTTGTGGTAGAATCCGTTCCAAGGAATGCCGTGGAACTGATTTTAGAATCTACCAAAGTGAACGCGCTTTTTGATACTGGTAGCGATATAAGCATCATACGAGAGGACGTTTATAATAACTACCTTAAAGATCATAAACTATCGAAGGAACGTATAACGCTTAAAGGGTTGGGACATTTCACAGTAAAAACTTTAGGCTCATTGAATTTGGACGTAGAAATCAATGAGCACACTTACAATCTCACATTTCATGTGGTACCAGCGGTTGCATCGGGATTTCGAGCCATTATAGGGAGTAATCTCCTAGAGCATGCCTCTGTGCAGATTGAGGATGATTGCGTTAAAGTAATTTCGAAGGAAAAGATGGATGATACAACATCTTGGTTGATGAGTATCACGTTGGACGACGAAAAAGAAGACATCGACGTTGATCACATTGAAGATCCGGAAATCCGAAGGGAAGTCCGCCAGTTGATCAACGACTATACGCCGAATAAGACGAAAGAATCGGATATTAAAATGAAAATCATTCTTAAAAGTGACGAACCGATTTATCAGAGAGCCAGGAGGCTATCTGTACCGGAACAGCAAGAAGTGGATAAGCAGATAGCCGAATGGTTAGAAGAAGGTATAATCAGGGAAAGTTCATCTGATTTTGCGAGTCCGATCGTATTGGTGAACAAGAAGGATGGCACAAAACGATTATGTTGCGACTACCGAGAGCTAAACAAAAATATAATAAAGGATCGTTTTCCATTACCGCTGATCGAGGACGTGATGGATCGATTAGAGGGAGCTCAGTTCTTTACGACGATCGATTTAAAGAACGGATTTTTCCATGTAGAGGTGGAGGAGGAGAGTGTAAAATATACTTCTTTCATTACCCCGACCGGACAATATGAGTTTTTTAAGAGTCCGTTCGGATTATGCACGAGTCCGCCTATCTTTCAGCGATATATCAGTTATATTTTCAGACCGCTAATTAGGGGAAAAATTGTTGTTTTTTATATGGATGATCTCATTATACCTAGTGAAGAAGAAGAGGAGGGTCTCGAAAAGTTGAAAAGGGTATTAGAAGTAGCAGCGGATTATGGGCTGAAGATCAAACGGAAAAAGTGTCAACTGTTGAAGAGGAGAGTGCAATTTCTAGGATACATCGTTGAGAATGGAAAAATTCAACCATCAGACGAAAAACGAAAGCCATTCGACAATTTCCAGAACCAAAAACTATCAAACAGGTTCAATCTTTCCTTGGACTTACTGGTTACTTCCGGAAGTTCATACCTTCGTACTCGTTGATAGCAAAGGCGTTGAGTGACTTACTGAGAGGGGATAGGCGATTCGAGTTCAAGGAAAATCAGAGGAATGCTTTTCAAAAACTCAAGGAACTGTTGACTTGTGCACCGGTGCTGCATATTTTCCGGAGAGGAGTACCGACTGAGTTGCATACGGACGCTAGCATGCATGGATATGGTGCTTGCCTTATGCAGATATCAGAAATGGACGGAAAATTGCATCCGGTGTACTACTATAGTAAAATACGACGCCAGCCGAAGAGAAATACACGTCATATGAATTAGAAGTCTTAGCCATTATTACGGCGGTTAAAAAATTCAGAGTTTACCTTTTAGGATCGAAGTTCAAAATATTAACGGATTGTTCGGCATTTCAAAAAACGCTGAATAAGAAGGAACTTTCCCCAAGGGTTGCCAGATGGGCTCTGCTGCTAGAAGAATACGATTATGAAGTCGAACATCGCAAAGGTAGTAGCATGAGGCACGTTGATGCTCTCAGTAGGCATCCAGTAGTGATGACCATACTCGAGAGAAATGGCTGTACGGAGAGGATGAGGTTGGCACAACAAGGAGATGAGAAAATTCAGGTTATAAAGGAGATTTTGAAAACGAAAGGGCAATACGATGGGTATATGATCAAACACGATCTGCTTTACAAGTAGGAGCAGGGAAAGGAGCTGCTCGTCGTACCTGCGGCAATGCAGATGGAAATTATAAGAAAAGTTCACGAGGAAGGACATTTCTCAATTAACAAGACGGAAGAGATAGTGAGGAGGGAATTTCACATACCTAAATTGAAGGACAAAATTCAAAGGGTTATAACCAACTGTATAGAATGTATACTGGTTAATCGGAAGGAAGGAAAGCAGGAAGGTTGGCTTCACCCAATACCTAAGTTGGATGGACCTCTGCATACCTATCATATTGATCATTTGGGACCAATTCCTTCGACCAACAAAAACTATAAGCATATTTTGGTTGTTGTGGACGACTTCACCAAATTTGTTTGGTTATATCCTGTGAAATCAACTACCACCACCGAAACATTAGGTTGTTTATTGAGACAACAGAAGATTTTCGGTAATCCAAAGCGAATAATCACAGACAAGGGAACGGCATTCACATCCTCGGAATTCAAGGATTATTGCGAGGGGGAAGGAATTAACCATGTTACGATTACTACTGGTGTACCGAGAGGAAACGGCCAAGTGGAGAGAGTTAATCGTACTATAATTCCAGTGATCGCTAAACTTAGCATCGACGACCCCACGAAATGGTATAAGTTCATGGATAGAGTGCAGAGGGCACTCAACTCCACCTATCAGAGGAGTATCGATACGACACCTTTCGAGATGTTGACAGGTGTCAGAATGCGAAGGAAAGAGGATCTTAAAGTAGACGAAGCAATCGAGATGGAGATTAGAAAGGAGTTCTCTGAAGAAAGGGAGGAGCTGAGGAAAAACTGCAAGCTGCAGCTTTTCAAAACCCAGGAAGAAAATAAGAAGAGGTATAACTTGAGGAGGAAGAAAGCCACGATATACCGAGAGAGAGATCTGGTCGCGATCAAGAGAACGCAATTTGGGGCAGGTTTGAAGATGAACAGGAAATATCTGGGGCCATACGAGGTAGTGAAGGCCAAGGGAAATGAGAGGTACGACGTTACGAAAGTGGGCTCTCATGAAGGTCCTTTGAGAACTTCCACCTGTGCTGAATTTATGAAACCGTGGGTCGAAACGCAAAGCGATGTAGACTCTGATGCTGAATTCGGGTCGAATTCATAATTCAGGATGGCCGAGTGTAGGATTTCAATTTCTTCACACAGAAGTTGATTTCCTACGTGTAAATACCGTACATTGAGGGAGTTTGTTCTGTGTGTGTGTGGCGCACTTTATTATGGAAAGTGCTCCGAACAAAGGACATCAAGTCGCCACCTGTGATGGCATATGTGGTCATAAGGGCAGATTTAAGAGGACGCAGACGCCAGCAAGTCGGGTGATTTCTGATAACATCCTGTCCCTTACACGAAAGGTGATATGGGGTGTTGGATACAATCGTGTCGTCAATTTGTATCTGTCAACAGTTAGGATATCCAAGAAATTCAAGAACGTGTAAGGGAAGTAATAAATTAACAGGAGATTAATAGTATTCTTGAAAAGCCTTTCCGGGTGGTCGAAAGGCACCTCAGCTGATTGGTCTAATCTCATCCCCAGTAAGTCACATCCGTCGAGGTCTGTCCAATCAGACGCAGGCAGAAGGGGATGAAGATTCGGGATGTACGCCCTCGATTTAAGTAAGAGTGGGGACAAATCGAGCTAGTACGCCAGAGTGAAGATTGAAAGCAGTTCCTGTCGGGGATTGAGTAAGAGAGTTCCCGTCGACGTTTGAGTAAGGCAGTTTCCGTCGTGGTTTGAGAACAGAGAGTTTGAGCTTAAGTTAGACGTAGAGTTCGAGACGCGAAACTCAGACGAAAGACTCAGAAGCAAAGTCAAGATTTTAGACGCGATTCTAGACGAGTTTCGAACGTCAGCAATTGTCTTTTTCTTTATTTTCCTTGTAAATCTGCTCAATTGTACAAAGTGTATAAAGTCGGTGTAAATAGAGTAAATAGCCAAAAACTAGTGTTTTCTTGATACCCACTACAAGAAGAGAGACGAAGAGAAATATTAGGAGTTTCAACTCAATCAAATCCCTAGACGATTGATAAAAATCCTACATTAATGTAACATTTGAACCTGGGAAATATATAGCAGGTATTTCTAAAGTATCATTCAATTGAATATGGAGCAATGCTGAAACTATTAGTTTTTGGGATCGTCATCATTAAGTTCTACATCTAAAGATGAATTATTTTCTTGCTCAACTATAATACTTTTATTTTCTTGATCTTTGAACCAGCATTCAGCCTCAAGATGAAAACGTGTTCCTTTTCTTTTTCCTTACATATTTCACAAGGTATTTTCTCACTTTTCTCTTTGGTGTCTAATCTATTATTTTCCACTCTTAAATTTTTCTCATAAATTAGAGGTGCTAATTTAACAGAACAGTATGTAACTACTCTCTAATCCACTCAAACTTTCTGCGTCCAACGGACGTTTCGGAAACAACGTTTCCTTCGTCCAGAGACATATAGTTACTGATTACGTATTTCATTATGTTTTTCCTATCAATTCTATCGATTGTATGATTTGGCAAACCCATAGCAATGAAATATATCAATGTTCCATTGTCGATAGGTTTTCTTCTTGTAATGAAAGTTTTTCTTTTTTTATAGAATATTCTAATAATAAACCTGTTTGATATTTAAAAGTTTATGCGTATCTTATTGGAGACCAACTTTTACTGCCAAATGTATTACAAAAACTGTCTTTTCACTCTTCCCAATTTGACTCAGTTGTATGCTTAGGAAGTGTAAAACTATACTAATATGTGGGCCCCTTACTCATAAAAGATTTTAAAATTTCAATACTGTTATCATCGCTTGTTAATTCAAGTCGTTTCCATTCCTTTTCAAAATCAGTTTTATCCATTGACTGATATAGTTCTCAATGTACCGTGCTTAGGAGCTCAAACGTGATTAGATTTCTTTGAAGAGCTCTTAGCACTGGACCTTGGGGCTGCTCTGAACACAACCCAATGTTCGGGAACAGACAACATCAATCAAGAAAACCGGTCGAGCAAAATATATTCGATCATCATGAATCTCGAAAATGAAAATTCGATGTCATCACTCAATTAGCCTTTCAAATTCATATCCTCGGAATTATTGTAGTTTTCACCACAACTTAAATAATGTCTGATGAAGAACATGACGTTCAACCAAGAATACATGAAAATTTTTCATTAAACCTCAACAGCCACTTTTTTGCATGAACAGGTCAGCTTTATATGAGATGAAACATATATAAGTGAAGGCTAACACCGGGGCTAAACAAAACTTCATGACTAGGAAAAAAGCTCGAATATTCAGAGATCGAAATGAATCTTTTTCGATGAAATATTTCTACAGCTCTGGAAACATCGAAAGAGGTCATTTTATATCGAACTTATATTTTACTATCCATATCCAAAGAAGACCGGCCAAAAAAATTTACATTCATTCAATATTTCCATGGCAGATTACCCATCATAAAAAACCAGAAGCATCCAGACTGTAGGCAATAAATGCTGAAAACAATTCGCGACATTATTGTTTGTAAACAGCAGCTCTCAGCATGGTAGTTTCGAACTAATAACTTTTTTATATGGAAACTTTTCTATTGTTACCATGTCGGCATTCCAGGCAGCGTTCGCTGGGACGCGTGTGAAGGTTTCTAAATTGCCCCGACGCAGTCTGTGATACACCACGTTATTCGGGGGGGCATTTTTCATTTGGCAACATCCGAGGATGTGTGTGCCGTCGAGTGTGCCCGCTTCTCTGAGTGGAAACTCAAGAAATATGGCGATGGATCATTCTCCGCCCGCCGGCGTTCGTTTAGGCGCTCCGCGTGGTTTGGTAGAGCTCGAGAGGCAGACGTGAGAAGCCAAAAATAGGAATGGCTTTCAGGATATTCGAAAAGATTAATTCTTTTGTTTCGTGATGGAAGTTTGGGTGATTGATTTTGGGGAGTGAATGTAATACATTTACAGAGATGGATCAATGTTTGCATATAGCGGTAGGACTGGCATCAAATAAAAATAATAGTGGTTTCCACTTGATGAGCTACCTTGTAATCTAAACACAGTAAAAATGTACCATATTTTGATGAAATAAAGATTAACAGGGTATATGAAGGTTGATCCTCACTATTGGTCTCGTAACCTTCCAGTATGCCTTCCGTAAATGCTCTGTGAAAAATTAGTAGACAAAAATGGCATGTAGATGGAACGTAACATGGCACAATAGTATCTTTACATCTATTAAATCACATCATATAATCAGTTATTTACTTAGACACAAAATAATAGTAGTCTGAGATACCGCTGCAGAATTAGTGCGCTTATCAAATTTTTGCTTGAAACCAATTTTTTACAAGAATTCGTTCATAGGAGAATATATATCTACGGTGTGGCTTATCAAAATGTGGCCGCATCGTATTCAACAGGCAGCAATCCTCATTTTTGGCTAGATGTACTCAGGCAACCCTATGTCATCTTATACAGAAAAATAACAGCTTTGATTTCATATATAAATAATAGTTATACGTTATGAAAGTAAAAAGTTACGAAATCGTACTGCGCAAAGGCAGCCTCTTTGTATTCCATGTGAACCATCGAATAAATGAATAAATAACTGCATGAGTTTCTGTTTGTATGCTTCTTTGGTTGATTTCCTCAAAAGTGTTTGCACATCACGAGCATTTGACTTCGTTTTGTTTGTATTTGTTTTGTTTTTGTTTTTAACGATTATCCTGAACTTCTGTGGAGATTGGAGCTTGTGCGAGTTGAGATATCGGGTGTGTTCTGTGTACGCTTTTTCACAGTTACCTCACGCCACCCTAGGCACAGTGCTGTTGATTTGTAACTTACAAGCGAATTGTTGCCGGTACCGAAATTGAAAATTTTCAATCACGAGTCCAAAGCTCTAATCACTGAACCACCGACACTCCAATGAACAAATTGAGCATTTTATTTTTTCTTCTTTATGACTCACATCTGTCCTTCCATCCAGTAAAATGAAGAAAGAACTGAATATCCAATGCTATATTTAACTGTAGTATCACCAGGGCTGGGCAGTATTTCAATTACTTGTAATTGAAATACGTATTTGAAATACAAATACGTATTTTGTATTTGTATTTCAATTACTTCTTGAAAATGTATTTTGTAATTGGTATTTCAAATACCTGACGCTGAAGTATTTTGTATTTTGTATTTCGATACTTTTGTCTTCGAAATACTTTCGAACAAATACATTTAGCGCTGAGCGCTCTGCTGAAAATAGTCCCTGAATCTCCCTTCAGATGGCGCGACGTTCATCTGCTTCATCTAGTTCTTTTGCTAGCAATCAAATGGAAAATGAAGAGAAGGTCCTGCGCAATGGTCATTTCATCATGGAGTTAGAGTTAGTCAACTTCTAAAAACGGGAAGAGCAAAGAGCTTACCATCCTTGAACATTATCCTAACATAAAAAAATGTATTCATACAATATAACACAAGTTTCTGCCATCAGGACCTGTAGAAAGATTGTGTTCTTCAGCAGGTTTTATTCATTCCCCAACAAGAGGCTCTTTGTCTGATGATACATTCAAAAATCTTGTGTTTCTGAAAGAAATTCTTTATTTAGCGATAAAATAGCTGAGCTGATTTAGTTGTACTCTTTTCACATTTCACGTAACACCCGAATGTATTTTGTAATTTGTATTTCAAATACAAATAGTTAAAATACTGTATTTTGTATTTTATATTTCAAATACCCGACTCGAAATTATTTCGTATCTTGTATTTCAAATACCTGCGAGAAAGTATTTTGTAATTTGTATTTCAATTAAGCCAAGCATGTATTTTGCCCAGCCCTGAGTATCACCATTCCATTCACTTTTATGAAATAAGTTGGAAGGCTAAGGATGTCGTAGTAATAACATATGTTTGTAACTGAACCAAATGAAGAAGTCAGTGCTTGAGAAAAATATGCAAAATTAGCACTATCCGATGGAACTGTTTTGACCTTTATGAAATTTGTGCCACCCTAGCTCAGTTCTGGAGCGAAAAACGTTGTGAACCTAACCAACCTATACCTTATGAGCGCCATTATAAATCTGAATAGGGTAAAACTATTTTTTCAGAATGAGAGGAACCGATTAAAGACTCATCGAGCTCATATAGGCTCATTTCGATTAATGTCAGTATCATGGAGGTGGCGCAAGAGGAGGTATTGAATATGAGGTCAAAATGATCGAATAAGTGGATAGATATCTGAGCCAGGGCTGTAGCTACGGTACGGCAAGGTAGGGCAGTGCCCTAGCTTGAAACACAATTGCCCTACCTTCAGAGGCAAGAGCTGAATATCTGAAAAATTCATTTTATCAATGAAAAGTTTCAATGCCTTACCTTCAATTTCAATTACGCATCCTCTAAGTCAACCCTAGCTTCCCTGATCTGAGCTCCAAGGATAGCTAGCAGTATGCCAAACATAATAATTCACTCTCACCTTGAATATTTCAGGTCACAAATTTCCCGAGTTCTTCACAACTGTTTCTGTCTCAGTTTTCCGAATTGAATTAACATGTCCCCACCTGACAGCTTTCTTCGTGCACAAGGTGAACGAATGCACAAGTTCGTTCTGGCATTCAAATTAGAACGGGCACGAGGAGTTGCGCAGCTATCTGCTATAAAGTAACGTCGGTGTAGAGTTATATTCCAACAAATAATGTTTTGGAGTAATTTGCTCTAATTGCTAGAGATTATCGGGAGGTCGAAGCCATCCGTTACGGCATGGAGGAAGGGTTGTAATTAATGTAATAGGGGGCGTCTTTATCGCGAAACATGTTTGAGATACTCCTTGCAGAATGTTGTTCGTTAATGGTTATCTTGTGTAACTCATCAAGAAGAAAAATCGCTTCCTTCTTACGGTTCCTAATCCCGGCCAGGGATTTAATTTTCTGTGTCGCGGATTCCACGCTTCGTACGTACGACATCTAGGGAGCGATGGAGACATTAACTCCTTCATTAAAAGTTTATCTGAGATAAATGTATAGTTCGGCGATAATAATGGTGCGAGTTGGGAATGTTGTGAAATATTGTTACGTAAAAGGAGTTGATTGTTCCATTAAGCTTTACGAGATTGGTTTCGTATAATTCCTTGCTTTGTGTATCGTGAAACGGGACTCTTAATAAAACTTTTATGATAGTGTGGAAAGTGAACTTATCCGAACAACATAATTGCGGGAATTCACCATTTCTTATTCTCCTTTTTAGGAGAAACGAATTTAGATATGTGAAGTATTGAAGATCAAATATTTCAGCGTCTTCACTATTAATTTAAATTCAGTGTCAAATATAATCCATCAGATTTTATCTTGATCGTTAAGGTACATTCAGAAGTGAAGAAACCATAAATATCTAATTTAATTCATCTCAAAGTAGAATCCCAAGAAGAATAAGGTGAATAAAATTATCTGAGATACATCGGGGATATCACATTTTTTCTTCGACGAAAATATAGTTTTCGCAAATGTGCAAGCTGAATCTGCTGAGTACCACCGTTTATGATCAATCAGGATGGCAGACGGAAGTACGGAACCTTAAATATTCAATTCGTTTGTTTATATGTCTGACTCGAGAATATATATTCGCTGTATATCCATTTCGTTTATTCTTGTATCTCGAATTGACTTATTTTCAATATCACAGAGGGACAGCTGTCTTGGTGTCGAGGTTTTGTGAGCTGATTTTATCACTTTGATGTCCTGAATTTAAATAACGTATTCATTTTAACTAGAAGATCAGTTTTTTAAGATATACAATTTCACAGAAATATAAGTTACATTATTTCATTTCAAATCCGTGTAGTGAACAAAAGTAGATACAAAATTTTTATTTCAGTTATACAAAATACAATATTATGTCGTACTTACAAACAAAAAAAAACATTGAAGAAATCAAATAGTCACACACTTCGAAAGCTTGTTTTCCGTGACATGCTTGAATGATTTTTTAACAGTCCTTTTTTAAACTCCAGCGGTAATCTGCCATCATGTGCAAATCCCATATTCCTTGGTAGCGATCCTCCATAACTTTAATATCTTGGTGAAATCTTTCACCTTGTTACTCACTCGTGTTTTTTGAATTTTCTGAAAAAAGGTCTATGTGGCTGTGCGATGTGCATGACGTTTCCCATATTGTCATTTCAGGGAGCTGTATCTGCCATTTTCAGTCTGTACAGTACTTGCACATCGAAGAAATACTTGGTTCATGTGATTATTCCACTACAGGGAAACATCTAACATCAAATAAGGAAATGTTGGATTATTTGTTGATTTATCGACATATGGTCGTAAGGTTTATGATAGTTTATTATAACCGGAGCTCCTTCTTCCCGATAAAACATCCTTTTATAATGTTTAGTGAATATTAAGATGCAATCATTTCATCAGAAATTGCATATACAGGGTCCTGCAATAGTGTGTTATGCTTCCATAGCTGCCACACCAGACGTTCTAGAAATTTAGTTCGAAAGCATTCCCTTTGTTCTTTCAATTGTGCATCTCAGGAAATTATTTTCTAATATACAGGGTGTTCCCAAATAAAATTATTCAACAAATGAGTGATTTTTTAAATGACACACCCCTTAGATTTTCGCATATTTTGAATGCTTTTCAATACCTCTATCATGACGCAAAATATTGGGGATATTTTTCTAACGGTACGGATCTTATTAAAAAAAACTGCAAAATTTCTACGAAAGAGTAGTTCGGTGAAAGCCCTTTACCGATTTCCAGAAGTGATAGAATCAGGATTTTTTTTAACTTCAGAATTTGCCTAGTCATCGTTCCTAAATGATCAACCCCTCTTATACAGGGTGTCCGTTATCAATGTCCAAATATGAAGTCTTTCAAAGTGTTTTTTCTCGATTTTTTAAATGTAACACCCTGTATTTTTTTATATGATAATGTACACAGTTTAAAACCTTAAACTTTTTCAGAAGTAACCTTAGGATTATTTTCACTCCTGTGCCCAGCAGACACGAAAAATGACATTTCAACCAAAAATTTCAGGGATAATGAACATAATAACTAACACAATGAAACCAAACTGAATGACCAATTTTCGAAAAACTTTGAAACCCTTCCCAAATCATAATCTTTGAAGTTCAACATGAAAATGATAATGTTTGTCCGAATAAGTAACACATACATAGGTATTATTGGTAACTTGTGTTTCTAACGATTATACAGAGTTTTATCGGCATCCAAAAAAATTATTATTCATGAAATGGTTCATATGATTTTTATGTCGGAGCAGTGATACAGAAACTGTTATCAAGTACATCGATTATTATTATTATTGATCAAAATATTGTAACTCAGAGCTCAAAGTTATTTCCGAATACGATAAATTGAGATGAATTTTGGTAAAGGTGAAATGGCTGATGTGATTTTAATGTTGGGGCAGTGCCAAAGAAACTGTTTATCAGCCAGTTGATCCTATGCTGTCAAAAATCCCGAAAGAACACATCCACATGAGTCTAGTTTTCGGAGGCTTTTAAACAGATTTGTGGAGACAGGAGATGTCAAGTAAAAAAAATAAGAGAGGATGAAATCGGCCACTAACGAAGACAAGGAGCTCGTGGCTTTACTGCATGTAACTGAATATCCACACACAAGCCAAAGGGAGCTTGCTGTAGCCTGTAGTATAAGTGAGCGTTCAGTTCGAAGAATCTTCAAAAAGAATAAGTATCATGCCTACCACATTCAGATGCATGTACATGGCGCTTACCGATAGCGATTTTGAAAACCGTCTGAGTTTCTGTAACTGGGCAAGTTTTCAAATTGAATAGAACCCTACATTTTTTGAATTTTTTTTATTAAGTGATGAAGCAACTTTCCACAATTCCGAAGCCGTCAAAAAGGACAATTTTCATTAATACTCTGTAGAAAATCCAAGAATTATAAGGGATATAGACAATTAACACAGGTGGTCATTGAATGTCTGGGAGCAGTGATCGGCAATCATGTGATGATGATGATGTGACCGATAAGGTGGCCTGCTAGATATCCGGATCTCACTAAAATAGACTTTTTCGTAGGGATACATAAAGGGAATCGTGTATGATGAAGTTCCAACAGCAGCTTCCAATATGCGAGAGAGGATTGTGACTGCTTTACGAAGCATTACTTTAGCCATTCAACGATCAGATCGCTTTGTGTTCTAGAGAAGGCGGACTACACTTTGAACAGCTCTTGGATCATAAACAAAATGTTATATGTTTATATCCAATATTCGAATGAAATTTTCCGTTCTGATTTCATTTTTCGTGCCTGCTGGACACAGGAGTTAAAATAGCCCTTTGGTTACTTCCGAAAAAATGTAAGGTTTTGAACTGTGTACATCATCATGGAAAAAAATACAGGTGTTACATTGGAAAAAATCGAGAAAAAACAATTTTAAATTCTTCATATTTGGACATTGATAACGGACACCCTCTATAAGAGAGGTTGATCATTTAGAAACGATGACTAGGCAAATTCTTAAGTTAAAAGAAATCCTGATCAAATTCATGTTTCTATCGCTTCTGGAAATCGGTAAAGGGCTTTTACCGAACTACTGTTTCGTCGAAATTTAGCAGTTTTTTCTGATTAAGATCCGTACCGTTAAAAAAATATCCCTAATATTTTGCATCATGGTAGAGGTATTGGAGGGAATTGAAAATATGCAAAATATAAGGGGTGTTCCATTTAAGAAATCACTCATTTGTTGAATAATTTTAGTTGGGTATATTAGAAAATAATTTCCTGAGATGCACAATTGAAAGTACAAAGGGAATGCTTCCGAACTAAATTCCTAAAACGTCTGTCTTGGCAGCTATGGAAGCCTTACGCACTATTGCAGGACCCTGTATATCTGTATTCGAATATTGAATTTTTTCTTATGATCGCAGATACATTTGATTCGATAGAAATTCAATAAAACTCAGATATTTCATCGAGAAACACGAAATTGTCAATACCACTGAAGTTCCATTGCTTTTCAGCACAGAAATATTAGCTCTTTACTTCAGAATGTTGAGGTCCAGAGTTCCAGTCCTGGGCCGGGAGGTAAATTTTTTGGTTTCAGGTGACAATGCACTATTTGAACTGCGCGGTGGCTGCGCCTCGAGGAAACAGCATCGAAGTCTACACATAACAGATCTGAACTCCTAAGTGATTGGTATAATGTATGAGAGTTTTCATCGGAAGCTATGAGCCTCGTCATATACTTATTCGAATAAGAAATTTCTAGGGAAGCCCAGACGTAAGGTTAGGAACTTTTTTGCGCTTGTTTACTCGCGTTCAAAAAGTTGTTTTCCGTCAGGTCCGTTTTGGAGAAAATAAAAACGATAATCAGGAAACATCAATGGAATTTCAAATATTTTTTTACAATATTTCCGAGAATTAATATTGAATCGAGCTCAAATTTCGTACCCTTCAAATTTGTCTGTGTCAGATTCCATGGAAATGTGATGGAATTCGGAAAGTAAAAAAACATTTTTTTATAAAATTTTTTTGTCATACCATCTCCATTTAATTTCGCATGATATTCCACAATTGATAACCAATATCATTGAGTTTTCAAATACCTAGAGTGGAAACGTGGTTCAAGCAAGTGAAGCCAAAATATCGTGCCGTAGGGTAGCGGTGCCTACCAACTACCCGGAGAACTATAAGTTGCCAGATGCATACGGTCTATATTCTTGTCTATTCTTTCACAGAAACCTGTAATGACATCGCTTTCTTTCTGGTGATGGGAATCCGAAACAGGGCTGGATTAATTAATTTTATCACGAAGAATCCTCGTTACAATGCGAAAGGGATAGAGAAATTAGAATTATAAAATCTTTATTGAGTCGAAATCATTATAATAAGCGCATAAAAAACGCCTTGATCATTCGTGATTAAAATTGGATTTATTATTATCAATTATTTTGAGAACTGTCATAAAATTATCTGAATTATTTGACTAAACCAAATCTGTTTTTTTCGTATTCATTTATGAATTGAACATTTCGATATCAGCTTGCAGAATACCTTGTTTTTGGGTGGATTGAAATGGATACTCCTCATTTTGATATTGTCTTTGATTTTTAAAATATTTGAAAAAATTTGAAAACTCAATGATGATATTGTTTATTTTATAGCATTCTTTATATTTCACGGTTTCAATGAGTGAATAGTAAGCTGCGGTTATCTCATTTTTTATTTTGAGTGAAATTTTAATGTTTTAGATATAATTCACGCATTATACCGTACGCACATTCCCTCAGGAAAATCGTGTGTTGAAGAAGTAATCGAATGTTTAAATAATTTATGAAATAAATTAATAAATTAAATATATTTTGTTTTTTTTTGTGTTTACCGCGACCATGGAGTTTCAATGCTCAAACAAGAAGAATTAAGTATCTTCTATGCTTTCGAAAAGGTAACAAGGTAAGAAGTGATTTGTTCTTTTAATTCTACCTGCATTTCTAGTACCTACTTGACCATTTTGTGAAATAGGTGTTCTAAAAGAGTGTATTAATTTCTAAAGTGAGAATTCAGGTTTAAATAGGTAAGTAAGTGAATCAATAAAATTTTATTTGACTCACATTTCATGTTAATTTGTGGCGCGGTAACTTGTTTTTCATAGCATTAGAAACCTTAATTCTACCAATGAGTTTTCAAATATTTTTAAACTCAATGAATCCACTTCACAATTGCGTATAGACGTATCGAGATAATACGTTTTAGCGTGTGCAGCATATTATTTTCAAAACCTATAATCTAACCGAATTTAAATTCTGTATTTGGATTTATAATAATGGATATTTCGTGAAGATCAGATGAGCGTTCGCGGATAAGTTCCACTTTCCACTTCAGTGCTTTCCTCGTACTTTGAAATATAAATCATTGTGTGTCATACATATATAATTCAATATTTTATTGTGCTGTTTAAATGAAATATTTTCATAGATATTCTAAAATTCATAAAAGTATTTATCTTGAAATGTAGAAAGATGTAACAGGATGAAAGTATCCTTCAATTTCCTTTATGTACTGATAATGAATGACGATTTTATCGCTCAGCTTCCATGAATTGAATCTTCAATATGGTTATTGAGTTTTCAAATATTTTAAAACTCGATGATATGGTTGATTAATAATTAATGAAATAGTGACGCACTGATAAGAGCAGCCAGTGGTTTCAATGCTTAAAATATAGTTATAAAAAGCTTTGAATTGTAACTAGCATATCGGATTTTGAAATATTATTGAAATGCTATATATAATTTGCTAGGTAAGGACTCTGAAAGACGAAATAAACAACAGGCCGGTTGTGCGAGGAAAATGTTTAGTAAACTCCGAACTTCATGAGAATTGCAACTAGTGACTCATTCCGGTCTTTTCAGATATTTTATTGCCCTTTTACGACCCTTGTTAGCATTGAGACCTAAATTTGTATTTTATGCCGTTAGAGCAGATATTTCTCAATACTTTCGAATATCGATGCAGAAACTAATATGATTTTTACCATAATAATTATTCGAAACCTACCTACCACTTTTTTGCGTGCTTGTTCCTAGCGGAACAGCGGGAAATTCATGGTATTGTTTCGCCCGAATTTCTGTAATTTTAACGTTATCGTTTCGGCACACCCTGAGTGTTCAACCCAATCGTATAAGACCATTTTCGGCTTCAAATTCGAAAATTACACAAGAATCCGTGGTCAAATTCAATTCTGTCCGTCCGTCCGTATGTGCTCTAACTTTCGAAGGAAATAATCACATTAATGGGTGGAATCGGGCAAATATTTTCGGAATTAGGCCTATTTGAAATTTTGCGGTAAATTATTCGACATCTCATGAAGTATTGATTTGATCAGATCAAAACTCTGTTGATGAGTTCAAAAATACCAATACGCAACTTAGTGCAGAATTTTGTGTGGATCCAGTTAATATAAAATTGAAAAAAATATTTTATTCGCCCAGACCTTTGAGTTAGTATTTTACAATGATATTTCAAATTTCAATAAGATCCGATATTAAGCTTCGGAGAAATAAGGAAATAAGTATGGCAGATTTCGTTGTTATTTGGAATTTTAACGTTATTTCCGCGATATCTTAAGAAGAACAGATGATTGCTCCTGTTTCTTCAGATTGAAACTTCGTAATCACTTGAAAAATACGTACCAACGTGCAACTGAGTGCAAAATGTTGTGTTGATCTACTAAGTACAAAATGAAAAAAAGAATTATTCGAAAATGTCTGAAATTTTTTTGAAAAATTTGTTTTTCTCGGAAAATATTGATCAGATTTCAACGAAATGAGGCACGGACATTGGAAACAGTATTCAACAACAATGTTTCAATTTTTAATTCGATATGATTTTCACTTTCGGAGTTTTATGGAAAAAAATAGGTCAAATTTCGTTGTTTGAAATTTTGAAGTGGAAATGGCTTCGAATGTGAACAAGCGTGTAAAATCTCCTGACCTCACGTCAGTGCTTTTCTAGATTTTTTGATGTTGGATCGAATATGTTCTTCAACGATTTGATTGGAACACTGAAACATTTGAAAACTCAATGGTTGGACTCATTGATGAAGAACCCGAGGTAATAATGAGTAATTCCGTCCGGCTGACCGTAAACTCAATGCCGTAATAACTAGGGAGTTGTAACTTTCAGAACAGGTTCGGGACCAAAATATCTCAGAAATGTTCGTTAATTGACAAAATCGACCCAATAGTTATTAGTTTTTGGAGTGTTTTAATATTTTTTTAATATTTCTGAAACTATATATTTCTAGATATATCTGAAATTTGGTATTCAACAAGGAAATGATGACGCGTAAATTTCGTAATGATCAAAATTATGAAAATTTCAAAAAAATATGTCGGCCCAGAATACTGGAAGTAAACATTCGAACGGAAGGCACCTTGAAATTTTCGGGATAGTGAAGAGCCTAAATATCCCAGTTTAATCCATTTCAAAAACTTATGACCGGATTTTACTATCTAATTTTTTATACCTTTCAGAAAAATGTCTACAGTACGATGCAGTTATGTCGGATGTTCAAAAACATATGAACAAAGTGAGTCAACAACATTCTTTAAATTTCCAGTCGAAGACGAGAGTCGTTGTGAAGTGGATATTACACTGTGGGAATACAGAACTTTTAGGTGATTATTTGATTGAAAATTAATAATTTTGGTAATATCTGATGTACAAAATGATTATATTTGTAGTAATATCATTTATGGTATATTTTCAGATTTAGATCATAAAAAATTGGCTTACAGGAAAGTATGTCAAGAACATTTCGATGATAGCGCATTCACTGACAAAAATTTCCGTAAAAGACTGTTGAAAACCGCAATCCCGATACATTTTGATGAACAACACGATTTAAAGGTGAGTCTTAATCACTAATACTTACTCCCTTTTAAATCCTCGCAATTTTTTATTGCAATTGAATTCCTCAATGCACCCATAAAAATGTTTTAGGTACACCGTTCCGCTCAAGTACGAACGTATCCTTCAGCGAGAAAAAAAAAAAGGAAACTACATTGGATCGCCAATTATCCTCATCCAGCTCAAATGAAGAACTGTCTCCACTTGAACTGAAAATGACCCATGCACCAATACCTGATGAAAGTCCTCAATTGAGAAGGAGGAATCAAATGAAATCAAGAAGGACATTGAAGAAACTGCATGAGGAGATCAAAAGACTCAGGTATCTTCTCAAAAAAAAAAATTCGAAATGCCGCTCATTACAACAAAAAAACTGCAGAATAAGTGATAAATTGTCTAGTCTGAATGAGGCTGTTCAGTTGAACAATTCTCTGAAAGATCTATTTCCAAGTGTTAAGACTCTTGTGTATATGCAGATAAGGCATAAACCTATAACTCCATGGTCTACCTCAGAGAAAAAAATTAGCCTCTCAATGTATTATACATCACCTGCCCTTTATGATTTTTTATTGAAAAAAATTCAATTGAATTTACCGTCAGTTAAAACAATAAGAAGCTGGATTCAAGTGAATAATTTGACTACAGGTTTTAGCAGCCCATTTTTAAAAAAGCTGAGATCAAAAATAGATGTTATGACCATGACAGAGAAGCAATGTGTCCTACTCATGGATGAAATGTCTTTAAAGAAATTCATAGAATATGATGAAAAACTGGACATATTAGAGGGCTTTCAAGATTTTGGCCAAGAAGGAGGAAGGTCTGCGAGGGAAGCTTCCCATGCTATTGTTTTTATGGCCAGAGGATTATGTAATAATTGGTCTGTACCACTAGGTTACTATTTGTCATGTGGACCGATAGTGGGAAGACAGCTGAAAATATGCCTGGAGAGATGTTTATTGGAAATGGAGAAATTGGGTTTTGCAATTAATGTTTTGGTTTGCGATCAAGGTTCGAACAATATGCGAACAAGAACTTCTCATTGAAAATATCGAAGAACTTGGAGATAAAGGGGTTTATATTTCTGAAAAAAATTATAATAATGTAA
Source organism: Myrrha octodecimguttata (assembly GCA_958510865.1). Lineage (NCBI taxonomy): Eukaryota > Metazoa > Arthropoda > Insecta > Coleoptera > Coccinellidae > Myrrha > Myrrha octodecimguttata. Next base: position 40,598,015 of record OY294057.1, read on the forward strand.
CCGAAAAAATTAATTTGAAGATCCCCTCAACTGATTTCACCTCAATAATACGAACCGCATTATTGATTATTGAAAAGGTGCTATCAACCAAAGCGGAAAAAAGGAGTATAAAAAATTATATTCTAGACCAATTGAAAAAATGTATATCAATACAAAATTGGTTGACCAAATTCGATTCGAATTGTGAAGAGCATCGAATATACATACTGCAACAATTAGTTAGAGTTAAATTATATAGGAGACCTAAACGAAAAACTAAAGGAAAATCGACAGATATGAATACCAGTAAAAAAAGGAAATTGAATATTTTCAACAACGCATAAAACGAACTTTGAAAATATTCAATTTCATATTTTTCAAAGTCGACTAAAATATCTTTCCTTTTGAGCCTGTTTGAAAATATTCAATTTCTTTCTTTTCCTTCGATAATTCTAAAAATAATGTGGACCAAATTTAAGGCAGAATGTATGTATTTATACAATACCTCCCACACTTCGAAGAAAATAGGTTAGACCAATATCAGTCAATCAATTAATATAATAATAATTTTCAATAAGAAAATTTTATTTGGCATTTTTCGCAAATGTGTTTAAATATTCTCCAACAAATATATAATGGGGGCGTTTTGTGCTTCATTTAATTCTTCATTCATCTCAGTGTCATATTGTATTATGAAGTGTCTCATTGAATTCAGGAAAGTTTTATTCTCTCCTTGCGCAGTTTAGTTTTATAGCTTGGAATATGCATCATTTCGATACTTCTATGCATGAACCATTTACGTTTTAACGGAAATTTTCGTGAATTCACGATTACTCATAATGCGAGATCTTATTCTGCACAAGGTTTCTCTCCTACTTATTAAATCAATCAACAAACCGTCCAATGGTCCAATATTGTTCCATATATCTATCTCATTAGGATAAAATTCAATTCCTCCTTCTTCCGCAAAATCTAGGTCTCTAATGAGCCCAGTTCATATTATGTGAATTGTTCCGAGGACAATTCATCCATGACTTGTTTATCACAGCTTATTTTTAAAAATGCAAATTATTCATCTGAACGGTATAGACAATTGAAATTTTGTAAATAGTCATAGAGTCCAATCGTAACATATTATATTGCATATGTATCTGAATAGGACGAATTTTAAATTTCCAATGAATCAATATTATAATATTATTTGAGTTTTTGCCTTTTTCGTATTCTTTAATGATAAATGTAAACCTTTGAATGCATTTCTCTGGAAGTTATTACAAAAATTATATTTTTGAACATCACCTGTTTCATGATTTCAATATTCGATCATTCCTTTTCGAATAAAATATGGTTTTCGAACATCTGATCAGAATAACCAATAATTAATAATGAATTAAATATAGCCTATAATCAGCAACCAGCATAAGTAGGTATTTGAAAACTCAATAGGAAAAAAATTGAGAATCGGTTCAACAGAGAAATTTCAATTTGAAGCTTCTGACTTCCACATCAAGAACTATCGTACTGAATATAGCCTATAACCACCACTGAGACGTCCTATTATCCATAAATGAACAAAACTGAGAATCGCTTCAGTAGAGAAACTTTTACTTGAAGCTCCTGATTCCATGTCATGAATCACCGAACTTAATATAGCCTATAATCACCACAAAAAGTACTGCTTTCCATAAGTGAAAAACATTGAAAATCGGTTCAACAGAGAAATTTTAATTCGAAACTCCTGACTGCAAATCAGGATCCCAAAATTCACATATTAGCTGAAAAATAAAATGTTCAAATCTTATACGGACGAAAACACATAAAACACTTAAAAAATCATGTTTCGGAAACTACGTAAAATCGCATGACATAATACATTATGGTAATTCAATGATACGAGGTCCCGTATAGGTATATCTCTCTCTCTCATTGAAAAACAAACATTCCCAAAATGCGAAATTACAAGATAAAATTCTCGAAAACATCCTGAATAGGGCCGGCCCTGGTCGTTATAACTGGTCCTCTGGTGGAAATTATGAGCAATCCCAACAGTTAATCTACCCTCCGCTAGGCGCAATAGGGTAAAAATATATTTATTCTGAAGCACAACTGCGGCATCTATGAACCGGATACGGAACTTCGCCAAAAACTGGCTACAAATATTTGAACTACGTTTCCCCTCTAGGTATTTGAAAACTCAATGCCAATATTCAATTCAATTGCGCCGTATCTATTGAGAAGCAACTTCAAAACTCCAACGGAGCATAACTCCGAAACTATACCGCGAATTTGGAATATCAACGAAATTTTTTTGGAATTTTGACTTACGATGGCTATTCAAACACTTTTAGTTAGAAAGTTACGTCACATACTGTAGAACAGATGGAAGTCAGTCGGATAGAATTCAATTTGACAACGAATTCTTCATAAGTGATTCCAACCTGGCCAACGTAGATCATTTTCGGTAAACAATTGAAAATAACAGATTTAAAAGCAGAATGATACGCACTTTTCCCAAGAACGAGCGCGTAAACTGAAATACATTTCGCAGAAGATAAGACGTACATTTATTATGATGATCTGTAAATATCGAATAAATCTAGCACCTCATTCGTTCCGGTGGAAAAAATATGATAAAATGAAAGTGAAATATGTTCGACAACCCAAAAGCTCCTGAATTCAAGTCGACTCTTTTCTCGGGTTTCCTTCCAAATCTGCCCGTTTGACTGAAATATTTTACCTTTGATCCCCAATCTAATCGCTTTGTTTCGTTCAACAAAGTTATCGGTATTTACCACAACACAAAGGAAAACCTTCCAACTTCAAGAACGAAAGAGAAATCGAAAGTCGGTCTGAAAAGACCCACAGATATATTCTCTGATGTATCTTCCGGAGAAAACTGAAATCGGGTTTATGGCCAGATAAGATCCTTCGGGAAATCTGAGAGAATAACACATAAATTTAATTTGTGCGCCGTGGATCGGACAATATAAAATCAAATCTTCGAGAGTTGGTCTGGCATCGATCGGCTAATATGTTACAAATCGAGTTAAACCGAAAAACGGATTAACTGGGAAGAATTTCGGAGTAGCCAGAATGGATAAGTGAGAAAGCAATGGCAGCGCTCGTATATCTAATTTTTCGAGTTGTGGGGTTTTTCCAAATGCCACAAGTTTTCGGGAAAAAAGAGACAAACTAATCGACCTACCGGATTCACTGAATTTAATCTCGTTTCCCGATGAAAAAAATTCTGCTGCTTTGGCATCGTGGCCTGGGGTTGATCTGGGTCACCATTTTCAATCGATAATGGGATTTTTTTCGAATTAGATTGTTCACACAACACAAAAAAACAGATAGAGGGTGACCAATTGATAACGAAACTGAACCACTATGAAGAAATGCGCATATTTTTCCGGAAATCGCTGAGAAATGTTGTTTTGTATTTACAGTCTTTTATATTTCAATGATCTTGTTGCCATGTAGGTGAAAGTAATACATGAGACCACACAAATAATACAGCACTTAACATATACAGGGTCTCAATTCGAAAACTTCCCACCCCTATTATCTCGAAACGGATTAGGTTTTCATGAAATGGCCAGAACACGTCAATTTTATTTTCGAGGGGGAACAATTTTTATATAGAAATCACTTTGCCTCTTTCAACCCCTTACCCCCCAGAACCACCCTCTCCAAAATCTTAAATGGCAATAGGGGTTGAGTGATTCGTCATGTGAAAGAACTTTTAATTCTCTACATTTTTCAAATTTGAGTGCTGCGTTGCCAAGTTAGGATTATTTAAAGATTGTAAATTACTCATTATTCCTGTGAGTGTTTTAATTACGTTAAAGCTAAGACTCTTATTGGAACATGTTTTTTTAGGTTATTAAATTGTTTCAATACGGCAATAAATTATTATAATATATTGGCTTATTGTTTTTTGACATGACCATGAAGAGAACAGATGCATTTGTCACTGAAAGTATTTATCGATCCGATAAATTCTTTCGGTCATGAAAGATAAACATTCAAATTTTATTATTTTATTTCAGTTTGCAATGAGATTTGTCTCAATACAATTTGTTGATATGATCCGAAATTTAAAATATTATTCAGTGAACTTACCTAGCAGTCAATATCACAAAATATTTAAATCAGTTAAAATTTATTGCGATAATTTGTGTGTTATTATTAGTAACTATGGTACACACGACTGGTAGGAAAGTTCACAAAATAATATTTTGAATTTCGGATTATATCATCAAACTGTATTGAGACTAATTCCATTGCAAACGAAAATAAAAGAAAAAGAAAAAAATTCAAATGTTCATCTTTCATGACCAAAAAAATTTATCGGATGGATAAACACTTTCCGTGATAAATGCACGTGTTCCCTTTATGGTCATGTCAAAAAACAGTAAGTCAATAGGTTAGTGAAAAGATTTATCGGTTTATTAAATCAATTTACTTACCTGAAAAAACACGTTCCAATAAATGTCTTAGCTTTAACGTAATTAAAGCACATGAATAATGAGTAATTCACAATCTTTAAATAATCCTAACTCAACAACGCAGCACTAAAGTTTGAAAAAAATGGTGCCAAAATGTAAGGAATTCTGGGGAGTAGGGGAATGACAGAGGCAAAGTGATTTCTACATGAAAATTGTTCCCCCTCGATAATAAAATTGACGTGTCCTAGTGATTTCATAAAAACCTAACCCGTTTCGAGATAATAGGGGATGTTTTTAAATTGACACCCTGTATAATAACCAGATATAAGCGTAACTGCAATTAATTGATGTATTACAATTGTGAATTATAGCTCATATGCCGACGATATCACCAATATATTTTTTTTCCTCGAAATAACTAAAAAGAACAATATCATCGCCAAAAACTTTGAATTTGGTGTAGACCTTCTCCTACGAATCATTGATGTATCATTACACTGGTCTGATGAAACAACAGTTTCTTCATTCCGATGGTATAAAATAAAAGTATTAGAAAACCAAAACGACAAAAAAATATCGGTATTGAGAAAAGTTTTATTACAGTAATTTATGTTTACAATATGATTTCGAATGAATTGAAAGTTGTGCTCTATTCGACTTTAGTGAAGAAAAACTCGAAATGGATCGCTTTGAATTTGTAATGAAATAAATACAAGGTTTATGCCATCAATATGTACCTCAGACTATGGGGAAATATGATTTGGTTATCTTTTCTGTTTTCCTTTCCTTGCTGGACGTTTAATTAAAACACTGAGTGTAATTGTTTCTCTATTTGAATTGGAGTTTCCGAACAATTTCCACAAACAGGTGACTTGAATTCTTGTGTGTGATTTGCGTGATTAATTTTTTGTCTGAATCAATTGGTTGATAAATTAATAAATGAAGAACTTTTATATAAAATCAGTGCTGAACAAGCCGGATGTGGATTTCAGTCGCTTAAAATAATTTTGATTTCGAAGTTTCATATGATTACTATACAGAAGCCGACAGTCGTGAAATAGAAATTCGATAAATTAATGAATGAAGAATTCTTCAAATTCATGAGCAGTAATGTACAATTTAAAGACTAATTGGGAGAATATTGTCTTAAATTTCCTATACCACCCACACGGCCATTTTAATATTTTGGGATAGTTCCTACTCCCGCCTGAAGGTGTGAGTGGTCAAATATAGTGAAAAAATTCAACCTATTTAGTAATAATCAGAAAAAGAATGGCTATTTATGTAATCAGTCACGGAATGCCTAATTTTGTGTAACGCACATAAGCTCAAAAGTTACGAAAAATTGCATTTCTTAACGTATTACGTACAAGATTACTTTCTAATTTTGAATAAAGTGATATATACAATATGCACTCGGTGTAGATATTCTACAATATTTCTACACCGAGTGCACGAAAGTGCTACATTTTCTATGCAAACGAAAGGACCCAATAGGCGGTTTCGTAAACTTGATCGGATTAACACGGGTAACTTACCCGGGTCACTCAAATGACAGATAGAGCGTTCAAAATCTGTCATTTGAGTGATCCGGGTTACCCGTGTTAATCCGATCAAGTTTCCGAAACCGCTCATGATACAAATTAATGGATTTCAAGCGATGGACCAAAAGCTCCGGTTATAGTTGCGGTTATCCAAACTGACATATAGGCAAAGGATTATCTGTCAATGTGGATAACCGTAACTATAACCAGAGATTTTGGTAAGTCGCTTGAAATCGATTATTGTGAAAACATAAATCGAGTCTTTTGACTGCTATCACTTTATGTCAGTTTGACACTTTGTAGATAAATAAGCCAGAATGCACGGTTTTTAATGACTTTCACAAAATGACTGATTCAAGTTCCCAAGAGCTGTCAAGCGATGTTGAAGACGCAGCTGGTAATGCTTTTTCATCAGTTATTCCCAAAATGTCAATGGCAGTTTACGATTTGGCCTGAGAAAAATTAATGAATTGGTGTGATGAGAAGAAGATAAAATAAAAAAAATATTAATGAGGAAGTCTGACTTGATATTGTGTGGGTGGGGAAGATCCACATTATGGACACTTTACTCAATGTTTTGATCCGAACTAAATCTAAACCAGAATAATGACAATAAAAAATACACAAAAAAGGTAGCGTATAGTAAAAGGCAATCGGACGACTACAGTGCTGAGAAGTCAGAAATATTTGCCAAATTTCTTGTTCTTATCCTGTATTATAACAGTTATATAAATGGAATTTTGTTTGTTACTAATTGTGAAATCCATTCTTCTTCACCAATTACACAATATTCTACTATGTGCAACCAGTTGCATGAGGTAAGATGTTTCATAACGGCAATCAGTTCTCGAAGGTGTCACTTTATACGTCAAAATTTGAAAAAAGTCTTTAGAGCTTAATGGCTTGAATTTAACAGCTTTCAAAATTGAACAGCTAATGGAGAATAGAAAATTAGAGATATAAACACATAGCGATTTGGTAAATGGAATTTATAATCGGTTCGACCTGCTGTGAATGCAATGATTTTCGAAAGAAACGATTTAGAGAATTGAATTCCCTAGAAATGACTTGGACCATAATCTCCAAGGTCAAAATAAATTGAAACCTAGTACTTGATTGAGAAATGACGGTGCGAAGGTTCATGAAAAATTTCTAGAGGAACATAAGCTTCTGACTCCATCTAAATACTTTTCTAAATTTTATAATTCTAACGATTGTCATCAAATATACGCCTATGATGACCTGAAACAGTTACAATAGATTTGCAGATGAGCAATTGGATACCAAAAATTATCATTCTTGTGTCTACAATTGGAAACGAAGGCTTAACTCACATTATTCTGCATACCAGCTTCGACAGTTTCACTGGACTTACCTGGAATGAAAAAAATTCTATTAAGAATCGTAGATGTTGAATATATTGCAATTCAGACAGACAATGAAATAGGTGCAAAACGAAAACTTTGATTCGTCTCTATAAATTGATAAACTATTTTCATTTTAACAAACGAGAAATCCTTGAGGATAAGTGTCTTCTTTCAAGCGAATAAAATTCAATGGAATATATTCTTCTGGAAAAATCGGTTACATGAAATTTGGAATGGATATATGCGGCACAATTAGGTTGCTTTCACCCATTACCCATTCATCGAATTGCCATTTGATATTGAGCTCCAAGCCAACTATGCATTTCTTGTGTCCCTTCTCACTGGTCTGAGCATTTTACTAAGATGTTGACTCCATCCTAGGAATGGCCCTATTAATTTTTCGGTTGGCCATTTTATCTATGTGGAACTTACTGTAGATATCTTAATGATATATGTTCGAGAATGATCAGAAATCACCAGTTCAATGTTGGTTAATGTCAGTTGAAATAATATCATTAGGTATCTAGAAATGCTTGTGGTACTTTTTTTCTTCAGGACGACCATACCCATATGAGCATTCGGCATAGAAACTGTGTATAAAAAACGCTGCAAATTTTACACAAGGGTTTATTTTTTTTGTCAGTTAAATAATAACCCAATACGATTGACACCTTAAATAAAACTTATACAGCGTGCCAAAAAAGTAACGTAACTCGTCAATAATTCTTATATGAAGAATCCTTGGGATTCCTCAATAATTCTTCGTACAAGAATTATTGACGAGTAACGTTACTTTTTTGGCACGCTGTACATACTATTCATAACTCATTGGTTCTTAAACCCAAAATTTGCAGCATTTTTCTTTAAATCTCAGGAATCACTGGACCGAAATCATGCGGGTGAAAATTTTTAGGTTGAGTTATGCAACAGTAATCAACATTCAAAGTTTCATGAAAATTTGGTGGTCAGATTTAGAAAAATAATTTTTTCTTTCTTCCAACCTTCAATTTCATGCCCTCAAGTTACATCGATAAAGAAATGCAGGAAAGAGGGCTTGAAGAAGGCCAATGGAATGATCGTGACGAATGGAGACTAGGTATCGGAAGACGTCGGAGAACGTTAGAAAACCGATAGATATGTAAGTTACACCAATCCTGCTGAAAAGCTTGGAGGATCAATTCAGAGCGACGAACGATTTTTGTACCAAGTTTCACGGATTTAGGTCCAGTACTTTCAGAGAAAAGCCCCGGACAACGGACGGCGTACGGCGGATTTTTTCTATTAGTTCATTCAAATCTACACTGAATTCACCCGCTTTCATGAGGTAGTTTATTTTAAGTGCATAAATTATACAGTTTGAAGCTTTTGTGTAGAAGAAGATTCATACACACACTGTCGGTGTCGCACTGGGAAATGTTTCAAGGTTAGTCAATTCAGTTTAATTGAATCAAAGATGTCATTGTCTACACATACTTCGAATTTTATCTATAAATATCCTGCGATTTCAATATTTAATAATAAAACATTTCTAGAAATATGAAATCAAATATTCGAATGCGATTCGGATTATATCTAGGTTAATATTCGGTGATAACCCCCATGATGTCTTTTATGGTATGCAGATTTACTTCCAAATCATGGTCGGATTTATTCCCTGATGAACTCCACTCCACATAATCCAATTCGAAGAGTATTCAACGCTCTTTCAATAACGATATATTGAAATGAGTAAAGTGAATTCGTAAAGGAAATATGCCGAAATGTCTTCATGTGGAAGATCAAAGAGAGCATAAGTGAATGTGTTGCAGAGGGATTCAGTTGTGGTATATCATTTTCAATCAATTCTTCAAGAGTTTTGTGTTTATAAGTAGTCCTATGCTGCAGGTTCTGTGAAATTTGGTTTTTCTATAAGAGATGTAGGTATTGACTACCTCCCATACTTATTACAGGAATCTATTACTCTATCCATAAAAATACTGGAAAATTTCAACTCCATCAATTCTCAACAAGAAAACGATGATAAAATATATTACCTTAGATTCAAACGCTTCGAAATTGGTAGCTCTCCGTGGCCTCACATGTCACATATCAGACACACTATATCTCTTCTCGTGTACTTCCATTCCATCAAGTGTATTCGTATCTACTGAGAAGCGATACGCTCCCTGGCGCTAGAAATACGAACACATCCAAGCTAGCAGTTTTCCGACGTGTCTGTTATTCTAACGTGAGTAATTTTAAGTTTTTGTGTTGTCCTCAGAGTTGAAATTTGGGTTTAACGCAAGTATTTATAATAATAATCACGGTTCCTTGCATTTCGGTTCAAGTTTTCGATTGTATTAATTCTAAATGGCATCCTCCCGAAATGACTCGATATTGTTGTGTGCCTCAATGCAATCTATGATCAAAAAAGATTGAATAGTTCCTTTGGATCCAGCCAATTTCAATGAATTTATATTATGTTCATTCTGCCGATATAAACACTAACCTGAACCTTGCCTTGGATCGCATCTTTAAATTTTAGGTTTAAAGTGAAAAAATTGTGTGCTTCATCTCACAGAACAGCCGCCCACAGTTTGAATTCTAGAGTTCTCGAACGATTACATTTTATGGATTATGTATTATAATAATTTGTTATCTTGTGTTTGACGAATTATCTATCAGGAAATCAACAAAACCCATCGACAACGACATAGAAACTTTGCCATCATCCGAGGCGATGTCGCTACTAACCAGGACTTGATCTGGGATAAAAACCGTTTATTATTCTACGTAAGTTTCGGCAAGAGCAGGATGCTCCGTCAGCTCCATCCTAATTGCCATCTCGTTTCTTGTTACAACAGAGAAAGTTTTCAATGCCTCTGTGGCGTTGATTTCCCGCTCCAAGACGTCATCAGGCATGTTCCGCACGATTAGGGGTGAAAATGAGGGGCGCAAAAGGAGATAGTTCGGCATGACACGTGTTATTAGTATTCCCGCGTTCGTTCTGATCGTTTCGTTCATTAGGAAGATCAAAGGGTTTCTGTGATGTTTTCTGGCACACTTGGGGGTGATTTCATGATTTCGCAGGGGCTGGTAGAGAATTTCGAGAACGAGAATTGTTACCTTGATGAATCCGTATCGGTTTTGATGAGATGGTAATACCTGAGTGAATGTGTTCATTTGGTGCGTTTGCTCTTTACGAGATGATTAAGTTTTGTTATAGCTTTGAACTGAAAGAGAGACATTAGAGAGGAATGAATGAACACTTTTTCTCACGAATTGAACAAAGAACTACAAATTGATGATTAAAAAATAAACAGTGGCGTTCCAAGTTGTCTATTGAAAATGTCCTTCCAGTCACGTGCTTGTAGGGACGATACTGAAAATACTTGCGATGTCACTCTAGAAATTGAGGCCTAGAAAATTTCAAATCAAATTTCTACAGTCAGTAGAAAAGACTCGTGGATTTGATTTATTCAATAATATGTGAGCGCTCTGTCCTTTGGAAATGAAGCATTTCCAGGATGAAGTTTATGAAGCAAATTCAAATTATTTTTCAATTCTCTATCATCTTTTCTATTTGCCGCCGTTCAAACTGAAAAAACCAGTTGGAAAATATTTTCTGTTTTCTCAAATTTATCAGTCAAAAAATTCTTGAGAAGTACTGTCATAAAGTCATTAGCTTTTGCGCGCGTGTTCAAATACGTTTCCAAAGCGTTCATCAATTTCATTTCTTGACCCAACCAAACTCACTTTCACTTTCTGATCTAAGAACTTGGGTATTTTCATAATAATAGCTAGACGAAATTCTGCTTAAACTCTCCAATTGTCATTATTCAATCGAGTACTGGATTTCAATTCGATCCAACATGTATTTTGGAAATATTAGGAAAATGAAATTTTGAATGGGTTTATCCATATAATAATAATAATAATAATAACGTTTATTTGTGTGTTAATTGATGCAACAAAGTAAACTCTTCAGTAAACAATATAAATACTTATATAAGGATACAAATTAATCACAAACAAACAATAAATGCAAAGCCAAATGGCTGTCCGCATTTAGTATGACGTGGCATCTCTCCCATATTTTCAAAGTTTCCTACCACAAAAAACAAAATCAAACAACAAAAAAAAAGGAAAGAATATCCCGACTATGAGCAAACATCCTCCTATCATTCATATATTTCCCTTTTTCCCTCTCCTGTGCAAATATATATTTTCTCAGCTTCGATCTGAAAAGATTGTAAGACGTGATGTTCTTTATCTCCATCGGAAGTGAATTGAACACTCTTGGACCGAGGAACAAATGAGATCTCTGACCAATAGTTTTGACCGAGTTTAAAAGGACCAGGTGTTTCGCCGTTTTATTCCTCGTTTCATATTCATGATCGACATGATTGAGTCTATATCCATTCCTTTGGCAGAACAGGGCCAACTTATTGAAGTAGATTTGTCTGGGGTCCATAATTAGCGCTTCTTTATAGAGGTTATCTGAGGGGTATCTTGGATCTTTACGGAGGATGATCTTGAGGAAATTCCTCTGTAACACACTTAATCTCTAGAGGTGAGAAGAAGCTAGGCCTCCCCAGCCCAATATGCCGTAACTCAGTCTAGATTCAACGAGGGCGATAAAAATCATTTTTAGGTGAGCAAAATCCACCACTCGGGCAAGGTATTTGAACCTGTGCAGCATTGTTCTGAGCGTATTGCATACACCACAAATATGCAATCTGAGTAGATTTCACCCCAATACTACAGTACAATTATCGAGTTTCTGAGCTGTTCCTGTTGAATCGACCACAAGGACGACCGTAGACACTATAACTCCTGAAAAAACAACTTAAAAACTCGATAATTAAAGAGTGGGTTTAGTGAATGAGTGAAATCCACCTAAGGATTCCGCAGATACACCCAGTTCATTATTCCAATATTTCCAAATATACAGATCGGATCGAATTGAAATTCAGTACTTGATTGAAGGAGAAAATTAAAAACTCTACAGTTTTCTTTCAAATAGTTCCAATTACACGATTCTCACGAAATTTCGCATAACCGTGTTCATCAGCATTTTCAAATCAGTTGAAGAGTTTCACTATATCAGTTAATTTTGAGTTATTCCGGATGAATTAACTTCGCCAAGAAAAAAACAAAAATTTGACATTATTCATTTCCAACATCTCCAAAAATTAAGTATTTAACTGAAATGCCGTAAACTACTGTGAAATATAAATTTTGAGTTCCTTAACTCATCTGGCAAGTTTCAATACAAATGCTTATATGGTTCAGGGAAAAACTTCAAGATTTCAAATGATAAATCTATAACTCCGAAACCGTTTGGCCGATTTTGCCCATTAATGAACTCAACCGTCGCACTTTGAAATGCAACCTACCCTGAATATGTAGGTGGCGTGGATTCAATGAGTTGCCAGACGATGGCGCCACTGACCGACGCACGCTAAGCTACTTCATTCCAACCAGGGGGGTGAAGCGACGGTAGGAAAAGTGGAAACAAGGACATACGTTCCCAACTAGTTTCGTTCTCTCCTTTATTAGAAAAGGAGGTGTCAGAAACGTATGTCGTAAATATGTTCAAATTGATGAATGACAAAAATGACAGAACATTTTAACATTTATGGAATGACATTCATAAATGAAAATGACAGACTTCTTAAATTTATTTGTCGAAAACTAACTAATAACAGAGACAACAATAATATCTGCTAATCAGTGATATTTTCCAGAGTGTGACCATAATTATGGTGATATTAATTAGTATTAATATGAAATCCATGTAAATATAACTTTTTCTTTCGAAATTCAATGAAAAATTCCTTTTTTTAGAATTCAGCTGATGCCAAGGATAAAATATTTGAACTCTTTTCAGGTGCTCTCTTCAGAGTATAATGAAACTTTTTTTTTCAAATTTCAGATAATGCTGAAGATATGATATTTTGACAGGTGCTTTAATGAGGTTCTTTTCAGGGATTTCAAGATGTTTAGGTTTAGGGCGCTAGGTGAGATCTGATAAGTTATCGTTTTTACAAAGTTCAATTCAAAAGTCTTACTGTCTTCACCGTTATATTAAATCAAAAAAATGGCTTTAGTTTCATCTGCTTTCTTGCAAAAATGCATATATCAGCAATTCACTTGTTGGTAATAACAAAAGATTTTCTCGCTTCCCTAAAGACCCTCATAACTTGAAAAGATATTTGTGAAATCAGTCCCAGCAAAAATATTACTAATATTCGCTTATGTAGTGATTTATTTTCAGTCTCTGATTTCAATCAAATAACTCAACGGGTCATCTGAACAAGAAGGCTTTGCCACAATCATCTGAGCTGATTCATTTACATAATGATAATGACTATGTCAGGCATATTCCAGCCCGAAAATTTACACCCAAATGAATCAACATCTGACGATTCTTCTACGTCATATGTTTTTACTGACAAAAAGACATTGTAACCAACCTATTAAGATCTATCCTGACAAGATTGATAATCACTATTTATATTCAAAATATATTTCAATATTGATCTTCTCTCATGATACTTTTTTAATTTTTCAGAAAAGAGTGATTTGAGGGTTATCATCTACATCGATGGATTCCACCTGATTTTGACTGCCTATTTTGACTGGATGATATTTCAGGGAATAAATTACAGGCATTTGGACGAAACAGAAGCTACTCGTTTCCAGCGCGCAAAAACAGAAGATTGAAATTAACATACAATCACCGCATTCGGCTGACCAGAAACGTTCACACCGTGCTTCGCTGTGAATCGAATGTTTCACATGACAGAATCTGAATCACAATATATGCATGTCCTTCCTAATGAGCCCACTCCAAATACGAAATGCATTATTCCATCTCTACACACAAATCAGCCCCGCCAATCGATATCGGATGATCAATCATGCGGACAATAACGAGAGTCAAATCGCTACTCGTGCAGTTCGAAATCGTTCTATATGTTTGTGTGTAGTATCTGTCCGCGAGTGTGAGGCGGCCCGCGACCTGGAATTATGTTTGATATGTTCTCAGTAATTGCTTTATCTGACGCTCCTCTATAATTCCCCGCATGATCTCGCTGTATTTCAGAGTAACCCAATTAAAATGGGCCCGATTTAATTCCAAATTAAAATATTGAATGATTTATAGGGGTCGAATTCTGTCCAACGGATTTCGGGGTAGCCGTACGATGGATGTACGAGTTTGGTTTCCCGTCACGTAGACTTGGTTTACGATCTGGTGGTGATTTCTTCGTGGTAGATTCGAGCCAATTTTTTTGGGGGGAATGACGATTCTTTCCACAAACTGGCATTGAGAAGCGAGCATATTGAATAAACATTTAAACTGACAATATTACCAACCCAAGCAAAATAATAAGTTTGAAAAATGAATCTTTTGTTTTTTGTAAGACGTCGCCATCTTGTGGAAACACCACAAGAACCGGGTGCTTCCGAGTCTTGGGTGTACTGTACAAACTAGAAAATTGCAGATACAGCTACCTGTGATGAAGATTACATTAACGTCATGCAAATCGATCAAATTTTTCTGCACTCATGGGTTCACGGTACGTTATATTCTCTTGGGATTGTTCTGAATTATTTTATACTCAGGGCAATGATGCAACAGGTCACAAGTATCTAGAATGCTATCTATTTACAAGGCGAGTCGGTCTGAGGATCGGTAATAATCGTGATATTACAGTGACCGAATTCCTCGTGCAGTGCATCTTCTGTGTAGAGGCTTTGCTTGATTAGATGATTAACTCAGATCAAGGATCAAAGTTGAGTATGTGTTTATTTATTGACTGATATTCGTGTTTGTGTTAGGCTCGGTGTTAGTTGATAAAGGCAGAATCCTCCCACGCATGAAAATTATTCATCGACTAACAGCTATGAATTCTGAGCAGAATGTAAGAAGAAGAATACACTCCCATAAACAGTACAAGTCTTTTATTTCAAATGAGTTCAATAGATCGAAGACAGTTTTTTAGTAAAAAATATCCTCGAACAGGTCAAATAGTATTTCAAATTGCTTTCTGTCCTATATGATACAGCGTACCCCATATGAGATATGATGTCATCAACTGATTCTTCAAAAGACAATCCTTCTATTTCATAAATATTATTGAAGGAAATATCAAGTCACATATATGTACTGAATATCAATTTTAATACAACTAGTAAATTGATAAATCTGATATATTATTCAAACTCATCGACTAAGGAGCTCCTTCGCCATTTTGTGACATTAGAAATTCCAACTATTGAGTCTTGACTTCTATTCTATTGATTTGCTGAAGAAATCGATTCTATTGCTGATTCGAAAACCTTTGTTTTCCAAGTGAACGGTTTGATATCAACTCGAATACACTTAAAGCACCATTAACTAACTGATTATTATATTCTTAAAAATGATCATGTTTCCACCTTTTCGAATGAAATAAAAATTTGATATTTGGTTTCTATGTGTAACTCCAAATAATTCTTTGGGAATAATCGTAAGATAAGGACTGACAGTGAAGAGAACATTCGTGCAAAAAGACCATGACGTCAAAGCTCAAATTTGGGCCATTGTGTATAATATTCACCTACATCAAAAAGTGTTCAATTTGAAACACTGATTGAGCATAAAAATGATTTTCATCTGATTAATATATTAAAAGTTGGAGACTGAAAATTATATCGAATTATAACATTTCTATTTGGTTGCCTCGGGTAATATTTCAGAAATTTATGACCCGATTGCATTCAGACTTGGTGATGAGTTGAAGAACAATGCGCAAACACGTGCAACATTTCGTGAAAATAATATAACTGGAAACCCAATTCATAATATACAGAGTGAGTCCTTGAGTTGTACATTGATTTTAACCATAGATTCTTCTCGTCAAATAAAACATGAGATGAATTTGGGTGTAAAGTTTTATATGACTACTAGCTGTCCGGCCCGGCTTCGCACGGGAGGTGTAACTAAAGAAAAACACTAAGATAAAATATATTATGCAGTAAAAAAAACACCCAAATGTCTAAATTATACTTCATTGCAATGCCCTATTATGTACAATATTTTTGGTTTTTCCTTCTTGCCAGAAAACAAATAGAGCAGATGGATTACCAACTCTCGAGTAGGGATATACAACTGACCATGCAAAAAAATGGTCAATTCAAGGTTTATTCCACAAACTTGTAACGATTAACTTTGTGATTTATTTATTGTCATTGCAAATGGAAGTCGCACTGGAAACTGGACACGCTTAAATTCTATAGGAAAATTAGATGGCATTAGTGGAATCCTCGGAATAATAATAATAGTGATAATATTATTATTATTAATAATAATAATGAGGTTTATTAAGAAAATCAAAGGACAACAAAAATATTATAACGACAGATAATCACAAATAATCCGTGAATTTAACAAACACAAAAATGACCACAAAAGTGCCAGGCACTTGTGCGTGGTAAATATGAATTTCTGAGATATTTACGTGTGAGTGATAATTATGTTTTCAAAATCCGGAAGAATCTACAAAAAAAAATGAAACATATGTGAAGGTGAGTGCTACTTCAATTTAAAGGACATCCTCACCTTTGAACTTTCCTATGATAAAAGTACCTTCTATCAAGTTTGTAAAAACTCTTTTAACAGAAAGTCTAGTTCCGTTACACAATTTTGGCTGATTAAGGTTGCGTAACATGATAATTTCAGAGCCAACTTTCAGCTGCAAATTATGTACACAATTCCTCTAAAGATATCAATACCTCATTATGTATCTCAGCACTAATATCTAGTTCTGGAATTGCTGTTGTTGATCGTACTCGATGCAAAATGTTTTCAGCCATATGGTCTGTGTATTTGTCCCACAAATGATGGGGGTTCGATGGATAGCATGTTGAAATTATGATGGCAAAAAGTGACAGTATTTGATATGAAGTAGAAGAAATATCAGAATCAGAGAGTGTATGATCCTAAAGTATCATTCTCTAATAAATGTAAACGTTGACAGGCTTCTCGATTTGTTGCGCTTATTCACCATCAATGGTTCGCAAATATTCGAAGGAAGTTGGTCCACGAAAATTCAGCAATAATAAACGCAAGTAAAAACATTCTTCATTGCTCGGGTGAATTGTGTAAATGCGCCCCAATGCATTGGTTGAATATACATTCACGTATCCCAGTACGGACTGTCCTCATTTTTGCCGTTGGAATTTTTTGGATGATGCATTCCATGTGAAGTATTTTTGCATTTCTGAGTAAAGCAATGTTCTTGCAAATGAATTTCTTATGCATGTCTCAAAAAAGCTTGTCAACCTTGTGGCTGGTGAAATAAACTCGTTGTCTATTCTCTAAATGGACGGCTAAATGAACTTCAGTGGGATAACGTTCATGTATGGCAAATGAAGAAATTCTCCAAATAGATTCATTACTACTAACATATCTTCCCATCTGATATTGTGACACCTTGTAACGGTTTAAAAGTACATTTTAACAATAATATAAACGAAGTAGTAGTTAAACACTTCAGTAGGTCAATTTTTACTTGACACATATCGAACTCTGTGTTCTCGATACTGTTGCGCAATCGCGTCTGACGAAGGTGCGCCTGAGAGTTCCTTCGTTCGACTTCCTTCTTTCTTTTCTGGCAGAGTTTTCAAGGTGCAAAGATCGATTTTATATTAACGATCAATATCGATTAATTGAGTTTGGTATTCTCATTGATTTTGAGAAGTTGTTACCTGTGTGCTCTAATATTAAGTATTAGGGGTAAGTACTTTTAATTTAACTGTTCTGAATGACCTAATATATCAATTTTATTTGCTTTTTCCGATATTTCGTCACATGTAGGAACGCCATTTTGAGAGATTGTGGCCAGGAGGTTTTGCGACTCAAATAGTTTATCTGTTCATATCTTATTGATCTTCAAGTGGATTATTTTCCAGTCTATATATTTTTCTTAGTTGAATTTTGTCATTGTTCATTCTCTTAAAATTTTGGAAGATAGACTGGAGGGTAAAGCCAACACGAATGAACATGTGGTAATTTTGTTCGAATTTTCTAGCACTTTCCCTGGAATCTAACTTCCCGGAACCTGACTTTTCCTGGAATTTCACTTCCTGGAAACTGACTTCCTGGAATCTAACTTTTTGGAACCTTACTCTCTGGGTTCTCATCTTTTGGATACCGAGTACCTGTTCACCTGATTTATAACCATTATCTACCAAGGACATACCAACTTGCGTAACTACCTGCAATTCCACCTGTGATACCGAGCAGTTCAAGAGTACAAACCAAAATTGGATTAAAAAGGCCTACGACCTGAGATCTTCGACCACCAATACACATGCTCTAGTCGACCGTTAGATAAGTGTTACTTTCCTTGTATTTCTATAATCTGAGCTCAGAAATTGTATGTAAAAATATGTAGATATTTGTGAAAGATTAATATATTGGATTGGTTAGTAATCCAGTCTTTCAGTTTCCTCTCCATGCAATAGGTTGGGTAGGTTCAAGGTATAAATATAACAATTGTAAATTTTTATTGTTATACAAATTGGCGCAATAACGTGGGGCCACGATTTGTGTTTTTTCTTGCTTTGAACTCTTTCACTTTTGCTTGGAGGGGAGAATGGATTTTTGAGCTCTGAACCGATGATACTTTGGGTGATATCTTGTTGAATTTTCTGATTTTCATTTGATTGAATTTTATTTTCTTCAACCATAGTAGCCGCAATGAATCCAAATAACTTGAAAACTCATGAACTTGCTTATGAACTTACTATTAGAATTGGTAAGGAAATTCCACCTACAGTAGAGTTAAAACGTAGACTTTTGAGGGGTTTGTTAGCACAGGAAAAAGGGGATCGCAGTTTTGTAGAGATTAAGGATGATTATCCGATCAAGGCATCTTTTGATGAATTGAACTTGTCGATTGCTGATTTGAAAAATGTTATTTCTAAATTGTCTGTTGCACCTTCTGAAAATGAAATTAAAAGAATCACTGATAGGTTATCTCATTGCTCGCATAGGTTGCGTAGAATTGCTCCAGAGTCAGATGAAGAGCGAGATAGGAAAAAAGAAATTATGGTGGAAATAATAGACTTAGAATCGGAGCTTGACAAACAAACTTCACCATCTGTTAGGCCAATTACTTCGACCCCAGTTAAAGGTTCAGATGTAAATATATCTGCTTTTTCTTCTAAGAAAGTTCCTGTTTATAAATGGAGTTTCAAAAAATTTTCTGGCAAGGAACCTTTGATGCCTTTCCTTGAGTTGATTGATACTTTGAAAATTTCTCGTGGTTGTACGGATACCGATCTCTTTGAGTCAGCTTCAGATCTTTTTGAGTCAGATGCCTGGTTGATGGTGGGCTTACTTTTCGGAACCATCATACGCTTGGGAAGATGACCGTCGACTATCTGATGAGTCAAAGCAATTGTTATCGTCGGTTTATTCGTGAATAATTTTAGTGTGTTTGTGTGATGGTAACTTGTTGTTTTTTGTCTAACTTTTTAATGTTGATCTTTATGGAAACTGTGTGTGTGAAAGTTATCGCATTCAACAAATGTGGATTATTGTACTCGGTTAGGTGGAACTTTTTATCTATGATGATGGCAGTGAATTTCTTTAGTCAGGATGAATCTGATAATGACAGTAACTGAATTCGACTTTAAATTTTACCTGATATTGACTTACCTCTTATCTATAACTATCTCGTGGTTCAATTATATATTTTTTTTTTATCTTGATGTCTGTATATTGGATCAAAATATATTTTTTTTTATGGCAATTCATGTACCTTCCCTACTCACTCTTAGTGACTATCTTTGCAGTATAGCTGTGTTTCATCACAGGAGTGATATTATCCTTATCTTGTCATTTGATATGACGTTTCCTTTCCTTTATATTATCCTTATCTTGTCATTTGAGATGACGTTACCTTACCTTTATCTTGTCATTTGAGATGACGCTATTTTACCTTATCTTACCTTTATCTTGTCATTTTAGATGACGCTATCTTACCTTTATCTTGTCATTTGAGATGACGTTTGCTTTATGAATTGCCAGTTAATCTGTCTGGAGCTTATTGTGATTATGCAGAATCGTCAGATTAAATTTGGCGTAGTCACGAATATGCTTTGGAGTATTTATGTAATTTGTGGGTCCCGAGATCCTTTTTTCTTTGTATTTGTGTCTCTGAGACATAGTGAATTGTGAAAATCTACAGACATCATGATATATTTTGATCCCTTTATTTTGTAGATTTTTAGAAAATCTACTGGCGCCCTATTTTTGTTTATTTTCCATAATACTCGGTAGTATCAGAAAATCTCGTAGGTTCAATCGCTATTTCACGGTTTTTCTTAGAAACAAGCACACGATCAGAATGGACAACTATTCTGTAGTTTGGATTAGATACTTGGTTGGTTTTCTGAGGTTCACTTCATTAGGATAGGTTTGGGTTGGGAAGTGATCTCATGCGCATAGTTGAGACACATACACAAATAGATTTAACAACCATTCTATCATTCGAAATTGACTAAGATCTTGTAACATTTTTCTGCATATTTTCGAATTGGTGTTGATCCTTACGTGTTCCGTGTTGTGTTTATACTTATGAATGGAAAGTTGTCGTGAACCGTATCTTCTCTTACCTATCTGATTGATTGTTTCGATATATGGTTGTATCTCACCTTTCATGCATATATTTTGACTTATCTATTTGAGATTGATTGGTCCATGTCAATTTTGCCTAATTATCTATTACCTATTTCGTCATAACTTATCGAACCTGACACTTATCTATTTTCTGCTTCGACATAACTTCTCGATTTGATCGTTTATCTTTTATCTCAAATTTATTATAATTTGTTATTATATTATTATCAAATATACGAGGATTTTGCTGGACTTAATTATTACGCATTATCGCACTATCTGATATGGTTGAACCTGCTCAGGATATTTTCTGATTTGTATTCTGGCTCATGAGGTGTCACTTTCTAGTATCTCTAGTGTCTAACTGTTATTACTGTTGTTGAAGAAAGTTGTTTTCATATTGCACGTTTTTTTTTCTCATTAAAAATGTTTTTTTTTCAGCAGAATGTCTTGGTGTCAATCTCTCCGAAGTGACGAATTAAGCTCTAGAATCAGTTTTTCAAAATTTATTTCACATCTTTTCCTGGTCAGTTTTTTTTTATTGCAAGTTGAGTACTTTGCCAGATTCTCTAACGATCTTTCAGAAAAAAAAATTAAATATTTTTTTTTTAGGGGTAATGGGTGTGTGTAACGGTTTAAAAGTACATTTTAACAATAATATAAACGAAGTAGTAGTTAAACACTTCAGTAGGTCAATTTTTACTTGACACATATCGAACTCTGTGTTCTCGATACTGTTGCGCAATCGCGTCTGACGAAGGTGCGCCTGAGAGTTCCTTCGTTCGACTTCCTTCTTTCTTTTCTGGCAGAGTTTTCAAGGTGCAAAGATCGATTTTATATTAACGATCAATATCGATTAATTGAGTTTGGTATTCTCATTGATTTTGAGAAGTTGTTACCTGTGTGCTCTAATATTAAGTATTAGGGGTAAGTACTTTTAATTTAACTGTTCTGAATGACCTAATATATCAATTTTATTTGCTTTTTCCGATATTTCGTCACATGTAGGAACGCCATTTTGAGAGATTGTGGCCAGGAGGTTTTGCGACTCAAATAGTTTATCTGTTCATATCTTATTGATCTTCAAGTGGATTATTTTCCAGTCTATATATTTTTCTTAGTTGAATTTTGTCATTGTTCATTCTCTTAAAATTTTGGAAGATAGACTGGAGGGTAAAGCCAACACGAATGAACATGTGGTAATTTTGTTCGAATTTTCTAGCACTTTCCCTGGAATCTAACTTCCCGGAACCTGACTTTTCCTGGAATTTCACTTCCTGGAAACTGACTTCCTGGAATCTAACTTTTTGGAACCTTACTCTCTGGGTTCTCATCTTTTGGATACCGAGTACCTGTTCACCTGATTTATAACCATTATCTACCAAGGACATACCAACTTGCGTAACTACCTGCAATTCCACCTGTGATACCGAGCAGTTCAAGAGTACAAACCAAAATTGGATTAAAAAGGCCTACGACCTGAGATCTTCGACCACCAATACACATGCTCTAGTCGACCGTTAGATAAGTGTTACTTTCCTTGTATTTCTATAATCTGAGCTCAGAAATTGTTTGTAAAAATGTGTAGATATTTGTGAAAGATTAATATATTGGATTGGTTAGTAATCCAGTCTTTCAGTTTCCTCTCCATGCAAATAGGTTGAGTGAGTTCAAGGTTTAAATATAACAATCATATCTTTTTATTGTTATAACCTCATCGTTACTATTTGGAGCTGTAATACCAAAAACAGCCATGTCGCTGCCTTTCGTGACATACTTGCAAACATATTTAATAGATTTTACCGAATAACAGTACTCAACATTGCAATGTGCCTTGAATGTTTTTGACAGCAGCGGCGAATATGGAACAACCCAGGTGTTGTTGACTACAACATCCTTATTCTTAACTTTCAACGCTATTGTTCTACCGCCATCATCAACATAAAGACGAGGTTACAGGGGGTAACCATCATTACCTGTTATTGTCTCTTCCAATGAAGCACATGGATAACGCTTGGAGCATTTGTTGTCGATCATACATGGTGATTCACGATTGTGTTCACCACACGGTCCATGTATCATGTTTTTTATCACTATTTCATGCAATTCTGGATCTACATCTGGATCAGGAATTTCTGCACTGATGATTGAGTCGAATACATTGGGTCTGCTTTTTTCAGCCACCCACAGGAGAATGTGAGCATGAGTCAACCCTTCGAACCATTTTGGGTTGCACGTGAAAGTAATAAACAAATTTGGTCGACCATATTGAAGCACTTAAGTCATAGCATCTTGCGCATATTCGTGCATGTGCCTGGGGCTTCCCACAGATGTTGCTGGTAAAATAGTAAGTCGACCGACATTATTTCCATTTCTATCGGCGTTCATGGCATCGCGCAAAGGAATATAATCTTCTGAACGCAACTTTCTCTGATTCAAACGTATATATGTTAGACCGTCCATTTCAATTTTGACATACAAATCAACGGCGAATTGATGGAACAACGATATGCATAAAAATTCATCGAGCTGACCTTCTTGTTTGTTTCCTGACCTGTAAGAGAATAATCAACATTAATGAGGAATTGAAACATAGAATTTTTGAAACAATATTACTCTGACGAACTGGTGGTAAAAGCTACGAAAACGTAGTAGAAAATAATAAATGGTGCACAAATCTAAGGAACTTATTCTCTGAAGATATCTTATTGAAATGCATTCTTACTATATTCTTCCATAATATAATTTATCAATACTCACCAGTCGCTGGGTTCACCCCAGCAGAATATTAGTGATCACTGATACGTCTGAGGTTGCCACCATCACGTCGTTGAAAAACAATGTCGCGAGACTCCATATTTTCTCTAACTACCACAATAGCAACTTCATTTAACGTTGGTGCATTGAAACGTCTGCCATGTTCTCCTGCTGGCCTTTTATCTGCTCTGATCACTAAGTTATGTTTGATGGCATTATTTCTAAGGCTGTTTAGAACAATTGTACCAATTGATTATTTTCATGCAAAAGTTATTGCAATTGCACGATGATTTCTTGTCTTGCTGCACGATTGATGGCACAACGTTGATTCATTTCATCCTCAGAATTTCTAAGGAAATAAATCTGGAGGAACTTGTATTCACCATTAACTGGTGGTAACAATGATCCTGCACGATGGTGAATTTGTTCTAGAATCCAGTGAAAAAAATAAGAAAAGTTTTGTTAATGAGTGTTAACAGTATTTTCATGTTTGCAAGTAATGTTATAATCAATGTGTAATATGCTTGTTTGATATAGAAAATGAAATACCTTAAAAGTTGGGTTGGAACCTCGTTCCTCAATTATGTTTGAACCAAAAGATGTCATTTGGAACACACTATTGTAATGCTGAATATTCTGCAAAAAATGTATTGATAGAGGTTCTTGGCTTGAAAGTAACGAATTCACAGGTTCTGGTGGCGTTGTCAGTTGTGGCAATTATATTGCCCGCATAATCGACTGTGGGATCATATCATATATTATATTTTCTTGTACCTCGCCTGAGATCGATAGTATGGATTCATCGGAAGCTGAGACAGATCTTGCTTGAGAGCCTCTCATTCTGTTGTCCAATCGCTGATTTGAAAGTCGTCTTGCATTACGCGTCCGCCGACCAATATTTGGACGCCTCATTGATGGCATTTTTATAAATGATAATGAGTAACACAAACACACAACACAACGATTGATATCAAGCACAATGCTATTAATCACTTTCAAGAAATACGTTCCACTGAAAATAACAAATAGCACAGGTGGTTTGTTTATATAAATGCAGATTGAAGTAACCGTAACCTAACAACCTAAGTGTCGAACGTCGAAGTGTCAAAGTAATCTATGTATGATTGCTCGCTTTGTCGAATACTTCATACTTACGTTTAATAGAGTTCTATGGTTGGAGGAAAAAGGAAGGCTTCGTTCTTTTTTCCGTGCATTTTTTTCGGGAATATTCCGTTATACAAACCTTGACCTGAGAATGATGAACACAACAAAAAAAAAAATTATCCAATTCGGTGCAGTCTTTTGAACGTAGTGCTTGTTCAAAATATCGATAGACCATAGATCCTTTTTTATTTATATAGATGTGCCGGTTTCACAAAACTTTGATTGCCAGATCAAGGGCTTGATTGTCAGTCAACAGTAAATTCTGTGCTCGATTCAAGTTCATTTTCAACCCAACCATCGAATGCAAACCTTAATCAACGAGTTAATCAGAGGCCAATAGTTTTGTGAAACCGACGGTCAGACACATATTTTTCAGTAATCACTTTCACCCTACTTCAAACGGTTTCCTAGTTATTTACTCGCCGATTCATGAAACTACTATGAAGAATGCGGATAAAGTTCAGTTCTTATATGTCATTTTAAGAATCTTCAATCATTTTAGAATATTTAATTATTTCTTATGATTTCTTTCAATTGTTGGAGAAAATTTAACGGTGAATATTATAAAATCGGATGAAATACGGGAAATAACCTTATTTTTATGGACTCACCCCTGATCTAGTATATGCCGTAAGCAAAGCTGCGCCATGTTTATCCAGACCATCGAATAGACAGTAATATTTATTTATTTCGCAAAGACCTAATATAGCTTTATAAGGTCTTTGGTATTTTGTGATCAGACCACAGACTTGGAGGCTATGTCTTCATGTCTATGGACCCGACTTTCCATAGAATTCAAGAGTTCAATTAATGTATGTAGGTAAGTTGCCTAATTTCATATAACTCCTTCATAATTTTTACGAAAATAATAAGAATAATCATGGATTTATCAATTTGAATATGGGCGAGTGTGATTTTTAGTATAATCTTATGGTGAAATGAAATTGTATATTGCATGAATATCAACGTGCAGATCAGCATTTTAATAGTCCATTGTAGTGTTTTTTTTATAATAATATAGTAAAAAGCAGCAAATCATAAGAATTAAGTGGATAAATGATTTTTTCCAATCACGTTTCTTTGAATTACCAACATTGGATTGGCTATCGTGTAGAGTAGATCACCATTAGAGTGGTGAATTTGCAAAGAAAGTGAAGGAGTATACTAGCACATTGAGGAATCTTTAAATGCTCATAACTTTTTACCTTAGCCGAATCTGGATGAATGGGAAAAATAGTGTTTCATTTGATGAGAGGGTTGAAATAAATGTACAACTTAAAGACTGACTCTGTATAGTCCTTACAAAATACTGCATGAAATTCTGTTTTTATTTTATGAGAATTTCAATGCATTATAAAGACGATGATAAGTTATATAGGCACGTGGGCATTTGGCCAAGAAACAAGTTAACTACTTCTAATATCTTGAAATTAATACAATCAGTTATCAAAAAACCTGGATCATGAAACAGAAAAGTCCAGCGAAACCTACATTTTAGTGACGTGATAATACGTCTAGGATGATATCATAACATGTCGTTTTCAGAATTTTAGGCAGAGATAATTCCCCATTATTTCAGACTTTTCCAAATTTTTTACTTAATCGATTTCTCCTCGAGCTAATCTTATCTAAGTGGAAAAAATGGCAGACTAATTCCCCTAACACATACAGATTTGGAAGCAAATGGTTTTATAATGACCATAGGCGGCCACTGTAAATGCAACTGTTTCGTGTACCATCTCGAGTTACAGGGTTCATTCTACATAATCCAACGTGATTTATGACTTTATTTAAGAGGAAGTTTCCAGGAAAGCAAATTGTTGCGATCTTACCGTATGGTTCTCAAGAAAAGTAGTTACATTAAGCGATCAGTTTGAAAATCCTTATTTATTTTAAATGTTTTTTAGGTTATGTTGTAAGTGATATTGGCTCAGTGAGCACGTGAAGATGAGCACATATTTTCATTCTCTAGATCATTAAAGTTTCAAGAAAAATCTTGAAACAATGAACTCTTGATTCTCGCGGCCAAACTCTTAATACAATAATGTGAAAGCATTTACATGAGCGAGGCGTCAATGATGTTTATTCAATTGAAAACATGTATTATTTAGGAGCTCACTGTGAAGATCCTTTTTTATCCATCCATCGGAAAAACAAAGGTCATTTAGAAATCAGTTTTTCTTCAGGTATAAACCAGAAGTATAGCACGTTACTGACCTCAAACTAAATATGGAAAATTTAAAACAGTGTTTTGAAGTGAGCGTAGTTCACCTGGAAGCTTAACACCGGTAAAAGTAGGTTTCATGCTGTCATCCAGCAAATAAGGTGTTCATGTACGATTCAATCAGTTTGGAGTAAATTTCAGTGTTTTATCAACATACCATTCATTGCATTCGTGGTAAAGTTAACTATGACGAGCGCTCTCTCGCTCAGCTCTTACCTAAGACACGCGCGCGCTACTTCATTCTATGCGTCTTAAGAACCCTGTACTATCTGCTTGTAACACCGCAGGGGACGCTAGAGCTTCCGTTCTACCCAGTAGATCCTATCAAGACATTTTCCCCTTTTTAATTACGACCTTCTGGCCTACTCTTTTGTGATACGCACAAAGCATGTCCGCTTTAGTAGGCATGAAATGGCCTAGTTCAAGCAGGTCCTGACAAATTTCCTCATACTGAGCCGAAACGAAAGGTGGCAGTCCAAAAAAGGTTGGAGTTATTTTGCAAACCTTCAAAAGCTTCGAAACTATGATTTTGGGTGATTTTCAATGAAGAAATCATACTGATATTTGCTTTTTTCGGTTTTGCCATATTTGTGTTTTTTAAGTGAATCTGTGAAATATAGACCATCGAAAAGCCAAATCTGAGCTTCTTCATGAGAAAATTGCATTATATAAGGAAATTTAGGCAATCAAAATTAAAATTGTATGATTAATTCTTGAAAAAATTTCACAATCAACCAACAGAATTTGCCGAATAAAACTAAGTATTTGATCCATTAACGATCCATGCTCGAACTATCCTGGTACCTTGTTAGTTTCGAACCGCTGATCGGCCGGCCGAAATTAAATAATTTCTTTGTGGAATTCATCATCAGTGAGTACTACAGAGAGTGCATTTCGGGAAAAAATTCGAAATTTGCAGACATTTCGACCAAATGATAGCACGCCGCTTCATAAAAATGCGAAAAAAAAACAAACCTTGAATTCCAACATGAACAATACAGTAGTTTCGTGTGAATTGCACTGACTTTTTATTTTTTAGAACTTTCCGAAGGTTTCTAAGAATATGCAAAAGAAGTCACACTCCGCTTCAAATCCACGTTAGATATTTCTGTATAATTCGATAATCTCGATTATTCGATTATCAAGAGAATTTCCATTCTACATATCGATAGAGTTAATCCTTTCGATTTTTATGCAACCTCGGATGACTATACACAAATTCGAATCGTTAATGGATCCACCTGCTTCTGATCGTTCCAATACTCTGGAAAAACCACGCATAACAAACAAAAACGAAAATAAGACTCTCGCATGGCCGTGTGGCATCCATAGGAATCCTAATTTTCTGCCATTGTGGGGGGGATGATTGATCGTTTCCGGTATCATCGGAAACGACGCGGCGCGCTTTACAAACGCACTAAATTCCACACGTGTACTCGGAGTTTTGTTCCAGATACACACAGCCTTCATTTCCCCACTCCTGCCTTCACCTTGTTTTGTCAGAGAGTTACGAGCAAAATTAGACCAAATTCTCATCGTGCCGAGGGGACCAAGCCCCGTCAAAGTGTAATTAATAATATATCGCGCCCTTGTTACCGAGTATGAGTCGCGAAACGCAAATTATGAATTTATAAATTTATTCCGGGGCTCGAGATTGCCCCATTGATATGAGAACATGGGGTTTATTTACGATACAGTTGTAGTTTAGTTTCACAAAACTTTGTCGAAGGAAACTTAGAGGACATTCCCGAATTCAGAGCAATATATAATTGCATCCCAGGATATTTTAAAACTAGGAGATATATATTATATAATAAAGCTGATAGAATATGAGGGAAATCAGTTTGAAAATAAACAGGAAATAGCAAATATATTTAATAATTACTACCGTAGTATAGGTCAAATATATGCCGATAAAATCGAATGTTGGCAAGAATATAAGGATGCTGATGCGAGCCAATTTAATTCATTCTTCTTGGCCCCAGTAGACTCTTTAGAAGTACAGGAAATTATAGAGCATCTCAAGTCCGGGAAGGCTGCAGGTCACGACTCAATAAAATCTGAAATGTTAAAAGAAGTTGAATCACAAATATCGATACCACTTGCTTATTTGATAAACCAATGTTTCGAAATTGAATGCTTTGTAGCGAGCGCCCTCTTTCAGCTCTTACTTAAGTCGCGCGCGCAGTACCATCTTGCGTCTTAAGTACCCTACGTTATCTGCCTGTAACGCTTGGCCAACATCATCGGTCAACGTACAGGGGGCGTTAGCGCGCACGCTGTCCCGGTTGGATCCTCTCAAGATCTCGGATATACGCTCATCCCCGACGGTCTGGTACACTCCCTTGTGTTCCTCACGAGGGGTGTCCACTCACGTAGGCATGTAAAAGGCTTAGTTTGGTGCATGCCCTGACGAGTTCCCCCAAACTAAGCCGGGAAGAAACGTGACACTTCCCCAAAGAGGTTGAAGCTACCTCGCAAACCTTCAAAAGCTTCAGTGGTGACCCCGACGCGATTCATTTCAACGACGGTGTCACAGTTTCTGTCCCTTCGCGATCATCTTCGCTTCCAGTGAGAACCTCGCTTGTCACTGTGTGATCCTATCCGTTCCTCTCTCGGCGATGGTTCGGCAACCATCCCGAGGATGTTCCACATCGCCACTTCGCTCTCGTGCTGCAACACGCTGCTCAAAGATGTGTTCACTAATGCACCCAGCTCACTGCACGATATCGAGTGGTATAGGAACTCATAAGTGGCGCAGCGTTTCTCAATCCGGGTTTCTCACATTTCAAAGGCACACAACTGCTCCGCATCACGGCCGCACTTGTGGGAAAGCTTCTGGTCAATACGGCGATGACTACATTCCGTCAAAAGCTGACCTCTAAATCGGTCACACTCCTCGAACGACGAGGCAGAGCGCTCTAGCACACAGTCTACACGGCTCATCACAAAACGGTTTGGTCAACTGCGCATCAAACGCCGTAGACTCGTGCTCAACAGCGCAGCAATGGCACAACGGCTCGCTCACAGCCGCGTTTCAGAGGAGAACACCTTTTCGGTCTCGGTCACACTCCTCCAGATACATCTTTCTGGTATCGCTTTCACTGGAAGGGGAGTCCTGTAGCGAGCGCCCTCTTTCAGCTCTTACTTAAGTCGCGCGCGCAGTACCATCTTGCGTCTTAAGTACCCTACGTTATCTGCCTGTAACGCTTGGCCAACATCATCGGTCAACGTACAGGGGGCGCTAGCGCTCACGCTGTCCCGGTTGGATCCTCTCAAGATCTCGGATATACGCTCATCCCCGACGGTCTGGTACACTCCCTTGTGTTCCTCACAAGGGGTGTCCACTCACGTAGGCATGTAAACGGCTTAGTTTGGTGCATGCCCTGACGAGTTCCCCCAAACTAAGCCGGGACGAAACGTGACACTTCCCCAAAGAGGTTGAAGCTACCTCGCAAACCTTCAAAAGCTTCAGCTTTCTAGATGAATTGCAACTAGGTATTATTAGACCACTTCACAAGAGCGGAGATTGCTCTCAAGTGACGAACTATAGACCTATCTCTCTTATTTCGAACTCGGCAAAAATTGTTGAGAAGGCTTTGAAAACACGTATAGTTAAATATACGAAAAAGTATCACCGATGAAAAACAATATGGATTTACTGAAGGTAGGTCAACAGAGGATGCAATACGAGAGTTATCAGGAAGATTGTACGAATGCTTAGATAAAAAAATTCCTTCACTCTGCATATTTGTGGATTTGTGAAAGGCATTTGATACGGTTTGCCATATGCGTTTGCGGAAAAAAAAACTTCGGATTCAGGGAACCGATTTATAACTTACTGAAAAGTTATTTATCTAAAAGAAATCAAGTCGTAGAAATTGGAGGATACAGAAGTTCAGATCGTATTATTACATATGGAGTGCCGCAGGGTACAGTGCTGGGACCTATTTTGTTCCTTATTTACAAAAACAGTCTGCTCAAGATAAAAGAAACTGAAGACGCAATTTGTTTTGCCGATGACGTGGTTCTTCAATATAAAGGAAATTCATGGGGAGAATTGAAGGAGAAAGCTCAAAGAAGTTTTTCAGGAATAAAAAAATGGTTCAAAAACAATGAACTCACACTAAATCTTGATATAAGACGAAATACAGTTCGTACACTTCCAATTTGCCAACTTTAGGAGATCTTTCAATTGATAATGAGACATCAATAACGCAAACAAAAAATATTAAATATTTGGGAATCACAATTGATCAGCGATTGAAATGGGACGCACTCATGAAGAACCTTGTGAACAAGATAAGAGGTTTGCTTTTCAAATTCAAATATGTCCGAAATCATATGAACACTACAAAATACTTGACAATATTCTACAAGGCCTTGGTTGAGTCGCAAATAAGTTATAGTATAGTTGGATGGAGTGGTTCTTACCAAAATCACGTGAAACCTTCGGAGGTTATTCAAAAATGGATGTTGAAAATAATTCATCAGAAAAAGCATAATTTTCCAAGTCAACAATTATTTGAGTTGGCAAATGTGCAGGACGTGAAACAAATATACGCCACAAAAATTCTTTTGAATATCGCTTCACGTAAAATATCTTTCAGTACTTTGCAACATAATTATGCAACCAGAGGAGAAAATACTTACCAATCATCAAGATGCCACGAGAGTATCGGACAAAGAAGTCATATCTATTTCGCACCAAAACTTTTTAACTTGATTCCCCCGGACATCTGAAAAATATAAAAATATAAAAACGTTCAAAAAGAAAATAAAGACTTGGTTAAATCATGAATGAAGAGAAACGATCAATTATTTGATAAATTAAAAAAACGAAAGAAAATTTGTAATTTAATATAGCTTCCCCATTACCAGGATTTTTGCAATGGATTTATCATGAAATGGAAATAAATGAGTACCAATGAGTTCTACTTACTAGATTTTTGACATTGTACAGCCCGATTGTGTCGTAAACTCGCTCGATTTGATTCATTCATTACTTTCTTCACATATTTCTGTGGATTTATGGTTGTCCATATGCTAATTTTTTTTTTCATTATAGAACATATTTTAGAATGGAAATGGTTTCACGGAGAAGAAAGAGCTCCAGTTTTAATAAATAACATAATCACAAGGACGAATATCCGTCGATAAATCAACAAATATTCTCCCTTGATCAGAGCCAATCAACCAAAATACCTACACCGAAGAAGCGGATCCAAGTAGAATGACTACAGCTGTTTCACAATTGTTATTGATCGTCAGGTCAACTTAACTTGGATAAACCGCAGAGAGATCTCTCGAAACTTGTTACCTTTCAGAAGGACCGCTGCAGTATAACAACGTACAGCGCGCCATCTGCCAGGAGCATCTTGCGAGTCTAACCTTCGAGTGCAGAATACTTTGATCGATGTGTATGACGTTCATCCTTTTGTCGCATCAGGTCGCTGTAACTACGATATTGCAGTTTTACAAAAAACCGTCACGACATTGGAAACACTCGGAACGAAAACGTCCAACATCTAACAAAGATAGGAATTGGTTTCACGGAGAAGAAAGAGCTCCACTATTGCAGTTACAGCGACCTGATGCGACAAAAGGATGAACGTCATACACATCGATCGAAGTATTCTGCACTCGAAGGTGAGACTCGCAAGATGCTCCTGGCAGATGGCGCGCTGTACGTTGTTATACTGCAGCGGTCCTTCTGAAAGGTAACAAGTATCGAGAGATCTCTCTGCGATTTATCCAAGTTAAGTTGACCTGACGATCAATAACAATTGTCAAACACCTGTAGTCATTCTACTTGGATCCGCTTCTTCGGTGTAGGTGTTTTGGTTGATTGGATGATTAGCTCTGATCAAGGGGGAATATTTGTTGAATTATCGACGGATATTCGTCCATGTGATTATGTTATATATTTTAGAATTATACATTGATTTAAATATCGCGTACAGATTATAATATTATTATATATCTCTGTGATGAATGTGTTTATTGACCGAAATAAACTTTTTTATTATTATCATTATTATTATTATTATTATTATTATTATTATTATTATTATTATTATTATTATTATTATTATTATTATTATTATTATTATTATTATTATTATTATCATAGTGTGTCGGAACAACAAGTTTTTCCTGCAGTTTTCGAACCAACACCGAATCGTTGAGAACACGGCATCACAGGTTGAAACTTGGATTTCATGGAGCTGATCACAGGATCTGATTGTTCTTGGCAAAATGTCGATCGAAAAAGCCGCTTTGTGCACACGTGCACTAAATTCCACACGTGTACTCAAAGTTCTGTTCCAAATACCCAAGCGAACTCTGGCTGTCGATGCGTTTTGTCATTGGGTTACTAGAAGAAGAATACCAAATTGTCATCGTGTCTTGGGGACCAAGCACCTCCAAAGTGTAATTTAATTAAGAGTATATGCGCCGTTGCTTCGTGTATGCGTCATGAAACGAAAATTGTGAATTTACAAATTAATTTTCGGCGTCGAGATTGCCGTATTGATATGAAAGTATGAGGTTTATTTACGATAAAGTTTCACCACATTGTCCAAGGATACTTACGCAGATAATGCAAAGCAACATTTTATCGGATTTTAGAATATTGTATAACCAGGGCCTATCGGCTGGCCATGAACAGTAACTTTGAAACTCGATATTTGTGAGGTGGTGTTTGGACCGTAATAATGAAGGTCTAATTCGTGAATGCATGAAATCCACCCAATGCTTCGGCAGATATACCCATTCGAAATTTAATTTTCCCAATATTTTCAAAAATTCAGATTAGATTGTATTGAAATCCAGTACTTCATCGAAGAATGACACCTCGAAGGTTTATACAGAATTTCGTAAGGATAATATGACCAGAAGATCGCAAAATATCGAATATTTAAAAAAAAGTTCGAATTTTTTTTTCAAATTGTTCTAATTACGAACATCACAAAATTCTGCACAAATTTGTCTATCAGCATTTTCAATCCAGCTCCCAAGTTTCACCTTGATTGAATTAGTATTTTTCGAGTTATTCCGGAAAAACAACATTATTGAGAAAAAAAAAGGAAATTTTACATATTTTTTTCCAATATTTCCACAAACTATGATCGCATCAGAATCAAATACATGTACACTGCTAAAAAATATGTTTTAGATGTAAAACAAAATTTTTTGAGTTGATATATTTCATCTACCTGTCAAGTATTGAATTCAATCGCTCGAGTAGTTCCAGAAATATCAGGAAATCAACCTCAAAAGTACAAATGACTTTTACTCTGAAATCATTCGATCGATTTATCCCGTTAGATTTCAGTCGCCGCATGCCAATACGCGGCCTAATCTGAAAGTTTCAAGTCGCTAACTTGCTTCATTCGACATTTATCGTGTCGCCGGCCGCACACAATCGATTTTGACACCGGATTCATCATCGGCGAGTCCAACCTAGTCGTCAGAGACCATTGTCGGGAAAATTTCGAGAACTACGACATTTCGACATTTCCCCAGAACAAAAATAGACTAATCTGGCACACCCTCCTTATTGAATCAGTAAGATCCTTCTAAAAAAGAAAAAACACTTCCATTATATTTTCGAAGCAGCATGAGGGATGTGATTTACAAATGATGTGCTGTGCAGCAGTAATATTTTTTCCTACAAAAGACCCTCTTTAGGAAAATTATTATTTACTCTCATAAAACACAGCGTCTCTCCAAAATATTTCATGTAAAACTAAGAAGAAATAGTTCACATGAGTAAACTGGGAGAACGAATTGAAAATGTGTGAAATTATATCAACAACGTCCGAAAAAGTCTGCAAGTTGCAAATATACTACGGTTCCAAGAAAACAGTTAGCAATTTTTCACTGCTTTTGTGTTGTCATGTAGAGAACATTGTGATCAATTAATAAATCACAAGGACAAATATCCGTCGATAAATCAACAAATATTCTCCCTTGATCAGAGCTAATCAACCAAAACACATACACCGAAGAAGCGGATCCAAGGAGAATGACTTCAGCTGTTTCAAAGTTGTTACTGATCTTCAGGTCAACATACCTTGGATAAAACCGCAGAGGGAATCTCGATACTTGTCGCCTTTCAGATGGACCGCTTCAGTTTAACAATGTACTGCGCGTCATCTTCTGGGGCATCTTGTGAATCCCATCTTCGAGTTTCTATATTTATTATGATCAATATTCCCCACAATTTCGACGTGAAATTTTCGGGACACCTGTGGAGACGTTTTTCGAAACGGGCGTCTTTCCATTCCAGATATTTGTGTCAGGATCTCTTCAAGGAATACAAATTCAAATATCAACATGAGTGCAGAATTCAATACCTATCTGGAATTTTCGATTTCTTCTCATTACACCAGATTACTCGAACTGATTCCTGTGTCCCACAAACATCCCAATGTGATGCTTAAGAGATATACTCCCGCTCGTTGCTTCTCCGACTATTTTCGCGACCATATATCAAGTTGTGGGATAGCATTTCTTGGGCCTATGAAAGTGTCATCGTATCTTATCCCAGGAAGTCAGCCGCTCTTGGTTCCTACAGTCTTGGAGAGGTCTTAAAGGCAGGGGCGTAGATTTCCTGCCATTTACAGCGGGGTCCAAATTGCTCACTCCTCCTCACCTCGCAATTCAGGGATCTGGCCGACCCGAATTAACTGGAATATATGGGACTATTTGCAGCTTGTCTTTCAGATTTCGAAGGTTATATTGCCTGAATTGGATTCCGTTCTGTTTGTATCCCCAACAGTTTCTCACGGAAGTTATTGTCTCGGTTCCGCAACGTTTTCCTTGATTTCCCGGTTTGCTTTCACTCGATGTGCAAAACAAGCGATCTGTAAGAATTTTATTATCCATTTGACAAAGATTTCAATAACGACATAAGTGTGCACTAGAGTGCTTCTAAATAAATTCCGTGATAGGAATCTTCGATGAAGAGCAATTCAAAAAACTTCTTTATTTCGAAATTCCATTGTGAACATTGTGGTCAACAAATATAGGATATTGATAGATATTCAATGGTCATGAATGATAGCTTCCATTGAACTAGCTTTCATTCTGCGTCTAGGAAACTATCAAAACTGAAACTATTGCTGAGTCCTCAGTTCATAAAGTCAGAGAGCTCATGATGCATTTCTCAAGAATTCTTCCATTCAAGTTGAGTAATGGTATATACAGGCTAGGTGAGGGTGTACTAGAGTATCATTTTAACCTACCTGGGAACATTAGGTACTTTGAATACAAGTTGCAGAAAAAATTTGGGTAAAACAAGAATGAATTGACAATTTAATACCTGAAGAGTAAAGGAAACAATGATAAAAACCATTTTGGAGTAGGCTACATTGAACGGAATAACCCCAAATTTGCATTCCTAAGGGAATAAAAATGAGTGCTTCCTTCAGGACCCGAAAAGAACTATTCGACCATTAAGTTGCAATGGAGTAGGAAAATCGAGAAAGATTCTTCAATTCGTCTACTCTATGGCAAGTTTATTTACTGATAAGTTTTGTTTGGTCCCAAAGAAACACTTATTTTTGTTCCCTAAGAAAATGCGACTTTCGGTGGATTTTTAGTAAGTTTCCTCTTCTAGATTAGTTTTTCTCGTTTACTCTTTACTCTATGATAATTGAATTGGTGACTTTTTTGTTCGCCCTGAATCTTACACTCATTTTGACCCACATTTTATCGTATCTTTCTTATATGCTCAATACCTGGTTTACCCATGTAGGTCAGAAATAAAATCGACTGCATACTCATCTAATATATAAATATATATATACCATCATGAAAAACTTAATCAGTTCTCGGACTCGTCAGTAAAAATGAGTACATCTTAGAGTGTCTTGTATAAAATGTCAGGTATATCTGATCGCTGCTTTTGTATTGTTAGTCAATCCAATTTGAAAATAACGTGTTTTCTGAAGATTTTAGGATACGCATTTATTTGTATGCTTAGCTAGAAATTTCTCACGGAAATGCAGTCCTCATCTGTTGAAAGGTACTCACATGCATATTAACTATACACATATTATGTCGGAGGTGAGCAGGTTTTCTTTTCTTATCACATTAGTGCTAAAGTTCATCATTATGGCTGGTTTACTCCAGCTTTTTCACTTACTGCGAATTTTTACCAAACCTTCACATAGAGTTAATCAACCTAATTGGATATTCTGTTGTTGAAACCAAATTTTATCAAGGTATGAATCTCAACACATCAATTCTGAAAATCAGGTCATCATGTAGAAGTGTTTTCAAGTCAAACAATATTTAAACTTTACCTGGGCTGTTCACTCACCGTACCTTACTATTTTTTCGCAAGCGTCCACATTATCTGGAGGAATATGAAAATGATAACTCGTCTAGGAGAATATTTTTATCGAATCCATAAATTTTCGATCACTGAACGGAGTACTTTGTATCTGTATAAAACTCTATAATTCTCTTCCGATTGCTATAACAGGTATTCCCGATTATAATGCGTTTTGTAGTGCACTATTTATGTTTATATTGAATTGTGAGCCATATTCTATTGATGTATTCGTGGATTTTTGTAGAGCATGATGGTAGTTACACACTGATCATTTTCCTCAGTTTTTTCTCTGTTGGTTGTTAGTTTTCCTTTTAACTAGTTTGTATTTCATTATCGTTATTGCATGATGATTACTTTGAGAACAGAGGATGTTATTATTATTATTCTCGTTAATATTATTATTATCAATATTATTATTATTATCATTATCATTATTATTGGCCTCTTTTTGTGAGCTTCTGTAGAAAATTTTGTGGGATCTTCCAAATTGTCCTATGAATTTGATAATCCTGGATCTTTTGGAAATCCTTCTAAACATATTTCAGCTCAATATTCCAGGTAAAAGGGTCTTCCGACCAAAAAAACGAAGCACGTGAAGAATTCAAAAAAAAATGAGTTATCGTGCGGAATATAAAATGATGAATTTTACACATACCTTGTAAATGTAGGATTTGTGGTGAAATTCAAATATCGTCCCTCCATTCAGAATAATAATCTTTGAATGGAACACACTTTCTGTCTCTCAGAAATTTCCAACTAGATTAAACTGGAGAGCTCATGTCAATGCTGCGAATGAAAAAAACTACCATATTTCGAAAACACTTCTGTCAATTCGAAATTAGATCAAATGTGAATTCAGGTAATCTGAAAAACTGAACAAAGAAATGAGTAGTGTCTGAAGAGTTATTACGGAAGAAAAATTATTTGGATTTCTGTATTCATTTTTATTTTGTTCAATATGTCTACTCGAATTTTCACGAATTTCGGAAGATATTGAGAAACTGTTTCTACAGAGTGTTCGATATAGAATGTATGGTTAATTGGAACCAAATAAGCCGATTGAAGCCCCCATGCACCTTCCAAAAAGTATTATCAACGGTGAAACTGTTGAACAAATTTATTTCCTGATTTTTCATCATTTTTTGCTTGTTTTTTGAATTAGGCATCATGGTATCTAGTATTATTGGAATTGAAATCAATCTGAAAATTGACTGTCAAATTTCTATCTGTTTTTTTTGCAACAGTGTATTACTCGAAATGCCTTCTTTCCTTGCGAAGTTTACCAAAGAAATCGTTGAATTAATTTGAACAATGGTGTATACTATACCATAATCTTCATTTCACAAGATATTAGATTGGAATTTTGGATATTCATACTACAGAGACAAGGTATCTCTACCTCTTCCAGTTTAACTGGCAATTGAAGTAGCTGTTGATTTTCTCGCATGAACTGCTGCTTATTTTTGAATATTCGAATTATACTTTAGATTCTGAGTAGAAGTTCGCTGAAACAGAAAGGAATAAAAAAAATTTATTCGGAAAAAAAATTTTTCGACTGGAATTCTGTTTTTAATTTTATTTTTTTCTGATAGTATTCCACACAAAATGCATCAAAAAATTTGAATGAAAAAAATCATGCATCAGTTCATTGAAGATAATCCAAAGTTGAATCCGCTTCCGGTTCAACCGGAAATCGAGGACACACCTTTTGTATCAATGTCCAAAATATCGATCCGATATCTGAAAAAATGTAAATATTTCTGATGGTGAACCGGATTCCTGACACCCGGTATACTACAATAGCGTAATTGATAGACAATTAGGATCATTAATTAACCGCAATTACAACCGTGGGACAAGAAAACAGTTGCTCAAAAGTATACCTATATTCCCTTTTATTGACGTCTGAACGATACAACTGAGTGGTTAATGAATTCGAACTTTTAAGACCAAAAATAGAAAAAGGAAATTTTCACTAGTAATACCACTAGAGGTCAAATTATTTCCTGATTTAATTTGACCTCGTGTGGTATTCGGTAAGAAAATTCCACACCGAATGTGTTCATTTCCACCAACATCAATGTTCGTCTTAATCAAGTACTTGCAAAACATGAAAGGGTTTGTCGACTTGATTATTTAATTACCATGGCAACTCAGTGAAACTCTAAGCTAGAAATTATTTCTGTATTGAATTTGTCAGAAACAGCACGACGTAAAAAAATGTCTCGCTTCGGTCAAGAAAGTAAAGAAAATATTCGCCAGAATATTAAGCAGTTGACACGACAGCAGTTTAGCGAATACTCGGAAATCGAAGGCAAGTGTATGGAAACAATATATAAACTTTTGCGCAGAAAAAGCTTCTGAATTCGAAGGAGCGGGTATACCTGTGAAAGAACTGGCGCTTATTCTTGAAGACTATGCCTTCAACATGCGAGAAAAGATCTCCGAAGACTACAAGGAGAGTGTTATCAAAGTTCTATGGAACTCTACAGCTAACCAGTTGCAGGAATATTTCTTCCTAAGATATGGTCTCAAATTCAATCGATTCTCTGACATCGAATTTATCAACGCAAGAGCTGCTAAAAATGCTAAGCGTTGTAAGCTACAAATAGATCCAACCAAGAGGAAGGCAAGTTCATCTGCACTATCAGCAGTCGAATTGAAAAAATATTTTGTCATTATGAACGTAAAAAAATCCAGAATAATTCGCTGATGGGTACCCACGGGGAAAACAATTCCACTGAAGTCCATCCGTTACGATGGTGATCTGTCAGAAATACACGTTCTGATTGGTTAAAAATCACATGTGTGTAATTTTCTGAATAATCTGATTCATTTCATTCCTTCAAATTAAACATCCAATAGCGTCCCAAATACTGAACTACGAGCTCTGATAAGTGAAGTTGAATCAATCCGTTGGTACCAAGCACCCTGTTCATTTTCCTTCACTGGAATGATGTCTCCATAACTCCTTTTTCATTTCAGAAATAGACACCCTTATGAAGAAATATAACAAACAGCATAGCAAACAAAGCCATATAGCATCCCTAAAATAAAAAAAAAACGAAATAAATAACAATCATGAACCTTCCCATCCCCAAGAAAATCACAATCCTTCCCCTATAAGATAGACATGATTCTTGGCCCTGTGCGGCGTAGCCAGTTGCCATCAAGGACGGAAGTTTAACGGGATCTTGGGTTTTATACCTCTTCTCGGCAATTTTCTTGTAGACATAGATGTGTTTTCGGCAGGTTACAGTCTTGGGTAGAGTTACAATCAGATGAAAGTAGGGCTGCCTTCAAGCAGCGGTTTAGGCTTCATGTCGTGAAATTCTTCCGGTACATTCGGTTCAGATATTCATTTCGATGAAGGGGTCCCCTTGAAATTGTTTATTGTTCAAAATGTTATTCATTTCCGGATATACCTTGCTTCTTGTGTCATTCCAAGGAGTATACAGGTTGTTTCAGTTTTTGAGGTACTCAAAGGCGTCATTACTTGAATTCAAGCAAGTGTTGAAGTTTAAATATTTTCATCATGACGTCTATATTTGACTATAGGCTGATGTCTAGAAAACATATATCGTCATATGGGATATCACTGCCTTTGAAATCTACAGAGTAATATTTTTCTTGTAGCATTTTTTTATTTTTCTCCTCAGAACTCTTTCTGGTGCTTCATTATTAGATTACTGAGTATGAAGAAGATTTATTTACTATTTCTCATATCTTATACTGTTTTCAATAATAAGTTCCAGATCATCACTTACATGAAGTCATCAGCTTTTGCGCGTATGTTAAAATTTGTTACCGAAGCGCTTACCAAATCACCTGCAGTTATAGCAAGATTTGGAGCTCTTCCTTGAACATGGACTTCATGAAAATCTGCATTAAGTTTCAATCTATCATTATCCAATGGAAAAATAACTTTTATTGGCTACAAGATAACTTAAAATAAAAAAGGTATATATATAAAAAACCTAGAAAAGCACTGACGTGAGGTCAGAAGCTGAAACTTTTGAAGGGAATATCTGCGGAATCATTTGCTAGTTTTTACTAACTCGCCAATTCAGCATTCGTAATTAAACTCCAAAATTACTCTACAACTATCAAACTACTGAGTAGATTCTTTCGGGAGTTATTTTGTTCACTATCATTGGTTAGGCCAGCCGTATAAATACATTATCTTAAGGAAGAATCGATATAGGGAATATATTTGTAGGGTAGGTTTTCAGTTCAATTAAGAAGGTCGAATGTTTAAATGGTTTGAATTCGCCAATTATTGTTTGGATAGTTATAACCATTCAAAATTTTGGATCGAATTGCAATCAAGTACTGGATCGAAAATTATAGCTTGAGGTTTATGCACAATTTCGTGAGGACCATACGAAAAAAAATCTGCGTTTGGCAGGGTCAATACTTGTATAGAAGTGCGCTTCGGCATCGGAACAAGCGCGTAAAAGCTCCTGACCTCACCACGTCAGTGCTTTTCTAGGTTTTTTTTAATGCTCAAAGACCATTTTTGACTCAAAACTCCAAAATCACAAACAATGGGCAAAACGATAACTCTTTTGTTCCCTAGAACAAGCGCGAAATGAAAGAAAATAACCTTTTGCTCAATATGTTTCATTAAATTGAATGAATATCTGATCGAGTTGGGAGGTTGTTCAATATTGACTTCAATATCTCCCAAGACAAATATCCGATTGAGCTGAAATATGAAACACTGTTGTTAAGTAGTGACGATTTCAATAGTTTGCTCATGCACTACGAGGAATTACCGATACAACTCTTTGGGAATCGCCTCACGAAGCATGTGTGGAAC
This sequence comes from Myrrha octodecimguttata, assembly GCA_958510865.1. Classification (NCBI taxonomy): domain Eukaryota; kingdom Metazoa; phylum Arthropoda; class Insecta; order Coleoptera; family Coccinellidae; genus Myrrha; species Myrrha octodecimguttata. The sequence goes on from OY294057.1 coordinate 40,640,322, forward strand.
GTAGACTGTAGGATCCAATAAATGCTTCGAATATTCACTAGTGGATGCCGTGAACGGTCGATGTAAAGGAATATTCTGTACGTTTTATGTTTCGGAAAATCCGAAGAATACATATCTAGACTGAAACCTAGTGTTCGAGTTTTCGCTGTCGATAAGAGTAAAATTTCAACGAAATCGGAGATATGCTTTTTGAAATATATGAATTTCTAAAATGAATTTCCTGAATTTTCTATAGATTCATTCCTCAGGAAAATTGGGAAATATGATTGGCCTGAAATAAAGTACTCGGTTATGAAGTGGCGGTTTGGGGATTTCAGTGAAATTTAAATGAAATATGAACACTTTCGAAAAAAAAAAAAATTGTTTCAAATTTTTCTATTGATAATTCTTCATATTGCTATTGTACATCTACCAACCAAGTCTCATTTCGATCAGATGAATATCTTCCGAGTAATTGAAAAATCAAAATTTCAAATGACTGTAGCACAAAAACCATTCGGCAGATTTGGCCCATTAACGAACTGGACCGAGATAGTCAGGATCTTAACCAATTTCAGCTCAGAATTGGAAAACTACAGACATCGTGACGAAATGATATCGCGCTGTTCCCCAGAACAAGCGCGTAAAAAGGCCAGAAGTACCTACAGTCAACTTTTGATATCTTCCAAATCAACATTTCAGAAAACTTATTGAAATCATCTGAAAATAAGAGCAGATTAGTCTGGAAAATAGTTAACCAGGAAACTGCCAGGAATGTCCTGGCACTTTACAAGTATTTCTGGGTTTCAAGAGAAACAATTAAAACATTTGGTTCACGATTTATTCCCATTCAATTCATACGCAGATTCATCAATAAAATCATAATTCAGAATGCCTACAAAACTAATTCTTAAATGCACATCTGATTATCAGATGCCTGACGGTCAATCAATCCCGATATCGACGCTATACCTATATACAGGGATGTTCCCAAATACACAACATTTAGCTTCCTATAATTTTCAGAAACAAAAATTTAAAACCCAAGTCTTTCTGGCTGTCTCCTTAATCTCTTTGATCTTGGTGTAACATTTTTTCTACATTAACTGCGACAGGAGATTGGAAAAATTTATCTAATTCTGAATCTGTATCATCATTAAAAATATTTTCTTTTAAGCTACTATTTTCACTTTCGGGTTTATGCTTAATGCTAGTATCCTGGTTACTGCTTAAATTAATACTGCCATGTTCTAAAATCTGATTCAGATGCCGATGCCAGGTTTTTTCTAATTCTGGTATGAACACTAAGTAAGTTCTTGAGCCAATTCTTTTTTTTATTTTGCCTTTAATCCAATTCGTTTTGAGCCCACAGTAATCACGTACCAGCATTATATCATTCACATCAAACATCCTATTTCTCCTCCCGCTGTAAAACCTCTTTTGATTTTTTGTTTTTGTCGTACCTGAACATAAGTTCAGCTGGAGCTCTCAAGGTTGTACAATGTGGAAAACATCTATAGTCAAATAAAAAGTTATCTAATACAAAACTCAAATTACGATGATTCGAACTATTTTCGAGGGCCTTCAGAAGAAATATTTTAATGATTTTCACAGAACTCTCTGCTTGCCCATTCGAGGCCGGGTGATAAGGAGGACTATGTTCCAATTTCACACCGTTTTGTCTTAAGAAATTCTGGAACTCCAACAATGAAAAACATGTGGCATCATCAGAAACTAAAGTTAATGGAATTCCAACCATTTAGAATAAGAATCAACAATTACCAAAATATGTTTACCTTGAAAAAGACATAAATAGTCAATATGAATACGCTCCCATGGTCCTTTTGTATACTCCCAAAGTTCAAAAGAAGCCTTTGGAGGAGCATTTCTATGCTTCATACATGCATCACAAGTTCTCTCCGAATTCTCTTTATCCTGATTTAACTCAGGCCACCAAATATACGACCGTGCGATGCTTTTAATTTTTACCATACCCATATGGGACTTGTGCAATACTTTGAGCACTCCTGCCTGCAATTTCTCCGGAATTACAATTCTGTTGCCGTGCATTAAACAGTCACCTATCATATTTAGAGAATTTCTATTCAAATAATATTTCCTGAGCTCATTCGGCACAACCCTAGGCCAACGGCCTATTATGAATGTAAAAACTTTAAATATTATTGGATCGTTCAAAGTAAATCGTCCTACAACACTGCAATCGAAAGGAATTTCACAATTCTGTTGCAAGAAATTCAACACAAACGAATTATCTTTATCATCACCGATCTTACAGTCAATAGGTAAGCGAGAAAAACAATCAGCCGGATTATCCCGAGATTTCACAAATCGAATTTCATATTGTAAATTTAATAAAATCAGTGCCCATCGCTGCAATCTGTTAGCAGCATATGCAGGGATGCCCTTTTTCCTATCAAAAATTGTCACTAATGGCTTGTGATCCGTATGCAGAACAAATTTTTTACAATAAAGATATTGTATGAATTTTTTAACGCCAAAAATGATTTCAGCAGCCTCTCTTTCAACCTGTGAAAAGTTTGTTTCACTCTTTGACCAAGTTTTTGAGGCATATGCTATTGGTCTGAATGTACCCTCGATCTGATGCATTATAACTGCTCCTAGGCCATATTGAGAAGCGTCTACAAACAAGTGCACCTCCAATTTTGGATTATAATGGACGGGTACACTTTCAGAACTCAAAATCTCTTTTACTTTTTCGAAACTTTTTACGCAATATCTATCAAAATTCCACCTGGCATCTTTTTGCAGCAATCTATAAAGTGGCTTCAATAAAGTTGAAGCATTAGGTATGAAACGATTATAGTAATTTACAATTCCTAGAAACGATTTCAATTTAGTCCCTGTGTTGGGGACAGGGGCCTGTAATATTGCGTTGACTTTGCACTTGTGCAATCCATTTTTATCGATTAAGTACCCCACGTTTGTCACACTAGTTTTAAAAAACTGACGTTTACTCTTTTCTATGGTTACGCCACATTCAGACATTCTCCTACGCAAGATAAACAATTAATACATTTGGTTCACGATTTATTCCCATTCAATTCATACGCAGATACATCAATAAAATCATAGTTCAGAATGCCTACAAAACTATTTCTTAAATGCACATCTGTTTATCAGATGCCTGACAGTCAATCAAACCCGATATCGACGACTATACCTATATACAGGATGTTCCCAAATACACTACAGAGAGTCATGAAAAACAATCGGCCTACTTCAGTTGTTGATGGAGTTCTACTTTCTGAACCTATAAAAGTGGCTTATACATTTGCCGCATATTTCTCTACTATTGCTAGATTGAGTATTGAGTCAAAGTACGGCAGCACCTCATCATACCAATGCCGTATCTCTCTTTTTCTGACTGACACTTTTATTTTCACCTGGTGAATGGTCATGAGGTGATGCATGCATCGGTTCTATGAAAAATCAAAAATTTAGGGCCATTGCATAAGCTCAAACTTTAAAAGTTTATATCGCTGATCACTTAGCTCATCTAACTCTGGGATTTTTCCAGATATTTTAGAATGTCGTGCTGTGATACCAGTGCATAAAGGAAAGTATTTCCAGGATATATCGTTTTCTCCAAAGTTATTGAGAAAATATTTCTAAATCGTAGGATGAATTTTCTCAAAAAATTCAACCTTATTGTAGATGTTCAACATGGATTCAGTGCGGGACGTTCAACTGAGACGAATTTTTTATTATGTTCATACATCACGGGATAACGGCTTTCTGGTGGGTGGACTGTACTTTAATCTCTTGCGTGCCTTCGACTGCATATCACAGAAGTTTCTCGAGAGTAAGTTATACAGTTTGGATTTTAGGGTAGTATTTCTGTAGTGGTTGCTTGGTTTTGTCTCAAACCGTCGCATCTCTGTCAGAGTGCGTGATTCATGGTCAGATGAGCATAGAGTGGGTTTGGGTGTTCTACAGGGTTCAGTATTGGGTCTCTCCAGTTTATCCTTTTCATAAATTATATGGTTCACTACAGTCAGTGGGTGAACGATTATCATTTTTGTTGATGATATTTCATTCTCCATATTGGCAAAAAGTCTTTTCCAGCTTATTTGTTTATGTGAGCCGCTGGCAGGAAAATTCAATGAGTGGTGTCAGAATAACGCTATCGTTTTCAATATCGAGAAAACTGTCTTTGTTGAATTCGAACTGAGAGAAATTAGTCCTCTCGTTCTCAAAGAAGGTTATAACCTCCTGTTTTCTAGGGAATCTACAAAGCTTCTGGGTTTAGTGGTAATAAACTTCAGTCTCTTAACGCCATAGGACGTATGTGAGATAAGGGTCTTTCTTCCCCTGAAAGCATTGTCAAGAATGTACTATAGTTTGGTTCATAGCCACCACATTGCATACAATACCAAAGTAGCAATTTCATATTTTATAACTGTTGCAGAAACGTTTTCAGCCAAATGCTTATATAATATTTGTCCTCTCGGGAATGTTTCTAATGCGTTTAGACAATAACTATAAATACAAAATTGGCACATTTGATTAAACAATTTTGCGACCCTCGAGATTTTATAAAGCCTCTCGGGAAAGTTACAAGAAAAATATGAAGCAGCTTCAAAACTGTTTTATAGGAACTTCATAAGGTTTTTTACATGCCTGTTCTGAAATAAAAGAGTAATCTGGAATGTTATTTAAAAAATCGAAATACTTTTTAATGATTTCTTTCAGTTGCAAGAAACAATTCGGAATATGACAGTCGATGGGAAAATATTGAACGTCGCCTATCTCTACTCTTTAGCAGAAACCATTTTATTTATACGTTAATGCACTAAAAGAGTCATAGTTCCCGAAATGGGGAACGAAAATATTGATGCGAATTAAATTTCATTGTGAAATAAAGCATAATATTAGTATATCATAAACGCGATTCCTTTTTTCGAGCCTTTTCCATAAATAAATGAACAAAACATTAAAATGCTTCGTGGGTCTTATAATTTATTTTCATCGAAATATGAACCAATGTTTGCGAAACATCATTATCAAGCCAATTTTTTTCTTAGGTGATTCAAATATAAACACGGATGCAAATTTCAGTACTTTCAGAATTCGTCATTTTATATCATCATAAATACTGCCATCTTTAATGGCGTCATCTTATAAAATAGTTTCGTATCTTTATAAAGCTTTCTGTAATAATTTAGCTACTATACAACTGCTATGAAACATATTCAACACTATCGCCTTGGTGACTAATGGAAACATACACAGGGTCCCCAATTCGCAGCTATAACCTCTGTGACATATTTCTCAATTTCGCTTTGGCGAAAAATGCAGCTGATTTGATATAGAAAAAGTGTGGTTAGAATCAGAAGCTCTTTCTGACTTCTCATTCTCATATATTTCTCAAACTCCAGTGAATGGATATGCCTTACAAAACCAAGATTGAGTTCCAATTCCATTGATAGATTTTCACGAGAACTAGTTGATTCTTTCGTCGTAACCTCACTCAAAATTCGATACAGATAATATTTTATTATCGTCACGGCATTAATATGAGTTAATGATGACGAACACAACTGTTGTAGTAAAAGTGTGGTTAGATTGATTAGAAGTACCACCCATCATATTTTTTTCTCGACACTAGTTAGTGAATATGCTCGACGAAATCAAATACCTATAACTTTCAATTTCAGATATTGATTTTCATGAAATCTTTTAAGATGTTCATTATTTCGATATAACCTTACTCAAAATGCGATTCAGATAATATTTCATTATCGTCATGGAAAATAAAATAATAACAAACGCACTGTTAAAGGAAAAGTAGGGTTAGAAATATTTTTTCTCCATTAAGTAAGTGTACATGTCCAACGAAATCGGGAATAATTTTCAATTTCATTTATAGATTTTAAAGATATCGAATATTCAATCCAAATGCATTTCATATTCATGCGATCACGAAAAAATGAATTTTCTCCTAAAAGCATACTGTTAGTGAAAGTTATTTCATAAAACTATTATGTAACTTCATACAAAGTAAATTTGAAATTTTTTTTTAATGAATTTATACCGAAGGCAGGAATATCGTAGGAAAATGTTATGTTATGTTTTATAAGTTAGTTATAGTCCCCTTAAGAAATAGTATAGAAACAGTTTTATAAGATATTTTATAATTCGGCCATATCAACGTTTTCGTGATAAATTTATAAAATACTTGAGATGTCCACAACAGATTGAAATTTATTTAGCATCTATATAATGAATTGACATTCTAGAGAGTTCAATATAATACTTATAAAATGAATAATTCGAGAATCATCAGAATTATACGACAACTTTGCTGGTTGGGTATTATTGTTTTGGGCAGTTCAGTTGAGTTCAACCGTGTATTCATAGCTCAAAAACGTATCCTACGCACTATGTTTGATTGGAATCCTGGAGATTCCTGTATGAGCCTCTCTTCATTGAAAGTCAAATTCAGACTGCTCCATGTGTAGGTACATATATACACGTGCTTAATATATATGAACGAGAAGATAAGAGATGAAGCGAAACTGAAAAATTTTATGAAATTAACACAAGAAAATCGGAAACTATCTCTATACCAAGGCATAATACAAACAAGTACGAAACATCACTTCGATATCCGGGCATAGGATCATTCACGCACCTTCCTGGTACAAATTGAACTTTGAGTAGGGTTTCCGTAATGCAGAAAAAGTACTTTTGTTCCTGATAATTATGTATATAATTAGTTCGTATTTTCAATATTTTCCATTGATTTGTCCCATACTATATTTATACTTTTTTCCAGAATGAATAAATAAATAATTATTGTTAATGGGGTGATAGATTTCAATTCGAGCGGATCTTATTTTTGGAAGTATCAAAAAATTACATATTAAGTGACTAGATATATTTACGAAAGTGAGCCTTATCAAATATCGAGCATCCATGTTGTTTCTTCGGTAAACATAATAATTTTTGGAGAAATGAATTCGAAATGCCGATGTTTATAAATAGTTCCGACTCTTACTACGTAGGCCAAATTAGTGATCAACATTAGCCATCTAGTTGATAAATTTCATTATGATCAATTAATAATGTTAGAGTTATTCTGAATGAAACAACTATACTAACAAAATAACTGCCAAATTTAACGAAGGTTTTTTCCATATCTCCATGAATAAACATCCAATTACACTGAAATTCGGTATACTGTTGTTTTTGAAACACAAATTAATTTTCAACAAAAAGTTGAGCATAAAACATTTCTTCAAATGACATATAATTTCGAGCAAAGTTGCGTTTCAGTATTATGCAACTTATTGAGCAGTCTTAGATATCGAAGAAATATCCCTGAAAGTTCAAATTCATTATACTTCGGAAGCGTTTGGCCGATATAGCTCATCAGCAAACCAAACCTGGAAATTTAGAAAAATATCGTGTCAACAGACCAGACAGCCAGCGGAATCTGATTCTTCATCAGTGAGCCCAAACTTATCGTTTGATACCATTTTCCGTGAAAAATTCAAATTGCAGACATTTGGACAGTTTTCTAGAAGATGTAAGCAAAACTAATATCTATTCACTGTTGAAGGATGTTCCTCAGAACTAAAAGCATTTTTTTTCATGGAGACTCAATGAAGTGGATAGTTCCTGATAAGTTCAAAGGAATAGTTTTTTCGAAAAGAAATGCAAATTGATTCCTAATATCGTATTCGAAAATGGAATTACTTCGACAAAAGTCAGATATATTCGAAATTTTGAGTTTCCAATTTTTATGAGGGCATGAAATTGCTTCCCTGGAATTAGTAACAAATCATACATTGCCCAAGTAAACTACTTAGAAGTCGAAAAAATTTCACAACAGACAACATGGTCAAAATATTGTCTCTTAAAAAAAGTTCTGGAATTTATGCCAATAACCAACGAACATTTGGAGTTTCATTCACCTCTATCACTTCGAACTATCAAAAAGTAAAACTCTAGTTAGAAAAGAACAATATGGAGCAGGCGTGACCTAGCTGAAAAAAACTCTTAGAAAAACCCATTTCCATTTATATTTAGTCCTCGAGTGGAAATGGTGTCATGATGTCAATAACTGAGTTTCCATCTGTTCTGGAAATACGTTAAGACCCAAAAATATTCAAGTATGTCACAAATGTGAACAAGTTATGCGCAACTAATGCCAAGTGACATTTGATCGATATTTTAAACATAATGATATTCAAAACTCATTAATTTGTTATTATATTTCACTTTTTACGCGCTTGTTCTGGGGAACAGCGCGTTATCGTTTCGTCACAATGTCTGTATTTTTAGAACTTTGAGCCGAAATCGGTCTCAAAAGACAAGGCTGGTCTCACTGATGAATAAATGGTCAAATTTGTTTTTATCCGTCCGTATGTGCTCCTTCTTTCGAAAGGAAGGACCCGAAGTCTGCCAAATGGTTTTGTGTTACAGCCATTCGAAATTTTCATTTTTCAAAAACTCGAAAATTTATCTGATCGAAATTAAACTTGATTGCAACATGAACAATGCTAATAAGAAGAATTATTCATGCAAAAATTCGAAAAAAATTTTTATTTTTTGTTAATTCTTCATTTTATATAAATTTCACTGAAATTTCGCAATTTTGCAGTGTTAACAAGCGCGCAAAAGCTGCTGACTTCAAGTCAGTGCGTTTATAGGTTTTTCATCTACACAATGATAGTAACATTTCATTGAACATTAATCTTCCAATCATCTTTACTTATGCTTGAAATCTAATGAAACAAAGTGTTGATTTCATTTCGATATTCTGGAAGTACACTGATAGTTTTTCGATTAGAGTTTAAAGACGATTTGTGAATCGTGTGACTTTAGCAAGTGATTATACTTATGAAGGTTGCAGTGATCACAATACATCACGAAGTCTGACTTGCATTCCACGAAATTCAATTCACCCCAACTCGTTTTCACCATCAATATTACATCTACCAAGTCAGCAAATAACTGAAGATTTCGACAGCGTAGATCACTCCTGCTTATCGAGGGCCCTTAGCGTCCAAAATCCACTCCCAGCAGATCTAATAATGAAGTCTTTACACAATTATTACTCTCTCGACAATACAATTCTCAATACTTGACGTCGAACCCTCCAAATCTGCCGCTCTCTCCTGAAATCCCATGAGTAATTCTTGCGTCGAAAAATAACATTCCGATTTTGTTCGGTTTGTGCGTTTATGGCGGTAAACTTCCCGGCCAATTCGACCCCCGGCAACGCCCGCAAACGGAGGTGATTTAGTGGGTTCGAGCCCTCAGGCCAATAACTGAGCATTGGACGCTATTTGGAGTACCCGGTTCCATCGGTCTGATAATAATGATTTCTGGTTGAAAAATATATGGGCAATTTGTGTTCGAGATGAGTTGAAGGACCAATCGGATGCTCTAGTTTGATATGATGCACTTGGGTATTGTACGGGAAGAAGTTTTGAGTATACTCCGAAAAATTCAAGTCGTGATGTCCAGAAGTTTGACGCGCCATTTGGAACAAAGGTGTATTTTCAAATATATGCAATATACAGATAGTGACGTCAATAATTTTTCTATAGATTCGTCACACCTGGATGCATCCAAAAATATCCCGTGTATGATACGAGATTTTTTGTGGTTTACGAGTAAATTTTTTTTTGTGTTTTTTCATTTTACTGTGCCAGCGAGATTTCACTAATTGTCATGTTTTTTATGTAGCAGGTATTTTACCGTTGTTTTTTTGTAACATGATCTACCTGAATGTTGTTTCAATAAAAAAATAACTCAGCTTCCTGAAATTTCTAAAAGATACTCAAAAGGGGCCTGAAAATTTGAAGTTTTTAGTAGTTCACTCAAACATTCAAATTCGATTTGAAGAACAAAAAGGAGGTTTCATAGCGTTTGGCTGACTTAATGAACTTTACACGGTCCTTAGCTACCTAAATTATAAGAAAAAAATAGTACTTTAATAGCCTTTTTTTTTAATCGGCCTTCGAAGGATTGAAATCATTGAAACTCGATTGAAGTAATTTCTCTGCTTTTTTAACATTCTTATGGTAAACTGAACTTGAAATTGTTACTATGAAGTAAATTTAATTGAAGTTCCTGTGGAATAATTGTAGCTTGTGTTATTTTAACATTAAGATGGATTTGGCGTATAGGGTCGATCGAATGACCTGCACGTTCGCCAGACCTTAACCCCATCGATTTTTCATTCGAGGATTTAACAAAGAGTTGGTGTAAGCGACGGAAAGCAATAACGGAATATAATTGGGAAAAAAATTTTCAGAAGCAGGAATACGAACAAAACAAAAACGTTTACGATTATGCATTCAAGTTGGAGGAAGGAATCTTGGAGATTTAATACGATAAATAGTAATTTTTCAGTAATTTAGGCTTTATTTTTTATTATAAAAATATGCTCACATTAACAATCAGTGGTAGGACCAAAAGTGTTGTAAAAATTACACGAGATACAGTTAGTATACAGGATTTTCGATCAAAATACTTCGAATTCACATTATCGAATTAAATTTTTTCGATCGATCACTAAATTTGAATAATAAACCAAAAGGAGAATAAAGTACAATTTTTTTTATGACTTTGGTAGTTTAGAACAGTGCGAAGTCTTTCAGGTGTGAGGAATTTACTGAAATTGATTGACTTCACAGCTTGGGTCACCTTGTATATAACTTTGTGACGATATATTTATTATTCATTTTGACACATTCATAGTGTTCCGAACACAATATATATTTACGAGTTAGGAGTTTCAAATATGAAAAAATGAGGGAACCAATATAAGTATACGAACAGGAATTTTGTTTTGGAGGAAGCAGTTCGTAAATTTCCGATTACTTTCGGTGATATCAGTATTAATTTACGAAATCTCTCATGTTTTTCTGAACATTGATAATTTCACGAAAATCAATCAAGAAAGCAATATTCGAAATGTTGTGGTGTGAAAGCAATTTATTCTTCGTGTGCGTATATCGACTGACGAAAATAGATTCTATTGGTCAACCAATAGAAGCAATTTATTCTTCTTGGCAATATTACCTTATGTAATACCACAAGTATGAAATTTTGGTGGCAAAATTTCGAGGTTGAGATATTAGGGTTTTATCTCGCAGATTTCACGAATGACATTTGTATCCATCAGAAATAAAACATAATGTACGGCAGTGACGATTCCACAAAATCTAATTATTGATAACAGATCCCCTTAAAACTGATCAGTCCCCAATGCTTGTAGCTTCGATTGGGTAGGAATCTTCTCAAGAAGAGAACAGTGACATATGGAGAGTTTTTCACTGCAACCAGTCTACAAATATGGGGTGCTTTAATATTTGAGAGAACTGGTAACAACTGTAGAGGTGTAGGTAGATCTTATAGTCCCACTAATGATCCTCATGGCAACATCAAGCTTTGCATCAATTTCACTGGTATAGATACCAATAGTTCACGAAGTTTGTGTTGCTTGGAATTAGTTGTTCCAAGCAGACATCGACTGTCTCATTTTGTCGATGACTGAAGGTTTAGAAAAAATTCAGCTACGGGGTCATCTAAGAAATGTAATTTTTTTCCGCTTGGAAGTTTCATTGTTGATGTGAAACTACCACATTGACCAACAAAAGTTAACGATGTTTTTCTTTCGAAGTCTAATACTGAGTGTATAGGGTAATGAAGGGGTGAAGGCATTGTGTCGGGTATTCACATGCCTTTTTGACTAATACGGATTCTTCTTTTAGATAAGACCTAATTGGATCTTAACAGACGCTATTGTGCAATTATGTGGATTCATAGTTTTTGGTATAGGTAACCAGTCTTTTCTGGAGTGAATTAAATTCGAGAACCTCCTCATTCACTTCCTGAAATGAGTGGCGATATACAATATCCAATGTTTTTCTTTATATGCAAGGAGAGTTTAAAATATACAAAAGTCCTTCATTGAAACCTAATGAATTGATAGGAATTGGATCATTGAGAAGAAACAGCTCCAGCAATAATAAACAAGCATTGCCATAAGAAAGAATATTCGTCCTTGCAGTTATATTAGTTTATTATTACTAGAGCTCTTTCTTCTCCATGTACCAATTCTTATCTTTGTCAGATGTTGGACGTTATCGTCCTGTGGAAAACCATACGAACCAAGTGTTTCCAAGTAGTGACGGACGTTTTTAACTGCAATGTAGCAGATGTAGTGACCTGATAGGACAAAAGCATGAAAGTCATGCACATCAGTCAAAGTATTCTGCACTCGAAAATTAGGATTTGCAAGATGCTTTTCAGAGATGGAGCGCTGTATCTAGTTTTACTCTAGTGTTTCGTCTAACAGGTTAAAGGTATCTGGAGTCTACCAAGGAAAGGTTGTCTGAAGATGGGTATAAACCGTGAAACAGCTGTAACCATTCTTCCTGGACACCGCTTCGCTCGGGAAAATATTACCAACAACTAAAATAAGTATTACTCCGAAATTTTTCGGACAAGTTTCAATTTATCGTTTCGTTCGCAAGTTATCGAGGCAACGGGCAAGATTTCAAGACCGACCTCCTTTTACAGAGCTCCGCCGTGATGGCACTTCAAGAGGCTAGTGAGGCCTGTTTCGTCGGTCTCTTCGAGGACACCAAATTGTGCGCCATCCACGCCAAGAGGGTAACCATCATGCCTAAGGATATCCAACTTGCCAGACGTATCAGAGTTAAACGCGCCTAAGCGCGTCGTCGACTACGGCACGTCGAGCCGTTTTTCGATGGATTCCGTTCATTATTCCCTCCCAGTTAAAAATCGGTTCTTTTCATCAGTGAGTCTAACCTCCTTCAATCGTAGTCTGCATGTGGCAAGAACTCGAGAATTACAGAAACTTCCCAAAATGATATCAAGTAGTTCCATATACCATACGCGCAAATACATAACATGATCCGTGTAAATTATTTCACGTCCTTCTTATATTTGCAATTGTTTTATTCCATCAAAAATTGAATGCTTGTAGCATGCCATATTGAAACTAACAATTACCTTACTCCACTGTAATTCAATTCCATAGTTTCAAATGGAAATTTAAGTGCAGAAATATCTCAGACTTTTGCTTTCTCAAAAAAAAACACCAGCGATATTCCTCTTTTCATGTCGTCGTACCCAGAAAAACTTCATAGTAATGGCAGTCGTAAATACCGTCCTACTTATGCAAGTTACAGTGTGCGTGCTTACAAATTAGAGTTCGAAACCAGTGGTTACACCTCTTGATTACGCCATAGAGCACAATGTTTCGCCTGGACGATTATGTTCACAGCGGTTTGTCATGGGCGGACCTTGTTCTCGTAAATTTTGTCGAAATATAATAGTATGATGTTTGGTTATTATAATGATTCCTGTCGAGTTCACTCAGAGTAGTGACCATTCCCTCTTCAGTGTTGGAATTGGTTGCAATTAACCACTATTCATTGCATAGACACAGGTTGACAAGGTAAAAAATGGAGTCATCTTACAGCTATAATATGTATGAAAAATGAGAATTGAGAAATATGATTAACTATTAATCTTTACAGTCTTGAGTAATTCTTTATGGCTTCAATATAAGTTCCATCGGTGAAAGGACGTTGAAGCATATCTAACTGATCGATCATAAAGCTTGTCATCTCTAACACTATTGTAAATGTGTATTTTTTTCAGTCTGCTGAAGCTGTTCCTGCAAAATTTCCAGCCCAACCTGAAACATTATCAGCAATCGTATGTGGTGATTCATTCATAATTTTTTGTGGCACTCAAATCTTCGTGGCTTAGCCAATGCTGTTCTGAGGTAAGAACAAAGGCAAACCTTTGTAGCACAACTTTCTGTTCCTCTCACTTAAGTCATCGCGCTCAACTCACCACGGCCATGCGCTCATGGTAGAGTAGCAATGATGAATCTGGTATGACCTGGCGGGTATTCCAGATTAAACCTTGACCAAATGTGAATTGAAAAATTCCCTTCTAATCCATGGATATGTATAACTATGCAAAAAATTTGAGTCATAATAAAGAATACAGCAAGGGTGGTTGTGCACACAAACTGTGTGAGTACACAGGTGAATTCAAATTAGAATAATAGTTTTACTTCGTTTTTTGAAATTATGATTATAGTTTTATTATGAATAATGAGAATGTGTTTGTTCTTTCTTGTTCAGATGTTTTGAAATGTGATATAGCTTCGTAACGCCTCTGACTTTCATACCGGTTCAATGTTCGTTTGGTGTCACCATTTGTTGACAATGTTTTGACGGATGAGATATCTCTTTTCTCATTTTTAGGTCTACCCGAGGTTCAAGCTGCCCTATTGTGGATTCATGTAATTTAGTCGACGTTCTTGGAATTTTCATTAACTAGATTATTACTAATCTACGTTGTTATTGTTTGCTGTAATCATCCTGATTTTGTGAATATTTTTGTTTTTATGTTTATGAGCTCATTAACTCTTCCAGGATAACCCTGATGATGGCCTATTGATTGGCCGAAATTGCTTGGTTTTCTACATAATAATGAAACTCACACTGGAGTGCTTTCGACCATCATAAGAAAGGTCTTGATACTATCCAAAAACAAATTTTGAAAATTATGTATAGAAAAGAGTACACATTTTCCAGTTGAGAGATATACTCACATACTTAACCAGAATTAACCAGAACAAAAAAGACAAATGTATTAGAGGAAAAGACCAGGATTAAATTTAGCCAGAGAAACTGCACGCATCTTTTCCAAAGAATATACCAAAAAGTATTAAACCATATAAGGATAAATAAGAATCTGGTTGTTCGATGAAGAATGTACGTTAATTGAGAGAGACTCTTCATATATGAGAATATACAAATGCTGACAAAAATTACTGGACATGACTCAAGATCTCATGAAGACAAATAACCCAATTGCGACGAAGATCAACTAAAAAATTCTTTTAATTTCTAATCAATAATTTTTTTGTCGTTCAAATTAAATTGACTTTTTCAACTGTGGATGGTTGTCATACATAACTCTCAGTGTTTATGTGTTTTTCAATTTACTATGTTGGAAAGGTTTAAAAAATTAATATCTTTTTATGTAGTGGGTAATTTGCAGAATTTTTCGAAGAAGTTTTGACTGAAATTCCTCTTAATTAACTGAGGCTCGTGTTATTTTTGCATTAAGATGAATTGAGCGTGTTGGGCCGATCGAATGGCATGCGTGTTCGACAGACCCCAACCCCATAAACCTTCTCATTTGAGGATTCTACAAAGAGCGGGAAGCCACAACGAAATAGAATTGAGAAAAAAACTTTGAGAAGCGGGAAGAAAAATAAGAAAAAAATCTGGACGATTATGTATTCAAGTTGAAGATTGCTTGTAGTAAATAGTAATTTTTCAGTGAATTGTGCTTTTATTCCTCATCAAAAAGCAAGTAATTTCTCAACTTCTCATTTTGAGAAATTAAAGTCACATTTTTAATCAGTGGTGAGCCCAAAATTATCGTGAAAATTACACGAGCTATACTTAATTCAGGGGAATTTCAATGGAATCTACTTAAAAATCACATTTTTCTGTTTTATTAGTAGTGTTATAAGTAGGACAGCTTAAATCGTGTTTCAATCTTTTCAAACATTCCGCCTTCTGAGGCCCATAACAACAAAAAAAGGCTAATGAAGTTAGATGTTATTATTTTGGAAGTTTAGCACCCTGCAGAGTTTTTGAACTCAGCCAGAAGCTCTGAAAACTCCTTTTTGAATATTAATTTGAAGTTGAATGTCTGAGTGAATCCTACTGAAAACTAAAGTTCGAACTTTCAAGCTTTTTTTGAGTACTTTTGAGTAATTTCAGGAAGCTGAATTATTTTTTCATTCAAACAACATTCAGATAAATCGTGCTACATGAAAAATCTGCAAATTATCTACGACATGAAGAAATTTTTGAAACATCGCTGCTATAATAAATTGAAAAATCACAAAAAATTATAAGTCGAAAAATAAAAAAGAAATCACGTAACATGCGTGAAGTATTTTTGGCTACCCTCAAATGTGAGGAATCTAAAAAAAATTTATTGACGTAAGTTCATAATGTTTAGCGTAGAAATAATTTCTGAGGAATTCAAGCTCGAATTATATGAGGTTTAATTAGTTCAATTCTATTTTAATTGAACAGTTCTTTTCAGTTACTCGACTTCTGAGTTTCATTCTCTTGGACACACCTAGGTGTTCAAAATTAATGAACTCCTTCTTTCCGTGATATGTTTTCAGTAGCTGAAACCAAAATTATGAAATTTAACTCTCTTCTCCTCTGGACACTATTTGGAAATTCCAGGGGTTTCGAATATAAATCAGCGGCATATAAAACCACAATACATTTTACCTGATCCCATATTTTATCTTTTCAATCTTATTCAGTTCCATTACCTGCCTGAACTACCTCTTAGTAGCAAACAATACCACGTGGCGCTAAATTACGTGTAGGCAACACAGCCACATTCTAGTTTCATTCTCAAGGTCTCAAGGTCAGACACCTGGACGCAGCCGCGTGAAATAATAGAATTCGGAGAAATTTCGACGTTTATAAGTGAAAATGAGGTGTCGTTCTGCAGGCTTCAGTGAGTATTTCTTGAAAAGTTTTATTGGGATGTACTCAATTTTCTTGTAAGAATGCGCAATGTTAGTTGTTTTTTCAGTTTTCACTCCATTTCAGATTTATTTTCCCGAAAATTCTTGAATATAAAAGTGACAACGTTGCGCATTCTCACAATTTTTTTCAACCATTTGCACCAAATAAATTTTTCGAAACAAACGAAAACTGGCTTCCAAAAGTCACCCCGTTATATTCGAAGTATTTTTTGCTGATAATGAGATTGAAACGTCTTGGGGCAATAAAGTGATCTACATTTACAGATCGTGTTCTCAATTAAGTCAGCCCTTTTTGCTGGCAAGTGAAACTGTAATTTATAATTGAAATTGTACAGTAACCGAAGCCAAATTCAGCCGCAGTTAACCTTAATTGCAAGCTGCAAGGGTAAAACTATTAGCTGAATCGATTCATTTGGAACTGCATTTAACCGTTTGATCGAATTGCAAGAAGCTATTTTCTTGAACCTGGGGTTATCCACGAAATTGCTTTGTTTGTTCCTGGTAGGGCTAATATTTTGGATTCACGTTACATTTAAGTTTCAATAATATTTTGTGAGAGTAAAGACACATCCAAAGTAAAATAATTGTAAATTACAGTTAAGTTGAGAATAACTGGAAATTACAGTCAAGTCACAATTTTTCCGTTTCGGGATAGTCGCAATTGAAAGTTTGGAACGTCCCTGTTGATTTGTTTGGGCTAAGCACATTCCGATTTTTTCGGTTCAATTAACGCTTTGCTTTGGTGTGTTAGGGCAATCTATATGAAAAAAGTGGAAATCCAAAATTGCGTATGGACTTGAGTAATTCTTTAGATATTCGACTGTTCATTTTCGTTGAAATTGTTAGATCAGAGAATTATAATTTTCTTGCATTTTTTATAGAAATATAGGGCTATAGTTCAAGCCATTCTCTAACAGATGATACCATTATCTCGTTTTTTGATGACAATGCACTTAACATGAATTTCTGTTGGGGTCTTCGTATATTGTGAATATATACCTTTATTCGAACGCATTGCTACGAAATACATCTAACAAGCAAACTTGGATATTCCTGAATATTATGACGAACAGCTTCAATGATGCCAGCTTTTTCAATTACATCCTTCAATACCGAGAGACTATATTTAGCAATATTTTTACAGATTTCAAACTTTTTTGTTCAGTGGGCCGAAGTAGGTCATGATCTTAATATTAGGATGCTTATATTGATCTCTGAATCACATTGTTCAATAATATCCAAGGTCCTGAAATCAACAGTTAATTTATTTGTCACAAGTAAAGTAATTAGTTGATTTGTCAATTTATATGAAATTGCTCTCTTTTTTATAACTAAAGAGCAGGGTTGATAATGTTTCAAACTGGAAAAAAATAATAGTAGGATAAAACCCATAAGAATAGGAAGACAATATAACAAAAATTCAAGGAAAAATAATTTAGAGGCGATCTGAGGTCGGAAAGTAGAAGGGGTGAGTGTTTGGGGGTGAAGTTCGGTTTATCTTGATTTCCAGCAATACTACAAGTGCTATGGAAAAAAATTAAATGGCAAAGTTGTAGGTAATAGAAACATATACACATTTTGAATTCACTTTTTCTTACATAACCTCAAAATTCATGTGAAAACTTCCAAAAATCAAGTTTCTGGTTTTGTTGTTTTGTCTTCCACATAAAAATTTCATGAAATCTCGTGGAAACTTACCTTTTCATATTCAAAGTACACTGTAATTCTTTCGATTCAAAATATATATTTTTGTTCGCCTCACTTTGACTCGGTATCGAAAAAGCGCCGCAATTTTCAATAAAAAAAGTCTGACGTCAAGTATCTACTTTTTCGAAAAAGTTGATGGGCTTTTGTCCGTTGAAATCCCTTCTTTCTGATGGTGTCGAAGAAAATATAAATTACTATATTTCCCTGAAAAATATCATGAAGCAAGGCTCAGACCTTCCTAGCGTTATACCCACTCCTCTATTGAATACTCTTTGATTGGATTTTCCGTAGCTCACTCAGGAATAGAAATTATTTTGGAATAGCAATAAACTGGCATCTACACATACAATTTGAAGAAGATTTCAAAATTTTCTCAAAGTATTGGAGATGTCTTATTGAATATTAACTCAATTAATTAGTCGGTTGTTAATTATGATGGTATATTTTGCCACGTTCAAAGAAAATTAACAAAAATGATGGTTATTTTTTTTACACCATCAGAAGGGAGATATTTCAACGAACAAATCGCCCAGCAATTATTTCGGAAAACTATATATTTTGACGTGATACTTTCCAATTGAAAATTAGGGTGCTTTTTCGATTTTTAGTCAAAATGACTGATGACTGAATGAATATTTCAAATGAAAAATTGCAGTAAATAAGCAACATGAAAATATGAATGAGCTTTCACCCAATTTCGTGAAATAATTTTTTTTTGTGGAACATGAAAATAAAGACTAAAATTTCCACTATAATTTTTTTTCACTTTCCATCATTTTTCAAGGCTTCAGCACTGCATATGCTTACATATGGGCTCTGAAAGGGTTTATCCAGCTAGTGACAAAAATTATAGTATCTACAAACGATATTTCGGGAGGATGCGGTATTATTTGTCAGATTTTTCTCAGTCCTGATATCTGAAAAAGAATTGAAAAAATTCAAAAAAATATTATTATTCATGGAAAACGTCTCTGTGGATTGCGGGATGCGAACTATTTGTAAAGATGAGTTTCTAGGAAGAATTTTGCCCAATAATCAATATCAGTATATTGTGGATGATCAACGCAGTGAACTGTAACATTTCAGAATCCACCCCTTCAGCATGCGACACAGAGAAAATTTACAGAATCTTTTTCCCATAATTGCCTGATGAAGGAGTCAGATATATGGACTCTGAAGCGTTACAGTTCACTGCGACCATGGTTCACATTATTGAGATAGTGATCAGTAAAAGGCAGAATTTTTCCATTGAAAGTGCATTGAACATACATTTGGAATCCCGAAATCTGCAAGGACGTTTTTCGTTAGTAATAACTTCGTGTGATTTTTTGTAGTTATTTTCGAATTTTTGTGGTGAAATCCTTGAAAAAACCTGAAATTCATATTATAATGGCTACTATCATAATGATTAACCCTATTACAATTACCACGAGGCTGGTAATACTACGACTTTTTTGCACTGAGCGGTTAACCGATATTACGCAAAACGGCTCAAGACGCGCACACTTCGGTTGAAACCGAAAATCTGCCTGCGATTTTTGTAGTTCCAAGAGAGATCTCCTCATCCCATCAGCAGTTATGGAATGAGTGGCTGCATTAGTTCCAAATTCACCCATGTCGAAATTGCGGTGGTTCAGTCGTAGTGCAACCTCAGCCGTAGAAAATAATGAATAGCTTACCGTCATTTTTCATCAATCTCGGCCTCTTACTAGAACAACACATCCTCCATCTCACATCAAGAAGAGTCATGTTATTATTTCCGCTACACCTTCACTTTCTAGTTCCATATGAAAGAACCTGACGGAGTCTCATAAACTTCCGGATTGGTAAATGCGTGAAGCGTGAAGACAATGGGATCCCCCTTAAGAAGCAAATGTTTTTCCTTTTTCTGAAGCATTGTTCTGTTCGACATTGTCTTGGAGGGCTCTGTAGCCATGCACTATGCAGAATGGAAAATCCGAGACACATTGAGAACGTAGGGGTGTCATATGAACAGCGATGAGATTGTGGTCGAGGGTTGAGAGAAGGATGGCATGAGATGTCAGACATAATTCTAGGGATTAAAGAGGACAGGTTTTCACAGGATATCTATCATTCTGCTTTTGTTTCTAAAGATCATACCGGGTGTCACGGGAATCAAGTTAGATCACAAGAAAATCTTTATTTTTCAAAATTCCTGATTGACATATAGGACATGAACACTAGAGATTGTTTCTCATCAACTGAGATATTATAGGTGTCCCCATAGCTTACGGTTTGACCTTAAATGGACCCAATTTCTGATTTTTTTATATGAAACGAGGAAGAGTTCTGTATATTCGAAATATACGTAGAATTTCAAGTAGAACGTCGTCGAACAAAAATCACATTCAAAAAATTCTGTTAATATTTTTGATCACAGATAGAATTCTGGAAATATAAACTTCAAAAATTATTAAAAATCACTGAAACATTTTTTCAACCCGAAGTTAACCAGAAGTTACAGGTAGTTTGTTTCAGTCTCTTGTGAGGGACGAGCCTTCTGCTCTAGCTCTGATTATACTGGTCAAGGTCTTTGGGATTTTTTTCAAAAACTTCTCCATCATATATTAACTTGATAGCGAAATAATTGTATATATTTTTGAATTGAATTTTTGTGAAAACAGGTGAGAAATCGAATGCTCAATCGAAAAGTGGAAAAAAGTACCCTACAATATCAACCTGCGCTAAAAAAATTAAAAGAATTATATCCTATTCAACAAGTATATGATCTGAGTATGCGAGAATAATTTCATGAACTTAGACGCATTAACATACGGAATGTAGTAAAAGGCTCACCCCTGGCAAGTGCTGAATTTCGAATGTGAATAATTTTTAATTTCATTCAGAACTATACAAAATGTACTTATTTGTATGCAGAATAACAATCGAAAAAAAAATATGAAAGAATGTGATTTTTTTTAGAATTAACAGTATTTCACTAAAAATTCAACGTGAAAATGAATATACAGAAACAAAATCAGTTCGCATGATAATTAATATACCAAATTTCAATTCGATATCTTGAAAATGAGGATTTTTTTCAAGAGTGCAATGCAGACTGATAGAAGTACATATTTTCTTCAGTGATGGCTAGTTATAAAAAACTGTTTGGACATATCTCTAACAGTTAACTTGTGGAATAATGCCCTTCTTCTACATTTTTAACACTACAAAAGATCGTTCCATGAAAAAGGCTTCATTGAAACAGCTTCTGCTATCTGAATGAAATTGGGTTACTATTTGATTCAGATGCAGAAACGTGGGTTTACTAATGTTTATAGCAGTAAAGAGGCTTGTACAAAATCCTTCCTATAGTACGAGATCCGGCTGCAGAATCAGTGCGCTCATCGAGTATTTGCTTGACAGAAATTTTTCACATACATTTGTTAATAGGAGAATATATATCCACAGGGTTGCCTATCAAAATGTAGCCGAAAGTATTTTTGAGTAAAAAATATGAAGTATTTTTTTGGAAGCCATTGCATTCACTTCTTTTTTCAAATAAGATATCATCCACCTCATCACAATATATTAGAAGGTTTCGAAAAATCACGACTGCAGTTGCGCAATTGACCGCACCTCTTCTCAGCCAGGAATAAACAGCTATGATTTCGTTACTTTTTACGTTCATAACGTACATCTATTATTTATATATCAAATTAAAGCTTATTTTTTTCTGAGTACAATTACGTAGGGTTGCTTGGGTACATCTAGCCGAAAATAAGGGTTGCTGCCCCTTGAATACGATACCACCCCATAGATATATATATTCTCCTTTTGTTTGTAAGAAATTGGTTTCAAGCAAATATCCGATGAGCGCACTAACTCTGCAGCAGGATCTTAGACTACACTAGCACTGTAGTAGAACCTGGATTCGAGTAATATACCAGAATATCTCGTTGAATAGTTATATCAATTTTTACGATAAAAATAATCGGAGAAATTCTGCAGTTCTCAGAATCCATATTTGATGAACATTTTGTGGTAAAGACAAAACATAACTCACCCAGATTTTCGCAATGTGTCATGACCTCTCAATAACTCACCTATAAAAAAAAATTGTATTAGTCCTTGTATTTCATAACTTATTTTCATTCACAATAAAAAAAAACGAATGGAATGTCTTTATGATACTTTTCGAAAATATGCTTCTCTATGTTTTGCAAGGAGTTTCTTGAATGGAATCTGGTCTTTGAGGTTTTTTTATATCAAATAACTTGAAGTTCAATAATTATCCTAATCATCGAGAGGACTGAATTCTGTAATCAAATTCCACCGAATTCAAACTGATATTGAAACAATAAGTATATAATAAGATGTCCCAACAACTAGATATACACGAACTTTTGCACCTCGTTGCGCGTTGGTATCCTCCAACTGATAACAAATTTTTGATCTCATTGCATCTGTTCCTTTTGAGATATTGAGGAAAAATGTTAAAATTTCAAATATTTTTTTTCTTATATCTCCGAAGATAAATAGCATATCGAATTGAAATTCAGACTGTTGTTGTCAAATATTGACCAAAAGATTCGGGCCGAATTTCGTTGAAATCTATCAACAAAATTTTGAAAAATATTCGAATATTTTTTTATTTTCTAACAATTGAATCCACAAGAAATTTTGCAGTGAGTTACGCCTTGGTATTCTAAAACTGTTCACAAAGTTCCAATCTGATTGAATGAGTAATCCATGAGATACCGAGGAGTTTACCTCAAAATTTCAAAAAGGACTATGTTCGAAACTATTCGACCGATGTCACTCACTAATGAATTTAACTGAGGTATTTGGACAGCAAACCTGATTTGGCTGTTTGAAGTCACTAGGTCATTTCGTCCGAAAGTTATAGCACATACCGCCGAACGGCCGAACGAACAAAATTGAATTTGACTACGCATTATTCTTCAAGGAGTCTAACCTGATCATTTAAAACCATTTTCGGCTCAAAATTAAAAAATTACAGCCATTGTGATGAACCATGACGCGCTGATTCCCAGAACAAGCGAGTAAAAACAACTTCCGTGAATAGGATATATTAAACAGATAGATAATAAAATTCCGTTGACCCCTTAAGTTCGAAAAGAAATCTACGAATAGGCAACTTATGTGTCGAATATCTGCAGTTGCACTGAATCTCGGTCAGTTCTACCTACACTACTGTTCTAGTATTGATAAACGTCGAGGGTAGTCGATACCGAACTAATACCAACGCTACAAACAGGTCTTGTAACTACAGAAAGATACCAACTGGCACCTGAAATATTGGGTGACCAGCTAGTGTGCAAGGGCTTAGAAGTCTCACCTAGTCTCATACAGTTACAGTGGTCGTTTAGTAAACTGAACTAACTCGCTAGTATCTCACTGAAATCAATTAAGGACTGAAAAAGCATCGAAAGCACAAAGCACAAGTTTTTCAAGTTGAAATGCTCGAAAAGCTTGCACTATGCAATCCATAAAATATCTTCTCAATTATTCCCAGAAGGATTGATAATATCATCTGAGGTTCTTGAATAGTATAATCCCACTATAAAAGAGACTTATCTGGTGATATGCTGCAAACAACAATAAGAACAGAATGCTCAAAATAGCTACCTATAAAATGGACCCTTTGTTCATCGTTTCCAAAAGGGACTGTATCGATTTCCTTGCTCCATTCGGCATTTAAAAGAGAAACTTGTGCAGCGTTCCAAATTCCCGACATTCTAGGTTAGTTTCTTGGTAATCGAAAAATCAACGTATGATTCTATGATTGAGGTAATTGCGGTTTAACACATAGGCGTAACATTTAGAATAAGAAAATATTATCAATCGAAACCTGGAATAGTAGACTACCACCTACCATCAAAGCAGAGCAGAATCACATGAAAATAGGATATTGCTTCAACCGATTATCTCCACCCTCTCATCGCATATTCTCAACGCATTTTTAAAAAACGAAACCCTTGTTTCTTCATCGTCAACTTCATAACTAACTTACATTCCGTTTAATTCAATAAAACGCCGATGCAATAGCAGAGTTCGATCCCAGACAAGGCGCGAAAAGCTCCCTACGATTTTTTCGCGACTGATAACGAGACGTGACGATAATCGCGATCAGGAAATCGGTCTAGTGAGGTCGAAGAGCGCGTCGAAAGAGTGTCTCCACCGGCATTCGTGTGTGCACAAAGGATAAAAGGATTAAAAGGAGCGTGAAGCTATAAAAGAACCGAGTCGCAGATGAGATTACGAATCGATTCCGGACTAACGAAGAGATACGGTGCCGCAGAGCTTCATTCTGTCGGTATTTCCAGTGATTAACCGTAAAAAGGTCGGGTGAATGCTAGTGATGGCAGTGCATCGTAAAATGCTTCAATTAGCACCGCATTTTGGGGGTTCTATAGGCGCCTGGCTCTTAAATCTGCTCCAAGGTGACTGAGCAGGAACCGTTCGGGAGGTTTACGTATACTTTTAGGGTTACGAGCAAAGAGATCAAGGAACGTCTGATGTTTATGCAAAAACGGCTCTGAGGCCGAGATTAAAGCTGCTAAGCTCTAGCTCCTTATGCGGTTTGGAATCTAATTAGCGAATGAAATTTGTGGTAGGATCCTAGAACTAAGTGTCTTTACTCTGAAGATACATAATATATTGGAGCTTTTATGTTGTTAAACGTAGTCTCGTAGTTGGAGTGTGGCTTATATTATGGACTTCATCGGTTCATGCTGATGGAGAACTCTTGTTGAAATGGAATTTGGCTTGTATTTAAATATTAAAACTCCATAAAAGAATAGGTAACTCAAACAGTGCAGAATTTCATGGTTAGATGTAAGTATCGTAAATGTCAGAGTTCCCTTCATGGTTTCAATAGTAAATGGTGAAAATTTTCGTTCCGAATTTGAATAGCTATCTAATGAGTGTATTCATCATCAATATCGTTGACTTGGACTTAGAAAATTCATATTTTTAAAGCAGGTTTGGAGATTAGATACAGAGGTCGAATTTGTGAATCGGTGAAATCCGCCCAATTGTTACGTAGATACTACTATTCGAAATTTTAATGTCCCAATATCTCTGGAACAAAAGATTTGATTCAGTCGATATCTTTCTCTTAGTTAAAAAATAAAATTCCGTGAAAAAATGGCTTGGAATCTGAACATGTGTATGAAAGCTTTTGACTAAGGGCCGTATTTATAGTTGATCTTTGAGGCTTCTTTACTGAAGGCCACCTATAATTGGCTTTTCTATGCAAACAAATTCAAGTTTGCATAGAAAAACAAACTCAAGGCGGCCTTCTGTAAGCAATCCTATAAATACGGCCCTTAGCCTCAGTGTTTATTAAAAATTCTTTTCACGAAGAAGTATTCAATTGGACTCCATTAAAATTAAAGACTTAATTTCTAGAGATTATAAGTTTGGAAGTACCACAATGCTCTACTCTGGGTCCACTCTCATTTTTGTCATTTATTAATGACCTTCCACTTAATTTAGAAAACATGTTCTTTGAATCATTTATAAAACTTCAATAACTATCAGCCAAATATTTCGCATGTTTTTGTTTGTTAATGATTGCTCTGCAGCGGTTACTGCAGAGGCCTCTGAAGAGAGAAAATTTGTATGAATCATTAGTACAGAGTTTTGGGCTATGATTTTGTTCGAACAGGGCCGTAGCTACAGTTGATGTAAAGGTAGGGCAGCTGGAATTGAAGGTTTCATTGATCTAATAGCTTTCGCTCCTCAAAGTAGGACAATTGTGTTTCAAGATAGGGCATTGCCTCACCTTACCATCCCCTCGCCACGGCTCTGTGTTCGAATAAAGTCTCAAATTCCGAAAAAACCGGCCTGCGTCCTTTTCTCACAGTCCACAGATGATAAGAGTGTACTGGTTATTCAACATTCGGATTTTATCATTCACGCTGTTTATAACAAGCGCAATAAGTAGAGATATCAGCACAAGCCCGTTGAAGTCTGTAATAAACATATATTATAATAAAATAATCTATTATATTATGTTCTGTAATGGGGTTATTCCTCAGACGACTGCAGAGTTTTATCATTTAAAAACCAGTTCTTTATATGATATTCATCTCAACTCCGCGATCATTCTATCGTCCTATATTCTTGAGAAAGCAGTATTGTAAAATTTTCAAGATATCATTCGGACTATACAAGAAAAAAGTAAAAGTATAAATTCTTTTCACACAAAACCTCTATGTTTGAAATGTCTCCACTATATCGGGTTGTCAAACTCTCCAATCATCTTCCTCGAAGTTACCACCACTGAATGTTGGTTAGTTTGAGAAGGTAGTTAAGTACCTGAGAACTTTTACACTGTAAATTACTATGACTTTGTTAAGTTTCAAAATATTTGAATGTTGTATTTTTTTGACCCAGTCTATACATGTATTGTTATGTCTCAGAGCATTAATGAAAATTTCATTATTGTTTTCGTTATACGTCGCGAAAACTACCTGTAAGCCCTGAAGTCCCTCCCTGGATCCTCTACTTCAAATTGCTCCTGACCAAGCGCGTCTCCGTGTCATCTCATCTACATTGCTGATGCAAACGGCTTCATAAATCGGCCCTCCCGGTAGTTAGCGGACTCATCGTTTGTTCCGGAAAAACGACGAGTTTTTTTGTAAATGTCCGAATTAAAATTTCGAATGGATATATCTGTGGTATCATTGGAGGGATACCACCGATTTCTACCTCTCGTAATTGAATACAACAATTATCGATTCTCTAGATGAATTCTCATTGTGTTTAAGATTGGCCATTGGGCCCGCGGTATACAGGATGATAGTATGAAGAAATTTTGCATTCTCAAAGAACAATGTGAAAAGATATTATTATATTCTATTTGCGAGGTTAAGACAAATGTGTGGCCCTTTTGAAGCTGAAAATACAAAGGAATCTGATTTCAGAAATAGTCTTACAAAACGAAATATATATGTGGAAACTATACAAAAATATTTATGAATGAATGTTTATTTTAAGAGTAGGTTCGGAGTTATTTATGAAGGTTGAATTAGTGAATCGGTATAATCCGTCCAATGATTACGTAGATATATCCATGCGGAATTTCCTTCTCCCAAAATTTCAGGAATAAATTTGTTATCGAGTTGAAATTAAGTACTTGGTTCCTGAAAAATTGCGTGAGGAAATTGCTTCGAATTTGAATATAGTGTATTTCTTAACATTTCTATACGAAAATTGGACACTTGTCCAATTTTCGTATAGAAATAAATAATTTAGTGGGACTATGTTGAAACTGACGAATTATTTTTTTTTGTGAGCATAAGCTTAACTTAGGAGTACTTCATGGCTCTATTCTGATTCCGCTCTTGTTTTAGATATTTACTAATGACTTTCCTGATAATTTAAAAAAGCTGCTCGAAAATTATGGAACTCCAATAATTTGTACGCCAGAATAATTGGCATGATTTTGTTTGTTTTGTCTATAGCGGTTTCTGTAGAGATATCTGAGGAGCTACAAAAGTTGTGTGAATCATTCATACAGAGTTTCGGTTACTGGTGCCGTTCAAATGAAATCCTAATGAATGTCGAAAAACAAACAATAAATAAGGAAATATTAGAATTCCCTTCACAAAAAACCTACAGGTTTGAAATGTCTCCGCTTTATCAGGTTGTAAATCTCAGTCATCTTCCTCGAATTAAACTACCACTCAATGTGATTTTTCGATTTAAGAATGTAGTTGACTTCCTATTGTTAGAAAATCCTCGAACTGAATGAGTTTTTCCTTGATAAGTTTCAAACTGTTTGAATCTTGTATTTTTTTGACCGGTCCTATAAATATATCACTGATATTTATGATGCAAAAACTATCGGTAAGCCCTGAAGTCCCTCCCTGGACCTTCGACGAAATTGCTCATGACCAAGCGCGTCTCCGTGTCACCTCATCTACATTGCTGATGCAAACGGCTCCATAAATCGGCCCTGCCGGTAGTTAGCGGACCCATCATTTGTCCCGGGAAGACGACGGGGCCCATATCTCGCGCCAAAATTAGTTTATGCAAAAACCACGATATCGTCTTCGCGTCTAACGGCCATCGGCAGCAGCCTCCCGTACCGCCCCTCTCTAGCGCCCACCCGCCCGAGTTCCGCTTCCGGGAGTCGTTAGAGGTTTGATTGATCGACCGGTTCGGGAGATCCTGAGGGAGCACTCGGGTTCGGGAGCGGTTTGCTTTCTCTCGGAGTCGACGGGGACGGCGTCGACTGCAGCATGATTCTCGGCGGGATTTTTCAATCGCGGAATTTGTGTTTGGTCGTGAGGAGTCTCGACTTTGGGACGAGTGGAGGAGTTGGTGTTTGAGGACCGATAATTCTATTTGGGAAGTTATGGAGTGGAGGCTACGTGTTTGCTTCGATAGAAGAATTGTTGTACAAATATGGGGGGGAAAAGTTTGCTTCAACCACTTGGCGATAATAATTAAAATTCTTGGTCCCGCAGCCAGAGCAGCTTCAGTTCCTGTTGGAAAGTTTTCGCGAGAAGATCACAGAACAAGGAAAATATCAAAAAACAAAGTATTTTTTCTTTCGAATAGTTCTGATGACACGATCATCGTAATTTTGTGTGCAAAGCTGTGCATCAATGTTCTCGAAATAAATATCAGCTTATATATGACAAGATCAATTTCATTTGAGTCAAGTCGAACCCAAATTTGGTACACTATTGTGCTATACAGGCTTGATTTGTGGAGAATCTTCTCGAAATCTGATCGATAAATTCCAAAATAAAAATGTTTCTGAAAAAAAATTTTTAATTTTTTGAGATAACACGATCGTCAACAAATTTTGCACCAAGTTTTCCATCACAAAACTTCAACTAATTACCGGTATTCTTCGAGTTATTCATAAAAGAACAATAAAATCACGGAATAAACCACGAAACTTGAAATATTCTATATCTTCGAAAACAAGAATCAGATCGAACTGAATTTGTTTCACTCTTGTTGAATATGAGGCTCAAAGTCTTTGCCTAATTCCATAGTAATCTGATGAAAGCATCCCGAAAAAAAAAATCGAGAACAACATCGAAACATTTATTTTCATTCACCAACAATACGATCGCAACAAAATTGCGGGTTGGTATGTTGCAACTAACTCTTTGGTTTCACTGCGATCACTAAGGTTAGTCCTGAGATATCAAGGAATAAACTTAAATAAATCAAATGACTTAGAAACTATTAACGAACTGTACCGTGGCATTCTGTTGCGAGACCCACCTTGAAAATATGAAATCGGTAGCTCGTTCTTATCAGTCAGTTATCGTGACCTCGATTGGTCGGACAAAACGTATTTTGATACAGGACTCGGCATCAAGGAGTCCAACCTAGTCATCTGACTAGAAATTTTCAGGTAAAAATTCGAAAATTTCAGATATTCCAACAAAACTATAATACGCCGTTCCTCAGAAAATACACGCAAAAAATGTGATTCTGAGGGAAAGTCCGACCGTTGGTTGTAGTGCTCTAAGGTTCCGTTGACTATTTATTACATGAAATACGTTCTTTTCAAAAAATCCTGAATTTCCAAACTTCTCAACTGCTGCCGCCACTTGTTTTACTTCCTTTGTCCTCAAACACTATTTCAACCCTGTTTTGTGAGTGGAAGGTGAATTTCGAAAAAATAAGCCAAGCATTATGATAATAATCTCCCTTGGTATGTAACATTTCTGTATATAAAGATTTTTGTATATTCAATAAGGTTTTTCAGATATTTGGAAAATAATTTATTCGAATCTATTGATACATTATCAACATTTCGAACCTTTCGTAGTTCTATTTCTGGGCTAAAGTAGTAAATGACAATATTAACAATATGAACAGATATTGGGAGGGATATGTAACCCACCTCGTATTTAGTTCGATTCGGAATGTGTGTGACCAAATAAAACATTCATTATTTTTCTGTGACAGACAGTTGAGCAAATAGAATTATTGTTCACTGAGAATAAGGCAAAATGATAAAAAGAAATTATCGATTTGACTATATTTAGGCGATACATGCGTGTCGGACAAATAAAAATTTTTCAAGGTTGGTGTCCCAATATCTCAAGAAATACGATCAGACTGAAGCTTCGTAATTGTTTGGAAAATTTTCCAAAGTTTCGTCGGAACAAGTTGTTTGTTTCGTAGACTATTGGTTATATTTCAAAGAAATCAGGCACATACCATGAAAATATTAAATATCTAACAACAGTATTTCTTATTTCAATTCGATTCGATGTTAATTTTGGGAGAAAAGAAATGTTTTCCACTTTCAGTGATATTCGAAATGTCGAGATTATTTCCCCAATATCTTGATAAGTACCGACGCGATCAGAATGAAACTTCGTAAGCCTTCGTAATTAAATCTCCAAAATCATTCTACAATTGTCAAGTGTTTGAGTAAAGTCTTCTGGAAGATATTTTTTCCACTATGAGGAGTTACTCGGGCGTGAACACAATAACAGCAAAACGACTTAGACACTCGATATTTGAAAACTAGGTTTTCGGTTTAATCTCAAAGGTCGAATTTGTGAATGAATGGACTTAATTCGCCCAATGATGAAGGTTATACAATTCGAAATGTTATTTTCCCAAGATTTCCAAGAAAACAGATCGGATTGAATTGAAATAGAAGTAGTAGGAATTGATCCAAAAATGATGAGGTTCATGCAGAATGTCGTAAGGTCCATACGGGAGTAGAGCTGGGTTTGGTGGGGTTAAAACATAAGAAGGTGACAGCTTAGGCATATTTGGCAACGAACTTGAACAAGCATATAAAAGCATTAGACCTCACGTTAGTGCTTTCCTAGATTTTAAGAAAAACATATACCTAGTATTTATTCGAGACCATTTCACTCCTGTATATCCGAGCATTCCCAGAAAGAAAGCAGCAGGGAATCGTGGAATTCATTCGTTGGACAGCACAATTGGTTCATTACCAATGCAGAAATACAAAAGGATCTTAAGTAAGCGATAATAAGAACCGAATCTAAAATTCAGATTGAACAATCGAACAAATGTGTGCATGGAATTTTTCACGAACTTTTCCCAACTTCTCACCCCATAAAACACCCCAGGTAGATCCGAACGGTACGTGCCAGAACTCGAAAAAATGCGCGAGAATTGTTACACCTTGCGATAAAATTCTCGACAAATGTGAAATGGCCCAATGATAATATGTTAATACGGAACGCTTGTGCACTTACTCCCGGGTGTTATAAATCAGATTGTTATTACCCGTTTCAGCCACGCAATATTCCAATTAGAATTCAGGCACCAACACCTAATTCAGGTGAGCTATTATTTCTTTATCTCCCGATTTGTAGAGCGAGGGGAGGAACCCCTTATCGCGACGACTCTGTTTGAGCGGGCCCGTCTTGAGGTTCTGAAGGAGACGGGGAGAAAACAGCTATAAGAGTTTCAACATCATGACTTTTGGAAGCTGAATCGAGGAAAATGATATATTGACCTATCAGTATCAAGATTAAATAGTTTTCATAATATCAGTATGTTTCATAAATCGGAACATACATCTAAAAAAAATTGATAATCATAGAAAACACCCTTGCGGATCGCGTGACTCGAAGTATTTTTCAGGGGTAGTTTTTAGGGAAAATTTTGCCTAGTGAAAATATCAGAAGGTTTTATCCCATAATTTTTTATCACACGATTTTTGTCAAAATAACATTTCCAAAAAGTGCAAATTTACTTGAATTGAAAATTTTTCAGTTCTCCTTTTTACAGTACATTCAGCCAAATATAATCAATTTTTATGGAATAATTGGCAAAATTATTTCTCTATTCAGCAGAATATAATATAATAATATTTTTTTAGATTTTCTGGATCTTTCATAAGTATCTTTTCATTATCCAAATCTATCATGTGATTTTTAAGCGTCGAACACACATGATTCGCTATTTGGGATCTTTGTAGATTATGTGTCAATTCCTCAGGCTGATTTTTTTAGTTCTGGCATTCAGATATCTAACAGCAGTTATGTTCACCCTGGACCTTAATGTCTTTGAACAAATACAGGGACTATTGTGAAGAGTATTTTGTGATTTTGTTTCTTTTTAATTGGATTGGTTTCAGAAAATATTGCTCTCAAATCACTTTTTGATTTGAGATCTGTTCTTACATTGAGCCCACCACCAATTCTTCTGATTTTTTCTGAAAGGTTATATACATGAGGATTCAATGAATTGGGTTGATTTAGGATCCTTGGTGATTTGTTCGAGAATCAAAAAAGGTGTTTCAGTATGAATCTGAAATCATAAACTTACGTCCATAAACTGCGGGCACTATTAATCAAAAGTAATAAGTTCAATAAAATGGATTACTTAGTATACCAGAGAAATGACAACAGTCTGGTGTTCTCAATAGATGGAAATAATAATAATAATAATGACAATAGATCTGGAACTTTGAATTTGACCAGTAATAATTACCCTATGGTTTGATTCGGCCAAACTGAAAGATCTTGTAGTGAAATATACAGACTTGATTCCAACAACTACAAAATTCTACATACCAACAATGAAAATTCAAAGCTTAAACTCAGGCGTATACTGCAGGAGTCCTCAGAAATGACCTGGACAATTTCTTCAAATAATCATGTAAAGTGTTTTTTTTTCTTTTCTTACGCATAAAAAAAATACTTTTTATGAAACATTTTGTTCTCCTTATTCAGTATCAGATCAAGATATCATCAGGAAGAAGCCAGAGTGTAGAAAAAAAAATTATTGGAATACATTGAAAGTATATGTGGAGATTAAATTATATACCAGATTTCCAACGAATGAAGACTATATCAAACAAAAACAGCATACATATAATGAATTTGGTATTAGATTTAGTTTATGAAACTCAATGTAGATTGGCATTTAGAAGAAAAATACTTTTGCGATATCAGAATGAATATCAGATTCTCGCGAAATTCGTGAAAACCTTTAAATGACATACTCTTTTTTTACTCGATGAAATGTTATTTATAGGAAGAATGGCCTAAAAAAATTATGCATAATGGGTGGATTTGATCTGTTCACGCATTAAACTGAAACCTGACCTTGAAAATATTGAGTATCTAGGTTGATACTCGCGATAATACTCAATTTTCAATTTTACCCATCGATTAGTTCTATATGCTCCTTCCAGCTCTCCCAAAATAATCACAAAAAAAGTCGGATCTTGGTTGTTTCAAGATTCTTTCACATTTCCAGTGGAATCTGACAGCTAATTAGAAAGTTCTGAGCATAATATTTGTGAATTTCTCGTTGTGTTTTCCTCAGAATATTTTGAATATGTCTTCGTACCGAAAACTTACATGGGTTGAGACAGTTTTTATTGAATCAGCTCGTTGTTTCACAATTTTTTCAGCAAAAAATATTTCATATATGTGCATAACTCAGAAATCATTAAGTGGATTTTTCCGAATGAATATTCAGATCCTACCCTGAATAGCTCAAGTCTGTAGATCTATCATTTCCAAAGATTCTGAGAGTTTCGGTTCTAAAAACTTTTCATCATGGATTTATGTAATTGGTCGAATGAAAGGGAAACAATTCAGATGGGCTTTCTTTCGAAACAATAGATTATTTTCCGCTTAGGAACCAACTCATTTCTAAACTGCAAAAAAAAATTAATTGGCTCCTAGGATTTCTGATCTATAATTTGCTCTATTTTGGATCAACCTGACAGCAGCACGCACGAAAAGAATATAATTCATCCCGGATATCCTTCCATATGTCAGATTGAAACTTTTTGAAACGTATCCGCATCACGAAATCAAAACTAAAATAGCAAAAAAAAGACGCTTTTTTGTGGAAGAAGTATCAATGTGCTGCTGGAATACCAAATAACATCCCTAACAGATTCTTCATTACGATTCGATGTCTTTTTTCCGAACTAAAGCTGAATACGTCCAAAAACTATTTCGTGGAGAGGTCGTTTGCCAATTTCACAAAAACTGGTAGTTGAAATGAAAATCCCCAGAATTTCAATATCGCAAAATTTCCAACATCGACGTTATCATTCTAGACAGGAGCCAAGATGATCCATATTCAAACGTGCTAAAGCCGAATGTAACCCCATGTCCCAGACGGGATTCGTATCTGTCGCCAGCGAGGTATAAAAATGATCGAAGCCATGAAATATGAAATTGAATGGTTTCAATTCTGGCTGAATGCCCTCAAGGTACACCATAGAGGAGAATTTTTTCGGATAAACTTACATACGCCGTAATGGTGAATGTTCAAAAACTCGCCTTTTCATTGAAAATTTTCAACTCAATTGATATTAGACTTATTGACTGAGATGTGAATAGTAATGAAAAGCCAAGGTGATAGTTTTCACAGAAATAGGAACTAACTAAAGTCCAACCAACTTGAACAAAGCCAACGTTTCGTCCATATATTCAGACTTTATCAAGGCTACAGAGACACAAAAATGAGTTTACAAACAAGTTTAACACACATGTATGAATAAAACATTGGAAATATAATGAAATGAATTAATTTCTGTTTATAATATAATATAATAATAGATTTGAGCTGAAGGTTTTCCGTAGGGTTCGTAGACTCAAACATATTAATGTAGGATTTTTATCAATCGTCTAGGGATTTGATTGATTCTAAACTACTAATATATCTCTTCGTCTCTCTTCTTGTGGTGGGTATCAAGAAAACACTTGTTTTTGGCTATTTACTCTATTTACACCGATTTTATACCATTTACACAACTGAGCAGATTAACAAGGAAAAAAGACAATTGCTGATGTACGAAAACTAGTTTAGAAACGCGTCTAAAATCTTGACTTCACTTCTAAGTCTTTCGTCTAAATTTCGCGTCTCGATACCTCTACGTCTAACTTCAACTGTCTCTTCTAAACCCCGACGGGAACTCTTTCGTCTTCAACTCCGACAGGACTCTTTCGTGTCAAACCTCAACGGGAACTATCTTAAAACTTCTCCCTGGCGTACCACCTCGATTTCTCCCCACTCTTACTTAAACCGAGGGCTACACCTCGAATCTTCATCCCCTACCACCTGCGTCTAATTGTACAGACCTCTTACAGATCTCACTTACTGGGGATGAAGTTAGACCAATCAGCTGGGGCTCATTTCGACCCCCAGGGAAGACTTTCAAGAACTCAATCAACGAACTGTTAATTTATCCCTTACACGTTTCAGAAATTAGTCGAGACCTCTCTTGTTGACTAAGATAAATCGTCAACACGATTGTATCCAACAACCTATATCATTTTACGTGTAAAGGACAGGATGTTCCCAGAAACCTCTCGATTTGTTGGCGTCTGTGTCCTCTGACCA
This sequence comes from Myrrha octodecimguttata, assembly GCA_958510865.1. Taxonomy (NCBI): domain Eukaryota; kingdom Metazoa; phylum Arthropoda; class Insecta; order Coleoptera; family Coccinellidae; genus Myrrha; species Myrrha octodecimguttata. The sequence goes on from OY294057.1 coordinate 40,675,981, forward strand.
CATGTGCCGTCAGAGTGACGACATCCCAGATAGCCTTTGTTCTTCGTACTCTTCATAAAGCACATAACACACATACAGAATTAACTACATCAATCTACAATATGTACACGTAGGAAATCAACTTCTGTGTAGAAGAAATTGAAATCCCACATTAACATACACCACATTCCTGGAAGATTTCCATTTCTCTCCATGAAAATCACTTAAATGACCCTCAGTTGAGAATAATATGATAACGAAAGAACGAAATAATTTTTCGACTTCCTTATAACATCCGTGTATGTTATATCCAGTTATTTAAGTTTTATCCTCTTCTAGCACTATAAAACCCCTAGAAGATAGAAAAAAGAATCATTCAGATCAGTTCAGGCAGCTATCTCTTCGATATTTATCATTCAAGATGATTTTATTTCGTCCTTTCGAGATGGGGCAGCTTCCTGGATTTGTACCTGTATGGCTACCCTTGCTCTAACTGGGAGAATGTATTGTTCGAATAAGACATTGTTTGGAACGTCGAATGGCACAAATAAGAATGATGGGAAGAATCTTGACAACAAAGTTAAAACATCTGTTTGTTTCCATTACTCCATGAATAATTTCGCTGAACAAGGCCCTTCTGACGCCTTCGCCATTTTGTAACCACCTACCTATTCATTTACTCGCAGACTGGGTTCCGTTCACCCCAGCTCAGTTATCCTTTTGTGAGATCCGAAAATATCAACCCAGAAATTTGTTGGCCTTTAGTGGTTCATACTTTTCCAATGAAGAAAACATTTCAATTCTGAAAATGCGGGAACTACTTACACAGGAACTAACCGAAAAATTTAACACATTTCAACACAATCGTTCATTACATTTACCCCTCGCATGAGTTCAGGTATCCGAAAACTGTTGTTATACATAATTAGCTTCATTTCATCTGTAATTTACATCAATCATTATTACAAGCCATGAAAATACTGAAAATTCCACTAGTGAGATTTACTAACTGACAAAGAAACTGCAACAACCAGAAGGAGCTATTTAAATTTTAAATTTTTTTCGGAAAGACATAGATAGTATAGCAAGGAGGGAATGACTGAAATTTGGAGGAAAAATCGTGAAGGTTACTCAATTATTATAGTCGTTTTCTGCAACTTTTTTAAATTTACAAACAACCAGCTCTTTGCAGAACTCCAAAGTCGATATTTAGTTTTTGTCGAAATGCTTTGAGCACGTGTACGCAGAATTTATCGCCTGATAAGTGATTTTGAAAGAAGTCGAATTATTGGTCTACGGAAGGCGGGGTTGTCATTTCGAGAAATTGATAACCGTACGGACAGAAATCCAACTACTTTTATGAGATGTTGTTAAGCGTAGTTTGATAATACCCAAAATCGAAAAAGAATAGGCATCGCACGTCGAAGGGGTACAAATGAAGTTCAAGATCGACGTCTAAGATTTATGGCCATCAGACACCGATTTACTACAACTCGATCTTTAGCTGATAATCGATCAGCAGGATAAGGCCATCCTGTAACTGTCCGAACGGTTTACCGCCGTATAAGATTTTTTGGACAGCAGCATCTTGTGTTACTACCTCTTACGGTTGAGCATCGCCGGTAACGATAACAGTGGTGCAGAGAACGACAACGAGTGAAATGTGGAATGGCATCAGGTCGTCTTTTCTGATGAATCTCGATTCTTCTTGGGTGTACAAGATGGCCGAAGAAGGGTTAGGCGACGTCAGGAACCAACTTTAAATCAGCTGAAACGCGGTAAAAATAACCTTTTACGTCATACGTCATAGCATTATTCTACGATGGATACAGAAGACACTGTCTTTTCTCTTGGTAGAGTGAAATATGAAAGCAAATAAAAAAGTTCGATTTGTGGTAGCGATCGAATTTTTACAGTATTCAATAATGAAAAAAAATTGGAAGACATCTACGAGTAATTTTTTCCAGAATGAATACCGCTTATATACTGTTTTATATAGCTTAACATCGACTGCAGTAATAAATCCTAAGGTATATCAGACCACAGACTGAGTAATGCGCACGTCATTAAGACTGATTTATCAGGGAGCAAAAAAGATTAGTCGAGCCGATGCTTCATGCCAAATTATTGCAAATGATCTTCCGCGACCCACTTCCGCTTTCCCGGAAAGAAAAGCAAAAGCGAATCGGAAAACTGCACATAAATCAGCGAACGAACACGCAATTATAACTATATTTCATTGCCATGACAATGAGCGTCAGTGGAGATGAAAATTTTTCGAATAACTCTGTTCGACCGGGAATAATGACTTTATCAATGAAATCCCGAGTGGGGAATCTTTTATTTAGCGTTTTTCAATTCATTCCATTTAAAATTTTCTATATTTGCTTCTACTCGAATGGAAATTATTTTTTCTATTCGATGAACTTCGGATTAAAAGATATATATTCGCAATATCTCTGAAATGAATGATATCAATGGATTTTTCTATACTACACTAATTGAATAAATAGTGCATTCACCATTTTGCAACATCAGACAATCTAGCCGCTAGGTCTTTTACAATGCTGTCTCTGACATTTAGAAATAGGCGAATCTATCTCTAAGAAAATTATATGACCTTCACTAGTACTTCTCTAAAAATATTGGCTATAAGAATTAATTCAGTATGAGATTTAGCATCAAACGAAATGCCATACTTATATGCTCCATGGAATTTATGTCTGGAGAATTGACCGGCTTTAGTTATTTTTGGTGTTTTTATCCATCAAATTTAAATTTATTGCTGATTAAACTCGGAGAGTATAGGTTCAATGATGATTTGGAGATTATCTTTCCACTATTATAAAGGGTGCTTCAAATTGCGCGGTTTCTTTTAAGAATAAATAAAATATAGATGGCGCACTGAATTCGTCTGGGTATTTTGACATTTAAGAAGTGTGATGTATGACATTTATAAAAAAGCTTCGTACACGATACAAAAACGCGATATCTTTTCCAAAAGAGGACAATTTCAAATCCATACCATTCCTCCTGAAGACTGCAACTAGACGTGGATGACAATTTACTAACTTCCCGCATCCGTACTTTCCGAAACATGTGTAACATGTTTTCTTGACGTTTGACGGAACTCTCCAGCAAACACTGATTATTCGGCTAATTGCTCCAAGCAGGAAATATACGAATCCATTAATTGAAATTCCAGGCAACTTCGTATCCCGAATTCGGCTCAACTTGTAATTCTTGCTGTTAGGATAATTAACGACCCAACTAGTTGTGTCTTCGAAATGTAAATTGATGGATAAACTCGGGAAAGCGGTGGATAGGTCGTTTACGAGATAACTCGAAGTCCTCCATTGTTGTGCGGAAGACGTATACGTAGTGGTATCTTGTAAGATCCTGGTTTGATATTTGTCAGGAACTATGCGGATTCGAAAGAATTATGTCTCTGCTTTCGCTGCAATGAGCATCGAATTCAATTATATCCGAAACTTTGCTGAAGAAGATGAAGGTCAAGTAAATGTTGGATTCAAACGAGTCTACTTAATGAAGGCTATTAATACAAGGATTGAAAATACAGATTTTTCTGTAATATCTTTACATGACATATTTCGGAATTGATATCTTCCCATATACTCTTGTTGGAGATTAAAGATGAAACACTGTGTCTAGTAATATTTTTGTTTTGTATTCTATTGTGTTACTTTGCACTATGTATTATGTGAAGTTATTTCATGAAAATCTGTGAGTTAATGACTGTATCCATAGCCTCCATCAAGGAGATTCATTTGAGTTAAAAATTCAAATGCAACAAAAGTTTGATAGAGTCAATATCGAATGTCATTTAATTTTCGAAGTTATAAAGGTTTTTGGAAGAGATTTTCACCCGATTTAATTCATAAGAGAGATAAGATTGTATGGAACTCGTTGCAAAATTAATCTATGTACAATTTAACAAGATTTACAGTAGGTCTACACTAGCTTAGATCATGAAATCGAGTGTTGGTGAAACAACGTGGAACGATTCTGGCATAAAATATCAGAACATGCTACGGATGATTCCGAATCAAAAGATAAAAGATAAAACAGGTATTTTATTGTTAGGAATTGGTTCGTCGCGAAAAGAGAGCTCCAGTAATAATAAACTTATACTGCAGCATTCCATCTGAATTATGACAAGTATCTAGATTCACTACTCAGCGGTTTTCCCCAAGGTAAGATGGCCTGATGATCAGTAGTAACCATGAAACAGCTGTAGACATTCTCCTTGCGTCCCTTTTTTCGGTGTAGATTTTTTGGTTGATTGGATGATAAGCTCTGATCAAGGTGGAATATTTGTGGATTAATCGACAGATATTCGTCCTTGATTATATTAGTTCATTATTACTGGAGCTCTCTTTTCTCCACGAACCAATTCCTATCTTTGTCAGATGTTGGACTCTATCATCTTGTGGGAAAACCACATTAATGGAGTGCTTTCAAAGTCGTGACGGACGTTGTAAAACTGCAAAATCGTAAATGCCTTGACCTGATACGACAGAAGGATGAACGTCATGCACATCGATCAAAGTTTTCTGCACTCGAAGGAAGGATTGGCAAGATGGTCCTGAAAGATGGAGCGCTGTACGTAGTTATACTACAGTATTCCATATGAAAGGTGACAAGTATCTAGATTCCCTACTCAGCGGTTTTATCTAAGGTAGGATGACCCGACGATCAGTAATAACTGTGAAACAGCTGGTGTCATTCTCCTTGGTTCTGCTTCTTTGGTGTAGATGTTTTGGTTGATTGGGTGATTATCTCTGATCAAGGTGGAATACTTGTTGAGTTATGGACAGATATTCGTCCTTGTGATTACGTATTTTATTGTGTTACTCACTTGGACCATTATATGCCAGTTGATACAAGAATTAAATTCGTCTTTCAAGACTTTATACGTTGGCAATAAAAGTTCATCGTAGGATATCATATCGAAAGATATTATGTGGTGGTATTATAGAAACATCTACATTTTCGATAATTTTCAAGTAAATGTGGGAAAAGGGGGAAAAGGTGGTGTTTCGACGAACTCTGCATTCTTGGGTCAAATGACGATAGAACAGTGATCTCTAGAGAACAATCGATGCATTTCCCACGATTCATGAGATGGGAAGTGCTAATAAATAGGTTATGTTTTCGGATATTTAAGGCTGTGTCGAAATGTGTGGGTAAGATTTGATTCATTCTGCATTAAGTTTCAACATTTTTGATAATTGTTCAGTGATTGAAGGATGAGGATGTTGAAGAAGTGGGAAGCGAAAAACTGCCAAGACAAATCCTTTGTGTCGAATATTCAAAACTGTTTCGATTAACGCGAAGAACTCATTGATGTTTTACAAGCTCCATGTACCTTTGACTGTTCGAAATACCCTTTCAAATATAAGATATTCGAACCCGCAGTTTCTTTTCATTTTTTCTGTTATAATCTGATGTCAATCAACCCAAATTCAGTCTTTGCAATATAAATCCTATGAGCAGCTCCTTTTCTCTTCTTGCTAGATGTATATGGAAACTCACTTTTTTCTGAATTATCCATTTTCAACACCATGATGACACTGTGTCTTTGAAAACATGTCACACATTATGCTCTTTTGATATATATGAAGTAAGCTACATAAATAAAATATGTTTTGGGTCGTATCTCGAAAAATAGATGCTTCAGATGGGTTCGATACATGGGCATAGGAACAAGAATTACGCAATAACACAACAAAATTGGTTCATCCTATAAAGAGACAACGATATCACCACCATAGATATCTTTATATCTTAGTAAATAGAGGTTGATTTTTGTGAAAAACATTAATGCTGAAATATAACAAAAAAAAAGTGATGGTACTTCGAGAAATGATAAAATTTAAGAATTTGGAATGCTTTTAATTTTCCAAGTGATATTTCCGGAGACTCTTTTCATTTAGTTGCCTAACATTACAGTCTGCAAATGACCCTCGTATTATTTCAAGTGGCATATCCTCTGCACTTGAAGATTCATGTAAGATTTTATCGTTTTCAAGATTCGAAAAGTACATACTATACTAACTTTTATGGGATGGTTGCAATTACGTCTTCATTGATTCGTACGTCCTTTAACGACAGTCAGATCCATAACAGATTTCTTAACTGCAGTTCTCTCTGCGAGATAAAATAGTTGAAGCAAATAGAGCTCATATTTGATGTAACTTATTTCGTATTCAGATGAGATTTCGAATGAAAATTGTTATTGGAAATGTAACGAGAAGACTGCTCTATATTCCGTAGAAATATTTCGCGATTGTCTCAATCTAGGATAAGGGATATCTGGGAATTTTCCGTCCATTAGCTTGTACTTCGTCGACACGGGGTTTCCAGGGGCATTGACCTCACACAAAACAGCTCCATTTCATCATGAGATGAGTTTTCGATTTTTCATCATAAGATCCTCACGGAATTCTTCATGGATCATAGAGGCACAATTTTTCGAGTAATCTACTAGAATTCAATCAGATCTTTGCTTTCAGGTAGTCCACTTCTGAAATTTCTTTTGTTTATTGGTTACGAATATACAGGGTGTTTTTTATGGTTGGTATGAAACTTTGATTAGCGATATTTCTGAAACGCTTGAAGTTATTTTGTTGAAATTTAATAGCAATATTCATCTGTTAGAACTTATCAATATGCCATTCTGGGTAAATTCAAATCCAGGTCTGAGCTGGAAAAATTGTGATCTACAGATTTTTGTTGAAAAAGTTCATTTTCAGACCGCATTTTCGAAAAATTATTTTTGGATTCGAAAAGCCAGGAAAAATGCTACCATAATCGCTCTTAAGTTTCAATGGCACACCTTAACTGTCCCAACAAAAAAATTGGGGAAAAAAAATTGTGAGAGAGTTTTCATGGGGAATAAAGGACTACAAGGCAAGTCAAGACCCAGAAAAAAAAATTGTTCTTTCGAAACGAAGATACAGGGAATTTGAAATGTTTGGTATTATACTTTGATGAGCGATATTTCTGAAACGTTTCAAGTTGTCTTGTTGAAATTCGCTAATAATATTCCGCTGTTGAAACATGTCAATATACCATTCACGGTGGACACAAATCCAGAGCCGGGCTGAAAAGATTGTGATCTCCTGTTATCTGTCGAAAAACTTCATTTTCTGACTGCTTTTTTGGACAACTGTTTCAACAAGAAAAATTGGAAAAGAAAAATTTGTAAGAAAGTTTTCATTTTCGACCAGACATGACATACGACTGAATTCGCTAAAATTCATTTTTGCGTGCATATTCTGATAAACGACGTTCTATCATTTTGCCCAAATGTCTGTAATTTTCGAATTTTGGGCCGAAAATGGTCTCAAGCGGCTAGGTTAGGCCATATGAAGCAGGAGGTTAACCGAAGTTAATACCAGAAAGGGACTCAGGGTACGAATAGTGGCAGTTGCTGATGAAATGCGGAATAATATGCAAAATATTCGGAAACCGAGTTCAAATTTATTGAAGCGCAGCAGGAAATTCATCGAAGTCAGACGAGAGCACTTTGAAATTCACTCTGATTAGCTAATATGTTTATACAAGTTATAGATTTACTTTTATACAATATTTAATAAATGTAACTAGTGGCTTCCAAGATTTATGGTTCAACCAAGAAATAAATTTCAGTAAATTCAATCAAACAATATTTATTTTAAATTATGTCCGGTCGAAAATGAAAAAATTTTCTCACGAGTTTTTTTGTCGATTTTTTGTTGAAGCAGGATAGGTGTGCCATCGAAATTGAAGAGAAATTTTTGTAGCATTTTTCTTTGGCTCTTCGAATCAAACAATAGTTTTTCAAAAAAGCGGACAGAAAATGAAGTTTTTCAACATATAACATAAGATCACAACTTTTCCAACCCGGCTCTGGATTTGAATTTACCGAGAATGAAATACTGACAGGCTCTAATGAAGGAATATTATCAGCAAATTTCATGAGAATAACTTCAAGTGTTTCAGAAATATCGCTCATCAAAGTTTGATACCAAACATACAAAACAGCCTGTATCTTGGTAACCAATGAACAATCAAACTTTTTTTCGGCGGATCTTGACTGGCCTCGAAGTACTATATCCATCATTGACGTATGTAAGGTCACTCATGAATCACCCTGTATACGAACATTTTTTTTTCACTACGAGTACTTTCTCGAAGGATTATTCAGTTAGTTCATTGCAAGTTTTTTCAGCATATTTTTTTTGAGAATTTCATTACTCCGCTTCAATTGAAAAATGTCATAATTTAATTTACTCTTCCACAAAACAATTTTTCAACTTTTTTTTACATTTTCGACAAGGCAAATTTTACTTCCTTCGCACAAAAAAAAGATGAAGTCTTCTTTACTATGTTTAAGTAAAATGAAATGTTTGAATCCACATATAGTATTGATGAGCAAAATATAACCTCTCAAATCGATCCAAGTAGGTATCTTCTGTGGGTGAATTATCAATTATACTACGATATGAAAAATGTGGATAAGCCCATGCTCAATCGGTGGCAATTTGGAACACTAAACGGACATATTTTTGAATATGGCAAATGCTTATTAACGATTCATGGTTCCCGATTTATAGAAACATCTTTGCAATTATTTTGCTCAGGTATATTTAATTCAAATTATGTGTTGAAAGTATTGATATTTTTACGTACATGTAGCTAGATTTGTGAATCTTTTGACGCCTGAAAGTTACAAGAAATCATCTAACACCCTGTAGCTCTTCTGTAGAACCGTGTATAGAAATTTGACCTTTCATCTGAGATATGGTGTTGGCAACCTTCAAAATAGTTCATAATTCATTAGCGGGTAACTAATTATTCTCCGATTACTAGCCAATAGAGCGAAGATAGAAGGCACAAAGGGGTCGAATACAGCTTGGGCAAAGAGCTATAGTTCGGATGTTGAGAGTTACAGAGAAGCCGAAACTATCACCTAAGCGAGAGCTAAAGATCACAAAAGATGGTTACCGTTTTGACACGTTAGATACACAGATAATTTATATAAAGATTGTTTTGAATTGCGCGGTTTTTTTTAAGAATAAATAAAACACATAATTAGCATTCATTTTCAAAAACTATTCATTGGTAATTGAAGTATCAGTAATGACACTTATATCCGAAAAATAATATCTATCAAATGGCCCCCTCTTGCAGCTTTACAGACGTCCACTCTTTTGTTGAAATTTTCAATGAAATTTTGACATAATTGAGGCTCTATCTTACTAATGACACCAATAATGTCATCCTTTAGTTCAGGAATCGATTGTGGATTATTCTTATAGACCTGGCTTCTCACATAACTCCAAAAATAATAGTCCATCGGTGTCAAATCAGATGACCTTGGAGGCCAATTGACATCATCGTTTTTGGAGATTATTCGTCCAGGAAATTTTTGTCTCAATTAATCAATTGTGTCATTTGCATAGTGAGATGTAGCGCCATCCTGTTGAAACCAAATTTGCTCTATATCAATATTCATCAATTCAGGCCACAATAATTCGACTATCATTCGACGGTATTGATAACCATTGACAGTTACAGCTTCACTAGCAGCATTTTCAAAGAAGTAAGGTCCAATAACTCCACCTGACCATGATGCACACCGAACGGTGACTCGTTTAGAATGCACAGGTTTCTCATGAATAATTCGTGGATTTTTCTCATCTCAGATACGACAATTTTGTTTACTAACAAAGCCAATAAGTTGAAAATGTGCCTCATCGGAAAACATGATTTTTTGAGAAAAATCAGCTGGTTGTTCATTGATGAAATTGACAAATGAACGACGTTTTAAATGATATAATGGCTTAAGGTTCTGTGTTATCTGAGCCTTATATTCCTTCAGAGCTAAATCTTTATGTAAAATACGTCATGTTGTGACCCACTAAGTCCAACTCGTTGTGAACGTCGTCGAATAGACATTCCAGGGTCTTCAGCAACACTTTCACGAACCAAATCAATATGTTCTTGTGAACGATCGCTATGACTGTATTTTTTACTTTTTCGATCTTCCACCGAGCCGGTTTTTTGAAATTTTTTGATAATTTGACAAATAGTGCTTTGAGATGAACGATTATGTGAACCATAAATTCACGTAATTTTTTGAAAACACTTTTAACAGAAACCTGATTTTCATAAAATCTGAACGCGTTGTTGTATCATGTACGGAGCCATTTTTATAAATCTCATACAGCACACTTCTTTAATGTCAAAATACCCAGACGAATTCAGTGCGCCATCTTTATTCTTTCTATTCTCAAAAAGATTGCGCAATTTGAAACACCCTCTAGTTCGAAGCCAAATGCCGGCTCTCTTTTATATATTTTGAGTTCGAAAAGCGAAACCAATATTCTCAAAATACAGAATATTTGTTCTTTGTATTTCTGCCGCTGGAAAATCTACCATATGAAATTATATATATTATAGGCATAACGACGACAAGTCATAACAGATTGTACCAAACTGAACCATGTAGCTTCCTCAAAAATTTCCGGGAATAACTTTTTTTTTGACAGATTTGAGTTACAAGTATCAATTCCATTCATCTAGAATGGTGGAATTATATATTAGAATACCCTTCATCTCTAAACGCACATATTTTAAACTGGATATTTTCGAGAATTAATAGCAGAATTTATCGAAAGCATTCCCATCATTACGGAGTCAACCGAGGTAGCTAGAATATCTCTCTAGCACAGGATGGTATAAATATTCCATTTTAATTGCTCGTGCAAGCTCTGCAGTATTTCTTCAGGGAGCTATTCTGAAATTTAGCTCCTGGTATCGGAATACGGCTCTAAAGTGGCATTTTTTTCTTCAATTTCACAGTAGGGTTCTGGTATTCATTTCCACCAGTATACATATATGCTCTGGCATACATCGGAATGTCCCTTTTTTGCTTCTGGCCAGTTGCTTCATGGCATCACGTTATTCTCAGGATAGTAAAGAGCTCTAGATGGGTGATTTCAGGACCCCGAGTTCAGCATGAAACCCTTTTTTGATCGACGTATTCCATCGTGGCGTTCGAAATGGTCGATTTTGAAAGAGGTCTGTGAAGCCCTTCATTGTGGTGCAATGGCATCAAAAGCCGAATTAAGATAACATTTACATATCCTTTTCTGCACACACCAGAAGATATATACCAGTTAAGAACAGTTCAGGAAATTCTCAAAACCAACCCTTGTATTCCCAAAGCCCTTAGAATAATATACAAAGATAATGCGGGCCCAAACCCAGAACCCCGTAAACACGAATTGCAACAAAACAAATGCGATATTTTAGCTCCAAAGTGGTCTCGAAAGCCTCTCCGAATACAGAGAAGCTTATTCTAAAACTTGGCAATAAACGGGGTTTTCCCTTTCGTCCGACCCGTATGGTGAACAATTAATATTCCTTAATTGCCCATATTTTTCAGTTTTTCGGCTGGTTTTTTCCGGCCTCCTGCTCTCCGTCGACGTGACTTTTGTCCGTTCTCGGAATAACTAACTTTTTTATAGGATTTCCCTTCGGAAAAAAACGTTATTGTCCGGGAAATTGATAGAGTGCCTGCATGTTTTGCGTCCGAAACGTTTAATGCGAATAGTTCTACCTCGGATGGACATGTTAGCGTTGATTTAGAGCGTTTGCCCTCAAGAATTACTTAATACGGGCATACGCTGCTGGCTCAGTTCCTCTATTTTGAATCAACGAAGATATATCTTGGGTGAAGAACGCATATGCGAAGTTTTGGGGAAGTTTTTATTGTGGTAGTCTGTTCCTAAATTCAGGACCCTACGCTGGGAAGAAAATTGATATCCCCCCGCAGCAAAAACTTTAAATCACCTGATCCGTTGAAAGATTGCGAAATTAAGTATCGATTGAAGCTTATTTTGGGAGGATTTCGTAGCATTTTTTAAGTTTTTTTTGCGGTTTTCACCCTCAATATCTGAAACAGAACTATTGAAAATCAAATGAAATTCTAATATTTTTGTTTTTTCCCAAGAAACTGCTCCTGACAAATAGTACAATCCTGCAATGCCCAAGGCCTTCTTTTATGAAAAAAATATTTTATTCAACTTTAAATAGTACTGTTTCAGATATTGGGAGTAAAAACCCACAAAAAAACTAAAAAATGATGCCGTTTCTATTCATTATAAAATAAAGAAATCTAGGAAAGTACTGATGTGAAGTCAGCAGCTTTTGTGCGCATGTCCATATTCGTTGCCTAAGCGGTTATCCATTCACGTATTGACCCTGCCAAAAGCACCTTCACTTCTCGATGGAAAGATTTCCTGATCTACTTATTCTCACAAAATCCTGCATGAACCCTAATGCTGTCATTTTTCAATAAAGCACTGGATTTCAATTCGATCCGATCTGTATTTTTGGAAATATTGGAAAAAATAAAATTTTGAATGGGTGTATCTACGGAATCGTTGAGAGGATTTCACGCATTCGCGAAAAATTATAGATACCAAGGAAAAAGAATCAACTTTCACAATATCTCTCAAGTTATGAAGGAAGTTTTTTTCAAATGTTACTAAGATTTCTAGAAAAAATAATTTTCGAGGAAAATTTTGAAAAAAAATTGTACCGCCAGTATGATTTCAAGAATATTACTCAAGAACTAATTGCCATTTCTCAATATAATCGCTTCAGTATCAGGGAATATCAAGGCCATAATCTCAAAATTTCCAATGGCTATTAGACTGAAGAGAGAACGATTTCACCCTTCAACAAAATTTGGAAATTATTCCGTTCTTATATCGAAATTGGGATAACGTTAGTCATTTGACTTTCAGTGGATATATACAGGACTGTCATTAAATACGCACAGATTTCTGGCAAATAAGGAACTTTTGATAAATGTAGATTTTGCGTGCTTGTTCTACGAAAACTTTTTTCGTCTAACCCAAATGACTGTTATTTTCGAAACTGTGGCTGATAATAGTTCGAAATGTTCGAGAAATTTGGCTGGAATATTTCTGATCTCGTAATGCGAAATTGATTAACGGTGACTACAAATCTTCGAATTATCGCGAATTCAACCCATCGAATAAAGGGAACTAAACGCTAGGTGAATTGACACCTGAACAAGTTCTAGTGTCTCCGATGTGAACTATGAGCATGGGAAGGCAATTGCAAAAATACAGATTTACGAATGGAACACAGTTTTTATTTCTCAGTTTTCTACTATGCTTAATCAACAATATCGAAACACTTATTAATACTAGAGAGTGTATTTGCAGCTAATGATCGTCCGTAATATATGCGAGTTTACTGAAATTAAGGGATAGGAAATAGTACCTTCGAATTAACTAAAATAAGTTAACATCAATATCAGTCTGAAAATTCGACCCTGTGGTGAAAGGTATGAAGTAATTTTTTTTTTTCATACAATTTTGATCTGAAAGAAGGAAACTTTCAAGCTGTTCAATGTTCTCAAGGTGCATCAGATCGTCCAATTTATACTTTCGAAAGAAATCAAGGGCGTGAAAGATTTGATCTCGGCTTTGAAACAGGTTTACGAAAATCATCCATATAGCTTTTTTGTAGTTTAACACTTTTTAAACTCTATAGAAGATTACGAGGTTTCAATCGTTTCTATATCGAGAGAATAACGTCGTTTCAACTCAAAGAATCGATTTTACATTCACTGAAGGTGAAGGATAACAAAAAAATGAATTCACTACCTGTAAAGACTTGTTCCTGTCTGCATTTTTCAACTCCGAATAACTAGAAATGAATTATTTTTTCGAGTTGCAAGCAGAGCAGCTCCTTTATGTAGAAATATTTTAATTCCATAACTTGCAGGAATATATAAAAGAATTGCCAATCGACGATTTTATATTTAACCCTAAAGAGTAGCTCATAATCTAGTAGAAATTAGAAAAGCTTGATAACCTTAAATATTGAACCGTTTTAAAAACCTGATAGCGTCATCATTATAATGATGTAGTAGGTATATGGTGTGGATAATTTCATTTACTCCGATTCTGTATGGAACAATCTAGCATTTAACGTTTTATCTTCTAAATATAATTGAAAAAATGATGAACATTGAGTTCGAAGTGTAAATAAAAGTTACGGTCGGATTTCACCCAAAAAAATCTTATTTCTTGTACAGCATCCCAAACATGAGCTGTGAAAGTCGAAACTTTAAAAAAAGTCTTTTTTTTCCAACAATAATAATTATAATGATAATTTTATCTATATGGATGTGGATATGAATATGGAATAGGAAAGGAATCTGTCGAACAGGAATTCCTCAATATTATAGCTACACTTGTCCATCAACAGAGCCTTAACATTAAACTGAAATTGAATATCCTTCATTGACTTGAACATAATTGGCACCTCTGAAAGAGATTCTTCATTAATTTTTAGCTAGTTTAGTTAGTTAGTGAGGTGTGTAGGAATACAAATAACAATCACATGCCTAGTCTTCTTATTGTGGAAGTCAAAATGTTCTTGCAAAAACGACAACAGATTTTTCTGTAATACCGTTGTATCATATTTTTCGACATTGATATCTTACGATAAACTTTTATTGTCTTCTACGTACTACGAGTATGAATGACCAATTCAATTATTTTATCAACTGCATACAATATTTTAAGTAAAACTTGAGAAAACGGCAACATTTTCAATACAATACAGAAATAATACTCAACAAAGTATTTCATCTTCTATCTTCTTCGTTGCGTGAATGAAATGTAGTAAACGACTCTTCAAAATATCTTCGCAAATTACTTTGTTAAATATAATAATGATAAATAAAACTATTTGTTTTATTTCAAACATTAAATTCGAACAATTCTACTAGATAAAGGACATCAATGCAACCATTGAACAATACAGATTTTTATGTAATACCTTCACATTATATTTTTCCAAATCGATATCTCACGATAAGCTTTGACGGTCTTCAACGTATTACGTATGAATGACATATTTAATTATTATATCACCTGACACACAGTGACTGAAGTTAAATACTCGTGAAAACGGTAATTTAATTGAATACAATACAAAAATAATACTAGACACAGTGTTCATCTTCTATTTTCCGATTCATATTCTTCAGAAGCATCTATTCTATAAAGAGAGCTTCAGCATGAACTGGTCAAACATATATAGCCGTATAGATGACATTGGAAAAGTCAATTTTCTCACAACTGTGGTGAGTTATGCGTGACCTTTGAAATAACTGTTTATGGTCACATCTTTTGGTGGTCAATTCAGTTGTGGTGTGGAATTATTGAAAAAAGATTTCAAAATGGCGGAAAACCTACAAATTTGGAATTTTTTATTTTCGATTGCCAAAAAAGATAGCATTATTTCAATTGACCCGATTTTCTAAGATTTTCCGTGAAAAAATTTTTCCAAAATTCAAACTCAACTTTTTTTTAACATATAATCAGTGACGAAAAAAATACAACCAAAATTGTTGAAATCTTTCGAGGTTGAATCAACCTTCATTCTGAACACTGGTGTGAAAATAGAATGAAAATGTATCTATTGGTTTTCATTCCGTATCCTTCCGAAGATTCCACTCGGAGTACTGAAATAATTTATATGGAGAAAGATTTTAATGGACATATTCCTCCAATGGAGTAACCGTAGACACGTGTTTCTGGCTTAAGGCCTTCGTCAGTACGGTGAGAAAAGTGCAAAAGATGAGCCACACTTGGTGGAAATCAACAAACGGAGTAAACAACAGAAGTGAGCAGCGCATTTGTGGTTAAATCTATATAAATAAAAAAGGATCTATGGTCTATCGATATTTCAAACAAGCATAACGTTCAAACGACTGCATCAAATTGGATAATTTTTTTTTTGTTGTGTTCATTATTCTCAGGTCTAGGTTTGTATAACGGAATAATTCCGAAAAAAATGCACGGAAAAAAGAACAAAGCCTTCCTTTTTCCCCCAACCATAGAACTCTATCAAACGTAAGTATGAAGTATTCCACAAAGCGAGCAATCATAGAGTACTTTGACACTTTGACGTTCGACACTTAGGTTGTTAGGTTACTGCATTTACATAAACAAACTACCTGTGGTATTTGTTATTTACAGTAAAACGTGTTTCCTGAAAGTTTTTAATAGCATTGTGTTTGATATTAATCGTTGTGTTTTGTGTTTGTGTTACTCATTATCAATTATAAAAATGCCATCAATGAGGCGTCCAAATATTGGTCGGCGGACGCGTAACGCAAGGCGCCACCAAAACCTGTGAATTCGTTACTTTCAGGACAAGAACCTCTTATCAAAACTAGGAATTGGTTTCACGGAGAAGAAGAGCTCTATCAAAACATTTTCTGCAGAATATTCAGCATTACAATAGTGTGTTCCAAATGATATTTTTTGGTTCAAACATAATTGAGGAACGAGGTTTCAACCCAACTTTTAAGGTATTTCATTTTCTATATCAAACAAATATATTACACATTGATTATAACATTACCGGCTCACATGAAAATTCTGTTAAGACTCATTAACGAAACTTTTCTAATTTTTTTCAACAGATTCAAGGACAAATTCACCATCGTGCAGGAGCATTGTTACCACCAGTTGATGGCGATTAGAAATTTCTCCAGATTTATTATTGAGAATGAAGTAAATCAACGTTGTGCCATCAATCGTGCAGCAAGACGAGAAATCATCGTGCAATTGCAACAACTTTTGCATGAACATAATCAATTGGTACAATTGTTCAAAACAGCCTTAGAAATGATCTGACAAACATAAATTAGTAATTAGAGTAGATAAAAGGCCAGCAGGAGAACATGAGAGATGTTTCAATGCACCAACGTTAAATGAAGTTGCTATTGTAGTAGTTGCAGAAAATATGGAGTCTCACGACATTGTAATTCAACGACGTGATGGTGGCAACCTCAGACATATCAGTGAAACACATCGTATGTATGATGCTTTACAATATCCACTAATATTCTGCCGAGGAGAAGATGGAAAACCTAATTTTTATCAACATGATTAACCCAGCGACTGGTCAGTATTGATAAGTCATATTATGAAAGAATATAGTAAGAATGCATTTCAATAAGACATTTTTAGAGAATAAGGTCCTTAGATTTGTGCAGCCTGTATTATTTTTTACTATATTTTTATAGTTTTTACCACCACTTCGTCAGAGTAATGTTGTTTCAAAAATTCTATGTTTCAATTCCTTATTAATGTTGATTATTCTCTTACAGGTCAGGAAACAAACAAGGTCAGCTCGATGAACTTTTATGCTTATCGTTTCATGATTCGACAGAACGAGGACAACCATAATTTGAAATGCCGCCGATTGTTTCATCAGTTCGCCGTTGATATGTATGTCAACATTGAAACGGAACGTCTAACATATATATGTTTGAATCAGACAAAGTTGCGTTCAGAAGATAATATTCATTTGCGCGATGCCATGAACGCAGATGGAAATGGAAATAATGTCGGTCGACTCACTATTTTACCAGCAACATATGTGGGAAGCCCCAGACACATGCACGAATATGCGCAAGATGCTATGACTTACGTGCGTCAATATGGTCGACCAGATTTGTTTATTACTTTCACGTGCAACCCAAAATGGTTCGAAGTCACTGATTTGCTATTGCCTGGTCAGTCATCCAGTGATCGTCATGACATCACAGCACGAGTATTCAAGCAAAAACTCAAAATGCTAATGGATTTCATTGTAGGATATCATATTTTTGGAGATGTACGATGTTGGATGTATTCGGTAGAGGGGCAAAAAAGGGGGTTGCCTCATGCTCACATTCTCCTGTGGATGGCTGAAAAAATCAGACCCAATGGAATCGACTCAATCATCCAGATCCAGAGCCAGAAGTGCATGAAATAGTGATAAAAAACATGATACATGGACCGTGTGGTGAACACAATCGTGAATCACCATGTATGATCGACAACAAATGCTCCAAGCGTTATCCACGTACTTTATTGGCAGAGACAATAACAGGTAATGATGGTTACCCCCTGTATCGTTTCGCTCTGTTCAAGATGGAGGTAGAACAATAGCGTTGAAAGTTAAGAATAAGGATGTTGTAGTCAACAATACCTGGGTTGTTCCATATTCGCCGCTGCTGTCAAAAACATTCAAGGCACATTGCAATGTTGAGTACTGTAATTTGGTAAAATCTATTAAATATGTTTGCAAGTACGTCACGAAAGGCAGCGACATGGCTGTTTTTGGTATTACAGCTCCAAATAGTAACGATGAGGTGTCACAATATCAGATGGGAAGATATGTTAGTAGCAATGAAGCTATTTGTAGAATTTTTTCATTTGCCATACATGAACGTTATCCCACTGTAGCTCATTTAGCTGTCCATTTAGAGAATTTCACGGCAGAAAATGCAGCGCAGAGGGCTGAACATCCACCAGCCACAACGTTGACAAGCTTTTTTTGAGACATGCATAAAAGATTCATTTGCAAAAACATTGCTTTGCTCAGAAATGCCAAAATACTTCACATGGAATGCATCATCCAAAAAATTCCAACGGCGAAAACGAGGACAGTCCGTACCGGGATACGTGAATGTATATTCACCCGATGCATTGGGGCGCATTTACACAATTCACCCGAGCAATGAAGAATGTTTTTACTTGCGTTTATTATTGCTGAATGTTCGCTCACTCTGTGCTCAAACTGCCATTGAATTTGCATACGGTAGAGGAACCTACATGTAATATAAGCAAAACAGCAGCAATAGCGAAAGTACTTCAAAGTTCCAAAATAATAATTTGGGATGAATGCACAATGGCCCATAAACGGGCGTTGGAGGCACTAGAAAGAACTCTAAGAGATTTGGGCAACAATCAGAACCTTTTTGGTGGTGCGATGATTCTACTGGCAGGAGATTTTCGACAAACATTGCCAGTCATTCCTAGATCAACGCCTGCTGACGAGATAAATGCTTGCTTGAAAACTTCGAATTTATGGAAATATGTTAAGAATCTCAACTTAACAAACAATATGAGAGTGGCTTTACAAAGTGACATATCGGCGGAATTGTTTTCAATAACATTATTGGATATTGGCAATGGCAAAATTCCTGTTGACACTTCTAATGGTCTCATTTCTTTTCCACCAAACTTTTGTCAGTTCACAACGTCAAAAGACGAATTGATCTCAAAAGTCTTCCCAGATATTCAAATGAAATATAGAAACCATGCTTGGCCAAGCGAACGAGCCATTTTAGCGTCAAAAAATAAGAATGTTGATGAATTGAATTCAAAAATTCAAAATAAAATTGATGGACCAATACATTCTTTTAAGTCGATCGATTCCATTATCGATCCAAATGAAGTCGTCAATTATCCAACCGAATTCGTTGGATTTGCCAGGATTACCTCCCCATATTTTGCAGCTGAAAGTTGGCTCAGTAATTATCATGCTACGCAAACTTAATCAGCCAAAATTATGTAACGGAACTAGACTTTCTGTTAAAAGAGTTTTTACAAACTTGATAGAATGTACTACTATCATAGGAAAGTTCAAAGGTGAGGATGTCCTTATTCCAAGGATTCCACTAATGCCATCTGCACTTGCAATGACAATAAATAAATCACAAGGTCAATCGTTACAAGTTCGTGGAATAAACCTTGAATTGCCCTGTTTTTCGCATGGGCAGTTGTATGTCGCCTGCTCGAGAGTTGGTAATCCTTCTGCTCTATTCGTTTTCTGTCAAGAAGGAAAAACCAAAAATGTTGTACATTATAGGGCATTGCAATAAAGTATAATTTAGACATTTCGGTGTTTTTTTTACTATATAATATATTTTGTCTTAGTGTTTTTCTTTAGTAACACCTCCCGTGCGAAGCCGGGCCGGGCAGCTAGTAATTTATATTTGAGACACTAGTGGTCCTACGGAGGCCAAAATTGTGGTAATTGGCCCCCCAGAGTGACCTGGATGGAAATATAAATATATGAAAAAAATATTTTCAAGAAAATCTTTGGTGGGAATCGAATTCTCCCCACATTCCGACAACAGGGTCAAATTCGATGAACTACCGTTGCTTGGAGACAGATATTAATATGATCAGAATAAATCCATTTCATACTCGAGTGGTAACCTGATCCTCTTGTCCGTAAATGTAGACAGTCATTCTGGAGGCCCATTAGCACAATGCCGGCCTCGGTAGGGTCACCAGTTTCTTAAATAAAACTAATATAAAAACTCCGAGCGACATTTTTAGAAGACTACAAAATGGAAACCAATGGATATTTTTTATTCTGTTTTCATATCAATGTTCA
Source organism: Myrrha octodecimguttata (assembly GCA_958510865.1). NCBI lineage: Eukaryota > Metazoa > Arthropoda > Insecta > Coleoptera > Coccinellidae > Myrrha > Myrrha octodecimguttata. The sequence goes on from OY294057.1 coordinate 40,696,267, forward strand.
GAATTCCCCAAAAGATTTCAACAATTTTTGGTGAATTTGTTCTTCGCTGTAGACATGTCAAAAAAAAAGTTGAATTTGAATTTTGAAGATATTTCTCACGGAAAATCTTAGAAAATCGAATACATTGAAATGAAGGTTTTCAATTGAGTTGACCACCAAATAAAAACTAAGATGTGGCCAAAATCCGTTATTTCAAAGGTCACGCATAACTAACCACAGTTATCAGAATATTGCTCAAAGTTGACATTAAACACGCTGTATCTCGCGTATGCTTCGAAAACGGTGTATATGTCATGAGGCAAAAATGATTTTCCCAATGTCATCTTTACGGCTATATATGTTTGACCAGTGCATGGTGAAATACCCTGTATAACAAATTCACGTGATTTAGAACCCCTAGCAAGCTTGTAAAATGCGAGTGTTTGTGCATAGAACAATTTTACTTCAAATTCCACACCTTCTTCCCCCTTCTTGTAATTTTTTTATGATAGTATTTATAACTTTTATCAAGTAGAGTCCTTTTAGTTCAATTATTTATTTATTGACTTATTTCGATGAATATTTATTCAATAGACAATTCAGAATAAAAATCTAAACATGGACAGGTTTAGATTTTATACAAATGAAAGAATGAATACGCCTGACGTATCCTGCTGGTAATACGGTCGACCAGATAGTGTTTAAAACTGATACTATCTCAATTTACGTCAGTCCAGTGTGATCGTACGAAATCATTTTACGCTCATACAAGTAATATAAGACAAAATAGACATCTACACGAAACCGAATAACTGTCTGTTTCACATGGAGCAGAAAAAAGTCTTCGCATAAATCCGTCCCTGAGCAATGCGCTCCATTAAAGCCGCCCCAATTCGGATAAGAAGCACAGGCCAGGAGTTCATTCGATTTAAATATTCATGTTCATTTTGCGGAATGCCCCGAATGAGAATAATGCGAGGTCACGATCTTCGCTCATTAAAATAAATTGAGAGAATACTGGTCATATTTTCCAGTGTTTATAGGTGTAGAAATATGGAAAAGCCCCATTAATTAAGGTGGTTGGAAACTTTCGAGCCGTGCGGATTAATGTATCTCCCTTATTCTTCATTTTGAATTTATGACTAGTCCGTTATCCTGAGAAAATAGGAGTAAGGTGAATCTTCTTGAGCAAATAGGAGTTGATGGTAGTGTGGGATAGGGTCAATTGTGATATATGGTGTTCATAAGAAGGAGAAGTGTTCTTTTAAGTTGCGCTAATTGATGGATGGCGTCATGATTCAGCCCAATAGATTATGCAATATGATGGTTTGTATGAAAAACCTTGATTTAATGCGGCCTACCATATTTATCCTGATATTCTGATCCAAACACTCACGGGTGTGACCGGCGCAAGAAATCTGTAGTTCGTCTACATTCACTAGATTCGCATCTTTACTAATGAATAAAAATAGAATAACAAAAATGAATGAATAACATGATAATGGGAGAGCCGACGATGCAAACTGTGACTCGCTGGAGCATTTATTAGATCTACTGTAATTAAAAAACACTGCAAATTTTTCACAAGGGTTTATTATTTTCTTAGTTGAATAACCCAATATACCATTAATATCTTAAACAACTTAGAACCGAATGCGATGATTCATTTTCGATTTTATTGGAAATTTGCAGCGTTTTTCTTTATATTTCAGGAACCACTGGTCGGAAATCATCTGGGTAAAATTTTTTAGGTTTAGTTACGCAACAGTAATTAACGTCCAGAGTTTCATGAAAATTCGGTTGTAAGTTTTCGGAAAAAAATTTTTTTTCCCCCCAACCCTCCATTTAGAGCCCTTAAGGTACACCGATCCTGCTGAAAAGCTTGGAGGATCAACCACGAGTGACACATGATTTTTCTACCAAGTTTCAAGGATTTATGTCCAGTTTTTCCAGAGAAAAGCCTCGGACAACGGAAGGCGGACGGCGTACGGCGGACGCGGACAGATTCTTTTTTATTCGTTCATTCAAATCTACATACTCCAAATCGTAAACCGTGAAATTTTCAGTGGGGGTTAAAATTTTTTTTTTTGGTCGATCACTAGGGTTTATTATTTGATTTGATCAAATAATAACCCAAAATCAGATCGTTGAAAGAAATGAGGGTCATATGTTCATACCTTCACAGGATGGAAAAATAATGAAAAAATAGTCTCATGGAAATAGTCGACTGTGCTAGCTTTTGGTGAGGGTTGGGACAATGGGGCAGCCGAGAAGAGGAATAAAAATGGAGGAATAAATAACGCGTGCGCATCATTTAATCAGGGAAATTGTAAAGTGAACATCGAAAATTCTCCTATTCAAGGTAAGGACGACTAGAATGTATCGTTATATTGGGTGGTTTTCTGAATGTAGTCAGGGCATAAGAATTCACAAGGACGACTCAGCTCGATATTCTGGTCATGCTTATTCAAAATAAATTATGATAATTCGAAGGAATTATTTTCAATCTGAATATTGGATGATTTTTTCGAAGATATCTTGTTTCCTTCAATTCTAAATTTTATTTTCTTTCTCCACGAGATTTTCCAATAACACTGACTAAAAAATCACAAATTATTTCAATGAAAATAGTAAAAGTGAGAAGAATAGTCACGATTCATGCAATATACTTTAATTTTCTGAGTTAAGATCCAGAGACGGGTCTAAGATAAAGAAGTTGGCAAATTTTGAAAGCAAATCAAGGAACAGTTTTCGAAGCCTTTCTTCACTCTAAAATTCGATTTCAGGCAGTCCCTGTTAAGATCGTATAATTTGAGGGTACCCACCTACATATCACCACCAATTATGAAATGCAATAATCTGATCCTAATTGCATTGTTATATATTTGGTTTTTTAAGTATTCTGAATTGAAATAAGTATTTTGGGGGAAATCAAGAACTAAGAAACGCTGTCGAACGTTGCCCTATTGAATCATTCGAAGCTTAAAATGTGTGTTCACTAATAGGAATTGAACCAGCTGACATAGGAGATAAGATTTTAGAAACATATTTGAAATTTATTCATTCTATCGTAAGAACGTACCTCCACTCATCTCGAAAAAAAATCTGGAAGTTTTCAGTCCATGGACATTATTGCAATTTGTTCCTTTCTTCAAATACAGCTTAGAGCTTTCCAATAGTGAGGAGCAGGGAAGATGCATTCAAAGCAAATGGAAGACTCGAGTCAAAGTCACCTTTCCAAAATTTTTGAGAATTTTCCACTCCTCCACTCACCAGGATATTGGATCCAAATATTAATATTTGTGAATCATGTCTGATTGGCTGAAGGCTATAACTATTTGAGTTTACTATGGATAGAATACTGATAACAAAACAGTGTGTAACTACTCTCTAATCCACTTACACTTTCTGCGCACGTTTCGGAAACCTAAATTACGAGCGCACCTGTTGCACTAGTGAGAGGATGGTATATAGGACCAATGGGAAAGGGTTGTTCAGGTCATTAGGGTAGTGCTGGGCTATCATGGGTGAGTTAGGTAAATATTTTAATAATGGGTTACTAATAGGGGTGAGATCATTGTTTAGCAATCTGTCTTTTCTCTTGAATATATGCCTTCAGGAGTATTCAAGTAAATTTTTCCCGAGCTTTTTAATAGCTTCACGGGATTTTCTGAAATTAAATGACCGGTTGTGGAAACGTGACACGCGACTGAAGGATATGTTTGGGCTCCTGATTCCGCGTCAATAATATAATGTTCCATAAATCAACTTTGTTTATTTATGAAAAATAAAGAAAAATGAAAGGTTCAGTTGGTTCCTGACAAACAGGATAATTACACAATTTAGTTGCTGAAAAACGGTAGATTTCCTATCACCAGAACTATCTTCGATTTTCTATGGTGAACAATTCATCGAAAATATCCGTATACTATAATTAGCTTGTTATCTTGTTGTCATTGTTGTCTTTCATCTGACTGAATCAGAAGTTTCATCACTTTGAATATCCAGGAGGAATATTGAGGAACCAGGAACCAACCTTATCTTTCATATACATATTCATGTATGTAACACACGATTCGAACGTCGCATCGGATTAAGAGTCCATCGGGCATGTGAAGCATTCGCCCTGCAAAAATTATCTCGAAAAATCATTGAGTATCCTTTGAACCACAGGATGAGAATAATCCACAATGTATTACGAAAAACAAGTAATGACCAAGTTGAGTGACGGAACCTATCCCATATAAATAACACACTGATCTGAGATCGAGAGGAGAAAGGAGTTATGTGTTCAAGGGTAAAACACGGTTTATTTCGTATTCCGGCTAATCTACTATGGAAAAAACTAGAAGGCAAGTTGTGGGTAGTAAAAAAATTTATAGAATTCATACTTTCTCCATCAAACTTCACGTGAAGAATTGAAATAACCAAGTTTCTGGTTATAATTTTTATCATTCGAAAAAAATTTTTTTAACGATATTTCGTGGAAACCCATCTTTTATATTCCGAATGAACTGTAATTTTTTTGATTTAAAACATTCATTCGTTCACCCTATTTCGTTTAAATACGTTGTTATTATTTTCTTCTAAATATTCTTTCGAATAAATATTGAAAAAGCACCCCATGTTTGAATCGGAAAATCGATTTTCAGAAGAGTTGGTGTGCTTCTTGCTCAATGAAATCTCTACTTTCTGATGGCTTGAAAATAACAATACCTCTGGTCAATTTTCTTGGAAAATCTAAAATATACTACTATAATTAACAACCAAATAAATTGACAGAGTTAATATTTTATAAGACATCTGAAATATTTCGGAAAAGTTGTGAAATCTTCTTCAAACTATATGCCTAGATGTTCACTTATTGCTATAGGTTTAAATAGTTTATATGCCTGACCTATCTACGAAAAATGTTAGCCTATCAAAAGGTATTTCATAGAAAAGTGGGAAAGACGCTAGGAGGTTTTGGGCATTAATATATGTTATTTTCTTAGAAAATTTACCGAAGTAATGTATATTTTTTCAACATCATCAGCAAGTAAAAATACAAATACAAATAGCTCACCAACTTTTTCGAAAAGCTAGATATTTTGACGTGAGACTTATTGATTGAACATTATAGGATTCCTTTTTGGGTATTTAGTCAAGACAAAGCGAACAAATGAATATTCTGAACAAAAAATTACAGAAAATTTGGAATATGAAAAGGTATGTTTTCATCGAATTTTCTGAAAAAAGTTTTTTTGCGAAAAACAAAAATAAAAACTAAAAACTTGTTATTTCAATTTTTCACATGAATTTCGGGATCACGTGAAGAAAGTGTGAATACAGAAGTTGTAGATGTTTATTTATATATACTTCACAACAACGACTAGCAGTTTTGCCGAAAATCGAGATAAATCGTGTTTTACTCTTAAACACTTACAACAATCCACATCCCGACCTCCGATCATCTCTAAATTAATTTTCCTTCCATTTTTGTTATATCCTCTTCGATTTTCATCAGGTACCATTCCACTATTATCTTTTTTGGTTCAAAAAATTATCGTTTATGACAGCAATGAATCTACAACATTTGGAGCAGGTTTCATCCGACAAACGACGAATCATTTGCAACAGTTGCTACGATAACTAGACGTAAAGTTATATAGGATCATCAAATATATATTATCTGTGAAACAAGAAAGGGGAGCGAATTTAATTTTTAAACACTCACTGTCATCACTCACCGCAAGCTCAACAATAATTAGGTTTCGATTCACCAGAACTGATCTGCTAACTCGACATACAATATAATAACAGAAACTTGGAGTTTTCACCCTGCTGAATATAAATAGAAGGAATCAATACAGAAAGACACAGTAATCTATATATTAGGTCTTCCTCAATACACAGGAGATCTTGAGCTTCTTACAGCTCACAGTAAAACCATGAATATAGAAACGCAGTGATACGGCTCTTTGAAATCTTCGGTTTTCCCAGGGAATACCTTCCGTATTATTTCGGCATCATTGCCATAACTAGGTACAGGTGGAGCACGTCATTACGAGCCCTCCTTCATTACGTTGTTGCATTATGAATTTAATGATAATGAGATTAATTAAAAACACCATGCGCCTCTAAAATTTCATCAGATCTAATTATCACAGTCTAATCTACAATGTTCAGGCTAATGCATGAACGCCTCGGCCCCTTTGCAGTGTTGTGCCGGTTTCAAATTGGGTGTTGTAGCAAGGATTGGCTCGGTGTAATTCTGTTACTTTGACAGATCCTTAGCTTTATTCCATAGAACCTTAACAGGATAGACCATTCGGAGTTTCGATCATTATGCGATAGGAGGTTGGAGAGTGGAATTTGAGGTATAGATATTCTTCAAATAAATATTAACGAGCTTCCTAATTGCTGGAATTTTGAGCAATGCGTCGTTTCAATTGAGACACTAATAAACCTCAATATTCTAAGAAATTCAAACAAGTAGAGAAGTTTTGAAGAAAAATAAGTTACTTGCAGTATTCGAGATTTATATTATGGAATTCTTATTTTTTTTATTTTTCAAAATAGAGATTTGTTCCCTGTTCATACAAGTAGGAAAAATTCACGTCTTAGATCATTGAATTTTTATTGCCCGATACATAAACTGTCATCATTCTTCATATGAATGAATCAAGTTTTATAATAGATGATCTAATAGCACCAAGAAGTTCAACAATTTAAAAGGATTTTCAAGAAAAAGATTATAGAACATGTTATTCAATTGAAGCCATATTTTTTTATTATTTGTGAGAAATATTGTTTGCCTGACAATAATTCTTTTATGTTCATTTACCTACCATGAAATAAAGCTCTCTCTCTATCTATATAGTGTAAACCTCATTGTAGAAGATGACACAAATGAGGTATTCAAGATAGCGTTTCAATCATTAAAAAACAGATTTTTCTGTAATACCTTTACATAATATCTTTCGGAATTGATATCTTACGATATACTTTTATTGTCTTCAACGTACTACGTATGAATGACAAATCTGATTATTATATATATGAACTGACATATATTGATCGAAGTAAAAGACTTGAGAAAACGGTAACATAATGAAATTCAACACAAAAATGATACTTGACACAGTATTTCATCTTCTGTTTTTCGATTTTGAATCATCAGTAGATTCTATTCTATATTATATGTCGAAATCCTACCACGTGTTTTCATAAACACCTGATTATAAACGGTCTAAGCTAATCTAGAACCTTTGAAAAGCTTTTCAAACGCGAATATTTGTGCATAGAACAATTTTGACAGCAGGTTTTACATCATCTTCTTCCTTTGATGAATGAAATGTGTAAGAGGCTCTTTCCAAAATATTTAAAACTTCAAAAAGTATATGACAGTTGGTACTTACTCTATGAAACTATGTTTGAAGATAGTGTTAGTTTGACACACGTAAAATGAATTATTCAGTTGCATTAAAAATTATCCAATGAAAACAGTATATATATATATTCTTTTGAGAACGAGCATTACATTATAAGATATGTCACAGTGTTAGCAGAGGAAATGTAAACGGGGTACCATACTTATTTGCGTATGATACAAGAGCACAGATAAAAACCTCAGGAAAAATTCTGTCTCCCCGTATAAGTGTAGTAATTTGTTTATAGAAGATGGATGGCATCTTTTTCATTGGAAAATAATTTTTTCGTCATCTTGAATTCAGTTTGACAAAATATCTGAAACAGAAAGAGGGACAGAAAACCAGAAAGAAGCAGTAAATAATATCACCTACATTTGCTCATGACCGAGAGGGTCGTTCGACCAGGTTCAGTCCTCCAAGCGATGATTTTCAGATCCTCAGATAAACGAAGAACGCTACAGGCCCCTTTATCGGGGAATCATCTCCCATAGATCCATAATTGTTAATTTCGAACTAGAAATCTAATAAACTATCGGGAATAAAGTGAAAAACTTGTGACATGTATTATGTCAGGATGACATAATGAAAACAGTGGATTGCTCGAACATAATGCTCGATTTGTCGAAATTGTTCAACGAGTCTCCTTGCTGCAGACTATTTATATGAAATTAAGTTAAAGAGTTTTCTTCGCGCATGCTCTGAGGAAACGCGTGCTATCGTTTTGTCAAAATGTCTGTAAATTTTGATTTTTTTCTGGAAATGCTCTCGAAGGACCAAGTTGGACCCACTGATTACGAATCCAGTATCGAAATCGATTACAGGAGTACGCAGTATCCTATCGACTTGAAACTTTCAGAATATATTGCATTTCAAATTGCCATGCTTGAGTTTGTTAATTGGCAAGATCGGTCAAACGGCCTGATGATACTTCAAGAACTACTGAACCGATTAGATTGAGATTTGGCAGTTAGTTTGAGTAAATTTTGACCAAAAATTTTTGTATTTCATTTTGATTTTATCTATATTTTCGGAAATATTGAAAAAATCAAATTCTGAATGGGTACCTATATCTGCGGAATCATTTGGTGGACTTTACCCACTCACGAATTCGACCTAGGTATTAAGGTCCAAACCTTCTATTCCAATATTGAGTTTTCAAGTTATTTCTTCCTGAAGTTTCATCATTGGGCCAAACGTAAACACAAGAACTTCCGGAAAAAAACCGAGTTAGAAACTCCTTATTTGTAGAGTAGGTTTGCGGCTCAATTAAGAAGGTCGAACTAGTGAAAGGGTGAAATCTGCCCAATGATTTCGTAGATATATACCCGTTCGAAATTTTTTTCTTAAAACTGTATATGATCAATTGAAATTTAGTGCTTGATTGAAAAATGACAAGATTCATTAGTTTGTGAGGATAATTTAATTAGAAGATTACCGAAATGACAGATTTAGCTATGATAATTAACAGGTACTCAAAAACTGCTGACTTCACGTCAGTGCTTTTTTGTAATACTCTCACTTAATATTTGCAGATATCGACATTATCCAATAAACTTTATTGAATTCAAAGTACCACGTTTTGAATGATGAATTCGAATTCTATAATTTCATTTATTGAATACTCAATAGATTACTTAAATGGAATGAAATACTTCTTTCATTTGATGTTTTTCCAGATTCGACTCAGGTAAAAGTTATAAGCACTATAATATTTCTCAATGTGCTAATACACTACTGCACTTTTTTGCAAGTTCGCCATAGATATCTCTTACGGCTCTTCTACAGAATAATCAATTCTGTGTTTGAAATTCAAAGAAACATGCGACTGAGAAAACTCAGTTAATCACTTAATAATTCTAACGATTTGGTGCTTTTTACGATATTATTGTAACGAAAACATCTCACTACACTGGAAACACTGATCTTCCACTTTATATTCCTGCAATCAATACCCAATTCCATTTCACCATAAGATTACAAACAATATCCATCCTCGCCCATTTCCTTATCAAGAACTTCATAATTATCCTTATATTCATAGAATTTATTAATGAAGTATATGGAATCCATAGACTCAGAAGACTAATGCGGCACGGCTTAAAAACCGAGGGCACAAGAATGGAAGTAGTTCAGGCAAACCCATAGAATACGGCAAATATAAGACAGATCAGTTTGGAATACATTCTTTTCAAAAGTTTTGAAAGTAGAAGTTGCGTCTTCGGAAGAATTTCAAAGCATATTTTATGTAATTCTATTTTGAATCAGATTGTGAAGACTGCATAGAGACGATATAATTTTCCTATTGCTCGTGTTCTCGTATAAGCTTTTCGAATGATATTCAAAGTCTTTTATTTTGAATCCGATCAATCAGTGAATGGAAAATGGTGAATTCGTTTTGAGCCATAAATTGAGAAAGAAGGTAATAATGATAATATTTCCTAATTTTTTTCGTTTGTCGGACCTATATACAATTGATTCAAACATACATGTTACTCCTGTTGAATCATTTTTCGTCTTTTAGGTATATCCAAGACTAACTGACTGTCTTTTGATTATAACTGTACATATTTCTGCATCTACTTTTATATCAACCGATAAATTTTCACATCACCGAACCCATACATATTGATTTGATCTCCTTCAGAAAACCGTAGCTATATCCTGAATAACCGGAACTGACTTGGTTTACTAAACGGAGGTTACAGTCGGTTTCCGCATAAAACCACCCCCATATCGAGGAGAATTTCTCGAAATAAGACTATGCTCTCGGTTCCATACATAATGCGACCTAATAAACCGTATTTTCCGCATTTTACGACAACATCTAGAGAAGGCTTTACGACGATTGACAGAAATTTTATGGAACGGTCGCAGAAATTAAGCCAGTCAATCGAAATAGCCAGAATAGCCTGCTTATCCGGTTGTTTTGACGGAAAGTTCATTGGAGTTAAGCGATTCCTGATATGGATCGGTGGAGTGTTCCCGAGAGAAAGGAAACGATTATGACGTCGATTAACACGGTTTAGTCTGGGGTTTTCATCTTGCGCCGGTTGGTTCAGATTTGGAGGCTTAACTGAAAAATAAAGGCTTATCAATTATTCTGATAACCTACAAAATAATTATATATTTATCGGTTTCATGAGAGGTAAGTGGTGTCGTTTCATGGAGTCATTCTCGATAAAATAAGACATCTACAGGGTGATTTATGAGTGACCTTACATATTTCAATGGCTGATAGAGTACTTGAAGGCGAGACAAGATCCGCCGGAAAAAAATTTCCTGTTCATTGGTTACGAAGATACAGGCTGTTTTGTAGATTTGGTATAAAACTTTGATAAGCGATACCTGAATGTAATTCGCCAATTCACGAAATTCTCCAGAAATAAGTCTACAGAACACATTTGAATACGTTGTTATACAACTTGCAATACACCAGTTCAGATCATTGTCAAATTGTCTTCTTTCTTATGAATCATTACAAAGTAACGGACTAGTCTATCTAGTATCATTGTCCCGCATCGTTGTATAATTGTATTCTTTATACAATGCCTGCACATATAAGAGCTTGCCATTTCCTAAAGAATGTTTCAGATTGTGTTTTTTTTTAGCTTTTTCAAGGTTTCACTATCTGAATAGGAACAATTAAAAGCGAGCCGCAGTCGAGTGTTGCAATCACGTAAGTGAATAACAGCAATTATATGCTGGTTAGATACTATACTCTGTTCACGACTTCATTGATGAAATTGGAATAACTCTGCATTTTGAAGAACCTACAGTACAGTTGTCAGAATGCTAACTTCATTCTCTGTGATTGCTGGAAATTGTCAAGCTAACGAGAAACGTCAAAACTTTCACAATGCATGGGGTGTATAATATTCATTATACACACCTATTATCCACGACTTCATTGATGACTGTAATTTTCCTCCAACAAGAGCCATCGAAATATATATATATATAATATATATTGTTCAATGGTTGTGGAAAAAAGCTATTATCAATATAAAACGCCCTCTTGAATTGAGGGATTCTTTGATCGTTTAAATTATTCTGATGTTATTGTTCATTGCCAACATTTTATTTAGGAACTACCCTTGACAAATAGATTGAATCTCGCAATGGCGTGCTCTCTAAAAAAAATCATTAATTCTTAATTAATAGTTTTTTTCAGACATTGTAAATGCAAACCTAGAAAACACCTGAAAAATAATGCAAATTCTTCCCAAAATATCCTTAAATGATATGTGTTCTCACTGTTTCTAAAACGAATGCCGCCTCTACAAAGAATTCCTTTTCCTTTCGACGATAATCAGGTCTTCATTCTAACTTTTCCAACGGTTGCTTTTGTGCAACCGCCAAATGCACGCTTGAATTTTAAGTTATAAACCATTCATCACCCCTAAAAAGCCTTTATAGTTGAGTGTTCCGAAAGGCTGACCGGAGAAATCCATAAATTTCTTCAAGACAGGTTGTTACATAAGAGTAATTCAAAGGGGTTCTCGAGGAGTTAGATTCGTATTATGAAGTTGAATTCGGGCTAAGCTGGCGGATTCGAACTTTTTTCTGTTGGTCGACGAGATTGAAATGTGCCGGGTTAGGAGGTTTATTCCGGAAAATCCTAGATGCTTAAACTCCGTGTGAGAGAAATTGATTTTTCTCAACCGCTGGTCGAAAGGGGTTATTGCGCTTTCGTTTTGATGTAATTTTGACAGAATATCTGTTTTATTCATACAAATCTCTGAAAATGGTTTCACAGTAAACATATCGCGGTAAAATTAAACTATGTTCATGTAACGGTGGGTCTCAGAGTTGAAAACAGGGTCCGAAACAAGTATGGCAGAAACTTTGCAGAAACTTAGTTACTCAGTTACAAACTGTAGATACGCTATCAGTTGTTTATACAGAAGTAGGTAGATTCTTCTATTTGATTTAGAGTTTCCATTTTGATTTGAAGTCTGAAAAGAAGATGATGAACTTATTTTCAATATGATTCAATATCAACATAGAGTTTTTTTAGTGATGATTTAATTTCTTTGCGTATGAGGAGAGCTGCATTCAATTAACCCCACTTGAAACTTTCAGTTATTTAAAATTCTGGCATTAAGGAAATTCGAGCATACAAATTCTATTTCCTTAAAAATTTTCTCAAGGAATACATCACTTTATCTAAAACAGAACTCCAGCCCTATACATAAATGATCCTTAAAATCATCCTATATTCTCTGAAAAAGCATTCTTGAGATAGGTATAATATTTTCCTTTCATTGCGGAGTAACTTTATTTCCATAGCAACTTCGTATACTATGAGAAAAAGTTATTCATCTTGCATCCAGATCGTTTTCGAGAGTAAAATTTATAGCCGTGAACGAAAATATAGATTTTGTTCATTACTGAATAAATTCCAGTTAATAGTTCTGAAGATATATACATATCGAACCACGACTTATTTTCTGAAAATCATTAATTCCATCCAACTCAAACCAAATAGTAGGAATAGTAATAGAATAGTAGAATAGTAATATGAACTAGATTATTTGTGTGAAATTCCAAGAGAATCTTGCGTTTGGAGCCTTCGGAAAATACATTCGAATAGGTTCAATCTCAATTTGTTACACTTTTGAAGGAATGAATTATGTCAAAACGAAATATTCGATTTCTTTATGTTTTGAGGAAACAGCACTTGAATCATTAAATAAAACAGATCTGTGATACCGATAAAAGCTTATTTTGGGATGATTTTGCATTATTTTGTAGGTATTTTTCGAGTTTTCACACCCAATATCTGAAACAGAATAATTGGAAATTAAATGAAATTTTATGGGTATTTTTCGGGTTTTTACTTCCAATATCTGAAACAGGAAAATATAGGAAAACATGTTACCCGATGAACAATACCGAAACAATACGAACGATAAACAAAGCAAACTTTGACTTTTCAGAGTAGAAATCTAACTCTTTCATCAGACAAATGGAAAAATTCGCAGAATCACAGAATATAAAATCTTACTCTTTCATCAGACAAACCAGAAAATTTACAGAATAGTAGAAAATAATGAAATCATAGGCATGTTTTGAAATACTTGAAACGGTATGATTGAAGGAGGCGTAAAAAGTCATAAAAAATTGTAGGAGAAGTTTGAAACTGGAGTTCATTTTCAGCAAAATCATAATAAAGTAAAAAAAATTTGTAAATATTTTTCTTTCATTATTTGTAACCTCTTGGATTTGTTGGTTGGTAATGAGAAAAACAAATTTTTGCATTTACTGAGAAAATTTCCCATAGTAATGTATATTTTTCACGCCATCAGATAGTACAGATTTTAAAAACACTTGTTTCGAATAAAGTAGATTTTTTGACGTGATACGTTTCGATTGAAACTTTCTCGAAATTCAGTCAACATAATGTGAACACATGAATATTTCGAATCAAAAAAATCACAGTGTTTTTGAAATATTGATAATTTTTTTTTATGAAGAATGAAAATGAAAAACCAAAATTTGATCATTCGAATTTTTCACATGAATTTTGAGATTATGTGAAAAATTTTGAATACAAAAGTTTTAAATTCGCTAACTACCTACGACTTTTCCAGAAATCGAGAGTAAACCTGTTTCACCCTTGAAAACATACCGCCTTCCACTTTCCAACCTACTCTTCTTCTTTCTATTTTCACCATTTTTAAAGGCTTCAGCCCTGCTCTATTATCCAATCAGCCGAATTCGCTATTCAACCGTTATTTTCGAAGCGACAGATGCCCCTGCTTGGTGCAAGAGATTAGAATTTAGGAAGTATACCGGAATATAAGAAAGACACATGCTTACCTCGACAATCGGACAGAAAATGTAAATCTAATTTACTAGATAGGTATAAAAATAATTTCATGAAAATAAATCCCCTTAAAAAAATCACCCTCAAATTGATTTTTCATCAAATAGCTCTCTCGAGTTTCGAAATCATAATTAATGGAAATGTCTGATGTCGATGTGAAACATTGTGGCGAATAAATTACGAAACAAAGCGATATTTTTCGGACCATTAGAGTCGGAGCAGATTTTGCGAAGCTGAAACCATTCATGCCTTACCAGAGGGTCTCCTAAAGACCCTATAAACTATTAACATTTCACCAACGATAATATCTCCAATTTTCCGATAAAAGATGAGGTTCTCCGTTTTAAATTATGTCTAATCTTGTTTGGGAGTTTATAAGTAAGAAAGTTAAGTGAAATATAGCTTGGGGTAATTGGGAAACGACGGCTTGCTGAGAAGTTTTCCCAATTAGTGTTTTAGTTTTCCTAAATTGGTGAGGAGTCGTTAGGGGGCTTCCTCTTGGCGTCATCTAGTTTAGATGGGTTCATTCTGTGAGATATTCCTGAGCTCGCGTTATCGTAGTTGAAATTACTAGAGAAAAACACTCGAAAAAAAGTAGTGCCTTGGAGTCTAACAGCTTTTGCGTTCTAGTACTCTCATATATTAATGATTTTCAAGTCTGTGTCCTGAATCGGGATCATAAATTACAAAATGAGATTTTATGCAAACCAAAAGGTAGAATTCACAGAACATTTACTGGTGAACCAATGATTTGAACTGGAATAAATTCTATTGTGCGGCTGACATTTGATAGATTTGTTATTTGGCATATCATTGTTTACAGAACAATTTAAATCATCAGTCACATTGATTCAAGAGCTGCGTAAAGGGTATGAACTGATGAATATTTTTGCATATTCGAATTCTACGTATAATTTAGAGTCCAATCCTAACAAAACAAAAATTAAACTAAAAAAAAAGCAGTAAAATATTTTTTTTGTTTTCGACATCGGTTCGGTCTTAATCATCAATATAATCGTTTTGGCCGTTATTACAATTCATTCAAATCAATTTCTACTAGAAATTGATCACTTGGACAGAAGTCAGACCTTTTTTGTTTTTTTCCTATACGAGGGGTGAGCCTTCTGCTCTAACTTTAATTATACTGAAGGTTCATGAAATCTTGCAAGCATAATTTCAGATAGTGCAATAGTTGGATGGAAAAATACCTATTTTCAAATTTCAACCACAGAGCAATATTATATATTTATTCAATTTCTTTCCTCACAAAAATATCATTCGGCAATTTCTAATATTATTGCTCTCTCCAATTACGGTATGATCAGGAAGTATGAGTGCAAAATTTAATATGTCTAGACGTATTGTAATTTGAGTTAGAGCAGAAGACTCACCCCTCACAAGAGACTAAAACAAAACTCCTGTAACTTCTATCAAAATGGTGAATTTTGGGGAGAAACATTTTTTAATGATTTTGATAATGGTGAAAATTAATATATCCATGATTCCAATTGATCTGATGGCAAAAACAGACAAAACTTTTTTTTTTCGTCATTTTATATCATTTCGACGAAAATCCCATCAGAATTCAAGGTATATTTCGAATATCCAAAAATAAGCACATGTTTATATAAGAATCCCAAAAGTTACGTCCATTTCCGGTTGAACCAGAAGTCATAGATACACCTAGTTTACTTCAGTGGATTAAAAACAATCTGTAGTAACCTTGTGTAAATACCCAACTAGATATCTTGTAAAATAAAGATTTTTTGGGGGTAAACCTGATACCAGTGACACCTGGTATAGTCGGGAATACATTAAACAAAACTGATTAATATTTGACATCTTAGCATAATAACAAAAAAAAAATGAAACGAAGCTGCAAAATAATCTAATTCATCCAACGTATTTCCAGTCGGAAAGCAACCAAACAAAAAAAAATACCCCCAACTTCTCTACTTTCAAGATGAATTTCCGTCCCCAACTTCGTAACAACCAAAACTACTTCGCACAACCGATTCTTTCTTTCTCCACCAGACTGAACAACAAAGAAAAAGCCGCCTACCATCTGTTATCGTGATGCCTGATGCAAGAATTCATCCGAGATCGATGATGCCCGTTCTCCCATCTCGCCCCTGATGGAAAGGAATGCGGAACGAGCTGATTCTAGCGATCCGGAAGGATGTATTTTCCTTTAGCCATAGCTGATTGGCAACGAGGCGTATATGATTTCAGCCGGTCATTATCGAAGGTACTTGAAAACCGTGAATAGTTAAGATAAATGTTTGGATCATCCTGGTAATTTACACGGGATGAAGAACATGAGGAATTCGCGAATCTAAGAGTCGCCTATTTCCAGGTCTTTCACTTTCGGTTCTGTTGGAATTACATTATTTTGGTTTTTGGATTGAAATCAAATAACAAACCTTAGAGATCGACCAAAAAAAAAAAATCAACCTCCCTTAAAATTTCACAGTTTACATGTTGAAGTATGTAGATTTGAATGAACTAATAAAAAAATCCGGCCGTCACCGTACGCCGTCGGTTGTCCGGAGATTTCCTCTAAAAGTACTGAACAGAAATCCGTGAAACTTGGTAGAAAAATCGTGTGTCGCTCAGGACTGATCCTTCAAGCTTTTCAGCAGGATCGGTGTACCCTAGGGGCTCGAAATTAGGGGTTGGAAGGAAAAAATTATTTCTCGAAATCTTACCACCGAATTTTCATGAAACTCTGAACGTTGATTATTATTGCAAACCCAACCTAAAAATTTTCACTCAGATGATTTCCGACGAGTGGTACTTGAGTTATAAAGAAATACGCTGCTATAATTGGAATTCAGTGGAATAATCGGTTATTTTTTCATCCAGAATCATATATCTGAAAGTAGATGAAAAATTATTTTATAAACACAATGTGCAAAATGCCTCATCGATATTCTTGACAATTTCATAATGGTAAGTAGTTCAAATTAAATATTTTTGGGTTTTCTCTGCCAATATCTGAAACAGAACCACTAAAAATCGGATAACAATTATAATTTATAGAAATCACCCCGCGGATTACGGGATTCAAGATTGAATTTCTTCATAAAGCTCATTTGTATCTTGAATAAAACATATATTATTCATAAATCATTGGTTTTTCACAACACAAAAACGAATTCCATGAAAAAATTTATTTGAAACTTTGAATGCGAGTTAAGTAGCGTAATTTATAATGATGAAGGTTTCCAAAAAATTCGGTTGATCGGAGGTTTTCGTCGATTTTGGTTTGCGTAGTACAATTATCGTCAACATGTGGATATCCGTTACTGATGGTTTCAATCGAAATCCAATATTTTCCGAACTGAGATTTTAAATTTGGGAGAAAATAAAAAAAATCAACAACAAACCGGAAATCTCATCAATTGTAGATAGTCTAATACTAAGAGTACGAGTCGATGATCCTCCTGTTTTAGTACTATGATTCAATTTCGGAAAGCTTAAAGTTTTCCAGCTAGGTAGGAATTGAAATAAGAAATGAAATTAAACAGTTCAAGAGATAGCTTGCCAATAACCCAGTTTTCTGAATGAATATTCTCAAATGCAAGAGGCTTTATACGGCTGCTCGCATTTCAGAATTTTCTTCAGAAAAACTTTGAATTCCGCTATAATATTTACTAGCCGATATGGGCGGACAATCTGAAAAACTGCTCTATTCCACTGCCCAACTTCTCACTTGTGGTAGTCGCCACGATGATAGTGTGATAAATATCGCCGAAGAATTTGCACATTAAGCTGGGAAAATAATAAACTTTATGTAAATATTGCAGCGTTTTTTTATTGGACTAGGTTTGGGGTGGAATTCGAAAAACCTTGTGCTGGTAGGATTGTTCTGGTTCCACCAGTTGGAGGAATAGGTATCAAGTTTCTTTTACAAGATATGAGTCTCCTGAACCCAAGGAAAACTCTCGGAATATACGCTAGGAAGATGAAGCGAAATCTTACTTCGTATATGTGGGCTGAATTCTGGCGAAAACTTTTGTGAAGTACCTATCCTTAAATTAACTAGTATTACTTCGTGTTTTTCTTTCCTCCATAGCTGATTGGCAAAGAGGCGTAAATGGTTTCGGCCGGTCATTTACGAAGGTTCTTGAAAACCGTGAATGCGCTTAGTGTTGGTTTATCCTAGAAATTTATTCGTGGTGAAATGTCATGAGGAGTTCACGAGTTCTCTCTGACGGCTGGACGCACTCGTTTCCTGGTATTTAGTTTTTGCTGTCTCTTGGAATTAAATAGGTGTTTTCTATTGAAAGAGACGAAATAATGTATGAGGGTTCACACGGAAAAACTGATGCTATTAGGAAAGTTTCTTCACTTCGAGGTGATAGGGGTAGCTTCCTTCTGAATCAGTGAGTTTTTCGATGGTTTTTTTTTTCGCAATAGTTAATTGGCAATGAGGCTATACGATTTCGGTGGATCATTATCCAATGTTCCTGAGAACCGGAGAGATATAGGTTAAGTGTTGGATTATTCTGGTATTTTACACGGGATGAAAACCATGAGGAATATTAGGTATATTAGTGGTATATTGTTCATTACTTGAAGTGATTCACTTGAATCAAAGTAGAGCTCTCAACTTAATATGTTTCAGGAAAATGGAGCCTTCTGGTATTTCAGTTCGAGGGGTGAATTTCTTGAAAGCTTTTGTGTAGTAGCCTACTTCCTAAACCTACATGTATTTCGATGTGTTTTCCTTCTGCCTCAGATGATTGGTATTTGATTTCGGCCAGTTATCACCCAAGGTTCTTGAAAACCGAGAGTAGTCTAAGTGTTGTATCATTTCAGTATTTTTTTCGGTGTGAAAAACATGGGACTTCGTCTCGAAGGCGTCCTTTTTCTGGCATTTTATTCTCGGTTTCTGTTTGCCGGAATAACATTAGCGTATGGAGAATAATGTTTATCGGGAGAAACTAATGCAATTAAGAAAGTTTTCGGTTTCGCCGCTAGAAGGTATTGGTAGCAAGTTCAATATACAAGGTGATTCTCTTAAATCAAAGTAGAGCTCACGAGTGAATATGTTCTATGAAAATTAAGCGACATGTTATTTTGCTTCAAGAGAAAACACTACCTCGAATTATCGTGGAATTGTGGGTGCAAATGGTTGAAAAAAATTGTGAGAATGCACACTGTTGCCACTTTTTTATGTTCGTGAAAATAAAATTGAAACTGAGTGCAAAATAGAAAATTTTCTATTCTAAGGTAATTACCTCACATTTCGCATTCTCACAAAAGAATTAAGTATAAACCAAGAAAAAATTTCAAAAAATAATCACTGAAGCCTGCAGAACGACTCCTCGTTTTCTACTATTATTGTCGAAATTTCTCCGAATTCTAATATTTATTGCGGCTATTGGCAAAGTTGAAGCATGCAGAGTGTGGACAGGTGCTCAACCATGACATATTAACAAGTTTTAATGAAACCTGAATATGGCTGTGTTGGCGAAGTTCGCTAAGGCATAATTTACTAGCAAATGGTAGCGTTTGCTTTTAAGAGCAACAAATACCACGTGGTGGCATATTACGGCCACATTCAACTTTCTTTAGATCTCGTTAATAATCTCAAGGTCAGGCACCTGAATGCCGCCTACATGATTCAACGTTGCCAATAGCCAATTAGAATTCGGTGAAATTTCGACGTTTAATAGGAGAGGTGTTGTGCTGCAGGCTTCAGTGAGAAATTTTGGAAATTTTTTTTTAGATGTACTTTATTCTTTTGTGGATATGCGCAATGTAAGTTATTTTTCAATTTTCCACCCCATTTAGTTTTTATTTTCCCAAAAATTCTTCAATCTAAAAAAGTGGCAACATTGCGCATTCTCACATTTTTTTTCACCAAAAAATTCCCTAAAAAAAACGAACTGTGACCTCTGAAATTCACCCATTTAAATTCGGGGTATTGTTTGCTCCTGAGTGCAAAATTTTCAATGAAAATTTCTGATGGGGCTCTTGAAAACCGAGGCTTAATGCTAGATCATCCTGGTATTGTAGCGAATTCATCTACTTCAACAAAAAAGGGCGGAGTCGAAACACGAAATTCAAATCTCTGAAAAATCGTATGAATATATTTCGCTCCGCTCTCAAACTTCACTTGACTCGACTTAACTCTCCAATCCATCTGCACCACCGCTAAGAAGATATTCTATTTATACGCTGCATCCTGACCGACATCTGCATTTTATCTGTATTTGGCGCCAGCGAAGAAATTCCAGAAGGTCCAACATCTGGTTTACCATCCTCGACGACAGCACCCCAGGGGATCTACAAGCAGAATTGTTAGCCAGTTGTCCAACAAAAAGAATTTTATTGCCTTTCGAATTCACTTTTTTTGTAATACTCGACAGAAAAATAAACAGGCTAATCTGTTTTCTTTATTGCGTGTTTGATTTCACAGGACACGACCCCACACATCCTTGGGCAGCATGTGTGAATACCTGGAGGGCGCTGGGAGGATGAATTCTATATAATATGATGCTCAATGGAATTTATGTCTGGCGAATTTGCTGGCCAACGTTATCTGCGCATAACCCCAACTTTCAGCGCGTTTTGTACCCTTCTTGTCCGATGGGGTCTAGATATGTCATTCATGAAAAAAAAAGGTCTCTAATTTGCTTGGAGTGGATAAATAATAGTTTCAAAATATTTTTTTCAACATTTGTCATAATGTCTGGAGTGGCAATAAGCTGCGCACGTCGACAATGCATTATCCCTCCCCAAAACATTACTGATTATCCTTGGTATGGAACAACTTTTCTGGTAAAAAAACCTCCCCAAACTGTTTGTCCTTCTCACTGACTTAAGAATCCAGATTCCATGTAGACGGGCGCCTTTGTGTCTGGGAAGTGGGTACTCTTAATGGTCTTGCTGATCGCTGAGTAGTTCTAGCTTATATCTCCGCTGTAGTGTTGTTCTGGAAATTTAAACGACATTACTTTATTTCTATATAAGTTTGGAGACCCTGCCATTGTTATAATCGATTCCAACGTAATAATCTGCTAGTTACCGATCTTTCCTTCCATTAGATACCATAGGAAGCCCAGTTCAACGTATTTGATCAACGCTGTTAGTTTTCTGTATTTCTGTTACCAACCGCTTTTTTGATATTTCATCTGGGGATTGTTGTTGTCAGAATTTCTACATGTTAAGAAACGGTCAAACAAACGGGGAACAAATATACAGAAATTTGAAGTTCTGTAATTTACGGGGGGTTCAAGCATTTTGGCAATATGTGTATGTAATAGAGAACACGCGAAAAAACGGTCCTACAAGTTGAAGGTTCAATATACAAGGATATTCTCTCTGATCATAAGATCAGAGGAGTGCTCTCAAATGAATAGACGTGTATTCAATGGATTTAGAACGAGAAGAAAATTCGTTTAAGATTACTAAGTTAAAAATGCTAAACCCAAATTTTCCTTATATATTCCGATAAATATTCAATATTCTGTAAAAATCAGCTTACTTATAAGTTTTATTGTGATCAAATACATATTTTTTGAGTTATTGAGATATCATGGCATGGCTAAAACTCTGAGAGTTTTAGAAGTTGTATAGATAGATATCATTCATCTAAACACAAAATTTCACCTGAATATAGCATATAATTTCTAAGGGTTTGGTTTTCTTATCCGCATACTCTCACATATTTTACCAACTTATAAGGATAACAAAACTCTGAAACATTGGGACATATTCCAGTCGCATCCAGCGTATTTGAATCTTGAAAAATCATGATTCTCTTTACTTGGCAGTAACGTCCTTCACAAATTCTTCATAACTGAGTCCTCTAATTTTCTCATAATTCAATCCAACTTGATTCCACACTGATTCTCGATAAATCCCGCAAGAAATTACCACAACCGTCTGACACTCACAGATCCATTCCATCTCGCATTTGCATACTCAACAACCCTCAATATTTCCATCGTATAATCCCGTCTTTTCCCAAATGCAATCTATCTACTACGGCCCAGAACGCGGCAATCTACGTAGAGGCACTCCGAGAAACGAAGGAATCACAAAATGCTTACTGTAAAGTGGCAGGTTTTCCACATCTTGATCGAATCATCCGAGTGCACTACGTCTGCTAACGTCGCGACTCATATTCGAGACGTCTCTTGGAAATCAATCGTGTTTTTAGATCGTTGGAGACTGAGTGCCAACTTCTTGCTCCTTTGAGAACGTGGGGGAGAGATTTCCTCATTTATTCCAGTGAATGTGTGATAATGGGAGCGATAGTTCTTGTTTGATATCGGATATGCATTCGTTAGTCAAATAATTCTTGCTCTCGATAAACGTGCTTGAGTTGACATGGATTAGGAGATGAATAAATAGAAGTAAAAGGAACAAGTTATTACCCATCCTTCCTCACAGATCGTCTTACTAAAAATCTACCTCATTTCCGATGGAAATATTCTAAATATTATAACCGGAAGGCTAGCCCAAATATTACAGTGGGTGAGTTTTCAATTTGTACATTTATTTCAACCATAGATTTTCCCCATCGGATAGTAGTTATTTATGTATCAAGGGAGTTATGAGGATGTTAATTATCGAGAGACACATATTTCAATCCCGGGGGACGTCAGTCCCTCGGGATTGTAAGTTGCCAGAGGTTAACATTCAATAACTCAAGTGATAGATAATTGATTTTATTTCATACTGATGAAATATGAAAACCAAGTTTTGTTGGTTTTCAGAATCAAACGAACGTTGTTGAAAAATGAAGTATATTGGCATGATAACCATGAATACAAGATGCATAGAATATATCAGGTGTCGACACTTTCCTACCTTTACCCACTTAAATTTTGGGTTCAAAACGCGGTCCTAGAATTGTCAAATATTGTCCTACTTGGCTCTGTAAACGATGATGGAGCTACGGTCGCTTTGTCAAGTTCATACAGAATTCCTCTGAATAAAAATGAATTGAGCTATAATCTGATTGATCTAATGAAAAACTGAATCAGATATTTGAAATTATGGATTCTTACTAATATATAATGGTAGTTTAACAAATGTGGAACATCTACTCAGTAATAATGAAATATGAATAAGGAAATAAGGAACCATATGAGGTTTATTGTGAGAGCACTTTAATGGATGGATACAAGAAGTCATTTCGAAGCCAAAACAACGGTGAAACGGAACGGGAGATTGATTTTACTCACGGATTTCATAGTTTCATAGTTTAGATATCCTTTCATAAAAAGTGGTTTATAAATTTTCTATGTACCTCTTAAAATATCTATTCAATTCAAAAGTTATAAATTTTGTTACATACTTATTAAAATATTCGAAGGAAATATTTATATTTACTATTATTGAGGTATGAATTCTTCCTTCGCTGTTCATGTTCATACGAATTTATCGCAGACGAATTTCAAACCAGACATATTAATTGTAGAATCTATCGTGATTTCTCGAGGTATTTTTGAAAACGCAACTCTGGAAGACTTCCTTTCCATGAGCTCAATATTGAGATGATAAATACTTCTTGAAATAAACAGGTTTTCAAAAATATCGAAACTGAAGTATAAATAAAAAGAATTTGACAAATTCCAGTAATGGTTGGAAGTTAAACGTATTGAAATCAAAAATATGAGTGAAAGTATGATGTTGGCTTACTTTCGGGGTATGGCATGTATTTAATCTTCTATATTCTAGTCTGAGTGTATTGGTTAATTTTTCTTACAGTCTGAATTGGTCAATATCAAAGTTAATGATGAGAAGTTATAGTTATACATATGCGAGTTTCATGAACTGGAAAATTCGACAATTGTCGGTTTGTTTTCGTAAATACATTAGATGCAGTTTAAGATTCATAGCTGCTTATTATAAGGTTTGTTCGTTGTACTTACATGAACTACACTAATCACACTAACTCCACTGATACTGTTCGGTGTGTTTTGTTGTAAACGTGCACTCTGTTCGTTGCGGAAATATTGGCAGTCAGTGTATTCACAGATGACGTGTGCAGTGCATAGAGTGATGGTTATGCGTATATATAATTCATAATAATAGACATCTGTGGTTGTCTCTGGATCCTGGTTGGACGAGTTTTGTTCTCTATGTGTGGTTATTTATAAATTTATAAATAACGCCAACCTTATCATGTCGAATTTGTCCTGAAATTCCCGTTCCCCAGTGATAGTAAATTTGTGAAGAAAATTGTGGGTTGGCAACTTGGGCCGAAGTCGTCGATTGGAAGTCAGTGGAGTTGGTGTAGTTAGTGTAGTTCATGCAGGTACAACGAACAAACTATAGTTTCCAAGGGAGTTATAACCATGTTTATAGTTACGGTAACTAAGGATTTAATTGTCTATAATGTATCAATATGAAATAAAACATCTTATTCCCTATTCTTCAGAATCCGACTCTGACAAAAAGATCATGCTGAAATTTCCCAGAAAAATCAGTTTTTTTTAAGAGACATTGATCACATGGTTATTCCGAATTGAATAGATTTCTGTGTGAAGTTTTCTATAACAATGGCAGAAATCCGTTTGAAATCACTTCTGCCTCACATCGAACGATTTTCTAATTTGAAACAAATCTATTCATAGAATTTCGAGAAATCAGCAAAGAGAAGGCAATGATAAAAGTTTTACTGTTTCTGTAGAAATAATACTGAGCTGGTGAAGGCCGTGAATCACAATACACCCTCTTTCATTTAGACCACAGAATAGCCAAAGTTACTCCCCTTTTTGGTAGTCAAACTACGCATCTGGTTCGGAGTTCCTATCCAAAAAATTCACAGGGTTTCATTGATATGTGCCCATTGGTGACTCAATATAATTCAGATTTAAATTTGTTAAATATCAGGATAATTATGGAATTATCAATATGAACGTCGAGGATGAAATTTTGTTGAGTTTAACGGTGAAAAAAATGAAATATTTCATGAATATCAAGTGGAGCATCAGCGTCAAGTGTACTGAAATATTTTGGTTACGATTTTACTGCAAGAAATATCAAACCGTAAATATTTAATGCCTTTTCTCAATCAAGTTTCCTTGCATTGCAAGCAGTGGATTGTTTGTTTTTCCATGCAGATTAAGGTCAGAGATATTGGTGTTGAACTTGCAAACCAAATGGAGGAAGTGTTAAAGCGCACATTGATAAATATTTGAATGAATATACAAAATCCAATTCCAATTTCACGACCAACAGACCTCCTCCTAACATTTTCAATCGCCCACACGTCGTCCATTCTTTTATGTTGCTGATGAGTTTCTACACAGAGATAATACTAACAATTTCATTTAATCTAAAATATTGTCCCGCACTGTTCGACTTATTCTTTTTGTCAATTCCATTTTCAATTTAAGAAGTAATCCCAGGGGAATTTTCATCTACTGCCAGGGAATTTCTAATAAAGGCAAAGAAATGGCTCCGTAATGCAAAACAAAGCCAAACCAGAGAGGAATGAAATTTGGAAGGGTTTATTCTTTATGATGTTCATCAGAAATCTATCGAAACATATTTTGATTGGGATTCCAGATATTGTCGTGATAATGAATGTATTATAAATTTTTCATCTTTTACTGATATATTGAATATTTTTCTTAAATTCATTCGATATAATTATCTTCAAAATATTTAATGAGTTTGTGTGCATTTTCCTACACAAATTCTTTTTCTGAAATGTATCCCAGTGAAAATTTTCGGTATCCTTTCAAGATTGCAGGGAAAGAAAATATCGATATACATTAAAAACGTACCCTCCTCGATTAATGGTACTATATTCCTCAATAGGACCATTGACCAACGTCATCGTAATATCATCTTTCAAACAAACTTCATTGCCTCATGAATAGTATGAAATTGTTCAAGAAAGAAGATTCCTCAACAATTCCAGAGGTCAGGGGACCTATGGTCCAAGCGGATTCTACCTACATTATTACCAGATCTCACGTTGACTCTGCCCAAATTGTCAAAACGAGTTTTTTGAAAGCGAGAAGCCGACCTTCGATATCTTAATATTGCTTCGATTTTGGCCTTACCCTATAAACATGCTAAAAGAGAGTAAGTCGTGGTTAAGAAAATAAAATATCTATATATTTGGTGATCTAGTAATCATAATATGGTCCTCAGGAAATTTTGCATGATCTTTCAACTGTTATCTTTTATGGTACCGGATTTTAGTTCGATTCGATCTATATCTAATTTGGCTTGCGTGATTGAACTTGAGACCTACTATACAATTATCAAGTTAGGTAAGGTTAGGGCGGTCGTAAACACTTTTATTTCCGAAAGAAACGACGTGAATATATTTAAAGAGTAGGTTTTTTGTTGAATAACGGAGGTCGTATTCAGGAACGGATTAAATTCGCCCGATGAATGAAAGTACATAAAGAAAAATGTATTTCGCTTACGCGGAATCGATACTGAGATATGGTGTAATTTCTTGGGAAATAGGTTAGCAGGAGGTTCTCTTTTTGAAATTGAAAACAAGATTGTTAGAATTATGTTCCATATGAGGTATAGTCAATCTAGTAATGGTGTATTCGGAGAGAAAAAGATATTTTCTTTATGTGCTCTTCACATTCTTAGGTCTTCAGTGCTTTTATGAAAAATAGAGAGGCATTTGTTATTCACACAACTAATCAAAGTTATCCTACTAGATCGATTAACCACATCATCCTTGCAGAGATTGTCAATGATCGAAAAACATTCCTCCTATATGTGCCTAAAACTGTTTGCCCTTCCTTATACTTTGAAGGTTCTCACAGATATAAATAAGTTTGACTATTTCCCTCGTCGTAATTTACACCAATCAGAAACGTGCAATTTTGAATTACAAATGGTTTCTAGATGAAAAAACTGTTTGGCGAGAGCTGTCAGCTGTTTATTCGAGTATACCCGCGGCAAAACTTGACAGTTGTTGTCACCAAAAATTACAATACCTTTGAAAACCTATACATAATGCATGCAGAATAATCTGTTACTCATGAAATAGTCTTGTCGAATACCATTCGGGCATCTAATTTTTCCTGTGAAAAAAATCGAAAGAACACATTGCAAAGTAATATGTTTTAACAAAAAGCATTCGTGCGGGTGCAAAAATCCTAGTCGTCGACTCGGATTTTTGTTGCCACCATCAGCACTCAGGCTTCTTGTTGGAATATTACTTAGCAACGTGTTTTTTCGACTTTTTTCGGAAAAAATAGATGCCTTCATGATATTACTTACGGAAATAAATTGAGATTCGTTCTCTTAAAAAGATATGGAACCCTATTCCTTGGTAGAGTTTATGGAGCTGTAAAGTTTGTATGATGCATTGTAATTTTGGACGTCATCTCATTTGCTTTTTTCATATGTATATGTATGAAGGTCCCTTGAAATAAAGTTGTATTGTATTGTGTTCCGTTGATGAAGGTTACCATTCAAAATATCTTTTTTCCGATACTTCCAAAAACACAGATCGTATAGAATCGAAATATATATAGTACTTGATGGAAAATGAGGTTCAAGCAGAATTTTCCCGTTTTTGATACTTTTGTCAAATTGCCATTTTCATGAAATCACAGCACCACAGAGTCAATCGGTTCGAAAGTTTTTAATTCTACCTCTTTCTCAAGTAAATTCAGTCAAATAGGAACCATTTCTATAGAACAATAAGCAAAATTACCCTCTCCATTCAATAAAATGCAAGAGGACCCTTTAATTTTGTTTTCAAATTATCTGACTCCGACAAAAGTGTTTTCTTGTATTGTCGCTATCTATTATATAGTTCCCAATGGTCGAACCTACATGGTTCGCTATTTGGGATTTTGTATTGTGATATCTAACAGTCGATATGTTTTTCCTGTGTATGTCTTTCAACAAATACGATGAACACAATTTTTTTGTTTCTCGTTAATTGGTTTGGTTTTAGTGAGTATGGATCTCGAATCATTTTTTCATTTTAAACTCATATTGTTATATTGAACTTAGCACCAATTCTTTCGATTTTTACTGATGAAACAGTCAGATTTGTACTCTGGAACGTCACAGTTCGCCTTGTAAATTGTTTTTATTAATCCTGTATTGTTCACTAGTCAATCTATTTTCCAAGAATCTGACCTTGAAAAATAGATCCAACCTGCAAACCTGAAAAACAAATGGGGAGCGTGTTATTATGTGTTATCCAAATGACTGTAAATTTTTCGAATTTTTCTCCACAAATGGTCTCAACCGACGAGGTTGGAGTCACTGATGTTGAATCCGGTGTCAAAATATATTCTATCCGTCCGGCACTGGACGAACTGTCGAAGGAAGCTAACTTGTAACTTTCAGGATAGGTCGCACATCAAAATGAAACGGTTAAGTTCGTAGGCCAAATCGGCCAAATGGTTATAGAGTTATAGTTATTTGCACTTCTGAGATAATTTCCCTGATATTTCAGGAATAGCTGAATCGATAAGATTGAAACTTCGCAGTTATCCGGAACATACTTACTTGCAACTTTTTGCGAAAATTTGTTGAGATCGTACTGTCAGCTGGTTAAAAAAAAATTGTTTCAAAAATTTTTTGTCGAAAAGTATTCACCACATCTAGAAACACTTTTGCTCATACTTTGAGCTCCGTCTTTCACAATAGTGTACGAAATTTCAGTTTGATACGATTATACTTCCCGTAAATATAGGAAAGAAATATGTCAAGTATCGTGGTATTCTCCTCGATATCGTTGTTTTGTCCAGTATAACTCGAAAAATAAAGAGTCATTCCTCATGAAACTTGGCAGTCGGTATAATAATGCTGACGGATAAGTTTGTGCAAAACTTCGCGATGATCGTGTCCTTAGAACAACACGAAAACAATAATTTTAATATGGATGGAAAATGAGAGTCAATTTTAATTTTTTTTTCAAATAATCAATATTGTGCGACCGTCACAAAATTCTGGATGAACTTTCAACCTATAATTTTTTTCAAGTACTGGATTTCGATTCGATCCAATGCATTTTTTCAAATGTTGAAAAAAGAAAATTTTGGATGAGTTTATCTACGAAATCATTGGGTGGATCTAAACCATTCACGAATTCAGACTTCGTTATTAAGATCCAAAGCTGCTCTACAAATATCGAGTTTCGAAGTTGTTTCTTTCGGAAGTAACTGTGTACACGATCTGCCATTAGGCTGACCGTAAACACAATAACTTCCGGAAGAAACGACTAGAAAACCCAATATTTCTGAAAAGGTTTGACAGCTTGAAAGTTCATGCAGAATTTTGAGTTAGCAGAAGTGCGTTTGGCAGGGTCAATTCATGGAGACATACATGACCGCTTTAGCAACGAATTTGAACATGCCCGCAAAAGGTACTGACTTCATTTTAGTGCTTTTCTCAATTTCAAAATCAACATTTAATCTTATCTAGCAAATTTGCTTATTGCGTGAATATCGGGAAAACCTTCGTAGCTATCCACGAATAAAAAAGCCGACTGAAACTCCTTCATCCTTTTGCTCGAAGTTTCCCAAACAAATTACGGAAGAGGAGGAAAAAACAACCAAGAATATACCGCTATCGGTAAAGAGGCAAGTTTGTCGAGAGCGTTCGATATGAACGAACCAAGAGCTTTGATCTGATACGTCAAATGACTCGTGAAAGTTCCACGAAATACACCCTTTGATAACACGGTTTCTACAATAAACTGCGGTCCCAATCTGGCCGCTTCTTCTGACGGACCGACGAGCAATTTACATCTTCTTCAGGTTACGTTATGTCGTCTTTGACTTTGACGACTTGCCTGAAATCCTTGTGAGAAAGAGGAGGTGAGCAGAGTCTTCTACTGTTGAGTTTAATGTGGCGGATACGCTGGAAGATTGTTAGCTTATGGTCCACTGGTTAGTCAGTTATTTGATGAAAATTTCGATTTGTTCGTTTGTGTTTGAAGCCTCCCTTTTATGGTCTTCCTCCCTCCCCTGTGGAGGCTAATCAAATATGCTACCCCGCAAACCAGCATTTTCTGATCCCTCAAAATTTCGACGGTTTTTTTGTACGAAAAAATCAACAGAAGCGTTGATATGAAACACACCATGTTTCATTGGAGACTATCACTTACAGTTTATTTTACAGGAATCAGAGTAAGTTACTTTTTTGCTGTCTGGTCTTCATTATAAATACTCTTTCGAAAGAAGATCGGCTCTGAAATGAATCTAAAAATTGAAATTGATGGAAGAATGAGTACTCTTTCACATTTCAAATCGAATATTTTCTTGAGGGCACAGGATGAAAAGTTATACACTATATAGCTATGCGGCGAAAATTTGATTTGTCACGTTGACCACATTTGTGCGCTATATTTATGCCTGTATATACGAATTGCGTGCGCGCACGCATTCACTCAAATGAATACCAACTTTTAGACCTGTGGAAAAAAGCTTCATTCAACATATTGCCCGTTTCTTGCATTGATAATATTTGAAGAATGAAATGGAAAAAACTTAACAGAAACGGTCTTCAAAACTACAACCAATTCGAAGCTATCAACTCTTGGATGAGGCATATTGTCGCCAATCGTCATTCGACGTTAATTGTCTAGATGTGATATTTCTGGCCTTAATCGGACCATTTATAATTCATTATTTCATTCACTTTCATAAACTAAGTTGGTAGGGTATGAAAGCTTGACACATTCCAATATACTCATTGAAAAATTATTAGGTTAGAGCAATTTTCCTTTCAGATAACTGGGCGGCGTTGTCCGTTCTTGAAGGAGATAGTAGTAATTACCTATGTAACTGAACCAAACCATATTGTCACATATATATATTTATATTGATGTGATATTTCTGCAACTTTTTCAGAGAAATTCAGGTGCAGATGATAGTGCTCTGGCTTTTCTTCACTCTGATTTCCAAATTATTGAAACCACCCTGATTACAGATGTAGAAATTTCGAAAAAATTATAAGGTGGCGTTTATGTCCAAATCCTAATGAAACAGAAGTTTCTTGTTTTTATTTGAACACTCAACAGAAGTTCAAAACTTTGAAAGTTACTTTCAATAATGCCGTTCTGAAACATGATTTCACCCCAAAATATCTTTGGGTAAAATTAGATACTTATGTAAATTTCGATATGCATTTGGAAAACTTACGCATGAAGTAAAAATCTAGGAATAATATTCTTCAAAAACTAGCTGGTTCTTCATGGGATGCTGACCCTATTACTCTTCGTACGGCAGCTTTAGCTTCGGTTTTTTCTGTTGCCCAATATTGTTGTCTGGTTTGGTTCAATAGCGCGCATGTTAGTAAAATTGGTGCACAACTTAATGTTGCCATAAGAATCATTAGTGGGACCATAAGATCTACACCTCCACAGTGGTTACTTGTTCTTTCAAATATTGTACCGCCCTATATTCGTAGACAGGTTGCAGTGGTAGATTCTAGGAATAAATGTCATTCTTTTCCGAATTCATTCCCAATCAAATCTTAAATTCCAAATTCTGAAATTGCTAGATTAAAATCTCGTAAACCTTCATGGATTAACGACTTTCTTTATTCCAATGAAAGTGACAGAAACTTGGAGTTCGGAATGGAATTCGTGTAATGTTTTCAACAAAGGTTTGATCAGCGATCCTTTAAAAAAGTTCATGCTTTTAGTCTTTCTAGAAAAATTTGAAGCATTTTGAATCGACTCTGAAAAGGTCATGGTCGATATAATAATTTTCCCTTCAAGTGGAATTCGGTCGAAAGTCCAAGGTGCGAATGCGGACAAGAAGAGGAAACAATAGAATATTTAGTTAATAGGTGTCCAATATATAAATTGGACAATGGCTTCGAGGCAATTCATTCGATGTATGATTCTGTTTTGAATTGATTTAATAAATAATAAAACATTTACTGGTTCATATTGGCTTTTTCATCTTCTTTTCTTGTTTTCAGGTGTGATCTCGAGATATCAACCTGCATCAAAAGCAAAGGAGAATTTTTTTTGTTGATGAAAAAGAAGTTCTTGAATAACAAACAACAATTTCACTACACTTATACGGGAAAACAGAATTTTCGTATCTGTGCTCTTTTATCATACCTAAAAATGTATGGTACCCCGTATACATTTCCACTAGTAATACAGTGATATACCAAAGAATTTAATACTCGTTCTTGAAAGAATATATATGTACCTAGTATACAGGGTCTTTCACGAGGAACCTCACCCATATTTATACGGGAAACTACTGAACGTATTTTCATGAAATTCAGCACTTATAAGTATTTCACGATGCTGATGAAATCTAAAATATTTTCAAGGCATGAGCACCTCCGGTTTTTCCGGAAATGACGTCAACTTCCGTTTTTCAAATTAGAACACCATTTTTTTATTGCAGAAATAGATTCCTTAGAAAATTTCAATTTATTTTGATGTAACATTTTTCAGTTTTGGTTGGAAAATTCTCTCTGAGCGGGAAAATTCGAAAAAAAAATCGAAAATAGAGTTCCGCTGAAACAAGAATAACTTCGAGGTTTTTGAATGGAAAATTTTCATTTTTGGAATTTTTCAAGATGTAAAATTGATGTATCCACTTTAAAAATCGAAATCGCGATTCATGATACAGGGGGTGAAAAAATCGCTTTCAAAGTTAGGGATGACAAAATCGTGAAAAATCAATTTTTTCAAATTAGAACCCCATTTTTTTATGGCAGATATTGAATCTACGTTAAAAAATAATGTGAGTGTATGCATCACACCCTTGCCCTAAAATGGATATTTTCTGAGTTATTCACAAAAAACTGTTTTTCGTCTTGAATTTTCAGCTATTTCTTTTCCCTTTTTCCCTAATTGAGCCGCTAGTACAGAACCATAATGACTTATGGTATCAACAAGATGGCGCGCCTCCACACAATTCACTCAATGTGTCAAATATCCTCTACAGGCTATTTGAAGATCGATGGTTGGCGAACAATGGTCCACATCTTTGGCCACCACGTTCTCTCAATTTAACTCCTTTAGACTATTATGTTTGGGGTAGGATAAAAAATATTGTCTACTCAACTCCCCTGACTGATAAAGAGGACTGCATAGAACGAGTCAGAAATGCGTTCAGGTTTGTTTAGATTTTTAGATTCATAGTTTTGAAACTCAATTTGGTTTTTAAACACTTTTGCAGATCTCTTCCTCCCGATGAAATAAGAAGAGCAACGCACGAAGCATTCCTGAGACGTATAAATAAATGTCTAGAAAATAACGGTCAAAACTTTGAGCATCTTCTCTAGTTATAACTGCGAGAGTTTGCCATGGTTCTCCTAATAGTAACTTGAAGTCGGTTTCAAGAAGGGGTGAAAAATCTACAGCATGGTTCAAATAACAGTTCCTGAAAATTTCATCTTTTTGGCGTGAAGGGAAAAGAAATAGCTGAAAATTCAAGACGAAAAACAGTTTTTTGTGAATAACTCAGAAAATATCCATTTTAGGGCAAGGGTGTGATGCATACACTCACATTATTTTTTAACGTAGATTCAATATCTTTCATAAAAAAATGGGGTTCTAATTTGAAAAAATTGATTTTTCACGATTTTGTCATCCCTAACTTTGAAAGCGATTTTTTCACCCCCTGTATCATGAATCGCGATTTCGATTTTTAAAGTGGATACATCAATCTTACATCTTGAAAAATCCCAAAAATGAAAATTTTCCATCCAAAAACCTCGAAGTTATTCTTGTTTCAGCGGAGCTCTATTTTCGATTTTTTTTTCGAATTTTCCCGCTCAGAGAGAATTTTCCAACCAAAACTGAAAAATGTTACATCAAAATAAATTGAAATTTTCTAAGGAATCTATTTCTGCAATAAAAAAATGGTGTTCTAATTTGAAAAACGGAAGTTGAC
This sequence comes from Myrrha octodecimguttata, assembly GCA_958510865.1. NCBI lineage: Eukaryota > Metazoa > Arthropoda > Insecta > Coleoptera > Coccinellidae > Myrrha > Myrrha octodecimguttata. The sequence continues at coordinate 40,730,331 of OY294057.1, forward strand.
GTCATTTCCGGAAAAATCGGAGGTGCTCATGCCTTGAAAATATTTTAGATTTCATCAGCATCGTGAAATACTTATGAGTGCTGAGTTTCATGAAAATACGTTCAGTAGTTTCCCGTATAAATATGGGTGAGGTTCCTCGTGAAAGACCCTGTATTATGGCATCATCAGAAAGCTTGAGTGATGACTAGACATCGGATTATATGCATTAACAAACTGGCAAAATATGCATGCAAATATGCACTTAAAAAGGGTGAAATTTGCACATAAAATACACTAAAAAATATCCGTTTCCATTGTGTCGCCGATCAATCCAATTATAATTTTGTGACTATACAGAATTAGACAATTTTTACGCGCTTGTTCTAGGGCACAGCGCGTTATCGTTAAGTCACAATGTCTGTAATTTTCCAGTTTTGAGCTGAAATCGGTCTCAAACGACACAGGTGAATAATCCGTGGTCGAATTGGATTCTGTCCGGCTATGTTTCGATCCTAAATATCGAGATTGGGTTCGTTAATGGGTCAAATCTGCCAAATGGTTTTTGCGTTACAGCCATTTGAAATTTTAATTTTTCAATAACCCGAAAAATATTCATCTGGTTGAAATAAAACATGAAACATTAATAGTGCCAATGAGAAAAATTATCTTTGGACAAATTTGAATTGATTTTTCTCTTTAATTTTCATATTTCATTTAGTTTTCACTGAAATTCACAATGTGAACAAGCGCCTAGAAGCTGCTGACATCACGTCAATGCTTTTCTAGGTTTTTAAGGTATACTAAAGAAAACTTGTTACGTCTGTCTGTTAAAATCAACTTATGGGCCGAAAACGATTCCTCTACAACCATTAACGTAAAGAGACGGAAATAGAATTTTGCGCCATTTCTGTAGATATCTTTGTAGAAAAGGTTTTCCTTGTGGCGTTGACATACACTCCTATCATCTCAATTTCTGCGAGCTTCGTATTTTGAAATTTGTCATGGATTATTTCTGACAGTAAATTAGTGAGGACATCTTTCTGTTCGATTATTCTTTCTAAAATTTCCGTGGATTTGAACAGAAGAAGATTTTTTGTATCCAATCTTTCTATAGCTCCGCAACTGTTTAACGTTTTCCGGTTGATTTATGCACCAGGATTACGTCCTACTATTGAAATATGCACTTACGACAAAATAGTACCAAAATATGCAATAATGCCTAGAATATTGCGTTATATGCAATTGCATATGCAAATATGCAAATGCATATAATCCGATGTCTAGTGATGACATTTACAATAGTTTGTTGTACGTTAAGATAAAATACAACATTTTCAGAATGATTTGGATTCCTATAAAAAAATTGGCGTCGACGGTGAATGAAAATTTGCAAGTGAGGATTTTCACCGATGAAATAATTTCAGACCTCTTCAATGATTTCATAGTAAATACGCTGTTTCACCAAGTGTTGAGCTAGAAATCAATTTCAAAAACTAATAACATCAAATTATGATTCATCATATTCCCTCTCAACAACATATACTCACTTCACTTCGAAATAACTGATTCTCCAGGCGCGCATATGTGTGAAAACAAGGCGCCTAATGACGCAAAAGGAACCCCCGTTCCTGACCCAAACAACGACCGGGCGTGGCGTGGAATCGAACACCAGACATGGGGCCGAATATAAATCCGGTCGAGGAATAGTTTGAACTCCTCGACAACTCAAAGTTTATTCTTATATTTCCGTTTCATTTCCCTTCCGTTTGTGTTCCGGCGGCAAAGTTTCCTTTGTTCCGAAGAACTAACATTATGTAAATTTATTTCTCTCAGTTTAGTGAGTCCGTTGTTTTCGTGTCTTGGTAACTAATCCGGTTTAATTTTATTAGTTCTGGGTTTCGGCTCGAACGGTTCGAGCGGACAGATTCGGATAATGATCACGAGGGTATGGAATCCTCACCCTAATGACTTTATAGGGTGAAGGTCGGTTCGATCTCGAAATTTGGATCATGAAACGAATCGTGCCAACCGTATACGAAAATTCTCAGCTGAATTTGGATGATAATTTGATATACAGGTGCTCCATTTAAAAAAATCTAGAAAAGCACTGACGTGAAGTCAGCAGCTTTTACGCGCTTGTTCACATTGCGAAATGGTGACTTGGAATTTTCAGTGCAATTTCAACGAAATATAAAATTTTCAAAAAGAATTCTTACATGGATAATTCTTCTTATTGACACTGTTCATATTCCAACCAAGTTTCATTTCGATCAGATAAATATTTTTCGAGGTATTGAAAAATCAAAATTTTAAATGGCTGTAGCACAAAAACCATTCGAGAGATTCGGCCCATTAACGAACTCAACTGAGATATTCAGGATCTTAAATAACCTGAAAATTTCAAGGCTCTAGCTCCTTCCATTCGAAAGTCACAGCGCACACGGCCGGACGGCCGGCCGACCGGACAGAATCAATTTTAACCACGGATTCTTCATCAGTGAGTCCAACCTAGTCGTTTGAGATCAATTTCGACTCAAAATTCGAAAATTATACACATCGTGACGAAATGATAACGCGCTGTTCCCCAGAACAAGCGCGTAAAAATGGTTACATAGATATCCTGGAAATGATGGAATTCGCCGAAAAAATCAATGAAGAAATTTTTTATTGAATCGATTCACCCGTAACTATTATAGGAAGTTGATTATAATATAGAGGAGTTCTCGAAGTTTTCACAGTTCACTTATACATAAATTATTTATTTTATACATGGTGACCCACAGTCGAAGGAAACGTAAACTTTTACGGAGAACAGGACCTACGATTTCATTGACAATTTGATTTCCTGGGGAGAAAATAGTGCTCTCTCCATACATAATTCTTTCATCGGTGAGGTATTGCCGTTTATTAACAAAAGTGGTAAGAACTTTCATATTTCATGGTAGACCCTATGTATTAACGCTCTCTTTCAATTCGCCACATAGCACATATTGTTCCTGTATCAATTTTGCAATTAATAGATTCAATTATGTTTGTGAGCTCCTTTTGAACATTATTTGGTATTTGCATTCATAGAAAGCTGAAAGTTTGGTAATTAATTATCCAATATTCCGTGTATCCTTTAGATCTAATGAACGTCACGAATCATAAAGGGTTGTTTGAAATTGTAGATTCTTTCGAGACAAACACATTAAAATTGCGATTTTCCAAGTGAAATGATTTGTATACTACAATCGCTATGAGTTAAAGAAGAATTGGATTTCTTTTTATAGGATACAACATGTTCCTTCATCGAATCTTAAGGTTTTGAATCATAAAGCCAATGGTGAGAAATCAATAAATTAGTCAGGTACTCTGAAACCACTGGACAAAGATATGACGAAATTGATAAAGGAATGATCACGAGATTACGGAGAACCAAAATAAGTATAAATATACAGGATGCGCATGTACATTATCAATACAATAAGTTTTTTATATCAACAGCAATGCCGCAGCGCTGAAAATATTCTAGATCGATAGAACGCTGATTCCTTCAAAAAAGGCATCTCCTTATCCTTAAAAGTCAAGGGTACCATCGACCATGGCCGATCTGTATATATACAGAATGCGGCATTTAGCTTGAGACAGTAAATCGTCTCAAAAAGAGGGGGCAGAAAATGAACATACTTTTTCTGACATTAGCCTTTACTTATCCTACTTTTTTCAAATGAAAAGGTATATTTTCAGTGCAGATTCTTATTGTCTTTAAAATGGAGTAACTCTTGTTTGAATTCATTTTTTCATTGGATTCCGAAATATTGAACTGAAAAAACTGGAAAAAGAATTGAAAATAACCTCAATAATTCTTATGTTCCTCTTAATTTCATACCATGAATATTTAAAATGATAACTTTGGATTTCGAAACATTTATCAGTTCTTCAAATAATGATTGATGACATTTCATCGAAGTTTCTTCATCGATATGCTTGCAAATATATCTTCTGAATATGCAATCTGATCTAGAAAAGTTTCAAACAAAAGGTACTTCTTCTTTAAGAAGACCAAGAAGAATGAAAACGATACCTTTTTCCATTTGAAAAAACCAGGTTTACCTTGAAATAACTTTGAATTTAATAAGGTCAAGGCTAAAATTTAATATGTTTTAGTTGGAACATTTTTTTCGGAGGTACATTGTTTTCGAGATAATTGGATATCATGCCCTGGCCTGTATATATTAGTAGTAAAACATAGTATCTTAAGAACTCATGGCTAAAACAATTCCACAAATGAAATTTCATTTTGTTGAAGGGGCCATATTTCAGATAAAGTATATTATTTTTTTACGCGCACGAGTTAGGAAACAAGGTCCTTATCATATTGCACTAATAATTCAATTCTGTCCTTCCCCCCTTTCTTAACCTTTATATGCTATAATTTTCAGAGGAGGACGCCAAGGTTCTTGAAATTTTAGGGTAGGTTTGAAACCTGAATAACTCAGTTGAGTTGGGTAGAACCAACGGTTTTGGAGTTGTAGCGTATAGGTATTGAGATTTTGCGGTTACTTTCAAAATAATTCTAGGAATACGGTAGTCATCAAATTCATATTTGGTAATCAATCGCTGATTTACGACGCGCATGTTTGCGCAAACTTTCCAGACGATAGTATCGTTTCGAAATATCTGAAAAAAAATCCAAGAATTCCACATATTTTCGGAGAATGAAATTTTTTTATTGAGAAACTATTAGGTCGGTATTGTATGATCCGGCATGAACATTTCTGATATTTCTGAACATGAAGGAAAATAATATTTAGAATTACGTTGTTTTAGTATTTTGGGTTGGATTTTACGGAAGTTATTGGTGTTCCTGTTGGGCCAAATCCGAAAAAATTTTGCGCCAACCTCTAAGACATAATTTTTCGACCAAGTACCGGATTTCAATTCGATCGGAAATATAAAACTCCGAATCGACATACACATAAAAGGAATTAGTTGGAGTAGTACTATGAAATTTTTGGGATATATTTTCTGAATCGAAAAAAATATCGATTTATCGTGAGCATATTCTTTCTTCAACAATATCAAATATTTCTGCAGAATAGTAGCCAATCCTGCCATGAGGGTGGTTTCTAGCACATATCAATGTAATCATTCGATTGAGTATATCATAAAAAACTTCGTTGAAACATAATCGCAAGCTTCCGAGCGAGTAACAACTTGATACATAATTCCTATGCATAAGAAAAGAGTCACTATCCTGACAACATTAATTTTCATGACATAATTGCATCCTAGAATAAAATTCTGTATGAATTTTTTGTATGAAACCTGTCATTTTTGACATAGACCACAAACTCAGTGATTAAGGCATCAAATAGCGGCGGTAGCTCAGTGGTTAGAGCGCAAGCCCCATGATCGTAAGGTCTGGGGTTCAAGCCCTTGGCCGGGAAATAACTTTTCCGGTTTTTAGGGGACCGTCCAACCATTCGCTGTTGGGTAAACAATTAGCAGTGCTGTTCCTAACGTTTCCCAAGGAATTAGTAACAAAGCCGACACAGAAAACACCCGGTATCCTAACTCGCACAAGTTTTAAGCTTCTGAGGGGTTCGTTGAAGCCTAGGATATTCGAAAAAAAAAACAAAAAAAAATACAAAATACAAATATAGATATATGAATACAGAATCATCAACCACCTTATCATTCATTCAAGTTCTTCATCCATATATCGATCCAAAAACAACAATTCTGTAACGAAATGCAACAAATATTACATTTTCAAAACTGAAATATATTTTCACCAGTATAAAATAAATCTCATTACTTGAATCGAAGATAATTCCATTTTTCAATGATAGGGGGAAATTTGGTACTGCTTCTTTACCTCGAAGAAAAGAAGACCTTGCAAAGTATGCAGTTAATTGGTATACCATAAAAATATTATCGTTACTCATTACATTATTCTTCTGTACAGAAAGATCATAACTGATGAAAATTTATGCTTTTTAAAAGAATTCAATTTTAGTGGAAAATTTTAGATTCTCAAACAGTGTGTTGAAGGGAATATGATGAAACTCTAATCGATAATTAACTTCTTCCTTTTTCGAGATGATCGTGAGATTTAAGTTTGAGGAGTTATCTAGAATTCTTTTTAAATTTCAAATTACATCAACCCACGTATAATGCTTCCTAGTCTTCGAAATTTCACCTCATCCATTTCCCTAGCTGCTTATAGACGATCGAATCCATCTCCTTTATCTCACTTCAATAATAATTAAATGGGCTCTTGCATGTGACACGAATTATCATGTTCTTATGTTTTCCTTATTCTATATCGATACTAAATCATAATGTATGCTATCGCACACTTCAACAATCCACGAATTTTGAATAATTCGGTATTCAAAATGGTCAAAACGGGACGCAAGGTCGGGTAAAACGCGTCAGATCGCCTTTTACGTCAGGAGAAAGAGAGAGTGGATATATCTCGGTACGTCAAGGAAGGCGCGAAGTTTCGTCCGTTCGTACAGCCAATATGTGGAGCCAAATCTAAAAATTCGTTTTCTCGTTGAGAATTGATAGTTTCGACGGCGGTTAATGTTTTTCAGTAGTCTTAAGCATAGAATATTTGATTTCAGGATAAAAAATTCATGCCAAAGACCAATTCAGAACAGCTCACTGAAAATATGTAATACAAACAGCACAAAATATCAAATTTCAAATTCAAACCTTCCTGTGAACATGCTATTCTCTCCTACTTTTGATGTAGTATTTATTCTAGGGATTCAACATTCCTATAAGATTTCCCTATGAAAAACTTTTCTCTTTCAGGAATGGACATTGCATCACATTCTCAGGGTAAACGGTTGTTCCAGCATGTGTTTAAGTAATTATAAGTCATCTTTGCCTGAAGACATAGGTACAACATTTAATTGAAGCTTTATGCCTACATGTTGCTTTTAGCCACTCACACTTCGTAGAATAGTTCCAAACAAGCACCATCGAGTTTCTGGAATGTGTTCTGGAATAAGGAAGTTCGGATGCCCTTTGTTAGCCTTGTTTGAAACTTTGAAGATCAGGAACACTCAACGTCAAATTTCGCTTGAGGAGTTGGAGTGAAGAGCATAACTTATGACATTTTAAGGATGGAGAATTAACTAATCCCTCATTGAATATTCAATTATGGAGGTCTGAGCTCTGTCCCAATCAGGAAACCATTTTCTGTTAGACCGGGTGTTTTATTGGTACGTACGGTAACCTGAGGTACCCTAGAAGAGTCCAAAAGACCCATATATGGTAGATCTTATCAATTCCATATCCAATATACAGGGTGGTTCTTTGTATTCACCAATATTTTCAATTGATCATAACCTTGAAACCACTCAGTATGATCCGCTGATATATAGAACACACATAAAGGTCAATCATTAATTTTCAAATAATTGCCATGAAAAAATATGGCACTTTTGTCAAGCGGACATCCAACCCTCAAATTTCGAAATACATATATTTCGAAATTTCAGAATTGGATTGAAGTATTTGAAAAATGCAGTACATTATTGTAAGATTTCTCATTTGGACCTAACGTGATTCCGCTTGAATCAAGGGTAGGTATCATAGTTCACATGGGTCAAGAGTATTTCATCCAAAAATCAAACTAATATTTGGTTGGACCTATTCAAGAATACCATTCTCTTGAACGAAGGCGGTAACAAATTGATTTGAGAGAACCCTTTTCTCTGTGTACGGTTGATTGCTTGACAAAAAGATAAAATTAGTAGAATTTCACTAAATTCTAAAAAAAACCGTACTTCGTGATGAAACTGGAAAGAATTATTATCGTTTCAATTGAAAATAAGTATTTCCCGATATTTCGAAGGATAATTTCGAAGAATGAAATGAATCAAAGTCTCAAAGTAACATCCTCTTATTGAATTTCAATTATTGCCCGTCCTAAAATATTACTGATAGTTTTTTTGATTTGGTCTGGATTATAACCCACATCAGAGAAGGCAGCTTACTTGCTTTTTCCTATCTCTTTACTTCCGATACCACACGAATACAAGTAAACAGTTTAATCTCTCCAAATGAAAAAATTGATAGTATTTAATTCTGGTGATCTGAGACTTCAGCTTTGCGATTTCCTCTGAGTTTTCACATATTTCGAAAGTACTAATACAAGAATTTCCTGATCATTTGTAGGCTGAAGAAAATACTGAGAGGGTCAAGTATACAAACATTCAGAACAGCATTCCAATAAATATCACCTCATTTACTTCATATCCTACCAAAAAGGCTCATGAATAATTTGTGCTTAGATTCCCTTCTAAAGCATCTTCGTGTATCAATCGAAGGACCGCACATTGCTGAAAGGTGTTTTTGACATGATAAAGGTCAACAACATAACATGTTGGACTTAGATATTAGATTCCTGAATTACCCATGAACCAAATTCAACTTTGCATAAAACATTTTTCTTTCTATATAATGTATAACTACGATGATAAAGTGTGAAAATAGCCAATAATTCATCCAAACTTAGCAGCAATAAGGCTTTTAAATCAAGAAATAAATTATCGTCCCTATAATTCTGTGCCAAATATTCAACCCCAAAATGACTTAAATCAGGAGTTAACGAGTTAACATGTTCAACTTGCAACAAAAAAATATAAAGGTCAGACAGGACGCTCATTCAAGACATGATTCCATGAATATCGAATGGATTTCACCGAAAATAAGAGCAATTCCACCGTAGCAACCCAGTGCATTGAGAATGGCCACCAATTTCCATGAAGAGATAATCTGAAAGTATTACATGTACAATCAAGAGGAATGAAACTTGACTATTTGGAGTCCATTGAAATTCATGTAGAGTAATATCCTTGATATAATGAACGACCAAACGCATTTGTGTAATTTTCAATGCTTTTAAATGATACCTACACCCTCATTATTCCCAAAAAAAATTTTTATAACATCTATTGCAGGAAAAATTCCTCAACTGTCACTCTTTATTATCACGTCGTTTACCTGAATTTGCATTAATACTTCCATGTGCTCAGAGTTCAGTAGTCGGAAGATGAGCGAAAGTTTTAAACTAGTCATAAAAATTTAAACCTTACATATTGTGAGACACCTCAGAATTGTTGGTACTAAAGCGGAGACATGAAAAAATTGTTTCAATTATTATTATTATTATTATTATTAAACATGAAGAGTAGGGGTTTTCACCCATAAACTCAAATTTACAAAATTAATTGGAATTCATAAACTACAAAAGAAACAATAGAGAAAACGCACATATTCACAGTCACTCAATAATTGGTCTGGTCTCGAATGAACTTGTCGAGTCGGTTCTTAAAGGAGTTCACCAAATTTGCACCAACAACACAATGCGGCAGCCCATTCCATCCCTCGAAAACTCTATTGGAAAGAAACGTGTCGCTGTGTGGTCCTGAAATTTTCTTTCGCTAGTTTGAAGGCATGGCCACGGAGTTGTGTGCTGCTTCTCATGTAGAGATGATCTAAACTTACACCAAAGAACCCACGCAGAGCCCGAAATGTCACAATAAGATCACCTCTATCCCGTCGATCCTGAAAGGTTTGCAGATTAAGCATTCTCAAACGAGCGTGGTAGTCTGGTCTTATTATCCCAAAGGGGATCCTTGTATTCCAACGCTGTACAGACTCGAGGAGAAGTTGGTCACTCCTGAGAGAAGGGTACCACACAGGTCCAGCATACTCCATCAAAGGACGCACATAGCTACAATAAAGTGCCCGACAAGTTGCCAAGCTGCAGCCCTAAACGATCTCTGAATCATGTAGGTCATCTGTCTGGCCCTAGATGCGACAGACGCCACGTGGGGAGACCAGCTCAAATCATGAGACACTGTGATGCCCAGATCGTTGTAATGCTCAACGGGAGTCAAGCGGTGACCATCGACTTATATTGAGACTTAGGATTGTTTCTGCCTAAGTGCAAAACGTGACATTTGCTGACATTTAGTGGCCACAACCATTTTCGACACCACTTCTCCACAGCCCTCAAATCTTCCTGCAGGGTCAACGCATTCGATGATTCGTTATATATTTTCGTATCATCTGCAAAAAGTGCGCATGGAGATTTCAACAGTCGGGGCAGATCAGACGTATACAGCAAGAAGAGAATGGGGCCCATTATGATCAACTACCAACCAGTAACCGCTGAAACAGTTCAACATTTCAATTCTTTCCTTCTGCAATGTCTTCATGTAATTGTTAGTCACCGTATTCTCTAGGTGAATAGAGTGATACTCCTTTTTCAGAGTCGAATATATGGTGAGCAAATTATCAAATTTCAATTAAATCATTTTCGAAAGGAAAATAACTTTTCAACATCCTTGTGCACGACTCATTTTCCCCAATCAAATGGTTTTGGGGTTTCTACGGAGGGGGTTGAAATTATATGATGATGGATTTTATGTAAGAATTCCATTCAAAAACTAACTATCTGAGTGATTTTCTAATTTGTTGATTCACTCACTTCCATTTTTTTCGTCTCTTTACTCCTTTTCAATGGATGAAATATGACTTTATATGGAAAATCTAGATTAAAGAACTAACAGTCACAATGAATTTAACAGATGCAACCGTTCTCGAACAAATTCAACTGAAACAATAAAATTACACGTAGCATAACTGAAATTTCCACCTCAATAAAGATCTCATATTACTAAGTTTTTGCAGTATTATAATTGTAGAATGTTCGCCCGTTCGGATAAGGTGCCCACAATGAATTCGAGGCAGAATCAAGGTGTGCGCGAGTTGACGTTGCCACTATATGTATTTTCCATGTCAAAATAAAATGAAACATTGATCTGGAAACAACGGCGCGTGAGGAAATCGAGAAAACAATTCAAACCTGCGACAGGGCCACTTCTCCACAAAAACAAGTCGAGGAAAGAATTATTCCTGAAAATTCGAGCTGTTGAAAAATAAACTGAACCGGAAGGCAGGTCGTCGAAGGAAACCAGGAGGTTTTTCACAGAGACCAATTACAGTATGACTTCATCTACGAAGAATAACGTTCTGGCTGTTTTTCTTGATTGTTCGTCAAATTTGCATTGGTTGACTAGATTTACATAGTCAGGAATTCCAAAAGTTTTTCCAACTAACTCATTGGCGAAATTTATCTGGAATTTGCTTTCCTTTCAGATTGAGGATCCGGAAATGAACAGGTTCTTCGATATTTAACCAGAAAGTGGACCTTCTTGGGGATGAAAATTTAACTTGGATTGAATTTGACACAGATCTTCAAATGAATAATCAACAAATTTTGATTTGATCTGATGTTCACTTTCGAATATATAGGAAAAAACTATGTGAAATTTCTTTTTTCTTCGAGGTTTTGTGGATATTTCCTCAATATCCGAAAAAATTCCGAACTTATCAGATTGAAACTGCGTCATAAGTTGTACAATTCCGAAGCGGTACTTTTTGAAAATTTTTGTGCTTAGATACAACTATTCAGATTTCAATTAATTTTTTCACAAAACCTCAGGGTCAATATTCAAAATGAGCCTACAATATATATCAGTGGGATTTGATCATGAGTTGATGAGATATTAACAGAGAAATATGTTTATTTTCCTAATATCTCGAGAACTGACGCTATAAGATTTGAACTTCGTAGTTCGTTCGAGAATACTGATAGGTTCGCTCTTCTGAGCTGGAGATCGTAAAAGCGAAAGAATAAAAAAATGATTTCTTTTCGGAAATTCTGCAATTTTGTTTTTCCTGAAAACTATTCTTTACATTTCAATGAAATATGACACAAACCTTGAAATCCCAATTTGCCAGCAGTGTTTCAAACTCAAGTTTGTAGGTGTATAAATCTTCGAATATATAAGAAATATATATGTAACATTTTGTTGTTTTTCTCGAGGTATTTCAAAAAATACTGATCTAACTTGATTGAACCCGACAGCAAGCTGGCAAATGATGATGCGCCAATTTGTGCCAAATTTTGTGATAATCGTACCTATAATTAAACCGATCAAATTTTTTTTTTAAGTTCATATTGGACTATATACCTGCTAATCAAATGGTCGTCACGAAATTCCACATGAATCTTAAAGCTGCCCTGTATTAATCAGGTACTGGATTCCAATTTCTCCTGATCTGTATCGGCTTACAAACCGACCGTAAAAACTATAAACAGGAAGTTTATTTGTAGAGTATGTTTGTGGTTTAATCACAAAGGTCGAATTCATGAAAAGGTGCAGAATGATTCTGTGGATAAAGTACTCATAAAAAATGTTATGTTTCCAATATTCATCATAATCATACAGAGGTGGCTGACAGTGCTTTTATGAATTTTTCAACAAAACGAGGATTTTTTTAATTGAAACCCTATTCATCTGAAAAGGAAGCAAATAATCATACCAACCAAATCACAAAGATAAGTGCATATTTAACCAGACAAGTGGTTAACGGAACAGAAAAAATTCTAAACTTTAAAATAACTTCAGAATTCTCGAGTGGATTCTACCCATTCTAGGCTATATCCAAAGCAGCTAACGTGAATACTACTTATTTGCTGAAGCACCAACCGTACTAACGATATGAAAACATAACACTTTTTGGAGTTATTAAAACCATCAGTGTTAATTATGCAACGTACAGAACCTGTGTACACAAGGCATACATTCTACATACATGCTTTACTTCATGTATCTTCTTCACCAAAATGAACTTACGTAACGTACATCAGTCGAATTCCTACGAAACATATTCGTAATGTACCGTTTAAATAGGAAATCTCTGAGAAACTTCAGCATAGCAATCACCTCAAACTCAACCAATATACGGGAACGCTAGACATTATAGACATCTGAATATGTATTGAGCTAAATTCTGCACGCCCCGATGTGAAATATGTTTCTACATAAAAATATCGCGTAAATTCCTATGAAACCACATAATTTGCTATGTTGTCACGTTTCCCGAATCGCCTCAACTCAAAACCTGTTTCGAAGAAGCAGTCGTCACTTCTTGTGTCCCACTATTTCTTGACACGTCGTTTATTCTCTGTAGTGTCCTTCAATTCTTGAATCACTGGATATATAACAGGATTTGGATCTATATTTTTCTTCAAATTTAAAAGAGAAGACGATTTCCCATTTGGAAATGGATTAAGATGGATTTTGTCATGCCGAAGCATTCACTCTTTAATTATTTCCTTCTCTCTAGCAGATCACGGACCATAACTTTATCGTACCGGCTCAGTTTATCCCATAGTTTCGTGGATCTGAATTCCTTTTCTTATGTTGTAGATTGGTACATTGCGATAATGAAATAATAGCTTAATAGTTTGGTAATAGAGTCTGGAGCAAATAGCGCGATGTTGCCCAGAATAACAACCCATTGCTTTTGAATCTCCACGAAGTTATAAAAGATGAATTCTATATCCTGCCTCTGTATCACCCCTGCACGTACGAAACACGAATATCACCTTCTTTGGACACCCCAAATTAGTAAAACCATCAGTTAATGGACATTGTGTTTCATGTGCTTCTCTGATACACACGTTCTGGTGAGCGAAATCATATTATTCCAATTTTTTCCTTGTTTTCTGCCCTCTTCGAGAATCTTAGTTATCACGAGAGAACCGAAGCCAGCTCTCAAAAAGTTCGGACAAAGTTTCCTCAACTTGGGCCCGAGATAGGATATATTAATATAAAACAATTTATGAATTATTATTCAGTCTCCAGTGATTCTTGAAAACACCTTATCAGGAATCGTTTTGTGTTGAACATCTGATAACCCGAAGAAATATGCTCATTATCTCATTTCTCTCGATCGAATCAATATGAATACTCCCGATACGAGTATGTCGGTATCTAAAGCTACCACACAGGACACAACTTCATCACAAGAAAACTCGATACCCAACAAATCAAGCATTTCTTATGCAAATGCCATCAAATCATCTCCAGTTGCATCCTTCCCGAAAAAAGACCAAGCTATTTTTATCAATGCCATCGAAGACGTCCGAAATTCAGATTACGCCAAAGCTATTGGGAGCTTGATTGGCCCCAAATGCATTAAATATATCTCACGTCTATCCAATAACAGAGTATGTATTTTCCTCGACGATGTCAAAACTGTAGACAAACTACTAGCAGACCACACTTCAATCAGCATAGGTGGCTTTGAAACCAACATTCGTCGATTGGTTACACCAGCAAAGAGAATAATTATTTCGAATGCATGCCCATCCATACCGCATAGAGTTATCGAAGATAAATTAAAAGAACATGGACTGAAACTGGTTTCCAATCTCAATTTCCTGAGAGCAGGCATGGAAGGTGAAGAATACTCCCACATACTGAGTTTCAAACGTCATATATACATCAGTCCCCCAGAAAGTGATGCCTCAGAACTTCCAAACTCTTTCCTGCTAACATATGAAGGGACAACATATAGGTTATTTATAGCCTCTGACAACCCAATTTGTTTCAACTGTAAGGAAACGGGCCATATCGCTGCCGCCTGTACCAAAAATGCCAACACTACTACGCCAATTTCTTCAAGCTCATCGAATATTGAGCCCAATACCAAACCGAACCATTCGACAAAATCAATAGTTGAAGGCGAAAAGGAAAAGAGCAAGGCTGAGGAATCAATAAACCACAAAAAACGACGCGCCTCCACCAGCTCACCCCCATCTCCTAACCAGGAGGAAATCCGAGATCTTCTCTCTCCAGCAACAACTGAAATAACATCTGAACCAACGGTGCAACAACCCATGCAGCAAGAACAATCCCAAAATTTTGTACAACCAAACTCCTTCACAATTAGTGCAAATAAAAATAAAAAATACAAAAAAGCAATGCAACAAAAATCCCTGAATCTCGATGGACTCGAAAACCTATTACTGAATAATCCAACACAATTTCCCTTCAAGTTTGAAGACATTAAGAATTTCTTGGAACTTTGCGTAGAAAATAACGACCCAATCACTAATGCACGAAAAATCACGGACGACATCGACTCATTAATCCACACTTTAGAAGAAATTTATCCAAATCTACCAAATAAGACCTCAAAAAGCAAATTGACAAAAATACTCAAAACCATGAGAACCCAACTTGAACTAGAACAGACCGAACTATCCAGTAACCTTAGTGTCAGCTCGCAAGAGCTTTTTGATGAGTCGGATTTGGTACTTCCAGAGTAACTTAAACGGAAAAACAAAAATAAATACCGGTAAAAAAAAAAAAAAAAAAAATTTCTAAATTCACAATAATCCAGTGGAACTGCCGTGGTTTCTATCCGCACCTTGAGAGAATTCAACAAATACTCGATGAACATCAACCGGATATGCTCTGCCTGCAAGAAATTTTCACCAAAAACAACCAAAAACCAAATCTCAAAAACTATGAAGTACACTACTTGAACAGAACCCATGCAATGAGAGCCAGTGGTGGAGTAGCTATTTTTATCAAAAACTCTTATCACAGTGAACCAATAAATCTAACCACCAACTTAGAAGCCATTGCAGTTTCAATAAATACACCAACCAAAATATCAATATGTAACCTTTATATTCCACCCAAACACGACCTACAATCCGCAGAAATTGAACAGATAATTAAACAATTGCCCAAACCCACTATTCTATTAGGGGACTTCAATGCTCATAACCCAATATGGGGATCACAAAACTCAAACAAGAAAGGCAAAATCATAGAAAACATCTTAACCAACTCTGATCTTATTGTTCAGAATACAGGGGACCATACACATCTGAATGAAAGTAACGGAACCTTCTCCTGTATAGACTTGACTATCTCTACCGCAAACATTAGCCCCTCCCTGGAATGGGAGGTATTAGATAGTCTTTACGGTAGCAACCACTTCCCTATTAAAACTACCTACCATTCATCCGAGGAGGAATTCAATATAACAGAAAGTTGGCAACTAAACAAAGCAGATTGGACTTCGTTTTCGAAATACATAGATCAAGAAATGACCACTTTCTTACCTGATGACGTTGACATAAACAAGACAATCGATAAATTCTCCAGAATTATCATTGGAGCAGCTAACCGTTTTATTGGGAAAAGAAAAATTTCGAAAAAAAGTAGGTTCACACCCTGGTGGAATTCGGAATGTGATGAGCATGTTAAACTCACTAAACGCGCCCTCTATAAATTGAAGAAGAACAATAATTCAGAAAACCTTATAGAATTTAAAAAACAAAGAGCTCTGACAAGACGTATCCTTAAATTCAGTAAGAAAAAATCCTGGCAAGATTTTGTTTCACAACTCACCCAGGAAGCTAACATTAAGGAAGTCTGGGGAAAGATAAACGCTATAAAGGGCAAGAAACCTAAATCCGAAATAAAAGCGCTAAGGGACAATAAAAATATAATTACCGAGAAAACAAAAATTGCAGAATTATTAGCGGACCATTTCCAACAACAGTCATCTGACTTAAATTACAACTCTGATTTCCTACGATATAAACACCATGTCGAAAAGACAGAACCTATAGAAATAAATGACGACTCAGAGACCATAAATGTCCCCATAACACAAAAGGAGCTCGAGTATGCTCTCAAAACAAGCAAAAATAGTGCCCCTGGACCCGACGAAATTCCAACTATTTTCCTCAAACACCTACCCCAATCAGGAATCGAAGTTTTGTTGAATCTTTTCAATACCATGTGGTTAAAACACACATTCGCGGATAAATGGAGAGAAGCCACAGTAATACCCATACAGAAAACTGCCAACTCTCCAACAGATCTAAAAAACTATCGCCCTATCTCACTCACCAGCTCAATGTGTAAACTGTTTGAAAGAATTATTAATCATAGACTATGCTTTTTCTTGGAAACAAACAACCACCTAACAAGATATCAAAGTGGTTTCCGTAAACATCGTTCCACCACAGACAACCTAGTCCAACTGCACACAGAAATCCTTGATGCATTTGCCAATAAGCAAGAATTGATTGCTGTTTTTTTCGACATAGTGAAAGCCTTCGACACTACTTGGCGTCATAGGATACTGAGAATACTAAAAGAATGGAATATCGATGGCAATATGTTACATTTCGTAAATAATTTCATTAATCATCGAACATTTCGAGTGAAGATTGGCGATAAAAAATCGAGTTTACACCACTTACAAAACGGATTACCACAAGGCTCGGTAATAAGCCCTACACTATTTATTATAGCCATCAATGATATAATCCATCAAATAAAAGCTCCCCTACATTTATCAATCTATGCAGACGATGTCCTCATTATGTGCCGTGGACGCAACTCCTGTACTAGTATTAAACTATTGCAAGCAGCTATGGGGAAGTTGGAGGAATGGTCCAAAAAATCTGGTTTCTGTTTTTCTTTCACAAAAACCAAAGTAATGAAATTTACGAAAAAGCACCCCAAGCCATGTCATCTGAAACTCATGGGTACAACCTTGCAGAACGTACAACACCATACTTTCTTGGGCATTATCTTCGACACAAAATTAACTTGGCAAGAACACATAAAACAGCTAAAATCAGACTGCATAAAGAGGTTGAACTTGATGAAAGTATTAGCGAATCATTCCTGGGGAGCCGAGGAAAAAACACTCCTAACCATCTATCGAACCCTTATAAGACCTAAATTGGACTATGGATCCATCATATATGCCACCGCTAGCAAAACTTTACTAAACAGCCTTGAGGTTGTCCAAAATGCCGCTCTACGTTTAGCTTCTGGTGCTTACATAACTAGTCCCTCTAGAAGCATGTGCAGAGAAATGGGAGAAATGCCTTTAATTTTCCGGAGACAAATGCTCCAATTGACCTACGCCTCTAGAATCTCTGCTGATACACAAAATCCTATACAGAACCACTTTTATAGCCAAAGATACCAGCAACATTACCTAAAACAGCCAAATCTAAGACGTCCCTTATATTGTGAGGTCAACCATTCAACAATAGGATCAAAAATCCCTAAAACTTTGAGCTATAAATTACCAGCACAAGAACCGTGGACAAACAGAGAACCTGAAATAGATACTACTCTAACAATCTACAAAAAAACAGACACCCATCCACACATCATTCAACAAAGATTTCGAGAAATTCTAGAGAAACATCACCAAAAAGAAATTATCTTCACTGATGCTTCAAAGTCAACCGAAGGAGTTGGATGCGCGTTTGTTACCCCAACCACAACGAAGAAGTTCAAGCTTCCTTCAGAATCGAGTGTATTTACCGCGGAACTGATAGCAATTCAGCAAGCCCTCAAATTCATCGTGCAAAATAAAATAGCCAACACTGTCATCTGCACCGACTCTCTCAGCGCTGTCCACACACTACTACAACCTCATTCTAGAAACCCCATCGCAACTCATTCCAGAGACCTGATTTCGTCCCTACGTCAGAACAACAGCCAAACCCTTATCTGGCTTCCCTCCCATTGTGGAATTGAAGGTAACGAAAAAGCAGACCAAGCAGCAAGAGAAGCAATAATTGATGGAGAAGAAATAGCCGTAAGAACAAACTACGACCTTTCAGCAGAAGACAGAACCCAGATCAAAACGCAATGGGAGAACACATGGAAATCGCAAAGATCCAAACTTGCCCAAATCGAGCCTTCTGTAGCAAACACGTCCCCTGTCACCAATAACAGAAAAGATCTTGTAATCCTGCGAAGACTAAGAATTGGGCATAGTCTCCTCACACATAGTTACCTTTTAGCTAAAGAAAACTCTCCAATATGTGAAACATGCAATACACCTATTACAATACAACATATATTAATGGAATGCCCAGCAATCCAATCCCAGAGATTATTTTTCAACGTCAGCAACAACATGGTAGAAGCCCTCAGCATCGACAAACCAGCCTGTCTCAACACGCTAGCATTCATCAGAGCCATCAATGTTAAAATCTAACTTTGTGTATATTTTGAATACTATCGTTAAGTCTATATCTTGTAAATAATTTACTGTACAATCCCGCTAATGACCTAGCTGTCGAAGCGGTAAACTCATAAATAAAAATCAGTTAATGGAATTGGATCCTGTGTACTGCTCCATGTGTGCTAAGCAGTAATGCCATCTATAAAGCCCGTGTACACAAGGCATAAATTATCCTTACCCCATGCCTTTACTCGACCTATCTTCTTCACAAAAATTAACGAACGGAACTTACATCGATAGAATTCCAACGAAACATATTCGTAATATACCGTCAAAATAGGAAATCTCTCAGAAACTCCAGCAGAGCAACAACCATAAACTTAACCACCACGGTAATGCTAGACATTATGTTCAAAATATGAGTTAAGCTGAATTCTTCACGCCTCTATATAGAATATATATTTCCACATAAAATATCGCGTGAATTCCTACGGAACCACATAATTTGCTATGTTGTAACGTTTTTCGAACGGCTTCAGCTCTAAACCTGTCTCTCGTAATATGTTTCGAAGGAGCTGGCGTCACTTTATATTTGTCCCACTTTAGATTACCTCCAGACATGTTGTTTATCCTCTGTAATGTTCTACAATTTTTTAATATATAAACGGATCTGGATCAATAATTTTCTTCAGACCTAACTGAAAAGACATTTTTTCATTTGCGAATGATACACGGGTTTTGTCAAACCGAAGCATTAACTCTTTAATTATACCCTTCTCTCTAGCAGATCACGGGCAACAAGTATATCGTACCAGCTCAGATTATCCCATATTATCGAAAATCAGAATCCATATTTTCATGTTGTAGATTGGTACATTGCAAAAATGAAATTTAGTTCGAAAACAACGCTAAGCGATTAATAAAATCACCGTTTCGGTAAAAGGATCTGAAACAAAAAGCGTGATGTGGTCCAGAATGAGAACCCATTGCTTTTGAATCTCCACGATGGGACGAAAGATGCATTCCATATCCTGCCTCAGCACCACCCCTTCTTCAGACATCCTGAATTAGTAAAACCTTCCTGTTAATGGAATTAAATCATGTATACTGCTCCAGAAGTGCTGAGTAATAATGCAATCTACAAAGTAAGTGTACACAAGGCATACATTCTGCATATCCCATGCTTCATCCATCTTCCTCACAAAAATAAACCTACGGAACGTACATTGATAGAATTCCAAAAGAACATATTAAGCCACATAAAATATCGCGTAAATTCCTACGAAACCACATAGTTCGCTATGTTATCAAATTTTCCGAACCGTTTCAACTCAAAACCCGTCTCTTGTAATATGTTTGGAAAAAGTAAACGTCGCTTTATATGTGTCCCACTTTACATTATCTCCTGATATGTTGTTCAGCCTCTGCAGTGTCCTTCAATTCTTGTATATATAGAAGGATCTGGATCTATAATTTTCTTCAAAACTAACGAAAAAACGTTTTCTCATTTGAGAATGTATATACACGGATTTTGTCATGCCGAAGCATTAACACTTTAAAAATATACTCCTCTCTAGCAGATCACGGCCAACGAGTATATCGTACCAGCTCAGATTATCCCATAGTTCCGAAAATCCGAATCTATATTTTCATATTGTAGATTGGTACATTACAAAAATGAAATTAAGTTCGATACAAATGTTTTGACCTGAATTGGTTTATTCAGGTGGTTTGGGGTTTCAATAATAGAGACTCGTGTGGATGAATTAATCGCACTTGATTAATTCTGTCGTTATCCAGATAAAGATACGACCGAAGAATAATTTCTGACATTTTATCAGAAATGTTGATGCCTCTATAATTACGACACCAAAGTGTTGAACTTATCGACCAGTTGTTCCATATCGTCGCACTAATGATCCGAAAATGGTGTTGAGGTGTATTAAAAACGGACTTTCAACACGTAACCAAAATGTATTTCCTTGTATCTGTATTAGATAACAAGACCGAAGTGGTATACAATTTATACAATAGAATCTTCCTTCTATATCTTACGACAGCAAGGTTGAAGCGACATTCAAGTGAGAAGTTACGATTTTACTTGTTTATAAATTCGAAAGCAAATTGTTGTTAACTGTGCAACGGTCAAATGAATAGTGTCAAAAACTAACGAAACCCAAATTAAGGAAATTCCCTTTTTCACATTTTAGAGGAAGAATATGAATTTTGATTGGTTTTTCGAATTAAGCGACGCCCTTCTAAAATTCGAAAAAACACCTCGGATTGGCTGGTGTGAAAGAGCACAGATGTGTGAAGGAAATTTCCCTAAATGGTTTAGGATGATAAATTCTATAAACTTTGACATGTGGTGTCTGGATTCTTCGAGTAACCGAAGTATGCCACCCATCAAGCTCCGATTCCTGTAATGCTAAGAGCTTGAATTTTATCTAAGTGTTTTCTGTCATGCAAAATTATACTTTATTGTTGGCTTGAAATAAAATGCTTTTAAGGCCGGTAATTGATTTAAACCAAAAATATTGAATTTCGGGCATATTCCTCGGAAACAAAAGAATTCAGACTCCCACGCTGCAGAAGCAACAACAAACGCTAAGAATCACGGTTTCGGTGAAGGAGCAAAAAGCGCGATGTGGTCTAGAAAAAAAACCCATAGCTTTTGAATCTTCACGAAGTGATAAAAGATTCATACCATATCCTGCCTCTGCACCATCCCTTCTTTGGACACCGTGAATTAGTAACACCATCAATGTAAGTTAATGGAATTGAATCCTGTATACTGCTCCACGAGTGCTAAGCAGTAATGCAACCTACAAAACCCGTGTTCACTAGGCATAAATTCTCCATACCCTATGCTCTACTTCATCTATCTTCTTCACAAAAATAAACCTACGGAACGTACATTAATAGAATTCCACCGGAACATATTCGTAATGCACCGCCAAAATAAGAAATCTCTCAGAAACTCCAGCTGAGCAATCACCATAAACTTAACCACTACGGTAACGCTAGACATTATGGTCAAAATATGAGTTAAGCTGAATTCTTCACGCCCCGATGTAAAATGTAAAATATATGTTTCCACATAAATATCGCGTAAATTCCTACGGAACCACATAATTTGCTATGTTGTCACGTTTTTCGAACGGCTTCAACTCAAAACCTGTCTCTCGTAATATGTTTCGAAGAAGCAGGCGTCACTTTATATGTGTCCCACTTTAGATTACCTCCTGACACGTTGTTTATCCCCTGCGAAAAATGTTATGTTTTTAAGACACGTTCTCCATTATTGATTGGAAGTTCTCGGTAGGCACTGTACGTGGACGGTGAGATAACATTGGATTTATCGGATGTTGAACATTGGTTCATTTATAATTCTGGTCTCACGTTGAAACAACATGAATCCGAGGAATCACTTTTTCGATATCATTATTTTTGTTGAATTTACGGAATCGAATGAGTTGCTATCACTGGGAGAAGACGACGGTCTTGATTAGATCTAAGAATATTGCTCAGATGTTTTGGGGGTAAAAACAAGGAAAAGGGAGAAGAGACTTTTCATAATTTTTTCAGTTTTTTTTTCGTTTCAGCAGAAGTGAATTCACTTTTTTCGAATCGCGGTGGAAAGAGCTAAAGCATTGACAATTTCTTGCAGTTTCGATGGAGAGAAAGGATAACAAAATAATAAGAGATGAAAATTTGACCCGAAGGAATTCCGGTCATGATTCAAGATATACAGAGTGGAGTCAGTAGAACGATAAAGAATAGGTAGTAATATTCGTGATCAGAATATGCGGAAACTCATGGAAGTGTGTATGGCTGAATTTTCTCTCGTAGTTTCAGAATTATAGGGTAGTTCTTGTAATGTTTCGTTTCAGAAAAGAGGCAATACAGTTTCCTGAAGGACCGATTCCTGAGGAACTCGAAGTTGCCTGGGCTCATTCAAACTCA
This sequence comes from Myrrha octodecimguttata, assembly GCA_958510865.1. Lineage (NCBI taxonomy): Eukaryota > Metazoa > Arthropoda > Insecta > Coleoptera > Coccinellidae > Myrrha > Myrrha octodecimguttata. The sequence continues at coordinate 40,753,167 of OY294057.1, forward strand.
CAGTAGTAGTCTTAAGCTTCTTTCCCCAAATGATGTACATATTATATACGTCATCAATACTTGAACTTGAACAAACCTACCCGAAGCATCTTCGGAAGTTCGTGTACTGGATATTCACGGCCCAATCGATCAACAGCACGATGTTCCTATGTTGTTTGGGTACTTTTGCTCTATCGGAGTGTAGATTTGTGAAGAAAATTGTACTACCGCCATTATCGATCACCAGCATCATGTCGTGATGCTGAGACTTTTGGGTACTTCTGCCCTGTTGGAGGGTAGCTTTGTGAAGAAAATTATACTACCGCTATCTCTGGAGATTCTTAGGAATCGTTTCCCTCGAGATGCCAAATGCTTTGAGGGGTGCGTATGCTTTCATCTATTTGTCGTTTCAGGGATCCGTCTCTGCATTTTGCGGTTGGCCAGCCCATGTCAACTATATTACACGGTTCATCTGCTCATTCACAAAATGCCAACGGTTTACGTCCAAGTTACTAGAAAGGTACACGGAGCTAACCGAGGTTTACACTTATCACATTGGCACGGTTTTCCCCAAATTTTTTCATTAGTGAAGGAATCACTAGAATTCCAAAAAGGATTTTATACCCCGAATATATTCCTGCGTTGAGTTTTGTTATCACATAAAATTGAGCAGAATTTCAAAGCAGTCGGAACGCTATATAATATCTTCATTTATATAGTCTATGTGCAACTCCATTATACGGGGAATATCGTTTTCTCGTTAATGATATATTTATGATACTCTCTGTTTATGTTCGTCCAAATCGATTCCAGAATTGCCGCCAGATGAATGGCACTAAAAGAATATTCGTAGAGGATTTGCGGGAATTTTCTCATTCAAAACAAGATAACATATTCCGTTCTCCATTCCTAAGGAAAAATCTACTCGGAATTCATCCTGGTTTTCGTCTCGTATAAATATGTAAAAATGATCAGTGTCATTTTCTTCAAAAGACAACTTTCTATTTTCCTTTCTATGTTTTATTTAATTTCAATTTAGAGAATGCCTTGATTTGTCAATTATTAATTTATGTCAATTCATATTTCAAAGATTGTTCATTGAAAACCTAAAGGAATAGCATTGTTTTTGATTTCTTCCAGGTTAGTGAGTTATTCTTAAGAGTTATCAGAGTTTATTTGTTATATTTCCAACTAAAGAAAATAAATCTTCCAGATTGAAGACATCAAATCATCTATTTCTTGAACTGAGATGTTGAATTGATTTACATTCTTATAAATCAAAAACGTAAGCTATCTGGTTGTTTTTGGATGGAATAGCGAAAGAATGGTTCGATTCTAAATTAATTATATTAGGTTTGGAAAATGATTTTCAAATATGGAAAAATAATTTCTTAGATAGTTTTTCTGAAACAAGTTGGCATAAGCATAGAGAAGCATATTCATTTAGGTACATAGGAGGAAGTTTAGTTGACTATGCTTTCAGGAAAGAAAATTTGTTGTTGAATCTCCGAAATAATTTTCCAACTGACATATTAATTGATTTAATTGTGACAAGTTTGCCAAAATTTTTACAAGATAGAATCGATCGATCAAATGTAACAACTTTTGAGAAATTATTAGGTGAGTTACGAAAGTTAGAAGGTTCAACAAAATATGAAAACGCTCGAAATACCAAAAATGACAAAATGAACAAATCGGCCGAACAACTTCCTTCACTAACAAATAGAAAAGTGGATAAGAAGGAACCATGTTCAATTTGTGATAAAAATGGTTTCCCAGGGAGATTTCATCCAGAAGCTCTATGTCGCCTAAAGAATAGGAGATTTAATAATTTTAAACAAGAGAACGTATCCGGTAACATAAGAATGGTGAACAATGTTGGGGTACAGGATGAATTAAATGAGACCATTTCCGATCAAAAAAACTAGTTTTGCTGCCATTGATCAAATTGAAAGTGTTCGTAAATGATAATGAATTATGTGGAATTTATGATTCTGGCTCAAATGTCACTCTTCTGAATTCGAAAGTGGCAGATGAGTTATGTCTACACATTCAAGAGGATAGGAACACATTCAAAACAGTCAATGGCAGGGCAAATTTTTCAGGAAAAATAAGTACAAAAATGAGAATCAATGACATTGAAAAAGAAGTTGAGTTTTTTGTAATTAAAGATAAAAATTTCGAGTATGATATTCTACTCGGATTAGATTCTATTTTCAATTTTCAATTGAAACAAGATTTTGATTTGAATATTTATCAAAGATTAGATATGAATGAAGAGAAAAAGATCGAATCTTTCAATAATAATAATGGTAACAATGATTACAACATCAACTTTAATGAAGGGATACCAACAGAACTTTTCGAAGCGAAATTAGAACATTTGACAACAAATCAGAGAAGTAAAATTGAAATGTTGATAAATAAATATGATAATATTTTTGCAAAACACAAATTTGATATTGGTTTGGTGCAGAATAATGAAGCACATATAAAACTTTTAGAACACAAATTTGTAGCCAAAAAGCCATACAGATGTTCAATGGAGGATCAAAAAGAAATAGAATTTCAAATAGGAGAACTGTTGAAAGCGAATCTGATTGAAGAATCTTCCTCACCTTTTGCAGCACCAGTCACGTTGGCATATAAAAGAGATGAGGGATCTAAGACAAGATTGTGTGTCGATTTCCGTGAACTTAATAAATTGATTGTTCCCGAACCACAGCCTTTCCCATTGATCGATGAAATCTTAGCGAAAACCCGTAATGCAAAGTTTTTTACTACATTAGATGTGAATTCTGCCTTTTGGTCGATTCCTGTTCGTATCAAAGATAGATATAAGACTGCTTTTGTGACGCAAAATGGTCACTGGCAATGGAAATGTCTACCTTTTGGACTTAAAACATCCCCTGCGATATTTCAACGTATTTTGAATAATATTATCAGGAAAAATAAATTGAATTCATTCTGCCAAAATTATATAGATGATATTCTCATATTTTCTTCAACATTTGAACAACATATAGAACATTTAGAGGAGCTCTTGAAAGCAATATGTAAGGAAGGATTCAGACTTAAATTTATCAAATGCAATTTTGCCAAAGAAGAAGTCAAATATTTAGGACATATTGTTGGAAATAATACAGTACGACCCATAAATGACAATTTGATTTCCATTAGGAATTTTTCTCCACCAGATAATCGGAAGAAGATAAGGCAATTCTTGGGTAAAGTTAATTTTTATCACAAATATATTAAAGATTCCGCTAGATTATTAGAACCCTTGCATAATTTACTGAGGAAAGATGTAAAATTCAACTGGTCATTGGATTGTCAGGAAGCTTTCATTAAGGTTAAGGACATCCTTTGTTCTGAACCAGTTCTTGCAATTTTCGACCTAAATGCTCATACTACTATATATACTGATGCCAGTATTCAAGGAGTAGGAGCTGTTCTTAAACAAAAACAGATTAATGGTGAAATGAAACCCGTAGCCTATTTTTCTAAAAAACTGAATAAATATCAGAAGAATAAGAAAACAATATTCCTAGAATGTCTGGCAATTAAGGAGGCAATAAAATTTTGGAAATATTGGCTAATGGGAAAAAAATTCGTTGTTATTACTGACCATAAACCATTAGAAGGAAAAGAATTTCGCACAAGACCAGATGAAGAGTTGGGTGACATGATGAATTATTTATCACAATTCGATTTTGAGATTAAATATGAACCAGGAAAACAAAATGTAGAAGCAGATTGTCTTTCTAGAAACCCAGTTCTGGAGGAAACGGAGAATATGGACGAATGTTTAAGAACAGTTAATTTGGTGGCATTAAATGAAATAAAAAACGATCAGCAGAATAATCTCTTGATGATAAATAACATGAAAAGAACTATTGTACAGAAAGAAATATTTTACAAATTGCATAAAAATAGCAAAAAAATTATTTTATCAAAAGATTTTGGAAAAGAGTTAATCAGAAAATTGCACAATCATTATGGCCACATTTGTGCTAGTAAGATAAATATGAAAATTAGAAAGTTTTATTACATTAAAAATATGGATTCGCTGACGAGAGAAGTTTGTGGATCATGTGATATCTGTTGTAAAAATAAAACCAGAGTAGGTCAAAAGTATGGACTTCTTTCACAGCTGGGTCCAGCAAAAGAACCCTTTGAGATAATGTCACTAGACACAATTGGAGGCTTTGCTGGAAATCGCTCTTCAAAAAGATACCTTCATCTGTTAGTCGACCATTTTACTCGATATGCATTTGCGAGTACTTCCAAACACCAAACAACCGAAGACTTCATCAAATTAATTAATAAAATTCAAGATAAACGACCAATAAAAACATTATTAACAGATCAATATCCAGGAATAAATTCGGAAAAATTCAGACAGCACATGAAAAATTTGAATATACAATTGATTTTTACAGCAGTAGACTGTCCTTTTTCAAATGGTTTAAATGAACGGCTGAATCAGACATTAGTGAACAGAATAAGGTGCAAACAAAATGAGAAGAAAACTAGAGCTTGGACGAAAATAGCAGATGAATGTATTGAAGAATACAATAGGACAGACCATTCTGTAACTGGATATAGCCCAGAATATTTACTTTATGGAAAAACGGATCCCATTACTCCAGAAGAACTTATAGAAAAGAGTAATTTACCAAGAGATAAGGAAATAGCATTTAAAAATTCTTTACGTTATCATGAATACAATAAAAAATTAGTCGACAACAACAGGAAAGATTATGATTTCAAAATTGGAGATTATGTTTATGTTGAAAATAAATCTAAATTGAATAGAAAAAAACTTGAGGAAATAAGAATAGGACCTTTTCCAATAGTGAAGAAAATTTCAGACACTATCTATGAGATAGACATTGGAAATAGGAAAAAGGACAATAATTATTTCCATGTAACAAAGTTGCTCCCATATGACAACGCCAACAGATAGTGGTTGTTGCATACTTTGTGTGGGGGGATGTAAAAATGATCAGTGTCATTTTCTTCAAAAGACAACTTTCTATTTTCCTTTCTATGTTTTATTTAATTTCAATTTAGAGAATGCCTTGATTTGTCAATTATTAATTTATGTCAATTCATATTTCAAAGATTGTTCATTGAAAACCTAAAGGAATAGCATTGTTTTTGATTCCTTCCAGGTTAGTGAGTTATTCTTAAGAGTTATCAGAGTTTATTTGTTATATTTCCAACTAAAGAAAATAAATCTTCCAGATTGAAGACATCAAATCATCTATTTCTTGAACTGAGAAGTTGAATTGATTTACATTCTTATAAATATAATATAATTCCGTTGGAGATTTTCTTTTTAATAGCAAATTTATTCATTGTTGAGAATACCTAACATTGTAGAATAAAATATACATTTTCATGGAATTGGAGAGGTAACAATAGAGTTTCACCCACCTAAGAAACACAGTATTGGCCCCTCGCTCAGGCATCCCATACCAAGATATAAAAGAAAGCTATTTTATACGTCCGAGAAAACAAGGATATATTTTCTTATTCTTTTATGACATACTTATGAAAAAATTATATAAGGGAAGTTGTACTGGTTAAAATATAATTATTTTTCGTGTTATGAGCTAATGAGATTATTCTTTATTTTGCCTACCAAAAGGTATTTAAGATCCATTTCTTCATCTTTGCACATTTCTGCTAATTCGGATACTAACAACAAAAACTATCTCTCAAATGTATCCCGTAATTTGCCTAGTTTAGATCGGGTCGTAGTCCTTTTGATTGATGAAATATATATTAATTCTCGTCTTGATTATTGCTCCAAAAATATTATTGCTAGCGCGATTAATTCATCCAATGATTTAGCAAAGACGGTTCTTTCTTTCATGATCAACTCGGCTTTTGGAAATACGAAAGATATTGTTAAATTATTACCGGTTCAGAATATTAAAGGCACAGAAATGGTAGACATATCCAGAAATGTAATTTCCTTCATTCAAAATTGCGGTTTCGAGGTTTTGGCTATAATAACTGATAATCACTCAATCAATAGAGTAATGTTCAGAAACTTTTCGAATTCGTTCAAAATTCTTAATCCGAACGATGAACAAAAAAAAAATTTTCTACTTTCGATTGGTTCCATATTTTCAAGAATATCTGGAAAAATTGGTTAAATTTAAAAAATTTAGATAAAACGTTCACATATTGCGATTGGGATGATTTGCAAAGTTGGAAACCTTAATTCGATAATAACAACGTTTCATTCGCCCTAGTCGAAGTTTTAGAATATATTTTAGTTTTGAGAATTTTATTTAAGTTTATGTTATTTTGGCAAGCGATGGCCCTACACCTTCCCGTGGTTCTTGCTGAACAATAAATTGAATAACAACTTCAATGTCATTACTCGAGTTTCAACGTCATTTCATTATTGTTGAGAAGAAATAAACGATGCTATTCGATTTATTGACCAAGTAGGTCATAATTATATATAATTTTTTCAGGTATTTTTCGAGAATAAAGTCATTAAATTAGTTTGACGAAGTGAAAAGTGAAGCTTTGCATTCATATTCACGTACTACGCGTTCAAGCGGCCGGCCTCTCTGTTTCGGTTTCATGCGGCGTTGTCAAACTGTGTTCCAGGCTATTTCTAGAGACGGCTGTGGCATAATCATAGAAGGTACAAAACTATAGCTGGTGCATGATGGAGACTAAATTTTAGTTGCCCTGGCGAGTACGGATATTGAACTGGGCTTGAAGTTCGCGAAGTACGCCGAAAAGCTACAGTCTATTGGATCTCTCTAACATTTAAATGATACTTGAGTTTCGAATTTTTTAGAATAACATTGCCGTGAAGCCAGAATATTTTACGAGCTTAACGGCCGACCGTACACAATAACTTCCGAAAGAACCAACTTAGAAACTCGATATTTGTAGATTGAATTCGGACCTCAATTACAAAGGCTGGATCCGTGAATGGGTAAAATCCACCGAATGATTCCACAGGTTTAACCATTCAAAATTTTATTTTTCCAATATTTACAATAATACATATTAGATCGAATCAAAATCCAGTAGTTTATCGAGAAATGACAGTTTGAAGGTTCATACAGAATTAAATTGAAAAAAAAAATTTGAACTTTGCTTTCAAATTGTTCTAATGACACGCTCATGACGACATTTTGCACAAAGTTGCCCATGAGCATTTTCGAAGTAGTTCCCAAGCTCCATCAGGATTGAATCAGTATCTTTCGAGTTATTCCGAGAAAAACAATGATATCGAGAAAAAACAACCACGCAATTTGGCACATTTCTGCCAATATCTACGAAAATACTAACCGTATCGAATTGAAATTTGATACACTGCTGAAATATATGATATAGGTTTGAAATAATTTGTTTTTGGAATATGATGAAATATTTCCGAAAAAAATTATTTTCGAAAAATTTTGAAAAATCATATTTTAAAAATTTACTGGCAGCACGATCTCAACAAATGTTTCAACTAACTGCCAGGTTTCAATACAATCGCTTCAGTAGTTCTTGAAATATTAGGGATTAACATCAAACTTTCAAATGGCTATAACTCCGAATCCATTTGGCCGGCTGATTTTGCTCGATAACGAACTTTACCGTAGCATTTTGAAATGCAACAAATCGCCTGTAATCGTGCATACGGCCGGCCAGGCAGAATCGATTTTGACACCGGATTGGTCATCAGTGAGTCCAGCCTAGTCGTTTGAGTTTTTTAAATTTTTCTCACTACTGAAGCAACACGAAATTCTGCGCCGAGTTGCGCAATGCAAATTCGTTAGGTCCTTTCCTTCGAAAATATGGTATACACGGATGGACGGAGAGAACCCTATCGTTTTAGACCAAATTCGCTTCAAATTCGGAAACTACAGACATTGTGACGAAACGGTAACGCGCTGTCCCCAAAACAAGCGCGTAAAATACACAGACGCATAAAATGAGTTGTCTCTTCTTTTTCAACATGCCCCGTTTGGGGTCCACTCCGTCGCAAATTAAACGCTTTTCATTTAGCGAAAACATCCACAAGGCTCATTTAATTCGACCCATGCACCCTTTCGCGGCAATCCGAAAAAACCCATCCTCCTTCAGATGCTAATCTTGTTCATTTCGCCAAACGCGAAATACCCCCTGTTTAATAAACTCGGGGCTGAATGTTATCCTTGAATAAACTCCATCTTCTCGTGATGTCTGCGGTATAAAAACGTTGTTAAATCTGGAGGTGCAGGGTCGGAACTGTCACGATATCTCGAATTCGGAAAAGCGAACGTTCCTTAGGACACGTGTAGATCTGGCGTGTGATAAGAACGAGTTTTCGGGGCTCAAATTGATTCTAGAAATGTATTTGTTATCTTGGAATGTATCTGATTTTTTCCTGGAGAATTTCGACACTGTTTCATGTGCCAGAATGTCTGTTGTTCGCATGAGAGAAACGGATATTTTTTAGGTGTCAATTGGATTAAGCGTGTTTTATGATTAAAATCATTCCGGTTCTTGAACGTTCTTTTCGACAGAAGTGAGAAATTATCCAAGATAGGTAGAGAATAAAATACCTAGAAAAGCACTCACGTGAGGACAGGAGCTTTAACGCGCTTGTTCACATTCGAAGCCATTTCCTCAAGACATTTTGCATGAACCTTCATGCCGTATTTTTTTAAGTGCAGAATTTCGATCACATCTGTATTATTGGTAACATTGGAAAAATTAAATTTCGAATGGATATATCTACGAAATCATTGGGGGGATTTTAAGTTTCCACGAATTCGACCTTCCTCATTAACCCCTAAACCTGCTAAAAAAATATTGGGTCTCTAAGTCGTTTTTTCGGATGTCATTGTAGTTAAGGTCGACCTTACTGTCAACCGTAAAATGGAAATCCACTTGGAGATATTTGTTGAACCTGTTCGATTACAAAAGCCGAATTCTCGAAATGGTGAAATCATCTACTGATTCCGCACATAAATATTCATTTGAAATTTTTATATTTCAGTGTTTTTGAGTTGAAATAGGCAAGAAATTCGACGTATTTTTTTGCAATATTTCCGAAGATAAATATCGGATCAAACTGAACTTTGAAACACTGTTATAAAATACTAACTCGATATTTTTGCCAATTGTATTGAAATCTGATGAATAGTTTCCGGTAAAAAAAAATTTCAACAAAAATTCACGAAATTTCCGAATGCTTTTTCACAATTATCTACATCTACGATCCTCACAAAATTTTGCATTAAGCCGTGCGTTGTTAATCATTAACAAACTACATAGTTCGAATCTGATCTCCTGAGATATTGGGAAAGTAACCTCAATCTTTCAATATCTCCGAAAATGAACATCGGCTCGAACTGAAATTTGAAGCTCTGTTTTCAAATACTGACTCAAAAGTATATCCCAAGTTTCAATCTGATGGGATCCATAGTTATCGAGATATTGAGAAAATATTCAAGAATACATTTCAAGTAACTACGCTATTTGACATGCTTTTTCCCTAATATCTCCGGAAATAAACACCTGATCAGATCAGAAGAATGGATTAAGTAGATAATATTTCACAAAATATTGTGGTTCTGTTCATGTCAATTTTTGCGTGTGTATTCTGTGGAACAACGAGATATCGTTTCTTCCAAATGATTGTAATTTTCGAATTTTGAGCCGACAATGGTCTCGAACGACTAGGTTCGACTATCTGATGACAAAATTTCGGAGTCAAAATAGGACGTACGGAGGATTCTTTCAACTTGTAACTGGAAGAAGAGGTTGTATTTCAAAATGCGCCAGTCGAGTTTCAACATGGGCAAAATCGATGGAACCGTTTTGGAGTTGAAGACATTTGAAATTTTAAGGTTGTTTTCCTGATTCTTCTGGAATCACTTGAGCGATTGGATTGAAATTTGGCAGTTAGTTGGAGCATAACGACGCATAACCTGTCGCAATTTTCTCGATGTCGTACTGTTAGTTGATTCAAGAGGAATTATTGTTCGAATTTTTTTTGTAAAATCCTCAAAACTTGCTTATACGTTGAGCTCCATATTTCACAGCAGTGTCGAAATCGATTCTGTCCGGCCATACGTCTGCACGATTACGGGCATACGGAGGGCTCTATTGACTAGAGACTTTCAGGGTAGGTTATATTTTGTGATCCTCCTGTTGGGTTTGTCAATGGACAAAATCATCCGAATTGTTTCGGAGTTAAAGTTATTTGAAATGCTAAGCTTTTTTTCTGATATTTCAAGAACAAGTGGAGCGATTAGATTGAAATTTGGCAGTTAGTTGCAGCATGATGCGCAATCTCATAGGAAATATTGTTGAAATTCGATCTCATTTATATTTTTGGAAATATTAATTATTTCATTCAAAAGAGAAAAAGATATCAATATCGAAGGATATTATGTAAAGGTATTACAGAAGAATCTTTATTTTTAAAGTATTGAAAGAACATTGCAAATGAAGGATCCAAGTAGAAATATACATATACTTATTGAAATATATATTTGGTAGAAGAACCGAAAGTTTGAATTGAATGATATATTTTTTTTTTCGTGAATTCAGTTGAATTAGGACCCATATTATTATTTTTTGTTTTCAATAGTCATTATTGTACGATTCTGATGAAATGGAGATATTTTAGATTCCTAATACGCGCGATACATAATTCCGGCATTCTAATTACAAAAAATCACTGCAAAGAAATCGAATAGGTGGCCGATTCTTCAATCTCGATCAAGAAATGAAGAGTATGGCAATTGTCTTATATTTATGTCGATTTTCTAGGTTTTCTCGAACATCTGCAAAATTGTGAGAGTTCTATTCGCCATTTCGACTATGTTTTCAAGCAAACATTCAAGAAATTATTTGAATGAAAGATATCGAGGAATTTAAAATCGGAATAAAAACATAACCTCATCACTGTTTCCTTCGACTTAGCAACGAGTGGTACGGGGTAGATATAGGAGATAAACATCCGATTGTCTAGTAACATTCGGTTCAATGCGCAGGTCATGTCTACTGGTTATTACGCGCTTGTTCTGGGGAACAGCGCGTTATCATTTCGTCACGATGTCTGTAATTTTCGAATTTTGAGCCGAAATTGGTCTCAAACGACTAGGTTGGACTCACTGATGAAGAATCCGTGGTCAAAATTGATTCTGTCCGTGCGCTGTAAGTTTCGAAAAAAAGGACCTAGAGTCTTGAAATTCAGGTTAGGTTGAGATCCTGAATATCTCGGTTGAGTTCGTTAATGGGCCAAATCTGCCGAATGGTTTTTGTGCAACAGCCTTTTGAAATTTTGATTTTTCAATAACTCGAAAAATATTTATCTGATCGGAATGAAACTTGGTTGGACGATGAGCAGTGTCAATAAGAAGAATTATTTATGGAAAAATTCGAAAAAAAAATTTTTTATTTGAATTTTTTTTTTTATTTTTTTGAAATTTTTTCTTGAAAATTTTTACATTTCATTGAACTTTCACTGAAATTTTCAAGTCACCATTTCGCAATGTGAACAAGCGCGTAAAAGCTGCTGACTTCACGTCAGTGCTTTTCTAGATTTTTTATATTCAACGAGAATCGACGCAAGCATATGGCAATATTCATACCCTTCAATTCTTGATCAAGGTTCAACAATCGGTACCCTGGACCTCAAATAAGTAACCCACACGTTATTTCTCATGTATAGCAAAACTAACGTCAGCTGTAAAATCATGCCTTCTATACGTGACCCAATTGTGTAGTGGTAAGACGTAAAAATTTGTTTCTTTGTCTTCTTCCCGGCTTCATCTCCCATTGTACTCGTAATGTGAACTCGCTCTGGATATCCTTCTGAAACGTTTGTCAACTGAATATTGTCGTTGCGGTCATAACGATGTTATCTTATGACAATCACGTAAAAATCTGAGAGCTCGAAGTGTTTCCGCATAAAAGTATAACGTCCTTTTCAGATTTCGAGGATTGTGGCTGTCCTCATGAGGAGTAAATAAGAAATATAAAGGAGACCCTTTTTTAGTTCATCGTGAAACCGGATTTCATTTTATGATATGGATAACTGTCGGAAACATATTGTAAGACTACTTTTCGAGTTTCACTCTTATTTGAATTTTATATCGAGTTATTCTCTCAGTTGAATTCTATTGAGTAAATTTACAGGGTGAGTCTTCAAGTTGTACATTAATTCTAACCATAGATTCCTCTCATCAAATGAAACACTTCGGCTCCGGTAGAATGTTATTAGCATTTAAATATTTCTCAGTGTGCTAATACTCTCCTTCGCTTCGTTTGCAAGTTCACTGCAGAAATCCCTTACGGTGATCTACTTTGTAGAATAACCAATCCAAGGAGAACATTTCACTACACTGGACTTGAAAAACTGATCTTCGATTTGATGTTCATTCAATATCCAATTTCATTCAACTATAAGATTATACACAATTCCATCCACGCCCATTCTCATATTGAGAACTCCATAATTATAGATACCACATCTATAAATGAATAATGTGAAATCAATCGACTAACCTAAAAATATTATCTGGAATGTTATGGTTATGGAAAAGCAAGTCCATAGACAGGGACTAATATCATAGATGCTACTGTTCAACCAAGAAATATATAGTATGGACATATACAGGTAAACGTCAATTCAGTCGTGCCTAACAGATACTATTGACTACTTGACTACTGAATTGAAGTTTACCTATATTTGTCTATACTATATATTTGTTGCACGAACAATAGTTGAGATGAGACAAAATACGCGAATATATGTCAACGACTACGCTACGGCGCAGGTACATCAATGGATGTCCTCTGTTATTGTCACACTGTTTTTATTACCCTGACTGTCACGGATTCAATCCAGTGTTTCAATTTCAGCTTCGTTTACTGTTTTAAATTTATGTTAAATAATTGTTAGTTTATATGATGAGGTAACAATTCCCTAATGTTTCTTTTTCCTCGTTTTTAATTTATAAATTTATTTTCTAGTATTGAAAAAGGAACGAATTGTTCTGGAACGTTGGCAAAATCATAATTGATTCATTTAAATTCTGTCCAACTCCCAGTGAATATTACTTAATTATTGAATGTATCATCCTGAAATTTGAGTTTTTAGTTAACAATTCTTTTCAATTCGTTCTAGCTATTCTTTTTTTTATCATCCTAACATGTCAGATGTTAATTTCGGATATTAAATTAGATCACAATATAATTCTATGGAGATGACTCCAGAAAATGAGGAGCATGTAGTGTTCATCGTATATCTGAGGATCTTAAGAATCATCTCTTGGAAGACGCTTCCGGTCTGAAAGCAAATGTAGGTATTATTGGTTTATGCATCCTTAGAATTTATATCTTTTTTATAGTGCATATATGTTTAAAAAACTTTCGTTAATCTAAACTAAAATAGAAGAGAAAATATCGTTTCAATGAAAATGATGCACTCCATTATGAAATCGTCAGGTTAACATCTTAACAAATTTCCATTTGTTTGTTGTTTCTAGGTGTTCTTGTATCATTTGTAAAAATGTTTAGCGAAGAATGTTTTCAACCGATAATGTATTTGTGATCGAATTGGAATATAGCACTCGGGTTGAATATGGGAGCATGCCTGAACCTTGACACCACAAAAACCATTTAGATCCTGTGGATTTTCATTTCGAATAATATCAGTTGAGATTGGCAAAACCACAAGGAGAACTCTATTGAATAGTCAAACGTATGACTAAGCTCGAACATCCTTCCCATAACCAGGTATAATGAAACATACAAATCGATAATTTCAGACAAATAATGTTTAATGTTACACCGAACGACGAAGGGAGGGACATGTTAATAAATTGAAGCTTTCACTCGAATACATCTGCAATCCAACCAGCAATAGAGAACGTTGCCTGAAGTCAAATCCCATACAATTTCATTGTGTGTGGGCTGTTCCAACTCTGGATCCAGTGAGACAATATTGAGCAAAGCGGTTTCTATTCGTTTTAATTATGTTAATTTTCTTTTATGATTCCCCGTACTTATCTTTCATCGGCTTATTTGTACAGCGAGGGCTGAAACTGACAAGGCTGAGCTTTTGTCATCCGTGAAATTTTTGTAGAAAAGCAAAATTGGGTTCGCGAAATCATCATGTTAAACACAGGTATTCTTTTCTGGGGATAAAGCGAGGGGGGAAAATTATCTCATCGTATTTGTTCTATCTTAATGCATTTGATTATTGTATTTTTTCATTTACCTGAATTCAAGAGCGCTATTCCAAAGTGTGATTCCTGAAATGACTCATAAAACTAAACAGAAAAAGTTATAATTTTTCATAACTAGGGTTCGGTAGTTGTATTCTGAATTTTATTCCGAATTTCACGGAATTTTTCTGAAAGATCAGTTACCTAATGTCCTTGTCTGATAAAGAAAAAAAAACAATTGGTAGCGCAAACAGATCGAAAGGAGTGAGAGGAGTATACAAAGTGTCCAACGAGGAACATTACTCCTACCATATACAGGCTCTGTCGTTGGTATCATACAGGGGGTTCTCGAAATGTATTATCTTCATTTGAAATATGTGGTTGATTATAGCTCTGACCAGGTTTTTCTTTGATTTTCTTCCTGAACATTCCAACAGCATGTATTTTTACCCAAGCCGAATTTTTAAAGAATACTAAATGAAGCTTGTGTTAATCCCCAGTTAAAGACTTACGGGTTGGAGAAACTTCACGAAATCAAAAATAATGCAAATGAGATAAATTATTCCTCATTGTTTCTACTGAATGCTAGAGATATTTTAGAGACATCGAACGTTGAATGAAATCAAATCTGACAAAGGTTCGAGAAACCTCACCATTTTTGTGAATCCGTCCCTAAGATAGTGATGGTATGATGAACCCCCTTTCCTTAAGACTACAGAATAGATAGTGTTACCTCTCTGTGTTGTGACCAGAACACAAATCAAGCAGTTCTAAGTTCTTAGTCTGTGGAACAGACTCTCGTTTCGTTGATTGTGTCACACTAGTTGAGTAATTCCATTTATACAATTGGTGAAAATTAGGATAATAATGAATTTTCCAATCTGGGAATGAACGACAGAAAAATTATGTGTGATCTTATGGTAGAAACAATTGGATATTGCACGAATATCAAGTGGATACTCAGTGTTTCTTTAGTCAATTGTAGTGGAATAATGTCTAAGCACAAACCCTGCAACAACCATCAGATCTTGAAAAAAATCAATTGAGTTCATGAGTTTTTTCAAACAAGAGTTGACCTTGTGAACAAAGTGCGGAAGTGCATTAGCACATTAAGAAATATTGAAATGCCTGAGCCGAACCTGGAAAAATGGCAAATGTAAAAAAGGCAATAGTCAATGACAGGATGCAATGGTCAAAATTTATTAATGACTCAAAAACTCACCCTGTACATACATAAACCATTGTAGGAGTTCAATGATTCATAATAGAAACTGAATATTTTATTTAACCTGATATCGTCCGTCGCGCAAATGAAAGTAACTACCTTGCTTCTAAATTTCGATTGAAGATTGTGGGGACTAATTGATGGAATGAATGAAATTTTTGACACAATTCCACACGATTGGTATTGATTAAAGAAACTAATTACTAATACTTTGATTTCTTATAGAGATGAGCCATGATAAGATTTCAAATTTCAATACGTCGCCGTCGTTCGTTCTTTCTTATACGAAAATGGAAAGCAAATCTACATAGAACTTTGAATCTCTAGTTTAACTGGTGCAGTTCACGGAACCTGTTGACAGTTCACCTGCCTCGAATCAGGTGGCTGGCATCGACTACTGGAATCTGTCTTGCGATTGTAAAGCTGCCCATTGAAAATGCAACAACACCTTGGTTGGGTTACCTAAAACCGAAACAAGTGATAGACATGGCAACCAGAAAGGTATTAAAGTCAAAGTCAATTCAAAGTTTCTGGGAGGCTTGCAGGGCCCTTTTATTTCTGCTATAATCTTTCTTTTAATTTTCCTCTCATTTCGAGACAATGACTTGTTTTTTCAAATCTGTAGCCTGAGTTGTCACTGCGATTTCCAGCTTTTGAAACATCGTTTCGGGGGTCTTCCTGGAGGCCTGCGGTTGGTTGGTTTAACCTCATTCGCAATTTTGGGTATTGGATTATTAACCATTCTGTCGAAGAGGTCTCCCCATGTTCGTCTCCTTACTCTGGACCCTCTTACAATATCTTGAACATTACATTGGGCTATGATATCGTTGCTTCTCACTTTGTTTCTAAGACTTAAGCGTCTTAATTTCGGTTGTTTTTAGCAGTTGTTTTGTATTCTGTTCTTGTTTCCTTTTCGTAGGTCATAAAAGGTCTTGCACACGTTTTGTGAATTCTTGTTTTGCCTTCAATACTTATATGTTGGGCTATCCATATTATGTCACGGAGATATCCTGATACCATAACCGCCGCTATTGTATGTGTTTGGACTTTTTTTTATTACTTGTGATATCAACTCCTAGTTATGATTCGAAAGACATGATCTGTTCTAAACATTTATGGTGAACTGCTAACCATGTTTAATTCACTTGAAATTCTTTCGAATCTTTAATGTAGTTTCTTCAGATTGTCATTTTATCTCCGCGTCGTCCCCGTAGCAAATTATATTGAGTTTTCTTTGCCAAGTGTTCATATCCTTTCCGTGCGAATAATACTTCTGTGCTTATCTTATCCATTAACACATTGAAGACCTTTGTGCTGAGACTTATTCCCCAGCATGATTCCTGTTGAGACTGGTATCTTGTTGGAAAGCTTATTGTTTGCTTTTATGAATGTGCTAATTCCGATGTTAATTTTTTCAATATTATGAATTGTTTAAGGATTGAAATTTTTCTGCTTTAATGATTTCAGATTTTCTTCAGCTGAGTTATGTGAATTAGGAGAATTATCAACTCCATATCAAGTAAACCGCCCTTCGTAAAGAAAAAGTCTAGGCGAAATACCTGCCTTAATTTCAGCTGATTGAATATAATTTCCACCTTTTTATAATAATTCTAGTTTATTTGGACACATTCATATAAGATCAAAACAATTTTTTCCCCAAAAAATTTTTCACGGACAAACAACATACTGAAACGGAAGTTGTGCGTGCGCACTCATCTGCAGCTAAAAAAGTGATCTTATAAAGCATGTACCCGAATACCTGAGTGTATGCACTCTATATTTGCCTATAAAAATGTTCTGTTTTATGAAGAAAGCGTGTACGATTTCGATTTCCGGCCAAAACACCGTAATATTGTAAATAAAATCCTAAGGAAACTGTCTCGTGGATCTGTGATCTAAATGAGCTAGTTAGATTTCTGGATTCAGATTCGCAGCTAAGTCTTACTGAACTGAAATCATCTTTTTCTGGGTATTCGCAAAACAGTGATCCAAAATAGTTCAAAGTTGTTGTATGTTTTGAAACAGATATAAACAAAAAGAATTAATGTTATATTTTATGTTTATCAACAAAAACATTCCTTCTATTTCATACCTGCTAGAAGATTCAGGAAAATGGTTCATAAACTAGATTTCAACTCGATCAGATTCCTATTTTACAAAATACTGATCAAATCGTGTTAAACCTCCTAGTTGGTTTTTACATTGATTTTCTGGTTGAGGTTCAACTTTTGGATGAATGACTTAACGATAGTATTTTTTCGAATTTAGTTAGCAGGGGTAGGAAAATCGCAGGAATATTTTTCAGCAGTTTAATCACACTTTCATCGATCATGAAACATACACCAATATTGACGTTCTCTCTTTTGGAAAATATAGGTACAATCAATAGTTATCCGTTGATTTTCGCTAAACGTCAATACTTGATTGAAAACGTGATTGTATAGAAGGGGTGAAGCAAATGACCACATTCGTAAAGTCCGAATGCTAAATCGCCATTTATGAGAAATATTCGGTCGCTTTGGCATTCACTGATAGGGTTTAGATACAGCCTCGCTTTCAACTAAAAAAAAAAGTCTTTTCGGAGCGAAAACTGGAAAATATCTAAACGGTCGATTTACGCCACAATGTGGGCTCCATAGTAAAATCTCCACTCTGTCGATATAAAAAGGTAAAATCGTTAAAATGCGACCTTGTTCGACGATTTCCATTTGTTCGTTCGTGTCGACGAAATGGATCAAAAACAAATATGTATCAGACCGGGGGGATTTTCGCTGCAATGTTCCGATATTGAGTTTAAAAACTCAGACCAACCGTTGATGGAATGGACGAAGAATGAATCGATTTCATACCAATGAACAATTGAGAACCATATATACATTATATCGCCAGAGGATTGTTGAGGATTTCCAGTTCATCATCGATATTGGCTATTTCACAAAAAAAATTGATACGCAATATAGAACATACAAAATAGTTCAGAAGCGGAGGAGTATTATTGGATGTTGTCTGTTCGGCCCTTTTCTTATTTGAACATTTTTTCTGTTCTATAACATCATATTTTCGTTACAGGCTATTCAACTCAGAATGACTGGGACAATGGCAAATAAAGGATTATTACAAAACCATATCATATGGAATATCTAGAATGTAGAGTGAAATTGGAAAGTGAAAAGAGTGCATTTATCCATCGTTTCCTCAACTTGATCGATTGAAGAATTTCTAAATGAATCTATGTAGTTTTGAGTTAAAAAAAGTTTGTTATACAGAGTGGGACTATGTATCCAGTCCTGCGGGCTACACCATAATTCCCCAAAAGGTGTTAAAAGTCCTGATTCCTTCCTGTTTGTTATATTATTACAGTTCGTATAAAAAAATAGCATTAATATATGTACCGATGAATTCTCCGTGGCAAATTTTAACCTATTTCTTCAGAACATAACAACTTCAACTCTTTTTATCTCCCTTTTCTTCGAAGTTGACCCAGTATGAACATGCCTTTTCAATTTTTTTGTTCATGAGATTATAGCCTCAAGCAAGAAAATGTAATTTTTATGAATGAGTCAATTCAATGCTTAAATTACTCAATCCGCACTGCTGTTTGAGTCAATATCGAGGGTTCATTCAAAATAGTGAGTAAACTCTCAATATGAACATTGCAAAGAAGGGTCACGTTTAGGAGACTGAGGGATGCTAAACTACCTTGTAAATCACATTCCACTAGTACTTATTGCTCTCAAATCTGAAGCTTGAACTCAAAAAGCATGACAGGAGCTATGAATATGATCTAAATGAATATTGTAATGCTTGTGAATATCACATAATATATAATTCTTAAATCCGTTGAAAATCAAATTTCAATGCTCTGTATTCCATGAAAGTAGAATTTCCGTGATAAAAAAAATTCATAGAGCAAATTCATATTATTTTTCGATGCTCTGTCTTCTCCTTAATTTCTGCCTTCATACTGAACCCTGTATATAATTCTTTGTGTGTATATGTTACACAATATACCTTCTCAACTGTTGGAGGAAAACGGATGAAAAGTTGTGTATATTCAGAAGGATTCGAGAATGGAAAAGGCAAGTTTTAATGAATTTTTCATTCCCTTAGAGTTTTTCGGACTTTCTCGAACAAATCGGAAATCTTCTCCAGTCTCAGATCCACTCGAAAGCAAATGAACAAAATTCATCAGAAACCGTCCAGCTGTTTGGAGGGAGTTAAGTTAAAAAAAAACTATACACGACAACGTCGGTAGCAATCACTGTCTCCTCATGTGAATGCACCAGTCCTTTCTTTGTATTTAGACGAAGGTCTACGTGACATCTCTAACCCATGAATCTGCCTTTTCGTGTGGAAACTCGGTTGTATTCTTTGCATTTAGATCTGTCGAGTTCGTTTTCTGCTCAGGAGCGAGTCTCTCCCTGTGAAAGGGACCTTTGAAACTTTATTATCAGCTAAAAACTGAAAATTCTAGATAAACTGATAAAAAACAATAAATTTGGATGAATGGAATATTGCCTCCTTTTCTGCTCAGTGCTTAGTGTCTTGCAGAAAGACAAATAACTGTCAAGGTGCTTAGTTCTTGCCAGAAATCAATGAGTGAAAGGGCTTCTTAGTGTTCAAAATTCCGAGATACTTTTACTTTAATAAGGATTTGGACATTGGTGTTCGAAATACTTCTCATAAATAATCGGTATAGATCTGAGAGAGGCTAGCTAGGTCATTCTCTACATCGTTATTCATTGCAATCAATTACTCAATCGAGAAAACTGCCTAACGAATCCTCCAAGTAACAACTAAAAATTTTTCGTACAAAGTTCTCCATAAAGCTTCGATCCAAAGAAAAATGAACGTTTTTCTATAACTCTGATGTTTGATGGCAGGCTAGGTAATTCTTGGATTCGTCTACTATTTCAATCAAATCCCCGATCGAGACAATTCCCTAAAGACTCCTGCAAGTATCAACTACATATCGGAAAACTCCATACGGAGAATTTATGATTTCACTCAGAATTCCTCCACATACGTTGTTCCTCTGAAGCTTCGATCCGAAGAACAATGTACATTGATTTATAAGTTTGATGATTTCTAGCGTAGTTAAACTATTGAAGCCAAAATAAGGTCACTCTACGAATCATCCACTATTTCGATCAATTCCTGTATCGAGACAATTCCCTAACGATTCCTGTGAGTAACAGTTGCATTGAGAATTCTTCAAACCTCCCATCTATGAATTAATACAGAACATCCCTACAAACTATAATCAATTCCTGGCCGAGGTGAAACTTCCGATGCTAAAACGTGGCTGGAAAATTTCAAGGAGCATCTACCATTTATGTTCATTCCTCAATCAAGACAATTCCCAAATGATTCCTGTAACAACTACATATTGGAAAACTTCGTACTGAAGATTTAAGGTTGATTCTTAATATACGTTCCGTAACCTTTCAGTATCCTTCCCCTAAAATATTACAAGGTTTGAATTAATTGAATTATTCCACCATGATGTATGTAAACATCGTATGCTCCTCTGTGATCGTATTTACCAATGCTGACGTCACTTTTTCCATTCAAATTCGAAGCACAAAATATAACTTCCTTGCCGACGTCACTTTTTTCAGATGAGCACACCATGTTATTTATATCTTGTATGTACGCTATTGGCGAATGAAGATGAGCGCTACTCCCTCTGGTGGCTATCCGAGTAACCCAATTACAGACATTACCATTGACAAGTTAAAAGAAATGTTGAGAAAATGAGAAAGTTTATGCATTTTTCTTGGCGTTTGTGTGATTTTACCAGTGCTTCTACTGAGGAAAAGCAAACTCAAATGTCCCTTCCCCTAGATTTCCACAGCCTGGTGAAAAATTTCGAGTTCGGGTGAAAGAAACTTCCTTTAACACTTTAAGTCGGGCCTGAAAGTGTTGAAGAATCGATAGAAACCAACAAACAAGATTTATGAGAGTCTGTTACCTGCATTTTACCGATGATGATCATTTTTATAGAGGTAAGCACGAATTGCTCATGAAATATTAGATCACATTCATGAAGACAATTTTTTTCCAGGCCCTTAATCCAATCAGAGAAAGTTATCTAAGAGGAAGGCTGTGCCTTCCAGAAATCTGCCTGTTAAACTGATCATTAAGGAACAACGTAAATGTTTTAGTGATAGAACTGACTCTTGAAAAAAAAGAGTTTCAAAAAAGAAATATCTTTTGATGAATACTGTTCGCTCATAGTGCTTCTGTCGATGAAAGCAAAGTTGCACAAGACTTTTTTATTACAGCTTTTTCAAGACCAATCATATGAGTGTTGGAAAATTCATTTTATAATCCATAATGAATAAGACTTACGATACAAGTAGCATTAGTTTTGTGCGAATGTATTCATTTTATTCACAATATATTGAGTATTTAATCCTTCGCTATAAAAATAGTAAAGTTATGAGTATTTGTCTATTATTCCGAAAAGTATGTTTGACAATACTATCTGTTTTTCAACAGCCTAAGAAATCCACCAATGTCAATCTTGCCATTTGGATCTGAAAATAAATAATATTAAAATACTATCTAACCTTGGAGATATCCCCGTAATTTTGGAGTTGCTACACTCAATAAGATTGAAGAATGCTGCATACCTACTTTATAAGAATGGAATGTGTACCCCCAGTAATACTCTCGTCAACCATAAAAGTCTGAAAATTCTTTGAATAAATAGTGAAATCAAAAATTATCAAACCAAACACATACAAACAGTACAAAATCGTCTATCAAAACAAAATCTATGTATGTATCTAAGGTTATAAAACTGGCCACCGTGGCGCTGCAATCTTAAATTCAGACGCCAATACGTCCCTTTTACGTTCCGTCAACATGACATTTTTGCCTACTAAATTTTGACGTAAATCATACGGAAGGGATACTGGAAGGTAACGGAACATATTGTGTATAGTGATAATCACCCTTCATGATTCACACAAATTTTAACTACAAACGTTCTCCATAAAGCTTCAATCCGAAGAACAACGAACATGTTTATGTTACTTTGACGTTTCTTGGCAGGCTATGTCATTTTTGGAATCGTCTACTATTTCTATCAATTTCCCAATCGAGACAATTGCCTAACCATTTCTGCAAGGATCAATTACATATTGGAAAACTACGTACCAAAATCAGAACATAATTTCTCTACATACGTTTTTCCCAAAGCTTCGAACCGAAGAAAAATAATGAACATTGATCTATAGGTTTGATGATTCCTGGCAATAGTGAAACTACTGACGCCAAAATTAGGCTAGGTCATTCTACTACTCATCTACTATTTCGATCAATTCCTCATTCGGGACAATGCTCTAAGGATTCTTGCAAGTAACAGCTGCATTAGGTATTTTTGAAAATCGATAATTATGATTTCACACAGAATTTCCCTACAGACCATAATTGATTCCTGGTCGATGTTATACTATTGATGATGAAACGAAGCTGGGTCATTCTCCGAATAGTCTATCATTTCGATTTATTTCTCAATCAAGACAATTCCCTGACGATTCCTGCAATAACAACGACATATTGGAAAACTTTGTATCGGAAATTCATGATTCCATACAGAATTTCTCTACATACGTTCTCCATGAACCTTCGATCCGAAGAACAATGGTCCCGCCCGGCAGATCCAATCTCAACGCTGCGCCAAAATCGCGGCGACAGGGACGACCAAGGGACATCGGCACAAATTCCCCATTTCGGCTTCTCTGCTTGTGTTCATATTGCATGAAATAAATCCCCGACGTATCTCATACATCGATATAGGGATCCTACACCGTGACCGATGAAGCGCGTCAAGATCGTACGGTCACTGTACTCCCGACGAGATCGGTTATGAAATATTACGGTCTCGCGCAAATTGGTATTATGCAGTTCCCTGGTTGGAATATATTCACCATGAATGTGAGATTGATGCAGCTGTGGGTGTCTAATGTATCGAATAATACTGTTTTGATTGAGACTTTCAGCTCCACTTGGTCTGAAGTTTTCATTTTTGCGCGTTCATTTCGTCGAGAGAATAAGTGAAAATTTTGTTCGGATATCTGTTTCTATATTCTCGAATTTTGAGTAGGAGAAGGGCAGTTCAATCAAGTCGGTTCGTCTGCCCGACCGTTCCATCATGAGCATCCTACCTCTCATAGTAGGTAAATAAATATCCAGAGACTGAAATTTGAGTATGTCTGCGGTGAATATACTGGTCTCAAACGTTCAGTCTTCCCAATTTCTGTTTTTCAATGACTTGAACAATAACGATGTGATCGAAACGAAACCTAGTAGACAGAACATAGTCTGGACTAAATCTGAAGTGAAGGAAAATAATTATTTTGATTCCCCCATTCAATTCATAGACGTTCCCCAGTTGTACAGACCAGAGTTGTCCACTCTGATGGGAATTAAACTTTTCATACCCTAGTGGTTTCGGGTGTAAAGCTTTCATTGTGTACCATTTTACACGATAAGATGTACTCCATATCTCAACGACAACCAAAAACCTCTCATTGTCCTGCAGAAATTGAAAAGTTTTATGACCAGAAATAAAGGATTTTCCAATAGGGGGTGTCATTTTGATATTCAAAGAAAAATGCCATTTTTCAAAATAAATGATCGGGTGTTTATTTCATTATAGAGAAGAAGCTATGCCGTTAATAGTGGAAAATAACATCAGGCAAATGACCACCACGACCACGCTTACAGGACAATATCCTTTTAATGAAATTTTCCATCACCAAATCGCAAAGCGGCTGCCCTATGTCCTCGATAGCCTCACGAATTCCATCTTTGAGGCCGTTAATCGACGCTGGGCTATTGGCGTAGACCTCTTTCACGTGGCCCCAAAGGAAGAAGTCGCAAGGTGTTGAATCACAAGATCTCGGTGGCCAATTGTGATCCCCTTTTCGAGAGATATCACGGTCCGGAAACTTTTTCCGCAAAAGATCAATGGTTTCGTTGCTTGTGTGGCACGTAGCGCCGTATTGTTGAAAGTAAACGTTGTCCAGATCAATACCATCCTATTCCGGACATAAAAAATCATTAATCATCTCTCGATAGCGCAATCCATTCACCGTAACTGTTGTTCCAGCCTCATTTTCGAAAAGCAAGGTCCAATGACTCCGCCGGACCATAAACCGCACCAAAAGGTCACACGTTGAGGATAGAGAGGCTTTTCAACAATAACTCTCGGGTTTTCCGAGCCCCAGATGCGACAATTTTGCTTTTTGACGAAGCCACCGAGGTAAAAATGGGCCTCATCACTCAAGATGATTTTTCGATGGAATTCCGGATCATTTTCATGCATTTCAACGACCCAATCAGCAAAGACACGACGTTGTTGTTGATCGGCCGGCTTGAGTTCTTGTGTTAACTGAACTTTATAAGCCTTAAGTCCCAAATCTGTATGCAAAATACGGTGTAATGACGTCTGTGGAATGCCTTATTCCAAACAACGACGAGGAATGGACAAACATTATTCTCGGCTGTTCTCAAACGACTGTTATTCTTCACATCACTAACTTGTCCCAACAGCTAGAATTTTTTCACCAATATCTTTATTGCGGTCCGACAAGGTGCTTCACGATGACCCAAAAATTTTCGAGTTTTACGAACCGTCCCTGCCAAATTTTCACCATTTTTATAGTGAATTTTAATAATTTCAATGCGTTGTTGAAGCGTGTATCGTTCCATTTTTATTAATTGCGTAGTTTCTACTTGTCAAATGTCAGAAAATGACAGCTTCAAAAGTGACATCTACTGAAATAGCAAACAATTGAAAATAACACCTCTTATTGGAAAACCCTGTATAACCACTGCACATTTCTCTGATGGACCTGAGAACGCATTTTGGGGGATGATATACAATAAATTACGAAGGAGGTATTCTGTCTCTGGGTAGATCTTTAAAAGTACTTTTTCTACTCTTATGTATATTGTTCTCATATTTACAGAGTGCGTCCCCAGGTTGTGCGTTGATATGAACAAAAAATTTCCAGCAACAAACACTTTTTCATTCTTCAATTTTCCAGAATCTGCTCGGATAGAAAGAAACAAGCTATTGCAATTTCTGAAATGAATTTGTTTTCCTTCGAAATGGATATTTCGAACAGTGATAAGTACCTAAAAGGCTTCATGAGATTGCAAGGTGAGTGATGATCGGTAAAACCGTAAAAGAAAATTCATTGGACAATGCTTCTTCAGTGTAGTGGCCTTGGATAGTTGGATAATTACCTATTTCAGACCAAGGAGAAGTATCTGTTGATTTATCGATAGATATTCGTCATTGTGTCATGTTTGATCATAGGGAAACATATTATTCCGGAAAATGTTCTCACCGCCAAACTTCCTTATATATTACCGTAAACGCTCAAGATCAATGACGATACTTCCCTCATAAATACAGGCGTATCAAGACTTTCTACAAGAAGCAGACATTATACGAAATAATCTCCAAAATACGAGTAAGCTGATTTTCCACGCCCATACATCTTCGTCAAAGTTCTGATGGAGGTAGGTAAGTTGAAAATGATATCTTGCGAAATCCGGTTAACGTGATAAATTAGCTTTTTCTCTCTACTCCACGAGCGAATGCTTGAGACTAAGTTTCACTAGCGATTGTTGAATGAGAGCTTCCAGAAAGTCTTTACTATAGTTTCCAATTTTGATGAGGAGTTCTCCGTACAGTGAATCCGTGAAAGATAAATGAGAAAGCTGTTAATGGAATCGTGGTGGAAATTAATTAGTTTGGGAATAAAAGGAAAATTTTGCCCCTGAACTAAAACTGTAATTAAAAATTCATTCTAACAAGTTGGATGACTCCGAGCGAACTCTTGATCTTATTACTAGAACTAATATTGAGGATTCTCCCAGCTGAACAAGCTTTGAATTGAGTAATATCGATATAACGTTATCGTTTTCATAGAAATATCCGAGGCTGAGTGAGAAGAGTCAACACTTCTATATTCGGAATAAATGCATTATTATCAAGAAATGAATGAAAATTTGCCTAACGGCCCACCGCAAGCACAATAACTTCCAAAAGAAACAACTTAAAAAAACTATATTTGTGGAAAATGTTTGGACCTTAATCACGAAGGCCGAATTCGTGAATGGTTAAATTCACCCAATGATTCCGCAGATATACCCATTCAAAACTTTATTTTCCCAATATTTCCAAAAATACAGATTGAAACGAATTGAAATCCAGTACTTTATCGAAAAATGACAGTTCGAAGTTGTTGTAATGACACGATCATCACGGAATTTCGCTATGTTGTCTTTTAGCCTCTTAAACCAGTCGCGAAATTCAATCACGATTGAATCAGTATTCATTGAGTTATACCGAAAAAAACAACGATATCGAGAAGAAATTTCACATATCTTTTCCAATATCTCCAAAACAAATTGCCGTATCGAATTGAATTTGGTGCACTGCTGTGAAATATGGAGCTCAAAGTATGCGCTATTTTTTTTTCGAATGGCATGAACAGTTCGCGAAAAAATCCAGGTCGATAGGATCCTCCGTACGTCCGTAATCGAGCTTACGAATGGGCGGAAGGACAGAATCGTTCTTGACACCGGATTCGTCATCAGTGAGTCCAACCTAGTCGTTCGAGACCCTTTTCGACTCCAAATTCGAAAATTACAGACGTTTGGACAAAACGAAAGCACGCTGTTCCTCTCAGAACATGCGCGCAAAAAGAGCTCTTTAATCTTTCGTTGTTAAGTGTTTGTTTTACGGGACAAAAGCGTTATCAGTTTGCACAAATGTTATTTTCAAATTATCAACAGAAAATATTCTTGAGTGACTAGGTTGGACTAGATAAATAATTCATGGTCAGGTTCCATTGTGTCCGTACTGTCGCCGCTCGTCCATATATGCTTTAACTTCAAAAACCTTGAAATTCTCATTGTGAGTTTGTTCCCCGTCTATATCGCTTCAGTCCGATTATGCACAGAATGCACTCAACGGTTTGAAAGTCATCGGCACATAATTTGTTACGCTTACAACAAATAAATTATTGTGTGGAATCGAATGACACTTACTTCGAACGGTTGATGTAAATAAAAATGTTTCCTTAAGTAAACTGAATACATTGCGAATGGCAAACAGATATTCCGTTTTTTTTTGGCTGAACCACTGCTGTGAAATTATAGACTAGGCCTTTTCAACGAAGGAAATTTAAAGCCCTTCAGCAGAAGGTAACATTGGACCACTGTTACTATTCAAATTCTTGAGGTTATAGCAACCCCAACTGGGTTTGGGGTTTTCAAGCGTCCCCCTACGAATATAAGCGATCGTGTAAATTCCGTTCTTTATTATAATATGAAAAAATATCGGTTTAGGCTCTGTTTCATTGGGATACATTGTTTACATCAAGTTATTAGAAAGATCTGTGAGTTTCTAGCATGTCTATAAAGTTAGCAGAGCCACTTGCACGGAAGTCAATAAAAACCATCTCAGTAATTGTCGAATATTTGTCGAGAATTTGTCGTGAAAGAAAAAAAATGATCGCGCTTTCAGTTTTTTTTCAAGGGGTGACTCTGCTAACAGGGACATTCTAAAATATGCATCGAATTCGACCAAACATGATATAAATAATTGTCGAGTGTTTGTCGTAGACCATCTAACACGAAAAAAAGAGGTCTGGTGTCTTAGGAAACTTGTCAAATTTGGCAACACTGCATTGGTAAATTGATATTTCAGGTATATTGTTCGTATCATTATTGACTGATATTGTGTTGTATACGTTAAATTTTCCATTCCGAAATGAACAATTTTCGTTTCAATGCTGAATAATGGAAATAGTCCATTCTCACGGACGTACATCAACGTAACTTTGTGATACAAGAAAGTTAATCAAATGACCGTTTTTTCTACCGGAAATGAGCTGAACGGTTGAAGTACGACCAAAACATATTTGTCGTGGAAAAAAAAAATTTCTCTTTGTTTTTTTTAAAGGGGTGGCTCTGCTAACTTAATATTGAGTTATCAGAGTCACCCCTTTCAAAAAACACAAAAAGCGCAACAATTTTTTTTCGTTCACTACAAATATGTTTTGGTCATCCTCCATCGCTCAGCTCATTTCCGGTAGAAAATACGGTCATTTGATTAACTCTCTTGGAATATTTCCATTATTCAGCATTGAAACGAAAATTTCATACCGGGAAAATAGAAGATTCAACATATACAACCCAATATCAGTCAATAACGATACGAAAAATATACCTGAAATATCAATTTACCAATGCAGTGTTGCCTAAGAAACCAGAACATTTCATTTTTCACGTCTAATGGTCTACGACGAATACTCGACAATTATTCATAACATTTTTGATCGAATTCGATGCATATTTTAGAATGGCATTGCTAACTTGATATAAAGTTAGCAGAGCCACCACTTAAAAAAAAAAACAAAGAGCCCGACAAATTTTTTTCTTTCACGACAAATACGTTTCGGTCGTCCTGCAATCGTTCAGCTCATTTCCGGTAGCAAAAACGGTCATCTAATTAACTTTCTTGTATCAGAAGGTTACGTCGATGTATATCCGTGAGAATGGAATATTTCCATTATTCAGCAATAGATGGTCTGCGACAAATACTCGACAATTACCCATAACATTTTTGATCGAATTCCATGCATATTTTAGAATGGCCCTGCTAACTTAATATTAAGTTAGCGTAGCCACCTTTTAATAAAAAAACTTGAAGCGCGACAAATTATTTTCTTTCACGACAAATTCTCGACAAATATTCCACAATTACTGAGATGGTTTTCATTGACATCCGTGCAAGTGGCTCTGCTAATTTTATGGACATGTTTCTAGCTAAATAATAATGCCTGACACCAGACAAATATTCATTCATTTGAAATCATTTTCTTTGGCATAAAACAGGTGGCGACAAGATATTCGCGATCTTATATAACCTGAACACATATTTTTTTGTTCTGCACATACCTATATCACACCATATAATCAAGGCAATTTCTCGGGCAATTCATAGCCACTACATGTTTCTGACAAGAAGACACCACGTGATTTCTCATCCTTACGACTTCAAAACAAGCCAATAACCCTTGTATGAGAAAGACGATATCCTGGTGGAAGTGATTTCCTTGATATCTAATATGGACCGCATTTCTTTCGATAAAAAGGAAAATATAGACCGACGCATGCATAAAAGGATCGAAGTATTGAATTCTGGCTGTAACCGAATATTACCATGATCCGCACCTCGATAGTTATTTGCACTGCAGGTGCATATGCAGTATTCAGGCTTTGCATGATCTCAGCTTTTCAGCAGATTGAAGTGGTCTTATGCCGGTTGCTGAACTAACAGCAATTAACGAGTGGATGGAGTGGTTCGGAAACATTAGTTATCGGATAATGAAGTGTACATAGCAGACTTTCTAGGTTGGTTTGTATAATTTCATGCTAGGTATACGGAAAGCGATATTTGTAATTATGTAAGCATTTTAAGGGTGATTGAATCAAATTGCATTGCCCCTATATAATATACCTAATGTAAAAAATCTAGAAAAGCACTTACGTGATTAGGACCTTCCCCGCGCTCAGCCGAATTCGTTGATGAAATATTTGCCGAATTTCATCGGAATTTCAATTCCACGAAATCGGCTGCCATTATTAATTTATTTAATTCCGGCCTAACCAAAGTTTCCGAAAAAACAAGTTTTTCAACAGAAATCTCGAAAGTTATGCGTTGACATTACTATCCAACAAGTTCAATTTTGAGAAACTCACTTCTTTTCGAGAAATTGAGAATATCATCTCAAAATTTGAAATAGCCAAGAAATTTGACATATTTTTTTTTCAATTCCTCTTTGGATAAATATTCGATGAAACTGAAATTTGGAGCACTATCGCTATATTTCGACATCGAGTTTGTGCTAATTTTCATCGAATTCTGATGAGTATTTTTTATGAAAAACAATCGAATTTTTCTTCAATCGATAAAGATCATTTTTGGCTCCAAACTTAAAATCACAGACACTGAGCAAAATAATAACGCTTTTGTTCTCTAGAACATATGCGTAATGGAAGAAAATGATTTTTTGTCCCAATATGTTTTATGGAATGAAATGAATATCTGATCGAGTTGACATGTTAAATATTGACTTCGAGTTATGTGCCAAATTTCATCTCGATCTGATTAGAAAGTCTCTCGAAAAAAAAAGGTTTTAAAAAACATTTGTTCGAAATTTTTAACGGTTAGATCATCAGTGAATTTCGGAACAAACCTCAAAATTTCAAAATCAGAACTCCAGAATCTTTCGGCCAATTTCGCCCATTAACGAACTGAACCGAGATTTCCAGGCTGCGAATATAAACTGAAAATTTCAAGACTCTAGGTCTTTACCTTAAAAAGTAAGAGCACATACGGCCGGCCGAACAGAACTAAATTTGCTCACGGATTCTTCCTCAGGAAGTGCAACCTAATCGTTTCAGACAAATTTCGATTTAAAACTCGATAATTACAGACATTGTGATGGAACGATATCAGGCTGTTGCCAGGAACCTTGTTTTTAGAAGATATTCGATATCTATAAACTAAATCTTCATATTTTGAATTGTTCCAATGAAATGATCGAGAAATTTTGTACGAATTTGCGCATCAAGTTTCGTCATGATCGGATCAATATTTTTTGAGTTATTTCGGAAATGTCAATGAATCTCAGGAAATCAGCACGAAATCAGACATATTTTTTTCTAATATCTCCTCTTTGGAAATTATCTAAAATCATAGATTTAAAATTGAGGTAAAACGAATTCAACTGCAAGGAAATATTTAATTTTGATTCTTGATTCATTCCAAAGATCAATTGCGTCCATTATCTTGTTATCTAGTTAAAACTTGTAATATGAGAGGCATGAGTATGCAAAATCATGAGAGGAATTGCTAGTCCTCTTAAATTTTCCATCAAAACTGACAGTAATACAGATACAAAATATATTCAACAGGAAGAAAGATATGAAAAGAAATCTCTACAACAAACACTTTTCAATCTCAACTAATTTTCAACTAATGGTGAACTAATCACCTAAATGTCCATTCCTCTTGTTGGAGGAAAAAAATTATTTAAGCAAAGAAAAATCCACTCGTTCCAAAAACGAATACACTCAATTTTTTCCAGAAGCTTTTCCACAACAAAATTCCCTGCTTTTTTCCCTCATGATGGAATCAGTTAAGAAAGGGTAGTGTTTTGGCTCCACAAAGTCCTGTTTTCCCAATTTCTTCTCTACCATCAAATTAGCCCACTCTAGATGCAAATTGGCATGAAAAAGGCCAGCGAACATAAATCTCCATCTGAGAAGGGTAAGAATTGTTCCCACCCCCACTTTTTGTGTATCAGCAGGAACGCCTAACGATCTAATGAAAAGGGAAGTAGAGGGATATATGTTTCCGTTCTAAATTATCTGAGCATTCTGAGCAGAACACGGAAAGACGCTTTCAAGCCAATGCTTGATGTCGGTATGTATAAATTATTCAAGCGCTGACATGTCATTGAAAACTCAGAATACGACCTTACAGACCCTTTTGGCCTTCAATACGTGGAAAATAATCGAAAATCAAATTCATCCTTGGAATGCCGATCATCGATATCGGTTGGCTGGGGTCTCACATGTTTGATATAATGGACAAAGGATGTTTCATGAAGTGTAACAATAACCTTTATTCAATTCACAGGACATTTGAATGTACAAGAATAAATGTAAAAAAAAAGCATAAAAGTTAAAGGGTTACATTCCTTTCCCTCTTACAGAAATCCATAAATTCTTCCACATTATATGGTTCACATTTCATTATAAATTCATCTTATTTTTTAATAAACAAAATTTCCCTATTCACATTACGAAATTGCTTTGGTAGGACATTATACAATTTAATACACATATACATAGCATTATTGTGGGTCACAGTTAAAGAGTGTACTGGATAGAGATATTGATCAATTTGCCTTGTTTTTAAATTATTATTTTTGAACTTCTCGAATAATTCTTTGAGCTGCAGAAGAAACTTTATGCAATTATAAATGTAAAGTCCAGTCAAGGTTTGTATTCTGTGAGCACGGAAAACACCCCTGCATGTTTGCCTGTATTTCATACCAAATATAGATCTTATCATCATTTTTTGCTTAACAAATAGGCTTGATATAAATGAACTATTGCCCCAGCAAACAATACCATAAGACAGGTTAGATTGGAAACATGAAAAATAAACAACCCTCAATGTAGGAATATCTACAGACTTTTTCAAAACATTTATGGCATACAAAGACGAATTCAATTTCTTGTTCAACTGATCTACATGATTTTTCCACTTCAATTCGCTGTCAACATGAATACCCAAAAATTTAGTAGAACCAGCAATTTCTACATTAGTGTTCTCCAAAACTACACTACTTGGTAACTGAGTTTTTGATCTAGAATTATGAAAAATTACACATTCCGTTTTTCCAGCATTTAATTTCAAGCCATTCATGGAACACCAGTCCTTCACATCGACAAATGCGTTACTCAATCCTTCAACCAATTTTACTAGATCATTTAGTAATTTCAGTATATTGGTATCATCAACATACAAAATCATATTAAGCAACTGACTAATATTGAAGGGCAGATCATTGATGTAGAGAATGAAAAGGAGTGGACCTAAAATGCTGCCCTGTGGCACACCACGAGTGATCTCTTTTTCTTCAGATATAAAAATATTGTTATCAACATTAATACCCACTTTCTGTTTTCGGCCTTTAAGATATGATTTCATTAACTTGAGTTGATTGTCTCGAATTTCATAAGCTTTGAGTTTCTTTAAAAGTATATCATGATCAACGCAATCAAACGCTTTAGATAAATCCAGAAATAAACCAATCGGAATTTTGCCTCTCTCCAAAGCTTCTATAACAACTGCAGTTGTTGTATTTTTCTTATTCATGTATCCATGTTGGGCTGGGCAGAAAATTTCGTGTTTTCTGAAAAACTTAACTAGACGATTGGGCAAAATCTTTTCAAATATCTTAGAAAAAGTAGTTAATATATTAATCGGTCGGTAGTTGCCAAGATCATCCTCAGTACCAGACTTATGTATAGGTGAAACAATTGAAACTTTAAGTGCACTTGGAAATATACCAGTTATAAAGGCCTTATTAATGATATACTTTAAAGGCTCAACAATCAAGTGAATAACCTTTTTTATGTTAAATTTAGGAATTTGATCATGACCTGATGATAAAGAATTTTTCAATTGCTGGACTACTCTAATAATCTCCTCTGATTCAATTTCAAAAACAGAGAAGGATCCACTTACGTGCTTCAATCTACCATTGTATTCTGTTTGTGGTATCATTACATTATTGGAAGCAACATTGACAAAATAGGTGTTGAAATCTTCCACTAGTAGTTTTGGATTGACAGATGGTAGAGCTTGTTTTTTGGAACTACCTTTACCAGTTAATGATTTAATCAATTCCCAAGTTCTTTTAGTCTTATTATCAGAGCATATTATCTTGTTTGCTAAATAGTTTTGTTTTTTTTCAGTAATCTTCTGATCATATTGCTTTTTGATTGTTTTGTATTGTTGAATATATTCTGGTTCATTAAGTGATAAGACATAAAGTAAATCAAGTTTCTGCCTCAAATCAGAAATCTCAGGATCATTTTTATAACTAACATTACATTTATTAGAAATGCGCTTACTATCTGTTGTAACCGTAACAAGTGGAAAAGAACTGTGAAACATATTGCCAAAATTATCAGAAAAGAAATCCCACATCTCATCGACCCCATCATCACCAAACACACCTAAACCACTCCAGTCAAAAGATGCTAAATCACTCATAAATTTATACAAATTCTTATCGTTGTATTTTCTAATCATTTTCTTGTAAGCTTTGTGGTAGGATGCGTTTTTAATTTCAAAAGACATCAATTGTGCCAAATGGTCAGATAAATGCGGTTGAACTACTTGAACTGTGCATTCCTCTATATTGGTAAAAACATTATCGAGACAAGTAGACGAGTGATGTGTAATTCTAGTTGGCTCTCTTACTAGCATTCGCAAATTGAAACTATCCATAATTGTTGTCATGGCACAGGTGTTATTATTATTTTCTATAAGAAAATCAAAGTTGAAATCTCCTACAATAATGACTCTGTCGTTATTTTCCAAATTAATAATATTCAAAATTTCAATTAGCCTTTCAAAAAAATATGTCTGCACTAGCATAAGGTGGTGTCCGGCCTATAAATACATAGTAACATTAATTTGAAATCACCCATATAGTAGGATTCCAAAGCACAACATTCAATAACTCCTGAAACAGAGAATTTAGAAATATCTGAGCTGTCTTTGCATAAGAATTCATTCTTAGCATAAATAACCGATCCTCCATGTAGTCTATCCTTTCTGCAGTAAATGGTTACTTTCATATATCCATTAATATGGTAGCTGTCAAGTTGCTCTTCAGTTTGCCAATGTTCTGTTATTGCTAGAAAATCATTGTTGGTGTCCTTAATGAAATCCAAAAGTGCATTATATGATGTATTCAAGCATTGTATATTAATATGTGCGACTTTGAATATTTTTGAATTACATTCTGAGAGTTGTTTCAGGTGTGCAGACTGTTCTTCTTCCATTGAAAAAAATTTCTGAAGCTGAATTCCCTGACTACCACTCCTTCAGGCCAAAATGCTTCATCACAAAATGACTTGAAATCTTCTTCTTCTGTAACACCAATTGTGAATGCTGAATTCTCACCCTTCGTCTCAAGTTTCTTAACCTGAAGACCATTAATTTCTTTAGTTTGCTTCATATAATCTTCCACATCTTTCACCGTTATTTCCTTTCCTTGAATTTTTCCCAGATATATCCATTTCCTTTTCTTTGCTCCATGTAGGGATGTCTGACCAGACTTTGTACCAGTGCAAATAATTTTATTGAACTGTTTACCTTTTTTCTTTCTGGTGACAGTTTGCCATTCTCTTTCATTCTGTTCAATATTATTCACAGAATCTCCATCGCTTGTAGTTTTCGATATGTTATTTTTAGTGGTTTTCATAATTTCACTAAAATTTTTCTGAGTTTGTTTAGGTTTCCCTTGATTTTTAACCTCAATCGATATTCCATCAGAGTTGTTTACCACTACTCTGTGACAATTCGCTGACATCTCCGTTTTAAGATTTCTCGCCTGTTCCATAGAATTGGATACGACAGTGCCGGAAGTTGAACTTGAAGTCGATATCTTATCATGAAAAGTCATGTTTACCGGTTTTTTTACTATATTATTACCTGTTCTTATTTGATCTTCGAGGCTTGATATTTTTTCTTTCAACAGATAATTATTCTCAATCAAGATTATATTTTTACTCTTCGTTTCTTCTAGTAGTGATTTTCGATAATCAATTTCAATGCGAAGCATCTTATTTTCCATTTTCGTCGAAATTTCATCGTGTATTTCACCATCCTCTGCTGCAACGTGATGGCAGGCTGTATTTTTTTTGCCAGCTGCTTTTTTCAAACATGAAGGATGAAATATATAATCACATTTGAAACATTGTACAAATTCACCGACCTTACGTTTGCAGTAATCGCAAATATTTTCTGAATTCTCGGATTTCTCGGTAACACACGGACTCGGAGCCCGTTCGCTTGATACATCTTCACTCAACGACATCTTGACAGTGTTCGATTCAAGTTTTATATGATGGTATATATAGGCTAGATGAGTGTGTAATCGAGTGTCTTTCTGACCTACCTGGGTACACCAGGTACTGCGCATACAATGAA
Organism: Myrrha octodecimguttata; assembly: GCA_958510865.1. Classification (NCBI taxonomy): domain Eukaryota; kingdom Metazoa; phylum Arthropoda; class Insecta; order Coleoptera; family Coccinellidae; genus Myrrha; species Myrrha octodecimguttata. Next base: position 40,789,411 of record OY294057.1, read on the forward strand.
GTAAATTCAAATATTAAATTCAAAAAAGTCTACTTGTTAAAGGCTATTGAAACAACAATTAAATACAGATTTTTCTGTATAACCTTTACATAATATCTTTCGATATTGATGAAGATGAAACACTGTGTCTAGTATTGTTTTTAGGTTGTATTTCATTTTTTTACACTTTTCTCAAGTTTTTTACTTTGATCATTATATGCCAGTTGATATAATAATTTTGTCATTGAAGACGTAGTACGTCGAAGACATAAAAGTATATCGTAAGATATCAAATCAATATCGAAAGATATTATGTGAAGGTTATACAGAAAAATCTGTATTTAATTGTTGAAGTAAATTCACATAATTCTAAACACTTCATTATCTCGAAGATTGTATCCATCAATCTTGAGGCAACATGAAGGAGGATACCCTATTTTTAGAACAATTGTGTTTGTTTAGGTCCAACTTATTGTAGTTTTGCTGAATTGAACTGCAGATCTTGAAATAAGTTCTGGAAGGAACTAGTATGAATCTTGATATATGTAAAGCAGGGCTCGGACTTTATTGTGAGGATTGAGTTAGTAAGGAAAAAATTTTTCTAAAACATACAATGGAGTACGCGAGCGTTCAGATTTTCAGGGTAGGAAACAAAGTATACCTAATACTCTCAAATGAGTACACATGGTATAAGCATATGGAGTCCAAACTGAAGATCTATGTCTCAATTCGCACATAAATCTCGAAGTTTGAAACACATTGAGAAATAAAGAAATTCTACAGCGAAAACCCTAAATAGAGTTTTATCATCGAAGAAATATTTCTCTTGGTCCTCATCCAAATATAAACATAGATTGTGGAAATGGTCATGCCAGCATTGGAGAAATATATCGCTATATAATTTTCTCATAAAATCTCATATTTCTTCATAATAAGATAGTTCAGATTGGAGAAAGATTTTGTAATAAGAACGGAGTTCTGATGCGAATATTAAGCAGTCATAAGAAAAACATTGATTGGTTTTTCTCGATTGTTTTATTCAAACGATATTTTCACTAATTTGCCCAATTTGTATATTTTTCCCCAGCAATTGAAGAATTAACCAATCGAAATTTGAAAATCATATTCGACAGTATTTAATATAAAAGTTGCAGTATTGATGTTCAGCAGGGATATCATCCAGAACATTCAGACTTAAGTTGTATAGGTCTATCTACACATACCGAACGACCTTTTAGATTGCAAAATGGCGAATGCGCCAGGCAAATTTTTAATATGCTCGGAAACTTCTGAGATTATATACTATATATATGTTACTGCGATTTATAAAATTTTTCCAAAGAAAGCCAAATTGAGGTCGTTTTTTCAAACTTCGAGGATAAGCCCGTTGCACTTCACTCCTTATTCAATCAGTTTAGAATAAAATAATTTCGATGAAATCGACCAAATGCTCATATTAATTGCTCATACAAAACTGACCGGTCATTCATTCATGCAATACAGGAATAAAAATACGGAATGATGAAAACATGTCTTTGCATACAATGATAATAATCCCCAGAGAATTCTGTGAATCTTGAATAAACTGGCCAAAATATTCAATGGTGCAAAATAATGATAGAATATTTAATAATACACCGAGGAACGCAGTTCAATTTTCCTTAGTTTTTTCGGATATGAAAGTAAGTGGAATTGATTCATTCTGGTGTTTTAAAGATGAATAGGCGTAACTACAAGTACATTCGAAGTTTCAATCTGATCGAATTAGTTCTTCTTGTGATATTGAGGAAATACCTTCGAAATATCGGTAAACAACTCTTCATTTTAATAAATCGCAATGAGGAAAATTTTGATGAATATTGGTCTGAAGGTCTTCGTCCACTTTTACTTTTGTTCCCGATTTTTTGTTGATAGCTTTCACATGAAATTTGGCACTGAGTTGGCAATCTGATTGCAATTATACTTTCTGAGATATCGAGGAACAAAGCTAAAATATCTAATTGGTAAAACTCTTAAACCGAATGAGTTAGAGCCGATGTGTTCAAAAGTGATCAGAACCAAGTTAATTAAGGAATTAAACCTGAAAATTTCAATACTCCAGGTCCTTCTAAAGTTAGAGCAAACACGGTCGGTGGAACGGCTGGACAGAATTCAATTTACCACGGATTCTTCATCGAGTTCAACCTAATCGTCTTCACAGATGTTCGGGCGAATATAATGTAATGGTCACAATGTCAGAATAAAGTTAAAGATAAACAACATATGTGACCGGGTCACAAAAACACACAATAGCATAGAATCAATGAAGCATCATCGGAAAAAAGGGAAGGGAGATCTAAAAATAATTGAATGTTCAAGAAGAGACGAGAAATTTCTGGATTTTGGATTTTTGAGTCATTATACCCATATGAACGCTAAAAAAAGTAATATCACATTATATTCAGAAAAAATATGGTTGATTTTGAAATCTCATTAAACTCAAGTTGGATTCCCTAACATGTTGAAGGAGAGAAGAAAAATCTAGAATAGCACTGACGTGAGGTCAGGACTTGGGTCAGGAGATTTTACGCGCTTGTTCAAATCCTAACTATAAGATCGACGCGAAATTTCGCACCTGCTTGCGTGTTGGTAATCTCCACCCGATTACAGAGTTTCAATCTCATTGTATCGGTATTTCTTGAGATATTACGAAAATAACATAAAAATTTCAAATAACAACGAAATTTGGCAAATTTAGTAAATATCGGATTGGATTGAGATTTCGATGGTTAATGTTAAAAACTGACTCTGAGATTTCTGCCAAATTCCAATGAAATCTAATCAATATTTCCAGAGAAAAAAAATTTTCATCGAAGATTTTGAAATTTTTCGAATAAATTGTTTTTGGAAATTTTCGAACAACTGGATCCACCAAGATTTTGCTCAGAGTTGTGCGTTAGTATTCCAAAACTGTCCACGAAGTTTCAATTTTATCAAGTCGATACTTCATGAGATATCAAGGAGTTAACCTTAAAATTTCAATTGGGCCTTACTCTGAAACTATGCAACCGATTCTATCCATTAACGAACTTAACCGAGATATTAGGACTCCAAACATAATATGACAGTTTCAAGTCGCTAACTCTTTTCCCACGAAAGTTAGAGCACATACGGACGGACAGACAGAATCAAATTTGACCATGGATTCTTCTTCAGTGAGTTCAACCCAGTCCTTTAAGACCATTTTGGGCTCAAAATTTGAAAATTATAGACATCGGACGAAATGATAACGGGCTTTTCCCTGGAACAAGCGCGTAGAAAGGACCAACAAATCTGCTGCAGAAGATGTGAAATTATGATTTTCATTATGTATAGTTCCCAGTATCGATTAGAAGTCGTGGATATGACATGACGAATTCAAATCTGGAATTTCCAATAAATAATAATCATCACCATCCCCCAGTTCACACCAAAATCAAATAGGAAGCGGGGTACGGCGAAAGTCTACATCACTCTGTTGATTAACGCTGGCGAAAGCAGCGTAGAATCCTGTGGAATTATAGATTGGCTTTTATATGATGTTTCCTAGTATGGGAGCTGAGCTTCCTGGGGTTATTCGATTACATCATTGGTAGGGATTTTGGATACTGAATGTGAATCTGCTTAGTTGAATATGTTGCGAATACAATGAGGGCATATGTCACTTTTCAATGAAGTGTTTCATCGGAAATGAATTTCGTGGGAAGTAATCAAATAGCAGGCAGATTCGACTATTAATGATTATTTTGAAAAATCCATAATCCAAGATGATATAAACTACACAACACGAAACAGGTTCAATATATTTGAATGTCGTCAACACCTATAATTTTTTATTTACCCTCGTATAGTTATATTTTTTTCGAGGTTTTATGATATTTTTTAGGTTATACTGTTGATTGCTGCCCCCCCCATTCCCAGACGTTGACCGTATGGTCTACGTTGGTAGGTAACGTATGATACTTGAGACATGAGCAACCCATTAGGTACTCGCGTTCTATATATGGAACATCAGAGATCATCTGCAAGAAATGTGTTCAAAAATTTTCTATTTGCTTGATTTTGTCTTAAAATTCATTTTTTGCTATCGTCATTAGTATATCAGGCGCTGAGTTTCGAGATTTTAGTTGAAAATATCTTTTGCTCGTTATAGATCATTATTAAGATGATCTTATCGCTCTTTCTGGGAATGAGTAAAATAACGAGTCGTAAATGTAAGAACAAATTCTATTGGAATACGTGAGCGGTGAATGTAAATGACGAATGCTTCGAGAAGATAGTATAATATGTATTGTTTTTCATGTGATATAATTGCGGAAGCACAGCAGGGAGTAGACAACATCTCACCAAAACTTTATTACAAGTTGCCCGAACATGAGAAGAGCTTGAAGAATCAAAAATTCAGCAAGTGTGCAAAAATTCTTATTAGAAAAGACAATATATAGCCTATAGGCTTTTCAACATGTCCTAGTTGTCTTTAATGTAGATATGTGATGTTTCATACTTATCTTTTTCATTCTTTTGACAAGCCGTGTAGCACTTGACGGCAACTATTTATCATGTACAATTTCTGTTACTTTTTATACTTAAGTGTACATAGGTAAATTCATAAATAAATAAAATGACGATAATATTTCATATCTTCTTAGATATTTGGTGATTCCATACTGTTCCATATATGGAATGCTAGTCTTTTAGGGTGTCTACTACTATAAGTTAGATTGCATTATGTTGAGGTTGTCATTTCTGCAAATTGCCGATCTAGATATTGGGATGATTGTGATATCCATGATTATGGTCCAGCCGTGTATATTAGACCACCAAACAATACCAACTTGATGAGGGAATGGAAAAAAGTGGTGACTTTGATTCTATCATTTTCATGTATCTAAGATGGCGAATCAATTGTAGGTACTACAGATGGATGGATAATAGATTGCAACTGTCCCTTCATAAACTCATAATAGCATTCATTTGAAGCATTGAGCCATTCACCTGCTCTTGAAGAAAATTTCATAAATATGCCTCGATGATTTCATCAGAATATTCGTTAGGATTAAAAATTACTCGTGACCAATTGTCACCTTGTTTACAGATGGCCTACCTGAAAAACCTTACCACAACCATCAGAAGGAACACAAGCTCGTTCTTTCAAAATATACCCAGATATCCATCTTGATAAGGAACACCACCCTGTGGAATATTTTTCCGATTGTGGGACAGAACCGATTCCCGATGGTGGGACAGAACCATAAGGAGAGAAATTGAAAACATCAGTCCCTATTGGGTTAAGTAGGACGCATGTAATTTAGGTATGGGCCGTGGAAGACCGCGCGAGAATTCAGAAACAGAATCTTTCCAAATTCAGACGAAAAACACCTTCTGTTTCTCAATGCTTGAGTACAAGCACTCAAGCAGGTGTGTTAATTTGAGCTATTGCTGGTAACGTTTTGAGGAAAAAATCGTTGAATTATTATAACTGTAGCCATCCGAGAATCAATAGCTATTCTTTCATGAAAAATTATAGGAGAGAATTCAGCAGCTTTCGCATGCAAGTTCAAATTCGTTCAAAATATATTTTTCCCTATAGCTCAGAAAATTAAATATGAAACACTGTTGTTGAATAATACATGCATGAAAATGGTTTGTATTTTGTTACATGATAATCGCGTTCCGGGTGGAACAGAATCAAGAGATGAAATTTGAAATCGGAAAGGATTTGAATATAATTTTTAATTTCAGTAAACGCAAAAGCGAAGATAATATCTTTCTAAAACTGCGTATTACATTTCTTCCACCGATACCACTGCTTGCAACATTTAAAAGTTTTCTTCCCCAAGAAATGAGAACCCAGTAATTCTTAGGAAGCGAAGAATGGTTTAGGAATATATGAAGGTAATGATAATCGAACTTTTTTTCTCAGAAACTGGACCACCCTGCTGTTCGAAAGTTGAGAGAATTGGGATATGAGTACGGTTGTTTTTCTAAAATCCTCGAGGATCAGTATTCTATTTCGAAACAATCTGTATATCGAGTATAAACACTGTAAAATTATGGCCACTGAATTATCTCAGCAAAATATTTCAGATTGTTCAACAGTTCAATTGAACCGGCAGTGTGAAAGTCCGAACAAATTTTTTGGTGATGCAAAATGGCGAAAGAACCAGCATCAGTTTCTTACTGGGTCGAATATGAAAAAGAGTAAAAATTCTTGTCCATATTCTAGAAAATCTCGAAAAATGTATAATATCACTGAAGCTGATCACTCAGATTTTTTGCCTACGTGTGGAAAAGGCGAAATTTTTGTTTACATTTTCAACTGCGAGATCACACTATGTCCATTTAGCCCCTCATTCAACGAATGGGCTTTGTCATGTGTATTCATGATGAGGATGAGCCTCAAGGTAAGTATTTCGAGGGTGCAATGAAGTTAGTTATGCACTCGTGATTACAGAAGCGGATACCAAAGCATCGTTCAAATTCCTATCTGACATAAACCTTTCCTGGAACACCGAAGTCACAAAGTCATATCTTCAGACAGTTACATATTTATTTTGTGGCGATCAATTATTTAGGTATCAGTCACAACCGGAGTTGCTTGTCCTACAGAGGAAAAATATCCGATATCTCTTAGGACTGGCACGGTATTAACCCAGTAATCAGTCTGTCTATCACAGCAATAGGACTTCCTCTTCAAAAGTGTCCACTTTGGCCCACCCTGTACAGTTTTTCAAATAATCTGCGGAATGTGGAAAAACTATGTGTCTCCGACTTCAGGTTGATATGCATTACGTAATAGGCTGTTTCAAGTCCAGAATTAACTTTCATTTCCATATACAGGGTCTTTCACGAGGAACCTCACCCATATTTATACGGGAAACTACTGAACGTATTTTCATGAAATTCAGCACTTATAAGTATTTCACGATGCTGATGAAATCTTAAATATTTTCAAGGCATGAGCACCTCCGGTTTTTCCGGAAATGACGTCAACTTCCGTTTTTCAAATTAGAACACCATTTTTTTATTGCAGAAATAGATTCCTTAGAAAATTTCAATTTATTTTGATGTAACATTTTTCAGTTTTGGTTGAAAAATTCTCTCTGAGCGGGAAAATTCGAAAAAAAAATCGAAAATAGAGCTCCGCTGAAACAAGAGTAACTTCGAGGTTTTTGGATGGAAAATTTTCATTTTTGGGATTTTTCAAGATGTGAAATTGATGTATCCATTTTGAAAATCGAAATTGCGATTCATGATACAGGGGGTGAAAAAATCGCTTTCAAAGTTAGGGATGACAAAATCGTGAAAAATAAATTTTTTCAAATTAGAACCCCATTTTTTTATGGCAGATATTGAATCTACGTTAAAAAATAATGTGAGTGTATGCATCACACCCTTGCCCTAAAGTGGATATTATCTGAGTTATTCACAAAAAACTGTTTTTCGTCTTGAATTTTCAGCTATTTCTTTTCCCTTCACGCCAAAAAGATGACATTTTCAGGAACTGTTACTTAAACCATGTTTTAGATTTTACTACCCTAATATGCAAGAGAAAAAAGTTACAGGTTGTTCCTAAATAGATGGCGAATTTGGATTCGAATTTGTATCGGAAACCTCTTTATTTCAAATAATAGGCCATCGGTTTTCTCTCCAGTGATAAATAAATAATTCCTTATGAACCATATGCAAAAACTTACCATGTTTTACATTATTTTTTTTTAATGATAGATATCATTAATTACATCTGCCAAATTCCTCTTTATTCAGTAGCATTTTGTGTTTACTATTAATTTGGTGATAATTCGTATTAAGTTATAAAATCGATCACTATGCCTAATTTTACCAATGAAGATTATTTAAATCTCATTCTACTTCATGGAGAATGTAATAAAGTTGTAGATAGAACGATTCGACTGTTCATTGAGAGGTTTCCTGACCGACCCAGACCAACGAGAAATACCATTAACAGAACCATGACAAACTTGAGAAATGTCGGATCTTTCGTTAAGAAAACTACACACAGAGAAAAAAGTGTAGTAGAAGATGAGAACAACGAAATTACAGTTCTTGCATATTTTCGTGTGAATCCTCAAAATTCTCTCAAAGATGCCGAGATTGATCTGGGATTATCTCAATCGAGTGTTTGGAGAATATTAAAAAAACATAGAATGCACCCATATAAATTCAATAGGGTACAGCATTTGAAGGAAACTGATTTCGTCAGGAGAACAGAGTTTTGCGAAGCTATGATGATTCGATTTCAAGAGAATGAAAACTTTTTGGACTGTATAATTTGGACAGATGAATCTAAATTCACAAAGAATGGTTCTTTCAATAGGCATAACAGTCATTATTGGGATGAAGAGAACAACCACCACTTCAGACAATGGAACTTTCAAGAGACCTGGAGTTTCAATGTTTTTTGCGCCATCAAAAATAATGCAATTCTCGATGTTCACATTTATGATGGGACTTTAACTGGTAAGATAGAACACTACACATGTTTGCATTATTTAAAGAATGTTCTTCCTTAGGAGATAGATATTCTGACATATTGACTCAAATAATTGAGCAGCTAGTACAGAACCATAATGACTTATGGTATCAACAAGATCTCGCCTCCACACAATTCACTCAATGTGTCAAATATCCTCTACAGGCTATTTGAAGATCGATGGTTGGCGAACAATGGTCCACATCTTTGGCCACCACGTTCGCCCGATTTAACTCCTTTAGACTATTATGTTTGGGGTAGGATAAAAAATATTGTCTACTCAACTCCCCTGACTGATAAAGAGGACTGCATAGAACGAGTCAGAAATGGGTTCAGGTTTGTTTAGATTTTTAGATTCATAGTTTTGAAACTCAATTTGGTTTTTAAACACTTTTGCAGATCTCTTCCTCCCGACGAAATAAGAAGAGCAACGCACGAAGCATTCCTGAGACGTATAAATAAATGTCTAGAAATTAACGGTCAAAACTTTGAGCATCTTCTCTAGTTATAACTGCGAGAGTTTGCCATGGTTCTCCTAATAGTAACTTGAAGTCGGTTTCAAGAAGGGGTGAAAAATCTACAGCATGGTTCAAATAACAGTTCCTGAAAATTTCATCTTTTTGGCGTGAAGGGAAAAGAAATAGCTGAAAATTCAAGACGAAAAACAGTTTTTTGTTAATAACTCAGAAAATATCCATTTCGGGGCAAGGGTGAGATGCATACACTCACATTATTTTTTAACGTAGATTCAATATCTGCCATAAAAAAATGGGGTTCTAATTTGATCTGTATACTCCGTTCACTTTATGAACTTTTCCGGTTGGCCATGATATTCTGACACATTTCACCGTGTATATTTTGAAAATATGAGGTAATAGTAGTTTTTCTGTCAGATAAGTACACAACGTTATCCTCTCGACATAGAGGTCGTAGCAATTACGTATTTTTCAAAATGTGAATTCACTTCGGGAAAATAATCAATTTGAAAAAATATTATGTGAATTCAATAATTCCAAAGACCTGGCGAATGTCGAAGAAACTTTTTTCTCTGTTAATACTGGAAATGACTCACGTAAATATACATGGTTGAAAAATTCAGTTATGCTATTTTCTTGTACGGAAATAAAGAATCGAGTGTTGAAATTTTACTGAAAAATAATGGATAGTGTAGTCCGTCACCTTGTGATATTCCATTCGAAAAAAAAATTAAAATACTCTAATAAACCTGCAGTAAAACTTCTTAACGAACAAACAAACCTATGGAATTCAAAATTCTTCAGAAGTAAGTCTACAGAAGACATTTAAATACCTTGTTGTACAACTTGAGATACTCCAATATGAAAATATTGTAGTACGACAAAACCTGTGTCACCTGAAAAGAACTAACTCGATTTGTAGAGTTCTTGGGAATGTATGTGAACGATACACTGGGTTTTCACTCACGTATGTCGAAAATGTTTGATATCTTGTGATAAATTATTGATTCCAGATCACGAGGGTTACTATCAGAAAAGATTATGTCAATTATAGATAGCACTTCCTGTTTTTTCAAAACTATCCTCGGCATTTTCAGTTCCCAGGCATTATGATTATGTTGAGATTATAGAGAGAGTCTCTGGTTGAGAATGAGAGTAGAAATTGGCATTGACATTTGACAACGTTGCTGAGAATTATTTTGACATTGTCGATATTTGACGAGTGCCAACCTGCGTCAGTTTTTAGTAAAAAAAAACTTGATAGACCTAAATCATGGCACACCGGGATAGTTTATAAACGTGAATGAAGTATAAATACCTGTAATTTCATGGTGTCAATATATTGTCAACTGCTGAATTCGGGGGCAATACTAGCACGACCCCCCTAGGTATATATTTTTGGACTGAAAGCCTTAATATTGAGCCTTTATATTACTTCCTGCGCGTCTCGGACTTCTTCAAACTTCATTCTTATAGGAACTATTTTATGTATCAGAATCACCATGTAACCCCTGAATACTTGAGTTGTTAGCCAATCAAATCATTGCTTAGAGTACCCAGAATAGAAGCTGTGCTGTTATATTTATTCGAGAGTTATGAGAACGGCGTAGTATTGCGAAACTGTGGATAGACTCGCAATCAACGCTGCTATTGATTGTTGACTCAGGGATTACCCCACCCAGTTATGGGTTCCTAGTGCAACTTACCATCCAAAACAGCTCTTAGTATTTGTCTTCTATATATATTTCTCTCAGTACTGGACCGATCGAGTTAATTTTTCTGCGATGTTTGAACTAGATCTTCATTTTTTTTTTAATTGACAAGAAATTTTGAAAACTGTGAAGAGTGGTTGTCCCAATCTATGTTTGTTACAAGGACCAAAACCACGTTTCAGCAATATCGTACCATACAAATGCAGAAATTGATGATGAATATTCAAGAAATCATTGGTAACAACAGCCATAATCATTGTTGAACGAATTCATTCACAGGGTTACGTGAAAGTTCTTAATGAAACTTATATATTTCGAATCAGTGTTTTTTGGCAATAAAATGAACTCTTCTTCTTCAATTCCTTACCAGCATTTCCACCTAATTTATTTTTTTTCGAATGCAAACATATGTCTTGTGTAGGCTCGTTCAAAACTCCGTGACAGATTGAATATTACAGTACTGTTTCATGTATTTTACTTATGTCGTTATTAGGTAATGAGACAAAACTTTGCATAAACCAAAAAACTACAAATACCTAGTTAGTACTACCTACGAGTGAATTAAAAGTAGTAGATGCTGAAAATGCCTTCCATCCTCTCCTTGGCAAGCTCCCAGATGATGGTAAGACTCATCTATGGAATTGATAAACTTTGTCTTTGAGGCATCTTCAGAGAAAGTAATCTAGTCGAGTTAAGTCGCGAGATCCTACTGACAATTCAATTGTACCACGTCGTCCAATATAGCTTCCTGCAAACATTTGATATAGATATAATCTAACATTAACCCCAAAATGTGTGGTAGCGCCGCCCTGTTGAAACCAAATTGTCTCAATAGGAAACCAATGTCTTGTTGTTAATGATACCTGCCCATACATTTACTTTCTGAGGATGCTGTCTATGGGCTTCACATAATCAGTGTGGGTTTTCCGTACTCCAGAAACGATAATTTTGCCTGTTCAACATCCCTTTTAAATAAATGGTAGTTTCATCCGAAAACAGTATGTTGAGTGGAAACCCCATATTCTCGTCACCGCGTCTCATCATTTCCTCACAACATTGGAAACGCCTGTCATGGTCATCTTCCAAAAGCTCTTGGACAAGATGCACCTCAAAAGGGTGATATTGTTGTGCTTTCAAAAACCTATCGATCGTACGTCTAGCCGCAGCATGATTTTGGGTCAACTAAACCCTTGATACATACGGATCTTCCTGCAGATGTAAGGCAATGATCAATTTTTGATCCCCGTCTAGAACACGTCGCCGACCACTTCTGATCGAGTCTTTCACTGTGTAATGTTCTTAAAATTTGACAACGGCTTCCCTTATATCCCCACATAGCATTGTAGAATGACTATTACAATTTTTTGGATGATTATTTTGTAGTTTGAGTAAAAAGTGCGTGTCTATCGTGCAAAAAGCGCCATAAGTATCTCGAACGTCGAGGACTTACGATGTTCTGGGGAACAGCGTGGTATCGATTTTTTATTATTTTCTCGAAAATGGTTTCAAATGATTAGGTTGGACTCACTGATGACGAATCCGGTATCAAAATCGATTCTTTTGGGCTAGCCGGCCGTACGCAAGCACGATTACATATTACATAATTTTTTTTTAAGAAATATTCATCATATTTGAAGAAAAAAAATTTGCTTGGACTTTGAGCTTCATTTTTCACAGCAGTGTACCAAAATTCAGTTCGATACGATTATAATTTCTGAAGTTTCTCGAGAAAATGTCAGATTTCCTGTTTTTTCCCTCGGTATTGCCTTCACCAGAAATACTAGTGGCTAGTTTTAAAACGCTGATGAACAACTTCGTGCAAAATTTCGTGATGATCGTGTCAATGAAACAATTCGAAAACAAAATCAATACTTTTTCAAATATACGATACTCTGCCATCGTCGAATTATATTCATATCCAAAAATTCTGCATGGACCTTAAAGCTGTCATTTCTGGTTTGACTCATTGATGACGAATCCAGTTTCTAAAATCCATTCCGTCTGTTCGGCCATCCAGCTGACCGATCAGCCATCAGGCCGACCGTGAACACGATAACTTTCGAAAGAAACTTTTCAGAAATCCGACATTTGTAGACGTCAATTACGAAGTTCGCATTCGGAAATGGGTAAAACCGCCCAATGTGACTTCGTAGATACACATATTCAAAATTTTGTCATCCAAACATTCTGAAAATACCCACAGATAATCGATATTCGTAGAGAAGGTTTTCGTTCGATCTCGAAGGTCGAATTTGTGATTAGGTAAAATTCACCCATTGATTCTATAGATGAAGGTATCAAATTCGAAGTGTTATCTTTCCAATATTTCCGAAAATACAGATCGGATTGAATCGGAATCTAGAACTCGATCAAAATAAAAGAGATTGAGGTTCATGCGAAATTTCGTTAGGATATTATGACTGGAAAATCTCCGAATTCTTTCGTTAGGAAATGGAGGTGCGTTTGACATGGACACCACGTAAAAAGATGACCGCTTAGACAACGAACATGCGCGCGAAAGCTGCTGATTTCACGTCAGTGCTTCACTAGATCTTTTTTCTCATCAATCCTCTCGCTATTATCCAGTCCCACCTGCATCCAATGATTTCCAATACTGCACACAATCATCCTCATTTCCAATGATTCCCTTCATGAACCGGAAACCAACGTGGGGTAACTCTATTACAGCCATCAAAAAACCCTGGTCCATCGAATAAGGGGGAAATTTCGGCCATAATCTGATTTTCAGGTGAACCAGGACGTACCTAAAATCACCGGATCGCGAAAATGATTCAATTCCGCATGAAAAATTCATATTTCACTCATTTCCACATTGCGAGCAGAGATTGAATGTCCTCGAGAGAAACATAAATTTCACGTTCAAATTGAAATATATTCAGGTCCAGGATTTCACTCGGTTGAGTAATGTGCTTCGCTTTAATCCAGATGAAATTACCTGGGCTCGTTAAACGGGATGGACAGGCTTTAAGGCCCGAAAAAATTTGTGGATTTCCCGCCAGAATCTGAAATACTGTCCAACTCCGCCTAATGCTCCAGGTATAGTGATTTATTTAATTAAATAATTGAAATTGATGAACGAAGTATTCGGGTGCGGGTTCATCAAGTTGCTATACGATTCCGTTTCTGTCGGTCTGGAATTTGAAGCATTTTCAGGTTCGGCTTGGAAATAGCTTCCTTTTTATCTCGATGTTGCGAATTCATCATATGGATTTATTTTTACGCTGTTCGCCATTCAAAGGAGTAACATAGATGTACGTTCATCTTTATGGTTAGGAAAATGTTGAAATTGTTGTTGAATACTGAGTCCAATGTTTGTATATGATGACATTGAAATCTAATCGATATTTTCACAAAGAAAAAAAATTTTATAAGAAATTTTTGAATAAAATTCTTTTCGAAATTTTCGGAGAACTGGATCCACACGGAATTCAGCTTTAAACTGCACGTTGGTATTTCAAAACTGTCTGCAAAGTTTCAATTCGATCCAGTCAATACTTCATGAGATATCGAGAAATCAACCTCACCCTTACCTTCACCGAGATATTTGGACTCCATACCTGATCTGACAATTTCAAGTAGCTAGGTCGTTTCGTTCGAAAGTTAGAGAACATACAGACGGACTGACATAATTGGATTTCACCACGGATTCGTCTTCAGGGAGTTCAACCTAATCGTTTAAGAACATTTTTGGCTAAAAATTCGAGATTTGCAGACATCGTGACGAACTGATAACGCACTGTTTCCTAGAACAAACGCGTAAAAATGTTTACCTTCCCAAATTTCCAGAATGTCACAGTCACTCCAAACTCTTTCTGATATAAAAGGAATCAAATGATACCACATATTGAAGAGCATTGAACAGTTCATTGAGCCCTATCTATTTTCAATGTTTTTTTTTTAATAACAGTACGTATCATTTTACCATAATGTTTAGAATTCTTGATTCCTGCTTTTGCTTCTCGATCAACTAGGTTGGACTCGCTGATGTCGGCCAACCAACCGTTGTCGCTATAGGTTTGGAACCAAGTGATTTAGCGACTTTTTTTTCAAGGTAGGTTTCACAACAAAATTTGACAGTTGAGTTCGTTAATCGGAAATTTCGGACAACGTCATTCATATCGATCAAAGTATTCTGCATTCGAAGCTAGGATTCATGGGGTGCTCCCAATAGATGGCGAACTGTATGTGGTTAACACTGCAGTTTTCCGTCTAGAATGTCCTGAGTACCTGAAGTCCTATTCAGCGGTTTTCATAGGTACGTCTTGAATTGAGACGAGTTCAATTGATGCAGATTGTTCATAAAATCATTAAAAAATATAGATTTTTACGTGATGCCTTTACACAATAGTTGAGTTCCGATATTTCTGGCCCCTACTTGTCAGTAAATTTTGACAGTCGATTTTACTGGCACTGCCTTGGTAATTTTTCGTATCAGTACGAAGCGTTTCGGGTTTCGAGATTACTGATACTGGCCAGTACTGATTGGGAATATCGGAACTCAACAAATATCTTTCGATATTGATATCTTACGATATACTATTATTGTCTTCAACATACTACGTATGATAATAATTAAATTTGTCATTCATACATAGTACGTTGAAGACAATAAAACTATATCGTATGATATCAATATCGGAAGGTAATATGGAACGGTATTACAGGAAAATTTGTATTCTTTCGATAACTGTAAGTCTGATAATCGGTAAGGACCGGGAAACCTCAGTGACTCCTTAGGCACCGTTTCTTCGGATATTAAATTCAAAAAGCCTTCTTGATGAAGGCTATTAATATAATAATAAGATATACAGATTTATCTGTAGTACTACAGAGAAATCTGTATTTTTCAATTGTTTCTTATAGGGCTTCATCAAGAAGACTTTTATGAATTTAATATTTGAAAGAAAACATATAGCCTTCAAGAGTCAATATCAACTGTCATTTAATTTTGGCAGTTATAAAGATTTTTGAGAATGTTTTTTACCACATTTCATTTGTCAAGGAAAAAAGGAGGTGAAAGTAAACTCTGTGGCAATATTGTTTCTATAGTAGTTTAGTGTACGTGAAAAAACACGTGGTGAGTTTCCGACATATAATGTAGAATAAATGCTACTGATGATTCTGAATCGAAAATCAATGACTGTCTAGTATTATTTTTAGATTCTATTTCATTATGTTACCCTTTTTTTCAAGTTTTTTACCTCAATCATTGTATGCCAGTTGATATAATAAAATTTCGTCATTGGAGACATAGTACGTCAGAGACAATAAGGGTTGATTCTCACTATACGTTCCGCAACCTTCCAGTATCCCTTCCGTATAAACTTACACGTTATAATATTTTACGGGAAGGATACCGGAAGGTTACGGAACGTTTAGTGAGAATCAACCTCTAAAGTATATGAAACCAATATCGAAAGATATTATGTCAAGGTACTTCAGAAAAATCAGTATTTCTTAATTGTTATCGTTTCTTCGATGTAGATGTTTAGATAGTTTGGATGACTAGCTCTGATCAAGGTGGAATGTTTTTTGAGTTATCGACAGAAAGTTGTCCTTGTGATATTTTGTTCTACCAGAATATTTACTGGAGCTCTTCTCTCCAATAATCCTCATTTCTGATGAAATGTATAATAATACTATACTCAAACGCGTTCAAAATTATTGAATTTTTTTCGATTATTTTGGAATAGTTATTCATTCCACTAATTCTAAATAGAATATAAACCGATCCAGCACTGATGTCAAACAGTGCTATAAAAGCACACCCTCCAATTCCTCATAACGAACCGAAAATCCCCCTATCTCCACTCCAAATGTAATATTTTCCTCGCGCGATAAAAACTTTGCGGAAACTTTAATTGACGCTATTTCTCAACTGAATCACCACTCGACTGCATTTTAACTTCATGATTATTAATTAAAGGCACTCAAACAATGAAGTGTATTTTCACATTTTTCGTTCGTTACGATTACAAACCATCTCTTTGATAGACGAGCCAGTCTCTTGAATATTGATTACAGCAGAGGGTCCTCCAGGACTTGGATGATGAATATAGCGAAACTTCCGTGCCAATTCATTCTCCTTTCGAATCATATTTTCAGCGGAATCCATCTAATGAGGGCGAAGTGAGAAATGAAAGGGGTTATGGAAAGCAAAGGGTTCAGAGGATGGATCTTTTACTTTCGTGATAGATTCGTTGGGATTATCGAGTTAATTTTGGAGGCTAGTGTTGTATCATTAGAAAACCTTTTCTGATTCGAGTTACTGATTTATATCTCGATCCTAACAAGCAGTTGATGAGGAGCTTTCCTTGAGGAGTGCTGCTTTTATCAAATCAGCCAAGTTATCTTATGATTTTGATGATTGGCGACTATTTTATTCAAAAATATTATATTTGCATTTATAGAGTGTAAATTTATCGTGTGAAGCTGAATGAATTATAATCTGTTGGGATATCTGAAATATTTCTCATCTTCTCACGAAATCACATCATGAATAAAGAAATAATGTGTTCGTTGTATCAATGTACATTACATGAAATTTATTGCATTAGTAAATGGTTGCATTCATTGAATGAATGTAAAAACATTCATCAATCTCGATCACAATATTTTGTTTGAATGGATTACACATACTTCAATGTAATGAAGTTTCAATTTGTTCGATGAGTAGCAAAATGCATAGAATATATGAGGGTCGACACTTTTCTTCTATTACCCACAAAAATTTTTGGTCCAAAACGCAATCCTAGAATTGTCAAATATTGTTTTACTTGGCTCTGTAAACGATGATGGCGCTAAAGTTGCTCTGCCAAGTTCATACAATTAATCCGCTGATTAAAAATTAATTAATATTATCTGATTGATCTGATGAAACAATTTCCCAAAAAATGAATCAGATATTTGAAATTAAGGATTCTTACTACTATATAAGAGGAGTTCAACAAATGTGGAACATCTACCCATCAATAATATGAATTATGTATAAGTTAATAAGGAGCACTATGAGGTTTATTGTAAGAATACTTACATGGATGGATACAAGAAGTCATTTCAAAGCCAAAATAACGTTGAAAACGGAACAAGAGATTGACGAAACTTCTTAAAAATATGGTTCATAAAATTTGTATGTACCTTTTTTTGATATTCAATTCAGAAGTTATGATTTTTGAAACATACTTATGAAAATATTTCGAAGAAATGTTCATGTTCATACGAATTTCAAACAGTACAAACAAATCGTAGTATCTATAGTATTATATATATATCATCAAAAAACCCAATTACCATATAATGGTGTAGGGTATTACACCTCAACTCAATTAAATTCCAGTATATACAAAATTAAAGTATTTCATTTCTATGTACAAATTTGGTCCACAGTTTCTTATCCATAGCCATATTCCTTGCTTCATCCCATGTTTGTCCTCTTCTATTAATTATTTCAGTGATTGTTTCGTTCCACGTCAGCTCTGGTCTTCCTCTCTTTTTCTTCTTTTGAATTCTAGCTTCCCATATCTGTTTAACAGGTCTCTCCACATTTGCTCTGTTCAGATGTCCCCACCAGCTAAGTTGTCTTCTTTCTACGAAATCATGTATTGGTTCAATCTCTAGGTCTTCACGTATTCTTTCGTTCCTAATCTTATTCATTCTGGTTACGCCCTTTACTCTTCTTAGGTATTTCATTTCTACTGCTTGGATTTTACTTTTCTGTTTATTGTTTAAGGCCCATGATTCGCATGAAAATGTCAGGGTAGGTCTATACAGGGTCTTTCACGAGGAACCTCACCCATATTTATACGGGAAACTACTGAACGTATTTTCATGAAATTCAGCACTTATAAGTATTTCACGATGCTGATGAAATTTAAAATATTTTCAAGGCATGAGCACCTCCGGTTTTTTCGGAAGAATCAATGGGCATTCTCGAATTCGACTTGGTAATTAGGTCCCAAATCTACTCTACAAATATCCAGTGTCCAAGATATTTCTTTCGGAAGTTATTGTCTTGACGATCGGCCGTAGGACTAAGGAGTCAGACTCCGAAACATTACAGTTCACTGCGTTGATTATTTGCAGTATTCCGAAATTATTCATTAAGCAACAACTTTTCTGGGAATGCCCTCGACAAACAGTTTGAATCCCTCAATCCGCAAGGGCGTTTTCTTAAATAACCATTTCATTTAATTTTGAGAGATGGAGTGAAAAACTAGAACCAATCTGAAAAAAATAGAAGTAGTAGGCTATATTATCTGTTCATTTCACCAAAATATACAGAGATGGCATAGAAACTTTTAACAATCAGTGACTGCTTCATTCTTGATTTATGCCGAACAATAAGCCATATCTATCATCCTTTTGGAAAGACGTTACCCTCGACGTTACCTAAGTGATTTTTCAACAATGAAAATAAAAACAGTAGGAAAACTTACAAAAAGCGTAGCCATTAAATGAGACGTCAAAAATTCAACTCATGGAAACTACGCGGATTTATTAAACCGTTCGTATCAATAAATAGTCACGACGAAAACAACTCATTAAATTCATGTCCATTAACATAAATATAGATTCAACACTTCGCCAGCCAATTTCAGACATAAAAATATGAGATCCGATCGCGTATTCCCTAGGGGTAGCAGAAAAACACTCTGAGGGGCGAAACGTTTCATTTTCGACAAGAATGTCGTGAATATAAATGCGCAAGCACTCCTGATACATTCGAATTTGGATTCCTGTCTTCAACTCTAAATGATGCATTCGGGGTGTAAGATATGAAGAGAGCACTCGAAACGTGATTCTTTTTGTTGAGAAACATTGGGAGTATTTCATTACGGATGTAGAGGCGCAGAAGAAAGTGAAGCTCTGGGTGTTGTTTACATGAAATTGCGTTTTGAATGCGAGATGTTTTTGGGGTGAGAATACAGGCAACTTGGGAACGGGAAAATATTGGTAACAGGATTTGCCGTGTTGGGAATCAACTGATTTTCTAGAGTACAGGAGAAAAAAATGCTGCAAATTTTACACAAGGGTTTATTGTTTTCTCACTCAAGTAACCCAATACCGAGGGGGAAACCACGGAGAAGATTTTATGTCGCAGTGGAAGGAGATCCGAGGAGATTCCGGGGATATCCAAGGAGATCCGAGGAGATCCGGGGAGATCCAAGGAGATCCGGGGAGATCCAAGGAGATCTGGAGGAGATCCAAGGAGATTCGAGGAAATCCGGAGGAGATCCGAGGAGATCCGGAGGAGATCCGAGGAAATCCCGAGGAGATCCAAGATTTGTGTGTCGTTTGCGCAAGCGCAAATGTTCTGATCATCGTCCCTCTCACTCTTTCCGCGTCTGCATCGGAAATATTGGTGGTAAGGAATGTCTATATTTCAATAGGTCGATTGCGACATTTTTAGGTTATTTTCGACCGTTGGTTGAAAACTCGGGGCGAAAATTCATATGACCGGTGTTGAGTGAACGGCCAAAGGTGCAGACTCCAGGAATATCCGAAACCGGAGGCGTCCGCATCGATTCAGTTTTATCACACAAAATCGATGTTTGATGAGAGGAAAGGGAATTAATCAGTGCGAAAGGAAGATTTTATATATTCGATAGATTTATAAATTTATCGAAGAAAATTTTAACCTAATGAGATTTAGGGATTGAACTTTCAACCGTCAACTTTTGGGTTCGTTTTTCGATAGGTAAACATAATACCTGCATCACGAAAATCGAAAAAAATATTCTTTAGCATATCATTATGCGTTATCCAAAAAAAATTTTTGGACTTTACATAAGGGTTCGAGGGCTGAACTTTGAACCATTCACTTCTTGATTTTAAATCAATGCTTATTTTGGCCTTTTGGATTGAAGGATTGCCAAATGAACAATACAGGAACAATGCAAATGATCTACAAGGAGAACTGTAACGTTTCAGAGTACAAATCCGACTCCTTCATCAGACAAAAGAAAATATTATCAGAAATATTTTCTTTTAATTTTTCGTTTTTTGAAACTTTCGTGAAATTTATATTTTCAAAAAATCATAGCAACACAGATTCACCTGGTATGAAAGTGTTTTGATTCTACCTCTTTTTTAGTGAATTCAGCCAAACATGATCCATTGCTAAAAAACGATGAGTTAAAATACTCCCTCCATTAAAAAAAAAAAAATGCAGAAGTATTCTTCAATTCTTCTTTTCAGATTATCTGGTTCCGACATCGGTATTTATGTATTGTCCCAATCTATCATGTGATTCCTAATGATCGAACATTCATGGTTCGCTATTTAGGATCTTTGTAAGTCTCTATTCCTTGTGTTGTTCTTGCTTTCCTATATCTAACAGCCGAGATGATGATGTTATGTCTTTCCATAAATACAGGGAATACTAAAAACACAATTTTTTCATTTCTGTTTTTTGCGCGCATTTTCTGCTATCGTTTTATCCAAATGTTTGCAATTTTCGATTTTTTCCCGGAAATGGCCTCAAACGACTAGGTTGGAGTTACTGATAACGAATCCGTTGACAAAATCGATTCTGCCCGACGACACGATAACTGTAGAACGGTGCAAGCTAGCGACATGAAACTTTCAAGGTGGGTCGCGCATCGTAATGCGGCTGTTGAGTTTGTTAAATGAGCCAAATCGGGCAAATGGTTTCGGTGTTATAGTCAGTTAGTTGGAATATAACGACGCGCAAGTTTAAACGAAAATTTGTTGAGATCGCACAGTCAGTAAAATTTGGAAGAAGTGCTTTTGGAGGGAAAATTTTTTTTCGGAAAGTCATCCTTCAGCTCCATATTTTACAGCAGTACCGAATTTTAGTTTGATACGACTATAATTTTTGAAGATACCTATTGGGAAAAAAATATTTCAAATTCCTCGATATCTTCGTTCTTTCCGGAACTACTCAAAAATATTGATTCAATCATATTGAAACTTGGTACTTAGTTTGAAAATGCCGATATTCCACTTTTTGCGAAATTTTTTGATAAGAGCATTTTCAAGAAAAAATTCGATTTTTTTTATACAAAGAGTCAATATTCTGCGATTTCCTGATCATTTTATCCTCATGAAATTCTGTATAAACCTTCAGGATGTCATTTTCCTATGAATAACGGAATTTCATTTCGATCCAATTTATGAATGCATTTCTGAAATTATTGGGAAAAAAGAATTTTGAACGGGTATATCTGCGGAATTATTGGGTGGCTAATCCCATAAAATTTTGAATGGGTATACCCATCATTGGGTGGATTTTACCCATCCACGAATTAGGTATTCGTAATAAAGGTCCAAACATACTCTACAAATTCTGAGTTTCAAAGTGGTTTCTTTCGAAATATAGCACTTCGTGTGAATTGATCCGAAGAGATCCAAGTAAAATCTGTAGGAGATACGAGGAGATCCGTGGAAATAAGGGGGATATCCAATGACATACGAGGAGATCCCAGGGAGATCCAAAGAGATCCGAGGAGATCCAAGGAGATCCGAGGAGATCCTAGGGAGATCCAAGGAGATCCGAGAAGATCCCGGGGAGATCCGAGGAGATCCAAGGAGATCCGAGGAGATCCCAGGGAGATCCAAGGAGATCTGAGGAGATCTTGAGGAGATCCTGAGGGGAGGCAATCTTTTGCCACGAAATATCTCTAGTGGTTTCCCCCTCGCCCAATCCCTTTGATATCTAAAATCAAACCTATACAGGGTGACTTCGGAGGAGACCGTCAGATTTCAGGATGAGTTTACACTAGTCAAGACAAATTCGAAACAATGTTTGGTTTATGGTTGGGGGTCTCTATTGAGAATATACAGGGTGATTCGTCCGATTCGACCGATTTTACTTTTATTGATAACTTTATTTTGGCTAATTCGATTTCAATGAAATTTTCAACGGAGTACAAAATTGATGAGCACATTTATAAATTTCAGTTTTTTTTCAAAATAAGCGGTGGTTATTGTGATAATTCAAGATTAATTGTGCTGGTTGAAAAGTCATTATTCGAGGGTTTCTAATTTTTTTGGCACACTTCCACTTTTTCCGTGCGGTACTTGGTCGGAATGATGAAATCCAAATATTGAATAACCAATGCACTGCGACCATCTCTAGACAGTGAAAACTGAATGCATTACGTTTTCATTTTGACATTCATTGAGGTCTTATTTGAACGACACCACTCACTGAAACTCTGTACTAATAGTTCACAAAATTTTTGTAGTGTAAGACATTGCAGCACCTTTTCAAAAATGGAATCAATTTTGGGACCGAACATATATTTAAATAGCTCAGGGTATTTTGTTAGGCTCAACACTGTAAGATGATGATCACGAGACATGTATGTGTCCTGGTCAGCTCTCATGATTCAGATACTTCACAAGATGCCGAGATGAGTGATTTGGTTTGGCAAAGAATCATCCAAGACGAAATTGTGTGTCATTACCTCAAGAATAAATATAAGAAAATTGTCACCCATAAGGAAAGCACTCGTTTTACCACTGATTATAATGATCGTCTTTCAGAGCAACAAAGTATGCGAGAATAAAAGGAAGCTCTATCGATTTTTTATTCCAGGCGGAACTGGAACACAAAGGAAAGAAAATACGATGTGAATAGTCATCGGAAATTCTCACTTGACAATGCCTTCCATTCCAAAGCTCCCGAAGAAAGCTACGAAACTCATCGAAACATTACCTCGTAAAAACGCCTCATTCTTGCACTCTCAGCATAATTTACGATCATCGGCCTTGTTCGCTACTCGGCAAACAACACAAAAAACGCGTTTCAACTTTTACCGAATGGATAATGAGGCATCCAGGATCAAACGTATTTCGATGCAAACCGAGAAATCAACAACAGTTTCGGCATCACCCCAAAATCCTTTTATTTCGACTCCTGCATATCAGCCTGTCGCAGGGAATGAATAAAAGCCGAACCCCAAACGTGAGCCGGGCTTAGGACGGGTTAGTCATGACACAAAGGGGATTTGTTGAGTTTGACATAGTTCAAATCTGGATCGGTTCCGATTTTTCTTTGTTTCATTTCGGGAAACCTATTCGAGGAAAAAATGGAAGGTCCACTGTTCAGTTTTGTGGAAAGCATTCAGTTATTAATTCAGAAGATAGGAGTAATGTCATCCATATTCATCCATGAAAGTCTTTCAAGGGAGCTTACAGAGAGATGATTCCAAAGGCCAAATAAGTGATAATCAGGTATTGATTCTATATACATTACATTCACTTCCATGAAGTCAGTCGTTGGATCTTGAAAATTTCGAAATTGATTTATGAAGTGAGTAAAATTGGCACTCGTGAGATGTCATCAAGGTGAAAACGATTTGGCTTAATGTTGCTAACCATTTTATGATTTTATGGAGGACTTTATGGTTTGATTAATTAATATACGTAAATATTACTTCCTCATATACAGAGAACAACGTCGCTGAGTTATATGACAGGAAAATAAATCTAACCCAATTTTTGTTTAATTGGATAATTATTAAACTATTATAGCTTAGCGACTGGCTTCATTTACGTGAATGGAGTACAGACAGAACCTCTTCTTCAGATCTGTGAAAGAAACGCGGTTTCAGGTTCCAGTGAGACAGACGACGCCATGTTCCACGAAAGTATAAAGAATCTGATGGATCCTACATACCTCTTCTCATTATTTGGGCTATGAGAGGGGTAGGTTGGATTGCTTTCTTTTAAGTTGATCAACTTCATCAGGTTAATGCGCAATAAATATCCATATCTCTATGATTTATTCTATTCTGCGTTGCAAAATCCTAGTCAGAATACTCAGAAAACTCATTCTGATTCTATCCACAACATTTCATGTTTCATAATCGAGAATTTGAGTAAACGGAATTGATTTTTCACTCCCTCCTCTAATAATAATAATAATAATAATATTGTCTTTATTTCACCAAATTGAACCTCAAGGGGAAGTTCACCAAGAAGGTGCTCTACCACTTAATCCTTGTTACATAAATAATTGCATTCGAATGACCATTGAAAAACAAAAAAGGACAATATAATGGAAATTAACAAAATAAAGCAGAACTAAGATAATAATAGAAAAAAAAGCATTCAAGACATTGAGTACTACTATAGTTTCTGTAGACAATCAGAAACTTTATACATTTATCGTACGGAAAAGATGAGCCCTGATTTCTTTCCTAAATCTAACCATTGTAAATTTTTTATATTCGGTTGGAACAGCGTTGTAAAACTTCACTATATTATATGAGAAACTTCTTTGAAAGATCGATGCAGAAAGCAGATTCCTATGCCACACGTTCAAGTTATGAATATCAGTTCTATACCTCAGCTTCTTGTGAAGACATTCATAGGACAATTATTTCTTTTGATATCTAGATGTATGTCATGAAGAATCATAACTTGATAACAGTTTATTTTTTCATCATCTTATCTAGTTTACACTTTGAAATCATTAACATTGTCTCAACAAAAAACTCAAGAGAAATATATTCTGTACTAAATTCTATTCAAACTAGACATAATATGGAAAAAATCTAGAAAAGCACTGCCGTGAAGGCAACAGCTTTTGCCCGCATGTTCAATGTAGATGACCGCTTCGGCAACGAATTTGAATATGCGCTCGAAAGCTGCTTCCTTCACGGCAGTGCTTTTGTAGATTTCTTTCGATAAATGACTGGATTTCAATTCGATTCAATCTATATTTTTGGAAATATTGGAGAAATAAAATTCTGAATGGGTATATCTACGGAATCATTGGGCAGATTTGACCCATTCACGAATTCGACCTCCGTTACAAACCCACTCAACAAATATCCAGTTTCTTAGTCGTTTCTTTCGGAAGTTATTGTGTTTACGTTTGGCCTAACGGCCGTTTTGGGTGCATGTTCAAATTCGCTGCCGAAGCGGTCGTCTTCATTGAACATGTGCGCAAAAGCTGATGCCTTCACGCAATGCTTTTCTACATTTTTATTTCCTTTCATAGAAATACGCATAACAGAAAATCCAAGATTCTAGTAAACCTCATAGAGTACGAAGTCAAAACTACTTAATATGCGACTACTCTCCATAATGACATGTCAGCATCGAATAGAGTACAAGTTCACATTGAAAACCACTGAGAAATATCAGTGCATAGCTATCTACGGTGGTGTACAATATTTTACTTCATGGAGAAACAACAAACCAACCTTATATCAAAGATTCTGTAACACCAGACCAAACTCACAGATTACCAAGCCAGAAATTCGTACTATGTGACTTAAATTTGCAATATCCTTCAAGCAACGAACGTAGGGCAAGTTTACAACAAAAATCGTCGAAGGTTAGGAGATTCGAACGATCTAGGTTCTACACTGTAAAATATTAGAATTTATGGAGATACAACGATCAAACCTAATATAATCCTGGAAAGAAACATGTCAACAGTATAATCTGCCAAAAGGGAAGGTTCTCCCAGTTATATTCTGCGATTATTCAGGCTACATGATAATGATAACCAACAGAGGAAAGGATGTCCACTGTCATTGAAATGGACAAATGAAGAGAATACAAACCAAGGTCACAGGTAAAAAAGTTCGTTTTTCATATTGCTAATTCGACTGATTCTGTTTTCATTCATGTATATTAAATAAGTTTCATTAGTCCTTTGTTATGCTGTAGTCATCAGTGAACCTATGTAGGTGCGACAACCGCTGCAGAAAGCTATTTCCTTCATCCAACTGATACTTACTAGTTGCCCAACTCGGATTAACTGACTCATCATTTCCTACGAGGATTTCGATAGGAAATCTGTTTCGAAAGAAAACATCTGTAGAAAAACTGAACGAAAGCGGGATTCAGCTATGAACTGGCATCAATAACTTTTAGGGTTGGTTCACTCAATAGTCCTACGACATTATTTTTCGTTGGAATAATTCGAATCCTCATTATCATCTGGATAAATCAAAATTAACAAGTTCAGTCAAATTTCAGACTGAGAGTAATATCTTTATTCTGATCCACTTAATTATTCCATATCGTCTCACACAAATCTGCCTGAATACGGACTGAACCTTGCACAACCCTGCTTTACATCCTTGTTTGACCAACAAAATCGATTAGCGTATTGCCTGACCTTCCCCAACAGAGACGACTATAAACCAGGTCAAAAGCGACAAGTTGTTTAGATTCTATTTAATGACGAGAGATACATCACGGTTAACACCCTTCCCGTTTTATATGGAACGATAAGTAACCTTGACTCGCTGAATCTGGAGAATGACAATAGCCCTCAAGTTTTCCATCGAGTATAGGGTTTTGTCGTGTGTATGTTAAATAAGAAGGTGATAGACTCGACAAATTCAGATTTTTCCACCCAAATTTGCAGTTCATAAAGTGGACAAATAACTCAAATAAAACACATATGTGATGATTTCTATTTTTTTTTTATCTTTCTCTACGTTGTAACTTCTTCAGATGCTATTAGTCAACTGGTTCAAGATTTGTTGTCAAACAGGAAATTTTCAGGATAAGTATACATTAGAGCTTTGTTATTTTTCGATACATTCTAGAAGATCCTAGAAGACTAGGATCGTGAGCTCAAACTAGGTACTGGTTGCTGGTGAATTAGTAAAGTAACGCGAATGGTGTACAGGTATGTTATACCTGTAATTGGGAATTTCTGGTGTGAAAAAACATTATATAGCTTTTTGTTATTTTTGAGAGAATCAACTGGGACTATAAAAGGATAAGATCGGGAACCCGGAGTAGGTAGTGCTTTCTGGTCAATTTGTAGTGTTACGCAATAAGTTTGCAGGTATAAAATCACAGGTCAGTTTTCATTACTTCGGGAAAATATTTGGTGTTTTATGCGACAAACCTTAAAAGGGGTGATCAGCCGGAATAACCTAGATCACTTTTTTTGAGTATGTTCGCCTGAAAGACCAATGGTTCATCCAAAGTAATGAACACTGATCTGTGATTTCATACCTGCAAACTTATTAAGTAACACTACAAATCGACCAGAAACCACTTCCTAGTCCGGGTTCTCGATCGTATTCTTTCAGAGTCCCAGTTGATTCTCTCAAAACTAACAAATAGGTATATAATGTATTTTCATACCAGAAATTCCCCTGAATACGGTTTGCAACCAATTCTTGAACTTTTCAACTAATAGCGTTTTAATAAGCTACAACGTAACGAAACGCGTCATGTTCCAACTCAAAATAAATAGAAATCATCAGATATTTATGTGTTTTATATAAGTAATAACAAAATAATTTCTGTCGAGTAACGTCCAAAACAATTCGAAATTTGAAGAAATAATTACTCGAATTCCTTATCATTTGAATTTGCGGACACTTCATCGTTCACAATAAGAACGAAGATGAATTTGAAGGTTCATTGCACAGAGCGGGTAAAATTAGTGAAACCCTAACCACAACTTTATAACCACAGAAGGTGAACGAAAATGAATGCACAACAAGGTAATCTATGCTCGAGCTACTTAAAATGTCGTATATCCAATACAACAATCTTCTTTCGTATTTCCAAAACTGCACTTCAAACTATGTTATTTCGCCATATCTGTTAGTACTATAAACTAAATAAAAATTCACACAAACACTTTTTGCAAAGCAATCCAGCTAGCTATGATTTTTTCAGGAGGTTTTCTCCCTGTGCTGTAGCTTCAAGTTTATCGTGAAAACAGTTGTTTTGAATTATTTAGAGAAAATCACAAAATATTTCTGGTTCAAAAATCTGATCTGTTTTGTGAAGAGCTATTTTCATTATAAATCAACTATTGTTTCCATAAAGACATCATGAATTTATGTAATGAAAGCTCAGCAAGGTAACTCGTTGGGAAAAAGGACGCCAATGACAATAGATGGCATACTATGTATTTCTCAAACTGAAAAAAATAGCGATTTTTTCTCAGTCATTAGGAACAATGGATTCCATGTTATGCTCAAAAGAGCTATCTCTGGAAAAATTAAATCGAGTGACTGGATCGTCATTAAGAAAATGTCTGTGGAAGATGAAATTGTCCAAATGCCAATTTAGGCCCATACTAGAAAACAAAAGAATATAGTGAAAAGACAACCGAAATTTACCATTCTGTTTCCTTTGTCTTTCTGATAGAAAATCTCTCAGCCTGTACATGTTTGTGTAGGTGAACTATAAAGGTAAAGAATGCGCCCTACCGATCATAAAATGAAATAAAGGATGTTTCATTTCAAACAGAATCCGTTTACAAGTTTTTAGGTTTACTATGCCCTTTTGAATTTTCTTGTGCTGAATTCTGAATGCCCATAAAAAACTTCATGTTTACCCATTTTAACTTTTTTGTATGAACAATATTGATTAGGATGGCTATTGCTTGAAACAAAAACGATCACCCTGCACAATGTAATCGATGTCTCATTTGATCTGCTTATAGTCAGAGGTCTATTCCTTTATGAAGCCGTACCTCCATGAATATCGAGTTCATAAAAATTGGAAATCTCCAAATTTTCAGCACGATTCATTCAAGATTAACATTGAAAACTAGTGAGAGCCCATCATTTTTTTTCAGGAACCATCAACGGCTACTCAACAACAACCCCTCAAAGGAAATTATAAAAAAACATTGATGCGCTCAACTAAATCCGAAAGAGTCGACTCTTTCAATATAATAAAGAAGAGAACTGCTGTGAATAAAAAAGTTGGATTAATTCATTGTTCGCATTTTGCCATTGTTGAATCTAAAACAGAAGAGAGTCCTTTTGATGGATGAAACAGAAGCTTCAGCTTTGGCGGAGTGACTTTTCTAGAACAACATCTGCAATAATATATTCTGGGATTTATTTCATGAAAAAATCCTAATTACTTTCTCTTCAGTTGAGTCAAACGAGTCAACCTGAAACAAAGGTTTAAAATTGGACTTGAGGAAAAACTTTTTTCGACTTATCCCTCCGATAGTATCACTAGAATTGGACGAAACAATGTTTTTATTTGAATCTGTGGATTCATCTATTTTTGATAACTTTTTTTTGCAGTAATGCATTCTATATTCTCCGAATCATCTTGAGAACCATGAACAAATATGTGTCGGAAAAAGATGAAAATATTCCAGATATGGGCATTATTGAGTGGGTGAGAACTTTTCACTACAAGTCATGATTTATATAAAGTTTTCAGTCAATATACAATTCCATATAAATTGAAATTGCTCACCTAGAAAGAGCTCTCATGAAAGAAGTGGAGATATCTTTAGTGTCCGCGTTTAATTCATCATTTAAAGTTGTCTATCGAACAGTTTTTAAGAGTCGAAGTTTGTTTGAATTTTACAGAATATATGGAATACGATTACTTATGTTTTCTTTCAGCCGAAGCAGATACCATCTCTTTATTTGAGAAATTTTCAGGTAACTGTAAAATATCAGTAACAATAAGTAGCCAGATAAGGTGGCCGAGCAGGACATACAACGACACTTTTCAAGAACTTAAAGCGACCAATGAGGAATGCCCGAGCGTATGCCTCCACCTGATTCAGATCCAACTGTACTTTTTTTGTGGTCATATTTTGTGTATATCATCAGTTTTGGGTCATGCTTCAACTCGAGAACAACATACGACGAGTCATCAAGGAAATTTGCATCGTAACGCATGAGAAATTTAGACGAAACTTCAGAATTAGCTCACAACTGGCTAGTGGCTTAACACTGGAAGCTGTCACTCGAAAAGTAGGTACAGTATTCGAAAATATTCAATGAGTAATTCTGAATGATGTTTTACAGAAAAAAGGAAAAATTTCAAAAACCTTTTGAGTCGGCTCAGTTCGCATCCGCAGCGTCTCACAATTGAACCAGTGCAATCCATTTATGTATGAGGCATTGCCTCGGCTATAAAATTTTTTAATGAATTGCTTTATGAGCTCATCTGGAATAACTACTTTCAAAGAAAATCTTTTTATGCCTGAAAAATACGAGGAAGTAGCTTAGGTTCTATAGCATACCAACTCAGTGAAAGTGGGAATCATTTCTGTGAACATGAATTATCATCAAGACATCCCACGTCTTTTCTTCATGGCAAAAAATCAAATCTTACCTTGTGCAGGAGCATAAATGTTCAGATAAAGACAATCTTCACTCTGGTTCTGCAAATACGGTAACAGCCTCTTCAGATACTGAAGCCGCCCTCTAGGCATCTTCTTGAGTGCCAAAGTCTCATTCGCTATATCCAGTAACCTTTGAGGACAAACTGGCCCAAACTTATCTGCCACTTTTACACCTGACCACAAAGCTCCAGTAACCGGAGGCATAAACCTGAGCCGACCGAGAGGTGGGCTAGCGTACGGAATACCTCGAAATACTTCCACTGGCTCCAAATACTTGGAATCCAAGGTCACAATAACACCACTAACATCACCGTATTTTGTCCGCACCGTTCTCGAAGTCAAAGGAACGCGCGTCTCACCCGCAGGCTCCCCAGCCACCACATCCTTCTCAACGACCAGAACCGACACCAACAGAACACTCGCGATAAGAAAAAGAACGGAATCAGCTGCCATCGCTTAGCACTGCCTGCGTCGTGAGATTTGGATATCGAGTTTTATGCATCCGAGAGCTGACATGGTGTTTACCACCAGAAGAAGTTAACCATCAAATGGGATGATAAACTCTATTTGAACTAGTGAACCACAGCCCAAACTTCCCCCATATCAAGTACAAGTACGTCCATATAAACCAACCGTAGGAATTCGGCGATTCCTTCAGAGGCAAGTCGACGAAAATCGCAAGTATAGTCAGAATTTCGCCGGTAAGCACGATATTCGCATGATCGACGGTGGGTTCGCTAGGAGTTCTTCAGGATAACTGGAGGCGCGAGGCACAGGACGATGTCCTGCGCAAAAGCGCCATCTGTGTGCGCACGTTCTGTTCGCAGGACCAAACGTCGATTCATTTAACACTCTTGGAGAATTTCGCGCTCGTTCTTTTGGTGGGTCGGGGACGACGTACGGTGACGGTGGTGAATAAGGGGTTGCTGGGCATGCACCGGCTGGAATGGGAGGAATCCCGGTTCATCCACCTGTGATTTGCGTGGGATCTATTGGAAATGTACGGGTGTGAATTCCGACTGCAATGGGGATGATTGTTTCAATGGGAAGTTCGAGCGAACTCAACAAAAGCAGAATTATGTATTTCCTAGTGTATTTGTTAATCATGTCCCGCAGAGCTTAACATATTCATCTGAATTTCTGCATTTTCACACCATTTTTACAAGCTTGTCCGAGGAAACACCCCTTCATCATTTCGTCTGAATGGCTGTTATGGTAGAATTTCAGAACAAAAATGGTCTCAAACTATTAGGCTGAACACCGGGGTCAAATTCAAATCTGTTCGTCTGTATGTTCCCTTTCTTTCGAAGACTTAGAATTCTAAGTTTAGCTCGAAATTCAACAATTTTAGGTTATCATTTGCTCGGTAAAAAAATCATTAAATTGGTTGAATACCTTGAAATTGATATCGAATCTCGATTCGAACCGATGTCTGTTTCTGGAGATATTGGAAAAAACATATTTGAAAATTCGTTTCTAATCAGAAATTTTGAAATTATTTCCTTAAAATTTTGAGAAATACTTGTACTAGTTGTGAGATATTGACGTACAGTATAATGCAAAATTTCGTGATTATGGTATTGGTGTCGCTTTGGCAACTAAGTTGAACGAGCGCGTCAAAGCTCAAGACTCCCCTCCCCATCAGGGCTCTCCTACGATTTATTTCAAAGGGCATGGGATCTATTCTTGAATTTCAAACATAATATGTCCGATTTGAAATTTGTCGATGTAATTTGTCGCAACAATATTTCATCCCAATTAGTTTAAACCTTAAAGGGTGAATTATCAAATACCCAATAATATCAAATTTGTTCTTTAAAAGGGTACGCGGCCAAATTGGAGACATTTTCGAGTATTGTCCTGGTTATGGTTTTTTCAAATCGATACTCATGTCCTAGTTATGACCAAGGAGACGAAACTGGATATCAATGTCTGAATCTCAGTTTTCATGAGAAACTTGATGATGGAAACAATACAGGGGCTCCATAAGGAACTTTACATACTCCTACCATATTATACATAGTCTATCATCATTGTCAAGAAATGTCCACTTAGAAATGTCTCCTATCTTTTTATACCCATATACCGAGTGGTTCATTAATTCTGACCAACATTTCATTTGACTATAATATTTCTGGTACTCTGAATCAGAATTGAATGATTTTTTTCAGAATTCATAACACTTTATAGCATGTGTTGGATTATGTATACAGAATAATATAATTCTAGTGCCGTACTTCGGAAAATAAATTTTTATTTTTGATGTAAAACAACCACACTGTAGGCCACTTGCTGGATTTCGTTTGCATTCATTTATTTGAGCTGCATAATCAGACATAAAATCCATGCACAGAATTTTTTTCACACCTCCGAACTTTCAGACTGATTTACCGATTATGCTGCTAAAATGAATGTAAAAACAATTCCAGAAAGTGGCCTAACAGGGTGATCCCTCTCAACATCAGTACGGTCTTGGAAATTTGATATTCGGTATACATAACCGATAAGATTCATTCATTCATTCATCCCTTTAATGTGCTCGGTTTAAACTACGTACACAAATCATAGTTACACTTTTTTATTGCATACTTCTCATTCATAGTCAACTATAGACAATTTTTATTTTTAAGACACACGAACATATACCCCCACCCCAAACTTTACATGACATCCATGACCTCGCCGGGATTCGAACCCGGTACATTCAGCATCAAATTATATTTATCACCCACCTGTAACTGAATAAACTTCACCAAATAGGAATATATTTTATGGTATGGTATGGTTGGCAGGAGAAAGCAGAACAACCCTATTGGGTACCCAAGTAGAGGGTGGACAGATCAGAGAAGTGAATTTAGGTGAATAAATCTTATACACAATTTTTAACACAAGAACCTTATTCCTCGAACACACGGATGTGGAAAATTATTAAACAGAACCAGTTACACTCAAACTCATCTCTTGGGATTCATTCTGGAGTACAATATTTGTACACCCTTGTAGATTGTGTTGCAAAAAAAATATGCGGTGTTTTTTTTTAGAAACTCGCACTTTCACTTCTGAAATGTTTTATTGCAGTGAACTCACAGATTACGATGTTCTGGCTTCGTACAGTATATATAGTTTTGGGGTGCATTAGGATCGATCCTTTTCCAACTAAAGGAAAAAGATCATAGTAGGATGAAACCCATAGAAAAAGGGAAAGAATATAACTCAAGTATTTGGTGGTTTTTTCCATATTCTATGTCTTGCAGAAACCTGGTTGCAAGAAGGTGTCTATGATGGTGAAATATTTCCTTGTGACTATCATTTTTTTAGATGTGGCAGAAATCTTGCTGCCACTGGTATGTCAACATAATATCAATATTCGTTAGAACCGGAATTTTCTGCCTAGAGATTTGTGTTTTACTGTTTACTTTACAATGGTACAGAAGATATTACAATAAGAAAGTCGTGTTTGGCGCGGTTTGAGAAAATTATTATATAATTTTCGGGAGAGCACAAAAAAGATTCATAAAAATACTATCCAAGAGACCTCTGCAGTACTCATGTGATTAGTTGTTTCCGGAATTTAAAATGATGAGCCCACTTCTGTGGATATTCCCCAATTTTTTTATTTCTGAAGCGTAGAACAAACCAATGGTTATTTGTCTGCTCCGCAAAACAAAGTATTCATGAATATTTCTAATATTTGATTATGTTTTTTACTGTGTTCATATTGTAGTTTCAGTTTGTCCATTTTGCAATTGGACTGAGCTGCTACAGAAGCCTCAGATGAGTTTTGTGAGCCCTTTTGGATTTTGAGTTGTATTGTAGGCTGTGCATGAAAAGTTTGCTATCATCAATCCCTGAAAAACGTCACCAGTTAAATCATTTTTGTTCTCACAACACAAGGAATACATATAGTTCAATTTCTAGAGGATTCAGAGTTGTCTGGTAGAAAGTCAACTCTTCGGTTCTGTATAGAATAAGACAAATCCATAATGTAATTCCCACTTCTGTAGAAATTCCACATTTTTTTATTTTCCGAAGCGTAGAACAAACCAATGGTTATTTGTCTGCTTCGCAAAACAAAGTATTCATGAATATTTCTAATATTTGATTATGTTTTTTACTGTGTTCATATTATAGTTTCAGTTTGTCTATTTTGCAATTGGGCAGAGCTGCTACAGAAGCCTCAGATGAGTTTTGTGAGCCCTTTTGGATTTTGAGTTGTATTGTAGGCTGTGCATAAAAAGTTTGCTATCATCAATCCCTGAAAAACGTCATCGGCTAGATCATTTTTATTCTCACAACACAAGGAATACATATATATAGTTCAATTTCTAGAGGATTCAGAGTTGTCAGGTAGAAATTCAACTCTTCGGTTCTGTATAGAATAACACAAATCTATAATGTAATTCCCACTTCTGTGGAAATTCCACATGTTTTTATTTTCCGAAGCGTAGAACAAAAAAGCGTTGGTTGATTGACTGCTTCGCAAAACAAAGTACTGATGAATATTTCTAATATTTGACTATATTTTTTACTGTGTTCATATTACAGTTTCAGTTTGTCCATTTCGCAATTGGACAGAGCTGCTACAGAAGCCTCAGATGAGTTCTTTTGGATTTTGAATTGTACTGTAGGCATTTTGGGTGAACACACTCATTCTCATGAAGTACCGAATGGACAAACTGAATTTTCATCACGTTAATCGTGTAGCAAAATTTACAAGTTGCCATGCCATGCTCATTGTAAAGGATTTAAATTATTCTGATAGGTTAGCGCAGAAACAGATCTCTTTATACTCTTAAAATTCATCCCGTACCGAACGCTATATTTGAACATTGTTTTCACAATAAAAATTACAATTCATAGAGAAGCTATGTTGAAGACTTCTCTCCAAAGGTACCCAACTAGCAATTTCATATTTTATAACTGTTGCAGAAACGTTTTCAGACAAATGCTTATATAATATTTGTTTTCTCCGAAATGTTTCTAATGCGTTTAAAAAATAACTATAAATACAAAATTGGCACTTTTTATAAAACAATTTTGCGACCCTCGAGATTTTATAAAGCCTCTCGTGAAAGTTACAAGAAGAATATAAAGCAGCTTTTAAACTGTTTTATAGGAACTTCATAAGGTTTTTCACATGCCTGTTCTGAAATAAAAGAGTAATCTGGAATGTTATTTAAAAAATCGAAATACTTTTTAATCATTTCCTTCAGTTGCAAGAAACAAATCGGAATATGACAGTCGATGGGAAAATATTGAACGTTGCCTATCTTTACTCTTTAGCAGAAACCATTTTATTTATACGTTAATGCACTAAGAGTCATAGTTCCCGAAATGGGGAACGAAAATATTGATGCGAATTAAATTTCATTGTGAAATAAAGCATAATATTAGTATATCATAAACGCGCTTCCAATTTTCGAACGTTTTCCCTAAATAAATGAAAAAAACATTAAAATGCTTCCTGGCTCTTATAATTTTTTTTTCATCGAAATATGAACCAATGTTTGCGAAACATCCTTATCAGGTCAATTTTTTTCTTAGGTGATTCAAATATAAACACGGATGCAAATTTCAGTACTTTCAGAATTCGTCATTTTTATCATCATAAATACTGCCATCGTTATAATGGGGTCATCTTATAAAATAGTTTTGTATCTTTATAAAGCTTTCTGTAATGATTTAGCTACTATACAACTGCTATGAAACATATTTAACACTATCGCCTTGGTGACTAATGGAAACATACAGCTGCAGCTGATTTGATATAGAAAAAGTGTGGTTAGAATCAGAAGCACGCTCTGACTTCTCATCTATATAAATAAAAAAGGATCTATGGTCTATCGATATTTTGAACAAGCACTACGTTCAAAAGACTGCACCAAATTGGATAATTTTTTTTTTTGTTGTGTTCATCATTCTCAGGTCAAGGTTTGTATAACGGAATATTTCCGAAAAAAATGCACGGAAAAAAGAACGAAGCCTTCCTTTTTCCTCCAACCATAGAACTCTATTAAACGTAAGTATGAAGTATTCGACAAAGCGAGCAATCATACATAGATTACCTTGACACTTCGACGTTCGACACTTAGGTTGTTAGGTTACGGTTACTTCAATCTGCATTTATATAAACAAACCACCTGTGTTATTTGTTATTTTCAGTGGAACGTATTTCTTGAAAGTGTTTAATAGCATTGTGCTTGATATCAATCGTTGTGTTGTGTGTTTGTGTTACTCATTATCATTTATAAAAATGCCATCAATGAGGCGTCCAAATATTGGTCGGCGGACGCGTAACGCAAGACGACTTTCAAATCAGCGATTGGACAACAGAATGAGAGGCTCTCAAGCAAGATCTGTCTCAGCTTCCGATGAATCCATACTATCGATCTCAGGCGAGGTACAAGAAAATATAATATATGATATGATCCCACAGTCGATTATGCGGGCAATATAATTGCCACAACTGACAACGCCACCAGAACCTGTGAATTCGTTACTTTCAAGCCAAGAACCTCTATCAAAACATTTTTTGCAGAATATTCAGCATTACAATAGTGTGTTCCAAATGACATCTTTTGGTTCAAACATAATTGAGGAACGAGGTTCCAACCCAACTTTTAAGGTATTTCATTTTCTATATCAAACAAGCATATTACACATTGATTATAACATTACTTGCAAACATGAAAATTCTGTTAACACTCATTAACAAAACTTTTCAAATTTTTTTCACCGGATTCTAGAACAAATTCACCATCGTGCAGGATCATTGTTACCACCAGTTAATGGTGAATACAAGTTCCTCCAGATTTATTTCCTTAGAAATTCTGAGGATGAAATGAATCAACGTTGTGCCATCAATCGTGCAGCAAGACAAAAAATCATCGTGCAATTGCAATAACTTTTGCATGAACATAATCAATTGGTACAATTGTTCAAAACAGCCTTAGAAATAATGCCATCAAACATAACTTAGTGATCAGAGCAGATAAAAGGCCAGCAGGAGAACATGGAAGACGTTTCAATGCACCAACGTTAAATGAAGTTGCTATTGTGGTAGTTAGAGAAAATATGGAGTCTCGCGACATTGTTTTTCAACGACGTGATGGTGGCAACCTCAGACGTATCAGTGATCACTAATATTCTGCTGGGGTGAACCCAGCGACTGGTGAGTATTGATGAATTATATTATGGAAGAATATAGTAAGAATGCATTTCAATAAGATATCTTCAGAGAATAAGTTCCTTAGATTTGTGCACCATTTATTATTTTCTACTACGTTTTCGTAGCTTTTACCACCAGTTCGTCAGAGTAATATTGTTTCAAAAATTCTATGTTTCAATTCCTCATTAATGTTGATTATTCTCTTACAGGTCAGGAAACAAACAAGAAGGTCAGCTCGATGAATTTTTATGCATATCGTTGTTCCATCAATTCGCCGTTGATTTGTATGTCAAAATTGAAATGGAATGTCTAACATATATACGTTTGAATCAGAGAAAGTTGCGTTCAGAAGATTATATTCATTTGCGCGATGCCATGAACGCCGATAGAAATGGAAATAATGTCGGTCGACTTACTATTTTACCAGCAACATCTGTGGGAAGCCCCAGGCACATGCACGAATATGCGCAAGATGCTATGACTTAAGTGCTTCATTATGGTCGACCAAATTTGTTTATTATTTTCACGTGCAACCCAAAATGGTTCGAAGGGGTTGACTCATGCTCACATTCTCCTGTGGGTGGCTGAAAAAAGCAGACCCAATGTATTCGACTCAATCATCAGTGCAGAAATTCCTGATCCAGATGTAGATCCAGACCGTGTGGTGAACACAATCGTGAATCACCATGTATGATCGACAACAAATGCTCCAAGCGTTATCCATGTGCTTCATTGGAAGAGACAATAACAGGTAATGATGGTTACCCCCTGTACCGTCGTCTTTCTGTTGAAGATGGCGGTAGAACAATAGCGTTGAAAGTTAAGAATAAGGATGTTGTAGTCAACAACACCTGGGTTGTTCCATATTCGCCGCTGCTGTCAAAAACATTCAAGGCACATTGCAATGTTGAGTACTGTTATTCGGTAAAATCTATTAAATATGTTTGCAAGTACGTCACGAAAGGCAGCGACATGGCTGTTTTTGGTATTACAGCTCTAAATAGTAACGATGAGGTGTCACAATATCAGATGGGAAGATATGTTAGTAGTAATGAATCTATTTGGAGAATTTCTTCATTTGCCATACATGAACGTTTTCCCACTGTAGTTCATTTAGCCGTCCATTTAGAGAATAGACAACGAGTTTATTTCACCAGCCACAACGTTGACAAGCTTTTTTGAGACATGCATAAGAAATTCATTTGCAAGAACATTGCTTTACTCAGAAATGCAAAAATACTTCACATGGAATGCATCATCCAAAAAATTCCAAAGGCAAAAATGAGGACAGTCTGTACTGGGATACGTGAATGTATATTCAACCAATGCATTGGGGCGCATTTACACAATTCACCCGAGCAATGAAGAATGTTTTTACTTGCGTTTATTATTGCTGAATGTTCGTGGACCAACTTCCTTCGAATATTTGCGAACCATTGATGGTGGATAAGCGCAACAAATCGAGAAGCCTGTCAACGTTTACATTTATTAGAGAATGATACTTTAGGATCATACACTCTCTGATTCTGATATTTCTTCTACTTCATATCAAATACTGTCACTTTTTGCCATCATAATTTCAACATGCTATCCATCGAACCCCCATCATTTGTGGGACAAATACACAGACCATATGGCTGAAAACATTTTGCATCGAGTACGATCAACAACAGCAATTCCAGAACTAGAAATTAGTGCTGAGATACATAATGAGGTATTGATATCTTTAGAGGAATTGTGTACATAATTTGCAGCTGAAAGTTGGCTCTGAAATTATCATGTTACGCAACCTTAATCAGCCAAAATTGTGTAACGGAACTAGACTTTCTGTTAAAAGAGTTTTTACAAACTTGATAGAAGGTACTATTATCATAGGAAAGTTCAAAGGTGAGGATGTCCTTTAAATTGAAGTAGCACTCACCTTCACATATGTTTCATTTTTTTTGTAGATTCTTCAGGATTTTGAAAACATAATTATCACTCACACGTAAATATCTCAGAAATTCATATTTACCACGCACAAGTGCCTGGCACTTTTGTGGTCATTTTTGTGTTTGTTAAATTCACGGATTATTTGTGATTATCTGTCGTTATAATATTTTTGTTGTCCTTTGATTTTCTTAATAAACCTCATTATTATTATCACTATTATTATTATTCCGAGGATTCCACTAATGCCATCTAATTTTCCTAATGAATTTAAGCGTGTCCAGTTTCCAGTGCGACTTCCATTTGCAATGACAATAAATAAATCACAAAGTTAATCGTTACAAGTTTGTGGAATAAACCTTGAATTGACCATTTTTTTGCATGGTCAGTTGTATATCCCTACTCGAGAGTTGGTAATCCATCTGCTCTATTTGTTTTCTGGCAAGAAGGAAAAACCAAAAATATTGTACATAATAGGGCATTGCAATAAAGTATAATTTAGACATTTGGGTGTTTTTTTTACTGCAAAATATATTTTATCTTAGTGTTTTTCTTTAGTTACACCTCCCGTGCGAAGCCAGGCCGGACAACTAGTTTTCATATATTTCCCAAACTTCAGTGAATAGATATGTCTTACAAAATCAAGATTGAGTTCCAATTCCATTGAAAGAAATTCACGGAAACTTCAAACATGTTGATTCTTTGGTCGTAACCTCACTCAAAATTCGATACAGATGATATTTTATTATCGTCACGGCATTAATATTAATTAATGGTGACGAACCCAACTGCTGTTGGAAAAGTGTGGTTAGATTGATTAGAAGTACCACCCCTCATATTTTTTTCTCAACACTAGTGAGTGGATATGCTCGACGAAATCAAATACCAATAACTTTCAATTTCAGATATTCAAATAATCTTTTAAGGTGTTCATTATTTCGATATAACCTTACTCAAAATGCGATTCAGATGATATTTCATTATCGTCATGGAAAATAGAATAATAATAACAAACGCAGCTGTTACAGGAAAAGTGGGGTTAGAATTGTTTTTTCTCCATTAAGTGAGTGGACATGTCCAACGAAATCGGAAAGAAATTTCAATTTTATTCATTAATTTTAAAGATATCGAATATTAAATCAAAATGCTTTCCATATTCGATTCTCGTCATGGAATACAATACTATAATAAAATGTGCGATCACGAAAATATAAATTGTAAATGTAATTTCATACAAAGTAAATTTGAAACATTTTTTTAATGAATTTATACTGAAGGCAGGAATATCGTAGGAAAATGTTTTAAACCCACTGAAAAACAATTCAATTGTATAAATATTTATGTTTTATAAGTTAATTATAGATGCCTTAAGAAATAGTATAGAAACAGTTTTATAAGATATTTTATAATTCGGTCATATAAAAGTTTTCGTGATAAATTTATAAAATACTTGAGATGTCCACAACAGATTGAAATTTATTTAGCATCAATATAATGAATTGACAATCTAGAGAGTTCAATATAATAGTTATAAAATGAAAAAGTCGAGAATCATCAGAATTATACGACAACTTTGCTGATTGGGTAGTAAGCATCCGTGAATACTTTTCAAAATATCTGTGCCCGAAAACTCTCCTTCAGCAGAGAATATCAGGTAATGAGAACTACAATGAAACTCTAACTACCTTCTGATTTCATCCTGATGGTCTTTACACTCATCTCCTCGCACAGCTACAAAAAGCCCCGTTCACACGTTCGAATGACATGCCTGCTGGCAAAGGCATCCCGAACGGTGTAGTTTCCCGTGAGGAAATCAATCATCCACGTTCACTCATTCAGCTCAAAATGGCGTTTAAACACATTGTTTCAATAGCACCATGATCGCCGGAAATCGACATCCGCTATTGTTTCCGTTTTCGCAACTCGAATATTTCTCACATTGAATTTGTAAAATCAATGCCGGCAAAGATGCGGGGTATAACGAGGCAGCGAGATTGCTTTTAACGACAGCTTTTTCCGATATTGAGTTTCTACTTGTCACTCAGAGTTTGCAATCGGCAAAATTGGACGGCAAACTATTTTCGTCGTTACGAACACACCAAAGGACTGAAGTGTCGATGCTCATGTAGAAAAAACGTTGGGGTTAATTTCATTTTCGACGGGGTTGATTCAGTGATAAGTTCCCACCTTTTATGGATAATTTGTGTAGAGATAATCATTGTGATTGAATGTGTGTTTCTGTGAAACAGATGAAAAAATTACGAAAACTACTCCATGATCAGGCGAATCGCTAGAGGAGCCCATAAAGCTATCCTTAGAATATCTAGAAAAGATACAGGTAATGAGATAATCAAAAGTCGGTGAGCCTGGTCCTCTCTGAACAAGTACATCGCATCAGCGAACTGACCTAGTGTTGTTATGATTGAAAAAGCATGCTCCGAGAAGAACTTCAACTCAATGCTATGTAAAAAGGAAGAATTGGAAAAGGGATACACTACCCAAAACCATAACGCTAAATGGTATGTATACAGATGGTTCTGAAACCACTATGAGAGCCGGTGCTAGAGAATACGAACCAAGAACCAAGAGTATACTATCATTAGGCTCGCACTTGAGTGTTTTTCAGGAAAAAGTACTTGAAATCGAAAGATGCATAGACATGAGCCTGAAAACAAACTCTCAAGGGTGTAACATAATGATCTCTATCTCAATCTGCTATCAAAGCACTGAACTCCTTTTTAATTTATTCAAAGCTGATATGGAAGTGCCGAAGGAAAGTCAATGAAGTAGGCAAGAACAAAAAGGTCTCCTTAGTCTGGGTTCCTGGGCACTCAAGAATCAAAGGGCTAAAACACTAAATCTAAAAAAGGATATAAAACGCAATATACTCTCCAAGAACCCTTCTGTAGTATAGGCAAATGCACCTATAAAAAAGAATTTCTGGAGAAGTAACAAAATGAAAGATGAGCTCTCCGAAAAAACCATCCAGGAATGAATCATTCCAAACATTTCCTTCGGAACTTCAAAACTAATAGGTCCAAAGATCATTTGGATTTCAGTAAGAACAAGTTATGCCTCCTCACTGGCTTCCTCACAAGATACTGTCGCCTAGGGAAGTATAGGATGACAATGGGATTATCGGGAATAACGAGTGCAGATTTTGTGGAGAAGATGAGGAAACTCCTGTTCGCCGTTGCCATTGCAATCCTGCGCAAAGAATGTTTTGGATAGGAGAAGGATTGAGGGAGTGAGAACTCAGCTCCCTTGAAGCCCTCACATATATTGGAGTTTATTAGAGCTCCTGAGCTCGATGGTGTGCAGTAGGTAATGCAGTGCGAAAACAGTTCTGACTGAAGGCACAATAGACCTTGAGATCGCAGTGAAATGCAACATCCTACGGAACTGAACTTAACTGAACAAGGCGAATCTTATTTTGAATGTCAACGAGTTCTAACTTCTTATTTAAGCTCTAGATCTTCCATTCATTATCCAGACTACCAGAGGTCATTTTGTTAACGGTCAAAAAATATCTACGGGAATCAATATTTGTATAACGTAGAGAAGGAAGTTCATGGATGAGACCGAACCGAAAGGGTTCTGGTACTAATGCTTTGTTGGATGATAGCTTCTATGGGTAAATATTGCACTAGTGCCATCACGGGAAGACTCGGATTTGCGAAGGGTGGGAGAAGCTATAGCAATCTGCCAATTCCCAGCAAACACTAAAACGCAGCAAGAGTACAAAAACTGTACAGCGTTGCTGCACTTGAAGTGCAGCGATGGTGGTACAGTAACTGTATCGAAACGGACCGTATATGTCCCGCGGAATTGCATTGAATCTGTACAGCGCGAACTGCGTTCGAAGTACAGCCACTATACAGCTGTGCAGGAGCTTTGCCACTTTGTAATGCAGTTTGCACCTAGTAATAATGCACCAACTGTGCTACTTCGATATAAAGTTTCTAAGCAGCAATAATGCAGCAGAAGCTTGGCTGTATAAGACTCACTCCCGAATAAATAATTATTTTTTAAGAGATTGAATTGAAACCCTGCACATTGATACTAAATTATTTACCATCGATAAATGTAAAAAAGTGAGTATAGTCCTTCCAGTTTATTCGGAGATTGCCAAATAAGTTTTGATTTTCTTATATGATGTGATATTTATATTTTTTTATATTCGAATTCTATGCCTTACGGTAGAAAAATTACTACAATTCTTTCTGTATCTAGATATTGATTACTAGACAGAAAAATATTTAAATTATTTAATTTTTCACATTTCACCAAAAATTCAACATGGAATTCGAATATACATATGTATAAGAATGTACACAATATTATCTGAAAAATCGTACGGCCATTTCAGGTTAGACCAAAAGACACAATCTGTAGTATGTAAGTCCTGAATTTCAGTGCGATTACTTGAAAAATATAGGTTTTTCGGAGGTAAGCCGGATTCCTGAAACATACTGGTTGTCTTAGGAATCGGGTTAACCTAGTTTATGTTGAGCATATAACGTAAAGTGATTCATAGCATATTCAACATAAAAAAAATATTGCACTAGGAACATGACTTCAATGGAAAAAATTTGAATTTACACGAATACCGGTCATATCAAATATTATACATGATATAATATATTATTGGGTGACTCTCTCTCGTTCCTTTCTAAGTCTTCTAAAATAAGTATAGATACATATTTCTCAATCATACCATGATGATTGTTTCAATATCGGTTGGTGAATCATTTTTGCTCTGTTTGTTCTTTCGTACAGCAACTTGAAGTGGAGAAAAATGAGTTAATACACAAAAAAAGGTTAACCTTGTGTGAATATAATACCTAAAATTCCTTCATTGAGGTTTATGTACTTCGAAATTCTGTTTTCTGTTGACCCTGTCCAGTTCAGGTAGAGACTCAGATGTTTTCTTCTATTGTCTATTTATTTCAGTTCCAAAAGAAT
Source organism: Myrrha octodecimguttata (assembly GCA_958510865.1). Taxonomy (NCBI): domain Eukaryota; kingdom Metazoa; phylum Arthropoda; class Insecta; order Coleoptera; family Coccinellidae; genus Myrrha; species Myrrha octodecimguttata. The sequence continues at coordinate 40,834,241 of OY294057.1, forward strand.
CGGTATCATCTAAATATTTATTTTAGCCACTCAGATCAGTCTTATTTGCCTCATTTCGTTTTTTCGGGAATTGATCATGTCGAAACGTAAGTTTTTCACACTTGCACCCAATCAACTCGAAACAAACAGTCAGTTCAAATAGCGCGATTCACATAGAAGCAAAAACGAAGTCACTACACAACAAACAAATTTCCGTTACAAAACAGCATGGCCGACGACGACGATCGACAACGCTTCTCTAATGTACCTGCTATCGGCACAGGCAACGATGGCTGACTATTAGAACGAAATATAGCATCAAAGACTGAGACAGCATTGTCTCATACAGCATTTCGATTTTGTTGCACAAAAGCTGTACAGCAGCTCCATTTAAAATACTGCATTTTTAGGACAGCAGTATCACCAATGCAGAGACTGTGCAGTTTTAATACAACATTTTATGTACTGCATTCCGGTGGCACTTGAGATGCAGAAACTGTACAATTGCTGTATGTTGTGTTTGTTGGGTTGGCAGACTCAGCTCGCGGAAAAGACGAATGGATGAACCTCATACACATACATATCTCGCAAGGATTCTGCATCTGAATTTTAATGGCGTTAGTTGAATTTTATTCAAGAAAGCTACCATTTAATTCGTTTAGGGTGAGTTGCACTGATAATAGGTAAATTTCTGGAAGCTTATGCAGTCAGCAAACTGTTTGGACTCTCTATAGATGTTTTGGGTTGTAGTTTGGATTGTCAGCTCAATTTGTAGGTTTGATTCTCATGAACGGGAGCATTCCACTCAAAAAATTCGTAAACTTACTTTTTTGGAAATCATATTCTCCCAATAAATACAGAATTAGTGTCGATCGTGCTGAAATATGGAATTTGATTGTTGAGTGATGGCTTGTATACAAATCTGACATGCACCTTAGGTTACAATTTGAGTTTTCAAGTCGCTTTATTCAACAATTTCCATATAGAGGAAATGGGCATTCATTGATTTCGAGTGGGGGTAAATCTGAAATGATAGGGCGCATTTAAAATGATTTTTCATGTGTTTTTTATAGGTTTTAACTCCCACATCTGAAAAACAAACTATTGAAAATTAAATAGAAACTGTTATTCATACAAATCGTCCCTGCAGATTACGCATTCCGTAAGGACCCAGAAAACACCATGCAATTGCCGCCATAATACTCCCAAAACTAGAGGCCTAATAATAAATTACCCACACTTGAATGCAAACAGTTCGAATCCACAGATTTCCAGAGATGATTTTCGTACTGTCCGCATCTTTTCTGTGAAGCATTTCTTTTATGGTAAAATTCCTCCAATCGAAAAATTCAGCCATGTATTAAGTTGATCTGTTTCTGAACGAAAATTTATTTTCAACATCCATTTATAGAGGTATATAATATTTTGATGATCAAGAAAATTCAAACTTTGTGTGAAAGAATTACGATATTGCTCCGGGAAATCAGGTTTTCCTTCAGAAGCAAGAGTGGATGAAGTTGAGTAATGGATAAAAATGGAAGGCTTGGAGCCGATAGAACCTAAGTTCAGACAGTTGAGCTTCAGGCGTTCCTGAGTTTGCAGCTGAACAGTGGCGTCCAATGCGAAGCTAAAATTAAGAACCAGATTGATATCTTCAAGTATTCGTATTTTGGATTCCACGGTTTGGATATCTTGTAAAATTATTTGTTCTGGAATCACACGTGGTGAATTCAGTTTCAATATTCATGTCATTACGACGTTGAGGTATTGTGCACAAATTTCTTCCAAAATTCTATGGAAGTAATACCTATGTACCGATTCAAAAAATGAATTCTTTCGTTATATATACATTGTAGTATAGTCTTACTCAAGTTTTCGGAATTCGTGAAAAATGAAAGCTAAATTTTAAGTTTAAGGAAATAAAATTTTCAGGTTTTTTCTGAGAAAAAGGTGAATTAATTTAATCTGGAATTTATGCAATGAATTTTTTCGATAGAGGAAATGGATATTGACCTAAGTACTGAATGAAAGAAGAAATGAAAAAATTCGGTGGTCAAGTGTTCTGAATTTTGAAAAACGAAAGCTAAATTTTAGGTTTTATGAAATGAAAAATGTTCACGTTTTTCTTAAAAACGCAAAAGTAAATAAATCTTATTCAGAATATATGCGGTGGATATAGATCTATGTACTGAATGGAGACGGGCTCTCTCAAAACTATGCATACTTACTTTGCCATCCTGAATTGTGTGTTACCTACATTGGAGAGTGCTTATTCTAAAGTAGAGTTGAGTAATTTTTTTATTGCGTAAGAAGAAGGACGTAGATGTTGTTGACGGGATGCCAAAGCACGCCGACTATTGTAACTGATTTTTGGATAGAAATTAGCATTTAACCTTCATATCCCCTCCCTTCTCTCTCTCTCTCTTCCAATCACTTGCTGAGTTTGACTAGTTTGAGACCGTAATCAGTGGATGAGGCTACCTAGAATTTAGTTCAGTTGGAATTGTGGAGTATGATCGTTCGTTTACCCAAAATCGTGTCCTTTAGACTATCAACCTTGAGCTACTCACGCCAAAAATTTATGACCTTTCATTAGAAGAATGATAGTCGTCAATAGCTGTATGGGATTATTGTGTCCCTACGCTGCACATTTTCCAGGAGTAGGAGTCTTTTAACTAAGAAAGTATACCAGATGGGACAGAGATAATCTAGAAGTAGTCCAACATTTATTGAGTACACCTTTTTAGCAGATTCTACAGAGCACCGAGATAAATTTCTCTGAATATGATATGAAGTAAAGGCCCGCTAAACAGAAGCAAACCATAGCAGACCATGCCGGACTGTAAACTAAAGATCACAGTTATACTGATTCTATCTTCACTCTCAGTGAGATATCGACTCTAAGTATTGTTTTTGAACACTCAACATGTGTAGGGTATGTTTGGACCTGAATTACGATGGCCAAATGCCGCAACTATACCCATTCAAAATTATATTTCCGCAATTTTCCAAAAATACAGTTTGGATCAAATTGATTTCTAGTACTTGATTGTACTTCAGTTGATACAAAATTTTATGAGGACCATATAAGTAATGAAAAAATCGCCTAATCTTTCCATCAGAAGGTGAAGTTGCTATGGGACTAGGTCAACGTCTGGAATAATGACTGCTTGGGCAAATAATTTGAATCAAACGATCATCACGAAATATTACAACTTGTGTATCCGCATTTTCCAACAAACTTCCGAGTTTGAGCATGAATGGATAATTTTTTTTCGATATAAAAAAAACTCTTGAATTTACAAACTTTGCGACACCAACAACATTCTGCGAGTAGTTACGCGGCAGTATGCTTCGTACCAACAACCAATCTCCCAACCAATCGCTCAAACACTTACTGAGATTTTGTGAATGTTACGGCCAAAATCGATTTTTACACCGGATTCATAATCGATGAGCCCAATCTAGTCCTTTCAGTCCATTCTCGACACAAAATTCGAGAATTGGTTGCGAGAGAAAAAAAGAATTCAATTTAGTTGTTATCCTTATTTCCATTCGAATTTTCGTGATCAATGAAATGTAAAGAATTGGATTTAATAAAACATCATGGGAATGGATAAAGTACAAGCTTTCAATTAAAAACTTCGTTTCGTGATTCAAAAAGTGATATTTAATTCAGATGACAATGATTCGAATATTTCGTGTATTCAAAACAGTAAGTTTTTTCTATTATTAATGAAACATGATTTCTGCTGAATGTCCGCCACTATCACGGTTATAGATGTCAATTTCTTCATCCTTTGCTTACCTATCGACGAAATAGTGGGTCTGCTTCGTTAATCTTTGCACGAATTTTGGGTTTCAGGGCTGTTGTCAGTTCGATTAGCTCCTCTTAGATTCTACCTTCAAAATAATTCCATATAAAATAATCCCACGGAGTTACATCGCATTATCGAGCTGGCCATTTAACGGCGCCGTTTCGCTTCGTGGTCTATCGACTATCTCTTTCTTGAAATCCTTAGAGATTTTCAGCACAGGTTTCATAACATTTTCACTTTATTACAGTCAGTGGTTCTCGTGTCTTGCTGTATAGCTGAATTCTACATGTATGTAGTGAAGTATTTTCATTCAGTTTGAAACTTATGAGCTGTCATAATCTCGAATGACTCATAGGACACATCATTCTATGAGAGTTGCCATGAAGAAGAATGACAAGTATGACATAAACGTGACAATCACAGCAGAGCATCTTTGAAGACTGCACAGTAGAAATCCATCTGAAACAAATTATTCGATTTTGAAAAGTATCGATGTAAACCTCCTGGATGGCTTCGCCCTAGTCTTCCACCGTGACCTGTTCTGTTCTCTTCCATTCACTTCAATGTATTTGTTTTTTTTTTATTTGTGCCGAGGGTTCGTTACGGATAATATGAATTAGTTTTTTTTAGTTCCTAAAGGGTGTTATTCTTAGGGGTATATAACTTCAAGATGGCAACACTGTTTTAAGTGGCTGCCATTCTGTCAGCTGTCAAGTGATTTGTCTTTAGTTTGCTCTGACATTTCGACATGAATAGACTGACGCCTGAAAAACGCTTCGGTATTTCGCAAATTTATTTCGAAAATAATGGTTCTTTTCGAAATACTTATCGCGCTCTTCGTCCATTTTACGGTCAACATAATCGTCCATCAGAGCAATTAATTCGACTAACTTTGGTCCGTTTCCGCACCACGTTTCCTCTAACTGATAATACGCATCCACAGAGACGTCGTATAGTGAAAACAGAAGAAGCAATTGCTGCTGTAAAGCGTTGCGTAGAGAAACCCTCGAATCAGAACGTTACAGTCAATGGTGACCGCTTTAGAGCCATGATTACTGACTTTTTCGTTGCTCAATTATAAATATATATATATATATATATATAAAATAACCGCATAATTTTTCTTAGCGGGCTCGTGAATTGGCCTCCAAGATCGTGATATTTAAGGCCGCTAGACTATTTTTTGTGGAGATATGTGAAGTAGCTAGTCTATGTCGATAAGCCCGAAACGATCGACACTTGGAGGACAACATTCACACATTGGACCTCCAGATTCGATTACGTCTGAGCTAGCCCTGGCGGTCATATGCCAGAAATTATATTTGAATTAAAATGCCAAAAGATTTATCAGTAGTACCCCTAGGGCCTTGATAGTACCAAGATAATTTCGTAATAGAGAATGCTGAAAGTGTGTTGCTTGATAATAGCCCGAAGCTAAAGGCTGAGGGCTATTATGCTTAAGCAACACGCTTGAAGGATTCTCTATGACCAAATTGCGAGGATTTATCAAGCCCTGTGGGGTAGTCGATAAGTTAATTTTTTACTTTGTGGATTTCAAAAAATTGATTGTCAATCTGACGTTCAATTCAAACTTGATGATTCTCTCTGTCGAAAACACCTAAGGGCCGTATTTATAATTGCTCCTTGAGGCTTCCTTAACTGAAGGCCTCCTTGTAATTGCTTTTCTATGTTTCTATGCAAACAAACTTGTATTTGTCTCCATAGAAAAGCAAATTCAAGGCGGCCTTCAGTAAGGAAGCCTCAAGGAACAACTATAAATACGGCCCTAAAAGGCGTATAACTCTATCCAATCTCTAGGGCCCGGTATGCCGGGTGCCCGGTTTGCCGGGTAGGGTGTCGCTTATTACACTACCCTAGATACCGGTCTGATTTTCTGTCATCTGAACGTCAACGTAGGGACATATATAAATATCCAATCGTTATGTCCTCGAAATTATCGAAAAGACAAAAAGTTGCATTAGTAGTGAGTTTGGCGGTCAGTACCTCGGAATCCTCCAAACGGAAGGAGAGGAGAATATGGGTGAAAAGATATTTGGTCCTCGGAGAAGAATTCTCAAATATGCAAATACTTCGTTGTTTAGACCAAACAGATTCACGGAACTACTTGAGACTAGGAACAGACCAGTTTGAAGAGTTACTTAACATATTAGCTTCGTTAATAAAAAAAGATGATACAATGTCAAGAGAAAGCTTAAGTCCACAAGAAAGACAGGTTGTCACATTGAGATTTCTATCCACTGGAGACTCTTATCAAGATTTGAGATTTAGTCCTTTGATATCTCAACCTCTCTTATAAAACATTATAACCTTGACTGTTGCCGTTTCATCGAAGTTTTTATATATTTTCTTAGATTTCTAAGAGCACCTTATAGCCATAATTTCTCAAGTCTTTATTGACATAGTCTTTGTGGTCTTTCTTCCACAGATACGACATTTCCCTGTAGATTTCCATTATATTAAGTAAGATTGCTTTTTCTCTTGCGCACGACATCTCACAGAATAACGCATTTAGGCTCATGACACGGTTATGTGTATTTACGCTCTCTGCGTTGCTATGCGACTGAGCTCCCTAACTCCCTAGCGCTTATTACACTGCACGGTATGCCGGGTCCGGCAGATTGGGTCTACTCAATCGCCCTAGATCAGGAACCTAGCTGCCGGTTCCTTATTACACTACCCGGTCCCTGCCTGCCGGGCCCTGGAGATTGGATAGAGTAATAGGCCTTTAACTGAGAACACCACATGTAGGGTATAATCGCTGTAATCCATAGGTGATTGGATGAAATTTGACACATGACTCAAAATTAAGTGATTCGATTGGTTACTATAGTAAGTAAAAAGTTGTCTTTTGAATAAAGTCAACTTCATGTCAATTTTAAAATTCATCCCTGTTTTATTACATTTCAAAGATCTATACCTCCCCTCACATACCCACTTTATAAAACTCACTGAAAGATTTTTTGGCGCGGCGGAACTGAACTGTCAGACAATTTTGTTGGCACACTATGTACCGAGCCTTTCTCAAATTCATCGAACCAATGTTCCAGCCTTTTCATATTGGAATTTTATTTTTTCGATATGATGTCTTAGTGAAATTGTCGAAACTGTCATGTAGTTCATACGAACTCGAAGGTTCATAACTCTCATATTATGTTAAACTTTCAAACATAATGAAATTAAAATTAGAATTATTTTGGAGTAATCGTTCTGTTTTCCTACTATAATCTCTAATTCCTACGCCCGTGGTCTTCTTAGACGTAAGTTAGATTGCAGCGCAATCTCCTACAGCAGAGTCGTAGCTGGAAAATTGGTTTAGTTTCCGTGCATTTTATTTATTTGTGCGATAGTTGGAGTGGATGTCTAATAGGTCTAATCCGGATGACCCGAGGAGTTCAGTAATTTTAAGTTATTTTTCTAGTAGATTGCCCCTTTTTCCTACTGAATAAAGTACTCGATTGTTACGGTGGAGTTTTCATCAGAAGGAAATGAGGATTTCATCCTACGATGAGGTTTGCCGTTCCATAAAGTTCTCTTTACCAGTGTTCCATAAAAAGCAATTTCCGACTTTGTACGTTCTGGAAGTTGGTTGTTTTCATAGGTTTTCTGTACGTTGTCGTTGAAAATTTAATCGATGTTATTCCCTATAGCTCAACGATCATATAAGCTCAGTATCGAATGATTTATGAACCAGAGTAATAACAATAACCTAATTCACCCATGATGGTACCAGAAATTAATCTTTTTCTAGAAATGAATGATGCACTATTTCCGCCCATTCCAAAGGAAATGTTGTATTTCGTACTCTATCATCATATAATGGTGGCACATTGAAAAAGGGACAATGTAATTTTTCTGATGTGAATTCGTCACGAAAAATTCTAAAATTTTTGCGTGAGAAGTACACTAAAAAGTGTTGAATATAAAGTTCTCAATCTAACACAGATTACAAAATTCTAGAAAAGCACCGACGTGAAGTCAGCAACTCTTGCGCGCATGTTCAAATTCGTTGCCAAATCAATTATCTCTTCACGTATTGACCTCGCACCTTTACTTCCCGATGGAAAGATTCGGTGATTTTTTGATAGGTCTCTTGCACGTAACACGAATTATCACATTTTATGTTTTACTCATTCTATATCAACACAAAATCATAATGTATGCTATCACACGCTTCAACCATTCTCGAATTTTGAATTATTCGGTATTGAAAATGGTCAAATCGAGACTCAATGTCGAAGCGGAAAAAACGCATCAGATCGCCTTTTATTTCACTCGATATTGCAAGATTCGCCGATCTATACAGCCGACGCGGTCAATTTGCTTGCTAGAGAGAAAAGTACACGAGAAGAGAGAGAGAGTGGATATATCCCCGTATGTCACTGAGGGTGCGAAGTTTCGTCCGTTCAAACAACCAATATGTGAAGCAAAATTTAAAACATCGTTTTCTCGTTGGAAATTAAAATTTTTGACGGCGGTGAAAGTTTTTCAGTAGTCTTACGGTTAGAATATTTGATTTCAATGATAAAAAAATCATCCAATAGATCTATTATATTATCCTGAGTGTGCTGAATTTCATTTCGATCTAATCTATGTTCTTGGAAATATTGGGAAAATAAATATTTGAAGATGAACAGTAGGATTGTACCTCACTGACCAAATTTGAATTCGTGAATGGGTAAAATCCATATCATAATCAGTGATTCCATAGATATACACATTCAAAATGTTATCCCCCAAATATTTTCATGAATTCAAATGAGAACGAATTAAAATCTAGTAGTTGATTCAAAAATCTAGAAAAGCACTGACGTGAGGTCAGGAGCTATTATGCGCTTGTTTGAATTCTTTCCCGAAGAAGTCACCTGCTTATTGATCCTTCCAAACGCAGTTTCACTTTCTAATAGACTATGATTTGGAGATCTCCTATCCTATATAGTCCTACGAACTTCTGCATGAACCTCCAAGCTATCATTACTCAATCAATTGATGGATTTAAATTCGATCCGATCCGTATTTTTGGAAATATTTCAATGTGTAGAATCATTTGGCAGATTTTCCCATTCACGATCGCAGCCATCGTATTTGAGTCCCAAATCAATGAACCTATAAGATTTAATTTTTCCATCAAGTACTGGATTTAGATTGGATCTACTCTATCTACGAAATCATTGGGCGGATCTAACCCATTCACCTTCTCTACAAACATCGAGTCTCCAAGTGATTTTTCTAAGAAGTTGATTTGTTTGCGACCGGTCTAACCACTGATAGTCAACACAATATCTGGAAGAATATGCCGATAGACTAGATAATTGTTGAGCACGTTGAGCTTTATTTCGATAGCCGAATTCGCAAATTGCTGAAATCCACCCAATGATTCCCCAGTTATACCCATTCCAAAAATGAAGATCGGATTGCATTGTTACTGATGATCATTAACTGAAAAAAAAAAGTTTGAAGGCTCATGAAGAATTTCGTGAGGACCATAAGCTTAGTTGTTCGCAAAATATGAATTCTTTGAAAATATTTCTCTTCAAGTTGTTATTTTATAAAACGGTTATCACTCAATTTCGCACATCAGCAGTTTCCAACTAGTTACTCAGTTTCATTGTGATCGGATCAGTATTATTCAAGTTGGTCCATAAATGAGAGCGATAACATGATAAGATCCAAACGCGCCTTCTACTTTACCACTTGCCTTGAGAGTACCCTTCTTATTAACGCCTCGTGCAGGGGACGCTAGCGCTCACGCTGCACTTCGTAGATCTTCTTAAGATCTTGTAAGACTTGTCTACGTCTTTCTGAGTCTCTGGCACTATAGAAAATTCTTACTCTAGAGCTCAGTCGATGTCTGATCATGTAGCGGTCGAATTCGTATCAAAATTAAAGAAATTCTGGGAATTTATTGAACGACCAAACGGAACTGTCAAATTCACCATTTTCAAACCTATTCATCTAGGGGCCCGGTTGGTTTTTCTATGATTGACCCGTTGGGAACATCTCTGTACCTGTATTGGTTCATGTAGAATTGTAACACACTTTTTGAGACAGTTGCAACTCAGCATCTGATGAAACTACAATGTAGTGAAACGCGTCATGTGTTTAAGATAAAGTAGAAATCAACCACAATTGTGACTTTTATTTGAGTTTTAATGATTATGGACCAAATATTAATGCTGAAGAAAGAAAAGTTACCATTGTAAATTATGTGAATGATGTCAATAAACTTATCATTGAAAAGTTACTAATGGAGCTGAAACAGCTATGCGACAGGGTTCAAGAGACAAGTAACACATCGTTCGAGAGCAATCATCTGATTATCAATCAGGAAACACTTAATTAATACTCTTCACACCAATTAACTCAAAAGAATCGGGGAAATAGATGATATATCTAAAAATCAATAAAATTTATCCTTTCAGATTCCATCAAATTCTTGGGCATTTTATTGATAAACACCTAAACTGGAAAGAACATGTAAACAGTCTATGCGACCAAGTAACAACATCTATATATGGTTTCAGAATTATATCAAACTATATCAGAAACAATTATCTGAAGACAATATACCATGCAAGGGAATGTGTTTCCTTCATTAGAAACAATCCAGTGCTTTCCCAAAAATATGAATACAGGAAGAACTTTTATGAGACACGAAGTCGAGACTAACTTTATCCCAAACACAATCTAACAACGTCCCAAAGACTAACAGAATACAGACACCTTAAATTATATAATTCTTAACCATTATATATAAGCATCATGGAAGATAAGAATGTTTTCAGGAAAAACCTTTTTAAGTTTCTTTTAGATTTAAAGCCATACACTCTAGAGGAATTTCTGAGTCATCGTTAATCTGTTAATTCATATTTGTCCTTGTCACTGTATATTTCAATGGATATGATTCGAATTAAAGTACCATTATTATTATTGAGAAAATGCGGAAATTCCACTTCGTTAGTTCCAGCTAATCTGGTAGCCATAAGAAGGAAACAAAAATCCACTCGAAAATAGAAAAATTATAATCCAATCATACCAAAACCTTCGAACCCCATCTAGGACGACTCATGATCATTCATGTAAGTTTCCCAAAAAAATCGAAACGTCCGATTTTCTCGCTTGGACGCAAATTGAAGCCTTCAAATCATTCCGAACTCAGTCTATCTCAGCGTGGAACTTCTCGTGGATGGCAACCTTATCCCAAGAACGATTCGTTTCTCCTCGACGAAAGTTTTCATACGGGGGTAGGCACAGGAAATCATGTCTGAAATCATCTTCTTTTAACGAGAAATATAATTTCAACGAGTCCATTTGTATTTCAATATAACTTTTCTTTAAAGTTTAATATTTGTCTCGAAGTTTGCGTTGGACTTATTCGACTAACGGTTCGAGCTTTTGTTCGAGTTTGTGAATTGAAAAGTTTTTATTTCTCACGCTTCATTTAAGTGGGGCGCGAGTTCTCTCCTGACATTTGAACTGATCGATCTGAGTAGACTAGCAGTGATTCTCAATTTCGCTAGAACTATTTTTATATTCGTTTCTTTATTTCTACTCGACTTTGCACGAACCTGTAGTTGAGATGTTCAGATACTGATATGAAGATTGGTGGCCTTAGAACATGGAATCATTATGAAATAAAGTTACTACGCAGACTTCACCAGACAGCTCATAACTGTATGATACTTCTCGTTGGATATACTCGAAAAGGCCACGAGTAGTTTTGGCAGTTGAGAGAGACTGAAGAACCAACAATAACCTAAAACGCATGGTTTACTATGCGAAAAAGCGATTTAGCTTTTGGTTTTGTATTAATTGGGATATTTGTGACTGAACTATTTACAATCATTAAAAATACAGATTTTTCTGTAATACCTTTTCATAATATCTTTCGATATCGATATCTTACGGTATATGTTTGTTGCCTTCAACGTAACACGTCTTGAATGACAAATTTAATTAAACTAAAAATAATTAAATTTGTCATTGAACACGTGATTCGTCGAAGGCAACAGAAATATATCATAAGATACCAATATCGAAAGATATTATGTAAAGGTAATAACTAAAGAAAAAAACATATTTTTAATGATTGTATTAATGAATTTCATCAAGTTAGCTCGTTTGAATTTAATATTTGAAATATTTACTATTATATGTGATATTTTATAACAGTAAGAGCTTCACTGAACATATGGAATTTTTCGAATAAAAACAATTTTTGCTAGTTGATGTCGTTTTTGCATGTTGCTGATTTAGTAAGGCAGAAAATACAATTTGAAACCTGAATTTTTTTCAAGTAAATTTGGATATTCAAGCTCAAACAATCAACAACAAATCGACGAAACTACCAATGAGTTGTTGAAGTATTTTCATGTGAATGTTACTATCTTGATGTGAAGAGGAGAACAAGTTATGCACTTTGAAAGAATCAGAACATTATATTGGTTCTGAAAGGGAAAATGATATTTTCTGAATGCATTCAATCTTCAACTACAGAATAAATGTTACTTTTTTTCTTGTCACTGCAAAATTGTCACTCAACCTCATACCGAAATCTCTTCCTATTCCATTTGCTCACGAATTTCATATGGTTTGATTCCACTCAAATGAATCACATAAGGCATTCACTACATTATAAGTTCGTTATAGATTCGATGAAAATCACAGCAATAGTATGCAGTATCATTACATCTGAAAAGGTATCAATGTAGCAAAAGTTATTATGTTCAAATCCGAAATTAATTAAAAACAACACATAGATTCATATGCATGTGTTTTCTGTATATGTTTATACTTCTACACATGAATTTGTTTAATTTCTTTTACTCTTCCTGTTTGTTTTCGTTTATTCAGTTATTTTTGGTAACTCATCATCTTTTTGCGCGCATGTTCTAGGGGAACAGCGTGCTATCGTTTTGTCCAAATGTCTGTAATTTTGGATGATTGAGCCGAAAATGGTCTCAATCGACTAGGTTGGACTCACTGATGACGAATCCGGTGTCAAAATCGATTCTGTCCGGCCGGCCGTAGACACGCTAACTGTCGACAGAAGCAAGCTAGCAACTTGAAACTTTTAGGATAGGTTGCGCATCAGAATGCCGCGGTTAAGTTCGTTAATGGGCCGAATCGGTCGGATAGTTTCGGAGTTATAGGCAGTTGAAGTTTTGACGTTATTTATTTTTTATTTCAGAAACTACTTGGGATATTAGATTCAAACTTGGCAGTTGGGTGTAGTATAACGACGCGCAACTTGGAGCCAAATTTCGTCAGGATCAGATTTTCAGTGAATTTTAAAAAAATTTTTTTTCGAAATTTTTTTCCAAAAAATTTTTTTTTCCGGAAACCATTTATCATATCCGAAAAAAAAATCCACCCACACTTTGAACTTCATATTTCACAGCAGTGTACCAAATTTCAGTTCGATACGATCATAAGTTTCGGAGATATCCGGAAAAAATGTGTCAAATTTCGAGATTTTCTTCTCGATATCGTTTATTTTTTCGGTATAACTCGTGAAATACTGATTCAGTCCTGATGAAATTTCACAGCTAGTTTTGAGAGGCTGAAAGACAACTTCATGCGAAATTTCGTGATAATCGTGTCATCAGAACAATTTGAAAAAAAAAGTTTCTATGATTTTTCTTATCATATCATCCTCATCAAATTCTGTATGAAATTTCGAACTGTTATTTTTCGATGAAGTACTGGATTTCAATTCGATCTGATCTGTATTTTTGGAAATATTGAAAAAATAAAATTTTGATTGGGTATATCTACGGAATCATTGGGTGGATTTTACCCATTCACGAATTCGGCCTTCGTAATTTAGGTCCAAACCTTCTCTACAAATATCGAGTTTCTAAGTTGTTTCTTTCGGAAGTTATTGTGTTTACGCAATCGGCCGTTTATACACAATGACTCATATCTGTCGATGAATCAACAAAAAGTTCCACCTTGATCTGAGCTTATCAACCAAAGCCTCTACACCAAAGAAGCGCAGTCCAAGGATTTCGGTCAGTTCATTTTTACGCGCTATTTCTGGGAAACAGCGTGTTATCATTTCGCCATGAAGTCTGTTATTTTCGAATTTTGAGTCGAAATTGGTCTTAAATGCCTAGGCTGGACTCACAGATGACGAATCCGTGGCAAATTTTATTCTCTCCGTCCAGCCGTGTGCGCCTTAACTTTCGAAGGAAAGTACCTAGAATCTTGACATTATCGGGTTAGGTTTGGAGCTTGAATTTCTCGGTTGAGTTCGTTAGCGGGAAAAATCAGCCGAACTGTTTCGGAGTTATATCTATATGAAATTTTTAGGTTAATTTCTCGATATCTCATGAAGTACTGACTGTATCGGATTGTAACTTTGTCATTAGTTCTTGAGTACCAAGTACAGATGCGATCACATCGAAAAACTTTGTAAATAGTTGTAAAATAACAACGCGCAACTTATTGCAAAGTTTCTCGGGAATACAATTGTTTGAACACCTTAAAAAATTGTTTTTCGAGAATCATCCACATCCATATCGAAAAAAATTTTTTTTTCTGAATTCACTGACCAGATTTCCTTGCAATTTGGCACAAACCTTGAGGTTAGTATTTCACAACAGTTATTCAAATGTCAATCTGATCAGGCTTTTATTACCGGAGATATTAGGTAAAAATTAAGTCAAACTGAAACTTGGGATATACCTTGAAGTTAGTATTTAAAAACAGTTCTTTAAATTTTGGTTCGACCCGATATTCATTTTCTGTAATCTGTTCTCAAGAAGAACAGAGATGCGATCAGATTTAAATCAGTTAAGGAATACCAACGCATGACTTAATGCTAAATTTGGTCAGGATCGTAGAGGTGAAAAAGTGTTCGAAAATTTGGTAAATATCTGTAAATATCTGAAAAATTTTTTACCGGAAACTATTCATCAGATTTCTATGAAATCGGCAAAAACCTGGAATAAATATTTTACAACAATGTTTCAAAGTTCAGTTTGATCCGATACCGATATTTATTTTCGAACATATTGGGGAAAAAATGTGTCAAATATCTTGGCTATTTCAAGTCAAAAACACTGAAATGATGAAATTTCGAATGGATATTTATATTATGCGGAATCATTGTATGATTTCTGTAACTTTCAACAACTAGGTCGGACTCACTGTTATCAAAATGAATTCTATCTGGCCGACCGTCTGGCCGATGACACGATAACCGTCGAACAGAGCAAGCTAGCGACTTGAAACTTTCAGGACAGGTTGCGTATCGAAATGTCGCAGTTAGGTTCGATAATGGGTTAAAACGGCCAAATTTTTTCGGAGTGTTAGTCGCTGGAACTTTCGAGATTATTTTCCTGATTTTTCAGGAACTATCACAGTGATTGAATTGAAACTTGACAGTTAGGTGGAGTATAACAACGCGCAACTTTCGAGGAACTTTCATTGATAATAATAATAATAATGATAATAATTTATTTCATTCGCTACATAAGGATATAGGAAAACGTCTAATAATTTCAATAACATATCAGTGTATATGACAGATACAACTATAGACAAAATTCAACAGACATCATGTGAAAATATCATAAGGAAACTTGGCAGCTAATTTGTAAATACTGATATTCAACCTTGTGCAGAATTTCGTGATGATCGTGTCATTAGAAAACTGAAAGAAAAAATTTATCCAATTATTGAATATTTTGCGTTTTTCTGATCATATTATCCTCATGAAATTCTTTATGAACCTTCAGGCTGTCATTTTTCGATGGAGTACTGAATTTCGATTCGATCAAATCTGTTTTTTCATAATATGTATTTCCAAAAATAAAGATTGGATCGAATTGAGAGCCAAAAACAACTTGAAGGCTCTTGCAGAATTTCGTGAAAATAATATGATTAGGGGATCACCAGTCTCTTTCTTATCCCCGAACAATTTTTTGAACAGGGTAGATGTGTCGTGCGATATATCGCTGAATAGTATTTTCCTTCTGAATGTGACATTTGTATTTTTTTTTAGATTGGAGCATTCTCTTAGGTATTCTACTTTTGAAATAAAAAGCACACAATTCACTTGGATCATAATATGATTACAAGTTTCAAAGTAATAATATGGGTTTGAAAAAATTGTTCAGAAAATTGAGATAAGTGTCCTGAATAGTTCAATCTAACCTACACTCAAAATGAGCTCGGCCAACATAAATCTCATTAATTATGTTCAAACATTTACTTCACATTTTGAAGCTTATCGGTGGTTATTCAGTTACATTTGTAAACAATTTGCTGGCATGATTCTTCCAAAGAGCCTTATCAGTGAAATTAATTTTTCATTTTAAGTGGCCCCAGAAGAAATCAAGAGGGAACAAATCTGAAAAACCTACTCATTATTCCAATTATGTCGGACATTTTTTGGTATGAACTTGAGTGACAATATATCATTTTCTATGGAGGTCTCGGCGGAGCTCTAGTAGAGTAGAAATGTATAATAATAACACTATCAAAAATTGTATTTCCATTTAATCGCAAGATATAAATAGTCGCAAAACTATTTACGCACGCTATAGAAGTTTTGTATGCGGTTATGTGAGCCATTATCTCTAAAATAACATTTTTTAAAAATTTTCATTTAATGATCATCATATTTCACAAATATAGAGTTTTTCGAGTAATCCACTCAGCTCTCTATCTGAACAAGAGTTTTATCAATTTATCTGAATATAATCTTTTTCCAGAAAAAAGGAAAAGATCTAGTCCAACGGATCAGGCAGAAACGAAAAAAGTAAAGGTACGCTCATAGTTCATAGTTGCTTTCATTTTTTTTTTGAGAACTTCTGAGCCTTTATCTTGCGAATGTCGATAATTTCAATCCATCTCGTTCACAGACCGAAGAAGGAGAGGATCAACAACATCAGCAGAAGTAGATCGTGATGGAGACGTACATATGAAAGTAGAAGAACCCGTTTCTGACGCTGATAGAGAAGTTGCAGCAATTATGTCGGCTGAGGTACAGAAAGAAGCAGAAAGTGAAAAAAGAATAGCAATAAATCAGACAAGGAATTTAATGATATTTATGCCACAAGGTGAGCGAAAACTTATCTTGTATAGTTATTCCGACGAAATTCCGCATATACGGAACACATTTTCGATAAATACGTACATACAATGCATAATTCCATTCAGTAGCTTTCTGATAGGAACCAAATATAAAATGAAGATCACCTGTTAACAAGCTAACGGCGGAATCATGCAACTGAAAAAAACTAAGAAGAAAACGATCATACATTTTTTGGTACATAATAATTCATAGTGATTATCTTGAACATCACTCACATAATCATCCTGTCCCTACATAAACTTCTATATTGTTCGATGGAATAAACATATATCTTTCCTACTGTTACCGCATATGATAAACTCAAAATAGAGCTGATAGCAAAGCCATTAATACATCATCAACAATAAATCGCCTAGAACACATTTCACAAGAGTTTTAAGTGAACTTCACCAAAAAGCCATCTGATGTTTTTTTTGCACAGAAAAGTTTGTTGTCACTACTAACAACATTATGTTTCCTAAAGGGGTTCCAAATGTTACCATTAGGGGGAAATCACAATGTGAGTTGATGAAGTCATTGCAAATATAACCAGAATAGGAAATTCGCAATGCGAGTTCCTGAAGTCATCACAATCTAGCAAGAAAAGAAGGACACAAGTAAAGGTCCTTGTTGGAGTAATATCATATATGTCATCCTGACATAATGCATGTCACAAGTTTTTCACTTTATTCCCGATATTTTATTAGATTTCTAGTTCGAAATGAACAATTATGGATCTATGGGAGATGATTCCCCAATAAAGGGCCCTGTAGCGTTCTTCGTTTATCTGAGGATCTGAAAATCATCGCTTGGAGGACTGAACCTGGTCGAAAGACCCTCTCGGTCATGAGCAAATGTAGGTAATATTATTTACTGCTTCCTTCTGGTTTTCTGTCCCTCTTTCTGTTTCAGAAATTATGTCAAGATATTTTGTCGAAATGAATTCAAGATGACGAAAAAATTATTTTCAAATGAAAAAGATGTTCTATATAAACAAATTACTACACTTATGCGGGGAGACAGAATATTTCCTGAGATTTTATCTGTGCTCTTGTATCATACGCAAATATGTATGGTACCCCGTTTACATTTCCTCTGCTAACACTGTGATATATCTTAGAATTGTAATGCTCGTTCTCAAAAGAATATATATATATATATATATAAGAATTTGTAAGTAACGGTCGTCGTATTTATGTAGATTGTAGGATAAGGGATGTCGACCTTGTATCAAAAGAATAAGATGTTAACTCTTTATTCACAGCCTAGCTTTCGAAACTTTCTGTTTCTTCTTCAGGGCAACTGTAATTACAAACAACAATATAAGTTTAATGTTAGAATGGACCGTATTTACTTACTGAATTACGAGGTTAAAATACACAAAAAAGGAACATGATCAGGTAAGTATTTGAAGAACAAAGCTCGTTCATTTATCAACTCTAAAGTAGCACTGATTCAATTATTTCCGTCACAGTTTCAAAATAAAATCGAACATTTTTAAAAACTTCCACACATACACACAATAAACAATGAGTTTAGTCTTCAACACGTCAAATTTTCCGACATCAAAACAACAGATTTACCGTAGTCTTCGATCTCCCCGATGGCAGCTGACAAGATGTTCACAATCATCCATCTACAGGACCGTCGAAAAATGGTGTGTGGGAGTACTCTAGCAAGTAGGAATATATAGGACTCAAGTTTTGTGTGTCCGTTTTTTGGTTTATCGAACTTCCCTGATTTTTAATATGAATCATTTCCAAAATGCATCGTTTTCTGTAGTTGTTGTTCATATCGAGAATTCTTACGTTTCCAAGGTCTGCAGTATGGGATAATTGATTCGCGTGGATAGATAATGCACATCTAGGGTTGTTCTTTTTTATATCACTTTTGTGCAGTGCCAATCTACTTTTAAGCCATTGAGATGTCTGACCAACATATGTTTGATTACAATCTGAACACTTTATTTCGTATACTACATTTGATTTTAGGTCATTTGGTATAGGGTCTTTTAATTTCGAATAAAGTTTCGAAACTTTTTTCTTCGATTGGGGTATAATCCTGATGGACTTCAGATCCAGGAAACATTTCTTTATTTTACCCGTTAGATGTCGTATGTTGGGAAGGCAGCGATATATAACTGGTTCATTGTTGTCCAAGACTCCCAGGTCAGTATCTCTTACTATAGTCTCTCTTTCGGATGACGAAAAAAGAAGCTTGCTCAGCATTGCTCTGGGGTACGAATTCTCTGATAAAAGTATAAATAATTTCCTCAGGTTGACATCCAGGAATACAGGATCGCATATTCGTTTTATTCGATTTTTTTGCTCCCTAATAAAATTCATCTTCGTGTTTATCGAGTGGTCAGATAGAAAGTGTATGAATCTACCCGATGCGGTTTCCTTTTTGTGCCAATCAAGTTTCACCTGGTTATCAATTCTGCAGACTCTGGTATCTAGGAATGGTACAGAGTGGTCATCATCCTCCATTTCGATAGTGAATTTGAGATGTTCATCGAAGTCATTAAATACTTCTAAAATTGTATTTATTCCTGATGATGGTAGGGATAAGATCAGATCATCTATGAATTTTTTTATAAAGGCTAGTCTAAAGGGTAATTTCGGTATACATTTTTTCAACAAGTAGTCCATCATATACAGGGACAAAATTGGGCTGAGTTTGGAACCCATACTACATCCAAAAAGCTGAAGGTAAAACTCTCCATCGAACATGAAATATCCCGAATCCAGAAGAAATGTTAATATTTGTTTGAACCTTTCTTGTGGTATTTTGCAGTGTGCCTTTATTTTATCCCAGCTTTCATCCAACGCAGCAAAAATGATTTCCCTGGAAATATTTCCAAATAAATTGATAACATCTAAGGAGATCAAAACATAATCTTCTGGTAGCTTGAAGTTGTTAATTTTAGTTGAAAAATCGAAGGAATCTTTTACATAGTAAATATTATCATCATCATAGGCGTCAGTCAGAATTTGGGCTATATACTCAGACAATTTACAAGTGGGACCTTGCACATCTGATACTATTGGCCGCATTGGGATATTCTCCTTGTGAATTTTTGGATTACCATACATTCTTGGGCTGGTTGAATTGTATGACTTCATTAGTTTGGCTTGATTAGTGGTAATTATTCCCTGATCTTCCAACGTGCTGATAATTTTGTTGGTTTTGGTTTGGATTGTAGATGTTGGATCCCTGGGTATTTTCTTGAAGTTCTCTGTGTTAACGATTTCGTACATCTTTGTGAAATAGTCAGATTTATTCATGAGTACTGTAACTGAACCTTTATCACTATCAAGTACCAACAGATGGTCGTTGGTTTTGAGGAAGTATTTTGTTTTATTGTATAATCTCTCTATATTTAAGTTACTGTTTCTGTTTCTATGTAGTTCATTGGTGATTATACTGGTGATTTTCGCTCTGAGAGGGTTCCTCTTGTCTTCGTCAACTACATCTAGTATGTTCTCCACATCCGCTATTAGGTCCTTTATCCTCATCTCCTTGGCGCTGACAGGTATGTTAAATTTTGAACCCAGTGATAGAATGATTTTGGCCTCGGGAGGTATCTCAGTTCCAGACAGATTCCTAAACCACTTTTTCTGCACTTTATAGTCGACACCAACAGATTTTTCTTGGAGGTTTCTCATTTTGTTTATGTTTTTTGTTTTGACCTGATGGAAAGTTCTATTGAACAATACCTGCTGACGTTTGATAAATTCTTGCAGAGTTACTGATGGTATTACATTTCTCAATTTCTCATGTATGTTCTTGTTCCTCTTGCTCACGTGTGCGATCTTTAACTGTGTGTGTTCGATTTCTAGAGAAAGCAGTCTTCTTGTCAGATTTGTGTTGAACCATATAGGAGCTGGAGTGAAAAATGTCCTTAGTCTGTTCGAGTTTCATAATGGAAGTAGATTCAATAGAAAAATTGAGAACTTCAACACAAATCTGACAAGAAGACTGCTTTCTCTAGAAATCGAACACACACAGTTAAAGATCGCACACATGAGCGAGAGGAACAAGAACATACATGAGAAATTGAGAAATGTAATACCATCAGTAACTCTGCAAGAATTTATCAAACGTCAGCAGGTATTGTTCAATAGAACTTTCCATCAGGTCAAAACAAAAAACATAAACAAAATGAGAAACCTCCAAGAAAAATCTGTTGGTGTCGACTATAAAGTGCAGAAAAAGTGGTTTAGGAATCTGTCTGGAACTGAGATACCTCCCGAGGCCAAAATCATTCTATCACTGGGTTCAAAATTTAACATACCTGTCAGCGCCAAGGAGGTGAGGATAAAGGACCTAATAGCGGATGTGGAGAACATACTAGATGTAGTTGACGAAGACAAGAGGAACCCTCTCAGAGCGAAAATCACCAGTATAATCACCAATGAACTACATAGAAACAGAAACAGTAACTTAAATATAGAGAGATTATACAATAAAACAAAATACTTCCTCAAAACCAACGACCATCTGTTGGTACTTGATAGTGATAAAGGTTCAGTTACAGTACTCATGAATAAATCTGACTATTTCACAAAGATGTACGAAATCGTTAACACAGAGAACTTCAAGAAAATACCCAGGGATCCAACATCTACAATCCAAACCAAAACCAACAAAATTATCAGCACGTTGGAAGATCAGGGAATAATTACCACTAATCAAGCCAAACTAATGAAGTCATACAATTCAACCAGCCCAAGAATGTATGGTAATCCAAAAATTCACAAGGAGAATATCCCAATGCGGCCAATAGTATCAGATGTGCAAGGTCCCACTTGTAAATTGTCTGAGTATATAGCCCAAATTCTGACTGACGCCTATGATGATGATAATATTTACTATGTAAAAGATTCCTTCGATTTTTCAACTAAAATTAACAACTTCAAGCTACCAGAAGATTATGTTTTGATCTCCTTAGATGTTATCAATTTATTTGGAAATATTTCCAGGGAAATCATTTTTGCTGCGTTGGATGAAAGCTGGGATAAAATAAAGGCACACTGCAAAATACCACAAGAAAGGTTCAAACAAATATTAACATTTCTTCTGGATTCGGGATATTTCATGTTCGATGGAGAGTTTTACCTTCAGCTTTTTGGATGTAGTATGGGTTCCAAACTCAGCCCAATTTTGTCCCTGTATGTGATGGACTACTTGTTGAAAAAATGTATACCGAAATTACCCTTTAGACTAGCCTTTATAAAAAAATTCATAGATGATCTGATCTTATCCCTACCATCATCAGGAATAAATACAATTTTAGAAGTATTTAATGACTTCGATGAACATCTCAAATTCACTATCGAAATGGAGGATGATGACCACTCTGTACCATTCCTAGATACCAGAGTCTGCAGAATTGATAACCAGGTGAAACTTGATTGGCACAAAAAGGAAACCGCATCGGGTAGATTCATACACTTTCTATCTGACCACTCGATAAACACGAAGATGAATTTTATTAGGGAGCAAAAAAATCGAATAAAACGAATATGCGATCCTGTATTCCTGGATGTCAACCTGAGGAAATTATTTATACTTTTATCAGAGAATTCGTACCCCAGAGCAATGCTGAGCAAGCTTCTTTTTTCGTCATCCGAAAGAGAGACTATAGTAAGAGATACTGACCTGGGAGTCTTGGACAACAATGAACCAGTTATATATCGCTGCCTTCCCAACATACGACATCTAACGGGTAAAATAAAGAAATGTTTCCTGGATCTGAAGTCCATCAGGATTATACCCCAATCGAAGAAAAAAGTTTCGAAACTTTATTCGAAATTAAAAGACCCTATACCAAATGACCTAAAATCAAATGTAGTATACGAAATAAAGTGTTCAGATTGTAATCAAACATATGTTGGTCAGACATCTCAATGGCTTAAAAGTAGATTGGCACTGCACAGAAGTGATATAAAAAAGAACAACCCTAGATGTGCATTATCTATCCACGCGAATCAATTATCCCATACTGCAGACCTTGGAAACGTAAGAATTCTCGATATGAACAACAACTACAGAAAACGATGCATTTTGGAAATGATTCATATTAAAAATCAGGGAAGTTCGATAAACCAAAAAACGGACACACAAAACTTGAGTCCTATATATTCCTACTTGCTAGAGTACTCCCACACACCATTTTTCGACGGTCCTGTAGATGGATGATTGTGAACATCTTGTCAGCTGCCATCGGGGAGATCGAAGACTACGGTAAATCTGTTGTTTTGATGTCGGAAAATTTGACGTGTTGAAGACTAAACTCATTGTTTATTGTGTGTATGTGTGGAAGTTTTTAAAAATGTTCGATTTTATTTTGAAACTGTGACGGAAATAATTGAATCAGTGCTACTTTAGAGTTGATAAATGAACGAGCTTTGTTCTTCAAATACTTACCTGATCATGTTCCTTTTTTGTGTATTTTAACCTCGTAATTCAGTAAGTAAATACGGTCCATTCTAACATTAAACTTATATTGTTGTTTGTAATTACAGTTGCCCTGAAGAAGAAACAGAAAGTTTCGAAAGCTAGGCTGTGAATAAAGAGTTAACATCTTATTCTTTTGATACAAGGTCGACATCCCTTATCCTACAATCTACATATATATATTATATATATATATATATATATGGATTGCTTTTTTAAGGGAATCGACCAAGGTTAACACCAATAAGTTACTCTGTTTTCGTTGCCGAGCTTTCGGATTTTATTCAATCCATCCTCAGGGCTTCTACAAGATATTAATTAAAATTATCAGTTACATTGAAGAAGAAAAACATAAAAACTACAATAATAAGGTTTTGTTACAATGGCATAAACATTTATAAAATACGAACGAATTGCACCTAATGTAAAACAACTAAAATTTACTCACTGAAATCGAGTTTAAGGTGTCATCAAATATATGTAAATCATGAAGTTCTTATTAAAATGCATAAAATATTTCAGGAATCTCAAAGTGACAATTCGGTATCTTCTGTCAACAACGGGTAATATTAGTTGAGTTCCGATATTGCTGGCCAGTACTGGCCAGTAAATTTTGACAGTTGATTTTACTGGCACTGCTTTGGTAACTGTTCGTATCAGTACGAAGCGTTCCGAAATTACTGATACTGGCCAGTACTGGCCAGGAATATTGGAACTCAACTATTATAATGCAACTCGCAGAATGCGATGGTGGTGTTCGCACATGCGTTTCAATCATTTAATATAAAAACAAAAATGAGACAAGGCATCGAAATGTATATAAGTAAGATGGTAGGTCTTGTTTACAGATTTGATCATTCATCGACGGGTCCATCATAGAAATTCTTCTCTCGGTTTGGGTACGCTAACAAATACGTGTAAATATTACTGAGATTTTGTGTGTCAGATTTACTGTTAATGGCTCCTTCTTCTTCATTAATATGGATCATTTCTAATATAATCCTTTTATTATACTTCTGCTCTTTATCCATTATCTCTACACTATCAAAGAGAAATCTGTGATTATGTTCTAATGAGTGCTTTGTTAAGGCACACCTGTTATTCTTCTTATTTATGTCACTTTTGTGAAGTGATATTCGATTTTTCAATAATTGCGATGTCTGCCCTACATAACCACGCGAACAATCCGCACACTGTATTCTGTATATAACATCTGACTGCAACATAGTTGGAGTGGGATCTTTCAGTCTACTGTAAAGTCTCTTAATGGTTTTGTAATTGTATACTGCTATTTTCACATCTTCTCCACTTAAACATTTTTTTATTTTATTGGTTAGACCTTTAATGTTCACAATACTACCAAATTTTATTTCAGCGTTTACAGGTTCAGTGGATCCAAGTATTTGCGGTAGGCGGTTGTTTTCTATGTGCTCAACGATCGTCGATGAATAGAGTAGTTTGGAAATCATTCTACTTGGGTACCCATTTTCAACAAATATGTCGAATAGTTTGGCAATAGAGCGCTTCAAAAATGGTGGATGGCATATTTTGTTTATCCTATTTTTCATTTCCTTGATACAATTTATTTTCATTTGTACCGGGTGATCAGATTTAAAATGTACTAATTTATCTGAAGCAGTTTGCTTTCTATGCCAGTCAAGATATATAGTATTATCTATTCTGTATAGTCTCGTGTCCAAAAAACTGACCGAATTCTTCTCGTCCTCAAACTCTATTGTATACTGTATATGCGGACTGTAACTATTGAAGTGGTCCAATATAATTTCAAGGTCCTCTTTATGCAAAGCTACAATAAGATCATCCACGAATTTTTTGATGAAGGCGAGTTTGTGACTTAACTTAGAAATACATACATCCAATGCGTGATCCATGACATACTGGGCTAGAATTGAACTGATTTTTGAGCCCATGGCACATCCAAATACTTGAATATAAAATTGGTTTTCAAATGAGAAATAATTATTCCGAAGTATGAACCTGATAACTTCAAAAAATAAATCCTTGGGAATGTCATAGATCCCAGAAATAACATCCCATTTTTGATTTAGGACATCTATTATAATTTCCTCACTTAAGTTCCCAAATAAGTTGACCACATCCAGCGAAACGAGAACATAATCCTCCTCTAATTTGAAATTGTTCACAAATGTAGCAAATTGAAATGAATCTTTTATAAAATATTCATTATCCCTATCATAAGTTTGGGTTAAAACTTCTGTCATAAACATCGATATATTGCTGATTGGACCGTTTATACTTGACACTATAGGACGTAAAGGGTGATCTTGTTTGTGTAATTTTGGGTTACCGTAGATTTTGGGACATACTGACTTGTAGGATTTTAGGGTCTTTGCCCTTTCTGCACTTAAGATATTTAGGTCTTGAAACTTTTTAATATAATCATTACTTCTCTTCTGCAATGTTGAAGTTGGATCTCTTGGAAGTGGTTGAAAGCTTTCTGAATTTACTATTTCGTACATTTTTCGTTTATAATCTTCGCGTTCTATTATTACTGTTACAGAACCCTTATCGCTATTCAGTACTAATAAATTTTCATTTTCTTTCAAAAATGCTTTTGTTATGTTATAAATTCTATCGGTATATGTCTTCGCACCTTTATTATTATGAATGTGATTAGTTATACTACTGGTTATTTTGGATCTCAAAAGATCTCGGTTAGTGTTATGGGTTTTCTGGAGGATATCTTCAACATCAGCAATCAATTTATTCACAGGAATGTCTTTAGTTGATATTTGCAGGCTGAATTTTGATCCTAATGAGAGAAGTGTTTTAATATTATGTGGTATATCAATTCCAGAGAGATTTTTGAACCACTTTTCTTGTGTAACTAATTTATTACTATTTGTATTATGTAATCTTGTTATCTTAGCCAAATTGGACTGTTTGATTTTGTGGAATTTCTTGTTGAAACCAATTTTTTGTCTACGTTTGAATTCCTCAAGTATTATTCTTGGAAGTTCATTGTTTAAGATGTTCATTATGTGTCTGTTCGATTTTTCCAAAAATTGAATTTTATAATTAATATATTCTATTTCTAATCTTATGATTTTAAGTCTTATATTCTTGTTTAAATCCACTAGCTTTCTGTTGAATTGCCGACTACTACTTATCTCGAATAAACCCATGATACTATTGATGTTTGAGCTAATATGTTTGGGTACGATACCTTGTCTCTTACATTCTAATAAAAATATACGCCTTTTATAAGCCGACGCCAACTTGCCCCTCTGTGAACTCCATTTCTTAAGGTGTTGAGCTACTTCTTCCGAACAGACACATAATGAACATCTTAAACAATGAACTTCCAAGAATAATACTTGAGGAATTCAAACGTAGACAAAAAATTGGTTTCAACAAGAAATTCCACAAAATCAAACAGTCCAATTTGGCTAAGATAACAAGATTACATAATACAAATAGTAATAAATTAGTTACACAAGAAAAGTGGTTCAAAATCTCTCTGGAATTGATATACCACATAATATTAAAACACTTCTCTCATTAGGATCAAAATTCAGCCTGCAAATATCAACTAAAGACATTCCTGTGAATAAATTGATTGCTGATGTTGAATATATCCTCGAGAAAACCCATAACACTAACCGAGATCTTTTGAGATCCAAAATAACCAGTATTATAACTAATCACATTCATAATAATAAAGGTGCGAAGACATATACCGATAGAATTTATAACATAACAAAAGCATTTTTGAAAGAAAATGAAAATTTATTAGTACTGAATAGCGATAAGGGTTCTGTAACAGTAATAATAGAACGCGAAGATTATAAACGAAAAATGTACGAAATAGTAAATTCAGAAAGCTTTCAACCACTTCCAAGAGATCCAACTTCAACATTGCAGAAGAGAAGTAATGATTATATTAAAAAGTTTCAAGACCTAAATATCTTAAGTGCAGAAAGGGCAAAGACCCTGAAATCCTACAAGTCAGTATGTCCCAAAATCTACGGTAACCCAAAATTACACAAACAAGATCACCCTTTACGTCCTATAGTGTCAAGTATAAACGGTCCAATCAGCAATATATCGATGTTTATGACAGAAGTTTTAACCCAAACTTATGATAGGGATAATGAATATTTTATAAAAGATTCATTTCAATTTGCTACATTTGTGAACAATTTCAAATTAGAGGAGGATTATGTTCTCGTTTCGCTGGATGTGGTCAACTTATTTGGGAACTTAAGTGAGGAAATTATAATAGATGTCCTAAATCAAAAATGGGATGTTATTTCTGGGATCTATGACATTCCCAAGGATTTATTTTTTGAAGTTATCAGGTTCATACTTCGGAATAATTATTTCTCATTTGAAAACCAATTTTATATTCAAGTATTTGGATGTGCCATGGGCTCAAAAATCAGTTCAATTCTAGCCCAGTATGTCATGGATCACGCATTGGATGTATGTATTTCTAAGTTAAGTCACAAACTCGCCTTCATCAAAAAATTCGTGGATGATCTTATTGTAGCTTTGCATAAAGAGGACCTTGAAATTATATTGGACCACTTCAATAGTTACAGTCCGCATATACAGTATACAATAGAGTTTGAGGACGAGAAGAATTCGGTCAGTTTTTTGGACACGAGACTATACAGAATAGATAATACTATACAGGGTCTTTCACGAGGAACCTCACCCATATTTATACGGGAAACTACTGAACGTATTTTCATGAAATTCAGCACTTATAAGTATTTCACGATGCTGATGAAATCTAAAATATTTTCAAGGCATGAGCACCTCCGGTTTTTCCGGAAATGACGTCAACTTCCGTTTTTCAAATTAGAACACCATTTTTTTATTGCAGAAATAGATTGCTTAGAACATTTCAATTTATTTTGATGTAACATTTTTCAGTTTTGGTTGGAAAATTCTCTCTGAGCGGGAAAATTCGAAAAAAAAATCGAAAATAGAGCTCCGCTGAAACAAGAATAACTTCGAGGTTTTTGGATGGAAAATTTTCATTTTTGGGATTTTTCAAGATGTAAGATTAATGTATCCACTTTAAAAATCGAAATCGCGATTCATGATACAGGGGGTGAAAAAATCGCTTTCAAAGTTAGGGATGACAAAATCGTGAAAAATCAATTTTTTCAAATTAGAACCCCATTTTTTTATGGCAGATATTGAATCTACGTTAAAAAATAATGTGAGTGTATGCATCACACCCTTGCCCTAAAGTGGATATTTTCTGAGTTATTCACAAAAAACTGTTTTTCGTCTTGAATTTTCAGCTATTTCTTTTCCCTTCACGCCAAAAAGATGACATTTTCAGGAACTGTTACTTAAACCATGTTTTAGATTTTAATACCCTAATATGCAAGAGAAAAAAGTTACAGGTTGTTCCTAAATAGATGGCGAATTTGGATTCGAATTTGTATCGGAAACCTCTTTATTTCAACTAATCGGCCATCGGTTTTCTCTCCAGTGATAAATAAATAATTCCTTATGAACCATATGCAAAAACTTACCATGTTTTACATTATTTTTTTTTAATGATAGATATAATTAATTACATCTGCCAAATTCCTCTTTATTCAGTAGCATTTTGTGTTTACTATTAATTTGGTGATAATTCGTATTAAGTTATAAAATCGATCACTATGCCTAATTTTACCAATGAAGATTATTTAAATCTCATTCTACTTCATGGAGAATGTAATAAAGTTGTAGATAGAACGATTCGACTGTTCATTGAGAGGTTTCCTGACCGACCCAGACCAACGAGAGATACCATTAACAGAACCATGACAAACTTGAGAAATGTCGGATCTTTCGAAAAATCTACAGCATGGTTCAAATAACAGTTCCTGAAAATTTCATCTTTTTGGCGTGAAGGGAAAAGAAATAGCTGAAAATTCAAGACGAAAAACAGTTTTTTGTGAATAACTCAGAAAATATCCACTTTAGGGCAAGGGTGTGATGCATACACTCACATTATTTTTCAACGTAGATTCAATATCTGCCATAAAAAAATGGGGTTCTAATTTGAAAAAATTGATTTTTCACGATTTTGTCATCCCTAACTTTGAAAGCGATTTTTTCACCCCCTGTATCATGAATCGCGATTTCGATTTCTAAAGTGGATACATCAATCTTACATCTTGAAAAATCTCAAAAATGAAAATTTTCCATCCGAAAACCTCGAAGTTATTCTTGTTTCAGCGGAGCTCTTTTTTCGATTTTTTTTTCGAATTTTCCCGCTCAGAGAGAATTTTCCAACCAAAACTGAAAAATGTTACATCAAAATAAATTGAAATTTTCTAAGGAATCTATTTCTGCAATAAAAAAATGGTGTTCTAATTTGAAAAACGGAAGTTGACGTCATTTCCGGAAAAACCGGAGGTGCTCATGCCTTGAAAATATTTTAGATTTCATCAGCATCGTGAAATACTTATAAGTGCTGAATTTCATGAAAATACGTTCAGTAGTTTCCCGTATAAATATGGGTGAGGTTCCTCGTGAAAGACCCTGTATATCTTGACTGGCATAGAAAGCAAACTGCTTCAGATAAATTAGTACATTTTAAATCTGATCACTGATCACCCGGAAAATAAATTGTATCAAGGAAATGAAAAATAGGATAAACAAAATATGCCATCCACGATTTTTGAAGCGCTCTATTGCCAAACTATTCGACATATTTGTTGAAAATGGGTACCCAAGTAGAATGATTTCCAAACTACTCTATTCATCGACGATCGTTGAGCACATAGAAAACAACCGCCTACCGCAAATACTTGGATCCACTGAACCTGTAAACGCTGAAATAAAATTTGGTAGTATTGTGAACATTAAAGGTCTAACCAATAAAATAAAAAAATGTTTAAGTGGAGAAGATGTGAAAATAGCAGTATACAATTACAAAACCATTAAGAGACTTTACAGTAGACTGAAAGATCCCACTCCAACTATGTTGCAGTCAGATGTTATATACAGAATACAGTGTGCGGATTGTTCGCGTGGTTATGTAGGGCAGACATCGCAATTATTGAAAAATCGAATATCACTTCACAAAAGTGACATAAATAAGAAGAATAACAGGTGTGCCTTAACAAAGCACTCATTAGAACATAATCACAGATTTCTCTTTGATAGTGTAGAGATAATGGATAAAGAGCAGAAGTATAATAAAAGGATTATATTAGAAATGATCCATATTAATGAAGAAGAAGGAGCCATTAACAGTAAATCTGACACAAAAAATCTCAGTAATATTTACATGTATTTGTTAACGTACCCAAACCGAGAGAAGAATTTCTATGATGGACCCGTCGATGAATGATCAAATCTGTAAACAAGACCTACCATCTTACTTATATACATTTCGATGCCTTGTCTCATTTTTGTTTTTATATTAAATGATTGAAACGCATGTGCGAACACCACCATCGCATTCTGCGAGTTGCATTATAATATTACCCGTTGTTGACAGAAGATACCGAATTGTCACTTTGAGATTCCTGAAATATTTTATGCATTTTAATAAGAACTTCATGATTTACATATATTTGATGACACCTTAACCTCGATTTCAGTGAGTAAATTTTAGTTGTTTTACTTTAGGTGCAATTCGTTCGTATTTTATAAATGTTTATGCCATTGTAACAAAACCTTATTATTGTAGTTTTTATGTTTTTCTTCTTCAATGTAACTGATAATTTTAATTAATATCTTGTAGAAGCCCTGAGGATGGATTGAATAAAATCCGAAAGCTCGGCAACGAAAACAGAGTAACTTATTGGTGTTAACCTTGGTCGATTCCCTTAAAAAAGCAATCCATATAATTCGCGACCATTACTGTACCTGAGTTATATATATATATATATATATATATATATATATATATATATATAGCTTTATTCGACCGCACATACAGACCCGAATCTATACACTTGACCGCCTTTCCAGTCCAAAAGTGACGTGTTCAGACCCGGTCCCGGGTCTCTTAGCGTCTGACCATGTTTTTGAGGTCTGGGGGGTCAGGGGATGCTATAAACGAAATTTCAGCCGGGTGTAAAAAATCGGTGATACATCATATTATACACAGAAAGTTTCAGGGTTTGGCCAGTGCGAGGGCGCCTCTGCGGGGCATCAACTAGCTGTATATAATTCGTATGGTTGATTAACGTCTCGAGTCCCTGAACTTGGCAACACTGTACAGCGAGATATACAAACCTGAAAACTTCCATTTTGGGTACTTATACTATCCCGCTATGGGGAGTCACCGTCATGGTAAAGGTTCATTGTGAATTCTCCATACCGAACGAAAATGAGATATTTTATATTTTCGAGTTACACAGTAAAAATCCAAACTCAGACGCCGGGTAAAGGGCGTTGAACTCGAAACATATAATATGACTCCATACAGATACTATGAAGAGGATATTTCATCTTTTTGACCAATAAAATAGAAAGTTGCTTTTTGGTATTGTAGTTCGGCATAGGGTCAATACCACATGGAGAATCTTTCATACAGAGTTTCAAAATTGAATATTTCGAATCAGGCTCGTTCCTTCATGAATCAATAATTAAGGTATCGAATTCTCAAAACATTTGGAGTTTGGTGATATTCTCCGTTTGTAAAGAAAGATATAGACAATAATTGGTCATCACTAAGCATATTTGATTCACTATTGAGAGGTTCAATATTTTGGGAGAAAGCTGCGAGAAAGTTTGAAAGGATAATATTCTCTTTATGGAGTTTAATAATTAATCAGTAACAGAGGAATGTTACAGAGCTATTGCTACACAATAGCCTTTCAGTAATTTCAGCCGAGACACGACGGATTTTTTTGTCACGTGACCACGTATCGTATCTGGAGTGATCGAACGATATAAAGAGAAGGGAGTTTACGATAAATAAGTATTTCGACCGGTTCAGGACGTTCTTGGAAGAATAGATATGGAGAATTTCGAAATTTTGAGGTTATTTTCCCAATATCTCGAGAAGAAATGACGTGATCATATAAAAACTTCCTGACTAGTTTTAGAATATGTCTTCTGGATTGTTATGAAAAAAAAAGGGTTCTCAAAAATGTCCAGAATTCTTGACAAAAATAATTTCTACAGATCTGATTTCAATGAAATTTGGCACACACTTCAAAATCAATATCCAACAGCTCTTCAAATTTCAGTTCCATCTGATACCAAATCTAGGAGATATTGGTGAAGAAATGTGTTTGCCAAATTTCGCGATTATTTGAAAATTCAATGTTATTTCCCCAATATTTCAAACGGGACTAACGTGATAAGATTCAAATTTCGTAGATAGTGGATAAGGGATGCGCAACAATTCTTGAAATTTCGTGACTGTGTTACGGACTTAAAATCGAAAAATTATTTTTTTTCCAGGTTTTTCTGCGGAAACAATTCATTGGATTTTGATGATATTCGACACAGACCTTGAACTCACCATTTGACATCAGCCCCTCAAATTTCAGGTTTCTCGTATTTTAATCTTCGGAGATATTGGAAAAACTATTTCAAATTGTTTAATTATCAACTAGGTATCGTTGTCATTTCTGAAATACTTCAAAGAATACTGAGCTGGACATGATGAAAAATCTTAATAGTTGGAAAATGCCGATGAGCAAATTGTTGCGAAATTTCGTGATGTTCGTTCGATTGGATCGATCAAAAAAATCAGAATTACATCTGGTGATCGACTAATGATATGTGCCTCACGAAATTCCGCAGGCACAATGAAGTGGTCATTCCTCATTGAAGTATTAGATTTTATACGATTCTATCTGTACATTCTGTCCGTCCGACCGTGCGCCCTGTAACTCTCGAAAGGAAAGACCTAGAGTCCTGAAATTTTCAGGTTAAGATCCTGAATACCTTGGTCAAATCTGCCGAATGATTTTTGTGCTACAGCCATTTGGAATTTTGATTTTTCAATAACCCGGAAAACATTCATCTGCTCGATATGAAACTTGGTTGGAAGATGAATAGTGACAATGGGAAGAATTATCCATGAAGAATTTTGAAAAAGAAAATATTTTTTTTTATGAAAATTTTTATAATTCATTAAAATTTCACCATTTCGCAATGTGAACAAGCGCTTGAAAGCTGCTGACTTCACGTCAGTGTTTTTCTAGATTTTTCTACCTAATTTTGTTTCTGTTCGATCATTGGGTTCTGAGGAACAAACTGAAATCGACAAAAATCTTCCGTGCCTCGGGAGGGTTAATTTCTGCGAGAGTTGAGAATTGAAAACTAATTTAGTTTTAGTTAATAATTTTATTTACTCTCAGCCATCATTCCACTTCTGGAGTATGGCGATCTATTTCTGAATTATCCTATGCAAGTATTTAACTTCGGATAATTTTTCTTGCATACATTTCAGAGTTCTTGACATTTGTAATCGCCGACGTGAGTTGATTGCCTCTCTTTCGTAGTTTTGAAAATAAACGGAAAACGGAAAGATGTAGACATAGAATTGATTCTTCAAAAATCTGCGTTAACAGAGCATAACACCAAGTTACAAATTGTCTCAAGTTCTTGACCTCTAAAATATTAATTCACGAAATGAACATGACGATGGCACTCGACTAGTGTAGCTTCTCATGACTGTGGTTTTTCTGTTTGTGAATCGTAATGATGAATGAAATATTTAATTTTCAAGATCTGTATAGAAATTTCATAATGAAAATAGGGTGCGTTTTTATATTCCAATCGAGATATCTAATCGATTAATCGTAAATGCACCACGGAGTTTATATTTTCATCAGAGAAATCCCGAAGAATTTCAGCAGGGTGTTCTTCTTCTTCAACGTAGTTTAATCGATTAATTTCCGATTACTAATCGTATCCATCTTACTCGGAGGTCGATCGAACTGATGGATAATTCTAACCTCACTTCGATGTCTTGACCAGAAGTTTTCGTGGATTTATCGAATATTGTTAGGTGTGTAAAGTGGAAAAATGTATGGTGCAGATGTGCAGATGATTTAAAAAAAATAGGTACAAAAATAAGATATTTAGGTACATTTTCCTCAATACAATTATTGGTATTTACATGTCCTTCATTATTTTTCCTTTTCAATTCGAATATTACGAATTCCTCATCACTAGCAGAATTATCATCAAGTTTCTAACACATTTTTCACAACAGAAATAATTGCGCATCCATATTAATGATTTCTGGTAAAAATATGTGCAGAAATACAGCAAATAACTATCACAGAATGATAGGATATCTGCAAAACAAATGAAATAATTTATTTCTGTACATTATGATATAAAGTGTTCGTTATCAGTAATTATACAAGAAAAACCGTTCATTAAAATTCGAATCCAATACCGAAATTCATCGAGAATCCACTGATTTCTGTCTTTAATTCCATCCCATGTTTAGAAACTTTTCGAGAGATTTGATGACATAACGTCAATCGTTTTTTCATCGCTCGATGGAATTCATCGCTTCAACTGATTAAAATAAAAACGCACCCATATCGAACTGTTTCAGCCGTTTCTTTTTGGTAGTTGGATCGCAGTTGGAACGAAATTTTTATGACTTGTTTACAACCATCAATGGTACTTAAACATAGTAATAAAAATTCATAATAAACATACCCCATGACGACGGCCAGCTGCAAGCATCAGCGGGATTGTAGAAGTTCACAGAAGTGTTCTTCGGTATAGCGAGTCATCGTCATGAGTCATCCTGATTCTGAACCTTCGAATTGGATATTTCAGCTTTTCCACATAATATGCAAGCCGAAAAAAACAGTTCCGGAGCTTATATGATCCCGCTATAGCATGCCGTCGCCATAAGAAACGTTGATTTTAAATTCATTACATGGAACTCGAATATTTGATATTGCATCCTCTCGACATACACACCGCAAATCGACACATTGTCAAAACTTATGCAAGCCCGGTGAAGGATACAAGCGTCGATAAAAATGTTTTTGCAATGACTCATATTTGGCTTGGAAAGTTTTCATGTTCGTGATTTTTATCGATTCAATATTTTATAGATCCGAATTTGGATCATACAGTTTAAAAACGTTCACTATCGGCACATGATTTGAACTTGTACAGAGCGAACATTTCTTTATTTTAAAGTCTTTTTCCCGAGTTTTGTGAATGTTAAAAATCTAGTCTATTCAAACCGTAAGAGAATGAAGTATACAGTTTAGTTTCATTGGATATCAATTCAGCATGGGGATATTGAGCCAATAAAATAAATTGCACTTTTCGTAAGCCCGGTGAAGGATACAAGCGTCGATAAAAATGTTTTTGCAATAACTCATATTTGGCTTGGAAAGTTTTCATGTTCGTGATTTTTATCGATTCAATATTTCATAGATCCGAATTTGGATCATACAGTTTATAAACGTTCACTATCGGCACATGATTTGAACTTGTACAGAGCGAACATTTCTTTATTTTGATGTCTTCTTCCCTAGTTTTGTGAATGTTAAAAATCTAGTCTATTCAAACCGTAAGAGAATGAAGTATACAGTTTGGTTTCATTGGATATCAATTCAGCATGGGGATATTGAGCCAATAAAATAAATTGCACTTTTCGTGACAAAAAATATTCCCGAGTAACAGAACTATACAGGGTTTACTACCATCTCCATGGCAAATAATAGCGGTGCTTACTCCAACTTGTTTTGAGAGCATGTTCTGGAAAATAGCGTGCCATCGTTTTGTCCAAATGTCTGTAATTTTTGAACGTTGAGCCGGAATTGGTCTCAAACGACTAAGTTGGACCCCCTGATGACGAATCCGGTGTCAAAATCAATTCTGTCACGATTCAGTGAGAATGGAGCCTTCTATAGACTTGAAACAATTATTAAACAAAATTTTCTTAGTGTTGACTGAAAATTCTACTAGAGTTTGGTGGTATATTTCTGAATCATGCTATACAAGTTGGAATTAATGGTTGATATTTTTTGCATAAATTCCAGAGTCAATAATAAAAGCATATTTTGAACGCTGTCTCTAAAATCCCGGTACCGGTCACACATTTTATCATTGCATAGTTGATGACGTCACCCATATGACGCACAAGGTACCGGGATCCAAGCAAATCCCAGTAAAAAATGTATTCTTGGGCGTTTTCTGTTCATTCAAAGTGAAACCTGACCTTACTATTAAATTGTTTCGTTGATGTGCCAAAGTGAAATGTTTTCCCGAGTTTTCAAACATGGAAAAACTGTTGAAATGGTTTTCATTCTATGAAGAACATTCAAAAATTTTGAGGAAGTGCTGGAAAAGGGACGCTTGATTGATTACAGCCAGGAGAAAAAAAAATTCTGAACTTCAGGGTCAGGTGCTTTTAAGTGCTTGTTCAATTTCGTTGCTTCAGGCTATCATTTTAATAATATACTGGATTTCAATTCAATCCGATCTGTACTTATGGAACAAATTTGATTGGGGATATTTTCAAATGTTTTGGGCGGATCTTTTCCATTCACGAATTGAGCCTTCAGAATCAAGCCCCAAACCTTCTCTATAAATATCGAGTCTCTGGGTAGTTTCTTTTGAAAAGTATTGGGTTTTCAGTTGATCTTACTGCCGATCGTGAATTCGACCACTACCAAAAAAGACTTGATACTTGTAGAGCAGGTTTAGAGTTTGATAACGAAGGCCGAATTTGCGAATTGCTCACCTTCACCCAAGGATTCCGCAGATATTTCCATTCGAAATTTCATCTTCAAAAGATTATCAACAAAACACATGGGAAAAAAATTCTGTACCTCAGTACTTGATTGAAAAATTACAGCTTCAAGGTTCAGGCAGAACTTCGTGAGGACCATGAGATTTGAAGATCGCAAAATTCTGAAATTTTTTGTGTCGATTATTTTAATGGAACGATCATCAAGAAATTCGGCACAAATTAAGGCCTCAGCTTCCGCCAATAAGCTACCAAGTTTCATTATGACCGGATCATCATTTCGAGTCATTCCGGAAATCAAATGATACCGAAGAAATAGGTTCGAAATTTGACATATATTTTTCCTAATATCCCTGAAAATAAGTCGATGAAACTGAAACTGTGCTGCTAAATAGTAACCTCAAGGTCTATGCCAAACTCTGTTGCAAGTTTCTGTAAAATACCCCACATGTTACATAACTTAGAAAAGTGAGATGAAAGATACCTATTTCATCAGTGTTACATCCCAAACTGTATATTTACGTATTGACTCGAAGTAAATTAGTAAATTCGATTTAAATAAACTGGCCGTATAAATTAACATAATTTTAAATTATCCAAATGTCCATACAAACACATTCGAAACATCGAACTCGACTTAGATCTCGGTACCTGGAGCATCATCAAAAGTCAATGTAGAAAATTCATCATGGTTACCGGGAGTCTAGACACAGCGTAAAAAATAAGGTTAGGTTTCACTTTGATGAATAGAAACCGCTAACGGTTTTTTTTTCGAGATTCGCCAAGATCCTGGCACTTAGTGCGGCATGTGGGTGACGCCATCAAATATACCGAGTAGAAATCTGTGACCTATACCGGGATTTTAAACATAGCGTTAAGGATATGCATTTTCCTTGAAAGAAATTATTGACTCTGGAATAATTATATTCTCAGTATTCGTTAGAGTTTTTTTTCCTTCCAATACCCAAACCAGTAGGTTGAGAGTAGGTTGTTGGAAGTGAAACTTAGTGATAAAAAATTCCTTTTAATCGTGATCAACTACCTAATAGTGAAGGGCTGAAAGAGTTCAATATATTTATTATGAAATTCTCATACAAATCTTGGAAATTTGATAAGTCATTCAGCTCTCTGATTCACAAACCACAGTCAGGAAAACTCATGAGAGTGTATTGCCGCAGTTATTTCGTGAATCAATATTTAAGATATCTCAACCTCGAGAAAATTGGGAATTTGGTGGTGTTTCCTGTAAAAGTACCAGGTCAATATCATTATGACCTTGAGCTTAATAATTCGCAGCGAATTTCAGTACATGTTTATAACTGTGGAACTTCGTGTTTTTTTCTCGGTATCATTGTTTTTTCCAGAATAACTTGTAAGCAACTGATTCAATCATGATGACGCCCAGCTAGGTCCGAAAAACAACTTTTTGGAAAATTTCGCGATGATCATGTCATAAGAACAATTCGAAACAAAAATTCAAATTTATATTTCATATATTCTATATTTTGCGATCTTCGGATCATATCCTCACGAAATTCTGTACGAACCCTCAATCATCATTTTTCAATAAAATACTGGATATCGATTCAATCCAATGTGAATTTTTGGAAACATCGGAAAAATAAAATTCGATATATCTCCCGAATCATTGAGTAGATTTTACCTTTGATCTAATTCAGCTTTCGTTATTGAGGTATAAACTACTCTACAAATATCGAGTTATTAAATTGGTTTTTTCCGCTCACGATCGGCCGTGAGAACGAATTGTTGAATGACTAAAATCTATTCAATATTTCCGCCGATAACCCATTCAGAATTTTATTTTTGGAATGTCACCAATATCACAAATTAGATCAGATTGAAATCCAGTACTTGATGGAAAAATGACAGCACGAAGGTTCATGCGAAATTTCGTGATGATGATATAATTAGAAGATCACCAAATGTGAATTAACCTGACATAAAAATATCTTATTTTCTATTTTAATATCAATGACGAAAGAAACAGATTTTGAGAATTCCTCTAAACTATATGTGTAATTCATCTGAAATTTCTGACATAGAAGAGGAATAATGGGCTTGAAACTTCAATTTTTATTGGAACCTTCATGCAATGCAGGGTGAGATGTTTCGTAAGTTTGGCTGTACTACCACTTTCAAACCAATAATAATTACTACTTTCGCAGTCACATAGTTAATAAAATCATTTCAGGTTAATAAAAGTTGGAGAGGTCAACAGTTGAAACTAGAAATACGGAAAAAACGACATATTAAAACGAAATTATATCTCAATATGTATTTGTTTCGTACTTACTAATTAAAATTGAATTTTATTTCAACATATAGTCTGTTCCGTAGTTAAAGTTTCAACTTCTGACCTCTAAATATTTTATCAACCAGACTAAATGATTTTATTTACTGTATAAATATGGAGCCAGTAATTTTTGTTGGTTTTAAAATGGTACTTTCGGATTTTTTTGTTTTTTAGGTTATTTCCCTGATATTTCAGGAACTACCCAAACGATTGGATTGACGGATGGCGATCAATTGGAACATAAAGACACGCAACTATTTGCGAAATATTGTTGGGATCGTATTGCTTGTAATTGTCATAAAAATTCAATTCAATACGATTTCAACTTCCGGAAATATTTGGAAGTTTTTTGAAGAAATTTCGTGTTTTGTTTCCTCGGTATCGTTGTCTTTTCCGGAATAACTAATAAAATTCTGATTCCATCATGACAAAACTTGGTAGCCTGTTCGAAAATAATGATGAACAACTGTGTGTAGAGTTTCGTGAGCATCGTGTCATCAGAACAATTCCAAAAAATTTTTTTACTATCTATGGGACTTCAATGGCTAAATGCATCTCCTCATGAAAAAATTAACACGAGGAGTAATAATATTATAACCATAGTGGATACGAATATTTGATAAGGAATGGAACACCTTCAGAAAATAATAAATATTTCACTATTTTACAAAGTATTTGATCTTAATATCACAATAAATCGAAATACTTGACCGAAGTATCTCATTCGCATTCGATTCAATTTTCATCATCAATTTGTTTCGAATAGACATTAGGATCTCTTCATAGCATATCTTATACAAATTCGACGATTCAACAAGTTGACCTCCTTTTTTAAACCCGTTCATACATCACAATCGACGCTATTGCTCCCGAAAATCTGGCAACAGCGCTGGGATTTCGAACGTTGGCTGGATATGTTTGCGTGGTATATGAGGGATCGGAATGTCGGCGATGTGGTTCGGGTTTGAGAAACGTTGTCTACTATACAACTTTTTTGTCTTAAAGAAATTCTTTCCCCTCTCAGGCTGCCTAGTGAGTTATATTTTAAAACAACTCATTTCCACTTTATATACTCGTCAAAGTCATTTGGATCATGTGGGTCTTAGGTAGCCTGTATGATATATCGGGACTAGATGCGTCTATTGGATCAATATATATATATATATATATTTTTTTTTTTTTTTTTTTTTTTTTTTTTTTTTTCACCATATAGGGATTGGTTCACTAAGATGAGCCGGATCAGGATCGATCAAGACTCTCCTAGGTCGTTGTCAGGAAAATCCTCACTATCCTCGCCGTCCACAGCAGCACATCCTTCTGCGCAGTATTATATATATATATATATATATATATATATATATATATATATATATATATATATATATATATATATATATATATATATATATATATATATATATATATATATATATATATATATATATATATATATATATATATATATATATATATATATATATATATATATATATATATATATATATATATATATATATATCATATCTGCTTCAGGATGGATAGAAAACAATTCAATTTTTTCTCTGAAAACTAGTTAGTTCACTTATAATTTGCTTGAAACTCTGGTTTGAAGATATAATTGAAAGAAGATTTGAAATATTGTATTTTTTCATTTTTCTCGGAATTACCAAGCAATGGATTCATTACTTACTATTGATCATTACTTCAACTCGTTAAATTCGTGACAGAATACTTTTTTCGTCAAAACTGTGAAAGTTTAGGATAGACCAGAATATCTCCGCATTCTCTTTCTTCCAGAAACAATAAGAGTACAATTTCGGAGACTTGCCAAAGTGCGCATATTTGTGTAATGGGATCATAATGTGTGTTCATGTGATTATAATATTTTTCAGAAAATCGGTTCAAATTAAAGAGAATGAAATGACTAAAATATTAATATGTCATTTCATCATCAGTTCCCGAGAAATTATATGAATTTTCGAAATCTTTTTTATCTGTCAATATTTCAAAACAGTTCCAAAATAACGAGGAAAGGTAGTGATTTTCTACGAATTTCCGAAATTCCCTTTATCTTGAAAGCTATGAACATTTTACCTGAAAGTTTTTCGATATTCTGAGTGGTCATGACCTAGCCCATCACCAATTTAAATATTGTTTAAGATTTACCGGACACCTTGTATGTTGTGTTTCCATCTCTTTCGCAGTGACCGTCAAACAGTGGTTGTTCAATACAAAAAAGATATTTCAATGTATTGAATAATGGATGAGGAGAGAGCAATTCTGATCAATTTTATTAGTGTAAACGTATATTCCGTTCCATTTGTTTCATTCGATGCGAGTCGTGAAATAATTGTCTTCTTCAATATTTTGATGAAATATTATAATTCGACTGAAATCTATAGTTTCGATGAACATTATTCCAAAATATACAATCATGGAAAGCTATGAAATAGAACAGAGGGAAGTTTGAATATTTGTTCGTCGCCATCACGTTCGCCACATAACATCAACGGAAAAGTAGCTTGCACATAAGCTCAGTGGTTAGAGTTCATGCCTCATGATCGTAAGGTCTTGGGTTCAAGCCCTTAGCCGGGAAACAAGTAACAAAGTAACCTTTAGCCCAAAAACAGGAAAAAAAGACTGGACTGATCCCAGATCCTTTAGGCCCATTTGCCTAACTTCGTTTTTGCTCAAAACGATGGGGAAGGTAGTAGATAACTACATAAGAACGGAGAATCTGGAGAAGAAGCCACTTCACAACTGTCAGCATGCGTACAGGGCAGGACGTTCTACGGAAACTGCTCTGTATGGGCTGACTGAAGGCATCCAGAAGTCTCTGAACAATAAAGAAATCGCATTGTGCACTTTCCTAGATATATCTGGGGCCTTTGACAACACAACACATGTGTCTGTCAGAGAGGCACTTGTAAGGCGAGGAGTAAACGATACCATTATAAAATGGTTGTGTAAGGTGCTCTCGACGAGGACAGCTGAGACATTGGTGGGCAGTCAGACCATCTCTGTTAAAACTACTCGCGGAACACCTCAAGGAGGAGTATTATCCCCCCTCCTATGGAGCCTGGTAGTGGATGAACTTACGGAGCTTGGCTTCGAATGCATAGGATATACCGATGACATAGTCCTAATAGTAAGAGGCAAATTCGAGGATGTCCCCTCTGAGTTGTTGCAGAGGGGCCTAAGAATTATTGAGCAGTGGTGCTTATCAGTGGGTCTCAAAATCAACCCAGCAAAGACCACAGTAATTCCCTTTACTCGGAAGAGAAACCTTCCAGCTATGAAGTCCATTTCGGTAAATTGAGTTGTTGTAGGATGGAAGTCTGAAGTCAAATATCTGGGAATCACCCTAGATAGTAAGCTTCTGTGGAATGAGCATGTTAAAATTACTGCTAGTAAAGCGATAAGGGCTTTAATGGTGTGCAAAAGACTATCCGGCAAAACTTGGGGGTGTAACCCTAAAATACTGAGATGGACGTACATCATGATTGAAGGACCGATAATAACATACGGGGCAGTAGTTTGGTTTGCTAAAGCAGGGCAGACAAGCACGAGGAAAATACTCGACAAGGTACAAAGGCTTGCCTGTGTTTGCATCACTGGGGCTATGAGAACATGCCCGACTAGAGCACTTGAGGTCATCATAGATCTCAGTCCTCTACATCTAGTGATCAAAAGGGTAGCCCATGAAGCTATCCTTAGAATCTCTAGGGGAGGTACAGGGAATGAGAGAATCAAAAGTCAGAGAGCTTGGTCCTCCCTGAACAAGTACATCTCATTAGCGAACCTACCTAGTGATGTTATGATTAAAAAAGTAAGCATCGGGAAGAACTTTGACTCAATGCTATGTAAAAGGGAAGAATGGAAAAAGGAATACACTACCCAAAACTTCAAAGCAAATA
The DNA here is from genome assembly GCA_958510865.1 of Myrrha octodecimguttata. Taxonomy (NCBI): domain Eukaryota; kingdom Metazoa; phylum Arthropoda; class Insecta; order Coleoptera; family Coccinellidae; genus Myrrha; species Myrrha octodecimguttata. The sequence goes on from OY294057.1 coordinate 40,877,535, forward strand.
CTGTTAAATGGTATGCAGATGGTTCTAAAGCCACGACGGGGGCCGGTGCTGGAGTATACGGGCCTAGAACTAAATGTACACTATCGCTAGGCTCCCACTCGAGTGTTTTTCAGGCAGAAATACTTGCTATCGAAAGATGCATAGACATAAACCTGTAAAGAAACTTTCAAGGGTGTGACATAGTGATCCATTCTGATAGACAGGCTGCTATTAAAGCACTGAACTCCTATGTCATCGACTCAAAGCTGATATGGGAGTGCCGAAGGAAACTCAATGAAGTAGGCAAGAATAACAAGGTCTCCTTAGTCTGGGTTCCTGGGCACTCAGGAATCAAAGGAAATGAAGAGGCCATCACTCTAGCCAGAAAGGGAGCACAAACACTACCTACTGGCCCAGAACCTTTCTGTGGTATAGGCAAATGTACCTATAAGAAAGAGTTTTTGGAGAAAGAACAAAATGAAAGAGGGGCACTCTGGAGGAATTCTCCAGGAATGAAACACTCTAACAAGTTCCTTTGGTACTTTGAAATTGCTAGATCCAAAAATCATCTGGATCTCAGTAAGAATAAGTTACGCCTCCTCACTGGTTTCCTCACAGGACACTGTCGCCTAAGGAAGCACATGATGAGAATGGGCTTATCAGAAACTGATGAATGCAGATTTTGTGGGGAGGAGGAGGAAACCCCTGTTCACCTGATCACAGAATGCCTCGCCATTGTGAGCCTGCGCAAAAGATACCTTGGACAGGAGCATTATAGGAGGAATGAGAACCTAGCCTCCTTGAAGCCCTCACATATATTAGAATTCATCAGACCTCTAGAGCTGGAGGGCGAGCTGTAGGTTGCGAAAACAGCTCTGACAAGGGGGCACAATAGACCTTAAGGTCGCAGTGGAACGTAACCCCTTACCAACTATAACTATAACTATATAAACATGATGATGAGGAAATGTTAATGATGATGTTAATTATAAAGAATTAGTGCAACCTTAGGAGCTGCATGTGACTTGATGTAGGCAGTGAAAAAAATCCCCCTCCAATGTTTAGCAAATGAGTTGGCAAATTTTCAAAGCAGTTGGCAAATTTTCAAAGCTGTTATTGGAAAATTTCAAAGCAGTCGGCAAAATTTCAAAGCAGGGCAGGTCGCGCATCGGAATTCGGCAGTTAGGTTCGATAATGGGTTGAATAAACGGCCAAATTTTTTCGGAGTTGAAGGTGCTTGGACTTTCGAGATTATTTTCCTGATTTTTCAGGAACTACCACAGCGATTGAATTGAAACTTGACAGTTAGTTGGTGCATAACGACGCGCCACTTTTGAGGAACTTTTGTTGAGATAGTATACTGTTAGTGAATTTTTAAAATGCTTTTCTCCAAAAATACTGATTGGATCATAAGGAAACTTGGCAGCTAATTTGTAAGTGCTGATATTCAACTTTGTGCAGAATTTCGTGATGATCGTGTCATCAGAAAATTTTCAAAAAAAAATGTATGTAAATTATTCAATATTTGGGATTTTCTGATCATATTATCATCATGAAATTTTTTATGAACCTTCAAGTTGTCATTTTTCGATAGAGAGTACTGAATTTCAATTCAATCTGTATACTCATAATATGTATTTTCAAAAATGAAGATAGGATCGAATTGAAAGCCAGTATGTACTTGATTGACAAAATTACAGCTTGAAGGCTCATGCAGAATTTTTATATTTCATTGAAATTTCACTGAAATTTCCAAGTCACCATTTCGCTATGTGAACAAGTGCGAAATAGCTGCTGACTTCACGTCAGTGCTTTTTTTCATTTTAAATATTTAGATAGATTATTTGTTCAATAAGGAACCATACTTTTGATCTCAATAAATGTTGAGAGATTCGGCTATTTTTCACAAGCTTAAAAAGTCCCAATTTATTTCTAAGTATTGCACCTTATATATAGTAATAAACGTCATTGGATTACCTTCGGTTATATATTCCTTCAATGTACAGTTTGAAAATTTTCGATGCTTCACACCCTCCCTCCCCCCCAAAAAAATTGGCTTCGGCCCGTCCCTGTCAAAGCCTCCAACAAATTCTGCGATAAGGTCATATAATGGACTACCCAACTACTTGAAAAAAGAAGAAAAATACCATTAGTTTAAAAGAGAACTTTAAAATTATATCATCAGAGAAGAAATAGTTTAGGTAATAGTAGTACCTCTGAATAAAGAACATTGCTGTTCTTTATTCAAAGAGTAGTACTCTGTGATAACAAACTTGATTTGATTTACTGTTGTATATTATTACAAATAAATAAATGAAATTAACATTTCGTCATATGTTAAATCCTACTAATTTTCCTAGTTTTTCTTTGATTACTTGAACAACAAATTAGCTTTGATAAAGGCACGAATGGTGCCGAAACGTAGGTAAATATTTGTATGTTAAGAATCAAAATCATTAAAAATTGTCCACTTGCCCGATAGACTTTTATTCGGTTAACGGTATAGTTGCAGTCAGCAAAGTATTTTTACCCCTATATTTCTGATTTTTCCATATAACTCGAAAACTATATGTATAGCTATTATTCGATCGAATTGAATCTTGGCAGTGTGTGAATATTAATTCTAGAATAATGAAATTTAAACGAAAACTGAAGTCGTCCTCTCAGTGGAATATACTATTGCAAGTTGACCGATTAGGTACTTCTGAAAAATATAATTTCGAATAGATACAGATACAAGGTATCTACAGAATCATTGGTTAAATGGATATTTGAATAGAAAACTTGTTCTCTACCATAGACAAGATATACTACTGTTCTCTACAAAGGTACGAGTGAATTTCACCCCTTCATTAATTCTACTTTAGTAAGTAGGATAGAAAACTGAAGTACAAATATCTGGACGCATTAGTTGTTTCTTTCGAAATAAATTACACATGTGTATATACGATCTAATTTAATTCTGTTACATGATGGGAAATTGTCGGCTTGAAGAATCATGCCAAATTTTGTGAGGTCTGACATATCGTGTTCACATTAAGCAGCAGGTCATTTTCAACACATCTTAACTCAATAAGAGCAAAAGAGCATAAAGAGCATTCTATATCTATTAACAAAATGAGATAATATAACTGAATCGACACTCAACTGGCTTAGGATATGAATTATCTTTTCCATACAATACCTCATAACTTCAAGAAATCAATGATGACTTATGAAACCAGCAGTTAGTAAACATACCTACATAAACTCACTCAAAATTTTTTATCTTGATGCTAAAGAGTAATGGAATTTTTCATTTCATAGAGCTTGACAATGCTTGGTAATCTTTGGGTTTCGACAAGTCAAAATCAAAACAAGATGTACGCATGCACCAACAGTGTCATTTCGGGATCATCGTTGCCAGATTGTGCGGAGCCTAATATTAGATTTGAGTGATAGCATTGTTTAAGAACAATTAAACAATGGTGATAGTATCTCGATTCATTCTGACTTGAAAATAAGTACATTAAGTAATTATCGAGTAATATGTGATGCATTCTGTCGGGGGTTAGGATAAGTGGTTCAATTCAGGACATTGCCAGTCCAAATCAAAATAAATAAAATTTGGGATAGTGTACTTGAATTTCGTCTTTCCATTCGTCCTAATCCAAATCGGAAAGTAAAAATAACGGTGTCCCATCATTGAAAACATACTATATTACTGTTTCAAACAAAATAGGGCCATAATTGCCCTTATTTACTGATTCAAACATTCGTTTCATATAAAGTCTCCTCATCTTATATTCCATACAACTTATGATTGAGAAACCTACTATATCTCTATTTCAAATAAAATAGTACAGAATTGCCCTTATTCACTTCTTCGATTATATTCTTTCGATATTCAATTTCCTAATCATATTATTTCTATACGACATATACAGAGTGTAACAGCCAAATGGAATAAATTCGATAACGAATAAATGAGGGCGTGTTGGGAAAAACGCTCGGATTCTTCAGAGAATTCTAGACACAATTCATGCACAATGTCCTATACCTATCTTTATCTTATCTCTATCTTTTCGGAAATATTAAGTGTTTTCAGATTTAGTGCAAAACTCAACGTTTTAAATGAAAATTATTTTATTTCTCAAATTCGGTACATTACACTTGAAAACTAATAAGTAATACTGATTATTTCTTAATAATTAAAAAAAAACAAAAAAAAACATTAATGTCAATGTAGGAAATGTTCAAAATGCTCGCCGCGAACGTCTTGGCAACATGCTAATCTGGTGTAGAATTGTCTTCTAACGTTACTCAACATTTCTGAAAAAACTTAATATTTCCGAAAAAGTTGGTATAGGTATAGGACATTGTACATGAATTATGTTTAGAATTTTATAAAGAATCCAAAAAATAAATAATATACAGGGGGTTACATTTAAAATAAGAAAGTTGGTATTGGCCACGGTCGCATGGAACACCCTATATAATTTTGTTTTCTTGAAAACTATGCGCATTTAAAATTACAAATCGACGTGTCCGAGCGTTTTTCCTAAAACCCCCTCATTTATTCGTTATCGAATTTATTCTATTTAGCTGTTACACTCTGTATAAAGGAAACAGGATTTTAAATGACATGACATTCTTGTGGCATCGGATTGATTTTACAGTCTGGCAACTGCATTGATTTTACAGTCTGCTCCCTAAATGACTCTGTTGGAGCATGCGCACATATTGTTTTGATCTCCAATTGTCGAAACCCAAAGATTACCCAATGCTTTTAAAAAAACCTGTTCAATCATAACAAGTATTGAATAAAAACATCAATGTGAACAATTTTGAAGGTCTCGAATAGATGCAGAATTTCGTATTGAAATGAATATGATTAAGATACATCCCAAAACTCAAAAGTATGCATACTACAGTGAACCTGGGGCTACCTCGGTAGACTAGTTGGCTGAACAGGTGAACTAGGGTGCCGAAGGTACTGGGTTCGAATCCCGGCGAGGTCATGGATGTTTGATGTTTGTGGTGTTGAAAAACAAAAAATTGTCTATAGTTGGGTATGAATGAGAAGTATGCAATAAAAAAGTGTTACTATGATCTGTGTACATGGTGTAAAGCCGAGGCACATTAAAGAGATGATGAATGAATGAATGTACAGTGAACCTGGACAAGGAAAGATGAATATACAGCAGTATTTTTTTTGATTTTATTATTATAAACAAACAAGCTACATTTACTTGGCATGAGCTTGGGCCTTCCTCATTTGTGTAAGAATGTTGGACATTTCTTCACGCTTCCTCTTGGCTCTGATGTGTGTTCCCAAACGGCGCTTCAAAAATTTAAGGGCCCTTTTATCTTTGGATACCTTCAGCAATTCAATAGCCCTCTTTTCATACGGAGCGTGTCCTACAACCTCACGGACTAGATCCCTCACGAATTTAGAATGCTTCGTCAAACGTCCCTTGAGTCTGGAAGGGCGGATTTTATCAGCCTTTGTTTTTCCAGATGGAATCTTAGTAGTTTTGTGACCCCTTTGCAGCCCAACGGCGATCTCATATTTTGGTGCCATTACTGAAAACAAAAACTACCATTACATCCAAATTTAGATACATGAACCGGCAAGAATATAATCATATATGGTCTGTGACATAATAGTCATATGAGACAAATATGAATAAATAATATGAATGAAAAATAAATTTAAACTTACTTGAATACTACTCACAACGTGGTTCCTTAACCTCTCACAAACAGGATTTCAAAAAAGGCTTCAGCTGCTTCAGCGCATTAGAGAATTCGACATATGTCATTTGTCACATAGAAAAATGAGATTATTCTTGATTTTTTATTCAATATCTACACAACCGCTGAATGAATTTAAGTCTTATTGTACATATTCAACTCATATTCTATTATTAGTACTCGTGTATTGAATATATATAACTGTGTATTATTTCAATATCATAATTTCATTGAAACTTTCAAAACGAAAACTCGAAATTGCTTATGTTCTTACTCGCTAGATGTCTCTATGCACAATGATTTAGTGACTTGACTTCATTCTTGTGTAAAATTACTGTATTCACTTTTTGCGCGCATGTTCTAGGGGAACAGCGTGCTATCGTTTTGTCCAAATGTCTGTAATTTTGGATGATTGAGCCGAAAATGGTCTCAATCGACTAGGTTGGACTCACTGATGACGAATCCGGTGTCAAAATCGATTCTGTCCGGCCGGCCGGCCGTAGACACGCTAACTGTCGACAGAAGCAAGCTAGCAACTTGAAACTTTTAGGATAGGTTGCGCATCAGAATGCCGCGGTTAAGTTCGTTAATGGTCCAAATCGGTCGAATAGTTTCGGAGTTATAGGCAGTTGAAGTTTTGACGTTATTTATTTTTTATTTCAGAAACTACTTGAGATATTAGATTAAAACTTGGCGGTTGGGTGGAGTATAACGACGCGCAACTTTGAGCCAAATTTCGTCAGGATCAGATCTTCAGTGAATTTAAAAAAAAATTTTTTTCGAAATTTTTTTCCAAAAAATTTTTTTTTTCCGGAAACCATTTATCATATCCGAAAAAAAGTCCACTCACACTTTGAGCTTCGTATTTCACAGCAGTGTACCAAATTTCAGTTCGATACGATCATAAGTTTCGGAGATATCCGGAAAAAATGTGTCAAATTTCGAGATTTTCTTCTCGATATCGTTTATTTTTTCGGTATAACTCGAGAAATACTGATTCAGTCCTGATGAAATTTCACAGCTTGTTTTGAGATGCTGAAAGACAACTTCATGCGAAATTTCGTGATAATCGTGTCATCTGAACAATTTGAAAAAAAAAGTTTCTATGATTTTTCTTATCATATTATCCTCATCAAATTCTGTATGAAATTTCGAAGTACTGGATTTCAATTCGATCTGATCTGTATTTTTGGAAATATTGAAAAAATAAAATTTTGATTGGGTATATCTACGGAATCATTGGGTGGATTTTACCCATTCACGAATTCGGCCTTCGTAATTTAGGTCCAAACCTTCTCTACAAATATCGAGTTTCTAAGTTGTTTCTTTCGGAAGTTATTGTGTTTACACAGTCGGCCGTTAGGCTGACCGTAAACACAATAACTTCCGGAAGAAACGACTTAGAAACTCGATATTTGTAGAGTAGGTTTGGGGCTTAATTACGAAGGTCGAATTCGTGAATGGGTAAAATCCGCCCAATGATTCCGTAGATATACCCATTCAAAATTTTATTTTTCCAATATTTCCAAAAATACAGATTTGATCGAATTGCAATCCAGTAATTTATCAGAAAAAATTTCAAAAAGCACTGCCGTGAAGGCAGCAGCTTTTGCGTGCATGTTCAAATTCGTTGCTGAAGCGGTCATCTACATTGAACATGCGCGCAAAAGTTGCTGCCTTCACGGCAGTGCGTTTTGAAATTTTTTATATTCTCTTCTCCTTTGGCTGTATCTTTAGGCATGCAGTTTGAGTAGAAGATTTGCGAAATTAACAGGCAGACTCAGCAATTCAAAATAATTAAACCACAGTTCTGAGTTGTGTGGATGAGGTTTGGTGATCAGACTAGATTAATCAATAACTTTTACCAACACTGAAAAATTAAGGTGTTAATTTTGTGTCTATTTTGTGCCAATTTGTGCCGTATGTAGCGAATTTTGTGCCTGTATAGTTTTCGAGATATTTTGAGTTTTTCAAGTGGGTCACCAGCTTGACGCTGTGACTCATATATTGAAATTTGGAATTTTTTTTCCACTATCAAATTGTGCCCATTTTGTGCCTATTCGTGCCGTATATTGCGGATTTTGTGCCCGTATAGTTTTCGAGATATTTTGAGTTTTTCAAGTGGGTCACCAGCTCGACGCTGTGACTCATATATTGAAATTTGAAATTTTTTTTCACTATTAAATTGTGCCCATTTTGTGTCAAATGGGCGAATTTTGCTCCCGTATAGTTTTCGAGATATTATATTTCGAGTTTTTCAAGTGGGTCACCAACTTGACGCTGTGACTCATATATTGAAATTTGAAATTTCATTTCACTACTGAATTGTGCCAATTTTGTGCCAATTCATGCCGTATGTGGTGAATTTTGCGCCCGTATAGTTTTCGAGATATTTTGAGTTTTTCCAGCTTGACGCTGTGACCCATATCATCAAGGATACTAAACGCGTTACAGGCAACACCGTCGAACCACTGCAGATCAAGAAAACCTTTTGGTGAAAAATGGTAATTTTCATGAGACTTTTTCGGATATTCCTAGGGCTACTTGGCGTGATGTCTGAACATGATTGGAAAGAAAAAGTTCCGAATTTGCTGTCGTTTTGATCTCTCGTTGCGTAAAATAGGAGATATTTTTAGAGAGTTCTAGAAAAATAAATAGAGAAATATTGGGAATTTGGATTTTTTATTGTCTGCTACTTTGATAACAAAGCCAACGTTTCGAGGACAAATTTCCTCTTTATCAAGGCTAGTTAACTAAATTTTACAGACTACGTCAATAAAATAAGAAATAGCAATGAACAAGGTGAAGTACCAGGGCAACATCATACATGAAACTACTTGAGAAACGAGAAACTTTCGTTTCCGAAGGGTTTATTTAATATAATGAAAGCATTTTTTGGCGATTGTAAGTAGAAATTCAAGAATACTAGGAGAATGAAATTGTTAACTTAGAAAATTGTATCATTTAGGCATAAAACTTGAAAAATTTTATATATTAGAGATTCAGTATATAGGCAAGAGGCACATCAAAATACGGAGAAAAATACGGCCGAATTTTCTAGACCAGATTCGAAGAAAGAAAACTTACCTCAGAAGAGAAAACTGCGAAAGCATAATTTTTGGAAGACATCTTTAAAAGCAAGGCTAATAGGATGTTGAAGAAAATTCCGAATAGGTATAAATACCGAAGCTCGAGCACAGAAAATTAAGTCCATTTTTAGCCGTCGTCAAGACTGTAGCAGCTCCTCCTAAAAATTCTCGAAACATCGTAATATTTCAGTCAGAAACCGAAAGCAAACCAAAATTGAATCAAAGTGACTGGCATCCTGGAAGAATAACATAATTAAATACATGGAATATTGAAACAAAACCAAAATAAACTTACCAAAAGGGAAAAACCAGCAGTTATCAAATCCAAACAAGTAAAATTCGAGCCAGATTAATTTAATTTCAAGAGTCAACCCTTGGAACTTGCACATTGCGCAGTAAATAAACACGACGTTGAACTTTGGAGGTTATACAGAAATCCCGAACCACAGAAGAACATCAATTAACAAAGTGACATAGACTAAAAAACACCGTGGGTGAGACCAAAAGGACATTATTATAAGTTTTTTTTTAAATTTAATTTAATTATTTGAGTTAGGTAGTTAGTAAGTTTAGCATTTAAATCAATTTCCTTAAATTTATTTCATTAAATATTATTATTCGAAATTATATAAACTATTATTTCACGTCATAGAATCCTGAGAAAGAGACAGAAAGCCGCGCAAAATTTAAATCAAATTCAGAATTCATATTTTGTTATTGGATCCTGTTGAAAATTCAAAATTCAAAATTATTCAAAATCAAAAGACAGATTCATAACAGTACGTTTACTTTTTTGGGCAGTTCAATGAAATCTTGTTTTCAAAATTTTTTTTACTTACATTTTCGATATGTATTGCGGTTAGTCGAAATTATATTTCCCTGTTGAAAGAACACCAAAACTATTCACTTTATAATTGTATAGACATATTGAATTCTAATGACACTGAATTACACAATACGCTAGGTGCTAGGACATCAACTCTTATCGTTTAAGCATGAAACGAGTACCAGTTCAATATACTTGACTGAAGCTTACAATACCTTTGAAAACTGAAGAGGAAAAGAAAAAAATCCAAAACCATTATAAAAACATTATGTTTTGTTCTAAAAATTATATGAATAAATATATGGTTGAAGTTCCACCCATTGATCATTTTTGTTGTGGCCTACCCCCAACAAATGTCAATGAAATTTCTTTGTTGAACTATATGTATGTGTGTGATAACTTTTTAGGTAAACCAGAATGTATTGATATATTATCTCACTATGTTTGAATGAACATGGTTTCAGCTGATGCTTGAGCATTTTTCAGAAAATTTTGGTTTCGCTATAAACAGAAAATATTTGCTGGAGAACTATTTCACCTTCTCGATAAATATAATGATGATTGATAATGAAATGCTACGCCACATTGGCTCATCACATCAAGTCAGATTTTTCGATATTATTTCATATCCATTCAATCATTACAATACTGAAAGAGGAATATTCCGAAAAAGTCACAGAGACTCATTACGCACAATACAGGAATTCGTAGTTCTTGATTCAATGCTGTTTTGCAAAAAAAAACATATAAAGCACGAAAACGGCTAAAATAGAGAAAAGCTACGGATGAGGGCATCAAAATGGAGACCGATGGCAAAAACTCGAAATATCTCGAAAACTGAACGGGCACAAAATTCATTACATACATTACCTAGAAACTGGACCAATTGGGTTGGTGGCCCTTTGGATAACTCTTAATACCTCGAAAAGTACGACAATCACGTGATCGTCGTCGGCCAATAAGGTGAAATCTCCAATTACCCAAATCTCCGAATCGCCCTCGCACAAAAGGAAGCTTAAACGTGAAACTGTTCAGGAATAGACGTGAGTTCACATCTAAACAACACATCTACTATAAAAGATTGAAACACAATTTTATATTACATCTTGAAACGACACCCATTTTGCCAAATATATATAGAATCGCATGAATTGACTTACTTAAGGGTTTCAATATAATTTGTTTTTATGAAAAAAAGATCAAATGCAATGAAATGATTCGTCAATATCGATTTTTCAGGAATACGAATGTTGCAGAAATGCACAAAATTCACTTTCGTTCGACTTATACGAACAACCCAGCAAACACTAAAACGCAGCAAGAGTACAAAAACTGTACAGCGTTGCTGCACTTGAAGTGCAGCGATGGTGGTACAGTAACTGTATCGAAACGGACCGTATATGTCCCGCGAAATTGCATCGAAACTGTACAGCTCAAACTGCATTCGAAGTACAGCCACTATACAGCAGTTATGGAGGAGCTATGCCTGGTTGTAATGCAGTTTGTACGTAGTAATAATGCACCAACTGTGCTACTTCGATATGAAGTTTCTAAGCAGCAACAATGCAGCAGAAGCTCGACTTTATAACGAGACTCACTGCCGAAAAAATAATTATTTTTTTAAGAGATTGAATTGAAACTTTGCACATTGATACTTAATTATTAACCATCGACAGATGTAAAAAAAGAGGGTCTACGACTTCCAGTTTATTCGGAAGTTGCCGAATAATTTTGATTTTCTTATATGATGTGATGTATATAATTTTGCATATTCGACATCTATGCTTTAAGGTAAAAAAAATTAATTCCACGATCTTCGATGACACTCAACCTAAATTCAGTTTCGAGATTAAATGTCCGGAAGTATCCGAAAATTGCCGACAGGCATAGTCTTTCGGGTTAGGAAATCCATACGAATAATGAATACTGAAGGGAGCATATCAATTATCTAAGATGTCACATTTAATCCGCAATACTTTTGTGGATTTGTTGTGGCGAAAATTTTCTTTATTTGAATGTTTTCAATTCAAATTTTCTTCCGTTAATCAAAATAATTCTGTTTTTTTCACTTATGTAACACTTTTAAATTGTTGTGATAGCTCATCTCTTTTTAACGTCCATGAGAAACATTAGGAAAACTGACCTTGAAAAGACGGAAGTACCCGATCTTCGCCGACGGTCGAAGCCTCAAGTTTTTCGCGGAATTCACAGTTTGACGTAGCCATATATTCATCACCTCAAGATATTCTGACTCCAAAGCGATCTCAAAGGCGGCGGAGATAGTAGATCTTGTCCGAGCCCACAGAAATACTTAAAATGTCGAATTTTAACCGGATTCTCGTAGAAATGTCACTTCTTGCAAGAAAACGAATGAAAAAATAGAAAAGAGAAGCCGCATTACGGATCAATATCTTTTTTCGTCTTTTCGATCGTAACAAAACATTTAATCTAGCTTGAATCCAGTAGCCCATTTCTTTTCGGAAGTTTGGTAACTTTGGAAAATATCAATATTTTTGGTATTTTTCGAGAATTTTGTCGAAAATATCTCCCCGTTTTACGCAATAAGAGATCAAAACGACAGCAAATTCGGAATATTCTCTTTCCAATCATGTTCAGACATCACGCCAAGTAGATCTAGGAATATCCGAAAAATTCTCATGAAAATTACCATTTTTACCAAAAGCTTTTCTTGACCTCCTGCAGTGGTTCGACGGTGTTGCCTGTAACGCGTTTAGTATCATTGATGATATGGGTCACAGCGTCAAGCTGGAAAAACTCAAAATATTTCGAAAACTATACGGGCACAAAATTCACAACAGTTGACACAAAATGGGCACAATTTAATAGTGAAAAAAAATTTCAAATTTCAATATATGAGTCACAGCGTTAAGCTGGTGACCCACTTGAAAAACTCAAAATATCTCGAAAACTATACGGGTACAAAATTCGCTACATACGGCACGAATTGGCTCAAAATGGGCACAATTTAATGGTGTAGAAAAAATTTCAAAACTCAATATGAGTCACAGCGTCAAGCTGGTGACTCACTTGAAAACCTTGAAATATCTCGAAAACTATACGGGCACAAAATTCAATACAAACGGCAAAAATTGGCACAAAATGGGCACAAATTACGCATAATATTAAAATATCAAAATTCTAGGTATGGGTCACCAGCTTGACGCACCTGAAAAATTATGAGCATGAAACCCCCTCAAAGAGATCATTGTAGCTCACATAACTCATACTCCTCCTTAAAATGTTTCATCTGCCCTAAGGAAACAAATAATTCATGTTGAATACGCGCTCATATTTTCCTATTTGGAATCATTCATTGTTCAATATGTTCATTTTTCGAAAGGTCCACATTCCAGACGTACCTATATTTACTTTATACTGAGCCGAAATAAATTTATATATTTGAATATGAAAAATTCCCAACTGTATTCCAAACTTAAATATACAGGGTGAGTCTTTAAGTTGTATATTAATTTTAATCATAGATTCCTCATTCCTTTCATCCGATAAAACACATTTTTCATTTAACATTTTTCCAGATTTAGCTCTGATGAAATGTTATAAGCATTTAATTATATCTCAATGTGCTAATACACCCCTGCACTTTGTTTGCAAGTTCAACACAGATATCGATTACGTTGATTTGTATTGCAGAATTATCTATCCATTGCTTGAAATTCAGAGAAATATGATTTGGAAAACTCATTTACTCACTCAATTCTTATTATTTGTTACTTTTTGAAGTATTATTGTGGCAAAAATATTTCACTACACTTGACCATTGAAACACTTATCTTCCACTTATCCAGTTGCTTCCATCATGAGATTCTAGACAATTTCAATCTTGTCCATTCTTATATTGGAAATTCCATAAATACTCTCAATTCATCAAATTTATAAATGAATTGAAAGAAATCACTAAACTAACCTGAAAACATTAATTGCACTCGAGAATTCTATGGAAAGCCTAGTCCATAGACATGGACTTTGTCTGTGGTCTTATCACGAAATAGCATAGACCTAATATTTGGTCTATGCGAAATAGATAAATATTTCTGTGTATTCTATGTTCCGGGTAAAGGTGAGCCTCGCCTAATTCACAGTATTTACTAGCTCAGAGGTGGATCCACGAAAATAAGGAAATTTATCGAATTTTTATCAGATTTTTAAACATTCAATGTTGAATATCTCGAAAAGGGTCTGTTTGAGGAGAAATAATAAAGGATAATCAAGTGTTCTAAAATAATAGAAGATTCTTATAATGACTTAAGGTAAACTTTATCTGCATTACCCATGCTTATTTCTTATAGTTTCATGAATCGGGGAGTCTATAACCAGAAAAACTTTCGGAGTAAAATGGAATTGGTTACTGCAGAATACGTGTAATAGTTATAAAACAATTCACACTAAAATTAATTTCATTCGGAGGAACCATGTCAAAGCTAATTGTAGCTTTGACATGGTTGAAAGACTGGCTTTTTTTGGAATCTTCAACAGCCTGTATCTTCTTACCGAGGCTGAATCAGGAAAAATGGAAAATAAATAGTGTTTAATTGGATGAGAGGAATCTAGGGTTAAAACTTATGGACAACTCAAAGACTCACCCTGTATATCAGTGAAAGTAATGGCATCATGAAAGACGTGATCGTGACGTGACGATCCACAGAAAGTCCTTGTGATTGATATTTTTCTCGCCGTTCGGTTCAGATGCAGAGGTATATCTGGACGTTCCTCAACATCCAGAGAGGCTCATAACGAAAACATGAGATATATTCATTCTCTTAGAACCCCTCAGGCCAGAACAGCGGCGTACAAATACTGAAATTTCCTTTGTTAAACTCCGGACTGCACTTTTGAGAAAACGAAGAATAAGAAGGATCCCGCTAATTTTAGATCCAACGAAGATGTCTGACACAGATGGTACTGGAGGAATGCAAACTTGTCTCTTGTTCGGGTAGGAGCAGTCCATGCCTCGCGATATTCGTATTTTAAACCCTATTTTTACAGTCTTCGGTCGGGATGATTCCTGGCAGAATTACAGATCTGCCATGGCATCGTATTTCCTGCAGTTTCTGTTTTCTGTTGTCTGGTTCATCCAGCGAGTTATACCGCTCAGGTGGCTCGGTGAACAGCTGACGAAACAAGAGGATGTTGTTTGATGTATGACCCTCTCTGGAGGAGGTATTTTATTTCGGGAAACCGTAAGCAGTAGAGGAAAAGATCATTTGTGTACGCTCGCAATGGATATGCATTAGTTTCTGCAGCTGGAGTAAAATGATTTTTCATCTGCTAGTTTCAATGTGTATGTTTATATTTAAGATCATCATAATTAGAATTATGAAAAATATGAATTTCATTTCGGTACGGGTGATTCACATTTCAGCTGCCTCTTTTTATTTAAATTATGATATCTTACACACCTATTTCATCGAGGAACAGTTTATACTAGTTTCCTTTCACCGTATATCACTTAATACAGGTTGGAGGAAAAAATATTTACAAGGTCAAAATATTCTTTTGAGAATGAGCGGTAAATTTTTTGATATCAAACAATATGTGTTTTAGTCTTCCAAGGAAAATTTGGTGCATTTTGAATCGACTTGATTCAGATTATGGTTGCTGTGATTGTGATTGAATTGTTCTCCTTTTTACATTCCTGTACATATGGAAAATGAATAAAAAATTATAATCATTAAATTATTATATTATAATAGTTTCCGTTCCTAATGGAAATTGGGTCGAAAGTCCGAGGAGCAAATGTGGAGGAGAAAAGGAAACAATAGAACACTACCTCAATGGTGGTCCAATATATAAATTTTAATATGGTTTAGAGGCAATTCAATGAGTAATCAATCATTTCCTAGTTCAAATTGGTTTCTTCGTCTTCTTGTTCTATTTCGGGTATGGTTTCTGTTTCGTTGATGAAAAAGAAACCCTTCAAAAGCAAGCAACAATTCCACTACGCTTATACGGAAAGAAAGAGTTTTTCCTGAAGTTTTATCTGTGATCTTGCATCAAACCATTGAGTTTGCAAATACTTTGAAAACTCAATGATCACACACTGAAGTCTATGCTACACTGTTTACATTTCCTTCGCCAATTCATGAAATAATTCGATCAAACGATATTATATTTCTGGAAGTGTTGAAAACAACAACGATTGTTGAAAATAACAACAAACACTGGTAAAGATAATATTTTCAGGCAACAACTGAACTGTTTTTTTCGCGCGCTTGTTCTGGCGAACATAATTTGTCTGTAATTTTCGATTTTTTTCCCAAAAATGCATGGTCCTAAACGACTGGGTTGGTCTCACTAATGATGATAACTCCGGTGTCGAAATCATTTACGTCCGGCCGGCCAGCCGCAGAAACGGTCAATTCCATTTGAATTCTTGAAGTCATTGCCTAAATATTTCAGGAATATTTCAAAGATTTCAAAATTCTGTTGGATTCGAATGATGAGTACATTTTTTCGCAGAAAATAAAAAACAATTTCCAAAATTTTGTGGATTTTTCACAGAATGGTTGGTATTTCCAGAAAAATTCGAGAAATACTGATCCATCTTTCATTCCAGTTGGTTACTTGTTTCAAAGTGCTAATGCTGAACTTTGTGCAGAATTTCGTGATCATCATGTCATGTGAAAAAATAAAAATAATTTTTAAATATTCTTCATTTTGTAATCTTATAATCATATTATCCTCACAAAATTCTGCATGAACCTTCAAACTGTCTATTTTCAAACGAGGAGGTAGTGGATTTCAATTCATTTTAATATGTATCTTGAAATTATTGGAGAGATAAATTTTGAATGGGTATATCTGCGAAATTATTGAATGGATTTTATTCATTCTTCGTTATTAAGTTCCAAACCCATTGTGCAAATATCGAGTATCAAACTTGTGTATACCACCGAAGTAAGCCAGACCGAATTTTTTGCTGAATACTTCTGATATAAATTGGAGTCTTGATTCAAGGTACCCCAGTGATATTTCTCAAAGCTTTCAGTGTTTGTATATGAAGCAATGGCTTGATATGTGGATGAGAGATCACCGTGCTGAATTTCGACCCGATCGTGCCTGTATTTTTGGAAATATTAGGATCACGAAATTTCCAATACATTAATCTATTGAATCGTTAGGCAGATATTGTCCATTCTGAACCCGACCTTCGGATTCAAGCTGTAAACTTCTGGTGGTCACACTTGGCCAGAGGCGATTATTTTGAAAAAAAAAAGAACTTACAGACTCACAATTTTCAGGGTTTATGCTTGAAAACGGAGCACAAATTCCTAGTGTGGGTGGAAATTCCGCAGATATGAACGGAATGATGACGTGTCATTGAAAAATCAAAAAATCCATACATAAACACTATATTTTTGTCAACGTATCATAAATCTTAAATCAAAACTCTATTTGTGAACATGCGAGCAAAGGCTGATGATGAGTTCTTGTCAGTTCTTCTTTAGATTTTTTCAGTTCAGATAAGAGACTTAATTTTCGTTCATAGCACCAAGATTTGACTCATTTTCAATTTCGCAATATCACGAAAATTCATCGAATAAAAGATTACGATCGAGTTCAAATTTATTGATTGATGTGATTTTTTTTAAATTCAAATAGGAATTCTCGATCATAACCTGAGACAAGAAAAAAATTGTATTTTTCTGAAATTATTCTAATCACACGAACGTGAGGAAATTTCGCTCAAAATTTTGCCTCAGCAGTAGCCCACAACTTACTATGTTTTATTATGATCGAAACAGCATTTATTAAGTTCAACAGGAAAATCTACGATACCTAGAGAAAATATGTACATATTTATTTCCCCAATATCTCCAGAAACTGGAAATTGGATACAGTGTTGTGAAATAATAACTCAGAATTAGAAACAAAATCTCTTTGAAGTCTGATTGATAGTCCCAGAATAAATTTATTTTCAACAAAATTTGAAAAATTCCCGGAATTCTGTTTTAAATTAACCAACAAAACGATCCTAGTTGCAGTTGCGTACTAGTATTCTTCAACTAATAAAGAGGTTCCAATTAGATTGCTCAAGTACTTCCTAAGACATAATTAAGGTGAGTATAACTCCGAAACTGTCCAGACGATTAAGCTCATTAACGAATCTTGTTGGTGCATTTTGATATGCAGCCGATGCCATGGTGTGGCAACGGAAATTTGGCTGAGGAGAATTGATTCTGATATTTAATTCTCCATCATGGAGTACAACCTAGTCGTTTGACACCATTTTCTAGAGTGAATTCGAAATTTACAGAAAAACAGAATTCGATCAAATCGGAAGCACACTGTATCCTAGGAAATGTGCGCAAAAAAACAAAAATATCGTATAACGTAATCAAATATTTGAGTTCACTGTGAATAGAATACTGATAACAAAACTCACTAATCCACTTAGGGCCAATTGCACCGTTTTCGTCTTGAGCTACAGTTAGTTAAGCGACGATAAACTTATTAAACTCTGCTTTAAATATTCGGCTTGCACCGAGGCTGAATGTAACTAGATTAAAATTAATCTACAAATCTGGTTACTTTCTCATGAATTGGTACTTGTGACTAGCTTCATGTTGTTTATTTTAACCCTAATTGAAGAAATATTTTAATTCAAAAGATGAAACCCATTATTATGGGTTACTACTACTACCATATTTCCATAAAATCAAGATGCATCTATTGAAAATCCCAACGAAAAAATATATATGACAGACTTTATAGCTTCCATAAAAATGTTCCTGACTTGTTTATTATCATTAAGACTAGGGATCTCTTACCACAGACCTGTGCTCTTACTTCTGCTTCAGGCTTTAAACATTATTCAAATTTATAGTCATACACTCAAGTAAACTTATATTTTGTAATATCTTAAGATTTAAGCTTCTGCATGGAATTACAATCGTGTCGTTTGTAAGATGAATAAATAAATAGTATTGATTTATCCGAAACAACTTTCCGATAAGGAACGGCTCACCTAAGAGTAGACTTTCTATTAAATTATTTTGTTTGTAATAAGTATATTATGAATTGAGTTAATTTTTGGTCGAAGATAATGAAAACTCTGATGTGGATCCGCAGAATAAAAAGTATTCTATATAAATATTGAAGTATCATGGATGGATTGACAAAGGTGTACGTTTGAAGATTGTCTAACACGAGAATGCAATTTCTTTCACATAAATTCGTTTGTAGTTATATTTTGAGTCCAGTTAATATATAATAGAGGATAATGATAGCACAGAGACAGCACCTGCACAATAATGAAGTAGTATATGATAGCTTTCCACGTAATACTGAATGAAATAGTACTGAAGAATCTTCATGAAACTATGTTTTTTCATTCCAAATATGTCTTCGATTTCATTCTGCTATTTGCTCTTGGAAATAAAGGAGCATATCATTGTAACTTTTTCATTTCAAATAGTTGAAGGCTTATAGAAATACCATTAAGTTTATGAACTAAGGGCCAATTGCACCGTTTTCGTCTTAAGCTACAGTTAGTTAAGCGACGATAAACTTATTAAGCTCTGATTTAAATATTCGGCTTGCACCGAGGCTGAATGTAACTAGATTAAAATTAATCTACAAATCTGGTTACTTTCTCATGAATTGGTACTTGTGACTAGCTTCATGTTGTTTATTTTAACCCTAATTGGAGAAATATTTTAATTTGAAAGATGAAACTCATTATTATGGGTTACTACCACCATATTTCCATGTTATGAAAAATCAAGATGCATCTATTGAAAAACCCAACGAAAAAATATATATGACAGACTTTATAGCTTCCATAAAAATATTGCATGTAATGTTCCTGACTTGTTTATTATCATTAAGACTAGGGATCTCTTACCACAGACCTGTGCTCTTACCTCTGCATCAGGCTTTAAACCTTATTCAAATTTATAGTCATATACTCAAGTAAACTCATATTTTGTGATATCTCAAGATTTAAGTTTCTGCATGGAATTACAATCCTGGCGTTTGTAAGATGAATAAATGAATAGTATTGATTTATCCGAAACAACTTTCCGATAAGGAACGGCTCACCTAAGAGTAGACTTTCTATTAAATTATTATAAGTATATTATGAATTGAGTTAATTTTTGGTCGAAGATAATGAAAACTCTGATGTGGATCCGCAGACTAAAAAGTATTCTATATAAATATTGAAGTATCATGGATGGATTGACAAAGGTGTACGTTTGAAGATTGTCTAACACGAGGATGCAATTTCTTTCACATTAATTCGTATGTAGTTATATTTTGAGTCCAATTAATATATAATAGAGGATAATGATAGCACAGAGACAGCACCTGCACAATAATGAAGTAGTACATGATAGCTTTCCACGTAATATATCACTGAATGAAATAGTACTGAAGAATCTTCATGAAACTATGTTTTCTCATTCCAAATATGTCTTCGATTTCATTCTGCTATTCGCTCTTGGAAATAAATGAGCATATCATTGTAACTTTTTCATTTCAAATAGTTGAAGGCTTATAGAAATACCATTAAGTTTACGAACTCAATGGAAATATTGGTGTTAATTCTTCATGCTTTAAAACATACGAATCAATGCCTACTGATGCCAGTTTCTCCCTATATCATTTTTCATAAATATCATCTGAAAAACAACCACTTTTAATCAAAATTTGATTATCAACTCGTAGGAGTTCTCCATCAATGTCCAATGTAAACAAAAAAAACGTAAACAAACTGGAGGTTACGTCCAGAAAAATGTCAAACTTGTACGAAATCGCTGGAAAGTAGGGTTAGATTCCGAAGCTTACCATTAATCCTTCTTTTAAACCCCCAAATTCGTAGGCTTAAATATAACAGTCTGTTAAGGCCTTTTAACGAGGATTACGTGACGGTGCAAGAGAATTTTGTACCAAAACCTTGCTTATGGACCTAATCTATGGTTTTGTAATACGGTGCAATTGGCCCTAAATGGAAATACTGGTGTTAATTCTTCATGCTTTAAAACATACGAATCAATGCCAACTGATGCCAGTTTTTCCCTATATCATTTTTCATAAATATCATCTGAAATTCAACCACTTTTAATCAAAACTTGATTATCAACTCGTAGGAGTTCTCCATCAATGTCCAATGTCAACAAAAAAAACGTAAACAAACTGGAGGTTACGTCCAGAAAAATGTCAAACTTGTACGAAATCGCTCGAAAGTAGGGTTAGATTCCGAAGCTTACCATTAATCCTTCTTTTAAGCCCCCAAATTCCAGGGTTTAAATTTAATAGTCAGTTAAGGCCATTGAACGTGGATTACGTGACGGTGCAAGATAATTTTTTACCTAAACCTTGGTTATGGTCTTAATCTATGGTTTTGTAATACGGTGCAATTGGCCCTTACAGTTTCTGAGCCTTACGCAAGTTTCGCAAACCACGTTTGCTTAGCCCAGAGACATATCGTTACCAACTACAGGAACAAGTTCACAGGCTGAACGAGTGAGGAGGGTGGTATACAGGACCAATAGAAAAAGGGTTGTTAAAAGGCCATAAGGGTAGTGCTGGGCATTCAAGGGTGAGCTGTATACCTTCCAGCGAATATGAGTAAGTTTCGCCCGAGCTCTTTAATAGCTTTATGGATTTTTCTGAAATTAAATGACCGGTTTTCACAACGTGATTAGCGACCGCCAATTTATCAGGATGGTTGTCACGGATATGGCTCATGTATTCCTTAAATCTCGTGTTGATTTTCCTTGCTGTTTGTCCGATGTAAGATTTATCGCAGTCTAAACATTTTATTTCGTATATGCCCGATATTGATTCATCCAAAATTATATCATACGTATATCCCAAAAGTTGCCAAGTTTTCGTGGCAGTCGTGAAAACTAACTTAATAATACTTTTTCGAAAACGTTCAGCAGTTTCTTGTAGATTTCAGGGTGATACGTTAACGCCCTGAAACTGTTCTTTTCCCGTAACAACAATCCTGACAAATCGACGGTTCGTAATCTCGTTTTAACAACCTGTCATTTGATTTCAGAAAAATCCGTAAAGCTATTAAAGAGCTCTGGCAAAACTTACTCAAATACGCTTGAAGGAATACATATGTTCAAAAGAAAAGATGGATTGCTAAACAATGATCTTACCGCCATTAGTAACCCATTATTCCGAAAAGTTACCTGACTCACCCTTGATAACCCAGCACTACCCTAATGGCCTTGTAACAACCCTTTCCCTATCGGCCCTGTATACCAACCTCCCCCCTCGTTCAGCATGTAAACTTGTACCTGCATTTAGTAACGATATGTCTCTGAACGAAGGAAACGTGGTTTTCAAAACGCAGGAAGTGTGAGTGGATTAGAGAGAAGTTACACACTATTTTGTTATCGTATAACGTAACTTAACGTTTATTCATTCATTCTTTCATTTCATTTATCTGATCAGTGTGATCGCAATCTCTCAAATGAGAAAATCATTACACAAAAAGTTAACTATCTCGCAACCAAACCAAACATATCAAATAGCTTAGTAGATAAAATAGAAGTACAATAATCAATTGAAACTTGGAAGAAGTGACGGAAAAGTTGGATTGTTTGACATTTTTAGCTCGCCGTAGAATGCTGAAATATTAGGCGAGTATCTAGTGTTTCTGTGAGATCTGACTGAAGTGAAGTTTCAGATTGATTTGAATGAATAACGTCCTCATTCAAGTAACATTACTTTCAATTTCACAATGCCAGCTGGTATTAATTATTCGATCACATATGAGTATACCTAATCGTATAAATCACGAAAACAGAACAGCGTTTTCAAAAATTGCGAACCATTGAGAAAATCCGCTCACTCACTTACGTGAGTTGAAACTGTATTTACTTCAGATTCCTGACTTCAAAAGGCGTTCAGTATTTCAAGAGCCGACCAGCAAACAATATACGCTTTAGGCGAAAAGATGGGAAGGTTTACATTCAAATCCAGCTTTTATTTTCATTCTCATTTTTTTCATTTTATCAGAAACCTACAATCCTTGCATATAAATCCAGCTTCAGTCGATAAAACAAACCTTCCTGTAGAATCTGCATTATATTTCCGTATGCATTCAGAACATGATGCGAAGTCCGCCATGCCAATCTATTATCGTATCCGATCGGCTGATTGACTGGTACAACAGTTGCTTAACAGTTCATCAAAGATTCAGAGGCATTTCTGAGCTTCAGAACCTGATAATATGTTGATGTATTCCGAATAGAGTGCAATTATTATTTCACAAGCCAGCTACGGGCAATTGGTCGGATAGATTATGTTTCCCATCTATCTGCATGTTCATCTGTATGTTGACAGTAGGTTGTAGCAGGACATCAAGAACCATATTGCTTTTTGATAATTGATTGGACCATACCTGAGCAGACGGAGGAATTATTGGATAACCCATTATGCCGACTACAATGGCTTCTAGTGCGGATTGTTCCAAATGATGTCTTTGGCAGGTGATCATATTCATATACAGGGTGTTTCCGGAGGAGTCCATCAGATTCTAGGATAAATTTACACTAGTCAAGACAGTTTCAAAACAATGATTGGTTTTTGATTGGGAGTATCTATTGAGAATATGCAGGGTGATTTATCCGATTCGACCTATTATACTTTGATTGATAACTTTCGTGTGGATCATCCGATTGAATAGGTAAATTCGAAAAGTCCTAAATTTTTATCAAAATACGAGGTTCTTATTGTGAGAATTTTAAATTGGTTGATGTGCAGTTTGAAAAAACACTCTGTACATTGCGTTTCCAGAACTTCGCTATGCGTTTCAGATTCTACTAATAATAATAATAATAATAATAATATTTATTCACTCAGTTATCTACAATTGATTAATAAAGTGGGTGGTGAACAAAAACATGATAACACAGAAGCTTTAGCAAGAAGCTATCGCTTGTACGTGATGCCATAATAATTTTAATACTAAATAACCTATAGTTGGTGAGTGAACAATATTCAACAAACTCGAGACACAGCAAAAAAGTTTAACATAAACTTCACTTTCTCCCTCCATCCTCTCCTCATCCAATCCTGACACCTCATCTCTGGTTGACGAAGCCATGCAACTTTCCTCTTCCGTAAGAAAGAATCCACCCCTTCGATTTCCTCCTGAACAAACTGATGTCATTAATATCTTTTATATTGGGTGGAAGTTGACTGTATAACTTATTATTATTCTTAAGATCCATATGTGTAGGACATTCAAGTTTTCAAGGTGAGTGTCACTTACACCACCCCAACCAATGATGCCGTATTGTAACTGCGACTGAACCAACGCAAAATACACCAACCGAAGATGTCTCGAGTCAAGGTAGTCTTTCAAGTACTTTATTCTATATAATATACCCCTTTACTTGTTGGTTATATTTTTTATTTGTAGGTCCCACCTAAGGTGACGATCAATTATTACACCTAGATATGATATAGACTCCATTTCCGGAATATACAGGTTGGGTCCCACAACCAACGGCCCCAAATTTGGTAAACCACTGGAGTACAGAGAAAAAGGCATGTATTTGGTTTTCTCCAAATTAAGAATCAACGTGTTGTACCTGAGCCATTCTTCCAAACACTTGAAATCCGCCTCAGCCTCCGATTTCAGAGATTCCCATGTATCCGCTTCACAAAAAAGCACTGTATCATCCGCAAAACTGAGGATCCTGCCCTTCAACTTGACATCCAGCAAACTGTTGACATATAATGTGAACAAAAGTGGCCCCAGAACAGTGCCCTGAGGAACTCCGTAGGTCACATACCTGGACGCACTCAGCTTACCGTCAACACATACCTTCTGCTCCCTATCTGTTAAGTAGCTCTTAAGTAAATCATACATTTTTCCCCTGAAACCATAGTTATATAATTTGTTCTTTAATTTTTCATGTGAAACGGTATCGAAAGCTTTTGATAGGTCAACGAAGACGCATAAGCATGATTTACCTTTGTCTAGCGCTTTATATATATAAGATGTTAACTGATGGATTGCGTCCTCGGTTGACCTTTTTTCTCTGAATCCATATTGGTGTTGCGAAATAATATCATTTTTTTCACAGAACTTCATTATTCTTGTTTTAAGTATTTTTTCTATGATCTCTGAAATTCTAGAGGTCAAGGATATTGGTCCATAGTTTTCCACTTTCAAACTATCTCCATTTTTATACAGAGGTTTCACGATTCCAACTTTCAATCTCCTGGAAAAGTATCCTTTGTTGAAACAACAGTTGATCTGGTGAGTTAAGGGAGTTTTTATCATCTCTGCTATCTTTTTTAGAGTTTCCGCCTGTATACCATCAGGTCCAGAAGATTTTTTTTCCTTCAGCTGCATTATCGCCTCACAAACTTCCCCTGTATCAGTAGGGAGCAGACCCATCGAATTTTCCATCTTTCTGATATCTTCTCTATAATTGCTCGGAATATTAATCCTCTCCGCAAATGCTTGACCCAACGTACTCTTGTATGTGTTGAAACTTTCAGCAATTTGTTCTCTCGTCTTCAGCGACGATCCGTCGGCTGATATGATTTCGGCTATTTTTTTTTCGGGTTTGATCCGATTACAGATGGAATCAACAGTCTTCCAGAGAGCTTTGGACGTGTTCATGTTATCTCTTATCATCTTTTGTGCATAGGCTCTCTTCGCAACTTTTATCAATTTGGTCAGCTTGTTCTTATAGGCTAGATATTCTCTCCGTAGATGCGAATCGTTCGGACTCCTCTGAACGTCCCCGTACAGTCGCTGTTTCCTATCAATTGATGTAAGAAGTCCAGGTGTAATCCATTTTTTTCTCCCCATGTTCCGCCTCCTAAGTCTCACATTCCTTGTATGTTCCACAATATACTCATTCACCTTTCCCACAAACTCATTAGTCATCTCATCAACATCCTCCGAAGAATAAAATTCTCTCCAGCTCTCCTTCCCCAAGGCGATAACGAGTTCGGGATAACTTATATACTTTTTGTATCACTCCTTTTGGAAAGGCTCGTTTGTTGATTTCCGAGTTAGGTCCACTGTCAATGCTATGGGATAATGGTCTGTAATATCGTATTGAAAAACATATGATCGAATATCCCTATTTTCTTTTATTCTAACGTAGAAATGATCAATGCAAGTTCTACTCCGTGGTCGAGTGATTTCATTCATATATGATTCATATCCGAAAGCGTTTATAATATTTTTGTATTCACCGGAGATATCCGAGTCTGACCTCAAATCAATATTGACATCTACCGTAATTATGTGCATATCATTACCTGCCAGTGACCGTAGATACCCCTGAAGATCTTCGTTAAACGTTCTTGGGCAATTATATGGGGATCTGTAGATGGCTGTTAGAATGACATCCCTGGATTCAACATGCGCTCTGACCTCCAACACCTTTACATCCCCCAGGGTTTTTACTACGTGTGAGTAGCTGACTTCATCTTTGATGTATATTATTACCCCATCATTTCTGTTCAATTTGTCTTCATTGTATAGAGTATTGAAACCTTCTATTTTTAACACATCTAAATCATCTACAAGAAATGTTTCAGAAAGCACCATAATGTGAAAGTCCAGGGAAAGCTTATTCAAGAACAGCAACAACTCATCTATATTCTTCATGACGCTTCTAATATTGAGATGCAGGATATTGAGTGGTGTAGCCCGAGAGAGCACAAAACTATCCAGATCGGAAACCACACTTGATGGATTAGGTTCGTTCTTATATCCTTTTATGAATGGATCCATTTTGAAGTCGAAGAGAACAGAGACAACAGAGCTCACAACAGAGGAACAAAGCTCACAAATAAGAGGAGAAAAAAGCAACAAATAAAATTTAAAAAAACACACACAGAGAGATAATCGAGCAATATAATTAAATTATTTCAATTCTTCACGCTGTGAATATGAGTCATTTTTTAGGTTCATCTAATTTTTTGAAGCAACTTCAGTTTTCTGAAAAAAAAATCTCAAAAAAAGAAAATTTCGAATTTTCTCTCCCACCGATTCTACTTCATGGCTCATGTTATTGTGATAAATTGAAATTAGTTATGTAGATTAAAAAAACACCCTGTACATTGCGTTTGCGAACCTTCTTCATCCGTTTCAGATTCCACAATAATGAGTCATTATTCAGGTGTTCCACTTGGTGGTAAAGCAGTAGCAGTATATTCCAAGGTTGCAAAGCGGCTCCTAATATCTGAAATAGTCTTTTCAAATTCGTAATTTATACTTAATTGCTCGTATTCTGTATGAAATCATTTAATTATAACAATCACTTAACGAACGCTTTTTCATAGAAATTATCCTTTTAAAGAAAAGCGGAAGTGATCAAGCAATGGAATAAATTGAGCCATTTTCTTAATTGAATGATTCTCTACTGAATGAAAGCACTTTAATATGAATTTTGAGTTTGTAAAGAATATTTTTCGAACTGACGAACAGCCTTGCATTCTCTAACGATACAGTATCACTACCCAGTACCATTGAGTATTGAACATATTTAATGTGTGTTTAATTCTCAATGCCAGTATTGCCAGTAGGTACAGAATATTCTTACTGCTTCTGAGCGAAATTTCGATTATGTCCTCCTTTGAATATTTTTTCTTGGAAAACCCAGAGTGTGCCAAACAAATTGAAAACACCTGAATAATGACTCAATATTGTAAAATCTCAAACAATTGAAAAAGATTTGAAAACGCAACATACAGGGTGTTTTTTTAAACTGTACAATTAATTTCGAATTATTACTCAAACATACCTGCATTTTAAAGAGAATGTTGAAACTATAGAATTATAAGGCTTGATTTCCTTTCAAATTTTCTTCCGAATATGATGTGAAGTTTTCGAGAAAAAAATTTTTCGGAAAAAAATTTTGTAAATTTTTTTTTCAAAATTTACTGACAGAATGATTATGCAAAAAAATGCGCGTCGTTATACTTCAACTAACTGCCAAGTTTCAATCCAACCGTTTCAGTAGTTCCCGATTTATTATGAAAATCACCTCAAAATTTCTTAACCATTTTGAAATGCAACCGACCCCGAACCTTTCAAGTCTATAGAATCCTCTGTACGCCCGTTATAGTGGTGACGGTCAGACAGCCGGCCAGACAGAATAGATTTTGACAACGAATTCGTCAGTCACCCCAACCTAGTGGTTCGAAACCATTTTAGCTCAAAATTCGAAAATTACAGACATGTGGACAAAACGATAGCATGCTGTTCCCCTAGAACATGCGCGCAAAAATATACGTCTTGGGAATTTGGAAATTTTTTTTTCAGTACGAATAATTTCCAGACCAATTTGGACGATAACCATTGTATGTGATGTATAATGAGTTGCAATTTTTTAATTGATGCGATTTAAACTGTGATGCACTTCTGCTGCATAGAATTTCCCTAGATGCGAGAGAAAAAAAAGTATTCTGACTAGCGTGGGCTCATGTAGTCCCTCGGTCGTGAACGTCTTTGTAATTAATCAACTTTGAGCGGATTCAAATAGTTGATCGAGTATCTTAGGGCTACCGACAAGTGTAAAAATTATTATCTGGAATATTTTTTTGGTAACTTCTTATCGCTTCACATGGTACAGCAGGCTCATGCATCATAGCAATGCACCTATGTATAAGGCTCGATGTGAAGATATAATCATTTCCAAGCTAATATTCATAATTTTTCGCCCTCAGACAGCTAGCGCCCGTAGCAAATGCCTCCTTCGCTAGTACGCCCTATGTAGACCCGGCATACATTGAACCATTGATAAAAATTACTAATTTGATAATAAAAATCGAGCCTTACACAAAATCGCAGTTTTCCCTCCTCGAATTCTTTTGTCAAAGGTGCTTTTTCTGACTGATTTTCGACGATTTATTACTCTGAATATACATTTTCTACTATTGTTGTAATTGTTAATGATAATCTTCAGTTCCTCCTCCTTATTTATGCCAAAAATCAAAGCAAAATTGTTCGAACTGAATAGAATATTTCTGATCAATTTATATTTTAAGGAGAGTGGCGTAACTATTCTACCTCCTGAAATGTCCAGTAGCGTATTTCTACGGACGCCACTGCTAACTCCCTGCAAGATAACGCCTACATAATTATATTATAGATGATTTTACGCAAACCCAAGATGACAGAATTCTTTTGTTGTCGCTACCATTTTGAGGTGATGTAGATATGTCGTAAAGTTGTCGTCGCGGACAAAAATTTCATTTCAAGTAACGATATGATGATAATTAATTTCGTCCAAAAATAACCACACATACCGAACAAAACACGTCCAACCCATGATGTAAGCAAAACATGGTGTTCTCATCTGCTCATCTGTGATCGTATTTACCAATGATGACGTCACTTTTTCATTCAAATTCAAAGCACAGAATATATATGTTTTTTAATCTTTCTGACGTCACTTTTTTTTCAGATGAGCACACCATATTTTTTACATCATGGTCCAACCAGGAACCAGAGACAACCATAGATGTCTACGATTATGAATTATATTTACACCTAACCATCACAGAAGACATCCTCACTCTATGTACTGCACACGTTATCTGTGACTACACTAACTGCCAACATTTTCGCAACGAACAGAGTGCAAGTTTACAACAAAACACACCGAACAGTATCATTGGAGTTATTGTAGTTCATGTAAATACAACGAACAAACCTTATAACTACCTTTCTACGAATTTTCCAAGTGAGTCATTCTATGCAGAATTCATTCTGCATCTTCACCAGTTCCGTAGCTTATTCATTTCGAGCAAATATTTCACGTAAACTTCATTATCTGGATCTAAAAGTTTTTCCGATTTTTCGTTAATTATTTCGGGAGTTTTTTCTGAACTCCTGAGAGTTGTTAAACGAGTTGCAGGTTTTGTCGTTGTGTTTAAACGCGATTCAAATAATTCGAATCACTGACATCGTTGTTCAAACAGGCCAGTATTGAAAATTGTCTGTTAATCGCTTTATGTCAATCGCGTCCATCGCAAAACCGATGTATTTAAATTAAGCCCTGACTCACTGACACAATCGAATTTCAATGATCCATATGTTTGTTTGCGAATGGCCTTTGTGAATCTATAAACTTGATGACCGTTTTGGATGAGCGTTGTTTGATGGGAGGTTTCCGGTGGAATGTATGTGTTGTAGAAGCATCTATAATGAGGAACTTCTGCTTTCAGGAATTTATTCATCATTTCTATTTTTACGCGCTTTTTCTGGTGAACAGCGCGTTATCGTTTCGTCACAAAGTCTGTAATTTTCAGCCAAAATTGGTCTCAAACGACTAGGTTGGACACAGTGATCCTTGGCAGAATTTGTTTCCTTCCGTCCGTCCGGCCGGATGGCCGTGTGTGCTATAACTTTTGTCATTGACCTAGATTAACCAAATGGTTTATTTGTTATAGACATTTGAAATTTTGATTTTTCAATAACTCTTTATGTATTCTTCTGAGAACGAGCATTACATTTTTTGGTATATTATAATGTTAGCACAGGAAATGCAAACAGGGTACCATACATTTTTCCGTATGATACAAGAGCACATATGAAAACCTCAGCAAAAACTCTGTCTCCCCCCGTATAAGTGTTGTAATTTGTTTGAAAAACATGGATGGCATCTTTTTCATTAGAAAATAATTTTTTCGTCCTCTGGAATTTATTTGGACCAAATATCTTGACATAATATCTGAAACAGAAAGCTGGACGGAAAATCAACAGGAAGCAGTAAACAAAATTACCTACATTTTCTCCCTGACCGGAAGAGTCTTTCGACCAGGTCCGGTTCTCCAAGCGATGATATTTCAGATCCTGAGATAAACGAAGAACGCTACAGATCCTTTACATTGGGGAATCGTCTCCCATAGATTCATAATTGGTTATTTTACACTAGAAATCTGACAAAATATCAGGAAAAACTTGTGACATATATTATGCCAGGATGACATAATAATAATAACTCTAGAAATATTTATCTGATCGAGATGAAACTTGGTTGCTAGATGAACCATATCAATTAAGAATTATTCATTGAAAAATTCGAAATAAAATGTTTTGAAAATTTCATATTTCATTTGAATTCCACTGAATATAAGCTGAGCAAAAATCTTTATTGGATGACCTGATGTGTTGAGTTTTCCATGCATTGACTCTTTAGAGTTCAAAATGTCAATGTTTTTATTCTATAACATCAGCTCTGTTTGCAATAGCCAAGGAGGCATCACATATATTAAATATTTATTTGGAGTTTTTAGTTTTTTACTAGTGATAATGGATCTGATTTACTGCTATTCAATCATTTAAAAAGATATGAAGAATAAATTGAAGTATTCAAAATTAAATCTTGTCTTTTGAAGCCTGAAGAATGGACATCAGGTATATCATTTATTAGAAGTTTAACTTTTTAAACTGAAGCAGTAAGAATGCTTGGCTCTTTTATTCTCAAAAAATAATAACAGATTGAAATGAACATAAGTATGCAATGGAAGAAACATGGATTGGTGAAAACTTTTCAGTTCTATTTCGAATAGTATGTCGCAAGTTATCAAATTACTATTATATTATTCTGATCATATTCATCATAGTGGTCCCATCATTGAATCTTCGTGTGAATATTTCTAGAATACCGTCGCACAACATAAGGTAAAATGTTCTTTGGTTTACAATAGTGAAAAATGTGAACAAAATTTGTTATCGAATATTTTGCAAATTTTTCTTGAAAAACGATGTTTTGTTCGAAAACTATCAGGTTTCAATGGAATTGGTTCAAATTTGAGTTCGACTCGATGTTCATCTCAGAAGACATTGGAAATGAATAATGTTAACTTATTATCTCGCTTATTATTATTAATTCAATTAGAAAAAGAAAAAAATGCAAAATTTTGTTTCGAAGTATATATGTGATATTTGGCGATCTACTTATTATATATTCCTCATGAGATTCCGCGATTCCGTATATAACTTCAAATTGTCATTTTTCATTGAAGGGCTGCATATGAATTTGTTTCTATCTATGTTTTTGGCAATATCGGGAAATAAAATTTTGAATGTGTATGTCTGCACAATCATTAGTTGGTTTTTAGAAATTCGTCAATTCTGTCTTTGTAATTAACTCCAAACTTACTCCGCAATTATCATACTACCGAGAAGATTCTTTGGGGAGTTACGCTGTTCACTATCAGTGGTTAGGCTGGCCGTAAAGACATTAAATTCAGAAAGAATAGACTTAGGGCATATATTTGTGGAGTAGGTTTTCAGTCCAATCAGGAAGGTCCAATGCTTCAATGAGCGTTGCATTCGCCAATTATTGCTTGAATAGTTGTACGGTTACAAGGCATGGAATTCAGAAATTCTGATTTCAGAAGGTCGTGAAGGAGTAAAACCTATAAAAATGTTTGAAAGTCGATGTTTCTATGAGAGAAAAGGAGTTAATCGTTTCCAAAAATACAGATTTAGTGAACTTGAACCTAATTGGGTGATTTATGATTACTGGATGGTTAATGAAGAACGTTGTGAGGAACAGCGTGCTATCGTTTTGACAAATTTCGGTAATTTGGGAACTTCTTTCTGGCAATGGTCTCAAACGACTAAGTTGGACTACTATGCTCAGACAGCTGATTAAACAACGTAGGCATGATTGAGTGAAAAAGAAAAACCCAATTGAAATATGTTAAACATCAAGGATAGGTTGCATTTCAAAATTCAACGTTACTGGGCCAAGTCAGCTGAACTGCTATTTGAATTTTTGAGGATCTTTTCCTAATAGTTCAGAAACTATTAATGCGATCGGATTGAAACTTTGTGAGAAGTTTTGAGATATGAAATCACAACCACTCACAGAATTTCGTGAACGTCGTATAGTTGCTAGATTCAAAACAAAAAATCTCGAAAATTCACCAAATTTCATTTGCCATTTTTCGGAAACTATTCATCAGTCTCCGATGAAATTTGGCGAAGATTTCCTAGCCAATGTCCGAAACACTGTCCGAAATCATTGTGATTAGATTCCAGTTTTCGGAGATATTGTAAAATATATCCTATGCCCAATTCGTGGGTTTTTCCATGAGTATCTTTATTATTTCTAGACAAACTCGAAAAATACTGATTCGATCATGATAAACTTGGTAACTAGTTGTTAGGCGATGTTGCGAAATTTATGATGATCGTATTAGTAAAACCATTCGAAAGAATATAAATAAATTTTTTTCAAATATTATATATCCTGCTATCTCCTAATCAGATTTTACTTGCGAATTGCTGCAATAACTTTCAATCTGATATTTTTCAATCACTGAATTTCAATTCGATCCAATCTGTATTTCTGGAGATACATATCAGGAAACTAAAATTTTTAATTGGTATATCACCAAAATCATATATTCATTTCGTGCCGATATATATATATTTTTCGTACCGATATTTTTATTTTCTAGGAAACACAATATATTTATGAGTTGGGTGTTGCAAATATACAAATTCGGGGTGTATATATTTATTAATTCGACTTTTTCCAAGTTGTCACGAGAGGGCGCGCCGGCAGCGTTCAGCCCATTCCGAGCATAGGGCAACATGGCTTAGCTATTAGTAAAACATATCACGTAGTTATCTCCTTAATGTGTAGTACCTACACTGGCTGATCGATGGCTTGTAGATTGTCGATATTGAAAGCAGAAAACTAACTTTTTTGTAGCATGTTGTGTATGATGAGATGAGTAACAATCAATGCCCATTTATAATAAAACAACCAAAGATATATTTCTTCGTTATCTATCTTTTAGATAAGTAGATATTATTTTATTAAGGAACCCTAATAGTAGTTGGTTTGTGTCTTCGTACTAGAGTACAATTTAGTTCATTTGGATGGTAGTTTTCTACGGCAAGAAATGTGAAATTACGCTTTTGTCAACGGTACTTCACGAAGTGAAATTTTACAGTGTTATGGCCAATTTATGCATCATTCATTCATAATCCTGATTCAACACTTCTTACAGTAGCACAAACCAAACAGTAAACTTAAAATTGTTATTGCCAGTATTTGTATACGGACGTTTGAATGGGTGCGTTTTCATTTTCATCGAACTGATTAGTCGGTTTCACCCCCCCCCTCTCTTCTCTTATGGTCTCAACCAAAGAAGATAGAGATAAGGGGTTGATTGATTTATCAATTCAATGAAAATGAAAACGCACCTTATCTCTTTGTAATCTGCTACAACTATATGGTTATTTTATTTGTATCGTGGTCTTCTAATGTTATTATTTTGGAACTTGAAACCATGGAGGTAGGAAAAAAAGGTAATAGAACTCTGTAAGTTAGATAAATTTCCCAACCATTGCTTACTGTGAGCGACTAATGTACTAATATCTACGCCATGCTGCCAAAAGCTTAGAACTGTACCAAACACTGTCGGCGTGACCTCTCGTGACGACTTGGGATAGGTCGAATTAATAAATATATTGGTTACCACGAATTTGTATATTTGTGACACCCAACTCATAAATATTGTGTTTCGTAAATAAAAAATATATCGGCATACAAGATAAATATATTGCTGCAACTAATTAATATGTTGGCTCGAAAATACATATATTTGAAAACACACTTTTGTCCCAAACGGCGCCTCATACATACTCAACCAATTTCGAAGTTCGAATTTCTTTTTCCGGAAAGTTATTGGAATGGGAGAATTTTATTCATTTACAAATTTGACCGTCGACATTAAACCCAAAAAACGAACATCAAGTGTCAAATTCGTTCATTTCCGAAGTAATTGTTAAATTTGACTCTCCGCTGATAGTGAACAAAATAACTTCCCGAAGACTCTACTAAGGGATTTGATATTTGTAGAGTAGGTTCCGAGATTAATAATTTGTGAATTGGTGAAATCCACCCAATCATTCCGCAGGTATACATTCATATTCAAAATTTCATTTTTCCATTATTTCTGATCACATCGGTACTACTGGAGATATCGAGGAAATAATCTCAAAATTTCTATTTCTCCGGAAGTACATATCTACTCCAAGGCTTGTGCTAAATTACATCGAATTATAATCGATCGTCTTCGAGCATAAATAATTCCAAAGAAAATTTGGGAATATCTGTTTTTTTTATTATCCAATGACGAAGTTTCAATCTGATTGCATCAATACTTTTTGAGAAAATTTCAAATTACTAACGAAAATTAACATATTTTCTTTCTATATCTCCAGAAACGAAAACCAGATCGGATGTAAATCGGAAACGGTGATGTTGAATAGCAATTTTAAGATCTGTGCGGAATGAAACCGTCATAGGGCCAATAATCTCGGAGAAAAAAAAATTCCAATAAAATTTTTGAATATTTTTTTTAGATATCCAAACAATAGATGCTCACAAAACTCCAAATGAAGTTATGTGTTAGAATTTCCTTACTAATTACGAAGTTTTATTCTTACCACGAAAGTTTTTCGGGGGATATAGAGAAAATAACCTGAAAATCAACTCATTAGTTTATACGTTTCATCGGAAGATGGTCGGGGAAAAAAATATTTTAAGGAACAATTCTTTCATTGTTAAACAGATAGATCCACACGAAATCTCAAACTTAATTGGATGCTGGTAGTTCTCCACTGATTACGAAGTTTCGATCTGATCGTATTATAGTACTTCTTGATATATTGAGAAAATAACCTCAAAATTTCAAATAACAAATTTTTTTTCCCTATATTTCCGGAAGTAAATGTCGCATCGAACTAGAATTTTGAGCACTGTTGTGGGATATCGATTTCAAAGTATGTTTTAAATTTCATGGCAAATGATCAATAATCCCAAAAAAAAAAAATTTCAACAAATATTATGGGCATTTTCTGCTGTTTTTTTGTTGAATTCCTTACCGCGCAATTGAGTATCAAGTTGCAGTTTGGCATTGTCCAACTGACTACAGAATTTCAATTTGCTCACATCTTTATTTCTAAAGATATCGTTAAACGTACCTCATAATTTCAATTTGACTCCAAATGCGAAAATTGCAGACATAATGACAAAACGATAACTCGCTTTTACCCAAAACGACCGTGTAGAATGATAACTTCAAATGTCATACAGAATCCCATGAGAACCACATAAAATAAAATTGTAAAATTTTCCATGAAGAAGAAATTAAGCTGCGTTTGGCGGAGTCAATACTTAGCAGGTGACCGTTTTGGTCACAGATTTGAACATACGCGCGAAAGTTGCTGACTTCAAATGAGTTTTTTTTCAAAATTTTTATTATGAAAAGATCATTCCAATAGGTCTTATTTCCTGATCAACTGAACATAGCCATTGTCAAACCAATTCACCGAGGGTTAACTTAACGGCCTATAACTTCCGAAAAAAACAAATCAGGGACTGCATATTTGTAGAGCCAGTTTAGACCTCAGTTAAGAAGCCAAAAGCGGCTGACTTCTCGGAATCACTTCTGAAGAACGTTTTATAATACTATTATATTAGCTCGAAGATTCCTTATGGTTGTGCCGAAGACGTACACAAGGGAGTCATAATAAGTTCATATTGAATAACGTTCTTCTACTTAGCACGATCAAATTCCACATATGTTATTTTCGATAGGAAACATAGTGCATTCCTGGTAATATCTTGGCCACCCTCTATGAAGATATCACGAAGAAAATCCTTGTTTCGAATCCCTCTCTATCCCTCTATCCCAGAAAAGCCTTTACCTATGACATTCCCAGCAATTAACAAAGATAACTCCCCAAATTCTCTAGGAATTACATGAACGCCTCACGTTTCTATGCAAGGATAAATAACAGGGGATATTTATAAACCATCCATTTAGCAACTATTTATATCCAGTACAATAAAAGACAAACGTAGCCACGTGCATGCCTCGTAGTGTCCGCAAATAGTCCTGTACGTTTTTCTTAGCCTAGACCTTACGCAGCTGAGATTGTACACAAAATTTTGGAGAACAGTCTTGCTCGGGATTCCACACCAACGAAAGATATACCGGAAATTAATGATATGTTTGTTTAGATTTCGATCGATAGTGAAATTGCGTTGATAAGTTAAGTGTTGTTTAGATTTCTGATCCATAAGATTGATGTTGAGGTTTTGTGAAATAATCTGAAAAGTTAACCAGTGGAAGTTTTCCGTGCCTCTTTGGAACTTTTGTATTATGTGACTTTAGATTGAGCTTCATTTCTTCAGAAGGGCTGACTGAGTTGGTAAAACGGTAGAAAAATTTTCACTGATTAAATCCTTGTTCGAACATATAGAACACAAATATTCGATGTTTATGCTCGAGACATTAATGAATTATAAAAAATTCTAGAAAAGAACTGACGAGGAGTGAAATCTGATTTCCTCGATCGCTTTCACACCGTCTTTTTTCAACCAACCACCTACTCAATTCCGACTCGATCAGATATGTGTTTTCGAAAATATTGGGAAGAAGGAATTCTTAATAGATATTTAATTGGTTTGATTTAATAATTTCGTAGTCTGTAAGACATCCCTAAACCTAGTCTCCACAAGCATCGATTCTCTGAGTCGTTTCTATCGAAAATAATTGTGTTTACATTCAGTCTAACGACCAATAACGAACTAGACGGAAATATGTCGGCTCCAAACCTACACTGAAATTCCTTTAATCTTCTCTTTCGAATTTGGACGGAAAGAAACCATTTTGACC
Organism: Myrrha octodecimguttata; assembly: GCA_958510865.1. NCBI lineage: Eukaryota > Metazoa > Arthropoda > Insecta > Coleoptera > Coccinellidae > Myrrha > Myrrha octodecimguttata. Next base: position 40,914,864 of record OY294057.1, read on the forward strand.
CCGGATCCTTTCTCAGTAGGTCCGATCTCATTAGGTCTGAACCAACCCATTTTCGTTTGAAAATTTGAGAATTATAGACACTTGGACAAGATGACAACTACCTTCCAGAACAAACTCGAAGGACAAACTCAAAGAGTGTGCTAGGTTCAGCCGAGGGTTCAGCTGATGGTAAAAGTATGAACGCAAAACCTTGAAGAGCAGCTTCCTCACCCATTAAAATTTCTCACTGATTTCGAGATATCCTAGAAAAAAATTATGTGCATTTATTGAAATATTGCGACACATGCATCTTGAAATACTTGAGTTTGGTCGAGATGACTTTAATTTTTATATAAAGCAAATAATAGGGTTCTGTCAAACATCACTATCCGTAATATGGATAATAACTAAGCAAATTTTGATAAAAAAATATACCCTATATCTCGTTAACTAACTAGCAGCATTTGTTTAAGCAAAGTCATCTTGAAATTATGTTTAGAATCTTGGTTTCTGCATTTTTCTTCCGTTTAGAATCACCATGATGTATAAGGGGATCATTCGAACACTTCCACGTTCTGCACTCAGTAGAATTTTTATTCGGTTCTCATTTATAATATTCATATATTTCATAATTCACCAACGCAATTCCTGAAAGTTCAGCTCAAACGACATCTACTTGAACTTTCTGAACGACATATCTTGATCTAGCCCTTCAGTCTGCAGGACGTTTCCAAATTACATCCAAAAATACTATTCTGGAACATGCTGATGAACTCACCTGTAATTATTTCATATAAGTGGTCATAATTTCGTTATTGAAAACAGATTCTGTAATTTTCGAATTTTGAGTCAAAAATGGTCTCCAACGACTAAGTTACACTCACTGAGGACGAATCCGGTGTCAAAATCGATTCTGTCCGACCAGCTGGTCGTCCTTCCTTAGGCACGATTACGGACGTATGGAGAATCCTATCGATTTGAGAATTTCAGGGTTGGTTGCATTTTAAAATACGAAGGTTGGTATCGTTAATGGGCAAAATTGGTCGATCGATTTTGGAGATATTTCGAGAACTACTGAAGTCATTTTTTTCAAAATTTTTTTCTGAAAAATTTTTTTCTTGGGAACTCTTCATTATATTTGGGTGAATTTCGGTCATACTTTGAACTTATCATTCGATAGCATTGTACCAGGTTTCAGTTCAATACGATTATAATTTTTGAAGATATTGTTGAAAACTATGTTGAATTTCGTGTTTTTTCTTGATTTTGTTGCTTTTTGCAGAATAACTCAGAAAATTATATCTCAGTCTTGAAGACACTTGGCAGCTTCTTCGAAAATGCTGATGAACAACTTTGTTGAAAATTTCGTGCTGATCGTGTCATTGACACAATTCGAAAAAAAATTCGGATATTTTTTTCAAATATTCAATATTCTGTGATCTTCTGAACATAATATCCACATGAAATTTGGCTTGAACTTTCGAACTGTCATTTTTTCATGAAGTGCTGGATCTCGATTCGATCTAATCTGTATATTCGGAAATATTGGGATTATAAAATTTTGAATGGGTATGTCTGCAGCATCATTGGTTGGATTTCACCCGTTCACGAATTCGGCCTTCGTACCTAAGGTTCCAACCTTAAATATTTACAGAAAATACGACTTAGAAACTCTATATCAGAAAAGGAGGTTTGGAGGTTAATTCCGAAGGTCGAATTCGAGAATGGGTAAAATCCGCCCAATTATTCCGTAGATTTACCCATTCAAAATTTTATCTTCCCAATATTTCCAAAAATACAGATTATATCGAATTGAAATTCACTACTTCATCGGAAAAACCTAGAAAAGCACTGATGTGAAGTCAACAGCTTTTGAGCGCATGTTCACTTTTTGTGATATCCTTTGAACATACGCCAAATAGCTGCTCTTATGAATTGTTTTTTTTGCCGGCATCAATGCAATTTCGAAAAAATACTGATGAGCACTGATGTGAATTCCTTCACACAGTGATCGCTTATCTCGGTACTGACCTTAATCAACACTGCTTTTATGACATCATTTTACTGCTAAGATTATTATCATATTATTTTAATTCTCGACAATACAGTTATGAAAACAAATTATTAGACTGGAGCTTTTTATCATCATGCATCATCCTATCGTTAAAAATATTCATAATCCACGGAATCCTCAGGTTCAAGAATTCGCCATTCAATGTTGAGCTCCAAACTACACTATTTAACGAATATCTAGTTAAAAATTATGTACTCGATAAGCTTATTGGTTAAATATTTCAATACCCTCAAAAATTAGTAGTTTATATAGTGATGAAATATAATTAAATATAATTTTCTGTTTTTGATATACAATTGCTTTTTTAAGTATGGCCACTACAATCTCTAAGTTCTAATCTCGGAATGAAAATATATATCAACAAAAATGTTGAGTGGGTCGAAATCGTTTGTTCGTAGATCGGTAGATCATTTTAACTGGTTGCTAAAGTAAACAGAACTTTAAGGTCCGGTGCAAACATACGGTTTTTCAAGCTCCGACGCCGTTGCGACGCCGCACTCATGTGTGCATTCTACCAATGATGCTTTGTACCGTATGTGTGCACCGGACCTTACGGTCTGAAGTACACAACAACAGTGGTAGAATGCACAGATAAGTACGGCACCGCAACCGTGCTGGAACTTGAAAAATGTATGCACAGGACCTTACAGTTCTAGAACGGTATGTGAGAATGACTGAAAATATTCATTGAACTAATGAAATAATTCAAATTCAATTTGAATTTGATTCATTTAATATTTCTCGGGAATAACTGCGGAACAGCCGATTTCCCTGGCCTTTTGAATTTCGCTTTCTCCAGAAGATTCGATATCGCTCAATTTAAAATTATTTTATGGGCAAATTCAGTTGATTATAGTCACTTTGACAAACTACAATCAATAAGCTTCCATTACCAAGACAATGACAGCGTGCTTCCGTTTTGTCCAAATATCAGTAATTTTCGAATTTCAAGCCAAAAATGGTCTCAAACGACTAGGTTAGACTCACTGATGACAAATCCGGTGTCAAAAACGATTCTGCCCGGCCGGCCGTCCGTCCGTAGGCATAATTTCGGTCGTACGGAGCATTTTACAGGCCTGAAACTTTCAGGGTAAGTTGCATTTCAAAATGCGACGGTTAAGTTTGTTAATGAGCAAATCGGTCAAACGGTTTCGGAGTTGGAGCGTTTTAAAGTTTTGACGTTATTTTGGCAATAATTCGGGAACTACTGAAATGATTGAACCGAATCTTGGTAGTTAGTTGGAGTATAGAATCGTGAAACTTCTCGCGGGATTTCGTTGGTACCATACTATCAGTAAATTTTTCAAAAAAAATCTTTTTCAGCAAACTGTTCATCACATTTGGAAAAAATTCAGCGTTTACTTTGAGCCCCATATTTCACAGCAGTGTACTTAATTTCAATCCGTTATGGCTATTAGTTTTGAAAAAAATATGAAAAATTTCATGGTTTTCTTCTTGATCTCGTTCTTTTTTCGGTATGACTCAAAGAATACAGATTTAATCATGATGAAAATTTGCAGCTAGTTTGAAGATGCTGAGAGACAACTTCATGCAGGGTTTCGTGATGATTGTTTCATTAGAACAATTAAAAAATTTCAATATTCTATGATCTTTTCGAAATATAATCCTCATTAAATTCTTGATGAACCTTCGTACTGTCACTTTTCAATAAAATACTGGATTTCAATTTGATCTGATCTGTATTTTCGAAAATATTGGGAAAATAGAATTTTGAATGGGTATATCTGCGGAATCATTGGGTGGATTTCACCCATTCACGAATTCGGCCTTCGTAATCAAGAAGGTCCAAACCTTCTCTTTAAATATCGAGTTTCTGAGTTGTTTCTTTCGGAAGTAAAGAAATGATCCAGTACTTAATCGAAAAAACCTAGAAAAGCACTGCAGTGAAGGCAGCGGCTTTTGTGCGCAGTGCTTTTCTAGGTTTTTTTGGATAATTATTCTTTGTTTGTGTAAAGAGTGAGTCTATCATGCAAAAAAACTATAATGATCTCGAACCACTGATTTCAGACAATAATTGGAGTTGTCGCTGCGCTCGTCCTCAAAATTATTGTCTTCGATCGGTAAAATCGAAGGTAAAATGTTCTTACCGTCCTCGATACTATTCAGTAATGTTGCCTGCGTAAAGAGTACATCGAATATTTCCAGTTATTGCAAGCTTTGGGCCTGAAGTGAGGTTTTCTGATAAATAACTGATACAGGGTATTTATTTTCCAAGGGATATATACTTACTGTTCATAGGTTATTCAGGCAGATTAATTCCTTATTACTGTGCATATACTCCATTGTGTATGAGTTCTGACATATATGATGTTTTGCTCTGTTGTACTTTTGTGGTGATAGCTTTCAATTTGTTCCTTTTATTTCACTCCAAGAATATCCTCTAACCCACATGGAAGAGCCGTATGGGTGGCCTTCCGCCAAAATCTAAAAACTACACATTCTGAAAATAATTCTCTACTAACTTAGGGTGGCGCTTGAAGGATTCCATCTCATAGGTATGGGCCTTCTGTAGACAAGAGGCTTATGCTTCTGTATGGAAAATTTGCGATAGATCTTCTTTCAGCCTATTTGTTTTCTTGTAAATTCTCGAAGAATAACAATTTCTACTGGTGATTCATTTTCCAATATTGAGCATATACTGTTGACGACATTTCATGCATATTTTCATCGTTATGAATCATTGTACGTATTTGAACATATTTATTCCGAGGGGAAAGTATTTTCTGTTTATTTCCTGCGCCGAGAATAGACACGCCAACGATTTCTCTGAATCTAGCCATAATCCATCCAAATATTTTGATGATTCGCCAAATATTTTCATGAAATCGCACCGAGTACACTCACACTCATTGTCACATTATACATGTTGCAAGATATAGTTTGGCGCTATTTTAGTTTATCGGGATCCTCGGATACCAGACGGAATCCATGTCGCATGAACTATTTTGCGGATTAGACAGAGATGAATTGGTTGTGGCATTGCTACACGGACAATCGATTTTTCTCCTGACAGGAATAACCTTGTATTATGTTTGCATAAGCTGATTTGTCTGTCGATTACAACTGAAATTTATTAATTTTAGAATTTTTAACTTAGTATCGGTTGAAACTGGCCAATATTCATAATTGATATTCGATTGATTCGGTGTTTACTTGGTGGATAATAATGTTGAACTTCAATTTCCACATTTATATAGTTTCAATTCATTCAACAATTGTTTTATCACAGTGTGGCGGTGTTCATTCAACATTGTTTTGCCACATTGTAGCACTATTTTTCGAAAGGTAATTCTGATTGAGCCACAGTGTGGTGAAACGATTATAAAAAAAATTAAACTTTATATGGAAATAGATGTTAATTCCTCCGATTCACATTTGAGTCTACAGAAAACAAGAAGATGAAAGGGAAATAACGAAAAAGAAAACATGATTTCAATCAATCATGAAATGACCCCAATTCCCTCTACAAATATCGAGTTTTGATGTTGTTTTTTTCGGCAGTTATTGTGTACGATCGTACTCACGATTTAGGCTTGACTCACGAAGACCGAATGTGTGATGAAATCCACTCAATGATTCGGCAGATGAGGTCAAATTGTATAATTTATAATTCTGTTCTGGATTCAAAAGTGACAGCTTGAAGTTTCCTGCAGAATTTCCTGAGTATAATATGATAAAGGAGTCGAACAATGTGGAGTATTCTAACAAATCGAATTTTTTCGAATTGTTTCAATGACAAGATCATAATGAAATTCTACTGGCAGTTTCAATACAATTGATCAGTAGTTTCTGAAATAGTAGAGGCATGCCTTTACAATTTCAATCGAATTCCGAGATGCATTTCACCCTGGAAATTTCGATCGATAGAGTTTTCCGTCCTGACGTCATCGTTCCTTCGGCCAGCCGGTCGGCCAGACGGAATTGATCTTGACACCGGATTCATCATCAATGAATTCAAGGAGTTCAAGACCATTTTCGTCTCAAAAATTCGGACAAAACGATTGCATACTGTTCCCCTGAATATGTGTGCAAAAATACAATTTGGCTCATAATGGTGTACTGTTTGAAACGAATAGAACCCCAATAACAAAAAAAACATCTAATGAAATCTCATTCTTCTAGCGAAAATCATGTAGGCGCCTATATAATATACAGAGAAGAGAAAAATTGCCGAGAACGGAACTCAAATTTCAGTTTCTTTTTCAAATTGAAGTGAATACACCTGGAATGAGGGTTAATTGTACAAATACAACCGGTTTTCGGAAGACTACTTCGTTTAAGGCTGTCTGAATCAGAGTTTCAGTATAATCATCAACAATAAAACTACATTTTCTAAGTCAGTGAAAATTTTTCCTCCCTACAGTATTTTATGAACTACAAACATAAACAGTAGGAGAAAAGAAGCACAAAATGTCCTACATTACGAGTTGCATGACTGTGATAATAACGTTGACAATCTTTGAGACTATTGCCAGTTACTCCCAAGACTACATGTATTATCCTCCCAAGAACTACACGAAACTGTTAGTACTCAAACAAGGATACATACAGGGTGTGGTTGTGAATCCTGATAACGATAACGGTGTGCTAAGCCCAGTTGAACACTATAGGGGGATTCCTTACGCTGCTCCACCAGTAGAAGAATTGAGATTCATGCCACCCAGTGGCGCACCATCTTGGAAAGGGATTAAATATGCCGATAGTTTCGGGCCAGTATGTCCGCAGATGTTTCCTAGCACTGAGAACATGACAGACCAGAGACTGAAGGAGTTTTTGAGACTGAAGTTCTATCTGAGCACGCAGAGTGAGGATTGCCTCTACCTCAATGTTTACATACCGCACAACCGTAAGTACCAGTTGAACCATTGATTTTTTTATATTTTCTTTTCAAGGTCTGAAATTCCGATATGAAATATCTGTTTCTTTTTGCTGGATGAAAAATACTTTCTCGGGGGGAACATATTATAGTTACCACTTGCTCTGTTTTATACCACATAAAGTCACTTGATACTAGCTGCCAAACAGAATTTATAGGTTTATAGTAAGAAACTCTGAAATATTTCAATGATCAAACACTTTAATAGACGTAGTAAATGGTTTAATATGAAGAAGGTTGGAATATTTTAACATAATTTCGAGACCTATTTATGAATATCACAAGGACTCGATACGAAAAAAATCTCACAAATATTTGATTTGGATGCAGGATCGATTTCAGTCACACAAAACCATTTTGAAAGTCGGTGCTCGGTCTACTGTAGATAGGGTAGATGTATGCGAACTGATGTTCATTTATAAGACTATGTTAATGACAAGACTGATTGCTCAGAAATTTCAGCTCGTTTGCTTTTCTGATTTTCTGTTAGGGTTCTAGGAGCGAAGAGGTTTTCTACTGTAGAACAGGGGGAACAAATTCGAGACTTACACCACCTATTCATCATTCATGTAAATTGTTTCACGCGCTCGAAAGTATTTATGACATACCATACCATACATGCACTGATATAGGTTGAGTAGATTTTTTATTATGTTCGTGATTTTGTATCGCTCTTCGAGAAGAATGAATTGTGAAAGAGGTGGTATGAAAGTGCTAAAATGAAATTTTTCTGGTTTCCTGTAGTTGGAGGTGAAAGTTGTTGGTGGTAATAAACGACTCATTTCTATTTTTCTATGAATAGTTCATCTTTTAATCACTGAATGGAATTGAACATGTCCTTTGTTATTATTGAAGAACTTGTGTCTCTAGGCAATTCCCTTCTATAAATATAGAAGTTTGTCTTCTTACGTATTCAGAATAAATAATCAACTTATCTTGAAATTGAAGGTACTATCATAGTGTTTCTAATTAAACTATTGAAATGTTTCCAGAAAAGGATCTGGTCCACGGGGCATTATTTATTAGGACTATTCTCAGGTACCGTACAGCTGTATGACTCTTAGATATGACTTCCTTGATGATTTCGGCGATAGAATCGCAAGCTCAGAGGTAACTGGAATGTTTATTCATAGGTAACTGAATATTTGACGTTGTGTTCAAGCTTATTCATTGAACTGCAGTTCTGCCATCTCCATGGATCCCTTTCATTCATTTCGATGTAAGATGTCTTGTGGTGAAAATCACAAGGAACGAGTATTTCCGAGTCGTGATAGGGAATCAGTAGTATTCAAAAATATGGACTCAACTCCATGCAACGACAAAGCGATAAACGTCATGCCATAGGTAAAAGATTCTTTGTCTCATAGGGTGAAAGTATGAATTTTTTTCTGGAAATGTGCTAGTGAAATTAAAATCAAGAAATTTTTCTTATATAACGGCGGTACTCCTTTGGTAAGAAGTCTGCGTCATGATTGTTCGGTCTAGGTTTCAAGCCCTTGGCCGGAAACGAATTTTTCCGGTTTTTAAGAGTCCGTCCCACCATTAGCTGTTGGGTTAACTCTTAAAAGAGTGCAATTCATAACGTGGCGTGAGGAATTATATTATATTGTTTTGAATTCAAAATTATTTCTTGTATCTATGAAAGTCCTCTCACAAGTAATCCCTTATAGCGTCTTTCCATGAAAATATTTCATATTTTAAATCAGTAAAAATTCCACAGTTGTTCTATTCATCTTGAATATAAGGGAGAATTCAAAATAAGAGAGGCGAAATAATGGCAGCAACAAGACATATCTCCCATTTAAGTATACAATGTTTTTTGAGAATTAATTCAATTCATTTTCATTCAGACCTGAGCGACATCAATGTTAACCTAGACCAAATTGATCAACCAAGAACAATATTTGCCACTTCTAGTTCCGCCTTTTGGATCAAAAATTTCAGTAGATAGGAGAAGGTGTTGACGCCAGATATATTATCTGAATCTTCTACCACACATATGTTCGATATGTCGCCATATTGATGAAGTATTTACGCTCTGCTCAATCCTAGTAACTGAATGAAGTCGTCTATGTGATCGTCAGATAGGTACATAGCGTGCTTTCTATTTGACGATTTGGGGAGCTCGGAGCTGCCCCCGCTCATGAAACTTGTTAACGGGAGCAGCTCCGAGCTCCCCAAATTGTCAAATAGAAAGCATGCATAGTGCAAATAAATAGGTAACCTCCGTTTGAGCTGGGGCGAAATTTGATTGAAATGAAACATCTAATATTTGAATGCAGATCAACTATTCGACTGCTTTTTGTAGGATACCTGCATCCAAATTCAATGGGAATTTGCTTTCATAATTAGTAATTATACTACTCATTTATTATCTATTTATTGCTGGTGAATATAGTATCGATGTTTTAATTATTTTAAATCAAAAATTCACTTCATTTCAAATAACTCCAATAATTTATCGACCGAACTAATTAGTTCCCCCCATATCATGTTTTCACTGATCGTTCGATCACTTTAAAATATAACATTCAAATTCGACAAATCGACGCATGTACGGTATTCAAAACGAGCAAAATCATTAATACGATAATCGGATGAAAAGTGTGGGTGCTGAAATCATGTAATAAAATGCCGCCGAATTCTGAATAATGTTGAAGTGGGTTGAACATGATAATTTTTAATTCGTTTGGTAAATATTATTTAGGTATGAATTCAACAGAATTTATAACTAGAAAATCTGTGAAAATTCTGGCTTATTGTTCAACATTGATATATAATTCCCAGTACTTGTGCTCAATAGTTGTTTTCTGGCTGCTTCGACAGCAAAATGCACTTATGAAATGAACCCTTCTATCCAGATTAACATTTGGGGCAGCCATTTTATGAACCTACCTATCCTGCTCCATTCATTCCAAATGTTTCATAATAAAAAATACTTGATCCTCAAAATATGATTTTATGTTGCAGAAACGAGAAACTTGGTCGAGCAAACAATTCTGTAATTCAATGTTCTTCATGTATACTTCCCCTTGAAATTTAACATCTTTTTTTCTGATATTTCTGAAAGTCAACATCAGGTACGGATGAAATTTCAAACACTATTCTAAAGTATTGTTCTCAAGGTCTTTACCAAACTTGCAATCGAATTGAAACCTCTGAACCAGTTGGATAATACCTTCACGCGATTTCATGGAAAGTTTCACGATTATTCTTCGGGTTGAAATTCAAAAGAAATAACAAAGGATAAGATTTGTTCCCGAAATCCAGGTATCATTAAAATTTTTCTCTTCCTCGTTGAATAAAGTTGATTAGGGTCAGAAAACTATAGGCAACATGTCTGCAGAATTTCACGAGACTCTCGAAATCAGAAATTTCTCGTCTCGTCTCGTCTCGATTTCGAGATTTGAAAATAAATTGAGGATTTCTCGATCGTGGAAATTATATGTGCTGCAATAAATCTTAACTGTAAATACGCTAGAAAAAATAAAATGAGAAACTATGCTGAGAAATGATTTTATTCATTTCAAACATGAAAATATAACAAACCAAAAAAATAATAACAGAAATAGCAAAACAAAAAAAAAGCGATGGTTAAAATGAATATTCTCGAAGAACCCGAACGTCATGAACAAGTGAAAATTATTGAATTCAAAACTAACTAAAAACTCTCAAAAATGGACAAAACATAAAGAAATGACTGAAAAATACACGAAGTTTTTTAACAGATAACGAAATTGTTGTTTACACTCTCCTGAATTTATTTCTGTTGTCTGGCTGATTCTTCAGTTGATCGGCTCTGTTCCTTTCTAATGGTTAGTATAGCTATTTAAAACAGTAGCTTGTTTGCTTATAAATAACGAGACATCTTCGATGAATTCGGATATATTTTCTCGTTTTTCTCCACCAGTCTGAATTATCTCGATTATCTTTAGCTCTCTTATATAGAAGATATTCATCTATTCTTTTCTCCAGTTATGATCTATGTTGTCGTTGATTTTTTCGAATGAACTTCGAAAATTGACTAACATAACCACAAGGACGAATATCTGTCGATTAATCAACAGAACATTCCACCTTGATCAGAGCTAATCATCCAAACAACAAATACATCTACACCGAAGAAGCGGCGCGGCGTCCAAGGAAAATGATGAGCTCTGATCAAGGTGGAATATTTGTTGATTTATTCCTTATGATTATGTTAGTTTAGTACTACTTTAGTTCTCTTTTCTCTATAAACCAGTTCCTATATTAGCAAATTAAGTTCGTCGGTATTGTCATCATTGCCATCAATCTCATAGTGAGTAAAAGGATGCGATGTTGAAGGAAAATCTTCATTGAAAGTTACATAATAAACTTCTTCATACGAGTTTCCGAATTTAGATATTGCTTGTTGCTTTGAATCTTATCCCCAATTCGTGCAGTTTTTATATCGTGCATCTGATATTATCGCTCCATACTATCTCCTATTGGTTTTTGAATAGTGTTTGACTATTTGATTCCTTGCTGTTTGAAGAGCTTCTAATTTGTTCGTCGGTTGTATTCCTAGTTGGGTGTTAATCTTGCTCGAAAGCCTACCTTTCCAGTTTATCTAGGAGCATATTCATCCCTTAGACGACCATGGGTATTGTACAGTATTTTTCGCCTTGAAAGTAATCCGATGAAGTTTTAATAAATTCAAAATAATTAGAAATTAGCTCCCAAGCTTGAGACGACATATGATGATCCTTTAGGTTATCATGATTTTCACAGAGAATATTTAGGGATTTTTTCATTCTGAGGGTCGAGTTCACCATATTTAATATGGAAATCCATATCCGTTTAACGTCAATTACTGGCATCAACATCGTTAAGTATGCAGACTTACAACAGTTGACAGATTCAAGCTTGCATGATCCCTATCTTCTCATTTTGAGAGCTAGCAATCTGATATTATCTACTGATGATTTATTGTTTACATCAACAATCAAGGCCATGTTACTTTCAGTTGTTATAATTTCAAACCGATCTTGTACTGCTAGATTTGAAATGGAACTTACTTTTAAGAATATTCTGATGACATCATTTTTGTTGTTGATGCCAGTGCTTTCCTTTTCAAAAACAAAGAGCCAATTTCAAACTTTCACCTTTCGTTTCTGAGTAATTTTCAAATTATATGGATGACAGATTGAATTGGAATATGAATCAAATTAATTATTCAATTTTCATACTCGATACAGCCTTGGGCTTCTGATGTTATACATTACAACTTATACATAGCATAATTCAAATAACATTCGGTTTCAGAGAAAAATATAAAGACGAGTGTTTGTTTGTTTCTCGTCTCGATGATCAAGACGAGACGAGAAAGTGCTTTCGAGACGATGTTCTTCGTCTCAAGAAAACGCTACCTGTCGTTAACAAATTTTGTATGTTGTATGGTCTCCATTGAAACTGTGTTCGTTTGGCAACCAATTCAGAAAAATTTGGGGAAAAATCATAAGTGAAACAAATCAAATTAGTCATGAACAGATTTTTTTCTGTAACCCTATTCGTATATGTTCAGAATCATAGCATATTTGATAAAATATAATATTCATATGGCAAGATGATGGGTGCAAGTCGACCCTAATTGGCTTCTTAGGCCAAATCGAGTGCTGTGATAGTTTATATAATTTTACAGTCCTGTGATTACATTGTGTTGATAGTCCCAATCTCCAGTAATCACATCATGTCTGTCGCTCTGAAAATTCTCCCTTTGAATCAAAAGTCGAAGTTGCTTCTAAAGAATAAATCTTTAATCAGCTTCCGTATCTATCTGCCTGTTATACAAAATTCTACATTTGTATTATTCTGTTTACTTTGACTTCTCCCTCAAGAGCTTCGTTATCTACATGAATCACACTTTTCCGCTCTATATCTTCTAGAGTTGCGGATTTATTAGCGCTACGTGATGCTTCCTCAGAGGTCTTCCCGCTGCTTTGATAGTCTCGATAGTTTTAAACTAAATGCTTTCAAAATGTCTGGTGCATATGGTGAAACCCAGACAGCAAGAATTGGAGCTTGAGATGCCATTACCGTTGTTTGCGCGAGGAAACGTTTCTCTCATCAATCTAGGATCTGAAATTGAAAGGGTTATAAGTCCTCTATGAATCGACGCTAAGCATTGTATTATACCCATTTATCTCCCCGTGTTTTTCCATGTTTTTGATTTATATTTCTATGAAGTGTTATCTCAGACGTGTTGAGGTTACATATCTTTGGAATTTACCATGAGGGTTCATTCCTCACTTTCATCTCGTTGATAATGTAAGGAGTACTTCGAATATTTTGATGGAGCTCCAGCGTATTTTGTACATTCCTACATTATTTTTTGATTAACAGGTCATTTACTTCTATGCTAGAGACCTCTCCTGTCGAATTAACAAACTCTTGAACTTTGGGCTAATTGGTTTATTCGGTAGTTTTCTTGTCTGTCACTTTGATATACCTACCTCTAATTGTACAAGTTTTGTTGTTTTGTTCTTTTTTTTTTGACGTCACTTTTTTTCCCTGAATCCTGGTGGGTATGTCGAAGATCTTTTTGGATAGAAGCATAGTTGAGAGCCAATATGGTGAATGGTTCTTCGGGTTTGAATCGTTTTTTTTGCATTCTTTATACGCTTGGGTGGGTTTTTAAAATTACTGGCAGGTATTTCAAAGGGGTGAGGTTCCTGCAGAATGGTTTTTCTTTCTTCAGATCCTTAGACCCAAATTCAGACTAATAGTTTTACAGTGTTTGGGAAGTTTTTCTTTCGAAGAACATTGCCATTCAGAGATTTCCATCCATTGGAAGACAGATACATCGAAACAGTTTTCATCAATTTTGGCGCAGATATACCTGAAAGGCTTAGATCGGTTTTGTTATCCGTCGTCTCCAAAATGTGTACTCAGAGTGTCCTGTTCACTTCCGTCAAAACTTATTTTGCCTCTCCGCAACAAGAAGTATAAACATTGCGTTTCCTCTGGAATCTTCCTGTGCGCGAGTATTTTATGCCTGTACCCGACGTTAGTCCATCTTCAAGCTTTTGGAAACCGAATAGTCATCCTTACAAAGCACATGGATTATCGCTCACTTATCGCTCAGTTCATTTGAAGAACCATATATAACCTGTTGATATTCTTCTAGAAACAATACTTCCTTTCAAAGGGCGAATACATTGCATCTGAAAAAGTGAAAGCATGAAATGACTACCTAGCAGTCAGAATATTTGAGGTTGGAAAAATGGACCAAATATATATATTTTTCAGTCAGCTGCTGAAGAAGATTCAAACAAAATCAAACAAACACTTAATGACCATAAATTTTTAAAGCTTACAGTTGAAATAAAATGATCTTTGTCATTTTAATTCTGTTTTAAACTCTCCATAACCCAGTTAGAGAATACCACAAAATTAAAGAGAAAGAAATAAATTCAGTTGAAAATGAAAATAACATTTCAAGAAAACAAGTAGTTGAGTGAAATTAAAAAAAAAACAGGAGCAGGAGATAGATTCAGGTTATAGCGCAAAATGAATTTGGTTTTTGAAGAACATACTTCCAAGATTCGAAATTTTAAAGATCACAAAACCAATCCGATGCATGAATTACAAGAGCTCCGGCCTCTCATAAATATTGCTCATGAGAGCTCATCAAAACTGAGTGGGCCGCCTTGATAGATTTGCTAAGATTATATCAATGCAGAAGGTAGTCGGTCATAAAATAAGATCATGGTGACTAGACAAAACTTCATATGCCGAAAAAATTCCGAAAGCTCACGACAAAAAACATGGAAGACAATCCGGTATCAGTTTACATGAAATCTTAAGTCACTATTATTCGAGTATACAATCTGCTTCGTCAAGGAGTAAATTCGAAACTAGTTCCATCTCGTTCAAGCAGCATCGAGATAATATCACGCACTTCAGTTTCCCCACATTTCTAGGAAGGAGCATAATTTTCGCGAAATATCAAATTTCCTTCCTCATAATCTAACACGAACCCAGATGATCCATCTAGAACAATTTCTTTTCAATTCTTCTTGTCAGTTCCGGTGACGAGAACGGAACGAATTTACAGCGCGCCGAAAAGAAAGAAGTCTATTTGGAGCGACTTCCAGAGATCGACATCAAAAAGAAACAAACCAGCTATCAATTTCCTCAGCTTTATACATGATAGACAGTGACATCCCGCGTGCTATTTCCAACATCCAACTCACCTTTTCCGAGGGGAAGCCTACACGTGAGTCTCAGAAATAGCTGATAGACGGCGCCTCGTTCGAAACAACGGTTTCGTTGATTTATTCAAAGAATTCATAATTAGAAACAAAACGATTAGAGGTATATAAATACGACGTTGTTTTTCGAAAAGCAATTACGATCACATTGACGTGGATGTCGTCGACGGAGAAAACGGAGGTCTAATTTCTTGGAAAACTTTATAGGCACCGTCGAATGGAATTCTTGGAATATTGGGAATAGGTAATTAATTTATGAATAATGCAATAGTGTTCGAGCCATAAATGGATTTTGCATGAAAGAATTTGCGTTCAATAGAAAACAAAAAAGGGAATTTCTTTCGAGATTTCGTTCCTAAATCTTAGTCCTCTTGATTACTCGGATTAATAACATGGTCTGTGGTTTGGCAATCATGCCACCACTACCTTCATCTGCATATTTCTTTACTACTCTTCATTGTACTACTTGGATTGTTGTTTGTGATCGTTTTGCTATCATTATCAGGACAATTCATTTTCAGAGTTTTATGTAATTCATTTCGAATGGATTATATTGTTTGAATGAACCAACATGACACAAGGACGAATATCTGTCAACAAAAATTTCACCTTGATCAGAGCAAGTCATCCAACCAACCAAAACGTCTACACCGAAGAAGCGGTGTCCAAGGAGAATGCTTATTGCAGTTTCACGGTTTTAACCGATCTTCAGACCTCCTTACCTTGTTTACCGCAGAATAGGACTCTAGATACTCATGACCTGTAAGACGTATTGAACTACAGACATTCTCATCTCCCATGAGCATCTTACGAATATTAGTGTAGAATATTTTGATCGATGTGCATGAATTTCATCCTATTCTTGTTTCAGGTCGCCGTATCTGCGTATTGCAGTGAGTCACAAAGTGGAAATTCTCGATCCATGTGGTTTTCCCACGAGACGGTACATCAATCAAAAAATATTTTGATTGATGTACCGATTGATGTACTATCTTGTGGGAAAACCACATGAACCGAGCGTTTCCACGTCGTGACAGTTGCTGTACTAACTGCAGTACGCACATACAGCAACCCCCAACGACAATAGGATAAAAATCATGCACATCGGTCAAAGTATTCCGCTCTCGCAGGTCAGGATGCTGCTGGTAGATGGCGCTGTATGTAGTTTAATACTGCTGTATTTCGTCCAACAGGTTATGAGTATCCAGGCTTCTGTTCTGCGGTTCACAGGGCAAGGTGATCTGAAGATCGGTTACAACTATGAAACTGCCGTAATCATTCTCCTTGAGCGCTACTTCTTCTGTGTAGATGTTTCGATTGATTGGATGATTTTCTCTGATCAAGGTGGAATATTTGTTGAATTACAGATAGATATTGGTCCTTGTGTCATGTTAGTTTATTATCAAACCGGAGCTCTGCTCTCCATAAAATAATATTTGGATTAATTTGAATATTTACTCGATTAACTAACAACCAAACAAACAATGAGAGTTTCATTCAGTTTTCGTAATTCAAAAGTTAAAGATACGATGAATGCAAATAAATTATTTTGAATCTTCCAAAAATGTCCAAGTTGAAAATATCAATACTTCTCATATGCCATTTATAAGGGCGCATCACACTGAATGACATCGCAAATTTGTTCATGCCTTAGGAAACAGAAGATTGCCTTCCAATATCGATACCCAGTGTGAGATAATAAATGACATCCTCCATAAGTTTAATAATATTTCAGGGAATTGGCTCTTGTGTTTGTCACTGTAGGGGTAAAATCCCACAGAAGAGTAAGTCTTTCAGTGCATAATGGTTTCTACTGCCTGCCGATGGCTATTATTTGTATTTGTGAATACTCGCTCAATTCCCTTTTCATTTGTTTCTCCATATAGTGCAAAACTTGAATAATAGTTCTTACGCTTCAAACACCCCCTTGATCACTCGAAGATACCAGTTCCTTTCACGTAGTACTAATGTAAGTCACCTGTGCTTCGCCATGCTTCAAGAAGTTCATTAAAATCTTGCGTCAATTGCAATAACCACGTTTTCCCCGGACATGCACCTATAACCTCATGTTGTTTGTTACCCCTAAGGCTGGGCTCAGTTCATGATGGTGTCTTTTTAAACAGGATCTAACCGATTGAGCGGAGATAAAATATATTTAGATGAAATATACCACTTGGAAGTGGTGATCGTGAACTGCTAATATTTCTACTGTTGGATATCATCCGAAACCATCGATTATCGCCAAGGTTACGAAGACTATAATGAGTTTCATCACTCCAAGTGGAAGATGTGCCTTCATTCGCGGTACTTGGCAATTCTGAGTGCTGTCTCCTGGACGAGCAGGGCTTGTAGAAGGGTCCAGATATTTTGCGAATTTTGTCCTGCTAATATTTCAGCATAATCAAACTCACTATATTGCCTGTTCTAAAGTTATATTTTATGCCAAATAGCCACAACCTCTACAAATTTCAAATGTTTGCAAAGAGAGCGCTGTGACGTATCAGACGTATTTCTGTTCAATCGTTGTTATTATATGATAACAAAAATTTTAAAATATCTGATTAGGTATTCTTCTTTTTCTCTATGGCCTCACTTTGAGTCAGGTTCAACAGTTCACACTTAGTTTGATAAGTGATATATCACTTCCTAATCCGCCGACAATTTATTTGTATGTCCTAATGCACCCCTCCCGTCAAGAGTGTTCGCAATAGTCATCCATCTCAACGAATTGGAAGTGTGACCCAACCTAGTATAACCTAACCTATACCAGCAGCCAACCTTAAATACTTCCGACTTCCGAGTGTCATTGTAGCGAAGGCTTGGAACTCCAATGAAAAGGAAGGACAATTTTCGATTTATGTTGGCCATTTAATGATAGAATAAGCGAAACGCTGCATGTTTCAACTCAAAATAAATAGGAATCAACACCTTTTTGTTTATTTCAAGTGAAGAGGGGCAAATTAATGAATGTGAATGCAACATGATTGTTTAACGTAACCTTGTCCACCTCAAGATCACAGCCCAGATTGTGAAATCGAAGCATGTTTTTGAGGCTTGCTTCATTTTTACTCTGGTTCGTTTTTCCTTCTTCGTTGCTTTGTTACTATAGACATGGGGACATATAAGTAAGACCACAAATACGGTTCCACCTAGAAAGTGAAAAAGCTATCTACTCCCCGTATATGTTTTTACCTACTAAAAGGGAAGTTCATTTTATCTCTCCCACATCATTATCAACTTGCGGCCACAGTTCTGGACAGGAGCAGCCCATATCTATCATTATTACATTATTGCATTGAATGCTTCTCGGGGCGGTGCATGTGTACTGCAGATCTAGACGGTCCCAATGGTATTATACTATTTATAATGGATAGCAGTCACTGAAGTTGAACCAGAGTGAAAGTGAAATATGTATCCGATTTCCTAATAGCTAAGAATTTAATGGTGTCGATTATACCAAAAATATCACCTTTCATTTCTGTGATGAGCCTTAATATTCAAGGTATAACTTCAGTTGCATCACTAGCAACTAATGTTACCATCCAAACAGAACCGTCAAACTTCTTGATGAACCACTTATAGGTTTCACGTATAATCTTTTCCGAACCCATTGAAACCGAAAAACTGCAGTCTTGGTTGAGTAAAAAGGATTTCGTCTACTTGAGCCGAGCAAGTCTGTTGTCAGTATTACCCCGGGGTTATTCTGCTGATCAACTTCTTGAATTGAATGTTGCACTTTTCAACATTCAAGGAAATGAACAATACACCTCGTATTGCAAACTGAATTTGCCAGCAATTTCAAAATTGCCTCCATAGACAGCGCAAGTAGATAAAATCGCCTGAGTGAGATCTGACATGTATCAATAAACATATTAAATAAAAAGATCTGTTACTTCCTAGTTCGTTTATTGGTGACTAGTTTCACTCAAGAACATCTGAGCATCATCAGACCAGTCCCACTAAAAATCACAAAATACAAGAGTTTCGACATTACATATTACACACCAATATTCCCTCAACTGAACTCTCAACCAGATTCGTCAATAATTACTAAAAAGGTACAGGTATCATTCTCAGTATAAAATTTCAACATAATCTCATCTACGATCTACAATTTCTTATTCTCTCAAGATGGCTACAACTAACATAGAAAACAAAAAACTGGAATCACAGAAACAATACAGATTTTTCTTTTTGACATATTATTCTACAATAAACATTTCATCAGACAATCATTACCAAAATCCATCTGAGCATTCAACATCAAACTATCATTAAATTTTTTGTGTTTTAAAATTTCAAATTTTTCTAAACCATCAATGATCCAACCACTAACATTAGCATGCAAGATATCAAAATTATCCTCTTTTTTAAATTCATGTTGATACTCATATAAGTGGTTTCCAAAATGCGAGCTGTCATAGTTATTTCCTAACCTTAAAATTCTCAAATGCTCTCTTATTCTCTGTTCAAAAGTCCTCACTGTTCTTCCTATATAATAAGCCCCACATGTGTTACATGTCAACCTATATACTCCGTTCCTGGTCAGTTTATCATCTTTGTCCCTATTATTCACCAATATATTCCCAATACTATTTGTTGGTTTGAAAGATATTTTTATGGTGGATGCTCTTTCTAAAATCTTTTTTATTTTTGATGAGATTGTTCCAACATATGATAGCGGAATGAACTTCTTATTTTCTTGATTATTCTGTGTTATAAAGTGTTCTTGAATGATTTTTTTCTGCATCTTACCCTTCAGAATCTTCTCCACCACATCTTCCTTGAAACCATTAATTCTCGCTATTTGTTTTATAATTTTTAGTTCATCATTGAATTTATCATTATTCATAGGAACATTCAATAGTCTCTCCAACAAGCTATGCAAATTAGCCACCTTGTGTGTGTAACTATGTTGTGATTCTGCTGAAATTGAAATGCCTGTTTGAGTTGGCTTTCTATATATTCCAAAAAAATGTTTTCCTTCTTTTATCTCAATTTCCAAGTCCAAAAAGTCTACTTTGTTACCAAAGCCCTCCTTTTTAAACTTAATAGATTGAACCCGACTATTAACGTACTCTAAAAATGCATCAAGTTCTTTTTCTGTTCCCTCCCACAACATTATGGTGTCGTCTACATATCTGTGATAATAAACTATTAGAGCTACATAAGGATTATTCTTAAATATGTGTTCACCCTCAAAATGATCCATGTACTTATCTGCCAATATTGGAGCGACAGGATTCCCCATACCTAATCCATTCAGTTGTTCGTATATTTTACCATTGAAAATAAAGAAGTTCTGACCAACACACATTTTTAAAAGACGATTCACTGCATTCACCATTTGATCACTCATTTCCGTATCAGTTAGTTCTTCTTCAACTATATTCAATATTTCATCTCTAGGAACATTTGTATATAAATTTTCTATATCCATTGTCACAATCTTATAATTATCTACTACTTGTACATCTTTAATCTTTTCAATAAGGTCCAAAGAGTTTTTTACAGTATGTGAAGCAATTAATTTTGTATTGCTTTTTAATATCTTATTCAACCATTTAGCTATATCATATGTAGGACTCTTGATATGCGAAACCACTGGTCTAATTGGGATTTCTTCTAATATCTCACTTTTATGAATCTTCAATAAACCGTACAGTTTTGGTAATTTAGTATTATCTATTTTGAAACTTCTTAAAATTCCAAATCTACACCATCAGATAGTTCTTTTAGAGTATTTTTATTTCTCTGTATGATTGTTGAAATAGATATTTTCTTTTCTACTATCTGATTTTTAGCTATGAATTCAGAAACCTTCCCAACATAATCTTCTCTCTTCAACAATGTGATGCTATTACCTTTATCTGCCCTTGTCAATACAACATCTTTTTCTTTCATCTTTCTCTGAATGGATCTCAATGTTTTTTCATCATTACTTCTCTTCATTTTTCTGTTCTTAATCCTATTGGCTTCTTTTCTAATCAATGGTTTTATTTCATCCCTTACTTCATCCTTGTTGACAATTTCTTTTTCTATTGTCTTCTCTAACTCAACTACCAACTTAGTCAGATCATCCAATTTAGATTTCTCCACCTTTGGAATGAATTTCAATCCCTTCCTCAACAATTCCAGTTCATTGTTGTCAAACAAGATATCAGTGAAATTTACCACAACCTCATGAAAACTATGTGGCCCCTCCTGTTGTCTTCTCTCTTCATATGTTGCCTCTTCCAATCTTCTCAACTTTTTACTCAATTTAGATCTTTTAACTCTTCTATCAAATTCTAATCTAGCAAAAATGCTTCCAATTATTCTATTCAGTTCGTGTTGTATTTTGTGATTTTTAGTGGGACTGGTCTGATGATGCTCAGATGTTCTTGAGTGAAACTAGTCACCAATAAACGAACTAGGAAGTAACAGATCTTTTTATTTAATAAATAACTTCCTACTTGGACATTGTTATTTGTAATAAACATATTAATCTGTTGAATTTCGATATGGGGATCTAGTATTGGCAGATCCGAGCATACTTATTTCCGATTCAACCAAACAACATCAACCCGGCAATAAACAATGATGAGAAACATATTCAATTAGTTTCCTCTGGAACTATTGAAAATCAATTCGTCATCGCTTGCAAACCCATTTCGAACGATTATTCCGAAACGGCATTTTATTGAAAATACACCCATAAAGCTGGCGAGTGCAGGCATATTTGTGCCACGAGCAGTTTGTTGACAATGCCGGAAATTCGAACGCATATTATAACTTTTGAAAGCGGTAATAACCTAACTGAATTGTATAATGATATCATTGGACAAAGATATTTGAGGTCGCTTGTTTTACCATGTTTCCAGAGAATAGAATTGAAAAGCTGCTTTCGTTGTACATGGTTACGATAAGATAGGCTTAACGATGACATTTCGTAAATTATTAAATGTAGTTAAACATACAAGTTTCTATTCATAAGTGGTATGACGGATATTTGAAACTCGATTGAGAATTGACAAAATTTAAAAATTTACTGAAAGTATATGAAGATCAATGCTTGTTGGTTCCCGCTTTCATCGAGACATATTCGTTAGGATCAGATTTAATTCGATGGGAAGTGGATATCCCTGCAGGAAATGAAACTAGTTGAAAATTGTTTTATTACCTTTTTATTCCAAGGTATGCGTTTTATGAATGGTATATGATGGCGCAGTAATCCATAAGAAGCTCTTTGTAAACGTTTGTTCTGGAAGACAGCTAGTTATCGTTCAGCCTTAGTATCGGTTATTTTCTAATTTTGAGGTGCAAATGGTCTTAAATGATTGGATAGGGCTCTCTGAAGAAAAATACCTGATCAAACCAAATTCTGTCTGGCCATATGAGTGTGCCCTGCTCTGAAGTTCGAAAGAGAAAACCTAGAACTCTGAAATTTGCAGATAAGGTCTGAAGCCTAATTGTCTCAGTTGAATTCGGCAATCAGCTTGATAGCTCAAATTTTGATGTCAGTTCCTCCATGTCCCAAAAACTATACATGCGATTAGATCGAACATTCCAGATTACAGAATAACTACGTGCCACTTCATGAGGATCACATTTGTGAAGAATATCAATATTTTTCAGAGAAAATCTGATAGACACATACCTTGGAGTAAGTTCTGCAAATTTCAATTCGATTTGATAGTTATTTCCGGTATTATTGAAAAAAATTAAACCTCCTTGTTCTTTGAAATTAGTTCTTTCTTGATACATCTGGGAAATATCTGACGTGAATTAATTGAAACTCTATAGTGGCAAAAATGGCAAAAAAATTGAAAAAAGGTAATATCAAAGTTGGAGTCACCCTTCAACAGTGTTTTGAAACCTTATTTGATCCGATAAATTTTCTTAGAGATATTAGCAAGTTAATCGTATATTTCCTCGGTATCGTGGGTATTTATGAAATAAATCAAAAAATACTTATCCGAATATTACAAACTTCGGAATTAAACTTCACACCTGCTCTCTACAATTATCAAGTATCAAGTTGAGCTGCATTTGGCGCGTGAATACTTGAATAGATCATGGCTTTTGTTCTTGGTCGTGCTGATGCCTGCTTGTCTCTCCCAATCTCTCCCTCTTTATCTCTCCATCTTTCTCCATTCATCAATTTTCGCGTCCATCAGTGTTTGTTGTTGTGACGAATTGTCGACCCAGTTGGGGAAGTCTTCAACTCCTTTCTTGGAGAGGGTATGGATTTATTTTTTTTCCCAGTATCCTAATGAACGGATATTTGAACCAAAACCAAATTGTTGCTCACTGCGTATTGTACTTGTGACAGATGAAGAAGGTTTTTTAACTTTCCAAAAAAAAGGTGACTTCCTGGTAAGTCTGAAACTTGAGAGTCTCTTTGCAGTAACGGGCATATTCATTCATTATTGTATCTTTCTTTGGGAATTCTCGAGCGAATTAAACTGAGAGTCTGAACACAAACTGGAACGATATAAAAATTTTCTCCAGGAATTATGAACTATAGTTCTTATAGCCAGTATATCAACTTCCTCGTTTCGTCGATGGAGTTCTCACACACAAACTCACATGGTCTTTTTGCGCAACTGGTAATTGTATGTTGTATGTTAACTAAGTTTCAAATGAAGTGGTCCTACCTATATCGTATAATTTGGTCGAAATTTGTCAATCACGAACACGAGATCTTAGCGTAGATAATTCGTGTAATTAGAATCCTTCCAAAGTAAAAACTTAACTGATATTTCTGGTTTCAAACAGAAGAATTATTTATCATTTAGTTTCAATCATCCATGCTTGTTGCAAATGATAAAAAGAAATTTAGAAATCCTGAATTTCAATCCAATGAATTTAATTTGGTTCGAGGTGATCATCAACAGAAGAATTCTTCGTCAGTTCTGTTTACTGTAAAAGGAATGACAAATTTTCAATATGAACCCATTTTGGAAATTCCTTTCAACATTATCTAAGAAAGAAAAGCTCCAAATTCAACAATTTCTCAAAGCGTATGGGTAAACCCGGGCATCGAAGCTTACGCTTATTTTAATACTTCTGCATTCTTGTACACTCGAGGTGGAGTCACATATTCGATTCTCAATTTCGAATTCAATGCTAAACATATTTGAATATTTTGAACCTCAGTTGTACTAAGTATTCTCAAATGTTACAAATCTTGTTCAAGAAGTGCGATTGCTCCACCGATTCAAGAAGTCTTTTCCAGATTTCTTTGAATTTCATGTATCATGGTCAGCATCCATTTGTATCCATACTTGATTCACAAGATTGGAATATTTCAGTTTGTTGAAACTCATTGAATACCCGATAAAAAGCTAGCGTTTCCATACATAATAGAGGCACAAGACCGTTCTATGTATCTTAACGCGCTAAAACAATCAATCCATAATCTGTCAATGTTTGCCGACTCAGCGAGCAATTTTTTGTTTTTGAGTCTCCAATTCATTATTGTGATTTGAATGAAATGGTATATTCTCAAACAAATTTTAAACAAACCCTGTATCAGCGTTGGAATTTCGTTGATTTCAAAATCTGGATTGGCTTTTTGAAAAATCTACTGATCAAAATCCATTTTTAACATTATTATTAGGGAATCCCTTCAGCCGAGTGCAGATTCACTCAGCTGACATGATTAATACACTGTTAACATTGCAGCTTGTTAAAGTTCCGTCTAAATTTATCTGTTTATTGGCTCTACTTCGAAAATATAAATTATATAAGTCATAAATGAAATACGAGGTTCGATTCCTGCATGTGATTGTCGACGGAAATAAATATTTATGTGGACTTAAAACCCACTCTCTCAAGAATATGCAATGGAAATAAGTAGAAACAAACAACTCTGATCGTCATGAAATCGATGACGTTAACCTATATTCCTGAGAAATGATACAGTAGGATACGCATAGCACAAAATTTCACTCCTTCTATTTGTGTTTTTCCGAATGTGTATGTTGCTCAGCAGACAAAATCATTCATCGACATTGTACAAGTATACAATGTTTCTTTGTAATTGATTTATCGGGAGAACTCCAAACAGTCATTTCAACTCACGAAATTTGTACTGTTCAAAGGCAATATGACACAAGAATACTACAGACACATATCAAGGCTGTAAGTCTAGAAGTTTATCTAGACGTAGGAGTAATGGCTCATAAAAGAGGGATAGATCATCTTTCTGGTGCCAAAAATCAGGAAGCATGCAAATTAGTGGAAGAATCCCTAAATACAAGTACATATCAAGCTGTCACATAACAGCATCAAGAGAATCAACCGTGGACAACCGTACCCTCACATGCAAAGATATATAATAATATAATTTCTTTGATAATATCGAAGTCAGAATAGCTAGGTCAATACACATCATCAGCAATAAATCGCATCATGTACGGCCAACAAAACAGTATCTCAGATACTGTTTTGTTGCCGAAAACTGAACTTAGATAAATCAATGTTACTAAGTTGTTGTGAAGTAGCCAAGACACTTCTTCTGGCAGAAATGTTGAATCGAATATTCATCATTCGTGAACCAGTGCTTCAAAATTGACATGTCTTATATGAATCTTGAATTCTTCAAAGCTTTTCCACATACCATGTACTCATCGATCTACATATTTACGGCCACCATCCATAGCGACGGAGGTGGCAGCTGATTCTATCGAAACATCATAGGATGACCAAGCATGAAGTAAAGGCTACAATTCATAGAAACTACTCGTTTCGCAGGACAAATGGCCAGTCGAACCGAATCTATGGTCGTATTTTGAAACTGTCCAAGTTTCAAGTTTGAGAAGTTTCCGACGAAGTTAAAAGGCAATCTCGCAGAGATGCCTCGCTATGTTGCAGAATGTCCGCAATTTTTACTCCCATTAAAGGTTACGATCGAGTTTGTTGTTGAATTCAGTTTACAAGAAATTTTTCACTCAGAAGGATGTTCATGATTGAATTTTTCGGGAAGTAACAATTTTCAGAAGTGAATTGGGGAAACAAGAATGTAATCATAGTTGTTACGAATGACTGGCGACTAGTTTCTGTTATTTATTTTGTTTCTTTATTATTTCCAATTAGGCCCGAGGTAGATGCATTTGCCTGATCCACATGTTGGTCATAACAAGTACATCAACGACACTCATCCAAAGTGTGGTCTAACAAACAGCATTGGTCCCAACGTTAGGGGGAGCGTTAGTAGTTGGCCACCGCTTGTCTATTTCCACAAAGGAATCAGTGCCAATGTTCGTGGACATATATTGGTGGTTTCATCATTTTTGTTACAGATAATGTTATTTTACCGACTCCGAGGAATAAAAAGGCTGAAGAATTTCCAGATTAATACCAGGCGCATCCAAAAATATGGAATGCATCTCAAAAAGACCACAAAAATAAATATCTTCAGTGAACCAAAATTATGACATGTGCGTAGTTTTTTAGCGCAACCTTGATATCTCAATCGAACATCATAACTTTGACTCTGACAGGACAGAACTAGCTCAATAGACGACTTGTGTACGTGTGACCTAATTAACTGACCAACTTCGGGATCAGCGTTGGGATCAACGAGCAGGGGTTAAGCTGACTACTCCCTAGGCATTTTTTGGGGCCTTTCACGCTACCAGCATCGATGAAGGCCCAAGAGTCCTTGTGTGCAATCGTCTGGTATTTTGGCTGTCTAAGTAGTTGAGTTGAGAGGACTGTGGGAGTAGTAATTTAGGGGGCTATTCTTTATGGTGGTCGTTCATCAATTCTGCTTATTCGAGGCAGTATAAAAGCTGCGCGTTATACTTACGCGGTATAAAAAATCAATCAACTACTTCATTTAAGTGGCAGTCCAGGTGCCCAGACGTCCTTTTTGAACGAGAAAACTCACATCTCTATATAACTCTTCAAACTATGGACATTCTTCAAAAAGCTGACTTTAATATTTTTCCCTTCACCGCATTCCAATCCCAGTGCAGGTATGGAATATTATGAGGATTAGTCTGCCCAATTCACACCAACCTCCAGGGTGAGACAAATTCCGACTAGGAGATCATAGCTCGTATTGAGATATCCCGCAGAGCATTCACGTCATGGAAAATCGTTATTTGTAACAGAACCTTGTCCAAGGCTTCTACGTAAGAGATTATTGGGGTGTTATATATGGTATGTTCTTCTCGATGGCTGTGAAACTTGGACCCTGAAGATCAGAACGCTCAGAAAAATGGAGGTTTTCGAAATGTGTTGCTACCAACGAATGCTAAAAATATCTTGGACTTAGCATACTTCTAGTGACGGTGTGCCTAGGATGATGGACACCGAGAGACAATTGGTCGACCTAGTTGAAGTAAATGAAAAAACGAATATTTTGGTTATATAATCCGAGGACCAAATTTTTTTTTACTTCTTCTAATGAACCAGAGAAAAGAAGAGGGAAGGAGATGTAAAGGACTAAAAAACTGTCATGGCTTCGTAATAAGGCAGTGAACCAGCCTCTGCGTCGAATATTTATTATGAGCGGCCTCGAATCGTGATAGATTCCATGAGTTGACCAACATGATGATAGCCGACGTCTGAAATCAGATACGGCACTAAAATAAGAAGAAGAAACGACATATCACAACTAGATTTCAAAAATCATATTTCTTCGATGCCAGACGTGAACCGAAGTGTATTCTGCAATGGGATCGTAAAAACATGTCGAAAAATTTTTCTGAAAATGTTTTGTTTCATTACTGATATTTGACTATCATATTACCAAAACACTGAATACACGAAGTTATTCTCCCTGAGTGTAATACTCCTTGTGATACTGAGTATATTATCTTCTGAAAATCAGCGGAATTGGTAGAAATATGTGAAGGAATAAATATCTGGTGGAAATTGAGCATACTTCTTCGTAGAATTTAAGTACTAGTAGAACTTTAATGAAACTGGATTGCTATCATATGATTACGGGTCATCAATCTGAAAAAACAGGGTGTTCCGCGAGTAACTGAACACCGTTTGATGGTGAATAGATGGTAAATTATAAGTCCATTCTTTTCTGAGATTTTCAGGGTGATTTTGATTTATTGATTTAGGCAGAAACCTTAGATGGTATAACTCGGGAACCATTCAACGTATTCGCTTCAAATATGGCAGGTGTTGTCATTTAAGGCCATCGAACTCTTCTTATACACCATTCCGAAATAGTGCAGACCAGGACTAGGAAATTCCGATTTCTAGACTCAGGTGTAATGAAATACTCTGTACATGAAATATCAATTTGTTGTTAGTATTATCTGATTCTGCAGAAATTTTCTTTTGAGTTTTACCTCGATTTTCGAACGTTTAGTATAACCACAGACCACAGGAATCACGTCTTTTCGACCTTGAGAAAAATAACAGACAGCACCACACTCTTTTCTTCTTCAAAACTGCTGTCAAATTGAATACTTGACCTTGGAATATCTGACATCGAAATGTGAAAACGGATTCGTCGGGATTCAGGAATCACAAAATTGAAATCAGACTAAGATTTTTCGATGAAACCATTTGAAAAGCATATTTCTAATACCAAAGTGATTGTCTTGTCACATCTAAAACTCCTGTAGGAATGAGTTGAAAAACTCGGTTGTAGTGAATGAAAAATTGTTATGGAAAACCCGTTTTCCTTAATCAGAGTATCTTTGTAGTAACTGACACTTATAGGTCTCTGGAAAACCCCTTCGAATCTTGTGGGAGAGTGGGTGAATTCTATCTAATTGCAACCTTTTTCTAATATGTGTGGATGTGTAAGGAATGAAGAAAATTCAAAATTTATAAACAAGAAATAGAATTTCGTCAAAAACTACATTGTTTTATCTTTTCCATAACATACTAATTATAACTTATATAAATATGTTATTTGTTGAGTTTTCAGTACATATATTGTGGTAAATATACTATGTCTGCCAAACACTTTCAGACAGTGTTTTTGACAGAAGTAAGTTGAGCATAATCCATATTTGCTTCACTATTTCATAAATGAAGAAGATATGTAAAAGTAATTCATTAAAGAGGTATTTTATGACAAAAAATTTTTCTTTTAAATCAATTTATCTTGCAAAAAGAAACATACTATTGTTTCAACTGGAAAATGCATAGGTTGTGCTACTTTCACATCAAATGAGATTCATTTCAATATAAAATCAAACTATGAATATACCAACTTTGTTGGATTCCATTCCTTGTGGCTGCGCAATCATATACATACAATTTTATTAGACATCCCATCGTTTCAATTGAATAGTGAAAGTTGTAATTCTTTCACTTCAGCTGCAATTCCCTTATATTATATGAAATAAAAATTATGAATGCGTCCACCTATGTAATGAGGATTGTCATCATAAAAAAGAGCTTCAGAAATGACTAAACAATTGATTTCGTTGTGAAAACTGTTTGGATTTTATTCTAAAATGGAACAAATACGAAATTATCCATCGAATAAATAGGAAAAAAGTTCATGTCAGGTTGTTTACATGTTTAAAACCTCTTCAAGCGAGCCCAAAAGCAGCGAGAGTGATGTAATCCTTTATCTGCAATATGATCGGCACCCCAAAGCACCCCAGTCGCCTGCTAATATCCTGATTAGCTCCATTCACGATCAATGTAAATGACGCAAGTGGTTCATCTGGTTGGTCTGTGATTTAAAGATATGATACTTGTTTATGGTTTCTGTTGTTCGAAAGGACAAGCAACCATTATTGAATATTGTAGAAGGTATCCTGGTAGGGCAGTTCCGACCCACTAAACATTCTAGGATTTCACCCGTTTTCTGCTCTCAAAAATCATATGGTTTTAATTATTTTCGAAAAAAAAATTAACGGTTTGTGTGCCTTCCACATAGTCAACACTATTTGAAATAAAATCTATGTAGAATCAAATAGTTTTTACGACAAATTGATATTCCTTGTAAAGGGTGTTTCATTAGACCTAGAGGTAAAATCAGAATTTTCTAGTCCTGGTCCTTACTATTTCGGCATAGTTCATAGAAACAGTTCGATGGATTGAAATGACAAAACTGTAAATTTGAAGTGAATTGACTAAACGATTCAGAAGTTATAGCCATTCGATAATTTTGCCAAAATCAATTAATCTCAAATATTAGAAGAATATATATAGGAATATAATATTGGAAAGCAGTATTCGAAAGAAAAATTCATACAAAATCATATGATAGTTACCACAAATTCGAAAGAAATACGTTGTATGGTTCACGAGTTATAGCTATGTAAAGTTTCTGTCGAAATCACCCTGTATCTTAGAAACGAATAGCCTTAGCCCATATTCAATTATTGTTGCTCCACTTTCCAAGGTACCGACTATTCACCATCGAACCATGTACAGTTACCTGAGCACCTCCCTGTAGAATAATCTTAAAATCAGCTTGTGAGTTTCCCGTCCACTTCACCTATCGATAAATTTCTTCGACCAGGTGGTCAAACAGATATAAATACAGCCTTTTCGAGGTCTCCCATCCGCTGGCACGAATTCCGAATGATCAACGCCGATCTTAAAATAGCAGCAACGGCTTAGGGACCAAAACAAACAGCGGGTGACGTAGCCCGTTCAATGACCGAAATATTTCTTGAAGTATTTGCGCGCCTAAGTCCAAACTATCCAAGTGTTTCTCTTTTCAACGTCCGATACTGTGGACCAGGGAAGAAATATCGCCGATATAAATCTTGGCGGGTGAAAAACGATCGACGGGGCGCTATATTGATTCGAGTGTAAGAAAGAGTGAAGAGATAAGTCAGCCGGTCTATCGAGTTGAAATTCATTTGTTGGTCGATTGCGTCCCAAAGGGATGTAAATTAGAGGTGGGGCAAGCTTTTACCGGGTTCTGGGAATTGTTTACGTGTCCTAAGAAAGGGCCCTTTTTTGGAGGGAGTGGAAGAGTGAAATACGATGGAATGTACGGAACAGGTTATTTTTGCATGTCCTCGGTGCTGTTCTTTTCAATACACCTTGATGAATCATTTTTGAAATATCCATCGTTCGTTTCTTCGTTATTTTATTCTCTCAGTCATGTTTTCATTTAAGGACGATATCTCTAAGTCATATTTCGATGAAAAAATAGTTAAAATACAGGGTGTTCCTGCTCTATGACAAACTTTGACAGAAAGCAGCTGTGCTTCTTTAGAAAATTTTTTCTATGAACATAGGTCCGATACGCATTTGAAAAATGTATTTTCATGTTTTGATTTAGTAGGCCGATAGAAAATATCAGCTGATATGGTAATTGACTGTATTTTAAATATTTACTCGTATTCGACACTTAGTGTACGTCTTGAATAACAATGCATTCTTTCACGTCTCAGGAATGTGCAGATATTGTATTTGAATATGAGTATTCTAAGGGAAACTCCAAAAGAGCAGCTGGGAGATACCGAAAAAAATATCCTAATAGACACTTACCTACTTACACAGTATTTTGTGCATCATTCTGAATATTTCGAAAAACAGGCAATGCTACTCCAAAGAAAGCCATTCGGCCAACTCAAGTGAATGAAGAAAATTAGGAAAATATAATACATGCTGTCCTTGCCAACCCTTCGATAAGTGTGTTCGTTTATCATCAAATTTCGTATGGCATGTTTTGAGAGGAGAAATATTGCATCCATTTCATAGACAAAACGTACAAGCTTTACATGCTGACGATGGGTTATGAAGGTTAGCATTTTGTAGATGGTTACTTCAACAACAGGCCCAAAATAATAAATTTATTTTGCTTGTCATGTGGTTTAACTAGGCTTGTCTCACTAAGGACGGTGTCAACAGTAGCCATAATAAACTTGTATGGGCAATGCAGAATCCATATGCCATTAGACAGAACGATTTCAGCAACAAATAACATAATCAGAAGGACGAATAAACATCGATAAATCAACAAATACTACCCCTTGATCAGAGCTAATCATCCAATCAACCAAAACACCTACACCGAAAAAGCGGATCCAAGGAGAATGACCACAGCTGTTTCACAATTTTTATTGATCGTCAGGTCAACTTACCTGGCATAAACCGCAGAGGGATCTCTAGATACTTGTCACCTTTCAGATGAACGGCTGCAGTATAACAACGTACAGTGCGCCATCTGCTAGGAGCATCTTGCGAGTCCCACCTTTGACTGCAGAATACTGTGATTTATGTGAATGACGTTCATCCTTGTCGCATCAGGTCACTGTAACTGCGATATTGCAGCTTTACAAAAAACCGTCACGACATTGAAAACACTCGGTTCATGTGGGTTCCCATAAGACAAAAACGTCCAACATCTAACAAAGATAGGGATTGGTTTCACAGAGAAGAAAGAGCTCCAGTAGTAATAGATTTCAGCAACGTTCTAGAGTAAATATTTGGGTGGGATTTTCAACAATGATTTGATGCAGATTTGCAGACGAATTTTCGGAGCAAAACGTTTTTGACTTCATTGATGACTTAGAACTCAACATTGTTGAAAATATGTGGTTTCAGCACGATGCGATGGTGCACCACAACATAGAGGGAGACAAATAGTCAGTAGGCTGAATGAACATTTTCCGAATAAATGGATAGGTCAAGGAAGACCAAGACAATGGCCACTTCATTCAAATGATCTGAATCTGTTAGATTTTAATTTATAGTGACATATGAAACAGCTTGTTTATCATGTTGAAATCCAATCTCATAAACAATCACTCGATAGAATTCAAGACTCAGCAAACCAAATACGAAACGACCCAAATCTGATCCGCCGAGTAACGGCATCTTTATTTCGTCGATGTGAAGCTTGCATTCAAGCCGAAGGTGGACATTTCGAATTTTACCTTAATTCTCAAACTCTGCATTCATCATTAAGATTTGAGCATGAAAATATAATCTTTCAAATGCTCGTATCTTCTAAACAAAGGCGAATCGGATATTTCCATGAAAAATATTCAGAATAAGCATACCTACCAACTGTCAAAGTTTGTCATAGAACTTATAGAACATCCTGTATATGAAACTTTCTGATGGTTTAAATCTGATGGTTTAATTCTATCTATTTCAATTCTATTGATCTGTGTGACCAGCCAGAAGGTTGCCATAAAGAAGAAATAAATAAAAAGGTGTGAAATAGCTACTGAGTTTTTTCGGATAAGAAAGAATGTCAAAACGAAAATTCGTCAGTACCGATCAATTTGAACGACGCCTATTATTATAGACTCACCAAAGAGTCCAAGATCCATATCTTCTTGATCCAGGCTGGTGTGATGTTGAACAGAGGTGATTTCGATCAAGAAATAAATGATTACCTATCTGACAGACCCTCTCATAAGTCCTAAGGTGAGGCAACTTCTCGAATTTTAGCTATTTAGAAGGAAATATCTCACACGTTGAATAACTACTAGAACAAAAGCTTATGAATCAAGAAACCCACAAAGACCTTATCTGTTATAATGGCAAAATGCTTGAGATTCATTTATTAGTGAAATATCACGAAGAATCACCCCTTAGGTCCTGTTAAATCCTATGTCCTCCGACATATTCAGCCTGTCTTCTGAAACCTCCTGACAGCAACCTCAAGTTTCAGCAACAAGAACTCATTGAAATAGGTAGAAACAATAAAGCAAACAACCTCTGATCCTGAAATGACTTACTTAAACTTAAACCATTGAATGTAGAATCATTATATATGAATAATATCTTGGAAGTTACTTTGGACTATACCTGTGAAAATTTTCATAACATTCAGACTGACATTCCTTGAAAGGTTTCCATTGATCTGATTCACTTCATTTTCACTATTTCACCTTCAATGAGATGCTACAATAAAATTCTTTGATATCTTAACGGTATTCTCGTCGGTGAGGAAGTCGCGGATATAGCAATGGTGAATTGCCCAAGCTCAGTTTACTATCAAATACCAATTTCGATTCGGTATGAAGATGACATTTGTTTCTCATTCCCGCTGATGAGGCAGAAAATATCTTCTATTTATTCACCTCCTACAATGACTATTGAAATCTTTCAAAATGACAGGATGAACTTTTTAGATTTGCGAATCTTCTGTAAAGATGTTACCTTCACTTCCGATTGGTATGCCTTTTCTATATCAGCAAACAAGTCATTACAAAAAGTGTTATTTTACAATCTTGAAAAAGAGTACAATAATTGAAAATACAGATTTTCCTGTGATACCTTTACATAATATCTTTCAATATTGATATCTTACGATACACTTTCATTACTTTCGTAGAACTACGTCTTAAATGACAAATTTAATTATTATATCAATAGATATATGATGATCGAAATCAAAATTAGGATCACAGTAACATAAAAAGTACAATACAAAAATAATACTAAACGCAGTGTTTTATCTTTTATCCTTCAATTCAGAATCATCAGTAGCATATATTCTATATTATATGTCGAAATCTTACCACACGTTTTGGCCAATGCTCGATCACAAACGAGCTGAGGTTGCATAGAATTACTGACAAGCTTGTTAAATGCATGTGCATAGATCAATTTTGTGAACAACTTCCATACCATCTTTCATCTCTGATAAATGGAATTAAAAACACATTCAAAACTTCAAAAATTGAATGACAGTTGATACTGACTCTATAAAACTTTTGTTTCATTTCAAATATTGAATTCCATCGACTTCGTAGCCAACAATAAAAATAACTCCTTAATTCTTGTAAGATAGTTTGATGTTCATTTGATACGATAGCCTCTCTCTCTTCAGCAAATCGAAACATACTTTTCCTAGAATCACTATACCCTTGACTGTAAGGATGGTAAACAGCGCATTTTGACCTGGATGGGGAGACGAATGGATGGGTCCAAATCTGAATTTAAATAATACGGTTTATCATAGAAGTGATACTCAGGGATTGAATCATTCACGTAATTATTGGATTTATCTGTTCAGAAAATTCAAATACCGTTGAAATGATGTACTGTAATAATAGTTTGTTAGATTATTCATGCGTGAGATGGTCGATATTTACATTGTTCATCGTCCATATGTAATATCAGTTTATCACACTTTATTGGTTATGCTGATTTGTTTGTTCGGTAATTATTGTACTTCTTACTCATTTGTATGTAGATTAAATTCAAACAACTTACAAAACTAGGTAGAACACAACTATGCTGTTATGTTTCATTTTGTTTTTGTGTGGTTACTATTCCATTTGAGTTTTGAGAAAGTCGAAATATATCGACGGAACGTCAACTTTGTTCTGAAAAATTCTTTTTGACCGAGTCCTTAACCTGTGAATCTACCCCTTATATAAAAAAAGATATTTTTCATCGATAAATAATTTTGACCATATACCATAGAGATATGATCATTAATGCCGAAACATGAACTACCCCGTTCATTCAGGTTTGTGAACTAAAACAGAGAGAGGAAGAGAAGTGAAGTAAAGTTTCAATGATATCTTCCTCGAAATGAAAGTATTCAAGAACTTATCTTGTGGGAATCCACATGAACCGAGTGTTTCCAATGTCGTGACGATTTTTTTGTAGAGCTGCAATATCGCAGTTACAGCGACCTGATGCGACAAAAGGATGAACGTCATACACATCGATCAAAGTATTCTGCACTCGAAGTTGAGACTCGCAAGATGCTCCTGGCAGATGGCGCGCTGTAGTTGTTATACTGCAGCGGTCCTTCTGAAAGGTAACAAGTATCGAGAGAACTCTCTGCGGTTTATCCAAGTTGAGTTGACCTGACGATCAATAACAATTGTGAAACAGCTGTAGTCATTCTACTTGGATCCGCTTCTTCGGTGTAGGCAGGGTTGCCAGATTAGGGGATTTTCCCCAAAAATGAGGGGATTTTTTTTCCCTTTGGGGATTTTTTGGGTATTTTTTTTTCTGGGGATTTCTTCTGGGGTAAAAAATTTAACTGGGTATTATCAGGGGATTTTAGGTCTTGAACAACTCGACTCGAATCCAGTCTAGTGGTCTGATGAATTTTCTCGTTCTTGATTAGGGAATCAGAAAAATTGCAATTTTCGGTATTTTACGAATCCGGAAACGATGTTATGACGAAAGTACCGATGTTTTCAAGATTCATAACAGACAGAGGGAGGCCAATAAAAGTTTCACCCTCGACCGTCCTTTCCGATCTTGAATCCAGTTTATTACCTCTCATTATTATGACGGTTTATGAGGATAAACAAGTTCCATTTTGCGTCGGCTTTGTCGGCACCTCTGA
Organism: Myrrha octodecimguttata; assembly: GCA_958510865.1. Taxonomy (NCBI): domain Eukaryota; kingdom Metazoa; phylum Arthropoda; class Insecta; order Coleoptera; family Coccinellidae; genus Myrrha; species Myrrha octodecimguttata. The sequence goes on from OY294057.1 coordinate 40,951,259, forward strand.
TAGAATGGTAGTAAAATTCCCCAATTTATTTATGACCCACCCTACACCTTCCGTCGGCATTGTCGGAGTATTGAATTACGGAAGTATAAACGAAAGTGATCTAAAATATTTTTGGATCAGTAAAGTGATTTTTGAATTCATCATCATTCTCCACGAAATAATTGATTCGTATCATTTTGTATGTCATGACGAAATGAACTAGTAATACATTTGTTGTTTTTGTATTGAAAAGTTCTTTCCCTCTTTCGCGAAAACTAACCTAATTCATTACAAACTTGCATTGAGGATTTTTTTTTGAAGCAATTCATTTTTGGGGTATTTTGAGACCTACTGAAGATATTTGGAAACAAATATTCAGTAAATACCATAATTTGAAATTATAATAATAAAAAAAATAAATTGGGGATTTTTTTTGAAAAGTCCCGAATTTAGGGGATTTTTGAATTTCGACTGGGGAAATCGAGCCAAACGTTCTGGCAACCCTGGGTGTAGGTGTTTTGGTTGATTGGATGAGTAGCTCTGATCAAGGGGGAATATTTGTTGATTTATCGACGGATATTCGTCCTTGTGATTATGTTATTTATTACTACTGGAGCTCTTTCTTCTCCGTGGAACCAATTCCCATCTTTGTATTCAAGAATATTGAAATATTCAAGTTTATTGAAATTAATATATCTCTGAGAAAAGCCCCTCATATCTGAGGATAAAGTTGAGTTATTCTCACTAAAATTTCAGAAACTTTTTCACATGAATTTCGCGAAGAAAAACTCATGTGTAGTAACTTACCAAGTTTTACCATTCGGAGTTTCGAGAAAATCAACTGTTTCAACATCATGAATGAGACTCTTCATTCAAGAATCTCGAATTTTACTATACATAAAGCGATTTCAAGTGAAGGACCAAAAGTTCCGGTTATAGTTGCGTTTATCAAAATTGACAGATTATCCTTTGACTACATGCCAGTTGTATCTTATTCTTCGGAATCTAATTGCTAGCGATAATTACCAATGCCATATTGATTGCATACTAGGCTGACGATTACGTTGTAATTATACGCGAATGTATTGAGTTATCAACCAAACTTTACACTATTCTGTACCTTCTTGTTAAACTCCCAGTAATTGAATGTAAATTAACATTCATTTCAAGTCTGCATTGTCTGGTGAATTAATGACCATCGATTTAACCTCACTTTTACCACCTCAATCCGTCAACTCTTCTAGAACTTCAGCTGTAAATGCCTCTGTGACATTCCGTATCTGATGAACATTAAGTGTGGAATTATGTAGAATGGACGGCGAAGGGCAGATTAGAAATTCAAAGTGGGACCTGGAAAATATAAATGAAGAGTTGCGAAGTCGACAACTGCGGCCGCAATTACATTAAAAGGAAGGGGCGGAGAGTCACCGCCGGAAAAGTTTAAATTCGTGCCCTCACCGTCCCTCTCGTTTCAATGGGGGTCGACTAGGAACTCCATTTCGAATATGACGACTGCGTGTAGTCCCATTAAACTAAGCCGATTATGGACTTGTCGAATATTCAACAGATCATTTTGAGTTCCGGGTATTCCTGGAGTCTGAGAGATCTCCTCGTCAATAGGCATTGAAGGGACAAATTTATTAAGTTGTATTAGAAATTTGTGGAACTCTAAGTTGGGTTTTGGTAGCTTGATGAATTTAATGCAGTTAAGAGTTGTTTGTTGTGAGTTGGAAATGGTATAATATTATTTCACTCGATTAGAAACTGTGAAACATATTAGAATGATTGGGTCTCCAGTTCTATTTCAATTGATTTATATATCAACTCATATTCGACAGATCGAAAACAGTGCGTTATTGAAACAGATGAAAGGGGAAAAAAACTGAAATCTGAAGCACTTTTAATGCAGCAGTGGCGGGTCGACGATTTCCGGGGCCCTACGCTTGAAAACTTTCCGGGCTCCCGTCTACGTTTTCAATTCCCTTCAAAACAATTTTTTAATCAGAATAAGCATCTCTCAAGACAAATATAAGATTAATTTATCTTATTTATTGGCATCAATTCAAATATAACAAATGATTTCAAATCAACATGAATAAAAACCATTTCTTAGGAGTAAATCAGGAAGAAAATGAAAAGCAATATTCCTTTCTACAAAAAAACATAAAAATCCACATGAAAAACTATTGCAAACTAACAATAATATGATATGCCGAAAAACTACTCTAGTAGACTCTTCTTCTCCATTCTTATGTCTGCATTTTTTTTAATCTAGCAATATAATCCAGACTCTTCGTTATATCACGCCCAACGTCTGATCGTTAACACAATAACTTCCGAAAAAAACAATTCAGAAACTCGATATTTGTAGAGTGGGTTGAGACTTAATAACGAAGACCGAAGGGGTAAAATCCACCCAAACATTCCTCATATTTACCCACTATGAATTTATTTTCCCAATATCTTCAAAAATACAGATGATATCGAATTGAAATCCAGTTCTTCGAACTTACCAAGTTTGATCGATATTTTTTGAGTTAGTCCGGACAAAATAACGATACCGAGGAAAATACCACGGAATTTGAACTGAAAGCTGGTACACTGCTGAAAAATATGGAGCTCGAATATGATGAATAGTTTCCAAAAAAAAAAGATATCCATTAAAAGTTTGTGGAATATTTTTTTCAATTTACGGTTTGTACAATCCCAACAAAATAAATTGCGCGGCGTTAGGCCAGGAATTCACTTGCGATTTTATGTCGCTCCATCGTTTAGTCGCAAAAATGAAACACATACCCTTAGATACGAATGCGCGCATATACGACCAAATAATCGTAAATAATTGTTTTCTTTGCGATCGCGAATATTCAGTCGCGCGAGAGAAAATCGCATGTGCGTCTAGACTTATGCTCCAAATAATTGCCAAGTTTCAATACAATCATCCCAGTTGTTCCTGAAATATCAGGAATATACTCTCAAAATTTCAAATGCCTATTACTCTGAATCCATTCAGCCGATTTTGCTCATTAACGGACTTAATCGTCGCATTTCGAAATGCAACCTACCGTGAAAGTTTCAAGTCGAGAGGATCCTTCGTACGCCGGTTATCCTGCATACCTGGATGTCCGACGCCCGCACAGAATACCAACCTAGTCGTTTGAGAGCATTTCCGGGAAGAAATTCAAAAATTACAGATATTCGGACAAAGCGATAGCATGCTGTTCCCCAGAACTTGTGTGCAATAAGATGTTCGAAGTTTGAAAATAACTTTGTCAAAGCGTTCTAGAACTGTTTTCCAATCCCAAATAACTGTGAGCATAGCTTATTATTTTCCAAGCAAGTGTCATGCACTTTGCACCCGTCCCTCTACACAATATTGACGGCATGTACCTTGATTTCAAATGGATGCCAAAAACTATTTACCACACCCTTTCGGGAATTTATTGCAGGCAGATAGGAATTATTTGAGAACACATGCGAAAGCGATTTATTTAATTTGATGTTATTTTTTTACAGAAAGTTGAATTTTGCTCCAGGTCTGATTGCTATTCGTGTGACTGATAATTTTCACGTTATTCTTCATTTTCATTTGTAGGACGATTTTTCATTCTGCAAATATGTTGATTCGATCAGGGGCCCCTATCGACCTCGGTGTCCTACGCTTTAGCTTACTGAGCGTACCGGTTAATCCGCCACTGTAGTGCAGAAGAAGAAGAACCTCGAAGATCTATCCTGGGAACTTTCCTATTTACTATATACACAAATGAATAACCTGAGGTTATCAAAAGTTTCCCAACAATGTGTGCATATGACACGTATTTAGTTTTCTCAGTAAAAGACTCAAAATAATTCAAAGAAATCATTCAAGGATAACAACTAACTAATGAATTTAGAGAAGGTCTAGATGCTAAGATTTTCTTATAGAGATGAAGAACTGGAGGATTCCTATAGATTCGACTACAACAATGCTTCATTACAACCCAGGGTAGTATAGGTAGTTAGTCTGCTGGGAGTGGATATCGATTCACGACAGGTCTGGAGCAGTCATGTTTTAATGGGGTGGCAAAATCACTAGCAAGATGTAGTTATTCTGTGGGAATTCTATCTAGTAATCTAAATTAGCAAACAGTAATCATGAAGTTCAATGCTCAAGGATTTTCAACAATGGAATACGGTGTGGTTTTTTGGTGCAACTTTAAAGATTCCGTTCGCACATTTTATGCCCAGAAGAAATTGAATATTTTTCGCTAATGGCCGATCGTAAACACGATAATTTACGACAAACAACTTGAATATTTGAAACAACTGAAAATTGTGAAGTAGGTTTGGATCTTACTTACAAGGGTCGAATTCGTGAATTGGGGAAATCCACCCCATGATTTCGCAGAAATACCTATTTTAATTTTCATTTTCCCAATATTTCTAAAAATACAGACAAGATCAAATTGAAATCCAGTACTTGAATAGAAAATAATTTCGTGAGTATAATATTATCAAAAGATTCCCGAATATCAATGACTGATGACACAATCATTTTGCACAAAGGCGTTTACTAGCATGTTGAAGCAGTAGTTTTTTGAGTTATTCCGGAAAAAAACAACGATACCGATGAAAAAAAATGACCGAAATTTGACCGATTTTTTGTCAATATCTCTGAGAATTATTACCGTATCAAACTGGAATTTGGTTCACTGCTGTAAAATATGGATTTCAACGTAAAAGCAGATTTTTTTTTCGAATACCTAAAAAAATTATTTTATGAGGAAAAATATTTTTTCGAAAAAATTTGGATTTTTTTTTTTAATTCAGTGACAAGACGATCCCCAAAACATTCTTCGAAAATTTGCACGTCGTTATAATGCAACAACTGCCAAGTTTCAATCAAATCGCTGCAGTAGTTTTTGAAATATAAGGAAAAAACCTTCGGAATTTCAAATAGCTATAACCCTTCGGCTGATTTGGCCTATTAACGAACTCAACCTCGGCGTTCCACTTCGCGTTATACCCTTAGAGTTTCAAGATGCTAGCTCACGCCGTTATCGTGTCCACGGCCAGCCGGACGGATAGAATCGATTTTGACACCGGATTCGTCATCACTGAGTCCAACCTAGTCGTTTAGGACCTATTGCGGGAAAAAATTCGAAAATTATAGACATTTGGACAAAACGAAAGCACGCTGTTCCCCTATAACATGCACGCAAAAACAGTTCGATTCAGGATGAAAACATGAATAATTCAAAAAATCAAAATCAAAAATCAATTGAGATTTGTCACTTCGGAGAAATAAGTATTGACTTTTTCATGTTCAACATTCAAATTCAACATTTCAAAGCGACTCTCTGTATTGTAAATATATCTTTTTCTGAACTGATACAATACTGAGACGACATAGGTCACTTGTTGATGACTTTAAATCCTTGTTAGTCAACGACGAACCGTGATATTGCAAACACGTGTGACCTATGTTGATACGATTATCAGTGTTTTCAAACTGGAGATAAGATTAAAACAGGTGAAATTAATTCAGATATGCTAATTCTTTTTCACTTTATCGATATAAAATAAATTTCTCGAAATGAATAACCCAAATCCTCAACCAATGTCTTATTCAACTGCTGCTCAAACCCAAATACCAACTTCATTTCCAAAGAAAGATCAAGGCATCATAATGAATGCAGATGAAAATTTGCGAAACACAGACTATGTTAAATCGATCGCAACATTAATTGGAGCAAAAAACATAAAATACATTTCCCGACTCTCAAACGGAAGAATTTGTGTATTTCTGGACAGCAAACAAAGAGTTGAACATCTAGTTGAAAATCATCCCTCAATCACAATAAATCAAATTCAAGTGAATATTCGCAAATTGGTTACTCCTGCGAAAAGAGTAGTCATTTCAAACGCTTGTCCGTCTATACCACATGAATTAATCGAAGAACACTTGAGGACATTAGGACTGAAACCCGTTTCAAGAATGAGTTTCCTTAGAGCAGGAATAGACGGGGAAGAATTCGCACATGTTCTTAGCTTCAAGAGACAGATCTACATAAATCCACCAGAGGACGATAATATGGAACTTCCTAATACTTTCCTACTTACGTACGACGGGACAACATATAGATTGTTCCTCTCATCAGATGGCTACACCTGCTTCAATTGTAAACTAACTGGACATATTTCACAAAATTGCCCAAACAACCCCACTGGAAAAAATACTGAAAATATGAACAAGAATACAGAATCAGCACCACCGACCACTATGGAAATAAATGACAATTCTAATACTCTCAATGAAGTTGACAACCCAAAGAAAAGACGAGCCTCTACAAGTCAGCCTTCTTCACCAACTGAATGCCATAATGAAATTTCCGAGACCGAACATCACACCGAATCTTTCGACAATACTACTAGTTCCTTCATTTCACCAACCAAACCTGCACCTGCACCAAACCACAATAAAAACAAAAAACACAAAAGCACAGAACAATCATTCACTGAAAAAAATATGGATCATGTTAGAAAATTAATCGAAGGAGACCCCTCACAATTTCCTTTCTCTTTTGAGAAGATAAATACTTTTCTTAATGATAGCTTCAACTCAAAAGATCCTCTAAGTGAAGCAAAAAAAATAACTACTGATTTCAATACACTCTTTCACACTCTTGAAGAAATTTATCCTCACTTACCCAGTAAAACAACTAAATCGAAATGCACAAAAGTTATGAAAAAATTGAGAGGACAACTTGACGACGAAGGGAATGAAACCAGTAGCAATTGGAGCGAATGTTCACAAGAACTAATTGGTAAACAAAGTGAACAAAATTTTAGCTTCCCATCTTCACAGTAATACAATGGAATTGTCGCGGTTTTTACCAGCGACTAGAAAACATTCAACGACTATTAACGGAGCATGCCACTGACGTCCTATGCCTGCAAGAAACCTTTTTAAAAGGGGATAGCCAGCCTCATCTTAAGAACTACAATGCATACAATCTAAATCGACAAAATGCGAACAAAGCCAGCGGTGGAGTAGCTACTTTCATACACAAAAGATATCACAGTGAACAGTTTCAAATAACTACAAACCTTGAGGCGATTGCAGTTACTATACAAAGTAAAACAAAGATCACCATATGCAATATATACATTCCCCCAAATATGGACGTCTCTATACAAGAAATATTAAATATTATGAACCAATTACCGAAACCCTCTATAATATCAGGAGATTTTAATGCACACAGTCCATTGTGGGGCTCTATTAGCACAAATAAAAAAGGCAATATTATCGAACACATACTCTCTAATACCGACAAGATCCTTTTAAATTCAGGTGAACCTACCCACTTTATTGAAGCTAACGGAAAATTTTCAAACATAGACCTAACAATTGCAGATCCAAATATCGCCCCACTCCTCGATTGGAAAGTACTAGACTCACTCTACGATAGCAATCATTTCCCAATCAAGATAAATTACTCAATGGATGATCTTACGTCAAGCCCCAGAGAACACTGGAATTTCGAAAATGCAGAATGGATCCCGTTCGCGAGCTATATAGAGGAGAAAATGATAAATTTTGCTATGAAGGAATCGATAGATGAAACTGTAGCCAATTTTTCTGAAATAATCATAGACGCGGCAGAACAATTCGTCGGTAAAAAGTATATTCAGGAGAAAAATAAAATAACACCCTGGTGGAACTCGGAATGCAAAGAAGCTATAAAAAAATCTAAGAAAGCATTTTATAAATTACGGAAAGAAAATACACCTGTCAATCTGAGTGAATTCAAAAAACAACGAGCTCATGCCAGATTAATACTAAAATCAAGCAAGAAGAAAGCATGGATTGAATATATCAAAACCATTTCCAACTCAACTAGGACAACCGATGTTTGGAACAAAATAAAAAACATCAAAGGTAAAAGAACTGTTTCCCAAGTACAATCCCTTAAAAATCCTCAGGGGATGATAATAACCGATAAAAAAAATATTGCTAACTGTTTAGCCAGCCATTTTCAAGATCAGTCGTCGAACTCCAGTTATAGTCCAGAATTTCTCCAATACAAAAAACAGAAAGAAAAAGAGGATGATGATGACACTCCTGACGAGATAAACGGCCCAATCAGTCTTCCCATCACAAGACAAGAACTGCAAGATGCTATAAACTCCAGCAACAATAGTTCTCCAGGGCCAGATAACATACCAACCATTTTCATACGGAACCTACCAGATTCTGCCCTGGAACTCCTTCTTAAAATATATAATAGAATATGGGTCAACAGCACGTATCCCAGTAACTGGCGAAACGCCACTGTCGTTCCAATCCATAAAACTAACATACAAACACAAGACCCTAAGAATTACAGACCAATATCACTTACATGTAACATGAGCAAAATCCTTGAGAGAATCATAAACAACAGACTCTGGTGGTACCTCCAAAAAAATAATCTAATTAGAAATGAACAAAGTGGTTTCCGAAAATATAGATCCACCCTTGACAATCTTGTACAGTTTCACACTGAAATACTAGATGCATTTGCAAACAACCAGGAAATCACAGCAGTCTTCCTTGACATAAAAAAAGCATTCGATCTAACCTGGCGACACAAAATACTGAAAACCTTGAGATCTTGGAACGTCGATGGCAGAATGTATCGATATATTAGGAATTTTCTTACTGAGAGAAAATTTCAAGTAAGAGTGGGAAATGAACTCTCCGAAATCCACATCTTCGAGAACGGAGTCCCACAGGGAGGCGTAATTAGCACAACTTTATTCATAATAGCCATGAACGATATAATCGACACTATCAAATCACCAGTCAAAATATCAATCTACGCTGATGATCTCCTAATATACTGTAGAGGCCACAGAGGACAGACTGTCATAAAACTCCTGCAGGAAACCATCAATAAACTCGAAAATTGGGGAAAAACTACTGGATTCACCTTCTCGACGTCCAAAACAAAAATGATGACATTCACAAAGAAGAATCCAAAACTCCACCACCTAGAGCTATACGGTAACACCTTTGAAAATACTGATAACCACCCTTTTTTAGGAATGATATTTGACTCCAAACTGACATGGAAACCGCATATTCAGAAATTGAAGGCAGAATGTTTAAAACGACTAAACATTATGAAGGTATTAGCAAATAGCCAATGGGGAGCTGACGAGCAAACCATTCTTACTATATACCGTACTCTGATCAGATCCAAACTAGACTACGGATGCATCATTTACGCCTCCGCCAGTAAAACTACGCTCAGAAAGCTCAATTGCATACAAAACACTGCATTAAGATTGGCAACTGGTGCTTTAAGAACAAGCCCCTCATTAAGTCTACATCGAGAAACTGGTGAACTACCTCTACATTATAGAAGACAATCCCTCCAACTCACTTATGCTGCTAGAATAACTGCAGATACAACCAACCCAGTAAGAAATTCACTCCTCGAAAAAAGATATATCTCGATCTACGATCGATATCCCAAACTCAAAACCCCTCTATACTACATAATATACCAACAAATACCACAAAACCAAATATCACAAGCAAGAACCCATGAAACAATCTCAGATGCCCCCTGGAATATACCCTCTATAGTATGCGATGATTCTTTGTCCAATACAACTAAACCAGACATGTCTCCTACAATAGTTCGAAAATTATTCCTCGAGAAGTTGAACTCCATTAAACATGACTGCATTTTCTACACGGATGCCTCTAAAACAGAAGATAGTATTGGTTGTGCATTTACTTCTCTTGTACACACAAAGAAATTCAAACTTCCAACAACTTGTAGCATATTTACTGGAGAATTATTCGCAATTCATCAAGCAATGAAACATATTGAGGAGAATGCTTTCGTTGACAACGTCATCTGCACCGATTCACTATCAGCACTTCAGTCAATAAAATCATGTATTTTGTCTAATCCATTAGTCAGAGAAATCTTTGAGACCAACATAAAAATCTCCCAACAAAGAAAAAAAGCTACACTATTATGGATTCCATCACATATGGGAATACCTGGTAATGAAGAAGCAGATCGAGAGGCAAACGACGCTAGATACTCAGGTACGCGCGTGAATTGCATAACTAGTTACGACCTTAAGAGCTTCTACAAGAGCACCGTCATAAACGAATGGAGCAAACAATGGCAGCAAACACCCTCCAAGCTCAGTCTGATAGAGCCAACCATCCGAAATCACGCATCGCAATTTGTTACCAACAGAAGAGATCTAATTACCCTACGAAGATTACGAATCGGACACACCCTAACAACACACTCTTATATCTTTAACAAAGAAGATGCTCCCAAATGCACCTATTGCAATGTCCATCTCTCAGTTGAGCACATTTTAGTCCAGTGTCCAGGCCTACAGACTAAAAGAAAAACCCATGATGTCCCCCCGAAGATAGAAGACGCCCTCAACATCAGTAACCCTCAAGTACGGAATACCCTCGAGTTTATCAGAGGCATCAATTTAAGAGTATAACTGTTTATTTTGTATATCACTGCAATTAATGTAATTAATTAATCTAATGTAACATGAACGCTAATGACCTAGTTGTCGAAGCGTGTATTTAATAAAAAAAAAAAAAAAAAAAATCCTTGTTCATTTAACTACTTATTCTCAGTGATCCTTACAAGATAGAGCAGGCAAAGCTCACCTGGGAAATACCATTTTCATGATTCTGCTTAGTGTTCAATGTTCGTATCAAATTTTCCCCTTAATAATATCCTAAAACAATAATATTATGCTCCAGTTCCCCCCTCCCACAGGAAATCCTTCCCAACACATTCTTTAATGAAATATCCAAACAAAACATCTGTTATGCAGGGAAATCCGCTCCTTCATTAGCTCTCCTCCATTTAAATTTCAACATGGCACGCTCGGAATATAATTTTGCCGTGGTGAATTTGCAGAAATATAGAGGATCTTGAACCGAATTCATCCGGTGGACTGGAAGCCCTCCAGCCTTAACATCCTTGACGTAATTGAGAGATGATGAGATAGATGGCCAGGGGCGTTTTCACGGCGTTGCCAAACTCGGAGTTAAAAATTTATCTATGAAAGATTTTCCAATTTCATGACAAAGAGATTTTTCGTGTGTCTCATCAGTCTCAAGTACTGGAACACGAATCTTTCATCCCTGTTCATGTCTATACAGTAGGTCTTATTTTCGATACTATAAATTCGGGGAAATTTAGAGATCTCAAAGATAATATGAGCTTGCAGCAGTAACTATTATATATTTTCCAAGAACGATCTGTGAAATTATGTCCATTTAAATTCACATCAAGAATAACTTTCACCGCTTATGAGCGAAGAAATAGAGCTGGAAGACATAGTAATAGTAACTGCCATCAAGAAAACGCTTTACAATCTCCAGTCTTCTTGATATTCTGGAAGGCAAACTTGATGAATTTGGATTCATTTTATTCAAAAATGATTTTTTGTGAATAGTAAAACATCGAAAATAAGGTAATATAGTTCGATGAAACTGTAACACAAAAAATACAGAAATAATGACAATGAAGTAAAGAAAAACAGCTCGAAAGATAGGTTCACCAATGTTGAAACATTTCCAACTAGGTAAAGCTGACGGATATTGCAGCTGATACTCCAGCTGAATTTTGCTGCATATCATCCCAAACTATTTCATTGAGTTCATTCCCTGCAGTTGTTAAAATAAAGATCTAGAAAAGCACTGACCTAAAGTCAGGAAATTTAAATAACCCGTTCACATTTTATTTTTCCAATACATCCAGAACAACAGATCGGATTGAATTGGGATTCAGTATTTGGCGAAAAAACGTCGGCGTGAATTTTCATGAGAAAGTTCAGTTTAACTTAAAAAAAAATGGAACATACAAGAGAATATTAACCGAGAACAACTTTGAATTTTAGCTTGCTTTGGTAAGAGATATCGAAAAAGTGGTTTAATCATTTTTGCTATTTGCAGATATTCATGGTCCATCCATTCGCAATCGAACAAGGTATAAGTTTCAGAAAATTGAGAAACTTACATAAACCTTCTTGGTAGTCCAGTCTGTACATTATATTCATATGAAATTATTCCAGGAGCCACTGAATCGTCGAACTGATCATCGATAACATACCTACTATATTAGAGGAAAAATTTTCAAAAAATTTTTTTAAATCTAACTCTTAAAAAAAACTGCGAAATAAAGTCATATATGAAATTTCACGAAAAAGTGAATTCTCTTGAATATAGGTCATTTTTACGTCATAACAACAACGTTTCTGGAGGAGCGAAATGATTCAGCAATAAATATAGGTATGCATCCACAAAGAACTCTACTCTTTCCTCCTGGAAACGTACCACCATATATTCCCATATTTTGTACGGAAACTTAACTTTTTCAATAAATTCACGGAATTTGTATATATAGAATTTCTTTGCTCCGCGATATATTGGCAAGAAATCATAAGTTTTGCTCCATGCTCTTTCCATCCACATATTCACATTTTTCGATCATGTCTGCAATCTGCAATATCTAAAATAAACCCTCACAAAAAGATACTGCCTTAAACATTCTCCTTAATACCCTTATGCGGTGTGAAGAGTTATCAAATTGAAAATTTAATAATGTCCTCACGTAGAACTACTGTGGAGCTGTGTTTTTATGAAGGTAACTCATTTTATAAATGCTCTCTATGAAGACATGAAATTTGAAGAGCATGTGGCAGATAGTTTCCAAGATTTTGAAAAATTCGTTTATTTTTCAATGAAGTTCACAACTGTACTCCATAAACTTTAATCAAGTTGGTGTTTTTCGAGTTATTGAGAAAACAAAATTTCAGCTTGCTATATCTCGGAAAACGTTCGGCGAATTCCGCCTAGTGGAAAACTTAACCGAGATATTTAGGCTCCACACCTACTAATCAATTTTCAACACCCTAAGTATGTTCTTTCAGGAGTAAGATCACTTACGGTTGGAAGGACGACCAGCCGGACAGAATTGAATTTTACTCTGGATTTTTCTTCAGGAGGTCCAACCTAATCAGCTTATGCCATTTTCGGCTTAATACTCGAAAATAACAGAAATTTGGCAAAACGATAATGCGCTGTTGCCCAGAACAGGAGCATAGAAATATTCAACAATACCATCACACATATAAGAACGAAAAGAAGCACGATCTGCAACACCGTAGGCGCCTCTAACGATGAAAAATCTCCTACGATGCCATCTTAAATTCCCTATTTAAATTTCCGTCTCCCGAGTCCATTGGAGCGTGAAGTTGCATGACGAGTTAGCAGACGTTTTCCCGCTAATTAGTTTGGGATTCGAATTTTAGGATTACTTGTCGGTGACAGCGCCAGAGGACGATGCCAAATATTCGGTTTTTTAATTTTATCTTCCACCAAACATGTTTTCGGAAACATGTTTCGGTAAAATTTCTGAATAAATCAGAGCACGCGACATAAGTCGCGTTTAATCGTGTTCCAAAAAAGGTGATATTCTTTGGCGACGGTTTAATTAAAATTTCACCTTGTGTTGTAGACATGGACGAAACAAGAAATGCGGGAATTGCTTGGTGTGAATTGAAAGTGTTCAACATTTGGCAAATTTTCAACGAGTCTATTAGTACGAATAATCGTATAACTTCCGGACTAATTGGGAAATACTCGTGAAAATACGGGGAATATTTAACATATTCTTTCAACATGAAGAGATTTTCTGTTCATTAGAGTCGGTTTGCAAAATCAAATTATCATACTTTGCGAATAATTGGTACGGTTTTTCAGAATATAGGTAACTTTCAGGTAACCTTTCATTATGACGGATAAGTTTCAGTGTTCTATAAAATACTTCTTTATATACAGGGAGTTGCATATGAGAGTAATATTTCAAATATATATGCTTCCGTAACTCTATATCCATTCGTCAATATTTTGATTATTCCTAAGAATTAATTAGATTTTTTCATGAAAACTGTCAACATTTTGATCGAGGGAAATGAAATGCATTTGTATATTTGAATTATTCAATAAAACCTAAGATCTAGCAAAAGTTTCATGGTTATAGAATGATGCTCTGTGTTTTTTCGCACATAGAGGATATCATAAATTTTGATTGACCTCTCACCAAAAATTTCGAATTCTGCAAAAGCCGTGCTTTTCGACAATGCTCCTGAAATAAAAAAAAAGTTGAACGATAACGCTCTACGACAGTTTAAGAGATCAGAATCATATTTTAAACAGCCAGTTTCTGATAGAGTCGAAATTCTGTATTGTCTGAAACTTCAATAAATTCATTTTTCTTCTGTTCACTTAACCACATAATTTTTGAAATACCAAAACATTGCGAATGTATTATATAAACAGGGTGATTCATGAGTGACCTCACATACGTCAATGGTGGATTGAGGATTTTTTTTTTCTTTATTGGTTATAAAGATACAGGATGTTTTGAATCTTTGATATAAAACTGTGATTAGCGATATATCTGAAACGCTTGAAGTTATTTCGTTGTAATTGGCTAGTAATGTTCCTCTGTTGGAACTTGTGAATATGCAATTCTGGATTAATTCAAATCCAGGGCTGGGCTGGAAAAATTGTGATCCACAGTTATTTGTTGAAAAAGTAGATATTCTGACCGTTTTTTCGAAGAACTATTATTGGATTCGAAAAACCAAGAAATAATGCTGCAATAATCGCTCTTCGGTTTGGATGGCACCCCTAAACCATCCCAACAAAAAAAATTGGCGAAGGAAAATTTGTAAAAAAGTTTGCATTTTCGACCGGACATACGTCAATCAGGCGAATCTAGATCCACGAAAAAAAAACACGGTGTTTTGCCAATTTTTTTCTTGTTGAAACAATTAATGTGGGCCATTTAAATTGAAGAGCAATTGTTGTAGCACTTTGTTCCTTTTCGAATCAAATAATAGTTTTTCAAAAGAGCGTTCAGAAAATTAACTTTTTCAACCAATAAAAGGATATCCCAATTTTTCAAGCCCAGCCCTGGATTCAAATTAACCCAGAATGGCATATTGACAAGTTCAAACAGAGAAATAATACAAGCAAATTCCAACAAAATAACTTCAATCGTTTCATAACGAACATTCGAAACACCCAGTATCTTCGTATCAAATGAACAAAAAAAAATATTCCCCGTGGATCTTGACTCGCCTGGAAGTCCTTTATCCACCATTGAAATATGTCCGGTCGAAAATGAAAACTTTCTTACCTATTTTTTTTTGCCAGTTTTTTTGGTTGGAACAGTATATGCGTGCCATCCAAATTAAAGAGCGATAATTGAAGCATTTTTCCTTTGCTTTTCGAATATAATAAGATTTTTTCGGAAAAACGATCAGAAAATGAACTTTTTCAACTTATAATTGTAGATCAAAATTATTTCAGTCTGGCTCTGGATTTGAATTAATCCAGAATTGCATATTGACGAGTTCTAATAGAGGAATATTACTAGCAAATTTCAACAAAATAACTTCAAGCGTTTCAGAAATATCGCTAATCAAGGTTTCATACCAAACATACAAAACACCCTGTATCATCGTAACAAATGAACAAAAAATGTTTTTTCGGCGGATCTTGACTCGCCTTGAAGTCATCTATCCTCCATCGACGTTTGTAAGTTCACTCATGAATCAACCTGTATTTGGAAACCCACGTTTGTCCCAAACGGCGCCTCATAGAATGTATCCAAAACCGTATAATTGTTCTTTTCTGAAACGCGGCTGTAGGTGGGCCATTTTGCTATAATTGTTACACCGTGGTTGACATAAATCACGTTGGATTCATTACTGAAGAATTTGTATGGTTTGCATCGTAGACTCAATACCCTTGGGGGTATCACGTTTCATCCTGGCTCAGTCAGAATTCAACAGGGTATGTGTCAAAATAAGCACTCACATTCGCGAGTGAACAAACTATGCAGATTACAAAGTAGTGTACCAGATAGTCGTATATGACCAGGCTGATAAGATCATCGGATCTTGATGATTACAGGCTTTGTGAGCTAGCGCCTCCTACCCGTTGACTAATGTGGCCAATAGGCAGGTAACGTAGGGTGTTCAAGACACGAAGGATGACGAGAATCTAATCAATAAATTGTAAAAGCAACAAGCCGTATTCATTTTCATCAGAGAAATTCTAATGAATTTCAGCAGGGCGTTTCTATTTCGAGGTAGTTTAAATTTCCTTATCTTATCGGAATCGCCGTACTCGGAGGTTGGTCGAACTGATTAGATGGTTACTTCTATCCTTACTCAAATATTTTTTCCTGATGTTTTTTGGTTTTGTTAGGTTTTGGTACCACGATTGTTTAAGCAGGAAACAACGGTATTACTTTTTGTAGTCCTAATGGAAATTTCAACAAGGGTTTTTTTTCTGTTGATTGTTGGGTGTGAAAAGTAAAGAAATGTATAGTAAAGATGTGGTGAATATGATTTGAACCTTTCTGATTAGTATACCACTGAAATGGTGAAACTCTGCTGCAAAAATAATTGAGTAAGATGGTGAATTATCTTTTTCCCGATATAATTTTTGATTTCAACATGTTTTTCATTCTTTTTCCTTCCCAAATCAAATATCACGAATTTTCTATCAGTAGCACAAATATTATCAATCTTCTGACATATTTTTCACAACGAGAATAACGCCGCATCCACAATAAAGATCTTCGGTGAGAATACGTGCAAAAACACAGCAAATAACTACCACAGAAAGATAGGATACCTGCAAAATTAGTGAAATAACACTAGCAAACAGTTTATTCGAAATTCAAATCAAATAACGAAATTCATCGAGAATTCTATGATTCCTTCTTTATTTTCACTGAATGCTTAGTTAATATTCGATAGGTTTGCTATCTTCACGTCAATGGTGTTTTCATTACCCGATCGAACTCATCCTTCCAACTGGGTAAAATGAAAACGCAACCCATTCCAAGTACATAATTTATTGTCTACAAAAATAATACTATACTTCAAAATATTATTCTGATGTTATAATACATAATTGATGTGAGTGAAATAGATTTCCAATTCATTTTTCGTCCGTTCCTGATGCAACGGTCACAAATTTGAATATACACCTACTTAATGTGTGAATTTACAGATAGAATGTCACCTAACCGTTTGAATGTGTCAATTTACATACTTATGGCTGATTTCGCAAAAATAAGATTCCCTATTAAGGGTTTCATTGTCAATTGAGAGTCAATTAAGTGCTCGATTTCAGTTCATTTTCAATCCAATCATTGAATTCAAACCAATATTAACGAGTTAATGGGTCGTCAACAGTTTTGTGAAACCGACGGTTAATGTGCCACCTAGCTTATATCATTCAGTTAACAGCTTAACAGTTGGTTTCTCAAATGGTTTCGCTGAACCATACATACATTGAATTGTAACATGGAATTGTTTTCTTTAGAATTACAATAGTGAGATCTTGAGGATCCTGTGGTCAATAGGCCAATTGTCAGAATAGCGATCGATTTAACGGAATTTTTAACTTATTGACCGCAGTTTGGATTCAACGGTTAGAATGAAAATGGACAGTAATCGAACCCTGTTGTTTGAAAATCAAGCCAAGGTTGAAAAGAAAGCCGTGAAGTCAATGAAAGTTTTTGACGGTAAATTTCTTGATCGACGGATATCGTTATTTTCTACTGTAGCACTGATACACCATCGTAGTTTTCTTCAAGAACAATTCCTCGAATATAACGGGGTTACTATCGAAGGCCAGAGTTTGTTTTGTCCAAGAAATTTTTTGGGTTTGAAAAAATTGTAAGACTGCGCAATATTGTCACTTTTTATATTCAAGAGTTTTCGTGAAAATAAAACTGCGATGGAGTGAAAATAAATAAAACTGCGCATTCTCACAAAGAAAATTGAATACATATGAAGAAGGAAAAAAATGATTTCTAAAGCCTGCAATACGACACTCCGTTTTTCCTATTAAAGTTGAAATTTCTCCGAATTCTTATATTTGTCTCGGCTATTGACATGGTTAAAGCATGCAAACCGTGGGCAGGTGCCTGACTTCGAGATATTAACGAGGTTCAATGAAACTTGAATGTGGCTATGTTGCCGCGAAATGCGCGAAGCTCTTTCTACCCCAGGCTTTTCGATAATGCTGCCAGGGCTGAGAAAAATACATGCTTGGCTTGGGTATTTTAAATATTAATCACAAAATACAGTATTTTTATTTGAAATACAGAAGACAAATTACAAAATACATTCAGCTGTTACGTAAAATGTAAAAAAATACAACTGATTCAGCTCAGCCAATTAATCGCTAAAAGAAGAATTCCCTTTCAGAAACACAAGATTTTTGAATGTGTTATCAGTCAAACATCCTCATGTTAGGGAATCAATAAAACCTGCTTAAGCAAACAATCTTTCAACAGGTCCTGCTGAGCACAAGCTTGTGCACTGGCGTATCTAGCCTCAGTTTTCAGGGGGGCCCGTGGCCCTTGGTATATATATGTATATGCATATATATATATATATATATATTGGCAATATATATATATAGATCTATATGTATTTTAATGCTGCGCAACGTGAAAAATACGCTATGATAGTGCTTGAAAAATCTTGATATTACAATAACCGGGTGTCCCACGAATACCGTTCGTTAGAATATTTTTGGAAAGGAATTGAAATTCACGTTTGCAATTTCGGATTCGAGCTTTGACTAGAGAGATGAGACTTCCAGTTTCACCGGAAGTGACAAAAACTTTCGTTTTTCAAACAGGAAGGTCCAAATTTTATAATGACAATAGATTCCTTACTGAATTATAACTTGTTTCAATGTCAAATGTTTGAATTTTCGATAGAAATTTCTTTTTTAACTTGAAATTGCCAAAACAAATTGAAAATGGCGCTCTGCTGAAACATGATATCTTCAAGGTTTTTCATTGAAAAAATGTCGTTTTCAGGATTCCGCGAGAAGTAACAATAATGCTTCTTTCACAGTGGTCAGAATGGAAAATCATGAAACAGGAGGTCACAAAAGCGGTGTTGAAGTTGGAAATTTCGAAAAAGTGAGAACTCATTTTTTTTAATAATAACCTCATTTTTTCATAGTCATAATGGAATCTACGTTGAAAAATAATATAGGTGTGGAAACAAAACCAGTGCCCCAAAATTCATATTTTCTGAGATATTCGTACCAAACTATCACATTTCGAATTTTATTCTTCTCAGAAAAAAATATTGCCTCGAAGTGAATGGAGGACATATTAAACGTTTATTTCAGATTGTATCCATAAAAATAGATTTCCAGTTTGTTTGTATATTTGAGAATATGGATATTAGAAATGTAATCGCGACTACATATCTCAGAAAATATGAATTTTAGGGCATTGGTGTTATTTCCACACCTACATCAATTTTCAACGCAGATTCCTTTATGGCTATAAAAATATTGGGTTCTCATTTGAAAAACTTGAGTTTTCGCGATTTCGAAATTTCTAACTTCAACAACGCTTCTTTGACCTCCTGTTTCATGATTTTCAATTCTGACTATTGTGAAAAAAGCATTATTATTACTTTCCGCGGAATTCTGAAAACGACATTCTTTCAATGAAAAACCTTGAAAATATCCATGTTTCAGCAGAGCCCCATTTTCAATTTTTTTTCGCAATTTCACGTTCAAAAAGAAATTTCTATCGAAAATTCAAAAATTTGACATTGAAAGGAATCTATTTTCATTATAAAATTTGGGGCTTTCCATTTGAAAAGCGTAAGTTGGTGTCACTTCCGGTGAAAAAATATTTTAACGAACGGTATTCGTGGGACACCCGGTATTTGATGAATATGCGATTCATATTGAAATCACTAATAATAGTTATTTACAATAAATTTTTCTACGCTGTTGACTGAAACAATCTGCAACACTTCCACATCAACATCCTTTTCAATGAACAATAAAGCCAAATCTGAATGTCTGTTTTGATTCATAGTCGTTCTCATCCAATTAAAATTCTCCTCATGGCAGAAAAATACTTCTCACATGTTGCACTCGAAATAGGCAAAATAGTTGCAGCTCTAAAAAGCTGGCAGTAGTTTAGGGGGGCCAAAGGTACATCAGGGGGCCCTGGACCTGACCTAAACCCACCCCCCCCCCCTTAATACGCCAGTGAGCTTGTGTTATGTTGTATGAACACATTTTTATATTAGGATAGTGTTCAAGGATGGTGAGCTCTTCGTTTTTGGAAGCTGATTAAATCTGCGGATCACTGTCTTCTTCCTTCCTACTACTACTGCTATTTCCAGGCATTGGTTCATCGTAATTGTAATTTGCCTCTAAGGCATGAATAGCCAGATTTTGAATTATCTGCCTGTCATCCATTGTGATGCCTTCTGGCCACCAACCAACGCATTTTATAGCTAGGATGATAACATGACCCAAAAATGGCTACATTCACTCTGGGTGACAAACTGTTAAAAGTAGGCAGAACTTTGCTGTAGGAACAATTGTTGCCCTAAAGATAATCTGAAGCCTGTACATTGTCATTATCATTTTTGGATTTGTTGGTTCTATTATCGCTATTGACCACTGTGAAATACTTTCCACTTAAAATTAGCGGATATGTCCCCGGATTCACTCCGTCTCCATCGCTGCCGTCGTTCGGTACCGAGGAAGGAATTTGATCATCTCACTAATAAATTCATCAAATACTCAGAACTGGAACAAGTTTAATGAAAATAACCGTTTAAAAACACACAACAAATCTTACGAGAAGTTCAAATGAAAAATACCTTTTCTTCCTTTCCATTTGCCGAAAATATGATTGCTAGCAGAAGAACTAGATGAAGCAGATGAACGTTGCGCCATCTGAAGGAAGGTTCGGGGATTATTTTCTGTAGAGCGCTAAATGTATTTGTTCGAGAGTATTCCGAAGACAAAAGTATCGAAATACAAAATACTTCAGCGTCAGGTATTTGAAATACCAATTACGAAATACATTTTCAAGAAGTAATTGAAATATAAATACAGAGTACGTATTTGTGTTTCAATTACAAGTAATTGAAATACCGCTCAGCCCTGACTATACCTTAGATAAACACATCTAGTATTATTTGAACCTTCATTCCATATTTTATTGACTCAACTCCATTTTGTTGAATGCTCCACTCCTATCGAAAAAAAACCGGGTCAGTTGTGTTTTCATCGAACCATTCCCCAATCGGATCATCTAAAGCATGATGCACTAAATCGCCTTTTCAACCCAGATTATAGTAACTGCACCAAGTTCCATAGAAATTACTTTATTCAGAGTGTCAAGAAATTAAGTCTCACGTCTCACTTCCCTACTAGTTTTCATATCCCTTCATAATTTCATTATCTGCTAAGATGATTGTTCCAATTATCCCCGGGCAATTCATCTCCTCGGACCTCGTTTCCATCTTGGGTTCGCATGCTGAAATTCGATGGACCGAGAGCTTTTGTACGGCATCGACTGTTCTCACGAAGCACGTCTGTCTTTGAGTGATTTAGGTTAATCTTATCGAAGGTCTCAGAAACTGAGCTCAACAATGGGGCTATCGCAGGTATTACAAACTCGGATGGTGGTTAACAGAGGGGCGTGATAGAAATAAGGTATTCGAATTTGTGTCTCCCTCAATTGGAGAGTTTCCGGTGGAAGTTCAGGCTAGTTGGGTTTCTGTGTGTCGTTTGCAGCGATTGAACACATTTTAGTTAGAAATTATAGAATACTGGTAGTCAGGGCTATTTCTAGAATATTTTGGGAGCAATATCTCCATACGAGTTTTTTAAATATGAAACTTATTTTTTACAAGTGAATTTCATCGCTATAAACAAATTCATAAAGGGAATCTAAAATATATATACCAACTTTTAAATTCAATTGAATTCTTTGATTTTATAATTAATTAAGAATTTTCAAGAATCATGAATGGGGTTGTATATTAAACATCCGACAAACATCTGCAGGAAGAAAAACTGACAAGTCGTTGAAATGTTGTCTTGGTTAAAGAAGAAAAGACAGACTCATATTTATCGATTGAAAGTTCTTCAAATATCCCACTGTGGTATGAGACAGTTAGTTCATCACCTTAAGCATACGCTTCTTTATCCTAACAGCTCCTCAGCACAGTGAATTTCCTCTACTTTGGACTTTTTCTGATGAATTTCCCCTCATTTTCTTGCATTTCAGATATTCATTCTGTCAGTTATGATAAAATATATTTGCAGTGCAGTAGGCAATTGGCGGCTGCCCCATATCAGAATTATTTTATAGTAATTATGATCGATTTCTAGAAGATCTCTTGCAAAATTAATTTGTTATATACACGTGAGGATCGATTTCCTGGGCAATTTTACTTGGACACTGTAGTTTCGTACAAGAGTTAAGTATAATTCATGGTTCATGTTCAGAAAGAGTTCACATCTGCTTTCATCGGACTTCATTTAAGAATATCTTGTCGGTGCCATATTTTCGTCTCTCCTGCAACTGATATAAAAAAGGAAGGACTCAGTATGTTTCAACTTTTTCATCATGCTTAATTATCTGCCAAACCACAATATTCTATTTCGTTATTGCGTCACCTCGACATTTCAATCTTTCTGCCTTGACCATGAATAACGGTGTCCAAGTAACATCGTGGTTTCGCAGTTCTTATTGCTTGCTGCTTGCTTTGGTGGCTCTAACTCTACGACAACTAAGAAAACTCTGTGCTTCGTCATAATTTGTTTTGACCTTGAGCTGGCCATTGTTAACTAGGGATTATCTGCAGGATTGCATATGTTATGTGAAATTCAAATTCTTTCGTTTGTCTTTAGACATTTTTTGACCTCAACTCGTCACGACAAGGTGGCTAGAAACAGATTTTTACGTCCTACAATATATTGATACTATTTTTCTGCAATACGTTGAAGATTTAATTTCATGACAACCAGTAAAGTGAACCTTCCAAAATTGCGAATTTTTCAAGTACTCGTTGAGTCTTCAGCTGAATTAGATGATAGAAAATAATTCATTTCACCGTTTTTCAAATTTTATCAGGATGCATCTTGATTATATTGAACAACAGAGAGCATATTTTCATTCAACATCTATCTAAGCTGATGTTCAGTCAAAGATATCACGAGCCTCTACTTCATCGACATCTATCTATACTGATGCTATGAAGACTCAAAAATGATGCCTTTCATGATCTCCTTGGACATTCTATTTGGGTTGAGGTCAAGGTCTCAAACAAAATTTCGTCATAGTCCGAAAAATAGCTGGAAAATTACGGGAGTTAGACAATCAGTATGCTAAAAAAACTTCATCTATTTTGACGAATACCATATCGCAGTTCATTCTTGAGTATTAGGTATTTGAAACGTTGTCGTACATCCTTTCTGAAGAAAAAGCTATTTGGATATGAATATCAGCACTATGAAATTTATCAAGAAGATAGGCTCTTCCTTCTACTATCCCTGAGCAGAAACTAGAAATTTTCCTAGATTGTCAAAATCCTTAGCGTAAATTGCATACTTTTGCGCCAAGATTGTGCCGGTTTAGATATCAGAAGGTCTACAAAATCACCCTCGTTCTTTCTTCATTCAGATGAAGAAAGCCTGTAACGAACTCAAGTTCCGCAACACATAACGCCACGGGTTTTCCGTTTTTTTCGAATCCCCAAGATTTACATTATTTGAATTGTTGACCTCCGATGAAAGAGTGGTTCGATAGCTTTTATTATCGCCTAAGGATGGAAAATCCGTCGTTTCGTTCACGGTTTTCGGGATCTGCTGTAAAATACCCTTTTCCGAATCAACGTCAAGCTATGAAGAATGATGTGTGACCCCTTTAGAGAGCGATCCACTCGATCCAGGAAGTATAGCGAAGGCCTTTCAGAAAGGCTTGTTCAACTCTATTGAACGTTTTATGTTTATACAGACTGTTCGAGGCGAAAGTTCAAGCGGGGATTCTGAAGTAGATTAATTTCTTAACCAACCGAGAGACCGATCGTGAACGCAATAACTTCCAAATCAAACGTGGGGACTCTATAGTTTTGACGCACGGTTGGACGTTATCTCGATCCGAAATTGATTATGAAAGGAAAGACCTTTGCTACAACTTTCTAGAATTCGCAAATGAATTCTTTTCGATGTAGAAAATGATTTGATTATATTGCCCGTTTTTCATGAATAATCTAAGGCTGTGTGATGAAAATTGAAGATACGTCTATCCAGAAGTCAGGAAAAGATTCAAATTCTGTTGGCATATAAGTGTTGAGTCGGCCAATATGTTTGTTCGTTCATTTCTTATTCGTGGCTCCATTCGATGTTTCTTTATTTTTTTATGTTTTTGAAATGATACCCACACTTAGGATTTGGACAATTCCAATGTTGGTCGGTGTCATCATATCTATTTATGTAATGAACTTGAACTGCAAACTTAAAGATTGATTCACATGGAAAGAGTAATAGTTCGGATTAAATCGCCATTTTGTTCCATTCCAAAAAAAATTTAAATTCTATATAGTTCCACTGGCTTTTTCTTCAAATTTGGACTGGATGCACACGAAGTTTCGATTTGATCGAGTCAATACTTTATGAGATATCGAGGAATTAACTTCAAATTTTCGAATGGGCCAAACTCTGAAACTATCCGACCGATTCCACCCATTAACGAACTCAACCGGGATGTTTGGATTCCAAACCTGATCTGACAATTTCGAGTCGCTAAGTCTTTTCCTTTGAAAGTTAGAGCACATACGGACGGACAGACGGACAGAATTGAATTTGACTACGGATTCTTCTTCGGGTAGTACAACCAATCGATTAAAACCATTTTTGGCTCAAAATTAAAAAATTACAGACATTGTCACGAAACGGTAACGCCTCGGAACGAGCGCGTAAAAAGGGAAGGGGGGGTGAGTTGTTTCAAAGGCTATTCGATTGCTTCTTGAAAAATGCCATAAATTTGACAAGAATATTTTCAGTTCTAATGACAGATTCACCAAAATACCAGCGAATCCCACGTGTGAAAAAAAACACAACTTCGAGATGCTGTGATGAACATTTTTTGCACAATATTACCAAGTTTGTTGTTCATTCTTTAGTTTTTCCATTAACTCCTTCAGAATAATGAATTGAAGAAGTAGTTACAAAAAAAAGTATACGACAGTTTCAAAAAGCGCCATCGAATTATCTTCAATATAAGATGTCACCCAACTCGCATTGACATTTGAGATTTCAAGGTTGGTGTCATCACTCTAACATTTTTTCTGATTTCCCAGGAAAGCAGAGATATTAAGGGTAGTACCCTTCAAATTGACTAACTGCATTCTGCTTCTTATGTTTACATAGAAGAGACTAAGGACGTATTCGCTATGTGCATATGCCCTCACATCTACAGGTTGGTCCCAGTAGATACATTTTTTTAGAATCCTCAAATCTGGGGGTATCCAAATATATCCCATGTATGTTATGCGATTTTTGTAGTTTTCGGGTTATGATTTTTTTTGTGTTTTTTTAATTTATTATGCCAGCGAGGTTTCAAGGATTCATATCTTTTTATGTAGCAGGTATTTTGCAGATTTTGGTTATGGCATGATTGACCTGAATAGTGGTTAAATAACAGAAATAACTTCCTGAAATTACTTACAGCTAACCAAAAGAGGCTTCAAAAATAAAACTTGAGTTATCAGTAGGATTCACTCAAACATTCAACTCCAATTAAAAATACGAAAAAAGAGCTTTCATAGCTTCTAGCTGAGTTCAGACACTTTGCGCTGTCCTCAATCACCTTTTTTTGTTGTGATAGGCCTGCGAATACGGATAGGCTGAAAATCCTTGTAACACGATTTTAGTTATTTTTCTACACTTTATCATTTTATGGAAAATTAAATTTGAAGATATAATTCCACAGTGATTTCAATTGAAATTTCTGTGAAATCATCGTAGTTCCTGTTATTTTTACATTAAGATGGATTTGGTGTCTAGGGCCGATCTAATGGCCTGCGCGTTCGCCCTACTTAAACCCCACCCATTGTTTTATTCAAAGATTCTTAAAAGAGCTGGTGTAAGCGAGAGGAAACAACAAAGAAACAGAATTAGGACAGAAACTCTCAGAAGCGGTAAGAAAACTTTAACAAAATACTCTAGTAGCTTCAGAAAATTCAAATATAACTTTTTAAAACATTGAGGATTATGTAAACTTAATGACATCAATATTTGGACCACCATGTTTCGTTGATACCTACATTTCGTGAAGGTGTCTCTAATTAAAAGAAAAACTGTAATGGTAACATGATTATCCATTTAAAAATTTGTGAATTAACAAATTGAATCTTCATCCAGTATTCGTTTAACCTGACAAAGTCACATTATCAGAAATTGTAGTAGTACATTGAAACTTTATGTGGAAATTGATTTTTTTTATTTTATCTATAGTTAGAATTGGAAGAAACATCGTTTGACACCCTGAAACTAAGCAGTGCGAGATTTGAGTAGCGCCTGATGATTTTCCTCTCCAAGATGTTTAACTTCCGTAAAGAATAGCTTATAAACTCAATAATTTCAGATGAATTTTCGGGTACAAAAAATCTAGAAAAGCAATGAAGTAAAGTCAGCAGCTTTTGCGCAAATGCTGACTTCTGGTGATATCCTTTGAACATGTGCTCTGAAGCTCCTGACTTCACGTCAGTGCTTTTCTACCTTTTTCGATAAACTACTGCATTTCAATTCGATCTAACGGCCGACCTTAAACACAATAACTTCCGAAAGAAATAAACTAGAAATTCGATATTTGTAGAGTAGGTTTGGTCCTTAATCACGAAGGTTGAATTCGTGAATGGGAAAATAAACCCGATGATTCCGCAGATTTTTTTTTCGAATTTTTCCATGGATAATTCTTCTTATTGACAATATCCATTTTCCAACCATGTTTCAGTTCGATCAGAAAAATATTTTTTGAGTTATTGAAAAATCTAAATTTCGAATGGCTGTACCACGAAAACCATTCGGCAGATTTGGCCCATTAACGAACTTAACCGGGATATTCAGGATCTTAACCTAACCTGAAAATTTCAAGACTCTAGGTCCTTCTCCACGAAATTTACAGTGCACACGGTCGGACGGACAGAATCAATTTTGACCACGGATTCTTCATCAGTGAGTCAAACCTAGTCGTTTGAGACCAATTTCGGCTCAAAATTCGAAAATTACGGACATCGTGACGAAATGATAACGCGCTGTTCCCCAGAACAAGCGCGTAAAAATACAGATAAGATCGAATTGAAATCCAGTATTTTGTCGGAAAATGACAGTTAGAAGGTTCATACAGAATATCATGAGGATAATGAAATCAGAAGATCGTAGAGTATTGAATATTTGAAAAAAAAGTTCGAATTATTTTTTCAAATTGTTGTGATAACACAATCATCACGAAATTCTGCACAAAGTTGGTCATCCGCATTTCCAAACTAAATGCCAAGTTTTATTCTGATGGAATCAGTATTTTGCGAGATATCCCGGAAAGCACAACGATATCGAGCAGAAAAGTACGAAGTTTTATATACTTTTCGCTAATATCTCCAGAAATTATAAGTCATATCAAAATAAAATTCAGTAAACTGCTGTAAAGTATAATGATCAAAGTACGAGCAGGAGTTGTTTTGGGATTCAATGAACATTTTCCGAAAAACAATGTTTTCCAAAAAAATTTGGAATTTTTTTTTTTAACAATTTACCGACAGTGTGATCTCAACCCAATTCAGTGAAAAGTTGTGCGTTGCTATGCTTCAACTAAATGTCAACTTTCAATTCAATCGATTGAGTATTTTCTGAAATATCAGGAAATTAATGTCAAAATTTCAAATGACCATAATTCCTAAGCCTTTCGACCGATTTGTCCCATTAGCGAACTCACCCGGCGCACCACAATGCGCAGCCTGGTCTGGAAAATTCAAGTTGCTAGCTTGCTTCTTTCGCCATTTATCATATCCTCGGCCGTACAGAATCTGTTGTGATACCGGATTCGTCATGAATGAGTCCAACCTAGTCGTTCGAGATCATTTTCGGGAAAAAAATTACAGAGATTTGGATTAAACGATAGCACGCTTTTCTCCAGAACAGACGCGCAAAAAGGCAAATCAAGTTCGCGTAAGGATAAATCTTATATAATGGTTCCGACGATATAATCATTTGAAATTTTTTACGAGTGAAGCAGCTTCTGGGGTTGAAGAGGAATTTTTTTTCGTCGCTTGTGTCGAAATGTCTGTCATTCGGAAATAATTAGCCAATATGTGAAAGTAAAACAACGAAAGGTACGCTAAATGATTCATTCAAATCAGTGAAATTATAAATTTTCCTTCACTGAACCAATTATAAGTGAAAATACGAATTTTCTACTGCTTTCAAAATAAATTCCTGGCAATTGGAGGATCCTGAATGAACTTTCAATTAAGTAGGACCTTAAATAAATGTTTACGAAGTTTTACGTTTATCGCTGTAGAACTGAGCATTCTGCTTTTTGCATTCTAATTGATACACTTAGGGGAAGTTAAATTTTCCGGCAACTTTGTTTCAATTTTCATCGGGTGAAGTTTCAGACTCGGTTAGGTAGGCGGGTTCTCCACTTCGAGGCAAGGGCTCCGAGTTGTTCACCGGAAAGTAGCTCGCCAATCTAGAATAAAATTAGTTTCATACAATCCGGGTAGAGAAGTCCGTTCTACCGTTGGCTGGTTCAATGTCTACAAAATGGAGGCTCTAGAAAAGAACGATTATAAAACGAACGTGAATCTGTGGATTAAATGGATACAAAGTTTCGGTGAGGAATAAATTCGAGTTTTCCAGTGGACTGAACTGAAACATCTTAATTTCATAAAATTTTTATCGGGTACATTGGGAGTCACAATGATGTTCTTTATACGCTTTATTGAATATCCTAAGCTTAAGCTATCATATTGGGTAGCTTCATCAGAGCTCTAAAAAGAAAAACCTAATCATAATTTCTAAGATTCTAAGAATATACGAAGTACTAATTCAATGTGAGGTTATACTTGATAAACCTTTGCTGCATTTATTTTCTCCTATTCTCCTCAACCCACCCTTAAACCTTACAGTTTAACATGACATTTGCTTATTGGAAATATGAGTTATGTTGACAGAGTAAGGGTAAGAACACAGAACAGTGTGAAATCAAAAATGTCATACATTGATGTTAAACGGGCTCGCTCCAGCGCAAAGTCCAATAAGCGGATGTCACGTTGAAATCCGAGATTTTAGAGTAAATTTTAAAGAATGAGGAGATTAGGAGAAAATAAATGGTGCAAGTTTTATCAAATATAACCTCACATTGAGTTAGTACTTCGTATATTTTTAGAATCTTAGAACTTATGACCATGTTTTCTTGTTAGACCTCCGATGAAGCTACACAATATGATGGCGAAAGCTTAGGATATTCAATGAAGAGTATAAAAAACACCATTGTGTCCCAATATACCCGAGAAAAATTCCTCGTAAAAGTCTACGAGTAGATAACCAATGCAATATCTCAATTTCATGTCAAATCATTTTCGATGAAGATCTAAAGTAAAAATATGAGAAGTTGGAATGAAAAATTAATGGAGATCCTGGCTTCGTCTCAAAAACTTTTGCTTGCTCATTCATATCCATATTTGAATTATTTTATTACTATTGAATGAATAGGCAGGGCTGAGACGAGGCCCTTTGTTCAAATAAGATGCAGAAGCTGTCATCTTTTCACTTATTCACTCAGCCAAACGCACCTTTACTTACTTATAAATGGATTTGATGATATTCGAAATATGTTACCCTCACGGAATTCTTCATGATCTTTCGATCTGTTATTTTTCAGTCAAGTACTGGATTTTCATTGAATTCAATCTGTATTTTTGAAAATATTGAGAATATCTACGAAATCATCGGACGGATTTGACCCATTTACATATTCGACCTTCGTCATTAAACCCCAAACATATTCTACCCATATCGAGTTTTCTAGTGATCTATTTTAGAAATGATTGTGTCTATAATTCTCCTCACGGCCGATCGAATTCCGAAAAAGACAACTTTAAAACCCCATATTTGTAGAGTAGGTTTCGACCTTGATTACGAAAGACGAATTCGTGAACGCGAAAATTCACTCAATGGTTCCCAGATGGAGATATCCATTCAAAATTTATTTTCCTTATACACTGCGCAAAAAAATTAACGCACATTATCGTTCAGGAGTACCTTGAAGAGGTTGAAGTCCAGATCTCAAACCTCAATAGAAGGCTGAGAAGTTCAGAAAATCATCCAGCTACTCTTAATGTCTTAGGAATCCAACTCGGAGAAATCTCGGAAGCATTAGATCAGAATATTTTAAGATCACTCATTTTGAGTATGAACCGTCGTTGCCGAGCTGTAATTAACGCAAGGGGTGGAAATACCAAGTATTGAATCACTTATCAGCATTTCAGTATTTTGAAAATTGTTCATTTCTCTTCTTTCACATAAGATTCGGTGAAATCCTGAATTTTTCTTCCATTTAATGTGTCTTGTTTCGTTCAAAACCTTCCCGAGAGAACATAAAAAATAAGTTATAAGGTCAATGTAGAGTTAACTTTCATTAAAATTGAGATTTTCAGAATGTGCGTTAATTTTTTTGCGCAGTGTATTTCGAAAAATACAGATCAGGACGAATTGGAACCCCGTTCTCGAGTAAAATGACAGCTTGAAATTTCAAACAGAATTTCGTGAGTACAATATGATCAGAAGATTGCAGAATATAGAAAATCAAAAAAGAAATTGATTTTCTTCGAAATGTTCTGATGACACACGAAATATTGCACAAAGTAGTTCATTAGCATTTTCAAACTATTTATCAAGTTTCATCATGATTGAGTCAGTATTTTTTGAGTTCCACCGGAAAAAAATTACGAAATTTGCCGTAATTTTTTCCATTATCCCCAAAAATTTGTTTTGAACCTTAATTTGGTACACTGCTGTTATATTTAATTACGTGAAATGACCGAGTTTCGTAACCCTGAACCCAACCGAGTGCAACAGTCATTCCAACTTATGCTAAATCGTTCACCATCTCTAGATTATGTTTCTGAGAATTTCTATGTAACTAAATTCCATACAAAACAGGATGTGCTAGAATTATACTTTCTTCGGTTTTTCACGATTTTCATGGAAAAAATTGTATTTTTCTTCTTCATCTGAAAAAGCTGCGACATCAAAGTTCATAATGTTAAATAGTTTGTATTGTAAGATCTTTTCAAATAGTTAGTTCTGTATGAGGCTTCGTACAAATCACTTATCAGTTAAATGAACAACTTGATTTCATAAGCATTTCAAATGCTTGAAAACGTAATTATATAAAGTTCAGAGTCTGGGTAGAATTATCACGAAATTTCGTGAATCATTTCCGAAAAAAAAATTTCGAAACAAATTTTGGAGAATTTTTGTTTTAGTACCTACACTAACAGTACGATATCATCGAAATTGCGGGAAAAGTATATCTGTGAAATCATTGAATGGATTTTTACCCATTCACGAATTCGGCCTCCGTAATCAAGGTCCAAATCTACTCTTCAAATATCGAGTTTCTAAGTTGTTCTGTCGGCCGTGAGGCACAATTAACTTCCAGAAGAAACAACTTAGAAACTCGATATTTGTAGAGTGGATTTGGACCTTGATTACGAAGGACGAATTCGTGTATGGGTAAAATCCATCCAATGATTCCGCAGATATACCAATTCAAAATTTTATTTTCCCAATATCTCCAAGAATGCAAATTGGATCGAATTGAAATCCATTACTCCACCCAAAAATGACAGTTCGAAGGTTCAACCAGAATCTTATTAGGATAATATGATTAGTTGATCACAGAATGTTGAATATTTGAAAAAATAATAAATTTGAAATGTAAATTTCAATTTGTTCTGATGACACGATAATGTCGAAATTCTGCATTAAGTTTCAAATCAGCAATTTCGAACTAGCTGCCAAGTTTCATCATGATTCAATCAGTAAGTTTCGAGTGATTTCGAAGAAAACAACGATATCGAGGAAAAAAACACGAAATTGGACATATTTATTCCAATTATCTTCAAAAATTATAATCGGATCGAACTGAAACTTGGAGCACTACTGCTTCATATATAGCTCAATCCTTTATTCTATAGTTTTTTTCGAATATGATAAATAGTTTTCGAAAAAATTTTCATTCGAACTGTATCAGTACTTTTTGAGTTATCCCGAAAATAACCCCAAAATTTAGCTGATTTCACCCAGTTACGATTTCAACCGAAATACAACCTACCCTGAAAATCTCAGGTGGATCGGATTTTTCGTACGCCCGTATTCGTGTACACGGATGGCCGGCCGGACGGAATCGATTTTGAAACCGAAGTCGTCATCAGTGAGTCCAACCTAATCTTTTGAGACCATTTTCGTCTCAATATTCAAAAATTACAGACACTCTCGACATAACACACAGTGCACAAAGTAAATCAACACTCTTCAAATAATAAAGAAACATAAGCGCTTAGGCCCCAAATCTACCCTGATGAATATCGCATGACTGATTGTAAGTGTTCACCACGAGACAAAAGAATAAAGAGAACTTGTCTTTTTACTCTCACTTAGTTAATTGGGCAAAATCTCGAGAGATTACCTTCAGATAAGTAATCCAAAAATACAATGATTTTGATTTTTGACATCATAATGCCTAATTTCTCAGAGAGATATCACACAGAGGATGTCACATCGCTTTAATTACTCGAAATCAAATGAAGAATCCCTTATCGACTGCAGCCGTTGATTCCGGTCAACATCCGTTTTATCCCAGTTTACCATAAAACTCGTCGGGGAAAACACCGAACATGTGATTTTTCTCTTTCCCGTCAATATACCTCATCTCAAATCCACTTACAACTTACAGGACATCTTTCGGAATTATTTTTCCCCGAACATGATCCCACGGGACATCAAAACTCTCGTCCAAACAAGTTAGGTCCTTATGGATGCCGAGAGTGTCCCGAGATCCATCCATTGCGTTGAAAATGTGTCACCTTATTGCGGTACAGACACTTACAACTGCTCTCCAATCGAAGGAGAAGGGCTCCCTTGGGTGCATTTAAGGACCCGTAATAAAGACAGGGAGTTCTGTGCAGGTTTTCGCAAAACCCCGGTCCGTCCGCAAGAGAATTTGATTTAACGACATGGTTGGCAGGAGGCTGGGGGATTCACCCTGAAGATGTCATTATTTATGCCTTCGAAACCAAGCGGTATAAGTTGGATTCGCGACTCCTTGTAAATGATTATTTTATGAGAATATCAACCTCGTATCAGGAGCTACAGTTTCGATTAAAATGAGATTAATACTTTAAGTGGAGTGAAATAGTACGGAGCAAGTTAAATTTACTTTCATACAAATATTGTTAATATAGATCAACTTATTTATATATAAAAGCTGAAATGATTCGCAGAAAAACAGTTGGAGATAATATCGATAACTCAATAAATAACAATTAAAATTTCCAACCTGGGGGTCAATTCTTGAATCTCGATCAAGCAATGAAGAGTATGACAATTGTGATATTATTACGTTAATGTCGAGTTTCTGAGTTTTCTGGGGCATCTGCAAAATTTGTGAGAGTTCTATTCACCAGTTCGACTATGTTTTCAAGCAAATATTCAAGAAATAAACTGAACGAAAGATATCGAGAAATTTCAAATCCGAATATAAACATTACCTTATCACCATTTCAATCGACTGAGTAACGATTGTCGAGTGACATTCGATTCCATGGGCAGATCATGTCTTCTTATTGTTTATATTCAACTTATAAAATTGACGCAAACATATGACACTTGTCATACTCTTCACTTCTTGATCGAGATTCAAGAATTGACCCCCTGAATGAGAAATCATAACAGTCACAATATCTCCAATACATTTCAATTATCTCATTAGTGAAAACTACACCTGATACTGACATTTCTAACACACATGATTAGCTCAAGTCGGAATGTCCAGTGTGAATACAAAAACAGAGCGCGGAAAACTCGAAAATTTACATTATTTCGATATCACGAACAGGTTATAGTCTAGTCAGTCATTATTTATGTATTGTGTGTTAGTTTATTCGTTGAATGAGTATACAGTGCTTTCATATTTATTTAAAAATTGGGTTTCTTGTCCATGTTAAAATCCGCGGACCCGTCGATTATTATATTTATTTGGGAATTTTTTGCAATAAAAATTTTTATACAGGGTGTCCCATTTGAGAGCTATGACTTTGTCATTACTTTTTTTAAATGTAATACTCTGTATATTATTCCACTTTACAATTCTACGATAAATTTTCATTACTTTTTGTGAACATACCATAGGCCTAAACTCGATGGCTTCCCAGTTATAACATTCCTTCTAGAGATAACGAACAAAACTCGAAAGTTCAAATGGCTTCTGAATTGGACGAAAATTTCTCAATATCCTTGAAAATAGATATCGGATCGGAAACACTTCTGTAAAATTCCAACTTCAAGTTTTGCGACGAATTTGTAATGTGAGGAAAACTTTTTCGAAAAAAAAATTTTTGTTCTCTGGAAGAATAATGGCTGAAACCCCGCAACATTGTCTGATAGCTGTATGAAATGGACTCCAAATCCATTCAAACCTACATAATGTCATTGCTCTTCAAATCAGGCATCAATATCGAAGTAGTTGAGTTCATTCCGAACTCAATGTTATGTTTCCCTCGATGCTGACTTTCATTTATTGTTCGATTAATAAATGCCAACACAGTGGAGGTCATTGAAATTCTGCAGTGATACTGATCGAAATGATGTTAATGAATATTTGAAAATAGATTATTGACCTGCAAATGCTCAAATCATATGTCCGAATATCGACGGTTTTTTGACCATGTTCAAATTCTGGAAAACAACTGAAAAAGAGTATCCTTCTCCTTCAAGAAGAATGCAGAATCAAATATCTACATCATTTCCATAGGTATGAATACGTGCGCTCCATGCTATGTTAAGTGTCTAGGAAAGGCAGTGGCAAATATGCGAAACTCAACGTTAATCTAGATGAGAGTCAGAATCCAAGTGACCAGTGGAATAATCAAAATCTCAGCGCGAAGCCATATCGAATTAACGACTGTTCATTTGCAATGGCAAAAGATCTGCGTTTATGCTGAACGTCAATTCATTAATGTTGGTTCCTCAAATTCTTCAGATATCCCCAAAGAAAAAAATCACTAGAAAATGAATCTGGTTATTACGGGGACCATTTGATTGTGCCATTCGTACAAATGATGCGGTCGAAAAAGTCTTCCTGAGATAATGTATGACCCTTGCCTGGTGACTCAGACAACCATCTTCTTGAAACCATCCATCATTGTAATTAATTGGTAGCTGTCGAACTGTCGGACTATTTCGGGTCTCTAAAAGTTTCAGATATTCGTTTATTCTAGCATCCCAAACAGGACCAACGTTTTCCACTGTAGGTCGCACATACGTCGTGAACAAAGAACGACATGTTCCAAACACATAGCCAGCAAAGGCTCTGGAACAGGTAGACTGTATATGATACGACCAACTGAGATCCTTCGTTATGGTGACACCTAAATCAGTAAGACTCGAGCAATGTTATGGTGTAACACCATTTTGTACCGCTGTCTAGAATTCCTCATACCCATGAGTAAGAGTGTACAGCTATCAATATTGAGGGGTATGAGCCAGTCATTGCACCTCTTTGGATGGTGTACGAATCCTCCTGAAGGCATTCTCTACTGGTTCAAGGCACAGCATATATTTTCGTATCAGCAGCGAACATGTAGAGACGAGATTTTACCAAACCAGGCAAGTCCAGACACTTGGGAAGATTTCTTACGAACAATCTTCCAGGTAAAAAGCCATGTTGGCTTTCCGAAAATTTAATATTTACAATAGCAAAATTGAGAATCTTAGTTGTTATCTATCTTTCACACACTCGGGCAGCTACAGACACTAGGCTTATTGGTCCGTAATTAGAAGCAGATGTTTTAGAGCCCTTCTTGGAAATCGGTGTAACCGATGCACCGAACCATTCTCTAGGTTTAGTTGATGTGGCGATAGGGCGGTTGATGGCTAAAGAGAGGGGCAGAGCAAGGCTTTGAGCAACGTTCTTCAAAACATATGGTGATATCTTGTCGGAACGACGAGCAGACGAGACATTCAAATCCACCAAATGTTTTTTCACATCACCTTCAGAAAAATATATCTGATTTGAAATTTCTACAGATCTGCGTGATGATATGGTCGGGAGTCGATCAGGACGTTCTTCACTAAAAGACGAGACGAGAGCATCTGCCAAAACCTCAGCATCGCGCACTGTTGGAGTACAGACCTTTGTTTTAAGGCAGTTTCGAACGTACTTATAACATTTATTTTTGACATCTTGGGTATTCGTTGGTAATATTCTCACTCTGCTTGTGTGATCCTGGCTCTCAGATCTATCTTTATCATTATCGTGATGATTTTGAGTTCTGCTGCGTCTGTGTTGTCGCCAGAGGGTTCCTCTTCAAACGGATCTTCTCTCGAAAAAACGCAGTAACCCATGGTTTCGATAGAAAGACAGAGTTCTCCACAACGCGAGTGTGCTTGAATAGAAAAGAGTGCAATATTTTGGAGGACTTCCACATACCGTCGACCGACTGGTCCCGAAACACTGAGCTCAGGAAAACTTATGGTATTCATTGTTTTCGTGTGCCTGTGAGCGGGAACAGATGGAGTGAACGAGAAGATCGGAAGCTAACGTTACATGATCGACTAGTCCAAAAGAAGGTTGAAGCGTAATCTCAGAAAGCAGGATATCATCGTTGACAAAGACAGGATCTAGAAGTAAAAGATTTCGATTGCGTCGGTAACGAGTTGGTCTATCTACTAGCTGTTATGATTTTGAGTTCAATAACATGGTAAAAAAAATTATAAGAGGGCGAGCTGGAGGAAAGCAAGTTTGATGTTAATTATGGCCATTTCACATTTGGGCAGTTAAAGTTCCCGACGATAAGTAGAGGAGCATTTGAATTCGATATTTATGTTTCAAGGGAGTTATGGGGATGTTTATAACCAAGTGCAATAGATTTCAATCCAGAGGGACTGTAAGTTGCCCAGGATTGTTAACATCCAATAACTCACGTGATAGATAATTAATTTTATTTCATACCGGTGAAATATGGAAACCAAATTTTGTTGGTTTTGGAAATCAAACAAATGTTGTTTAAGAATGAAGTAGGTATATAGACATGATTACCATGGACATATCAACTGACAAGTTTGTAAATATTTGTCAAATTTATTTTTTCGTGAAAATCAATGATAGCTTGGAGAGAGTTGAGATTTAAGGCGATTAGTTGCAATAGACTGAGAAAGCTCGTGCCGTAGCACTAGCGATAAGGACGAAACCAAAGTATAAACAAAAAAGAATATGACAAATTGCAGCAGCGGCTGAAAGTATTGAAACCTAAAATATGAGTGAAACTATGCTGGCTTAGTTTCAAGACATGGTATGTATTTTTTTTTCTACATTTTAGTCAAAGTGAATTGATTCATTCTTCTTACAGCCTGAAGTGGTCAATATCAAAACTAATGATGAGAATTCATAATGATACAAATGGGAGTGAGTTTCACGAACTGGAAAATTTGACAATTGTCGTTTTTTTTGTACATGAAAAACATTGTCAACATCTGGTGTTGTTGTATTATAGAATTCACTGTTATAGTGAAATAAGAGTGTATGGAGGAATGAACGTAAACACAAACTCCACTATGATCCACTGGCAACGAATTTGTACATGCTTTACGTTAGTACTTTCCCAACTTTTTTTTCACCGTAAAATGTGAAAGTGAGTGTAACCCGGGATTCAGAGGGCCAACAAATGCAGGGACTACTAATGCATAAACATTACAGGACTCTGGTGCTTTCGATAACGCTGCATTTGAAACCGAACAGTGTTATTGGAGTTGTGGCTTCTCTGTCGATGACTATTTGGGAATCGTGCGTCTATAGTTGTCATATAGGTTATAGAGTTGTGAAGTTCCGATATACACATAATCTGATCTGGTATTGAAATGGGACACTCGATGGAATTCTTGATTGAATGAAGTTCCAGCTATTCGGTTGTGGTGGTGGTCTGATCAACATGATATGAATAGTTCATGTGATTTGCGGTCCTATAGGGTGCCAATGTGGAATCAGAATAGCATTTAACATTTTATGAAGAATGCTATGAGTTTAATATCCACGATATACAGTGCTTTTATGATGAAAGGAACAAATTCATTTAAAAATTAGGTTTCTATTTCATGTTGAAATCCTCGGAAACGTCGATTATTATATTTATTTCGGCATTTTTTGCAATAAAAATTTTGTATATAGGGTGTCTCATTTGAGAGCTATGACTTTGTCATTACTTTTTCTAAATTTACATTTAGAAATTTTATATTATTTCACATTACGATTCTACCATAAATTTTATTACTTTTTGTGAATATACCATATGCCTAAACTCGATGGATTTCCAGTTATAACGGAGATAGTGGAGAACGACAGATACGATATGAAAACACACGAATGTAATTCCTATTAAATTATTGATGTTCAATCTGTTGTCCGTTTACTTCGAGGCATTTCTGAATTCGATACAATGTTTCCCGTTGCACATTTTCAATTACTTCTGGACTGATAAGTGATAAGAATTCATCGTAGAATTGTAGTGTGAAATAATATACAGGGTATTATATTTAAAAAAAGTAATGACAAAGCCATAACTCTCAAATGAGACACCCTGTATACAAAATTTTTATTGCGAAAAATGTCCAAATAAATATACTAATCGACTTGTACGAGGATTTTAACATGAAATAGAAACCTAATTTTTAAATGAATTTGTTCCTTTCATCATGAAAGCACTGTATATACTATCGGATGTTCAAATTAACATACAAACTGAAAAATTACCGAAATACCAGCTGATTTTTCCCCACTTGAAATCTGCATGCCACTGCAGTTATCATGGTATAACGAGTCAGTGGAGAATTATCCACTATAATGTAAAGGAAAGGATTGAGACTTGAAGACAAGTAGACAAGTTAAAACAACATTATCGAGAGTTCGCATATTTCAGTATAATCCCATATATATTTTCTTTTTATTCCTGAACATCTCTTTCCATATCAATTTAAGAATAAATTTGAATTTGTTTTGCTTAGGATTCTTAACTATGAAAGTACCAAAAAGATATCGATTTGTTTAGGCAGTTTATGCGTGAACTCAAAATTAACACGTCATTATACAGCTGTTCAATGAAAATTGTAAATAAGTAACAAAGTTCTCGATTTTTTCGATAGGGCTCAAGACATTTGAATGCTGGTTAAATTGGATATTCCTTGAAGGCGATCATTCCACGTTGACTACCAAGACTTCAACAAATACAGTGGCGTGCGCAATGCCATTGAATTTCATACTTTGGAGGAGGAAAAAAGTGCACCAGTGCCGTTTTCCAAAATTGAATTAAGATATATCAATTTTACTCGATTTGGAAGGACAAGGTCATTAGCCTTTGCGCGCATGTTCAAATTCGTTGTCAAAGCGGTCGTCTCATCACGTTCTGATTAGAATAACTTCCGGAAAAAACAAATAATAGTCCCGATATTCATGGAGTAAAATCTACTCAGCGATTCCGCAGATATACCCATTCAAAATTTTATTTTCCCATAAACCCCTGGAATACTGAATACTTAAATACATTACATAAATAAATAATGACAGCTCGAGGGTTCAGACAGAATTTCGTGAAAATAATATCATTAGAAGATTGGAAAGTATAGAATATTTGAAAAAAAGTTGATTTTTTTTAATTATTGTTCTAATGACAAGATCATCATCTTCTTATTGTGCACAAGTTATCAAGTTCAAAGTTTGAATCGGATGGTTGGATTATTTTTATATAGTTATTCCGAAAATAAAAACGATATAGAGAAAAAATCATGAAATGAGACATATTTTGTCCAAATCTCGGAATATTTTGATCGGATCAAACTGAAATTTCGTAAACTATTATGTAATATGAAGTTCAAGATGTGACAGTTTTTTTGAAGGCAATATTTAATTTTTTTTTCAATTTTCTAACCACGCGATCCCAACAGAATTCTTAAGAAACAGTTTCTGAACAGGAAAAATCCTCAGAATTACAAATGGCCATAACTCCAAGACCGATCGGACGATTCGGTCCACAAATAAATTCAACCGTCGTATTTTGAAATGCTCTCTACCCTGAAAGTTTTCAAATGATAGGGTTTTCGTTCTGACGTGATTGTGCCTATGACCGGCCGGACAGAATTGACTTACCATCGGATTCATCATCAGGGAGTATGAACTAGTTGTCTAAGATCCATTTTGGCTCAAAATCCGAAAATTACAGACATTTGGACGAAATGATTGCGATTGCGAAGGCGTTTCCTAGAACATGACCACTAGAGAAGTGTTTTCGTTTTTCCTGGAGGATGCAACTTTTTTTAGAATAAATTGAAAATCATCTGATATTTTATCAGATACTCGAGTTGAGCAATCGAACAATGACTTCTATCACATCAAGAAACCTATCATATCTCAAGAATTGTTGAAAATGACTGCCTCTAGCTACAATACTAGTAAGCAGTCTTCTCCTCATGGATTGCCAAATTCTTTCGAATCTGCTATAGTTGGATAGCATATTCCTTGTGTCTTGGGAATAAAACATAACCGTACAAAGACCGACATGATCTCACCGACATAGAATAACTCAGAGATAGATATCCAAAGTTTGTTCGCAATGTTCATGCAATGGCCTGCCTGTTCCTCGAATGGATTTATCACCTTGAGATTTCACTCCATTTTTCTAGTTCACTTTTTGAATTATCTCATATCATCACACGATTCCTAAGTTCAAAGATACAATCCACAGAGGTGTAGGCTTCCCATCATCATCAGGGAAACTTCAGAGAATCTAACCGGACGTTCAACTCTCCTCCAATTTTCCGCATAGACTCACCCCGTTGCATCCGGAAATACATTAAGTAAAATGTCACACCTCCATCCCCTAACGTAATCACCTTTTTCTCCCTGTCCTCCGAAGAAGCTGGTCCCGTTCTTCAAAGAGGCTGTGCTTCAGTGGCCGCCTTTATCAAGGTAAAGGGGTCATTTGGCCTCCTGGTCACGATCTCGGAAGGACAGAGACTGTCGGAGTCGCCCCACAAAATGTCCCCGACATGAATATTACACACGTGGATGCCATAGTTTATTAGCCCTCATACGCGGGGCTGCTGAATAAGTGAGTCCGTCGGGTGAATTAACAAAAGGGTGAGGGTGGCTTTCTGGACGATTAAGAATTCACTATTTATTAATCTGGACTTGATACGAAAATGGAGATTGCTGTTTGTGATTCTATTCATTCCTCACTGGGATTTTCCTATACTAAACGTTAGTAGTGCGAATTGTATGAGGCACCGTCTGGTAACGAAGTGTGTTTGAGAATACAGGGTGTATCATCATAAACTGGTCGAACATATATAGCCGTATAGATATATATATATATATATATTCTTTTGAGATGAGCATTTACATTTTTTTATATCAAACAATTTGTGTCATAACAGTATTAGCTGAGGAAATGTCAACGGGGTACCATACATTTTTACGTATGATACAGGAGCACAGATAAAAACCTCAGGAAAAACTCTGTCTCCCCGTATTAGTGTAATGAAATTGTTGTTTTTTATTGAAGGGCTTCTTTTTCATTGACAAAATTTCCTCCTTCCTATGCGATGCAGATTGAAATCTTGAAAACATACCTGAAAACAAAAAAGGAGACGAAAGTACTAATATGAACTAGTAAATGATTTAGTACTCATTAAATTAATTTGAAGTTCGCAATCCATCTCAAAAAAGAATCAGACACCGAATGAATTGCCTCGAAACCATCGTCAAATTTATATATTGGACAAGTATTTACTAAATGTTCTATTGTTTCCTCTTCTTCTCCGCACTCGCACCTTGGACTTTCGACCGAATTCCATTTGAAGAGGAAACTATTACAGCGACCATGACCGGTTCTAAGTCGATTCAAAATGCACCAAATAGATGACATTGAAAAAGTCATGTTTGCCTTATGACATATACCCCGTTTTCGAAGCATAAGCGAAATACAGGGTATTCAATGTCAACTTTGAGGTATATTCTGATAACTGTGGTGACTTATGCGTGACCTTTGAAATAACAGTTTTTGGTCACATCTTAGTATTTTTTGGTGGTCCATTATATTGTTGTGTGGAATTCTGGAAAAAATATTTCGAAATTGCGAAAAACCTACAAAATTGAAATTTTTTGTTTTCGATTGCCGAATTGGATAAAATTAATTTAATGTACTCAAGTTTCTAAGATTTTCCGTGAAAAAATTTTTTCAAAATTCAAACTCAACTTTTCCTGCACATGTCTACAATGAAAAAAAAAATTCATACAAAATTGTTGAAATCTTTCAAGGTTGAACTGACCTACATTATGAACACCGGTGTGAAATCAGATTGGAAAATTATCTATTGGTTTTCATTTTATAGCCTTCCGAAGATTCCGCTCGGAGTTCTTCAATAATTTTTATTCAAGAAACTGGTGGTCCTACAGATGCCAAAATTATGCTAATAGGCCTTCGAAATGACCTGGCTAAAAATATGAATTTATCAAGAAAAAAAATATTTTCTAAAAAATTTTGGTGAGAATCGAACTCTCTCCGCATTCGGAAAATAGGCTTAAATTCGATGGAGTACCGTTGCTTGGTAACGGACATCATTATAATCAGAATAAATCCAATTTATACTCGGACTATTGTCCTTAAGTGAAGCGAGTTTGATTCCCATCAAATATTTTTTGATTTTTTTTTTTTCTAAATCCATATTTCTATCCAGGTCATTCTAGGGGCGTATTAGCACAATTTTTGGCCTCCGTAGGGTCACCAGTTTCGCAAATAAAAATTATTTCAGTACTCTGAATCTCTGGAAGGCTATAAAATGAAAACCAAATAATAT
Source organism: Myrrha octodecimguttata (assembly GCA_958510865.1). Classification (NCBI taxonomy): domain Eukaryota; kingdom Metazoa; phylum Arthropoda; class Insecta; order Coleoptera; family Coccinellidae; genus Myrrha; species Myrrha octodecimguttata. The sequence continues at coordinate 40,994,340 of OY294057.1, forward strand.
TTTCTCATTCTGTTTTTATAGCAGTGTTCAGAATGAAGTATAGTTCAACCTCGATAGATTTCAACAATTTGGGATATATTATTTTTTCACTGCAGATATGCAAAAAAAAGTTGAGTTTGAATTTTGGAAAAATTTTTTCACGGAAAATCTTAGAAAATTTAGTACATTGAAATAACACTATCCAATTTGGCAATCGAAGACGAAAAACTGTATCTTTGTAGGTTTTCCGCCATTTTGAAATATTTTTTCCAGAATCCTACACCACAACTGAAGAGACCCCAAAAAATACTAAGAAGTGACCAAAATCCGTTATTTCAAAGGTCACGCATAACTGAACACAGTTATCAGAATAATGCTCAAAGTTGACATTGAACACCCTGTGGTAAATGTCATAGGGCAAAAATGACTTTCCCAATGTCATCTATACGGCTCTATATGTTTGACCAGTTTATGATGAAACAACCTCTATATTTATTTGTTCCTGCAACAATGTTTATTTTCATTGATGATATATTCATTTTTCGATCCGGTATTTTCAAATTCTACGGAACACAATAATATTCAAATATCGTAGTTGTATTTGGTATTAGTATTTTTTGTCGATTTTGTGGAACCTCTAAGAAGTTAATGCTTTTGCGATTCAGGATACCAGGCATGTCATGTGTAGACTTCAGTAATAATTCCTTGCGCCAAGGTGGGAATAGCACTGTTAATTGTTTTTCCAGCAACGAATGGTTGGACGGTCCTCTGAAAACCAGAAAAGTTCTTTCCTTGCCAAGGGCTTGAACCCCAGACCATGGGACATTAATTATAACCATTAAACTACCACCGCTATATACACAAAGGGTGTTTCAGTTGTATACTAATTTCATTCATAGATTTCTCTCATTGAATAGACCACTTTTTTCATTTAATCTTTTTCTATACTCGGCTCCAGTTTAGCTAGGATACAGGCTGTGGAAATTTCCAAAACATCAGTCGTTCTTCCATAGCTTTGACATGGGTACATAAAATGAAATGACCTTTGATGTGTGAAGTTTTCTGTAACTATGACACATACTCTTTAGTAACCACTATGATCCTTTTTCCAATGGATTTCTAGTTATCTAGAGGCAGTATTTATAGTCGCTCCTTGAAGGCTTACTCAAGGATGCCTTATTGAAGGCCACCTTGAATTTTTTTCTATAGTCCGAAATGTCACTATATTTGCATTCAAAGAGCACTGAGGGCAACCTTGGTTGTCTATAGAACCAAAAATTGTTCATAAGATATATTTTGCGACATTGCACTTACCGGTCAAATTCCATAAATATTGTCTTTTTCGTTCGAAATATATTAACTGAGTTCCGAACTCTATCCCAACCCTGTATGCTCAAATGGTTATAACTTTTTACCAGAATCCAATATGAAAAAATGGGAAATGAATAACCATGGTCATTTGAATTTTCCATATGAATTTTGAGGTTATGTGAAAAAACTGTGGAATCAAAGGTAGAGATCTTTTTATTGCCTTCAACTTTGTTATTGAACTTTCTTCCATAATGACTTGTAGTTTTGCCGGAAATCGAGAAAAATCGTATTTTATTCTTAAACACTCACCCCTTTCATTTCTCTACCTCAGGTCGCCTCTGAATAATTTTTCCTTTGATTTTCGTTATATTTTTTTTCTTTCGTAATGGGTTTCATCCTACTATGATTTTTTGGTTCAGAAAATTATCGACCCTGGTCTTTAGCTAGAAGCTGTATATTTCGAAGCACCATCTCTTGATGATGTTAAACAGATAGAATTTATAAATATTTTGGGATCTCGCACTTCATATATTTGAAACTTTCATCTCATTCATATATTGTGTTTGATAGGATGCATATAAATGAATGAACATAGCGAATAATGAATATATCGATAGACTTAATGAATATATTTCTGCAATTAGTGAAACTATTCACTTGAAAATGAATATGTTTGCAAAAAAGCTCTTATCTCGAACGGTGCCTTTAGTATCACGAGTAAGTGGAAATATAAAAGTTTCAAAAGCTTTCTGGTTATGCATATACTCAAGGTCAAGAACATTTACGTTTTGATCAAATCTGTCAGCTATTCACGAAATTCTGCATGAACCGTCACGGCGTCATTTTTGGACCAGAAACTAGATTTGAAATCTATCGGATTCTATTTGAAGAGATTGGGAAAATAAAATTTTGAAAGGGAATATCCGCAGGGAAACGTTTAACACATTCGGAAAGTTGACCTTGATGATAAGTCCAAATCAAGTATCGAGTTATTGTGTTCAGGGTCGGGTTATTTCTGTGTTTTTTATATCTACAGAATCATGGAATTAATTTTACCCATTCATGAATTTCAACTCCATTTTGTGATCAAGCCTGAATCTCCTCTACAAACAATGTATTCATTTCATTTATTTATTTACAACGGGAACATAAGCAGGTTAACGATCACCCAAGAGAATGCTCACAAAGATAGCTGAATATAATTTGAATATTACAGTGAGATCGGACAAGTGTGAAAAAAAATAGTCAGATTTCACATTATTTCCTCAAACTGAGTTAATTATGGACAATACACTCAGAACAGAAATCGGATAAAAGACTTTTAATCCTTTTCAATTAATTAGGTAAAAAAAAAGGAAACAAAATAAAATCACAAATATAATCAAGTATAGTTGCCTTAAAATAATTACCCAGACATTTTTTTAATATATTTATCACTTTGAAAATGAAATCCACCAAGTATTTGAAATCATTACACAGACCAAGCATTCTAAAAATGGGAAAGTTTTCAGAACTCAGTATGCAAAGAAAGACAAGACGAATGTCTTCAGCTGTCTGAATCTCAATGGAGCATGAATGTTGATTCACACGATAAAAGTATCGAGGATTCTAAGCGGTTGTTGAATAACTCATTTGTAAATAGTACGAAACTGATGATACTACGGTTTCGTAAAATAGGTTGAAGTGTTTCGACCTTATATTATAATTTCCAGGATCCCCTCTGTTAAACTGTATGCCACATTTTGAACCCTGAAAACGTAGAAATGTTTGTCTATTCGATCTACTTACCTAGGTCTTATTCTGACGGTTCCATAAAATCGAGAAAAAAATTCAATTTGCTGAGCTTATGAGCGTTATCAAGGATCTATAATTGGAAAACGATCGACTCAGCCTCAATATGAAACAAAGCATAAGACTTGAAGCTATGTTGTCGATGTGCAGGTCAAAAATGAGATGAGAATCAGAAGTCACGTACATGAGTTGAACGCATCAATTCACCGTTGATCTTCGAGCGAAGAAAAATTCTTCGATTTTTTTCTAGAGAACACTTCACATCTGACCACTTTTCTGAATAGATTTGCTTTTCTGCAGAATTCTGTGAAATTGTTGATATCGTTCTGAAAGCGAAGTCAAGCATTAAGGTCTTTAATTATTATTGATATTATCAGGGAACATTAGTTTTCTAAAAATCTTGAAGCTTTTCATTCCAATAAATTATAAATAACAAAGGTTTCAGATTGGAGCCCTGAAGAACCCCGGAACAAGCCAATTATACCGCGACTGAAATCCTTCTACCGACACTATACTATTATACCTACTATATCGAGATTCGATTTAATTCCTTTCAGAAGTAATCATCTTCATGGTAAGCTTGGATTTTGTGAATAGAATAAGTCTCGAAGAAAGGACCTTATGGACTCAAAATAAGTAGAGCACATTTAAGTCGTTATAACGAAGTTCATGTTCATGTATGTATGACGCACACAAAAAACCGCCATTGAAAACATAATTTTTGCCAATATTACCAAGAACATTGAGCCCATCGAATTGAAATTTGGTGCACTATTCTAATATATCTGATCATACGTTGAGAGCCAACACTACCTCGAATGTAACAGGGTGACTTTTGGAGGCCAGACTTCGTTTTTTTTTAGTTTTTTTCAATGCAGATAATTGAAAAATATTTAAAGAATGCGCAATGTTGCAACTTTTGTATTTTCAAGAATTTTCGGAAATATAAAACTGAAATGAAGTGAAAATGGAGGAGTAACTAACAATTAGCATTCTCACAAAAAAATTGAGTACAGCCAAAAAAAAATGCAAAAATCATCACGGAAGCCTGCAGAACGACACCCACCTTTTCTCTCCGAATTCTTTTATTTCTTGCGGCTTTTGGCAACGTTGAATCATGCAGACTGTAAGCGATTGCCTGACCTTGAGATATTATCGAGGTTTAATGACACTTCATTGTGGCTGTGTTGTCGAAGCCGTAATTCGCCACCATGTGATGATAGTGTTTGCTCTTAATGCGAAATGTCCCTAGGATTTAAAAAACGAATTTCATTTTTTTTCCAGAATTTTCTATGATATTATCCTTACGTAATTCTGCACAGGATTGCTTGTCGTTTTGCCGCTGGTAAACATCAAGAGATATCGAGGGAGTAAATTTACAGAAATTCAGGCAACATCATAACGCTTCTGGTCCTATTTCTTGAAACGAACGCGTATGATTAATTTCAACCCCGTTTTTCCTTATGACTTGGAACTTACCCTCATATTAAGAACATGACATTTTCGAAGGGGGGTGACAAATAGTCCAAACCCTTTTAAATTCTCTGTCAGGCGCAACTGATATCAAGGTATTTAGAATTCAGAGGTGTTGCGACCCAAAAAACATACTTCACAGACGATACAATTAAGCATGCAAAGTATACCATTTTTAATCCAGTCATCGTACACTTTTGCCCCATCCTGACAAAATAATCCCATTCGTCAACCGAAATTAGCATTTGGGAGAGCTTGCCTTGTGACATCATCCAGATAGGTTTATCATTCTGTTATGGCTCGCACGGGGTGCAGGAAAAGATTAAATGTAATTTGTTTGCGTTACAAATTACAATGATTTATATCTGGTACACCTTGCAGTTGCATATCGAGATTTAAAGGGAAAGGATATTAACGTGTTTTTGGGGTAAAGTTGAATTCTTTTTTGAATCAGGGACGTTTCTGCTTGAATAGTTTCGAAACGACTTGAATAGAATACTGGTGTGTCGTACAAGTTCTAAACGAACAAGATGGCTCTAGGAAATTGATTTAAAATCTAAAAACTATAGATCCAAAGTGGAACAAATCACCTCATATACAGGGTCAGTCTTCAAGTTGTACATTGATTTTCACCATAGATTCCTCTCATCAGATAAAACACTTTTTTCATTTATTATTTTCCAGGTTCAGCTCTGATGAAAAGTTATAAGCATATAAATATTTCTCAATGTGCTAAACTCCTGCACTTTGTTTGCAAGTTCAACAGGGATATCAATTACGGTGATTTGTATTGCAGAATAATCTATCCATTGCTTGAAATTCAAAGAAATATGATTGGAAAAACATATTTACTCACTCAATTCGTATATTTTGGTTATTTTTGAGGTATTATTGTGAGAAAAATATTTCACTACACTTGACCATTGGAACACTGCTTATCTTCCACTTGAAATTCGTGCCATATCTAGTTGTTTCCATCATGAGATTCTACACAATTTCAATCTGGCCCAGTCTTTCATTGAAAATTCCATAATTATTCTAATTTGCATCAAATTCATACGTGAATTGGAATAAATCACTAAACTGACCTAAAAACATTAATTGACTCTAGAATTCTATGGAAAGCCTGGTCCACAGACATGGACTTTGTCTGTGGTGTAGTCACAAAATAGCATAGACCTAATATTTGGTATATGCGAAATAAATAAATATTTCTGTGTATTCTATGTTGCGGGTGAAGGTGAGAGCAGCTCAATTCGCAGTATTTACTAGCTCAGGGGCGGATTCACGAAAATAAGGAAATTTCTCGAATTTTATCAGATTTTATAACATTCATTGTTGAATATCTCGAAAACGGTCCGTTTGAGGAGAAATAATAAGGAATAATTAAGTGTTCTAAAATGGTTGAAGATTCTTATAATGACTAAAGGTAAATTTTATCTGCATCACTCATTCCAATTTCTTTTAGGTTCAAGAACCGGGCAGTCTATAACCAGAAAACCGTTTGGAGTGAAATGTAATTGATAACTGTCGAACACGTGTTTTAGTTGTGAGAATCTTCACACTAAAATTCATTTCTTTCGGAGGAACATTGTCAAAGCTACAAAAAAAGACTGATTCTTTTGGAAACTTCAACAGCCTGTATCTTTTCACCAAGGGTGAATCAGAAAAAATAGAAATTAAAAAGTGTTTTATTTGATGAGAGAAATCTAGGATTGAAAGTAATGTACAACACACCCTGTATGTGAGATAACGAAGAAGGAATCGGTGGCGATAGCTTTGCTTTGGAAATTTCAACCTGAAAATCAGCAACTAATGCACTAAAAAACAGAAGGGAAAATAGGGTGGGTAACATTGAATGATACCGTGTTCAGTTATGGTTTTTCATTCGAATTGTTCTATCAAAAAAAATCACTATGAACTTCAAATATAATGTCAATTGATGAATGAATTTTTCTGTTCCTTCTATAAAACTAAAATCCGTTCAGGATTGGGCCCGAATTTGGCATTTATGACGGAAACGCAACTATTTAAAATTCTTATTGGTATTACATTATATACCTACCCATTTATTCATCTCCAACGTATCAACAGTTAACGAAAATTGCGTATACAGCGACAAACTGTGAGCAGAAATATCATTGGAAAATATAAATTCTAAAGAAGAATTCTCACATTCATGAACAATTTTTATCAGGAAATCCAAGGAAACGTACCCCTTATTTTCCGATTTATATTTCCAAGTACCTCCTATAGAATGAAATAAGAAAAACTGTGCCGTGTGTTCTGTAAACCTTGAATGCTTTTCCGTAGACTATAAATCATAACCATTTAGAAAATCGAAAATTTTACAATGGAATTTCGAAAACCTTATTATTGCATGGTTTAAGAGGGAGAGAGACAGACAGAGGGAGAGAGAGGGAGATTTACACAATTTTGCATTGTTCTCACACGTCATGTACAAAAATGTTAAAATAATTCATATTGAATTACACAAAATCGATGTCATCGAAAGTTCCTCACTACAGTCTCGAAACCAATCATTAGTTGATTCTTCACCTACCAGCAAGTTTATTGTACAGAGACACCACACAAAATCCCGAAATTGGTTGGGACTTGCTCAGTCTTAGGAAATCTTTCCTAATAAGTGCCTTGTTCCTCGTGTCATAGTGATGAATATCGGATTGTTCAAAATAATATCCTGTATTCATATGCATATAAAGTAGATTATCAAATATGTAGGGGGATGGGAACGTTAATATTCCAAGATCATTGTATGAAGATGCCAAGATTTTTAAAGGTATTTACGCAGCAGTCACGATAGCCCAAACCCCCCAAGACTGACAGCTCGTCCTTGCAGTCAAAAAACATGTCCACGGTATGCGCAGCCACCCCACAAGATACCGTACTTCAAGTGCGTCTCCACCAGAGCGAAACACTTTGTGAGTAACACTCTCGCGATAGTGAAAATAACAGCGTCATTATGGCAAATATGTTCCGACTAAAGGTTGACTCTCACTATACGTTCCGTAACGTTCCAGTATCCCTTCCGTATGATTTTAGTCAAAATTTAGTAGGCAAAAATGTCATGTTTACGGAACGTATAGTGTTCATACATCAATTCATTTACACGTTATAATATTTTACGGAGAATCAAACTTTAGTCTCATCAGTAGGTCGTCTACATGTGGAGTGAAGTGTCTACATGGACCATATGTAAACACAGAAATCTAATAGCGTTGGTTGGTTGGTTGGTATTCCTTTATTTGTCCTCGGTTACTATGACCATTTAGACAGGCTTTTAAAATGACCAGCTGAGCCTGCCATACCTAGCAGGTCTTGGATACTCCAATACTCAGCCGGATTTAATCACACTTTTTTGCAACAATCACTACATAATTTGGACGAACACTGCTAAACTTTCACAAAACACGATGAAATCTTTGACTTTACGTCAATATTTTCAGGCTCTTTCAAAATTTGTGGAATTCGAAAATGGGACGCGTGGAAAGTAGACATCACGCCGTGACGACCATTTTCGAACTCCCATCTAATAGCGTCGGCAACTGTTATATCGCCAATCATAGATCTCCTTGTCGTCAACATATTATGGGTTTTGTCCTCATTAGTACCTAAAGCCGGGTCCGGATTCAGATGAGTGTAATGCGAACAGCGAATGCAATAAAATTTGATAAACGATTTGGCGAATAGTGTGGACGGCACTCGATCTCAGCCTCGAATAATACATTCAAATGCATCGTTCGAGCTGAAAACCGACTCCCGATGGAGCAGATAGAGCGCAGCCTACAATCATAAAACTCCTTGTAATTTATTGCATTCGATATTCGCATTACACTCATCTGGACCCGGCTTAATTCGAACAGCGAATGCTATAAATCAGAAGGAGTATTATGGTCCGATGTAGCGCTCTTTCTGCACCGTCAGGACTCGATTTTCAACTCGAACGATGCATTCGAATGTATTATTCGAGGCTGAGCTCGAGTGCCATTCGCTGTTCGGATTACACTCATCTGGACCCGGCTTAAACTGTTCGCAGAGAACCACTCGCTAAGCCTAGACCATGCATCCGCGACAACTCGAACTATGACTTTGCGTCCGACGGAAAGGAAACCTCTCACCTTCAATTCTAAGACGTTCAACTAGGATCTCTATAACTTGAGTAATAATGGAACAACTGACTTGAAACTTTGAGAATCGGTTGTGCATCCAAATGCAAAGATTGATCGTAAATGCCCTAAATGTGCTGAACGTTAGCAGAGTTATTTTCATTTGAATTATTGAGATTTTCACTCAAAATCTCAAAAAATACTAGAGGGATCCGAATTGAACTTGGCAGTTAACTCAATAACACTGACACACAATTGATTGTCAAAAGCTTTTATGATCGTACTATTAAAATTGAAATAAATTTGTCTAACATTTTTTTGAAAAAAACTTTCGATTCTATTCATCAGATCAAAAGGAATTTCTTTAAAAACCTGATACGTTTCGTCAGTGCGCCAAATATCGATTCCACATTTATTCTGTTGAATATTGAGGAAAAATATCTCAAATTTCGTTGCTATTTCCTCATTTTCGAGATAACCCAATAAACCGCTTTGGCAACAATTTGCGGACTTCCGCTTCAAATATATGTAAAAGAATGATTAAGTATTTTTGCAGAATTATTATTCCTAGAAATCTAATTTCGGGATTTAAACTATTCGCGAAAGTAAGTTTGTCGGAAAAATATTACCTAATGAAGGATACTGTGATAGTGTAAATGATCAATCAAGTGAACTATAACGTTTCAGAATGTATATCTGACTCTTGCATCTGACAATTCTTCTTCTATTCACACTCAATTTGGCCGAATATGATCTATTTTATGGAACAATTAGAGAAAGCATCTTACCCATTTATCAAAATACAGGAGGGCTCTTCATTTTTGCGTGCCTGTTCTAGGGAAACAGCGTTTCGTGCAAATATCTGTTATTTTCGATTATTGAACCGAAAATGATCTAAAACGACTAGGTTGACTCACTGATGTCGAATCCGGTGTCAAAAACAATTCTGTCCGGCTAGCCGTGGATACGATAACTATCGAACAGATCCAGCTAGCGACACGAAACTTGCCAATGGGCCAAATCGAACAACAAGTTTCGTAGTTGAAGCCATTTGAAATTTTGAGGTTATTTCCCTTATACTTCAAGAACTGCTGAAGCGAATGGATTGAAACTTGGCAGTTGGTTGGAGCACAACGACGCGCAATTTAAGCAAAATTCCGTTGAAATGGTATGGTCACTCAATTAAAAAAAACTGTTGTTCATATTCGAGAGCAATTTCAGTTATACCTTGAACATATTTCTCAGCAATGTACCAAATTTCGATTCGATACGGCTATTAGTTTTGGAGATTGTGGGTAAAAATATGTAGAATTTCGAGGTTTTCTTCTCGGTTTCGTTGTTGATATGATCGATATAACTGATTAAATCGTGTTGAAAATTTCGATCATCGTGTCATTAGAACAATTCAAAAAAAAAAATTGAAATTTTTTTTCAAATATTCAATATTCTTCTCATCATATTATCCTCATTGAATCCTGTACGAACCTTCAAACTGTCATTCATCCGTGATTAAGGTCTAACGGCTGACCGTAAACACAATAACTTCCGAAAGAAACAACTCAGAAACTCGATATTTGTAGAGAAGGTTTGGACTTCAATTACGCGGAGGTTGAATTCGCGAATGGGCAAATTCCGGCCAATGATTCATACCCATTAAAAATTTTATTTTCCCAATATTTTCAAAAATACAGATTAGATCGAATTGAAATCCAGTACTTTATCGAAAAAAAAAACAACCTAGAAAAGCGCTGCCGTGAAGGCAGCTGCTTTTGCGCACATGTTCAAATTCGTTGCCAAAGCGGTCATCTTTATTGAACATACGCTCAAAAGCTGCTATCTTCACGGTAGTGCTTTTCTAGGTTTTTTTACTGATGAGCCAGGTAATTTATGAATGAAATTCAGAAGTCCTTCTGTATTGTGCGAAATGGATAGAATAAAAAAACAAACATTATTTTGAGCCTTATAAAAATTTGAATGCTACTAAAAGAATATTCCCTTTTTCTGTACCATCACACAAGACCAGTTTAAGAGGAAAAAATGTATAGTATAAGGCAATGAATCTATTCAACATATTACATTCAAATATAAGAAATATTTCGGACCCTTTGACATTTAAGAGGGCGTTATATCCTATTCAATTGAATTTTGTGCCCTGCAATATAAGTGATTTTAAGGAATACTGCAAAAAGTAGTTGTATATTCACCATGAATTTTCTGACTGATTCCATTTTCACTTTGTATGTCCAGTATATGTAATCTTACGGGATCGATTATAATTATTATTATTATTATTATTTTTATTATTATTATTATTATTATCATTATTATTATTATTATTATTATTATTATTATTATTATTATTATTATTATTATTATTATTATTATTATTATTATTATTATTATTATTATTATTATTATTATTATTATTATTATTATTATTATTATTATTATTATTATTATTATTATTATTATTATTATTATTATTATTATTATTATTATTATTATTATTATTATTATTATTATTATTATTATTATTATTATTATTATTAGTATTATTATTATTATTATTAGTTCGCCCATATTCGGTGAGTCTGCGTTAATGCGATTTTCGGAAATGTCAATTTGATAACAGATGTCGAAAAACGAAAGTATTACAGTGAAATAATTCTAAGAATATTCGTGTTATTCTCTGATGTCGGGGTTAGGTATAAAATCTGAAACGTTATAGTTTACTTCGTTGATGGTTTAAATTTTTATGATATTATTCATTAAGCAACATTTTCTCAAGAAACTGTCCTTGATAAGTAATTTGAATCCCGTAATCCTCGATGTCGATTCGTAGGGACGATAATATGAGTTTAAATTTTATTAGTACTTTTCCAGATACTGGGAGCCAAAACCTGTAAAAACCTAAAAAATCAATATCGATTCAATTAGTTTGCAAAAATCTATTCACAACAAAACACAAATATTAATTAAATCAAGGAACTAAGTTATGATTACCTTCTATTCCGTCGTTTCTCTCACGTGCTGCCCTATTTAGCAAAGGACATCCTCATGGCACATATGGAAATCAAATTACGGGGGGTTCTAAGGCCATTCCGCAACCACGATGATGAAGAGCCTGAAAGAGCGAACGGAAATATTTAATTCATTTAGTACTTCCTACGGACTGAATAGGTAATTGGACATTTCATTTTTGGGCGGAAGATTGCTGCTACCTTTTGAACTAGATGGGCGCTTTTCGAATGTGTCCTTTCACTGTTTTATCTCCCTCTGGTATTCAGGTCTTAGTTTTAACGTCAGCGTGAGCTCTGTGGAAATGCCGGTTTTGTCGAAAGCCGCTTTTATTTTCTACCCTCTGAAAATGTAGATACGCTACGTAGTGAATTTCTACGGAATGAAAGGTGACTAAAAGTTATAAAGAGTCGTTATGGTTTATTATTTTTGATAAGCAGGCTTTGAAACCCACAATTTTAGATCCTTTCGCGAATTTTTCAGGGTGAATGTGTTATGCGAATTGGAAAATTGTAATGAAAGGTGTAGAAAAGGGATTGGGGGAGTTGGACATTCCTTATGTGTATTTGGATATACCTTCCAAAGATATGTATTTTTTGTATGGAAGTATGGAAGATTAGAGGCCATGAAATATTTTGTGAATTTTAAACAAATCCATGGAATCAGATACTCTTCAATTCACGTTACTCTTCGAATTCATTGCGAATCAATACTTTTTCACTCGATCCAAGCAAGAAAGGATTATTCCAAAAATTTTATCATTTGGGTGATGATTCTTCTCAAGAGACTAAAAGATCGAATTCAATTCCTTAAATCGATAAAAGTCACCGAATTATCCAATTTGTATTTTCGCACCCATGTTCTTGGCAAGAGCTAGGCGTTTTGGATAAATATCTCTTATTCTCAATTTTTCTCGAAAATTATTTTCAACGGCCCGGAGGAAAAGTGTTGCGTATCAAAAGGTGCCTAATAATTAACTTCATGCAGAGCCGGTACAAGGCTTTGAGCGCTCATGACAAGTTATCAAAATGCGCTCTTTGGGATTCTTTTTTTCCATAACTACATAATTTCTGCAATTGAAAGTATTATGTATTAACAAAATCTCTTATATTTTCATTTGGTGATGCATGAAATTCATAGACGTATCATAATAATACAATAAGTAGACATGAAAATTGGAACAATGATATCCTCAACCCTATTTGACAGATTATACCCATTAACGAACTCAGCCAACATATTCCCCAAACATACTATATACATTTGAGTTTCCTTCAAGATCATAGTCAACTGAATTGTTAACACCACATATATTTGTTAATAGTCTGAATAATATGATAGCGAACTGCACGAGCACCGTATTGCGCCAAAATCCTTAAAATTATTATAACTGAGATCTCAAGAACCGGCTGGTATAGTTGCCAGAGATTTATTCAATAAGTTCCATTTGGCCTGACTGGAATTTGATAAATCAGTACGAATTCTTTTCAGAATCGCTTGCAAGATAACCGTATTGCACATAATATATAATTAGTTCTAAGTTTTTGAATCGATGCGATATCAACTGTGATGATGATGCACTTTCTACTCGACGTAAAAGAAGTAATAATTTCCAAGGAAAAATTCATAATTTTGTGCCCCTGATCGGCTGGCGACCGTGGGAAACTTCTTTTTCCAGGGCACGGCACCCATGATCCGGCTCTGCCTTGATTTGCTAAATTCAAACTTATTTTAGTGTTTTAGTATTTTTGGGATAAGATTGAAACTCATCAGTATTATTATTTGTAGACCACTATCACGTAACTGGTGTTAAATTAGTTGGGATCTCATTGTGAAAACCTGGAACGAAAATATTTCATTCAGTCAGTACCTCTTACGAACTCAATAGGTCTTTGGACATTTCATTTCAAGACGGAAAAGTAAAGCTACTTTTTGAACTGTATTTCCACTATTGTCCTGCTTGCCATTTGTTTCACAATAGCCAGCTTTAATCAGATGTTTCAAGGGCAGATTACGCATATGAATGTGACGGTCAGGATTGTTGATGGGCAGAATTCCTCGAATTTTTTCGGCCTGGTTTCGAAATTTTTTCCTCGTTCTCCCAAAAATACAAATGTGGTAAGATTGAAATTTGGTAATAAGTTGGAAAATGCTTATACAAACCTATCCGAATTTCCGTGAGGATCGGTTGTTTGGAAGAATTCGAAAAATGGGCAAATTTTCCAACCCTGAGTTGGCATCCAGAAATTTATATCGAAATCAAGCTCGATCAGATGTGTGTTTTCAAAAATATCGGGGAATATTATCCATTGTCGGAATCGGGTTGGATATTCACTATATATTAGTTCGAACTATATGAATATTTATGGAACTTTGATACAGATTCCATCAAATGCAAGCCAGTTACTTTGTTTGAAACTTCATTGAATGGTTCATGCCAAATTCCAACGAAAATGACTGATAGTTTTACCGGCTCAGCTTCACGCCGATAGTCATAACTACGCTCGATATATAAGTTTACTCAGCGACAAAATGAGTTTGTGTGGACTCTTGTGGAGTAAAACACATACATTTTGATTCTTTTGGGGGGAAGTTATGGAACAAGTGAATTCAAGAATGTGATCTCACGATGATTCTGGATTTTTTTCAAAAAAATTCACAAAATTGACACAGTATAGGACCAATCCCGGCTCATCCGCCATTTGGCAACTATGTAAACAGTTATGATGCCGATGTGATTCACTGAGATTTTCTCACTTACATCTCAATTGAGAGGTCCAAAACAACTCATATCGCTAGGATCAGCTAATAGGTTTTTCTCTTAAATAATTTGCTCATAAGTTCCAGGAAGATTTTTTTTAATCTCGTAATTTTGCAATGGTCATATGAGATATAATGCATTTTCCAAAGGCTATCTCCTGAAAATTCAAGAACTGAAAGTATTTAGTGTAATATCTGGTTATTCAAAGTTTATTTGCGGTTTTATTTGAGGTCTCTAGAAAAATTCGCACCACCTTTTCTACGCCTTCTTCTTTCGCAGTTATTTCAAGGATCACCGGATTATCTCCGAGAAGCCACAACACCTGTCGATGGCAAATCGCCTGGTGTATCTCCCAGCGTGCTAGATGTCTCAGAAAATCCACAGAGTTACGCCCGAAAATCGTCTGAAATATATCCTGCTTGGTCTCCCATTTCTCTTCGGCATCTCATTGAACCAGGTCACGATTGGATCCGGTGGGAGTGGGTCGGAAAACCTGATTGGAAAAAGTATCATAGATAGGGCCCAGCTATTAAGCCGAAGTGGGTCTCCCTTACACTAATAGAGCACTACCTTGAGCCGTTAGAATCTCGACATTGACAAAATGGCCCGGCTTAACTAGTTCGAGTTCTCTCACGTATATCGCGTTTCGGCGGATGCAACAAAAGGGCCGTATTAAGGGTTTTGCAGGGATTTCAATTGAATTTGAAGAGTACACGAGTATAGTATTCGATTGGCTATGCGCTAGTGAATTTTATCACCCTGACAGAATGTCACCGATTCTTAAAAATAAGCTTGAAGCACCATTTTATTACCGTATGTACCGACGTGGGGTTTGGTAGACCACCATCACTTTAACTAACTTTTTATTTTCGTTTATTTTTGAAAAAAAAAATATTTTACTAGTTTTTCATATCTTGATATGCGTTGAATTCGTTTTGTCAATTTTCAATTGTTTCAGGAAATTAAACTTATGACAGTGCAGTCAATCTAATTTAGTTAATTGAACCTACTCAAAACAGATACTTTTTTCCGGTTCAATATTTCTTCAAAGATAAGTAATTGAAAAAAAAGAAATATGAACAATATAATATAAAATCGAGCGTTTTTTTCGAAAATTGCAGGCATCAAAATATAGGAAATATCAAAGCTTACAGGCATCCATTACGATATGCTTGTATTTCGAAGGACAGATATGACAGAGTTTTCTGATTGGATGTTCTTATATTGATTTTCTCCCCCACTGTCTTTGATGCTTCTGATCCAACAATTTTATTTATATGTCGTTGTTTTAAAGAAGACCTTCATTTTCATTCATGGCTGTCCGTTTCATGCTCAAATGTCCCGGCTAATCCATTTCCATAGCCAACCGAAAATGAGGAAAAAATTGATATAATCTGAAAGGACTCGCACAGAAAAAAATTTACATAAGTACAGACGAGTGGTTTGACATATCTCGCGCGATCTTGTGAAGATCAGAATTTATCAAAATCGCACTCGCTTACACGGCCACTCTCTAGTCATGATGCTGAGAGACTGCCCAAGAGCTAGGTAGTAAGAAGAGTCATGGATATATGCGACTTCGCTATCACATGCAACTAGACTTTCGGAACTTTCACAGTGTCTATTAGACCACACGCTAGTGTTTATGTGCGCACTCTAGGGTACCAGACAGTTGGGTTAATTGTTGACAGTATTGTATGTGTGATTAATTTATTTACTCAGTGATTTTTTCTTCATGAACGGGCCACATATTTTTGAAGCTAACACTTGAGGAAAAGTTTCACAATTTTTCAATCAATACCTTCTCGAACATTTGTAGAGAAAGTGTCGATGGAAATTTGATAATGATTCCTTCGTCATAACAAATTTCCTACTGAAACTGTATACTTTCGGTTCAATATTAATTTATCG
Source organism: Myrrha octodecimguttata (assembly GCA_958510865.1). Classification (NCBI taxonomy): domain Eukaryota; kingdom Metazoa; phylum Arthropoda; class Insecta; order Coleoptera; family Coccinellidae; genus Myrrha; species Myrrha octodecimguttata. The sequence continues at coordinate 41,010,711 of OY294057.1, forward strand.
CATCGAAACTAAATTCTGTTCGCTTTCAATGAGTGGCATATTTATCGCCGTATAAGATCAATGAGGTTCGAGGAAAATATTTTCAGCAAATTTTTGTTGAAAATGATCGGTACCATGACCTCCTTAACTATTTCACTTTAACTCAGTTACACCCTTTGTTGACCATAAAGTTATTCCAATGGACACATCGTAATTTTCTATAACTGAGACATTATTCTGCAAAATTATATTTGCCTGATATTCCTACAAATGCAAATAAAATTGAGACCAAATATCGATTGTGATATGAAAAATTTATCATTCTCGTGAAATATAGGCCAGATCTGAAGATCCTTTGATAGTAAATTTGATAATTAAATATCATTTTTTCTTCATGAATTTATTCTAATGAATTTTGTAGAACACTTCGTGCCGATATTGTGTCTACAGTTCAATAAAGTTTGATTCTCGAGCAGTGAACATGATATAATCTCTAGAAGACCTCGAGAAATTGAACCGTTGATGCCGGGAGTGGAAGTTGCCTCTCAACTGTGAGAAGTGTGTTGTTCTGCACTTGGGTGCTAACAATCCCCGTCTCCAGTAGTTCCTGAACAAGAAACCCATCGCCACTTGTAGTAGTCATTCAGAGCTCGGTGTTATTGTGACAGAGAGCCTAAGCTGGTTCGACCACATTCTCCTAACGGTTAACAAGGTCAAAAGAACCTTATTCATGGTTCAGAAAGCTTTTGGTGGATGTGACCCCTCCACGTGTGCTATCCTCTATAAGCTTTACGTGGGACCCATATTGGGGTTTGCTGGTCTTGTGTTTGGTCCATTATTGGGTAGAGACTAAACATTGTTGACTGTCCATCATGAATTTGTCTACGTTTAGTGACAGAAGGCTACGTGGTGATCTCATCATAACATACCGTGCTCTCCACAACTTTTTTGGAGTCTTCCTCAGTGGTCTCTTCAAGTTGAGCCTGGACGACCGACTGCGTGGTCACGCTTTTTTTTGAGTTTTCGGTGTATTATTTTTGTATGCTTTTTTTGTGGGTTTATAGGTTTTGCCTCAACTCTTTACCATTATATAATAATAATATTAATAATAAGAATAATTTGAGTGAGTACTAATTAGTGGAGACACTATTGTTTAAAAATTCATAGATCCAAGGCGTTTGCACTCAATCCGTAAAAGAACGTGAAAATTTGTATTGTAAATGAGGTGACGCCATAAGTACCTAGAAAATATATCCCGAAAGCGATTGATATTCGATCATCTAAATCTTCTATGTTTCTTTCTATACCAAAGTTCTATATAAGCAGTTCGGGCCCACTGCCTGAGCTGAAGATGACATAAGCTTTTTCAGCTGCTGAACGAGAACCTGGAGCTTATAGAAAGCTTCAAGATTATGAAAGTGGAAGCAATCATGATGAAACTCACAATTTATCCTTGAATGACTCAAGCTTACTTTGGCAACGGAGGACCTATGGATGTTTTTCGAGCCTTGTTATGTGAATGGTCAAAAGTTATTCCAAAACAATAATATTGAGATTTGCTTTGGAAAATTTCACTTTTTGTTGCTGTAAAAACTTGCGCTCTTAACTGCGGACATAATGAAATAATTTTGAAACTTTTCCGTGTTCTTCTTTTATTATGCGAAAATAATATAAAATTGTTGGATATACCGGCGCTTTCGCCAATTTTTTTCCTGGTAAATGTGAATTCTCGAAATAAACGCATTTTCGATTCACTGTAGGAGTTACAGAATATGATTTTACTGAATTCTATTTTCACTGGTTGATAAAAATATGAAAGGGTTTTATAATGGAATGAAACGAATTTGAGCAAGCTTTTAAAGGTACTTACGCAGTTCACTGCTTTCTCCAACATTTTTCATAGATTTCCCAGAAAGAAACTTCATATTCCGGGACCCCTGTTGAACTTTTCAATTTTGAATCAGCCTGTATTGTAATATCCCTAGTGGGATTATCTTTTCCATTACTTCAGAAAATAGTTTCCTGAAATATGAATCATTCGATATTGATACGGAAGTTTCAATGCGTATATGTCGGCAGAGTACTAGATTTCGGAAAACAATTATTGTGGAGTAAATATATTTCCAAAAACTTGAATATAGCCAAGATATAAAAATTTCGGAAACACACCGTGAAAATTTATGGCACGAAGAATATATAATATAATAAATGGAAAATGTAATTTTATGTTATGTCGCCCAACAATATTTCATTCGTACCTAAATGAAGCTTTCATCAGAACATCACTGAATTGATATTTGACTTATTCTTTTAATTTTTGTGATATGAAGATTTTCGAATATATTCCTGAACATTCTTCAGATTATTGCAGAATATAATACCACATTCACTACAATTAATTCATGGAATCAAGAGTCATCAAGGATTGAAAAAGATTAGATAAATTGGAACATGAGCATTTCCTTCGAAATCAAACAAAACAAAGATCCTTGACTAAATGATACTTCAGATTAATATGTAAGGGAAGCAAATTGAAGAAAAATTGTGTTCAGAATATTCCTTGTATTTCTGGAAAATTATATGTACAGAAGAAATATCAAGACTTCAAGATATCAGAAAACGAGAACACAAACATCATGAAGAATAGGAAACTACAAAGATAGCGAAGCATGTATGTTCAATCGTTGGAAATAACATGATTGGAATAATGCAGAGAAACAGATGACAGAGTCGACGATAATCTGGGAAAAATTGAAGAGTCCTTCTGAATTCTGCTCAAAACTTAAAATTATTTTGCCTTTTGTTCCATAGAAATGGATATTCGGCCGAATTAACTGAAAAAATTAGAATTGTAAAATTTTCATCGGTTGAATCTTCGAAAATTTACTGCCAAACTTTTTGAAATTGGAAGTATTGCAAGAAAATAGTTCTAAAATTTATAATCATTTTCTGGCGTAGAGGTTAGATATAGACCCTGAAGCTGCCCTCGATAAAAAGTTTGAATTCCGAAACTCGCGGGGATGATTTCTATGAAAAATAATTTCATAAAATTTTTAATAGATCTTCTCGAGATGTTAAGAGCGAAAAGCTTAAAAAATAATGCGGAATACTCCCAATATATTTAGATTTGTACATCTTAGGAATGTTAACTTTTTTTATCAGCAACAGTATCATGAAAGAAGATCCACTATGCCCTTCCTCCTATGAAGGGGAGAGAGGAATCTGTGATATCGCTTCCATTAGAATCAAGCTTGAAAGGAAATGTTTCCACGGAATTCCTGGAAAACCGCATACCTACCCAGATTCCAACCCTGCCCTAGAGCAAAGATCGTCAAGCTGAGCAACGGCTGCATTCTACCCCCAGTAAATTGAGTGAAGGCACCATAAACTAGACGAGACAGTATCGGTCGCACATCAGCGCTACGTGGCCCACATCGAAACTGTGCATATAAGTGGATGAGGCCTGTGAAGGCGTTCTGCAATTGAATTGGCTACCTTCTGCCGAAGGTGGCCATTTCACTTCATATCTTCTGGAAAGATTTATCGGAAAGCGATGGCGCATTTGGAGATTGAAAACTCGCGCTGAATATTTCACCGGATGGTGAGTGTAGAATCGGCTATTCGATACAATGGAAAGTCGCATCTGGAGTCAAAAGGGATAGGAATCTTTTTTTGACGATGTGCCAGTTGGCTTTGGGTATTGCGAGATTTTATGCCTGGGTTTTGGAGTAGCATAGGATTTCGGAATGTGATATTTCGAATTGATAAGAAGGGGTGTAGGTTCCTGACAGCATTTGAAATTTGATAATATAGTAAATAACTCAATATCCTGAAATTTATATCAGGAAAACATTATGGGAATACTATGTATTCTTGATAGAAAATTAATTTTTGAGTATGAAACCCTAGGAACTTTCGGAAAATTAGAAAAAAATTTCTAGAAAAGACTGAAGCCAACTCATCCCCTTTTGGGTGCATGTTCAAATTCGTTGCCTAAGTGAAGAGTGGTTCTACATCTATATGTATTGAATATGACGGCTTCGTTAGTGGTTTTGTTACGTAAAATGGCAATTTTGTATTCAGTTCATGATATCTTCAAGAAGTACTTAGTGATTTTGGTTTATTATTTGATAAAATAAAATAATAAACCGTAGTGATCGACAAAAAAAAATTCCCCCCCCTGAAAATCTCACAGTTTACATTTTGAAGTATGTAGATTTGAATGAACTAATAAAAAAAAATCCGTCCGTCCGCCGTTCGTCGTACGCCGTACGCCGTCATTTGTCCGGGGCTTTTCTCTGAAAGTACTGGACCGAAATCCGTGAAACTTGGTACAAAAATTGTTTGTCACTCGGTATCGATTCTCCAAGCTTTTCATTGGGGGTTGAAAGGGAAAACAATTTTTTTTTCGAAAACTTACCACCGAATTTTCAGGAAACTTTCACTGTTGATTACTGTTGCATAAGTCAACCTAAAAATGATTTCCGAACAGTGGTTTCTGAGGTATAAAGAAAAACGCCCCAAATTTTGGGGTGAAAAAGCAATGAGTTACGAAAAGTATACAGCGTTCCAAAAAAGTAATGTAACTCGTCAATAATTTTTGTAGGAAGAATAATCAAGAAGAATCCACGCCGATTTTCAATTTCGATAGTAATTTTTGATGTATTTTTTGAATTTGATATTTCTTACCCCGTACACCCCGCATCCCACCACTAAATTTTTTTAAATGGGAATATATGGGTTGTGATACATTAAATGAAAGGAAATTTGATAACCTGCCCAGCGATATGACTGAAAAATTTTCTTCGTTTTTGTTGTGCCGTTTTTCAATAAAAAATTAGGAAATAATTCACAATTTATGATTGGTGAGTACTGCAATCAAATCATTATTCTTTGACTGATTATTATCAAGGGAAATCCACGAATCCATGGATTTGTATTTCCGAAAGCAAGTCTTCTATGCCTTTTTGAATTTGAAATCTCCCGGGTACCCTTTAGGCTTCACACCTCTATACTGTGTTTTCAAATAGTGTTATATGGATTGTGATATATCGAATTAAACGACATTAAATTGCACATTGAGCGGTGTGACTGAAAAAAGAATTTGTAGAGCTATTTTTTCATTACAAAATTAACAATTTGTGATTGGTGTCAGGTTCTCATTCTTGAAATGATGAATATTGAAAAATATCATCCTACCCGCTGATTTCTATTTTCGAAGTTTGAGAAATGCATGCAGTTTTGAAGTTGGGGGTTCATACCCTTAAACCTCAACAGTTTTTTTTTGGAAAATATTGCCTGTGATATATCGCATCAAAGGTCATTCGATGACCAATTCAATAATGTGAACGGAAATAAAAATTAAATATTGATTTGATTTGAATTAAAAATCTATGAGTTCGAGGATTTCCCTTAACAATAGTTAATAAAAGAAGAATGGTATGAATGCAGTACTCTCCAATCACAAATTACAAATAATGATTTAATTTTTTAATGAAAAACCCTACCAATTCTACTTTAAGCCACATCGCTGAATAGGTAATCAAATTACCTTTCAGTTGATGTATCACAATCCATATATTTCCATCTGAAAAAATAAAGTAGTGGGGTGCGGGGCGTAGAGGGTGAGAAATATCAAATTCAAAAGAGCAGAGGATGAATTGCTTCTTGAAAGAAAAATCGACGAGTGCGAGGATTTTCCTCAATAATCCTTCATACAAGAATAATTTACGAGTTACGTTACTTTTTTGGCACGCTGTATAAGTTTTATTTAAGGTATCAATGGTATTGGGTTATTCAACTGAAAAAATAATAAACCCTTGTGAAAAATTTGCAGCGTTTTTTTTTGAAGCTTCCACTATTCTATTGAAATATTTATTGATTTACTTATTAGTAAGAAGGTTAATGAAAAAAGCAGACTATTATTACGAACTATATATCTTATATATCAAACGAATGATAAAATCAATAAGTCGATAGGTAATGGATTGGAACATCCGAAAAAGTAGGATAACCCTGATAACAAAGTCGAATTAGTTCTTAAGGAACAAATATCATACAAAAAAACATGAATTCTTTTACCAAAACATATTCCTACACCCAAATCTTTGACTGTCAGGTAGTGCCTCGAGGTATTGCTGATTGTAGAGTGCGATGATTATCGATACCACATTTTAAGCACGACTCTAGGTCAATAACAATTGTGGGCTTTTTCAACTTTTTACTCTACATTTTACCTTGGGGCTGTTCATATGCGTGTTTTTTTTAATGACTTATCACAAATGTACTAGCATTTTAATTACACCACCCAAAGATATTGCAGAATCACATTTATTGCATCGTGCATATTTATTCTCATCAAAGACGAATAATATTTCCAAATATAACTAGATAATTCAGATATTTTGTGCTTCAACTACTGCACTCTGAACGTCTCTAATGCACTTGAAAATACAACTGAACTAAAAATTACCACCGCAAAAGTAGGCCAAAGCGACCGGATGCTGAAGCCGAATCGATGGTTCGACGCAATCTTACTTCAAACCTACCCCGAAAATTATTAGTGACTATGTCATTCCTGTTGGGAGTTAGTTCGTTAATACCCAACAAATAGATGAATGCATTTGATATTCTGGCATCCCAATATTCACAAAAGAACAGACATGATGGGGTGGATATTCGGAACGTTGATATTTTTCATGGTCATGGTTCCTCATTCAAATGTCAAATTCATGGCTCATATGAAAAAACGAGACAAATTTCCAATTTTACCTATTTCCAAGCCAGGGGAATCCCAAGAATTCTTTATCCGAATATGTCCAAAAAGCAAAAGACCAATCAAAAATATCCGATACGATCTTGTTGGAATTTATAGATTGATGAAGAATGTATTCTCAAAGAAATTAAGATGGAAATTGAAAATTGAAACTAAATTCAATCACAATCAGATCAGCAGTTTTTGCGTTGATCTTGAAGATACCGAGAAAAAAATCACAAAATTTAAATCATTTCGTTGAGAAAAATTTAACTAAAAGTCTGTGCAAAATTTCATCGAAATCAGATGAATAGTTTCCGGAAAAGGATATTTCTCATCAAATTTTGGAAAACTTTTTTTATTCACTAGAAAAATGACCCCAACAAGATGCTCTGAGTTGTTATGTTCTGATGATAATGATCACTAAATTTTGAAAAAAATTGTACATCAGCATTTGCCACCTACTTACCACACTGCATTATGATCGGATCAGCACTTTCTGAGTTATTTCAGATATTAACGATAACGAAGAAAAACCCAATATCTCCTGGAATTCAAATCGCATAAAACTGAAATTCGGTACTCAGTTGTTACATATTGACTTTTGTAGGCAAAATCTCATGGAAATCCGAAGAATAGTTTCCAAAAGTAAAAGTTATTCTTCAAAAAAAATTTGTGAAATTTCTGACAATTCACAAAATTATGTATAGTAGTCATCGTATTTTAAAAAGTTGATACTTTGATAATTCAACGAAAATATAACGGAACACCTAATAACACGTTTTACACGACAAAAAAGTAATTACCCCACTAAGGAATATGAAAATCAAAGTATTTAGTATTTCCGAGAGAATAAAAATGATGGTAGAGAATGAAGAATATCCCTTCAAATAATTGTAGATCTTATCGATAGAGCGCTACCATTTTCACGATAGCCTTAGGAGACTGAACTGTTCTGTTTTTCGGGCCACATGATACGCTCGCTCTTCCTGATCATCGCGGAGTTTCCAAAGAATTTTGCACTAATATTTGCCACATAGTTGCTAAGTTCTATAATGTTCGTTTCAGTTATTCAAGAAGTATCAAAGATACTGAGAAAAAAACATGAAATTTGACAAAATTCTTTGCCAAATATCTCAGGAAAAATCAGGACAAATTGAAATTCGGTGATCTATTGCAAAATTTCGATTTGTCTGTGCAAACTTTCATCGATATCGGATGGATAATTTTCGGAAAATACGAGAAAAAATAAATTTTCCCAACAATTTTTGACAATTTCTGAGAAATTTTCCTCAATATACTTATGATAAAATCCCATCAAAAATTTTTGAACATTTATTCAATAGTATTCATTGGGAAAATATCGCAATCTGTATTATCGAATAAATTTCAAGAGTTGATGATTGATTTGAAAATACAATTAAAATAAAATTTATCTTTTAAAACGTTCTTCATGGAACAAAAGTAATAATGTCGGAAGGAAATACACAGAGAGAAGTATCTAACATGAATATAACAATAACGACGGTCGAGAATAGAGAGCATCTCTTCATATAATTATATAACTTGTCGAAACATCGCGACTATTTTCCACGACACCCTTCAGGTGACTAAACCTGTTTTTCCCAGGTCACATGTCATGCTCGCTCCTCCTGGGACCCCCTCTGAAAATAACAGATTTCATTCGATGTTGTTTTCGGTATTCTTATTATCCGGTCTCTATTCTCTCTTCAGAAAATATTCATTTCAGCATTCACGTCCCCTTGAGGTATATTGTTTCTTGTGAACGCACAGCGCCCTGATAATATTTTCTTACCTTTATTGGGAGTCGACTCTTTCGGAGTCTGAGAAAATGCAGCTAAGGGCTTCTTATTTTTCGAGTTTATCTTGTTGTAGGAACGCATGCCGTATACGAAGGATGACGGGATTTTTTGTTGCTTGCTAGTAATATCGGAAATAACGAACGGTGTTTGTATATCGATATAAGCCGTGTGAAGCTGTTTCGTTTTATAGCTGGAAAATAAGAAACAGAAAAAGTCTGTTGTAAGTATTTGGCTCGAACAAGATATTCACCATGTATAGATACTATCAGGGATAACGAGAATGTGTGTATAATCAATGCTGCATGAGATATTTGCCGTTCTTTTGTTACACATTCGCGAGTAACAACCTATCGTGAACACAATTTCTTCCGGAAAACAATTTGGAGACTCGATGTTTGAGGAGCAGGTTTGGAAGTCGGTTACGACGATTGAGTTCATTCAATCAGTAGGAAGGTAATACGTTCATCAATCAGAATAATAATTTATGGAGAGAAGAAAGCTCAAGTTCAATAATAAATTCACCTGACACAAGGACGAATAAGTGTCAATAAGTCACCAAATATTCCACCTTGATCTGAGCTAATTATTCAATCAACCAAAAATCTACACCAAAGAAACTCTGTAAAAGGAGTAGGGTTACGGCTGTTTTCATAGTTTTTGCTCTCATGTTCTGGGGAACAGCGTGCTATCGTTTTGTCTGAATGTCTGTAATTTTCAAATTTTTTCCCGAAAATGGTTTCAAACTACTAGTTTGGACTCAATGATACCGAATCTGGAGTCGAAATCGATTCTATCTGGACGAATCTCCAGCCGGCCGACGGCACGATTACTGTCGAAACAAGCAAGCTAGCGACTCGAAACTACTGACCAATCTGTCGAATGGTTTCGGTGTTTAGATTTGAGTTGAGATTAATTTCCTAATATTTCAGGAACTACCCATGTGATTAGATTAAAACTTCACAGTAAGTTGAAGCATAACAACAAACAACTTTCACGGAATTTCGTTGAGATCACGCGGTCAGTAAATTTTGAAAATAATTTTTTTCGAAATTTTTACCAAATTACTTTTTTCACGGAAACTGTTCATTAAATCAGAAAAGATTTCTGCTTATACATTGAACATCATATTCTACAGAAGTGTACATAAGTTCATTCTCATACAATCATAATTTCCAGAGATATTGAGAAAAAATATATAAAATTTCGTGGTTTTCCTCTCGACATCGTTGTTCTTTCCGGTATAACCCGAAAAATGCTGACTCAATCGAAATGAAACTTGGCAGGTAGTTTGAAAATGCTGATGGGCAACTTTGTGCGAAATTATTTTGTGATAATCATGTCATTAGAACAGTTTGTCATTTTCCGATAAAATACTGGATTTCAATTCGATCTAATCTGTCTTCTTGAAATATTGGAAAAATAAAATTTTGAATGGGCAAGTCTGCGGACTCATTGGCTGGCTTTTACCGATTCACGAATTCGGTCTTTGTAACTTAGCTCCAAACCTACTCCACAAATATCGAGTTCCTAAGTTGTTCCTTTCGGAAGTTATTGTGTTTACGGTGGGCCGTTAGGTAAATGGGTAAAATCAGATCAATGATTCCGTAGATATATCCATTCAGAATTTTATTTTTATAGTATTTCCAAAAATCAGATCAGATCGAATTGAAATCCAGTACTTCATCGAAAAACCTAGAAAACCACTAACATGAAGTCAGCAGCTTTTGCACACATTTTCAAAGGATATCGCTAAAAGTAAAATGCACGCAAAAGCTGCTGACTTCACGTCAGTGCTTTTCTAGCTTTTTACAAATAAAACAATCCCCAAGAAATGATCCTTCAGATTTTGCATTGGCATTTCACAACCAAATACTAAGTTTCAATTCCTACGGGTCAGTATTTTTGGAGTTAAGGAAAAAAATAACTAAAAACACTTAGTGCTCGTAGCTGAAATGTTGTTGCAATGTGTGGCGCCATGAAGTCATTGAGTTGGTTCTGGGACTTCTGATACACCAATATCAGTAAGTTTCTAGCCTTCAACAAGGTATCCCTGACAGTGGCGTCAAATCCTTGCCTGTGAATATCAATAAAAATTAATTATTGAATTATATACAAGGGTCAGAGTAAAAACTTGTCAGGCCAATTATGTTAGGTCAGAATTGTTTTGAAAGAAATTGCTGAAAGGTGTCAATTTTTTCACGAAACTTTCGCCAATAACAGACAATTTGAGACTTTTTTATTGTTTATCGATTGAAGCTTATTTTGTAGGATTTTTTAGGGTTTCCACTGATATTCGAAACAAAACTATTAAAAATTAAATGGAAATTGGTTTCTTTAGGGAGAACGCCTGTGCAGTCTGCAAAATTGAACTATTTGTCAATGGCAGTTTCAAGGTAAATGCCTGATAAACAATACCGAAACAATGCAAACGATCAACAGAGTGAACTCCCTTTTGCTTGAAACTGACCTGGACAATCCTGCAATCCGTAAGGGGTTTCCATGAAACGCAATTTTCATTTAATTTAAATAAATTTCTTTCAGTTAAAAAACATTGTGCAATTAATGTATTATTATTTGGCTAGCTATGGAAATTATTTCGGGCATCTCATTCGATTTACTACAAGGAGTATATGAACAGCCTGTAAATACTTCAGAGACACAATGAGTCTGCAATTTTCAGTTATCATATAGGGTAACAAGTTGTCTTTCATGCTCTGTTCCATATTAAGAATTTAAGGGTGCAACCACTACCCCTCTAGGTTTGAGGTAATTTTGGTTGTTCTACGAAACAGCGCGTTATCATTTCGTCACGATATCTGTAATTTTCGAATTTTGAACCAAAAATGGTCTTAAACGATTGGCTTGAACTCCCTGAAGAAGAGTTTTTGGTCGAATTCAATTCTTTTCGTCCGCCCGGCAGTCCGTCCATATGTGCTCTAACGTTCGAAGGAAAAGAAATTGTCTGATTAGGTGTAGAGTCCAAATATCTCGGTTGAGTTAGATAGTGGTTGGAATCGGTTGGATAGTTTCAGAGTTAGGCCTATTTGAAATTTTGACTCGATCAAATTGAAACTTCGTGAACAGTTTTGGAATACCAACGAGTAAGTTGAAGCAAAATTTCGTTTGTATCCAGTAGTTAGGAAATCTCAAAAAATTTCAATTCGAAAATTTTCAAAATTTCGATGAAAAAAATTTCTTTCTCTGAAAATATCGATTAGATTTCAATGGAATTTGGTACAAGCTTCAGAATCAGTTTTAACAACAATATTTCAAATTCCAATTCGATTCGTTATTTACTTTCGAAGATATAAGAAAAAAAATGTGCCAAATTTCGTTGTTATCTGGAATTTCAACGTTATTTCCGCAATATCTCAAGAAGTACAACTGGAATCAGATTGAAACTTCGAAATCAGGTGGAGATCACCAACAAGCAACAAGGTGCAAACTTTCCTATATATCTAATATATAGAATTCGAAGTGCGAAAAGCTCATCATTGGAATCAAATATTCTATCCGTCAGAGTACTGAAAAACTTCAACCGCTGCCAAAAATCTTAATTTCCAACAAGAAAACGATCATTTAAATTTGGCTCCACGTACTGGCTGGCTGTTCAAACGGAATATAATTCGCGTCTTTCGTAACGTACCGGGATATATCCAATATCTCTTTATCCTCGAGTAATTTTTTCTTGCAAGCCAATAAACAACGTCGGTTGTATCGATTGGTGAATCCTGCAATAACAAGTGACGTAGAAGGAGATCTTACGCGTTTCACACGCTTCGCTCTTGCGTCCCGGTTTGACCATTTTTCAATAGCGACCTATTCGAAATTTGCGAATTGTTGAGTGTGCGATAGCATACATTACGATTTTGTATCGATAAGGAACGAGAAAAACATGAAATATGAATTGATGTTGCATGCAAGAGACCTGTTGAGCTGAAAATTTGTCCTTCTCCGAATAAAAATTGATTTATTTCGGATCCCAAAACACCCCTGTTGTGGCATAATTGGCCTCGCAAGTCTTCAAATTGACACCCTGTATTCAGAAATAATGGAATCTCAATAGGTAGAATGAGAAAAATTTTATGGATACCCTTAGGAGATTTCAATTGGAAGAAGGTGTATGGCATTGAAAACTATCAGAAGACAAGCTTGATCAATTATTATTCGTATTGGGTACTTATAAAAAGTGAAATCAGGTTAATTCAGAAAACACATACGGTGAAAAACAGTCTTTCACAGTAGAGAGAATGAAACAATATTATATTAATATATTTATTGATTAATCCGGAACACAAACAGGTGACTTTCACACCCAAAACTGTATTCACAGATGATAATAAATAGAATATTGCTTAGAATGAATCGAAACCGTTTGATGAAGGGGTTGAATATTTGATAGAATCCAGAAGAAACAATATAAATTGAACAAAATCAAGTTTATTCTTCTAGGTTGACTGACATCGATTGTGAGACATGAAAGGCGCCTGAAAAATCAAATACAATGTAAGATGTGTTATTGAATATAATGCAAAATGGACATACCTTCCAGCCAATCACTTGAGAATTAATATAAAATAAAAATTAAACTTCAGACAAATTTTTACTGACAATCTCCTGCAAAAATGACGGCCATATTCCTAATTAAACAAGATGACATTCAGTGTTGTTAACATTATTTTAATAGGTACAACCGACCAAAATGAAATAATTCACACTAACACCGTTCAATACAAAAGATTAATTAAATTAGCGTTCTCCACGAATAAACTAAACAATAATGAAGTTTGCGGGACTAGGACAGGAAAGAAACCAATGATATCTAAGCTATACATTTAGCGACGTTCCGCAAGATGTTCGTCTGCTTCTTCCGGCCCAAAACACATTGTAAAAATGAATATCATAAACATAACAAATACAAACAATACAATATATTACCTTTAAAAAATTTAGGAATCCCAAGGTATAAACATGGATTCAACATCAAACAACCCTGAGAATCTCAAACATCAAAGTCTTCAGAGTACCCGCAATTCCAAAACTTTATAACAAATTACCACAGATCAATGGAAAACCTTACCCCCAAAAACGGCTGTACTTACCATATGATTCTCAAACTTGAAAAAAAGTTGGTGGTTCAACATAACAGTATTCTTGTATGTCATTTATACTCTCCACGAAATTGCTGACACGTTCCATTATTTCCCTTCTGCAGTAGTATACTGAAACGGAATGCATTCCGCTGTCTCTTATTGTCATGAGAAAATTCATGATAGTTTCGGAAAGTGAATTTTTTAACTAGGAATATATCAAATAATTTCGTTGTTATTCAATAATCAAACGTTATGAAACGTTTTTCCTTATGAATTATATTCCTTTTATTTCTTGAGGAAACGGATATTTCATTTGAAATTCAATAAGAACTCCTTTTGAACCTGAAACGGATAAAAATATTGAAAACCTTCCGCATGACAATTTTTTATTGTAACAGAGTTATAAGTGAAAAAAGTTCAGAAGCATAACAGATCGAGCCAAGTGCCTCGTAATGAAAGAAACCGCACGAGAAAAGCTATTTAGTCGAACTTCAACTTTTTAATAATCTCTAAAACTGAGATATAAACTTCCTGTAGGAGGAATAGCGGGAGAGACGCCTGCTTTTTCTCCATATTTATTCGTCGAGGCACGAAATCGATGCCTTGGGCATTGAAACCTTTACCAATGAATCTACAATCAGCTGAAATTCGAGACTATAACTACAAGTATGACTGTGTGAATCAAATTTTTTGTCTAGGCTGACCCAGGCAACTCTTTGATGAGCCGTTCAGGAGAGAAGCGTGTTCTCAAATAAATTTGTTCTCGGGATTTATATTCATCATTTACAGGAACGTATTTATTCTGATATATTTTTTTTCTTCTGATGTATTTATTTTCCACAAAACACGATATATGTATGAGTCAAAAATATATAGCCGAAAAATTTTTTCACGGAAAATCTTAGAAAATTGAATACATTGAAACAATCTATCCAATTTGGCGATCGAAAACAAGAAATTCCAACTTTGTAGGTTTTCCGCCATTTTGAAATATTTTTCCCCGAATTCTACACAACAATTGAATTGACCACCAAAAAATACTAATATGTGACTATAAACCGTTATTTAAGAGTTCACGCATAACTCACCACAGTTATCGGAATATTGCTCTAAGTTGACATTAAACACCCTGTATCTCGCTTATGCTTCGAAAACGGGGTGTATGTCATAAGGCAAAAATTACTTTCCCAATGTAATCTATACGGCTATATATGTTTGACCAGTTTATGATGAAACACCCTGTATATAAAGAGGTGAGATTCAATATATTCAATAATTCGATCTATCAAAGATGGTCAACAGATGGCGTATCGAAAGCAAGCTCACAATTTTGTAGCAATCCAGCACACCAATTTTGAAAGAGCTTAAATATATTGATAGTCAGAATTGCTTCGTTACAGCATCTTCACTTGATGCTGTTACTTGGATCGAATTGATAAATATATTGGATCCAAAATTTTCATATAATTGAAGAACCCAACTCAAATACATCTTTTTCTGGTAGAGGAAAAATATATCGGAAATGAATATTTCGTCACATGAATTAAATGAATTGCTGCAACTTATTATGACATTGACTCGAAGACATGTATCCCAAACTGCGCTTAATTGAAAATAGTCATTTGTCCTCGAAAAATATACCGATGAGACTGAATGACTGATGATTGAATGGTGGAGAGAGAGAGATCGTGAATAAAGAAACAAGATTTCTTCTTGGGAAGTTTTTAGCATCCTTCCGAACTGAAAAAGGATGTTGTCTCTCTATCTGTGATTCAAGCCAGAAGTTCGATAGCTCGATCCACAGTGCTTTTTGACGATATCGAAATATTATGCACTGGAATCGGTAAAAAAATATCGGCGTAATTCCCCATTCCGGATCTATTGAATATGCCTCATGAATAGATAGAGTCTCGAATCACCATAATTTTCCATTCAACTCTGAATGATTCATCCATATCATCTTGCTCAAACTTGACTGAAGCAAATGCGCATTCCACATATTTTCATCTCTTAATACATAATATAACATATTATCTCCAATAGTTCTCCACTTTCTTTGCTACTAGCTGCCCGGTTTCGCACGAGTGATGTAACTAATGAAGAATATTGAGGCGAAATATTTTATGAAATGAAATAACACCCAAATATTTAAATTATACTTTATTGCAATGCCCTATAATGTACAACATTTTTGGTTTTCTTTTCTGGAGAGCAAAAAAAATAGTTTGGATGGTTTACCAACTCTCGAGCACGCGACGTACAATTGGCAATGCCAAAAACACCGCAATTTAAGGTTCATTTCACAAACTTGTGACGATTGACCTTGTGATTTATTGATTGTCATTGCGAATGCAAGTCACACTGGAAACTGGGCCCGTTTAAATTCAAGAGGAAAGTCAGATGGCATAAGTGGAATCCTTGGAATAAGAACATCCTCGACTTCGAACTTTCCTATAATGATAGCTTCTATCAAGTTTGTGTAAACTTAACAGCTGACCTTGTTGGCTTCATGATCAGTAAAAAATTAATAAACTTTAATAAGGAATCGAAACATAAAATGTTTGAAACAAAATTACTCTGATGGAGTGGTTAATACCACTACGAAAGCTCAGTAGAAAACAATAAATGGTACACAAAAGAAGTACCTTATTCTATTATTCTATTAGAATCAATTCGTTCTATATTTTTTTATAATAAAATGTTATCAATACTCACCAATCACTGCGTTCACCATTTTGATCAATTAATTATATCCAATATCTCTCCGGCAGAATATCAGAGGGAAATGTAAAGCAATGTGTTTCACTGATTCGTCGAAGGTTGCCATCATCATGTCGTTGGATTACAATGTCGCGAGACTCCATATTTTCTTTATTATTATCACGATGGCAACTCAATTCGACCTTGGTGCATTGAAAGGTCTCTCATGTTCTCCTGTTGACCTTCTATCTGGCCTGATCACTTATTTATGTTCTTCAGATGGCATAATTTCTAAGGCTGTTCTGAACAATTGTACTAACTGATTGTGTTCATGCAAAAGTTGTTGTAATAGCACAATGATTTTTTGTCTTGCTGCAAGGTTGATGGCACAACTTTGATTCACTTCATCTCCAGAATTTCCAAGGAAATGAATCCGGAGAAATTTGTATTCAGCATCAACTGGTGGTAACAATGATGCTACTCGATGGTGAATTTGTACTTTAATCTGTTATGTTGAACATGAAAATCAGAAGAACTTAGCTTATGAGTCTCAACAGAATTTTCATTTTTGTAGGTAATCTTATGATCAATGTGTGATATGTTTGTTTGATATAGAAAAAAATACCTTAAAACTTGGAGTGAAACCTCGTTCCTCGATTATGTTTGAACCAAATATGTCATCTGTAACACACTATGGTAATGAAATATTCTACAAAACATGTTTTGCCAAAGTTTCCTGATCTGAAAGTAACGAATTCAGTGGTTCTGAACCACTGGCTCAGGTAGCGTTGTCAATTGTGGCAATTTGATTTTCCGTTCAAATACAAGAACCAATGACAATATTCTTCTTATAAATGCCTGAAATCCAGGGTAAATGTAACGCCCAAGTGCACGCGAGATTGCGATATCGCAAGTCGGCCTTTCACTTCCGAAAAACTAGTTTTGACAATGGGGGCACGTCGACGTGAGAGGTGGTCATAGTGCAGTAAGAAAGAATTAAATAAGTCTTGTGCATGGATATATACAAGAATTTTGTCTCCTTATGCTAACAGTTCTTTCAAAGCCGAGAAATTGACACAAAATCGCAATCTCGCGTGCACTTAGGCCGTACCAGAGTACACTTTCCTACAACATTTAAGCAAAGAACAGAGTGCAAGAGCTAAAAATAAACGAATGGTACTAGTAATCCGAACAGTGAATGTGATCAATGATTCGACGAATAGTGTGGACAACATGTTGAATCTCTCCGTTTCGCGTTCAAGAAACCGACTCTATAGGGAGCAATTCCAAAATTTCAATTTTCTCTACTCTCTGCTCTCTGCTATTAGGAGAATTCGATGTTCGAGATACACACATCTGGACGCGACATCACCACAGTTCGTGGACATACAAGGAACCTACCGATCGTGCAGATTTATGAGCATTCACGGCATTAAGGCCTGGTGTACACATCCAGTTTTTCCAGCTCCGGCGCGGTTGCGGAACAGTCTCAATTTGATGCACTCAATTTGGTGCAGTCGGGGAGCCAGATGAATTAAACGCACTTTTGTTTTTTAAAACTGCCAGTGTGTTTGTAATTACCGCCATGATGTGGGGACGGCTCGAAATACAACAGAGACTAAGAAACCGAAGTGTCATTTGCGGAGCCTTTGTTTCCTAGAGGCTCATGCTAGGCTTAGGCGTTGTTGTCTCTCTCACCCGCTGCCTCCGACCGACGACGTGCGTCTGACGTCATACGGAAAAGCTGCAGATGGTTGGCGACAGGCACGCGTTCTATCTGAAATGCATTTTACCGTTTACACGCGAGCCTCAACCCTACGCTATTAGAGTTTGCGTCTATTAGGTCGATGGCGAAGCGGACCGTGGCACGCCGCGGCACGTTATGGAAGTGAGGAGGTCCGTCCACTATGGAGCGGTCGGCCAGTTCGGCGCTTAGTTCTCGGTTGACTGTCAATGTATTTACTAGAGATGGGTTCGTGTATTCACTACCTGTGATTTTGGCTCTGTGACTGGCCTGTCATGGTGAGTCACAGCTCCGACGAAATCACAGAATACAAACCCTGTCACAACACATCTCTAGTATTTACGTGTCAAGCCCACATAAAGCGTAACGAATCCAGCCGAATGATATCGAGAATTGCCGTTGTCGCAAAATTCCAGCACTGATATCCGTTCGACGCCGACCGCGTAGCGCAAGGGACCTAGTTAATAGACGAACCTAGTTCAATTTGGTTCAAACTTTCAGCACAATGCTTCCGCTGTAGACGGTGCAAGGCTTGGCCACCGACCCAATGGACTGCAGCTCAACTCATCCGTTTATTTTCGGAGGAAGAAGAAGACGATAAACTAGTGGCTTTGTCTACAAAAAGGCTTAAAACGAATACGATATTCCAAAACAAAGAAAAATATAGCACTTTTTAATAGTTAAGAATAATTCGCAGCAATATTTTGTTTCATTGAACATGAAATCACAAAACCACATTAAACTTACTCAATCAGTATTTCATCCTTTTATTTATTGAAAAAACTAATTTTTTGCTTTAACGTTCGCCGTCACTATGCTATTGGAGCATACCAACCGTCGCGTGATGTCCGTGCCGCTGGTCTCTACGAAGACCCGCTGCCTGCGACCGTCGACGTACGCGGAGCCGCGGCCGTCAAGTTCCGAATGGAATATTGGGAAAATCACGGTCTCCCTCAACTGTCGCGTGCGACATACAGCCACGGCTGGCGTGGGAAACACACTACACGCGACGGTAAGTATGCTTAGCATAGAGACGGGCAAACGTTAAAGGAAAAAATTTGTTTTTACGCGCTTGTTCTGGGGAACAGAACATTATCGTTTTGTCACAATGTCTGCAATAGTTTAATTTTGAGCCAAAAATGGTCTCAAAAGATTGAGTTGACCCTGAAGAAAAATCCGTGGTCAAATTCAATTATGTCTGTCCGTCCGTATGTGCTTTAACTTTCGACGAAAAGTACCTAGCGATGTGAAATTATCAGATTATGTTGGTAGTCCGATTATCCCCGTTGAGTCCATTAATCGATCAAAACGGTCGGATAGTTTCGGAATAAGGCCCATTTGAAACTTCGAGGGTAATTTCTCGATTTCTCATGAAGTACAGGTTTGATCAGATTGAAACGTTGTAGATAGATTTGTGATACCAACGCGCAACCAACTGCCAAATTTTGTATCGTTCCAGTTAAGAGAATTCTGTTGAAAAATGTTTATTCGAAAATTTTTCCAATTTTGCTGAAACTTTTTTTTCTCCGAAAATATCGATTAGATTTCAGCAGAATTTGGCAAAAGCCTATAGTTCAGTATTAAACAATAATATTCCGGATTTCAATTCAGTTCGATATTTACTTTTGAGATATAAGGATAAAAATATGCCAAATTTCGTTGTTATTTGGAAGTATAACGTTATTTCCGCAATATCTCAAAAAGCACAAATGAAATTAGATTGGAACTCTGTAATCAGTTGAAGAATACCAACACGCAATAAGGTACAAAATTTCGTGTTGATCTAGTAGTAAGAATTTGAACAAGAAAGCTCTTGACCTCACGTCAGTTACTTTATAGAATTTTTTGGATTTTTTCTTATTATCCTTTCAGGTTATTTTTCTATAATGACTTTACATATTGCAATTAAATGAACATGAACATCGATAAGTCATTAGTTTTCGAACAATTGACGACTCATGAAGGATTTTCACATATTCATAAACCCATGATTCCACAGTATTCAGATAGTCGTCACTATATATATGCCAGTGAGACTTGTTGAGCCCTCTCGCGGCGATTGAAATAGAATCCAGATCTGATTATATCCGATACAATGTTGAAATATATCCCATGTGACATACAGTTACACAATACACTTGTTTCGAATTACTGAGCTGAACTAATTATTAATCAGATATAATCGCAGAGAGAAATTGGAAAATTTAATTGGATTGATTAATGATAGATATGACTTCAGTTGAAATTATTGAATAACATCCATTATAGAAAGGTTTTTTGAGTGAAAAGGTGATAATTCCAGATTATTGAGGTTTATTCCGTGTGATGACATAATTCTCTAAAGCCGCGTACAGACAACTCGAGCTGAGCAGCTTTTTTGGCAGTTCGATTGGACTGCCTCGCGAGTTTTCAAGCGAAGCTGCCTTGCAAGTGCCTCGCAACTGCCTGGAAAGATACTCAGCTCACAGGTCTGTACGCGGCTCAACGATGAAGTTTCGATTTATTTAAAATTCGATAACTTTATTCAAAGATACCTTTGGCGTATACAGGGTGTTTCATTGGTAAATGAACATACGGCAACCTCAGGTAGAGCTACCCTAGACGAATCCGAAAAAACCTATATGTGGTAGATCTAATCATTTCCATAACCAAGATACAGGGTGTTTCTTGTATTCATAAATATTTTCAAGTGGTCATAACTTTTTAACCAACCAGTATAATTCGTTGATGTTGAGAACATCTGATTAACCCATACAGGTCAATCGAATCATATCAAAATAATTGAAAAATTTCAAGTCCTTATTAGAAGAATATGGGACTTTTGTCAAGTTGGGATTCAACACATTGAATATTTGAAACAAGCAGAAAATCCTTCATTGGAATCATTTGATTTTTATCCCGTACGTTGAATTGCTTAGCGGAATTTTCACGGAAAGATTTCATCTAATAGGGACATTCCTGTACATTCTCAGATAATTCGAAGTTCGTGATAGGATTGAAAAATGTTTTGTCCTTATGATTAGAAATCAGTATTTCATGTTATTTCGAAGGATTCTTCTCAAAAAAACTTTGATTTTGAAAAATTTACCAAAAATTAACAACAATGAATAATTAAAAAAATTGGGGAATACAAATCTCAATAATGAATCACTGAAGGAATTTCAAAGTGTCACCGTTTCGTTAATGTTCAATTCTCACCCGTCCCAAAATATTACTGATAGTTTTTCGATCATGTCTGGATTAATAATAACATCTCTTCATCGTGAGCGGCATAGATATATTTCCTTCCTACCTCCTTATTTACCTATTAAATATTTCCAAATTCAAAAATAATCGACAGGACTTAAATCTGGTGATCTAGCGGTCGAGGTTCGCGGTCCACCTTTGCCTATACACATATTTGGACAGTTCTGATAGACAAATTTCCAGACTGTAACTCTCAATGAGGTGGACCATTACGATGCTAAAAACACATTTTTGCAACGGACCTTCGATTAACATAGACAGATGCTGCTTTCGGAGGGAATCTAAGAGCATATCATCCGTAAGCTGTTTTTTGGTAAGATATGTGGCGTACTGGATATTTTCTTCAGCCTACGCATGATCAGGAACTTTTTGCATTAGCAATTTAGAAACAAGTGTATTGGCAGAGGTAGACTGCATAGCTTGACCTCTAGATCACCAGATTCAAATACTTTCAATTATTTTATAATATTTTGGAACATTTGAATGTTAACTTGAATTCGTCTGAGGTAGGAAGTAAGGAGATGGAAAATAGCAAGTAAGGGTATTGGAGCTGCCCACTATGAAGCATTTAATAATCCAGACATGATCAATAAAAAACTATCAGTTATAATATTTTGAGACGGGCGAGAAATGAAATTGAACGAAACGGTGTCACTTTGAAACTCCTTCAGTGATTCATTATTGAGATTTGTATTTCTTAGTTTATTTAATTTGTCATTGTTGTTAATTTCGGATACATTTTTCAAAATTAATGGTTTTTTGAAAAATGTTTCAAGATAATCCTTCGAAATGATTCATTTGCAATTAGTAGGACGAGAAATCCTCACAATTCCTTCGCAAACTTCTAATTACCTGAGAATTAAGTGCAATTTCTCCTTGGAATCAAATCTTTCCCTGAAATTTTTATATGTAATTCAACGTTTGGGATGAAAAATGAACTGATTCCAATTAAAAATTTTCTTCTTTTTCGAATATTAAAATCCAAGTTTGAAATTTCAATATACAGGGTGTAAATCTCAACTTGACAAAAGTAACAGATTTTTTCAATACGGACCAGAAATTTTTTAATTATTTGAAATTTGATCGATTGACCTGTATGAGTTAATCATATGTTCTAAATATAAACGAATTATACCGAGTGGTTCAAAAGTTATGAGCAATTGGAATTATTGGTGAAACACCTTGTATCTTGGTTATGGAATGGATTAGATCTACCATGTAAATTTTTCAGACTCGTCTAGGGTAGCTCTACCTCAGGTTACTGTATGTTCATTTACCAATGAAACACCAGGATAAAAGGTGTTCGTGATATTGGAGAAGCTCAATTAGTTGGAATTAAATTGAGGTGACAAAGATCATTAGGTGAAAGTAAACTGGTAGCACTCATACTTGAAACTTGCTCGAAATCCAAATGCCTAACTGAAGAATATTTAGATTTCAACCACTCACTAAATCTATTGGCTCATTTTCTTTCTTAACGAATCAAAATACAATACGCAGACAAAACAAAAATATACCAACCTACATATACATTGACGCATATGTCCTGCATATTGTAACTGTACGATCCAGTAAACGCTTTGACTATTCACCAGTAGATGTCGTGAAAAGTTGATGCGAACAAATATTCTAAACTTCAGGTATTATTATTAGGTAAATTAAAAAAATACATATCTGATTGGACTGAAAAGGAGTTTTGGTTGACGATTAGAATGAAATTTGAACGGAATCGGAGATGTGGTTTTGAAATATATTTATTTCTAAAATGAATTCCCTGAATTTTTCTATTGATTTGTTCCTCAGAACAATCAGAAAATCTGATTGGGCTGAAATTAAGTACTCAGTTATGAAGTGGCGGTTCAGAGATTTCAGTGAAATTTAAATGAATTATAAAAATGTTCAAGAAAAATTGTTTCGAAATTTCTCTATGAATGATTTTTCGTATGGCTCCTTCATAGATATGAAAATCATTCATAGAGAAATTCGTAGATACGAACTAAATTTCATTTCGATCAGATGAATATTTTTCGAGTTATTGAAAAATTAAAATTTCAAATTGCTATAACAAGAAAAAAATTCGGCAGATTTGGCCCATTAACGAACTTGACCGGGATATTCAGGATCAAAACCCAAACTGAGAATTTCAAGACTCTAGATCCTTTCGTTCGAAAGATGGAGCACATGCGACCGGTCGGATAGACAAAATTAGATTTGACCCCGGATTCTTCAACAGTGAGTCCAACCTAGTCGACGAATTTCAGCTTAAAATTCGAAAATTACCTGTCACCTACATTTTGCTTATTTAATCAAGTTCAAATTCAACTGGAGAATTTGTATCACTCGATCTAATATACGTTTCGCTAATTGAGGTACATACAGATTCATTCTTGTAGAGTGCTCTTTTATCTCCAAAAATTTTTTCTTAATCTTTGGTTGTATTCGGCTAGGTCTTCAGTGAAGAATATACTTCTATTGACTTCTTGGAATTTTGTTCTTAGTTTCCTGATTTTTCATTTCTGCTATAATAGGAGCCACTGGTTGATTTTCCTAGTACATAAGTTTCAATTATATCTTCTTGTTTTAGTTCCAGCTTTAAATCAGAGACTATCACAGAAACTATTCTCATTGTGTTATCCTTGTCATGGTACTCTGGATACAATAATATTGTTCTGTTTATCCTTCTGCTCGGAGATTTTGAATAATGTTTCCATACTTTGTAGACACCCTTTCAGTTCTACATTTTTCTGCTTCAACTCTTTGAATTCATCCATCATAAGTTTCATTCATATTACATTATCCTCAAAATAATTTCATTGGCAAGAATTGTGAAGGTTTTTTCATATTCCATTTTCATCCGACCACTTTACATAACAAAATCATTGCTCATGTGCATATCGGAAATTTCATGAATTTTTCATCAGTCATATAAATGTGTTAGCATGTTAATTGAACAATATGAATTCACTGAACAGTCTGTTCACAGAATGGAGCTGTAACTCTACCTATTCTGTGGTTAGGATGAACGTGGCTGACACTTGATTATAGTCCTTTATTTGGTCAGGAGCGGATCCAGAAAAATACTAAAATTTCTCGAATTTCATCAGATTTTATAACATTAATAGTTGAATACCGTGCTTTTTGGGATAAATAATTAGGAATATTTTAGTATTTTTAAGGGATTGAAAATTCTCATGAAGACTGGAGATTATCTTTATCTACCCTCTTTAAGTTAATGTCTAATAGTTTTATGAATTGGCAGGTTTATTTGACTGGGAAAACGTTCTATGTACTGCGAAATGGTTTTTGTAGGATATGTGCCATAAATATGGAAAACTTCACACCAAACTGTACTTAATCCAGGAAAATCACGTTGAAACTACAAAATACGAAGTCTCTGAATCTCAATAGTCTGTTTTTTTTTACGTGAGCCGGATATACGAAATGAAATATGATTCATTGGTTATTTGAAGACACACCCTGAATGCAAATTGTGATTCATAAGGCAATGAACAAAGCCAAGAAGAACGTGGTCTTGTCCTATTAACAGGTGTTTAAAAAATGTATATCCTCCCTAAAAGGTTATCATGTTAATACATCATCCCTCTTATAAGCTCCAATTTCATCGCTCACTATTTTCCATTCTCATTCCACCGTCAATCCAAATGACAATGAACATTCTACCCGTATTATATGTTTCGTTCAATAATTCACAGACGCCTCCAGAAAGGAAGAGCTCCAGCACCACCCCTAATCTTTTTTATGGCTTTCTATCACATTGTCCCTCGAAAGTCTCCAAATCTTCCACTAAGATTTCTTCATGTGAGACATGTCAGACAATCTCTTCAAACGCTTGGGACCCAGTCTTTAAATCTTTCCATCTCGAGAATCAAATAGAAATCGCCCTCAATCTTTCGCCTTGTCGTTCATTTCACACGACATTGATTATATTGAGTGGACAACATTATGATTTCTCTCTTAATCTGAGAGAAGAAATGCAATGAAAAAAATATGGCATGAAACTGTATTTCGTGGACTACTCGATACATTTCGGGGAGGAGAGAATTATACTGGTATAAACTCACATGACAATTATCTGTCGATAAATCAATGAATACTCCTTCCTCATCTGAGTTAATCATCAACCAAAGCCCCTACACGGAACAAGCGTTGTCCAAGAAATTCGGTTACTGCAGTTTCACTATTTTACCGATCACCAGACCAACTAACCTAGGAAACGCAAAGAGGTTTCTAGACACTTATTACTTGCCTTGAATACAAAAACTATACGGTGCTACCGCAGTAGCATTTTGCAGTTTAGAACAATCTCACGACGAGGAATCCACAAGATGATAAGGTCAGAACGGGGAGAAAATTTTTGTGATTTTTATCGACGGATATTCACCCTTATAATATGTTATTTTTGTCTCCATGAATCATTTTTCCATTATGTTAGTAGTTCAGGATATTCAAACTGTGCAATCAAATGTTCCATCGTCTTTCTTGACTGATGGGGGTACATCAGAAAATTCAGGAGTATGCCGGACAGTCAGAGTTCTCAGGATAACCTAGTAGGTCGGTGCGGCCTACGTGCATGTGAGTGAGCTATTTCAGACACATGAGAGGATTTGAGGCAAGTAACTTAATTAAGTCCAGAGAGGGGTGAGGTGCGGCATATTTATTCTTTATCTACCCGTTTCCAATAGAAAAAGGAAACTTCTGATATTCCCAAAAAACACGACCATTGAAGTAACTACAACGAAAGCAATACGCATGTCAGATTTAAGACGAGTGCGAATTGAAGTGAAATCTAGGTGTTTGCAACCAATGTTAACAACGACAGCTCGCGTGCTGTCATAATTTCCACTTTAAGCGGTAGTTATGTTATCCATAAGCTGAGTACGCTTGGCCAAGTAACACTTCGCCCACCCAACCATTGCGTTAAGTACCAATGTAAGAGTGAGATTCAAGAGGGCCATCCCATTGTTGTTTGACAACTGTATTGTTCCTTTGCTTCGGTATCTTTCTGAGATACTCTGAACTGGGGGAAGAAAGCTCAGTTGAGATGATTAATGGGTGAAATAATCTGCCCAAAGGTTTCGAAGTTGTAGCTAAAAATTTTTTTTCTGAATAACTCAAAGAATAGTGATTCGGTCAAACTGAAAGAATATAGTTTTCAGTTTCGAAGTATCAAACTGATTACTAATGTAAAAAAAAAATCTCTTCAGAAGTTTCGATATCCCAGAAACATTTTGCTACTACTAGGTAGTGTAATCTAGTATGTCCCAAGTCTTGTATGAATTTCAGACATTCATGAATTCAGCCCTCACAATAGAGCTATGAATCTGGGTACATATCTCAAACTAGTAAAAGATGTCGAACTCTTGAAGGGGTTGAAATCCGCTCAACGATTCTGTATACACAGAGTGTTTGGTAAACATGCGGCAAGAAATTCGAAGGGTGTTTTTTCGAACTATTTTAGGGATATTTTTTACTTTAGTGATTTTTGAAAAATTGCTTCGTTTCAAAGATACAGGGTGAATAAAGTTTTTAATATCGAAAACCACATCTTAAGTTTCTCATTTTTCTTATCAGTGATAGCCGAACACACGAGGTTCTTTTCGAATGGAGTTATTCCAATTTCGCATGTCATCTAAATTTTCTACTGGAGTAGCTCAGACTTATTACCCCAGAAAAAACAACAAGAAATAATCTAGGTTGTTTGAGTGCGACATTCGTGCAGGCAATGAGTTCGGTCCAGTGATCTAGGGATATTGGTGATTATTTCAACCCCAGTTCAAAGTTTGGACGACTTGCGGAATTGGATGATTGCTGAATTTAACTCTATTCAAAACGAACCTGGTGTGTTTGGAAGACTTCTGCAAACACTCATGAGAAAAATAAATGCTTGTATCAAATCGGGTGGAAGTCACTTTGAATACTTATTGTATATTAAGAGCAAAACTAACCGCGTGGTGTAGAATTACTACTAGACAACACAGCCACATTCAAGTTTCATTAAACCTCGTGAATATCCTAAGGTCAGGCACCTGCATCATGATACACATGCTTTAACGTTGCCAATAACCGCGTGAAATATTAGAATTCAGAGAAATTTTGACGTTAACAGAAAAAAACCGGGTGTGGTTCTGCTGGCTTCCGAGAATTTTTTTTTTTTGGTATGTACTTAATTATTTTGTGAGAATGCGCAATGTTATTTATTTTTACATTTATTACTCCATTTCAGTTTTATTTTCCGGAAAATTCTTGAATATAAAAAGTGGCAACATTGCACATTCACTCTGACCTCAAAAAGTCACCTCGTTACATTCGAGGTATTGTTTGCTCTTAATCAAACTAACATGTGCTTTTTGATGATAAAATGTTGTACTTGTCGCATATTGCTTTCACCCTATATCTTTGAAACGGAACGGTTTTTCAAAAATCATCAGAGAACAAAATACCCTTAAAAGAGTTAAAAAGAACCACCTTTATATTTTGGCCACAATTTTACCAAACACCCTATATAGGGTGGGTACATTAATTTTAACCATAGATTCGTCTCATCAAATCGAACACTTTTTTTCATTTACCATTTCTCCAGATTCGGCTCCAGTGAAAAGATACAGGCTGTTTAAGTTTCCTGAAAAAATCAGTCTTCGTTTTGTAGCTTCGATATGGTTACTACGAACGAGATGAGTTTTGGCTATGTACATATTCGTCAGTTTCATCCTACTTCAAACGGTTTCCTAGTTATTCACTCGGCTATTCAAAAAACTATAAGGAATGCAGATAAAGTCGATCTTGTGCTATTAGGAGAATTTTCAATCGTTTCAAAATACTCAATCATTCACTGTTGATTTCTCTCTTTACACATCCTTTCGGAGATATTCAACGTTGAATGCTATAAAATATGATAAAAAGCCGAGGAACCTCATTTTTATGGATCCGCCCCCTAATTACTCAACGTCGTAACTAAAGCTCCGTCCACGTTTATCCGGACGATAAAATATACAGAAATATTCATTCATTTCGCATAGACCTGATAAGCTTATATAACGTCAATGCTATTTCGTGATCATACCGCATATATGGATGCTATATCTTAATATCTATGGATCAGACATTCCATGGAGTTCATTTGATGTGTTTAGGTTAGTCGAATTTCAGTTATAAGATTTTATGAAAATAAGGATAAAAATGGAGTTTCCAATGTGGGAATGGCCGAGGAATAATTTGTGTAAAATCTTATGGTGGAATGAAATTGAATATTGCATGAATATCAAGGTGAAGATTAGGGTTTCATTAGTACATTGTAGTTAAATATTTTCGTTACAATAATATCGCAAAAAGCACAAAATCATAACATTGAGTGAGTAAACGAGTATTCCCAATTATGTTTTCTTGAATTTCGAACTTTGGATTGGTTATTCTTCATTCTTCAAAAGGGATCACTGTTAGAAATATATATGGTGAACTTGCAAGGAAAGTGCAGAAGTGTATTAGCACATTGAGAAATATTCAAATGCATTCATAACTTTCTACCTGAGCTGAATCTCAAAAAATGATTAATGAAAAAACTGAATTTTTGATTTGACGAATCTCTGGTTAAAATCCATGTACAACTTGAAGGTTCAACCTGTATATCAAATATCTCGTTGCCAAAATTCCCAACTAAGCATACTTTCAGTTTTACACCAATTTTCATATTCTTTATACTCAAAGATATTGCTTTCAATCACTGCCATTTTTTTTAACACAGCTATAAAACTTTTCCTTCTCCTATCCTGATCGTCCCTGATTTTGAGATAATCTTTTGGGATCCTGGTTTCCATTCGTCGAATCCTTCAGCCGGAAATTCCAATAGAAATCGGTTTCCATCTCTCTACACGTCGTTCTTCGACACTTCACACGACATTGATTCTATCAAATAGGCGTGATTTCTCCTTAATCACGAAGAATGTAGTTATAGGCCGGATAAAGAGAAGTGGGTAGATGAATCACGTTCCTGAATAGGAAGCGATCCGTGTGCTTCCTTCGTTGAAAGATGGCTTCGTATCAGTTCGGCCGACTCATGTGGTGATCTGAGCGGAATCATCGACGATTGGAAACTGATGAAAATGGGTCGAGAAACTTCTGTAGATACCTTAACCGTGCGTCCCCAAGATCTGTCTCCGTCCCCATTCACCTTTTTCGCATATAAATTTTGATTTCCAGAGTTATTTCACACATTGTCAAAATAACATTGGTTCGAGAGCAAACATTACCACATGGTGTTCAAGTACGACTAGGCAACACAACCGACCAAGTTCCATTAAACCTCGTTAATATCTCAAGTTCAGACACCTGCATCGCGGTGTACATGCTTAAACGTTGCCAATAGCCGCGTGAAATCTTAGAATTCGGAGAAGTTTCTACTTTTATAGGGGAAACCGGGATGTCATTCTGCAGGCGTCAGTGAGTATTTTTCGGGATGCTCTCAATTCTTTCTTGAGAATGCGCAATGTTAGTAATTCTCCCATTTTTCACTCCATTTCAGTTTCTATTTTCCCGAAAATTCTTATACAGGGTGAGTCTTTGACCTTGCAGAATATTTTAACAGAAGATTCCTGCAGCCAAAAGAAACACTTTTTTCTCTTACCATTTTTTCCGATTCGGCTTGGTTAGTAAGATACAGACTGTTGAAAATCCATAAAAAAATTTAATTTTCGATTATATCTCGCGAACGATCTCATCGAATGAGATGATTTTTGGAATAAAGTTTTTTATTGATACGATGAATGTTCCTGGATTACATCATCCACATCCACATCCTCCAGTTTCTTCAATATGACCATAACATTTCATAAAAATACCAGAAATTCAAAGAATCCAACTTTTAAAAATAATTTTAATGCTATTCAACGAGTTTTTGACCATTTTGGAAAGTAAAAGTATTCTTTATTTTTTTTCGTATGATGCGCCGTTTTCGAGTAATCTGAAATTCAAAAATAAAAAATATCTGTGAAATTCTGAGAATTGGGTACTTTGGCTGAATGCAACTCTGTTCAAAAAATTCACAGAATTCAATTTTTCCGCGTTGCCACGTCTAAAAGTTGAGAACGGAATCCTAGCATTTTTCATTTGGAATGATTTGTAAGCGGAGTAGCCGGCTTTGGCCAATTCACAATGGACGTAACCGTAAGAATCCCGCAACTCGTGCGTAAAAATCAAGGAGGAAACTACAAAATTCATAAGTACCAAAATCTTCACAATAGGTTTAACTTTGCTTTTGACTTTGACCATAAGTCGAATGCAGTTCTATTCTGATTCCTTATGATTTCTGTTGTTTAATTCTTACATTTTATGTATGAGTAAATTTACGGTTAAGTTATGTCCATTGTAAATTGGCTGTTAGTTCGAAAGTGGAGTAATATGAATAAGCTCACCTCAACTTCTACAATTTAAATACTTCTAATGTTCAAGCAAATTTCCACACCACTATCCATTCATGAAGCTTCCTTTTCAATTTCGAGCTAATTTGTGTAGTATAATTGCTTAACTTCTCACTTTTTCATGATAATGGGGATTCTTACTGATTTGAATGCAATCTTACTGCTGACCCAAATTTCTTGAAATCATGTAAAGAACTTTGATAGTATTTATTTTGAGGTATTCTTCAAATGCCCTTTCATAACATAACCCATGGTGGAAGAAAACCACTCCGAATAGAAAACATTGTTCTTTATTCAAAGGAAAACAACCATGACATAACCTTAAAACCACGGAGCCACAGATTTATAGTTCAGTTCAGAATCATAGACTTTACAAGTGTATACATAGAATTAGCATATTGTGTGTTGTTTGATTTCGAAGAGTTCTTTCTTTCTGTTCGTCAATTTGGCAACGTTTGTACGTTCATAGATCATTGAGGTACATCTGTTTTATTTATTTATGAAAATGAAAGTTTGAATGGGTTATGTCTGAATCTGATAATTCTTGGAGAAAATGAAATAAACAAAAAAGATTAATAATTACAAATGGAAGATGAATCTCAAAGCTAATATTAGTGATAGCTAGATGAATTCCTCATTATCGAAAATGGAACCAAGAAAAGAATATTCAACTTTTATCGCCCACGAAATTTGGAATACCTAACTTGTTTATTGTACTTAAAATACAACTTTTTTCACCAACTGGAATGTAAAAAGTAAGTTGACGCTTGTTTTCATAACAGAGTTGCTTATTTCGAAGATTTGAATGGTATACCTTAGGCTTGGAAAAACTTCAGTGTTCTGGTTTCCAGGGGCGGCTAGCCTATTATGAAAATTTATAATGCCTATATCTTTTTAGCTAGGCCGAATCGGAAAAAATGGTAGAGGACAAATGTGTTTCTTTCAGCTTCAGGAATCTTCTGTTAAAATATTCTGCAAGGTCAAAGACTCACCCTGTATATGAAAAGTGGCAACATCGCGCATTCTTACCTTTTTTTCAATCATTTGCACCAACGAAAATTTTTGAAAAAAACTCAGACCTCCAAAACTCAAGGTATTGTTTGCTTTTAAGTTCAAAAGCGTCACCCGAATTTAAAATTGTATTCCTGTTGGATTTCGGTTATCCAGTTTTTATGGATTATCCACTTTTCTTGAATTGGTCAAATTTGCCTTGAATTTCATCTTCAAGGATATTTCCTTGTTGAGTTTGAAAACTCAAATGACAATGAGCTCAAATTAAGCAAATAGTGTTGACTGTCTAAAAGTGCTTAGTGTTATGACTTTCAGAGTGTTGGTAATGTTAGTGCCCAGAGTGTTTTCATTCTGCGTGAATTCGGTTATCCTATATTGCAGTGAGAACAAAGCACTCATGGTGCTATTGAACCATCTGAAATAAAATTTAACAGGTTTTTGATATTAGACCTTATAGTGTAAGATCATGTGTGCACACCTCTCTCGATGTCATTTCGACACTAAGAGTACAGATATCAAGCCAAAAACCATTTGTTATTTCAGACATTCTACCTGACAAACCTTCACCATTTAATTTTCGAATGACTTTTCAATTAGAATTTTAGGTATTTAAAAAAAGTAGACGATTTATAAATCACACTATATGCTTTGAAACCAAAATACATCATCATACTATTCAGAACATTCTTAAAGAAAATACTTTTTCTGACAGCACTTCCATTTTTAATTTGGACTTGTCCTTTAAATATCTTGAAGGTGACCTTGAAATTGAAATAGAAGCATACCAAGCATATATCACAAAGCAAAACCTGGAAATTCACCAACTAACAGCTAACATTTTAAATGGAGCGGGGAGAGACTTTACGGCCACGTGGTGTATCGAAGTTTTGGGCCGACTGTATGAGTCTATGTCCATCCAATAACTAAAATTACCTTATGGTAGCTATATCATCGATTTGGCTTCTTAGCTGTTTTTAATTCTTGTGCCTTCACCCTCTAGAACTATTTTCATACTTGATATAGACATAGCTCGGGTCCGAGATATCCTTGGGGAAATGAATCCCATTTGTTTTTTCCGGGCTACCTAAAAGCGTCTCTTGTAAAAGAGTTTCATAACTGCAGTGCCTACAATGAGAATTGGAAAAATTTGAAAATTCCAGGCTGACCTAGTCATTTTTAAAATGCATGAAACGAAAATGTTGATCTATTTCCATTTCAGCGGAGTGGAATTCCCATCCACCTAAGTCACAAAATAGCCGAATACACTCTTGTAGACCTTTATTCTCAATCCAAGCAACTCAAATATTCTGAATTGACCCTGCTAGAGTTTGTGGACTCAATTGCAAATTGGACCGTATCTGCCTTATGATATCCTAGAAATGTTCAATGGAATTTAAATCCTGCGAACAAAGTGAAAAGGCAAAAGATTAAAGTCAGTTCCGCATATGTATCTGTTGCACATTATGCTGTTTTTCATAAAACCAACGCATCGCGTTTGGGAGCGTTGTAAGTCTCATGATATGCTATGAATCTCCATAGCTCTACAGGGTCTTTCACGAGGAACCTCACCCATATTTATACGGGAAACTACTGAACGTATTTTCATGAAATTCAGCACTTATAGGTATTTCACGATGCTGATGAAATCTAAAATATTTTCAAGGCATGAGCACCTCCGGTTTTTCCGGAAATGACGTCAACTTCCGTTTTTCAAATTAGAACACCATTTTTTTATTGCAGAAATAGATTCCTCAGAAAATTTCAATTTATTTTGTGACATTTTTCAGTTTTGGTTGGAAAATTCTCTCTGAGCGGGAAAATTCGAAAAAAAAATCGAAAATAGAGCTCCGCTGAAACAAGAATAACTTCGAGGTTTTTCGATGGAAAATTTTAATTTTTGGGATTTTTCAAGATGTAAGATTGATGTATTCACTTTGAAAATCGAAATCGCGATTCATGATACAGGGGGTGAAAAAATCGCTTTCAAAGTTAGGGATGACAAAATCGTGAAAAATCAATTTTTTCAAATTAGAACCCCATTTTTTTATGGCAGATATTGAATCTACGTTAAAAAATAATGTGAGTGTATGCATCACACCCTTGCCCTAAAGTGGATATTTTCTGAGTTATTCACAAAAAACTGTTTTTCGTCTTGAATTTTCAGCTATTTCTTTTCCCTTCACGCCAAAAAGATGACATTTTCAGGAACTGTTACTTAAACCATGTTTTAGATTTTACTACCCTAATATGCAAGAGAAAAAAGTTACAGGTTGTTCCTAAATAGATGGCGAATTTGGATTCGAATTTGTATCGGAAACCTCTTTATTTCAACTAATCGGCCATCGGTTTTCTCTCCAGTGATAAATAAATAATTCCTTATGAACCATATGCAAAAACTTACCATGTTTTACATAAATTTTTTTTAATGATAGATATCATTAATTACATCTGCCAAATTCCTCTTTATTCTGTAGCATTTTGTGTTTACTATTAATTTGGTGATAATTCGTATTAAGTTATAAAATCGATCACTATGCCTAATTTTACCAATGAAGATTATTTAAATCTCATTCTACTTCATGGAGAATGTGATAAAGTTGTAGATAGAACGATTTGACTGTTCATTGAGAGGTTTCCTGACCGACCCAGACCAACGAGAGATACCATTAACAGAACCATGACAAACTTGAGAAATGTCGGATCTTTCGTTAAGAAAACTACACACAGAGAAAAAAGTGTAGTAGAAGATGAGAACAACGAAATTACAGTTCTTGCATATTTTCGTGTGAATCCTCAAAATTCTCTCAAAGATGCCGAGATTGATCTGGGATTATCTCAATCGAGTGTTTGGAGAATATTAAAAAAACATAAAATGCACCCATATAAATTCAAAAGGGTACAGCATTTGAAGGAAACTGATTTCGTCAGGAGAACAGAGTTTTGCGAAGCTATGATGATTCGATTTCAAGAGAATGAAAACTTTTTGGACTGTATAATTTGGACAGATGAATCTAAATTCACAAAGAATGGTTCTTTCAATAGGCATAACAGTCATTATTGGGATGAAGAGAACAACCACCACTTCAGACAATGGAACTTTCAAGAGACCTGGAGTTTCAATGTTTTTTGCGCCATCAAAAATAATGCAATTCTCGATGTTCACATTTATGATGGGACTTTAACTGGTAAGATAGAACACTACACATGTTTGCATTATTTAAAGAATGTTCTCCCTTAGGAGATAGATATTCTGACATATTGACTCAAATAATTGAGCCGCTAGTACAGAACCATAATGACTTATGGTATCAACAAGATGACGCGCCTCCACACAATTCACTCAATGTGTCAAATATCCTCTACAGGCTATTTGAAGATCGATGGTTGGCGAACAATGGTCCACATCTTTGGCCACCACGTTCTCCCGATTTAACTCCTTTAGACTATTATGTTTGGGGTAGGATAAAAAATATTGTCTACTCAACTCCCCTGACTGATAAAGAGGACTGCATAGAACGAGTCAGAAATGCGTTCAGGTTTGTTTAGATTTTTAGATTCATAGTTTTGAAATTCAATTTGGTTTTTAAACACTTTTGCAGATCTCTTCCTCCCGATGAAATAAGAAGAGAAACGCACGAAGCATTCCTAAGACGTATTAATAAATGTCTAGAAATTAACGGTCAAAACTTTGAGCATCTTCTCTAGTTATAACTGCGAGAGTTTGCCATGGTTCTCCTAATAGTAACTTGAAGTCGGTTTCAAAAAGGGGTGAAAAATCTACAGCATGGTTCAAATAACAGTTCCTGAAAATTTCATCTTTTTGGCGTGAAGGGAAAATAAATAGCTGAAAATTCAAGACTTGAAAAACAGTTTTTTGTGAATAACTCAGAAAATATCCATTTTAGGGCAAGGGTGTGATGCATACACTCACATTATTTTTTAACGTAGATTCAATATCTGCCATAAAATAATGGGGTTCTAATTCGAAAAAATTTATTTTTCACGATTTTGTCATCCCTAACTTTGAAAGCGATTTTTTCACCCCCTGTATCATGAATCGCGATTTCGATTTTTAAAGTGGATACATCAATCTTACATCTTGAAAAATCCCAAAAATGAAAATTTTCCATCCAAAAACCTCGAAGATATCCTTGTTTCAGTGGAGCTCTATTTTCGATTTTTTTTTCGAATTTTCCCGCTCAGAGAGAATTTTCCAACCAAAACTGAAAAATGTTACATCAAAATAAATTGAAATTTTCTAAGGAATCTATTTCTGCAATAAAAAAATGGTGTTCTAATTTGAAAAACGGAAGTTGACGTCATTTCCGGAAAAACCGGAGGTGCTCATGCCTTGAAAATATTTTAGATTTCATCAGCATCGTGAAATACTTATAAGTGCTGAATTTCATAAAAATACGTTCAGTAGTTTTCCGTATAAATATGGGTGAGGTTCCTCGTGAAAGACCCTGTATACCAGTAGATGTTATACATTGGTTGGGAATCGCTGCTCCACTAAAGACGATCTCAATAGAGTCTGAAATCTTCCTACTTTTCTTCGCGTTTCAAACTGTCTCAACTTGTGCATAATGCAAGTAGCATGATCATCAACATCAACCAGGATACATGAAATATATCAGGTGTCGACACTTTCCTATTACTACTAACTGAAATCTTCAATTCGACTAAGGCACAATATGAACAAACAACACCCACAAAGCGTAAATGCTTCATTGAATGGAAGAATCGGTCCCACAGTTCCACTGACCGTTGTTGCCCATTTTGATGCCCAATGATGACAGGTTTGATAATTCGCATTACGCATTCAAGCCTTCATGACTTTCGTCTTCTCTAGATTTACAGTAAAAGCACTTCTTTGACAAATGGTGCCTTTAGTTGCTGTATTTGGCTACTTCAATCGCCACGATAAAATCGTCGGGAAGCAAGATTACAATGGGGTCAAAGAAGTCATCCGATCAATCGTTCTTCTTCTTCTGTTGGTGCGTATCCGTTTTGGATGTTGGCTTACATGATGGCGACACGGACCTTATCAATTTTTTTTTTTTTTTTTTTCCGAATATCCTAGGCTTCAACGAAACCCCTCAGAAGCTTAAAGCTTTTTGCGAGTTAGGATACCGGGTGTGTTCTGTGTAGGCTTTGTTACTAATTCCTGGTGCCACGTTAGGAACAGCACTGTTAATTGTTTACCCAACAGCGAATGGTTGGAAGGTCCCCTAAAAACCGGAAAAGTTATTTCCCGGCCAAGGGCTTGAACCCCAGACCTTACGATCATGGGGCTTGCGCTCTAACCACTGAGCTACCGGCGCTATTAATTGCTGCCCGAAATAGCCCTGTGGTTGTTGAGTTGAACCAAACTCTTAAATTCTTCAACCACGATATTCTTCGTCGTCCAATGCTTC
The DNA here is from genome assembly GCA_958510865.1 of Myrrha octodecimguttata. Lineage (NCBI taxonomy): Eukaryota > Metazoa > Arthropoda > Insecta > Coleoptera > Coccinellidae > Myrrha > Myrrha octodecimguttata. The sequence goes on from OY294057.1 coordinate 41,047,909, forward strand.
TCTTTCCCTGAATTATTCCCTGTAGTATCAGTTGTAGAAGTCGATACCTCTCCGGATTTCTCATGACGTGACCTAGGTATTCAAGTTTCCGTTTTTTTACTTGAAATTAGATTTCCTTCTCCTTGTTGAATCCCCATGAGATCTTCAGAATACGACGGTACAACCACATCTCAAACATCTCTAATTTCTTGCAGGACGTTTCTGTTAATGTCCATGCTTCGACACCATACAAAAGCACTGGGGAGATATAGCACCTCATCAGTAGTCTTATTGTGGTCTTCATAGCTAAAGTACTCGTAAAACTTTTTCATTTTGAGGAAGGCACTTCGAGCTTTTTCGATTCGACATTTCACCTCAATAGAGTGATCCCAATCTTCATTAACGTTCGTTCCTAAGTAAGTATAGCTGGTGACTCTTTGCACAAACATGTTGTGGATATTCAGTTGAGCGGTTCGTTCTTCATTCTTTGATATGATCATCAATCGTTAATGAATAATAAACAAAGAGCGGATCCACAACTCTTCCCTGAAAATCACCAAGATCGCTGGCATACTTCTGAGCATCACAACCATTTATTTGAACAAAAATTTTACTTCAGCACATGTTACTATGTATCAGGTCAAAGAATCATTTTTTAAGCCTATTTGATACACTCTTTTGAAAACGAAATTATGCCTAAGGCACGTTAAAACGAGAAGAATAAACCAGCGATATGGTATCCATATTTCTAACAGGTAAACGCGGAGTAAGCGTAGTCCCATCATGTCTAGGTTGTATAATTTTTTCTTCCTTATAGAGCTGACTCAGAAATGAGAGAGGCTAATAATTCATGAGGTCCTTGGTATTTTCCTTCTTGTGGACCGCTTTCAGTTTTGCTAACTTCAGAACAGATGGAAATGTCCTGATGATACAAGCTGAACGATTCGATATCAGTGGAGCAATTGAGCAACTGCTAGAGTAGGTCCAGGGTCGCTAAAAAGCTGTGAATATGGGTCAAAACCACTTCAAGATAAATTGTGATTTTTTGGATTCAACTTTCCAGAAATCAGATCCGTAGAGATATAATTACATTTATTTTCTTTGAAATGATGAGTGACTTTGATTCGATTTCCTCCCTCCACGGATGTGGATATTTCGGAATTTTCTGAATTTTCAAGCTTCGAAAAACCAGCAGTCTACAAATTCCATATTAATTTCTTAGGCATTCCTTCATAAAGTTTTCGACAGATGGAAGAAGGAAGGTGCAAATAGTATAATCAGTCAAGCATAAACATAAGGAATAAAAATTTTCCACCATTTATTCAATCTAAAGCCTTGTATCATGTTGAATATACATTTTCGAATAAGCTCTAACCAATCTCATGCGGAATTGAAAATATGAATTTCTGAACAATCGCTTTATTGAAGGGGTAAAACAGTACTCAATCGAAAACAACAATGTATTTTTCCGACAATGAAAGTCGTACATTCAATTGAAAAAGTACCTATATTCAATTGAAGAATTAATAACGTGTGAATAATAGGAATAAATAAAGTTCTTTCAGCATTATTCTTCCGTATTGAAACCGGACCGAATGATATTCAAATTTTTCCATTAGTCGAAAAATTAAGCTGCCATACTTTTTCCGAATGACCCAATTTGCAACGAAAGTGGCGCACTTTTTTCTCTTTTCCACCCCTATTAAATTTCGAATAGCTATCAAATAAATCATCGTTATTCAAACATTTTCCTTCCCTCGATCGTACTTCAAACAAAACAAACGCTTTCAATGGCGAATATCGACCTTATATTCCGTGGTGAAAGTATATGCTATGTCGCCCTCTAGTGATTAGGAGTAGAAGGAGGAACAGCGGATTTCCCCGGCAGCTGGTGTAGTTTCCGTTGGGAAGACTTCTGTGAAATTTGGTCGGATTTTCCCTTGATTCCGATAGAGATCAGTGCGTCAGATAAATAATGGTATTTATTTTGTGTTGGAGGTGAGGATACGTGGATACGTTAATCAGATAAACATTGCCTGAATTGGTTACTCAAGATATTCAAAATCTGGCGGCTCGATTCATTAATCTTCGATTAACGGTGTTGATTGCTGATTGAGCACTATTTGGATTTCACCCAAAAAAAATTTAAGTCCGAATTAAAAACTACATCTGATCGTCGGATCAGATTGATTGGACTAATTCGGGCAATCAAGCCAGTTAATCAGCGACTTGGAGTGTATAATATAGTAGTAATGGATTACTAGTCAAGTTTGAAACGCTTTCCAATATGATATATTGGTCTTTCTCATCAGAAAAAAAAATCTGATGAGTACAATATCATGAAAGTTATGAAATTTTTTGAGATTCGCATTGAATTTGAAAAATGTAGATAATGTGTTGATGACCGTTTTTGCAATGTTATAATGTGGCCTAATGGCCAATCATAAACACAATAACTTCCGAAAGAGATAACTTAGAAACTCTATATTTGTAGAGAAGATTTGGACTTTAATTACGAAGGCCGAATTCGTGAATGCGTAAAATCCACCCAATGATCCCGCAGATATATCCATTCACAATTTTATTTTCCCAATATTTCCAAAAATACAGATAAGATTGAATTGAGATATCGAATATTCGGAAAAAAAATTGAAATTATTTTTTCGAACTGTTCTATTGGAACGATCATTAGGAAATTTTGCAAACATTTGTCCATCAGTATCTTCAAACTGGCTGCTTAGTTTCGTCATGATTGAATCATTATTTCTTGACTTATACCGAAAAAAACAACGTTTTTCGAGAAGAGAATCACGAAATTTTACATAGTTCTTCCCAATATCGAAGTATGCGCTGAATATTTCTTGAATGTGATAAACAGTCCATAAAAGTAAATTTGTTTTAGAAGAAAAAATTGATTCAAAACCAACTGATAGTATGATCTCAACAAAATACGCGAAAAGTTGCGCGTTGCTATACTCCAACTTACTGCCAAGTTTCGATCCAATCTTTTCAGTATTTCCCGAATTCTCGTCAAAAAAACGTCAAAACTTAAAAGGCTCTTACTGTGAAACCGTTCCGGTGATTTTGCCCATCAACGAACTTAACCGTCGCAATTTGAAATGCAACCTACCCTGAAAGTGTCAGGTCGATAGCAGTCTCCGTAAGACCGTAATAGCGCCTACGGACGGCCAGTCTGCTGGACAGGATAGTTTTTGACACCGGATTCGAATTGAGTCCAACCTAGTCAATTTCGGCTCAGAATTCGAAAATTACAGACATTTGGACAAAACGATGGCACGATGTTTCCTAGAACATGCGCGCAAAAACAACTCCAACATTCTTGTTCTCGCACGGAAATGTAACAACATAACCTAGTTTCCAACCCATTTCTATGGTTTCCTTAATCGAAGCAGTAGAATTGTAAGGTTGTCAGAATGTATTACTTGATAAATTTATTTTGGTTTTTTGACCGAGCAATAAAGTTTTGTGAAATCCAAATCCATTAGTCGGTGAATCAAAATTTACCAGTAAATCAGTTGATCGATGGATGAACAAATATTCGTGAAGCCCATCAGAGCTAGATTCATTGATATAAGGGGTACTATATCTAAATGATCATTCAGCTCGATCCCGAGAAGGGTCGGTGTTGATTCATAATCAGCTGTATGGTGTCTAGATAAACATGAATCGTTTCCATACCTGGTATTATAGTTGGAAAATTCAGAACCTTTTTTCAACACGTGCTTAGCCTGATAAATATGCAATGAGCAATTCAAATCGAATATACTGAAAGGTTCAGATCGTAAATTCATGGATACATGGATGACAAGAGTCGAAAGATTTCAGGCCAAGTATAAACGTCGAGATATTTTCTGTTTCATAAAAACTTGGCCCGTATCATCCGACGATTCCCATGAATCCACATTATAATGAAGGTGATAGTACAACCGACTGCAACACCTACCTATACACCAATCGAAGCATCCATTGGTAGTGCTCTTTTACTTTGGAAATTACATAAAATGCTCTGTTTAACTCCATACAGACGTCATCAACATGATATACCCACCTAAGATTTCGATCAACAGGTATAGAGCATGGAATCTTGAATGATCTGTTGACACCAGATCACTTCTGAATTATGCAAAAAGGAATGAAGACTAACGCTCACTCATTGCTAACAGCCCATCCCATGCCCCAACGGAACTTTATTATTTCTTTATAATTGAATGGGACAACGCGCACATCACCGCTGCGGAACGCTACAAAAAAGGAGGAAAATTAATTTCTTTTTTGCCATGGCCCGGACATAAGCGTTCAATTGATAATTTCAGTCGAACGGTTTTGAAATTTGAGAATTTGAGCTTTAAATTTTTTTTTTTAATTGCACCGGTCAGTTTAACGCCCAATAATAGATAGATGTAATTTATGGGAGTAGTGTTCGTCAACATGAATATAAATTCTACCGTTAGATAAGAAGATGGGTATCAAATCGAGAAAAATAATTCTGAAACTTGTTGGTTTAACTTATTCAATATGAATCCACTTTGAGGCGGTTCGACAGTTTGGGAAATGTCGAAGAATATACCTGCCACATAAGTACCTTTGTCCAAAGAGACATATACGAATTCAACAAATCAGCAGCAAGTTGTTTGAGTAGACCTATCACATCTTAAACAGTGCTGACAATTGGAGGAGTAATGAAAATTTGAACAACTCTCTCAACTATTTTTGACAGTTGGCTTCATATGGCGATAGGACAGTATTGAAAAACACTTTCAGTAGTATCTTTTTTTTGCGCGCATGTTCTAGGAAAATAGCTTGCTATCGTTTTGTCCAAATGTCTATAATTTCCGAATTTTCAGCCAAACATGGTCTCAAACGACTAGGTTGGACTCACTGATGACGAATCCGGTGTCAAAAATCGATTCTGTCCTGCCGGCCGGCCGGCCGTGGACATGATAACTGTCGAACGGAGCATGCTAGCGACTTGAAACGTTTACGGTAGTTTGCGCATCGAAATGCCGCACTTGTGTTTGTTAATGGGCCAAATCGGCCAAATGGTTTTGGAGTTATAGCCGTTTGAAATTTTGAGGCTATTTTCCTGATATTGGATTGAAACTTGGCAGTTAGATGGAGCATAACGACGCGCAACCTCGAGCAGAATTTTCTGGAATCGTATGGTCACTCAATTCGAAAAAAAAATTTTCTACATTTTTTCTGAAAAAAAATTTTTTCAGAAACTATTGATTATATTCAAAAACAATTTCGCTTATACCTTGAGCTCCACATTTCACAGCATTGTATCAAATTCCAATTCGATACAACTATTAGTTTTGGAGATATTGGGTAAAAATATGTAAAATTTAGTGCTTTTCTTTTCGATATTGTTTTGTTTTTCGTTATAACTCAAGAAATACTGACCCAATCATGATGAAACTTTGTGCAAAATTTCGTGATGATAGGTCAACACAACAATTCGAACTCGAATTAGGAAAATAAAATTTCGAATGGGTATATCTGCGGAATCATTAAGTGGATTTTACCCATTCACGAATTCAATATTTGTAGAGAAGATTTGGGGCTGGATTACGAAGGTTGGATTCGTAAACGGGTAAAGTTCACCCAATGATTCCGTAGATATATGAACGATACCCATTCAAAATCTCATTTTCCCAATATTTCCAAGAAAACAGATTAGATCGAATTTAAATCCAGTACCTAATAGAAGAGCACTGCCGTAAAGCCAGTAGAATTCGAGAGTGAGTTCCAATTCGTTGCCAAAGCGGTCATCTCCATTGAACATGCGCGCAAAAGCTGCTGCCTTTAGGGCAGTGCTTTTTTTTGTGGATTGGTACGACTCCTGTTGTTCAAGAGCAGATGGAAAATTGCCTGTATATACTATTCAGAAGTCAGTTTAATTGTCATTCAGGATACTTTGATGTAAGTAGTGTTCCATAGTTGGATTCACAAGGTGGAACAGAGTAAACTCCTTTTGTGTCAACTATCAAATGAAAAAAAAAATACATTTGCTCACAGGAAAATCAGCTGTAATTTTGATCAGTGGATGCTGAAATTCAAGATTCCTAAAACCAAATTTCAAAAATTTGTGGATATGCTCATTCATTTCCAATATTCGAGAATGGGCATGATTCGAATTTTTGAATGTTTTGTAACTCATCCTTTCGGAAGCCAAGCTTTATTTTTAAATGTTGAAGATCTCATTTTGAAGCCACTCTCACCAATCGCATACGTGATTGAAAAATATAAATTTTCGAACTACAGCTATATTGGGATGAAACAGTGCTAAGCTTTACACAACAATGCAATCTCCTATCGATTAAAAGTTATTTCCTTGAAGAATGCCGCACATGGGTGAAGTGGAGTATATTGTGTAAAGTACATAGAGACTATCAGCTTTCAACGAATACTTACTTACACAACAAAAAAAATTTTAATTCAGTGGTGTTCAACCCTGAAAATAAGGAATTGATCACTCAAAAATTACCAGCGATTGGAAGAGATTGGTTCGAACAAAACTAATAAGATAATAACTAATAAGAACTGTGTCCCAAAAATGTAGTCAGTTACCATACTCACCTGATGAAGTCATTTATCATGACGAAACAATTGTTGTGAAAATAAATATATAAAGCGGAAATAAGTTATTTTACTTTTTTTTTTGGAAAAATTTTTCTGAAAATCAGGAAAATTCAAATATCTCGGAAACTGTTGATTTTTAGTTAGCGACAAATAGACACAAACGAAAGCAAATGGGTCCTACTAACACCTCCTCCAAGGTTCACGTCTTATTTGGAATCACCCTGTATTTTTACAATTTTCTAACACAAAAACCAACGCAAATTTCTGCTTTCAGTTCTGCTTTGGTAATTTACAACCAATAATGAAGTTTCAATCCTATGGTATCAGTACTTTCTGAGGTATCGAGGAGGTAACTTCAAAACTCCAAATTTTTATTAGTACTCCGAATCCGTTTTGGCGATTCTGCCAATAACTAACACTAGTGTACTCTGTGAGGGTGTTTCAAAGTTGAGGTGACGCCACCTGGCCCTGATCACTAATTTACGATGAAATTCACTCGAGCACCAGTTACAATAGGTTTTACAAGGTTGTAACGCCTTGACGGTTCCTGCACAGTCACAGGGTAGCTTTTACACAATGGAGCAGGATTCAGGTGCTATCTAAGATGTTAGCGATAGTCAGAAAATACTTCAAACAGGGGTATTACACTTAAACGAAACCGAATACGCAGCTGGTTTCATATATTTATTTTCCCACAAAATTGACAATGATTCGATTGAAATAACAACGCCAATAATCCCTCAGTAAAAAACGGTTAATACAGTAAGACGGAGTGAGCAGTCGTACGAAAACTACCAAACGGGAGTGTGGAGGGAAATACGTCGGAGTGAGGCAAACATCAGTTGATTATTCGGTAAGCTACTACAAGATATCGTCAGAAAGTGTAGAATACAAAATAACCGTGCTAATGCAACAGCTCTGTCGAGATTCGACAACAAAAGGCGCCCCCGTGAGAGCGTTGTGACCTAGCCAACCCTTTGACGTGGAAAACCTCAAGAGATGCGAAATATCGGTCCACACAAATAAAGAAAATTACCGGAAAATAGTGTCCCACTATGACACCAACGAGTACCAGACAAGTCGCACCCTAAGGTACTTCCCGAACTGGCACAAGATCCAGCAACTCTGTCAGAATTCAAAAACAAGAAGCAGAAGGAGCGCCCCTGTGAGAACGTTGTGACCTAGCCAACTTCTTGCCGTTGAAAACTGCGAGAATTACGAGGTATCGGTGAACATAGAAAATGAATCAACCGGAAAAATAACCCGCCCTGTGACACCAACAGGTCTCAGACAAGTCACACCCTAAGGTACTTCCCGAACTGGGACAATACCGAGCAACTCTGTCAGAATTCAGAAACAAGAAGCAGAAGGAACGCTTCCGTGAGAAGGTTGTGACCTAGCCAACTTCTTGCCGTAGAAAACTGCGAGAATTTCGAGGTATCGGTGAACACAGAAAATGAATCAAACCGAAAAATAACCGGCCCTGTGACACCAGCAGGTCTCAGACAAGTTTCACCCTAAGGTACTTCCCGAACTGGCACAAGACCCAAAAACTCTGTCAGAATTCAGAGACAAGAAGCGGAAGGAGCGCCCCCGTGAGAACGTTGTGACCAACTTCTTGTCGTAGTTAACTGCCAGAATTACGAGCTATCGGTGAACACAGAAAAATCAAATTCCTAGAAACGGGCGAAAAACAGAGTTGAAACACGGTAAACCACGACTGACGACAACCTGACTTTTAGCAGCAAATATTTAAATTACGGAACTTCGCACAAGTTTTTGAAATCGCAGTCTCTACCTCAAAAATCCAACTGGATCACTATAAATCTATATGAATCTCTAAATCTTCAAACTGCGGGATTTAGTTAGGCACGAGGACTCGAAAAAATCTAATAATGATCACTGAGTATTCAGACTATCAAATAACTAATAATTAAGTTCGGTACTTCGACTACAAGAATCTAGGAAAAATCTCCAGATTTCCGCCGGTGACCCCCTTTTATAACTTCCGAAAGTCCCTCTCCGGAAAACCCGAGAAGGGGATCAACGGGCCCTCTGATTGGTTATTACAGGCGTCATATCTTTCTAGATCACCGTAGAACCTTATAAGGAGATTTATTGAAGAATCCGCTGGTAGTTTTTCTACCGATTTCGAGCACAAAAATTTCAAAAAGCACTGCCGTGAAGGCAGCAACTTTTGCGCGCATGTTCAATGTAGATGACCGCTTCAGCAACGAATTTGAACATGCACGCAAAAGCTGCTGCCTTCACGGCAGTACTTTTTGAAATTTTCACTGATAAATTACTGGATTTCAATTCGATCAAATCTGTATTTTTGGAAATATTGGAAAAATAAAATTTTGAATGGGTATATCTACGGAATCATTGGGCGGATTTTACCCATTCCCGAATTCGACCTTCGTAATTAAGCCCCAAACCTTCTCTACAAATATCGAGTCCGGAAGTTATTGTGTTTACGGTCAGCCTAACGGCCGACTGCGTAAACACAATAACTTCCGAAAGAAACAACTTAGGAACTCGATATTTGTAGAGAAGGTTTGGACCTAAATTACGAAGGCCGAATTCGTGAATGGGTAAAATCCACCCAATGATTCCGTAGATATACCCAATCAAAATTTTATTTTTTCAATATTTCCAAAGATACAGATCAGATCGAATTGAAATCCAGTACTTCATCGAAAAATAACAGTTCGAAGTTTCATACAGAATTTGATGAGGATGATATGATAAGAAAAATCATAGAAATTTTTTTTTTCAAATTGTTCTGATGACACGATTATCACGAAATTTTGCAAGAAGTTGTCTTTCAGCATCTCAAAACTAGCTGTGAAATCTCATCAGGACTGAATCAGTATTTCTCGAGTTATACCGAAAAAATTAACGATATCGAGAAGAAAACCTCGAAATTTGACACATTTTTTCCGGATATCTCCGAAACTTATGATCGTATCGAACTGAAATTTGGTACACTGCTGTGAAATATAAAGTTCAAATTGTGAGTGGAATTTTTTTTCGAACATGATAGATGGTTTCCGCAAAAAAAAATTTTTTGGAAAAAAATTTCGAAAAAAAATTTTTTTAAAATTCACTGAAAATCTGATCCTGACGAAATTTGGCTCAAAGTTGCTCGACGTTATACTCCACCCAACTGCCAAGTTTGAATCTAATCTCTCAAGTAGTTTCTGAAATAAAAAATAAATAACTTCAAAACTTCAACTGCCTATAACTCCGAAACTATTCGACCGATTTGGCCCATTAACGAACTTAACCGCGGCATTCTGATGCGCAACCTATCCTGAAAGTTTCAAGTTGCTAGCTTGCTTCTGTCGACAGTTAGCGTGTCTACGGCCGGCCGGCCGGACAGAATCGATTTTGACACCGGATTCGTCATCAGTGAGTTCAACCTAGTCGATTGAGACCATTTTCGGCTCAATCATCCAAAATTACAGACATTTGGACAAAACGATAGCACGCTGTTCCCCTAGAACATGCGCGCAAAAACACGCTATTCACAAACTCCTTATCTCAAGCATTCAGATAAAAGAGACTTTTTCTATATATAATAACCTTTCGGATGAAAACAATTATTGAATCAAAAACTACATATGTTGAATTTGCTTTACACTGAATCTGCTGCATCGCAGAGGTACCGCGATTATACTGCTGGACACTTTGAATGGGAATCGAGAAAACGGAATTTTTCGGGTTATGGAAAGATCCGAAAAATCGAAATGGAAAGGCCCATCATTGCGTAAGAATGTCGAAACGACCGAATTTACAATTTCGAAAATGGACATAGGTATTTAATTGATCAACTGGACGCAATCTCACACCGACAATCTTACGGAAAATACGCTATCGAAATACACTACCCAACCCAAACCTTTACCTTTCTGAATGGTAGAACTAAGTTTATGCAAGGCTGGGCAATTATGAGGGTGGTCCGATAGGACAATTAATGACGTGAAATCTTTAAAAAGGGACGCTTCGTCACAACACCAGTGTAGATCGTGTAGCACTGATGCCGTTTATGGTGATATTTTGTAAGTTTGCACCCTGTAGACCTATGTTGTTATCTGTGAACTCACCTTCTCTGTTATCAATAGGGGCGTTCGTTTTTTACATCAGACTGCTCAGATAACTCCTGAGTCGTTCGTTAGTTACATCCAGATGTAGGAGACCACAGATGTCAACCGATCGTCAAACAAAATCAGAGCGAGACGATGACGATCTTTTTCGTCGGAATCATAGACAAGATCGGAGTTTTTTCATGGAGCCAATTTGACATGTTGTTGATATCCATTACCCAAAAATTATTTTCCTTTAATTTTCATTTTTTGTTAGTTTTTTTCGTTAGCACAGTTCGGACAAAAGTTATTTTTAAAGTGGGAATATATATAATTAGCTTAATTGGCGTTTGCCCATTCTTAGTTAATTTTGAGATGCAAAATACATAAGAAATACCAACCGGAGACAAAAATTATGTTCCGAATTCCGTAAGTACACCTAGATGAAGGGCTCAGCATCTTGAATATTCTGGTGTTAATGATAAATCGACATTTCTCTCCACTAAAGACGCCTAATTTACAGAGCCAAGGAACTTAATAATACTCAGGGAAGATTCTAAGACCCAAATTTTTATCGATGGCTAGGTGGATATCACCCATCATTGAATTTCCTCTGTATATGAATAAATAATGATTTTAACAATAATCGGTGAATTCATATAACTGTGAAACATTCTAAGGGATCTCCAAACTGTTGTAAGGGCCCTGTTTCTTCAGCAAGCCCCTTAATTTTTTCAGAACTGTTCGTTCGTCGTCCTCTTCATCATGATCAAACATTATTTGATATTCTTCTCTAATCAGCTCTAATGAAGTTACATTTTTACTCATTTCTCTAAACGAGCTGAGAAATAAGCACTGCAGAAAATAAAATATATGATTAACAATTTTGATTTATCAGTCATTGATTCACAGATGAGAGGATATCAAATATGTATGGTCTGTGATGCTCATTTCGTCTGTGTCGTTCGTTTACTTCAGATAAAATCTGATAAATCCATAAGATCTGTGGTCGCGTGACCAAAAAATCTGTCGCCTCTCGGATGCAATAAACGAACGTTAGCAATCATTAGCTTGAAATTGTTCACTTTCTTTCCGCACTCAATAGATTTCATTGAACGATCAGAATATTTTCCGTAACCACTTTAAAAAATCACACCGAAAAGTCACCATAACCATAACCTTTTATATGAACTATACACTTCGAAAGGGCAGCGAAATCGAAAAAAAGCATAGAATTCTGTCATCTTGGATTTGCGCGAAATCATAGAATAGATCTACTTTAACTACACTTATGCTGTCATCTCTGTTTACTCCATAGACTTCACTTATCTGCACGGAGAAGGGGAGTAAATGTACAATAACATTTTCATGCAGATACAAGGAACAAACGTATTGATTCCAAAAACTGTCCGCATTTAATTTATCCGTTTTCCACTCTTACCGTTAAGTTCTTGATTAAGTCTTTTCGACCAAATATACCTGTTTCTAAGTAAATCTATTTTTTTCAGCTGAGAGAGACAAGAACAATGTAAAATATCCTGTTATAGTATTCATACATGGTGAGTCGTATGAATGGAATTCTGGAAACCCGTATGATGGCAGTGTTCTAGCTGCCTATGCAAAAGTTGTGGTTGTGACATTCAATTATAGACTTGGAATATTAGGTGAGTTCCCGAAATTCATGGTCAAGTGTTACTTGCAATTTTTATGCATGATGTTTTCGGAAGCAAATACTATTTCTACTGATAATTGGCTAAATGGCAACTCCATTGGCAGACCAGAATTTTGTGAATGGAAATCTGAATTGAATTTGAAGAACTTTGGGAAAGACATATCTCAGATTTCTATTCGCAAAATTCTGGTTTTTCAATGGATTCGCCATTGAGTCAATTATTAACAAACATTTTCATGGATAATTTAGACAGTAACTCCATTCTGAATAATAAATTAGCAAGAGGCCTTATCATATTTTGCATAAGATACTTGGATGATATTCTCGTTGGTTTTCAGGGCTTCAATAGACAATGAAAACAATTTTCAAATTTTATTAACCGTTTACAAGCGAAGATCATATGATCTGCACACTGGAAGAAGAAGAAAATAATTCCATCAATTTTTTAGATTTAATGATTACCAGAGTAAATAATAAGTTCCCCTACAAAATTTTCAGAAAAGGAACGTTCACAGATTGTACGATTCCTATGGATTCATAACACCCTATAACACATAAACTAGCAGCATACAGATCCATGATACATAGAGCATTTTCAGTTCCGCTATATGAAAAAGATTTTAATATTGGGATTGGTATCATTAAACAAATAGCCAAAAATAACAGAATTCCAATCCCATTTGTTATTAAGTTGATCTTGCACTATAAACAAAAACAAATTTGCCATCTTTTATACCCGGTTGAGGAAAAAGTGTTGGTATATCAGTTTGACATGTTATGGGGGGATCTCTTCGGAAATTCAGAGATTTTTTTCTGAATTCAATTTGAAGACGGCCTTTGCTAGTAATAACAACCTGAGAAGGCTATTATTCAATCATAAAACAAGGTCGGATAAACTGAAAAACTCAGGCATTTACAAGATAGTTTGCAAAGAATGCTCATCAGCTTACGTAAGTCAAATAGGTAGAAATTTTCAGACGAGATTAAAAGAACACAGATAACCTAGAAGTTCTCCATATTCGTGATAAGGAAAGAAAAATGGACCTTCTTGAATGTTTGGATACTAATAAACTCAATAAAAACACAGAAATAAACCTACTAAACAGTCAATTAGAGTTCTCCTTTATTGAATTTGTCTTGAACATATGATACCATATTGTAAATAATTGTGTAGTCAATACTTACTCAGTCGGGTAATCGATAATGGTGTAATTACCGAAACCGATCGTACAATAATAAATGAAATAAAAGAGTGAAATTGATTAAATAGACTATTATTACATTTTCCAATTAGATGTTTTTCCACAAGATAAAATCAGCAAACAATTCATTGCTTGAAGCAATCTTTTAACCTCGGAGTAAAAATAAAAAGTTTCAGCCCCTTAACATAGAGCTAGCTCCTCAAATTATAAAGCAAGTGGCCCAAATTGTGCACTTTGTATGTTCACTGACCTTTGATAGCTCACAATTTACTCACAATAGACCTTCACACATTCACACTTACAAATAAGTTACTCAAAAATTGGCAAGCACGCAGTGTTCCTAGCTCGACGGAGAGTCGCAGGAAACCTCCTTGCTATATGTGCTGTCACATCGACCCAGACTTAACTAGTAGCCTCGACCTCTACCTCGAGCGCGACCCACTTGTTATGTTCGTTGTCTCAGGAGTGATATTTGTCAAATTCAAACACTTATTAGATATGATTATGTCACCCAGGTCATTGACAGGGTACAGGCAGAGTGCACGCGAGATTGCAATATCGCGAGTTAACATAGAGCTAGCTCCTCAAATTATAAAGCAAGTGGCCCAAATTGTGCACTTTGTATGTTCACTGACCTTTGATAGCTCACAATTTACTCACAATAGACCTTCACACATCCACACTTACAAATAAGTTACTCAAAAATTGGCAAGCACGCAGTGTTCCTAGCTCGACGGAGAGTCGCAGGAAACCCCCTTGCTATATGTGCTGTCACATCGACCCAGACTTAACTAGTAGCATCGACCTCTACCTCGACCGCGACCCACTTGTTATGTTCGTTGTCTCAGGAGTGATATTTGTCAAATTCAAACACTCATTAGATATGATTATGTCACCCAGGTCATTGATAGGGTACAGGCAGAGTGCACGCGAGATTGCGATATCGCGAGTTAACATAGAGCTAGCTCCTCAAATTATAGAGCAAGTGGCCCAAATTGTGCACTTTGTATGTTCACTGACTTTTGATAGCTCACAATTTACTCACAATAGACCTTCACACATTCACACCTTACAAATGAGTTACACAAAAATTGGCAAGCATGCAGTGTTCCTAGCTCGACGGAGAGTCGCAGGAAACCTCCTTGCTATATGTGCTGTCACATCGACCCAGACTAGTAGCATCGAACTCTACCTCGACCGCGACCCACTTGTTATGTTCGTTGTCTCAGGAGTGATATTTGTCAAATTCAAATACTTATTAGATATGAGTATCTCACCCAGGTCATTGACAGGGTACAGGCAGAGTGCACGCGAGATTGCGATATCGCGAGTTGGCTTCCCGCTTAGTGCTAAAACTTAAGTATTCAGAGGCAAATAAATATAGTTGTTCTCTGATATATCCTTGCTGATTAGCAATCGGATTAATTCATCAGCAAAACTACCACCTCTCGTTTGATGTTTCCAAGAATTGTCGAACACAGTGTCCCGAAATCGAGAAGTCGACCCGCGGTACCGCAATCTTACTTGCACTTTGGGTGAAGCGTTTATACAATAGCTGAAGTTACAGTTTCGAAACGATCTCAAAGTATTATCATGAAGATCTTCGGGAGAAATTCATCTGTTAACAAACCCACTTCTAAAAATTTATTGAAAAAGCACGAGCTCTTCAGAGATCATGAAGACAATATATGATGAGGAAATTATGAAAGTATGTTCAAATTCATAAGATACATTTTTTAAGATGACTACTCTTGAGGATTCTTCAGAGAGGAATGCCCATTTTCCAAACTGATCCTAACAATGAACAGATAAGAGGAAATATAAAGGAAACTTAACTGAAGATTCCAAGGTATACATACCTGCTTCCAATTGAAAAAACATGGAAATAAGAAAGAAATACTTTTCCTCGTGAATCCATTCCTCCTCCTTCTGTTTCGATTTTTCTGATATCCTTCATATTTTTCCATCCCAACCTTTGAGATTTTCGGAGAAACCAATCTTTGTTTAAAATTTTCTGAGTACATGATTTTCCACTTCTTTATTGATTTTCATTATTTCTCATATTCTGTATCTATATAGATTATATTTCATTGATAAATTTCAACTTGAGAAATTCAAGTTTTCATTGAAAAAAATCTGAAAAGATGAAGGAGGGTACCTTCCCCGAAGTTTTACTCGCGTAGAGCCTGATTATTAAATATTGCCTCGCGAAATTATACATCGTCGTCTGTATTCACGGAGTACCTACAGAATGTCAATACGCATCCTGGCTGGAGTAATCGATTTGGCTGACAGATCGATCTCGATGTAGGTGAACATTTCAATTCCTTTTATATCCGCAAATATCAACATCGAAAAGTATTGGAGAATCCCCCAAATTCATCTCATAAATCAGCAAAAAAGGTCCAAATTGTATGCACTCCTAAATTTTGAATACTAAGGCTTCATTAATTTTCTCCGATGATACATAGAATTCGAATGGCGAGCACCAGACGTTTCTCGAGGAATTTTCAATTGAGGCGGCAGATCGTAAGCCATGAAATATTTCTACTCCAACTCGGTTGGTGCAGAATTTGAAAACTGTATTCGTATTATTGGATTATAAGGAATTCGCTAAAACATCTTTCCGGCGCCGCTACGAAGTGCTTTCGGAGTGCGCTTTCCGTTAAAAATTCTATTCCGATAAATTTAATAACAAGCTCAGCTCGAGAGGTACTTTAGAGGAGCGAGGTGCGAGTTAGTTAGTTAGTTAGTGAAGAGCTATTTGGAGGTGTGCTGGTCTATTTAATTGATGCAAGTTATTTACTGAGCATTGATAAGAAAACTAACGAATTGATTATTTTGATTTCAAATTGTGCCAGGAATAGGTCGAAAAAGAAACAAACGTCCATTATGCATCCAAATTTATTGTTTTGTCGATGAA
Source organism: Myrrha octodecimguttata (assembly GCA_958510865.1). Classification (NCBI taxonomy): domain Eukaryota; kingdom Metazoa; phylum Arthropoda; class Insecta; order Coleoptera; family Coccinellidae; genus Myrrha; species Myrrha octodecimguttata. The sequence goes on from OY294057.1 coordinate 41,064,376, forward strand.
TGAGGCCTCCAATGACTCTTGAAATCATTAAAAATATTATTACTTTCCGTTTCGTCCACGATTACTGGATCTGATAATATCTATCAGGCAAGTGGACAACTTTATTTTAAGTTATTACTGATTATAAGACGCTCATATTTCCTTTGTAATTCATGCTTACCTGTATTGCAGAATGCATAATCCTGTCCAGAATTGAAAAAGATGTATCCAATGAAAAAACCGTTGTTTTCAATAAAAAAATACATTTTTCATTGTTTTAAGTGACCAATATTGTGCGTCTCTCACATCACAGTTACTGAATTCCCAAATGAATGACTTTTGGGAGGAAGGGATACCTTGGTTTGAAGGTGATTTGATGATCCCTTCAAAACTGCCATTACACTTCACTTTTTCTGGGCTCTTTCTGTGAGTTTTTCTTCAATTAATCATTCAGAAGAAGGGCAGAAAATAACTGTACAATGTATTAACAAATTCAGTAATATCGTGGCAATAATTTTCATCATTACATTCGGAAGTTTTACATTTTTTCACTCTTGGGATTTACTGGTATTCTAAGAAATGCTAGTTTCGGATCAGCAGTTAAAAATTGCCTTACATTTCATGTTTCATTACAACGATTGCTTCAATGACTATTCAAGTTTTTTTTATTCTTCTAGAGTACTAACAAAAAGATGAAGTGTAGGGCTTTTCTGAAATGGAAATAGATTCAACTTTGAAACGGGGTGTCTCTCCACCCGCCATGTCATTCAAGATTCACATGGTTGATTTTAATTGAATTCCATGAATTGAGAATATGAGAACGAATCTTTCATAGTCACAAATTTCCGATGAAATCTAAGCTGATTTCCTTCTGAATAAAAAATTATCACGACATTTCGAACTTCCAGACCTATATATATCAGAGAGCGAACGAACACAAAGTGCGTACATGGGAAAACTCGCAATATATAAATTTTCCTCAGCGGAAATCAACCCTGGAGCCCCTTGAAAAATGCATTTGTGGCCACACGAGAGAAATTGTGGAAATTCCAAGCAAGGCGCCATGAAAAGATGAGATGTAGTGGAGGGTCGGAGTCCATAAAAGTGACAGCCCGTTGGTAAATCTCTCCACAATGTATTTACAATTTCCATTATTCCTCATTCACTGAGGGAGAAATATGTAGCTCTGACGGATTGAAAGACAGCAAAAGTTTGTGGAAAATCGTTGACAGCGAGAGTAAAAGAAGGTTTCTGACATGAAGTAGTGTAAAATTCTCCAACTAAGTTGTCTGGGATATTCCGTCCTTTGTGAAATGTCTAGTGGCAATATCAAATTTTACGAAGTGGAAAATACGGAAGTTTGAATGGATTCGTGCATCTGAATTGGATGTTTCTCTTTGTATTGTGGAATTTTGAAGGAATGTGCAGGAATATGTATAATAGTAAAGTCGAAAGTTATTGATTATTGGAAGAATGTTGTTGTGAGCTTAAGGGAGAATTCATGTGAGATTGAACAAATCTCTGTACTATACTCTATCGGAATTGAAATGCTTTCCCAAAAACTGACTTCATTTCCTGATTGAAATATTATGACAAGAAGTGCATGGCAATTCTATCTGATATTCATGAACCTCTTACTAGACTATCTTGAAAGATTCATGATTTAACCCACAGTTGATTCTCAGTTCACAGTTATTCAATAAAAATAGGATTCGTCAAAATAAACATTCCTAGGAAAATTCACGTATCTCGAAGTAGAATAACTTCGTGACAGTGGAAAAAAGCACCAAAAAACCGAGAATCATGAGATTTCTGTTTTCATGCTTGTTCGTCTCACGGATAACACTCAAAAATTATAATAAATATTGTTTGTTGAAATTTCGGAGCATTCGAAATTCAGTAGAAAGAATCCAGATGCTTGCGCAATATCAACCTCCGAACCTAGACTACTTTTGTCCTTGAAAGAAAATTTCTGCTCGAAAGTCCCAAATAGCAGAAAAATGATAGCACTTTTACGCTTCACATTTCCATAAAAATATGAAAATGTACAGTGTAACGAAATGTATCAATGAAACTCAAATGAGAATTATATGTTTTGTTCGTTCCTCAAAGCTACAACATTTTTAATATGCGCATGACTTTCTACTTGTTGAACATCTGAATAGTGAGATTGCGATATCAATATATTACTAATGGGCACCTTTTATTCACCCTTGTATTCTTTACTATACAAAAATTCTAGTTGCAATTGCAAATAGTAATAAACTTTATTGAACAAATGTTTCAAAGGGCAAACGACCTAGGTCTTCCTGCCTAGTACCTTGCCCAAAAAATAACAGGTAATTTTTGAAGTAACTATTTATTATTTTTTCCAGGTTTTCTCAAACTAGATCGTGACGATGGTTTCAGCTCTAACTTTGGCCTCGTGGATCAAATTGCTGCGCTGGTATGGGTCAGAGATAACATAGAAGTCTTCGGTGGGGATCGAGGAAATGTTACCTTACTAGGTCATGGCACTGGAGCAGTTTGTGCCAACCTTTTGATGATGAGTCCAATGATAAGACCTGGAAACAATCGTATGTATAAAATAATAATCAGGTTAGATTGTGATATTGAGAAATTTTAGTTCATCTTATCCAATGCCCTGAATAAATGATAATAGTAATAATAGTATTATGATAATAATAATAATAATAATAATAATAATAATAATAATAATAATACTTATAATAATAATAATAATAATAATAATAATAATACTAATAATAATAATAATAATAAAAATAATAATAAACTAGCCTGCACACTGAAAGAAAAAAGGAATCTCGAAGAAGTTTTAATAGTACCCATAATAATATCCACCACCGGCCTCGTGCCCATCTTCTTGAAAGAATCACTTTCCAAATTGAACTTAGATAGGAACATCATAAACTTTCTTCAACACAGCGTCATCCTGTCAACGTGAAACATCACCAGCAAGTTCCTGAACCATGTCTGAAAATCTTTCAGTTAATTCATACCAAATCATAGAGTATTCGACAACATTTGAGTGATCTACTCCCGAAATACTGAAATTACAATTTCATGGATCCAAAGATAATAATAATAATTATAATAATAATAATGTCTTCATTTCTAAAGAATGTAAACCTCTCAAGGAAAAGTTCACCTGAAGGTGCTCTACCACACAACCCTTGTTAAGAACACATTTTTTCGAATATTTATAATGATAATAACAATAACAGGTCTTCATTTCAAATCACATCCACCATACAGTTAATGAAAATAAAATGAAATAGTGTCACAAAGGAATACAGAATGCCTACAATCGAGAAAATTATACAATACAATTTTCAAAACTGTAAGGCTCTAAATTAACTAGATATTTATATGATTGTTTTTTGGAAGCTTTTATATCTTGCAATATGGCAATAGATCTAGGTACTGAGTTATAAATTTATAAACATCTATACTCTGCTTGTTTTTGGCTTATTGTTAAATTATACTTGGGGTATACGAAGTTATTATTTCTAGTTTCATAGTACGTTTTCTTGTTCTGATATTTTTCTAATAGTTTTTCATTCTCATTAACGAAAATTGCACATTCTGTATGTGAACCGCATATATTGTCAGTAATCCCATGCTTTTGAATACACCTCCGCAGGATTCATTGTACATCATTTTTCTAAGAATTCTTATTGCTTTTTTTTGTAACACAAATAGAGGTTGTATATTCCAGATCCATAAAATATTATGCTAAATCTCAGTTTGGCTTCTATTGTTGCATGATACACTGTTTTCAAGTTACGTTGACTAACATATCTCGATATAATTATGAAGCCATATATAGCTGTTCTGATTTGTTCACAGAGATTTGATATGTGTTCCTTCCAGTCAAGTCTTTTATCTATTCGAACGCCCAAAAACTTGGCAGATCCCAACAACGAATATTTTTCCTGGTTCAAAGTAATTGTTATATCTTCTTCGTATGGTGAATTTCGAAGTAAATAATATTACCTTGGTTTTCTTTTTATTTAAAAGAAGATTGTTGCTTTTGAACCATTCATCAGTCTCTTCAATCATACTTTCACATATTCCCTTCCCTACAACAAGTAGGTTGGTGTCATCCGCGTAATTTATTGTAGTCACCCTATTAGTTCTTGAATTAGCCCTCACATTATAGCCATTCAAATATATTATGAAGAATATCGGTCCAGCTGTACTTCCTTGTAGTATACCCAAATGCAGTTCTTCCATACTTGACCTTTTCACTTCTTCTTCTATTTCCATTTCCACCATTTGCTTCCTTAATGTGAAATATGACTTCACCCATTCTAATGCTGGTCCTCTGATCCCATATCTATCCAGCTTCTTCAACAATTTTTTTTTGCTATCCAAACAATCGTATGCTTTGGTCAGATCTAGAAACATTTCCACAGCCAATACTCCATTCTCGAAAGCTTCAACGATATTGTTAATAAAATGGTAGACTGCTGTTTTTATAGATTTTCCCTTTAAGTAACCATGCTGATTGTCTCTCAAAATTTCATTTTCTATCAGAAATTCCATTGTTTGTTCACAATATGCCATTTCAAAGCTCTAAGAGAAGCTTGGCAGTATACTTATAGGTCTATAATTGCTATAGTCATTAATATCACCTTTTTTAGGTATGGGTTTAACTACTCCTTTTTTCAATTCATCTGGAAAAATTCCATATTTAAGTGCGTTGTTGACGATATGATTTAAGGATGCAGATATTCCTTTTGCTGATTGTTTGATAATGTAATTTGAAATTTCATCATATCCACTGGAGTGTTTATTTTTCAGTGATCTTATTATTTCCTCAATTCCTGTTTGGGTGATTCTTTTCAACAGCATTGATTTATTCAACTGCTCATATTGTTCCCCATTATCCTCCCTCACAATCTTTTTGTTAATTCTGTTCCTATATGGATGAAAAAGTTATTAATTTCATTCGCAATTTTTGTTGGATCGTCTGCTATTACCGTTTTCCGTTGTTGTTTCGAATTCTTCAAAAAGTTCATTAAAGTCCAAACGGCTTTTCTTTTATTATCGGAGTTTTCAATCAGTTTCTCATATTCCTACTATTTGTGTTCTGTTAGTACCTTGTCATAATGCATTTTATATAATGAATAAAAAAATAAACATATATGTAAATCAGAAACATGGGTATATTAAAGAATGGTTGAAAAGCTTATTTTTCCTTTATATTTTTCTCCGAATTTCGGTTTAGGTCATCCTCCTTGATCGGTAGTCTAGGTTTTGCGGATGAGGTGGAGCATTCATTCTCATCATTTTGGACCGATTTCCAACATATATTCAATGTTGTTTTCCCCAAGAAAAGTATTTTGTTCGTGAATGTTGTCGATATCAGTTTTATGCATACCCTGGTCCACTCCTCCAGGTAATGAAGAACCTGGATAACATTCGATGCTGATGTGGAGTTGCTCCTTCTAAGGCTAATAAGATCGAATATACTAACAAGGCAATCAAATGTTACGTCCGTAATGAAAGAATTCTGCAATTTTCTTACTTAAAGCATGAATCTTTCAATCGGTCCGAAATGTTGTGGGGGATCATCCGAGACCTTGTCATACACTGGTATACTTCTGTCGGATGTAGCATGTGCTTTTGGCCATTATTTTACCACCAACATACCTTCAGCTATAAAATTCCCTTTTCCCTCCGCATCTGCTTATACTACTGGACCTTTTGTATCTCATAATATTTACTTTCTACTCGAGCTACCTGAAGGAGTTCTGTTGATTTTGAAGTGCTTGCCTAACAACAGTCGTACAGTCCTTGTTGAAGTGCTGATTTGTCTGCTTGAAGATAATGTCCTGATGGCTTATATCTTTAGCGATCATATTTGTGTCTGAGGGTTGACTTCCTATCTACTCGAAAAGTAATGTTGCCTTCACAGTATTCAAAAAAGGGCTATGTAGAACAGAAAGTGCTGATTACGTTTCAATTCCTAACTTGAGCGTGTTTGCCAAGCTTTTTGAGAGGATAATGTCCAATAGGATAGTGAAATGCTGTGGGACAAAAAACATCTTTTACCAGTCTAAATATGGTTTCACACAACGCAAAACTACTATAGGTATCGTGAACTTTGTTCAGGAACCTGAGTAAGCTTGAGTCGGGAAGAGATGTTGCGGAAATATTTCTAGATAGTGCGAAGGAATTTGACTTCATTAACCGAGTGAATCTATCCAATAAATCTATGCTATTGAAATACGAGGTGTAATGCATGACGGGTTGTTGTCCCTCCTGACGAATTGGGAGTTGACTGTCCCAGTTGATGATTGTCTTCCTGATGTTTTCGACTTGTTGTTAGGTACCCCGTTGGGGGGGAACCTTGAGTACTGTGTTGCAGTTGCTTTTCATCAACGATCTGTCTGATTTGGTTGCGGATATTCGTTGTTTCTGCTCGGAATTTGAATATTCTGCGGTAAGAGGTTAAGACGATTTTGGGGCAGTCCAAGTCATGTTCTGATGCTACTAGATTGATAGTCAATTCTGATAAAACTGTTCTTTGGAATTTGTGCGAAATAGGGAAAAATCTGTCAGACGTTATGGTTAGTTTTGACGAAACCTGTTTGTGGTTTGGAAATGAGGCTTGTTTTCTTGGTATGCCTATAAATCAAGATATGTGTTTTCAGATCAATTTTGATAACTTCACGAAAAAGATGCACAAGTCCCATTACATGATTTCTAAGCTGATATCCTCCCTTCCAAGGGAGTGCCTGATAGCTGTATATGATGCTCATGTATATCAGTTACGGAATATGTGTCTGGGGTATGTTACCCAGTTATAAGCGAATTCTTCTTTTGCAGAAGCGGATAGTCGAGTTAATTCACAACATTTCCTTCACAGACTCTTGATGTAGACCAACATTGCAATTGGCTGTTATACTTTCATTTCCTGCAGCTCATGTCTTGAAAATTTCGTGTCACGTATTTTCAAATCGTGGACAGTATGCTCACCATTCTGAGGTTCACCAGTACCATACCAGAGCTCAACATAACTTGTGCGGTTCGAGAGCTTGTATAAAATATCAAATATCGGCTGTGCGAAACATTCGGTTTTGAAGATTCTGCGATTCTGTTTGTTTGTTTTATTTTGTGTGATCTTGATTGATTGACTATTTGATGTTTTGTCTATTCACTAATTTATATTTTATGTATTTTAAAGAGTCCTTTGAACCATTTTATTGGTGGGACATACAAATTGTGATGATCATAAAACAAACTAATTTTTTTCGAATAGTGTACATGAACCCACAATAGTCCTCAATAGTCTCATTCCCTGACAAGAAACCAAATGTGACACCATCTGACGAACATTCCTCCTTAACTGAAAATCGGCACACCCTCACCGCAGAATAGAATACACGTCTATTCTGTGCCCTCATCAGACCAGACCTTGCCCAACTACCCCCAAAATGGAACATAAAATCCCTCGTTGGCAAGCGGTCCTGAAGACGTCACGCTCTCGCGATCCAGAGTGCTGTTGTCCGCTCAGGAAACGAACTTTCAACTTTAGCCGTAAAATTAACGTGGCATTTGCATTTGTATTGTTTCTCACGACGGAACAAAGTGAATGAGGGGCCTTGGTTGGAAGATCTCGAATGTGTACTTTGCCGCAAGGTTACTACTCTCAATCCGGACTACGAGAAAGCCTTATGACTCTTTATGTGGATTAAAATGAAGGCAAATTGCCGACGATTTTTTTCCTTGATAAGAAGTGAATTGATCGGTCTCTTTCGCTCATTCACGTAGTATATTCGAATAATAAGGACTCCTCATAGGTCTCAATTATTTCCTATGAGAATTTTGAGAGCTGCACTACTCACAATATACATGATAGCATCATAGAAATTTCCTAACTGCGCACTTAGCATATACACAACAAGATTTTGATACACTATATAAATAAAATTATTTTATCTCTAAAAAATTCTTATACAAGGTGACTTATAAGAAACAGAAGATACATGAGGTTTTCCAAACGCCAAACATGTTTTCTATTCATTTGTTAGGAACATACACGCTTATGCATCAGCGGAAAACTACTTTGTTTATAACTTTATCTCATTAATCATCCATGTTCATGATTAATTACCACTGTCACTCGAAATTCTAGTTCTGATGCTTCAATATATTTGTTGAGAAATTCGAACTTTTCAACTATGAATTATCATAAACGGCAGAACATTTGATGAGTCTATCGCGGTGATTCATAAATAATGACTTTTTCACAAGAATGAAAACATATCTCTGATAACATTCGCAAATCAGAAACCATAACCTGTTGTTGTAAGGTCGGCGCGATAAGCTCGTCAAATTTTCAGTAAATCTTACTACTTAAAAAACTTGTTCCATGCTGGACAAATTATGTTGAATTATTCGAATGTTAGATTTTCAACCCATTTGCTGAGCGGTGAAGACTTAGAAACAGGAGAGGGGGGCAAAAAAGCTAAGGTTAGAAAATCCGAAATTAGAATTTTTCAAGTGTCCTGCATGATTAAACTCTTTTTGCGGTGTGATCAAGGTAAATTTTGATGACCTGATTGAACTGATCATTCAATAGCAAGTGTCCTGCAAGATTAAGAAGTTGATTTAAATGACAATCAGCCACCCTTACACTTCTGGCTTAGAAAATTACAAGCGCGAACCGTTATTTCAAATTCACATTTTTTCATCTTGGTGTTCAGTTCGGAAGTGTTATTCTATCCTTCAATTCCTGCTACAAGAATAGTACCTGCCAGCTATTTAGAATAACCCTTTCTCTCACAGCATCAGGAGTTATTAAATACCTATTTCACATACCTCATGAGCAAACTACATGAAACTCAAAAAACGAAGATGAATTCCGGGAGAATCGAAAATAGTGAGCAGGAGGTGACCAGACAGTGTGCTGTAGCTCATTTGTATTCGGCACCAAACATTACTGTGGTATTGGCTTGATTCGAGAACGGACGTCCTTGGATTCCGTTTCCAACTCATCAGTATCCACAATGCTGTGGACTGGTGATCAGCGTGATCTTCAAATTCTTTCCAACAGATCACAGTCCTCATATTTCAATCATGCGAACTTATGGAACATAAATCGGCCTTTGAAACGTCACTATTGCTTGACTAAATCGAATTGCTTACTGTGCTTTCTATACAACAAACTCATTCCTTTCAATCTTCGACCAACTGAAAATATTGATATAGTTCGTTTCAGTTTGGTAAGGTGCTTACATTCCACTGTGACCCGAAAGTCTCTTGTGGTCAGAGCTTTTTTCGCAACTCTGCTACCTACAGCTCACCCATTGAATTCGAGGATAACCCGATATTTAATTGACTGAAAATAAACTCAAAGGATCTTCGCAAATATTTTTCGACCACTCCACAGGTTCCTAACTTCTCTGCTATGAAATACCGTCACGCCAAATAACCAAGCTCTAAATGTTCGGAGAAGCAGCCAGTGGCCCTTTGTTCTTGGATCAAACGAGGGTGGCGTGATTATGGTGTTTACTTATAAATTATAATTGGTCACGCAAGTGTGTTGGGCGGAGGTTGTGCCAAGTTCTGTACGTAATAATTATTTATCAGATGAATTTGCGTTCGGTCTGCCAGAGCCTGCAGATAACTACAAGCTCTTTTGTATCGAACGCGGGTAGGCAATTAGTGTCGACCCTTTGCGTGCTCTATAAAGTGCGTATTCTGTTTGGGCGTATTGGAGAGGCATCAAGTTGTACAAGGAAACGTGAGATTAACAGTAAATTAATGGGATACTGATGAACATGTGATTTTGAATGATGTTCAGAAGGTTACAAATGTTGCGGCTGTTGAACAAGTTATTCGCAATAAGTATCGAATTCAATGAAAAATGAACTCAGTGACATTAAAAGTGTTACATTTAGAACAGCAACATCAAGAATTTTCAATTATTTCTATGAACAGAATAAGCATTACTAAAGCATATAAACGATATCAACGTTTTAAGTTGCATAGCCAGAGTTTTGTTTGCTCATTCAGAGCCAGATCTAGAATTTCAGCGCCCGTGGCAAGTTATCGAAATGCGCCGTTTTCAAAGTTTTTGTTCAATGACTACATACTTTTCATGAATGATAGTATTCATTCTATTCCTAAGATATTTTACTATTATTATATTGTTTTGAGAACGAGCATTAGATCCTCAGGTATATCAAAAAATATGTGTATAGAAATTACTATAATCTCCCATGTATCTTATAAGGTAGTGAAGAGAACTCACAAACGTATTAATATACGATAATGAGGGTTTGAAGAAAACAAAAAGGAAGCGAATAGAATAATTTATTCTCAAAATAATAAATAAGCATTCAAAGCTTCAAAAAAACAATAAATGAAAGTGTAAATGAAAAACTGAAATACATTGGAGAACACACATGCCAACAAAGGTCATCACGAACATTTTAATATTACTTTTAGTAATACGCCATGATGTAGGGTCATTAAAATCGACTGGTTCAGGTTTAACCTCAGTAAGTCCTGATTCCTCGTCAAAAGAATTTTCCTTGTCCGAATTATCTGAAATGGAATAATTTCTTACAAAAGGCTCGGTACTTGAAAAATAAGAAGGAAATTCCGCTACATGATGGGCTTCCCTTGTGGAACCACTTTTTTTCGACACAATACCCGCATCGTTTTTAAAGTAACTTGAGATATTACTAGTATTTTTTTTAGGTCTAATAATTTTTTATCCCTGATCTTCAGAGATTGCGATCCTGATAGTTTCTTGGGCGGCATTTCAGTTGGTTATATCAACCTAAAATTATATAAGATTCTGAAAATGCATGGACGTCGAATCACAATGTTTTGAGCGCACGTTTATATTCATATCTGAATTGTCTCAATGCTCGACAAATGTCAGGAGGACAGAAAAAGGTTTCATGTTTCAGTGAAACTCAAGAACCATACTATTCATTTGACCGACATTTGATCCTCTTCCTGTAGTACCCATAGCTAAGAAGCTGATTGATAAAATACCAGAGATACGATAAATTTATCTAATTATTCTCAACTTTTTGATTTTTTTTCTAACTTCTTCTTATACATATGAAAACTCGTGTGATTATGGTACAACGCAATTTTAATCGAATCGGTATAATTTGGGATCTCGCAAATAAAATTCGATCGATAATATCGCCGACATATTCCCAACCCAAACATAACCTTATAAATTTTGCAGTCTCTAAGTTATATCTTTCGAAAATGATTGACTCTCGTGTGCACGGACAGAATATAATTTGACCGAACCCACAAAAATCCTCAATTCAAAATCGAATTATTCAAAAATACCTGATTGAAATTTTTAAACTTTTTCCAGCACGAATAATTTCCCGGCCCGCTTGCACGATCACGTTATTTGCGGCATTGCACATAATATAAAATATAATGATAGGTTCGTGGTTCCTATTTTTCTTATTGATCCATCAACTGCGCCTCTGCATGGAAGTACCCCACATGCGAGAAAAAAAGTAGTATTAATAAGACTGGGGTGATTTCATCAAGACTATCGGTCGTAAACGTCTTTGAAATACATTACCCTTATCAAAGCCGGTATGATGAACGATTCGGCGAATAATGTGGAGGGTCTGAATCTCTTTGTCATACCGTCAGGAAACCGACCCTCGACAGAGCGCTACCGCCGCTAGCTCGAACCATTAAACTCCCTCTGAATTAGCCGCTAATTGAGGTCTTCAGTGTTCGAATAACAAACATCTGGACGCGATCGGGAATCGTAGGACGACCGACAAGTGTGAATTTATCATCTGTTAATTTATTGGTAACTTCTTATCGCCGCATATTGTAAAACAGGTGCATGCACTACAGCACCATTTTAAAATATGAATGGACTCTGAAGTGAAAAAACATCATTTCAAGAAAAAAAATCATTATTTTGCGCCCCTAGTTGGTTGGCGCCCGTGGCAAATGCTGCCCTCGCCACGCCCTAGATCCGGCTCTGTGCTCATTCTGTTTGTGAAGAAAGTGTTTCGAGAAACCTTAATAGCACATCTATAATTGCATGAATATTTCCCGGCAGTCTACTTGTGTCAAGCCATAGTTGAGAGTAACAAAATACGTCGAACTTGAAGAAGTTAAAATCATGATGGTTACCTTTCTAGAAATTAGTCTTCGTGTCGATTGAACTGCGATGTAATGCGCGTGTGTCGTGTATACACAAATGAAGGTAGAGGAGCACGAAGGAGACCAACTGATCAACAGAGGCATATCGCAAAACATCAATTTAAGATAGCCGCTTCAAGTTACTGACTCTTTGTTTAGATACTATGCGGCAAGAAGCATAGAATATATCAGGTGTCCTAGAATTGTGTCAAATATTTTACTACTTGGCTTTGTAAACGATGATGGCGTTAATGTCGCTTTGTCAAGTCCATACAATCAATTCCGCTGAATAAAAACGGATTGAGCTATAATAATCTATCAGATCTGATGGAATTATTTCCCAAAATATGACTTGGATATTTGGAATGATGGAATATTACTTATAAGAGGAGGATGGCCAACGTGGAACATCTACTCATAATAATATAAAAAATTTATAGGGGAATAAGAAGCAATATGGATTTATTGTGAGAAAGCTCTAATAGATACGAGAAGTCATCTCGAAGCCAAAATGAAGGTGAAGACGGAACGGGGGGGGGATTGATTTATTACTCATGGATTCCATTGGATAGTTTGGCTTTCATTAAATTATGGTTTATTAAATTTGTATGTATACCTGATTATGAATATTCGATTCAAAAGTTATGGCTTTGACATATTTCGAGGAAATTTTTTTGTTGATTGTTATTGAAATTTGAATTATTTATTTTGCTGCTTATGTTCGTACGAATTTCAAACCCGACAAATTAATCGTAGTATCTATCGTTCAAAATGTTTACTTTAATATTGAAATAATAATTAGTTTTTAATTCAAACATATCATGTTCAAGACTTGTAAATTCAGAGACTCGAAGGGAACCTTTATATAGTTTCGCCATTCTGACTGTGGGGAATGAATAATCGTAACTTAAGTTTCTCAAAATTTTTTGAAATTCCTGAAAATAATGTATGGTTCCACATCAAAGGAAAAAGCTTCGATTTTACTAGTTTCGATAGGAAATGTCTTTTACTGTCGGCAACTACTGAGAAGCGATACGATAGAAATTCGAACACTTCCAAGCTAGTAGTTTTTCGACGTGCCTGTTATTCTAATTTATTTTGCTTACTTTTAGAGCCCATTTTCAAGCTTTCGTGTCGTTTTCGGAGTTGAAATTTTGATGAGACGAAGTATTTGTAAAATTCATTATTTGATTCATTTCTTTCCTATTAAAACTTCCGATTGTATCGATTCGAAATAGCACCCTCCTGAAATGAATATTGTTCTCTGCCTCAACTCAATGTGATTCATGGCCAAAAAAGGAAGGATCATCTCCCGCTTTAAACTTTCATTTTTTTCCAAAGCCAAATGAAAGTAGAATTTATTTGGAAGAAGCATTTGGCAGGCAATATTTTCCATTTGTATAAAGATAGTTTCGGTTGAACAAGCTGTGAAGTTTTTCATTTTGCTCGTATCTTGATATGCTGTGATATAAAATAAAATCATTTATATATTTATCTACTTTTTTTTTTTGAAGAACGATGCAAAAGAACTAAAGCAGAAATGCTGTCTCCATTTAATTGGTTTACTCGTTTGTGAACAGAGAGAACATATGTCATATCATTCGGACTGATTCTAGATTCACCTTAAAATACGGCCTACTGTAAGCACCTCTTCACACTGACTGAGAGTCCTTGAAATTAATTTTTGAGGTGCCTTTATCCTCAGAAATTCTTCTAAACTGGGATTTTGGTTCATTTGGATCCACCAAGAAACAGACACCAGAATAACGTCTAAATAATCCTCCAGGAACGATCTAAAGCACGATTTATATCGTGATCCAAACGAAACGTTACTTGAACATTATTGAAAATGTGTTGGATATGATGGGGAGAGGACTGTCCAGTTTGTATAAACCTGCTAAGACTGTTGCGCAGTTAATTCCATGAATACTAGTTACTTGAAACGACATCTTCCATTTCCAATATGTCCGAAAATAAACATTGGATTCGGTGCAATCGGATCATATCCGTTCTTATCGTGATATGGAGGAAACAGCCCCATAAAATCGAATAGCAATCAAGATTTACATATTCTCAACACCATTATCTCCGAAAATAAATATCGGAACCAGCTCAAATTTGGTACAGTTCAGTCAAATACTGACTACAGGATCTGTACGGGATTTGATCGAAAACTGATGGAAGATATGAGACAATGTGTTTTGTATTATTTTTTGTGCTACCTTCATTATCAATCATGATAATACCAGTTGATATAAGTTTCAATTTTGTCATTCAAGACGTAGTTCCATCATGGTCAATGAATTTATAGAAATATGTTATATTATGAAATCACTGAAAAATCTTTATTATTTAATGATTGTATTGAAAGATTTTCTCAAGTATATCCGTCTGCATTTATTTTCATAGATTTCGGTTTTACTGTGGTTATATTAACTTACTCTAACATATAATAATAGCGTGTGGTACTTCAGACTTTCACACAGTCAAATCTGACTTTCAAATTCCAAAGTCATCTCGAATTCCATTTGAATTTCAGTTGGTAATGCCCATTGTTGATGCAAATTCATTGACCACAGCCGTCCCATCCAAACACTCAAATAACCCAATCTGCATTTGTCCGAATTTAGCGATAAATGTAAACTCAGCACCCTTTCCCATAGTATTCGAAATCTGCATCACTGGCCACCTCGAACATACCGACATTTATTCATGAGTCTCCCTCTATATGCACCTATAATTTGGTCCTGTTCTAAACTTCCTCTTATAATTTCAGCGCTGTGTCATAGAGCGATCCTGATGGGAGGAACGGCCCTAGCCGATTGGGCATTAGCCAGCAATCCACGGGATGTCACAGATCAAGTGGCTCGCGCCCTGGAATGCGAAGTTGGCGACAGGGTTTGTCTCAGAGGAAAACGACTGGACGAAATTATGGGGGCCCACGTCTTTGCAAGGCCCTATTCCACGCGCTTCGGTCCCATAGTCGACTCGAGCGTGGTCCCTAATGACCCCCTGAAGTCGATGACGAATTTGAGTAGGTATGGAGTTGAATAATGGATAAGGACGATTGTGTTAGCCAGTTTGCTTTAGGGGGATGTAGATGCGAAAACTTCAGGTCGGTTGGGGACCGAAAAGATTCTATTGAATATTATTCGGATTGTTTTTTGGTTATATCGCTGAGGAATTTATTGTTCTCTTCCTAACTTCTATGCTGCTATAATTCGCATTTCCATTCCCTGAAATAACTATCGCATCTCAATTCAATTGAAATATTTATGGCCAATATATTATATTTTTTTCATTTCCATATACACGGTGTTTCTGAATTGATGCGAAAGATTTCAATAGGTAATTCTTCAGCAAAAATTAAGGTGGATCTTTCATATAACTTTTCGTCAACCCCCTTTTGCCTCCAAGTTAGAGCACTTCAAAATTAGGTGAAAAAATATTTTTATTTAATATATCCACTTTGGGGAATTTCAATAGAATAAAATTCGGCAGATAACTGGTGTTAATAAAATGGCAGTTTCAACGTGTTTTTGTTACCCTGAAATGTAATCTCAAAGGACTGAAAAAAACAACCCCTACAATATTTTGCTTCAAAACATTTCAATGCACCTATGTTTTTCTATTTAACATTTTTTTTTTTAGAAGACAGAGACAATCTGCAACTTTTTTATGTCATGACTTCATATTATAGAGTTGTTATTTTGATCACAAAAAAATAAAATACTGCTCAGACTCTCTTCCCATAAATTCACATTATTTTGGTGGAGGGGCGCCATTTTGAACATTTATTACAATCTTTGTAATGGAAATTTTGTCTACGTTATTGTTATTTTTTGTAATTTGTTAATTGTTATTATTTGTACAATTATTGTTCAATCCGTTCTAATTTACAATACTCTTCAACTGAATAAAGAAATGTTATTCTTTCAATAATGTTTTATCAAGTTGGGAACAATGTTTGAAGTCATTATGAAACTGTCTAGAAACTGAAGGAAATCAGGACAATAGAACTATTTGTCATATGACTTTTTTTTTCAATAAGTGATAACCTCTCTCTGAATTTATGGGAAAAGAGTCTGAGCAGTATTTTATTTTTTGCGATCAAACTAACAGCTTTATGAAGAAAAGTCAAGACATAAAAAAGTTGCAGATTATTTCTGTCTTTTCGATTTAATTTTTTCAATAGGAAACTACAGGCGCATCAAAAAGTTCTGATGCAAAATATTATAGGGTTTGTTTTTTTAAGCCCCTTGTGATTACATTTTAGGGTAACAAAAACACTCAAAAATTGCCATTCTATTGGAATTAGTTATCTGCCAAATTTCATTCTTCTAAATTCCTCCAAAGTGGATATATTAAATCAAAACATTTTTATTTGCCAAATTTTAAAGGGCTTTAATTTTGGTGTTGATCAAAAAGTTACATGAAAGACACCGTTTAATTTCAGCTTAAGAATCACCCATTGAAATCTTTCGCATCAATTCAAAAAGACCCTGTATGCAGGTGTTTCATGAAACTATCCTGACTAGTGTAAACTCATCCTAAAATTTTACACCTTCCTTTGAAGTCACCATATATACCAGTTGATGAAATTTAATTTTCTTATTCTTGAACATGAGTTCGAGGACAATGAAATATACAACCATAAAATACAAAATCGAAGGATATTGTGTAAAAGGTTTGACCGAATAGGTCTGCATCATTTATGTTAAATCGAAATATTTTCATGTGTACTCTACGTATTGACTAATAGACGATATAGTTGATATTCATATTGGCCAATACTCTTGTTATAATTCAAATACCCCGGAATGACCCAACAAAATGCGTAATAATAGATTAACTGACTATTTTATATGGACCCTTAAAGTTTATGGTTCAGTTTAATTATCGAAATTTCATAATAACTGCCAGTAGCCAATTAATCGCTGATGTTTTCAGAGTGATTCCGAACAGTGCAAAAACCAATATAAACTCCCGATATCAGAATACTCCAATTATTCATTTTCGGAGGGAACCCGACCAGTGGGAGGATTGTTGCATTGATTTCCGCTCCCATATTTGACCAACTACCCCGATTCATAATTAATTCCACTTTCAAATACGGCAGGAGGCGGCCATAGCGCCACAACATGTGGGTTGAACATAGAAAGACCATTGGGATTTCCATGAGTTCCATCGTTATATTTTTGGAACGCATTCATTTATCGGGGAAAGTCGGGAATATTGAAGAGGGTGAAGATTTTAGAACGTAATAAAACTGAGTGGTTTCTGAATTTTAGCTGACGGGTTGAAGGTCAACAGACAGTTTGGAAGGAATGAGTGTTTGGTTCGTTGGGGAATGGGGTGAGAGGGTTTCAGTCCTCTGGGGGAATTCAGCTAATACGATTGAGTAAATGTTGTACAAAGGGAAATTTCTTGCGAATGTAATAGGTATGAGATTATCAAATTGAAACTTCTATGGTTGGTTGCATCTCAAATTGCGTCGGTTGACTCCTTTAATAGTCAAACTCAGGAGATAGGTTTCGAAATTATAGATATTTCCAATTTTGTGGTAATTTTTCTGACATTCCAGAAACAAATTGAGTGGTCGTGTTGAAAATTGGTTTTTCGTTGAAGCAAAATGACACGAAACTTTTTGCATGATCTTGTCGAGATCTTGTAAAGATAGTGAATCTAGAAGAATATTCTTTTGAGAATTTTCTCCGAAAAAGTTTCGTTGTCTGAGGTCTATTCATCATGGTTGAACAGAGAAGTAGATTTCAGTTTGATGCGATTATAACTTTTGGAAATATTAGAATAAAATGTCAAAGTTAGAATACAAGTGTCAGAGGTATTAGGGTTTCACGAGACTCACGGAATTCGAGATTCATCGTCTCATCTCGTCTCGATTTCTACAGGAGATCGAGACGAGAATAGCCTTTCTTCTTGAGACGAGATCGAGAAAAACACTTCGAGATTGAGAAATCATTTCGAGACTTTTCGATCTCGAAAAAAATATATGTGCTACTAACTCGCACCTCTAAAAACGCAAGAAAAAATAAAATAGAAACAACTCTTGAAAAGTTGTATTCTTCTCCTGATTACGAGGTTTCAATCTGTTTGCATTCGTACTTCTCGAGATATCGCGGAAATATCGTTAAAATTACAAATAATCTAACATCACCACAAAGTGGAATATCTGTCGATTAATCAACAAACATTCAACATTTATCAGAGCTAATCATCCAATCAACCGAAACATCTACACCGAAGAAGCTCCAAGGAGAATGGTTACAGCCTTAGTCTAAGGTTACAGCTGTTTCACAGTCAGACGATCTTACCTTGAATAAATGGAGATTATTTTCTATAGAAAGAGATTACGGGACCTAAACTATGAAGGACAGTTTTTTGATAGAATGTTGCGAATAAACAAAATCGGAACGGTGCGAACGATAAACGGATGGCTTTGTAATGATTCATAATCAGTTTCTGGTTCCTTTATAGAAAAATTAATTATTAGTCTTAGGAATTATTCATTTGCGGAATTCTTGTATTTCAACTACTTCTGTCAAATTGACATTTCAACGAATCACAGCATTTCGAACACTCTTGGTATAACATTTTTTAATTATACGATTTCGATAACACCAGATATTCAGTTTCTATATTCACCAAAACCAAACCGATTGAAGAAAAACAGAATTAAAATTATATGTCAATATGATTTGTGGAATTTTTGAAAAGACGTATGCTGGACATGGGAACCATTCCAATCCTCAAATACGAGAAAATGAGTACACAAATACATCGTGAAGAATAAAGACACACAAAGATCTCAACAAGCGAATCATGAATGTTTAACCATTGAAAATCTCCCAATAGCGAAAATACAAAGGTATTGTTGACAGAGCTATCAGACAATATAAAGATAATCGTTCTATATTTTACTGAACTAGGTGAATAATTACACCCATTGTTCTATATACAGAAATGAACAATATTTGGCTGAACTTATTTAGAAAATAATTGAAAAATTTTGTATCGACCGAATGCACTGGTGTGATATTCTTAAATGTTAATTCGATGAAAATTCTTGAAATACAAAAGTATTGACATCTCAGTATTCCGTTTCCAGTAAAACATTTATTTTTTTATAAGTCACGTTTCTGCTAATTTGTGGAATAATGAATTTGTTCGAAAAAATTTAGGAAATAATATTTTCATTATTCACTCATTCACCGAAGTTATGACTGGGTAACAATATTTCCAGAGTTTTTGTTAACTCCAACTTTCAAACCGCTGGATACTGTTGTAAGCTTGCTTTCTATTCACCAACTCTTGGCGATGTTAGATAGTTAAAATTGATAAATATATGTTAAATTTGCAATTTTATTTAATTGAATTTCCCAACGCTCAAATATATAATGTTTGGTTGAAAATAAATATATCTAAGCGAAAAACGAAAATATCGTTACATAAGCTGCTGAATCTCATGAATATATTGACGTGAAAATAAATATATTGGCGAATGCCTTTTTTTCCATCGGCACCTTCTGAAAATGTTTCCATTCTCCATAAACCTATTCATTCAAAAAATGAATCACAATTTTTGAGAGGAAATATCAAAACTCGAAAAATACCTAAAAAAGGATTATATCGAGGATAAAACCATTTTGCATTGAGTTTTTTTTTCATCATGAATTGAAGAAATCATAGTCAAATCATTTGTATGTACTCTGCATTCTTTCATCATCTTGATTTACGCTGTTGTGATGTAATTTAAGCGGAGAAACTATGGTTTTGACCTGAAAAGGCTCGTTTTACATAACTATCCATTCATCTGCATGGTTATTATATTAAATTACTAATTATATTTCGTATTTTCTCATTGAGTCCTGCAGTATTCAAAAGATATTAAATAAAGTCTTATAACTCTTTTTATGATTCAAATTCGTTCGAATCATTATATTCCAAAATTATTTCAAACATGAACAAATATTCCATGATCTGAGCTGAACATCAAGCCCTGTCGCTTGGGAAGTACTGAAACGAGAAGTTCATGTATTCAGTTTCACGGTTTTATTGATTATCGGTACGACTCGCCTTATCAGATGCCGAAAGGGTTTCGTATACCAAGTTCCTGTTGGATTGTCATCAAAATTTCCCCAAAAATATCAAAGCAGCTCCTCACAAATCCTTACCCTCGAGTGTAGAAAACTTTCATTGATATGCATGACCATCATTCGTTTGTCATTGATTCATCAATCTGGAACCCTATTATCTCCAGGAGTCATTCCTTTGTTATTTGGAACAACTTCTGTTTGATTTACAATCAAATGTAAATAATAGGCCTATAATAACTCCAAAACCACCAGGAAATATATGTGAGGGTCGAGTTCAATTAATATAATTGGAAAGAAATTTTGCTATGTATTACTAATGAATAATAAGAGACCTGTGAGTGAAAAATTGAGTCGGATCTTCGACTCGATTTTGTCATGATTAATTTTTCATGTCCAAATAATAGTGTCCAGAGTTAATAAATTAATACTCATTCATTTTGTTGCAAGAAGGTAATAGTCTGTTCGATTTTGTAATTTGTTCAAATCAGTATGGAACATCAGTGAAAAAAAATATGAATTGCTTCATATCTTTGGCTGAATGGACCACTTGTAAACTGTTGGTACTAATTCACATGCCATAGCTCTTAGCAAATAGCTGATATGGATCTCATTTCGTGGCTTTACCATTCCTTCGGTTGGTTGGTCTTAAAAGGTGTTCAGAAGTTTAAAACTCTTTCCCCACAAATTATTTAGTCGTCATTCTCTGCAAAGCCTGAACTCATTCAATAACCTTTATCGAAATAATGGAAAACTGCTTTCTTAATGCCAGCAACTCGATAAGGAATGTCACTTGTTTAGATTTGAATAACAGCCACTCAGAACATTCTCGTCTACGAATCCATCCGTTGAAAACTGAACAAACTTTGAACCGACTCAGCTTCTTAAAGGTCCCAAACTTTACCACATTAAATCCTTACTACCCTCACATATCTGCATTCAGTGGCTTGATTCTCTATGACCTACTTGCCGAGTTTTGGCACGGCAGCAAAGCCGAACGACGTACATAAATCTCAATTTGTCCATAATCGAACATAAAGCTCCATTTCTTCGATATCAAAAGGGAAGCGGGTTGCTTTCATCAAGTTTGCCGGAGTTATGGTCAAGGATCTTACTTACGGTATTGAAAAATTAATGCATCTGCTCTGTTGAATCGGATTCATTCCGGTCGATAAGATAGGTTCGGTCGGTAAATTCTAAGGTCGGTTTTTCAAGCTGCCCGCGAAGATTTATCGTGAGTTTCCTGGGAGATATCTATTCATGGGTTAGCAGGAATTATTTAGGTAGGATCAGACAAATTTCCGCTGAACCAGTCTCGGGAATTTTTCATTTTGGTGCTCGTTAGGAGGCATGGATTTTTTTCCCAAGCGTATTGTTTCTCTGACCTGAAACAAGATTTTTTGGACACATACAGTATGTACCCGCGCTTATTAACTTTTTATTTTAAGGATATAATAATAATCATATTTTGAGTATATTTCTTTTTCGCATCACATACATTCTGTTCGACTGCGCTGCTCCCTATGAACTATTAGAAAGATATTAATGAATTCGGATACAAAAAATGTTCACTTCAGGTCCAGATCACAAGAGAACTCTAGGAACTAATAACTTTATTATTTCAGAGTTGAGAATCGAAGTTTCGAAGTCTCAGTTTCGAAAGACGGATATGCGCACGCATCATCGCTAAATGTGACTAGATTGAAGTTAATCTACGGATCTGGGTACTTTCTAATGAATTGGTTCCGGTGAATAGCTTCATGTTGTTTGTTCCAATCCTAATTCATGAAATATTTAAATTCAAAGGATGAAACCCATTTTTATGGGTTACTAATACCATAATATTTCTATAAGTTTTATAACCCATCAGAAAATATATCTGATAGACTCTTACCTTCCGAACAAATATTGCCTGTAATATTCCTGAATTGTTTGACATCAAGACTAGGGATCTCAGGCGCATTTAAACCCCATTCAAATATATAGTACTCTATTCAAGTAAACCTCTTATATTTGAGTATTGTAAGATTCGGGAATTTTGCATAGAATCACAATGCTGGCGTTTGTAGGATGAATTAATAGATAGAATTGATTTATCAAAGGGAACGTTCGAATAAAGAACGGCTTACCCAAGGATAGAATTTCTTTTGAATATTTTATTTGTAATAGGTTTATTGTGAATTGAGTTAATATTTGATTGAGGACAATGAAAACTCTGACGCGGGATCCGCAGAATAGAAAGTATTCCATATGAATATTGAAGTATCATATACGGATGGATTGATGAAGGTGTTCGTTTGAGGATAGACCAACACAAGAATGAAATTGACATTATCTCTTTTGTATTTATATTTTCAGTACAGTTGATGTTTTATTCATTCATTCTATTGAGAACGAGCAGTAAATTTTTCAGTTTTTTTTTCATGAAACTAGTTTTTTTTCACTCCAAATATGTCTTCGACCTAATTCTGGTATTCGCGCTCGGAAATAAATGAGAATACAATTTTCACTCTTTCATTTCGAATAGTTATATGCTTATAATAAATGGTCATGTTTATTCTTCAGGCTCCAAAAAAGCGAGCGCGAGTGGCCCTTGAAGTTGTTTCTATATAGCCGTATATTTTTCTTTCCATTATATACATAATAATAAGATGGGTTTATGGAAACGAAGTAATCACTTGGAATTAATGTTTGCATCTGAAAGAAAACATGTTGATGGTCTTTTGAGGTAAAACGTCGACATTTTAATGAATCTCTTCAGAAAAATGTGGAGAAGTTATGTTCAAATTTCTGACTGTTTTCTTTCGAGAATTCTAAAAAATTTTCAAATTCAAGAACGTCATTTCTTCTCGCCTTAAATTGTACGAGTTTTTCGTTGTCTAACCGATAATGGTTGTGAATTTTGTTCCATAAATATAATAATAAAAAGAGAGCTTTGCTTACCATGAATGAGGTCTGATATAATTGCATACTCTACTAGTTGATAACTAGTTCATAGTATAGAAATATAAAGAAGGATTACATGCAATAACAGAACTACATATTTGATAGAAACCCTTTACTTGTTGATACAGGTTTCAAACTAACTTGAATTTTCTTTTTCATCGAATATATAGAAACGCAGTGATTTTGTACCACAACATTTGTCATCATAACCTGTATGCCGGAAGATCGTGCATCATAAAATCCACCAACGAAACATGATATAGCCTATGTAAATTATAAATTAACTAATTTATATTTTGTATGTTTTTAGATTATCCTATAGGTTTCTAGGAAATCTCTCAGAAGTTATTTATTTCGTTCTTATTCATATGTACATATATCAAATACACATTATGCCAACCTATAAATAGTGGATAACGAAATGAAATTATATGCAATTTCAAACTGTGCACAGGGAATATCTTAGAAAATTCTTCCTCATGTTCCGGATAACTTCAGAAACGTTATAAAAATTTTTCAATTATTGTTACATGCGGGATGACCTTGGTAGCTCGCATTGCGAATTTCCTATTCTGGTTACGTCTGTGATGACTTCAGGAGCTCGCAAATCGAATTGTTTATCATTGTTACGTCTGTGAGAAATTCAGGAACTCGCATTGTGAATTAATTATAACAACAGTAATTTATTCATTCTCATAGTAACATAATAAAGAGAGAAAAGGTCAAAACAAAATGTAATTATTAAGATATTTGGTCACCGAGTAAGGTTCACTGTCGAATCATTTCAAAGATAGAGACACCTACCTTGAGCTTCAGTCCATAGTGTTGGAAGAAACTCTCGATTACTTCAACATATGTTTCTGACGAATGCAGTATCAAACGGAACTGAGATCTGACAGTTAATCATACATGAACGTAGAGTCATGGACTGCGCCTTTCCTTCAAAGTACCCTCTAGACGGCTAATCATTTGAAGGAATGATTGAGTCAAATGATTGATGCTTGCTTGAATCAACGTGATTCATCAATTCTTCTGATCAAAACGTACCGGCATCTACTGATACTGGGACGTTGAGCAGTGCATATCGTGGTTTCTTGCAAACATGTCTATCAAAAAGGTTATGAACTCGCGGACTGAGTTTTCGGGAAGTACAACTTTGGTTCAAGTGGACTACACGTTCAATTACACGTGATTCAACCATTTGACTCAAGCACTTGATCAAATCATTGAGTGCCTAGGAGCTACTCAAATCTGTGGAAAAAGGCGGTTCTGAAGAGAAAAGGTTGACATAATTTTTCTCAAGTATAGATAGAAAAAGATATAACAGATCTTACATATTTCTCCCTTATCTATGATTCTTGATAAGGTTGGTTGGTCAGTCTCTTTCTGAAGGTGACCAACGTTTCGAAGTTATCGCGCAGTCACAAACATTTTGATTAGAACAATAATCTTAAAATTTTACAATCTATTAGTATCGCTGGGATGATTAGGATATTGTTGCTTCAACTTTTGTTTTTGTTCCCACTAAATTCGTAGACCGAACATCCCCAGTTTGGTCTACCAGTTGTATTGCATATTGTCACCATCGAGACAGACTACACGACGCTGCAAATCAGAGCGCATGACACTATTTACGGTAATTCGACAACTGTCATCTTGGATTTATGTTTTCGTTTTGTTTTTTCAGGCCGTTTTTCAGCTAATTAGTAATATATTAGTGCGTGAAAAAGTTTTTGTGATAGCTTTGAAGACTATAAGTATATAATATGAACTATAATGATGGTATTTATGCTGATTTCGTTTCACAAACAATATGCAAACCTTGAATGAAACATGAAATAAGACAGTTCAGACAGACAGTTGCTTTGACAATCGAAAGTTATTTCAAATAGCGCCACCTTCAGTGGAAAAAACGAATTCTAGTGATAACAATGGTAAAATGAAACGCATCTTTGAATCCACTCCATTTTAATTCATCCCTCGTACAACAATATGACCATTGAAAATTATTCATACACCTCTGTAGATTCCAGATCATGTTCGGAGTAACAGAGTGGGAAAGCAAGAACATGCTGGGTCGTGACGCGTTGATGAAGGGATTGCTGACAAAACAACGAGATCAAGAACTGATAAACTACCTGGGCTACACTTGTAAGGAGCTTCCTGATTTGTGCAGGATATACACAGGCAGTTACTTCGAAAATTCCGAAACAGTTAGAGACACTCTTCTGGATATACTCTCAGACGCTAGGACTGTAGCCCCAATGGTCAAGATGGGATTACTACACTCGGCTACAAATTTCCATTCTTACTTCTATATTTTCTCACATAGGACTAGATCTAAGACTTACCTGGTGAGTAACTCAAATGCTTACTAGTAGGTATAACAGTTGAGAAGATATTGTGATACAGGTTCATGATTGGATAGTCAATATCAATGAAAACGATCGCCCTTCCTGCCAACAATAAACACTCTTGATTCGAAAGAAAAAGGACTAGACATCAAAAACTTCCAAGATTTACAAAATACGGTTGCGGAACAATAGACATCTGAAATTTTTCAATAACACGATAAAAACCAATTAGGTATATCGAATTAAAACTTATGGGATAAGGTATAAAACATATTTAGCAGCTCGTTATTAAAGCAAAGAACCAGTTTTCATGTCTACTCCAAGTTTATTGAAGTAGGTATCACTACATACATGTTTCGACTTTTACAAAATTGAAATCATCTTCAAGCAATTTGAACAGAGTAGCAAAACAAGCAATAGATTTGATACCTTGAAAATATTGCAATTGGTCATGAACATTCGAAAAATAGGTCGTAGTATAAGAATAAAAACTCGAGAAATCGATTTTGAATCAGTTCAATACATGGTTGCGAATTTGAACAAGCGAGCAAATTACTGTTGACTTCAAGTCAATTATTTTCCCCAAATATCATAATATTCACTTTAGATTGTCAACTTGAATCACCTTAAAATATCAGAATCGAACAAAATCCAAAATTAGATGTATGTACTATACCATGTCCGAGAAGATTCATGAATACCTTCAACACAAAAGAATACGAATAAGAACAAGCGTGCAAAGACCTCATGCTTCACTTCAATAATTTCCTCGAAATTTTATAATATTCTCAATCTATTGCAAACTTGACTTGAATCACCATTCTTCAATCTCCACGTACAAGGTCTGAGTCGTTCGGTACTTTAGGATGTCATAATCGAACGGAATCAGAGAACAAGTGTACGTACTATATCATATCCGAGAACATCGATGAAAAGCTACAACACAAAATAAATACTTTTAACGCTTATTGAATTCTCTTTACGTGAGCGGAGCTCGTGGTCTCCATTTTTCAAATCCATACAATTTATTGCCCTGATCTCGACTGAATTCAACTTCTCATTTTGTTCCTTCGAATCGAATAGCGCAACATAACAAATACTCTCATCAAACGCAGAAATATAACGGATGATCGCCATCGCAAAAACAAATACCCGTAATATTTCACGTTTTGATGTTATTGAATTAGAAACTATAAGGAATATCCGTAACGATCGCTGTGATTTGTGGATGTTGCCGGTGATGAAGTATATACTTTTTCCGAAAGTTCAATTTACGTCAATTTGACGTTTTATTATTACTATAATAAATCGCCAAAACAATCTGGAACATAATAAGAATACACAAATGTCTCAGCTTATTTGGGTTAGGAGATGTCCTTATCAAAATCGGAGTGTCGAAAATGTCTTAATGTCCGATTTTGAGAATACCACCTTTTCAAGAAATTCTATACACTATGGATATTTGTAAAGCAGATCTGAAGCCTAGTAATAATGCAAATTTATGGATAGGCTAAATTAGGTCACTCGATGAGCAGATATCTATTACCTCATCGGATAAGGTGTGAATAGTGGCAAAAATATGACCTCGAAATAGGAAATTTCAGACAATATTTTGAGAGTCGTTGAGATATATCAGTTTCACTGAAGAACGTAGTCTTCTTATGATTAAAAGTGATTTGAAAAATTCTCGGAATCGACATTCATAGCAAGAGTTCGATCATGCTCCTGCGCCATTTTGAAACTCTACTAGGTAAACTGTTACATTTTGGAAGTCGGCTGATGTGGATCCAATTTTGTTTCCTTTTAGTCTCCTGGAAACAAATCCAAAATTTTCCTTCAGTTTCGAAAATCTGACGGATTTTCTACGTTGCTACTCAAGGAATTTGCAAATTCTCTAGCCCTCCCCCTTTCTTTGATCTCCACTCGCTCATTTGAGACTTCCTCCGTCCCTTCCTCTTGGCGGTGTCCAAATGTAACGCCAATTTTCAAAAAGGAAGATAAGCATTGTGCTGACAACTATTCACTCATCAGCCTGGTCCTAGTCATAACGAAAATTTGTTGAAAGGTTATATTGGATGAAGTTCTACAATTTTCACTTGAACACGGCATAACACCTAATTGTCAACATGGCTTTCTCCCGGGACGCTCGGTCATCACAAACCTCCTCGAATCCCACAACTTCTGTTCGAAGTCTCTTGACAGGGGTGACCCGGTGATGTTATTTACCTTAACTTCTCTCGTGTCTTCGACAGCGCGCGTCATAGACGTCTCCTGTCAAAGTTCAATCATGTTGGAATTCGTGGCCGCCTCCTTTCTTCGATCGAGGCTTTGCTTCGGATCACACCATCCAAGTCTGTGTTGGGGAATCCGACCCTTCGCCGAGAGCTGTTTAGGGTGGAGTACCACAGGGCTCTGTCCTAGGCTTGGTTCTTTCTCTACTCTACGTTTCTGACCTGCCACATCATGTTACCTCCCACTATTTGCAGTTAGCTGATGGCACCAAAATATTTAGTCCCGCAAGAAACACCTCTACTTTATAAGATGACCTCGACTCCATCTCACGGGGGTGTGAAGACTGGCAGCTGCCACTTAATGGTGAAAAGTGCGTCGTCCCCCACATGCAGCAGCCATTGTGTTTTGGGTGTAATAGTGACAGATAACTTGAGTTGTTCCGAACACATTCTTTTTGTTGTCAGCAAAGCCAAAAGATCCTGATTCCTGATCCAAAAAGCATTCGGCAGATGTGATCCATTAACGTGCGGCTATAAACCGAACCTATGTGCGGCCTATTATAGAGTTTGCTGGACCTTTTTGGAGTCATTGTGCCACGACTTGTCATTGCTCGAGGGTTTCCAGCGTCATGCAACACGCCTCCCCCACGCAACCTCGTGCCCATACTATAGTGAAAGACTCCACAATGAACTCACCATCTTTCATGGACCGGAGGACTCGTGGTGACCTCATCACTACTTTTCGAGCTCTGAATGATCTGTTTGGTGTTAGTCAGCGCAATCTATTCACGTTGAACACGGATGGCCGTTTGTGAGGCCATGCTTTCAAGCTCCGCAAAGAAAACTTTAAAACAGTGCAAAGTCAACACCTTTTGACGAACCGGATATTCGTTGTGTGGAACGCGTTACTTCTTGTTGCGGTTGAGTCAGTATCGGTAAACTTATTCAAAAACAATTATGACGGTTAGCATTTAAGTGAAAGAAACCCTTTCGCAAATTTTTTTTTCAGATAATTTGTTTTTATTTTTCGCTCCTCCAGCACTTTTAACTGTTTAATAATAATAATAATAAAAATAATATGAGACCCAAAATTTCCGGAAAAGAAATTTCTCAGGTCACCTCGTCTAACATTAAAACAATCCACCTCTTATTGATCGCAAACGTGCTTTAAACCTTTGCACTGAATAAGAGGTGTTTCATTTAGAAAATTCAATGTTTAATGAAATAATTCGAAAATGTTGGACAACCATTCAACCTCAAAATAAACTGAATTGCATTCGGTCGTGAATTAAAGGTTGCCATCAGCGCAATTACATCTTTGCCTGTGACTTATAAAAAAAAATTGTCCATTGTTTAAATAACCGGCGCATGCGGTTGACATATCTTCTCTGGATGATGAAGGCATGAAGGTTAATAGAACTGGTTCCCTGTGAAATCATATTTATTCATATGTGATAGGGGTTCGCAATATTTGCCAAGAATCAAAGATAGAGCTGATCGTGTATTAATTGTTCAATTTCTTCTTTTTCTTTTTCGAAAGGACAGATAATAATGATGAACATACATATATTCACATGGTTCTAGCGGTTTGACATGAAAGGATACATAATGAAACGCGCAAATCAAGAATAATGAGATATCATACAGCTTGTGTTTGAGCTCAGATGCTCAGAATATACATAGGATCGTTACTGTACCTAGATTAAATCCATACCCTTTTTCCTCGTTCGAAGAGAATGAGCACGATTTATACGGAAACGAGCCAAATCGAATGAGAGAGGAAACTGGAGGTGGGTCTCTTGCATGTATCATGAATTTTTGTATCGTTGGATTTAAATGTTCTACCCGTAGGAATACCAAATTAATTCAATCGCCGTCAAAATCTTTGCTTCTCAACGAGAAAATGATCTTTTGAATTGAACACCACTTATTGCCTGTCTGAACGGTGGAAACTTCGCGACTTTTTGTAGATTTTCTGGGTTTTCACTCCCAATATCTGACACAGAACTATGAAAATAGTCGAATTCTTTATGGAAAATGCTCTTGAAGATTGCAGGGTTGACGGTTTCAGTGAATATATGTCTACAAATTTTTCTTCAACGTTTTCCATAAATATATTAGTCATGGCAAGTGAGAGCGAAAAACCAATAGCCATTCCGAAATTTTGACGTTAAGAAACATCTCCCAATTAAAAACATGTTGAATTCAAACGAATGTCTCACATCTCCATAATATCATCGATATTAAAGTTTGAATCGTTGATAATTGTGTCATCATCTTCCAATTTTGTTCGAACTATTTGAAAATACTGATCAACAGAAAGGTTTGGAAATAGATCAGCAACACCAAAACTTACTAAAATGTCATTTGGTTTATATTCGAATTTCGTAATTCCAGAAAATGTTGAGTATTTTTTAGAAAATTGTCCTTCTTCCCTTTTAGTGGTTTCAAAAATTGAAATAGATATTATGCTACATTTTGACATGGGGATCATATAGAAATCACTATTGCTCTTCAAAGAAAAAGAGGTTTATATATTTTGGGAAGGCAGTATGAATAAAGAGGTTTACTATAGGAGGCTGTGAGAAGTTTTTTCTGAGCATTATGTCAGATTTTTGGAATGTTGGGATGAAATTCGTTTTACTTTTCTCTCTATGATGAAAGTTTGATTTCTTTTGATTTTGGAATATTTGTCAACATCAGTAACAATATCTAAAAGTTTAGTATGATACTCAGATGAATCCATAATGATCGTAGCATTTTTTTTATCAGCAGGTGAAATTTTGTTAATGTAATCATTTTTTAATGAACTAATAGATTGTTTTTCAATATCTCAAGTGAAATTCAATTCAGAATTTTGTATTCGTTGAATTTTTCAGGTTGAAGTTGTTGAACTGTTTTCTTAATAGTCGGAATAACATCTTATTTAAGGACATGTTTCGGGAGAATGGCATAATTGAGTCCTGTAAATAGCACTGATTTCTCGTTTTAATTAAAGTTCCTCGAAGATAAATTAATAACCTTTTTATCAATGAAGGTATTATTAATGGGGTAATTCTTGGATTGATTTCGTCGCTTTTTATCAACGATACTTAAAAACCTTCTGGACTCTCTTCGTTCTCGTGTACCTTTCTCTTAAGCAAGCAAATAGCCATCGTCAGCTGTATCAATCGGAAAATTGTGCAATAATAGGTGATTTAACACGGTTCACCCAATCTGAACTCGCGTCTCGATTATACCATTTTTAATACCTAATTATTCAAAATTCGCAAATTGTTGAAGTGTGTGATAGCATAGATTATGATTTTGTATCGATAAAGAATGAAAAAAATATAAAAATATGATTATTCGTGTTACAGGCAAAGACCTATGACCACATGCATAATAACAGGTGATATCTGAAACTCCAATTGGAATTAGTAGGTTAATTATCCTTAAATGCTAGAAACGGAAAAGTTTCGCCTTATTATTTTTCAATCGAATATTTTTGTTCGTGCCTCAGTTGTATGAAAACAATTATGAATATTCAAAAATGGTTAGGATCACTTCATCAATATGTGGACGTTCTATATGGAATACTCGAAACTAGGATGAATCATTAAAAATTACGAAGTGATCCCATTCTATAGGAACTTGTCTTCTGGTTTGGCGAGGAGAAATTATTGTCGGATGCGATGTTGGCTGCTGTGTAAATTGTACCGAAATGAAAAGAATGCATGAAAGTAATGTGTGGACAAAAGAGGAGGGTGAAACACGAAGAAGACCATAGTTTGTGAAAAGTGTGTTCTATTATGCTTCAAATCGCTGACCAGTGGTTGACACAAGATAATTTCTTCCTGAAAACGAAACAAATTCACCCAGGCCAACAACAAATACCTAAGAAAATAGAGGGACACAAATTTCCCAATCAGGGTTATAGATAAAAACATTCGAAACACCCATCAAACAGTGGGCCGAATAAAGAAAGAACTGCGCAATTATATCCAGTAGTGTATGGACCAATATGAGATCGAGTCAAAACCGAGACATGACATGAGATCATCGTAGAGTATCAAATTTTCTCTCTGTGCCTTTCCACCAAGATATTATAATGAATCTTGAGAAGAAATCATATCAGTCTATAAACTCATCACAGCAGACGAAAATGGCAACGTCATCATTATTGCAAAACTTGGCGCTGCAGGTCTAGATGGTTCTTATACAGCAATCTTAGCAGCAAGGATGCTAGTTATATACAATTTCAATGCTTTTTCTGAAGGAAGTCTTACGTGATCATCCTTAACCCTAAAACCCAGAAAAACCTGAAAAAATAATAAAGGAATGGCCTAGCATAACATCTTCTATCCTGCTTCTCAGGATGGTATATTAGATCTGGTTTAGCATATTTATGCACTTCACTAAAATAAAATTATTTTTTAAGACGTAATATTCCTGATGGCATAGTTTTTCCCATGTCTTGATGAGTTTCTACATATTTAGCTAGTATGAAACGTGATGGACTCAAAGAGGTTGAAACTACCTCGCAAGCAATAAGAAAGCTTCAGACGTCATTCTAGTAGAGGGAGAGTGAGGGTCCACGCTATGAGATAGTGTTCACGAGTAGAATCCAACTAGACACAGAAGAAAAGCTCTTGTGTGGTGGGCATGGATATTCGAGAGGCTTTCATCACAATCAAACATTTGTAAGACAGTTCTCTGCGGAAAAAAAGGGGCTGATGAACCCTTCATTGAATGTGAAAGAACCAATTTTATCTATCCAACTACAACTCCGTCATATTACAGAGAAGATTTACGATAAGTACAAACTGGCCAGGGTGTCATTGTGGGAAATGTCACTTGTCCTCTTCAACTTGGCACTAGAGGAGCTACTCGAAGAGCTATAAATCATGCTACAGAGGAATCTATCAGGTATCTTGTTTTAGCCGAAGATCCTTCAATCTTGGCAAATAACGTCGAGAAGGCCACTATAATACATCGAGAAGGCCACTATTATATATTATAACGTTAAGAAGGCTACTATCTAGTGCCCAATGTTCTCTTTGAAACCCATATCGGACATGAAATATTGCTAAATGCTAGACAGACTTGCATGATAGTACCAGTCCGAAAATTACTTTTTTTAGCATCACAATGTCTACAAACAGAATTTCGTGTAAGTCTAGATGTGCACAAAAATGAACGTTTCGTGCAAATCATGGTATCCTTTTATTATCAGAAGTTTTGTTTTGGTTCCAAGTTCTGAACTGTTCAGAAAGGTTCGAGCATACTCGATTAAGATTTTGTATCCTGGATCATTGCAGAACCGGCTCAGGATTGTAGTGATTCTCTTTTCGTGTTGATTCAGTTTCTGATTGTTGTATACATGTAATGATAACCTGTTAAAAAATAATACACCGATGTGATCAGATTGAGACTATAATCATTTGTGAAATGCCAAAGTTCTTTTTGCGAGGATAATAACGTTATTTTGGAAACAATGAGAAAATACAATTTCGACTAGATATATCTGCTATATCATTCACTGAATTCTACCATTCAGGAATTAGTCTAAGTCAATTTTACTCGGAATAACGAGTACCTCAGTTAATTCGTTGGAAATGACCCAGAAACAAGATAGCTGCAAAACAGGTTTCGGACTCAATTGTGAATGCTGAATTCGTGAGCAAGTGAATTACATCCAATGATTCTCAAAGAATCCAGTTCGATTTTAGTTTTCCTCATACTCATTTTCATACTGAGTACTGAAGTTAAGATCTAGTACTAGATCGAAAAATTCCGGAATAAATATTCGTGCAATATTTCCTGAGAAAATGTCTAGTTCGCTTTGAAACGAAATTGTGAGAGCTCCGGACTTTAGGTCAATATTTCAAATATTTTAGTAACAACGAAAGTCTCGCTTAGCGCTAGTGAGCAACTAGGAAATACGCATCTGTAGAATTCAATGTGAGGTTGCAAGTCATCTGACGCACAATTGTGGATAAGATTCGCTTGCCTTTGTGGTATGCGTCAGATGCATGCCTCATGGCGAAAGTTGAAGGGTGCAAGATGAAAGAGGCAACTTCAAAGTTAAAAGACGAAAGTGCACTAGTATGAACATATCTTTAGACTTTCCAATCGTCATAAACTAAATTTCATTTCATTATTGCTAATTAATTTATTATTAAGAGGATTTCAACTCTCGAAGCAAATTAATGGTAACGTTCCTTTAGTTGAATAGGATCTAATAGCTTTCAGTCCATTTACGTTGGTTTACTTTAACAGCATCAGTCATCCCTCAAAATATGTCTATATCTGATTCTATTCCCAATAACCTTACTAAGAGTTCCTGCGGATATACTTCAGTCGGGAGTTGATATCTAAACGAACTACTTGCTGCATTACATGCCAAATATTATGTAAGATGTTGTTAGATGTTGGACGTTTTCGTCTTGTGGGAATCCCCATGAACCGAGTGTTTCCAATGTCTTGACGGTTTTTTGTGAAGCTGCAATATCGCAGTTACAGCGACCTAATGCGAAAAAAAGATGAACGTCATGCACATCGATCAAAGTATTCTGCACTCGAAGGTGAGACTCGCAAGATGCTCAGTGGCAGATGGCGCACTGTACGTTGTTATACTGCAGCGGTCCATCTGAAAGGTGAAAATTATCGAGCTCTCTGCGGTTTATCTAAGGTGAGTTGACCTGACGATCACTAACAATTGTGAAACAGCTGTAGTCATTCTCCTTGGATCCGCTTCTTCGTTGTAGGTGTTTTGGTTGATTGGATGATCAGCTATGATCAAGGGGGAATATTTGTTGATTTATGGACGGATATTCGTCCTCGTGATTATGTCATTTATTATGAAAAATATTTTCATTTGGATGAAGTGAGCCAAGGCTGTACATCGTGCTCATCTGCAATGAGATGCCGATTATCTCAACAACACACAGACAGAAATATACATTGCGGTTGTATGAAAGTACGTACAATTATGGAAATTAAGAGAAAATATATATCAAGTATCCAGATTTTATAGAAAAATGAAAAAATGAATAAATCTGAAAAATAATTATTTCACAGCAAACACAAATGGTCTTACAATTTTTAATAGATATATGAGAATTTTCCTTGTGATTTGTGTTTTTCATTCTCACTGTTACTGTGTTCACTATTCTGCTGGCTATTTTGGGTTTAGGAGGTATTTTTGAATCTGACAGAAGGAATTCATAGCCTTGTTTTACCTGCCGGCACCCTATTCAAGTTAATTATCCATATATGCCTATGGGTAATTCAATATGACTAATTCATCTCCCTTTCAGCGTGGAAAAACGTCAACAGGCGACGAGTTGCCTTACATATTCGGTGTTCCACTTGATGGCAACAGCTTCCATTTCATGGATAATTACACAAAGGAAGAGGTATTGTTCTCCAAGGTGATCATGACATATATCCGGAATTTCGCATATGGGGGGTAAGTGTTATTCAATGCTATGTCGACTCGATTTAGATAGCATCATCTAGCTATCTGAATTGAGCTAATTTTAGGAACGACTGGAACGAGGTATTGTTATTGCGGGTTGCCGTTCGGAGATTCATACTATTTGTTCGGAACAAGATTGATGATGTGAATGTGTTTTGTTCATTCTGCAAAGTGAAGATAACAAAGGGTTTGAGTGATAACTCGATTTCAACATTGATGGACATATGTTTTTGGAATAATAAAACTTTTTCAACAAAATGATGAAAATTTTCAATACTTATTTTCTATTGTGAATTCAGTTGAATATACATGGCCAAAACAATTACTTTTTAAAAATTTCAAATCTCCACCATTCTAGAGAAAACAGACGTGACGTGGGGAGTTTTTTGCATCTTCGCCAAAATCATAGACGGATCAGCCAACTGGGTGCTGCTCCGGCCCAACGCTTGTTTACTCTTCGCTGATTCTCATGAAATTTATACGAAACTTAAGCTATTAGTCCATGACACAGAACCAAGTATCATCTTGTTAGTATATATTTTCTCAGAGAACTTGTGAAAATAATATTTGTGGAAGATTCATCAACAGAATCGTTTTGATGACGTTATTACTTAACAAACTCGAAAATCCAGGAATATCAATTCTTTTAGATATTGTCTTCATGGTTCAAACAATGGCTATGGCTATGAATACAACTTGGAGACTCGACATTGTAGGGTAAAAATTTAGTTTCGGCTAAATAGATTAATCGGATAAATGCAGCTTACGTTGTTTCATGTCGCTACCATTTGAAATTTCTGAAAATATTTATGAAAATACAAATGGAATGAAGTTCATATATATTTATTACTTTATCGTGAAATAATGGTCATACAAAGTTCAATGACAATCCAGTATTTATTCCTTGAATTTTATTCTCAACAGATACGATCCCCAAATTTTTGTATAGTTTTAAGTATCGGTACTCTTCTACAACGTCATCAATCTGAATTTGATCGAATCAGTCTATGTTGAGTGGTTTGCCCACTACAAACCGTGCCTAGCACCTTCGGATCTCAAACCAATACTAAAAGTTTCAAATCCCAAGTTGATTTGTTTGGCATACACTCTTTACCGCTCAGACGAACAAATAATTCAATCGATAGGTAATTCTCCATAAATTGGCCCAATATAATTGTTCGAGACTCATTTTCATCCATAATTCTATCGTCACGATCATTCGGTGAAATAATGGACCGTCTTGTTTTATATTTTTTTTTTATTTATACCCACTGTTATCATATGCCCATCAAAATTATCCTACTGACTTCAGAGAATTAGTCGAAAACAGCGACAAGAATTAATAGTTCCATGTTCGGTTTTACCCTAATAAATTATATACCTTTTTCGCAGAAATCCAAACACATTATTCGACGAGAAAGGTTTGATAGTGGACAACGAGAATGAAGTCAGAGGAAGCTTGCAATATTGGCCAGCGTTCAACAAGGAATTTCAGCACTACTCCCTACTTGGTACGTCAACTGAATATACAGGATGTTTCACCACAAACTGGACAAATATATGTAGTCGTATAGATGACATTGGGAAAGTCATTTTTGCCTGATAACATTTACCCTGATCGAATCATATGCGAGATACTTAATGTTCACTTTGAGCAATATCCTGATAACTGTGGTGAGTTACGCGTGACCTTTGAAATGACGGTTTTTGGTCGATTCTTAGTATTCTTTGGGTGATCAATTAAATTATGGTGTAGAACTCGGGCAAAACGATTTCAAAATGGCGGAGAACCTGCAAAGTTGGAATTTTATATTTCTGATCCTCAACTTGGATAGAATAATTTCAATTATTCGATTTTCCGCGAAAATATTTTTCCATAATTCAATCTCACCTTTTTTACGTATCTATAGTTGAGAACATTCCACTCAAAATTGTGTGAATCTTTCAAGGTTAAACTCACCTTCAGTTTAACAATGGTGTGAAAACAGAATGAAAAATAGTCATTGGTTTTCATTTTGAATTCGTTCGGAGTACTTATATAATTTTCATTTAGAGAACTGGTGGCCTTACATGAGCCAAAATTGTGCATGTGAGCCTCCAGAATGACCTAGATAAAAATATGAATTAATCAAAAGTTTTCAAAAAAGCTTTGGTAGGAATCCAACTCACTCCACTTTCGGACATTTAGGTCCGGCTCTCGAGTATAAATTGGATTTATTCTAATCATATTTAATCTCCGTTACCAAGCAATGGTAGTTCATCCAATTTGACCCTAATGTACAAATGTGGACATAGTTCTATTCCCATTAAAGTTTCTTCGAGAAAATATTATTTTTTGATGAATTCATATTTTCATCCAGGTCATTCTGGAGGCTCATTAGTACAATTTAGGTCTCCATAAGGACACCAGTTTTCGAATGAAAATTATTCAAGTACTTCGAGGGGAATCTTCAGAAGGCTACGAAATGGAACCAATGGATATTTTCTATTCTGTTTTCACACCAGTGTTAAGAAGGGAGCTGAGTTCAACCTTGAAACACTATCTTGCGTAACATTTCTTTCCCCTGTAGACATGTGAAAAAAAAGTTGAGATTGAATTATGAGAAATTTTTTCATCCTTCGAAAACGGTGTATATGACATGTGGCCAAAATGACTTTTCCAATGTCATCTTCACGGCTATATATGCTTGTCCAGTTCAGTGTATTTATCATAAACAAAATCAAATGACAACTAACTTCAACCCTGTTAAATTTTTCCTCTTTGTTTCCAATAGATATTCCTATCTCCACATTTGGTCACTACAGGATCAAAAAATTGAAATACTGGAATGACGAGCTCCCTAGACTATTGGAAAGTCTTAGAGAGGACCAAAAGCGAACACAACCACCGCCAACCGAACCTCCACCGAAACGTCCTAAAGGAACTCCACCATTTATATTCAGGCATCCCTTCGATCGATATTATCCCATATCAAAACCAACTCCAAGAGTCGAGCAAGAACAGGAAAAATTAATTTTCGGTACTGTCGTTGACGAAGGTGCTGACAGA
This sequence comes from Myrrha octodecimguttata, assembly GCA_958510865.1. NCBI lineage: Eukaryota > Metazoa > Arthropoda > Insecta > Coleoptera > Coccinellidae > Myrrha > Myrrha octodecimguttata. The sequence goes on from OY294057.1 coordinate 41,102,691, forward strand.
CCAGATATGTTGAGTAAAGTTGTGTATGGAACAGTTATAAATTCTGAAGAGCAACGGCCCTCGGAACTTCAGAAGGCAACCACGATGAATATCATAGTCATATGTGGAGGTGCATTTGTTATGCTCAATTTCCTCATATTTTTAGCTATATATTATAGATGTTACGTTATGAAGAAGAATCAGGAACCAGAAATGATTCCTGATGAAGTTGATGGTGATATAGAGAATACAGGAAAGAAAGACGCCTTTGAGTGTAACCCAGCATTTGTAGCTAATGGAGGTGGTTTGGTAAAAATGTTAACCAAATCCTCCAAAAGTGATGATATTTATGAAGCTGTTAAACTTGGCAATCATAATTCAAAAAAACATAAATTAGTTCGTCAGTTATCGAATAGCACCATAGATGCACACACAAAAGTAAGAGACTGGATAGCAAACGAGATCACTAGTAGATATAGTCCAAGGGTATTAAGTAAACAGAAGCACAACTCTAAGGATGAGGTAGATAAGCCCCTGAATATGAAAAAGGGAGAAGTTGAGTCAGTTAGGCAAGATTTGAACTCCGAAAGTTCCACATTGGGCAGGAGCCCTACTAGACCAGTTAGTCCAGCTGTTCCTGCGTCAGAAAATTCAGGCAAAGGAAGGCGTGGTGTGGTGAAGCAGAACAGCCATAACAGCTCACAAGACTCAAAGAGGAGAGACAAGGTCTCCGTAGCTATTGATGCAACTCCATCTGGCCGAGGACCTAGTGTACTAGCCCAGCAACCTATAGAACTAACAAAATCTTTGGATTTTGGTGCAGATTCATCTTCATCCAAAGCACCTTTAAGAAGGTCAGCGACAATGGAAGATTTCACGGCAAAAACTGTTGACGAAATTTCGAACTTAACCAAAAGTTTCAACAACTTAACTTCCAAATCAACGGTTGTGAAGATATCTCATTCTCACTCAAAATCTGATCCTGTAGAGGATATATATGTTGCTAGTAAAACCAGAAAATTGAAGACATTCGATCCTAAAGTTGATATCAATGTTACATCTTGTGAAGAGAAAGAAACTACTCGTCCACTAAGCCCAGAAGAGTCACTGTTGACCATTAAACGAAGAAATTTCCCAAAAGTTTTACCTGACTACCCTACCAAGGAATCTTTGGCCAATAAAAGGAGGTCTATGCCTGCTCCAAATATAAGTATTCCCATTAATGATTTAAGGAACCGAATCAAGATGCCTCCTGCGCCTCCAATTCGAACTACTTCTACGCTAGGAAGAAAACCTCAGAATCAACCAGAGTTGGTTTGCAATTCAGCACCTGTGTTGCTGGAAGAAAGTTCTTCCTCCCCAGAACCAGAACTTACATACAATAATCTTTATGTGGGTCCTCTTATCCCAAAAACACACAAGAGTAGAGAATATTTGGATACCAATCCAATATATAGTGCCCTGAGCGCTGTGAAGAAACAAGAGACAAATAACGAACAAATTGCACCTGTTGCTATAGTAACGGCGGATCCACATAATCCAATCAAGAAACCCGAACCTAAAACTGTGATAAGACCGAAACTGGTCAGGCAAATTAGTGATCCGAAAAACAGGGTAATTCCAAGGGTGACAGCAACGGATAATATGCCTGCACATCATCAAGTGCACCCCAAGACTGACAAAGATGACTCAAAATTACCAAAAATCCTTGAGAATGATCGTAAGGATCACCAAAATAAACAAAGACCGACCATGATCCCAAGCCCTGTCAAGGACCACAACTACAGAGAGAAATGTCCTTCGGGCTCTGAAACATCACCTTCTGAAGAATCAGACACAGGGACTGTTATTCCTAAGAAGAAAGATGAGAAATAAATGAATTATTCGTTAATATTTCCGTGGAAATGCTTGATTAAGATCAGTTGAAATTATACCAGGAAAAAAACTTCCGTGGTTGCTTTCATTGAGAATTTGTCTCCAGTGCTACTCTTTATGAACGATAGAGTCATTGAAATCTGTTTAAATCTGTCATTAATCAACGTCAAGGCAAGCTGAGTATTTGATTCGAAATTCATAGATTTCAGTGTCAGTGTGTCGGGTTAATTCGACCAAGTCATTTTTGAATCCGGATTAGTTGAACCTTTTGTCGTTGTGTATGATATTTGAAGTGAACTTGAAGTATTTGAGAGGGAGGAAACAACACAAAAGCACAGTTTTTACTAATTATCGATTGATTTTTTATACTTTGCGAGAACCTGGAGATGTGAGACTGTTCGGATAATTTGTCAGGAATTTTCTCAATTTTGTAATCTGGTGATGTGTTTAGATTAATTTGTACATACAGTATTCATTTTATGTTAAAAACATATCGGAAATGTAATTTTGATACCTCATTAAAGTGATTTGTTAAAATTGCCTTATTATTTAGGACATATCCAATATACTGATTTTCATTACATGAACATATTCATTCTATAAACCTGTTACAGTTGGTTGATGATTCTGTATGAATCTTCGAAATTTCAACATTCGGAACAACAATTACTATTCCGCAATGAAAGGAACAATTATGCTTTCATGTTTAGTTCCATTTAAATTGTAATTGTGCCATTGAACTGATGAATGAAATTATATCCAAATGCTGAGCTTTGAATACTCTAGAAAATCAGTTTCAGCTTTTGTGAGCGTATTCAAGTTTTTTGCCAACGCGTTGAGTAATTCTGTATCTTGTCAGTATTCTGGCCTTGTTATAGGCTTTGATACACAAAATTGGATTTGTGATTTAGGCTTGTAATATTTTTACCAAGCACTCATTGTTTTCATATGAGTCATGAATGTTTGAATGTGAGCTCATCGTATATCCACTTGCTGAATTCCATCCCGATCGTGTCCGCATTTTTCCATTCTGAAGTTGACCTTCATATTGAAGTAACCTGTCCTGAAATTTTTGAGTCTCTTACTTATTCCTTAGCAAAATTATCTAGTTTACAGTCGAGTGGAGGCGCAAAATTGGCCTATATGGGTATTGCATCTGAAATTCCATCATCGCAGTAGTTACGAAAATTCAAACAAGATCATTCCGTAGATATATGATGATGATGGGCTCTCATTGAAACATCAAATCCATGGCTCATATGAAACCTTCTTAGTAATTAAACTAGAGTTATTGCATAAGGTGAGAATCACAGCAAACTTAAACTAGGAATAGATGACCTTGGACGACATTTCGCCTTCCTAAGCAAACTTTGGAAGAAAGGATGAACAAGTTAACTCAGAAAAGTGATTTCTTGACATTTTCTATAGAATGTACGAAATAAATGCTTGTAGAATCGATTCTAGTCCTTGCGCCATTTTGCAAAACTAGAAAATCGTTCTGTGCAGAAAAATGATACTAGGATTTCGGCACTCTCCAAAACCTGTCCAACGAGGAATATCTATTCTCCAAGACTCATTGATGGTCGTCACTACCTGATACCGAAACTCCAATATGTATTTCCAGCTTCGTGAAATCCTGAGATATTTTCATCCCAATATTTCCGAAATCAGATATTTCTGATATAGCTAGAGCAGATATGATCAAGTTGAAATTTATACATAGAAGTGAAATCACAGAGAAATTTTCAATCTTAAAATGAAAAGTTTCAATTGTACCTTCAACGAAAACTTCGTTTTTTTTTATTTTTTCGATGGGAAGCCATCACCCAATTTCGTACTGAAGTTTGCATTAGTGTTTGCCAACCAGTAACCGACTTTCATCGGAATCAGTATTTGTAGAGTTACTCCAGGAATAAAAATGATCCTAAAAGCGCAAGATTTCATTGCAATTAGAAGAACAGTTTCCGAAAAAAAAATTGTTTAACAAATATTTGAAAAATTCTCCAAAATATTATATATTATTGAGTATAAAATTCAATTTAATGATAATAGAGTGGAATCTGTTGAACTTCCAGGGCCAACCGACTCTATAGAAGTGAATGAAGTTTATATAATCCTGTAATTGTTTTATAAATTTTGAATATCACGTTGTTTTGTAAAGGGTCTTTCAATAAGGACGGGTCGATTTTGACATGAAATAAAAAAGGCCGTGTGTGAGATTTTAACGATTTTTTTTTTTATTTGAAAGAGCTATATATGCCATTATGTGTGGAAAATCACATCGTTTAAATGTCCGCCGCGGCTTCTCACGGTGGCACGAATTCGAGTTGTCCAATGTTCAACAACTCTGCCGCATAGTTCGGGTTGAATTTCAGCGATAGCCTGAGCTATGTTGACTTTAAGGGCATCGGTCGATTGTGGCTTATTGGTATAGACCTGCGACTTAAGAAAACCCCACAAAAAAAAGTCTAAAGGTGATAAGTCGCAGGATCTCGGTGGCCAATTCACGTCACCTCTGCGAGAGATAACCATGCCCTCAAAGCGTTCATGCAGAAGATCCATGGTGGCATCCGCTGTATGGCTCGTAGCGCCATCCTGCTGGAACCACATGTCGTCTAAGTGTAGATCGTCCAATTTGGGCCAAAAGAAATCGGTGATCATCCTTCTGTACCGTTCGCCTGTGACGGTAATGGCCTCACCAACATCGTTTTCAAAAAAGTACGGACCAATAACACCGCCGGCCCAAAATCCGCACCATACGGTCACTTTTTGTGGATGCATGGCTACTTGGTGAACTTCGTGTGGGTTGTTGTCATCCCATATACGGCAATTCTGCTTGTTCACATAGCCATTCATCCAGAAATGCGCTTCGTCGGAAAAAATGATTTTTCTGCCAAAGTTGGGGTCCTCTGCCAAACACACTGTAGCCCAATCAGCGAACGAACGGCGTTGCCTATGGTCAGTAACTTTGAGCTCCTGAGTGAGTTGAATCTTGTACGGGTGCAGCCCTAAGTCCTGACGCAAAATGCGCCACGTTGATGTTTGTGAAAGACCGAGTTCTTGTGAACGTCGATGAATTGACTGCCTCGGGTTCTCCTGCACACTATCACGGACAGCAGCGATGTTCTCGGCCGATCTGGCGGTCTTTGCACGTACGGGTGTTGGCAGATTGTTTATTGAACCGGTCGATTCGAATTTGGCCACCAAACGTTGGAGAGTCGACTTTGAAGGACCACCTCGTCTGCCGTAAAATGGGCGCAATGCACGTAACGTTTGCACTAACGAACACTCATTTTGGTAATACATTTTTAACATTTGGACGTGTTGCTCAACCGTGTAACTTGCCATGGTGATTTGGCATTACTAACTGAATAAAAAAATATAGGTTAGAAAGACGACGTTAAAACAACATGGCCGCCACAGGCTGCCAACATCGACCCGTCCCTATTGAAAGACCCTTATAAACCCTGCCTGTAATACCTAATCGTTAGAACTGCACTGTGTATTCTACTTTTATGAATAGCCAGCAAACCGAGTTTCTAATACCGAATAAGTTAGAGGAATTTTTGTTTGGTATACCGACCCCTCCTTCATATAGGTTAGGGGAAAATTTTTGAACATTTCTTATTTTTGTTGCTGTTTATTTGTCTCAAACGATTGAATCGAACACACTGAAGAAGAATCCATGGTCAAATTTAATTCCCTCTATCCGTCCGTGCTCTAACAATGAGTGAAATCGTCCAAATAGTTTTAGAATTTTGCGGTTAATTCTACGATATCTAACAAAGTACTGATTTGATGAAAAAAGAACTTTGTAGATAGTTTAAGAATATCAATGCGCAACTTATTGCAGAATTTTGTGTGAATCCAGAAGTTTAGAAATTCTAGAAAAATCTTTATTCGAATATTTTTCAAACTTTCGTTTAAAATTTTTATCTTCTCGGAAAATATTGATCAGATTTCAAGAGAGATCGGCTCAGACCTTTGAATCAGTATTTCACAACAATATTTAAAATTTTAATTCGATCCGATGTTCACCATCGGAGATGTAAGGAAAAAAATATTCCAAATTTCGTTGTTATTTGGATTTTAATGTTATTTCCGCGATATCGAAAGAATAAAAGATGCAATCAGATTAAAACTTCGCAATCGGTTGAAGAATACCAACTCGCAACTAGATGCGAAACTTCGTGTTCGAAAATTTTCGTTGAAAAAATTTTTTTCTGGGAAATGTCGATCAGATTTCCACAAAATCAGGCAATGATCAGTATTCAACAACAGTGTTTAGAATTTGTATTCGAATCGATATTCACTTAAGCAGATATATGGAAAAAAATATGAAAAATATCGTCCTTTGAAACTTTGAGGTTCATCAATATCTCAAGAAGTACAGGAGCGATCACATCGAAGCTTCATAGTTTTGTTTGAAAAATATCAACAAGACAATGTTCAACAAGAATTTCTCAAATTTCGGTGCAACCCGGTATTCATTTCCGGAGATGATATTGAGATAAAGGTTATTTATCTAATACCTAAAGAAGAACAGATGCGATCAGATTTAAACTATGTAGTAAGGTGAAAAACATCAACGCACGACAATGCAAAATTTCATGAGGATCGTATAAAGGGGTAGAAAATTGTTGAAAAGTATTCGAGAATTTAGGAAATTTTAGTTGAAGAATTTTTTTATCGGGAACTATTCATCAGATCTCAACAAAATTGGCAAAAACCCAGAGTCACTATTTTACAGTGAATAAAAGTTCAGTTTGATCCATCTTCGGAAATATTGGGAAAAAGTTTGTCAAATTTCTTGGTTATTTCCTCGGTATTATTGTTAGTTACAGAGTTACTCAAAAAAACTGAAATTATGTCATTTCGAATGGATATACATGCGAAATCATCTAAATAGATTCTTATTTTATGGTTAGGTTAGGTTAGGTTAGGTTGGGTTAGGTGAGGTTATGACATCTAAATATATTCTTATTTTATGGTTTGCAGTTAGGCTCATCTCAACCAAAATCACGTCCGAAAAAAACACTTTTGAATCGATATTTCAATAGCAGGTTTAGGAGTTAATTAAAAAGGTCGAATTCGTAAAAACATGAAACCCCTCCTATTGATTTCGAATATATATTCATTCGGAATTTTATTTTTCCAGTATTGTGTGTTCGAATCGACATTCTGCACTTGATGGAAAAATGACGGCCTGAAGTTCCATGCAAAATGTCTTGAGGAAATGGCTCCGAATGAGAACGAGCGAGTTAAAGCTCCTGACCTCACAACAGTGCTTTTCTAGATTCTAGAGTGGCTTATATCAAAAAGACTGAAACTTATTGATGCCACTTGCTCTGAATGTCCTAGCAGAATATTTATGTTTGATAATGAAAAAGGAGTCGAGAGGAATTATCAATGAATTACTCACTCACAATCATGTTTCCTTGAGTGAATGGGAATACCCAATCTTACCCTACGCCGGGCCAATAAGTCACACAGATGATTTGACCTACCTACCTACCTACTACACACAAACAATATTATGAATGTTATGACAAATGAATCCTCTAAAAAAACAGCAGAATAACATTACTTGAAAGGAAGGCAGCAATGTCAGCTAAAAACATTTTTTCATTTCAGTTCACTTGATATTTAGGGAAACAAAACTTGGAGTTTCCAAGTAACGCTAGCTTCGAGAGTCGAGCCTCATATTAATATAATCCCCTGCAGTATCTTCCTGAGTCCACAGTAGACACAACGCGCACAAATAAACACAAATAAAATCCATTCGCAAGCATCACGGAATTTGATAGTGCCATCTATGAAATCCCAATGAAACTTCAAGTTTGAAACTATTTAGCAGTTTACTGGAATTCCCGAGGCATTGTTGCATACATTAGTAATTGTCTACGCTGAATTTATTCAGCGGAATTCTTCGGTGTTATGTTTGCTGATCTGATGAAAGCAGTTTGCAATTATAATTCTGCCAGTTGAAGGAATTGGCATAATTAGCACTGAAAGCAATGGGTAAGTAGGTCGTTGCAGTTTTGTTATCCGCTGCCAAATTTGAGAGTAGGTGAATTATATTCGTTGATATAAATACTATATATTTCTGAAATATACTACAAGGTTTTGATTCCCACAAATGGCGCCAAATTTGATAAGTACCCTGTATAATGACAATGTGAATTGAAAAAAAACCTGGAAGAGCACTGTCGTGAAGTCAGGAGCTTTTACAAGCTTGTTCACATTCGAAGCCGTAATGACTCGGATGTTATCGTAGTTTAGGTTGGCTTCACTGTTAACCGTAAAATGAGAATCCATTTAGAAACTGAAATTGAAACAGTGAAATCCAATGATTCCGTATATAAATATCCATTCGAAATTTCATTTTCTCATTATTTTTTGAGTTGGAATGACCAAGAAATTCGATATATTTTTTCCCAATTTCTCTGAAACTGTATATCGGATCAAACTGAATTTTGAACCACAGTTGTAAAATACTGACTCGTTATATTGCCATTTCCATTGAATTCTGATAGAAAGTTTCTGGTGAAAAAAACTGTTCAAAACAAATATTTACATTTTGTATAATTTTTCACAATTTTCTACCTTTACGATCCTCCACAAATTTCACAGTAAGTAGTGTGTTGGTATTCCTGACTGCATGGCTTAAGACTGATTTCCTGAGATATTGGAGAAATAACCTCAATCTTTTAATAAATCCGAAAATGAATATCGGCTCGAACTGAAATTTGAAGCGCTGTTTTCAAATATTGACTTCAAGGTATATATATCCCAAGTTAAAGTCTGATCGCTCCAATAGTTATTGAGATATTAAGGAAATATTCTCAATATTTCGAATAACAACGAAATTTAACATGCTTTTTCCTAATATCTCCGGAAATAAACATCTCATTAGATAGACATTTGGAAAACTCTTGTGAACTACTAGGTCTGTGCCGAATTCCAACGAATTTTGGTTAAATAATTTTAAAAAAATGTTTTTTTTCCGAAAAACGATGTGGATAATTTTCGAAAAACAACTTTGTTTTTAACGATTGGATTCGCAATAAAGTTTGCAGTAAGTTTCGTTTGGATATGTTCCTATTAATTTCAAAGTTCCGATGTGCTTCTCATGATATTGAGGAAATAAACTCAGAATTTCGAACAACAACGAACCCGAAAATTTAAAGACTCTAGGTGCTTTCCTTCGAACCACGTAGCCATGTGACAAATGTATCGATATCAAGCATTTCTCTTTCTACTCTTACATCATTGTATAATCCTTTTACAATGCTTTGTGTTTACTATTAATTTGGTGATAATTTGTATTAAGTTATAAAATCGATCACTATGCCTAATTTTACCCATGAAGATTATTTAAATCTCATTCTACTTCATGGAGAATGTAATAAAGTTGTAGATAGAACGATTCGACTGTTCGTTGAGAGGTTTCCTGACCGACCCAGACCAACGAGAGATACCATTAACAGAACCATGACAAACTTGAGAAATGTCGGATCTTTCGTTGAGAAAACTACACACAGAGAAAAAAGTGTAGTAGAAGATGAGAACAACGAAATTACAGTTCTTGCATATTTTCGTGTGAATCCTCAAAATTCTCTCAAAGATGCCGAGATTGATCTGGGATTATCTCAATCGAGTGTTTGGAGAATATTAAAAAAACATAAAATGCACCCATATAAATTCAATAGGGTACAGCATTTGAAGGAAACTGATTTCGTCAGGGGAACAGAGTTTTGCGAAGCTATGATGATTCGATTTCAAGAGAATCAAAACTTTTTGGACTGTATAATTTGGACAGATGAATCTAAATTCACAAAGAATGGTTCTTTCAATAGGCATAACAGTCATTATTGGGATGAAGAGAACAACCACCACTTCAGACAATGGAACTTTAAAGAGACCTGGAGTTTCAATGTTTTTTGCGCCATCAAAAATAATGCAATTCTCGATGTTCACATTTATGATGGGACTTTAACTGGTAAGATAGAACACTACACATGTTCGCATTATTTAAAGAATGTTCTCCCTTAGGAGATAGATATTCTGACATATTGACTCAAATAATTGAGCCGCTAGTACAGAACCATAATGACTTATGGTATCAACAAGATGGCGCGCCTCCACACAATTCACTCAATGTGTCAAATATCCTCTACAGGCTATTTGAAGATCGATGGCTGGCGAACAATGGTCCACATCTTTGGCCACCACGTTCTCCCGATTTAACTCCTTTAGACTATTATGTTTGGGGTAGGATAAAAAATATTGTCTTCTCAACTCCCCTGACTGATAAAGAGGACTGCATAGAACGAGTCAGAAATGCGTTCAGGTTTGTTTAGATTTTTAGATTCATAGTTTTGAAACTCAATTTGGTTTTTAAACACTTTTGCAGATCTCTTCCTCCCGATGAAATAAGAAGAGCAACGCACGAAGCATTCCTGAGACGTATGAATAAATGTCTAGAAATTAACGGTCAAAACTTTGAGCAACTTCTCTAGTTATAACTGCGAGAGTTTGCCATGGTTCTCCTTATAGTAACTTGAAGTCGGTTTCAAGAAGGGGTGAAAAATCTACAGCATGGTTCAAATAACAGTTCCTGAAAATTTCATCTTTTTGGCGTGAAGGGAAAAGAAATAGCTGAAAATTCAAGACGAAAAACAGTTTTTTGTGAATAACTCAGAAAATATCCACTTTAGAGCAAGGGTGTGATGCATACACTCACATTATTTTTTAACGTAGATTCAATATCTGCCATAAAAAAATGGGGTTCTAATTTGAAAAAATTGATTTTTCACGATTTTGTCATCCCTAACTTTGAAAGCGATTTTTGCACCCCCTGTATCATGAATCGCGATTTCGATTTTTAAAGTGGATACATCAATCTTACATCTTGAAAAATCCCAAAAATGAAAATTTTCCATCCAAAAACCTCGAAGTTATTCTTGTTTCAGCGGAGCTCTATTTTCGATTTTTTTTTCGAATTTTCCCGCTCAGAGAGAATTTTACAACCAAAACTGAAAAATGTTACATCAAAATAAATTGAAATTTTCTAAGGAGTCTATTTCTGCAATAAAAAAATGGTGTTCTAATTTGAAAAACGGAAGTTGACGTCATTTCCGGAAAAACCGGAGGTGCTCATGCCTTGAAAATATTTTAGATTTCATCAGCATCGTGAAATACTTATAAGTGCTGAATTTCATGAAAATACGTTCAGTATTTTCCCGTATAAATATGGGTGAGGTTCCTCGTGAAAGACCCTGTATAATAATTTGCAATAAACTCTCAGGTGAATTGTAGTTTTGCAATGTATCGATTGCATCTGTTTTGTGAACTGTTTCAACAGATATCTAGTTTCCCAGTCCAGTTTATTCGGATATATAGGTAGGTACACAATGAACAAAAAATGTCCTTTCTCCAATATTTTTGTTCATCAAGAAACAACTTCTAATAATTCATTCTTGACCATTCTGAGTATAGTACTGTTTTGTTTTGATTCCCTGTCATGATTTGGAAATATATTGATGTCTGCAATCTGGGGGCCCATTCTTGAATTTCGAACAAGAATTGAAGAGTATGACAATTGTCATATGTTTATGTCGATTTCCTAAGTTTTTTCGAGCATCTGCAAAATTTGTGAGAGTTCTATTCGCCGTTTCGACTTTGTTTTCAAGCAAACATTCAAGAAACGAACTGAACGCATGATATCGAGAAATTTCAAATCGGAATATAACATAACCTTATCAGCGTTTCTTTCGACTTAGCCAAGAGTGGTTCGGAGTATAGGAGACATTACATTCGATTGTCGAGTGACATTCGGTTCCATGCGCAGTTCATGTCTATACTTGTTGTTTATATTTAACTTAGAAAATCGACGCAAATATATGGCAATTGTCATACTCTTAAATTCTTGATCGAGACTCGACGATCGCCCCCCTGGTTTTGACTACCATCTGTCATTACTTCACTACATGGGTTGTGCAAAAATTGGATTTTATTTTGTGAATATTTTGAGAAATATATCCAGATGAAACTGGATCAACATTTACATGGAATAAAAAACACATTAATTTGAGCAGCAATTTCATTTCCATAAGAAAAGATCAATTCTTTGATTCTAATTATATAATAATTCATCCTCGTCAATTGCAAATTTTTTATCGAAACAATTCGTGAAAGTTTCGCAAATGTCAATTAAATACTGCCTTTAAAAAGTTTTCAGCAATTTCACATAACATTCTCTTTTGTGAGAATGATTATTTTCTACTTTCCTCCTCATCATCAACAGAAATATAAGTAGCAATGTTTATGTCCACGCATGGGAATGTAATAACATGACCCAGTTTTCCTCCCATTTCTGTAATTTCTTGATCGGAGCCGCAGAAATGCAGGATTATCAGACTGCATTCCTCGATCAACTGATCGACGTATTCGACGGAGTGATGAAGTGTTGTGAAATCCAAATTCGTTGATTGGTCGATCAAATTTGCCAGAGCAATCTGTTGATCGTTCGATCATCATATCTTCTTGCAACCCAGGTTAGCGTATTAAATCAGCTCAGCGAAGCTTCTCTTTGTTACTAGAGGATCTCAAAATCTTCTAATTATATCATTGTTACATTCTGTATGAGCTTTCAAGATGTCATTCTTCAGTAAAATACTATATTACTCAAAAAACTCAATTATTTCTGTGATTTTAGCCAAACATGATAGATGCATAGAATATATTAGGTGTCGACACTTTCCTACTATTACCCACTGAAATTTCGGTCCAAAACGCGGTCCTAGAATTGTCAAATCTTGGGCTACTTGGCTCTGTAAACGATGATGGCGCTAACGTCGCTTTGGCGAGTGCATTCATTTAATTCCGCTGAATAAAAATGAATTGACTATAATCTGATGAAACTTGTTCCCAAAAAATGAATCAGATATTTGAAATGATGGATTCTCACCAATACATAGGAGGAGTTTAACAAATGTGGACCATCTACTCATTAATAATATGAAATATTTGTAAGGGAATAAGGAGCAATATGAGGTTTATTGTGAGAACACAGTCATGGATGGATACAAGAAGTTATTTCGAAGCCAAAACAACACTGAGAACGAATTGGGAGATTGATATTACTAATGGATTCTATTGTATGTTTGGATCTCCTTTAAATTTTGTATGTACCTATTAATACATATTCAATTCAAAAGGTATAAATTATGTTAAATTCCTACTTATGCAAATATTTGGAGGAAATATTCATGTTTTTTATCATTGAAATTGATATATGAATTTTCACTTTGCTGTTCATGCTCATACGAATTTATCGGACGAATATCAAACCAGAAGAATTAATTGTAGTATCTATCGTTTCAAATGATTTCTTGTGGTATTTTCGAAAACACAACTCTGGAATACTTCTTTTACATGAACTATATATTGAGATACCTCTCGTAATAAGCAGGTATTCAAAAATATCAAGTTTTAGACTTGTGTATTCAGAGACGAAGGATATTACCGCCATTCTGACAGAATGAAATGAATAATCATAATTTAAATTCGTCAAAATGAATTTATTATCAGAAATTTTTGAAAATAATGTATGGTCCAACTCAGAAAATCAGAAAGAAGTTCTGATTTGACTAGCTTTGATATGACAGGTCGGTAAATTCCGTAAATATTTCAGATTTTATATGGCAGATTTTCCTATGCCGGTATCTATCGGCGAAAACTGAAGTAGGCCAACAAAGCCGTATTTTGACAACGTTTGGACCTCATTTCGGACCCAAAATATGTCAAAGAGTGTCCGCACCTTATGTATTCAATGCATCTAACATACATGCATCGACTAAAGGATATTTTGGCAAGATTTGGCATTACTTTTCAGGTTTTTTTTTGGGTTTTCACTACCAATATCTGAAAAGGAACTATGATAAATTGAATAAAATTATTATTGATAGAAAATGCCCACTTTGCGGATTTCGGAGGTCAAACTTCTTGTCAATAGCAGTTTCTAGAAAAAAATTCGGTGATTGAACAGTATTCGAATAACGCGATTGATCAACGGAGGAAATTGTAAGATTGCTTAGTGTATATCTCAATTCCTCTTAAGAAAATAAGAAGGAAATTGGCAGAAGTATTAATTCCTTCATTGTCTGATGAAGAAGTCAGCATGATTCAGATATAGTCCATTAGGGAGCGATTTTTCCTGATTGTCCGAGACGAATAATTTGATTCCCGCAATCTGCGAGGGTATTTTTATGAATAATAATTTTCGATAACTGTTTTTCAGATATTCAGAATAGAAACCTAGATTGAAGCTGAAAATAATTCTAACCTTACACCTGTTCAAAGAACAATAAATTCAGGAGAACGCAGTGGAAAACAAGGCAAACTTCCAATTCCGCTCAACCCATGACTGACTCGTTCTAAAGACCCCAATTCCGAAAGAAGAGGGTAAAATACCAAAAATACATACAAACACCCTCTCTAAACAAATATTGAGATTTCCTCTCGGAAATAGTTCGAAATTCAATTTTCACCGAGTGCGCGTAAATTGGCAGAAAACATCCGGATCCGGAAAAAATTTCGGTCGTCCTATATAAATCGAAGAATTTTGCCTTTTAGGACAAAATGTTCCAATATTTTCGGCGCTCCTGGCATTAACCTCGAAATTTGGAGACACCCGCATGTGGGAGCCCAATATGTATGGAAATCGGCTGATCAAATCTCGCCAGGATCGATGTACTTACCGTTCACAAGGCAGTTCCTCCCTTCGTCCTCCTATATGATGCCGACACTCACGTCATTTATCTCGGCTTGGAGGCTGCTGGGTTGACAGTTTCCCCTTATCGAAGGATTTCTTCTTTTCTTTTTCAGATGAACACAGGGATTTAATTCAGATTCTAGACTCAAAAAAATTCATACCTGTTTAGTAATTTGAAATTTTTTAATCCTACTAAAATTTTCAATGATACTAATTTAAAACATGTGCATTTCAATCTTTGAAAAAATGAAAACCTCAAAAAAAATACTGACGTGAGATCAGGAGCTGTTACAGGCTGGCTTGAAGGTATTGCTAGTGTTTGATTTCTTGAGTTATTGAAAAAATAACAACAATGGCGAAAAAATAACTACGAATTTCGACATATCAATTTTGCGTGTTTTCTAAAAATGATTATAGGATATAGCTAAAATTGGAGACACTGTTGCTAAATGTTGACATAAGATTTCATAGAAACTCTACAGTTCATGAATATATGTTCACAAAAAATATTCATTGAAAAGTGATTTAAAATTTTTATGTCTCAAGATTCCTACTTTATTTTGCGTGAAGTTCCAAGTCGGTATTTCACAACCAACTTAGAAATTGCAATTCAATCGCATGAGTACTACTTGAGTTATTGAAGAAATAACCTCAAACATCCAAATGAGTATCTTTGATTTGCTTGGTTGATTTCGCTCATTGATTGAAATAAACGTATTTTTTGACGCAATCTATCTTTGGAGAAAGTATTCTGATATACAACCTACCTTTGGAGTTTAACATAGTTACTTGAGGCAATTTTGGTGAGAAATTAGAAAATTACAGGCATTTGTACGGAATGATAACACGCTTTTCCTCAGAATTAGGGCGTCGAAACTAGCAATGTTTCAATGATTTTCCCAATCATCCAGAAAACTATTCTACTTCAACATGGGAAAGAAGGGGTTTCTCTTGAGTAGATGCCGGAACTTCAGGAATATGTTGCTGGGGTGAATATAGAAAGAAAAGCTTTCATGAACCTAAAGCCCTTAATAAATGGCTTTTTATGAACGAGATATTGAAGTTGAAGTTTTAGCTTTCAGTGATCTTCAATAATTACTGCCGATAACCGTCTCAGTCTTGAACTTGCGTTAATCACTGTTTTGTTTTTCTCCATTTGAAACGAAATTAAGGCCAAAAAGTGTCTTTAATGGCTATTATTAGATACGAATTTAAGTATTCCGACTTTCAAAATCACTTTTAATTATTTTTTGATTGTATGAATAATGAGAGCATAGGCAGATCGTGTGTGAGCTTCAAAAACAAAATTATTCATTATCATTTGGAAACAAAACATCGCTCTTGAATCGATTATTGCAAATCCTGGTTACTCGAGAACAGTAACTTGTTACACCCTCTACCAAACATTTTTTGACGCATAAACGCTCGTGGAAATATCGATTTTTCTACTAATATACTTGACCCAGGCATGTTTAAAAATATCAAAATACTGAAAGCTATGTAGGTAGTGCCACTCTGAACAAAGAGACAAACTAACATCAAATTTAATTTTGTCAATGTAAATTTTCTGAAATAGAAAGTTCACCCAAATATATCAATCAAATTCGAGATTAACAATTAAAAAAAATTAAAAATAAGATTAGCAATGGATAATGGGAATAGGACAGCCTTTCACGAAATCAAACTTCTTAATTACACGACGTTTCGTCTATATATTCAGACTTCTTCACAGCTAAAATTACACAATGAGTATTCACAGAATTTTCAGCAGTTGGCAGAAACTTACCCTTAATTAATTGTTGTAGGCAACGTAGAAACGTCGTGTAATTAAGGAGTTGCAATTCTTGAAAGGCTGTCCTATTCCCATTATCCATTGCCAACGTCAGTTGATGAAGGGCGTGAATCTATATCATGATTAAAACTAAGTTTTCAACTATGGCAAATTTCAGAAATGAATCAATTGCAGACATTTGTTTATAGGAACCTTTATTCTAATATTTACATCGGGAACATGCTCCTATTCTTTCAACACGTGTTTGAGAAATAGCCTCCATAGAATTATGCCACCCTCTAGTGGCAGTAAGGGTACGTACAGAGTGTAGCGTAGATCAAAGAGCATCCAGTAAAGAGCAAAGCGGCAAAAACAAACACTATTGAAGGATAACAGGTGCACATAGTGGAGCGTATCCTGAAGATAGCGCAAAGCGGCCACCTGCGAGCAAAGAGGCGTATCCAAACATGTTTGATTTCTCCTCTCGCACGCTCGCATAAACTCACCGATATTCCTGAATATTTCGTTTCAAAGATTTTTTTTCCGGCGATGAAATGAACGTGGAATCATTAATTAGTGAAGTTTTGAAGAGGAAACCGTTGTGGGATCAAAAAGACCCCAAACATCACAATCGATCTGTTTTAGATAAATTGTGGGATGAAGTGGCCTATGAAATGAAGACCGTAAGTAATTACATATTTTATACATTTAAACATATTTCGTAATACAGATTTCATCTCCGTTCTTCCAGTTTTAATTTGTTTTCTGATTATTATTATTAAATGGTCTTAACGATTATATTGGACTCTCTGAAGAAGAATCCATGTTCAAGTTCAGTTTTGTCCGTCCGACGGGCCGGCAGTCCCGTAAGTGCTCTAACTTTTGGAGGAGAGGACCAGGAGTGTTTAAATTTCCAGTTTAGTTTAAGTGCCTAAATATCTCGGATAAGTTCGTTACTGGGCAAAATCGGCCGAATAGTTTCAGAGTTATACTAATATGAAATGTTGAGGTTAATTCCTCACATCTCAAATGAAATCTCAAATAAATGGTGAAATTCACCATTGACACCACGAGATTGATGAACTGAATGAATTCCATCACGATTACTTTGAGTCGAATACCACATTTTGAGTGACGAGGTTTCGTATGAAAACAAGGCAGTCGGATCCATTTCCACCGACACCCAGTTCTTGAAACAAACTGAACGAATTATTGCTTAACTCTTTACTCATCACTCACTATGTTATGGCTGCGCTTTGATCTCTGCTAGCACGTTTCGCTCTTTTATCGGAGGAATATTGCCACTTTGTTCTCCACTTTGCTCTCCGCTCCACTCTGTACGTGGTCAACATAGGGAGGTCATTGAAATGAGCAATAACCTCAGAGTTGGTCACTCCTAGGAAAAGAGAATTATACAGGGTGTATCTGAATAACACCGAAAGTTTTGAGTGGTGATTCTGTGATGGAAATAATGGTGGGTATTTGGCATAAGATTTTTTGAAAAACCTCCCTCCCGAAAAATTAAACCCCTCCGAAGATTAACAAAAAAATTGATTCCATTTAATACTTTGTATTTTAACCGTATATTAAGCTAAAGACTCGAAATTCGGGAAAAATTATTTTTCAATAAAACTGAAATTTCTACAACCCTGAAGTATGCTCAGAAGGGGTTGAAATAGTCAGCACCTAAGATATTTTTTTCACAACTTTTTTTTCGATAGAATTATCCTTTTAAAAACCATGGGTTAAAATCCCAATTCATTCAATAACTTTTTTATCTGTACAAGTTTTTTCGAAAACTTAGCAACGAGAAAAAGATAACTCATGTTATATAGCAATTGAATGAACAACAGCCAACCAAATTATGATTTTAATAGGCTAAGACTTTTACAACTAAAACAATAGCCAACAATAAACAAAAACCTCTTTTCCTGATTGAA
Source organism: Myrrha octodecimguttata (assembly GCA_958510865.1). NCBI lineage: Eukaryota > Metazoa > Arthropoda > Insecta > Coleoptera > Coccinellidae > Myrrha > Myrrha octodecimguttata. Next base: position 41,121,034 of record OY294057.1, read on the forward strand.
ATGCGTATGCGATGAAGTAAGCCTGCTGAATTTCTCATTGTTTCACACCCTGCTACGATGCGGTTTCGCAGATCATCGTTTTTTTTCTCGTGAATGCTTAAGTTTTCGAAAAAACTTGTGGATATAAAAAAGTTACTGAATGATATGGGCTTTCCAGCCCATTTAATTTTCATCCGAAAAAAAGATGTAAGAAAAAATATCTTAGGGGTTGACTATTTCAACATTTTCCAAGCATCCTTCAGAGTTTAAAAAATTTCAAAATTTGTAGTTTCATTGACAAATAATATTCACTCAGTTTCGTGTCTTTAGCTGAATATACAGGGAAAATATAAAAGGGAAACAATTTTGTTTGTTAATATTCAGAGGGCTTTGTTTACCTTTTTTGGGGGGAGGTTTTTGAAAAAATTTAAGCCCACCTTAACTTTCATCACAGAATCACCCCTCATATTTTGTGGTGTTATTTAGATACATCCTGTATATCTTCCAACAAGGCCCATAGAAGAAGGAGAGATATGTATGATCTGCCTTCTTCCATCTACCCCAGAGAGACTGATAACATTGTTCCTTTCCATCTCACCTGAAGTATATTACTAAATATTTAGCTATCAATTGGTCAGTTTCTTATAACTTATCAAATCAGCTCGATGGAAGTTTGTGATTCTGTTAAGGAACGAATAATATGTTCGGCAATGGCTGGTTTTAAGGGCTTAATTAGTCGAATTGCAATACAAACAATTATTGTTTTCTCCGCAGATTCATGGGAAAGGCCAAGTCGATGTCTATGGACATGTCTATGGTCTGACTCAAGAGTGCTCTTTGAATTTCCATGTGTTTCCTAAACGCGCTAAGACTGGGAAAGAAGAGTGTAAACGCACCCGATGTATATTTAGAAGAATTCAGACGATTCAAAATCTTGAATATATCTACTCTTTTTATGTGGAAAACCAGTTTTTTCATTTTGAAAAGGTAACTGATTTCGCGAGATAATTTTGTCGACCCTTACTTTGTAATCAGTAAAAGTCTTTCGAAGGAATTTCAGTTTTCATTCATGTAGTTTAAGCAGGAAGGTAGTTGGTTTATAGTGCTCATATGAAACAACAATCAATAATTATACGATTTTATTAATAATAGTGTCACATGATCGTAACAGAGTCACAACAGAATGACAGATTTATAACAAAACATATGGTCATAGACAAAACCATCGAATAGTTGAAATTTTATTAACAAATCAATAGAACAATATCTCTCAGATAGGTACCCATGCCCTCTAACTATATAACTGTATCATGCGCCATTCTTCTATCATTTGATTAGAACATATATAGTGATTCTTCAAATAATCTTCAGTTCCAAAATTCACCGAAAATGGTTATATTTACAGTTATCTATATATTTTATAATTATAATTAATCACTATATAATATCAAGCTATTCCTTAGTTTTCGTTGAAATTTGAAACAATTCCCCTTCGACTTATATACATTGAGGAAAATTAAGTTTTCGAAAATTCTCTCGTATTCTGTAATACGAGATAATCAATTCACTATCCTTTGCCTTTGGCACCACAAAGGTGAGTTCGATTCAACATTGTTTATTAACAGGAAATTATGATAGAGCAGAGTACCTACTACTATAGCGTTGGCAGTCATCTCATTCAATTTTCTAAAGAATGTAGGAAATCATTCCGCTCAAAGTCATAAATGACCAGAGAACTTGAGTCTGATCCTATGAATATATAAATAATTTAAGCGAATTGAGAATTGGTGAAGAATCATTACTAAGGATCGATAGCAGTAAGCAAAGGATTCACCAATTTTCTATGGAGGGCGCTCTGAATCGAACAGAGTATATTTTATACTCCAATCCCATTCCATGTTTCTATGAAAACGTTTGACACAGATTCAATTTCTCTGAAAATTTTCATCTCTCATATAAAAACTTTTTTGCCCAGTCTCAATCGTGAATAATCATACGCCCAACTTGAAAAATGTGACAAAACTATAAATAATTTCTACAAATGAAAGATTAATCGATGATATGTTTTTCCAATGGATGAAAATTCAAACTATAAAATTCAATTGTATCGGTGAATATGTCGATTCAAAGGGAAAATTTTATATAATTGAGATATTTATGAAAACGTAAAATGACAACATTATAAATATCAAATATCCATATTTTAAACTGGTATTGGTGAAAGTTTTCGAACATCAGAATAACGCATTCATTATTTACATAATGGGACCATAGGTGCAGCATGTCACTTGGTTAATTTTCATGTTCATGTTTTCAAGCGAGCATGTGAATAAACCCAGTGACCATGTTCTGCCACGGAATAGTCAAATATCGTGCAATGCTTCATGTTATCCTGGGTTTTCCTGAATTTCAAAATTATTGAGTGTCTGCCAAATTTTCACGAGCAAACTGGATATTTATGTTATAGTGGCAGTGGAATCTTCGACAGTGCAAATCAAACAATTAAAACATATCAGCTAAAGGTTTCATTCATAAATATTTCGATTTATCTGCGAGAACTATTCAAATTCTTTGTTCAAAAACGGATTTTCAAGATTTCACATTTTTTTCGCCATGATTCAGCTCTAACCTGAAAGCTCGAAACAAAGAAGTATATACTGAAAATATGAGTGGTCACGAAGGTTTCGAAAGACATAGCCAATTTCAGCGGATATTTTTTATTCAATGTTTCTGTGAATGGATATCTGAAATATCTGAAGATATTGTAAACCTTTCAAAGGAAGCAATATAAAGAACGAATTTCAAAGGACGAAAACATATCAAAGAAATATCCCTTCTTGATTAACTTTATTTTCAGGATATAGCTTATAGCGTTGAATTAATTTAGAAAAATAAGAAGTAATTTCCGGGTGTATTTTGAAAAGTTGACTGGCATGAAGACAGTTAACTGGTCCAAATGTGTAGTTTGAAAAGGCTTTCCGAAATATCCCCCAATTCTGTATTATTCAAGATTTCAACGAAATGTGAATCATTATATAAAGGTTTTCAAAATTATATCCAAAATTTCTTGGATGGTGCTGTCTAATCATCGATATTCAGAAACCAGGATACCAAGAATTATGCACATCAGAGATCACATCAAAATGAACCATCTCAGAATATTTACAAGTTCTAGGAATGAGCCCGACATAGGCCGTATATCCAATGACTTACAATTTAAAGGACGATTAGAGTCTTGAGCACAGAATATCACACCCTCATCTCACTCATTGCGGCCTGAGGAACCCTCATTGTTCCACCTTTGTTCAGGCCTACGTTATTAGGAAGCAAAGGCTGGTTTTCCGGTGGACTCTTCGACCTCGGAGGAGGAGGAGGCCGTGGAACGTTCATTGGAATTGGAGGGTTGCCATTTGGAGGTTGAACCATCCCTTGCTGAAGCTCCGCTATCACACAGGCGGAGTTATTCATCAGGCTAGAATTTTTTGGCAAGGTCATAGAGCCTGGATTATAAGTATGAAAGGTATTGGTAGAGTTTTTTGGAAGAGTCTTATATTGGTTTTGAGCTAAATCATTTGGACTAGGAGGAGGTGCTGAAAGAGAACCTGGAAGCTGAAAGGTTGGTCTGAGATGCTGCTTGCTCATTGCATGCATTTCTTGGGCATTTTGTGCGCTGAGTATCATTGCAGATGTGTCTTGCTCCACGTCTACTATGATGTTGGAACTTTGTGAGTGACCTAAGTGATAATGACTATGTTTAGATATAGTCTCGAAACTGCTCTGGTTTCTCTGTTGTTGCTGTAACGTTTTCACCTCCAATCTAGTCTTATCACGCTGGTAGTACACTCCAGCGAATATGAGCACGTTTAAAACTAGCAAAGAACAACCGATAGCTATGGTAACACTCAGGGCAGTGCTATAGGCGGCATATCCAGCTGCCTCTAGGCTAGCTAAGGGATCTGATGCGTTGGTATTCGAATTCTGAAAAGAGTGCTGGTTGAAATTGCTCGCGGAAACCACATTCACACACGTTGTCACTATCGTATCCATCGTTGTTGGTACGTCGATGCTTGTAAAGGTAGAGTTTGGTCTCCTTCTAATGAGCTCCATGGTAGGATCATAGTAGCTCACCCTGGACAAAGGATCCGGACGTACCGGACCGTCGTAGAGGTCTGCGTTGTTATGGTTTCGGAAAAGGTTATGACGGGCCACTACGTCTTCCATGCCAGCACGATGAAGTTCAGGAATAAGTCTTAACCAGACGCTGAGTTGGTGAGCTCGGAAGTGATTCTTCATTCTTGGTTTCATTCCTGAAACAAATTGGAAAAAATCAAAAAAGGAAAACAATAGTCGATACTTTATCGATAAGTTCGCGAAAGTGCTGGTGAAATTTCATGAAAATACAGGAATAATTTACAGTATTCGGGTAAAATTTATTCCAACAAGATATCGTTCTTCAGAATGATATTATTTAGTAGTTGAAACTAAAAGATCTCTCTGAAATAAAATATGTTGAATGTATCATCAATTTTTGCAGGCAAAATTGTAAATATCCAGGTATTCATGGACATATTCTCACATGGTGACACATTGAAAAGGAAACAGGTGTCTTCACTAGTAGAAAAATTCAGATTTTGAAAATCGCCTGGATCCCATCGAATTTGTTCTTTAAAGGGAAATTTTCTTATATGGAATCAATCATCCCCTTTTTTTCAATAGAGAAAACAGAATTCTGTCGAGGAAATCTTTTTTTCTGAATATGATATTGATTTTCTTAAGATTTCATCATTCCTACACGCAAAATTCAACGAAATGAAAGTTTTGAATAATTCAATCTTAAATTGCATATAATGATATAAGATTTGCTCAAAGCTTAAGTTTTAAGTGGATGCACACAACAGAGCCTAGAGGGGACAGTTCCGGAAAGCTGGCCATTCCATTTGATCATTTCGACCAATCCACTCGTTAGAAAAGTTCATATCTACATATAAATTGCTCTGACAACAGTGGTATAATGAGGCGGAGTAAATCTCCTAAAAAAGTCATTATTTTCAATGATGTCAGTAAGTAGAAGGCCAACTAATTCTTGAATTAATGTCTGGGAGGGCACTGATGGTATTAGTATCGTGGGTCCCTTTTTTAGACGAGAGTTTGACAGGAGTAAGCTACCTTCAAATACTACAAGAATTAATTCTACCTCTTCTCAGCAACATCCTTGAGAATGGCAATTTCTACCCGGAGTAAAATCTGTTTTTCAGCAAGATTGAGCTACACCCCATCTTTTTTTAGCTGTCAGACAATTTTTAGTTATGGAAATACGTTAACAATGCAAGTCCTTTCTAGACTGAAGGAGTATACACGAAAACAATACACTTTCTCGAGTTTTCATGAGATTTAAAATAATTAACCTTGAATATCTCAATAACTGGTGAAAATTGAACTTCAGGTGAAGTTTATTGGAATGCCTCATGCTTATTTCTTCAGTTACAAGAATCAGGAAATCCATATATGTATATATTTGTGAAAGTAAAAACCAACCAGTGGTAGTGAAACACGTGCAAAATTATTTCCAATAGGAGTAACCATGTCAGACCCATAAATGATTTCCTTAAGATTCCGAATCAAAAGAAGGTTTCATTTAAGGAAGGAAATTTTCGGTCGAAATTGCTGCGAAACCGAGTGTGAAACCTAAATACCCAACCTGTATTACCTCAACTAATAATAATTCCGTTTTTCTTCGAGCTATCTGACGATTCTCAAACAATGCATAGAAATGGGTTGCCAAATAAGATTCCATCTGGATTATTTCTTTTTTTTTAAGTTGAGAAAGTATACCATTTATCATAGTTCACGGTTCAGAGGGAAAAATTAATTTGCAGGAAATGTATTACTAGGTGGCGCAAAAGAATAGGTATAGGATGTCAAGAGATGCATAGAATACATGGTGCGGACACTATTGCGGATTTCAGAAACTTACTCCATCACCAACTCAGGTTGGCTCAAATTGACATATACACATAATAAAGTTACCCGATCATTTTGCGACTACCCATTATATGAAATCTTCTGTGCTGGAGAAGCGGTCAAAATATTCCCAAAATAAATGTTTTTTTCCTCTTAAGTTTTCCCGATGAACACTGACGATGAAAAAATCTGAAATATTTACGGAAGTTACCGACATGTTATATCAAAAGTATAGTCGAATCACAGATTTTTCATCTTTTAGATACAGGCATACAGTATTTTCAAGAAATTCCGAAAATAGAATCATTTTGACAAATTTTCAGCTGTACGGTGATTCATTCCATTCAGTCAAAATAACAATATAATATTAAGTAACCATTTATGATCTTATACATATGAATTGAAATGGAAATTCATAACAGAAGGTATTCCAAAAAAGGAAAAAAGCCTTCCAGTGTTTCTTATTCATGAGCACATAAATATAGAAAAATAATTAATATGATTAATTTCCCTGGTTTAATTTTCTCATGACAAATACAAACCATGATATAAACAGAAAAAAATTATTCATATTTTCATGATAATGAATATATAATATTAACTTTTGAATTCAATAATCATGAGTTGGGAATTTCATAAACTGTACTTCATAAAAAATTACTGGGAGATCTGAACTATCCAATAAAATTCGTGAATAATATCAATTACTCGTTCCGTAATGACCATTATTTCCACTTCGATATGACTTGAAACAATGTATCCTATAATGCTTCTCACCATCAACATATTTGATATTTTGAATAACTAGATGTTTCATACTTCATATACTCATCGTAGCTATGAGTATAAACTCAGAATGAGGGCGGTCAACTAATTACATAGCAACTGCACAGTTCCATCTTCTCAAATAGTCATATTTTTTGCGCTTGTTCTAGGGAACAGCGTGCTATCGCTTTGTCCAAATTTTTTCTCGAAAATGTTCTCAAACGACTAGATTGGACTCACTGATGAAGAATCCAGTATCAAAATTGATTTTGTCCTTTTGGCCGTCCTTCCGTAGAAACGGATTTCGGAAATATTGGGGGAATAAAATTTTGAATGGGTCCATCTGGGGAATCATTGGGTGGGTAATTGATTAAGAAATGACAGGTGACGTTTTTGCTCAATTCGTTCTTACATGAGCCGAGCGCCATTCACGTTAACATGTAGAAATAGAACAATATTGGACGATTTATTTTTCTAGGTTTGGACGCAAAATGTTAGTGTTTACCTAACAGTGGGACAGTGCCGACACCTGCTATCTATGCACTCTGGACAGTCCGAAAAGTAAATATAAAATTTTTGCGAAAACTTGTTCATAATACATTATAAAGAATAAAAATTGGAAGGGAAAATTTTGCCGTATTAATCATAGAGTTCTCAAGAACTCTTGACACAAAACAAAACTATCTAACAATAGAACCCTGACATACATGCGTGGGTGACGACCTCAATTGAAAATAGAACATCCCACATTGTTCGATACTTCATTTTCTCCTTTTATTCCTTATTTGAAGAGACCACGAAGGGCGTTCACCGATGTTACGTATTCGATGTACTCTCTCGCGTCAAGATGCACTAGACCTGATAGATGAGAACGTGAAGAATCATCTTTATTCAACGATAGACGGACGCATTTCAATGAGGAGACGCCAGCAGGACGGTGGGAAATATTTCACAATGCGGTTTGGTCACGTCTCCCAGTTATTGTCGTGTGGTTATCAATTTTTTATTGCTGCTGTGTCTGCGGTGGTCTGAAGTGCTTCACTAGATTTCCGAGATGTTCAGCTCTGCGAAAATAGTTTCATTTAAGGTCAGCAACGTACTTCAATCATGAAAGGATGATAAGTTGGTTGAAAAAAAGCCAAACATTTGAATGTTTTTTTAAAAGCAAAGAGTACATCGAATATAAAGGGGTGATTTTAGTAGGCCACAGTTTCTTTTTGGAAGAATTTTATAGTGCGAATGGCAGAAAAAATAGTAAGAATGCGCAATGTTGCCAATTTTCCATATTGAAAAATTTTCGGGCAAATAAAAGGAAAATAAAACTGATATGGAGTAAAAATGAAAGAATTGGTTTCATTGCGGATTTTCACGAAAGGATAAAGTACATCTTGAAAAAAATTCTGAAAATAAATAAATACTGAAGCCGGCAAACCCACCGTTTCTTCCATTAACGTCGAAATTTCAAGCCTTTTAATATTTCTCGCAGATATTAGCGAGGATTTTTTCGAAATCATATGTGGCTGTATTGCCGAAATATACGAAGCATTAATTGATCACCCGGTGGTTAGATGTACTAGGAATCAGTGGGATGAGTTGGCCCGACTCCGGAACAATCAAACATCAAACATTTTGGAAAGACCTTTAATTATTCGGGTAATAACGGTCCACGTTGAACAAACAGAGTAAACATAATATTGAAACCAAAGGTGAAATATTATGTTACAAATTTTATGCTGCTAGCAGATAGAGGTAAGATCATCCAATCTTCAGGTAAACCCCTAAACATCAGTATTCCCCAAACATATCCCCCTACAGCTGAAAATCTGAAATTGAAACACTGATAAAACTTTTTAAACTATATAACATCAATATAATCAAGAAGACATCAACACGAAAATGAGATAGGATAGAGTGGGAGATTTTGATTTGGTTTAGAAAAATGACCGAGCGGATAGATTAGTTGACTTCTGTCAAGAAAAGGACATGGTTATCGAACACCTGGTTCAAGTTTCACCCCAGGCACCTGTGTACCTGGACATCTTTTCAAAGCAAATCAACAAACATAGGCCAAAATCAGATTGACTATGAACTGATTAACCTAAGATTCAGAAATTCAGTGACATCAATGGTGCTAACATCTGATCAGACCATAATCTATTTGTGAATCATTTCCGAACTCATTTGAAGGTATTAGGAGTGCCTCAACAAGTGAACTGAATACACAATTGAGTATACTAAAAGCGGAAGCTGAAAATATTAGTAGCGTAGACATAACCAGGAACAGAGTGAAGTATGTCATCTTAAAGACAACAAATGAATACCTGAGACTGGGGTATGAAACGGAGAAGAAAATATGCATGACATAGGCAAGTATGCATCTGATTAACAGAAGGCTGGAAGAGAAAAGGATGATAATAAGGGCACTACCGAAAGAACAAAATCATCAGGAAGGAAGGCAGAGCAGCGAAGGAACTGTAGATGGTGAAGCAGTGCAAGAAAATCGAAGAAAATGACTCCTGTAATCTCCATGAGAGAATAAAACAAGTAACTCGTTCCAGAAAAAGACTGAAAGACTGCCGAAGAACCTGTTTAATCATAAGGAAAAGCTGTTGACTCAACCCATCAAGAAATTGCTTGAGTGTAAAAAGTAAATCACGAACATATTTGAAGATCGGCGTGTTGGAATAGCTCTGAACGATGGAAATACCAATGAACCCACAATTCTAAGAGGTGAAGTAGTATATGCCCTTAACCATCTTGAAAACAATAAAAGCCCTGGTCCAAATGGTGTTAACACTGAAATTCTGAAGGTTGTTGAATAAGCTAATACCCACACTTTTGTACGACTGCTGAATGAGATAAAAGGTTCAGGCGAAATCCGACAGGACTGCCCAGAGTCCACGGAAGTTCATTCACTATAGGCTCGGAATTAAAGATGCCTTGTTTAGCCTGCAAAATTTGACGAAAAAATGTTTCGATTTTTAGAAAGACCTATATATCAACTTTATAGATTTCGAGGAAGCGTTGGACCGTCTAGGGCACAAGATATAATTTATGGCTATAGCCAGCTGCCAAATGTGGGGATAGACAACAAGGACATACGACCCCTGGTCAATCTATAATGGCAACAGATAGTCAGGATAAATATCTATTCGTTCATGTCAATCAGAATTGGTGCTCATTATTTGTTTGATGTAACCGGAATTGTTGAATTTGTTTATGTCGCGTCTCTGAAACTGACCAATGAACCAGAATATTCAACATCGCCTTGAGACTATAATAATGAATGAAATAACTACAAAATAAAAATAATCGAATCGATCGTGTGAATCAGTCTTCGAAGTTGTCCATTTTTGTTTTGAATGTGGAATTTTTCAGAGCGGTTTTTAGTGAACTTAAAGGAGCGCCGACAATTTGGATGATTTTTTAAAATAATTATTTTTACCACTTCGCAATTGATTAACCTCGTTTGGTTTCAGAGGTAATTTGAATGTGACAAGTCGAAACTAGAATATGACAAGTCTCAATTTGAATTTGAAAAGGTATACCTTGGTCCTGTCAGGAGTTACTTGCAAATGTTTGCTGATTCTTAGTTCAATGAGATCAGAATTGTATTTGATCGAATTATTTAGAGTTGAGGATGGTTACACTTTCGAATCCATTGGATAAATTCATAACCTATGTGTAGGCGAATCCACCCAAAATATCTCAAGTGTTTTATATTTATGATCTTTCGGTTAGAAGGACGATCATACATACATTTTTCATTTAATTCTCAATCAGTGGACAAACCTTATCATTCAAGATGATTTTGGCTCAAAATTCAATACTCAGTGTTCCCTGGAATGAATACAAAAGGAGACAGAAATCATCCATCCTATACAGATGTCTATCTCAAAACGTATTCATTTGCCACACCCGATATTATTCCCACGTATCTGCAAACACAAACTCATAATTGGGTCACCGAGTGTATCCAGATCGCGAACTGCCAATGAAAGCAGCATTCCACGGTCCTTAATGCGCTGAACAGAACCGTCTGCGACCTAGCGAACTGCTCACTATAGTCTCCGAATCGATAACTAATTGTCTGTTCTGGCTAACGAGTTCCACCTATACATATTCTCCGAACCATCAAATTCATTGTATCAGATAATCAGAGCTACCGCACACATTACTACCTCGTTGTGTTTGCGGTTTGGATTGATCCGATTAACTTCGCCAACAAGGCGTCCTAGGTTTGTTCGCAGGATCTAGAACTAAGCCCTGATATTACAAATTTTATGTTCGATTTAGACGTGATTGGCAGGATGGACGGGTTCCAATCGGATACATGCAGGATTTGTTTGTGGAACAATCAGATTTCACAAATGGTGTACCACTCGAGGGGTTTGAATGGGTTGTCTGAAACCGTGTGTGAGGACTGGGTTTATCTTCATATTGATATTTGTTCTATTTCATATTTTTTGAGGCCCCTGAAAACGAAAAATGGAAATAACACGTCAAAACATCACCTGAGTTATGTATTGTGCTATATAATTTGCTTCAACAGATGAATACACTTCTTTGGTGTTAAGAGTTCTGGAAAAGAATTTTCGATAATTAAATAATTCCTAGAAATAGGTAGAGTTCTATCCAAGATTTCTTATGAGAAATCATTGAAAGAAATTTGTCAACTTCATAAAGCAATCGCAGGCCATTTTCTTTGATTTTCACACATCATATTCAGGTCGCCAAACAATAACTTTGACCATAAGGTTATACGATGGCCTGAACAATTGATAGTAGGAATAATGACAATACAATTCTGCACATTGTGAAAAATCTCCCAATTGCCTTCTCTTACAAGTGAGCACTTTCCATATAGTTTCTCGTAGATCCTAGGTAGGGGACTTTGATGTAAGTTTAATGTTAAAATAAATCAAGTTATCAAGAATTTTTAGCTGATACAATAAGTTGATGATTTTCTTTATTTCTTACCTATTTTTTCTCCTGATATTATATAAAATTGCTGTTTGTTAACATATTGGCTTGTGTTAATTGTATAATTGTGTGACTTATCTTATACATTCAAATATATATATACTGTTATGAATCTGACTGTTGTTTGATTTTGATTAATTTTGAATTTTGAATTTTCAACAGGATCCAATAACAAAAATATGAATTTTGATTTGAATTTTGCGCGGCTTTCCGTCTCTTTCTCAGGTGGATTCTATTCTATGAAATAATAATTTATATAATTTCTAATAACAATATTTAATGAAATAAATTTTAAGAAATTGATTTAAATGCCAAACTTATTACTAACCTAACTCAAATAATTAAATTAAATCTAAAAAACTTATAATAATGTCCTTTTTTCTCTCACCCACGGTGTTTCTATTCTATGTCACTTTGTTGGTTTTATTCTTCTGTGGTTCGGATTTTCTGTATAACCTCCAAAGTTCCTCTTGATTGTTTATTGCAAGTTCCCAGGGTTGACTCTTGAAATTATATTTATTTTTAATCTGGCTCGAATTGTACTTGTTAGGATTTTCTAATTGCTGGATTTTCTTTTCTGGTAAGTTTATAAGATTTTCTTCAATATTCCATGTATTATATTCTGTTATTCTTCCAGGATGCCAGTCACTTTGATTCAATTTTGGTTAAGTTTGGGTTTCTGACTGGAATTTTACGATGTTTCGAGAATTTTTACGAGGAGCTGCTACAGTCTTGACGATGGTTAAAAATGGACTAAATTCTCTGTGCTCGAGCTTCGGTATTTATACCTTTTCGGAATTTTTCTTCACATCCTAGTATGCTTTGTTTTAAAGATGTCTTCCAAAATGATGCTTTCGCAGTTTGCTCTTCAGAGGTAAGTTTTCCTTCTTCGAACCTGGTCTAGAAAATTCGGCCGTATTTTTCTCCGTATTTTGATGTGCCTCTTGCCTATATTCTAAATCTCTAATATATAAAATTTTTCAAGTTTTATGCCTAAATGTTACAATTTTTTAAGTTAACAATTTCATTTGCCTAGTATTCTTAAATTTCTACTTACAATCGCCAAAAAATGCTTTCATTATATCAAATAAACCCTATTTCTAAAATGTAGCTGCAATTTTGTTCCTTCGGAAACCTGATAACTACATTATATGCAACTTATGGGTCGAGACATAACTTCTATCCTAAATTTACATTTTCTTTGAAATTCTACATCTAATTCTACTTATGATTGCTAGTTCTGTTCAATTCAAACCTATAATAATAATTTTCAACAAAATATCACTTAAGTTCCTCATAATTTCCTACTTTTTGACTAGATAAGGCAATTTTATAAAATTCAAGGTATTGATACAAATTCTTATACTTTCAGATCATGAGAAGCCTATTGAGAAAGATAATTTGGAAGGATTATGTGCTCTGAATAAACTATTGAAATACTGGAATGCATTCTCTGGATTTGTTACTGGATCGTGATTGATTTGGACATTTCTTATATCTTATGATAGAATTTACTGTTTGAGGCCTGGAATTAACTTGATTATATATTATGATAATAAATGATTGAATATATGCATTTGTGTTCATTGGTAAGTTATTTTTTCCTGTTTCTTAAAGACCGATTTAGAAAAAACCATACCAATACGTTCAAATGTCTCAAAAGATGAATAAATTCTATTCTATGCTATTCTATTCTATTCTATCATTCCCTAAAGTGGTCGATTATTACATGCAACTGTGGAGTTGACACTTTCTTTGAAACATCTGAGTCTGGTCTTTCCGTTGCATGTACATCATCTTCAAAATCCCTCATAATGGGCAATTAACACCCAACTAAGGCATAAGTTGAATAGGCACCTACAAAGAGACGATCTACGTCACTTCAAGGAGGGAAGTACGTTCTCATCAAGCCACACTGAAGCAGAGTATTTCCAAGAAGCTAAACCAGACTAAAACTGAGAACTCCAAGAAGCAAAGCCACTAAGTAAACAGCCAAGAGAATCCTGCGAATCCAGCTGGGTCAATCCAAGCAGCTATAGACTAGTATTGAAAGCCTCCCTGGAAGCAGCGCCATCAAGTCTTGAGCTAATAACAAGAAATCCGTGAAAGGACGGGTCAAGAGATCTTCGAGAAAATCCAGCCAATACAAAGAAGAATAAGCCAATCAGCGCCGGTCGATGGAGAAGTTCACGCCCTTCTCGAAACGCACAAAAACCAGGAAATTCTAAAATTTTAATACTTCCCTTCAGGAAGCAAAACGACCAGGCCTAGAGCTCTAATCAAGGATCCTGCAATTCAGTTCGATTAGATTCCTGCCCTCCTCGAAAAGCATATAAGCCAGGTCAATCCAAGCAGCTGAAAACTGAAATTAGAAGCCCTTCAAAATGCACCGCAATCAAGTATCATAAGGAATCTTGAAAAAGGCTGGTTTACGAGACTTAGAAGCAATCACTGAATCAAAAATTATGGAAAATGCGCAGATCAAGAAGAACTGGGGAAAGATCAGTTATATTAAGAACCAGGCGAACTGCAAATCCTCATGCAGGAACTACATTCTAGCTGAATCAGAAGAAGAATATTTTCTGGATATAATTGATGATCAATGGGTGATAATTTGCAAATCGAATATAGAAACAACTGAAACAACTGGACACTAAAGAGATAGATAAAAGGTATCTTCAATAAAGAGAACAATAGAAAGGAATTAATCAGAAAGTTAAAAAACAAATTTCAAATACCACAAATGCAAATACTAACATTCGATAGAAGATACGAAAACTGGATAACATTTGAAGATATCTTCCTTCAAAAAAGTGGTCCATGAGAACACCAATATAACGAACGTAGTGAAAATGCAGTATATGAAGACCCACGTGACTGTAGAAGCAAGCTAAACGATAAAACATTTTCACATAAGCGGAGTCCACTACCTCACAGCTTGGTTTCAACAGACGACTTATCATATCAAGAATGATAAACAAAATCCTGGATGTATCTGGAGCATCGTTCGAATCATTGAGGACCCTAAAACAGCTGGATAACACAATCAAAGAACGCCTGGAGACCATCAAGATGAAGGAGACAGCCACTAAGAATAACATCCCAACGAGTTCTTGGTCCCTGGAAATATATTCAGAGTTCTGAACAGGAATTCCTTATAATTTTATCAAATTGTATAATTCTCAGGAATAGGTAGCGTCCTATCTGAGATTTCCTATGAGAAATTATTAAAAGAGATTTTCAACTTCATGAAGCAATCGAAGGCCAACTTTGTTCTTTTATACTCATTATATTCAGGTCGCCAAACAATAACTTTTACCATGAAGTTATACGATGGCCTGAATAATTGACAGTAGGAACCAATGCAATTCTGCACAAAGTGGAAAATCTTCCGATTACCTTCTATTGCAAGTTATCACTTTACATATAGTTTCTCGTAGATCTTAGGTAGGGGGCTTCAATATGAATTGATGTTGAGATGAATGAAGTTATCATTCCCGAAGTGATCGATTATTTTATGCAACTGTGGAGTTAAGACCTCCTTTAAAACAGCTAGGTCTGGTTGTTCAGTTGCATGTACACCTTCTTCAAAATTCAAAACACCCAACTAAAACTGCCGATCATGAAAATTTGGAATATTAAGGTGAGATTATTCCATCCATCATATTTCCTTGTGACGGTGTCTCAGAAAGGGTGAATGAGTCTGAAACAGATATTTTCGGTACCTCATTCAAAACATTATGCCCTATAAATTATTCATTTTTTCATTATGGGTTCTCCGATTTGAAGTAGGACCATCGAACAGAAATTTATGTTCCTCATATACCTACTGGCGCAGTTGATGGAGAATATTTGATCATCAATAAACTCTATTCATTCACAGTTATGGTATACAGGAAAACAAATGAGTGTGAAAATAATCTTCATTGGGAAAACAATGAAATATTTTAGGAGGAATATATAGTATTTATATCGGATATCCGGAGAATATTCAGGTCCATACACTATCTGAGAAATGTATTTAGGATACGATATCTACGGAATCGATAAGTTGTGTTATAATTGATTCCAAACAGAAAAATGAACCTCCATGAGAATTTAATGATTTTTAGGGAAGTTTTGGTGAAAACACTAAAATATATAATTCTATCCATTTTATTTTCAAAACTTCAACATGACTGCTTGCAACTGATCAGTATAATTTGAATGTGAACATTTCTTGTCGGAAATATGAGCATATTTTTCAGATTGCAACAGAAAAATAAATATCTCTACAGTAAGAAATTTTTAAATCCTGACGTCTTCACCATTCAGCAACTTCCATAAATATTGAAGATTCCGCTGAAATTTTTCTGAAACGTTGAAGTTGAACAACCTTCTCATATATTTCAGCTGATTCGAATATAAACTTATCAACAAGAAATCGAAAAATATCCTTATTGGACATATCCACTATCCTTTACAATCACCCAATAGGAGAAACTCCCAAGGAAATCATGTAATACATTTTCACAGATTCAATGATTATCAATACGACTCAACTTGTCCGATATCGAAAGAGTCTGGATACCCCTGCCCCGCTGAATGGTAGTTTTGTGCACAGACCTTCACTAGCGCTATCCTAAGAGGACCTTATGAACTCCTTTTTCTAAGATATTCCAACATTTCAGCGATGTCTATAATTTGTATCTATTTGTTTATATTTTTATTGGAAAATGCTTTGTTAGATGGTATGACTAGCTCAGATGAAGGTGGAATATTCAATAATTTATAATTGAATATTTTTCTTTGCTTTCATGTTGAAATATGAACATTTCGGA
Organism: Myrrha octodecimguttata; assembly: GCA_958510865.1. Classification (NCBI taxonomy): domain Eukaryota; kingdom Metazoa; phylum Arthropoda; class Insecta; order Coleoptera; family Coccinellidae; genus Myrrha; species Myrrha octodecimguttata. The sequence goes on from OY294057.1 coordinate 41,137,542, forward strand.
ATGAATCGCAAAAAGATAATATTGAGTATTTCGTTATTATTTTACGAAGATAGAATTCATGAATGGACGAAATTCCCCTGATGAGTTTATTGAAGCATTTAATCAAATTTGATTTACCTATTTCGTCTTGAAATACAGATCCAATCGAATTGAAATCAACTACATTGTTGGATAGCTTCTTCAAGGAAAATCACAACAAAATCTTACTGACATTTTCTTCAACGCAAATTTACTTTCTGATGAAAAGATTTCGTGTTTTGTGAATGAAATAATCGTCACGAGGTTTTGCATGAACCTGCAGGCTAACATCGATCAAATTCTGGATTACAGTTGTATCGAATCCCTTTTATTGAGACTATTACTAAATTCGAAGTAGGAATATTCAAGATTTGAATGGAATGTATTGTACTTTCAGCCTTCGTACTTAAGCTCCAAATCTGCTCAATAACATCCAGTTGCTCAGTTGTTTCTCTCAGGAATATAAAAATAAAGGGTTGATAGAACTATAGACTATACATAAACTATAGACTCAAAGATGAACTATATTTTCGAGAATTGAGATTACAATTGATGTACAGATCGAAAACTTTCGTGTATGGCAAATCTTCCCACAAACTTGCGAGTTTATTTAGAAAATTATCCGAATAAAGAATTCAGTCGAATCTTTTCCAGAAACCTACCTCATTCGCCCAATACAACTTCATCTTTATGTTCGTCTTCCTTAGGTAAAACATACTCTAAAAGTTTTGAGATATTTTATAGCGATACTTCAACATGGCGCAATAACAATGCACTCTCCAAACAATCCATGAGTAACTCATTTTCATCAATTTCCGGTGTTTTCCCTGGGTCGCAAGATAAAGCAATTTTCCAATTTCGTTGAGAAATACACCCAAGTGATGAACTTTGGCGTTATGCGATAGGTCGATCTAAATCTCCAGTTCAGCCAGGAAATGTGGCACACGCTCTCTTCCGAGGGAACAGTTTCAGCTTTTCATTTTCCAGATTCAATCTCGCAACCGGTCTTGGCTTCGAAGAGGGACATTTTTCAGAGGATTACATCGGTTTTTTTATTATGACTTGCGTTCTTTATGGGCTCTATAACCAATTGTGTTGAATCATAATGACGTGTCTCCGAGGGGCTATAGTGTTTCGGAGGTGAAATTCGGGATTCTTAAGAATTGTCAGCTTCTTGACAGCATTTTTTCAGGTCAATCGAATTATGCGGATAGGGAGTAAATCTGAAAACTTACATCCTCTTCCGTTTGAAAACCCTTACGATATAATAATGGGTGAAACAGTAAGTATCGAGGAATTCAACAACGAATTATGGCACAAAAATTAGCAGGAAAAGTTTATATGAGTTCATGGTACTGAAGATTGAAATTGGTTGTGCATTAACCAAAAAGTGGAAATCGGTCAAAGTTCAGGTATGCAATGAGCCAGGAAGGGATCAAAATATCACAAACATCGAGAGGCCGATATGTCTAATGCTAGCCCAAAAAAAATCGTCGAGAATATCGCCAGACGAATAAAGAAAATAATGGGATAATTGAATTGAATACGAACGAATGACTGGGAATACTCGACCTAACCTCGCATACTGTGGTTTTTCGGTACGTCAGAGAAGAATGCAAAACAAACAAACCAGGGTACTATTTTCGTTGAATAATCATTCGACGAAGCATGGAAAGAAATACCTATATGCAAGATGAAGACTGCAGGATTCTCAGCGAAGTTTTTCACGATAATCGGGAGATATTGAAGATGTAGGCGGCATAGTTTAACTGAGTTGCCAGAAGGTGGCACCACTGACCGACGCATGCTACCTACTTTTTTCCAACACAGCATAAGCGCGTCGGTCATGGTCGCTCACTACGCCGCTTTTGCGGTTGTCATAGGCAAGTGCCGGAGGATTAAGCCTATCTGACGAGTCCACCTCTGGCACTGGAACGAAACAACTTTTCCCAAGATGGCGCCAATTCACGAGAACCGCCAAAAAAATATTGGATTTTTACATTTACATAGGAAAAGAAATCTTTACAACTAGAAACTTGAAATCAAGCGTGCCACACTTATCGGAACTACGACCTTTACTCTTCAATAACTACCATACGATGAACCTATGGACGAACTGAGGTTGTAAGCCTTCACCATGAAGACACTGTACGGTAGTCAAACATCTACTTCTAGGTGTCATCGTGAGGACAAAGAGTTTCAGACGAGAATCTGAAATAGTTGAAGCAGAATATCCAGATAAATTAACAAAAAACTTAATCGACACTGCTTTAGAAGGGAAGATTGAAAACTTACGAAAATTTTCAAGAAGATGCGGGGGAAGTTCAATGAAAAAACAAAGCCAAATATCTAGAAGTGACGCTAGAAAAAACATGAGCCAGATAGAAAGGCATAAAATATGCAATTAGTGTAATGAAGTCAGAAATAAACATACTTCGTCTACTTATTTAATGAAGAAAGGGTAAACTTCATCCACTCAGAAGAAGCCATATGACTCAGAAATTCAAGCAACGATTATGGAGAAGACTGCAAGACTCCAAGTTATGGATTAACTTCTTTGATGCACGAAGTTACATCAATAGTATACCTACAAGCGGCCATTGAAAGCTACTAAGAGTGGCAATAGACGCACCGTGGTTTTTTTAAAACAAAGGAAATTATAGAGTCTTGAATAAGAAATAGGGTCAACATTAATGAAGATGAAATTTGAGAAGATAACCTGTAGTCACACAATATCTCCATCCATGACTAGGATCGGGTAGGCGGTCAGAAACAAAAAGATTTCACTGAGTATAAGGCCACATTCCAGGAACTGAAAAGAACAGGTAAGGATTTACTGAGTATTGGAACTCAAAAGATATGGAAGTATTACCCTGTTCCTTCGAAAAGATCTATGAAAACTTGCCTCTACGTAGAGGAGTTCCGTAAACGTGGATTAGAGTTAGAGTAGACTATTGAAGGTTTGGGGATTACTCAGGTACTTCTAGGAACCACTGGTGAGTAATGGTTATATCGCTACAGTATAAAGGGACATTTCACTCTCCCGCATCAAATCCTATTATTATTCGCCATTTATCACTATTCAATAATCAGAGACTGGGATAATACCGCAAGTAGACTAGTTAGACACCCGTAAAATACACAGTGTATTATTCGAGAGTTATCGGCAGTTTCAATTCATGAGCGTCATCAATTTCCAGCAACTGCCCATCTTTCATCAGGATACCTCAGCAGAACCCGGAGGTAATAAAAACAAATCATCAGGGATAGAGAACAAGGCAAATAAAATAATTAATAGCTACGGCCTCCTCTGGATGTCACCCAAATTGCGAAGGGAGAAAACAAATGCCTCTTAAAGAAGGCGATAACTCCCCATATCTGCGTGCATGTGCCCGAAAGAAGTGGAATGACTGAGATAGAGACAATGACTAAGAGAGATGGCACGTGGCAGATCCTAGCAGTGACAGCGGATTTATTGCATTCGTGAGATCATCCTGGATCGTGCACATCCTGGATATCCTGGATACGTTGGTGGCAGTCACGTCAAATAGAGGCTAGTAATTACAGTTGTTAGATGGCGCTATGAACTATCTTTTATGTTGTAAAGAGGATTTGGTAATTATGTCACAGTTATAGTTTTACATTCGACTTATTCAACTCCTATCAAAAATTCAAACATTGAACTTATTTTCAGAATGAGCCTGGAATGAAACATCGAAGACATACCTTAGATATTCAAATGAGTCATGACAAATTATTGACTGAAGTGATAAATTCATTATCTTGGGCGTTATATATACCAAGTTGCAGAGGAAACAGGTTCCCCCAGAAAAAATCCTCATTTTACGAGATATCACGAAATACTACAAAGAGTTTTCCATCGACTGTATTAAACTAGGTGTGTCTATAACTTCCGGTATAACTGTAATTGGACGTAACTTTTGATTTGCTCATATAACCTGCTTATTTTTGCAAATTCGAATTCTCCGTTGACTTCTGAGTGAAATGCCATCGAAACAATAATGAAATGGAGAAGAAAAAATTTTTCTTTCTTTATCGGATCGGTTGGGATTCTTAACGTACAATTCGAATATGCAAATTATATATCAGTTCATATTGAAAAATAGAGAGTTAAGGCCATTTTCCGCTGAACCGAAATTCATTGACACAAATTGATCACTTCCACTGATGAGAAGTCATCTCTAGCATCAATGAGTAAAATTTCAATCTGATATTTTGAAAACTGAAGATGTTTTAAGGGATGATCCTGATTTTTGTGACACCAGGTATAAGGAATTTGAGGAAAGCACCGAGAAGCGTTTACGTGAGTGTGCTCCATTCTTACACTGCCTTGAAAATTTCAAGAAGAGGGTGACTCCAACCTTCCAGATGCAAAGTAACAGTAAACTGTTAATAAAATATTTCAACAGATGCCCACTCCATCACAGTCCGCGACAGTCATTGAAAATTGCCTCCATTTTATCCATTCCGGAAGATTTATTGCACCAAATTCGTGAAAAAATCACGGCGTTGGTGCCAGGTAACCGAATGCCGACAAAGTACGAGTTTAAAAAACTCCCTCACCACCAGAAAAGATTGGAGGCGTTGGTGGTAGATGTACGGCACTGCCTCGTCTGTATTCTGGCCACAGAAAAACCTCAGATCGATTGCACCCCCGAAACTTGAGGGAAGCACCACCTCCACCCCAGGCGGTGGCAAGTTTGACCTGAAGTTAACGGACGGGCTCACCTTCGTATTCGTCCTCAATACACGTAACCTAGAGCGAAATTATTACGGCTTGAAGTAGCCTCCATCGATTGGAGGTGGGCAGTTTAATAATACCTTGACTTAGTTTTCGATAAGTGGAAATTCAAGCGTCAGTGAGTTTCCGTGAGTAATTTGAAATGATTTGTTCGCTCTGAATCAAGATGCATGGAAAATCAGGTTTCGACTCTTCTCTTCCTACTGAAAGTTTGGGATGAAAACACTTAAATAGAATTACCAAATATTGTTCTATTTATCTCTGTAAATGGCGATGACACTTCCCATCCCATAGAATAAATTGCGTTGATGAATTTGACGAAAATCTAATTAATGTTATCAAACTTTTTCTCAGGAATAAAGTGAATATTTTAAATGATAGATCGGTCTGGTTGATACGTTTCTACTTCGGATTTCCACTTATATGAGATGAGAATAAGTACTATTGAGCATTCACTGATTTATAGTATGAAAAATCTAGAAAAGCACTGACGTTGGGTCAGGAGCGTTTAAGCGCTTTTTCAAATTCTATCGATTAGATCAACACGTAAGTCTGCACCTAGTTGGGTTTTAGTATTCTCCTCCTGAATACGAAGTTTAACTCTGATTGCATTTGTTTTTCTTGAGATATTGCGCAAATAGCGTTCAAATTACAAATAACAAGGAAATTCAGCTCATTTTTTTCCTTATATCTCCGGAAGTGAATATTGGATAGAATTTAAATTTGCAACAATGTTGTTAAATACTATTATAACTTTTTCGAAGAATTTTTTTTTAATTAAATTAATTGTCAAACAACTGGATCCACTCCAAGTTGCGCGTTAGTATTCCAAAACTGTTCACGCAGTTTCAAATTGATCGATTCAATACTTCATGAGATATCGAGGAATCAACCTCAAAATTTAAAATGAGCCTTACTCCGAAACTATCCAACCGATTACGAGATTCTTGGACTCCAAACCTTATCTGACAATTTCAAGTCGGTAAGTTTTTTTCTTCTGATGTTAGAGCACATAGTACGGATGGACAGACATATTTGAATTGGACCACGAATTATCCTTCAGGGAGTACAACCCAATCGTTTAAGACCATTTTTGGCTCAAAATTCGAAAATCACAGACATCGTGACGAATTTAAAATGCACTGTTCCCTAGAACAAACGCGTAAAAATCTTCATGAGAAGATGCAGTATGAGATTTGTTGTTGGAAAATTTTATGGATACAAGGAGTGCTTTCGAAGAATATCTGTTACTAGGGAATTATTTCAGTGATAGAGTAAGAAATCGAAGTTTGTCCAACAATAGAGGCCTAGCGTAAAGTTAAACAATTTTATTGAAGTGAAATATTTAATTTGACGATTTTGTAAATTCATTCAGGGACTGAGCGATTAATATAACTCAACAATTTTATATATTAGAACTTCTCGCGAAATGCATATAAAAATATGGTTCACAAATTTGGTAGGTACCAATAATTACTGAAATCGGGAGAAACGAAAATGAAATATAAATTATTTATTCCTGTTTATGTTTCCATACGAATTTTATTGAAATATCTAACCTGGAGAACAAGTCGTATCTAACGTTCCATCTATCTCCTCTAGGAGTTTTTGAAAACAAAACTCTGGACGAACTCTGTTCCATGAACTAAATAACGAAATAATGAATAGCTTCACGGATGAATATTCAAGAAATCAAGATTCACTTTCGAACAATTGAAATGAGTACATGTGACAGTTCTTCGCGTACTCCGAGCGCAATTATCGTACTCGGTCAACAAACATCAAACGCTACAATCATCATCTTCAAAATACCTAACCTTAAGTTCTCACTCAAGCACTGGAAATCTGTCCAATGGACCATAATAAGAACCACTGCTGGAAATTGACCCTCCCGATCGAAAGTAGATTATTCCGGGAGGCAGAATCGCTCGCCGAGATGAATACCGATTAAAAATCCTGTCCCGAAACAGCAGAGTAGCTAATAGCCAACAAATCAACCGTGAAATGACGTCGGTCTCCTTCATCCCCCATGCTTCTTCCGAATCCTCCAAGCGTTTAACGACCTCCATCCGGGCCTCCACTTCAATCATGAATATTTTAAATCCAATCATTTCCCACAACATGATTTTGTTTAAAGTCCCAAGGATCCCGAAGGACTTATAGCTTTTTATCTTTCACCGTGGCTCATCCTGTCGTCTCCCGCTCCTCCTGTTACTCGGCGATGGGTAAACATGGATGGGGCGAAAATTTGAGATATCATTGAGATTGGAATAGGGGTTGTTTTTCCGATATAGCCGGTGGAGTTTTATATTGGATATGCGAATAAGTGGTGGCGTTTTATACGTATATCTCCGGTCCATTTATTTTCGGATTTCATTGGGAACCTCGATATAATTGTGCTTTATTTTGATCAAAATCGATATTACACAGGACAAATCTTCAAGTTGTGCAGTAACTTCAACCATAGCTTCCCCTCATCAAACGAAAAATTTTTTTCATTCACATTTTTTTCAGATTTGGCTCTGGTATAAAAATGAAGGCTTAAAATTCCTACAAAAATCAGTCTTTCTTTTGTAGCCTTAATATAGATAGTGCGAATTAAATGAATTTTACCTGGCATTTTTTTACAATTTTGACACTTCCTCATTTCATAAATCCGCCCCTTGATGGCCCTTAATTGAGCTCCTTAGAATACACAGTTATTTATCCATTTAAGGACCAGACCCTAGCAATAGAGATTCAGTCTTTATGTCTGTTGACCAGATTTTCCATAGTATTCATAGATTCTACTCAATTATAGGTTTACGGTTTACCGGTTAGCTGAATGATTTCATATCGACTGAGGGTTATTTTGGGAGGCTTTTGCATCATTTTTCAGGTTTTTATGTTTTTTTTTTCATGAAAAGAAAAAATTTCCCTAAAACTAAAAAAAATTATTTCATATAACTCTTTCAGAATTTGTGAAAATAGGACTAAATATTATAGAATAGAATAGAATAGAATAGAATTTTATTAATCCTTCGAGACATACAAGTATGTATAGGACAAGTCAAAAATGAAAAGAACAGATACTATTCCCCACAAAAGGCATTATCACCCAAGAATTCCCCCACAGTATAATAACTTTTCCGAACAAGGTTACTTTTCACCACTTTCTTAAATACATTAATGTCTAACAGCCTAATCCTAGTTGGAAGATGATTATACAATATGATTGCCTGATACAGAGGACTAGTTTCATACTTCGCGGTATTATGAAAAGGAATACTAAGTGTTGTGATATTCCTTGTAGAGTAGTTGTGAAAACTGGAAAGCTTCACCATCAAATATTCATTTTCCCTCAAGTACAATAGGGTCCTAAGTATATACAGAGAAGGCAAAGTAAGTATTTCATTTTTCTTGAATACATTTCTACAGGTATCCCTAGGTTTCAAATTGAAAATTAGTCGAACAATTCTTTTTTGCATGATGAACACCCTATTAGAATCAATAGAATTACCCCACAAAATTACATTGTAATTTAGAAAACTGTAAACTAAACTATAATAAATATTCATAACTGACTGTCTAGGCAGTGTGTACTTAATTCTACTAATCGCATAAAAAGAGCTGGCTAATCTCTTGCAAACAAAATCACAATGATCGCTCCATTTCAGAGAGCTATCTAAGTATACACCTAGAAATTTTATATTATCTTTCGAAACAATCTCATGGTTCAAACATTCAACAATTAAAGGTTCACAATCACTCATTCTATTACTGAAGCGAATACATTCAGTCTTATTCAAGTTTAGAATTAAAGAATTCAGTTTACACCAATCCAAAAACTTAAATATCAGTGAATTACAAATTTCAGATAGGTCACTCAGTGTTCTAGCTGAGACCGCCACTGATGTATCATCAACAAAAATTATTAAAATTTCAGGATCTATGTAATTCGGTAGATCATTTATAAAAAGTAAAAACAGTAATGGTCCCAAACCCGAACCCTGAGGTACCCCAAAATGGAGGTCTTGTTTTTCAGACCAACAATTTGCAACTTTAACAAAAATTGATCGGTTTCGCAAAAATGACATCACCCATTGGAGAAAAATACCACGAAAACCGATATTATATAATTTTACTTCTAAAAATTCGAAGTTTATAACATCGAATGCTCGTGTCAAGTCAAAAAATATACCGGCCACAAACATTCCTTCGTCCAATTTTTTATAAACGAATTCAACTAATGAGAATGCTGCTGTCTGAGTAGATCTTTTTTCTCTGAAACCATGCTGACAGTCGGTTATAATTTTATAACGAGACAAAAACGAAATCATCCTATTATATACAATTTTTTCAAAAAGTTTTGAGAAAACACTTAATATTGAAATAGGCCTATAATTATCAATGTTACAAGGATCTTTTTTTTTAAAAACAGGAATCACAGATGCCACCTTCAGGAGATCAGGAAATTTACCAGTTGTAACTGAAAAATTGATGATATATACTAGATGATCAGCAACATTATCCACAATAGACTTTAAGATAGACATAGGTACCCCATCTATACCAGTACTCTTTTTATTCTTAAATGCTACCACAGTACTAACAATTTCCTCTTTTACAACGGGGTAAAAAAAGAAAGTGCTCCCTAGCAGAACAGAGGTTGTACACGAAGATGATAAGACATTACCATAATAAGTCTGGAGACTTCTCTCAGCAACCGTGGCAAAATGATCTGAGAATAGATTAGCAATATCTCTTGATTGTGTATATTTCTTATTGCAATGATTTATTTCCAACGCTGATTTTATACCACTTTTTCTTCCAGTAATATCGTTAACTATATTCCATACTGTTCTATTACTATTGCTAGAAGAGTTTATAACCTGCTCATAATAACAAGATTTAGTGCGCCAGAGAAGTTGTTTGTAATCAGATTTTGCCTTTTTATAGGTAAGATAAGAGTCGTAGGTCTTCAAGTTTTTGATTAACCAATCCAAATTTTTCAAACTTTTGCTAGCTTCTATTACTTCATTATTGATCCACTTTTTTCTATTTTGGTTTGAGTTTCTAGGTAGGATTAATGGACAATTTATTTCCAAACAATGTTGTATTATTTGTGCAAATCTTATGAAAGCATCATCAATATTGTTGCAATTATATACATCCAAAAAACTTATAGTTGAAATGAATGCTTTTAAATTTGCTAACGTTTCAGAGTTTATTTTCCTGACCATAGTATTATCAACCAACTTCGCCTTCGCAATAGGCAACTTCACCATGAAATCAAGTGAGAAAACCTTGTGATCACCCAAAAAACCTTCAAAAACGTTAGTTTCATACAACCCAGAAGAAGCATTGGTCAGAATATAATCTAATTTAGATGAAGTCGTAATACCTTTGGCATTAGTAAAAACTCTTGTAGGAGCCATAGAAGTGACTTTCAAATCGAAACATTGCATCAGATCATTCAGAAGGGGTTTATGCGAACAATTGGGATCGAGATAATTGATATTTAAATCTCCACAGATAAAAGTAACATTTGCAGTTTGGTTACAATGAGCAATAACAAAAGCAAGTCGTTCCAAAAACAGATAAATATCCCCCTTAGGAACTCTGTATACACTAATTACAATGTACCTCTTTCCTCCTAATGAAAACTTCACTCCGCACACTTCAAAGTGAAACTCAACGGAGTATTTCGAAATATCGATTTCAGTCACTGGAAACCCGCATTTCACATAAATCACAGTACCACCATGCTCACGATTTTGACGACAAAACGAAGCTGCTTGATAGTACCCATCCAAAGCCATCGTTGATATACTTTCAACTGTACCCCAGTGTTCTGCAATGCTCACCACCAAAGGACGATGACATTCCAGTAGTAGCTCCAGACATTCAATCTTATTGTTGAGAGATTGAACATTGACTTGAATAATCTTGAATTTTTCTGATGTCACGCTGGTTCTGGTTAAATCCTTTTGGTCGCCGAAAGAAATGATGGACACTGACATTATTGGGCCAATTGTTTGGATCCCGAATTTTCTCTGATTCACTGCTTGAAATGATAACCTTAAATGAAGCATAAATCTCGGGATACCTAGACTGCAATGGCTCGCATTTGACATCCGAAAAGTTTTTACTTAAAAATTTCTGAAGATCTTCAGCTGTTGTAGTTGGTTTCAACCTCGAAACATGATAGGCCTTAACATTCTCTATTCCTTCGACCGAGTCAGCTTCTGTACTTGATCCGACCACTAGCGCTGGACGAGACTTTCTCTTAGATCTTCTAGTACCAACCTGTTTCCAATCATCACTTTCTGTCACAATCGAGTTCGAATTAATATTTTCTTTCGAAATAGTTCCTGAATTCCCATCTTCCTCCATGGTCTGTTTATTTACCTTTCCCTTTGAATCTGCGACAGATGCGCCAGAGATGGGAAATTGCATATGCGTAGGAAGAACCTGATCGACTGCAGTACGCCGGGGATACGTGCGCACCGTATTATTTTTTGGTTTTTGAATTATATCGTTATCTGTTATGATAATCCGTTCACGTCGTATGTTATCAGGATCTTCACTTCGTACAATTTCCGTATCATTCTTATTTTTTTCCAGCACAGAAATCTTGAATTTCAGCAACTGATTATTCTCCTCCAACAAACGGTTTTTCTCTTCTAACTCGTGAATTATTTTTAACAACAATTCATGTTTCGTAGATTTGTCACTGATCTCCATGTTAACGTTGGTAGTCTCGCTTCCATGGGATGAATCTTCCATTTTAGACAACTCGGGAAGTGAGAAGGTTAGTTCTTCATCACAACACTTCTTAGATTTTTGAGCACAGCTACGATGGAAAATATTGTAACAGATTTTACATTTTATACCACTTTTGACAACGGTATATTTACATTCACTACATTTTAACTGAGAATCACGCGAGTTAACAATCGGAACATCTGTCTTGCCTGACGACATGTTGAATTCGATTTTCAATATAGGAATGGGTAAGGATGAAATTGTGAATGATCCTGTGATGAAATTTGATTTTGCATGAATATCAGATGGAAAATCATTGTTTCGATGGTCAAGTGTAGTGAAATTTTTTTCGCAACGATATCGCGCACGAAATTATAGGATTAATTCAGTGAAACGGATTGATTATTCTGCAGAAAAGATCACCATGAAAGATATGTGAGTTGATCTAGAAAACAAAATTCAGGAGCGTACTAGCACATTGTAAAATATTTGAATGCTTATAACTTTTCACATGAGCTGAATCTGTAGAAAGGTAAAATTTTGTTTTATGAGAAGAATCTATGGCTGAAATTAATGTGGGTAGAACTTAAGGATTCACCTTATATAGATATGGATATTTTTTTTATTGATATGATACCCACATTTGAAATTAACATGAAAAGCAATAGGCTTCCTCCGTATGTGAAATGCAAGCACCTAAACCTAATTTGTGGCAAGACTGGGAAGATCGAAGGTTGGAAAGCCTGTGTACATGCTTGATCTAATTCATTCGGCTTAGGCCGAGGTACCCATTCGGGTTTTCAAGTTCCATCTACGTGGAGGGGCCGTTCTTGTGATTTCAAGAAAACAATATCATATGGAAGAATGCACACAGTCCACCAGCCTGTTGCGGCAAGAGTGTGATGCCGCAGTGGTTGTTTTTGCCTAGCATATTAAGCCTCAAGGACGCCGTAAATGCCACTGCGGTCTTATAGGTTCCTTTCGTAGATCGAGTTTTTCACATATCATGCCTATGATTGCGTTGTCGCGTCCTCCAGATTATTCTCACAATTTCCTGAAACGAATCAGCCTGCTAGCTCTATGAGGTTGAAATAGGGGCGCCGCTTGCTCTCGTAAACAAGATCTTCCAGCTGGCTCAATAAGTCGCGGGTGTGCTCGACTGGGAGCAAGACATAGAGTTCCTGAAACGGAAGCTTCCAAAGGAAAGGGCATAAAAAGTGAGAAATTAAACTAACACTCACCCATATCGATCTAACCTATATTAACCAACCACAACAAATCAATCGAAATATAACTGATAGCCCAGCGCTACAGGATATTTGAACTATGAGTATCGAAATGACTCCACTGTTCTAAATACTTGAGGATAAAACGAACTTAGTAAATTGAGTGATCTAGAAGTCTTGCAAAATTATTCAAATCAGATCTGATAAGATTACATTACAGATTATACAATCATGAAAGTCAGTAGATGCACTCACTTTATTCAATGTATAACATCGTGGGCTGCAACGGTCCATCTCCAAGTGTTGAACTAATAAGAGTACTCAAGGAATTCACCGTGGATCTTGAGAAGTTACCCAGTGTCAAAGCCCCCAACAGTTCTTCGTTAGAATCTTACATTGCAACTGCTGAACCATCTACGTTCTGAAGTACACATAATCAGATGGGAGCATGCACATACCAGGTGAGCCCGTCACTGCGCTGCGTATTTTACTCAGAACTTTTTCAGCCGTCGCAAATTTATGACTTTCAGGCAACGCTGCGGTGGGACACGTTCTGAGTGGAAAAATCCACACGACCAACCAGCCCGGTACGGCGACGCAACGGCACCGGAACGGTCGTTATTTGCCAAGTACTTTCTCCACGCCGCAACAGCGCTACAACAAGTTGGTTAGAAGCAATGATATCAGTTGCGTCTCGTGATGTCTGAGGTCGGGGGGCACAGGTAGTAAAGATTGTAGGTTGAGGAGGAGAAAAATTTATTATTTCACTTATTTATTATAAACACATAACGCGTTTCACTACATTGTAGTTTCATCAGACGCTGAGACTGTCTCAAAAAGTGTGTTACAATTCTACATAAACCAATACAGGTACGAAGATGTTTCCAACTGGTAAATCATGGAAAAACCAACCGGGCCCTTAGCTGAATAGGTTTAACAATGGTGAATTTGACAATTCCGTCTGGTCGTTCAATAAATTCCCAGAATTTCTTGAACTGTTTATCTCTAGAGCCTCCAATGAACTTCCACCCTTTGTTCTCTATGTGTAGAATGTGTAGAAAAAATGGAACTTGTTGATTTTTGTTATTGTAAGGTCTGAGAAGTTTAATTGGTCTTCGGTTTTTAGTTCCATTGGAAATTTGATGTTCTTATGTAGTGTGTTACTGAATTTCAGTTCATCAACTTTCCTGTGGCTCATATCCTGAAACTTATATAGGTCAAACGGGTAGATCATTAGACACCAGAATAAAAAACACAGAAGTTCTTTTTTGAAAATTAATTCAACTCCAGGTACGCACAACATTTAATAATAGAAGAACACGAGTTCGACGAAAATTTCAATATTCTACACATAGAGAACACAGGGCGGAAGTTGAATTTATTGGAGGCTCTAGAGATAAACCGTTCAAGAAATTCTGGGAATTTATTGAACGACCAAACGGAACTGTCAAATTCACCATTGTTAAACCTATTCAGTTAGGGACCCGGTGGGTTTTTTCACGATTGACCCGTTGGAAACATCTCTGTACCTGTATTGGTTTATAAACAATTGTAACACACTTTTTGAGACAGTTTCAACTTAGCATCTGATAAAACTACAATGTAGTGAAACGCGTCATGTGTTTATAATAAAGTAGAAATCAACCACACTTGTGTCTTTTGATTGAGTTTACAATGGATTTCTATCGAGTAAAGGCCACCACAGTACGAAGGCTTATTTTTAACATATTTGTTTGTATCTTTCAAAAAAGAGTAGCACAATACAGAACAAAGACAGTGCAAGAAAAAATCGATTCTGTCTGGCTGGCCATCCGTTGACACGATAACAGGCGTACGGAGAATCCTATCGACTTGAAAATCTCAGGGTTGGATGCATTTCAAAATGTAAAGGTTAATGGGTAAAATCGGTCGGGTACTTTCAGAGTCATAGATATTTGAAATTTTGAGATTATTCCCCTGATATTTCGAGAATTACTAAAGCGATTGAATTGAAACTTGGCAGTTAGTTGGAACATAAGGTCTCGCAACGTCTCACTAAATTTCGTTGATATCGTGCGTTCAGTAAATTAAATTTTTTTTTTTCAGAATCTATCAATTCTATTCGGACAAAACTCCGATCCTACTTTGAACTTCATATACCACGGTAGTGTACCAAATTTCAGTTTGTTGCGATAATGATTTTTGGAGATATTCTGAAAAAATATGTCAAATTTCGTGATTTTTTCTTGATATCGTTGTTTTTCCGGAATAACTCAAAAAAAACGGTTTCAATCATGATGATTCTTGAAAGCTAGTTTGAAAATGCTCATGGGCCACTTTGTGATGATCGAATATTCAGAACAAAATAATTCAATTTTTTTTACATACCTATTCAAAATTCTGTGATATTCTGATCATATTATTCTGATTTTGTTCTGTCATTTCTCGATGAATTACTGGATTTTAATTCGATCCAGTCTGTATTTTTGGAAATATTGGAAAAATAAAATTTTGAAAAGGCCCTTCATTATTATTCCAATATTTACAAGAATACAGATTGAATCAAATTGAAATGCAGCAGCTTTCACGCACATGTTCAAGTTCGTTGCCAAGGCGTCATCTCCGTTGAACATGCGCGCAAAAGCTGCTGCCTTCACGGCAATGCTTTTCTATGTTTTTTGCAATTATGCTTGCCCCTTTTCACACCTTAATCCCTTTCTATGATATAGTACAGAATAGGATGCTGAGGCTGAGAATTATTTCTTCCATCCGCATCAACTGAAGACGAAGAAAGGCACGAAGAAATAAAGCAACACACACCACGACAAGGCTCATAAAGAATTAATAAGAATTCGAGTAACCACAAACTAATGCATGACGATTACTCATCAACGTCCTTCTCAATTTTCTATCTGGACCAATAGCTGTCACCCTTGCTCTGACCATCACTCTCATCACGGGGTGATTTGTGAGCATTTAAAGACCCTTCAGACTTCATCCGAAGGGTCTCTTATCACCCTTCATCTTCTTGTGCGAATTACTCATGCACCTATCTAGTAGAGATAATCGGCTTTTTGCTACAGGACGGTTAAGGTAATCTTCATTAACGCCGGTTGACACTGGTACGTATATCACATCCTAGTAGGCTGATTCAATTTGTCCATTTTAATTCGGTTTCAATTCAGTAGATCCGGTTCCACGAAATCGGCTTATCGACAAAAACTCCTATCATATTAGGGATATTCCTGTCGTTTTCAGCTTGATTGCTCGTGAGGATATAATGGAAAACATTTCGGAACGGAACGCGCGTCTGTTCCAACCTGGTGAATTTTTTTCGATTTCATCATTCTAATTTCTTCAAAAATAACTTTGTTACCCGCCATCTCGAAAAAATTCATAAAAAAAATTCAATCCAGAACCTCATTTCGATGATTACAAAGGAAATAAGAGTAAATGATCGCGAATACAAGGTTTGAAGATGAGAAAAAATTTTAAGTTTTAATACTTCTTTTTGCGCTCTTGTTATAGGAGGGTGTGTACTTTCTTTGTTTTTTTTTGTAGTTTCTGAATTTATTCGAGGAATCCGATGTCAAATTCTGTCTGGCCGTATGCTTGAGAACGAAGAGTTAACGACTTGAATTTGTTTTTGGTATTGCGTAGACGAATTAGCCGGTTGAGTTCATAAGTGTGGGAGCTGAATTAGGTTTGGAGAAATACCTATTTGAATTTTTGTTGGGATTCTTTTGTTAGTAAATTTTTAAAAGTTTTTTCGAAAATTTTCCGCAGAAGAGGATTTCTTTTTTGCACGCATGTTCTAGGGAAGGGCGTGCTATCGTTTCGTCCAAATTTCGTGCCATTTTCGGATTTTTTGCGTAAATGGTCTCAAACGACTTGGTTGGACTCACTGATGACTTATTCGGTGTCAAAATCGATTCTGTCCGGCCGTCGACGACACGATAATTGTCGAAAGGAGCAAGTAAGCAACTTGAAACTTTCAGATTAGGTAGCGCATTGGAAAGCGGCGGTTGAGTTCATCAATAGAAAAAATCGGTCGAATGGTTTCAGAGCTACTATGGTCATTTGAAATTTTGAGGTTACTTTCCGAATATTTCATGAACTACTTATGCGATTGAATTTAAACTTGATAGTAAGTTGGAGCATAATAATGTTCAACTTCTCACAAAATTCTGAACCAAATTTTGTGACAAGTTGTCAGTAAATTTTGAAAATTTTTTTTTTCGAAAACTATCTATTGAATCGAAGAGAAACATCCTTTCATACCTTGAAAATGATATTTTACAGCAGTGTATCGAATTTCATTTCGATACAATGATAATTTCTGGAGATATTAGAAAAAAATATATAAAATTTCGTGTTTTTTATTCGATATCGTTGTTTAAAAAATAATAATTTAATCAAGATGGAAATTTCCAGCTTGTTTGGAAATTTGGTGATGATCGTGTCATTAGAATAATTTGAGAAAAATAATTTGTTTTCCTTAAATATTCAATATTCTGTGATCTTCTGATCATACTATCCTCATTATCCTCATTATATTCTGTATAAATCTTCGAACTGTCATTTTCCGATGAAATACTGGATTTCAATTCGATCTTATCTGTATTTTGGGAAATATTGGAAAAATAAGTTTTGAATGGGTATATATGCAGGGTCATTGGGTTGATTTTACCCATTCATGAACTCGGCCTTCGTAATTAAGGTCCAAACCTACTCTACAAATATCAAGTTTCTAAGTCTAAGTCTAAGTTATTGTGTTTCCGGTCGGCCTTTCGATATTTGTAGAGTAGGTTTGGACCTTAATTACGAAGGCATAATTCGTGAATGGGTGAAATCCACCTAATGATTCCGTAGATATAACCATGTTGAGGTGAATTATCATAGAAGTCTCACAAATACCCCCAGATTCTTCAGAATCACTTCTATTGCAACGTGCATATTTATTTTCATCGCATAATGAATAATACCTTTTTCCAAATATAACTAGATTTTTCAGATATCTTTCAAATAATTCGCTGACGCTTCCGCACCTTTTTACTTTTTACTCTGGATGGCACAAACTAAACGTCTGTCATGGACTCGACCATATAAGTGACCAAGTCCCAACAAACAATTTTATAGCATTGCTCCGGCCGAATCGGACAACTGCTTCGGCCAAAACAGAATAATTCAAAAGTAGGCTGCAACGACCGGATATCGAACTGGATTTGATGACCAAAGCTAGATAGTGCCATCGCGAGTGGAATTCCTCGCTGATTGCGAAGGCACAACCTGCGAATACGCCTAATTCAAAGGGTTGTTCTGCGATTCATCACGAGTTCGAAATGAGCTGTATTTTCCCACGTCGGTATACGCCATGTAGAACACGGCAGACTGTTTTATTTATCTACGTTTCCTGGCAGAAGTTGATATATCGTCTGCTGCGGAGGTGCATACACCGCTCTTGCTCGAATGCAATTTATAAATATAAGCCAAGATGTAAGAGCTGGGAAATCGGAGAAAATAAATATTACCGCGAACAATATTTACACTGCGTACTCAATCAAGTCGTCGTGTTATGAAGCCATGTTGATTCATTCGGAATTTTATTGGAAGTATAGGGAAATATGTGAGGAAAATTCGTGAGAATTTCTGCATCAGGGATGTTGCTTCATTTATGATTTATTCATGGAGGGAAAAGCAACAGTTATTTTTCATTTTATTCTGTATGATGAAAAATTTATGAACTATCGCAGTAAATTTTTCGTTTTCGTGGGAACCCGGGCCTGAGATTTTGGCCCAAACTCCTGTAATTTTAGAATTTCGAGCTGAACTTTCGTTGACACTGCAAAATTATATTTGTTAGGATATCTCGTGAAATTCTGTTATTTCATATGATTTTTCGATACTGTTGGTCATTTACAAAGACATAAAAATAAACAATGCGCATTTACATCTCCCAATAGGTTACCTTTCCTTAGGAAAATACAAATCTCCTCCAAAAGATCTCAGTAAGGCAATGAAATAAGTACACTCAGTTTGAACACTCTGCAGATTTCAAAATGTTATTCCAAATGAGATGAATTTTTGTATGAGTATGATTTCCGCAAAAATAGCAGATATTTTTCCAAAATCATTTTTATCCTTCCTCCATCGTTTTCCACTTATTGATTCATGAAACTATAATGGATTATCATGAAGTATTGATGCAGAAGATTATCCTCAGTCATTATCAAGTGAATATTTTCAAAAAAGGTGATTCAACGATTCATAGAATAATTCATATTATTTCAGAAGAATCGAGAAAGTTACGGAAAAAACGACTTATGATTTCGATAAATGTAGAGTAGGTTTGGGGCCCAATTATTCCGTAGATAATCCTATTCAAAATTTTATTTTCTCAATATTTCCAAAAATACAGATTATATCGGTTATAAATTCAGTTCTTCATAGAGAATTTTCTCAGGATATCATGAGCAGAGGATCACAGAATATCGAATATTTGAAAAAAAATTAGGTTTTTTGATGGTTCTGATGACACGATCAACGATCATAACGAAATTCTGCACAAAAATATCCATAAGTATTTTCAAACTAGCTGCCAAGTTACATCATCATTGAAATAGTGGTTTTTTAGTTACTCCGAAAAAAACAAAGATATCGAGAAAAAACCACGAAAAATGACGAATTTAATGAACAGATTCAGAGACAGGATGGATTTTGACACCGGATTCGTCATCAGTGAGTCCAATCTGGTGGTTTGAAACCACTTTTGTCTCAAAAATGGAAAACAACAGACATTTGGCCTAAACGATAACTCGCTGTTTTCCAGAACATGCGCCAAAAGTATTTGATTTGATGAGATGATTCTATGAATGCAATTATTAATGTACAACTTGAATAATTATATATCTGCAATCATATTTTGGAAAATCAAATATTTAATATACACGTAAATGGTTTTCTTTGAGAGCTTGGGAACTTTGAATGATGAAACAGAACAGATATATAATTGGAATGATTTTTTCATTATTATAATCTGGTGCGACATTTATGTTTCGAATATGATTTCCGGCATAGGTTTTTTCTTCCCATTAAATCTGGACATATAGCGTCAGTGGTGGCTTGATTATTGGCTTCCAATACTTCAAGAGCTGCTCGTGGGTCGGTATGAACCAATTACTAAACATAGCCCAAGAACAGTAATTTTAGAAGCGTTAATTGGTATGAACGAGGAAAATAGGACCACTTCTAGGAATAAATTAGCACCAAATTGTTGGTTAAACTTGCTGTATGGCTAGTTGCAGCATCTTATTGAGTTCGAACGTCAAAGATGATAGGCTGAATAGTCTCAGGAAGGAAAAAACCAGTCAGCATGGCTAGATGGTGCTCTCAATTCACCGTTACTGCATCTCCCTCCTCATTTCGGCGCTTTCGGCGCAGCAATATTCTCTTCTTCAGGGGAGTCTTCATCACAAAGTGGCTACCGAAATTGGCAACGCACGGAAGCATTATACGTGTTATATGGCCTGTATGCTGCCGTGAGGGTAGGAACCCTATATATGCTGGTAAAGAGCAACTCTCAGGATAAATTCCCCCCAACTGCTTACCGCCCCCTAACAGGTGCTATACATTAGGTCGAAATACACCCACCTCTCTGACCTCCGGTATTGCTGGTCACACGGAACTCGTCAAAACTTTCCTCCCGTTTCTACAACAGGGATTCATCACTCTACAGTCGGAGTAGGACGACTACTAGAGGCTTCCCAACTAAGCAGGTGATCCTAGGACGACTGAAAACTGGCCTTGTTGCTTTACTGTTTCGGATACAAGGGGGTTGATCACAGGCGCTCCGACACTTTGAACACTGGAAGTTCCGGCTTTTGTAGGGCTTGAAGGGGATGTCAGTTCATCTCGATTACTGGGGTACCTCGATATCCCCCGACACCTCAAACAATGACTGACACGCTTCTTCCCAGATTGCAACATTCATGGAGTTACGCGATCCATAATTGTCCATCCAGGAATATCTAGAAGAAGCCACGGCCTGTGTGAGGCCGTCCCAAGCAAGAGGGCACCAAAAGCCTCGTCTGGTGGTCTCCCCCTCCGACACTTCAAACTTTGGCATGTATATGAAGACTTATTCGCCCAGCAACCAAATCATTGGTACAGGGTAGAACCACGCCAGTTGTATGGGTGCACCCCCGGTGTTGCGAAGTTGTTTCAAATCGGAAGAAATAAAGTGACTTCGAAAACGATCAATGACTTTGCGCATTGCCCGCTCACTAGTACCATAATGTTGACTGTAAAATGGATGAAGCGATCTATGAACTTCGGGTACAGATTCATAATTTTCAAAGTGAATGTCCACAATTTGGAATGATTTCTTTGGTGATAAATGATTCAAATCAAATTTCCAAACGTTACTGAACTGAAAAATCAACAGAAATTGACATTCTCAACTATGAACTACAGGCAAAAATCTATCGAAACCACTTATTTAGTAGTTGAAGAACACCCACTATAAGAAAATCATAGTATTAACAAAGGAAATGATAACAAGGCACAATACGAACCCATATTCACGTATTATAAAAGAGATCATAGAAAACTCTTAGCAAAAACTTCGCCTGGTTTTTCAATAAAATTGGTTCATCTATATAAATAAAAGAGGATCTATGGTCTATCGATATTTCGAACGAGCATCACGTTCAAACGACTGCACCAAATCGGTTATTTTTTTTTGTTGTATTCATTATTGTCAGGAGAAGGTTTGTACAACGGTTTGTTCCCGATGAAAATGTACGGAAAGAAGAACAAATCTTTCCTTTTTCCTCCGACCATAGAACTATATAATAAGTAAAGCCTTCTACCGAGCGAGCAATCATAGACTTCTTTGACACTTAGGTTTCAGTTATAGGTTATGGTTACTGTAATCTGCATAAACATTGCGCGTAACGCTAGACGACTTTTTAATTAGCGATTGGAGGCCAACTGAATGTAAGGTTCCAAATCTAAAGCAAGATCTGTCCCAGCTCTGAATGAATCCATACTATTGATCTCAGGCGAGATACAACAAAATATAGTATCCATTGAAATCATCAACTTCAAATGTTTGGCATTTGGATATCGATTCTACAGTCCATATTGTCAATACTGCAATGCTCTGAGGTAACGAAACACACCCCCAGGATTAAGTTGTTGGCACAGAAGAATCAAACTGCCAACTGAATCTCTGAATTCGTCAAGAACTTCTATCGAAACAGTTTTTGCTGAATATTCAGCTAAACTATGTTACAAATGACATCATTTGTTTCACACCTGATTGAGGAACAAGGTTTCAATCCAACTTTTTAGGTTTTTTTTTTCTTAATCGAACAAACATATTACATATTGATTATATCATTACCTACAAATATAAAAATTCTGTTGGGACTCATTCGAAGCTTTTTCTTTTTTTTTCAACAGATTCAAGGACAAATTCACCATCGTGTAGGAGTGTTGATACCACCAGTTGATAGTGAATGCAAGTTTCTCCAGATTTGTATCCTCGGAAATTCTAAAGATGAAGTGAATAAACGTTCTGCAATCATCGTGCAATTGCAATAACTTCTGCATCATAATCAATTGGTAAAACTGTTGAAGACAGCCTTAGAAATGCTGTCACCTGACAAATATAAATAAATGATCAGAGCAGGTAAAAGGCCAACGTTGAATGAAGTTGCTTGCCATTGTGGTAGTTGGAGAAAATATGGACACTAATATTCTGCCGGGGAGAAGATGGATATCTTTTCTTGATCAAGATGATGAACCCTGTGGCTGGTAAGTATTGATTAAATCATATTATGAAAAATTATAGTGAAAATTGAGTTCAATAGGGTATCTTCAGAGAATAAGGTCCTCAGATTTGTGTACCATTAAATCTTTTCTACTATGCATTCGTAGTATTACCAACCACATTGTAAGAGTAATGTTTCAAAGTTTTATGTTTTGATTCTTGATTAATGTTGATAATTCTCTTGCAGGTCAAGAATTAAACAAGAAGCTCAAACTGCCATTGAATTTGCAGACTGTAGAAGAACCTATATGTGATATGAGCAAAACATCAGCAATAGCGAATGTGCAAAATTCTAGAATGATAATTTGGGATGAATGAATGCACAATTGCCCACAAACGGGCGATAAAGTTACTGAAAAGAACTTTAAGAGATTTGCGTAACAATTAGAAATTCTTCGGTGGTGCGATGATTCTACTGGCAGGAGGTTTCCGACAAACTTTGCCAGTCATTCCAAAATAAACCGCTGCTGATGAGATGAATGCTTGCTTGAAAACCTTCAATACATGGAGATACGTCTAAAATCCCAACTTGACAACATATATGGGAGAGGCTTTGCAAAATGACATATCGGAGAAATTGTTTTGAAAAACATAATTTGACACTGGCAATGTGAAAATTCCTATTGACACTTATAATGGTCTCATTTCATTTCCACCAAACTTTTGTCAGTTCACATCTTCAAAGGACGAATTAATAACAAAAGTCTTCCCAGATGTTCAAATGAATTATAGAAACCACACCACGATGTTGATAAGTTGAATTTAAAAATTCAGAATGAAATTGATGCACCAACACATTCTTTATATTGGATCGATTTCATTATCGGTCAAATTAGGTTGTCAATTATCCAACAGTTTTCAGTGCGACTTGCATTTGCAGTGACAATCAATAAATCAAAAGGTCAATCATTAGAAATTTGTGGAATGAACCTTGAATTGAAATGTTTTTCGCATGGCCAGTTTTACTTGCGTCTGGAGAGTTAGTAAACGATCTGCTTTATTTGTTTTCTGTACAGAAGGGAAAAACAAAAATGTTGTATTTCATAGGGCATTGCAATAAAGTATAATTTGAATACTTGGGTGTTATTTCATTTCATATCTGCTCCATTCATTTTCTCGCCAGAAAGGAGAACCAAAAATGTTGTACATTATAGGGCATTCCTATAAGGTTTAGTTTAAGTATTTGGCTATTATTATATTATTTTCCATTTCATAATACATTTTGTCTCAATTTTTTTCATTAGTTACACCACTCGTGTGAAGTCGGGTCGGGTTGCTCCGAGGCCTCCTCTAAAGTTTGGACACTCAAATCCCGAATTACACAACTCACACCTCCTCCATTTTTGTTTTCATCTCTCTTTTAATAATGCTCGGAACAACTCTTGTAGTAACTCATCCGGCCGAAGAAAGCGTACCGGTAATAAAATAATCCCGGAAAAATAATGGTCGTCAATTATGATGTTCCCCATCATTTCGCGAAATCGAGATGATCATCGCGATGATCCGGCGAGAACAAACGACGTAAAAAGGTAATTATCATTAGTTCTCCCCTGGCCGACATACACAAAACGCTCTCTCTTTTTTAATGGGAACAAATAACCCGCCAGTTGGTTGCGACGGCATGAACCGGAGGCACCGGAGGTACCAGAGCCGGGCGGACTACAGATGCCGGAGAATGCATGTTAAAAATACATTAAACACTTATAATGGCTAAAAGCTTTCGGATGCAGCGTTGCATATTCCATCGATTCGGCTGACCGTTTGCAGATATCGCGCGGGGTTGTATTTCAGGATGTAACAGGGACGACGCCCGAGAGAGGTGCTCGGCAGAGGAGCAGACTATTGAGGTTCTTCATTCAATTGCGAACAGTATGAATAATAGAAGGTATACGGGGTGGTACTAGAGAAAATATAATAATATACTAGAGCGGTCGCCTTATTTGGAACTTCTGCGAAGATGCCAGCGCCCTAACGGTTAAATTTGGAACCTGTCCAAGCTAGTAGTTTTATGCGAACGATCCGTAGAAGTGTGGTGGAGAACGAATATTTTTTAAGCAGAGCTAGCATATTTAAAGAAATTATTATAATTTCGTGTATGATTTTTCGGAAAGGAAACTTTTCGTTTGGATCACGATATAAAATCGTGCTTTAAGTCGTTCCTGGAGGATAATTTCGATGTTATTTCAGTGTCTGTTGCTTGGTGGATCGAAATGAACCAATATCTAAGTTTACTTGAATTTCTGGAAAAAACGCACCTCAATTAGTAACTCAAGGGCTCTTATTAATGTGAAGAAGTGCAGAATGCAGCAATATTATGTGGTAAATCTAGAATGAGTCCAAATGATATGACTTGTTTTCTTTGTTTACAAACGAGTGAATCAATAAATGGAAAAGACAGCTCTTCTGCTTTAGTTCTTTTGCATCATTTTCCGAAAAAAGAGGAAGCAGACATATAATTGATTTCATTTTCATATCACAGCAGCTCAAGATACACATAAGAAATAAAATGTCACAGCTGGTTCAACCTACCTTCTATATAGAAATGAAAAATATTAATGTAATTATTTGAATAACTTCAGCTATTATCAACTCTAACAGTATATCTAGTTTTGTCAGATTTTCATCCAGATCACTCTCTTTTAATATGATTTTGTGTGGTATGTGAAGTAGGTAGCTGCATATAGTGCACGGTAGTTTCTCTGCAGGAACAGCATTTCTCATCAGAATTCTCTTACTGTCATTCACACCTTAAATCATCTGGAAATAAAGTCGTTCCGAAATGAATACATTGTAATTTACCTTCATGAAAATAAACATCTTCATGAAGAGAAATCCAGTGAACATACTCTCATGTATTTCGTGACCTGTTTTCCAATCTTCAATTTCAAAATCCAGGCCTTCCTTCTAGCATTGAGTTCCCTGCCAAATGCTGTTTCCAAATTAACTCAACTTTCATTTGGCTTTGAAAAGAATGAAAACTCGAGGCAGTAGATGATCCATTCTCCTTCAACCATGAATAGCATTGAGTTGAGGCAAACA
Organism: Myrrha octodecimguttata; assembly: GCA_958510865.1. Classification (NCBI taxonomy): domain Eukaryota; kingdom Metazoa; phylum Arthropoda; class Insecta; order Coleoptera; family Coccinellidae; genus Myrrha; species Myrrha octodecimguttata. Next base: position 41,163,148 of record OY294057.1, read on the forward strand.
ACAATAGTCATTCCGGGAGGATACCATTTTGAACTAATACAATCGAAAATTTTAATCGGAAAGAAAGGAATCGATTGGTGAATATCATAAATACTTTCGGTATACCAATATTTCAACTTGGAGTTTGAATAACGTTAACGGGCACGTCGAAAAACTACTAGCTTGAAAGTATTAGAATTTCTATCACCAGAGGGCGTATCGCTTAGCAGTAGTTGCGAATTGCAAACGAGCTAGCGAATATGTGCTCTTATTCCCCTACTCTCTGGTGCGCTACCGTCTCTTCATCGGGCCCGCTTTCACAGGTGCTATTCGCTTTGATTTTCATTTCTTTCAAGTTTTTGAGTTGATAGGTGGATGATAATTGATAAAAAAATATGGTTACGCAAATCTATCGAAACATGTCGAAATGCAAAGAAGTAAATCAATCGGATGAATTGAATGAAAACGAAATATGAGAGGAACATGTTTTTATTACTGTCCTTTGAAATGAATTAGTTTTTGGAATTTCTGTCGCACTTTTTGCTCATTGATGCTCTGGTTCTGGTACGGTATTTCATATTCTAATGGAGAGAGAGAGAGGGAGAGATTTATTGGTGATTGCCACAAAATTACATTGTTTTCACACGTCAAGTCAAATATTAATAAATAGAATAAAATGCCAAAAATCCGACCATAAAATTCGTCATATTAACTGCCAACATCCTTTTCATTTTATCCTTAAACCTAACAATTGGCAGATTCTTCATCCCACCAGGAAGTCTATTGTACAGAGACACCGCACAAAATCTTGGACCCTGTTGGGATTTACTCAATCTTAGGAAGTCTTTCCTAATGAGCGATTTGTTCCCTGTATCGTATTAATGCATGTCTGACTGTAGTAGATATCTATCTTTGTTTCGATGGATGTAAATTAAATTTTCTAGGATAAATAAGGATGGAAACGTGAGCATACCCAGATCTTTAAAGGTAATCTTACAGCAGTCGCAATAGCTCAACCCCACCAAGATCCTGATCGCTCGGCTCTGCAGTCTAAAAACGGCCTCGCGGTAAGCGCAGTTTCCCCACAACAAGATTCCGTACTTGGTGAAATATACTTTTTCTACAAGCGTGCACTTTCATTCTCTTTCCCACACGTATTTCAATTCGTAAAGAGTCACATTGCCAAACAGTGTGGGAAAAACCCCTGCTATTCCATTACCGCACGCAAATGCGTGTGGTAATGGATTATCAAGGGTTTTTCTCGCACGCTTTTTCTAAAGAATAAACTGAATAATGATATATCTCTATGCCACCGATGACGTTACTATGGAAACGGCATGTGAATAAGAATTAATACATTGTCATTATATTATGAAATTGTGTTTAAATATAAATAATATCAACTCGAATTCAATCAGTACGCTATGTATGAATGTATGAATGTACATAGATTCCTTATCAAAATTCATTTTTATGTGCTGTTAGTCTAGTTTTCTTTTCAATTAATAAAGAATTTATGAATATTATTACAGTTTAAATTTATTTCATAGGCTTGTAGTCTCTATGGACCGAACGTCAACGATTAGAGTACAATGGTAACGACTTGTCAGAGACTTTTGTCATTCATGTGTATTTAGAATGATCAATTCACATTTGATCTGTGTGTTGAAATCGATCTCGTATAAGCGCTTGTAGAAAAAATATTGTTCCTAACTCGTGCGGAAAGTGTTTTTCCCGCACTCAACTGCTTACCCGAACTCCGCTTCGCGTCGTTCGGGTAACGGCAGTTTCGTGCGGGAAAATATCACTTTCCGCACTTGTTAGGAAAATAACTATTGTCTGTACTTTCAATCAACCAGTTCTTATGGTTGTGTTCTCAATTGAGTGATAAATGAATCGATTCAATGACCAAGTTGATACTTGAAACGTACGAAAGTAAATCATAGGTGTATTTGGTAATGTTGCTATTGATTTTGTTATTCTGAACTGATGCTTTGAATATTCTCTCACAGATTATAATATATCCGGTTCACATCTGATGACGGTTTTCTCAGTTTTTGAATTATATTAAATTCGTTCTCAAATTCTGAGGGGTATTTTCCTGGTCTGAAAATATTGCAAACGAAATTCTTCACACCTGATTCTCCTTCTGAGACACTGAACAACGTAGGTATCCTGCGATATATTCAGAAAATGTAAAATAGTAGCAAAATTCCGTTATCGATCATCATATTATATCGCAATTTAAGAATAGTTGTTATTTAATCAGACATAGATGAAGTGTATAGGACATAAATTAATCGAACAAATCATACTGAATACAATTATTATTTAAAATTTCATCAACAATATAATAACATTTGAACAATTCAATACTTTTGGAGAAACTTGACACATTCGAAGATTTTATCAAAGCAGGTGATTCATTGTACAGGACAATGCTGTGATATTTTGCCTGTGTTTCTTAGGCTGCACCTATACTGGACCCGTAATTTCCACGATACGATGTCGTACGACGTCGTACGATATCGTTGGAGAAACAAACCCATAGCTCGTAATGCAAGTGCCTATACTGGATCCGTAATTTCCAAAACGACGAAGACCGTTAAACGCACGATCGTCGTACGACGGTTGACGTTAGATGCGCCTACACTGGAACCGTATTTTTCACGAAACGATGTCGTACGACGACGGTGAAAAAACAAACACAGGACTTGCAATGCAAGTGCCTACACTGGACCCGTATGCCCGAAACGACGAAGGACGTCAAAGCAACGACAATTTGTCGAAACAAACATGTTTGTTTCCAAAACGATTTTCCAACACGACAGCCCACGATGAAAGGAGGTTAGAGAATGGGAGTTTTGTTTGAAGTTTTTATGAACATGCTATTAAAAATCAGCGCAAAAGGAAACAAATTAATAAAACCTTGACAAAAGATGAATAGCAATAACAAAACTATATCGTTTTTAATCAATAGGGATTGTATATTCATTTCAACAATTGGAATTTATCCTGGAATTCAATCAAATCGAATACCTTCTGGTATATATAATTTCCATAGTTTTAGCGCGCATGTTATGGTGAACGGGGTGATATATCCAAATGAATGTAATTTCCGAATTTTGAGCCGAAAATGATCTCAAACGACTAGCTTGAACCCACTGATGACGAATCCGGTGTCAAAATCGGTTATGTCCGGCCATCCGATCGAGGAAAAGATAACCGTAAAACGGAGTTGCCAACAATTTAAAACTTTCAGGCTAGATCATGCATCGAAATGTGGCAGTCAATTTCATTAATGGGCAAAATCGACCGAATGGTTTCAAAGTTAGTCATTCAAACTTTTGGAATTTTTTCCTCGATATCTCAGAAACTATTGGTGGTTATGTGATATTAACATGTAATTAACGTAAAACAATTATTGTTGTTATCGTACGGTTAGTAAATTTGAAAAAAATGTCGAAATTTTCCTTGCAATTGTTTTTTTCTAGGAACTACTACCGACCTCATTTTTCAGTCAATATGGTAATGGAGTTCAATTCGATCCAATCTCTATTTTTGAAAATATTGGGAAAATATCATTTTGGAATGGCCATAACTGCGCAATCATTGGGTTGATTGAAACCATTCATGAATTCGGACTTCGTAATTGAGATACTAACCTACTCCTAGGTTGAATTCCTGAATGGGTAAAATCCGCCCAATGATTCACCAGATATCCATTCAAAATACACAGATACACATATTCAAAATGATATTTTTTCAATATTTCCAAAAATACAGATTGGATCTAATTGGACTCTATCACTCGATTGAAAAATGATGGCTGTAAGGTTCATGGAGAATTTTCTGATGACCATATATGAAAAGGATAGCGCCAAACCTTTCCATCAGGAAGTTAAGGTGCATTTGGCGGGGTCAATACGTGAAAGGATGAATGCTTTGGTAACGAATTTTGGCATGCACGCAAAAGCTGCTGACATAAGTACTTTTCTAGAAATATTTTTCTAGTGACACGATACGAAATTATGCATATCTGTATCCGTTTTGCACGACTACCCACTTGATCCATTCGACCAGATCGATCATTTTTGATTCACCGAGAGGAAAATTCTAAAAAAAAATAAAGTGAAGTCAACAGTTCTTGCGCGCATGTTCAATTTTTTTGCAAAGGCGTTAAGTGATTCGATATCTAACAGGGTTTTGTTAGTTGTGTTGATACATAAAATTGGAGTTTCGATTTTAGGTAGGTAGTTGTAATTTTGCGAAATATTTTTCCGGTGATAGTGGTCGCGTTTGCAACTGCACACGCGGCGACTATCACTCGAAAAGTGACCATGTGTGCTGGCGCAAGTGTTTCGCAACAACATAACTACCTAAATCCAAAACTCCAATTTTATGTACTAAAAACACTAACAAAACCTCGATACACAATAGATATTGAATCAGTTAACACCTTGGCAAATTGAAAATGCGTGCAAAAGCTGTTGACTTACGGTTAGTTTCTTCTGAGATTTATTTCACGAAAAATTATCGCACGATCATATCAAATATTGTTTGGATTTCCAAAAAAACTTTTCAGACTCATTAGAATTCTGTAGAGGGCGCTCTTTTCTTCCTTCAGTGGAAGTATTTCCGTGAACGGTCTGGAGGATATTAATTTGCAATCTGTGGTAGAATCATAAACATTGAGTGTCTATTTTTATCTTTAAGCTATTTTACTATTTTCATTGCTTTATTAACATCTGTCCATAAACATTTTCCCATTAAACACTATTTGGCAAAAATAAAAACGCGCATTCTCCTCATCCTCTAGACCTTGATATTGAACTCGTTCTCTTCGTGAGATAGGCAATGCTTGGAGTAAGGTCCCATCAAATATTCATTCAAAGGATATGCATCGTCCTCCAAACATAATGAACAGTCAATATCAATCCCTTCGACTGGTGATGGTTGCGGTTAGGTGGAATGGTACTTCTCTGAGAATGTGAACAAATTAGAAACAGAAAAAGTTCCTCCGTCGCTATGTCTTCCGCAACCCCCCCACGTCCACTAAAAACAAATCCATATTGGTTGTCCGTAACGTCTCAAAGTATGAGGAAAAAAATCTTATAAGTAATTATAATACATAGCTTCACTCTGTAGTCGACATTTAATTCGTGTATGTAAGGTATTGTGGTTCCCATCAATACATCGGATGGCATGAGTGAAATTCCACCTTTCTTAAAATCCTGCAGCTATTTTCCCAAACTGTTAGCGATTAAGAACAGATAGGTGTGAAGAATATAAATTCCTTGAGCAAAAAACCGCAAGAATTCTTTTCTTGACAGTTTACAGATGTCAAAACTTATAATCACTCAGATCTGAGCACAGAACATCAAATATATCTGTGGCTGGTTCCCGATCGTCCGAATTACGGGTCCAGTGTAGGCACACTCATCGTACGACGTCGTACGACGAAATCGTGGAAAATCGTGTCGTGAGAATTACGGGTCCAGTATAGGTGCAGCCTTAGGCTGCACCTATACTGGACCCGTTATTCTCACGACACGATTTTCCACGATTTCGTCGTACGACGTCGTACGATGAGTGTGCCTACACTGGACCCGTAATTCGGACGATCGGGAAGCAGCCACAGATATATTTGATGTTCTGTGCTCAGATCTGAGTGATTATAAGTTTTGACATCTGTAAACTGTCAAGAAATGAATTCTTGCGTTTTTTTTTGCTCAAGGAATTTATATTCTTCACACCTATCTGTTCTTATTCGCTAACAGTTTGGGAAAATAGCTGCAGGATTTTAAGAAAGGTGGAATTTCACTCATGACATCCGATTTATTGATGGGAACCACAATACCTTACATACACGAATTAAATGTCGACTACAGAGTGAAGCTATGTATTATAATTACTTATAAGATTTTTTTCCTCATACTTTGAGACGTTACGGACAACCAATATGGATTTGTTTTTAGTGGACGTGGGGGGGGGTTGCGGAAGACATAGCGAAGGAGGAACTTTTTCTGTTTCTAATTTGTTCACATTCTCAGAGAAGTAGCATTCCACCTAACCGCAACCATCACCAGTCGAAGGGATTGATATTGACTGTTCATTATGTTTGGAGGAAGATGCATATCCTTTGAATGAATATTTGATGGGACCTTACTCCAAGCAGTGCCTATCTCACGAAGAGAAAGAGTTCAATATCAAGGTCTAGAGGATGAGGAGAATGCGCGTTTTTTATTTTTGCCAAATAGTGTTTAATGGGAACATGTTTATGGACAGATGTTAATAAAGCAATGAAAATAGTAAAATAGCTTAAAGATAAAAATAGACACTCAATGTTTATGATTCTACCACAGATTGCAAATTAATATCCTCCAGACCGTTCACGGAAATACTTTCACTGAAGGAAGAAAAGAGCGCCCTCTACAGAATTCTAATGAGTTTGAAAAGTTTTTTTGGATATCCAAACAATATTTGATATGATCGTGCGATAATTTTTCGTGAAATAAATCTCATAAGAAACTAACCGTAAGTCAACAGCTTTTGCACGCATTTTCAATTTGCCAAGGTGTTAACTGATTCAATATCTATTTTGTATCGAGGTTTTGTTAGTGTTTTTAGTATATAAAATTGGAGTTTTGGATTCAGTTAGTTATGTTGTTGCGAAACACTTGCGCCAGCACACATGGTCACTTTTCGAGTGATAGTCGCCGCGTGTGCAGTTGCAAACGCGACCACTATCACCGGAAAAATATTTCGCAAAATTACAACTACCTACCTAAAATCGAAACTCCAATTTTAAGTATCAACACCACGAACAAAACCCTGTTAGATATCGAATCACTTAACGCCTTTGCAAAAAAATTGAACATGCGCGGAAGAACTGTTGACTTCACTTTATTTTTTTTTAGAATTTTCCTCTCGGTGAATCAAAAATGATCGATCTGGTCGAATGGATCAAGTGGGTAGTCGTGCAAAACGGATACAGATATGCATAATTTCGTATCGTGTCACTAGAAAAATATTTCTAGAAAAGTACTTATGTCAGCAGCTTTTGCGTGCATGCCAAAATTCGTTACCAAAGCATTCATCCTTTCACGTATTGACCCCGCCAAATGCACCTTAACTTCCTGATGGAAAGGTTTGGCGCTGTCCTTTTCATATGGTCATCAGAAAATTCTGCATGAACCTTACAGCCATCATTTTTCAATCGAGTGATAAAGTCCAATTAGATCCAATCTGTATTTTTAGAAATATTGAAAAAATATCATTTTGAATATGTGTATCTGTGTATTTTGAATGGATATCTGGTGAATCATTGGGCGGATTTTACCCATTCAGGAATTCAACCTAGGAGTAGGTTAGTATCTCAATTACGAAGTCCGAATTCATGAATGGTTTAAATCAACCCAATGATTGCGCAGTTATGGCAATTCCAAAATGATATTTTCCCAATATTTTCAAAAATAGAGATTGGATCGAATTGAACTCCAATACCATATTGACTGAAAAATGAGGTCGGTAGTAGTTCCTAGAAAAAAACAATTGCAAGGAAAATTTCGACATTTTTTTCAAATTTACTAACCGTACGATAACAACAATAATTGTTTTACGTTAATTACATGTTAATATCACATAACCACCAATAGTTTCTGAGATATTGAGGAAAAAATTCCAAAAGTTTGAATGACTAACTTTGAAACCATTCGGTCGATTTTGCCCATTAATGAAATTGACTGCCACATTTCGATGCATGATCTAGCCTGAAAGTTTTAAATTGTTGGCAACTCCGTTTTACGGTTATCTTTTTCTCGGTCGGATGGCCGGACATAACCGATTTTGACACCGGATTCGTCGTCAGTGGGTTCAAGCTAGTCGTTTGAGATCATATTCGGCTCAAAATTCGGAAATTACATTCATTTGGATATATCACCCAGTTCACCATAACATGCGCGCTAAAACTATGGAAATTATATATACCAGAAGCTATTCGATTTGATCGAATTCCAGGATAAATTCCAATTGTTGAAATGAATATACAATCCCTATTGATTAAAAACGATATGGTTTCGTTATTGCTATTCATCTTTTGTCGAGGTTTTATTAATTTGTTTCCTTTTGCGCTGATTTTTAATAGCATGTTCATAAAAACTTCAAACAAAACTCCCATTCTCTACCCTCCTTTCATCGTGGGCTGTCGTGTTGGAAAATCGTTTTGGAAACAAACATGTTTGTTTCGACAAATTGTCGTTGCTTTGACGTCCTTCGTCGTTTCGGGCGTACGGGTCCAGTGTAGGCACTTGCATTGCAAGTCCTGTGTTTGTTTTTTCACCGTCGTCGTACGACATCGTTTCGTGAAAAATACGGTTCCAGTGTAGGCGCATCTAACGTCAACCGTCGTACGACGATCGTGCGTTTAACGGTCTTCGTCGTTTTGGAAATTACGGATCCAGTATAGGCACTTGCATTACGAGCTATGGGTTTGTTTCTCCAACGATATCGTACGACGTCGTACGACATCGTATCGTGGAAATTACGGGTCCAGTATAGGTGCAGCCTAACTCAGCTGTTCTATGTTCTGAAACGAGAAGAATGGATATTATTCTTGAGATTCTCTTCATAAAGCAGAAAAAATGTTTTGAAATTTTCTTCAGTGAATCACCAGGTTTGATAGAATCAAAGTCTTTTCTGTAATTTTTAAACAATGTCTTTCAAATTAGCGATTTTCGTTTCAACTGGCCTCTATTCAGTATTTTCGAATTGTTCTGATTTCCAGATCAGGTTCAGCTATTTTTTCTGCTATTGGAGAAAAAATGGGAGAGGGACCACGTTTTGAAACTCTCATTGAGGATTTGGAAGAAGTTGATGGCTGTTTATGAGGCGGAAATGCGAGGAAACCAATGAAACAGCATTTTTTCCGAGTGTCTACGAAAGGGAGATGAATTATCATAATCATTTCCTTCAACCCGGCCACTTCAAACATGACCATGATCGCTATGTTTACAATTATACCTCCTAATCGCTATAATCCATTTTCTTCGAATTCAGGATCTTGAGAAAAAAAATTAAGAGGAACGAACTACTTCTTTATCTCGGTACTTGGAATTTTCCTATTTTCTCCTTGACATTGTGTTCCAAAGCGACGGACACGTCCCTTCTTTCTATTGTAATCAATCAATAAGATAAACGAATTACACTTCGGAATGATGCAATAGGTCTCTTACATGTATTTTTTTCATCATTGGAATCAAATATTCTATTCATGGGAATACTGAAAAACTTCAATCGCCGTCAAAAATTTCAATTTTCAACGAGAAAACGATCTAGGCTCCACATATCGGTTGTTCAAACAATCGGAACTTCTCGCCCTCCGTTACGTTCCGCGATATATCCACTCTCTCCCTCTTCTCGTGTACATTTCTCTCTAGCAAGCTTATACGGAGGGCACCAGAGAGTGGGGGTTAGCTTGACATACCGCGAGTATCTGGGTGGCCGCTCTAGTGAATTCAATTCTCAGTGGGTGGTACAGACCAAGAGAGGTGCTCGGCAGAGAAACAATCTATTGTGGTTCTTCCTTCAATTATGGACAGTATGAATATTAGAAGGTATACGGGGCGGTACAGATCCTACGATTTATTTTCGTGCTCGTTGTTTGCTAACCAAGTCTAGTGAGGCACAAAGGGTGATGATACTCCAGAAAAGAGCTATCCGGATTCTGTTTGGGCTCCATCCTGCGGAAAGTTGCAGAGACGTATTCAGGAGGGAAGGTATTCTTACAGTACCTTCACTCTTCATTTTGACCTGTGTGAAATATGTCCACGACAATAAAACTAAGTTTCCATCCAATTCACAGTTCCTTTCCTATAACACTCGTGACAAAGAAAAACTAAGCATACCATATCTAAGGATCAAGAAGGCACAACAGGGACCAAACTATACTTGCCCCAAGTTATATAATCAACTTCCTACCTCTGTGAAATTGCTGAGACCACCTGCGTTCGTTATGAAAGTGAAGGAACTTTTACTTCAGAGAACACTGTATGACTGTAGAGATTCCCAACCAGATTGCTCACATGGATTTCAGAGATTTTTTCATTGATTGCTGTTGTGTGTGGATGTTTCTGTATATAGATGTACTTAAATTTTACTTTATTTATGACATGCCATGAAATAATTTGATGGTAATTATTTGATCATGCTAATTGCATTGGTATATGTTTGTGCGTATGTGCAAATGAATTATTATTATTATTATTATTAACCAACATTTCTGACATACTATTAATCTATTTTGGTCCGTTGTGTCTTAATTACCTATAAGTACTTCCTCGTAGTTGCACGTGAGCCACATCGCCCAAAGCACAGGCGATGCCATCGGCTCCTTCGTCTGTACACACTCAGTCATCCTAAGAAGGCATGACATTAGTCATCGACGGTCTATATAGTCCCCTATATTACCTGTGTGTATTCCTGATCTAGTAAATATAATATATAAAAAATCTAGAAAACTGCTTTAGTCCTAGCCTTTCCGAAAACAAAGAAGCCTCGAATTACCGCCGATTGAGGCTCCTCCCAAATATGATATCAAAACTATAAAAACTTATCTTCAAAAGAATAAACGATCATTTAAAAAGCAATCAAAAAATGACGAAAGGAAAATTCGGATTAAGAGATTTCCACAATTAGTAGTAATTACGAATCATATTACAAAACATTTCAATTACAATAAAAAAACTATTTTGCTCAGTTCAGACAAAGAAAATGCTTTTGACACCGAATGACACGATGGTCTTGTTTTCAAACTCCCTCGTATCGAACTACCCCCACATATCATTGAAGTTTCTCATTGCTTTATATGCGACCAAATTGGAGTGAAATATAAATTACCTAATAATACCCCTATCCCGACCGGAGTCTTCTAAGAAGACCTATTATCCTTCACACTATTGAACTACTACATTAACAACATACTGAACGAAACTCAAAATTTTTGAGGACGACACAGATGAAATTGCAAAATCTACCCAACCACATCAAGCGAACAATACATTTCCTGAGTGAACTTGAAAATTTGGAATCAAATGGAAATTTAAAATTAACACGGAGAAAACTCCTCTCGTCCACTTCACCAACAAACAGTAACACACAACAAACTGGAACTCAACAGACCTACAATCAAGACACAAAATCCACTGAAATATTCAGGCCACACCGTAGACAAGAAAATGAACTACCACATACATTTAGGAAATTTAGGACAAACAATACTCTGAACATCAGAGCGGACTCAGAAAAGAGTCGAATATTTCAGAGAATTAGGCAGAATAAGATACATATGGAAACCTCAACCAGAATAATGTATTGCCCCGTCTGGCTGTAGTGATTTGGAGATCCAGAAGACAACTCAAAATACAATGCTCATCATTGGATTTGTTCGGAGATAACGACCTATCTCATAGAACAATCAAAATCCGACGAGTAGCTTAAAACCCGTTCACTCGTTGAACCATACAGATTTCTCTGTAATACCTTTTCATAATTTCTCCCGATATTGATATCTTACGATGAACTTTTATTGTCCTCAACGTACTATACGTCTTCAAAGCCCGAGAGAAATTGATAACATAATAAAATAAAATCCAAAAATAATACTAAAAACTTCTTCGGATTTAGAATCATCAGTAGCATTCATTCTACATTATATGTTGAAATCTCACTACGTGTTGCCACATGCACTTCACTACAACGGAATTAAGCATACAGAGTGTAACAGCCAAATGGAATAAATTCGATAACGAATAAATGAGGGGGTGTTAGGAAAAACGCTCGGACACGTCGATTTGTAATTTTAAATGCGCATAGTCTTCAAGAAAATAAAATTATATAGGGTGTTCCATACGACCGTGGCTAATACCAACCTTCTTATTTCAAATCTAACCACTTGTATATTATTTATTTTTTGGATTCTCAAGAAAATTCCAGACATTATTCATGTACAATGTTCTATACCTATCTTCAACTTTTTCGGAAATATTAAGTGTTTTCAGAAATGTTGAGTAACGTTAGAAGACAATTCTACACCAGATTAGCATGTTGCCAAGACGTTCGCGGAGAGCATTTTGAACATTTCCTACATTGACATTAATGTTTTTTTTTGTTTTTTTTTTAAGTGTTGAGAAATAATCAGTATTACTTATTAGGTTTTAAGTGTTATGTACCGAATTTGTGAAATAAAATATTTTTTATTTAAAACGTTGATTTTTGCACTAAATCTGAAAACACTTAATATTTCCGAAATAGTTAAAGATAGGTATAGGACATTGTGCATGAATTGTGTCTAGAATTCTTTGAAGAATCCAAAAAATAAATAATATACAGAAGATTGCATTTGAAATAAGAAAGTTGGTATTGGCCACGGTCACATGGAACACCCTATATAATATTATTTTCTTGAAAAATATGCGCATTTAAAATTACAAATCGACGTGTCCGAGCGTTTTTCCCAACACGCCCTCATTTATTTGTTATCGAATTTATTCCATTTGGCTGTTACACTCTGTATATAGAACCATGCGCAAGTTTGTTAAACTGTGCATAGAAACAATATTGCCACAAGCTCTAGATCTTTTTCTCTCCTTGACTAACGGAATGCGGTAAAAAACAGTTTCAAAATCTTTACCTACTATTAACTTCAGAAACTTAATGACATTGACTTTAGAAAGCTATATCTTTCGTTTCAAATGTTGAATTCAAAAAAGTCTACTCGATGAAGGCTACTAATACAATCCTTGAAAAATGCAGATTTCTCTGTAATAGCTTTACCTAATTTTTTTCTACATTGATTTCTTACGATAAACCTTTATTGTGTTCAACGTACTTCGTCTTCAATGACGAATTGATTGAAATTTTGACATATAATTTAGAATAGATGCTATTGATGATTCTACATCGAAAGATAAAAGATGAATTTCTGGGTATATAGTATTATTTTTGGATTGTATTTAAATATGAAACCTCTTCCTCAAATTTTTACCTGAATCATTGTATAGCAGTTGATATAATATTATGTCATTGAAGACTTAGTACGTTGAAGACAATAAAGGTTTACCGTAAGATATCAATATCGAAAGATATTATGTGAAGATATTATGGAAAAATCGGTATTTTGAAATAATTGTTTCAATAGCTTTTTCCTAAAGTGGAATCTATCGAATTTAATATTTTAAGTGAAACATAGTTTTCAAGAGTAAATGTAAACTGTCATTTAATTTTTGAAGTTATAAATATTAGTTAAAGTTAACAAGCTTGCGCATGTGTCTGTACCTGCTAAATTCTATGTCTATAATCTTTCCTTTCAAATTCAACGCAGATATTTGAATGTGTTTCAAAATATACTACAAAAGATTCAAAAGTAAAATCAGGTTTCTGAACACTCCTATTTGAATTTACTTTCAATGTTGTACGTTTCTGTTGATTAATTCAATTGTACTAAACATTCAAAAGATTTAGAAAAAATATGAGTAGAACTTCGAATACATGTCATTGATTCGGAAATGAGTTAATTTTTCTTATCCATTGAGGAACAAGTTTCATTTATAAATCAGCTATTAAAGCTTCGAAGTGTTGTTACTAGTGTAAAGCTTAATTAGAAACCTAGTCGATTTCCCGATCGGAAAACGAAGAACTTTTGATAATTCTCTGTTGCATGATTCGATGAAACTATAATGTCGTTCTGATTACGGCGATGCTCGAAAAAAAACAATCACTTCCAAATTAGCATTGAGAAATGTTCGCAAGGGTCCATTGTTCAATCTTGTCCGATTCCTTAGCAGACAACGAGAACAACTGTCCATTCTTCTATCTCTCAGAAGTTTTCAATGAATACTCTTTGCAAACAATTCTGCATGCTCAATGCAATATTCTGACGGATTATCCGCTTTGTGTTTCAATGAAGCGATAATTTCAATTTGAAATGAATATTTGATTCTGTTATCAACTTATCAAGTTCTTCATTACCGTGGCGCTTGAAAACAACTTATCACTCTCAAGTAAGCCAACTTAGCATCCAAGAATGATGTTAAATTTCCAATAGTCAATGAATTACGTCTGCCTTCGGACAATCAAGAGAAATTTGCAACTCACTACCTTCCAATCCATATTTATACCAATCATCGCAAGACCCATGTGACTCACATATGTAAGATCCTGAATTACCCCAATTTTGACTGATGGAAAAATATTTACGAATCATTTGCCGAAAGAAGTGGAGTGATATATCGTTTCAAAAAGAACGTCAGACACTTATCATCGTAGTTAATCCTTGAAAGCCTTCGGGGATATAGGTTCTGCCAGGTTAAATTATCCAATTATTTTCGGCATTGGCGTATGTTGATATGCAAGTTAGGTTTAAGCTATGTGGATGGTAGGAGAGTCAACTGGCTAGTTTCTGTATTCAACGGAATTATTGGATTCACCTTTCAACTCACAAGAGTCCTTCTTTTTACATTCGTGCATCCTACATTCGAAAACTAAATCTTTTTCAACAAATGAGAAACTGTTTCGTGATACTAAGAGGTAGATTCCGCTGACTGACGGCTGAAAACTTGTTCTGTTTGTTGAGCGTAACGAAAACTGGTTCCCCAACCATTCGCTTTTTTCACCACAAAGAGGAGGCTGATTCCTGCATGGGATATTTTTCGAATTAGTCGCTCATATTCGAGATCCTCACTTGCATGATATAGATTACGCCAAGTTTCTCCAAAATTCGCTAGGAGCAAGTAAGATTTCTAGAAAACGAATCTAATATCTGTACTTTCTTGTTCTTTGACCAAAAGTTCTTCCAAGCGGAATACGTGGCAGAAAATATAAATTCAGATTCCACTGGCAAGGTTTTTTCCACAAAATACATACCAAAGAATCTGTTCGGACTGAATAGATAAACCAAGGTGCAATCATGCATTGATTAAGATGAAAGGGGAAAAATGATATAACAACAGCGCTCTGCGTTTCGAGTGTTTGGTAGTTGACAACAAGATCTCGCTATTTAAGGGATTAGATCAACTCTTAATGTTAGCCCCCAAGGAATGATGTAAAACTACAAAGAAGATGACCAATTTTGAGACGCATAATCCATAGTTTTATTTTCTCCTTCAAGCAAAGGAATTCTTAATCCATCATTTCCATCAGATAAGCACTAAGAAAATGTAACAGGTGTTAATTCTATTCAGACTCATCATCACAGAATCAGGGGCAATAATTTGCAACTACAACACCATTCACAACTTCCTAATCAATACTTAAATACAGCATCCTCCAATCCGTTCAACAATGCGATACTCCGACGAATCATCCACCTGATGTCGCAATGAAGCGATAATGGTGACGTGAAATGAAAGTCGGACTGAAGATATGGCAGTTCATTCTACGTATCAACACATACTTTACAGTTCGCCGAAGTCCAGGTGAAGTTTTTTTTTATTGAATGCTAATGCACAGTTTTGAAATTGTCCATATCATTAATAATAATTATAATGTTTTTCAATAATAAGTATAGTCTGAACTGAAATGTTTATCAATTTATTCATGAGTGGTAATTTTATTAACAATTCTCTATAACCCGAACTAGTAAGCTACAAAATTACCGAGTTCATGTGCACAAGTAAACCATAGATTAAGAAGTAAAGAATGGGCATTCTTTCATTCTCGGACATAACATTGATCATACACCCAGCTGTTAGTTTATTTGGAGTATGCAGCAATACCCTGAGCTAGTAGTATCAAATAAGGATCCTACGAGGTGATATCCTCTTGGCGAGTGAATGGAACTGATGATGAAACTTCAAATTCATAATTTGTTGGCCTCCGATTTGACCTCGTGAACCTTCCAAGTCCTCTACATGATCTTAGTTCGAACACAGGTAATAGAAAGCTATTCACCAATGGAAAACATCCCAAAAATAAGGTCCCCAATAGGTCATATTCTCAAAAAATATGAAATATCCTACGATTTCTAGCAAATCAACCAAATATCCGGGTATTCTTGTGGTCTGACTCGAAGATAATCCCTGATGAATCTGCGAAATGATATAAATGGCCGCACACATCCAATTTTCCAAAGTCTGGCGCTGTTGTGGTGCAGAACTTGTAGTGCGAGGTACATAATATCACTGGAAAAAGCCGACATCCGCCTTGCCTGTTGCGGTACTGCCACGGCCTTAAAAAGCTTTACGCTGTAATGGCGCCGAAAACGGGCTGGTAGTATATGAGCATTCTCCCACTTTTACTGTGCACGTAGGCACCGGAACTAGAAAAGTTGGACGTGTGGACCGGCCAGAAAAGTTCTATGCAAAAAAATCTAGAAAAGAACTGCCGTGAAGGCAGCAGCTTTCGCGAGCATGTTCATTGTAGATGACCGCTTCGGCAACGAATTTGACCATGCGCGCAAAAGCTGTTGCCTGCACGAATGTGCTTTTCGAGTTTTCTTTTCGATAAATTACTGGATTTCAATCAGATCTAATCTGTATTTTTGGAGATATTGGAAAAATAAAACTTTGAATGGGTATACCTACGGAATCACTGGGCGGTTTTTACTCATTCACGAAACGGCCGGCCGGAAACACAATAACTTCAGAGAAACAACTTAGGAGCTCGATATTTGTAGAG
This sequence comes from Myrrha octodecimguttata, assembly GCA_958510865.1. Classification (NCBI taxonomy): domain Eukaryota; kingdom Metazoa; phylum Arthropoda; class Insecta; order Coleoptera; family Coccinellidae; genus Myrrha; species Myrrha octodecimguttata. Next base: position 41,179,798 of record OY294057.1, read on the forward strand.
AAGATTTGGAACTTAATTACGAAGGCTGAATTCTTGAATGGGTAAAATCCACCCAATGATTCCGCAGATATACCCATTCAAAATTTTATTTTTCCAATATTTCCAAAAATACAGTTTAGATCGAATTGAAATCCAGTAGTCAAGACAGTTTGAACGTTCATACGGAATTGAATGAGGATAATATGATAAGAAGATCAAAGAATATTAAATATTTGAAAAAAACAAATTTGAATTTTTTTTCCAATTATTCTAATGACACGATCATCACGAAATTCTGCGCAATGTTGCTCCTCAATATTTTCGAACTAGCTGCGAAGTTTCATCAAGATTGCATCATTATTTCTCGAGTTATACCGGAAAAAAATAATGATATCGAGAAGAAAACCACGATATTCTACATTTTTTTCCCAATATGTCCGAAATTAATAGCCGTATCAAATTGAATTTTGGTACACTGCTGTGAAATATAGAGTTCAAGGTATAACTGAGAAACTATCTCGAATAGGAAAAATAGTTTCACAAAAAAAAATTTTTCGAAAAAAATTTACCCTTACCCTTACCCTTACCCTTACACTAACCCTTAACCTTAGGCTTTCCCTTACCTTACCCTTACCCTTACCCTTACCCTTACACTTACCCTCACCCTTACCCTCAGCCTAACCCTTACCCTCACCCTAACCGTTATCTTTACACTTACCCTTACACTTACCTTCTCCCTTAATTTATATGGTTATACGATTTCAACGACATTTTGCTCAAAGCTGCGCGTCGTTATGCTCCAACCAACTGCCAAGTTTCAATCCAATAGCTTCAGTAGTTTCCGAAAAATGAGGAAATTAACCTCAAAATTCCGAATGGCTATAAATCCGAAACTATTTGGCCGATTCGGCCCATTAACAAACATAACCACAGCATTCCGATGCGCGAACTACCCTACAAGTTTCAAGTCGCTAGCTGGCTCCGTTCGACAGTTACCGTGTCGTCGGTCGGCCGGCCGGACAGAATCGATTTCGACACCGGATTCGTCATCAGTGAGTCCAACCTAGTCGTTTTAGACCATTTTCGGCTCAATCATCGAAAATTACAGAGATTTGGACAAAACGATAGCACGCTGTTTCCCTAGAACATGCGCGCAAAAACCGTTGCTGCACCGCGACAGGCAAGCCAGATGTGAATTCACCTATCTGATCTTGTGTACTTCAGATAGCAAGTATGGCCTCGCAACAGCGCCGGAACTTGAAAAATTAGATTGTGCAGGGACTTAAACAACACAAGTTATCGGCAGAACTACCATAGTCCTAACCGAATCAAATTTCATCTATAGAACGAGAAAAATCATGTCATGTTGAAAAAGTGTAATATATCAATGCGTCAACTTGGGCTGAAAAAGCACTAGATGTAGAACCAAACTCTGTATCTTGCAATTTATTTGGTAAATGACGAGAGTTGAACATTTTCAACTCTGAAAAAGAAGCCTTTCAATAAAAAACAACAATTTCATTACACTTATACGGTAAGACAGAGTTTTTCCTGAGGTTTTCATCTGTGCTCTTGTATCATACGTAAAAACGTATGGTACCCCGTTTACATTTCCTCTGCTAATACTGTTATGACACAAATTGTTTGATCTGAAAAAATGTACTGCTCATCTCAAAAAATATATAATATTATATTATATATATAAATCGTATATATAAATCGTTTTTCTAGGGGAATCGACCTGTTTCCAGATATAAACTCTGTATTCTCTGCCGAGCTTTCGAAATATTTCATTTCATCCTCAGGGCCACTACAAAGGTTTTATAATAAGTCAGTTTGAAGAACAATTCAAACATTTTACAACTTACAGAATTGTGAGCTAAGCAATTAACATTAATTATAAAACCTTTGTAGTGGCCCTGAGGATGAAATACAATATTTCGAAAGCTCGGCAGAAAATAGAAAGTTTATATCTGGAAACAGGTCGATTCCCTTAGAAAAACGATTAACATACAACGACCGTGACAAATACATTATATATAAATATATATAACTCCGCATCTCTATCTTTTCGGGTTAGAGACTCCATTCTCCTTCAGTTTAGTCAGATTAACATCTAGAAAGGGTGACGAGTATAAATTTGCATTCTATTTCGACTCATCGTTGGACGAAACAAAAGCAATTATTGGGAACTCATAATGCAACATCGCTTCCACTTACAACCTTCCAATCAATACTCATCTAAGGCATCTCAAGACTCATTTGAAATATGAATGTAGACGATCCCCTAATACCCTTTATCTCACATAATGCAATATTCTGACGGATCATCCGTAGTATGTCGCGATGAAGCGATAATGTCGTCTCAAAATGAACGCCTGACTTGAGTCATAGCAGTCCATTCAGCAGATCCTTCCGGGACGTAGGACATGTCTGGTGAAGAGCCCCATCTAATTGGTTGCGGCGCTGGTGGATGGAGCGACAAAGTCATAATAAATTATGTCGATGGGACACTCTTTGAATATTGATGGCGTGTGACGACCACGTTATCTCCGCATGATGCATGGAGCACGAAAATGGAATTTTTGAATCTCGATCGCGCTGGTTTAAAATTCCCCAGCAGACATTTTGTGGAGTTAAACAAAGCGGTGCATTGGCGAATAGGAGGATGGCGGTGATATATGACGCTGTCAAACGAATTGAATATGTAAGTATCTAGAGGTTATCTAGATATCATTTCTCCGAGATATGTCAGGATTTGGCTTCCACTATCTGAAAAACAATTATTGAAAATTAATTGAATATAAATATTCATATAGACTGAATTGACGCAAGGATGAATATATTTTGATGAAACAACAAATATTCGACCTTGATCTGAGCTAATCATTCAATTATTTAAAGCCCCTATCCCGAAGAAGATTTAGATGATGAGCTGAGTTCCAGATTGAATATTTATTGATTTATCGATATATAGTTGTCCTCGTGTCATGTAAGTTTATATTTTCAAAAAACTCTTAATATCTCCAAGAAAAATCCCTCACTTTGATTGATATAGGACCTTACCGTCTTCTGGAAATAAAATCATAAAAACCGTGTGTTTTTCCGTCGTGATGGTGATGAACAAACTGTAAAATTGTAGATGCAGTGACCTTTAACGACAACTGGATGAACGTCATGCATATCGCACAACTGTAAAAATATCAAGAGGAGTTGATTATTTTTTTCGTTCAATCACTCAGCATCATCATTGGGGAAAATACTATACGAAGAGATAACGTAAAGATTCTGGTCGATACAAATTTCAATAACTGTATATAATTCAGTTTTTCGAATTATTTATCTATTAATGCTTAAAATAATATGTATAGGTGAGTTACTCTAATCTGAATATAGTGCTTGAGTTTTCCAGAATTGATTTACTTTATACTAGTCGATCAAGTTTTAACTGGATATAACAATCATCAAAAAATCTTAGTCTGAGTTACGACATTCGATGAAGCTTGAAATATCGATTTATAGATCATAAAAAATTCGATAATGTTCAGATTCAGAATAACTATCACATGAATTTTTTTCTGCTAACAGAAAGTTAATCAACATTGAATCAAACTGTTCATTAGGATATTTACCATGATACAGCAAATGATGCTTCTCGATCAGATACATACCTATACCTAGTAGCTCATATCCATTTCGAATTTTTGAGCAAAACCTATATGCTCATTCATCATTATACCAACTAATAGCTCCTATCATAGCAAGGTTTTCACCCAGAAAAAGATTCGAGAGTATAATGAGATTTCGAATAATAATCCCCATATGGAGCTAACGGGATGAATACGTTTCAAAGACAATTAAAGGAATTAACCATACTCTTCAGTTCTCATCTACATACTCTGACAACCACAACAAAGTCTTACGTGTTTATGCTCGAGAAATTACTTTTAGTGGAAAATATAATCGTCGGAAAAGTTACCAAACCTCTACTCTTGGGACGTACTCGAACCTTCTAAAGAACGACGTTCTCTTCGCACCTACAGTGATTAATCCTGTTAATTACTTTTGTATTAGCTCGGCAGCATGACTCAGCAAATGCTTCGGAGTTTTTAAGCAAATGGAAAGTTCACATGTCAGTGAGATGTTACATCTACGTAATCCCTGGGATTTTAGTTGCCGTAAATTCATGGAATTCGCAATGCACATATGTGAGATACTTGCTAATGTTGCATTGCATTAACTTCGTTCTCAGTTCTGAGGTGGTTACTGATTTGTATTCAGGAATGATGAAGAACTTCCGGTTCAAGTTTTGTATGACGTTTTGTTGCATCTCTTGGATAGGAAAGCAGTTTTGGCAGAAATGTTTTGTCATTATACACACACCGGCACAATTAAGGAAACGAACAAAATTTCAACGAAGTTCTTTCTCTCTTCGACCTTTTTGCCGATTTTGGAAATTGTTCTTTCTATTGTAGCTTGATTCTTGGAAAACATAATTGTTCAGTTACTTTGGTCTTTATCATATAACGGAGTGAAAAACAAATGTGAAAAATGTTTATAATCACTCAGATATTGCCTCATCTTCTTTGAATCCTTCCATTTTTACGCGATTGTTCTGGGAAACAGCACTTCATCATTTCGTCACGATGTCTGTATTTTTCGAATTTCGAGCAAAAATTGGTCTCAAAAGACTAGGTTGGACTCACTAATGAAGAATCTGTGGTCAAATTTGAATATGTCCGTCCGGCCGGCCGTATGCGCTCTAACCTTCGACGGAAAGCACCAAGAGTCCTGAAATTTTCGGGTTATCTTTGAAGCCTGAATGTCTCGGCTGAGTTCGTTAGTGCGCATAACCGGCCGAACAGTTTCGGAGTTATACCTATATGAAATTTCAAGGTTAATTCCTCGATATCTCATGAACTACTGATTCGATCGAATTGAAAGGTTGTAATCAGCTCTTGAATACCAACGCGCAACTTGATTCAAAATTTCGTATGCATCTTGTAGGTAGAAATTTGAAAACATTTTTATTCGAAAATGTCAGCAATTTTTGCTGAAAAGTTTTTTCTTGGAGGGTGATGATCATTTTTCAATGAAATTCAGCACAGACTTAAAAATCAATATTCAACAAAAATGGTTAAAATTTCAATCTGATACGATGTTTACTTTCGGAAAGAAATAGGTGAAATTTCGTTGTTTTTGAAATTTTGGAGTTATTTCCTCAATATCCCAAGGAGTACAGACACGATCACATCGAAACTCCGTAATTATTTGAAGAATATCAACGCGTAACTTGCAAAATTTTGTGCGAATTCAATCGTTGAATTATTTCGAAAAAATTAATTTTCATACCGAAGAAATGAAATTTCGAATGGATATTTATATGCGGAATCTTTGGATGATTCTACCAAATCGCGAATTTGGCTTTCATAATTGAACCGGTTCAACAAATATCCAGTTTCTAAATGGACTCTTATTTTACGGTTGGCAGTCAGGACGACCTTAACCACAATAATACCCTCCAGTGACGTTGTGACGTATTCACGTAAAGGGTGAGACAGTGCACAGTTAATTCTCCTCAGTTGGTATTTTCCACTTCACGGATATTGTTCATCAAAATTTCAGAGCAGTATTGCTGAAATTACCAAACTGTACATGAGGCTTGAAGTTTCGCATTATTAACGATATTCACAGTTTCCATTCCTAACGACGACGCGACCCATATTGTATTTAGCTACGCCACTGAGTATCATCGAGAACGTTGGGGGGCTCTCCTTAGTTGGAGTTTTAAAGATCAGCGAAAATAAAAGATAAACGAAGATATTCAATCTCAATCATCAACAAATGATATGATGGAAGTCAAGCACTCTCGATAATATTGACATGGAATTATTTTAAAGAACGAATAATAAATTCTTGGAATTATTGAGATTTGATAATCACTTTTATGTTGAAAACCAAAATCACGCATATTTCATGAAATATGTATAGGTACTGTGGTAGATTCTATGAATTTGAAGTCAATCTAATTAATAAGTCTTTTGCAGGCCGCTAGTGAGGAAGTGGGGTAGGAGTTCAAGTCAAATCCATAAGGTTATCCAGAACAAGGTTAATATGAATAAATTCGTATGAACTTCACAGGTACATAAATTTTCAAACGAATATATTTCTGTATGTGTTGAAATTTGTTAATCAATCTTTTCATCTGCTTTGAGATATATGATTTTGGATGGAAAGTTGTCAAATTTTTTCACTGAATTCCAAATGATTTGAATCTTAGAGCCGAATGCAATGATTCATTTCCGAGATAAATGAAACTTTGCAGGGTTTTTTTATAACTCAGGGACCACTGGCCGAAAATCATCCGGGTGAAAATTTTCAGATTAAGTTATGCAACAGTAATCAACGTTGAGAGTTTCATGAATATTCAGTGGTAAGTTTTCTCGAAAAAAATATTTTTTTTCTTCTACCCCCAGTTTTAAGCCCTTAGGGTACCCCGATCCTACTCAAAAGCTTGAAGGATCAATATCGAGCAACACACAATTTTTCCACCAAGTTTCACGGATTTCGGTTCAGTACTTCCAGAGAAAAGCCCTGGAGTACGGACGGTGGATTCGTTTAATTACTTCATTCAAATCTACATACCTCAAAATGTAACCTGTGAAATTTTCAGGGGAGGTGATTTTTTTTCAGTCTATCACTAGGTTTTATTATTCGATTTTATCAAATAATACACCAAAAGGAAGCTTTGTTCCTATTTTGGAAGAGTTACTATTCACCCAAAGTAATTTCGGATATTTTACTAAGATGTAACGTATACCTATAAAATCTAGATCAGTTTCCAGAGTATCATTGGCATTTTTTATTTCAATCATGTATTATATAAATTTTTCCGTTGCAAATCATTTGTGTGATCTCTGCTTAAAGTATTGCGTCGTAGAAGGGGTACGACCCTTTTCCAATGTATTGATTCCAATTTTCACATCCGCCTTCACACAGGCAAAGGCAGAAAAAACTCACCTATCTCCAGGTATTTCTGATGAACAGAGTCGTATTCGTCCCACTGAATCGAGCGGAATCTGTTCCTCTCCCTCGAGGCAGCCAGCACCGGCTCTTGTTTGTGATGCTCGTTTGGGTTTCTGGAACATAAAGAAGAGACACGGTTTAGTTACGGAATCTGGCTTAGAGGGCAGGAAATGTCACAGGATGGCGTAGCCTGGGGACTTCAGGGTATAATTCGATGAAAAAACGTCTTTTGGGATAGGGGAGGCGTGTTTATGAAGAGCAGGTATTGCGGGTCATTTGCAGTTAGGGGGAGGAGCTATTTTTGGGAATCAGGGATGATATTTATTTTTAGGCGCTTGTTCTAGGGAGCAGCGCGCTTTTGTTTTGCCCAATAGGTCTCTTGCATGTTACACGAATTATCATATTTTTATGTTTTTCTCATTCTAATTCAGAACAAAATCATAAGTTACGCTATCACACACCTTAACAATTTGCGAATTTTCAGTAATTTGCTATTAAATCTGGTCAAATCGGGACGCAAGATCAAGGCAGGTGGAATACGGTAGATCGCTTCCTACGTCTTGTTATTGCATATTTTTCTGATCGATACAGACTTCCCTGTCCACTGAATCGCTACGAGGAGGGTACACAAAAATATAGAAAAAGAGTGGATATAACTCGGCACGTTACGGAAGGCGCAAAGTTTCGACCGTTTAAACACCCATTATGTGGAGCCAAATTCAAAACATCATTTTTGCATTGAAAATTTAAAGTTTTGATGGCGATTGATGTTTTCAGTATTCTTATGTAGAGAATATTGGATTCCAATGATGAAAATAATACTTGCAAGAAATCTATTGCCTGTAATCTTAACTTATTGGGTTGGAGCTCCTGAAGAATATGTGGTCAAATTTAATTGTGTCAGGCCTTCAGTCCGTCTTTCGAAAGAATTCAATTAGCAACTTGAAATTTTCAGTTCAAGTTTGGAGTCTATATATCTGGGCATTGTTTATATTTAAAGTTGATTGAGTGGTTTTGGAGTAATGCATAATCAAATTTTTAAGGTTAGTTCCTCAATATCTCAATAATTGTTGATGCGCTCAGTTGTGAGCTTCAAAATTAGTCGGGAAAATACTCACGAGCAACCGCAATCGTTAGAATTAATTTTTAATTTGGCACATATCTTGAAGTCAATATTTGAGAACAGTGCTCTAAATTGCAATACGATTCATTTTTATTTTTGGAAATATTGCGATATATGAATTTCATAGTATTTCCTCGATGTCTCAAAACACACAGAAACGATCAGATTTGAACTTCGTTACTAGTGGTAGGATACACGCGAAAATATATTGCAAATTCAGAGAACATTTTCTGAGTGAAATTTTTGCTCGGGAAACCATGACTCAGATTGTTAGTTGTGGAATATTGATGCAAAACTTTATGATGAATTTGTTGAAGAATGTGCTGGTAGCAAATTAAAGAAAATGTTTTCCGAGAAGTTTCCAGCTATTTGTTGAAAATAAATGTTTCTTTTCTAAACTATTCATCGGGTCACAATGAAATTAATTGCATAGCTTAAAGTCAATATTGAACAGGGGTATTTTGAATTTTAGTTTGGTCTTATATTCATCTTCGCAGATATTGCTGAATAAATAGGTCAAATTCAGTAAATATTTCCTCGGTGTCTCAAAAAGTACTGATCTGTTCAGAATGAAGCTTGGTAACTAACTGGCAAATACTGAGGCGCGAACTATTGCGAAATTCGTGATGATCGTTTCATCAAAACAATCCAAAAAATTTAAACCTTCAACTTTGTTGTGTTAACTTTGATCAAATCCGTATTTTCTGAAAATAAGGAAGATAACATTTAAATAGATAAACCTGCGGAAACAAAGGTAGGATTCATAAATTTGCGTAATTCAACTTCAAACCTGGTTCACAATAAACAAGTCCTGAAAGGATTTTTTCAATAATTATTGTTATTATGTTTTGATCAGCGGTTAGGGCAGCCATCAACACAATACATTTATAGAATATAGGTGTTTAGGGCTCAATTACGAAGGCTGAATTAATACGTGAGTAAAGTCCGACCTTTTATTTCCATATATGTCCACTCCAATTCTTATTCTCCAAAGATGAAATTATATATTCAATTGAAAAATGATAGTTTCAAGCTTGATGTAAAATTTCGTGAGAAACATAGAAAAAAGTTCTTCTATCTTCCCATCCGGAAGTGAACCTGCGTTTGGCGAGCTCAATAAGTGCATGGGTGGCCACTTTGGCAACGAATTTCAATAAGCGCTTCAGAGTTCCTGACCTCAGATCTCTACAATTTTATGTCCGATATAATGCTTCATTGTAGTTCTACGTTGTATTGTGAAGAAATCACCTATTCAAAAATATCCCCTTTCTCTTTATTGTCGAAGTGGAAGTAATATTTATTATTGTGCTTATAATCGTTCACGAAGGGTTTCGAAAACAAAACTGCTATTTTCAAGCACATGTGAAACTGACACATTTTTGATTACGCTGTGGTTAGAAAAAGTCACCAAGCAATCCAGAACCAATCAATTCAATACTCCGAATTACGTTCTGGTTAATTTTGAACAATGTCAATGGAATAAGATAGGTTCTAAAGAAGATTCTCAAGACTTCCTTATGTTTTCAAGAAAAATGAATTCTGATTTCGAAAATGCATTTGTCTTTCAGAAAATGATAATACCCCTGTTTTAAGAATTTTGATCATTCATTCAATGAATTTCAATACAAATTTCCTTGTTGCTTTTGTGTGACTACACAAAAAGGCTTTCTATTGATCTCAAAATGATTGAAAGCATACTTTACTTACTCTACTTCCTAGAAAATAATACAAAAATCGTTTGACTGATAAAAGGCCCAAGAGCGGGTAATTTATTTCACAGAAGCGATAAAATATGCATTCTCCGATCATCTAAATGATATAGGCTCGAAAAAATGCGACACAGCAATTTCAGGGAAAAGAACAATGCTAGTGAGATCTAGGGATTTCTTTACCCTAGCGCCATCCTTAATGGCATTATCCTCAGATGAGTAATAAAATACAAACAAAATTGATAATTAATATGACATATATTTGAGTCATTCATAATCATTGAAAATTCGTTTGCAAAAAAATAAGAAACAATATTTCGAGAAGCAAATAGCCCTAAACAGCCTCCAGTATAAATAATATCTTCTATATATCTTACAGCTCATCGTCATCAGCCATCTCGTATTTGAGTTATTCAACTTCTATAAGCCAACATTTTTCGTTTTTATCGAAAATCAATTGAAAAAGAATAACGAACAAGATGTTTGGAACCGATTTGTCAGCTTCCCTTGTTTACAACACAAATAACTCGGGACGCCAAGCATATAAATTGCGTAAAGAGCACTTATAAACAACCTCCCACCAGCACTTTTCATCCAACAGAATATTCTCCACCTGAAACAAATTGCCTGTGAATGTGGTTGAAGCTCCTAGCGTTAATCTGTTCTTAAACATATTATGTTTAAGAACAGATTTGACCAGCGGGGGAGACCTTCCTCCGTTGCCTGACCGATGTTTTGTTTTTTAATCACTTTCTTCACATTTTTTTCGCTACATCATTCTTGTTTTACTTTGACTGTTCCACACTTTCGATAATTTAATTTTGTAGTTCAAGCTCTAAAAGGGTTTGCCTCAGCCCTACCCATTTAAATAATAATAATAAATATTGGAAGTTAAGTCGGATTAAATTTCACACAAAGAAGGAAACCAGCCTGACCTCATATTTCATATTCAAAAATATGTTTATTACAGTTTTCCGAGAAGCGTCTGATCTTTGTTATTCAATCGAGAAAAGTATGTTCAACACATTTCGCAGAGACAAAAATGCCATTATTTTTTATCCTTCCAGGGGGAGATGGAAAAGTACCATTCTCCTACACGAATACGGAGGCTGAATTATACGTTTCGCATTACTTCAATCGCATTTTCTATTGATACTCGCTATGAATCCCATCTAAAAAAGGATAAGTTTCATGTGTAAGCCGGTGTTAGGAAAATTAATGATTTGAATTCGCGAACAGCTTCATAGTAAAATCAATTAAAAGAGTGTGTTTCTTTTTTACGCGCTTGTTCTCGACAACAGCGCGTTATCATTTCGTCACGATGTCTGTAATTTTCGAATTTTGAGCCGAAATTGGTCTCAAATGACTAGGTTGGACTCACTGATGAAGAATCCGTGGTCAAAATTGATTCTGTCCGTCCGGCCGTCCGGTCGGCCGTGTGCGCTGTAACTTTCGAAAGAAAAGACCTAGAGTCTTGAAATTTTCAGGTTAGTTTAAGATCCTGAATGTCTCGGTTAAGTTTGTTAATGGGCCAACTCGGCCAGATGATTTTTGTGCTACAGCCATTTGAAATTTTGATTTTTAAATAACTCGAAAAATATTCATTTGATCGAAATGAAACTTGGTTGGAATATGAAAAGTGTCAATAAAAAAAATTATCCATGGAAAAATTCGAAAAAAAAAATATTTTTTTAAATTTTTTTCAATTTTTTTTTTAATTTTTTTATTTCAGTGAAATTTCACTGAAACTTCCGAGTCATCATTTTGGAATATGAACAAGGGCGTAAAAGCTGCTGACTTCACGTCAGTGCTTTCCTAGATATTTTTTAGCTGAAACGATAAATTACTTTGTAACTGACAGACCGATTTTGAAATAGTTTTCGGTCAAGGAATGACTTCGATAGGTTTATATATTGGTATGCCAACCTTTAGTTCCCTCTTTCCCTATAGCCTAATAATAAACGAAAGCAAAATGTTTTCATATCAATTCAGACAAAATTAGACTGAACACATATTTCTATTATTTATTTGAAACAGTTTTCCACCTGAAAATATTTATTGAGTTTTCCGAGGACAATCTGATATATGCTATACGATAGAGAGAAGTATTTTCATCGCATACTAGCATAGACAAAAGATGCTATTTATCGATCCTACCAGGAGGAAATGGAAAAGTAGAATTCTCCTACACGAGTACAGTGGCTGAATGAAATTACACGTTCCGCAGGACCATAATCGCATCTTCTATTTATTCTCGCTATAAAGCCCACTTTCCACGCCGAAAGTGTGAAAAGGAATAAGAAAAAGGGGATATTAGTAGGGCCCATTTAACATGAAACGTTTAGTGCGAGAGGCGTTTTGAATTCCGACAAAACGCGTGGATCGCCATTTCGTAGTTATTGGTGGAATTTACAATTTGCCCCCCTTAAACGTTTTCCGTTGGAGCTTGTTTTCAAAGGGGTTGGTGGTTGTCGGCTGAAGTGTGAATGAAATGAGGGATTGCGGTTAATTTTCGATTAGGACGAAAATTTGTTTTACAGTTTCATGTATAAGCTGGTGACAGTTAAATGAATGGTTTCCATTCGAGAAAAGCTTTATAGTAACACTAATTGTTACACACTGTGTTTGCTTCTTTTTATATGACACAATTTAGCACTTTGTAACTGGCAGACCAATTTTGAAATAATTCTTGATGCAACGAATCACATCGATAGCTTTATTCCCTCGTATACCTCTTACCTCGCCATACTTACATACAATATTATCTCTTATCTAGCTTGAAAATAAACGAAAGCGTAATGTTTTCATATTAATTCAAAGGAAATTAGGCTGAACTCATATCTTCATTTGTCATTCAAAATGAGTTTGCCAATTCGAATTATCGGTTTGATTTTTTCAGGATTATACTGATCTATGCTATACAATGGAGAGAATACACGAATACAGCGGCTGAATGGAGTAACACGTTTTTTCGGACCATAATCGCATCTTCTATTTATAATCGCTACGGAACCCACTCAATTTGTGAAAGGAATAAGAAAAATGAGATATTAGTGCCCAGACAGCACATAATATTCATGAAATGTGATGTTATTGGTGCAATTTACAATACGTGCCCCTCAAAAACGCTTTTTTTCGGAGCTTGTCTAGATAGCGGTTGGTGATTGTCGGCTGAAGTGTGAATTTAATCAGGGGTTGCGGTTAATTGTCGATAAGGACTAAAATTGGTTTTACAGTTTCATGTATATAAACGAGTGACAGGAATAGGAATGATTTCAATTCGAGAAAAGCATTGAGGTTTTATTAATTGGAATAGAGTGTGTTTGTTCCACTTTAAGTGAAACGATTTATATACTGTATAAATGGCAGATTAATTTTTTAATGATTTTTGATCAAACGAATCCCTTCTTTAACTTTGAATCCTGGTATGCCCTACCTCAAAATTCTTCCGAATGAAAAAAACAAAGTATGACCTGAAAATGTTGAGCATATCTCAATTGTTTGAAATGCAAACTATTATTATCTGAAGTTTTTAAAATTTAGTTATACTGAGCGTTGTCACATTATTATTCTTGGGGTGCCTGTGTTCTTGTTGAGTTTCCATACTGAAGACCTCTAAGGGAATTACTGACTGCTTGAACTGTTGCATTAGGTATTCAAGTTGGAATTTTGCTGTCTCTCCTATCGATCCATTTTCACTTTCAATATCACAAGCCCATAAACAATATTAGATTATACATCGATTGGAAATGCGTCGAGTGAAGAGGTTGGTATAATCGAAATTAATTGTCTATTCTCGAGTTGGTATAAGTTACGATTAGATATCAAAAGATATTACCCACTAAAATTTTGGATCCAAAACGCGGTCCTAAAATTGTCAAATATTGTCCTACCTGGGCCCTGTAAAGGATGAAGGCGCTAAGGTCTCTTTGCCGAGTTCGTACAATTAATTCCGCTGAATAGAAATTAATTGAGCTATAATCTGATTGATCTGATGAAACTATTCATTATCAATCAGATATTCGAAATAATGAATTGTTACTGATATTAAAGAGGAGTTTAACAAATATGGAACATCTACTCATCAATAATAGGAAATATGTGAAAGGAAATGAGGATCAATATATGGTTCATTGTGAGAATACTTTCATGGATGGATACAAGAAATCATTTTGACGCCGAAAAAACGGTGAAAACGGAACGAGAGATTTAAATTACTCAAAGATTTTATTAGATAGTTCGGATCTCCTCTCATAACAACATTGTTTATAAATTTTGTATGTAACTATGAACAAATATCTATTCAATTCAAAAGGTATGAATTTTTTAACATACTTATGAAAATATTTTGAGGAAATGTTCATGTTTATTATTACTGATATTTAAATATGAATTTCCACTTTGCTGTTCATGTTCATACGAATGTATCAGACGAATTTCAAACCAAACAAATTGATTGTAATATCTATTGTTTCAAATGATTTCTTGAGGTATTTATGAAAACTCAACTATGGAAGACTTCTTTTCTATGAACGAAATATTGAGATAATAAATACCTTTTGTAATAAACAGTTATTCAAAAATATCAAGTTATAGTCTTGTGTATTCAGAGATGAAGGAAAAAACTCGGAAAATCAGAAAGAAAACCTGATTTGACTAGTTTTAATATGACAGGTCGGTTACTTCCGTAAATATTTCAAATTTTATATGGTAGATCTTCCTATGCCTGCATTTATCGGCGAAAACTGGAGCAGGACAACAAAGCTGTGTTTTGACAAAATTTGGACCTTATTTCGTACCCAAAATATGTCAAAGAGTATCCGCACCATATATATTCTATGCATCTATAGCTTAACTGTCAATTTTTTTGCCAGACGTCAGATGAAGTGACTATGGAAATATTTATATTTTGAGTTATATAATCGATCTGATCTTTTCATAGTAACGGAAACGTCTACGCTTAGTTTTTGGTGTTTCTTGTTTATGTCAATTTCTATCTCCATCAGTGGTTTGTTTTATTTTCAAAAAAATCTGAAGCTCGGAAGAACCCAAGAGATATCTCGGGAGAAAAAAATGGCTTTAATCAGATTCAACAGAAACAGTCCAAACTCGGTTCCACTTTCGGATTCGACACAAGCTCATGCTAATTTAGAAATCTTTGGCATCTTTGTTTTAAAAAATGTCTTTGTATAGGACGCTGTTCTATTGAAGAACTTTGCTGTTGACGGATAAACATCCATTGAAAGCTGGAATACCTAGATAGTGAAGAAGAATTGTTTTCTCAATAACCATCTTCTCCAGCTTGTGCGCTTAAAGTTTCAGTTTTTGTTTGTTGATAGTTATTTCTGGTTGCCTGAATCAGAGAGTTTGTTTGTCACCCCTGGAGCACCTATACCAGTGGCATTGTGTGTATATGTGAACAATGGATGTAACTAAACATATTAAGAACTTAAAATGGGTAATAAGCTTTTGCGTGAACCCAAAGTTAGCCCTTCGTCACCTTTTGGCCCACGAGATCATGTCGATACAACATATATGAGTTGCTTGTTATTGCTTAGATTTTGGCGAATAACAAAAATATGATCGTCAAATATTCGTACAATGGGGGGCCAGACGCCCGAATGAGTTCTATTAACTAATGTTCGAAAGCTTACCTGCCTGACCTACAATCATGTCGATATAGTTTTTGAGGAATATATGAATTTTGAATAGTAAGTTTTTATTATGAAATTATGTGTCGAGAAGGAACATGTCTCTCTTCGTAATCACTTTGACAGACCATTAACAAAAACTCATAATTGTAATTTGTTCTTGAGATACGACTTATTATACACTGGATATGTTCACTTCACTTTCGGATTATTGTCGAATCTCTTATTAGAAATAAGAATGATTATCTGGAAATGAACCAATAAAGTTTTTCGATTTAATTCATATATACTCCGTACACGTTGACCCATTTTTAACAGCAAATTTAATACTACTTTTTGATATGAGCAACACCCATCGACATAATATGGTTTCTATCCATAAGAAACCAAACTGCACCAGTAGTTCTCATTACACTTTATGTATCTTCACTCATAAACGTAAAACCGTCATTCTGACCTAACATCTACTCCGATTCACAATTTATGTGAATTTACTGAATTTTCAATTTTCCCTACTAAACTGTTAATCTCGAGTTATCCTAAACAAAACTGAAGCCAACCCTTCTCCAGTATGTAAAAGTGATTTATGAACTAGATACAGTCCGAATAAATCAATACATAATCTAATAGCTGCGACAGCAGAAACGCTACAGAAAATCTTCTATCGAATCATTTCTTCAGATCCTCTTTCGGACGTTCCATAAAGAACGCAAATATAAATGACGGCATAAAAACGTCGAAACATGATACACTGCTGACCCTCCTCTGAGAATTTTCGGGTTTATAATCCTCAATACCCAAAACGAAACAGAACGATATTTCAAACAATACGATGACAAAAATATTGTTCCAACTGGTGGAAAAATCGTTGAATCTCTGATGCCTTCAAGAATTATGACGAACGATGAAACGAAAAAGACTAATCCTTTGAAATATAATTTAGGGACAATAGCTGCATTTAAGGGAACTCGTGTCTGTCGAAAAGCGAAAAGGCAACCAAGTTTCATGCACCTGAAACTTCAAAACCATCGCGAAAGCAGGGAAAATGGAAAATGCTATCTATGAAATGGAGAGAATGAATGTCGATGTGATGGAGATAAATGAGTTGATATCTCCGGAGACAAGGAACATAAACAAAAGCAAGAAAAAAGTGTATTACTTTGGATCATTGAACGAAAAATTCAAACGGATAGTGGGAGTGAAAGTTGCAGAAAATATAAGCAGATGTGTGACAAACTTCATCCCAGTGCAAGACACAGCAATGCAACTACGGATCCAGACTCACCATGTAAATATAAATTAAGTCCAAATGTATGTTCTCCCTGTACACAAAGAAGATGAGGAAGTCGAGCAACTCTGCCAAAATATAAAAGATTTGCGGCTTTCCAAGCATGAAATCAACCTCGTGATGGGCGATTTGAATGCCAAACTTGAACCTGGATGAATAAAAGCTTTTGTTGGCCCATTTGGATCGAAAAAAAATTCTAGAGGTGATAAACTTGAAGCATTTGCAGAAAATAATGAATGAGTAGTTCGAAATAAATTCTACAAACTAACACAGAAGAGTACATGGAAATTGCTATCGGATAAACTTGATAACATTGTTCGCAACCAAATAGACCATATGTAGGTTAATCGTAGGTTCCGGAAATCTTTCACTCAAGTGAAAGTCTATCCAGGTGTGGACATCGAATTAGATCAAACACCTTTATTGGAAGGCGAACGATTCCAGGCTATGACATCAAAGCTGGACGGGAACCTATAGTAAAACAGGAAGATAAATAAATTCGTTAAGATAGTGGCGGATACGAGAAGAAAGTTTTTAAAACCAAACAAGTGCTCGAAGGGAAATCTTTGCCTGTTAGAGACAAGGAAAACAGTGAAAAGAAATCGAGAAGAATATAGGAAAGTCCATTCACAGATTAAAAGGAAGATCACAGAAGCTGAAGAGGAGAAATATGCAAAAAGATGTGTCAAAACAGAGATGCTGCTAGCAATTCTATCGTACACAAAAAAGCGAAAACGGCAACTGATATATTTGAGAAGCGACACGTGATGAAGACCATGGACACGAATGAGGAATTATCATCGAAAAGCAAGACTTACACAACAGATAGAAATCATACTTCGGAACGCCTTTTGAAGATCAAAGACCGAAACTCAATAATCCGCTATCCGAAGAAGCATAGGAATCCATACTGATCCATGAGGTGGAGATGGCAGTTGAACCAGACGACGTAGAAGCTAACTTTCTCAAAATTTTCGATGGAGAAGGAATAGCCTGGAGTACTGACATCTTTAACAGGATCTAAAACTGTGGGAATACTTCCAAGAAATGTCTGAAGTAGGAATTGATTACGTTGCCCAATAAACCAGGAGCAAAAGATGTGAGGAATATCGGACTCTCAGCCTTTTGAGTCATGTATTAAAGGTGTTCCTTAGAATCACTAATGAAAGGGTATATGGCAAATGCGAAGAACAGACATAGCACAACCAGTTCTGCTTCATAAACAGTTCGTATCCGGAAGGCCCGTTTTTCGGTTCAGGTCCTGATCCAACGATGAAGGGACGTCAACTGTGATGTGAAGGCATGTTTTTCAGATTTTGAAAAAGCCTTTGATCGCTTTCAACATCATAAAATATTTCATACTCTTCAAGGCGCAGGTTGAAACGATAAAAATAGCTGGATAATTTCAAAATTCTACTGGATTCAGTTAGCATGCGTGAGGCTGGACGGGAATCGATAGCTGACAGTTTGCAGGAAAAACAGAAACTCATGGAACAAATCACCTACCACAGTCAACAATATGGTCTAAATATATCATTATTCAGAAGACCAAACAAATGATTTTTAGCAAAGGTGACTTATAGATAGCTAAGTTGTACGTGAACTGAACTCGAATAGAACAAGTGAAACAGTATAACTACAGTGGGATTGTAATAAATGAGCAACGAGATAGTGCACAAGAAATTCAAAGTCGCATAGGGAAGGTTAGGACGGTATTCAACAAAATGAGTTCCATCTTCATGAACCATAACTTAACCCTGGAAACGAAGGTAAGACACCTAAGAAGCCATGTCTTCACAGTATTACTATATGGCGTAGAATCTTGGACACTGACAAAGCGACCCTGAAAACACTGGAGGATATCGAAATGTGGCTATATAGGAGAATGCCTCAGATACCTTAGATAGCTCACTTAACAAATGGGGAGGTGCTAGGGAGAATGAGAAAAGACTTCGAAATCATTTATACAGTTGCTAGAAGATATCTTGTATACCTGAGGCATCTCACGAGAAATCATGAGAGAACACCCTACTGCAGAAAATCTTGGGAAAAGCAGAATTATTTCGACTTGCTCCAACAAAGTTATGATCTCCAACATCCGAATCACGTAGGTACTTGAGATGAAGGAGACAGGAACTTGATGGGTAATTTCTTACTGGAAAAGTATAACCTACCGAAGTCACCAGCAGCAACAAGTTTTTATGTAGATGTAACTCATGGTTTTGTGAAAACCCATGTTCGAAATGTTACACATAAGAAATAAATCATAGTATTAAAATTTCAAGTTCAATTGGATCCTAAATCTAATTATGAGGGTGACGTGTGACGAGTTCTGGCAGTTCGGCTATACTACCATTCTCGAACCAACAATAATTAATATTTTCTAAGCCGTATAATATATGGAATCATCAGGTTAGGTAGATAATAGGTTTGGAGGTCAATAGTTACAACTTCAAATACGGCATATCAAAAAAATTCTAGAGATGGTTAACTATTGACCTCTCAATCTCGTATCTATACAACCTAATGAGTCTATCCATTATATGACCGAAGAACTACTAATTGTTATTGAAATTGATTGCTCGTGCAACACTCGGTGGAACATCGTATTAATATTAACATTAACATAAAAACAAATGAAAAACTTGACAACGTTCACTATTTTAAATTCAAATCATCAGTTTTGAGAATGAGGTAAAACCTGAAACATGCATGTCAACAAGATATTCTGAATTGAGAATTGTGAACGTATTCAAGTGTTTATTTGTTTTCATGTCCACCTATTGTTGTTGGGTTGAAAATGCTAGTACAGCTGAACTGACGAAACATGTCACTCTGACAATAACATTGAGGTTTCAATAAAACTTGAAGTTTTAAGACCATTATTCTTCTTCTGAATATAACTCAAGCTGACCATGCATGTAAGTATGAAACTTGATATTATGTTCGAACTATTACGCTAATTTTGCATAAGCCATTATCGTTAATTCCTCGTTCTGAATTCACTGCGGAATATTTCACATACATGGTCATTTTCAGATGCAATTTTCTGGGATATCAATTCTTCTAGCAACTCAAATGAGTCATCCACAAACAGGAAATGAAAAAAAACTCGAAAGTTTTCAGTGACAAGGGAACCACTGTTATTGCCCCTTTTACCAGATCTACATAGAGGTTCAATTGAAATAGTGTATTGCAATTAGCAAAGGTTGGTCGAAAGCCAATTACTACCGAAAAAAAACTGAAATAGAGGCATTATATTATTAAAGCAGGTTGATACTTTGATTAGGAAGGCTGAATTCGTGAACGGGTAAATGTTCCAACCAAAGAAGCAGAACTGGGGATTATTCCATCAGAAAGAATTCAATTCATAAATATAAGTTCTTCATTTTTCTAGTGATATTAATCCACTCTAGATTTTGCACTAGTTTTGCCTTCGGAATGTTTCAACTTATTAATATTGAAGTTCAACAAGCCACTCTTTATAGGCGTTGTTGGTTAAATTTAACTCATAACTGAAATACAACATAGATGACGTACCTGACATTTGTAATTGTGTACAATTTTTGGAAGAATATGAAGGAATTTCGAAAAATCAAGTGATACAAGTAGCGAAAGGTTCAACTTTTGAACAAATTAATTGAGATTTTAGTGCAATCAATCCAATAAAAGACTTCGGCATCCAAGCCATTTACTCCAGTTACTGAATGATGCAAAAGTCGTGATCTTTCCTTAACTATTTCAAATTTGATGTCTTCAAATATACTTGGAATATGTCCATCAACTTTTTGCGGAAAGCGTAGGAACTCCGTCGGAATTTTTCTATTTTATGTGCAAGCTTGTTTTAATTCACACCTTTTTCATTTACTTCAGTATATAAATAAATAAAAACTATGTGCGGTCGAGGTGTGTTTCACTCCTATGTTGTGTTCACAGTCAGTGCTTGGCTTGACGCTCACGATGATCATTCATTAGGGTCCCATTTGTTCTACACAACTCGAGTAGTGAGAAGTTTCTTCAAAATGCCATATTGAAAGGTAGAAATTTTGATTCCACCTTGAATTGAGCGCTTGGTTTTATGATTGTCGTGAAGATGTTTTCAATTAATTCGACTAGTTGAATCATAATTTTTCAGAGAAAGTGTTACTTTCCTGGCCTACAAGTTTCACTGTTTATACGTAAGGCTCTATCCTTGTTTCTAAGGATGAGGTCCATTTGGTAACCAAGGAATCAAGAGAAAGACTTGTTGAATACTATGAGATAAATATGCAGAATTGCGAAATAACATTGTTCTTGCTTTCGCGAAAATTGTCTATGAAAAAGTTAACAGTATTGCGGACAATTTGGAAAACTCTTAACTTCATAATAATAATAAATAACGATATGTCTTTAACAAAGGAAACTTGGTTTCCGTAACGTGCGTTAGAAGCAGAAAGTGTAAGTGGATAAGGGAGTAGTTACACACTGTTTTGTTATCTCTACTTCATAGTTTATGGCCTCTATTGGGACTCTATAGGGTGATTTGACCAATTCGACTGATTTCACTTTAATTGATGATTTCGAAATGGCTCATTCAATTTATCTTACAGATTTAAAAAGCACCTTCTACATTATGTTTTCCAAAACTCCACTAACCTTATCAGATTTTACCATGAGTCATTATTTTGGTGTTCTCAGTTTTTTTAATTTATCAGGACAATATCAAAATTTTGCTCCAACCGATCTTATCGTTAATAATAACTCGGATATGACTCATTCAATTATGATGAACTTTTCGGTGTAGATAAATATGAATGAGTTCATTCAATAAAAAAAACCTGCTTTCAAAAAATTGTTGTTGATAAAAGTAAAATAGATTGAATTGGACGAACCGCCCTGCAGAGAGAACCTAACCATAAAACAATTATTTTTTCATAACCCATAATATTTTAAAACCGGATGGTCTCTCCGAGCTGAACAAAATCATAAATAGTTCAATATATAATTTTTATGTTTTCGAGATTCTCGAATGAATGAAGTGAATCACGAAAAGCACCGAAGAAAAATCGAGTAGTTGTAGGTAAAACACTTATTTTCAATAGGACCCGAACTCTGTTTTCCTCACCGTCATGTTATTTTCAGGTAACAACATTTACCTAGTTTTTTATATCCTAATCTGATAAAGTGTATATCATAAAACTCAGAATATAAGCACTACAATGGCATTTTGGCTCCTCTGGACGAAAAAAGAGCTCACAAGTGAACCGAAGAACGCGATATTTCCACGATTCAATTTATTGTAAAACTAGAAAAGCACTAACGTGAAGTCTGCAGCTTTTGGATTTATGTTCGAAGGAGATCCCCAAGAGTGCGTTCTTTATCATTTCACATGCGCGCAAATGCTGCTAAATTCACGTAAGTGCTTTTCAATTTAGTTTCTCAATCAAGTACTGGATTTCAATTCTGTGTTTCTGTATTTTCGGAAATATTGCGAAATGAAATTTTGAATGGCCACATCTACGGAACCATTGGCGGATTTCACCCATTTACGAATTTGACCTTTGTAAACGGCCGATTATAAACACGTTTACTTCTGTTTTGGACGTTTATAACAAAGGCTGAATTCGTGAATGGGTGCAATACACCCAATGAATCCGCAGATATACCCATTCAAAATCTCATTTCGACGATATTTTCGGGAATACAGAAATGATCGAATTTAAATCCAGTACTCGATTAAAAAATGATAGCTATATGGTTCATACAGAATTTCGAAAGGATAATATGATCAATATTAATATTTATAATATCAAATATTTGAACGGAAAAATTAAAAACTTTTTCTTAAATGGTTTTAATGACACGATCATCACGAAATTTTGCACAAAGTTGTTCATCAGCATTTGACAGACTCTCCCCAATATCTCCCAGAATTATTACCATATCAAACTGATATTTGATACAATTCTGTGAAATATTGAGCTCAAGGTATAAGCAGATTATTTTCCGAATATGAAAAAGGTTTCTGGAAAACAAATGTTTTTGGAAAAACTTTTCTTTGATCAATGAACGATCTCAACAAAATTCTGCAGAAACTTGCGCGTTGCTATGATTCTACTAACCGCTGAGTTTGAATCTAATCGCATCAGCAGTTTCTGAAATAGTAGGAAAATAACTTCACAATTTCAATTGGCTATCGCTCAGAAACTGTTGGGCCGATTTGTCCAATTACTGTACCTAATGGCAGCTATCTAATGCGCGACCCACCCTGAAACTTTCAAGTGGCTTACCTTCTCAGTTCGACAGTTCGACCGTGTCAACGGGCGGACGGACGCAATCGATTTTGACACCGTATTCATCATCAGTGAGTCCATACAAGTTGTTCGAGACCTTTTTCGGGAAAAAATCGAAAATAACAGAGATTGGGACAAAACAGTAGTACGATTTTTCCCAGAACATGCGCGCAAATATTATCTACGACGCAGAGAGTGATAGATCCGGCGCCTGCGCCAATTTGAAATTATAGAAAAAGACGCTTAATGTTGTCATTGACTAGGCGTGCGGAACTACTATATCAATTAAGCAATCGCAAGGACTGGTTGATTGATTTCACTCTTCATGAAAATCCACAAGCTCCAGCAGAAAACGTGTTGAAACTATCTTAAAATATTAATATCCTCGGAACCAAATTAAATTCATCTAGTACCCCCTATAGATGCTGTTGGCTAAATATGACCTATAACCAAAGTACGTGACGTAGAGATTTAATTAATATCGACAAAGCAACGCCATGCAAATAAATTTCTAGTAAGGTGTAGATGGGGCCGCCACCGATGACACATAGGTAGATTGGGGAATTAATAAGTCCTCTGTTTGCACGACAATAATTATTGGGTGATCTATACTGGAAGTGGCTGGCACGAATCGGCAGGAAACATGTGTTTCGGATGGGGATCCTAGTCGTAAAATCAACCTATGCTCCAGATTGTATGGGGCTGTACGATGTATATGATCTGGAGATATATTTATGGCCACTTCTTTCAATGGAACTTATATGGGATAGAGAGAAAGAGTGAGCCCTCTCCGTTTTACGTAAACCTCATAGATAACTAGGAGAAAAGAAGTTCAGATCCAATTTCATCGTTCAAGAAATGAGTAGAAAATTCCATTCTATGATAAACAAATTTTGACTTTATGCGTTCAACTTCAGATGAATTACAATTCATGAGAAGTCGTCATTAGTTCGTTCAATCTGCACTATGAGGATGAAAAATGATAATGATAGCTAAATATTTGCATAATTCTCACTAGCAGGTGAAACAAGATCAGGAATTTCAGGTATGAACACGACAGAAATTTAATACATACCATCATAAGCTCCAGTCGAAAAAAATCAGGATTGGAACTTACCCATTCACCTACACGTACATGGAATGACTAATATATACAATAAGATATCCTAATCAAACAAAAAATACTGATTAAAACAATAATTAAAGATAATAAATACTGAACAAGAGACAAATCACTGATAGCGAGTCGCGGAAGACATTGAGTAAAGTTTAATTTGGTTATTACTATGGGAAATACTCAAGCATTCATTCATACTTTATATTTCGTCAATCAAGGACTAATATTTGAAAATCATTCGAAGATGTGAACAATGGAATAAACAACCACACAGTTGCTTTCAGAGTTCATTCTCATATCTGTTGAATGAAATCTATTCTATTCTGAAAATAGCTATTGCCAAAGGCAGATTGACTTTCTGATAAGACGATTCTGAGACACTCTGCAGGTATGATCGTTATAAAATGTCCTTTTCTTTCAAACCGTCATTCTTCATCAACGTATTGGATTTTAATACCCTAGATTTCACCCATGAATCAATTCGACATTAAGCTCCTGATGACCAGCTCAGAACATATCGAGTTTTCAAATTATTCTGCTTTGGAGGTCACTGTATTTAGGATCCCTTCTTGAGTGGACTGTTAACTTTATTACTCCAACAATTCGACGTAGTAGGGAATATATACCTACTACTATTATGGAAAATGGCGCTTGCACCGATGTCTTGTTTGTCTCGATTGATCGGCCCGAAAAAGTATATCTACCGTTAGGATGATTTATAGCATTCGTTAGTAAGATCATACTAGCTGATAATTCAATGCTGAATAAGCATTACCTGGGAAAGATTCTTCTAATTGTAAATTATAAATAACATTAGAGATAAAAGTTAGAACATCTGAAAATTTTCAAAAAAGCTTCTCCTAATCGATTAAATCAAGATTTCATGCTGAAAACCCTAGAATGCAAATTTGCTGATGTTTATATCAGAAGGGATCAAATTGTGATGGAAAATAAAATTAATTTGCTGTAAACTTGACATTCAATAGCTTGGTTTGTACTTTCCTTCTGAGTAAAGTAAATTGGGATAATCTTTTGAACTTACTATATTCGACAATTCTCTTTCAAACGCATATGGTTCAATTTACCCTAAGGGTGCGTACAGACATAGAACAAAACTTCGTATCGTAACGCCGTTGCGTAACAATTGTTTGTTACGCATAGAAGATACGGCGTGTCAACAAATGTAGTGTATCAATACATCGTCGCGTATCTTATAAACGTAGCATTCTGCGGTTCCATCTTTATAACCGAACAGTTTTCGTTTTCTTGTGTGCAATAGAGATTGCTGCAGCAGCATTTATAAACATGCATTACTTAGTTGAGGAGAATTTGAAAAAAAAAGCGCAGAAAGACAGTGCTGGCAGACCCAGTTGTATACTATAGTTCTTCAACTTCAAATTGAGACATAACAAAATCAAATTGGCAATGCAAATATTCATCAAATTGGTACTAAACAAAATCAAATTGGGACTAAACACATTCAAATTGGAAATAATCAATTTCATATTGGTACAACATTCGTTGCTGTGGGGATTGGAGTTTTATGAGCTTCTTCAGTGTGAACTAATCTCCTGCTATCTCCTTGCATTTTCTTTTTATTCTTTGCCCGCCTTAGGGCGGTTGATTTCTTGATACTCAAAAATTCGCGAGTCCTTTCCAATCGCCGTTTTCTTCATGAACTGCAATTCTCTGCTTTTCAATGATTCCGACTCAATAAGGGATATAATTTCGAATTAAACTTTGGTCCGCACTAATTTAATATGCTCCTCCGAAATTTAAGTGTTAACTTTATAAAGTAATCAAAAAATTCCATCAAAAGAGAATGTTGTACCCTTATGGAAATGATTAGTCGCTATCGGAAATATATTTATTTCAGATTGGTAAACATTTGAAAATGATTACTTTCAATTTGAAATATACATATTTCAAATTGGTGATAATCAGTTTCATATGGGTACAACATTCGTTGCTCTTTGAATCGGAGTTTTTGATAACCTTATGAAATTAACACTTTAATGTCGAAGGAGAGTATTGAATGACGGCAAACCAGATTTGAATTCGAAAATATAAAGGAATGAGATTCGGAATCAGTTAAAAAGCAAAGATTTGCAGTTCATGAAGAAAACGGCGATTGGAAAGGACTTGCGAATCTTTGGATATCAAGAAGTCAACCGCCCTAAGGTTGGCAAAATAACAGAAAGCAAATGCCGACGAAATAGCAGGAGTAAATATGGTTCAAACTGAAAAAGCTCATGAAATTCCAACTCACATACAAGAACGAATTTTGATGAAATTGAGTATTCCAAATTTGAATGTGTTCACTCTCAATCTGATTTTACTCAGTACCAATTTGAATGTTTGTTTCTAATTTGAATGTGTTTAGTCTAAATTTGAAGTTGGAAAGGTAGAGTAGAAGTGTGTATAACGCAAACCATAAACTGAATTTAATTTGAAATTTCAGGCTACTAGAGGCCTTCACAAAATTTTCACCATAATGTCCTCAACAGTCTTCGAATACTTTTTTATTTTAATTGAACAAAAAAAACCGTATCATGACTCTTTTGAATCTTGACTTTCTCTCTCTTAATTGCAGATTCTTCATTCCACTCCATAATAGCGATGTCTTCAATTGAATAACCGAAAAATAAATCGCGACTGCGTACTGCACCTGTCCACATATGCCAACTAGTGGTGCAACATCAGACATCATTTCTTTGATGCGGTGTTCAAAAACCGACACCGAAATAACTTGAACTTGTGGGTTTCAGTGTATTCGATCCTGCAGAAAAATCCATCCTATCCAGAATAAAAAAAGGAATATTTTCGAAATCTTTCGCAAAATCCTCAGTTTCCTCACAAACCCCGTCTTCCCCATATCATTCCGAACGAACGAGGATGAGTAATTTTTTCCCGATAACCGAAAAACGTAGAAGGCAGAAATGAACGCAATATTGACATGACATGAATCGATTCAGCGAATCGTTTGCACGTTCCGGTTCATCTTTATTGGTTCAATTCAATTGCGAGGAAAACCTTTGATAGGAGAATGAAACGGATAAAATCCCATAGGATCTGTCGAGAACGAAACTTGCTTTATTTCAATTTGTTTCATTAGTATCGCTCATCCGATCAGTCCGGTAGTTATACTCGTTACGAAATGTCCTACTGTAATAATTGGAAAGAGCATTTCGACGGGTTTGAATGCAATGTGATTAATTTGGTTCATTAGCAATGTGGTGAATGATTGCAGAAGAATTTTAGGGATATTTTATGGAATCATGTTCAATGCGCTTGAAGCGATTAGATTGAAATTTAAAAGAAAATATTGTTTTTCGAAATTTTTCAAATAATAGTTAACAATGTTTTTTCGGGAATTTTTCAAATAATTGTTAACAATTTTTTTTTCGGAAAATTTTCAAATGTTTCTTAACAAAATCAGATTTCAATGAAACTTGACGGAAGTTTTTAAGTTAAAATTAAACAATAGGTTTCCAAATTCCACTTCATTCTACTATTTATTGTCAAAGATATCGACGAAAAAATAGGTTCAATTTCATGGCTGTTTCAAATTGCCTTAATATTTTAAGAAAACCCACGCTATCAAAATTGAACTTCATAGTTGCCACGCGCAAGCTAGCAAGCAGCACAAAATTATAATTTTTTCACGGCGAGCTTTGTACATATTTCAAAGCGGTGCTGTGGCGCATGGACCTGTTGTACACTTGCTGGCAGCCCTAAGATTCCCGATACATAATCTAGAATCCGCTCACAAATCATAAACTACGATGATGTTCACGACCGAGGCCGAGGGGCTAGTTTAACCCACCATTGTATGGGTACTTTTGTGTTCCTGCATCTGGGGTGCGTTCCAATTCTATTATATCGAATAAGTTTGAAAAATAGGAACTTATCATATATTATGGACAATATACGTTTATGAAAGCTGGCCTGGAAACGATTCTTACTGGAAAAGAAATTTCATTCAT
Organism: Myrrha octodecimguttata; assembly: GCA_958510865.1. Lineage (NCBI taxonomy): Eukaryota > Metazoa > Arthropoda > Insecta > Coleoptera > Coccinellidae > Myrrha > Myrrha octodecimguttata. The sequence goes on from OY294057.1 coordinate 41,207,949, forward strand.
CTGTATTCAACTCACTGAATTTACTCACCGTTCAGTGAAAGCTAAATGAGAGTGACTAAAAATATTCATTCAAATAAAGAAATAATTGAAATAAAATTTGAATCTGATTCATTTAATATATCTCGGGAATAACTGCGGAACAGTCGATTTCTCCAGCCTCTTGAATTTCGCTTTCTTGAGAAGATTCGATGTCGCCCATTTTCAGCGCTTGCTCTGGAGAACAGCGCGTTATCGTGTCTTCACAATGTCTGTTATTTTCGAATTTTGAGCCGAAATTGATCTTAAACGACTAGGTTGGACTCCCTGAAGAAGAATCCGTGGTCAGATACAATTCTGTCCGTCCGGCCGTTTGGGCTCATACTTCCGAAGGAAATGACCTAGCGACTTTAAATTGCCAGATAAGGTTTGTAGTCCAAATATCTCAGCTAAGTTCGTAAATAGGTAAAATCGGTCAGATTGTTTCGGAGCTAATTTGAAAATTTGAGGTTAATTCCTCGATATCTAATGAACTACTGATTCAATCAGATTGAAGCTTTGTGATTTCAACGAAATTTTACCGAAACTTTCAGGACAATATTAACCAACAACATTCCAAATTTCGGAGACACAAGGAAAAAATATGCCAAATTCCGTTGTTATTAGAAATTTTAACGCTATACCCGCAATATCTCAAAAAAAGAAACGATACAATCAGTTAAAAGATTCCTAATCATTAAAAGAAAGCGAAACTTGCAACAAAATAACGTGTTGATCTAGTAGATAAAAAATGTAACAAAAAATAATTCAGAAATGATTGAAATTTTTGTTGTAAAAATTTTTTTTTGCGGAAAAATTTGAGCACATTTCTCAGAAATTCGGCACAGACTTTAGAATCAGTAGTTATCAACAACAATGTTCCAAATTCCAACTCGAAACGATATTCCAATTCGGAGATATATGGAAAAAAATATGTCAACTTTCGTTGTTGTTTGATATTTTGACGTTATTTCCTCAATATCTCAAGCAGTAAAGATGCGATCACATCAGAACGTCGTAATTATATGAAAAATACGCGACAGATATTGCAGAATTGCGTATGGATCCAGTTGATCGAAAAATTTGGAAAAATGTTTATTCGAAACAGTTTTGTCGAACAATTCTTTTTTCTCGGAAATGTTGATCATATTTCAACAAAATGAGGCACAGACTTTTGAATCAGTATTCAACAAAAATGTTTCAAATTCCAATTTGGTAGGATATTTACTTTTGGAAATATATGAAAAAAAAGTTGTCAAATTCCGTTGTTTAAAATTTTGAGGATATTTCCACAATATCTCAAGTACGCAATCGATCTTCAAAACTTCATAATTACCTATTTCAAGAATATCAACACCTTCTGCAAAGTTTCATACGTCTTCAATTGTTAAAAATTAAAAAGAGAATGCCTTTTCCGAAATTGTCCATATCCCTATCGAAAATATTTTTTTTTCAATTTTATTGATCTGATTTCGATGAAACTTGGCTCAGACCTTGAAGTTAGTCTTCCACAACAGTTTTCCAATCTGAAATTGATCTGATGTTTATTCCTGGAGATATCAAGAAAATCATGTCAAATTTCGTTATTATTTGATATTATTATTACTTCCTCAATTTCTTGTTAACTTTTGATGTGATCTGGTCGAATCTTGCGGTAAACGTTGAGGTCAATATTCAAAAACAGTTTCTTTTTAAATATCAGTTTGATCTTATTTTCATTTTCGGAGATATTGAAAGAGGAGGGTTATTTCCCTAATATCACAAGAAGAATAGATCAGATTTAAACTTTGTAGAATACCAACGCACGACTCAATGCAAAATTTCTCGAGGACCTATATAGGAGCAGAGAACTGTTAAGAGTTATTCGAGAATTTCGGAAATTTTTGTTGAAAAATTTCTGCCGGAACTTATTCATCAGAATAACTCAAAAAATACTGAAATAAGGAAATTTCGAATAGATATATGCGGAATCATTAGATGGTTTTACCACTTCGCGAATTCGGCTTTCGTAATTGAACCGGTTCAACAACAAGCCTCTGAATTGGTTCTCATTTCATGGTTGACAATAAGGCTGACCTGAACCACAATCACATCCGAAGAACATGACTTAGAGACTCGATATTCTTATAGCAGGTTTGGGGATTAATTGAAAAGGTCCAATTCCTTGAAAACTCAAAACCACCTCTTATGATTTCGAAGATATATCAATTCGAAATTTCAATTTTCCACTATTACCAATAACGCAGATGTGTTCGAATCGAAATTCTGCACCTTCTTGATCACGGCGTGAAGTTTCATGCAAAATGTCTTGAGGAAGTGGCTTCGAATGTGAACAAGCGCGTGAAAGCTCCTGGGCAAATTCAGTTGATTATTCTTTGATAATCTACCATCAATAAGCCTTCATCACTAAGACAACGGCTTCCCTTATATTCCAACACAGCATTGACGAATGACTATTTTAATTTTTTTGATAATTATTTTTAGTTTAAGTGAAATGTTTGTTTATCGTGCAGAAAACGCTATAAGTATCTCGAACGTTACGGACTACCCATCTCAGAAAATAATTGGAGTCTACACTATGCTCCTCCTCCGAACTATTGTCTTCAATCGGTAAAATGTCCTTACCGTTCTCAATACTTAATATACTACTCCAGATTCCTTAAATACGGAGCTCCCAACCATAGAATATCCTGCTCTTCAAACATCGATAAAACACATACTAATCAGTGTCCAGCGCAAGATCGGACAAATGGTCATTTTATCGTCGAGGTCTGCGTGCTTATGACAGCTCGTTTCTATTCACTGCAGAGCTTTATGGCCTCTCTGGAAATTCTCTACATGAGTTCGATGTCTGTTAGTAAATTGTACCAGCCTCTGAAAGTTCTGGAACGTATGCTTGAATCACCCGATTCGACAAAAAACTGGGCGCTAGTATTTCTAACGCAAATGTATTCACCCGACGTTTGATTTGAATAAGTCGATTATTATTTATGAGGATTGAGATTTCATGTATTTGTTTATTCTTTATGGGTGGGGGCGTAGAAAAAAGTGCAATCTTTAACAGGACCGAAGATAACTTGAGGCCAATTCTTGAATCTCGATCCAGAATTGAAGAGCATGACAAATGTCATATGTTTATGTCGATTTTCTAAGTTTTGTCGCGCAACTGTCAAATTTGTGAGTTCTATTCGCCATTCCGACTATGTTTTCAAGCAAATATTCAAGAAGTAAACTGAATGCAATATATCGAAAAATTTCAAATCGAAATATTAACATAACCTTATCACCGTTTCCTTAGACTTAGAAACGAGTGTTGAGGAGTATAGAAGTTATAACATTCGATTGTCGAGTGACATTCAGTTCCATGCGCAGGTCATGTCTACTTGTTGTTTATATTCAACTAAGAATATCGACGCAAACATATGGCAATTGTCATACTCTTCCATTCTTGATCGAGATTCAAGAAACGGTCCCCTGGAATATTGCGAATTCAAAAGACAGCATGAATCAACATTGAAAAAATACATATTAAAATGTCATTTTCATAAGAAGTTAAGACCGTTCCACCATATGAAGGATGCAAACTGGATGGTCTCGATGTATGAAACTGCTTCAACTAAGAATCAGGATTTTGCAGTCTTTCGCTGAACCTCAAGCTACCAGGTTTTACAACAATTGTATGTTGATGTGATATTCCCTAATGATTTTATATTCACTCTAAATGAAGTATATCGGGTTTCACAGAATACAGGTTCACCTCTGAAGAAATCCGCATTTACCATAAATCAGATTGAAATGTTGAGAATTTATACTACAGATCTGAACAAGGTGTGTCTATGATTTCTGGTTCAACCGGAAACAGATGTAACTGTCGATATATTCACATGGACCGGTACAAATTTCGAATTTCTCAATTAAGCGTTGACTCATAGAAAATATCGTCAAAACAAGGATAAAATAGAGAAAAATTTTTTCTGATCAAGACGCTTTTTCTCTGATTTTGCCACCGGATCGATTGGAATTCCGTATATATGGATTTACACCATAATTATAAAACACTGAAACAGTTTTTACTCACAATTGAAGACTCGTGCGAGAGGTGAGCCTTCCGTTCTAGCTTCAATTTCAATGCGGCTAGGTTTATCAAATTTTTCACTCATACCCTCTGATCATACAGTCATTGGAAAGGAAAATGATTTCAGTAATTGTTGAATTATATTTTCGTGAGAAAAGGTTTAAAGACGAAAGCTCCATCGGAATGTGAGAAAATCTAGAAAAGCACTGCCGTGAAGGCAGCAGCTTTTGCGCGCATATTCAATGTAGATGATCGCTTCGGCATCGAATTTGGACATTCACGCGAAAGCTGGTGCTTCCAGAGCAGTGCTTTTCTAGATTTTTTTTCGATAAATTACTGGATTTCAATTCGATCTAATCTGTATTTTTGGAAAAATAAAATTTTATTGGGTATATCTACGGAATCATTGGGTGGATTTTACCCATTCACGAATTCGACCTTCGTAATTAATCCCCAAATATCAAGTTTCTAACTCATTTCTTCCGGAACTTATTGTAGAGAAGGTTTGGAAATTGATTTCGAAGGCCGAATTCGTGAATGGGTAAATTCCACCCAATAATTCCGCAAATATACCCATTCAAAATTTCAAAATCCCAATATTTCCGAACATACAGATTAGATAGAATAGAAATCCAGTTTCGTAATGATGGAATAAGTATTTCTTGAGTTATACCGAAAAACAACGATATCGGAAAGAAAACTACGAAATGTACTATATTTTTTCCCAATATTTTCAAGACTAATAACCGTATCGAATTGAAATTTGGTACACTGCTGTGGAATATGGAGCTCAGAATTCACGCTGAATTTTTTCCAAATGTGATGAACAGTTAGCGAAAAAAAAATTTTGAAAAAAAATTTTTTCAAAATTCACTGATGGTATGATCCCAACAAGATTTCGTGAGAAGATACTGCGTTCTGAACTCCAACTAAATATCAAGTTTCCATCCAATCGTTTTGGTAGTTTTTGAATTATCGCCAAAATAACGTCAAAATTTCAAAGGGCTCCAACTCCTAAACCGTTGGTCCGATTCTGCCCATTAACGAACTCAATCCTTGCATTTTAAAATGCAACCAACCCTGAAAGTTTCAGGTCGATAGGATTCTCCGTACGACCGTAATCGTGTCTACGGACGGTGCATTGTGAATAAAGTATGTATATAGGTTCTTTTGATTTTGGGACTTTTCCCGATTTGTTGCTCCTCAGAAGAATATTTAAGCGAAACACTCCTTTTTTGGCCGAGAAACACGAACCTATATTCCTTTCAGAAAATTTTAGTAGAATGGTTACAGCAAAGTGATTTAAAGACAATGACCAATTGAACAAATGATTGATGAAGCAAATAGAATCAGATATGAAATTAATGAGTATTAATCAAAATAAATTTTGAATATCCTGAAACCTAAGAGATTGGAATCAGAATGATGTCAGAGTTACGAGTAATACTGCAATTAGGCAAAACAATTCAAATGATATTGGTATCATTCTGAAGTTTATATAAGACCTCAAATTACGAATTCTTATTTATTACAATTGAACTCATTACAAAACATAGCCTGTTCTACAGTGTGAAAATGTTCAGTAACAATTCGCATTAATAAAAATCGCATACCAATAAAGACAAGCCTTTCGTGAACTTTTTTAATGGCCGAAACTTCCAGTGAAAAATGCTGCGATATACTGCCTGAATAATATTCTGTCGGAATAAAGCTCCCAGATGTCAGGAAATATCACATGAAAAATTCACCGTCACAGCGACGAATATTCATGGCGATATCTCTCAGAGCCTGTCGGGATCTACAGGTGCGTGGATAATCCGGTCATCACTTATTGATATTTCCCTTTTTTATCTGTCGGCAGTCGCCTACATCCGGCCTTTCGTCTGAAGAACGAACAGAGGGTCCGTACGTACACGCCTTTTGCTTTTGACCGTATTTTATTTTCCTTAGGATTAAGTTGAGCATCGTCGAAACAAAAATTTCCTGCAGAGCGTCTGCTGCCGGTGCCATTTATGCGGCGAAAAATCGGGAAAATTCAGCTTGGGGCAACTTGAGTGGATGCTGGACCTTTGCTCGTTATTCCTGTTTATCCATGAGGAAGAAGACCGGATGGCTTGAATGTATGTTCTTTGATTCGGTCGCTTTGCTTGTTGGAGCAAGGAATTTATTCGGTTTCTCATTTCGGATTTTTGGAATAGTTACGAAAAAACCTTGAAAAGCAGTGAAGGCAGCAGCTTTTGCGTGCATCTTCAATAGAGATGATCGCTTTGGCAACGAAGTTGAACATGCGTGTAAAGGCTGCCGCCTTCACGGCAGTACTTTTCTAGGTTTCTTTCGATAAAGTACTGGATTTCAATTCGATCTAATTCGTAGTTTTGGAAATACATTCTATTTCCCCAATATTTTCAAAACTACAGATTGGATCGTATTGAAATTTAGTACTTTATCGAAAAATTACAGTTCGAAGGTTCATACAAAATTTAATGAGGATAATTTGATAAATTTCTAATTGCACGATCATCGCGAACTTTTGCACAAAGTTGTCCGTCAACATCTTTAAACTAGCTGCGATGTTTGATCATGATTGAACCAGTAATTCTTGAGTTATAACGAAAAGACCAACGATATCAAGAAGAAAACCACGAAATTTTTTTTCCGCAATATCTCCAAAACTAATAGCCGTATCGAATCGAAAGTTGGTGTACTGCTGTGAAATATGAAATTAAAAGTATGAGCACAATTGTTCCCGGATACGGTCAATGGTTTCTGAAGAAATTTTTTTTTTCAATTTCGAAAACAATTTTTTCACGAGTTACCATACGATACCAACAAATTTTTGCATGAAGTTGTGCGTTGTTATGCTCCGACTAACTGCCAAGCTTCAATCCAATCGCTTCAGTAGTTTCTTGAATTTCAGGTGAGTGACCTGAAAACTTCGAATGGCTATAACTCCGAAACCATTCAGCAGATTTGGCCCATTGAACTTAGCCGCAGCAGTCTGATGCGCGAAAAATAACAGACATTTGAAAGAAACGATAGCAGGCCGTTCCCCTGGAACCTGCGCGCAAAAATATATTTCTGAAGATCAATGGTATAGGTCATCGGCAGAAGTTCTTGAGTGCCCATTATCGCGTGCAAAAATATATGATATAGATCCATTGACTCTCAATTATGTGTAGGACACTAGTAGCATTCAGACATGCAGGGCACAATCAAAAATATTTCACTGAAAATAATGCAAATGAATTAAAAACCTCAATGATTCTTGAACTATTATAAATATAAGGGGTGATCCAAAGGTATTTCAACCAACTTGAGGAGGTGATTTCCCACAATATTTTAATATGAATTGTCCAAATGAACACAATGTCAGGATATGCTCCTTTCCCAAGATACAAGTTGATAAAGTTTCATTTTATTTTCAATTTTTTTAATAACTTTAGGAATTCTGACCTGAATTCAAGAGAAATGGTACTGAGAAGTCTTTTGAGTTGTCGAATTCGGACCTGATGTTATTATTGCTCTCATTCCTAGGGGATATCATCTACTTTTTTCTCTTATGGGTAGTTTTTATTTTTTTGGGAGTACTTCTAGCACATTTTTCAGTGGAATAGTTGATTCCTTTATAATATCTACGTGAAAATAAATTTTTTGTTACAAGTCGTAATAAGCAACCGTTTCCTAGATATTCGGACTTGAAAATTTCAAGTATGACAATCGATGCGTATTGAAATTATTACCATTATTTTGCATTTCTCACGAGAATGTTCGGGAAATTAATCTGACGTTCAAGTGAGTAGTTTTGGTTTTTGGTAGGGAGCACTACCTATTGTATTCCTCGTTTTCAGATGTGATTAAAACTCATTTCTTGGAAACCCTGTATAATTCGATATGCATTCGGTACCATTTACCCAGGCCAATTTCGATAATCGCATGATGGTTGCACTAGCGTTGTGAACACTTGGTATTAGAACAGGTTTCGACTGAAGATGGGCTTGAATGAGAGTGTACCTGATAATTTCTGGAAAAAAGCCTGGCAATATTCTTCGTTTTAGAACCCTCATTCTTCATCGTTATAGGCTATGGGAAAACAAAGCTCTAAGTAATGCATACCAGGGTATGAAGCATTCATAAAATATTCAAATCGGCCGTCCGGAAGATATCTAGGGTGTAATGTTATATCACTCGCAAACTATAGCTTCGATCGAAGAAGTTAAACGGCCATAACCAAAAATAAACCAAAATATGAAGACAAAATATTAAAATCGAGATAATCGGCATCTACGCGAACATTTCTGAGTTCTCACTATAGAGCAGGGGTTCCCAACCCTTTTTTGGTCAAGGACCACTTTTGTATTTTTCTTGTTAGCAGGGACCACTATGTGGGTTCAATAAAACCACAATGACGACTGGCTCACCGCTCGCGCTAAATTTAAAATCATTTCGTGGACCATATTTAGGCTTCTGCAGACCACCGGTGGTCTACGGACCACTGGTTGGGAACCACTGCTATAGAGCATCATATCAACCAAATGCAATATTGAACAGGAAAAAGCAGGAATGAGGCATGTTCAGTTTGTAAAATTTTAATAACCAAAAGGTTCTTGATACATTTGTTATATAGAGCATCTTGCTATATGACAATTTAATATTCAAGTGGGTCATTCGTGCAGCAATTTTGAGGAAAAACCTCATATGACCGTTTGTCGTGAACGTAACTTTCGAGAGGGTTGTAAAGTATCCAGGAAATATGTTTTTCATAACTACAATTACACCGTTACACTTATTGGTATGAAATCTAGTTCACGTTTTGCCTGCATCGGGATACATCTTCTGAATTACTGACATTTTAATTCTTTTCACCAGTGGCATCTTTAGGGTTTTAGCATTGTATTTTATTGGAGAAAAGATAGTACTACATTGCTTAATCCTGAATCGAAAATTATTTTCGGAATTTTTGTGATTCATAAACGAATTTTATGACTTAACTTTACTTTGTCCGGCACATAGTTTCCGCTCATAACAGGAAAATTGTTCTACTTCAGCGTCAAACGGCTGACAACCTTAAATTTTGTGATTAAAACATAAAAATAAGGATTTTTTATTATTCACACAAACCCTTCTCTAGTGAAATAAACGAATAAAATGGTATTGTTTATTACGCGTTCATAATATTGAATATTATTAAACGTTTTCCATTCATCAAAATCAAATCACTAATTGATTTTCTTCACTTGAGTCTGTCAAGTACGTGAAATCTCCAGGATTTTGGTTGGACAATAAATAACAGTGATGAAATCATAAAATTCAATCTCAAACCAAACTCATGTTTCTAATTGTTCTTCACATTTGGAGGATACTTGAATTTCAGTTTTGGCATGTTGATTATATCGAAAATAGGCATATTCCATTTCAATTTGTCTTTTTGAATTGTTCAAGATGTATTAATAACTACGACTTCTTTCGATATCTCGAAAATCATCCACTAGATTCTGCTGAAAACTTCTATATTCTGTCTTAATTTGTTCTTCCGAAATAGTAGTTCTTCACTTAAAGCTTTTTGTATTTCTTATCTAATGTGGTGTTAAATAGTACAAGTTATATTGTGAGCATTTTCTAAATTTCTTTGTGAATAACGGTGCTCTTGACAAGCAACGAGAGATGGTTTTAATTTGGCATACCTCAGATTGACGAAAAAGTATGGCAAACCAATAAGGCAAAACGTACTCTTCATATCATGGTTTCAGATATATATATCAAACGGAGAAAATCAACTTCTCACTGCTAATGTATACGAATCGTAAATTATTCGAAACTCACCCTGTCCTTGCAAAATTCGCAATAAAAATGATGAACGATTCTGCTAGTGCCAATTCTGCCCTACTATAATTTCTAGGGAAGTGATTGAAACCATCCACCAATGGAGCACCAAAGAGATAAGGCAGTTCTTCTCCATGGACTGTTCCCATTCTCTGAAACGAATTGGATAATATTATAATATATTAATATATTTTCACATAGATATTGTTTGATATTTGACGGGTTGTTCGAGCGATTTCATTGAATTTTGAAGTTGCGACAGAGAGCTAATGAATTAATCTGAATAATGTGATATTGCGACGATTCTCAATATTTCTAAGAAATTCTCAAAATCGATACCCTAGAGCTGGCTTCTTCGCCATTTTGCATCTCAAAAAAATGTCTCTGGTATATATGTCATTCACCAGGATCTCAGGTAAATGTTCCGAAAGGGGATATCTATCTCTGGTATCAGTTGATGAGCTTAACAAGTCGAAATATCTAATCGATTCATCCTAAATGCGTCAATGCATTCTTATTATCATCATCAGATAAATTCCAATGAATGTCACTTTTCTTATTGTCAACAGAATTCCAACTATGGATTTTCTAGGACTTATCAAATCCATTGTATTTGGAGGTCGAACGAATTGGTAAGATGGAAAACTTCTAACCTAAGTTTATTATTTTCTGAGGAAATTTTTCATTTGTAATATTCTGTTCAGTTTGTGAAGAATAGGACAAGAAGCGTAATCGTAATAAAATATATGTGTTAAGTTTGAAAAACAGAAATTGTGAAAAATTTGATATGTTAACAAACCGAATTCCTAATTGATTTTCGATGCTGACGTGAACCCGTCCGCCAGTGATGTTCCAATGGGGCAATTATCAAAAAACTTGACACAAAATTGTGCTTCAGCATTTTCCGACTAATAACCAAGTTTCATCATGATTGAATCTGTGGTTTTTGAATTATTGCACAAATATCAACGGTACCGAGAAAAAAAATTGAACTTCAACATGTTTTTCAACCAATGTTTCTAGAAGTTAAAATAAGATCAAACTGAAAATTGTGAGATATTGACTATTGTGCGTCAGAATCTGATAAATTTGTCGACATATCTGTTTTTCGAGAACTATTCCATTAGATTTCAATGGAATTCGGCACAGATCTTGAAGTTGATATTTTACAATAGCATGTCAAATTGCAGTATGAAATGTTTTTACCTCCGAAGATATTGAGGAAAAAAGGTGTCGATAAATACTGATAAAATCATGATGAATTTCCGTAAATAGTGGAATAATGCAGAAGCGTAAACTTTTGCGAATTTTTCTGATGAAAATATTATTGGAACTATTTCAGAAATGTCTAGGTAGAATTCCGTGAAAACCATTTGGAAAGCAGGTCGCAAATCTTTCCACAGGATGTGAATTTCTGTTCCGCCTTTTTAAGATTTCATCAATATAAGTAATCGTAAAGCATATGAAAATGAAATTGGAATGAAAATGAGAGGAATTGGAAATATTTACTCTTTTTAATTACCACATAATTAATCTGTAATCATTCCAACTTCAGATAGGAGCTTTTACGAGAATTAAATTTCCAAGAGCCCTGATGCTTTATCTCAAATTAAATCATCTGCACGAATACTCCGATATCTTCACAGTTAGAAATAATATCACCGAGAGCAAACAGAAGGAGCTTACAATCTCCTCAATATTGAAAAGATCCTGAAACAAAATACCAGTTCAAGAAATAGGGTAAAATAATTCTGTATTTCGAATTTCAGTACCGCTTAGTCGGAAATATCACAAAATATGAAAAATGAAGATAATCAATTATTCCACAGCTTTTTCCAGTGACAATCATAGAAATAAATTCCCTAACAATTTTCTTGAGCGGATTAAGACTTGTACATTTTCTCCTTCTAAATTGGCTCCTCGGCTATTCAAAGAAACAGAGAGGTGAGTCCACGGAGAAAACAGCTTTATCGTCCGAGACAATACCATCATGGCGGAATTAGTTTGACATCGCCATATTGTCCGCGGCAAACGGACGCGTACGTGATCCGACCAACAATGGCACAGTCTGAGTACATAAGGCCCTGTATCATTTTAATGCCGGAAAAGTGACATCTACGGGGACAATTAGATAATTGAAAACCTGATATATACCTCCGGATCTGCTTTAACACGTCACCGTTGATGTTATTGGGTGCGATATGTTACACTTTCGCTATTCAGTGTGGGATTCATGCGGTTTTATTAACTTATGGAGATTTAAAGTTGCGAGGAATCGTTTTACCACTTTGGAATTCGGTAGCGTAGCTGAATATGATTCGAGATTAAATGTGGGGATTTGTATTCTATGAGAATTTTGTATCAATATATGCTTAGTATCAATGAAACCTTCCTACTTTATTGAGGGTCTGCGGATTGAAAATGTATTAGCTAGTAACATGTGCGCCCAGATCTCTCATAGTGATAGATATACCTAGGCGATAGATCTCATTCAATGATAGATCTACCTAGGTGGTTGATCTGCAGAATGATAGATCCATGTTTTTGAATAGATGAAAATATTTATTTATACAAAAAAATAATTTTAACGATATAATATAGGCTTGAAGTATGATTCTTTGTGATTCTCTATTTAGTATTATGACTTTGCTAGTCGTCTCCAGCAGACTGTAAACACCAATACTTTGCAAAGAAATAACTAAGAGACTCGAAATTTAAGTAGGTTTAATGCTTAAATACAAAGGTCAAGTTCAGAATATACAATATCCGCCTAACGGTTTAGTAGATGAACGCTTTTGAAATTTCGTCATCTCGATATTTACAAAAATGAAGACATGATTAAGTCGAAATCCATCTTGTGGATAGACGATGACGGTGCTCACATTCGAAGAGAAAATCCATGGATCAAATGTAAACACTCAGTACTGTGTAAAATATCATTACCGAATATTAAAACTCAATTTTATGTATCAAAACGACCAACAAACCCATAATACTAAATAGACCTGAATAGCTTGGTTTAATGAATTTATTTATCACAATTATATTTTCGGTAATTTGACGCATAAGATGTCTAAGACGACTATTACCGTAATCGTAACAATCACTCTAATTCAAATTTCATAAAATCCACAGAAGAAATACAGGGTGTTTCACCATAAACTGGTCAAACATATATAGCCGTATAGATGACATTGGGAAATGTCATTTTTGCCTTATGACGTATACCCCGTTTTCGAAGCATAAGCGAGAAACAGGGTGTTCAATTTCAATATTCTGATAACTGTGGTCAGTTATGCGTGACCTTTGAAATAACGGTTTTTGGTCACATCTTCGTATTTTTTGGTGGTCAGTTTAATTGTTGTGTAGAATTCTGAAAAAAATATTTCAAAATGGTGGAAAATCTACAAAGTTGAAATTGTTTGTTTTCGATTGCCAAATTGGGTAGCATTATTTCAACGTACTCAATTATCTAAGATTTTCCGAAAAAAAGTTTTTCCAAAATTCAAACTCAACTTTTTTCACATCTCTACAGTGAAAAAAAAATTGCCCCCAAAATTATTGAAAACAGAATGAAGAAATATCCATTGATTTTCATTTTATAGCCTTCCGAAGATTCGGATCGGAGTACTTCAATAATTTTTATTCAAGAAACTGGTGGCCCCATGGATGACAAATTTATGCTTATAGGCCTCCAGAATGACCTGGATAGAAATATGAATGTATCAAGAAAAAAAATATTTTCTAAAAAACTTCGGTGGGAATCGAACTCTCTTCGCGTTCGGAAAGTAGGATCAAATTCGATTAACTACCGTTGCTTGGTAACGGACATCATTATAATCAGAATATATCCAATTCATACTCGGACTATTGTCCGTAAGTGGAGCGAGTACGATTCCCATCAAAGTTCATTTGAAAATTTTTTTTTTTTATAAATTCATATTTCTATCCAGGTAATTCTGGGGGCCCATTAGCAATTTTGGATGTTTTTTTTTTCACTGTAGACATGTAAAAAAAAAGTTGAGTTTGAATTTTGGAAAAATTGACTGACTTGAAGTCAGCAACTTTTGCGCGCATGTTCAAAGCATATGACTATAAGTGAACAAGAACAAAAGCTGCTGAATTCACGTCAGTGCTCTTCTAGGTTTTTTTTATGGAAATTGAATACTGACTGATTTTAAATCTACGAATATCCAAATTGAATATAATTGCCAATTGAAAGTCCTTCGCTTATTGCGAATAATTATATGACTTACATTCTTTCATGTGGTGTACTTGGCATAGATATCAGAGGAGCAAATTTCTTGGAATCAGTTCAAGGGAGGGCCAACCGAATATCATATTGCTTTGTACTTCTAGACTATGAAAGTATATTAACTCTTATGGATATCACCTGGTTCTCAATGAGTAGGTTGAGAGTGGCGATCTCATAATAACTTCTAGATCCATATGTAGTCTCATCGGTTTAGACCTCAGTCATCTTTTTATGCTCAACCAGAATAACCTAAGGGGACATATGTTGCAAGCTTTCACGTGAGAGATTCCTTACCAACACACGGCCATACTTCATTTCTTTTCTTAACAGAGTATTCGAGGTTTGGAATCAATTGCCGATCGAGATAGTTTGTGCGCCTAATGTGAACAGTTACAAAAACCCATTCGACGAGTTGGTCCCGCGGACCGTTGTGGAGTTGTGAAGGTGTATTCGTTTTCTTTGTGTTATTTCTCATGTATTTGTGGCTTGATTCTGTCTTCTATAATTTATTTTCTCTGTGACAGCATTTCTTCTTTTAACTTATGATCGACTAATAGGCGATGTCGCAACTCTTGTAAACAATGATAATAATGAAAGAGACAGTTTTGTACCCTTCACAAATCGCACAGAACCTTTATGGACTTCGGCGGTATTTGAGGAAAATATTTGTTGATAATGGAAGAGTCATCAGCTTTTCCGCTTATAGTCAAATTCGTAGACTTAAATTGTTCAAATGACACATAGATAATTCTTTCCAAAAATGCGCATCAGCTAGTTACCAAGTCTTATCAAGATTATCATATTTTTGATAAATTCCAGAAATAATAACGTGCAATCTACAGGAGGAGAAATTCGATGAACTATTCCCCAATATTGACTTCAACGCATATGAAGAATTTCATTGAAATCTGATAATAATTCCGGGAGGAAATTGTAACATTTCTGAAAAAAATTCAGATTCAGTACCAACACATATTCGCTAGCAGTTCGGCGTTAATTAATACTCGACGACTAATTGTCAAGTTTCAATCCGTAAGTAATTCCTGCGATATTGAGAGAATGAACTCCAAAATTCAAATGAGTATTAAAACTTCAAAACCTTTACGCCGATAGGAATCATCAACGAACTAGGCCTTCGCATTGTAATGGTTAGCCTATTCTGAAAATTTCAAGTCGCCAGCTCTTTCCTGTCCCAGGTTATTCGAAAATTTCAGACATTTGGGCAGAACAATCGCGCACTGTTCCCGGAAACATGCGTTTCAACTGATAAGTTGGAAACCTGATCGATTATGACAAACTCGTATAATAACAGGAACGTGATATTCATATTTCAAATATCATAAATATAAACACGTCAACGAAATATTTTTATAATAATGTAACAAATAATTAACTTCTCGATCCACTTTTTATCAAAACATACAAAATTTTTAATAAAATTTTTGAGGATATCCAAGGTATCAATCATTATTCACAAGTACCATCTATCATATTCATATTGTTATTCAGTCGATTCTTCACAGTTTTTTAACCTGTGTTATGAGCAAGGAGTCAAAATAGAAGCGGTAAACGAATCCTATCAACTATATGAATTATTCATCATTCAGAATATAGAATTTATTTTTGAAACTGAGTTTCATCAAATCAGTCACATTTCAACTTAATGCATTTTTACTGAGCGGAATGAATTGTATTTACTTGGCTTTAGCGCCATCAACGTTCATAGAGAAAAATAGAAAAATATTTGACATTTATAGTGGTTCTATTTCCAAAATTTCAGTGGGTAGTACCAGTAAAGAATCAACCTGGTATTCTGGGCTCTTTGATAATACCTCAGCGACTAACTACCCCTGTCAGATATCGATTGTCGCCACAGCAGAAACTTAAGTGCAGCAGTTATTTCAACTTCAATGAACGCATTTTGCGCACATGTTCTGGGGAACAGCGTGCTATCGTTTTGTCCAAATGTCTGCAATTTTCGAATTTTGAGCCGAAAATGGTCTCAAACGACTAGGTTGGACTCACTGATGACGAATCCGGTGTCAAAACCGATTCTGTCCGGCTGTCCGTGTGCACGATTACGGTCGTACTGAAAAGCCTATCGATCTGAAAGGGTAGCTTGCATTTTGAAATGCGACGGTTGAGTTCGTAAATGGGCAAAATCGGCCAAACGGTTTCGGAGTAAGGGCCTTTTGAAATTTTGAGGTTATTTCCGTAATATTTCGGGAACTAATGGAATCATTGAATCGAAACTTGGCAGTCAGTTGGAATATAACGACGCCCACTTTTTTCGGAATTTTGTTGGGATCATACTGTCAGTGAATTCGAAGAAAAATATTTTCAAAATTTTTACAGAAAAACTTTTTTTTCGGAAACTGTCCATCATATTTGAAAAAACATTTGCGCAGACTTCGACCTTTATATTTCACAGCGGTGTACCAAATGTCAGTTTG
Source organism: Myrrha octodecimguttata (assembly GCA_958510865.1). Taxonomy (NCBI): domain Eukaryota; kingdom Metazoa; phylum Arthropoda; class Insecta; order Coleoptera; family Coccinellidae; genus Myrrha; species Myrrha octodecimguttata. Next base: position 41,224,567 of record OY294057.1, read on the forward strand.
ATAATTGAAGGAAATATGTCAAATTTTGTAGTTTGGTCCTCGGTATCTTTTTTTTGCACGCATGTTCCAAAAAAACTCGAAAAAAAACCTAAAAAAAGCACTCACTTGAAGTCAGCAGGTTTGCGCGAATGTTCACAGGATAAAACCAAAAGGGAACATGCGCGAAAAAGCTGCTGACTTCACATCAGTGCTTTTCTAGGTTTTTATATTTTTGGGATCGCCCAAACTTTAATTAAACAAAACTTACAATAGAATATGAATTATTGAATTGAAAAAAATATTTTTGTGTTCTAGGAGAACATTTTCTCAAAATGTCTGTAATTTTTGAATTTTGAGCCGAAAATGGTTTCAAACGACTAGGTTTGATTCACCGATGACGAATCCGGTGTCTAAATCGATTGTGTCCGGACGGCCATCCGTATACACGATTACAGGCGTACCGAGAATCATTTAGTTTTAGGAAATTTTAAATATGACAGTTAAGTTCGTTGGTGTGCAAAATCAGCCAAGAGGTTTCGAAGTTAGAGCCCTCTGAAATTTTCTGTTTTTTTCCGTGATAAATCGGAAACCACTGAAGCGATTAGATTAAAACTTGGCAGTTACTTGGAATATTACAACGTGTAACTCTTTGCAGAATTTTGTCGAAAACATACTTTCAGTAAATTTCAAAAAAATTTTTTTTCGAAATTTTTTTCGAAAAAATTCGTTTTCCGAAAACTGTTCGTTATATTCAGAAAAGTTTGCTCAGACTTTAAGCTTCATATTTTGCAGTAGTGTACCAAAACCGAACATAATTTTTGGAGATAGTTCGAAAAAGTATGTCAGATTCCATGGTTTTTTTCCTCGATATCATTGTTTTTTATAGAATATCTCAAAAATCACCAATTCAATCATAATGAAACTTGGCAGCTAGTTTGAAAATGCTGATTGACAACTCCATGCCAAATTTCGTGATGATCGTGTCATTAGAACATTTTGAAAAAAAAATTAAAATTTTTTTATGATTTTCAATATTCCGTGATCTTGTGATCATATAACCCTCATGAAATTCTGTATAAACCTTCGAACAGTCATTTTTCGGTAAAGTGAAGTATTGGATTTCCATTGGTTTTCATCTGTATTTCTGGAAATATTGGGAACATAACATTTTGAATGGGTATATCTACGGAATCATTGGGCGGATTTTACCCATTCACGAATTCCTAAATCAGTAAGAATTGTTCTTTCGATGCGTTTGTATGTCTTTGTTTTCGCTTTATATTTCGCACATGCTCCATCATGAATAACAATGAAACCGTTCGTTAAAAAACAGTAAGTTTGAATTCAATTGTATGCCTTAATTTAGAGTAATTAAGATAAGTGTATTCGTGTCACGGTCGTTTATATCAACTGTCCTTTTTCTGAGGGTCTCGACCTGGTGTAATAAAGAAAACTCTTTTTTCTCTTGCCAAGCTTTCGAAATATTTTATTCCATCCTCAGGGCTGCTACAAAGCTTTTATACAGTTATATAGATCGATACATTTAAATAAAGACAACACAGACTTACAGAATTTGAGATTTTTACAACTTCTACGATGTTGTGGTATTTTGAAATTTAAATTCGTTAACATTCAGATCGTCTTCTATTTCGTGTATAATTCCGTATCAATTTTCATCATCCATTTGACATTTGAAATATTGTTTTGTCAAAACAAATTTTTCTTTGGACTTGGTTGTATGATTTTTTAACCAGTCTGATTTATAATTCTATTCTTGTCACTATTGCATTCCGTTTCTTTTCCCTTTTAATGAGATTGATAGGAAAAATGCATGCAATAGTGACAAGAATAGAATTATAAATCAGACTGGTTAAAAAATCATACAACCAAGTCCAAAGAAAAATTTGTTTTGACAAAACAATATTTCAAATGTCAAATTGATGATGAAAATTGATACGGAATTATACACGAAATAGGAGACGATCTGAATGTTAACGAATTTAAATTTCAAAATACCACAACATCGTAGAAGTTGTAAAAATCTCAAATTCTGTAAGTCTGTGTTGTCTTTATTTAAATGTATCGATCTATATAACTGTATAAAACCTTTGTAGCAGCCCTGAGGATGGAATAAAATATTCCGAAAGCTTGGCAAGAGAAAAAAGAGTTTTCTTTATTACACCAGGTCGAGACCCTTAGAAAAAGGACAGTAATTAAGATATATAGATGTTAGTACGTTTTACATTTTCACTGTGTCATATTGATTGTTTTCTATCGTTAACTTTTATTCACCATTGCCCATTAAAGAGCATTGAAGAAGACTTTGGAATAAAGTCCTCTGAAAAAACTAATTCGAAGAGTAGGTTTGGGGCTTGATTACGGAAGTCGTTTTCGTGTGTAGCGAGCGCCCTCTCTCAGCTCTTACTTAAGATCCTCTCAAGATCTCGGAAATACACTCATCCCCAACGGTCTGGTACACTCCCTTGTGATCCGCATAAGGGGTGTCCGCTCACGTAGGCATGATAACGGCTTAGTTTGGTGCATGCCCTGACGAGTTCCCCCAAACTAAGCCGGGACGAAACGTGACACTTTCCCAAAGAGGTTGAAGCTACCTGGAAAACCTCCAAAAGCTTCACGTGAATGGGTAAAATCCGCTCATTGAGTCCCATTCGAAATTTTATTCCCCCAAAATTTCCAAAAATACAGATTAGATCGGATCGAAGTTCTTTACTTTATTGAAGAAATACCTAGAAAAGCTGCTGACTTCACGTCAGTGCTTTTCTAGGATTTTTTCATGGAAATTGAATGCTGACTGATATTCAATCTACGAATATCAAAAACGGATATAATTGCCAATCGAAACCCTAATGATAAATGCTTTCAAATATGAATTATCTCGTTCATCGAACTAAACGTATTCGCCAAATACATTTCAGATGGGATCATAAATCAATAATTGTACCTCGCAATCGCGGACAGAATTTCTCAATAAAATATGAACGGAATCGATAACGATCGTCCGAAAGCCATTTTTATTTCCTGTTGCCATATTGAATCCTCCCTCTGGACTGTGAGCAAAACGAGCTTGCTATTCAAATCGATTGAAATGAACGAAATTAAATTACAGCGACGGATATATACAAAATATCCCTAGCCATAAACACAATATTGTTCGATGCGAATTTTCGGCACCCATCAAGGGGGAAACAGGTAAATTTGACATGATTATAACGATGAATATTCACGAATTATATTCGTCAAATTTATGGAGATTTGATTGCGTGTTTATAAATGAATGTTCGAGCGGTTGAAGCGTTGTTAATGGCATATTGATTGGTTCGTTTAGAATTTCCGATTGAGAAATATTGAACAATGTATAGTCTCCCCCAGGAATCGACTTTCGCAGGTCATTAAGAGTATACCATTTATTTTGGATGCGAATGGTTGAAAAAACTTTTGAAAAAGCGCAATGATGCCACTTTCCTTTTGGGGGAAGTTTTGAGAAAATCAAAACTTGAATGGGTTGAAAAACGGAAAACTGAAAAAGTAATCGCATTCTCACGAAAGAAACATATCAAAAAAAATTCTCGAAAAATCATCACAGAAGCCCGCGAAACGACCCCTAGTTGTTTTTTTTATCGTCAAATTATACAAAATTTTCGCCTTCTAATAGTTTTCGCTGCTATTGGCATCGTTCCAGCTTGCACACCTTATTCTAGTGCATAACCTTGAGATACTTACGAGGTTTCATGTAGCTCCAATGCGACTATGTAGCTGAAATTCACGAAGCCCCAATTTACGAGCCCATTTCCGAGGAAATCCATAAACTCTACCTTACTCCATGACTTGTTACAGAGTGCGCTTGAGTAATTGTCATGAAAATTTTGCATGGATGAATGGTGAGTAAAAAACTATTGTTTAACTGCATTTATTTTTTTGGGATAAGGGTAGTTTTTGCGTGAATTCAATAAACCTTAGCATTAGACTCAATGTTGAATATTTGGGGTGATGTTGAATAATTTGAGAGTACAGATCATTTTCTACAAAAATATATTTTTTTCATGAACCTCTTGTTTTTTTTCAGTTCTGGAAACTGGTTCATCTTCCTCCGGAAATGAGAGTATATCTATAGAACGACAAGTTGCACAGCAATATAAATCTACCCTTATAAATAAGTGTATTGATCCAAAGAGTACGAGATTTCACATTTGACCTAGCTACTTACTTTCACTCGAACAAATCCAACAAGAACCAGAAGGATAGCTGCAATTGGAAATTTAATTCAAAAAATTAGTCGCCATGAGATTTCATCGGTCATTTTCTCGCAAAATGTTCGAGATGAGGTTTTAATTTCATAGTTGTAAAAACTTCCAATTGTCTCCCAGCCGGTTTCACAATGGTTCCAGGGCATTACTGTAGATGAACAGTTACTCGAATTAAGTTCATTCCATAATATAATAAATGCGTTAAAGGAAACATGGCACGAAAAGGTGAATTTTGGACCTATCTTATTTGTTTATGCATTTTTTCACAAGAAAGGATAGGATAAACGTGAGAAGTAAGAAGAAGAATTCAAGGACCAAATAGACCATGTGTCCGTATCACATTCAAAACTCAAATATCAAAAAAAAATCGGAATTTCCTCTTAGGTTTGAGTTGGGTAAGTGAGTAGTAAACCACTACTGGTTTAATATTCAATGATTGGGTCTAATCGGCATGATTTATTTGCAGATACCGTATGATAGGAATGATGAAATGTTATGAGATTCTCTTAGGAGAGTGATTCTTAAGATTCAATATTTATCAAAAAATTGTGCTAGAATGTTCCATATATATTAAAAAAACGTTGTGTTTTTGGGTATAATAGCTGATTATAAGAATATAGGACATTTATTTTCCTTTGTTATGACCATTTTATATTTGAATGAGAGAGTAGTTGCAAAGTATGGTGATGAATGAATAAAGCAGATTTCATGAGAGCAATGGAAGTTCTATTTATTTCTTCATCAATTTACTGTATTTGGGATAGTCACCTGTTTTAAACGCTATCAGGCGATTTTTGGAATTGGATAGTCAATTGATTTGAAGGTGAAATTGAAGTGCCAATTCAACTGATTAATGAAAAATGCGAATTTACCGATGAGGTAGATTGGTTGGCTCACTTGTTCTATTTCTATACTATGCAAATTGAAGAAGGTGCGAATTCGCCATTTTGCAACATTGGACACTAACCGCTAGGTGTTTCACAATGCTATCTCTGACATTCAGAAATAGGCGAGTCTATCTTTGAGGAAATTATATGGCGAATACTAGTAGAAGCTGTTCTAATAGTGCAGTCTTAAATCAACAAACATTCTAGTCTGTTTCCTGTTGACCGTTAAAGCATTTTCGACAAAAAAAATAAGCGGTCTTTGTGCCGTTCACGTGGAAAACAGCATTCCAAAGAAAACTCCATGCAGAATCAGACGATAGTAACGGCAAATTGATGTATCATTCAGAGTGTTTTATTATAAGTATTATCATTAATATCATAATCAAAATTGTAGCTGAGGTTAAGCCCATTAGCAGCTCTAAAATATACAAAAACTAAGCAATTATCAAGTTGATAGCACACTTTCAAAAGCAAAAGAAATAAAAAAATTGCAAAGTCAACAGTTTTTCCACACATATCACAGATGTTTCAACACAAAAGTTCTCCAGGTAATGCCGTCGTACCTGTCTTCAAAAATATTTACAGTGAGAGCTATAACAACTTCCGAAGGCTCCAGGCATCGAACACTCGATTAGATAAACTGACGTGGAGTAGTTTAGAACTTTTCCTCATGAAGCAAAGGCATCTCAGATTGTTGGTACTGAATAGAAAGAAGGGGGACAATTCAGTTCCGAATTCATTGTGCAGGGCTCTGATGTAAGCAACGAAGATGTCACCCCTCTCGCGTCGGTCTCCAACAGAAGTTAACCCGAATGTTTTGAGTCGCTCATCGTTGCTTGGGCGGTTGATAGTCCGGTCAATTTAGACATAAAAATAGTGATCAAATAAAGGAAATTCCGACAGAGCCGAATCTTCGTAGATATGTACCTCAGGTTTACCACAAGGAATAAAGTGTCAAAAGTCCCAATCAGTTCCATGTACTCTGAGGGACTTATTCGGGGCCCAAGGTCAAAATTTTAGGTTTTTTGGATTTTTTTCGAAAACGGTGAGTTTTATCGAGAGAGAACCCATGAGCAAAGTTGTAGATCTTAAAATTCTATATAGAAATGGTCCCGAAAATGTTTTCTCTAAGACACACTATTTCCCAGATATTGCGCTTGTAAGAATCACGTTCTACATAATATGCACACATTTTCACACCACCTGTGAGGGAGTGTACTTGGCGCGTTTTTTTTTAACGTGGTATCCCCGGTAGGCCCATTCTACGAACCTTTATGACGTTATTTTCAGGAACAAAAATTATTTAATAGTATGAAGATTATTGATATGAGTTACTGAGTTTAACTGTCCTTCTAACCTTTTTTATTACTTTAATCTGACACATATTCTTCATATTCAACTTCAACAATCATGTTTTCTTCAATTTCTCCTTGTTCTTCTTCTTCTCCTTCCTGTTGATGAATGCTTATAAATTGTTCAAATGAAGATGAATCAGTTGTCTCTTCATCAAAATCACATGAATCTTCCTCTCTTGTATTTAATTGAACATTTGAGCAAGAGACACCTTGGCAATTGGTACACGCTGGAGAACACTGCAACTCTACTTTTTTACAGCCACATTTGGCACTACAACCTTTATTGCAATTGCAAAAACTAGTGTTAAGAAGTTTTTCTGGAGCAGGGGGCAGTAGAGTTCGAATCGGTTCCAAAGTATTATTTATCAATTTCCAACCTCAGTCCTCAGGGTTCACTTCATTGCCTTGCCATGTCTGAACTTGATAGTATACTCAAAACAATTGTTGAGTAGCAGATGCCGATGTTGGAGGAAGACAAGATAGTTGTACTTGCTTTTTGTTTCGTGTATTTTTTACAAATGTTAAATATCTGTACGTATCTATGCAACCAATTTTTTTTTGGAGCTCCATAAACCGCAAGAAGAAACCGAATTCCTTAAGTAATTAGTATTTGAGGTGAAGAATTAATTTCTGTAAATACTTTTGTGCAGTCAATCAAACCTTTTTTTTCAAATCATTTTAAAACTGAAAAACTGTTTTTTCTAAACATTGCTGACGTAGTATCGCATCCGGTTATCGCATGTAAAAATAAAATATAGTTTTGGCATTTTGGATAAGCTGATAAGCTTTTAGAAGAATATATTTCTGTCCGTTGCTGCGCCTTTCCAGGTTTTAAAAAGTAAATAATTTTATCAGATGGAGTCCTTGCAGTGAGTAGAACTAACAAATCAACATCTTCACCCACTACAATAGTTGTATTTCTTGCATTAAATTGTTCTATTGCTGTTTCAATTATGATGAAATTGTTGAAGTTGAATATGAAGAGTATGAGTCAGATTAAAGTAATAAAAAAAAGTTAGAACGACAGTTAAACTCAGTGACCCATATCAATGATCTTCATACTATTAAATAATTATTGTTCCTGCAAATAACGTCATAAAGGTTCGTGGAATAGGCCTAACGGGAATATCACTTTAAAAAAACGCGCTGAGTACACTACCTCACAGGTGGTGTGAAAATATGTGCATATTATGTAGAACGTGATTCTTACAAGCGCAATATCTGTGAAAAAGTGGGTCTTAGAGAAAAAATTATAGGAAGCATTTTTATATAGAATTTTAAGATCTACAACTTTGCTCTGAACTACTTTTTCGATAAAACTCACCGTTGTCGATAAAAATCCAAAAAATCTAAAATTTTGACCTTGGGCCCTGAATAAGTTCCTTGGCGCACATGGGACTGATTGGGACTTTTGACACTTTATTCCTTGTGGTAAACCTAAGGTCTCTACGAAGATTTGGCTCTGTTGGAATTTTCTTTATTTCAATTGTCTAAATTGACCGGACTATGAGACCATATAAAAGGCAGGTAGCTGACCTCTGAACCTTGAGTACATATCAACCTTATACATATCAACCTTGAGATTTGCGAACTACAAAATAGACCGAACATAAGATCTGTAGATCTTGCTGCAAACATCAGGGTCACAGTCATGAAAGGTATTTTTCGTTATATTTCTGAATGGCTTAGACCAGCTCGGATAATCCAAAATTGTTACACCCAAGTCAGTATGGCGAATTAGGGTTGACAATATTTGGCATCAAACATTTATGGATTTTCTGCGCTTCACCTTCCAATATGTAGCGCGGTTCACTTTTCTAAATTCAGCGAGAGCAGCCAGTCCTTACACCGCTGTGGAATTTTGTATGCGCTATTGTACAGCTTGATGTTGTCTGCGAACTGGAATAGCGGCAGCCGTATATAAAAGGAACAAAATAGACCCCAATACTGATCCTTGAGGTACACCACCGAAAAATGGTCTGGGTCTTGAGACACGCACGCAAAACTGTCTGCCGCTATGAAACGCATTGATCCACATATGGAGCTTACCTCTGATTACAAGCTGATCTAGTTTGGTGAGGAGTCTGTTCAGGGGAAATCAGTCTAAGGCCTTAGAAAGGTCTAAGTTAACAACGTCGACAGGAGCCCGAAATCTTTCGTCCAATCATTAACACGCCACAAAAGATTCGGGATTACGGACTTACCCAGCAGGAAGCCATGCTGTTCTCATGAAATAACAGCTTTATCAAGAGGAAAATCCAATATCTGGTTAAGTATTACCCTCTCATCGCAGACCTTGAAAGCTATAGTCAGACTTATTGAGCGATAATTGGTAAGTAAAACTTTATCGCATTTTTTAAAATATGTACTGATGGCTTCAACCTTGATAAAAGTAGTGTAAATCAATGCTAGGGGTTGGGAATACCTTCAACGGCCACGGCTATCTTTCAACGATCTCAGCAGGATACTAAATATCGCAGAAATGAAATCTGCAGCGTGGACATCTCACAGCCAGCCCATCAGGCTCAACAGTGAATGAAGCAGAAACAGCGTCAGCCAGCACCTCCGCCGATTCTTGGCTCCTAATACAGAAATTCCAGAGCGACTCCTGATCAAGGAAACAATCACTTTAGTTCTCGAATCGTGAAACTTTTCGAAGTTATCTGACGAGGCAATCATAGACTCGTAAATGCTCTTCGCATGGCTGATGACGTTCGATAATATGTATGAGTATGATAGATGCACTGTAAAGTTCTTTGGTGTTCTTTGTCTGGTGAACCTCCGCTCAGGTCTCATCTTCTGTCGATTCATAACACAGATGATTATCGATTCAAGGGTAAGTAGAAAAAGTAAAAACCTCTTTCTCCGATCTATCGGCCAGTATTGCGGAGCTTGAGATGTCAGATAGCAAACTCCACATGGCATCCACACCAGACGTTCTCTTTTCAATCAATATCAATCAGGTCTCTATTCAGATTTTCAAAATTGATTATCTCGACAGCTCTCGCAATTATATTCTTGGTTTTATTAGACCTGCAATTATCAATCGAACTTTCGTAGTCCTGGCCCTTAAAATCTCAGTGTGGTTCCTATGAACAGTTCGAATGGTTAAGGAGTTAAAGAAATCCAAAGATTCTATCAAAATCAAAAATTCATCCTGTATCCTAGAAACGTATAGGTTCACCCCATATTTGAATGTTGTTTTTCAGCTCCCCCAGTTTCTATCTATTTACCATCAAACGATTTACAGTTACTAACGGACCACCCTGAATAAAATCTAGGGCTCAGGGTTTCAGTAGAAGGCATTGTTCGCTTTCGAAGGCGTTCAGAGGATACAATTCATTTTTACGAGTGTTTGATGCACCGGAAATCGCCATCTCCGCTACCATCCAAGGCCGAAATTTTAATTAAAAAGTTTTCGGTTTTACGGTCGATGCATCTTCTCTTGCGAAAGGCTATAAGTTAAAAATGTTCGGGTTATTGCTAGTCGACCTAGTAGCTTTGGCAACTGTGGTTGATGAATTATGCTCGAAGAATGGAGGTCACTGGATTAAAATTCTCCAAAGACTGCGGAAATGGAGGTATAATGATGAAAGAGTTAGATGAAGAGAAGTAATAAGTTCTAAATGGACTGGCGTCAATGATGAGAGTGAAATTTTTCGAAGTGTCGTTGCTACCGATAACATATAACATTTGAATTTATACAAAATGAGCCACGATGATTTTTACAGGGTGGTTGCTTATGTTTTACTCAATAGTTATCTAAAGTTTATATTGGTCTGACAAAAAATTCCAACAAATATAAAGTATTCTATGAGCAATCATAATTCAGTACTGGAAAATGCAGAAAGGCATGGTCAATCTAAAAATTTCATGTGAACTGATTTCTTTTCTGATGAAACAACCTGTATTTTGTTATCTTAATTGGTACAGCTCTCTTCTGATTTGATCTATACAGACTTTGTTGGAGTTATCTCTGTCCGTTCTCGAAAAATATTGATTTTGTCGTTTGAATCGGAGGCAGGTGTTGAATACCCACGACAATGCTGCGAAGTATTTATTTCGAAGTAGTAGTGGATGATAAAGCAACTGATATTTGTTTGATTCAAATGTAGAGCGAAACTCATTTACTTCTTTACATAATTGATATCTTTTTATTGAGAACTTGAACAGAATAGAGGAATAAATTGATGATCTCAACAAATGATTTTAAGGAGTAATTGCAATTAGAAAATTGAAATTATTGTTGGTAAAATATCAGTTGTTTCATTTTCCGCGGCAACTTTGGGATAACATCATTGCAGCATTGTCGAGTGGTATTCTACAGCTACCTTAGATTTAGACGAAAAAATTTATACTTTTCGGAAGCTGACAAAGATAACCCCTATGAAGTATATATATTTGAAAACATGAGAAATAGCTCTACCGATTAGAAAAATGAAATACATTGTGTTTCATCAAAATAAAGTTCATATGAAATTTTTAGGTTAACGATCCGTTTTGACATTTCGTAGTACTCAAATCTGAATGCGTATAAAAAAACTTCATATCAGCTCTTATAAACGTTTACATTTAACCGATATAAACTGAGATACCTATTAGGTTAAATATAAACCATCACCCCGTACAAACTCCTATCACATGAAAAACTTGATGATAACACCAAATTGCCAACGTACTCCTAATTGCTCATAACATTAGATTTATCGAATTCTACCAATGAGTTTTTGTTCATAAGTCCTTATTGTTTTATTTTCAAATGCTATATCAATCAATTTATCAATAGACTGCTGCTTTCAGAATGTGCAGAGTTTAGCATCGATCTGAAAATGTTCAAATGGTATCTCAACTTAAAGTTAATAATCCCTTAGGTTATTTTAATTTAACAACTTACTAACATACCTAGAAAAAAATTCTTTCAATATGGATTATTTCATTTCAAGTGGAGATTTTGCAGTTTCATGATGCAGTGTTTAACTCTTATTGGTCGGTTAGGAGTAATAAAAATATCATCGGTGTACCGACCAGTTACTCACTCAAGAATCGGATATAGGCGGATTTTTGGTTGTGAATCAGGAAAATTGCCATTCATTTCTTCGAATTCCAAAAAACTCAATATTTTGTGTGGCGTATGGCAAAGCTGTATTGAATGATCCTATTTCATCCAAAGTTTGCACCTCTGGATTCATTATCTTTGGGGTTAGAACCGCAGAAAATCAATTGTTCATTATCGAGTAACAGACTTCACTTCAGTTGGAAGACAACACTCGGAGATTGATCGTCTTCCAGAGTTTGGTAGATCTGCATTTTTAATCTCTTAACTGTAATAAAGATCGGTTGGTAATACCGGTTACTGCTATTTTTCTAATACCACTTCATTTAGCGCGTCCTGGATTCGTCAATAGGCCGTATATTCGTTTATTCAGCTTAAGTGCTTCCTTACTACAAACAGAAATAATTATTTTTGAAAGTTACAAGAGGCGGCAAAATGAAGTGGCCTACACTCATAAAAAATATAAATCCTGCACCGGCGTGTATACAGGGGGATTCACGAAGAACGTTGGTTAGAATACTTCGAAGAAAGACTCGAGATGAACACATTCAAAATTCTATAGTCAAGCTTTTTTGGGGAGATTTCTTCGAGGAATTCGTTTTCTTGTACCCAATACCTGAGTTTTTCATTCAAAATCAGATGAATTGTTGAGTCTACAGTGTTTCAATGTATCATTTGCATAATTCTCAGAGAATTAATTTGAAAAATATTCAGAATAGTTTCGAATCGAGCGTTATTCCAATATTGAAATCTGTGAGATTTGAATGAAAATTTTAATTTTCTTGTTTATAATAGGGCACATGCTAATGCTTCTTCACGTTGCATTGTAAATCCAGGAAGCCGAAAAAATACTTTGGATCAAATTCAAATATATGGATATACACAGTGAATTCTTAAATTATTCACATGAGTTTAATGAATGTACTCATGCATCGATTTTGAAAAAACTTTTGTTTTCGGTTTATAATTTAATATTCTACGTTTCCTTTTTTTTTACCTTGTCATATGTTTGAATTTGAAATTTTGAACATTCTGAAATATTCAAACTAACATGACACAGGGACAAATATATGTAAATAAAACAACGAATGATCCACCTTGTTCTGAGCTAACCCTCCAATCCTACGAAGCCCCTACAATGAAAAAGCGCTAGTCCAAAGAATCCTGTAACTCCAGTTTAGCGAATGGATGACTTATTTTGAGTATAAAAGTTGAAGAGCGTCATCTCAAGAGCATCCTACGAACCCTTACTTTCAAGGGCAAAAAAATTTGAACGATGTATATGACGTTCATCTCGTTGTCGTTTCAGGTCGCAATGACTGCCATTTTCAGTTTATAGCACCATCACGTCGATAGAGCACCTGATCATGTGGTTACCCTACATGATGTCAACGTCTCACAACAAGGAGAACCACATGAATGAAGTTTTTCCTCATCGTGTTGGTGCTGTACAAACTGCAATATCGCAGATGAAGCGATTTCAATCGACAATCTTATGAACGTCATTCACTACGATCAAAATTTTATGCAATCGAAGTATAGGGTTCGTAAGATACTCCTGAGATGTCGATGTATAATTTTAAACTCAAGTACCAAGTTATAAGAGTAGAACTGAGGATCGGTAAAACCGCACAACTGCAGTAACCGAACTACTTGGACATCACTTCTTCAGTGTAGGTGCTTTGGACCATTGGATGATTAGCTCAGATCGGAGGGAGGGAAATATTAGTAGATTTATCGATATGTTTGCATCTTGCAGCATGTTAGTTTATATTATTGTCTGGATCTATTTCTTATCCGTGATCCATTCCCCATTCTCATTTATTTGATTCATTGCATTTCAGGTTCAATAATGTAACTGTTTTTCTGACTTCGACATTTTGCGTTTTCTTCGTTATCTGATAATCATTCTGCTCACTGCTTAACTTCGAAGAGGAGCTCGAAGCAAGTTAAGAATTTCATCTGGTAATTGTTATTCGCATTCACTAGGGAACGTTTCGTTTTAATTTATTTATAAAGACAATTCGATTGTATCCCAAGGGAAAGAAACATTTTTCCAATCAACCCAGCAATCCATTCATCTGCAAAAAACATACGGTAAGATCGACCAATCAGTCAACAAACATAATTCATCACCTGGCTTGATTAAGCCTCAGCGTAGCTTTCCTCCAAGAAAACCTTCCATTTCCTCGATCAATCATTCCCACCCCAACACACGGAAATCCTGCTTAAGAATAACTCTAGGCGTATGAACAGGGAGTGGTGGGTTCGATATCCCAATATCCTTCAAAGTGGAACGGTCTTTGTCTATTCCTTTTGGGAGACTACGGGAAGCACATACGTCAGTCGGAGAATCGAGAGGCTCTTAAATCGAAGAAGCACTACGGCGAATGAAATGAACAAGTCGACATATTCACGGGAAATGTGTGTTTTAAACGTGGTTTCGCTGGGGGGAGAATAAAAGAAAGACCTTTGATCTGTTGTCTTGTAACCCTGAGTAATAGATTCGTTTTATGTCTATTCTGTTTGACATATAAGGACAAGGTTGACAGAGCACTTTTCTTTGCAAACATTAAGAGATTGAAGCGAAGTGTTTTACGGGTATTACAGACTGTATGATCTGCAAAACTCTGGTATCATTTAAAAGTTAACCACAATTGAACTGAACCAACCGTTATCGATTCATAATCGATGACGTCACGGGTAGACCCGGTTCTGATTTTGTAGAACCATCTCCTAAGGCTATTCCAAAACAGCGGTATCATCTTTCTCTCTTCAATGTTAGGTCGTTCTTTATTCAAACGTTCGAAAAACTTGTAATGCAAGCAAGTTATGAAATTCGAAAATGAACTATAACTTTTTACATCTTCTGAAACACAACCTTGGTTTATTGGACTCTCATCAAAATGCAACAAAGGTTTGATACGATTTCTTCATTTTCGGAGATATTGTGGAATATCATGTAATAAACATTTCCTCGGTATCTTTATTTCTGAAAAAACTCAAGAATTATTGATCCGACTGTAATGAAACTCAGTGGCAAATTTGCAAATGGTAATGCGCAAACTTTCGGAGAATTTCATGATGATCGTGTCTTCAAAAACATTAAAAAATTTCATAACTTTTTAATGTTGTTTATTTTGCTATCTTCTTATCATATGTTCCTCTCAAAATTCTAAATGAAACTTCAAGCTGTTATTCTTTTATCAAGTATCAGACTCAAATTTAATATTAATCTGCATTTTTGTAAATATTGGAAAAATTCGATTTTGAATGGGTATATCTGCGGAATCATTGGGTGAATTTTACCCGTTCACGAATTTGGCCTTCCTAAGGAAGGTCCAAATGTACTCTACAAATATCTAATCTCTCAGTTATTTCTCTCGAAAATTATAATGTCGATCTGTGGTAGATACGCACCTCATAAATAATAGGTTAGGTTAGATACTTTGATATAAACCGTAACTGGTAACCATTCCATTCGTTTCACTCTTCGGTCTGACGTCACAACCAACCAGAAACTGAACCGCTGTTACAATATTGCCATTTTAACATCAACCAGAACCAAAACCAAAGCACATTCGCGAGCACCACATATATGGATCAACATTGGAGCTTCAAAAATTTTCCTCAGGCTGTGTCTTGAAGGCATAAGCTCAAAATTGAAGGATCTTGCCGACAACTTATGGTCGATGAACTCATATTTCAGGAAGGGCTTTAATTTAGGTAGAAGCTTGACAGGTTGGTATGTTCAGGAAAGGAGAAGAAGTCGAAACGGCTACTGGGAAAATGTCAAAGACAACCACAAAATCGTAGGAATGGTTTCAAGGTTAAGGCTTATATTGATCATTATCAAGATAAATAGAACACCTGGTGTTGATACTTTCCTACTCATTCGAGTTTTGCTTCGAAAACGGAAAAAATATTTTTCTATTTATCTCGGTGAATTTTGATGGCACTAAGGGCTCACTCTGTAAAGTACATAAAATTAATTCCTTCAAACAAATATGAATAAAGTTAAAATCTGATCTTTTAGATGAAACTTCTTCTCAAGAGATAATTCGAATATTTGGAATGATGGATGCGTCTAGTTGCAACGATTGGTTAAACGCTCAAATTTTGAAATTTACCCATTTATAAGAAAAGTTATAAACTGTAGAAAATCTATTGATCTTCAGTATAATATACTACATGGAACAGTCAAGGTAGGATTAACTGTTGGAAGACTTACATGGATACGAGGAGTAATTTCGAAACAAGAAAAATGGTAATTACAGAATAAGCAGTTGATATTACGCAGGCATTTTATTGTATGTCTGAAATGTCTTCAAAAAATCTCTCTTAATATATAGTTTATGAATTTTGTAAAGGGTGTTTTTGAGAGATATAGAATTTTGAAATGGAATAAAACAAGGATGAATTTTCGAAATTGACATGAATATGACATTATTCGAAAAATAATATTTTGGCAATATAATTTACACATCATGGTTGTTCAGTTGAGAAACAAAAAAGTCAGTAATCATAGCCCTATAGTGGTCACCATATACTCTAACGTTCTGGCCTGCATCGTCTTCAAAGAAATACGGACTAATAATTCAACCAGCCCCTAAAGCACACCAAACGACGTCTCAGTGGATACGTATTATCAGTTGAAGTGAACGTGGTGCGTAAATGGTCAATAGTTACTCGAATTAATTACTCTGATGGACGATTGTGTTGACCGTAAAATGGACGTTGAGCACGATACGTATTTCGAACAGGTACTTTATTTTCAAAATGAATTTGTACAATTGGGAACCGTTGTTCAGGCGTCAATCTATTGATGTTGAAATGCCAGACCAAACTTAACACAAATCACTCGACAGCTGACAGAACGGCCGCCAGTTGAAACAGTGTTGCCAACTTGAAGTTCTATCTATACCTTTAAAAAAACACCCTTCATGTGAATAATTAGTGACCTCAAAAATCAAAAGAAAATATTTCGAGGAAATGTTTGTGATAATTATTATCGAAATATGAATAATTTATTTCTGTTTATGTAATCAGAGGAATTCCCCATAATAATATAAACCAGAAAAATGAATCTAATCAAACCTCACAATTAGTTTTCATATACAGGCTTCGAATACGAAACTCTAGAATAACCCTTTTACATGATGAAATAAAAACAGGTTTTTTTCTTGTACCGGTATAAAAATGTTATGTTACACTAACTTCACTGACTTCAACTCATTAGTGCAGATCAGTGTAGTTGAGTGTAGTCAAAGAAAACAGAATACGTGTAGTCAGTGTAGTACTATCTGTCTTAGGATTTTGGGCTCATCCAAGACGAAAGAATTTCATGCTTCTATTAGTTCCGCTGCCATTTTGAGGTGAAGTTCATATAATAGGTTATAGTGATTTAACGGAAAGATTTTCTAAGGCCGTCACGAAAAACTTTTCTGATCGTTCAAGGGCCAGTATTTTGAAACTCATTATGACCACAGAATGAAATTAACTCCAATTTTTTAACCATATCTCACGAGTTACCAGCAGGTTATCTGTCAAAATAGTTTCACAATACCGGCCGTAAATATAGAAAACAAGCATAGGAAGAAAGAGGCCAGTTCCAAGCAAGTGCTTGCTTCCTAGATAATAGATAGAACCAGAGATATCTATGGTCATGAATTATAAGCTAACATCACTGTACACTGCACTCGTAATCTTTGGCTACACTAACTTCCAACATTTCCGTAACTAACAGAGTTCAAATTAACATCAAAGCACACCGAACGGTATCGGTACTACACTATCTTAACTAGTGTACAATAATGTAGTTGATGGACCAACACACTTCTGTTTCAAATATATATGGATAGGTATTATAGGTAACTCAAGTTGGTCGAAATGAGAATAATTCCGGAAAATGCTAAGAATATTGTATGGTCCAATTCGGAAGAGCTGCATGGACTGGTTTTTAAATGACGTATCAGTATCTTTCGTGAAAATTTCATATTTCGTATTATGGTAGCCTTTACTTGATAGAATTCCATTATTAGCTCAATTAAAAGTCACAAGTGTGGTTGATTTCCTCTTTATTATAAACACATGACGCGTTTCACTACATTGTAGTTTCATCAGATGCTGAGTTGCAACTGTATGCAACACAGTAAATAAGAACATAAAATTCACAATGGAACTAGAAACCAAAGACCAATTAAAATTCTTAGACCTTACAATAACAAGAATCAACAACAAGTTCCAGTTTTCCATTTTTCATAAACCATCTCATACAGATATAACTATCCTAAAAGATTCTCTCCATCCAATTCAACACAAATTATCCGCATATCATAGTATGACACACCGATTATTATCAATTCTCTATCTCCAAAGAACTTCGATTACGAATTGAATCTAATTAAACAAAAAGCATCCAATAACGGTAATTCACCTTCAATGATCGATAACATAATCAATAAGAAACAATATATAAATGCTATCTCAGAAGCATACCCAAAGTCGAAAATAAAAACAATATTCAAATCTTTAACCTTTTTCGGAAACCCATCACTAAAAATTAAGAAATTTGACATCAACATAGCTTTCAAAACCACAAACACTTTGGGTAGAATCTCCGAAAACTATTAACCTAAAATTCTGAAGTTCAACCTATCAGGAGTTTATCAACTTTCCTGTGGCTCATGTCCTAAAACTTACATAGGTCAAACGGGTAGATCATTCAACATCAGAATGAAAGAACACAGAAGTTCTTTTTTGGAAAATAAATTAAACTCCACGTACGCCGAACATTTAATAATAGAAAAACACGAATTCGACGAAAATTTCAAGATTCTACACATAGAGAACAAAGGGCGGAAGTTAAATTTATTGGAGGTTCTAGAGATAAACCGTTCAAGAAATTCTGGGAATTTATTAAACGACCAGACGGAACTGTCAAATTCACCATTGTTAAACCTATTAAGCTAGGAGCCCGGTTTTGGTTTTTCCCTGATTGACCCGTTGGAAATATCTCTGTACCTCTATTAGTTTATGTGAAACTGTAACACACTTTTTGAGACAGTTGCAACTCAGCATCTGATGAAACCACAATGTAGTGAAACGCGTCATGTGTTTAAAATAAAGTAGAAATCAACCACACTTGTGTCTTTTAATTGAGTTGTATTTCATATTCTTCAATAGATTTACCGATGAAAACATCTATCGGTGAAAACTGAAGTAGATTAATAGGTATGGAACTATTTCAAGAGTTACAATTTAGGCTGTATTTTGACAATGTTGCTACAAAAATTATGTCAAATACCATACATGTATTCTATGCATCATTATTATTGAATTAAATGACCTTATGCGCACAGAACATCGCATCAGTTAGGAATAAAGTTTACTGGAATGCGCAAATATAATTTGCATTCCAGTAATAATAAATTTCCACGTTGAAAATAATGAATTTGTTACAAAACCCGAAGTCGATTTTCGACAAAAAAGTGCCGAATTCCAGATCAATTCAGTTCATATTCACGGTGATGAAGAGAAAAAAAATACGAAATTCAGTACTCGTTTCATCAGTGTTGTTCTTATTTCGTGAAATCACATAAAATACTGATGCGATTGATAATGACCTTTGGTAGCTAGCTGAAAAATTTCAATGCAGAAACTATTGCAATCTTGATCAACGTGACATTAGTATAATTTTAAAAAAATTCAGATTTTTTTTCAAATATTTTCCATTTTGCTATCTTATTATATTTATGATTGTCACGAAATTTTGCCCGAACGTTCAATCCTCTTTTTTATAATCAAGTACTTAATTTCAATGCGATCCCTTCTATCATTAATTAGAATTAATTGCGCACTATATCCTGAATACACTTCTTTCGTGAATGTATGTACCTGAATTTCTGTAAATAACTCAACTTCCGATTTTCTAATGTCCCCACCATTTCAGCTTGAAAGCCATTCCAGAAACATAAATCGAACTTCGGCGGGTGTTAGATATAAGCTAAAGAAATTTTTCGACCCGAGTGAAAGCAAGCAATTCATATTTTATGAGTTCCACTTCCATCCATAACACATGCACTCACCTGGGGATAGTCGCCATCCTTCGACTGATAATCGAACACATAAAAGAAAGTCTTCGAATCCACCTGATCCTTGTCGTTCTGAGGCGCCTTTACACTCAACAAATCCCCGGTCTGCACCAGAGGCGCCACATACTGGGCATCACTCAACGCCTGCACAGTGGCGTCCCTGGTGTTAATCGGATGCTGCACTGTTCTTTCCCAGTCCGTATACTCATTCACCACCGTAAAGAATATCTCACTTAGATGGTAAGTGTAAGCATTCCGCACATACGTTCTTATAATCTTGTCCCTGCGTTCACCCTCGAAGCCCGACTGGATGTCGTTCGAGGAAAACCTCCACAGCGCCTCGCTAGTCACGACGCCGAATAGGAGATCATAAGGGTTGTTAGCCCTTGGAGTAATAGTGGCTTCACTTCGTTTCATATTCGCGTTTACCGCACCCACGAAACTTTGAAGTTCTGATGGTTTGAAATAAGTTACTAACTCTTTCGCGAAATCAGTCTTGATCACCACACCGTCCACACTGGGTCCGAAACTACTCAGATAAGCTGGAGGTGATACCTCAGCACTTAAGAGATGCTCTAGTGGTGCATCTCTGAGGCAGTCCACAATCATTTCGTGATCCTTCCCAACGTCGTCAGGTATTGTACAATTGACCTCCCTCGCCAGCTTCACGGCATAATTGACAGGGTCCTCCACTAGTGCCCAGGAAGAGAGAGCTGATCCGCTAAGGAGAATTGCTCGATGGAACAATCCTTGCATGACTGTAGGGGAGATCATTAGGAAGTTTATACAGGCTGCTCCAGAACCATGTCCAACCAAGGTTACGTTACTAGGGTCGCCACCGAAGAGAGCTATGTTTTTCTGGATCCAGTGCAGAGCTGCTATCTGATCCATTAGACCATAGTTTGCCACTCTAGCTTTCAGATGAGGTGCTGGATTAGCATTTAGAAAACCTGACAGAAGGAAAAAAAATTGATTATTACCGGTCAAAGTATACATCTCAACACACAGGGTCGATGCATGACTGTAACATTGCAACTAACTTTGAATTTTTCTTTGTCGCCCATTATTAAGGCTCCAGAATTATACAGTGTGTCCCCAGATTAATGGGTATAGATCTGCAGTTAGATCCTGAATTTCAAAATAAAATGAAAATTCTGCATTTTCGACAGGTTCTAATATTATTATCGAATGAAATGTGGCCAAAAGAAAGCGTTATGTTAGAAAATATCATATTATAGCCTCTTCTGAGTATGTATCGTGAAGCTGACAGCATTTCCGTGAAAATTATCGTCAGTGCTGATCTGTTCTTGAATATCATAAAAAACTGCAATTTTGATTTCACATAGTTCGGAAATCACTTTTTGATAATTATAATATAAGTTGGAAAATTAATATGGCACTAATCATCCCTTTGGTAGAATTAGAATGAACAAAGTCGCCATATTCGAATTAACGTTCTGTTCAAGTTAGCGTTCCCTGACATACGTCCGTAGGGGCATTTCTTGGTAATTTGAAATTCTGAACCATTATCCAAATTCATATCTATTAATCCTGGACACAATGTATCTTACAGGGATGTGAAGGTGAGGTGATGTTTGCCGTGCAGGACGTTCAGGACCATTTCCCAGCCCTAATTATCGTTATTGAAAAAAGTTTCATGTTGAAGTTGGCTCTACCTAGAAAGAGACTAACCTATTTTCCCCCATATAAATTTTCCTATTCTTATAAGGTAATGATGAACGAACTTGGCTTGAGCCAAGCGTTTCTGTCATCATCTCAGTGATATTGAAATTGGTCCATCAACATTTTGTGGAGGATCAATAAATCGATACATTTTCTTATTTACTGAAGTATTAGCTCTTTCCGTCTCTCTCACATCGTTACAAACAGTCGTTCACAGATTTGAAGGAATAGCGTTTTCTATGTCTATTATTCTCATAAAATGTCATCAAAAAAAGAGTGGTATTCAGAGTTGAGAAAATACAATTATTCTTTCGGATAGCATTTGTATATAATGATTATTGGAAGGATCTTCTCTTCCTGATTTCAACATATATCATCTGTCATCCCTGTCTTTGAGCGTTTGCGAGATTTCAATCTCAAATGATGAAAAGACTGAAAGCATAAATTTTAACTCTCAACTATGGTTTGGACGTTTTTGTGATTACGATGGTCTGATCATATCGAATATTCGAGTAAAAAAGTCGTTGATTTTCACATTGGAGCTCAATTCCACTCGATGCATTGTTATCAGTGTACTATAGTATGGTATATAGCCATATATCATATAAAGTTGGGATCTGGGGAATTTCGACCGAGATAGGAACCATATTTGTCTTGCAGAAGCGTATTCTACGAATGATATTTGCCCTGGATTACAGAACGTCTTATATACTAGTGTTCCTAAGACTAACACTTCCATGTTTTGTATGTATAAAACTGTCCTCCATGCTAGGGAGAATGAATTGAAATTTTTCAAATGATCTAGTTTTCATAACCTCAGTACAAAAAATGCATACTTGGTCACTACCCAACCATGATAGTATTACTATCATAATTTTTATTATTATTTTTATAGTTATCATTATCATTTAATGTAAAGATTCTTGGTTCGATTAGTTGTTCCTAGAATTAGGTAGCTCACTATGAAAAAAAATATTTGTCTCATAAGCTGTAAAAATGATGAAGTTAATACTACGTTATTAAACGTTTACTAATTCCCAAACGGAAAGAGATGGGGAAGACATGTGATATATTTTTTAACACAGGAAAACAGCCTTTCATCAAAATCAACCAAACAAATTTCGTAGGAAACAATTTTCATGGAGATCGATAACGATAATAAGAAACAGTTAGTTAACATCAAATATCCCTTTACATAAGCTTCTGCGGATAGGACTGAAAATGGCAACCGTATGCATAGGAATAGTAAGATTAAAAATATTTCAAACTCAACTGCGATGTTACATTAAAAGAGACCCTGTTAAACAGAAATATATTTGAATGTCACTTACCTAGAATACCTAGCCTATAATTCAAAGTTACCACAACAAGGTCCGCGTAGGATGCTAGGACACTACCATCATATGGATTTCCAGAGTTCCATTCGAAAGATTCGCCATGAATGTAGACTATAACTGGATGACGAGATTCGGAAGACACTGAAAATAAAATTGGAAATATAGGATTGCTTGCTAATATGTAAATGTGTTTGAACTGTTAGATCAATGAAATTTGTCATTCAGCAAGTTTTCGACACCAAGTTTTGAAGCAAAGTAATTAGATAATTATTATTATTTTTTTTATAATTATTATTATAATTATTATTGGTTCCGGTCTCACAACCTTTCGGTTGGTGTGTTCCTAGCTGTGGATTGTTACCAATCAAGTGCAGCAAGGAAGCTTCTCATTTCAGGTCCAGAAATCTCCGAGTGATGTTCGCTGTAGATAGGAGTACGGTGCGTTGGAGTCTGCCGATCACGCTTCTGTGAGTGTTTAGCTTTTTCAATGAGTCCAGGAGAAACTCGGGTACCAATCCTAGGGTAGAAATGATAACGGGTACAATAACTACTTCTCTAACATTCCACAGAGTTTTCAATTCAAATGCTAATTGTTGGTATTTCGAGATCTTTTGGTTTCTACTTTTTTCCAGGTTGTTGGCATTCACAACAGCAAAATCAACAAGGTATCTGGTCTCTTGCTTAGTGTCGTCAATTCTGTTAGGACCGCACGGTCCCAGTATAAAATGTATCTATTTTCCTGATCTTGTAGGATTGGTTGCGGCTCGTACTGGTAGTCTGGTGTAGTGTCTTTTGCTATAAGTTGATATTTAAGAGCAATCTCTCGGTGAATGATTTTTCCCATGTTATCATGCCTCATTTTATATTCTGTTGGTGCTAGTTGTGCGCATCCGCCTATAATGTGTTGTAATGTTTCTAATGTTTGATGGCATCGACGGCATTTATCTGATTCTACAGGCTCTTTTAGGATTGTTTTACGATAATTTCTTGTCGGTGTTACTCCGTCTTCCATAGAAATAATAAAGGCCTCTGTTTTTGGGAAGAGGTAACCTTTTTTCAACCATTGTAGTGACTGGTCTCTATTAATATTGCTATCTTCAAGGAGTAGAGGGTATTTTCCATGCAAGGGTTTTGCTTGCCAGCGCACTGTTCGGTCCTCTCTTTCAGGTCTTTCTGTAGGACAGTTAAGTTGGCACGGTGTGAAATTCTCATCACATTCTCTGGTGGCTTGATGCAGGTCTGATGCCGCTGACTCATCTCGAAAGTAGTTGTGGAGGTTATATATCTGTTTACTGTGTAGATCTTTAATTGCTATAATACCTCTTCCTCCTTGATCTCGAGGTATGGAAATGCGCTCTATTGCCGGTCTCGGGTGGTGTTTGCCATATTTGGTCAGAACTGTTCGGATTTTACGTTCCAAGACATCCAAATCTGTGTTTGACTATTTAACTATGCTGAAAGAATATGTTAAGATCGGTATAACAAATGTGTTGATGGCTTTCGATAGGTTTCGAGAGTTTAAGTGGGTTTTTGCAATTGCTTTCAGTCTTCAATTATACTCTTTCTTTATCTGTTCATTTATTTTGTTTTGTTCTAAACGTCTTGTTTGCATTATGCCCAGGTACTTGTAGACTTAACTCGGCTCCAGTTGTTCAATATCCTGTTGGTCTGTGGTTACGTATGGTGTCATTTCTGTAATTTTCCCTCGAATTAGGTTCTGGAGCTTGCATTTATCAACACCAAATTCCATCTTGATATCCATACTGAACTGTTCGATGATTCTAAGTGTTCCCTTCAGTTGTACTGCGTTCTTAGCATAGATCTCAATATCATCCATGTACATAAGGTGTGAGATATTGAAATGGACGCTTCTTCTCTTTATAAGAAATTCTAAGTTTTTTTCTCGCTTCAGTATGGTCGACAGTGGGTTTAATGCCAGACAGAAAAGGAGCCCACTAGCTGGATCTCCCTGGAAGATACCTCTTTTAATTTTGATCTTGATAGGCTTTACTGGAGTTTCATGTTCATGTCTATTATTTTCAACTGTTCGAGTGTTTAGAATAAGGTTGATGTTCCATTTCTTCATAGCTTTCTCAAAAAAGTGTACTATTGCTGGGTTAACCTTGTAAAACTTTAGTGTATATAATATCCAGGAGTGCGGCATAAGGTCGTATGCCTTCTTATAATCAATGTATGCTGTTGATAGACTCCTTTGTTTTTTGATGCCCTGCTCAATAATTACTTGGTCTATAAGAAATTGTTCCTTGCACCCCATTGATTTAGGTCTGCTTCCTTTTTGCTCTTCTGCTAGGATGTTATTTGCAGTAAGGTGTTCTTGTATCTTTATTATTATTATTATTATTATGATTATTATTACATCATTATATTATTATTATTATTATTATTACGAAATAATTACAATTTTGTAATAATAATCCAAAAAACTGAATTTATCCTGCTGCTTCTTCTTCAGGTGTTCGGATAACTTTACATTGTTGTTTTTGAATGTATATTCAGGATTTGTCACGAACATGCAGGAGAGTTTCCGGAACTGGGAATTGGATTTCGAAAGAATCGACATCCTGACAATTCATACTCGGTTGACTTCTCAATGCGGCCCCTGGAAAATGAAATCAGTGCACCGAAGAACTGAGCATGAAATCGTGACTATTGAATTCAGCCTCGCACACTATAGACGGGCACAAAACCTCGTAAAGCCAAGCAACTTGCTCTGAATCTGTAACGCTAACCCACCCACAATCCGATAGAAATTATATTTGAAACTTCGAATTAATTTCCTTCAACATGCTTCGAAATGTAGTGCTTTTCCGTTAAAATAACTGAAAATGTTGATTAATTTGCAAAGTCAAAAAAAAAGCTACAGAAAACAGTCCTACGAAATTATGCATGAACCTCCAGGCTATTATTTCTTAATCAAGTGACAGGTTCAGATTCGATCCGATCCGTATTTTTGAAAATATTTTAATGTATATATATCTATGAATCAATCAGCTGATTTTACCCATACACGAATTCTACTTTCGCGTTTGATTCCCAAATTATTGAAGCTACAAGCTTCAAATTGGATCTGGTCTTCAATTTTGGAAATATCAGAAAAATAAAATTGTGAATCAGTATCCCCACGACATAATTGGGCTATGTTTACCCATTCACGATTCGACCTTTGTAATCAAGCCCCGAGCCTTCTTTACAAATATCGAGTCTCTGAGTCATTTCTCTCAGAAGTTAATTCGATTGCGGCCGGTCTAACTACGGATCCTTAACAGAATAACTGAAAAAATATGCTGATAGACCAGATAATTGTTGATCACGTTTCGAGTCTGATTTCGAAAGCGGATTACGCGAATTGCTAGAATCCATCTAAAGGTTCTCTAGATATACCTATTCCAAAAATGAAGATCGGATCGCATTGATATTGATACTTGATAAAAGTAAGAATAATTCGAATAAGAATTTGAAAACTCATAAAGAATTTCGTGAAGACAATATGATTAGTAGATTGCAAAGCATAAATTATTTGAAGATATTCTTTTTCAAATTGTACTCATGAAACGATCATCACAAAATTTCGCACTTATTTGCACATCAGCAGTTTGAAACTAGTTACTCAGTTTCATTATAATTGGATCAGTATTTCCAGAGTCCTTTCATGAATAAGACCGATTATGAGGAAAAAACATAGAATTTGACATATGTTTTTCCCAATATGTCCGAAGGTAAATATCGAATCGAACTAAGATTTAACACCGTTGTTAAACACTGACTTCAGGGTCTGTGAGATATTCTATCGAAATCAGATAAATAGTTTTCAGATAAATTGTTCTTGGGAAGTTGGAAAATTTGCTTATCATTTCTGATTTCGGTTTCATTTTCGTATCATTCCCACGAAACTTTACATAACGTTGGTCGTTTGTATTCTTCAACATACTACAACAGCTGACTTCCCAGTCATAATAATAAACTCTAGCAAATTAAAAAACCTAGAAAAGAACTGACGTGAGGTCGGAAGCTTTTTCGCGCTTGGTTGAATTCTAACTATTAGATCAATCTCCAAGTTTCAATCTGATTTCAATTGTACTTATTGAGATATTGCGGAAACTTATTGAGATATTGCGGAAATAACGTTGACATTCCAAATAACAACGTAATTTGGCACAATTTTTTCCTTATATCTCCGAAAGTGAATATCAGATAGAACTGAAATTCGGAACATTATTGTTAAATACTATTTCTTAGGTTTGTACCAAATTCTTCGGAAATCTAATTATTTTTCCAGAGAAAAAAAATTTTCATCAAAAATGTGAAAAATTTTCGAATTAATTTTATTTTTTGAATTTTGTGACAACTGAATCCATACGAAGTTGCGCGTGGATATTTAAAAACAATCCATGAAGTTTGAATTCGATCGATTCAATACTTCATGAGATATCGAGGAATGAACCTCAAAATTTCAAATCGGCCTCCAACTCCAAAACTAACCGAACGATTTTATCCATTAACGAACTCAATCGAGAAATTCAGACTCAAAATCTAATCTGACAATTTCAAGTCGCTAAGTTTTTTCCTTCGAGAGAATTTAGAGGTCCTTTTGTATTTTTGCTATTCACAGATTTTCCCGGAAGATGTATTCAGTATGTACATGTTTACTCGTGATTTATTGATAGAATTCTGAAAAATACATCAAATTTTTATGTTCAGCCTTTTGTACAGTTCATGTACTTGAAGGCGTACAACTCGGAGAAAGAATTCGAAAAACCGATTTCCACGCACAATTCATGCTTGGTCGACCTCTTAACGCACCGGCGACAAAATGAAATAGGTACACAAAAGAACAGGAGACAAAAACCAGATTATTAAATCTAGACCTTCACACCCAGAAAAATCGAATCAACGCTGTGGAAAAGTGAAAACGGCTTAGGTCATCATTTTTATTCCTGTGATTCATGGAATGGCTACTGTTCCATTGAAGCCAAATATTTCTGATGAAATTATTCAATTCACCTCGAAGATGCCCATCCCTTATCATCGGTATCATTTACTACTGAAAAAAGTTTGTTGTGACGGAATTTTGATGGAATGTCATTAAAATGATGAGGTTATGAGATACAGAAAAATAAATTGTTTTTCAAAAACAGCTTTCTTATTTGATTGAAACTTCTGAATGCTTTTTCATCCCTGATTTCAAAAATAAGTCATATATCAATCTCCACTCTCCTATTTTTCTTTTTTTTTTTTTAATTGAACTTCAGTCAAAATTACTCGGTTTTATACCAGCTTTTATTGAAAATACCTTACAGTTTTCGACTAAGCAGCGAAAATGCAAAAGTTTTCATGTCATACAACGTTGAATAACTCATAAACTGTATAAGATTGGGATAGATGATATATTTTTGGAATAAAAAAATGCATTCCAAATATACAACTATTCACGGAGTGTCTCATTCAATTTTTTTTCGTGCCAACTGAACTTCAGTTAGAACAAAACTTTTATAAGAAAGTGATTGACATTGGAACCATTGTTCAATGGATGACTGACGTGATATATGTTACGTCTAAAAAAAACTGATTTTAACGCTATATATATATATATTCTTTTGAGAACGAGCATTACAATTCTAAGATATATCACAGTGTTAGCAGAGGAAATGTAAACGGGGTACCATACATATTTGCGTATGATACAAGAGCACAGATAAAAACCTCAGGAAAAATTCTGTCTCCCCATATAAGTGTAGTAATTTGTTTATAGAAGATGGATGGCATCTTTTTCATTTGAAAATAATTTTTTCGTCATCTTGAATTCATTTCGACAAAATATCTTAACATAATATCTGAAACAGAAAGAAGGACAGAAAACCAGAAGGAAGCAGTAAATAATATCACCTACATTTGCTCGTGACCGAGAGGGTCTTTCGACCAGGTTCAGTCCTCCAAGCGATGATTTTCAGATCCTCAGATAAACGAAGAACGCTACAGGCCCCTTTATTGGGGAATCATCTCCCATAGATCCATAATTGTTCATTCTCGAATAATTCGCTGGAAATGCTCTATAACGTGGAAGTGCGACGCACTGATGAATTCGATATCAAACTAGATTCTGTCTTTCCTAAATGGGCATAATGGCTCATACAATTTCGGACTCATGCTTATTTGAATTTTTTTGAATGAAAACTGAACGAGAATTACGTGAAGTAGAAAGTGATCGTCATGACGCTTCATTTTTATCTATTTAAAGACATAATGTTTTTCTACATATCCTTGTCAGTGGATTTGAGACTTCCGACGTTCATTCCTTCATCCAAAGGTGAGTGCCAGAAGTATTATTCCTGTATAGATAAATAATTTGATAATCTGTTCTCCGAGCTTATAATATTCATTCATTTTTCCCTTCATGAATACTGTCTGCTCATACTCCAATTATTCGGTAGTTTTAAACTTCAAAATGGTGATTTTGAAGATATGCTCTCTCCGATGAAAACTTGCTGTTAGGAGAAAAAGATTTGGGAAATAATTCTCCTGAGATGACAAAATTGAAATCAGGAAAAACTATCGAAATCCATAAAATCATGATGTAACCAGTTGAACTGAAGTTCCCCAATTTAGTGCAATATGTTGAGTTATAATAATCCACACCTTTTTTGCAGTTTGAAAGATGCACAACAAAATGAACCTGAAGTACCTAACACTGAATCTACCTACTGAACATGTTCTGGCCTGTCCCAGTTATTTCTTTTCAGGTGAATTCGGTTTTTTGAAGGAGTAAACATAAGGAAGAAATATTAATCACGCAGACTTCAATCAATGACTCGCTAAAAGAACAAGAAGAAATATACAATCAAATTCAGTCAGGTTAAACAAGCACGAAAAAAAACAAAAGAAACATTGAAAACCTTCCAAAAACGAATCATACTCAAACAAAGATCCAAAAACAAGGAAAATTATTGATGACGAAGATGACAAAGACAAGGCTGAAAATGCTTGTGCTGGTTCTGGCAAGACCTACTCGGAAAGCACAAAATCGGATGACGTGAACTTATGATCACATTGCTTCAAATGGTTTCATGACTGTTTTCCAAAATTTGTCAACTTTCATCAAAGCTGTGGCATAATTTCTCGTAAAACAAAATGATAATTTGGGCGGAATATAACACTTTTTCAATTGCGCCATCTCATCTGTGGAAGAAGTGGTTTTTGTTAATCTTTCCCATATTTTCTATAAGTTGATTATTTCATTTCATATGACTTCTGGATCTTTATAACCTGCATATTCGAAACCTGAGGCTTCCATCCTCGAAAAACCCTATTTTCTAAATATCACCAGAACTACTCTTGCGATAAGGCTGAAATTTCGTAATTGGTTTTAGAATACTGAAAATCCACTCAAGAAGAACTTCAGTCGGGTCGTGTTGTTAGTAATTTTCGAAAAACAAGATTTCCTGAGAATCTCTCAAAAAAATTATGTCAAATTTAGTTGAAACGAATCAGTTTCGTAGTATAGGTTGACATAAATGGGAACACAAATTCAAAGTATTCAAAAGAACTAACACAAAGAATGAGATGATATTAATATTCAATGAAGGGAAAAAATTTTGTCGAACAAAAGTGCCGGAGGCCTCCGAAAAAATCCATTTCCTGACACAACTTATCCTCGGTTGACTTCCCAGCCTGTAATCGTCGACACGAGAAAATCAGAGAACAGAGGAACCAGATTATTGGGACTAGACCCTCGTCTGCACGAAAAAGTCGAATCAATTGTGCAGAAATATAAAGAAGTGTTAGGTGGTTTCGCATTTTTGCGATACAAAGTTTTTCATCGGAGATACTATTCCCGATATATTTCATCTATACAGCTTCCAATAGCGCCCCACGCTTCATTGATCTGATTTTGAATTATATTTTCACCTTTCGGAATTTATGTTCAGACATTATTCGATTCGGAGAAGATTTCCAGATGATTCATATCGCTTTGAATGCAACGTTCGCGAGGGTGTAGTGGATAAATCTGGTGATATTTCCATTTTGGATTACATTTATTTCATGTATTGATAGTCGGGATGAGTTTTTCGTGACATGTTAAGCAGCTTAAGAGATATATTCAGTGAGGTTGGAAAAACGTAAGTATGTTCTACTGATTGCATTTTCAGGAGGCTGTTTAGGTCACTAGAGCCCAATAATCTGTTATTTTGAAATTTTGAAAAGAAATATTGTAACATTACTAGCTTTGACTCATTGATGAAAACTCAGTGGTCAAATTCAATTCTGTTTAACCTGACGGCCGTATGTATATGCTTCATCTCTCGAAGGAAAACTCCTAGTATTGAAAATTTCAGGGCAGGTCCAGAATATCTCGGTTAATTCCGTTAAAGCACAAAACTGCATTCTAACTTTTGATTTTTTTTCCCTAATATTCCGACAAATGTTGATCTGATCCTGACTGAAAAATCCGTATGCTAACGTGCATTTCAGTCAAAGTTTTGTGAGATTTGTATTGTTTGGTAAATAATTTTGTTTTCTTCTCGAGAATCCCTCCTTCGATTTGGATAGAATTGGTCAAGGAACTTCAAACTGATTTACAATGAAAGTATACCAAATTTACAGTGGATTATATAAGTACTTTGGGCAGTTTTGTAGAAGGACTTGTCTTAATGGTGAAATTTTTGATGAATGTATATATAAAACTGCCTCATCGAGCTTTCACAGTGCTTTACTACATTTGAGTCTATTAGTTGAGTCTTTCTGAAGCTATTGTGTCGAAATCGGCTGCTAGGTTCACCGTGAACACAATAACTCCTGAAACGAATTACACAGTATCTTGATTCTTTCAGTGTTACATGGTTATGAAATTGGAATACATAAAAAGGTCAAATTTGTCCGATGACATCTGTTATATGTAGGTGACATCATTTGCATGAACGTTCACGCAGTCATTCCCTCACCAAACTCTCACTGGAAATCTTGGAAAAATATATACCGGGTGTCCCACGGATACCGTTCGTTAGAATACCTTTGGTAAGGAATCAAAAATCACGTTTGCAATTTCGGACTTAAGCTTTCACTAGAGGAATGACCAAATGTAAATTTTTTAAGATTCGTGGAACACCAACTTTCGTTTTTTAAATGGCAATTAAATAATGCAGATCGATTCCTCATGAAATTCTGAGTTGTCCTAGAGTGAACTATTGAATTTCTGACAGAAATTTTTTTCAACGTGAAATTCCTATAAATATATTGAAAATTTCATTCTGCTGAAATATGGATGTTTTCATTGGAAAAATGCCGTTTTGAGGCTCCCGCGAGGATTGAGACTAATTTTTCTGACGCAAAAGTCAGAATTTAAGTTCATGATACAGGAGGTCACAAAAGCGTTGACAAACTTGGCAATTTCGAAAACGTGAAAACTCAGTTTTTTCAAATTAGATTTTTAATGGCCTTATTGGAATCTATGTTGAAAAATGATGTTAGTGTGAAAAAAACACAAATTAAGTTCATATTTTCTGAGATATTCGGAGAAAACAATGTACGCGATCACATTTCGAGTTTTATTCTTCACAGAAAGAAAATTATTGTCTTTAAGGAAATGGAGGACATATTTAACATTTATTTAAGATTATACTAATCGAAATTCTGACTTTCAGTTTTGCTTGTATTTTTCAGAAGATTAATTGATATTAGAAATGTAATCGTGACTGCATATTTCAGAAAATATGAATTTCAGGACAAGGGTAATTTTCCCACACTAGATTTCATTTTTCAATGTATATTACAATATGGCCATAAGAAAATGAGTTTCAGGGGCCATGAATATTTGAAATTTATTACTTGGCTTCACATGTTGGTACATAAATCAGAAAAAATATATAAGAGTGAGGGAGCATGGTATTTTAGTGAACATTGTGTTCACTTAACGCCGTTGCATGTGGGTAATTGATTTCGTTGAATTAATTCCTCATATGCAGAATAATTTCGTAAGCAGCTTATACAATGATGAACCTGTCGTGCACATTCGCCATCACATTTTTTGTACTGACCACATTGCAAGATTCGCAGACAAGACAGGCAAAATTTGCCAGTGGTCTAGTAGAATTCTTAATTTTTCATGGAATATAGTATTTGTCCAACTTTGGAACCGGCGCATTTTTCGAAGCCATTTATTCGTATATGTATACAATAGCGTGCAAATGATTTCGTGAATCTGCTTACTCTGTTTTTTCAGCATATGTGTTCAAAGTCATTTCCGAGCAGTAATTCAGTTTGGTGAGTTTTGTATGATCATTTAAATCATGGATTTTATTCACATCTTTGTATATCTTGGTACACCAAAAAAAAATGAGGAGAAGTAACTTATATTTCAATTATGAACATAGCTCAACATGATCAACAAAATATTGCTCAAAAGTAACCATTGAATATCCTATTTCTTACTTATGCTTTATAAATGGAGTATAAAATGAGTATACAGTATAGAAAAAATGATGTGCCTGATGAAGGGTCCACGTCAATAAATATATTATTGAACAGTCTGTTGTTTCTCTAACAACAATATGGCCGAAAAAATTTCAAATCTATGGAAATTAGGAACTCCGGTAATTGGAATACTAGAAGGCTTAAATTTCGGGTATATAATAACAAAAACACTGGTTCCTTTAGAAAGAGCCAAATTAAAAGAATTGTACTTCTTGTTCCATGCAAAGTCTAGAACACCAGCTTCTCTGCCATATCCTCAACATCGAACACAGTTTACAAATTTTCCAGCAAATGATTTTTAATTTACCAGAAAACCTAAAAATTTTATCACAACCCCAAAATCAGTCCCTCATACATGAGATATCGCAAAACCGGAATGTCCCCAAACAAATAAATCGACAGACACAAAGGCAAACTTGTCCGCCCGGCAGAATCATCCGAGGCTCTCGAACGATCCCAATTTTTGAAACGCCGCAAAAAGCCAAAAGCGGCGTCCCATTTGCATATAGCTGCCCGAATTTACGACACATAATGTCCGAAATGTGTCATGACCTGATTGTGAGCCAACAAACGCCCGCGAGTGGACTTTCGGAAAAAAAAATCGTGATAATATTTCAGGACTGTATAAGTTCTTTCGTTTTCAGTTCCGTGTGGAAAACGGACAGAAAGGAGCGATATACGAGGCCATTCGTTCTTCTACTGGAAGGTCTGTCCGAAGCATCCATTGTGGATTCCGAGAGAACGACAAAAGGTTGAGAAGTAGGGGCTCTGGAAGGTAAACTTTGAGCGACTGGACTGTTTCTCTGCTTCATAAGAAATTGGTAGGTGTAATGAATTGAAAATCCCATTAAAAACATCACTAGTTTCGGTCCTACTCTTATGAATATCTCATTGTGAGGAGACAATGATGAGTAGCTCTTCACGCTTAGCGTCTCTAATAGCAGATCGAATTCAGCTATAACCTTAGACCACATCTACCTAGATATAAATGGCTTGAAATGCTGACGTGAAGTCAACAGATTTTAAAGACATGTTCAAATTAGTCGCTGAAGACGGCCACTCAGTCACTCATTGACCACGTCAAACGCAGCTACACTTCGTGATGGAAAGATTTTGAGGTCTTTTTCTCATGTATTGAAAAAATGGAACAATTTTCAATTTCCGCTTATTTATATATTTTCACTACAGCTGTTCCGTCATACCATAACTTCTTCAGGTGATTGTATATAACTTCTACTCGTCCAAATGCAAGGGATGTGCTTTAATTTTGAGGTCTGCGAGAATTCGAAGGCGTTGTGAGTTCAGCAATTGTTGGGGAATTCCTTGGTATCAACCGAACATTGAGTGAAGGTGATCAGTTCGAGTATGTCTGGTTATTCAATAAAATCTCAAATATATAAAGCCATTTTCAGAAGAAGATGCTTTAATAGCAGTAAAAGTAATCGAGAGAATATTTCCAGATATTTATTCGAATTGGTCTATAAAAAACTCATAACTCAATATCATCATTTTTAATCGTTTGTTTCATTTGTTTTCATTATTTTATTAATCAAGCCATAATTTTCCAAAAATTCAATCCTGTACTATATCTGATCTCCCAATGAGAAGAGTATTTTT
The DNA here is from genome assembly GCA_958510865.1 of Myrrha octodecimguttata. Taxonomy (NCBI): domain Eukaryota; kingdom Metazoa; phylum Arthropoda; class Insecta; order Coleoptera; family Coccinellidae; genus Myrrha; species Myrrha octodecimguttata. The sequence continues at coordinate 41,259,321 of OY294057.1, forward strand.
CCATAGTTTATGAGTCTTCAATATTCTCTTGGAACGTCCAAAAACATACCATTTGCAAACGTCATTTTTGGACTAGTGTTTCCAGAATGCTTTCCTCCCGTTGAAAACTTGTTTTATTTTTTATTCATGTTATTGCTTTGCATGTTGATAGGCTAGTCGCAGATTTCAGAAAACTGAGAATTCCATTTTAATGTGCTCACTTAAAATCAAATATATCTCACAATAACTAAAGAAACCAAAAATGCACTTCCCTGAGAAGAAACCAATAAGAAGATATAGATTACGATGCGACCTGAAGTTGTAACATTTTTTAGGTTTTTCTTGGTTTTCACTCCCAATATCTGAAACAGAACTATTTAAACTTAAATAAAATTGTTTTTTCGTGAAAACGCCCTTGCGGATTGCAGGATTAAACTATTTGTCAAGGGCAGTTTCTTGGAAAATAGATTGCCGAATGAACAATACAAACGATAAACATAACGAACTGTGACTTCTCAGAGTAGAAATTTGACTCTCCCATCAAAGGAGAAAATTTTAAGAATTATTTTCTTTCGATTTTTCGTTTTGAGTTGAGACTTTTGTCAAATTGACGTTTTTGAGAGGTTCATTTGGTTTGGAAGTTAAAAATTCGAGCTTTTTCTTGAGTAAGTTCAGCCAAATAGGATCTATTTCTAAATTGAAAAACTTTCGAACCAAATGAATCTGTGTTGCTGGGTTTTCTCAAAAATATCAATCTGACAAAACTCAGAACGAAAAATCGAAGGAAAATGATTCTTAAAATTTTCTCCTTTGTCCGATGAAAGAGTTAGATTTGTACTCTGAAACGTCACAGTTCGCTTTGTTTAGCGTTTGTATTGTTTCTGTATTGATCATAAGGCAATCTGTTTTCTAAGAAAGTGCCCTTAAAAAAGTTTAACTCTGCAATCTGCGGAGGCGTTCTGTTCCAGATATTGAGAGTGAAAAACAACAAAAACATGAAAAATGATTCGAAATCTTCCCAAAATAAGCTTCAATCGAGAACTGTAGTTGATTCCGCTATATGTTCAATATCGAAACCAAATATTGCAGTGTCAAAATCGCAATATATTTCTTGAAGGGATATTGGCGGTAATTTCGAGAAATATTTATGTTTATTTTGCGATAGCATTCATTAGAATTCAGTCGGTTTTGTTCTAGATGAATTCGTTTAATTAGTAAAAATATTATGGAAGTCAGTCATATTGTTTCCACAATATTCATGAACATACAAACGTAAAACGCGAAAGCTTCTCCTCGAATGGATTTCGTTCCAGGGATACAAGAACCACCCAAAGTATAATCTTAAAAGTAAGGAAAATACTTCGTCAGTATAATATTTCGGGCCGAAAATTCATCTGTTCCATATGCTACTAAATTTTCCCGAATAAAAATTCCTAGTGAGAAAGGCAAAGGAAGGTTCACACGTCATAAAACCCATTCTTCGGAGCGGTTTTCCATAGGGTGCAAAAGATGTAAATCGATCTGATAACTCAAGAAACCGAAGGAGGTGTTGAGGAGTAGCCGATAGCTCGAAAACTTCGTATTTATATGTAAATTGGAAATCAATCGCATGGCCGATATTCACTATGTATTTTTCCGAACGATTGGATGATAGTACGTCCCCTCTTTGATATTCTTTCATGAATTATAATTTTCTCAGAAAATAGAGAAGTCGATTTTTTCATTTTTGATGTTCAGCCATGTCTAGTAATTTATGTGGAAGAAAAGTGCAAGCAGAATTTGGAAAACTCAGGGAATGGAAAGGAAAGGAAAAGTCACAGCAATATCCTGAATTGAAATCCTTCTCCATTCATTTTTTTCAATGAATGCCATCTTTTTTGTTGACGACCCTTGTTTTTTCACAGTATGATACAGGATATAGCTCTGAACTAGCTGAAGTGTAAGCATCTGACATATTTGTTTCTTACTACAAAGTTCGAACTGATTCTGGGATGTCGAACAATGTGTCCCAACAGATGTTTTACTGCTAACAAGAAGATACCAGAACTGATAATTGCAGACTCATTCGATAAGTTGATATTTCTAGTCCTTTCTTCTATGCAGCTTCAAATATGTAGAAAACCCGAAACGCAAAAACAGATCAATTTCGAAAGAAGAGCCTGCTTTGGTTTCTGCAAGGATATGTCGTAGGTGGGAGTCAGTATGTATCAGTCGACGGCTGGAAGTTTTTCAGTTCGTCGGGAGTTTCACAGTGTTCCCATTTTGGTCCACTCCTCTTCCCCATTTTGAGGTTTTACTGGAAGATGGTTTGGCTAATGCATGTTCTTGTTTTTTGAAGACCAAGTAATAATCTGCATTAATTTTTTTCGGGAATTGTGTTGATGTCCACTGTGATTTGGTTGGGTTGGCCTCCTATTGTAAGGGTAATTTTTGTTCCTTCATCTTGATGAATGTTGAGAAATTTCTTTCACAGGAAACATCAGGAAGTTAACCTTCCATTATACGACTGACAACTGTTGGAGGAAATAAATATTGTAAGACCTCAGGATAACGCTGGATGTTAAACTGCTCATAGATGTCCATGTGAACACCATCATTATAATCCTCTTTCGAGATGCAAGGTTTTGTACTCAGGCAAACAACTTAATTACGAATAACACCAAATTTGATATGCAACCTCTAACGCAAGTTTCTGTAGTCGATTGAATTTCGCAACTTCTATACTGTACCTGAGGTACTTTTGCTATACTAGACGCCTAAAGAATTTATTTTCTTTCTGACATACATCAAGATAATTCTGTTCGAATGCTACTATGAAAGTAGCATACGTATTCAAGTCCATTAAAGTGATTTGTCCTAGATGTTTTAAAACTTGATGGGCATATTTCCATCTCCTGGCATTCCTGGAGAGGATTTTTTAGGAGTGCCAGCTCTGAACTATCTACTGACTGAATTGCTGCCCACTTGCAGTCTTGTCCATACGTAAGTTGGTTGTTTTTCGTCCCTGACAACTGTGAGAAAGCATGAGGCTATTGGCAATGTCAATTTTCATGGGTTTTTCCCATGAAAAGCATCCATAGCATTCAAAATAATTGTATTTTTTTCTGTTTCGATCTTTGTTCCTTTTTCATTCAACGATTTCTCTGGTTGCTTATTAGCTCATGGCAACATTGAGTTTTTCCTGTACGTGAACGAAAGCTGCTTCTGTGTCCCAGCCATGGTTCTGTTTCTTCGTGTTGAAGAATAGATAATGAGTTCAAATGAGATGAACCTCATATTGAAGTCATAATTATAAGATGGTACCACTTCTTTCGGTATCATCAATATTCATCTTATTCTGCATTGCTGATTTTTCAACATTCGATGGCTTGCATGCAGATGATACTTCAACGCATAGTGGAATTGATTGACTGGAGCTCTTATAAAATTTGTTCCTACTAAGTATTCGAATTATTTATTCAAATTAAGACTACAACGCCAACAGCCCAATTAAAGTATCGCTAGTACTTTTTCTATTATCAGGTATTATAACAACGTGATGACTGTGCTGGGAAGTATTCGGATAATTCGGTAAACACATTAAGAAGAATGTAAAAGAACCGTATAATAAAATAAAAGCCAACTCGATCTACTATAGCAGATGAGAGTTGACGGAAATAATCGCATTCTCCTCCTCTGATCCACGACATCCTCTTCTACTTATTTGAGTTGTTTACTAAAGTCGGCAGTTCGCTAGATGAAAGGTATACTTTATTGTTATTTTTATGTTAGTTGAGCGGTTCGCACATTATTGTGGTCCCTCTGTTTGGAAGGCTTTTTTTATTGCACCATCGTCTTTATTTGCACTCCTGAAGAGGCCGTAAACATTGCCGAAGAGGACAAGGAAGAAGATAGAGATAGTGAACGCTTTTAAAAAAGGGAGAGGTTATGGGTTTTTTTTATAACCCTTCGAGTCGGGGACGGAAATTTAGAATCATTCAGATAATTCGAAAGCGGGTGGTCTTTAATTGCTATGATTAAAGGTCATGATTGATTGAGATTATGGTGAACCTGCCACAGACAGCTTTATATTTGAATATGACAACTTTTACGAATATGATGAAAGATGAAGTCACATCAAGTTGACTCATGTCATAATGTCATGGATGCATTCAATACTGAAGTGTTATCTTCGAATACGAACTGAAATTGGTGTTGTGTCCCGTATCCCGGACCCATCATTTTATGATATATTGTCCTTTCTTGATTTTTCAACGTCGCAGTCTGAATTCTTTGGTTTCCAGCAATATGCCCGAAATTCAATATTTTTTGGTTTAAATCAATTAACACCGGCTCTAAGAGCATCTTATCTCAAGCCAACAAAAAGTAATATTTTGCATGACAGAAAACACGCAGATGAAATTCAAGCTCTTAGTATTCCAGGAATCGTAGCTTTATGGGTGGTACTCAAAGAATCCAGACATCACATATGACATTTTATAGAATTTATCGTCCCAGACCATTAGGGAAATTTCCTTCACACTTTTATGCTCTCTCTTTCGCACCAGCCAATCCGAGGTGTTTTTTCGGATCTTAGAAGGGCGTCGCTTAATTCAAAAAGCCAATCGAAATTTATATTCTCCCTCTAAAATGTGAAGAAGGGAATTTTCTTAATTTGGGTTTTAGTTAGTTTTAAACACTCTTCATTTGACCGTTGTACAGTACACAACAATTCGCCTTCGAATTTACAAACAAGATTATACGTTAATTCTTGTGTTGTAAAAATTCGTAACTTCTCATTTGAAAGTCGCTTCGACCTTGCTATCGAATAAGATATAGAAGGAAGATTCTAGTGTATAACTTGTATACCATTTCGGTCTTGTTATCTAATACAGATACAAGCAAATACATTTTTGTTACGTGTTAAAAGTGCGTTTTTAATACACCTCAACACCAGTTTCGGCTCATCAGTGCAACGATATTGAACAACTGGTCAATAAGTTCTTCAATTATCTGCTTGTTTTAGAAGCATCAACATTTTCTGATAAAGATCAGAAAATATTCTTCGGTCGTATCTTTATCTGGACAACGACAGAATTAATCAATTACGATTAATTCAACCAAGCGGGGTCTCTACTATTGAAACCCCCCAATACACCTGAATAAACCAATTCAGGTCAAACAATTGGTCCTATCGACCCGGATATCGCTCAGGTCAAAACATTGGTCCTAGCGAACCGAATATCATTCACGGAAACTTTGGTCCCATCGAATATAATATCCAAGAAGCAATTGATCTCATCGAACCACGGATATTATTCACATACAATCATACAGTCCATCCTTCGAAGATCCTTGTCAACCCAGGTTCAACGGATCCCAAACCAACCCTTGGAGTGAAAGTTCGCTGATGAGTTTTTGTGCCGCGATATAGAAAAGTTCGCGAATTGTGTTAAGTGCGAAATAATTGTGTTTCTGCATATTGTGAGGAATTGTCCAGCTTGTAAGTTGTAAGTCATTGACCCACCAAGTTATTTCCCTTTGTTCGAATTCCTCATTCTTGTATTCTTTATGTTGATCAATTGATTATTTGAATTGCTTTATCGAAAAAATGTCGTCAAACGAAATAAAAATATTGAAAATCAAACGCGAAAATGCCAGGACTAAACTCAAACAATTCGAAAAATTCCTGAACCAGTTCGATGCAACTAAGCACTATCCTCTCTTAGAAAAATATCTTAATGAAGTAGATGCCGCGCGCACTACCTCCGAAGAAATTCATTTAGAATTACAATTAATCTCAGATGAAACCGAATTAGACGAAATAGAAATTTATCAAAATAAATTTGAGGAAAAGTGGATAGAATTATATACGATAGCTATCAATCTGTTGAACCAACGCACTTCACTCAGTGCTCAATTTGATTCAAATTCATGCTCACAGAAATTAATCTGGCAAACCAAGAATATGCCTTGCATTAATAGCATGAATTCTAAATTCTCTGATGCAATTATTGAAGCATCAAATGAAACGCAGCTATCTGAAGAAACTCGGTGCGAAGATAATTTCGATAACCGAAATGAGCCTAATGACAGCCTTGTTGGTCGGCCACACTTGGGAGGCAATAAATCAAACTTCGAAGTGTGCGACCCTTTCGAAAGGAATCCGAATTTGTGTTCGGAACCTTTCAATTTCAAAGACCTCTCGAGTTTTGAAGAAACCGATGTTCATCAACAATTTTATTGCCCAGCTGCAATACAAGTAGATACTTTCGCTACCTCCTCGGTAATCTCCTTGAACGAGTCCCTAATAGCAGCTCAAAATATTCAAAATGAGTCGACCTCTCTCATCCCTCGTTTTCGTTCACCTTTGGGTAATTTCACCGCATACATAGATCGAATGTCCGGTCGAAATCGTACAATTTGGAAACGTGCAAGAAAGGCTTCTTTAAATATCTATTTTTCGTTTAAATATCGCGACTCGTTTCATTGTTCCGCCGGCAAATACAGAGGGTGTCTCGAAAAGTGTAAGGCACTTCTTCATCTCAATGAAAAACGGAACGATCATAAAACTCATGCACATGTTATCAACAGTGCTGTACTGAAATTCTCGGAGCCTGACCAATTATATTTATATATTTTAGTCATAGGTGTACATGAGTATGTTAATTCGAATTATAAGTTTATTTATCTGGTGATGATGGAAAAGGTCATAAATTATGCGGAATATGTAGAATCCCTTATTTTGGCACTTATTGTTAAAACATACCATCATATCCGCGCACCTCCTGGACATGTATGTCATCAAATATTTTCGATTAGTAATAGCCGTACGAAGTATTATGCAGTTCCGGGCTCAATCAAAAATACATATTTCGCTTTTGTCATTCATGCTAGCCCGATCGATGTATCAGGAAACAAGGAGGGTTATTCTAAATCTGTTGTGTCTACCATGAAACATATTGTCTTGTCACTTTTGGAATCAGTCTATTATACTGTATATTACTGCTTGATGGCCTATGAAAACTATGTACCTTTACCAGGCATTCTAAGCGTTTTATCACTTTCGTTTAATATAAAACTTGAAAATAGCTCCACATATGATTATAATGTGGAGTTTAACGTTACGAACATTGTTTGCGTTCATCGAAAAGCTGTTACTAGCATTATTAACCATATAGAACAGATTTTTAACTTCTCGCTCATATCATTCATGGCATCGGACGTAAATGAAGTAATTCCTTACACCTCTCATTTTCCTCATTGGTGGTACTATGGCAAGCGATCTCTTATAGGAAAAAAAGCTGTGTTTTTTCGATCGTATTACTTCAACACCTATTTCTTGTTTGGAATTTTGCACCTTGTTAAGGTTGTTCTTGCTAGTAGCTTGTTGACTCAATCATATTAGTTAATTCAGTTTACCTAGCAATATTTTGAAATGTAGTTCTACCAATTCGATTGTTTGCATGCTATGTATTCCAGATTTTTTTTATGATTGATGAGTCTATAAACATATTATTTATTGGTTGCAGTTCATGCATATATATTCGATTCAGGTTTCATGATTGATGTATTTGTGAATATTACATTAATTCGTATCATATGCTATATTTGATCCAAATTTTTAATTTTTTCGTTTGTGAATATTATGTACTATTCACTTGTTGGAAGACATCATTCTAATTATAGTATTAGATCTATATTTTTAATTCTTTTGTTTGTGAATATTATGTTAACTATTCATTCGTTGGAAGACATCATCTAATTATAGTAACTGATCTATATTTTTAATTTTCTCGTTTGTGAATATTATGTACTATTAATTCATCCGTTAGAAGATATCATTCTAATCATAGTAATTGATCTAAATTTTCAATTCTTTCGTTTGTAAATATTCTGTTAACTATTCATTTGTTCGAAGATATCAATCCAATTATATTGAACCTGATGGTTCAAGGCGCGGGAGTATGTTGTGTCCCGTATCCCGGACCCATCATTTTATGATATATTGTCCTTTCTTGATTTTTCAACGTCGCAGTCTGAATTCTTTGGTTTCCAGCAATATGCCCGAAATTCAATATTTTTTGGTTTAAATCAATTAACACCGGCTCTAAGAGCATCTTATCTCAAGCCAACAAAAAGTAATATTTTGCATGACAGAAAACACGCAGATGAAATTCAAGCTCTTAGTATTCCAGGAATCGTAGCTTTATGGGTGGTACTCAAAGAATCCAGACATCACATATGACATTTTATAGAATTTATCGTCCCAGACCATTAGGGAAATTTCCTTCACACTTTTATGCTCTCTCTTTCGCACCAGCCAATCCGAGGTGTTTTTTCGGATCTTAGAAGGGCGTCGCTTAATTCAAAAAGCCAATCGAAATTTATATTCTCCCTCTAAAATGTGAAGAAGGGAATTTTCTTAATTTGGGTTTTAGTTAGTTTTAAACACTCTTCATTTGACCGTTGTACAGTAAACAACAATTCGCTTTCGAATTTACAAACAAGATTATACGTTAATTCTTGTGTTCTAAAAATCGTAACTTCTCATTTGAAAGTCGCTTCGACCTTGCTATCGAATAAGATATAGAAGGAAGATTCTAGTGTATAACTTGTATACCATTTCGGTCTTGTTATCTAATACAGATACAAGAAAATACATTTGTGTTGAGTGAAAAGTGCGTTTTTTAATACACCTCAACATCAGTTTCGGCTCATCAGTGCAACGATATTGACCAGTTCTCCAATTATCTGCTTGTTTTAGAAGCATCAACATTTTCTGATAAAGATCAGAAAATATTCGTCGGTCGTGTCTTCATTTTAATAAAAACAGAATTAATCAGTACGATTAATTCATCCACACGGAGTCTCTAGTATTGAAACTCCAAAACACCTGAATAAACCAATTCAGGTCAAAACAATTGGGTACAAATGTGTACCAGGCCTAAGGTTCCCACAACTCTGGTGATGTTTCGAGATTTCTTTCAGATGGACCTATTCCTACAAGCTGGTTCAATTTTTTTCTCTCCGATATTCTTATTTTAGCGACGAAGCAATCTGTTCAAAGATGTTGAAATAAACATACTCGACTATTGAGGCCTCATGATTACACTTTTTTGTACAATGGACCTAATTCCACCTACGCGAGGAAAAACCCTAAAATGTTCCGACTTGGAAGACAATACGACCTACAGTGGTTCGGATCCTGAATAATGTTCAATGACTTTGGTTTACTTATACTTTTCAAGCAGTTATTCTGAAGAATGGGATTTTCAATTTTTTCCTAGTATCTACAATTGACGAATTTTGAACTGAAGATGATGTAAAACGATCATGTTCGACTGCATGATGAAAACTTCGAATTCGATTCTGTCCATTCTGCCAGCTTGTACTTCTGAAGTCGAAGACTTGGAGTCTTGAAATTTTCAGAATAAGATTGGAGCCTCAATTTCTCGTTGGAGTTTGTTAATGAGAAAATTCCTCTGATGGATAGCCAGGAATGAAATTTTGTGTTCCCAATCCCTCTGAAAACACCATTCAAATTTAATTTTCAATGAAATTTCTAACAAACATTCAAGTCACTATTTTTTGACTAATTATCGAACTTCAATTCAATTGGACACGTATTTTGTTACCCCCATTTTCATCCGGCAAGTAGATGGGTAAATAATGACCACTCTGAATCCTATACTGATTAAAATCATAAAGTTTTGATCTATTCATCTATTTTCCAGAATTATAAATCATCCTGTTAATTACCACCGACATTCCGTTCTATCAAGTATTTCGATTTGTTTCGTCGTGGAAAGTTTCATTTGCAAATTATTCAAGAATTTATAAATGTTAATGTTAAAAATACCATTCAAATTGAAACACTCCTTCAGAATCCCTCTAAAATTCTATTTCCTTCTATTTCATTACAGTTCATTCGAAATGTGACATGACTTCGAAATCATAATATGCATAAGCGTGAAAATCTTGAAGATGCGCAAGTAAGCTTGAGCCTTGTTGGGAATATCACGTTTCGTCCTGGCTCACTCTGGGGTCAATCGTCAGGGCATGCGCTAAAGTAAGTCTTTCAATTGGGTAGAATTCTCGACTTCGTGGGATATTAATACAATAGGAATGGAGTAGAGAGCATATGACTTAGGTATTCGCTACAAAAGATTCGTGATATCAGTTCTCAACTACCTCCACATCTCAATTAATTTTCAATTGAATTATGTGACTGAATTGATGTTTCGTCAGACGACTGAGAAAATTTCAATAATTGTTGAGTAATCTGAACCCATATACATTTCCAATATGGGATTTTATATCAATTACTTTCGAAACAAAATGCGACATTTTCAGTGTTGGTCATTAGATTATCCAGTTCGAAACAAAACCGTAAAAAATCTACAAAATGGGGGAAAAAATCATTTATACTCAACCGCAATTTTTTCGAAGGATACAATAGTATACAAATTCGATCACAATCAATGAACTACTCCGAAAGCCAGACGATGAAAAACAATTTTAAAGCGAATTCGAAATATTAACCGCTCCGACAAAACACATGTACGTTTGCATGTTGTTAATAACCGAAAGTTGTTAATTCTCAAATTGTGAGCCATTTAGCGAGACTCTCTGTATTCGTGCAGATAACAAATTATGTTTCACATCCCGAATATCCCCACCGTGTATAACTTTTAGCTGAGTTAACTTTATTTTCGGAATTAATTTGAATAGATAATTCGCCACACATAATTCCGCGCTGGCGACTCCCCACTTTCAGCATTTTCGGATTCAATGCCACGTGCTGTGAGCAGGGATTTTACAGTCTTATGGGGAATTTCGTTGGATGAAAAACTCAGCAGATATTGAACAAAAGTTTCGTTTCCCCGAAAATGTTTCAATTACCTTTTCCTCATTTCGTCTGTATAGTTTATGTAATTAAGTCCTTTTTTACAAGAACTCCCTTTCCACCAGCGAATTGCTAAAACTATGGAAAATGGAAGTTAAATATGTTTTTATAATTGGAACAAATGCCTAGGCATTTTCATGCTTCCTCATGGTGTTACAACCTGCAGCTTGATGATGATCTTACAGTTGAAATAATTTCGTTTTTCTATATCATACAACACAAAAAATCGAATGGCATAAAACGATAAAAAATATTTTTCTCATGGAACCAAGGATGAAACAAAAAGTGAACGTCATTCGAATTTGTGGAAATCAAATAAGGCTTCCCCTCATTCCATAGAAGCGAAAGTTTGATGTTTTCAGGAAGGTCCGAAATCCATTGAAATCTGATATGTAATGAAATGTCAGAGACTGTTTTCAAAATGGCCTGAGAATCATATAACCTATTATAAAATTGTGACTATAATAAGGAAATATTCGTAGGAGTATCATATGAATGGTGGAACAACTATTTCAGATTGACAACTCATGTGTACATACAATAATTATTGTTTTTTCTTCAATATGAGTATAGAAAAACATTTCATCTGAATTGTTTCACTACTTCTGATTTCATCTCAATCCAATTCTCCATATTGAAACAGAAGTCCTTCGATGAGATTATCGGTTTCATTTGAATCGATAATTGCTGTATTTTTTGAGATATGGAAAATCCACACCCAAAAATACCAATGTTTTTTTTCCCTGAAGAAAACATTTCGCGTGAATTGTACAAGTAGAATATCAAATAATTATTCCTTTCCGAGAATTTTTCAATTCTTGAACTATTTTAGCCGTTACTATTTTGAAGTTTGGCATAACTGAAATGGAATGTTGTATTACTATATTTTACTAAAACACTTATCAGATAAATCCTCCATTGTAAAACTAGATATAGTCATGACAGTATTAGATTTGCCAATGATGTTAGTCCCTAGAATGGTGGACGTACTATACCTCGATTTCTCTAGGGCTTTCGATCGGGTCCCGCACAGAAGACTTCTCTCAGAGTTGGATCATTTGGGTATCAGAGGAAAGCTTCTGAATTGGATTTCGGCGTTTCTATCAGGTAGAATTTTTCGCGTAAGAGTGGGTGATGCTCTCTCTTCTTCAGATAAGTCAGTGACCTCGGGCGTGCCTCAGGGGTCGGTGTTGGGGCCGTTATTTTCTTGTTATACACTTCAGACTTGCCACGTATTTTGAAATCGACTTCCTTGCTTTTTGCTGATGACACTAAGCTATATAATAATCCTCTTTCCAACCATACAACCCTTCAGGATGATTTAAACGCCTTGAATGAGTGGTGTTCCACTTGGCTGCTACCCTTAAACATCGATAAATGCTCCGTTCTCCATATTGGAAGGGGCAACCCTCACCTAGATTATAAGATAGATGGTATAACTCTGTCATCCGTTTCCCATCATTGTGATCTTGGCGTAACTGTCACAGGGGACCTATCTTGGTCCAAACATATATCGAGTATAACCAACAGAGATAAAGCAAATGGCTTTTCGCATATATAAGTCTTTCCAAGGCTGCGACACGAGGACATTCAGTTTGCTTTACAGGTACTATGTGCGTCCGATCCTGGAGTACGCGGGACCTGTATGGTAGCCCTCGTCTCGAGCTGACGAGGTTCTTCTGGAGTCAGTTCAGAGATGGGTTACTCGCCTTGCGTATGGTTTCATCCGTCCTTCGTATGAGGAGAGATTCAAAATCTTTACCTTCCTTTGAGAAGAGAAGAACAAGAGGGGACATGATATTTACATTCCACGCCCTTCATGACCATTTTGGCAAAGATATACGACATCTCTACTCCTTATATGTGAATAATCTCAGAGGCCATGCATTAAAACTCCGAAGAGAGGATTTCCGAACAAACCAGATGCAGCAATTCATAACAAATAGAACTTTTCATATTTGTAACAGTCTGCCTGGAAACCTGGTCAATGTTTCTTCCACTAACGCCTTCAAGAATGGTTACGACTCCTGGCTTACTCGACGGTGATAGAACGACACGTCTCCACATTTTACTTCATATTTTTTTTTCCTTATCTTTTTCATAGCTGAAGCACATATTTCGTTTGAATGTTATTTTAGTTTGAGTTTATAGGTTTTATACCTCTTCTCTTATTGTAATTATAATAATAATAATAATAATAAAGATCAGGTTTCCAGAACTGGAAACTTCATGAAACCATGTCGACTTATCTCAATTGCATTTTCAAATGATAAACAGTAGAACATAAAAAATTTCTATAATATAACACAATGAAAACTCAGGGTGAAGTCATTATGAACGTAAAAACATAATCTTTAATTGTCACGTACAAAATCAAAAAAATTACAACTGGTGAAACTGAGTTACGCAACTCAGTAATAATTAGATTGCTGAAAAACACGCTGGGCTATTGGCGCAGACCTTCTCTTTCACGTGGCCCCAAAGGAATAAATCGCAAGGTGTTGAATCACAAGATCTCGGTGGCCAATTGTGATCACCTCTTCGAGAGCTAACACGGTCCGGAAACTTTTCCCGCAACAGATCAATGGTTTCGCTGCTTGTGTGGCACGTATCGCCGTCTTGTTGTCTAGATCAATACCATCCAATTCCGGCCATAAAAAAATAATTAATCATCCCTCGATAGCGCAATCCATTCACAGTAACTGTTGCTCTAGTCTCATTTTCGAAAAAGTAAAGTCCAAATTACTCCGCCGGACCATAAACCACACTCAACAGTTCCACGTTGAGGATAGAGAGGCTTTTCAACAATAACTCTCGGGTTTTCCGAGCCCCAGATGCGACAATTTTGCTTGTTGACGAAGCCACAGAGATGGAAACGGGCCTCATCACTCAAGATGATTTTTCGATGGAATTCCGGATTATTTTCATGCATTTCAACGACCCAATCAGCAAAGAGACGAAGTTGTTGATGACCGGCCGGCTTGAGTTCTTGTGCTAACTGAACTTCATTAGCCTTAAGACCCAAATCTTTATGCAAAATACGGTGTAATGACGTTTGTGGAATGCCCAATTCCAAAGAACGACGAGGAATGGACACCTGGGTTTTCTTCAACACTTTCGGCTACAGCAGCAATATTCGCGGCTGTTCTTGAGCGACGTGCACGAGTTTTATTCTTCACATCATTAACTTGTCCCAACAGCTAGAATTTTTCCACCAATTTCTTTATTGCGGTCCGACACGGTGCTTCACGACGACCCAAAAATGTTCGAGTTCTACGAACCGTCTCTGCCTAATTTTCACCATTTTTATAGTAAATTTTAATAATTTCAATGCGTTGTTGAAGCGTGTATCGTTCCATTTTTATTAATGGCGTAGTTTCTACTTGTCAAATGTCGGTAAATGACAGCTTCAAAAGTGACATCTACCGAAATAGCTATGCAAAATAACACCTCCTACTGGAAAACCCTTCAGTTATGAATACAAAAGAGACAATTTGCCAAAAGTAACTCAAGTTCTCAAACAGAACAATTAGCCCAAACATTACATTAGAATCATTTCAGGAGAAATATCATTAAAAAGAATGCACAAAACATTACACCGTAACATAGGGAACAAGAGAACAACAAATTACAACACCTAAAAATATTTAAAACTGGTATTTGCCCCTATTTTATTTTATAAGATATACAGAATATTTCATGAATATAACTGTACAGCTGCATTCTTTAATACAGTGGACAAAAGAATTAAATCATACACACGATTAAAAGAAAAAACTTCGATGTTAAAGCCGTCAGAATTACTCTACAAAATAGATTGTATAAATTGTCAGAAATGTTACTTAGGACAAACCAAACAACTAATATAGGAAAGAATAAAACAATATATAAATGATAGAAAAAACTTGAACAACACACATAACACTACTCTCACTACGTATGTGCACATTGATGGGCATATATTTAAGTTCGAAGATGTTGAAATTTTAGTTCGAGAACCTTATTACAGCAGGACATAAATAAACGAGATGGGGCATAGAAGATCAAATACACAGTGAATTTCAGAGAAGACGTACAATATCTAAGTTTGGTTTATAATATCTCTATTCTGAATTGAAATTGAAAAGAAATATTTTGAGTTGCAAAGCCATTAGTTGAAATTGATGGAAAAATTATTTTTATTTCGTTCCGTAATAAATACAAAAAATTATATATAAGATTTAACGTTTGGGTAATCGCTTGTAAATTAGATGTGAATATTTTTGGATGCAAGGATATTGATAGGTACCGATTGTTGTTATGGTGCATTTGCTGTGATTTAATAACGATTTTCTGCGGGATACTTCTTGAAAGACAAATCAGAGTTGCTCGACTGTCCATCACAGAGAGAAAATGAATGTTTAATTCGGTGAAACACATTCCGAATCGAATTAAATACGAAGTGAGTGACATATCCCTCCCAATAGCTCATATTGTTATTGTCAGTAGCCATTTTAGCCTTGGAAAAGAACCACGAATGGTTTGAAACGTTGGCAATGTATGTTAATTTTCAATAGTCCTCTCGCATTTAAAACCGTGGATATGCTCATGTCATTTCTAGAACGTAATATTCCAATAAACTGCTCTGCCACGGCCATAAAAATCATAATCGTCCGTCTGTCATTGTATAAAACCGCTCCGACTGCCCGTATCGGAAAAACGGACCGGAAGAGAAAACGCCCAGGGAAAATCGCGGAGCGATTGCGGTCTTCCATGCCATCTATACGAGCGGCCCACGCTCTGCCCGAAATAGCGGAAACGGCCGTATATATTTCCTGTTGCTTTTAATTCGGGTCGTATTAATGTCGTTTCATGACGTTTATGGTTTTTGAAGTTAGAGAGTAATTTTCCGGGTGCAATTCCGATTTGCGAGAGAATTGAGAGGGTTTTATTTCTCGTATTACAAGATATAATTGTCGGCAAAAACGTGGTTTGTATCATAATTGAGAATTTAGTAGGGTGTCAATGAGACGGACAGGTGCTGAAACGGACAGTCCCTGTGGTTTCTACATCATTAAGGATTAATCCCTTCTATAGCGTGTCTTTAACTTGAAATCAATTCAGTGAACCTTTAAGCCTTTGTCCTAGGAAACAGCACGTTATAGTTTCGTCAAAATGTTCGTTATTTTCCAATTTTGGGACGAAAAAGGTCTAAGGGCCTTATTTATAGTTGCTCCTTGAGGCTTTCTTACTGAAGGCCGCCTTGAATTCTAAGCGGCCTTCAGTAAGGAAGCCTCAAGGAGCAACTATAAATACGGCCCTTAAACCAATAGCTTGAACTCTGTGCGAATAAATCAATCTTTAATTCTCCTCTTCTGTCCGTCCACCTTGATCAGAGCTAATCATCCAATCAACCAAAAGAACTACACCGAAAAAGTGGCGTCCAAGGGGAATGATTACAGCAGTTTCTCTGTTCTTACTGATCGTCAGATCATCTTAACTAGGATAATAGCCGGTGCACATATACGGTTTTTTCAGCTCCGATTCCGTTGCGGTGACGGAGAGGTCCGGTGTACACATCCAGTTTTTTCAGCTCCGGCGTCGGACCTACTGTCTGAAGTACACAGCATCAGTAGTAGGATGCAAACATAAATATTGCACCGAAACAGCGCCGGGACTTGAAAAACCGTATGTTTGCACCGGACCTTATAGAAGTTAAGATCGTCTGACGATCAGTAAGAACTATGAAACATCTGTAACCATTCTCCTTGGACGCCGCGTTTTCGGTGTGGATGATTCAGTTGATTAGATGATTAGCTCTGATCAAGTTGGAATTTATGTTGATTATCGAGGGATATTCGTCCTTGTCATTATGTTAGTTAGATTGAATAATCACTGCAGTATAAGTATGTACACGACGCGTCTTCCAGGAGCATCTTGCGAATCCCACCTTCGAGTGCAGAATACTTTGATCGATGTGCATGAAGCTCATCTTCTTGTCGCGTCAGGTCGCTGTATCTGCGATACTGCAGATTACAACCACCGTCACGACTTCGGAAACACTCGGTGTATGTGAATTCTCACAAGACGATAACGTCCAAAATCTAAGAACTATGGAAATTGTCTAATGTACGTGGCGCGCTGTACGTAGTTATACTGCAGCGATCCATCTGAAGGGTGACAAGTATCGAGGGTAAGAGACGATCCTGACGATCAGTAATAACTGTGAAACAGCTCTTTCGATGTAGGTGTTTTGGTTGATTGGATGATTAGCTCTGATCAAGGTGTAATATGTGTTGATTGATCGACAGATATTTGTCCTTGCCATTATGTTCATAATAATAATAATGAAAATTTTAGTTATAATAATAATAATAATAATGAAAATAATAATAATAATAATAATAATAATATAGATAATGATGAAATTTAATAATTAATCATATTAATGAAACCAATAATAATACCAATTCACAAGCATAATTTTAGTCTGGAATACACTCAAAATACAACTAACAATTTGAAATGAATCGATCTACCACTAAAGGCAAGCCTTGAAATTGGTCTTTCATCTCAAAGAAGATCCCAATTCAAAACAACTTTCAGTATGAAAAGAAGAAAAAATATATGAATATGTTAACCAATAGATACTCCAAACACTGGGCAGCGTATAAAATACCGACAAAATTTCAGACCAACAAATCAAAACAATTAAAAACGATAAAATAATTTCCCACATATGATATTGAAAGGGTTAAAATCAAAAACACATATACTTCAATTATAACAGGTGTAATTAACACATAGATGTATTTTTGACCTGGGCTCACTACGCAATCACTTTATCAACCTGGATTTGAGAAGTTGATTAGAATTGATCCTCGTTAGACCCGGCGAAATCGTAGTGAAAAATTTGGGCGCCAAATGAAAAAAGCATCGCTGCAGTGTATTTTCACCTGGTCTAGGTACAACCACAAAGTTAGATTTATTTCTAGTGTCATATACTAGTTCGACTTACAAGTCTCACATCGAAGATCTTTGAATCCAAATATAACTGGTCAGTAGGGGCTTCTTTATTGATGATTTTGAGTATCAACTTTTGAGTTTTTTATGATTTTTTTAGATGAATACTTGAAAAAACACGGAGCCATATGGACCTGATGTGACTTTCCACTATAGCACAATATAAAATTCGCATCTGATCTACGCCTAGGATCTTCGATAATTTCCTGATTTGATGGAAGGTGTTCCTCAGCTTTTTGGTTGACCTAATTATCCCATCTGAGATGACGGTCGAGATAAACACCGAGGTATCCGACACCTGATTCAGAAGATTACGTGCTTTTCGCGACAATGCAGCTCAAGATCCTAACATTTCGGCAAGTAAGGATTTTAAGATGTGAATGGCATGAAGCAGATCTTGTCAAAATTAACTGTCAGCAATATTCTTGAAACCCACTCTTCAATCCTGAAGAAGTCGGTTTGAGGAATTCTCTTCAGTGTGCCCAAGGTTTTAGCTCTACCATTGAGTTTTCAAATACCTAGAGGGGAAACGTAGTTCAAATATTTGTAGCCAGTTTTTGGCGAAGTTCCGTATCCGGTTCATAGATGCCGCAGTTGTGCTTCAGAATAAATATATTTTTACCCTATTGCGCCTAGCGGAGGGTAGATTAACTGTTGGGATTGCTCATAATTTCCACCAGAGGACCAGTTATAACGACCAGGGCCGGCCCTATTCAGGATGTTTTCGAAAATTTTATCTTGTAATTTGTTTGTTTTTCAATGAGAGAGAGATATACCTATACGGGGCCTCGTATCATTGAATTACCATAATGTATTATGTCATGCGATTTTACGTAGTTTCCGAAACATGATTTTTTGAGTGTTTTATGTGTTTTCGTCCGTATAAGATTTGAACATTTTATTTTTCAGCTAATATGTGAATTTCAGGATCCTGATTTGCAGTCAGGAGTTTCGAATTAAAATTTCTCTGTTGAAGCGATTTTCAATGTTTTTCACTTATGGAAAGCAGTACTTTTTGTGGTGATTATAGGCTATATTAAGTTCGGTGATTCATGACATGGAATCAGGAGCTTCAAGTAAAAGTTTCTCTACTGAAGCGATTCTCAGTTTTGCTGATTTATGGATAATAGGACGTCTCAGTGGTGGTTATAGGCTATATTCAGTACGATAGTTCTTGATGTGGAAGTCAGAAGCTTCAAATTGAAATTTCTCTGTTGAACCGATTCTCAATTTTTTTCCTATTGAGTTTTCAAATACCTACTTATGCTGGTTGCTGATTAAAGGCTATATTTAATTCATTATTAATTATTGGTTATTCTGATCAGATGTTCGAAAACCATATTTTATTCGAAAAGGAATGATCGAATATTGAAATCATGAAACAGGTGATGTTCAAAAATATAATTTTTGTAATAACTTCCAGAGAAATGCATTCAAAGGTTTACATTTATCATTAAAGAGTACAAAAAAGGCAAAAACTCAAATAATATTATAATATTGATTCATTGGAAATTTAAAATTCGTCCTATTCAGATACATATGCAATATAATATGTAACGATTGGACTCTATGACTATTTACAAAATTTCAATTGTCTATACCTTTCAGATGAATAATTTGCATTTTTAAAAATAAGCTGTGATAAACAAGTCATGGATGAATTGTCCTCGGAACAATTCACATAATATGAACTGGACTCATTAGAGACCTAGATTTTGCGGAAGAAGGAGGAATTGAATTTTATCCTAATGAGATAGATATATGGAACAATATTGGACCATTGGACGGTTTGTTGATTAATTTAATAAGTAGGAGAGAAACCTTGTGCAGAATAAGATCTCGCATTATGAGTAATCGTGAATTCACGAAAATTTCCGTTAAAACGTAAATGGTTCATGCATAGAAGTATCGAAATGGTGCATATTCCAAGCTATAAAACTAAACTGCGCAAGGAGAGAATAAAACTTTCCTGAATTCAATGAGACACTTCATAATACAATATGACACTGAGATGAATGAAGAATTAAATGAAGCACAAAACGCCCCCATTATATATTTGTTGGAGAATATTTAAACACATTTGCGAAAAATGCCAAATAAAATTTTCTTATTGAAAATTATTATTATATTAATTGATTGACTGATATTGGTCTAACCTATTTTCTTCGTAGTGTGGGAGGTATTGTATAAATACATATATTCTGCCTAAAACTTGGTCCACATTATTTTTAGAATTATCGAAGGAAAAGAAAGAAATTGAATATTTTCAAACAGGCTCAAAAGGAAAGATATTTTAGTCGATTTTGAAAAATAAGAAATTGAATATTTTCAAAGTTCGTTTTATGCGTTTTTGAAAATATTCAATTTCCTTCTTTTACTGGTATTCATATCTGTCGATTTTACTTTAGTTTTTCGTTTAGGTCTCCTATATAATTTAACTCTAACTAATTGTTGCAGTATGTATATTCGATGCTCTTCACAATTCGAATCGAATTTGGTCAACCAATTTTGTATTGATATACATTTTTTCAATTGGTCTAGAATATAATTTTTTATACTCCTTTTTTCCGCTTTGGTTGATAGCACCTTTTCAATAATCAATAATGCGGTTCGTATTATTGAGGTGAAATCAGTTGAGGGGATCTTCAAATGAATTTTTTCGGTTACATTATTATAATTTCTTTCAGAAATATAAACCCCTTTATCTCCAAGTTCTTCGATATTTTCAATGAGAAGTTCTTGTTCGCATTTGTCGCATTTATATTTTTTACTCATATTCCTCATCAAATAACCAGAAAAATAAGCAATAGAGTTATTTTCTAGGTTGTTCTGAGTTTCATCACATTCCTCATTCATTTCAGCCTCGGAAGAATTGGAATTTTCCGATTCAACAGAAGGAGAAATCGTGTTGGTACTGCTACCCACATGTACCTGTTCAATTTTTGAATCGTAAAATTCCTCCTCTTTCCAAAGATGTACATCTTGATCATCTTGGCAGTTGGAGTTTTCTGAATACTTTTCTAAATAGCCAGTAATGATCGACTGCAATCCAAATCTAAAACATCGCGCAGAAGGATTTGGATCATAACCCCTACGCTGTCTAATTTTGGAGAATAAATTCTCAACAGGATCCTGATTGAGGCGACTGGTTATCAAGAAAGGATTGGAATCCTTTTTTTCTTCCCACAGTTGCAGAATACCATTGATAGTCTGAACCAAACCATCAAAACAGTACGGTACATTCTTCTCGACAGTCCAAGACTCAATGAAATCAATTGATTCCATTAATTTTTGGATTGCCGAGGTATTCTTTTCAGACAGCGGACGTCGTAAATAATTGCCATCAAAATTTCCTTGGGAATTCATGCAGTCAAACATGTCATTCATTTTCAAAATGAAGTTAGCAGTGGAACCGGCACTTGAAGAATTAAGCTCACCAGTTGAAATCACTGTCATCATCGTACAATAAAATGACCTACTAAAAACCTGCGTAGCCAATTTTACTTTCATTTTCTGAAAGGCATTAGGATTTATATGGCTTTCTGATATTTTGGGAAGGGTACGCGAGAGAGAATTCGTCGAATCGATTTCGAACGTTTTTTTTATATCCCCCCATGAGACAATCCTCCCATCGACTAGGATATCTCTTTTCATTAATGAATTTCTCACATTCTTTATGAGATGTGGGGGGTCATAAAGCGCGAAAATTTTTTGTCCGTTGAAAAAAAAGTATGGTTTATTCTTCGATACCTCTAGCAATTTATAAAGTGACCTATTGTTCGAACCTTGATCGCAAACCAAAACATTAATTGCAAAACCCAATTTCTCCATTTCCAATAAACATCTCTCCAGGCATATTTTCAGCTGTCTTCCCACTATCGGTCCACATGACAAATAGTAACCTAGTGGTACAGACCAATTATTACATAATCCTCTGGCCATAAAAACAATAGCATGGGAAGCTTCCCTCGCAGACCTTCCTCCTTCTTGGCCAAAATCTTGAAAGCCCTCTAATATGTCCAGTTTTTCATCATATTCTATGAATTTCTTTAAAGACATTTCATCCATGAGTAGGACACATTGCTTCTCTGTCATGGTCATAACCTCTATTTTTGATCTCAGCTTTTTTAAAAATGGGCTGCTAAAACCTGTAGTCAAATTATTCACTTGAATCCAGCTTCTTATTGTTTTAACTGACGGTAAATTCAATTGAATTTTTTTCAATAAAAAATCATAAAGGGCAGGTGATTTATAATACATTGAGAGGCTAATTTTTCTCTCTGAGGTAGACCATGGAGTGTTAGGTTTATGCCTTATCTGCATATACACAAGAGTCTTAACACTTGGAAATAGATCTTTCAGAGAATTTTTCAACTGAACAGCCTCATTCAGACTAGACAATTTATCACTCATTCTGCGGTTTTTTTGTTGTAATGAGCGGCATTTCGAATTTTTTTTTTTGAGAAGATACCTGAGTCTTTTGATCTCCTCATGCAGTTTCTTCAATGCCCTTCTTGATTTCATTTGATTCCTCCTTCTCAATTGAGGACTTTCATCAGGTATTGGTGCATGGGTCATTTTCAGTTCAAGTGGAGACAGTCCTTCATTTGAGCTGGAAGAGGATAATTGGCGATCCAATGTAGTTTCCTTTTTTCTCGCTGAAGGATACGTTCGTACTTGAGCGGAACGGTGTACCTAAAACATTTTTATGGGTGCATTGAGGAATTCAATTGCAATAAAATATTGCGCGGATTTAAAAGGGAGTAAGTATTAGTGATTAAGACTCACCTTTAAATCGTGTTGTTCATCAAAATGTATCGGGATTGCGGTTTTCAACAGTATTTTACGGAAATTTTTGTCAGTGAATGCGCTATCATCGAAATGTTCTTGACATACTTTCCTGTAAGCCAATTTTTTATGATCTAAATCTGAAAATATACCATAAATGATATTACTACAAATATAATCATTTTGTACATCAGATATTACCAAAATTATTAATTTTCAATCAAATAATCACCTAAAAGTTCTGTATTCCCACAGTGTAATATCCACTTTCGACAACGACTCTCGTCTTTGACTGGAAATTTAAAGAATGTTGTTGACTCACTTTGTTCATATGTTTTTGAACATCCGACATAACTGCATCGTACTGTAGACATTTTTCTGAAAGGTATAAAAAATTAGATAGTAAAATCCGGTCATAAGTTTTTTGAAATGGATTAAACTGGGATATTTAGGCTCTTCACTATCCCGAAAATTTCAAGGTGCCTTCAGTTCGAATGTTTACTTCCAGTATTCTGGGCCGACATATTTTTTTGAAATTTTCATAATTTTGATCATTACGAAATTTACGCGTCATCATTTCCTTTTTGAATACCAAATTTCAGATATACCTAGAAATATATAGTTTCAGAAATATTAGAAAAATATTAAAACACTCCAAAAACTAATAACTATTGGGTAGATTTTGTCAATTAACGAACATATCTGAGATATTTTGGTCCCGAACCTGTTCTGAAAGTTACAACTCCCTAGTTATTACGGCATTGAGTTTACGGTCAGCCGGACGGAATTACCCATTATTACCTCGGGTTCTTCATCAATGAGTCCAACCATTGAGTTTTCAAATGTTTCAGTGGTCCAATCCAATCGTTGAAGAACATATTCGATCAAACATCAAAAAATCTAGAAAAGCACTGACGTGAGGTCAGGAGATTTTACGCGCTTGTTCACATTCGAAGCCATTTCCACGTCAAAATTTCAAACAACGAAATTTGACCTATTTTTTTCCATATAACTCCGAAAGTGAAAATCATATCGAATTAAAAATTGAAACATTGTTGTTGAATACTGATTCCAATGTCAGTGCCTCATTTCGTTGAAATCTGATCAATATTTTCCGAGAAAAACAAATTTTTCAAAAAAATTTCAGACATTTTCGAATAATTCTTTTTTTCATTTTGTAACTAGTAGATCAACACAACATTTTGCACTCAGTTGCACGTTGGTACGTATTTTTCAAGTGATTACGAAGTTTCAATCTGAAGAAACAGAAGCAATCATCTGTTCTTCTTGAGATATCGCGGAAATAACGTTAAAATTCCAAATAACAACGAAATCCGCCATACTTATTTCCTTATTTCTCCGAAGCTTAATATCGGATCTTATTGAAATTTGAAATATCATTGTAAAATACTAACTCAAAGGTCTGGGCGAATAAAATATTTTTTTCAATTTTCTATTTACTGGATCCACACAAAATTCTGCACTAAGTTGCGTATTGGTATTTTTGAACTCATCAACAGAGTTTTGATCTAATCAAATCAATACTTCATGAGATGTCGAATAATTTACCGCAAAATTTCAAATAGGCCTAATTCCGAAAATATTTGCCCGATTCCACCCATTAATGTGATTATTTCCTTCGAAAGTTAGAGCACATACGGACGGACGGACAGAATTGAATTTGACCACGGATTCTTGTGTAATTTTCGAATTTGAAGCTGAAAATGGTCTTATACGATTGGGTTGAACACTCAGGGTGTGCCGAAACGATAACGTAAAAATTACAGAAATTCGGGCGAAACAATACCATGAATTTCCCGCTGTTCCGCTAGGAACAAGCACGCAAAAAAGTGGTAGGTAGGTTTCGAATAATTATTATGGTAAAAATCATATTAGTTTCTGCATCGATATTCGAAAGTATTGAGAAATATCTGCTCTAACGGCATAAAATACGAATTTAGGTCTCAATGCTAACAAGGGTCGTAAAAGGGCAATAAAATATCTGAAAAGACCGGAATGAGTCACTAGTTGCAATTCTCATGAAGTTCGGAGTTTACTAAACCTTTTCCTCGAACAACCGGCCTGTTGTTTATTTCGTCTTTCAGAGTCCTTACCTAGCAAATTATATATAGCATTTCAATAATATTTCAAAATCCGATATGCTAGTTACAATTCAAAGCTTTTTATAACTATATTTTAAGCATTGAAACCACTGGCTGCTCTTATCAGTGCGTCACTGTTTCATTAATTATTAATCAACCATATCATCGAGTTTTAAAATATTTGAAAACTCAATAACCATATTGAAGATTCAATTCATGGAAGCTGAGCGATAAAATCGTCATTCATTATCAGTACATAAAGGAAATTGAAGGATACTTTCATCCTGTTACATCTTTCTACATTTCAAGATAAATACTTTTATGAATTTTAGAATATCTATGAAAATATTTCATTTAAACAGCACAATAAAATATTCAATTATATATGTATGACACACAATGATTTATATTTCAAAAGTACGAGGAAAGCACTGAAGTGGAAAGTGGAACTTATCCGCGAACGCTCATCTGATCTTCACGAAATATCGACTGAAGATTTAAAATCGCTTTTATAAATCCAAATACAGAATTTAAATTCGGTTAGATTATAGGTTTTGAAAATAATATGCTGCACACGCTAAAACGTATTATCTCGATACGTCTATACGCAATTGTGAAGTGGATTCATTGAGTTTAAAAATATTTGAAAACTCATTGGTAGAATAAAGGTTTCTAATGCTATGAAAAACAAGTTACCGCGCCACAAATTAACATGAAATGTGAGTCAAATAAAATTTTATTAATTCACTTACTTACCTATTTAAACCTGAATTCTCACTTTAGAAATTAATACACTCTTTTAGAACACCTATTTCACAAAATGGTCAAGTAGGTACTAGAAATGCAGGTAGAATTAAAAGAACAAATCACTTCTTACCTTGTTACCTTTTCGAAAGCATAGAAGATACTTAATTCTTCTTGTTTGAGCATTGAAACTCCATGGTCGCGGTAAACACAAAAAAAACAAAATATATTTAATTTATAAATTTATTTCATTAATTATTTAAACATTCGATTACTTCTTCAACACACGATTTTCCTGAGGGAATGTGCGTACGGTATAATGCGTGAATTATATCTAAAACAATAAAATTTCACTCAAAATAAAAAATGAGATAACCGCAGCTTACTATTCACTCATTGAAACCGTGAAATATGAAGAATGCTATAAAATAAACAATATCATCATTGAGTTTTCAAATTTTTTCAAATATTTTAAAAATCAAAGACAATATCAAAATGAGGAGTATCCATTTCAATCCACCCAAAAACAAGCTGATATCGAAATGTTCAATTCATAAATGAATACGAAAAAAACAGATTTGGTTTAGTCAAATAATTCAGATAATTTTATGACAGTTCTCAAAATAATTGATAATAATAAATCCAATTTTAATCACGAATGATCAAGGCGTTTTTTATGCGCTTATTATAATGATTTCGACTCAATAAAGATTTTATAATTCTAATTTCTCTATCCCTTTCGCATTGTAACGAGGATCCTTCGTGATAAAATTAATTAATCCAGCCCTGTTTCGGATTCCCATCACCAGAAAGAAAGCGATGTCATTACAGGTTTCTGTGAAAGAATAGACAAGAATATAGACCGTATGCATCTGGCAACTTATAGTTCTCCGGGTAGTTGGTAGGCACCGCTACCCTACGGCACGATATTTTGGCTTCACTTGCTTGAACCACGTTTCCCCTCTAGGTATTTGAAAACTCAATGGCTCTACATATAACAGCAATGTCGTCGGCCAATCCCACCACATCTCAGTCCAGCTTTAGTTCGAACGAACCATCAATATACAAGCTGAAAAGTAATGGACCCAATACAGTTCATGGTGAATACTGCAGTACAAGAGTTAGATATTTTTCGTTAATTTACGATTTCATAGGAGTTTTTCGAATTACCGAGGAAAAAATAACAAACCATTGTGCGATATCTTGCAATTTTCAGGTTTCTAGGTACTTTTGGATAAAATTCAATTACTTCAGGAATTCTCTCCTTCACAACCTTTGTCTAACGTAATTTGCCTATTGAGACTATTTTAGGTTTAGCGCATTTGAAAATTGCAATTAGATAGGTACTGTGAATTTTTTCTAGGCAAGGTATTTTAATGAAATTATAACACCATCGAACCTTTACATTCCAATTTTATAATCGAATTCCTAACAACAAAATGCAATACCGCTATGAAATTATTTTCGCTTGGATACACCCCGTGTGTTATTTCTCCAATCAAAAAGCTATTTTAATGCATTTAACTGAACATCAAAAAGTAATCTGCAATCAAATTTTGCACGAAACAGATTCACTTCCACTCAGCCGATGGGATTCGTAGGAAATCCGTCGCCATAAAAGGCGCAAAATTCCAAACAACGGATTTTAATTAACCATGCGGAATAAATTCACGATATAGATATGGAATTTCGAATATATTTTTTGATATTGTGCCGTGCGTTTTTGTAACTGATATTACTACAAGGCGAGGTTTCAGATGGTTCATTGTTGTATAGTACCTATACATTCCGTAATTTACCCATATTTTTTCAGGAATTCAACAATTGTTGGAAAACACTTTTCAATATACACTCAGTACAAGGCCCAGATAGCTTGGAAACATTTTTCATATCGATGAGTTCTTTCCAACAAGGTCAATTCGTATTTAGGTTTGTTTTGTGTATTATGCAACACGGCATGCCTATTTGGCACATCAAAATTAGGAACTTCTTTCTGTTTTCTAGCAAAAAAATTCTTCAAAATAAATCCTCTAATTACGTGTCAATGAACGCAATTCTGAACTCATGATGCCATAAATGCAGTGTTGAAAATTAACGAACACATTCATGAATTGACAAAGTTAGTTAATAATGGAGTTTTAATTTTTTCGTTCCATTGAACCAGTTTTGACAAAATCTCGTAAGGATCTTTCAGCAGGCGTGATGGTGGAATGAATCTAGAGATTGAAATGAAATATTCAAGAATACCATGTCTTTCAGGCCTTCAACAATAATCATGAACACAAGAACACTTCCACAAAAAAGGTCATTACTACAACACATTCATATTTCAAATATCCATATCGTTGATTACCAACTTTCCGCGATTGGCTTTTAAATAGTAATTTTGATGCAGTTTGTGACGACGATACGAACATCGAGTACTAATAATGAAAGCAGTATTCTGCAAGAAAAAAGCTTTAGTTCATTAAAATCTATGATATTATGCTGGGTTTATCCCTGCATTATATCTCTGCTCTGCATAATTTCAAAAAAACTAAACTTCTGTGTAACAGCTTTACATTTAAATACTATAAATGTTGAGGTTATGATTTTTTATATTGAATTTTTTATTAGGCACATAAACAGACCGTTTCCGCGAGTTGGATTTTCAAATAGAGGTGCTGAACAGTACTTGTTGAAGTTTATATAATTCATTATTTGTATCCACTTCTTGACCACTTTTTGACAGTGTTCACTAAAATCAAAATAAACTTCACCAACCAAAGAATACAAACAGCTAATAAAGGTTTTAGTATTCCAATCATCTGTGCACATAAACTACGCACCATTTCGTCTTACTCGTTCGCATTTCATTTCGTGAGAACCGTTTCTGGAAAGTTTTGTCGAAATTAGAAATGTAGTCACAATTTGTTCGCTCTCAACTGAAATATCAACTTTTCAGGTATAATTATCCTCAACAAACCATATAAGTAGAAAAATTCCAGAAAAATTATCAACTTGCTCTTAGATAGAATATGTTACTTCGATTCAAAATCAGCCAGAAGATTGTTGATTGTCGACAAAAACTGAAAATTTCTGAAAGCACGAACCGGAAAGGGGCCAAAACTATTGAAACAAATCTCAGATTCACCGAAAATATTGATTTTGCAGTATGAAACCTTAATGATTCTTTCAGGGTAAAAGAACTAATTCCCTTGAATCTCATATGCAAAATATAACATGCCCTCACTTAAGAAATGCACTCAACACGCCTCCACAAACTTTTATCCTTGTGGTTGACTGGTAGTTGCATACTCCATGGTCCAAAGTCATGTTTGATGATCCAGTTGAAACCTATATAAAAAAGAATTAATTCAATTTCCGCCTAGACTGACGAAGAGCTTGTAGGATATCAAGGTGGAAACAATTATAGAAAGTATTATTCTCAACAAAACATTCTCGTTGAAAAAGAAAATAAATTTATACTTTTCTCTATGATTTTATTATAATTAAAGTACACCCACATTCACGTGCATTGTAATTTCAACTTCAGTCAATTTCACGTTTCCACTACCGTGCAGGATTAGAACGCACCAGTCCGCTGAAATGGCGTTTACAATATTCCAACTCTCAGGATAATCCCCTCAATAAGATATTCGCGCACGGATTTAATCTACCGGCCTTCATCTGGATGTAATTATAAATTTACTCCGAATCAACGCTTCCGGGTAAGATTTTATAATCAGAGCGAAAAAATATCCCGGGGCGCGTTAAACACTGCCTTTCATAATTTCGGGACCTGAAAAACTTTTTTCTCGTAGTCCATTGCGAATTGGGTATAGAAATGAAATAATCTGCTAGAAATTCAATCAAATATTCTCATTTGATATCGATGTAAAATTACTGAAATCATATACCCCGATATTTCAGTTTTGATATTCAAGCTGAGGAGGATCCATATCCTATGAATAAATGATTTTATAGAGAATAACGAAAGGAGAATATGCAAAATCAGAGATACCAACCTCAACAAAATTCATTTTTGCTTTTTATAGGGATGAAATATTCATAAGGAATAAGCAAATCAGGCTATCTACGACCTGACCCCTAACGATACTATCGGCCATTAGTATGACCATAAAAAAATCGATTTAATGACTCGATATTGGTAGAGCAGATTTTGCACTTATCCGTGTGTGCTCTAACCTTCGAAAGAAACGACCTAGAGTTTTCGGATTTTCAGATTAGGTTTCGATCCTGAAAGTCCGTAATGAGCCGAATCGGCCATATGGTTTTCAAGATATAGCCATAAGAAATTTTGATTTTTAATAACTTGACAATATTCATCTGGTCGGAATGAAACTTGGTTGTTGGATGAACAGTATCATTAAGAAGAATTATCCCAAAAAAAAATTCAAAAAGGAGTCACAACAATTCATTTTTACATGCATCATAGTAGCTCAACCTGCATGGGAAGATAAGTAGTATTTCAATATAATCTTGAGCGTGGTATAAATCATTTAAGAGTAAACACCATCTTCGCGACAGGTAACAATGATGAAATGGATTGAGATATTGAGGATTTGATAAATTTGCAAAATGGCGAATGCGCAAATAAGTCATAAACTCTTTTTTGAATAACAATCCTACTTTTTTTGGAATTATTTCGAAAAAAATATCAGGAGTCAAATGCGTACCAAATATGAAATTTTTATTTCATCTGAAAATGAAGAAATCCAATCTATTATCACTGTTCGAATAAGTATCTCCTTCGCCATCTTGCAACTCTAGACAATTCAACTGTTGGGTCTTGGCTCAATTGATCTGTTGAAAAAAGGGGGATGTATCGGCATAAATATTTGATGTGATTCATCTGAAATCAACTTGAATATACTAAATCCTCAAAATGTTCTCCATGAACTATAATTCACAATGTCCCGAACTATCGATAGACTTCGTCTCTTGGATTAACTCAAAATCTGAGCATGTATATCCGATATAACCGTCAATATTATTCATGGAAATACGGAATTCTATTTCAAAAACTTGTCTATGACGTTATACCCCAAATTTGGGACACGCTGTTTAACAAGTCTTAACATCAGAAAGAGCGTTTCACACAATACAAATTGCATTACAAGTTAGCGACTCGAACTAAAGGTATGGATGGATGAATATGTTAATATGGAAATGTTTTATTTTTATTTATTTAGGCGGTTTGAAAGCAACTTGGTATTTTCACTGCACTCTACAATCAACTGTTTACATTATCAGAGTTATATGAGATTTGGAATTCATATTAAATCGCTGAGAAAACTCCTATACTATTAGTGACTCCTGATAAAGTCAGTAATTTATTGAGGAAATGTTGATAAAGGCAAGAAAATACTGAGTTCTTTACATACGGCTTTAACGATTTTGTTGTATGTTGGTATCTTGATAGGCTTTTGATATCTAAGTTCAAGTATGTAGTTGTATTTTGGAGGGAACACAATATATCATTAAATTATTTTTTTATTGTTAAATATAAAAAGTGAATAAATATTTACAGCTGGAGCTTCTCTGGTTGCAAAATTGCGAATTAGGTTGCATCGATCTGTCAAAACATCGAATCCTGAAAAGGGCACGAATGATTTGGATGGTTTGCCTTTCAAGTTCACACTGAAGATGCCTTTTGTGCGCCGGAAATTCGGGTATTTGGGGAATCGGAGATTCACCCTATTGGCCGAGAGATTCACCCTATTGGCTGACGACGATCACGTGATAGTCGTCGGCCAATAGGAAAGAATATCCGATTACCCCAATACCCAAATCTCTCCCGCACAAAAGGTAGGTAGCTTCAGACATTCTGATGGTTTGCAATATAGTTTCAACCTCTCTGTGGCCTTATGTTTCCTTCTGGCTCATTCTAGGAACAATAAGTCAGGGCATATGCGCCATATAATTATTATCGGACCAAGCCACATTGAAGCGTGTCCAGATTTATTTAGTTTACGATGAATTTGTCGTTCACCAGGAATAATGGGGACATTTAAATAAATGAATAAATAAATAAATGATTGTTGCCTCGAAAGCATTATAGGCACAGATAAAAAAAATTAGTTTTAATTTTCCTACAATTATTTTCATTTTTATTCAGTTTTTATTAAAACTCATTGGGCGGTTCCTAATGATGGACCAGAATCTTCGGTTATATTTACAGCTATTCACATTGACAGATTCTCCTTTGCCCATATGTCAGTGTGGATAACCATAACTATAACAGAAGCTTTTAGCCAATCGCTTGAAATCGCTTATTGAATATTATCAACGGTTATTTACATTCCAGATACATTGCGTCCATTGTATTTCAACCACTCAATAATATATTATGAATCATGAGAAAAAAACATGCGAATGAATCAATACGAGTCAGTGTCACTATAAGTACTGTGGAACTTTTTCGAGTGTGAATATTATATGCAATCAATATCACTAGATGAAAGATGAATATCATTGATTTATTTCCTCCTAGATGTTATCAAAACAGATAAGTTTGAAACTGTTTCCCAACCATTAAAGTTTCAACTTCGGGAACGAATCACCATGCAATTTTGATCTACTTCTATCCGCATTGGCCGAGAAAAATAGACGCCAGAGCCAAAGAAGAACCACGTCTTCCGACGTGAACCTAATGAGAATAATAAATTAGGTCAGATGCAGCACTAATAGTTACTTAACTGTGGCAATATATCTCCCGGATGGTTTCAGCGGAAGAGAGCCCAGTAAAACTAATATTACTGGAATTATCACTGGAATCGTTTCGCATCAATCTGTCTGTCGAACTATCCGCAGGGTGGTTCCGATGAATTACGTTTCTTGGTTGCGGTGAAGGAAATGTTGAATGAATAATGTCGATTCAGTAGTGGTTATTCTTCGAGAATATCGTTTCATGAGTTTGAATGATTGATAACAGGGGACAGACATTACTATGAAATAGCGGATTCCGATGTGTCGAGGAAATGATTGTCTACTTAAACATATGTCATTTTGACAAGGGGAATTCATCAGACTCTTTCATCTAACAAAAATTGAATCCTAGAGGGCGACGGATTATTCTGATGACGTAAGCACAGATTTTACAGATTTCAGATTTTATCGGAAGCAAGATGCATATGACAGGTTTCGATACTTTTTTACTATTTCCTTACCTACTAAAAATTTTGAATCCAAAACCAGGTCTTAGAATTGTCAAATATTGTTTTATTTTTCTGTTTCACTCGCTGAGGTAAATATTGCGCTGATAAATAGTGAATTGAGCTATGATCTGATTGATGGATCCGATGAAACTTTTCTCCGGACAATGAATTGGATGTTTGAATCTAGTTGCTACAATAAGTAGACCGATTTTATGTTGGATTCTTACTAATATATAAGATGAGTGTGAAACATGTCCATAAAGTAAGCAGAGCCACTTGCACGGAAGTCAATGAAAACCATCTCATAAATTGTCGTATATTTGTCGAGAATTTGTAGTGAAAGAAAAAAAAATTGTCGCGCTTCTAGTTTTTTTTTTAGGGGTGGCTCTGCTAACTTAATATTAAGTTAGCAGAGTCATTCTGAAATATGCATCGAATTCGATCAGAAATGTTATGAATAATTGTCGAGTATTTGTCGTCGACCATCTAACCTGAAAAAAACAGAAAAAATCTTTTTTTTATAGCTTTTTTATAGGTTTTAATGAAATGTCCTGGTTTCTTAGGAAATTCGTCAGATTCGGAAACACTGCATTGGTAAATTGATATTTCAGGTATATTTCTCGTATCATTATTGACTGATATTGGGTTGTATATGTTAAATCTACTATTTCCTGAAATAAATAATTTTCATTTCAATGCTGAATAATAGAAATATTCCATTCTCACGGGTATACATCGACGTAACTTTGTGATACAAGAAAGTTGATTAAATGACCGTTTTTTCTCTGGAAATGAGCTGAATTATTGAAGAATGACCAAAACATATTTGTCGTGAAAGAAAAAAATTTGTCAGTCAATAATGATACGAAAAACATACCTGAAATATCAATTTACCAATGCAGTATTGCCGAATATGACAAATCTCCTAAGAAACCAGAACATTTCATCAAAACCTAAAAAAAGCTATAAAAAAATGTTTTTTTCTGTATTTTTCACGTTAGGAGGTCTACGACAAATACTTGACAACTATTTATATTAGTTTTGATCGAACTCGATGCACATTTTAGAATGGTCCTGCTAACTTAATATTAAGTTAGCAGAGCCACCCCTTTGAAAAAAAAACGACAAATATGTTTTGGTTGTGACTCAATCGTACAGCCCATTTCGGAAGAAAAAACGCTCATCTAATTAACTTTCTTGTATAACAAAGTTACGGCGATGTATATCCGTGAGAATGGAATATTTCCATTATTCAGCATTGAAACGAAAATTTGTTCATTTCGGGAAATAAAAGATCAAACATATACAACCCAATATCAGTCAATTATGATACGGAGAATATACCTAAAATATCAATTTACCAATGCAGTGTTGCCAAATCTGACAAATTTTCTCAAGAAACCAGAACATTTCATTAAAACCTATAAAAAAGCTATAAAAAAATATTTTTTTCTGGTTTTTTCAGGTTAGGTGACAAATAATAATAATAATATAGTTTATTCTGATATCTATACAGGTATAAACATAAACACGGAGGCGTGAGCCTGTACGCGATTTGTAATTGTACATAGTATAGAATCACAGTAGCCAAATTTTGAACATAATATTTCAATTTCAAAGTGATAAAAAACAAATTAAATCTTTAAATTCTACTTGATCAGATCAGTCTGTCTATTTTGTTCCTTTCAACAACAAAACACTTTTGCGGGGCAAAAATCGAATTCTACACATACATATTATACGGAGAACATACGGTAAGGTCAAATCAGGTAAGTACACAACATACTCAGCTTCAATGAGGTTTCAGCAACCCAGAAGAAGCCACTCATTGTGGATTGATTATGGAATCAAAATATCTTCTTCCCTTATCAATAACCCAATTCCTCAATTTGATTTTTTGTTTTTTAGGATTTCCTGTAAGCAAGTCCTTGGGAACTGTAGCAAAAAGGCGTGAAGCTAGGTAAGCGAAACATCTTTGGCCTACACGTTTTCCTGCTCTGGGTGTAAAAAATTTGTTGTTCTTATTTCTCGTTTCATAGGCATATTCAGTTGTTCGAATTTGGATTTTTCGAGCGCTTATGGCATTCAACACTTTTAGTACAAATAACTGCTGCGGATTCATAATTTTAGAGATGGCATACAATTCATCTGATGGAAACAAGAGGGGTTTTGAGTAAATAACACGAAGCAACCATTTCTGTATAACTTCCACCCTCTTCATGTGACAGCTATACGCTCCGCCCCATCCTATTATACCATAGCCCATCTGAGACTGACACAAGGCAGTGTATATGACCTTCAAGTTGGTCACACTCAGGTACTTACTAAGGTATTTAAATTTAGTAAGTAAACACCTTAATTTTCCCACCAACACATCTACATGCCTATCCCATCTAAGATGTCTGTCGATTGTAATTCCAAGATATTTTATATGATCTGCTTCCGGGATTAATGTATCGGTGTCAACAACTAGATTGCCCATGCGTGGAAGACCCGATCCGTAAGAAGCAAAAGGCAAATACTTGGTTTCTTCAGCATTCATCGTGAGTTTGTTCTCCTCAAACCACCTTTTCACATCCACAAGATCTGTTTCAACTTTTTCTTTTAGTTTTTCCCAAGTATCCTCCTCATAGACTAGGACAGTGTCATCCGCAAAACTAATTGCTTCTCCTTTCTCCCTCATCAACAGTAAGCTGTTTATATATATCAAAAATAATATTGGTCTTAATACCGTTCCTTGAGGTACTCCATATTGGACAGATTTTGGCTCGCTCACATGATCCTCTATTCTAACCCGTTGTGTTCTATGTGACAAATAACTTTTTATCAATTTGTATGCTTTACCTCTAAATCCATTCAAGTATAGTTTCCGAAGAAGCTTACGATGTGACACAGTGTCGAAAGCCTTTGTAAGGTCTATGAAAACAGCCAGACCCACTCTGCTCCCGTCCAACCAACCATATATTTTTTCTACCAGCTTTTTTATTGCGTCCTCCGTAGATTTACCTTTCCTGAATCCAAACTGACTTGCAGACAAAATTTTGTTCTTTTCTAAAAAATTTACAATACGGACTTTTATTAACTTTTCTAATACTTTAGCTACGTTGGAAGTTAAACAGATTGGTCTATAATTTGAAACGTTAGTTCTGTCCCCTGTTTTAAACATCGGCTTAATGACACCCATTTTGAGGATGTCTGGAAACTCAGCAGTCTCAAAACAAAGATTCGCTAGTAACATTAACGGCTCTGCTATTTCCTCACTAATGTTTTTCAAAAGCTCTGTCCTGATACCATCGTGACCAGGAGCACCACCACCTTTTAATTCCGAAATTATTGATTTCACTTCATTTGCACAAGTTGGAAAAAGAAAAAATGTATCTGCACAGAAATGTTCGCCCTTCTCCTCCTCTGCAACCGCCTTTATATTTTCTGCCAGTTGTATACCTACTTCGTTAAAATATCTATTGAGCTCCTCCACCATCTGTTCCTTACTTTTCAATTCTTGTCCGTCACCACCTTTAATCATTTTTATCTCTGTTTCAGGCTTGGATCTTCCACACATATCATCGATGTACGACCAGAGGGATTTCGCTTTAGAAGTATTTTTTGTGATGAAATTATTGATGTGATTTTTTTTTGCGTTTTTTATCAACTTCTGTAAAATATTACGGTACCTAGCATAATGCTGCTTTGATTGTAAATTGAATTGGTCTTTCATTAATTCCTTGTACAAATTATTCTTTTTATTTATAGCTCTTAAAAGACCAGGCGTAATCCATTCCTTTTTTCCGGATTTTCTATAAGTGAGCTTGACCTTTGTTGTGTGTTTTAGTGTATAATGATTTAATAAGCCTATAAACGATTCTGTAAAAATGTGTACGTTTTTACCCTTAAACATATTATACCAATTTATTTTTCTTAAGTCATTCTTCAATTTACAATAATCTATATAATTTTTTTACTTTATAAAAGTCTTTCTCGGTATATCTTCAAAATCAAGACACAACACTATTGAGTAGTGATCGGTTACATCGGGGCGAATAATGAACGACCTACTCTGATTTATGGGGGGGTGGCGACAACCCAGAAAAAAATGATCCAAGCAACTGTTACTCGATGGCCTGGTAACATCATTAATGTAAGAATTATATCCCAAACTACTAAACAAGTTTTTATACTCATCGATATACTCATTGCTTGCTAATAGATCAATATTTATGTCAACAACAACTATTCACACAACTATACACGACAACTATTCATAACATTTCTGATCGAATTCGATGCATATTTCAGGAAGGCTCTGCTAACTTAATAATAAGTTAGCAGAGCCACCCCTAAAAAAAACTAGAAGCGCGACAAATTTGTTTGTTTCACGACAAATTCTCGACAAATATACGACAATTAATGAGATGGTTTTCATTGACTTCCGTGCAAGTGGCTCTGCTCACTTTATGGACATGTGTGGAACACCTACTGATTTATAAAATGGTATATGGCTATAGGGAGAATAGGCCGATTCATTTTCGATTGGTCATGGACATATTTATGAATAAATCCATATAAACCACTGAAAGATTCTCTTGCGCGGCGGAACTGGGCTGTGCATGAAGAAGCCTTTCATGGTTACAAAAAGTCAATTTGAAGCCGAAACAATCGTATTTACGCGATGGTTGATTGATTCATGAATTTTATTGGGTACTTAATTGGATCTTCTGTCATTAAAATGTGGTCCATGAATTTTGTATGTACCTTTCAATAAATATTGAATTCAAGCGTTGAATTTGTTACATACTTGAGAAATATTTTATTGAAATATTCTAATATCAAATCTGACGGGAGTTTCCTTTAGGTTTTTTCCAATATGCAATTCTGCAAGACTTCTTTCCTATGACAATACTGAGGAAATAATAAATACCGTTTTCAATCAGATTCAAGAGATAGAAGATTTCAGGTAGGTGTATTTGGAGACGAAGAAAACCTTCATATATATTTTCGCCATTCAGACTGAATGAAATGAATTATCATAATTTAAATTCATCAACATGAATTTACACCCAGGAATTCTTGAAAATACTGTATTATAATTCCGATTTAATACGGCTAAACTTCTAATGCTGGCGTCTATTGGCAAAAACTGAAATAGAATAATTTCGCTGTATTTTTACATTGGACCGCTTTGCGGAGCCAAAATTTATCAAAGATTGTCGGCACCATTGCCGACATCTATATCTGAATTAAACAAACTATAAATCTTTGATATCATCTCATCTGTGTATCATAGACCAAGTGTTAGTTAACCACAAATTATATTTTCCGCATTGTTTATTCCTCATTTGGTTGAAAAAACCAAACATAAATGAAACTTAATGAGCACTCATTAGGGGAGTAAATCGAATAATGTTTGAAACTGGATTTCAATCCAATCTGATCTGTATCTTCGGAAATATTGGGAAAATAAAATTTCAAACGGGTATATCTGCGGAATCATTGGGTGGATTCCACTCATTTACGAATTCGGCCTTCGGAATTAAGGTCCAAACCTATTATACAAATATTGAGTTTCCGGGTTGTTTCTTCCGGAAGTTATTATGATCAGCCGAAATTCGACATTGTTTTTTCAATCTTTCCGAACATAAATGAACAGACTGAAATTGTGAAATTGAAGAAACTATTCTTGAATGAATAGTTCAGTGTTTCTGCAGAATTTCATCCAAATTCGACGTATAATTCTCGAAAAACTACTCGAAAACCTTTCGGCCTATCTAACCATCAACAACCGATTTTGACAGTGAGCTCAACATAGTCCCTTGACACTATTTTCGGGAGAAAATTGGATATTCGGAAATAAAAGATATACGAATAAAGGGAGTGAACGTTGTTCCCCAGAACTTTCGCACGAAAAAAAAACAAACATCAACACCACAACTTCTCAAGACATGTTTTTAAGCATTAATAATGATTACAAAAAATTTGTAATTTTCATTGAACAAACTGTAATTCCCTCCAAATTTAACTAGAAGGTGAAAATATACTGATTTCCTGCTCAACTTCCAGAGAAAACCTTGAAACTTCGACTACGTCATCAAGTTATCCGCTGTGTATATCTCATAAGGTATTATTTATAGAATGTTCGCCAACATCAGAAAGTTTTTCTAGCGCTTTTAACGAAGTATTAATTTTTCCGCGCCAAAAGTTCATAAAAGAGCGCCTTCTACGTCGACAAGTTTGGTCCATAGCTTCCTGGTATGAACCGCAACGCTCTTGTTCGATATTATGTTGCACATGCGGTGTCGGCTGTTCACTGAAATATCTCAAATTTAATTAAATTATCCATTTTAATTGCAACAAAGAAAGACCAAGCTGCGCTTCACGTGGTGTTATGGCCTTTATCAGCGATTATTATTTTTATTTATAGCGGTACTGTGCTGCGAAATTTATTTCGTTCATATACAGAATCAGCAAAGTGGTTACAAGAAATTTGAATTATAGAGAGTAACTGCGCAACAGTAACAGGCCTTTTCAGTCAATATCCTCTGAGAGTTCCATATTGGATAGCTGTGATGGAAGGATTAAGGATATGGATAGAGGTGAACTGATTTCGGTCTTTCTCGATTTTCAATGAACATTCGATACAGTTGACAGATCAATTGTAAGGAAAAAATAAATGATATAAGTCGTTATGAACTGGTTGATGTCATATTTGAATAATAAGAAACCGAAGGTCAAATTTAAAAATTTGTTGTCACCAGAGGATGATTTTATAAACGATATTGTGAAATTTGTCCTAAATTGTAGGGTAACTTTGTTCGCTGTCAATAAAAAGAATTCCATTTCAGGTCAGGATATTGATTTTTATTCGAGTAGATGAAAGAGGATTCGGATGAGCTGTATCTTCAGTATGAGGCGACGTTTGAGACAAAAGTGTATTTTCAAATATACGTATTTTCGAGCCAATATATTCATCAGTTGCATCAATATATTTATTTTGTGTATCCATATATTCATTTTTCTTTCCAATATATTTATTTTTACAAAGCACAATATATTCATGAGTTGGATGCTGCAAATATACGAATTCGTGGTATCCAACATATTTATTAATTCGACCTATTCCCAGTTGTCACTAGAGAGTGCGCTGGCAGCGTTTAGTACAGTTCCGATTATATGGCAACTTGGCGTAGCCATTAGTACAACATATCACGTAGTTATCTTTTTAATTTTTAGTACCTACACTGGTTAATAGATGCAACATCTCGTAGCATGTTGTCTTTGGATATCGGATTAGAAGGCAATGATCTAATAATACTAATTTCAATATATTCTTAGATCAGTGTTAGTCATAATTTCCATCCCAAATTACATAACCGAAGATGAACATAACATAACCAAGAATTGCAGGTTTATTCACGGATATGTTTTTTCGTTAGCTATCTTGTGGATAAGTAGATATCATTATAGTAAGGAATCCTTAAAGCAGTTGGTTTGTGTCCTTATACTGGGCTACAATTTACTTAATTCGGTTGGTGCTAAGCTACGGCAAGAAATAAGAAATTTCGATTTTGTCAGCGGTATTTCACGAATTATTATGACCAAAACTGATATTTCACACAGTCTTTCATCTTCTATCTTTCGATTTAGAATCATCAATCGTATTTATTCTACGTTATATGCCAAAATCTCACCACGTTCTTCGGCGTACACTTCACTGCAACGGAATTTAGCAGATAAAAACCTATGCGCAAGCGTGTTGAATTGTGCATAGAATGCACAGTTGATATGATAATTTGTCTTCAAAGACCTAGTATGTTGAAGTCAATAAAAGTAAGTTATCGATATCGAAAGATATCATGTATCACAGAGAAACATATTGGGACTGAAAATAAAAATTTTGAACCATTTCAGCTCGGTATAGATATATCCAACAAACTTTTGTTGAATGAATCAAGACAACGCAGTTTCCAAAAAATGAAATTGCAAGTCTTTTTTATATTGAACTATGAACCACCAATTCTAAGGGAACGGCAAAAGTTCAGGCAAGATTGCGATATCGCGTGTCGGCTTCTCGCTTTTATTCGTAATAAGCCTGCAAGCGGAAAGAAGTAAACAACTAATGTCTTTCTGAGATATATCTATACTCAAGACAAGAATATATGCTACTTGTACTATGATCACTTTTTACTTTGACGTTACCCAAATTGTTTTAATAAATTTCGCGAAAGCAAGAAGCCGACTCGCGATATGGCAACCTCGCTTGCACTTTGATCGTACCCTAAAAGAGAACTGAAAGTTTTTTCAGTATACTTTATATAAGTTGTCCGACCTAATTTTTAAACATATCATTTGCCGTCAACGTTCTTCCTCTCACTGAATATCGGTCATAACATAATGTGAATTTATTATGTAACATCTCATGAACCCCCTACTATGGAACCAGAAAAGTCTGTCATAGTTTGATGAAAAAAAAACCCAGCTCGATTGATGAATATTTTGATACACATACACATATGGTTCTCTCCATCTCGCTTCCTAATCCCATTCCCTATTCAAATATTGCAATTTATTCCAGATTGCGGCAACAAGAAGTGAACACACCAACCCATATCATCTATTCTCGTTCTATCTTGTGGGCTATCATCTGGATCCCCACATCCTTTCCAGCCGCTGCGAAAACATAAATAATGTCTAAATAAACTTTGTCCGAACCGAACAAAGAAAATACACTGGCCAGGCCTGGAAAAACCAGGCTTGATTGTCTGGAACAGCTGACGTAGACGAACTGGTCGGCTGGTAGTGGTCGGGATTTATTCCAGAAAACGCACTTACTTTTACACGAAAGGGCGTGACCGTACATCTGCAAATCTGCGGCCACCTTTTCGAGTGAAAAGGGTTTACTTACCGGCCAGGCTGAGAGAAAGCTTCACGTTTGTCTGCCCCAAGTCAGATGACGTTCGAGAAATGAGGAAGAACTGTTTGTATACTAGTTCGGGTCAGTGTGAGCTGAAGGGTCACGTTTGTGATTGGTGAATTATTAATAGTAAGTTGGAAATATGGGATAGATGTAGTTAAGGTACGCATAATTGATATGATCAGATGGGGATGTGTCACTTGGGGTGATTTTCCTTATAATTTAGCATCTCCCTTCAGGACATTTTATTTTTGCGTGCCTATTCAGTGATTTTGGCCGAAAAAACTCAGACGACTAGGATCGACTAACTGACGATGAATCAGATATCAAAATTGATTCTGTGCGGTTGGCCGGTCGTTGCCACTATAATTCAAAAAGAAAAAGAGCTATCAGCATGAAACTTTCAGAA
Source organism: Myrrha octodecimguttata (assembly GCA_958510865.1). Taxonomy (NCBI): domain Eukaryota; kingdom Metazoa; phylum Arthropoda; class Insecta; order Coleoptera; family Coccinellidae; genus Myrrha; species Myrrha octodecimguttata. The sequence continues at coordinate 41,301,301 of OY294057.1, forward strand.
TTCGATGTTTAAGTTCATTATTATGCCAAATAGGCGAAAAAGTTTAGGAGTTATATTAATTAGAAGTTTTGAGGTTATTTCCCTTATATACCGCAACCGGCGGCGGCATTTCGTAGAATACCATATCGCAAATAATCTAAGAATCTTGTTGGGAACGTAATGTAAGTGAACTGAAAAATTTTTCACGGGAATTCTTCAGAATTTTTGTGAAATTTTCGTTGAGCAAATATATTTTTGTTCGGGAATTATCCATCGGTTCTCGAAAAAACTCTGCAGAAACGTTGGAGCTCGTATTTTACAACGAACTTCTAAAGCATAGTTCGATGAAATTTAAATTTTCGGAGACATTGAGGAAAAAATAAGTAAAATTTTTGTTTTTGCGCAGCGTTTCGTCGAAATGTCCGTGACTTTCGAATAACGAAACATTCAGGGTAGGGAATGCAGCGGTTAAGTTCGTTAATGGGCCAAATGGTCTCTGAGTAAAATTCGTGGATTTACAGGAGGAGTCGGATTGAAACTTGGCAGTTAGTTTTTTGGGATTTTGTTGGGATCATATGGTCACTCAGTTTTGGGAATTTCTCTTTTCAAAGTTTTTTAAAAAAAAAATTTTTTTTCAGAAACCATTGATCATAAATCGAATTTGATACGAATGGTAGTTTCGGAAATATTGGAAAAAAATTTATAAAATTTCGTGTTTTTTTTGTCGATATCGTTGTTTTTCTGTTATAATTCAAAAAATACTCATTCCATCATGATGAAACTTCGCAGCTTGTTTTGTAACGATGCGGGACAACTTTGAACCGAATGTCGTGATGATCGTGTGATTAGAACAATTTGAAAATTTTTTGTGTTCAATTATTCAATATTCTATAATCATATTTTCATATTATGCTCATTAAATTCTGTATGAACCTTCGAACGGTCATTTTTCGCTACAGTATCAGATTTCAATTCAATCTAATGTGTATCAGAATTATTGAGGAAATAAAATTTTTGATGTGTATATCTGCGGAATCATTGGGTGGATTATACCCATTCACAAGTTCGGCCTCCGTAATTGAGGTCCAAACCTACCCTACAAATATCGAATTTTAAAGTTGTTTCCTTCGGAAGTTTTTGTCGGTCACCGTTCGTTGCCAACGCGGTCATCTCCAATGAACATGCGCGCAAAAGATGCTGCCTTCACGGCAGTGCTTTTTTAGAATTTTTTTTTCACGGAATCGTTTTCAATTCCGAAATAACTGAAAAAAACTGATTTGGTCATGACAAATCTTGTTAACTAAATGTCAAATGCTAATGATTGTGTTATTAGAACACTGAAGAAACTCCAAATTCTTTGAACTTTTTTTTTCAAGTACCTATTGGTTGAAAATTTTTACTTTTTGTTCTGAAGATTGTGTTCTGAAGAAAATTTGGTCAACATAAACATAAATCCACACCAGCGGGTGTGACCATACATTTGCAAATCCGCGGCCACTTCTTCTTGTGAAAAGGGTTAACCTACCGGTCAGGTTGAGCAAAAGCTCCACGTTTGTCTGTGTCCCGTCAGATGCCATGTTTGACAAGGGAGGGAGAGCTGTTTTGCTTAGTTTTTTGGGTCAGTGTGGGTTGAAGGGTCATGTTATTGACATGAAGTTGAAAATATGGGAAATATGTAGTATCTACATAATTGATTAAGTCAGATGAAATCTTTCGTTTTAGGTAAACACCCTCTTAGTATATCATCTCCTTTCAGTGCATTTGATTTTTGCAAGCATGTTTTGGAGAACAGCATGATATCCTTTTCTCAAAATGTCCACAGTTTTTGACTTATGAGCCGGAAATGAACTCATCAAACGACTAATCCAATATTAAAATCGATTCTGTCCGATCTGCCTGCCGGTAGGTAGATTCGACGATTATTTGAAAAGAGAAAAAACTAGCAACATGATACTTTCTGGCTTGTTTGCGTATATGGATACATTAATGTGCCAAATAGGAAGAAGGACTTTGGAGTTGTAGCCATTTGAATTTTTGAGATTAGAAGCACAGACTAACCAGATAAACCACTCGCGTCATTTACTTATGAAATCTATGTCAACGCAGATATGACCCTGAATCGAGCTAATCAGAATTTTAGCAGGCGTTTGGGGTGCTTTGGGGTGCCAATCAGATTGCGGGAATAGGATTACGTCACTCTCGCCGCTTTTGGACTCCCTTGAAGAGGTTATAAACATGTAAACAAACTAAAATAATTATTTGATGAATAATTTCGTATCTGTTCCATTTTAGAATATAATTCAAACAGTTTTTACAACAAAATCAAGTGTTTAGTCATCTCCAAGGTTCTATTTTATGATGACAGTCCTCATTATATACTTTAATTGTACAACTGTACTTTTACGGGAAGTCTATTTCTTGTTTATAAAGTTTAAAGTTTCTTCATTTCTTACACATTGATTCGATTGTATTCACACATATTAGAAAAAGGTTTGCAACGTAATAGAACACACCTAAACTCCCAGAAGATTTTGGGGGTTTTCCTAGAGACCTATAAGTGTCGCTACAATTATTCTCTGAATAAGGTGAACTGGTTTTCCATAAAAATTTTCCGAAATTTTTATTTACTCCAACCGAGTTGTTCTATAGAAGTTTAAGATGTTAGGAAACACTCACTTTGGTATTGGAAATTTGCTTTTAAAATGGTTTCATCGAAAAATCTTAGTCTGATTTTAATCTTGTGATTCCTGAATCCCGACAAACCCGTTTTTACATTTCGATTTTAGATATTCCAAAGTAAAGTATTTAATTTGACAGCTGTTTGGGGGAAGGAGAAAATGTGGTTATGTCTGTTGTATTTCTCAAGGTCGGAAAGACGCGATTCCCGCAAACGACGAAGTGATTTGTCTTGTTGGTCTGTATTAGTAGCCTGAAATCGTTGGAAATAAAATATTGATTGTGAGCTGTCAAAGTTCGATTCAAACAGTTTATAGTTTGAGGAAAACCTGTCGTTTTTTAGAAGATTATGAGAACTGGAACTCAAAAATAACAAGAATCGAATAATCTCATCAAAAGTGTCGACCATTTTTGTTCTAGCACATAGGCAAATTCTTCTTGAATACGAGTTGCGTTCTAAGATTGATTTCAATACATCCTCACCGATGACTCTTCCTGAATATAACTGCCGACAGTAAACACAATAACTTCCGAAAGAAACAACGATCTTTGTTTAGTTGGTTTTGACCTTAATTGCGAAGGTCGAATTTGCGAAATGCTGAAATCCTCCTAATGATTCCGCAGATATTCTCATTCAAACTTTTATTTTTCAAATATTTCCAAAAATACATATTAGATCGAATTGAAATCCAGTGCTTCATCGAAAGATGACAGTTCGAATGATCATGCAGATATTTATGAAGATATGATCACAAAGTCACAGAATATTAAATGTTTGAAAAAAAATTTGAAATTTTTCCAATGACAAGATCACCATGAAATTTGGCACAAAGCTATCTTTCAGTACTTTCAAACTAGCTGCTACGTTTCATTATGATTGTAATAATATCTTTCGAGTTATTTCGAAAAATAATTACGATATCTGGAAGAAAATACGAAATTTGACATACTTTCCCACAATGTCTTCAAAAATTATAATTGTTTCGAACTAATTCTTGATATGATGCTATGAAATATAAAGCTTCATATACAACCAAAGTTTTCTCCAAATGTAATGAACAGTTGCCGAGAAAAAAATTTTTTCGATAAAATTTCGAAAAAAAATATTTTTGCGAAATTTACTGACCTTACGATTTCAAAAAAAATTCACAGAAATCAGCAAGTCCTTATGCTCCAACTAACCAGTCGCTTCCGTAGTTCTTGAGATATCATGGAAATAACCTCAAAACTTCAAATGGCTATAATTACGAAATCATTCGACCGATTTTGCCCATTAACAATCTTCATCTTCGCATTTTGAAATGCAACCAAATTTGTGAGTCGATAGATTTCTCCGTATGCCCGTAATCGTGCGTACTGACGGCCGGACAGAATCGATTTTGACACAGGATTCGTTATCAACGAGTTCAACCTAGTCGTTTAAGACTCTTTTCGGCGCAAAACTCGAAAATTACAGACATTGGCACAAAACGATAACACGCTGTTCCTCTAGAACATGCGCTCAAAAACTAATTATACTAATTGGGAAAAGCAATCTACGACCATCAAAAAATGCAGGCTTCGTTCAGAAAGTAGAAACCCACGTACACGAAATTTATTTTCGCTGATCAATTTGTTCGTGTTGTAGTGGGATGAAGTGAAAGCGAGTAATTACTTGTCCTGTTCTGTTTTTAGTTTCCGGACGCAGTCTGATTATTCATTTTTGTCGGCAGACGTCGCCAGTCCTAGAATCCTTAAGATGCTGGGAGTGTACCTCCTTGAGCTAGCAGAAATAATTATTATCAGTTTCGGCAGAATGAGCAGAGAACTCGTCGAAAGCGTGCTCTGCAGGATATGGAATTCATTTATCCAGGAAGCGTTAGAAGAAATCGAAATAGGATGGAAGAAAGATGAATAACCTAGTAATGTTTTGTCGGGATAACCTTTTCGAGCTTGCATAGTAAAGGTTGATTCTCACTATACGTTCCGTAACCTTCCTGTAATGTATTATAAGGTGTGAATGAATTGATGTATGCACACTATACGTCCCGTTCACGTTCCGTCAACATGACTTTTTGCCTACTAAATGTTGACTTAAATCAAACGGAAGGGATACTGTAAGGTTATACGGAACGTATAGTGAGAATAAGCCTTAATGTGAACTGTTACGTATCGAAGGCGTATCGTATCATAGGGAGCACGTTTGTCTCGAATAAGTTATAATATGCCTACACAAAAGATATTAATCTAGGCATCTTTATTGAAAGAGACGCAATATCGGACAGAGTGTGTGCTCATGTTAAAATATTTGAGTACATTTTTGATATGAATTAATTGAAGCAATTTATTTATTTTTTATTTTGGAATGTTCGTATTTCGTTCGCATATATTCGTCTTCGATCAATAACGATACTACAAGTTTGAAACTTGTACCAAATTTCATTGAACTTTGATGAATATGTATCCGAAAAAAATGTTTAAAAAAAATTCGATTTTTCCAATACAATTCTCATGAAATTTTGCATTGAATCGAGTGTCTATATTTCACAATTAGTCATGATGTTTCAATCCGAACGCGTTCGTATTTCTTGATACTGAGGAAATTAACTCAATCTTTCGAACTAACACAAATACGTAAAAAAAATTCAAGACTTTCCGCTAATATCAAATGTGTAGATGTGATTTCTACTAGGATTCAAATTTGTGAGGAAAAATATTAATGAAATGAAAAAAACTCAACCTTCCTGTGCAATTGATCTGAAAAAAAATTTTTTCCACAGCAGATATCCGATTCACTTGATTCACAAACTGAAAAACTAAAGTTATTTTGAATAACATTTCTGTAACAATTAAATATATCGTGAATGTCATCAGGTGGAATTCGAAAGAATAATTCTAGATTATAAATTTCGTTCGTTGTTATCGTTGTCAGATACACTCAACCAAGAGGGTGTCAAATCCGATAGTCTGTTTGATGTAAAGACGTGAAATTCAAACAAGTAGTTTGCCGACAACCAGATGATGATACATGCGGAATATTTTTGTCTACGCTATATCCCTTTGTCTTAGGTCACGACCCGGCACAGACCCCATTCAGAACAGGTAGATAGATCATCGGCTCCTAACTTTAGTCTAAGGCTCCAACCCTCAGTATTAGACTCTCGACAATCGACAATTGATGAGATTTGCGGTTTGTTATTGATTTTTTTGCATATTATATCCTCCAATTTGATTTATGATATAAATGCTTATTATTTTTTATATTCACGCTCATTTCAAACTGTCAGTACGAAAGATTTCGGATTTCGATTGAAACCAGTAACGGATATCCACGTGTTGACGATAATCGTACTACGCAAACCGAAATTGATGGAAACCTCCGATCAACCGAATATTTTGGAAATCTGCATTATTTTAAATTACGCTACTTAATTCGCGTTCTGGATGTAAAAGTGTTATTCAGTTATAAAAGAGTATTTATTTAGATTTCAATGTTTCAAATGAATTTTTTCATGGAATTGGTTCTTGTGTTCTGAAAAACCAATGATTTATGAATAAAATAAAAGTTTTATTTAAGATATGAATGAGCTTCATGAAGAAATTAAATCTTTAATATTTAATCTGAACTACTAACGATTATGAAATTGTCAAGAACATCGACACCCAGATTGTGTTTATAAAATAATAACGCATCCATTAAAAATTTCTCGATATGTGTTGAAAATTTGGTAATCAATATTTTCATCTACTTTTAGATGTATGATTCTGGATGAAAAGTCAACTGATTATTCCAGTGAATTTCAATCTCAGAACCGAATGCGATGATGTCATTTTCGACATTATTAGAAATTTGCAGCGTTTTTCTTTATAACTAAGGAACCACTGGTCGGATCTCATCCGGGTGAAATTTTTTTGGTTTAGATTTGAAACAATGATCAACGTTAAGAGTTTCATGAAAATTCGGTGGTAAGTTTTCGAGAAATAATTTTTTTTTCCCCCAATCCCCCATTTTGAGCCCTTAGGGTACACCGATCCTGCTGAAAAGCTTGGAGGATCAATCCCGAGCGACACACGACTTTCCTACAACGTTTCACTGATTTCGGTTCAGTACTTTCTGAGAAAAGCCCCGGACAACGGACGGCGGAAGGACGGAATTTTTTTTATTAGTTCATTCAAATCTACATACTCCAAAACGTAAACTGTAAAATTTTCAGGAGGGGTTAAAATTTTTTTTTGTTGGTGGATCACTAAGGTTTATCATTTGATTTCATCAAATAATAAACCAAAATTGAATATGGGCTAAGGCCATTCGTTTCTGAGATACGAGATGGTATATTGATTTTGGCAGAACACTCAGATGGCTATAACTCTTGAACTTTTCAACGTATTTGTTTCAAATTTGGCAGGTATTGTCATCTCAGGCCGTCAAAATGTTTCTATGAACCATTCCAATATAGTACAGAGAAAGACTAGGAAATTTCAATTTTAGTTCCATGTCTAGTAATTCACTATGTAAAAATAATCTAAATTTGCCGTAAAGATCATCTGATCATGCGAATACATTCATCATTTTTCCCCAATCGAAAATTATTAAGCGCATATTTTTTTAAGATTTATTGACTTTGGCAGAACATTCGGATGGATTCAGCTTCCGATCCATTCATCAAATTCGCTTTACATTTGGCAAGTATTGTCATGTCAGGCCAGTACAAACAAGGACTCGGAAATTTGGATTTATATCTGCAGGTATAAGGAATATAAATTTTTCGTTAATATCATCTGATTTTGCATAGGTCTTTCTTTCTATTGATGTTTTACACGTGAACGGCACAACGACCGTTCAGTTTTTTACTCGAAAATAGTTCAACGCATATGATGTTTGAGAGCAGAGAACAGGCCGAATCCCATTATGTTTAGCGACTTTGACTTGCCCTATCAGGATAACTTCTATAATATTTCCTCACCGCTGTTCGTCCATCCGAATTGCAGAAACCATAAAAAAGTACCATATGGTAATACTAAACGTTCGACAAATGAGGCATAAGTCAAACGAAAAATCTGAGAATATAAGAACCAGCAACAAAATTTAATGGATATGCATTGTTGAATGAAATATTTCAGTGTTTACTGCATTTGAGGCATGTATTTCATGAATTACATTAAGAAATATGAAAATATTATAGGTGTGGAGCAGAAATTAATTGTGTGCACAGCTTTCCTATGTACAATTTATTATACACTATATTTGATGTACAGTTGCTTACATATATTACTCGGCTTCTCTTAATCTCTAACGTCTTATTCTATTACAGCGTTAACAACGAATGAATTGAACATTCTAGGTCTTTCAGTGAAATATGACAAAGCGTCACTTCAGCGCCATCTAACAATATAAAGTTTAAGTGTGAACAAACAATATGAATAAACCTGTAATACCAACAAAGTTGGCTGAATATTGCAATTTAATTCGAACTTCCGAAAGCAAATAAGCACTTTAAACAATAAAGGTAACATCAGGAACATCTTAGTTCAATATGCAGGAACGTAAGAGCTCTAAAAATCAAAAGGGTTCAATTTTTCGATGAAAAAAAAATTAACGATTCGTGTTCTGTCCCCGTGGAAAACAGTTTTCAAAAGAAAGATCGATGAAGAATCAGTTGATATAAATGAAAGATATATATTTCTTGTACAGGGTGTTTCATGGGACTTGGGGGTAAAATCAAAATTTCCGAATTCTGGTCTGTACTATTTCGAGAATGTGCAGTTTGATGGCCTGATATGACAAATCTTGCCAAATTTGGAGCGAATTCTCCACACACTTTCAGAGATCACTTCGTAATCTTTTGTACTCATCGAAAGTTTTCTGAATTAAAATGACTAGATGAATTTTTTTTATCCGTATTCGATATAATGAAGGTAAACTCAATTCTTTAGAATGGTAGAATATAAAATATCGAAACAAAAAAATCTATTGCAACAGTTATTGTATCATCTCAAAAATATTGTACGTCATTTGCAAACACAATTTCAGCCGACACGGCGACTTATTTATATGTAGAATTGCGTGAATAGCACTGCTGATATGAAGCTTCGGGACATTCCCGAAAAGTGGTCAGCGTGCACATGCCTAAGAGAATCTCTGATATTTTTATGGGCATTTTCAATATAATTGTGAAATAAAATTCAATTCAGTACATTATAGGGGCATTCATTTTTTACATCAGACTGCTCAAATTGCTCCTGAGTCGTTCGTTAATTACATCCAGATGGTGGACACCACAGATGTCAACCGATCCTCAAACAAAATAAGAGCGAGTCGATGACGATCTTTTTCGTCGGAATCATAGACCTGATTGGAGTTTCTTCATGGAGCAAATTTGCCACCTTTTTGATATCAATTATGATGTGAAAAACATGGTGTGCTCATCTGAAAAATGAATGACGTCAGCTAGCAGAAAATACAAGGAGTTATATATTCTGTGCTTTGAATTTGCATCTGAATTGAAAGCACAGAATATATACCATATATACCTTGTTTTTTACATCATGATATCAATCATGATGTAAGTAAAACATCATGATATCAATTACCCCAGGAATAATTTCCGTACAATTTTCATTCTGTGTTATTTCTTTTCGTAAGCACAGCTCGGACAAAAGTGATTTATTGAGTGGGAATATATATAATCAGCTTCATTGGCGTTTGTCAATTCTCAGTTAATTTTGAGATGCAAAATACATCAGAAATGCCAACCGGAGAGAATAATTATGTTCACAATTCTGTACTACACCTAGGCAAAGGGCTGAACATTTAAAATATTCTTGACTTAATGATGAATTAACAGTTCTCTCCACCAAAGACGCCTAATTTACACAGTCCATCTAACTTTATAATACTCAAGCAAGATTCTGAGAACCAAATTTTTATCCATGTCAAGGTGGATATACTTATCAATGAATTTTGTCTACTCGTATATGAATGAATAATAATTTGAACAATTATCGGTGAATTCATATAAATATGAAACATTCTAAGGGATCTTTATACTGTTGATTTGCAAATAAGGGCCCTGTTTCTTCAACAAGCCCCTGTATTTTCTTCAGAACTGTTCGTTCGTCGTCCTCTTCATCATGATCAAACATTATTTGATATTCTTCTCTAATCAGCTCTACTGAAGTTACATTTTACTCATTTCTCCCAATGAGCTGAGGAATGAAGACTGCAGAAAATAAAATATATGATTAACAGTTTCGATTTGATATCAGTTATACACAGTTGAGAGGATAGCAAGTATTTAAGGTCTGCGATTCTCATTTCGTCTGAGAAATCCATAAGATCTGTGGTCACGTGGCCAGAAAATCTGTCGCCTCTCGGATGCAATAAACGACCGCAGCAAAAGTTAAAGAAATCCAGAGAAAAATCATAAGGAAAGTGTGAAACGAAAAAACAATATATAGGAGCATTCTGAGGAACACTAGTGAACATTCGTGAAATTGTGGATGCTGTTTCATTGGTCCAGATATTTCGATAAGCAAAGTTGTATCTAAATGATGGAATGTGCGTAAAAGCTCAACTCTCATTTTGTTATTTCAGCAGTAAGTGTACTAAGTTGAATTAAATTGAAAGTAATGAACAGATGCATAAGGTGTAGTAGATTTTTACGTCATTTTTCGTTGAAATCAAACTCAATTGTTGTTGGTGGTGTAGCATAGTTTCAAAATATTCGACTCGATCAAAGATTAATTTTTCTATCATACAGGCCCCCATCAATGAACATCCTTTTACGAAAGAGAGAGCTTTCAGATTTCAGAACACGCCAACCGGTCGCATGTTTAATTTATTCGTCTGCGGAAAGTTGGAGACATCCGCTATTAACACTGATGAATGTTCGAAACTTGAAACAACATTCATTTCCTCAGCAGTTGAATTCAGCAAATATTGCATTTTGCACCTTAATTGGTGAAACTTCGAAATGCTCGGAGTTACAGACGATGTTCGTCGACGATGTAGTGTAATCGATTTAGGAGCATTTGTTCATAAAATTCAGCGTTCTACTCAATGCTACATAATATTTATTCCATCCACCTTGATCATTTTGTATTTTTTTGTCGACACAATCCTAACAAGATTTTTGAAAGATAAGGCTATTAAACTATATGCCGATGTGTTTAACTATTCAAGTATTTGCGCATAAGAACATCGCAATTTATCAGTCCAAAAAGGCGAATTATCTCTAGGATTGATTGATTGCCTTCACAAGTAGCTGATACCTTATTTTTGTTTCTTCTGTTCTAATCCCTCATACAGGGTCTCACATGGGTGGTTGGTCAAAGCCCAGAGGTGAATGTGTGTGTTTGCACTAACATTCCTCTAACAATACTTCATTTTGTTTCAATATCTACAGGTGGTACTCATAGAATTTAAAATTTTCATTTTGATTTCGAAATCTGTATCTATACATAATGCCGTTATTGCTGTGAACAAAAAAATAATTTATTATATCTGTTGAGTGATTGCATCCATACTTGATATTATCCGAATAATAACAGAAAAGGCTGTATATTTACGTTTAATTCGCACAACTTTGCCGACGTTTCGAACAACATTGGTCCCTTTTCAAGGCACGCTGTAATATTTAACAAAATAACTAATTCCTTGCACACATCATCTCGCTGCAATTTTACCAGAAGTGGGGTTATGTCATCCTTCAAATCATTTTGAACTCTCAAATATATGTCAGTTAGTAGAAAAATCAGTTCTCTTGGACTTGAAATATCACATACTGGAAAATCACGAGTTGAAAAATCCAAAGTTACAATAAAATAACCTAAGTAGGAATCAAATAAGTTGAAACAGAAAACAGGTTAAACCATCGCAAATTGGAAAGCAAACACAAACTACATTTTAGACTTTTATATACAGTCTTCTAATCAACCGTATCGCTCCGCATTATTAGTATTATGCATATATTGTGCTGAGAGTCTTCTCTGAAGTTCACAGATTTATTTGTTTTGATGTGAATCATTTCACTTGAAGCTTTCTGTTGTAGTGCGGCTCATTATCCAAAATGTGAACAATGTTAAATTTTAATTGGTGTCCTTCCGTGTGTGTAAATGCAGTTAGTGGTGTCTTTTTCGTGTGCTATTAGGTCTTTTTGGTGTTGTCCTATCCTTTATTTCAAAAGTTATTTCGTCAGACCAATATAACATTTTTGGCATCCATCACGATCAATTTTATTCACAACCTCTGATTTGTTCTCAATTGGAGTTCTGTCTTTCAACCATGCAACATTGTTCAATACATTGTAAAAAGATACCGTGGGATTTTATTCATGGAATATTCCAGTAATTCTGTGGAATAGTACCGGGTAAATGGCCAGTTTCAAATATTTTTGTTTTATTGGTGAGGTTTTTCTTGAATTAGTATGGTCCCTGATGGATTGGCCACAGTTCTCGTTTGGTTTTTGTGTTATATGTCAATATATATCCGATGTGCTGCTTTGCATAATTGTTTTGCCCGAGGATTTGAGTGACCTTCCTTATGTTTTCCATCTCAAATTTATCACCACTCCAGTTTAATGCTTCACTGATCAAGTTCATAGCAATTTTTTTGTGTGGCACTATGATTGGAATAAAAATTGATAGACCTTCCAGAATAAGTTGGTTTGGTGTACCAATTTGTTATCAATTTGTTTTGTTCTCTGATTACAGTCATGGCCAAAAAAAGATTGTAGAGTTCTTTTCTTTTTTTAATGTGAAATTGATTTCCTGGTAAAATGAATTGTAAATATTCAACGTTGTGTCCACATACAGTTTTAATAAGGGAATGTAATATTTTAGAACTGAAACTGCGTGTTCGAATATTGCATGCATTATGAGGTTTGCAAATGTGGAGCTTGCTGGAGAGCCCATAGCTGTGCCAGAGTTGCTGGTGGTAGGTCCCGTTGAATGAAAAATAACCACTCTCGGCACATTATTCTACCAACATTGAAAACTCATTCTTTGATTTGTAAAACTATGTAGTGCCATTTGGGGGATATAGTATAAACTACTCCTTTTCTTGCTATATTTGTGCGAAACCATGTCTAGGGATATTACCATATCATCATCAGGTACTACTATTTCTCTCAGTTCTTTTACTGGAGCGAATGACCTTTTAACATTGAACTTGGAAATGGATAATACTTTGTTCAAATCTGAAACCTTCCAAATTTATTGCCAGGTGTCTTTATGCAACTAAGTACAGGTCTTGAAGATATATTTGGTTGGTGTATTTTTTTGAAAAAAAGAATTTTTGGTACCACTTGCTGGAACCAAAAGTGCAAGAAAACAGATTTATCCACTAACTGACATACATGTGAAAGTTCAAAATGATTTGACGAATGAGACAACTCCACTTTTGCGAAACTGCAGCGAGATGATGTTTGCAAGGAAACATTTATTTTATTTTGTTAAATAATATAGTGAGCCTTGAAAATGGACAAATGGTATCCGAAACGTCGGCGAAGTTGTAAGAATGTAAAGTAAATATGCAGTCTATTCCAAGTTCCTGTTATTGTTTGGATAATAATTTATTTTACTTTATACAGTTTCAATTTTGAATGGCACACTTGATCTGAGAGGGTGGCAATCGAATGAACTCATATTCTATGTGATTTTTCCGAAATCAAGTCCTCTCGTTGTTCATTTCGTGATGTTTCTGCTGACCTGGATTTTGAAGCTATGAGCTGAAAATAACACACAGGTTAATCCTTAAAACACCACAGTATATATACATTATTTACAAACGTTTTCATGTTGTAATTGATACTACATGCCATATCCCCACATCCTTGAACAGAAGTTAACAGGTAAAGTATATGAAAACTTCACTCGGTTCATCTTCAGAACGTTTGGTATGACCTTCCAGGTGGATTTAACTCCTCTCGACTACTTTCTCGGAAGTCATTTGGGAAAAATGCATGGATAACTGAAATAACTTGGGTAGATGGTAGAGGAAGTTTACGGGGAAGTGCGAAACACTGCCGAAATGTCTTATTGAGATAGGAAAATTGCTTAAATAAAAAAATCTGATCTCTTACATCTCATTTACTACTATTTATATTGTATGTTATAAAATGAAATGAATAGAAAGGATTTTTTTCTCTTCAGTAGATTCTTTTGGACTCTTTGTCTCAATAGTTGTTTTGGGTTGTAAATCAAACGCATGTACAGATTAAACATAACAATATAATACAAGGTATTGAGCTGTAAATTCAATAAGTTGTTTCAAAAGACTTCACAGTGGGTTTTTGCATACTTCTGGAAATTTGGTGCAGTTTAATTGTGACAGCACTCATTATGTGCTAACAGTAAAACAGGACAAAGCTTTGAGGAGAGCTTTAAAATACCAAATTTCAACAGCAGACATTGAACAAGCTCATGAAAATACTAAATACAGAACGATATTTTCAACAACCCAGTCGTTTGAGATCACTTAAGGATTAACATTAGAAAATTACATATATTCGGACAAAGCCATAGCACTGTGTTCCCCAAATTATGCGCGCAAAAACATCAAAGAAAATGAGGGTTCATTCGACTGTTACTCTCTCGAGTCAAGTATGCTAATTTGAGTAAAAATTGATTCAATCATTCATTTTTGAAGTTTGACGAATACTGTCTATATTCTGAGTACTTCCCTACAAGTATTAGAATTACATGACCAATTTCCAAATATTTTTGGAGTTCAATCCACAAGAGTGAATTGAAATCAGACAGCTGCTTCTCAGGTTGCATATCGGAAATTCTGCCTAACATTTAAAAATCATCCTGTAACTACGTAGTCTGATGAGACAAATTCAACATCTTTGAAACTTCTGGACTCATGTAGTACCATGTAGAATATTAGTATTATTCATAGCTCAAGTTTTTTCAGAAGAGATATCTTCTCTCACGAGCAAGTCGGTTATATAGATTGTTTCTTCCTACGTTTCTAAAGTTCTTCATGAAAAGGTAGATACGTGAGAAAAAACTGATTTTCAAGAACACCAATTTCGGCTAGCCAACACATTTCTATTAACGGTGATTATGATGAAAAAGTAAATTTTTTTCGTCCAATCCTCATTTCGTTATCCCCATGGATTTCCAACAAGTTTCCCACCCAACACCACACTCGACAACACTAAAAGCGTGGACTTCAGTCGACAAACTCTCTCCCCAAATCCAATTCCCTCCAATTCATCCAGCTCCAACCGAATGAAATATTCCACTCGATGCACCACTAACATTTTTTCGTGGACTCTGGAGACGGAAGGAAAACAGAAAATGAAAGAAACGAGTTTTCTATATTTGCGACGCCGACGTGGCCCGCTTTCACGTCGGTTTATACAGCAATAAATTTTCCATCTATAAGGAAATATTTGACGCAAAATTGCGAGGAGACCCGCGTCTGGATTGCGGAATTTCATTTCTTTGTGTAAGAAATCTGCTTATTCGTAGAGCTTTTAACAATTTGTAGGTGTAGGAGTATATCGAAAAATCCTATATTCGTTCTTAGAAATGCTGAAGTTGATATAGATTTTCTTCGTTTTATTTTTGCCTAACTTTTCAAATCGTGCTACCGAAAGAAATTTCGTGATCTCTTTATTTTGCATCAATTGTACGTTCAGAGTTTCTCTTTCAGATTCCCGAAGAAAAATCTTTCAAGTTTTTCTCAGTGATTGAATATCTAGGGGTGAATATATGAGGTGCCGTTTGAACCACAAGTGCGTTTGCAAATATATTCATTTTCGAGTCAATATATTTTTTAGTTGCCGCACTATGTTTATTTCATGTGACGATATATTCACGGTTTGTTCCGAATGGAATGTTCTCTAACGAACACAATATATTTAGGAGTTGGGAGTTTCAACTATATGAACATCTGAGATCCGATACAGGGTGGTCCGAGTAGTGACTTTATTATTTTTTTTCAGATTCCTCACACCTGGTGGTATCCAAAAATAACCCATCTATGTTATGCGACATTTTGTAATTTTCGAGTTATAGTTTCTTTCGTGTTTTTCTGATTTATTATGCCGACTAGGTTTCAGGAATTCAATTACAGCAAAAAATAGTCAATAAAGTACTTTTTTTTTCTATGATTTTGGTAGTTTTTGAACTCAGTCAGAGATTTTTTTTTGAATTTTCAAATTGATGTTGATTGTTTGAGTGAATCCTACTAAAAACTCAAGTTCTAACTTTCAAGCCATTTTTGAAAAGCTTTGAGTAATTTCAGGAAGCTGAGTCATTTCTGTCATCGAAAAAACATGCAGGTAGATCATGTTACAGAGAAAAAATCTGAAAAATACCTACTACCCAAAAAGATATGAATTCTTGAAACCTCGTCGGCATAATAAATTGAAAAAACACAAGAAAATTATAACCCGAAAACAACAAAAATCTCGTAACATACATGGGGTATTTTTGGATACCCCTAGGTGTGAGGAATCTAAAAAAAATTATTGACTTCACTACTTGACCCCCTCTATGTTTATTATTATTCAGTCTTTCGAACAATGTCAAAACATGTACTTTCGAAAGCACGATAACAATGTTTAATAATACAGCGTTCCAAGTTTGGAAGTACTCAAAAATATTGATTTCCAATACTGATTTTGATATGTTTTGTTAATACTCCTTATTATACCTCGGATATTCTGAGTGATCACCATCGTAAACTCCGATTTCATTAAAAATTGCTGGGAACTCTTAAGTGCAAACTATATGGTTTCAGCGCGCCATCTATTGAAGTTGTTTTATGAATCAAATTAATAAATGTATTGGACCTCACATTTTAATATATTTGGAACTTCCAACTGGTAAATATATTGGGTTTGGTGGAAAACAAATATATCGGAACGATAAATAAATATATCCTCATAAAAAATAAATATATGGCTGCAACCAGAGTATATTGACTCGAAAGTGATTACATTTGCAAATTCACTTTTGTCCAAATGGCGCCTCAGATCGATATACCAATGAAAAAATAATGCCACAAATGTAGTAGGATTGAAGGTAGAATAACAGAATAAAATTCAAAGAAAATATCTCGAGAAAACGCTCATTCATTTATCTCAGTTGGTTGAGCTCAACAAACTTCTCGTTTGAGGCTTGAGACTTTGTTATGTTGCTTGGATAATATAGCCTAAAAAAAAAGACATATATTTTATTTTTCAAGAGCAAACAGTACTGTGTGCAGGTGAAATATGGCTTCACGGATTTCAAACATCATAAAACCTCGCTAACATCTCAAGGTCTGCATGCTGTAATGATGCCAATAACAGCCAGAAATATTAAAATGCGTGAAATCTCGACCTTCATAGGAGAAAACTGTCTTTCCGCAGACTTCAGTGATTATTTTGAAATTTTTTGTTTGAAATGTACTCAATTCTTTTGAAAGATTACGCAATATTATATTCATTTTACCATTTTTTACTCCCATTCAGTGTTTATTTTCCCGAAAATTCTTGAATATAAAAAGTGGCCGCATTGAGCATTCCAACTATTGAATCAACCATTTACAGCATTTTTGAAAAAACCTCACCAGGGCCTGCAAAAGTCACCACGTTATATTCAAGGTATGCTATCAAGTATTTTTCCAATTATACTAGGTTTCAAGAAAATCCTTAAAGACTTAAAGCTGATGCGAGTAGATGAACGGAATGCATCTTCCAAAATGCAAGTAGATAGCAAATGAGTATTTTGAAATTAACCATCAGCATATATCCAGTGAGAGAATGACTTGGTTAACTTTGATTTTTGCTAGTGCAGCAGGCAGAAATTTCATGAACAAAAAAAAATAATGATGAACCTATAGATGAAAACAGTTTTGTACACGTCTATTCATGGACGAAGTAAGATGGTGGATTTCCGATTGTAACGGCTGTTTCGGAGCTTCTAGAATTTTGGAATTCTGCAACTTTACCAGAGTCTTTGGGGATTGCAACAAATTGAACAATCTCCTCCCCATCATAACCCAGTCATATTCAATTGTTTCAAAATTTTTGAACGGGGTGAAAACTGCACTACGTCATCAGGAGTTTGAAAAGAGGAAACGTTACCCTCAGCAAATTTTCTTATTAGGCGTCAGTGAAATTCTCGAAAATATCTTATACCAAATTCCCTACTTTTTCTTCGAGAGCAACATAACAAAAAGTCAGTAATTATTCTCACGAATATTACAAGGAGAGAAGAACTACACATGGAGGCTCTCTTGTAACGTAATATTTTCGAAGTTTAGGATCAACAATAATTCAGGTTTTTTTCCAGGATTTTGATTCAGATA
The DNA here is from genome assembly GCA_958510865.1 of Myrrha octodecimguttata. NCBI lineage: Eukaryota > Metazoa > Arthropoda > Insecta > Coleoptera > Coccinellidae > Myrrha > Myrrha octodecimguttata. The sequence goes on from OY294057.1 coordinate 41,319,245, forward strand.
TCTGAAAAACTATTAAAAATCACATGAGCATTATTATTTTAAGAAATTACCCCTTGGGATTCAAACCATATGTCGCAGGAAGCTTTGGAAAAAAATTTGACTAACCGAAAATATCGAAAAAAAGATGAACGATCAACAAAGTGAACTGTGAGTTCTCAGAGTCTATATCTGTCTCCTCCAATCCAGTGGTACGAAATCGTAGGTGTTCCATTCGAGAGCGTACAAATAAAAGTATCATGTGACATATTCGAAATGTAGTCCTCTCAGTGCTATAGATTTTTCATCTTCCAGCAGGAGATTATTCACTGGCCTTCTTATCAAACCGTAATTGTTTCTTTCTTCCAAGAAAGATTCCTCCATCCCCTGTCTCAACTGTTCCTGTGGCCACTGAGCGACAAAATAATAGTGAATCGAGTGAAATTTTAATATATTTCTTCTATTGGCATGCCTTTCAGAAGTTCAGTAGGTTCCGAGTGGTTTGAAATAAGTTACAGCAAAAACAATTCTTGGAAAAATATGTAACGTTAATTTTGCGAAATCTTTGGAGGTTGATTATTCGCCGCCTTCAGCTTTAAAATCCCAAACCTCAGAAGATTGCATCGAACATTACCAACAAATCTATAAAGAGGACCGTAATTCCATGAAATCAAGGAAAATATAAGATTGTTACTCCTTCGAATGAAGTGTAGAGAGCGCCCTCTCTCAGCTCTTACTTGGGTCGCGCGCGCAGTACCATCTTGCGTCTTAAGTACCCTACGTTACTTACCTGTAACACTTGGCCAACATCATCGGTCAACGTACAGGGGGCGCTAACGCACACACTGTCCCTGGTAGATCCTCTCAAGATCTCGGAAATACACTCATCCCCAACGGTCTGGCACACTCCCTTGTGATCCGCATAAGGGGTGTCCGCTCACGTAGGCATGTAAACGGCTCAGTTTGGTGCATGCCCTGACGAGTTCCGTCAAACTAAGCCAAGACGAAACGTGACACCACTCAAAGAGGTTGAAGCAACCTCGCAAACCTTCATAAGCTTCATTGGTGACTTTCCGACGTGATTTATTTCAACGACGGTGTCACAGTTTCTGTCCCTTCGCGATCATCTTCGCTTCCAGTGAGAACCTCGCTTGTCACTGTGTGATCCTATCCGTTCCTCCCTCGGAGATGGTTCGGCAACCATCCCGAAGAGGTTCCACATCGCCACTTCGCTCCCGTGCTGCAACTCGCTGCTCAAAGATGTGCTCACTAATGCACCCATCTCACTGCACGATATCGAGTGGTATAGGAACTCACAAGTGGCGCAGCGTTTCTCAATCCGGGTTTCTCACATTTCAAAGGAACACAACTGCTCCGCATCATGGTCGCACTTGTGGGAAATCTTCTGGTCAATACGGCCATGACTACATTCCGTCAAAAGCTGACCTCCTCTAAATCGATCACACTCCTCGAACGACGAGGCAGAGCGCTCTAGCACACAGTCTACACGGCTCCACACAAACGGTTTGGTCAACCGTGCATCAAACGCCGTACACTCGTGCTCAACAGCGCAGCAATGGCACAACGGCTCGCTCACAGCCGCGTTTTCTTTTCGGTCCCGGTCACATTCCTCCAGACGCATCTTTCTGGTATCGCTTTCACTGGAAGGGGAGTCCTGTAGCGAGCACCCTCTCTCAGCTCTTACTTAAGTCGCGCGCGCAGTACCATCTTGCGTCTTAAGTACCCTACGTTACCTGCCTGTAACGCTTGGCCAACATCATCGGTCAACGTACAGGGGGCGCTAACGCGCACGCTGTCCCTGGTAGATCCTCTCAAGATCTCGGAAATACACTCATCCCGAACGGTCTGGTACACTCCCTTGTAATCCGCATAAGGGGTGTCCGCTCACGTAGGCATGTAAACGGCTTAGTTTGGTGCATGCCCTGACGAGTTCCCCCAAACTAAGCCGGGTTGAAACGTGACACTCTCCCAAAAAGGTTGAAGCTACCTCGCAAACCTTCAAAAGCTTCAGAAGTGTTCCATTCAAAGTAATAATTGATGTTTTTCTTCATGGCAACAGCAACATATTTGTAACTGAGGTGAAAATTATAGATTTCGAAGTTCCTTAGAAATTCTCAGTACCTCCCTAAGAGAATTCTAATTACTTAATCCTTTTAAACGGTTGTAAAAAATAAACCAACCCAAAAAATTTCATCGAAATCGAATCAACGACTCGCAGTAATACTTATAAATTCAAGTAACTTTTCTCAAAGGCTTGAACAAACTGCATTCACCATTAGAATATGGTCATCCAATCATTCAACGCTGTATCATCAAATCATCAAACAAATGGTTTGTTGAATACCCAGTGAAAATAAAAAATATCACAATTCAGTTCGAGATCTTACGGATGAAAGATATGAATTTCCACTCCGAAAGTATTCTGCTCGTCTTTTACGATATGATATCGCTATAACATTTCCATACTTAGTTTCTCGAAATTTAGTACCACAGAAAACTCAATAGACATCCATAGACTTTTAAATGAACCAAAGTCCAGAAATTATAAAAAAAAATGTGGATGGTATCAATATATCAGACAATCAACTTGCTCGGATCTTTGGGATACAACAGTAACAAAGTCCGACGATCGTCGGAGATACCTCACGGGCCGAGGAGAAAGCGGCAAAAGTTCTAAACTAATTTGATAAGCGATTTATTCGTTAAACGAATTCCGAATATCTGGCATGAAGAGCCTGGCTCGACTGGAAATGGAGACCGCCGGATACCAGGAACACCGAGAGACTGAACAGGAAGCGGCGAAAATTTATTGTAAAATGATGTATGGACCAATATCTCATGTTTTTACACCGTCCTGAGCGAAATAGCGCGGTGACAAGGGTTGGGGGCTTGTCGGACGCCTCGTCGAGATCAGACATTGCCACTTCTCCAGGGTTGTAGATAAAAGCACCAAGAATTAGTTCAAGGCGTGTGATATTGCCGACTCGCAAAGAATAATCTGAAAGAAATAGTTGATGATACATGGAGCAATAGGTTTCTTGCATGTATTTTTTATTGCGATCGATTATTCTATTATTAATGACCAGAAACACTGAGAAGCTGAACGGGAAGCGGCAAAATTTTATTGTAAAATGATGTAGTGACAAATATCTCATGTTTTTGTTTTTACACCGTCCTGAGCGGAATAGCGCGGTGACAAGGGTTCGGGGCTTGTCGGACGCCTCGTCGGGATCAGACATTGCCACTTCTCCAGGGTTGTAGATAAAAGCACCAAGAATTAGTTCAAGGCGTGTGATATTGCCGACTGGCACAGGTTAATCTGAAAGAAATAGTTGATGATACATTTAGGAATAGGTTTCTTGCATGTATTTCTTATTGCAATCAATTATTCTATTATAAATGACTAGGAACACTGAGAGGCTGAACAGGAAGCGGCAAAATTTTATTGTAAAATGATGTAGTGACAAATATCTCATGTTTTTACGTCATACTGAGCGGAACGACGCTGTGGCGAGGGTTGGGGCTTGTCGGCTGTCTTGTCTGGATCAGACATTGCCACTTTACCAGGGTTGTAGATAAAAGCACCAAGAATTAGTTCAAGGCATAAGATATGCCTGGCTGTCAAAGCTCAATCTGGAAGAGATAGTTGATGATACATGTAGGAATAGGTTTTTTGTATGTATTTTCTTCTTATTGCAATCGATTTTTCTATTAATAATGACTAAGAACACAGGGAGATCTAACGGCGTACGGCAGAAATTTATTGTACAATTATGTATGGACCAATATCGCCCAACTGAGCGGAATTGGGCGGTTACCAGGACTGGGGCTTGTCAGACGTCTCGTCGGGATCAGACATAATAATAATATTAATAATAATAATAATAATAATAATAATAATAATAATAATAATAATAATAATAATAATAATAATAATTATAATAAAAATAATAATAATAATGATAATAACAATACCAACTTTATTTCCTTAGAATGTACAAGCAGTATGGAAAAAGTCAAAAACAATGCAGAAAAAAAAAATCAAGACATTGCCACTTCGCTGAATTGTGTGAAAAAGCATCAAGAATTAGTTCGGGGCGTGTGATATGTCCGGCTGCCGAAGATTCATCTAGAAGATATACTCGATAGATATGTGTGAATTGGACCATAGCATGTATTTTTTCATTAGTGGAATCGATAATTCGATCCATAAAAATAGTGAAAAAGTTTAATTGCTGTTTGCAATTGGGTTCCACATACTTGCAGTTCAAACGTTCAAAACTGCGGAATTCCATTCATCGCAAATCCACTCTCTCTCTCCTCTAGTGTACCTTTCACTGTACACGTTTGATTTTATTTATCATAAAAAGTGCAATGACTTGTGACGTATTAGGAGGTCCACCGTGTTTTATCGAATTTGAACTTGAGTATCGGTTTCGCCATTTTTTACTGAGGATTGTTCAAAATTCTTGAATCGGTAAAGTGTGTAGCATCAGAATACTCCATGATCTTGTCTCGAAATAGACCAAAAAAAAAATATAAAATATGATATTTCGTGTTACATGCAAGAAAGCTATTGAAGACGAAAGTCGCTTAGGGTGATTCATTTATGAAAAGCGTTCTATAAGCTCTGTGACAAATGGATGGTAGCGGTGCTCCTTCCAAATATTTTTTTCTGTGAACTAACATAATCACAAGAACGAATATCCGTCGATAAATCAACAAGTATTCCACCTTGATCAGAGCTGACCACCCAATCAATCAAAACATCTACAGTGAAATAGCCAAGAAAAATTACTACAGCTATTTCAAAGTTATAACTGATCGTCAGGCCATCTTACCTTGGATAAAACCGCTGAGTAGGGAATCCAGATACTTATCACCTTTCGGATGGAATACTGCAGTATAACTGAGTACAACGCGCCATCTTCCAGGAGTATCTTGCCAATCCTACCCTCGAGTCCAGAATACTTTGATCGATGTGCATGACGTTCGTCCTTTTGTCGTATCAAGTCGCTGCATCTGCGATTTTGCAGTATTGTGGTTGTTCAAGAGTATTACTATTTTGAGCATGTTCCTGATTTAAACATCGACCAAATTCAAACTGATCTTGGATATCTCCAGTGTGTAAAACTTCTAAACTTTGTTTACCACATGTCATCAAATATTCTGTGACGAATGAAATCTGCTAACCATACGCCGAACATTAGATGGATGAAGAGTTAATTGCCAGGCATTTTTCTCCACATTTTCTACCTTTTCTTCAAGTTGTGTAGTATTCTTTTACCTGTCTCATTAAAATTCTCCATGGAAAGACTTCTGTCTTGCTGGATACTTTTTTCGATTTTCGCGAACTTGTAGACGATATGCATTTTTTTCGCATTTATATCAGCACAGCCTACATTTGTCATTATCAACAAGGCCAATTCTGGGCAAATTCTCGGGACTTGAACATCACCTACTTATACAATTACAGTTTGTTTCAAATCAACCCACCTTCGACTATCGACGAAATCGTCACCAGCCATCGTGAATTCTTCGGTGTTTACATGAAATTGTTTCCGGAAAACATTCGACCAACCTGTCGGTGGTGGAAAGGACACATGACAATATCCTTCACAAATTGACCGAACTGAAGTACTTTTCCGTCGGTTTGGGTTGAAACAGGTTTTAAAGATCGTAACATGTCGATGCAGAAAATCTGTTTTATTTCGCCGAAATAGCTTCACCTAACTATTGCTTGTGCTCTATACTGCCAGCACACATATTCAAATTTTCATGCTTATTGAAGTCTGTACTTGAATTTGATATATTCGAAGTGTCAGTTACCTTCTGCGACTTCACTGTAAAGTTCCCTCAAATAATCTTTTGAACTTCTTTTGTTGTTCGATACAACCAATGAGTAAATCACATTATTTCTCGTAGGATCATGGTTGAATTCAGTAATAATATTTCGATAGCTACTTTTTGTGCGGTCATCTAAATATCAATCGATACAACAGATAGTATATTCCAAGAACTCTAAAACACCAACGAATATCTTGACTTACAAATCCATTGAGACCCAGTAGGTTCTGAGCAAATATTTGATTGTAAAAGTAGTTAGGTACCATACTCACCTGATGAAGTCACAATGAAAGTGACGAAACAATTGTTGTCAAATTAATAAATATAAGCGAAAATAGTGTTTTACTTTAGTCAATATCAGGTTCTTAGTAGTTGCAATCTACGGATTCACCTATCACATCAACCCATGAGATTATTAATTATAATTCCAATGGACATTATGAATGGAAATCAGACTGGCGGAATAAAGTTGCTTCATCCTCGCTGTCCCTGTCAGTTGCGAATAATCCGCCATAGGATTTCAGCATGCCCCGTGTAGTTTGGGTTCAGTTAAACAGGATTCCATCTAGCGATGACAAAAGTGGACCAGCCTCCGTAGGTGGGGTTAAGTTCAGAATACCATTTTGGTGCAGCTTCTGAAATGACTTTACCATTTCAGAAGCTATGAAAGCTATGAAGCACATGAGCTATGTGCCTGAACCAGTTGAATATTGACACTACCAATATGTAAATATGTTTATTGGCACATTGAACACTATTTTGTGATTGTTAAGCAGTTAACTTCTACTTATGCACTCATGCATATCATGAACATAATAGAAATGTTGATTGATACTACAGTAGCTCCAAAGTAAAGGCTACGCGATCACGATGGCGTTCACGATGGCGATCTCATTTTTGCCCAGTACGCTATCAAATCGCCAAGTCATTCCACAATGTCTATTGTAACTCCGCAGGAACTGCCATATTTTTCTATTCAGTCATGGAATCGCTCCAGATCACTTCTGAACACTGCCAGGTCGCTGCTCCATAAGGTCAATGTAGTCATCTGATTGCCATCGCTATCGTAAGCGCTATCGCCATCAGTTCGTTTATCAAGAATAGGTTAACTTATATCTTCATTTTGAATAAGAGACGTCAAACCATCTCGGGTCAAATATTGCCGCAATACTCCAGTGAGCCGATACCAGATCCAGTTTATGGGGCTACACCAACTTTTTGTGTGATAATTATTAACTATCGACCAAAGGATATTTTGAAAGGATAATTATTGAGTTATCGAATCAATTTGGTTGAAGTCAACAACCCTGCTGAAGGTTTGACAATTTCTGATCTATGTTATTAACAGATTTGGGTTAATCACAATTGATTACCATCTTGCTCATTCGAATTCTCCAGAAAATAGATCGATCAAGTTCACTGAGGAAAGTGTATCTCCCAATGATCCAATTGATTGATTCAAGCTCGAATAGTTTATATATATTTGAAATTACTACTTTCAATTTTCCAAATCAAATTATATAATTTATATCTTTTTCCTCACTCCTTTACCCATTATGATTTCTGCAGTTCACTAGCTTATTGTATATGCCTCGAAGTAACTCTCAAATACCATTGCTATTTTCCTCTTGAATATTTGATATTTTGCAGCTGAGTGACCTATCACACATATGGCCAAATGTCCGATTCGCTTCCTCCTCCACGACTAGAATGAACAGAAGAAAATGAAGTAGGTGGTTAGTCTTTTTCCTAGCATTAGTTATCTTCTTCAAAAATTTAATAATACTTCAATCGTACTGCAATATCTCATGATAGTACAAGAGGCCTGTAAGCAGATCGGCATTCCTTAATATTCCGACCATTTTCTTCATTTATCTTTGGTGTGAGTCTAGTAAGAGCTCTTTCCTGTCTCCCTATTCATCCAATTGAACCTTAAGTAGATTAGTTGATAACCAACATGTGACCTAGTCAAAAAGATGCTCTGCTGTATTGGACGGCAGATGAACTAGCAGAAAAAACCAAGGGATAATACCTGACGGAAAGGAATCCCTTCTGTTGTATTCAGAAAAACCACTAGCAAACAGCTGTAAAATGGGAGCTACAAATGACAAAAGCCTTCTGTTGAGATACTTCAGAATTCACACAAGCAACAGACTTCCACCATCTTATAACAAAAAGATGCTGCAGCTACCACGAGGTGAGCATCATTTTATGACTGCTTACATCGCACTTTCGATGGAAGCATCGCCTGTAGCGCATTGCCAATTCAGTATATGGCATATGCAGACTTTGTGGATTGGAAACGTAGACAGCCAAACATGAAGTATGCAAATGTCCAGAACTCCACAAATGGACCAACCAGTTCTGAATAATAATGATAATCTTTTCTTGCTTGGTGGTCCTCGTTAACCAGTACATCGCTGGCATCAAAGTCATAATCAATCGACATTGAATCCATATCAGAAACTGAATTTCTCGGAAAATTTGTCTTATGTATTGATGAGTATTCATTTGGTACACGAGGAAAGAAGAGAATATAGGTTTCTTATAATAATCCAGGTTTTTAATCACAACTATCTTACTAGTGTCAAAAAGAATTGCATCAATGCAAACGTACCTATAGTCCTTGTCATCGGACTTAAATTATTTCGGCAATATCGTGCATAAAAAGAAGAATTGAACCAATCCGTTCCTGTTCTATTTTTTCTTGGCATTTTATCGAAACATTTTAATTGAGATACCGATTTTTTGAACTCCGAGTCAGTGATGTTCTTTTCCTTAATTTTCCCAATTACCTGGGAGTCTTTCACTCCGATTCCTGAGAAATATCACAAACATGAATCATTATTGGATTTCTCTGTCCGTAAGGAATTGATTACATCTTGTTTCGCAGAGATCGTTCTTGGGGGATTTCGGTGAACTCCCGCAGTTCGTCCTTTGTTTCGCAGTGATTGTGGAGCCGGGTCACGTCTTGACGACGCTCCATTGTCTCCTGCTGTAAGGAACAGAAATTATGTGGAGTTGCGGGGTCGTACAATTGGTTTTTCTATGTGACATGAACCAGTTTTGCGGCAGCGTCACTTTCACGATAAGTCTTGCTGCGTTGGGGATAAGTAAGTGCTTCTGATGACCGTGGAGAATTTCCGAGTTTATTCACAGTAAAATTTTTGCGAGTCAGTGTGGAACAAACGTTATAATTTTCTTTCAACTTTGTGAATTTCACGGAAACGGTATTATACGGTTTTAAGATCAAATTTGCATTACCGTTGAAATCATTTTGAAAATTCTTCAACCTTTTTCATTGTGAGCACTGATAAATCCGCTTTTACACAATATACAGGGTGAGCCTGTAATTCGTTTGAAAATTCAACACAGATATTGTTGTAATAGAGGATTGCAGAGTAATACATCCATTGCCTTAAATTTAACAAATCAATATTGAAAAAACCCATTTACTGACTTAATTCATTTTTGTCATTTTCATATTGAATATTTCATAATTATATATTATTATTTTCATAAAATTTAGAAATACAGAATCATTCAATTTAGGGTGAAAACAATAGCTGAAATCTATTAATTTATTGATTCCATGGAAGGTCTGGTCGATAGACATAGAGAAATAGCCTCTTCGTGTTTATTCAAGGCCGTTACTATAGCTCAAGGACGGATAACCGAAAATAGGAAAATTTCTCGAATTTTCACCAGATTTCATAACATACATCTTTGAACATCTCGAAAACAATACGTTTATAGAGAAATCACTAGGGATAAGATTCTCACAATGACTCAAGATAAACTTAATCTGCATTCTTCATGCTGAATTGTTATAGTTTCATGAATCGGCGAGTGTATAACCAGAAAATCTTTCGAAGAAGGATGAGTGATCACTAAAGAATACATAGATATAAAAACTTCATATTTAAATTCATTTCAATAAAAGTTACCATATCATAGGTTCAAAAAAAAGTCCCATTTTTGTTTTAACAGCCTGTAATTTCTGACCGGAACCGATTCTGGAAGAATGGTGAATAAAAAAAGTGTTTTATTCGATGAGAGGACTTTACGGTTCAGATCGATGTAGAACCTAAAGATTCACCCTATGTAAAATGTTTTCATACTCTGATCGACGAACATTTTGAGTAAATTACCTGCTGTTTGTTCGTTAGTTCTCCTTGAACTACCCTATGGTGTAGATCGTGTAGGACTGATGAGGTTAATTGACTTTCATTGTGAAATTGGTCTTTGCTCGTTGCTGAAATATCGTAAAAAAGTTTAGTCACAGATGGTGGAGTTCTGACTCCCTACTCTGTGAGGTCCTGAGGTCTCACAGACTCAGAGGCAAAGTGTGAGTTTACGTATGTTTGTATGAATATCTGTATAAATCCGAAAGACGTAAACTGGTTTTGCGGCAGCGTCACTTTCGCAATAAGTCTGACTGTTGAGGATTAGTCAGCGCTTTTAATGACAGTGGAGAATTTCTGAAGTCATATAAAGTCATATTTCTAGGAGTTCCTGTGTAACCAACGTTATGGTTTTTGTTCAACCGTTGTAAATACAAGAGTCGTAACGGTAGCGCGGTGTTCCATATCTATGTTTAGGAAACACCCAGTAATATTTTTACGCGCTTGTTCTGGGGAACAGCGCGTTATCATTACACGATGCTGTAATTTTTGAATTTTGAGCCGAAAATGGTCTTAAACGTTTGAGTATAACTCTCTGAAGAAAAATCTGTGGTCAAATTCAATTCTGTTTGTCCGGCCGTCCGTCCGTATGTGCTCTTACTTTCGGAAGGAAGGACCTGGAATCTTGAAACTTTCAGGGGAGGTTTTGATCCTGAATATCTTGGTTGAGTTCGTTAATGGTCTTAATCTGCCGAATGGTTCTGTGGTTACAGCCATTTGAAATTTTGATCTTTCAGTAATAAATCTTTGAAATTTTGAATGGAATTTTTTTTTCGCTGGGAATATTGATGAGATTTCGATGGAATTTGGCACACTCCTTAGAGTCAGTGTTTAACAACAATATTTCGAATTTCAATTTGATCCGATGTTTACTTTCGGAGATACAAGGAAAAAAAGGTGCAAAATTTCGTTGTTATTTGTAATTTTAACGTTATTGCCGCAATATTTCAAGAAGTGCAAATACAATCAGATTGAACCTTCGTAGGGTGGAGATTACCAACACGCAAACAGGTGCGAAATTTCGTGTTGATCTAATACTTAGAATTTGAACATGCGCGTAATAGCTCCTGACCTCACGTCATTGCTTGTCTAGATTCATGTCACCTTATTTCTCGAGCTCCATAATACGAAACTCTCTTCGGTTACACAGTGTACTCATTTTTTCTGGGTGGGTCGCAGCTTTATTTTCAATAGCAAAATGGAAAGCACACTTCAGCTTCTCGAATAATATGAAGTATTGAGATGATAACATCTTTCAATAATCGAGCCCAGATGGAATACACATTCTCCCAAATTTGCTCCAGACCAAATAAACAATTTGGGTCTACAAATTCCTGAGAACTAACAAGGGTCTGACTTCTGGAATTGCAAACCTTCCTCCCGTGCTTCTTTTACAAAAAAACTTATTTATTTTGCTAAGTTTGAATCGAACATACCATCTCAGATCAAGATCGGGCTTTTTGATTAAGTATTTTTGGTCAAATGTATTTATATTTTATTATGTCCTGTCATCTGCCAAGCCTAAAACCTACCCTACAGATATCGAGTCTCTAAGTTGTATCTTTCGGCAGTTATCGATCTATCAGCAGCAGGATTGATTCAACCACATTCTGAAGAAATTACTTAGAAACATTATATTCGTATTGCTAGTTTAAAGCTTAATTGGGAAGGCCAAATTCATGAATGATGTACCTGATGATATTTTTTGTATGTTACAATCAAGCGAGTCTACTCGATGAAGATTATCGATACAATCAGTCAAGATACAGATTTTATGTAAAACCTTTCCATAATATTTTTCAATATTGATATCTTATTTATTTTCTTCGGCGTTCCACATCACGAAAGAAAATTTTAATGATGTTTTGTATTTTGGTTCAGACATCTAGTGAGGGCCATCAAATATTGTTAGATAAATTTGCTGACTTCAACAAATCAACTGACCCTGATCCAGTAGTTATATTGTGCAATGTTACAAAATGAAGAATTATATCAGCATCCAATAAGTAACTAAGTATGGATCCGATTTCTTTCTCTCCGAATCGACAAAAAATTAATATTTGGTAATCATGTGTAACTTGATGTCTCTTTCAAGAATAGTCGTAAAGAGTAGAGTAAACATTTGAAAATAATCGGTAACATCATATTTAAAATTTCGACATACAGAATGAAATTTTCTATAATCAAAAAATGAAATCTAGAATACTAATCCACATGTTCTAGCATATTTGTGACGAAGAAACTATCTTGGTTTAACATGCCTTACTTCTAGTTACGGATTCACACTGTATACACATAAAGTACATGAGTTGTACATATTTGGGGGAATCCAACAATTTCAAGTTTAGCTGTCCTGTTTCCATTATCCATAATTCCATGTTGCTCGCAAAAAACACACGAAATTCAATTATTTTCATGAATAATGAATGCGTGAAATTGGGATAATATGAAAGAGGAGGAAAGAAATGTCTCGGAACTACTCAATTCATTCCATGTGACTCGCACAGTATACTAGGAATGTCAGGTGCGAGCTGCGAAACAATGGCCTCGGTTCCACTGCAATATAAATTATAGCTTTCCGAGTGAAAAACATCCATTCACAATGTGAAAAAGTTAACCTTCCATACAGAAATAATTCCAGACTGTCCTAAATTTTATTAAAGTGAATGATGAGTTCAGTTAATTGCAGATAAGATAACTTGTGTAATCAATTCCAATTCCAGATAATCAACAAACAGTACTGAACTTAAACTTTGGTATCTGAGTAAATAAAAATCACAATGTTTACAACCCGAAAAAAGGCCTTGGTTGCTCAGTGGAATAAAACCTGAGTTGTGTTCATTCCGAAGATTTCCACAATTTTAAGTTAAGCTGGCCTGTCCCCATTACCCGTAACGCCCTGTTACTCAGGGAAAACACCCGAAAACTGATTGTTTTCACGAGTGAAATTGGGATGATACAAAAAAAGGTAGAAAATCTATCTTCGAATTACTTAACGTATCCCATGTTAGAGGCACTCGCACTCTATACAGTGGATAATGGCATGTACAAGCTGCATAATGTGACCTCATTTTCACTTCAATCTTAACTGCCAATTGTCGATATTTACTATAACTTATCTTATATGGTGGGCTCATTTCTTAATTTGAAATCTGTCTAAAGATTAAAAATATCTATTGGGGTTCTTCATTCAGTCAGTGAATTCCGGAGTCTGCTAGAGTGTAGAGCATATTGACACACACATTTCAATACAGTGTGGCCAATGGAAACTCAACTCCTCAATTTTCTGGCTCCAAAATGAAAATGTGTAAGATTGCTAGGAACAACTTTTCCGATCTTTACAACTCCATAACTGCAACCCCCTAACGGGGTGAGCACAAACCTTCGATTTCGAATGAAGATGCGGGGTGTTGAGATACTTCATTTTGAAGGTCTTATCGAGTACTATCTGATCCCGAAATTTCCCTCCAAAATTCCCATCGATTACCAAATGACCGGTAAAAAGATAAAGAGTTCTAACTTTCACTTAAACTACATAGCCACTAAAAACGTTTGAAATATGTCGGACACGAGTAATATTTTCGATAAATTTTCAAAATTGCCTCCTTCCCTATTTTCGCTGTCATTTCATCATCGTCAAATATTTTGAAGCCTTATTTAGAGGTCAGATAGTAATCCTCACTCCTCATTCCTATTCAAAATCAGGGACTTCTCCACACACCCACACGGGGATGAAAAAAAAAGAAAAGTCGTTCCCCCTCGAATCAGAGATTGACGAGTCTGGGCGATTTTCCACATTTTCATTGTGAAGTTGGAAAATTGGAGTGTTGAGTTTTCCTTGGAACACCCTGTATGACAAGTTTCAGAAAAAAAACGATATGGCTTAGTTTCTGAACACCCTGACCAAAACTCAGCGTTCTTAAGCAAGAGCTAGATGGTGCCCGACTACTCACATAAGGACAAAAATGTGAGAAAATTATATTATATCGCACTACAAAAAAGCTGCATACCTTTGTGGATTAACATTTCGAATTCTGAAAAACACAATATAGTTAGCGTTAGGGATTGCACTCAATGAAATACTTTTTTATGTTGACTGTTCTTTACAGATATTTCTTCGGTATAACTATAGCATAGACTTGTGCTTATATATTTAGATTTCTTGGACAAATGTAGCACCCCTGAGTTTCCGTTACTGACTTGGATGTTTGAATTGATGATTGTACTGATCTTTTTGAAGTAATAATTAAAAAGGAACTAGAGATATCCCGATAATTTCAGGAGTGTAGCCGGATATTTAAGGAGCCCTTCAATCAATTCTCCTTCAGGATGTTTTATGATCTGACCACGAATTATTATTTTGGGCGAAATGTCTCCCTACGTAAAATAGCGATAAAATAACGATAGCGGTAATGGGTTAATTATGGCTGGCCATATTAACCACATCAATTTCCGATGTAGCGGAGCTCAGCTCCCTCAATGCTTCAAAAATATATTATTCCGGACTATTCTTGATTTCAATCGAGTTAATAATGAGTTTAGTTTCTCGCAGATGAGTAACCGGAATTCGTGCAATCAATTCCAGAAAATCCACTCACAGTACTAAGCTGAAACTTTGGTATTTCAATTAATAAAACCACAATGTTGACAAAGCTGACAACCTGAAAAACGTTCCCGAATTATCAAACGAACGTTCTCTGGCGGGGTGGGATAAAAACTGAGTTGTGTATATTTGGAAGAATCCCACAATTCGTTCAGCTGGCCAGTTTCCATTACCCGTAACGCCCTGTTGCTCGCGAAAAACACCCGAAATTCGATTGTGTTCACAGGGGAATGAACGAGTGAAATTGGAATAATTTGAAAGAGGGTAAAGGACTGTATATGGTTAATTAATTAATTAGAATCATAAAACCTGTGAAGGGAAATTTTAATCATTTTAAAACGTTTACATGTTTAGGCAATTAGTATGCTATTGAATTAGGAGGTTATACATGTTGAACATTTTAGGGCGGAAAAATAAATTCAATGGAAATAGTTAGAGGAATCAACACGGAGATACTTGATAGATAAAAGAGTATACTTAATAGATAAAAGAGTATACTCTTTTATCTATTAAGTATCTCCGTGTTGATTCCTCTAACTATTTCCATTGAATTTATTTTTCCGCCCTAAAATGTTTGAGTATACTCAAACTACTTGGGTGGCTCATTCATTTGCTCAATGGCGTAATAATATAATTTGATCATAAGCCAAAAGGATATTGAGAGATCTTCATTCAGGAAATCAGAGTACACGGTCGAGTCTGATTATATCAGCATGAAAGGATCTTACATTAGAGATATTACACTCGGAAAAACAAACTTCCTGAAATAAATTTTTTGTCAAAACGTTAGTCTCACATCAAGAATTAAGCGATAACATTTCAGCAATATTTATTTACATTCAAGCGAAAAAGATTAATATTTCGTTTGATGACGTAACCGAATACACCCTTGTACACGTTGAGACATTGACGAAATGGGTTGGTTGATATCTGCCTGTAATAACTTGTTTCAAGCAACTAGGATGTCGTGGATTATCTAGGCTTAGTCCGTGGAGGTTGGTCATAATAGGACAGTCTTCTGCTCGTCATATCTTACACAGGCTCAATGAGATTTAGTTCCGGTGAATAGAGAGCCAAAGCAATACGATTACGTGAGCTTCTCGAAGAGACGCAGATGAGGCAGAGTGGTTTTTTAGGACATCGTCAACAATAACGCGCAGCGGACAAACTGACTTGAGTAAATTGAACTGGTGAACTCAAGTCGCTTCTCACGGCATTTTATCCTTTTACTTCCAACGTGCATAGTAGACAAAATACTAATTCTTCGTTATTCTGTTATTCTGCATTTCACTGCTGCATTTCTATGCGCCAGTTCATTATCCGTTTTATCTGACAAACATACCCATATACTCACGGGCATGTCCCCAGGTATTCTTTCACTCTCCTCTCCCTTAAGAGGAAACAATACCACGTGGTAGTAAATTAGAGCTGAGCAGCAAAGCCACATTTAAATGTCATCAAAACTCTCTTTTATCTCAAGGTCAGGCCACTGGACCCGGTCTACATGCTTAAACATTGCATATAGACGCGTAAAAATATTAGAATTCGTAGAAATTTCGACGTTCATAGCAGAAAACGGGGTGTCGTTCTGCAGGCTTCAGTGAGTATTTTTTTGAAATTGTTGATGTTTTCAACCATTTTCATCAATGAAAATTTCTGAAAAAAATGAACTCTGGCCTTCAGAAGTCACCTCATGCCCTCAATACAATTTGGGCAGGCCTTAATATTTCAAACCAGTCTTTGGATTGAGAAAAGATAGTATAAGATACTCGAGTGAAAAAAGTTTGCGAAAATTCAAAATCAATTTCCCTGAAGTAGAAACCGACATAATTCAAAAGAAAAAATTTTAGAAAAGCATATACGTGATATATACAGGTTCACTTCTGGATGGAAGAATTTTTCAATCTTCTGATAATATTTTCCTCACGGAATTCTGCAAGAACATTCAAGCTCTCATTCATCAATCAAGCAATGGATTTTAATTCGATCCAATCTGGTTTTTGGAAATATTGGAAAAATATGATTTTAGTGGTTATATCTACAGAATCATTTTGCGGAATTCACCCTGTCATTGATTTTCGTAATTGAAATGAGAACCCACTGTACAAATATCGAGTTTCTGAGTAGTTTCTTTCGTGAGTTATTGCGTTTGATGTCGCCCTCACGGCTGATCGTAATCGCAATAACTTCCAGAAGAAAACATTAAATATACTTGATATTTCTAGAATAGGTTTGGACCTCAATTACAGAGCCCGAATTCATGAATAGGTAGAAATCACCCAATGTTTACGCAAATATTTCCATTGATAATTTTATTTTCCCGATATTTCCGAAAATACAATTAGGTTAAATTGAAATCTATGACTTTATCGAAATACGATATAATGTAGGTTCATGCAGAATTTCGTGGACTAAAACATCGCAGAATAAAGAATATTGAAAATTGATAACTTTTTCAGTTTTCTAAGCGCACGATCATTACAGAATTTCGAGAATTCATAAATCAGTACTTTCGAACTAGTTGCCGAGTTTCATCTCGAGAGAGCAGTATTTGTTTGAGTGTTTGCAGAAATAATAACGATACCCTGAAAAAAACGACAAAGATTGACATATTTTTCAGTTTTCTAATGGCACGATCATTACAGAATTTCACACGAAGTTATGTATCAGTACTTTCAAACTAGTTTCATCACGAGAGATCAGTATTTATTTTAGTACTGAAATAATAATGATACCGTGAAAAACACGACCAGAATGGACATATTTTTTCAATATCTCTGAAAATAATAATCGGATGGAACAGACATAAAAACGATGTTGTGAAATATGGAATTCGTGGTAAGTGCCAAATTATTTCCGAATATGAATGAATAGGCTTCGAAAAAAAAACTTTCGACAAAATATCGCCAAAATATGCACGTCGTTGTGCTGCAATGAACTGCGAAGTTTCAATATAATTGCTCACATGGTTACATAAATATGAGGGGAAATAACCTCAAACATTTTAAATGACTATTACTCCGAAAGCGTTTGGCCAATTTTGCCCTTTAAAAAACTCAAACGCTGAATTCTGATTTGCAACGTGCCTTTGCTTCTATCGACAGCTTTATCATCGGACGGCTGAACTGAATAGAAAAAAATTTTCTCGTTTGTCGGATGAAAGAGTCAGATTTGTACTCTGAAACGTCACAGTTCGCTTCGTTAATCTTTAATATTATTCCTGTATTGTTCAATAGGCAATCTGTTTTCCAAGAAACTGCCATTGACAACAGTTCTATCCTGCAATCTGCAAGGGTGTTTTTCATAAAAAACAATTTTTATTTAATTTTAAATTGTTCTGTTTAGATGCTGGGACTGAAAACGCGCAGAAACCTAAAAATGATGCGAAATCTTCCCAAAATAAGCTTTATTCGATACTTGAATCGTTTTTGACTATGGATTTGTCATAAGTGAGTATATTTGGACATTTTTCAATGAAGTACTGGATTTCAATTCGATCTAACCTGTATATTTAGATATATTGGAAAATGAAATTTTGAATAGGTATATCTGCGAAATAATTCGGTGGATTTTTTCCATTCACGATTTCGTTCTTCGTGAGTAAGGTACAAACCTACACTACGAATATTCAATTTCTAAGTCGTTTCTTTCGGAAGTTGTCGTATTTCGTGAATGGGTAAAATCCGCCGAATGGTTCCGTAGGTATATCCATTCAACATTTTATTTCCTCGATTTTTCCAAAAATACAGATTGTAAACTCGTGTGAACAATATGATAAGAAAATCACCAAATTTGAAGGTGAAGGTGCATTTTATAGAGTCAATACGTGAAAAAATGTCTGCTTCGGCAACGTATTTGAACATGCGCGCAAGAGCTTCTGACCTAACATCAGTCGAGAGATTCTACTCGAATAAGGAGCCTAGCCGGAATTAACTTCCATTTCGCATGCTTTCTTCCTCAGGACAATTCTGAGGAAAAAATCGTTAGTCCGCAACATTCAATTCAATCTCATTTCAGTCCAGTAGATCTGATGCGAGTTTTCTTTTCTATAGAACTCCGGGTAATGAGATCGGATAATCCCCAGGCCTCCATTATGCTAATCTTCCTCATACAGCGATAGCGTCGAGAAGGACCCAAGATTGAATCAGATAAGAGGACGAAATATACATAACTCTAAACAATGGTGCTGTTTCGGTTTTCAGCCGGCCGCTGTTTATACAGGCTCAGACGGTCGTGTCGTGGGCGATTTCAGACGTAACGTGAATGTGCATGGCTGCCTATTCTCGCTGGGGTGATGGCAAAAAACTAGAATTATAAGAAATATTTCCGGTTTTGTTGTAGGCTCAAGGCTCGTACTCATGGACGCGTCGAAAAATAAAAATCGCGCGATTTTTTTGCTCAATATCAGTAATTTGTCGCTGGCATCTGTCATTACGAAAACGCGCGATTATTTATGAAATGTCACATTTCAAATTGTATCAATTTATTTCCACGTGAATCTAGTTCTCTAACAAGTATAGTTTTGGGTTTTATACCTTTATTTTTCGAAGTATTGAATTAATAGACGCTTTTGATACTTTGGACATGTACATAGCTATCGAAAAATTATTTTTGCTGGAATTAGTTTGTTCTGCAGAAATGATTATTCGAGGTAGATGGCTAAATTAATATAATAATTTATTATAAGTGGAAAGAGACATTTTATTATTTTCACCTTGGTGTAAAAAGACGTATTTCAAACTGCAACATATATCGTCATTATATGATTGCAATTGCGTCCATAAATAATAATAATTAAAAAATAGTTAAAAAAATACTCTTCAATATTCTTCTATGAGAATATTTGAAAAATACTCTTCAATATACTTATAATAATTCCTCGTACATTGTATTTAACCTCTAATGACCAACAACTTATTTTGTTAACAAGTTGCTATAATCACGACAGAAGAGTATGAACAATCTCTTGAATGTTTCGAATAACCCACCATTTTCTTAAAGTTGAAATTATTCAACTACAAAAAAAGAATCGCGCGATTTTGGCGGGAGAGCATCTGACAACTCAAATGTCATCGCTTGAGCGACAAACGCGTCCATCAGTTTGCGCCTTTAGGGTACGAACAAGAAAAGTGGATCGCAGACGAGGTGGAGGTCAAGGTCGTTGCTACTAGTTATAGTTGAGAGCAAATGATACCTCGAATATAATGGGGTGACTTGTGGAGGCATGGGTTCATTTTTAAAAAAAAAATTTTGGCGCTAAAGGTTAAAAAAAATCTTAAAAATGTTGACACTTTTATTCTCAAGAATTTTCAGATAAATAAAAGTGGAATGAAGTGAAAAATGAAAAAACAACCAACATTGTGCATTCTCAAAAAATAATTCAGCACACCCCAAAAAAAACTACTCACTTAAGGCTGCAGAACGACACCCCTCTTTCCCCCATAAAAGTAGAAATTTCTCCTGTTTGTAATATTTCACGTGGCTATTGGCAACGTTGAAACATAGAGACCGTGTGCAGATGCCTAAGCTTGAGATATCAACAAGGTTTGATGTGGCTGTGTTGCCTGGCAGTGATTTATTATACCTTGGAATTGTTTGCTCTTAAGTCGCGGTTGATGTGACAGCACTTAACAAGGAGCTTACCTGCAATGCTCCTTCGAGCTAGGAATACTAAATGCTTGCCAATTTGTGAGGAATGTGAGTGAATTTGTGAATATAGGCCTATTGTGAGTTTATTTTGAGCTATCACAAATCAGTGAACATTCAAAGTATACAATACAGGCCCCCCTCCTTTTAATTAGAGGAGCTAGCTCAATATTAGGGAGTATAAGTTTCTATATTGAATCTGGAGTTAATAACTCGCTTCAAGGTCTTGCTACTATCCCTTTGTTGTAATGCATCGAAATTTGCAGAAGAGGTTTCATAACTTTTAAGTAGGCAATACACTAGTTCTGGGTCTTGTTGTTCATCCGAATTATATATAAAAATCTAGAAAGCACTGACGTGAAGTCAGCAGCTTTAACGCGCTTGTTCATATTGCGAAATGGTGACATAGAAATTCCAGTGAAATTTCAATGAAATATAAAAATTTGAAAAAAAATTATTGACACTGTTTATATTCCAACCAAGTTTCATTTTGATCGGATAAATATTTTTAGAATTATTGAAAAATCAAAATTTCAAATGGTTGTAGCACAAAAACCATTCGGCAGATTTGGCCCATTAACGAACTTAAACGAGATATTCAGGATCTCAACGTTACCTGAGCATTTCAAGACTCTAGGTCCTTCCTTTCGAAAGTTACAGAGCACACGACCGGACGGACAGAATCAATTTTGACCATGGATTCTGCATCAGTGAGTCAAACCTAGTGGTTTGAGACCAATTTCGGCTCAAAATTCGAAAATAACAGACATCGTGACGAAATGATAACTCGCTGTTCCCCAGAATAAGCGCGTAAAATGTATTTGTATTCAGTTTGAAACTTTTGAGCTGTCATAATCTCGAATGGCGCAA
The DNA here is from genome assembly GCA_958510865.1 of Myrrha octodecimguttata. NCBI lineage: Eukaryota > Metazoa > Arthropoda > Insecta > Coleoptera > Coccinellidae > Myrrha > Myrrha octodecimguttata. The sequence goes on from OY294057.1 coordinate 41,340,392, forward strand.
AAAACACATCATTCCATGAGAGTTGCTATGAAGGGGGATGGCAACTAGGACATGAACGCGCCAATCACAGGGATGCGTCCTTGTAGACCGCGCTGTAGAAGTCCATGTGAAACAAATTATTTGAATTTAAAAAGCATCGATGTAAACCTCCTGGACGGCATCATCTTGAACCTCGACCGCGACATACGTATGTGGAACTGTGGGCATTATTTAAGGCACGTCACAAGCTGAGCATAATTTTCATGTCAATATCGATAGGGTTTGGTATTCGATTTTGATGATATGATGGAATGTTGGCACATAAATAAAAGAGATGATACTGGTGATAAGAAATCATCCAATTAACCAATTCATCTACGACGAAGAAGCGGTGTCCAAGGAGTATGGTTACTGCAATTTTACTGTTATTACCGATCTTCAGATCACCTTACCTTGGTGAAACGCAGATTGGGACTCCCGATACTCGTCACCTAGATGGAACACAGCAGTATAATTACATTCAGCTTGCCATCTCTCAGGAACATCTTGCGAATCCTAACCTGGGAGTTACAGATTACTTTGATCGATGTGCATGGCGTTCATCCTATTGTATATCAGGTGATATGAAATTTTTTTAGGGTTCATAATATATAAATATTGTTTGGCTGAAGTACTCGATTATGAAAAGGCGACTTGGAGATTTCTGTGAAATTCGAATGAAATATAAAAATTTTCGAAAAATTTTTTTTTTCAATTTTTCTATTGATGATTCTTTCTATTGATATTGATATAACCTGAGAATCTCAAGGCTCTAGATCTTTCCTTTCGAGAGTTAGAGCGCACACGGACAACCGGACGGACAGGTTCAAATTTGATCATGGATTATGATATTATGTGAGTCCAACTCAGTCGTTTGAGACCAGTTTCAGCAAAAATTTGAATATTACAGACACTGTGATGAAACCATAACGTGCTGTTTCCCAGAACAAGCGCGTAAAAATGAGAATTTCATAATATTCTATCGATATGATGCAATATGCAACGAATACTAAACCAATTCTTCCAATTCCTAATATTCTGCTTTTGGTCGTAATTAAGTGTTTGTTGTGTACACTTTGTTTTATGCAAGGACCATTTGTGGATTTCAGTTGATTTTATACCAGTGTGGATTTCTTTGACTCCAATAAATACATTATTCATTTGACATTCAACGAATGATCATAGATCTTATTCGATTCGTTAATAGCAGGAAGAGGAATTCCTTATTTGATAATCCGTGATATTTTATGCATTCATTTATCAAAATGGACGAAACAACATATTCAGAACTGAGTAGAATGAATTATATCGAGGTAATCAAACATCTGTAGCTAAATTTTATTTCATATTTTGGAAAATTAGGAACTTAACGCTACGTCCTTTTATTAGTTAGAACTCGCACCCACATTAATTCACTACTTTCTCTGTGGATTTCGATATTCAAGGCCCATTTTTCGAATTTTCGTTTTCACTTCAAAAAGTTTTTATGACCCCCACCTAAATGAATGTATCGAATTATTTTCATTGATGAAAAATAGTACCATATTCGTGAATCGAATCACTTGAATATATGCCGTATTGATTCTGAATCTCATTACATTCTGTTATTGAATATTTAAATCATTGTGTGTTCTAAATTTAACCTTTTCAATGGTGACGTTATAATAAATTACCATTACATTTTTCATGTTATTTTGATGGTTCCATGAAACAGTGATAACTGTAGGCAATGAATTAGATAATGGCTATTCGAGTATGCAGCGAAAATAAGTCAGGTTAATTTGGATACATTACAATTTTATATTTAGGTCAATTCGATTTATTTGAAAATCAAAGGCTTGAAAATTCTAAGAATTTCGTGAATATTATCTCATTGTTTTTTGAACGAAATGGCACTGCATTGAGCAGGATCGGAACGTGGATTGTTTACTTCTTTGGCAATGAATTTGACAAGGGATTGAAAGTTTCGGACTTCACGTCACGTGCTTTCCTATGATTTTTCTTGATTTTGGGTGGAAGAGGTTTCAAACGATTAGAAGCAATGGAAAAGCTGTCAGTGATTCTGATTATTATCATACATTCAACTAGTCATACGTGATCAAAATAAGGAGAAAAAAATTAACTAGCTGAGTATTACTGGTGATTTCCGAGATACTCAGTTCTGCATATCTGCTCATTCTCTCTCTTCGAAAGATATTTCAAGACATACCTATCTGATCGTCCCTGGATCACGTGGATCTGATAGCATGTGAAAAAATATCTTGAGTTACGAGGCGCCGTTTTGGACAGTTGTGTGTTCAGACACATACTTTCTTTCGTATTAATATATTTGTTAGCTGTAACGATATATTCATCATGTATTGAAATGTATTTATTTCATATTTCGATATATATCATCATGATCATCATCTATCATGCCAGGATTAGGCAATTTGCCTATTCCGACCTCACCATCTCATTCTCGGTCTCCCCAAATTTTTACGCCCTGTGGGGTTGTAATCTAGTGCTTTCTTTGGAATTCTTCCTGGCAGCATCCGCATCACATGCTCCTGCCATCTTGATTTATAGTGCGTTGTTTAATCTATTATCGGTTGTACCTTTGGTTCTTGTCTGATAAAATCACTTCGTATATGATCCAAACGTGTGCATCCCTTCACCGAACTTAAAAACCTCATTTCTGATGTTTCCAGTTGCCTATAATCTTGTTTCCTCGGCGCCCAAGTTTCCGACCCATAAAGCAGCGTGGGGATGGCCATAACCTTGTAAAATTTTATCTGTGTTTCTTTTAATGTCTTTCCTTTCAATGATCTCCGGATGGTTGCGCAAATTCTTTGATATTTGTTTATTTTGTCTGTTATATCTTTGTCTTCGCCATATGTGATATTGCATCCTAGATAATTGAAATGTGACACCTGATCTAAGGTGTTGTCCCCAATCACAGTTTTTTTTCTTACCAGATCTTTTCCTAGGAACGACATAGTTTCAGTTTTCTTTTTAGAAATTTCTAGATTGAAATCCTCAGATATCAAGTCCAATATGTGCACTGCTAGTTGTACTTTTTCTTCTCTGTCTTGTATTATGAATTGGTCATCGGCGAACAGCATTGTATTCAAAAACTCACGGGGCCCATTTTTTATTCCAGAAGGTGCGATCTTCTTCCATTCTCTCACAAGGTCGTCCATATACATATTAAATAGTGTGGAGGACAAAGTACATCCCTCTCTAACGCCCCGATTGGTTCTTATTTCTCGAGTTATTTCTCTTCCAGTGTCGATGATTATTTTAGAGTTTATATATATGTTTTGCATAACACTGATTATATGTTTAGGATATACCCGTTTCTTCATTATATGCCAGAGTTTATCACGGTGTATTCGATCGAAGGTTTTTCCGTAGTCTATGAAGGCTAGGTGTGTCTCCAAATTGAATTCTCTACGCTTCTGAATAATTTGTTTGACACTGAAAACGTCACCAATATATTATTATTATTATTATTATTATTATTAAAAAAAGATACAGAATTGAGGTTTAAACCTATAAACTCAGCCAGTAAACAAAATAGCAATATTCCACTAAAAAACTAAAGAGAGGACAACGCACTTAAAAAGAACATGTAGAGAATGTCAGCAAAAAAAAATGAAAACACTTCGCAGAGCACCTTCGCGAATTCTCCATCGATCGTAACTGTTCTTGAACGCATTGACACTGGTAGATTCAACCACAGATCCCGGCAAACCGTTCCATCGATCGAATATCCTATTTGACAAGAAATTTTTACGCTTATTTGAACGGAATGGTTTCTTAGCAAGCTTGCAGGTATGTCCACGGGGATTGTTCCTATTAAATTCGAAGAGGTGACTCAGATCCAGACCAAAACAGTCGTTAATAGCTCAGAAAGCAACGATCAAATCACCTCTAGTACGACGTTCCTCGAAAGATGATAGCCCAAAAGCTCGCAGCCGTGTCTCGTAGTCGGGTCTACCTTCCCCAGTAGCACACAATCTTGGCTAAACATTGATTCAATATTGGCCCAATATAGATTCATCGTACATCGAAAAACGAGTATACGCCAATGTTGGCCCAATATCGAAATTTGTGATAAGGCCAATATTGTGAATTAGTACTTTTGCCAATATTGGTCCAATATTGGGCATAAGTTATTAGCCAATATTGTAAATCACATTGCTACCAATATTGGCCCATTATCGGGATAAGTGGATTGCGCCAATATTGTTCATCAATGGTATCGCCAATATTGGTCCAATATTCGGCATAGTTTTTTAGCCAATATTGTGAATTACATTGGTACCAATATTGGCCCAATATCGGGATAAGTGGATTGCGCCAATATTGTTAATCAATGGTTTTCCAATATTGGTCCAATATTAGGCATAGGTTATAAGTCAATATTGTAAATCACATTGCTACCAATATTGGCCCAATACCGGAATAAGTGGATTGCGCCAATATTGTTTATCGATGGAATCGCCAATATTGGTCCAATATTGGGCATAGTTTTTTACCCAATATTGTGAATCACATTGTTACCAATATTGGCCCAATATCGGGATAAGTGGATTGCGCCAATATTGTTAATCAGTGGTTTCGCCAATATTGGTCCAATATTGGGCATAGGTTATAAGCCAATATTTTAAATCACATTGCTACCAATATTGGCCCAATATCGGGATAAGTGGATTGCGCCAATATTGTTTATCGATGGTATCGCCAATATTGGTCCTATATTGGGCATGGTTTTTTTTGCCAATATTGTTAATCACATTGCTACCAATATTGGTCCAATATCGGTGTAAGTGAATTGCGCCAATATTGTTCATCAAACGTATCGCCAATATTGGTGGAAAAGTTCTTTTGGCCAATATTGAAAATTACATTGCTACCAATATTAGCCCAATATCGAGATGAGTGGATGGCGCCAATATTGTTTATCCATGGTATCGCCAATATTGGTCCAACATTGGGCATAGTTTTTTGGTCAATATTGTAAATTACATTGCTACCGATATTGGCCCAATATCGGGATAAGTGGATTGCGCCAATATTTTTTGTCAATGTATCGCCAATATTAGTCCGATATTGGGAATGGGGTTTTAGCCAATATTGAAAATAACATTGCTACCAATATTGGCCCAATATTGAGATGAGTGGATTGCGCAAATATTGTTTTCCACCGTATCGTCAATATTGGTCCAATATGGGGCATAGTTTTTTGGCCAATATTGTAAATAACATTGCTACCAATATTGGCCCAATATTGGGATTAGTATATTGCGCCAATATCGTTTATCAATGGTATCGCCAATATTGGGCATAGTTTCTTGGTCAATATTGTAAATTACATTGCTACCAATATTGGCCGAATATTGAAATGAGTGGATTGCGCCAATATTGTTTATCAATGATATCGCCAATATTGGTCCAATATTTGGTATAGTTATTCGACAGTATTGTAAATTACATTGCTACCAATATTGGCCCAATAAAGGGACAAGGGGATTATGAGTGTGAATCGTTTTCCTGTGGAACTTCGGTTAATGGCAAACTTTGGAGGCTTGCAATGGACATACTCTAGAAGAATATACTGTAAGATTTCTGAATTCCCTTGAAAAATCGAATACTTCTGGTTATATTATTCCTTTCAGGTTGATTATTTTGGACGATATATCGAAGCATTTTGTACATGTAATAGTAGAATTTAATCTGAACTGATGGGTGAATACATCAATTCTCATGAATTTACCGACTAAGCTTTCCACTGTTTCAGGGGACTTCATTTTGAAGATATTAATCCGAACTGAAAGCTATCCAGATAAGTATTCTGATACTACACAAGCCGAAATTCCGAACAATTTTGATTATCTTATTGTCTAGAGTCTAGAGGAGATATTCAATCTAACGCGTGTTCGAGTGAAAAGAAAATTCTGCAATTTATTCAGGCGATTGGGACCAGTTAAAACAAATTATTGTATATTAAAAAAAAGGAAAACAAGTAACTCAGTATTAATCGAATATTCAGAAATAAATTCATTTATGCTAATTCTGAGGTTATTTCGCACTTACAGAATACTTTCAACGTATTTCACCTATGAAGATACATAATTCCATAATATAGGTTATTATCTGTGCACAGAAAATTAAGTCACCCTGATCATCACACCTGTTGAGGTTGAACTAATCAATAAATCCTTAAAATAAGTATTAGTTATAATTTATATTTCCAACGAATAAATCTCGAAAAACATTCCCTTGTTATAGCCTCAGGGCAATTTATCGCCCGAGAGTGGCTTCCGTCTAACCAGATGCTGTTTTATTGCCCTTTGCTTACATTTCAAGGAGTTGTCGCGTATCATTCTTCGATTCACATTTTATTTTTACATAATATTCCTTTTTGCATCCCGATAGTTGTTCCATCCCATCACTTCCTAATTCATTAGAGTGCAACGAATCTTTTTACGGGCTTGTTTTGGGGAACACGCATCATTATTTCGTCACGATGTCTGTAATTTTCGAATTTTGAGCCAAAATGGGTATCAAACGACTAGGTTGGACTCACTGATGAAGAATCCGTGGTCAAAATTGATTCTGGCGTTCGGCCGTCCTTCCGGCCGTCTGCGCTGTAACTCTCGAAACGAACTACCTAGAGTCTTGAAATTTTCAGATTTGGTTACGAGCCTGAATATCTCGGTTAAGTTCGTTAATGGGCCAAATCTGCCGAATGGTTTTTGTGCTACAGCCATTTGAAATTTTGATTTCTCAATAACTCGAAAAATATTAATCTGATCGAAAGGAAACTTGGTTGGAAGATGCACAGTGTCAATGGAAAGAATTATCCATGGAAAAATTGGAGAAGAAAATTTTTTTTTTCGAAAATTTTTATATTTCATTGAAATTTCACTGAAATTTCCAAGTCACCATTCCGCACTGTGAACAAGCGCGTAAAAGCTGCTGACTTCACGTCAGTGCTTTTCTAGATTTTTTATAGTTAAGGTCGGCCTAACTGCCAAACGTAAAATGAAAAGACATTTAGAGACTTGATTTTTTTTGTTGAACCGGTTCAATTCCGAAAGCTGAATTCGCGAACGGGTGAAACCATCCAATGACGCCACATATATATATAATTAATTACAAGAAATTCGACACATTTTTTTTCTCAATATCTCCAAAGATAAATATCAGATGGAACTGAACTTCGAAACACTGTTGTAAAATACTGAATCGAGGTTCTCACCAATTTTATTGAAATCTGATGAAAAGCTTCCGGTTGAAAAATTCTTCAACAAAAATTCCCAAAATATTTGAATACATTTTTACAGTTTTCCACCCCTACGGTCCTAACAAAATTTGTCAGTTTTAAGTATTTTTCTACTTACTACATAGTTTGAATCTGTTCGCTTCTGTTCTTCTTGGAATATTGAGGAAATAACCTCAATCTTCCAATATCTCCGAATATAAATATCGGATCAAACTGAAATTCGAAGCGCTGTTTTGAAATATTGATTTCAAGCTTTATCCCAATTTTCAATCTGATCGTGTCGATAGTCATCGAGATATTAAGGAAATATTCTGAAAATTTCAAATAACAACGAAATTTTACATATTTTTTTCTTAATACCTCCGGAAATAAATATTAGATCAAATTGAAATTGGAAAAAACTGTTGTAGAATACTCACTCCAAAGTCGGCGCTGAATTTCATCGAAATCTATTCAATAAATTAGAAAAAACAATTGTTTTTTCGATAAATATGTGAATAATTTTCGAAAAACAATTTTTTCTTGGTTCGCGTTAATATATTCTCCGAGTAATTACGAAGTTTCGATGTGGTCGCATATGTGCTTCTCGACATATCCAGGAAATTTCAAACAACGAAATTTGACAATTTTTTTTTCATATATCCCCGAAAGCAAATATCTCAAGTTTAAATTTGAAATTCCGTTTTTGAATATTGATTCCAAGGCCTGTGACGGATTTCATTAAAATGTTCCGAGAAAAAAAAATTTTTCCACAAAAATTTCAAACATTTTCGGGTAAACATTTTCTTCAAATTTTTTAACCACTAGATCCATACGAAATTTTGCGGAAGGTTTTGCTTTGGTATCCTTCTTATTATTATCATGTTTCGATCTGATCGCATTTGTTTTTCTTGATATGTTGAGGAAATAACGTCAAAATTTTTGTCATATTTCTCCGAAAGTAAATATCGTATCGAATTGAAATTTGAAACGTTCTTGTTGGAAGACTGATTCTAAGATATATGTGCCAAATTCAGTTGAAATCTGATCAACACTTTCCGAGAAAAAGAAATTTCCAATGAAAATTTCGAAAATGTTTGAATAATTATTTCTATAAATTTTTTAACAATTAGATCCATACGAAACTCCACACTTATTTGTTTGTTGGTATTCAAGAACTTGTCACGAAATTTCAATTCGATCGAATCAGTTCTCCATGAAATATCGAGAAATTAACCTCAAAATTTCATATACTCCAAAAATGTTTGGTCGATTTGGTCCAATAACGAACTCAGTCGAGATTTTCAGGATCTAAGCCCAACCTGAGAAATTCAAAACTCTAGGTCCTTTCTTTCGAAAGTTAGAACGCACACGGCCGGACGGACAGAATCAAATTTGAGTCTAACCTAGTCGTTTGAGACCAATTTCAGCTCAAAATTCGAGAGTTGCAGACATTGTTACGAGACGATAACGCGTTGTTCCCCAGAACAAGCGCGTAAATACAGTGGAAATTACCGAATACATATTCATTCAAACCGTTAAATAAGAAAGTAAAAGGATAGAAACCCATAGGCGATTGAAAAGCTATCTGTGCAAAATGCCTCCATTCAATGTAGAACGAGAGCATCATTAAGGGGTTACAGGTTCCCCGTAAGTTCAGGTACGATGACGAATGACGACAGAGCGAGCTAATAGCTCTGGGAGCTACTGTATCGTTATAATACAAATTGTATGACAATTGATTAAAACATTTACAGATTGATTGAAGCAAACCCTATCCAAATGATGAATTGAAAAAATAGTTCGAGCTCTGAGCGACAAAAACATCGAAACACGATAAGTGACAAACCCTTGCAAGGGCAATAAAATAACATCTGGTAGACGGGTGCCACTTTCGGTTGTCAAATAGCCCTGAGGCAATAACAAGGGAATTATTTCTAAGAATTATTCGTTAGAAATGCAAAATATAACAGATTATTTGTTAGGGTTTATAAATTATTTCAATACTATATTCAGGTGCAACGATGAGTGTGACTTAATTTTCTGCGCACAGATAACCCCTTATACGTATTAACCTATAGAAAATAATTTACCTTCATATAGGTGAAATACGATGAGAGTATTCTGTAAGTGCGAAACAAGCTCAGAGTTAGAACAAGTATACTGAATATTGGCGTGCATTGTTCATCTCGTAGAGGAACGATAATTCCATTAACAGTTTAATTTATATTCGAAATAATTTATGGGATTGAAATAGGTTGGAAATGAGACACTAATTAATTCCTTCAAGCGACGTTTCGCGACTGTTTTGTTGCTTCTTATTTGAATTGAAACAGTATTTTCATCGATATTGAATCGGGAAGATAAACAAAACTGACATGTGACGTGACGAACATATGAATGAAATCCTGTTCTTCGATTCTCAGATGAATAACTTTTTGGATGAACAGGAACTACTACCACATCAACACATCCGCTGCTTCGGAGGTAAGAAAATAAGTTTTTGAATTCCTATACTATGTTGATTTATTCATGTTGTTTCACTAAGTATTCTATATTAGAGAGCTTGACGAAGCAACAAAACAGTACCTAGCGAAAAGTGAAGGAATGAATTCCAATCCCACGAATTATTCTACATATAAAAATTAATGAAAGGAATACGAGATCACAGTCGAGTGTACTTTATATTGTGATAATAAGATATTTTATAGCTGAAATTTGACGTGCCTATCTTTGAAACATTTTTCGTGTCTTTTGAACTATTCATATTTTAGCGTCACAATAGTGACGTCACACGCAAACATTTTAGAAAACAGTTCGTAAAAGTCGAAAACATAAGTTTGACTACTGTTAAATCTTTTATAACTGGTATTTTAGCGCCGTAGCGGTGACACCGGTGACGTCACACGCAATATTATATTCCATTTTAGCGAACTTCTTAATGACGTCATCAGTTCGATGGTCGCCTAAAACGGATTTTTCAGAACCTTCCGTTTTTTGTTGGTTAAAATTGATAATTTTCATCCTCATCAGATTTTGGATGCTATGTTTTCTTGCTCTCTTCAACGCGTGCGGAAATCATTGTAATTGATGAATAATGAAGTAAAAAAATCAAACCTTCTCCATATTTTGAAGATTCATACTTTCATACATTAATAATCACGAAATTTCACTGAAATGAGTGAAATATCAAATAACGCGGTCTCCTAACTCACACAAGCATAATAATCAGCAGCAATAATAAACCTACCTCTCCTTAACCCGGTTTGAAAAGCTTAATATTCTATTAAAGTGAAAATTTTCCTGAAATACTTATCTAACCAACTAAATCAATACAAAAACAGTTCAGAGTTATTCAGCGTTGGTCGTAATCAAAACAAATACAATGTAATATTACGCATCATAAGCCTGAAATCGTATGGTCATGGGTAGCCCAATGGTAGAGCTTTATACTTGCGGCGCAGATTGTCCGGGTTCTATTCCCGCAGCGGACGATTGGTTGGTGTTGGATTTTTCAGGTTGGTGGTTTCTCGTATTTCTATAGGTGGGTCGTACGTCAGAGTCTCAAGTTGGTGGGTTTCAGGAAGGTCGGTGATGGGGGGTGGGTGGTCGGTCATGAGTTTCGTAGTGGGTTGATTCTGTGTGTACTTGAAAAACGCGAATATATTTATAATTTTATTTTTTTACTTTTTGAATATTGGGCCAATATTGGTTTCCAACATTGGGCCAATATTGGTATCCAATATTGGGCCAATATTAGTATTCTATATTTGACCAATGTATATTTCCAATATTGGGCCTATGTTGGTAACCAATGTTGGCCCAATATTGCAAAAAGTCAACATTCATTATTGGGCCAATATTGGTATCATATATTGGGCCAATATGGATGTCCAATATTGGGCCAATATGGATGTCCAATATTGGGCCAATATGGATGTCCAATATTGGGCTTAAATCGGAATCCAATGTTGGCCCAATATTGCAAAAAGTCAACATTCATTATTGGGCCAATATTGGTATCATAAATTGGGCCAATATGGATGTCCAATATTGGGCCTATGTTGGTATCCAATATTGGCCCAATATTGCAAAAAGTCAACATTCTTTATTGGGCCAATATTGAGAAACTATGTTGGGCCAATATTTTCACAATATTGGCCCAATATTGGTCCAATATTTGTGTGCTACTGGGGTTGAGCGGCGAAAGGAATCCTCGTACACCATCTCTGGACTGATTCAAGCAACTTTCAATCCCCCAGTAGGGCAACCCACCATGCAGGTCCGGCATACTCCATAATAGGTCTCACGTAAGTCTGATAAAGCAGCTTCATTGTCTGAACGCTGCAGTTACTGAATGATTTTTGTATAATGTAGGTGATCCTCTTGGCTTTGGAACAGACAGAGGAGATATGCTCGGACCAGTTCAAGTCAGAAGTAACGGTTAAACCAAGGTCTCTCTGCACTTCAACTATAGCAAGAGGGCATCCAGCAAGTGTATACGGCACCCTTGGATTGTTTTTACCCATGTGTAAGACACGACACTTGTCTTTGTTTAAGGGCAGCAGCCAGTCCTCCATCCACTGAGCAACCTTGTCGAGATCAAGTTGTAGCTGACTATTGAGATCCAATGATGGCACCCCGTATATCTTTGTATCATCGGCAACTAAGAGGCACTTAGATTATATGAGATAAGGGAAATCAGCAGTATATAACAAGAAAATAATTGGACCGAGCACCGATCCCTGAGGGACACCACTCAAAACACTTTCCCATAGGGTTGAGAAAGGCTCGCCAACCCTAACCCTGTAAGTCCTTCGGCCCAGGAACGCCTCTATCCATGATAGCAAGCGGCCACGTATCCCGAGATGTTCCAATTTCTTCAATAGACGTTTGTGAGGTACACGATCGAAAGCCTTCGAGAAGTCTAAATACACCACATCTATCGGGATCCCCTCATCGAGTGCCCTGCTCCAATAGTTCACCGCAGAAAGAAGATTTGTTAGGGTCGAACGTCCCGGAAGAAAACCGTGCTGCTCCTTGGGAATCAAGTGGTTTGCATCCGCAAATTCTAGAATTTGATCAGCTAAGATTCGCTCAAAAACCTTGGCAACAGTCGAAACTAAGCTGATAGGTCGATAGTTTGAAGGCTGGGTCTTATCTCCACCCTTGTATATTGGAGTGACTGTGGCGGACCGCCAGTCGGACGGAAGAGAAGATGTTTGAAAGGACCATTCGAACAGAAGATATAGTGGCTTAGCAAATGCTTCAGAACAGCGTGAAAGTAAAAGAGGAGCGATTCCATCAGCGCCCGGTGCCGAAGAAACATTCAAGGCGGAAAGATATTTTTCACAAGTTGTTCGGAAAAATATACATCAGTCAGGTCAGAAGAACAGCGGGGAGTAACTATATGTGGAATATTGCAAAGTGACCTTCCTTTACGGAATCTTGCTTGTTCTTTTGATAGTAAAGCCTCTGTTTTGATTTGTAGTCTCTCATTAATAACCTTACTATACAACTTATAAGCAGCATTTAGAAGGCTTATACCTCTGTAATTCTCCGTTTTGTTTCGCGGACCTTTTTTGAATGAAGGAACGACCTTAGCCAGTCTCCACTCATCTGGGATGTCAAGGTTGGTCCAGCACATATTAAATAGGTGTAGTATTCGCAAATACAGAGTTGTGCCACCGTATTTTATCAGCTCAGAATTGATACCATCTGTTTTTTGTTTTTCTTAGTGCTTTCTGAATCTCTGTCATATCTATTGGGTCTATACCAGAGGTATCAATTTTTTCAAAGACGTCTTGTTTCGTCGAGTCGTACCATAAACCCTTATAATGTTTTATCCACTCTTCCTGTGATATGATATTTAGTTTTGCCACATCCTTCTCAGTTTTATTTAGATGTTTTAGCATATATATACTCTACAAAACAGAATGAAATTATGGAGTCATAAATACAAAAACATGTGAAATCCAATATACTTTTTGTTCGACCTATGGCATGATGTCAAGAGATGGCATACGAAAATATTTGGTACAGTTCCTGCCTTAAAATATGAATAATTACTCATGTCTAGTGATAGCCACCAACTAATTATTGTTTTATAGTTGCAAAATGGTACAGGTGCCGGATGAACCCCTCACTAGAATATGGATTCCGACAATTTTTCAAAAGTCCTGGGAACCGTAGAGAGATTGCATCATTTTTTTCCTGGAAAGTACTTCATTTCAATTTTCTCTCCGTTTTCTCGTATTTCGAGATCCGATTCACATCTCACTCAATTAGTATAGTATTGAATTGTGATGTAACGATGAGCGATAGATCGAAATATCAAATATATGGATTTAAAATATATATTTAAATTCTCATGAGAGTAATGTATTTCATGGTGAATATAAATATCGGGAATGAAAATTAATATAGGGTCACAAAAAATTATTTTGCTGTAACCATCAGATATATTGACTCAAAAATGAATATATTATTAAACGCACCTTTGTGCCAGAGGAAGCATTTATCAAATGTCCCATTTTATTCATTTCCTTAGGATAATATCACTTGAAACCAAGAAAAAGAGAGGACAAAGTTCCACTTCTTCATGAAGAGAGTGAATCCTGAAGCGTATTCAAACTTGTTATCGAAAAATGGCAGAATCTCAGAACTTCCACAGAAATAACCAAAGAATTAATTGATGCCCTTGGAATGAACCCCAAGGAAAACACTTAATATTTTACGTTACCAAATAACCAACTCTTGCAAGTTCAAGGCTCGTCCTGCAGAATCTGAGGGGATTAGCAAATTTTCCGGCATGTCGGTAAGACAAGAGTAGCAGGAACGCTAAGAATCCTGATGGAAATCACGAATTTAAATTTTAGATGCCCGAATATTTCGAGACGTCGAGATACCGGGGATTCTGGGAATCCACCCCATTCCTCTACCCTGATTTCCTTTCATTTCTTTCTGAGCGCATAGAATTAATAAAAAGATACAGATTTATTTATTTATTTACTTTATTTATTTACTAGAGCTGATACTGATACTGAAACATAAAGGATGTTCGCGATTTATTTGAAAGTTCCTTTCTCAGTCGGATTTAATATTTCCATTAGGAGGGCAATGCTTGTAAATTTAATCATGAATATAATGAATATTGGGAAGAACCCAAGACATACACACACACACATATACGTTTTGTCCTATATTCTTCTAGCTATTCGGGATGTCCTTGTAATCTATGATATTTGAACTGAATCATTAAGATTCCAAAAATCGAGAATTTTGTAGTGAAAATTTTATGGTTTCAGAGATGATTAGCACTTTAAAAATTCTTTGAAAATCACGAGATGCTCGATATTTAGAAAACTAAGTCTCTAAATTGAGACTGTTTCGAAATGCTTTTTGCCCGAGCATTTCTGATGGCGCTTTTGTATGTGAAATAGTTTTTTCAGAAAGTCATACAAATTTTACAGAAATGTGGGTAAAACGGCAGATTTTAATTCTACATATTTTCACTTTCATAAATTTGACGTTTGACAATTAAAAACACGTCAATGCGCGAATTTGCTATGAAAATATGCTCACTGTGAAATTGTATTGAATCAACCATAATAAGTTTTGGAAAGGATGATGTTTCCTTTCGATAAGAGCGCGGTGTTTACGAAAAACTAATTGTTTTTTCCAAATTTACTGAGATGAAGTGATACATATTGTTCAATTATTATCAATTAGGATGAACAAGAGGACAAATGTCTGTCGATAAATCAAGAAACACCCCACGATGATATGAGCTAATTATCTTATCAACCACATTTTCGCGCTTGTGTTTATGTAAGTTTTTATTACTATAGCTTTTTGCTCCCCATACACCATGCCATTGTTAATTCCATTGACGTTTTAACATTTTTATATTCGCCAGAATATGCTAATAACAACTACTGTTTCAGGTCTTACTTGGATGTACCTCGATTATAATGAAAAATATTGGGCGGTCACAGTTCTTTTTGTTCATTTTTTTGTGAGCAAATAATTGAAAAAACAATTTTGAACAAGCAATTTTGCGACCTTTTCATTCGAACGAACTATTGGGAAACTGAAATGGAATGAAAAATAGGGAAAAAATAATAATACTCATTATCACAAAAAAATTCAGTCCATTTCATGAACAATATTCCAAAAAACAATCACGTCCAGATTCTTACTTACCTACGTCGAGACATATAAAATTTCAGGCATTCGAATCTTTCTCGCTGCTATTGAAATAAATGCAGCATGCAGACCGAAATAGGGTGCTTGACCTTGAGTTATTCATGAAGTTTTATGAACCTTGAAGGTTGCTGTATTGCCGAGATCCACGAAGCCGCAATTAGCCAGCCTATTCCTGAAGAATCACATAAAATTGACCTACGTTGATGACGCCATACTGTTTGCTCTTGAAAAACGGTTCTGGCTACCACCAGAGGCCTGCGCGTCCTTAGAACTTTGTCTAGGCTTGCGATAGAGGTATGTGAATAGTTGATCCTTTGCAACTAGAGGAATTGCAATTGTATCACGATGTTTCTATTATGCAATACTTTCGACGTAAATATCTCACTTCCTTCATAATAATAGGGTCAATTTTTTAAGTGAAACATAAGCTCCACCATTATTTTCACGTGAATGTGTGATGATTATTGTGGTGTTTGGGATTGTAACGTTGCAGTCATGTTGCAAGTGGAACTTTAACGAAAATTATGATTCAGTTTTGAGTTTATGTTCAATTGAAAAATATTTTCTTGAATATCGGGTCGACTAGTTGAGTTTGCGATGTAAAGAAATAAAAACTTATGATGAATCAACATGAACACAAGGAAGAATAGTTGTAGATAAGTCAACCAATGTTCCACCCTGATCTGAGCTTTGGTTGATTAACCTAAGCATCTACACCACAGGATTGATGTCTAAGGAGTACGGTTACCGCAGTTTCACGGTAATTTCTGATCATCAGACCGACATACCTTGGCAACCGCAGATAGAACTCTAAATACTTATGACCTGTTCGACGGAATACTGTGATATTGACAACATACAATGCCCACTCATCTTACGAATCCTAACGTTCGAGTTCACAATACAGTCGATGTGTTGGACGTTCATCTTACTGTCGTTAAAGGGAACTGTAGCTGTGGTTTTGCAATTGTAACAGTATATCCACAACAAATAAACACCTGGTTCATGCGTTCAAATGTATGAACGCTATGTAAATCGCTCAAAACTTTCTGCACTCGAAGGTGAGGTTTACTCAACCTCACCTTCGAACATTACTCATGTTCTTCATAGAAGGCAGTTGTGAAATTTTATTCACACAATATCCGCACATCCCAGTATGGGGTACCTAGAGTTCTTTCGGCATTCAATAAGGTGAGTCATGAACGGTGAAATCGTGAAACTGCAGTATGCGTATTCCTCTGGAGATGTTTCTTCGTTGTGAAGGCTTTAGTTGTTTGATGATTACTTTAGACAAAGGTGTTTAATTCATTTCTCATCAATTGGTGTTGATATAACTAATTTATAATTTTGACCAGATAATGCAGCATGATTCAGTTTTGATGGAGCCAGTGATAGAGAATCTTCACTGAAAGGATTGTGGAATTTTGAGAGATATGGATGTCACATATGGCCTTATTTGAACAAGAATATTCGAAACCATCGCAACTCATTTGTGGTTTACACCTCGTATGCAATTTCCACCTGAAATATACGATTATTATTTATTTACCACCCCAAGAAAATCATTATATTTCGGACTGTAATCATAAAAAGCCTTCAGGAAATCACCGGAGTATATAACGAGAACGATAAGAAACGAAATAAAATTTAATGTGACATAAATCCGGTTCAAAAAGGGCGAAAAAACGAAGAAGACGTATAAAATTACGAAGAATCGCGGAATTTTCCTAAATTCATTACACCAACGGGCAGAAATATGAATATGAAAAGCGCTCGCTGAAAGAAAATACAATTAACTTCCCGATATTTTGTCAAAGTACAACCGGAGACATGCCATAACTTGTCCCCGGGAAAGAAGAACCAAAAATTCCTCCTCGGAACAGCGATACGGTCGACAAAAAAGCGTCGAAAGTATTCCTTACCCAGGAGAATCTCCATATAAATGGGGCAGGCGCAATTTTTTCCCGCTCTTGCGCCCGACGAATAAAACGTCTGATTAAGTTCTCAGCAGTAATTGTGACCTTCAACTTTTCTCGGATTTCATCAGCGAAATTGAGAAGAATGCAGATTTTTCTGCTCCGACGATAATTAGAACGTGTACACGAAAATGGCATGCCTAAACATGATTGAGGAGGAATACAACTGGAGATGGCGTTTTCAACCGGCTTAATCACTAGACCGATGGTGTGTCTGAAGGAATTAATTTGATGGAGTTGGAATTGGGTCTCTTGCTTCGAAATGGCTATAAGTATTATTGAGATGAATGAAGCTTTTTTAGTATCTCATCTCCCATAGATGATATCTACCTTAATACATGTGCCACTGAAGGGATGTGTTGATTCGTTATAACCTCTTTACTTTTCTTCGAATCGGAGACGTGGGTTCACATTGTGATGCATTATACAGGGGGGCCCAAGTTGTTACATCAATGAATTTTTTTCAGATTTCTCGCACCATGGAGTATCCCGAAATACCCCATATATGTTTCGCGATTTTTTGAAGTTTTCAGTTATATTTTTTTATGTTTTTTCAATTTATTATACCAGCGAGGTTTTGAAATTCATATTTATTTATGTAGTAGGGATTTTGCAAAATTTTTTTCCGTACCATGATCCCCCTAAATGTTGTGTTAACATGAACATCAGCTTCCTGGAACCACTCAAAGCTACTCCAATAAGGCTTTAAATTTAGAATTTCAGTTTTCAGTAGGATTCACTCAAACATTCAACATCAATTCAAAAATACATAAAGGAGTTTTTGTAGTTCCTGGCTGAGTTTAAAAACTACGCAGCAT
Organism: Myrrha octodecimguttata; assembly: GCA_958510865.1. Lineage (NCBI taxonomy): Eukaryota > Metazoa > Arthropoda > Insecta > Coleoptera > Coccinellidae > Myrrha > Myrrha octodecimguttata. Next base: position 41,358,664 of record OY294057.1, read on the forward strand.
CTTAAACTATCAAAACCATAAAAGAAATAGTCCTTTATTGGCCATTTCTTGCTGTAGTCAACCATTGAAGACGGATAGGCTCAAAATATGTGACTTTATAGAGATTTCAATTGAAATTCCTGTTGAAGTCCGTGTAATTTTTACATTGAAATGGATTGGGCGTGCAAGGCCGATTCACTGGCCTGCGCCTCCGTCAGACACGAACCCCATGGATTTTTTTATTTGGGGATTTTACAAAGCGCTGCTGAAAGCGACGAAAAGGAACAACAACGCAAAATTAGGACGAATACTTTCAGAAGCGGAAAGAAAAATAAAACAAAAATGATTGATGAATATGTATTCAAAATTGAGGAAGGGATTTCGAAGATTTATTGTAGTAAATAGTAATTTTTCAGTAATTGGTACTTTTTTATCATCCAAAAGCAAGTTATTTCACAACTTCCAATTTTGAAATATGCTCATTATCATTCACTGGTAAGACCGAAATTATTGTGAAAATTACACGCGCTACAGTTAGTTTACAGCAATTTCTATTAAAATCACTTAAGAAACACATTTTTGAGTTTAATTTACCATAAGAAGGGAAAAAAGTAGAAAAATAACTTCAATCGTGTTTCGATGATTTTTAACCTATCCGCCTTCAAAGGCCGATTACAGCGAAAAAAGGCCCATAAAGTACTATTTTTTCTGACGATTTTGGTTGTTTAGGACCATGCAAATTTTCCAAATTCAGCCATGCAGAAGCTATGAAAACTCCTTTTTGTATTTTTAAATTGATGTTGAAGGTTTGAGTGAATCCTACTGAAAACTAAAGTTTTAACTTTTTTGAGTAACTTTGAGTGATTTCAGGAAGCTGAGTTATTTTTGTCATTCAAACAATATTCAAGGAAATCATGTTACAGAAAAAAATAGCAAAATACTTGGACCACCCTGTATGTGCCCGAATATCGTGCCTTTAAATCTGGTGATAAGTTCTGAAATTAGCATATCGGTTAGGAATTTTTCCCCTTAACATGTACTCATCAATTTCATAATTCTTCTAAGCAATCATTACCATCCGAACAATCTGGAACTGATCAGAAATCGACTTTCAGAAATCATGCTAAGTGAAATTTTGTGACTCAGTACTCAGAGGAAATCAAACGACATTATCTTGTTTTCATAATCAGCATCTGCAATAATATCTGGACGAATATATGGCATTCCTGGCAGGCGAACACGCCCGATTTTGCCGTTGCCGTGTCGTACTTGTGAAGTACTCAGTATCAATGGGAGAATGCACACATTCAGCCCGTAGCGACTGGAGAGACTGGAAACAACTGTTGATGTGTGCATCAAGGTGTGCTCGACGGCTTTTTTCATAATGGTTAGTTTTTGAACATGACATGATTTTCTCATTCGTATACAGGCTGTCACAGGAATCAGGTTCATCCTAAAAAATCTACATTTGTCAAGATATCGAATTGAAATTTTAGATATTGATACGAGTTCCCTCTCGCCAACAAAATATTGGCTTGCTAGAGAAAAAGGTACACGAGAAGAGGGATAGTGGATATATTGCGGTACGTCACGGAAGGCACGAAGTTCCTAGTGTTTAAACAACCAATATGTGTAGCCTAATTTAAAAGTTCGTTTTCTCGTTAAAAATTGAAATTTTTGACGGTGATTGAAGTCTTCAAGTATTCTTATGGATAGAATATTCGATTCCGATGATGAAAAAACTGCATGCAAGACGCCTATTGCTCCCCATTGCAGCCAAACAGAGTCATTTATATAACCGAGATCATCTTCTAACGCCAAAAGCATAATATTTTGTTTGAATAATGTCATCATCTTGGTCAGCAACATTTTATCTTCCAGAGGTGATTAAATAGTTGTAGTCAATCCTATCAGGAGACGCTCTACAAAATAATGTCAATCATCAAAATGTATGCGTGCCTTCAATCCTTTGATCACAAAATTATATTCATCCGCACAGATGACACACAGAATCTTCAAGAGTTATATAACGATATATTTTCCGTTTCTCGTAGTCTGTAAGTATTATTTTTTAGTCTCGTTAATTTCCTAGATAATTCCGGAACATTTTTCTTCATTTCCTTTTTTTTTGAGTTCAAAACAGGTAGCATCGAATTAACACCAATTGTTATCTGGCGAGAACCTCCGAAATTCAAAGAAAGTATAACATAAAATGAAATCGCGGATGCAGGAGTTCGCTAGAGGAAACGGCTTCCAGCCATCACGACATCAATAAACGTTTCAGGAAACCATCATTGATTTTCTTTGTTTTCGGGTCGCTTTCGTATTGTGCCCGGTATAAACAGAGACTATTCAATATAACAAGTCAATTTTCGCATTGTCAGGTATGAGAAATTAAGGAAAGTTCTTGTCAACCGTCCTCTGGATTTGAAGCAATACCATAACTGTGGATGTTACTCGCAAAATGAACTAATTTAAATTAGTTTCAACTCTGAACTTACAAATATTATGGAAGTTATCAAAGGCGCATTTCGAAACTAACGCGGGTCAAGTTGTAGGGAAATTTGATTATATGATGTTGAAAGATTTGAAAGGGCTAATATCAAGCACAAGCTTGGCTGCAGGACATGTTGCAGAATAATTTATGAAGTGTCATCAGTGTGTTGTTTCGGTTAAGTGCACTTGTTCTAACTTGGTATTATTTGGTTAGTGCTTTGAATAGAAACCATCTGAAAGAAAAGTTGAAATGACGATCTGCAAAGTTAGACAATGCCGATAATTCAGCCTTTGATCACGATTTCAATTATGCTGGCTGGATACCAATCCGAGTATGCGAGTGTTGAGACAAGCCTTGAGCTCCATCCAGTCTGGACAAACACTCAAGTATGTCGTATGATTCAGGATTGAATAAATTATCTTGTTCTCCTTAACTCATTTCAATTTAGTTCTGCTTCTCTCTGTTTTGAAAGTTATGCCTACGAAATCAGAAGTTGAACTGAATCAAAAGTGTTTAGAATCTAAATCATTCCATTCAAACCATTCGTCTCAGCTCACTACGAATCTTCAATGTGTAAACTAATTGTTATCTAATGAGGAATAAATGCATAGAATAGTAGGTGTCGACACTTTCCTACTATTACTCGCTGAAATTTTGGGTCCAAAACGCGGTCCTAGAATTGTCAAATCTTGGGCTACTTGGCTCTGTAAACGATGATGGCGCTTACGTCGCTTTGGCAAGTGCATATATTTAATTCCGCTGAATAAAAATGAATTGAGCTATAATCTGATGAAACTATATATATTTAATTCCGCTGAATAAAAATGAATTGAGCTATAATCTGATGAAACTATTTCCCAAAACATGAAACAGATATTTGAAATTATGGATTCTCACTAATACATAAGAGGAGTTTAACAAATGAGGAAAATCTTTTCATTAATAATATGAAATACGTGTGAAGCAATAAGGAGCAATATGAGGTTTACTGTGAGAACACTTTCATGGATGGATACGAGAAGTTATTTCGAAGCCAAAACAACGGTGAAAACGAAACGGGAGATTGATATTACTAATGGATTCTATTGGAGAGTTTGGATCTCCTTTAAATTTTGTATGTACCTTTTAATACATATTCAACTCAAAAGTTATGAACTATGTTAAATCCCTACTTATGCAAATATTTGGAGGAAATGTTCATGTTTGTTATTATTGAAATTGATATATGAATTTTTACTTTGCTGTTCATGTTCATACGAATTCATCAGACGAATTTCAAACCAGACAAATTAATTGTAGTATCTATTGTTCCAAATGATTTCTTGTGGTATTTTTGAAAACACAACTTCCTTTCCATGAACTGAATATTGAGATAATTTATACCTCTCGTTACGAGCAGGTAATCAAAAATATCAAGTTTCAGACTTGTGTATTCAGAGACGAAGGATATTAACGCCATTCTGACTGAATGAAATGAATAATCATAATTTAAATTCGTCAAAATGAATTTTTTATCGGAAATTCTCGAAAATAATGTATGGTCCAACTCAGAAAATCAGAAAGAAATTCTGATTTGACTAGTTTTGATATGACAGGTCGGTTACTTCCGTAAGTATTTCAGATTTTATATGGTAGATTTCTCTATGCCGGCATCTATCGGCGAAAACTGAAGTAGGCCAACAAAGCCGTATTTTGACAACGTTTGGACCTCATTTCGGACCCAAAATATGTCAAAGAGTGTCCGCCCATTATGTATTCTATGCATCTATAATGAGGATCACCAAATTTGAAGAGAGAGAGTAACATAAAAGAAGCAAAAATTCGCTAGAGAAAACGACGCCCAACCATCACTTCTTATATTTATTAATGTTGCAGAAAACTGCCGTCATTATTTTTTTTCAATCCGCTTTTGTATTACCTACCCTAACAAAGACATACTTTTCAATATAACAAGAAGGTTTTTGAATTACCAGGTATGACAAATAAGGAACAGCTAATATCAAACGAGAACACACTGAATTTGAAGGGATACCATAAACTGAAGATCAGTCGCAAAAGGAACTAATTTAACTTGGATTCAACTCGAAACTGGCGAATGCTGAAAAAGTTATCGAAAGCGCATTTAAACGAAAACATGGGTCAGTTCGTATGGAAATTTATTCATTTAACACAGAAAAATATGAAAGGTCTGGGATCAAGCGAAATCAATGCTGCAGCACTTGTTGGGAAATAATTATCTCATCATTGAGTTGCTTCGGTTCGGTGCACTCGTTCCAAGGTGCAATCATTCAGTCGAAAATATTAATCATCTTACATAACCACAAGGATGAATAGCTGTTGATTAATTAATCAACAAACATTTCACCTTGATCACAGCTAATCAACCAAAACATCAACATCGAAAAAACGGCATCCAAGGAGCTGGTTTACAGTTTTTACTAATTTTCAGGCAGACTTACTTTGGATATACTGCAGAATAGGAATCTAGATACTCATCACCTATCAGACGGAATACTGCATATAACAACTCTTCAACGTGTCTATCCTGGCGTATACGTATGGTGCACCTGTATCTTCGCTGTTTCGACACCGATACCACACCAGAGAGCGATTGGCAGCGAAGAAAGTAATATGAAGATCAAAAAAATCAGTTGGCCAGAGATCTTTTGTGCATGTATTTCCAAAATTAAGAAACATGATGCCTCCTTACTTGATGATGATCAATTCTAAGAGTTTGTTCAGGAAGAGTGTGAAAACGTGGATTTTGTCTGTAGAAAGGATGGATTTCCATGATCTTGTGGATCCCTAGCTTTCTTTATGGTCCGGAGGGTTTATTTTTTATTTTATTGTATTTTTTCGGTCTTTTCCTGAGTGGTGCTCTTTTATTTTTGAGTCAGACTATTATAACTATGATGTTTCTCTATTTTTCGTTTGAAAGTTTTTGTGCTCGAGTTTCAAGAGTGTTTTTTTAATTCGGTGATATTTTCGCTTCACTCACTACATGAAATATCATCTTTATATGATGTGAAATGATCCGAAGACAAGCATCTGAGAGCTTATTTTATCTTTGCATAATTGCATATGCCGTAGTGTATGTATTCTTTTCATTGTCAATATCAATATAAATTGTCAATCTCAATGTCAATAAATTATTATTATTATCATTTGCATGACGTTCATCCTTTTATTTTATCAGGTTGAACGTTTTGCATATTGATCAAAGTATTCTATACTCGAAGCTGCTGTAACCGTTCTCCTTAGATGCCACTTTTTTGGCGTAGATGTGTTGGTTGATTGATGATTAGCTCTGATCAAGGTGGAATGTTTCTTGATTAATCGACATATATTTGTCCTTGTGGTTTTGTTCGTTCATTACTACTGGAGCTCTCTTTTCTCCATAAACCAATTCCTATCGTTATAAATAAACACAATCGAACAAAAAGTTGAATGACGTTTTTCAGAGGAACAAAATACCAATATTCCATCCTCTGATCACTATTACACTTATCCGGTTAGATAACAAACAAAATGAGCTCTTTCTAATCCGGACAAGATCTCTCTTCTTGTCGGTTTAATTTCGTTCGATTCATGAATAGAATAAATTGTTCTCGTTTCATTCACTGATTTCGAAAAATTTATGATTTAATTCTCCATTTTTAAAATCCTCACTTTAAAATCAGATTTGAAGCTACCTAAAAGTGTTAAGAATTCGAATCGTCTGATCCAAACCATTTGGCCCAGGTCAACCCAAAGCTTCAATAAGTTAACTAATCTTCATCCAATAAGAACCACTGAAATTCGACGAGAGGGTAACCTACAACGAGATAACGAAAGCGAAAGGTCGCTAGAGGAAACGACGCCCAACCATCCCTTCTCCAATAAGAGTTGTAGAAAAACCATAATGGATTTTGTTAGTTTTTGGTTGGCTTTGATATAGAAACCCTTCCGATATTAAAACAAGGTTTCCGCATTGTCAGGTATGAGGAATAAGAGATAGTTAATGTGAACCGACCACACAATGGAATTTGAACGGATACCTCACAGTGGAAGTTATTCGCAAAATGAACTAATTTAACTTGGATTCAACTCGGAACTGTCAAATGCTGGAAAATTTATCAAAGGCGCATTTCAAGAGTAACATGGGTCAGCTCGAATGAGAACTCGTTCGTTTGAGGGTGAAAGATCTGAATTGGCTGAAATCAAGCACCGGCAATGCTGCAGGACTTGTTGGAGAATGATGTACGGAGTCTCATCATTATTTTGGTTTATTGCGAGCTTATTTAATCTGAACAATCATCTGGTCGACAGATGAAGATATGATAATTGCTGATGAAAAATACTACAACTTTCTCAGTTGTGTCTGTTCGTACGGAGTATGTTCAGCTTAGATTACATAACAAAGTTGAAACTCGTAGGAAAAGTTCAGAGCTCAAATAGGAATTTTGAAAGATCAGAAAATGGTCGATGGATCCGGATTTAAAATGAATAAAAATTCTATAGTCGGGGCCAAAATTGCCTGTCAACGAGACACAAGGCGTGAAAGTATTTTCACAGAAATTGGAAAACTCTTATAATAATTATGGTTATTTCATTGAAAAAATTGACACTCAGGGATTTTCAGTCGATAAGTCAATCCGATATCAATGTAGCTCAAAGAGAGTGCTATAGGTTTGGCGAGCTACATGAACTAAACATGACGTTTTTCTTCATTTATGAAAGTGGCGCATTACTGAATTCGAATAATGAAAGAACAGGCCTAATGAGGAAAAAATTATGCTTGCTCTATACCATAATTTTTGACCGTTTTCATGATATTGATAGTTGAACTTATGCAACTCGAAATATTAACTCGGTCGAAATGCATTTTGTTTCTTTATATTGAGGAGTTTGCATCTGTAGAATATCCTCACTTATTGAATTATTAACTACTGAGCCCAGATGTATCCTGTAAACTAGCAATATTTGTACAGTACAATCGCCTGTTCTCAGATTTCTTTTTCGTTTCGAATCGTTCTGTATATCCACTTGGATTTGCTTCACCTGATATTTCAGAAATATCGTATGACACCAGATTATATGTGAAATGATTAGATATATACTACGTCTATACTATTTTTAGAAGATGACCATTCATTTCCATCAGAAAGTAAGGGTGCGTTTGGCGGGATCACTACGTCAAAAGATAACTGCTTTGGCAATGAATTTGAACATATGCGCACAACAACTGTAGACTTCACGTTAGTGCTTTTCTGGATTTTTTTCTGACTTAGTATTTGTTCAGTTTCGTGGTGAATTTCACGACTTTACTTTTTGTATTACGTATTAGAGTAATTCAAATTATTTTTTTCAGGATCTTTAGTCTCACGACAATAAGAAGGCGTGACTGCCGAATATAAGGGACATTCTAGGCGAAAAAGAGAAACAAGGAATTGCAAACGACGAAAATTAAGAAGAGATAGCCTGTAGAAGCAGTTTGACACTTAGGGCCGATCATTTTCGATATCGAGGAAGAAATTCACCGAAATATATTGTCCTTCGTACAACATCTAATACATAAATGTCGGGAGTGCCACAAGGAAGAGATTTGCCGGGTATGTTGAAAAAATCACATCTTTTCAACATCGCCTGACCACCACCTGAGCACCAACCTGAGAAAACGAACAGTCATTTACTTGATATGGCATGAATCTTCCACTGGCGGACTATATTCTCAACTCATCCAGATTAACGTAGAATTTCGCATAGCGCCGAGTGTCTTAGCCAAACTTGTATACAATACACCGAGAAGCCCAATGACGTGTATTTTGTTCGATTTATAGTCCTACGTTGAAGCTTGTCATGATATCGTATAGACAGATTGAATGATCTTCAAATCGTTTCAAGTATATATATATAGTGCAGTTCTATTGATTTATTTTTGCAACTTTTAGTTTTTTCTTTATAAGACTTGATTCTTCTGTATGTAATCGAATGAATTAAAATTTGTACTGAATAATACAGTTCTGAAAATTCCTAGAAATATTCAGAGGAATTAGCAATATGTACAAAACTTGCCTCCTCTCCGTCATCCCGCTATGTATCAGGAGTCTACTTACCATTTACGGCCGATGAAACCAACGCGATTACCAATGTTGAAAAATTGACGTGACTATCCGAGGTTTAGGGAGGCTAAACTGAAATGGATCACGAGCAATGACTAGATATCACGTATTTCTAAAAATGATCCTCATCGGAGGAGCCCAGTTTTCCAATAGAGGACTTGGGTCCAAGTTGCCAACCCACAAATTTCTTCCTAATTTACTATTACATCATCATCATTCCATTGTTGATTGTTGTCTCGTCTATGTTCTATGGATCATAAAGTAAACAAAGATTATTCTATGCTATAGATATGTTACCATAGAATACTGACTGTCGTTTTGGTGACAAAAATAACGTTTTTTCTTCAATCAGAGTCCGTAATTGACCTTTTTGTCAGGAACCAAGCGAATATTTCATATTTACCGAACGAAAAACCGGCAACCGAAATAACCAATTTGATTTGCGGAACATATCCCATATAAACTTGACACTATTAATATGAAACCAGGTCTCTCAACTTAAATTTCAACCAGTCAGAGAAAAAACCTATATTTGGAAGGAATTATCTTGTTCGAGGAGCCGAGGCATCTTTCACGGATATTTATAAATGAAGCGAACTATATCATGTCGAATTTGTTCTGAAATTCCCCTTCTCAGTGATGGTATATTTGGAAGAAATTTGTGAGTTGGCAAATTGGACTCTATTCCCTTCAATGCACAACACCCATTTCCAATTAAGGCATCCAGACACATCCACCTGAGCAAAAACCAAAGCCGCGACAGACTAATGATCCAATACCGAAACTATCAAACGCAGCACAAAGCCTCCTCTCACGCCCCAAACCACATGTAGCTTCACGAACATACCGGAATTGATTCCGGTGTGACTGTGTCTAATATTCGCCGGGCTGACGGATGTCTGGCGAAAGCAACGCTCGGTTATGCATACGAATATTATTTATGATAGACGTAACCCAATCAGCGTATGCTTGATTTGATATAATAATAAATGGCTCGAGATAATAGACAGACAAATGGAACGACAGGTAAACCGGCTCAATTTATGGCCCTACGTTGCTGCTTTGTCAGGTTATTGATTCGCCTTTTTGATGTACAGATCTATAGATAAAAGTTAGGTTTTCAAACATAGACTATAACGATTGTCTGGTCATCAGTTTAGTTGAATACAAGTACAATAAGTAAATTATATTTGAAATCTCCTCAAAGACTCTCAACTCAGTTGAGCAGATAGATTTCGGATATTTTCATCGAATGTCTGGCTAGTTCAACGATTAGTTATGGTTAAGAATATTATTTATTGTACCTATAGACTGACCATCATATGCTTGATTAAATGAAATAATGAATGGCTCGAGATAATAGGCAGAACAATGAAAGGAAACCTGCAAAATGTATGGCCCTACGTTGTCTCAGGGTAACGATTCGTCTTTTGTGATGTGCAGAATTGCAGATAGCTACTATATTATCTGGTAATCTGTATGGATTATAACGCACGTCGGGTCATATACAAAAGTCGTTGGGTACAAGTATAAATGAGAAAATTATCAAAATCTCCTCAGCAACTCTTAGTTCAGTGAACAGATAGTTTTTCGATATTTTTAACTTTTTAGGCTGAAGCAACGATGAGTTATGCTCACGAATATTATTTATTGTAGAGGTAGCCACACCAGCGTGTGCTCAATTTATGGCCTTACGTTGCAGCTTTGTCAGGGTATCGATTCGTCTTCTTCGATTTGTAGACCAAAGTTGGATCATCTGGAATTTGGTACGAATTATACCGAGAGTCTGGCCATTAATGAAATAGCTTTAAGTTGAAGATGGCGGAAATCTGTACGAGCGAGGAAATTATTTTTGAAACCGTTTCACAATTTTCAGTTAAGATCATATTAACTCTATTTAGAACATTCAATCGGGATTTAGACATTTCTGAGATTAAGTTGAGTGAAGTAGCTATCAAACAAACTGAAGAGCGTAATCCATCGACTATTCCAAATATTCAAAAAATTCTCAAAACTTATAAAGTATGAAATCAATAGGCTCTTGCATCATTTTTGAGGTCTAAAAAAGGGACACTGATGACGATATCTTTTCTCCACTGTTCAAAGAGCAATATCCAATATCTTCCTACTGATGGGTTACGTTTTCTATTCGAGGAAGACGATGACTCATCGGTGAGTAAGATATTGCTTAAAAATAGGCTATTTTAATTATCCTTTTCCATTCACCGTTTCACAAAATTCCATTCTCTTGATGTGGTGTTCTGAAAAAATTTCTTGATTCGTTTAATTCTTTCGCTCATTTCGACTTGTTCATCAATTTTTCTTCTCGTACAAGGTGCATTAGTTTCAACAGCAGCGCACAAATCTACTTCGTTTTTCAGATGATTTTCACTGATGGTTTTTGGTACTTTATCAATATTGAAATAACTGCATGTTTTTGAAAAACCACATTCGTCGAATTTTTTTAATTTTTCAGAAAAAGAGGAACTGGAACTTACTGGAAGGTATTGGCCTATTTTAAAAGGCAACAAAAAATTAATATATTGTCTTCCAATTGATTGACCAACAAAATACCATTTTATGATTTTATTATTTCTTTCACACTAAACATTCCGATTTACGAAGAATCTACTTTATTTTCAACCGTTATGGTCTTACGCACCTCAAGTTTGAAGTGCCACTGGGGCAACTCTTACTTGGATCGAGTTCGTGTATCGAGGAAATGGAGATTCCCACCAACCTGAACAAAAGAACATTCGTTCATTTGATACGGCTTGGCGCTGAGGTTTTGAATCTTCCACTGGCGGACTATATGCTCAACTCATCAAGATTAACGTAGAGTTTCGCATAGTGCCGAGTGTCTTAGCCAAATCTGTATACAATAGACCGAGAAGCCCAGTGACATGTAATTTTGCTCGATTTATAGTTGCAGCTTGTCATGATATGGTGTATACAAAGGGAATGATCTTTGAATCCCTTCAAGTATATATTGTGCAGCTCTGTTGATGTATCAATTTAATATTTTCCAATTGCAGATAAAAGTTAGTTTTCTGATGTTCTGTATGGATTACATTGGATGTCTGGTCATCAGTATGATAGAATTTAGGTGAAGATGTAGGACATATCATGTCCAAGTTAAAAAATTACTCATAAAATATTCACAATCTCATTTCAGATGAACGGTAGATGTTTGTTCCCGAAAATGCTAAATAGATGTTTGGTAAAGTAACCCATTGCTATGAATACGAACAGTGTTTATGACAGACTGAATCCAGTCAACTTTTGCTAAATAATGATGAATGGATCAATAGAGAAGTTAGGAAATGGGACGACGGTTCAACTAAGTGGTTTCAAGGTCCAATATTACCAGCTTTGTCGATGTATTGATTTGTCTTTTTCAATGTGCAGACAGAAGTGAAATTTTCAGGTATTCTCCACTGGCTAGACACAATATGACTATGACAATGTAAGGGCGATAAAGTAAAGTAAATAACATGTTAGCAGGTTGGGAAATGGTATTCAAAATCTTGTTCCGCATATACAGTAACCTGTGGCGTGTATTGTCCCCGTGAATTCCTAGAAATTTTGAAGGTACATGAGATATCATTATCGGTTCAACTCTGTTTTTTGTATGCCTTGTGTTACGATCACATTTTGCAACAAAATAGTCTCACAATTTCAAGGATAATACACTTTCTTTCGAGTTTCTCATGATTATGCTGTAGAGAGGCATCATGTCTGGTACCTCTATAAGTATGTCAATTATAAAATCCAAACAATATCGCCTTATATTCACCAAATCCAACAGATCGATTAGAACCAAGAGAAATGTCAATTATTTAATTTTATACATTGAAGTCGAAAGAGTCATTTCTACGCGATTGAAAATTCGAAACTTCATCATTTCGGATAAAAGACCTTCGCTCAAAACTATACGGAATCCTCTCCAGAGACCCTCATTTGCGAAGACGAAGAACATCCAAAAATAGATCGCTTTATACGTTCCCCTACACTTCACCGAACACCAGAGTTAAGAGGATATCTCCTTAAAATACGCCCATATTCTCCCGCACGGAACCAGCTTCATCCTCTATTACAGCCCACGTTAGCGGAGGGACTGAAGAAGCTGTTAGAAGAAAAGTCACCTCAATAAAAAGCGCCTTATACTTATCACACTCCTGCAGAAAAACCAAATGCTTCCCGGAATTCAGCCAGGAAGTACGGAATAGAATCGTTTAAGACGTGGAGGTTTCAACTGGGGGTGGTATTCCTCGGAAAAACAATCTATATTTCATCTTCAGAGATCTTTATTGAATCCGGAAGGAACGTCATGTGGGGATCGACAAAAAAGGGTGGAAGTAATCTGGTCGTTTTTAGGATTTGCTGCTGTATTCAATTCCACCTAAGAAGTATCTCCTTTTTAAGTTATATCCAGCTCGGGTAGCGAAGGGTCACATGTATCAAAAATTCAAGACAAGCACTTGCCCGAAAATAAGTTGATATATTTAGTATCGAGAGTTATTCATATTCGATTATTATTTAACATAATATTAAATTCAACCGGTTCACTTGATAATATATACCTTTTTATAAAATCATTAAATAATGAAGAAATGGAGTTTCCGAAACGTGCGCTAGAGACAGAAAGTGTAAGTGTACTAGAGAGTAGTTACACACTGTTTTGTTGTCAGTATTCTATCCACAGCGAATTCAAATAGTTATTTCGATACGTAAAGTAAAATACGAAAATATGATTAATTCTTATAGGTTTGAAGAGGCTGTTCATTAAATTTTATACAGGATATAATTAATTGACCTTGAATTGAAGGGAGATCCAAAAAGTTCCAAGTCATCAATGGATTTTTTCGAATTTCAATAACAACAATATATTAATGAGTAGAACGCCATAAGAAAATAGGTTAAACTCATTAAAATGACATTCGAAGTTTTTTATCATGTGAATCTCATAAATTTAACTGACGAAGTGGAAAAGAAACATTCCATGACTGCTATGACACTGCCATTGAAGTTATAAAAATTATTAGATATAGTTTCTCAGACTAATCCTGTATGTTGTAGTTCTGGGACCAATAAAATTATCATTTTAAAAGTTCTATAATGTCCCAATGAAACAATTGTATATTGTGTCTTTTAAATCGACCCGACATTGATTTTCAGACGGCATTTATCGAAATTTAGTTATATTTGATCAATTTATTGTTGAAACTTTGCTTTATGATTTCTTTAGGGATATTGAAAGAGGATGATCCTGTATTTCTCGACAAATTATTTTGCTCTCGATTTTAACTTGAATTTATCGAAAATAATTCGTTGTCCAAACATTTTACTTTCAAAATTATTCATTTATGTTTCATTATAGGTTTCAAATGATTGTATTATTCTACTATCGAGATTTTCTCCACATACACCTCATAAAAAAATAAATTATATTATTTAGGGCCGGTTTCTTCACCTACGGTTAAGGTCCCAGGTAGACGTTATCCGTCAGTTTGATAAAATTTCGTTTTTTCCACATTCGGGTAAAGGCTAACTGACAGTTGATAGGTTTATCCAGAAGTTAAATTTGCCACTGGCTTGAAGTAACGGTTATTGCTATCATCTGTCAGTTATGAAACGTTCTTGTCTATTTTTGACATCTTGAAGTATCCTTGAACCCGATGCTGAATTAATATTAACTATCTATTTCCGACAGAAATGAATTTGACTGATGACTTCGATGATAGATTCGATTGATTTTGTGAAATATGAGTTCGATGATTATAATGTGAAACAACGTATAAATTATTGGTTATATCATGATAATATTTTATATTATGATTACTCTCACTTATCTGAAAAAATTCTTTTCTATTCCCATTAATTTCTCATTAAAATCTCACATTTTCAAATATGAAAAAAAAAATATTTCATTGAAAAAAATCGTCGAACTCAATCATATAGTATGTGATGCTATCAACAAATGGAAAAAAGCCGATTTCGTTTTTTGTATTCTTGTGTAGCAGCAAATTATGGTCCATCAGAATGTTTCTAGTAGTGGTGTAAGCGTATGTTATTTTTTTGTGTCTGCAATTAATCGTAAATAAACTGAAATAACTGGTAAAAAAAAATATTATTATCGAATGCCATTGATACCATATCAAAATATTGGATTCTCTGAAGTTCGAAAATCAAATAAAACAAAATTTTGCATTTCTTATATAGCTCGACCAAATTTTCAGTCATTATCGTTCATCCGAATTTTTTCCATCTCATTATGATTTCCATTTCAAGAAATTCCATCCTTTTCATTTCCACTTGCTGACCTTTTCTGGAAAGTTATTTCAAACCAAGTAAAATAGTTACGTTAACACTGGACAAGATTCAAAACAAGTGAAACAACGAACATCTGTCGTCTTTGAAGTGAAAACTGAACAAAAATAGCATTGAAAGTTTAGATATGACACGTTCATCAATCATTCAACCCTAAATTCCCCAAAAAAGGTGCAGTTTACCAACTGTCCGTTAAATTTCTGTGAAAAACCGAAACGCGGATAACTGAGAGGTAGCGATTCATCTGACCTCTGCGTGACCGAAACGTTACCTAAAGGTGAAGAAACCGTCCTTAACGTGCGGCAATGTAGGTCATAACTCGCGCAGATGAACTTTGCAGAACGCGACCGAGGTGAGTTCGGTAATTCATCGAGTGAGATTTTAGCATTTAAGCAAGTTGAATACTATACCTTATCTACGAATAATAAATGAATACAAAGATACAAATACAAAAAAATCACTATAATGAAAAATTCCAATTAATTCTCGATGATTCTCAGTATTCTCCGGAGAATTGGGAAACGTGGAAGAACTACCAACATTCTATTGTATTTTTCGTACCTTTCGGTTTATTTGCGAGGAACGAAAATACAAGCTGCAAACCCGACGGTCCTTGTGGGTTCTTTCCTGACCGTCAGTCAGAGCCGAGGACCTCTTTCTTCTCCGATCTATTAAAGTGAGCTTCAGTAGTGAGTTATTATAACTCATGATTTTTGTTTATATATACTATTAATTGCTCAAAATCAAGTTGAATAATTAATATATAATTCAATATGAATAGATGGAATGAATTTCTGATACATATTATGCCGAACTTCATAATTCGGAATATAATTGAAAACTCAAGTATCTTAGTACCCAGAGGAGTCGAAACTCAAAGTGGCAAATTATTAAAAGTAGAGAAAACTGCTGGAATGGAACGGACGGAACAAATTGAAATTTATTCAGCTCAAATTTTCAATGGGACGTATTTGAATGCGTGTCAGAATTGTTGGCGCTAAAGTATTCAAAAAGTTTAATACTTGGTCCGTAAGTTACGAATACTAATGCAGCCCAAGATGATATTCAAATTTCCACCGAACCGACTGACTACTTCCTACAGTTGCGTCAAAATGTGACCACCACCCCCGTCCAAGTCTGAGGGAAGTTGGCGGAAGTTCTTTTAACTCCTATTTTATTTCTGAAACGCGGGAGGATAAGGTCATGGACGTCAGAATCGTTACTCCAAGATAGCTTTGTTGTTGAAAATGCATGGAAGGGCTAGTATGGGCAATTCCCCATTATAACTGCTCACTGAAGTTTCACATCTCTCCTTGAAATGTAATGGATTTGAAGAGGATTTCTCCCTATCATTCACACTGAAAAAATTCAAAGTCTATCATGCTCAATGAATTTTTTTATGGAACGGAAAAAAAATGCAAAAGATCAACGGAGTGAACTGTAATATTTAAGAGTCTTTATCCAACTCCTTCATCAGATAATAGGGAGAAAATTTGCATAATTATTTTTTTCATTTATTTCTTACTTCAAGACTTTTTTGAATCTGGTTTCGTCAGTATCAGTATCTTTGAGCGATTTTAAGCGATGGACCAAACGCTCCGGTTATAATTACGGTTATCCAAACTGACATATAGGTAAAGGATAATCTGTCAATGTGGATACCCGTAATTATCACCGGAGCTTTTGGTCCATCGCTGCAAATAGAAATTTGTATTGTCGCAATGTATCTTGTGATTTACAATGGTCGAACATACATGGTTGGCTTATTGGAATCTTTTTAAGTACCTATATCCTTCAGATCGATTTTGTGTTCGGCCGTAATTGCCAAGTTGTATATAATATGTCATTCCACAAATACAGGAAATATTATCAACCCACTTTTTCATTCCTGTTTCTCGTTAATCAGTTCGGTTTTAGAAAGTATAATACTCAATTTATCTTCAGATTCAAGAACCAATTTCAACGATTTTTATGAAAGGCCATGTACATAAGGAATCAAATTCGAATAAAAAATCACAGGAATCTATACTAACTGAAACCAAAACATATATAAAAACATACAAAGATTTAGATACCTAATCATGAATGTGTTACATTTGGAAATCACATGATAGATAAGGATAACACAAAAAACTAATGACGGAACGAGATATTCTAAAATGGAAAATAAAATAGTCCTCCTGTTCATTGCTGGATGGAAAAAATGATTTCACCCATCATTCTATAGAGATGGACTTTATTGGACTGAATTCACACAAAAAAAGCTGAATTGAAAAATTTCTATATCAAGTGAATTTTAGTTTTAATTTTTTTGAAAATGTCATTTCCACCTCGTTGATCGTTTGCATAATTCCGAGGTTTTTTATTAGACAACAATTTTCACAGAAACTGACCTTGACAAATGATTCGAATCGAATGCAGTATTCAAGTTTGTCCAGGGCAGTTTTTAGAAAAAATGTTGCCTGAGAATCAATATCGAAATAATGCATACGATCGATGAGGTTAACAGAAACATTTTAGAGTATACCGGGTGTCCCACGAAAACCGTTCGTTAGAATATTTTTGGGAAGGAATCGAAATTCACGTTTGCAATTTCGGACTTAAGGTTTTACTATATAGATGAGTGACTGTAAATTTTTTTTAAATTCGTGGGACTTCGAATGGCTCGTTTTTTATGATGAAAATACATTCCTCATGAAATTCTGAGTTGTCTTAGTGAGAAATTTTTTACTTTCTGTCTGAAAATTCTTTTCAAACGTGAAATTCCAATGAAAAATTGAAAATGGCGTTCTGCTTGAACATGTATATCTTTCAGGTTTTTCATTGGAAAAATGCCGTTCTCAGGCTTCCGCGAAAAGTAAGAATAGTGCTTCTGTCGCAATAATCAGAATTGAAATTCATGATACAGGATATCACAAGTGCGTTGTCAGAATTGGCAATCTCGAAAACGTGAGAACTCAATTTTTTCAAGTGATAGCCTAATTTTTTATGACAATTTTGGGATCTACGTTGAAAAAAAATGTAAGTGTGGAAATGACACCAATGCCCTAAAATTCATATTTTTTGAAATATGCAGTCACGATAACATTTCTAATATCCATCTTCTGAAAAATACAAGCAAAACTTAAATTCAGAATTAATATGAATACAATCTAAAATGAATGTTCCATATGTCCTCCATTCCCTTCGAGACAATAATTTTTATTTTGAGAAGTATAAAATTCCAAATGTGTTCGCGTACATTGTTTTTTACGAATATTGGTGTTATTTCCACACCTACATTATTTTTCAACGTATATTCCAATATGGTCATATAAAAATCAGGTTCTGATTTGAAAAAACCGAGTTTGCAAGTTTTCGAAATCACCAACTTTGTCAACGGTTTCGTGACCTCCTGTATCATGAGTTTCGTTTTTGACTCCTGCGAGAGAAACATTATTTATACTTCTCGCGGAAGCCTTAAAAAGGCATTTTTCCAATGGAAATCCTGAAAGATATACATGTTTCTGCATAGCGTCATTTTCATTGGAATTTCTCGTTAAAAGAGGATATTCTGACAGAAATTCAAAAATTTCACATAACTCAGAATTTCATAAGGAATCTATTTTAATTATAAAATGTGCGGCTTTCCATTTGAAAAACGGAAGTTGCTGTCACTTCCGGTGAAACCGGAAGTCTCCCGAATCTCAAAAAATTTACATTCAGTCATCTCTATAGTGAAAGCCTAGGTCCTAAATTGCAAACGTGAATTTTGATTCCTCCCCAAAAAAACGGTATTCGTGGTAGACCCGGTATATCTGACCCCTTCATCAAACAATGGGCGAAAAGCATTTTATGAAAAATAATTTCATAGCTCTCTTGGAAATGAAAATCCAGGAAAAACCTGAAAAAAAATCATAATCTAGTTTATTTTCCAAACGAGAACAATTAAGTTCATGAATATATTTTGAAATGCACAGAGCTTCCATCTCAAATTTTTCCATAGATATAATCTTAACATTTCTCCTAGTTGACCTAAACTATCATAAAATTCCCGCTTTTCGATCGATATCAATTTTTCCATTGGCACCTACCTAGAAAAGTAATCCGGCATTAATTCTTCCCCAATTTTACTGGCCCTAGGAGATTCCTTCTACAAAGTGACGACTAATTGCGCTATCAAATGGAACTTATCACCGAATCTCTCTACTCTCGATGTCTTTCTTTATGTTTATTTTTTCTTGGCACGTAGGGACAGTCATAAAAGTCAATGAGGCCACCACTAGGAAACTAATAAAATCTTCTCGTCTCCTCCATCCTCTAGCATGAAATATTCATCTAAGTGCCATAAAGTTCTGAACTATATTGAATCTATTGAACGATTTCCTAAACTGAATATTGGGAAAGCGAACAATGAGCTTAGCGAGGTGGACCTGTTTTTGAGTCTGGAACAGATGGAAATAGTTTGTGGGTTTTTTTTATTGATTTTATATTAGGAACTTTCAAACCTGGGGTACTCACCGACAACAATTTTCTCTTAGTCACTTCCATACCTTTCTGTCAGATGCCTGCACTGTTCCATAATTTGACTATTAGAATGAACTTGGTGGGCTACTAATATTTCCTCCATTGTGTCCTTTGAAAGTATCGTGGTTGATTATTTCACAACACTCATAGGTCCTGCACTAGGTCAAACCTCGAAATGACCTCAATTATTTCCCTCAAGGATATATCCCACAGTTCCTTTTGGTTTATTATTTGATGAAATAAAATAATGAACCTTAGGGATCGACCAACAAAAAAAATGTTCACCTCCCCTGAAAATTTCACAGTTTACGTTTTGAAGTATATAGATTTGAATGAAAGAATAAAAAAAATCCGTCCTTCCGCCGTCCGCTTTTCAGCAGAATCGGTTTGCCCCAGGGGCTCAAAACGAGGTGTTGAAAGGGGAAAAAAATTATTTATCGAAAATTCATCATCGAATTTCCATGAAATTTTCAACGTTGATTACTGTATCAGAACCCAATCTGAAAAATACTATTCGAATAATTTACGACTAGCCGTTTGCGAGTTGTAAGGAAGAACGCTGGAAATTGTCATATCCCGAAAAAAATAATCGCATTCAGTTCTAAGATTCAAATCAGTTGAAATTCAGTGAAATAATTCGACAACTTTTCATACAGAATCATATATCTTAAAGCAGATAAAAAGATTGATCAACAAATTTTTAATACATCGAGAAATATTCACCTGACTCGTTTGAAAATTTGAGTAGGTACCTGTAAGTTTAAACGAATCTATTTACATCAATCTTATTCTGGAAAACCTTATGAATTTGAGTTAATTTCCTACCCTGCTCACTCATTAGCCATCTGCAAAAGACTTATGAATTAGAATGATTTAAAACTTCATATAATCTAACAAAGTTCCTACACATATCTATTTCTTGAAATATGCGTGATTTTGGTTTTAAGCATAAAAGTGATTATCAAATCTCATTCATTCAGAGAGTTTATTATTGGTTTTTTGAAATAATTCCATGTGAATATTATTGAGAATGCTTGACTTCCATCCTATCATTTATTTTTCGCCGATCTTCAAAACTTCAACTAAGGAGAGCTCGCTTCCGCAACGTTCGATGATACTTAGGGGCGTAGCTAAATTAAGATATTGGTGGCGTCATCCTTAGGAATGAAAACTGTTAATATCGTTAATAATGCGATACTTTAATCATGTACATCGCAGTTTAGTAATTTCAGCAATTCTGCTCTGAAATTTTGATGAACAATATCCGTGAAATGAAATATACCAATTGAGGAGAATTAACTCTGCACTTTCTCACCCTTCTCGTGAATACGTCACGACGTCACTGAAGGAAAAATTTATTGCTATGAAGAGTTCACGTTTTGACACTTAACACCCTCTGGAGTGTTTCTGACAACGATAAGCAATGAAAATCCTCTTTCGGAGTTATTCATTCGATTTTAACTCTCGTTAGATTTGCCCATATTGTATGGTATTTCATTTTGTTGATTATTCCTAGGCCTACAGTTTGTTCAAGTTAGTATATCGGGTGCTGTCTGGGTGAAATCGAAACAATATCCTTACGCCATCCTTGACATAGCGCTGTTAATTATTGACCTAACATTAAATTTTGGAGGTAACCGTCTAACTAGGAAATTTTTTTTTTAGTTCTATGATTCAAATTCAGAAAGCTTCAATTTTTCTAGCCAGGTAGGAATCGAAATAAGAATTGAAATGAATGAATATTCCGAAATGCAAGAGGTTTGATACGGCTGCTGGCATTTCCGAATTTCTTCAGAAAAACTTTGAATCCCGCTTGTGGGAATAATATTTTCTAGCTGATATTGGCGGGGAATCTTAAGAATTGTTTTATTTCACTGTAAAACTTCTCACTTGTGGTATTCGCGATGATAAAGTGTGATAACTATTGCTGAAAACTTTGCACATTAAGCTGAGAAAATAATAAACCTTTGTGTAAAATTTGCAGCGTTTTTTCGTTTTAGAGTGATGCTCATAAAAAGAATGAAATTCCTCTACTGCTAGGCATTCTGAAACGATATTATTCGCTTTTTCAGATTCACCCAAGCACACTTGCATAAGGACTCATCAGTATGAGAAGGACTATGCATTAACCTTCTAGAATATCTATGTGAGAGTCTCAGTTTCCAAAAATCTTACAATCTCTATTTGATCAATTAGTCTCTTTAAATTATATCATCGAGCCGTCTCTGAATCCACTACATCCTTTCCTATCCTAGACCAACTCAGGTAAGCCTTATTTCAATTCGTATAATTCCTAGCCTTAAGTCGCCTACGTAAGTACCTACTCTGGATATACAAATATATATTATGTACCTAATATTTTTTTGTCACAGCATTACAGCGTCTTTTGCAACGTAAAAAGCTTAACTGACTCTATTCCGAATATTGTGTCCACGACGCTTGAAATACTTTCAGTTTTCAAAGTTCCAAGTTCTTCAGTTCACCAAGAGCATTGTGTATTTTGAACCAATAAGAGGTATCCCATGAGTGAATACATACAAAGTTGAGAAGCAAGTATCCATTTGGTATTATAAAAAATATCCTGTCAACGATGAAGTTCAGCGTTATGATTCAACGAAATCCTAGCGACCTACGATCAATTTCAGTCCACTATCTTGAGGTGAGTGCAATTCCTAGTGTACGGAAAACATGCGATACCAGCCTACACGATCCTTCATTATCCAACCCTTAAATTTGGTTGCTCACTGATATTTCAAGAACTATCTGAGCGATTGAATTAAAACTAAGCAGCAAGTTGAAGCAAGCTTAACAACACGAAACTCCTCGCAGAATTCCAAACTGTTCATCTTGTTCGACAATATTCCGCTCATGTCTTGAACTTTATATTCACAATATTGTACGAAATTTCAGTCCGATATAATTATAAATTTCGGAGAAATTGAAAAACAATCAGTGAAATTTCGTGCTTTTATCCTCGATATCGTTGATATTTCCGGACAAAACTAAAAAGATACTGATTTGACCATGATGAAATTTTTCGGCCTAACGGACAATAGTTAACAAAATAACTTAGGAACTCGTTATTTGTTGAGTAGGTTTGGGGCACAAGGCTTAATTACGAAGATCGAAATCGTGAATGGGCAAACTCCATAATTAGGAAGTAAAGGAGCAATTTGCGAGGTGACTATGTAAGAAGATTACCGCTTTGTCGACGAATTCGAACATACGTGTAAAGGCTGCTAACTCTGGCTTCGAAGTTTCGATTGGTCGCTTGAAGTGTTTTTCAAGATATTGAGAAAATAATCACTAAATTTTTATTCAACAAGGAAATTGAAATTTTTTTAATATCTCCGATAATGAATATTGGGTTGAATTGGAATTTTCATCACTTTTGTTGAATATTGACTTCAAGGTGTGTGCCAATTCTCGTCATTATTCGAATGATAATATCCGAAGAAACAGATAATTTCCCTCATTCTCATTGAGATTAACCGAAATATTCAATTTTTAATTGTTGTATTAATAGCCTTTAACAAGTAGACTTTGAACGAAAACATATAGGTTTCAAGAGTCAATATCAAGTGTCATTTAATTTTTGAGGTTATAAAAATTTTTGAAAATGTTTTTTACCGCATTTCATTTGTCAAGGAAAGAAGAAGGTGTGAGTAAAATCTGAGGAAATTATGTTTCTATGTACAATTTCAACAAGCTTGCGCATAGACTTATATGTGCTTATTTCCGTCGAAGTGAAGTGTACGTAAGAAACACGTGGTGAGTTTTTGATATATAATGTGGAATAAATGCTACCGATGATTTTAAATCGAAAGATAGAAGATGAAACACTGTGTCTAGTATTGTTTTTTGGTTGTTTTGAATTTTTTTACCCTTTTATCAAGTGTTTTACTTCAATCATTATAGGCCAGTTGATATAATAAATTTGTTATTGAAGACGTAATACGTCGAAGGCATGTCGGTGGAAAGAATTAAAATTTCCAACTTAATCTTTCAGATCCACGTTCGGCCCGTCATTCGAAAATTAGAGACAATTAGTCAAAATGATAATGCGTTGTGTCCTAGAAGAAGCTCACAAAAACCCACATATTTCAATCCTGCAATCAGGTGGCTCCTTGGTCGAAGATACTGCTGACTCTGGCTTCGAAGTTTCGACTGGTCGCTAGCAGTGTTTTTCGAGATATTGAGGAAATAATCACAAAATTTTGATTTAGCAAGAAAATTTAACTTTTTTTGATGTCTCCGATAGTGAATATTATGTGGAATGGACTTCAAGGTGTGTGCCAATTCGCATCGTTTTTTGAAGGATAATCTCCGAAATAACAAATTTTCTTCATTTTCTTCGGAATTAACCGAAATATTCAGGCTTCGAAGCTGATCTGAGAATTTCAAATAGCTCAGTCCTTTCTTTCGAATTTTAAAGCTCATGCGGACGGCATACGTTCGGCCCGCCATTCGAAAATTAGAGACAATGGGTCAAAACGATAAAGCGCTGTGTCCTAGAAGAAGCTCGCAAAAACCCACATATTTCAATCCTGCAATCAGGTGCTTCCGTGGTCGAAGAGCCAAAATATACTGCAAACTTCGTGATACAAATTCACTTTGATGTACCGAGGATTGCGAAGGTGTATAATTCCGAGTCCGTCTGTGATGCTTCGCTCGTTTCATGGTCCTAGGGGACCCAGTGTTGGCTAAGTTAACATGCAGCAAAGCCACGGAACTGCGGTTTTGTATTTTGCTACGAAACATGCCCGTCTCTAGGTCTTTGAGTAGCGTCCCGTAGCGATGAACCCCCGAGTTCGGGGATGCAGCCGCCGCAGATAGGTAATTCATGGGGAGGAGCGATTTTTTGCGGTTGCATTTTGGGACTATTCGCATCCGGATTAGGTACTTGATGTATTCATTCTTTCTCCCCCTGCGGGGCGAGTTGATGTCATTTCAAATCGTGTGTGGCTGGTGATGAGTTGATGAAAGAAGGTCATCCTGTTATACGTTAAAAGGTATATACAGGGTGAGTCTTTAAGTTGTACATTAATTCCATACATAGATTCCTTTCATTAAATGAAACACTTTTTTCATTTACCATTTTTCCAGATTCGTTTCTAATAAAAAGATACAGGCTGTTGAATTTTCGATGTTTTCCATAAATATGACACAAATTTTGCAGTAATCCTCTTCATCCTACTTCAAATAATTTTCGAGTAATAGACTCAACGATAGAATACACAGAAATATTTATCTATTTCGCATAGAACTAATGTACTTATATAAGGTAAATGCTATTTCGTGATCAGACAACAGATATGGAGGATAGGTCTTCATGTCTATGAACCTGACTTTCCAAACAGTTCAATTCATGTGTTGAGGTAAGTTTATTGATTTCATTTACTTCAGGTATAAGTTTGATGAAAATAAGAATAATTATGTAGTTTTAAATATGAGAGAGTGTGAGGATGGAGTTGTGTATAATTTTATAATGAAATGAAATTGAATATCTCAAGAATGAGTAAATGAGTATTTCAATCATGCTTCTTTGAATTTAAAACATTGGATTGGTTATTCTGCCGAAGAGATCACCGTAACCAGAATCTGTGGTGAACTTGCTGAGAAAGTGCAGGAATGTATTAGCACATTGAGAAATATTTTAATGCCTATAACTTTTTACCTGAGCCGAAGCTGGGAAAATGGAAAGGGAAAAAAAATTTCTATTCGATTAGAGGAATCTATGGTTAAAACTAATGTACAACTTAAAGACTCACCCTGTGAAGAGGTTAATGTATTATTTGATGGGTGTTAATGTAAGTCATAACTCATCCAGATAAACTCTGCTGCGTGAGCCACAGTCGATTGATGTAATTCGTTGTGTTAGTTATGGCTATTACCACTAGTTACCATAGTTACTATACTTCGTCCTCGATTATGACAATTAATTATAAGATAGAAATACAGAGGATCCATATATTATTTAAAGAGCGATGATGAAGATCATAACTCACGTGGAATCGACTGAATAAATTTCAATTGTGCTAATGCCTAAGAAAAAAATTCAATTTTGATATATTAAGTTTGTGCAGGTTGATAATTCCCTCATGAACACTCTGTACATTTTGATCCGAATAGCAAACATTTTCAGAATACTACATATTGGCATAGTTGAAAATGGGAGAATTGAAAACCTAGAAAAACATTGACGTGAAGTCAGCAGCTTTTGCACGTATGTTCACTTATGGTCATATCCTTTGAACCTACGCGCAAAAGCTGCTGTCTTCACGTCAGTACTTTTCGAGGTTTTTAATTCGCCCATTTTCAACTATGCAAATATGTGGAATTATGCTTAACGGTCGACCGTAAAAATAATAACTCCTGCATGAAACAGCGTAGAAACTCAATATTTATAAAGCAGGTTTGGACAGATATACCCATCCAAAAATTTATTTTCCCAATATTCCCAAAATACTAATAAGAACGAATTGAAATCCAATACTTCTTCGAAAAATTATAGTTCGAGGGTTGATACAGAATTCCATGAGGATAATATGATCAGAAGATCACAGAATATTGAATATTCGAAAAAAAAAATTTCAATTTTGCACGAAGTTGTTAATAAGCATTTTCAAACTAGCTGCGAAGTTGCATCATGATTGAGTAATAATAATATCCCCGGAAATCATGATTATATCGAAGTAAAATTTATTGCACTGCTGTGAAATATGAAGTCCAAAATCTGCGCCATTGTTTTTCAAATATGATGCTTAGTTCCCAAAAAAAAAAAAATTTAGCAGAAAATTTTTAAAACATTTTTTTTTTATTTACTGATGATATCATATCAACAAAATTCTGCAAAAAGTTGCGCATACTTATACTACAATTGACTGCCAACTATTGATTCACTCCGTTCAGTAGTTCCTGAATTATAACGAAAATAACCTCAAAACTTCAAAAGGCTCCAACTCCGGAACCGTTTGGCCGATTTTGCCCAGTAACGAAATCAACTATCACATTTTGAAATGCAACCTATCGTTCATATGGACGTTCGCACGGCCGGATAAAATCAATTTCAACACCGGATTCGTCATCGGTGAGTCAAACCTAGTCGTTTGAGACCATTTTCGGCTCAAAATTCGAAAATCATAGACATTTGGAAGGAATGATAGCACGCTGCTCCCCACAACATGCCCGCAAAAAAACCCACAGCAAAAATGTTCAAGAAGGTATAAGCCTTTGCCGACATCATTTATTTCAAAGGAATTCGAAACAAACCATTGAGATTTCACCCAAGGTTTGTCATATCATTGTGAATGTAACCAGAGAAGCTACCAAATTATGCAATTTTACTGGATGTGCTGTTTGAAATATGAGAGTAGTATGCTCTTTCCGTTCGAATCGAAAATTGCAGAGGTATG
Source organism: Myrrha octodecimguttata (assembly GCA_958510865.1). Classification (NCBI taxonomy): domain Eukaryota; kingdom Metazoa; phylum Arthropoda; class Insecta; order Coleoptera; family Coccinellidae; genus Myrrha; species Myrrha octodecimguttata. Next base: position 41,385,492 of record OY294057.1, read on the forward strand.
AAAATATTTCAGGGAAAATGTTCATTATAAAATCTCCACAGCCAAATCTCTAATTCAAAATGAAGATCATTTTTCCACAAAAGTCCAAAAGACCATCAAGGTCAATCACTTCGTATAATTATTATTGAAAGGGTTGAATAAACGAAAATATACATTATTTTTGAGGTTTTTATGAGTTTTCACTCCCGATTTCTGAAACAGAAAATTAAATAAAAACTGTTTTTTTCATGAAAAAAACAATTTTATTCAATTTTTATCAGTTCTGTTTCAGATATTGGGAGTGAAAACCCCTAAAAACCTAAGAATGATGCGAAATCCTTCCAAAATAAGTTTCAATCGATACGAGAAAATATGGTTTATCTATCATTGAATAATACAGATTTTCCTTTAATACCTATTAACCCTCAATGGATAAATTTGAAATATACAGAATTATAGGGAATTCTGTGACAGTGTGGAGTATAAGTATAGATTTTCAACACATGTGAATTATATCTGTGATAGACATTTTACGTGATACCTTTCAATTTGCAGAATATCTTGGTCCTATGATTGCATTTCAATGTATGAAATACCTCTTTTAATTGAAGCGCGTTCAAATGTACTAGTTGAAAAGAATACGAAGTTTCAGGAGTATCGATATCGATTTTTTCATAGTACAAAACGAAATATCTTAATAAATCATACTCTTCCTGAATAAAAAATGAATATTCAGTACAAAAACGGATTTACCAATTTCGAATAACTTTCATCTAACACAGCGTAATGGCAGGATTTATCCCCTGTTTTCAGCATTGAAAATACTGTATTATTGATGAAGGAATGGACATACATTTCATACCTGAAATTTTACGCCATTGAAATTATGCATCTTAATTGACTTTATGATGAAATTTTCCGTAGAGTTTCTCGTGAAAGAAACATCCTTTTTCGTAGAATTCATGGAAAGCTTTTTCAACTATTCATAAATGATAGTTCCGTTCCCTTTTCGAAATGCCATAAAAAATCTATTAAGCTGAATCACATTCCTGGTAGATTGCAGAAATTCACAAGTAGCATGGGAAATAAAAAAAGCAATTTATAGTTTCTCCCAAAACAAGTATAGTTCTGTGAATTTTTTGAAAAGCAACTTCGAACTGATTAATGGAATAACACAGCTTGATCCTTGAAGCATGCAGGATATATCCGATTGAGCCCTCATGCCATCGTGAAAGTCAGTAAGACTTCTCACAGGACATATAAGGAATTGTGCAGGAAATTGTTCGAGATAACTGAAAACGTTTATTCTGAGTCGAATGTGATGAAAGTAGAGTAGATGTATGGCGATAGATATTGCATTTTGCAGGAGACAAGGGATTCTTGAGTGCATGATTGGGGATAATGCGAAGGCCGTTATATGATTGGCGACACAGAAAAGGCATTCAACAGAAGATAAGCCCTAATTCTTCGTTACCTTCCTCAGATCCTTACCTTGAAAGATTAATTGGAGATTGAACTGAACTATGAATTTTCATTATATTCCACATGAATTTTCGGTATTATGGACTGAATTTTACTAAAAGTATAACCGTGATCTCATAGTGAATAAGATATCAAATATAAGGAAGAAAGAACAATATTCCGAAATTATAATCAGATTTATAATTTTTTCCTTTAATTAAGACGAGCTTTCTAGACGAAGGTTTCATTGATACAATCAATAACAATACAGATTTTTCTGTATTACCTCTACATAATATGTTTCGATATTGATATCTTTCGAAATACTTTCTTTATCTTCCACGTACTACGTATGAATGTATCACGTATGAATGACAAATTAAATTATTTGATCCACTGACATATAACGATTGAAGTTAAAATACCCAAGAAAACGGTAACATAATAAAATACAATTCAAAAATAATACTAGACACAGTGTTTCATCTTCTATTTTTCGATTGAGAATCCTCAGTAGCATCTATTCTATATTATAATTCAAAATCTCACCTCGTGGTACCAACTAATACCCGATTACAAACGAATTCATCTGATCTAAAACCTCTTGTCAAAATTGTTCTATGCACATCCACATTTTACAAGCTTGCCGAGGTTTTAGATGAGATGAATCCGTTTGTAATCAGGTGCTAGTTAGTACCACGAGGTGAGCTTTTGACTTATAATATAGAATAGATGCTACTGAGGATTCTCAATCGAAAGATAGAAGATGAAATAATGTGTCTAGTATTATTTTTGTATTGTATTTTATTATGTTACCGTTTTCTTAAGTCTTTTATTTCAATCGTTATATGTCAGTTGATCGAATTATTAAGTTTTCCATTCATATGTGGTACGTTTAAGACACTGAAAGAATATTGTAAGATATTAATATCGAAAGATATTATGTAAAGGTAGCACAGAAAAATCTTTATTTTATTGATTGAACTATTCCCTCAATGCTCAAAATCATAGGGAATAATCCTTCATATTTTGCAACTCGTTTTCTCAGAAACGCTATTCACTTCACAAAGTTTTCTATTTTCCTTACAGTCCTAAACTGTGACAATACTATTCCCCACAGTTCCGACCAACTTTCCCGACTAAAAACCCCCGGACATGCTGTACATACATCCCTGAAGCATCCGCCTAATCGAGAAAGTCCAAATTACTTCACCGGTACCCATATTCCACTTTCCGATGACTATAACGGGAATTAGAAAACTTTTCAACCATATTCCGGCCAAAAATGGGGGAAAATTAAAACTTCACTCCGCCACTCGATAGCAGCGCAAGCGGAACAGATAGCCCGGAGGTAGGTGATCCAATCCAGGGCCATATGCAGGGTCGCTTCCTGTCGGGGAACGAATCAAGAGCAATTCCGTTACAGAATTACGGAATTATTCAGTTAGGAGAAAGTTTCTGCGATACATCAATTCGTTTCTGTATTGAGAAATCTCGGATTACGGATTTACGAAGAGGAGAGATTCAGTTATAGAGCGTGGAGTTGTCGAGGAAAAGACTCTATGCACACGAAAAAATTAAAACATTTTCGAACGGGGAGGTCTGCATTGCGACAAAAGTTCAATATCTGAGTGAAAAATTCCTTCGAGTTCTCCGGAAACAGCGGTTTATAATTTTGTTGTGAACTGAGATTCGAAAGAATATAAATAGGTAATAATTGGATTAGAAACCTAGTTATAAGCATGAAACTAACCTTTTCTACATTGTTATCATGCTGGAAGTGAAACAAAACTTTCAAAAGATCGGTAGTAGATGTATTTCCTAAGGTTGCAAAATGGCGGACGCTTTTGAAAAATCAGGATCATTTATAGCTTTGTTGAGTTAATTTCTTTACATGCAGTCGAAATTTCATCCAAATTTTTCCCTTTGCGAGTTATGGTCTACCCTGCTTGGTAATGTAGTATGGGTAATATGTACATATACAGGGTGAGTCTTTAAGTTGTGCATTAATTTCAACCGTATATTCCTCTCATCAAATAAAACACTTCTTTCGTTCAACATTTTTCCAGATTCGGCTCCAGTAAAAATACAGGCTATTTAAATTTTCAAAAAAAAATCAGTTTTCCTTTTTAAGCTTTGATATGGTAACTCTGAATGAGATGAATTTTGGTGTGAAGTTTTCTTTAAATATGACACATATTCTTCAGTAATCACTTCCATCTACTTCGAACAGTTTCCGAGTTATAGACTCAACGATTCATAAAACTATATGAAATAAGCATGAAGATTGCAGGTAAGGTTCATCTCATGTCATAATGAGAACCTTCAATCATTTTAGAATACTTATTTATTCCTTATAATGTCTTCTTAAGGGCACCGTTTTGTAGATATTTAACGTTGAATGTTATAAAATCTGATAAAATTCGAGAAATTACCTCATTTTAATGGATCCCTCCTCGAACTAGTAAAGGCGGTCAATTAAGTTCCTTCCACGCTTATCCGAACCATAGAATACACATAAATATGTATCTAGATCAGACCACATATATGGAGTCTAGGTTTTCATGTCTATGAACCTGTCTTTCCACATAGTTCAATTAATGTGTTCAGGTTAGTTGTTTGATTTCATATGATTCAGTATAAATTTGATGAAAATAAGAATAATTATGAAGTTTAAAATAAGGGAGTGGCCGAGGATGGAACTATATATCATTTTATAGTGGAATGAAACTGAAAACCTTGCGATAATATCGTCAAAAGCACCAAATCATAAGAATTAAATGAGTGAATGAGTCTTTCAATCATGTTTCTTTGAATTTCAAACATTGGATGGGTTATTCTGCCAACGAAATCACCGTAAGGGATATCTGTGGTGAACTTGCTAAGAAAGTGCAGGAGTGTATTAGCACATTGAGAAATATACAAATGCTTATAACTTCTCACCTGGCCCGAATCTGGAAAAATGGGAAAGGAATAAAGTTTTTTATTTGATAAGAGGAATCTATGGTGTAAATTTATGTACAACTTGAAGACTCACCCTGTGTTTAACCATAAGGTAGAATCTACTTACACATAAATCCAAATATCGAAACGTTTACAGGTATATTGTACGATAGTGCCTACCCTAAGCTGAAAAAACTATACGTAACTCCGCATAAAGTGCTTTTCAAAATAGCATTTCATTCAAAAATTATTGAGAACTTATGTGATGAAATCTGTAGTAAGAAAAGGTTTCAATATCGGATTATAAATTACTTCGATGGTTCATAACTCTGACATAGGCTGCAACTGGTTGGGTATCAACTGAATCTGAAATAATTGCATCAGTAATGAACATAATTCAGAAATTTGCTCAGTTGCGTTGTTTCATTCACATTTATTCATCCAGGGCCATATGGAGCGCCGCTACCGCTACCGTTACAGAATTACGGAATTATTCAGTTGGAAGGAAGTTTCTGCGATACATCAAATCGATTCAATATTGTGAAATCGTGGAGCCCGGAAGTACGAAGATGAGTGATTCAGTTATTGCGCATATAGAGTTGTATGGAATAGGGATTTCTGCAGATAAAAAGGATGAAGAGATTCTGATAGGAGGAGGTCTGCATTGCGATAAAATTTTAATATCTGATTGAGCTCTCGCGGAACAGCAATTTATAATTTTTTTGCGAACTGGAATTCGAATGAGAGTTGAATGTGAAATGATTGGATCAGCAGCTTAGTGATAAACATCGAATCAACCTTTCCTTAACATATTTAGAGCAGGAATTTCAAGACAACTCGTTAGGAATAAATACTAGGTGCATTTCCTGTGGTTGCAGAAAGGTGCAGGGGCCGGAATCGATCGCCTACTGAAATGAGTTCTTGGGTATGTACGATGAGGAGCATTTACATTCCAATGCTTCAGTTTATTTCTTCAAATTCACTCGAGATATTTAGTTCTTGAGGTCAGGGCTTCCTAGATTAGTACATATACTAAGTATCTCCTCCGTTACAGGAATTCAAATAACGAAAACCATACATGGTCATTCAGTACAACAGGGACTACCATAAATACTGCATGTAAACTTTTGGGAGTGCATGGAGTTGTTGATGGTGAGGTTTTCTGTTCACATGAAGAATTAGAGCTTCTGAAATGAAAAAGATCAGATTGCTTGAGAATTTCAAAGTCTGAGTGGAAATTCCTCTGAGTTCTCCGGAAAAGGGAGTTCATGGTTTTGTAGTAAACTAGAAGGTGTCAACTGATTGATATAGTGATAAAGTTTACTAAGAAACGATGTTTATTTTTTCAGTGAATATTTTTATATTCAGATGAAATGCCTTTTTTATATACAACATATGTAGCTGATTGAACCTACAATTCATATTTTCGCTATCTTCCTTAAATCTTAATCCTTTCAAGAATGAATCTGACTTTGAGAGAAAGATCGCAAAATGGAAAATATTTGAAACAGATTCGTGAAATCTTTTGACATATTCCAAAGACTCGATAATTCGTACAAGTTTGCACCTCAACATTTGCCAACTTATTATGTCCGGAAAAACCTTCATAGGAAATTTTCATCTTATATCGCAGTTTCGAAACAACATCCAAATGTCTTTCCATCTATAGTGGATCCACTGTATATTAGTAATAATCTTGTTGAAAATAGACTGAATTTCCTGATCATTTTATGTAGTCAGATATTGGTAAGAAAGATTCCTATGGACGACTCTTGCATAGCAAGCACTATATGTCAATAAAACCTCCAATCATTTTCAGGGTCTTTTTCACCTACCCATGTAAATATCCACCATTTCCTCCTGACCAAAGCCAGCCCATTCCACCTTTAAATTCTCGCCATTTCCTCATTCTACAAGAAACCACTCATACAAATTCTTTCGGGTAGTTAACATCGGCCGAAATGCAATCGCCCTTATCCATCCTCTCCGAAATTTAAATGGTGGTCAGAAAGATTACCTTAAGCTAGACTTCACTTCAAGATGAACTAATGATCTTTAGAAGTAGAGGTTGAAAGGTTTCTCGGTATTTTGAGATTTTTACCTTCAATTTTCAGTAAATTCAATTCAGTTTGAACACACTGATTGCATATTTGCATCAGTGTACGCAGTGCGTTTTTTCGAATAAGAAATTCTCAGTCGAAACTAGGCGTTCCCTCATAGTTCAGACGATATGTGTCTACAAATTTCTAAATTGATGCATTTTCAGGTGACCTCTCCGAACATAAGAGCAATCATTCGTTTTTTTTTCAGCTCATAAATCATCTTTCAACCTTCACTCAACCATGAGCGGCAGTATCTGTCGAGAATGGTTAATATTTAGTAAAAAATTACTCAAAATATCAGATGACTTACTTCTTCTGATTTTGACTTTCTCCAGAATTGAAGGTTGGCTCTGAGGCTATTTAATTCAGAATTCTCTGTTTTCGTCCATGACATCTGGTAGCAAATATTTATCTGTCCTATACGTTCACCAGCAATGATGATAAACACCGGCATACATTGATGCAAATATCTACTCAATGTCTCCACAGTGGAAAAATTTGCATGTTCATCTAATTTGCTTATAATGACAATGTTTTGCATGGATTATGACCTCACCATTTGCAAACTAGTTCCCAAACTTCTGATGCATTTTCTGGCGACCTCTCCCAACATGAAAACGATAACTCGTTTCCTTTGTATGGTCCACACATCAACGTTAAAACTAGAAGTAGTAGTTTCTCTCCAGAAAGGTCAATATTTGATAAAAAAAATTTAAGATATTACGCATTATCACAAATCAAGTACATCCCATAAAATAAATTCAAAAAAATAATCACTGAAGTTTGCACCACGCAACAACCCGTTTTCCACCATAAATGTCGAATTTTCATGCATTATAATATTTTTCGCTGCTATTTGCACCGTTGAAGCACCCAGACCCTGTGCAGGTACCTGACATTTAGATAGCAACCAGGTTTCATGAAGCTTGAATGTGGCTGTGTTGCCGAAATCCACGAAGTCTAAATTTACCTGCTTGCGGTTCTGTTTGCTTTTAAATGGTTGTCAATTATATTCGAATTCCTTTATTGAATATCATTTATTATTGGAGGGAATGACCACTAATCGTTCTCTTAAGGCTTAAAGACAATTCGTGAACTATATAGAAGCAGTGAGCGATTGTTTTAAGATGGTATTAGCTACCTTAAGATGCATATTGCATGATGTATATCTAACAAACTATGAGAGACGACCAGCTAGTTTCGACTTCAGACCTTTTATTCGGGGAAACACACTACGCATATTGGAGTAAATTTTGTATCAATCACATCGTGACGAGAAAATTTGCTATAACTAATTTTCTTATAAGAACGAAATTTTGTACAAGATTCCGCATCAGCATTTGTCAAGTAGGTGCTGTCAGGCACATCTTCATAGAAATTTGTCGTCTTAATTTGAGGTTCTGAACTGACATTCAAGTTTTCTCCTATTATAACTGGACTCACAGCATAACCATTGACAATTTCATTTCAAAATAGAGCCAAACGTCGTGATATTTGTACTAAAATATTGGTAGAAACAATCCTATCGACGCCTTTTGCCTTGGAACCAGTATATGTCAATAAAACCTCCAATCGATTTCAGAAACTACGTCACCTACCCATTCCAACTTCAACCATTATCTTTCAATCAAAGCTAGCCGATTTCATTTTTAACTGCTCGAATTCTCTCATTCGACAAAAAATCACCCATAAAATTTTTTTCGGACCGTTAACATCGGCCGAAATTCAGTCGCCGATATCCATCTTCTCCGAAATTTAATTGGATCCTTCTACGTTTCTTCTGCCCTCTGGTGGCGGCGGCATCGCCCTGAAATTCATAACGGTCAGATGGCCATCTTAAATTTTAATCGGAAATTTAACGATCACTGCAGCCTCTAGCGACACCGCGTAAAAATCGGGCAACGGCCCGTAAAACGTCGGCCGTTGCCGCCTCCGAAGGACTTGGGGATTTGCGGCCAGGCTCGTAAAACGGACCGAACGACACACGGGGACTGTGAGGTTTGGTTGGGATTTCGGGTCAGACCTGGATGCAAGGTAAGATACGTGATGTGACGACATCCGAAACAAGAGGTGAAGGGAATAGTGCGGGATATCAAGCTTATAGATCAAAGCTTATTTAGGAAGGATTTTGCATCAGAATGTTGGTGTTTTCTGCGTTCCTACTCGCTATATCTGAATCTGAACTATTAAAATCAAATAAAAATTGCAGATCTATTTGTACTTTATCTGATGGATAAGTCAGATTTGGAAATGTAGCAGTACGCTAAGTTCATGATAATGTCATCCTGACATAATATATATAAGAAGTTTTTCAATTTATTCCCGTTATTTTGTTAGATTTCTAGTGTAAAATATCGAATTATGGATCTATGGGAGATAATTCCTCAATATAAGGGGCCCGTAGTGTCCTCCGTTCATCTGAGGATCTGAAAAATCTTCACTTGGAGGACCGGACCTGGTCGAAAGACTCTCCTGGTCAGAGAGCGAATATAGGTAATTTTATTTACTGCTTCCTGCTGTTTTCTGTCCCTCCTTCTGTTTCAGATATAAAGTCAAGATATTTTGTCAAAAAAATTCAAGATGACGCATAATTATTTTCTAATTAAAAAGATTCCATCCATGTTCTTAAAACAAATTACAACACTTATACGGGGAGACAGAGTTTTTGCTGAGGTTTTTATCTGTGCTCTTGTATCATACGGAAAAATGTGTGCACCCCGTTGACATTTCCTCTGCTAACACTGTTATATACCAAAGAATATAATGCTCGTTCTCAAAAAAATATAATAATATATCGTTCATATTATTGTATTGTTTATTCGGCAATCTGTTCTCCAAAAAACTCCGTTGACAAATAGTTCTATCCTGCAATCAGCGAGAACGTTTTCCATAAAAAAATATTGAATTTTTAATAGGTCTGTTTAAGATATTGGAAGTGAAACCCCAGAAAACATCTACAAAATGATATTGAGCTCTCAATACCTCTAGAGTTTTACGCGTTTGTTCTTGGTACCAGCTTGTTATGGTATTGTCCAAACGTCTTTAATTTCTCAATTCTCAGTAGACAAAAACTTAAACGATTAGGCTGGAGTATCCGAAGTATAATACGAGGTCGAGTTCAATACAGAGAGAATAGAGCGGCCACCTTATTGCGAAGGCGCTACCGAATATTTGCTCTTATACCCCCACTCTCTGGTGCCCTACCGTCTCTTCATCGGGCCCGCTAATCCTGGCTTCAACCGCTTTCAAAGGTGCTATTGATTTTTATTTCTTTCAAGTTGATCAAAGAATGGCAATTGATTAAACAATATGGTTACGACGAATCTATTTGAACATCTCGAAATGCAAAGAAGTGAATCAATCGAATGCATATGACATATGAGAGGAACATATTTTTTTACTGTCATTTAAAATGAATTAGTTTTTTGAATTTCTGTAGCACTTTTTTGTTCATTGATGCTCTGGTTCTAGTCACAGTTTTTTTTTTCAATTCAAATGGTGAAACAAACATTGTCTATACTTCCAATCAACTAGTTCTTATAGTTGTCTTCTCCACTGAGCGATAAATTATTTGCTTTTAGGAAAAAGTTATTACTTGGAACGTACGAAAGTAAATCATAGGTGTAACTGGAAATGTTGCTATGGATTCTGTTATTTCGAACTGATACTGTGAATATTCTTTCACAGATTATACAAATCCGGCTCACATCTGATGTTCGTTGTATCAGTCTGCCTCGGTTTTTAAATGATATTAAATTCGTTCCTAAATTTTGAGAAGTATTTTCATTGTCCGAAGTTATTGTAAACAAAATTCTTCATACTTGATTTTACTTCTGAGGCTCTGAAGCCTGTTTATGAGACGGAAATGCGGGGAAACAAATGTACTAGGATTTTTCTGAGTGCCTACGAAAAGGAGATTAAATATAACCATCTCCTTCGAACTGGTCACTTTAAACACGGCTATGATCGATTTGTATACAATTATCCCTCCTAATCGTTGAAATCCATTTTTCTTTGAATTCGGGATTCCAAGGGATATGATAAAGAGAAACTACTTTTTCACCTCGATAATTGCAATTTTTATATTTTTTTCCCTGTAATTGAATTCAAAAGCGACGGACCCCCATTCTTTCTATTGTAATCAATTCTTATAAGAGCCCGCCTAGTACGGGTCAGCTGGTAAGGCACCAGAGAGTGGGGGAAGCTTGAAATACTGCGAGTATCTGGGTGGCCACTCTAGTTAATTCAATTCTCAGTGGTTCAATTCTGTTCGTCCAGGCTGACACAATTACTCACGTTAGGGATGACTTCAAGACACGATGACGAAAGTACACGTAGGTGTGTATGACTCCACCTCAAATATCTGGGATCATAAACATCATTATTATTATTATTATTATTATTACTCACGAGTTTCAGTGAATAATTAGATGACTGCTCAACAAATAATTATTCAAATAATTATTTTTCTATTGATGGTATTTTCAATCCGCACTCCTCTGCATTAAACCTAAATTATTTCTGAACAACAGTAATTGGAACATCTACCTGATATTTGAAATGAATGGTTGTATACACCTGAGTGTAAATGAATAACTGAAGGAAAAGAAAAGAATGTGGATTTCCGGTCCGTACGTTATGAATTCTACGAAGAATACAATAAAAATTCTACTACTGATAAACATAAACAGCCATAAAATAAAGTATATCGCGACTTCAGTTCAATGACCTAACATAATACCATGAACACATATCTGCAAACTCAGAACCTCCAGACAATACGCCATATTTCTAAGGAAATACGACATATGAACACACACTTCAATTCGAACAACACGGCCTGAGGTAGAACGAAGACGTCTAAACCGATAACGAATCTACCCAGCCGCTAGGCCATAGCTGTCCATGATTTATGTAATTGCAGCCGCCCAAAGGGAATCCCCTCCCCCCTTGGCACCCTACCCACGCGCCCGCCGATATTCAACAACAGTTTTCGAACAGAAACATATTCGAGGAACGGCCTGGATTAGGAAGGCAAACTTCTTGGCTCCGTGCTCGTATTGGAGCCAATTCCGGCTGAGATCCAATCTTGGCGCTAGAATTCGTAATTTGGGCTAATTAGGGCCGGATTATTGTGGCTTTTGGGGGCCGAGGGCGTCTGTTGGTAGTTAGGGCGATGAGGATTTTGTGGAACGGCGGTAGTATCTTTCGGTTTATTATTGCCGATGATAAATCTTTGTAATTGAGCTGGGAGAACAGAGTTTTAAGCCTCACTGAAATTAGTGAGCTTGGAGGATCAAATTCTTGGAATGTCTAGACAGGTCAACAACTGTGTTGTATCACTTATTTTTAGGCCCTACTTATGATGAAATGATGATTATTGTTTTGTTAATTTTGGAAATGTGATCTCGAATCTACTACAAACGCCCTGATGCCTAATGGAAAAATTGTGAAATTCCACAATGCTTGAAATGGCTTCCTTATATTGAGTATGGCAGCACTTATGTATGAATTCGAAAACATTTTGATTTTTACAGATTTCAAAAAATCTTCCGAATTGACCGAGCTTCGTTCGGGGAGATTTGCAGCCGACATATATTTATTAATACTCCATTCATTTTAATACATATATCAAGTCAGTTGCTAGGAAATGGAATTTAACAAATTTTACCCTGTATAGCTTCAAAATGCTAACTTATAGTAATTTTTCTGTCAGATAAGTGAACAGCGTTGTCCATTCTACAAAAACATCGTAGTAATTACGTATGTGACCGGAGCCAACCGAAGAATCATTTATAAAATATTCAAAATTAAGAACGTCCCACCGAAATATTTTGACCTCGAAGAAATTTTACTAGGTCTAACCTGTCTCATTGCCTGTCTCAGAGCTTGCTGATTGACTTCATGAAAGGGAATAGATCAGCAGAATTCCATTGTATTGACGAGGACACCATACTGTATCTCCACCTATCAGGCACATATGCTCTGTGATTGGTTAATTGAAGTATTTACTTATTTCAGTTGTTAGTGTTTGTAAGCTGATTATGTTTGAATCTTGTTTTTGTGATTGCCATGTCTTTCTGTCGATGCGAATGTTGAAATTCACAACATTATGCTACTTAAGTTTTCTGTTCATTTCTGGTAAACCGAAGGCTCCACAAAAGGTACGAAGTATTATTTGCATAACATGCATTGAATAGTTCTGTTTATTCGTTCACCTCTGCATGAATATTTAGACTGTGATAACGATTTTAAACTATCCTTATCTCATTATCACACCTTATACAGGTTTTTCCCACTAGACGGCAACGTCTGACATTAAACGGAGGAAATGGTTCACATAGATGTAAGAGTTTCAGTTGAATAAACTGGAATAAACACAAGGATGAATACTTCCTATATATCAACAAATTTTGAAGCTTGGTCTGAGCCAATTGTCCAATCAACCAAATTTTCCATATCCCAGAAGTACTGTCTGAGGATTTCATTTACTGAAGTTTATAGATTCATCGACTTGTACTTTGTGTTGATTTCCAATCAATAATGAATCGGTTGGACTTATTAACGATAAATTTAGAAAACTCAAAATACATATTTTTACGTTAAAAAGATGTTCCAACTCAAATCTAGGATCAATTCAAAATTCAAAACATCAATGAATATTCGAAAACTAACAATATTTAATATTCAGGTATAATAACTGACAAAGATCTCAAATGGATTTTACATATAGATAATGTCACGAACAAAGCGAGGAGCTTTCGACCAGAATTCAGGTTTCTCAAACATTTCCTTGATATTCCACAATTAAGAATACTTTATTATTCGTGCAAAGGCAACTTAACTATACGGAGACATCGGATAAAGTGGAGTGAACGATAATTTGATGAAATTGTTTTTTCAAAATAGTTTCAACGAAAAATAAATTAACATATTCATTCAATCTGTAATTTCGCGGTAGTCACAAAATTAATATAAGATAATCACATGATGTAATCTATCGTTTCAAGAACAGAAATGAATAATATACACACATTACATGATTCAAGGATTGAATAACAGCTGAAATAGGGGTAAATAAAATAATTGATCAAAAAAATTATATGAATATTGCTCCTAATGTTAACGATATACCTCCTGATGAAATGAAAGCAGAAGAAACTGAAAATTTGAATGATGTAATGTCCCAGAAAGTATTTCATGAAATGCTCAAAATATTTATTTATCTGTTTCAATACTACCTGGCTAGAATAGATACAACAATTAATGTCTGAAATTGAATTGTAATGTTTTCAAAGAATAAATCAAATCACCCCACAAGATCACTTCGAAGGATCGTTTTTTAGGTTTTGATATTATTTGGAGGATGTTACAACTTTTATAAATTGAGATGAATTCATTTCATTCTATTTAAGTGAAGCTCTCATATCTCTGTGAACCATTTTCTTCATAAATAATACCGTTATATTCTCATTGCTCATAAAGTGATAGGAAGATTCATACCTCTAGCTCAATATACCGAGACGAAGAATACTTCTTGTTTCCATTATCACTTGCAGTGTTCCAATATTTCCATCGCAATAAGCGATAAATCCTTAATTTTTCCCGTTTCCCGGAGATTTCAACGTAAAAAATTGTAGGATCATCGCATATACTTAAAAGAATATAGCAAGGTTTTTGGTATGAATATATCCTATTGCACACATGAGTGTTTTCTGAACTGCCTGAAATAGTCAAGGCATATAAAATGGTTAAGCTACAAAATTTTTCAGTGATTCAAAGTAACTCGACCATTAACTGATGTCAATCATCAAAATAAAGGTGAATCACTGTTTGAAATCGACAGGATGTAAGAGTTTATCACATATGGAGCATATGTATAATTCCAACCCCACTACTCCATATCGAGACGTTCGAGCACATCGAGGTCTATTCCGAAAAGTAGGTCAGTATCACAGTAAAATGATAATTTTACATTCCCCACTAGTTAATAAGCAGGACATTTAAACCTAAAAGACTTGACGGACCATCACGTACAATCAAAAGAATATTGTTACGTTTTTTGTATGATAAAATCCTTTCAAATTTATAATGTGGGTTGTTTCTGTTTTTTCCTCCAAATATCTGAAACAGAATTGAAAAAATTAAATAGAAATATTTTATGGAAAACGCCCTTGAGGATTGCTCAATTCAACTAATTATCAATGGCAGTTTTAAGGAAGAAAGTTTGCCTAATGAACAATACCAAAATAATGCAAAAGATTAGGAAAGCAAACTTCAACGTTTCAGAGTGATATTTGGAAGAGGAAGGATGCAGATGACGGAAGAATATTTGAATATTAAAACGAATATTATTTGGAGGATGTTACAACTTTTATAAATTGAGATGAATTCATTTCATTATATTTAACTGAAGCTCTCATATCTCTGTGAACCATTTTCTTCATAAATAATACCGTTATATTCTCATTGCTCATAAAGTGATAGGAAGATCCATACCTCTAGCTCAATATACCGAGACGAAGAATACTTCTTGTTTCTATTATCACTTGCAGCGTTCCAATATTTCCATCGCAATAAGCCATAAATCCTTAATTTTTCCCGTTTCGAACAACATATCTTCTTATTTATTCGAATCAGATGGCTGACCTGCTAGCGGAACCCTACATAAATCTCCTGCTAGCCCAAAACTGAGGACTGTACACTTGACCCGGATACCGCCCTGGGTCACACCGAACCGTATCAGACTTCCAGTATTGGGATCGATAATTGGTGCCGGCCTGACGAATATTTCATTACTTATTTTTCCGAAGAACGTGTCCGAACTTCGCCTGGAGTTCCGGAGCTGGCGGCACATAGATTCGCGCCAATTAATCATCAGCAGAGGGATAATTTTTGAATTGCGTAGTAGGCGACTAGGAATTTCCTGACTCTGGTTGCCTCAAATTGGAGATATTTCCACAGGTTGGGAAACCTTTCTAGGTTTCTTTCGAATATTTATTTATTATTATAGCGCGGGCTGTTAATTACATAAGTGAAATATGTTCTCAGGAACTTTTGAAGTTTTCTTCTACAAAGTAGAATTTTGAACGAATAATTATATCGAATATTTCATTGTTTCGGTCTCTACTTGACGAATATTCATCTTGGTATTGATCGAAGTAGAATACTTCTATTCCGCTTATATTGCTAAATTTCACAAATATTGTATGGTAACGAACTACTTCTATAAATTCGATTTTTTTGAATACAAGTTGGAAACCTTGTTGAAAACCAACTTGTTGGAAACCGAAAAACGTGACGAAATTTTCTATATTCAAAATATATAATATTTTGTCAAGAAAATGATTTTATGGATACAGTTAGTTACCCTACTACACCCGATGAAGTCACAATGTAAGTGACAAAACAATTGTTACGAAATTAATAAATATAAGCTGAAGTAAAGTGTTTTACTTTAATCAATAAACAAAATATTTATTTGTTTTTCAATTCAACTTATTTGTTCAGAAAAACTTGAGTCGGTACCAAGTTGAATATCAAAAACTTCTAGGAGAACATCGACGAGAACTAAGGTACTGAACCGGCACAAAGCTGGTTTACTTTCTCACTAAATGATTTTGCTGTCTTCTTATCGAATGATTCCTACTGAACTCTGCATTAATTTTTAAAGAAAAATTGGGGCTAAATTTCGAAGGTCGAAAAGAAAAAACCAGCCGAATAATTCGGTGAAAATTTGCATCCAAAATGTTATTTTCTCAATATTTTCAAAAATAACGTTCCGGTTGAATTTAAATTTAGAAGTAGAATAATGAAGTTGTAAAGTTTCAAACAAAATTGAATTCGAGAGAAGATTTAATACATCAGTGAGTGTAAGTTGAGGATTATTTTCAGCGAGAAATACAGAAATCAAACACATCAAAAAAAAAAGTCATTGGTAATGTTCGTGTGTCCTAGAACGAGCGCATACATTTTCAATGGGTATTTCTGTTTCCATAGATGAATTTACACCTGAAGTAACCAATATCAAAATTCACATTAGGTTTCATATCATCAA
The DNA here is from genome assembly GCA_958510865.1 of Myrrha octodecimguttata. Classification (NCBI taxonomy): domain Eukaryota; kingdom Metazoa; phylum Arthropoda; class Insecta; order Coleoptera; family Coccinellidae; genus Myrrha; species Myrrha octodecimguttata. The sequence continues at coordinate 41,402,034 of OY294057.1, forward strand.
TCATTTATTACCACGAAACAATAAGCGAGAATGAAAATGAAGGTGTTTAATTCACAAAGCATCAACAAAAACATTATTCTCATCAATGTCAGAATTTTATCATTCCACTTGAATGTATTGTGCACAATCTGTTGTTATATGGTTATACATTTATTCGAATTCAAAAATTGGTATGCTTCACTATTTGACTGAAAAATCTGAGAATCTTCATAACAAACTGACAAGCACTCAAGTGAAGTGTACGAAGAGTTCACAACCCCAAATATTCTGCAAATAAAAAATTTACAATGGATTGACAATATTTCAATATTCCTAATCGAGAATAGGATCACATGGGATGGATATCATGAATATATTCAACACCTTAATTGTCTTCTGCAAAGCCAGGAAAATTCTACTAGGTTTTGAATGAAACATTTCATCTCTGGTTGAAATTCACTTCATAACTTTCAAAATAATTTTTCGAAATCTAAAAAAAACTCAAGAATTTAAGTTTCACTGGATTTCAACGTAACCCACATAAAACAAAGATCCATTAAAGTTGAAAACAAACTTATTCAATATCCAGGTTTCAATATGTTTCATTGCATATTTTATCTAGCAAAGTTATTAATATTAGATTTTCGAGAAGGCAGGTTTACTGTAAGTTTTCTTGAACCAAATGTGTTCCTTCGGATACATTCTTGCGATCGACTTCTCACTTCCAAATTATCTTAAATTATTTGATGAGAAACTTTCAGCATTATCACTTCATATCTGATTGCTTCGGCCCTTAATTGATAGAAATTTACTTCTTAAATTATAATGCTAAAACTTCATCCAAATGCCTGCTTCTTGGTTGGGTATTAATTTCAAAGTTCTCGGCCTATTACTGTTGTGATTCAATATGGCAAAATCAATCACAGTCAGCCTCAAGAGATTCGACATAAGAAATTCCAATAAAAATAGAAACCGAAGGCGTAATCTTTCCTTTATCCCTGTATATTATTTCAAACATACGGAGCCTAGAAGATAATAAATTTCAGAAACAATAATTTTAAATACAGCTAGCTCCTGACAACGACCAAATTCTACGAATGAGTATATCTACTACCAAGTCACAGGAGAAATACTGTTTCAGTGCGTTATCTTGAAACACTAAATCTCTGTCCCTGACCAGTTCGTATCCTGGAAGTACTGTGAATAAAAATTGTACTCTCTTTCATTCTTTCCTCCAAAGACAATTCTGCTTCCACAGATATCAATTTTAAAGTCTATAAATTTCCATAGAACAAATTGCACTCACTCTTGCCATCTCGAACTATCCAATTGCCGCAATAAAATAAGATGTATACATTTTCCGATATGCGCGACACCAATCCAATTATTATTTCCATCTCCCACGATACGTCGTCCTCCAATTTGTTCTCTCTGTATTGATCTAGCCTGCCAATCCTCCCCGCCTTCAACTCCCAATCTGCAATAGCTAGGAAAATTTCGATTCCGAAATTGCCGCGGCCTCAATGAGTGTATGAGAATCATGTTAGTTATTGCCTTCGGTGCAAGACACACCGTTGTGAATTGAAGATAGCACTGTTTGAGACCGACTGGGAGGCAGAGATAAGAGGTAATCGCATGTGGGGCATATAATGCCGACTCGACTGCTCCATATTGAGACATTCGAACACATCCTTGAAGTGATATTCGGAATGATGGGATTGGAATGACGATAGTTTATTTGAATATTGAAGCGAATGATAGATATTTCGGAACTATGCGCTAGTTGTTGTCTGGAGATCAGCCAAGTTAATAGAGCCATATTACCCGGAGATTACAACCTAGGAAAATTCAAGGACCATCGTATATACTCCAGACAATATTATAAAGTCTTTTGTATGAATGTATCCTATTCTATCCACGATATCGTTTCCGGAAATGTCTGAAATAGCTCGAGCTAAAATTTCATAAGCTCGTGAACTTTTAGGTGAACAAGTAGCTTGACTAATGATTGATCTCATTTACCAATAATATTTCTTTTTGATAGAAAGTCATGCTAACTGTATAGATTTACTAGTTTCTTCACGAAATTCATTAAAAATCAAGACTTTCGCACAGAAACAGTCACCTGAATTATTATGGGAATCATTTCGAACTTCGTCACTAAAGCGGTCATATATACAAGTATCGACCCCGCCAAACGCAGATCTTCTTTTCATATGGTCCTAATGAGGTTCTGCATAAACCTCAAGCTTCAATTTTCGATCAAGTACTAGATTGCAATTCGATCCAAAATTTTGAATTGGTATAACTATCTACAGAATAATTGGCGAATTCAACCCATTTAAACATTCGACCTTCTCAATAAAACTGAAAACCTACTCTACAAATATATTCCCTTTGTTGATTCGTCCTATGAAGTTTATGTGTTTACGGCCGGCCTAACCACCGATAGTGAACAAAATAACTTCAGAAAGAATCTACCCAGTAGCTTAATATTTGTAGAGTAGGTTTGGAGTTTAATTACGAAGGCCGAATTGGCGAATTAACTATGGGACATAAAATGCCGACACGGCTGCTTCATATTGAAAAGTTTGAACACATCTTTGGGGGTGGTATTCGAAAAAGAAGGGGATTGAGCTACCGACATTTCGTTTGAATATTTGAACCAATAATAGATATTTATTGATTCTACATTAGTTGTTGTCTGGGGATCAGCCAAGATGATAGAGTCGTTATCAGGAGATTTCAACGTAAAAAATTGTAGGATCATCGCATATACTCAAAAGAATATAGCAAGGTTTTTGGTATGAATATATCCTATTGCCCACATGAGTGTTTTCTGAACTGCCTGAAATAGTCAAGGCTTATAAAATGGTTGAGCTACAAAATTTTTCAGTGATTCAAAGTAACTCGACCATTAACTGATGTCATTCATCAAAATAAAGGTGAATCACTGTTTGAAATCGACAGGATGGAAGAGTTTATCCCATATGGAGCATATGTATAATTCCAACCCCACTACTCCATATCGAGACGTTCGAGCACATCGAGGTCTATTCCGAAAAGTAGGTCAGTATCACAGTAAAATGATAATTTTACATTCCCCACTAGTTAATAAGCAGGACATTTAAACCTAAAAGACTTGACGGACCATCACGTACAATCAAAAGAATATTGTTACGTTTTTTGTATGATAAAATCCTTTCAAATTTATAATGTGGGTTGTTTCTGTTTTTTTCCTCCAAATATCTGAAACAGAATTGAAAAAATTAAATAGAAATATTTTTTGGAAAACGCCCTTGAGGATTGCTCAATTCAACTAATTATCAATGGCAGTTTTAAGGAAGAAAGTTTGCCTAATGAACAATACCAAAATAATGCAAAAGATTAAGAAAGCAAACTTCAACGTTTCAGAGTGATATTTGGAAGAGGAAGGATGCAGATGACGGAAGAATATTTGAATATTAAAACGAATAATGGATGTTTTGAAATTCTGCACTAGTTGTTGTCGGGAGATCCGTCAAAATGATAGAATCGTTACCAGAGATTTTAAGAGAACTTGTGGGACTATCACATATTCAAACGAATATTGTTGGGTCTGGGAGGCAAAGTTGACTGCTATTCGCATCTTTGTCAGATAGGGTATTTCCTCCCTATGGTGCAAATCTTCGAAGATGATTTAGGAGGTCATTTCAAGAAAAACAAATTTCATGAACATATGTCCGTAGTTGATTCGTTTCTGAGAAACACGGCGATAAAATTCAAGAAACGATGATACATCATACATTTTCTGTAAAAGATTTCAATAGAATTAAGTACAGTTATCAAAAGTAATACTAATAATAATATTTAGGTAAGACTTGATTGAATTTTGAAATGATTTCCTTCAGTGACGTCACCTTAAGCATAACAGACAATAATATTGAGGAAAAAGTACGTCACTATTTTTTTTTTGTTATATATGTTTTAGATTGAGCAACTAAAAATACAGCGTTTGTGTCTCTTGTTTTCTCTCAATTCTCAGCTTCGTTTCAGAGAGGAAACTCCTTCATTGGTAATTTTTCACAGTGATACAGTATTGCCGTATCAGAAAAAATATTTTTCTCCGGAAAACGAAGCTCGACCAAAAAGTTTTATTTCAGTTACTAAATCTAAAAATGATGATAGTATCAGGACTTCCTCTGAATTTGGATATTCCTGGATATCCCTTCATTCCAAATATAAATACAACAACCATTATTTCAAGCGGTTCTGTTTATCGGAAAACCAGAGCGCCGTTCTGAAACTCAGACGCGACTTGCAAACGTGGCAGACGAGACAATTTTATTGTGTTGGTATTATCTCAGTCGATGCCAACCGACCCACAGCGCCAACCCCCTGGGATCTGGAAAAATGGAGTGTTGTTTTATGATAATACAGTCCACCGAAATCGTTTATATTTTTTTGTGCACGTAAATTTACCGGGGATGCGTGCCTCGGTTTCGACTCAAGGCATGTGAATAACGGCCAGAAGAAGGATGACAGTTGGACATTTCTCAAATGTGGTCTGGAATTCTGAATATTCAGGTCGATTCTGCTTATGTATTTCTAGAAACCTTAAGTATCAATTGAAGCTCATTTTGGGAGGATTTTGCATCATTTTGAAGTTTTTTCTTTGATTTCACTCCCAATATCTGAAATAGAACTATCAAAAATTCAATAAAAATTGTTTCCTATGGAAAAGGCCTTGCAGACTGGAGGATCAAACTATTTGTCAAGGGCCGTTCCTATACTTCATTCACTTTTATAAACTATCCCGGTTGGCCATGACTTAGGTCTATCAGTGGCAATGTCAAAATAATTCTTAGTGACGTTGTCAAATGACAATGCCAATTTCTACTCCCAATCTCATCCAGAGACTCTCTTTCTCTCTGATCTCAACATATCATAACGCTTGGAAACTAAAAATGCCGTAGGTAGTTCTGAAGAAGCATAGACAAAGTAACAGGAAGGGCTGTGTAGAATTGAAATCTGCTTTTTCTAATAATAACCCTGATAATTTGGAATCAATAATTTATCACAATTTATCCAACATTTTCGATGTATGTGAGTGAAAACCCAGTGTATCGTTCACATAGATTCCCAAGAACTTAATAATTGAGTTGGTTCTCCTAAGGTGACACAGGTTTTGTGGTACTACTACATTTTCATACTAGAGTATTTCAAGTTGTGCAACAAGGTATTTAAATGTCTTCTGTAGACTTATTTACATGAGAATTTCGAAAAGTAGGGAATTCCATAGGTTTGCCTGTTCGTTTAGAAGTTTTACTGCAGGGTTATTCGAGTACTTTTATTTATTTTTCGAATGAACTATCACAAAGTAACGGACTACTGTATCCATTTTTTTTCAGTGAAATTTCAACACTCGATTCTTGATTTCCGTACCTACTACTACATTTTCATACTGAAGTATTTCAAGTCGTGCAACAAAGTATTTAAATGTCTTCTGTAGACTTATTTCTTGAGAATTTCAAAAAGTAGGGAATTCCATAGGTTTGACTGTTCATTCAGAAGTTTCACTGCAGGGTTATTCGATCACTTTTATTTTTTTTTCGAATGAACCATCACAAAGTAACGAACTACTCTATCCATTATTCATCTACGCTCTTGTTCTGGGGAACAGCGCGTTATCATTTCGTCACGATGTCTGTAATTTTCGGATGTTGAGCCGGAATTGGTCTCAACCGACTAGGTTGAACTAACTGATGAAGAATCCGTGGTCAAAATTGATTCTGACCGTCCGGCCGGCCGTGTGGGCTGTAACCCTCGAAAGAAAAGACCTAGAGTCTTGAAATTTTCAGGTAAGGTTGAGATCTTGAATATCTCGGTTCATTGCGTTAATGGGCCAAATCTGCAAAATGGGTTTTGTGCTACAACCACTTGAAATTTTGATTTTTTAAAAACTAGAAAAATATTGATCTGATCGAAATGAAACTTGGCTGGAAGATGAACAGTGTCAATAAGAAGAATTATTCATGGAAAAATTCGACAAGAATTTTTTTTTTTCGAAAATTTCTACATTTCATTAAAATTTCACCATTTCACAATGTGAACAAGCGCGTAAAAGCTGCTGACTTCACGTCAGTGCTTTTCTACATTTTTCAGTGAAATTTCAACACTCGATTCTTAATTTTCATACTGAAGAATAGCATAAATGAATCCCTCAACCATGTTTATAACCGTGAAATATTCCCAGTGTTAACAGAGAAAAAAGTTTCTTCAACATTCCCCAAGTCTTCGGAATTAGTGAATTCACATAATATTTTCTCAAATTCATCATTTTTCCAAAGTAAATTAACATTTTGGAAAATACGTAATTACTACGACCTCTATGTAGAGAGAAAAACGTTGTGTTTTTTTCTGTCAGATAACTATCTGACAGAAAAATGACTATAACCTAACATTTTCAGAATATATATATCTAATCTAATCTAATCTATATCTAATCTAATCTAATCTAATCTAATCTAATCTAATCTATATATATCTATCGGTTTAGAACGTGCGACGACGTTGTCCGATGTCCAGATTCCACCTCCTTCGGTCTTCCCATTGCCCTGTCGTCAAATTTCGATCACTCATAGCTTTCCGTATTCCTTCTATCGAACTTTTTTTTGGTCTTCCTCTTTTTCTCTTGATGTTAGGTATCCACTCCATTGTCTGTTTTGGTAGTCGTGTTTGTCCCATCCTTTGAACATGGCCATATACACGGTGAAATGTGTCAGAATGTCATGGCCAACCGTGATAGTTTATAAAAGTGAATGGAGTTTATAGAGAATGTCTTCTCAACAATACCGAAACAATGCGGACGACCAACAAAGCGAACTCTATCAAAGTACAAATCTAGCTTCTTCATCAGACAAACGAGAAAATTCTGAAAATTATTTCCTCTTGATTTTTCGTTGTTCAGGACTTTTCAAATTCACAATTCCAAAAAACCATAGCAGTGCAGATTCACTTGGTATTGGATATTTGATTCTACCTTTTTTTTCAGTGAACTAAGCCAAATATGGTCTCTTTCTACAGAACAATGAGCGAAATTATTTTCTCCATTCAATAAAATGCAAGAGGACTCTTTTATTTTTTCTCAGATTATCTGGTTCCAACATCAATATTTTTGTACTGTCCGAATCTATCATGTGATTTCCATCGGTCAAAAATTCATTTATTTTTTTATTTGTTCGCTATTTTTTATCTTTGTAGGTCTCTATTCCTTAGGTTGATTCTGTGTTCCCGCTTTCTGATATCTAAGGATCTAGATGTTTTCCCTGTACATGTCATTCTACAAATACAGGGAGTACTATAAACACATTTTCTTTTACTTCTGTTTCTCGTTAATTGGTTTGGTTTTAGCTACTATGGATCTCAAATCATTTTTCGATTTGAAAGCCGTTCTCAAAATGAATTTAGTCATGTACCTAAGGAATCACATTTAATGAACTGGGTTGTTCAACACCAGAATAACCATTATGAATAACTCAATTAATTGAATGTAATTCCTCATATACATGGCCTTTCAAAAAAAACCGGAAGAATAGGTGCTTAGTTCAATATAAGAACGGTTTTCAAATCAAGAAATGATTTGAGATCCATTCTGAACCAAACCAGTGAACGAAAACTAGAAATGAAAGAATTAGCTCCATATTATTCCCTGCATTTGTGAATTGACAAATACAGGGAAAACGTCTCGATAGTTAGATATCAGAAAGCGTGAACATATAAACAACCTGAGGCATAGAGACATACGAAGATCCCAAATAGAGAACCATGTATGTTCGACCGTTGGAAATCACATGATAGATTGAGAAAATACAAAAATACTGAGGCCGGAACCAGATTATTTGAAAGAAAAACTTGAAGAAACCTCTTGCATTTTGTTGAATGAAGAGAAAAATTTTGCTCATTTTTTTATAGAAATGGACCATATTCAGTTGAATTTACTGAAAAAAAAGGTAGGATTGAATAACCTTCGTTCAAAGTGGATCTGTGTAGCTCTGGTTGCTGAAATTGTCAGTTTGAAAAAAAATTCTTAAACAACCAAAAACTAGAGGAAAATAATTTTCTCGTTAGTCTGATGAAGGGGTACAGTTTGTACTCTGACGCGTTACAGTTCGCATTGATACTACAGATTGTTTCCATCAACTGAAGTAAGAAGTGTGTTCATGACTTTTGGTTTAACCAGAAGTTGACTTGACTTTTCTCTTATAAGCTTATGTGTATTTTTGCATATACGATTTCTACGTTGAATTTTGAGTCAAATTCCTCAAGCTCAAATGCAAAATTTCAATAGTATAATAGTGTAATTGAAGTTAGATCAGAAGACTCACCCCTCCCAAGAGATTAAAACAAAACACCTGTGATTTCTATCCAAATCGTGAATTTCGAGTGTAAAAATTTCTCAACGATTTGATTTCATAGTGAAAATCAATATATCTAGAATTCGTATTGATCCGATGTCAAAAAACAACAAAAACTTTTTTGATTCAAATTTTTTTCTCTCCATTTTATTTTTAGTTTGTCGAGATTCCACTCAGAATTCAACTTATGAGTTTAATTTGCAAAAATGAGCATCAGTTCATATGGAAATATCAAAAGTTACATTAATTTTCTGTTGAACAGGAAGTCATAGGCACACCTAGTTCACCTCAGTCGATGAAAATCAATCTGTAGAATCAATGTGTGAAAATTCAATCTTATATCTGGAGAAATGAGGTTTTTTGTGGGTGAAGCTGATTCTTGGGATCAAGTATACAAGTATATGAGGAAATCTCACATAAAGGGGCGTACTATGATCAGCATCATAGATGAATCTGAAAGCTTTTTATGATGCAAGGAGGATAACTCTCAAAGGTGTAGTTTATTCCAATAAGTTCTTGATCTCATGGAAAAAAAGACTTCCAAAAAAACAACCTGTTTTTTTTTAGGGCGAACGCACAGTGCCTCATCTATAAGCCTTCCTACTACGCTGAGGCCGTTCCACCTTATTGCATCGCTAGCCAAAATGAAAAATTATTGTTCGAAGCCGGTAGTTGGCGGGGTCGAGTATAAAATATTGGCTTCGACGTTTAATCCTTTGTTTTCTGACAGTTGTAGTTCCACTTAAACACGAATTATATAGTGTTCCAACACATGTTCGACCGTGTATGGCGGTAATGTGTTTCTGCGGTTTTATCCTCTCTAGTTTTTTCCATCGTTTTGATTTATTCGGCAACGGGCGGGCAACCGTTACGAATTTAATGTGTTTTATGGTAAGTGGAAGATGCTTGTGTGGTTTGAGTAGGAGGTGGTTGGCCACCGGAAGTGCAACTTGGGATATATATCCTGGGGAAGTTGTTGTATGTTATATGGAGAGTGCACTTAAAATAGGATGTTATGGATGGTTTGTCTTTGTTTAGGTCAGAAAGACATGCTTGTATTTGACTGGTTGTAACGTATGTCGATAGGAAATTTCATTCCATCTTTCTCCAATTGTTTAGATTCTCAGAACAACTTTTTTTTCCTGATAACTAACAGAAACCTCACTCGCTTCTACAGTGAGTATTTCGTGATGAATATATTCTATGGAACATTTGAATTAGAGTCCTTAACAAGATATTCTTTGCTAAATTGAGGAGGTTATATTTGAAAATCATCTTAAGTTGAGTTCAGTGAACTCAGAGTCGGTAATTTTTTTAAGAGTAGCTGCGACTTGGTCTTCAGTGACATGATGAAATGGCTCATGAATTTTACTTTCAGTTTATTTCTGTTCTTTAATGATTTTTCTCACACTAGGTGTAACCTCCACAAAAATGACTCATTTTCCAAGACATCGAATCGAACAATAAAAAAAACAGATGTTTCTGTAGTACATTTTCATAATATCTTTTGATATTGATTTGATATCTTACGGTCTACTTTCATTGTCTTCGAGGTTCTACGACAAAATTTTATTATATCAACTGGGAATACAATGATTGAATCAAAAATCTTCAGAACGGGTAACGTAATGAAATACAATCTGGAAATAATACTTGACACAGTTTGTGGGTGCTCCATCTTCTATCTTTCGATTTAAAATCATCAGTAGCATTTATTACACATTATATGTCAACCACTCACCAAGTGTTTTTTCACGTATACTTCACTTCAACGGAATTCAGCAGATAAAAGTCCATGCCCAAGTTCGTTAAAATTGTGCATAGAAACAATATTACCACGGAGTTTACTCACACCTTTTTATTTCCTTAACGAATACATTGCGGTAAACAATATTTGCAAAAATCATTATAACTTCAAAAATTAAATGACAGTTGATATTGACTCTATATATTGAAAACTATATGTTTCCTCTCAAATATTTAATTGAGAAAAGTCTAATTAATGAAGGCTATCAATATAACAATCAAAAAAATTTTTTTTACAGGGAAATATGTATTGTATTCACTTGATAAAGGCTATTATATAACAATCAAAAAATTTCTCTTTGAGAAAAATCTGTAATTTTAAATTGCTATATTAAAAGCCTTTATCAAGTAGACTCTTTTGTATTCAATGTTTCGAAAATAGAGAAATCTGTATTTTCAATTATTATATTGATAGCCTTTCCCAAGTAGACTTTTTCGAATTCAATATTTGAAAGAAGACATAGTTTTCAAGAGTCAATATCAACTGTCATTTAATTTTTGAAGTTATAAAGATTTTTGAAAATGTTTTTTACCGAATTTAATTTGTCAAGGAAAAAAAAGGTGTAAGTGAAATCTGGGCAATACCGTTTCTATGCACAATTTCACCATGCTTGCGCATGGACTGCTTAATTTCGTTGGAGTGAAGTGTACGTGATAAAACACGTGGTGAGTTTAGAGTGTAGAATGAATGCAACTGATGACTCTATATCGAAAAATAGAAGATGAAACACTGTATCAGGTATAGTTTTCAGATTTTATTTCATTATTTTACCCTTTTCTCAAGTTTTGTGCTTCAATCATTGTATGCCAGTGGATATAATGAAATCTTGTCATTGAAGACGTGAAACGTCGAAGACAATAAAAGTATATCGTAAGATATCAAATCAGTATCGAAAAATATTATGTAAAATTTAGAGAAATCTGACTTTTTTGAATTCAACATCGGATTGAAAGATTCGACAAGACTACATACTGGTGCTCATCGACTGCGATGAAAAGAGTGCATCTTCCATTTCCGGTTTATCAGGAAACGAACGTTACTTCCGATTTCCTCAAATGAACGGATTCTTATTTCCTCATATTTCCGAAAAAACATTAAATTTCAAGTGAAATTCTACCGAAAAAAATATAAGACAATTTTTTTTTTATTTCTGGCCTTGGATCGGCTGGATACTAGATATATAAATTTTAACCGTTGTAACAAATTATGGGAAGTTTTATTTTTTCACAACTATCCCCTTGGACAAAAGTTACACGTTTTTTCTCGGTCTGTGGCGAAAAGTGCGCCTCCTGCCCACTGAATCTTATTACACTGCCTATAGGTTTATGAAAGTCAGCAATAGTACTCTCCGGATATACAGTAACTACATGGAAAAATTGTTTTTGTAGTTTTTGAATCATATGTTTGTGAAAAAAAGAGAAATAGAATGCTTCTTAGGAATAAAGGTAAATGTCTCCATTGATATTGCCTTATTGTTAAAAAATTCGTTCACAATCCAGATACTGTATGATCACAGAACTCGTGCAACATTTCATCAAGTAGGACAATACACTAAGAAAATATGGGTTACTTCTACTGAAGTGATAATTTCGAGTGTAAATTAATTTTAATTGTTAGTCATGAAAGGAAAGTTGATATAGTCTGAAAAACAATCAAACTTACAAATGTTTTTTTCCTAATTTTATTCGATGGCTTTCCACTCAGAATTCAACTTCGACTATTACAAGGGGATGAAGGTTATACTATTTCGGGTTAAATCCGACGTTACAAATAAAGATTTTCCACTTCAGTCAATGAAAACATATGTTGTATGTTGTATCAATGTACAATATTTAAATCCAATTTCTTGCATAATGGAGATTTCTCAGAGGTGAGCCTGAATCCTGTAATACTCGTTTTACCTTTGTGGACTATATTCCTTCAGCGAGTTTATAGGTCATGCCTTAAACAGCATGAAATTTTATAATAATAATATATAAAACCTATTGTTTGACTGATCAGGTTGAAATTATTAGGCGATTGTTGAATAGCTAAAAGGTTGATGAGTAGTGTCTCGAGGACGATTCAGGTATAAAATTATTTCAGATGAGTGACCAGTTTGTTAACGTACACTCGGAGAAAGGCACTACATTTTCTGACTCCACTTCTTTCGAATTTTTGCTCCGATAGTTCCGTTCTGGATCATATCAAACATTGGACAATATAATATGGTACGCAGTGGAATGACGTTCCTATTTTCGGTTTGAAAATTGAAGTCTTTTCATTTCATAATTTGCTCCTGTGAGTATCCAGCAGAGTGCATTCGGCTTTAGGATGGCCTGGAAACCTGAAAGGATCGATATTCTAGTTTTTGATCCAGGATATTCCTCTCACACAGAGCATGCTTCTAGATTAGGAATAAGATGTTGATCTGTAACGTGATAGATTCATAGGGGAATTTAACGAGAGAAATTCAGATGAAACAATTTCTCAAACGTCTTAACTTTTCGGGTAAAGGAGGGTTACAGTCTGAAGAAAATCATTTTCAAATTATTCGCAAATTTCATTTCAGCAATATTTCCATAAATTCAAATCAGGTCGAACTCAAATTTGATTCTTGGTTGAAATATGACAGTTTGAAGGTTTCGTGAGGACCAAATGATTGAAAGAACAGAAAATCTCAAATTTAAAAAGTAGAGCTGCCTTGCAAAAACACTCAGTGGAAATATTAAATTGTCAAAAAAAGAAAGCTTCCATCGAAAAGATCACAACCAAGTTTCTCTCAATCTTTCTCGGTGATATTTTTATATTTTATTTCCTTGGGTGAATTGAATATTGTCTTTATTTTTCAAAACATGGCATGTTGCAGGTAAGAATGTGGCAATGGTTTTGAATTTCTTAAATGCTACTCTCATCCTGACATTTTGCACGAGCTTTCTCTTTCACATTAATTCTCCAACAGATTTCTGAGTAAATCAAATTCAAATGGGAATTGTGTAACTTTGCAGAAGTTTGCGAAACATCATAAAGCATACAACAAATTAACAAGTTCAATACTAGGGATTTCATTTCGAAATTTTATATATTTTCTTGCTTTATTGCCGATAACGATCTCATCAAATAAAGAGTTAAATTCGATGCTAAATTTCACAAAGATCTGAGGAAAGATCTAAAACAAAATATTTTGAAATATTTCTAATTAAAAGATCCCCACAAGAGTGTGTGCGTAGGTATTCTTCGATGAGATGTCATTGTGATCACTATTGCTTGAGATGTTGAGAAACTAGTCTCAAAATTTCGAATGAAAATAACTTTGAAACTTGAAATATCTGAGAAAAGTTAATATTATATACTTATATAAAATTGTCTTGTCTCATTTTTAATATTTATGTTTCAGATGTTGGGGGTGAAAACTTACAAAAAAAGTAAAAAATTATGCGAAATCCGCCCAAAATAAACTTTTATCGATCATTTTGAGTGATTTCCACCGAAGCATCTTAGACCTTATCTTCAAGTCCAAATAAAATATATTTTAACGGAACAATACTCCTTTTGTTCCTGACAACAAATGTATGAAACAATAACATTTTTGAAAACTATATCTAATTGGCGTTCTTCAGAATTTTGAAGAGATATTTCATCAAAACGAAAAAAAAATTGAGTAATTCACTCATTTCAACTCATTAATGGTGCTTGCTTGACACACACGTATAATACTAAACAGAGGAAAAAACATGAAATAATTCATTCCTTCCATCCATTAGTCCTCATCTCGCCAAATAAAATGACAAACTGAACTGGGATGGAACATTGGCCCCGCGGCCCTTACTCAAACCCCACACGCTGTCGGAAATGGCGCTAAGCATTTCTCAAGGTTTAGCTATGTGAACCTGGCAATTGACCTTGAAATTTTCTCGTGAAAATTTTGTGATCGATTGTACCCGGTAGGTACCCGATTGTACCACAAAAATTTTCGTTTGTACCCCTAACGTTTTCTCTACACATCCATTATAACTTTTGCACCCAACGGCACCCAAAAAAAAAAAATTCGAAATTTCCTCATGAAAACTTGGTGAAGGATTGTACCAGGTAGGTACCCGATTGTACCACATTTATTTTTGCTGAAATCCCCATGGTTTTTTCTACACATCAATTCGAAATTTTTTTTCTCTTCAACTCGTGATTGGCCGATAATTGATGGAATTTTTGTATGAAAATCATGTGGTCGATTGTACCCGGTAGGTACTCGATTGTACCATAAAAATTTTCGTTTGTACCCCTAGCGTTTTTTTTTATACAGCCATTATAACTTTTGAACCCACCGGCACCCCAAAAAAAAAATCGAAATTTCTTCATGAAAACTTGGTGAAGGATTGTACCAGGTAGGTACCCGATTGTACCACATTTATTTTTGCTGAAATCCCCATGGTTTTTTTACACATCAATTCGAATTTTTGTTTTCTCTTCAACTCGTGATTGGCCGATAATTGATGGAATTTTTGTATGAAAATTCTGTGGTCGATAGTATCCGGTAGGTACTCGATTGTACCACAAAAATTTTCGTTTGTACCCCTAGCGTTTTTTTTATACAGCCATTTTAACTTTTGAACCCACCGGCACCCCAAAAAAAAAATCGAAATTTCTTCATGAAAACTTGGTGAAGGATTGTACCAGGTAGGTACCCGATTGTACCACATTTATTTTTGCTGAAATCCCCATGGTTATGTCTACACATCAATTCGATATTTTTTTTTCTCTTCAACTCGTGATTGGCCGATAATTGATGGAATTTTTGTATAAAATTCTGTGGTCGATTGTACCTGGTAGGTACTCGATTGTACCACAAAAATTTTCGTTTGTACCCCTAGCGTTTTTTTTATACAGCCATTATAACTTTTGAACCCACCGGCACCCCAAAAAAAAAATCCAAATTTCTTCATGAAAACTTGGTGAAGGATTGTACCAGGTAGGTACCCGATTGTACCACATTTATTTTTGCTGAAATCCCCATGGTTTTTTCTACACATCAATTCGAAATTTTTTTTTCTCTTCAACTCGTGATTGGCCGATAATTGATGGAATTTTTGTATGAAAATTCTGTGGTCGGTTGTACCCAGTAGGTACTCGATTGTACCACAAAAATTTCCGTTTGTACCCCTAACGTTTTCTCTATACAACCATTATAACTTTTGAACCCACCGACACCCAATAAAAATTGCAATTTAAATGAAAATGTTTGCTTCCAGATTTTGTGATCGGACATAAATTTAAATTTTTCATTTTGTTTGTTCTATACAGTAATTATGAACTCTGTACTTGTCGGCAGCTGAAAAAATCGGAATTTCTTCGTCAAAATTTGGTTCAGATTTGTACCGAGTAGGTACCTAGGTAGGCGAATATCCACCTCATTTCAGTTCAAACTTTCAGATTCGTGCTACACAGCGATTCGATTTTTTGTTCCATTCTCATAGGAGCTTGCAAAAATGGAAAGAATATTCCATATCTTATAAAAAAAAACATCATTCAATGGATGATATCAAGATTACATCCAGCCCAATGGGAAATTTATCTGTCGCTCATAGGAATCATAAGTTCGTGTTCTTCCTCGAGAATCGTATGATGGATTATAATTACCTTATGGATGCTTGATTGTATGATGTTTTTTTTTATAAGATATGGAATACTCTTTCCATTTTTGCAAGCTCCTATGAGAATGGAACAAAAAAATCGAATCGCTGTGTGGCACAAATATGGAAGTTTGAACTGAAATGAGGTGGATATTCGCCTACATAGGTATCTACTCTGTACAAATCTAAACCAAATTTTGACGGAGAAATTCCGATTTTTTTCAGCTGCCGACAAGTACAGAATTCATAATGACTGTATAGAACAAACAATATGAAAAATTTAAATTTATGTCCGATCACAAAATTTGGAAGCAAACATTTACATTTAAATTGCAATTTATTTTTGAGTGTCGGTTGGTTCAAAAGTTATAATGGCTGTTTAAAGAAAACGTACGGGGAACGAACGAAAATTTTTGTGGTATAATCGGGTACCTACCAGGTCTAATCGACACAGAATGTTCACACCTAAATTCCATCGATTATCTGCCAATCACGGGTTGAAGAGAAAACAATTTTCGACTTGATGTGTACGAAAAACCATGAGGATTTCAGCAAAAATGGAGATGATACACTCTGGTACCTACATGGCTCAATACTCCACCAAGTTTTCATGAAATAATCAAAAAAAAATTTTTTGGGTATCGGTGGGTTCAAAAGTTATAATGGCAGTATAAAGAAAACGTTAGGGGTACAAACAAAATATTTTTGAGGTACAATCGAGTACCTACCGGATACTATCGACCACAGAATTTTCATACAAAAATTCCATCAATTATCGGCCAATCACGAGTTGAAGAGAAAACAAAAATTCGAATTGATGTGTAAAAAAACCATGGGGATTTCAGCAAAAATAAATGTGGTACAATCGGGTACCTACCTGTTACAATCCTTCACCAGGTTTTCATAAAGAAATTTCGATTTTTTTTTTGGGGTGCCGGTGGGTTCAAAAGTTATAATGGCTGTATAAAAAAAAACGCTAGGGGTACAAACGAAAATTTTTGTGGTACAATCGAGTACCTACCGGGTACAATCGACCACAGAATTTTCATACAAAAATTCCATCAATTATCGGCCAATCACGTGTTGAAGAGAAAAAAAAAATTTCGAATTGATGTGTAGAAAAAACCATGGGGATTTCAGCAAAAATAAATGTGGTACAATCGGGTACCTACCTGGTACAATCCTTCACCAAGTTTTCATGAAGAAATTTCGATTTTTTTTTTGGGGTGCCGGTGGGTTCAAAAGTTATAATGGCTGTATAAAGAAAACGCTAGGGGTACAAACAAAAAAATGTTTGTGGTACAATCGAGTACCTACCAGGTACAATCGACCACAGAATTTTCATACAAAAATTCCATCAATTATCGGCCAATCACGAGTTGAAGAGAAAAAAAAATTTCGAATCGATGTGTAGAAAAAACCATGGGGATTTCAGCAAAAATAAATGTGGTACAATCGGGTACCTACCTGGTACAATCCTTCACCAAGTTTTCATGAAGAAATTTCGATTTTTTTTTGGGGTGCCGGTGGGTTCAAAAGTTATAATGGCTGTATAAAAAAAAAGCTAGGGGTACAAACGAAAATTTTTGTGGTACAATCGAGTACCTACCAGGTACAATCGACCACAGAATTTTCATACAAAAATTCCATCAATTATCGGCCAATCACGAGTTGAAGAGAAAAAAAAATTTCGAATTGATGTATAAAAAAAACCATGGGGATTTCAGCAAAAATAAAAGTGGTACAATCGGGTACCTACCTGGTACAATCCTTCACCAAGTTTTCATGAGGAAATTTCGAATTTTTTTTTTTGGGTGCCGTTGGGTGCAAAAGTTATAATGGCTGTGTAGAGAAAACGTTAGGGGTACAAACGAAAATTTTTGTGGTACAATCGGGTACATACCGGGTACAATCGATCACAAAATTTTCACGAGAAAATTACAAGGTCAATTGCCAGGTTCACATAGCTTCAAGGTTTTTCGCAAAAAGCCCGAGAACCGCTGTCACGAAGTCCACCGCGTTCATAACTCAGCCTGTGGAATAAACAAGACGATGTGCCTCGCACAATACAGCTGGAAACACAAAGAAAGGCGTCGTAACTCTTGATTTAAGATTTCTGCGAATCGGATTAGCGTAGCGCCGTCCCCGGCTCTCGGCTAACCGCCCTTCTAGCGTGTAGGGTGGCTACCGCCCGCGCCTAATGGATCCGAGAGGCTCAAAATATTGTTGTTGGGGGCTCAGATTGTTATATACGCACATAAAGCGCCTTGGCAAAATTTTTGGGGATGAGGGAGGTATGTTGTCTCGCTACCGGGGCTTTAGTTTCGGCTTTTATCCTGTTCTCGTGGTCAAAGCAATATATTCTTGCCTCTAGAACCACAGTTGGGCGTTTCCTCTGTTTTTGCCTGAGTACTTTTCGTTGATTTCACGGAAGCAACATGTGTTACAAAATGCTCAAGGAGCAGACATTTTTTTTTTCAGAATTTTAGGTCATTGAAAAACTGAGGTTGATTTTCGTAATAATTACAAGAAATAGTTGATTGTGCGACAATATATCGAATTCACGGGTTTTCTCCATTTTCTAGAGGAATCAATTTTTTTTGCTGCAGATCGCAAAAAATAGTGCATGCGCTGGTGGAACATTAAGATGTTTAGTTTCCTAGTTCTCTTTTTCTATAGAAAAGCAACACGTTCCGATTTGTTGGTTTGATGTCTTACATGAACCAGCGTGGAGAAGTAAAATAGTGGAAGTATCTGGTTTCCATCTATAGCATAAGAATCGATGGACATACTGCATCAAATTTATTTAGTATCCCGGTTGGCCATGACATTTTGACACATTTCACAGTGTATATTTTGAAATTCTTATAGTCATTTTCCTGTTAGATAACTACAGACCTACATGTAGGTCATGGTATTCATGTCATTATCAAAATGTTCATTTACTTTGAGGAAATAATGAATTTGTGAAAATATTATGTGAATTCAATAAATAATTCCGAAGACCTGGCGAATGTTGAAGAAACGTTTTTCTCTGTTAATACTATAAATACTCCACGTGTATAAACATGGTTGGAAGATTCACTCATGCTATTTTCTCGTACTAAAATAAAGAATCGAGTGTTGAAATTTCACTGAAGAATAATGGACAGAATAGTCCATAATTTTGTGATAGTTTCTTTCGAAAAAAGGATTAAATATAGAAATAACCCGACAGAAATACTTCTTAATGAACAGACAGACCTATGGAATTCCCCAATTTTTCTAAATTCTCTACAGAAGACATTTAGATACCTTGTTACACAACTTGATTCTCCAGTATGGAAATGGTGGATAGCTTGTGATGATAAATTGATTCCAAACCATCAGGATTACTATCAAAATGAGCACATTTCAATTCTACGAAGCACTTCCTGACACTTTGTCTCTGCTCCTTCGAAACTTACTTCGGCATTTTCGGTTTCCAAGCGTGATGATTATTTTGAGATTGAGGCTACTGAAAGTAGAAATTAGCATTGGCAACGTCTCTGAGAAATATTTCGACATTGCCGATATTTCACGAATGCTAGCCTGCATCAGTTTCAAGTAAAAAAACTTGATAAACCCAAATCTTGGCTATCCGGAATAGTTCATAAAAGTGAATTGGGAATATATATATATAATCTAAATAGTATTAGGTTAAGGGATGTCGATCAATAATAAACAAGATATGTTTACTCTTTATTCATGTAGCCAAGCTTTCGAAACCGATTAGTTTCTTCCTCGGGGCAACTGTAAAACAACATCACATTTAAAATTAGGAACATAAACAATCTACATTTACTCACTGAATGCGAGGTTAATCTTTAAGTCATCTACACTAAACAATTTCAAAATAAAATACATATAAGTGGCAATTCAGTCATCTAGGATAAAAATTTTTCTACAATTCAATCAAAAATTATTATGTTATTTACGGTAACTGTCAAAGTCACCCATCTACTGGACCATCGAAAAGCGGTTTAGTCGAATACTTTAGAAGATATGAATATATTGGGCTTAGATTTTGTGTATCTGTTTTTTTGTTGATTTTACTATTTTGTTTTTTTATATGGATCATCTCCAAAATACATCTTTTTCTATAATTCATATTCATATCTAGAATTTTCACATTTTCCAAATCAATCCTGTGTGAATATTTGTTGGCATGGATAGATAGAGCACATCTTGGATTGTTAGTTTTGATGTCACTTTTGTGTAAGGTCATTCTATTCTTTAGCCATTGGCAACAAATATTCACACAGGATTGATTTGGAAAATGTGAAAATTCTAGATATGAATATGAATTATAGAAAAGGATGTATTTTGGAGATGATCCATATAAAAAACAAAATAGTAAAATCAACAAAAAAACAAATACACAAAATCTAAGCCCAATATATTCATATCTTCTAGAGTATTCGAATAAACCGCTTTTCGATGGTCCAGTAGATGGGTGACTTTGACAGTTACCGTAAATAACATAATAATTTTTGATTGAATTGTAGAAAAATTTTTATCCTAGATGACTGAATTGCCACTTATATGTATTTTATTTTGAAATTGTTTAGTGTAGATGACTTAAAGATTAACCTCGCATTCAGTGAGTAAATGTAGATTGTTTATGTTCCTAATTTTAAATGTGATGTTGTTTTACAGTTGCCCCGAGGAAGAAACTAATCGGTTTCGAAAGCTTGGCTACATGAATAAAGAGTAAACATATCTTGTTTATTATTGATCGACATCCCTTAACCTAATACTATAATATTACCAGCGATCATTATCTAATACATTGAATTATAATCTAAATATATATATATATAAGGTTTTTCTATACGCCTTTATAGCACCTTGACGAGATTGGTTGTGGGAAATATCCTTTTTTGTAGCCACAGAACAGTATATTGCTGCCATTAGAGTTTCAGTTCACATGTTCGAAGCGAAATGATTAAATTTTATGGTACCAACAAATACATGTGGAAAACAAATTATTGAAGGTGTTGGCCTTCAGCCTTTGAGTTGATGACTTATCGCTTCTACTCACAACTACAAACGATTACATTTTTTCTATAGAAATAAGAGATATGCAGAATGCAGAAAGTTTCCTAGGTTGAAATTTCTGTATGCTATTGTCTGTTTTACGTACTTCTAGCAGGGTCTTTCGTGCATGAGAATGCCTCAGTTGAGTTCGTTCCAAATCACAAACAATATTGAATCAAAAATTGAACTCACCCCTGAAGATTCTCTCCGAAACAAAAAACCCAACATTGATATTCACAATAGGTTTGATCTTTACTTATTATCTGAAAAAGGAGTTTCTAAGCCAGATTTTCTACCTAGTGGGGTCCTGGCTCAATTGATCTATATATCATTAATAACATTCGATGGCTCATCCTAGTCAACTGATCTATCTGGTGTCAACGTGAGCACATTGAATGCTCACAATGTTGCCAATTGATGAATAATATCCTCAACGTCGATCATGTCATGTCTTCCTTTTATTGATTATTAGATTCAAAAGAAAAATCACGGACCACATGTTTCTAATTTGACAGAACATTTTCTTACATCGAGAAAAGGCGAGTTAAGGCCAACGCTCATCTATTGGCAGCAGCTCGGACCACGGCAAAACGGAAATTCCCTTCCCTACTATTTTGCCGTGTTTCATGTCGCTGTCCCATTAAATTATATAAAAAGAATAAAATTCCGGTGTGCCGTGGGCTGGACCCTTGCCGATAAATGAGCGTTGAAAATATTTATGCCCAGCGCAGAATATATCGAAAAAAAAATATCTTTTAGATAACGAATCTATTCCAAGCTGCAGTTTCGTACTGTATAATTTTCAAATATCTATTCGTTAGGCTTTCGCAATCAAGCAAGCTATTTAAGCAATCCGCAGATCCCTTTCGGAAATATTAGGTTTGTTCCAACACCCAGTTCTGTTACTGTCTTGAACTCATTCAGAACTGAATCAATTCACACGTCTTCGCTCATTCTAGTTCGGGACTAATTCTGAATAGATAGTTCGAAAGTGTTGGAAACGCATCATTCTTAGAAATTCCCTTGTCATAGCCTAAGGGCTGTTTGTCACCCGAAAAATGCAGCCCGTCTCTGCCAGATGTGGTTTTATTGCCCCTTGCTGCATTCGAATGGCACGTAACAGATGATCGATTCGATTCCTCCTTCTCAGTTCTTGCCTAAACCCAAGAACTGAATTAACCGTTCTAGAACTGGTCTGACACAAATTCTTTTCACGTTGGAACACTTGGTTTGCAATTCCTAACCAGTTCGAAATTTGTTGGAACGCTAATATCGATATGCGCAAACTCCGCCCGATTCAGAACTAGTTCCAGAGTGTGTAGGAACAGACTTATATATGTGCAAGAATATCTAGTCTCAATGCTTCGAGTAACCGACAACCGTATCACGCTCCGAGACCTCAAAGGGCAAGTGTGCACGGAAACCCGATCCGAAAGATGATAAAGGACTTCGATTATTGCGGAAAACTCGAGCTGTCCCGGATGATCTCATTTACTGTGAAGGGGAAAGAGGATTTCACAAATTTCCGCCGTGGCGAAATCGATGGTTCATACTAGTCAACTGGTAAAATTGATATCACTCAAATACGATGAATGAAAATATTCTCAACGTCACCAAATTTTATTCTTTTCTAATTAAATAAAAATTTGATATTTGGTGAGCTTGAATATTCATAAGTGGAATTATGCAAATTAAGAAAAAAGTCCATGACGTCATATCTTTTATTTGGGACGCAGTGTTCATTATTATTTTACGTCCAAAGAAGAATATTAACTCAAACACAATTATTGCTCGAAATGTTGTCCGTCAATTAACTGACAATACCTTCAACCCAAAATTCTTTGGTGCTGAATCTTAAGGAACATTTGAAGTTTGGTAAGCATGAATATTATGATTGTGAAATTTGAAAAATAGCCAATGACGTTATATCTATAATTTTTGGACACATTGTAGCAGTCGCAGAGCTTTCAATTTACCGTGAAAGGGCAACAGGTTTTTGCGTTTTGTTGCAGCTTCGTGGCTAATAATCGAACTCCCCTCGGAAGTATTATTCGGAATGGGTTCCGCCCAGGCGGTATCAATGGTTTACACAGGTGGACTGATCTGAATTTGGGAATATTGAAAAAGTTGTCTGTTAACTAGATGACAACATCTTTAACATTGCGAAAACTCTTTCGTTTCTGAAGTTTGGTAAGCATGAATATTTATGCTTGGGAAAAAGCCATTAAAAAAACTAGATGATGATATCATATCTCCAATTTGGGGGGGACAGTATTAAACATTTTTTTACGTATATAGAAAAGAAGGCCGGCTAAAATATCTTTCCACCTGGACGAAAATATAGTTGACAAAAAAACTGTCCTCGATTCACAGAATTTATTGCAAGATATTTACTCAATCCGCAGAATTCATCTCTTCTAGAGAATATATTATGTCCAAGAATATCTAGACTCAACAATTAAAGCAGCAGAAAAACCGTTTCACGTTCCAGGACTGCGAAGGACAAGTGTGCATGGACACACGATCCGAAGGATGATGAATGACTTCGATTATTGCGGGAGAATCGAGCAGTCCCGGACGTTTTAATTTACCGTAAAGGGGCGAGGGGTTTTTGCGAATTGTTGCAGCCTGGTGGCTAATAATTAAAATCTCCTCGGACGTATTAATAATACCTGCTGATTCGGAATGGTTTCTGCCCGGGCGGTATCGTTGGTCGGCGTTTTAGCGCGATTGGATGGCGTCATAAGCAATTTATGGGAACGGGGACGACCGTTCAAAAAACCGGTATGTGTTAGGGGTTAGAGTTGACCGAATACCGTCAGATATCGGTATGAGATACGATACTCATTTGCGAATGGATCTGTTCGTTTCGGATGTCGAAAACCGGAATGTTAGAGATGGACACCGATAAATAACGGGCTGATTTTGGAATTGAAATGGAATTCGAAACACTTTTTTCGCGGAAAGGAGCCAATTTTAATCTGGAATTGATTGGATCCGCTGAGTTTGCATAAAAGGAGATATATGGGGAAGTGTTTCAAAGAAGAGATTTTTTCGAGAGGAACGTATTAGTATCGAGTTGTAGCCATTTGATATTATGAGGTTAATTTCCTCATATTTCATAAACTACTGAAGCGACTGAATTGAAACTTGGCGGTGAGTTGAAGCATAATGACGTGCAACTTTGAGCAGAATTTTGTTGGAATCGTAAGGTCACTCAATTTGGGAATAAAAATTTTTCAAAATTTTTCGAAAAAAATTTTGGGGAAAATTGTTTTTTTTCTGAATTTATTGTTCATATTCGAGTATGACCTTGACCTTCATATTTCACAGAAGTGTGTCAAATTTCAATTTGATACGGCTATTAGTTTTGGAGATATTGGAAAAAAATATGTAGAATTTCGTGGTTTTCCTCTCGATATCGTTGTTTTTTCGGTATAACTCAAGAAACATTCAATTGTGATGAAACTTCGCGGCTAGTTTGAAAATGTTGAGGAACAATATTGTGTAAAATTTCGTGATGATCGTATCATTAGAACAACTTGAAAAAAAATTAAACATTTTTTCTTCAAATATTTAATATTCTGTGATCTTCTCATCATATTATCCTCATTAAATTCTGTATGAACCTTCAAACCGTCGTTTTAAGTACTGGATTTCAATTCGATCCAATCTATATTCTTGGAAATATTGGGAAAATAAAATTTTGAATGGGTATATCTGCAGAATCATTGGGTGGATTTTACCTAACGGCCGGACCGTAAACACAATAACTTCCGAAAGAAACAACTTAGAAACTCGATATTTGTAGAGAAGGTTTTGACCTTAATTATGAAGGCCGAATTCGTGAATGGGTAGAAGCCGCTCAATGATTCCGTAGACCCATTCAAAATTTTATTTTTCCAATATTTCCAAAAATACAGATCAGATCGAATTTAAATCCAGTCATTTATCGAAAAAAATCTAGAAATGCACTGTCGTGTAGGCGGCAGCTTTTGCGCGCATGTTCAAATTCGTTGCCGAAGCGATCATCTACATTGAACATGAGCGCAAAAGCTGCTGCCTTCCCGGCAGTGCTTTTCTAGATTATTTTAATTATTAATTTCAACCTCTGCGCAATCTCGAAATATTTTTCATCTCTGAAAATTAATTTGTTCCATAATTTTGAAGCGCACTGTATATTCTGTATACAATATGCTTCAAATTTCATTTACATGGTTCACATATATATTGAAAGAAAAAACTCATATATAACTAATTAATTATGAATGAAAGGAAACTGCAAACTCTATCCAAAATATCGGCTTTCAATCGAGTCATGTCAAAATCTTTCACATGCTCCAAGACGAAATCTTAAACTGGAAAGAATAAGATGAGCATCACTTCCTCTTTCTGCTCCATCAACTGAAACAATCGAGAACAATGAACGCCGAAAGTCACAGTTGATTGATGACTCCTCCCTTAATTTCGATTTGAAAGTCTGCTGGATCCGACAGGAAAGCGATTCCAACATAAAAGTTTCATTAATGTGTTTTCAATATTCATATCCTTTCTTCTCGCTTCTCGAGGCCTCATCTCCCAGAAAGACGGTATTACTTTGCACTTATAACCGTCCAGTGAACTTCGAACGAAATTGAATCACCAGACACCGCACTACGAACTATGACTCCGGGACATTTTTCAAATTCGTAGCTTAACTTTGCGGTCGCTGTGGCAATAACTTTGGTGGGGAGTTAATAGAAGTTTGACGTTCATTCAGCAATTTTGTGACAAAAGTTATTCTTCCATTTGAATAGTGTTGGATATATCAGTCTGTGAATAATTCAGAACTGATGTTGATAACTTTGTTCAATCACTCAAGGAATTAGGTTCTGAATAGGGTAGAGAGTTTGCGTATATCCAGATTGGCGTACCACTAATTTCCGAACTGATTCTGGAATAGCAAACAATGTGTTTGTTTTACGAAAGAAGAATAAATTTATTTGTTCAGATATTTTATGTTTGTTCATATCAATCATCATCATCAACGAGCTATAGTCGTCCACTGCTCAACATAAGCCTCCCGTAATAGTTTCTATCTCGTTTTGTCTTGTGCTGCGCTCATCCATTTGTAATGGACATGCTCTATGTCGTCCGACCATCGCGTTACGGTCTTCTTCTGCTGAGATTAGCGTCGTCCTGAGGACTCGATTCTGTCACCTTTTTCTTCTATCTGTCGTCACTGGTCCTGATCAGCTGCCCGGCCCGATTTCATTGCAGCTTAGCAATTCCTCCGATGGCGTCGATAACTCCGATTCTCTCCCTTATAAATGTATTGAAAAACCAAACTCTTAGTGAGATGCCCAACATATCCTTTTCCATAGCTCTCTGAGTAACACTCATTTTATTTGCTGTGCGTTTTGTTAAAGTCAACGCTTTGGCGCCATATGTCTACACCGGCAAGACAAACTGGTCTCAAGCCTTCCTTTCGAGGCAAATAGAAACATCAGATTTTATGGTATGACTCAATTTTCCGAAGGCAGCGCAAGTCAGCCCAATTTTTCTCGACAGCTCATAAGTTTGGTTATATTTACCCAAACAAATTTTGTGGCCCAGATACTTGTACTAGTAAACTTGTTCTATCCTTGAGGCCTTGACATCGCGGATGTTAGTTCTAAAGTTCTCGACGAATTGAACAGATACTCTAGGAGGATTGTAAATAATTACGGGAGAATAACATCTCCCTGACGAACGCCTCGTCCTATCCTGAACGTGTGCAATTCAAATGAATTTATACATTCCACAATATATACACAGAAAAAGAGGTGCAAAAAAACATTGCTAAAACATAACCACGAATTCAACACACTGTCTGTGGTAAACTCAGGAGTATATTCATGCAGCCACATGTCAGCAGTTGCATGCGCTTTACTTGTAAAGTCTCATTATTCTTATGAAACTCCTCGTAGAATTCTTCATGAACATTGTTTTGCTGGTGATCATTCTCAGACTCACCTTTTTGGAAGCTGGTTCTATCTCTTGTAACATCACTCGAACCTCTCTAAGACAGTCCGCCACCAATATTATGTTATCAGCGAAGCATATTTGGCAAAGTTTCACGCCATCGATGTTGAATGTTTAAGTTCTCGATGTAAGCACTTTTGATCATATACTATAAGAGGATCTTTATGCAGCCTGATGCCAGCAGTTGCATGCGCATTCATGTGAAGTCTCATTACTCTTATGAAAGTACTCGTGGAATTCCTTCATGATTTTAAAAATCTCCTGTCTATTTGATATTGGTTGTTCATTTTATCATATTTTTTCAATTTCTTATTTTCCGTGTGACAGTTGCTTATTCAGAACCTTTATCTCTTTACTTTGTTTAACAGCTTTAGACATTTTTTTGTTTTATGTCGTCTCATACCCGTCCTACTAGTCTTATATATTTCCTCATTGAATTCTCCATCAGCTATAAGGTTGTATTCATACAGTGACCTCTTGGACAATATTTTTCTTATTACAGATTATGGAGTCAATTTGGTTCTTAGTGACACCGTCAGGGCTGGCACATATCGACTTCCTCAGTGGACATTCCTGAAGAAGGTATTTATGGCGTATAGGATTTCATTGGATAAAATTTAGAAGGACCTTGCCTCTCTCGTTCCTTTGACCATATTTCTCGTTTCCGATCAAAGAATAATTGTATCATTTTTAAAGAATATCCATCAATTAACTTGAGGATCAGGTATGCTATTCTGGAGCTTTTACTTTCAATCTAAAGGTTATCTGATATACATCACTTTCCATCTGTCCTCAAGCTGGCAAGGGTTTTACCGATTCATAAAAAAGGCTCTATTCATGATATAACAAATTATTGCCTATCTCCATCTCGACCCAGATATCGAAAGTCTTGGAGAGGGTCATATATGATCGCATGTACAATTATTCGACCGTATACTCCATTTTATCTAATCAACAACACGGTTTCAGGCGTGGTAGGACTACCCAGACCGCCCGCTGTGAGTACTTCGATCTGGTTTACACCAGCCTGGACAGAGGCGACTGCGTGGCAGGTATATTTTTCGATCTGTCAGCGTTTGACTAGCTCCAACATAAATTCATATTAGAAAAAACGTACAAGATGGGATTTAGAGGTGTGATTCTGGAATGTAACGGGAGTTTTCTATCGGATCGTAAAATGTACGTTACACTGGAAGGCAATTCATCCGATGAGTT
The DNA here is from genome assembly GCA_958510865.1 of Myrrha octodecimguttata. NCBI lineage: Eukaryota > Metazoa > Arthropoda > Insecta > Coleoptera > Coccinellidae > Myrrha > Myrrha octodecimguttata. Next base: position 41,430,098 of record OY294057.1, read on the forward strand.
CAACAACGAATTGGGTGTTGCGCAGGAATTTGTCTTGGGTCCACTTCTTTTCTTATAATTTATTAATGATCTGCCTACAAATGTGTTAGTTCTCATATTGAATATGTTAACCGATGATACTTCTATCGCCATCAGAGCTTCGAGCTGGCAGGGTTGAGGTTGCGTTGCGAAACCATAGTTGACTGTTTCGATGATTGGAGTCACAAGAAGGTTCTAATTCTCAGCCCGACAAAGACAGTCATAATTGAGTTTCAAAATCAGGAGAATCCAAGGGTTGAACCTCTTACCATAAAACACCAAAAAAGAATTTTAGAGTCGACGGAGGTTCTAAGGTTTTTGGAGCTGTAGGCCGACAGTCACCTCAGGTCAGATTATGGTTGTGGAAACCTGAACAAAGCTTATTATGTGATTTTCCGTCTCAAGGGCTGTCCTCCTGTCAATGAGCTACTGAGTGTTTACTACAGCATGATTTACAGCCATTTAAGTTATATCGTAGTTCTTCGGAGTTCTTTGGGGGGATCTCAGCGAGTTTTCATTTCGCAGAAAGGATCATTCCCTTTATTTTCAGACTTCAGCCCCGTGATTCATGTCGTCCGACTTTCAAAGAGTTTGGTGCTCCTCCCTTTTCATGCCTTTGCATTTTAAATTATCTTGTTAGTGTCCACCTCAACTTGGGAAAATATAAGAAATGTACAGATTGTATTGATGTACAGAAGTATGAAACTCGGCAAACTGATATCATAGCCTTCCTAGACATGTAACAACCAAATTTGAAACTTCACCAAATTAAACTGGTATCAAACTTTACAACCATCTGCCCAGCAGATTGAAATCAATGAATGGAAAGTTTTTCAAGACTTCCTGCCTGATACCGTTCGTTGAGTGCATACAATTTTTTTTCTTTCAGTGTATGCTAATTATATCTTTTTTTCTCGTTTGACTTATCCTATACATTTGTAAATGTCTGAAAGGATAAATAAAGTTTTCATTATTATTATTATTTCGGCTCTCTCAGCAGTACTTCTTCCCCTTTGTCCGCTGGTAGTTGAATGAAGACATTGGCAGGTTGGTACCAAAGTCAATGTCTCCCTTATATGTCATTCAGAAATCTTCTGACGATTGAGCAGGTATTGATGATCACACTTTTTTGCATTTGCATATACAAGTGTTAGGGGTTAGAGTTGACCGAATACCGTCAGATATCGGTATGAGATACGATACTCATTTGCGAATGGATCTGTTCGTTTCGGATGTCGAAAACCGGAATGTTAGAGATGGACACCGATAAATAACGGGCTGATTTTGGAATTGAAATGGAATTCGAAACACTTTTTTCGCGGAAAGGAGCCAATTTTAATCTGGAATTGATTGGATCCGCTGAGTTTGCATAAAAGGAGATATATGGGGAAGTGTTTCAAAGAAGAGATTTTTTCGAGAGGAACGTATTAGTATCGAGTTGTAGCCATTTGATATTATGAGGTTAATTTCCTCATATTTCATAAACTACTGAAGCGACTGAATTGAAACTTGGCGGTGAGTTGAAGCATAATGACGTGCAACTTTGAGCAGAATTTTGTTGGAATCGTAAGGTCACTCAATTTGGGAATAAAAATTTTTCAAAATTTTTCGAAAAAAATTTTGGGGAAAATTGTTTTTTTTCTGAATTTATTGTTCATATTCGAGTATGACCTTGACCTTCATATTTCACAGAAGTGTGTCAAATTTCAATTTGATACGGCTATTAGTTTTGGAGATATTGGAAAAAAATATGTAGAATTTCGTGGTTTTCCTCTCGATATCGTTGTTTTTTCGGTATAACTCAAGAAACATTCAATTGTGATGAAACTTCGCGGCTAGTTTGAAAATGTTGAGGAACAATATTGTGTAAAATTTCGTGATGATCGTATCATTAGAACAACTTGAAAAAAAATTAAACATTTTTTCTTCAAATATTTAATATTCTGTGATCTTCTCATCATATTATCCTCATTAAATTCTGTATGAACCTTCAAACCGTCGTTTTAAGTACTGGATTTCAATTCGATCCAATCTATATTCTTGGAAATATTGGGAAAATAAAATTTTGAATGGGTATATCTGCAGAATCATTGGGTGGATTTTACCTAACGGCCGGACCGTAAACACAATAACTTCCGAAAGAAACAACTTAGAAACTCGATATTTGTAGAGAAGGTTTTGACCTTAATTATGAAGGCCGAATTCGTGAATGGGTAGAAGCCGCTCAATGATTCCGTAGACCCATTCAAAATTTTATTTTTCCAATATTTCCAAAAATACAGATCAGATCGAATTTAAATCCAGTCATTTATCGAAAAAAATCTAGAAATGCACTGTCGTGTAGGCGGCAGCTTTTGCGCGCATGTTCAAATTCGTTGCCGAAGCGATCATCTACATTGAACATGAGCGCAAAAGCTGCTGCCTTCCCGGCAGTGCTTTTCTAGATTATTTTAATTATTAATTTCAACCTCTGCGCAATCTCGAAATATTTTTCATCTCTGAAAATTAATTTGTTCCATAATTTTGAAGCGCACTGTATATTCTGTATACAATATGCTTCAAATTTCATTTACATGGTTCACATATATATTGAAAGAAAAAACTCATATATAACTAATTAATTATGAATGAAAGGAAACTGCAAACTCTATCCAAAATATCGGCTTTCAATCGAGTCATGTCAAAATCTTTCACATGCTCCAAGACGAAATCTTAAACTGGAAAGAATAAGATGAGCATCACTTCCTCTTTCTGCTCCATCAACTGAAACAATCGAGAACAATGAACGCCGAAAGTCACAGTTGATTGATGACTCCTCCCTTAATTTCGATTTGAAAGTCTGCTGGATCCGACAGGAAAGCGATTCCAACATAAAAGTTTCATTAATGTGTTTTCAATATTCATATCCTTTCTTCTCGCTTCTCGAGGCCTCATCTCCCAGAAAGACGGTATTACTTTGCACTTATAACCGTCCAGTGAACTTCGAACGAAATTGAATCACCAGACACCGCACTACGAACTATGACTCCGGGACATTTTTCAAATTCGTAGCTTAACTTTGCGGTCGCTGTGGCAATAACTTTGGTGGGGAGTTAATAGAAGTTTGACGTTCATTCAGCAATTTTGTGACAAAAGTTATTCTTCCATTTGAATAGTGTTGGATATATCAGTCTGTGAATAATTCAGAACTGATGTTGATAACTTTGTTCAATCACTCAAGGAATTAGGTTCTGAATAGGGTAGAGAGTTTGCGTATATCCAGATTGGCGTACCACTAATTTCCGAACTGATTCTGGAATAGCAAACAATGTGTTTGTTTTACGAAAGAAGAATAAATTTATTTGTTCAGATATTTTATGTTTGTTCATATCAATCATCATCATCAACGAGCTATAGTCGTCCACTGCTCAACATAAGCCTCCCGTAATAGTTTCTATCTCGTTTTGTCTTGTGCTGCGCTCATCCATTTGTAATGGACATGCTCTATGTCGTCCGACCATCGCGTTACGGTCTTCTTCTGCTGAGATTAGCGTCGTCCTGAGGACTCGATTCTGTCACCTTTTTCTTCTATCTGTCGTCACTGGTCCTGATCAGCTGCCCGGCCCGATTTCATTGCAGCTTAGCAATTCCTCCGATGGCGTCGATAACTCCGATTCTCTCCCTTATAAATGTATTGAAAAACCAAACTCTTAGTGAGATGCCCAACATATCCTTTTCCATAGCTCTCTGAGTAACACTCATTTTATTTGCTGTGCGTTTTGTTAAAGTCAACGCTTTGGCGCCATATGTCTACACCGGCAAGACAAACTGGTCTCAAGCCTTCCTTTCGAGGCAAATAGAAACATCAGATTTTATGGTATGACTCAATTTTCCGAAGGCAGCGCAAGTCAGCCCAATTTTTCTCGACAGCTCATAAGTTTGGTTATATTTACCCAAACAAATTTTGTGGCCCAGATACTTGTACTAGTAAACTTGTTCTATCCTTGAGGCCTTGACATCGCGGATGTTAGTTCTAAAGTTCTCGACGAATTGAACAGATACTCTAGGAGGATTGTAAATAATTACGGGAGAATAACATCTCCCTGACGAACGCCTCGTCCTATCCTGAACGTGTGCAATTCAAATGAATTTATACATTCCACAATATATACACAGAAAAAGAGGTGCAAAAAAACATTGCTAAAACATAACCACGAATTCAACACACTGTCTGTGGTAAACTCAGGAGTATATTCATGCAGCCACATGTCAGCAGTTGCATGCGCTTTACTTGTAAAGTCTCATTATTCTTATGAAACTCCTCGTAGAATTCTTCATGAACATTGTTTTGCTGGTGATCATTCTCAGACTCACCTTTTTGGAAGCTGGTTCTATCTCTTGTAACATCACTCGAACCTCTCTAAGACAGTCCGCCACCAATATTATGTTATCAGCGAAGCATATTTGGCAAAGTTTCACGCCATCGATGTTGAATGTTTAAGTTCTCGATGTAAGCACTTTTGATCATATACTATAAGAGGATCTTTATGCAGCCTGATGCCAGCAGTTGCATGCGCATTCATGTGAAGTCTCATTACTCTTATGAAAGTACTCGTGGAATTCCTTCATGATTTTAAAAATCTCCTGTCTATTTGATATTGGTTGTTCATTTTATCATATTTTTTCAATTTCTTATTTTCCGTGTGACAGTTGCTTATTCAGAACCTTTATCTCTTTACTTTGTTTAACAGCTTTAGACATTTTTTTGTTTTATGTCGTCTCATACCCGTCCTACTAGTCTTATATATTTCCTCATTGAATTCTCCATCAGCTATAAGGTTGTATTCATACAGTGACCTCTTGGACAATATTTTTCTTATTACATATTATGGAGTCAATTTGGTTCTTAGTGACACCGTCAGGGCTGGCACATATCGACTTCCTCAGTGGACATTCCTGAAGAAGGTATTTATGGCGTATAAGATTTCATTGGATAAAATTTAGAAGGACCTTGCCTCTCTCGTTCCTTTGACCATATTTCTCGTTTCCGATCAAAGAATAATTGTATCATTTTTAAAGAATATCCATCAATTAACTTGAGGATCAGGTATGCTATTCTGGAGCTTTTACTTTCAATCTAAAGGTTATCTGATATACATCACTTTCCATCTGTCCTCAAGCTGGCAAGGGTTTTACCGATTCATAAAAAAGGCTCTATTCATGATATAACAAATTATTGCCTATCTCCATCTCGACCCAGATATCGAAAGTCTTGGAGAGGGTCATATATGATCGCATGTACAATTATTCGACCGTATACTCCATTTTATCTAATCAACAACACGGTTTCAGGCGTGGTAGGACTACCCAGACCGCCCGCTGTGAGTACTTCGATCTGGTTTACACCAGCCTGGACAGAGGCGACTGCGTGGCAGGTATATTTTTCGATCTGTCAGCGTTTGACTAGCTCCAACATAAATTCATATTAGAAAAAACGTACAAGATGGGATTTAGAGGTGTGATTCTGGAATGTAACGGGAGTTTTCTATCGGATCGTAAAATGTACGTTACACTGGAAGGCAATTCATCCGATGAGTTCAACAACGAATTGGGTGTTGCGCAGGAATTTGTCTTGGGTCCACTTCTTTTCTTATAATTTATTAATGATCTGCCTACAAATGTGTTAGTTCTCATATTGAATATGTTAACCGATGATACTTCTATCGCCATCAGAGCTTCGAGCTGGCAGGGTTGAGGTTGCGTTGCGAAACCATAGTTGACTGTTTCGATGATTGGAGTCACAAGAAGGTTCTAATTCTCAGCCCGACAAAGACAGTCATAATTGAGTTTCAAAATCAGGAGAATCCAAGGGTTGAACCTCTTACCATAAAACACCAAAAAAGAATTTTAGAGTCGACGGAGGTTCTAAGGTTTTTGGAGCTGTAGGCCGACAGTCACCTCAGGTCAGATTATGGTTGTGGAAACCTGAACAAAGCTTATTATGTGATTTTCCGTCTCAAGGGCTGTCCTCCTGTCAATGAGCTACTGAGTGTTTACTACAGCATGATTTACAGCCATTTAAGTTATATCGTAGTTCTTCGGAGTTCTTTGGGGGGATCTCAGCGAGTTTTCATTTCGCAGAAAGGATCATTCCCTTTATTTTCAGACTTCAGCCCCGTGATTCATGTCGTCCGACTTTCAAAGAGTTTGGTGCTCCTCCCTTTTCATGCCTTTGCATTTTAAATTATCTTGTTAGTGTCCACCTCAACTTGGGAAAATATAAGAAATGTACAGATTGTATTGATGTACAGAAGTATGAAACTCGGCAAACTGATATCATAGCCTTCCTAGACATGTAACAACCAAATTTGAAACTTCACCAAATTAAACTGGTATCAAACTTTACAACCATCTGCCCAGCAGATTGAAATCAATGAATGGAAAGTTTTTCAAGACTTCCTGCCTGATACCGTTCGTTGAGTGCATACAATTTTTTTTCTTTCAGTGTATGCTAATTATATCTTTTTTTCTCGTTTGACTTATCCTATACATTTGTAAATGTCTGAAAGGATAAATAAAGTTTTCATTATTATTATTATTTCGGCTCTCTCAGCAGTACTTCTTCCCCTTTGTCCGCTGGTAGTTGAATGAAGACATTGGCAGGTTGGTACCAAAGTCAATGTCTCCCTTATATGTCATTCAGAAATCTTCTGACGATTGAGCAGGTATTGATGATCACACTTTTTTGCATTTGCATATACAAGTTCTTATTCAGTTCGAGAGTTTTCAAGCTTTTATGTAGTCTCTTTGGGATCACTCCAGTTGATGATTTTATGATCGATACTACTTGTACACTGTCTTGTTGTCACATTTGCTTGATTTCTTCAGCCAAAGGGATGTACTTAACGATTTTTCCGCGAGTTTCTCCTCTATATTGTCTGTGTTGGGTATTGCTACATCGATTAGATTTGTTTTCTTTGTATTTTTGAGTATTATTATTACTAAGTGGATCTGTCATTGGTCCTCACTACCCGCTACCCAAATCTTGGAATATAGTCCGAACTTTCGTGTTTTTAGTTGTAGTTCTTTCCGAACCATATGCTATTCCATTGGTATAAAATTGTTCTGCACAATATTAATGTCGAAGAACGGGTTCGGAGCAAATAGGAATAAGGAAATTTAGACGATATTTCGAGTGTGCTGGTCGAAAATTGAGAGATGGAGCTGATAAATCAACTCGCTTACGACAACTCCCGACGATTCCAGGTATTTTTGAGGAAATCCCAAGTCCGAAGCAGTTAGCAATCGATCTCAGATCCATTTTGGAAGTCTAAAAAATGGCTCTGGCGCTGACGTCATCATCAAGATTGCTCAATTTAAGATTGGGAGCGATGTGATTTCAATAGTGAGAATATTGAATGATCTTGGGATCCTCATGGATAACACTTTTCGAACCAAGGAGCATATTGCATTTTGTACGCGGAAATCCATTATGCACTTGCGTATGCTTTATCCTCACAGATCTTCTCTTCCTGAAAAATTGAAAACAACACTCCGCATTTCGTTGGTGCTGTCTAACTTCGATTATTGTTCACCGGTCATTTTAGCTTGGCCGGATCTTAAAGAAACCATGAAGGTTTAAAAGATTCGGAATTCCTGTCTGAGATTTATCTATAGTTCTATGGTGAAAATTCGATAGAATAGGTAACAAGCCGGCTGAAATTGAATGGCTTAATATGATGAACAGATTTAAACTTTCAGCATTTATTCTTCACCATCGCATAGTCTCCACTGGAGACTTCCTTCAGAGGAAAATAAGATATAGGTCTGATATTCATAGTTTCAACATCCGAAACCATGTATTATCAGCCTCTGCTTCAGTAGTACCATCTTTGAAGGATCTTTTACGTTCATCATCTATAAACTATACAATAAGTACATAAATAGCAGGTCACGTTCACTTTATGATATGAGAAATCGTGTCTGGGATTATCTCTTCTGTGAACAGTGTGCATCAGAAGTTTGAGACTAATATTCGCATTCAAAAGCATATTTGTATATTCTTCACTTCCTTGGAAACCTGTATCTATCTTTTTCTTTTCTTCTCCTATTGACCTCCCAAGGCACAATGATGGCCAATCGAATGATCTTTTCTTCAGGGTTTGAGTGGTAGAACAGAGGGTTCGTACCAAACTGAACTTCGCCCTGTGATTGAATTCATAGAGTTTTCGTTTTATTTGCATCTCCCACATCTTCATTAGTACATCTCACATTGTTCCACTGGCCATATGCATTTCCGAGGGAAAAGGGAAATCTCGCACTGAAAGATAATTATGATTGTTGGGACTTAATGCCAAATAGACCAAAACTGTCGAACAACCGAAACATAACCTAAGAATGAACATTCTCCATACATTATGTTTTCCCATCACTAATCCTAAGAGGTCCATCGCTTCCCTTCTGTGAATTGCTGTTCTACAGTATTTCAGTTCAAGAATAAGATTTCGTTGCCAAGCCCGTGGCTACCCCCACTTTCTATCGTTTGTTCTCTTCTCAGGATTTCAAGAATATCACTCCAGCGGTGATGAAGGGACCATGAACTTTTCCAGAATCCAATCAACATGTAGTGAGAACTTTTTGAACAATAAACTATCATAACCACAAGGACGAATATCTCTAGATGAATCAACAAATATTCCACCTTGATCAGAGCTAATCATCCAATCAACCAAAACATGTTCAGATAAAGCTAAAATGCAAGCTGAAATACCTCTGATTTCACAATTCTGTGAAAATTGTGTGATTTAGTTGTATATAAGAATAAATAAAATCATCTTTTGTTGACAAATTATAGTTTCAGGTTCATATCACCCATATTGACCGCTCAGAAAAATTTACACCTTTGAAAATTAGGTGTAACGTTGTTTGAATATTTCATTCGTGATAATCATTCTTTCACACAGCAAATTTGAAGGATAATAATAGCACATTCCTTTTTTCAATGAAATAGGAAGAGATGAAGGCCTACAATCGTCAACCTACAACAAAATACCATGTCGACTATCATATTTTTTTCAGAAGAGAAATAAATTAATGCTTTGGACTAGTGATTGCTCAATTCGTGATACAAACTTTACGAATATTCATCGAGGACAAGATACAATTCGAAAAAATTGATCCCTCCGTCCTCATGACAACTCGTAGCATAATTCGAAAGTTCAACGACGATGAAGTCTAGGAAGTTTTAACTGAATTGAATAACAAACATAACAGTTCACTACAGGTCACATGCGGCCACTAGTTAAATTTATTCCGGATTTAGCACAGAAGCTGGAAGCAATCCCGTATATTCCAGCCCCATTCCAGATAAAACTGGATGCGTTATGACAGAGAAGGTCATTAGTTCCGTATCACAACTTTCTACATGAAAGGGTTCAGGTCCTTCATTAAGACCGCAGTAACATTTCAGTGGTCCCAGGGCGAGTGTTCTATGACATTTACAACACTATCTTCACGTTATAGTGTGGAAAATGGACACTCATGTATTCTATATTTAATTAATCATTTCGAGAGTTTCAAATGAATTGTGAATAGACTTACGCTAGTCCATAGAGATTATATGTGTGTTGCTCACCTGAAAAAAAGAAATTACGATATTAAACAATTTTTTCATTGATAAACATTACATTATGAGAGTAAATACATGGAGGAATTAAAAAGAGTTCAAAATATTTCAAATTGACGAAATCGAATTCTCTGAGACGAATTAAATGAAGTGGAGAGGAAAAGAATAAGTGGTGAAGCTTTTGAAGATTTGCGAGGTAGCTTCACCTCTTTAGGAAAGTGTCACGTTTCGTCCCGTCTTAGTTTGGGGGAACTCGTTAGGGCATGCACCAAACTAAGCCGTTTACATGCCTACGTGAGTGGACTCCCCCCTGTGTGGATCACAAGGGAGTGTACCAGACCGTTGGGGATGAGAGTACTTCCGAGATCTTGAGAGGATCTAGTAGGGACAGCGTTCGCGCTAGCGCCCCCTGTACGTTGACCGATGAAGTGGCCAAGCGTTACAAGCAGGTAGCGTAGGGTACTTAAGGCGCAAGAGATGGTTACTGCGCGCGCGACTTAAGAAAGAGCTGAGAGAGGGCGCTCGCTACAGTGGTATCGCTGTTTCGCTTCTTAAATTGACTTATTATTTCGAAACACTTTCGAGCTTCGAAGCTATTATCAAGGTGCATGATTATCTTCATTCTCCACGTTTCAAATGCAATAAATATATTTTTGTGTTCCGAAAAGGAGAAATGCTTTTTGTAAAAAGTTTTCACTGCAAGTTTTGACAAGAATTTACATATTTAATATCGGCCTTCAAGTATTTTGAACAACCTAGCAGACTACTTTACGATCGGATCTGCATTTGTGGAAATGTTTGAATTAGTATTTTGCGGATTCATTGTTTCAGTGTCAGTGTTTTCACCCACATTTATTGATTTCAACTCTGTGATGGAGTTTTAAATCTGCTCTCCAGAATATTAGTCAGTTATATCAAAAGATGAAGTCCTGAAAACAGAAGTTAGGCCATAATGGAATATCATTTATTGAAACGTTCAATATAACCTTCTAGTCAATATTGATATCATATCTATTTTTACGCGCTTGTTCTAACAGGTAACAGCCCAACTAATGCGTGTAAACAATAACTATAAATAAAAAATTGGCACATTTTATAAAACAATTTTGCGACCCTCGAGATTTAATAAAGCCTCTCGTGAAAGTTACAAGAAAAATATAAAGCAGCTTTAAAACTGTTTTATAGGAACTTCATAAGGTTTTTCACATGCCTGTTCTGAAATAAAAGAGTGATCTGGAATGTTATTTAAAAAATCGAAATACTTTTTAATTATTTCTTTCAGTTGCAAGAAACAATTCGGAATATGACAGTCGATGGGAAAATATTGAACGTCGCCTATCTTTACTCTTTAGCAGAAACCATTTTATTTATACGTTAATGCACTAAGAGTCATAGTTCCCGAAATGGGGAACGAAAATATTGATGCGAATTAAACTTCATTGTGAAATACAGCATAATATTAGTATATCATAAACGCGCTTCCTATTTTCGAACGTTTTCCATGATAAATTTTCCAAATAAATGAACAAAACATTAAAATGCTTCATGGGTCTTATAATTTTTTTTTCATCGAAATATGAACCAATGTTTGCGAAACATCATTATCAAGCCAATTTTAACGAAAACTTCAAACATGTTGATTCTTTTGTCGTAACCTCACTCAAAATTCGTTACAGATAATATTTTATAATCGTCACGGCATTAATATAAATTAATGATGACGAACCCAAATGTTGTAGGAAAAGTGTGGTTAGATTGATTAGAAGTACCACCCCTCATATTTTTTTCTCAATACTAGTGAGTGGACATGCTCGACGAAATCAAATACCTATAACTTTCAATTTCAGATACAGATTTTCATGAAATCTTTTAAGATGTTCATTATTTCGATAAAACCTTACTCAAAATGCGATTCAGATAATATTTCATTATCGTCATGGAAAATAAAATAATAATAACAAACGCAGTTGTAACAGGAAAAGTGGGGTTAGAATTTTTTTTTCTCCATTAAGTAAGTGGACATGTCCAACGAAATCGGGAATGATTTTCAATTTTATTTATAGATTTTGAAGATATCGAATATTAAATCGAAATGCATTTCATGTTCGATTATCGTCATGGAATACAATACTATAAAATGTGCGATCACGAAAAAATAAATTTTCTTATAAAAGCATACTGTTGGTGAAAGTTATTTTATGAAACAATAATGTAACTTCATACAAAGTAAATTTGAAACATTTTTTTAATGAATTTATACTGAAGGCAGGAATATCGTAGGAAAATGTTATAAACACACTAAGGAACAATTCAATTGTATAAATATTTATGTTTTATAAGTTAGTTATAGATCCCTTAAGAAATAGTATAGAAACAGTTTCATAAGATATTTTATAATTCGGCCATATAAACGTTTTCGTGACAAATTTATAAAATACTTGAGATGTCCACAACAGATTAAAATTTATTGAGCATCAATATAATGAATTGACATTCTAGAGAGTTCAATATAATACTTATAAAATGAAAAAGTCGAGAATCATCAGAATTATAAGACAACTTTGCTGGTTGGGAGTGCGTTATCGTTTCGTTACAATGTCTGTAATTTTCGAATTTGGAGCTTAAATCTCGGTTGGTTTCGTTAATAGGCAGAATCGGCCAAACAGTTTCGGAGTTATGCCTGTATGAAAATTTGAGGTTAATTCCTCGATATCTCATGAAGTTAGTTGTTGCATACCAACACACAACCTGATGCGTAATTTACTTTCGGAGATATATAAAAAAATATGTTAAATTTCCTTCTTGTTTGAAATTTTGCCGCTATGTTCCTAATATCTCAAAAAGAACAACTCACTGCAGAATTTCGCTCAATTGTTAGAAAATTTAAAAAATGTTTATTCCAAAATGTATGAAGTTTTTTTGCAAAAGTTTTTTTCCTCGGAAAATGTTGAACAGATCTCAAGGATATTTGGCACTGACCTTAAAATCAACATGCAACAACGATGTTTCAGATTTCAATTCGATATATACTTCCGGAGACATATGAAATTTAAAATTTCGTTGTTTGAAATTTTGGTGGTATTTCCTCAATATCTCAAGAAGTATAAATGCGATCACATCGAAACTTCGTAATTATTTGGAGAATATCAACGCACAATTACGAAAAATTTGTTCTCGAAAATTATCCACATCTGTATCGATTGTGATTTATTGACCAGATTTCGATGAAATTCGGCACATACCTTGAAGATAGTATTCGACAAGAGTTTTTTAATTTCAATTTGATCTGATGGTCATTTTCGGAGATATCAGGGTGAAAATATATAGTATTAACCAGAATAATATCCGAAAAAAACGATTATAAGGTGCAAAGTTAATAAATCAAAATCTATAATTCCGTAGATATATCCATTCGAAATTTAATTTTTCTGATATAACCAATACTGTAGAGATATGATCGAATCGGAATTCTGCACTTGGTGACAAATGACGGTGTGCAAGTTCATGTAAAATGTCTTGAGGAAATGGCTTCAAATGTGAACAAGCGCGTAAAAGTTCCTGACTTCACGTCAGTGCTTTTCTAGGTTTCATCCTATTGACTTTTTCCACTTCTTCAATTTAATTGATGTTGATATTTTACGTGTGATAAATTCACGAATTTGTAAATGATTTTTGGATATGGGTGATCTAGCTTCAAGATTTGAATTATCTCCCATTGGTGATATGTGAAGTATTTATTGAACGACATGTATATTTCGCCTTTACATTTCATAACTCTCGGACCAGTCGTTGCAAATAATAATTTGCGCTTACAAACATCGTCAACTTTTCGTTCCATCGATAAAGTTGGCAATACATCATTTTAACGTGCTCATTCTAAGGAACAGCGCGTTACCGTGTGGTCTTAAACGATTAGGTTGGACTGACGGATGATGAATTCGTAGTCGAATTGAATTCTGCCCGTCTGTCCCTCCAGCAGTCAAATTGAATTATGTCTGTCCGTATGTGCTCTCACTTCCGAAGGAATAGACCGAGGAACTTGAAATTCTCAGACATGGTGTGGAGTCCAAATATATCTTGACCGTTCTAAATTTCAAGATTATTTCCTTGATATCTCTAGAGGTATTGATGCCATCAAAATGAAATTCCAATAGTCATAGAATACTGGCACATAACTTTAAGCAGAATTCCGGGAGGATTGTAGAGGTAGGAAATTAAATGAAAATTTTTTGTGAATAAAGTTCGAAAGTATAATTATCAGATCTGGGAGTAGTCCATCTCGGTATCAATTGTGTTTACCATCTGCCGTTGGGTCAGCTGAAACGTAATAACTTCCCGACTTATATAATAATGATTTGTAGAGTAGCTTGATTATGAAGGCCAAATTCGTGAATGTGTGAATTCCACCCATGATAGCTCGCAAAATGATAGTTTGAAGGATCATGCAAAATTTCGTGAGCACCATATGAAAAGAATATGACCGAAAGTTTTCATCAGAAATTAATTTCCGTTTGGCGGGATTGATACGTGAATAGGAGAATGCGTTGGCAAAGAAATTTTTACAAGCGTGTAGAAACTCCTGATCTCACGTTATTGCTATTACACAGTTTCTGTTTTAAGGTTTATTGTCACTATATTCTTAAAGCAAAACGACGGTGGAGGATGATATGAAATTTTTCATCCGTTCATTTGAAATCGGCTTTAACTGAAACGTAATCTTTGGAAAAATAATTATTTTTTTTTCCAGAAGTGACATTCTGAGTTTACAATTGAAATGAAAAACTGAAATCAAACATTTTCACCATAAGGATGAGCAGACAAAAATAGAAATCGAGTCATACTTTCTTCTTCGAACTACCCTTATCCTTACCCTCATATTTACCCATACCCTTACGTCTATACTTATCCTTAACCTTACACTCACCCTTACCGTTTCACTCAACCTCACCCTCACCTTTAGGCTTACCTTCACCCTAACACATGGAGATAACCTTTCTATTACGCTTTCACTTTACCTTAACCTTACTCTTATACTCATCCACACCCTTATCCTTACGCAACACTTTCCCCCAACCTAACACTAACCCTTACTCACACTTGGGCTCGAACTTACTTTTACCCTTTGTTTTACCCAAACAGTTACACTTGCCCTTACGATTTCACTAAACTTTACGCTTATGCTTACACTTACACCTGCCCTTACCCTTATCCTGTCAGAGATCCCTTTCCTTTGCTCATAGCCTAACCCTTAACCATACGCTTACCCACATACTGGCATTTACCGTTACCGTTAAACATCTTCGAATCATTTCCTGCTGAATAATTTTGTATACTTATATCGGAAACTTCGGTCTATATTGTCATATCGTATATTTATACTACCACCGCCACTGGTTGCTGGGGGCAGCGTAACTCAATTTATATTCATTTTATGAAAATCTTCAACAAATTTAATCGAAAACTCTTACTCCGAATACCAATGAACTACTAATCTACGATTCATTAATTGGCAGAGTTTGGTAGGGAGTAATCGGAAAATACGCTGCAGTTTAAATAACCTCGATTTAGCCACTCGCTGCAGGAAATTGGCTTTTGAAATGCTGGGAAATATAATCTTGAGCATTTTGAGATTGGTATGCATCGATTTTACCCTAGAAGGGCTTGTTATTATCCGCTTGGACATGAATAATATTCCATAGTATGGAATTCAAACTATTCAACTATATACTTAAAATATAAAAATTAGCCAGTATTGGTAGGTGAAATGTATTTCAAAGATAAATATTTCATTGGCACTCTCTTGAAAAACAAAAAATTTTTGTTGATGTTAATATTTATCACTTTCACAGTATTCGGATGACGAATTTGAAACGTATGTAAAAAATATAATGAAAGCAGATGAAGTTGAATTCCGTGTTTCGACTTTCATTCGATCAATTCAATAATCAATTCTCCTTTTTCTTTGGTTTTTTCTGATTTTTCCACTCCAAATATCTGAAAGAGAACTATTGAATTGAATAAAAGTTATTTCTTTCATGAATAATGCCCTTGCAGATCATAGGATTAAACTATTTGTCAAGGGCAGTTTCTTGGAGAACAGATTGCCTAATAAACAATACAGAAACAATACAAACGATAAACAAAGCGAACTGTACCGTTTCAGAGTACAAATCTCTGACTCTTTCATGAGACATAGGAGAACATTTTGAGAATAATTTTTTGTCGATTTTCCGTTTTGTTCTTAGACCCTTGTCAAATCAACATTTTTGAGAAAACACAGCTACACAGATTCATTTGATTTGAATTTTTTTTAATTTTACCTCTTTTTGAAGTGAGTTCAGCCAAATAGGGTCTACTTCTACCGAACGATGTGCTTGGACTTTAAAAAAAAATCAGAAGAATTGGTGCTGAATTCAATATAAGAAAAGTTTCCAAATCAAAAAATTATTTGAGATCCTTAATAACTAAAACCAAACCAATAAACGGGAAGCAAAAACCAAAAAAATTTTTTAAGAGTATTCCATGTATTTGTAGAAAGACATACAGGAGAAACGTCTCGACAGTTAGATGTCAGAAAACTAGAGCACAAGAACAACCTAAGGAAAAGAGACATACAGAAATCTCAAATGATGTATGTTTGATCATTGGGACAATAAAACAATTCTGATGTTGAAATCAGATACATAATTTGAAGAGAAATATTAAAGAGTCCTCTTGAATTTTGTTGAATGGAGAGAGTAAGTTTGCTCATTGTTCTGAAGAAATAGAACCTAGTTGGCTGAATTCATTAAAAAAAAGGTAGAATTCAAAAACTTTCAGACCAAATGAATCTGTGTTGCTGTGTTTTCACAAAAATATCACTTTAATAAAAGTCTGAAATCGAAAACAAAAACTCGAAACAATTCTTAAAATTTTCTCCTTTGTCTGATTGAAAAGTTAGATTTTCACTCTGAAACGACACAGTTCGCTTTGTTTTGTTACTATATTGTTCATTAGGCAATCCGTGTTCAAAGGAACTGCCCTTGACATAAAGTTCAATCTTGCAGTCCGCAAAGCCGTTTTTCAAAAAAAAAGTATTTTATTTAATTTTTAATAGAAACCTTAAGAATGATGGGAAATCCTCCCAAAATAAGCTTTTAATCGATACAAATTTTTCGTCACGAAATACCTGCATTTTAACTATTACTGATTGAAAGAGGATTTGATTTCGAGAACTTGCTTCATACAGGCTTTTCACTTACATATGTATGCGATGGCTTAGTTTGGAGGCAGAGTGCACTCGAGACTGTGATATCTAGGGCCGATTTCTTGCACACTGATGAAACTGGAAGCAGTTAGAGTGTAACAAATAAAGTCTTTCTGGGATATATCCATGCTTGAGACTTTTCGGGTGTATTCTACCTTCCCCGCCCCCACCTTCCTTTGACTTTGCTCAAAATAACTTTTTCAACAGCAAGGAGCCGGCTCGCAGTCTCGCTTGAACTTTGGCCGTACCCCAAGAGGTTGAAGCTATCTGGCAAATCATCAAAAAGCTTCCACATGGATATATTCTGGTGATTATATGTTTCATACTTGTTGTTTCTAATATCTCGATTATACTTGGATGAAGTTATATAACATGGTCTGTACATATTTGTGACTTTTTTGAATGAAAAATATATAAATGAACATCCAGACAAAATCCTTTTGGTAATCAACAATTACGAATCACGAATTATCGAGTTGATTATTTCAGCTTGACAGTAACAAATTGAACATTATGCTGAAACATCATTCCCTGTCTCAAAGTACAATAACTTATTGTTTACACTATAAACGACGTACGATATCTTCGAACGTCTGCTAACACTCCCTGATATAATATGAACAAAGATGTTCTTCGCTAACCTAATTCCAGGGCTCTAGATGTACATCGCAACAACCATTCTCGACCCAATATTCTCCACTAATTGGTAACACAATGCTCCTCCACCTAATTAAGCAAAAAATAGCATAATTATATGCGACCGCTCTAGGCAATTTGTTATTTAGTGAGAAGATGCCAGCGCATCGTGGAACTTGAAGCTCGCGTTACATAATGTGGGATCGAGTAGCCTGCTTTTGTATTCCATCTTTCTGGGTCAGGACACAGTAGATTTGTAATGGCCAGATTCAGCAGGGATACGTATCTCTTATGTTCTGAACTACAGCGGCTTTTCACTCAATGAAAAAGGGTCTAGACTCGGATATATGGAAGCATATTTTACACTTTACACTAGCTATAGGGTTAAAGGAGCACATGATTTTTCTTCCTTTCCGCCAGAAGTACTAGAAGGAATAGGTCGTAAAATTCAGCTATGAATGCTAGCAGATCCGATTCAGGTAATTAATTTATGTGGACAGCTCTACAATTTTAGCGATTCTGTAGGGATATTCTGTTGTATTTCTTTTTAAAATGGTTTGCAAACATCTTTATTCCGAGAGTTTCACGGTGGATGACATATTGAGAGTATCTGCAGAAGAAAACCTCAGACCTCTTCGGAATATTTCGGGCATGGATAAGCGAACATGCTTTTTCCATCATAGTATACCCAGAAGGAGTAATTTTGCGAAACTAATGTTTTCTCAAAAAAATGCCATATTAGAAGCATACATGGTTCGGCAGAGTACTCGGACGTTTTTGAAATAATCATAACTTCGGTAATTTTTATCAAACAATTTGGATTTAGACTTTCAAAGCATTTTGGCGTCCATGTTTTGCGATACACTCCTGCAATCTTTCCTAGAAGTTCCCGAAAAACCAACGTTGCTCTCTCAATTGCAGCGACTTTCACGCGAATTGTTTCCTTAAATTTCTCCAATATTCGGGGCCTGTGTTGGTGAACTCGTGCTTTGAGATGTCCCCATAGAAAAAGTCACAGATTGTTAAATCTGGGGACCGAGGAGGCCGATGAACATCACTAAACCTGGAAGTAAGACGGCCAGGGAAGAGAGGACGAATAACTTTCATTGATGCTCTGGCTGTGTTGGCCGTTGCCCACACCTGTTGGAAACACATACGTTTTCAAAAACGTAAGAGCTGATGACGCAAGTTTGGGATACAACGTACCGAACGGTCACTTTAGGGCTATGCAGCGATCTTTCGTGTGATTTTTGGGGATTTTCATCAGCCCAATAACTGCAATTTTGCTGGTTAACGTGGCCATTGAGGTGTAAGTGATCCTCATCGCTCATGAACAAAAAGAGGTGCTCGTTTTGAACAACAAGTGCTTCCATCTAACGGGTGAAGTGCATTCGTTGTGCCTAATCCTCTGGCTATAACCATTGCACCACGGCCAATTTGTAGGGGTGGAACCGCAGTTTTAAACGCTAAATACGCTCTACCATGTGATCACTGAGGCGAAGCAGATCGACTCGGACTACTGTCGGTCTTTTACTCATCAATTCACTTCGTGTGCGAAGTGCTTCATCCCAACGAAGAATGGTGTTTCGAGAGGGAACAGCCCGATTTCGGTGGATGTTGAAATATCGACGAAACTCACGTTGAACGGTGAACATAAACGCAGTGCTCTTCCATCCAGAGGTCCATTCAACTGGTGAAAAATGCTAAGACCTATCGAATTCAACGGCCAATTCCGCGCATCTGTCAACCCAATAGGGGGGCGTTCCAAAAGCGTCCGAGTCTTCTGCCGGACTCTGTACTATGATAACGATATCATCGTTTTATTTTGCATAAATGAAGTTATTTTGAGAAGTCAAAATTATCACCAAGTTAGCGAACTTAACAACGATTGAATTGCTGCCTATCGAGATGTATGTTTGTTATTTAACGGAGTGAACATCTTTTTTCGTTGATATATATATATATATTCTTTTGAGAACGAGCATTACATTCTAAGATATATCACGGTGTTAGCAGAGGAAATGTAAACGGGGTACCAAACTTATTTGCGTATGATACAAGAGCACAGATAAAAACCTCAGGAAAAATTCTGTCTCCCCGTATAAGTGTAGTAATTTGTTTATAGAAGATGGATCTTTTTCCTTGGAAAATAATTTTTTCGTCATCTTGAATTCATTTTGACAAAATATCTTGACATAATATCTGAAACAGAAAGAGGGACAGAAAACCAGAAGGAAGCAGTAAATAATATCACCTACATTTGCTCATGACCGAGGGGGTCTTTCGACCAGGTTCAGTCCTCCAAGCGATGATTTTCAGATCCTCAGATAAACGAAGAACGCTACAGGCCCCTTTATTGGGGAATCATCTCCCATAGATCCATAATTGTTCATTTCGAACTAGAAATCTAATAAAATATCGGGAAATGAAGTGAAAAACTTGTGACATGTATTACGTCAGGATGCCTTGACGTCTTGACGTGTACATGATTTTCACTCCCAATATCTGAAACAGAACTATTGAAATTAAATGAAAATTGTTTTTTCATGGAAAACGCTCTTGCGGATCACACGATTGAACTATTTGTCAAAGGCAGTTTCTTGATAAACAAATTGCCCAATGAACAATACCGGAACAATACAAAGCGATTTATGACGTTCCAGAGTAGAAATATGACTTTTTCATCGGACAAACGAAAAATTTTTCAGAATTACTTTCCCATTCGTCTGATGAAAGAGTCAGATTTGTTCTCTGAAACGTCACAGTTCACTTTGTTTATCGTTTTTATCGTTCAGGTATTATCCTTTAGGCAATCTGTCCTCCAAGAAACTGCCCTCGACAAATAGTTCAGTCCTGAAATCAGCAAGGGCGTTTTCCATAAAAAAGTGATTTTCATTTGATCTTTAATAGTTCTGTAAAACCGAAAAAATAATATTCTGATTAGCATTTAGGAGGAACATTCTTTCAGGACTCCTTGTTGCACGAAAGTGGATACGTTTCATTGGCATTATACTTAATGTACACGTGTATCTATGACCAGATTCCAACATTTCTTGCACTTGCATTGCGGCAAATTCGTTATTTTTTCTACAAAATTAAGATATGATCTGTCGTTCCGTTCTCCAAATACTTCAACTGTGTTATCAAGTGTGAAGCACGAAATTAATATATAGGTAGACTCAGAAAGAATCAAAAAATTTGTGTGTAGTATTCATTCAACAGGAGCCTGACATGGAGTTGGAGGTGTGAAGTATATTGAATTTTCTGGAATATTTGTCGTAGTTGAAATATAGCCATATCCGAAATTCAAGAACAACAATATTCAAAGCTTCGGGATTCTCTTATTTTCAGCTCTTTTAGGTACAAAATTCAGGAAGCCATGTTTTAGGTAAGCACCAAGAAAAAGTTCGAAATATCGATTTGTCAAACCTTTTTTTAAATTCATAGTTTTTTCTGAATTGTATGGATCGTGAAGCTTCATTTTAGTTTAGAGCAACATTTCCTTGTTTCTGACAATTTTCGACATAATTCAAATGGACAATTTTCTTCATAATCATGATCTCAGTCCACCTTCTTTTCTGCAAACTACTTCTGAATTGATGAAATATAAAAATCAATGCTACCTATAGTGGTATGGTGATTTTGGAGGAAGAAGATATCAAGGAAATTCGTTCCATTCCAAAAAAAAATTTTAAATTTTTCATTTCACACTTTGCTTTGGAAAAGCATATGACTATTCCTTCCCAACTATTTGACCGAAATATCTGAAGAGAGATTTTTTCAGTACGATAATTTTTCGGCTGATAGAGTTACCGACAATTTCAGGAAATTACTTCAAGCCATGACTGTTGTTTTTGCCGCTAAACAGTGGTCCACGTTATGAATTCACCCCAATTCGTCGAATTTGGAGTGACAGCCAGCTGAAATTTTGCTTTCTCAATAACTATAGAAATACTGATCTGATCGAATTGAAACTTGCTTTGCATTTGTAAATTACAAACGTGGAGTTGTATGCAAAAATTGAGTGAATTCTTCGCTATCCCATAAAATTAAGTTCAGGACATGACCGTCAGTTTCACTAGCTAATTCAATTATTTCTTCCTCTCAACATTTGTGAAAATATTGTGAGTTTGTTACGTTCCAATTATATGAATTGGAATCTCCGATCATACTTTTTCCCAAAAATAAATAACCTTTCCTCGCAATTTGGCGAACTCACCGACAATTGATAAACGATGGGAAGTACCGTTCGAAGTTTGGGTATTGCATAATTTTGTAGACATTTCAACGACCCTTGCGAATAGAACGGAAAATTTAATTTCAGCGACCCCCGAAGTCCAAGAATACCGCATTGGCGGTTAGAGAGGCATGATTGACGCAGAAAATATCTATCAATTCGCCATCAGCACAAAATTTACTGTAGAGCCAACAAATCTCTGATCAGCGAAAACAGTAGCAATTCGATAGGTCCCATGTGCAATTATTTATATTATTGTTTTTTTCCATAACAAAATCTTTTTGATTTTCAATAGTTCTGTTCCCCCCGATATCTGAAACAGAAATATTAAAATGAAAATTTGTTGTTTTCTTGAAATAACAATTTCTCTTCGATTTTTAATAAATCTGTTCCAGATATTGGAAGTGAAAACTGAAAAAAACAAGAAAAATGATAAAAAATATTTTCTTCTTATTTTCCATTTTTTGGGACTTTGTCGTATCCACAATTGCGTAAACATAACATATGCAGAATCCTCCCAAAATATGCTTCAGTCGATACTCAAAAGAAAATACTCCTTCGAATTTTATCTTTCGTCTGATGCAGAATTCAGATTTTTACTCTGAAACGTCACGGTTCGTTTAGTTGATATTTTGCATTGTTTCGGTATATTGTTCATAAGGCAACCTCTTTTTAAAAGCTGCCATGACAAATGATTTGAAAAAAAAAATTTCATTTGTTTCTTATCATTTTGTTTCACCTGTTGGGAAGTGTAAACCCAGAAAAATCTACAAAATTATGCGTTCGTAAAAATATCTGTACCTAAAATCAAGCCCATAATTGTCTGCTTCAAAACTATGAACATCGCCATAATTCTCAATCAATATGGAATCACAGACGCTATGATAATAAATTTCTACATGCGCGCAAAAGCTGATGACTTAACGTCTGTGCTTTTCCTGAATATTTTTTATATTGGTGAATGAAGATGAGCGTTACTTTCTGTGGTGGTTATCAGAGTGACCCTACATAATCAGATTATCATAGAAAAGTAAGAAGAAAGGTCAAGAAAATGTTTATGCATTTTCCTTGGCGTCTGTGTAAATTTTTTCGTGTCTGTGAAGCCCGATAAGAAATTTCTAGTTTGGACCAAAGGAACTTTCCTCAAAATTTCAGGCCTGAAAGTCTTGAAGAATCGATAAATTCCAGGCTCCTAATCCAAGAAGAGAGAGTTATTCAAGAGAAATCCTATGCCTTCCAGAAATCAGATCATAAAGGAACATCGTAAATGTTCTAGTTGTAGAACAGACAGAATTGAAACAAAGGAGTGTCACAATGAGCAAATATCCGGTGATGAATACTCCTTACACAAAGTGCTTCTGCCGATTAAATTGAAGCTGCACAAGGTTTAATACAGCTTTTTCCAGAACTATTTTACGAGTGTTGGAAGGATTTATTTGTCAACCCATTAATGAATTAGGCTTACGGTACCAGTAGCATTAGTTAAACATAAATTCATTCAATTTAGTCAGAAGACATTGTGTAAATAAAAAAGTTATGATTATTTGTCTATCATTCCATAAAGTATGTCATACAAAACTATCTGTCAAGCCGCGTACAGGCACGAGAGCTGAGCGGCTTTCGAGGCAGTTGCGAGGCACTTGTGAGGCAGCCTCGCGTTGTTGAGATGGCTCGCGACACCGTACACACTTGTGAGGCAGCCCAATTAACTTGCCGCGTAAGCTGCTCAGCTCTCGTATCTGTATGCGGCTTTATATAACTTTTTAGCAGGAAATTTCAGACGTTCTGCTAGTCTTCCATCCATTTGAACTGAATCCTCGATTTCATCTTAACTATTTAATAACTCAATTTTTTACCGGTCATAATCATCCTTCTTCACAAAGTTGCTTCAAAAATATCACTATCGATTCGATCATGTTCTGTGAAACCTGTTTTCGACAACTTCAACTTCGCATTATATTTTTTTTAACAATTGTTGATACAGTTGATACTTCACTTCCGGTGTAGGTAATCAGCTCTCTATCGGAAGTCCGTAATTTTGCAATGGCAACATAAACAATTTAATAACTCATTCTTTTACCGGTCATAATCATCCTGCTTTACAACGTTACTTCGAAAATATCACTATGGATTCAATTATGTTCTGTGAAACCTGTTTCCGACAATTCCAACATCGCATTATATCCTTTTTATAATTGTTGATACTCTCCATCACTTCCGGTGTAGTTAACCAGCTCTCGGAAGTCTGTAATTCTGCAATGGCAACATAAACATTATCTGCAGAATTAATTAACTAATATATCTGGAACACATTGGAAACGTTAGAGTTGGGAGTGATTGTTCACTCGATGTGAATAATTACGATTTCCCTTTGATGTGACGGATATCCAAAGAAGCAGATTCAAAATGATATTGCCACAACTATACATCGATTCGATATCGGAACGGATGCTGTTAGGCGAAAATTCTAACAATAATATATCCATAAAACTCTAGAGAAGCATTGACTCTAGGTAGGAAGTTTTTACGCGCTGGTGCAAATTTGTCACCAAAGCGGTAACCCATTCAACTGAAATGACCCCGACAAATGCAAATTCCTTTCCTGTTAAAATGATTTGGTGATAATCTTTTTATATGAGGAAATTATGCATTAACCTCAAAGATGTATTTTTGAAATGAAAGCCAATGATTGATACAATAATCACCTAAAACAACAACTATATTTATGTTTGTAGACTAGGTTTGGACATCAATCAACGAGGCAGAATTTCTAAATGGGTGGATCTAAACAATGATTTCGCAGACATTGATTGAAAATCGATTGAAATTTTATTTTCACATTATTTTCAGTACCTACCCGATCAGAAAACGACAACGTGGAGGGTCGTGCAGAAGTTTTTGATTGGTGTGGTGTTTAAACTATTGCAGAATATAAAATATTTCAAATGAAAGGGTTTATTTTTCAATTTTCATTTTTGAAAAGAAACATGACGGAAAATTACAAGAGATTGCGTATCACTTTTTACCTACTAGCTCCCAAGTTTCATCATGATCGGTGCCTTTTCTTCTATTAATGGTGGAAATAACATATTCTCTTTCAATCTCCTTGATTGAATATGGAATCGGCCAGATATTCAACACTTTGATGTTAAATATAATCAACTGCAAGAACTCCACATTTCATTGAGTGGATCCCAGAAAACATTTATCAAAAAATATTCGGGAACAAAGAATGCGATCAACCTCTTAGCGCGCATGTTCTGGGGAACAGCCTGCTATAATTTTGTTGAAATGTCCGTAATATTCGAATTTTGGGCCGAAAATGGACTGAAACGACTAGGTTGAACTCACTGATGACGAATCCGGTGTCAAAAACGATTCTGTCCGGCCGGCCGTCCGTAGACACGAATACGGTCGTATGAAGTATCCTACCGACCTGAAACTTTCAGGGTAGATTGCATTTGAAAATGCGACGGCTAAGTTCGTCAATGGTAAAAATCGGCTTAACGGTTTCGGAGTCAAGGCATTTTGACGTTATTTTGGCGATAATTCGGGAACTACTGAAAAGTTTGGATCGAAACTATGCATCAGATTCGGTGAAAATTCAGCGCATACTTTGAGCTCCATATTTCACAGCAGTGTATCAAATTTTAATTCGATATTGCTATTAGTTTTGGAGATAACGGAAGAAAATCTTCTTGGTTTTCTTCTCGATATCGTTGTTTTTTCCTCATAACTCAAGAAATACTGATTCAGTCATGATGAAACTTCGGAGCTAGCTTGAAGATGGTGAAAGAAATCTTCTCGAGAAATTTCGTGATGATCGTTTAATCAGAACAATTCGAAAAAAAATATCAAATATTTTTTTCTCAAATATTGAATATTCTGTGATCTTTTTGTCATATTATCCTCATTGAATTCTTTATGAACCTTTAAACTGTCATTTTTCGATAAGATTCTGGATTCCGATTCGATCTAGTTTGTATTTTTGGAAATATTGGGAAAATAAAATTTTGAATTGGTAATCTGTGGAATCATTGGGAGAAGGTTTGGTGCTTAGTTACGAAGATCGAATTTATGAATGAGTAAAATCCGCAACTGATTCCGTAGATATACCCATTCAAAATTTTATTTTCTGAATATTTCCAAAAATACAGATTAGATCGAATTGAAATCCATTACTTTGCCGAAAAAACCTAGGAAAACACAGCCGTGAAGGCGCGCATGTTCAAATTCGTAGCTTAAGCGTTATCTCCAATGAACGTGCGCGTGAAAGTTGCTGCCTTCACGGCAGGGCTTTTCTAGGTTTTTTTGAATTTCACGTTTGCGATACAAACGAAATTTTAGTCAAAGTTGTATTTCGATACAACTACTCACGGAATTTGACATATTTTGTCTTGATATCTCTGGAACCACCGCAATTTAGGGAACTGTTATTGATCATTAATTTTGATTCTTTTGTAGCTGTACATTTTCGTTTATATTTTATAGAGGTTTTAATCTTGTTGAAATATTTTTCACTTCCTCATTGATTTTCATTCATCGTTTCAATATAAACCTTATGTTTCATCAATAACTTTCGAGTTTCGTTCTGAAAAATCCAAGGACTCCTTCCGACTCTGTTTCAAATTAAATTGAAGAAAGAAAAATCGTATTGAACCGGAATTTGGAGAACTATCGTTGATCATAGAGTTTGATTTTCTTTATAAATACATTTTCGT
This sequence comes from Myrrha octodecimguttata, assembly GCA_958510865.1. Taxonomy (NCBI): domain Eukaryota; kingdom Metazoa; phylum Arthropoda; class Insecta; order Coleoptera; family Coccinellidae; genus Myrrha; species Myrrha octodecimguttata. The sequence continues at coordinate 41,456,560 of OY294057.1, forward strand.
TTGTATATTGTACCTGATCTATACCCTTGTTGAAAAGTTTTGTTGTAACCAGAAATTTAGAATTCGCCGCTGAATATGCGGATCGAACGATCAAATTCTTTGAAATCTAGTGTTCCTCATCGTATTGTACCTAATTGTAAAATCATCTTGCAGATACTGCAACGTTCTACCTGTTTGTCTTGACTTTATCGTCGAAATGGTCATATTGCGGACTGTTTGGATATTCAGTTTTGATTTGTTCTCCAATAAATAATGAGTTCATCAGAAATATGTTCGCATAAATGGAAAAGTGCATTCCTTGGATAAATTTATATTTCAAGATACTGTAAATACTCTATGTGATTTCATTGCCAGAGGATGAATTTTTAAAAAGACCGTAAACTCTTCTGCGCCACTTGAGAAAACTTCAATCTATAGATAAATCATTGATGACAAAAACTTTCCTCATAAAACACTTGAACCAAGCAGACTCGGATCATATCAAAATCTTCGTATTTGCTCATAAACTGCGCAAGGTAATGTTTTTTGATATGCAGCTTAATTAAAAGTTAGCTGGTACTTTCTTGAATTCAATTTCCTGCAGAACGGGCAATTGCGCCTGGTGAATGTTTTCATTCGCGTCAAATATTGACTTTCCATTTCTGAATATCCTCCCGATATTCGTATGCACATCTCGATTCCTGAAAGTTCTGAACGATCCGCTTTGGCATTCTACCGCATAAACGTTAAGTATGTGTATTGAGGTCCCTCTCAGATATGGCCGGGAAGCAGGAAAATGTAGTTTGTGGTTGGAAATTTCCTTCATAGAAATATCCCGGTTTGAAGTGGACGACTTAAAACAAGGGTTCCTTTATGTGGACCCCACGAGGAAATTCAGAATTGCAGTTTATTCAACAGAATGGAATTGAGTCTTCGTTCAATTTTAAAGTTACGAATGCAATTTTTGTGTTGATCTATGTCCCACATAACCTATGCGATCACTGTTGGTTACCTTCTCAATCACCAGTCTGTCCCTCTTTAACCTCTTTCAATAATCAAATAAGATGTATTTTTTCGAACATCTAAATGGGGTTTTCTATTTCCAACGAGAATAATGATCATTAAAATTTTGAACCCAAGATTAAAGCTCAAAATTGTTGGCAGTCCTTGATGTTACATGTCAGACACAATTTTTTTTTTCTCGTTTACATTTTACTCTACCAAGTGGATGGAAAGCATTTTCTTATAGTTGATCTAAGAATCGTGCTGTGACGAGTGAATAACGGGACTATTCACCAATCAGAAGCGTTCACCTAATTTGAATTTGCGACTTGAGGTCGATACCGAATCATTCGAATTGTGAAACTGTGTGATTTTGTACCGGAATAGATGAAAAAAATTCCAGAAACGACTGACGTGAGCTCAGGAGCTTTTCCGCGCTAATTGGAATTCGTTGCCAAACGCAGATTCACTTTCTGATGGGAAATTTTGGCGATCTTCTTTCCATATGGCCATCACAAAATTCTGCTTGAACCTCAGTTTTCTATCAAGTAGGTACATTTCAATTCGACCGGAAATATTGGAAAAATGAAATTTTATCTACGAAATCATTGCGTGAATTTTACGAATTTTCAAGAATGTGACCTTCGTAATTGATCCCAAATCTACACTACAAATATAATTAAGTAGATAGAGAAGCATTGGGAATTTGGATTATTCATTGTCTGCTACTTCGATAACAAAGCCAACGTTTCGAGGACAAATTTCCTCTTTATCAAGGCTAGAATAAAAACAATCAAGTCAACAATGACACATGACGAATCAGAATAGGTCATTACCTAGTTAACTAAATTGTACAGACTACGTCAATGAAATTAGAAACATCAAAAAACAAGGGCTTCATCATACATGAAACTACTTGAGAAACGAGAATATCACAATCATACTGATTTACAGGTTACAATCTATGGTTGCACAGAATACATATAAACTCAGTCTTCATCATCACATTGACATATATTATATTAAAATATTTTCGGTTAAAAATGTTAAAATAATATCATATGTAATTGTCTTTCTTATGGACTAGCTAAGACTAATTAATGGATCATATTAAATACTCAGTCCTTGGACATCCTCTCTTTGGTTAATTGTTTCGTTTTTCTTTATAAATATCATCTCACTTATATTCCTAGCATATCCATTTCTTTCATAATCTAAAATTCTCACGCCATCGAAGTTGAATTTATGTCCCTCTACATGTGCATGCGCAGTTGAAGCTATTTTTGCGCGCATGTTTTAGGGGAAAAGCGTGCTATCGTTTTGTCCAAATGTCTGTAATTTTGGATGATTGAGCCAAAAATGGTCTCACTGATGACGAATCCGGTGTCAAAATCGATTCGATTCAGTCCGGCCGGCCGGCCGTCCGTCCGGCCGTAGTCACGGTAACTCTCGACAGAAGCCAGCTTTCAATACGATCTATAGATTCTGAGGAAAAAAATTTTTCAACAAAAAATAAAAAATTGTCAAATATTTATTTTCAGCATAGATCTTTCCTAACCAACTACATAGCTTCCTACTGATCGCTCCAGTACTTTTTGAGTTATTGAAGAAATAACCTCAAAATTAGAAATATCAACGGAATTTGACAATTTTTTCTCACTATATCTTCGAAAATAAACATCAGCTCAAACTGAAATTTGAAAGACTGTTGTTGAGTATTGAATGCGAAGTCTGCGTGAAATTTTATAATGATCTAATAAATCGTCAACCAAAAAAATTCAACTAAAATTTAATTGATTTTTCATTTTAAATTTTTTTCTTCATTTCTTAAAAGAAATATCCACAAGAAGTTCTGTATTGAGTTGTCAATCAGTGTTCTACAACTAATTACAAAACTTGAACCTGATCGCATTAGTCCATCTTGCAATATTGAGGGAATAACGTGAAAGTATCAAATATCGAAGACATTTGACATGTTTTTTTCCCTTATATCTAGAAGTGAATATCCGCGGTCGATATTCACTTCAACGTTTGTGGCAAACTTCGTTCCAATACGATCTATAGTCTCTGAGAAAAAAAATTTTCATCCAAAATGAAAAATTGTCGAATGTTATTTTCAGCATAGATCTTTTTCAACCAAATACACAGCTATCATCTGATCGCAGCAGTACTTTTTGAGATATGGAGGAAATTTTCGGATAAAATTTTTGAACGACTAGACTAACCCGTCTAAATACTTCAACCTTCATTCATGCCATATTAAATCCTTAACAGTACCAAACGATTCCAGAACCATGACAAGATTTAATTTTTTATAGTATCACCCAAGTTGACGTGGAAAGTAACCGATGTTGAATACGATTATTGTGAATTACGCTAACTGATTCAGTCACTTTGATATCAAACTATTTCAGGAAACAGAAAATCCTGTGTGAAAGAGAATAGTACAACCGAATTAATCGAAAATTAATGTAGGCAACACCAACCTAATTGAACTGTATAGGCAACCTACATTTTATATCTACGTAATTTTGATGAAAAATCTTCAAAAAATAATGCTTGAAGGTGAGGAGCCTACGAAATGTTGCCTAGCAAATGTCTTTTGAAACAAAACATATTTTCATACAATAAATAATCAACAAATGTGAATGAAATACATTTTATTGAGAAAATCTGAATGAATGTAATTTCCACCCAATACTCTCGAACTTGCAAGGAATCTTGAAGAAATTTTGTTCAGCCATGGATTTGTCGAACCATTAGTGTCCTTATTCGAAGTAGTAAGTACCCAGGTGTATTCTGATTCGGGTCGGTAATTTGATCAAACGTGAATCCTTCTGATCCATGCCGTATAATTGTAGAAAAAAACAACGACATCCTACTAGTCATATCGGATTGAAGAAAATACTCAAATAATGGAAAATTCTAATCAGATATTTCTCACGGCGCATATAAACTAACCATGTTATTCGAGTAGACAAAAAAGTCCGCAAATTCACAGCCGCATCTGTATCGAAGTTGAATGATTTGACAAATACCTGAAAAAAACTTCAACAATAATCAACCACTCGAATAATTCGAACATTATCAACAGCGTCTGTCATAATTCACCAATTTGTCATGATTTCCATAATTAACGATTTAATCTAACAAAATCAGCATCATGGTTTGGACATGATAATTATGACGTGATCTTGTTTAAAAAGTTAACGTTATCCAAAACTTTAGGGGAATCTCGTCAGATTAATTAGCCGACATTAATTAGCCCCGGATTAATCAATGTTGCGCCGCAGTTAGCCATGACATATTTTAATCCTATCCTTCTTTCCTATCAAGTTGCCAACCAATTCGGATTCGTGTTGGAAATGAATCGCTTTCATTGAGGAAAGCATACGTTAGATAACCTGATGGAATGTATTCAATAGCATTAATATTCTTGATATGAAATGGTCATGTATTCACATCGAATTTTTTTTCTTTGTCACGGTCTGATCAGGGTTGACAGATGCATAGGTTGTCAAATAGGTTAGGTTTTTGAATCAGCGGGTACCAGAAGTAAGTGGCCGTTGGTGGGTAAAATACGTTGGCAAACTTGTTAAGTGATTATGGTCTTTTTTTATTGTTTTTTATTGACTAAACTCTTGCTCATTCATCTTCTCCATATATATCAAAGGAAATTGAGATTTTTTAAATCACTGATATCAAAGAATAATGTCCGAGAAATGTTTTCAATTGAGGTTTGCCAATTCAACCGTCAAATGGTCAGATGGATCACACCCGAATTAGAAATATATCATTCCGGACTCTGAAGATGTGTTATAGCACAGACTAACCAGATAAACCACTCGCGTCATTTACTTAGGAAATCTATGTCAACGCAGATATGACCCTGAATCGAGCTCATTAGAAATTTAGCAGGCGTTTGGAGTGCTTTGGGGTGCCAATCAGATTGCAGGAATAAGATAAAGTCACTCTCGCAGCTTTTGGACTCGCTTGGAGAGGTTATAAACATCCTATTTATTTGATGAATAATTTCGTATCTGTTCCATTTTAGAATATAATCCAAACAGGTTTTACAACAAAATCAATCGTTTTGTCTTCTCTGAGATCCTATTTTATGATGACAGTCCTCATTATATGCTTTAAATGTACAACAACAAGAATTGGAATCGAACTTTGGTGGACTCATTCATAATATTTTTTTATTAATATAAAGGAATCGCAACTGAAGTAAAATAATTACAACTTACAATTATTCAATTAAAACGATGGGATTTCTAATGAAATTGTATATGATTGCACAGCCACAAGGATTGGAATCGAACAAAGTTGGTCTACTAATAGTTTGATTTTATATTGAAATGTATCTCATTTGATGTGAAAGTGTCACAACCTATACAATTTCCATTTAATACAATAGTATATTTCTGTTTGCTTGATAAATTGATTTCAAAAAACAAGTCTTCTCCAGAAAAATACCTCTTTTAATGAATTACTGTTGTATATATTCTTTATTGATATAATAGTGAAGCAATTATGGATTATGCTCAACTTGCTGAATCAAATCATGTAAAAACCAGTGTCTGAAACAGTTTGGCAGACTTCACGTAAACATGGTATACTTACTACAATATAGTTACTGAAAACTTAACGAATAACATGTTCATATGAGTAATAATTGATAGTGTTATGGAAAAGATGAGACAATGTAATTTTTAAAGGAAGTCTATTTCATTATATTATATTATTATATTCATTTCTCACACATTAATTCGATTGTATTCACACATATTAGAAAAAGGTTTGCAATGTAACAGAACACACCCAAACTCCCAGAAGATGTTGGGGGTTTTCCTAGAGACCTATAAGTGTCACAACAAAGATTCTCTGATTAAGGTAAACTGGTTTTCTATAACATTTTTCCAAAATTTTATTTCCTCCAACCGAGTTCTTCTATAGGAGTTAAAGATGTGAGAAAACTCTCGCTCTGGTATTGGAAATTTGCTTTTCAAATGGTTTTATCGAAGAATCTTAGTGTGATTTTAATCTTGTGATTCCTGAATCCCGACAAATCCGTTTTTATATTTCGATTCCAGATATTCCAAAGTCGAGTATTTAATTTGACAGCTGTTTTGAGGAAGAAGAAAGTGTGGTTGTGTCTGTTGTATTTCTCAAAGTCGGAAAGACGCGATTCCCGCAAACGATGAAATGATTTGTCTTGTTGGTCTGTGGTTATAGATTGTTTCGAATAATATTAAGTTGTTATAAGCATCAAGAATGTTACCATGATTTAAACTATGTGTATCTGAGGAAGATATCAGTTTTAATACTCAAATTGAACAAAACAAGTTGGTGAACATCATCAAGAACTCCATTTTGACCGATTGATTGAATTAAGCTGAAAGGAAATATTTCAACAGTTTTTTTGTAATACCGAATAGTGCTGTTCACCGTTTCAAATATTGCGCTCCCACGAATATCATCAGAACATGGAGGACAAAGTTGCTGCTAATTCGCAACTCCTTTATCTATTTACCCTGATTCAGATGCATAGATATTCTTCAATTGTAATTTCGATTCTACTTCATTTGTGGGGGCAACATTGATTCTCTTGACATTTGTTCCTTAGCTTTTCCATGTCCCATTACGTCTGTTTTTACCTGTTTGATGTTGTGGCTGCTGAAATTCTTAGCATGAGAATGTAGGGAACAATTTTTTGAAACCATATTGAAAGCTTATCATGTTAGAATTTCGATCGCTTTGCGGATTCTTACGAAGGCGTAGAAGGGCCACTCTTTGTCGACAAAAATTTTTCCACCTAATTCCGACTTTAATCTCGGAAATATACTAATTCCGACTTTGAACTCGGAATTATAGACTAGTTCCGACTTCAAACTCGGAATTATACATAATTCCGACTTTGAACTCGGAATTATACTAATTCCGAGTTTGAAGTCGGAATTATAGACTAATTCCGACTTTAAACTCGGAATTATAGACTAATTCCGACTTTGAACTCGGAATTATAGACTATAATTCCGAGTTTAAAGTCGGAATTAGTCTATAATTCCGACTTCAAACTCGGAATTAGTATAATTCCGAGTTCAAAGTCGGAATTATGTATAATTCCGACTTTGAAGTCGGAATTAGTCTATAATTCCGAGTTCAAAGTCGGAATTAGTATAATTCCGAGATTAAAGTCGGAATTAGGTGGAAAAATTTTTGTCGACAAAGAGTGGCCCTTCTACGCCTTCGTAGATTCTGGATTCAAATGTTAGAACCGATTTCAGAGGGAACAGTATATGTATATGCCTATAAATATAGCCTTCGGAGGATTTCTTTGAGCTGAAAAGATCTTCAGTTGGTCGATCAGGACATCGAAGGAGTATGCTGTAGTACCCGAAGGAGTTAATTGTGAATTTTTAATCGTAGAAAAATTGTAAAGGAAGAGCTGAGGTGATAATCAGCACAATCACCCGATATTCAATTCATTGTCCTTTTGTTTTGTTCATTTTCCATAGGGTGGATGGACAAACCCCAAATTATTGAGTGAGTTTTATATAATTATGCGTTTATCACGAGAAGTCTGAAGGCAGGTCTATGATGTCGACTGTAGGTTATTCAAAAAAAAATTGAGATAATTATTTCATTCAGAGTTTGAAAGCAATAATGTTCTGGTGGGACCAAAAGACGGGGATGGAAGACCCTAAGAAAAATATGCAAAACTGATAGGAGTAGCTGCAAGATTTGAAATGATCAAGGAAGTATCGAGGAAAGTTAATAGGTGAATGAAAATAGCGGGAACTATATACCTTATCGAATCTTATAACCAAGATGTCCATATTTTGTGGATGAGATGGGTCCTACAGATTAGATATTTAAGAGTACCTTATACATTTCGTTCGAAATTGGTCCGAGGAGTTGAAATTTGGAAGGAGACTCAAAGATCGAAATGGAAGTAGTAATGAGAATGATATGCTTGTTATCCTAACGATACATGATCAGTTTCGAAAGCCACAGGCCTAATTTGAAAATTAGCTGAAGTCACCATGCAACTTCTCTGAATCAATAAGTATTCGAGAAATATTTCACGATATCGAAATGATCTATCGTCTTTCAAACGAGTTTCTAAGGAATAAGCTCTCTAACCAGAAGGAGGAATACCTCATAATTATAATTTTATTGTCTTGATAGATATATATTACACTCAATTGAAGCCAATATACTCGTGTTTTTAGTGAATAAAAAAGTACGTTCCCTGAAGGGCGTTCATTTGAATGTGTTTGTATATTTAAAAGAGTGATTAATTTCACGAGATCCTGATTGCATTTTAGATTGACCCCATAATAACTGAATAATATAGTGTCATACGAATATATTCGATTCATTCCCAATTAATCATAGAGGTAGATGTCAAAGAACTCCATGAATATTCAGGAGAACTCGATTAGCTCAGTGGATTACATTGGATGCAATGAGTTAATGTATCGAAAAATAATTAACCATGACCATGACGGACAACTATACGGATAGCTAAAAAGTCCAACTACATAATCTGATATTCGATAGAAAATATGACAGCATGAAATGAAAGTGGTGATATTGTGACCATTAAATGTGTGTGCTATTCTCTCCACTTCAATACTGAAAAAACGATTATGTATATTTTCAATTTGATTCCGTTGAATGCTGAAATCAATGTTGAAAAATTTAAAAGCTCCCAAACCTGGATATCAATTAATAATAGGTACTCGAAAATACATATTCCAGCATATCAATATTTGACCCTTGCAAGAATTGCTTTTGAATTCATTAGGATGACGTTTTTACAGGATGTTCTTTGTTTAAATTCAATAATACAGGATATAACAAGAAGTACATTTCTTCGACGAAGATCTTGAAATGATAAATATGTAAATCTATGTTCACGAATTCTCGCATTGTTTTGCAGTCATTTCTTCAATTTTTTCAGTCAATTTTTTTTCTAGTGGATTACACTGAATAGATTTAAAAGTTACAGTGCAGTTACCTACTGATTCGTATCGTCAGTCTCGTCTAGAGCTTGGGTGAAGCTGTCAGCTCAACTTTTCGGCTGAAACAACCAAAGCTTATTTTTACAAGATTCGACCTGGAAATGGTCTCACGATACAGATATTTGGCTTACAGAGAAGGTTAACCTGAAGACATTTTTGAAAATACTATCGAATACATTCAAAACAAGGTGTCACCCAAATTTCCTTCTAATTTGATGGTTTAAAAGGGTTTTTTCAACATCGCGCTCATATGGTTGATATTAGTTGATCGGAATCAACCGTATGAAACGTCTGCCTACTAACTTGAGTGCACCTCTTTTTGCATTTCTTCTGTTAACGCATGAAGGCCGAGTTATTGAGGGTGAATTATTCCATTTACTTCTATAAAGTCTCGCGGTAGAGCAAGTTTTTTTTGCTAAAACTGAGGCAGGTTGGCACTCCTGAAAATTAGATTTCGAAATAATTATTCAAGACGTTGACAATGCCAATTTGTTCCCTTTTCCAACAACATAAATTCAGCATAATCTTCCAAAATTCAAGATTGCCTTCGTGAAATAGATCAAACAACTCATCGCTTCGATCGAAGACAACAGGAAAATCTGTATTACTTAAAGATTGTATGGATAGTCACTAAGTAGACGCGTTCAAATTAAACATCATTCTGCTAGGGACATCCCATACATCAGAAGTTGTACCTATACTCTTTCATATGTGTGTTACCACTTTCACATCACTGTAGTTGGATAGAAAAATATTCAAATCCCTTAAAAGAACATACGTGTTACATATTTCGACATGTATGAATATAATTGTTTTCTTCAAATTGATTTCAAAGCTATTTTCATGAATGATCAGGCAGGATTCACGAAAAATTATAATGATATGTTTGAAATTTTTTCATGATAACATTTCACGCTGAAATAATAGTTTAATTCAAGAGCATACATACGTATTCGGAAGACAATAGCAATGGGAAAACTTCATTTTGTGTTAGGATGTTGAACTCACACCTTCAACTAGGTATTTTGATTTCCATTAGTTTCGAAAAATTCTTCATCATTTTTTGAGATGATACTTGAGATAAATGATGAATGAAAATCAACAAGGTATATTGCAACTACATATATTCAAGAAGATAACTAATACTCCTTTCAGGAATCAAAGATCTGCTCGTTAGCATATAATGTATTTATTTTCCTAACTTTGTTATACAGAGTATTTCTTCTCTGCGGACTTCTGTACAAGAAAAGGGTTAAGCTGCATCTTTCATCTAGATCATATGCGGGTGTTATTTTTAGTAACAACAGAGTAACTATTTTCTCTAACTTTCGCAGGGGTCTAGGGACTTTGAAATTATTGAATTCACATATCTTATCGAATTCGACATTTCTTCAAAATACATTCACATTGTGAGAAAAACGTTATCAAGATGACCTCTAGGTATATATCTGACAGGAAAATGACTATAAGCTAACAATTTTGAAATACACGTTAAGAAGTCTGTAGATATTGCGACCTCAAGAGTTGTTCATTTTTCATGCTTGCAGCCTAACCTGTCTTATGGTATTGTGTGCTAGGATAACAGTTCTTTTTCGGCCAGCCTGTTCGTGAAGCAAAAAATGGTAATAATATCTATACTTGGCTTGAAATATAGGCAGACATGTAGGTGTGTTTTCCGTGCTCACAATAGACATACTCTAACGGGACTTTATGTTTAGAATTGAATTAAATTTTAGCTACAGCATAAAGAATTGTTTGAGAAGTTCAAGAATAATAAACCTAAAACCAGGCAAATTTTTTATATCTGTATCCGGTACACTCATCCACAATAATGCTATTTACATGTGTATAAAATTGTATGATGCTCTGCCGAAGCAATTTCGTAATGTAAGTGGAGAAATTTTGTATATCAGGAACTTGAATAAATTCATAATGAGATGTGAACCGTATAATGTTCAGGAGTTTTAAGATTTCTGTGAGAGGGAAAGGAGTATATTACTTTGTTAGATATATTTGTTTGACATTCATTCTTGTACATACTTTATATTCTATGAATTGAATAAACATGATCATTATCATTATCATGGCAAAAAGTATTATTCTTTCATGGCTAACCGATAGTCAACCGAGAAACTTCATATAAAGAGCGTAAAAATGATTGATGTTAACTTTTTCAAATTGACACGGCACTGATTATCTGAAAAACAAATATCTGATCGTGATTCGTTGTCCTTGATATGGTGAAGAAGTCGTCCGATAGGAACCAATATGAATCAGTTCTCAAAATCCTGAATTGTTGCCTGTGAAATGAGTCCAGAAAATAAAAACTCCCTTCCTTGCCAAATCCAATTTACCAGATTCAATAGCAACCAACGCCTTTAGTACCTAGGACGAGTAAAATATTCCATCGTGAAGAAAAAATTCGATTCCGTTTCTCGCGTCAGAAGGCAAAGCTGACGAAGATCTGCCCGTTCAAATTAATTAAAACAAAATTTCAATGTCAGAAAGTCGCCCAATGAGCAGTACATTTAATTAAAAACCGCTGTTTGATTTCGAAGAACGTGCGGACTGAGGGGATACGGGGGATTTAACTCGGAGAAAATGATGAAAATAAAATCTTGTCCGGATTAATTCATCAGAGTACTGTTTAATTGATTTCATTCTTGGGTAATATTCAAGGAAAATATTCATGGTGAATTTTAGCGCAAGTACAGTTACGATTGTGAGTTTTGAACATTCGGAGCGTTAAGAAACTGCAATCGCTCAGTGAGTAGAGCGTCTGACTCGTCATCGAAAGGTCTACGGTTCAATTCCGGACTCGTAGAAGAACTTGTTAGTCAGACGTTACTGACCACAATAAACCTCACACACCCGATATCCTAACTCGCATTTGCTATAAGCATCTGAGGATTACCTAGAAACCGAGTATAATCGGCCAATATATTCTGTGATATTGGAAGTATTACAACCAGAAAGATTAACTTCGTGAATTTTATATTTCGCCAATATGGTAGTCTAACTTAAAGTTTTCAATGGTTGCTGTAGCTGTAGCTTGTACATATCTAGGATCCACGAAATATATAGTCGATGTTTTCTGTGACAACTCGTTCAAAGAAACACAAACTTCGTGAATTAACTGTGCCAGAGTATGTAGAGACTCTTCTCACCCCCTCATATCCCAAACATGTTCATTCATGTTTCCGGAGAAATAGATGGCCGCGGTAAATCGAAAACGTCAGCTTCCTGAAAAAAGTCCATAGTTCCACGAGATATATCGGGACGTGCGTTGACCTTCTGAAAAACGACTTCAGGACGACAATTCATATGAACATAACAGAATTGATGATCGGCTCTCATATGCAACTTCAAACACTAAAGCTGCGTACAGACACGGGAGCAGAGCTGCTCATGAGCAGCTCACGGAAAAATAGACACAGTTAGGTAGCCTTGAACAAAATGTGAGGCCACGTCGAACCGCAATGGCTCGCGAGCCCCTTTCCAGTAGTCAGTACAGCAGCGTATTAATACAGACGTTAATCATTTTACAAGTATTCATATGTCAACTTGTACTGATAAGACAAGTGAGAATAATGATAAATAAAAAAGTTATTCAATGGACATGGAACTTTCCGTAATGGGAGGTCGGTGAGAAATTTGCTGACATAGCCATATGGCGGAGAGTTTGAGAAATTCTCGAATTCTGCTCATCTCGAGATTTCTGGGAGCACGCCACGCAATATTTTCATAGTGATCCCACCAAAAATATCCGAAGGTACAGATATAAAAAAAGTAAATTATATTTCTGGAAATTTTCCTGTTGATAATTTTGTAATCGTCTCTGTGAAAATTGCAGTCAGTTCTACCTGTAGACTCATATCATTATTCTGCACTAATAGCCTCGAGGAATAATCTCAAGGAAAGGAATAAGAGATCTACTTGACCTGAGATCCGCGAAATGGCTAGGTTTGTGGACAAAATACACCAGACGCAATCGTATTATGATCTCTTAGATTGTCGGTTCTTACGTCTGGTGGTCAAATGACTTTGAGTATTGCTTAGCTTGGTCGGAATTAAATACTCATTTGCTTTTCGGAAATAAATGGAGATGAATTATCGGCTCTTGAACAAAATCTATCCATATAACTATGAAGGCACTATGGAAACGAATTATTGATTTGGAATTCCTGTTCGTGTTCGAATGAGAAATGTGCTTATGAATTTTTGGGGAAAAACGTCGGAGTTTATTTATGCGGCATTCTGTTTTCTTCCGAGAATTTTGAAAATTTTACAAATTTTAGAACGTAATTTCCACTCGCATTAAATCGTACAACTTTGCCGTTGTCTAACCGAAACTGGTAGTGAATTTTGTTTCAGAAATATAATAATGTGTAAAAGGAAGCTTTCTTCATGGTGAAAGAAGTCTATCATAATAGCATATGTTGCTCAATTGAGTTCGTATAGCGATAAACTAGTGTATTAGTTGATAACCCGTTTTTAGTATAGAACCCTTGTATGAAGGAGATCATTGTTTCAACCTGACATGCATTTTGTCCTTCACCTAAAAACACGGTGATTTTGTTTCACAATATTTTTCATCATAACCCTCCGGCAAATCTTGCATCATAAAATCCAGTAACGAAATACCAGTCAATGTGAATAATGATTTAACTAATTTGTATTTTGTATCTCTGCTGATTATTTTATGGGTCTCTAGGAAACCTGCCAGAAGATATATATTTCGTGAATCAAACACATATTATACCTGAATAATTGGTGGATAACAAAATGAAATTATCTGCAATTTCAAATTTATGAGAATTTTCGATTGTTGCGAAATGCAGGTTGAAGCTCGCAATGCATATATTCTATTCTGGTAATGTCTCTGGTGACTTTAGGAACTCGCAATACAAGTTCTCTACTCTGGGATTACTTGGGGAAATTGCATTGCGAATTTCCTATTCTTTAAACGTTTGTTATGACTTTGGGGACTCGCATTGCGAACTTTTGATTTTGGTTACATCTGCAATTAATTCGGGAACCCGCGTTTTGAATTTCCCATTATGGTTATGTTTAGACTCACAATGTGAATATCTAATTCGGGTATCGGCTGCGATAACTTTAGGAGCTCGCATTTTGAATTCCCAAATCATATAAGGTTTGTTCGTTCAACCTGCATCAACTACACTTACTCCACTGATACTGTTCTGTGTATTTTTTTTCTGAACTTGCACTCTGTTCGTTGCAGAAATGTTGGGAGTGTAGAAGCAGATTACGTGTGCAGTACATAGAGTTAGGTTATCATCTTCTGTGATGGTTATGCTTAAATATAATTAATATTCATAGACATCTGTTGTTGTATCTGGTTCCTGGTTCGACGTGTTTTGTTCGTTATATGTGGTTGTTTTTATAAGAGTTTAATTTTCATCATACCGTGATTCAAAGTGTAATTTTTTTCCGTAGCAACTTCAGAAAAACTCTACGACAAATCAACATCACCTCTAGATGGCAGCGGGAACAAAAGAAGCATATAATTCGTTCATCTTGTATTTGCTTACAATCATCTATCATATAGTATTTGTATTCTGAGAGAATTATAGAACAAATTGACCTACACAAACTCGACTCATTCTTTTATCTGTGACTCCACTCAACTACAATCAGCGGCACTAAGGATTTGAAGTCAGTGGATTTAGTGTAGTTAGTGTAGTTCATGCAGGTATAACGAACAAACCTCAAGTGTTTGCGACCACATTGGAAAATCACATCAGGAGTTCGTATGAAAGCCGAATGAGTACCTCTCAGATATTTGGCCGGAAGTTTGTGTTACTCGGGATATCTCCTTGATGATCTTAAATGACAAGCGAAAGCTGTTAGGGGTTATATGGAGAAGTGAATATTGTGGATACCTCGGTAATGGTTTCAGCTGAATAAGCTCACCCTGAATAAAGAAAAAACCAGATACTTAACCTTTACATCAAATAAAATGAGCCGACCAAAGCTGGGAGATCTACAAATAAATGATAACCTCCATATTCCTGAAACACATTCTACAAAATATCTTGGTATCGTTATAGACGAACATCTAAAATGGGACGAGCATGTGTTTAACTTGACTAGGAAGCTGAGAGGTATTTTGTACAGATTTAGATACTTAAAAAAAATCATAAGTTCTGAAAAATACTTACGGGTACTCTATTGTGCATTGGTTCAATCTCAACTCTCCTATGGTATAATTGGATGGGGAGGTATCTTAGACACTCATAAGAAAAGTTTAGATGTATTGCAAAAAGGCATTTTAAAAATCATGTATGGAAAAAGAAATACATTTTCTACACATAGTATATACGAACTCTCAAAGGTACTAGATATACCTACGTCAAATATATGCACAAAAAATATTAATAAATATCAAACAAGAAAAAATACCAATCATGTTGAGAGAGCACAACTATTCCACTAGAGCAAAACACGACAACTTCAGTAGAAATAGAGCAGAGAAAAGAATAGGTCAGAGATGCTGTACATATATTGCGCCAAGATTGTACCCGATAGTGCCAGTGAGAATAAGAGAAATTAAAAACATGAATAAATTCAAGAAAGAATTAAAAAAATGGTTACTAGAAGTGGATAGAAGCTCAATAGATAATATAATAAATTCTACTTGACATTATCAATCAACATTAGAGTTGAAAAAAAGACCTACCATTACCAAATTTGACATGTGGATCCCGGCTAAGAGAAGTTCAATAACGAAGAGGATCAATTACCGACTTTGACCTGTGAATCCCAGATAAGAAATATTCAATAACAAAGATGACAACCACAAAAATACGAGAAACCAAATTACTACCTGATGTTGACGTACACAGATGAAGACGAAAATTTCCGAATGTGACAGAATAGAACAAATTGTTTAGTTATTTAGGATTGATTATAGTGTATATATTTTTGCTTTATTGCCTTGCCGTTTAGAATATGATTTTTATTTGTTTAAACAGCTGTATACAGTTATTACCTCAGAGTAAATAACTCACAGTTTTTTTAGAGTTGTTAGATAGTTGTAGAAAACTAATCAATAAACTCTTATATTATTATTATTATTATTATTAATAAGCTAACAAGTTCGTATCACAGCGAAATATTTGTTGATTTTACTATGATTGAACATTCGTCAGTATGTCAGTATGCTCAACGAGTATCAATTAAAATGTTTTTTTAAAATTATTAAAAAACCATTTCATTCACAATAATCAACCCTGTTATTTCCCCAACTACTTTACGTTTCACAAATGCATTGCGCCGACTTAGGTAACTGATGGTTCGTTTTTATCCACATCAAACAATTTCATTTCCTCGAAATTACGAAACGTTGGCGAAAATGTGATTAACGAAGTTGTTTAGGATGCTGTCCGTGACATCGCTATCGCTCTCCTGAGAAAATGGCGTGGAAAATGGCCTCAACCACTCCATCATATTCCGGCTCATATTCTCCATATGAGGAATCGGTTTCATTTTTCCCTGTGTTGGGACGTCATCCTTGGTCTTTATTCTTTTCCATTGGAGAAACCGTGAGACCACTCAATTATTTCGATACATTACAGGTATTCAAGAAACGTTCAGGTTCTTTCCAAAGATTCAGTAATTTCTCTTTGTCTTCACTATCGAGGAGAGTTTGATATATGGCCTTACTCCGTTACCATTCTCAAGACCTATTTTTTCAAGATATTTTGTAATTTTAATCTATATTGAATGAAATTGAGGTTTACTCGTATAGTTCCGAGAATATTTCAGTAAAAATAAAAAATCGTGAACTTTGAATGTATAACGAATATGAAATTTGCACATTCATATAACAGATCGAAAATGAGAGTAACTTCTAGATTTTTCGTTTTTACTGTTATATACTTTTGCATGTTCAAATTCTTCATATCCGTTGGGTGGAATATCGTCAAGAAAAATATGATCGGGCGTATGGTGAACGTATTTTGTTTTGGTCCCTTGCGCGGGCCGAGCCTTCCGCACTAATTCTATTTATAATTAATCTTGGTTCATAAAAGTTTGCCTGTTTATTTGCTGATCAAGCAGTACCTGTACAAAGAAATAATTTTACAATTTTCTAGCCTTTCATCAATGATACATGGGATATTTTCTTCAGATTCCGTAGGAGCATTCGATTTCTGATCTGTTCTCAAAAAAATTTAATCCGAAAATAACTGAATTGGTTTGACTATCCTGTTACTGTATGATCGAAAAAGGCGACTGTGACCTCGAATACTTTGAGCTTTATATTTCGCAGCAGTGTACCAAATTTCAGTTCGCTACGATAATAATTTCTGGAGATATTGTGAGAAAATATGTCAAGTTTCGTATATTTTTTCTCCTCTTCAATGTTTGTTTAGAAATAACTCGAAGAATACGGATTCAATCATGATGAAACTTGACAGCTAGATTGAAGATGCTGATGAACAACTTTGTGCGAAATTTCGTGATAGTCGTGTCATCAGCCCAATTCGAAAAAAATTGAAGTCTTTTTTTCAAATATTCAATGTTTTGTGATCTTTTGATTATTTCATTCTCATGAATTTCTCTATTCGTCATTTTTTGATGAAGTACTGGACTTCAATTCGATCCTATCTGTATTTTAGAAATATTGATGAAAAAAAATTCTGAATGGGTGTACCTCTCTGCGGAATAATTGAGTGGTTTCCTCCCATTCATGAATTGGGCCTTCGTGATGGAGGTCCACACCCACCTACAAATTTAGAGTTTTTGAGTTGTTTCTTTCGGAAGGTACTGAGTTAAAGGTTGGCCGTTAGGCAATAACTTGAAATTGACCAATTGAAATTCAGTACTTCATCTGAAAGACCTACAGAAGCACTGACGTGAAGTAAACAGCTTTTGCGCGCATGTTCAGAGGATATCACTAAACGTGGACACGCGCGCAAGAGCTGCTGACCCCACGTCAGTGCTTTTCTGGGTTTTTCATCTTATTTTTGTATTCATATTTTTATATTCATGAAGATCAGGGCTTTCTTCTGTAGCTATATATTCATCATGAATATAGGGAAGATAACAGGATTTCTCTATCTCGTCTATCATTTTGTGTTATGAAATATGATCTTATATCAAACTTTGAACCTTTTCTTCGTCTCCTCTCCTCCACGAATATATGGAATCTCTATAATATTTTTGAAATGTTTTTGTTGCTATTTCTGATGAATGTTTCATTCAGTAGAATGATTTCATTCGAATTTACTTTCATTAATTTCATAATTCAAGAGTATTTCAAGTTCCACCAAAATATGACAAAAAAATTAGAGCTTGCATAGATCAATTCTTCCATTGGTATTTATATATATTTTTCTATCAATATAAATAAAAAAGGATCTGTGGTCTATCGATATTTCAAACGAGCATAACGTTCATACGACTGCGCCAAATCGGATATTTTTTTTTTGTTATATTCCTTATTACCAGGAAATAGTTTGAACAACGTAGTTTTCCGAGAGAAATTTACAAAAAAGGTAACAAAGCTTTTCTTTTTCCTCCGACCATAGAACAATGATACGTGAAGCCTTCCACCGAGCGAGCATTCATAGAGTACTTTGACATTAAATTACTGCAATCTGCATAAACATGAACAAACTATCATATCAACTATCTCTGTGATTCACTGCTAACAGCTAAACGTATTTCTTCAAAGGGCTTGAAGTTTGATCATTGTGTTTGATATGAATTGTTGTGTTTTGTGTTTGTGTTACTTAATGTCATCGATAAAATGCCAAAGATTTGTTGGCTTGGCGACAGTTTGAAAGATATTCTATCTCAAGCAACATATCTGTCCGAGCTCTGGATGAATTCATACTATCGATCTAAGGCGATACAACAATATACAGGGTCTTTCACGAGGAACCTCACCCATATTTATACGGGAAACTACTGAACGTATTTTCATGAAATTCAGCACTTATAAGTATTTCACGATGCTAATGAAATCTAAAATATTTTCAAGGCATGAGCACCTCCGGTTTTTCCGGAAATGACGTCAACTTCCGTTTTTCAAATTAGAACACCATTTTTTTATTGCAGAAATAGATTCCTTAGAAAATTTCAATTTATTTTGATGTAACATTTTTCAGTTTTGGTTGGAAAATTTTCTCTGAGCGGGACAATTCGAAAAAAAAATCTAAAATAGAGCTCCGCTGAAACAAGAATAACTTCGAGGTTTTTGGATGGAAAATTTTCATTTTTGGGATTTTTCAAGATGTAAGATTGATGTATCCACTTTAAAAATCGAAATCGCGATTCATGATACAGGGGGTGAAAAAATCGCTTTCAAAGTTAGGGATGACAAAATCGTGAAAAATCAATTTTTTCACATTAGAACCCCATTTTTTTATGGCAGGTGTTGGATCTACGTTAAAAAATAATGTGAGTGTATGCATCACAACCTTGCCCTAAAGTGGATATTTTCTGAGTTATTCACAAAAAACTGTTTTTCGTCTTGAATTTTCAGCTATTTCTTTTCCCTGCACGCCAAAAAGATGAAATTTTCAGGAACTGTTATTTGAACCATGCTGTAGATTTTTCACCCCTTCTTGAAACCGACTTCAAGTTACTATTAGGAGAACCATGGCAAACTCTCGCAGTTATGACTAGAGAAGATGCTCAAAGTTTTGACCGTTAATTTCTAGACATTCATTTATACGTCTCAGGAATGCTTCGTGCGTTGCTCTTCTTATTTCATCGGGAGGAAGAGATCTGCAAAAGTGTTTAAAAACCAAATTGAGTTTCAAAACTATGAATCTAAAAATCTAAACAAACCTGAACGCATTTCTGACTCGTTCTATGCAGTCCTCTTTATCAGTCAGGGGAGTTGAGTAGACAATATTTTTTATCCTACCCCAAACATAATAGTCTAAAGGAGTTAAATCGGGAGAACGTGGTGGCCAAAGATGTGGACCATTGTTCGCCAACCATCGATCTTCAAATAGCCTGTAGAGGATATTTGACACATTGAGTGAATTGTGTGGAGGCGCGCCATCTTGTTGATACCATAAGTCATTATGGTTCTGTACTAGCGGCTCAATTATTTGAGTCAATATGTCAGAATATCTATCTCCTAAGGGAGAACATTCTTTAAATAATGCAAACATGTGTAGTGTTCTATCTTACCAGTTAAAGTCCCATCATAAATGTGAACATCGAGAATTGCATTATTTTTGATGGCGCAAAAAACATTGAAACTCCAGGTCTCTTGAAAGTTCCATTGTCTGAAGTGGTGGTTGTTCTCTTCATCCCAATAATGACTGTTATGCCTATTGAAAGAACCATTCTTTGTGAATCTAGATTCATCTGTCCAAATTATACAGTCCAAAAAGTTTTCATTCTCTTGAAATCGAATCATCATAGCTTCGCAAAACTCTGTTCTCCTGACGAAATCAGTTTCCTTCAAATGCTGTACCCTATTGAATTTATATGGGTGCATTTTATGTTTTTTTAATATTCTCCAAACACTCGATTGAGAAATCGAAAATCCCAGATCAATCTCGGCATCTTTGAGAGAATTTTGAGGATTCACACGAAAATATGCAAGAACTGTAATTTCGTTGTTCTCATCTTCTACTACACTTTTTTTTCTGTGTGTAGTTTTCTTAACGAAAGATCCGACATTTCTCAAGTTTGTCATGGTTGTGTTAATGGTATCTCTCGTTGGTCTGGGTCGGTCAGGAAACCTCTCAATGAACAGTCGAATCGTTCTATCTACAACTTTATTACATTCTCCATGAAGTAGAATGAGATTTAAATAATCTTCATTGGTAAAATTAGGCATAGTGATCGATTTTATAACTTAATACGAATTATCACCAAATTAATAGTAAACACAAAATGCTACTGAATAAAGAGGAATTTGGCAGATGTAATTAATGATATCTATCATTAAAAAAAATAATGTAAAACATGGTAAGTTTTTGCATATGGTTCATAAGGAATTATTTATTTATCACTTGAGAGAAACCCGATGGCCGATTAGTTGAAATAAAGAGGTTTCCGATACAAATTCGAATCCAAATTCGCCATCTATTTAGGAACAACCTGTTACTTTTTTCTCTTGCATATTAGGGTAGTAAAATCTAAAACATGGTTTAAGTAACCTGAAAATGTCATCTTCTTGGCGTGAAGGGAAAAGAAATAGCTGAAAATTCAAGACGAAAAACAGTTTTTTGTGAATAACTCAGAAAATATCCACTTTAGGGCAAGGGTGTGATGCATACACTCACATTATTTTTCAACGTAGATTCAATATCTGCCATAAAAAAATGGGGTTCTAATTTGAAAAAATTGATTTTTCACGATTTTGTCATCCCTAACTTTGAAAGCGATTTTTTCACCCCCTGTATCATGAATCGCGATTTCGATTTTTAAAGTGGATACATCAATCTTACATCTTGAAAAATCCCAAAAATGAAAATTTTCCATCCAAAAACCTCGAAGTTATTCTTGTTTCAGCGGAGCTCTATTTTCGATTTTTTTTTCGAATTGTCCCGCTCAGAGAGAATTTTCCAACCAAAACTGAAAAATAATACATCAAAATAAATTGAAATTTTTTAAGGAATCTATTTCTGCAATAAAAAAATGGTGTTCTAATTTGAAAAACGGAAGTTGACGTCATTTCCGGAAAAACCGGAGGTGCTCATGCCTTGAAAATATTTTAGATTTTATCAGCATCGTGAAATACTTATGAGTGCTGAATTTCATGAAAATACGTTCAGTAGTTTCCCGTATAAATATGGGTGAGGTTCCTCGTGAAAGACCCTGTATAGAATCCAATGGAATCCTCAACTTCGAACGTTTGACATTTAGATATGGACCTCACAGTCCATAGTGGAACTATGAGCACCATTTGTCAATATTGCAATACTCTGAGATATCGGAACGAACCCCCAGGATTTTGTTTTTATAACAGAAAAATCAAATTGCCATAACTGACAACGCTACTTGAACCTCTGAATTCGTTAATTTCAGGACAAAAACTTCTATCGAAACATTTTCTGCAGAATATTCAGCATTACAATAGTATGTTCCAAATGACATCATTTGGTTCAAACCTAATTGAGGAACGAGGTTTCAATCCAACTTTCAACTATTTTTTTCTATATCAAACAGAAATACTACACGTTGATTATATCATTTCCTACAAATATGAGAATTCTATTGAGACTCATTAACGGAGCTATTCTATTTTTTTTCAGCAAATTCAAGGACAAATTTGCCATCTTGCAGGCGTGGTGTTACCATCAGTTGATGGTGAATACAAATTTCTCCAGATTCATTTCTTTGGAAATTCTGAAGATGAACTGAATCAACGTCGTGCAATTATCGTACAATAACTGCAATTTTTGCATGAACAATCAATTGGTAAATTGTCCAAAACAGCCTTCAAAAATATGCCATCTGACGAACATAAATAAGTGATCAGAGCAGAAGAAAGGGCAGCAGAACAACATAAGTGTCGGTTCGATGCACCATCTTTGAGTTAAGTTGCTTGCCATTGTGGTAGTTGGAGAAAATATGAACATTATGAATATTATGCCGGGAAGAAGATGAATATCATTTTGAATCAAGAGTATTGATGAAATCATATTATGAAAAAATATAGTATGAATTAATTTCAAATGGATATCAGAGAATAATGTTCTTAGATTTGTGTACCATTAAATCTTCTCTAGTATGCTTTCGTAGTATTATCAACCGCTTTTTCAGAATAATGTTGTTTCAAAAATTTCATGTTTTAATTCCTGATTAATGTTGATAATTCTCTTGCAGGTCGAAAAACAAACAAGAAGCTCAAACTGTCATTGAATTCGCAGACTGTAGAGGAGCCTACATGTGATATAAGCAAAACATCACCAATAGCGAACGTGCTTCAAAATTCTAAAATAATAATTTGGGATAATCCCAACTAAAAAATAAATTTGAGAGTGGTTCTGCAAAATTACTTATCGGGGGAATTGTTTTGAAAAACAAAATTTGACATTGACAATTGAAAATTGCTGTTGACACTTCTAATGGTCATATTTATTTTCCATCAAACTTTTGCCAGTTTACATCCCCAAAGGACGAATTAATAACGAAAAGCTTCCCAGATATGCAAATGAATTCTAGAAACCATGTTTAGCTGGGTGAGTGGACAAATAAGGATGTTGCTGAATTGAATTCAAAAATTCAAAATATAATTATAGAAGCAATACATTCTTTCAGGTCGATCGATTCTACTATCGGTACAAATGAAGTTGTCAATTATCTTACTCAATTCTTAAATTTTTTGGACTTGCCAGGATTACCCCACAAAATTTGCAGCTAATGTTTGGCTCAGTAATTTTCAGGCTACGCAACCTCAATCAGCCAACATTGTGTGAAGGAAATATACTTTATATCAAAAGAATTTTCATGAATTTGATAGAAGCTTTGAGTATTAAACACATCATTATTAATACTCAATGATAGAAGTTACTATCATCAGAAAAAAGTACGCAGGCGAGGATGTTCTTATTCCAAGGCTTCCATTTAGGCCATCTGACTTTCCTTTTTGATTTAAGCGTGACGAGTTTTCAGAGCGACTTGCATTTGCAATGACAATCAATAAATCACAAGGTCAACCATTAGAAATTTGTGGAATAAACCTTGAATTGCCATGTTTTTTGCATGGACAGTTTCACGTCGCGTGCTTGAGAGTTGGTAAACCATCTGCTCTATATGTTCAGTCTCCAGAAAAGAAAACCAAAAATGTGGTACATTATACGGCTAATCAATAAAGTTAAATTTGAATATTCTGGTGTTTTTCCATTTCATAATATATTTCGTCCCAATTTTTCTCATTAGTTAAACCATCCGTGTAAAATACGAGAAAATTGAACAGGAAATTGACAAGAACAATACGTGACATTCGGTATCACTGCGAAAGTTCAAAATCAATTCGGTTAGATCCCAAGATTTTCAGACATGTAGCAATGAAATATTCACGTGTTCCTAGAAGTCTCGATGTACTCACCATAAAGAAAATGTAACATCCCCGGGATTATCGTTATCATTCATAACTTTATTATGATACCAGCTCGAGAATCCGGATTGGAAAAATGCAAATTAGGGTCTTATTGTTTCATCCCACTGAAAAATATTCTTCTTCAAATCCTATCTCCGCACAAAGGCGGACGGCCGTAATCGAATCCGACTCGCTTATTTTCCGCGGAAAAGTTTATTTCTACCGGAATTGAATTAAATGAAAAACAAGAGAAAATTGGTACGGGCAAGGATAACACCCTTGAAATGGGCCTTATCTTCTTGAACACCCTCTGTTTGTTCTGCAGACGCTCAGCTTAATTCTAGGCAAATACCTGGCTCCGGAATAATTCAATTTTGTGACTCTGAATGTTGCAACGGGGCTTAGTCGCCTTGGATTCAAAGGTCTGGAAACTGAATAAACTATTACGATACCATTATGGCGGAATAAGATCAACAGTTTTGCTATTTTCAGTTTTTTCTTTGGAAATAACTTATATTTGCGATGGTTTAGTGTGAATTTGAGAATGAAGTTGAGCGCTTCTTCTATCCTCTGGTGGCTATCAACGTAACCCGAGATAGCCTGATCATCATTGAAAAGTTCGGAGAAATTTCATGAAAAAGAGAAAGTTTATGAATTTTTCCTTGTTGTTTGTGTGATTTAACAAGTGTTTTGGCTAGAAAAAAGCAAACTTAAATGTCCCTTTCGATAGATTTCCACAGCGCGGTGAAAAATTTGGATTTTGCGTCAAAAAAACTCTCTTCAAGAAGTCGGGCCTGAAAGTGTTGAAGAATCGACAAGAACCTCAGCCACTTGTAACTCAAAATTAGTTGACTAACAAACAAACATAAAAGATTTATGAGAGTCAGTTACCTGCGTTTTACCGATGACGATCATTTTGATAGAGGTAAGCACGAATTGACCATGAAAGATTATATGACATTCATAAAGACGATTATTTTCCAGTCCCTCATTCCAAGCAGAGAAAGGTATTGAAGAGAAATGCTAGGCCCTCCAGAAATAATTCTCTTGAACTGATCATTATGGAACAACGAAAATCTTTCAGTGATGAACTGGCCGATTGAAACAAAAGAGTCCCAACAAGGAAATATCTGGTGGTGAATACTGTTTGCTCAAAGTGCTTTTGCCGATGAAATCGAAGCTGTACAAGGTTTATTTATTACAGCATTTTCAAGAAAAATCTCATGAGTGTTTAAAGGATTGATTTGTAAACCCCTGACGAATAAGGCTTACGACACAAGTAGCATTAATTTTATGTGAATCTATTCATTTAATTCACAATATATTCCTTCCTATAGAAAGTGAAGTTATGAGGTTTGTCCATTATTCCAAAAAGTATGTTTTACAATACTATCTGTTTTTCAATTCTTCGAGCAATAGATCTGAGTAGGTATTCGATCAATGATCGAGTTGGGTATGTAAAAAGGTTGTTAGTTTATTAGTCTTACGAATAGCATGCAATATAATATCACATGCACTTCTAGCTTCTGTGCCTTCAAGATACTCCAAATAATTTGAAATTAATCTTGCCAATCAGAGTTGGACAAATTTGATCTTGAAATACTTCAAATAGTAATTGAAGCATTGATACTCTGAATCAGAGTAGACGATACATGATTTTTTCATAAAAATGAGATATATAATCAAAAGATCACTTCTGTTAAGTGAAATAGTCTCTGAACAAAATGTGAAATCGAATTCGAATCAATCAAATATACAAGAAAACACTCAAGAACCTCGGTCCTATCTGTCTATCTAAGGTTCTCAAACTGGCCACCTTGGCGCTGCAACCTTAAATTCAGACTCCAATTCGACCATGACTTCTACATCAGTAAGAATGTATAATTATAGAAGTACAGAATACATGGCGTGGACTATAGATGCAGATTCAGGGACTGTGCAATAGCACCACAAAATTAGTGGTAGCCATTCGTCCACGAATTCAAATAAGAGGCGCTGTCTATGTTACGGATGCTCCTCGTCATATGGAAGGCTTTATTGCTATTCTTCACTTCACAAATACCAACATCTGTGGAATTCAATCCCATAACAAAATCTATCAAGTCAGAAATTTTTGTTGCTATTTTCATCTGCAACGTATAGTATTTTCAAGAACTTCGAAATAGCTACATTTAAATTCCAACACATTTTGATTGACGAATAGGTTTATAAAATAAACAACCTCCGTCTGAATTTACATATATTAAACTTGAAATTCTTGAGTATTTGTAACAAAACGTATTTTCCATCGCCTTGAATCCGGGACTCAGTAATTATGGTTGTCAATGCATTCATCATAAAGATAGAATATAAAAATGTAACCTGAAGAAATAATCAGAATCAGAACCAATTGACGACTGTTCAAAATTGATTTTCACTTTTTCATTCAAAAAGAACAGTACAATGTTCGACCATTCTGTTAGGATATGAAAGTGGTAAGTTGTTGGTACCTGCTGTTTTATACATTTTGATCTCATGTAACCGTTGGCATAAGATTCGCTGAATACAGAAGTATTCAAACAGCATGAAAAATTCAAAGAAACTGATCTAGAGGCTTCCAAAAAGCTCTGATTATGCATGGGGGCTTCAAAATCAAACATTCCAGCAGTCAATAATTTCGAGAAAAACGATTTTTCCTTCGATAAAAGAAAGACGACAGACAGGAAAAAGTTCGACAAGAACTTTTTAAAATGTTTGTTCCAGTGTGTTATTCATGGGGTTAGTCGAATTGGATATATTTAGTAAATTTTATGTTTGGCTTCACAGTTTTCGGAATGAGTCTGGTGAGTACTAACAACGATGATGTTGAGGTAGTGAAAGAGTCTGGTTCACGGAGCTCAAACTTAAACGTTTCGGGAATTTCATTTCTATCACCAGGGCAGACATTGAATTAATTTTTCCAAAATCATTGATAAAATATTCCATCAGTTCAACGACAATTTAGAGTGTTTCATCAATTGGAACAATTTGGGCCGTTCAATAAAATACAACTTTAAATTTTCAAGCGTTTGTATTCAACGTAGCATAGTTCTTTATGCTTCCTTTCGAATTGAGAATATTCTTTCAATTTCATAATTTCATATAGCTGCCGATTCTCCTGATTTTCTTCAGGTATCCCACTCAGAAGAAAAATGATTGTGCTAGTAATGGGACTTGTGTACTTTCAAATTGTTACTTGTTGTTTTATTGAACAGGGTCCATGATTCTTTACATTTCGATTATTTTGAAAAGAGGGATTTTACTTTCAATCAAATGATGGAAATACCATTTCCAGAGCATTGGAAAGGGTTGAACATGAATTATGTTTATCACAGCTATCCCTGTTTTCCTTCGACAACGTTCCGATTTGAAAATTTAAAATACCCATTCATAATGATTGCTTAAGCAATGCAACCAAGTTGAGTTGCTTCAGGACAGATACAAATTCAATTGATTTCGATTCATCCAATAAGGGGCTCAATCGATGAAGAAAAATATCTCAAATCTTGTATTGCTTCACATCGCTTTACAACAATATGTCTACCCACGAGTCTATTCGAATATTCATTTTCTTCAATAACTTCCTCGATAGTTTCACATAACTCACCAAATGTTCTCACGTTCAAATTATGGACTATGTGCACAGAGAAAGTTAAGTCGTCAGCTATTATCGCATCTTAGTGGCTTCACCTCTAGAAAATAAGGTACAGATGCAGATGCCGATTATTTTTGCAGATATGAGGTTCAACGCACTATGAAGCGTTATCGAAACACTAACGGAGCATGTTATATCGCACTAAATTTAAGATGAAATTTCACGAAATAAACTCTGAAAAGGGGAAGCTGAAGACAGAACCATGAGGATCTAACTGCAGGTTTGCTTCAGAAAAACATCATCCACCGGCATATGCCAGCATATCTCTGAAAAACTTTTCGAAACAATGTAACAAAATACACTTAAGCGTTGAATAGTGTTAGTAGAAGACGTTCGATAACAAGAAAGAATCATGTAGATTGCTGTGACCGAATCTTTGCTACTACTACTACAGTAGCACATTAAAGAATCTCAGTAATTAAAGATCGACTATGTAAAAATCAACAGTGGTCTGCCAGAATAAGGTATTTCGAATTCCCAATCAATTCAACCTTGAAATTATGAGCGCAAGTTGTTCTTTCAACTCTGCATTGAAGCCATGTGTTACGTGTTGGTGGAAGAAGACACAGAATACAAGTTAAATATATTGAATTTAATACTTTCTAACCCACATCATATTCATTCGAAATGAACGAATTCATTATCTCAGAATGATATTACCACAATTTTCACATAGTAAAAACGCAAACCATTTCGAAAAATTTATGAGTTCGCGGCGAGCTCGGCTATTAAATGCGCAAATATTTATTTGTAATTTTATGATTCTCTCAACGCAAAATTGAATCTCTGGAAAATAAAACAGAAAGAAATAATGAAACATGATAATTTCGCGCATCAATGAAGCGTTTGAAGTTTTTTATCAGGAATGGTAAACGAGATGAGCGGAAAAGGGAGGAAATTCGTTCTCGCCAATATTTACTCAATGTCCGATTGAATATCAATTTTCCATAAAACAATTTTTCATCTACAGCTGAATCGAAGAGACTTCGAATTACGAATCGATTCCTTACGTTATAGTGCAGTTGAACTTCATAATTAATTATTTACCATTTGCCAGGCGGTAACTTTCGACACTGGGAAGCCTCGCATATTCAGTATATAATGAAATCCAGAATCTGTAATTGTCTGTAATTGTTACTGAGGTGATTAGACTTATGATAGGGGTCTTTTGGTTGTATTATAGACGTAGTCTAGACAGTTGTAGTCGAAAATACGCCGAGAGAGGAAAGATTTTTGGTTTTAAGTGGATTTGGGGCAATGTAGGTTTGCCAACGAATATTATCACTGGAGATCATTTTTTTTTTGGGAAAAACTTGAAAGAGAATGGACCTCCCCAAGTTGTTTCACGAATAGTAACTCGATAACTTATTGATTTCCATGAATTTGATATATATACTAACTACCACCACTACCAATCAACGAGAAAGCGAAATGAAAAAATCGTGTTCAAAGTATTCCCTGTATTTGTGGAAAGGATAGATCCTTAGATCCTCTTCGCTAGATATCAGAAAGCGAGAAAACAAAAAAAACTGAGAAAAAGAGACATACATCCCAAATAGCGAACAATCTATGGTGTACCATTAGAAATCACAAAATCAAAAAGTCTTCCTGAATTTTATTGAATGGAGAAAGTAATTTCTCTCATTTTTCTGTAGAAAACGAACAGTTTTGGCTGAATTTACTGAAAAAAAGGTAGAAATTGAAAATTTTCAAACAAAGAAAATCTGTGTTGAATGTTAATTGAATGTACTCATGAAATAGGTACCCCTCATTTATTTGAATTACTGACAGCTTTCAGTTCTATCGAATGAGCTATTTTGGAAAGAATATGTAACTCCCAACTAACAATCCAATCTGCGTCTCCGCGCAGAAGAACTTTCGACATATAATTTGAATTCATTTGAAAAGTGAATTGTACAAAGAGGAAAGTTGCGAAGAGTTTGGTGCAACAGGCCTCTATTTGAAAAAAACTCCCAGTCAGAGATGCAAATGAAGGAAATATTGGTTAGTGCTTTCTGCTAGTTTCATCTCTCTTTCTGTTGATGGTAGGATTTCAAATTTTTTTGTCAAACCTAATTCAAAGCCAAGAGATTATTGAAGTAAATTTCCTTCTATATGAATATGTCAGCTCATTCTTCAGAACAAAAATTTCCCCACACTTATACGTGAAGACAGAGCATTATCGGGAGTGACGATTTGAGTATATTTTATAGTGCTTTTGTTCCACACACAGAAATATGTACCTGAAAATAGTGTCCTATTCACGTTTATTTCGATAATTCTGTAATTTCCTCACACTGACCATATTGTTTAATATTTTAGTTATTTAATGAGATTTCTGCCCATTAATGAACTCAGCTGAGATATTCAGACTTCATTGCTTCTGTGAAAAGGTTGAGACCTTTCAAGTAAGAGTCCTGTCCTCATACCAACAAAAACTATGAATGATCCAAATGACAAATAAATCAACAATGATTTCAATCAAAAATTGATGCAGAAAAATGTGGTTTTTCCACTGGTCAACTATGATGGGGCTCAATAGAGGTCAGGTACCCAACGGATACTGCTTGAAATTTTCAGAGTACCTACTATTTCATCCTCTGAAGAACACGATTATATCGAAACTTTCCGAATTGAATACACCCATGAACTGACATAAAAATAAGACCGACTATTTATCGATTAATCAACAATTACTCCACCTCAATCTGAGCCAATGGTTCAAGCATCCAGAGTCCATACATTGAACAAGTATCGTTCAAGGGATTCTCATACTGCTGTTTCAGTATGGCCCACCCTGTCCAAAGGTCGATAGTCTTCTAGAAACTTCAAACATATTAGATGGCAGTCATGAAAATAAAATTTCACTAACTCCATCTTGTGAACCCTTTCCTTTTGGTGCAGGAAACTTTCAGCCATGTTAATGACATTCATCTATTCGTTTCAAACAGTTTACAGCATTATTACAACTTGGCATCATTTAAAAAAAAAACAGTTTTATGGGGATCAGGGAACTTCAGTGTGATAAAGATAAACTAACATAAGCAAGGAGACAAATATTGGTGAATACATCTCGGAATAAATTGAAAATTATTCGTCCAATGAACCAAGGTCTCTACACCAGAGAAACATTGTTCATGGAATTCCTACACTTAACAAAACTTTAAGCCTGTTTCATGATGGATTCGAAAATAAAATTTCAATTGCCTTACACCTTACGGACCCTAACTTTTCAGTGCAAAAATCGTAGATACAGCTGGCTCGAGCGACAAATGAATGAACGTCATTTACATAGCTCACATTTTTCTGCACTCGAAGATTGGGATCTGTGAAGGGCTCTCGAGATAGCATCGCCTATTTTTTATCCACAAAAGTATCATCCAATAGGTTTTAAGTATTCAAAACCTTTTCGGCATTTGGAGAAGGTGAGTCGTACAGATTATCGGTAATCTTCGCGAATCTGCCGTATACTTATTATACCTTGAGGTATGCTTCTCCAAATAGGACATTCTTGATTGGGCAATTCTCTCAGATCAAGGTGGATCAGTCGTTAATTTATCGACAGATATTCGAATTTGTGTTCATCTTAGTATATTGTTGGAGAACTTAAATAAATTCATCTCTTTGAGGCATAATTATTTTTTGCTTCATTTTCCGGACAATGAATCTGAGTAAGAATATCATCAGAATCTTTTTTCAACGACTCGAGAAGGGGAATTTGATGTTAGTATACAAGAAGAAAGATAAATAAAACAAAAGTTATTCAGGTTTAAACAAATCTTATGATTGAAAGCATAAGTTCCATATATGGTTATTCTTGTTTATCTGGTGTCCACCCTAATTCTTCGAAACAATTCTGCTTACATTCAGGTAAAACGACAATGATCCAATATCATAGAACAACCACAAACCATTATCAATGAAGACTACCTCGGTAGACTAGAGGGTGGAAACATGTTCTAGGATGCTGGAGGTACCGGGTTCGAATCCCGGCGAGGTCATGGATGTTGTAAAGTGTATAGGTGGTGGTGATTTAGAAAGAATCTAAAAGTACATACTTGAGAATGTGTAGATGGACATAGTATCCCGGCACATATAAAGGAAAAAAAAAAAAAAAAATTATCAATGAAAGAACTTACTACCTTGTAAATCATCAGGTCAAAGAGAATAAATGCTAATTGTTGGAGAAGAATAATTTCTGATAGATTCTTTCTCAGATGTCGTACAGAAATTCAGAAATCTCCAGGGATTCACCCCTGTCTGGAGAAGGCCCTTCCATTTATCACTTTTAGACCCCCTGGGCAAGGGCGAATCTTCGAGAATCCACCGAATCGTCTAGTTAGATCCAACCGACCCAATTTTCCATATCAAACTAATCAATCAACATAAATCCAAGTTGCTCCATCTATTCGTCCCTTCGATTACCCTTTCTCGGGTCGTGCCAGATAAATGCATTAGGTGGCAACAATTGGTTTAGAGTGTGAATAGGAAAATTGATAGTCTTGTAATTAATTATACAATTCCAAAGAGCTGACGAAGGGTTCTCCACTCAATTTCAAATTTCGATAGTTTTGGAACTTCTGGTCCGATTTGGCATCGGGCCTAGACAATTGTTTTCAAAAACATGAAAGCAACAAGGGCTGATGTATTCCCTCGAAATCTACGATTATCGGCAGAATACAAAGTTATACCATCTGATGGGGCGGTGGTGCACTAGGTGATTTGTCGTCACGACTATTCCTAAACATCCCAAAGCTTCAAGTCAGATTGGACTTTTGCCTATTTCGGTCAATCCGATATGTTTTAGTAATGTGAGACAAACTAAGAAGACTTCAATTCCTACTGTTTTGAAGCCTCAGGTTATTTCGAATATTCACAGCAAATTATTTTTTCAGGTGGAGCTGAAAAATGGAAGTTTTTTAGGCACAATCAGGGTCTTTGCCTATATCGTTGAGCTTTTTCGAAAATACATAAACTGAAGCGCTAAGGTGAGATGAGCATCATTAATGGTTTGGAAATAATGTTCCAAAATGTTGGCAGGAATTCACAGTTTCCAACAGTTGAATAGAATAGAATTCCCTTCGGGAATCTATGCTATTTCTATTCGTTATTGGATTTTTTGCGCCAGAAGCAAGCTTCTTAGCATCAAACGATTGTATTTGTATCGAGAAAGGAGCTGGAGTTGCTTTAATCCCATTATTTGGTATATGGAGAAAAGAAGTGTTCTTACCTTGCAATAGTGAACCGAAATGTGTCGTTGATCCCTCTAAAGCATTTTGGTTTGACATGAGTCAATTTTGGCTTATTTGTAACCTGTTCAGGTTGCCATTTACTTATACAGGGTGTTGTACATTTATTTTAACCATAGATTCCTCTCATCGAATAAAACAATTTTTTCAGTTGCAATTTTCTAGATTCGGCTCAGGTAGAACGTTATAAGCATTTAAATATTTCTCAATGTGCTAATACACTCCTGCGCTTTGTTTGCACGTTCACCAAAGATATCGCTTACGGTGATTTCTTTTGGAGAATAACCAATCCAAGGTTTGAAATTCAAAGGAACAAGTTTGAGGAAATACATTTACTCACTTAATTCTTATGATTTGGTGCTTTTTGCGATATTATCGCAAGTGAAACATTTCACTATACACTCGACTTGAAACACTGATCTTCAACTTGATTGATGTTCATGCAGTATCCAATTTCATTCCACTATAAGATGATACACAATTCCATACTCGCCCATTCTCATATTGGAAACTCCATAATTATACTTTTTTCACGAAATTTATTTATGAATTATATGGAATCAATCGAGTAACCTGAATTTTTTTTCTGCAGTATTATCATAGACTTATAATTACATGTTATTCTATGTCTATGAATGTTATGGTTAGGTCTGTGGTATGGTCACGAAATAGCATATACCTAACATTGGTTCTATGGAAATATATAAATATTTATTCGTATTCTATGGTCCGGATAAAAGTGAACCCAGCTTTATTTACTTCCTTTAATAGATCAGGGGCGGACCCATCAGTATAAGGTAATTTTTCGAATTTTTATCCGAATTTATAATATTCAACGTTCAATATCTACAAAACGGTGCATTTAAGAAGAAATCATAAGGAATAATGAAGTATTTCAAAATGATTGAAGATTCTTATAATGACAAAAAGATAAACTTCATCTGCATTCTTCATGCTAATTTCGTATAGTTTTATGAATCGGCGAGTCTATAACTCGGAAGTAGGATTTAAGTAAATATGTGGCATAGTTATAGAAAACTTCACACCAAAATTCATCTAATTCGGAGTTACCATATCAAAGCTACAAAAGAAAAACTGATTTTTTTTGAAAATTTAAATAGCCTATCTGTCGGTTTCACAAAACTTTTGACGTCCGATCAACAAGTTGATTAAGGTTTGCATTCAATGGTTGGGTTGAAAATGAACTGAAATCGAGCACAGAATTGACTGTTGACTGACAATCAAGCCCTTGATCGGTCAATCAAAGTTTTGTGAAACCGGCCGTGTATCTTTTTGCTGAAGCCAAAACTGAAAAAAAGATACATGAATAAAGTATTTCATTTGATGAGAGGAATCTCATGATCTCATGATGAATTTCAATGAACAACTTAAAGGCTCACCCTGAATATTGGATGAAAATCAGCATTCATTTTTCGAAATTGACAAGGATATATTAAAGATTGTTTTTATCACTTACTAAAACCTAAAAAGTTATTCGGGATTATAATATATAATCAATATTTTAAATCACGCTGAGAGTAGAATGATAGCAGGAAATGTTCAACTGCGTCGATATTTCAGAATATTGATTTCAACGGAGTCTACTTCATAAAGGCTTTCAATACAATCATTAAAAGTATTAATTTCTCTGTGATACAAAAAGATAAGTATTTCTGATGATTGTGTTAATAGCCGAGCTCATTTGAGTTAATAGTATATTATTCAACGCTCATATAATGACTGCTGTTATTCACGAGGGTGAAGTTTGCGCAATCACCCAAATGAATGATAGCAATTATATGAGAGTTAAAAAAAAACACTTTGGCCACGACTTCATCAGTAAAACTGGAACATTTCTGCATTTTGGAAAACCTACAATACAGTTATCAGTTATCAGAATGCTAAACTTCATTCTCTGTGATTGCTTGAAACTGTCAAGCTTAGGAGAAACGTCAAAACTTTCACTTGATCTATGCATGGAGTGTATAATATTCATTATACACACCCATTATCCATGACTTCATTAAAGACTGTAATTTTCCTTCAAAAAGAGCCATCGAAATAAAGAAATCATTCTATGGTCATGGAAAAATAAAAAAATAGTTTTTTAGAGTCATTTGATTTTTGAATTCATGGACAATTCATGTATTTTATTGCATTTTATTTATCGAAGGAAAAAAAAGGTGTGGAACTTGTGGCAAAATTGTTTAATACACAAGTAATCGTATTTTTGAAACTTGCTGTTAGCTCTATGTCCACTTAGTTTGTTAGTGATCAAGTGATGGCGAAAGCTCGTGGTAATATTTTGACATATAATTTGGTATCGATTTGTCTGAACATTTCAGATCGGAAAAGAAAATGCGGAAAACCATGTCTAGTATTATTTTTGTATTGTATTTTAATATGTTAACATTTTCTCAAGTTTTTCACTTCAATCATTATCTATCAGTTGATATATATTGATTCAATCCATCTTTCAAGACAAAGTACGTTGAAGACAATAAGAGTACCCATATCGTAAGATATCATTATCCCAAAATATTATGAAAAGTAAAACAAAAGAATCTGTATATTCGCTGGTTATTTTGAAGAAATTTTGAAATCGTTTTAAGCCCCTTCTATGTGTGGACAACTTCAGATGAAAACTCATTTCATAATTCATAGATGTGCAGTATACGTTAGTTATCGCCAACGATAAAGGTTGGTGGTCCAAACTGCAATATATGCCAGCCTCGCTGACGCAGAGACGAAACATGGTCTTGATCAGTTTTAATTTCAGTTTGGGGTTTGTGAACGTATTTCGGGCTAGTATTGTGTGCGTTCCGTGCCATTCTTATTTTTGTTTGTCGCCAAACTGATCGAATTATTATGTACTTTTCAGAAGCTAGTTTTATTTTGAAATATTTTAGCAGTATTTCTCCAATATAGACGTTATCGATAAATTTTCATTCGAGAAAAACCGGAGAATTTAATAAATTCATAATAAACGAATCTTTTCAGTCTTATTTTGTTTTTCAATCTCTTAATATATTATTTGACTTTTTGGATTTGTAAAAATGCTACAAAAATTTTGGCACATCGAACCACTTCCTGAATTAATATTTCAGAAGGGTTGACATTGTCAATGCATATTTTTTTGCTAACTAAAAAATTTTTCTGTTATACTGAGTATAAATAACGGTAGGCCTCCTAATATGAATTCAAAACACTTCTTCCACCCACGAACCGCCACTGAATGATTGTTTACTTGTGTCAATTTCGGTCTAGCTAATAATAACACCACGCCTCTACATTCATTTTCAGTATTACCCGACTCATAAATGAAATTTCAGGTTCTTTAATCGAAAATTCAAGAGTTTCATTAGATTCAATGTAGAAAATAGTTTCAAGATATTTCTATGTGCTTGGTTAACAGAAAGTATTGAAATAGCCAACTATTTTCTTACAGTTATAACCACCCTATAACGGTGAAGATGAGATACCACGGATGATCCAGTTTCAATCGAGAACAAAACACGTGACTGTTTTTATATCGATTCATTTCAAAGATAACATGATGAAAATGTAACAAAGTAAGCTGTTCTGTCTGATTCGATGTTACTGTTTATGAAAGCCTCTATTGAATGCCCAATTTACAGGAAATAAATTAACCAGAGTCTAATTATTTTCGCCATGAAACTTTCCCGTCTAGATTTCCAGATCGTGATTGTATGTAGAAGAAATTAGGTGGATCTTCCTGATAGATTCAATTCAATTACACGTTCTGCTGCGCCGTGCCTTCGAGTTCAAACGAACGATTCCAGAAAGTAATGAAATCAGTTGCGTACAGTTTGAATTCCGATTCCACAATTCCGGAACACGATCTATTCGGCTTATTTGCTGAATCATTGAAGCCTGATCGAGTTCAATGAAATCGGCTATTTGTTGTGCAACTAGCTCCGAGTTTACTACAGGAAAAATTGTTAAAGGCTGGTGAATTAGATCGTTCCAAGAAATCGGTGATATAATGAATAAAATCGTATTTTTTCGATCCTTTTTCGACTCCAAATCCTGCGCCATTTCGCAATGATAGCAAATTATGGCTGCTGTCATCATATCCTAACTTCGAACCGATCTCTAAGCGATTACTGGAATTGCTTATGCAGAATTTAAGTTCAAATTTAAGTACGTTTGTCCATTGTTGAGCACAAAGCCGAGGAAATTTCATGATTTTTGTGAGGTTTAAACATATTCATTCCATAAATTAACAAAACCCTACCAGTTTGAGTCGTACTTGAAGGTATGTTTTGGCAAGTATTTTTACAAGAGTTATGTTTATTCAACCGTACCTTTAGTCATTATTTTTGCCATTTCAGTTCTCTCATCTTTATTAGTTGACCCAAAACTTTGTCCCAAAGAAGACCCTCCAAATAGATATATCATGAAGGCAGAGTGACAGCACGGCTCAAAACTACATCTGACAATCGATAGGGTAATGGTCAGAAAGACAAAGTGATGTTGATGTTTTGGATATTATCAGAAAGATTTTTCTATTCGTATCAAAACAAACGGAACAATGGTTTATGTTTCATTTTGTATTGTTTTAATCATATTATCAATCTTGAAATTTTTATTCAGGCTTTTTAAGATACATTCATTCAAGGAAATTTATCTTGGTGATTTTATAAACATGCAATTGATCTCATTTGGTTCATATTATACCATGAAATACTTTCAATTTAAGATTTCAGTTTACAGTATAGTGGCTGAGTCTGGCCAAAGCATGCTGAAAAGACCCAAATTGTTAGGTGGGATAGCACCGTCGAAGGCAGTTTTTACTCCAACTCACATATGAACTGTTATTACATAAAAGAACGATGCTTCATCATCGAGAATGTGCTTGAGCTAGAGTAGTCACTACACATTTTTCAACGAAACCTGATATTTCGGATGAACACATCTACGAAATCATTATTTAGATTTTACTCATTAGAGACCTACGCATTTTTGAATTGAGCTTCAAATGTGCTTCATAAATATCGAGTCTGTGAGTCGTTTCTTTCGAAAATTATATTGTTCACGATTTACCGTCAGTATAATGATGAATCTGCAAATATATATTAATTCGTGATATCTATTTTAATGAAGTGGAGATTTGAACGAAAATACTTTGAATCAAATATTCCAAAAACACCCACAAAATATAATTTTCAATATAATAAGGAAACAATCATCGTTGAATATAACAAATTTCTGGTTGAAGTACAGAAAATGATATTCCCAAACGTTCAGCAAGAAATACTATCTGATTTATCGTGCAGCAATTCCCCACATACGTCCTTTCCCCGAACCCTACGGCCTTTTCTGGAAAACTTCAGTCTGGAACAGATAAATCTCATTCAGTCAATTCATTTCTCCCTGTTTTAAAATTTCCAGACCGTGCCGTTACGCCTGATTCTGCGTTACATGTTTACAAGCTTCCCGGCTATTTGTTTTGCCTGTTTTTGGAGTCGATCCCTCACGCTCTTCTAACCAGAAAGTAGGCTGAACCCTAACTTCGTTTCGATTGTCCGGAAAAACGATAGGGTTGATGCTTTTTCATCACGGAACACCTGATTTTCTGCATGTTTGTAACCCGTTTTCCTTCGCTTTTAGACCGGATATATTTATAAAGGGTATTCATTTCGACAGAAATTGAACGGAAAAAACAAAATCGTGAAGTTTAAAATTTCTTATTTCTCGGATATAGTACCCAAATTAATTTCATTGTTTTTGCCCTTCCGTTCCAGAGGGTTCAACTATTGCAGTGTTTGAAATTCTCACTTCTCTTCTACAAGGGTTGATTGATTGCGAATAACTATCAATTCTGCTGAACGTTAATCGGAGTCTATAGGTGGAACGTGACACACCTGAGTCAATATGCATAGCTCAACCGAGTGTTCCACCTTAAATCCAACTATTCACATCTTCGAAATCAGGAAATAATAATAAGCCTCTATTTCCAACAGGTGGTTATCCAATTACAGGAAAATTTATTCATCACAAAAAAGATATACAATACAACAGCATTTCATTCAAATCGAAGCAATTATGAAACAATAAACATGAAGGCATTGAAAACATACAGGAGGCAAAAAAAATAAAATGTATTTATATAAACTATAGGATTATACCCAATCGACAAATACAAACGAATGAGACTATCATCAAGAATCCAAACCTAAGTAAACACCCAACAACCCATGAACTGGGTCAATGTTTATATCACACCTATGATCTATCCAGTTATAAGTAAGGCACATAAGGTGAACTGGCGACTGAACACTAAGGAAATGGAATGAATATCAGGAATCAGGCATCAATAAGCTTTACTTCCTATGTTTGGCCACGAGATATTATAGAAGTATGATTCCGGTTATTCGATTCATATTAAGGAAGCAATGATAAACGGTACCCATAATCTAAAGTTCCCAAAACTATCGCTTCGCATGAAAATCAAAAACAGATCAAAAAGTTCAGATATCAAAAATGTCAGAACGAAATATTTCAAAAAGAAATCAGACTTTCGAAGCACACTCAGCAATTGCGTATTTCAATGCCCTTGCTCTGCCTTTCAATAAATATACTGATTCAGTTTGTAGGTCATTAGTGGGTATAATTATTCCCTTCACTATAGAAATACATCCACATACTCAACCCTACCGCTGATAAAAAAACGAAGAAAACTCATGCTCATTGTAAGAATAAATACGCAGCATATGACAACAGAAATATGTCAATGGAAAAGAACCTAGAAAAGCACTGTCGTGAAGTCAGCAGATTTGCGCGCACGTTCACTTTTGGTAATATACTTTTTTCTTTATTAGGTACTGGATTCCAATTCGATCTAACCTGTATTTTTGGAAATATTGGAAAGATAATATTTCGAATATGAGTATATCTTCGAAATCATTGGGCGAATTTTACCCATTCTCGTATTCGACATATATTACAGACATTTGGACAAAACGATAGCACGCTGTTCTCCAGAGCATGAGCGCACAAATACTCTGATGTTATGTGGTAAATGCAGGTGGAGCATCGTGATTTCCACAAGATATTCGGCAATTGCTCGTACGGCACAATGCCCCTATTCTCCCTCTTCATTGATTAGATTGACCCCGTTATATGAGATACGATAACTATTGAACCTAATCTGTTATGTAGGTAATTAGTGGACATTAATTCTCCTCCCACTGAAAATATATCCTCATACCCAATCCAAATAAATCTCCAACGGATACCGCTGGTAAAAACCGAATAAAACTCAAGCCTTATTGTAAGGATGGACACACAGCGTATGACAATAGGAAACCGTCAATGGGACACAGGAAAATAGGTTTCCAAAATGAGATCAGGCCTTGAAAACTGATGTTGAGTAGTCAATGCAGGTGGGGAATCATGGACTCTCATCTAAATATAGGATACTCGTTAATATTGAACATTTCAAATATGGAACCAATACTGCGCACAACAAATGTTCGTGGATTCAGTAGTTTATATTGAAATAACTGAAACCTGATAGCCTTGAACAGAAGAATTATTTTCTCCCACCTTCAACGAACAATGGAAAACCAGCCAGAAATTCACAAAGAAGGTCGCGGTGCAATAGGCTGTCGGAAAACCTGTTTTTCCGGTCTCGTCATCTCCCAATAATTATAAGTTCCTAAGAATATTTGATTTCCGATTAATTCTTTTTGCACACATGTTCTACGGAAACAGGGTGCTATCGTTTTGTCCAAATGTCTGTAATTTTCGATGATTGAGCTTAAAATGGTCGCAAACGCCTAGATTGGACTCTCTGATGACGAATCCGGTGTAAAAATCTATTCTGTCCGGCCGGCCGTGGACACGATAACTGTCGAACGAAGTGAGCTAGCAACTTGAAACTTTCAGGATAGGTCGCGCATTGGAATACCGCGGTTAAGTTCGTTAGTGGGCCCAATCGGTCAAATAGTTCCGGAGTTTTAACCACTTGAAATTTTGAAGTTATTCATTTTTTATTTCGGAAACTACTTGAGCGATTGGATTCAATCTTGGCAATTAGGTGGAGTATAATGACGCGCAATTTTGAGCCAAATTTTGTCAGGATAATATTGTCAGTAAATTTAAAAAAAAATTTTTCTTCAAAATTTTTTTCCAAAAAACTTTTTTTTCGGGAACCATTTATGATATCCAAAAAAAAATTTTTCGAAATATCAGAAAAACATAGG
Source organism: Myrrha octodecimguttata (assembly GCA_958510865.1). Classification (NCBI taxonomy): domain Eukaryota; kingdom Metazoa; phylum Arthropoda; class Insecta; order Coleoptera; family Coccinellidae; genus Myrrha; species Myrrha octodecimguttata. Next base: position 41,497,770 of record OY294057.1, read on the forward strand.
TCAAATTTCGAGGTTTTATTCTCGATATCGTCTGATAAAACTTCGCAGCTAGTTTGAAGATGCTGAAAGACAACTTTATGATCGTGTCATTAGAACAATTTGAAAAACAAAAATTCTGTGATTTTCTTATCATATTATCCTCATCAAATACTGTATGAACCTTCGAACTGTAATTTTCGATGAAGTACTGGATGTCAATTCGATCTGATCTGTATTTTTGGAAATATTGGGAAAATAAAATGTTGAATGGGTATATCTGCGGAATCATCGGGTGGATTTTACCCATTCACGAATTCTAACGGCCGTCTGCGTAAACACAATAACTTCCGAAAGAAACGACTCAGAAACTCGATATTTGTAGAGTAGGTTTTGGGCTTAATAACGAAGGTCTAATTCGTGAATGGGTAAAGCTGCTGCCTTCACGGCAGTGCTTTTCTAGATTTTCAGACTGACATTATCTCCCTTATTGCTTTTCTCTATAAAATTCAATTGTCCAACTCACTCCATATTGTGAAGTAATTATCGATTAACTCTTGTGAAGTTAGTGCAATTAGTGTGATAAACAGGTAACCATCTTATATTATTTAATTCTGCTCGAACTACTCGTTTAATCTCTTATTCAGGTTCACATCGAATATGGTGCACGTTGTTGAAATGAAATTCGTGTTAGTTGGATCGATTAGATATCGATTTCATATTTGGTTAGTTATTCTGCATTAATTATTCTCCTTCTAAGATAATGTTGAGCATTATTCGATTTTTTGCATCCAGTATTGTAGTAATTTCACTTTGATCGAATAATGATTATTGGCTGCTCACATATGTTCATCTCCATTTGTGCTTACGTTTGTACACTCAATATTGACCTCCCTAAATCAATTGATTCAGTTTTCGTAACTTCCCATTCAATTAGATTTCTCACATTTTTATATCTGTTGACTGTGATTTATTTCATTTTGAATCATTCTCAATTCATTCAGAACGTCTCACTTTTGATGGTGATAGTTGATTTAATGATTGCTTTGATTGTTGATCATCAGTATTTATTTTTTCCTGCTCCAATTATGTTCTGGAAACTGATTTTTGTAGATTCATTATCAGCAACTCATATCTCAAAATGGCCATACGTCGAAATGGCAAAATGCAACAACTTCTCCTTTTGGTTTATGCAAATCTAGTTTCACATTAATTTTTGTATAGTATATCTCGCTGTATTTTTGAAATGTTTTTTCATGTGTTAAACTCCAATCACTTGTTCTTTTGTATAGAATTGTTTTGCTGCATTCGTGTCGTCTATTCACATAAACATGCATACTTATTTTTAAACCGTATTCTCACAGTCTTAGCATTTTCTTTCGAGGTCATCACTGTAAACCTTCTATTTATCTGGTGGAATTCGCTCCACTCAATGATTTATTTGCAATTATAATTCATCACTGTAAATGATGAATTTGTCTGATGATATATCATCAGTCAAAATTATAATTTTGACTTCCTTCCATCGGATAAGTGAAATGTTGAACCGAATTCGGTCAGTAGATAATTTGTGGGCATCAATTTTCTTTTCCGCTAACAATGTATCCACATAATCAACCTTAAAAAATGTCCCTCTGCAAACCGAATAGAACTCGTGCAGTGTTGTAAGACTGACCACGCACCGTATGACAGCAGAAGAGTCTCCACGGGACACAGAAAAACAAACAGTTCCAAAACGAAACCAAACTTTTGGAACTAACCTTATGCAGTCAGTTAAGAAAGAGAAACATGAATTTGCATTTAAAAGAAAGATGCTCAGTAATTGCGTATCTCGTTGGCTCGTAGGGCATTTGTTATTTTTTTCGTTGGATCTATTGGCCTCCTTTCATCGGATATGAGGATTGTTGCACCGAATTCGGTCGCTAGGTAATTTGCGGACATCAATTTTCCTTCTACTAAAAATGCATCCACATACTCAACCCCAATAAATCTCCCACTGATACCGCTAATGTAAAAACCGAATAAAACTCGTGTAACGTTGTAACCGCTCAGCCATAACTCTGGACACGCGGCGAATGACAACAGAAAACTGTCAGCGGGACACATATCCCGGGCGTCGTATAGATTATCCGAAAAGTATTACTCTTTTCCCGTTTGCCGCACCCGAAAAGAAAAAATTCAATGAGTCCCAGAGCGGCACTGATTCATTTCAGGGTAGGCACTAAATTCACCCTTATCGATTATGGCGGAAATGTATTTTGGAAGTTGGCCAACTTAAATTCGAAACTCATTTAACCCGGCACATAACAAAACGCAGGAAGAATACGTTATTTCCTTCGATGCCGAGCTTTATCGTTGCTGTTATTAAGTGAGCGGGATTTTTTGCGACTCTTCTTTTTTGGGTCTATTTCATGATCAAGGGGATTAATATGAGGAATTGTCTGAGAAGGATGTCGGTGGCGAAGGCGAGTAGGTTTGTCAGTTTTCACAGGATGGTATATAAGTCGGATTTATTTATGAAGAGTTGATTCCCTGAAATGTGACATAGTATTTTGAGTGGTTTTCGAGTTAGTAATCAATTATGGACCGATATCACCAGTATATTTTGTTAACGCAGTACATGCTAAACGCAAGGAGAAATCTTGATTTTTTCCTTTGCAGGCAGATGTTAAATGTTTAAAGGGATTTGAATGAGGAATCACCAGTAAGTCATTTAGCTTACAACTGGTGGAATGCACCAATTGTGTTACAATAATAATAATTATTATATCATGATTATACTTCATTATCCTTCGGGAGACTTGAAAGTGAATAGATAAAGGTAGAAATGGAAATAGAGATTATTGATAACTCTGGGTCTACACAAATCGGAAAATATTTTACTGCCATCCACTATGTTCACAGTACATTTTCTTAAAACCACACATTCAAAACAGTACTAAATGCAAAAAAGTACATTAATTTCACCCCACATTGTAATTTTTTTGATCTAGTCGATGTTAGGGGAATTGAAATGCGGACGACAGATTTCGGAAAACATTCCTTCCAAATTGTTCTAATGACAAGATCATCAAGGTTGTGCATAAGCATTTTTCAAGTAGCTGCCGAGTTAATCAAGGTTGGATCCGTATTTTTTGAGGTATTTTGAAAAAAGTAACGATACCAGGGAAAAAACACAAATTCTGACAAATATCTTCGAACTGGAATTTGATGCACAGATTTGTTTTATAGTTTTTGAGGAGGACATATTTTTGAGTCTTACGAAACAATCCTGACAAAATTTTGCACGGTGCTATGCACCGATATGCTTCAACAAACTCCCAAGTTTGAGTCCGATTGATTAGGTAATTTCTGGATATTTAGAAAATAACCTGAAAATTTAAATCAATTTCTCTCCAGAACCGTTTGGCACATTTTGTTGAATAATGACCTCAACAGTCACATACTGATGCGCCGTCTAACCTGAAAGTTTCAAGTCAATAGTTTGTTTAATTCTTCCCCTATCGTGTTCTCTGGTGCACGGTGGTTAACAGAATCGATTTTGATACCGAACTCGTCTTCACTGAGCCCATTCGAGACTATTTTTGGAAGAAGTGCTCGCACAAAAACATCAATACAGAATAGAGTAACTGGAGTTTCAATAAAATTTGTATATTATGAGCTATCGCATGGCCATTTGATGGTGGGATGAAAAAAAATCTATGGCATCTGATTGCATAACTAATATTAGGTTTATTCGTTGTACCTGCGTGAAAATGTAAATATATTAATGAGATTGATATATAATAAATGAGTTTATTTCGAAAAATCAACATAATACATCACAAAGGTGAATTATATTACAACCTGTTTGTGTCGTTGAAGTAAGAATGATTCTTGAAACTGTTACATGAGGATAAACGTTTAAGGAAAATAAAACATAAACAAAAAAATCATGACATCCAAGGAGAGGAAAATGTTCGGGTATTGTTTCTTCATCATCGGGTTGAATATTTTTTTGCATTGGAGTATAACTTCTTGTCATCATCAGGTATTATTCTGTAATGGTCAGGTATCTTTTTTCCTTCTTATCGGTGCGTAATAGGTCTTTTGCATGTAACACGAATTATCACATTTTTATGTTTTTCTCATTCCGTTTCGATAAAAAATCATTATGTATACAATCTCACACTTCAACAATTCGCGAATTTCGAATAATTCGGTATTAAAAATAGTTAAATCGGGTCAAAAAACCCAAGTACGTGAAACGCGGTAGATCGCCTCCTACGTCACTAGTTATTCCACGATGCCCGTATCGATACAGCTGACGCTCTCTATTGGCTTGCTAGAGAAAAAGGTACCCGAGAAGAAGGAGAGAGTGGATATATTGCGGTACGTCACGGATGGTGTGAACTTACGAGTGTTCAAACAACCAATATGTGGAGCCTAATTAAAAAGATCGTTTTCTCGTTGGAAATTGAAATTTTTGACGGCGATTGAAGCTTCTCAGTATTCTTATGGATCCAATATTTGATTCCGATGATGGAAAAAATACATGCAAGAGACCTATTACTTTTAATTAATTGTGTTTATGTTTTTCGGAAATCGGAATTAGAATTTATAATTCATCCAAGCCTTCAAACGTCTTTTAAATTTCTTGATATTATATGTGTTTCTCAGATGATCCAGTATAACATTGAAGATTTTCGGTGCAAGGTATGCAAAACTTCTTTTTCCTATAGTTTTGTTACACAAAGGAGGTGGGTAAGTATATATTTCTCTAGTAGTATAACCATGTTTTAATGTTGCGATGGGTATTTTCCCGAAGATGACGTTGGATAAAATTTTCGAATCATACAGTATATCTGGTAATCCTAACTCCTCAAACAACCTCTGGCTTGGAAAGGTATGGTTTTTCTTAGGGATTATTTTTAATAACAATGTTTGGATGGTCTATAACTCCACTGACTTCCACTTCTCAGATCAATAATTCCTCGCCATGACATTGCAGCCCATACGGTCATTTTTGGCGAATGAAGGGATCTCTGATGCTTTCATTTGAAATTGGTTGCACTATAGCCACAGTTCTGCTTGTTTATGTGCTAATCAAGATGAAAATGAGCTTCATCGGAGAATAAGATGTTAAATGTTCGTAAGCGCTCAATTGCCTGGTTTATCAATTCTAGCCTTTGAATGTCATCCTGGGGTTTTAGTTCTTGCACCAATTGAATTTAATAGGGGTACAGCTTTAGATCTTTGTGCAAAATGCAGTGTAGCGATGATCTATGCACGTGCAAAGCACGCTTCCGAATGGAGAAGTCTGGATCATTATGAACAGGCTGATAAGTCCATTCCACGTTCTCTTCCATTCTCCATGACCTTGGTCATCCGGATTTTGGTTCACCTAGTGTTGAACCGGTCTCTTTAAACTTCTTCACCCAATTCCGAATGAGAGGAATGCTTGGTGACATAAATCTCAAACATTGCAGGAATTTATTCGCGCAAGTCACAAAATTACCGTTTTTGTAAAATTCGCGCACACGCAACAAGCGGTTATCTCCCGTGAAAGGCTCCATTGCAACTAACTTCCCAAGATCTATAGGCTACCGATTAACATAATCCTCGCGCTTCTCAGATGCCTTGCGTTCACACAGTAAGCTGAACAAATTTAATTTTTTTTTTGAGACACTTGGTATTTACGCAAAATCATCACAGAAGAAACTGACTCTATGAACTGCACTCAATGACTACACTAACTTCCGAGATTTCCGCAACGAACAAAGTTCAAGTTTATAACAAAACACACTGAACGATATCACGGTATCAGTCCTACACTATCTACACTAATGTACATTAGTATAGATCATGAAGACACAACGAAAGAACTCATTTTCCTCATGGGTCTCCGAAACATAAACCTTGACGATTATAATGATGATAATGACCTATGCGAATTCTTTCTAGCTTGAAAATGGCAGAATTTCAGATGTAAGAAATAGAGTCCCCCGATCACGCTGCCATTGAATTGGCTTCGAAAACTTCTGGCACCGATTGGGCCATCTGTCACCGGTTCTAACTCACAGATCGAAATCGATCATGCTTACTGGCAGAGATTGAAACAAAAATAAAGCCAGTCTCCGTAGAAAGACGGATTGCTCCCGGCGCCATCCTGTTCGAATTGGGACGGGGAAATCTTGTAATATGTCGGTTGAAACGGAATGAATGGCAGGATTAACTCTTTGAATTTCCTAACCTTCTGGCTTAGCATTTGCGAACATTTAATTTCTTGAAATTCACTTACTTGGTGGTAAGATTGATAACGCGCTTGTTCGAGTGCATATTGAAAGAATGATAATCGTTTTCTACACTAAAAGCGCATCCAATGTCTCATTGCAGCAATCATTTCATAACTTTGCAATTTGCAATTTTTCACTTTTCAGACGAGTTGAGAAAAAGTGGTGTGAAGTGAATATTGCAAAAAAAAATGCATTTTCTAGGACAGATGGATGTTCGTTGCATTGTACAATACTTAAATTTAATGAAGTTCATTCTGCTCGTCAATAAATTTTTACAGTTGCTGGATTCTTCGTTATTTGATTTTTAGTTTAGTTCCTTGGAAAAGGGTGCCTCGAGCTTCCCGGGAAAGGATTTTGAATATTGAATACTTGAGGATTCTAGTACGATAAAGTCGACTTTCTATAAAGTGTGAAATTTTGTATGCTATTCATGCAATTTCAGTGATTTCAACACCGATCGATGCAACGCTCTCGGAGACATTCACAGGATAAAAGCTTTCTCACATCGTAGCCATATATTTCCAAAAAACCCTCAAATTTCGTCCAAATTCACAATTACTGAGGAATAATTTCAGAACAAATTCGACATGACAATGCTCTCGTTATTTATAAATATTCATAAACGGTGTCTCGGCTCCTCATACATAGTAATTTCTTCCAAATATAGGTTTTTGTTAAGATCATCTCCGATTGGCTGAAATTTTATATATATTATTATTTATTGGTATTCCTGATTTCATATCAATAGTGTCAAATTTATATTGGATATGTTCCGCAAATCAACTTCCGTACATATAAAATATTCGGTTGGTCCCTGAAAAAAAGGTTTATTACTAAATTTGTTTGATGAAAAAGCAATCTTTCTATCACCAAAACGACATGATTTTTTCATTGTTGATTATGTCTCGTCTTGTGTTATATAGAACATCGACTGTCGTTCTGCTAACAAAAAGATCGCTTTTTTATCAATCAAATTCCGTAACCAACCTTTTTTTCAGGAACCAACCGAATATTTCATATTTACGGGACGGAAAACCGGCAACCGAAATAACCAAGTTGATTTGCGGAACATATCCTATATAAACTTGACACTATTAACCTTGATGTAAGAAACATGAATCAATTTCAAGCGATGGACCGAAAGCTCTGGTTATATGATTATAGTAACGGTTATCCAAACTGACATATAGGCAAAGGATAATCTGTCAATTGGGATAACAGTAACTATAACCGGAGCTTTTGGTTCATCGCTTAAAATTGCTTATGGTGTGCTCATCTGTAGAATGAGTGACGTCAGCTAGTGGAAAATACAAGGAGTTATATATTCTGTGCTTTGAATCTGCATGTTAATTCAAAGCACAGAATATATAACTCCCTGTATTTTCCACTAGCTGACGTCACTCATTTTACAGATGAGCACACCATGTTTTTTACATCATGCTAATAACCATGATGTAAGCAAAACATGGTGAGCTCATCTGCTCATCTGTGATAGTATTCAAAAATGATGACGTCAATTTTATCGTTCAAATTCATAGCCCAGAATATATATTTCCTTGTATTTTCAACTTGCTGACGTCACTTTCTTTCAGATGAGCACACCATGTTTTTACATCATGTGCTATTAACCATGTTGTATGTAAAACATGTTGTGCTCATCCGCCCATCTTAAGTACAAATGATGACGTATAAAACTACATGCAAATTTCAAGCACCGAATATATATTTCCTTGTATTTTAATCTTGCTAGATGAGTGTAGATGAGCACACGTCGTTTTTACACCATGCTATTAGGAAATCAGGAATCCCAACTTAAATTCCAGTCAATCATAGATGATATTAACAAAAACCTTTATTCGGAAGTAATTATCTTGTTTGAGGAGGCGAGGCACCGTTTACGGATATTTATAAATAACGCGACTTTGTTCTAAAATTGCCCTTCCCCAGTAATAGTAAACTTTGACGAAATGTGTAGGTTGGCAACTTGGACCGAAGTCGTCTATTAGTCAGAAGTGTCAATATTTCCGACGTAAACATTTGTGCTCAGCTCATTTCGGTTGACTTCTATAAAAGTCATCTTGAAAATTGCGTCTTTATTTGAATATCTTCGGAAATGCGTTTTGGGTAGAGCGCATTGATTTGATTGGAGCGCTGTCACTTGAAACGCGCTTGTTTGAATGTATTTACGGTACTTTGGTGGTCTGGAATGTAACCTTCAATTCAGAAGAAATTTTTTTGAATTGATTTCGTTTTCATTGTATAAGTTAATGGATAGCTATAGAATTTTGGAATAGCAGTATTTTGGCAGGAGAAGACTAGTATTTGTGAAGATGCTAAGGTATCCTCAAGGAAGCAACTAGCAAGGTCCTAAAGTGAAAAATTAACACGTGGACTGTGCCTAAGGTTCACTAGTCCAACTAGAACAACTGTGCTCATCGAAGTTTTCAGTGAATAAGTTGAATTATATTTGAGTTTTATCAACTATTCTTTCCGAGAAACCAATTTTAATAGATCATACAAGAAATAAAATTGCTAATAAACTGAGAGGCTTGAAGGTAAGATAGTTATATCTGGTAATACAAATTTCCTGAAACGTTTCAACAAGTTCGCTGATTTTTGCGTTCAATAAAACATGAGTAATTCAACCAAGATCAAAATAAATAAGATCAGCATCAGACTCATACTGAAAAAGCTATGTTGGCCCCAGAAAATGAACGAAAAACGAAAAAGTTTCTGAGAAAAACATGAAAGGATGTTTGAAACAACAGCAGTACCACTGTTATATAAAGTAAAACCGACAGAAGCAGGAGAATGGAAAATAGAGAGTGACAGGATACATTTTGCCAGAGATGTTGACGTATTCTGAATAAGCTTTCAAAATAATAAGGTGTCTGTTTGTTAAAAAATAAAGCAAGAATTTCAAGATGAAATTTCAGAACTTTGGTCCTAATTAGGAACAGAAGGAATAAAATTTGCTAAAACGGTTATCGTGAACAATGTTCCTCCACTCATTGTGATTTTGTTGCTATATTTGTGGAAAAATCAGAGCATGAAATATATAGGGAATACGTTCATTTATCTCTTTCAACAGCTGTAGGAGATTCTGATGAAATAGCTGATTATGGGTACTCCATGAAGCAGTGCTTTCTTGGAATTTGAGATCCGAGTATTCAAGTAATTCCCGACAAAACTCGAACTACATTAGATCGAGTAATAATTACATTCAAACGCAATCGCATTACTTTCAAAAATACCGTACAATTAATAAATCCAATTTATTCGAGAATTCCCTCGAGTAATAGCAGAGCTAAATTCCTTTAGCTTATCTCTTAGTGGAAGTTCCTCCCTTCACAAAAAAAATGTAACCGACTAGTTAAAATTAGTTATCCCGCCGGATACTGTACTCTCACAAACAATTTCAACTTCCCTTATCTGATCAGCGGGCGAATACGGCTGCCTGTAGGCATCGCCATAAATGCAAATAATGAAATACTCTTTGCATTAAAAAATGCTAAGGCGGAATTCCTTATAACGGAAGAAGCTATAGTGTGGATTTCGATGTGAGTACTTTCGCAATAACCTCATTTTTATCGTAGTGCTGGTGCAAATGTGCAAATTGGAATATTTTCAAAAATGCTTTCTGAGTAGAATGCATCCATTTGATCGAAAATCGAAAATTTAATATTGGATGTAGCTTCATTAGTCAAGTGGTCCAAAACATAACTTTTCATTGGAGAAGAATTTTTGGTATTGGTCCATTATTTTTATCTCTATCTGCATCAAGAGTGAATTCAGTTCGTGGATAATAATGGGATTTTGGAGGAACAGTATTTTTATAGGCGTAGACCAGTATTTGCGGAAGAGTTGAGATTTCCTTGTGAAGACATGTTAAAAGCCATATCGTCAGAAAAGCAGACATGGACTGTGCCCCAAGTGTGCTCGTACCAACTAGAACAACTATTCTCATTCAGGTTCGAGTAAATCAGTAGAATAATAAACACTTGAACTGAATCAACTATTTTTGGCAGACATTTATTTGTTCAATCATAGAAAAAACGAAACTGCTGATAAACCCAGAGATTTGAAGGTGAGATATTGATGTCCGGCAACATACATTTATTTCTTCAAATTGTTTACTTGTTATCACTGATTTTGGCGTAGGACAGTAAGAACAAGAGCAAGATACATAAGACATGTATCAGACTCGTCATGAAGTAAGCTATGGTGATCTCAGAACATAAACGAACAACGTCTGCCTCGGTGGTGCAGTGGGTTAATATAATAGCCTGCTTGTAAAACTGAAGGTACCGGGTTCGAATCCCGGCGAGGTCATGGATGTTGTGTAAGTTTAGGGTGAAGTTATATGTTAGTTTGTCTCAAAAATGAAAATTGTCTATAGTATAGTATGAATCTGACTGAACGTAATTTTAAAAATATATAAAGATTTTGTGACTGGGCACATAACTACAGGTTGAAACCCAATAAGAGTGGGTGAATGAATAAACGAACAACAAAAAACGTTTTACGATCAACAAAATTAAAAGTTCGTTGAATAAGAGCAGTATCACTGAGAAAAATATGAAGACAATAAACAACCTTATGAAGTAGAACAGAATGAGCTGAAAAAAGGATGTGAGAGAGTGACAGGACAAATTCGGTCACATATGTTGACTTTTTATGAACAAGCCTCCAAGAATATGAGGTTTGTTTAACATCAATAAAGCAAGAATCCTATTTTGGAATTTTAAGACTTGAGGACCCGAAAGAGAAGAAAAAGCAGAAAACTTGCATCAACTGTTATCGTCAACAATATTTTTCTACCTATTTTGTTGCCAGTTTTGTGGAAATATCTGCGCATGAAATATCTGGGTAAAACGTATCAGTTTTTGCGCGCATGTTCTAGGGGAACAGGGTGCTATCGTTTTCTCCAAATAACTGTAATTTTCGAATTTCGAGCCGAAAATGGTCTAAAAAGGCTAGGTTGGACTCACTGATGACGAATCCGTTATCACAATCGATTCTGTCCGGCCGGCTGGCCGTCCGTACGCTCGATTACGGGTGCACGGAGGAATCTATCGACTTGAAAATTTCAGGGTTGGTTGCATTTCAAAATATGGAGGCCAAGTACGTTAATGGGCGTAATCGGTCGAATGATTTCGGAGCTATAGCCATTTGAATTTTGGGGGTTACTTCCCTGATATTTCAAGAACTACTGAAGCGTTCGAGTTGAAACCTTGGTAGTTAGTTAGAACGTAAAGACTTGGAATGTTTGCAGAATTTTGTCCAGAACGTACAGTCAGTACATTTTGAAACAAATGTATTTCAACATTTTTCTCGAGAAGCGTTCATTACATTCGGAAACCATTTCTTGTCGTACCTTGACCTTTATAGTTTACAGCAATGTACGAAATATCATTTTGAAACGATCCTGATTTCAGAAGATATGGAGAAAAAATATATCAAATTTCGTGTTTTTTTTTTCGAGATATTGTTTTTTTCCGGAATAATTCGGAGAAAACTTTCTCAATTGAAATGGAACTTGGAAGCCAGCTTGCTTGGAAATACTGATGTTCAACTTTTTGCAAAATTTCGTGATTATCGTGTCATCAGAACGATTTGAAAAAAAAATTCAAATTTATATTTTTTTCAAATATTCAATTTTCTATGATCATCTGACCATAATGAATTCATGAAGTCCTGTATGAATCTCCGAACTGTCACCTTCCGAAGAAGTACTGGATTTCAATTCGATCTAATCAGTATTATTTTAAATATTGGCAAAATAAAATTTTGAGTAGGTATATCTGCGGAATCTTTGGGTGGATTTTACCGAATTTGGCCTTCGCATTTAGGGTCCAACTCTATTCCACATATATCAAATTTCTAGGTTGTTTCTTTCGGCCGACCGTAAACACAATAACTTCCGAAAGAAACGACTTTGAAACTCGATATTCATAAAGTAGGTTTGGGGCTTGATAACAAAGGTCGAATTTGTGGCTTGGTAAAAACCGCCCAATGATTCCGTAGATATGTCCAATCAAAATTCTATTTTCCCAGTATTTCAAAAATACAGATTAGATCGAATTGAAATCCAGTACTTCATCGAGAAGAACCTAATAAACACTGACGTGAAGGCAGCAGTTTTTGCGCGCATGTTGAAATTCGTTGCCAAAGCGGTCATCATCATTGAACATGCGCGCGAGAGCTGCTGCCTTCACGGCAGTGCTTTTAAAGGTTTTTTTTTCAACTGTAGGAGATTCTGAGTAGATAGTTATTTTGGACGCCCATAAATCAGTGCTTTCTTGAGATCAGAGATCAAAGTAATCGAGTAATTCTCGGAAAAACTCAAACCACATTAGATCAAGTAATAATGGCATTCATTGGCAAGCGAATTACATCCGGAATAACCGTGCAATGAATGAATCTAATTCATCCAAGAATTCTCTCGAGTAATAACAGAGCGAAATTCCTATTGCTCATCTTGCGGTGGAAGTTTCTCCTTTTACAGAAAAAGTCTTAACGACGAGTTAAAATTAGTTATCTCGCCAGATACTGTACTCTCACAAACAATATCAACTTCCCGTATCTAATCAGCGCGCGAACACGGCTGCCGGTAGGCATCACGAAGAAATGCAAATAATGAAATACCTTTTGTATGAGAAAATGCTAATGCGGAAGTCCGAATAACTGCGCCCGAGAACTCGAAAAATGTGTATTCAAAAGAGCACGTCGAAGAGTGATAAATAAACGAGAACGCTGGAAACAATAATGAAATTTCTTTTGATTTCGCTTCGACAAGAATGAACGAAAAAGTTTAGTAACAGGAGTTTTTTTTGGTTTCTGTTCGGTTTCTTCGAAGAAATATGTTCAGGTTTTGTGGCTGAAATAAAATAATTTATTTTTTGTTCATCGAATTCCTTCACCAATTAGAGAGTTGAGCTTGTGAAGAGAATGTTCGGAAAGGGATTGCACTGGCGTCAGTGAATGTTAAGTATGCTTGTAGAATGGTATTTAGTTACCTTTCACCCTTTGCAATGAATCTCATTGTAGGTATGCAGAAAATAACAGAATTGATCTGAATATCTGAGGAGGTTAGGGTACAGATTTGTTCCAACGAAAGATGTGCTCTAAACTTTATCCAAAAACCCCATTGTTCTTCAGATATCAGTTTTTTTCTTCTTGAGGACTTTCCTACCTAACTCCAGAAAAGAGAGTATATCTGCGGAACAACAAGCCGTTCGGCGAAAAATGTACCCTTCATCAAAGGAAAACGAGATTTTACTTTCACCATATTCAGTTTCACTAGATCAAATTCAATGATAACAAAAAAAACATTTTCTGTGAAAAATTTTAAAAATTATTATAATAAAAAATCAACACCCAATTTCATCTGCCATTTTATTGAAGAATGTTCGACAAAAGGTAATGATTTTATAATTGTGAAGACTTCCCTCAAGTCTCAGCTTCTCAAATATGTGGTACGTACGTCAAAGAAAAAAATCCACAAACATAAGAAAATGTATAAGTAGTAAGGTAGGTAACAGAGACCACTCCATCATTCACTTTCATAAATTGTTTCGGGTGGCCACGACATTCTGATACATTTCACCGAATTCATTCTGAAAATGTTAGGTTATAGTCATTTTTCTGTCAGGCAACTACACAACGTTGTCCTCTCTACTTAAAGGTCGTAGTAGTTGCATATTCATCAAAATGTATATTTTCACAAATCTGAGATTTTCATCGAATGGTTTATACTGTGAAAATTTGCGCAGGAAAGTAATTTTGGCTGCAACAACATGTTTTCGTTCACATACAATTTTGCGTTAATTTACCCTTTTGTATTTGTATTGTAACCCACTGATTTTATCATTTTGGAAACTGCTGTCCGCCCTCCGTTATATTCCACATGTCCCTCTGCAAAAATGAGTAGTGTATCAATCAAACAGTGTTAATTCTTCTGATTATAATTCCAAATTTGTCGTTGCAAATTTTTTTTCGAAATGAAGTCTTCAGTTATTGTCTTCTTGGGTGTACCAATAGAAAGAAATTCTTTGTCGTCTCTTTCACTTGAAATCTTTCTTGTTGTGGAGATGTGCTGAGTAACATATAAATAGAGATATATTGCAGTGTCAAATTTGTGTGACGTAATTACAGCAAACCATAATATTGACATCTAAAGATGCGCAGATTCAGTTTCAGAATAACGCGACGTTAATAGCGTCAGCGTCTAACATTATTTATTTCATACTGTACTGTAATGTGCCATTTCTCCGACTCATTTGAGTCTGATCCATTACATCATTAGGCCGGTAAAGCAACTTTTTGGTATATTTTAACTAACACATGAACGATTTTTATTAGAATTTTTTTACATCATGTACTGACACATTACTGACACCTTCAAACTACCTGAATAGACAGTTCAATTTTTGTACAAAAAATTTGAAAGAAACTATTGAGCAGTAGGAAATAAAATGTTGTACGATACCTTTATCCAAAAACCCCATTGTTCTTCAGATATCAGTTTTTTTTCTTCTTGAGGACTTTCCTACCTTACTACAGAAAAGAGAGTATATCTGCGGAACAACAAGTCGTTCGGCGAAAAATGTACCCTTCATCAAAGGAAAACGAGATTTTACTTTCACCATATTCAGTTTCACTAGATCAAATTCAATGATAACAAAAAAAACATTTCCGGTGAAAAATTTTAAAAATTATTATAATAAAAAATCAACACCAAATTTTATCTGCCATTTTATTGAAGAATGTTCCACAAAAGGTAATGATTTTATAATTGTGAAGACTTCCCTCAAGTCTCAGCTTCTCAAATATGTGGTACGTACGTCAAAGAAAAAAATCCACAAACATAAGAAAATGTATAAGTAGTTAGGTAGGTAACAGAGATCACTCCATCATTCACTTTCATAAATTGTTTCGGGTGGCCATGACATTCTGACACATTTCACCGAATTCATTCTGAAAATGTTAGGTTATAGTCATTTTTCTGTCAGGCAACTACACAACGTTGTCCTCTCTACTTAGAGGTCGTAGTAGTTGCATATTCATCAAAATGTATATTTTCACAAATCTGAGATTTTATTCGAATGGTTTATACTGTGAAAATTTGCGCAGGAAAGTAATTTTGGCTGCAACAACATGTTTTCGTTCACATACAATTTTGCGTTAATTAACCCTTTTGTATTTGTAACCCACTGATTTTATCATTTTGGAAACTGCTGTCCGCCCTCCGTTATATTCCACATGTTCCTTTGCAAAAATGAGTAGTGTATCAATCGAACAGTGTTAATTTTTCTAATTATAATTCCAAATTTGTCGTTGCAAATTTTTTTTCGAAATTAAGTTTTCAGTTATTGTCTTATTGGGTGCACCAATAGAAGGAAATTCTTTGTCGTCTCTTTCACTTGAAATCTTTCTTGTTGTGGAGATGTGCTGAGTAACATATAAATAGAGATATATTGCAGTGTCAAATTTGTGTGACGTAATTACAGCAAACGTTAATATTGACATCTAAGGATGCGCAGATTCAGTTTCAGAATAACGCGACGTTAATAGCGTCAGCGTCTAACATTATTTATTTCATACTGTACTGTAATGTGCCATTTCTCCGACTCATTTGAGTCTGGTCCATTACATCATTAGGCCGGTGAAGTAACTTTTTGGTATATTTTGACTAACACATGAACGATTTTTATTAGAATTTTTTACATCATGTACTGACACATTACTGACACCTTCAAACTACCTGAATAGACAGTTCAATTTTTGTACAAAAAATTTGAAAAAAACTATTGAGCAGTAGGAAATAAAATGTTGTACGATACTCGGCCGTGAAATGGCATTAAAATACTCGTCCAGAAATTCCAGACTCGTACTTTAATGAGCTATGTCCCGGCCTTGTGACGTAAATTCCTATTACGGAAAATTGCGAGCCGCAATTTACGTTACGCTATTCTATATCGGACGAATTCGTTAAGCTTCGTCTCTTGCCGGCTCCGATCACTGTCATACAAAACCAGTTTTTTAATACGTTTTCTGGTGTTAATTACACAACTTCCTCAGATTTTTTTAAATCTATTTAATAATACCTTTTACACACAACTGATATTAGACATTAAGATTCATTAGTGCTAACACAGCAAATTTTTTTCATACATAGGTATTTGTTACTTTTTCACCAATTAAAAAATACTTTTGGATGCCACATGAGGGGTTTGAAATTAGGAACAGTTTGAACCATGCCAATTATTTTGTGCAATATAACTAGTTCCACTTCTTCTGCACTAGCATCAGCTGATATTACCGCTTTCGATTCCTGTTTGTCCAGAATCAAAAATGATGCAGAAATGCAAATGATTAAACTTAAGGTGTTTAAACGTGACTTTGTAACAAAAAACCTGACGTCTCACATAACCTAACCAAACAAACTGATAATTTACGCAACGGTAACAAAAACATATAGGCCATATAGCAATACGTCCACTTTTAGAACGACAGTTAAAAAACCAAATGTTTTATTTAGCGTACCTGTAATAACATAACGTTTGGGCAATTCAATAATTGCAATATCTCTCTTATGAGTTTCTGTAGAATATAGCAGCATATAACGAATATAAGATTGAAAAATCCACTTATTCAGCTCTATTGAAAAATGCGATTTTTCAGCTCTCAACTCTCACTCAGATTCTAGAACTGATAGGCTTGATCTGTTTCCTGATTGAATGTGTCAGGAAAAAAATCCCGGAAATGCGAGATCGGTGTTCTTCTAGTTACTATAGTCCACAAGATCCCCCTACTAGACAGTAAATTTGTCCAACCTGTAGGAATAAGGTCAGTTTATACGTATGCAAGAAGAGTAGAATAATAAATACAAAACCTAAACCAGAAACAATAATGGAATTCCTTCCAATTTCACGTCGAAGGAAAAAGAAGAACACGCTCGTTCAGGAAAAAGCCGAAAAACAATCGCTTTGTTTAATTTTCCACTATATTCCATTAGCACAGATGCTGGTTTGCCTTCCGTGGATAGAATAAAAATGCCGGAAATACGGAAAGGATGGGGGATTTCTATTCTGGAATATCCGCCGAAACATGGACAATTCTAGCACAGTTAAATTACAATGTGGGTCCGAGATTGAACTGAATACTAATTATCGATTTTTCAAATGAATGCCCAATAATCTCGGATGTATGAATGTATGACGCGATATGTCAGAACGAATCATTTGCATCACCATTACCCTTGAAATACTGGACGGTATTTGACAGGTATCAATTGAGTGTGAGTTGTATTTCAATTTGTGAGGCTCGACTCCTCTTCATTACTGGCATTGTGTGGAAACCCTTTGGGTGATGTATTCGAAATACAGTGTTATTGATAATATCAATGAATGTCAAATATAGGGTGTTTCAGTAAGAGCACAAGGTTTAAATTGCGAGCCATATTTGAACGTCATAACGTCACATGATTAAAAGTTGACAGATGGTCATGAAGCATAAAGACTGATTCTCATAGTACGTTCCGTAACCTTTCCGTATCCGTTCCTTATTTTTAAATTAAATTTAAAATTAAAATTTAGTAGACAAAAATGCCATGAGGACGAAAAGTAAACGGTAAGTATAGTGTGCATATATCAATTCATTCACCCCTTATAATATTTTACGGGAAGGATGCTGGAAGGTTACGGGACTTATAGTCAGAATCAACCTTTACACGGTAGAATAACGCATCCCGATGTTGAAAAATTGTTATCAAAATCGTGAAAGTTTAATAGCCAATATTCGTTCGAAATAATGTGCTTAATTCATCTACTGTGAAAAGAATAATAAAAAAGTTCGTAAGTTCTGGTTCAGTTTGTTATGTGAAACACACGATACGAGCTCGTAGAGGTCGTTCAGAATAAAACATCACGGCAGTTTGCGAGAGTGTGGCAGAAAGGCCAGAGACGTCAATCGCCAACGGACACAACTGTTTGATATTCGAACAGAAACTCTTCAGAGAATTCTCACTGAAGATTCACCACTGGATGCCTACAAAATCAAACTGACCCAACAGCTTCTGACAGCTGGCAATAAACATCGAAGGAAATTCACCAATTGTATCCCTTGGCAACCTCCTGAATCTGCAAACGAAATTATTTTCAGTGCTGAGGCCCATTTTCACATCGAAGGCTTTATCAATAGACAATACTGTCGAATTTGGGCCTTGGGGCTCAGAAAAATCAAAGAATGATCCAATAGAAAGCAATGCATCCACAACGGGTCACTGTATGTGTGGTTTAAAGGAATAATTGAACCGTTCTCCTTCGAAAACAAAGAAGGTAATGCAGTAACAGTGTATGTCGAACGTTATCGTGCTATGGTGACACAGTTTATTGTGCCCCGTTTGGAATCTATTGATATTGTGGTTTCAGCAGGACGGTGCCACATGTCATAGCGCCAGTGAAACATTGAGGATCTTGCACGAGTTTGCTCCTGTTCGAATCATTTGATTTGGTGACCAGAATTGGTATCCTCGCTCCTGTGGGTTTATCTGAAGTCACAGGTTCGTGCCAATAGGCCTGCAACCAGCGAAGCATTGATGCCAAAAGGTGGCGCTGTATCAATATGTTATATAACCCCCTGTATTCAATAACGATATTGAAGCTTAGCAATGCCGTGGCGGCAAGATATTTTGTTTCATACATGAATCCGAAATGTACATATTCTAACTTGATAAATATTTCAATACTTTGCTTCATAATGAAACTACCTCTATAATAGACCTGGGGCGTATATGAAAAAATTTCCTGACATATTTATGAATATGTGTATAATCTGTTTATTCTATAGGTAATATACCAATTGGACAAGATGTGAAACCGGGCAACCTCAAACAAAGTATATAAATTCCAAAAAAAACTGACCTGAAGTGAGCAGCTTTGTTGCTGAAGCAATCTTCTTGGACATATTGATCCCGCCAACGCACATTCACTACCTAATGGAAGGATTTCTTGATCTTTTTATCGAATTTTTTTCACGAAATTTCGCACGAACCATTAAGTTGTCATTTTTCCATCAACTAGTGACTTAAAATGGATCCAATCTATTCTTTGGAATATTGGAAGAATAAAACTTTGGATGGGTATATCCTAAGAATCATTGGGTGGATTTTACCTGTGTATATACCCGATCCACTCTATTAATGTAGAATTTTCAAGTCTTCAGAAAAAATTACGATCACTCGTGAAGACTAGAAAACAACTTAGAAACTCGATAATTTTCAATTCACCCAATAATGCTGCAGAAATATCTATTCAAAATCTTCCTCCAATATTTCCAAAATACAGATGAACGCTAACGAACTCATTTTGAAATGCATCCGACGCTGAAATATTTATTTCGATAGTGTTCTCCGTTGTCATGTTATCGTAACTGCAGCCGGCTGGCCAAACAGAATCGATTATAAAACCGGATTCGTTATAAGTGAGTCCAGCCAAGTCATTTGAAACTTACTTCGGTTCAAAAGTCGAAAATTACAGACTTTTGTGAAAAGCTTAGCACGCGATTCCGAGAACATGCGCGCTGAAATAAAAAAGATACATCGTTTTTTTTTTGCGAAAGTTGGAAGATAAAGCTAACAATTGAATTGAAAATCAATACAGTGAGCGATGGATTTTTTATCATGCACCATTTTGCAACCCAAAATAATAGTTCTGATTTCGATGTTTTTCACTATGTATCGGTCCTATAATCTCAATTGATCTACCCTATAAAAAAAATGTACTGCTAGGATTAATTGACAGCCACTAGGAATCTATACTATAGGTAAAATTATGACAAACTTGAATTCGCCATTTTGCAACCCCTGAAAATATTGCATAAGGTCTTTCACACTACTGCCTTATTGCAACTAATAAAAGAGTTGTAACTACCTTCAAAAATTTTCAAAGAAGCATTATATAGTTGTCAGTATGATAACATTTTTGTTGAAACGGCTTTCTGTTTTTGTTCAGTAAAAAAGGAACATTGCGCTCAATAATTGAAGCAACAAAAGTTATCATCTCTTCGAGTTCTAGACAATTCACAGAAGTAATAATATCGGAATTAATCGATTGGAAATTTAAGCATGGATTAATCTACCAAAGTCTGAAGATTTTCAGGCATTCACTGATGACGGGAGACTTATCTTTTATTTAGTTTTAATAACATTTTTGAATGCGCACCTTTGCTTTTGAATTTCCTCTCCACAAATAATATGTATATCCAGGTGTAATTCACATGGATAATTTTTATTTCCATTATTTCTGTGGCTGATTCCGGGAAAAAAATCGAGCTCCTCTGAAAATGTTTCCTATTCTATGTAAGCAAGCAATTGAGAGTTTTATCGAGATATGAAATCCTATTTTTGAATTCAGTCAAAGGGAGTGGGTGCACTCAAAACATTCATTATTACATTTCAAATTAGAATCCAGATGACGTTCCCGTAAGTTTTGATGCTGTTGGTCTGTTTTAGTTATCTTACTAATACAAGGTTTTCTCAGCTAGCCCGCTTCTAGACTCGTCACTAAAATCAAAAAGCTAATTCGGTTCACTGCTAAGTACTGATACTAGTCATGGCTGTTTTGCTTTTATATATGCACAACATGCTTTCGGAGTCTTAGCATCTTGAACTGGTTCAGCTCAAAGTGCGTCTGCGATTTCATTTCAGGTTTTAAGAATTTCAATACTAAATTGCCCAGGGTTCCATTCGGAAGGTTAAATGATCATTGTTTATACAGGAGGCCCCTAGATCAATCTTTTGAATAACTTCACTTGGAATATTTGAACAAGTTTAGGCAATAACTAACTACAACCAACTTGAAAAAACTGCAAAGGTGTATCTACATGATATAAGAGAATTTCTGTGAAGGTGGCGTAACTCAATTCAAAATGTCATCACAGCATCAAAA
This sequence comes from Myrrha octodecimguttata, assembly GCA_958510865.1. Classification (NCBI taxonomy): domain Eukaryota; kingdom Metazoa; phylum Arthropoda; class Insecta; order Coleoptera; family Coccinellidae; genus Myrrha; species Myrrha octodecimguttata. The sequence continues at coordinate 41,518,972 of OY294057.1, forward strand.
CGGATAGAAAACAATTCAATTCTTTTTTCTAGAACTAGTCGGTCAAATTTGTTCACTGAAAATTTGGTTTGGAGATATTATTTGAAAGAAGATTTGAAATTGTAAATTCCTAAGCAATGGATCTATTACTATTGATCATTATGTCATCATCTCATTTTTGGAAATTCGCTGCAAAATACTTTTTTCGTAAAAATTGTGAAGGTTCAGAAATATTCACATGGCATGTTTCATATATGAAAAAGTTATATATAATTTTGAAGACTTGAAAAAGTGCGCATATTTCTGTAGTAAATATTCACATTCTCGTGGTTTAATTTTCTTCAGAAGATCGAGTAAAGTGAGGATATTAAAAATGGCTGCAATTACAATCTTTCCTTTTATACCCATTTCTGAAAATATTATACGAATTTTTGATAACTTCTCATTCGCCCATCATCAGCAATACTCAGGTAAAAAACTTTTAATCAGTTCAAATTCAGAGACATGTCATCCGAAACATCGAATTTCCAAAATTCCTATAGCTCGAAAATGGTGAAATTTTTCGATTATCTCCGTCGTCATGACCTAGTCAGCCTAGTCTACCACCAATTCAAATAATATTTCAGGTTTACAGGACCGTTTAAGTGATGAATTGGAAATAGTACACTGTTTATTCATTTTTATTTTTAGTAACACTAGACATTGTTGACAATATCGAATAAGATTTCCAATTCATCTGCAAATTGTTCACTGCAGCGTAAGAACTCCTCAAAGTGAAGTTCAAATCAATTCGTTGGAAGTCACATAAATAACTCACTAACAACTTCATTCCTTGAGAACGTGAAGACATTACTGAGCATCTACCTTATAATTATGCCATTCATTTTCGTGATACACGAAAGAGAAACCACCTGTTTCATGTAAATTTCAGGTTTCCCCCAACCTAATACTTATCGCGATATAACACGAATTTATAAGTTGACTTCCTTGCTTGAAGTGACCGTAAGCAGGCATCAAAATTATTCATAATATATAATATAACTGCTAAATATTTAAGTTGATTCACTCATTGATACGTGAATGATTGATATCGTGTGACGCCTTCTAATAATATAGAATTAGTTACCTGAATGAATAATCACATCTGAAATCCGACTTTTTACTTTGAATTGAAATAAGTTGATTTCAAATAATATGTAATAAAAACGAATTGAACATCGTTATACAGTATTGGATAGCTTATCTACTGTTCATTGAAAATCATAAGCTTTCGTTTAGCTTCACCATGACGCACTCACTCAATGTAAAGGTTAGGTTCCATTAAATGAACTCTTTTTCATTCGATTTTACCTCATTATGGTAAAAGTTTTTACTTTGAGAAGAAACTTTTGCTGGTGAAGTAATGTACACTCGTTATAAATTTATGGTATGTTCACAGAGATTGAGAAGTCTGATATAATATATAATGACTTTGTTGAGCCGATTTTTCGAGTGCTTGTATTGTGTTCATGTAAGATAATTGTTTATTCGATTGTGTCAGTTATAGTTCAAGAGCCGTGATAATAATTACGAAAGCCACCGAAAATCAAGGAAAAAGTAGTGTCCCTCGTTTGAAGAACTAATTGAAAAAAATATTATACAAGCATTCATGTAGAAAAAAGTTATTTTTCTTTTGTAGTGAGTTGAACTTCGATTAAATAAAAAGCATGTGTGAATAATATCCATTGGTGAAACAATAAATAAATATTCCAATTCTTATATGGGAGTTCCAGAATACTGACTTTAAATGCTGCTTTCCAACATATATTCTTTAGCGATAATCGTAGCAAACTCAGAAAGTAAACTGTAAACTATTTTAATGATGAATTGTTGTTCAACCTCACATCAATTCAAAGGACAAAAATATGTGCCTACTGAATTTAATCAGGTCATTAAGATATACAGTATTTGAGTGAAAGCAGCAGCAGTCTTTGCAGCCAGCTGAAAGTATTAATAGAATACCAGCAGCTAGTTATTGGCAAACCTCAGGTTTTGAATAGCATTCGGGAAAGATTAAATTGGCAGTTCAAAAATGAGTTATGAGGGTTGGTAAATTCTTTCGTTTTTATGGGAGCAACTTGAATTTTACTTTTTTTCTGTAATACAATTGAACTTGAGTTTTGGTGGGTTTTTCGAGATCACCAGTTTCCACGTTGCCATACGCAGGTACATCTTGATTCCCGAAGAGAATGAGAATTATATTTCAATTGATTTTATTTATGTTTCAAAATATTTTTCATACAAATATTAGCATTTTCTAAGTACTCGCAAAATATCCAAAGCCCATGCTTTTTATTTACTGGCCAGCTACCTGCAGAAAACTGGCACAAAATCAATCAAAACTTATGACAAGTATAAAAGAATGAATCACAACTCACGTAGATGGTTCATCAATCTGATAAAGAAGCTCAAGTTCTCATCTCGACTGGCTACAATAAATGTTTGAGGAGGACAAAATGCAATGATACATCCATTTCAAAGTTTGTCTTCTGAAATTGATGAGGAAATTATCAGAACAAAAATTTTGTCCCATGAATGGAGGTTTCTATTCTGGTAGCTTCTGAGCATTATATCAGCATATGTACAAAAATTTTGCAACAGTGGGATCATGGAATATTGAAATAACTAATTTTGGAGCCTCACCAATGAACTTTTATGTTTATCCTTGTGGTATGTGTTGTATATCTACACATTGAATATTGATCATTTCGAAATATTGTTTACGTACCGAACAGTTGAACGAAACCGGAATAGAATATTGTACCCCCAACACCAAACATTTTCCGTAATACATTTGAACCAGAAATGCAATCAAATACACCCAAAATTTTAAAAATATCTCATAATTTTCTTCGAAATATCATAAGGAATATCGCTTCTGAACCTAGCTTTCGTCCTTACACCTGATGACCATCATTACGTCTCTTCCTCATCGTAGGATCGATTCCTCTCTCTTTAGGAGCTATCTCAGGTATTTTCAGATGTTTGGTTCTATAGTCTTACTCTTTTTTTGGAAACATTACCTATATGCTAAACGAGTGTATATCACATTACAGGCAAAAGATTTTTTTTCGAAGTAAAATTCTACAGAATGAGGAAACATTTAATAGAGCAAAGTTTATTTCATGTTACTTTACATTGAGTGGGTATGTTATACGTTTCATCATAAACTGGTCAAACATATATAGCCGTATATGTGACATTAGGAAAGTAATTTTTGCCTCATGACATAAACCCCGTTTTCGCAGCATAATCGAGATACAGGGTATATAATTTAATGTCAACTTTGAGCAATATTCTGATAACTTTGGTGACTTATGCGTGAACTTTGAAATAACGGTTTTTGGTCACATCTTAGTATTTTTTGGTGGTCAATTTAATTGTTGTGTAGAATTCTGGAAAAAATATTTCAAATTGGGGAAAAAACTACAAAGTTGAAGATTTTTGTTTTCCATGGCTAAATTGGGTAGCATTATTTTAATGTACTCAATTTTCTAAGATTTTCCGTGAAAAAATTTCTTCAAAATTCGAACTCAACTTTCTTTACATGTGTACAGTGAATTCACCCAAAATTGAAAAAATCTTTTGACGTTGAACTGACCTTCATTCTGAACACCGGTGTGAAAACAGAATGAAAAAATATCCATTGGTTTTCATTTTATAGCCTTCCGAAGATTCCGCTCGGGGTACATTTATATTTTTCATTCAAAAAACTGGAAGCCCTACGGATACCAAAATTTTGCTAATAGGCCTCCAGAATGACCTAGATAGAAATATGAATTTATCAAAAAAATATTTTCTAAAAAACCTTTGTGAGAATCGAACTCTCTCCGCATTCAGAAAATAGGGTCAAATTCGATGAAGTACCGTTGCTTGGTAACGAACATCATTATAATCAGAATAAATCCAATTTATACTCGGAATTTTGTCCGTTAGTGGAGCGAGTTCGATTCCCATCAAAGATTTTTTGAAATTTTTTTTTTTTATAAATTCATATTTCTATCCAGGTCATTCTGGGGGCCCATTAGCACAATTTTGGCCTCCATAGGGTCAAATATAAATTATTTCATTACTCCGATCGGAATCTGTGAAAGGCTATAAAATGAAAACCAATGGATATTTTTTCATTCTGTTTTCACAGCAGTTTTCAAAATGAAGGTTGGTTCGACCTCGAAAGACTTCAATTTTGGGTGAAATTCTTTGTTCACTGTAGACATTTAAAAAAAAGTTGAGTTTGAATTCTGGAAAAATTTTTTCACGGAAAATTTCAGAAAATTTAGTACCTTGGAATAATACTATCCAATTTGGTAATTGAAAACGAAAAATTTCCAATTTTTCCAGGTTTTCCGCCATTTTGAAATATTTTTTCCAGAATTCTACACCACAATTGAAGAGAACACCCAAATATACTAAGATGTGACCAAAAACCGTTATTTCGAAGGTCACGCATAACTCAACACAGTTATCAGAATATTGCTCGAAGTTTACATTGAACACCCTGTATCTCGCTTACGATTCGAAAACGGGGTATATGACATAAAGCAAAAATGACTTTCCCAATGTCATCTATAAGGCTATATATGATTGACCAGTTCATGATGAAACACCCTTTATATTTTTGGAATTTATGAACTTATGACCATGTCTTTCGAATCTGTGATATCTTTCTTCGAGTAACATACAGTTTAGAACTTTCATAAGATATTATGTCTCAACGTGGGAATCCGTTTTATTCATGAATCCGAATAAAAGTTGTTCCACCCTTCGGTTCTAAAATGCACACTTCTGATGTGAGTTGACCAGTTTATCAGCTGACGAATCGCCTGCATATTGGTGATAATTAACACTCCATAGTCACTTCAAATACGGACATATGTTGTTACGACATGGTGGCTTGAATTGCTGTGATAAATCGAATTTGTAACTTATATTATTATAGAACACCTGTTTATATGTATTATGAGATGAGAATGTATATCAGATGAGCTACTTGATTCATTCCAAGTCTGCAATCGGGGTAGTGGTAAAATAAATCACCTTGATCTATTCGTTTGGATTATATTATTGAACTCGAATATATAACAATAGCATACGAGAATACTACCTTCATATATTGTGACGAGTACGGCCCTGCGCGAGACTATACGGGAAATCCATGGAAGCTTGTGCGTCCTTCGCCTAGATAGAAATTACTGGGTAAAATCCAGAAATTGCTAGTTCCTCGGTTTATACAGTCCGGTAAATCTTAAACAATATTTGAATTGATGGTAGACTAGGCATTACCACTCAGAATAAAGAACATTGTCAGGTGAAATTCTTACTGTTTTCAAGATAATTGGTACTTTGAAAATTTGTGAGAATTTGTGTACAAATGGAGAAGTATTTTATTGAACATTGCTGATAAATGCTGCTTTTTGGACGTGTGAAACAGTTTTCAAAAATTTCAATAATTCTGCGAAAAACGGGGGTGGAATGATTCAATTTCTACCTATTCCTATTCTCGTAACTTTGATCTGTGAACTTCAACCTCGTCAATGCAAACATTCACTACAAAAATTGCACACTTAGTTCAGTCTTCAAAATGACATACGTACAAAAAAGACCTCTCAAAACCTCCTTTTGCCACCGCACCAGTGATAGTTTGAGTGTCTATGATTATACACCATCTCAATTATTTCACGTCAGTTGTATTTAAATGTAGTGTAGACTTGAACTACCGAAAATAAGTCACATAATCGCCCTAGGGTGATTTACACAGCCGGATGATTGGTTAAGAGTATCCAAATAGTTATATTGGATACTTCTGACCCAAATGTTATCGAACTTATGGTTCAATATAGACTGGCGATTTTGCAATCGAAACTGATGCATTCCTTGACCAACTCTAGAGCCCCCATGTCAATGAACTCAAATCTTTTGATTAACTTCACATGAGCTACTTGATAGAACACGTTGAAGCAAAAACTGCCACTGACCTGAAACAACTAAGACGTATACACATGCTATTATAGAAACGTTGTAAAGAGGGCATAATACCCTTTGAAAGGCCGTTCCCGAAAGAAATCACATAACTGCATCCAAAAGGACAGAAAACATTTCAAGTTTTTCTCTAAATCTGGGTTAGTGCAATTTATTGCTTGGAACTATGGTTTGAAGTTTATTGAAAGAAGATTCGGAATTGTATATTTTATATTTTTCTGAAAACTCATAAGCAATGAATTCATTCATATTGATCATCATTTCGTCACTTTGTTTCGATAAACTCACAACAGAAACTTTTTCGTCAAAACTGTGAACGTTGAGGATAGATCAGAAAGTTTCGGCGTTCTCTAGTCTATGTAATATTGATGAACCTCAATGCCACTTAATTATTCGTTTCTGCCTCTCTTATCAAACCAGGAAGTCCTCAGGTATTCTCTACTTGAAGAAAATTACTGAGCCGACTTTTTCAGGTAAGAGACGTATAATGATACAAAAAAGGACAAAAAAGGTTTTCTGATATAGTTATCATTTCTGAGTCAATATATTTATATTTTGATGCAATATTTTCATTTTATGTGATGATATATTTATTTTTCGTTTCGATATTATATGTTTTTTACCAGACACAATATATTCACGAGTTGAAAGTTTCAGATATATGAAAATGTAATATACTAGAAAAATTTTTGGGGAATAAAATCAAATACTCACAAATCATATTTATCATTTGATCAAATTTAGGACTGATTATCAATTATTCAAGTTCTTTCAAAGTTGGGTTGGTGTAAACTGTAATATTGATTTCCACGCGCCATCTTCATTAAGTAATAAATATACTAGCTCTCAATTTCCACATATTCTAAAATTTTCAGTCGTGAATATATCGTGTTTGGTGGAATATAAATATATCGTAAAAATAAGTAGCTGAATCTTGGCAATATTATATATTTTAGATGCTACTACTTATTATTAGAAATGGACATGAACAATCCTACTATATCGTAAAAATATATAGATATTTGCAATCACATTTTTGTCCCAACGGCGCATCATAGCGTAAAATCTGTCATCCCATAAGAAGACATTGCGATACATATCCTAGATATTATTATTATCGAAGTGCCCTCTACTGAATGATCAGCCTACCCAAAATTCTAATCCAGTACCTTTCAGCTGTTCACAAGAACTGACTACATTTGACAAATCAGTTGCTCTCGTCGTTTCAGTTGCTACAGAGTTCCATGTTTCCTCATGCACGGAGTATTCTTCTTCAAATGAGGGTTACTAGGTGAGATTCAATTTTAAAGGTTGATTTTCCTCCCTTCAAATCGATAAAAATCTACTCGTCAAAAATGTAACCCTTCGATGGAGTGCCTTGACGAACTTATTGTTATTTATGAAGAGGGGCTGCCGCATTCTTCCACTTCATAAGAAAACAATCTGGCGCACAACCACCCCGATTGTCGGGCCATTTTTCCACCCCCGTACAGTAGGCCTCCATTAATTCCACTGCCGAAAGAAAAACTCGGTAGAGGGGAATTTCTATGAGATTCAAAAAGTTTTTCCACTTTTTCATCAATTCGGGAACTTTCCGAATTTCATGTTGAGCGGGGCCTTTCTCGGGACGGTATTTGTAGGGAAAGTTATCAGTCATTCAATCCTGCTTTAATTTCTTTTTCAGTGCTTAATTACGAGTTCGAGAGCTGTATGAAAGGATAAGGGCAGCTACTGGATTAAGGGGTTGGTTTTTGTTGAAAGAAGGATTTGGGTATTTTTGATTCTTGAGAAATTGTTATCCTGGTTGATTATTTGTGATGATTATCCTTGACGAAGATTGAAGATGAAATTATTGTTTTGGATCTGAAATGTATAGTTCATCAGTTGCGTTCAATCGAATTCACCAACATTAGTAATGACATTTTATCTATTTTCTGTTTACTTTCCGATCAGAACTCGAAGTGAGATACTCGATTTGAATAAACTGGAAATTCTACATTTCAATTGTAAGAAAATAGTAGGGATGCTGATTTTTTCACCATAATTTGGTTCGAATCGAAGTTATCTTATCGTTTTCAGTTTCATGTATCAACCTGATTAATATAATTTATAGTGAGACATTCACCCTAAATCAAAATGATGAAGGGAAGGAAACGCCGAAATAAATTTCAAGCATAGTCGCCAAATAACGGCCCCAGCATTCTTGGAATCATACAAAAATGCTTAATAAGTTTGAAAAAATATATTTTAATCAGAATATTGCACGCCACCAATGCCACCGTATCCGCACTCTTTTCAAAAGACAATTCTGACAGAGCAGAATGGATTTATATAAAAAATTTGTTTTTTCGAGACTATATTGAAGAGTCTCGATAATTTTTTTACACGTACTTAAACAAAATGAAACACAATGAAACTCCAACGCCACAATTTTTTTTGAAAGGATTTCGGATATTGGTTATTTTCTAGTTTGATCATTTTCTAGTACAAAACTATGAAAAACATTATTAAGGGGAGAAATCGAGCCACAGTTATTTTTCAATTAAGTACTGGATTTCGATCCGATCCAATATGTATTTTTGGAAATACTGAAAGAGTACATTTCGGATAGGTACATCTACGGATTTAAATAATCGTTAAAAGGTTCATATAGAATTCCGTGAGTATTATCCTATAATATAAGCAGAAGATATTATAATAGAGAATTTTTTTAAAATTTGAATAATTGAACCGGTATTCCGAAAAAAATAAAAATACGGAGGAATAAACCATGTGATTGGAAATATTACTTAAAATTTCAAACCTATCGAACAGAAATTTGGCAAACTGCTATGAAATATATTTCATATTCTGACCAAGAGTTCTTTTCAAATATGTCGAAACAAAAATGTGGAAAAAATTTTCTATTTGAATAGTGCTTCAACTAACAGCTGAATTCAAATCCAATCACGCAAGTAGTTGGTTAAATATCATAGAAAACCCAAAATTCCAAATGAACATAACTCCAAAACCGTTTGTCCGATTTGCCCATCAACTGAACTTGCCGTCGCACATTGTAAGGAAACATTCCCTGAAACATTGTTGATAGGGTACTCAGTTACCGTGCCTACGGCCGGTTGGCCTGACAGAATCGATTTTAACACCGATTTCGTCATCAGATCTAACTGGTCATTTGAGACCTTTTTCGGCAAAAAATTCGACAATCATAGAATTAAGATAAAATGATATCACACTGTTCTTCTAGAAAACGCAAGCAAGAAGCACAAAATGAAAATTCTCAGAAGAAAATGAATTGCTGTATAAATCCGTTATTAGACAAATTGAAAGTGATCAAAGTAGGGCATTTTATCAGTCATTTATCCGTGAAAGTCATTCAATAATTATTGTATGAACAAGACGAACTTTATTCTTCGGTCTTGCTTAAAGTTTAGGTGTTCCCAAGACTAAAGCACTCAACTGTACTCCTTAATTGAAAGAAAACTTACGCGAAAGTCCCTATTAAACCCCGTTCTAACTATGAATATCTTATAGTTCTATAATAACTCACATTCACCCTTCGGCAAACAACCCCTCCTAAGAAAATTCGGTATCCATCTTGAAAACCCACCTGCCTGCATAAATTAGTCTGAAAATTCACCCAATATCTCTGATCCCTTCAGGAATCTATTCTGCCCCATCTAAGGCACGAACTATTATTTCTATTCAGAACAGCGAGAGCTCAGACAGGCAAATATTTTCGCAACCTATGTTGCTTCGTTCAGTCATTAATCTTGCAGGAATTTCGGAGGAGAATTTTCTCAGGAATTCTATCAGTGGTTATTGAATTCGTTGAACTGGTTCAAAGTGGGAAGGGTAGGCGGGGGTTCTGAGAAGAACCGGATTAAATCTCGATGATATGTGTTTGAAAGTTCTTGGAAACTCCGCAGAATATCGGGAGAAGATTGATTTATTTTTGCGCGCATGTTCTAGGAGTACAGCATGCTATTTTTTCGTCCAAATGTCTGTTTTTTCGAACTTTGAGTCGAAAATGGTCTCGAACGACTTGGTTGGACTCATTCGAATCCGGTGTCAAAACCGATTCTGTCCAGCCGGCCGTCCGTAAGCACGATTACGGTCGTATGGAGAATCCTATCGACCTGAAAGTTTCAGAGTAAGTTGAATTTCAAAATGCGACGGTTGATTTCGTTAATAAGTGAAATCGACCGAACGATTTCGGAATTGGGGCCTTTTGAAATTCTGAGAGTATTTCCGTGATAATTTTTACCAACTATAATAACCAATCAAATTACTTAATGATTCATGTGCCAAATTCAATCCAATTAAAGCGATATTACCCTACATGTGGTGCTTTCAGTTTGGTGTTTTCGACGAGAAGATCATCAAGTTTAAATTGAACGTCAGATTGACAATAAATTTTCTGAAATCTGCAAAGTAAAAATTATCTTATCGAATACCCCTCGGGCCTTGATAAGTCCTCAAAGTGTTGTCATAGGGAGTCCTTCAAGCGTGTTGCTCACGGAAAATCAAGTACCACGCTTTCAGCATTCTCTATGACAAAATTATCTCGGTATTATCAAGGCCCTAGAGGTATTACTATTGATAATTCAGGAGGAACTAAAACGATTGGATTGAAACTCAGCAGTTAGTTTCCAATATATCAAACTTCGTGTTTTTTTCTTGGTATCATTGGTTTTTTCCAGAATAACTGAAGAAAAACCTAGAAAAGCACTGACGCGATCTCGTTTGAACATACGTGCAAAAGCTGAGGACTTTACCTAAGTTCTTTACTAGGTTTTAGAGTTTAATTTTTAGATTAGGTTGTGCAGATCGCCAAAGAGATTCCTATCAAGAATACCATATCGTAATGAAGTACTCGAACTGAAATGTTCGAAGATCCCGCTTAATGCTCCTCTTGTTGCGAAATTGACACAACTGTTTTCTTTTCAAGACCATAAGCGTAGTCTTCAGTCCATTTATGGGAACGTGTCCTATCCGTTATTTTGTCGATTTGATAGGGCCATCGATACTTCTCTCACCATATAATTCAGAAAAAGTCGATTTCCGTTGAAATACACTCAAACTCAGGAAAATCAATTGCTGTATATAAAGCAAGTGCTGTTGGTTGAAGATAGCTTTGCAAGGACAGCGGAATGTGGAGTTCCTCAGAGTTCTTCCTATATCCCATTCTAATTTGTATCCAAACAGCGAGGGCTGAGATGATAACATATTTTCGCCACTTATGTTGCTTCGTACAGTCATTAATCTTATAGAAATATCAGAGGAAGATTTTGTCAGGAATTTTATCAGTGGTTATTGAATTTGAAGAACGGTTTCATAGTTGGTAGAAAGTGGTTTCGAGAAAAACCGGATTAAATATCGATGATATGTGTTGTAAACTCCTTGGAAGAAAATTGAGATCAGGAAATGATCGTTCTATTTTCAGACCGCATCTTTCGAGGAGGTTGTACAGGTCAGTTATAGAATTCTTCTCGGGGATTTTCTTCGAACTCATTTATATTTAAGTTTAGATTGCTCGTTCTAATTTTATTGAAGAAAGTTGAATGGTGAAGGTAGACGCGAAAAGTTGTTGATATCAGAATTCATTGTAAGAATGCAGGAATTTCTTTAAGATCGACATCTTTGATATCTTATTATTCCATGTCAATTCAAAAATGTGTCTTATATTCAAAGTTAATTTCTCTGTTGTTTTCCATTTTCCAAAACAGACCTAACGGAATCAATAATAAATAATAAACAGAGATGTGTTAATTTTTTTTCTGTTACTTAACTAACACCATTATCACAAAATTTTATCGCAATTGGGTCAGTATATTTCGAAATACTGAAAGGTACCGAGAAAAAAGTTTGACATATTTTACCCAGATATTCACAAAAATGAGATTCGAATAGAAAAGAAAATTGTCACACTAATGTAAGTGGTTGGGTTCAAGGTCTGTGCGGAAGTTCCGAAGACCATAATTTTTTAATTCACTTAATATAAAATTTTGCGAGCATTTACGTGTCAATATGCTTCACCCAAGCTTTCGAGTTTCAAGTCGATCACATAAGTAGTTCCTGAGATGATGTGGAAAATGCCTAAACATTCGAGTGAGTGCATCACCGAAACTGTTCGGCCGATTTCGCCTATTAACAAAATCAGCTGTGGAGTTTGGATACGCAATCTACGCTTGATGTGTCAAGTCGTTAGTATGGCAGAATCGATTTCGCCATCGGATTCATCATCAATGGGCCAAACTAATCGTTTGAGACCATTTTATAGGAAATATTCCGTAAAATGTGCGCGAATACACGTAAAAAGCGACAAAAAATCATATGATTTCTACTTTAGCTGTAGTCAATCAGGAGTAACCATGGAGAGTTTGAAATCACTTCGATTTGTTATAGAAAGTCATATTTTCAACACCCATTTGATATAATATCCACTGTTAAAATCGCAGTAGTCATGGAACCAAATAAATTTCGAAAATCACTTGAAACGAACTTCTCAAGTTCAGTTATTGATCTAGACGGATTTCTGAGGACAAATATTGCCTAAAATTATATCAGTTGTTATTGAATTGAACGGGCTTATAGAGGAATGTGTAGACCTTGGAGTTAAAAGAAGAGAGATCAAATCTCGGCTATTATCGTTATGGATTTCTTGAAAACGCCACAAAAATCTGGAAAAAGCGGTCAATACATGATTGATGTACGAGACGAAAAACTTTTCCGTGGAAGAAAATCTAAATTAAATGATATGATATATATTGGTGAGAATGCTGTATCCATTCCTTTTTGTTTTTTCAATAATATGGTAACGTGGGGGTGGAGTCACGTGATCCTATATCTGCAATCCGATTGGCCCCCGAAAGCACCCCAAACGCCAGCTAAAATACTTATTGGCTCAATTCACGGTCATATGTTCGTTGACATAAATTTCCTAAGTAAATGAGGCAAGTGGTTTATCTGGTTGGTCTGTGGTTCTTTACTCAGACTATAAACCATTTATAAAATTTCAATCCTAAGAATCGTTACATTTTGTTTGTGCCAGACCCCTTTGGCATTAATTGAATAAGATCACAATTTTATCATTGCAAACTCATATGTTATTGCTTGAGGCTATAGTCGGCCCTGAACTTATTTCACTGCGTTAAAATGATAGCACTAAGAACGGAGCACGCGAAAAATACGTTCATCCAACCCCATTGTTTTCAATCTTCCCCTCATTCTACTTTCTTATGCATTAACCAACAGGATGAAAAAATTTCATCAATCTTTTCCCTATCGAAATATCATTCCGAAGGATATAGAAGAGCGAAATCAAGTAATAAATTCTTAATTGAGAATCTGATAAGGTCGGCGACGGGGCAATTTCACGGGACCTAATCTCCGGCTAATCCAGCAATAAATTCCCGATCGCGCCACTCCAAAATAAGTTATAAATATATTTCCAGACGGCGCGGAGACTGCCGCGGCTGCCCGATAGCATTTTCTGAAAAATGAGGGAATAAAACTCCGTTTGTAACTTTATTAGAACGAGCTGGGTGTTTTTCGAGAAAATTATAGGGGAGATGGAATTGGGAGGTTTCAGACCAAAATATTTGTATACTCGTAATATTATTTTGCTCAAGAGAAAACATTACCACAAGTGTTGGTTAATATCTCAAGGTCAATATACCTTCCCGCGGACCTTCCTAATTGAACGTTGCCAATAACCACGAGCAATAGTGGAAATGCGTGAAATCGTTCTGCAGGCTCCAGTGATTATTTTTTGAATTTTTTTTTGGGATGTACTTAATGCTTCAATAAGAAAGCGTAATGTGAGATATTCTTTAATTTTTCACTGCATTTCTGGTTTTATTTTCCCGAAAAATCTTGAATTTAAGGAAGTGCAAAGTGACCTCCAAAAGTCACCCCGTATTGTTCGCTCTTAATTAGATAATCGACTTGAAACGAACGGAATTATTCACAAACGTAGAGCAATCCGCTTCTGCACACAGAAAGCCATGTGGGTGTCAGTACTCCTGGTTATATGACGTTAAGGAAGTATCAAGGATCCCACGATTCTACCTAGGCGTTAAATCCGCATTTGCTTTCATGATGTCCGCAGCAATTCATTTATCAATATTCTTAGTTATTATACTCCCTATTCAAATTTGAAATGGTCATTTTGGAGAAAACTTAACATGTATTTTCATAACTAGCTATTTTATCTAAACACACAACGCCCATTGAGTATTTATGGAGAATTTTAGCAAATTTATTCCATAAATATGGAATCTTTGAAATAACTTTTACTTATTCCTACCATGAGGTATCTTGCCGATTAGACCGAAGTCAAACCTCAGAGGAGCTCATACATTTGAAACATCGATACCATTGATCCTTAAACCATGTCGATACTACTTTTCAGAAAGATAATAATAGTAATAATAATGATCCATATTGTGAACGCGATTCACGGTCAATATGAAGAGAAGGCATAACAGCCGAAGAAATGGGTACTTTTTGTCTGTGGTATGATAGTGGCAATATGCTCCACCCTAGAAAAAAAACTGTTTTACAGTGACAAGCAAATCTTGCTTCCTCGTGGAAGCAAGAAGATCGTCTGTCATATAGTACTAACAACCTCAGTTGGTTTCACTTATCAGGGCCACTTCGCATATTCCGAAAACGAGAAGAAGAAGCTACTTTTGGGACTGATGAACCAGGGCCTTCAAATCCTTCTTCGAGACTTGTCCGCAATCCAAAGTGCTGTTGAATTTCTTTTCATCATTGCCAAATATGTAAAGTGCAAATTAAACCACTCGCGAGATGCGCAAAGAAGACACGAAAGAGGCTGCAGTGGAAAACATCGTAAACTTCATCTTCCTTGAAGTGCAAGATGTTCTCGTTTTATGAGGGGACATTTGCTAGAGAATTCAGATAACACCGAGTATCACTCAATTTATCTACAACCTTAATTTTGTAGATGCCCTGGGTGATGACATGACTAGGTACCTCAGATCAAAGGTGGATATTCATCTGTTCCTATTGATTCGCATCATTTCTTGAGCTCTTCATCTCCAATAACCTTGTTTACTAGCTTCACAGAATATGTTTCACTCATATTTATTCATAACTGCAACGAATTTTTTATATAAGTGAATATGTGTATTATAAAAAAGTGTGATGGCCTTTTTTCATCTCTATATTTGTTTCAAGAATTAGCACGTTTGTATTATCAAAGAATATGCTATGCATGAAATTGTGAGTGTAGTTGCAAAGCAACTCTGAACTTGTCCATTCGAGCTAAAGGAATACGTGGAATCACGATGTTTTGAAATAATTATGACATGAATTGTATGCTACTATATTCCATTTGTAGTGCTATCTGTTGTTGCAGATTTTTTATTTCGATTTGAATAAAATGTGATGCAATTGTTTTTCGATACAATAGAATATATATCAGATTATACGTGATGTTTTGCCAAAAAAGTTCAATTATTATACAATGAAATATTTCGTAACGTTAGTATGAATTACTTATTGTTTTTCTATGTGGGCATCAATATATATGAAGAATTCCATTTCAGTCAGTGGCTTATTTTTTCACTATTGCACACATCGAACTTAGAAATCAACAAGAGCTCAACTACTCAATTAATATCTGATATATAGGTCTATATCTTATAGCAACACAAGAAGTGGAAATGAAAATTACGAAAAACCCAATAGCTATCGAACCACTTAGGATGATCATCAATTTTGGGTAGAAAAAAGAGCAACATCAACAATAACAGATTACTCCCAAGGTCTCTGCCCCTTTGTTGAGGGAATTCTCCTATAATTAAAGAAATTGGTTACAACCGAACGCTTCCAAGATTAAGGAAGGGAATTGTATGATTAATCTGGGACTACGGCGAGCCTCCCCGATTTCCTGTCTGGATTATCGTTATAGTACACCTAATGTCCTAAATGAACGATCAACGAGCAAAGAGCAACAAACTATGTCCAAAGGGAACTGGTAACTGTAGTTAGTTGAACCTCACATATGAGAAATTATTGTGTTAGTATTTGAAGTAGGTAATGTTGAAGGCTGTAGGATCACACAAAGGTAATGTAATTTTCGAACTTTGAGCCGAAAATGGCCTTAAACAAATAAATCGAAACTAATTTTTGTGGTGTTGTCTCTAAATAATTTTAAGTCTAAAAATGGAAGGAAGCCGTTGTTTTCGAATTCGTGCGTGAATTTAATGGAAAGGTATTGACTGTTCATTATATCGGTGAATTCTTTTACATCAAAATTTTCGACGACTATAGCGAAGACGTCGTCGACGTATCCCAAAATTTCGAAAAATTTCTATTAGGTTTCTTTGATTTCTTCTCTAGTTTACCAAGGAGAAAATTAGCTAAAAAACGGGAGAACGGATATCCCATGCATGCTTACCATCAAAAGGAAAGACATTCTGCAAATGGAGGTCAACATCAGCAACTCATCGACTTCTTTTCGAGGAAGATTCAATTCGAGCAACCATTTTTTTTAATGTTGCAACGCGATATCGACTGGGGTATTTGGAAATAGGAATACGACGTCCCAGGATATTAAACGGTCCATGTGATTATAGCATCTCAATTCTGTAGTCGCTCATAAGAATGATTATGTGGCATCTGAGCTCACACGAATTTGGCCTTTGCAAGTGAGCTCAAAATCTGCTTTAGAAAATATCTTTTCGCCATGAAAAATGTGCAGAGCTATATAAGTATTGGAGATATATTTGTTTCAAATCTTCCAAAGAACCTGTGCGAAGAATGAAGTTATCCATGTAGCATTGTTTCATTTAACAATGAAACGCTAATGATTTAGTGCTCATGTTTTTCACTGCTAATTATTTCAATACACGAATTGCCTGAAATGGAGACGACCTCAATGGTTTAAATGCAGTGATGAGGTAGAAAATATTTATTAGCACCATAGGTCCTCATATTTTTCTAGAGGTACATATCTCGCACGACCTAGTGAAACATGAGTAGTAGAATCTTGGCACTATTGGTGTCTGCATGACATAATACATGTCACAAGTTTTTCATTTTATTCCCGATATTTCATTAGATTTCTAGTTCGAAATGAACAATTTTGGATCTATGGGAGATGATTCCCCAATAAAGGGGCCTGTAGCGTTCTTCGTTTATCTGAGGATCTGAAAATCATCGCTTGGAGGACTGAACCTGGTCGAAAGACCCTCTCGGTCATGAGCAAATGTAGGTGATATTATTTACTGCTTCCTTCTGGTTTTCTGTCCCTCTTTCTGTTTCAGATATTATGTCAAGATATTTTGTCGAAATGAATTCAAGATGACGAAAAAATTATTTTCAAATGAAAAAGATGCCATCCATCTTCTATAAACAAATTACTACACTTATACGGGGAGACAGAATTTTTCCTGAGGTTTTTATCTGTGCTCTTGTATCATACGCAAATATGTATGGTACCCCGTTTACATTTCCTCTGCTAACACTGTGATATATCTTAGAATTGTAATGCTCGTTCTCAAAAGAATATATATACTATTGGACTTATTTGTGGGGAAGATGAATCAAACCCAATTGAATTTCGTCGACGTTTCGGACATTCTTTGTCCAATATTCACATACAAAACAATGGGGTTGCCCTTAATCATGACTTAAAATAATATACCAGGTGGCAATACGATATCATATAATCTCCTACTTATTATAAGAAATGGACATGAACAATTCTATTAGTGAAATATATTCATCTATGAAATTTTTAAACATATATGATAATTCGCTGTTTCTTTGTAGACGTTCCGGTTTCATATAAATTATGATGAAAATTTATCTATTATAATTCATTGAAAAGCTTACTCGAGTTAGACCAGGTGACTGCTAACGATTTTAAATATTTCATGATGAAAGAATGAATACTTCAAGCTTCATTCGACAACTTTTATTATGTTCTCAAGAAAGTATTAACTTTTTAGAGCCCGCAATCATCCACCTTTCTTTCAAATACCTTTTTCCTAATCCCTAGAAAAAGTTCGTCCTGATTTTCTCTAGCCGTTCCGAATACATTTCTTCCGGGCGCTTAACCCAGGTTCTCCACCATTTTCCACCTTCAATTAATATTTTGTGTTGACAAAGCTTTGTGACTGAATGCATCGGCGAACTGAAGGAATTAATTAAAAATAATGTCTTCTGGAGCATCAAGTGGCAGATTGAGCGTGAAAGGGGACCATGCTGCCAGCTTGTCATGAATAGGCCTGGGTAGATGAAAAGATTAAGGGAGATATTTGAAATAATGAAGTGGGTCTTGAGCTGGTTCATCTGAGATAGATGCTGGATGTTATTCCATAATACCCGGAATGCATAAAGGTTACTTTACGGGATAATAAAGCGAATTTCTGGAGGAAAGTAAATTACTCAGTGTAGCGGGTAAAATTCATGGTAAGGAGATTAGTCTTCTGGTGGATATTCGGTTTAGGTTTGACCGAAGCGAGAGTTAATGATCTGGTTTACTACAATCGGGCGAGTAGATTTCAGCTCTCAAATGAAATTTCAGATGAATTTTCTTGAATTTACTTTTATCACGGTATTACTTCGATAGTGGAATAATTCAGTATTGATAACTGTTTCTTATAGACCCTTTTGGAAGTCATGAAGAAATGTGCGTGAAACGGTATAGTTGATAAGATGGTATACCACGTGTTTCCCAGTTGACGTTCAAAATTTGGCACCGTTTGTAATCGCATATTGCAGAGGAAGTAGCAAATAGCCATCTGCCAAAGTTCTGGTCGATTCCGCTGTGTTTTCCTGTCAGTTCATGCGAAGATTGTTGGCAGAGATAGATGAAAATTCATGAGTGCCAAAGTTTTCTGATAATATTCGTAAAACACGGTCAATCGGTGATGGTGATTATATCTTCATTTTCTGAATTCATTTTCCTATTAATATAATATTCTATTTCAATCTGTTCCTTCACTTCTTTATGGCAGTGCTTTTCTAGGTTTTTTTCGATAGACTACTGGATTTCAATTCGATCTGATCTGTATTTACGGAAACATTGGAAAGATAAAGTTTTGAAACCTACTCTACAAAAAGGCCGACCGTAAACAAAATTACTTCCGGAAGAAACTTAAAGACTTAAAAACTCGATATTTGTCCACCAAATGCTTCGGCAGAAATACCCATTCAAAGTTTTATTTCACCAATATTTCCAAAAATACAGATTAGATTGAATTGAAATCTAGTATTTTATCGAAAAATAACTGTTTGAAGGTTCATACAGAATATTATGAGGATAATATGGTCAGAAGATTACAGAAAATTGAATATTTGCAAAAAAACTCTATTTGAAATTCATTTTTAATTTGTTTTAATCACACAATCATAACGAAATTTCCCACAAAGTTGTTCACCAGCATTTACCAAGTACCTGCCAAGTTTTATTCCGATTGAATTAGTATTTTTTGAGTTATTCCGGAAAGAAAACCAGAAATGTTATATACTTGTTTTCAAAATCTTCAGAAATTATAATATGAAATATGACGTTCGAGGTATGAGCTGATTTTTTTTTCGAATTCAATAAACAGTTTCCGGAAAAAAAATTTTTTGCACTAAATTTTTGAAAAAAATTTTTTTCACAATTCACTGTCAGTGTGATCTCAACGGAATTTCGTGCAAAGTTGTGCTTTGTTATGTTCCAACCAACTGTCAAGTTCCAATCCAATCGCATAAGTAGTTCCTGAAATATCAGAAAAGCATTTCAATGCGCGACATAATCTGAAAGTTCCAAGGCGCTAGCTTGCTTCTTTCGACAGTTATCGTGTCATCAGCCGTCCGGACAGAATCGGTTTTGACGCTGGATTCCTCATCAGTGAGTCCAACCTAGTTGTTTGAGACCATTTTCGGGAAAACATTGAAAAATTACAGGAATTTGGACAAAACGATCGCACGATGTACCTCAGAGCATGCGAGCA
This sequence comes from Myrrha octodecimguttata, assembly GCA_958510865.1. Classification (NCBI taxonomy): domain Eukaryota; kingdom Metazoa; phylum Arthropoda; class Insecta; order Coleoptera; family Coccinellidae; genus Myrrha; species Myrrha octodecimguttata. The sequence continues at coordinate 41,538,948 of OY294057.1, forward strand.
AAAAGACCAGCTATCTCCTACTGGTTGAGTTGGCATACAGATGCTCATGAGATGGCTTAGGCATGCCACCTCAATCTGACTATGTCGGCCCCTGCAGAAGTAGCATATTAACTTTAATTATGTGATGATGTTGAAGAAACTGACTATCAAGATCTTCCTCCATCCCCTCGGTGGGAATAGCTTCAAAAAAATCTGAAAAGTGAGTACCTAGTCATTTACCGTTAGCCCTAGAAATACACCAAAACTGCTGTACTGATGAACCAGTGTATGATTCAAATCTGAGCAACAACATTTCAGACTCAGACATATCACCCTTACCGGTGACTTGAGCATCAAATTGTGAAAGATATAGGAGAACAGGGATATACGGGGATTCAGATACCTTACATACCGGTAGGAAAGTTACCGACTGATGTGTGAAAACTGTAAAATCTACTGTTTCACAAATTCCGAGAAAAAAAAATGATGGGCAGTTCAGGCTTTGATGAAAATCATCACGAAAAGTCAAAAGGTGTGTTGTTATTGAATTTGATGAGACAACGGAAGATCATTTTGGTGTAAGTGGTGTTGAAAATGATAACGTAGCATATATCTACTGAACGACGTGATTTTTCTGACCTTGCTCCGAAAAAATTATGATCTAGATACCGAAGATGTGGTATATGAAATATTAAAAGAATTTGTTTGCGATATCTGCCGCTCATAATTTGTTATGTATGCAATCTCATCCTTAGTGTTGCAGGTGAGACGGCATATGTAGATCCTATTTTCGTTTAATCCCCTGGTGATAAGTGATAGTGTTTCGCGTGAACGATGAATTCCAATCAATTTATAAAGTCCTGTATGTCTATAGTGCCTCGATGGCCATATTTACATATGGGTCTTTTGAATGTCATGCCACTTGCAGGCATCCACACTTATGAACTATATAACTATAAAGCACTGAAAAATCATCTGTTACTTACATAAGGAAATCTTTCTATGATTCTGATTTTTACTTGCAGTAGTCGGCTGAAAACTGAAAATTAACTGCCACCTAAATTAAGAACAAAGTTTGGGAAGCAATGTTATAAAACATATTTGTCATCTTAGCAGACTTGTACGTTCTCGTTAAATTAAAACGAAATCGCACTAATAGTTTTCGGAATATGAATTTTGAAACAATGTTTTCGTATTTTATTAATTCGAACGTCAAAAATTCCCGCATAAGTCTTCCTGTCGATACTATGCATCTAGAAATGAAGTTTTAATTGAATCACATTAATATTTTCAGAGTTATTGGAATCTGAATTTCAGTTGTCTATAAAACTGAAACAGCTCATTCACGAACTCAACCGAGACCAGAAGTCCGGACAACCGGATATAATTGAAGTCGGTCACGGATTCTTCATTAGTAAGACAAACCTTTTCGTTGAAGACCATTTTCAGCTCAAAATTCGTGAATAACAGACATTGTGACGGAACGATAATGCTATATTCCCCAGAACAAGCGAATGGAAGGAGGTTCTGCATGTTTTTGTACGCGCTTGTTCTTGGGGGAGAGTACTTCGTTGTTTCATCACAATGTCTATAATTTTCGAATTTTGTATCGATAAATTAAACAATTAGGTTGGATTTCTTGAAGAATATAAGTGGTCGAATTCAAATCTCACTGTTCGTCGGTCTGTATATGCTCCAACTGAAATGAAAGAACTAGCGACTTGAAATTGTCGGATAAGGTTCGTAGTCCAAATAACTCGGTAGGTTAATATATGAAATCAGCCGAAAGAATTCAGAATCATGTAAATTCGAAATTACTGTTGCGATAAGCTTGAAATCAGTTGAATATCACCAAAGCGCAATTTTGTGCGAATCAACTCGTAAGAAAATGGAAAAAAAAAATTGGAAAAATGTTTCTGATTTTTTTTTTGAAAACTCGGTTTTTCAGAAAACATCTCACAGAATACGACGAAACTATTCACATACTTTGGAGTTAATCTTTAACAACATTATTCAAATTTGGATTTGATTTTCGTAGATATTGGAAAAATTGATTGAAATTTCTTCGTAAATTAGAAATCTTGAGATTGCTTTCACAATATCTCGAGAAATACTGGAGCGTTCAGATGCAAACTTTGTGTCTCGTCGAAGAAGAGTTGGTATGGTATTGATGTCGCTTCGGCAACAAATTTGAAGAAACGCGTGTAACCTCCTGAACTCACGTCAGTACTTTTTTTGTAGATTTTTTTGCAGACTTAAGAAGGGACATTATTTCAAGTCCCAATTCAAAGAACCTCAATTTGTCAGTTATCTGAGTATGAAACCATGAAATACCATGCTTCTTGGAAAAAGACCTCCGAATAGAATTATAATGTTTCAGCAATATGAAATAGAAGCACGAGAAGTTCCTGTTACCTGCCAATGGATTTTATCGAGAATTCTGTTTCTTTCACGAATCACTTATCTGATTTTTATACCTCAACATGAATCATGATGACAAGCATAACATCAAACAACTTTTTTTCAACAAATTTCAACACACTTTATCCATCGTTGTTTCCGCTAAAAAAGTCTACATCCCAGTTACAAACTGCCGAATTTAGATAGGCTTCTAAGCAAATATCCTGAATTTGTTTGTCTCGGCTTCGCATCTTAACGGGACACTTGTTTTTTTTTCTCCTAGGATGAAATGCGACCCTGAAGAAGAATTAAAGTTATTCCTCGGCATCCCGGCACAAATTACCAGTCGTTCGAGAGATAACGCATAGCAATTTACATCCGAATCTCTGAAGGATTCTCCCTTTTTTGTCGGATTTCGCCTTGCTGGATCTTGAATTTCGGGGGAAATGCGTGTGTCAGGAAAATGGAAGATTTTTTATGTTGTCACGAAATAGCGGGATGAAATATGATCATTCAAGTTGGGAAGAATGTGGTTTCGTTATTCGGTTCCTGTTCATTTCGGTTTATCAGGTCGTTTCTTTTGTTTAAGAGATGAAGTTTTGAGCGTTGAACAGTTTGAATGTTATCAGATATGCCTACGGGAGAGATGCATAGAATACATCGTGCGGACTCTTTAGCATATTTTGGGTCCGAAAGGAGGACCCAATGTTATCAAAATACGGCTTTGTTGTCCTACTTCAGTTTTCGCCGATAGATGCCGCCATCGGGAAATATGCCAGGTAAAATCTGAAATATATCAGGAGTAACCGGCATGTCATATCGAAACATGTCAAATCGAAGCTTGTTTTGGAATTTCCGAGTTGGACCATATATTATTTTCAAGAATTTCCGATTAAATTCGTTCTATTCATTCTGACAATTTCAAGTTATGACTATTCATTTCATTGAGTCAGAAAAGCAAAAATATATAATATATAAAAGTTTCCTTCGTCTCTGAATACACAAGTCTGGAACTTGATAATTTTGATTTATTGCAATAACAAATATTTATTATTTCAATATTTTAATCATGGAGGAGAAGTCCTCAATAGTTGCGTATTCGAAAATACCTATAAGAAATATTTGGAATGATGAATACTACGATTAATTTGTCGAGTCTGAAGTTTTTTTGGAAAATTCGTTTGAAAATGAGCAGCAAAGTGAATGATTCATTCTCCATTATTAATAAACATGAAGATTTCCTCGTATGTATGAATGTGACCAATTCGTACCTTCTGAATTGAATATTTATTTATACCTACATACAAAATTAATAAAACATATTTTATGAGAGAATATCCAATATAGAGTGCATAATATTTCAATCTCCCGTTCCATTCTTAACGTTGTTTCATTTCGAATATCTGTTTCATATTTTGCGAAATAAATTCATCGGATCTAATATAGATTAATTTTTATTCAGCGGAATAATTGTATGGACCCGACAAAGCGCCCTCAGCGCCATCATCGTTTACAGAGCCAAGTAGGACAATATTTGACAATTCTATAGGACGGCGTTTTGGGTCCAAATTTTTAGTAGGTGATAGTAGGAAAGTTTGGACACCTGATATATTCTATGCATCTTGCCTACAGGTAAAAATGATGAAATCTCTACAAAAATTCAAATCAGGTCTTTATTGCATGTTGAATTAATTCTTCAGTTCTTCCAGGTAAATTCATTCACTTCCTTACCATAAGAAATTAGCTACTCGAAATTTGAACCTTAAGGTATTGATTATAGATATACGAGTAGCTGAAAATTCATTTTGGATAGACGCAATCTTATATGGTTCTTTAACTAACCAAAATATGCAATGTGCAACAACAATTATGATCTGCAATTTCGCAGTGAAATGATGAAACTTCGTCCATCTACCGGGTATCATAGGAATCAGGTTCACCCCCAGAAAAATCTTCATTTGACAAGATATAGTATTGAAATATCGGACAACACTAACAAATATAGTTTTTATCAAACAGTGTAAAAAAGGGCGTCTCTGAATTCCGGTTTAACAGTAAATGGATAATACTTTCGATTTTCTCGTTTGAACTAATGCTTGTTTTTGCATATTTGAATTATACGTTGAATTCTGAGTGGAATGTTTTCAAATCGAAAATGAAATAAAGAGAAAAATCTTTAATGAATTTTTTTTTTTCGTTTTTGACATCGGATCCATAGGAATTCTAGATATATTAAGTCTCACAGTTAACAGCAATCATTGAAATATTTTTTAACACAAAATTGATTATTTGAGCAGACGTAACAAGGGTGTGCTTACACTCTAAGTTGTCTAATGTTATGAAATGTTGTACTCATTTTGACAGCCGACAGTTATTCGATAGAAAAATGATATAAGGAATTTTCGAGATATATTTTGGCGAAAAGAGGTAAGAATTTGAATGCTTCATCAGAATGTGGGAAAAATGCTGAAATTTGAATAAAACCATCTCTCCATCCAGGCACTCTATGATTGGGGAAAATGTACCTGGAATTCCGTGAACTTAAACTCAGTAAAACTTGAGTTAGAGCAGAAGGCTCACCCCTCGTATGGTAATAGAACAAAATTGTTAATTCAGCTTCTGCGGCCAATTTATGGAGAAAACAAATTCAAATAGTCATAACAACAAAAATTTATACATCGAGCATAGCAATATCTTATTTCTATTTTTCTGTTTACATAATTTAACTCGGAATTCAACGTAGAATTCGAATATAGAAAGCTTATTCCACTTGCGGTTAAAACGGAAGTCATCGATGCACATTACTCACTTCAATCGATGGAAAACAATCTTCAGAGTCAATCTTAAAAAATTCAATTTTCATTAGGTTCATTGCATTCTATGTTCAATACCTCAAGAATGGTTTGTTCCAAGAGAAACGATGGAGAATAATTCAATCTCTCAAGAAGATTGAATCATCACTTGGAATGAATTTCATATGCATCAATCAGGCTTATTTCTCATGGTTCGAGGATTGGCGAAACTGTTATAATAAATAATAAATGGTTCACACCAGAAATTATTTCCGAATAATGTTCCACACCAACTAGTTCAAATATTTCTGATATTCTAGATCATACCAGAGTTATAGACACGTTTATAACTGCAATATCTCCGCCAGACGCTTAAATCGATTTCACGAAACATACAGCCTCCGTCTGGACCACAAATCGTTTCACAAACACGCCAAAAACCACCCAGGAGCAGCCGTTCGAAACTTGAGAAATATAAATTCGAAAAACTCAGCCGGGAGCTCTTCAAGTCCGGCGTTTTGCATCCCTAAACCGACGTCGGGAGCGGGTCTAAGATGCAAATTCGTGATCTAAAATACAGCCACTTCAGGATACTTTATGGACAACAGATATGGCGACGTCGGATTGGCTGGCAGAGGAGTATGTGTAAAAAACTTACATCTGTTCAGGAAAGGTTAGAAGATATTGACTCGGTGTGTATAATATCCGAATTTACTGGCGGTTTTAGGCGGTGTGGAGAATTCACGAATGTTTGCAATGAGACTGGAGTCTGCAGCAGATCAAGGAAAGCCTTCGGGGTATTTGTCAGTTATTTTGGCAGTCGATTTTACTGGCACTGCTTTGGTAATTCTACGTATCAGTACGAATCGTTTCGAAATGACTGATACTGGCCAGTACTGATTGAGAATATCGGAACTCAACATATTTGATCTTGTAGTAATGAAGTAACCTGTCACTAGTTGTCATCTACGTGCAGTAATCTGTAGCAATTTTTTTGGTTGGAAACTCGCTCCAAGTACGTTCGATTAGTGTTCAAAAATTTCAGGAAAATAGGCGTTCTTTAGTAAACACTTTCCGTGGACTTCGCGAAAACTATTTTCCAAAATAATCACCCTCCTGTGCTTGCTAGCCATTCGTCCAATTGTTGGGAAATTTGGGAGCATTTTCACTACAATAAGAAGCCGAAATGACAGAACTTTTGAGAGTATTGCTGCTGTAAGAGCTAGTGTTGCAGAAGATCCAACTTTATCCATTCATTTTTGTGCTCAACAGTTGGGATTTGAAAACACATCAACTTTGCGAATTTCGCAGAAAGATTTGAGTACACACCCATGTAAGATTGTTTTGACCCAAGAACATAAGCCATTGGATCACCTTTGGTCCCGCAAATTTGCTGCTTGGGGTTTAGAACGACTTGAAACGTATAGCAGGCGAAGAAGTTCATCTTTTCAGAGAAAGCTCTTTTATGGTTGAGTGGATATGTGAACAAGCAAGATTGCTCTTTTTGGTATAGAAACAATCCACAACAGATTCACGAGGGGTTGCATATCCTGAAGTTTGGTGGGATTCAGGGCATAGTGGTATCGTTGAGCCATGTTTTCCAAAACTAGGTTGGACATTCACTCAGAGCGAATGGTGAATTATACCGACAGATGTTGAAACATTTTTTGTAGCCAAATTTGGTTGCGTGGTTTCAGCAAGATGCTTCATGTTAAGCTGCTCATGAAATTATCGCTGTAGTGCAAGAAAGGTATGAAGAAAGGTAATTTCAAAGAATGAAACTATTGCCTGGCCTCCAAGTGCCAGCCTCCTGTGATTCGACTCCTTTAGTTTGCCCTTTGTGAGGTTATTCAGAATAGAGGACTCCTGCAAACAAGTCGAAAAAACCTGATGTTTTGAGATTGAATATTGAACGCTGAATTCTTGAGATCACACCCGATTTATTGCATAAAGTCTTCGAAAAATGGGATCGTCGAATTCACTCAGTGTACATGTCATCTGTGTTTACCTTGAGATTTCACAATTATCGTTCACAATCATATTCATCAAACCAATGAATGAATCATATGAAATAAGAAGTGTCATCACATTAAAAAAACTACATGTATTCTGTGGATAGTCTGGAACACATAATTGGGAAGTTAAATTCTCATAGTAGAGTTTAAAAGTTTACTTCTCCATTTATGGCGTTTTCTAGATCAGAAGAGAATAGACGAATACAGAGAATAATTGAAGACTCATAGTCCACTAAAAATCACCATCAGCGATCTTCCTACAAAGTCCTTATGGTTTCATGAGTCGGAGTTCTATTACTAGGAAATCAGCAGAAATAGAGAATAGAGAAAGGAGGAAATCGACGAATATATCTCATAATAATCGAAAAATTAATTCTTAAATTGGTTTCAAACGGAATAAGCTTTGACCATCGTTTTTTCCTTTCACAGATATCTTTATTTCAAAATTTCCTTTCACCTTTCAAAATGAATAATCAGTTATCAAAAGCTGCTACATTTTTCCGCCTCTTCATTTCCGAAGTATAAATAATTCCTGTTATAACTCCTCACCTTCACAAAGGTATATATGTTATTATTATGTAACTTCCGTGTCAAAATGTAGTGAATATTGCAACGGTCCAACTGACACAAATTTTCCAGCATGAAAATCTACTATAAATTTTTCAGGGGGGGCTTGATTTATCCCACCAGCAAAAGTCCTTGTCAGTTTTTAACAATATAATTAACAATCTCATACAAGAATTTACTAATTACAATCTTGATCGATCAAATTGAATCCCCAATCTCTCGAAACTACACAATTCTATAGCTACTTATCTTAATTATAAACGAGATCCAGTGATGTCCTTGACTTCAGAAGATCCAGAAAAGAAATCCTTCTTCCAATTGAGTATTCAGCTGCGTATTTATGACTCCTCAGAAGTAACGTAATGTTCAAAGCTTGATGAAGAGGGTTCTAAATACTCTTTTCCAACATTTCCATGAGAAAAGTTCTAGATATTGTATAATTATGTTGACAGTATAGATCTTGATGGTGTACTTCAAGTTCTTCCTTCAAACCATTGACCAAATATTTGCTGGATGCTGTTTCCAAATGCTTCTTGCAGACAGAAAAGTAAAGAATGCTGCAGAAATACTTCTACTTCGCCCTTGATTCCGGAAATTCCAATTTTGATTGGTACTCAGGCAGTGATAGATATCTTCAAACGGGATTTCTAGTCCCCCGACAAGGAGTTTCTACTTCGCCTACACAGGCAGTGGTAGTCAAACGGGACTTCCAATCCCCGACAAGGAGCGAAAATAAGATTATATCTCGCCAACTTTAATTTCAGAAAATTCAACTTAGATGATTGCAGATAAAAATAACCACAGGTACGATACGTGTTTCCTCCTTCACATGAAAGACGGAAAAGGAAAATTCGGGAAATTTCTAATACGCAAATCAACAAAATCATTTGGTTCGTTCACCGAAATGACACAACATCGCATGACAATTACATCCTTTATACGTTACTCTATGGAAGCGAGCAGCGTCACAAGAAAAAGGTTTAATGTTAACATAGGCGTGCAAATCGTTGCAATATATAAGGCATAAATTAATTGCAGCAAAAAGGACATACATGAAAATGAAGATGTTAAGTGTGTACTACATTTGCCGCGACGTTTCTCAACGGTGTCTCTTTGCTTCTTTAAGCCTGAAATTCACTGAGATATTTGGTTAGTTAGAAAAAACTATAAAGAAGCAAATCTGTGATCTGTACATATTTCGGTAAATTTCAGGCCTGAATGAGCGAAGGACACTCTTGCGAATCGACGTCACAAATGAAGTGAACCTTTTACATCTTCATTTTCATTCATGTCCTATTTCCTGCTATCAACTCATGGCTTGTAGTGAATAAAGAGGACGCTGTATCGTTTGTTGACTGTATTCAATAATATCAGCAAATTGAACTTCGAGATAAAAGCTATGAAGGCTTAACAGAATTTGCAATCTGCTTCTTCAGGCCTAAAATGAAACGATACAAATTTTCTTGGAAATATATATGGTTATTCTGTTACATGAAACTGCACAGAGCATTCATATATGACATAAGATTAATGAACAAAAATGGCCTCATTAGTGAGCAATCTATTAAAATTTATAATTTTTTTTTGTCTTTTGTGAGATAGTTTTGTACTGCTTTGAAAGGTCATAATGCAAAGTTGTGACGTTTTATTTTATGTTAAAATGAATTGTTGTCTTGAAGAAGCAGAAAACAATTTCAGGATTTGGCGGTAGTGGTGAATTAACTATCATTTCATAGTACTGCTTCCTGATATTATATAATTCAGTTGAGTTATGGATGATACAGGAATCAAAAGGTCTTCCTAAACATTTCGAGTTGAATAATTAGTAGACTTACGCTAACGCTAACTTAGAGCAAAAGTTTCAATAAATCCCATTTATACATACGACCTTGAAAAGGAGGAACAGACATATATATTATCAGGTAACTTCGACTTTTCGAGAAAATATTCCGATTTTTCAGTGCCAACAATCAATCAATCGCAATCGAAAATCTTACCTTGGGAAGGAGAATAGACATTAAGGTATAGACAATCTTCGCTCTGGTTTCTCAAGTAGGGATAAAGCCTCTTGAGGTATTCCAATCTCCCCTTGGGCATCCTCTCTAAGGCTGCTGTCTCGTTGCTTATGTCCGGCAGCTTCTGAGGACATACAGGTCCCATTTTATCCGATATACGTACACCGTCCCATGGACTGGGCGCGCGCGTGGGGCTGAAACGGTTTCCCTGAACAGGAGGTGTAGCATACGGTACGCCCAAAAACACCTGAAAAGAATCAGAAAGGTGTTATTCTCTGAAGAATTTGCTACTACATCAAAATAGTGGGTAAAGGAAAACAACTCTCATTCGTCAATGTTTCGATACGAATTTGGGGTCTTCTTCAGGACTGCATTGGATCACTGCAGTATCAACTTACAGCGTGAGATCAACTTTGTGAAATATGAAATTCGAAATAATCATGTTGACTGCGACAATTATCGAGAGTAATGCTGTAGCCCATGAATGTTTAATACTCTATGAAATAAAAAAATGTTGGGTTTATTGTAATTTTTCTGTCAGACTACTGCACGGCATTGTCTGTTCTACAAAAAGAAGTATATAACTTATGTAAGTAGGTACACCAAACCATGGAGTGATTGATGCAAATATGTGAGAAATGACAACTTCCCGCCGAATCATTTTGACATTGATGACATTTCACTGGTGCCAACTTGACTCAGTTTTTGTCACAATACCTTGATAGACCAATTCCAAAGCCTACTGATCGGCTAAAAAATTTCAAACAGACAAAGCTGAATCAGTGACATTTTGTGTCACAAAATTTTAACTAGGATTAGTGCGTAGTCAAGAGAGGATATTGTTACGATTTATGTATATTCAATCAAAGTAAAAACGTACTCGCACAAGCTCATACGCTCAGCCTTAGGAGCAAACAATACCACGTCGTGATAAATTACGGCTAGAAAACACAGCCACATTAAATTTTCATCAAACCTAGTTAATATCTCAAGGTCAGGCACCTGGACGTGGTCTACATGCCTTAACGTTGCCAAAAGCCGCGTGAAATATTAGGAATTCAGAGAAATTTAGAGGTTTTCAGGAGAGCAGACCTCAGTGAGTATTTTCGGAAAAAATATTTTCTGGTATGTATCTAGAAATTTCGTGGGAATGCGCAATGTCAGTTATTTTCCTTTTTTCACTTCATTTCAGTTTTATTTTCTCGAGAATTCTTGAATATGAAAAGTGGCAACATTACTCATTCTTATTACTTTTTCAGCCATTTGCACCAATGAAATGATTGAAAAACGAACTCTGGCCTTCAAATGTCACCCCATTACATTCGAGGTATTGTTTGGTCCTAACGATTTTTTTTAAGTCAATCTAGAAGAATCGTAAAAAATACCAAATAAAAAAAGATGAATTCCAATTTTCACTATACGTTGATAGGAGATCCAAAGACAACATTTGGTTGTACTTGTGACACTTCTTTACTGCTTTAAAACAGGAGTGTTTTGGCTTTTCATCTGATACTGATTTACTATGTGGACCTCTATAATGAATATTGAAACCACTAAGTAAGAAGTTCCCTCTGATCCGTAGGATAATATCATACATACTACACAGTATGGTATTGTTTTACAATCGAATAAGTGAGTAGGTTGGTGGCTGCGTACACAAATTATCAATGATTGATTGAAACAAGTGTATAATTTTTGAGTGTGTTTTTTATTACAAGCTGGTAAAGCGCTTCCGCGAGAATTTTGTTGGTAAGATAAATAAAATACCAAAAAAAATATTACAGAAATCACTTGTCTCAGATAAGTCGTGAAAATCATAAGACAAAGGTGAACAAACCCAAGTAAAATGGAATCCGAAATCTGTACCCCTTGTTTAACATTGAATGATGCAGATTTGATTGTCTATCTGAAAAATTCATCAAAACAAAACAATATAAAACTACATGAATCTCCAATTTACTCTGTGGTTAACCTAGACAGCGAAGTTGGAGGTTCATGCCATTATATGTTCGTTATTTTATTTATTTGACCACAAAATTTGTTGTAAGATGGCTTTACATCCAAAAGTGCTCTACCAGCTTGTAATAAAAATATTCTCAATAATTTTACAATTGTTTCAATCAATCATTACAATCGAATATTATTCCTAGCAGTGTATGTAGCAAAAACTGGTCTGCTCACAGAAATTCATTCATATGCAGCTTCGAATTTCCAAACCACGGTTAGACAGAGTTTCTCATATCAAACAGTTATAATTATATCTCAGTGATGGCAACTAAAATTTTGGTTGGATTGAAAAATATTGCTCCAGAAATTCATAATATTCCTAACTTCAAAATATGACCACTCACCTCAATTGGCTTCAGGTATCTGTACTGATCCATCGGCACGACCAGACCCTGAAGACGACCGTATCGCGTTTGCACTATCCTGGTGCTGATCTTGGCGTTCTTCATAAAAGCAGGGGCGGCCCTGATCGCGATCACGAATTCCAGATACAACACCCACAGTCTTAACATGCCTCCCCGACTCCTCATTCCCATTTTATGTAGGAAACATCACGACGTCAAATTTCATCGAGTCAAAGATGAGGTGGGAACGCCCACATGTACAGATTTCTGTCTGGTACAACGCGGCTCAGTGAGTTGAAGTAATCTTGATCACATCTTATGGTAGCTTTCGAATATGTTCAGATAAAGATGGTCGGACTTCTCTCATCTTCAGATGCGATAGCAGTCATTGCCTGAAAACAAAATTGGGGGTTCAGTAACGAAACCATCATAATCGTAGAAGTATAATAATGGAAAACAATTACAGAATGAGAATTTGAAAATGTGTACTAATTGGTATGATGTAGCCCCTGTACATTCAAAATAGAAAACTGTATTTAGTTATCAGTAGATTAGTCAGTCTGATTATTTGTTGTGGTCAATAAGGAATTAAAAATCCTGATTGTAAGGAAGTATTTCCTGAAAAGGAGGTTCTCAAAATTCTCCAACATAAAATTTAAACTACGAAAAGAAAGAAGAGGAAACAAAGGGTCAGTAGCCTGTCAACTAACTTGTTAAAAACAACGTCAAATCGGGAAGGAAAAATACATAAAATTTGAACTAACTCTAGTGTTAGATCTCTACAAAGATTAAAGAATTGTCTATCTGTAAACTCAGATATATCATTCAAAAAGTGGTCAGTAATTATATTTTTTAAAACTATCTAGTTCTAACAAAACAGTTTTCTTTATGTATTGAATAGAAAATTTAACATTGATACATAAAGAAAACAACTACATAAATATGATGTTTCTTTCGGAATAATATGAGATTCTAAAAATAAAAAACAAAAATCTTTCGAATGATATCTACGGGTGAACAGATGGATACCTTTACTATTTCAAGAGAAATCGAACTATGGAGTTAGTTAAAATTTTATGTAATTTTCATTTCTCTGATTTGACTTTGATTTTGACAGGTAAATTGACAGGCTGACTCGATTATCAAGATTTTCAGTTATATACTGACAACAACAAATGATGAGAAAAAAAATTTTCATTTCACAAATCTGACGGTGAGACGTAGTTTAAGATCACTTATTTCTACACCTAAAAAAAATAACCTGATTCTGTAGATTTCAATCAATTCATCACTATTTCAATTCTTGTATTTTAAATTAGCCTGATGATGGCCTAAAGGTCGAAATCGATAGCCAAGATATTTGATTTGATATTTGAAAGTTTGGTGTGTTCAATTTTTCCTTCAGTACATTGATCTTTGCATACTAATGGAAGAATTTACAACAAGAAAATCTAGAGAAGCACTGACGTGAAGTCAGCAGCTATTAAGCGCTTGTTCACATTGCGAAATGATGACTTGGAAATTTCAGTGAGAATTTTAATGAAATATAAAACTTTCAAAAAAAAAAATTTTTTTTCGAATTTTTCCATGGAAATTTTTCTCATCGACACTGTTTATCTCCCAACCTAGTTTCATCTTGATCAGATGAATAGTTTTCGAGTTATTGAAAAATCAAAATTCCAAATTGCTGTAGCACAAAAAGCATTCGGCAGATTTAACGAACTCTACTGGGATATTCGGGGTCTTGACCTAACCTGAAAATTTAGGCCCTTCCCTTCGAAAGTTACAGTGCACACGGACGGCTTGACGGACAGAATCTATTTTGACCACTGGATCTTCATCAGTGAGTCCAGCCTAGTCGTTGACCGATTTCAGCTCAAAATTAAAAAATTACAGACATCGTAACGAGTTGATAACGTGCTGTTCGCAGAACAAGCCCGTAAAAAGGGGAAGTTATCTTTTCATTTCGAAAGTTTTTTCATTCGAATTCAGAGAAAATGTTGAATATACATTTCATGTTGTCAGAGTTTTGCCACTGTTCGATACAGTTTACTCAGCTTCAAGTCGACGTAGTTCCATCGCCTGACATAAACATACTCCGTGACATTAGAAGGCGACATCAAGAAGGAATAACCATAATGACCATACTAAAGGCGAACGTTTAAGTTTGGATAAATGAAGTTTTTGTTCGTGAAGAAAGCATTTCATGGAACCCAAATAAAACATTTTTTTAGTTTTTTTTTTATGGTTTTTCACTCCCAATATCTGAAACAGAACTATTAAAAATTAAATAAAATTGTTTTTTCATGAAAAACGCCCTTGATTTGAGACTTTTGTCGAAAAAAAACTGTCAATTTGACAAAAGTCTCAAATCGAATCGAAAAATCGAAAGAGTATAATTCTTGAAATTTTCTAATTTGTCTGATGAAAGAGTCAGATTTGTGTTCTGAAACGTCACAGTTCTCTTTCTTTATCGTTTGTATTGTTTCTGTATTCATTAGGCAATCTGTTTTGCAAGAAATTGCCCTTGACAAATAGTTTGATACTGCAATACGCAAGGGCGTTTTTCATGCAAAAAAACAATTTTTATTTCATTCTTAATAGTTCTCTTTCAGATATTGGGAGTAAAAACCCATAAAAACCTCAAAAATGATTCGAAATCCTCTCAAAATAAGCTTTTATCGATACTAAATAGAACAGTTCATAAACATGAAAATTAGGAGTAGAATTGAAGCTTTCGAGATGTTGGTTTGACCTTTCATGAGATAAGTCGAAATGAGCCCATGAGGGTTATAAATGTCCGAAAAAATTAACAGAAACACGAAAAACACCAACTGGTCAAATAGAGCGTACAACATATCGTTTCGAGCGATTGGTTCTATGAGACCGTTTTTTTCTGCTACGCATCAGATCTCTGATCAGTGCTTTGGAGAAAAGGGTAGATCTGTTTCTGTAAGTACGTTCATTCGCCGTATTCGGGCTTCTGAATCATTTTCGTATCGTACACGATCAGTGCTACCTTAACATGTTGTCAACAACGGAAATTATAGTCCTACAAACCACTTCTTTGTTTAAATATCATTCCAAACGTCCTCTTTCAGCAAGACAATATACGTCACATTGCACGTTAAACTATGAAAATTCTTCAAGAAGCTGACGTTAACATTTTATTCAACACTGGATTAAACATGTGTAGAATATGATGGGAAGGGAACTGTTCCATTCGTACCGACCCTCAAGAATTCTGTCACTGTTAATTCACGAAGTGAGAGTTGCATGGAAGGAGTTGTCACAAGCAGACATAGATCATCCTACTTCCCCGATGCCTTGACGTGTACAAAAAAGTATTCAGCTACGTGATAGTCAAACACATACTTTTTCTTGCTTCAATGATACTAAAATCAGGCTGGGGCTCTTAGTATGGCATTTCTATGCAACTGCGTCCACTAGAGCGTCATCGTGCTGGAGCGCTGTAGTGGACACAATTACAGACAACTGTGAGCCGGCTGATTGTTTCACCTCTGATGGGCTCATCTCGTCTGCCCAATGGACTCATGCCGTAAGACAACCACATTGTCAAATAATACCTAAGGCATATAATTAATCTTTTTCATTCTCTTCATGCTTCGACCTGTTCAGATCAACACTCGAAAAACCCACAGAGGGATGCATTATTGAGGGAAACTATAGGCAGATTCATTTGTTTTTGCACCTTGTACAGGTGATAAAGATAGTCTAGCAAATAAATTCATCACTCCTATCTCTGATGATCCCTACGCGTATCAGTCTAACAAGTCTACGACAAGCGGCGGTACTTTAGTGTTTAGGACTCACGCTCCATGATGGTAGGTCTGGGGTTCAAGCCCACGACCAGAAAAGAATTTTTCCGCTTTCGAGGGGACCGTACAACCATTTGCTGTTGAGTGGAAAATTGAAAGAGCTGTTCCTAACGTGGCGTAAGGAATTATTGATAAAGCTTACACATAACACACCTGGTTTTCTAACACGCATAAACATTAGCTTCTAGGGGTTCCACAGCAAAACAATACAATACATTACAACAATACAATATAATACAACAATATCTGCTCACAAATTTCTCCCCACAGATTCTTTCAGTAATAACAAGACTGATTCATAGGAAGAGCTAGGTGAGATGTTTTGATGCTTATTCGATCAAGATTAGTCCTCTGATGTGAATGTAGACAAATTCGATATTATTTGTACAGATTTGACATCTTCATATCACATTTGCTCAGTATTCGTAGCATTCTCCACCTATGCAATTCATGCGAGCCATTAAGCATTTATATTCGAAGTTTTGAATCCGTGATTTTGAAATAACATGCAAAATTTTTAATTCGCTCTTCTCAGTTCTTGAGCGTAAATTTTCTAGTAGATAAAAATTGTTCTGATAATTTTGTATTGAAATATTTTAACCACCTCAGGTTCGCAATTTTCACATTAAAATGAAACTGTGTTTAACATTTGAATGAGTCACCTGTTTCTAAATGAACGTTTAATTTTGACAATTGGATTATTCGAAAACGGGATTGTTATAGAATATGTCCATCAGTATTTCATTATCGTATTCGATATCGCCCCTATACATTGTGATTCCGGAGGAGACCGTCAGATTTTAGGATAAGTTTACCCTAGTCAAGACAGTCTCGAAACAATGTTTGGTTTATGGCTGTTTATGGGGTCTCTATTGAGAATATACAGGGTGATTTGTCCGATTCGACTGATTTCACTTTTATTGATAACTTTGGTATGACTCATTCGATTTTGATTAAATTTTCAGTGGAGTACAATGTTGATGAGCACATTCATTAATTCCAAAAATTTTTTCAAAATGAGGGATTGTTATTCTGATAATTACCGATTAATTGTTCAGGTTGAAAAAACACACAGTACATCCCGTTTCCAAAACTACGCTATCTGTTCACGATTCTACCATAATGAGTCATTATTTGAGTGTTTTTTATTTTTTTGGCACACTTCTAGTTTTCCGAGAAAATTTAATCAAAAAAAGACAGTGTCAAAATTTCGCTCCAATCGATTCTACTTTTATTAATAACTTTGGTATGGCACATCCAATTTTGAGGAAATTTGCAGTGTAGAATAATCTGAATAAGTTCAATAATGGCAACAATCTCTCAAAATACAGGGTTGTAATTGTGATAATTTCAGGATTTCAGATTAATTGTGCAGTTGAAAAAAAAACACCCTGTTCATTGCTTTTCCAAAACTTTCATATTCCTTTCAGATTCTACAATAAAATGATATTATTTAGAGGTTCTCAATTTCCTTGGCACACCCCTGGTTTTCCGAGAAGAAAAGTTTGAAGAAGAGCATAATCGAAATTTGGCGCAAAATCAATGAGAATATTCTAAGTTCTGAAATATTCCCTTCAAATTCCAAATTCATATTTAATTGCTCATATTCTGTATGGAATCATTCAGTTCAGGATATATTTCGAATTTGAAAAGAATATTTAAGAAGTGACGAACAACTTTGCATCCTTGGACAATACAGCTTTCCTACCTAATGCGGAATACTCTCACTACTTCTGAGCCAAATTTCGATTATGCTCTTCTTCGAACATTTTTTTTAGGAAAACCGGAGGTGTGTCAGAGGAATTAAAAACCTCTAAATAATAAAATATAATTGTTGAATCTGAAACGAATAAGAAAGTTTTGGAAAAGCAATGTACAGGGTGTTTTTGTTCAACTGCAAAATTAATCTGAAATTCTTGAATTATCACAATTACAACCCCGTATTTTCAGAGATTGTTTCAATAATTGAATGTACTCAATCTGGAGTTATCACAAAAACAACCGCTTATTTTGAAAAATTTTTTGCAATTTCTGAATGTGCTCGTCAATATTGTACTTCGCTGAAAATTTCATTGAAATCGAATAAGCCATGCCAAAGTTTTCAATAAAAGTCAAATCGACCAAATCGGACAAAACACCCTGTATATTCTCAATTGTGGCCTCCAATCCATAAACCAAACACTGTTTCGAGACTGTCTTGACTAGTGTAAACTTATCCCAAAATCTGACGGTCTTCTCCGGAATCACCCTGTATAATATAAAATTCATTACCCATTGGGTTTGATTCGTTTGTCATTCTTGATTTGGCATATATGCCTGGAAGAGCTATACTCAAAGAAACACTCATTTTAACCTGAAATCGATTGCCCTGCTGATCATTTCAAACAGAAGTTCCGAAATCGAATGTCCACCCGACATCACCAATAAACTGTTTCACAAATAACTTTTAACGCACAAATTGGCTTATCGCATCGAACCCGAAGATATCGGTTTCAATTAAATCAGAAGCAACCATAAAATGGCCAGGATATCCTCAAAATAGCCCCATGGAGACGTCTGAAAGCAAAAAGTTCAACAGAGAATGTATTAACGGAAACGCCGTCATTCAGTCGAGCAGAAAAATAAATTGAATGTTCAAACATCGGAGGCTTTTCCAGGTTTCGCAATAATACTCTTTTTTTTTCGCGATTTTCGATATGATTTCTCCATTAGTCTGTTGGTCAAAATCTATTCGACTGTGAAATTATGAATCCTATAGTAATTTATGAATCCATTCATTTCTATGACTCCATTTGCTTTCAGGAACCAATCGATAAACTTTGGAATAGGATTATCAAGATTTTTCGCGCAGGTTCAGGGGAACAGCGTGCTACAGTTTTGTCCAATTGGCTGGAATTTTGAGCCGAAAATGGTCTCAAACGACTAGTTTAGACTCACTGATGATGAACCGATTGTGTTCAGCTGACTAGCCGTCCGTCCTGCCGACGACACGATAACTGTCGAACGGAGCCAGCTAGCGTCTTGAAACTATCAGATTAGGTCGCGCATTGGAATGCGGCGGCTAGGTTCGTCAATGGGACAAATCGGCCGAACGGTTTCGCAGTTACAGCCATTTGAAATTTTGAGATTAATTTACTGATATTTCAGGAACTTTTTACGCGATTTAATTGAAATTTGGCAGTTGATGCATAACAACGCACAACTCTTCACAAAATTTCGTTGAGATCACACTTTCAGTAAACTTTGAAAAATTTTTGTTCGAAATTTTTTTTTTAAAAACTCTTTTTCCGGATACTGTTCATCGAATCAGGAAAAAATTTCCAGTCATACCTTGAACATTATATTTTTACATCACTGTACTTAATTTCATTTTGATAGCAACTGAATAACTCAAAAAGTACTGATTCAATCGGAATGGCAACTAGTGTAGAAATGCTGACGGGCAACTTTGTGCAACAATTTGAAAAAAATTCGAATTTTTTTTTCAAATATTCAATATTCTGTGATCTTTTGACCATGCTATCCTCATGATATTCTTCGGATTGTCATTAGGCCGACCGTAGATACAATAACTTGAGGAGGAAACGACTTACAAACTCGATATTTGTAGAGTAGGTTTGGGGCTTACTTACGAAGATCGGGTTCGTGAATGGGTAAAATCCGCTCAATGATTCCGTAGATATACTCTTCTTAAATTTTAATTTCCCAATATTTCCAAAAATACAGGTAGGATCGAATCGAAGTCCAGTAGTTCATCGAAATCAAACCTAGAAAAGCTGCTGACTTGACATCAGTGCTTTTTTAGGTTTTCGTAACTGGAACCAAGCGAGGTAAGCACTAGTTACATATGTAATTACTTAAGCTTAGGTGTAGACTGGACAACTTCACGTAGATATCTGGCAGAAAATTTTTTATAGGCTAACATTTTTTTAATATATCTAGGGAGTGGAATGAGACAAACTTTCATGGCCCAACTATTGACTTTATAAAAGAGAATGAAGTATACATGCGTATGTTGTATCGTGTTTTTGTTTGGTTGCTTCATCATTGTTGCTTAAATCGAACACAATGAAGCAATTTCTCGAAACGTAATGCTTCCTATGAGTAGATATCCCAGAAACCGCAGCATTCTTTACATTTCCGCTGAAATTTTATATCCGTTAACAATCTACTTACATACTCAGCATTTCAATTCGAATAAGTGTCAAATTGCAGAACTATAAATTATGTCACCTTAATGTATAACCAACTGGATTGAGCTTTTTCATTGCCCTTAATGTTCATGACGATGATGGATTTTCATGGCAAACGCCCTCACGGATTGCAGGATTGAACTATTTGTGAAGGGCAATTTCTTGGGAAACAGATTGCCTAATGAACATACAGGAACAACACAATCGATGAACAAAGCAAATTGTGAAGTTTCAGAGTACAAATCTGACTCTTTCATTAGACAAAGGAGAACATTTTAGAATAAAATGAACTTTAATCGATACTTAAAAGAAAAATTTGGACCCTTTTCTATCGTTTTTCCAGAAAATTGGAGAAGTTTCATGAGAAAACAGTCTTACTCTCACGTGCAGATGCAGAAATAATAAAGTAGTGCCAAAGTTTCTTAGAACTGAACTACCTAAAACATTCACACTACAGTAATGAAAAATATATATACAAAAAAACTACAGCGACACACACATTAAAACAGATCGGAAGCTTCCTACATTTTCAATTGGCCTCCTTGGTCACATTAGAAGGTAAAAAACTTACAATGTGTATTAAACACAGAGCGATATATGCTTACTTGCAGTTCAACTTCACCTTAACACATCGAGGAACAGGTGAGACATCAAGCGAAACAACAAATATGACAGATGCTGGACTTCGAAAATTCGTTATTTACTCATGATGGCCTGAATACAGCCTACTTTAACTTAATCGGTAAATTGGAAGGAAAGGCATGTATCGCTCTGTGTTTTATACGCATCGTGAGATACGGTGTTGTTTACCTTTTAATGTGACCAAGAAGGCCAACTGAAAATGTAGGTGGCTTCCGATCTGTTTTAATGTGTTTGTTGCTGTAGTTATTTTGTATTTATATTGTTCCATACCTTAGTATTCCAGATCTCTAAGTTTATGGCTTATTCGATCATATTTTCTGATACCAAAAATTAAGCGCAAACAGGAATGGTTCTCTCAGCTGAGTATCATCATGATAATAATGATATATAGGTGAGAATTTTCGTATTCATAATAGTTCATTAATTTCAGATGAGATCAACTGAAAATCTATGAAGTAGAAGATCTTTGAAAACATTTGCACGAAGCAGGGGAATCCCTCCATTTCGTTGTACCTAAAGAGAGATGTTTGGTTTGGTCATGTTGAAGTTGAGTGAAGAACTGTGTTTGTGCTAGTGGATCTTACATAGAGTAAATTGCTCAACTCAAGGTAAACGATATAGAAAATTATTTCAGGATGAGGTGTGGCTACCACAGTAAATTCGGCATCGTAAAAAAGAATTACCCCGACTTGCATTCTAGCAAAAAATTCGAATTCTCAGAAGAGAAAGTTTCCAGATTCCCTACAATTAGCTACCACATGATCAATGCTACTTTTTATCGCTCCGTTTCACAATCATAAATCCACTTATCATTTCGTGATCGATTTAATTGAGAACGATCGTAAAATGCCAAGAATCGCCCCGAAGCTGTCCTGAAAAGGAAAAGTTTCATGGCGACCGAATTATAGACGACTCAACCGCACTCCTGAGCAGCAAATACTTAATTTAAATTAATGCCTAAACTTCCGCGGATTTTTAGCGCTTTGAGAGAGCCACGTCGCTCGAACTCACGCGGAATAGGTGGAATATTCAAATTAAAAAAGTTCTTTGCCCGAATCGCATTATTCTCAAATCATGCGCTTAATTTTCGGACGAATTGAAGAGGTAAAACGGACAGAATGGAAATTCTGCAACTTTTATTTTGATAATTGATTCTTGAATGTCTCGAGGCAAAGTTGATTCATTAGGGATTTCGTTGAGTAACTTCACGCAAGTTGAGCGACAAAAAACGTGGGCGAAGTTAGCTTCGTCAACTTTGCTGCTGAATTCGACCTGGTTTGGTATTTGTTTCACATTGAGTACAACTCTCTTTCAGAAATGGTGTCCCAGGATTGAGGGGAATGATTTAGGATGTAGCTTCAGGACTTCAAAAAGACGAAAGGTTTTTATGGAGGTATATCCGGAAACACTCCGTTAGAGAATACAGTGGAGCTTCAACCTCTTTGGAAATGTCACGTTTCGTCTCAGATTCATCTGAGGTAACTCGTCAGGGCATGTGCCAAACTAAGCTGTTTCATGCCTACGCAATCTCCGTTCGGATCCCAATATATAAGACCAGAACGTAGGAGATATTGAGATGATCTACTATCAGAAAATGGCATCTGGAAGAATGTTGCCGCAACCGTAAGACCGTAAAGGTATATATTTCATCCCAGTTCAGTCTGGAAAAACTCATTTGGCCTTGCGTAAAACTGAGACGTTCTTGATAGTATCTACTAGGTACTGAGTACGCGCTAGCTCTCCTTCGCGTGGACCGATGCAGATGGGCGTTACAGGAAGGTGGAATAGGGTACTCAAGACACAAGAACTATATATCAAAACTAGACGCAATTCAAAATAAGACCTTCATCTTCATTTTCCATGAGATTGTACCATATTTCAGTTCAATTCGTTTTTCTTTTTGGTATCTTTTTCGAAACAGACTGATTAAAATTTGTAGCTGTCCTTGTATGAACTTAGAAACTCGAATAAATTAGATTGAACTTTTTCTTCTGCCTCCTCCGTTTCTGGGACATGGGGCTGTATTTGAACTACGTCTTAGCCTCATCCCTTGAAAGCTGCGTTCTAGCTGTCGCACCATCTCTTCGTCTGAAGAAGCTAAATCTGAATTTTCATTCACTCTGATAGTAAACATCAGGTATAGTCCATTTTATTGGTAGCAGCAGAAGAAACAGTCAAATGAAGTACTGACGTGAGTTCAGGAGCATTTATGCACTTCATCGAATTCAACAGAGCAGAAGCTCTTGCGTTACAGAAGAAATACTCATGACACTGAAGAAACATGAACGATATTCATCGTATTTTTCCCAATATCCCCAAAACTTGCTATCAGATCGAGCTGGAATGATGTAAAATGTTGTTGAATGTCCACCCTAGACACTCCGCCAAATAAAATAGAAATCTGAAATATTTTTCACGGAGGAAACCTCCTTTTCAAAGAAAATGGAAAAAATCCACATGAGAAGCTGCCCCATAGTGCTAGTTAGTATTCTATACTTTATTTCGAAGTTCAGAACTAATTGGATCAGTTCTTCTCGAAATATTGAGAAAATAACTTCAAAATTTCAAACGAGTATAACTCAGACACTCTTCAGCCGATTATTTCCATCAACGAGCCCAATCGTCGCATTTGCGACAGAAACTACCCTTAAATTTTCGAATCTCCAGGTTGTTCCGTCCTAATGTTGACATCGGAACATTCATCAGTGATTATAACCAAGTCGATCGCGATCATTTTCTGCTGAAATTCAAGAATAACAATTTGTGCCGAATAACAAGGAGATCTTCATAACAAGCGAGTAAAAATACTTAACCCGTGAAGACGAACCATACAACATACATGATAGTAAAAGAACATAATTGTTTAAACGCTTAACCCCCATGATTTCTTTGTTTCAGGCATATCCTTGTTCTAGTCCATCTCTTCGAGAACGCACATCTAGTCTCAACACGAGGCAGCTGAACGATCTCAATTATTCCACAGAAGGATGAAGATGATTCAACACTGATTCGTCAGCAACTCAGCGAATAATTGATCGCTGCTTGGCATTCAGCGGCAAACAGGAAACTGCTGGGTGTGAAATTGTGCAGCTTCAACTAGAAACATCCATTGATGAGAATGTTTGAAAACAATGGGCCCTCGTTTGAGCATACTCAACTGGGACTGTCGTGGAACGAGGGTGGAAGAAATGGGAGCTCATAATAACAATCATTTATATTATGAGTTTATAGTACGAAAGCAGCGAGAAGTTTGAACTTCGGTGAACCTTCGTGTTTTTGATGTAGAATCGAATTGAATGATATTTCGTATTGTATGATGTTTGTTGTGATTTGAGTAAAATTGTATGAATGATGTGGAAACTCGTCTGCCGATTTATGCTGGTTTTCGAGAGTTCGCAGCTCTTTCTGGAGATAGATCGATTCTAGAATTTCTGACCATTGTAACCATAATATCCACATGAAGTTCGGCATGCATCACCCAGATGTCATTGTCAATGAAATTTTGGATTCAAATTCGATCTAATCTGTTTTCTTGGAAATAGGTGAGAATATAAATTTTTAATGCGTTCATCTGCGGAATAATCGGATGGATTTTATCCACTCAAGAATTCGGCATTCGTGAATAAGGTTCAAACCTATCCAACAGATGTCAAGTTTCTTAATTACTTCTTTCGGAAAATATTGTCTTTACGATCAGCTGTTAAATCTTGACTGACTTTGAAGTGCAATTTTGCAAATTTCACGTTAAACAGATTTTGATTTTTGGAGATATTAAAAAAAATGTTGAATTTCGTCGTTGTTACCGAAATAACTATGAAAATAGCGATCCGATCAGTATAAAACGTGGTAACTTGTTGGAAAATACTGATGCATGTGTGAATTTCACTTCGGTACAAATTCAAAGTGCTCTGCTATCAGAGTTGATCTTTATGTAACACCATCTTCCATGTTCAGTTGTACAGACTCATTATCACCTGAATTATATGAACGCATGTTTCGTTCACGTGCGAATACTGGAGCCTAAGTCCTCTTTGACTTGGGATTTCCTTGACCAGCAGTACACTTCCTGGAAACTATCTGAAATATCAGTCGACAGCAAACCCTATAAATAATATTTCACCCGTTTAGGATCGATCGAAGGGGTAAAACCTTCCTATCACATTCTCTCCTCATCATACTTCCCATTCAAATTCTCCTGCCACTCTTCTCATCTATTGTTCCTCAAACACGTCAATACACTGTCGCTTATTCAATTCCTGAATATCACGTATAATGAATATTGAATATGCATTGATTAATGACGCTGTCACAATAGACCAAAGGCCGATAAACCAGAACCCAAACCCCTGGAATATAACGCCGTTACGTGATCAATGATGGCATCGTCGTGATGGATCCTAACGGCCGTGCCAGGACGCTTCGTATCAATGCAGGCCAATTAATCTGTCATTTGGATAAACAAAACTGTCTAGATGCTGTCTAAGCACTTGCTCGGCTGCTGGCCGAATGAAATTTGGTGTTTGATTCACCGGACGGTCGGCTGATCGCGTGGAGGGGGGCTATAAATTAAAAGAAAACAGAACTCTGTTTGTTCGAGCTGATTAGAAACGATTCTTTTTGTGAATGTTTCTATTTTCGAACTCAAGTTCTACATGAAATCAAAAACTTAATCTTCACTGACGGTCTCAATAAAAAAATTATTTCAACGTCCACAGGACCCTTGTGAGTTCATTCTTCGTCAAGTCCGAATCCCACAACAAATAGATCGTACGAATAATATTTCAGAATCAAGAAGTGTCCAGTTTTCACACAGCGAAATTGAGATATCTACCCAAGCTATAACTAAAATTCGCCTTTTATTCACGAAGTCCATAGAGGTTCATTCACATTTATTTAAGGAAATTTTCGTTGCTTATAATATAAAATATATTCTATACCATGGCAAAACACGGTACTGGTCTCTCTTGAATATGATAATGTTTTTTCTGAACTGAAGACTACGGTTTATGATCCATAATACACTCCGGGTAAATGACAAATATTAGTGAGACGAAATGAGGAGATTGAGCTTGTATAGCCCCATCGACAAAGGTAATGCATTAAAAAAATATGGTGTCCGAAACAAATTTAGATGCATCAAAATAACAAATAGTCCACATAATACTTCCATTGAAATCTCTAGTGAATGCTCTAACATGTAGTCACTAATGAAATATTGGAATCTTCAGGTCAATGTTATGCATCATCAAAAAGACAGTTAGATCGAACGAATCTTCATAGAGTCGATCAATGAATCTAAACAATGCAACCCTTACGATCAGAAAAGACACGCTGGCTTGCCATCCATACTGCTACTATTCAAGTTGACTTAAATTGGACTTTATGGCGTGACCATGCATACGACATTAAATAACAGTAACATAAATATTGAAAATACAACGACATGAATTTTCGTGCTTCATCGTAATTTTCTCATTTAATCCAATCAACCTTGCAAGCCAAACATCGCTATCGATTTTACTTCTTGTCGCTAATACTCTCTGCAGCGCATCAGTTAAATTCAATTTCTGTTTCGAATGACAAATTTGTGGAGTTCATATCTTTTGTCGCGCCCCGGTACCAATGCTTCATTCAGATAAAACCAGCGGAAGCATAGATGAGTGGCTGCGACAGAGCGGAGAAGCGAGCGGCAGGAGCAGAGGCGGCAGCATCGGTGCTCCATTACCCTTGGAAAATTAATTATTGCCTGCAGCCGCGACGAGGTAACGAACGGTTATTCGAAATTGATGAAACTGAATTTTCCCATTCCTAGGGACTTTCTTCCTGCATAAACTACGGTCTTAGATTGGAAAGTTTTCAAGGGTAACGGTTTGTTTAAGTCCCGGATGTTTAACTGCGAGTGCAAGGAGCGTAAATCTTTGACATTCAAGACATTCAATACAATTTCAGCGGGAATGAAGTTTGTCAAGGTCCAGATTTTGAACCAGTATACTATGATTACACAAAGAATTAATTAGATTCGGCCATATTGCTCCAATCGATGAATAACTTCGTTGATCCGATCTACGATCAAAAAAATTAGAAGGAACAAAAATATATTTTTCCATGTTATTTTTCCTTGAGTTCCTTGGTTCAGAACGTTCGGACACTACTATCTGAACACTTGTTCCAGATTGGGAAGTCTCCGAGACAGTGTAAAGGTTTGTTGAAGTCCCGGGTATTCAACTGCGAAGGCGAGAAGCGTTAATTTCGATTTGAGGGATCATCCAAAACACTTTCAGAATATTCAATACAATTTAATAGAATGGGAAGTTTCTGAAGGGTCAGATTTGAAACCAGTATGCTGTCTGAAAAGAGTAAGTTGCGTCCTACCATATTTCTCCAACCGATAGAGTACCCCATGGGTCCGAATTCGGCTCAACATTAGTTTCCAAGTTCCTTTGTTGTTACCTTCCAATTTGAAGAATATAATTCATTTGATATCATATACCATATATTTTGAGTAGCGTAATTGTGAATGTATTCCCTTGAATAAATTTTTAGATCACGATATGATGTTATAATAATAATAATATAATATAATGTTATAATACTAAACTGAGAATAGTGAGTATATGGTCTATTTGTTTTGACCAGTCTGATAGTATTTGCTACGAAGCTTGTCATGGACTAACCTTGCCAACTGGAAAACAAATAATCGAGTGGTAATGGAGTGTTGTTCCGTTGAGTTAGCTGGACTAAGTACGTGCCCACTGTCTAGATGTCCTATTGACAATATCTTTATTTTCCTATATATTTTCTAATTCTGGTTTCAGATACTGATTGCCATACATGCTTCTATCTTATTCCAAGACACGTTCTCTTCATCATCAATGGATCGTTATAAAGGTTATGGTTCTATTGTAACCACCCAATAATGAGACATTTTACCACTTCGGTTTCAACGAATGTATTCACTGATTATATACATTCTGGGGCAAGTCAGCTATATTGTCATTTAGGATGCATTTCAGGCATTTTGACTTGAAATTCAGTTGGTTGAAAAAACTTGAGGATGCATATTTGTCGACAAATCTACTGATAGGGCGCTACTGAGATTTCGATAGTGAAATTTCCACCAACTTTTTTGGCATTGGGATATTGTTATACTAACCGTGAAACAGCTGTGTTTAAGAATTCCCTAAATGCTCCATCGGTGCAGAGAGGCTCGATTTAATGATTAACACAGATCAGGTGGAGAGAAAGAGAGTTTTTATTTTTCGAGAAATGTTAACCTTTGTGTGTAATATAGTTAATTAAGAGATCAGAATTCTGCACGACGATCTCTATTTTAGGGCCTGTGTGCTACACAAATCTACTAACAAAAATCGAGAAAAGCACTGCCGTGAAGGCAGCAGCTTTTTCACACATGTTCAATGTAGATGACCGCTTCGGCAACGAATTTGAACATGCGTGCAATATCTGCTGCCTTCATGACAGTGCTTCTCTAGTTTTTTTCGATAAATTACTGGATTTCAACTCGATCTAATGTGCAGTTTCAGAAATATTGGAAAAATAAAATGTTGAATGGGCAAATCTACGGAATCATTGAGCGGATTTTTTCCATTTGACCTTCGTAATCAAGCCCCAAACCTACTCTACAAATATCGAGGTTCTGAGTTGTTTCTCTCGGAAGTTATTTTGTTTACGGTCGTTAGGCTTATTTTTCCAATATTTCCAATTATACAGATTAGATCGAATCGAAATCCAGTACTTCATCGAAAAATAACAGTTTGAAGGTTTATGCAGAATTAATTGAGGATAATATGATGAGAAAATCACAGAAGATTGAATATTTGAAAAACAGAAATTTGAAATTTTTTTTTAATCGTTCTTAGGACACGATCATCATGAAATTCTACACAATGTTATCCTTCGGCGTCTTTGGACCATCTGGGCTAGTTTCATCACTACTAAATCAGTATTTCTTGAGTAATACCGAAAAAAACAACGATATCGAGAAAAAACCACGAAATTCCTCATATTTTTTTCCAATATCTCCAAAACTAATAGCCGTATCGAACTTGAATTTGGTACACTGCTGTAAAATATGAAGCTCAAGATATATCTGGAATTGTTTTCGGATACCAACAATTTTTTTTTGAAAGTGAATGACCATGAGATTTCAACGAAATCCTGCTCAAAGTTGCGCGTTGTTATGCTTCAACTAACTGCCAAGTTTCAATGCAATCGTTTGAGTAGTTTCTGAAATATGAAAAAAATAACCTCAAAATTTCAAATTGCTATAACCCCTAAATTTTTTGTCAGGTTTGGCCCATTAACGAACTTAGCCGCGGTATTCTAATGGGCGAACTACCCTACAAGTTTCAAGTCGCTAACTGGCTCCGTTCGACAGTTATCGTGTCCACGGCCGGCTGGCCGGACAGAATCGATTTTGACACCGGATTCGTCATCAGTGAGTCCAACCTAATCGTTTGAGACCATTTTCGGCTCAATCATCGGGAGGTTATAAAATAAGTAGAAAAGCAGTGTTGGGTATTACAAATAAACATTCTAGAAATGAACGAATCAAGTGGTAACGTTTCTAACATAATTTCCCATTAATCAACACGAACACCAAGAAGCACGAATTCAATTTTGGCAGGCAAATTCCAATAAATTCAAACAATGAGTTTAAAAATGTTTCTAGATTGACTGAAATCCGATATAATTTAATTTTTTTTCAATATTTCGTATTGTTCAAGACTCAAGATTCGTTTTATGATCATTGTCTTTCGGATGTTCTTCAAGAGATGAGTAAGAGCTATTTTTCTGGTGTTCACTAAACTTTTTTTTTGTTACGGGTTGTCATACCTATGTGGAAAGATTCGCAATCTGTGCATGAAATCTTGTATATTCCACTAATTTGTTCTATTCCATTCGTTTTCACTCTACAATGAAGGAATTAGTTTTCTGAGGTTTTATATATTCTGTTGGACAAATGGTAGTTATATTTTTTAAGAGTCGAAGATAGTTTCCAGTTTAAATTAGCGTAAAATGGTGTTGAAATAAAGTGTCTCCCAGCTGATCTGGGTGGAAAATTTTATCAATAATCAATATTATTTTTACAGATCTCAATATATCACTCATGAATCTGTATATTGGTTGTTCCTCCCGATCTGGTATATGATCTTCAATTTTTTACATTGTTTTCTACCGATAATAAAATGGCAAATCCATTGATGAGACATCTTTCTTTTTGAGAACGAAGAAACTTTGCTCGACGATTAGCATTTGGTGAATTCAAATTGAGTCCCTATGATTTTCCCAATATTCTGTCGGAAGGACATATAACCAACACCTTGAACAATGAAAACCTAAGCGGTTCAACCTGCCATCAAATAGGCTCTGTTGTGCTTAAGAGTATGAACTGGAATCTTTCTCAACCTCCCTTGTATCTGATCGATCCAAAACCCTCGTAATGAACACGTCCTGCAGGCAACGATGTCGGCCGCAATAAAAATGTGAACAAGTAATAACAAGAAAACAATGACAATTAAACTCAGCTTAGGACTTTCACGGGACTTCTGTTACAGATTTATGGCTCCCAGTTGATAGGATAAATTTATTTCCGGTTCCGGTGAATTATGCGGCCCGTAAACTTGATCCCAGTTAAATTAGACCCGTACTTCGGGCGCTTCCTTACTTGAGTCCGTCTCCCAGACAAGCGATTCTTCACCTGGGAAAATTATAGAAACGTTGTGTCCGGATAAGTCACCAATCTATCCAGATCCCACTGTGACAAGTGACGGGATTGATCCGATTATTCCAAGTGATTAAACCCAGTTCGATGAACCGGAAGAGAACTTGACCTAGGGACAACAGCGTTGCTGTGACAAAAGATCACCTCTGAAGTTTCGAGTTTAGTCTCGAACGAAAATAGTTCATGCTGTGCAAATTTACGAATTCTGATTTCGGATAGGTCGGCTATCTATCCGTATGCTGCTTCCATTAGTGGCTCAAGTGATTCGACATGTGATATGTTGATTATTTCACATCGATGAGCGATGGATAGTTGTAATTTCATGTTCTTACAGCTTCAGTATTGTCCAGTATTAGAAGTTAAGTTTTTGTAAGTAATTATCTCGAATTATTTAGAGAATATTGAAATATGAATACTACGCGATACGTGACTCACCTAGCCCTAGGGGAGATGAAAAGCCATAAAGGAACCGATTTCCGCTTGGAATCTGTAGCTTGTGAAATGAAGCTTCAACTATGTATACTTATCTACCGAATCATTGGGTGAATTTCACGAATTCATGAATTCGACCTTTTCATTCAAGCCCTCAACTTTTTGTCGAATAACATCGAGTTTTCAAGTCGTTTCTTCAGGATGTTATTGTGTTTACAGAAAATAATATCAAAATTTCAAATAGATAGAACTTCAAAACCGTTAGGCATATCTCATCCATCAACGAACTCAACCATTGCTTTTTGAAAGACAACCTACCTTGAAAGCTTCAAGTCTATATAGGATTCCTGGTACGCCTCTAATCGTGCCTATACGGACGGTCGGCCGAAATGAATCAATTTCGATACCGGATTCATCATCAGTGAGTCAAACTTAGTCGAAAATACAGACATTTGGACCAAACGATAGATCAGTATTCCCCAGAAAATGTGCGCAATAAAAAAGCGGAATTTGGGAGTCGGTGAAGTATATCCAATGATCCACAGATAAACCATTACAAATGTTATTTGCTCAACATTCCCAAGGATACAGATCAAATAGATTGGAAATCTAGGACTCGATTGAATAATTACTGCTGAAAGAATTATTAAAAAATATGGTGGATACCATTTATCTAAAATATTGCAAAATCTTTTTATCAGCAGAAGCAAACATTCAGATTTGGCGAAAATTTTCATGCTGTAATTTTTCAATCAAGTAATATTTCAGTTCGATCCGAATTGTATTCACGAAAATACAGAGTAAATGAGATTTTGAATATATAGATACCTACCCCATTTTTATTCAATATTTTATTTCGGTTATATTTTCGAAAATACAGGTCGGATCGAATTAAAATCTATTACTTTGCTTAACACTGACGGCATAAATGTTCAAACAATATTTCCATTCTACAATTATAATCAAAGATTTCCCTTCTGAGAGATTCTGAAATTCAGAATTGAAACTAAAATTTCGTTTATTATGTTTTTGGTCATGGAGTAACTTCAGTATGCATATATTTCACAGTTGTCCTGCTAATGCTTGCCGTTTTGAGCGCTTCTATTGGGGAGCAGCGCCTTATCGTTTCCACTGAATGTCGATAATTTTACAATTTCAAACCGAAAGTGGTCTTGAAAAACTCACCGATGAAGAAAAGAATCCTTGGACAAAATCAAATTTCGATTATTCGAAACTAAAGATCGGATCGAATTGAAATTCAATGCTTAAATATAACAGCATAAAATTTCGGACATAATTTTCATCCTAGAATTAGAATTAATGATTTATTTTCTGAGAGAAATCAAAATTCAGAATTGTAGAGGATTATTCCTGGAGTCATATTTCTGGTCATGAAGTTTTAACTTCATTATGCGTATATTCTTCAGTTGAAGTGCTAATAATGCTAGCGTTTTGTAATTTAGTATTCAATTTTTGAATTTTGAACAGAAGAAGAGCCTAAAACTCACTGATGAAGAGTCCGTGATCGAAAGCAATTCTGTCCGGCCGGCCATCCGTGTGTGCTTGAATTCTCGAACGAAAGGACCTATAGCTCCTCGAAAAATTTTCAGATCAAGTTTGGAGCTTGAATAAACTCGGTTTGTTCAGATAACGGGCAAAATCGGCCGAAACAATCCGTAGTCATGCCCAAATTTGAGACCAGTTTCTCACTAGTTCGAAAAGTTTTGATGCAATTAGTTTGAAGCTCTGAAATTCGTTAAAGAATACAAATGTACAAACGAAAAAGTTCGGGAATTTTCCCTCGACAGACAACGATGAAATTTGGCGTAAGCCTTGAGTCAATGTTCAAAATCTGTTCAAATTTCAGTTCATCCGATACATTCAATTAATCATCAGAGAGTCCAACTTTGTCGTTCAAGGCCATTTTCAGGCAAACTTCGAAATTAACAGACATTTGGACAAAACAATAGCACGCTGTACCCTAAAAAACATGCGCGAGTAAATGGTTCACGATGTATCATAATTGTCTTTACAATGGAATCAAACGTTTTCTTGTAGATCTTATAGTTTCACAGATCCACCTGCTAGACATAGAATTTTGCGTATCTTGTGAAACTTCAAGCCGTATCCTGTGTAATGTGGCGCAATTCCCCCTCGAATAAACTGCCTTTCTACATTTTCTCTATCCTCTCAATCATCCTTAACCTCACAAATGCAATAATAGAAATACGCGTACTCTCCTATTTCGCCGCAACCAATAAGAGCCGTCATGATCTTTTCATATTTCATATCTATATGCCACATCTAGAATATATCAAAGTTCCTCATAATATAATACGTATAATGCAATGTGGCTGTTCTATACGTTTTCATCTGTTCCTTTCGCCAGCTATATCCTCTTATTTTACGGCGTTCTTGATTCAGAAACTGTTCTTTTATATTTGAGGTAATGCATTTCGTATATCAGATCACGGAGGCAAATAAGCTTATATTTTTCAGATAAGGAGATCAGAGGAAGAACTAATGTCTTTGAAATATTTCTTGCTAGATCCAGGGCATTTTCAGGGATAGCGGATATATGGAAAACATGTAGTGGCTTCTCGTCTTGTATTTTTCTAGATATTAGCCTGTGAATTGTGATACGTTTGTTACTCTAACATCTTGTCAAAAATTAGAACTTCTCAGGCCACAATAGCCTTGGTAGTTTCGAGACATATTCTTCGGAAAACTGAAAAAAAAATTTTGCACAAATCTGTTAATTTCTGTGCATGTTTTAGGCAACATTATTCTGTCGTTTTGGCCAAAGGTCTGTAATTTTCGAATTTTTTCCCAAAGATTGTCTCAAATAGGAAGGTTGGACTGATGAAGGATCCTTCAACAAATTCTATTCTTTCTGGCCGAGCGACCGTCAGCATGGTAACTTCAGGAAAGAAGGACCCAGCATTTTTCAAGGTAGGTTAAGCGTCAAACTGCGATAGTTGAGTTTGCTGATGGGCTACATCTGAAAAATAGTTTCGGAGTTAAAAAATATTTCGAATTTTCGAGAACATTCACTGAATATCTCAGGAAATTTACCTATACTGATGGAATCGAGTCACATAACGTCGCGTCTGTCGCGCCCTTTTAAGAATGAGAGTGAAAATCAACAACTTGCTGAGAGCCCATGAAGTTGGTCACTTCCAAATTGTTGAAATTGATTCAATCCTATCGAAACAAAAAATGACTGAGTTCGGGGTTCCGCAGGGTTCTGTGCTCGGACCGTTGTTATTCTTCCTTTTTATTAATGATCTCCCAAATATGGTGTACTGATATCGCCATATCATTTTCCTACTATTTCCAAAATGACGATCTACAGTCTAGGTTTTTTTTCAAAATATTATTTCATTCTATCAAACTGATATGTTCATAAGATCAGAACAAACTCATTATTCAATTCGGAAATATATGTTGATCCAATCGAATAAATATGATATTACAATTTCAATCGAATTCTTGAATCCAAATAGAATTCATTCTATTTCCAAAATGGCAATCTGCAATCTAGGTTGATGCAAAATTATTGCGATATTTGCCCAAGAATGTTACCTAAAGCTTCATTTCACTCCTTCCTCCGAAAATTCATACTTTTCAGCCATAATATTTAATTGTACACTTTTGTACTGCTTCTATTGAAATGCGTGATTCAATCACAGTGTACCTCGTGAACGAAATAATTTTTGGAACTGGTCATTACTGAGAATCTGATATTGATTATTATCTGGTTATACACGATCCAATACCGTTGTTAATTTTGGAAACTCATTATTGAAATAGAGAAAATGTAAGCAACACAATTCACGCACTGCGATTGGAATTCGTAAATAATAGATCTCTCATCCCTTATCGTGATTCAAGAACTTACCGGAGAATAATACAGGGTTTGTTTGTGAGATATAGTTCGGGATCCCAAGTGAGGTCAACAATCACCCTTCTGCTTGACGATTAAAAATGATAATTTCATAATAACTTAATAATTTTTCCGAAAATTTGGATCCAATTGAATCAAAATTCACCAGT
This sequence comes from Myrrha octodecimguttata, assembly GCA_958510865.1. Lineage (NCBI taxonomy): Eukaryota > Metazoa > Arthropoda > Insecta > Coleoptera > Coccinellidae > Myrrha > Myrrha octodecimguttata. The sequence goes on from OY294057.1 coordinate 41,573,971, forward strand.
TATTTGAAAAATCATATATTGAAGGTTCATACAGAATCTTATTGAAACATAACGAATACTTCCGGAAAAATACAATTTTTCAGAAAAGTATTTTCGGTTTCTTTAGTTCTCTAGTGACTCCCTCAAAAGTTTGTGTGTTAGTATAGTAGAACAAACATCTAAGATCAAGTTCAATTGGATCGATATTTCTTTATTATTTGAACTAAAAAATTTCTTATGGCTTCAACTCTGAATCCTGCAGGTCCACAATTTTGAACCTGATATAGGGGCCCTCAATCCAGGGATGGACTAAATTAATTTTGGAACCGAATTCAAGGGTAAAATTTTCGCAAAATAAAATGAACTTTTCTGTTACGTAAGTCACGCATGTCGAAAACATTGTAGATATTGACAACGATTCCGTATCTGACTTGGTCAAAGTTTTAAATTCCTACTCCTATCTTTCCTCTAATGTACCTTACACGTTACCAAGCCAAGATAGCGTCGGCTATATCGATCGTAGAACCCTGCTCTGATGTGTGACGTCCATACGAGTGTTTGATAGCACGGATTATGATCTTGTTCCGAAACAGATTAGGAATATCATAATCTTATGATATTTCCTATTATTTGCAAGAGACCTTTTGACATCATCCCATGAGAAAATATAAAATAATTTTGTTTGAAATTCATTCCTGAATGTAGTAGAACGGATAGCCCAATAAGTGGGTTCTTCCCTGTCACACCTTTACTTCCTGTTGATGATTTCCCAGAAGACCCTTGACGACTGACTGAATAAATATTCTCATTGATTACACGTAGGAAAAAAAAGAAGTAACGGAAACTGAGAAATAATATATGATACATAAAAGAAAAAGAAAAATACGGGTGAGAAACCATCAACATTCATACAGGTGCCGAGGAGCCCAAATAATCAGGTAGTTTGGATTGAATTCATGAGGTGATAATGGAACTTCTGTACCCTTTCACCTCTATTTCAATGAAATTTAAATATTTCCCAATTTTGATACATCAATTTGTAATTTCAATATCAAAATAACTTTGGTCCCATGATTCACCTGTCCGTTTCCTATGAATTGGAAATCATTGCAAAAACAATACATAGTGAAAACTGATACAGTTCAAATGGGAAATAAATATTATTCGGTAGGAATTCACATTTGTGAACAGCACACTAGACATGAAAATATCTACAGGACGCGAATAACATTTATATGTAGTCAAAAGCTTTTTTGTTTGTTGAAATCAGTCTGTGCAGTTTTTTATGCTTTCGTTCTTCAATTGAGAACATAGTATCATTTAATTCAGACAGACCTATCTCTTCAAAATTTTACATAGGAAGATTCTCGGGAAAATATAAATTCGATTGGTAAACCTAAGCAATATTAATGCATATGAAACCCATCTCTGTATCATATTTATATATATAAACCAACCCTACAAATACCTCCAAGATAGAAAATGATAAATGTAATTCACGAAAGGAAATGTGCTGATTAATTACTTAGGAAAAACTCCGCCTTCATGATCGCTGGGTGGATTGAGTAGCTCAGTGGTTATGTTGCCGGTCCCAAGCCCGGATGAAGGAGGAGGGTTGACAGGTTAGGTTAGCTCCCTGCCTGTCGTAAAATTTTGACCGGCTCACAGAACCGATAACCCGCCTCGGAACAGGACTGATACACGGATAACGAATCATGCTCGAAAAAGGATAACGAATTGGAAACGGAAAAACATTATGAGAACAGCATCGTGGAATGTCAAAACACTCAATAACAAAGAACAAGAAATAGTACAAGAACTGAAAAATCATAGTATAGACATCGCCGCACTACAGGAAACAAAAAGGAAAGGGAAAGGCCAAAAAGCATACGGAGAATACATTGTGATATACAGCGGTGTTGATAGAAGCGAGAGAGCTAAAGAAGGTGTCGCCATAGCTTTGCATGAAAAGTATATACACCAGGTAGAACACTGTCAGTACGTATCATCACGAATAGTTCTTGTTAAGTTGCAGACTGACTCATATCCTCTGAACATAATATCTGTCTATGCACCAGAAGATAATAAGGCGAAGCAAGAACGGGAGAATTTTTACAACGAACTTGAAAGTCTCATTAACTCGATATCATCAAGAGATCTCATTATTATCCTAGGAGATTTTAATGCTCGCATCGGTAACGAACCGATTCCCGGGGTAATGCAACAGTTTAATGAAAGCATACTCAACGACAATGGGAAACTTATGATCAACTTTTGCTCCCTTGCAGGTCTCAGAATTAACAACTCATACTTTGATCATAAAATCCAACATAAATACACGTTCCGTAATACTCGCGGCCAACAGTCTACAATTGACTATGTGGTAACTAACAGATCTATACCGGCTTCTGAAATCTTGGATGTTAGAGTGCTCAACTCAGCTGACGTCGGGAGCGATCATGGTTTACTTCTTGGTAAATTCAGGATCAAATGTGGCTCCAAAAGAAAACGTAAACATCCAGTAAAAACAACAGAAAAAATCAAGGTGGACTCCCTTTGGGACTCAACGATCCGTGAATTATACAGAAAACGTCTGGACGAAAAAATTGAACTGAATCCGACTGGGAACCTGAATGACGTCAATACTATTTGGAAAAAATTAAAAACAAACATCAAGACTGCAGCCATAGAAGCTATTGGAACGGTTACACACAAAAGCCGAGACCTCAAGGAAAATAAAACTCCATGGTTCTGCGATGAAGTCAAACACCAATGCAAAAAGAAGAAAGAAGCGTATCTCAAGTATCTAACAACTCGAACGGATGAGGCCTACAGAGAATATAAAAGGATTCGGAGAGAAACAAGCGCATTGGTCAGACAAATAAAGGAAAGGCACTGGGAGAACTTCTCAAAGCGACTAGAGAAGGACTTCTACGGACTGCAGAAGCAGGTGTGGCGGTTCATAAGGAGCCAACGGAAAGAAACGCGTGAGCTAATACCTGTTAGTAAAATTGGGAAAGAAACATGGACCAGTTACTTGAGGGATCTATATAAAGGAACGAAAACAGCCTCGCCACAGACTCCACCCAGTATTGTGATAGAAGATTCCATCTCGATAAATGAGTCCGACGTGAGGAAAGCTTTGAAGAAGCTCAAAAATAGAAAAAGTCCGGGTCAAGATGATATTACTAATGAGCTACTTAAATATGGTGGTGAAAGATTGGTTCACGAATTGACGTTTTTAACGCAAAAAATATTCGAACACCAGAAAATTCCCGATGAATGGCGAAGAAGTACTACAATTCTACTTTTCAAAAAAGGCGATAAAAAACTGCCAGAGAACTACAGAGGAATAAATTTACTGCCATCCACCCTTAAATTGGTCACCAAAGTAATAACCAACGTAATAAATGAACGAACCACGTTGGCTGATGAACAACAAGGGTTCAGATCTGGGCGATCATGTACGGACGCGGTGTTTGTCATAAGGCAGATAAGAGAGAAATCTATCGAGTACAACAGGCATTCTTCTGCTTTATAGACCTGGAAAAGGCATTTGATCGAATACGGTTGGAAGATGTGGTGCATCTCCTGTATGATAGACGTATACCGAGTAATATAATCAGGACCATTGAAGACATCTACCGAAATAACCAAATACAGGCGAAGATAGACAACGAACTCACCGAGCCGATAATAGTGGAAAGAGGTATACGGCAAGGCGACTCTTTGAGCCCACTACTCTTTAATATCATTATGGATGAGATAATAAGAAGAGTACGCAGGAAAAGAGGATACCGACTGGGAAATCGAGAAATAAAAATCTTGTGTTATGCGGATGACGCAGTCCTGATAGCGGAAAATGAAGATGACCTGCAAAGACTTCTTCATACATTTAACACGGTCGCTAAATCGCTGGGTTTGACGATATCAGCATCCAAGACGAGGTGCATGACTACATCCAAAACACCTATCAGATGTAAATTAGCAATAGATGACAAGATAATACACCAAGAGATGAAATTCAGTTACTTGGGTATAGAAATTTCGTGTTTTGGCGACATAGAATCTGAAGTAAGAGGACAAGCTATCAAAGCAGCAAGAACCGCTTCGCAACTCAATGACACGATATTCGGGAATAAATATCTGAGAACAGAATCGAAAGTCCGTATCTACAAGGCAGCGATAAGACCTATCCTGACGTATGTGGCAGAAACAAGACCGGAAACATCAAAAACACGTCAAATTATGGAGGCGACAGAAATGAAGATAGTCCGTAGAATAGCCGGAAGAACACTACTGGACAGGGAAAGAAGTGAGGACATTCGACGAGCATGTCACATCGAGAATGTCAATGAATGGGTGCTGGGAAGAAAAACTGAGTGGAACGACAATATCACGCGAATGGCAGAAGATCGACTGGTGAGGGTAGCGAGAGATAGATCACCATCGGGAAGACGAAGCATAGGAAGACCCCGAAAGCGTTGGTGTGACGGTCTACCTCCATGAGGCGAGTTGCGATGAGGAACAGGCATAAGCCTACTTGGAAGAGAGAAGAAGAAGAAGAAGAAGAAAAAATCCTTACTCAGGAGTGGATGCAGTCCAGGCGATGGTTTCACAGATTTCTAGTTCGTATTCGAAATTTTTTTTCAGTAACTCGCAGTCCGATCAGCACGAATTGAAACTTCATTGTTCATTAGGATCAGGAAGTATTTCCACGAGAGTTTTTCCTTAACATACATGAAGATGAAAATCAAGATGTCACCTATATCTCAGAATCTATTATTTAGATGACGCCGAAATTTTGCACAAATCTTCGAGTAAACATTATGTGTATTGTAAATGAATAAACTCCACGCCAAAATCGTTAATAACCCATTCCTTTGGGATATAATATCTACAGACATTCGAGAATAGCACTGATGTGAATTCAGAAACCGTTGCACACTTGATGAAATTTTAAGGCGCTTTTCGAAAAAATATGAAAAATCCCATTTTCATTGATATATTCAAAGGAATGCATTCACCTGTCCAGTAATTACTTTTGAAAAGGAGCAAAGTTATATTTCCAGTAAAAGGAACTAACGGAATTATGGAATAATTTTCCAAGAAATTACCAGGGTTTAATATGTAACGATCAGATATCTCTGAGTTTCAAAATGAACAAAATTTCAGAGTGACATGATTCAGGAAAACCTAGGCAGATTTTTTCCATCAGCGACGCAAATTGGTACCATGAAATAAAACTACCAATCTTGAAGTCTCTTTCTTCGATGGTAATATTGTAAAGAGCGTTTAAACTAGTGACACGGATATAGATAGAATTGAATTCATCTCCCTATTCCAGAGTAAATTGTATAATGTAATGAGTACATTTATCTCAAAAAATAAATAATCAAAACCAATAATCATGCAAATTTCCTGGTCCGTCTGATGAAGATGTCAGATTTGCAGTGTGGTGAACGTTACCGTTCGATTTGTTGATTGTTTGCATGGTTCCGTTATTGTTCATTAGGCAACATTTTTATAGACAAAGAGTTTAATCCTGCAATCGGTTAGACAGCTTGCTATGAAAAACAAATTTTTATTTAATTTTATCAGTTCTGTTTCAGATACTCGGAGTGGCAACCCAGAAAAAACATGGAAAATTGTGCACATTCCACAAAAATGAGCTTCAATCGATATTGATTTCTGACAAGTATGCACTTCCTTTTGAACAAATATATCCCACTCCGAATACTATTTCAGTTCCATTCGTTCGAATATTGTAATCCATTATTTCATTTCATTCGAACTGATATGTTTATGAGATTTCAACAAACGCATCATTCAACGAACAAATATGTTGAGAAGCTATTCTTTTTTGTTCGAGGGTATATATTCTGGTCGAGATGTGAATTTCATTCTGAATAAAAAACTGTGTTTCATGCAACTAAATAATATTCATTTCTTTCAAATATTGATGCACTCCTTTTCGAAAAAATATATCACAGTCCATATTCTATTCCAGTTTTATTGACAAATCCAGTACCCCAAAACACACAATCTCATCAGCTTCATCGAAAACACCTGAAGCTGCCGCAAGGACTGACGCCAACCTTTTGGCGTCGCGACATATCGTATTAAGAAACCCGACTGACGTCGTTAGACTTGCAGCACCAACCATACTTCATTGTGTACCAACTCCCGCTGAGATTTCGAATGATCGAATGATTATGCGATACTTCTTATGCCAGGCATATCAATAGTCAGAGCTGTCAAAGATACTTTGAAAAAGGATCTACATACTAGATAAGTTACTTTTTGATAGAGTATCCGAAGTAACTTTGAGTATCTACAGTGTGTCCACGGATTGGGTGCCGGTAAGGTGTAAATGGCGAAAAATTTTCGAGTGAGACTCTGATATTCTGGGAATCGCTCCTGCTTGGTATCGAACTAAGATGTTGAGAAAATGAACCAAATCAATTTATATACAGGGTGGTTCAGAACTGAATTAATGAAAATTGTCAAGAATAAAGTACCTTTGTTTTAAAAGATATCGAGAAAGTTCATTGAGAAAAGTTGTTTGGAATGACGAGCTGCTGCAGGATCTCAAGTTTCAGATAAATCAGCCTACCTTGAATTTATAAGTTGGTCATGAACATTTTGTATACGTGACGTTTTTTTCATGATCAAAATTTGAATTTTGAAACTATTTTTTTGACAGGGTTACGTGATACCGCAACATTTGGCCAGCGTTCATGGAATTGTCTTATTACTCCCTGATACGAAATGTCTGCACCTAAGCCGTAGCTCAGCACAATAAACACTCTTTGTTCTATGCTCAGCATGTTTTCAACTGGAAAATTTTCGTTTATTACGAATGAAATTTACGTTTCAAGTCACATCTGGTATTTGTAACCATAGATATTATCAAATATTTTCATAACCTATTGACAAAATCAAAGTTGATCGATTCATCTGAGAATCGAGATTTAGCCGTGTCTTTTGATTCTAAATAACTTTTCCCAATAAACTTTCTCGATATCTTTTAAAACAAGGGTGCTTCATTCTAAACAATTTTCCTTAAATCAGTTGTAAACCACCCTGTATAATAATTGATTTGGCTCATTTTCTCAACATCTTAGTTTGAGACCAAGCAGGAGCGATTCCCAGAATATCAGAGTCTAACTCGAAAATTTTTCGTCATTTACACCTTACCGGCACTCAATCCGTGGACACACTGTAGATACTGTTCAAATCAAGAAACTTAGATACGTAGCTTAAAGTTCCTTCTTAAAAGAGATGAGGTACTTTTTAGGTTCCTTCATATAAGCTAGAAAAAAAAAATTAAGGAATCAAAAAGGTATAAGGTTGGATTTTCTCAAGGTTTTGGATGAAGTAATGTATTTCTTGTTTTCTTGACTTAATAAGTTTAGAGAATGACAAAATTTGTTGGAATTTTCACGAAAGAGAGCCCAAAAGCAAACTTCTTGAAATACAAAAATTTCAAACGAACAATGAATGATTTATAAGGTAATAGATAACAGTTCATTTATTATTCAAAACAAAACTGATTTTTTTTATTCTCACCGGTCGAAGAGAGAACGGAAAGTTTTCTCTGAAAATCTGACCAGAACAAGTCAGTGTAAATGCACCACAACTATATTGAACCATTTTCGACACATGAAAACGAAATTTTTGGGCTAACTGTTTTCCAAAATCTTTTTTTTTCGAAAAATTAAAAGAATTTCTGTGAACAATTCATTGGCAAGAATCATTTTACGTATATCACAAGTTTTGGTATTTATATTTTCATTACGGAACAAGCGCGTAAAAACGAAAGTGCGGGGATAACTTCGGTTTCAGCTTCGCGATTTCTCGAAAAAACCCGACGAAATTACGTGAGAATATTTACGGCGCAATTAAGCTCAAATGTAACCTAAATTCTGTCACTCTATTATAAGCAAAAACTTTCAGCATTCATGATTTCTGGAGAAATAAGAGGGACTTTCAGAAAAATTCTAACGCTTCAACTCAGTGTATGTATAGCATAATCTATTTCAGCCGTTTGGAACCCAGTTTTTCGAAAAGAGCTGAGGGCTGGCCTATTTTGGACAATTTGTGGAATGTCTTGAGAACTGGAATAAGAAAAAATTTCAACGGAGCAAAGCAGCACAAACCAAAAACAATTCAACACAAAAAAATGTTTTCGGAAACCGCAAAGCGCTGGGCCATCTTCACATAAGTTTGTCTAAAGGAATTTCTTTTTAAGTTACAAGATACAGTTCCTTCTGAAAAGTATCTTAGATACAAGTTACTTCTCGCCAACAGACAAAAGAACTAAGATACAGTAACTTAGAGATTTTGAAGTATCTAAGTTACTGTAAAGTAACTAGGATACTTTTTTCTGACAGCACTGTCAATAGTCCCAAAATTCACACACACCAGAAGAACGAATACCTGAAAACAAACTTTAGCATGAAGTGGCTGGGCAAAAATTGACATAACAAACAATCAAGCGAACTCAAATGATGGAACGATAGAACTGAACTATGTGCAACTCACAAATTCATGCCGCGATGACACGATGTCAGACTCAAATATGGGAAATTACAGACATTGTCAGAGAAGCTATTATGCTGTCGTACTCTAGAACAATCGCGCAAAAAAACCGCTAGACATCGCCTGCATACCTCACGCTTTTTGCAAGCACAAGCAATAAAACAATCAGCGCTTTTACCGTTGAAATATTCGTCATATCATTCTACCGTTCACATCGTGGCGACAATATGTTACAGAGAACTGAAAAATATCGCAATTTCAGGAACCTGCTGCAATAATACGACGTAATCGTCCCGGCAAACATAAAACTCGGCCCTGAAACAAGACCGAGCAACATAGAATAACTTATGCCCATAACTGGGACCGTCTCATGCTGAAACTACAAAACTCATTATTGTAATTCCCCATGAAATGCATCATAACGTTGATACGGGCGTGAACGACGATGACTGCGGAAATGAAAAATCGTACAAAGTAACCGTTTTCGAATGTTTCCGATAGAAATTATTTGAGTAGACGACCGAAGAGTGTAATGGGGGATTTTCCGAAGAGTAATTTTCAATGATATGATGCTATAACTTGCTCTTCGATGGACTCGTTTCCTCTTTATTTTATGGAGGCTAGAAAATGTCTGATAAAAGCATCATTTTGTAACTTGATGTTTTCTTCTTTATTGCAAACGAATATGGGATATCATGAATCTTCAGTGATTCAATTTATCGGTGATAAATGAATAAATAAATATGTGCATGTTAGTATACAAGGTGTCTACTTTAAAAAATTCAAGGCTAGATTCTACATGCAATTTTCAACAAAAAATTTCATATAACACATGGTCGAAATATTGACGGTATTTCTTCAATTCAACATTTGGTGTTTTCACGAAATATCTCAACTTTTTTAATAAAATCAATCACACTCCAGTTATCCTCCTAGCCTCATAAAATTTGATCACATGTCTAAAAGGGGTATGAAATTGGCTATAACACAGGATAATTTTTTCGTCAAAAAATACCTAATTGCGGGCGTGGTAAGCAGAATACCATAAATAAAGGTTCTTAGGTGAAAATAATCAATCATATTTTTTCAATAGGTTTATCGATGAAGAATGAATAATTATGAACATGTTTTCTCTCCAGCAGAAAGTACCCCATTATATTGATCTTCCGAATTACATATCAACTTTTGTACTAGCTGTTTCCTTTCAGCCTCAATATAATGGCTAACATGAAAACGAAAAATTGGAAATTATTCAAACCTGATTTTTTTTCATTGTGAGGCTCTGAATGATTGAATAAGTTGCGCAATGTTGTTTTTCCATTCTTCACTCCATTTTAGTTTTATTTTCTTGAGAATTTTTCAATCTGAAAAATTGCCAACATTGCGCATTCTCACGATTTTTTCCAACCATTTTCACCTGAAAAATTTTCTGAAAAATACGAACTCTGGCTTCCATAAGTCACCCGTTAAATTTGAGGTATTGTTGAGTAGATTTGCTGAAAAATTGATTTCTCGACGTTGATGAGTAGGTTAAAGAATCTCATGAAATCGACCCAGTAAGACCCCCGATCATACACCACATTGTAACCCTAGAAAGACGTCCCATTTACAATGTCTCATGTATGAACGGCTTACTCGATTTGTAGAACAATTTGAGTCGATCATTGAGAAGATTCGATGGCCTAAAGTAGTTATTAAGTATATTTTCATCTTTGAACACTTGTAGTCAACACAACAAAATATTTAAAGGCAATCAATTATCGACAAATGGAAGGTCAACTCCGAATTAAAAAGTTTTTCAAATATATTATGAACTCTTACTATATATTATGAACTCATTCTCCCCTTATCCACAAAGCGACAATGATCTGTTCATTTTTTCAAATATTTTTTATTTCCTTCGACTGAGAAGGTTTGGAGCTTAGTCTGAAGCTAAGAGCGAAGCTGAGATTCGTGAATGGGTTAAATCCACACAATGATTTACCAGATTTCAAGATTTGATTTTACCAACATTTCCGAAAATACATATTTGGTCGAATCGAAATCTGACAGTTAATGAAAAAATAACAGCTTGTAGATTCATGCAGAATTCCGTAAGGATAAGATGATCCGAAGATCGCATAATCTCTCCCTCATGGAGGTGAAGGTGCGTTAGGTCGAGTCAATGTGTCAAATAATGACCGCTTCGGCAACAATTTTGAATATGCAACCAAAAGCTGCTGACTTACGTACCTGCGTTTTCAGAATATCTCGAAATACATAGCATTTCATATTACAGAATCTTCTCGGTTATGGTGATGAAGATGGAAATTTTTAAATGATAAATTTCAGGCGTCTTATGTTATTGAGGTACATCACTATTAACTATGTAGTGATGTTTGAATTCCACCAAATCTGTCTATGATTTTAGATGATGTAGGAATAATTTAACCCAGTATGAACTTTATACCTTACTGAAGGATCGATTGGTATTTTGGGGATAAGCATTCTCTATAACTTTCAAATTCAGAAGTTAAACTATTAGTATTTAAAAAGAGGTTGAGACACTTGAATTCCTCATAATGCAGAAAATTGTATGACCAATCGGGTGAATTCTGATCATCAATATTCTCAAAAATTATTCAAGAATGTTGTGAAATTATTAAAAATGAGTATTTTTTATACTGAATAACATTCAAACTGGAACATCATTAACTTGAGTATTCGACGAAATCTCCTTGTTAAGGTTGAACAATGATACCCCATATATTAATGTTATACCCAAAACTATCGTTCTTCCAACAATATCCTCTGAAGCTATAACTATTAGATTTATTAGTTTTTCCGCGCACCACAATGGATATTCCAGAGTTCTTCTCCGTAGCAGATTACTCCAGATATATGACACCACTCCTAAACAATAAACCACTGATTTACCGAGGTTGAGCGTACTGAATACTATCGCTACTGCTCCGCGAAAAAACAGGGAAAATTTAAAATTTTTACGCAAACGTCAGTGCCAGAAAACATAACGGAAAGTCTCGAATGACTATGTTGGACGAATTCGGTGTGATTGAACCTCAGCAATTAGTTGAAGCATGAGACGCGAAGTTCTTGAGAATCTTTAGAACCCAATACCATTGATATCTCAAATAAAACTTATATATTATTCATAACGCATTGGTTTTTCACAAACACAAAAACTCGATATGTGTTAAAAATTAGGTAATCAATATTTTCATCTAGTTTTAGATATATGATTCTGGATGGAAAGTTAACCGATTATTCCACTGAATTTCAATCTGAAAACCCAATGCGATGATTCGTTTTCGAGATTATTTGGAATCTGTAGTCGGAAATCATCCGGGTGAAAATTTTGAGGCTGAGTTATGCAACAGTAATCAACGTTGAGAGTTGCATGAAAATTCGGTGGTAAGTTTTAGGGAAATATTTTTTCCCTACAACGCCCAATTTTGAACCCTTAGGGTACACCGGTTCTGCTATGAAGCTTGGAGGATCAATCTCGAGCGACACACGATTTTTCTACCAAGATTCACGGATTTCGGTTTAGTTCTTCCAGAAAAAAGCCGCGTACAACAGACGGACGGATTCTTCTATCAGTTCATTTAAATGTACATACTTCAAAATGTAAACTGTGAAATTTTCAGGGGGGATAATTTTTTTTCTGGTCGATCACTAAGGTTTATTATTTGATTCAATCAATAATGAACCAAGATGACGTACGAACATTGAAATCTATATGTCACAAAAGTGCACTGAATTCTAGCATTATTCGACTATAATTTTCGAAACCACTGAAAAAAAAAAATATTTCGAACCTTATGTTCTTTCTCGGTATTGTTGATGCTTCTGAAATAACTCAGAAACTACTGATTCAATCAGTTATGAAATTTGGTAACCAGTTTGAAAATGCTGATGAACAAGTTTGAGCCATAATTTCGTAATTGTCGTGTTCTAAGCGCAAGTTGAATTATTTCAAAATATCTAACCTCTGAGATCTTCCAATCACATCCTCAAAATGCTGCATGAATCCTAAAGCTGTCATTTTCAACCAAGTACTGGATAACAATTAGGTTCTGAAACTGTATTTTTTTAAATATTCAGGAAATTAAATTTTGTATTGGTATACCTGCGGTGTGATTGGGTGGAGTTAAGCAATTCACGAATCTAGCTTCGGTAATTGAGAGTTAGACCTTCTCCTCAAATATGGAGTTTCTAGGTTGTGGCTTTTTAAAGATCTAAATATCTCTATATTATTTATTTAACGAGCATTCCACTGGCTCTAAAGTATCTCGAAATACGGAGAGCTTCGAAGAACACAGTTCTCATGGAATTTGAGGTGAAGATGCAATGTGGTATTGAAAAATTTCAGGCGTGGGATATTATTGTGCCACATCATTAATTAAACATTGAGTGATGTTTGAATTTTTCTGAATCTATCTAAGAATGCAGAACATATTGCATTAAAATAGATAGAATGAACTATTCCTTACTATTTTAATACTTAATCTTTTTATGATTTAGGAAATGCCCAGCCTGTGTAATTTTCAGATTCTGAAGTTGAATTAGTGGAATTCTGAGAGAATTTGAAATAACCCCTCATAATGCCAGCCATAGCATGACCATTCTGATGAATTGTTTTGATCATAATTTTTCAACATTATTCAATTATGCACTGAAATTATATCAAATATTTTTCTTTCGGAATAACATTCAAACGAAAAGGATCATAAACTTGTGTATTCGACTAGATCTCCTGATTACCGTTGAACAATAACACCCCATATATGCTGCTATACCCAAAACTACCATACTTGCAACAATATCCTGTAAAGCCATAACTGTTGGATTTATTCGTTTTTCCGCGCACCACAATGAATATTTAAGGGTTCTTCCCCGTAGCAGACTGGTGTATTGTAGTCGACACTAGTTTTGCTCCAGATATATGACACCACTCCTAAACAATAAACCACTGATTTACCGAGGTTCAGCATACAGGATACTCTCACTACTCCTCCGCAAAAACCGTGGAGAGTTTTAAAATTATTACGCCAACGCCCGTACAGGAGAACAAAAAGGTGGGTTCTTCGGTCCTGGAATGAGGACATTTTGTTTTTTGGTGCCGGGATTCATGGCTGAACGTCGCTTCTCTTTGGGTTGAAACTGAGCTGTGGGAAAACGCTTAGAGGTTTTGTACGAGTTCTGGCTTTTGGAATTACTTTGGATTTTCTTGTCGGGTTGAAAATGATGGCAATAACATTTTGTATCATATTCGAATAAGGTGTGTTTCATGAAGGTGATTCATACATTATAAATAATTGAATCACTTAAATTTTTTCGTACTATTTTTTCATATTCGTCCTTTGTTTCTTTGGATTGTTTAATATTCCTCTAATTTTTCGATATACTATCTGATGTTTATCTTTGAGAATGAAGCAGAAGTTTCATTCGTATCAATACCAACAATTAGAATATACTTATAGTTTTCGGAATTTCAATACCTCATAACGGTGTTTTTGTGAATTTTACGTTTTCATTTATATGATCATTTAGTTTGAGTTTAATATACTCCCGGTTCCGAAAACACAAATTTATTTGAAAGCTTACTCATCAAAACCAAACCAATTAACTGAAAAATATAAGTCATCGTCATTGTAGATACAAGTGCTAAATTTCAACTCTATTGATTCTGTATCTCCGTAAGTATGGGAATGACGAAATTTCGAACCATTTAGTGGATCTTGTCCGTTTTGAACTGGATCCCCGTATTGAGGCTTCAAAGCTAACCTGAAAATTTCGAGTTTCCTTCTTCAAAGTTGAGCTCATATAAAAACACTCAGTTCTTCCTAAAAATATCATATCATCAAAATGGAAACTCCAATTTTATGAAAACCACTTGCAGAGATTTAATAATTGTTAGATAAATAATTGAGATTGAGACATATATTGGGGGGAGAAAAACAACAGAAGTATGGAAATTTATAAAGAATGTGAAATCAACAGGAAAAGAAAAATATCCTATAAATGTTGAGGGACAAGAACAATGGATACAACACTACACAAATCTACTACAAGAAAAACGTCCACAATTTGAAGAAGTGGAAATTCCAGTTATCGTGCAAGGTGAAATCATAGAAATCGAAACAGAAATGGTTGTAGAAAACATAAAGGGCCTAAAGAATGGTAGATCCTGCGGACCAGAGGGGATATATGCTGAACTCGTTAAAAACACCTATAAATTATTCCATTCACTCACTACAGTCTTCAACCGATACATTAGTGGAGAGGAGGTTCCGGATACATGGAAAGTGGCTTATGTGTCGTCAATACACAAAGGAGGGAGAAAAGATGTATGCTCGAACTACAGAGGTATTTCAGTTACAAGTATACTCAGCAGACTGTACGGAAGAATATTAAGAACTTTAATCGAGAGAGAATTTGGGGATGAAGAGGAACAAAGCGGATTTAGGGCCGGACGATCCTGCTCGGATAATGTGTTCTGTATGAAACAGATAATTGAAAAAAGGAATTCGGTAAATTTATCAACACATATTTTATTTTTAGACCTAACCAAGGCTTACGATTCAATACCTTGGGTTAAATTGTGGGAAACACTACGGAACACGAACATCAACCAAACTCTGATTAACGCATTGAAAAATCTCTATAAACAATCGTCATCTAAAATTAAGATTGGAAATAAATTGTCAAGACCATTTTATGCCACAAAAGGACTACGACAGGGATGTACCGTGTCAGCCACTTTATTCAAAATTTATATAAAACATGCTTTAATGCAGTGGAAGCGAAAATGCTCTGGGATGGGCATACCTCTAAATGAGACGATGATTTACACCTTACAGTTTGCTGATGACCAAGTCATAATAGCGGGAGACAAAGAAGATCTACAATACATGACACGTAAAATTAAAGAAACATATGAAGATTGGGGATTAGAAATTAATCTGGAAACAACTAAATACTTCTGCATAGGAGACGAAATGAGTGACTTAGATATTGAGAACGCAGTTACCATACGACCATGCGACGAGTACAAGTATTTGGGAGTAAAGTTTAACACCAGCGGAACGGACGACAATGAAATAAGAACAAGAATAATAGAAGCGAGAAAGGTGATTGGATGCTTGAATGGAATATTATGGAATAAGAACATAACACGATCGAGAAAATTCAACATCTACAATACGGTGATCAAGAGCCAGCTTATATATGGATCTGAAACTTGGAGATTGACAGAAAGAAATAGGAAAAGATTGGAAGCTGTAGAGATGGATGCCTTGAGGAGATCTGCCAGAGTGTCGAGAATACAAGGAATACGAAACGAAGAAATTCGTCATCTAATGGGAATAGAGGGCACAGTTGTGAAGGATATAGAGAGGAAGCAGTTGATTTGGTATGGCCATGTTCAAAGGATGGGACAAACACGACTACCAAAACAGACAATGGAGTGGATACCTAACATCAAGAGAAAAAGAGGAAGACCAAAGAAAAGTTGGATCGAAGGAATACGGAAAGCTATGAGTGATCGAAATTTGACGACAGGGCAATGGGAAGACCGAAGGAGGTGGAATCTGGACATCGGACAACGTCGTCGCACGTTCTAAACCGATAAATATATATATATAGATAAATAATCGAATAATGGAAAGACTAGTCCGTCACTTTGTTATAGTTCTTTTGAAATAGAATGAAATGAGTTACTTTGTTCAATAGGTATTACTATTTTATTTAAGCTAAATAACCCGAGTTCCGTAGTACTACTACATTTTCAAACTGTTGTATTCTAAGTCAAGTAAAAACGTATTCAAAGTGTTCTTAAGGCAGAATATTAAATATTCGATATTCTTTTTTTTTCAAATTGTTCTAATGACAAGAACATCACGAAATTCATCACATTATGTTCCTTCAGTATCTTTCAACTAGCTGCGAAGTTTCATCACGGTTGAATCAGCATTTCTTGAGTTATATCGCCAAAAACAACGATTTCGAGAAGAAACCCAAGAGATCCTAAACGTAATTTCCAATATCTCCAAAACTTATAGCCGTATCGAATTGAAGCTTGGCACATTGATATGAAATATGACCGAATATGAATAAAAGTTTCAGAAAAGAAATTGTTTCTGAAAAATTTCGAAACATTTTTTTTTAATTGAGTGACCGAACAATTTCAATGGAATTCCGCTCAAAGTTACGCGTAGTTATGCTCCAACTAACTGCGAAGTTTCAATTCAATCACTTCAGTAGTTGCTGAATTATGGTGGAAATAACTTTAAAATTCCAAATGGCTATAACTCCGAAACTATTGGGTCTATTTGGCCCAATAACGAACTTGACCACAATATTCCGATGCGCAAACTACCCTAAGTTTCCGGTCGCTAGCTGACTCCGCTCGACAGTTATCGTGTCCACGGTCGGCCGGCCATCGGCCGGAATCGATTTTGACACCGGATTCGACATCAGTGAGTCCAGACTAATCGTTTGGGACCATTTTCGGCTCAAAATTCGAAAATTACAGACATTTGGACAAAACTATTTTACGCTGTTCCTCTAGAACATGCGCGCAAAAAAAGGAAGAGAAAAGCCGAGAATTGATCTACAGGGAACGTTCAGAACAATCGCGTTACAGGTTTCATCTTTTTGGAAATCAATCAAATCAATCAGAACTCGATTTAATCCGAGATGTTAATCCCCAATTCTAACGCAGGAGTAGATTGATCGATGAATTCAACGTGCACAAGAAAGTTTGTTAGCGACCAAGTGGATACACCCCAGGTAGTTGGGTTATCCTAAGCTGTCCAGTGTTATTCCCAAGTTCTGGCAATTACTTTCCAAGGCGTTACTCGGGAAAGTTGAGACCCATACTACAAGACAGGTAGCGATCATCCTACATGAAAATTACACCTTGATTAATTCCACCCAAGTGTTTGTTCGGCGGAACTTAGATACTTCTCTCTAGTGTGCTCGCCAACTTGAAGATGGCGCTGTAACGTGAGGTGTTCCGGGCCAAAAAGGGATTATTAGCTAGTTTGCTGACTCACGTTGTAAGTTGTCGCGAAATAGAATACAGAAATACTCAAATTCGTGAAGGAACTGATCACATCCCCAGGTTCCGCCATCCGCTGCTTAACTTGCAATTGAAAATACTGTTGCAAAAATCTGATCTTAAGGTCCTCTCGGGATCTGGCGAGAATCATCTTGTCTTGGTTCAGAATCTAGAATAAGATTTGAATTCATTTACATTTTTAGTTTTGTTTGATTAACTCTATTAAGTAGTCATCAAATGATGGATCATTCATTCCGTTCAAACGAAATGGAAGCGTGGTAGGCATAGGGATAGGTTGAGTTCTGATATTTTCGTTAACAGTACAGGCCATATTTACGCAATATTCCGAAAGTACTGGCTGGGTTCCCTCTGAAAATATTTTTCTGCGATCTACCAATACGGGGCTATAAATCTACTTTCGACTACTCCCAGTAAAAATAACATGAAAAAGGCATAAAGAATCGAGTATCGTGAATTAAGTTAACTTATTTCATTAAATAAATTATAAGATATACAGGGTCTTTCACGAAGAACCTCACCCATATTTATACGGGAAACTACTGAACGTATTTTCATGAAATTCAGCACTTATAAGTATTTCAGGATGCTGATGAAATCTAAAATATTTTCAAGGCATGAGCACCTCCGGTTTTTCCGGAAATGACGTCAACTTCCGTTTTTCAAAGTAGAACACCATTTTTTTATTGCAGAAATAGATTCCTTAGAAAATTTCAGTTTATTTTGATGTAACATTTTTCAGTTTTGGTTGGAAAATTCTCTCTGAGCGGGAAAATTCGAAAAAAAAATCGAAAATAGAGCTCCGCTGAAACAAGAATAACTTCGAGGTTTTTGGATGGAAAATTTTCATTTTTGGGATTTTTCAAGATGTAAGATTGATGTATCCACTTTAGAAATCGAAATCGCGATTCATGATACAGGGGGTGAAAAAATCGCTTTCAAAGTTAGGGATGACAAAATCGTGAAAAATCAATTTTTTCAAATTAGAACCCCATTTTTTTATGGCAGATATTGAATCTACGTTAAAAAATAATGTGAGTGTATGCATCACACCCTTGCCCTAAAGTGGATATTTTCTGAGTTATTCACAAAAAACTGTTTTTCGTCTTGAATTTTCAGCTATTTCTTTTCCCTTCACGCCAAAAAGATGACATTTTCAGGAACTGTTACTCAAACCATGTTTCAGATTTTACTACCCCAATATGCAAGAGAAAAAAGTTACAGGTTGTTCCTAAATAGATGGCGAATTTGGATTCGAATTTGTATCGGAAACCTCTTTATTTCAACTAATCGGCCATCGGTTTTCTCTCCAGTGATAAATAAATAATTCCTTATGAACCATATGCAAAAACTTACCATGTTTTACATTATTTTTTTTTAATGATAGATATCATTAATTACATCTGCCAAATTCCTCTTTATTCAGTAGCATTTTGTGTTTACTATTAATTTGGTGATAATTCGTATTAAGTTATAAAATCGATCACTATGCCTAATTTTACCAATGAAGATTATTTAAATCTCATTCTACTTCATGGAGAATGTAATAAAGTTGTAGATAGAACGATTCGACTGTTCATTGAGAGGTTTCGTGACCGACCCAGACCAACGAGAGATACCATTAACAGAACCATGACAAACTTGAGAAATGTCGGATCTTTCGTTAAGAAAACTACACACAGAGAAAAAAGTGTAGTAGAAGATGAGAACAACGAAATTACAGTTCTTGCATATTTTCGTGTGAATCCTCAAAATTCTCTCAAAGATGCCGAGATTGATCTGGGATTATCTCAATCGAGTGTTTGGAGAATATTAAAAAAACATAAAATGCACCCATATAAATTCAATAGGGTACAGCATTTGAAGGAAACTGATTTCGTCAGGAGAACAGAGTTTTGCGAAGCTATGATGATTCGATTTCAAGAGAATGAAAACTTTTTGGACTGTATAATTTGGACAGATGAATCTAAATTCACAAAGAATGGTTCTTTCAATAGGCATAACAGTCATTATTGGGATGAAGAGAACAACCACCACTTCAGACAATGGAACTTTCAAGAGACCTGGAGTTTCAATGTTTTTTGCGCCATCAAAAATAATGCAATTCTCGATGTTCACATTTATGATGGGACTTTAACTGGTAAGATAGAACACTACACATGTTTGCATTATTTAAAGAATGTTCTCCCTTAGGAGATAGATATTCTGACATATTGACTCAAATAATTGAGCCGCTAGTACAGAACCATAATGACTGATGGTATCAACAAGATGGCGAGCCTCCACACAATTCACTCAATGTGTCAAATATCCTATACAGGCTATTTGAAGATCGATGGTTGGCGAACAATGGTCCACATCTTTGGCCACCACGTTCTCCCGATTTAACTCCTTTAGACTATTATGTTTGGGGTAGGATAAAAAATATTGTCTACTCAACTCCCCTGACTGATAAAGAGGACTGCATAGAACGAGTCAGAAATGCGTTCAGGTTTGTTTAGATTTTTAGATTCATAGTTTTGAAACTCAATTTGGTTTTTAAACACTTTTGCAGATCTTTTCCTCCCGATGAAATAAGAAGAGCAACGCACGAAGCATTCCTGAGACGTATAAATAAATGTCTAGAAATTAACGGTCAAAACTTTGAGCATCTTCTCTAGTTATAACTGCGAGAGTTTGCCATGGTTCTCCTAATAGTAACTTGAAGTCGGTTTCAAGAAGGGGTGAAAAATCTACAGCATGGTTCAAATAACAGTTCCTGAAAATGTCATCTTTTTGGCGTGAAGGGAAAAGAAATAGCTGAAAATTCAAGACGAAAAACAGTTTTTTGTGAATAACTCAGAAAATATCAATTTTAGGGCAAGGGTGTGATGCATACACTCACATTATTATTTAACGTAGATTCAATATCTGCCATAAAAAAATGGGGTTCTTATTTGAAAAAATTGATTTTTCACGATTTTGTCATCCCTAACTTTGAAAGCGATTTTTTCACCCCTTGTATCATGAATCGCGATTTCGATTTTCAAAGTGGATACATCAATCTTACATCTTGAAAAATCCCAAAAATGAAAATTTTGCATCCAAAAACCTAGAAGTTATTCTTGTTTCAGCGGAGCTCTATTTTCAATTTTTTTTTCGAATTTTCCCGCTCAGAGAGAATTTTCCAACCAAAACTGAAAAATGTTACATCAAAATAAATTGAAATTTTCTAAGGAATCTATTTCTGCAATAAAAAAATGGTGTTCTAATTTGAAAAACGGAAGTTGACGTCATTTCCGGAAAAACCGGAGGTGCTCATGCCTTGAAAATATTTTAGATTTCATCAACATCGTGAAATACTTATAAGTGCTGAATTTCATGAAAATACGTTCAGTAGTTTCCCGTATAAATATGGGTGAGGTTCCTCGTGAAAGACCCTGTATATTTGCGTTTGGCGGAGTCAATACGTAAAAAGATGACCGCTTTGGTAAACAATTTGAATAATACGATCATCACGAAATTATGCACAAAGCGAGTATCAGTGTTTGCCAAGTAGATACCAAGTTTCATTATTATTGGATTAGTATTTTTTGAGTTATTTCAGAAATAATACCGAGGAGAGAAACACGAAATTTCACATATTTTTTTCTGATATATTCGAAAATTGTATGCCGGTCGACCTGAAATTTGATATACTGTTGTTGAATATGCGGTTCGAGGTCTTTGTTGAATTAATTCCAAATCTGATGAATCGTTTCAAAAAAAAATATTCTTTCGAGAAAAAAAACGATATTCTCTTCTTTTATTGTTCTAATGAAACGATCACCGCAAAATTTAGCAAAAACTTGTGCATCACCATTTTTCAATCAGATATTTATTTTATCATGACTAGATCAATAATTTTTGAGTTATTCCAGTAATAATAACAATACCGAACACCGACGAAGAAACCATGAAATTTGACCTATTTCTACGCGCTTGTAATGGGGAACAGCGCGTTATCATTTCGTCACGATGTCTATAGTTTTAGAATTTTGAGCCGAAATTGGTCGCAAACCGACTGGACCGACTGATGATGAAGAATCCGTGGTCAAAATTGATTCTGTCCGGCCAGGCATGTGTGCTATAACTTTCGAAAGGAAGGACCTAAAATCTTGAAATGCTCAGATTAGATTTTGATCTTGAATATCTCGATTGAGGTCGTTAATGGGCCAAATCTGTCGAATGGTTTTCGTGTCACAGCCATTTGGAATTTTGATTTTTCAATAACTCGAAAAATAAATTATCTGATGGAAATTAGACGTAGTTGGTAGATGAAAAGCAGCAAAATGAAGAAATATTCATAGGAAAATTTTAAATGAAATTTCAATATTTCATTCAAATTTCACTGCGATCTCCAAACCATCACTTCATAATCCAGTACTTTATTTCAGCTCTATCAAATTTCCTGATTTTCTGAGGAACAAATCAGTAGAAAAATTGAGAAAATTTATTTTAAAAATTCATATACCAATTTCAACGAGCATATCTTCGTTTCCGTTCGAATTTTATTCTAATCGAAACCGTTAACTCGAAAACTCTGTTTCAGTCCAATCAAATATGTATTCTTCGAATATTTCTAAATAAATTTAGCATCAACCTTTCAGAGTATCTACTGGTAAACAATCGAAGCATTTACTGGATCGTACAGAGACAATATGCAGTACAGCCTACAGCGGTGTCAATACATCGTTAGTCGTCTGTTCACACTCTTTGTTTCATGAGGTAATTCCCTGGATGTTTTGTCGGTAATTCCCCGTAGCGCATGAACAGTGTATCGGAATCGTCACTACTTAACAACAGTGTTTCAAATTTCATCTTGATCGAATATTTGTCTTGGGAGATATTGAAAAAAAATATGTCTGATTTCGAGCAGATTTCCTGAGAATAATTGATATTTCCGAAATAATTCTGCAAATATTGATCCGATCATGACGAAACTCAACGTGCAAATTCGTGCAAAATTTTTCGATCATTGGAACGATTCAAAACTCAAAAATTTAGTTTATTAATATTTTATATCTTCTAATCATCTGCTTATGGGCAACTGCGTGATATCGTTCCATCACACTGTTTGTAATTTTCGAATTTCAAACTGAAATTGGTCTTACAAGATGAGGCGGGATTTCCTGAGAAAGAATCCGAGATCGAATTAAATTCTGTTCTGCCATACGTGTATGCTCTAACTTTCTAAGGAAAGAAACTAAAGTCTTGAAACTCATATTTCATGCTCGGAGTCTGAAAATCTTGTTGTTCCGAAATCAATTGATGCGATTAAATTAGTGCTTCGTTATAAGTTGAAGAATACACCTGTTCACAATTTTGAGATGATCTTTTCGTTAAAAAAATTTCAAACAAATGTTTTTCGAAAACATTTGGTTCGAGAGACTACTCATCAGATCTGGATGAAATTTGGCGCATACCTTGAAGTCAATATTCAACTACTTTTTAACTCGATCAGATATTCATTTTAATTCATAGAACTTATTGAGCAGAAAGTTATTTTCTTTCATTCCGCGCTTGTTCTAGGGAACAAGAGCTTTATCGTTGGCACATTGTTTGTGATTTTCAAGTTTTGAGCCAAAAATGGTCTTCATAGATTGAAAAAAATTTCGATTATTCTCCGAAACGAATTCATCAGAATGCAATGAAAATTGACACAGACCTTGAAGTCGAAATATTACAAAAGTGCTCCAAATTTCAGTTTCGGCGAACATCTATTAGCAGAGGAATGAGGGTTTTTCCTGAATTTGGGTTATTACTGCAAATGCAAATTTGAACATAATTATTATGGGTTTGATTCATCATTTTGCCAAATTACCTTCAGAAAGTATTCAAAATCAGGTTTCAAAATTAGGGTTTGGGATTTGTCATGCATGCACGAAGTGACAACGTTGTTTATTAGAATGGCTTTTTCTGCTATAGAATAATGAAATATTTATTCCTATTCTGTGGTACACACATGTTCTTTGTCAATACAACCAAAAATTTCCGTTTGCAATTTGTCAGTAATATGACAGTATGACCGTCTGTGCTCTTCTTTTTCTACTCCTTGGTCGTTGTCTTCTACTCTAACCAGATCGAAGTATAGCTATCTCTGTTTTCCTAAGCAAAGTAACACATTTGACGTCCTTTTTTTTCCGAGAAAGCTGAATTCGACATTGCCATATCGTGCACTCATGACGAATCCCTTTAAATGCAAATCCCCATTTTTATTTTTCAGTTTCAGGTTATCAAACATTTTTTTGAAAATATAATATTGAAATTATATGTTTGAAATGTGATGTTCTGAAGGTTTTTCATGAAAATAACTGCATTTTCGTTTGAAGGAAAAACCCCCATTTGAAAAAATATATCAAATTTCTTGGCTATATCTAAATTTCAAGATGACTTCCTCAGTTTCTCGAAATAAAGTGAAGCTGTCAAAATTGAACTTCTCTAATAGTAATGCCAGCGAATAACTTTCGAGATTTATGTTGAAAAAATTGTTTTTTCGAAAACTATTCATAACGGTACCATGGAGTTTGGCACAAACCTTGAGGCTAATATTTAACAACATCAACATTTATATCCAATTTCGGAATTTGATCGCGGATTTCATTGCTATTTTTGTTTATTATTTCTGAAATAACTCAAAAAATAACTATATATTCTATCATCTGTTGCAAGAGTATGTATATCTGCGGGATTACAAGATGTATTCCAGAATTTAGCGTTTGTAATTAAACCTACAACCTGCTCTACAATTATTGAGTCTCAAAGCAGATTTTCTCGGTATGTGTTAACGATCAGCGATAAGGCTTAATGTAAAGAGATTAATTATGGCAGCCGAATTCGAGAAATTGAACTTCACGTCAGTGCTTTTCTAGGTTTGTTTCAATATAGCCAGAATTAAAATAAAATTTCAAAAATTTGGAATTGAAATTTGATACACTGTCATAAAACTTCAAGGGCAGCACAAAGTCTCTCTGAAAGTTGATAAACAATATCAGAAGAAAAGCTTTTTCGCGAAAAATATCGGAATATGTAATTTCTCCAATTGTTCTGATATCACGATCAGCAAGTTCTGCGCAAAATTATTCATCCGCATTTTTCGATATGATATCAGGAAAAAATCCCCAAAATGTGATACGTTCTTATCCTGTATCACCGACAGTTGAAGCCGGATCAAACTAAAATCTAGTCACTGTTGTTAAATATATAGAGTTTGAGGAAGAAACAAAATTCTTCGGAATCCGAAAAACTTTACAAGATAAAAAGAAATTTCGAAAGAAGTTTTTTCCAAAAATTTCTCCATCAACGATCCCGACAAAATTTAATTATTGAGTGCACTTAAGTACAGTACAACCACCAAGTTTCAATTCAAACACTTTTGTAGTTCCTGATGAGATATTGAGGAAATAATCTCAAAGGTTTGAATGAAATTCAATCAGAAACATTTGGGCCTATTTTGCCCATTACAGAACTCAACTACCGCATACTCATGCGTGACCTACGCCGAATGTTCAAAGTTGCTAGCTTGCTCCGTTCGACAGCTATCTTTCTGTCGGGCTGCTGGATAGAATCGATAAGACACTGGGTTCAGCATCGGTGAATCCAACCTAGTCGTTAAAAACCATTTTTGGCTCGAAATTCTAAAATAACAGTTATTTGGGTATATCCATTTAGAACTAGGTTAAAACGAATTGAATTATAAAATATGTTGATTAGCAACATATTCATTCTAGAAGAACTTGACTCAAAATTTCCCTCAATATTTAGTAATTAAATTTCCAAATTTCAATTTCACTATATGTTTACTCATCTTCATCTTTTACTTTTTTTAGACTGATAACCTTGATAATTATACCAGTAGAATCCATGAATAGCAAGAAAGTTTAATGAAAATTCACGACTTCTACCTTCGTCTGTCAGACACTTAAAACTTTCAATGTCAGCATTATATTTTGATGAAAATGAACCAACACTTCCAGTTGTTCCAGTGGTACAGAGCTAGTGAACTCAAGCAGAGCCAACCGCAGAGTCCAGTCGCTTGGGAAACATAAAAAATTCAAGCCTTCCATTTCATCTTAGGCACGTCTACTGGAATGGATGAATAAAATTCTGAATTTCTCGTTCAGTCTAAGTGACGTACCGAATTGCTTGATGTATTATGCAGGGTGGGAATCCTTTGCTGGTAATAGCTCTCATTATTTAACTAATAACGCAAAAGTACCAGGTTCTGGTAATATCTAAACAGCCCGGTCTTGAGTTTTAAGACAGTAAAGACCTTATTATTAATTCACAGGTTTCAGGATCGCTTATAGCGGCCATTTCGGCGAAACCACAAATCTTATACTAATTCAACTTCACGGATCCCTTCTCCTTACTTATTTACGACACCAATGGGCGAAGGGCTCTGGAAAAATTTAGTTACTGCGCCTGATTGATCAGAATTGATGGGGTTTCGGGAACAGATCGGTCTATAAAACTTCACTATGGCTAGTGTTACATCTTCTCGGATAGTTTTCTCTCGACGGTCTTCGGTTTTCCCGCAGAAAGTTATCTTGATATTCTCCTTAATCTCGCCTCGAGAATGAGAAGAGAAATGAAAAAGGTGGCTGCAAATTTGATATTAAGAAAGTTTCAACATTTATGGCTCATCCTAGTCTCTTTCATCGGGGTATGATTCAATATAGTAGACTTCCTTCAACTTCCAAGAGAACTTAGTAGCTTAGACTGTGTCTGAATTATCTATACAAACCAGAATACTTAGGGATAAGAAAACTCAATCTCAAGCTAATAGAAATGAATCTACGTGTTGTGTTGGATATGCTTGAATACTGTATTTTTAATTCTTATTAGTTATTCTTCGGAAGTAATGAAAGAGGATACACATTTCAGAACTGAATAGTCCAAACCCTAATTGACCTGAATACTTTCAAGATGTATATTGTTGCTTCTGCAACGTGGGAGTTTGAATTCTTTTGGTTTCCCAGGAATATACTCGAAATTCAATATTTTTGGTTTAAATCAATTGACACCGGCTTTAAGAGCATTTTATCTCAAGCCAACAATAAAGTATAATATAATTTTGTATGACAGAAAACACCCAGATAGAATTCAAGCTCTTAGCATTCCAGGAATCGAAGCGTGATGGGTAGCATACTCCAGATACCATATGTGACAGCTTATAGAATTTATCTTATTAGACCATTTAGGGAAATTTTCTTCACACATTTTGCTCTCTCTTTCGCACCAGCCAATCCGAGGTGCTTTTTCGGATATGAGAAGAGCGTCGCTTAATTCAAAAACCCAATCAGAATTTATATTCTCCCTCTAAAATGTGAAGAAGGGAATTTTCTTAATTTGGGTTCAGTTAGTTTTTAGACACTATTCATTTGACCGTTGTACAGTAAACAACAATTCGCTTTCAATTTTATAAACGAGACTTCTACGTTAATTTTTGTGTTGTAAAATCGTAACTTCTCATTTGAATGTCGCTTCAACCTTGCTATCGTAAGATATAGAAGGAAGATTCTATTGTATAAATTGTATACCATTTCGGTCTTGTTATCTAATACAGTTACAAGAAAATACATTTTTGTTACGTGTTAAAAGTGCGTTTTGTAATACACCTTAACAACATCTTCGTGTCATAAGTGCAACGATATTGATCAACTGGTCAATAAGTTCTTCAATTATATGCTTATTTTAGAAGCATCAACATTTTCTGATAAAGATCAGAAAATATTCGTCGGTCGTGTCTTCATTTTGATAACGACGGAATTAATCAAGTGCGATTAATTTATCCACACGGAGTCTCTACTATTGAAACTCCTGAATAAACCAATTCAGGTCAAAACATATATCTATGAAAAAACTTGAAAAGCACTGACCTAAGGTCAGGAGCTTTCAGGCGCTTGTTCACATTCGAAGCTATTTCCTCAAGACATTTTGCATGAAATTCACACCGTCATTTTTCATCCGAGTGCAATATTTCGATTCGATTATATGCGCATTATTGGTAATATTTGGAAAATAAAATTTCGAATGGATTTATCGACGAAATTATTTTCACGAATTCGACCTTCTCAATTCACTACCAAACCTGCTAAGAAAATATGGAGTCACTCATAGTCCTTCTTTTCGGATGTTTCGACATAATCTTTGCCTAATATCTCCGGAAACAAACATCAGATCGAATTGAAATTTAAAAATCTATTGTCGAATACTATCTTCAAGGTCTGTGCCGAATTTCATCGAAATCTGGTCAATAAATCAAAAAACATATTTTTTTTTCGATTAAGATGTAGATAATTTTCGAAGAAGAAATCATAGTTGCGCGTTAATATTCTCCAAATATTTACGAAGTTTCGATGTGATTGCATTCACGCTTCTTGAGATATTGAGTGAATATCGTATCGAATTTAAGTCTGAAGTATCGTTGTTGAATATCAATTTTAAGGTCTATGCCGAATTTCGTTAAGATCTGTTCAACATTTTCCTAGAAAAAAAAAATGTTGCGACAAATTCCAAACATTTTGTATAAACATTTTCTTAAAAATTTTAAATAATTGAACCCATACGAAATTCTGCAATAAGTTTTGCCATGGAATTTTTCAGACAATTAC
Source organism: Myrrha octodecimguttata (assembly GCA_958510865.1). Taxonomy (NCBI): domain Eukaryota; kingdom Metazoa; phylum Arthropoda; class Insecta; order Coleoptera; family Coccinellidae; genus Myrrha; species Myrrha octodecimguttata. Next base: position 41,602,210 of record OY294057.1, read on the forward strand.
GCAGTTTAGATTTGATCGCATCTGTACTTCTTGAGATATCAAGGACATAACGTCAACATTTCAAACAACGTAATTTCACAATTTTTTTCCATATATCTCCGATAGTATATATCGTATCGAATTGAAACTCCAAAAATTACTGAAGAAAAATGATTCTAAGGTGCGTGCCAAATTTCATTGAAATCTGATAAAAACTGTCCGAGAAAAACGAAAAACACATTTCTCAACAAAAATTTCAAAAATATTCGAATAATTTTTTGAAATTTTATTACAACGGGATCCGTTTCGTGCTGGCATGCAAGAACTAATCACAAAGTTTTAATCTGATATCAGATAACTACACAACGATGTCCTCTCTTCACAGAGGGCGTAGTAATTACGTATTTTTCAAAATGTGAATTTACTTTGGGTAAATAGTGAGTTTGAGAAAATGTTATGTGAATTCATTAATTCCAAAGACCTGGCCAATGTTGAAGAATATTTTTTCTCTGTTAACACTGGAAATATTCCACGTATATAAACATGGTTGGAAGATTCAGTTATGCTATTTTCTTGTCCGGAAATCAAAAATCGAGTGTTGAAATTTCACTGAAAAATAATGGATAGAGCAGTCCGATACTTTGTGATAGTTCATTCGATAAAAAAATTGAAGTACTCGAATATATCTGCAGTTAAACTTCTAAACGAACAGACAAACCTATGGAATTCCCTATACTTTCCGAAATTATCAAGAAATTTACAGAAGACATTCGAATTGCAAAACTTGAAATACTCCAGTATGAAAATTTAGTAGTACTACAACGCATGTGTCGCCTTAAGAGAACTAACTCAATTTACAAAGTTGTTGGGAATCTATGTGAACCATACACTGGGTTTTCACTCACATACGTCGAAAATGTTGGATAACTTGTGATAAATTATTGATTCCGAATTATCAGGCTTACTATCAGATAAAGCAGATTTCAATTCTACATAGCACTTACTGGTACTTTGTCTTTGCTTCTTCGAAACTACCCTCGGCATTTTTAGTTTCCAAGCGTGATGATTATGCTGAGATTGCGAGTAGAAATTAGCAATGGCATTTGGCAACGTCGCTGAGAATTATTTTGACATTGCCGATATTTGACGAGTGCCAACCTGGGTCAGTTTTGAGTAAAAAACTTGATAGGCCTGAATCATGGCCAACCGTGATAGTTTCTAAAAGTTAATGGAGTATAAATCAGTTGAACGCCGCTCTTTAGATCATTCCTCCACAGGAGTCTAGAATACTCCTCACCTGAATAATTTTTCACCTTCTCCTCGAATCTAATGATTACGTCAGCCTCCACCTTCTTCAACCGATTCAAAATTCATGCACATCTTTCGGCTCTCCCAGGCATTGTATCTCCTCCGTCCTGGAGGCTGATTCCGGGGGAACGATAAGGATGAAATATACACACGTATCTTTCGTATTTCCCGGAATTATATCCTTATTTCCAACGATAGTGGTTGTGAGGTATTCTCGAGCATTTCCGCGGAGAAATGAGGTCCTCTAAGCTACTTAAATATGAATAACGACCCAGAAAAAACAAGCGCTGTTGGTCGGGCCTCGCGGTATGAGAGATTTGAGTGCATCCGTAGAAAACTGGATTTCAAGATGTGGGCGCTGCCACTGGGCGTTATGATGCTGAAGGGTCAGTCAGAACACCAGTGAACAGAAACATCTATGCAATGACCAATTTATGTTACCATTGGTCCAAAGTGAGTTATACAGGCTATTGCTTGATAATGAGCTGATATCTGAGGGGCGATTATTGAAGCTATTTGAAAGAAAAAACTTCAGATGTGGAGAACGTGCGAACGTTCGAGATTCTTGGGGTTAAGTTTCCAAAAAAAAAATATTTTTTATAACCATCCTAATGCTACTGCAGATATTTTTATGATATTTGATGAACGTCCTTACTGCATCCAGATACATTTTCTGGTGTACGAACAATTTTATTATTTTCGCTATTTGCTCGCGTATCGGCAGAAATTTTTAACAGTCTGACGAAGTTTTCATTTTTCAAACGAAATTCATGCGCCAGATAAATTGAAATTAAGAGATCCAACTTGTCCAGAAATTAATGAGTATTTCAAAAATAGTTTTCAATTTCAAAAAAAGCAGTAACGTATATGAAATTGTTTGTACATCAAAAAATATATCTTGATGTAGTTCACCAAATTTCATGGAAATATCTTCAATTGCATAATTGTGGGTATAAAGAAGATTTCATTCTGAGAACTTAGCCCGTCTGTATTTCAGACTGTAGCACATTTACGATGTACGTTCATTTATGGAGTTTTTTCTTGATATGGCTACAGGAAGAATCCCTGATAACTGTTTTTTTGCATTTTTTAATATGAATTATTTCATGATAAGCCGGCCGAATGAATGAATCTGAGTGGAAAGTCTCCTCCAATGGAATTCTTGTGTAGGATTCATGTTGAAAGAACGAAAAATGAAACAGCAATATTTCGATTAATATATTACCAAACCAGTACACATTCGGCTGACTAATTTTTTTGATCTAGATATTTCACCAAAGTGAAATAATTTTGGGCGATACTCGGAAGACAATAGTCGTTTCTTTGATATGGCTGAAGTTTGGTTTCTTCCACTGGCGGATGGGATTCTTGCTCTCATTCAGATCAACAATGAGTTTCGCATCTTTCTAAAAATCTTTGCCAGACCTTTGCCTATATTTGTAGAGCAGGTTTTTAGTTTAATTCAGAAGGTCGAATGCTTGAATGGGTTCAATTCGCCAATTATTCTTAGGATAGCTATTTAGAATTTTGAATCGAATTGCAATCTAGTAGTTGATCAAAAATTATAGCATGATGTTCATGTACAATTTCTTGAGGACCATATGAGAAAATCTGCGTTTAGCAGGGTCAATACTTGTATAGATGAACGCTTCGGCAATGGACCAAGCGCGTAAAAGCTCCTGACCTCACGTCTGTGCTTTTATAGGTTTTTTAATCCATAAAGACCATTTTTGGCTCTAAACCTGAAAATCACAGAAACTGGACAAAACGATAACCCTTTTGTTCCCCAGAACAAGCCCGAAATGAAAGAAAATATATTTCTGCTCAATATGTTTCATTGAATAAAATGAATATTTAATCGAGTTGAAAAGTTGTTAAATATTGACTTCAATATCTCCCAAGACGAATATCCGATCAAACTGAAATTTGAAACACTGTTGTTAACTATTGACGATTACGATAAAATGCTGATACACTATGAGGATGTATCGAAAAAACTTTCTGGGAATTTCCTCATGAAGCATATTTAGAGTGTGAACAAACGACTGTGAGATCCAGTGAATGCTTCGACTATTCACCAGTAGATGTCGTGAACAATCGATATATCTTATGTTTCGGAAAATTCACAGAATACATATCTGTTCAGACTGAAACCGAGTCTTCGAGTTTTCGCTATCGATTAAAGTGAAATTTCAACGGAATCGGAGATATGCTTATGAAGTGGCGGTTTGGAAATTTCAGTGAAATTTAAATGAAAATTTTCGAGAAAAAAAATTTTTTTTTGAATTCTTCTTCGGATAATTAATTCTTCATATTGCTATTGTTCATCTACCAACCAAGTCTCATTTCGATCAGGTGAATCTTTTTCGAGTTTTGAAAAATAGAAATTTCAAGTGACTGTAACACGAAAACCATCCAGTAAATTTGGCCCATTAACGAACTCGACCGAGATATTCGGGATCAAAACCTTACCTTAGAATTTCAAGAACCTAGGTCTTTTCTTCCAAAAGTTATCGCACACACGGATGGCTGGCCGGACAGAATCAATTTTGACCACAGATTCTTAATCAGTGAGTCCAACCTGGTCGTTTGAGACCAATTTCGGCTCGAAATTCGAAAATTACAGACATCGTGACGACATGGTAACGCGCTGTTCCCCAGAACAAGCGCGTAAAAATGCGGCATAACTGCAGGACCATCCCTACTGAACTCCTTCCTCCTTATTTCAGATTAGGCAAGTCGAGCGCGTAAGTCGCGAGTCCGTTCGCATTTCTCGGATATACTGGGAATTTCAAGGCATTCCTCTCATCCGGGATTCGAGCGACGATGGGAAGTTTTCAATTATGTGGGATGTGTGTCTAGAGTTGTCCGAAGAATGAGAAAGTTCGAGTGGTATGGATGGGAATCAGGGGATAGGTTATATAGGGTTCGAAGTATCTCGCATTAATCGTTCTCTAGGGAAAGGTTTGATGGAAACTGTGTTTTTTGCACTTAACAGTTTGTCGAGTATGTTTGAGTTGTGATTGTGTTCTCAATATTCATTCAAAAAACAGATGCTAGAGTAAGGCGATAGTACTCAGTCGAGTATACTTAAGGAAATTAAGATTTTCGTAGTATATTACCCATACAAAATATTGCGAGAATATATTTGGTTCAATTCACATCCCACGAATAATATAATTCAATATAGAATAACTGATTCTGCACCTTTTCAATGAAATTTTTAGAATAGGTCCTCATAATATCGGTGAAACTCATGAGAATAGAAGCGCTTGATTCTTTCCTTGATAGAGTATAGTTAGGTCATTTTATTCAGCAAGGTCCATGTAATTAATTCTAATAATTTCCATTCACATTAGGCTGTAAAAAATTCTAATCATACAAGTGGAAATTTTAGTTAACCTGAGGAAGCCATGATAGACCAATAATGATTTATATCAATGAAACAAAAATATTGAAAGACATTATTTGGTCCAATGTACCTCTCAGAAAATATTCCTAAATATAGAGCAACAGATTATTCACTCCTCTTACTTATGAAATTGTCCGTTGCTATAAGAGCACATATGATAATTCTGATGATAAATTACTCTGTGTGAGTAAGTAAATGATTTTGCAAGGAATTATCATTAGAATAAATCGATCAGAAGTACAATATGTAACATGTTCCGATTTCAGTTAACTCAGTTGATAACCAACAAGAACACAGTTTGTTACAACTTTGGAGGTTAAGCAAAAACTCTCTTTAAGGTGACACCTACTGGAAAAACTGGAAAAAGTCTGACATAGGTAGATGAAACCAATAAAGTGAGCACTCAATAGGATTAAGGTATTGTGGCTAAGTGTGGACGGTTGAGCAATAGATCAGGGTCGATGAGGTCAAACTTTCACTAAGATTCGTGGAAAAATAAAATAAATTATTTGAATGTTTCACATAAATTTCAGGATTATGTGAAAAAATGTTGAACCAAAGTTGTGCATCCTTCTTTTACTTACTACTTTTCCTTTAACTTTTTGCCATAGGCCCTATGATTTTGCCGGAAATCGAGTTAAACCGTGTTTTACTCTAAAAAACTCACTACGTTTTACTTTTCGACCTCAGATCGCGTATAAATTAATTATCCTTCCATTCTTGCTATTATCTCTTACTTTCACAATCAGTTTCCTTCTGCTTTTAGTTTTTTCAGATTTCAGAATTTCCAAATGTTTCACTGGTCTACAATGGTAATTACGAATTGATGTAAATCTTTTATAATATCACAATCAGGACTTTAGTGAATGCCGCTGGAAATGAACTCGAAAAATCTTGGTTTGTTGGTGAAGAGAAAACATAACCGTCGTCCAAACCCAAGCTGGGACAGAATGAGCATGAGATGAATGACCGTGAGAAACATGGCAGTTGTGTGGAAACTTCTGGTTCGATGACTAGTTAAAGGAAAGAAATACCCCCGGACAGTACAGTTGCGAATTCGTCCACATGCCATGAAAATCAGAAAAAAGGGGTGAAGACGAAACATGGAATTCAGGTCTACGAAATATCGTGAAAACTTTCTTCTTCGTTCCCAAGGATAAATGTATTATTCCTTTAAACCCATCCACCAAATTCATATTATAACTACCAACTTCTTGACCAGCATCTCTCCCAGAACCAACAGCATAACATCGAAAGCGGGCATCACACGAACCAAAAATGATTTTCCTGGCAAATGAATTGCATTTGACGAAAAACTTATTGTCCTAGGATTTCAGCTGTTATATAATTTTCGATAATGAAATTAACCGGGCCGATCACAGATTTACAGAATAAATAGTCCAAAGTGTTAACACCACACTAAACTACGATAAGCCTTATATGCCTTCTAGATGAAATGTCCAGTGAGGAAATGTGGGATGGTGGGATGCGTGTGTCCTGTGAAATCAAACACGCAATAAAGAAAAGGGATTAGCCTGTTTATTTTTCTGTCGAGTGTTACAACAAAAGTGAGTTCGAAAGGCAATAAAATTCTTTTTGTTGGAAGGCACAGGCTAACAATTCTTGTTGTAAATCTCCTTGGGTGCTGACAGGTAGTTCTTCGCTGACGCCGGGACGGGTCGGTAATGTCGGGAGTGCTTCCGCCGTCGAGAGTGGTAAAAACCAGATGTTGATGCGTTGGATCTTCTTGAATTTCTTCGCCTTGACACGGATAAAGATGAATGCAGATGTCGGTCAGGAATGCAGCGTATAGATAGAATATCTTCTTAGCGGTGAATGCAGATGGGTTGGAGTGGAGTGATTTTTGAGAGCGGAGCGAAATATATTTATACGATTTTTCGGAGATTTGAATTTCGTGTTTCGACTCCGCCCTTTCTTCCGTTTTTCTTGAAGTGGATGAATTCGCTACAGAAACATAAATCTAAGGAATCATAGTAAAATTTTCAAAAATATTAGAATAAAAATCCTATAATCTTCAGCAACTTGAAAAAAGACAAAGTGAGTTAATTCTTTTATGGATGGATATTATCATACAACTCTCTATAATATAAACGGTTGAACGTGAACATAAACAAAGGCGGATATATCTCGATTCAATTATCATACATCATCACATATGAGTACGAAATACTGAAAACTCATGGGTCTATTGAAAAATTAATTATTGTGAACCGTATCCCTACAGAATTTTCTGGTAGTTTTCAGGGGTAGAAGGAAATACGAACGAAAGTTGACATGAACCTAGAGCATTAATGAGCTTGGCTTTGTTGGTTCCTATCATAAATGATTTCAATTGAATTCTGAAATTGATTTCAATTCAATTTCAAATGGCAATTGGAACGTGCGTTAACAGTTAGTACAGCATTTCATCAGAAAAGTATTTTGCGTTGCCAGAGGAAGCATTTTGATAATATTTTGAGTAGTTCGTCCATCGAGGCTGACTGAAACGAACCAATGAATAACGACAAATTGTTCCCCTAAGAGAAAACAATACTTCGAATATAACGGGGTGACTTCTGGAGGCCAGAGTTCGTTTTTTTCAAATTTTTTTTTTTGTTTTTTGGTACAAATGGTTGAAAAAAATTGTAGGAATTCGCAATGTTGCCACTTTCTTATACTCAAGAATTTTCAGGAAAATAAAACTGAAATGAAGTGGAAAATGGAAAAAAAACAAACATTGCGCATTCTCGCTTGAGAATTGAGTACATCCCAAAAAAAAAACAATTTCGAGAAATCCTCACTGAAGCCTGCAGAACGACACACCGTTTTCTCCTATAAATGTCGAAATTTCTCCGAATTCTAATATTTCACGAGCCTATAGGCAACGTTTAAGCATGTAGCGGTCCAGCGGTCTGACCTTGAGATATAAGCGAGGTTTGATGACGTTCAAATGTGGCTGTGTTGCCTAAATTTAATTTACTACCACCCGGTGTTGTTTTCTCTTGAGGTGAGCGTCCATTAGTCTGACGGATAGCAGGTGGAGAAATACGGCTGCTTATATTTCAATACAAAATGCAACTACCCATCCTCGACATAGTACCGAGGCTCGGTGGAATCAGCCGAAGAATCGCTCAGCGACCGTATGTCTCCGTCAATGCGACCCGATCCGCCTTCAGTGGACGCACACTAAGGTGCAACAATGTCAAAAAACTAGGAGAATCGATTACAATGAATCCTTAAAACATGTATAATTCATCCAATTTTGATAGTATTTCGACAGTTCGTCAGACAAGGCTGTCTGAAACAAACTAATGAATAACTACAAAATGTAGTCCTATGTGCAACAATGGCAAAAAACTATCAGAATCGGTCAATGAATTCGAAAAATATGTATTATTTATCCAGGTTAACAATACGTCATCAAAAGAACACTCAAAATGAAACCTGCATAAATATTCTCAAATATTCCCTGTATCGTATACTGACCAAAATGGAAGACTCGGAGCAGTAATTTGAATCATTTAAAGAGACAAAACCAAAACAAACTCACCGCTTATACGCTCAATTTCTGCAATCTGAAACAAAAAAGGGCGCTGAGTCGTCACTCAACAATGTTCGATTAGTTGTCGGTAATATATATAGGAATGCTGAGTTCTGTACAAGCAACTGTGTGCATTCCGAATTAATCAGACAGATTAGTTCACCGCCGAACAGTAGCAACTTCAATTTTGTTCTTGTTTTATCCCATCTGTTGATAATAATCTATATCTGCTATAACTCGTTAGGTATTGATTTCAAAATTGTGTTTGTGTTGCCAGTGTTGATGATGAATGTTGATTTGGAACTGAAATTGTGTTTATTCTTCATAATTGAAGTTACCAAATGCCCCAATTTCAGCGAGAAGAGTTCACATATACGGATAGTTTACCTTCGATTTTGTCCTGTTGATACAGAGCGAAAGCAATGAACTGACTGACCTATCTGAACATTTTCAGATTCCGCAATAACCCAGCTTTGCTATTTGTGCTACTTATAATTTTGGGTCTCCGTAATATGTACGATACCGCATGTACGATTACAGCGTTTTGTGCGATAATTTTAGAGGACCTAACTATTTGAAAATTCGATTCAGTCCGAAGATACTCAAAATTTTAAAGAAACTGTTTTAAGAACTGTTATAATATTATAAATGAACCTAATACACAGTGGCCTTGTACTTAATGATCCTCATGTGAGTAAGCACTTCCGTTTTTCGGAAGTAACATAGATGCAATAAATAATTCACCGATATCCGTGATTTCAGCCGAAAATTGCCGAAGGTGTGTTTGAGGGAGAGAACCCTTGATGAGCATGCGTCACTACTTGAGCTTGTCAGAGCGAAGAATTTCTCAAGTAGGAATTCTATTGGTTTATTAATTCTTAGACTTCGTTAGAAACAAGTATGCTCATTCCGGAATACTATTTCATATCTAGCTAAAATGTTCTTAGTATTATATAAAGAATACGCCCAGTCAATAAAGCCACGACCATTATCAAACGAAAATTGTCCCACTCATAATCGAACTCACACCTCAAATGTGAGAAAAGTGCTCTAGCAATCAGTCGATACGGCACCACACGAAAAGATATGATCAACCGGGCGTCAAATACCATAACGTAGTGTCAGACAGTGGAGCAATAGCAAATCGACGATTCAGAAGAGGTGCTCTCTATATGAATATTTCAGATTCAATTCATAATATAATAATAATAATGATAATAAGAATATTGATGCGAATAGAAATAATGAGGATGATAATGATAATAATAGTGATAATAATAATAATGATGATCAAAATGATAACAACAATTACTTATTGCATCCTTCAAGGTAAATTTCTAGTTATTATCAGAAGACAACTATCAACTTGATGAGTTAGAAAAAAAAATGGAAAAAAAACGATCATACAAGACATTTCAAAATCAAAACAATACGAAGATTCACGAGACCACCTATTTTCATTCTATTATTCCTTCGAAATATTCACCCCTACCATAAAAGCACTTATCTAATATTTTTCTGATCGCTTTCTTGAAACTGGAAAACTTCAACATTTTCAACCTATCCGGTAAATGGCTATAAAATTTCATGCCACTGTGCATATGTGAAAACTAGAATTTGGTAAGCTGGAATGCATATGGTTTCTTTCTGCCTCGTATAATTTTCATAATGTTGAAAGGATTATTTTAAATCGAATACGTTTTGCAGGACTCCATACCAAAAATTAAGCGAATTATCCTCTTCTGGGCAACAAAAACTCAACTACTCCCAGATGATGTACCCCATAGTACTGAGCTATAATTTAAACGAGTAGAAACGAGTGAATAGTACATTCTCGCTAGGGACTTCAGAGGGAACAATGCTCAAAGGCACTTGAGGGCATAAAACGCACTACTCAAACGCTTGCATAGAGAATCAGTATGATTTAGCCATCTTAAGTTTTTGTCAACTTGCTGACCTAGAAATTACACACAAGCAAGTGAAAGTGTACAAGATCTGTCTTGTCCACGTTCAATATGAGACCATTTCTATAACAGCAATCGGAAAAATATTCAACCAGTACCTTTAATCGAGACCTGAGCTCCGTCAGATTAGATTCTGTCATCATGAATGACACATCGTCCGCAAACAATACTATCAGTATATCAAATGAAAAAATACAAGATAAGTCCTAATATAATCTGGAAAATCATAAACAAATAGCAGACACAACAGCGCACCCAACACCGATGCCTTAGGTACGCCAACTTCCAAAGTACCACTACAAAGCCTACTCGGACGAAGATGTGCCGATCAACCAGAAAGCCGCGCACGCTGTCTCCGTTGACCAGCTGATCCTAAAGGCATGTTGACAGTTCGTATTTGTTGAGAATTCATTCAACTATCCTAACATTCTTTCATACATCAATTTCTCTATTACTTTCGAGAGAAGGCTCAATATTGATATTGGTCGATAACTACCTAAACCATCGGAGGCGCCTTAATTTTTGTGAACTGGAATTACCTAAGCCGTCTTCGGAATGCAAAAAAACCTTCCTGAGGTGATTGAGGAATTCATGAGATGTGCGAAAAAATCTGATATTTGAGGAGCAATAGCTTTCAAAATTTTTACCGAGATCATATCTTTATTACAACTCGTTTCTCAAATTCTCAATAATGCCTACAACTTCGTCAGCAAGGAAGAAACAATTGTTATTAGAGATGGGCTGCACAGTGCATGAGTAAGATCTTTTATCACCAAAATGTTTGGTAATGTTTGAAGCAGCGATGTTTGAAAAGTACCTTCCGAAAGTTTCAGCCACTTCGGCAGGATCAGAAATTCCCCGATTATCTTAGAATGACTCTATCAGAGGAGACACCATCTCTCCCCTGACCAAATCCCAAATAGTTTTATTTTTATTCCGGTGCTAATCAAAAGCAGTCTACCTAAGCGTAAACAGAGACGAATGGCCACGCGGACGGCACAGTGTACTGATGTATATTCAATTCGAGCGTCTATATTGCTGTATACGCTGATTAACGATATTGCATTGACCATAGAAAACCGATTTGTGCGGAACTGTGTCACCCTAGCTAGGCTATATTCCGGGCCTAGCGCACAGATGGCACCGGCGCGGCACTACGAAAATTTAAAATGTCGAAACATAGAGTTGATTTTGCATCCAGATATTGAAGGTAGAGTGACGCTTCATTTCTTTACTATTTCAGCATTGAAAAGGAACAACGATAGATTTGAAATCCTGGCAATAAATTGATGAATTCGAATAAATTATTGTCCAAATTCCTGAGAAACTTTTCTGAGGTTATAACCATGGACGTTAATCACCAATAGAGCTTTCTTTATTGTTGCTTGACAAATTGATGAATTTGATTATGGTATATCGGTAAAACACCGGAGAAATATACTGTGCAAGACAATGGATAATAATAATAATAATAGTAATAAAATTTATTTGTTCTCTGTGTGCACAATTCCCCTTTCCACAATTATCAGTAAAAATTTTACACCATCCCAGACGACGAAATGCACTTATAGGTGCATTTTTCCGTCGGGGCATATCGCACGTATTGTGTCCCTCACTCGCACTTGGGTGAGCTGTAATAAACATAGGTTTGAGAATAGCATATTTCTATACAAAAAAAAAAGAAAATCAGTTATAGATATTCCAGGACGGACAAAAAACCCAATAACTGAACGCTCTTGATTTAAAAAGATCTTTTCAAACATTCAGAAGTACAGAAGAAGAGACATCAGAAAAGGTGGGGGGGAGGAAGGCTTAAGAAGAGAGAAAACAAAAGTTTACCAGAGGCATCTAGAAAATATCATAATACTTTTTGAGAGTATTTCGAGCTAAACAGTCGCTTTCTTCCGAGTATTTTTCGAATAAACCAAGATTTTACATTTTCTTCAAAATTCAATTCTTTTCTGAGTTTAAGTAGACTCGAGTTATTTCTCTTACCGTAAAGGCAGTGAGTTAAAGTGGTGTTTTACCTGGTAAGAACCTTTTGGGCTTTATTCGGCTTTCCGTTTGATTTCTGTATATTTTCCTGTGTTCCATTTCTATTTTCCGTTCAATACAAGTCGGGTAATAGTATAGCTGCATTATTTGGTATTCCGGTGGATAATTTTTGTGGTGTTTTCGGGAACGTTGTGGGGGACATTACCTGCAACCTTAGTTCAATTGCCCTCCAATAGGGATTGAATTGAGGTGGTATTGAACCCAAGTTATTCCTCGAATTTTCTGGTTGTATCCGACGCTCTGGGCTAAGCACGGGTGAAAGATACAGGCTGTGATTCGAGTTTGAATTAGCGAGACGTTTCTGAAATCTCCGATTTGTTCGTTTCGTGTGTCGGAATACTGCCGTAATATTTTAGCTGATAATTTTTGTGGTGTTTTCGGGAACGTTGTGGGGGACATTACCTGCAACCTTAGTTCAATTACCCTCCCATAGGGATTGAATTGAGGTGGTACTGGACCCAAGTTATTCCTCGAATTATCTGGTTGTATCCGACGCTCTGGGCTAAGCACGGGTGAAAGATACAGGCGGTGATTCGAGTTTGAGTTAGCGAGACGTTTCTGAAATATCCGATTTGTTCGTTTCGTGTGTCGGAATACTGCCGTTGTATCTTAGCCGATAATTTTTGTGGTGTTTTCGGGAACGTTGTGGGGGACATTACCTGCAACCTTAGTTCGATTGCCCTCCCAGGGGTTGAATTGAGGTGGTACTGGACCCAAGTTATTCCTCGAATTTTCTGGTTGTATCCGACGCTCTGGGCTAAGCACGGGTGAAGGATACAGGCTGTTATTCGAGTTTGAATTAGCGAAACGTTCCTGAAATAGCCGGTTTGTCCATTCTGTAATTCAGAGCACTAGCGTAATATTTTAGTAGGTCATTTGTAGATTGTTTTCGGGAACGTTGTAAGGGACATTGCCTACAACCTTTGTTCGATTGCCCTCCCATAGGGGTTGAATTGAGGTGGTACTGTACCTGAGTTATCCTCGAATTATCTGGTTGTATCCGACGCTCTGGGCTAAGCACGGGCGAAAGATACAGACTGTGATTCGAGTTTGAATTAGCCGAACGTTCCCGATAGTTCCTTTTAGATTTACGGAGTGCTCTGTCGTCACGGCCTTGTATTTTGGTTAGTCATACTCGACAGTATTTTGGAGTAGGTCGACATTATTTCCGGATTTTCCTCTTTTATTGGGTTGCGTCGAACGCCCTGGGCTAAGCTCGGGCGAACCATTCAACCTAGTATTAAGGGTTTGAACCGGTAATACGGACACGGAGGTACTGTCGATCTAGTTGGCCGTGACGTTTATAAATTGAAGTGGGTGCGCCCTTCAGGCCGCAAACTCATCGTTGTTTGAGACATTTTGACCAACTTGTTTTCTTGGAACACAGGTCAATACCGTAGTCAAAGCCGGCCCTGTCCGTTTACTGCTTTCTCACTTGTATTTGCTCATTATATGCTCTCATTGTCCGTCATTCACTATTTTGTCGATACCGCCATTTTTCACCGCTTTTATCACCTGCTCTGCTCGCTCATCTCATTCCTCACTACCGTACACCGTTCTGCTTAGTTCAAGATTACATATTTCTGCTTTGTTAACGTCTGACTGCACATTATTTTATTGCTTTGATCATTTCTTATATTGTGTAAATATTAATACTGTTCATATCATAATAAGTTGAGACACATTGACAATCAACATCAGACAGCTCTTTGTGTAAATATAATTGTGGTCAACAGTGTAAGTGACACCGTGAAAATTTGTAATATATCTGTACATACAGAGTGTGAGTTTCATTCCTGTGATATTGGTCTTCTCTATAAACGAAGAAATTACCACCAAGCAATCGCTAAGGTCTTAGATTGCATCGAACCCTTCTCCAACTGTGTAAAGGCTACCTGGGAAGGACAGAGAAGTGTACGACAAGGAGTTGCAACCTTGGACCAAAATTTGCAACTGGCGCCCGAGAAAATAAATCAAAACCGTTTAGTCACACAATCCCGAGAAAAGGTCCTCCCTGCTCGGGCGCCAAATTGCCACGTTCTTATTGATTCACCTAATTCAAAGTAACGTTAGTATGTCAACAATAGATTCCTTAGAACTAAATGATTAAATTCAAATTCTGGCTCAGACCGGGTCAGGTCAGGGTACCTACCCTCGAAATCACTATGTGGCAAAAGTAAGAAAAAAAATGGTTCGTTAATTGGTTTATTACAATTCAATTTAGATCTCAAGTTATACAATTATTCAAATATCCAAAAAAAAATTAGTTTCAATCTTAAAAAAAAATCATGCAGGGAGACTTCTCATCATAGCCAGAATTCCATGAAGTTTAAAAAGATAATAAGAGAACTGATAGTGAAATTTATGCCTAAGAAACAAGAATATTGAACTTTGATAGTAGAATTTAGAGATTGCAAAAAAAATACAAGAATGAAAAAATCAAGTTACAATGATATAAAAAAACATACGGAGGGACTTAACTTAGAGCGAATGCCACTTCTTGATCTTGTTGGTTGACCTATTTCTGGTATGACAAAAGGTATGGCTCGGTTGCTGTTCCTGGTTTGTACCAATATAATATGCTTGCTTTTTTCCTTTGGGAAGCTCGTCAATGGGCTGGTCGGTGTCACCATTCAATTTTGGTCGAACTGAATTGAGGTTGAAGCTAATATCCAAATTATGTATGTCCAGAATCCATAAAAGTAATTTTAAGGCTATCCGAATTTAATCGATTCCAAAATAATGCCTTTACAGCTGAATTAATAAGTCAAACTAAAATATCAAACGAAATGACTTCAACAACTCGGCTGCAATTTACTATCTTATGACTATGTCTGAACTCACGAAGTTTTCTAAGGATAATGACGATTTTAAAATTTAAATTTATCGGAAAGCCAGATTTCAGAAGTTACAAAAAATGAGTAAAAAAACTGATTGTGAAACTACAAAAACCCATAATAATACGCAGAATTAATTTTGAAGAAAACGAACCGGTTGACCAACAGTGACATCTACCCATGCATTGACGAACTTACCAATGTAGAAAACTTAATGTGAAAATTAAAAAATGAAATCTATAATGATTAAATTACAATTAGATGAAAACTTTAAAAAATTTAAATTACAATCTGATAATGAGAATTTAGACCTGAAAACAATATCCTGAACTTGAAATTCGTAAATAGAAAATAGAATTAATCTAATAACAATAATGTGAAATTTCAATTCTGAAGTGAACAAATTGATCATATAAACCAAAAACGAATTTTGTGAATAAAAAAAAACGAACTGTAACATACTTCCCCTTCTTACAAAAAAAAAAATCGAAGATTTTTTTTTCTCCCAACGGTGAAGATACAAAATCAACAAACATAAATACAAGTGAAGAGACATTCACTCCAGTTTCTAACCATCATCAAGTGTTTTATCAGGTTTGAGCTGAGATATATGCCAATGACCTTTCGAACTACCTGAACCATCTACAAGTTCATAAGTATTAATACCAAGTCTCCTCGATATTTTATAAGGGCCACAAAATTTATCACCCAATTTAGCGGAAAAACCTTTTGCACTAGAAGACAAGGCGTGGTTCTTAACCCAAACATAATCATTTACATTAAACTCTTGCGGCCTATGCCTTAAATTGTAGGAATGCTTGCACTTTTCATGAGCTATTCTCAATTTATCTTTAACATATAGTCTAAGTTGTTTCATCATGGCAAGCTTTTTTGTACATTCTGATGCGTTTGTTCTAACCTTATCAGTATCAGCTATATCCTTTTTCATCCTTTCGAACTCATAATCGTTACCATCAATTATCATCTCGCACCCAAAGTTAACAGAATAGGGGGTGTTTTTGATTATTTCGTGTTGAGCTGTACGATATGCACATGCTAATTGTGGCAAGTATTTATCCCATTTTTTATGATTATCTTCTATATAACTCGCGATCATAGTTTTTATTACACGGTTCGATCTTTCCGAGAAATTTGGCTCTGGATGGTATAACGGATTATAGAATACCCTAACATTATATTCTTTTAACAATTTCGAAAAGTCTTTACTTTTGAATTGACTGCCATTATCGCATTTCAAAATTTCCGGGACACCAAATAGCAAAAAAACTTGCTCTTCTAAAATTCTTACAATTGAATTTGTGGTAGCTTGTCTTAAAGGAAAGAGCAGTGTAAATTTGCTGAAAAAATCGCAAACTACTAGCACATGTTGGAATCCTTTGCTACTTCTTGGAAATGGTCCGATTAAGTCAATCGCGATATATTGCCAACACCTATCGATATCAGGCTTTGTACCCATTTGACCTGCTTTGAGTTTTTGCTCAGGTTTATTGGCCGCACAAGTTTTACATTTATTTACATATTTCGTTATGTCATGTTTCATTCCTGGCCAACTGTACTTAGAAAAAATTCTATGATATGTTTTATAAATGCCTAAATGTCCTCCATAGGTAGGATCATCATGAAATTTTCTCAAAATATCTAGTCGATTTTCCTTGGGCACCAATTGTTTCCAAGCAGAAGTATCGGATAAAATTTTTCCTGTATTTTTGAATAATGTTCCGTCGTCTGAAATTCTGAAATTAGGGTAACTCAAAGGATCGTTTTTTTACTCGTGTTAAAAGATTTTTGTACCATGGGTCTGTAATATTTTTCAACAAAATCTCCGAAATGCTGCAATTTTCAGGAATTGCTCTAGACAAACAATCTGGAACCTGATGGTTACTTCCGGGTCTATGTAGGATTTTAAAATTATACATTTGCAATCTCAGAACCCACCTACCTAATCTACCATGTGGATCTTTCAAGTTATTCAACCAGAGTAGGCTGTGGTGATCCGTAATAACAGTAAAAGTTGGAGCACCCTCTAAATAGCATCTTAACTTTTCGATAGACCACAACACGCTCAAACATTCTAATTCCGTTGCCGAAAAATTTCGTTCCGATCGAGTTAAACTACGTGAAAGATAACAGATAACATGCTGCTTACCGTCATAAACTTGAGACAAAACACTTCCCAAACCATAACCGCTAGCATCGCATTCGAGAATAAATTCATAATCAAAGTTTGGACACGATAAAATAGGAGCGCTTATAAGTGAATCCTTAATTTTGCCAAAAGCCTGTTCACATTCCGCTGACCACTCAAACTTGCAATTTTTTCTGGTAAGCTTTGTGATGGGCTCCGCAATTGTTGATAAATTTGGAATGAATTTCCTGTACCACATGACCATCCCGATTATTCTTTTTGCTTCCTTTGGTGTTTTTGGACTAGGCATATTTACTATTGCGCTAACTTTATCCGGATCTACAGCTAATCCGCCTCTATTTACTACATATCCGAGAAATTTTAGTTCAGGCCTACAAAAGACACATTTTTCTCTGTTTAAAACTAAATTAGCCTCCGATAGTTTATCGAGAACGTATTTTAATACCTTTAAGTGTTCTTCAAAATCAGGTGTTACAATTATAATGTCATCCAAGTATCGAAATATGCAATTAGAGTATTCTGGTCCGAAAAGTTCGTTTACAAATTTTTGAAAAGTGCCTGGAGCATCCGTTAATCCGAAAGCCAATCTTTTGAATTGATATAACCCACGTCCAGGAATTGTGAATGCAGTGTACTGTTTACTATTTTCCGATAACTTTATTTGCCAATAAGCGTTCTTAATGTCTAACGAAGATAAATACTTAGCGTTACCCAAACTATCCAGAATAGACGAGATATGCGGTAGTGGATAAGCGCATTTTTCCGTCACTGCGTTGAGTTTTCTGAAATCTACACAAAACCGGTATGAATTATCTTTCTTTGGCACCATTAAAATTGGAGAACTCCAGCCACTATTTGATGGTTCGATTACGCCTAATTCAAGCATCTTATCTACCTCATCGTTTATTTTCTTTTGCATATATGGGCTGACTGGATAGTATTTTGATTTGATTGGTGGACTTTTCGTTATAATTTCATGTTCTATCACGTTGGTGCATCCTAACTTAATATTTTTCATTTTGTCGAAATAATCATCAATTACAGAATTAAGCTGTTCCTGTTCGTTTGGTGTTAAATCTCCTTGGGTTTGTAAAGAATTCAAGGTGTAACCACCGCATAAAATATCATCTCCGAAACTACAATATCCCTTTCTCAAATCGGGAATTAGGCTCATTTTTACCCAAAAAACGGTTCCGAGAACAATACTATGACGCAACTCAGGTAATACAAAACACTTGAATATGTGAACCCTGTCCTCTAAAGCAATAGGAACATTTACAAATCCTACACATTCTAATTCACCATTATTTGCCAGAGTGCAAGGAGGTATATTATCTGTTATTAAAGTTATTCCTAATTTCTGTAGACAATCATAAGTACTATCATTAATGAAAATCTGATTGGCACCTGAATCCAATAACCCTTTGAACTCCTTATTGTAGATTTTGACTGATACATACGGACATTCTCCTTCAGCAACACCTTCCAAAATATAATTCAGTACAGGTTTGAATTTATTATTAAAGTTATCTATTTCTGCAGTAGTGCAAGTAAAATCTAAACTCATCGAATCGAAGTTATTTATTTGAGTATCATTATTATTTACAACAAAATTTAAATCAACCGATGAAAGCTGTGAAGTCGAAGCTCGGTTTACACTTGACTTCTCGAGCGGTTTAAAGAACATATGGGGCATGTCAACTTTGTATATCCAAATTTTCCACAAGTGAAACACCTTAATGATTTAATCGTGCAATGTTTAGCTATATGATTTTTCCCTTGGCATTTAAAACAAATAATTTCTGAATTATTAGCAGTTTGCTGATTATAATTAGGTCTTCTTTGGTTTGACGCTGTATGATAACTGACATTTTGATTTCTATCTCTACTGATGGATCTGTCTCTACTCGTAGGTGTATTCAAGTTTCGATAATTATTATTTGTGGTATAGAAATCGGATCTACTAGAATTATGCTTATTGTTTTCAAAGTGAAGTTCGGAGCAATGACTCCTATCCAGAGAAGGATTTCTAGAAGTAGAAGATGATCGTGAATTGGACCTATTCTTTCTGTTACGTGAATCGGATCTACTTTCGTTTCTAATATTTACTCTATCACAACAGTGTTTACTATCTGCTGGCGTGGTACTCTTGCTATTTCCGGAAAAGGTAACTTGTTTATTGAACTCTAAATTACTTAGTTTTCCCTTAGTCTCACGTTTATACTGTAAATCGATCTCAATAGCATTTTTGTTAGATGTTGGTGGTACAAAATTATCGATATTGCGTTTGGTATCTTCTAATTAACGACCTAATCTGATTAACGTTTCTAAAGAATCGATATCATCTATCAAGCCAAAGCCCATTTGATATTCTGGCCTTATTCTAGTTCTTATTAATTGTAATTTCATTTTTTCGTCTACTGAAAAGGATAAACGATTGAATAAATTTTGCATATACGCGACATAAATTGCTATTGTCTCGGTTTCACCTTGAGTGCGTTGTTTAATTTGCTCGAAAATTTTTCTGTCCCCATCTCTGAAAAATTCCTCCCTGAACAAGGAAATCAATTCGTCCCAACTATGAGCAATATTTTTTATTGCTCTATAATACACCAAAGCATCGCCCTCAAATAACTCAGAAGCTGTTCTAAACATGAAATCCTTCGAATAACCCCTTGATTCCATTATATCATTAACTCTTTCAAAGAACGCATTAAAACTTAAAGAATCATTTCTACCAGCATACTTTATGTCAAAGCTTTTGAAAACCATTTTATCTGTCAAACTCAAATTTTGCATTAAGTTACTGGGCACTGCAACATTACACAGATTCGGATAGCCTTAAAATTACTTTTATGGATTCTGGACATACATAATTTGGATATTAGCTTCAACCTCAATTCAGTTCGACCAAAATTGAATGGTGACACCGACCAGCCCATTGACGAGCTTCCCAAAGGAAAAAAGCAAGCATATTATATTGGTACAAACCAGGAACAGCAATATTTGCTCACACTCTCAGTTGCGCAGGTAGAAAGTTGTAGAGTTTTGGACCAAAATAAAAAAGGTAACGCTGCATATGTGCTTTCCTGACGAGTGGAATTCCAACGTGTCGGTTTTCGCTGGATCTTGTTTTTTGTCTGTATCAATGTTTTACTTGTTCCTGTTCGAAAACATCCAAATTGAGTATTGCTTACTGAATATAGATCTCACAATGAGTATGTTTCCAGATACAGTTGGTGAGTTGGAAAACGCCTCCCTTTCCTTATATGATTTTAATGTTGAATTCTGGGTAGTTTTAGTTTGTGAATATCCCAACCCAACCAGCAAAGTTGTCGTATAATTCTGATGATTCTCGACCTTTTCATTTCATAAGTATTGTATTGGACTCTCTAGAATGTCAATTCATTATATTGATGCTAAATAAATTTCAATCTGTTGTGGACATCTCAAGTATTTTATAAATTTATCACGAAAACGATTTTATGGCCGAATTATAAAATGTCTTATAAAACTGTTTCTATACTATTTCTTAAGGGATCTATAACTAACTTATAAAACATAAATATTTATACAATTGAATTGTTTTTTAGTGGGTTTATAACATTTTCCTACGAGATTCCTGCCTTCATTATAAATTCATTAAAAAACTGTTTCAAATTTACTTCGTATGAAGTTATATTATATAGGGTCTTTCAATAGGGACGGGTCGATGTTGGCAGCCTGTGGCGGCCATGTTGTTTTAACGTCGTCTTTCTAACCTATATTTTTTTATTCAGTTAGTAATGCCAAATCACCATGGCAATCACCTAACCGCCAAGTTTGAATCCAATCGCTCAGGTAGTTTCTGAAATAAAAAATAAATAACTTCAAAACTTCAAATGCCTATAACTCCGAAACTATTTGATCGATTTGGCCCATTAACGAACTTAACCGCGGCATTCCAATGCGCGACCTACCCTGAAAGTTTCAAGTTGCTAGCTCACTTCGTTCGACAGTTATCGTGTCTACGGCCGGCCGGACAGAATCGATTTTGACACCGGATTCGTCATCAGTGAGTCCAACCTAGTCGATTGAGACCATTTTCGGCTCAATCATCCAAAATTACAGACATTTGATTTATTTCATGTCAAAATCGACCCGTCCTTATTGAAAGACCCTTTAGTTTTATAAAATAACTTTCACCAACAGTATGCTTTTTTTTAAAAATTATTTTTTCGTGATCGGACATTTTGTAGTATTGTATTCCATGACGATAATCGAATATAAAATGCATTTTGATTTAATATTCGATAACTTTAAAATCTATATATAAAATTGAAAATTATTCCCGATTTCGTTGGACATGTCCAATTAATGGAGAAAAAAAAATCTAACCCCACTTTTCCTGTAACAGCTGCGTTTGTTATTATTATTTTATTTTCCATGACGATAATGAAATATTATCTGAATCGCATTTTGAGTAAGGTTATATCGAAATAATGAACATCTTAAAAGATTCCATGAAAATCTATATCTGAAATATAAAGTTATAGGTATTTGATTTCGTCGAGCATGTCCACCCACTAGTGTTGAGAAAAAAATATGAGTGGTGGTACTTTTAATCAATCTAACCACACTTTTCCTACAACAGTTGGGTTCGTCATGATTAATTAATATTAGTGCCGTGACGATAATAAAATATTATCTGTATCGAATTTTGAGTGAGGTTACGACGAAAGAATCAACATGTTTGAAGTTTTCGTGAAAATCTATTAATGGAATTGGAACTCAATCTTGATTTTGTAAGACATATCCATTTACTGGAGTTTGGGAAATATATGAAAATGAAAAGTCAGAGCGTGCTTCTGATTCTAACCACACTTTTTCTATATCAAATCAGCTGCGTTTTTCGCCAAAGCGAAATTGAGAAATATGTCACAGAGGTTATAGCTGCGGTTTGGGGACCCTGTGTATGTTTCCATTAGTCACCAAGGCGATAGTGTTTAATATGTTTCATAGCAATTGTACAGTAGCTAAATTATTACAGAAAGGTTTATAAAGATACAAAATTATTTTATAAGATGACGCCATTAAAGATGGCAGTATTTACGATGATAAAAAATGACGAATTCTGCGAGTACTGAAATTTGCATTCGTGTTGATATTTGAATCAACTAAGAAAAAAAATGGCTTGATAATGATGTTTCGCAAACATTGGTTCATATTTCGATGAAAAAAAATTATAAGACCCACGAAGCATTTTAATGTTTTGTTCTTTTATTTATGGAAAACATTCGAAAACAGGAAGCGCGTTTATGATATACTTATATTATGCTTTATTTCACAATGAAATTTAATTCGCATCAATATTTTCGTTCCCCATTTCGGGAACTATGACTCTTAGTGCATTAACGTATTACTAAAATGGTTCCTGCTAAAGAGTAAAGATAGGCGACGTTCAATATTTTCCATCGACTGTCATATTCCGAATTGTTTCTTGCAACTGAAAGAAATAATTAAAAAGTATTTCGATTTTTCAAATAACATTCCAGATTACTCTTTTATTTCAGAACAGGCATGTGAAAAACCTTATGAAGTTCCTATAAAACTGTTTTAAAGCTGCTTTATATTTTTCTTGTAGCTTTCACGAGAGGCTTTTGTATTTATAGTTATTGTTTAAACGCATTAGAAACATTTCCGAGATGCAAATATTATATAAGCATTTGGCTGGAAACGTTTGTGCAACAGTTATCAAATATGAAATTGCTAGTTGAGAATGAACTGTTGAAAGTACCACCCCCCACATCACACTGCAGCCTCGGAATATTGACTCAGCTAATGATTTTCACCCAATCAATGAGGTTTTTGTAGAAACAATTCCTCTTAGCTTATAGAATTTCTAGAGGAGGAGCCGTATTATTTTAACAACACCAGAAGTCTGTTTATTCCATCGCGAGTGCTGATCAATCCATATTCTCAGATACTTAGCTTTTTCTATAGATGGACAATTTTTGACATCTGCATTGCAATTATGTAATTGTATATGGAATTTCATCTGAGTAGGCTGCTCGCTAGATATTAGATAGAATTTCATGAACTTTGTTTTCTCCACATTCAAGGTAAACAGGTTATTATTAAACCAACGATGAAATTTCTGCATATCAGTCTCTGTATTGTGTACCTCACTTCAAGATTTTCCCTTCAATAAAATGGCTGTGTGATCTGCATAATACATTATATGTCCTTGAAAGTTGATTATATGTGTTAGGACATTGATATGAATCAGAAATAAGATGGGACCTGAAACCGTTCCTTGCGGCACCCCAACAGGGGAAGATGTTGGTTTACTGAATTTATCTCCAATTTGGCTTGATAAAAAATATTCAGAGTCGGCTCTATCGGAAACTTTGGTGAAAAGTTTATATACTGACTTCAAAAGTGGTAGAAAAATCACCGACGATGCTGATGCTGAATGCTCTCGTCGCCCGAAATTCTACTGAATCTTTTCAATCAATCGCGAATGGAAGAAGCCTAAGAGGTGGAATTTAAATTATTAGAAGGCAGTGTATTCACTCTTTTGGGTGAACATTTGTTCATGAGGAAAACAAGCTTTGCTGGAAATGGATGCCACACCTTGCTCAACACGTTCAATATTTTAGTGATTATGAAAACTGACGGATACATGAATTGACTTCGCTATATGTGAAAGTACAATGGAGAGGAAATCCCATAGTAATTATGACTCACGTTTCGCTGAACTATCATGGATTTCTATCCGTGCGCACTGAGCTAGTATAACGCACGCTCCAGCACATTGTGGACAAACAAGACTATGCTTGTATAAACGCTCAATCATTAATATATGCTCAAATATACAGTAAGAGGATTTTTAGATTAAGAGAATAATTAAATACAGCAGAAACGGCGTGCGAGAAACCACGGAATAGCGGTTTCATCAGTTTAAGCGATTCCCCATATCGTTTTACCGAGCTCCACATGTGCTCTGTATCCGATGAGTCCTCGGTTCTCGGTATCAGTAGATGCGGTTTTATAGGATAATTATGCTGAAATGAAAATCTATCGGAATTATTCCGTTCAAATTATTAGTCCCTGGTAGCTACGTGCTCAATACTGGATGACCGGTTTATATTGATTCAAAAATATTTTTGAGTAGACGTCCCGATGGATGATAATACTAATAATTTTATTCATTCCGTATTGACGCTCTGCATTATATACATGTCATACAAAATATACAGAAGTGAGGACATTCCACGCATACATTGAAAAAAAAGTTCTATGAACAAGGAAACACAAACGTTTCGATTTCCACATATAGGGGGTGTTGAAGTTTGAATTTTTGTAAAGTTTTTATCCCACAGTATCTGAACTTCATTGATGATTTCACGAATCTATCGAATTTTTATGACTAATTACTTCAGATCAGAAAATATCCATAAAAACTAATTACGAATTTATCAACCGCAGCTAACTATCTGGATTTATTGAGAATTTGGAAGGAATTGTAGGAAATCGTTTTTTCTTCTCGAAATCAAAATCAGAATCTACAAGAGATCAGTAAGATTTCTCTAACAATATCTAGCATATTTTTGGAATTCCTCGAACCAACAGTGACAAACCAAAAACAATTTCTGGAGAAAAACAGGGCACAGTGTTCCGGAAAAATATCACCCTGTAGATTTTTAATCCGAATTGGCATTTCACATTGTGTGAATATTCTCTTGAGATATACCTATAATATTCAAGAATATGAAATATTGTTCGGAGACATAATGTATTGAGGACTTCACGGTGAATCAACACTTGTTAACCTAATGCATTTCTTTGAATAACCCCCAAACCATCATTCACAAGTATAAGCTCTCACAAAGTATAATATATATTCGTGAATATACAGGGTGAGTCTTTAAGTTGTCAATTTATTTTAACCATAGATTCCTCTCATCAAATCAAACACTTTTTTTATTTGCCGTTTTTCCAGGTTCGGCTCAGGAAGAGAGTTATAAGCATTTGAAACTTTCTAAATGTGCTAATATACTCCTGACCTTTGTTTGCAAGTTCAACACATATCTCTTATGGTTATTTGTATTGCAGGATTATCATTGCTTGAAATTAAAAGGAATATGATTAGGAAAACTCATTTACTCACTTAATTCTTATGATTTGGTACTTTTTGCGCTATTATTGTGAAAAAAATCATTCACTACACTTGACCATTGAAAAACTAATGTTCCTCTTCATCTTCGTGCAATATTCAGTTGTTTGCACCATGAGATTCTACGCCCATTCTCATATTGAAACTTCCAGCATTATCCTAGTTTTCATCAAATCCATAACTGAATTTTATGGAATAACTCAAGTAACCTAAAAACAATGATCTAACTCTAGAATTGTATGGAAATTCTGGTTCATAGACATGGACTATGTATGTGGTCTAGTACGAAAAATCATTCACCAATTATTTGGTGTATGCGAAATGGAAAAATATTTCTGTGTGTTCTGTGTTCCGGATAAACGTCAACCGAACAGTGGCGAATCCACGAAAAAATGGAAATTTCTCGAATTTTATCAGATTTTATAACACTCAACGTTGAATATCTCGAACACGGTTCGTTTGAGGAGAAATAAGAAGGGATAATTATATATTCTAAAATGATTGATGATTTTTAAAATGATTCAAGATAAACTCCATCTGCATTTTTCATACTAATTTCTTATAGTTTTATGAATCGGGGAGTCTATAACTAAAAAACCGTTCGAAACAAGATTAAATTGATTCTTGTCACAGTTACATAAAATTTCACACCAAAATTTATCCCAATCGGAGGAACCATGTCAAAGCTACAAAAGAAAGACTGATTTTTGTGTAAAAGTTCAGCAGCCTGTATCTTTGTACCAGGGCCGAATCTGAAAAAATGGCAAATGAAAAATGTATTTTATTTGATGGGAGGAATCTGGGGTTAAAATTAATGTACAACTTAAAGACTCACCCTGTATAGTGAAAATCATAATTATATGCCATCTCGCCCGATGGCCTCACATCTGAATAATTGACAGCTCCATTTTTTAACTGGATATAATGCACAAATGCTCCTGACCACACGTCAGTGTTCCTTTCTTTACCCCACCCACTACATCCGAATCACTATGTAATTTGTGTAATGAGGCTTTTTTTATTTTGAAACAGAACATATTAGTTTTCGACGATTTGTCAAGAAATGGAAGTTGGAAAATTGAATATTTTTCTCGAAATAGTGGGGCACACTCTACTTATTTTTCGGCTATTTTCTAGGTTTTCGCATCTGATGGAAGAGTCAGATTAGGACTCGGAAACGTTACAGTTCACTTTTTTGATCGTTTGCATTCTTCCAATATTGTTCATTGGGTAACTTTTTCCTAAAGACTGCCCTTGGTAAATAGTTCCAATCCTGCAATCGGTTTTCTATAGAAAATCATATTCATTTACTTTTTGATATCTCTTCTTCAGGTATTCCGAGTGAAAGCTTAGAAAACACCTGAAAAATAATGCAAATCCTTTCAAAATAAGCTGAACTCAACCTAACTTAGTAATGAACAATGAATTCCAAACACTATTTTTCAGTTTTCAAGAAGGACACAAACCGCTCGTTAATAAGTATTGTAACTGGAATAACTCACAAAAATTTTGAAACATCCGTTTCACTAGCCTAGCAATGGAAAGAGAAATTAAATGAACGAAAAAGCTATGTTGCATCTATTCAAAAGTTGGAACCCGTGGATACTGATCTCATACCCCTCTGACGAATCTATTCTTGTGACATAAAAAAATTATTTGGTTCAGACCCATCTCCGATATACAGTTTCAATCACATATCGTTATTGTCAACAATTTCTCACTTCTTTCATTGCGACAAATCGAAAAAGCAAACCACTCATATAGTTCCTACGTGCCTTTGTGAGTTCTAACAGAAAGGGAACACAGGCGACCATGGTTCGATTTCAATTACAAATGTGCGATGGCGCAGGAACAAAAAAAATACGTGAGAATGGAGTTCGTCGTGCGGAAATTCGTTTATTGCAGAATGAATAAATGCGGGTTACACTCTGGAACAGCTGGTGGCAGAGATATAGTCCACTGCTCGATAGCCCCACCAT
This sequence comes from Myrrha octodecimguttata, assembly GCA_958510865.1. NCBI lineage: Eukaryota > Metazoa > Arthropoda > Insecta > Coleoptera > Coccinellidae > Myrrha > Myrrha octodecimguttata. Next base: position 41,629,610 of record OY294057.1, read on the forward strand.
CCATTCCATTTGGGCGAACAGAAACCAAAACGATATCATTCATACACTGCAGCTACTGCGATTGGTCCTTAAAAATGATATTAGTGAAATTTGAAGGGCAGACGACAAAGATTTGTGAAGGATATCAGTGCTTCTAAGAAATGAAGGACCGAAATAATTTCGAAGAAAAAAAAAGTCTCATGTTTATGAAAGAAAACTGGAGAGAAAATGGAGAGAAACTCAATGATATAATACTTAAAATCGAGAAGAATAAATATTGATAACCTCAATTCAGAAGAAAACAAAACTGGCTCGCTGTTACTTGTTATCACCTATCAATACAGACAAAAAATACTACTGACTATTATTACATAACGAGAACTTCATATACGCAAGTGAAATCAGCTTTATGCAGTGCTACAACTTTCGAGAAAAAGTTGTTCAGAATATGAACATTTATCTATCGAACGAAATCTTTGGGCGAGTTTAACTGATTCACGAATTCGACCTTGTAAATGAGCCTTAAACCTACTCAGAAAATATCGAGCCTCTAAGTCGTTTCTCTGGAAAGATATTTTATTAGCGGCTGCGTAAAAAAGGTTTGAAGTTCACTCACGATGGCTGAATTCGGAGATTGGGATCACTCCAATGATATCGCAGATTATATGCTTCCAAAATATTATTTTCACAATATTCCCAAAAAATCAATCTAGATCGCATTGAAATTCAGTAGTTGATTGGAAAAACGCACCTTGAACGTTGATACAGAATCTATTGAGGACCACTTGATTATTACATCGTGAAATCTATATAAATAAAAAAGGATCTATGGTCTATCGATATTTTGACCAAGCACTACGTTCAAACGACTGCACCAAATTGGATAATTTTTTTTTGTTGTGTTCATTATTCTCAGGACAAGGTTTGTATAACGGAATATTCCCGAAAAAAATGCACGGAAAAAAGAACAAAGCCTTCCTTTTTCCTCCAACCATAGAACTCTATTAAACGTAAGTATGAAGTATTCGACAAAGCGAGCAATCATACATAGAGTACTTTGACACTTCGACGTTCGACACTTAGGTTGTTAGGTTACGGTTACTTCAATCTGCATTTACATAAACAAGCCACCTGTGTTTTTTGTTATTTTCAGTAGAACGTGTTTCTTGAAAGTGTTTAATAGCATTGTACTTGATATTCATCGTTGTGTTGTGTGTTTGTGTTACTCATTATCATTTATAAAAATGCGTAACGCAAGACGACTTTCAAATCAGCGATTGGACAACAGAATGTGAGGCTCTCAAGCACGATCTGTCTCAGCTTCCGATGAATCCATACTATGGATCTCAGGCGAGGTACAAGAAAATATAATATATCATATATTATATTTTCTGACCCCACAGTCGATTATGCTGGCAACATAATGTTCCATTTCGGAACCATGAGTAATATTTGTCAATACTGCAATGATCTGAGATATCCAAACGAACCCCCAGCATTATGTTGTTTGAACGGAAAAATCAAATCGCCACAACTGACAACGCCACCAGAACCTGTGAATTCGTTACTTTCAAGCCAAGAACCTCTATCAAAACATTTTTTTCAGAATATTCAGCATTACAATGGTGTGTTCCAAATGACATCTTTTGGTTTAAACATAATTGAGGAACGAGGTTTCAACCCAACTTTTAAGGTATTTCATTTTCTATATCAAACAAAAATATTACACATTGATTATAACATTACCTGCAAACATGAAAATTCTGTTAACACTCATTAATGAAACTTTTCTAATTTTTTTCAACAGATTCCAGGACAAATTCACCATCGTGCAAGAGCATTGTTACCACCAGTTAATGGTGAATACAATTTTCTGCAGATTTGTTTCCTTAGAAATTCTGAGGATGAAATGAATCAACGTGGTGCCATCAATCGTGCAGCAAGACGAGAAATCATCGTGCAATTGCAATAACTTTTGCATGAACATAATCAATTGGTACAAGTGTTCAAAACAGAAATAATGCCATCAAACATAAATTAGTGATCAGAGCGGATAAAAGGCCAGCAGGAGAACATGGGAGACGTTTCAATGCACCAACGTTAAATGAAGTTGCTATTGTGGTAGTTAGAGAAAATATGGAGTCCTGCGACATTGTTTATCAACGACGTGATGGTGGCAACCTCAGACGTATCAGTGAAACACATCGTATGTATGATGCTTTACAATATCCACTAATAATCTGCTGGGGAGAACCCAGCGACTGGTGAGTATGGATAAATTATATTATGGAAGAATATAGTAAGAATGCATTTCAACAAGATATCTTCAGAGAATAAGTTCCTTAGATTTGTGCACCATTTATTATTTTCTACTACGTTTTCGTAGCTTTTACCACCAGTTCGTCAGAGTAATATTGTTTCAAAAATTCTATGTTTCAATTCCTTATTAATGTTGATTAAATCTCTTACAGGTCAGGAAACAAACAAGAAGGTCAGCTCGATGAATTTTTATGCATATCATTGTTCCATCAATTCTCCGTTCATTTGTATGTCAAAATTGAAACGGAATGTCTAACATATATACGTTTGAATCAGAGAAAATTGCGTTCAGAAGATTATATTCATTTGCGCGATGCCAGACGGAAATAATGTCGGTCAACTCACTATTTTACCAGCAACATATGTGGGAAGCCCCAGACACATGCCCGAATATGCGCAAGATGCTATGACTTAAGTGCTTCATTATGGTCGACCAGATTTGTTTATTACTTTCACATGCAACCCAAAATGGTTCGAAGGGGTTGCCTCATGTTCACATTCTCCTGTGGATGGCTGAAAAAAGCAGACCCAATGTATTCGACTCAATCATCAGTGCAGAAATTCCTGATCCAGATGTAGATCCAGAATTGCATGAAATAGTGATAAAAAACATGATACATGGACCGTGTGGTGAACACAATCGTGAATCACCATGTATGATCGACAAGAAATGCTCCAAGCGTTATCCACGTGCTTTATTGGAAGAGACAATAACAGGTAATGATGGTTACCCCCTGTACCGTCGTCGCTCTGTTGAAGATGGCGGTAGAACAATAGCGTTGAAAGTTAAGAATAAGGATGTTGTAGTCAACAACACCTGGGTTGTTCCATATTCGCCGCTGCTGTCAAAAATATTCAAGGCACATTGCAATGTTGAGTACTGTAATTCGGTAAAATCTATTAAATATGTTTGCAAGTACGTCACGAAAGGCAGCGATATGGCTGTTTTTGGTAATACAGCTCCAAATAGTAACTAGGTACTATTATCATAGGAAAGTTCAAAGGTGAGGATGTCCTTATTCCGAGGATTCCACTAATGCCATCTGATTTTCCTAATGAATTTAAGCGTGTCCAGTTTCCATTGCGACTTCCATTTGCAATGACAATCAATAAATCACAAAGTTAATCGTTACAAGTTTGTGGAATAAACCTTGAATTGACCATTTTTTCGCATGGGCAGTTGTATATCCCTGCTCGAGAGTTGGTAATCCATCTGCTCTATTTGTTTTCTGTCAAGAAGGAAAAACCAAAAATATTGTACATTATAGGGCATTGCAATAAAGTATAATTTAGATATTTGGGTGATATTTGGGGATATTTTACTACATAATATATTTTATCTTAGTGTTTTTCTTTAGTTATACCTCCGGTACGAAGCCAGGCCGGGCAGCTAGTATAAAATATTTGAAAAAAAATATATTTTTTTAAAGTTTTCAGAGGGAATCATGATCACAAAATTTTGCAGAAATTTGGATATCAGCATTAACCAACTATATGGATACAGAGTTTCATCATTATCTCATCAGTATTTTCCGTGGTACTTCGGAAATAAGAGCGATAACAAGGAAACAACCAAAAAATTTGACATCTCTATCACCCCAATACCTTCGAATATTAATATACTATTGAATATCAATTTGAAATGATATTTTTATCAATAGAATCAGTAAGGTCAGCGCCGTACGTCCTTGAAATATGATTGATAGATTCCCAAAAAACTTGAAAAAATGAAAATTGGACAATTTACGATAACCCAAAATGATTTTATAGCAAAAATTTATTTTATATCGGCACATTTCATTCGTAAGAGCCAACTCAGAACTGCCAAGAAAAATTTATCAATTTGGAATTTGCATAGCTTGAATCTTTTCACATGAGCCATAACTGAGATTAACAGATTTTTTTTTGAAAAAAAGCAAGGTTCAAAATGAATAAACACCTAGCAGAAAATTTGTCGAGTCAATAGGCACCCCATCTAGACATGAGCATTTTCATGGATGGATATTCTTTTTATTCAGCACCAAGAATCAGGGATTGGGAAAATTCTTATTTCGCCTGAAGGTTTGCCTTTTAAGCATATGAATCAACCTTTTCGTTTAAGAAATAAAGTCATTTTGGAACAATGGCCTTAATGTTCGTTCTGATTAAGGTCTCAGGTGAAATTATTGAGTACATGGTTGAGGTTCTCACGCGTAAACGGCAGAATGAATTGTGACAACACATACTATCAAATATGCTTTTTATTCTTTCGTAAAGTACCGCATCCAGACCGTACTGAATTACTAGAATTTCTGAGCTAACTGTGTCATCTCAATCCATCACATTAGTGGTGATATCAGATGTTCCGCTAGACTTTATTTTTATCTTTATTTGAAGCGATGTGTTATGAATTTTTGTATTCACAATGGAGGTGATCTATGGCATAGGTATTCTTGGTACATAAAAAACTGTTTTAATTTTTCTTGTTCTATTTTCAATCAACAGTTTATGGAGACATTTTTAATAGCTTTCAAGCAACCGATATTTTCGTGGATTCGAAAATTTTCATGAACATGAACTGCCAGACAATCTGTCGCTTGATATTATTCGCAGCAAAACCGAGCACACCATCTGTGAAATCAAATTTCAAAATCAAAATAATCATTTAAATCACTGAAATCAACAACCAATTAAACGTACACATTGAAAACTATATTCCATGAAAACAAAACTAACAACAATGAATAACGTGCAAACTCATACCGTTTGAATGGACTGTTATATTCGGACAAATTAAAACATGCGACGTGCACTCGAGCATAGAGTGGGAATGAATGAATGCATTTGTACATCGGACAGAGAGACATGGGATAGTTTTCCATTTAAATATAAAATAATGGAATACATTCACTGGAGACTGATATTTAAAAGTGAGAACAAACAAGTTCTATTATACCTCGAGTCCTATTCTGTTCACCACTTGTGAAACGTATGTGTGGAGGAAAGGGGAACTCAGTAATTGTGGATTACACCATTCTGTATGCTGAAACACCAGCTTAGCAGGTATCAAAAGCCATTTCAATGTTTCCAATACCAGACGAGGGTCGATTATTTTTGAAACCAAAAATTATAGTAGGAAGAAACCCAGAATCCAATTTTTACTACATGCTATTGATGATGCAGTCACTTTATTAACAATGTGCAATCAGTGTAGGCAACAACTCCAAATCAGAAGAAGCTACGAGAATATAATTTTCATTGAAGTAAATATTTTAAGTGAGGAAAGCATGAAGGAGCTGCCCTTGCCATTTGTTTTGGGTGCTTTGAAAGGCACTATTGAATATTTTTGGGCAGTTTATCGGCGAAATATCAATCATTGGGAAGTCTAAAATGATATGTAGACTTAAATGACGAAAACCACAGAAAAATCTGTAATAAATGCATATATTTATTGATTTACATCATATAATTGAATCCAACCTCCTCCACTCCGGGGAAAGACCTCTTGCACTCCTGTTTAATTTTGAAAAGGAATTAAATTGTTTTATGTTTTTCTTAGTATACATTTTTTATGTTTTGTTTTAAATCTTTTTAAATGGTTGAATTTTCACCCATCGATTATAATCATACGACCCAACAAATTTCAATGAAATATTTCTTTGTTGAACTATATGTATCGGTGAGTTAACTTCCTTGGTAAACCAGAATGTATGCATACATTATCTCACTTGGATTGGACGAACATGGTTTCAGCTGATGATTGAGCACTTTTCAGAAAATTTCAGTTCGGCGATTAGCACAAATCATTTGCTTGCTAACTATTTCACTTTTTCGAAAACTATAATGATGATTGATAATTAAATGCTACGTCACATTGGTTCATCATATCGAGCCCGACTTTTCTATATTATTTCATAATCATTCAATGGATATTATCACAATAATGAAACAGAAATATTCACAAAAAACTACATGAGTCACGCAAACGACCAGAATAGGAAAAGGCTACTGATGAGGGCATCGAAATGTAGACCGATGGCAAAAACTGGAAATATCTCGAAAACTGTACGGGCACAAAATTCACAACTTACGGAACAAAATGGGCACAGTTCAATAGAAAACTTCAATTTCAATATATGTGTCACAGCGTTGGTGACCCACTTAAAAAACTCAAAATATGTCGAAAACTATACGGGCACAAAATTCACAACATACGACATGAATTGGCACAAAATGGGCACAACTCAATGGGAAAAGAAAATGTTAAAATTTTCATATATGAGTCACAGCGTCAAGTTGGTGGCCCACTCGAAAAACTCGAAATATCTCGGAAACACGGATCACAAAATTCATTACATAGGGCACAAACTGGCACCAAATGGGCACAAAATACCCTTAATATTTAAATACCAAAATTCCAGGTATGGGTCACCAGCTTGACGCCCCTGCCATAAAAGGAAAAAACCGAAAATTCTACATTATTTCTATTGTATTCTTCAATAAATCCGAGCATATTACTTCATTATTTCTGAAGATATTCCTATGAGAGACTCATGGATCCATTTTTGCATGAATTTCACCATGTGGTATTGCGATTCCTACTTTTGAGATGAAGAAATTCGCATAAGGTTTGTTTTGGTTCCGACTTCAGAACCAATTCAGGACTGTTCGGGACGGTTCGAGTATGCGCGATTGCGATTTTTCAGACTAAAAATCGCAATTGCGCATACCGTCCCAAACAGTTCTGAATTCGGAACCAAAACATACCCATAATATCGATAAATTTAGCCTCACCACGCAACTGTTGCTGGTTCTCGTACTTTTCGCTTTACGAAAGAATAAACCATTTTTAACTTCCACCTTTCGTACCATCAGATCTTCCACATTGCTGGGCACATTTTGAACAAGTGTACGAAAACATCTGGTTAAATAATTTTTTTTTTAATAATGGCAATATATGATTGTAGTACGATATTTTATAATTAATTCATTTACGATTTGTAAATATTTCTGTGAGAACAACTGTAGGTTGATCCACCGAATAAACTTCATTATTATTATTATTATTATTATTACAACTATTATTATTATTATTCGATGTTATCTCCTTGAGAGGGTATTCATTTTACCAGTTGCAGGCGTTTGCCAGTTGAACTGATAAATTTGTGTGCGGTTAATTCAGCGTTTTCCTAAATAGTTGACATATCGATAATACATATAGTGCTGCTGTAGTGGAAATTATGATGGGGAGAATTTTAACACTTTCAACCCTCCACATTTCTTTGATTTCTGCTTTAAGGTCTTGATATCTTCTTATTTTTTCATTATAGGTGGACAGGATGTCATGACTATTTAACTACCGCATAGTATATGTTATACTTATTATTATTATTAACATTATTATAATAATTATTATTATTATTATCATCATTATTATTATTATTATCGTTATTATCAATATTATTATAGGTGAATTTTAATGTGTGGATGAAAGATTAAATTGAAACATCGAGGATTTGTTTAATTTTCATTTTTTGGAACAGATTTCTTCATTTTTGTACTGATACTTGGTGGTTTTTCTCTTATACGCTTTTAGCACACAGCCTCTTTATTTTAACATAATTGTTTTTATAGAAAAATGTAATATCCTGTATTCTTGTGCAGCCTTGGCTTTTTGCTATACGTTATGACCTATACATAGCATTTTAAATAACACTCAGTTTTGTTTTCGAGACGCTCGAAAGTCTCGAATCGAGATCAAGGATTGGTCTTCGAGAATATCTTGGAGACGAGAGTTTGTTTATTTATCTTCTCGATGTTCGAGACGAGATTTCTCGTTCAGAACATATTTTATATGGAATTGTTTTTGAAATATTATTGAATATTGCATTTCCTTAACTGTCAGCTGTCAAATAGTAATTTTTCCGAGTTGCCAACGCTCCACAGCACAAATGGCGAAAAATTCAAATCTTGCGTTGTTTTGAAACACCTTACAAACAATATAGACGATAGATGTGCTGAAACCTCGACTCGAGTGAAATTGGAAATCCCATGCTTTAATTCGCTAACAAAATACGACATACCGCAGCCTCCTTTAACCGCCGACATTTTAAGGTGTATCCCCTCATTTGTTATTCATCTCCAAGCCCCCACCCTTGTTAGTGTGAGCAGCGCACTTCCAGTTGATTTGTAGCGTGCAATAGGAGGATAATTAAGGTTGTTTACGACTCCATGATATTTGCTTTTCAAATGGGAATTCGAAAGCAAAGCATTCGCAAGTTTTCGATGCATGTGATGCCTTCTGGGGTCCTTCCACTTGCCACTTCGGTCCGCGTATTCCAGGTTATCGATTACGAACGTAGATAATGGATATAAATTAGGTGAGGCCAATTGGGATTCAAAAGAAGGAGTGTTTGAGGTAAAGAATATCAGGATCGGATAAGGTGATCTCCTGAAAACTTCGAAAAAGCATTTTGTCTTTTCGACAGGAGCTATTTCGTGCGTTTGCATCAAAATGTTACACACTTTTCTAAACACATATGAATTTCAATTGGTAAAACTTTCATCAACTGTCTAAATAACCAATTCTTTGAAAAATCCAGTTGCTTAATCACCGTCATCAGAATCTGAGCGCTTGTGTGTCTATACTGAATAAGTATTCTGTAGTAAGAAAATGTAATGCTGACGAACAGGGTGTCATTTCAATTTCATCGCTTTCTTTATATCCATAATTAATGATCAAACGAACTTACCTATGAAGTTCGATCATAATCATATGACGTCCAGTCTGTCGTACAGTAGAATCCGTTTATAATGACATTGAAGGAAAGTGACAAACACGTCACACTAACCGGATGTCATATAAAGCAAAATATTTGAAAAATTGAGGGATACCAAATGTTTGGTATGGATTGAGTTTGATAAACAGAAAAACCACTAATCGAACATAAACATTCACAAAAAAGTAAGGAAAAACACCAGGTCAAACTGAACGAAATATTAACGTACAAAGATTCACCGGCAATTCTACCTGATACAATGTTAAGTCTAACTGCACCAGCTCGCAGAATAATTGGGATTGTTCATGATGTGAATGACATGGTGTGCTCATGTGTATTAAAAAAGTGACGTCAGCTTACTGAAACTATGAAAATTCAAAGCACAGAATATGTTGTTCCTTCAATCTTCCAGTTGCTGACGTCACTTTTGAATGCAAATAAGCACACCATGTTTCTTACATAATGGGATTGGTAATTCCAAAACCAGAGAAAAATCCTCTAAAATAGGGCCTCTGACAGGTATTTCTTTGTTTCTTGGGATTTTAAACCACCGAAGTTACATTCGATAGACATCCTCTTGTCGTGACATCGTATAGGGGTGCGTAGGTTCGCGAGAAATATGTCCGGTTATAGTGACCGCTCACTATAATTTCTTCAAATTGGTTCATAATAAACGACATGTCAATATAAGTCATCTTATCCGAACTCTGTTATATGGAGCTTTATATGGATACCAAACTTTACACTGCAATCAAGTCGTATTAAGCGGTTGGTCAATATAGCCGGCGTAATAATAAACGGATTCTACTGTATATCACTTGAATAACCACGTAGTCCGTTCGTCAGTACGGCGGCTGCTGCACCATCCTCAGAGCGAGAAGGCAAAACCCCTCCACTTCCGAGCCTTCTTTCGCTCGCGACTGTCTGACACAGCTCATTAAGTTCAGATGAAAAACCTACGACTGCAACCTGGTGTGTGGAAGGGTGGGAAGTGATATATTTCGGACTGGACGTTTTATAATTATGATCGAACTTCACAGGTAAGTTCGTCTGATCATTAATTATACATCCGTCCAGTCCTTGTATATCACTTGAATAACCACGTAGTTGTTTAGAGAAACGAGGTTGCAGTTGTGGCTTGAAATGAATTTTGCAAATAAATTTATTGAATGTGAAGAAAACAAAACAGTAAGTCATATTCAAAAAATCATATAGAAAAAACCTGAATAATAAGGTGTGATATCAACTGAGATCAAGCTATTTTCCATTTGCAGTATTGAGAATTGCCCAGTCAAAGTCGTCCTTTCTGGTCAAGGGACGATTATAAAATCGCGCAAATGTACTTGATTTTTCGGACCACCCTACTGTCTTGTAGATTGATTCCACAGAAACACCTTGTTGATCCCTGCATTTTTCAGTGATGTCTTCACCCGACTACTTAGTGTCTGTTTACTAGTGGCATGGTGGGGTTTTCTGCAGGTCAAAAATAAAATGTATTCTTCTAATAATGAAACGCAACAAAGTTCTATAGACGGCCTCCTGTAATCAAAGCTAATAATGTGACTAATCGCAGGTCGAGTCTTCCAAGCTCATTGGTCTCGGCAAAACCTCGAGATACCTAAGAAGCGGATCAGGATCCTAGGTATCGTATTTCGGACGAGATGGTCTCTGTTTGAAAATTCCTGTCATGTATCGTTTGAAGAAAGATTATCTGATAGAAGAGATAGTGAAGACTGGTGGGAGTTGAAACTGAAAGAATGAGAGCACGTCGCAGTTGGAAGCTTCGTATACCAAAATTCCATTCTGTTGCAAGATGACCACGAATTTGCATATGTTGAATTGTACTGCTTCAGTGTCTTCTCACTCAATGAGGAAATCATTACATCAATGATTTTTTCAGTAATATTTCTTCTTCGGAATGCTTCTCGGATTAAAGTCTTGCAGCCAGGATAAGAGTTGTAGATAGCGGGAGAGCTTAACTGAAAGTAGATGATAGAAGTTTGGGATCTGGTCCAAAAAATATAGAAACTTGTATCAGAAGCTTGGAGAAACGGGGAAACCAGGCTTGGCCTTTCCACCAAGGTACTACCACAATGCCTGTGGCGCCGTCCTGAGCTATTTTCTGAAGTGTCCTGAAAACCATATTGAACGGAGGAAAAGAGTAGAAAAAATAGCTAAGTCAGACAGTCACGAGCGAAGAAAGGTTCGAAAGTGGAGGAGTTTTGCCTTCTCGCTCTAAAGATGGTGCACCAGCCGCCGTACTGACGAACAGACTACGTGGTTATTCAAATGATATACGAGGACTGGACGGATGTATAATTATCATCATAGGATAGCATTATAGCATTATCATGGCAACCAAAACCAATATGTATATGTATGAGGTCATTATTCAAGAGAAGGATGGTTTGTTTATTTGATTTTGATTCAATTTAATTTCAATTCAATCGCAAATAAATTGATTCATTCAACAATATATATACACAGTGAAATGAGTACTGACAAATCATTGTGAAAACATAACCACAAAGTCGAAAGACTATGTGGTAAAAAGAAAAACATAAAGACAATACAGGCAATACCAAAACATAATAAACTAGTGGTCTACTGAGTAAAAAAAACATCAAGAGCAACAACAATTCCAGCAAAAATATTCTTAACAATTATTGTGGGTCAATCAGTGAGTGATAAAAGGATCTATCGTTCTGCAGCAACCACCTTTAAGCACTTCGTGAGAACATATTTGGACCTCGTCTCTCGCAAGTATCTAGTACAAATTCTGGAGGCTTTATAGCGTTCTCCAACTGACTTGTTCGCTCTTGGAATGAAAACAGAATATATTATGTTATCCTTGTATTATGAATGGATTGAGTGCAACTGAACTGTAGATAACGCCAAATAAAACTATTTACAGGAGTACCATTCGGTGCGTTGAAGATTCAAATAACCAAATCCTTGAAACATTCTGCACCTCAATATTCGGTGAATGCTGGTATTTGAACACAATTATAGTGTTCAAGAACAAGCGCTTAAAAGTAGTTCAGTTAGAAATCTTTTTCATAGGAATTAGAGGTGATATTTAACTTCTGATCTGATGAATTGAAAGGTTTCAGATTATGATCGCAAGGGTATTTGACCTATGAACTCACAGCAGCATGAAGACTATTATGTTTTTACTCTCATGAAGTTTTCAAATGGCTATATTTTGGTACAGAGATCAAATATCATGGAATAAATGATCAATTCCCTCTTAAAGAATATGAAAGCTCAAACACGGAAAATATATCGAAATTTGAACCCATTTCATTAGCTGAAGGGGCATTGTCTTTTTAGATGGAGCCATGACGACAATGACCATGGTGAAAGCCACAATTTGTATAACAACTTTTGATATGGAATTTTGGTATGTTAGAAACCAATATTTCTGCAGAATCTGGGTTGCCTAAGTATTTCATATTCAGAAGAACTGATTGCCAAGAAGAATAGATTATACTTTCTAGTGTTCAAAGAGCGCTTTTGGGCTCTTTGAAGTGAAAACGAATCTTCAAAATTCGTCATTGTACCTTAGTTTCCTTTCAGAAAACCATTCGTTCAATCTAGCGGATTCAATAGCAATTTGTTTCGATAACTTTCATTGTGCATCATTCAATCCAGTGGAATTAATCGTTATTTTTTCGAGATCTTTTATCGTTTATCATGCAGGAAACAGATGTAGCTGGTGAACTTGTAGTATATAGAGTCGTTTACTCGAATGGGTTCATTGGTTACACGATTCCTCAGTGATAGCATCAGCTTTGAGTCTCGTATAGTTCACCGATTCTCGTCAATATAGTCCTGAATTCCCAGATCAGCCGATTCCACGTTACGAATTTCAAGTAAGGGAACGTTAGTTTACCCAACTGATTATTGAACAGTTCCTAAGAATTCCCCTTGTTCGAAATGAGGACTTCCTGAATACCAAATAATTTCCATCAAGTCCTGAGCGTCGTAAATCGACGCGAGCCAAGGCCAGATGTCGACGTCGGCATCGGGGCAAGACGGATGTCGTCGAAATTAAAAGCGTCTCCCGCCCATTAGCGCGATTAAAAGGAAAACACGCGCATGTTTCTCAAAGTGTTTTTCAATAGTTTCATTTGGGAAAAAAAGGTACTCTAATTTTGAGTCATCCTGATCAAGTTGCTATAACAAAAAACCACGCTTCGATTTTTTCACAGTAACTCATCGTTTTCCACCAAGCTATCACACTATTAACACACCTATTTTAGGTATCAGTTTTACTCAAATATCCCTCGTTTCCTATCTTTGAGCTGAAAATGTTATTAAGTTCGTTTCTGTTCGTCTAAAACACAGTCCGTAATGTTTATCGCCCATGCGAATCGTGATCGGATTTTTTACGCAGTGTATATTTTTTCTAGTAACTTGACAGCAGAATGTTCGTTTCAGAAATCACTTCTCACGATAATAAAATTGGTAAACTCTAACCGTTTTTTTACGTACCTCTTGTGGGAAACAACGCGATATAATTTAAACAAAAGGTCTAGAATTTTCAAATGTTTAGTAATTATCCACAAGTGATCCCAACTGAGACTATTTTCAGCAAAGAATTTGGACATCATAGACATTTGGGTAAAATTATAACGCGCTATTTTCCAATCACGTGAAAACCTAGAAAAATTACATGGACTGAATTAACTGACGTAAGAAATCATTCTTTAAACAATCACTTATCGGCAATAGCCCAGACCCCGGCAAAACGGAAATATCCCTACTAACTTGCCGTGTTCCGTAACGGTCAAGTGCACGCTGTCCCACTCAATTTTATAGAGAGAATAAAATTCCGGTGTGCCGTGGTATGTGCTGTTGCCGATGAATGAGCCTTTATTCTGTAACTCCATGCCGAGTCACAAGAACCAAAAGACAAGGTTGGATTGACTGATTTGAATTAGATTCTATCCATCCGCAGCCTAACTTTCGACAAGAGGCAAAATCCACCCAACAGTTAAGGTATGATCCATTTTTTAAATTTGGAGGTAAGTTTCACAATACCTCGAGATATACCTACCTTATCAAAAATTTAAATTCAGTGGTTTGAAAACAACCAGTGGAACGCATTTGAACTCTATAACAAATAGAGTGTGAAATATCTATTTGAACACTTGCAGAGTGTTTCGACGATCTCTTCACCAGATAATCACAATCAATTGAGTATATCCAAAACTATTCTTCAGATTCAGCTGAAATTTTGAAGAAACTTCTAGAGAATAATGTCGACAAAATAGTTCCCCTTCACGAATAATAGAAAAATGAAATTTCGAACTAATATCTACGGTAGCTGTTTTCTCAACTCTACTGCTTCATGAGTTCGAGCTTCGTAATCACACTTAAAAACTCACATTATAATTCGTGAATGGGTTAAGTTGTCTGGATGGTTCCAAATATTATTTCTGAAATAGTTTCTATATAGATCTCATTCAGTGTAATCGAGGACTTTTCTGTAGAACTACAACTTGAATTTGATTTCTGCGAAAGCTCGTGAAGGGCAGAAGGTTAGGGATTAGAACATTGTTTCGATCTGTGAGCCAAGCAGAGTTTGTCAGGATTTGAATATTAATTTTTCTGTCTCTCTGTTTTTTATGTACGAGACATCCACTGATTGGTTGAGATTCAAATCTGAAGATGAACTTTCTGAAATGAACATAATAACCCTGAGGCTTTCAAAGCAGTATTTAGTATATCATATTGTTTTCACGGATCAAAATTAGTTCAGTCCAACCGATTCGAATGTACCAGATATGACTGAAATATTAACTCGAACATTATGATAAGAAAGATTCTTCGAGTGACTCGAAAATAGACTAATATCTCTACAGAGAGGAAATCCAGGCCAACTTGGTACCGTTTCCACTATATCACAGATCTCCAGCGCAGTTTGAGGAATAAGGAGACCCTGGAAAGACGCTCAAGTTTATCAAACTCCTTCAACATCAGACAGGGCCCTAAGTGCGGTGATGTAATAGTGTTAAACAGGTACAAAGATGTTCCGCATGGCACCTTTCCTTTCATAGTTCCCCTGGAAAATTATATATATATAATTAGCTCGAATCACAGGGATACTTGCTGATAGTCAAATCGATCGTCATTCTTCTGTGGGTTCAGTTCCATTGTACCCGGAATAATATATAGGTCTGGCCAAGGCACTCGGCACTATGCGAAATCAGAGATCAGTTCAGAATATAGTCCTCCAGTTGAACAACTGAAACCTAAGAACTATGCTAATATCGAATGAACGACTTTTTTTTTGCATGTTGTTGGAGGGACTCTTTAGATCCTCGATACGCGAACGAAGCCAAGTAAGAATTGCCAGTCGCACAGTCGCATTCTAAACTTGAGGCGCGTAAGACCATATTGGTTGAAAATAAAGTAGATTCATCGTGAATCGAAATGTCGAACGTAAAACGAAAAAATCAAGTCATAAAGTGGTATTTCAGAAGTCATTCAATTCGAGAGACAATAAATTCATACATTGTTGCCCTTGAAGATCGTTCATACTTTCAAGTTCAAAATAATTAAAAAATTCAGGGAATGCTAGTGTCTACAAACATGAGTTATTGCCAGATTGATGAAACACCAAAAACCATCAGTGAAAATCGTCTGAAAAAAGAAATAGATGTGTGTTCTGCTGTTGAAACCAGTGTACCTTGTTCAATATAAGCGATAGAAGTTTTCGGAATATTTCGAGAAAGAATTGTTACCGATGTCATACGGTCGAAAGGAATCAAGAAATTTTTCCAGAAGACCACATAAAAAGAATGGAATTTTGTGAAATGATAATGGAAAAAGAAAATGAAATAGCTCATTTCTAAGCAATATCTGATTTACCGATGAGTCATCATTTTTCTTGGATAGAAAACATAACCCAGCAATAGTAAGATATTGGTCTAGGAAAAATAAGCATCTAAGTATTCCTGTGCGTACCCAGTATTCTCCAAAACTTAATGTTTGCACAGGAATATTGGGGAATTACATCATCGGGCCATTTTTATCGATGGTAACCTAAACACTGCCAAACATCTGGAGCTTTTTAGAGAACCAAATTAGTTCGACAGCCACCAATTAATTTCGATGATGTCTGGTTTCAACAGGATAGCTGTCCAAGTCATAACGCGATAGATGTCACACAATATCTGAGGACGACTTTTTCGGACCGTGTCATTTCCACAAATGGCAGGATCAAATGGCCACCCAGATCACCAGATTCATCTACAAATGATTTTTCTTCCTCGGATATCTAGAAAATTTGGTTTATGTGCACGGAATGAATAGAGCGACGAACATCAAAGAGCTGAGGTCCAAAATAATCCAACTTTCTGCAAAAATAGCAACTATGCCGAATCTACTCAGAGATATGAAATTATCTCTCTATTGTAGATTTGGCTACTATTTAGCACACTAAGGTGGATTATTTCAATATGCAATTTGAATTCATGGACCTTCAGTTTCGCATATTTTAGATTTGTTTTCTTTTTCAATTTCTGATTTTCGTAGAATTTATTTTATTTTCTAGCCAGTTTTGGCAAAAAAAACCTAAGTACTCATTTTCACAGAGGAAAATATTTGCTCTTCCTTGTAGCAAATAGATTTCTCGCCACTCCTCCAATGGAACAAAATTGTCGTATTTATTTTCAACCGATATGGTCCAACACACATCACGTCTAGAGTACATCAGGCATACTGACAAATTCTTACTTTGATCTTAATCGGACTGGGGACTTCCTACCAACCTACAAAAAAATAGTCGTTTATTCCATTATAGCATCGCACTTAGGTTACAGTTGTTCAACTTGCGAACTATATTCCCAACTGATCTAGATTAGCTTGGAGATTCGCATAGTGCCTAGTAGATCTGTATAGGATTTGCGTCCCGTATACTTAACATCTCCCCATTCCATATTCGAGAACATCATGTAAGGTGGGAAAACATCCGAAACATCCTCCTATCAAATTAAAATATGGATCTCAATAAAATTAACGAATATTAATAATGAACTCGATAACGTCGGATCAGTTCCATTCCTCCCCAATCACTTGTCTACAGATTGTAGCCTCAGTGGAAGAAATTCTTTCTCCCAACCTCGAACTTCCTTAGCCCAGAGAGTCGAGTTCTTGCCACACCTAACGAAGTGAATTGGGATGGACGAATATAATGAAAATAATTTCCGGAGAAGAAAAGTTGTTGATTTCAAAGAGGGTGGTGTATTGTCGAGTGATCCTTCATGCATGAGAACAAAGTACCTCTGGGTTGAGGTATTCTCTGGTGCATCAGCATGATAAATGCAAAAAGGAGAGCTTCCTCGTTTATTAAAAATGGAGAAGGACCTTTGGTTCCGCAACAAGGTACGGGACTAGATAAGAATAGGTATATTAAAAATGAATATTGCAAATAATTCGCGAAGTCTTTTTCTCGAATAGCATATAACCCTTAAACCCATATTATTCACAAATAACCATTCTTTTCGAAATCACGAGAACAACCTCAATATACAGTGCGCGTCAAAATTATGGAACAAATTCATTTTCTCGAAAGAAAAGTATTTGGCAAGAAAATCCCGAAATAGATCAATTTTTGTTTCACTTTTATCAAATTTATATGCATTTTTGAAGGATTTTTGTTGCACCCTTTGCCATCCCCATTAACGCTCCAAATTTTTTGACCAGAGAAAGTAGGTCATGTGGTACTTTTTCGTCAAGGTATTTGTATTTTCTTTACAGGTGTGTAGTAATTTTCAAGAAAAAACTTAGTTAGTTCAAAGAGGTTTACCGTAACTTTCAACCCCTTTCAATCCCCCCACGTTGAAAGTTGTGCATGAACAAAACTGTAATTGTCGGAATGAAAGTCGACCATTACAGTTTTGTTCATGCACAACTTTCAACCCATTTCCATCCCCTCACGTTCAAAGTTGTGCATGAACAAAACTGTAATGGTCGACTTTCATTTGGTCACAAATTTCATCAGGTACCATCATCTCAAAGTATATGAGCCATGACAAAGTGCACATACTGAAAACCTCTTAAAAGTAACTAATTTAAGAAAAATGTTTTTCTTGAAAATTTCTGCACGCCTGTAAAGAAGATACAAAGACCTTGCCAAAAAAGTACGACATGACCTACTTTCCCAATTCAAAAAATTCAGAGTGTTTATGGGGATGGCACAGGGTGCAACAAAAATCCTTCAAAAATGCATAAAATTGTGTAAAAGTGAAACAAGAATTGACCTGTTTCAGAATTTTATTGCCAAATATTTTTCTTCTGAGAAAATTAATTTTGACGCGCACTGTATTTTTACGTTTGTGTTATCCAAATCTAAATTGTTGGAAAAATATAACAACTCGGCTTTAGTCTGTGAAGTCAAATTTACTTGACTCCTATCATATCCAACATACCATGTATTTGTTCAAAAATTCAAATGTGTGAAATATTTTGAGGAATCCGGGCATTTTCTTCGTATCTTGCTTAGTTTTTGAGAAAACATATCAAAATCACCTTATTGCATGTCTCTTGGACATTATAATGAAAAGTGTTTTTCACATGGTGTTGTTGCCTTCCGGGACGCCACTGGACATGATGATTTCGATCAAGCACGGGCTTAACTAGTCCTCTACTACACCAAATAACACTGCCAAATTTCAACAGAATTTACTTAAGGATTATTTAGATATTAAAACGAAGCAATACCGCATATTCGATTGAATCGACTTTACTTCTCGGAATCAGTCCAAGAATCACCCCTTTTGGCGAGTTTGAGTACGTACATACATGACAAACTATAAATGCGAACCAAGTATCAAAATTCTCTTCCACTCGATATGGAATGAATATGACCAATATTAAGGACATTTTCTGTTAGTTAGTGGACAACATTTCTTGCAAGTAGATCAGTTAACAAGTGCAATGTAACCAAGACTCCGATAGTAAGGTTATCTAGTGTTGAAAAATGGTGATAAGGCGTGAGTTCATCCGTGTAAAACAAATTTCTACCTTCCAGAGTCGAATAAATTCTGATATTTGGTTCGAATGTGTGGATTGATATAGCCTTCGAATAAAGTAATAGAAAATTTAAAGATGATTCGAATTATTTTAAATAATACCATGAAAACTGCCTTCAATCCATCATTGAAAAATTCGAATTCATCATCTAATACTGAAGATAACGAGATGAAAATATCCAATTCGATAATGCAGTAGTTTATAGTTCGAGCTGCCAAGAATGCTATAGCCTCTATATAAAAAGATGACTCAGATTTTGCGAACCATTTCTTCGAAAAGAAACCTACTGAAAAACAAGTGCCTGGACATTTTGGAATCCTTGGAAAAGTACAAACAACTCAATACAACAACTCAATAATCTGACACTTTAACTTCAGAACGAACAAAAGGCAGGTGTGTATAATTTGCTGACCGAACTATAATCCTGTATATCATGACCTTGAAGAATATTTAATCTAACCAAACCCTAAAACTGAGTCTTGTATATTAGGATGTTCGTGCTACCATATTCAAAATTCAAATTCAACCAATAAATAGTATTTGAAAACTCAATGGTTCTTGATAACTTGAAAAACAGCAAATTCTTACTCGATATTAATTGTTTCCTTTGAAACTTTCCTTCACCTATTGAGACAAAAAAAAATTGTAATAAAATGATTTTAGTTCTGGATATCACTCCCTTTAATCACAAAATGCGCATTAAAAAAAATATTTTATATTCATCGGGGAATTGTAACAATTTTCATTATCTCTTGTAGAATAATACGCAACAAACATGCAAACAATCCCAACAAACTTAATCCATTCATTCAAGTAGGCCATATAGTCGTTTTCCGCTATGGGCAACGAACGGACAAAATGCTCATAAATCGGTGCACCACCATTATAACTGAATTCGAAACGATATCAAGGAATTATCTGCCATATTTATTTCTGTATACCGGAGAGCGCAGCTGAAAGGGCGCATTAGCAGACATTGCCATAGTTTATAATGTACAATTAGAGAGAATTAGAGGACTCCGCAGTAGAATACAGCGAGTGCCCCATAATGTTCAACGAAAGCGCTCTCAGAGCAACGCAAATCCTGGCCGAATCGAGGTATAGGCCGGGATAAATTAACCCAGGGCAGAATTGCAAGATGTTTGTGGGTCTATTACTGAAAGAAAGGAAAGCAGCTTTTGATGGTAATCTGAAAGATCACCATTTGGAATGAGCAGAAAATGGAAAAACCACAAAAAGCATGTAGCTGACATCGGGAGAATCCGTTTTACTTTACGACATATGCCTTGTTTCCGAAACATAATGCGCTGAGCAATATTCTGTTAGGGGTAGTGATTTATTATTTTTTGGGTTTTTCTTTTGAGTTTTCATTCCCAATATCTGAAATTCCAATCGGAAGGAAATAATTCTGAAAATTGTCTCCTTTGTCTGATGGAAGAATCATATTTGTACTCTGAAACGTCACAGTTCGCTTTGTTTATCGTTTGTATTGTTCCTGTATTGTTCATTAGGCAATCGGTTTTCCAAGACTGCCCATGAAAAATTGTTTAATCCTGCAATTCACAAGTGCGTTTTTCATGAAAAAACAATTTATTTAATTTTTAATGGTCCTGGTTCAGATATAAGGAATGTAAACTCAAAAAAAAACAAAAAATTATGCAGAATCCCCCAAAATAAGCTTAAGTCGATACTACTGACTTGTGTGTTACCATGAAATGACGGTCCCATTCCGAGTCTGTTTTGTTTCGGAATCAATTCAAATTAAGTGTAGAATTCCGAAAAACCCTCGAATTTCGCGATTTTCATCTTTCAATTCTCGTTAATATTTATTTTTAACTCAAACAACTTTTTTCATACATGTAGGTATAGGTACAGCAAGAAAAAAAATTCAACTGAAACTGCCGAATATCGAACGGATATCCAATTTTTCAACCTTAACACGAGTACTAAGAAGAATCGAAGAAATATCGTTGGGAGAGTCGAGTATCTTGGAAGAGAGGAATATAGTAACGGTTTGTGGAGGAAATGAAGAGAATCAGAACGAATGTATGAAAAGAACACTTTGGTTGGTGACCCAATACTTATCTTCGGAGATATTGGGCGAAAAATACCTACGTAAAATTTCGTGGTTTTCTTCTCGTTTTCTCCTAATCGTGTTTACTTTTCGAATAGCTCTAGAAATACTGACATGATTATGATGAAACTTGATAGCTAGGTAGAAAGTGCTGGTGTACAGTTCTAAGCGTTGATAGGAGTGTCATTAAAACAATTTCAAAACTAAAAAATTCTTTCTTCTCACGAATTTGCACTTCACGTCAATGTTTTTTTGGAATGTTTCTTTTCACATAGCTCAAAGTGTTCATTTCTTGGTTATCCTATTTCTCCGATTTCATAATATCCTTTTTGATTCTCATTCTATATAAATAATCAAAGTATGAGTATGCAACAACTTTTTTTTATCTTCGTCGAAATCGATCCTCATTAATTCAATCTCATCCAATAACTATTGAGGAGTTTGCTCATGGATTATAACAATCAAACCTATGTAGAACCTGCGATAAAATGTACTTCGTTCGAGTTGAAATAATTCGTACTTAAATGAAGGTGCATATTCCCAGTCGAGTTCTGCATGGAGAATTCAGTTCTCCACACCATTTATGATCTGAATGAATGACACATGAGCATTGAATAACAATAGTTTCAGATAGATGTCTTTTAGGGTATTTCTTGTGGTACCAATTGCAGGCAAACGTAGATCTCCTTAATTTAGGTAAAAAGTTCAGTTTACGACCAGTATTTCATCTGGTTTTACTATTTACTCTGTTTCATTTTCCGTGAAATGGGTTACAGCTGAATGACTCCCGTGTCAGACGGTCATAATAAACAGACCACGCTGTTTTATATCGACCATCATTGTTCGATTTCCATCGATTAATGGCATGTTTTCATTGTACTTTTATAGTTTCAGCCTATTTGTGTGTATTACGGAGTATACAGTTCTAATGGGATGTTCATTCGGGGACAGAAAATTGCTGCTACAAATGTAGAGAAGTCGAAACCATGCTTGATTACGGCAATGCTTTCAATTCAATTATCTGATTTTCTCAAAAATTATAAGAACTGAACAGAGACCTTCCTTGTGAGATACTCAATGAAAGT
Organism: Myrrha octodecimguttata; assembly: GCA_958510865.1. Lineage (NCBI taxonomy): Eukaryota > Metazoa > Arthropoda > Insecta > Coleoptera > Coccinellidae > Myrrha > Myrrha octodecimguttata. The sequence goes on from OY294057.1 coordinate 41,651,869, forward strand.
TACCTTTATGAAGGTAATTTTGCGATGAAGCGATCATGTTTTATCGTGATCTTTTGAATAAGTGCACGAATTTTTCATTATATGGGCGCCCGTACACACGGCCTCTTTCCGAGCGATTTTCCCCGCGATTATGACCGCTACGCCATGCGTCCTCTGGTTGCGTGTGTGCGTCGATCTACCAAAACTACGCTATCAAAATGAGTTTGAAAAAAAACTAGAAAAGCACTGACGTGAAGTCAGCAGCTTTCACGCGCTGGTTCACATTGCGAAATGGTGACTTGGAAATTTCAGTGAAATTTGAATGAAGTGTGGAAATTTTCAAAAAATCGTTTTTTCTTCCTATTGTCCAAGGATAATTTTTCTTATTGACACTATTCCAAAAAAGTTGAGATAAATATTTTCGAGCAAATGAAAAATCAAAATTTCAAATGGCTGTAACACAAACACCATTCGACATATTTGGCCGATTAACGGAATTATCCGAGATAATCAGGATCAAAACTTAATCTGAAAATTCCAATACTCTATTTCCTTTTTTTACAAAGTTGAACACACACGGCTGGCCGGACAGAATCAAATTTCGTTCATTTTTTCAAAATAGTTGAATGCGTAAGATCAACAAGTTTCATACTGAAGCCATATTTCATCACAAGAGAATACGGAAAACATCAAGTCTAGGTAAATCGATGTAGTATTATGATTCGAATCTTGATATACACTTCCGCATGTTCTGATATTAACCGATTGGCTTAACTCTACAAGTATGGTCAAACCCTGTGATGTGGCCATATTTCACCAAATGAGCGCTGTATTAGCTCTTAAAGATCTCCATCTGTTTCAGATTTATTTCCATACAATTAAACGTTTCACAATCGATTTCTTCCAAGCATTATTGTTAACGAAAACTTGACGAAAATAGCAAACTGTTTCGCAAACGATTCAACATATTGGTGATGTATTTTAACAATAACTGAATGTTATTCTAGAATACACTTCCATATTCAAATATCATTTGGTATGTACGTTACAATTTTTGAAACTCGTATTTAAAAAATGACGGCAAATTCAATGAATCCGGTGCTCTAGCTCGTACATCCTATATTTATTTGGAATGTTCATTAAATTGATGAAACGAGTATTAAGAAATTACCGCCCTAATAGTGTATTGTCCGGCTCCTAGAAAATTTTTGAACATGTTTTTTCTATGAATTTTGAAGGCTTATTATATTCATGATTGATTGTAACATTCTTTCAAGTCGGGATATTTACAAGGTTTATTTTCACTTACAGATATTTTCAACTTTACAAATATTAATAAAGCTAGTTAAACAAGATAATCTTATCATAACACGTTTTTATAGACTACTGATGAAAACAAAGAACATGTGAAATAGAGACAATGCCATGTTATAGCAGCAAAACATTGTTATAAAGAAATTAATGCCGAAATATCAGTGGATAAATGAAAATATAGAGTGCAGAAATGATTTCGTCGATATACCGACTTAAAATTGGGTCACTAAGGGGCCAATCAAGCTTAATCCATTTCACAAAATATCATGGGAAAATTATCATTGAAAAACCTCACTCCGGTTCGGGAATAAAAGATCCTAGGACCTTATCATCTCGTACATTTAATTTGGACAATAACGAGATTTTTCCGAAATGATGGGGTTTGTTCAAACACCAACGCGAAATATTAATAATGCTCTCAACCAGTGAACGTTCAAAAACTTTCCTCCGATTGATTGGCCTTTGATCGGCTCAGTTATAGTGCGTAAGTTCAGGCAGAATATCGTCCAAATAATATATTACGTATATAGTTCAATCGTTCTATAACGAGTAAAGCTGCGTCGGGCTACGTCAACAGGTAAACACGGGCTCCTTGTGTACCTACTGAGACATTTTATTTCATTAATAGGACTAACTGTATATTTGTAGAACTGCTCTTTATAACGCAAATTGGAAACTTTAAAAGTGATGCCAGTTTTATCCAATCACTAGTGTATGATGTTTTAATAACCCAAACAAACAAGAACATCATTAAAAGTCAGTAGTTATTGAAAAATAAAGAAATTGCGCTTAACTATCGATGATGTATAATAAATAGTTCAAGAGAATTGATTTAGACATATTTCAGGGTGGGCTTAATTGGATACGTTTGAAGGGGCAGCCTTCTTCTGAACTAGATAGACGAAAACTGATGGTGGTGTCAGGGGACCAATTTTCAAGTGGAACTCATTGGCGAAAACCGCAACACCATAGCTATCACCGCGACATAGTTACCAGGTGTTTTCCGAAAATGTTCATTCAAGAAATATTGCTATAACTTTCCTTCTGTTGAAAATTTTCTGCAAACTGATATTTTATGAGATGTCACTATGAAATTTTTTTTTTCAAATGGGACAGCCCTATATGTTCCACATATTTCGATACAGCTTGAAATTGCCATTCCAAAAATGAAGCCTACTTGATGTTTTCCGGAGTTATGTTCGAGATACTGAATTTTCAACTTTTATCTTGAGAAGGCTGTTCAGGGTGTGATGGTAAATAAAACCCTGGAAATTTTAGATACCAAACGTCTTTTGAACCAAAAAAAAATTCTTCCTAGGTCAAACTTCCTCAATTTTCTGCAAAGAATACGAAAATCATGAGGAATACGTTATGTTAGTCTTGTTTATACAAAACGTATAAAATGCAGAGGCAGCAAGTGATTTGTATCGTGAAAACGATGACATCCTTTCAAATATATTTTCGCACAATTGCGTCACAACAATGATGGTGGACTTGAGAACGAAAGACCGAAAAAATACCTTGAGAACATACAAATTTAGAAGAACTGTCTGTTTTAGGAGCTTTTAATGATAGAACATGAACTAGTATTCTAGAAGAATTTGCCGTACTTATATGCTTAAATTAAGAGGTCTACTCTTCGGAAACCTCATTTGATGAAATTATCCATTCCTTGTTATTTTAGATGGAGTTCAAGTTTTAATGAATTTTAAGAAGACTACTCCCGACCATAAACTGTTTGAGTGGAAATTTGTCATCCTACAATCAATGTTCGAAATATTTCATTTCTACCGCCGCAAAATCCTAAGCCTACTTCCCCTTAAGATGAAATTTGAAAATTCAATATCTGTAGCATGAATAGAAAAATTTCAAGTAGGAATGCCATATTTCTGAAATGTCAATTTTGAGTTTTATCGAAATATGTGAAATCATACGGAGTGTCCAATAAAAAAAAATCATAGTGATATTTCATGAAATATCAGTTTGCAGAAAATTCAATTAACATCATTGAATTGTACGTTAGAAGTTGTCCTGATAGAAATAGAAAATTTTTAAGAGAGGAGAAGTTACAGCAATATTTCTAAAATGAATATTTTCGGAAAACAGCCGGTAACAGTCATAGCTATGAAATTGTGGCTTTCACTAATGAGTTCCTCATAAAAATTGGCTCCCAGATACCGACATCAGTTTTTGTCCATCTAGTACAGAAATAGGAGTTCCCCTTCAAAAGTGCCTAATTTGGCCCAGCTTGTACATGGGTCTGAGTAAATCATCAGGATCTGTGCGAAGGAGGAAATGAATATAATAGGAAATTTATATATGGTAATGATCTACAGCTGATCCAACCGCCACGCCACTGGCAACCACGGCACCCTAATAACCATTGAATAAACCATAATACGACTGAAAGCCCCTGTCGCGCACGCTCTGGATTCGACAATAAGTGATTTTCTGCACGGAAAACCTCAACGGTACCGGAATATTCATTATGTATTACTTGTGCAAAATGACATTTCCATAATTGGACTGAAATGCCCACAGTGTATTCGAGCCAGCATAAAATTAATTAAATTACCCCACGCCATTCTGCACGCATCATCAACTCAATTGTCGTCTATGCTAGATACGTGAGTCCGCCAAAAATCTTGTTACCAGCAGCTAACGCAACCCTCGTATTGTTAACGGGGTTGCGTGGCAAATATGTGGTTCCAGTTTTAGAGGTGATTTATATTTTATAAATATGGCGTTTTTCCAATCATGATAATGATTTCAATTTGATGGATATGAGAAGCGCATTGTTTCGATGAGTGTTCATCCAGAAACCTAGAAAAGCAATTACGTGAGGTCAGGCGCTTTTAGGCACTTCTTCACATTCGAAGCCATTTCCTCAAGACATTTTTCATGAACTTTCAAGCCGTCATGACATACCCTGTTAGATTATTCCCTAATGGTTTTCAGTGTCAATATTTCGAAATGATCATTTCAATGTAACAAATGTGACGATAAACCAGGATGATGCATGCGGGTGATTTGATCGAACGTTTCGTATCCAGAAATCATTTCGAACGTGCATTAGTTATATGAACAAATATTATTTATTTGCCTGCGTAGATTCATCCAAACATGCCAGCTACGTTTTCATAAAATGGATCCCAAATAAATTCATTGGTGTAGTCTTTACAAAATAGTATTACTGCAGTTGAATTACGTACCATACGTTCAATGCCAGGGTGAAAAAAAAAATAAAAAAGTCCGCTTCTACACATGTTCCTGCGAATACCAGTAAAGTAACGCAATTAATTGTAAATGTTCTACTCAAATTATTAGGTTCAAATTGAAGATATACCCATTCAGAATTTATTTTTACAATATTTCCAAAGATACAGATTAGATCAATCAAACGATTTTGCCCATTAACGAACCCAACCTTCGCATTTTGAAATGAAATAAACCCTGAAATTTTAAGTCGATAGATTTTTCCGTACGCCCGTAATCGATTTTGACACCGGATTCATCATCAGATGAGTCCATTTTCGATCAAATTTCGGAAATCACAGACATTTGGACGAAACGATAGCACGCTGTTTCCCTAGAACATTTCGACCATAACAATAATAATAATAACAAAACAAGAATGAGAACAGAACGTGGCCTTTCATCAAGAGAACTGAAAGTTGCATCCGCGATCAGACAAAGAGATTGTCTTAGCCCTTGTCTTTTCAATATAAAAATGAACCAGCCATTCGAAAGTATAAATGAAGTAAATGCAAGTTTAAGAATGAACAATGCCTAAGAAATGTGCTTTCCTGATGGCTGAAAATGAAGACTTTTTTCAGCGCCTTTACACAGATTCATCTTGGCGGCACAGAAGTTAATGGAAATATCGTGGGAAAAACATAAATGTTGATGATATCCGAAGAGCAAAAACGATGCAAACTGGTGGTGAAAGGAAACATTGTGGATTAGGTGATGATATTGAGCTATTAGGATGTGGAAGTATCAAGTGGAAGTTGTTTATCGAACGAAGTGGACAGTCAGGTGGGAAAAGCCACAGGAACATCAGGATATTCGCGGGACACAATGAAAAAATAGATACCTACATTACCACTTAAAGTGAGACGGGAATATATAAGAACAGCATAAGGCTCACTCTGATTTACGCTGCGGAAATAGTAGAAACAGTAGAAACCAAGAGAAAGATGAGAACAACATAAATGAATGTATTGTGAATAATAAGGAAAACAACGCTGAGAAACAGAATATTCAATACGAGCTGGAATTATAGGGTGTTTTTAGATGGAGCAAGACGCTGCTACAGAACCGATCACATAGATCGGATGGGACCAGATCGAATTGCAAAGTGGGCCAAAATGCAAAAACCAGGAACAAAATGACCAATTGGTAGACCCACAAAACGTTGGTTCGGCCGCTTCAATGTCGCAAGAAGGTTGATGGCATCAAACCAAGTTACTAGTTGGCAAATGCTGATTCAAAATTTTGTGCGGAAGTTCGAGATGATCGTGTCTTTTGAACCATTACAAGAAAAAATTGAGGGTGGTTTTGGCTCACCAATTTGAACATGCGGGCATAAGCTTCGTACCAGTGTTCTTTTCATTTGATGGTATAATTAAACAAAAGTCATTGGAATCGGAAGTGAAACAGTCTTATGTTTGTTTTCATACGAGGATTGCGCCACTATTATATAGTGTATTGTTTTATGCCAGCGTATTATGCTGAAGCAGGTGCCTTCCTCTGCATCCATTCAAATATAATAATGTCGTCGGAAAACTCCCAACGTCATGAAAATTCCCGAAAGCCGCGATTCGACTAATCCCTTCCCCTGTATTCAGACGATCCCAGCGGAGATCAGAGTCTATTATTTGTTCGTTTTCATCGGACTGATGTCCATTGTCCATTTTCGAAGTTCGAAACTAGTTAGCCAGCTTTGTTTTATTGTTATGACTTAATTAACAGCATTCTTGGTATATTCTGCTCTAGATCTGCCGCGTTCCATGCAAATTCTGGATAGAAACTCGAATAATGGCAGATTTTGATATGATGAGGTAGTTTTTTTGGATAGATTCCCATTTTGCAGTAACTCCTGAGCCTGGAGCACAACTGACACCGCTAGTTGTTTACCACATCTTGGGTGCATGTTCTGGGGACGGCGAGTCATCGTATTGTCCGAATATCTCTAAATTTCTAAATTTGAACCGAAAATAATCTCAAAGGACTAAGTTGGACTCATTGATGACGAATCTGGTGTCAGAATCGATTCTGTGTGGCTGCTAGTACAGGATAACTGTCGAACGAAGCAAGCAAGCGTTTAGGGCATGAGAATGCAACAATTTTTTGAATGGGCCAAATCGACTCTGTAGTTTCGAAGTTATATTCATCTGACCTTAGAGATTATTTCCTCGATATCTCAGGAACCACTGAGATTTTATTAGTAATTTGTTGTAGCAACTAACTATCTTGTTGAAAAGTTAGACAGTAAAAATAAAATTTTCATAAGATTCCGACAATTTTCTGCAAATACATCAAAATCTATATTTCACAACCATGTACTAAATTTCAATTTATTCCGGATCCAACTTTTGGAGATATCAATCGAATTTTGTAGGTTTTCTTCTAGAAATTGTTGTTTTTTCTAGAATAACCTTGAAACTGGGGATCCAATCATGATAAAACTTGTTAGCTCGTTAATAATATCCTGATTCACAACTTCCTGAAAAGAAATTGTGATGATCGTGTACCAGTGTACCACATTCCAGTTTGATCCGATTATAATTTCGTGTTTTTTTTCTCGGCATTGTTGCTGTTTCTGGAATAGCTCAGATATTACCGAGATATTACAAGTATGCAAATACGTGTAAGAAGTAGGTAAGTAGTTGGAAAATGCTGATGAAAAACTTCCTGTAGAATATTTTGAAGACCAGCTAATTCAATTCCGTTGCCAAAGCGGACATTTGTACGTATTGACCCCGCCAAACGCAAATTTTTTTATATGGTCATTATGAAATTCGAAATAAACCTTCAAGATATAATATTACAACTATGTGTTTCATTGAAATTCAATCCAATATCCATTTCTTGAAAAAGTTTAAAAAAATTTGAATGGATATGATATGTATATATTCTTTTGAGAATGAGCAATACAATTCTTTTATATCAAACAATATGTGTTATCATAGTATAAGCAGAGAAAATGTAAAACGGGGTACTATACATTTTTATGTAAGATACAGGAGCACCGATAAAAACCTCAGGAAAAATTATGTCTCGCCGTATAGGTATAGTGAAATTGTTGTTCGTTTTGAATTTCTTCTTTCCTTAAGATTTAGGTTTATATCTCGAAATAACAACTGAAAACAAGAAAAGAAGACGAAAAAACCAATATGAACCAATAAATGCTTTATTATTCATGAAATTAATTTGAAGTTCACGTTCCGTCTCAAAGAATCAGACACCAAATGAATTGCCTCGAAACCATCGTCGAATTCATATATTGGATACCCATGAACTAAATGTCCTATTGTTTCATCTTCTTTCCCGCATTCGCAACATGGACTTTCGACCGAGTTCCACTTGAAGAGGAAACTATTACAACGATCATGACTGGTTCTGAGTCGATTCAAAATGCACAAAAATTTCCTCGGAAGATTAAAACCATGAACCTTTTCTGCAAGATCGCTGATCAAACCTTTGTTGAAACCATTACACGAATTCCATTCCGAACGCAAAATTTATTCGTCACTTTTCTTGGAGTTAAGGAGATCGTTAATCCATAAAGGGTATATCTGCGGAAGCATTGTAATGATTCTTATTCTACAAATATCGAGTTCTTAAGTTGTTTTTTCCGGAAGTTAGTGGGTTCATGATCAGCCGTCTGGCATTCCAATTATGTTTTGGAACATCCATGAATAGGTAATTATTTTTCTATAATATATAGATACCAGCTTATGTCAGCATAAAGTGGAGGCCACATATACGCGATGGCGTTCACGATGGCGATGGCGATCAGATAATTACATTGAACTAGCGAAGCAGCACACACTTGCCGCAATTTTTTTGCGACCTGTCAGCGTTCAGACGGGGTCGCATGACGTTAATAAAGCATAATGTCGTTTCTATAGAGATTTTGATAGACACTGAGAAAACAGTTCGCGATCTGATCGCATATATATATTTCGGGCAGAACGTGACTGCCATCCTGAACGCGATCGCGTATATGTGTACTGAAAACAGATATGTACATATTGATGCAATGACTAACATCTGGAAATAAGTATTACGGTTCAGTTCCCTAGAATTGATAAGAATTCAAAAACTCTAGAACTCCACACTTAAACCGCTTCTAGTGAAGCATCATTTATTCCGAAAGGTTTACGTGTATTCTCAAGCTCCGTAAATCAGACATCAGTCGCACCCGCTTGAATGCTTTCCGCTCTGAATGACGTACCAACACACCTAATCCGACTGTGACGAATTCGTTCCTTTTGCTACCGAAAACAGAGAGGGACTAAAACGATTTTTCAATCACTGCCGATGCGGCAATCGTAATGAATTACGCACCGCCCCGATTTTCATGCATGCGAAATCGTGTTTGAACACACGATAATAATGCTTTAGAATTAAATTTTCATCCTGGTGATGCTGCAGCAACGTTTGCAGAGAGTTGCGGTAAATATTAGTTAAACTAAACACGAACTTCGAATTGCGCTTTCCAGCGGCTTGTTGAGGAGCAGGTTCGCTATTTGTTTTATTCATAGGATTGTTTGTAAAGATGAAATGGGGAATAGAAACAGAGGTACACAGTGACTATCTAAAGGTTGGAACGTATTCAGAATGTGTATGAAAATTGAATAGGTCTATACTGATTCTAAATTGAAGGAGTATCAAACGCAGTCTTTCGGTAAGTTATAGACACATATTTTCGATTGTGAAAAACTAATGAATGAATGAAAAAGTATTTCCAAGACATATATGAATCCAGGAAAAGTAGGTATCCAAAGGTAGGAGTTCTAGTAATTTTGGCTCATATACATACCTCTATAGTTATAGTTGGTAAGGGGTTACATTTCACTGCGACCATAAGGTTTATTGTACCCCCACGCCAGAGCTGTTTTCGCCCTGGGCTGCTTTCTACAGCTCACCCTCCAGCTATAGAGCTTGAATGAACTCCAATATCTGTGGGTGCTCCAAGGAGGCTAAGTTCTCATTCCCCCTATGATTCTTCTGTCTAAGACATTCCTTGCGCAGGCTTGCAATGGCAAGGCATTCGGTAATCAGGTGGAAAGAAATTTTCTCCCCTTCCCTACAGAATCTGCACTCATCAGTTCTTGATGAGTCTATTCTCATCTTGCGTTTCCTAGGACGACAGTGACTAGCGAGGAAGCCAGTGAAGAGGCGTAACTTGTACCTTGGAATTTTAAAGTTCCGAAGCAACTTTTTAGAATAATCCGTTCCCGAAAGATGCACTTCGTATTCTTCCTTCTCCAAAGCTTCTTTCTTATAGGTGCATTTGCCTATACCAAAGAAGGTTCTGTACCAGAAGGTGGCGTTTGTGCTCCTCTTCTGGCTAGAGCAGTAGCCTCTTTATTTCCTTTGATTCCTGAGTGCCCAAGGACCCAGACTAAAGGAGACCTTGTTGTTCTTGCCTACTTCATTGAGTTTCCTTCGGCTCTATCATATCAGCTTTCAGTCGATGATGTATAGGAGTTCAGTGCTCTGATAGCAACTTGACTATCAAAATTGACCACTTTGTCACACCCGAGATAGTTTCTTTCTAGATTAATGTCTATGCATCTTTTCGATTGCAAGTATTTCTGTGCCTCTATTGTATGTATTCATCAGGTTGAGGTTTTTATGCTACTCAAAATTTCTTATTTACTGTTCATTCATTAAATGAGATTATTCATAGAACTTTCTATAATAACATGGCTTGACTCATATCCAAGTGGATACATGAGTACTGATTATTTGTGTTACCAGAAAGGGTTGAATTTTTTCCCTCAATAGTTCCGTAAAACTTTCAGCTGGTTGGAAACGAATATTTTTTTTCTGCGTAGTATACTGAGAACTAGCTGTACTTTTGTTTTTGCAGTGAATTATAATTATAATAGTTATAACTTTATTTAACCCTTTGTGACAAAACATGGTGTATAGGACAAGTCAGAATAAGAGTTATAATGAAAAAAATAAAATTTAAGTAACCAAAGAGTCACACAAATATTCTTGTACATTCTAAGATATTTTAACTGATGGAAAAATTGGTAGCAGCTCCTCAGAGTTTCAGAGCATTTTGTGAATTCCTGGAAAATCGCCCTTGCACCTGGTTGTGTCGGATACCTTCTATGCAAAGGATCCAAAAATCCTTCAAACTTCAACATTGCTGTAAAGTGGTGCCCCAGGTAGTAGTAATTTGAGGGAATGAATTTTTTCGAACCACTACGACTTGATTGTATATCGAGAAAATTTGCAGTGCGGTGGAAAATTATTACACATCAAGGATATTCTCAAGAGTAATACCTGCAAGACAAGACTCCTTTGTGGACTTAAAACATGAAACAAACGCTCGAAAACATACTCCAGGGCTTGCATAGACACAATGATTCATGACATTTTCCTATACTAAATCAAAAAGTTCCTGCAGCTGTCACGGACTGCGCTTTGAATAAAGGTGGGACGCTGAAAGAATCCAATACTGGTTTAAATACTTCGTGTACCGCATAGGCAGACGGAAAACTCAACCTCTTCTGGCTACTGAAACAGGTGAAGATATCGTATGCCGATTCACAGAGCTAGCCAGCTCAAAAATTACACATAGGTGAGCAATCAGTTCTGAATCCTCATGAAATTATCAGATATGTTAACACCATTGAAGAGGTCTTTATGATGATTTAATGAGTTATGTGGGTATCAGAAAGAAAGAACTTATTTTTTCAGTTCTGCAAGTTTGAGCCCCGATCCGATTTTGATGAAAGTATACTCTCAAGAGAAAATGTTATAAGCGGCACACTCGTTTCATGAATATTCAATGTATTTATCAGATTAGATATTATAGTTTCATCCACTTTCTATTGGATAAGATTGAAGAAGTTCAATATAGGAACTATCAACTTTACTATTCATATATAAGGTATTTCAAAAACCGTGGTCAACTGTCTGAATTGAGTTCTATACTTACTTTTCTCCTCTGTTACTGAAGGACCTGAAACAATAGAATCCGAATATTAAAATTAAATATTATTATTTGGATATGTAAATTGTTCTTACTAATATATAGCATTCAGAGTCAATGATATTTGTTTCGTCAGTGACTACTCCCAGGAATTGCACCAAATTGACCAAACAACAAAAAGATCAATCCCATTCTGAGTTCTTCACTTATTCTGAAGAACCCATCATAGATACAGCCAAGATAAAATGTTTCCATATATAAGTGATGGAGGTACTTTCTAAGAAACTTTGATGGTATAAGTCTCGGTAAAATATAACAACTTACAAGAAATTATATTATATTTCATTTTGTAGCTTTGGATAATTGAATCAGCACAGGTTATATTGTATAATTGCAAAAAGGCGCATGGGTCAGAATCGATCCTGCCATGTGTCGAATTTGACAATTTCAAAATAATTGGAACGTTTGAAGACACTTTCTTCAATTTTGCATTCAAAAGCTTACAGCACCCTAAATATAACGGGTTAATATTTGGAAAGCACAGTTCGTTTTTTCCAAATGATTTTGTGAGCAAATGGTTGGAAACAATATTGAGAATGCACAATGTTACCACCTTTTGATTTTCATTAATTTTTGGGAAATGAAGCTGAAATGGAATGAAAAATGGAAAAATGAATCACCTTGCGAGTCCTCACAAAACAATTGAGAGCATCCCAGAGAAAAATCGAGAAATAACTGATGCCTGCAAATTGACAACCCGATTTTTCCTATGGACGTTGAAAAATATAAAGTTTTGCGAATTTGAATATTGTATTATAGCATAGAGTTATTTGATCGTTAATGCAGACCACAGAGTAGAATGGGATATTTCTCTTCACTGTCTCAAGTCTACCGAGAGAAATCATAGAGTCTGATTGTTAATCAATCACTGATTGATGTGTTCATGATTCATTCATTATTTCATGAGGATAGCAATATTACTAAGAATTCTGAAATGAGAATGGTCGATGATGAATTCGTGTATAACTTCAAAGTGGAATCAGTTGGGAATTCGGAGTGTCACAATAAGTGCAATAGAGAAATCTTCGATATGAATCCGATAAGAAAAATTGATTGAGAAGGTGAAATAAGTTTCTCAAACGATTTTGATTCGATTGCAAGCAATAGAACCAAAGACCATGAAGAGAGCAGTAAGATCAAAGTGCGTTGTATAGACAAAGTGCTTGAGTGTAGCACATCGGGAAATCTTTAAAAGCTCACAACTTTTTACATTATCTGAATCTAGCAAATCTGACTGATGAAAAAAGTGTTTTAGTTCATAAGGGAAATCTATGGTAGCAATTAATATCTGCTGAATTATCGACAAATATCCGTCCTTGTGATTATGTTAGTTCATTCTTCTCAGCAAGCCAACTCCTGTCTTTGTTAGATGTTCGACGTTATCGTATTGTAGGAATCCACATATGAACCAAGTGTTTCCAAAGTCTTGACGGAGGTTGTAATCTGCAGTATCGCAGATTCAGCAACCTGATGCGACAGGAGGATGAACGTCATGCACATCGATCAAAGTATTCTGCATTTCTGGAAGATGGCGCGCTATGCGTTGTTATACTGCAGTAGTCCATCTGAAAGGTGACAAGTATATAGTTTCCTTCACAGCGGTTTTATCCAAGTTAAGTTGACCTGACGATCAGTAATAACTGTGAAACAACTGTAGCTATCCTCATTGGATCCTCTTTTTCGGTTTATATGTTTTGGTTGATTGGATGATGAGCTCTGATCAAGGTGGGATTTTTGTTGAATTATCGACAAATATTCGACCTTGTGATTATGATAGTAGAAATGTATGTAGTAACAAACTCACCATGTATATTGGAACGTGTATTCAGTACATTTATGTTTTCAGAAAAGGAGTTGGTGGAACGTCAGTGTTGAATTTTATTTTTTTCTGTACATGATACTGTGTAACTGGGTGACGTGAGACTGAATTGTGGCTTGAGACAAAACTTTTCGATGTTTTGAAGCGCGTTGCAGCACTGCCATATATTTGATGAGTGTAAGTGGTGATTTTATTACTCGTGAAGGGGGCTTGTCTATGAAGAGCCATTCGGAGATTCAAACAAAGGAGGTATTGGTTTTTATAACTGCGAACGTAAAACCTCCACTACAGTATTGATTATTATGTTACTGAGAAACAGATAATTTCGAAACTTATTCCCATAAGTAGCCACAGGAAAAGATTCTGCCTTTCGGTGGAAACCTAGAATAGTATTCATACGTTCTCAATATTTTATTTGTGTTCAAATTGTTTCAGTTTCAAATTACAATAATGTTTTCCCATCTTTGAGGGGCATAGGAATATTTTAAATTTCAACTTCAAAGAATTTGTTATGTATTGCTGATCATCATACATAGAGATCCCTTCAGTCTTGAATAAATGCTATTCCTGAGAAGTCAACTTTCTATTCAGTTCGGAAAAGTCCTCTACAAAAATGGCAACAGACTTTTTGGCCTGGTGTGTCTCAAGTTTACATTGGAGAAGCCTGAAACGCGCTTATAATTGGAATTTCAAGCAAATCTCAAGTCACCCGACCACCGTGGGTGCCTTGACATTCTTGTGGAGCCACTAGGAGGGTTGAGTATTTATGTCCATTATTATATAGAGCAAAACTCGAAAAAATGCGCAAACAATTAATAAGATATCCTTAACTGTTCGTGACTGACATCCCTTCGGAATTGTTAACTGTCTCAGGTCCCCCAGGTTTACGGTATTGAGAAAACAAAGAAAGAAGAAGTAGTGGGTACCGAAGCTCCCTAAAGTTCCCATGAAAAGTTAACCCCCTAGATAGCTTGAAAATTTACCAAATGTAGCAAATTATATACTACGAGTCCCTGGTTCATCAGAATTGTCCCTGTGACAAAGACCTCATCAAACTATTTCTCATCTGCTCTCTCGAAAAGTCATCCAAAACTTCGTCGGGAGCTTTCCCGTACAAATGAAACCACTTTAGTCTCAGTGAAACAGAAAGAACGCAACCTCATATCCTGCTACGAGCCATCTGGGATAATATATGCGGATGAGGGTTCCGCAGCCGTTTTATTTGCCAACTAGGAACTTTCAGTTTGGTTATTATCCAGATGAAGATTGGAATTCTCCAAGTTTTATATCTATCTGATGATATATAAGACCGCCTAGATACCAGTCGAGATTGCCCAAATGGAAAGTTGGGAGGTTATGAGTTTTAGAAATGAGCATATTTCGTGTATGTCTCTGAAGGATGGAAGCAAAAACCAAATGTTCCTTTGTGAGAATCTTTTGGACTTTTCGGATGAACTTAACTTCGCTGCAAATGATACTAAACAATTTTTTTTCTCATATACTTCGATTTCATTCTCTTGGCAATCAGCATCAATAACATTTCTGTATGTTTACTATGACGAAACTTCTATATCACCTTTTTCAATATCATACAGAGTTCACCAGACACCCTGTAGAATGACAGGTTTTGAACTACTGAATTTGAAACGTCAAGAATAATTTATTTATTCTTTGAGACAATATACATTTAACCACTGAAAACATCATTCTGAAACTCATGAGTAGAAGTTCGAGCTCAGCGGTGACTTGAAAGTAACAGCTTTTAGGTGCATTTTCAAACTTGAAGGCGTTAAAACAAATTTAATTTTTCTTTTGGAACAATCATCACAGAATTTTGCACATAATTGTGCATCAGCATTTGTCCCTCATGATTGGATCAGTAAATTTGAGCTATTTCGGAAATATCAGCGATACCTACCCAGGAAGAAACACGAAATTAACCATAAAATTTTCCACAATAAATGCGAAAAGAATAGTTGCATAAAGATGTTATTTGGTCCAATGTGTAAAAATGAAAACATAAAGTTTCGTGCATATTAAAACAATTAGGTAAATTTTCGAAAATTTTCTTTCCAATGCAGGATACGATACAATACGATAGCAACAATATTTTGCTAGGAGTTGCAAGTCAGTATGTCACAATATATAACCAAGTTTTCATTCGATGACCTAGGTATGAGTCGGACTCCAAAATCCTTTCTGCTGATTTGATAGTACATCAGGCATCGGATTCTTCATCATTTATTGTTTTTTTTTTGTATTGTGTTCACAGTTGGTTGCATATGTGTTATCGTTCTCAACAATCCAAATCACCTTTGAGGATACAAAGTATTTTTCATTTCACTCAAAATATACATGACGTTGTATAACTATATAAGAAGTTACTTGAAAATGACCTTATATTCTTTCGAAGAGTAATCAGAGTCACATAAAGTAATTTCGGATACTCTGTCACAAAAGTATTCATCTAACATGTATATACTCTCTCAAATTTTCTTCGACAGCTACGGTTTCAATATCTGATTCGTGGAATATTTCGGAACTCCGTTTGTTTCATTCCGCTTCATTGACCAAAAAAAAAGACTAGAAACGCTGACAGAAAACGATCCTTCTGACTATACGATTCAGCATTTTAGTCTATCGTTCCGCATACGTTAACATTTTATACATTCGCTGAGAAGCCTCCCTAAATCATTCTCGAACTAGTTTAACGACTCCTGAGGGAGTCATTAGGGAACGAGGTACATCCGGAAATAGCTGAAATACGTAGTAAAATAATTCGACACATATCACTGGGCTTACATTGTTTTTAATGACAAGGAATCAGGATTAAAAATTCAATCGTAAAAGGGATCAACTTGGTTCGGCCTTTTTTCCTGTTGTGCACCCAAACTTGTTCAATGGTATACACGTGAAAAAAAATAGTCAGTATTTAGTACACAAGAGATGAAAGAAATAGCAATGTTGGAGTCGTGAAATGTAATGTACTGGATATAACATACCTCACCGACCTAAAGGATGATTTTCGAAGGAGGGTCTCCATTTTCGAAAATGTTCTAGGAAAAAGTGAGCTATCGCTTCGCCCAAATGTCTGTAATTATCTAATGTTTTCACAAAAAAAAATCTTAACGACTGCTCAGACTCACCAATAAAAAATACGATATCAATATCCATCAATTAAGCACCGAAAAAGCTAGCGACTCGAAACTGTCGGGGTGGATCTCTTAGCAGGATGTGCCGGTTGAGTTCAATGATAGGCCAAATCGACTTCAAGAATTCGAAGATATTCTTATTTGCATTCTCGAGGTTAATTCCTCAATATGTAAGTGTACAAAATTTCAGTTCGACGCGATTTTGATTTCCGAAGATAATGGTGAAATATTATTTTAATTTCCTTGTTTCTTCTCGGTTTCGTTGTATTTCTGAAATTGCTCAATAAATACTGATCCTATCATGACGAAAATAGTAAGATGGTTGGTAAGTGCTGACACAAAAATTTTTGCGATATTTCTTGAAACACATGTTGTCAGAATTGTTTTGTGTTCATTCCAATGGAAGGTACGGCCTGAGGGCGAGAAATCAGGATCAGGATATCAGGAATCGGCTTCTCGCTTCGTGATAAAACTGAAAGCATTTAAACCGATTGCGTCTTCTTGGTGTATATGAATTCTCAACATCAATCGTATTCATCTCACCTGCAGTTCAACCACCTCTCATGTTGACGAAACGAGATTTTCGAAAGCGACAAGCCGATTCGCGATATCGAAATCTTGCTTGCATATGCATCTATTAAAGCTCATTTTGGAAGGATTTTGCATTTTTAGTTTTTTTTCAGTTCTCACTCCCAATATCTGACACAAAACTATTGAAAAATTTGAAAAATATTTTTTATGGAAAACGTCTTTGCAGATTTCAGAATACCCATACCTTCCTTCTAAGTATCGATTAAAACTTATTTTGGGGGGGATTCTGCATCATTTTCTAGGTTTTCCACACCTTAAATCTGAAAATTTTCTCGTTTATCCAATGAAAAAGTCAGATTTGTACTCTGGAACGTTACAGTTCGTTTTATCGTTTATATCATTCCTGTATTATTCATTAGGCTATCAATCTGTTTGTCCTGCCCTTGAAAAATAGTAAAAATAGTGCACTCCAAAATAGCGTTTCCAAAAAAAAAACAATTTTTTCTAATGTTAATACTTCTGTTTCGGATATTGGGGGTGAGAACCTGCCAGGAAAACTTAAAATGATCTCTCTAAAAATAAGCTTTAATCGATACTTAAAAAAAAGTATTGGCCTTTTGGCGCGCATGTTCTGGGGAACAAAGTGCTATCGATTTTTCAAAATGTCGAGAATTGAGCCAAAAATGGTCTCAAACGACTAGATTGAACTCACTGATGACGAATTCATCATAAGTTCGTTAATAGACGAAATCGGCTAAACGGTTTCGGAGTTAGAGCCCTTTGAAGTTTTGACCTTATTTTGGCGATAATTCAGAAACTACCGAAACGATTGAAACGAACATTGGCAGTTAGTTGGAGTACAGCAACGTGCAACTTCTCGCGAAATTTTGTTGGGATCATAGGTACTATCCGTAAATTTTGAGAATTTTTTTTTCCAAAAAAATTTTTTTTTCGTCAACTGTTCATCACATTTGAAGAAAAATTCAGCGCGAACTCCAGGCTCCATATTCCACAGCAGTGTGTCAAATTTCAATCCGATACGGTTGTTAGTTTTGGAGATATTGGGAAAAAATATATGAAATTTTGTAGTTTTCTTTCCGATATCGTTTTTACTGATTCAATCACGATGTTATTTCGCACCTAGTTTGGAGATGCTGGAATACAGATTTGTACTGAACTGCGTGATGATCGTGTTGTTAGAACAATTTGAAAAAAAATTCAAATTTTTCCTTTCGAATACATGTTCAATATTCTGTGATCTTCTTGTTATATTAAACTCATTAAATTCTGTAAGAACCTTCGAGCTGTTGTTTTTCGATAAAGAACTGGATTTCAATTCTATCTGTATTTTTGGAAATATTGGGAAAATAAATTTTGAATGGGTATATCTGCGGAATCATTGGGTGGATTTTATCCAGTCACGAATTCGGCCTTTGCATTTGAAGTCCAAACCTACATCGAAATAGGTCTCTTGCATGTAACACGAATTATCATATTTTATGTTTTTCTCATTCCATTTCGATAAAAAATCTTAATGTATGCTATCTCACACTTCAACAATTCCCGAATTTCGAATAAATCGGTATTTAAAATCGTCAAATCGGGTCGAAAACTCAAAGTGGGAGAAACCCGTTAGATCGCCTCCTACGTCACTCGTTATTCCACGATTCCCGGATCGATACAGCTGACGCTCCCTATTGGCTTGCTAGAAAGAAAGGTTCACGAGAAGAGGAAGAGAGTGGATATATCGCGGTACGTCACGGAAGGCGCGAAGTCCCGAGTGTTCAAACAACCAATATGTGGAGCCGTATTTTGAAGATCGTTTTCTCGTTGAAAATTGAAATTTTTGACGGTGATTGAAGATTTTCAGTATTCTTATGGATAGAATATTTGATTCCAATGTTAAAAAGAATACATTCAAGAGACCAATTAAGCTCCAAACCTCCTCTTCAAATATCAAGTTTCTAAAATGTTTCTTTCGGAAGTTATTGTGTTTACGGTCCGGCCGTTAGGGGTTTAATTACGAAGGTCAAACTCGTGAATGGGTAAAATCAGCCCAATGATTCCGTGGATATACTCATTAAAATTTTTTTTTTCCCAATATTTCCAAAAATACAGATTAGATAGAATTGAAATCCAGTACTTTATCGAAAAATAACAGTTCGAAGGTTCATAGAGAATTTGATGAGGATAATTTATCGAAAAGAAATTTAGAAATGCCATGCTGTGAAGGCACCAGCTTTTGGGCGCATGTTCGAATTCGTTGTCGAGGCGCTCATCTACATTGAACATGCGCGCGAAAGCTGCTGCCTTCACGGCAGTGCTTTTCTAGATTTTTTATCGTTTGTTTCGGAGAATTGGAAGAATTATATGAGAAACCATCACAAATCTAAAAATTTTCTCATTTATCCGTTGAAAGAGTTAGATTTGTAGTCTTAAACGTCACTAATTTTATCGTTTACATTATTGCTGTACTGTTGATTAGGCAATCTGTTTCCCAAGAACCTGCCCTTGGCAAATAGTTCTATCCCGCAACTCGCAAGGGCGTTTTCTATAAAATTAAAATTTTAGTCAATTTTCAATAGTTCTGTTTCAAATAAACCCCCCAAAAAAACTAAAAATGATTGCTTGCATGCACTTTGACCGTACTCCAAGAAGCACGAGAGTTATAAGTTATAGTCTCAAACGATTGCGTTGAAATCACTCACGAAGAATCACGATTGGATTCTGTCCGTTTTGAGGTCCGAATATACGATTACTTTCGAAGGATAGAAACATATTCAACCTTGAAATTTTCTAGATAGCAGTTGAGTTCAGTATAACGGTTGAGTTCTTTGATAAGGAGCATCCACCCATAGGTTTCGCAGCTACTTCCATTTGAACTTTTGTAATTACTCTAGAACTCAAGAACTACTATCCCGATCACTAGTTTGATAAGAAAAAATTACCCCCAGATTGCAGACGCGCAAACTTATTGATAATTTTGTGAGAATTTTTGTCAGAAAGTTGTGAAATAATGTTATAATATTTTTGAGATACTGTTTCACAGCCAACCGTCGAATTTCAGTCACTTCGGATGTGTATTTTTAAAAATATAGGGAAATATAGGGTGTTTTGTTTGATATATTTTTTCGACATGACTTGTGGTTTGGCTGATGGATATGTTCTTCCTCTTCTTCGAGTGGCTATCCTTTCCGGATGTTTGCTATCATGTTGGCTATTCGTACTTTGTTAACAGCAGCGCAGAAAAGCTGAGTGGTTAAACCACGTTCTTAAACTTTTCAACCATGATATCCCCCTCCTGCGCTTTCCTCTTGCTCCATATAACTCGATTTTTTGCGAAAGGACATATTAGCTCTCGTTACGCATTATATATTCCAGATATTGAAGCTATCGAATCTTAATTGTATTCAGGATTTTTCTTTTATTTTCCATTCATGACAGCACCTCCGTATTGGGTATTTTCCAAGGTATTCGTTGAATTTTTCTGTACAGCCACAATTCAAATGCGTTTCGAAGTTTTTTTGAGTAGACCTCCGTGAGCGTCCACGATTCTACCTCATAAAGAGAGATGCAAAACACGTAGCATCGCAGTCGGCGAATTTTCGTTGGCTTCTTCGATATGCTTTCTGATCTCCACAGTGTGATTGCCAGAATAAGCAACACCTCACTTACTAACCAACAGCTTCGGGTGGAAGAGCTAGTGAGTGATATAGCACTCTTTACTCTGGAGTTGAGAAATTGGCTCCGAAGGCGGAGGAATTAGAAAATGATCAACGGCATTAGAATGTGGAAGTCAAATGGGAACCCAACATATCAAAGACTAATTAGAGTTGTCTCTAATATTATCATGAGAGCTATGGTCAAGACCAAATTTCTAATGCCTGGATGTAGTCCCCCATTCGGATCTTCGCGAGGAAATGTTTTAACTAGAAGTAAGAAAGGATGGTACAAAAAGGAAAATTCATCAACTATGATATTTGGTGCATGGAATCTGCCAACACTGGCCTAGACTTGTAATTTCTCCGCGAATGGTGATACTCTTGAAATCCCGGATCGAGGGCAGGAAAACAGAAGAAGAAATTTGATCTGATATGACATTGATTCTTCTTCTTAGTTTGTCTACGAAGCTGAATAAAAGTGAAATATCTGAGACTTAAATTAGTTGTTTTTGTATACCGAAAATATAACACTACGCCATGGGCAACTGATCTGGTTGCTAACATCCACATCAATCGATGAGTTATCACGAAGTTTATTATTTTTTATTATCATAAAATTAGTAGCTAAGAATTTTTCTGCTTCATCTTTTAGGAGATCTTTTCGGAATCTTGACGTTCTATCAATATAATTGTTTTTCCTGTAATATTTCCATTTCAACGCGCTTGTTCTAGGGAATAAAAGCAGTATCATTTTGGCCGAGTGTCCGTAATTTCCGAATTCCAACTTTGGAAGATTCAGTTGAACTCCTTAAGGAATTGATTAGGTTTGTTCGGTCGGCTATCCGACCGGCGGCCGACGGTTTTTCTGAAAAATCTTCAAATCTTAGTTGAAAAAATGTTATCTTGGAGGGAATGTGTCAGCAGTTTCCTATGAAGTTCAGTACATAACTTGAACTTGATACGCAGCGTTACTGTGCCAATTTTCAGCTCCATGCAACATTTGTTTTCGGAAATATCGAAGTAAATTCATCCATTTCTACTTTGCAAACGAATTTCCACGAGCGTGTAATAGCTTCTGACCTCACTCTCCTCAGGACCCTCCTTTCTAGAGATTTTCTTCATATTTATAACAGAGCTTTAAGAAGAGAAATCTTGATGAAGTAATTTAAGATGAAGCACCAGTACTGTTTTAATATTTGTCGTTCCTCCTAATTCTTTAATACCAAGAAGACCATTTAGGAGTAATTGGATGAGTCGAAAAAGTGAAAACCTGTTTTCAGAATAATGCAATAAGAATTAGCAGATCCTCATGAAGTTATGGAAACCACTCATATTATAAGCTGAAAAGTCAACTCCCATTCAACAGCTTTAAGAGTCTTAACAACATCGGAGTTCAAGCGTAGGAAAACTTTGCCCTCCGAACGGTTCAGAATGATACCCACCTATGCGACGAGGATCAAGAAAAGGCTTTTTGAATCCCGAGTTTTTAACCCTTCGTGTCATATTTACCCAGCGAATTAGGTGAATTCAAGTCTACTTCGCGTCTCGATCCGGGAGAATTGTATCTCTTTCAGCTTTCGCTAATATAACGCTCGGGCAGATAATATTTCAGAGCGAAATAATCTAGACCTGATGAGAACATCATTACTCATCGAGAGAAAGGTGATAGAACTTGTGCAGAAGTTGCCTGCCTCATTAAAACTTCATAGTGTGGATAAACACACGGAGAACTTCATCAGTGTGGTAGTTAGGTAATGCCTACGCGACATGTTACACTCTGAAGGATATAAGTATTCGGTGTTTGAATATTGCTGAAAATAGTTTAATGCTGCATGGTGAGATGTTGGCACTACCCAGAAATGGCATCACTATTTGTTGAGATATAGTACGGTATATAAATTTTCTGGGTATAGTTTATATGCCTGGAGTTACTCAAAAAATGCTGATCTGATCACAAAACAACTTGGTATACAGTCGGCAAATGCTGAAGTACAATAGGTCTCGTGCATGTATCACGAATTATCATATTTTTATGTTTTCCTCATTCTATATCGATACAGAATCATAATGTATTCATCACACACTTCAACAGTTCGCGAATTTTGAATCATTCGGTTTTGAAGATGGTGAAAGTGGGACACAAGGTTGAAGCGGGTAAAACGCGTCGGATCGCCTTCTACGTCACCCGTTATTGCAAGATTCACCGATCGATACAGAATGAGCTGTCTATTGGCTTGCTAGAGGGAAAAGTGCAAGAGGATTGGGTTTTCCCAGGTAAGTCACGGAAGGCACGAAACTTCGTCCATTTGAACAGCCAATAGGCGATGCAAAAATTGAAAGATAGTTTTCTCATTGAAAATTGAAATTTTGACGGTGGTTAAAATTTTTCAGTAATCTCTCGGATAGAATATATTTGATTCCAATAAAAAAAAAAATTCGTGCAACGGAACCTATTAGTACACATTCTTGTGATAATCGTGTCATCGGAACAACTCTGGTTGAATTGTTGGTGTCGTGAGAACTCACTCCAGCTGAATATTGCGAAATGTAATGTGATGCCGTTTATCCGTAAGAAAACGACGATCGACTTTGTGTATGGATCGTTGATGATCGCTGCATTGCTAAAGTTGCAGAATGTAGGGATCTTGGCCTTCTTCTCGACAAAAGGCTTGGTTTTGTACCTCATCAGCGCTCTTTTATCTCAGGTGGCGTCCAAACAGTCAGTTTCGTCTCACGAAATTCAAAGTGGTTGAATAATACCAAGACAGTCTTCTACTTGTTCAATGCTCTTGTGAGGGCAAGGTTTGAGAATGGTTGCGTGATCTGGAGCCATGGGTATAAAGTCCATATGGAAGTTTAGAGAGTATACAGATGCAATTTCTGAAATAGTAATGTCACCTTTAGAGCATAATTGGTCATTTTATTCCTGATTAATATTGTACGCTCACAAATGTACTGTCTATATTTGCTTGGGTCGGTCAATCTCCATGTTCTTAGATAACCCGTACGTAATGTCACATTATTCTACTTGTCTGTTCCGCGTTCGAACATTCTTCTTCTTTCGCCTAACTATAAAATATGTCACGACTATATGTTGTTTAAAAATATTTAATACATTTTTTATTGCAAACCTTGGGATATTAAGAGGGCTACTCTACGTTTGTAACACCTCTGTTGAGTTTGGGAGTCGGCTTTTATTCTCATGGAGTTTTGTTTTAGGCTCATGTCTGGTTTCGAACACAGATTTCTTTTGATTAGTATGTCTCTCTCTTTATAACAGATTTTATTTTGTAATTTTTTTTTTTCATTCTTTAATTTGTCTTGGCTGTAGATTTCTGCAGATTTTCTCGTTTGTCTGATGGAGAAGTCAGAATTATACTCTGAGACGTTACAGTTCACTTTTTATCGTTCATATTGTTCCGGTATTGTTCATTAGGCAACCTCTTTCCTAGGAACTTTCCTTGACAAATGGTTCAATCCTGCTATCATTGAGGGCGTTTCCTACGAAAAAAGACAATTTTATTCAATCTCAAATTGTTATGTTTCTGATATTGGGAGTGGAAATTAAAAAAAAAATCACAAAATGATGCAAAATCCTTCCAAAATGAACTTTAAACGATACCCTTCATTCTGGCTTCATGATCCACTTCCTTCGCAAACCAAATAAGATAAAAAATCTCTTATGTTTATTTAAACGTTGATGTCGTTATCATAGCATGCTTTAAATACGGTCTTTCTGTTGACACAGAATGAAATTCATGAAGCTATTTCTTCTGGGTGTATCGCTTCTAATGTCTTAGAAGAAAACAATTCATTTTCATATAATGAAGTTCACTCAATTGAATGACCCCAGATTCGAATATGGCCTATTAAATATACAGGGGGATTTTTACCATAAACTGGACAAACAGGTATAGCCGACATAAGGAAAGTCATTTGTGCCTTACGACATATACCACGTTTTCGAAGAAAAAGCAAGATACGGGGTGTCTAATGTCAACATGGAGCAATATCCTGATTTCTGTGATCATTTATGCGAGACCTTTGAAATGTGTCAAAATAAATTCAAGATGACGAGAAAAATTATTTTCCAATGAAAAAGATGTTTTATTCTTTGAACAAAGTACTACATTTATACGGGGAGAAAAATACTTAGACGTGACCAAGAACTGTTATTTCAAAGATCACTCAGGCCTCACCACATTTATCAAAATATTGCTTCAAATTGACATTGCACAACCTGTTTTCAGCTTATGCTCCGAAAATGGGGCATATGGCATAACGCAAAAATGACCTTCCCCAGGTCATGTACATGGCCAAATATGTTTGTCCAGTTTATGGTAGAACACCCTGTGAATATGCAATGAATAATGGATTCATTTGAGTTTCATCAAAACTTTTTATCACGTATTTGAAAATAAATTTCATTAGTGTTGAATAAAATATTGATGCGTGGATTAAAAAAATCAAAATAAAGTGATATATTTCCATCAAATGATGCATTTAATGGTAGTAAAGAAAGTTTCCATAAATATAATCATCAGTTCACAATGAACGGGAACATATCTAGATTTCATCTAATTCCTTTCTATAAATGACAGATATTATAACTTTATTTTTACTGAATAACCAGTTCAGTAGTCTCGATGAAAGATATGTTTTCACTCGTTATTGAATTATTAGTAACAAATCAATGTTATATATGATTGTTTTGTTGATTATATACTTTTTCAAACTGATCATCTGAGCTGAGATACTGATATCGGAACCAGATAATTTGAAAAAAAAATTGAAGAGTTCTCCTGCCTTCTGTTAGATGAAGAAAGAGTAATTTTGCTCATTGCTCTGTGGAAATGGACCATATTTGGCTGAATTTACTCAAAAAGGAGTTTAAGTAAAAACTTTCAACCAAGCGTATCTGTATTGCTGTGGTTTCCTAAAGAATGTCAATTTGACACCTGTCTCACTTAACGAAAAATCTAAAAAAATTATCCTGTTAATTTTCTCGTTTATCTGATGAAAGAGTCAGACTTGTACCCTGAATCGTCAACGAACAAATTTTGGTGAAACTTTACTTTAGGAACGGTGCTCGATTTTGATCCTGATTTTTTATAGATGCAGTTTTTCGTAGCAAATCGGTTGATACCAGTCTCGACTCAGTCAAACTCTTAGTTTAGAAGATATTAATTATTGAAATCACATTTTTTTGGTACTGAATTTGACGTATTTGTTACATAAAGACAATATTTTCTATAGTTGGCGTATACTTGTCTAGCAGGACCATGAAATATTCGGAGATAAATCATAGAAGAATATTCTGAGCATTCGGGCGGCCACCCACTTGTGGCTTTTCCGAAATCACAGATTACAACGTCTGAAATCTTCTGGAGCCTGGAGCTTCATGGCAATATTGAAATCCGTATACTTAGTATTTAGTCTCATATGAATGTAATGAGATTATGAGAACAATAACGTATCAATCTCGGATAACTAACAGTGACAAAAACTCACAATTGCGCGGCTGCTCATATTCTACACAGGTAAACTTGCAAAATTCCTAAACCATTATGATTTCATTATTAGATAGTGCCGCTTAACTTCAACTTCTGATTTGGACTGTAACTGTCCCAAATCCAACTAACCTCACTCAACCAAAGACCTTGGTTTCTCCTGAATTCAATTTTCTTTTCTGGGACTAAACTAACCTGACCTAGCAAAGAACCTTAACAACTTAAAGATGAGATCGAAGAGCAGCGCCCTCTTCGGACTCGGCACTGTAAGAACTTAAACTAACCTAACCTAACCAAAAACCTCAACAACTCAGAGGACGAAATTCAAGGGCACTATTCTATATTTGATTTACTCTTCAGATTTGTACTGGCACTGTCCTAAACTAAACTGACCTAACCAAGTACTCAGAACACTGAGAACTCAGAACACGAAATTCAAGGCACAATCCTGAATTAAATTTTCGTTTCTGATTCAACCTGGCACTGTCCTAAATTAAACTAACCTAACCTTACCAGACAACAAAATTAAATTTCACTATACTCTATTTTATGGACGATGTTCGATATTTGATCGGTTTTTAAATATATTCAGTTTTTCTAGGCATATCGATCGGTATCAGTGTCGAATCGGGTAGAATCGTAGTTTAGGAGATATTTTTTGGAAGTTGATTTTTTGTACTGAGTTTGATATAAAACATCAATTTATTGAAAGGATTCATCGAAATCTCATCATGCTGCTATCATATTTTAGCATAAACTTTGGTCAATATCATCAGAGACAACTCTCTGTCTCTGTTGTCTCTGATATCATCATCTTTTAAAACGCCAATAAAGAGCATAACTCTACCTTCCTCCGTAAACAAATACATCTAGCTGTAGTTAATTGAATTTTTCATTATTTCTATCATAGAATATTGAAATTCGACGAGAAAAACGAATCAGAAGAGGTCTGTTGCATGTTTTTGTGTACTAGTTGCACATAGTCTCACCACTGGTGCCTTCGTTATATTTTGTCATGTCTCTTCAAGTAAATCGGAACAAGCCCACAATCTCGTATTGTTGCTACTGCCATCCGAAACGAAAATTTTAAAGTTAAATAACTGTCAATCCGAAAATGTGAAAATTAAAAGACGACAGGATTTAAACGCAATCAAGTGTCGAGTAGGATTTAGATGCATAGAATTCTAAACATTTTGGGAGGATTTCTGTTTGTATTCTGTAGTGGAACTCATGCAAACCATAGAAAAAATCCACAATCTATAATTCTGATAGACATAACCAAGTGAAAATGCATATGTGTTGTCAAAATATGAGAGAAAATTGCAATTTTCAAAAATTAATAACTCCGAAACTACGAGTTTGCCGGAGTTGAGACTGGTACCAATCGATGTTTCATGAAAAACTGCACCTATAAAAAAATCAGGATCAAAATCGAGCACCGTCCCTTAAGTGAAGAGGAACCCAAATTTTATTTGATTTTCAATAGTTTTGTTCCAGATATTGGAAGTGATCACCTAGATAAAACCCGGAAAAATCATACCAAAGAAACGCATAAATCGATACAGAAACTCTCCTTCTCCACACAAATGGATACTTTTTCAAGATGAAGTTTCACGAACGAAAACAAAATTTCACTAATTACAGATTAATTTTGTAGGAATACGATAACTACAACTGAAAGAGTAATGACTACAGAAATTATAGCCCGTGCCTGATGAAGAGCCCTGTAATTATGTTGAATGTAACCTGAGTTTTGTTTGCTGCGAGATTTCAGGTCATCTGTGAGCGAGTCGTGTAAATGGAATTAACTCTGGTTTATTATATATTTTCGCATCTAATTATGGAGCTATTATTCTTGTAGTGTTCAAGTAATATGTTGAGAGGGATATGAATAAAATTATCAAATCAAAGTTTAACCTCCATTTGCTGAACCCAGATAGACTTATTCTTTGTTCATACGAGGGTCTCGGAGAAGTGTACGAAATTTTGGTAGCACCTTAAAAAAGCTCATCTATCTACGATGTTGTACACCAGATGGGTCCACCATATTCCAGAAGTAGACGAAAGTACGATACATGAGAGAGTTTTAAGGAAGCATTATCTGAATGTCCTCTCTATAAGATATAATATCTTCTTCTGTTCTGACACGCTGGATGATATTCATTTGAAGACCACAATGGATGTTTGGAACGCCACTGCTAATTGATTTTAGCTAAGCACATTCGGATCTTTTCAGTTTAACTAAGGATCAGCTTTTTTGTGCTAGGGCCATCTATAACAAGAATAAAAGTAGAAATTCAAGTTTGGGTATGGATTTGAAAACTTCTTTGTATCTAGACTTTCCATTTTAACTTCACGTGTTAAGACAGAGACTTGGCATTTTCTTCCATGTTCACAAGTGTATAGGGCTATAGTACAAGCTATTCTCTAACAGATGGTACCATTATCTCGTTTCGTGAGAAATATGGACTTAATATGATTTTCCGTTGGGGTCTTCATTTGTTTCAGCATAAAGCATCGTGAATGATTATACTACGATAAATATGCTCACTCACCTAAAAAAAGTATCGATATGTTGGAAATTTTTTATGGCAAGGTGGCAATACGAGAATACTATCGGAAATGGAATATCGAGGATTTCACTATTATTGATTAGTTAATGCAGAACTGTTTTATGGCAACCAGTACGGAATTTCCCAGAAAATCCTGATAATCCGACGAATCTCACAGAGAAAATCGCGTATTTATAGTATTCCCTGAAAATATTTCTTTTGGCGGAACTTTGGCCTTATTTCAGTTATCCAAATATTTGTTTCCAATTGTGAAATAATTACTGGATTTAAAAGATTTCTAAAGGAAATTGCGTCTACCTTCATCGTTCTCCATGATGCTATCCTTCAGTTGACTCGAGAAGTTGTTATATGCACCCTTAGTGAGCCCTCAATTCAGGAATCATTCGTTTCATTGTTATTCGAGAGTGAATATATTATTGAAGCTTTTGATTTCTCAGTAAGAGTTGAGCAAAGATTCCAGGAATCTTTTTGCGAGGCTTAGTGCCTAGCAATCCGAAACATCAGAGTGCTTCAGAGCACCGCATAATGTTCAACAGCACTATAGTGCTTAGCCCCGCTGATGCTTCAACGTACTGCAAGCATATCGGGCACTTCTTGGTAGGTTATAAGCTATGGACTTTGAACTTGAAAAGTTGAGGAGCGAAATTTCTATTGATGTGATAACTTTCAATAAAGCTCAATCAGTTAGTTCAATCTAATCGTACAACATAATCTTTTTGTTGAAATTCCGAAATAACACAAATATGGATGACATGATCACTCATTTATTTATGGGAAAAATCGCGGCTAAAATCTAGAAAAGCACGCGAAATCATGTCTAAAGCGGTCAGTTTATGTACTGAACTTGCATGAGACTACTTGACTTCAAGAAAAAAACTAATCCAACAATTCCACAAATGCAGACCAAGAGGAGATAACATCTTATACTTGGCTGAGAAACAAAGTATTTAAAATTGTTGCATCGACTTTTGAGGATGATTTCTGAGAAACAGTTTCACAATATTTTTCAACAACTTCTAGTGACACGAATCTCAAAAAATTTTGCATATGTCATATTCGTATTAGATTGATGAGAAGAAGAATCTATTTTTCCAGATATAGAGATAGAAATTTCATAGGGCTCATGTCAGTCTGATACCATAAAGGCCAATTCTTCCTTATCGGTAGCTACTCGGACCCCGGTAGAACGAAAACTTTTTTCCCTACTAAATTTCTGTGTTGCGTAGCGGTTCAGTGCGCACTGTCCTATTAAATTTTATCAAGAGAATAAAATTCCAGTGTGCCACGGACTGGGCTGTTGCCGATAAGTGAGAGTTGGCTTTGAGGTGGATATCGTCTATTTACGAATTTTAGCGGCACCCTACCCTGAAGACTTCAAGAATCCAGTATTTTATTTTCGGAAGTGAGGGTATATTAGTCTGGCGGACCAGAAGAGCTAACATAATTGAACTCTATCAAGAAAAGAATTTCTTCCATCTAATCCTTTGAGACTATTATCCGATCAATTTTCGTAAATTTCAGGTAGGGTGATTACATAATCAACAAATTATCCAACGGAATCTGGCTGGGTCTTGCCCCTTCCTTCAGTCTCCTGAATAAAATCGCTAAAAGAAGAGTGCTTAGTCCTTGCAAAGACGATTAACTTTCTGAAAGTGTCTTGTACTCGCAAAGTATTATATTAATGAAAGTGATTAATGCTAGATATTCTGGAGTACTTTTTAGTCAAAATAAACAGAAATTACATACTGTGGCCTTCTTATTCTACCTGACTTTAGTATGGGCTTAGTTGAAATTCTTCTTCGAAGTTCGTTTTCATTTCACGCAGGTATCCCCTGTCACTTCAACTTTCTAAATATTTCATACTTAGTTCTTATCAGTTCCTTCAGTTTCCATTCATATCATTCCACATTGGAAGAAGTCTTCCTCCAATTGCGTGAATTCGTATAGATATCTTCGAACGTCGCTTGACCTTGTTCCTGTTTAGGTTCATCGAGCATTTCTTTTAGTTCAGCAAATGCTTATTCATGTGGCAGACCTTTTGAATTCCGATGAAATGAGTTTGTCATCAATAACATACAAGTGAGTTGAACAGAGTACATGAATTGTTTAAAATTGGTTGGAGATGAGAAAGTCACCTCAAATTTGATATTTGAGGTGACATATCCTGAATTATTTGGGAGGAACTCCTGTCCGTCAAAATCCATAAATCAACCCTCAGATGCAGTAGGGGGATGCCCAGGACTTGGCCCTCTGAAGTGATGAAATTCGTCACATCTAGCTACCAGAAGGATTTAATTTGTCAGAAATTAATCTCCATCACTCAGACCACCCCTCTTAAGCCCCGTCGAATCCACGTCGTAAAAACGAAACGCTCAGTTCGCAAACTGCAAAGTTCACTACACCCAAATGTTTAAAGCTTTTATTGGGTCATCGCGAATAACGTCATACTCGTTATATCGCGTTTTATTTCCAGTATATAAAATTATATAACTCCATTCGGTTGATCTAAGCTTTGAGCTATGATTTTGGCTGTAAAAAGCTCGAGATGAATATTCTATTGGCGGTAGGTCGATGATAGGATAAAATTCTCACTTTTTGTTGGACGACGCCAATTGTAGACTTGAAAATGGGTTTATTTATTACATTTTTAATCATAATCTGCGGGAAACAGAAATATTCATTCCATGAAATCATTATTCGAAGTACTTCCTTTAGTAGAAAAAGAAGAATATACTCCTGATGGGAGAGCTATATAATAATTATATTATACAAGTAGATAATCTCATTATTGGTTTTACGCATTCCAGGGAATATTGAGAAATCGAAACTGAGGTTGCCTAGGAATATTCGGTATATTTTCACCTTTGAGGAACTTCATTTTTCTGATATATTTCTACATTTATTAAGCTTCTACCGAGCATCAATGAAGCATATTTATCCCCAAAAAGCACAACTTGTACGGCCTCTGTAAGATGTAAAAGTGCATAAATCAACCATTTAATGGTCTTTCCAACAGTCTCGATGAATTGTAATGGTTCCTGACTAACATATATTTGAACGTGCTCTGTGCAATTTTGCAGCTGTCTCAAAATAGTTTTTTTTTCATCCCAATTGATGAAGCGGAAAATATTAAAACTATACAGGGTGATTCATTAAGGGTGGCCACCAGCCGTATCTCCAAAACCGTTTATCCTATAACTTCCAAAAAAAATTCTAATGACAAAATCGCCCCCTTAAAAATAATTAAAAATATTTTCAATTTCGTAGTTCCCCACTAGAGGACGCAATCTATAACTTGTAAAGTACAATATCATTTTTCACGAAATATTCTCCAGCTAACAGTGGCCAATAATAATAAAATAAGAATCTACTCTTTCTGTTCAACAACTTTTGTTTTAGTGATTTTTCTATATCTCCTATTTTAAAGTCATGGGATGGACAAACTTTTCTTCACAAGAAAAACACTCTCACTTTTGTATGTGTGAGCCGATATTCACGTAATTCGATTTCATCTGAAGGCCATCAAAAGCAGATCACAGAAAAATATGACAACAACATACCGGGTGATCCAATCAAAAAGTACAGGCTGCTCTATGTCACTTCATCCAATTTAGGCATTTTACTGGAGAATTTCAAATGCGATGCTATAATTCTAACCGATTGAGAATAAGCCAAGCAACATCACCTTTTAACTTGTTGAAACCGCAGACTGATATCGTTCGTCATTTGAAAGATATTAACATTTTTGTAAATTTTGATCAACTCTGTGAGCTTGAAAAAACGAGGAAGTGAATTTATTCGTCATGACAATGCAGCAAAATACTCAAAACACATGAAATAACAATGATACGATAAAATAAAAGAGAAATTAGCAACAACGAAAAAATTTGAACAAAAAAAAACAACACTCACACCTAATCATTTCAACTATTCAAAATGTATACCATTGTTTTCTATACATAGTCTTTCTTTCGTCGAGTTGACACTGGCCACAATTTCAGTATGAGAAAAACTTCCAGCTGCCTGTCGAAATCTACTTTTTGCATATCCTCACTTGTAGGGGGGGAGGTGTTCGGCAAACTAAGTCTTTATTTTCCCCCAAAAATAAAAATCTAATACTGTGAGAAGACGGTATCTAAATATACCCTAACATTAGCAGCATAATGCGCC
Source organism: Myrrha octodecimguttata (assembly GCA_958510865.1). Taxonomy (NCBI): domain Eukaryota; kingdom Metazoa; phylum Arthropoda; class Insecta; order Coleoptera; family Coccinellidae; genus Myrrha; species Myrrha octodecimguttata. Next base: position 41,684,822 of record OY294057.1, read on the forward strand.
AGGCAACCATCTTGTTGATAAAACATATCTAACCTGCTTTGGAAAGCAATATTTTCTAAAAGAATTGGAAGATCTTACGTTAAAATTTCAAATACCGTCGTCTTATTAATAAGCCAAAACTTTTATGATATTATCCTCATTACGGCTTCTACGTTTTCTATTTTTTCTTCCAGCATATTGAACCTTACCAGTTTCTCGCACTCTTCGTGTCAATCTTTTGAATACTTTTCTGGAATGACGACGTCCTTCAGGATATCGTATCGGGTATTCCCTTTCAGCTACTACATTTTTTACAGCTATAGAAACCGAAAATAAACAGTATCGCCAAAGCTTACTGGCTCTTCATTGGTGAGTTTTTTTCCTTTCATCTAATAGTTTAGATGATGAAACAACTCAATTTCTCCTACATTTCAGAGGGTTGATCAACACTTATCAAAATTTACAAAAATGTTAATATCTCCAAAAAACCCAAAGATATCTGCCTGCGATTTCAAGAAGTCAATAGGTGATAACGCTTTGCTTATTCTCAGTCGGTTAGAATAATAGCATTTGAAATTCTTCAGTAAAACGCAGGAATAGGGTGAAGTGACAGAAAACAGTCTGTAGTTTTTATTGGATCACCCGGTATATTGTTGTCATATTTTTCTGTGATCTGCTTTCAATGACCTTGGAATAAAGTCAAATTACGCGAAAATCGGTTGACGCATACAGAAGTAAGAGTGTTTTTTTGTGAAGAAAAGTTCATCCATCCCATCACTAAAAAATAGGAAATATAGAAAAATAACTGAAACAAAAGTTGTTGAATAGAAAGAGTATTTTCTTATTTCATTATTCTTTACCACTGTTAGCTGGAGGATATTTCGTAAAAAAATGAGATTATATTTTACAAGTGATAGATTGCGCCCTCTAGTGGGGAACTACGAACTTGAAAATATTTTTAATAACTTTCTAGGGGCCGATTTTGTCATTAAATTTTTTTTTGGGAGTCATAGGATAAACGGTTTCCGAGATACGGCCGGTGGCCACCCTTAATGAATCATCACCCTGTATGTATTCCTTATGGGAAAAAAGTCATCCAAACTAAACAGTTTAACTATATATTCTATACTAATATTTGATTGTTTCGGAACTCAATTGGTATAAATACATTTTAAATGAATTTATTCAACAACTGTTTCACCACACTGGCATTTCAGGATTCAATTTGAACTAATTTCAAATCAGACGTATATAAGGTTCTATTTATTTATTTATTGTCGAAAATTTCAAGAGTAGGTAAATGAGGAAAGTTAATTTTATTATTTATATTATATACTTACTGACGCTCTTGAAATTTGTTATGCGGAGCTATATTTTTTTTTAACATTTTTACTTCGAGAAATTTAAACGATATTTCTCCTTCAATAACCTTAATTTTATATCTTCAGAAATTAATATCGAAAAATAATTATTATTCGATAGAATTAAATGATAAACCAAAAAAAACTTACCCACACTGAAAATTCAACAGATTCCATTTTGAAGTATATTGATTTGAATTAACTAATAAAAAAATAATCTGTCGGTCCGCCGTCACCCGGATAGTTTTCGACCTGTGGTTTCTGAGTTATAAAGGAAAACTCAGAGTTATGAATAATGAGTTTTATTTGAGATATCAATGCCCTTGGGTAATTGAAATGAAAATTATAAACCCTTGTGTCAAACTTGAAGCGTTTTTATGAAATGGTTTCAAAATGATGCAACCATGTGAAAATTTGACCTTAAATGTGATATCAACCAAAATATTTGAGATGAAAAAAATCGTTTTGAAGTGAGTATTGGGGCGGCAACAATTGCCGAGCTAACATCTATTCTCTTCAGATTCAGAACACGAGATAGACATTATAAAAGCAGGCATAACTCATTGAAGAATCACATTTGCTGAATAGAAGTGCCACTAACTTTATCAGCCTTCATAAAGTAACCACTAGGTGATTGACCGGATATTTCAAGCATCTCAGATCTCAGATTGACTGTTTTTCAACAAGCTTACAGTTAAACTCCGGTTGAAAGAACTAACCGCCAGGAAGAAAATGGTGCTATCCAAAAACTGCTGAAGGCATATTAACAACACCGTGTAATTTAAATGGATATTTATCAACATTGAAATCGAGGAGCGCCATCAAATAATCATGTGTTCGACAATACAAAACATTTTGCAAGGGAACTACAATTTTCTAGTCTTTTTCGAATAGTGCAATAGTTACTTCTTCCCCTGCTGATCAATCATTGTTGTTGCTCACACGAGTTTCTTCTTCTAAAGTATTTTGCTATATTTTTCTTATCGAGATTATTCCTTTTCAGTTCTTGAATCATTTTTCATGGATATTGTAAAAAACTTCTAGCGAGCATAGAAGTGAGCCTGTCCAAATTCTATACTAAACACTCCTGCCTGCATGGAGTTGTGAATGAGTTCTTTTGATATGGGCTTCATGAACGCTGGATAAGATGACATTTGGTCGAAACCAACTTTATTGGTGCCTAATTTTGCCTCAAGATTATCTGAAACGTAATATCATACAGCTTCTACAAAACGGATCGAAAACTCACATAGCACTTAAAATATGTATGATTGGTATTTCTATAAAATTTTCCACTGGCACTTCGATATAGTAAGGAAACGACCATATAAAGTGCTTTTATAAACTGAACCCTTATTTTAGGAATAAGAGCCTTTAATCAGGGATTGGATTCGCTGGAGAACTTTCTAAGCAATATAGTGCCGAACAAAACTTTCATAAAACTAGTTCTCTTTGTAAGATGTTTTAAAATATAATTTATAAGACTTCAAGCACAAAATGAGGTTCTATTTTGTTACTTTTATGAAATACTATCAAAACAACAGTGACGTGCAGATTTCAGAATCTTTCAGTTGAATTTGACCGTTCTTTATCATTTCTCGTCGAATTCCTCAGTCGAGTTAGCTATTTTTATACCTTAAAAGGAAAGTTAACAATTTTTTAATGGATATGTCAAGCTGACAACATTAGCATCTTATCCAATGATCAATCAGTCGATAACAGTAAGAGGTATAGAGGCAACTCATAATGAAGTTTTCAAAGCAGGACCATTTTAAAATTCAATAATATATAAAGTATTCCATCGTTAAAATGTGAAAAAAGTGTAGAACTCGCTTCCCTTCTTTATACGATGGTTCAAACGGATGACTAGACTATGAGGGGAAAGCAAATGTATTTAGTAACCAAGAAAATTGTTATGTAATTGATTGGATAATTGGATGAAATCTAAGCCGAATCTGATGAATTCTTAGTAGGGTTGAAAATGGTGCCTTGCTACAATATTCAATAGTTCGTTAAAAGCGAGGAGAAATAGTCGTCAGTTTCTCCAATACTTCTCCAATGAACTTCTGAAATATCCCTTATTATGCTTGTGTCGAGGTTACAACACTGATAAATCGGCAATTCACGACATACTAACACATGAAGTTGATAAAAATATTGCTCCCCGTAAGGCACTCAATCACTACAAAGAAGTTTGGATGCCATACAGATGTTGCCTAAAGTTCGAAATGAAGCAACAATAAATCTCACATTCGTCGGAGAAAAATTCGATGAATATTCAACACACGACTCAGGTATCGACATAAAACCAACAATAACAGAATAAAAGATGGTTGTTTTATATTCTGCCTTTTCACTTTCACCCGTGCTTCCGCCTGTTACCCCTTGCACGTAATCTATACCGAACCCCCAACTGCCACCCCCAAATCCCGTACTTCAATGCGAAGCATCCCTTACGTTCCGGAAAGGGCGATAAGTCGCGGAATTTCATCGAATATTAAAGATGGTGAATGATGCTCAGCGTGCCTGAAATGATATCCTTCAAACAAGATTATTTATATGGAGAGGAGATTATTGCTCAAAGAGGAATCATGCTGCGGAAAATTCGGGATAGGGAGTGACTTGATGTCGTGAGCGTCCATGCGTTTTTTCAGAATCATAGAGAGCCAGTTGAAACCTGAGAAAACAATGAGTTCCGAGTGTAAAGATTTATAGCGACTTCATAGTTTCAAATTTGGTTGACTGCAAATTTTTCAATTCGTCATTAAATCGTCAGTCTGTCAATGATACTGAAAATTGTATATTTTTCTTACAGTCGATAATTCACAGAATTTAATCCAATATTAAAGAAGGTTAATGCTATCCTTCAAACGTTATCCATACGAATTGAATTGTTTCTAGTGTTTGCGGACAAATAAAATTATGTGATGGTATTCATTCATTTCTTTGTGCAATGTTTCGTCTTTTTCAAGACCTAATCTAGCACTGAAAAAGAAATACAAATTATATTCCCATGACAAATCATCACAAGAGATCCGGAAACTACTTCAAAATCGAAGACACACAATTACCTCAATATCTTTAACACCAATCATTAATTTTAAAGGAATCCATCAAGAATTAGGGCAAATAGCAAGTTGGAATTTTCTCGGATTTTAAACCCCAAATGATAAGCCCTCTATGCGCTGTTTGCTGACCATCGAAAGAAGAGCGAACAGCTGGTTTATCATTGGGGATTGTTCCCACCGTGTTGGAAAGTGTTCATGTTTCCACATGACTTTCTCCGTCGTGATTAGTATCCTTCCCTTCGTCGTTTATGATTCAAAATCAGGTTATAAATGAAATTTGAATAATTTGTATCAGACCTCATATTAATGTGTCATCGACTTCAATAAAATACATCTCCCTGATATTACGATTTTTTCAGTGTCTTTCTTTATCCAGAATAACTGTATCCTCAAATCGAACTGATGGCTAGTATCCAGGTGGTGTAGGGTCCAACGAACTTTAGGGATACCCAGTGGTTTGATTTTCTTCCGATGGTCAGCGGTCAGCGCAAAGACTACTTATAATTTGGGGGTTATTGAAACTCGAGCAAATTTTCACATTAAAACTCTGAAAAATAAAAAATGTGTTGGCGTGGATAACATCTCAGCGAGAATATTAAAAAAGATTTCTCCAATAATAAGTGAACATCTTGCTCATATTATTAATCTGTCTGTCACATCTGGTGAATTTCCAAATGCTTTAAAAAAATCTATTGTCGTACCAATTCATAAAAAGGGGAATTTAAATGAAATAACCAACTATCGACCAATATCAATTCTTAGTGTTCTTTCCAAAGTTTTTGAGAAAGTTGTTTTCAAAAGGATGATGTCATATTTGAGTAAATTCAATATTCTAGATGAAGTTCAGCACGGTTTCAGAGTTGGCTGCTCCACTCAAACAGCCGCACTCAGGTTCGTGGAGTCAGTTTATGATTGCCTGGATTCAAATATGCTTGTTTCAGGGATTTTTTTCGACCTTTCATGCGCTTTTGATACTTTATCTTTTCAGTTTATAATTGATAAATGTTACAACTTAGGTTTTAGAGGATTTTTTTCCGATTGGCTGCGTAGTTTTCTCCATCACAGAACTATGTCAGTAAAAAATGATAAATGTTATTCCAAGGAATTCAATATGAATATGGGTGTTCCACAGGGTTCCGTATTGGGACCTCTGTTATTTTTGTTGTTTATAAATGACTTGCCTCCTCATTTATCCTGCTTATTGCTCATTTTATTCGCTGATGACACGTCTGTCATCATCGCGGCTCGAAGTCGTGATGAGCTCCAGAGAGCTTGTGAAAAAATTATGGCAGAATTCACATCATGGTGTCGTCGTAACAATTTGATTGTAAATATAGGCAAAACATCCTGCCTGTATTTTGGTCTGAGAAACTGTGAAAAAGGATTTCTGAAAATAGATCGTCTGGGTAAAACTATAATTTCATCAGAATGTACTAAATTGCTTGGGATCCATATGGATCGAAGTCTAAATTGGTCAACTCATGTTGACGTCTTATGCAAAAAAATAAATAATTCTTATTTCGCTATAAATAGACTCAAAAGTACCTTACCACCTAGTTCTCTTATTGATGTTTATTACAGCCTTGTCTACTGTCACATTTCATATAATGTTTTGCTCTGGGGAGACTGTAGTTCCTTCTCTAGAGTTTTTGTTGCACAAAAAAGAGTGATACGTCTGATTTTTGATATGAAATATCGAGCATTAGCAAACCTGTATTTATTGCCAATAGGTTACTGTCACTGCCCTGTATCTATATGTTGAAATGTCTCATATACGCGAAGGATAATGAGTCTACTTGGAAAAAACTTGGTAATTCGCATGAACATAGAACTCGTAATACACAGGTGCTTCTGTTTCCTAAACATCGGACTCACAGTTTCGAACGTTCTCCAATGTATCAGAGCATAAAATTGTTCAACCATTTGCCTCCTTATTTCAAATCTTTGAACAAACGAACTTTCAAAAAAGAAATTAAGGAGCTATTACTAAAAAAATGCTTTTATTCAGTTAAAGAGTTCCTTTCTGACTCTTTAACAACTTAGTAAGTAGGATTGTATTGTATTGGTATTTTGACTTATCCTATACACATTGTTGTGTCCCAAAGGATCAATAAAATTATTCTTCTTCTATTCTTATTCTATTCTTTCACTAATTCTTGATTGTTTCTTCTAACATTGATGATTGTTGTTATGGAGGTTGAGATAAATATGTGTTTCGTTTGATTTTGTAGTTGTTTCCTGTTCTTTTGTGACAATTTGATTTGAGATTGTAATTTGTATTTATGCTTTCGGTGCTTAATCAAGTCTTGAAAAACCTAGAAAAGCACTGTCATGAAGAAAGCAGTCTTTACGCGCTTATTGAATTCACGAATTTAGCTGCCATGATTAATCTCTTCTCGTCTTGCCTAACCACTGATCGTAAACACAATAAGTACCGAGAGAATCTGCTAAGAGAAAGGTAGGGAAGGTTTGGAGATTAATTACGAACGCTCAAAACCTGAAATCCATCCTGTCATCCCGCAGATATATATGATCTTGCAATAATAGAGGACAGAATATAAAGGTATTTTTTGAGTTATTTCGGAAATAATAACAATGATAGCGATGGAATGCAGAAATTTCGAAAGTTATGCATTGGCATTACTAAAAAGGAAGTTTAGTTTTGACAACCTCGCTTCATTTCGAGAAATTGAGGAAATCATCCCGAAATTTGAAATAACCAAGAAACTTGACAAATTTTTTCCAATTTCTCTGCAGATAAATATTCACTCGAACTCAAATTTGAAGCACTATTTTATATTTTGACTTCAGGGTCTGTGCCAATTTCCATTGCATTCTGTTGAATTTTTTCCGGAAAAATTTTTTTCAATCCATGAAGATCATTTTTAGCTCAAAAAATCCCAATCACTGGGCAAAACGATATCGTTTTTGTTCCCTACAACAAGCGCGAAATTGAAAAAAATAACTTTTTTTTCGATATTTTTCATGAAATAAAATTAATATGTGATCGAGTCGAAAAGTTGTTGAATATTGACCTCAGGGTATGTGCTAATTTTCTTCCAAATCTGATTAGTAGTCTCTCGAAAAAACAAGTCTGATAACATTTGTTTGAAATTTTTTCAACAATCAGATTATGTCAAAATTGTGAACAGGTTGCGCGTTGGTATTCTTGAACTTGTTACGAAGCACTTATCTGATCTCATCAATTTATTTTGAAACAACCCTTCAAAATTTCAAATTGTTATAACTCCGAAATCTCTAGGCTAATTTTGCCTATTAACGAAGTCAACCGAGATTTTCAGACTCCGAGCATAAACTAAAAATTTCGAGAATCTATTTTTGTTAGAGCACACACGATGAAACCAACCTAATCGTTTCAGACAAATTCCGGTTTGAAATTCGACAATAACTGACATTGTGATGGAGCGATATCACGCTGTTGCCCAGAATCATATTATTAGAAGATATAAGATATTTATAAACTAAATATTTGAATTGTTTCAATAAAATAATAGAGAAATTTTGCTCAAATTTTCGCATCAAGTTCCAAGTTTCGTCATGATCGCATCAATATTTTTTGAGTTATTTCGGAAATATCAATTATTTTCCACCAATTCAGCCTTTGGAATAAAGATCCAAACATTCTTTAAAAATATCGATTTTTCACGTTATGTTTCTTTCGGAAGTTATTGTGTGATCAACAGTCAAACAAACCTTATTCCTGTCCAAACAGTGTCTTTTCTATATTACGAATCATCCATATAAATTTCCATTGCAAATATCCATCGCATATAAAAGAGGGAGAATAATGCTCAGCGTACCTGAAATGATATCCATAAAACAAAATTATATATATGGAGAGAAGGATATTGCTCAAAGCGTGTTAACGTCGGAAAGGTGAGGACGGAGTTTGTGAGACGGAAACAGGCGCCGGAATTCATTTCATTACGCAAGATCATGCTGAATGATTTGAGAGAATGAATTTCCGCACTGAATTTGTTCGGCGTTCAGGTCAACAGATGTAAGGTTAGAGGTAAGGTCTGTAACGTTGACGAAGGTAATTATAGAATATTCTAGGTAAATGAAGGGTGAATTAACATCGGCAAAGTGCTGAAGGGTATGGTCGGAAATTTTACATTTTATTACTTCCCGCACGAAGGGATGGACCAAATTACAGTTCACTTCAAAGATTTCGCATCGTGATATGGAATTTCATATCCTTTTGAATGAGTATGGAAAGATATTAAGAGTTAACATTTCAGTCCATATTTTGCTATTTATTCTCAGTGCTCTTAGTTATTATAAGGATGATCATTTGTTGTGTCCCGTATCCCGGACCCATCATTTTATGATATATTGTCTTTTCTTGATTTTTCAACGTCGCAGTCTGAATTCTTTGGTTTCCAGCAATATGCCCGAAATTCAATATTTTTTGGTTTAAATCAATTAACACCGGTTCTAAGAGCATCTTATCTCAAGCCAACAAAAAGTAATATTTTGCATGACAGAAAACACGCAGATGAAATTCAAGCTCTTAGTATTCCAGGAATCGTAGCTTTATGGGTGGTACTCAAAGAATCCAGACATCACATATGACATTTTATAGAATTTATCGTCCCAGACCATTAGGGAAATTTCCTTCACACTTTTATGCTCTCTCTTTCGCACCAGCCAATCCGAGGTGTTTTTTCGGATCTTAGAAGGGCGTCGCTTAATTCAAAAATCCAATCAAAATTTATATTCTCCCTCTAAAATGTGAAGAAGGGAATTTTCTTAATTTGGGTTTTAGTTAGTTTTAAACACTCTTCATTTGACCGTTGTACAGTAAACAACAATTCGCTTTCGAATTTACAAACAAGATTATACGTTAATTCTTGTGTTGTAAAAATCGTAACTTCTCATTTGAAAGTCGCTTCGACCTTGCTATCGAATAAGATATAGAAGGAAGATTCTAGTGTATAACTTGTATACCATTTCGGTCTTGTTATCTAATACAGATACAAGCAAATACATTTTTGTTACGTGTTAAAAGTGCGTTTTTAATACACCTTAACAACATCTTCGTGTCATAAGTGCAACGAAATTGACCAGTTCTCCAATTATCTGCTTGTTTTAGAAGCATCAACATTTTCTGATAAAGATCAGAAAATATTCGTCGGTCGTGTCTTCATTTTGATAACGACAGAATTAATCCAGTGCGATTAATTCAACCAAGCGGGGTCTCTATTATTGAAACCCCAATACACCTGAATAAACCAATTCAGGTCAAAACATTGGTCCTATCGAACCGGATATCGCTCAGGTCAAAACATTGGTCATAGCGAACCGGATATCATTCACAGAAACTTTGGTCCCATCGAATATAATATCCAAGGAGCAATTGATCTCATCGAACCACGGATATTATTCACATACAATCATACAGTCCATCCTTCGAAGATCCTTGTCAACCCAGGTTCAACGGATCCCAAACCAACCCTTGGAGTGGAAGTTCGCTGATGAGTTTTTGTGCCGCGATATAGAAAAGGTCGCGAATTGTGTTAAGTGCGAAATAATTGTGTTTCTGCATATTGTGAGGAATTGTCCAGCTTGTAAGTTGTAAGTCATTGACCCACCAAGTTATTTCCCTTTGTTCGGATTCCTCATTCTTGTATTCTTTATGTTGATCAATTGATTATTTGAATTGCTTTATCGAAAAAATGTCGTCAAACGAAATAAAAATATTGAAAATCAAACGCGAAAATGCCAGGACTAAACTCAAACAATTCGAAAAATTCCTGAACCAGTTCGATGCAACTAAGCACTATCCTCTCTTAGAAAAATATCTTAATGAAGTAGATGCCGCGCGCACTACCTCCGAAGAAATTCATTTAGAATTACAATTAATCTCAGATGAAACCGAATTAGACGAAATAGAAATTTATCAAAATAAATTTGAGGAAAAGTGGATAGAATTATATACGATAGCTATCAATCTGTTGAACCAACGCACTTCACTCAGTGCTCAATTTGATTCAAATTCATGCTCACAGAAATTAATCTGGCAAACCAAGAATATGCCTTGCATTAATAGCATGAATTCTAAATTCTCTGATGCAATTATTGAAGCATCAAATGAAACGCTATCTGAAGAAACTCGGTGCGAAGATAATTTCAATAACCGAAATGAGCCTAATGACAGCCTTGTTGGTCGGCCGCACTTGGAAGGCAATAAATCAAACTTCGAAGTGTGCGACCCTTTCGAAAGGAATCCGAATTTGTTTGTTGTGCAGCAAACAGACCGCAATCTCAAAGAGGAGAATTTGTCGAAACCTTTCAATTTCAAACATCTCTCGAGTTTTGAAGAAAGCGATGTTCATCAACAATTTTATTGCACAGCTGCAAAACAAGTAGATACTTTCGCTACCTCCTCGGTAATCTCCTTGAACGAGTCCCTAATAGCAGGTCAAAATATTCAAAATGAGTCGACCTCTCTCATCCCTCGTTTTCGTTCGCCTTTGGGTAATTTCACCGCATACATAGATCGAATGTCCGGTCGAAATCGTACAATTTGTAAACGTTCAAGAAAGGCTTCTTTAAATATCTATTTTTCGTTTAAATATCGCGACTCGTTTCATTGTTCCGCCGGCAAATACAGAGGGTGTCTCGAAAAGTGTAAGGCACTTCTTCATCTCAATAAAAAACGGAACGATCATAAAACTCATGCACATGTTATCAACAGTGCTGTACTGAAATGCTCGGAGCCTGACCAATTATATTTATATATTTTAGTCATAGGTGTACATGAGCACGTAAATTTGAATTGTCAGTTTATTTATCTGGTGATGATGGAAAAGGTCATAAATTATGCGGAATATGTAGAATCCCGTATTTTGGCACTTATTGTTAAAACATACCATCATATCCGCGCACCTCCTGGACATGTATGTCATCAAATATTTTCGATTAGTAATAGCCGTACGAAGTATTATGCAGTTCCGGGCTCAATCAAAAATACATATTTCGCTTTTGTCATTCATGCTAGCCCGATCGATGTATCAAGAAACAAGGAGGGTTATTCTAAATCTGTTGTGTCTACCATGAAACATATTGTCTTGTCACTTTTGGAATCAGTCTATTATACTGTATATTACTGCTTGATGGCCTATGAAAACTACGTACCTTTACCAGTCATTCTAAGCGTTTCATCATTTTCGTTTAATATAAAACTTGAAAATAGCTCCACATATGATTATAATGTGGAGTTTAATGTTACGAATATTGTTTACTTTCATCGAAACGCTGTTACTAGCATTAGTAACCATATAGAACCGATTTTTTACCTCTCTATCCTATCATTCATGGCATCTGACGTAAATGAAGTAATTCCTTACACCTCTCATTTTCCTCATTGGTGGTACTATGGCAAGCGATCTCTTATAGGAAAAAAGGCTGTGTTTTTTCGATCGTATTACTTCAACACCTATTTCTTGTTTGGAATTTTGCACCTTGTTAAGGTTGTTCTTGCTAGTAGCTTGTTGACTCAATCATATTAGTTAATTCAGTTTACCTAGCAATATTTTGAAATGTAGTTCTACCAATTCGATTGTTTGCATGCTATGTATTCCAGATTTTTTTTATGATTGATGAGTCTATAAACATATTATTTATGGGTTGCAGTTCATGCGTATATATATTCGGTTCAGGTTTCATGATTGATGTATTTGTGAATATTACATTAATTCCTATCATATGCTATATTTGATCCAAATTTTTAATTTTTTCGTTTGTGAATATTATGTACTATTCACTTGTTGGAAGACATCATTCTAATTATAGTATTAGATCTATATTTTTAATTCTTTTGTTTGTGAATATTATGTTAACTATTCATTTGTTGGAAGACATCATCTAATTATAGTAACTGATCTATATTTTTAATTTTCTCGTTTGTGAATATTATGTACTATTAATTCATCCGTTAGAAGATATCATTCTAATCATAGTAATTGATCTAAATTTTCAATTCTTTCGTTTGTAAATATTCTGTTAACTATTCATTTGTTCGAAGATATCAATCCAATTATATTGAACCTGATGGTTCAAGGCGCGGGAGTATGTTGTGTCCCGTATCCCGGACCCATCATTTTATGATATATTGTCTTTTCTTGATTTTTCAACGTCGCAGTCTGAATTCTTTGGTTTCCAGCAATATGCCCGAAATTCAATATTTTTTGGTTTAAATCAATTAACACCGGCTCTTAGAGCATCTTATCTCAAGCCAACAAAAAGTAATATTTTGCATGACAGAAAACACGCAGATGAAATTCAAGCTCTTAGTATTCCAGGAATCGTAGCTTTATGGGTGGTACTCAAAGAATCCAGACATCACATATGACATTTTATAGAATTTATCGTCCCAGACCATTAGGGAAATTTCCTTCACACTTTTATGCTCTCTCTTTCGCACCAGCCAATCCGAGGTGTTTTTTCGGATCTTAGAAGGGCGTCGCTTAATTCAAAAATCCAATCAAAATTTATATTCTCCCTCTAAAATGTGAAGGAGGGAATTTTCTTAATTTGGGTTTTAGTTAGTTTTAAACACTCTTCATTTGACCGTTGTACAGTAAACAACAATTCGCTTTCGAATTTACAAACAAGATTATACGTTAATTCTTGTGTTGTAAAAATCGTAACTTCTCATTTGAAAGTCGCTTCGACCTTGCTATCGAATAAGATATAGAAGGAAGATTCTAGTGTATAACTTGTATACCATTTCGGTCTTGTTATCTAATACAGATACAAGCAAATACATTTTTGTTACGTGTTAAAAGTGCGTTTTTAATACACCTTAACAACATCTTCGTGTCATAAGTGCAACGAAATTGACCAGTTTTCCAATTATCTGCTTGTTTTAGAAGCATCAACATTTTCTGATAAAGATCAGAAAATATTCGTCGGTCGTGTCTTCATTTTGATAACGACAGAATTAATCCAGTGCGATTAATTCAACCAAGCGGGGTCTCTATTATTGAAACCCCAATACACCTGAATAAACCAATTCAGGTCAAAACATCATTTTCTAATGGGCTAGTCTTATTGATGGAGGATATTTATACAATCACTGAAAGAACAGATCTCTGTTTATAACACTTACACAATATCAGAAATGGAAATACTATGGTTTTTATAAACCAATATCTAATACCGATACTTCAAGGTTTCAGCAGAATTTTTCAAACATAATAGATAGTAAAAAAACTAACGTATCACAAGGGCGAATATCTGTCGATAATTCAACAAATATTCCACCTTGAGCTGAGCTAATCATCCATCTACATCGAAGAAGCGGACCTAAGGAGAACAGTTACTGCAGTTTCACGGTCCTTACCGATCATCAGAATGCTTTACCTATGGCAACCACTGTAATAGGACTCAATATACTTACAACCATAGGTAAGGTAGTCTGATCGGTAAGGATGGTTTGGTTGATTAGAAGATTAACTCTGAATGAGGTCGACTATTTGTTGAATTATCGACAGATTTTCGCACTTGTGATGTGTTTGTTTATTCTTCTACATTAACCGATATCTGTCTTTGTTTATAATAAAAAGTCTTCGAAAAAGATTTTTTTCGGGAAAAATGTAGAAATATATTTTTTTATTTACTGACGGCACAATCCCCACGAAATGTTGCCTCAAGTTGCGCGTTGTTATGCTTCAACTGGCTGCAAAGTTCAATCCAGCAGCTTCAGTAAATTTTGAATTATAACCTTAAGATTTTAAATGGTTCATAAACCGAAACCATTTGGCCGGTTTCGCCCATTAACGAACTCAACTGTCGCTTCATGGTGCAACCTTCCTGGAAAGTTTCAAGTCGATAGTATCCTCTTTACGCTTGTGATCTAGCCTACGGCCGGCCGAATAGAATCGATTTTGACACCGGATTCGTCATCAGTGAGTCCAACCTAGCCGTTTAAGACCAATTCCAGAAAAAAATTTGAAATTTACAGATGTTTGGACGAAACGATTGCACTCTATTCCCCAGATCATACGCTCAATTAATGAATCCTGGTCCTGGCATTGAATTCTACACAAAAACAATGAATTGATATTCGTGTAACCAACAAATTCCAAACCATTCACAGTGGTTTTCACTACAGAAATAAAGCTTCATCCAAATATTACTCGGAAAACAGCAAAAGCTGCCTTATACTTTGAGTGCTACTAAAGGATCGGACGTTAATCCTTAGAAATACCTCAAATTTCATCTCCATTATTAAATTTTAATATGGAGTGACTTAATCGAGAACCTGAACTGAAATGGGTGAAGGAATGAACAAGATTCTGTTTTGCTTTGATTTAAAGAGTTCATAAATTGGATGTTTGAACAAGGAAGTACTTATTTTCAATGGACTGAATACAATTCTCGCGGGAGAGATTTCGCCTACAGCATGCTGTGAAGCGTCCTTCCTCCAAGCAATAATGAAATATTCCATTTGTCTCTCTGTACACGTGTGAAGATACGAGCCGGAGAAAGATCCTTTTGTGTTCTTCTTGTATGTATGTGTGCAAAGAGGAATTCATTTCACGTCTTGAAGGTCTGAAATTCGACACAGAAATCTGTATGAGAATTATAAAACTACGTACCTCCGCTGTTGGCTGAATACAGTCTAGATAGTATATTCAAATTCATTATATAAGAGCAGAAGTAAAACAGGAGTGCATCATTGAAGGGATTTTCCTCAGTGAACTCATTGTCTCAGATGAAAAGTTCGGACTTACTGATGAAGAATTCAATATTTTCTGGCTGCAAGTCGGCTGCCAGTTCGGTCCCACGATATTTTTCGAACAGAACGAGCTAACAATCTGAAGTTTCAAAGTATATTCGTATCAGAATGTGACGGTTAGGTTCGTTCATGGGCTTAATCGCTTAAACGATTTCTGAGTAGTACGAACTCGAACTTTCAGGGATTTTCCTCAATATCTCGAGCAGCACTGACGACATCAAAATGGAGACTCGAGTGAAATAATGATATAAGATTTTGTTTCGGATATTTTAGAGTTTTAAATTTGCGATATGATCGTCATGAGATATCGCGGAATCTCTAAAAAGTTATTTCTCAACCGAGTACCCTGAATTTCAATTCTATTCGATGTGTGTTCAAAGAAATCATTTCGGAAGGTAAAATTTTGATGGGAATATTAACGAAATATTCTCTTTCGGTATGACCGCTAGGATACAATGGAAATTTATAACATGATTAAAAAAAAGTTTAAAAATCTATGCAGAATTTTGTGCATATGCTATGGAAAGGAGTCCACCCAATCTTGCCATCAGGAAGTTAAACTGCGTACAGTAAGATCAGTTCCCGAATTAGTTAATGCTTCGACAATGAATTTGAACATCCCCGCAAAAACTGCTGACTTCACTTCAGTGTTAAATTTTTTTATGAATTATCGGTAACATAAGATATAAATAAAATAACACATTGGGAAAAAGGTTCCCGAAGCTCAACAGACATATGCAATTTCTTGTCGAAAATTTCCAGTATAATTTGTAATTGAAATTATAGAAGGAAAATTCAGATGAACTATTGAGAGAAAATTTAACTGATAAAGATGTGGATGATAATGTATCAAAACATATTCCATAAGTTCATGGATGGCAGTTATTCTACTTCTCTTTTCTTCAATCTAGACCTAGGTCGATCAGATCAAAAATAAAACCAAGGGGATAGCGTAACCTGAAAAAATATGTGAGAAGCAAATACTAATGAAGATCATCAATCAATCTTAGTGCCAAATTCTCCTTCGTGGAAAGATCAATTAGTGGATAGTGCAATAAAACTGAGAAAGGCATGAGATCCATTATTTGCAGTTGCAAAATGGCGAATGCGATAAATTTGATTGCTAACCTACCGATGGTGCGAATTTACAAAACTCACGAAAAAGATCATGTTCTTCATTATAGTTATGTTTTTTTTCTCAAAATTTCTCCTGCAGAAGTAGAAATTTGTCCGATCATACCATTTCGAGTTCAAGATCGCGCCGATTCCCGCCTTGTGACTAGTAACTGTCTCTTCCGAATCATCTCATGCCGTCATTATGAACTGTATTATATTATTGATTGAAAACAAGTGTATAATTTTTGAGTATAATCTTTATTAGAAGCTGGTAGAGCGCTTTAGGCGGTTTAGCCATCTTCAGTACCGCTACAACAATTTTGGTGGTCAGATAAATAAAATAACAAAAAGACGATTACAGAACTTACTTGTCTCAGATAAGTCATGAAAAACATAAGACAAATATGCACACACACAAGTAAAAATGGGATCCTGGAATCTGTATTCCTTGTTTAAAAGTAAATGACGCAGATTCAATCGTCCATCTGAAAAATCCGTCGAATCAAAACAACATAAAATGAATAAAATGAGATGAATCCCCAACTTCGCATTCTAGGTTAACCACAGAATAAAAACAATTTCTGATACAAGGTTGTGGTCATGACAAGAAGTGAAATGATTGAAAAAAAATCTTGTTCACATTGCGAAATGGTGACTTGAAAATTTCAGTGGAATTTCAATGATATATAAATTTTCAAGAAAAAATTCAAAAACAAATTAAAAAAAATAATTAGAGAAAAAAAAAATTTTCGAATTTTTCCATGGATAATTCTTCTTATTGACGCTGTTCATCGTCCAACCAAGTTTCATTTCGATAAGATAAATATTTTTCGAGTTATTGAAAAATTAAAATTTCAAATGGCTGTAGCACAAAAACCATTCGGCAGATTCAGCCCATTAACGAACTCAACCGAGATATTGAGGATCTCAACCCAACCTGAAAATTTCAAGACTCTAGGTCCTTTCTTCCGAAAGTTACAGCGCACACGGCCGGCCGGACGTTCGGACGGACAGAATCAATTTTGAGCACGGATTCTTCATCAGTGAGTCCAACCTAGTCATTTGAGACCAATTGCGGCTCAAAATTCGAAAATTACAGACATCGTGACGAAATGATAACGCGCTGTTACCTAGAACCAGCGTGTAAGAATGATTTCTCTTGAAGAGTGGATTAAAGCTGCGGTTCAAATCAATGTTCGTTTGAATATTTAGACAGTTTTTGTTGTTTGAAATTCCGTGCTCGATGAAGATGTTCTCCAAAAAATCAAATTTTGTGAAGTTTTGCGTGTGTGTTTGCAATAGGATTTTGGAGTTACTTTGGACGTTGAGAGAGTGTTTGTTGAAAGACAGGTGGTGTCCAAATACACTTGTTTATGTTCTTCAGGTGTTCTTGTATTCTTGTTTTAAGGGGTCTGCAGGTTCTCCCGATATACGTGGCTTCACACTCACTACACTCAAGTTTATATACTCCACTTTTGTCCAAAGTTCAAGTTTTTTCTTCGTTATTGTTTGAAGTCCGGCCAAGGGTGTTAAATGGTTTTGTAGCGACTTCAAGGTTAGGGAAGTGTCGTTTTATAATCTTCATAGATTTTTCGCAGAGTTTTTCATCGATATGCGGGAGTGATAAGAATTTCTTAGGTCCATCGTCAACAACTCTTGGTTAAGCTTGTTCTACCATATCTTGAGTCCGTTTTTTCTCAATTGAGGAGTCAATTATACTTGGATCATATCCGTTGTTAACAGCTATTCATCTGATTATATTCAGTATAATATTAGCCAGTACAGATTTCGATCCTCAAAATACATGCTGCTGGAAACTTAGCAGTAAATTATCCTTTTCAATGCCCCAGATTGATTATAATATTGGTTTGATGATAACTGATACTTGTGACCTACCGAAAGTATATAAGTTACATCATTGTTGTCTTTCTTTTCAATACTATCGCTTGAATTAATTCTTATTTCTACTAATTTTTCATGGAAGGAATTTCTCGACAAAATATCACACAATAATATTTCAACACTTGTCATAACATCCATTTTTGTCCGAAACATTTCTGTCCCGAAAACAATGTAACCAAATAATCTCTAATAACCCAGATACGTGAAAACTCCACGCAACCAACAGCATTTTGCCTCATCAGAATTCAATTATTTAGGCACTTGATTATGGAATTGGCACGAGGGTTTGTGGCTATCCGTCTACAGCCTCCTGCTGAACCAGATTGCGTTCATTATGAATAACGAAATGGATTTCACGTGTTTCCGGCCGCCGATGTTGCCCGGAAAAAGGCAGATGTTTTGCCGCTCTCCGTCAGGATCGTGATATTCAAAACGTCCGTTGTTTCGATATTAGTCTTCCTTTTTTGTCGTTTCAATCAATTCGCTGCTTGTTTGTTTATACAGTCCGCTGCGTCGGTTGGTGATTTGTGCCGGCAAAATGATGCCCAAGTTTCAACTCTGGATTTGTCGGATTGGAAATTTGATACCAGATTTCGTTTGATATTAGATATGGCGAATGCTAGTTTTCATTCGAATTTATTCATATGTGACATGATTCGTCTCTTTCGAAAGTGGTACCTGCGTTAATTCGATTTTGAATTGTAGTGCTTTCTGCTTAGTTGGAACTATGTGGAATGTATTAAGATTTCTAGCCAATTCCCTAATTAGCGGTCACATCGGAGTTAGTTTCCTGTCGCTTGTCAAGGGCTCTCACAGCACTATCTATAGTATTCGCGCTATCATTAGTTACATTTGCTGTTCAGGTTGCGGATGCAGACCTGGCTTTAAATATCTGTTTTAATAGTAGTCTAGAGTTTCTAGAAGTTGCGGTACACATACGATACCCATTCGAAACACTGCTATTACTTCTTGTCTGGAGAGCTTATCGCGCCTCAACATTATTCAGGGTGTTCACTTTTAAAAGCCCAAACTTCGAGGGAACATCATACATGTGATATTCCACAAAACTATCATATTACACACTGTGGAAGTGTTGACGGTGATTCTTGAATTTGATTTCACGAAATATTTCCACTTTTTCCCTAAAATGAATTATGCTCCAGTTATATTTATAGCGTCAGTGGAATTGACCATATATTCAAAAATGGTATTGAATTTAATACAATATGAGAATTTCAGTTTGCTGATAAGGGGATGAAAATCTGGATTCTGAAGTGAACTTGATCAGTCATTTATTTCAATGGTTTTATAGATGAAAAATCATTAATTATGGACATTTTTGTCTTTTCAGGGACAATATTCCATTAAGTTTGCTTTCGAATGTATATCATCTGTGTGCTGGCTGCTTGTCCTCTGCCACAATATCATGGCTTACTAGATAACAACGGAAAAGTCAAAAATTTCAAACCTTAATTTGCTCAACCTTGAAGCTCGGTGATTGAATATCAAAGCCTACATGGCGATCCTGTCGTCTGTCTGAATCAAAGGAGGTGATCGAAATAGTAATCAAGGCCAGCATGCACCTGCTATGCTTCAAGATGTCCGGGAGGACCCACAACAAATACTCACGCGTCGAGTTGGTGTAAGATTGAGGATCCATCATTTTACAGTACACAGAGTACAAAAAAATCGTTACGTTCATACCAACTGATAAAAGAATAGGATCTGTTAACCCTAGATGTTGAGGCCAGACTAACTTGTTTTAGGTTTTACCTGAATGAATTGAGAGATTGAGAGGGCGATAGGACATAATGGTTGGTTTCCATTTTGTTGTCTTTGAAAGATTATGCTCAGAGAACTTGAATAATTTTCAAATCGAACTTTGTCCACAATCGAAAATTAGGGTCAAATTCGATGAACTACCGTTGCTCGGTAACAGACATTTGAAAAATCAGAATAAATCCAATTTGTGCCGGAAGGTAACATGACCCTACTGTACGAAGTGGAGTTTTATTCGCACCAAATTTGAAAAAATAATTTTTTTTTTGCTGAATTCATGTTTCTATTCAGGTCATTCAATACCACAATTTCGGCCTCCTTAAGGTCACCAGATTTTATATGAAAATTACAAGATATTAACCTATGAATATTTTTTATTTTGTTTTCACACCAGTGTTTAGAATGAAGGTGAGTTCAACCTTGAAAGATTCCAACAATTTTGGTTGAAATTTTGGTTCCACTGTAGACATATAACAGTTTCGTTCAAATATTAGAAAGAAGATTTCACGGAAAATCTTTGAAAATGTAGCACGTTGAAATGATGTAATCTAATTTGGCAATCGGAAATGAAAAATTCCAACTTTGCAGGTTTTCCGCTATTTTGAAATCTTTATTGCAGAATGCTATACTATAATTAAAATGACAACAAAAAAATACTAAGATGTGACCTGAAATGTTATTACAAAGGTCACGCATCATTCACCACAGTTATCACAATGTTGCTCAAAGTTAACATTAAACACACTGTGTCTCGCTTATGCTTCAAAAACGGGATATATGTCATCAGGCAGAAATGACTTTCCTAATGTCATCTACACGGCTATATATGTTTGTCCAGTTTATGGAGAAGCACCCTGTAAGGTTGTTCTTCTGTATCACGAAAGATAAGATGAGAAGTAAAAAATTCTTATCAACTGACTCATTATCATTGAAAAAAAAGTAATAGAACATAAGATATGATATATCTTATGTATCATAGTATCGTTTTGTTTCCCAAACATACTGTTCATTAGTTGTACCTCATTATTGGTAATTAAGTTATGTCATCATGACATAATATATGTCACAAGTTTCTCAATTTATTCCCGATATTCTGTTAGATTTCCAGTGTAGAATATCGAATTATGGATCTATGGGAGATGATTCCCCAATATAAGGGTCGTGTAGCGTTCTTCGTTCATCTGAAATCTGAAATATCATCACTTGAAGGACCGGACCTGGTCGAAAGACTCTCCTGGTGAGAGAGCAAATGTAGGTTATTTTATTTACTGCTTCCTGCTAGTTTTCTGCCCCACTTTCTTTTCAAATATGATGTCAAGATATTTTGTCAAAATAAATTCAATATGACCAAAAAATTATTCTCCAATAGAAAAGATGCCATGGTCTTCTATGTTCTTCAAACAAATTACAACACTTATACGCGAAGACAGAGTTTTCGCTGGATTTTATCTTCGCTCTTGAATCATACGGAAAAATGTAAGGTACTTCGTTGACATTTCCTCTGCTAACACTGTAGTATACCAAAGAATGTAATGCTAGTTCTCGAACGAATGTATATATATAATATAATATTTACACTTATCTGATTTCGCAGAACTGGCGACGACCCAGAGACACATATATGGGACCACTAGATGAATAAGGACTTAATAGTGTTCGATGACATGACAGAAAGAAGGTGACAATTTGACATTTTAACTCAATATTATTTAAATAGAAAAAGGCGTGAAAATTCAGAAAACAAGAGTTAAACTCCAAATGAACTCATAAAAATAATCTCATTTTGTGTAAGTAGATAAGTTTTTAATGAGTTAAAAATGTGATTTACATAAATGTTGATGTTTGTGATGTAAAAGATTTCAATTTGTATTTACAGAAAGACCCCGAAGAAGAATAAAATATTTTTCGAAAGCTAGGTTAAAACAAAGAAGAGTAATTCATTAATTCTCCACAAACCAGTCTATATCCCATCAAAAATTAAGTTGATCAACTCATTATTGGTAAAGACTCAAACTGCCCGCTATTGGTTGAAACTGTTTAACCTTAAAATGAGTCGAGTTTCTGAAATCTGTAACCTTCATTCAATAACAAGAGATTACATATACTAAATACAAACACACAAACTTAGCATAGAGGTCTTCACGAGCGTCATCCCATAATCCCACAAAACCCACCATGTATCTCCGAGGATGGAAACCAACTGAGTTCATCCACGTAAACTTGAGCGGCTTGTTTGGTTTCTCGGATCGGCTCATTAACAAACATGGACACTTGTCATTTCCAAGTGCAACAGCAAAATAACACGTCCTAAGGGCCGTCAACTGCTATACAGACCTACTCAGTTTACAGGAATCGTGCCGGATGAAACTAATCAGCTAGGGACGAATTAAATTAGTCGAAGGGACTGGAGTAGGCGATTATACGGGGATATAAACTTCGAGAAGTATTAGGTGATTGTTTTAGCGCGCATGTTCTGGGAAACAGCGTGCTATATCGTTTAGTCCATATGTATGTTATTCTTAAATTTTTTTTCGAAAATGGTCTGAAACGACTAGGTTGTACTCACTGATGACGAATCCAGTGTCAAAATCAATTTTCTCTGGCGGACCTTAGGCACGATTACGGTCCTACGGAGAAACCTATTGGTTAAGTTCGTTATTGGGCTGAATCCACAAAACGGTTTCAGGAGCAACTTGGCAGTTAGTTGGAGCAAGTTGAAAAACACATCTTCTCAAATTACTTTTCCAAAAAAAATTTTTCGGAAACAGTTTATCAAATTCGAAAAATGGACGCTCGCATTTGAAGCTACACATTTCACAGCAGTGTTCTCAATTTCAGTTTGATACGATTATAATTGTTGGAGATACTGGAAAAATATATGTCAAATTTCGCGGTTTTTTTCTCGATATCGTTGACGGATAACTCAAAAAATATTTATTGAATCACATAAAAATGCTAATGGACATCTTCCTGATCTTTCGTGATGATCGTGTCGTTAAAACAATTTCAAAAACAAATATTTCAAATTCTGCGATCTTCTGATGATATTATCCTCTCGAAAAACTATATGTAGTTGTCGATAAAGTATTGAATTTCAATTCGATCTCAACAGTTTTCTGGAAATATTGGGAAAATAAAATGCTAACGGCCGATCGTGAACACAATAACTTCCGAAAGAAACGACTTGATATTTGTACAGTAGATGTGAAATATGAATTTTCATCTCACTGTTCATAAAACCATCCGAATTTGTCACAAGAATATCAAACCCGATGGAATAATAGTCTCTGAAATTCCAAATGTTTCCGTTACATGTTTTTGAATGAGCAACTCTGAAAGAATTTTTCCTATGAACTAAAAAATTAGATAATAAATACT
Organism: Myrrha octodecimguttata; assembly: GCA_958510865.1. Lineage (NCBI taxonomy): Eukaryota > Metazoa > Arthropoda > Insecta > Coleoptera > Coccinellidae > Myrrha > Myrrha octodecimguttata. The sequence continues at coordinate 41,708,173 of OY294057.1, forward strand.
TTCTGTATTATTTCATTCAGAAGAAAACACCAGAATTTAAATAAAGGTACCCTTCGTCTCTGGAATCAGAAATTTGAAACTCGATGTTTTCAAATATGTAGGTAGATATTCAAAAACATCAAGTTTCAAATTTGATGAATATGTCAGATATGGCTTCGAACGTTTTTCTCGGATCTTTCTAATTATACAGGGTAAGTAGTCGAGTTGTATATTCTAGATTACCTTATTACCTTTTTTTAGTAGGCTCGTGTGAAAGATACAGCCTGATGGAGTTCTCGAAAAAAAGTCATTCCTTTGTAGCATTGCTATGTTGAGTGTTGAAGAATCTGATGAAATTGGAGAAATTTCACTTTTTCGGTGGATCTGCTCCTAAGGCATTGAATTAGGCTCCACCCACTTCTCAATTTTGTAACCATGCCACAGACTTCGAAGTCCTTAGTTTGAAAAATGTGAATCAGACAATCCAAAAAATCCATTCGATTGAGGCTCTATGTGTTCAAACTGATTGAGAGATTGCATATAATTGCCTCGTTAATTCAATGAAAATTGGAATTATTATGGAATTTTATAGGGAAAATAAGCGAGGATGAATTTGAGTATTACCTTATGGTGGCAAAAACTGAATGACATTTCTCCATCTTTGAATTTCAATTAATGGACAGGATACTCTGCGACACAGATTACATCAGTATTAAATGATTTCATCATGTTTTCTATCCCTGAGCTGAAAAAATGGCAAATCAGAAAAGTATTTCTTTTGATGAGGGGAATCTATGATGGATATCAATTCACAACTCCAAGACTCACCCTGTATAAATATATTTCATTTTACTTTCACAATTGCCCACCTATCCCAACATCCTATCCTGCTGATATCCCGCCCTTCCAACATCTACATATACTCTCTCGGTCTGCTCCAGTATATCAATTATTCATCTTCCAGGATTTAATGGCCTATGTAATTCTGCCCGGTTAACCGGAGCAGACAACAATTAAGAAATGTTGAAGCCACCACTTGAAAACCCGCTTCCGACTTCGGTAAGGGGTAAGTTCCTCCTGCTTACGAAATTTAATTAGAAGGGCTGGGCGAAATATGAGTTATGTATTTCAGACAGGATATATGTAGGTTTTTTAATGTCTGAAGATCTAGTTATTCGCTGGGATTACTGGCTAGAATTTGGAATTTATGTTGATTGGATACTTTTTCTGTACCTGTTCAGGTGCGCTATTATTTTTCCTGAATGTTGTATTTTGCGACTTTTTATGATCGCGCTGTTGCTCATCCAAGAATTAACCTATGTATATCAAAGCTCTTTGACCTCCAGATAAGAAAATTTCGTTTTCGTAATCCTTTTATGCTCATATGCAATTCTGCATGAGTATGGGTTCACAACAACTCACTTAAATTCAGCTCAGTCAGATGCCTTCCCGAAATGAAATTCTAAGCATATCTTTAAATTCAACCCGTTCATGAGTGTGTTATTTTTCAACCCTATTTTTTTTCGAGAGTAAATTTCGCATACAGACTGATATGTTTGAACTGTCCGAATGCTTTTTCCCTTAATATTGGCAGGAGTTCATGCAAAGCTTCATCAAAATCTGATGACAGTACCTTATATTTTTTTTCTTGATGTTTTCAGTCAATGGACTCATCACTCTCTCTTCTTCAGCCTTCATTTGTCCACTCCTACAAATTGGCTGAAGAGGCCCAATGGACTATTAATTCAAATATATATCCTGAAAATCAAATCTCCGGGTATTCCCCTTTCAGAACTTATAGATATAACCGATCAATTCGAACAATCAAAGTCATTCGATTGAGGCGCTATCAATTAGCTTTCTTTTATGTTTTGGCGGAAGGACTCACAATGGTTTTCTCAAGAAAAAATTAATGAATTGTACAAATGATACACAACTACAAAGAATCACTTTTCACAAAGACACAGGTGATACCAAACTATATCATTTTTTTTTCAGGACTTTCATAGAAGGGGTCCGATTATAGCTTATGCACCTAGCGGATGCCTTTGCTCTTTTTCCTACATATGGATATATTGGGAGAAATACTAGCTTCCACAAATCCAAATTACCTCTGGCTCAAATCTGATTACATGATACATTGTGGAGAGCTATTTTTGTGGAAAATTTTGTGGTATCGAAAAATCAGAAACGAAACTTTCAGAAATGAAAAAAACATTAATACTTATCGAACTTGTGCCCTTGTGTAATATGTCATATGAACTATTTTTTAGGAGCAATTTTTAAATAATATTGCCTAATGAAAAATTTTCCAATGAAATGAACAATTGAATGACTTCAGCCACACATTACAGAGACTGAATCTGACCCTTTCATCGGGCAATCAAGTGAAAAACTTTCTGTCTAGTTTACAAAAAAATTATTTCGAAGATTTTCAATCTATTTTCCGATGAAGAAGTCATAGGTATGTAGACTCAAGAAGGGACATTTCAAATGGATCGAACATTTATATTGTTCTATATAATATTAGTTTGCAACCAATGCTATAGGTATTATTTAGGGACAATTTTTTATAAATGATGATTCATATTTTAATTGGAAAGGTAATTTTCAGATATTTCAAAAAAAAATCTCTCCAGAAAAATCACTACTCAAAAACATATAGCCTAAGTGTTTAATGGAAAATCTCAAAGAGTACTGATGTGGAGTCAGCAGCTTTTGCGCTGACTATTGAATATTCAAAGAAAAAAAATATTTTTTTCGAATTGTTTCAATACCATAATCATCGTGAAATTCTGCACAAAGTTTGTTAATAATCAGTTTCAAACTAGTTCCTAGTTGACTTATTCCAAAAAACAATTCGATAGCGAGGAAAAAAACAGTAAATTCCACACATTTTTCCACAATATATCTGTTTAAAATTGAACATTTCAAAAATCTATTCAAATCTGCGCACTCAACAATTTCGCAGATTCAGTAGTTTATAGATAAATAACTGAAACCTGATAGCCTGGAAAAATTATTTTCTCCCACCTTCAACTAACAATGGAACACCAGCCAGAAATTCACAAAGGTCGTGCTGCAACCTGCTGTTGGAAAACTTGTTTTTCTGGTCTCGTCGTCTCCCAATAATTATTAGTTCGTAAGGATTTATGATTCCCACTTAGCTCTTGTTTAGACTAACATCATCTCCCTTATTACTTTGCTCTTCTAAATTCAACTGTCCTACTCACTTCATATTGTAAAGCAATTATTGATTAACTCTTGTACAATTAGTGTGATAGGTTGGTAACCATTTCATATTATTTAATTCTGCTTAAACTACTCGTCTTATCTCTTTTCTACTTTCACATCGAATATGGTGCACATTGTTGAGTAGAAATTGGTTGTTAGCCGGATCGATTAGAAATCGATATCGTATTTGGTTAGTTTCATTTTGCAATAATTTCTCTCTCTCTAAAATAATATTGAGCATTTTTCGATTCTTGCTAGCACTAGTAGAAAATGGAGTATTTATAGATAAATAATGGTTTGTTGGATGAATATCACAAAACGTCATAACCACTTTCTCAGAATGAATATTCTTTCACATTAACTCCACCCTGCTTCCTCCAGAGGAGAGTAACGGACCACACGGAGGTCTGATCATGAATTGTGCATGATACACAGCACCAGGGTTTCGCTCTATGACTACCACTGTTGAAATAAAGAGAAATATGTGATGTATGAATTTCTGTTAATGATTTACTCGCCTGCAGTATAAATATTGCGCGTCAAAATTATGGAACAAATTAATTTTCTCAGAAAAAAAATATTCAGCTATGTGAACCTGGCAATTGACCTTGAAATTTTCTCGTGAAAATTTTGTGATCGATTGTACCTGGTAGGTACCCGATTGTACCACAAAAATTTTCGTTTGTAACCCTAACGTTTTCTCTATACAGCCATTATAACTTTCGAACCCATCGGCACCCAAAAAAAAAAATTCGAAATTTCCTCTTGAAAACTTGGTGAAGGATTGTACCAGGTAGGTGCCCGATTGTACCACTTTTATTTTTGCTGAAATCCCCATGGTTTTTTTTACACATCAATTCGAATTTTTTTTTTCCCTTCAACTCGTGATTGGCCGATAATTGATGGAATTTTTGTATGAAAATTCTGTGGTTGATTGTACCCGGTAGGTACCCGATTGTACCACAAAAATTTTCGTTTGTACCCCTAACGTTTTCTATATACAGCCATTATAACTTTTGAACCCACCGGCACCCTAAAAAAAAATTCGAAATTTCCTCATGAAAACATGGTGAAGGATTGTACCAGGTAGGAACCCGATTGTATCACTTTTATTTTTAATGAAATCCCCATGGTTTTTTTACACATCAATTCGACATTTTTTTTCTCTTTAACTCGTGATTGGCCGAGAATCGATGGAATTTTTGTGTGAAAATTTGTGGTCGATTGTACCCGGTAGGTACCCGATTGTACCACAAAAATTTTCGTTTGTACCGCTAACGTTTTTTTAATGTATTATGTCATCCTGACATAATACATGTCACAAGTTTTTCACTTTATTCCCGATATTTTATTAGATTTCTAGTTCGAAATGAACAATTATGGATCTATGGGAGATGATTCCCCAATAAAGGGGCCTGTAGCGTTCTTCGTTTATCTGAGGATCTGAAAATCATCGCTTGGAGGACTGAACCTGGTCGAAAGACCCTCTCGGTCATGAGCAAATGTAGGTAATATTATTTACTGTTTCCTTCTGGTTTTCTGTCCCTCTTTCTGTTTCAGATATTATGTCAAGATATTTTGTCGAAATGAATTCCAGATGACGAAAAAATTATTTTCAAATGAAAAAGATGCCATCCATCTTCTATAAACAAATTACTACACTTATGCGGGGAGACAGAATTTTTCCTGAGGTTTTTATCTGTGCTCTTGTATCATACGCAAATATGTATGGTACCCCGTTTACATTTCCTCTGCTAACACTGTGATATATCTTAGAATTGTAATGCTCGTTCTCAAAAGAATATATATATATACGTTTTCCCTATACAGTCATTGAGACTTTTGAACCCACCGACATCCAAAAAAAAGAATGTTATATTTTTTCATGAAAACTTGGTGAAGGATTGTACTAGATAGGTACCCGTTTGTACCAATTTCATTTTCGCTGAAATCCCCATGGTTTTTCCTACATATCAATTCGAAAATTTTTTCTCTTCAACTCGTGATTGGCCGATAATCGATGGAACTTTTGTGTGCAAATTCTGTGGTCGATTGTACCCGGTAGGTACCCGATTGTACCACTTTTATTTTTGCCGAAATCCCCATGGTTTTTTTCACACATCAATTTGATTTTTTTTCTCTCTTTAACTCGTGATTGGCCGATAATTGATTAAATTTTAGTGAGAAAATTCTGTGGTTGATTGTACCCGGTAGGTACCCGATTGTACCACAAAAATTTTCGTTTGTACCCCTAACGTTTTCTTTATACAGCCATTATAACTTTTGAACCCACCGACACCACAAAAAAAAAAATCGAAATTTCTTCATGAAAACTTGGTGAAGGATTTTACCAGGTAGGTACCCGATTGTACCACGTTTATTTTAGCTGAAATCCCCATGGTTTTTTTTGCACATCAATTCGAAATTTTTTTTTCTTCAACTCGTGATTGACCGATAATGAATTTTTGTATGAAAATTCTGTGGTCGATTGTACCAGGTAGGTACTCGATTGTACCACAAAAATTTTCGTTTGTACCCCTAGCGTTTTTTCTATACAGTCATTATAACTTTTGAACCCACCGGCACCCAAAAAAATTTTTTCATGAAAACTTGGAGAAGGATTGTACCATGTAGGTACCCGATTGTATCATCTTCATTTTTGCTGAAATCGTCATGGTTTTTTTTACACATCAATTCGAAAATTGTTTTTTCCTCAACTCCTGATTGGCCGATAATCGATGGAATTTAGGTGTGAAAATGCAGACGGCCAACTTTGTGCAAAATTCCGTGATGATCATGTCATTAGAACAATTTGAGGAAAAAATTTCAAATTTTTTTTTCAAATATTATATATTCCATTATTTTCTGATCGAATTATTCCCACGAAATTTTTTTGAAATATTGGGAAAATCAAATTTTGGATTTCGGCCTTCGTCATTGAGGTTCTAAGCTACTGTACAAATATGGAGTTTCTCAGTTGACTCTTTCGGAATTTATTGTGTTTATGATCGGACATGAGTACTCCACCATTTCCAGTAATGCAAATATTCCAAGGTGAGAGTGGGGACGTTTTTTCGAAACTCGTTCAATATTTGAGAAAAAAATTCAGAAGTATGTATGAGGAAAAAAGAATTTCTAACACCTATAGTTCATAAAACAAGCATAATGCCAGTTGGAAATAAAAATAATTCGGTGAAAATAAATAATAATATATAACCTTATATCCAGAATCCCAATGATCCACGTTGGTTTTAATGACAAGGTTTTTATGAAGTAGATATAACAAATTGTCTTAAAATTCATCCGTATCAGCTTCGATACTAGAGTAACTGAAGCAGGTCCAGAAGGGTTTTTAATTTAAAAATTCGCTGACACACAGGAACCTTACTAAAGCCAGATAGAAGTTCCCGTTGCGAAAAGAATATGTTACTTAGCAACAAATGCGCAAAAGGATACATTTTTTCTGATTCAGCTTTTTATAGTTCGCTGAGAGAACTCTATAAAAGCTGAAAAAAAAACCATATTTCAAATAAAAATACCATTCGAACTAACCTATTACGATTGGGTATTTGGATGAAAATATCAAAGGTACTCTCGGGTTCTTTTCTGGTAAAACTGATCACAGAATACTAACAGAAGAATTCAATCAGTTTTGTGGGCTGACGATTAGTCTCACATTTACTATACAGGGTGTTCTACAAGCTCTATGACAAACTTTGACAGATAGTAGCTGCTCTAATTCTGAACATTTTTTTTCTTATGAAAATATATCCGATTCGTTTTTGTTAAGAAGATACAAGCCTTTGAAAAATTATATTTTCATTTTCAAATCATAATTATAAATGGAAATTTTGATACTAAAAAAATTGTTCAAAATATCCACCTTCGGCTTGAATGCAAGCTTCACATCGACGAACTAAAGATTTCGTTACTCGGCGGATCAGATTTGGGTCGTTTCGTATATGGTTTGCTGCATCTTGAATTCTATCAAGTAATTGTTGATGCGATTTGATTTCTACATGATGAACAAGCTGATTCATATGTCCCCATAAATAAAAATCTAAGGGATTTAGATCAGGCGAACGAGGTGCCCATTGTATTGGTCCTCCTTGACCTTTCCATTTATATTTATATTTTATGTCGGTCTACTTGATCAAAACATGGATATACATTTTTTCAAATGCTTGTAACTTCGAAACGAGAACGAATCAGACCTATGTTCATAGGAAAAAAATGTCAAAGTTTGTCATAAAGCTTGTAGAACACTCTGAATAGAAGAAAATTCGGGTAGAGAAACAAATATTTTTGTGGTGAAATTGGGTGCAATGAACCACAAACTTCCACTCAATAATTTATAATTGGTGTGTAGGGACAACAATAATGTTTCAAACAGAAATGGAAATGGTACAATCGGGTACCTACCGAGTACAATCGCCAACAGAAAAATTTCAGCGATTGTCGACCCATCACGAGTTGGAGATAGAAATTCGAATGTGTAAGAAAAACCATCAGGATTTTACCAATAATAAAAGTGGTACAATCGGGACCTACCTGGTACAATCCTTCACCAAGTTTTCATGAAGAAATTTTGACTTTTTTTTGGGGTGCCGGTGGGTTCAAAAGTTATAATGGCTGTATAGAGAAAACGTTAGGGGTAAAAACGGAAATTTTTGAGGTACAATCAGGTACCTACCGGGCACAATCGACCATAGAATTTTCACACAAAATTCCATCGATTATCGGCCAATCACGAGTTGAAGAGAAAAAATTTTTCGACTAGATATGTAGGAAAAACCATGGGGATTTCAGCAAAAATGAAAGTGGTACAAACGGGTACCTATCTAGTACAATCCTTCACCAAGTTTTCATGAAAAAATATAACATTTTTTCTTTGGATGTCGGTGGGTTCAAAAGTCTCAATGGCCGTATAAGGAAAACGTTAGGGGTACAAACGAAAATTTTTGTGGTACAATCGGGTACCTACCGGGTACAATCGACCACAGAATTTTCACATAAAAGTTCCATCGATTATCGGCCAATCACGAGTTGAAGAGATAAAAGTTTCGAATTGATATGTAGGAAAAACCATGGGGATTTCAGCAAAAATGAAAGTGGAACAAACGGGTACCTATCTAGTACAATCCTTCACCGAGATTTCATGAAAAAATATATTATTTTATTTTCTAGATGTCAGTGGGTTCAAAGGTCTCAATGGCCGTATAAGGAAAACGTTAGGGGTACAAACGAAAATGTTTGTGGTTTAATCGGGTACCTACCGGGTACAATCGACCACAGGATTTTCACACAAAAATTCCATCGATTATCGGTCAATCACGAGTTGAAGAGAAAAAAGAATGTCGAATTGATGTGTAAAAAAAACCATTGGGATTTCAGCAAAAATAAAAGTGGTACAATCGGGTACGTACCTGGTACAATCGTCCACCAAGTTTTCATGAAGAAATATCGAATTATTTTTTTTTTGGGTGCCGGTGGGTTCAAAAGTTATAATGGCTGTATAGGGGAAACGTTATGGGTACAAACGAAAACTTTTATGGTACAATCAGGTACCTACCGGGTACAATCGACCACAGAATTTTCACACCAAATTTCCATCGATTATCGGCCAATCACGAGTTGAAGGAAAAAAAATTTTGAATTGATTTGCAAAAAAAACCATGGGGATTTCAGCAAAAATAACAGTGGTTCAATCAGGTACCTACCTGGTACAATCCTTCACCAAGTTTTCATGAAGAAATTTCGGTATTTTTTTTTTGGTGTGCCGGTGGGTTCAAAAGTTATAATGGCTGTATAGAGAAAACGCTAGGGGTACAAACGAAAATTTTTGTGATACAATCGAGTACCTACCGGGTTCAATCAACCACAGAATTTTCATACAAAAATTCCGTCAATTATCGGCCAATCACGAGTTGAAGAGAAAACAAAAAATCGAATTGATGTGTGAAGAAAACCATGGGAATTTCGGCAAAAATAAAAGTGGTACCATCGGGTACCTACCAGGTACAATCGACCACAGAATTTTCACACAAAAGTTCTATCGATCATTGGCCAATCACGAGTTGACGAAAAAAAATTTCGAATTGATGTGCAAAAAAAAACCATGGGGATTTTAGCAAAAATAAATGTAGTACTATCGGGTACCTATCTGGTACAATCCTTCACCAAGTTTTCATGAAGAAATTTCGAATTTTTTTTGGGGGTGCCAGTGGGTTCAAAAGTTATTATGGCTGTATAGAAAAAACGCTAGGGGTACAAACAAAAACTTTTGTGTTACAATCGAGTACCTACCGCGTACAATCGACCACAGAATTTTCATACAAAAATTCCATCAACTATCGGCCAATCACGAGTTGAAGAAAAAAAAAAATTCGAATTGATGTTTAAAAAAAAAACATGGGGATTTCAGCAAAAATAAAAGTGGTACAATCGGGTACCTACCTGGTACAATCCTTCACCAAGTTTTCATGAGGAAATTTCGAATTATTTTTTTTGGGTGCCGGTGGGTTCAAAAGTTATAATGGCTGTATAGAGAAAACGTTAGGGGTACAAACGAAAATTTTTGTGGTACAATCGATCACAAAATTTTCACGAGAAAATTTCAAGGTCAATTGCCAGGTTCACATAGCTAAAATAGCCGGCAACAAAATCCTGAAACAGGTCAATTTTTATTTTACATTTACCAAATTTGTATGCATTTTTGAAGGATTTTTGTTGCACCCTGTGCCATACCCATCAACCCTTCAAATTTTTTAAATAGGGAAAGTGGGTCATGTGGTACTTTTATGGCGAGGGTTTGTATCTTCTTCACAGGCGTGCAGGAATTTTCAAGAAAATTTTTTTTTTTTGAGAAATTAGTTCAAAGAGGTTTTCAGTATGTACACTTTGTCATGGCTCATATACTTTGAGACGATGGTACCTGATGAAATTTGTCACCAAATGAAAGTCGACCATTACAGTTTTGTTCATGTACAACTTTCAATCCTTTTTAACCCCCTCACGCTTTCAGAAAAGACCTTGCCAAAAAAGTACCACATGACCTACTATCCAAAAATTCAAAAAATTCAGAGGGTTGATTGGGATGATACAGGGTGCAACCAAAATCCTTCAAAAATGCATCTAAATTTGGTAAAAGTGAAACAAAAATTGACCTGTTTCAGGATTTTGTTTCCAAATATTCTTCTTCTGAGAAAATGAATTTGTTCCATAATTTTGACGCGCACTGTATATCTCGAAAGCTTCTTTTCAATACTGAAACCAATGTGATTAATGTGATATGCTTCAGCAAATACGGAAATAATTCGCTATTGATGATACCATATTCGCAGACGATCCTCCGTGGATACTAAGGAAATCAGCCGTACAAAAAGAAAATATCGAATTATATCGATATAAGGAAGCACACATTTTCATTTCATATATAGAAGCATTTCCAGCAAGTGCAAAATCTCCAGGGTTCATGGTGTACGAAGTGTTCAAAAATGTATGCATTCTCTGGGGACCCACCTGCAATATACAAGATTCCTTTTTCAGAGTGCTTCGATTTTCAGGAGAACCTACAGCTGTTCTGTCAAGATATCCGTAGAATTCATTTGGATTATTGGAATGCCGAGATGTGGCATAGATTGAAGAAATAAAGTAGGATTCTCTGCGTCGCACCAGCTATTTACCTGGGATATTTTTCATTCCGAACCTTCTGAAGCAGGTTTGTTCCACTGAGAAGGATATGCATGTGTTGTATGCTTTGAAACACAACATATCCTTTCATCATCATCATATCATGATACTCTGAATAAAGTCCTGGAATAAATATCGATCCTTCAGAAAAAGTTCATGGTTTTAATCTTATTAGGAAAATTTGGTGCAGTTTGAATCGACTTAAAACCGGTCATGGTCGCTGTAATAGTTTCCAATAGTCCAAGGTACGAATGCGGAGAAGAAAAGGAAACAAAGGAACATTTAGTTAATAGTCGTCCAATAGATAAATTCGACGATGGTTTCGAGGCGATTCATTCGGTGTCCGATTCTTTTTTGAAATGGATCGTGAACTTAAAATCAATTCAATGAGTAATAAATCATTTACTAGTTCATATTGGTATTTCCTTTTTTTTCTGTTTTCAGGTATGATTTCAAGATATCAACCTGCATCGAATATGAAAAAAAAAATTTTGTTGATAAAAAAGAAGCCCTTCAATATCAAACAACAATTTCACTAAACTTATAAGTGGAGACTGAATTTTTTCTGAGGTTTTTTTCTGTGCACTTGTATCATACGTAAAAATTTATGGTACCTCGTTTACAGATCCTCTTCTAATACTGTGATAACACATATTGTTTGATTTAAAAATATGTACCACTCATCTCGAAGGGATATATATATATATATCAAAAATATGAATTGAGATTGCTCCATATTCTTCTGAATGAAAGTCTTATGATTATAACGTTAGTGATACGGGATATTTGGTCCATGGATGTAGTTTTCCTTGATGATATGCTAATATTTGAGTAGGTAATTCCTAGAGGCATTTGGGAAAAAAAATCAAAGGAAAAATATCTTTTCGAAACCACAATGACGCTATTGAAGATATGATAATGAAATTTGGTACACGTTTCCACTATAAGAAGATACATTTTCAGATGAAAAACCATTTTTTTTCCATTTTAAATAGTGATATATGTATGATGTACATTTCCTAATGTACAAACAATTTTGGCAATTTACCAATGACATCTGTGTGAGTTTCGCATTGGATATTCTTGGAGAAAAAAATGATATTACACTTCTTTTTGCGCGCATGTTCAAAAGAAACTGGCGTGCTATTGATTTGTCCAAATGTCTGTAATTTTCCAATTTAAAATATGTCAAATTTTGTGAGTTTGGTGGGATCAATACGTGAAAAGATGACCGCTTCGCCAACGAATTTGAACGTGCACGCAAAAGCTGCTGACTTCACTTGAGTGCTTTTCCAGGTTTTTCTCGAAGTAAAATTATTTTTGGAGTTCTCATTCAATTCTGAACGAATTTGATTTCCTGATTACTTCGTACGGTGTATGGTTTGTGCTTGAGAGAATAAAAATGATTTCACTTCAGTGTCAAACTGCTGAAAATATCATGATGTGACAATTCAATAAAGATAGCGTATCGCCTAAAGTTGCACGCAGTTTAATACTGAAGTCGCACGATTTCGATTTTTTCTGAGCGGAAACCCTCTAAGAGACAAGGTTCAATCAGGAAATCAAATTTGTTAAAAAATTAAGGAGAATTTCAGAAAAAATCTTTGATTTGAGAAAAAGCAGTTTCGTACTATTTATCCCCGAAAATATTATATAATGCGAAACTTATACAGACTGGAAGAAAAAATCATGTTTGTCCACCAAATAATGTATCTTGATTCAGTAAAAACGTGTACTTAATTTCATAGGAAAATCTGCAATAGCTGCATTGTGGTAATAAAGAAAACATGTTTCCTAAAAATTTGCCTCCCTGTATTTCGAAAGTTAACACCTTTACGACATAAGTTCGTGAACCGTTTTCTTTTAATGACTCCAAAAATCAGCCCCTCGAATATAAGCATTTCATGAAGGAGTACCCTGTATATTCTAAAGGTGAAAGGAAGGGTGGCTGTAAAATCAAACGCGACGCTGAAAATTACATGAATGTGCTTCAGAAAGACCGTAAAAAGACATTGTGATGGGAAACTTATTCATATCAGTTTTCTCTATAATTTCAATAATAATGAGAAATAATATCGATTGGTTCAAAACGCCACCATATTAAAGAATATACTTTTGAAAGCGCTCAAATGATTCTCCCTACCAGCATTTCCGTAATAATTTCAAAATGGAGATAGGAATTGGTCTAATGAAGAAGAAAGAGCTCCAGTATTAATTTATTCTGAACTCATATTAATTTCTGAATGAATTCAAAATAAATTAATTCTACTCAAAACATATATGTCATATAAGTGGAAGGCATTATGGTGCCCATTTTTGGAGAAATACGCAAAATTGTTGACAAATATGTCAACTATTATATTTGACATATTCTTGAATAGTTTAGCGTCTTAAGCTACCCTTTGAAAATTTAATCGCGATATCTGAAAAATACAGGGACAAAGAGAGCTGAGAATAGGAGTGTGGATTTTCATAGTACTTAATCAATATTCGGACTAACAAGAATATATCTCCTTCATGTAGGAATCTCGAATTTTGTCAATCATGTAATCCATTTATCGAATACTTGGAGAAATATATGTTTCAGACTCCTATTGATCGAGATAATCCATTTAATTCTTTTTCATAATCAACTGAGAAAGTTCCCTTGTTTTATTGCATCTTCTTCAGGCAAACAGGTGGGGAACTAATTTGGACTCTTTTTTCGAATTTAATTTCGTCGTTACCTGTTCACCGAACCTCCTGCTTTTTATCGCTTCAATGGTTCGACAGTAAATTACATTTTCTGTTTACCCATTGAGGGTGAATGGACCCATCCTTTATTCATTAAGAATCGTTTTCTGATATTGCCAAGTTGCATGTTTTTTGTAGAGCACAATATACAAGTTTTATTTATTTTTTTCTGAATTTCTTGTTGACATCGAATCCACTACAAGTTAAGTACAATCAAACTTAAGGATTTTGATGTTCTTCAATTCTTAATTTTATTACTTAATTTTCATCAATATAGGAAACCGTGAATATTGAGTAGTGGGCCATTAAACACTCCCGTTTTAACCCCACAGTTTTAATAGGCATACAAATACACTTCGGTGATATACTTACTCATTTTTCCTGCAGTTTCATTCTTATCGCTATCCTTTTTTTTGCTTAATAACTCCGATGTTAAAAAAAACGAGCTCACCGTAGGCCATGTACTTTCTGAGACATGTCTTCATGTTTCCATTATTTTCAGCTTCATATTGAAAAGTACTTAGCGATCGCTGCTCGTGTAATCGAATTACTTTTTGAAAGTGAGAGATAATCGCGAGCATCTTACAAAAAATAACGGCTTAGTGCTCGAGATTCCGAAGCACCTTTCGAAAGGGCTTAGTGCTTGGTACTCGGAGCACTTTCCATCAGTGCTCAGCACAGCTCTGTACTACATCTAAAATGGGGTAATTTTGTTGCTATTAAAGAATTAACATTCCTGGCTGAAAAACCTACGCGAATGATTTCACACCACCAATAACCACCCGTTTAGAGCAGCAGTCTCTAAAATACGTGTATATAGCCTTGATGATTGCAAACCTTCGGAATGAAGACAGCGTCTACAGGAAAAAGAATTATACCTGCATATCATATATCGATTCAAAATAGATATGCACTCAACTCAGAACCTCTTATTTTCGCTAAAATAAAAGTTTGTAAAATGTAGTTTACCATGAAACTTCCGAATACTGAATAGTACAAGCGATATCCTTGTTTCTTTTACAAATACAGTTATCCGCATTCAAACTACTGAACTTGATTTTGGCTCTTTTGGCCGGGCTTAGAAAATGTGATTTATTATTGGAACGTCCCTTAATCGCCCTCCGTATTCAAGATTGGGCGAGCCTGAATTATTACAACAACCCGTCCTTGTTGTTTCCGACAACTTTTTGGCTCGACAGAGCCCCGAAGAATCTCCCGGGCGATGTCTCTAAATTGTCGTAATCTGCCAAATTGGCAGAGTTGTCGAAGTTTACAAAAGCCGTCCTGGGGACTTTTGGATCAATTATGATGGAAGAAACGTCGAGCTTGAAGGTAGGAGATGCTATATTCGACGTAATCGGTAGTTAATGTCCTTGTCAAGGGAGCGAGGAGCAGGGGAACAACTCTGGACTGTATTTCGTTCTGACTCCTGTTCTCTCTTCGTTTGGTACGAACTTGATGGAATGGCACGTGAAGAATTAAATGAAAATTCTTCAAAGTCAGAAATGTATGGAAACCGACTGATTTTTCATGTTTATTGTACGTTACGAACAGTATTATGTATGTTTTGTCGATTACCGCTGCACGCACTATATTCTAAACGGCTCGAGGTGTAGGTAGATAGATTTGCAACTACTCAAGAACGGCTCATTTTCTCGGTATTTTGCTAATGAGGAAATCAAATGAAAGGTAATAAACAAACAGTTCCTAATATATATGCCTTTCATTACTTTTTCACTACCTAGTTTGCAAAAAAAAACAAATACGAAATGCTCAAAAAGATCAGATTTTCCACTTTCTAGAGCTTTCCTTTGGAATTACTGGCGGGAATTGAAATGAACTTAACTGAAAAAATCACAGATAAAACTGACCTCTGTGAAAATACTCACTGAAAAATGCGAGCAAGCTTTTAATAACTCAATTATCAACTTCTTAGTATTGCAAGCAGTAATAAACGAAATATTTTCAGTGTAAAATTAGAACTGCATTCCACCCGTTTTAGTGAATATGGTCACAATAGTGGGTCCTTTTGAAATTTTATAATTTAGTATACTTCGATATATTTTCAATAGAAAAACTTCGAATGTTTCAGACATCTCAATATTTTTGTTTTGTACATTTTTCTCTCTGAGATATCCCTACGTTCGGGGAAAAACCTTATCTACAGAATTGCTGAAGTTCTGGAAGTTCGAGAACGTCCCGAAGCCAATTATGAAGAAAAGTCGAAGACGTTCAATTCGGCGTTATCCACATTTGTTTGACGCGGCTTTCAGCTTAGATCATATGCGCTTCTGGTGTTTTATTCGAAAACTTTGGCCACTACGTCAATTCACGGGCCTCGCTTTGCATTTTACGATTGGGGTGATGGATTTTGAACGGCAGGATTATCCTAGATGGCAGATGTGCTGATTTGAAGGCCCCAAGCTGACTTCCAATCCCTCCGATATTCGGTTTGAAACCGAAGTTTCGCAGAAAGAAACTAAACAAAATTTGGGGCAATCTTTAGAGTGAATAAGATCTGTAAGTCACAAAAAATGCCGCCAATTCGATATCATTCGCATTCGTAGACCTACTTAATTCAGCTTCATGCATCAAAATATCATTTGAAATACTGAATCGTTAAGGAGTAGGGGATACAACATTGAATATTCTGAGGAATTATGCAACAAATAGGGATAGCAAAGTTTAAATAGTGAATTAGTTCAGGTATCCTACAAAAATTCCATCTGGGTTGCCACAGGATACAGTATATACCCAATACAGTAAATCAGGAAGAGAGAGCTTTATACAGTGCGCGTCAAAATTATGGCTCAGAAGAAAAATATTTGGCAACAAAATCCTGAAACAGGTTAATTCTTGTTTCACTTTCACCAATTTTGTATGCATTTTTGAAGGATTTTTGTTGCACCCTGTGCCATCCCCATCAACCCTCTAAATTTTTTGAATAGGGAAAGTGGGTCATGTGGTACTTTTTTGACAAGGTCTTTGCATGTTCTTTAAAGACGTGCAGAAATTTTCAGGAAAAATTTTTTATTCTGAAAAATAAGTTACTCCAAAGAGGTTTCCAGTATGTGCCATGGCTCATTTACCTTTAGAGGATGGTAACTGATGAAATTTGTCACAGAATGAAAATGGACCATTACAGCTTTGTTCATGCAAAATTTTCAACCCCTATGAAACAATTAATGGAGAAAAATAAATGGAGTGACATTGGAAATTTATTTTGGCATTGAAGTACCACCCGGAGAATCATTGTGCATTACAAGATAAGTTAAATTAAATGTTCAAAATGGCCACCATCGTTCTGGATGCAATAATCAAAGCGCTTGACACATTCTTCCTGTTTCTTTTGGAGAGTTTATAGAGTTATTCTACCTATCTCGAACCTTATTCGGTTTTTTAAGTCTTTCACATTTTCGGGCCTATTAATATACCCTGTGATTTAGGTAGCCCCATGAAAAAAAATCGAGGTGTGTCAGATCTGGAGACCTGGGTGTCCACTCTATGGGACCGCGTCTTCCAATCCATCTCTCAGGAAACGCATTGTTTTCACGTGAGGGAGTAGAGAGTGGTTGAAAGTTGTGCATGAACAAAACTGGTCGACTTTCATTCATCGACAAATTTCATCAGGTACCATCGTCTCAAAGTAAATGAGCCATAACAAACTGCACATACTGAAAATCTCTTCGAAGTAACTAATTTTTCAAACAAAAAATTTTATTCTTGGAAATTTCTGCATGCCTATGAAGAAGATACAAAGACCTGGCCAAAAAAGTACCACATGACCTACTCTCCCTATTCAAAAAATTCAGAGGGTTGATGGGGATGGCAAAAGGTGCAACGAAAATCCTTCAGAAATGCATATAAATTTGGTAAAAGTGAAACAAAACTTGAGCTGTTTCAGGATTTTGTTGCCCAGTATTGCCAAATTAATTTGTTCCATAATTTTGACGCGCACTGTTCGTGATCACGATCACGATGACGTTCGCGATGATCACATTGGAGAAGCACATGATTTGCTACGGCCTGTCTGCGACTTGGCATGAATCAATCAGAAGGGATAATTGATGATCGCGAGACTTCAAATGAAATAAGGCCCTCTCTATGGAGATTTTAATGGACATTGTGATAAATTTCGCGATCTGATCGTAAATTTTTAAGATGAACATTGATTTAAACATTTGAGTTATTAGTTCTTTAATTAGTGTGTAAGGATAATGTACTAAAGGGAAAATTTCAACACACCAAACTTTCAATTATCAGTATACTCTCTACTATTGATTTCAGCCTTTAGGCCATCATCAGGCCAGCTGAAATTACAGGAATAACAAAAAATAATAAAATAATATAAATTTTGTATATGCATCTGCTATTGTTATTTCTGTAATTTCAGCTGGCCTGATGATGGTCTAAAGGCCTAAATCTATAGCCGAGAATATACTGATAGTTGAAAGTTTGGTGTGTGTAAATTTTACCTTCAGTACACTTTATTTCCAATGTATTTATTAATTTCACAACAATTTCGTTACTTACATTATATATTATATACGACGTCAGGTTAGTATGGTTGCCATACTCACCTGATGGAGTCATAATGAAAGTGACGAAACAATTGTTGTAAAATTAAAAAGTATGATCGGAAATAAAGTCTTCCACTTCAATCAATATCCACCCACTTTCATCCAGAGCACATTAGGTATGCACAACAGAGCCTATTCTAGATTTTGTGACCAGACCCAAAATTACGAAGTTGGTATCGTTTTGTAGGTTTTTTCTGGGCTTTCGCTCCCAATATCTGAAACAGAACTATTAAAAATTAAATAGAATTGGTTTTTCCTTGGAAAACGCACTTGAGGATTTTAAGATTGAACTATTTGTCGGTGGCAGTTTTTAGAAAAACAGGTTGCCTTATGAACAATATCGGAACAATAGAAACGATAAACGAAGCGGGCTGTAACAATTCCTATTACAAATCTGACTCTTTCTTCAAACAAACAACTTTTGTCAGAAGTCCGCAACAATTGTATTTTATTTCAATAGTTCTCTTTCAGATATCTATAGCGAAAACCCAGAAAAAAACTACGAAACCTACATTCTTGAATGTACCCACATTGATGGAGTGATCTCAGATTATTCATTCTTAAGAGCACACAATAGCTCGCATATAACGGGGTGACTTCTGGAGGCCGGAGTTCGTTTTTTCAGAACCTGTTTTTGGTGAAAATAGTTGAAAACAATTGTAAGAATGCGCAATGCTGCCTATTTTTATATTCAAGAATTTTCGGGAAAATGAAAAGTGAAATAGAATAAAAATTGGAAAATAACTAACATCGCGCATTCTCTCAAAAGAATTAAGTACATCCCGAAAAAAATTTTAAATAAACTCACTGGCGCTTGCAGAACAACACCCTGGTTTATCTTATAAACGTCGAAATTTCTCCGAATTCTAAGATTTCTCGCGGCTATTGGCAGCGTTCAAACATGTTCACCGCGATTCAGGTGCTTACTTACCTTGAGATATTCACGAGGTTTTATGAAACTGTGTTGCCTAGTCGTAATTTTGCACCACGTGGTATTGGTTGCTATTAAATTTGATGAACATTAGGATGATTGTGGTCTTTTCAATATATGAACAACTCATGATGAATTCGTGAGTAATCTTATGGTGGGAATTGGATATTGTACAATTACCAAGTGAATGATCATTGTTTCAACAGTCATGAAATATTTTTGTTACGATAATAGAGCAAGAAGCAACAAACCATCAGAACATAAGGAGTGAATCAGTTTTCACAATCCAGTTCCTTCGAATTTCAATCAGTGGAAAGATACATATGTGTTGAACTCGTGAACAGAGTACAGCAGTGTATTCGCACATACAGAAATATTTAAATGCTTATAACTTTCTATCTGAGCTGTAAAGAAATAAGCCCTTTGATATAAAATCATGGCTTGGTTTTAATTCATTTAGCTTTAATATATAGCTTGATACCTGTTAGCAGGAAACTAGCTTTGCGGATTATTCCACGGGGTGACAGTAATATCCTTTTTGTCCGTGAGGCCCAGATCAAAAGCAATATACCACATAAGTACAGGTTCAAACACTCTGAAAATGTGAATTCATTCGCATGTGTTCTTGATTTACTTCAGAGAGAATTCATCTGTTTTTCAGAAAAAGCCATGAAGTGCCCTGCATTATTTTCTGACTAATTATTTCAACCCAATTTTTATTTTCACAATAAATCCGAAAAAAACATATCGGATCGAATTGAAAACTACTATTTTATTCAACAATGATACAACAGGAACAATGCTGAATGTTTTTATCGGGAAGTTTATTAGGTTGAGTTTTGCCAACGGATTCGAAAAAGCGGGAAAAAGCTTCCAACCTCACGTCAGTGCTTTTCTGAAATTTTGTCATGCAAACCGGTGTAATATTTTGAGTATTTTTTAAGATTGGTATTCAACTAATCTTTCGTGCCGTGCAAAACCGATGATAAACCACTCAGGAACACGACGATCTTAGCCAAGTAGCAAAGTTCCCCAAGAGTATCCAAAGTTCTTTCCTACCAATTATCAAAATTACCGCAAATGTCAAATTCACCGTCATTTTCCTTAACCCCAACGAATTTTCCAGTAGAGATCATATGCCCTTCGACACTTTCGGTATTTTATTCGTAAAGTTGGGGTTACTTTTCCCGACTTATGTTCGATTTTCAGGACCCCATTAGCATTCCGCGATCCCCAGCCCAGATTTCGTTCGCTAGGATAACCCCTAATGGCGGATGATTTCCTTTCAGACTCGCTTTCAGCGAGTCGTCTGTGTCGATTCCGAAGTTGAAACGCCCTAGATTAAAAGCATATATCTTGCTCAGATTATGAGAAACGCTTATTCACGATAATTCCGCTCATGAAATACTCTCGGCTTTCATTAGAGGAGCTCTGTTTCAATCATCTTCAGAACCGGAAAGTTCGGGAACATTCATTGAATTATTTTTTCTAATATCCTCAATATAATCTTTCGAAATTTATATTTCACTCTATGCTTTAGTGCCCTATAATGTACAATTTGTTGAATGACAAATATCAACTCGTATATGGCGATCGAAGTAAAAAACTTGAGCAATAGGAAACAAAAAAAAAATATAATGCAATTATAATACTAGACACAGTATTTCATCTCTCGATTTTTGATCAAATATTATCAACAGCATCAATTCAATGTCAAAATCTTACACCTACTCGCCCCAACACTTGATCACCAACTAACCAGATCGATATGAAACTACTGAAGCACGAAATGCTTGTGCATGGAACAATATTACCATCAATTCCAAACCTGCTTGCTTCTCTGATAAATGAAATGCAGTAGAAAAATACTTTAGGAAAACTTTGTAGCTTCGAGAATCATATGACAGTTGATAATGAGTCCATAAAATTTTCATTCTATTTCAAATATCAAACGCAAACACTTGATAGCAACCAATGAAATCCTTGAAAAATACATTTTTTTTGTACCCATAATTTTTACCTAATCTCTTTTGATATTGATATCTCACGTAATACCTTCTTAGTTGACTTCGAACGTACTGAGACTTGACTAACAACATCAAAAATTGTATTTACTTTCATATATTGTTATTTTATATCGATCTCGGTCGTTTATGATCAATTTTTGTTGCGAGCACGTGTTGGATTTCAACATATAATAGAAAAGATGCTATTATTAATTCTGAATCAAAAAACAAAAGTTGACACATTATGTTATCATTTTATATTATTTTTTTGTGTTACCGTTCTCTCAAGTATTTGACTTGAATCATTATATGCCAGTCCATATAATTTTTGATTTTTTCATTAAAATTGAAGTTAGTTCGAGGAAAATATTGTATATCGAAAAATATTATGACTGTATCAATCAATAAAACATCTATCAAGTCGACTCATCTGAATTTACTATTCACAAACTTTGTTTCAATGAAACTAAGGCTTTAAATTTATGATTCTACTTTCAGAACTATTTGACAATTGTATGCTTTCTACCACTAATCAAACCCGAATTTCAACATTCCCACTTTTTGATCCAGAAATGAAAGAGGGTGAAAACTTTCCAGAAAAATCATTTCTAGCTCTCTATATCGAGAAATCCAACTAGATCGTGCAATTTGGAGATTCTTAACTCATTCAACGAAATAGATGATTTTCATTTTTCATTTCTTTTTTTCACTACTCAGAAAGACGATTTTAAGGTTACATGTCCAAATTGAACCATTCATTCATTTATTCATTCGTCAATTCATAAATACATTTGGAATTTTTCCTTTCAGAACTTCATGAAAGGTGTATATCGCGTCCGTTTCCGACCGCGACTTAAAAAATATGAAAGAAGATTCCATCTATTCTGGTAATTTCCTTTTACGCTGATAACCCTGAATATATTTTTCAGGTAACATGTCGAACGTGAACCCGTGTCAATTTTCATTTCATATATCTTTATCTCCAAAACCAACACTAGCTCACTTCAACGGAACATTTGACTACTCACCTATAGGCATTGTATAATTGAAAATAGAAAAGTAAACGACGAAAAACTCGAAACTTTTTGATTACAACAAATGGAAATTTAAGTGAGTCTAATATGAAAATTCAAAAAGCACTGACGTGAAGTCAGCAGCTTTTACGCGCTTTTTCACATTGCGAAATGGACTTGGAAATTTCAATGATATTTGAATGAAATGGAAAAATTTGAAGGCAAAATAATTTTTTCTCAATTTTTTCCATGAATAATTCTTCTTATTGATACTGTCCGTCTTCCAATCAAATGATAAAATGAATATTTTTCGAGTTATTGAAAAATCAAAATTTCAAATGGCTGTAACACAAAAACCATTCGGCAGATTTGGTCCATTAACGAACTCAACCGAGACACTTAAGATCAGAACCTTACCTGAAAATTTCAGAACTCTAGGTCTCTCCTTTCGGAAGTTACAGCACACATGGCCGGACGGCCAGCCGGACAACCATAATTAAATTTTACCACGGATTCTTCTTCAGGGAGTTCAACCCAATCGTTTAAGACCATTTTCGGCTAAAAATTCGAAAATTACGGACATCGTGATAAAATGCGCTGTTTCCAAGAACAAGCGCTTAAAAACGAAACGGGAAATTATTACTCAAAACGAATTGTGAAACGACAGAATCTCCATAAATATATTTTGTATATCTGGCGCAGCCAGAAGAAGCATAAGATGAAGAAAGATATTTGAAACGAGAGCATTTCTCGGCTATGGCCTCAGAAATATGCGGAACTCACATAGACCACTAAAAAAACTAGAATATACGGCTCTACGCTAATTCTGGAGTTTACAGTGTATGTTAAATTTCAGGAGGACATATGATTCGAAAATGAAAAAATTGCAAACAGCATTCATTGGTGCCAGTAACTAGATCTTTCTTTGACACTTGAGTAACATGAAAAACTTTTGAGAGAAATACCTAGCCTAAGAACAAGAAATAAAAGTTCGAATATTCCGCTAAGACATATCATAGTTAAAGCCACCAATCAATTTTCAATGTTTTGTGGGAGTTAAGAGCTTTCAAGTGAATTTTACAGTTTGGAATTTTTTAACCGTTTTGGTGAGGTTATCTGTCGCAAGAATTTTTCGAATTGGAAATTTTCATGTTGCATATATTCCGTTTCAACTGTCAGAAGTAAATGAGATCAGCATTCCACTAGGCGATGAAACTATCAAATTTTGGAACTCTATATATTGCATTCAGTTCAATTTGCACACTGAACAGATGGAACCAATCTATTTCATTCCAAATAAGCTGTATATACAGATATCAGATTCTTTCGAACTGATGGTTATCTCATAGTGAAATTTTAATGTGTAATATGAGGAGTAAATCCTCGAATTTCATTGCAACGAGAATATTGACAAATACCAAGTTAATAATAATAAAAATAATTTTATTGCAAATAAGTTTTATATCTCTATCAGATTCTTTTCAACTAATGATTATTTCATAGTGAAATCGTAAAGTATAATGTGAAAAGAAAATTCTTGAAATTCATTGCAACGAAAATTTCGACGAATACCAAGTTAATAATAATAATAATATTGTGGGTTGAAAAATTGAATTTTTTCTCATGCTCTCCCCAATAGGTGTGCCGATCTGAACCTGCTCGGTAAAATATTCAAGGCAGCTAGGTTGAACAATATTTCTTTGAAATTTCTAATCTACTCATCAAAACACAGGAGTTAATGTTTTGAATTACTCCGACGGTAGAAGTTCCAACGGAGTGAATCTAAACTCTATTTTGATTTCAGTATAAAACCCATATAACTGACAGTTACAGCA
This sequence comes from Myrrha octodecimguttata, assembly GCA_958510865.1. Lineage (NCBI taxonomy): Eukaryota > Metazoa > Arthropoda > Insecta > Coleoptera > Coccinellidae > Myrrha > Myrrha octodecimguttata. The sequence goes on from OY294057.1 coordinate 41,732,176, forward strand.
CTTTCAATGAAATGGTTCTAACTGGATCATCGTCAAAATACCTTTTCATAGCTATCCTCTGACTGCAATTACTTTACGGCATGGAGAAACTCGTAAAATTCCAATTCGCGGAAAATGGGAACATGCAAAACCATTTCCAAGGCTTTGAGTTCTTGCTTTTACTATTACGAATGCCTCTAGGTATTATTATCGATGTCATGTACTCAGATGTATATTCTGTTCGATGCAGCAATCGAGTTCATTCTCTGAAGTTCAATAGCATACAATATACCGAATGGATACAATTTTGCTTAACTGAATGAATGAACGATATTCTTGGGTTTTCTAAGTTTAGTTTAAGTTTAAGTTTAAGTTTTCTAATTCTAAGTTCTACTAATCGGTTGCAAAATTCAGAGATAAGTGCATCTTTCAAATTGGAACATTGATTAAATGAGGGATCTTACTGAAATGAACCGAATATGAATTTTCCCTTTTTTCAATAAAATAATAAAAATACTCAAATTGACTACACAATTTCATTCCAGGGTTGCCAATCAATTATATTAAGATTGAGTGAAATGTTACTCACATAAGGTGATATACAAACCTGAAAAATTACAGGAAAGCACTGACGTGAAGTCAGCTCTTACACTTTTTCAACTTCTAAGTCATATCCCCGATCTTCACACTGTCACTTTTCAACCAAGTAATTAACTTGAACTCGATCATATCTGTATTTTTGTAATATTGGTAAATTAAATTTCTAACGGACAAATCCGCAAAACCTTTGGGCGGATTTCATTCATTTATGAATTGTATTTAATGTCAGCATAGCGGTTTATCTTGAAAACAGTGAAAATCAATTCAGAGATTCGACATTTGTAGCGTTCGTTCATTTTTTTTTTTTCCAAAAGAACATTTATACATTCGATAAAAATCGACAGAATAATTGTAAGAAATACTAGCCAAGATCAACTCAAATTTCAGCTTATACCTTACTTTGCCGAGATATATTTCAAATACTGAATAATTATCAGAAAATTATTGAAGGAAATGATATATAAAGATAGTAGATAAATTGGACAGGCGGGTAAAATTCTATTGTTTTTGTCATTCGCAGGTATGAATTATTTGGATTTCTGAAAAGAAGGCGGCAATCTTCACTCAATACAATATCGAGAAGCCATTGGCAGTTGGAGGAAATTAGGAGATTTCTGGAAGTTAAATAAATTCCGTTGGTCAAAGAAAGTCCGTTAAATCTTCTTGGTGGTCCATTCTTCTACATTATCTTCATCAGAAGTTTATTTGTTACAGATAAATATTCAGAATGACCCTTGATAACAATCTATACAAACCAAACAACCAAGGTTTATACGTGGAATAAATATCGAAGGTATTGCTGAGACTGCTTCGCGCCAATGCTTGCAATTGCTCAAGCTCTGAAATAGTCCTTCATTTTCCCCAACTCTCACATCTATTCCACAGAAATCCCTAAATTTCAGTTCTGTGAATTTTACTGTGATATCGAAGGCTAAAGTTTTTTGATTGATGTGTTGGAGCAAGGGATTCTCAAAATTCTGCAAAACTATCTTTAATAAAAGGAAGTCATATCATATGAAATCGAATAATTAAACGAACTCAACCATTTCACTCTAGGAAGGAACCGTCATATATTGAAAGCATATATTTCCTACTACACTTCATACTCTTTCATGGATTTACGAATTTTATTGAAAGCAGACGTTACTTTTATTTTTCTCCCTTCCATATATTTTTCTGCAAATCGCTAGAGAATTTTGACATTTCAGACGAAATTTCTCAGAGAAAAAGTCAAGATTTCCCAACTGTTAGGAAATATTCATTTTCTTACTGTAAGGAAATGATATTACTAACAGTTGTTAGTGTTTCACATACATGATTGAAAATACGTTCTTTATAAGTAATTAATCGACTTCAACATTGAATAATTAGCTCACAATATTGAAGATTTCATCTTAAAACAATGGTCTAGGAAGTATGCCATTACATTTTCCGAGAAAAAACTCGTGTTTTTACTCTTGCGATAATTCATAAAATGTTTATATGCATATTCGTACTTTTCTCTTGATTCATTTGGGAATAATTAGAATGAAACAGTATTCACTTCCGAAACCAGCTCTGAAAGAGTCCCAGAAACGAAAAATTCATCATCACTCATCCTTTTCACTGTTTCGTTTCCGAAAACACCAGCAAATAAATTCATATAAAGTTTTCCATAGTAACGCAACCTATTTCATAACGAATTTCGAAGCACCATTTATTCATGAATATAATAAATCGCGATTTTTTTCAAAATTAATTGATATCTGTCGAATTTCAAACGCTCTGAGAAAAAAAAGTAAGTTTACCTCGTAGGAAAAGCCACATTCCTGGTCATCCGGGAATCTTGGGCATTTCCTACTCGGTAAACAATGTAATTATAACTAAATGGCAATTTCTCAGTTTTCGATGTTCAGTATGAAGAGATGAAATTTCTGCAGCAAATAGAGCAAATTATTTATGGTATATCAAAGAATTCTCAAAATGTTCCCTCAAAAAATTCTCTTATAATATGTTTCTCACGAAATTCTTCAAGCATCCTCGCCTTGGTACTTTTTTCAACCAGAATTCAAGTCAATGATTGAATTGACATGATTTCTGAATCAGTATTCGTTGAGTAACTGAGAAAATCAATAGGAAATCGTTAGGCATTTTTGCCAACTCAAGCAAACTCAATAAATGCATTTAGGTTCCAAACACATCCGTAAAATTTGAAGACTTCAGGTACGTTACTTCGAGAGTAAGCGTACATGAAAAATGCAGGATGGCTGGCTGGACAGAAATATTTTGACCAAGGATTCTTCATCAGGGAGTCCAACCTCATTGTTTATGGAAATTTTCGTCATAGAATTCGTAAATTACAGATATTTTGACAATACTATAATGCACTCTTGCCCAAAACGAGCGCGTATAAACAAATTACATTTTGGAGTTATGCCGAATATTCTTAGTTTCCCAAGCTATTGGAAGTGTGTGCAAATAACCAGAAAAACTTCCTAACTTATTGACTAACACTCTCCAATATTTTCCTTCAGAATGCCATCAAGATTTATATTCAAGCCATAAAATATTCTAAGCGATAGATTCGCCCCCTTCAATACCAATTGAGCTTGCAGGGTGAAAATCCAATGGGTAAAATTTTTAATTATTGAAAAATGGAGAATTCACTTCCTTTTCAATAAGTTTTTACCCTCAGAAACTTACATAGCTTGTGCAAGTCAGGATATCGGATTTTTTTTTTCTCAATCCACTTCAAGCACAACTCTGGTAATTCTCTACCCAACAGTGAATGGTGGCCGGTACCGTCATACTGGAAAATTTCTTTCCTAATTCTCAATAGAACACAAGACCTTTCAACCACTGTACCAGTGAGAAGTATAGAAGTTCTACTGACCATTTCCCTCGTCGTAATTTCCACCAATAAGAAACGCGCAATTTTGAATTACAAATGGTTTCTAGGTGGAAAAACTGTTTGGTAGTAGATGTCAGCAGTTTATTATTCGAGTTTACCCGCGGCAAAACTTGACAGTTGTCACCAAAAATTAAAATACCCCTACCGTGTACTAAAATTGCAATTTATATTTTATAATTGTACCATAAATAATTAAGTTTGTAGTATTTTTGATGAAGAAAATTAGGTACCTGTTTTTCAATTTTCAAATTAATACCTATACATAATGCATGCAGAAGAATCTGTTACTCATGAAATAGTCTTGTCAAATACCATTTGGGCATCTAATTGCAAAGTTTTATTTTTAATAAAAAGCATTCGTGTAGGAGCAAAAATCCTCGTCTTCGACTCGGATTTTTGTTGCCACCAGCACTCATGCTCCTTGTTGAAATATTACTTAGCAACGTGGTTTTTCGATTTTTTTCGGGAAAATTGGATGCCCTTATGATATTATTTACGATAAACCGATTTCAGTAGAATTTTTTAAAGTTGCAAAATGACGAAGGAGTTGGGATCAAGACTCAATATGTGTAGTTCGAGAGTTTCATAAAAATATCAGGGAACACTCAGCCCTAGCTTCCTATAGTCTATGAGTTAGTTTCTTATTTTCGCTTACTCTCAAAAAAGTTCAAATGAAGTTCGAATTATTCGCTCTTGGGATGAAACTCGCTATATGTATAATAGTCTCAATGACGAGTCGATCCATTAAATACACGCGTAACGAGAATGAGGACCATAAGAGGCTTGACACCGTATAGTGAACCACTATCTTAACTCGCTCAGCTGAAAATTATTCAGGTGTCCAACTGTCCAAATATCTCGCTTGAGCAAACTTGTTGTGGTTGTTGTACAATTCGAGGAAATGTAGATATTTCCCTATAATTGAATGTCTATACATGTTGAATTCATGTCCCAGTTGATTGGATCATTATGAGTGCATAATCTCGCCTATAACCATTAGAGATTAAATCTAATATAAACAGGATTTAGAGCTCAATGGCGGATTGGCAGCGTATACAGGTGCAACAAAACACATTAGTCCTCAGCATTGGTACATACAGGGTAACTCAAAACTAACTTGAACTGACGCAGTCAGGAAACGGCAATATAAGTCAATAGTTTTTTTATAATTTTTCCATATTACCATTTGCATATTGAGTTTTTGAAATACGAAATACTCTTCCAATATAATGGATGGGTTTCCGAATTGTCCACCAATTTCCATCTCTTGTCGCTCCATCAAATTGAAAATTTTTTCCTTCATAACTTTTTCGTGTTTGGCCCACTCAAAATTAACACCAGTTTCTGTTCAGTAGCTTCGACAGGATTATTCCGAAACATTTTAGTGTATCGATATCTAGAACTTTTATTTGAATTATTCACTAATAGTTTTTTTCAACTTCAACTGGTTTTTCAGTTATAAATTTGCAGATCCATTAAACCAGTAGTAATTAGCCTGAAAAATCGGATGAGTCTTTTGAAAATTATCGATCAATCAGAAGTAATGAACTTTTTTCCTAATTTCTCTCAGAAAGCGCAGTATATGAGACTCGCCGTTTGATGTTGAAATATTTGATAAACTATTCGGTAATTAAACTATCTTCGAGTAACCACCCATGCCCAGAAAAAGCCACAGATTAAGGAAGAATACTTCTGAATATTCTTTATATTCATTATATCTTGAATTGAGCTTGGCCACTGGGACCATAGACACATCGAATATTTCATTTTATCATAAGACTTTCTAAAAACCACCATCTAGACACTTTACAACATCCATGACCCAGCCGGGATTCGAACCCGAGACCTTCAGCACCCTAGTCGACGTCTCAGCCAACTAGACTACTGAGGTAGTCTTTAAGTAGTATAATCAATATTCAATTTCCAGACTTTCCATGAAATTTGATGATCTCAATTAATAGATATAACTGAGTGATTTCATGTGATATTTCTATAAATTCATGAAAATTTGGATATTCAAAGAGTATAATTCAAATTAGTGGTAAAGAGGACTATTTATGGGCTGAAAATTGTTGACCTCTCAGTTAATATTTACGCCTGAACAATTCAAAGGATCTACTCCATATGAATAAGTAGATGTTTTATATATGATGCAAGTAGTCTGAGAGAGTTTGTTGCCTCCTGTCTTGTATTCGGTGTTGTCTTCGACCTTTGAATCCTGGTTTCGTTGTGAAGAATTGAACAACATTGTGTTTTGTGTTAGACTTTTATACTTCACTGGGTGTTTTCAATGTTTGTATGTTCAATTTTTAGCATTTTGAAAGTTCAGAATTAATTAAAGGTCGAAATTTTCTTCCAGTGCTCTCCGCCACTGGTTTGAATTATATTTGAAGAAATAAAATAAAAACCAATTATGAATTTTCAAAGAATGTTCAGTAGGTAAATGGGTAATAATAACATTGTGTCAACAATGGAAAAAATTGGACATTGACTGAAAATGACGTGCAAGGAATTCCGTGTTCTAATAGTCGAGAAAGGTGAAATATTTTTCTTATATCATTGTTCATAAAGAAAAGAATAATATTCAATTAGTATCCTCAAAAAACTTTCACTGAATTTGAAGCACTGATTACAGCTTTCCGTTATCTTGCAATACCAACCTGAGCATAAGAAATGTCCATGTATATCGTGTCAATAAATTGGAGGTATTTTTTGGCAGACATATAATATTTTCTTAAAAACTGCAAATGAAAGAGGTGTTATACTTGATGACAGGGAATTCTGTCTACTTCTCAGAGAATTCCCTATAATCACTACTCAAGATTCGGAGATGATCCAATTTCTCTCAACTCTTCCGTCACTACCCTCAGTATTATTCAGTTACGCAGCAAGCTTTCAAGTAAGAGTTTCATTTCAACTATACATATGTTGGTTAAATTACCTACTTCCGAATAGTCATATAACCCCCTTCATATTATGACATAAATGAAAATGAAGGGAATAGAGCTATATATACATTATACAACACGATTATACCACAAAAAAAATATTCAGGATAAACCAGATAGATTCAATGTAAAATGAGTGGTGAAAAATATTGCTGGATCTTAAACCTCGAATCAGAAATTCTGAAGTGAAAGTGTTAATACATATATTAACAAAACGTTTCATCATCAGGAAGTGGCAATTCTTGAAGGGCTGTCCTAATCTCGTAATCGAACTTTTCGAACGTTCAACAAGATTTGACAGTTCTTGCTATAAAAAAATAGAGGATCACTAAGGGAAGTTATTTTTATAGATATGTCCTAACGGCAATGATAGAGCTCTTTGGGAAATCCGCACTTACGCAGAAATGGTTATACTCGTCGAATAACATTGGTGACAAAGAAAGGGTTACAATAACCTACTAAAGGTGAAATATCACTTCGGTTTCCATTCCACAAAAAAAACTGCTGACTCCGTGCTAGATCTCCTGACCTGGAAAATATAAATCTCAAAGGTATGGTGTGTAAGCATTGACATATTCCGATAATCTTGCGGAGAAAACGAAATCCACACGCGCTACAAGATCCAGGGGGCGGCACTCTCGTAACATAATCGTCGCTTTGACCTCAAAATTATTATATCGGCAGTATATAACGGGTTATATCGGAATAACCGCAGCGTACGCCCATATCAGGGATGAAGATATTTTATTACGACCTCAGTCTCCTTACATTGTTACGTCGAATGCGAACAACACATAAATTCGTATTTTATGACCGCACATCGAAGAAATATCAGAGAGCCCTGCGTCATTTTCTGGTGGGTGAGGAAATTTTTTCTCTGGGTTTCCAAAATAACGGTCATCGTATGCTCAGAAGCTTGCTCTGTCAAATTTGATCGGCCTATCAACAAATTTGGGTTTCACAATACTTCATCACTCCGTTAAATACGGTGATCAGTTGATCGAGGAATAAGCATTTCCCATAGACATAGGTATCCAACTATATGGACATGGATTAGAGAGAGAGGAACTTCGGAAACAAGGATGGAACTAGTTCGGGCTAAACCATAGAATACGGCTCAGAACATCAAAGATATATGGCAAAAATAAGACAGATCGGTTTGAAACCATAGGCATATTAAACTATATTAGTCCATGTTCAAAATATATTTTTTCGAAAGTTTTGAAAGTTATATTTGTGTTTTCGAAAAATCAAAGAGCATATTGTATGATATTTCATTTTGAATTAGATTATAAATACTGTATGGAAGATATAGAGAGAGAGAGAAAATTTATTGCTATAGGAAATGGCTAACGACTTGCGTCTTACTGCCAGTATTAAGTACACTTCATTGTATGTTACAATTCATTCTGAACCTTAATACAATTATACACTGTTTAGCAAAAAAAGGAAGATATAATTACCGTGTTATTTGTGTTTTCGTAAGCTTTTGTAATATAATTTGAGTTCATTCATTTCGAATGGAATTAAATGCTAGATGAATAATGGTAAATCTTGTGGCATTACTGGTAGAAGGAAATCTTGTGGAATTAATTGTAGAAGGAGATAACTGTTTTCGATCATATTCATAGCTGAATCGAATGAAAAATAATTTTTTAGTGGAATTTAGCTTGCATATCCAACACTTAGTTTGAAATAGACCAACATATTGTTGCTGGAAAACAAGCAGATTTTAATTTGGAAACGAACGTCATTCATCAATAAGTTTAACTTTCATATTTTGAAACCATAATCACCACAAACATTGAAAATAGAGAAATGAATAAATGGCTTCAAAAGAATTTAACCAATGGTGTTATTTATTGATTTCTATGGATCCGCGCGCAGAAATGAATTTCGTACAGAATTCTTCATTATATTCATTCTGATCGTTTGAGCCCATTTAATGCACAAAATTGAATAAAGAATCATTTGAAACTAGGGGTACTGTCGTGAAATAAACTTTACAAATCGCGTTGTCCTGAAACCAGCGGCCCAAGAGAATTCGAAACAAAAAGGGTCCTTCATCAGATATTATTATTATTAATTAATCAATTTTGAATATTTATATCCGAATAATAATCACATTAATCACTAACTTTCAAAAATGTCATCAATACCAAGGAGATGTCAATTTTCCTGGAGATTTCCCTAACTAAATTTCACAAGTGAAATCACTTTCAATCTGCAATAGCAGAGGTATTTGTATCGTGTATGTTGTCAATGGTCTTGCCCGAACTAGTCCCATCTTTCTCTTGGACCTCTCCCTCTATACCTTATCCGCATTCGACTCTTCAGAAACTCTACAGAGAGTCCAATATGTTTATGACATTTCGATGCGTGAACTTAAAATTTGCTCTGTTTTTGTTAACAGCAGATATGTCATTTCATGATTAATTCAAAGTGAAGTGATTTTTGAACGAATTTGATGATAGAAAAGCGGAAAAAAATTCAGAGAAATTTTTTCTCACACAAGAAAATGTAATGTTTATTGCTGAAATCATTTAAAAGGCAGTATTGCATTTAAATTCGAAAAAATCTTTACGACTGAGTTCGATATGGAATTTTGAAGTAACGAAGTTGGTAAATTTGCAGATAATCTGAATAGAAGCATTAATCATTTTTAGTTGAGAAATGGAAACTGCTACTCATATCAAAATTTGTATTTATATATCACGTGGATGTTGATCCAATTCCATCTGTATATTATGTTCAACATTCTTCACAAAATGGAATCTGATTTCCACACAATCCATGTAGTGAAAATAATTAATCAATCTATCAGGAACTACCGATGGTGGTCAATATCAGATATAAATATATTGTGTACATATACATACCCAAATAAACTTGACTGGGAAAGTAGAAATCTGATGAAAGGGTTACATTTCCGATTGAAATCAGCAATTAATATATCGCCAAACGACAATTCACCTGAAATTCTATCGGAAATTACTGAATGTTCGTGAGTTATCGTACCAAAAATAACCTCAATTATGGTCATGATCCGCTGAAGTAAATCGGGAAAGTTTCAGCAACTGATATCTGCAATCTAGGATTGCTTGGTTCAAATTATTCTATAATAACTGCAGACAATTGCGTAACTCTGATGATTTTGTGTTCATTATTATTTCCTTTAAATGAAAAAACGAAACATTCCAAAATAGACTGATGATACGGTAAAATACTCCTCAATACTCTGATGAGCTGGCTTGATCGCCGAAATTTGTCCATTCAACTTGTTCGATCGTCTAGTGAAGTTTTTCTGTTAATGAGAACCCAAAAATGCTCTGTGGAACCCCAATAGTGCTTGATCGGAAATCAGCGCCCGGTAATCGACATTTGTTGGTCGAATCCTTAATCGCCTATTGAATAAGATTATTGAGAATAATTTTTCTGAAAAGTAGGTACATTTCTCAATTTTCAGGACAAGAGTGAGCTTAGGGAGTTATTAGTACTAGATATATAAACAAACTGTATTAATTCCTATTTTAGGGGGCTGGACATTTATCCAGATTGAAACTACATAATAAAATTGGTACTTTCAACTCTGATACTGTGAGTACTCAATAGTTTTTCTGGTAGGGATAAATATTCGCTTTCTTCGAATTCTCCAACAGATGATGCCCTGATGGTGCTCATTGCAACAATTTGTTTTTGGTATGAGGTTATGAATCTTGTTCAAGATGAACGCTTCATTCGAACTGAGAAAATTTTCGTTTCCTTCAAATCAATGATTTTTCAAAAATGGAAATATATTTATTTCTTCCATTTCATATTGATACTGAGCAGTTTTGAATCCTTAACTCACTTTAATTTATTCGAAAAAACAAACCGACAATTATCCTATTTTCCAGTTCATAAAGCTAAAAACCCATTCGTATCACTATAAATTCTCAACATACTTTGTTTTCGACTTTTTCGGTTGTCGAACGGCACGAGCTTCCCCAGTCTCTTGCAACAAATCGCCTTAAATCTCAATTCTCTCCAAGCTTTCATCCATTTTCACGAACTCTTCAGTTGATATATGGTTATCATGCCTATATACTTCATTCTTTAACAACGTTTTCTTGATTTTGAAAGCCAACAAAATTGGGTATTCATATTTCATCAGTATGAAATGAAATCAATTATCTATCACGTGAGTTATGGACTGACGTTCCTCGGGATTCAAATTTGTTGCCCTCAGTAACTAATATGCCCATATTTCTGTTGATACATAAATAACTATCAATACTTATGAACTACTCCTCAAACGAACATATCTCAGTCGAAGTACTATTTCAGTTAGATTCAAACAATCATCACACTCCTTCCAAGGAAATGTTTTATTCCATTCAAACTGATATGTTAATGGAATTCCAACAAAATAATTATTTCATTCGAACAAAGATGTTGTTTGAATCGAATAAATAGGATATTCAAATTCCAAATGAACTGAATTCTTAAATCAAAAGAAGATCTATTGGTCTCTATTGAAGCATTTAATTCGTTGGGGTCAAAGAAATATACCTTAATTAACTTAATTAACGAAACAATTAGTGATCTGACCTTATCAATTATTATTATCCAATGAATTGCACGGAGAAAGAAACTCTTGCCAAATATTTTCCCCTTACGAACAATAAAATTCATAGAAAAATTATTTGAACAAAGTCATTTCGAAGACATTGTTCACCAACGTTTCACACGACATGTACACCGATTATTCAATATCTCACTCAATAAACAATATATAAATATGAGGAACCTTACAATTATAAAAGATATGTCAAACAATACCGAACAAATATGATGAACAAATTAATGAATCAATATGAATACAACTACGCTTGATCAAGTGGTATGGTTGTTAGCCAGGAACGAGTAATTCAGCAAAACTGTGTCATACAGATTACACCAATCTTAATTCAGAAAGAAAAGGTGGTTATTCAATTTATTTAATTAAACTTCGCATTCAAGGAATCCCAATTGGAATCGAGCAAAAATTCAATATACCTCGGGGCTTTTCGAAGTCAACCTATCGTCCAATAAAAATCGACAATTTCCTAGCAATCATCCTGATGCACCCAGGAGTAATTTCCTGATCGAAGCCATACCAACTTCAACGAATTTCACTACTGATTTGATTTACGGCTCTGGAGAGGCACACCTGTCCGAAACAGCCTCAAAAGCAATCGTTAATATTTTCCATATAGCCCCATATATAGGGTAATGTTCAAATATGGCGTTGCTTTTCCTCACGGTACAAAATGTATATTTCTTTTTTAGGGAGGTCATATATTCTAATTATGCTTTATAAGCTTACACGTTCACGTGGCATGTACATTGGCGTTTAGGCCCACTTATGCCTGTGAATGTGGTTTATGGGTCAATAAATATCGCATAAAACCTAGAGGAAATGCTATTAACATGATATCCTGGGGTATTTTCTTGGTTCTATCGTGAATTGAGCTATTCGAATGTTTCAGTGGGCACCATTAATGTAATGAGATAATTGGATGTCGTGCAATTATTATGCCCTTTCAATATTGAATGATTCTGATTCTACAGAGCGAACGGTCATCCAAAATTGATAGTTTTTGAATTATCTTGTGATTCATCACCAGTCTCATCATGGCTAGTAATGTTCGTACTTCAGTTTAGATTTGAACGTTTGATAATATTCCCTTCTGAGTTGAAAATATCGGAGAATTTGCAGTTTCCTTAGATAATTCCATTTTGTTATGCAACATCCTTTCCATAGAACAAGACTATAACTACAGGAGCAATCATGACAAGAAATCTTCAAGGAGAAGATGAAACATAAGAATAAGAATAAACATCGAGAAGAATAACTCAAATCTATCTCCATAATTTCAAATATCTAGGATTTTATTTTCGAAACTATTTTCAATTGCAGAGCTCTTATTCATCTATGAATCTCTCCACTTTGAGCTATGTGGCTTTCAAATATAAAGAAATTCCCGGACTTCTATAGTAGGTATCAAAATATACTCGAGATATCTTTTCAAAGCTCAAGACATTATTTCACGACCAAGTGATAAATTTCAGTTAGCTCGGAAATTTGTGTCATGGACATTTTCGTTGTGATCAATTATGTGATGGAGATAATTCTGCGCCACAATTTTCCTATCACTTCTGTAACTTCAAGGTGAAATATGTCAGTTTCACAATTTAGTTTTGTCATTCTTATGATTTATTTTGTTAGTTTGAAGGTATATACCGGTAAATCTTAAGGGCCGGAAACACAATAAAAATGATTTTTCATAATATGTAACCATGAGTATCAAATCATAGAGCGGAATATTTTCATATCATCGAACATCGGTCTGAATATTTCGTTTATTTCATTACCTGGCGCCACGCACGAATGATTTTGTCTGTAATATCCTCCGAGTAAAAAACAACATAGAGGTAGAATACGTCGTCTTTAGAAGGCGATTGCTGTCCGCAATATGTGATGGAAAATTTGACACTTTGACCGCAATCAAAACAAACTGGCTAACAATGCAGTTACCAACCTGTGATGTGATATTTCATTCAATCCACGGGATTCTCTATAAAAAACACACATCTTACGTTCCATAGTGAATTGAAGTATTGTAGTAATTAAAAAAAGTATTGAAGTAAACAGCTAGAAATATCTGAAAACTCGCTAGAAACTCACCCAAACAACTGACAACAGATTGACCGGCGGTATACAGGTAATGCGGCATCGATGCCAAAGCTCGGATTTCAGCAGGTAGATACTGAAAAGGCTAAGTATTCTTCTTACCACAAATTCGAAACTTTTCGTGTTCACCATCGGAAAAAAAACTAAGAAACCTGGTATTTGTAGAGTAGGTTTGGATTTTTATTACGAAGGTCGAATCCGTGAATTAGTATATTCAGCCTTATGATTCTCTAGAGATTTCCGTTCAAAATTTTATTTTCGCAATATTTTTGAAAATACAGATGGAATCGAATCAAATTTCAGTACTTAATTGAAGGTTCATACAGAATTTCGTGGGGTGCGTTCGGGGGAATCAATACGTGAAAATGCGATCGACTTGGCAACGGAGATGAACATACCGCAAAAGCTGCTGGTTTCACGTCAGTACATTCCTAGATGTCCTCAATCTAGGTCTTACTATTACGGTGGAACAAAAAACCTCCAACAGATTCTTCACTTCAAACACGGAAACTTCGCATCAACAATGAACTCTATTTCCAATTTCCTCAATACCAAGTTAAATCCCACAGCCGAAGAATGTTATATAAATCTCCCGGCAGTTTCATCATCGACTTCGTAAAATCTAAACCGATATAAATTGGCAGGCTACCGACAATAACAAGATTATGTTTTCAGTCAGAAGAAGAATAAGACAAGTTAATAACGCGTCTGAACCAAAATCCTTCCTGAATCGCTTAAGCCCCAAATGGAGCTAATACTAATTAAAACTTTTCAGCTAAATTTTTCTCAGCGGAAATGGAGGGATAGCATCTTTTCTTCATTGTCTGGAGGGATTTCTTCTGAAATGAAAATACAGTTTTCATGGCCCCCTCATATTTCTCTTTGTGGGATGGCGATCAAATTCACAATCGAATATACAGATGAAATGTTTCGTTATCTGCTCACGAGTAGAGTGAAAGGTGAATATTTGGACGGTACGAATGTATTGCAATGAATTAATGAGTATGATGTGTCATTATTCTATACTAACTGACAAAGAAACTGCAACACCCAGAAGGAGTTGTTTGAATTTTAAACCTTTTTTGGTAAAACATGGATAGTATAGCAAGGAGTGAATGATTAAAATTTGGAGAAGAAAACGAAGGGTTCACAATTTTTTTCATTGAATTTGTTAATAATGTGTTTGTCCACCGCGATTATCTATACGCTCCACAACACGTCTTGGCATTGATGCAAGATTTTGGTTTATTTATTCTTGAGGGATACTATCCCAAGATGCCTCTACTCAGCCAAATTTCGTGGGGGCTGGGGTAAATTTCCAAGTCTTCTACCCATGATGTCCCAAACATGCTCTATGGGCGAAATATCGCGGGATCTGGGCGGCCATGGCAAAAGATTCACATGGATCGCTTCAAAAAAGTTTAAACAAACTTTGGCAACATGAGCTCGGGCATTCTCTTGCTGAAATGTTGTATTCTCGAGCCGGTTAAGGTCAAGGGAAACATATAGCTCCACTTTTTCTTGAAGGTAACGCAGCGCTGTCATGTTACCTCGAATAATGACTAAAGGTGGCCTACTTGCAAGTGCAGTAGCACCCATACCATAACGCCTACTGTCCGGTGTACATGACGCTCAACATCAAAATGAGTGTCACGTCTTTCTCCCCGACGACGACTAATCCTTTCTTCGGCTATCATGTGCACCCAAGGAGAATCGAGATTTATCAGAAAAGACGATCTGATACCATTCCACATTCCAATGTTGTCGTTCTCTGCATCACTGTAATCGTTGCCGGCGATGCTCAACCGTAATAGGTAACACAAGATGGGGTCGATAATGCTCATTTCAAAAGACCTTATAAGGCGGTAAACCGTTTGGACAGTTAAAGGATGGCCTTGATCTCCTAACCACTCATCAGCCAAAGATCGAGTTGTAGCAAACCGGTCTTTAATTGCCATAAGTCTTAGACGTCGTTCTTGAACTTCATTTGTACCCCTTCGACATCCGGTGCCTACCCTTCTTCGATTTTGGATATTATCAAAACACGCTTGGCAACATCTCATAACGGTAGTTACGAAATGACAACCCCGCCTCTCGTAGACCAAAAATTCGACCTGTTTCAAATTCACTTAGCTGGCGTTAAATTCCGCGTACACGTGCTTTAGGCATTTTAACAACAACTAATCATCGACTTTGGATCTCCTTGAACAGCTGGTTTGTTGTAAAATTTGAAAAATTTGCAGAAAACGACTACAATATTAAAGCAACAAAAATTGTTCACATGAAAAAACCACGATTTTTTTCTACAGATTTCATCAATGTTCTACCAAAAAAAGTTTCAACAGCTCGTTCTGGATGTTGCAGTTTATATGTCAGTTAGTATATAATTGTACCAAGGATTGCAATAATTATAAATGTTGATTCTCTGTAAATTCAGTGAGAAAAAGATCAGGAACTTTTTAATATGTAATAACTTCTTATGAACTAGAATCATAAGGGTGGTCCGCGAGTTACTTGTACAGGGTGATTCATTAAGGGTGGCCACCGGCCGTATCTCGGAAACCGTTTATTCTATGACTTCCGGAAAAAAAATCTAATGACAAACTCGGCCCCTAGAAAATGATTCAAAATATTTTCAAGTTCGTAGTTCCCCACTAGAGGGCGCAATCTATCACTTGTAAAATATAATCTCATTTTTTACGAAATATTCTCCAGCTAACAGTGGTAAACAATAATAAAATTAGATAATACTCTTTCTATTCAACAACTTTTGTTTTAGTAATTTTTCTATATTTCCTATTTTTTAGTGATGGGATGGATAAACTCTTCTTCACGAAAAAAACATTCTTACTCCTGTATGGGTGAACCGATTTTCACGTGATTAAATTTCATTTGAAGGTCATCGAAAGCAGATCACAGAAACATATGACAACAATATACCGGGTGATCCAATTAAAAACTACAGACTGTTTTATGTCACTTCGCCCTATTTGTGCGTTTTACTAAAAAATTTCAAATGCAATGCCATGATTCTAACCGAGTGAGAATAAGCCAAGCATTATCACCCACTGACTTTTTAAAATCGCAGACAGATATCATTGGTCATTTCGGAGTTATTGACATTTTTGTAAATTTTGATAAGTATTGATCAACCCTGTCAAATGCAGGAGGAATTGAGTTATTTCATCTCTAAACAATTAGATAAAAGGAAAAAACTTATTAAAACAACGAAACGAGCTGATTTAGAACCAGTAAGCTTTGGCGATACTGTTCATTTTCGGTATCTATAGCTGTAAAAGTTTTTTTTAGGACGATTGCAAACCACTATTTTATGATGCCCCATTATTCAAACGAAGAAGCATATGATATGCTTAATGTTCATTTTGAATGTTTAGAAAATGCAGTAGCTGAAAGGGAATACCCGATACGATATCCTGAAAGACGTCGTCATTCCAAAAGGGTATTCAAAAGATTGACACGAAGAGTGCGAGAAACTGGTAAGGTTCAATATCTCGGAAGAAAAAATAGAAAACGTAGAAGCCGTAATGAGGATAATATCTTAAAAGTTTTGGCTTGTTAACCAGACAAAGGTGCTTGAAATTTTGACGGAAGATCTTCTAATTCTTTTAGAAACTATTGCCATTCAAAGCAGCTTAAATATGTGGTATCAACAAGATGGTTGCCCGGCGCATTATGCTGCTAATGTTAGAGAATATTCATATAACGTCTTCTCAAAGAGGTATATTGGACGAGGGAGTATTTTTCCATGGCCAGAAAGATCACCCGACCTCACAGTATTAGATTTTATTTTTGGGGGAGAATAAAGAGTTAGTAAGTAGTTAGTTAGTTTTCCGAACAACCCCCACTACAAGTGAGGATATTCAAAATAGATTTCGACAGGCAGCTTCTTCTCATACTGAAATTGTGGCCAGTGTCAACTCGACGAAAGAAAGACTAAATTTATGTGTAGAAAATAATGGTAGACATTTTAAATATTTGAATTGATTAGGGGTAAGTGTTGTTTTTCTGTTCAAATATTTTCGTTGTTGCTAATTTTTGTTTTATTTTATCGCATCATTGTTATTTCATGTGTGTTGAGTATTTTGCTGCGTTGTCATGACGCATAAAGTCACTTCCTTGTTTATTCAAGCTCACAGAAAGGATCAACATTGATCAAAATTTACAGAAATGTCAATAACTCCGAAACAACCGATGATATCTGTCTGCGATTTTAAAAAGTCAGTAGGTGATAATGCTTGGCTTATTCTTACTCGGTTAGAATCATAGCATTGCATTTGAAATCTTCCAGTAAAACGAACAAATAGGGCGAAGTGACATAAAACAGTCTGTAGTTTTTAATTGGATCACCCGGTATATTGTTGTCATATGTTTCTGTGATCTGCTTCCGATGGCCTTCGAATGAAATCTTTTTACGTGAAAATCGGTTCACCCATACAGGAGTAAGAATGTTTTTTTCGTGAAGAAAAGTTTATCCATCCCATCACTAAAAAATAGCGAATATAGAAAAATTACTAAAACAAAAGTTGTTGAATAGAAAGAGTATTATCTAATTTTATTATTGTTTACCACTGTTAGCTGGAGAATATTTCGTAAAAAATGAGATTATATTTTACAAGTGATAGATTGCGCCCTCTAGTGGGGAACTACGAACTCGAAAATATTTTTAATCATTTTCTAGGGGCCGAGTTTGTCATTAAATTTTTTTTTTGGAAGTCATAGGATAAACGGTTTCCGAGATACGGCCGGTGGCCACCCTTAATGAATCACCCTGTACATTGTGTGATGGTGAATAGATGGTACATTAGGAGCCAGAAAACAAATATCAAAAATAGGCGAAGGCTTTTTGTTTCTGAGATACAGGGTGATTTATTGATGTTGGCAGAACCTTCGGATGGTTACAACTCATGAACCATTCAACGTATTTGCTTCAAATTTGGCAGGTATTGTCACCCCAGACCATCGAACTATTCCTATGAACCATATCGAAATATAACACAGCAGGACAACAAAATTTCATGTTTCAGGTCTAATAAAACACTCTGTACCTACATGGAATATCAATTGATCATCTGATTCCGCATGGATTTCTCTTTCGAATATTTTTTTTCAAGTGAAAGGCATACCAACTGTTCATTTGTTTTCGATCGGAAATAATTAATGACTAATGAATTTTGAGATTTATTAACATTTGAATGGCTATAACTTCTTAACCGTTCCACTAATTGGTTTTAAATTTGGCGAGTATTGTAATCATAGGCCATCAAACTGTTCATATAAACCATACCGAAATAGTGCAAACCAGGACTCGGAAATTTTGAGTTTTATCTCCAGTTCTAATGAAATACCCTGTACAGGGAATATAGATTTGTCGTGAATATCATCTGATTCTGCATAGATTTTTTTCTCGAATACTGTTTCTCACGTTACCGGCACACCAACCTTTCTTTTTTTCTCGAAAATAATTTAACGCTTATGAATTTTAAGAGTAGAGAACGGGCGATATCGTAAAATGCTGGTTTGGACTTGACCTATCAGGATACCTGCTACAATATTCCCTCACCGTTGCTCGTCCATTCGAATTACAGAATCCTGAAAGGAGGGCCATTTCGTAATACTGAACGTTCGAAGAACAAGTCATGACTCAAAGGGGAAATCTCAGAATATAATAATAACTAGCAAAAAAATTTTATTTATATGAAATGTTAAATGACATATTTCTGTGGTCACTGCATTTCAGGCCTCTATTTCATAAGTAAGAATACTGAATAGAAATGCCATTGTTGACTGAATATTGCAATTCTATTCAAACTCCTCAAGGTAAAACAAGCGGTCAAATTAATAAATTCAACATCAGAAGCACCCTTCAATTATTTTCGATAACAAAAAAATAACGGTTGGTGTGCCGGCGTTCACGTGGAAGGCCGTATTCGAAAGAAAAATCTATGCAGAATCAGATGATATATTAATGACACATTGATATTCCCCCTGCATACGGTGTTTTATTGAACCTGGAGTTAAAAATCAAAATTCTTGAGTGCTGGCCAGTATGATGTCCTGCAAAGTTGCTAAATTCGAATTGAATTGAAAAGTTCTGCCAAAATGAATGAATCTCTTAAATCATAAGCTTTAATTTTTTTTCTCGATTGAAAAAAAAATTAACGGTTGATGTGTTGAGGTGCTCTGTGCAGAATCAAATGATAATTACGACAAATTTATATTGCTTGTACACAGTCTTTCATTAGACCTAAAACAAGAAATCGAAATTTCATAGTCCTGCACTGTACTATTTCAGAATGGTTCATAGGAACAGTTCGATGGCCTGAGTTGACGATGCCTGATAAATTTGTAACAAATATATTGAATGGCTCAAGAGTTAAAGCCATCTCAAGGATTTGCCAAAGTCAATAAATCACCTTGTATCTCAGAAACAAATAACCTATGCTTATAGTTAATTGTTGTTTTCTGGCTTTCCATGGTACTATCTATTTATTCATCATCAAACAATGCACAGTTACTCGCGGACCACCCTGTATATGGGAAATTAGTTCTGAGTATAATCATTGAGTTTGGGGGGTTGAATACCCAATGGTATCATTGAGTATTCAAATACAAATATTTTAAAACTCAATGATGGTATATACAATAATCACTGATGGATAAAACCTTTGACGTGTATCATTTGGTTTATGACCTGCTGATAGATGCTTCAAGCCGGGTCCAGATGAATGAAATGCAAACAGCGAATGCCATGAAACACAGGGAGTTTTATGGTTCGAGGCAGCGCTCGTTTTGCTCCTTCGGGACTCGGTTTTCAGCTCGAACGAAGCATTCGAATGTTTTATTCGAGGCTGAGCTAAAGTGCCGTCCACACTTTACGCCGAATCGTTTATCAAATTTTATTGCATTTGCTGTTCGGAGTACACTCATCTGAACCCGGCTTTATACATGATGCGTACACTCTTGAAAATATTTTGATTTCGGAATCCGTCCAAATATTGTCAAGACACAACGTGATTTCGTTGTTCTATTTCATTTTTCGTCGATAGATGCCGTTATCGGGAAAGCTGCCATATGCAAACTTGCATATTTGCAGAAGTTACTGACATGTCTTATCACATCTATTCAAATCACATCTTTTTCCAATTGTTGTTATTAAGTTCGTGAGAGAGAAGTCGTCCAGAGTTTCGTATCCGGAAACACCTTTAGAAAATAATTGACAAGATTAGTTCGTCTGGTTGAAAATTTGGTATGATAAGATAAACACAGATAAACCATATTTTAATGATAATTATGTATTTCCTCGAAATATTCAAATTAATATGTATCAAATTTCAACTTTTTCACATCAAAATTTTTTTGAGGAGATCCAAAACAAAAAACTTCATGAGTAAAATCGATAATGGTTCTGTGATCACCATCGTTCTGGCTTCAAAATAACTTCATATTTTAAATCAGTAGGTGTTCCTTAGTTGTTATACCCATTTAATTCTTATATAATTAAAAATCCAAAAAACGATATGTTAACTTATCGTATCAGCTACACAGAATCATTCCAAATATCTTATTTATTTTTCGAAGAAAAGTTTCATTAGAACAAAAAGATTATCTTTCAGTTCACAGAGAGAAATGGAACAATATGACACATATCTAGTTCCGCATTAAGGACCCATAATTTCATTGTATAATGGTGGGGAATAGTCAACACCTCTATGTGTCTATTGCTTAGGTAGGAATATATTAGCTTTCAGGGCTTTTTTAGGATTTTGCATTAAATATCTGAATGAGAACAATTTGAAAATACATTCATAGAAATCTCCCCTGCGGATTGCGTGATTTCAACTATTTTTCTCAGGCTGTTTCTAAAAAAATATTGCCATATGAACAATTTCAAAATATTGCCAAATATTCAATAATGTACCTTCAACGATTAGGAGACTTTTCCTGCCAAATGGTCTAAATTCCGGAATACGCGAAGACGAGTGTCATAAGATATATTTTATTCAATTGTTAATTTTGTTTTTCAGTAGGAATGTTTACTGTGATAGCAAAATTCATCACTTTATGACATACAATAGTTCCAGTGAACTAAAACGAAATCTGGGTAGTTTCAGATATAATTCATTTTCTTATTTTTCTGAGGAAACGAATTTCGCAACTCGATCGGAAAAGTATTTTCTGAGTGAATGAGGAAAAATATGTCATATATGACCAAAAGGGAAAGAGTCCGGTATACCACCCTTTCCACTCGTTCAGCATGAGAACTTGTAGGTACCTGTAGTAAGTAATAATATGAGACATATTGTTACTAACTACAGGTACAAGCTCACATGCTGAACTAGTGCGTGGTGGTATATAGGACTAAGAGGGAAAGAGTCCTGTATACCACCCTGTCCACTCGTTCAGCATGTGAACTTGTACCTGTAGTTAGTAATGATATGTCTCTGGACGAAGGAAACGTGGTTAAACACTGTTTTGTTTTTATGTTTTCAATTATCTGAAAAGTTCAAAACGAATGCTGATTTTTCGAAACTTGAAAACTGCAGTCGATATCGATAACCAACCGAATATTTCACTGAATTGTTTAATTGACCTTGTTTGTCGACAAAGAATTTGAAAAGAACAATTTCGTTAGTAATTTCATGCTTCCACTGAGGTTATCTCTATGTACAGCTCGTCCACATCCGCCATGTATAATCCAAGCTAGTTTCATAGTCACAAAAACATGTTAAATTAACCCACGCACCTCCTGGCAATCAACTGCAATGAATCCAGAGCAACCCCGGCTAACCCGCATTCCACCCTTGACAAGCCAAACCTCTAAACCGTTTCGAAACGGGAACAAACCAAACAAACGTTCCTATATTTGCGTACAATCAAATACAGCACCAAACAACACGCAAGAAACGCTTTCAAGTTAGTAGCACCTGTTAATCTGTTTCGGACATTGAGCTGCGAAAGCCATTAAAGTTCCAGATGAGTGAGAGCCTACGCAACCCGGCCAGGTCCTCCCGAAACCAATTACTTGGTTGTCGTGGAAAAAGGAAGGAGAGGACAGACCCGTTGTTCCCGGTTGAAGCTGACAGTGTTCAATTTAACCTAATTTTCTCGGATATTGGTCGATCGATGGGTGGCCCACGATGCAAGGGTCGATCGGGGTCGAATACGTGATCTAATGCGATTTAAAATTGAGAATAGTGAGGTTTGCAAGGTTCGCAGAAGGGTGACGTGAATGAAAGAGTGAATTTCCCCTCACAGAAACCAGCTGTGTATTTATGATGGAAAATTCTAATGAAAGGACTGGCGTGAGGTCAGGAGCATTTGCGCTTGTTTGAATTAATTGACGAAGCTATAACCTATTCACGTATTGACCCCGCCAAATTGCAGCTTTATTTATTCACGGAAAGAGTTCGCGAACTTATTTTTATATAGTGCTCACGATATTGTGCATGATTGTTCAATCTTTCATTTTGGAATCAAGAACTAGATTTCAATTCTGCCCGATATCCATTTTCAGATATGATTCTATATGAAACTTTGAAGGGATCAATCTAAGGAATCTCTAGTCGGATTTCACTCATTCACGAATTCGACCTTTGTTTTTAAGCCCTTAACCTACTCAACAAATATCGAATCTTCAAGTCGTATTTTTTTGGTAGTTACAGACTTGATAGTTGAAAAACAAGTTTTGAGTTCAATTTCAAAGGCTGAATTGACTGAATGCTGAAATCCACACAATTAAACTACAATTTTACAAATATGAAATCTCATTCTCCAGAAGTACAGATCGGATAGCATTGAAATCCAATAGTTAATTCATCAATTAAGTATTGGATTGTCTATTTGTAGATTCATTCGAAAGTTAATGTGCTAACAGTCTGTGGTAAGGCCAGCTTTGAATTCACAAACACGATATCCGTGTATGGGTGAAGTCATCGCAATGATTTCGAGAATATAACAATTCTAAGTTTTATTTTTTCAACCTTTCAAAGATAAAAAATAGTGATTTCATGGTTTGTGCTGAAATTTTTTGAAATTTGTTGAATATCCAAATATCTCACAAAAATATTCGAACACTCATTTAAAATATACCAAAACTATCCTAGAGAAATCACTGCGAGGTGGTCCTCTACAACTAACTACAGAGTTTGAATTTAACATATATTTCGTCTTTTTCCAAGACCTCCAAAAATAAATATCGGCTCAGTTTGCGTCAAGACAAGATTTTCGAAAATAATTTCTTGTCATTTATTGAAAAAATCGTCACGAAATTCTGCACAGAGTTGAATCTCAGTATACTACAACAAGCTGTGAGGTTTCAATCTGATTGCATCGTTACTTTTTGAAATATTGAGGAACTAACCACAAAATTTCAAACTGATAACACTCCGAAACCTTTGCTCGTTTAAATCCATTTTTGGTTCAAAATTCTAAAATTATCGACATCTAGCAAAACGATTAGGCACTATTCACCAGAATATGCGCCTGAAAATGATACGAAAGGAGGAAACCGGATGAGAAGCTCGATATGCATACGTCATTGTTGAAGAATTACTAGAATCCTGAACTTTAAGGCCATGTGAACCAGAAAATTTACCTCGAATAATTTTGCCTCAAATTTTGTTGGAATCCGATTATGCAACAAACTTTTTCGTTGGTATCACTGACGATTCCTCTATACAGCCATTATAACTTTTGAAATCATCGGCAACAGGAAAACTCTTTTCTGAAACCTGATTGTACCAGATGATTTCTGCTTGAACCCTCATCGATTTTAATATACATCAATTGAAAATATTTATTCGGTGGTCGATTCTACTCGCTAGATACCAAAATATTTCACAAAAATATTTGTGTATGTTTCCGAGGTTTGTTATTTATAGCCAAGCAATAATATTGGCGGCAGGAGCCAAGATCAACCGCTAACTCTGTGGATCTTGAGAATTGTTAAACAATACTCAGAATCAGCCAAAAATCACTTTCCTTAGTCAATATATAAGGTCTATCTCAAACATCCCATTCCTTTCAATATAGTATAGTGTAGCTTAGCCTTCTCTTAGCTCTTACAGGCCAGAGTTCGTTTTTTCAGAAAACTTTTTTTGGTGCAAATGGTTGAAAAAAATCTAAAAATATGTTGCAACTTTTACATCGAAGAATTTTCGGGAAAATAAAAACTGAAATGGAGAGAAAAATGGGAAAATATCCGACCTTGCATATTCTCACAAGAGAATTAAGTACATCCCAAAAAAAAAAATTTCAAAAAATACTCACTAACGTCTGCAGAACGGCACCCCGTTTTCTTTTATGAACGTCTTAATTTCTCCGAATTCTAAGATTTCACGCGGCTCTTGGCAACGCTAAAATATGTACACCGCGATTCAGGAGCCTGAACTTGAGATATTCACGCGGTTCAATGAAACTTGAATGTGGCTGAGTTGCCAAATCGTAATTTAGCACCACGTGGTATTGGTTGCTCTTAATGAACAAACATCCTAGTTCTATCTTTGTGTCTGAAGCACTCCATGTTACCTGCCACATCGATCAACATGCAGGGATCGTAAGCGCTTACAACTGTACCCTGTTGATCCTCTCAATACCGTATT
This sequence comes from Myrrha octodecimguttata, assembly GCA_958510865.1. Lineage (NCBI taxonomy): Eukaryota > Metazoa > Arthropoda > Insecta > Coleoptera > Coccinellidae > Myrrha > Myrrha octodecimguttata. The sequence goes on from OY294057.1 coordinate 41,756,929, forward strand.
ACATTGGTCATCTCCCTTATGATCGTATAAATGGTGCCACTTAAGTAGGAATGAAATGCTTAGTTCGGTGCATGCCCTGACGAGTTCTTTCAGACTGAGCAAGAACGAAACGTGATACCCCAAAAAAATAAAGCTTCCTCGCGAATCATCAAAAGTCTTGAATGAAATAGTATATAAAAATATGGTTGGCTGAAATATTATTTCATCAAAAATCCATAGGTCGAAAAGAGTACTATTTGACGAGAAATCAGAAGATTTTCCGCGGTTGTATTTGAACCACCCCAATGGTAGCACAAACTATTGGAAAAAATAATGTTGCTTCTACAGATCTGAGAAATCCATTGCGAAACAATAACACTCACCATTCGCTCGACTCATAATCCTACGTTCTTTTTATTTACCAGATTAGCATGAAGCTGCAGTGAGTATTTTCAACCCGTGATATAGGCTTGTCACCAAATATTCAAGCAATCTTGCATACTTGTTCTGGTGTTGAGAACCACGGGCCAAGCTTTTACTATGGGCATCGCAAGGTAAAATCTTTTGACAAAAGCTTAGGTTAATAAAGAGAACCTTTTCTATGTTCCATAGATGATAATTCACATGACAGTGGTCGGTCAGTTTAGCTTTTAATTTTCTCAGTTTTATTTTACTCAGTCGAGTAACCTTTTTGGTCCAGCTCGTTGTGTAGGAGAGGGACAACTTCGTCTATCTTTGTCCATTCACCATCCGCAAGTTTCGTTGTTTGTTCTCATTCTTTAACTACTATCGACTCAAAATTTCGTAAAGTTCCTTGATATCGTTATTATGGAAAGGTTATAGTTTTTGCTGAATACATGTAATCGGTTTAATCTTACTATTAGCAATAAATTGTTCTTGATTCTACAGGGGATGCTTTCATATAAATATATCATAACGGACAGCCAGCCACACTCAGAATCCTGGAATCACTCATCCAGACCTCTCTACTGACCTGTGAATGCCATAAAATACCATAAAGCAACTGACAAAAAGCAACAAAGTGACTCTTTGTACCGCCCTGTGGGCGTGAAAATAACTACCATGAGCAGTCTGTCCAAAATCCACTGTTGAAAGCCAAAATAACGAAATACTCCTTTGAAAAAATACTCCAGGACTTGCACAGGCAAAAAGAATCTTAAAATTCTCGCCACTCATTGATTATTTTCTTTTCAGTTGGTCTCTAGGAGTATGAAACTTCGGAGGATTGAGCTACTGTAGAATAGGGACAGTACAGTGGTACACTCTTATACACTTCTTCCCTCCGTTCAAACTCAGGAAGGTGTTTTCGTGTAACAAAACAGTGTTTTACTACTCTCTAATCCACTTAAACCTTCTGCCTCTAACGCAGAAAGTGTTAGTGGATTAGAGAGTAGTTACACACTGTTTTGCTATCAGTATTCTATCCACAGTGAACTCAAATAGTTATTTCAACGTGTTTTCGGGGTCATATTTTCGAAGCAGGTTTTCATTATCAGTATGACATTTTTACTTGAGGAATGATATCTAACTAAATAATTGATCATACATTTTAGATTTTATATGCTTTCAACTACTGTGCATCCAAAATCATCAAGGAGAGTATCCTACTCCTCAAATTCATATTCGGTATAATACTGTCAGATATTCTTGTCACCAGATTGAAATTCAGATTATTTGATTCTTCAGTTTTGCTATTCACAAATACTGCAATCGTTTCGAATACTATTGGTAACTAAGTGTACTTTTCTCCCAAATATTTCTTCAGAACTAACTGAAGCATGTTTTCGACATATTTTTTCTTCGTAACAAAGGATCTTCGTATGTACACAAACAATTAAAATAACTGACTGAATAAGGCGTGCATTCGCCATGATGCAACCCTACGCTATTGAAGGAGTGGTTCGAGGAGATGACCGCTGAATAAATTAGCATGAATAATTGAATATTTATCATTGAATCGACAAATATCACAGCGCTTGTCTTCTCAAATCAATTTCTTATTGGCGAATATAGATGAGCGCTACTCCCTCTGGTGGCTATCCGAGTAACCCGAGGTACAGACATTATCATTGACAAGTTGAAAGAAATGTTAAGAAAATGAGAAAGTTAATGCATTTTTCTTGGCGTTTGTGTGATTTTACAAGTGTTTCTTCTGAGGAAAAGCAAACTTAAATGTCCCTTCCCATAGATTTCCACAGCCTGGTGAAAAATTTCGAGTTAGGGTGAAAAAAACTTCCTTTAACAAGTCGGTCCTGAAAGTGTTGAAGAATCGATAAAAACCAACAAACAAGATTTATGAGAGTCTGTTACTTTAATTTTTCCGATGATAATCATTTTTAAAGAGGAAAGCACGAATTGCTCATGAAATATTAGATCACATTCATGAAGACAATTTTTTTTCAGGACCCTAATCCAAGCAGAAAAATTTACTTAAGAGGAATGCTCTGCCTTCCAGAAATATGCCTGTTGAACTGATCATTAAGTAACAAAGTGAATGGTTTAATGATAGAACTGACTATTGAAAAAAAAAGTCTCAACAAAGGAAATATCTGGTGATGAATACTGTTCGCTCAAAGTGCTTCTGTCGACGAAAGCAAAGTTGTACAAGGCTTATTTATTACAGCTTTTTCAAGACCAATCATATGAGTGTTGGAAAATTTAGTTGTCAAGTCATAATGAATAAGACTTACGATACAATTAGCATTTGTTTTATGTGAATTATTCATTTTATTCACAATATATTGAGTATTTAGTCCTTCACTATAAAAATAGTAAAGTTATGAATATTTGTCTATTATTCCAAAAAGTATGTTTTACAATACTGTTTTTCAACTTTCAAGACAGCCAAAGTCAACCTTGCCATTCGGATCTGAAAATAAATAATATTAGAATACTGTCTAACCCTAGAGATACCCCCGTAATTTTAGAGTTGCTACACTCAATAAGATTGAAGAATGATACATACCTACTTTATAAGAATGGAATATGTACTACCAGTAATACTCTCGTCAACTATAAAAGTCTAAAAAGTCTTTGAATAAATCGTGAAATCAAAAATTATCAAACCAAACACTAACAAACAGTACAAAATCGACTATCAAAACGAAATCTATGTCTGTACCTAAGGTTCCAAAACTGGCCACCGTGGTGCTGCAATCTTAAATTGAGACGCCAGCTGCTCTCTACTTTCAAATAACACTCCCAACTATCCCACTTGACACTTTGCACACAAATGAAGTTATTATATATTCAATACTTAATGGAGCAATCTCACATGCTCTTGTTGTAATATTTTTCTCAATAATCATTATTTTAGTTCATCACAAGCAATCCTTTTATGGTGGTTCGAAAAAAGAACAGTGAGAAAGTGAGTATACCATGCCATAATATTCCCAATAGAATTGATTAACATTGAATTTCATTTTGTTCCGATTTAGAAATTTGGTTTCACTAATTTTTTTTACGTTGAATGTAAATTGATCAACAAGAAACATCTTACATAAATATTAGTTTTGTCTGAGTCAATTCAACACATAGCACATCTCGATATAATCTAATATTATGCTTATTTAATTATCAATATTTGCATGCTCAGAAAACTTCCTAATCCAAAAACGGCGGGTTTGTCCCCAGGAAGATTTACCCATAAAAATAATAGGATTGGAGATTATCAAGAAGGTAGAAATTTTCAAAGAGTGCAATCCAACTGATCAGTCCGTAACTGAAAAGATCTTGCGATTCTCTGATTATATTTTTACAATTTTCAAAAAATATAGGATCAAATGAATATATGATTTTCAAATCATCAGATGTTCATGACATTCTTTATGAATCCTAGAGCCAAAATGTCTGAATCACATCAATTTTATTTCAATTCGATCTGATCCGTGCTTCTGGAAACTTTGAGGAAAAGTGGAAAACCAATGGATCTGCGCGTACCATAAGGACAAAATAACTTTGTTGAAAAGCATTGAGACCTGAAAAAGGCCGAATTTGTGGGTGGTTGAAATGCGTTCAATGATTTCGAAGGGACGTATTTATGCGAATTCATATTTCCCTAATAATATTTCGAAGAGTACGGAGCAAACGAATTGAAATCTAGTAGAAACTGTTTGATGCAGAATCAATCACAAGGAGATGGTAAAACCTTGTTATATACAGCTGAGTTAGACTGGGATGATGAATGGATTGGTGACCACTCAGTCCAGGAATTTTAGCAGGCGAACAAAAGCTTCGAAATTTACGTCAATGCATTTTTGAGTTTGAAGTGATCTCAATGAAGTTCATTTCAAACAAATATGAATTTTTTTTTCTGCAAATCGATAAATCTTTGAATCCACATCAATATTTTCATTGTGACTATTCAATCTGATATTCCAAACTGCCTGATATTTCCCTATCCTAGACTTATCCATCAGTTTTGTTGTTACACCTCATATGTGTAAAATCCGCCAGAAATGCCCGATAAAGAAATTCATGGAAATTTTGATAGGCCTACAAGACGTTTAAATTATAGTCATAAATATGAATCATTCCCCAGAGATTATTTATTATTCATATATCAATATTATATTCATAGATACTGGGGTCTTTACCGTCTACATCCTCCGCAAGGCACCAGTCTAAAATAATGGAGCCTACGAATACGAACTATATTCATAAATTCGGTTCTATACCACTTTGGAAACATTGTTTCAATTCTCAAACATCGACCCTTTGGGCTCGTGATCTTAATGGCCTGCCTTTTGTGCCGTTCTATGAAAAGTTTGCCTGGAAATTCTATGGGGAAAAATTCAAAGAAAGGATTGAATTTACAAGAGTGTTATGGGTTGAAATACTACTTCCACAATTCATTTTGGGAGTTAATCAATATTTGAATCATTGATAATGGTACAATACAATGTTTCCGGAATTGTTTTTTATCCAGAGTTCATTTGAATCCGAAAGTAACAAATTTATTTCTTCGAATAATAATTCCTACAACTGTTCTTCCAAAACATACAAATGCAGAAAGCATTTCAGTTTCAGCTCTTTTCGAATTTTCTCAAATTCTATGAATTGATTCGAGTAAGACTATTTCACAAACCACCTCAAAGAGAAAACTTCCGCAGTTTTTCTTCTGCTTTTTTTTCGTATTGTTTTTATATTATATAGTGGAATTGATTCTTCTTTCTTGATATTCAGACTAACCGAAATTTTTTTTGGCTCATTATATTGAATTTATCAACAAAAAATCATTATTTTATTTATCAAGTCATGTGTTCAGAATTTATTGAAAAAACTCTTTTTATGCCTCAATTGTTAGTATTGTATATAGTGTATTACCTCAAAAGTGTTAATTTGAAAACTGAACACAAGCTTATGCACAGAGCTTCAAGAATCATAGTACTTTCATGCAAATACGTACCTAATACTGATAACTGGTTTTTCACTATTTAAAATTTTTAATTGCTCAAGCTGAAACAAGTAGATCAATTTGATAACAAGAATGTTTATTTCAAAATACTTTTCAGACGGTTAACTCGAACTCGTAACTCCAGGCTCACAGCTTAATGAAAGTAGTCGCCTAGTCTTCGAATTCGAAACAAAAACAAGATGATGCCATGATAATCAGACTGAAGCCCTAATTGTCATTATAAAATATAATTCACGAAAGATTGGGGTCCATATCCTCTTTCGTTAAACCAATTATCTGAAAGATAGAGGCTCGAAGAAAGCTTGAAAATTTTTCCAATAAATGAGCTGACTTGTAAAGAGGTATTAAAAGTTCAAAGAAAAATTTCACAGAACAAACACTTGACCTCAGATATTTCATTTTTCTAATTAAATAAAATCATTATGTTTCTTTTTCACTGTAACCAGTAGTGTGCAAAAACTTCGATTATGTGAACAAGCACGACATTTTGGAATCAAACTAGCACAAGTCCTTCGCATTTGGATGTGTTAATGACTATTACATTTTCTATAGTCAGACTGACAAAATATATACTGAAATTACCTACTAACTCACAGCGACAGGGTTCAAACGATTTTGCACGCCGCTCATTTACTTAAGAGCGAACAATACCGAGTGTCGGAAAATTACGGCTGGGAAACACAGCCACATTCAAGTTTCATCAAACCTCGGTAATATCTAAAGGTCAGGCACCTTCACGCGGTCTACTTGCTTTAACGTTGCCAATGGCCCCGTGAAATATTAGAATACCGAGAAATTTCATTCAGCAGGCTTCAGTGAGTTAATTCTTTTGTGAGAATGCGCAATGTTAGTTATTTTTCCTTTTTTAACTCCATTCCAGTTTTATTTTCCCGAAAATTCTTGAATATAAAAAAGTGACAACATTACGTATTCTCAAGATTTTTTTCAACCAACAGTCAAAAGTCACCCCGTTATATTCGGGGTATTGTTGGCTCTCAAAGGCAACTAGAATTTCGACGCATTTCAATTTTCAGTTTGATATGTCAAAATGCTTGCTTGAGTACCTATTTTGTTCTTGAGAAACTCTTTCATATATATCGTAAAAGAAATATGATATTCAGCTTTTGACTTTTTATCAGGAATGAATTCTATTCTGCAAGATTCTAGTTGAATATCTCGAGATTTGAGTTGAATATCACGAGTTTTGAGTTGAATAATATCTCAAATCTTGCATTGGTGTGAATATGCATCGAATCAAGTATCTGCCGAATTATATGTGAGCTATCTGACAAAGCAACAACTACTGTATAAACGACAATTTTAACTGATAGCTTGTGATATCTCAGATATATACATCATATCTGAGATTTCCAGTGGCCATCCCGGTGATACTCGGTAAACTATTTTTTCCTTACAATCAAAAATCTTGATTGAAGGATATATGGAAGTGAAAAGAGGTGTGATATTTTTAAGGAACCATGCTCCCAGGGACTGATTACAATCAGGTTCTATAAAGAGTACATTATGGTAGATATATCAAGAGATGATTGTGAAAACAATTTTCAGTGAATATGTGAAAAAGATCTAATATATTATTATGTATACATTCGGATGTCCCCTGCACAGGTTTCACGTAAATTTCAATCAACGTAGGTGTGAATATCGACGTCCTTTTTGTACATCAAATTTTTTTCCATGATACCAGCCAAAATTGACAATTTGGCAATTTCAACTCTGTTCAATTTCTCCGTTAATGTTTGTTTGAGGAATTTGAAATATAGGATCGAATAAAAATTAAGATATATAAATGTGGTTGGCGGCGTTGTAGGTCTCTCAAAATATCTTACCTCAATGTGCCGGTATTATAAAATTATTTTGACAGATAACTAGAAATAAACTTGTGAAATCTAAATCTGTTTCAAAAATGGAATTAACTGCTCTCTATGGTAAAAATGAGTTTTATAATACCAGCCCTAAAGGTTGTTGTAGTACAATGAATTCCAGTCAAGTCCAACCAACACAATTCGAAAAATTCGCTAACATAAATTTAGATGATTAGAACGCAGAATTGAGTGAGGTTCACAGAAATATCGAAGTAAATGAACTGAAACTGAGTTCTCTCCACAGTAAAGCCTAATTCATTGCAAAATAAACCAGCCCTTTAAGGGCCAACACTCGCCTATCGGTAACGGGACGGGCCACGACAAAACGAAAATTGATTTCCTTGATAATCTGCAGTATTTCGTAGCGGAGATGTTTCCACCGTGTCATCCGAGTATATGGTGAATAATAAAATTCCGTTCCGCCCCAGTCTGCCGAGGACCGTCAACGTTAAGTACGCGTTGGATTTCAGTCTAACATTTTATGCTGGTCAATGTTGTAACGAATTTTCGCTGTTAGGTAGACTTTCGTCTACTGTGCTAGTTTGGTCCTATGATTTTATGGGTAAACACAAGTTTTTCACTTTATTCCCGATATTTTATTAGATTTCTAGTTCGAAATGAACAATTATGGATCTATGGGAGATGATTCCCCAATAAAGGGGCCTGTAGCGTTCTTCGTTTATCTGAGGATCTGAAAATCATCGCTTGGAGGACTGAAACTGGTCGAAAGACCCTCTCGGTCATGAACAAATGTAGGTAATATTATTTACTGCTTCCTTCTGGTTTTCTGTCCCTCTTTCTGTTTCAGATATTATGTCAAGATATTTTGTCGAAATGAATTCAAGATGACGAAAAAATTATTTTCAAATGAAAAAGATGCCATCCATCTTCTATAAACAAATTACTACACTTATGCGGGGAGACAGAATTTTTCCTGAGGTTTTTATCTGTGCTCTTGTATCATACGCAAATATGTATGGTACCCCGTTTACATTTCCTCTGCTAACACTGTGATATATCTTAGAATTGTAATGCTCGTTCTCAAAAGAATATATATATATATATGGGTAAACACTGAGAGTTTCATTTCTCTCCCCACAATTTAGAGATTATAAAAGAGTTCAATTCATGTGCCTTGGTCGAGTAGGTTCCCTTCGTTTTAAATGAATGGTTAAAACAGAAAAAGACCAGGGTCTGAGAAATAAGTCTCAAAATCTCATCACTGGATTATAAACCGGTAATGTTTGAATATGAAGTATGTTGCCTACATTCCTTTCAGCCTTTTTTTACTTTTACTATCATTGAAACATGCCGTTGGCAACCGTGATTGCTCTTATAAAATACATCTGTATATATGAAATGGACCCATAGCATCTATTAAATTCAGCAAGACAATTGTCATTAATCTGTCATGAGCTTAGCATGTTGTCAGTGGCAACTACGTAAACTTTTAAAGGTTGATTCTCACTATACGTTCCGTAACCTTCCAGTATCTTTCCCGTAAAATATTATAACGTGTAATTGAATTGCTGTATGCACACTGTACGTTCCGTTTACGTTCCGTCAACATGACATTTTTTCCTACCAAATTTTGACTTTAATCATACGGAAGGGAAACTTGAAGGTTACTGAACGTATAGTGAGAATCAACCTTAATAATGACCCCACAGTACCACCCGAACTACCGATTTTTGATATTTCTATCGATTTTTGACATTTCTAACGATTCGAAAATATCTCTAGATATACCGAGAGCTGAAAACATCTATTTCTACAGGTTCTTAGAATTTCCCAGATATTCTCGAGAAATTGAATTATAAAATTGATATTCCTATTATACTCATGTGTATGACTTTCACCCACTGATTTCCACACAAATCTACCGTGTTTTCTTGTTTCAATCTCTACCAATGTATTATATTGACTTTCGGCAACACTGTCTCTCCAGATTAGTGTAATGATTTAGTAATCTAACCTAACCAGATCTTACCTAATATTTATAATTTTCAACTAGTGATTTCCATGCAAATCTTCAGTGTTTTCGTTAAAATGTCTACCGATATATGTAAAATAAGTTTCGGCAACAATAGATTGATCTAATGATTTTGCAACATGATCTTACCTAACCTAATATGTATAATTTTCATACACTGATTTCTATTCAGGTTTACCATTTTTTCGTTACAATTTCTACCGATATATAATAGTGACTTTCGTCAACACTGTACCTCCAGATGGATCTAATGATTTAGTAACCTAACCTAACCTAATATAATATAATGTATAATTTCCATCTACTTATTTCCACGCGGATATACCGTTTTTTCGTCATATTCTCTACCAAAATATAATAATGACTTTCAGCAAAACTGGGTCTCCGGATTGGTCTCATTTATTTGGAAAGCAAATTTGATGGAATTTGTCACGCCATTATAGTAATGACGTTAATTTAGATGTCCTATGTTTTGAACGAGTTTGGTTTATGTCATTGGTGCCAGCAGTTTTTTGTTTTGAATGAATGGTAAAAAATAGAAGTCTCATTTGTCACGTTGTAACGAATTCTCTGAGAAAATTAGTCTCAAAACCTCAATGCTCAGTTTGAATGGGGTAATGTTTGAATCACGTAATATATTGAAGTATGAAGTACATATTCGTTTTGATCCTTCACCTACTTCCTGTGTTGAAATAACTATTTAAGTTCACTGTGGATATAATGTAGAATGAAACGATATGTCTTTGACAATGGAAACTTGGTTTCTGAAACGTGCGTTAAACGCGGAAAGTGTGAGTGGATTAGAGAGTAGTTATATACTGTTTCGTAACTTTCCGTGTCATTGAACATTCAATTCGAAATAATTTGAAATTTCCAGACAGTTAACTCAAACTCGTTACGTCAGAGTTCCAACGTTTGAAAGTAGTTCACTAATACCCCAGCTCTTAAATAACCAATACGAGAACAAGAACTCATTAGAAACATGCCGTTGGCAACCGTAATTGCCTTATAAAATACATTTATAGGGATGGAAGGGGCCCATAACGTCTTCAGCCCACACAACAGAGTATCCGAAAGGAGTAACCGTCAAGTCAGCTTCAAAGTTTTTCCTATAACTCAGGCGACTTGCCTAGAGGCGCGTCAAGAACAGTGCAATTAGTGGAGAAATTAACGCTTGTAAAGTGGAATCTGGGCGTCTAGAAAACGCCAGTTGGTAGATGCCTTTCCCGGTTTTTCCTACCGGTTCACCTCTTTTGATCAACCGCGTTAACTTTGGAACGTCTGTTTGGAGTTTCATTATAATTTTTCGCTCAGCTGGAGGTCGAGTACCCCGGAGTCTCAACTCAACTTTTTTCAGGAGAGATGTGAAAGCAAAGTTTTAGGTGTCGACTAGATTCAATTAGGAAGAGAAAGGCCTCATAGTGTGATCTTGGGATTGCGCCGTTCAGATAGATACTCGAATATGCTTGAGATAATGTTGCGTGAATCTGTTTGATATTCTTTATGGAAGACAACATTTAAATATAAATTATGGAAGATTCTTTTAATTATTTTGTAGTGTCTGAACTGATATTGCAGTTTGACTCTATATTATTTTTCTACTTCGTCAGCGGTATAGAGCTGAATATATTGTATATTGAGAGGAAGGCTCTTATAGGTGCCACAAGCGGAGCTTAAAATGACGAAACATGTGGTAGGCCTCTTTAAGGACGAATACCTGTACCACATGGGTAAGTTAATAGATGATGCCTTTTTTCAGGCACGAGTAGAAAAAGGAAACACCTGGGCAGATAGTATATATTGATGAAATCACTTTGTGAAAAGAATGATTTCCATATTCCTCTGCGATTGATATATATTTCTGGTAGTTCCTAGTAACAAGAACAAATTTATTTGGCCGAAATTTCAATAAAATACAAAATTCAACCAGTAATTGGCTTGAAAGATTAAACTGGACTAGATGATTAAACGAACTTTATTTAAAATATTTCCTCCAGAAGTGAATCTGAAACTGGATATAAGAACTGAAATATGCATTTTGGTACTGAACGGAACCAAATTGATTTTCGACACATTCAAATTAGAAATAATCATCCATGTACAACATTCGTACTTTCGTGAAGTGGAGTTGCTTTGAGCATCTCCTCTTCTATTGCCATGGCATTTTCATTCTTGTTTCTTTTCACCCAACTGGGGAGGTTTTTAATACATGACATATTTTAACGCGCTTGTTCTATAGGGAACAGCGCGTTATCATTTCGTCATGATATTGGTAATTTGCGAATTTGGAGCCGAAAATGGTCTTAAACGATTGGGTTGACTGCCTGAACAAAAATTCATGGTCAAATTCAATTATGTACGTCCGTCCGCATGTGCTCTAACTTTCGAAGGAAAAGACATAGCGAATTGAAATTGTCATATTAGATTTGGAGTCCAAATATTTCGGCCGAGTTCGTTAGTGGGTGGAATCGGTTGGATAGTTTTGGAGTTAGGCCCAATTGAAATTTTGGGGTTAGTTCCTTGATATCTCAATAAGTATTTACTTGATCAAATTGAAACTTTGTGGACAGTTTTGATATACCAACGCGCAACTCAGAGCAAAATTCCGTGTGGATCTAGTTGTTAGAAAATTTCAAAAAATTTTCGAGTTTCGATTTTTCTGAAAATATTGATAAGATTTCAATGGAATTTAACAATAATGTTTCAAATTTCAATTCGATCCGATATTGACTTTCGGAGATATAAGGGAAAAAATGTGCCAAATTTCGTTGTTATTTGGAATTTTAACGTTATTTCCGCAAAATCTCAAGAAGTACGAATGCAATCAAATTCTGAATCAGGTGGAAATTACCAACATGCAACTAGGTGCAAAATTTCGTGTTGATCTAATCGATAGAATTTGAACATGCGCGTAAAAGCTCCTGACCTCGCCTCAATGCTTTTCTAGATTTTTTTAATCAAATCCTTGTATGAACGACTATTCTTTGCTCTTCTTTGACACGAAATGTGAATTTGGTGAGGTCACACGGTGGAGACAATGGAGAGTTTCTGATTCCCACTAAAAATTCTCTTGAAAGTACAGTAAAATTCACATTACCATTATAAATGCTCCCGAAACCCGATATTATAATTTTGGCCTTTATGAGACCACCAGTTCCATAAAAGAATCGATTTTCCAAACTAGATATTTATATAAGTATATTATATTATTATTATCTGTTTTCTTCTTCTTCAAAGATGAAATAATATTTAATCGTGGAATATTTTATACAATATGGGCATGTCGTGGGCATGTGGTTGAGAGCAAATTTTCCGGGGTATGAGACTGGAGACATTTCTGTATTCAGTTTCTACCATGTTTTGAGTTTTCACTATTCTCACACAGTCCATTTATACTCAAATTAAAAAATTCATAATATATTATATTCCTTCAAATCTAACCCTACCCAATTCTCTTATTTCTCCCCCAGTTGATCCAAAGGATTCATACTTAAAGGATAATTCACCCAACAAAGTGCATTCCGCCGGCTGAAAAACGGACTCAAAAGCGAGACCCCTCGGCAGAAGTCTAACAGTCAAGACATCCGACTACAAGCACCTCGGAGGTCATAGAAATCGAGAGAGCAGTCTTCAAAAGGTGAATAATGAGGATTTCGGGCATGTAATTCCGGCTTGGAGGACAGAACAGAGCGAATAAAGTGTCGAGTACCCTTGGAAAATTACGCACCCCTGAAAACTTCGGGTAGACAAAATTGAGAGGGGAGGCCTTCCAGATATTCCGAGGCAGGAATGTTGGTAGCGTTCTAACTGTCCCGCCCAGAGGCTAAGTTATGACAGGATTCTACTTCCGTACTCCTGAATACGTAATGTACATTTAGTTGTTCCACTGTAAGCTCGCCTAATTGTTAACTTGGAAAGTCTTTGTTCCACTCCCATCTCGGATAACGGATTATATCGAGAAATTATTCATGGTATTTCCAGGGTGTGCTTTGAACGTATATCGCACAATCGATATGGCCCAAATGAGCGTAAAGGAGGAAGAATTTCAGAACGTTGAATTTTTTCACTCGGTGGAGTTAAAAAATTCAAAGGAAGGAAGAGGGTTGCAGAATATGAGTGTAGGGTGGAAGTAAAAGTCTTTTGCATTTCGCAGTTTCTGCTAAAATCTAACTACATGCTTCAACCTGTTACCGTTATCAAATTTTGAAATTTGAACACTGCAAGGGAACCTATAAAATACACTTAGTTGCGATGCTTCAATTATTCTTATACCTTCACCAACAACTTTGAAATTCCATTATATGGTGAAATCAGTTCAATTCTTATCCATCACACAAGGTATTTTAGAATAAACTTATTATCATCAAATGTGTGAATACTACAGTTATTTGAATATTAAAACTTCAAACAAAACTTTCCATTCTTGAGCTGCCTGGGCTAGAAATTCTGGGAGAAAAATTCTTTCTGGTCCTAACTTCAATATCTTCTTTGATATTTGAATAAAATTCACCACAAGCCCGCTCAGTATCAACCATCATTTTATATATATTATTAAAATGGTTCAAGCATTCAACGATCATCTTCTGTTCAGAATGAGTCCTAGATATTAAAAAATAATGTGCATGCTCCTGGGTTTTCCCGAAATGAAAATCTGTTTTCGAATCCTCATTCATTTAAGGACAAAATTGACATACTGACACTAGTCTTTTCTCAACTAGCTCCACAGATCTTTTATTATGGTCTCCATATTTTCCATGAAAGGTTTAGCTTTTTTACATCAGATTCTGAGGTTCTTTCTTGAACCAACTTGCAGATTTCAAACGAAACCTATCAGTATATAAGGTGAGATATCAACGAAATATAACCATAGAAACAAAAACCATCCCATAATCTCAATTAATGAGAAAACTTGCGAAGTAGAAGAATGTGTTTTCGAAGGATAAGCGAGATGTAGGATATTCAATGTTAACTTTGAGCAAAATTTCGATAAGTATGGTGAGATAGGGTGATATTTGAAATAAGAGTTCGTGGTCACATCTTAATATTTTTCGGTAAACAATTGAATAACGGTGTAGAATTTTGAAGAAAAAAATTTCTACAACATATTTCAATTGAGCACCAAGAAATACTTGGATGTGATCACGAATTTTATTTCGAATATCACGCATCACTCGCCACAGTTATCAGAAAATAGATCAAAGTTGAAATTAGACATCCTGTATCTCGCTTATGCTTCGAAAACGGGCTATATGTCAAAAAATGACTCTTCCAATGTCGTCTACACGACTTTATATGTCCAGTTTATGATGGAACAACTCAGAATCATAGTAAATATAAATCTTTATCTATATCTATATAATGCTATATCAGACTCATTAATTCTGCTTGTATGCGGCGCAAATAAACTGAGTTGCAGAACGATTGAGCCACCGACCCACGCACGTGAGCTACTTTGTTCCAACATAGCATAAGCGGTTGCTCCAACTGCGCCGCTTCTGCGGTTGTCATAGGCAAGGGCTAGTCCACCTCTGGTATCGGGATGAAACAACTTCCCCAAAAGCACACCGTCCCCTAAATGGCGCGAAATTACGACAACCGCCAAATTGGTGACCCCGACATGATTCCATAGATAAGATCATCTCAATAAGATAACTTATCTATGTGTTATTCTCTCTTCGAACATGATAGATCTCTGCCTAATATCGCACCTCTTCCTCCTCAGTCATCTTATTCGCTGGAGGAGTATGTAGGCGTCCTAAATTAACTGAATCGCCTAACGATGGCGCCACTTACCGACGCACGCTAGCTAGTTCCTTCCTGCGTAGCATAATCGCGACTGTTACGGTCGCTCTTACTGCGCCGCTTCTGCGGTTGTCATAGGCAGGTGCTAGAGGATTCAGCCTATCTGATGAGTTCACCTCTGGCACCAGGACGAAACAACTTCCCCAAGAGCGCGCCGCCGTTCATATGACGCGAACCCACGAGAAGCGCCAAATAGTCATTACCTACAATCAGAGTTAACCAAAAGATGGCATTGTTTGAGAAATGTTGGGGTTTCACCAAAGCACACAGCTTCTACTAAATGCTGTAGGGAAATTTTCCTCTGAGGTTCGCCACCTGTACGGGAAGAAGATTATAGAAAATCAAACTGTAGAAAGCCACTGCCCTGTTATCAATGGTATCTTCGGTGAGTGAACACTCTATCACACAGAATTTTGTATTCTTCGAAAGGTATCGTGAATAATATTTTTGAGATTTTCAGTTCTAATACCGGTGAATTTAAGGGTCATATTATCTCACAGCAGATTAAGTGATTTCTGTTGCCGAATCACATTATCTGGAGGTGTTTGTTCTTTTGCTAGATTAACACGGGTATGAAAAAGCTCTCATTGTGATTTGTGGCATGAACCATAGTCTACATTGAATTCAAGTCAATCTTCAGCCACACCACAGAATATCACTGAGTTGTTGGTCAGACGATCAAGCGTCGTGAAACCCACTCTAAAAATGGCATGCTTTCAACACTGCAATAACAAGCAGAAGATATCTTACTAGATATCTTTTAATTAATGAGACCACTTTACATTGCTTCAGGAAAGATTTTCAAAGCTGGCCTACCGACTCATGCCTTTGGACGTTGGGTTGGGGAATTTTTATTGAAGTTTTTAATCCCAAGGTGAAGATAAAAAAGACTATGCATACTCAGGATATATTCAGATCTAAAGTATACCATGGAAGTTTCTGTATTGAAATCTGAAAAAGCTGCCCCTATTGAGGTCTGAAAATAAATGATATTTGAATTGCCTCGATAAAAGTATGAGGAGGAAATCAGATTATTTTATGTTATATGCTATGTTCATTGTGAAAATTCATGTGGAATAGAATTTCCAGTTCAAATTTTCAATAGGACTGTTCAGGTTCATTGAAAAAACTTATTGGATCTGATGTGGTCTTCAAAATTTCTTTTGATTAAAAACCTTTGTTGCATTGGCAGCATCGACGTAGTCTTTTTTGCGGTTTAAAGCCTCTCGGTTAACTATAAGCAAAAGTTAATTAACTGCCCCAAAGCTTTCTCTTTGATGCAGATGCAGATGCATCATAGTCGTAGTGGAAGAACAGAGACTGATCAAAGTATCGACAAAGATTTTTCGCATTTGTGTCGGTACATTATTTCAAAATAGGTACTGCCATAAACGTGTCGACCGAGAAAAATAGCCAAAGTTGAATGTTTTTATAGAAGTCCTTGTTCCCTAGCTATCAAAACTATAAAATGCCATGAGAAGCTGTATTCAACCATGAATATCGCAGCGTTTTTGAACGCAACGTGAAATCATAGAAATCGGAATTTGACCACTTGCGAAGATTTCCCTCTCAAGCTGCAAAAATTTCGTGCGTCCAGATATTTTCCATCGAAAGTTAGATTGTTTGAGGACAGGCAGACGAAAATGGCAAATCGACGAAACTGCCTTCACTAGGTACACGCGCATATATACAGATATCAAAAGGTACCAAAGAATTTATTATTAGCAAATTTTGGGCCTGACAGGTAAACATTTCAATACGCTAACTGATTGATGGGTTTGTTCGTTGTACTGGCATGAATTTCTCTAACTACACCAACTCCACTGATACTGTTCGATGTGTCCTGTTGCTTGCACTCTCTGTTCGTTGTGGAAATGTTGGGAGTAGGTGTAGTCACAAATTACGTGTGTGGTCTTCTGTGATGGTTCATTCATGCACTCCTCTAATATCCTCGGCTACTTTGGCCATTCAAACAAGCTTTCAAATTTTGTATTATATAAACATGAACATTCACTCAGACTCATTCCAAACTAGGGACATTTCTATTTGTAAACATACAAACATATACCAATAACACAAACTTTCACAACATCCATGACATCGCCGGGATTCGAACCCAGTACCTTCGATTTTACATACAGCCTACTTACCCACTGCACTATATGATGGTTATAAGTGTAATATAATGCATGATCATAGACATCTGTTGTTGTCTCTGGTTCTAGGTATGACGAGTTTTGTTCTGTGTGGTCATTTTTGGACGAAATTAAAGTTTCATCCTATCGTTATTCGAAATGGAATTTTTTCGTGATGACTGTAGAAAAACTTTACTTAAAATCCACATCACCTCGAAATGGTAGCGAAACCAAAAGAGGGACAGAATTCTGTCATTCCATTCGCGTGATATCATCTATCATTCATGTGTATTCTTTGAGAATTATAGAAAATATTGAACTACACTGTCTCCACTCATTCTTTTGTCTGTGACTACACTCAACTACGCTCAGGTTCACTGAGAATTGGAAGTAAGTGGAGTTCATGTAGTTGCTGCAGGTACAACGAACAAAGTATATAATTCGTGGTCAAATCTTATTATGTCCGCTCATTTCCAAAAAGAAAAGAACGGGAAAACTATTTTTCTCGAGAAAACATTTATTAGTATCTAAAAGTCAGGCACCTGCCCACGGTCGGCATGCTTCAATATTGCGGAAAATCCGGAAAAATATTAGAATTCGAAGAAATTTCGACGTTAACAGGAGAAAACGTAGATCTGCAGGCTTCAGTGATTAGTTTTCGAATTTTGTTTTCGGTATGTAATTTGTTTGTAACATTGCGCATTTTCCAATTCGCACCAAAAAATTTTTTGAAAATAAAGGACTCTGGCCTCCAAAAGTATAATAGAATTCAACGCTGTCATTCACAATGCAACTCGTGTCAGCATGCTCAAGAGTTCAATTCGACCTGCACTTCATGCTGGCTATGGCATATGCGCATTTCTTCTGTTGTGGCGACTGTATTGGGTTTGATGTGTTTCTTTGTAATTCCGCTTCTTTTGCTCATATTTGTAAAGATTCTGAACTACTTAGTAAAGGAAAAATGAATGAGGAATATAAACTCTCTAAATACTCGTAAATTAGATCAACTCCAATGATATTAACTAGAGAATTGTCGTGTGTCACTTCAGAAAGCGGGCTTCATCAAGATTTCATTTTGATTGGCAAATTTCGAGTTGGAGTCGCACTTCGCCCGCAAAGTCATTCTGAATGTAGCTCTAGATGGCACTAACGAAAATGCTCTTGACATCTTGGTTTCTCTGACCAATTATTTCCGTAAGCAAGATGCGTACTTTATCTCATTTGGACTTTCGAATAATCCATAACTTATGTGCGATATATCAGAAGTTTTACATGAATTATCAAAAGGTATCGACTCCGCAATATTTCCTATTCATAAACATTGATCCTTTGGCGACAAAAATATCTGACAACCCTGTTCCATTCTATACATCCGAGCGTCCGAGAGTCCAGCCATATAACCGATGCCTGACGTGGCACAGAATTTATAATTTATAAGTGCCAATAAGTCTGGTAATTAAGGGGGTCGCGCCCTTTGAAGCCGCCCGCTCGGCGTCACAGCCCGGGCGTTATCGAACGACGTCGACAGCGTAGCTTCGTCGTTTCATCGGGCTCATGATGTCGCAAATCGGCCCACTAATTAATTCGACGAGAACAACAACCGAAATGGTTGACAGCAGGCGCTCTATTATCAAATTACAACGAGACCTACTAATCTCGGGAGTGGGGACCCTCTTCAACCGGATTCCAACTTAATTCCGATACTCCACATAGGAATACGATCTAGGGGGAAAATTGGAACGTTCGAAGGTCAGTTGCTTGCTTGGTGCTGAACTATTGATCAGTTTCACTTTATACTCCAATAGAAATTGAGCCACACTTTGAGAGGTGGCCTACAGACGAACAACTCAGTTGCCAACCTAGTTGCCAGCCTTGTAAGCAGCTTATCATGTTGCCAATCAAGTTGGTCGTCTGTGCTCCGGTGGTATTTCAAGATTTTCAGCCTGTTGATCAGTTTTGTAAGAAACCTTGTTTGTGACAAGACGTGTGTTTATACCTGAGGACAGTAGAGAGGAATGTATCGACTTGTCGATCATCCCAATGTAGGAGGATCATTTCCGTGAAAATTCGAAGTAATTGATCCAAAGACATGTACAGTTTCAAGAATGTTGATTATTTCATACCACAAGATACTGTCCTCAGCCATTGAGTAGGAGTACCTCCAAATCGAAGCCTGCTTAGGATGAGCTGACTCAAGGGTTATTTTGTGAGAGATAGAAGTTTCACTTTACATGTACGAAAGAGAGTTGCTTGTCAGAGATCAGCAGAGTCCGCTATTCGAAAATAATGATCTCACATCGCTATAACTATGTTTGTTTTTGGGAAATATAGGTACAATAGTCGCAATAGTCGATGGCTGGGTTGATCATAAAGTAATTTTTGATATCAACGAATCCTTATTAGTTGAGTAACTCATATTATATTATAGTTTATTCAAGAGAATACTCATTTGGTTCTTTGGTAATAGATATAGGGTAGGGAACCAGAGGTTCAAAGCCTTCTGAGTGTTAAATTTGAGTAGGTAAGTTGTTGAAGTAATCCATTTAATTGATTTTTCATTGAATCAAGGGCACTATCGGTGTTATTGTTTAAAGAAAATTCACTGACACAAAATAAGTAACAATATCTTCATTGATTTTCTTGTATTCTATAAACGTGGATAAATGTTCGGCTTCTGTTTCCAGTGTATTTCGTTGATGATATCTTCACCTGGAAATTCATGGGATTACTTACGAATATTTGTTCCATCAGGATCGATATTGTTCCACCCGAATTTAATATAATCTATAAGGTGGCAAGAAATACCAACTGACAGTGTGACTAACAATTTATTGTTTGTTCAATGAAAATCGATGTTTTAAAGTTATTTTACTTGTTTAAAAAATATTTTAATTGTTTTTGTATTGATGATTTTTATTTATACCTTGTTCATTATATTTGTGACCTTTCTGGTACTAGTTTTGTGATCAACTGTTTCTTTTTAACTCGTTACTTTTCCGAGTTCCTCAACAGTTTGTTTTTTCAACTCGAGAATGTTACAATATTGTTCCCTACCATATTCACATTCTAATTATTATATCATTCATTGTAGAGCCTCGAAGAAGATATCAAATATATCGAAAAGTCGGCATTCTGTCAAATTGAGTGTTTCTCCATTATTCATACCAAAAAATACCCTCTCATTATTCGTACAATATTATTAATGAAAAATATTATCGGGAAAAATGCCTCTGATATAGCTGAATGTACTTCCGGTGGAACCGCAAATATCTTAAACTTATTTTGACTTAATACGATGACTTGTATATGTCAGCACATTCTAAAAGGTATAGAAATGATCTGCGAAAACAGGAAATAAAAGCACTTGGTCTCAACCAAGTAACCAGATGCATATCTAGCTAAATTTATCACATCAGATTAATGCGAAATATATATTCAAACAAAAAATTTCGACTTTTCAAATGGGTCGCCGTTCTACCTCTGACAATTAATAATGAAGCCTTAATGGTGCAGACCTGTTCAATATTTCTGAATGCCTTTTGATCTATTAGAAGTATAATTTTCACCTGCACTTAACCTCTTCAAGTTGGGATTTATCAAAATCAAATTGAGAACTTACATATTCAAATCGGTACTAAACGAAATCAACCTGAAACTTATCGCATTAAAAATGGAGATTATCAATCTCATTTGGTACAACATTCGTTCCAACGTGAATTGAAATTATTCCCCAGTCTGAGCAATCCCTTTGGAATTCTTCTTTTGTTCTTTTACCCTCCCGAGGACAGTTGAATTCTTGACATCAATACAGATTGCTCTCAAGTTGCATGTACGAACAGAGAGTGTTACAGTTTGAATTTTCTTTATAGTATATGCACTTCACAAAATGATTGGACGAGCTTATAGAACCTTTATGAACCATTCCTACAGATCAAAAAATATCCATGAAAACTAGTAAATAATTTATTCACCGCAGCTTACTAACTGGAGTTGATGCCAAAGTCGAGTTTTTCGAGGTTTTCAAGGGAATCGATTCTTTTCGAAATCAAAATCAGATACGAGAAAATAAAAACGCCACAAAGTTACGTAGGTATATCAACAAAACTTCGTTCGAAAAATTTTCAAACCAACACTGGCCCACCAAAGGTTCTGGATAAATACAGGCCACAGTGTTGCGGAAAAGTATCACCCAGTAGATTTGCAATCGAAATGAGCACAATATGTGAACTCCAAAATGTTATATCCATGCATTTTTGAATATCCTGTGAAATACAAATGCCATGAGAAAAAAAGATGAAAAAATTCAAACTTTGACACGCTGTTTCTCGAAAATGGAATGTCTGCTGTCGTCATATTCAAAAAACCTTCTGATCATAGTTTACGCTTCATATTCAACAGCATTGTACCAAATTTCAACTTGATACGATCATAATTTTTGGGGATATTGGGAAAAATCATGTAAAATTTCATGGTTAGTTTCTCGATAGTGTTGTTCTTTCCGGAATAACTCAGAAACACTGATTCAATCATAATGCTGTCTGCTAAAACCGAAAATGCTGGTAGACAACTTAAGAAAAAATATAATTTTTCTTTCAAATATCTTAAAATCTGCGATCTTCCGAACATATTATCCTCATGAAATTATGTATGAACCTTCGAGCTGCCATTTTGCGATAAAGTACCGAATTTTACGAATTAGGACTTCGTAATTAAGGTCCCAAGTTTCTCTGCAAATATCGAGTTTTCAAGACGTTTCTGCCGGAGGTCATTGTGTTTACGGTCGGCCTTACATCTTCAAAGGAGATGACCAGAAATGCGTTTGGTGGGGTCAATACATGAATAGATGACCCCTTTGGCAATTAGTTTGAAGAAGCGCGCAAAATCTGCTGACTTCACGACAGTGCTTTTCTAGGTTTTTCATTAAAATGCAGTTTACTTTTCTTTCCTCAACTCGAATATCAACCACAACTTTCAAGAAGTGCAGTCAATATGTGCGAATTCTGAATAACAATATCGATCGAATATCAGAAATTCAAATAGAAAAATAATTCACAAATCAGATGCATTCAGCCTCTCAGCTCTCCAGCATCTATCTGCAAACTACCATCAACATCTTCTTTGTCTTCAGTAAACTGTCATTTACCCTATTCCAAACTTCATCCCAATCCTATATGAACATTTACTATCCTGATACGAAAAATGTAAGAAATGTTCAGAAAACTGAATTCATTATCCCCTTGTCATTTAAGTGTGAATGTAGAACAGCCGCGTAGGGCTGAAAATGTCTAATGAGCTTTTTCATGCTATGCTCCAGAGTTTTCCCATCTCCTGCGTACACCATTCATCAAATGCAAGCCCATGTTTAAAAACAGGAAATTCGCGTCAGAACAGGAATTCAACTCGTTCATCTTATTCAAAACGATATGAGCTTTCATTGTGGATAATTTTATGCTAGAGCCATTCATAAGATTGGATTTTCTGCGTTCACTGTTAGGCTCAAGAGAAATGCGAAGTAGGAGCAAATTTTCACCGAGTTCATAAACGAAAATTGCAAGACGAAAGACAGTAAAGCAAGCCAAACAAATTGTTTGGTGATTTTGCCGGTTGGCGCTTATTTCATGTCATGTAATTATGCTATCTGAAAATGATCTATTCACAAGTGTATGATGATTAACTAATTTGGATTTTTGCTAGTATATGGCCAGGTAGGGCAATACAATACCTCGAAACACCACTGTCCTACCTTAAGAAAGAAGAAAAAATATTCGAAAACTTCATTAGATCGACAGAAAATTTTACTGTCCTAGCTTCAATCTCTATTGCCCTACCTCGAAGTCATCTCTAGCTACGGCCCTATGAATGCCTGAATCCTGGGCATTGTAATTAGAAATTCTTAGTACTTCAGTGTTAGCACAAAAAATTGTATAATTCTTTGGTCAGACCAAACCTCGAATATGCATCAACAATATGGGCACTACGAAGGCAACAAGTAATAAAAATTTCATTGAAAAGTGCAAAAAGGATTTCTTAGATACTTGTTTTTCAAAAAAACATAGTGTCCTTGTGCCTACAAAGAACTTGCCGAAACCTGCAGTTTTTGCAGCGGAGGAGAAATATGCATTGCGTAATTTTGAAATACGAAACAATCATCAATATCAGTTACAGGAAATATAATTCAATTAAACTTTATAGGACTCCATGTTCCATGGATAAATTTGAGGATTAATAGCTGCGATGTCTGCTTCATTAGTCCTTTTAATGCTTCTTCAATTCAATATTTGTTGAGACAATGTAATAATTTCTCAAATAGTTCTTATATTGATTTGTTCAGTTGTACAATCAAAAACATTAAAAGGTATTTTTTGTGCAATGAGAGTTGAAGAATGTATAGTTTAAGTTTTTTCTACGTTGTTTGGTGTTAACATTCGTACCATACCCAAGCAGGTGGCTGTCTTGCTTGTTGTTTCTGCCTAAGCGGAGTTTGTCAGAGTTATCGATAAACTAAATAAATGATGGGAATAATTACTCTTTCCACTGTGAGATATCAAGCGTTGTTGATAGAGAGTATATATATGAAAAAAAACACAACGACTTAGAAATATCCAGTGTATATTTGAAATGTGAATTAGTCAATTGGAAAGCGCGCTCGTGACTTTGTATTTCTCTTCATCCGATGGTACTGTAGCGAATTCATCAACTTCAACAAAAACGGAAAAAAGGGAGGAGTCGAAACACGAAATTCAAATCTCCGAACAATCGTATAAATATATTTCGCTCCGCTCTCAAAAATCACTCTCCAATCCATCTGCATTCACCGTCACGTCACCGCTAAGAAGATATTCTATCTATACGCTGCATTCCTGGCCGACATCTGCATTCATCTTTATCCGTGTCAAGGCGAAGAAATTCAAGATCCAACGCATCAACATCTGGTTTTTTACCACTCTTGAAGACGGAAGCACCCCCGACATTACAGACCCCAGCCCGGAGTCAGCGAAGAACTACCTTTCACCACTCAAGGAGATTTACAACAAGAATCGTTAGCCTGTGCCTTTTCAACAAAATGAATTTTATTGCCTTTCGAATTCACTTTTGTTGTAACACTCGACAGTAAAATAAACAGGCTAATCCCTTTTCTTTATTGCGGGTTTGATTTCACAGGACACACGACCCCACAGTACAAAAGAATATTGCTTTAATGCTAACGTAGCTTAATATCTGGAATATACCTTAACAGTACTGACAACGACTCAACAATATGTTTGATTAGAGTTATTTCAGAAGACATATTTGCGCGCATTCTCTGAGGAACGCAGGGCTATCGTTTCGTCCACATGTCTGTAATTTTCGAAATTTGACCCAAAAATTATACAAACTACGGCTAAATTGGACTCACTGATCAACGAATCCGGTGTCAAATCGATTCTATCCAGCCGACGCCATAACTGTCAAACAGAGCAGCCTTGCGAATTGGAAATTTCAGGGTAGGTCATGCATCAGAATGCGGCAATTGAGTTCGTTAGTGGCCCAAATCGTTACGGAGTCATTTGTCATTTGAACTTCTGAAATTACTTCCACCATATCTCAGGAAATGCTTGGATTGAAACTCAGCTGTTCATTGAAGCGTACTGATTGTTTTTCGAATTATTCATCTGATTCTAACGAAATTCTTTACTTACTTCAGGTTCTGTATTTCACATTAATAGGCTAAATTTCAATTTCGTTCCACATCAACTCACCAAAAAAAAATATCAAATTTGGTGGTCTTTTCCTCCGGGTCGTCGTTAGGACTCAAACAATACTGACCAAGGAAAAACTAGGCAGCTAGTTAGAAAATGCTGATTCACAACTGTTCGCAAAACCTCGTACGATCCTGTCATCAGAAAGGTTTAAGAAATTTTGAAATTTTTTTTGATTTGTCAATACGCAACAAATTGAAACAAATTGGGAACTAAATATTGACCTTAGTTTCAGAATTTGTTCTATCAAACTTTTCGCTATTTTCACGCGGCTTCCGTGTTGGTGTTGAGGCTGTCATTGGTTTGGTACAATCTTTTATTGATTTCCATATGTTTTAAATTTCTTCAATCTGGTGGACAATTCTATGGACTTGTATGACTTGTCGATATGTTTCCCAGTTTGTTCTTCGATTGTGCAGATGGTTGCTTGATTTTTCGTTGTACAGTTGTACTAATTGTTGCTATCATTAGGCTGTTATCTGATGATATATCGTAACTATGTCTATAAAGGCTGATGATATGCCACTAGTTATAAAGAAATCCAATAAGTCGGGTATTTTTTTTTGGTCAATAGGCCTGTATGTTGGTGAATTGGTTGCGATATATGAGCACTATCTATACCGTAGTTTTTATATAATTTCCTACCTTTGTTTGTAATCAGTCTTGATCCCCATATTGTGTGTTTAACTGTCAAAGTCGCCACCTGCTATGAATTTTTTGCCAAGCGTTAGGAAAAATTCTTCGAGGTTTTTTTTTTTCTGGCTGTGTTTCGATGTAATTAATTTTCTTGTCAATGAACGAACTCAATTACAGCTGCGTGCGACAAAACCTTGAATGATTTCGACTAGGAACACAATAAAAAACTTCAGGCGTGTCTGATCCTGAATGATGTTCGGTAATGACAGTGTTTTTAGATTACTTGTCACAAGGTTGTTCTTCGGAACTGGAAAGAGAATTATCATTTCGCTTGATTATCTGTAATTTCGAAGTTCCACCCGGAAATCGTCTCAATAATCGACATGGTTGGACTCAATGATTGAGAATACCTGGTCAAATCAGAATTATGTCTATCTGTTCAGGCGGCCGGTCTTGAGCGCTTTTAGACATTCGAAATAAATCCTAGTCTCGAAAATTCCACAGTTGGTTCGGAGCCCCAATATCTTCGTTTAGCAAAATCAATCAAGTTTTCTGAGTTGATGTCATATACAATCATGATTCTTTCTATTTATAGTTTCAAAAAAAAACCCACAAACCTTGAACCTTATATTTCATAATGAATTATCAAATTTCAGTTTTATTGGATTTCATTTAATAAGGACATTTGAAAAACATATGTGAAATTCCAACATTTTTTTTTTGATATCTTTGTTGTACCTACGCAGAATAACTCTGAAGGTATTCGTTCAATAATACTGAATCTTAGTGTATGATTGAAAATACTGATGTACAAGTTTTGCGGGATTGTGTGATGATCGTGTTAGCAGAACAATATAAAAAGAATAAAATATTTTATTGAGTTTCTATTAAATTGTTTGTTAAATATAGTTATTTGCATGAGTTGACAAATAAGTTTATTGGATGAAATTAATATTTCCAGAATTTCTTCAATATGTATTTGAGTATATTTTAATATTTATTCGATTCCTGTTAGATTGCGAATAAATATACAAATATATGCAAACTTATTTGGATAGTCGATCAAAGTCATTTTGGGAGGATTTCGAATTCTATTTTTCAGATTCCGCATATGGATTCTAAATTTGCAACTGAGATTATTGGTCTTCGGCGTAAACAAATTTCGTGAATAGTCAATTTGTACTGAGCAGATATTTTTCATTTCCTTCATCCCCATCCATTTCGGTACATTTACATAACGATTCACCTATATACATCTTGAGAAAGCTAAATCACCCTAAGAGTGGTTTTGAACCTAGAAAAATATATACCAAAATCCCTGTTATAATTTTTTTTTTTGGATAACCACTGGGATTCAATTCATAAATTCAAGTAATAAATCAACATATATACGAAGATTCCTAATGCAATCACTTCGCAGACCGAGTGATAGTACTTCGAACTGGTAGTCAAGAAAACCTAAAAAAGCACTGACGTGAGGTCTGGAGCTTTTACGTGCTTGTTCCGTTGACGAAGCGGTCAGTGCTTTTCTAGATTTTTCTTCATGGGAAATATTAGGCCAATGTTTATTTCTTATGTTGGGTATATATTATTAGTATTCAATATTAGCCTAGTATTGCAGAAGTCAGGATTCATCATTGGTTCAATACTATACTAAAACTATATAGGACCGATATTTTCCCAAATTCGTAGTGCAATCATTTTCACGACAGAGCGTAATTATATTTCTACAAACTCTTCAGTAATTCCAACGTAATCAGTTGAAGCCAATTTCAGCAAAAATTTCGCGAAATATAAAAGCATGTGAGCAAAACGGTGCAAATCTTCCGGTCAACGACTTCTCATGCCCTTTAAAAATCTCCAACGTCCCTCCCATTACACTCTTCCACGAACGATCCAATCAACCAAATAAAGGAATGAATCGCGAACTCGAAGACAACCATAACAATTCGACAGTTTGCCGACATCCCCGATAAAGACAAGTTGTTTTCGCCATTTATTTTGAATTGCTTCGTTAACTCACTTCCGTGAGCTACGGGGCGATGCGCCCCCTGGTCCACGACCCCCCGATATTGTTATTTTTGGCCATACTTTCCGGCAGAAGGATTGGATTCAAAATTCGATTTCACATCTTCATGATTGTTACAGGTCGAGGGGAAATGGTGGTTAAGGCTATGGGCCTATAGAGAGGTCAAATGATGCAGGAATGTTCGATGGAGGAATGAGTTTTTCTTTGTTCGTGAGTCAGAGTCGGAATGACATTTACTTTTGCCAGAAAACTCTGACTATCTAGATTTTGGTTTCCGAAAAACATATGTGGGGTCCTGCTCACTTTGAATTACGCTAGCATAGCCTTTTTGCGCTGATGTTCCAGGAAATAGCGTGCTATGGTTTTGTCCAAATTTTTTCCCGAAATGGTCCCCAACGACAAGGTTGGACTCACTGATGACGATTTCGGTGTCAAAATCAATTCTGTCCGGCAAGACGGCACGATAACTGTCGAATGAAGCGAGTTAGTAACTTTCAGATTAGGTCGCGCATTAGAATGCGGTGGTTAAGTTCGTTAATGGGATAAACTCGATTGAATGGTTTCAGAGTCAAAGTCATTTGAAATTTTGAGAATAATTCCATGCTATTTCTGGAAATACTCAAGCGAATGAATTGAAACTTGACAGTTGACAGTTGAAGCATAATTCAAATTTGAGCATTTCATTATTATTATGTTGGTAAAATGGATTGCGAAGAATGAACTCCCAGAATTCCTAGTTTGCGTACTTTGCTATTTACGCCCGACGCACGATTATTCTTTCAAATTCACCCCTGGCCGTTTTATGAGCCAGTTAATGTTTATATCTTTTTGGATCTGAAATTCATGATTCGGTACCTCGGTAACAGAATATCATTTAGAAGAATCTTTCTCGAATAGTTCTAGGAAAACAATTGTGAATACGAATACCTAATTCATCTCCTTCAGGCCATTCGAAACTGATCAATCAACTCATTATCGTTGATCTCCTTTTTCTTGCACAGATAATCATAATTGGTGAGAAGAGGGGGGCAGAGCACTACAAAACTAACATAACTGCTTTCATGAGGATATCCTTCACCCAAAAAAAAAATTTTTCTTCCACATTAAGCAATTTTATGGTATCAGTAACATAAACGCGCTCCTTCGTCAAAGAATTGAACCAGATTTCTCAACGAAAGGGAATCTGGATTCTGAAAATGAGATAATTAGCAAAAAAATTCATGACATCATTTTCAGTTTTTTTGGGGGGGGGAAGGTTTAACAAACAAAATGTTTTTTTCATGAGAAAAGACCTTGCAGATTGCAGTATTCGAATATTGGTCAATTGTCTTTTTTTCTCGAAAATGTCAATTTGACAATAGTCTCAAATCGAAAGGAAAATTCGAAAGAAAATTATTCTTCGAATTTTCTGCTTTGTCTGATGAAAGAGTCAGATTGGTAATCTGAAACGTCACAGTTCACTTTCTTTATAGTTTGTATATATTGTTCCTATATTGTTCATTAGGCAACCTGTTTTGCAAAAAACTGCTCTTGATGAATAGTTTAATTCTGCAATCCGCGTTTTTCATGAAAAAAAATAATTTCATTTAATTCTTTATAGTTCTGTTTCAGATAATGGGAGTAAAAACGGAAAAAAACTGAAAAAATGATGCGAATCGTCCTAAAATAAGCTTCAATCGATAAATGATGTTATGATATATTTTTCATGAGAAACAAATTCATCATTTGCACCGAAAGTGGGAATCTGATATAGTGCAGGTACCTATTCGTTATAAACTAGGCGATCGTGGAGGATACCAATACTGAATACGGTAGCATTCAATGGAATCTAGTTCAGGTTAGTTTTTGATATTCCCAGAATATCTCGAGAATGGTTTATTCGAAAAGCTTAGAAATTCTCCATTTGTTGTGAAATGCCAACGTGCAAACATATGCAACATTTTCTGAGAAGCTTCCCATCAGAAAAATTGAAAAAACCAGTTTTGCGCGCATCTTCTAGGGGAACAGCGTGCTTTCATTCTGTCCAATTGTCTGTGATTATCGAATTTTTATCCGAAAATGTTCTCAAACAACTAAGTTGGACTCACTGATGACGAATCCGGTGTCAAAATCGATTCTGTCCGGCCGGCGCGCATCGATATGCCGTGGTTAAATTCGTTAATGGACCAAATCAGCCAAATAGTTCCAGAGTTATAGTCATTTGAAATTTTGTAGTTATTTCCCTCATATTTCAGAAACTACTGAAGCGATTGGATTAAAGCTTGGCAGTTAGTTGGAGTATACCAACTCAAAACTTTAAGCGAAGTTTAGTTGAAGTCGTATGGTCACTCAACCAAAAAAAATTTATTTCAAAATTTTTTTCGGAATTTTTTTTTTTTTCTGAAACTATTGTTCATATTCGAAAACAATTTCAGGTATACCTTGAACTTCTTATTTCACAGAAGTTTACCAAATTTCAATTCGATACGGCTATTACTTTTGGATATATTCGGAAAAAATATGTAGAATTTCGTGGTTTTCTTCTCGAGATCGTTGTTTTT
Organism: Myrrha octodecimguttata; assembly: GCA_958510865.1. NCBI lineage: Eukaryota > Metazoa > Arthropoda > Insecta > Coleoptera > Coccinellidae > Myrrha > Myrrha octodecimguttata. The sequence continues at coordinate 41,787,102 of OY294057.1, forward strand.
TTCGTTATAACTTAAGAAATTCTATTAAAATCGTGATGGAATTTCGCAGCTAGTTCAAAGATACTGGGGGACAATATTGTGCAAAATTTCTTGATGATCGTGTCATTAGAACAATTTGAAAAAACGAAAGGAGTTTTTTTTCAAATATTCAATATTCTATGATCTTCTCATCATATTAGTTGAGTTCCGATATTCCCAATCAGTACTGGCCAGTATCAGTAATTTTGAAACGCTTTGTACTGATACGAACAGTTACCAAAGCAGTGCCAGTAAAATCGACTGTCAAAATTTACTGACAAGTAATAATAATAATAATAATTGTGCCTTTATTGAAACAACAATATCGGAACTCAACTAATATCCTCATTTAACTCTGTAGGAACCTTCAAAATGTAATTTTTCGATGAAGTACTGTATTTAGATTCGATCTGATCTGTATTTCTGAAATATTAAAAATATAAAATTATTATAAAAATTTGAATGGGTTTATCTACAGAATTATTGGGTGGATTTTCCCATTTACGAATTTGGCCTTTGTTATTAAGGTCCGAACCTCCTCTACAAATATTGAGTTTCTCAGTTGTTTCTTTCAGAAATTATTGTGTTTATGGTTGGCCGTTAGAAAGAAATACTCGATATTTGTAAAGAAGATTTGGGTCTTGATTACGAAGGCCAAATTCCTAAATGGGTAAAATCCGCCCAATGATTTAGTAGATATACCCATTCAAAATTTTATTTTCTCAATATTTCAAAAATATCCGATACTTCATCGAACAAAACCTAGAAATGCACTGCCTTGAAGGCAACTGCTTCAGTTCTTTGAAATCGACTGCCTAGAAATAGTGATTTCATATTCAAACCTTATTTCTAGAATTCAAATCTAACTAGGTCACAAGCTATTTCATCACATCTGTGCAAATTTGTTATGTCAGTTCCATAAAAATCATGCTATGTTTATTTATAGTTACTCTGTGAGGAACACATTCATCATGCACCAAAGATGGGGATCTGAAGTAGCGTAGGGAAGTATTTGTTATTTTCTGTTTAAATGAAACTATCACTAGATGGCAGCGGAGCCGTAATACCTTAACTGATCATGGTTGCATTCAATGAAATAGGTACTCCATAGTGAATTTGGTCTGAACTTATCCACAATCAGATTAGCTCCAAAGAAAATGATACATTTCCGAAAACTTCAACACCATTCATCATAACATGATGTGTTGAAAAGTATATGAAATATAATTTTTAATTGACTGTCGAAGTCCTGCTACGAAAACTTCCAACCTTTCTATACTGGAATTGAAATTATGATGAATGAACTTCAAAGATTTATTCATGTCACCAAAAATTTAACATCGAAATGTTCACCCGTCTGGAATACCATCCCGAAAGCAAAAACCTCCCAAACCTCTGTAACCCCAATCAAGCACTGAATACGTCCGTTCGGACCTTGAATAGAAATCAGGATATTTCCTGGGGAAATTGAAAAAACGATTCCCGGTTTGTTCGGAAGCGAACTCTACTGGGTAGAAAAAGTAATTTCTTCGTTTCTACCCGACGTCCGATTGAATAAATTGTCATTGTTCCTTTAGCCGTTCTTCCAGGCCTCCTTCAGGATTCCCGTCCGAGCAGTAAGAAAATATAAATAATTTATCCGAGTGGCAATATTGGCGGAATGAATTGAAGGTTGAGGACGGAAAGAATGGATGTAATGATGAAGGAATTGCCGAGAAGTTGAGGCTGTTCCGATGGAAATTTGTATAACTTAATTCGGAAATTGGATTCTTTGGTTTGGGAGCCTTTTTAAAACCGGGACAACATTGGGACACTGCTGCAAAAATAAAACGAACCAGTGATTCTGTAATTGTATGTCTGTAATTTTCGAATTTTTCCTCGAAAATCATCTCGAACGATCTGTTTGGACTCACTGATGACGAATCCGATGACATAATCGATTGTGTCCAGTATAGGCACGATAACGTGAGTACGGACATAGGGGGTTTCATTTCAGAATGTGACGATTCATGGGCCATTTTTCTTTCGGAAAATATAAATCAGATTTGGAAAAAAGTATCGAAGATATTGAAATAGTATAGGTAAAATTTCGTGGACATTCCTCGGTATGTACGTTATCTTCAGAATAATCACGAAAATTCTAATGCAATTATGGTAAGACCTGGTAGCCAGTTTGGGAATGCTGATACTTCACTTTGTGCAAAATTTCGTGAAGGACACAATTTGAAATATAAATTCAAATCTCTTTTCAATATTCTTTATTTTTTTAGACCTATTATTCGAACTTCATTCTGCTTAAAGCTTCAAGCTGTCATTTTTCAATCAAGTACTTTGTATTTTAATTCGATCAAATTTGTAGTTTTGGAAATATTTGGAAAATAATATTTCGAATGGCTATATCTGCGGAAAAATTGAGTGTTTACGAAAAACAATGACTATCGCACGAGACGATAATTTTCAAATGATTTAATATTTCGAGAAAAATTTGATAATCAACCATAATAGAATATTTTCGAATTCATTCACGACAATTGGAGAATTGATTGGTTTGATAGCAGAAAACAAAGTTATTGAATTCATACGAAACAAATTAGATTTTCTGCTATTGAGGAACTGGCTAGTGGATTCCATCAATTATTTCTAACAAGCAAGAGACATCGGCCACAGAGTAATTTTCTGGTGTTGCAACATGGCGCAGGCTTCGGAATTGGATCGCTTACTGTACCGATTCTGAAAACTTCCCAAAAATATTCGACTCTGGCAAAATATCACGTCTTATTCTTTCGAGTTTATCTCAAATCTCTACCGAAAGAATAAAAAGGTAGTCCGAGTTTTACTATTTCGAATTCAAGTTCCTGCTAATTCATACATTATTCAATTTTCGAGCAACGGTTATTGTGGAAATTTAGTTTGAATGTTCAGACCATTTCCTAATGTCGAACATATATGAATTCAGTAGCTTTTCTGGAACAAATAATGTTGCAGGTTTTCAAGTAAACAACAAACTTCTACTATGAACAATGAGATTCATGAGTATATCAATCTTAAACGTTGATAATTTTCAGCAACGACTTTTAGGAAATACTTTGTTGAAATTCTAGGAATTGTCATGTTGATTATCGAATGGACATTTCCAGATTGAGAAGCAAACAGTGATATCCTAACATATCATAAATATTTGAATCATTCAGATTCCACATCTACAAACTCCTGGCAGCACGACGTTAATTTTTTACTTTTTCCGAATATCTCCTCAACATCCAGTAAAGATGAAAATTAAGTTATAGTTCATAATTTTTTCATCCAACTCCATTACTTTTTCTACGAACTGAATATTTTTTGAATGAAAGACAGAACGATCTCGAGATATGAAAAAGCGTGACTCTCCGATGTCGTCAACTCGTCATGTCCAATTTATTCAGGCTCAGAGATTTTTTTGAAGGCGCATTTGAATACAGCTGCTTCACTGCACTTCAAAGACTCGAATATTTTCAGTTTTCTTGTCTTCTTGAGTAACTTCTGTGCGTCAGACGTTTCTCTTGCCAAGAGTTATTTCATTGGTATACCTACCAATCACAATTTTCGTTTTTACAATAATTTTTAATGTCGTGTGAGCATTCTCTGGTTTCCTTTGGAACTTGAATTAGGTAGGTATATTCAATATACTCTACAAGTTGTTTTTATTCATGTTATCCTGAACATAATATTCATCAGAGCATACAATATGAGGGATAATACGTAGAAAGTGCAAAATTTACTTATGAAAGTATAGTAAATACGTGGAATAGTGATATTCCAGGTCTATTGTGCGATATACGCTTCTTTATTTTCCTCTATCTGTTTAAAGTTGATGTTTCATAGAATCATCTGAGCCTTTTGGATTATAACTGAATGCGTTCTTTTTCTCTGGAAAGAAAATGTAAGCAAATTTCACAGAAGGGGAGATAATTTCTGGATACATATATATGAAGAATCATAATTGTGAAAAATCATATCTTGTCCTTGATAGTTCATGACTCGATGTTATGATGAGAGAATCAAAATTTCTGATTCCCTCTTCGGAATCCAAAATCTCTATTCCTTGAAGCTATTTCAGTAACAAAAATTGCATATCCTCTATAAGGTTACTGTTCTAATTAATTTCGGATTAGGTTGCTTTCTCGAACTTCAAAGGGCCTTTTGTACGATGTTCGACTTAAACTGAATTGGAATTAAATGCTCGAATGTCTCTCAAACATAATATCCAATCATGAGAAACCGATATTACATACGAGTTGTTTTGAATAATTATTCATTTCCCGTGACTTTGCATAAACTTTCACATTTTCCTTAAGTGACTGATAATACCCAATTATACTTTACCGTTACTAGAGGACCACACTATAAAAATTTTTCAATAACATGACAATCAAATTTTTTTTCTGTAGTTCAACGACTCCGCCATGTTTAGCAACTTTTCTATAAATTCAATAAAGTAATAATATTACGTATAAGGTAGGCCAACGGCTAGCCAATGATATTCAAGGCGCCACGTGATTTCAAAACGTCAAACCTTACCTACTCTTGCACGGAAGAGATTAACAACAAGAAGAAAATCTGATGGATGATGACTTTAAAGAAAAATAATAGATTTAAAATTTACCTCCAATATCCTAGCAATACTTGATTCACTGGTAGTTTTTTACAGAAATTCAGAACTCAGCGATTGACTGAGATCACTATAAGTTCAAGTATGTAAGCAGATATGGTTTACAATATCTTAAGAGTAATTTCAACAATAAAGATATACATATACAGAAATATGGTAATCTGTTAAAATGAATTGTCAACAACTATCATATTTCTTATCATTTCTGTAACAGAGTTATAGGTGAATGTTGATGAATATATTTCGTTCAATCAGCAAATCAAAAGGTAAGATCTGACTTTATGTTTCCAACATGAAAAAACTTCGATGGTGCTCTAGAAATACTGATCTAATCAGACTGAAATTTTGTGAATAGTTTTGGAATACCAACGCGCAACTCACTGAAAACTTTTGTGTGGATTCAGTGGTTAGAAAATTCTTAAATATGTTTATTCGAAAATTTCTTGAAATTTCAATGAAAAATTTTTTTTTCTGTGAAAATATTGGTTATATTTCAACGAAATTCGGACGGACCTCATGGTCAGTTTTTAGCAACAATATTCCGAAGTTCTATTTGATCCAACATTTACTTTCGGAGATAAAGGGAAAAAAAATATGCCAAATTTCGTTGTTGTTTGGAATTTCAATGTTATTTCAACATCTCAAGAAGTATGAATGAAATCAGATTGAAACTGTGTAATGAGGTGAAAAATACCAACGTGCAACTAGTTGCAAAACTTCGCATTGATCTAATATTCAGCATTTGAACAAGCGCGTAAATGCTCCTGACCTCACGTCAGTGCTTTTCAAGATTTTTAAGTTTTATGAAGGAATTCTTACAAGAGAATGGTTTTGCAGGGTTTCTGGTAAGAAGACTTTCATGTTGCTCTAAACCAATCGAATTGATAATTCCAATCCATTCAGGTACAAGTGAAAATAGTCAATTTAGCAGTATTTCTTTCTGAGGAATATGAATCCGGAAATCGAATAACTAGATAATAAAGGCAAGGCGAATCAAATATCCTTTCTCTCAGAGCGATAATCTTCGGAATTAATAAATGTGTAATAACGCGATGTTCTCTAGAAAAAGCGCGTAAGGTAAAACAGTTGTGGGCAACAAAAAAAATTCATTTGAAAGGATCACATCACATACGCCATCTCACATTTATGACCCAAGGAAAGCAGTAGAAAACTCATGTTGGAGGACCACACTATAAAAATTTTTCAATAACATGACAATCAAATTTTTTTTCTGTAGTTCAACGACTCCGCCATGTTTAGCAACTTTTCAATAAATTCAATAAAGTAATAATATTACGTATAAGGTAGGCCAACGGCTAGCCAATGATATTCAAGGCGCCACGTGATTTCAAAACGTCAAACCTTACCTACTCTTGCACGGAAGAGATTAACAACAAGAAGAAAATCTGATGGATGATGACTTTAAAGAAAAATAATAGATTTAAAATTTACCTCCAATATCCTAGCAATACTTGATTCACTGGTAGTTTTTTACAGAAATTCAGAACTCAGCGATTGACTGAGATCACTATAAGTTCAAGTATGTAAGCAGATATGGTTTACAATATCTTAAGAGTAATTTCAACAATAAAGATATACATATACAGAAATATGGTAATCTGTTAAAATGAATTGTCAACAACTATCATATTTCTTATCATTTCTGTAACAGAGTTATAGGTGAATGTTGATGAATATATTTCGTTCAATCAGCAAATCAAAAGGTAAGATCTGACTTTATGTTTCCAACATGAAAAAACTTCGATGGTGCTCTAGAAATACTGATCTAATCAGACTGAAATTTTGTGAATAGTTTTGGAATACCAACGCGCAACTCACTGAAAACTTTTGTGTGGATTCAGTGGTTAGAAAATTCTTAAATATGTTTATTCGAAAATTTCTTGAAATTTCAATGAAAAATGTTTTTTTCTGTGAAAATATTGGTTATATTTCAACGAAATTCGGACGGACCTCATGGTCAGTTTTTAGCAACAATATTCCGAAGTTCTATTTGATCCAACATTTACTTTCGGAGATAAAGGGAAAAAAAATATGCCAAATTTCGTTGTTGTTTGGAATTTCAATGTTATTTCAACATCTCAAGAAGTATGAATGAAATCAGATTGAAACTGTGTAATGAGGTGAAAAATACCAACGTGCAACTAGTTGCAAAACTTCGCGTTGATCTAATATTCAGCATTTGAACAAGCGCGTAAATGCTCCTGACCTCACGTCAGTGCTTTTCAAGATTTTTAAGTTTTATGAAGGAATTCTTACAAGAGAATGGTTTTGCAGGGTTTCTGGTAAGAAGACTTTCATGTTGCTCTAAACCAATCGAATTGATAATTCCAATCCATTCAGGTACAAGTGAAAATAGTCAATTTAGCAGTATTTCTTTCTGAGGAATATGAATCCGGAAATCGAATAACTAGATAATAAAGGCAAGGCGATAATCTTCGGAATTAATAAATGTGTAATAACGCGATGTTCTCTAGAAAAAGCGCGTAAGGTAAACAGTTGTGGGCAACAAAAAAAATTCATTTGAAAGGATCACATCACATACGCCATCTCACATTTATGACCCAAGGAAAGCAGTAGAAAACTCATGTTGGAGTCGAGAAGTAAAGTTTAAATGAAATTCTAGCGAACAAATGGAATCTATAGGAATGTTTAACTCTTAAACTGAGATAAAAATTTTACAAAGACAACGCTGATTTCGACACAATAAATTCAACGAATGAATCCTCGAGAAGAAAGCAATGGAGAAAACAATATTCTGTTTTCATGCAGGATCGCGAAGCGAACACAGAACAAGATAAATCCTGTTGGATCGCTGTTCCCATCGTCGTCGTCAAGCGTATAAAGCGGAAAATCGGAAACGTAAACACGAACAGTTTTGATTAATTGATTTTTTAGGTGATTCATCAGGGTTTGGAAACGTACTCGGACAGATAGCACTAAATCTATATTTCTAGGAAATATCATTCGAAATATCAGGATGCAAGAACATCAATCACGTTTTTCCCTGTTAGCGTTATCGAACAGTACAGGTTTCCGTACGGTGATGCAGCAGGTTCGAATTCGATACGGCCATGAAGATTCAGGGAAAAGAGGGGATCTCAATTGATGCCAATGGTTTGGATAACCGGAACATCGTTCGAGTTGGAAACCGAGTCCTGGCGGAGCAGACAAAGCGCTGCCTCGAACCATAAGACTCCCTGCAATTTATGGCATTCGCTATTCACATTACACTCATCTGGACCCAGCTTCACATCCCATATCTCAGCTTCAAGATGGCATATACACTTAGAGAGAAATTACCTATTCACTAATTCGTCTTTTATTACTTCAAAACTACAAGATTGCTATTTTCTGGTTCAAAGGATCTTATTTCTCTAAAGAATAGGTCTAATTTAGGATACAGATGACTGTATTGCGGATGTTCAAGTCGTTATATTGGACAAACAAAACAACTGCTAAAAACCATCGATTTCGATAGCACTACAATGGTGGACTATGAGCCGAAAGATCTGAAAAAGGCATATTCAATTAGCCAGATACCAAAATTCCACATTTCAGGAGTCAATAAAAACTACGGAGCATACAAATAATGTTTGTTTTCCATGTGACAGTTAATCTTGAATTTATTGACTTATGAAATGGTCGCCTAAAATGGCTGTTGTATTTTATTCTTTCGATGTTTTCCACGTCTTTATTTTCAAATTACAATTCTAAATCTTTCTTTCTCAAGTGAGTAAGCTTAGTAAAATATTGAACAAAAATTAATTTTCTTAATTCTGATTCCAATATTTTATGTAAACACATGTTATACTTTTTGGTTTACTGACTTTTTCTCCTGCATAGCCTTGATGAAGTCTTAATATTTGGATGACACTTTGGCTTAGTTCAAGTTGGCTGGAGTTGGTTTGGTTCCTATTCCTGTGAACACTTACTCTTACTCAAAGCCATGAAGCTACGGAATTCATTGTATAATATTGTAGATCAGTACCAGATTGTATTTCATGGAGACACAATAAAAACCAATAATCATCGTAGTGCAATGCCGTATCCAGGTACTGACCCCGTCCAGTGCGGCTTCATTTCTAGTATGAAGAATTTCTTCACAATGATTGCATCTTCAAGAACTTCGTGTAGACATATGTCAATTACTTGCTGAGTCTAAATAGATCAGTAGAAATTTCCAACTTGGGTATTCATTTGAGCAGAATCTTGCACGCGCATAACAGTGCGGCAAAAGTTTGATTATTGTTCTTATTGACGTACTTCCATATAGAGAATTACACGGACACTAGACGTTTGCGTACGCTATTTGTGCGGGCACGAACATGATAGGTGGAGTTTCTCGTTTTAGATTATAACAACGTTTTCTAACTTAGAATCTTCCGTAAATAATCCCTCATACCCGTACGCATAGTCGATACTCCGTACTTGAGAACGTCTTAAGTCGACGACGCGTCCATCCCATACTGGTTACTTGACAGCCTAGCACCACTTCGCCAGTGCTTCGTGACGTGCTTGCTGAAGTCTACGAACGACCTACCTTGGGGCATGCTCAAGCAAGATATAATCACAAAAAAGCGAAGATCATTCGTTTTCTGTGATTTTATACAACCCAGGGTTGCTACTTGTATTATGATTTTGGTACACTGCACTATATCGCATGTACGATAAGATCGTTTGGTGCAATAATTTCAGAGAACCTCCATTTGAAAATTCAATTCAGTTGAAGTGTCCAAAAATACGAAAAATTTTAATGAAACTGCTCAAATTATTTTCAATGAGCATATTGCTCTCAGGGATGGAAGACGTTTCTCTACGAATTCATTATAGTAATTTCAGAATTCAATACATAGTGGCCCTGTTCTTAATGACCATCATTCTAGTAGGCACTTTACTCTCTCGGAAGTAATGGAGATGCCATAAATCATCCACTCTGTCGGCATTTTCTATAACAGAATTAAGGTCCGTTTTAGGCGGCGGCTTCTTTGACACCTTGAACAGATACTGTCATATAATGGCAAGTTTTCAGCGTAACGAACTTGAAAACGTGAAAACATTCTAGATTTTACCGATATCCATGAACTTCGCCGAGAATTGCCGAAGGTGTGTTAAAGGGATAGAACCCTTGCTAAGCATGTATCAATACTTATGTTTGTCTCAGCGGAGAATTTCTGAAGTAGGAGTTCTAGATCAGACTATGCACACGGGCATCAGTCTTCCATTACTGAAGTTGGTGCTTATGACTGACCGGACGGACTGAAAGAGTTCATTTGACTATAAAGTCTGCATAAGTGGGTAAAACCAAGGCCATTTTCGGCGCAATTTCTGGATATTAGAGACATTTGAATGGAATGAAAGCACTCGTTTCTCTAGAGCACAAGTTTCAAAAGGCACATGCACCGACTCGCTCTTCTCGAAATAATCTTCACGTATGGATGAACTCGAAACCAATTACCATCATTCATTCCAGCAGAATCATACGGGCTCAATTAACTCATAAGCGTCATCTTTTTCCATCTCGCGTTCGATGAATCGGCAAAATCGTTACGGGTCTGATTGAATTCCGGTATCTGCCCGAAGTTAGGCACGGCCAATTTATTTATTCAGTCCGTTTTATGACCGATCCACGTCTCAGTCCGGCTTTACTTTTGCGCCCTTCGGAAAAAGTAGCGATGAAACGAGCAGAATTAAATTTTTTTTGCTATATGTGGACGTGGCTTGAGTTTGACTCCGATAGAGCTTGATGATAAATCGCATATTGGTCCACAATTGAAGACCTATCCAAAATGTGTTTCAGATCCTGATATTGGACCGCATATTAGTCCAAGAGAGTAGTCTAATAGTCATACATGCCTTAACACGGGCCAGGTCTTGACGACAAGTTTGCTGCATTCTGTTCAAACTGGTTCTCGCTGTGATTGCGTTATGGAGGACTTCCGTAAAGCTTTCAATCGTGTTAGTCACCTTTAACTTCAATATACAGGCCAACGCTCACTTATCGGCAACAGTCCGAACCACGACAACACGGAAACTTAGCTCTTTACTGATTTGCCGTGTTCCGTAAGCGACAAGTACGTGCTGTCCCATTAAATTCTATCATAGTATAAATATACAACGATTATATTGGAAGAATAAAGTTCCATTGTGCCGTGGGCTGGGCTGTTGCCGATAAGTCAGCGTTGGTCCTCACGGTCAACGCTCAACGCTCACCAATTAGACAGAGATGAAGTGTAAAGGACAAGTCATGAATTAATCAAAGAAATAACTATAAACAATTATAATTTAGAATTTGATCAGCACCATAATAACATTTGAACAGTTCAATACTTTTGAAAAAACTTGAAACAAAACAAAAACGCATTGAAGACTCCATATTCGTACAGTAGGTTTGAGGCTCGATAACCAAACGGGTGAAATAGACTCAAGGATTTCGTCGATATACTAATTCAATTTTTCATTTATCCAATATTTCCAAGAACAAAAATCGAATTGAATTTAAACTTAGTATTTGGTTGCAAAATTCAATGCGAATTATATGACGAACGGATCGCCGAATCTTTCCTACCGAAGTAAAGCTGCATTTGGCGAGGTCAATACGTGAAAGTGACCACTTTAGCAACGAATTTAAACGAACATGTGAGAGCTTCTGACCTCATACTAGTAGGTACGTTTCTTGAATTCTTCATAAATGACTCCAACTCAATCGTTTTTAAAGCGTTTTACTCACAAAATTAGGGGAAAACAGATATTTTGGCATCATGATGACAATTTTGTTCCCAGAATTTTACAGATTCATATATCTGATTGAATCTTCAAAACGAAATTCATGGTCTCATATGAAATTTAGACAGTGGAAAACCTGAATCAATATAAAAGGACTGATTTGCTGAAGGAATCGAATGCGCATAAGATTATTGAAAAAATTAACAACTCATTCGTCAAAATTTCATTATTTGTGAAACCCCATTGTAGAAAAGCAATGAGGATGTGGAAGTATAATTTTTTGTCTGAAGTTTGAGCTCTGCTTCATATTCATGTCTAAACTAGATCAATCGATTCATCTAGATATTCTGAAACCATTTTATTAGTCTAAACTTTTTTCCAAGAAATATGGAGCAAAAAATCCATAGCCAGTTTTACTTGAATTGTGAAATTCTCTCAAACAATATTCAGGAAAAAATAGTTGTCTACTGATTTCACATATTTCAGTCAATTTCCTCCCAACAAATTGAACACAACATTAAATTATAGAACTGATATTTTCCGTTTGTTAATTGAAATCACAGAAGGATTTGAAGAATAGATAGTACAAAGGTTTGTACAACATTTTCGTTTTTGTGCAAACTAAATTGTGGCTGATATGAAACCAGTTTCATTCAAATCCCCCTGTTAATGAGTCATTGTAAAGAATTATTTGCATTCCGAACAAAGCCAGAATAAATTCAAAATAATGCCATTTTCATTCAAGCATCCCTAATTTACAGATTCAACCCGTTTCGCAATTATTTAATCAATTGAACGGGCAGTCGAAGCGCTAGCGCAAAAATAGTAAACGCGTATTATAATTTATTAATTCGTACCTACTTCACATGGAAAGCCACATAGTGAGAACGTACAAAACCGATTTAATGAAATATCGATCGATTTGTAGGCTGTCATTTCCATTTCATTTTATGATAGATGCACCATATTTATTTCGTTAATATTTCACGCTGGTTAGGTAAAGCGCTAAAAAATCATTGCATTAAGTGGTCATATGTAATGGAAATCATTTAACGCACCAGGGAATGTTGACATTCGTTTCTAGTACTAGGAAATTACAAATAGAAAACAGTGACAATATGAAAATAGACATATTTTTATTAACCCTGTACGATATCATTTATAGTAGTCCTCAAAAGATTTTCATCTGAAATCTCCCCGACGAGACATAATTGCAGGATATATGTATATGGTATGATCTACGAACACTTCAGTTTCGACATTTAGAAAAGTTTTTACGTACATTCTTGAAATTCAAATGTTGAAAATGGGAGCTTTTTCAGATCGAGAATGATGACACTAGATTGCAGTCAGATATCTGCGTATTTGATAGATATGCTCTTCAAGTACTAAATGAATGGATGAATTATTCCCCAATTCCAATACGTCATTTGTGTGGAATATTTTCATGCATCAGGGACAATTGCCTCAGGTTTTTATGAAAGAAATTGTTTCACAAAAATGTTGTTACAGATGTTCAGAACCGAGAATGAGGCCTGAGAATAGTGTAAACAAAAAATGATGGTTTCATTTTCAGAAATTCATACTGTTTGCACTAGATGATTAAAAACTGAATTCATCGAATTTTACATCAAACGAAACTTTAATGAATTGAACTCTATCATGGAGAGAAAAACGTACTGTGATTATGATTTTTAAGAATCATTCACATTCCGTTTTCAGTTCTGAATTCAAATTGCAATTTTTTCAAATAGAACAGTCCAGATACAAGCCAAGTTATCCGCTTTGTTCTGGAGAAATAACTCCCCATCTAGGCAATTTCAGAAGAACTTGTTTGATATCTTAAAATAACGTACAAATGTCCAGATTGATACTAATGCTTTAGGACCGTTTTTGTGAAAGAAAGGAAGAAAATGAGGGGTATGAGTTTCTTTCATGAAAATTATTCAAACTACATTCTCTTTTCAAATACAGAGTAGACTGCATAAAAATGGTATTTTAAAACAAATTTGATACACAAGGTTGTTAAATATTCAGTACGCAGTACAGTACATTGTGCACGATACTAATTAGAGACAATTGAAGTTTCTAAGAGCAGCAGCATATTTCCCATAGAAAAATTTTTCAGGAAGATTGATCTGTAATGCAGAGCAATTTTCGAGGACCACTATAGAGTAAGTTGAATTCCTGGAATTTCTCTTACAGTGAGATGTATACCTCAGTGTCGAATCATAATCTTTGGAAAATTCTTCGAAGAATAAGATATTTTTATGAGATGTCTTCATAAATAATGACTAAAAGCGAAATATTAAGATCCTCAATGACGTACTCACCTCGATTAAAATCCAATTTTCGTCTCGAAATCTCTAGCTCAACCGTATTGCAGTTGATCACCTATAAATAAAGGAAGAATAGTTATTAGTCGAGAATTTTTCTTCTCAGCAAATGAAATAATATCCTTGACATCAAATATTTTCTACTGCACCAAAAAATGCATTGAGTTTTCTGTCAAAATATTATTCAATCTAAGAATTCACACGCCTTGCTTGATTTCGAGGTACCATTCAGAATAGAAAAATGGAGTAGTTAATTTATCTTATAAGACGATAATGTGAGAGATTAGTCGAATTTATGTTGGGAGAAATAAACGAGTTGAGTGTGAGTCAAATGGAAATTGGTTGAGTAGCTAGCTTGACCAGAGAAATATGCGTGTTAAAATTGACGATACTTATTCTGCTAAATTCCCAATAGGTTGTGGGGTTCCCCAGGGCTCTGTGCTGGTACCACTACTTTTTCTATTATTCATTAATGATTTGCCCATTCACTTGAGACAATTTCTATTGGTGTTATTTGCCGATGATACTTCGGTTGTGATCTCAGCGCGGAGTTACGAGGAGCTTCGCAGCGCTTGTGAGGAAATTATTGACCAATTCGTCAATTGGTGTCGGTCCAACAGAGTTGTTGTGAATATCAATAAAACTTTTAACATTCATTTCAGTATTAGGAAAAACACTGTAGAAACTGTTGTACTAAATCACTCCAACTTCAATTTAATATCAGCCGAAGAATGTAAATTTTTGTCTATGTTGATAGGAATTTAACCTGGTCTACTCATATCAGTTTTCTCTGTAAAAAGCTCAATAACTCTTACTATGCCATCAATAGAGTGAAAGACATGCTACCTGTCAGCTCATTAATGCAGATTTACTACAGTAGTCAACTCTCTTATAACATCTTTCTCTGGGGAAACTGTGTAGAATTTAATAGAGCTTTCATAGCTCAGAAACGGATAATTCGTTTAATATTTAATTTTAGTTCTCAAACATCTTGCAGACCAGTTTTCGTTGAAAATAATTTGCTCTCTCTACCATGTATATATACATTCAAATCTTTAATATATGCAAAAGAAAATTTACTGAATTGGACCAAATTATGTGACAACCACCATGTACCAGAGTGTGAAATTGTATAATTGCCTACCTAAAACTTTGAAGTCTCTCAAATTGCAAGCCTTCAAAAAGAAAATTAAGGAGTTGTTAATTAATGAATGTTATTACTTTACTGTAGAATTTTGTAATGATTGTCCGTCACTTATCATTGATTGATGAATTGTTTTATTTGACCTGTCCTATGCACTTTGTTGTCTGGAAGGATCAATAAACGATTAACGCGCCTGGAAGTATGGAGGGGCTGAGAGACTGCTTGCATAAAGCACCCGCGAATATAAAGAAACACGCATACTAATAGATGTGTAGATCACTCCACCCGATAGACGACTTTCGTTAATCCTTAAGCTGCGTACACACACGAGAGCTGAGGGGCTTTCGAGGCAATAGCGAGGCAGCCTCTCGTTGTTGAAATGGCTCGCGAGCCGCTCAAAACGCCGTACACACTTGCGAGACAGCCCAATTAAACTGCCTCGAAAGCCGCTTAGCTTGCTTGTCTGTACGCAGCATAAAGCAACGTACAGACACGAGAGCTGAGCGGCTTGCGAGGCAAGTTAATTGGGCTGCCTCGCAAGTATAGACGGTGTTTTTAGCGGGAGCAGAGCAGTCGCTAAACTTGATCCATCCGATGTCGGTTTTTTCGGCGAGGCAAAAGGATTCCTCAGGCTCAGTTTGGACGGCAAAAAAGTAGCGCTGAAATGTTTTTACGATGTTTAGATCACACAGCTGCATTTCGTGACGCTGTCCGTCTTGATGTAATTCATAGGCGTATCGTTTGTATTGGAAAGTGCCTATGAAATAACATTTTAATAGAAATGGAGATCGAGTCGTGAGCTATATTTTGTGGATTCGATCGTGTAGAATATTTTTCCGAATAGTTCTCACTGAAAGAATAGATAAAATGCATAATTCGTTATTTTTTATCCTGTCAATAATCTATAATCCGAGTCAAAAAAAGTACGATTCTCGCAGAGTTATACATATTGAAAAAAATTATAATTATTTCGCGGTCGGTTGTTTATCAGATGAAAAATATCTTTATGTATATAATAGTAATCTCGTTTTCTTTCGGAATGCAACTGCAATGAAATGTTTCGGCAGATTTGTCTCTAGTATTTTGCTGTAAGCGTATTCATCAAGGTGGTACCAACTTTGAGCCTACAATGATATTAACCCTTGATGTTTTGAAATTTTTGCCTGGCCGTCCACTGGAAGCGATTTGGGGCTTTTATGAGCTACGCGTTTTACGAGCGGCGATGAGCTTTTACGATCCGAGCGGTCTCGGGCTTCGGGTTCGTCCACTGCAAGATAGTTCGCGAGTTTGCTAATCATTCTTGTTCTCGCGTTGCGAAGGATCGGTTAGGTATACTTCGGATTTCTGTGTTGTGAATTGTGAGTGGAGATGGATGCAGAGGAAATATGTTATTTCATGGAAAATTCCTACTTGATGAGGCGTAGGTTAGCTACGAAGAGGAAATCTTTCTGGGTTGATGAAATATTAGAGAAAAGGAAACTATTGGGAGAATTTCACCATCTTCATGCTGAATTGGAAAGAAACACACAAAAATTTTTCGATTATTATCGTATGCTTCCAACAACATTCCAATATATTTTGAATGGTATTAAGGCGATAATTGCCAAGAACTCTAATTTCAGGGAGACCATCACACCTACAGAACGTCTGAGTGTAACTTTGAGGTGAGAAAAAAGACTTGATTAAATTTATATAATGAAATATGAAATAGAGAACTGAAATTTATTATATCATGAAGTAATGTGGAAAATAATATTAATTCATACGAGACAATTGTACATTTCGAACAAAATTAAACATTTTTTTACTGAGGACTCTCAGAATAATTGTTGGTACTATAAATTCGCGAGTCGGGGAGGTAGTTGGCCTCGCGGTAACCTGTTAAGACAGGCTGTCTGTCATTTTGAGGTGTTTCTGCATTAACACTCCTATCAGTATAGGAGTTCCAGGACGAGGACGGTGAAGATAAGGCAGAATTCATTAGATATTGGGGAACACGTGAATGTTGACTGAAAGAATGGTTTTCCTGTTCAGCCATTAACACCTGTTGGATTTTTACCCTTACGTCCAACTGCCTATGTTCTGGAATTTTTTTTAAATGTGGAAGAAGGCTGAGTAGGAACTGATACTCGCTATCATTTTTTAATGCTGTTGTTTCTGAAAACAATTGTAACTTAGCCCTCTCGATTTCCAGAAACTGAGTATCGGAGTTTTCGAGCTTTTCCTTCCGTTTGGTTTTTCTCCTTTTCATTTCATTAGCCTCAGATTGTAGTTCCTTCCTTTTTTTCGAATTATGTTCTGTTGAGCTGCAGTGTTCTGTTTGTCTCAGATTGTCTTGATCTCCAGAACCTGTGACGGATATATTTTCTTCAGTCTCCTCTATGTGCAGCTCACATTGGGGACTACTCATTTCCGAAGCATCATTTTCCGAAGGAAAAACACTTCCTTTCAGTTCTCTGGGTTCCATCACATCCGATAAAAAATACATTTGTTCGAAGAAAGGCCAGGATGAAATGAATTCATCTGGTGCTTCCTGTCCAGATTTCTGAGATTTCCTGAATTCTCTTCGGAAAGAATCCCGGAGTCCTTTCCATCTTTTCTTCAATTCTGCGACTGAAAAAAAAAGCAGTAGAAAAAAATAATGATATTATAATCTAACTATGATATCATTTCGCCCAAAAAAAGCGAAAATTTAAGGGTACTATTTGGAAAGTAGATATTGGATCGAACTGAAATTTAGTACATTTTGTTCTATATTGATTTTTAAGTCTGGACGAAATTTCCTTTTAATATGATAAAAATTCCTGAGAATTTTTTTCGAAAATTTTCTAACGATTCGTAGAAATATCGTATGACGTTGCTCGTTAATATTATACAGGGTGACTGGTGATGTAAATGAAACTGGCTCAGTGGAGATGGAGGACCTCGAACTGAAAGAGGATTGGGGGTTATAAATGCCCCATAATGATATTGGTTTACGAGATACAGGGTGATTTATGAAAAAATGCTAAAATTAAAAATTAAAAATTTGCCATATTAACTCATTCAGTTTGAGGTCCTCTATTTTCACTGAGCCGTTGTCCCTTACGTCGCCACTCACCTGTATATAATGTATCGCTAAGAAAAAAGTAAATTAAATCGATAACATTTCATTACCATAATAATTGACAACTATTTCTTATCACAGGTACCTAGCTACAGGGTCCTCATTCAAAACATTGGGATACTCGTTCAGAATTTCCGATGTCACAGTGGGAAGAATCGTTAAAGAAACCACCAAAGCGATTTGGGACATCTTTCATGATGAGCATATGCCTTTTCCTTCCACTTATGAAGAAATAGAAGCAATCAAGCAAGGGTTCTGGGAGAAATGGGGTTTTCCGAACTGTGTCGGCTGTATAGACGGCAAACATGTGCGCATACAAAAACCTCATCAATCTGGGAGCATGTTCAGAAATTACAAACAGTTCTTTTCCATTGTTTTGCAAGGCTTAGCTGGACCAGATTATAAATTCATTGCCATTGATGTTGGAGGATACGGCAAAGAAAGTGACGGCGGTATTTTTTCCCATTCTATTCTTTCACAAAAACTCGAAAAGGGGGCATTAGGTACGCAAAACAATGTTGCATTACCTGGAACTAGCATAAAAGCTCCTCATGTAATTCTTGGTGACGAAGCATATCCACTGAAGACTTACATCATGAGACCTTTCCCTGGAAATAACCTAAACTCTTCCAAGAGAATTTTTAATAAGCGACTTTCCAGAGCTCGTCAAGTGGTAGAATGCTCATTCGGTATAATGAGTAATAAATGGAGATTACTCCATAAAAGTATTGAAGTGGAGCCTGCATTTGCAGACATGATAATTCAATGTATATGTTTACTACATAACATTGTAATAAATCAAGAAGGTGAACATGAGAATATATCTTCTTTTCACCAATCTAATGAATGGAACGAGGAACATCTTAGATTTACCTCGAGAGGAGAAAATAGAAGTTCGAATTTTGCATACACAATCAGAGAAAAATTCATGTCATTTTTTTGCGAACATGAAACTCTTAGTGCAGTCGATTTATAAGAAAATGACAATTTGATCATTTCAAATTTATATGCAGTAAGTTTATATTGATAGCCTGCAAATATAATCAATTGAATAATTGAATCGTAAATTTTACACTTACCATTACCTCCAATCTCTTCCTTCACTTTATCCCACAAAACTCTTTGAAGTTCACGTGAGTGATATCTCTTGTCCTTCATATCCCATAAAGGGGGATGTGATCGAACAACATTTATCAATCTTTCAACCTCATCCATCTCGAATTCACAATCAATAAATTAACAAATTTCTCTGTTCTATCACAAAACAACGTTCCGACGGATAGCATATAAGAACGTTCTCTGTTCCGACGGAAACTTCACGATACGAGCGTACAGGCGCTACAAATCCAAACTGATCGGGATGCGATTGCGCCGCTCGAATTCTCTTCAAAACGCCCGTCTGAACTCGCCGCTAGTCGACGAGGGTACCTAGAATTCCATTCATTTGGATCTGTCGCGCAAGTTCGTTCGTTTACGCTCCTGTCGCGCCTCTCGAAATCGCTTGCAGTGGACGACCAGCCTGAGTATGGATAAGAGCGTTTTGAATAATATAATACTGTGTAACATTTCAATTCAGCATGAGCTTCGAGTGGCCCGTCAGTTACTTTGAATAATCAAAGGGTTGAACGAATTCTGTTCTTGACTTTTTCGCTTGATTCACGATGTAGATATATATTTCGATGTTAAATAATTGTGAATAAGCTCGTAATGTTCAATATTCCTATGGAATAGTTCGATCATCAATCAATTTTTCGTATCTCCAACCACATTCCATGAAAACTTAGATTCCTCAAATATGCCCATTAAATAATTTTTATATAGCCATCATTCTCATTCGTCATATCTGTACACGTTGACACATATGAATTCTCGTAAAATAATCAACGTCTGTTCTCCTACGCTGCTGTACTGACTGCTGGAAAGGGGCTCGCTAGCCTTTGCGGCTCGACTTGGCCTCACATCTCGCTCAAGGCTGCCTCGCTGTGTCCATTTTTTGGCGAGCTGCTCATGAGCAGCTCTGCTCCCGTTTCTGTACGCGGCTTTAGGTGACTAATGCCTGTACGCATAATCGATACTCCATACTTGAGAACGTTTTAAGTCGACGCGTCCATCCCATATTGGTTACTTGACAGCCGAGCACCAATTCCCCAGTGCTCGGTGGCATGCTTGCTCAAGTCTACGAACGACCTACCCTCTTGAGGCGTGCTCAAGCAAGACATAATCACAAAACATCGAAGATTATTCATTTTCTTTGATTTTTCAAAACCCAGCTTTGCTATTTTTATTTCAATCTTGATGTTCTGCACTATATACGATACCGCATGTACAATAATATCTTTTCGTGCTATAATTTCGAAAAAACTACCACTTGAAAATTCAATTCAGCTAAAGTGTCCGAAGATACTAAAAATTTAAATGAAACTGCTCGAATTATTTTCGATAAACAGATTACTTTCAGGAAATGAAGATGATTTTCTAAGAATTCATCATAGTAATTGCAGAACTTAATACATAGTGGCCCTGTTCTTGATGACCGTCATGCTAGGAGGCACTTCCCTTCTTCGGAAGCATCACATATGCAATAAATCATCCACTCTGTCGGCATTTTATGTAACAGAATTACGGTTCTTTTTACGGGGTGACTTCTTTGGCACCTTGAAGGGATACTGTCATATAATAGCAAATTTTCAGTGCAACGAACATGAAAACGTGAAAACATTCTAGATTTTACCGATATCCATGAACTTCGCCGAGAATTGCCGAAGGTGTGTTTAATGGATAGAACCCTGGCTACGCATGAGTCAATACTCGAGCTTGTCTCAGCGAAGAATTTCTCTAGATCGGGCCACAGCTGTCTCTAGTGCATTAAAGACGGCTGTGATCGGACTATGCGTACGGGCATAAGAACTACAGCTCTACGTGCAGACTACAAGCGGACTGGGAGCGCTACCACTACTTCCACAACTCAATGACGGAGCTGGTCTGAGCGGTAAAGCTTTCATACTGCACCGCATTTGCTGTTTTTGGGGAAATAAGCTCGGATACTTGTAGCACTGCTCAAACGCCGACACCTTAATCGATTATCCACTTGATCTCAAAGGCGTTGTCTCCATTCTCCGACAGATGTCGCTGTCTGCCCAGTATGAGGGGCTTCACCTTCTTTTGGTTGCATATGTTTCCCTCCGAAGGACCTGCTTAGAATGCTAATGGTCATCCGTGGAGAGTTCAACTCGATTGGCAGTGGATATACATATGAATCTTCGATACCTTAAGCCTAGGTTTCTCCCTAAATATACCCACAATTAAACTAATGACGTATTCGTCAATTCAAAATCATGGCCTAGGGTAGAATTGAGCCGGTTCTATCGGTCCAAGACCTGTGTTGCAACGTGAACCCACATACAGTGTTTCAAGCTACGGTGCCATTTTGGTGCCGTACTTATGCATGCATTCTACCACTAACGGCGTACGTCAGACCATAAGTCCAACGCCAGAGCTGAAAAAACCCGATGTGTACACCGGTCCTCTCCGTCACCGCAACGGCGCCGGAACTGGACAGAACGTAGGTGTGTACCGGACCATATCCACCTGGAGTACGATTGTAATCGCGGAACTGCATACCTCGCATAAATATGGTCACCCTTAGATAGTACTGTTGTACTTCCTATAGGTGACCCCTACTATTCGGAGCGATAACAATGGTGCTTCAGGTAGGCAGAGATTCTCCCAGTACTAGTAGCCTGCACGCCGCAGGCTCCGAATCCTGAGAACTGGGATAGTGTATAATGTACAAGTCCTATGGAAGATTTCCTTTTGTAGACAGACAGGTACTGGCCCAACTCAACGCAGCCTCATTTCCTGATGAAATGACTTTGCGATCTACAAATCACATGATCCTCACAAAATTTCAAATGGAAATCCACGTTACTATTTTCCAACCAACTACTAAATTTCAAATCGATCATAACTGTGTTTCAAAAATATGTGTAGGAACACATTTCACTATAGGTATTTCAACAGAATCATTAGGCAGATTTCAACCATATACAAAATCGACACACTTCATCAAAATTCCAACCAGATCAAGAAATAATATCTACCTGGTTGGTAGTTATCATCTGAAGTAAGTGTATGATGTTTATAATTTTCAGCATAAGTGGTCAATGATATGTTGTCAGAAAAGACCCTTTACACGGTTTCAGGAGTCTGCCGATTGTTCTCACACTTTTATCCCAATACATGTTATTGATATCGTGAAGGATTTCCTTGATGGGGAAGACGAAGGTCAAGACATTCCACGTCATGATCTTCGTCTTCTCACGAAAACGAAAAAGGTGTTTGTGTCGAATTCAGATTAGAAAAATGGTTCCATGGACTGCCTCAATTTCATTCATACTTCTAGCTCTGATAGTTCACAAATATAAAAGGCAAATAAAATCAAATGCAGGCCACATTGTAATCGAGGCTTGAGGAATTACACAGAAATCATTAGGCCTGTGAAATCGGAAATATCTAACTCCTGTAGTCTGCCACTTCTGCTTAATTCCGTGCTTCTCTGGATGAATATCTCCGTCGAGTAAATTCAGATTTCCATTCAACTCCCGTCAAATTCCCCCTTTTCAATACAAACGAAGGAAATTGGGCGCAAATAGCCTAAGATCGTCACGCAGACCTCTTCACGCAAACCTCAAATTTTCCCTAGCCGAAAATTATCGATATTATGCAAAAAGAACCGCAACCGACCAATTTTAGAGGTTCGTGCTATCGACGTTCGTGTTTGTTCTTGCTTCGTTTAATGACAGACGTTTCGATAATCGCTTTCCGCAGTATGCGGAAGGAACAATGCTATTTATTGTTGAACCGAAATATGATTGTAACTACGAAGTGCGGAACTGAAACAAAACGAGCTATGAACAGATGCTTGTTCTAAACGACGGGATTGCGGTAAATTGATTAATGCGCTACTTGCTATGTAGCACGCTGTGACGTTACGAGGAGTTTACGTGATTTTGCAAATGTAATTAGTTGGCTAAACACGGAATGAATGAAAAAGGGAAATACAAGATGCATAAGTATCGTGTAAACCTTATTTTGGGAGGATTTTGCATTATTTTGTAGGTTTTTTCTGGGGTTTTACTCCCAATATCTGAAACAGAACTTCTAAAATCGAATAAATTTGGTTTTTTTCATGAAAAACACCCTCGCGAACTGCAGGATTGAACGTTTTTGTCAAGGTTAGTTTCTTGGAAAACAAGTTGTCTAATGAACAATACCGAAAAAACACAAACGATTAACAGAGCGAACTGTAAAGTTTCAGAGTATGAACATGACTCTTTCATCAGACAAACGAGAAAACTTGAAGAGCTATTATCTTTTGATTTTTCCATTCGCGAGATTTTTCTCAAAAATGAATCACCTATAACACAAGAAACATTCAGAATTGGAAATAATATCATTGAATAATATACCTAATAATTCATGTAATTTTCATACATACAATTTGAATGTCTTGCCAACACATTTAATGAAGAATTTCGAAAAAAAATGTTCAAATATCTATCCAATTAGAATTACCATAATAAGGAAGATGAGGTCAACACAGAAAAGAGGTCAGGTAAGATATCCGATGTGTGCAATTTCCCCAGCAGAATGATGTTAAATTCGAACGAGACTACTCGATTAAGGTTATCAATAAACTCCATGATTAATACAAATTTTTCTGTGATTCCTTCACATAATATCTTTTGAGATAGATATTTCACGATATACTAATATTTTCTTCAAAGAACCACGTCTTGAATGACAAATTCAATTACTATAACGACTGGCATATAATGATCGAGGTCAAAAACTTAAATCGTTAACACAATAAAGGAATTTTGTATTCCGGTACATGAACTTTCAATAATTTGCCAGCACCGGGACATTACTTTCTAACGTCATTACATAATTACATTATTTTTGAGAGAAAGCATTGGGTTCTTTGATATATCAAACAATTCAGCATCACAGTTTCCGCAAGAGGGATTCGAACAGGACATCATACATTTCAACTTAAGAACAGAAATATACTCATTAATGTGAAAGAGAATACTCAGTTCGTCTGCATATGTGTATATAAATAGGCTGACGGGTTCATAATAGAGGGCATACTTTTCCAAGACAAAATTTTTTTTCTTTTTGCGTTAAGACTGACAAAATATCTATATATTATCATATCTGTAATAGAGAAGGAGAAAATAACCAGGAAATTGGAAATAATGATTTTTCAGATATTCACATATACATCAAACACAATATACCCTTTTTATTATAGAATCATCCTTGCGACAATATGTTTTGTTCACATGAATTTGGTGTTCATTAACCATTTTATATTGGTAACCAATCCATATGATTTTGAAAATTGATGTACGTTCTTGGTTATATTCCAAATGTTCCTTAGCAGAAGAGAGTAGTGTATCAATCAAAACACGGTCGATTTTCAAATTATAATTTCAAACTTGTCGCTGCAGATTTTGTTTCTTCGAAATAAATTCAGTCAATTTCCAAATAACGTCACCTTCATTGGAAAAAACGAATTCTAGCGATATAAGGCCAAAGCTCACTTATCGGCAACAGCCAAGCCCTCAGCACACCGGAATTTTATTGTTCCTATACAAGTCTTTAAGTTGTACATTGATTTCAACCGTAGATTCCTCTCATCAAATTGAACACTTTCTTTATTTACCATTTTTCCAGATTCGGCTCCAGTAAAAAGATACAAGCTGTTTAAATTCCAAAAACAATCAGTTTTTCTTTTCTAGTTTTGATATGGTAACTTGGAATGAGATGAATTTTGGTGTGAAGTTTTCTATAAATATTACACATATTCTTCAGCAATCACTTTCATCCTACTTCAAACAGTTTCCGATTTATAGACTCAACGATTCATAAAACTATATGAAATAAGCATGAAGGTTGTAGATTAAGCTTATCTTATGTCATATTAAAAATCTTCAATCATTTTAAAATACTTAATTATTCCTAATAATTCCTCCTTAAATGCAACGTTTTGGAGATATTCAACGTTGAATGTTATACAATCTGATAAAAATTCGAGAAGTTGCCTCATTTTTATAGATCCGTCCCTGAGCTTGTAAAGGCGGTAAATTAAGTTCCGTCTACACTTATTCGAACCATAGAAAACACAGAAATATTTATCTATTTCGCATAAAACTCATGTACTTATATTAGGTCTATGCGTAGCCTACGAAATCTATTTAGTTTACGTAGGCCGTCTATGCTATTTCATGATCAGACCACAGATATGGAGGCTAAGTCTTCATGTCTATGAATCTGACTTTCCATAGAGTTTAAATAATGTGTTTAGGCTAGTTGATTGATTTCATATAATTCATGTATAAGTTTGATGAAAATAAGAATAACTATGTAGTTTCAAATATGAGAGTGGCCAAGGATGGAATTGTGTATAATTTTATGGTGGAATGAAATTGAAAATCTCAAGAATATTGAGTGGACAATCACTGTTTTAATAGTCCAGTGTAGTGGAATATTTACCTTGCCATTGTATCGCAAAAGAAACCAAATCATAAGAATTAAGTGAGTAAATGAGTTTTTCAATAATTTTCTTTGAATTTTAAATTTTGGATTGTTTATTCTACCAAAGAGATCACCTGTGGTGTATTAGCACGTTGAGAAAAGATTTCAATGCTTAAAGCTTTTTACCTGAGCCAAATCTAGAAAAATGGCAAGGGAAAAAAGTTTTTTATTTGATTAGAGGAATTTATGGTTGAAATTAATGTACAACATAAAGGCTCACCCTGTATAATTGAATGCGACAGCACGCACTTAAGCGCTTCAGAACACGGCAAATTAGTAGGGAAACAAGTTTCCGTTTTGCCGTGATCCGTGCTGTTACCAATAAGTGAGCATTTGGCCATACTCAACGTGGCGAAAACAAACCGTATGATTTTATTCACCTTCTTTCCCAGCAACAACATTCTGTGAAATCATTTCATTCATTTCATTCATGTTTACGAAATGGAAAACCAGCAGAGCTTATTCAAGCTATATTGAAGTGAAATCAGGAGCCCCAACACAAATTTTAGCCAATGTTGACAAATATCATTATTGGAATACAATCATCTCGTTCAAAGAGCCCAGGTGCAGCTTAGAAATATTCATGAATTACTAGAACCTCATTATGTCGAATTCATTATGAAATTACACTCTCTGCGGGGTGAAAAATATTCGACATTTTTCGGTTGGCAACGTGGACCGAAGTCTACTATTGAATCAGATTCCCTCATTTTCAAATCTATAAAGTCTTGTCAAGGCACACAAATCAATAGTATTCATTTCACTTCAGAAATCTCACCAGGAAGCTGATCAAGTTACCAAAAATCCGTATCGGAAAAGCCGATATACCTCCAGTGTTTTGGCTTTCTCCCAACAGCTGCTCCTGTTGCCACAAACCACGGCAGCCTTTTTTCTGTGTCCTGTACCTCCGCAGTTTCTTGCATCACCTCGAGAAACTTATTAATGGATTTCTTGCCAGAATAAGAGTGGCAATCCCGATTGAGGTTGATGGAGCTCGGGACATTAGTGTAGTAAAAGACATTTTCTTCTGGATAAGACAGGTATACGTTTCTTTTAACGCCAGGTTATATGGGCCAAATTTGATGTAATTTATTTTCAAACTATGGAGTCAATGTCAATTTTCGACGTCCTCACCTGCATTCAAACAAATATTGAAATATTTCATGATGATTTTGCTGCTACAAAGAGTTCATATGTCCTTTTTTCTTATTGATCTTATTTATCTACTAGAAATTCGAAATGAATTTTGTTAAATTCCAGTGTTTCATGAAAAAAAAATCTCAAACACAACACTATGCAGTTTTGAATGTAAGCGCGCATGTTCTGGCAACAACGTGCTATCGTTTTGTCAAAATGTCTGTAATTTTCGAGGTAATTTTAGAATACTTTTTCAAAAATGTTCTCAGATGGCTAGGTTGGATTCACTGATGAAAATTTGCCAAACTGTTTCAGAGTTATGGCAATTGGAAATTCTGGAAAATATTTTTCTAATATCTCAGAAAATACTTGTGAAATCGGATTGAAACCCTGTTAAGTGAATAAAAAAATCTTAGAAATTTTTTTCAGAAATTGTTTCGTATTTGAGAAATGTTTCGCTCATACCGTTGAATTGATACTTCACAGCAGGATAGCAAATTTTAGTTCGATAAGATTATAATTTCCGGAGATATTGGAAAACAGTAAGGAAAATACCGCCCAACATGTTTCCGTCCGAATCATACTCCACGACCGCTTGACTTGGTGTTGGTTGATGATCCAGATATCGTATGTAACATTGAACATCTTTCACCTATTGGCAAATCCGATCATGAAGCTATAAAGGGACAAATGACAGTTCCGGAGCCCCAGCGGCGTCTTACGAAGATGATTAAGATAATAGACTATGAGGCATTGAACTCAAGATTCGAGGAAATCGACTGGCTAGAAATCCTGGGTACATCTGACGTGAATACTATGTGGCTGAGCTTCCTCTCTGAGGTGCGTCATGCATTGGACGAGTCAACTTCCTTTAAAACCATCTACTGTCATACTACTAAGCCCTGAATCGATGTTAGTGTGTGCAGGATGCTTAGGCGTAAGAAAGGTTTGTGGCAGAGGTTTAGGAGGAGTCGTCGAGAGCGGGACCATCTCGCCCATCAGAACTACTCGAGGACTGTATCGTCGCAAATTGCATCAGCTAAGGCTGTATTCGAAAAGCGCCTTTGTTCTTCTGGTAATACGAAAAAGTTCTTCAAACGTCTGCGGTCCACACTCAACACCAAAGTGAGTATTCCCAAGATACGTGATAGCGATAGAAGGATTTGTCATGACCTTGGGGAGGTATCGAACTGTTTTGCGAACATTTTCAGCGATTCCTTCTCGACGGAACTCATAGGACCTCTCCCTGAGATTCTTTCCGACCGCTGTCAGGCGAGTCTGCAGAACATAATCTTCTCAGTATCAACTGTTGAAAAACACCTCAAGGCCCTCAAACCTTCATCCTCTCCTGGAGTTGACAGTCTGAGCCCCCTTATTTTAAAAAATTGCTTTTCAACTCATGCAGTCCCGTTGTCGGTGCTCATGGAGAAGTCCTTCAGATCCCAGACTTCACCTACTGATTGGGTCTCTGCACGTGTCACACCTGTGTATAAGAAGGGTGATAAACTAGATCCCTTCAACTATCGCCCAATTTCCCTCACATCATCTGTTATTAGAATCGCCGAGAGAAATATATTTGATGATGTGCTCGAGTTTCTCTCCTCCAACCGAATCATACCAGAAGAACAACATGGCTTTTTACCGGGACGCTCAACCATCCCAAATTTGCTTACATGTCTACATGATTGGACAAAATCTATAGACTCGAACATACCAGTTGATGTTATATATCTGGATTTTGCAAGGACTTTCGATAGAGTTCCTATTCGTCGGCTCATCTACAAGCTGGAACATTTTGGTATAAGTGGTGATTTGCTTGGTTGGATCCGGAGCTTCCTGAGCGGAAGAACCTACTTCGTTGGGACGGGTGCGTCCAGGTCATCGTCGAGAACAGTTACTAGTGGCGTGCCACAGGGGTCTGTTCTTGGTCCTTTGCTTTTTCTCGTATATACGTCAGACCTGCCAGTGCTCCTGAGGTCATCCATTTGTATGTTCGCCGACGATGCCAAACTTTATAATGAACCACTCAATGATTTTTCACTTCTCCAGGCCGACTTGGATGCATTGTATTCCTGGTGTTGCAGCTGGCTACTCGATTTGAACCTGAACAAGTGCATGGTCCTTCACCTGGGAAAACGTAATCCTAGGAAGCAATATTTTATTGATGGTTTTCCTCTCGGTGCTACGAAAAGACAGGTGGATTTTGGTGTGGTGATAACAGAGGATCTTTCTTGGTCGGAGCACATAATATACATCACCTCTAAGGCTTGGTCTTCTTCAGCGATCATTTCGTTATTGCGACAAGGATGTTTGCTCTATGTTGTATAAGACATATATCAGACCAATACTGGAATACTCTGGACCGGTGTGGTGCCCAAAGCTGGTGTGGCACAGAGAGATTTTGGAGTCTATCCAGAGACGTGCAACAAGGATGCCTTATGGAAGACTGCGACCATTTTACGCGGAACGTCTGACTATGCTTGGACTACAAACTTTCCAAGATAGACGTAATCGCGGTGATCTCATTATTACTTATAGGGCCCTGAACAGTAAATTTGGCACTGATTTGAAGTTCCTGTTCAAAACTGCTTCCACACATCACCTCAGAGATCACCACCTCAAATTAACACGTGAGTTATTCAAGACCACATATTTGCAGGCAAACTTTCATTAGCAATAGAGTGTTTCACCAATGGAATGGTCTCCCTGATGCCGTTGTTAGTGATCATAGTGTGAATTTCTTCAAAAATGAGTTGGATAAATGATTGAATGCACGACATGAGTGAAAAATTAGCTCCTTTGGTTTAGATTCAGACAATTATTCTTGGACATTCTGCTTATTTTATTTCATATAACGATTTAATTTTATGCTCAAATTCTTCTACACTGTATGTATGTTTTTTTTGTATAATGCCGTGAGTTGATAGAACTCCCATCATTCTATAATAATGATAATAAAAATTTCGATGTTTGTTCCTCGGTATCGTTGTTTTCTCTGTAGTATGAGAATTCTGATGAGCATCTTTGTGCAGAATTTTGAGGAAATCGCGTGATTAGAATAATTTTGAAGAAAATTTCAATTCGTTTTTTCAAATATTCAATAATCTGTGATCTTCTGATCATATTATCCTCACAAACTTCAGTATGAACCCTAAAGCTGTCATTTTCCAATCGGGCACTGGATTTCGAATCGATCTTATCAGGGATGTTGAGAATATTGGATGGATTTTTTCCATCTACGAATTCGGCCTGAAGATACTCTACAGAAACTGAGTATTCAAGTAACTTCCTTTGGAAGTTATCATGTTTCGGATCAACCGCAAACATCCGATAAATATCAACCTAGAAACTCGATATATGTAGAGTAGGTTCGAAACCTTATTATGAAGGCCGAAACAAATCCACCTAATGGTTCCGTAAATATACCCATTAAAATTTCATTCTTTCGATATTTCCAAAAATACGCAGATTGGATCAGATTGAACTACAGTAAGTACTGGATTAAAGAATGGAAGCTTAAAAGTTTATGCAGAACTTTGTGAGATCACCAAATCTTTCCATCAGGATAAAAGTTCCGTTTGGAAATGACAATCCCTAAAAAGATGAACAGCTCGGCCACAAATTGGAACATGCGCGCAAAAGCTGTCAGTGCTTCTATAGAATTCTATAAATTCAGAATTAAGCAGTCCAGTTTGTAAAAAGAGCATTTTTTCTATTATATGAAATTTGGATATCAGATTTTCATTTAATTTCCTGCAATCTGAAATGGAGAAACCGTATCTAAATGTAACTATAATCACAATTCATTTTAGTGTCCTTGAGAAGAATGTTGAGAAATACCGCTTATCCCCTCTTAAGCTATTACTCTGCAGGAATATGAAGTTGTTGAATCAGTGCTCTCTGACTACGCCTTCTGTTAGAACAGTTTATCTTCGAAGTAATCACATAAAGCATAACTTCTAATGCTGTGAGTTATGTACATCTTGGAGGATAATTAGTAAAAACCAATGCGATCAAATCAATGTCATGAAAACGTTCAGATCTCACAAATGGTATGAAATATGTAAATTTTCAATGACACTATAATTATTATTATATCTTATTTCACACCCTTGTCGAATTCGATTTTGTCGGCAATTAACATGTGCTCAAGTTTTCAGGGCAGTATGAAGCCGTAATATCTAAGTTAGGTTCTTTCATCGGCAAAATCAACCGACGAATTCGGGAGCTTCCTTGAAAGAATCCTACCTGTAAACGCGCCTTGGCGGTAAATGCACACCGCTACCGACCTACTGCGACCTGAGGTGAATGAATCAATTAAAACCAAGTCAAATGTAAACGGACAAAATACGGCTCTAAAGGCATAATACATTTACCCAATTATCTGTACAATGCTATATTACTTTTTTTCAGCATTAGTATTTAGTATCTTTTCTTCCTCCGTGTTGCAGGTGTTACCATTTTCTTGTTGATACAGTGATACATTAATAAATTTCAGCTTTGCTATTCTCCCATTGGTTCAGACATCCGACTGAAAGTATTCTCTATTTAAATGGACTAAAACCCGAAACAGGAGATTTAAAATTCATATATTTTGAAGATTTGAGTCTACATTCTCTTGCCAATTCATATACTGTTTAGCGGAGATTCAATCCAAACGCATATTTTCTTCATTCTATGGTCAAAGTTCTAATGTGCAGAATCAGAACAGGCTTAATTGTAGCTGAAGTCTTCTAGTGATAGACAAAATATTTTATTTTGCTATAGACAAATTTCCATTCAGATCATTGGATTTTTTTCCGATATTTCAAGATTGATTTTCGTTTAATTAATCTGAAGAAATGGTTTTCTCCAAATCTTATGGAGTGTATTGGTCATTATTTCGCATCGAATGCTATAATATTGTTACCTATGTGAGTTTAATAGAGTTGACTCGGAATTTTCAGAGAACTTTGAGGAATTCAGAACTCTCTTCAAGCTTTTATGTCTTCTCAAAATTTTCAAATTCACAGGGTTTTTCAGAATAGGATGCTGATCCTATTGATGGTTGATCTCAAGGTTATCCAAGAAAACCTGTGCCCTAAGCCTCTTAGCTTCAGAGCACCAGGAAAAATGTTGAGGAAAAACTCGTTGTTTTATCTATGGTTATTCTTGGTTGAGAGAATGTTTTGATTCAACCGGTGCCATCTTCAAGGTATCTAGACTAGATATAGGGTCATTTGAAAGTACTTCAGGAGGCGTTTCCTCAAACTATTCTGAAATGAATTGTCCAAATAATTGTTTGTCCGGAAACGCCCTGTTTCCAGAAAACAGGTGTAAAAGTTTTAGATTGGCGTATCCAAAAGTGATGACCCCTTTAAACGAGTAAAAAGTAATATTCTCGTGAAAAATGCAGAATAATGATAATAATCCACTACACGCATCCATTATCAGACTCGAAATTTTCGAGTCCAAATATCTAGAAAACGGTTTCTCAGCTGTTTCACGTAGATGTGATAGCTTAATTGATTATTCTACTGAACACTGCACAGGAGTACATTGAAAAAAGTTATGAATCTCCATGAAGAAAAAATTAATGTGGCGCCCCTACAAATGAGAGCAATTATAACATCATGTCCGAATTTGACACCTCAAAAAATGTCCCAACATTAATTTCTGTTTAATTAAGGTAATCAATATTTTGAGGGTAATTAAGAAAAATAAAATCAGTAAAACTTCAACACACCGTCTCTTGTAAACGGAGCGTTTCCGAACATTTTCTTTAACAATTCATAATATGTAAGGAATCACCTCCTGAAGTTTGTCCAAGTACTTTTGACCACCTTGTATATTCAAAAAATATTATACACGGCTCTGCCTTCTCCTGAAATAAAATAATTTCCTGATATATTCATTTCAAAACAGATTTTGATATTTTTCCTCCAACAAGAAATTATCGCCATAATGTAAATACACTATTTATGCATTTCGAATTCCAATGTAGTTCTGAAGCAATTCCAAAGAGAATGAGACAGAACGGAGTGGGTATTCCAATGATTTGAAATCATTCAGAGATGAAGAAAGTCGAGATATAAGTTTTATCATGAATGAGGATTTCAGAATTCATTTTTTTCAAGAAAACGAAGAGGCGTAGAAACTATTTTCTATGTCTAGTCCATCTCCTTCACAGACGCCACTGGTTGGAACATTCAAACATCTTCTACATCATCAAATGGCTATTAGCGATAAGAAAGCTCTCACAAAATTTCAAAAAATATCTGAGCAGATAATTTAGATGAAATAATGATTTTTTCTTCTAAAGTTTAATACCCTACACCTTAAAAGTGAAGACGTCTAAGATATAAGCTTATTCCGAGACACCTCGTTAAATTTACTCAAATATTCACACTCTTGAGTATCAACCTAGCATTTTAAAACATCCTGTATGAAACTATTCAGTGACCCGAGCTACATTTTTTGAATGAAAATCATCCTGAAAGTTATCTCCCGAGGAATGGAGTGAATCCTGATTCCTGTTGTACAAAAATAGTCTGACTGGTGTCATAATTCAAAGATGAGGAATTAAACACAAATCCAGGGTGGAGAAATCGAACTAAGAAACAATTTAAACTCATAAGTAATACTCAATGAAACTAAAACCTGAAAGGTTTAAAAAATTTATCGAAAATGATGTAGAGGAATCAGGGAAATCGAAACCATGAAATTCAAGTCCACCAACCAAGTTTCCGCTTCTTGCGAATAATTCAAAAACATGCATATCAGAAACGCAGATGACATACCAAGAAGAGAATTCGCAGAGAGGAAAACTATTTCACCAATGACTGTTGCATTCAGTCCTGGCTATTCAAAGACGAAATATATTGTAGGTAGTCGTTTCCTATGGAGATTATTCTATAAACATTCTGACGAATTATTAGTTCACTCGATCGAGCGTGCATAAATCAGTGTTAATACTGACAACCATCAGTAGAGATTGTTTTTCTATTCATGGTTGAAATATCCTTGAACATCTCACACAGAAAACGTATGGGATTAATAAATATTTGATCCCATTCACCGAAAAAAGAGTGAGTATTTTTCTTAGTCAATATAAAAGAACAGTATATAATTCTGCTGAAGTTTATGAAGAACATGCAATATTCCATCTCCTAATCTCCGGCGTAACATCTTAAAGTTTCCAACACTCTTTCATACACGTGTGCATCGAATTTCATCTCTATCCAGTGAAATTTTACGAGGGCTGTGCAGAGTAGTTTCTATCCACTTTCATGCACACAAAGTTGTGTGGTGTTTCTTGTTTAGAAGTGTATGAAAGTTACGATCCATCTAGAAGTTTTACTGTTGTAGTATTGGTCATTTAGTCGGGAGCTGGCTGTTATGAAAATTCGCTCTACATAGTTTCACATATGACTTTCAATATTTCAAGAATGAAAAAAGTATACTTTGATTAAATTTCCCCAGTTAAACTTCAGGAGAGTTTCGCAGTTTTATTGAGTGAATATTTGTTTGGAGCGCTATGTCCCTATTTCCTATTTTGTTTGTTATCATTCTTCATTCTATACCATACTTATTGAATAAGGTGTGAACCCTGACGAGGTTGAACTCAAAATATAAAAATCCCGATGGCATTTCGATTTTTCGGGGCGAACGTTGAAAGATAGAACCAACAAGTGAACTAGAGAATGTGGTCTCACGAAGATTTCTAGTATTTTCGAAAACTTCTCAAATTCAACATAGTAAACAGCGATCGCGGCACCACTTTGTAACTCCCTCAAATGGCTCTTATGTCAAACCTATCGCTGGAATTAATTGATGGTCATCAGTAATCTATATGGCTTATTTCAAGAACTATACAGGGTGATTCATTAAGGGTGGCCACCGGCCGTATCTCGGAAACCGTTCATCCTATTACTTCCGGAAAAAAATTCTAATGACAAAATCGGCCCCCAGAAAATGATTAAAAATATTTTCGAGTTTGTAGTTCCCCACTAGAGGGCGCAATCTATCACTTGTAAAATATAATCTGATTTTTCACGAAATATTCTTCAGCTAACAGTGGTAAAGGATAATAAAATAAGATAAGACTCTTCCTATTCAACAACTTTCGATTCAGTTATTTTTCTATATTTCCTTTTTTTTAGTGATGGGATGGAAAAACTTTTCTTCACAAAAAAACACTCTGACTTCTGTATGCATGAACCGATTTTTACGAAATTTGATTTCATTCGAAGGCCATTAAAAGCAGACCACAGAAAAATATGAAAACAACATACCAGGTGATCCAATTAAAAACGACAGGCTGCTTGATGTTATTTTACCCTATTTGCGCGTTTTACTGGAGAATTTCAAATGCAATGCTATGATTCTAACCGACTGAGAATAAGCTAAGCATTATTACCTATTGACTTGTTAAAACCGCAGACAGATATCTCCGGTCATTCCGAAGATATTAACATTTTTGCAGATTTCGATAAGTGTTGATCAACCCTGTGAAATTCAGAAGGAATTGAGTTATTTCATCAGCTAAACAATCAAATGAAAGAAAAAACTTAACAAAAATGTAGGCCACTCACAAAACAAGCTGATCTAGATCCAGTAAGCTTTGGCGTTACTGTTCATTCTCGGTATCCTGAAAGACGTCGTCATTCCAGAAAAGTATTCAAAAGATTGACACGAAGAGTGCGACAAACTTGGAAGGTTCAATATGTTGGAAGAAAAAATAGAAAACGTAGAAGCCGGAATGAGGATAATATCATAAAACTTTTGGCTTGTGTTTATGCTGAATCACATTCAAGCATCCGAAAAATTGCAAGTGATGTGGGATCGAATTATTCGCTAGTTCAAAGGATACTAAAGGACCATAAACCGCATCCGTATCATGTTGTCTTGCACCAAGAATTGAGAGAGACGAGATTACTTTTGCAATTGGTTGAAACGAATGCTGAACGGCGAACCTAACTTACTTCATAGAATATTATGGGCTGACGAGGCTACTTTTTCTAGCAATTGTAAGGTAAATTTACACGACAGCCACTACTGATCATCTAACGACCCATATTGGCAAAAATAAGTCAATAATCAGAATCGCTGGAGTGTTTACGTGTGGTGCGGAATTT
This sequence comes from Myrrha octodecimguttata, assembly GCA_958510865.1. Lineage (NCBI taxonomy): Eukaryota > Metazoa > Arthropoda > Insecta > Coleoptera > Coccinellidae > Myrrha > Myrrha octodecimguttata. The sequence goes on from OY294057.1 coordinate 41,822,953, forward strand.
TTGATGGAACAGTTGTCGGACCATTTTTCTTCGATAGTATCTTAACGGGACAAAGGTGCTTGAAATTGTAACGGAAAATTTTCGAATTCTTGTAGATGATATTGCTATTCAAGACAGAATAGATATGTGGTATCAACAAGATGGTTGCCCGGCGCATTATACTGCTAATGTTAGGGAATATTAAGATACCGTCTTCTCAAAGAGGTGGATTGGACGAGGGAGTATTTTTCCAGCAAGATCACTCGACCTCACAGTATTAGATTTTATTTTTGGGGGGAATGAAGACTTAGTTTTCCGAACACCACCAACTACAAGTGAGGATATGAAAAATATATTTCGACAGGCAGCTGAAACTTTTTCTCATACTGAAATTGTGACCAGTATCAACTAAAGAAAGACTAAATTTATGTATAGAAAAAATTGGTAGACATTTTGAATATTTGAAATGATTATTTATAAGGGTTGTTTTTTGTTCAAATATTTTCGTTGTTGCTAATTTTTGTTTCATTTTATCGTATTATTGTTACTTCATGTGTGTTTAGTATTTTGCTGCGTTGTCATGACGAATAAAGTCACTTCCTTGTTTTTTCAAGCTCGCAGGGTTGATCAACACTTATTAAAATTTACAAAAATGTTAATATCTTCGGAGTGACCGGAGATATCTGTCTGCGGTTTTAACAAGTCAATAGGTGATAATGCTTAGCTTATTCTCAGTCGGTTAGAATTATAGCATTGCATTTGAAATTCTCCAGTAAAATGCGCAAATAGGGTGAAGTGACATAAAACAGCCTGTAGTTTTTAATTGGATCACCCGGTATATTGTTGTCATATTTTTCTGTGATCTGCTTTTAATGGCCTTCGAATGAAATCAAATTACGTGAAAATCAGTTCACGCATACAGAAGTAAGGGTCTTTTATTTGTGAAGAAAAGTTTTTCCGTCCCATCACTAAAAAAAAAGGAATAAAGAAAAGTTACTGGAACGAAAGTTGTTGAATAGGAAGATCATTTTCTTATTTTATTATTTTTTACCACTGTTAGCTGGAAAATATTTCGTAAAAAATGAGATTATATTTTACAAGTGATAGATTGCGCCCTCTAGTGGGGAACTACAAACTTGAAAATATTTTTAATCATTTTCTGGGGGCCGATTTTGTAATTAGAATTTTTTTCCGGAGTTAATAGGATGAACGGTTTCCGAGATACGGCCGGTGGCCACCCTTAATGAATCACCCTGTATATTAGGGTAATTCTAAGACTTTGTACTTTCATTTGGTAATACTTAAATATCTTTTCAATCGATATTTCTGTCGAAATATCGATTTGTATTTGTGAATCAAGTCGGCGTTTGAACGCTTCCTTCATAATTCAATTCCTTTATGTAGGTACCTTCAGTTCTAGTATATGCGGATATAATAAGGTTTATCTAGATAATAACGAAAAATAAAAGTAGAAGTAGAAAAGGAACCAACTGAATAATAATATGATAAAATAAATAAAGGATGTGGGGGCAAATAAGAAAACGAAAATGAAATGCCATATAGGTAATCACCAAGCTAAGCTAAGCATTCGCGGCCTATGTCTTATAGATACAGTCATAGGATATTTTGATATAGTCAGCAAAATGTAATTTAGCGGCTGTCTATAGTTATAAGACACTATTTGGGTCAGAAGTGTGTTGCCAAATATATTGATTTTTTATGAAAGTGTATATCCGGTATATATACACGAATACCGTTCGTTAAAATATTTTTGGGAAGGAATTGAAATTCACGATTGCAATTTCGGACTTGAGCTTTGACTAAGGAGATGACTCTCTGTAAATTTTTTGGGATTCGTGAGACTTCCGGTTTCACCGGAAGTGACACAAACTTTCGTTTTTCAAATAAGAAGCCCCAAATTCCATAACGAAAATAGATTTCTCATTGAATTCTCCCTCGTTTTAATGTCAAATTTCTAAATTTCCGATAGAAATTTCTTTTTTAACGTGAAATTGCGAAAAAAAAAATTGAAAATGGCGCTCTGCTGAAACATAGATATCTTCAAGGTTTTTCATTGAAAAAGTGTCATTTTTAAGATTCCGCTAGAAATAACAATAATGATCCTTTCACAATAGTCACAATTGAAAACCATGATACAGGAGTTCACCAAAGCGTTGTAGAAGTTGGAAATCTCGAAAACGTGAAAACTCAAGTTCTTCAAATTAGAACCCAATTTTCTTATGACCAAGATGGAATCTTCGTGGAAAAATAATGTAGGTGTGGAAAAAACACGAATGCCCTAAAATTAATATTTTCTGAGATATGCAGTCGCGATTTCATAACTAACATCCATATTCTCAAATATACAAACAAACTGAATATTAAGTATTTTTATGGATATAATCTGAAATGAATGTTCAATATGCCCTCAATTCTTCGAGACAGTATTTTTTTTTCTGAAAAGAATAAAATTCGAAATGTGATCGCGTAGATTGTTTTTAACGAATATCTCAGAAAATGTGAATGTTGGGGCACAGGTTTTATTTCCACACCCATATTATTTTTCAACGTAGATTCCATTATGGCAATAAAAATGAGGTTCTTATTTGAAAAATTTGAGTTTTCACGTTTTCGAAATTTCCAACTTCAACAACGCTTTTGTGACCTCCTGTATCATGATTGTCAATTCTGACTATTGTGACAGAAGCATTATTGTTACTTCTAAAAAAGACATTTTTTCAGTTAAAAACCTTGAAGATATCCATGTCTCAGCATAGCGCCATTTTCAATTTTCGTTTTTCGCAATTTCACGTTAAAGAGGAAACTTCTATCGAAAATTCGAAAATTTGACATTTAAACGAATCAGAATTCAATAAGGAATCTATTTTCATTATAAAATTTGGGGCTTCCCATTTGAAAAACGAAAGTGTCACTTCCGGTGAAATCGGAAGCCTCACGAATCCCAAAAAATTAGTCCAAGCTCAATTCCTTCCCAAAAATATTCTAACGAACGGTATTCGTGGGACACCGGGTATTCATAGGAAATATATTCATTCTGTTTTACGATATGTTTGTTTTTCATTATGATACCGAACAAATTAAATGAACAAATTGGTAGTATTGAATAAATATGAAAATGTGAAAACTTCCATCGTCAAGAAATGGCGCAACGAAATGGCTGCATCACAGGATCGAATAATTGAACTTCAAGTTCGAAAGATCCTAAAAATATTTATCGCCATTCATGATTTTGAAATGATTTGTTAATATTCAGTGTTTTTTCCTTCTCAAGGTTCGACTTCGATTCCAGTTTTGGAGCAAACCCATGTTGCCATAGGTCTGTACTAAATGCTGTGGTGTCTTGGACACGTTAAATAGGCCGAATTAGTTAATAATTGTAGTTCACATTTTCATACATTCAAGACTCTCAGATCAAAAAAATATTGTGTTTGAAAAAAAATATATATTTATTCATTTATTTGGGTGTCGATAATATAAATTTTGCAACGGTGAAATATCATCATAATACTCCAGGCGAGATTCAGTTCGGCCAGGTGACAACAGCAAGACGTCTTCACCACAGCTATCTGCTCAGCTAACCGAAGTAATAAGGATTACAACATGAAAATGAACTTGAAATAGAGGCGTTGCAAGCATTCCTGAAAAAAAAACTTTGTCCCCCCTTTTCCTCCTCCCTATACTGTCAAGATAAGAGCATTGAAAATTTCGAAATCAAATATTAACAGTGTCCAGAACATGCTTTGTAAGTCTCTTGACACCAGAGACAATTCCATGCATGCAATTCATGAGGTTAGCGATGTTGTACGAGAAAGATTTCTCAATCAACCTCGTATAACGACTCAGCCTAAAGGATGCAATACCGAAGAAAAAAAATTAATATATCATCACATAAATGGGATATATTGCTCTTATTCATAAATATATTGATTCAAAAATGAATATATTGATTCAAAAATAAAAATAGTTGCCAACACACTTTCGTCCAAAATGGCGCTTCGGCTCAGTAGTACTCACGAAATAAAAATCATTGAAGATACATAAAGATACATATGAGGTCAAAATTTTCACATCTTCCAAATATTGCATCAAATATGTCAACCATTTCTGAAATTTTGCTTGGACATTCATTGTAATGCCAGTTTGAAATTCCTTGTTATGTTTCAACATAGTCATAAGGACGAATATCTGTCGATAACGAATATTCCACCTTGATCAGAGCTAATCATCCAATCAACTAAAATATTTACGCCGAATAAGCGTATCCAAAGCGAATGACTGCAGCTGTTTCACAGTTATTACTAATCGTCAGGCCATCTTATCTTGGATGAAACCGCTGAGTAAAGAATCAAGATACTTATCACCTCTCAGAAGAAATACTGCAGTATAACTACGAACAGCGCGCCATCTTCCAGGAGCATCCTGCGAATCCTACCTTCGAGTGCAGAATACTTTGATCGATGTACATGACGTTCATCCTTCAGTCGTATCAGGTCGCTGCATATGCGATTTTGCAGTTTTACAACGTTCGGCATGACTTTGGAAACACTAGGTTCATGTGGTTGTCCAACAAGACGATAAAGTCCAACATCTGACAAAGATAGGAATTGGTTCGTGGAGTAAAGACAGCTCCAGTAATAATAAATTATGTTAATCACAAGGACGAACCTCTGTCGATAAATAAACAAATATTCCATCTTGATCTGAGCTAATCATCCAATCAACCAAATCATCTACATCTACATCTATGTGGGCAAAATTCGTTGTCTACTGAAGGGATCTCGAGAACTATAGCAGCTAGAAGAAGCGCTTTTTGCCTGACTAATCCGAATTTGAAAACAGATCCAGCTTATCGTGCATAGAACTTGAGTTATGAGCGAAAATTGAGAAATTGTCATTTTCAATAATGCTGAATAACTCGCTTGTTTGTACTCGTATTCGAAATCTGTTAATACATTCTACAGGCACTTTTTTAGGAGTAATTCCAATATAACATGACTGAATTTTTTAATCCAGCCATTTTCGAGAAATGGGAAAGATTTTGGATTTCTCAAATGTAAACTATAGTCGAAAGATCTCTTATCTTGCTGCAAAATTTTTGCTGATTTCAAAAATGTATCATATGTCACTATTTACATGAATATTACATGAGAAAATTGTCAATACTTTTTTCCTGCTTTTTTTCACTGTTGAATTATGAGTAGTCTGACGTTGCCATAGCGACGATTGAATATGCATTTTTTTTGTGTGAACTTGCGCCTCTATGATTGGAATCAGCGATTTCTGAATGAATACTTTTATGGTTAATTTGTCATGGTTTTTAAGATTAGCAATAGAAAATCTGTTTATTATCCCTAATGACCCGAAATATTTGCTGATCTGAAGAACTATGACAAATTAACCATAGAAATATTTATTCAGCAATCGCTGATTTCAATCATAGAGGCGCAAGTTCACAGAAACTTAATGCATATTGAATCGTCACTATGGTAACGTCAGCCTACTCATAATTCAACAGTGAATAGAAAAGCAGGAAAAAAGTAATGAACATTTTCTCAAGTAATATTCATGTGAATAGCGACATATGATACATTTTTGAAATCGCCAAAAATTTTGTAGCAAGATAAGAGATCTTTTGACCATAGTTTACATTTAAAAAATCCAAAATCCTTCTCATTTCTGGAAAATGGCTGGATTGAAAAATTCAGTCATATTATAATTGAATTACTCCTAAAAAAAAACCTGTAGAATGTAAGGACAGATTTCGAATACGAGTTCAAACAAGCGAGTTATTCAGAATTATTGAAAATGACAATTTCTCAATTTTCGCTCATAACTCAAGTTCTATGAACGATAAGCTGGATCTGTTTTCAGATTCAGATTAGTCAGTAAAAAAGAGCTCGAGAATGTGTTATCAGTTTTCATCTAGCTGCTATAGTTCTCGAGATCCCTTCAGTAGACAACGAATTTTACCCACCCTGTGCATGTTTTATAAACTGTCTACAAGACTTTCAAGATATTCGAACTCCTAATAGCAAAATCCTCATGGTATTAGACTTTTGCTCTTAAAACTTCTCTATCATCTGAATGGGTATTATACTCTATAAAACATATTCCATGATTATTTTTATCAGTCTCGTAGTGCTCATTCTGAAGTGAGAAAATTATATTATGATTATACTCATTATTGTCTGAACTATAATTAACACGTTTCAATGGATTCTAAAAAGTTTTAATGACTTCATAACACTAAAGAACAGCGGTTTGAGATTCTCCTTCCATGTTCCAACGGCACAAAGCAAGGAAAAAAATTAGGAATCCCAGGCTATCGCTGTCGGTCATCTCGGTGTCACGTTTCTCGGTTGAAGTGTCATAAATCACACTCATCCCACTTCCCGAAACTAGAACTAAACGGCCAATAATTCAAGTTGTTTTTACGCGACTACAGTTCTCAAACAAGTTTCCGGAGATAATCTATCTCCTCTAGCTTTTTACCCTCATTCTTGAATGTCTTGTGGAACATTTACGCATTTTATCCTAATTGGGATTTATGGATTTTTCGAGTCGAGCCTACAAGTCCCTCTTTCACTGTGATTAAATTTTGATTGCATAATTCGAAAGGCTGTGCCTCGGCATCAACATGGAGCAATTTGCTGGAATGTTGTTGTCCATTTCGGCTGAGGAAAATTGGAAGAAAGAGAGTTCTTGGGCTTTCTGCCTTGGATTGAAACAGTTTTCTTCCTGAAATTCGGCCGTAATTGCTCAGAGAATGGGAAATTGTTGCCCGCCAACTTCTAATATTACTCTAGAAAAACGAATTGGTGCGCATTCCTTTAGTGGTAACTGCTTCGCTAATCAAGAATTAATGGTACAGTGCAGCTTAACTTTACAGGTATACGGATATGCCATAGCTCTCTCCTCTTGCAGAATTCCAGTTGGTTGAATATAAGGACAAATAATTATATGTATCACATCAGAAAAATAAATCATAAAGTCGAAATGGATCAACGAACTTGAAACTTTATGACAAACGGATTATGAAACTTCTCTGGAAAAAAAATCAAAATTCACAATTCGAATTCACCTGTTTTGAGGAACCTTTGTGATTCGAATATCGATTAAAAGTTATGTTCTTGATACAACCTCATTTAGCGATTTAGTTTCTCAGTAGTTAGTTCAGTTGGTGAGACAAGAAATCCAAACTGAGAAATAAATCCGAGAGCGTTGCACGAAGAAATAGAATACCATTATTAAGAGGACTGTTATTCCCAATGTCAATGATACGTACAGAGAAAAGTCCGAATTTTACGAAGAACTCATTATCAGCATTTATACTCCAATATGCACCTATTTATCTCAAAAGCTTTGAGAATTATATAAATAATAAGCAACGAATAGTTAGCATTGAGTTTACACTTCCGGTGTAGCATTAAGCAATCATTTTGTTAGAAACTTTCCTTGACGAATAGTTTAATACTACAATCCATAAGGGCGTCTTCTATGAAATAACAATTCTTTAATCCATTTTAATATAATCATGTTGCAGATATTGGGAGTTAAAACTGAAAAAACTACAAAATGATGCAAAAGAAGCTTTAATCGATACTTATTAAGGTATAGTGTTTGCCCCTATAGTAACAGAAGACTTATCGATAGTCGATAGTTATCGGCGAAAAGAAATTGAATCGAAAAAATTACTAATGCATGCTATCCAAAAACAAATATGATATCACACAAATTATGAACTACGTGACTTCAAGATCGGTACTTGCTTTTAATTCTCTCAGTACATATTCAACCGATGTAAGTTTACGCTGGATATCAGCATAACATCATTGAAATATTCTTGAGAAGTAGTCGAAATATATGTATATGACCAGAATAAAATAGCGTAAACTTAAAACCTATTAGTTTGGGAAATGGATTCCTATGAACATTCGATAAGAATAAGGAACTAGTGGTAACTCTGAAATTTGAAAATACAAAAGACTCCATTTTTGTGGTAAGTTAAGAAAACAGCATTGAATGAGCGAAAAAAGAGTATGTTGCAAATGACTCAAACCTTAAGCACAATAATTCTATATCACAAAAAATCTCCAGATCTGTCATTTGATGTGATCCATTAATCTTTAGACGAAATTACTTTATCAACCATCGCCCAATTTTAAGTATGTATTCTGAAGAATATGAGAAAAATTCAGATAGTTTGATAGAATAGTCTACTCGATCAAATATTTTCATAAAACTTCCTTTCCTCACTTACCATTGTTGCAAATTTCACTAAGAGCAAACAATACCTCAAATATAACGGAATGACATCTGGAGGTCAGAGGTCGTTTTTTCGAAAAATTTTTTTGGTGCAACTGGTTGAAATAAATCCTAAAAGGCGCTATATTGCCACTTTTATATTCGAGAATTTTCGGGAAAATAAAACTGAAGTGGATCAAATAATGTAAAATAACTTACATTGCGCATTCTCACAAAAGAATCAAGTACATCCCAAAAAAATTTTCGAAAAATATTCACTGTAGCCTGCAGAACGACACCGCGTTTTCTTCTATAAACGTCGAAATTTCTTCGAATTCCAATATTTCACGCGGCTATTGGCAACTTCAAAGTATGTAGACCGCGTGCAGGTGCCTGACCTTGAGATATTAACGAGGTGTAATGAAACTTGAATGTGGCTGTGTTGCCTAGCCGTAATTTACCACCACGTTGTATTGTTTGCTATTAAGCACCATTTTTCATAGAAGTATATGAAGATTTTTGAGAAATATCAACTTGAAAATTTTTTATTCATTTCCACCTAGGTTGGTTCAAGTATTTCGATTCGAACTAACGTTAACCATATATGAATTATCAGACATAACAGAGCTGATGGCAAACATAGGCAAAAAAACAAAAACGTTGGAAATCAATAAATAAATTCGAATATAAAAACTTCAATTTCATCACAACCTTTCATGCCAATCAACTGAAATATCGAATGAACACATGAAGTATCGAGGGAAATTGAAATATAGATCCAGTTTTTGATATGATTGAATTATGTTTTCACCCGAAAAACTATTCATCGACTTGATGTCGAAGGTAAGAATTCCATTAATCTGCAATACAGTAGAATAATTCTTAATCATTTTCTATCACAACTTCAATCGGATCTACGGGAAATAGCCACATAACAGAGCAGCATAATATAAACTAAAAATTGGGCTTCTAGGAATTGACAGGAATTGAGAAAAGAGAGCGCCAGTAGTAATGCTATTATAATCACAAGGACGAATATTCGTCGATGAATCAACTAATATTCCACCTCGATTGGTTGGATGATTAGCTTGGTAATTAGTTTGACAATGCTGATGGACATTTTTTTGCAAAATTTCGTGATCACCCAATCGAGCTTTTTTGTTATTTTGATCATATTATCCTCACGAGATTCTTATGAATTTCGAGCTGCCATTTTTCAATCAAGTACTGGATTTCAATCCAATCTTATCCGAATTTTTGGAAATATTGGAAAAATTGAATTTTGAACGGGTAAATCGGTCTAACGGCCGATCGTTATCTAAATAACTTCAGAAGGAAACAACTGAGAAACTCGATATTTGTAGAAGTGGTTTAGTGCTCGAATAAAAAGGTTGAATTCGTGAGTGGGTGAAATCCGCCAATGAACGCGTAGATACCCGGTCAAAATTTTATTTTCCCAATATTTCCAAATATACAGATAAAGTCGAGTTGAAAACCAGTACTTGATTGGAAAAAACCTAGGGGAGCACTAATGTGAAGAGAGAAGCTTTTACGCGCATTTTCTAATTCATTGCCAAATCGGTCATTTCTTTTCAATATGTGCGCAACAGCTGCTGACTTCACATCAGTGCTTTTCTAGGTTTTTTTATTCATTTCATATGGCTTTCCTTTGGAAATAAAAATTTGAACTCGTTCTTTATTACGAGCTTTTCTGTTGTTAATGTGCTGAAATAGGTCGATAAGTATTTCGAAAGGCGCTGTTTTTGATGCAAGAAAAGTTTTATGCGATGCGTTCGGAATTTAAAATATGATGTCATCAACTATTTTCTCAAATGGCAATCCGGACTTCTTTTGATATATTCGTGAAATCTTATATATACTGGAAAGGTTATGTTAAAATGAAAGAAAGCTTCGTCTTTCTTATGCAATTTCTTTATTGGCAACAAATGCACTACGAAGGTTTCATGACTCATGGAGTGTTTCATGAGAAGTAACTCTAATAATCTAGAAAGAATCTAGCATTCCTTAAAACACGAAATGTAAGCTTTTCTTCATGGTCCCTCGGCTCATGCAAGTGTATAATGTAAAACATTCTGAAGAGGCATTTCTGCTCGAAGTCAACTATAACAATCCTAATCTCAGAATTTATTATTTCGGAGTGAACCACAAATAAACGTGTCAGTGATAAACTAATGCGACTTAATTTTTGAACATTCAACAGGGACTTAAAAAACCAACAATATATTCTAGATACATTCTTCTTTTTCGACAGATCGATTGACACGGTAGTGCAAAAAACCTAGTAGGAGTTATTTTCTAGTTCCAAAATGGTTCAGGTTCCGGGATCCTCACTAGTTAACCTATCTTTGATTTACTGAGCTACATGCTACAACAGTATTTCCATCAATCGAATGCACATTCTTCATATCCTAAACGGAAAGGACTTTGAATTGAATTGGCGTCTGAATTTAAGATTGCAGCGCTACGGTGGCCAGTTTAAGAACCTTAGGTAGAGGGATAAAAGCTAGGTTTTCAAGCGTTTGCTTGTTTATTTGATTGATTAAAATTCGATTTTACAATTTGTTCAAAGATTTTTTCAGCTAACAGAAGTTATTCTGTGCATACATATTTCATTTTTATGAAAGAGTTATATATTATCTATTCCAAATCAGACTAGCAATGCTACAATTACTGTTAGGAGTATTTTAGTATCAACTTATTTCAACTCTTAATGGCAAGAATAATTTCAAATTATTTGGAGTATCTTGAAGGCACAGAAGCTAGAAGTGTTCAGGAATGTTGCATGTTATTTGCAAAAATAATAAACTTTATACCTTTTAACCTACCCAACTTGATTATTGATCAAATGCCCCCTCAGATCTACTGCTCAAAAAGTTGAAAAAGAGATATTATTGTAAAACATACTTTTTGGAATGATAGACAAATACTCATAACTTTACTATTTATATAGGAAAGGACTAAATTTGCACGATATATTGTGAATAAAATGAATATATTCACATAAAACTAATGCTACTTGTACCGTAAGCCTTATTCATTAGAGATTGACAAATGAATTCTTTCAACACTCATATGATTGGTCTTGAAAAAGCTGTAATGAATAAGTATTGTACAACATTGATTTCATCGGCAGAAGCACTTTGAGCGAAGAGACCACCAGATATTTCCTTTTCGAGACTCTTGTTTAGTCAGTTGTACCACTAAAACATTTATGATATTCCTTAATGATCAGTTCAACCGGCAGATTTTTGGAAGGCATAGCATTCCTCTTAAGTAACTTTCTCTGTTTGGATAAGGGGCCTGGAAAAAAATTTTCTTCATGAATGTGATCTAATATTTCATGAGCAATTCGTGCTTACCTCTATAAAAATAAGCATCATCTGTAAAATGCAGGTAATAGACTCTCATAAATTTTGTTTGCTGCTTTATTAATTTTGAGTTACAAGTTGCCTAGGTTTTTATCGATTCTTCAACAGTTTCAGGGTCGACTTTATAAAGCAAGTTTCTTTCACCGAAACTCGAAATTTTTCTCCGGGCTGTAGAAATCTATGGGAAGGGACAGTTGAGTTTGCTTTTTCTCAGTAGAAACACTTGTAAATCACACAAACTCCAAGAAAAATGGATGAACTTTCTCATTTTCTTGACATTTGTTTTAACTTGTCAATGATAATGTCTGTACCTCGGGTCACTCTGATTGCCACCAGAGGAAGTAGCGCTTATCGTCATTCGCCAATAGGGTCAGAAAACAAGGATAACTTGCTGATTAAGATGAGGATAGCAGTGGCAACGAAATTCATCCAGAATATCATTACATAATTCGACGAGAAGGAATGAACCATAGAAACACCAAATATTTCAACATTTCGTTTCGGTCGAACCAATCTCTGGAAATGCTTACATGAACAGAATATCTACAAAACTTCATCACCAATTAAGCCATGAAGTTTCCTTAAAATCCGTAAATTCTTCTCTAAACTTCCGGGATAGAAATCCTGCACAACTAGATCTCGTATAATCCTTCCCAATGATCCTATCGAAGGGTATTATAAATTTCACAACACAATCCGAAATCGGAGATTAAGTTTACGTGAATTTACGGGCCAGAAATGCGGAAACCGATGATACCGCCAAAGTTGGAAGAAAAGTGGCGGGCCACCCCGCTAACTGTGGTAAATGGTCCGATTACGGGTTGTTTTTGAGGCCCAAGATCGTATGTTCCGAACGCAAACAAGATTCCGAAGGGAATACAAATCAAGCCAAGGGATAGGTAGCTATTTGGCCAGGAACGGATTAGGATTTACCAAAAAGGTTTTTTATTCGCGGTTTGGGCAAAATGTTTGGAATTTCCGAAATCAATCTCAAACGACTAGACTAGGACTCACCGATGACGAATCCGTTATCGAAAAGATTTCGTGAAAACAAAAAACTCTATCGACTTGAAACTATCAAGATATTGTGCATTTCAAAATGTGATGGTCAAGTTCATTCATTTCCTTAATTCTCCAAGAACTACCCGCACTATCAAATTGAGTCTGAGAAGTAACTCATGAGACTACACAACTGCTCGCAAAGTTTTGTTGGGATGGTGTAGTGATTAACTGAAAAATTATTCTTTGAATTATGTTCGTGAATTCATTCCTCCGAAACTGTTCATGAAATTAATAGAAACTTCGTCGTGAGCATCTTTATTTCACATTGGTATACCGAATTCCAGTTCGATCAGTATCCAATTTTCGGACATATTCTCTTTGAAGAATTACAACTAATTTTTCAACAAAATAATCACTGAACTTCAATTTCACGCATTTCCAATGTAGTAATATAATAGTAATTAGTGTAGGGGTTCGGTCATAGGCAAAAAATTTCCCTAGTCTACAGATGATTTATTAACGCAACAGTTTCGAAAACTTACTGTCTCCTGCTTCAGGCCATAAAAGACATGACGAAATTTGGAGATTAAAAAACCACTCTTTCTTCATACAAGAACTCACCGTGACAAATCTATTATCCTTAAGACACATATAAATAAATCCTCAAATCTCTCTCCAAATCTCTAAATATAACGGATACGACATAATTAACCTCAGAGTTGAATTTTTTCAAATATTTCATTCACGTTTGACAGTCCAAAACGTCAAAACCAAAAGAAGAACATCAACAAATACACAGAGAATCGGTAGTTAAGATATGTAACGTTAACCTACTTGCCAGAATTTTTAACCTCACAAAATTTTGAAGCATAACAAACACAAAACAACAACCAAAAAATAAAAAGTCTTTAAATTCAAGTCTTTTTGTTTTTTTGTTGTTGTTTTGTGGGATCACCACCAAAATTATGTTTCTTTGAATTATTTCGAATCATTTTAATGAGACAAATTTTTGCGGAATTCAGAAGCCAGTGCTATTCTGCATGCAGGTCGCTAATTGTACATTTCTGATATAATGTGCTATCCTGTACAGGGCCGCCACATGGAGTAGAAAAACGTAGTCAATTTATCGGAAAGTGATCTTTTGGACCAATTTTTCACAGTGAAATGCGGAAATATGAAATCTTGATCACGTTCAAAAATTCTGTTTCATAGCAAGAAAAAGGTTACTTTGTGAGTCGGTGTATGCCTCGGTTCTGAGCGGGGTAGCATATTTCGATATCTGAAGATCTATTATGCGTGTTAATATCAAATCATAAATTCTTTCTAAAATATACGATATTGAGGGCAAAAAGCTTTGATTTAAGAATTCTATGCCTGTGTCTGTACAACAGTTGGGCTTTTTGACCACCTGTCTGTCTACACTGTTGAACACGGTTGATGTGTTGAAGGGTTGAAACCTTCGAATAGTTGTATGATGGCTATCTGAAATTTTTATATTTCAACAATTCGAACTGAACCGAACCGTTTTTTTCAAGTTTTCACGAAATAATTCAAATTCATGTATAAAATCAATTTCCATATATATTGAATTGAGCATATTAATAGTGAACGAAATAGAGGAGAATAGCTATTTATGTATCAAGGGAGTTATGAGGATGTTAATAACCGTGGGCAACCGATTATAAGTTGCCCGAGGTTGTTAACATTCAATTACTCACGTGATAGATAATTGATTTTATTTCTTACTAGTGAAATATGAAAACCATTTTGTTGTTGATTTTCGAAATCAAACGAACGAATATAGGGATGATTGCCATGGATATATTAACTGACAAGTTTTTAAATATTTGTCAAATTCATTCATTCGTGAGAATCAATGAAAGCTTGGAGAGAATTGAGATTTGAGGCGATTTGTTGCAATAGGCTTAGGAAGCTTGTGATTTATTACTACCGCTAAATTCGAAACAAAAGTATAAATAAAAAACAATATGACTAATTGCAGCAGTGACTGAAAATTAACCGTATTGAAACCAAAAATATGACATATGATTGGATGTTGACCTACTTTCAAGACATGGTATGTATTTATTACTCTACATTCTTGTGAATTGATTTATTTTTCTTACAGCCTGAAGTGGTCAATATCAAAATCAATGATGAGAATTTATAATGATACAGATGAAGTTGAGTTTAACGAACTTGAAAATTTGACAATTGTCGGTTTGTTTTTGTAATCACATTAGAGGAAGTTGAAGATTCATACTTGCTTAGTTAAACTCTCATGGGAGTTATAGCCATGTTTATGGTTACGGTAATTAATGATTGAGTTGTCTATAATGTATCAATTTGATATAAATATAATTTTCAATGATCTGATTCACTTGTTATCTTGTACTCATTCGATGCAAACAAATATCCTAAACTCTAGATCTTATGTTTAGGAAAATTCGAAGAATATATATCTGATTAGACTGAAATAGAGTATCCAGTGTCGATTTGAATAAAAACGGAAATGGTTTCTGAAATATATGAATTTCTAATAGAAATTTCTAACTATCCATTGACTCGTTCCTCATAAAAATCAATAAATCTGATTGAGCTGAAATAAAGTTATCAGTTATTAAATAGCGACTTGGAGATTTCAGTGAAATTCGAATGGAATATGAAAATTTACAGAGAAAAAATTGTTTTTCAAATTTTCCTATAGGATATTCTTCTCCTTGATACTGTTCCTCCACTAACAAAGATCCATTTCGGTCAGATAAATATTTTTCGAGCCATTGAAAAATCAAAATTTCAAATGGCTATAACACAAAAACCATTCGGCAGATTTATCGAACTCAACCGAGATATTCAGAATCAAAACCTGACCTGAGAATTTCAAGCACATAGGTCCTTTCTTTCGAAAGTTAGAGAACACACCTGGACGGCCATCCGCACAGAATCAAACTTGAACAAGGATTCTCCATCAGTGATCCGACCTAGTCGTTTCAGGCAAATTTCAGCTTAACATTCGAGAACTATAGACAACGTGAGGAAACGATGAACAAGTGAACACTTAAATAAAATTGGCGGGGTTTTTTTAAATCCGGTACTGTATGGGTAAATAGTCTGGAGGGAATGTTGTTATGTAGAAACTTCTAAACTATGCCGTTCCCAGAACTTTCTGGCAAATCTATTGACTGTCCTTACTCTCGTTACCGTAGGCCTTACTCATTCTTTTTGAACTTTTTTCATTAGGAATTTGGAGCATTCATCATAGTCTGGCAGTATGCGAAAGTTTGCCCAGTTGACAGTCCGCTAGAATTTCCAGTCTCAATCACTGGTAATTTGTTTTTCCGGGAACACATTGATACAAAAGTCGAATGCGACTAGAAACTATGGGCAACAGCAATCCTATTTTTTTCCTATTCGTTTTGCAACACGAGTCGCAAGTTAGAGGTCTGGAGTATCAGAAAAATACTATACATAATGCATAATTGCATAATACAAAATCTTCCAAAAATAAGCTTTTATCGATACATAAAGTAATACATGTTCATGAATCCTGCCTGAAATTTTATGAACATGGAGCGTTCCAATACCTACTTTAGTTCAGTTCAATCTGATCAGTTTTTTGTTGAATGGTAACTAACGTTACCAACGTTAAAATTTCTTTCTACTTTTCGATGTGGTTACACGAGCCAAAAAATAAATATTCGGACCAGCGTAGAGAGTCCTGAATCAAGAGAAAAAAAGGAGAGAGATTCGATCATGCAATATCCAAGTTCAGAGTGACAAATTCTCTATGAACTTCCAATGAAGCAATGAATAACTCGCTGCAAAATCGCATACAAAATTAGCATTTAGTGAAATAAAATCGTATTTCCAATTGCTGCATTATAGTGGGAATTCGTTTGTTCGGCTCAACGATAATTCCTCTGCATCGAACATTTATCGCATACGGTGATCGAATTCCTACATCGATGCACTTTTCAATTATCCTTTGTCTCGATTTCACATTGAATGCGGAGATTTGAGGTATAATTCACGTTCTATTATCGGTCTCTCGTGTAGAATCTTAGCAGAAATTGAATCGAAGATCAACGATGTAAACGTGTTTCTTGGCACTAAGTCTGGTTCGCAGTATTCTTCCATTCTACATCAATTACCCTTAAATTCCTCATGTGAATTTGAATAATTTTTTTCATCTTCCTTTTCTCTTGAATACGTTGAATAAACTGACAACACAGATTGAGCTGCCGTCTAATAGTAGTATATATTAAGTTATGATAAAAATTTTAATGTTAATATCTACGGAATCATTGGGCGGATTTCACACATTCACGAATTTGACCTTCGTTATCAAGCCCCAAACTTTCTCTACAAATATCGAGTTTCTTAGTTGTTTTTTTCAGAATTTATTGTGTTTACGGTCGACCCCAACAAATATAATTAGATGTTTACCTAAATGATGGTTTCATATCAATTATATCAATGTATCAATGGCGTCGAGTGAAGTAGACGTTAAGAAACGCGATGGCGATAAAATATCGAATTGTAGCGGATCTAATGTCAAACATTTTTTCAAATGTTGCTTTAAATCATGCAAAGTAGTGGTATGTAAAAGTTGTGATACATTTTACCATGAAGGGTGTGTCAAACGGATGAAAAATGTAGTACACAAGAGTGATTCAGTGAAAATATGCTGTCAACAAGACCAGACAAATTTTAATGGAACGGAATAGAATATTCCTGAAACCTGGGTTAGCGAAAAATAAATTTTCAGAATTGAAAATGGAAAACCTTTATTCGAAGCAATTGAGCTGCCTATTCATTGCTGGTCTAAAACAAAATACCAAACAAAGGGAACTGAAAAAATACATAAATGAAAAATTTAAAATCGAAATGAAATGTGAAGTTATGAAAACAAGGAAGGTCGCTTATAAAGGTTCTTTCAAGTTAAATGTACCGTTGAATCGAAAGAAAGAATAATGGATCCTCGTAAATGGGAAAAAGGCATTAGTTTGAACCACTTTTTCCACGAAGGACGAGATCTCAACGAGAATTTAATGAAAGCATAAATATAAAACATCAAAATATGCAATGTCTTAGGAACAAAATTCTTGAATTGGAAATATATTTAGGATCCCTTGAAGAAATCCCTGATCTTGTGTATCGAGAAGAGCTTATTCTGGGAGGATTTCGCATCATTTTTTAGGTTTTTATAGGTTTTCACTCCCAATATCTGAAACAGAACTCTCAGAAATTAAATAAACATTTTTCATGAAAAAAACAATTTTATTAAATTTTTAATAGTTCTGTCAGATATTGGGAGTTAAAACCCATAATAAACCTGAAAAATGATCCTGATCTTGTGTGTCTGACTGAGAACAGGTTCAGTTCGGACGAGGAGAATTCTCTACAAATAAAACATTATCAGGTCTCATCATGACGTCTGTGCATGGGGGTTCATGTATTTTAGTTAGGGACACGCTGCAGGAGTTTGCGGATGTACCATACATAAAAGATATGTGTAGACACTGGAAAAACTTTTATGGCATTTTTTCGGTTTTTTGCGTATTCAGTCTACGTACTTCAAGAAGATTTTATGATCCATTCATTAATTGATGGATAAAGGTGATAATTTTTTTTCAGAAAAACGGTTCAAGGTGAGGTGATCGGGCTTTAGACGTGCGTTATATTTTTTTATACTCTTTTTCGAGTTCATTTGATTTTTACGCGTTCTGATAGGATTTTTTCCCGGGAATTATTGAAAATAGAAACTCATTCGTGAATTATAGACCTGAAAACGCTGTCTGAATAGGTATTCGGTATTTTGTAGTGGTATAGTCTCTTTCTGATTAACCCAACCCTGATGAGTTACTGAACACATTCTTTCTAAATAACTCCTCACGAGTTTTTTTATTCCATTCCTATATTTGCCTAGTTTTTTTCATAAGTTACGAACACCAACCGAGCAAAGCCGGGAAGGGTAACTAGAAATAGATATTAATGAATTGAATTGACCAATCGTTCAAGTTGAGAACCCGAACTGAATTTTATATAAAATTCAATTGCTTCTGTGAGCCTGGTTTCTCCATCCCATGTTATAGAATATAAATAGGCAACTTCATTATCATTCCTATCACCGATACCGCATCCCAATATTCCTGCCTTGCCGTAGAAAAGAATATTCGAAAATAAACGAAAGCTCGACCGCGCGTGCGACATACGAAATTGGACAGGACAAAAGCAAATCGGGGCCGACCAGGCCATCGACTGATTTAATTAAAACGAAAACTGGAGAAAAAGCGGGACCGCGTATGCTTCCGCGAGATTCGAAGGAGGAAGGGAATAATAATTATTTTACGGTTCGCATGTAACTCTTTTATTTTTCAGTGTCTGCGGCCGTTGTGGCAAGCGAAGGCCCCAAATTAAATATTGCGGAAAGGAAATTGCCGCCATAAATTCGGGCTTCATTGAGTGGATTTTTGTAGAATTCTGCGTGGGGAGAGGCCATTTCAGACCAACAAATTTGAAGGAATTTTTTTGAGCAAATGTTCCATCAGTGGAAGCTCACAAAGTGTTTCTGGTCGAGGTACAATGGCATTTCCACGACAGAGTATTAGTTTCACCATAGATGCATAGAATACATCAGGTGTCGACACTTTCCTACTATTACCCACTGAAATTTTGGGTCCAAAACGCGGTCCTAGAATTGTCAAATCTTGGGCTACTTGGCTCTGTAAACGATGATGGCGCTTACGTCGCTTTGGCAAGTGCATATTATACATTTAATCCGCTGAATAAAAATTAATTGAGCTATAATCTGATGAAACTATTTTCCAAAACATGAATCAGATATTTTAAATTATGGATTCTCACTAATATATAAGAGGAGTTTAACAAATATGGATCATCTACTCATTAACAATATGAAATATGTATAAGGGAATAAGGAGCAATATGAGGTTTAGTGAGAGAACACTTGCATGTATGGATACAGGAAGTTATTTCGAAGCCAAAACAACAGTGAAATTGAAACGGGAGATTGATATTACTAATGGATTCTATTGAATTGTTTGGAACTTCTTCAAATTTTGTATGTACCTATTAATACATATTCAATCCAAAAGTTATGAATTATGTTAAACACCTACTTATGCAAATATTCGGAGGAAATGTTCATGTTTATTATTATTGAAATTGATATATGAATTTTCACTTTGCTGTTCATGTTCATACGAATTTATCTGACGAATTTCGAACCAAACAAATTAATTGTAGTATCTATCGTTCCAAATGATTTCTTGTGGTATTTTTGAAAACACAACTCTGGAATACTTCCTTTCCATGAACTGAATACTGAGATAATAAATACCTCTTGTAATAATCAGGTATTCAAAAATATCAAGTTTCAAACTTGTGTATTCAGAGACGAAGGATATTACCGCCATTCTGACTGATTAAAATGAATAATCATAATTTAAATTCGTCAAAATGAATTTATTATCGAAAATTCCTGAATATAATGTATGTTCCAATTCAGAAAATCAGAAAGAAGTTCTGATTTGACTAGTTTTGATATGACAGGTCGGTAAGTAGCGTAAATATTTCAAATTTTATATGGCAGATTTTCCTATGCCGGCATCTATCGGTGAAAACTTGAGTAGGACAACAAAGCCGTATTTTGACAACGTTTGGACCTCATTTCGGACACAAAATATATCAAAGAGTGTCCGCACCTTATGTATTCTATGCATCTATGTTTCACCACTTGAAATGAAATCCACCAACTCACATATTTAATCTGTCAATTGAGAGATTCATCAAATCTGTCAATTGAGAGATTCATCAGAGGTGCATAGAATACACAAGGTGCGGACACTCTTTGACATATTTTGGTCCGAAATGAGGTTCAAATGTTGTCAAAATACGGCTTTGTTGTCCAACTTCAGTTTTCGCCGATAGATGCCGGCATAGGAAAATCTGCCATATAAAATCTGAAATATATTTGGGGGCGTTACCGACCTGTCATATGGAAACTAGTCAAATTGGAACTTCTTTCTGATTTTCCAAGTTGGACCATACAATATTTTTAAGAATTTCCGAAAATGAATTCATTTTGACTGATGAATTAGTATGAACATGAACAACAGAGTAAAAATTCATATTTCAATTTCAATAAAATAAACATGAACATTTCCTCGAAATATTTTCATACGTATGTAATAAAATTCATAAATTCAAATTTGAATATTCATTAATAATCTATACAATATATTTCTATGAAATGAGATCCAAACTATCCAATAATATCCCTGAGTAATATCAATCTCTCGTTCCGTTTTCACCGTTGTTTTGGCTTCGAAATTACTTCTTGCATCCATCCATGATAGTATCCTTACAATAAACCTCATATTGCTCCTTATTCCCTTATACATGTTTCATTCTATTAATGAGAAGATGTTCCACATTTTTTGTTAAACTCCTATTATATACTAGTACGAATCGATAGTTTTAAATATCTGATTAATTTTTTAGGAAATAGTTTCATCAGATCAATCTGACTATAGCTCAAATCATTCTATTCAACAGAATTAATTGTTTGAACTCTAGAAAGCGACCTTAGTGCCCTTATCGTAAACAAAGCCAAGTAGGACAATAATTGACATTCTAGGACCTCCGTTGGGACCCAAAATTTCAGTGGGTAATGGTAGGACGCCTTATATATTCTATGCATATTGGATTCATCTATCAATAGACGGAGTCATTCTGGAAATAGATAAATTTGATTCATCATTCTACTTATTGCAAAAAAGTTGACAATTCTAGAAAAGCAACGACGTGAGGTCAGGAGCTTTTACGCTCCTGTTTCAATTCGTTGCCAAAGCAGTGACCTGTTCGTGTATCTGTACCTCTTAAGATATTGAGGAATTACGTCAAGATTCAAAATTACAACTAAATTTGACATATTGTTTCCCTTATGTTTCCCAAAAGTAAATTTCGGATGTAATTGATTTTTCGAACATTGTTGTTGAATTCTGAACTTAAAGTGTGTGCTAAATTTAGTTGACGTCTAATCAAAAATTTCAACAGAAATTCGAAAATTTCTTGAATTTTTATGACTACTGGATCAAAAATTCTACACTAAGTTGCGCGTTGGTATTCTCAAACACAAAACATTGTTTTGAACTGATCAAGCCAGTAACTCATTTTGAATACTTACTCTAATATCTGTGCCAAATTTCGTTGAAATCTGATCAGCATTTTCAGAGAATAAAAATTTTCAACAAAATTCGAAAAATTTTGGAATGAACATTTTTTGATATTTTGAAAACTGGATCAACACGAAACTGTGTTGCCCGATGCTATTCTCAAAATATATACAAAGTTTCGATCTGATCAGATCATTACGCCATTAGATATCGAGGAATTGACCTTAAAGTTTCGAATGGGCCTCACTCTGAAACACTCCCACCAGTTTAACCCATTAACGAACCCGTCCGAGATATTTGAAATTCAAAGCTTATCTCAGAATTTCAAGTCGCTAGGTCCGCACGGAAGGACGAACGGAAGAACAGAATTGCATTCGACAACGAATTCTTCATGAATGAGGTCAGTCTAGTCGTTAAAGACTATTTTCAGCTTAAAATTCGGAAATGACAGACATTGTGACGAAACGATAACGCGCTGTTTCCCAGAACAAGCCGATCAAAATGGGTACCTCGTTCTTGTCCCCAAAATCGGTCGATAATAGGAGTAGAAAAGAACTCTCGAAATATTTTACTAGGTATCGACGCCATTGGATGGAAATGTCCTCATCACTGAACACTGTTTTGTGCTGGACATAGGCATATTCTTCTTGATTTTCGAGGTTCCAAATTATGAACTCTCTTGGTTTTGCTCAACTTTCGGTAAACATTGGATAATCAGTTGGACTTGGTTGACACGGAGATGCAAATATTTATTGTTGGAGAAACTAGAAGCATATGGCATAAGAGACAAGCAGCTAAAACTTATTCAAAGCTACCTGGAAGGCCGAAAACAGAAAGTGTCTGTTACGGTCAACACTGAAACATTTGTATCGGATGAAATAGAGGTTTTTTCGGGTATACCTCAAGGTAGTGTGTTAGGTCCGCTATTGTTTATAATATATATAAACGATCTTCTCCTTAATATAAGTAGCTTGCTGTATCTGATCATTTATGTTGATGATACTAATATTATAAAAATTATCAATGACATCCTTAATTTAATGCAAGAATTGAATAATGTTTATATAGATGTGAAAGAATGGTGCTCAGCAAATTGCTTGAAATTAAATGCTAAAAAAACGGATTGCATTATGTTCCAAGGCGAGAGATCGAAAATAATGCCTCCTAATAACATTTCACTAGATGGGTCTCAGATTAAGATGATGAACTGTGTAAAGTTTCTTGGTGTTTATGTTGATTCCAATCTGAAGTGGAGAAATCATATTGACTACTTGAATAAAAAATTGAATTCTACCATCCATGCTATTAATGTTTTGAAAAAGTCAGTGGATGTATCCATCCTGAAGATTATTTATTTCTCTAATTTTCAGTCTATCTTTTCGTATGGTATTGTATGCTGGGGAGGCAGTTCCTGCTCTGCATGCCTTTTTGTGAAACGAAAAATGGCTTTAAGATCAATGCTAAACATGGAATACAGGCAGACGTGCAGGGGTGTCTTTCGTGCTAATAATACTCATACTTTCACAGGACTTTATGTTTTCAATTGTATAAAATTTCTCATACAACACAGAGAGTTATTTTAAAAATTCAAGAAAAAAGAATGTCAAAACTAGGCAGGTGGATCAATATATGTATCCTATACACAATCTCACACTGACAGAGAATAATGCAATGTATATGTGCATCAAATTATTTAATGCTCTTCCAAAACATTTCCGTTTTATAAGCAATGATAAGGTTTTTATTAAAGAGTTGTTTTCATTTATCATGAAATGTGAACCTTATAACTTGCAGGAATATCTTGACTACTGCAAATGTAATAATGGCTATAGTTGAATTGATTTTATTCTGACATTTTTTTCTATGTATTTACATGTGTGGTATACTATGAAATGAATAAACTTATCTATCTATCTATTTATCTATCTATTGAAAATATGATGAATGCAGCAGTTGAAATATAAAATTCTTGTGCACGATGACGATACGATGTCTCTGAATTATCAGTCACACTTTCGTTAAGAGCAAACAATACCTCGAATATAACGGGGTGACTTCTGGAGGCCAGAGTTCGTTTTTTTCAAAACAGTTTTTTTGTACAAATGGTTCAAGAAAATCGCAGGAGTGCGCAATGTTGCCACTTTTTCATATTCAAGAATTTTTGGCTAAATATAAACCGGAATGGAGTGAAAAATGGAAAAATAACTTACATTGCTCATTCTTGCTAGAGAATTAAATACATCCCAAAATAAAAATTTTCCAAAAATAATCACTGAAGCCTGCACAACGGTACCCCATTCTCTTCAAGAAACGTCGAAATTTCTGCGAATACTAAAATTTCAGGCACCTATGGGCAACGTCAAAGCATGTAGACCGGGTCCAGCGGCATGACCTCGAGATATAAACGAGGTTTGATGACATTGAAATGTGGCTGTGTTGCCTAGCTGTAATTTACTAACACGTGGTATTGTTTCCTCTTAACTGCTGAAAGAATTGGTTCAAAATGGCTTCTAAACATCAATAAGATATGATATAAGATAACTACTTAGAATTTTCTGCTGATTACTTTCAGTAGGTCAATTGGACGCTCTTTACGAATCCTGATTATCAAGCGTTCGCCTTCAATTCACAATAATCAATGTTCAGGATCCCATCTTTTGACACGAGGTACATGTTTGGAACTTACACTATGTTGCCTTTCGATTCATCATGAAATAAATAATTGTTTTATTTGACAACCTTAATGGCGCGTTATTTAAATTTTGTATCCATATTGAATCATCCTCCACAAGTTCCCCTAAAGTCGACACCACTGCACATTATTTAATTCCTTCCTATACATATAAGCTGATGACATTTGTCGATTTGAATCATGACCCTCTCTAGCATAATCACTGTTCTGCCGCTAACGCGAACACAGAATATCAATTAGAAATTCCGCGACTTCAGCAACTTCATTACCATTCTGAACAGCAAATTCGCATTAGAATATTCCACTCGCGTTTGCGAAAAGAATATTCGAAAATAAAGAAAAAAGCAGATCGTGCTGAAGTAGCGCGTACGACATTCGAAACACAACAAAAATTGGAACCCACGGAACGCAAACTGATTTAATTAAAAGTAAAATCGGGGAACAACGTTTTTGGATGCGGCTACCATTATGAGCAGCTTCTGCCTCAGAGTTGTACCTATGTACAGGGTGTCCCACGGTGGATGGATCATATTTTTCGACAGTAAAATTCACTCTTAAGTATTCTCAGACCCCTTCAACTTCCGGTTGAATAGCTCACTTCTTTCTGATTTTAAATGGTACACCATCTGTGCGCACGCTAATTCGGAGCTCCGTAATAAAACTCGATATAATCGAAAATTACGAGCGAGAAATTATTTTCAACAGAGAATACCATAGTTGCTGTTTGTGCACTAGGCGAGAATAGTCGAGGATTTTAGTTTGAGTGGAATGTAAACTTGCAAAACAGTGATTATTTTGATATTGCAAACCGACAGAGAAATATAACATCGATAGAAAAAGCAGCTGGTGTGAGTGATAAACAACGTTATCGCCGCAGATAAGCGAGCTGGATTTCGGAGTTGACAGAGGCGGACTCAGGTTTAATTCGAAATCGCGAAATAGAAATATCAAGATGAGAAATGACGAGGAATATACGAGTGATGAAGGGAAAAGAAGAAGGGAAGAAGACAACGAAGAGGAAATATTTACAAAAAGCAGAAGAATTTTTCGAACACCACAAAAACAGAAACCAAATACTCAGGATGATAAAATGGATGGAATGATGGAAATGATGGAGAATATGATGCGGGAAATGAAGGAGATAAGATCTGAACAGCGGAGTTACCAGACAGAAATGAAGAAGTTGAGAGAAGAAAATGAACAAATAAAGAAAGAAAACGAAAATCTCAAAAGCGAAATTAAGATGATTAATTCTAGACTAGAGATTATAGATAGAGATAAAAGAAGAAATAATGTAGTGGTCAGTGGTCTAACTATGAATGAAACCCAACAAGACTCAATACAGGATAAAATGAGTCAGTTTTTCAAGAAAAATATGGAGATAGAGCCTCTTTTGAAGACCGCCAGGAAAATAGGAGAGAAAACTTACCTTATCGAATTGGAGAATACGTCGGAAAAAATGAAGTTGATGCGAAATAAGAATAAACTAAAGAACTATACGGATGAAGTAGTTTATATAAACGATGATATGACGAAGGTACAAAGGGAGATACAGGAAAAGCTAAGATCGGCTGCCAAGGAAGAGAGAGGAAGAGGTAGGAATGTTAAAGTGGGTTTTCAGAAGCTAATCATAGACAATGTGCACTTTAAATGGAATTATGATATAGGAAAAATTGAGAAATCAATGTCAAAAAACTATTGAAGAGGATGAAGGTAGGAACGAAATTAAAAATTACGACTGAGCAGAATAAAGGACAACGAGACGGTAGAACGAGCGTAAGAGATGTATGGAGGATAGCAACATGGAATGTGAGAGGTTTAAGTGGAAAGGAAGATGAACTTGAGACTGAATTTGAGCAAATGGAACTGAAAGTTTTGGCAATAACGGAAACAAAGAAAAAGGGAGAAGGATCAATGAAGACAAGAAACGGCCATTTGTTAATATATAGCGGAGTGGATCGAAATACTAGAGCAAAAGCAGGAGTAGGATGTTTAATAGAGAATGGAATATCTGGGAGTATAAATGGTTGGAAAAATTGGTCCGAGCGGATATTGTCAGTGGAAATTAAAGGTGGAAACAACGAGATAACAACAATAATAGTGGTGTATGGGCCTAATGAAGATGACAGCTCAGAAACTAAAGAGACATTTTGAGAGAACTTAACAGAGATTACGAAAGAAGCGAAAGGAAAAATTGTTATCTTGGGAGACTTCAATGGCAGAGTAGGTAGAAGAGACAAAATGTATGAAGAAGTAATGGGGCCCTTTGGAGAAGAAACAAGGAATAATAACGGTGAGCGACTACTTAACTTCTGTATACTTAATTCTATGTTAATAACCAACACACTTTTTGAACATAAAAATATCCATAGATACACAAGGGAGGTTAGTAGCCGGGGAGAGAAATCGATAATAGATTATATATTGGTTCAAAAAGAAATTAGATCAACTGTTTTAAATTCAAGAGTAAGAAGAGGACCAGAAATGGGCAGTGACCACTACGTAGTGATAGCTAAAGTCAAAATGGATGGAATTAGTACAACGAACAACCGAAATAACCAGGGGAAAAAGATGGAACATGAATGCCTGAGAACTTACAAATTAGTTAACAGAGAAATTGCTGAACGATACCAAATAGAAACAGAAAGGAGATTCGAGCAAGAAAGATATCAACAAGAAGGCTCTTCACTTGACAACATGTGGACTAAATTCAAAAATATAATTATAGAATCAGCAAGAAAAGTTTGTGGAAGTTACAGGAAAACAAATAAGAAAAAACAAACAGCATGGTGGACGAAAGAACTGAAAGCCGAAGTGAAGATGAAGAAGGAAAAATGGAGAATATACTTGAATGAAAGAACTACAGACAATTACCAACAGTATAAAAACCAAAGAAAGAAAGTCAAAGAACTTATATTGTCACGGAAAAAGGAAAAATGGGAAGAATTCGGTGAAAAAATGGAAAACGATTTCAAGACTAACCAAAAACTGTTTTATGGAGTCCTGAAAGCACAAAGAAATAGACAAACGAATGAAAGCGTAAATATAAAGAATAAAGAAGGAACTCTATTGAGGGGTGACGATGAAATAATGGATAGATGGAGAGAGCATTTTCGAGAACTACTGGATGGGGGACATAGCGAGGTAGAAGATACATACGAACAGCAAGAAAATATTGAAGATGGAGAATTTGAGGGAATAACTCTGGATGAGCTGAAACAAGCGATATCATCATTGAAAAATGGAAAAGCTCCAGGAAGTGATAAAATAACGTCAGAGATGCTTAAGAACTTGGGACGAATAGGATTGAACACATTGCTGGAGATATTTGAAAAAGCATGGAAAGATGAAATGATACCAGAGGATTGGCAAACAGCCTTAATAGTTCCAATATATAAGAAAGGAGACAAACATAATTGTAATAACTACAGAGGTATAACTTTATTGAGTACAGCTATGAAACTCTACGAGAAAATATTAGACAAAAAGATAAGACAGAAAATAGAGATAACAATGGAAGAAACACAGAGTGGATTCAGGAGAGGAAGGAGTATTCAAGATCATATATTCACTATGAAGATATTATGTGAGAAAGCAAAACAAGAGAATAGAAGATTGTACTTGGGCTTTATTGATCTGGTGAAAGCTTTTGACAAAGTGAACAGGGAAAAACTGTGGACAATACTGAAGAAACGAGGAATAGATAAAAAATTGATCTGCATTATAAAGAATATATATAGATTGAATAAAAACCTGATTGTTAGCCACAATAGAACATCAAAAACATTCCACACAAATACAGGACTAAGGCAAGGAGGAAGTTTGAGTCCGGTACTGTTCACTATCTTCATGGACGAGATTTTAAAGGAATGCGCAAGAAGAACAAAAAAATTTCACGTAGGACACAAAAATATGCAGCGGGTGGAAATATCAGAATGTGCTTTTGTAGATGACATTATCGTGATTACTGGACGAAGAGACGATTTGCAGGGAAATATGAAGATATGGGATGAAGTTGTCAAAAAGTATGGAATGGAAATAAATAAAGACAAGACAAAAGTTATGGTGATAGGAAACTCAGAAGAACTTAATATAGAGCTAGACGAAACAACAATAGAACAGGTGAAAAATTTCAGATACTTGGGTGTTGAAATAGATGAAGAGGGAAAACAAGATGTGGAAATTAATAAGAGAATAGAAAACACAGTTAAATTGTACCATACGATGAATAAGAGTTTCATAGGTAAAAAGGAAATTTCCCAAAGGACAAAGATGAACGTGTATAGAGCAATATATAGACCTACCCTGACATTTTCATGCGAATCATGGGCCTTGAACAATAAACAGAAAAGTAAAATCCAAGCAGTAGAAATGGAATACCTAAGAAGAGTAAAGGGCGTAACCAGAATGAATAAGATAAGGAATGAAAGAATTCGTGAAGACCTAGAGATTGAACCAATACATGATTTCGTAGAAAGAAGACAACTTAGCTGGTGGGGACATTTGAACAGAGCAAATGTGGAGAGACCTGTTAAACAGATATGGGAAGCTAGAATTCAAAAGAGGAAAAGGAAAGGAAGACCAGAGCTGACGTGGAACGAAACAATCACTGAAATAATTAATAGGAGAGGACAAACATGGAATGAAGCAAGGAATATGGCTAGGGATAAGAAACTGTGGACCAAATTTGTACATAGAAATGAAATACTTTGATTTTGTATATACTGAATTTTAATTAAGTTGAAATGGAATACCATACACTATTATATGGTAATTGGGTTTTTTGATAATATATATATATATATATATACACCCAGAATATAAGTGCATTATTAAATACCTTCCTTGGTAACATTTACAATCATGCTCCTTACCTTGGATGATACCTCAACGGTCTTAGAGGAATTTGAATTCTTATGGAAGGAATCGTGTCGACAAGGACTCACCTTTGAATATTTTTGCAGTAGAATTATTTCCGAAAGAATTTTTCCATTTTTAATTTGGTAATATGTAGTATCAAAACGTCTACCAGGTCGTCCATCGTGGGAATAACTAGACGAATCTGAAAATTTCAGACAAAGAAACTTCGTTATTATACAAAGATGAAGTTTATGGGATTAGGGAAAATCAAAAACAAAACCACGTTTTGTGGTGGCCAACGTTTCAAAAATTTATATTTTCATCATCAGAGCCGTGAAAAAATATAATCAGGTAAACCAGAAGCAGCTCAAACTAGCTTCAATATCTCCAATATTCAAAAAGGGCGATGGTCAACAGTTTGAGAATTACAGACCAGTAAGTGTTCTTCGATCTTTTTCTAAACTTTTTGAGATGGCTATGTATGATAGGTTGATACAGTTCATGAAATCTTGCAAAATCTTGAGCAGCCATCAACATGGGTATATACAAGGGAAATCTGTGATAACTGCTATTGTACAGTTGACTGAGCGAATAGTGCAAGCTTTTGATGATGGTGAATTGCTTTTGGGATTGTTTTTGGATTTTTCGAAGGCTTTCGACTGCCTCCAGCATCGTCATATACTGGACAGACTGGAAAGGTATGGGATCAGAGGAAATGCCTTGGAATGGATTAGATCATACTTTAGTGAGAGAACTCAAAGAGTTAAAATTGTCAAAAATAGAAAGGTGAACAAATCAGATATCAAGGAGAACCATATAGGAGTACCACAGGGTAGCATACTGGAGCTATTGCTGTTTATTGTGTATGTGAACGATGTGATTGGAATTATAAGATCAAGAGGTGCATGGTAGATCACAAGTTATGCAGATGACAAAAATATATTAGTTGCAAATGCTAGCTATCCTGATCTGATAGCTGAAGCTTCCAGTCTATTTCAACAGTTGGAGCAAGGGTCTCTAAACAATGGATTGATTATGAATACGGACAAAACTAATGTTATCCTGTTTCGAACTAAACATCAACAGATTGAGACTCCTAACAGTATTACGCTATCATGTCAAGACATAAAACCAGAAAGTTCCACACAATTTCTAGGGATACAAGAAAATCTAATATGGGCAAAACACATTGAAAAATTGGGAAACAAACTTAATTCAGTACAATACTCCATGAGAGTTATACAAAAGTATGTGAATGAGGAATTAATGAAAATAATGTATTTTGCCAACTTCGTGAACCTCATGAGATTTGGTATTATTGTATGGGCAAGCCACTACAACAAATTGGAACTGTTCAGAGTTCAGAAAAGGGTAATGAGAGCGATGTTCAGATTGAAATGTACCCAAAGTTGCAGAGGAATCTTCAAAAAGAATGGGATATTAACAATATATGGGTTGTACATTCTTGAGACAATAATGTACATTTACAAAAATAGAAACTTGTTCCCAGAAGTGGGCTCTTTTCACAATTATCACACCAGAAAAGTTAACATTAGCTATCCCAAGCATAGATTACACATAACAGAGACGCATCCAAATTATGCAGGTATAAGATTTTTCAACAAACTGCCAGACAATGTGAAAACATGTTCATCTATGAGCTCATTCAAGAGGAAGGTCAAGAATTTGCTGGTCGAGATGGTACTGTACTGTCTGAGCCAATATTTTGATGGATGATCCAAACTTGAATGGACGATATTTCATTTTATGCTCATGATAGAAATTGATCTGTTTGTGGGACATACTTTGAAACAAATTTTATTATTATTATTATTATTATTATTAAGTACGAATTGAAATAGGTAGAAAGTTCAGATGAACAGATCTTGCATAATAAAGTGAAAAAACCTATCAAAGACGAACAATATTAACAGGATCACAATAGTCGCAAATATACCAAGAATTGTAGATGACAGCTATACATGTACAATTAACTCTAAACCAATAATAACACACAATCTAAATAATGGAATACTCACATTCACAATATTGTTTTCTTATGTCGAATATTACAAAATAATGAATCGTAACATATCAGACAAAAACTCAAAGATGTCAATCCATGCAACCATTCAGTTATTATGCATCATAATAAAGTATAATAAAACCTGCTCAAATCTTCTATGTCTGTCTTTTATTGACAGAATTTGCAACATCCTTTACAATAAAAATAAATATTATTGATAACCTGATGAAGTGAAAGACTATCAGACTCAGAATTCCATATTGGGAATGAACACTATATCCGGGAGTTACTTTTGAAAAATTACTAACCATAGTCTCTGATAAAAAGATTTTTAAGGCAAAATGAAACGAGTACAGACAAAAAAACCGATAAAATATTCTAAGATTGCCTTTGTCGATAATTAATCATTCGCAAAAAATGAAAAGAACAATAGAGGGGAAGTTGGAGAATTCGAAGATTGTGCAGAAATGTGTGAATACTCTTCAAAACATATTTTTTACTCCTTTGAAATCAAAAACCGACAGGAATTATGTTTCTTATACCATCTACGAAATACCATGTAGGAGTTGTCCTAAATGCTATGTAGGGCAGACTGGTAGATATTTGAAGCAAAGAATATTGTAACGACCGAAAAAACTTTCTAACAAAAAAAATCCAACTGCTTTAGTAGAGCACAACACGGAAACCGGACATGATTTTAATTCTGATAATGATAAAATCCTAGCCACTCTTCCAAAATATATAAGGCTACTATTACAGGAGATGATATGTATTAAGAAGAATCCGAATTCAATAAAAGAACAGACATAGACGATTTGAGCACGTCTTATTATAATTTATTATGATGCATAATAACTGATTTGTGTCATGGATTGATAGCTGTCTTCGCGCCTGCATCTGTAAAGGCAGTCGTTTTGTCTCTCCTGGGTATCCGCTTTGTTAGTTGGCTGTTCTCTGTTTTCTGCTACGATATGTTACGATTCATTATTTTGTAATATTCGATATAAGATATAAGAAAACACTACTGTGGATGTGAGTATTCCATCAATAAGATTGTGTGTTATTATTGATTTAGTGTTTATTATACATTTATAATTGTGATCTACAATTTTAGTGTTTTTGCGACTACTGTGATCTTGTTTATATTGTTCGTCTTTGAAAGCTTCTTTTTACTGTTCATGTGCCTTTATTACTCAAGATTTGTTAATTCGAAATTTATACCTATTTATATTTTTACTTCTGGTTTATATTTTTCAGAGCCCTGACGAAAATATAAATTTCTGAAACGTTGGCAATCATAAACGTGGTTTCTTTTTTCATGTTCCCTAATCCCATAAACTTCAACTCTGTATTGTAATTGGGACAAAAATATATTCTTTACTTCGTTATTATACCAAAAGGCTCCATTGAATATCGAGTCTCTAATTGGATATTACATTACGGTCGACTATAGATATCGACCCTATGAAACTTTTGTGTTATTTGAGTATTGAAAAATATCATACAGAGAGCTTACGGAAATATCTCAATTATTCAATAATAATGTCACTTCTCGATAGTCAAGGAAGAAAAAAGAAAAAATCAGAAAGATATATTATCATATGTAAAAGTATGGATTATT
The DNA here is from genome assembly GCA_958510865.1 of Myrrha octodecimguttata. Classification (NCBI taxonomy): domain Eukaryota; kingdom Metazoa; phylum Arthropoda; class Insecta; order Coleoptera; family Coccinellidae; genus Myrrha; species Myrrha octodecimguttata. The sequence continues at coordinate 41,855,987 of OY294057.1, forward strand.
CTCCTTTCCGTTCATGCTGTTTTTTGTCAGCTGCGAATCATCAAGTAATTTCTTTTCACTGAGTGCATACTCCTGTTTCAAAATCCATGAATTCTTTAGGAATTTGTGTTGCGTTCTTCTAGGGTATATCTAAACCCCGCGAAATATCGTCTTGCTTTTTAGAACTACTCGCATTTCTGGAAGCTTCCCTGAATAACTGAAATATATCAAAAGTATCACGATTTTTTCTACTTTTCGTTCTTTTTCAGACTGCAGTTTCAAGAGTGACGAATGAGATCAGCCATTTCAAAATTTTGATGACAACTATAGTGTTGCATTTTCTTGATTACCGAAATTTTCTGTATAATATGGCTTTGTTGGGTTTGAATCGTTCTGAAATTTCTCTTCGCCAGCCGCAGAAAATTTGAAAAATTTTTTGGGTTGCAACTTGGATCCTACTGTTTTACAAAATATGTCATTATGCATTCTACCTTCTTTTTACTCATTTTCCAATTTGGAGGAATTGATATAATACGAATAAGGTGCGACAATTTCAACTCCATCCACTAAATCAGCCCATGTATTCAAATCGTGAAAATCCTCATTATCCCGCAGTTCACTCAGTCACCTTCATGACATAATCTGGAACAAAATAGCGAACTAACGACAACTTCACCTGGCTCTCAAGCCGTAATGCAGAACAACTCAATGCTCTCATCACAACCTACAATTATCGCACTCGGACCGGATTTATCTGCAGCGTGAATTGAAGAGCAAGTTTTAATGAATTCATTCTCTATTCGTTAGCAGTCGCACCGACGACGATAAAGGTTTTGCTTTCGTCCCATATCCCGTGGGAACATAAAAATGCTCCGCATTGTCCCGTTCTTCTCCCTCCGTGTGCCGCTTTCGTTTAATTCGTCTTCATGTTATGTCCGCTTTAATTTGTTTTACTGAATGAATATTGCTATTGTGGAAATGAGACTAGAGCTTTTGGATTTAACGGGAGTTGTTGATGTTTTAAGGGGTCAGTTTCCGAAAGTTGAGAGTTTGGATAGCATAAGGATGCTTCTGATCAAAATTTAGGTATTTTTTTGTATCAATCCTCCTCGAGCTCATTCATTCAAAACGACGATTGATTTTTGATTGTGGGATGGCTAGCCTTCTGTCTAACATGTTCTTTTTTCTTCTGGACTATTGTCACAACATTCAAATATCCTCCAGTAGGTAATATCTTTTACTTAGGGATATGTCCTTCGGTATATTTTTTCCCGAAGTGATGTCACCAGATATCGAACCGTTTTGTATGTAATGCTGGGCGTTATAATATTTAATACATGGCTACTCTGTTTCACTTCTTTTCGAATATCCATACAAATGTCATCATCCACCAGGTCCGACTTGCAATAGGAGCTTTTTGAAAGAAGTAAATACATATATAATCGACAGAAAAACATACTTAGTAGCACTCGACTTCATTTGGTTCACCAAAGGGAAGCCAGGGACTGCAAGTTGACACTCGGAAGCTCGGAAAACACTCAGGTCTTTTGGAGCCTAGTCACTCTGAGATGCATGATAACGAAATGATGAATCAGCTCGCTTAAGATGGAAGGCTACATTCATTGGTCCTGAATTATGTTTGGACTTAACAAACAGCCATCTGTCGATGGCAGTTAGAAAATAGATTCAAACTAGAAAGTATACGTTTTGGCGAATGGTCATTCGATAGAAATACAATTAGTTATCCCTTCTTTCAGTCTACAAGCTGGATCATAAGGTTTTCTCACTTGATATAGAACTAAAGAAATTTACAGGTGCACTTAAAGGTCAAAATCCTATCAATTATAATCAGCAAATCATAAAAATGGTTAACGATAACACCTACCACTTATTCAAAGAGGCATTGAAACTGCCAAACAACTATTTCGCTATTGTGAAGCTGTCCATAGGACAAGGCTGGAAAGCCTTGGATTGCTAAAGTAAAGTACGTAGCAACTAGGAATGTATGGAAATTAATCAATACTAGCCGACTAGTAAATAGTTCGGTGTTGCACGATATACTTTTTGGTGAAAACTGTCATCAAGGCTTGCGATTCCTCAAAGCCCCTGCCATATTGTGTTCTGAAATTCGATCTGGTACCTATAAACATATGTACAGTGTCCTGATAGAATGTCGGCTACAGCACCGTTTTTTTTTTGGTTTGTTCATCTTTGTATGTAATTGGCAAACACTGGGTGATTCATCCTGTGCGTTATTGCTGGCTAGATGATATCATATGGCATACTCCGAAGTGATTCCAGATCCATAAGAGGGTTTGTTTCAATGTTGTATGCAAGCTGATGAATCCCCTCCGAAATGAGGACTTGGTATTCAGACAAGAGTTAGTTTTCTGTTCCATTCCATTCCATTCCATTGAATGTTAGATCTAAGGGCCTATACATATTTTCATATTACTGTCCATTCTTCACCACAGAAGATGATTATTGGGAGATTCCGTTAATGACTTGTGTACTTGTTAGACCTTCAGTCAAATTGAGCTTGATTTGCGTTGAAAGATCATCTGGCCTCCTCGTTTTACTCTTGCCTTCGACTGGCTGGTCAACGCTTAATAAAATCTATACAAGGTTCTTGAATTGAAGAGAGAGAATTAAGAGGGTATATTTATAGAATAATATCAAGAAAAAAAGTCGAGTAGAGATATGCGAGAGCAAACGTTACGTTTTCGAGATACAGGGTGTTTTGTTCTCATAGTGTCTACAATTTACAGGATATTCAACTTGAATCAGGCAAAGATTTCACAATTTCGCGTTCATACCATGTGACATGACAATTTCGATTTCAAACATATCGGGTGCTACAATTTTTGGAACACAGTCGCCTGTTTTCCTCCAAAACTTTTTTTTTAGTTAGCAACTATAGGTTTGTGAAATTGTAGAAAAAAGCACTATAATTACACTAAACATTATGATTTCTTGAATTATTTTCGTTTCGTATCTGCTACCGATGTCGACAGAAGAATTTTAACGATTCTATCGAAATCCTCAGAAAAATCCATAGTGTCATAAGAATTCAGTTAGTCAGCTGCGATGAAGAAGTTCATTATTACTTTTCATGGATATTTTCCTGAACTGTAGCAGTGATTCATAAAATTTCGAAAAACTCTTATATTAATCCTGTGGGGTGCAGATACTAAGGAGAATAAAACTTGAAAAAAAAATCAAAGTGTAACACCCTGTATCTCGAAAATAAAACGTATTTAAGAGACATTGTTTTCTTGAAATTATGCAAGGAATTTCCCCTCTTTGTTAGTGCCTACAATTTAGGAACACCATGTATATTGTTTATGTCGTCTCTCTCCCGAATAATAAGCAATAAGGGAGTCGATGCAGAAGGATTTCTTCAGCTGCCGTTGATGTTATATCAACAGCATAAGTGTAATTGCTAGACAAGCCTACCTTTGTAGTTCTCTACGTCCTAGTTGACCGATTACCTGGTCTTCTCCCACCAGAACATAGAGCAATAGTGTAGTCCGAATTCTGATATTGTCTAGTCAGTGTATCTCATTGCCTACGGTTTATCTGTTGTGAGTTGACATGACAAAACATGCTCGGGTTTCGCTAAACTGAATATCTCTCCAATGAGATCTTGTTCTTCAGCGCTATTGGAAATTGTTCGAAGAATAACGTTTAATCTTCGAACTACGGGCATGAACCTCAGGTGATTGGTTGCTTTGAACTCAACAAAGTACCATCACAGATATTGAAACTAAATTCCTGTGGGATGGTCAAGAAGAATTGGATCTATCGATTGAGAGCCGCCCGACAACTATTCAACTGATGTTATGAGCCATCCATAATTCAAGCAATCACTTTTCAACTGAAAAAATCAGTTACTGTTATATCTCCCTAACAGAACTATCAATGGAAATGGAATTGAATGATGATATTCAGCGAGCACTCGACTTTTTCAAATTCCAATAGTTACGAGCTAACGTAGCTAATTGCGTTTCAGGATATAAATTCCAGAAAATCGTCTCCCTTCATCATAGAAAAATGTCCGAATATTCATTCTATATAACTGATTCTCCAATAAAAAAAATATTCTGAATATCATGAGATATAGTGTGTATATTCAGACTAAAGCTTAATTTGGAAAGAGTTTGCATCATTTTCAGTTTTTTTCCGGGTTTTCACAAAAGTCTCAAATTGAAATATCGACAGAATATAAATCTAAACGTTTTCTCGTTTGTCTGCTGAAAGAGTCAGATTTGTACTCTGAAACGTCACAGTTCGCTTCGTCTATCATTTGTATTGTTTCGGTATTGTTGATTAGGCTTCCCGAGAAACTGTCCTTGACAAATAATTCAATCCTGCAATTCGCAAGGGCGTTTTCCATAAAAAAGCAAACGATTTCCATTCAATTTTCCATTGTTCTGTTATATATTGGGAGTGAAACCCAGAAAAAAAGGATAGATACAGAGTAAGCTAATTCAAATATTGGGGTAGCTACAATTATTGGAATTCACTTCATAAACAAATATATTGAATCGATATAATTCAAATTATCAGATAAGCTGATGTTATTTCATGCAGAAATATGCCTGCTGTCGAAAGGATGATATTTTGCATCCAGGAAATTCTGTAAATATTTATACTGGATGAAACCTAACACTAGCAACGTGGATCCTCCATATACCCGTACGTTCAGAGAATATCAGTCGGATGTGTATGTTCACCTGAAGAGGGAATTGTACCATTCGTTGTATCATAGGTAAATATTCGTTTGTATATTGGCTTAACGTTAACATGCTTTTAATTAAGGTATATGAATATTCATAGCTGGTCGTGTTCGTTAGAATGATAAGGTGTGTTAGACGGTTTTTGGTCGTTGATAATAGAGAATATGGATCTGTGAAATGAAATTATGGGGTTTTATCCAGGGTTCAAGCGACCGTACGAAAAAATGAGTATGTTATGAAAATTGAACACGTATTTTGAAATGGTATTCATAAAAACTAGACTGATGTTCTATTCCTTTTCAACTCCAAATTGAGACTGAACACTTTCAAATTGGAAATAATCAATTTCATATTGGTACAAAAATTTGAAGTTGAAAAGGTATAGTACGTGATTTCAGTTATTTTGAAGAGAGCTATTCAAATATTTATGGGTCATAAATTGTCGGGGCAATTTGAAATAATCTGACGACAATTTATCATTTCGAGGATATCTCCAAGCGAAATCTACTATGCTTTCATCATATTAGGATAGATACGGCCACCGGCTTTTAATTTTGATGAGGATTTTGGATCATAATTCATATCGAAAATGTCGTTTATAATATTTTTTCATCTAATCGAGAAAAGCTACCTTCTGTTTTGCTTATTTTGTTTCTATTTCGGAAAAGCGAACTTGAGGAGATATGACTGGTGAATTTCATGATTCCTCAATTTCAAATATCAACAGGTCAACTCTTTTTTTCTGAATTATCGGTACCTGGGGAAGCCTTTTCTGAAAAAATAGTGAGAAAAGTTCTGATTACGTTGAAATATTCAAACCACTGAATAATGAATAATAGAAGAACGCGTACAACGGCTTATATCAGCCGTAACAAACTGCTCATATTTGTATGCAACCTTAATAGAACAGATTTTAGGGACAGTGGTGCACCTGTTAATAGGAAAACATGTTCACAGAATAAAAATGAGAAAATTTAATGGCAGCAAAGCAGATATTCCGAATCACACAACTCTACATCAAAATAAGTTTGGAATGCCGAATAACTGTAGGTATGCTTGGTGTGAGTAGTATCATTAGTCTTGTCTGAATATCAAGTTATTTATGCTCCTCAAATCATGAGAAGGCAGAAATACACGCATACCTATTAGTGCAATGCTTACTCGAGTAAGTTATTCGGGAGCAATTCATAACATTCAGATTATGCAGGTAGAGCCACCTATGCGTTGATAGTCAAATATTATTGAGTATGTATTGCCTATTATAGATATATTTATGAATAAATCAGACATAAATGAACCATGTAGTGAGAAAACTTGTACGTTGAAGTATAAAATTACAGTCAGTAACCAGATGAACCTGGTTTGGGCCCGAAGTGACTTGATATACAACGGAGAATCCTTGGAGATTTCCATTTAATCAAATTCACACCACAGAATTTAACGCTTGCTGCATAAAACTAATTGGCTAGCAATTTCTTGTAGAGCAAGGTTAGGTTAGGTTAGGTTAGATTGAACGTTTCACTAGGCATGCATTCTTTACTGGATACTTTCCGAAGAGCAAATATGTGTCTCTACTGCTGAGTATCAGTACTAACGTACCCTACAATTACAGGTATTAGTCTCGGGTGTAGTAGCATAAAAGGATGGTGGAAACTCAATTTCTGCATCCCTATCATTCCCAATGATAATATCAAAGGAAATTTTTATGTCCCCTGCGTGGGCTAAAGTTCAACAATCAATGATATTTATCTACTACTGAGTATTTTGGAAAAAATTAACCTTCAACAAAAAATGTCCTAAGTTTTAATTGGGTTCTACGTCCTCTGCAAAGGGACCACCATTGTACAAGACACATCCAACTTCCGGAAACTTTGGTGGCCAAATCCTCTAAAAACTCACTTATAGCTAACAAATGAAACCGAGTAAATGTGATATCTATAAATTTTTCCTCTCAAGTTACACTGTAGTGATTTACGATTCCAGGAATCAAACCAACCGTATATCGGAAGTTTGACTCGAAGATATTTCCAGGAACTACAACAAGCGATAAGGTTTCCAAAAACAACGTAAATCCCACCGAAAGGTGATGAACGAAAAATATGCCGAAATGAACCAGTCAATCAAGATGGGACATCAACTATTCATCAAGATTACCGAGAGAAAATGTCCAAAGTTTTAAGCTATTTCAAGTGGTCTTTATTTCACCACAAGAGGGCGCTCCGTGCTGACAACTGAACCAAAGCCATTCTCTGAGAAGAATCCTGTACTTTAACACGATTCTTTTTTATGAGCATCTCTTCATCCTGTCTCATTTCCTCATAATATTCATTATAATAATTATTATTACAATTATTAATATTATTATATATCTCGTTTCTCTCCAAGTTCAGGAGCTATTCAGATATTACACATTGGAATCACTGTCCATTTCATAACCTCATACCTAGGTCAACAAATCTCGCTATATGCAATTGCCACTTGTTTCCAGTGCTCGTAACATATCCTGGTTCCATTATCACCGCCGTCAAGTTTTATATTCCTATACACTGCAACCGGCTCATTCGGGATGTGGTATTTATCATCTAGTCTAGACCGGATGAAGAAATCATAGGAAAACAAGAACGGAATAGTTATCCTTTAGGAAGAATATCCTAAGATTAATTGGGTTTTACCTCATCAACAAAGGCCATTATCCAAGTCATTTTCAACTACCCCAAATTTTCTGAACAAAACCTCTAAAATTTCACCTGAATCGAGTAAAATTCCACAAATCAGACGGAGTGGATATGATTCATAGAAGTTCCTCACTATTACTCTGATCCAAAAATATCTCCAGGATTATGACGAGCGATATCAGCCCTGATGTGGAAATTATCATGAAACAAAAACGCAATGGCGATGTACTAGAAAAATTATCCGCCATTTTACAGGACGCGATTTCAATGGCGTTCACGACAGCGGTCAGATAATTACATTGCACCAGTGTAGCAGAACACACCTGTAAGCGACCTGGCAAGTTACCAGGTCGTAGACAGATTGCGACAAGTTTGGGCTGCTGCACTGGTGCAATGTAATTATCTGATCGCTGTCGTGAACGCCATCGTGATCGCGTATATGTGGCCCCCGCTTAACCAGTTCAAATTCCACGATCAAAGTCAATCTTACAAAAAGGTACAGAAAAATATTCTGTCAAAAGGAACAAAGGATAGATAGAGATGGGACATTAAAATTTCCTCGAAAGAACTTCTGCTTTGACGGTTCATCATTTCACCACAAGAAAGCCCAAAAATTTCCGAGGACAACTGATCGAATCATAACCATTCTACAAAGAGAATCATGTACTTAAATCGACGTGACAGATTTTTCGCAAAACTTGAATACTCTGATAAACAAAGAAGGAAATTTTAATTATATCTTGTGATTAGTTCATCCAAGACAAAAATTAACCAAGAGAGGAAGTTTTCTATGGTCCACTCTGCTGCAGCTGTATAAGTAACTCAGTGCTATCAGTAGATCTAGTGTCCTCCATATTCAATATTCTGAGACTACAGTCTCTGGAAACCCGAGTTTGAGTTCCATTTGTAACGAATGAGAATCAAAGAAATAACACCAGTATTTTGGCTCAAAGATATCTCCAGAAAGTGCGACAAGCGATATACGTTTCCTAAAATAATCGTTCAGTCTCCACGAGGGAGTCAATCCCACAAAATCGTACATAAAAAGGAAATGTCAGAAGAAACATCAAATCAAGATGAAACATCAATCATTCATCAGAAGAACTGCTGCAAGAAGACTCAGTCAATAACTTCTTTAGACAACTAATCAATCATGACCATACTACGAGAAGAATCATGTACTCAGATCGAACGTCAGAGCTCTCTCTGCAAAACTTTAATACTTTAATACAAAGGAGAAGAAATTTTAATTTTATCTTGTGATCAGTTCATTAAAAAGAAAAATTAACCAAGAAGTGGAATTCTCCATTGTCCATCTTGCAGCAGCTGTATGAATAATTCAGTTCAATCAGTTCAGTATCAATAGATCTAGCATTTATGTTCGATATTCAAAGACTTTATCGACTGAGAATAAGACCAAGAACAGAAACTATGTTACAATTTTAATATATCAGCGGCAACATTTAGCTAAAGTAACCTTTTGATTCTTCAGCTTCGGAAGTGAATGAATATTTAATTCTATTGTCCTTCCATGTATAAGAGCAATTCAGATTTTATATATTCGAATCACAGCTTTATATCCTAACCTCATACCTGGGTCCACAAACCTCGCCATATACAATTGCCGATCGTTTCCAGTACTCATAACATCTCCAGGTTCCATTATCACGGCACTCAAGTTTTATATTCCGACACATACTGCAACCGGCTCATGCAGGATGTGGCATTAAACACCTAGTCTAGCCCGGATGGAGGAATCATCGTGAAACAAGAGTGGAATGGTGAGCAATAATAGTTTCAGTTCGGTTATTGGTGATCTCGTTTGACTTGCATTCTTCGCGGTAATCTAACAATAGATTCAGAATATTTCCCACACTGGTTGTAACTACACGCCGCTAACCTCCCTATCCATTATATGGATCTCGACTTCGATAGGACGACTTGTAGTTACGAGTAGGTTAATGACTATCTGCATACCCGGACGGCTATAATGCCAGTCGTAGGGCTACAATACGGGATTCATTAGAGACTCTTCGACGTCTACTTCGACGATACGTGTGCAGATAAGTTCGATTCCGAACCGATTGTCATAGGGGAAGCATGCAGTTGGGAAGTACGAAACTTTGGGTGAGCAACTCAAGGTGTCTCTTGAAATATTTCGAAAATGGCGCCGGCGTGTGGTGAAAGGTCCGTTTGAATCTCCTGTATTCATCTCAATATTCTATGTTCCTCGCAAAATTTGAGAGAGCAGAAAATATTTCAAAATCTTGTTACGCAGTCCTGAGAAGTATCACAGACTTCTTCACTTTTTTTTTCGTGGTCCATGTGGATCCCGCAATCTAGTTATTCCCCTGTGATAATTTTCCTCCGGGATATCGGAGTTTGAAGAGAAATGGATCTTTTTGTACCTTACTTGAGTTATCTCAGCAACAAATGTTCTTACAAAAAAACCAAGGAAGTTACTGAAACTAGCATGAATATTTTACAATATGTCTAAATATATTGTAATATGTGATTTTCACATTACCCAAGTAATCTAAATCATTTCATTGCCATAGTTGATGCTCACTAGTAAATAAACTGTGAACAGCAAGTTTTTCGATTCAAATTTGAATAACTATATGATGAAAATTAATGTCGTCCAAAACAACCACTCATGCAGAACAAAACACGTCCATCCACCCAACCAGGAACCAGAGACAAAACAGATATCTATGATCATATTTACGCATAACCATCATATAAGATAACCTCACTCTATGCACTGCACATGTTATCTGTGGCTGCACTAACTGCCATCATTTACGCAACGAACAGATTGCAAGTTTACCACAAAACACACCGAACAGTATCAGTGGAGTTTTTGTAGTTAGTGTAGCTCGTGCAGGTACAACGAACAAACCTCATGTAAACGTAGTGATTCCTGACAAGAAAAACCTATAGACCCGAAAGCTGTGGAGCTTTAACAACAACAAACGCAATATCATTACTCACGCATTATTATCACAGAAGAAGACCTCACCATACTCGTAATGTGCGACTACACATATACGCATGCATAGCATACCGGGTGTCCCACGAATACCGTTCGTTAGAATATTTTTGGGAAAGAATTGAAATTCACGTTTACAATTTCGTACTTGAGCTTTGACTAGAGAGATGACTCCCGGTAAATTGTTTGGGATTCGTGACTCTTCCGGTTCCACCGGAAGTGACACCAACTTTCGTTTTTCAAATGAGAAGCCCCAAATTTCATAATAAAAATAAATTTCTTATTAAATTCTGACTCGTTTTAATGTCAAATTTTTGAATTTCTGATAGAAATTTCCAAATTTCTGATAGAAATTTCCATTTTAACGTGAAATTATGAAAAAAAAATTGAAAATGGCGCTCTGCTGAAACAAGGATATCTTCAAGGTTTTTCATTGAAAAATATCGTTTTTAGGATTCCGCGAAAAGTAATAATAATGCTTCTTTCACAATAGTCATAGTTGAAAATCATGATACAGGAGGTCACAAAAGCGTTGTTGAAGTTGGAAATCTCGTAACGTGAAAAGTCAAGTTTTTCAAATGAGAACCTCATTTTTTTATAGCCAAAATGGAATCTACGTTGAAAAATAATGTAGGTGTGGAAATAACACTAATGCCCTAAAATTCATATTTTCTGAGATATGCAGTCGCGATAACATTTCTAATATCCATATTATCAAATGGACAAACAAACTGGAAATCAAGTATTTCTATGGGTACAATCTGAAATGAATTTTTAATATGTCCTCCATTCTCTTCGAGACAGTATTTTTTTTTCTGAGAAGACTAAAATTCGAAATATGATCGCGTAGATTAGTTTTTACGAATATCTCAAAAAATATGAATTTTGGGGCACTAGTTTTGTATCCACACCTATATTATTTTTCTACGTAGATTCCATTATGGCTATAAAAAAATGAGGTTCTAATGTGAGAAAATTGAGTTTTCACTTTTCGAAATTTCCAACTTCAACAACGCTTTTGTCACCTTCTGTATCATGATTTTCAATTCTTACTATTGTGAAAGAAGCATTATTGTTACATCTCACGGAATCCTCAAAACGACATTTTTTCAATGAAAAACATTGAAGATATCCATGTTTCAGCAGAGCGCAATTTTCAATTTTCTTTTCGCAATTTCACGTTGAAAAAGAAATTTCTATCGAAAATTCAAAAGCTTGACATTAAAACGAGTCAGAATTCAGTACGGAATCCATTTTCATTATAAAATTTGAGCCTTCTTATTCGAAAAACGAAAGTTGGTGTCACTTCCCGTGAAATCGGAAGTCTCACGAATCCCAAAAAAAAAACAGGGAGTCATCTCTCTAGTCAAAGCTCAAATCCGAGATTGCAAACGTGAATTTCAATTCTTCCCCAAATATATTCTAACGAACGCTATTCGTGGGACACCCGGTATTCAATCTATCAGTTTTTTTCTGATCGCTTCTATCGATGTTTCGTCAAGTGTATTTACTTCCATTTTCTGATGACATGACTTAGACTTTTTCAAAACTGTAAGTGGATGAGTTCTTTTTTCTATACATAAATGATTGTTTGTTGCCTCCATTCCATTCAGAAACCTAATTAATTATCACCGAGATTTGCACCTGATCTCACCAGTTTTAGTTTCCCTTGTTTCTTGTTTGTGACAATTATGGATTATGTTATTACGTTTATGTTTGTCTCCAGTCTAATTCTAACTATATATTATTGTAAAAAATCTAGAAAAGCACTGCCGTGAAGGCAGCAGCTTTTGCGCGCATGTTCAATGTATATGACCGCTTCGGTAACGAATTTGAACTTGCGCGCAAAAGCTGCTGCCTTCACGGCAGTGCTTTTCTGTATTTTTTTTGATAATTTACTGGATTTCAATTCAATCTAATCTGTATTTTTGGAAATATTGGCAAAATAAAATTTTGAATGGGTATATCCACGGAATCATTGGGCAGATTTGACCCATTCACGAATTTGACTTTCGTAATTAAGCCCCAAACCTACTCTACAAATATCGAGTTTCTAAGTCGTTCCTTCCGGAAGTTAGAAACTAATTGTAGAGAAGGTTTGGACCGTGTAATTACGAAGGCCGAATTCGTGAATGGGTAAAACTCCACCCAATGAATCCATTCAGAATTTTATTTTTCCAATATTTCCAAAAATACAGATCAGATCGAATTGAAATCCAGTAGTGTATCCAAAAATTACAGTTCGAAGGTACATACAGAATTTAATGAGGATGATATGATAAGAAAATCACAGATTTTTTTTTTCAACTTGTTCTAATGACTCGATCATCACGAAATTTCACATAAAGTTGTATTCCAGTATCTTCAAACTAGCTGCGTAGTTTTATCAGGATTGAATTAGTATTTCTGGAGTTATACCGAAAAAAACAAGGATATCGAGAAGAAAACCTCGAAATTCGACATATTTTTTTCCGATATCTCCGAAACTTATGATCGTATTGAACTGAAATTTGGTACACAGCTGTGAAATAAGAAGCTCGAAGTCCAAGTGGAATTTGGATATGATAAACAGTTCCCGGAAAAAAAAAATTTCTTTCTTTTTGAATTTACTGACAGTATGACCCTGACAAAATTTGGCTCAAAGTTGCGCGTTGTCATACTCCACCTAATTGCCAAGTTCGAATCCAATCGCTCAGGTAGTTTCTGAAATGAAAAATAAATAAATTCAAAATTTCAAGTGGCTATAACTCCGAAACTGTTCGACCGACTTGGCCCATTAACAAACTTAACCGCGATATTCCAATGCGCGACCTACCCTGATAGTTTCAAGTTGCTAGCTCACTCCGTTCGACAGTTATCATGTCCATGGCTGGCCGGACAGAATCGATTTTGACACCGGATTCGTCATCAGTGAGTCCAATCTAGTCGTTTGAGACCATTTTCGGCTCAAGCATCAAAAATTACAGACATTTGGACAAAACGATAGCACGCTGTTCCCCTAGAACATCCGCGCAAAAATGGTCGCATATTTCATTGTAGAGACCTCTAGGTAATTTTTGAATAAAATCGAAACTAGTCGGCCTTTTTCTAAGGAATGGTTTAGTTCTGAAAACCTGATCTTCATCCTGTCAACCAATATTATCTTCGGATTATAGTATCCCTCAAGAAATTCTGTTTGAACCTACAAGCTGTCATTTTTCAACCAAAAACTAGATTTCAATTCGATCTCATATGTATTTTTCGAAGAATTGGGGAAATTAGATTTTGAATGATTATAGCTGCGGAACCATTGGGTGGATGTTACCCATTTCAAACATCGTCCCTCATCATTAAGGTCCAGATCTACTGTACACATATCGATACCCTAAGTTGTTTTTTGAGGAAGTTATTGTGTTCAAGATATAATAATATAATATTTTATTCAACAAAAACAGTTTTACATTCCAATACATGACATAATATGTGTATATGAACAAATAGGTTATCACAGAAGCTCCAGCTTCGGGAAGCCATCGCTTGTACGTGATGCCATTTAAAAAAAAATTCGCCCCTGCTGATGAATGAACAAAATGACTCAAAGTGACACACAATTCGAACAGTAAAACATTTAGTTTAATTACTTTTTCTTTTTTCTTTTTTTTTTTCACCTACGGTTAATGAAATTGTGGAGGTTTTCTCTTCCATATAGGAGTATCCATTTTTTGGACTCTTTTCTGAACAGGTTGATGCTGTTTATCCTCAAGATGTCAGTAGGAAGCTGGTTGAACAATTTCGGCGCGAGAAAATCACAGTGACGCTGGCCTATAGTTTTTGCACGTCTAGGTACGCTTAAAGAGCTCATTTTAGTTCTAGTGTTGTGAGAGTGAGTAATAAGTTCGGAAGTTATCTTGGATTTTTTTATGTTAACCAGCATATTTAAACAGAATAGTTGCCTCACATCGAGTATTTCGGATACTTCATGTAAACTATCGTTGGAAAATGCAAGTGGTTTACCATATATTATCCGTAAAATCCATATCTGAACAACGTTCAGCCTCTCCAGGTGAGTATCATTGACACCCCCCCAACCCACAATTCCGTATGTAAGCTGTGACCGGACCAACGCAAAATATAGAAGTTTGAGGTGTTCCAAATCAAGGTAATCCCTCAGATATCTCATCCTATATAACACACCTCTCAGCTTATCCACCATGTTTTTAATCTGTAGATCCCATTTAAGATGACGGTCAATTATTACACCCAAATACCTGATCGATTCTGCTTCCAAGATGAAGGAATTAACTGCAACTGACAAAGGCCCCATACAAGGCAATCCACTGGAGTATGAACAAAAGGGTAAGTATCTTGTTTTTTCCAGGTTGAGGGTAAGCGTATTATAACTGAACCAATCTTCCAGAACTCTAAAGTCGGCCTCGGCCTCTAATTTCAAAGTATCCCACGAATCGGATTCACAAAACAATGCAATATCGTCTGCAAAACTGAGAATTCTGCCTCTGACTCTGACATTCAGTAAGCTGTTGACATAAAGAGTAAACAACAGCGGCCCGAGGACAGTACCCTATGGCACCCCGTATGTTACATATGCGGGTCCAATCAGTTCGCCATCGATTTCCACCCTCTACTCCCGATCAGTTAAATAACTCCTAAGTAAGTCATACACTTTTCCTCTAAAACCGATCGGCCGCATTATTCGACCGAAAACACAATAACTCCCGAAAGAAATTATTTAGAAACTCGAAATTTGTATAGTAGGTTTGGGGCTTAATTTCAAAGGTCAAATTCGTGAATGGATTTAATCCACCCAATGATTCCGTAGATATACAAATTCAAAACGTTATGTTCCCAATATTCACAAAAATACAGATAAGATCGAATTGAAATCCAGTTCTCGATTGAGAAATGACAGTTTCAAGGTTCATACAGAATTTCGTGAGGATAATATGTTTCGTAAGTCTCCAAATCTTTTCAGTAGTAAAGGTGCGTTTGGTGGGGTCAATATGTTAAGAGATTACGGCTTCAGCATCGAATTGGAACATGCGCACAAAGGTGCTGACTTCACGTAAGGGCTCTCCTAGATTTTTATTGATCTGAGTTGCGAAATAAACGCATTATTTATTACCCTTGAGTCAATTTTCACCCTCTTCTTCTCTGAAAAAAAATTCATCTCCTAGTCCAAACCATTAATATTATCTCAATTAACCGGGTGCCCGTAAATATAACAATCAATTACTCCCATCCTGATCCACCACCACACATATTTATTCCCGGTAATGGACTCCCAGCTGATGGATAATTCATACCACAAAGTACGTTCAAATTCCGAAGATTAATTCATCCTGGAGCCTCAGTTAACCAGATACAAAAATGATTAATGAAAAATCCTTTTCGAACGCTCGCTTGATGAATGCCGAGATACAAAATGAATTATGTAGAATCCCCACAATGCCAATGTGTGCAACTATGCTTTTTCCAAAGGCACTTCTGACGCTTTGTAAGCGTTGCTGGAATGCGAATAAAAAAACTAGGTGAGATGTGAAACCGAATCCGGGAAAAAATTCGTGCTATTCCATTCATTGATAAATATAATCGTTCGGAATAGATCGTTTCTATACCGATTAATAAAACTGCGTTCAGCACGTGTCAATTTGAAATTTTGCCAGGCAAATTATGTCACGACAGGTATTTTTTCAGGACGAGAGCTATGTTGCATCTAATACCATGTGGCTCAGTTGTCCACCACCCCACATATTCATCATCGACGCCCTAGAAATCAGACGGGATCAGGGGAAGTCAAAATAGAAGCCTTCTCCCGATCTCTTCACCCTGGCAGTACCATAAAGTACTCCTACTATACGAGTCGATACATTGACACATTTTCATTGTAATACCAATACCAAAGTTTTTCATAAATTGTTAAACTTATATTCATCAAACCTTATCCCGTGAAATTCTTAAAAATCTTCACTCACACAACAGAGATGTTTGAGATGAAATGCCGTAAGAGTTCAATTAGAGATTAGTAAACTGAGTAGAACAATCTGTGACTACTTCGAGGACTCAATAAAAACTTGCAAACTGTAGCATTTATGTAGAGTGTCGAGTTGTTCTTTCAATTGAAGTAAAGCGCCCGCTCTGTTACCCATTGAGAAGTTGGGTTTAACAACCCCAACAACTAGGGTCAAGAGTATTTTGACTTACAATCGTGCTCCGCATCCGAAAAAAATTGACCTGTTCCGGCATTATCTCTTAGAACATCCCCTTATTATAATAATTGGCCTGGCAGGTTTTCAAATTGAAACCAACTAACTAGGAAGTTCATTTCTAATCGCCATAGTTCTCCTTGAGATATTGGAAAAATAACCTTAAACTTTCAAAATGCCATGAATGAGAATAAATGTCTTATTAAACTCGAATTTGAAGCACAGTGCCAAATCTCATTGAAACCTGATGAATAGTTACCGAAAAAAATATTTTCTTGAAGAAGTTTGTGCTTCTGGTTGATTTATCGAAATGGACTCCTAAATATTTTTTATAAAGTATCCCCTCCATATTCTTCAACTAGTTTCAATCTGATCGCGTCAGTACTTATCGTACAACATTTCGTGAAACATTTTTTTAAAAATTTTTTACAGTTGCATCTCAAGACTTACTGCTCTCAGTTGCGCTTTTTTATTCTTCTGTAGCCAACGCGATCTCTCAGCCCCTATTTAGGACACGCGCGTTCTACTTTACCACTTGCCTCAGGAGTACCCTACTTATGATAACTTGTGCAGGGGACGCTTGCGCTCACGTTGCACATTGTAGATCTCCTCAACATCTTGTAAGACAGCGCAGCGCGTCTCCGTCCCTCTGAGTCCCTGGCACTCTATACCGGGTGACCCATTTTAACTTAGGCAGCCAAATAACTCGAAAAATAAGCACACTACGAAAAAATGTTTAGAATCAAAATTTCGTCATTTCGAGGGGGACGTACAATGACGTTAAAATGCATATTCGGAATCTTTGGCTAAAAACACATACAATTTGTCTGAAACATTTTTCTCGATTCATGATAGATGGCGCTGTAATCGACGAAATTCTGCTACGTCCACGACGTTATTCCTGGGTTACGCTAAAAGCAGTTTCTTAAGAAGTAATTAATGAGTAATAAAAAATAATGAGAAGTTTGTTTTAAGACTAATTTCGAGTATTAACAATGAAAACGTGGTATTTTTATTGTTAATTTATTGCAGTTCCTATTTAAGATTTCAAACTTGCCCCACCTCACCGCCCAGGGGGAGGGGCTGGGGGGCTCATTTTAACGTCATTGTACGTCCCCCTCGAAATGACGAAATTTTGATCTTAAACATTTTTTCGTAGTGTGCTTATTTTTCGAGTTATTTGGCTGCCTAAGTTAAAATGGGTCACCCTGTATAGTAAAATATTATTTCTAGAGCCCATATGATGTCTGATCATGTAGTGGTCGAATTCTTATCAAATTTTGATGGTGTGAATGTCGACTACACTAGAGTATGAGGAATGGGTTGGCCTGACATCACTGTGCACTATCTCACTGTCAAGACATAGTCTTTGACAAAGTCAGTATTTAACAACGGTATTGAATTTCAGTTTGATCCGATGATGCGATACTTATCTTCCGAGATATTGGGAAAAGCTATGCCAAATTCTTTGATTCTTTCCTCGTTTTCACTCTTATTTATGGATGAACTCAAAAATTACTGATCCGATCATAACGGAACTAAGTCTAAGTTGTAGGCCGTATCGGTAGAAACTGATTAATTTAGAAATTACATGAAATTCTTGTGAAGCAATGACGTGAGATGTCAGGTCTTTCAACGCGATTGTTCGAATTATAACTTACATCAACACAAAATTTTGCACTTTGTAGCGCGCTGGTATTCTTCAACTGATTACGAAGTTTCCATTTGATTGCATTCGTTCTTCTTGAGCTATTGCGGATATAACGTTGAAAATCCAAATAAGAACGAAATTTGGCAAATTATGGTCCTTATATCTCCGACAGTAAACATCGGATCGGATTGAAATTCGACATGCTGACGTAAAATACAGATTTTAAGGTTTGTGCCAAATTTCGTCGAAATCCAGTCTATCTTTATGGAGAAAAAACAATATTTCAACGAAAGTTCACAAAATTTTCGAAAAAATATACTTTTTTCAATTTTATAACATTCATATCCACATGAAATCGCACTCACTTCCGCTGTTGGCATTTCAAAACTATATGCAAAGTTTGAATCGAATCTAGTCATTTCTTCATGAGATATCGAGGAATTAACCCTAAAATTTCAAATAGACCTAACTCCGAAACTATCCGACCGATTTCACCCACTAACGAACTTAACTGAGATATTCGGACTCTCAACCTAATCTGACAATTTCAAGTTGATAGGTCTTGTCGAATTGATTGAGTACCACGGATTCTTCATCAGTGAGTCCAACCTAGTCGTTTAAGACCAATTTTGGCTTAAAATTCCAAAATTGCAGACATCGTGACGAAATGATGACGCGCTGTTCCCCTGAACAAGCGCGTAAAAATTGAACTTCTATGTTCAAAAGGTGAATCAAAACATCCACGTGAAAAGAACTCGATTGCAGCTACTTTCGCTTTGTAATTGTGAAGGGCTCAGCACAACAAAATTTCAAATAATTGGTTGAGGATGGAAAACTCAGTATCAAAGACATCTCTTTTGGAGCTTCACTAATCAATTCCATTGAGAAAACCTGATTGAAATGCTCAACACAAATACAAATGGCTCGGTGAAGCGTAGAAGAGATGACAAAGTGACTTTAGTCCTAATGATGCCAATCACCAGGAAAAGATTTCTACTAACCCAGCCGTAAAAGAACATCTTGCGGCCTTCTTCCATTTCCCTTCTTATGACCCCAAGTGTCGATTGGCCAACCATCCAAACCGATTATTAACAACTCAGTGTCGGAGATCATGAAGAAGTTCTCAATTTAACCTGAGGGCTCGGAAATGGAAAGACTATCAAAAGGTTTCATTAATTAAAATTCCTCTTTCCTGTGTACCTTGTCGAGTGGAGTGGAAAAGAGGCATTCCAGATACCTCCAATGCAGTCAGATAACCGTGGGTTCTAATTTCATCGTGGGCAAGAGAAAGAGAAAGAGTGGTGTACGATGGCTGCCGTGCTGTTCTTGTCCAAAGGGAAGTATTTTCATTAATTGTCGTGTTCATTTGTAGTCGGGCATTTGCGGGAATTAATTGAAGACGTGTTGACTCACTCGGAAATTGTTCGTCATAATTAAGGATCATAAGGCATTCGAATATTATGTCTGAGTCTGCCCTCAACATCGACCTCACTGGGTCTTTTGCTCGAGTCGTGGATGTGGGAGATAGAATAAGAAAATATTCTTTTCCTGACTGAGAGGAACACTCAAGTGTTATAAAATAGTATAATCGAGAAATAATACTACCACCACTAGTGTCTCGTTTCGAAAACGAGATAGATTATAACTTTTTTGAGTTCACCAGTGTCATTCACATATTGACTAACAGATATGGTGGAGGGATTCTGCATTATTCTTCAGGTTTTAACTCTCCATATCTGAAAGAGAACTCAATCTTTAAAAATACCGATTTTTCTGTACTACCTTCACATAATAACTTTCGATATTGATGTCTTAGGATATCCTTTTTTGTCTTCAACGTATCACGTATGAATGAAAAATTTAATTACCTATTTATCAACAGACATAAAAAGATTAAAATCAGAGACTTGAGAAAACGATAACATAATGAAATACAATAGAAAATCACCTGTCTTTCGAATGAGAATCCTCAGTAGCATTTATTCTATATTAAATGCCGAAATCTTACTACGTGTACTCACTAATATCTGTGTCCCTATTCTTGAGTCCGGAAAGGGAGAAAATAGGCGTGTCGACGATGTTGTCGAGAAAACATTCAAAAATAGGATCCCTGATTTCAAACCCCTCAACTGATTTAGAACCTCTGGTAAGCTTGTCAAATGCGGATATTTTCGCATAAAACAATTTTGACAACAAGTTTCAAATCATCTTTTTCTTTTAAAAAATGAAATATAGTACTATAGATACATAAAATCTGCCATACAAAATCAGAAATATTTTCGGTTACCGACCTGTTATATCAAAACTAGTCAAATCATAATTTATTTCCTAGTTGGACCATACATTATTTTTCAAGAATTTCCGAAAATAAATTCATTTTGATAAATTCAAATTATGATTATTTATTTCATTCAGTCAGAATGGCGATAATACATATATACATATAAAGGTTTCCTTCGTCTCTGAAAACACAAGTCTGAAACTTAATTGTTTATTACAAGAGGTATTCATTATCTCAATATAAACTTCATGGAAAGATAGTCTTCCAGAGTTGCGTTCTCAAAAATACCTCAAGGAATCATTTGGAACGATAGATACTACAATTTATCTATCTGCTTTGAAATTTGATAAATTCGTATGAACATGAACAGCAAAGTGAAAATTCATATTTCTCTTTCAATTTCAATAATAGTAACAATGAACATTACCTTCAAATATTTCCATAAGTATGTGACGAAATTCATAACTTTTGAATTGAATAGGTTTTTATTTATTTATAATAATAAATCTTTATTTCACTCAACAGGAAAATCCCAATCATAGGGTGAAGGAATACAGATTACATGTAACAGTTCGACCAATCACATTATAAAAATATAAGTGTAGGGATAAAAGGAAAATATGCAATATACAGTCAGAAAATATTCGAAACTGAAAAATAAGGAGACAGAATATTTAACTCTCAATTCAACATAAACTGAAATCCTCAACCTAACTGAACCACATTCACCTCTAGTCTGTCAGCACTTCGACATATACTATAGACTGGGCACCTCTTGAACATATTTGTACAAGCCGTAGGCAAATGAACCACAGTTGAAGATCTCGTCACCAATCTTGGAACTCTGAACGTCATTTAAGATAGTATTAATACATACGAAATTTATAAACCATATTTTTATGAGAGGGAATCCAAACTATCCAATAAAATCCATGAGTGATATCAATCTCCCGTTACGTTTTCACCGTTGTTTTGGCTTCGGAGTGACTTTTTGTATCCACCCATGAAGGTGTTCTTTCAATTTTTTTAAAATATTTTATATTACCAATGAGTAGATTTTCCAAATTTGTTAAACTCCTATTATAAAGGGTGTCTCACCATAAACTGGTCAAACATATATAGCCGTATAGATAACATTGGGGAAGTCATTTTTGCCTAATGACATATACCCCGTTTTCGAAGCATAAGCGAGATACGGAGTGATTAATGTCAACTTTGAGCAATATTCTGATAACTTTTGTGAGTTATGCGTGACCTTTGAAATAACAGTTTTTGGTCACATCTTAGTATTTTTTGGTGGTCAATTCAATTGTTGTGTAGAATTCGAGAAAAAATATTTCAAAATGGCGGAAAACCTACAAAGTTGTAATTTTTCGTTTTCGATTGCCAAATTGGATAGCATTGTTTCAATGTACTCAATTTTCTAAGATTTTCTGTGAAAAAATTTTTCCAAAATTAAGAACCCAACATTTTTTTACATGTCTACAGTGAAAAATGTCACCCAAAATTGTTGAAATCTTTCGAGGTTGAACTTACCTCCATTCTGAACACTGGTGTGAAAACAGAATGAAAAAAGTATCCATCGGTTTTCATTTTATAGCCTTCCAAAGATTCCGCTCGGAGTACTCAAATAATTTTCATTTAAGAAACTGGTGGCCCTACGGAGGCCAAAATTGTGCTAATAGGCCCCCAGAATAACCTGGACGGAAATATGAATTTATCAAAAAAAAAATTTTTTCAAAAAAACTTTGATGGGATTCGAACTCGCTCCACTTACGGAAAATAGGAACGCGTATAAATTGGATTTATTCTGATTATAATGACGTCCGTTACCAGGCAACGGTAGTTCATCGAATTTGACCCTATTTTCCGAATGCGGAAAAAGTTCGATTCCTACCAAAGATTTTTAGAAAATATTTTTTTTCTTGTGGAGGTCTATTAGCATAATTTTGGCATCCGTAGGGCCACCAGTTCTTTATATAAAAATTATTTAAGTACTCCGGACGGAATCTTTGAAAGGCTATAAAATGAAAACCAATGGATATTTTTTCTTTCTGTTTTCACCTCAGTGTTTAAAATGAAGGTGAGTTCAATCTCGAAAGATTTCAAAAATTTTGGGTGAAAATTTCTTTCCACTGTGGAGAAAAATTGAGTTTGAATTTTGGAAATATTTTTCACGGAAAATCTCAGAAAATTGAGTACATTGAAATAATGCTATCCAATTTGGTAATCGAAAACAAAATATTCCAACTTTGTAGGTTTTCCGCCATTTTGGAATATATTTTCCAGAATTCTACAGAACAATTGAATCTACCACCAAAAAATACTAAGATATGACCGAAAATCGTTATTTCGGAAGTCACGTATAAATCACCACAGTTATCAGAATATTGCTCAAAGTTGACATCAAACCCCTGTATCTCGCTTATGCTTCGAAAACGGGGTATATGTCATAAGGCAAAAATTACTTTCCCAATGTCATCTATACGGCTATAAGTTTGACCAGTTTATGGTGAAACACCCTGCATGTTAGTAAGAATCCATAATTTCGTATATCTGATTCATTTTTCGGAAAATGGTTTCATCAGATCAATCAGATTATAGCTCAATTCATTTTATTCAGTTAAATTATTTATACGGACCTGACAAAGAGACCTCAGCGCCATCAACGTTCACAGAGCCAAGTAGGACAATATTTGACAATTCTAGGACCCCGTTTTGGACCCAAAATTTTGGTGGGTAATAGTGGAAAAGTGTCGACACCTGATATATTCTATGCATATTGGCGGTAACCAACGCTTTTGGAAATCTTCGAGAATTAAATGACACTTGATACTGACTCTATAAAACTATTTGTGTTATTTCAAACTTTGAACCAAGACGAGTGTACTCGATAAAGGTTATCGACACAATCATTGAGAAATAAAGATTTTTCTGTACTACTTTTAATCTTTAATTTAATGTTTGAAAACGAACTAATGAAATCAAACAAAATTATCCACATGAAGCAAACAACAAGCTTGTCAAATTCTTGAGCATATAGAACCATTTTACGATCAGTCCCATGCTTCTCGTTATCTGTGACTCGACTAACTTCAACATTTCCACAGCGAGCAGGGTAGAAGAAGCATACAACAAAACACAGCGAACGGTATCAGCGCTACACTTTGTACACTGATTAACAAAGGTGTACTTCATGGAGATACAACTAACGAACTTACAGCAATTAAATTCGAATGGGGAATTTCCCCGAGAGTTTTCGGTCAGAGAATAACTGTTTTCATCGGATTATTTTCCGATTTCGGCAGACCGAAATATCAAACTTGTCTTCGCTTTCTCGAAGGATTATTAGCTCGGAAAATAATAAACGAAAATGGCTTGGCGTCCACTGAGCAGAAATGATTGACTGTAAAGTATCGAATGGGTCCGCGTTGTTAATCTCAAAGATAGGAATGGAAAAAATTCGGTCGAGGGAATATCCCAAGATGTTCCGAAATGAAGGAATGAAACAAAAGAGGAAATTCGATTAAAGAAAATAAGGAAAAATCAAGAGCGACAACGCACTGGGAATTGTATAGATGAAATTCCAACAAAAGCTTGTAACCTGATTCCCAGCCAAAGAAAAACATCTCCAGGTGAGGAAAAAACCGAAGCCATACGGATACTCCAATTTCTGTCCATAAAAGGAGGAAATTGCTGGTCTCAACCCGAGAGCGATAAAGTTAACAAACAAAACTTTCCCCAATCCCTGAAGTGAGTTTAATAGAAACCACACATTATCCTTTGACAGCTATAGATATTTTCGGCCTGGTAAACTTCCCGGAAAACTCATACTTCAGGGAAACTTCCCAAAGAAAATTTTAAAAACTGTATTGTACGTCGGAGAGCAGTTTTCGTCACGAGAACGTGTACTGGGACGAAGTTTGTCGTAATTCTCCACGTGCTTCCAGACTGAAGTTATTCTTGTCGTTAGGAATTATCGGAAATATATTCAAATCATATTCTGAACTTTTGCGATATAAATGATTTGTCGATGCTTTGGTGCGGGCGTAGGAGTTATCCCGCCTTGATCGGAATCCTACATGCCGCGATTTTAAAGTTGGTCCATGGAAATTTGAATTCGCCTTGGAGTTCACGGTCGAAAGGGAGTTTGAGATTTTCATTTTTTTCCAGTTTGCAATCTCCTTTCTATTGGTAGATGATTCGTTCACAGATTGAAAGTCTCAGATTGCTGATATTCATCAAATCGACTGAGAAGGATTTTTAGTTATTCGAAACGTTTTAACTCTGGAAAGGAAATTTTTATACAGATTGCAGTTAGATATATGCTTATTCTGAATTTCTTTTGTGTTATTGACTTTGAATAAAAGTGATCCTTAATCTATCATAATTGATTCAGAATTCAGATACTCAAATTGCAGAAAAAATATTCTGGATACTACTCATGATACGATATCAGGAAGTTTGAAGAGCTTTTTCGAATACTTTGCCAAAGCGGCATCCTTTTCACATATTGAACTGATGTAAATATTTGACGATCTTTTTGCCATATGATCCCGACAAAACTCTGCATAAACCTTCAAGCTATCTTTTTTCAATCAAAATATTTTATTCATTTATATGCAATCCTATATATATTTTCTGAAATATTGGGGCAAAATTACGAATTTTCGGGCGGATTCTACCCATTCAAAAATTATTGCATTATTATGTTTACGGCTGGCCTATTTACCGATCTTTAATACAATACCTACTGAAATAATTTATGTGAAGACTGGGGGAACAGGTTTGGGATTTGACTACGAAGGCTGCATTCGTTAATGATTCCGCAGATTACAAGAACATATATTGGATAGAAATTAAATCCAGTAATTAATAAAAACTTCAGCTTTGGGGTTCATGCAGAATGACTAATAATTACTAAGTTTCATTCGTGATATCGTGAATGACCGAGAAAACAATTCAACAATTGTTTAATCGTGACTCCAACGTCTGTGCAAACTTTATTTATTATATGTGACAATATTAGGTTTCAACAACGAAATTCTGCATTATGTTTTTATATATTGGTACTCTATAACTAAGAATTGATTTCGATATCGTCTGTTCTTTCAGAGATATCTGGAAAATAATTTCGAAATTTCAAATAGCAGCCAGGAAATTTGACATATCTTTTTTCAATATCTCTGGAAATAAATAACGGATCGAATTCAAGCCCGATTGTCAGGTCGAAACTCCAAATCCTCGGAGTTTGAATTTGACAAACAGAAGTGTCATTGAAATCTAACTAATAGTTTTCGAAAAATATGATTTTCAATAAAACTTTGAAAAATTTTGTTACCTCATCAATTTTCATCAATTTCAGTTTTCTCGAAATTACTACGAGAAATTATTGAATGAACAATGTCCATCACTGTCTTTTCGGTTCGATTTAAACTTTTTCTGAAGATTTTATTCCATCGATCCTAATGGCGCAGAAACGTTCGAGGATTAATTTTTTTTTCAGGTTCAACATGTGATTTCTAATAGTC
This sequence comes from Myrrha octodecimguttata, assembly GCA_958510865.1. NCBI lineage: Eukaryota > Metazoa > Arthropoda > Insecta > Coleoptera > Coccinellidae > Myrrha > Myrrha octodecimguttata. Next base: position 41,882,035 of record OY294057.1, read on the forward strand.
GAACATACATACATGATTCACTATATGCGATTTTTGCAAGCATAACGGCGGTTAGATTCCAGAAAGCGAGAACACAAAAACAACCTGAAGAATAGAGACATATAGAATTCCCACATTGCGAATTATATATGTGCGACTATTGGAAATCACAAGATAGATTAGTTATACAAAGATACTGATGGCGAAACCAGATAAAATAAAAAAAAACTGAAGAGCCTAAATTGCTATTTTTTTTTGGAAAGTTGATCCCACTGAACTCTCTGAACCAATGATCTAATAATATACTGCAATGATATACTGTGTGTATTATTAGATCATTGCTTTGAAGCCAAAATTATTGAAAGAAAATAATCTTGCTGATTTTATTTTTATTGTCTGATGAACGAGTCAGATAAAGACTCTGAACCGTTACAGTTGATTTTGTTGATTGTTTGTATCATTCCGATATTGTTCAATAAGCAACTTTTTTTTAGAAACTGGCCTTGCGTAGAAGTTTGAATCCCGAAATCCGCTTGGCATATTCTGCGAAAAGTAATTTCATTTAATTCTCAATAGTTCTTTTTTATATATTCAGAGGGGAATCCCAGAAAAAAACTGAAAAATAACGTCAGATCCTCCTTGAATATCCTTCCAACGATATCTGACACTTATACCCTGAAATAACATAAATCGCAAACGATACGTCGATACTGGATGAAAATATGCGGAAATGAAGAGACCCCTCGGTGTTGATACCAGTATAGTAATCATTTATCTTGCGCCAGAAGGATTTGAGTAATGGCCAAACGTGGAAAACTGTCTAATATTTCGCGGATAAGCCCCAAAACATGGCAGGTCGAGCTATCGTACTTCAAATGTTGCCCGTCTTCGACATAGCATTTTGTTACTTGATCCATCACCATGATCACCATTCGTTACGCCTATTGTATCGTAGTTTTATGGAAAGACACTTCATATTGCTTCAGTAGGTACTGATCAAAACTGTAACTGGTCCATTATACCTACAATATTGACCTTTTTGCACGATAGACTTCTGTTAGTTACCGCATTTGTTTCTAGATCGGTAGATCATTTTTACTGGTTGCTAAGGTAAACAGAACGGTAACTGAATCACTTACGGCTGGTTTCACAAAACTTTGATTGCCCGATCTGTGGCTTGACTGTCAGTCAACAGTAAATTCTGTGCTCGATATCAGTTCATTTTCAACCCATACATCGAATGCAAACCTTAATCAACCAGTTGATCGGACGTCAAAAGTTTGCGAAACCGACAGTTATCGTTCTAGAAAGGTTAGTGAGAATGACTGAAAATATTCATCGAAATGGTTCAAATACAATTTGAACTTGATTCATTCAAATATTGCTCATTTTAAAATTATTATATGGGCAAATTCTGTTGATTATTGTCACTTTTACAATCTACAATCAATAAGCTTTAAGGATGATTCTCACTATACGTTCCGTAACCTTCCAGTGTCCTTCCCGTAAAATATTATAAGGTGTATATGAATTGATATATGCAAAATATACGTTCCGTTCACGTTCCGTCAAAATGACGTTTTTGCCTACTAAATTTTGACGTGAATCATACGGAAGGGATACTGGCTCGTTACGGATCGTATAGTGAAAATCAACCTTTAATCACCAAAACAAGCCCACTTATATTCCTACACAGCATTGACGAATGACTATTTAAATTTTTTGGATAATTATTCTCAAGTTTGAGTGAAAATTATGTTCATCTTGCAAAAAACTTCTTTTTCGAAAGAAACAACTTAGAAACTCGATTTTTGTAGAGTAGGTAGTAGAATGACGAAGGCCGAATTCGTGAATGGGTAGAATCCACCCAATTATTCCGCAGATATACCCATTGAAAATTTAAAAATACAGATTAGGTCAATTGAAATCCAGTACTTTATTGAAAAATGACAGCTCGAATGTTCATACAGAATCTTATGAGGATACTATAATGAGAAGATCACAGAGTATTGAATATTTGATAAATGAAATTTGAATTTTTTTTTTAAATTGTTCTGATGGCACGATAATCACGAAATTCTGCACAAACTTGTCCTTCAGCATTTCCAAACTAACTGTCAAGTTCTGTCATCATTGAATCAGTATTCCCTAAGTTATACCTAATAAAATTTAACAATATATAGAAGAAACCACGAAAATTCACATATTTTTTCCAATATCTCCAAAAATACTATTCGTATCGAATTGAAATTCGACACATTGCTGTGATATATTAAGCTCAAGGTCAGAGCGAAATTGTTCTCGGATATGATTAATAGTTAATGAAAAAAAAAATTTTTCCAAAAAAATTTCGAAATTTTTTTTTTTAATCAAGTGATCATACCATCCCATAGAAATTTTGCTCAAAGTTACGCGTCACTTCAACTTAAATTGAAATATACATGTTTGAAAACTTTCTCTCCCATTTTGCCACGCCCATTCCAAGATAAACAAGATCCCGGCCCGAGAAGAAGAATGTAGACATCACATTACTGGTTATTTACAGGTGCCTTTGCAGATAATAAAATATCACCCTCGATAGCGAATTTGCGAAAGTTTCCCGACTCGTGCAGACCCACCGCTGGCAAATTTCAGACAAACTTTCCACATCGTCGCCGTGCAAAGTTCAGCACTTAACGAGGCAATATTGTCTACTTTATGTAAGTAGAAATGGACTCCCGAGATGACGGTGCCACCTTTCTAAGACCGTATTTTTATAAAGGCCGGAGTGCACTCCTCAGTGGAAACCGAACTCGACTATTATCCATTGTGTAAGAATAAAAGTTTGCCCTGACTTCTAGTTGGCTTTGATCACTCTCAACAAAGTGAGTGCTAGAGGTAGGTAATTTAATAGAGGCTTTGAGTGGCTCTAATTGGCTAGTTTTTGAGGCAATGAAGGCACGGAAAATACGATGTCAACTCTTTGTCGATGGATTTCGTTTCATCTAATGCTCTTTTGATACGAAAGGTTAATTTTGTTTAATAAGCAATTTAGTCTTGAATTATTCCAGGGCTATATGAGATGTCATACTTCTATGAGGTTATGAAGAAGAAACTCGTCACATAAAGTGATTCATAAATGATTTTTAAACTGCGAATAAGGAACAGGACATTATCAAGGATATAACCATATACAGAATTTATGGCCATATCCTCTCACAAATTCTAGATATGCACTGAAGTGAGGTCAGGAACTTTTGTGCTTTTTCGAATCAGTTCAATTGAAGTTTTATGGAGAATTTTCTGAGGGCCTTATAACAAAAAAATCGCAAAATATGAAATATTTGATGAAAATTTCTTATTTTGGTTATTGTTTCGATTCAATGGAATGACAAATACGACATTTTGCACAAGTTTAAGCATCAACATTTATCAACTTGTTCTGAGTTTCATCCTGATCGTACTTTTTGAGCTTTTTCGGCGCAGATACACCAAGAATAAAATCATGAAATTCGACTATTTTTTCCCACTATTTCCGTGGATAAATATACAATTAAACTGAAATGTTGAACAATGTTGTTGAAGCTATGTGCCAAACTTCATTGCAGTCTAATGGGTAGTTATCAGTTCCTTTTTTACAAAGAGATCTGGAAAATATTCGGTATTGTTGTATGTACGATCCTGTCCAAATTTTGCACGAAGTTGCCCATCAATTTTCTACAACTGGCAGTTGAGCTCAAATCTGATCAATCAGTTTTTCTTGGGATATCGAGTAAATAACCACTCAAAATTTCGATAAGCCAGTTTGTTGCAAATCAGCTCCAAAAATAAACATCGGTTCAAACTCAAATTCGAAGTACTGTGGTCAAATATTGACTTTAATTTTTGCGCCTAATGACATGGGAATCAGATGAATTTCAAATACATTCAGCAGAAAAGTTTTTATTTCACTTCTGTGAATATATTCTGAAAATTTTATGGGTTCGGACCTCTCATCAATAATTTTTTTATTTATTCTTAATTGACTCCGTTCTGGTTTATTATTTGATAAAATCAAATAATAAACCTAAGTGATCGACCAAAAATAAAAATTACACCCCAATTAAAATTTCACAATTTACATTTTGATGTATATAGATTTGAATGAACTAATGAAAAAATTCTTCCATCTGCCGTCCGTTGTGCGGGGCTCTCCTTTGAAAGTACTGAACCGAAATCCGTGAAACTTGGTAGAAAAATCGTGTGTCATTTGAAATTGATACTGCAAGCTTTTTAGCAGGATCGGTGTACTCTAAGGGCTCGAAACTGGTGGTAGGAGGGAAAAAGTTTCTCGAAAACTTACCACCGAATTTTCATGAAAATTGTGTGAAAAACCAATGAGTTATGAATAATATATAAGGTTTATGAGATATCGTGGGTATTGGGTTAATACACTGAGAAAATAATAAAGCCTTGTATGAAATTTGCAGCTTTTTCACTTGTAGTATCAGAAAAGAGGACTATTTTATTACACCCTAATGAAACTAAACTAGTGAATTCATTTTCTTGAGAATTGCTTATCTGTTTCAAAAAATAGTATTTCGTGCACCCAAATTTCAAAACTTGAATTTTCTTCATTACTAATTTTGGATGAATCGTGAACTCTAGCAGTTCCCTGAAATACCTTGATTTTCCTTGATTTCATTTATTATTTTGTCAGATAACTACGCGACGCCGTTTCTTATTTATCATCATTATTTTTCATAACCTTCAATAAATTGTTCTGCAGAAACCAACACAGACAACCTCAATAAATCAGGATAATGTCCAACTATACTTAATAACATAATTTATCAATACATACCCGAATTGTCATTATAATTCACAGAAGGTCTCACTTGGTTACTTACTTCTAAAATCACTGGGCTCAGTTCATAGTATGATGCCGATGTTGATGAGCTGAAAAAAGTATTGATTTAATTTTGTAATCTTGTTGTTGTTGTGTGTACACATGTTGTAGTTGTTCCTAATTGAATCACTGAAAACGACTCGAAATAGATAGAATTAAAAAATTTTAATGACAGATTATTGTACCTAACCTGCTGACGACTGATTTGGTTGAAAAGCGGAAAAAAATAAAGTAAAATTCAAGAATTCTTGAAGAAAATCGAGAGATTTTGGTAGGCACTTTCCATCGAGGTTAACCACAAAAACTATCAATCTTATCTCCATCTGTCTTGGGATCATCTGATAAAGAGAATATAAAGGAGACCATACACCGGAAGAATGGTTGATTCAGAGCGTATAATTGAAGAAATTCAGAAAAGCAAACTAGAATTGAAAAATCTTATTGAGGCTACTGAAGTGAGAATTTCGATGAGGATAGAGGAACTCAAGTTTAGAGTGAGTAAACTCGAGGAAGAAAATAAGTTCCTGAGCAAGAGGAATGAGGCATTAGAGAGAGGCGAGAGAAAGAATGGTATCGTGGTGTTTGGTTTGAATAAAAGGTTTGAAGATATTTCTCTTGGTGCGGTCTGCTCTGAACTGGAAAGTCGACTGGGTGTAGGTTTAAGAGAATTGGATGTGGATGATTTCTATTGTTTGGGAAAGAACAGAAACTGTCCTGTAAAGATCAAATTCGTAAGTTTCTTGAGAAAGTAAGAAGTTTTGAGGAACGCTAGAAAACTAAAGGGTACGAATATTAGAATATCGCACGATCTAACCGAAAAACAGCGTAAAGAATTAAATATTCTCCGGAAACATCTGAAAATAGAGAAAGAAAAAAACAAGGACTGTTATATTCAGGGAGATAAACTTATTGTGGATGGTGTTGCATTCTACTGTGAAAATCTTGAAGAGGAGGTTGAACAGCCCAGAAATTCTTCAAGTGCGCCACAAACACCGGTACCTCACCAAAGCAATATAGAGGAAATTAAGGATTCCCTTACCCGGCAAACACTCATTACTCCGGAGGCAAGCAATACCCATCGAAGACAGAAACCTAGGACCAACCGGGAAGTGATTCAGCCCAATGCCCAGATTGCATCTGGAAAGAACTCCAGAGTACGGATACCGAGCGACGGAGGACTTAACGTGAAAACCAGATCAAGCGCAACGAATTCTGCTAATAGATAATCAGGTAAATTTGAACAACCTATTAAATGCATCAATATCTTAAAGAGTTTGAAATTGAGACGGTAAATGCCGAAAATATTCGGGATGCATCACACTTCAGCAAACTAAAAAGCCCATATCGGGGTTTGAACATTTTTCACAACAATATTAGAAGTATAGGTAAAAATTTGGATGAAATCAAAATACTGCTTGAACAGACTGAATATAATTTTGACATATTGGTATTATCAGAAACTTGGCGGGTTGAAGATGTGGGACTATATAAAATTGATGGATATGATCTTGTATATAATTACGGTACTGTTAATCAAAATGATGGAGTAATTGTCTACATAAAAAACAATGTGCCCTTTACTGTTGAGATTAAACATCTACAAGGTGGAATTAAAATAATAGCACTGGAAATAAAGGTCAATAACAGAAAAATATATTTAACAACTGTCTACAGGTCGCCGTCTGTATCTGCCGTTACCTTCACTGAGGGCTTAACAGAGTATTTGGAATATTGTGACGATGTCAAAAAAGAAAATCATATATTAATTGGCGATATAAATATTAATTTGCTGGAAAATGATGATGTTACTAATAATTATCTAGATGTTCTTAGTAGTCATGGGTTTGTTTATCAGATAAATGGGATAACCAGACCCTTATCGGGTTCTTGCATTGATCATTGTTTTGTGAGAGATCCTGCAGGTTATTTCCAGTATATTCCTTTCATTCTCGAAACTGATATTACTGACCATTTTTCCGTTATCCTTCGAGTAATTACACCTGAAATCAAGAAAAATAGAGAAGACTTACCTAGATTTAAAAAATTTATTGATAATGTAAAGCTAAAAGATAATGTTAGTGCAGAGGATTGGACAGGATTATACAGGTCTGGTGATATTGAAGATGGCGCGAGTTATTTTGTACGGAGGGTGAAAGAAATTGTTGAAGAGAGTACGAACATTGTGAGAGTAAAACGAAAAGACATAAAGAGGAACCCCTGGATTACCAACGGCATATTAAAGTCCGTACATACGAAAACCGCCCTCTACAGATTAATGAAACTTAATCCAAGCCAACAAAATATGACGAAATACCGGCAATATAAAAACAATTTGAAGAACATCATAAAAAAATCAAAGATTGATTATTACCGGAAAAAAATAGAAAATGATAAAGGGGCTTCATCAAAACTTTGGAAAACGATAAATGACATCACAAAGAGAGGAAAAACGGTAGAGGAGATAAGAGGAGTGCAGGTTGGTGACGGTGAGACAGTTGGCGACCCTAAGCAGATTGCCAATGTGTTTGTTGAGCATTTCACTGAAGTTGGTAGGACTCTGGCGGAGGAAATGGGGGGCAGACAGAGATTAAGAAAGAGTAAACCCAAGGTAAGCATGAGTGGCTCTTTTTTCTTGGAAGAAACTGATGAACAAGAGGTCAAGCAGGTGTTACATAATTTAAAAAAGAAAAAATCCCCAGGAATTGATACACTCTGTGCGGAGACTATTAAATTAATAGCCGACGAACTGGCAGCACCATTGACATATCTGATTAATTGGTCATTTAGAATAGGTATATGTCCAGCTCCGTTCAAGACTGCAATCGTCTCACCATTGTTTAAGTCCGGCAATAAGCTAAACGTCGAAAGTTACAGACCGATATCCGTCATTACAAACTTTGCCAAAGTTTTTGAGACCATTCTGAAAACTCGTTTGGATGGCTTTATTGCTAAGAGCAATATATTATCGAGTAACCAGTTTGGGTTTCGGCAGGGTAGATCAACTGTCGATGCAGTCACAGTATTATCCAATAGAATAAGTAAAAATATCGATGAAAACTTACCATCCCTGTGCATATTTGTGGACTTGAAAAAGGCCTTTGATACTATCAGTCATGAACAACTGCTAGAGGTTCTGGAGGATGTAGGCATTAGAGGTGTACCCCATCAACTATTGAGTAGCTATTTGATCGGTAGAAGCCAGGCAGTTAAGATCAAGAATACTCTGAGTGACTATCGGACGGTGAGGTGCGGAGTGCCCCAGGGAACTGTTTTAGGACCATTTCTTTTCAACATATATATGAATGAATTGTTTTATTTGGATGTGGAAGGGGAGGTGGTTGGTTTTGCTGACGATGTAGCGGTGATCTTTCAGTCTGAATCATGGATATCTTTGCAGGAAAAGGCAGAGAGTAATTTCAAACGCATAATTGAATGGTTTGAGAGCAGGTTACTGAAAATTAATATGCAAAAGACTTGCTTTCTTCCTTTTGGTTCATACTCCAGTAGTTTGCCTACGTTCGATTCACTCACGATCAATAATGGAGAATCGAGTTTTTCTGTTTTGCGGAGGGATAAAGTGAAGTATCTGGGTGTACATTTAGACTCGCACTTAAGGTGGGATGTACATATTGACTTTTTGGTGAAGAAACTGCGTACTGTCATTTATAGATTAAGATACATCAGACCATACTTACCTGAGACACACATGCGTATGTTATACCACACACTGTTTGAGACTCATATTATTTATGGCATCGTTGCTTGGGGTGCAGCAAATACTTGTTATACCAAAAGGCTAGAACAGTTGCAGAAGTCAGTATTGAAGATGATCTACAGGAAGAAAAAAACTTACCCGACCGAAGCAATATATGGAGAAACATCCATCTTGGATATCAGGCAACTTTATTTCCTTAAAACTATTACTAGGCAATTTATCAATAAACACGAACTCAATAAAATTGAACACCGTTATGAAACTAGACAGAAAGATAAATCTTATGTTTTAAAATCCAATAAAAACATTCTGCAGAGATCGTATTCCTACTTGGCACCCAGATTCTATAACTTGATACCGATTGAGATCAGAAACAGCAATAGTGCTGGAACATTCAAGAGAAACCTTAAAGCGTGGATATTGGGACTACCCAGGATGCAAGTGCACAAATACGTGGATGAGAAGAATACCTATTACTTCTGAATTTTGAGCAAGCATTGATGAATTGTATGAGTGTGCTGTGTCTGTAGTGGTTATGAACAGTTGTTGATTTGTCGTTCGAACTCTAGGTATCTAAATTAGACATAGTTTTCCATTTTTGTCATTGTTTTGTGTTTTGCTCTTGTTTGTGTGATTGGAACTGTGTTTTCTATATCAGTCCCATGTACAGGTTTATCCTTCTATGGGATCTGAATATTTATTTGTCAATTCATGTTCCCTTTTATTTTGTAATTGTCATAAGGAGCAAATAAATATTATTATTATTATTATTATCTTATGTGATTATGGAGGTGGCAATAGCTGTAAGCTCAGCTTCACAATGTGAATCAAGGTTGCAAAAAATTCGACTATTCACTCATTTGGGCAACATAATAGCTGTAACTCAAACAGTAGCAAAGGAAGTATACTGAATCTTACTCCGATGCATATACAGGAAAAAGAAAGGTTGGCAGAATATTTTCGGAATTGAACTTGGAACTTTCAAAATTGCAGAATTACCAAGTGAAGATATTTTTTCGGTCGAATCCGTACTTCAGACTGCTGTTTCCTAAAACAAGCAGGTGAAAATGTTATGTTATAGTCATTCTCCTGTTAGACAAATAATACTTGGAATTTCAACGTGGAAAAATAAAGATACAATATGCTAACGAACAGAAGTTTGAAATGAGTATCGATTATCCTCTTGAATAAATGTAGTAGTGCAAAATACCTTGTTGATTTTTATCCAGAATTCATTCAAAGCATTATCTCAAAAAATAAAGAATTTCTCGAGAATACTGAAAATAAAAATAGTTAGAGGAGGATACCCAACATTCAGAGACATTCAAGAGAATTCATGATACTTCTATCCAATTATAATAACTACAGAAATATATTTGCGATTGCACACATATGAAAGATTTCAGTTAAAACTTCTGATGTAGGTATGTGATTGCCTAGCAGAACGAAAACATTGAATCCAAATGAGTCTACTTGACTACTGTCAATACAATCATTAAATTAAATAATACAGATTTCTTTGAAATTCCTTCATAATATTTTTAGATATTGATATTCTGAGATTGCTGGTCATTCTAATCATTATATCAACTGGCAATAGTTGAACTCTAAAACTTGAGAAAATGGTTAGAAAAAATAATTTTTCAATTTATAAAATTTCACTAATTTGCCAGAACATTCATTTCTAATATCATTATTTATAAACATTTTTTTCGAGGAACATGATCAGGATTTTTGATATATCAAACAATACAGCATGTTTGAAGAAATCACAGTATTAGCAAAACAGATTTGTACCGGGTTCCATACATTTTAACCCATGATACAAGAGCACTCAGATAAAATACACTCTCTCAGAATAAGTATAGAGAAATTGGAATTTGTCCGATGAATAAGCTGACCTATTCATAAAGGAGGGCATCTTTTTCTGAAGCGAAGTTCATCAGAATTTCCCACCTAGCAATCATGTTTTATCATCGTATCAGTATTTCTTGAATGATGCCAGAAATAATAACGATTCCGCAAGAACGACCACGAAATTTAACATATATTTTTTTCGCAATATCTCCGAAAATTGGAATCATATCGAACTGATCTGAAATATTACAAATTTGGTTGATATTCCCATATTTATTGTAAGCAGCGTACATTATCATTCAATCAATATTACATCTGGTTAATGATACAACCACAAGGACGAATATATGACGATAAATTAACCAATAGTCAACCTTTATCAAACCTTATCATCCAATCAACCTAAGAAGCGGCATAACAGGAAGGATGGTTACAACTGTTTCACAGTTTTAACTGATGTTCAGACGAATTAAGCCTGGTAAAACCGCAGCATAAGACTGCAGATACTAATCACCTCTCGGATGGAACAATGTAGTATAAGTATATACAGCGCGCCATCTCCCAGAAGCATCTTGCGAATCCTTACATTCGAGTGCAGAATGCTTTGATCGATGTGCATTACGTTCATTGTTTGTTACATCAAGTCGCTGAATATGCGATTTGCAGTCTACAATCCCGTCACGACTTGAAAGAATCAGCAGAATAGAAAATCACATTAGGTATAACTCATTCCCAATATGAAGCTCCATGCGCTGATCTTTGTTAAAGTCCTCTTAATCATACTACATCAGAAAACCTGAGATGGTTTTCAATTTCAACTAGATTTTTCTTCCACATGAACATTCATCATCGGCAATTTCCAAATCCAATAAATCATACTATGCGTCACATTAGCAAATCCCCGATATACAAAATCCTTGCCGAAATTCCTGCGACGTTGACGAGAACACCTTTTATTAGTCCCCACATAAAAAATTTTATATCTCGTTACAATGCCTGTCAATCCCTTGGGCGGATAAGACGGGAATGGTGTTGATCTTTTCGAGGATCCAGAATTTCTGGGTCCATCCTCATTTCCCCCTAATGTGATTTCAGGCAAGAAAGATGGAATTGAATGTTGTAAAATTGGAATAAGGAATCGTTTCATGTTGCGAGAATGGAGACGAAGATAACGAGGGTCGACTGCTTCGAGATTGCAATTTGGGATATTTTTATGGGTATATTTCGCATTGAGGTATTTTGTATCCCGTAATTTGTTTATACTTGTAGGGGTTGAAAGCGAGCAGAATGGTTGGTTTATGGTAGGGGTGAACCTTCGCAGTTGGTGGAAAAAATTGTGATTTTTTGGCTTTATGATTATTGAAGATTAACACTGAGACTCAGAACAGGAAAAGATCCGCGAATATGCTTTTATGTGAAAACTTCCTCTCCAGTATGACCTGAAGAATTTTTGGAACAGAAATCCCATATTGAAGCTATGGAAACTTACACGAGGTTCAGCAAATATTGTTCGAATTTGAAGACCGCAACGGAAAATCATGTCCAACTTCATCTAAAAACGAGATAAGTGTACCATATGTTGGAGAATGGCTTGAATTATAACCCTATACATTTAGAACAAATGCCAGAACATTATAAGTCTCTGATCTAACGCGTTTAATGATGATGGAAAGTCTGAAACATAAAGAATTTCTCGAGTTCATATCCAATTTTAGATTTGTGACTTAACATGATTTTCCATTTTGGTCTTCATTTGTTCCAAAAGCTTGTGCCATAGCATGGTGCCAGTCAAACATACACACACGTTAAATTTCCACCATGCTGCCATACGAGAAAACAACGAGAAGAGCATTACTGATAAGTCAGGAGGTTCGGTGCGCCCTCTCAAGTTTGTAGACAAATCGGTCCTCCATCCAGGTGTCCATACTGCCTGAAGCAACTTGATTTTGTTTTGAGAACAATTTTCCGTTTTTCTGTTCCAATAATTCCTGAAGGATTGCTTGCGTTCCTTCTAACCTGCATATAAGGACCAAGCACCGAATTTCAATTCGACCGGATTTTTATTAATATAATTTCGAATGAGAAGGTGAATTTGAGGATATTTAGGCAAATATACTATACAAATATCTAATCTTAGGTTTTTCTTCAGTAAGTCAAGCTACAGGCTGGACAGGATCAATACGGTGTACCACCATTCCGTGAATATATTTCCTGAAAATGAATTATCCACTAATAAGTTCGTAAATAAATAGTCCTTCTTTGATATCTACTGTCATTTATCGAATCGTGTTCGAAGAAGTGGTCTCTTACGAAGACAACATTTTTTCGTTAAACTCATGAATTCGTTTGAAAAAGACGTCATATACTTTTTTCCTTGTTATCATTCGAATTTCAGTGTTGTTTTTTATCTATCAGACATTCTGTGTAATAAGAAACATTCGTGAATAACGAAAAAGGAAAATTGAAATTATATTAGCCATGCCTCAGAAAGAATGATGAATACTTCCATTGTTTATCACAAATTTGAAATTAGTTCCAATGAACAAAGCCAACAGGGATAATCTATGAATAAATAACATCATAATTAAACTATGTATATGTATTACCCGATGGCCAATTGAATTCAGAAATGGGCATATTGATTTTAAAAATTCTGATTCTTGATTGTCCCAGTCGTTGTAAATTTTGTCAGATTAAATACCTCATTATTGTTAACGATGTTGTTTTGGGGGTAACTGTGAAAGACATGTTACTCGGGTGACTTAAAAAATTGAAAGTAATCATCCCTTAATTTGGTAATGTTTCTACGAATACTAACTAACAAAAGAACCAACTAACTTGACAGTCTACAAAATGTGTTATGCATACTATGGTATCGTCGTTAATTTTCGAATTTTTTCCTCTATGTATTGATGCGAGTAACATTTTCGTCGTTTTAAGGTATCTTCAGGGAATTGAAATATGAAAACTTTTGCGTGTGTGGATTTATAGTTACTGTAACAACCAGGTACGGCAAAAGTACGAACTATGATTGAACTCAAATCGAAGATTGAAATAAATTGTGAATTTTATCGACATAAATTAATGCTGTGAGTACTCGTTCCTGTGGAATAGAACAGTTACATCAAAAGTTGGATGAACAATATCCATTAATAATACTGAACTGCGATGAAATACGGTTCGAAGAATTTTTTGTACCGCCCAATGTGAGTTGTAGGAGCAATGATATGAAACTGTGTGACTGCTGAAAATATTTGGATGAATAAATATTCACTTCAATCGCCAATATTCATTTATTTCCCTCATAAAGTTCACAAGGAAGCATGGACCAAGATCAAATTCAACTGTAGCTTTATTTCAAAGTGAATTTAAACTGAAAACTCAAACAAGAATATCCGGAATGGAAATGTTCATTCCTTGATGATCCAGTTGGAATGGAGGACTGTTTCCTGAATTATATAGCGAACATAAAGAAAACACAATTATTTCTAAATCATATGGCCGATAGTTTGCCTAAAACCCTTTTTTGTAACATTCACAACAAATTCTCCCCTTATTTGAGCTTCCCTTTCCTGTTCCTATGAATTATTTATCAGTGTAACAATTTTCCTCCAAGACTTTATCTGACCCTTAAAAGTGCTCTGTAAACAGTCTTGTTTTCACTTACAACGTAGAATCACAAGAATTTCAGCCGAACTTCTTTCATCTTGAAGTAAATGAAAGTTAGAACTCATCAGATGTTCGGAGTTTGCTGCCTGCTATACGGTCAGTGATATTGATGAGAAAAACTTACCGACGATTATCCTCATACAACTTTTGAATTCGATTATGCCGATAATATTTTCCCAAATTATTATTTATATTAGTCATAAACAGTTTGCGCATTTTTGTTACTACTCTGAGGAAATAATCTTGATGTTATATGCTATTTGATTTCTTCCCAGATAACTCTTAATCTCACATTGACAACAACTCATTTAAGAAGCTACATTACATCTCGTTTCAATATTAATTTCACATATTCGTGAAATATGGTTGGGTTTTGGAAGTAGCAAAATTTTGAAATGTTTATTTTGTACTTGGTTTCTTTTCATATATTCAACTAGGTGTTCAGAATATTTCTAATGTTGTAAACATTCTCTCAAAAAATTATAAATAGTCAGGAATGTTTCGTGTAGACAAGAGAGATCCCGTTTAATAAACATAGAACAAGGACGAATATCGTTCGACAAGTCAAGAAATATAAGATGAAGGTGGAATATTAGTTGACTTATCGACAGACATTTGTCCGTGTATCATGTTAGTTTATTATGAAAATGTTCGTCCTAATGTCCACAATTAATTCATGAGTACTTGATATTATTCATATTCAATATTCAAAACTTCTTTTTAAAAAAGATCGAAATGATTCAGATCAGAACAATTCTCAAAACAATGAATTAATAATCAGTTAAATAGGTATCTCACCTGATATTTCTTTTCATGTATTATGGTCTGAACAACTTTATGAGTGCTCTTCTTTCGAAGCCTTATATAACGCCAGCACCTTTCATTAAACATTGATCGATTGAATAAAATGAGGTGAAAAATTAAGAAAAAAAATAAATAACACATAAATTCACGATAAATTTGCCTCTATTGTGAAATATAGAAGAAAATATTGTCATGCATTTTAATCTCATTGAATCTATCAAAACCTCCCTATTGTAAGTTGAATGCATTGTCCTTTATAAACCCCATATCAAACATCAAGAAGAGTTCGAAAACCAAAACCTAGTTTTTTTTGGAAGTTCTAGCGCTTCTTCGGAAAATTTTACCAGCATCACCAAGAATGTTGGTACAGACATTTCCCAAAAGTACTAAGTAAGGAAGATGAACTTAGGAAACAATGAATACATTAGATGGCTTCCTCGTCCTACCGACCTCACCTGTATTTATTAATTGTTTCATTATTTAATTTTAATAGACAATTTACCCTAGTTATAGTTATAATCCAACCTGCAAATTTCACAGTTTTTCAGGAGGAATTGCAAAAGCGATAACTATGTCGGTTTAACTTCTGAGAACCATCAAGCAGGGAGCATCTTGAAGTTAGAATACGACTAGAAGGCACGCTAGATTTCGATATTACGAGTATTGTTGCTCATTGATGAAACTGCAAACAGTAATAGTTGAACAAATAAAATCTCTATGGGATACATCCATGCTGAAGACTAATCAGGTTTATTCTACCTGAAATATATGAGTGGAGTCGACTAGCGATATCACAACCTCATTTGTACGTTGGCTGTACAGGAAGGAACCAGTATGATATACAGGGTGAGTCTTTGACCTTGCAAAATATTTTAACAGAAGATTCTTGAAGCTGAAAGAAACACATTTGTCCTTTACCATTTTTTCCGATTCGGCCTAGATAAAAAGATAAAGGCATTATAAATTTTCATAATAGGCTAGCCGCCCCTGGAAACCTGATCACTGAAGTTTTTCCGAGTCTAAGATATACCATACAAATTTTCGAAATAAGCAACTATGTTACGAAAAGAAGCGTCAACTTACTTTTTACATTCCAGTTGGTGAAAACAGTTGTATTTATAGTACAATAAACAAGTTAGGTATTCCAAATTTCGTTGGCGATAATAGTTGAATATTCTTCTCTTGGTGTCATTTTCGATAATGAGGAATTCATCTAGCTATCACTCATATCGGCTCTGAGATTCATCTTCAATTTGTAATTATTAATTTTCTTTGTTTATTTCATTTTCTCCAAGAATTATCAGATTCACACATAACCCATTCAAACTTTCATTTTCCTAAATAAATAAAACAGATGTATTATAGCTAATTCATCTATGAACGTACAAACGTTGCCAAATTGACGAACAGAAGGAAAGAACTCTTCGAAGTCAAACAACACACAATATGCTAATTCTATGTATACACTTGTATAGTCTATGATTCTGAACTGAACTTTTAGACGTGGCAACGTGGAAAAATTGAATTCTGTGAATTTTTTGAACAGAGTTGCATTCAGCCAAAGTACCCAATTCTCGGAATTTCACAGATATTTTTTATTTTTGAATTTCAGATTACTCGAAAACAGCGCATCATACGAAAAACAAATAAGGAATACTTTTACTTTCCAAAATGGTCAAAAATTTGTTGAATAGGATTCAAATTATTTTTAAAAGTTGTATTCTTTGAATTTTTATGAAATGTTATGGTCATATTAAAGAAACTGGAGGATGCGGATGAAATTTTGTAATCCAGGAACATTCATCGTATCAATGAAAAACTATATTCCAAAAATCATCTCATTCGATGAGATCGTTCGCGAGATATAATCGAAAATTAAATTTTTTCATGGATTTTCAACAGTCTGTATCTTACGAACCAAGCCGAATCGGAAAAAATGGTAAGGGAAAAAAGTATTTCTTTTGGCTTCAGAAATTTTCTTTTAAAATATTCTGCAAGGGCAAAGACTCACCCTGTACAGGGTGATTCATTAAGGGTGGCCACCGGCCGTATCTCGGAAACCGTTTATCCTATGACTTCCGGAAAAAAAATCTAATGATAAATTCGGCCCCTAGAAAATGATTAAAAATATTTTCAAGTTCGTAGTTCCCCACTAGAGGGCGCAATCTATCACTTGTGAAATATAATCTAATTTTTTACGAAATATTCTCCAGGTAACAGTGGTTCCCCAGTAGCACACAAATATTGGACCAATATTGGGCCAATATTGTGAAAATATTGGCCCAACATAGTTTCTCAATATTGGCCCAATAAAGAATGTTGACTTTTTGCAATATTGGGCCAATATTGGATACCAACATAGGCCCAATATTGGACATCCATATTGGCCCAATTTATGATACCAATATTGGCCCAATAATGAATGTTGACTTTTTGCAATATTGGGCCAACATTGGATACCGATTTAAGCCCAATATTGGACATCCATATTGGCCCAATATTGGACATCCATATTGGCCCAATATTGGACATCCATATTGGCCCAATATATAATACCAATATTGGCCCAATAATGAATGTTGACTTTTTGCAATATTGGGCCAACATTGGTTAGCCCAATATTGGAAATATACATTGGTCAAATATAGAATACTAATATTGGCCAAATATTGGATACCAATATTGGCCCAATATTGGAAACCAATATTGGCCCAATATTGGAAACCAATATTGGCCCAATATTCAAAAAGTAAAAAAATAAAATTATAAATATATTCGCGTTTTTCAAGTACACACAGAATCAACCCACTACGAAACTCATGACCGACCACCACCCCCCATCACCGACCTTCCTGAAACCCACCAACTTGAGACTCTGACGTACGACCCACCTATAGAAATACGAGAAACCACCAACCTGAAAAATCCAACACCAACCAATCGTCCGCTGCGGGAATAGAACCCGGACAATCTGCGCCGCAAGTATAAAGCTCTACCATTGGGCTACCCATGACCATACGAGTTCAGGCTTATGATGCGTAATATTACGTTGTATTTGTTTTGATTACGACCAACGCTGAATAACTCTGAACTGTTTTTGTATTGATTTAGTTGGTTAGATAAGTATTTCAGGAAAATTTTCACTTTAATAGAATATTAAGCTTTTCAAACCGGGTTAAGGAGAGGTAGGTTTATTATTGCTGCTGATTATTATGCTTGTGTGAGTTAGGAGACCGCGTTATTTGATATTTCACTCATTTCAGTGAAATTTCGTGATTATTAATGTATGAAAGTATGAATCTTCAAAATATGGAGAAGGTTTGATTTTTTTACTTCATTATTCATCAATTACAATGATTTCCGCACGCGTTGAAGAGAGCAAGAAAACATAGCATCCAAAATCTGATGAGGATGAAAATTATCAATTTTAACCAACAAAAAACGGAAGGTTCTGAAAAATCCGTTTTAGGCGACCATCGAACTGATGACGTCATTAAGAAGTTCGCTAAAATGGAATATAATATTGCGTGTGACGTCACCGGTGTCACCGCTACGGCGCTAAAATACCAGTTATAAAAGATTTAACAGTAGTCAAACTTATGTTTTCGACTTTTACGAACTGTTTTCTAAAATGTTTGCGTGTGACGTCACCATTGTGACGCTAAAATATGAATAGTTCAAAAGACACGAAAAATGTTTCAAAGATAGGCACGTCAAATTTCAGCTATAAAATATCTTATTATCACAATATAAAGTACACTCGACTGTGATCTCGTATTCCTTTCATTAATTTTTATATGTAGAATAATTCGTGGGATTGGAATTCATTCCTTCACTTTTCGCTAGGTACTGTTTTGTTGCTTCGTCAAGCTCTCTAATATAGAATACTTAGTGAAACAACAAGAATAAATCAACATAGTACAGGAATTCAAAAACTTATTTTCTTACCTCCGAAGCAGCGGATGTGTTGATGTGGTAGTGGTTCCTGTTCATCCAAAAAGTTATTCATCTGAGAATCGAAGAACAGGATTTCATTCATATGTTCGTCACGTCACATGTCAGTTTTGTTTATCTTTCCGATTCAATATCGATGAAAATACTGTTTCAATTCAAATAACTGCTTCCGAGGTAGGAAAATAAGTTTTTGAAATCCTATACTATGTTGATTTATTCATAAGTATTCTATATTAAAAAGCTTGAAGAAGCAACAAAACAGTCGCGAAACGTCGCTTGAAGGAATGAATTAGTGTCTCATTTCCAACCTATTTCAATCCCATAAATTATTTCGAATATAAACTAAACTGTTAATGGAATTATCGTTCCTCTAAGAGATGAACAATGCACGCCAATATTCAGTATACTTGTTCTAACTCTGAGCTTGTTTCGCACTTACAGAATACTCTCATCGTATTTCACCTATATGAAGGTAAATTATTTTCTATAGGTTAATACGTATAAGGGGTTATGTGTGCGCAGAAAATTAAGTCACACTCATCGTTGCACCTGAATATAGTATTGAAATAATTTATAAACCCTAACAAATAATCTGTTATATTTTGCATTTCTAACGAATAATTCTTAGAAATAATTCCCTTGTTATTGCCTCAGGGCTATTTGACAACCGAAAGTGGCACCCGTCTACCAGATGTTATTTTATTGCCCTTGCAAGGGTTTGTCACTTATCGTTTTTCGATGTTTTTGTCGCTCAGAGCTCGAACTATTTTTTCAATTCATCATTTGGATAGGGTTTGCTTCAATCAATCTGTAAATGTTTTAATCAATTGTCATACAATTTGTATTATAACGATACAGTAGCTCCCAGAGCTATTAGCTCGCTCTGTCGTCATTCGTCATCGTACCTGAACTTACGGGGAACCTGTAACCCCTTAATGATGCTCTCGTTCTACATTGAATGGAGGCATTTTGCACAGATAGCTTTTCAATCGCCTATGGGTTTCTATCCTTTTACTTTCTTATTTAACGGTTTGAATGAATATGTATTCGGTAATTTCCACTGTATTTACGCGCTTGTTCTGGGGAACAACGCGTTATCGTCTCGTCACAATGTCTGCAACTCTCGAATTTTGAGCTGAAATTGGTCTCAAACGACTAGGTTAGACTCAAATTTGATTCTGTCCGTCCGGCCGTGTGCGTTCTAACTTTCGAAAGAAAGGACCTAGAGTTTTGAATTTCTCAGGTTGGGCTTAGATCCTGAAAATCTCGACTGAGTTCGTTATTGGACCAAATCGACCAAACATTTTTGGAGTATATGAAATTTTGAGGTTAATTTCTCGATATTTCATGGAGAACTGATTCGATCGAATTGAAATTTCGTGACAAGTTCTTGAATACCAACAAACAAATAAGTGTGGAGTTTCGTATGGATCTAATTGTTAAAAAATTTATAGAAATAATTATTCAAAAATTTTCGAAATTTTCATTAGAAATTTCTTTTTCTCGGAAAGTATTGATCAGATTTCAACTGAATTTGGCACATATATCTTAGAATCAGTCTTCCAACAAGAACGTTTCAAATTTCAATTCGATACGATATTTACTTTCGGAGAAATATGACAAAAATTTTGACGTTATTTCCTCAACATATCAAGAAAAACAAATGCGATCAGATCGAAACATGATAATAATAAGAAGGATACCAAAGCGAAACCTTCCGCAAAATTTCGTATGGATCTAGTGGTTAAAAAATGTTTACCCGAAAATGTTTGAAATTTTTGTGGAAAAATTTTTTTTTCTCGGAACATTTTAATGAAATCCGTCACAGGCCTTGGAATCAATATTCAAAAACGGAATTTCAAATTTAAACTTGAGATATTTGCTTTCGGGGATATATGAAAAAAAAATTGTCAAATTTCGTTGTTTGAAATTTCCTGGATATGTCGAGAAGCACATATGCGACCACATCGAAACTTCGTAATTACTCGGAGAATATATTAACGCGAACCAAGAAAAAATTGTTTTTCGAAAATTATTCACATATTTATCGAAAAAACAATTGTTTTTTCTAATTTATTGAATAGATTTCGATGAAATTCAGCGTCGACTTTGCAGTGAGTATTCTACAACAGTTTTTTCCAATTTCAATTTGATCTAATATTTATTTCCGGAGGTATTAAGAAAAAAATATGTAAAATTTCGTTGTTATTTGAAATTTTCAGAATATTTCCTTAATATCTCGATGACTATCGACACGATCAGATTGAAAATTGGGATAAAGCTTGAAATCAATATTTCAAAACAGCGCTTCGAATTTCAGTTTGATCCGATATTTATATTCGGAGATATTGGAAGATTGAGGTTATTTCCTCAATATTCCAAGAAGAACAGAAGCGAACAGATTCAAACTATGTAGTAAGTAGAAAAATACTTAAAACTGACAAATTTTGTTAGGACCGTAGGGGTGGAAAACTGTAAAAATGTATTCAAATATTTTGGGAATTTGGTTGAAGAATTTTTCAACCGGAAGCTTTTCATCAGATTTCAATAAAATTGGTGAGAACCTCGATTCAGTATTTTACAACAGTGTTTCGAAGTTCAGTTCCATCTGATATTTATCTTTGGAGATATTGAGAAAAAAAATGTGTCGAATTTCTTGTAATTAATTATATATATATGTGGCGTCATTGGATGGTTTCACCCGTTCGCGAATTCAGCTTTCGGAATTGAACCGGTTCAACAAAAAAAATCAAGTCTCTAAATGTCTTTTCATTTTACGTTTGGCAGTTAGGCCGACCTTAACTATAAAAAATCTAGAAAAGCACTGACGTGAAGTCAGCAGCTTTTACGCGCTTGTTCACAGTGCGGAATGGTGACTTGGAAATTTCAGTGAAATTTCAATGAAATATAAAAATTTTCGAAAAAAAAAATTTTCTTCTCCAATTTTTCCATGGATAATTCTTCCCATTGACACTGTGCATCTTCCAACCAAGTTTCCTTTCGATCAGATAAATATTTTTCGAGTTATTGAGAAATCAAAATTTCAAATGGCTGTAGCACAAAAACCATTCGGCAAATTTGGCCCATTAACGAACTTAACCGAGATATTCAGGCTCGTAACCAAATCTGAAAATTTCAAGACTCTAGGTAGTTCCTTTCGAGAGTTACAGCGCACACGGCCGGAAGGACGGCCGAACGCCAGAATCAATTTTGACCACGGATTCTTCATCAGTGAGTCCAACCTAGTCGTTTGATACCCATTTTGGCTCAAAATTCGAAAATTACAGACATCGTGACGAAATAATGATGCGTGTTCCCCAAAACAAGCCCGTAAAAAGATTCGTTGCACACTAATGAATTAGGAAGTGAAGGGATGGAACAACTATCGGGATGCAAAAAGGAATATTATGTAAAAATAAAATGTGAATCGAAGAATGATACGCGACAACTCCTTGAAATGTAAGCAAAGGGCAATAAAACAGCATCTGGTTAGACGGAAGCCACTCTCGGGCGATAAATGGCCCTGAGGCTATAACAAGGGAATGTTTTTCGAGATTTATTCGTTGGAAATATAAATTATAACTAATACTTATTTTAAGGATTTATTGATTAGTTCAACCTCAACAGGTGTGATGATCAGGGTGACTTAATTTTCTGTGCACAGATAATAACCTATATTATGGAATTATGTACCTTCATTGGTGAAATACGTTGAAAGTATTCTGTAAGTGCGAAATAACCTCAGAATTAGCATAAATGAATTTATTTCTGAATATTCGATTAATACTGAGTTACTTGATTTCCTATTTTTTAATATACAATAATTTGTTTTAACTGGTCCCAATCGCCTGAATAAATTGCAGAATTTTCTTTTGACTCGAACACGCGTTAGATTGAATATCTCCTCTAGACTCTAGACAATAAGATAATCAAAATTGTTCGGAATTTCGGCTTGTGTAGTATCAGAATACTTATCTGGATAGCTTTTAGTTCGGATTAATATCTCCAAAATGAAGTCCCCTGAAACAGTGGAAAGCTTAGTCGGTAAATTCATGAGAATTGATGTATTTACCCATCAGTTAAGATTAAATTCTACTATTACATGTACAAAATGCTTCGATATATCGTCCAAAATAATCAACCTGAAAGGAATAATATAACCAGAAGTATTCGATTTTTCAAGGGAATTCAGAAATCTTACAGTATATTCTTCTAGAGTATGTCCATTGCAAGCCTCCAAAGTTTGCCATTAACCGAAGTTCCACAGGAAAACGATTCACACTCATAATCCCCTTGTCCCTTTATTGGGCCAATATTGGTAGCAATGTAATTTACAATACTGTCGAATAACTATACCAAATATTGGACCAATATTGGCGATATCATTGATAAACAATATTGGCGCAATCCACTCATTTCAATATTCGGCCAATATTGGTAGCAATGTAATTTACAATATTGATTGAGAAACTATGCCCAATATTGGCGATACCATTGATAAACGATATTGGCGCAATATACTAATCCCAATATTGGGCCAATATTGGTAGCAATGTTATTTACAATATTGGCCGAAAAACTATGCCCCATATTGGACCAATATTGACGATACGGTGGAAAACAATATTGGCGCAATCCACTCATCCCAATATTGGGCCAATATTGGTAGCAATGTTATTTTCAATATTGGCTAAAACCCCATTCCCAATATCGGACTAATATTGGCGATACATTGACAAAAAATATTGGCGCAATCCACTTATCCCGATATTGGGCCAATATCGGTAGCAATGTAATTTACAATATTGACCAAAAAACTATGCCCAATGTTGGACCAATATTGGCGATACCATGGATAAACAATATTGGCGCCATCCACTCATCTCGATATTGGGCTAATATTGGTAGCAATGTAATTTTCAATATTGGCCAAAAGAACTTTTCCACCAATATTGGCGATACGTTTGATGAACAATATTGGCGCAATCCACTTACACCGATATTGGACCAATATTGGTAGCAATGTGATTAACAATATTGGCAAAAAAACTATGCCCAATATAGGACCAATATTGGCGATACCATCGATAAACAATATTGGCGCAATCCACTTATCCCGATATTGGGCCAATATTGGTAGCAATGTGATTTAAAATATTGGCTTATAACCTATGCCCAATATTGGACCAATATTGGCGAAACCATTGATTAACAATATTGGCGCAATCCACTTATCCCGATATTGGGCCAATATTGGTAACAATGTGATTCACAATATTGGGTAAAAAACTATGCCCAATATTGGACCAATATTGGCGATTCCATCGATAAACAATATTGGCGCAATCCACTTATTCCGGTATTGGGCCAATATTGGTAGCAATGTGATTTACAATATTGACTTATAACCTATGCCTAATATTGGACCAATATTGGCGAAACCATTGATTAACAATATTGGCGCAATCCACTTATCCCGATA
Source organism: Myrrha octodecimguttata (assembly GCA_958510865.1). Classification (NCBI taxonomy): domain Eukaryota; kingdom Metazoa; phylum Arthropoda; class Insecta; order Coleoptera; family Coccinellidae; genus Myrrha; species Myrrha octodecimguttata. The sequence continues at coordinate 41,906,362 of OY294057.1, forward strand.
TTGGGCCAATATTGGTACCAATGTAACTCACAATATTGGCTAAAAAACTATGCCGAATATTGGACCAATATTGGCGATACCATTGATAAACAATATTGGCGCAATCCACTTATCCCGATAATGGGCCAATATTGGTAGCAATGTGATTTACAATATTGGCTAATAACTTATGCCCAATATTGGACCAATATTGGCATTACCATTGATAAACAATATTGGCACAATCCACTCATCCCAATATTGGGCCAATATTGGCAAAAGTACTAATTCACAATATTGGCCTTATCACAAATTTCGATATTGGGCCAACATTGGCGTATACTCGTTTTTCGATGTACGATGAATCTATATTGGGCCAATATTGAATCAATGTTTAGCCAAGATTGTGTGCTACTGGGGTTAAGAATAATAAAATAAGAATCTACTCTTTCAATTCAACAACTTTTGTTTCAGTAATTTTTCTATATTTCCTATTTTTTAGTGATGGGATGGATAAACTTTTCTGCACGAAAAAAACATTCTTACTCCTGTATGGGTGAACCGATTTTCACGTAATTAGATTTCATTCGAAGGCCACCGAAAGCAGATCACAGAAACATATGACAACAATATACCGGGTGATCCAATTGAAAACTACAGACTGTTTTATGTCACTTCGCCCTATTTGTGCGTTTTACTGGAAAATTTTAAATGCGATGCTATGATTCTAATCGAGTGAAAATAAGCCAAGCATTATCATCCACTGACCTTTTAAAATCGCAGACAGATATCATTTGTCGTTTCGGAGTTATTGATATTTTTGTAAATTTTGATCAATGTTGATTCTTTCTGTGAGCTTGAATAAACAAGGAAGTGACTTTATGCGTCATGACAACGCAGCAAAATACTCAACACACATGAAACAACAAAATTAGCAACAACCAAAATATTTGAACAGAAAAACAACACTTACACCTAATCAATTCAAATATTTAAAATGTCTACCATTATTTTCTACACATAAATTTAGTCTTTCTTTCGTCGAGTTGACACTGGCCACAATTTCAGTATGAGAAGAAGCTGCCAGTCGAAATCTATTTTGAATATCCTCACTTGTAGTGGGGGTGTTCAGAAAACTAAGTCTTTATTCTCCCCCAAAAATAAAAATCTAATACTGTGAGGTCGGGTGATCTTTCTGGCCATGGAAAAATACTCCCTCGTCCAATATACCTCTTCGAGAAGACGTTATATGAATATTCTCTAACATTAGCAGCATAATGCGCCGGGCAACCATCTTGTTGATACCACATATCTAACCTGCTTTGAATAGAAATATTTTTTAAAAGAATTGGAAGATCTTCCGTTAAAATTTCAAGCACCTTTGTCTTGTTAATAAGCCAAAAATTTTATGTTATTATCCTCATTACGGCTTCTACGTTTTCTATTTTTTCTTCCAAGATATTGAACCTTATCAGTTTCTCGCACTCTTCGTGTCAATCTTTTGAATACCCTTTTGGAATGACGACGTCTTTCAGATATATCGTATCGGGTATTCCCTTTCAGCTACTGCATTTTCTAAACATTCAAAATTAACATCAAGCATATCATATGCTTCTTCGTTTGAATAATGGGGCATCATAAAATAGTGGTTTGCAATCGTCCTAAAAAACTTTTACAGCTATAGATACCAAAAATAAACAGTATCGCCAAAGCTTACTGGTTCTAAATCAGCTTGTTTCGTTGTTTTGATGAGTTTTGTCCTTTCATCTAATTGTTTAGAGATGAAATAACTCAATTCCTCCTGCATTTCACAGGGTTGATCAATACTTATCAAAATTTACAAAAATGTCAATAACGACCAATGATATCTGTGTGCGGTTTTAAAAAGTCAGTAGGTGATAATGCTTAGCTTATTCTCAACCGGTTAGAATCATAGCATTGCATTTGAAATTTTCCAGTAAAACGCACAAATAGGGCGAAGTGACATAAAACAGTCTGTAGTTTTCAATTGGATCACCCGGTATATTGTTGTCATATGTTTCTGTGATCTGCTTTCGATGGCCTTCGAATGAAATCTAATTACGTGAAAATCGGTTCAACCATACAGGAGTAAGAATGTTTTTTTCGTGAAGAAAAGTTTATCCATCCCATCACTAAAAATAGGAAATATAGAAAAATTACTGAAACAAAAGTTGTTGAAGGGAAAGAGTAGATTCTTATTTAATTATTCTTTACCACTGTTAGCTGGAGAATATTTCGTAAAATATGAGATTATATTTTACAAGTGATAGATTGCGCCCTCTAGTGGGGAACTACGAACTTGAAAATATTTTTAATCACTTCCTAGGGGCCGAGTTTGTCATTAGATTTTTTTTCCGGAAGTCATAGGATAAACGGTTTCCGAGATATGGCCGGTGGCCAACCTTAATGAATCACCCTGTATATCGGGCTGTGGGATTTCGTGGACACCTGTCGACTTGTTTGATGTCACACCTTAGACATAGGAAAATAACAGTCAAAATAAATCAAACTCAGTCAAATGAGGCAGTGGTTAGTCTTGGTGTTTCTCAGGGTTCTGTGTTGGGTCCACTTATATTTATGATGTTTATCAATGATCTACCAGAATTTATGAAAATTGAGTGTAAGGTCATAATATATGCAGATGATGTTTCGTTTGTAATCTGTGGCAACTCTACCAAAAAACTGGCAGATAATTTGTACTTACTTTATAAGGAATTTACTGAATGGTATTTGAACAATCATTCAATTCTAAATCATGGAAAAACGGTTCAAACGAAATTCAATATAACAAATGATCCCAACACTCCTATTGGAATACATACTGAACATGTTAACATTCTGAGACAACAAAATTCCCTGGTACTTGTTTCGACTCATCACTTTTTTCAGACATATACTAATCATAGCTCTAAGAAAATATGTTGCAGTAACTATGCAATCTTACAACTCGAAAAATATTCAACAACTAATGAGTATCTACTAGGCTATGACATACTCGCACTTATCTTATAATGTTATAAGATATAATTCTCAACAAAATTGTTCATCTCACAAAAAAAAATTATACGTCTCATCTTCATTTGAACTGCCGACAAACAAAACTACAAGGCAAGGCATCTGTATACCGCCTCATTTGACAACTTTCTATGAAAAAAATCCTCCGTATACAGGTAAACAGCTGTTTAATAAACTACCAATCGCTATAAGAAAAGCCCAAAATCTTAATGAATTTGATAAATCTCTGAAAGATCTCCTGTTTCAATACTGAGTCTATAGTCTGAATGAATTTATGGAATGTAGCTCTTAATTCCTTGTACCTATCTATTTATGTGTTTACTTGTGTGACAGAATATTTCATGTATTCTGTGTTCTCTACTGACCTTTCCAATATCGTGTGAATGATCTCAATGGAATGAAAATATCATTTGTTTATTTATTATCTGAACTACTGAAGTTACTAATTCAGTAAAAAGAATAGAACCGTAAGGATTTAGAAAGATTCATATCTGAACTCGGAACTACTGACACTATAATTCAGTCAAAGGAATAGTACCGTAAGGATTTTGTAAGATACATATCTGAACTACGGAAAGTGCTAATTCAGTCAAACGCATACAGGTTTGTATTCAGCGAAAATTGACTGTGGCCACAGAGATTAAAATATTTCCTTGAAAATCGAAGTACACTTCCTAGAAAATTAAGAACCATATAATATTTATTTTCAAAACTACTATACATTGCAGGAAATGGAGTTTGTATCGCAAGAGAGAAAAACAATGAAGATTTCGGTTTTTCCTGTACATCCTGAAGACTGTTCGTAATATCTCTGATATGAAAACATAATTCCCCTGTTGACTTGAACTAGGCTTTTGTCTAATTCCACACCCTCATCATTCAACGTTTTCGAGATAGCAAGATTGGAACGACTAAAAGTACTCACTGTTCAGAATCGAAAGTATTTCTTGAAAACCAATCTTCATGCGAATTAATACCGCAGATTAATATTTTCCGAAGTTTCGCCCTGTTTATATCAAACTCGAATGCTGAATACCATGGCTTTTCTTGTACGCGGTTGGGAAAACAAAGGAGAAGAGGCAACCCCTCAGATCCAACCTACTCTCACAAGGTAATTACTGCAGTGTTTAATTAACTACGAGTCTGCACCTGTGACGCGCAAGAAAAACAAGGAGAGACGTCCTATAGTACAATCTGGGAAATTGTGGGACCCCCGAGCTTCAGCTTGTCACAAGCCGTGATTCTGCTCGGCAGTAATGTACCAAACAAGTACAATATTTTTGGGCGTTTAGTGGTCTCGAACAGGGTAGAATAGTGAAATAGTTGAAAACACTGCAAATTGCACGTAGATGTTATGAAAACCTAATGAATCTATTTCTAATTGGTGTACTTTTGCTTTGTATATAGGGTGTCACATTGAAAAGATGACAAAGGTCTTTCTAAGTAGAAAAATAAAAATTTTTAAATAGTGCTGGGACAGATTAGTTTAGTTCTTGAAGGGGAAGTTTGTATATATCCATCATCATATCATTTCATTCCTTCAATTTGAATAGGGAAGATGAGTGGGGTGATAAATTGTTGAATATGACCATTGAAGATTTTTGAGACTTGATTATTCGTTCACATGATAGTTGACTTTGAAAATTAAATATCGCCTAACTCATCTGATAGAGCAAAAGATGCGATCTTCAACTTGAAGAGATAATATAGAAGATAATTATTGATTCAGAATAATATTATCCTGCGCAAATATTTTCAAAAATGAAGATTAGGAAATCGAATTTAAATCCTTCACCCATTTGAAAAATGACAGGCTGAAGGTTCGTTCATAATTTTTTGGGGAAGATCGAAGAATACTGAATATCTGAAAAAAAAATTTCAAATTGTTTTGATGATACGGTCAATGCGAACTTTTGTACAAAGTTTTTCACCAGTATTTTTAAACTAGTTACCAAGTTTTATCATGATTGCACTTATATTTTTTTGTGTTATTCTGGAAAGAACAACGAACCACAAGAAAAAACTACGAAGTTTGACATGTTTCTTCGAGAATCGAAATTTGAAACACTACTGTAAAATATGAAGTTCACGGTCTGAACAAAATATTTCCCAAATATAGTTATTAGTGCAGTTTTGATTTAACTACGAATCTGCACCTGCGACGTTCAGGAAAAACAAGGAGAGACGACCCATAGTACAATCTGGAAAATTTTAGGACCCCTGACTATAGTCACAAAACAAAAATTTGAACAGAAAAAAAAGTTGAAAAATATATAAATTCACACTGAAGGAAACGTATTGAAAAAACAAAATATTCATATGATAAATGATTTTTCCATCGAAATATCCGATTTATATACGCTAAAAAATAGCGTCCGCATTCGAATGTCATTTATCCATACATAAGCCGTTCTCATCTGAAGCTACAGGTTTCGGAATAACTTTATGCTTTTTTTCAGGTTTTTACTAGGTGGACACCACCAATATATAGCAAAGAACTATTTAAAATTAAAAAACTGTTATTTATAATCGTAATAAAAAAACTCAAGGAATATAACCATCCGGAAGAGTAAACGGTATTAGCGACGTAAAACGAAATGAAGCAAAATAAAACAAGAAAGAACAGATAACTGAAAATTTCCATAATCGATACTGCAATGATCAATCTGTCAATGTATGTGTGTTTTTGTGATCCCTAACAAACAAGGTCCCTTTAGTCAGACAAGGAATAGTTTTCAGAATGAGAAAAAATCCAATTTTACTGACCATAAATGAATTGTCCAAACTTGACAAAGCTACCTCAGCGCCATCGTCGTTTGCAGAGAGAAACAGAACAATATTTGACAATTTCAGGACTGCGTTTTGGACCCAAAAATTCAATAGATTTAATTTAGATGAATGCAATAATAGTGCTTTAATTCTCATTTGTTTTCCTACTAAATCATCAGACCAAAGTGGGGAAACCAGTTGTTTTTCATACACTCGCCACCGAATCAAATGCCACCAATCAACCATTCAGAGCGCATGAAATTATGGGTTATTATTAATGGTCAATCGGTAATTATCATTTTGAGTTTATTTTGTTTTTTTTCAATCTCTTTATGTAAGCTTCGAAGAATTGTGTATATAATCAGAAACTTTTCAATGGTCCCCTTTTGTATTCTGTTTGGACAGTGCAGATGAATTTGTGTTCGAATGAAGAAAGAAAGGACAGAATCCTATCTAAAGAAGGTATAAGCTTCATGATACTCAAAAGCATATGTTTCTTCTTCATAATTGTCTGAAACTGAAATCAATATCAAGTGATGAACCAAAAGCTCTGGTTATAGTTACGGTTATCCAAACTGACATAAAGGCAAATGATAATCTGTCAATTTGGATAACCGCAACTATAACCAGAGGGTGTGGTCCATCGCTTGAAATCGCTTTATGCGTGAATAACCTACAATACTTGCTTACCCTAAAATACTGAGAAATCAAAGGGTTTGAGTTGAACTACGAATGATCTAGGTATACCTTATTATTACCTTTTATGTAGTAATGGTGGATTAAAACAAAAAGGCCTGGATAGGGCTGCCTATATTCTAGTTTTGAGATTTCACGAAGTGGTTGATAAATTTTCATCAACCCAGTGAACTTCACCTTAAGATCTGAGATTTGTGTTAGGTACTATTAGTAATTTGAGATCTCTTGAATTTTTTTTGTCATTGCATTTATAATTTTTTTCTGGAATGAACAATATTATCAATTCATGGTCATTTATTTCATAGGATGACAAGAATCGGAAACAGTGGTATCTTTCTGATTCCTCGTTAATATATTTCAATGACTATCGACAAAATTTGATAGGAGACCCAACAAGAATTTTCGAAAAAAAAATTATTTGGAAGAGTTCATTTGAGCAGACTTATCAACCCCCGATTAAGCATAATATTGTTACTATTGGATGTGTTGTATTCTTTTCGGTTCTCTATTGAATATTCATGACCTGTTCAATAATTTTCATTCATGATATGTCACTATATCAAGTGCTATTAGAAAACCTGAGTTCTCTACTCTGATGAACAACAATTAACCATGAAGGAAAATGCCTGTTTTCTAGTTGAAAATGTTCTGAGTTTACATGGAAAAGAACTCAAATTGAACTGGTTTCGTAATATCACCTATTCAATGAGTTGTTATTCTGTGAAACTCCAACTCTTGATACTCTTCAGTCTGACTTAAAGTATGGATGCTGCTAGTTCTGTAACAACTTACATAAATTTCCCGCCGCTTTAGCACATTCTTCTGTTAATGTGCAGAATCTGGAAAACTATGGTTATAATAAAACAAACTATCAAGTGATATAGATGAATCAGTTAATTATGTAGAATAATATTCCATTCCTCATCTAATAATTTCACACCTCTTCTACTTTATTATAAGAAATCATCGAATTATAAGTGTATTCGCCAAGAATTACCATATCTATTGAATTCTTAAAATATATAATAAGTATGGTATTATATTCTAGAAATTCATTAGTCCAGATATTTTACCTTCTTTCTTGTCTGATGTCAATTCAGCTCTGACAGACACTTGCCTTGACGACTAGTCGTAATTTCCGAATAGCGCCACCTTCAGTGGAAAAAATTTCAAAAAGCACTGCCGTGAAGGCAGCAACTTTTGCGCGCATGTTCAATGTAGATGACCGCTTCAGCAACAAATTTGAACGTGCGCGCGAAAGCTGCTGCCTTCACGGCAGTGCTTTTTGAAATTTTTTTCTGATAAATTACTGGATTTCAATTCGATCATATCTGTATTTTTGGACATATTGTAAAAATAAAATTTTGAATGGGTATATCTACGGAATCATTGGGCGGATTTTACCCATTCACGAATGCGACCTTCGTAATTAAGCCCCAAACCTACTCTACAAATATCGAGTTTCTAAGTCGTTTCTTCCGGAAGTTATTGTGTTTACGATCAGCCTAACGGCCGACTGCGTAAACACAATAACTTCCGGAAGAAACGACTTAGAAACTCGATATTTGTAGAGTAGGTTTGGGGCTTAATTACGAAGGTCGCATTCGTGAATGGGTAAAATCCGCACAATGATTCCGTAGATATACCCATTCAAAATTTTATTTTTTTATTTATTGTAGAGAAGGTTTGGACCTTAATTACGAAGGCCGAATTCGTGAATGGGTAAAATCCACCCAATGATTCCGTAGATATACCCAATCAAAATTTTATTTTTCCAATATTTCCAAAAATACAGATCAGAACGAATTGAAATCCAGTACTTCATCGAAAATAACAGTTCGAACTTTCATACAGAATTTAATGAGGATGATATGATGAGAAACTCATAGACATTTTTTTTTTCAAATTGTTCTAATAACACGATTATCACGAAATTTTGCATAAAGTTGTCTTTCAGCATCTTAAAACTAGCTGTGAAGTTTAATCAGGACTGAATCAGTATTTCTCGAATAATACCGAAAAAATCAACGATATCGAGAAGAAAACCTCGAAATTTGACATATTTTTTCCCGATATCTCCAAAACTTATGATCGTATCGAACTGAAATTTAGTACACTGCTGTGAAATTGGAAGGTCGAAGTGTGAGTATAATTTTTTTTTGGATATGATGAATGGTTTCCGAAAAAATTTCGAAAAAATTTTTTTTTTAAATTTACTGACAATATGATCTTGACGAAATTTGGCTCAAAGTTGCGCGTCGTTATACTCCACCAAACTGTCAAGTTTGAATACAATCGCTCGACTAGTTTCTGAAATAAAAAATAAATAACTTCAAAACTTCAAGTGCCTATAACTCCGAAACTATTCGACCGATTTGGCCCATTAACGAACTCAACCGCGGCATTCTGATGCGAAACCTATCCTGAAAGTTTCAAGTAGCTAGCTTGCTTCTGTCGACAGTTATCGTGTCTACGGCCGGCCGGCCGGACAGAATCAATTTTGACACCGGATTCGTCATCAGTGAGTCCAACCTAGTCGATTGAGACCATTTTCGGCTCAATCATCCAAAATTACAGACATTTGGACAAAACGATAGCACGCTGTTCCCCTAGAACATGCGCGCAAAAACGAATTCTAGCGATTTCCCCTGCATTGACGAAAAAAAAGCTCATCTTTGAATTCACCTTAGATCTATTGATCTTGAGAACGACAGTGTCGACACTTGATATATTCTATGCGTCTTGATCTCGTACACCATTCCTTAACAGCCATGCACGCAGCTCCGTTTTCGAACACAGAGAGATATCGATCATAAGCCTCGATTACGCCAAGTTTCTGTTGCATTGTATATCTTGGGTGCATTAAGTGTTTATTGCCTGTCAGGTCGCTATCTTTACAAGTGAATATGGCTGTTAATGCCCGACGAAGGGCAACATCTACGGCTTTCACCCCGAGGAATATGGAATTTCCGAAACATTATCTTGTAGCCGCTTAGAGGTCGTAATGACTTTTTTATGAGGTTGAGAAGGAAGGAACTGCTGCATGTGGGTCCTATAGAGGATTATTGTGTTAAATGCAGTGAAGTTTTCATGACGGAGTATGTTAGATAAGAGGATGACTTGGAATATGACTTGGAATCTTGATACAGAAACAGAAAGCGGTAGTTTGAGTAGGATATCTTCGGCAACTCACGAACTGTATAGAATTTGATTGCTGAAGATACCATGAGATTTGAGTGGTTTGTACGGGATGGCCCACCGAAATTTCAATGTGGTAAATTGCTCATTAAAATATCACTTGGAAAAGTACATCTTATGGATTATACCATTCAAACTTGTTTAATTTTTCTTTGGTTTCTTTGGACGAGGCCATGACTACTCCGAAAATCGAGACAATATCATACTGAAGATTACTGATACGTGTTGCTTTTTGGGGGAATGAAAAGTTCCCAAAAATTCCTCCAATATTTCAAGAAGTGGGAATGAAATGATAGGTTTCAATTCAACCTGTTTTCATTCTCGTGATTCTGACCCGAGTCTCGAAAAAAAAATTATGACCGAATGTGAACATTCCCCTCGAAAATATATCAAATCTTCTTTCAAACAAGGTCTTCAAACCAGAGTTTTGGGAAATAAATTTCACCAAACAGTTTGGAAAAACATGAATTGAATAGATTTTTATCCATTCTGATGGATAACCTAACCAACGATACTCTGAGTGAACATGTAGATACACCATCCCAATGGTTCCGCGTCAATTATATTTTACAGCAGTAAAAAGAGTATGCTCAATTGGGGGTTGATGATTCAAGAAGGTTTCACGCACTTATCAATAACTAAATAATAATCTGAGAAAACTAAATAAATTCAAAATGACAATTGCCGAATTACCATTAACAGTGTCATGCGCTCTGATTGGTTGATTGATGGCGTTTGTGTCAGCGGCGAGAGTATGAAATAAAATCAGTTTGCCCAGTTTGGTCGAATGATTTAGTAAAAAAACAAATGAAAATAAAATCACCATTGTTCTATGCACCTTAATTGAGTATTTCTAACTTGAAATATGACGGGTTGAAATAATTGGCGCAACTGACACAATTCTGACAACAATTTCTCCTTCAATCCTGCACTTCAACATTTGATGATGAAGAAACATGACCCCATTCTACACAATGAAAGTACCCCAGTATTTTTTCTCTCATTTGTCTCACGCTCAGGAATAACAATGGTTTAATCTGGCCGAAAGATTCCTTTCCACATTGACAACTCATTTCATACACAACGTAATGCATGTTGCCAATTGATACGGAAACCTAGATACGAGAGCAATTTCATTACTTTCGTGAACATCATGAAAGGATCCTTTCTGAGATTAACTGATGAAAAAATGTTTCAATAATGGAGCCAAAGGCTTGACAAACGACAACCTGAAATATTTGCATTCGATTATTACTAAATTAGTCATTATACGCACATTATACGTTGCACCAACCATTCAGTGGGTATTGTAATACTAGAAGAGTAAAAGAAAACAGTTTTCTGAGTTGTTATGTATCAAAGCGACTATTAGATTTTGCTGAATTCCATAGCGTAATTTCCGAACAGAGTACGAGATTTTAATTCGACTGAATCTGTTTTTTCCGTAATATTAGAGAAATCAAATTTTCATGATTATATCCGAGGAATGGCTAAGTAGATGTCATCTAGCACCCAATGATTCTACAGATACGTGGCGCGCTAGTGCATAAGTGCTATCAGAAATGGTGTACACAGCTTTTTAAAAACAATTTAAATCTATCAATTCCTCGAACACAGTTTGATGAATATTTTGTAGTTTTTTTTCTGGGTTTTCACTCCCAATATCTGACAGAGAAATATTAAAAATTAAATAAATTTATTCTTATAGAAAGCGCTCTTGCGGATTGCAGGATAGAACTATTTGTCAAGGGCAGTTAATTGAAAATTTAATTGCCTAATGAACAACAAAGAAATAAATATAAACAAAAAACAAAGCGAATCGTGTCGTTTCAGAGTACAATTTTGACTATTATTTTTTATGTTTTTATGGGTTTTCACTCCCAATATCTGAAACAGAACTATTAAAAATCAAATAAAAATGTTTTTTTCATGAAAAACGCCCTTGCGGGTTGCAGTATCAAACTATTCAAGGGCAGTTTCTTGCAGAAAAGAATGCCTAATGAACAAAACAGGAACAATACACACGATAAAGAAAGCGAATTTTGACGTTTCAGAGTACAAATCTGACTCTTTCATCAGACAAAGCAGAAAATTTCAAGAATTATTTTCTTTCGATTCTCGTTTCGATTTGATACTTTTGTCACATTGACAGATAAGAGTGAAAACCCATAAAAACCTAAAAAATAATGCAAAATCCTCCCAAAATATGCTTCAATCGATACAATTCTGACTCTTTCATCAGACAAACGACAAAATTTTTAGAATTTTATTCATTTTGGGAATTCTTGAAAAAAATCGATAGAAAAAAATCTTGGAAAATAATACAAAACCCTTCCAAAATAAGTTCTAATCGATAATGGGGGTTTTTCCTTTAAAGGAAAATGCAATAATTTTCATGAAATCCTTTAGAACATCACATTTCGAACATATAATTCCGAGATTCCGAGGCCAGTGCAAGCTTTTCTTCAAAGTTAAGATTTCTAAAGAATAATATAGAACATGATGTGGTTATTATGTGCGGAGACTTCAATTGTTCCTCCATTAGATGGATAGGTAATCCAGACGCGAACGAATCATATTTTGAACCAAATAATGTAGAGGCAAAATATTCTGATCTCATAGATGCTCTCTCCGTATGCGAACTGATGCAGTTCAATAGTGGTGTCAACAGTTCTCAGAGAATTTTGGACCTGATCTTATCTAATCAGTCTCTTTTGTCTCAGGTTACTCCATGTAACAGTCCATTGGTGGGAGAAGACAAACACCATCCTTCATTAGAATTTATGCTGCGATTGAATATCAAATATCTCACCAAACCAAGTACTTGTATCTATAACTTTAAAAAAGGCAATTACGATAGCATAAACAATGAACTGTCTTCCGTACCGTGGTCTGATTTTCTTTGTAGTGGAGACGTTGACCTTGATCTCGACTTAATTTATGGCATAATTGATCGTGTTGTTGAGGATTTCGTTCCTAAGAGGTACTTCAATTCTAGGTTTCCCGCATACTTTTCTAAACATACCATAAAGTAAGTGAAAAAAAAAGAATAAAATTCATAAAAAATTGAAAATCTATAATAATACAAAAGATTTGCTAGAGTTCCGGCGTCTCCGGGCATTGTCAAAGATCATGATCAAATGTGATTATTCTAATTATATTAAATTTGTGGAAAGTAAACTGCCCAATAATCCCAAGCTGTTTTTCAATATTGCATCATCTAAGAGTAAACATGGCAGGCTTCCCTCTTCGATGAGGTATAAAGTCAGTACGGGCGGAGTAGACATTAGTAACAGTTTTGCTAGGTATTTCCATAGTGTTTTTGTTGATCCATTGAACTCGCTCACCAGTATAGATTCCACTGTAGCCGATTCCCCTACTTACCTCTCGAAAATTGTTATAATTGCTAAGGAAATCGAAAAATCTATAAGGTCCCTGAATCAAAGTAAGGGTGCTGGATCTGACAGTATTCCATCATATTTTGTACGTAATTGTCCCGCTTTATGCCTTCCACTTGAGCATATCTTCAATCTAACTCTCCGCACGGGCAGATATCCTCGGCGCTGGAAGATTGCATCGGTTGTCCCAATTTTCAAGGGTGGTGATAAATCTAATGTTGAAAACTACCGACCCATCAGCAAATTATGCGCTTTTTCTAAACTTTTTGAAAAACTTGTTCATGACCATTTATATAATTTAGTGAAAAATCAGATAATTCCAGAACAGCACGGGTTTTTGAAGGAAAAGTCCATGGAGACTAACCTTTTGTTATTTATAACCTTTTTGGAAAGGGCAATGGATGAGCGTTTGCAGGTTGACGCTGTTTACACCGACTTCAGTAAAGCATTTGATAAAATTTCACATAGAATTCTCATTCGTCGTCTTTCTGAGGTCGGTGTGGGGGGTTTTCTTTTGCGTTGGTGCGAATCCTATATGACTGATAGAGTCGTTTCTGTGGACGGTTGTAGGTCAACTGAGTTCACATTTCCATCTGGTGTGCCACAAGGCTCTCACCTCGGTCCTTTTTTTTTCTTGATTTTTATCAATAATATTATTTCTGTCTTTTAGATATGTAAAGTGCTCCTCTATGCGGACGATTTGAAAATTTTTTACATTATCAGATCTATGAAGGATTGTAAGATCGTGCAAGAGGAATTGGAAAGGTGCTCGGAGTTTTGTCGTTCGAACGATTTATTTTTGAATGCTTCTAAATGTAGGACAAATACATTCACACGTAATAGGACTCCTATTCTTTTCCAATACAGTATCGATCAAGCGACGTTGGGGAGAGTTGATCACATCAGGGATTTGGGCGTAATTCTGGATGAAAAGTTAATTTTCGCATTTCATATTGAAAATATTATTAATTCTGCTAGTAGAACGTTGGGATTTTTGTTTAGGATATGTAGATATTTCATAGGTATCAGGCTGGTTCTCAGTGTATACTATGCTTAAGTTTTAAGCAGACTTAATTTCGCTTCGGTCGTTTGGAATTCACAATATAAAATTAACATTGGAAGAATCGAACGAGTACAGAATAAATTGCTCAAATATTTAAGTTTTAGGGGTAATTTCTCTGTTTCAGATGAAAATGTCAGTTTTTATTATATGGCCAGAAAACATTTTAATTTGATCTCTCTTGAAAATAGACGTAGTATAGGCGATATAGTAATATTGGGGAAGATTGTAAGTGGTGAGTTGCAGGTACCGGATTTATTGCAGGAAGTACACATTAATGTCCCGAATTTCAATCTAAGATCTTTTGAAATTTTCCATGTACCTTTTAAAAGAACAAATGCATCCAAAAACTCTCCGTTAGTTAGAATGTTCCGAACCTGCAATGAGCTACGAATTGTCGATGTATTTCATTGTGCCAACATCAAGCTGCAACTCGAAAAACATTTTTTGATGCAGTGAGATTTTCACTTTCGGTTTTGATTTGGTGTAGAGGTTTTCGTTGATTTTCTATTTTTGATTTTCATCTCAATGTAATTTGTGGATACTCTTCATGGGTCTTTGACCTGTTTGTGTCCCTAATGTTAAATAAATAAATAAATAAATAAATATAATTTCAATATTATATTTAAAAAAAAAAAATTTAATCACCTAAAACTGAAAAATTAAAATGGGGATTTGTCATTTACAGGGTTTTGTCTTGAGTGCACGATATGGCAACGTCGAATTAAGCTTTCTCGGAAAGAAAAGGACAGCAAATGTGTTACTTTGCTCAGGAAAACAGAGATAGCTATACTTCGATCTGGTTAGAGTAGAAGACAACGACAAAGGAATAAAAGAAGAAGAGCATAGACTGTCATACTGTCATATTACTGACAAATCGCAAACGGAAACGAATAACAAATTGTTTGGTTATATTGACAAAGAACACGTGTGTACCACAGAATAGGAATAAATATTTCATTATTCTATAGCAGGAAAGGCTACCCTACTAAACACCGTTGTCACTTCGTGCATACCTGGCAAATCCCAAACTTCAATTCTCAAATCTGATTTTGAATACTTTCTGAAGGTAATTTGGGAAAATGATGAATCAAACCTATAATAATTATGTTCAAATTTGCATTTGCAGTAATAACCCAAATTCAGGAAAAACCCCCATTATTGATGAATATCGTTTTCTCGGCGACAGCTTGCTGAGAATCAACAAAAATATTTAGAAATTACAAATCGTTGGTTCGAAGATCTGCTATTTCTGTGCAATGAACATAATAATACGCTTCTTCCTATGCTATAAATTTTCTAGTATACCTACGGCCACGGTTCCCATCAATGTAGTCTCTAATGAAGTTACCTACTTACGTTTATGAAGGGCTATTTTATGTAATGGTTCTTCGAATATGCATACATGCTTTCAGCTCTATTGACGTGTAAACAGTAAACATTGTGTTTTGCATACTCCATTCAGATATGGTTTATGCAAAGGAATTATAGTTCAGATCTGATTATATGTCCATTGTACTATAGAACACTGTTCGCAGAAATTTGATTGTTCAAAGATAGCGCTCATGTATTGCATGTTAGAAGCATAATTTGAGTTGTATTATGAGTTGATTTGGACGTCCAGTTGTGGGCCGTGCCAAGTTAGAATGAAACGACGTTTCTACCTTTATAGGTGTGAACAGGGTGAGTCTTTCAGTTGTACACAGAGATTAACCGAACAACAGTGCGTTGTCGGTTCGTCACAACGTCTGTAATTTTCGAATTTTGAGCTGAAATGGGTCTCTCATAGCCATAAACGACGTCGTCGACTTAATACAAGCTCCAATTAATACATCCATTTATGCTGACGATCTGCTGTTAATGTGCCGCGGTCAAAACTCCCATACTAGCGCTAAACTCCTACAAGCAGCTATAAGAATATTGGAAGAATGGTCAAAATCATCTGGATTCACTTTCTCGTTAACGAAAACGAAAGTAATGAAATTCACCTACTGAAGAGCCTCGATACTGTTCAAAACACCGCCTTGAGATTAGCAACTGGTGCCTATATAACAAGCCCGTCGGAAAGTCTATGCAGAGAAACCGGAGAAATGCCACTCGTTCTGCGAAGACAGATGCTCCAGCTAACATATGCTTCAAGGATCTCTGCAGACAAACAAAATCCAATACAACACCAAATTTATACAGAGAAATACAGAGAACACTACATTCATAAGCCAAACCTCAAAGCACCTATGTACCATAAAGTGAACCACATATTAGAAAGTCCAAACTTCCCAGACACTGTGCAAAGTGAACCGTCAGCAAAACCCCCCTGGACCAACATGAAGCCTTCCATAAATACAAAACTATTATAACATCCTACAAAAAGTCAGAAACCCACCCTCTCATTTTACATCAAAAATTTACGGAAATATTATCTAATCAGCATTACGATGAAATTATGTTCACGGACGCATCAAAATCATCCGAAGGGGTAGGATGTGCCTACGTATCCCGCATGGAAACCAAAAAATTCAAACTACCACCAGAATGCAGCATATTTACAGCTGAATTGATAGCGATCCTACAAGCTCTCAAACATATCTTCGAAACAAATATAACACATTCCATCATATGCACCGATTCGATAAGTGCTATCCACCCAACACTTGACATGTACAGTATCAACCCTGTTGTCACACAAATCCTAAACCTCATCGCTTCGCTGTACCAACAACACAAGAGCTGTTCTTTAATTTGGGTTCCATCTCACTGCGGCATATACGGAAATGAGAAAGCAGACATAGCAGCAAAAGAAACTATTTCCTACGAAGAAGAAACAACTATCATCACCAATTACGACCTTAGCAGCAAATGCAAAAGCATCATTTAAGAAAAATGGAAAAACATTTGGGAACTCAAAAGCTCGAAACTGGCTCTTATTGACCGTACCATTACTCAAACAGTACCCATCACAATGAAGAGAAGAGACCTTGTTACTCTGAGACGGCTCCGAATAGGACATTGCGAAGCATCACACCAACACCTACTTGCTAGAGAAACAGTGCCAATATGTAGTACATGCAATAGTGAAGTGACAGTGAAACACATAATAACGGAGTGCCAATTATACCAACCCCAGAGAAAAAAGTTCAACGTAAGCAGCTCCTTGGAGGAAAACCTCAAGATCGACTCACCAGTATGCTTAAATACCCTTTCATTCGTTAGATCCATAAATGTGAAAATTTAGGTAGCGAACAAATGAATCATTCAATTATTGTACCATCATAATCAAAATATTATTGTAAACAATGTTTGTTAAAAGTTCCATTAGCGCTAATGACCAAGATGTCGAAGCGGCGAATAAATAAATAAATAAATAAAATAAAATTTTTCATCGATACAATACTCTATTTCGGAGATATATGGAAAAAATATGTCATAAATTTCTTTGAAATTTTGACCTTAATACCTCAATACCTCAAGTACAGATGCAATCACATCGAAACTTCGTAACTGTTTAAAGAATATCAACGCGTAGAATTATACCCATCTTTATCGAAAAAAAAATAGATTTTCCGGATTTATTGACCAAACTTCCATGATATTTGGCGCAGATCTTGAAGTGAGTATTCCACAACAGTTTTCCAAATTTCCATTTGATCTGATGTTCATTTCCGCATATCAAAAAATTATGTCAAATTTCGTTGTTATTTGAAATATTCAGAATATTTCCTCAATATCTCGATAATTATCGACACGATCAGATTGAAACTTGGGACATACCTGGAAGTCAATATTTCAAAACAGTGCGTCGAATATCGGTTTGATCCAAAAATCATTTTCGGAAATATTGAAAGACTGAGGTTTTTTTCTCAATATCTCAAAAAGAACAGAACCGATCAGATTCAAACTATGTAGTAGGTTGAAGAATACCCAACGCACGGCCTGATACCAAATTTCGTGAGGACTGTAGGGGTAGGAAACTGTAAAAAAGTAAACGAAAATTTTGGAAATTTTTGTTGGAAAAAAATTTTTTACCGGAAACTATTCATCAGATTTCAATAGAATCGACAAAAACCTCTAGTCAGTATTTTACGACATTGCTTCGAAGTTATGTTGTATCTGATGTTTGTCTTAGGTGAAAAAAAATTAGTCAAATTTTCTAGTTATGTCTCTGGTATTGTTGTTATTTAAAGAGTAACGCAAAAAATACTGAAATAATAATATTCGAATAGATATATATGCTGTATCATTGAATGATTATACCAGAGCGCTAATTCGGCTTTCGTTATTGAACCGATTCAACAAATATCAAGTTTTTAAATAGATTCTTATTTTACGGTTGGCAGTGAAGGCCGACTTCAAGCATAATAACATCAGAAAAAAAAAGACTCGTAAACTCTATATTTTCAGAGCAGGTTTGGGAGTTCATTGTTCATTGGGTCGATATTCGATATTTTATTTTTCTTATACTGCCACAAATGCAAATACGATCGGATCGAAATCCTTCAAAATGCCTTGAGGAAATGGCTTCAAATGTGAACAAGCGCCCAAGAACTCCTGATCTCACATTTTATATTCGGATCAGATAAATCCTGGACAAATTCAGAACAGGCGAATAATCTTTGGCAGTCATTGTGTTAAAGCAAACAGGATTGAACTATTCAATTGGGGGTCCATGGATATGTGCAAGAATTGAAATACGTCTTCTCTCAAATCACTTTTATTAACATCTGCTCACAAAACTGTGCCTGTCGTAACTTCATGAAATTATCGAACAGAAAACTAACTAATCTAGTAGGTGATTGTTGATGAATCCAACATCCTCCAGCCCAAGGAGTTTCTTTTTTCCAGGGTCTTCTATTTTTCTATTTCCACCTCTCTTTTCTACGTCTCTGTGTATGCCTTCTTTGATGGTTTGAAAACCGACAGGTTTTTGGATATCATTATTTGGCTCTATATTCCATGTAGTCTCCTTAATTCCTGAGTAATTACTCTGTGTTAGAAAACATCTTTTACTGCTGACATGCGATTTTTTGTTTTCTCTTCATAGGAACCAATAACAAACAATTCATCATATACATACTCTTCGTCTAATTCATCATCATAAACTACTCCTGATATGTCTTCAAGAACAACTACATTCAATTGTTCATCTTTTTAATGGTCTGATGCTGCTTCCTTCTGTTTGTCATAGACATTTCCATCCCTTTTTCTATCAAGCGTGACATCGGCTTGGCTTATAGGGACTTCATTCGGCGCTCAGAAGATAACATTTCTCAGGATCCCTCTTTTTTCTGGTCTTTCATTAATGAGAGGAAGGGTGACTCGAGAATTCCTGGTGAGATGAGACATAGCGGATAAACCTATTGTGGACTCACATCTATTGCTAATGCCTTTGCTGAATTTTTCCATCTGGTTTATGATCCTGTTGTGGACTGTGGTGCATTTGATGCGTACGATACAATTGGCCAGGAGACGATACGCATTGATTTGATAACACGGGATCAAATAATTGTCGCCGCCAGGAAACTCTCTAACAAGCTTACATCTGGTCCTGATGGGATACCGAGTTTTGTTGTGAAGGATTGTTTTGATGCTCTGTCGCATCCGTTGAACCACATATTCAATCTCATCTTGAGCAGTGCCTCCTAGAGCATGGAAGCTGGCTAAGATTGTACCGATCTTAAAGAGGGGAGACCCTTTCATTGTTAGCAACTACAGGCCAATTTCTATTCTGTCTAACTTCTCTAAACTGTTCGGAATCATTGTCTACAATTATGTTAATCCAGCCGTAAGGAACCATATTAAAATCGAGCAGCATGGGTTCATGTCTAGGAGATCTTGCACAAGCGATCTGTCTGTATTTTCTAAGTATATTTGCGAGGTGCTGGATTATGCTGATCAAGTTGATGCAATATATACAGATTTTCATAAGGCCTTTGATAAGGTTGCGAATGAGCTTCTCCTGGAGATATTGCGCAATTAATTTAGCTTTTCAGAGAGCCTTGTCAAGCTGTTTTGTTCATACTTAGTTGATCGTCGCCAGTTCGTCCAGCTAGAGGGAAAACGGTCATCTGAGTTCATACCCACGTCTGGGATACCCCAGGGATCTAACCTTGGCCCACTGTTGTTTATTCTATTTGTAAATGATCTGATGGATGATCTTGGGTTGCCGTATCTGATGTTCGCCGACGATTTGAAGTTGTATTATGTGATTCGGTCACTTGAGGATTGTGTTCGACTTCAGCTCGGGCTAGACAATGTTGCCAAATGGTGTGAGGAACATTTTTTAAGTTTAAATGTGTCGAAGTGTTTTGTTGTTACCTTCAGAAGGAAAATAGATGCGCTGAGATGTGATTATGTCGTCAGGGATCAGGTCCTTTCTCGCGTTGATGAGGTGAAGGATCTTGGTGTGATCTTTGATCGGAAGTTTTCATTTGTCCCGCATGTCTCCCAACTGATTTCATCAGCCTCTAGAAAATATGGATTGATTGTTCGCAATGGCAAGTATTTCAGTGATACTTCAAAATTCTTGACTCTCTTTAATTCCTTTATCCGAAGCAAGTTAGAGTATGGCAGTGTGATTTGGCGACCTATTTACTTTTGCCATCAATTCCATCTTGAGGCCGTTCAGAGAAGGTTTTTGAAGTTCTTGGTTTGGAGGGAGGATAAAGTTTATCCACCAAGAGGATTCGACCATACTGTGTTGTTGAGTCGATTCAATGTGATTTCGCTGTGGGGTAGGAGAGAGGTTCTATGTCTTCGATTTCTTCACAAACAACTGCACAACATTTTCGAAAACCCACCTCTGATAACAGCTCTAAGTTTCCGGATTCCAAGACCAACATCCCGTGCTGTGGAGTTGTTCCATCTGCGGACGCCGAGGACCAATTCTTTAATGCAGTCCCCAATTTGGTTCATGATGTCTATTTTCAACTCGATTGCGAGAGAGTGTGACATTCACTGTGACACATTGGCATACATTATCGAGAGACATATACTAGGTTTAAGTTAGGTCTTCTCAAGTTTGTTAAAATATATGTGTATGTATATGTTTATATGAATAATTGTGGTTTCTTTTTTAATGAGAGAGTATTTGCTGTTTTATGCAATTAAGTTCAAATGTGTATCTTGTTGAGGGTAGATAATTTGTGGTCAATATTGTGAGTTTTATTCTATGGTTTACTTCCTTTTAGTTATTAGCACTGTAGCTTGGTTTCTTATCATTATGCTAGGTTTAGATATTTTCTGTAATTGGGTATGTACCTGTTGAAATAAAGAACTTATTATTATTGAGCTCACGACATCTGATGGCAATTATTCGCAACTAATATATTTCGTAATAACTTGGGAATTATTGGGCCGATTTCGCATTAACGAACTTGCCCGGCGACAGTGGACCTGATTGAATTGAACTTCAAATCCTTCATGATTCATCAGCCAAATTATTGAATAACTTTCTTGATGACCATCTACAACCTGAAATTCGAAAATTATACACATTGGGCGAAAAAAAGAAATCAACCAAAAATAAGTTTCTAATATTCGAGAATATAAAAAATCAAAGTTTTAGGATCCCTCATATTGACGAAATTTGGTCTCGCTCATAACCAGACAGCGTAGGTCGAATCGATGAGCGAGAGAGAGAAAACTACAACGAACCTTGCTGGGTGAACCTCTGCCGACATCGTACGACCCCATACGGGCTAAATACACGATATCGTAAACACGTGACTTACATGTCCACGATAAATTTATTCGTGACCGAAATCAAATAAGGTTCCCTATTAATTTCATCTGCGTGTAGCCTCTATCTTATACCGATGGGAAATTGGGGCAGCCGCCCATTAGCTGCAAATGTTTTGTAATAAAAATGATTTATCCGAGGAAATATTAAAATTGTCTGTGGATCGAGAATCTGCACTCAGAGCGTTGAAAGCTGGATTGGAAAATGATGCCTACTCTTTTTGCTGACTGTGAATTTTTCTCCGCGATGAATTTGGAGCGATAGATATCGTTCATGATCAAATGAGCTGCTAATCCACCTCAATCAAGTTTGGTACTCAGGAATAATATTTTGTCTATGTATCGATTCAAATAAAATTATTCCGAAAGCTTTTCAGTGATATAATTAGTTTACTAGTTGTGACTTCATGAACTACAAACTACAATATTGTACACCAGTGTAGATAGTGTTGCAATGATACCGTTCGGTGTGTTTTGTTGTCAACTTGCACTCTGTTCATTGCGGAAACATTGTAGTCACAAATTGAATGCTCAGTGCATAAAGTCAGGTTATCTTCTATGGTGGTTATGCGTAAATATAAATCATGGTCCTACATCTGTTATTGTCTCTGTTTCTATTAGGTTATATAGGTAGCAATTACTGACTAGAAATTGTCTACTTTATTCCTACGTTCATTTGCTTCATTCGATGGATCAGATTTTTTTTCCGACTTCAGTAAATCTTTCCGAAAAATCTTTACAACCATAACTTAGGAGTGTAGAATTCTGTCATCTTAGATTTGCGCAAATTCATATAGGGCCGTATTTATAGTTGCTCCTTGAGGCTTCCTTACTGATGGCCGCCTTGAATTTGCTTTTCTATGCAAACAAATACAAGTTTGTTCGCATGCGGCAAGGTGGCCTTCAGTAAGGAAGCCTCAAGGAGCAACTATAAATACGGCCCATAGCGCCGATTGTATTATACTGACTACAATCATTCGGATATCTGTGACTACACTTAACTATACTCATCTGCACTGAGAAGTAGAAATCAGTAGAGTTAGTCTACAATAACATTTTCATGCAGGTACAACACACCAACCTATAGGTTACCGCTGATGGCCGCAATATTCAACTCTGTTTCAACATTCGTAAGATGAGCAAATACATGCCTAAAAACATGCACATTAAAATTTGTTGCCTTGGAAATATTTTCTTGAGCTATTAATGAAATGAGAGCCAAATAAAGAGAAGTAAATAAGAACGAAATTTACTATATTTTTTCCAAGATTCCTGAATATAAATATAAGATTTAGCTAAAATTTGGTTCACTATTGTTCCATATTGTCTTCAAGGTCTGCGCCGAGTTCCATATAAATTTAATGATAGTTTCAGATGAAATTTGGGTACTTATATTTTGATTTTTTACGATATGGCCCTAACTAATTAAGCACAAATTTACGCTTTCTTATTCTACAACTGATTACAAATTTTCAATTAGGCCGCATGAATATTCTGTAAAATATTGAGGAAATAGCTCGAGTATTCAAATTAGTAAAAATCCAAAACGGTTCGTTTGATTCTGGCAAAAAATCAGAAAGTTTCGATACTGAAGTTCTTCTTTAACGAAACTTACAGCACATACGGCTGGAGGACGCAGGGCTGGACATAATTAATGTCGAACATCTGATCGAGGGAAGAAAAATTACGACGAAAGGAAAAACCGAAAACGTAACCGAAACCATAGAAAAACAACTGAAGGATCGAACATTGATCGGGATGGAAGAACAGAAAACTACTTGCTTTTCTGCCTGCGAAATTGAATGAGGAATATTAAATATTCCGGCATATAACCTATCATGTTCTGAAATTTGGCATTTGGAAGTTTTGCCAATACTACTTAAATTCGAAGGAAATAACAGGTTTTGAGGTCCTATTATGAAGAAAACCAATTATGTATAGGCCGACGTTTCGTTTATTTTTATAAACATCCTCAGGGCACTAGAAGAGATAGCAGAGAACTTTGTGCTATGACTCAATTAAAACATGAAAGTTGCAGGTAAAATAACAAAGACAATCAATTAACAAATGGAATACAGTATGAAAAAAAAACAATATAAACAACCGACGTTAGAAAAAAATATGAGGTGTTTAAGAAGTAAAATAACAATTAACTATAAATAAAATACTCACAATACTGTATGATTTTCTTTGCTAAACAAGACGATACATTAATACAACAATGAACCAACCTATGCAGTGGAAAACGCATTCATTACTCTTCAGGCCAGCGAAAGCGAATGGAGAAAACAGACATGAACTGAATACGTAGCAAAGGTGGCAATATGTTTACAGTTTTTTCATCATAGATATAAGAGAATAATATGCAGTATTCAAATTTTCAATGTCAGTTTTTCCATTAACAGCATTCGAGTCATTCTTGATTTCATGTGAAAATCTTTTTCTCAAATTTGTTTGCTTGCCAATAACCTTCGCTTCATCAAAGTTGAAAATATGCAAATAATTTCTATTAAGTTCTGCCAAAGCCATACAGTTCTCCTTAGATTTCAGTGGGTTTATGCTATTCATCATATCTCTTTTATGCTCTGATAGCCGAGTTTTCAAGTAACGTCCCGTCTGTCCTATGTAAGTTCTTGTACAGTTCGAACATTGAATCCTGTATATTATGTCTATCGAGAATTCAGTTGGGGTCCTAGTCTTCAGTACCGAATGAAATCATTGCCCCATAGTAATCTCAGGTTTTTGAACAATATCAATTTGATCTGTTTTTAGCACTCTCCGGATCTGTTCAGAAAGAAACATGTTCGATATAAGGTATTTTATAAAAAAATTTCCTGCTATCATAAGTCCGTGTATTGGAGCAAGAACTTACATTACTAAGAATCTTCCTTAACAAGCTTAATGGGTAGTCGTTTGCTTTTAGAATACCAGTTATCTTTTTCAGATTTTCTTCGTGAAACCTCGGACGAGATCGGCAAAGTGCTCTACGTTTTAAATTATCAACAATATTGAGCTTCTGAAAGAAAGTATGTTGGGAATTAAAATTAAGGACCCTGTTAAAAGTTGTCGTTTTACTGTACAAATTGAACTCAAGATGACCCCCGTGTCTAATCATCAGCGTATCAAGGAACGAGATCTGTCCACATCTCTCAACCTCAACAGTGAATTGTAACCTTGGATATACGGAATTGAGAGCCGCCAACATTCCATCTATCTTGTCGTTAGGTATGGATGTAATTACATCGTCAACATACCTTTTGAAAAATAAAACTCGGAAGGAAAGAGCAACCAGGGCTTTCTCCTGTACATATGATAAAACGATCTCTGCTGTTATGGATGCTAGGCAATTACCCATACCTTTTCCAAAAATTTGCTTATAAAAAGAATTTTTGAATTTAAAGTAGCTGTTGTCGACACAAAGCGAGAACAATTCAACAAATTCGTCAAGTTCAAGCTTTGTATGAGGTCGGATTATTGACCAAAGTTGTCTAATAAGGTCTACACATAATTCAACCGGTATATACTCGTGAAAAGTGACCTGGCGTCTAAAGATACCAATATATACTGTTCCGGTATAGGTGTACCAGACAACTCATCAACGACTCCAAAAGAATTCACGAGATGTTCCTCATCTCTTATGAAAGCATTATATAGCAGCTTCTATAAAAACTCACTTAAATTATATAATGGGGATCCAACAAAGCTAACAATCTGTCGAAGACGGAAGTTTCCTTTAGGTGTTGGCCTATGCATAATTGGTTTTCTTCATAATAAGACCTCAAAACCTGTAATTTCCTTCGATTGTTCATACAAGGTCGTAATTACAACTTGACTAGTTAAATTCTTTATATCTTCTACAAATCGGCGCAGCAGTCATGATTGAACCCTTAGCTGTGTCGATTTTGAGAATTTTTCTAAAATACTCAGAATCGTCAAACGATCACGGCTTTCAAAACACTTGTAAGCTATCTCGCAACTTCAAACATCTCTCTATTAACACCTCATTCAATACTTTAGAATCAGATTTTAAGAGGGCCGATAAGGTGCAAATACTTTAGGTAACCTACTTACCTGTAGGCAATTTCATTGGAGTTTACCACAAATGTTCCAAAGTTTCAAACAAATTTTCCAATGCATCTGAGTGATTTAATTCTTCAGAAAGAAGTCCGGAATTAACCGTTCGATTACTAACACGGAGAGACCTATCAAGTTGAAATCTTCGAGAAACTCATTCTCCCGAACCGAAGTGAAACAGATAAATCCCCCTTCTTTGTGTCCGATTAGATCCATCGGCGAAAGGCGATACCCCGAAACATCCCTCTTAAGTGTTAGACGCAAGAGTGCGTCGTAAGATGGAACTACCCCAAACTTAATATGATACAGAAGCTCTCTTCGGACACAGAAGCTTCGACAAACATTAAGACGAGCGAGTATGTTGTAAATAAGTAAGTTCAATTCGGTAGGGAGCTGTAATCCTTGGAAAACAAAAAGTTGGACATAAATTCGTCGAGTCGGAAGGGATAGATAGGAAAGTGCTGCGCTCGGTCGGTCTAAGCGAGAAGTTGAAACTTGACGTTTTCTCAGGGAAGAGTTTTTAATACCCAGATTAGGAGGGATTTTGGAGAAAATCGGGGGTTAAACATTTCAGGGAAGATATCTTGGATCGAGACTATGACTAAAATGAATTTATAATCTTGAATGATGATAGTTCATCCTGCGATTGATTTTCAGAATAATCTTGACTTTCAAGTTGATGGAAAAATTCGTTTGACGAACCTCACTTTGCGCGCGTATTCTGGGAAACAGCGTGCTATCGTTTCCTTCATATGTCTGTGATATTCGAATTTCTCCTGTGAAATGGTATCAAACTACTAGGTTGGACTTACTGATGACGAATCCAGTGTCGAAATTGCTTTTATCTGGCCAACCGTAGGCACGATTACGTGAGTGCCGCTAAATCTATCAACTTCAAATTTTCAGGATGGGTTGTCGAAAATATGACAAAATAAAGTGTGCTGAAAAATGCTGATACAGATATCTGTAATCTGGCTTCCTAAATACCTTCCTCCATTTTTTGTCTGGGTGACGCGCATGAACCTTATAAATCTGAACTTAACCTTGACTCGGAATAGGAAAGTGCCCCGACAAGTGGCCTGATATCATATTGTTTGAGTTTTCGATGGATGCTGCCTACCTGGCTGCCTTCAGTCTTACTTTCAATGGTGAATTAAGAAACAATCACGAGCATATAATAAATCGATGTTGCAGATTTTCAGAACTAGTTTTCGAGGTGATACCTGAGATAAAAAGAAACAATAGAGCCTGTCGATGAGTCTGAAGCAATAGACGACTTCGGCCCAAGTTGCCAACCCACAATTTTCTTCACACGTTTACTATCACTGGGGAACGGCAATTTCAGGACAAATTCGATATGATAAGGTTCGCGTTATTTATAAATATCCGTAAAAGATGCCTCGGCTCCTCAAACAAGATAATTCCTTTCAAAGATAGGTTTTTGTTAGGCTTAAATTTGAGTTGGGATTCCTGAATTCATGTTAATAGCATTGTCTGACGATTAATAGTGTCAAGTTTATAAAGGATATGTTCCGCAAATCAACTTCTTTATTTCGATTGCAGGTTTTCCGTTCTATAAATATGAATTATTCGGTTTTTTCCTGAAAAAAAGGTCAATTACGGAATTAAATTGATGAAAAAGCAATCTATCTGTCACCAGAACATAGACATATTAAGTCTATGCACCAGAACGACAATCAATGTTTTATGGTAACATATCCATAGCATAGAACAATCTTCATTTACCTTATGATCCATAGACCATACCTAGTAATTTTTCCATTGTTGATTTTTGTCTCCTCTATGTTCTATGGATCATAAAGTGAATAAATATTGTTCTATGCTATGTATACGTTACCATAGAACGTTGACTGTCGTTCTGGTAACAGAAAGAACGTTTTTTCATCAATCAAATTCCGTAATTAACCTTTTTTTCAGGAACCAACCCAATATTTCATATTTACGGAATAGAAAACCGGCAACCGAAATAACAAAGTTGATTTGCGGAACATATCCTATATAAATTTTATACCATTAACATGAAATCAGGAATCGCAACTCAAATTTCAGCCAATCAGAGATGATCCTAACAAAACCCTATATTTGGAAGGAATTATCTTGTTTGAGGAGCCGAGGCATCTTTTACGGATATTTATAAATAACGCGAACCTTATCATGTCGAATTTGTCCTGAAATTCTTGTTCCCCAGTGATAGTAAATTTGTGAAGAAAATTGTTGGTTGGCAACTTGGGCCGAAGTCGTCTATTGAAGCACAATATCCGATCAAAAATGACGGCGGACCCGTTAGGAATAGGTCGACACATAGCTGTCAATCCAGATAATTTTTCACTTCATTGACTTAGAATGAATAATGAGCAACTTTCTTGATCATTAATATTTTATTCGATTCGACCAAATATAAAACATTCGAATTTAGATATCTTGTAGTAACTCGGTCCCAAAGGTCAAAAATACTGTTTACAACATCTGATGGTAAGAGAAGAATAAATGAACTGTATCCACAATACCACTCTAAATGTTGTCAACCAATTGATTAAAACCACCACTGAAATGATAAATAGACCCAGGCTATTCCAGACTACTCATGCTGATAAAAGTTCGAGCCAACAGAGAATTCTGGATATTAGCATCTCATTCCTGAGCAGTGAGCTTCCAATGAGAATTAGATCTTGTCTCTCACAAGCGACGAGTCTTATCCCTCAAGGTAACTCAAATCTCCAAAATTGAAACAGACTTCCCTAAACTTCCCAAAAATAATGAAAGCAGACGTATAATCAGGTAAAAAGCTTTTTACCGTTCAACAACGTCATTACATGCATACCATCTGGGCTTCCATCCTGCCTGAATGCTCTTCTGTGTAACTGTCAGATTCAATTAATGACAGGATTAGCGAGGGTCCCGATCGAAATTTGCAAACTCGCATCGAGAATTGTTCAAACAACCTAATGTGATTGATGATACGGAACGTTTGTTATTCAGGCAAATATCTTGCGGGGCATTAATTAGCTACCAATGAGAGAAACTTATCGGTGATCTTGGAGAGGCGTCCTATATAAATATCAGTAAATTGGAAACATGCTGATTCGAAGTTTCTTTGAAGGGGAAAACGTCAACAGAAGAACCACAGATAACGCTAATGAAGGATGTACAAATTTGGGGTTGAGGACTAAATAGTCTGCCATTTGAATTCAGCAAACGGTTGTTATATTATTGAATATCATGATGTAAAAATTATAGTGTGCTCATCTGCAAAAAAAGTGTCGTCAGCAAGATTGAAACACAAGGAAATATATATTATGTGATTTGAATTTGGATGTAAGTTCATACATCATCATTTGTAAAAACAATCACAGAAAAGCAGATGAGCACACCATGTTTTACTTACATCATAATTGAATATTATTCGATGTGCACATGACATAGCTCACTATAGAAAGATGATGATAAAGATTCCTGAAAGGCCCAGAGAAATCGAATAGTTTTGGGGGATGAATACGTCCCTCTGAGATAGTTATCGATGCCTAATGAATAAATGTCCTCCTTCTTCGTTTTTGGGAGTGCATTGTCACTCTCAGGTCACAGATGAGCAACCTGGATGCACACCATAGAAATCGATATCAGAACCACACATGATGTAAGTAAATGTAATGTTTCTTACATCATGTGAACAATACACGTGAGAACATATAGATAGAAGGAGACAGAGCATAAAAATAATTCTATCTCTCTACTCATTATCTTCCTCTAGTAACCAACTTTCTTAGGTCAAATTGATAATATAGACCGAACAATGTTCTAATAAAATTGGCAATTTTAGAAAGAGACAAACCTATTTCTCACCACATAGATAGTGGAGAGGGATGTCCTGATTTTGTTCTCGTGTTGACGTTGGGGAGATTTCAGCCTTTTCTCCCTTATACTTACATATTAGCAAGATTCATGTAAGTTCGAATCAGTTTGAAATTATTTTGGCAGTGCCTCTGGTTGGCAGCAGTGTTGTGTAGCGTCTGTAATAAGCTTGAAACAATCTAGAAAAGCACTGACGTGGAGTCAGAAGCTTTTACGCGCTTGCTCACATTGCGAAATGGTGACTTGGAAATCTCAATGAAATAGGAAAATTTTCAAAAAAAATCTTCAAAAAAAAAATATTCATTCTGTTCATATTCCAACCAAGTTCCATTTCGTTCAGATGAATATTTTCCGAGTTATTGAATAATCAAAATTTCAAATGGCTGTAGCACAAAAACCATTCGGCAGATTTGGCCCATTAACGAACTTAACCGAGATATTCAGCATCTTAACCTAACCTGGAAATTTCAAAACTCTAGGTCCTTCCTTTCGAAAGTAACAGAGCACACGGCTGGACGGCTGACCGGACGGACAGAATCAATTTTGACCACGGATTCTTCATCACTGAGTCCAACCTAGTCGTTTGAGACCAATTTCGGCTCAAAATTCGAAAATTACAGATATCGTGACGAAATGATAACGCGCAGTTCCCCAGAACAAGGGCGTAAAAAAGTTGGCAGCAATGGCAACATCTGTTGCAGTTTTGTACAGTTAGATATAGAATAGTAGTTATGTTATGTATGATTGAATATGAATTCAATTGATGGCAGATTATTTTGGCTTTATATTTTTTGATTATTGAGAAAACGATCTCAGTCCTATATAGCTCGATTCAATTATAGATAGAATAATACATGAAAAATCTTATGAGATACTACGCCAAATGAACTCTTCTGAAAATTAACTCATTACACTGAGAACACACAGAAATTCTCATAACAATACAGAAGTCCGAATATTATTTCCTAGAGTAGGATTTAAATTTTTTCTAATGAAAATTCTTTAGAGCATACAGTAGCACGCATAAATCGGGCTGATTTGTGGAGGCCAAAGTTTCTTTTTTTCAAAAATTGTTTCGGGTGAAAATGTTTAGAAAATCAGTAAGAATGCGCAATGTTTCCACTTGTTTATATTCGAGAATTTTCGGAAACAAAGATTGGAATGGGTTAAAAATGGAAAATGAATGACATTGAATCACTGAAGTCTCCAAGACGATACCCTGTTTTCTTCTTTTGTCGAGATTTCACGAATTTTTATATTTCTCTCTACTATTGACATGCAGAGCTTGAGCAGGTGCCTGATCTTGAGATGTTAACGAGGTTTCATCAAACATGAATGTGGTTGTGTTTGCCAGTCCACGTTACTGTTTGCTCTTGAATGTAAACATCACATCAACTATGATGAAGTGTTGGAATATATTTCTCCTATAAAGGCTCTATGTTTCCTTATATAATTATTGATAAAGTTGCAACAATTATAAGGCGAAATAAAACTATTCAACTCATCAACTCCTGAAAAATTCATCGGAATCATTTATAACTGCATGAGAAGTAATATTTTGTCAGAATATCTAGATTCTGCATTGTAGTTCACCTTGTGACGTCCTTTCCCTCAGTGTCTCCATTTGTTGCTAACCTTTGCTCCAAAAATATAGACATCGGGCGCCACCTCTAGCTTATAGTGTTGAGGACACTCGGTACCTGTGGGCGGTATCCCACAGGGGTCCGGGAGCTACAATCAGAGAAGGTTATGTCCAGGGTTCGGATGTTCGTAGAAGTTGGAGTAGTCCTCTGTCTCTGAGTATGTCAAGATGTTATCCAGGAAAATAAAACACACAATAATAATAATAATAAAACTTCTATTCGGTGAATTTTTCTACATGCAGGGTGAAAGGGTGAGCAAACGGTGCAGAAGCAGAAGCGGGATGTAACATGCATTTAAAACGGTGCCTGGGTACGAACCTTTAGAAATCTACGGAATGAGTGGAAATGGTAAAGTAAGCAAAGTTAAATACGGTATCATGCGGTGGAAGCCGGGATGAAGCGAAAGTGCGTGCGGAAAATAGTTATAAAGCAAACTATAGTAATAACAAGCGGTAGGTTTAACATGGGCAAAATATATGACAATTGTAAATAAATGATCCTTAAACCTGCTGGCATAATTTAGGGGACTGGTAGGTAAAGAAACGCTAAGGATTCTGCAGGGATACATGATGCGCCGTTTCAAGCTTGCATATACATTTCTGTATATCTCGAACTCCGCAGAGTCATGTAGGCCGTTTCAAGGTACAACACAACTCTAAGGAATTCTGGCGACTCGGCGGTCGTTCGGTAGGAAGGATACGAGGATGCATGATGCGACGTTTCAAGCTAGCACACACATCCCCGTATACCCAGAAATCCAAAGGATCATGCAAGCCGTTTCAAGCTACTACACAATCCTGAGGTATTCGGGCGGCTGGTAGGAACGATACAAGGGTGCATGATGTGCTGTTTCAAGCTAACATACACACGCTTGCGCACTCTAAGACCCCTTGAGTCATGTAGGCCGTTTCAAGCTACTACGACCTCGAAGGCCTTGAGCAATGCAGGATAGGAAAAGGTGAGGAAGAATAGAGGCGAATAATACAACAATAGCAGAAAAGAGAAAACAGATGGTCCTACCCTAATACCTTGCCAATGCGGAACCTCTGGGGTTACTTACTTCTTCGGCGGTGTCGGAACGGTGGTCTGACAGTCACACTGTCGCTTCTTCGACTTCCCTCGGACCTAATTACGCTCGCGAATTCATACATGCCAGCATTGCTGAGCCTGACCACGCCCATCAATTCACCATAGGTACTCGCGACATACCGCACATACATATGTGTCAGTATTCCTTCGGTTCAGCGGAACGAAAATTAAATAAAATTAAATAAAGAATTGCTTCGTTACAACCTCAGTCATAATATATCAAATACTCGAATATCAGAAAGAAGCAATTTGTCAGTTTTCAATAATTTCGGTGTAACATGTAGAAATGTAGTAACCCCTAGAAGGTTGAAGAAGTTTGAAAGAATAAAGTGAAAAAAAAATGTCTAGCATATGAATATATCGTCATGGAAATAGATTATTTGCTATGATATGATATGTTTTCCATATTTACATTATATCAATACTTCGAACTACTTGTTTCAAACGCGAATGAAAAATTTCAAATATAATCAATTCAAGTTCAACTTACTTCGATGAAGATATTCACATGACTTATTTTACGGATTCATCTTCATAATCTCTGATTTCTGTATTTTAAACAATCTATCTCAAACTTGAATTTTCAAACTAGTGTGACAGAATGTAACTGAATCGAACTTTCTAGACACACGCTGTATATCTCGGAATGAAATATACTTCACAGTCTCAATATCAGAAATGCTTTCCTGCTTCTTCACTCTTTATCTTCTCTGATATAGAAATAAAAAGATAAAAGACAAAGTATCAAGCTGTACCTCAACCCCACAGTTGAATTCAACCGCATCCCAGTATTTGTACGACTCCGAACTAGTGACTTTCTCAGGATTTTCAGGCTCCAAATGGACGACAAGGGGCTCTCATTCCATGTTTGTCGAAAGACCTGTTTACCAACTCATCAATTATTTACAAAGTGATGTAAATTGCACGAGCACTACTAACTGAGTTAACCTACAGGTAAACAACATTCAATTTTGATAAAGGGTGCCTATTGATTGAGGAAGTTATATTTCCGGATATCGGGGTTGCTTACCGATAATGAAATAAATGTACAAGGTGCATCACAAAAAAATCACAACCCTATCAGAAGTTCGAACGCTGTACGAATCTTACAACCTCTGAGCATGATCATTTAGTCAGATAAGCATTTCGGCCTGAAATTAAATGAAATATCTCTTCTGATCTATTGAAGAGACTCGTAGGAACTACACGAATATCACACTATTTACGAAGTGATCTGCCTTCTCCGAAGGTCAAGTCCGACAGAAATGAGCTCGAATCGCTGTCAAACTTAATCTTGAGAATAGATAGTCATAGATTGCTCAGTAATCTGTGGACAAAGAAAAACGCTGCAAATTTCACACAAGGGTTTATTATTTTCTCAGCTATATAACCCAATTTACTATTGATATCTTAAAAAACTCATATATTATGCATAACTCATTGGTTTCTCACAACACAGAAACCAATTCCATGAAATGATTCATGTGAACATTGAAATCTCAATAAATACACTTGTATAATTGAATAACATTTCCACATGCAGAGCGCTAACTGAGTAGCAAAATTTAAAATAATATTTTGAATGAGAAGAGACATTCCACAGTCGTTTCACCTCTTTGAAAATTTAACTATTTTCCACAATTATTAAATTTCGTGTCGGTATTCTACAACTGAAAATGAACTTCAAATCAGATAGGGTTTGCCCTTTCTGAGATATCAGGGAAATAACCTCAATATTCAAAATGGTTACGAAGTTTTTTGCCAATATCTGCACAAATAAATATCGGTCAAAACTGAAATTTGAAACACCTTTTCTAAATATTGACTCTGAAACCTGTACCAAATTCCATTGAACTTTGATGAATATGTATTCGAAAAAAAAAATTCTATTTTCCCAGTACAATTCTCACGAAATTTTGCATTAAATCGAGTGTCTATATTTCACAATTAGTCATGATGTTTCAATCCGAACGCGTTCGTATTTCTTGACACTGAGGAAATAAACTCAATCTTTCAAACTAACACCAATACGTAAAACAAAATTCAAGACTTTCCGCTAATATCAAATGTGAAGATTTGATTCCTTCTAGGATTCAACTTCGTTCTGAAAAATATTAATGAAATGAAAAAAAACTCAACCTTCCTGTGCAATTGATCTGAAAAAATTTTTTTCCACAGCAGACATCCGATTCACTTGATTCACAAAGTATCCAGCACACAAACTGAAAAACTATAGTTATTTTCAATAACATTTCTGAAACAATTAAATATATCGTGAACCTCATCAGGTTGAATTCAAAAGAATACTTCTAGATTATAAATTTCGTTCGTTGTTATCGTTGGCAGATACACTCAACTAAGAGGGTGTCAAATCTGAAAGTCTGTTTGATGTAAAGACGTGAAATTCAAACAAGTAGTTTGCCGACAACCAGATGATGATACATGTGGTATATTTTTGTTTACGCTATATCCCTTGTCTTAGGTCACGACTCGGCACAGACCCCATTCAGAACAGGTAGATAGGTCTTCGGCTCCTAACTTTAGTCTAAGGCTCTAACCCTCAGTATAATATTCTCGATAATCGGCAATTGATGAGATTTGCGGCTTGTTATTGATTTTTTTGCATATTATATCCTTATTTCAAACTGTAAAATTGTGTTTACGGTCAGCCAAACGGCCGACTGCGTAAACACAATAACTTCCGAAAGAAGCAACTTAGAAACTCGATATTTGTATAGAAGGTTTGGACCTTAATAACGAAGGTCGAATTCGTGAATGGGTAGAATCCACCCAATGATTCCGTAGATATACCCAATCAAAATTTTATTTTTCCAATATTTCCAAAAATACAGATCAGATCGAATTGAAATTCAGTACTTCATCTAGAAATAGCAGTTCGAAATTTCATACAGAATTTAATGAGGATGATATGATAAGAACATCATAAAAATTTTTTTTTTCAAATTGTTCTAATGACACGATTATCCCGAAATTTCGCATAAAGTTGTCTTTCAGCATCTCAAAACTAGCTGTGAAGTTTTATCAGGACTGAATCAGTATTTCTCGAGTTATACCGAAAAAATCAACGATATCAAGAAGAAAACCTCGAAATTTGACATATTTTTTTCCGATATCTCCAAAACTTATGATCGTATCGAAGTGAAATTTGGTACACTGCTTTGAAATATGAAGCTCGAAGTGTGAATGGAATGTTTTTTTGGATATGATGGATGGTTTTCGAAAAAAAAAATTTTTGGAAAATTTCGAAATTTTTTTTTTTATTTACTGACAATATGATCCTGACGAAATTGGGCTCAAAGTTGCGCGTCGTTATACTCTAACTAACTGCCAAGTTTGAAACCAATCGCTCAAGTAGTTTCTGCAATAAAAAATAAATAACTTCAAAACTTCAAGTGCCTTCTGTCGACAGTTATCGTGTCTACGGCCGGACGGACGGCCGGCCGGCCGGACAGAATCGATTTTGACACCGGATTCGTCATCAGTGAGTCCAACCTAGTCAATTGAGACCATTTTCGGCTCAATCATCCAAAATTACAGACATTTGGACAAAACGATAGCACGCTGTTCCCCTAGAACATGCGCGCAAAAAGAGAGAGAGTGGATATATTCCGGTATGTCACGGAAGCCGCGAAGTTTCTTTCGTTTGAACAACCGACATGCGCAGCCAAATTTGAAAGAAAATAGAAATTTTCGACGGCGGTTAAAGTTTTTCAGTAGTCTTACGGATAGCATATTTGACAATGATAAAAAAAATTCATGCATGAGACCTATTTCGCAGCTTTTCGCAGCCCTAGGTACACAGGAAAATGAGTTTACTCGCTCGTAATAAAAAAAATATAGTTTATTTGAACCCATTCCTACAAGATAAAAACAATTTTACAACTAAAAAATCCACAAACACACGGAGTTTCCCACTGAAACCGAAGTTGTGCTCGAGCACTCATCTACTGCTGAAATAGTGATCTTCCGTTCATGATTTTCATGTGCTAGTAGGTTTTAATATAATTTAAAAAAAATATCCGTAATGAAGACCAGCAACCAGTGGAGCACAGTATGATGTCAGATCATTGAAGAAATATATCTTTATGCAATTGTTATACGGCATTAGTAGTTGTTACTAATTCATGTACCATACTCCTATCCAGCTAAAGCATATATCCCTTGAAAATCTTCTTCAAGAGATATATGTGGTTTATTTCACGTATATGTCACTTATGCACTTCAGGTAAGTAATCAAATACTCCATTACTCAAATAGTTATATGAGTGCTGTCCTCTGTCTAGCTGAAAAGGACTTGTACGTTACCCCTGGATTTATTCCTGGCATTATGGCTATGTTTGAAGCTCCAAATAGTACTTTTATTCCTGTATATTTGAAGTATAACATTATATATATATCCTTGTAACATTATGGCACCAGTATCAATGCCAACTCCATTCACAACGGACTCAACCGAATTACGGACTCAGTATATCTGACGCCCTAATGTTTTCGCCTTTTTCTCCTCGTACAGGCCATCGATTCGATAATGGTGCACATCTCTAGATCCAAGGAGAAAAACCCAACTCCGTACCATGCATAAATCAACCCCAGATTTTAAGATAACAGCGCAATTAACGTTTTTGTGTGAGGTGCTAATGTACGGAATTCGTTAAATTCGTATATTTTTAGTTCGGCACTTTGTCGCCAGGGGCGTGGATGGAATATACATATGGAGTATATCGAGTACCATTTCGGGCATATTGAGGACTCTTTGAGATGGCAACATTGCAACGTATATCGAACATCGCTTCGCTGGGAGTATTTTCATAGAGGATCGGAATTGGAATTAGCTCGCATTCCGTTGGTGGGATATTTAACGTTTCGGGACAATTGATCCGCGAAAATTGTCGTTTATTTAAAAAAAAAATATGTAGCTGGTTTTATTATTGCTACAGGTACTTTTCAGTGAAAGTATGGAAATTTGTAATTGAGTAGATTCGATCAGGCAGCTCAATTTTTGAAAAACTATTTTGCGACCTTCTTATTCTATGATTCTTATTAAATTGCACATAAAGCCTCACGCCCTACATTTTCAAATAGTTACTTGGTAAGAGACTGATTAGTTCTGTATATTTAAAAACATCGCGAAAGTATAATTTCGAATAGATATATCAGTAGAATTATGTATGGCTGAGAGACTGGAATTTTGTAGGACTAAAACGGAAAGGTCAAGATCATGAAGGTGGGGTAGCATACCACTAATTTCACAGATATATCAATTTGAAATTTCATTTTCTAAAAATTTTCGGAATTACAAATCTGATCGAATCGAAATCCGATAGGTACTTGGTTGGAAAATTTAGGCGTGAATGTTCATGCAAAATTGTGTCTATGATTAAATGATGATACGATAGAGAGTTGAAAGCTGCTTTTAAACAGCGAGCTCAAGATTTCTTACATAATCCACAGTTCGGATGACTACAAATGTCTTCGGCAGAATATTGAGCGCATACATGAATTGTAGGTCGTTTTCAGAGATATTGAAAAAAAAATGTAAAATTTTGAATTTGTGTCCTCAAAGGTTACGAGCGGTTTTGACAAGTGAGACTGATGGAGGACTAAGAATATTCTGAAATGCATGGGGAAAAGCGATTTGTCTTGTGATTTCTTATTTCATGGGATATTTTGGTCTGATATACTCTCAACGCGAGCGTTCTGGGAAACAGCGTTATCGATTTGCCTAAATGTCTGAAATTTTCTAGTTTTGAGCAGAAAACGGTTTCAAACGACTAGGTTGGACTCGCTGATGAAGAGTCCGTGGTCAAGTTCAATCCTGTTCGTCAGTCCGTCCGTTCGTCCGGCTGGCTGTATAAGTATGCTCTAAGTTTTGAGGGAAGGAACTAGACTGTTTCAATTTTCTGGTTCGTTTTGTAGCCCGAATATCACGGTTAATTTCGTTAGTGGGCGTTATAGTCCTAAAAGTTTCGGAGTTATACCAATATAAAATTTTGAAGTTGATTTCTCGATATCTTATGGCTCTACCAGATTGAAACTTTGTAATCAGTTCGAGAATACCATAGTGCAACTAAGTGGGGAATTATGTGGGACTCAGTCGTTAGAAATTTGAAAAAAAGTTTATTATGATATTTTTCTCGGAGACTGTTGATCGGATTGAAACGAGATGCGGCACATACCTGTCAAATTTTGTTATTTTATGTCATTTCCTCAATATCTCAAGAAGTACAGAAGCCATCAGATTGAAACCTTGTTATTGGTTAGAGAATGCCAACGAGCAATTCGATGTGAAATTTCATGTGGATCTAGTCGTTCAAAAATTTAAAAAAACTACTTTTTGTGTCATTTATGATATTTCAGTGAAATTTAGCACTGACCATATAGAAACATTGTTCCCAATTCCAACTTCATCTGATATTTATTCACGGAGATATAGGGAAAAATATGTAAATTTCGATATTCTTCGAAATGTTGAGGTTGTTTGCTTAATACCTCAAGAAATAATGAAGCGATCAGATTGTTACTACGTAACTTGTTTCAAAATACTGCCGCGTAATATGATAACTGTAATGGTGAAATATGAAGAAAAATTGCATTTTTGAAAAGCATTGATCAGACTCCAATGGATTGGGCACAAATTCCAAAAAAATATTCAGCGAAATTGTTTAAAATGTTTGATAATATGATATTTATTTTAGGAGATATTGGAAAAGAAATATGCAAAATTTCGTGGTTGTTTTTGAGGTTATTTCCTTAATTACTCAAGAAAAACTAACTAAATCAGATCTGAACTGGAGTACTGGATTTCAATTCGCTAATATATGCATTTTTGGAAATATTAAGAAAATGAAATTTTGAAAATTCCGCCTTCGTGATTAAAACTCTACTAGTAGTACAAGTAGATTTTTCCGGAAATTATTTTGATCCCTATTGGCCGCGAATACAATAAATTAAGAAAGAAACGCCTGGATATTTCGTAGAGTAGGTTTTCAGTTTAATAACGAAAGTCAAATACGTGAATGGGTGAAAATCGCAAAATTATTCTGTAGATGAAGGTTTCCATTCAAAATTGTTTTATTCCTCAATATTTTCAATTGGATCGAAGTTGATTTTCCAACCCAATCAAAAAATGGTAGCTTGAGGTTCATTCAAAATTTCGTCAGAACCATCATATGAAAATAAGACTAATCTTTCCACCAGGAAGTGAATCTGCTATTGGCGGGTTCAGTTTGTGAACAAGAAACTACTTCGGCTACAAATTGGAACAAGCGCGTAAATGCTCCCCACTGTGCTTTTCTAAAATTTTTAACGATCAAGATAGTATATTTTGTGTACTTGATATGATATTACTTTCACTGAAATTATAAATAAATAGACCTTTCTTTAGTTCAGTTCAGTTTGATGTCTTTCTGTGTTGCAGTTCAGTATATATGCACCTTGACACTTCCATAAGCAGGTACAAAATGGCTAAAAGGCCAATGTAGTAGATGGACTGTGTATTGACACAGTGCATGTTTCTTCTCAATCGGCAAACCCAAAAATTTCAAAAAGCACTGCCGTGAAGGCAGCAACTTTTGCGCGCATGTTCAATGTAGATGACCGCTTCAGCAACGAATTTGAACATGCACGCAAAAGCTGCTGCCTTCACGGCAGTGTTTTTTGAAATTTTTACTGATAAATTACTGAATTTCAATTCGATCAAATCTGTATTTTTGGAAATATTGGAAAAATAAAATTTTGAATGGGTATATCTACGAAATCATTGGGCGGATTTTACCCATTCACGAATTCGACCTTCTTAATTAAGCCCCAAACCTTCTCTACAAATATCGAGTTTCTAAGTCATTTCTTCCGGAAGTTATTGTGTTTACGGTCAGCCTAACGGCCGACTGCGTAGAGAAGGTTTGGACCTAAATTACGAAGGCCGAATTCGTGAATGGGTAAAATCCACCCAATGATTCCGTAGATATACCCAATCAAAATTTTATTTTTTCAATATTTCCAAAAATACAGATCAGATCGAATTGAAATCCAGTACTTCATCGAAAAATAACAGTTCGAAGTTTCATACAGAATTTGATGAGGATGATATGATGAGGAAAATCATACAAATTTTTTTTTCAAATTGTTCTAATGACACGATTATCACGCAATTTCGCATGAAGTTGTCTTTCAGCATCTCAAAACTAGCTGTGAAGTTTCATCAGGACTGAATCAGTATTTTTCGAGTTATACCGAAAAAATAAACGATATCGAGAAGAAAACCTCGAAATTTGACACATTTTTTCCCGATATCTCCGAAACTTGTGATCGTATCGAACTGAAATTTGGTACACTGCTGTGAAATATGGAGTTCAAAGTGTTGGTGGACTTGTTTTTTGGATATGATAAATGGTTTCCGAAAAAAAAAAAATTTTTTTGGAAAAAAATTTCGAAAAAAAATTTTTTTTGAATTAAATGACAATCTGATCCTGACGAAATTTGGCTCAAAGTTGCGCGTCATTATACTTCACATAACTGCCAATCTCTCAAGTAGTTTCTGAAATAAAAAATAAATAACTTCAAAACTTCAACTGCCTATAACTCCGAAACTATTCGACCGATTTGGCCCATTAACGAACTTAACCTCGGCATTCTGATGCGCAACCTATCCTGAAAGTTTCAAGTTGCCAGCTTGCTTCTGTCGACAGTTAGCGTGTCTACGGCCGGCCGGCCGGCCGGCCGGACAGAATCGATTTTGACACCGGATTCGTCATCAGTGAGTCCAACCTAGTCGATTGAGACCATTTTCGGCTCAATCATCCAAAATTACAGACATTTGATCAAAACGATAGCACGCTGTTCCCCTAGAACATGCGCGCAAAAAAACATAGCTGGTAATAATACTTGACTTGACATAACGTGATAATCAGCTCAAAATTTAATTGCAATGCATACCTGAAAGGAAATGTTTTCTTAATGAATCCTGCCCTGATCAAGTAATACAGAAATAATTTTCTGTTACTTCAACAACCCATACAGGGTTTTCATTATTTTGATGTTGATATCTGAAAAAAAACGCCTTTGCGGATTGCGGGTTACGAATCATTCGTCAAGGCAGTTGATAGAAATAGTATTGTGTAGTAATGCACAATATCGAAACAATGGAAGCTATCAACTTTATTTTAATTTTTTTTAATTATTTCGTGAAAAAATAATTCTATAATACAAATTTTCGTGTTGGTGATGGTACACTTCTTTCATCGTTCACATTATTCCGTTATTGTTAATTAGGCATCAATTTTTCTAGAAATTTTTCCCTGACAAATAGTTTGAATCCCGCAATTTGCAGAGGCTTTCTTTACAAATATCAATTTTTATTTGATTTCAATAGTTTTTTTTCAGATATTGGAAGTGAAAACCTCGAAATCACATATAAACATGCAAAATCTTCTCAAATATCCTTCAATCCGTATTAATTTGATCGTAGATCGGAGGTATCGGAAAAAAAATGTAAAATTTCTTTGTTGTTTTCTAGGTATCGTTAATGTATCCGAAATAACTCAAAGAAAAACACTGGTCCGATCTCAATGTAATTTCATAACTAGTTGGCGAATACCGATGAACAAATTTGTGCCTGATGATCTTCTGATTGGATCAACTAATAAATACATATTTTTTAAATCTTTCAATATTATAACTTGGCGATCTGCTGATCACATGTTCCTCACGAAATTCCGCATGAACCTTCAAGCTGTCTTTTCTCTATTGAGTAGTGAATTTCAATTCGATCGACTCTGTATTTTTAGAAATATTGGGAAAGCAAATTTTGAAATTCTAAAGTTTTGATCCTGCGGAATTATTGGGTGGATTTTACCCATTCACGAATCCGGTATTCGTAATTAGGGTCCAAACCTACTGTAGCATTATCGAGTTCTTAGGTTGTTTGTTTCAGAAGTTATTGTGTTGAAGATCAGCCTTGAGTTAAAATAAAATTTAAAAACAAATCGATGCTATATGACATATATAGTTCCCCTCTCGATACAAGTAGGGTGCGACCCCACCACTTCAGCAATAAGAATGGTGCAGACTCAAAATCATCAAGCTAAAATTTTTCTTTCTGAGAGAACCTGCTAATTTTGCTCTGAAGTGAAAGCAACGGAAACAAAGCACGAAAACTCATTGGAATAGGTAAGTAAACGAGTGAACCGATATATTTCACCATAAATATCTTGTTCATTTCGAAGGCTACTGCTTTTCTAACATTCCAATGGAAACTTTAGTAAAGGATTCATGTGAAGGCAGTAACTTTTGCGTTCGTATTCAGCCTACCTAC
This sequence comes from Myrrha octodecimguttata, assembly GCA_958510865.1. NCBI lineage: Eukaryota > Metazoa > Arthropoda > Insecta > Coleoptera > Coccinellidae > Myrrha > Myrrha octodecimguttata. The sequence goes on from OY294057.1 coordinate 41,949,241, forward strand.
TCATATATTGAGCCCGCCAAACGCTGCTCTACTTCTTGATTGAAGGATTTTGGTATGTTTTATTCATATGATCCTCACGAAATTCTGCATTAAGCGTTTTTAGCTATCATATTCGATCAGTAGGTACTTAACTTCGATTCGATTCGATCTGTTTTTTTGGAAATATTGAAAAAATCAAATTTTGGATAGGTTTATTCCTAAGGCATTTTCAGGCGGATTTGAATGATTGACGATCTCGACCTTCGTGATTGAATCCGAAACCTAATATACAAATATTCGATTTTTCAAGTAATTTATTCGGGAAGTAATGGTTATAACAATGAGTCTAATTGCCGATCGCAGACACAATAACTTCCAGGAGAAACAACTGAGGGACTTAATATTTGTAAATTTAATAAAAAAATATTGGAACCTTAATCACGACGGCCGAATCAGCGAAGTTGTAAGTTTCACCCAATAATTTCGTAGAAATACCCATTCAAAGTTTTATTTTCCTACTATTTCCAAAAACACAGATCGGATCGAATTCAATTCAGTGCTCGATTAAAAAATGACAGCATGAGGGTCCATGCGAAATTTCGCAAGGCTGATTGGTCACAAAATATGAAATAATTTGTTTTTTTCCGCTACCTAGATTCATCATGATCAGTTATTCCGAAAATAAAAACGGTTCAGTCCAAAGGACGACGAAATTCGTTATATTTCAATCCCGACACCTTCGTAAGTGGGGAGCTGATGAGACTGAAAATTGAAGTTTTGATTCTAATATCATTGAAATGTGATCGATTGCTTCGAAAGAATATTCTGCATGAAAAATTTGGGAAATTTTCGAAGAATTTTTTTTTCCACTTGTAAACGTGACGATTCCAATAAAATTCTGCAGAAAGTTGTGCGTCGATATTTCCGTCCAATCACTTATTATGTTTCGATCCAATCGCATATAATGTAGTTCCAGAGATATTGGGAAAAAATTTCAGAAATTCAAATGAGTATAACTACGCAACTGTTTGGCCGATTTAGCCCACTAACTAACTAAACCGCCACATTTTAATGCGCAGCTTACGTTACCGGCAATTTGGTAAAACGATACAACGCTATTCGCTAGAATATGCACGCGAAGATCTTGCTTGCCATTTGAAAGAAACATCTCTCTTTTTTGGATGCCTTGTATATTTTATGTTTAAATAGCACCTCCTGAAAACCACATCGAACCAATCGCTCCAGGAATCATCAAAATACGTTAACAAATCAGGATATTATGCAAATAAATTTTTTGGGATACCCTGTATGTACTTGTCGTCTGAAGAAGGATATGACTTTTGCAATTTTCCGATGAGGATATGAAAGTAGTCAATTGAAAATACCATCAGTTTCATATTTTTGCGCTCATGTTCTGAGGAACAGAAAGCTATCGTTTCGTACAAATGTCTGTTATTTTCAAATTGTTAGTCGAAAATGGTCTCAAACGACTAAGTTGGACTCACTGATGACGAATCCGGTGTCAAAATCGATTCTGGCCGGTTGGCCGTCTGCATGCACGATAATGGTCGTATGAAGAATCCTATGGACTAGGGTAGGTTGCATTTTGAAATGCGATGGTTAAGTCCGTTACTGGGTGAAATCGGCCGAACGATTTAGGAGTAAGAGCCTTCTGAAATTTCGAAGTTATTTCAGTGATAATTTGGGAACCACTGAATTGATTGGATTGAAACTTGGAAGTTAGATGAAGTATAACGATGTGCAACTTTCTGCGAAATTCAGTTGAGATCACACTGTCGGTAAATTTGAATAAAAAATTTTCGAGATTATTTCCAATATTTTTTTTTAAATTTGTTCATCACATTCAAAAAAAATAATTTGGCTGATACTAAAGGCTCCATACTTCACAGCAGTGTACCATATTTCAGTTCGATACGATCATAATATTCGAAGATATCTGGAAAAAATATGTCAAGTTTCGTGGTTTCTGCCTCAGTATCTTCGTTTTTTCCGAAACAAGAAAAAAAAATCTGGGAAAGCACTGACGTGAAGTCAGCAGATTTTGAGTGCATGTTCAAATTTGTTGCCAAAGCGGTCATCTCATTTTAACATGCGCGCAGATTCTGTCGACTTCACGTCAGTGTTTTTCTAGGTTGTTTTCGTTACCCTGTATATTTCAAGTGAGAATAGGTCCATCACGAAGTCGTACTAAGAAATCGAAATAAGTTTATGAATAAGTCAATTATGCAAGTGGTCTTTCAGGGACACCCTGCATATTTCACCTTAAATGTTATATGTGGAAGCATAAAACCTTCGAAATCTTCCAATAAAACTGCCGGTCGCTAATTGCAAGAAAAGGAGGATTATACATATTGAATTTCTGAGCCACCTTGTATGATTTTACCATGAATATTTGGTCGTATGTGGAAAGATATAAGCTTTCAAATTCACAACAGAAAAAATCTGATTTACAGCTGAAAAATTTCCCATATTTTTATGGAACAATTTGTATATGTTATGATCGAATAGTACTACCTGTAAGTAATACTGAAAGCAATCGAAAAAAAATAAAATTGGCTTATGAGTAAGGAACATATGCTCGAATAAAGTACACGAATTTTCAGGATATCCAAACGCCTTTTTTAGCCGATTAAAAAGGATTCTCCAAATCAGTCTCAATGCTACCATAGAAGAATAATTTTATTTCGATTTTTCAATATCATCAACAAAGCTATAAATTCGAATACCGTAGCATCTGAACTAGGTTCGCTTCATTCGCGTTAAAAAATTACGTCATTCAATGAAAACAACAGTATTACGTCTTCTTAGAGGGCAGAATGTAGACCGTCCACATTTGGCAACATTGGATGGCGCCTTAATGTACATCATGTGAGTCCTCAATGTACGCAGTTCGAATAAATATTGTACACAGGAAGCGCTAATGATAGCAAGTCGGAGAGAGGTAACAATGTTAGGACAGTGATGAAGAATCGTATGTTCTAATTTTAATGCTACGGTATTCTCGTTTACACAGAAGTGCAGGAAATGCATTTTTATTCAATATATATGAAGTTGCACGAAGCTACCACATCTCCATCACAGAGAGGCCATAAGGTTGGAATGTGGTTTGAGTCCATAATGATTAGGGATGTATATATATAAATACATGTATAATTGGCGTATATCCAGTACTCCTAAATCTCTGCTAAAAGTTGATGCATCATAACTTGCAAGTTGGTTTTCATAACTTGCGAATGGCAAAAAATTAGTTTTTCGAAGTTGATTGTTAGTGATCCATGGCCCAAGAATGAAGAAGATATCATTCGTGCACCATCGTTGGGTTGCCAATAATCAAACAGCTGAAAAATATTTTGTTCAAAACAAAAACTTCTATGCGCAATGCACCTAACATCTCTTGGAGGAATGAGTAAATTTTGAATTGGTCTGTATTATTAGGTTCTTGTTTTGAATGGTCCATATATTTCATTGCATTCCGATAGCGTCAGTTTCGACCCTTTTTTTTTCTGTGTTCCTTTTTGACGTCATTCTTTTCTCAATCAGAAGTTCATTATATGATAGATTCTTCCTCTGTTTGGAATTAAGGAGATATTTTTGGATGCTATAAGCGGGTTGAAGAAATGGTGAGTTCAAATTTTTTGGTTTGGATTTTGGATTCCTTGTATGCTTGGGAGGATTTTCAACGACTTTTGCGATATTTCAGTTAGGTAATTTTCTTACAACATGATGGTTCTTTCGCTGCGTCACGAAACCCAAATTCAAGCGAGTATTGTTCTAGCGTTTTTATATGGGATGTTGTTCTTTCGAATATTATTGCTGACAGAGATTTCCATCTCCAGATAGTTTACTAGGTTTAGGATCTATTTCTATAGACCCATGTCAAGGACCAAGATGGATAGAATGTATCAGATGTCGACTTTCATACTATTATCCACTAAAATTTTGGGTCCTGAAATTCCCAAATATTGTCTCACTTAGCTGTGTACACGATGATGGCGCTAAGGTCACCTTGTCAAGTCCATAAAACTAATTCCGCTGAATGAAAATTAATTGATGAGCTATTATCTATTAGATGCGATTAAATTTCTCACCAAAATATTAATTAGATATTTGAAATTATGGATTCTTACTAATATATAATAGGAGTTCAATAAATGTGAGATATCTATTCATTGATAGTATAAAATATTTATGAAGAAATAAGGAGCAATATAAGGTTTTCATTGTAGGAATACTTTCATGGATGGATACAAGAAGTCATTTCGAAGCCAAAACAACGGTGAAAACAGAACGGGAGATTGATACTACTCATGATGTAAGTAAAACATGGTGTACTCATCATCTGCTCATCTGTGATCGTATTTACCAATGATGACGTCACTTTTTTCATTCAAATTCAAAGCACAGAATATATATTTACTTGTATTGTAATCTTGCTGACGTCACATTTTTTTCAGATGAGCGCACCATGTTTTTTACATCATGATGCTACTCATGGATTTTAGTGGATAGTTTGGATCTCCTTTCATAAAAATATGGTTCATAAATTTTTTATCTAACTATCAATAATTATTCAATTCAAAAGTAATGAACTCTGTTATATACTCATAAAAATATTTCGAGGAAATTTTCATGTTTATTGTTATTGAAATTGAAATATGAATGTTCACTTTGCTGCTCGTGTTCATACAAACTCATCAAACGAATTTCCAACCAGACAAATTAATCGTAGTATATATCGTTCCGAATATTTTCTTGAAATATTTTTGAAAACGTGACTCTGAAGACTATTGTCGGAAATTCTTGAAAAGAATGTTTGGTCGAACTCGGAAAATCAGAAAGAAGTTCTGATTTGACTAGTTTTGATATGACAGGTCGGTAACTTCCGTAAATATTTCAAATTTTATATGGCAGATTTTCGTATTTCGTTAGGCGTCTAAATAACTGCTATTTTGTGCATGGAATACTCAATATTTTTCTATTCCATGAATTTTGGTCAGCATGGTCGAAGAGATCGAGATGAACAGCTGGAGTGAGAAATCTATTAGGGCCGTAACGGGAATCCATTCTTTGCACTCAAATATTTGAAAGCACATAAAACCAATTTGTTTGAGGAATTGGATCAACTTTAACTCAGCAAGTCAATAGAATTATTATATTAAAATTCATTGAGAAGAAGACTAATATTGCTGTGGAGCCAAGACAAAGGATCCATTCGAATAGCGACGGTTGCCAATCAACAATGAGGGTGAAGATCTATATGCATTTAGTGTAATGCATAGCTCAGAAAAATTGTCTGATTATTTCAAGAAATATCAAAAGTATAAAAAAATGATCAGCTAACTTGGCAATTTTAGTTATGTTTATAGTTCTCACCCAGATTTTTGTGTTTCAAATTGAAAATACAAAAAAAATCAATTATATTTCAAACCCTTCCTACAAATATTTTGATCTTTATAGAAACCTTCCTAATATTTAATATATGACTCAATTAATTTAAAACAATATACACTCAATCGAATTCAAAGATAATAATGTCACTTCCCGAAATATTCCATTCAGTAGAGACATTAGGAAAAACCCATAAAATAAAACCGCACGATACCGAAAATTCTGAATAGAAAACCGCCCCAATTCCTCGACGAAATGAGTTCAACCTTTGACAGATTTATGAAGGTTGGCCTCACTGCGAGAATAAAGTCACTGTACTCACAATCACTATACATATTATTTTCGAATATTTCTCGTCCCAATTTACTGGATGAACTCGTCAACATTTTCATGAAAGGAAAATATTATTTAATACAATCGTCTTCCTCCTAGTCACTTGGTTGAACATCAATAATTCACGTCATCTTCTCCTGAATATTGCATTATAAACGACTTTTCGAATCTCGCATCACCAACCAAACGTTCTGCTCGTCTTCATAAAGATGTCGACCTTAATTTGGAAGGCAGAATGGAAAAGATAAATTACCTGCCACAAGCTTGTTAAGAACATCCTAGAGAAATCTTTTTTCACCTGACGTCTTTCTTTTGAGGGATTCTGAGGGCCCGGGGACTTAATTGCTTATTTTCCTGGTTTATACGCAATAACGAAGGGAAATTCATCATACTTCCTTAATTTATATACAAATTTAACGAGGTTCCATATTTCGAAGCGTTCCGACGTCGGAAAATTTGAGTCAGCTTAAGTGATTTTTCTGTTGTCAAGGTAGGTAGTTGTTGATAAATTACATATATTTCATTTACTCCTGCCAATTACATTTGTTTGTTGTACTTGTATGAACTACACTAACTATACTAACTCCACTGACTTCCAATACTCAGTGCAACTGAGGGTAGTTGAGTGTAGTCACAGATAACAGAATGAGTGAACTTAGTGTAGTTCAATCTGTTCTATGATTCCCAGAGATTACAAATAAATGATAGATACTTTTATGCAAATCCAAAATGACAGAATTCCATGCTTTTTTTCGCTACCATTTCGATGAGATGTTGATTTGTCGTGAAGTTTTCCTGAAGTTGCCACGAAAGAATTCCATTTCTAATAACGATATGATGGAAAATTATATCGTCCAAAAATAACCACACATACAGATCAAAACACGTCCAACCAGCAACTAGAGACAACAACAGATGTCTATGATAATGAATTATATTTACGTATAATTTTCACAGAAGATAACCTCACTGCACTGTACACCTAATCAGTGACTACACCAACTACCAACATTTCCGCAACGAACAGAGTACAAATTTACAACAAACTTCACCGAACGGTGTCAGTGGAGTTATTGTAGTTTATGCAGGTACAACGAACAGACCTTTCGGCATTACCCGAAATGGATATCAATAGCATAATTACGAGCATATTCTGTGGAACGGCGTAGTATCGTTCCGTTCAAATGTCTGTAATTTCAGTATCTTGACCCAGAAATGGTCTTAAGCGATTAGGTCGGCTCACTGATGACGATCTGGTGTCAAAATCGATTCTGTCGGGCCAACTGTCCAATCGAGAAAACGATAACTGTCGAATAGAGCAAGCTAGTCACCTGAACTTTTCAGAATTTATCACGCATCAGAATGCGATGGTTGAGTTTGTCAATGAACCGAAACAGCATAACGGTTCCGGAGTTAGAACCGTTGGAACTTTTGAGATTAATTTCTCATATCTCCGGAAGTACTCAATCCATTGAATTGAAACTTGACAATGAGCTGTATCGTGCCGACTTGTGTATGGCAGCGGAAATTTGTTGCAATCGTGAAATGAGTAAATTTGAGGAAAAGGAAATTTCCCCAAAAAATTTTTTTCGAAAACTACTCGAAAGATTCTAACGAAGTTTTGCACTTACCTCAAGCTCTATATTCCACAACGATGAACCAAATTTCAAGGAAAATTCAAATTTTGGAGATATCCGGAAATAAAATGTGGAATTTTGTTATTTTTTTCCTCTCCAGGAAAATGTGGATGACCACTTGTCGATCTCTTTCGAGAGAGTGCCACAATGATCACCTCCGGCTACACTTCTCAGCAAAGTTTACTGCTATAATATTCAAAATTCCTCCCAGCTCGTTCCAAAGCTGTACACTCTACAACTTGCAGATGACACATCTCTTATAAGTCACGACAAAACGGTAATAAAAACCGTAGACAACCTTCAGGGGTTGCTAGATGAGAACATGACTTGGTTCAACACATGGAGACTCTGCGTTAACCCGGATAAATCCTTGTTTGTCATTTTCAATCACAAAATCTCACCAAACTCCACAGTGTTAAAGCTCGTACCTTGGTGTTAACTTGAATCGAAAGCTAAACTTCAAAAAACATTCAACCAACATAAAGCAAAAATGTATCACCAGGGATAAACACTTTCGAAGTTTTACATACAACAACAAAGGAATAAGTCAACAACAGCCCGCCACATATACAAGGCAATTGGTCGCCCTTTATTGGAATACTGCCACCCAATATATTTTTCTGCAAATAAAGCAACAGAGAATATCCTACGAACAGCCGAAACCTCTTTCTTAGGGATCAGGCATCCCAGAAACCCTCTTCATAGCCCCCCCCTCCCCCCAATAGCCTGCTTTATGAAGTAAAAAAATTAAACCTATTGATTTTCGCATTGAGGAACTTTCTGAAAAATTGGCTCAACAAAGACACAACATGGAAATTTTACGAGAATTTTGCATAACGAGACACCAGATTAAAAGAGCATACAGAAAACTCCCAGGAAGGATCGTTTGTGAAGAAATTTAGTGTTTTTGAATCACCTTCGAGAAATATTTTTTTTTGGTGAAGAATGTGTGTATACCTAGCTTTACACCAAGCTTTCATAATTTAATAACTTTGTGAAAACAGGTTGAAGGACTTCGGTCGATGGTCTTTTGTAAAATAAAGACCAGTTATTATTTATTAAAAGATATTCCATGTTAACATAAGTCACTTCATTCCCTGATTTCAAAAGTTTTTCATTTTAGTTCATTTGATGTCCATTCATGTCATTCATGTAGCGGACCAGGTTCAAATAGGAAATACCTCGAATAATATCGCGGATATTAACTGAATTTATGGAAACTCTCATCAAAATAACGACGTCATAACTCCTAGCCACAATTTTCCACTCGATTCATAAACTCGAAGCAACTCAATTTCAAAGCATCCAGTGCAGTCAGAACGGGTCAAAGTATAGTTGCCTAATGAGAATGAACAGCAAAAAGCAAGCATAATAGAAATTTATCACGATACCTCGCTTCCAGAAACAATGTTAACTCAGATAAATACCTAAACTTGGAACATTTCACCGAAGAATGTGAAAAAGTTCCAGGAATAATAGAACCACCGACATTTCACTCAATGTTAGGCCGCTGTGTATAATTTTCTTTAATGAGTATATATTACCGTTGTGCTGGAATATTCGAGGACATTATTTCCGTCATCGTTTTGGTATAAGCTCGAAATTTATTTGGATTTTGGTAGCAATTTTCATATCTTTGTATAACGAAGTGGTGCTCCATGGGAGGGAAATTTGTATAAGTGTTAACTCTGCATTGAATTGGAAATGATCATGGTGTCCAAATAGGATAGTTCTTTTTGATTTCGATCGAAAATAACTACTAGTTTTTCAATTTTCATTATAAAGATACCAAAATTCAAGGAAAGCAGTGACTTGAAGTCAGCAGGTTTTCGAGAATATTCGCATTCTTGAGCGAAAACAAATTTTAATTTTAATTACACGCTAATCACCCAATCTTGTACAAATCTATATTCAACAACTAGTAACTGAATTTAATCATGATCGGAAAGATATTTTATCTCAACGCGAAACACAATAACTTCCGAAAACAACAACTCAGAAACTCGATATTTGTGGAGTAGATTTGGACCTCAATTTCAAAGGCCGACTTAGTCAATTGCTAAAATCCTCCCAATGATTCAGCAGATATACCAATTGAAGTTTATAAGTTCCCAATATTCCAAAAAAAAATAGATAAGATCGAATTGAAATCCAACACTTCATCGAAAAATGATAGTTCCAAGGTTTATACAAAAATTCATGAAGATAATATGATCAGAGGATTACAATATAGAAATGTTCTACTGGTACGATCACCACAAAATTTCTCATGAAGTTGTCAAACATTATTTTCAAACTAGCTGCCAAGTTTCATCATGATTGAATTCGTAATATTCGAGTCATTCCGAAAAAAACAACGATATCCAGGAAAGAAACACGAAACTTGACGTATTTACTCGAAATATCTCCAAAACTCACGATTGAATCGAACTGAAATTCGGTACAATACTGCAAACTATAAAGCGCAAGGCCTGAACAGAACTTTTTCCCGAATATAATGAACATTTCCCGGAAAAAAAATTTTTCGAAAAAATGTTTCAAAAAATTATTTTTTTTTCATTTTACTGACAGCACGATCTCAACAAAATTCTTCGAAACGTTTCTAGTGCTCATGGTTAAACATTTGCCAAGTTTCACTGCAATCGCTTCAGTAGTTCTCGAAATATCAGGGAAATATCCTCAAAACTTCAAATGGCTATAACTTCGAAATCGTTCAACCGATTCTGCTCCCTAATGAACTTAGCCTTTGCATTTTGATATGCAACCTACTCTGAAATTTTCAAGTTGAAAGATTACTCCGTACGCCCGTAACCGTGGAGACCGTCGGCCGGAAAGAATCGATTTTGACACTGGATTCAATATCAGTGAGTCCAACCTAGTCGTTTGTGACCATTTTCGGCTCAAAATTCGAAAATAACAGGCATCTGGACAAATATGATAGCACGCTGTTTCCCTAGAACATGCGCGCAAAAAAGAGTGAAATTAATCCTTATTTCACGTCAGAATTTTCTATTCATTTGAAAACCCCAACGGAAAATCATGTTGAGTCAATATTTATCACAAAACGAGCTAATAGTGGCATTGGTAGAAGAATGTCTTTGGTTAAAACTATAGCCCAATGATATGAAAGAATATAAGATTGAATAACCTACTAAGCATCATAATAGATCCAGATCAGCAGCTTTTGTGAGCATGTATAAAGGAGATGACAGCTGTGGCAATGAATTCGAACATCCGGGCAAAAGCTGATGACTTCACGTCAGTGCTTTTCTGGTTTTTTTCCCTCGAGTACTAGAATTCAATTCGATCTAATCTTTATATTCGGAAATAACGAGAAAACTTCAATTTTGAACGAGTCTGTCTACGGAATCATTGGGCGGATTTTATCCAATTCACGAATTCAACCTTCGTTATTAAGCCCCAAACCTACTCAACAGATATCGAGTTTCGTCCGGACAGAATCGATTTTGACACTGGATTCCAATCAAGTCGCTTCAGACTCAAAATTTGAAAATTACAGACATTGTAACGAAACGATAACGCGCTGTTTCCCAGAAGGAGCGCGTAACAAGTGTTGGAGCCATTAGCCTAGGCGTGGGTCCATATTATTCTTTTGAAACCATTTTCGGGAAAAATTTCGAAAATTACAGACCTTTGGACAAAACGATAGCATGCTGCTTCCCTAGAACATGCACGCAGAAAAGAACTAAGCCTACCGATTTCGTTCTCCTCTCGAGCAGTTATTCATGACATTTTGAGACTTTGACAATTAGAAATACGAATGAAGTCTATAGTTCAGAGCCGTTAGTCGAAAGTGTGTTTAGTAATAATGGGAAGTCTTGAATATTTGAGAACATATACAAAATTTGGGTTTAATTTAAATTTTCGAATTTTTTTCTATTACATTATTCTTCAAATGGATTTCCCTGAAGCAACATATAAAAGCTTATCGTTAATTAAACCAAAAATATTGGAATGTTTTTAGCTGGAACAAATCAACAGTGTTAACAGAGTTACTGGTACATTTTTGGTAGACTTACCCCGATGATAATTCTGTTGTGCAGTACTACTCGTTAAGTTAGTCAATTTTCTGGGCCGAACTTTTTTTGATAAATTGACACTTGCCAATATTCAAGCCTGTACAGTATCGTAATAAATCCGGTTAATCTATGAAGTATATCATATTGAGCCAAAAAAAAAACTCTCCTTCTGAACAGTTATTCATGACAGTTGAAGGTTTGAGACATTTTATCAGTTTGAAATAAGACTGAAGTCAAGAGTTTAGTCCGTTAAAAGAAAGTGTGTTTGATAGTAATGGAAAGTCCAACATAAGTAAGAACATAATATACCCAATTTTAGAAAATCAAATTCATCTAATTTTTTTCTATTATTTTATACTTTATGAGGATCTCCTTAAAACAACAAAGCTTATCGCTAATCAAACCAAAAAAATCGGAATAAAGCAAATTAACAATGGCCCTTGAAACTTTCAATTGCGTTCATCCCAAAAAAATAATTGTAGCTTTAAATGATTCTCCGTTGTGGTCTTCATTTGTTAATATGACTAAAGTTATAATGAAAACGCAATCCTACTTCAAATCTTGCATGTAACCAGTAACCATACATCCTGTAAGATTCAAAGTTTACTATGTGGAAAATTTCAGGTGACAAGGCCCGATGGCATTCTGCTCTCAGTCTTCAAAGTCAACAGATTGCAACTGTTCGAGATGCAAAACCTTTCCCTCGAAAAAAAGCAGAAAGCATAATCCTTTAAGCTGAAACATGAACCAGCTAAAAGAGAACCATCAATTCCAGGAGGTCAGAGTCATCGGGCTCGCTTTCAGCTTCACCGAAAACTGGCTCAGATTTCATAGGAATCACAGAAGTTAATGAAACTATTGGCCGAGTTTGTTGATCTTCCCAGAGATGAGAAGTGGTTGATGTTAAGTTTTATGTTTGCTTTTTCGTGTCGAAAATTGGAGGATCTCCATAATACGTTTACGTTTACGAGCGAGAATCTGGGGAGTTTGATAGAAATGCATTTTCCTAGTTTTCTCCTGAGGGATAATTAACGATGCATTTGTTTTCTCCAGTAGAACTCAATTATTTAATAGGAAGCTAAATGATCAACTGTGAATGGTATTGTTTATGGATTTTGTGTAACAGAGAAACAGTTTAATGAATGAATGCAGTTGGAAGATCTTATTTTACAGATCAAATCATGAAAGAAGAGTTTAAATATACAAATGAAAGCAAAGTACAATACCAAACATCATGACTGTCTTGCAACCTAAAAATCTTGGATTCAAATGAAATTAATTAATAAAAGCACAATCCGAATCTGTGAGATTCATCTTTCCATTATAAACATGATTCAGCAACAGGTATTTTTTTGGAAGTATCAACCAGTCTGCTATAATGCATACGCATACGAGGGATTGACAAATTTAGAAGCGAGATTCACAAACTTTAGATACAGCATGAACTCTACACAATTTTTGTTTTAAGTCAGGAGTATGTCAAAGTTTATTTAATTCACTGTTTCATATTTTCTGTTTTTGCGCGCATGTTCTAGGGGAACAGCGTGCTATCGTTTTGTCCAAATGTCTGTAATTTTGGATGATTGAGCCGAAAATGGTCTCAATCGACTAGGTTGGACCCACTGATGACGAATCCGGTGTCAAAATCGATTCTGTCCGGCCGGCCGGCCGTCCGTCCGGCCGTAGACACGCTAACTGTCGACAGACGCGAGCTAGCAACTTGAAACTTTCAGGATAGGTTGCGCATCAAATGCCGCGGTTAAGTTCGTTAATGGGCCAAATCGGTCGAATAGTTTCGGAGTTATAGGCACTTGAAGTTTTGAAGTTATTTATTTTTTATTTCAGAAAATACTTGAGAGATTAGATTCAAACTTGGCAGTTGGGTGGAGTATAACGACGCGCAACTTTGAGCCAAATTTCGTCAGGATCAGATGTTCAGTGAATTTTAAAAAAATTTTTTTTCGACATTTTTTTTCAAAAAATTTTTTTTTCCGGAAACCATTAATTATATTCGAAGAAAAAGTCCACTCTCACTTTCGATACGATCATAAGTTTCGGAGATATCCGGAAAAAATGTGTCAAATTTCGAGGTTTTCTTCTCGATATCGTTTATTTTTTCGGTATAACTCGAGAAATACTGTTTCAGTCCTGATGAAATTTCACAGCTAGTTTTGAGATGCTGAAAGACAACTTCGTGCGAAATTTCGTGATAATCGTGTCATCAGAACAATTTGAAAAAAAAAATTTCTATGATTTTTCTTATCATATCATCCTCATCAAATTCTGTATGAAACTTCGAACTGTTATTTTTCGATGAAGTACTGGATTTCAATTCGATCTGATCTGTATTTTTGGAAATATTGGAAAAATAAAATTTTGATTGGGTATATCTACGGAATCATTGGGTGGATTTTAGTCGAATTTGTGAATGGGTAAAATCCGCTTAATGATTCCGTAGATATACCCATTCAAAATTTTATTTTTCCAATATTTCCAAAAATACAGATTTGATCGAATTGAAATCCAGTAATTTATCAGTAGAAAATTTCAGAAAGCACCGCCGTGAAGGCAGCAGCTTTTGCGTGCATGTTCAAATTCGTTGCTGAAGCGGTCATCTACATTGAACATGCGCGCAAAAGTTGCTGCCTTCACGGCAGCGCTTTTTGGAATTTTTCTTTATTGACATTTTCCAACTTCTTTGTGAATCGTAATGATGATTTTTGGTGAATGAAGTTTGTTTGTTCGTTTATAGAGGTGGGGCAACATGTTGGACTGTTCCTTGTGTTGCTACCGAGTTTGACTGCTGAATTCCTATTCTGAGAATTGGTTGTCAGTTTCTAGGATGTCATAAAGTTCGGCATTACCTGCCAAATTTGTAAAAAATGGTTGCAGACTGCATGTCGCTTGAAGAACCCGGAGATGATTAATTTTTTCTCATTGAAAGTTCTGCCGAAGAATTCGGAAGGTTGTGGATCAGTGTAATTTAAGTTCTACAAAACTAAAATTCTGCAATTTTTCTTAAAATTATTCCAATGACAAAATCATCAAGAAATTTTCCATAAAATTCTGCGTCAGCATTCGTGAACTAGTTTCCAAGTTCAATCATGAGCGGAGGAGAATTTATTGAGTCATTCCAGAACTATCATAGATACCGGGAAAAATATATTTTCGCCGGAAATTCAAATCGGATCGTTCTGAAATTTGATACACTGCTGAAACTTTTTAGTTCAAAGTCTGCGCAGAATCATTCAATTCACTAAAGATTCAATCCCAAGAAAATTCCAGGAGCAAATGGTCCTTGGTATTTTCCAGCTCATTCCTATGTTTCAATTTAATCGTTTGCGTACTTCCTGAGATATTGTGGAAACGAACTAAAAAACTTGATTGACCCTATCTCTAAAACCGATCGACTGATTCGGCTCATTACCCTGAAATTTCGAGTTTTCATGCTCCCAAGTTTTCGTAGCAACAAACGGCTGGACAGAATAGATTTTGACATCGGATTCTTAATCAGTGAGTTAAACTTAGCAGCTCAAGAAAATCGAAAATTACAGGTATTTTCGCTGAACGATAGCATACAGCCATTTTGGCAAAACCATAGTGCACTGCTTCTTGAGCCTTGTGTAAAAAAATTATACAAGGTGTTTTATGTACTTCCTCATCGATACTCAATAGACGACAACGATCCAAGTATCCTACCTACAAATTTCGTCCAAAATTACTATCACTGGGGAATTCAAGAACAAATTCGACCTGATAAGGTTCGCTTTATTTCTGAATATCCGTGAACGGTGCCTCGGCTTTTCAAACATGATAATTCTTTCAAATTATAAGTTTTTGTTAAGATCATCATCGATTCTCTGAAATTTATGTTGGGATTCCAGATTTCATGTCGATAGTGTAGAACTTTACATAGGATATGTCCCGCTAATCAACTTGGTAATTTCGGTTGCTGGTTTTCTGTTCCGTAAATATGAAATATTTGGTTGGTTCCTGAAAAAAAGGTTAATTCCGAAATTCGATTGATGTAAAAGAGATCTTTCCGTCACCAATCTGTCAAGGTTTGTTTATAACAAGGATGCACAGAAGATATGGTGCTCTTATTTTCATTTGTTTTACAACTAAATCTTCAGACCAAACTGGGAAAACCGGATGTATTTCATACTCTCGCCACCGACAGAAACGCCACCAATCGACGAATCAGATCGCATGACACATTTAATGGGAAGTCGGCAATTGTCATTTTTAATTTATTTTTGTTTTCTCAGATTATTATTCAGTTATTGATGAGTGCGTGAAATCTGTTTGTGTTAGCTTCGAAGAATTGCGTAGATCCTCAGATAATTTTAAATGGGTCCCTTTTGTATTTTGTTTGGACAGTGCAGATGTAAAAGAAAATAAGTGTTCAAGTGAAGAGAGAATCATATTTATAGAAGTTATAAACTTCATGACACTCGGCTGCTTATCATTCATTTCAGAATTGTCTCTCAATCATTTTCACTAATCGAGGATCAGTTATCAACCCCCAATTGAGCATATTATTTTCCCACTGTGTTGTATTTTTCTTGGTTCTTTATTGGATATACATGAATTGTTCAACTATTTTCATTTATTCGAAACTGAAATTCACTTATATATGCTACTATCAGGTGCTGTTTACAAGAAAACCTCAATTTTCAAATCTGATGAAATAAAATTAATCATTGAATAAAACACCTGTTTTCTAATTGGAAATCTGATTAGTTTGAATGGAAAAGAACTCGAATTGAATTGGTTTAACAATATGGCCTATTCGATGAGTTTTTATTCTCTCCGAAACTTCAACTTTTGATAGGTCTCAGTCTGACTTAAAGTAAGGATGATGCTTGTTCTATATCAACTTCCATGAACTTTCCGCCGCTTTACTAAATTCCTTTGTATATGTGTAATCTGGAAAATATTGATTTATTTGTATGAGCTATCAAATGATATGGATGTATCAGTAGTTCTGTAGAATAATTTCACATTGCTTACCTAATAATTTCATTCCTCACTTGCTATAAGATGGGAAAACATGGAATGATAGTGTATATTAGCAAAAAATCAAACTGCATATTGAATTGTTAGAATATATCCAACTGAAAGTTATACAAAACATAATATGGTAAAAATTCATTTATCTAGATATTTTTTACCTTATATCTTGTCTTATGTAAATTCAGTTCTCACAGACAGTTGCCTTGACGATCGGTCGTAATTTCCAAATAGCGCCACCTTCAGTGGAAAATACAAATTATGCCGAATTCCCCAACATTGGCGAAACAAAAGCGCTTCTTTGAATACACCTTATCTTCTGTGCATCCTATTTGTAACGTATCCATACAATGGAACAATCATCATTTACTTTATGACCCATAGAATATAGACGAGATAACAATCAACTATGAAAAAATCATCAATTATGGTCTATGAATCATACGGTAAATATAGATTGTTCTCTGTCATGGATATGTTACCATGGAACATTGACTGTCGTTATCAATCAAATTCCGTAACCGTAACTTTTTTTTCAGAAACCGAATATTTCATATTGACGGAACATAAAACTGGCAAGCGAAATAACCAAGTTGATTTGCGGAACATATCCTATGTTTACACTATCGATATGAAATCAGGAACCCCAACTTAAATTTCGGCCAATTCGGAGATGATCTTAACAAAAACCTATATTTGAAAGGAATTATCTTGTTTGGGGAGCCGAGAGCATATTTAAAGATGGCGCCAACCTCATCATGTAGAATTTGTTCTAAAATTCCTCTTCCACAGTCATAGAAATTTTGGATGAAATATGTGGGTTGGCACCTTGGACCGAAGTCTTCTATTGAAATGTGATCAAATATAATATGACATTTCATAATTCTCAGTGATCATGATGTATTAAACGTTTTGGCCGATCTACTTGTGTAAACAAAGTCATATCTGATTGGCTGTGACATGAACACAAATAAAAGTTCCTATATGCCTTTATATCCTATAGTAAAACAAGAAAGTAACAATCGTGAAATGAGGGCGTTCTGTGTGCTTGGTCCTATTCATAGCTAAAGTCAACACCTACTGTCTATGAAACTAACATTTTTTTTTAATTAAATCCTCACTTTTGCCTGAACATGCGAACTGATATTAACAACCGACTAATGAATTTTAACTCAACCGGATCTATTTTGTGGAAATTTTGGTGAAACGAAAATGCTTACCCAATAAATTATTGGTAAGAATTTTTTACATTCACCGACCCTCTTCATTTAGAACAAAGATGAAGGCGTCATAATTTGGATGTGATTTCAGCCCGGTTCACTGAAAATTGAGTTGCCCACTGAGTATTGTAGGATTTCGATACTAGCGTAATTTTTATGTAATTAGATGTAAATCCAGAAGGAACCGCAAATAACTGGGTATGAAGGGAAATGTTAGAGTTTTTTTCATTTTTCAGTTTATATAATTTTCTTATCATTAAAGAAAAACTGTCAACATTATTCTTGATATCGTTTCGAATAATTAAACCCAAAAAAACAAGCTGTAACCTACCAATTAAATCCCTCATTGGTTTCCCAGGTATTGTAGGCTCTGAAGCCACAAGCTTTCTCTACAAATCCCAAGTTTCCAAAACACAACTTAACTGGAATGATTCAGTTCAAATAGATTCCTAGGCAATTCATTCTTCTACACATTATTCAGGAGTTCAGTTCAATCCAGTAATGATTCACGTATTTTTTTACTGAGCGCGAATCACTATGCAGCCACACAACGAAGCACTTGTCTACTATGACTTGTGAAGCCAAGCGATTAATCCCTGAGATTTAAATTTTGTACATATAAGTGTTCAAATCTCAGTAAAACACATCAGCGCCAAGAGCCATTTTCTGGAGCTGCAAAATGGCGGAGGCGTAAGGATTTTGTGATTTTTCTTCTGCAGATTACATTTTAGTTCACTTTGTAATCTCTTTCTCACAACTTCCTCCTAGAAAAGTTGGAGTGTCGACCAAATTTTTCTAATTGGAGTTTAAGATCTCCACGATTCACATCTTATACAATTAGTACATTTTAGATTCAACTCAAAATCCACTGAGATGTACTGAATGTAACTGATACGAGTCCTTGTTATACTTTTTTTATGGTTTATCTTCTTGGCAACACTGAAATTATTCATTCATGATGGTGCAAACTCAGATGCAAGTCATATGCACATCGAAAACATTGTGAATTGGAGTGGTTGTTGAGAAACCGCATATGAAATTACTTGTGTGAGAAATTGACCAGAGAATCTACCCCTTAAGTAAAAGTACTATTACTAGTCACCTAGAAAACCTTTATGATAGGGTTACGATCGTTAAAGAATTCACCATATTCTGAGCCTTATTGTTATTAATCTCGATATAGCATTGGCTAAATTCATTTGAAACTCTGGAAAATAATAATTGCAGTGGTTGGGCGAGGTTGCTACCTCACCTAAAATTTTTATATTTCTAGCTTTATGACACTGTTTATGACGCGAAATTCCGACCATCGCTGCAGGAATGGCTTTATTGCAGTCCTGGATGAAATTCAGGTGTATCGTAAAATACTGAATTTTGGAGTTCCCATGCAACATAACCTTATGATAACTGAATCCGCGTTGTGATATGTTGAAGATAAATAAGAGCAAGATTCAAAATAAGCATTTGAATAGCAATACAAACATATTATGGCATTTTTTTCTATCAGAAAATTCACAGTTCACTTGAAACTGCTCATTCCACTGTCTCAGACTTTTTTCAAATCATTCAGTCTTTTGAGAGCATGTTCTAGAGAAACAGCGTGCTATCGTTCTGTCCATAGTCTGTAATTTTCGAATTTTGAGCTGAAAATGGTCTCAAACGACTAGGTTGGACTCACTGATGACGAATCCGGTGTCAAGATCGATTCTGTCCGGCCAGCCGTCCAGCCGTTCGTATGCAAGATCACGGGCGTACGGAGAATCCTATAGACCTGAAACTTTTAGGCTGGGTTGAATTTGAACATTCGACGGTTAAGCCCTTTGAAATTTTGTGGTTATTTCTACTTGAAAGATGAAATCGGAACTTGGCAGTTGAATGGTGTATGAAAACGCGTGATTTTTGCAGAACTTTGTTGCGATCGTTCTGTCAGTAAATTGAAAAAAAATTGTTTCCAAAATTTTTTTTCGAAAAATTTTTTTTTCAATACTGTTCATCATATTCGAGAAAATTTGTTCAGGCGTTGAGCTGTATATGTCACAATAGTATACCAAATTTAAGTTCAATCTGATAATGATTTTTGGAGATATTTCAGGGAAATATATCAAATTTCGTGTTTTTCACCTATGTCGTTGTTTTTTTTGGAATAACTCGAAAACTACTGATTCAGTCATAATAAAACTTGTCAGCTGGTTTCAAAATGCTGATTTACAACTTCGTGCAACATTTCAGGATGGTCGTATGTCATTAGAACAATTTGAAAAAAATTCAAACTTAAACTGTCATTGTCGATGAAGTATTGAATTTCAATTCGATCTAATCTGTATTCTTGGAAATATTGCGAAAATAAAATTTTGAATGGGCAGCTTTTGCGCGCATGTTCAAAGGATATCTCCAGAAGTGAGCATGCGCGCAAGAGCTGCTGACTTCACGTCAGTGCTTTTCTAGGTTTTCATGAATAACAGAGTGTGAACATTTCGCCCGAGTGTCTGTTATTTTCGATATCATTCTGATGTTCGGCCTCTTCAGGTAATGATAACATCTAACAGTTTCGTAGTCATTATAATTTGAAATTTTGATATTTGGTTCCCAATATTCCAAGAAATACTGATGCAATCAGATTCAGTTTTAAACTTCGTGTAAGCAAAATTATACATAATGTTATGGGGATTGGAACATTGTTAAATTTCGAAGATATATGTTCTGGAAAATTTTCGAAATTATGTTAAAATTTTTTTCGGGAACTATTCCTCAGTAATCCGATTTTAAATTCGATTAGATATTTATAGTTCTAAATATTAGGACAATAACATATGGAAACATATTAGAAAAAAGTAGGTGAATGACTTCATTGTGAACGGAGTTATCAAAATTGAAATAAAAATATTAATCATAAATAATAAATTTGTACCAATAAGTTCAAGTGTGCTCTCCTCAGACACTCAGGAAATAAAGATTCGGTCGAGTTTAAGGTAATCAGTTGTAAAACTCAGATGCTCAAGGTTGCTCAATATTTATTGATGATTGTTGAATATTTTATATTTCAGATAATACTGATACGATGAAAGAGGAACTTTTGTTTATTATTTTTCATTATTTGTCGGAATACACTAAAATGCAAAACTGTTACTAAATATCATTCAGATCGTAATACTGGAAAAATATGAAGAAATCTCAGGAATTGTTTAATCACAAATTATAGCCCGATTGAATCCAAACTACATTAAAGTTGTAAAATGCCGATTCGAGGCATCAAGAACTTAAAACATATTATATTCCCAATATTTGTTTCTAAGATGTCGAAAATCACAACGATACTTATGTTTTCCTGAAATCCAACTATTCCGATGAATTAATTGAAAACTCAACAAGTTCTTTTGCATGTAGCAAAAATATTATAATTCCTATTATTATTTCTCAATCTATTTCATGACAACATGATGTTTTATTCTATCATACTCTTTTCCCATTCGCGAAATATAAATGATTTCATATTGAATTTGTGAAATCGAGACGCAGGTTTGAATCAAGTGGAACGCGGTAGATCTTTTAAGTCACACCTCACAGTATAATTCTTCAATCGATTCAGCCGGCCCTGTCCATTGGCTTGGTAGAATGGAAGGTACAAGAGAAGAAAGAAAACGAATTCCGTGTCAATGCTAAATGTTACATCACGGACCTCGGCAAAGTTTCGATCGCTCGAACAGAAAATATATGTAACCAAATATAAAAGATTATTTTCTAGCTTGAAATCGAAATTTTGAAATTCAGGTCGATTCTGTTTGCAATAGCAATATTGCTAGGAAGAAGATATGGCTATCATAACAAGATTGGAATTATTGGTATTCTGATCAACGATTTTGAGCAATATGATCTGTCACTTCAACAAGAATCTTGCTATCAACATTGCTATCTTAGCAAACTAAAAATAGTACTTGCTATGTTTGATAACAAGATAGGTTAAAAAGGAAATCTTACACAGATCCATTTGTTTCAGTACTTATTTCTTACGAGAATTCGGAAATATTTAAGATAGG
Organism: Myrrha octodecimguttata; assembly: GCA_958510865.1. Taxonomy (NCBI): domain Eukaryota; kingdom Metazoa; phylum Arthropoda; class Insecta; order Coleoptera; family Coccinellidae; genus Myrrha; species Myrrha octodecimguttata. The sequence continues at coordinate 41,970,906 of OY294057.1, forward strand.
GAAGTATGTGCTAATAGGAATTTGTTCAAGGTTCTCTAGAATATTTAATTTTAAGGAAAATTCTTAGACTAAAATACCGGCATGGTAAGCATCAGCTGAGATGATAATTCTAATGATATCAACAACAGCATTTTCTTTGAATTGCTAACAAAAAAGTTCATCGAATTTCGAATTATTATCGCCTGCATAATTGCTGCATTTGATTTCTGTAAACCGATATTCTATTGGTATCTAGGAAATTAGCCAATTCGACTTTAGTTGGTTTTTCTGTTTGGTAACATTTTTAATAAGTCGATGATTGAAAATAAAGTATATGCTAATGGAAATGTGTTCAAGGTTCTCTAGAATATTTAAGTTCGAGGAAAGTTCTCAGACTTCTGGCATAGTAGAAAACAGCTGAGATGATTATTCTAATCATCTCAACAACTGCAATCCCTTTGAGGTGCCAACAAAAAATTTTATCGAATTTCGAATCATTAACGCCGGAATAAAGTTGCTGCACTTGATTTCTGGTAACCAGTATTCTATTGGTATCCAGGAAATTGGTTATTGGTCAATTTGACTCCTTTGTTTCCTAACATTTTTTATGTCGATGTTTACATGAATAATGAAAGCCGTGGATAGAGGTTATGTATGCGAAATCATAAAGAAACTGACGAATTAGCGTTATTTTCTTCTTCCTTGTAGCTCTAAAGTCACAAAATACAGTGTTGTCAGCCCTAAAATCACCGATTATGGAAGTCCATGATAGCAATATTGCTATGACAAAATTCATAACAAACATTGCTATAACACTCGGACAGAATACGTACGAACATGGTCATATTGCTATAAATTAGAAAGATAGCAATATGACTAGAATAGCAAGGTTCATAGCAATGCGCAAACAGAATCGACCTGATTGAAAGCGATTGAAATGCATCAGTATTCATATGGATAGATTTTAATTCAAGTTAACCAAATCTCTCAGATCTTGCAGATAAAGAAATATACCTCAAACCTATATAATCCAAAATCCTATATGCAATTGGCACGTGTTCAATCACGAACCTAAGAAGAAATGCGAAATATCCATATCGCACGTTCCCACTTCCAAGGCACAGCAGGACCCCGATGCCATGCATTACAATACATCCCCCATTCAAAGAAAATGCTAAGGTCGTAGAAGAAAGGACGTAGGTTGTATCATCACCTTTGAAAATGAGATCAAAGGTTGAAAGTCGACATTTGAATTCTTACGGCTTCTGAGTAAAATAAGAAACCCTATTCGGATGTTAAATATCTTCCCTAAATAATCGTACACGTTTTCCATTATAAGAAGGAATGGAAAATGGCAACTGGGTACGTATTCCTACAAAGGCAGGCGTGATTTGAATGTCAGGAAGATATTGAGGAAGTCCTGATATCATCCACCGTTGGCTTCGTCTGGGGACAGCACTCTTCTGTATAATCCCGAGGGAACGGACCATTAAAATTGCATTAGCAGAGGCAGTTGTCGAATTTTTAGGATTGATAAATGGCACCGGTAATGGTGTATTTGTTTATTCTTTTTGATGGATTTTTCGTGTGTATTGAAAAACTTGATGTCACTCTGCTTAGATTCGTGAAAAATTGCTTTGAAATGACAGGGCAATTAATTACGACCTAAGCATACAGAGGGGTGTCCCACGAATACCGTTCGTTAGAATATTTTTGGGAAGGAATTAAAATTCACGTTTGCAATTTCGGACTTGAGCTTTGACTTCTGGTTTCACCGGAAGTGACACCAACTTTCGTTTTTCAAATAGGAAATTTTATAATGAAAATAGATTCATTATTGAATTCTGACTCGTTAAAATGTCAAATTTTTGAATTTTCGATAATCTCTTTTTTAACGTGAAATTGCGATAAAAAAATTGAAAATGGCGCTCTGATGGAACATGGATATCTTCAAGGTTTTTCATTGAAAAAATGTCGTTTTTAGGATTCCACGAGCAGTAACAATAATGCTCCTTTCACAATAGTCAGAATTGAAAATCATGATACAGGAGGTCACAAAAGCGTTGTTGAAGTTGAAAATTTCGAAAAAATTGAAACTAAATTTTTTCAAATTAAAACCTCATTTTTTTATAGCCATAATAGAATCTACGTTGAAAAATAATATAGGTGTGAAAACAAAACCAGTGCCCCATAATTCATATTTTCTGTGATATTCGTAAGAAACAATCTACGCGATCACATTTCGAATTTTCTTCTTCTCAAAAAAAAAAAAAAAAATAATGTCTCTCGAAGAGAATGCAGGACATATTAAACATTTATTTCAGATTGTTCCCTAGGAATACTCACGAATCCCAAAAAATTTACAGGGACTCATCTCCCTAGTCAAAGCTCAAGTCCGAAATTGCAAAGGTGAATATCAATTCCTTCCCAAAAATATTCTAACGAACGGTATTCATGGGACAGCCGGTATGTGTTGCGACCGGAATTTGTTGTAAGAGCCTTCTTATTCTTGAACGCTATCGCAATCAAATGTTTAGTCGAAACTATTTTTCTTAAAGAAGGGAAAACGAGGATATCTAGGACAATCACATGAAATTTAAATCGAGTAAACTTATCATTCTTCGATTTCAGCTCTGATGTTCATTTTCACATCCTTCTATCTTTTGTGTTCCTTATGGTCGATGGGCAAGCGTGTTCTTGAGTTTGTCACATTTTGCTCAGTTCTATGAGGTGCCATTTGGGGTAAAAGTCTGTTTCAAATATATTTTTTTTTCCGTCGCAAATTTTGAATTTTGTTCTCCGATATATTCATTTTCAGCACTCTCCTGTACAATCTCTGGGAAGAAAGCCATTAAATATGCCTTAGCAGATGCAGTTGTCGAATATTTGGGTTTGATATATGGCACCGGTATTGGGTGATTAGATTGTTTATTCTTCGTCGATGGATTTTTCGTGTATATTGAAAAAGTTGATGTCATTCTGTTTGAGTTCCCTAAAAATTGCTTTGAAATGACGGGGCTATTAATTACGGCCTCAGAATACAGAGGGCACCATGCACGCCTTATTCATATTTATTGCGGACGAATTTTGTTGTCTTATCTAGAACGAGATCGACAAAAGTCTAAAATGCTTCTTATATCATTCAAATGTTTTATCACAACTATTTATTATACTTTTTGTGGTAGATCATTCCAATAACGCAGTCTTAAAGCCATAAACTGTTCTATATTCTATTATTTGGCGTTATGTTACATCAATTCAACATCTTTTAAGAATTTGGTACATGAAAAAATACTGAAGACCATTTTCCTGATTCAACGTTTCCGATAAATATTAAAAAGCCGCTCTTTCTCAGCCATCGAATTGATAGAAGAAACCTGTCAAATACTTCTTGTTGTATTCTACATGAAATTGTCACTCAACAATTTGAGTATCGAAATTTTTCGGATACCACATTTGAGATGTGTTAATTGCGTTTTTAGTTCGATATTTTTGAAATCTTGCATGCAACATAATATGTAACTGATTGAGAATGAACCCAAAGGTAAGAGTTAGGAATGAAAGGTTTTATCATTACAGAATCAAATTTTTTCAAAAAAATCTGAAATTTTTTTTATTATATCTTCTTCAACTATAAGTTGAAGAGTAAAATATTTTGCATAGTGATGAATAAGACAGGAACGATGCAAAACAAAGTACCAGATCCAATACAATTTCAAATCGAGGACGCTTTATAGGCATCTATTGGAGTTCCCGCTGATGTAAACGACCCGAGATTACAAAATTTCCCAATACTGATCCTCCTCTATTCAGGCATATAAATCCCAATCTAACTGAATTCCTGTATGCTGCCTGACAACTGCAGCGACGTGTATGAAAGTGGGGAAAATGGCGTAATCCCTATCGATGGAATCCCAATTCTGGCGGCAGAGCACCCCATTCGCAGAGACGGAAAAACCACCGGTTTTTTACATTATTACTTCCGCCACTCTTTTGGATCGGGTTCTTGATGTAAGTCGCTCCCAATCATTAGATAGACCGGACGCTATATTGATTCCGGTTCAGAATGACCTTGGCAAGGTAAGGAACTGATGTGATCCGCCATTACAAGTAGGATTTCATAGAAGCGATTTTTTATTCTCCATCGAAACTTATATTGATACGTCTTCAAGAAATGTCTATCCTTGAAGGTTGACATATTGTTTTTACTCAGAAAGTTTCATATTGTTCTAATCTGTAGTCTTAAATGTCCAATTCGAAATTTTCCAGGCTGGGCCAAATTGAACACTCTTGAATGGGAAGTCCTATGTGTGCAAGATGGAAGTAAAACATGGTGTGCTCATCGGCTTTTCTGTGATCGTATTTACCAAGATGACGTCACTTCAATCATTAAAATTCAAGGAAATATATATTGTGTGCCTTGAATTTTATTGAAAAAGTGACAGATGAGCACACCATGTTCAACTGACATGTGAACTAGATAGACGATAACTGATGTGAGAAACTCAATAGCGAAAACCACAACTCCATAGCTATCACCGTTAATTAGTTAGCGAAGGTTTTTCGAAAATGTTCCGTTCAGAAATATTGCTGTTACTTCTATTAAATTTTTCATTTCTGTTGAAACATGTTTGTGGAATCCAACGACGTTAATTGAATTTTCTGCGAACTGGTTTTTATGAGACATCACTCTGGAAATCCTTTAATTCGGTACGACAGTGATATACTCAGAATAGATTAACCATTAATTGCATTAAAACTGAATGCGTAATTTTAGAACGATTCAGTCAAAGAATATACCGGGTGTTCTAAGAATACGGTTGGTTGGAATATTTTTGGGAAGGAATCGAAATTCAAGTTTGCAATTTCAGACTCAAGCTTTCACTATAGAGATGACTGAATGTAAATTTTTTGAGATTCGTGGGATTTCCGGTTTCACCGGAAGTGACACCAACTTTCGTTTTATAAATAGGCTATAGGCTGCCGCGGAAAGTAGGAATAATGCTTCATTCGCAATACTCATAACTGAAACTCATGATACAGGAGGTCAGAAATGCCTTGTCAAAGTTGGCAATCTCAAAAACGTGAAAACTCAATTTTTTCAAATGAGAACCTCATTTTTAAAAGGCCAGTTTGGAATCAACGTTAAAAAATAATGTAAGCGTGGAAATAACACCAATGCCCTAAAATTCATATTTTTTGAGATATTCAGTCACGATTACATTGTCAATATCAATCTTCTAAAAAAAAAGAACAGAACTGAACTTCAGAGTTCCTATGAATACAATCTAGAATGAATGTTCAATAAGTCCTCCATTCCCTTCGAGACAATAATTTTTTTTTCCGAGAAGTATAAAATTCGAAATGTGATCGCGTACATTGTTTTTCACGAATATCTCAGAAAACATGAATTTTCGGGTATTGGTGTTATTATATTTGCACACCTACATTATTTTTCAACGTAGATTCCAATATGGTCATAAAAAATTAGGATCTAAGTTGAAAAAACCGAGTCTCCAAGTTTTCGAAATCATCAACTTTGTCGACGATTTTGTGAATATGGTCAGCAAAAAACTGAATCAAGTGCTGTACGTGATCAGAGTATTGTCTCGGAGGGTGGATGTATAACTCCTTAAGACAGACTTCTACTCCAATTTTGTTTCGACTCTCAGGAATGAACTTGTTTTATGGTGTGGAGGCAGCGATATAATTAATTTATTCATTCTGCAAAAATTCGTTTTTGAAAAAACATTCTAGATATTGTGATGATCTGTTAAATAAAAGCAATTCAACGCACACAATTCCATACCACTTTTTGAGGCAATCCTTCACACTTACTGAAAAGAGTTCAAAATATATCGATGAATTTTTGCCGAATTATCGTAAGCCGCAAAGTACTACGTAGCGGCCCACTATAGTTTGGCAGAAATGTATCGATATATGCACTTGACACTTACTGAAAAGAATTCCAAATATATGCGCAGAGAGATTCAATAAAATAATATAATTGACAGGTTGAAGGTCAGATTATTGAATGAAAAACCATTTCTTAATATAACGCCGACATGTTTCGATTGTATTCAAACATCTTCTTCAGGGCTCTTGAATGGGATACAGAAATTTTACTACGATGTACTTGAAAAAAATAGGAAACGAACGGATCATACAGTAAGCAATCACACAAACAGGGATTAGATTAAAACTCACAACTCAAAGCTGAAATTCAGCAATGGGAGAAGGATGGAAAGAAATATAAAAACAGAACCAAAATATCTATGACTATCTTCAAATGAGGAAAACAACTGTTTTATCAAAAAGATGCCGGGCATAATTTGACAACACAATTGAAAAATTCTTATTCTAAATATGTGGTACATATATATCTACGGAACAAAACAAAGTTGGCGTTCGATCTCAAGACACTCAAGTTTTATCTTTGATTTTATTAATGAGATAAAGATAGGCTGTATTTAAGTTCTCAATATCTGTTCTATCATTAGTGGATATTCCATCTGGATTAATTGAAATCATTTCATAATAACCTGACCTTCAACCTGTCAACTATATTAACCATTTAGCAGAAAAGGTCTCAAATCTACAAGTGTTTATGTTTATGCTCAATTTTTTTTCGATTGGAACCCCAGTCTGCTTTCACATATTTCGATAGAGCCCAAAATAATTATTTCGAAAATATAGCATACTTCATATTTTTCTGGGGTTATGTTCGAGTTATTGAATGTTCAACATTCAACAACAGTCTAATAACCTCTAACAATTCAATTCAATATCTCGAACATGACTTCAGAAAAATATCGAGTACCTATGCTATATTTTTGAAATGGTGATTTCAGGATCTGTCGAAATATGTGAAAATATACTGGGGGTCTCCTATGAAGAAAATCTTTTCATAGCCATGTCATAAATATTCAGTTTGCAGTTGCCATTGAGTTCTATTTAAGAAGTTGATACGAGAATGTTTTCACAAGACTAAAAAATTTCTAACTGTAGAAAAGTTACAGCAATATTTCTACAATGAACATTTTCGATGAATACCCGGTAACTATTGGACTGTGGTAGCTGTGGAGCTTCAGTTTTCGACAATGAGTTTCAGATAAAAATTGGCCCTCACACACCGACAACAGTCTATATAGTTCAGAAATAGGACATCTCATTCGAAAGTATCCAAGTTGGCCCACACTGTACAAACAGTCAATTTCCTTCATTAGTATCTACTTTCTTCACTTAAATTAGTTTTTTTCGTCTCCCCGAAATATTCTGAGGTATTTTCTCAAACGTTTACATATGGTTTTTCCTTCGGAACTTCTATATTGTCGAAGAAAACGTGCAATCTATAGACATGAATTTCGATATCAAAATTTTTCAATCAACAAACAGGATTTTGTAAATTATTATTCCGTCAACCTCTCGGATCAGTTACTTGTTGTGAGTTGCTCCTACTCATTAGATATACCAGACACAATAGTGATTCTGGTTCAAAATGACCTTAGAAAAGTAAAAAACTGAAATGTGATATAACAAACAGGGGCGTGAAAGTGACAAATTCATTGAACAGTTTAAATTGATGGTCATTGTTATTTGAAAACTTTAAATCAGATTGTTGTCGACGAACAACTGTTAATCCAATCTTCAATGTTTTCATTGGCAGAATACATTGAGAATCGTGAATTGGTTGTTGCCAGCTCATGCTTTTCGACCAAATTTTTTTCATGCGACTATGAAATCGATAATTCCAAGTTCCACAATTTCTTTCAACATCTATCGAATTCAGAAAATCTTCATTTCGAAGGTTTTTTCTGGGTTTTCACTCCCAATATCTGAAATAGAACTATCAAAAAAAAATAATAAAAAAAATACATGGAAAACGCCCTTGCGAAACGCAGGAGTCAACTATTTGTCAATTTGTTTTAACACGTGATCTCATTTCCAGTGACTCTAGACATTATTGAAATAGTTCACAAGGTAATAAATATGAGATGAAATATTCAGAACCCAGGAATAACAGCACGTTATTCGATCGTAATAATGAGACAAGAAATCAAATGCACAATGTTATAGATGGGAACATGTTAACCTGTGTCCCCTGCAGATAATGAAATAAATAAGAAATAACAATTTGGCATCTACAGAAGCCAAAATATTGATGTGGATCTACGTAGTTCGTACCGTCTTCTGAATAGTCTTCTTATAAGAAACAATAAAACTTAGAAATTCTACGATTTTTATGGATTACGAGGTACGTTAATTCGATTAACTCTAGCAAGGTGTTGAAGCTTCAGCTTCTCCATAGTCCGTACCAAAAAGAAAGATCTCATCATCCGGACTGATGTCGAACGTTCGCGCATGCGAATCGCTAACCCAACCGTCAACGCTAAGAGCGTTTTTAAGCGATTGATGTTAGAATCGCAGTAGGGCGGTTCTTGCGATTGGAATTGCTAATGAAGCGTTTTTTTGCGATTGAAACTGAAATCGACAGTGGAGCGTTTTTTAAAGTTACAGGTTCGATACCCTCCGATTGAAATGAATGGAAATCTTGTCATTTTCAGAAGAGTTTGCCCATCTTGAGGCCCCCCTGAAGTTCGTTAGTAAGCCAAAGCAGAAATATGACTCCAAGATTTTATCACAGGCTGGTGGAATGCGTTTATTGTACTTGAAATTTTCAGATGAGTGTTATGGGTAAATAGATGAATTCTCTTCTTGAAACTATCAATGGACGTCCTATTCGTTTTGAAGTCTGAAAAATGGTATCATAGTCCTGTGAAATATGTTCAAATCCAAATGATCGGGCCAGCATGGCGAACTCGTGTATCAAAAACAGGTGTAATATAAATTTTGCAAATTTCATCGCTTTCTGAAATACCGCATATCTATTTCATAGCAGGAAAGCTTTTTGAATCAGTTCAGTCATGCAGGCATAGATTCCAAGAAATTGATTTCTAGAATGCCCATTATTTTGGAAACGGTGGAATATAAATATTTCTGATACTCTACATAGTCATGATCTAGGCGGCCCCTTGTTTCAATGTTATACAATATACTTCATCTAAGTATTGAAGCAAAGAAAAATCATATTTTCAGATGATCGCAGATAGCCAGAACTAAGATTTTTAGGATTGCAGAATGTTTTGGGTTTAGAAAGTCAATTGTGTATTTTTTCAGTATCTCTATAGGATTTTTTCATTGAACGGATGTCTGCATTTAATATCCTTGGCTACTTAGTGTCAGTGATTCTGTTACTGACTGATGTAGAGTATCTTTTCCATTCTATGCTACTCTCTTCGAATAAGGTGTGTTATAAGGCGAGGTTAAGCTCGAATTATTGGTTTATCCACGTAAAAGTTCCGAATGAAATTTTCTGAAGAGCAATATTCTTAAACTGCGAAAGAGTTAGAAGTCTACGAGGGTAAAGAAGATTTTTTTTTAGCCATTTTTGAATATCATTAATATTTCCTATGACGAAACACGGACTATTTATGTGCTTAGTCCCATTAACAGGATCCATCATGAAGACTTTCTCCTCATTGTTCATTTAAACGAATCGAAACAATATTCAGGCGAGGCTCCCCTGATTTCCAACAAAACAATATTATTCTCTTGCCTACATATTCCTGAACCATATAATCGATGTCAGAGATATTTCATGCACTACCAATTTCCGTCTTGATTTTGCACAAAGCAAACTGTTATCTAACAAACACTCAGCCAGTTTAATTTACGGAATGCAAAGCAGTTAACAATACCGACCTGCTCTGCTACTAAGCCAGAACTAATTTCTCTAAATCAGAGCAATCTGCGTAGGTTATTATTCTGATTTGGAACCTTTGGCGACATAATCCATCGATGGTGCAATTGTAATTGATTATGATTCAATTAGGGAAAATTGTTATGGTTGAACACCGTAATTGAAAGACGAGGATGAGAAACACACCTGAGTGAATACATGTGAGGAATATACCATATCATCGAACTTCCGCTCCCTTTGATCTGTGTTCCAAACTGGATAATTAAAGCGTCATTCACCATACACATTGATACGCAGGTGTGGAGTACCTCTGAATCTACGGACGAAAATCCGTATGTGAAAAAGAGGAGAATAAAGCCAAATGTACAGAAGAGGTACATCGCGCGCAGGCATGATGGGACTGATATTCGACAAAGCATACAAGGAGCAGGATTGTTTCTTTCTTTTCTCCGATATCAATAAAGGATTTTTAATAATCGTCCAGGGGTTGATTGATTCCGAGCTCTTCACATACTTCTTTCTCTCCCCTTTTCCTGAGTATAAAAACACTAGTTCTGCCATGTACTCTTTTTCAAACAATAATTATTCACAGTGCAACACGACTGAGCAAAAACACGGGGATAAAACAATTACTGATGTTCAAAACTTGTCGAGGAATCTCTAAGGTTTGAAAACTCCTTATACATCAGTTAATATCTCGCATCTAGAATTGTGACTAAACTTCGGAGTCATTCGTTTCAAACCCACGTCTCTACGTTCCACGTCTCGATATTTACTTTCCACATCTAACTGCGATACTGCCTGAATTATACCCTCATAGGCTCGACTTGGACCCTCTTTTCTGGAATTCTGACTGTAACGGTCTTTTTTATGGGACTTTCTCGATTTCTCTCCACCCCAACTTTAAACAAAGTCGCATTGACCAAATTTTCATCCCTAACTACCCTGCGTCCGATTGGACAGATATTGAAGAATTTTACTGAATTAGACAGCTGGGACCCATTTCAACCCCGATGAGGTATTCTAAAAATTATATTTATCCCCTTATAATCTGTGAAACTTGCTTTGGAGACCACATGTGCCGCCAAACTGGAGCCCTCTAGGGTGGTCCCTCTACAGAGTACTTTTCAATAAAGTACATCCATATACATTTCTTTAGATGTTTTCGAATACGGAACCATTGAAGACTTTTCTTCCATGAACGACATAATAAAATGATAAAGGGCTTCTGTAATGAATATTCGAGAATATTAAGTTTCAAATAGGTATTTCTGAAGATCAATTTATTTTCGAAAATTTGCAAAACACTGTATCCAACTTGGAAGATAAAAAGGTCTGATTCGAATTAATTTTAAATGTCATGTCGATAGCTGGACAATAACGTTCAGATTATTCGGACCACTTTTCGTACCCGAAATGAGTGTCCACCATGCATTCCTTATATCTATCATTGCTCTTTCTATTCCTTCCATTATCCCTTTTCATATCGTTATAGCTTCATCTGTGGCCATTATCATCCTTTGTCTATCACTTGCATACAAAAAGGTGAAAAACCGAATAGGAACCATATAAAATTCGTATTCGGAATAAAGGGCGATGTATATAGAACTTGTATGAGCTTCAGGATAAGTGATATTAGCGAAGCAAATTCAAAAGGTACATTGTTTTCTTTCCATGTGTTAATATTGGAGCACTGTATCACGCTCAAGTAAGCGAGATAATTGATTCTCCTCTTTTCACGACTTCCATCAGATGTATTCGCTGTAGATATAGATAATTCTATTAGTGACACATTTATAAGACATGTTTCGTGTGACAAATAAATACAAACAAGCGCGTAAAAACAATCTCTTCTTGATCAATAAACATGCGCTAATCCAAGTATACTTTTGGCACCTAGGATACGTTCCGAAAACAATGGTGTTTCTGCCTATAGATAAATCTATTTGATGGTCTACTCAAACAATTGTCAGATACAAATTCAAGAACTAAAGGAGGTAATTAACAAGGTTTGATCCAGGAAAAACATTTGAAATTTGTTAATAAGACCACGAATTATATTTGAGTTTGAGCATTATCCATTCCTTTGAGTCAATTCAGGGGATTTCAATCAATTATAAGAAGTTTCCCTATTTTTGTATATAAAACGATATAAACTCGTTCAACCTCAGATCATTGTATACCACACCATTGTAATAATTCTTCCAGAGCACTTCGGTCCAGAAAACAAGTAACCCTTGAAAGATACGTGAAAAATATTCCGACTTAATCATCGATGAATAGCAGGAAGAACAACAGAACAAAATTGGAGTCCTGAGGCACACCAGAAAGAGTTGAATATTGGAACGAATGAAAACCCTAAACTATACCATGTTATCCTCGATGAATCAGATAGGACTCAAGAAGAAGTATCAACTTCGTACAGAACCCATAACTGGTTTCAAGGGTACTCAGCAAATTGTGATGATCTACCCTGAAAATCCTTGTAGATAACATCAACCTGACCAGAATATACACATTATGCTTCAAATAAATGAAGCAACGTTTATGACACAAAATCTCCCATCCATGCTGCTCGTATAAAAGATGATAAAGAATAATTTCCAAGATATTGAATCAATTCGATATCAATGATATCGGCTGATAATTACTAATCACCCTTAGGTCACCACTTTTCATAATTGGTATTATGTTTGCATTGAATTGAGATCAATTATTTTCTATTTAAATCGTCGTTCAAATCAATGTTCATGTGTGAAACTAGAACCAACAAACTAATTGTACAGACATAATTTAGAACAATATACAAATTGAGATGATAATAATAATATTTATTCCAAAAACTCTCTTCCATTAAATTCAACTGCATAGAAATATCTATATCAAACGGCAGAGAGCCGTTATTTTGAATAGTTGCCGTGAGGAAATTTCTGTGGTGTTTCTGTTATGTTACCACTTCTAGAATTGTCGAATTATATCCAGTTGCTTAGAGAAGAATTCTTCCATTCATTGAATAAAACCATTATCAATGAGATGTCTTGAATTCCAGAACAGAATAAATCCTGGTGGTTTCTCATTGAGACAACATGTTATATAGTTCATTTTATATGTCCACTATTTCAGGCCCTACGGAGCTTCTATTCATTTCATTCAATAGGAAATTTTTTTGGACCGTACTCTAGGAGCTCTCAATCGATCGATTTTGTCAGTTCCATCACAGAAATAACCATAACCAATTTTCTAAATTGGAAAACTGCACCTGAAAATGGAATATCGATTTTAGTCGTCACGAGCAGGTTATTGGAGTTAATCCTAGGAGGATTGTCTGATCTCATTTTCTCGTGATTAATCCCACGTATTTGACATTCAGTTACGTTCGCCAGGACCCGATTTCCAGATTAAATCGTAAAATTATGTCAGCCTTCAGAAGTCCGATCAAATCTGGATAACGAGAATATCATTACGACTGTCCCATAGCAGCTCTGGCTATGTTGAGGTTTGCGTGATTTAGAATGATATTTTCCCTTGGGGTTATTCCAAATTCTACACTTCTGGCAGAAAATTATGCTGTATTTTTGTGTAGGTTTGAATAAATAGATATAATTTATTCGATCCTTGCTCACAAAAACCAAGAGGTGTAGATCATGTCACAAATTGAACTTAAACTAGAGATGAACAACGAAACACATACCAAAAATTCTCCTCAATAACCCCAAAAAAATTTTCTTCAAGGAAATACTCTTCTAGAGAATAATAACATTTATCACAGAGAAAGCCTTTCAATAGCATTTTATACTTTTTTTTACTTCAACAATTTATTTTTGACTTGACTTTTGTTCCATTGTGCAAATATACGAAGTCATATTTTTCGAATTAAATTCTTCTTATTTCTTGTTTCATAATTATGTTTCAGCTAATTATGTTGAAATTCATTATAATTATTTGTTACATAGATAAGGAATTCATATACATATTAACTATAAAAAGTTGAAATATTCTCTGCAGGAAATAAATTCTTGCATCTCTCGATTGGTTACATTTTGAATATAATTTTGAAGCTTCAGTTTTGTGATTTGAATATTCGGTCAGCTTCACAACTTATGGCCCAAAAAATATTTCCATATCCAAGGGCATAACAATATTTTAAATCATCTATAAGTAAATTTCTCTACTTGCAATTTCTCGTTTAGTTTTGATCCATAAATATTCCTCAAAACGGTATTTGATTAACTGCTTCGATTTAGGTCTTCTGGGTTTGAACTATGAATTTCTGCTCATCATTCTCTCTAAATATGATTTTTTCAGTTTTTGTGACATTCAAAAGCAAATCATTTCCTGTAAGCCATTCATTCATTCCTTCTTATCCTTTTTGTATTATTTCCCTGCATAGGTCTTTATCTGCAGCCTCACATATCAGCGATAAGTCATCAGCAAACATCACTGTCTCATTCAATGAAATTCGCACTATATCATTTGAATAGATTTTGTATAAGAGTGGTCCCAAAATGGACCCTTGTTGGACTCCCTGTCGTACATATAATGATCAGGCCTAATTGTTTCTCCTTTTTTGTTGACCTCTACTACCCTTCGTGATCTTCTAGTTAAGTAGGATTTTATTAACTTTAGGGCCTCTTATTCCATATTTTTAATTTTTTTTTAACCAGATATTTTGGTAAACTGTATCAAAAGCCTTAAGTAAATCTAGGCTTGCTGCAGCTGTGAATTTTTCTCTGTGATAGACTTGATCTTTGTGAACTAACTGGATTGTGGATTTTCCCTTTCTTAAACCAACTAGCTCTTTCGCAAGTATCGCATTCCTATCTAAAATGGCCTTGATTCTATCAAATAATATTTTTAGAATATTTTATTTTATTTGAGAGTAGTGACACTGGTCTGTAGTGGTCTTGATTTTCTCTATCACCTTTTATGCCCTTACCCAGGCCTCCTTCAATTCTTTTGGATATATTTCAGTTAAATAAGTTTGGTTGATGATGTGTGTAAGGGGTGTTGCTATTATAAATGCGCTTTCTTTCAAAGATTCCACAGGGTTCTCATAATATCCGACAGACATTCATTTATTTTTGATTCATTATTTACTGATTAACTTCATATTCTGTTACAAGGTGCAGAAATATGCTCTGGTTAGCTGATTTTATTTTCATTGTACTGTGTGTTCCATTTTGCTCATTATCAACACATACAACATGTCTTTGTTGTTTTTATTTGGAAATGATTTGAATAAACTATCAGTGTATTGATTGTTTTTCAGTTTTTTATATATTTACTAACTAATTTATACCGAATATAATTCGATTCATATATTGAGTTTCTCAGGTAGCTGAAAATTCTTATATTGCTCTTAAACAAATATATTCATTGACATCATTGAAACCTTCCTGGAAGATATTTTTTCTCTCCACTCTCCAGTCCATGAAAAAATAAAATTTTTCAATGAAACTTCTGGCTCATACACTACCTCATAAAAGCAGGTGAGAAACAGTGTTTTGGTACATTTTTATTATATGCTAATTGAATGAGAATCATAACCTCGAAGTCGACGGAAATTCAACTTTTCTAGAGAAAAATGGAAAATCGAGGTTTCTAAACAGCTTGAACATCCATCTGCGAAGTGTTAGAGTAGAGTAGAGACCCAGTATGAAAATGCTCTCGGGTCCTTCGCCATTTTGAACCCTTCAAAACTAGACTAGTAGTTATGTAAAAATTTGAAGGCTCACACAAGTCATTACTATTAAATTAATTTATTTTCGATCTTTTCAACTGTTCATTTCCTCCTTCAGGTGGATTTATTGAAATGGTGGAAAGAAAAATCTCCACAACAATTGAATTTGAACTGGTTGAGAAACAAGCGTCAATTTTGAGAATATTTTACAGTCACAAAATATCAACCATCAATATTCCAAGGTTCCCACAAACATCAGAAAAAGGCTCCCGTCACTTCGCTCCTTTATTTCCACATACACAGACATATTCATCATAAAAAATTAAATTAATCGTTATCACAAATTCTGACCAGTAAATCATAGCAATAAATTTTTCACCTTCACGCAAATAAAGAATCAATGAATATCCACAGAAGAGAGAAGTAAATGATAATATCACGCCAGGTGAATCCGATTCAAGTAAAAGTATCTGATGATATATGATTTTTGTCACAAATTCGAAGATGATAGAGTTAAAGATCCATGAGTCTACACGGTTTTCCTAATTTAAAGGCACAAACGAAGAGGGAAGACTTCTTGCTTGATTTAAGGGAAAAAGACCCATACCTTTCGTTTTCGAGATACAGGGTGTTAAAGTTCGAACACAAGATGATTCTGATAAAAGTTTTTTTATGAATCATTGGCTCAGATCAAAAAAATATCTGTAGAAGCGGATAATGTATTCAGTGTAGCTTACTTACTGGGTTCTTATGAGAATTTGGATTTTGGAAGGATCTTTCAGAATTTTCTACTCAAAATCGGTAACAGATACGACGAATTTACAAAACATCATAAAAAGTTTGCCATAACAGCAGAGCTCTCTTTACGATTCTTCAAACTAACAATGGTTAGCAAAAAAAAAAGGTCGGGAGGAAATCAGTGGAAACTGTTCCAAAAATAATATGACTTGCATTCGATATTACCATGTCACATAATGTGAACTTTAAGCTGAAATATATATGCTAAATTCCACTTGAATATCACGTGAAATGCATATACTATGCGATTCCATGTATATTATAATGCAAGAATTTTCCCCTCTTCATTCAGGAACACCGTGTATACCTTAAGAGTTTTCTTGTATTCAACATCTTCTGCCATGCCAATATCCAAAAACACTTTTAATCTCCTGTCCAGAATATTCAATAATATACAGTTTATGTAAATTTCAAATGCAAGCCTAGATTCAGAACAAGTGAAATAAATAATTCAAATCAAATCAGATCAAATTTTATTAGCTAAGTATATAAATCAAATTTATATTTCCATTTACAGGCAGTCTCAACTAAAAATTTTAAATACATTCATAAAAACAATAACTACGTGTTATACCACTCTGTAATATTCAAGGAATTCAGTCATCCTAAGATGAATCTTGTGTGCTGATCAAAATTCCCAAAAAAATAACCATTCAATATGAATCAGAAAGGATAATCACAAGAAGGAGAAGAGCAAGGTAGGCAAGGTTTTATCATCATACAATCAAACATAAACACAAGTCTATAAAATTAAAAGATATCGTCAAAGTATTCCTGGTTTTGAAGTAAAATTTTCTTTGTTACTATTTTGAATGGTCTTGAGTTTGACTGAACTCTTATATATTTTGACAGTTATTAAATAATTTAGGTCCAAAATAAAACAAGAATCTCTGACATAAATCAGTAGGCATCAAAGGTACAGACAAGTTATTCTGATCGACATATCTCGTTTTATAAAACCGATTCGATCTGCTTTAATTATATGATTTATGACGAAGGGTACATATAAATTTCTAACTCTCAGTAATTTACAGTTTTTCTAAAGATCCATCGAATGGTAGTTGAAGGGTTTTCTATACATGATTTTCAAGATCAAATTCTGGCAAGTCATCACTGATCTAAATACATTATTGTAGGCTCCTCCCCACACCGCAATGCAGTATCTCCAATTTGATTCAACCAATGAGTGATATAGCATGTTGAGCATTTCTTCACTCAATATGTCGCGCAATTGGAAGAACTTATAAAAAATATTTTTAATTTTTCACTTAAGGTAAGGTGTGCGTCCCGTTTCAGATTTTGGTCTAAAAATATACCTAGATACTACATTTTGTCAATTCTGTTAATTTGCGGGCGATTACAGTTATTATGAGTACACAGGGGATTATGGATTTTTATTGTGGTTTGTGTTGGTTGATCAGCCAGTGAATGGCCTCACAACAATTCAAAAATTCCATTTTCTGAAATTCTGAAGTACCATTTCATCATGATATACATACTAGAAGAAAGGAACCTATTAACAACAAATGTTCGGTATTGTTATCTTAAACAAGTGAGTGAAGTAGTCAAACGAAAATAATCAACCAAATACATACATAATTTCATCAGCACTTCGGAAGAAACACCATTCCACATAGGATATATGAAAATTGAAAGACATATGTGTCTCTTTTAAATTATTAGAAGATATCTCACAAATATTATAGTTCCATCCCAAACTGAGTCGCCATTATTTATGTGATGAAATATAATTCGCAATAAAGCAGAAAATATCGATTAATTTTCGTACTATATCGAATGAATGAATCAATGTCCCTATATTCTATTAAATTCAAACATTTGAAAGTACCATTTGGATAAATACAAAATGGAAAATATCGATTTTCGTTGAAAACCTTCTGTGAAACCAATTAATAGTTTCCTGATATTTTCAAACTTCAATAAATTTCGCTCTGATTATTTGCCATTCCAGCAGCCTATGATTAACAATCGAAAATACGGTAGTAATAATAACTGACTAAAAATTATCAGATCGTAATGAATGATTTCGAGTGTAAATAATTTCAATTGCAAAATTCATGATTTCTATAAAAGGTTGGAATCCTTGACTTCGCAATTCCATTCTCTCGTGTCTTTGAGGTAAATAATAATAGCCAGTTTTGCAGGTGAATGCTAAAATAGATAAAGGGATATATTATTTCAAATATGAATATTCAATCACAATGTTTGGAATGGTTGAAGATGATTATAAGTTGTGATAACTGATGACTAACCTTGTCACAATAACAGTAGCAATTGAAAAAAAATCCCTTCGTTGATTCACTTGAAAATTTCGGTGTAGGTTGTGGCAATAAATGAACAGATCAGTTCTGCAGTAATTAATAGACAAAACGAAATGGTGACGTATCAAATTCAATTTTATTGTTTTAATATTATCAATGGAACTGATCGAATTGGTATCTGACAGTACACTCAATGCGCTCGACTTTTGAGAGATTAGCTCTAGTTCAGTCACTTTTCACATCGATTTTCATGCCATACACATCGAATCATTTTGTCAAGTGAAACTTTCAGATAGTCAGTTTTGATCCACTCTGTGAATGAAAGAGAACTAGCTCTCTTCACGAAGGAAAGGATGCGGGAAGGCTACGGAACGTAAAGTGTGAATCAACCTTAATGCAAAACCTTTCCTGAACTTTTCGGGTCACTAGCTCGTTCTGTTTTCGTGTCCACGGTTGGCAGCCGACTGTACAGAAGCGATTTTGATATCGGATTTGTCATCAGTGATTGCATTCCAGTCGTTTGAGACTATTTCCGGCGCAAAATTTTGAAATTACAGACATATGGGTAGGATATATTCTTTTGAGAATGAGAAGTACATTTTTTTTTCAAAGCAAAATAGCACAGATAAGAAGTGTAGTATATTCATTGTTTGTTATTGAAGGGCGTTTTTTTATCAACAGTATTTCTTCTCCGTTTTCGATCTCGAAATCACACCTGGAAACAAAAGAGAAGACGAAAAGAAATTAACGAGTAAATGATTTATTATACATTGAATTGATTCGAATTTCACAATCCATCCCGAGAAGGAATCAGACACCAAATTATTTGCCTCGAAACCATCGTCAAATTTATAAATTGGACAACTAATAACTGAGAGTGTTTTATTTTTTCCTTTTCTTGTCCGCATTTGAACCTTGGACCTTCGACTGAATTCCATTCGAAAAAGTTATCATTACAGCGACCATAACCTGTTTTGAGATGATTCAAAATACGCCAATTTTTCCGAGGAAGATTCAAACGACGAACTTTTTCGAAAGGGTTGCAGATCAAACCCTTCTGGAAAACATCGCACAAAATCCATTCGGAAGCCAAATTGCTTGGTCTCTTTTATTGGAATAAAGAACGTTTATCCATAGACATTAACGAGATTTCAATCTAGCAATAAAAGACATGATCGGGAATAAATTCGAAAAGTCCTTTTCATTGCAACCTGCCTTCGGATACGGGACGGTACTAGATTTGTAAGAACTGATAATCACTGTGGAGGTGTAGATCTTATGATCCGACTGATGATCACCATGGCAACATTAAGATGTTAAACCAAACCGTACAACAATGTCCAGCAGCAAAACAAACCAAAGCTGCAGTACGATCAGCACCCCATGAAGAATCAGCTAGTTTTTGAAGAATGTTTTCCTAGATTTCAACTTCATGCGTAAGTTTTCCACGCCGACATGCTCTTCTCCAGAAGATGCGTGCAAAAATGAAATGTTCTATAAAGCATCAAGTATTTTTAAGGCCCTTTCCTTTCGCTTCTCTCATCACCTCAAACACAGAGTTTCATGAGAACTTTTTTTTAGACACCTTTCATATAGCAAAATTTGAAGTTGTTCTTTATAATCTTTGGTGAATATCATTGAAATAACTAGCAGACCAATAAAGTAAGGTGCAAAAGTATCGAAATTAATACACAAGTTGATCTGAATGGACTCTCAAAAAGTCATACCTACACGTCGCTTTATAGAATTTCCACAACCTATAAACTGAGCCAGTAAATTATTTCAATTTATGAAAAGGAGAACTGTTTTATATTTATCCGAAAAAACTTCTCTGGTTTGATAGATTGCACATGTGCACCCGACGTCGATCCTGATGATTTATCGAACGCCCCTGTACTCGTACTCGCGCCGAAAGAGATAAATTCCATCTGCCATTTCGGCTAAAAGGTTTCCGACACTAACTATTTTTTGTTTTCTGGGGTCGGAAAAATCGCACTTTTAGCAAATTTCCACCTTGGTGATAAATCGTCGTTCCAGTTCCAGTTAAAACGTTGCGTAATAAAGGCAGTGCCTGCCCGCGGAAAAACTTCATATGTAAAAATGTGGAAACGTCAGATTTTTTTATTTCAGGGAATTGGATGTACCGGAGATGTCTCCATTGCTACGCTTCCGGGTGTGGATGACAGCGGAATTGTTCGTTTCTTTCCCCCAAATTCCATTTTCGCGACGGGGATGAATATTGAAACGGTTTTTTGTTTCGGATTCCGATTGATTTGTTGGTGAAATCGTTTCATTTCGTATCTTTGTAGGCAGTTCTCATTTGATAATGGAGATCGAGTCGCTGGAGTGTTTTTTGATTTAACTCGCACATTTGATTGGCTTCAACCAGAGTTCCTCATTGAGAAAATTTATTAAATGGGTTTCCGAGGAGCTTGAATTCGCAGTTTCCTTTCAAACTAATCTATGGTGGTTGAGATGGGTAGTTCCCATTCCCGAATATATTATTTCAAATTAGGTGTCCCCCATGGGTCAGTTCCTCTCTGTTATTCATCAATGAGCTTCCTCAGTATATTGTGGTTTTCATTATGATTCTGTTGGCTGCTGATACGTCATTAGCCATAAGAGCTCGTTATATTGAAGAACTGAGAAGGATTTGTGGGTGTCTTATCAAAATATTAATTTTCTTATGACAACGAAACAATTTGATTGTTAATTTGAATAAAACCAAAATCGTCAAGTTTCAGATCAAGGACAGTCTTGATTTTACTGGGAACCTTTCGGAATTCAGCCTCAGGTCATCGGAGTATGTCAGTTTTCTAGGAAATCGCGTGGACAGTAAATTGAGATGGTCCTTCCACATTGATCATCTATGTTATAAAATTAGTAATAGCTTCTCTGATATTTCTAGGCTCAAGAGTACATTATCATTGGATTCTCTTGTTGGGGTGTATTTTAGCAGTGTATATAGTCATATTTTATTCAATGTGGTTCTATGGGGTTCATCCCCAGATGCTAGGCGTGTATTTGTTGCACAGAAGAGAATACTTCGACTCATTTTCAACCTGAGACCTCGAGAATCATGTCGTTCTATATCCAAGGAAAATAAAATATTAATATCTTCATCTTTATACATGTTAAACTGTCTTATATATATGTTCATCAAAATTCGAAAAACTCAAAACATGAACTGAGTTTCATAACTACAACACTAGGCATGAGGATATTTTATGTATTCCCAAACATAATATTGAAAAGTATGAGTCGTCATCAACCTTCACAGAAATAAAATTATATAATCACTTGCCTAAACTATTCAGGGGAATTGGTAAAAAACGATTCAAGAAGGAAGTAAAATCAATGTTGATTGAAAAATGCTATTATAGAATTCAACAATTCAATGCCAATTCTATTATTTAAGACTTTTTTAGAACTCTATTTCTTTGTATTACAATTTTCAAATTTGTACTTTTATAATATCATTCCATTCTTTTTTTCTTGATGACTATTTCTATACATTGTATGATGTCTTAAAAGGAGAGATTAATTATTAAATCATTATAATTAATTTATTATTTATTCCTAGAGCGAAAAATTTTATTTCCAGGGTTCTATTTGAGACTTGTCGAATTGAACTTACTGTTTCCCAATATATACAGGGTGTTTCGGAATAAATAAGATTCTGATCCTTAGGGAATGAAGAATCCCCATTCCTTACAGTGAGTAAGAAATTTACGAAAAAATAACATTTTCGGAAAATGCAAGCAAAAAAATTTAATAATGTAGTTTTAATCTCTTCTGCTCTTCTCGGGATATTAAAAATTGAGGGAATAACCTTAACCTTTCAACATCTCCGTAAATTAATATCGGATCGAACTAAAACTGAATGATTCTCGAAATTTCAAATAAAAACGAAATTTGACATAATTTTTCCTTATATTTCCAAAAATAAATATCAGATCAAATCAAAATTTGAAAACTTGAGCGTTGACATTCTCCGAATAATTACGAAATTTCGATGCGATCGCTTTTGTCCTTCTTGAGATATTGAGGAAATAACCTCAAAATTTCTAATAACGAAATTTCACATATTTTTTTCCATATATCTTCGAAAGTAGATATCGTATCGAACTGAAATTTGGAACATTGTGGTTGAATGCTGATTCTGAGGTCTGTGCCTCATTTCGTCCAAATCTGAAAACAATGTTTCATCGAAAATTTTTCAATAAACATTTTTTACGAACTTTCTAATTACTGGATCCTTACGAAAGTCTGCAATGAGTTAGAATTCGATCTGATCGCATTCGTTCTTCTTGAGATATTGGGGAAATAACGTCGAAATTTCAAACAATAACGAAATCTGATATATTTTTTCCATATATCCACGAAATTTAATATCGTATCGAATTTAAACTTGGAAAACTTCTTATTGAATATTTATTCTAAAGTCTGTGCTATATTTCGTTGGAGTCTGATTAACATGTCTGAGAAAAAAAATTCAAGGACAATTTCAAAAATTTCCGAAAAATTTTTTTTCGATATTCTAACTTCTATATCAACACGAAATTTCGCACCTAGTTGCGCGTTGGTATTCTTCAACTGGTCACGAAGTTCCAATATGAATTAATCTGTTCTTTTCAAGATATTGCGGGAATGATGTTGAAATCTAAATAACAACGAAATTCGGCATAAAAGTTTTATACTTGCGAAATTGGATATCGGATTGAATTGAAATCTGATGTAATGTTGTAAAATATTGACTCGAAAGTCTGGGCCAAATTGGGTTGAACTCGAATCAACATTCTTTCAAATCTTTCCAACAACTGGATCCACAAAAAATTCTGAACTGACTTGCGCATTTGAATTATCCAACTATCAACAATGTTTTGATCTCATTGCATCTGTACTTCTTGAGATATAGAAGAATTAACCGCAAAATTTTAAATGGGCCTTCTTCCAAAACTACTAGACCGATTTCACCCATTAACGAACTTGGCCGAGATATTTGGACTACAAACCTAATCTGGCAATTTCAAGTTGCAAGGTCATTTTCTTCAAATATTAGAGCAAATACGGACAGACGGACGGACGGAGAGAAATGAACTGGACATCGGATCTTTTTTCAGGGTGTTCAACCCAATCATTCAAGACCATAATCGGCTTCAAATTCGAAAGTTATAGACATTGTTACGAAACGATAACGCGCTGTTTCCCAGAACAAGCGCGTGAAAATATTTGAACATAATATATTTAAACTCATAATGAATTTGGGAAAATCAATAATATCCTCAGACTGAACAAAATATTCACAATAGTAACTGTAGTTTCGGTACCTTGCCAATTTGAATTAGATTTTTGATTCTTTATAATTAAGTTGTTCTTCTCTATATGAATCTTCAGTCAACAATCGGCTAAGTATTGGTTTCGGAGAAAAAGGCCCCCACAGATGATCTTGAAAAAAAACTAAAAAGTCCTCTTTTATTTCACTGAATGAAAAAAATTCCGCCCATTTTTTGATAAAATGGGCCCACTTTTCCTTTATTACAAGAAGTAGAATTCAAATATTTTATATCAAAAGAATCTGCATTGCTGTGAAATCAAGAAATGTCAATCCGACAAAATAGTACTTGAATTACGAAAGTACTTTAAGTAAATATGTTAGCAAATTTTGCTCGGATCTAAAAACTTAATCAAAATTCTCCCAAAATATCCTACAATCTATATTTGTTCTCTATTGTTTTATTCCCACAATACCCTTCACCGTCGATCAATTGACGTAATGAAATCAAATGAAACGACCAATGAATAAAACATCATCAGCATAACTGATTATAATCCCACCCGAAAGACCGAATTTTATACGGGCCCCTGTCGTCCCTTCAGCGGCCACATTCAGTTTTCAAAAGCTGCTGTAATTATTCGAGACAGCATTATATTTTCATTAATTCTGTTTCAAAACGACGGACTTAATTTCGCTCGACACAGAGTGTTCACAGAAGAGCGCGGTCATGGTAATATATAGCAGGTCGGCTTATGCATCATCCGAGAAAGATATACTTACGATAATACATCACCATTAGCAATGAATAGAGTTTAATCAGGATGCGAGCACAGTAATTGCCATTTAAAATAACGCTGATCCAATACTGCGACGTCCGGTTAAAGTAATGTCGAATTATTGCGGTAGCAATAGGCCTATTAATTCACTAGATTCGACGTTTTGAGCTGATTAAGTGGAAAATCTATACCTTGGAATGGTATTGATGCCAGGTACAATTGCAGCGACCTATTTTCATGCTGATATGCAGAGGACTTCTGGGACAGAAGAGCAGTGCAAATGCTAACACAATATAATAGAATATATTTTCGTACTGATGGGGGATGAAGATGAATCGAATCAACCTTGGCTCGGCATTAACACTGTGGGGAGTGCCCCCTCTTAGCTCTTACTTAAGTCGCTCACGCTCTACTTCGTCCCTTTACGTTAACACAAGTTACGCCGAGTCGCATCGATAAACATGCAGATGGCGTAAGTTCTGACGTCTGACCCGGTTTATTCTCTCAAGATCTTTCAAAAGGGTTCATCTCCGTCGTTCTGGAATACTCCTTTGTCATCCGTGCAAAATATGTCCGCTCACGTAGACATGGAACGGCTCAGTTTGCCTTGACCAGTTAGCCGAAACTAAGTCGGGACGAAACGTGATATTCCATTAAACGGTTATTTTACCTCGCAGCCCGTCCATAGATTCAACACGTTTGAGCTCATACGCCAAAGTTTGGCAAACGTTTCGCAAATCTTCATTCGCTAGCGGCCCACAACAGAAAGGATAGTCAAAGGGAAATGACTTATGGAGATGAAAAACTCAACTTAAATAATGAAAAAACATGAACTATTACTGATTCTTGTCGGTAAATCACCAAATAAACCCTTTCAACCGAAGTCGCCATACTGAAGAAACATAGGCCAATGATTTTATTCACTGCAGTTCCACGGTTTCGCTGACCGTGAGAAAGACTGACCTAGTTGAAAGCCGAAGGTGTTCTACATACTTGATACTTTTTGCACGCATGTTCTGGGGAACAGCGTGAAATTGTTTAGTCCACATGTTTGTTTTCGAACTCTGAGCCAAAAATGGTCTCAAACGACTGGGTTGAACTCACTGATGACAAATCCCTTATCAAAATCGATTCTGTTCGGCCGACCTTTCGTATGCACGATAATTGGCGTACGGCAGATTTTATCGACTTGAAACTTTCAGGATATGTTGAATTTCAAAATGCTCTGGTTATATTATTGGGCGGAATAGGTTGACGGTTTCGGAGTTATAGCCATTTGATATTTCAAGGTTGTTTCCCTGATAGTTCAGGAACTATTGGAGCAATAGGATTGAAATTTGGCAGTTTATTTCTGAGAAAAATATTTTTCTAAATATTTTGGGACTTTGTTTCTGGAAATTGTCCCTATCATTTCAAAACAAACTTTGCCCGTACCTTGAACTCCGCGTTTCACAGCAGTGTTTGGAATTTCAATTTGATACGGTCATTATTTTCGGAGAAATTGGGAAAAAATATATCAAATTTCGTGATTTTTTTGTTCGGTATAATTGTTTTTCACGGAATATCTCAAAACATGCTGATTCATTAATGATGAAACTCAGTAACTAGTTTCATAAATGATGATGAACCATTATGTGCAAAATTTCGTGATGACGTGTCATTAGAACAATCCAAAAAAAAAAATTTTTTCTGTGATCCTATGGTCACATTTTCCTCACAAATTTCTGTGTGAACTTTCATGCTGTCCTTTTTCAATCAAGTCCCGGATTTCAATTCGATCTTATCTGTATTTTTTGGAATATTGTATATCTGCGGAACCATTGTTTGGGTTTTACCCATTCACGAACTCAGCCTTCGTAATTAAGGTCCAAACCTACTCTTTTGTTTCTTTCGGTTATTGTGTTTACGATCGGCCGTTATGCGACAATCTCTAGAATTTGGCACCACAGACTCTGGCATAGTTAATATTGTATTGTATTGTTTGGAAAGAGGAGTAACAATTAGACATCGATCATCTTTTCTCGTCGATGGCTAGGTGAGTACACGCAGACATTCAGCTATACATATGTAGTAAGTAAAAGATTACCAATGCATGACTTAATTAAAGATTTTTTGAAGATCGTATAAAACGGTGGTAAATTGTTAAAAAGTATTCAACAATTTTGGAGATTCTTGTTGAAATGAAAAATTGTTGACCAGAAACAAAATATTTGGCAAAAACCGTATTTAACAACAGTATTCCGAAGTTGAGTTTGATCCGATATTCATCGTCATAGATATCGAGAAAAAAATGTGTCGAATTCTTCGGCTATTTCCTCGGCATTGTTGTTTTTTTCAGAGTATCACAAAAAATATAAAATAATGAAATTTGGAATGGATATATATGCAGAATCATTGGGTAATTTTACCAATTCGAGAATCCGGCTTTCGTAATTGAACCGGTTCAACAAATATCGAGTCTCAACCAGAATCACATCCGAAAAAACTGACTTAGTGACTTGATACTTTCATAGCAGGTGAAAGGGTTAGTTAAAAAGGTTGAATTCGAGAAATATTGAGTTCTCCCCCGATGATTTCGAAAATACATCCATTCAAATATGGGAAAATTCCCAATATTGACAATAATGCAGATGTGTTCGAATCAAAATTCTGAACTTGGCTGAAAAATGACGGCGTGAAGGTTCATGCAAAATATCTCATGGAAATGGCAATCAATATGAACAAGCGCGTAAAAGCTCCTGACGTCACGCCCGTGCTTTTCTGTTTAATCTCTGAACTGTTTTCTAGATCATTGATGGTCGTCTACGGGAGTGATTCAGCGAGTCTTTTGAATATCTTCACCATAACAGTAACTGCTGATAATTCTTCAAGAAACTGAAAGCGACTTGCAAACGTGCCATTCTTAACATTCTACTTTATACAACTTTTTCATCCAGTGAAATAACCTAAACTTCATTCAACCAACGCAGAGATAATACGATTAT
The DNA here is from genome assembly GCA_958510865.1 of Myrrha octodecimguttata. Lineage (NCBI taxonomy): Eukaryota > Metazoa > Arthropoda > Insecta > Coleoptera > Coccinellidae > Myrrha > Myrrha octodecimguttata. Next base: position 41,998,443 of record OY294057.1, read on the forward strand.
TTGTACAATACCGTTCGACGTTTCACATCAAAGGAAGCATTCAGTGAAAGAACAACCAACATAAATTCCTTCATCGTTACAGTAATCGAAACCGAGTACTCCGCGCTTCCCCCAGGAAAATTCCAACCATTTGACGCTTATTTCACCCTGTTCCCGTCGAAATAGGCGTACAACGAAATTTCTTTCACCACTTTGAGATGCAAATCCGGGCGCGCACTTTAACGTCTCTGACGAACTCTCCGAACGCGCGAAATATACAAACAAGCTAGGCCGGATTTCCATAGAGCCGGCATCAGATTCTCCGCGAAAAGAATTGGGTACGTGATACATGCCACCTACACCACCTCAACTTGGAATAAACAAGTCAGGAGCCGGAAGATGTTTGAATGAAGGAGTTTCAAGCAAGACTGTTGATGTTCTCAGTATAATTTGTTTCGACGTAAACAACTCTTGTGTGGAAGTCCTGTCCTCAGCTGATGCGATAGCAGACTCTGGCCACTCGTCATGTCGTTTTCATTCGTGAAGATGCCAAATATGTTGTTTCCCTAGTTTTTGGTTTATTACTTGATGAAATCGACTAATAAACCTCAGATATCGACCAAAAAAAAATTACCCCTCCTCGAAAACTTGCCACCGAATTTTCATGAAACTTTCAACATTTATTACTGTTGCATAACTCAACCTAAAATTTTTCACCCCGATGATTTCCGACCAGTGGTCTCTGAGATATGAAGAAAAACGCTGCAAATTTTGAGGTGAAATACCAACGAGTTATGGATAATATATAGGGTCTTTCAATAGGGACGGGTCGATGTTGGCAGCCTGTGGCGGCCATGTTGTTTTAACGTCGTCTTTCTAACCTATATTTTTTTATTCAGTTAGTAATGCCAAATCACCATGGCAATCACCTAACCGCCAAGTTTGAATCCAATCGCTCAGGTAGTTTCTGAAATAAAAAATAAATAACTTCAAAACTTCAAATGCCTATAACTCCGAAACTATTTGATCGATTTGGCCCATTAACGAACTTAACCGCGGCATTCCAATGCGCGACCTACCCTGAAAGTTTCAAGTTGCTAGCTCACTTCGTTCGACAGTTATCGTGTCTACGGCCGGCCGGCCGGCCGGCCGGACAGAATCGATTTTGACACCGGATTCGTCATCAGTGAGTCCAACCTAGTCGATTGAGACCATTTTCGGCTCAATCATCCAAAATTACAGACATTTGATTTATTTCATGTCAAAATCGACCCGTCCTTATTGAAAGACCCTTTATAATTTTCATGAGATATCAATGGTATTGTGTTATTCAACTGAGAAAATAATAAACCCTTTTATAAAATTTGCAGCGTTGTTTTGGACGTAGAAGTCAGAATGGTCTCACAATGTTACACTCTATTTACACCTATTAATCAACTTTCATTCGAAAATGCAAAATTGTCCCACCAAATAAATGTTCAATTGAATCCACCTCAAATTTCATATGAATACTCTTCATTTTTCTGCCAGAATTTGCGAATATACATATTAAACGAAAGAGACCATATCATACAAAATAGAAGGAGTTTTAAAGAATCGCACTGACTTGAAGTCAGGATCAAGAGCTTTTCAATTTCGAAGCATTTTCCCTGCGAACTTTCACATAAATTTTCTCTGCTACATTTCTAAATAAAGAAATAGATTTTAATATTTTTGGGCATATTGGGAGAATAAAATAAAGAAGTAGAACGCGCGAAATATACGAACAAGGTGGACTATATTTCTTTTTTTGTATTTGTGTTTTTTGAATTATTTCTCATTATCCTAGGCTTCAACGGAACCCCTCAGAAGCTTAAAGCTTGTGCGAGCTAGAATACCGGGTGTCAAGTCGCGAACCTTCCCTTTATTCACACAACGTGAACGTTGGGCTGCCTAACTCGGGTTGTGTTGGGCGTGAAACGCATTCTTGCTGGAATCGTATGTCAAGCGTCACTCTTCTTCTAAGAATCGCCGGAGTTAGAACTTACGTAGTTTAAGAGATAACCTCAAAAATTCATCCAAATTGGAATCGATAATTTATCGTCGCATTTATTCGTCGCATTTATTCGCCGCATTGTTCGTCTGATCAAAAATAATTTCATCTATTTGCCTACACGGTAAAACCCATTGCAAGTTATATTGACAGTTTGAAGTGGAGTGTCGTGTGAATTTGTTTTCATCAGGTGAAGCCCGAGGACGCTGAGCAGAAGGAAAGGTACATCCCTGAGTCCCTTCCCCTTTACCTGTACCTTTTGTTACCAGACCAGTGGCAATTCGCCTAATTTTTCACCTGCAACCCATTAAGGTAAGACATCACATTTCACTTCCTGATTGTGCAGTATCAACTTGCATTATTGTCATCAGAAATTGACCGAGACAACAATTCTCGATCATTTATTGGTGCCGAAACCAGGGACCTTTAGATCAAAAAATAATTCAGTCTATTCATTCCATTCATCTGATTATTTCATCGTGAATTCATAATTCAATATTCGTTCAAACAAACTACTTGAAACGCTAATCTTTATCGAAGTCTTATCTACGGCATCTGTTTGTTATCACCGTCTGTTTCATTCACATTCAATTTCCGTGAATAATTAAATTCCGTATACCAGGGTTATTCAAAATATAAAATGCCGTCGGTGGAGAAATTGAAGGCATCTATCAGCGAGTTTGTAGTAAAGCGTGAGAATGCATTCTCCGCAGCGTCTACACTGCTCAAGCTGATCAAAGGGTTGACCACGGAGGTGGATACAGCCAACATGTGCCTGTCGGAGTTAATCAAGGTAGAAAAGAATTTCAGGGAAGCCGATGAATCAATCATCAGACTGAACTCTCAGTTGGAGGAACCGGCACAGGATGGTTCACCATCAAAATTCGCGGCGTTCTTTGAGATTTGCCTGAGTGTACGTGAGGCCCATAGTCGTCTGACATGTCCTTCTTCTGGTACGGCGCTCGCATCCTCATCGGTTGATTTACCCATTCCTCGAGTTGAGCTGCCCGGCTTCTATGGCAAAATCGAGGAATGGCCCGGATTCATCGCTCTCTTCGATGCCCTAGTGCATCAGAACAAATCTCTGGCGCCTGTTCAGAAATTTCACCTCCTAACGTCTGCTCTATCCGGTGAGGCAGCGTCGGTCATCTCCGGGTTTGAATTGGATTCGGTTAATTACCCTCTGGCTTACCAAGCCCTTCACTCCCGGTACCAAAATCCTCGTCGGTTGGCGGATCTTTATGTAAGCCAGATATTGGACTCCCGACCAGCATCTGTGTCCTCTTTGTCGCAGCTGAAGCATTTCATAACCACGCATCAGAATGCTATAAATGCCATCAAGGCGCTGCCCATATCTGATCCAGCCGACTACCTTCTGTTTTCGCTGGCTTTGCGCAACCTTGATGTACCATCTCGCCAGTTGTTCGAGGGGCAGTTATCCTCTGATGAATTTCCCACTCTCGCGCAACTTCTCGAGTTTACTAACCGACAGTTGCGAGTGCTGGAGAGCACTTCGGTCACCTCGTCTCGTGCGTCTGTGCAGAGGAAATCGTCAAGGCCTCAATCCCCGGCAGGCTCAGCGTCTGTCCCTTCCTCGTCCGGGCTTTCATCCCCCGGTCCGTCCTCTCGCCGTCCTGCTTACGCTGGCACACGCCCCTCTACTTCGTCTGGTTCGTCTTCCGCGTGTGTGTTCTGTTCGGCGAATCACTCCATTCGCCAATGTCGTGAGTTCAAGGCCATGGACATTCATCAGCGACGAGCTTTCGTGGATGAGAGGCGACTATGCAGAAATTGCATGTCGTCTTTCCATGTCACTGCCAAGTGCGGTTCGGATCAATGCTGTCACACATGCCGGAGACGACACCATACGATTCTCCACCTAGCATTTGCTACGACTACGTCCCTTTCCGTTTCCCACATTGAGGAGACATCCCGTTCAACGGACCAACGTCCTTCTTCGCCCTCTGTCTCATCCGAGCCCCCAATCCGTGCTCTCACCTCTCGGGGCAGCTCAGTAAGGGGTAAATTGACGGGGCTCCGGCTGCTGTCGTGCAAGACCCCTAGGGCGGTAGGCTCAACATCCTCTCGAGCTTCGCCTGCTCCGTCGCCCCCTCATTCTTGTCCCTCCTCTGGAAGTGGTTCCGAGTGACTGCGAATGTGGTCATCTTGCGGTCGTCTAACCCCGCCGAATAAACATCTGTTTGCATCTTCTCGTCTGTTCTCTTCTTGTCATCTGTCTCCAGCTCCGCGGTCTTCTCTGCGTCAGACCCATCAGCCTGACTACCTCATGCCTACCGCTTGGATCCGTCTAGATAACCGGCGGAATGTCTTGTTCGGCCGTGCTCTTCTAGATTCAGGCTGCCAACATACCCTCATCACCCGAGAGTGGGCCTCCAAGCTTCGTCTGTGCATTCACCCTGATCCTATTCAGCTTCGCACCTTGAGTAATGCGGATCAGTTTCGCATCCAGGGGTACGCATACGTCACCAAGGAGATCCTCCCCAGTTTATCATCAAAGCATACGTGATTGACAGTCCAGTGGATCCCCTTCCGGTCCAAGCGTTCAATGGCCGATGGCCTGAGTTTCAGCAACTCAGCCTAGCTGATCCACTTTTCTATCTTCCTCGTACCATAGGCATGTTGATCGGCTCGGATGTGCTCCCTCATCTTATTCTTCCCGGCACGTTGTCCCCATCGTCTGAGCTTCCAGGTGCATTATCTACCACCCTAGGTTGGGTACTCTATGGACCGTATGCGCGCCATCGCAAGAAGACCAAACACGTTTCCTTCTCACCGGACACTGTGAATGGTCCCACTCAACGTCTTCGGGTTGCTCTTCGGGCCTCACGTCGAAACACTCTTCCATCATCGTCTGCAGGATCATCATCTGCTGTCTCTCCTCCATTAACTCAGCTTGATCCCCCTCTGTCAGTAGCCACCTGCCATTTTTCTTCTGACAAGACTGAGTCTTCTGGTTCAATACCCCTAATCTTACCATCTGATATGATAAGTCATCCTGCCGTCTCCGATCTTCAAACTATTCCTCTGAGCTCCTCTCAACACTCAGACCAGGAACTTGTCAATATCGTTCGGCGCTTCTGGGAACTCGATAAGGTACCTGACGTGCTCCCCTTGACCCCCGCCGAGAAAGAGTGTGAGGTTATGTATTGCGCTGATGTCACCCGTAACTCCATTGGTCGGTACACTGTTGGGTTGCCCTTGTCATCTTATCGTCTGGGCCCCTCCGTCAATGTGGCGACTAGGCAGTTCATAAGGTTAGAACATCGCCTCGAGAATAATCCTGATCTTCGCGTCGCCTATCATGATTTCATGCGAGATTATATCGAGAGTGGCCACATGGAATTAGTACCTGAGTCATCTGACTGTCCTCGATATGAGCCCTATTATATTCCTCATCATCCTGTACATCGTCCGGATGATCCTCCTACTAAAATTCGAGTAGTCTTCAACGCCTCTTGCGCATCCGCTAATGGCAGATCCCTCAACGATCTTCTGCTCACCGGTCCGAAGCTGCAAGCGGACATTTCCACCCTTCTGCTTCGTTTTCGTCTACACAGATTTGTCTTTACTGCCGATATCCGACAGATGTATCGACAAATTCTAATACGCCCTGAGCAGAGGGATTATCAACGCATAGTCTGGCGTTTCACCAAACAGGAACCCCTCCAATATTATCGCCTGAACACCGTCACCTATGGAGTTTCTTCTGCTCCCTACTTAGCACTTAGGACCCTTCACCAACTGGCTTTGGATGACGGACCCAAATTTCCTGCTGCAAGGCACGTCTTGCTGCATGAGATTTATATCGATGACATTCTGACAGGCTGTTCATCCGAGTCTGAGGCTCTTGAATTGCGACAGCAGGTTCAGGATCTGCTCGTGGCGGGCGGTTTTGAGTTGCGCAAATGGGCTACAAATCATCTTCCTCTGTTAGACGGCATTCCATCTGATCATCGTAGAGAATCCTCTTCTATTGACCCCCTTCTTCTTGATCGTGAACCAAGTCTCAAGATCCTGGGACTTGGATGGAATCCATCCTCTGACCACTTCTTCTATTCTGTCCGCTTGACATCAGCGGCAGTCACCAAACGGACTGTGCTGAGTCAACTGGCCAGAATCTTCGATCCGTTGGGATGGCTAACTCCTGTCACCTTCTATGCCAAAGTTTTCTTCCGTCAGCTTTGCCTACTTCACTTGGAATGGGACCAACCTCTCTCGACTGAGGTCCAACCCCCGTGGTTGCAGTTCCAATCCCAGCTTCCCTCCTTGGCAGAGCTTCACATACCAAGGTTCATCCCAGCCGTTTCATCTTCTGCTCATCAGTTCATCGGCTTCTGTGATGCCTCTGAATCGGGCTACGCTGCAGTCGTCTATCTTCGCACTTCTTCATCATCTGGTCAATGCCATGTGTCTCTCCTAGCTGCAAAATCCAAAATCGCTCCTTGTAAGGCTGTGACCCTGCCTCGTCTAGAACTGTGCGGTGCCCATCTTCTCGCAAAACTCATGCATCATCTGTCCACCCACGTTTTGCAGCATCTCGGTGCTGAATGTATTGCCTTTTGCGATTCTTCTGTTGCCTTGTCGTGGATCCGTGGTGAAAGTCACAGATGGAAGACTTTTGTCGGCAATCGAGTCGCCGCGATACAGGATCTGATTCCTTCGGCTTGTTGGAGGCATGTAGTGTCTGAGGACAATCCAGCTGATTGTGCCTCTCGAGGATTGATGCCCGCAGACATTCATCATCACCCATTGTGGTGGCGTGGTCCTCGTTGGTTGTCTCTCGACTCGTCTTCGTGGCCTCTTTCCTCTGTTGATTCATCTCCAACTGAGCAAGTGGATGACGAAGCCAAGCCGATCTCCGCTTTAATGCTAGCAGCCATCTCCGATGAACCCACCATGATTGAACGTTTCTCCTCGTATCTTCGACTCAAGCGCGTGACTGCCTTTTGTCGACGTTTCATACTGAATTCTCGTAGTCCATCTTTCTCTCGCTCAGGTTTTCTCTCCTCTGTTGAGCTTCAGGAAGCAGAAACTTGTTTGATACGTCTAGTTCAATCTGTTCATTTCGCGGAGGAGCTGGCTGAGCTTCAGAAACCCTCTTCTCGTCATCGGCTCATCATGAAACTACACTTTTTTCGTGACGAGCATGGACTTGTCCGTGTTGGAGGTCGGCTTTCCGCCTCATTATTGCCATATAGACACAAACATCCTGTTCTTCTGCCTAAAAATGATCATCTCACTCATCTGCTCATCGACGATGCCCATCATCGTCTTCTGCACGCCGGCGCTCTGGCGACTCATTCGTTCATTCGTCGACGATTCTGGATTTTGGACGGACGTAATGTAGTACGTAATCGTCTACGCAAATGCAACCGATGCTTCTCTTGCAAACCCCGTCCTCTGATACAACCAATGGGCAATCTTCCACCTGAGCGGCTTTCCTCTGCTATGGCTTTTCTTACCACTGGCGTTGACTACGCCGGTCCATTTTATGTGACGAGTGCACGCCTACGCGGAGCCGTTAGCACCAAGGCATATCTAGTTGTCTTCATCTGTTTCACTACCAAAGCAGTTCACCTGGAGTTGGCATCTGAGTTGTCCACCCCAGCCTTCATTGCTGCTTATCGTCGCTTCGCTGCACGCCGAGGTAATCCTTCCGTTATCTTTTCGGATAACGGGACCCACTTCGTGGGTGCACACAACTACCTTCGTGACCTTGGCCGCTTATTGTCTGCTCCACAACATCAGCAAAGTCTTTGTGATGCAGCTTCGTCTTCCGGAACCGACTGGCGATTCATTCCTCCCTCTAGTCCTCACTTTGGCGGCCTTTGGGAGGCCGCTGTCAAGTCTGCTAAGCATCATCTCACTCGCGTTATCGGCGAGCAAAAACTCACTTACGAGGAGTTTCTCACCGTCTGCACTCAGGTTGAGGCAATCCTCAACTCTCGTCCTCTGTATCTCCCATCGTCCGACCCTTCTGATTTTGAGGCCCTCACCCCCGGGCATTTTCTGGTTTTCCGCTCCCTCACCGCTCCTCCTGATAACGATGTCAGTTCCGTGTCTCTAAACCGCCTGTCTCGTTGGCAGCTCGTCCAAAGATTTCAGCAGGACTTCTGGAGGCGTTGGCGTCAGGAGTACTTGCATACTCTGCAGCAGCGTCACAAGTGGCTGCATCCATCGACTCCTATCCTTCCAGGTACCGTTGTCATCATTCGAGATGATAATCTTCCTCCTCTGAGGTGGTCTATTGGCCGTATATCATCTGTTTTCCCGGGAGCTGATTCCACAACTCGTGTAGCTGATGTTGCTACTGCTTCTGGAATCATTCGACGACCAGTCGTCAAATTGTGTCCTCTTCCAACCCAGTAGATTGCGTCTGGCTTCCTTCGTTTGTTCGCGCCTTTCAGTTCATCTTACTGAAGGGACTCTTCAGGGCGGGCGGCATGTCAAGTCGCGAACCTTCCCTTTATTCACACAACGTGAACGTTGGGCTGCCTAACTCGGGTTGTGTTGGGCGTGAAACGCATTCTTGCTGGAATCGTATGTCAAGCGTCACTCTTCTTCTGAGAATCGCCGGAGTTAGAACTTACGTAGTTTAAGAGATAACCTCAAAAATTCATCCAAATTGGAATCGATAATTTATCGTCGCATTTATTCGTCGCATTTATTCGCCGCATTGTTCGTCTGATCAAAAATAATTTCATCTATTTGCCTACACGGTAAAACCCATTGCAAGTTATATTGACAGTTTGAAGTGGAGTGTCGTGTGAATTTGTTTTCATCAGGTGAAGCCCGAGGACGCTGAGCAGAAGGAAAGGTACATCCCTGAGTCCCTTCCCCTTTACCTGTACCTTTTGTTACCAGACCAGTGGCAATTCGCCTAATTTTTCACCTGCAACCCATTAAGGTAAGACATCACATTTCACTTCCTGATTGTGCAGTATCAACTTGCATTATTGTCATCAGAAATTGACCGAGACAACAATTCTCGATCATTTACCGGGTGTGTTCTGTGTAGGCTTTGTTATACTTTCACTTTCACATAAATTTTCTCTGCTACATTTCTAAATAGAAAAATAGATTTTAATATTTTTGGGCATATTGGGAGAATAAAATAAAGAAGTAGAACGCGCGAAATATACGAACAAGGTGGACTATATTTCTTTTTTGGTATTTGTATTTTTTGAATTATTTCTCATTATCCTAGGCTTCAACGGAACCCCTCAGAAGCTTAAAGCTTGTGCGAGCTAGAATACCGGGTGTGTTCTGTGTAGGCTTTGTTCTACTAATTCCTTGAGCCACGTTAGGAACAGCACTTTCAATTCTTTACCCTACAGCGAATGATCGGACAGTTCCCTTAAAACCGGAAAAGTTATTTCCCGGCCAGGGGCTTGAACCCCAGACCTTACGATCTTGGGGCTTGCGCTCTAACCACTGCGCTACCGCTGCTAACTTCTTGGAGGCAGAATCTGATTATCCAGTAAATGGTCATTTTGTTGTTGTTTTTCGTTATTCTGTGTAGAACTTAGTTAATTAGTTTGTCACTGTGTTTTTTCGCTGTTTGTATTTCTTGTAAAATAATAAATAAAATAAATGAATAAAATAATAGCATAATAAAAAGCATTCAAGAGGAGCACTGACTTGAGACTAAGAATTTTTCACGTTTGTTTATATTCGAAGCCATTTTGCCACGAAAATTTGCATAAATAAATTTCAATTCGACGAATCAATATTCTAAGAAATATTCGGTCCAAGTTGCCAACCCACAAATTATGTCCAAAATCACTAAGAATGGGGAATTTCAGAACAAATTTGACATGATAAGGTTCGCTTTATTTATGAATATCCGTTAACAGTGCCTCGGCTCCTCAAACAGGACAATTCCTTCCAAATATTGGTTTCTGTTAAGATCATCTCCGATTGGCCGAAATTCAAGTTTAAATTCTTGCTTTCATGTCATAGTGTCAAGCTTATATGGAATATGTTCCACAAATCTACTTGGTTTTTTCAGTTGCCGGTTTTCTGTTCCGTAAATAGGAAATATTCGTTTGTTTCCTGAAAAAAAGATTATTCCTGAAAAAAAGATTAATAAAAGAATTTGATTGATGGAAAAGCGATCTTTATGTCACCGGAACGAAAGTAAATGTTCTTTGGTAACATATCCATAGCATCTTTCACTTAATGATCCATAGAACATGAAGGAGACAACAATCAACTATGAAAAAATTATTAAGAATGGTTCATGATGTAAAAAGCATGGTGTGCATATCTGAAAAAAAAGTGACGTCAGCAAGATTGAAATACAAGAAAATATATATTCTGTGCTTGGAATTTGAATGAAAAAAGTGACGTCATCATTGGTAAATCGATCACAGAAAGGCAGAATAGCACACCATCATAATATGGTCTATGGATCATAAGGTAAATATAGATTATTCTATGCCATGGATATGTTACCAAGGAACATTTACTGTCTTTCTGGTGACAAAAAGATTGCTTTTTAATCAATCAGATTTCGTAATTAACCTTTTTTAGGAACTAACCGAATATTTCATATTTACGGAACGGAAAACCGGCAACCGAAATAACTAAGTTGATTTGCGGAACATATCCCATATAAACTTGACACTATTAACATGAAATCAGGAATCCCAACTCAAGTTTCAGCCAATCAGAGATGATCTTAACAAAAACCTATATTTGCAAGGAATTATCTTGTTTGAGGAGCCGAGGCATATTTTACGGATATTTATAAATAACGCGAAGCTTATCATGTCGAATTTGTTCTGAAATAACCCTTCTTCGGTGATAGTAAATTTGGAAGAAATTTGTCTTTGACTTGGACCGAAGTCGTCTATTATTGTATAGAAGTAGAAATATAGAAACAAGCTAGGCTGAATTTCTTCAGGAACTTCATCTGATTCTACACGAAAATAATGGTGTACCTACGTGAAACATGCGACCTACACCAACTCAACTCGGTAAAGAAGTCAGAAGCCGGAGGATATTTAGATGAAGGAGTTCCGAGCAAGACTGGTGATTTTTTCAGTATAATTTGTTTTGACGTGGAAAATTCTTGTGTGCAACAGCCCCTCGTTAGCTGAGGAGACAACAGACCCTTGTCACTCCCATGTTGTTTCTATTCGTGAAGATGTAAAATGCTTTTCTAGTTTTTATCGAAAAGTGTTATAAACAATGTAGTCAAGAGATTGAAGAAGAATGTGATTTTGTGTTCATGTTGCCGGCTTGAGACAGCCATTAAAGTCAGTGAATTAGGTAGATAATAATTGTCGATGGTCGTTGTATGATTTATTTGGAAGAATAGTAATGTATTTGTATTTCCCACATGGAAACCTATTGAAAACGCTGCAGAGTTCATACAAATACTTTGTATTTTCTGACCATAATTTACGAACATACATATTAAATGGAGGATATCCTTCTATCGTGAGGGCATATCATACAAAAAATAAAAGGAATTCTAGACCATTGCTGCCGGGGAGTCAGCAACTTTGACACGCTCGTTACTTTACGACGGTTTTGTTGAAACAACGCTCAAACATTTTTAAATCGGGACATAGAGTTCAGTTGGAGCGAACTAATATTTTCATGCATATTGTTGGAATAAAATTCCAATTGCGGAGAAGTAGAACGCGCTAACTAAGGAATAGCTGGATTTCTATAGAGTATCCTCCACGAAAAGAATGAGGTATGTTTCACGTGTAACTCGCGTCACCTTAAGAACAAACAACTTTTGGAGTCCAGTGTTCGTTTTTTCAAGAAATTTTTTTTGGTGCAAATGGTTGAAAAATCGCAAGAATTCGCAATGTTGCCACTTTTATATTCAAGAATTTTCAGGAGAATAAAACTGAAATTGAGTGGAAAACGGAAAAATAACTAACATTGCGCATTCTCACAAAAGAATTAAGTGCATCCCAAAGAATTTTTTTATAAATACTCACTGACGTCTGCAGACGACACCCCGTGTTCTCAAATAAACCTCAAAATTTCTCCGAATTCTAAGATTTCACGCGACTATTGGCAACGTTAAAGCATGTATACCGCGATGCAGGTGCCTGACCTTGAGATATTAACGAGATTTAATGGAACTTAAATGTAGCTGTGTTGCGGTATGGTTCGCTCTTAACTTGGTTTAGGCAAGTCAGAAGCTAGATGATTTAGATAAGGGAGTTTCGAGCAAGACAGTTGAATAGAAAATAAAGAGAGGTGCATTCAGAAGCTTTTCAATCGACTGTATCAATATTTTTGTATATATTGGGGAAATAAAATTCGAATTGGATAGAAGTAGAACGCGCGAAATATACAGGCAAGGTAGACTAAATTTTTATAGAGCCCGTATCCATGAGAAGAATGGGTTTAGAAAATATGAAATTTATGTAGATCCAGCATCGATTCTCCATTGAGGATTGAGGATTGAGGTACGTGAAACATGAGATCGGCACCAACTTAGGTCTGTAACAAGTCAGAAGCCGGAGGATATTTAGATGGAGTAGTTTCGGCCAAGACTGCTGTTGTCTTCAGAATAAGTTGTTTTGTCGTGGGCAACTCCTGTGTCGAACTACCTCTCCTTAGCTGAGGTGCCAAATCAGCTATTTTTCTGTTGTTTCTTTTTTGAGACGACGTGGTTTTTCCAATTCATTGTTACAGTTTTCTTCCCCTTCGATCCTCACGAAATTTTGCACTAAGTCGTGCGTTGGTATTGTTTAACTCACTACAAAAGTTGAATCTGGTTGCTTCTGTTCTTTTGAGATATTTAGGAAATAACCACAATATTCCGATATTTCTGAAAATGAGTATCGGATCAAACTGAAATTCGAAGGAATGTTTCGAAATATTGACCTCAACGTATATCCCTAGTTTCAATCTGATCATGTCTATAGTTATCGAGATATTGGGGAGATTATAATTCTGAAACTGTTCAGCCGATTTGGCCCACTAACGAAATTAACTGAGATATTCAGAATCTAAACCTAATCGAAGAATTTCAAAACTCTAGGTTCTTTTTTTTCGAAAGTTAGTGAACACACAATTAAAAGGACAAAAGAAATCTGGACACGGATTCTTCATAGGTGAGTCCACCCTTTTCGTTTAGAACCAACTTCGACTCAAAATTCGAAAATTACTGACATTCTGACGAAACTATAAGGCGCAGTTCCCCAGGAAAACCACGTAAAAAAGCTGCCTAATGAATAATATCGAAACAATGCAAACAGTCAACGGAGTGAACTGAAACGTTCTAGAGTCTGTATCTGACTTCTTCAACAGACTGTAAAGAGAAAATTTGCAGAGTTAGGTATTTTCCTTCGATGATTTCGTGTTTCGAGATCGTTTTTGAAAATAGATTGAATATTCGTGAATTAAGACATGAAATAAAAAGTTCAAGTATTCTATTAGAAACTGTTCCACACAAACTAATATATTCAGGAAATGTCTACCATTATCCTCCAAAATCCAACTCAATCCATTGAAGAAATCATTATCAATGAGACAATCCGCTCATACTTCGCAATGTATCTATCGAAACAGACCTAGGACAAAAAATTTTCTTTTACTTTCAGATGCAAATCCAAGGCGTCTCCGCGAACTCCCAGAACAGGAAATATACAAACAAGCTAGTCCTGATTTCCATAGCCGGCGTTTCTACGCAAAGAATGAGATACGAGAAAAACGCGACCTGCACCACCTAAACTCAAAATAAACAAGTCAGGGGCCGGAGGATATTTAGATGAAGGAGGAGATTCAGGACTGGTGATGTTTTCAACACAATTTGTTTTGACGTAGAAAGCTCTTGTGTGGAACAGCCACTCGTTAGCTGATGCGACAGCACACCCTCGTCACTCTAATGTTGTTTTGATTCTTGAAGATGCCAAATGAGTTGTTTTCCTGGGTTTCTGTTATGTAATGTAGGGATTTAACGATGCAAGTGATGGATATCCAACAGGATATATCAAGATATTACGGAATCATTAGTTTCCTTGTAATGGAACTTATATTTCATACCCTGTCGTGTTTACCTGTTGCTATGTTATCTATATAAATAAAAAAGAATCTATGGTCTATCGATATTTTGACCATGCATAACGTTCAAACGACTGCACCAAATTGGATATTTTTTTTGTGTTCATTATTGTCAGGTTAAGATTTGTATAACGAAATATTTCCGAAAAAAAGTACGGAAAAAAGAACAAAGCCTTCCTTTTTCCTCCAACCATAGAACTCTATAAAACGTGAGTATGAAGTATTCGGCAAAGCGAGCAATCATAGAGTACTTTGACACTTAGGTTGTTAGGTTACTGTTACTGCAATCTGCATTTACATAAACAAACCACCTGTGTTATTTGTTATTTACAGTAAAACGTGTTTTCTGAAAGTGTTCAATAGTTAATTGTTGTGTATGACATTAATCGTTGTGTTGTGTGCTTTCTGTTACTCATTATCATTTATAAAATGCCAGTAATGAGGCGTCCAAAGGCGGCAACAGAATGAGAGGCTCTCAATCTCGAGCAAGATCTGTCCTAGCTTCGGATGAATCTATACTATCGATCTCAGGCGAGGTAGAAGAAAATATAGTATCCAATGAAACCATCAACTCTGAACGTTTGGCATTTAGATATGATCCCACAGTCGGTTATGCTGGCAATATAATGTTTCATTTCGGAACCATGAGCATTAGTCGTCAATACTGCAATGCTCTGAGATATCGAAACAAACGCCCAGGATTATGTTGGTTCAACAGAAAAATCAAATTGCCACAACTGACAACGCCACCAGAACCTGTGAATTCGTTACTTTCTGGAAAAGAACCTGTATCAAAACATTTTCTGCAGAATATTCAGCATTACAATAGTGTGTTCCAAATGATCTCTTTTGGTTCAAACATAATTGAGGAACGAGGTATCAACCCAACTTTTAAGGGATTTCATTTCCAATGTCAAACAAACATATTACACATTGATTATAACATTACCTGCGAACATGAAAATTCTGTTAAGACTCGTTAACGAAACTTTTCTAATTTTTTTCAACAGATTCAAGGACGAATTCACCATCGGGCAGGAGCATTGTTACCACCAGTTGATGGTGAATACAAATTTCTCCAGATTTATTTCCTTGGAAATTCTGAGGATGAAGTGAATCAACGTTGTGCCATCAATTGTGAAGCAAGACGAGAAATCATCATGCAATTGCAACAACTTTTGCATGAACATAATCAATGGGTACAATTGTTGAAAACAGCCTTAAAAATGATGCCATCTGACGAACATATATAAGTGATCAGAGCAGATAAAGGCCAGCAGGAGAACATGAGAGACGTTTCAATGCACCAACGTTAAATGAAGTTGCTATTGTGGTAGTTGGAGAAAATACGGAGTCTCGCGACATTGTAATTGAACGACACGGTGGCAACCTCCGTCGTATCATTGAAACACATCGTATATATGATGCTTTACAATATCCACTAATGTTATTCCGGGGAGAAGATGGATATCACTTTTTGATCAAGGTGATTAACCCAGCGACTAGTGAGTATTGATGAATTATATTATGAAAGAATATAATAAGAATGCATTTCAATGAGATATCTTCAGAGAATAGAATAAGGTCCTTAGATTTGTGTACCATTCGTTATTCTCTACTACGTTTTCGTTGTTTTTACAACCACTTCGTCAGAGTAATGTCGTTTCAAAAATCCTATGTTTCAATTCCTTATTAATGTTGATTATTCTCTTACAGGTCAGGAATCAAACAAGATGGTCAGCTCAATGAATGTTTAAGCATATCGTGTCATAATTCGTCTGAACGAGGACAACCATATTGTGAAATGCCGCCGATTGTTTCATCAGTTCGCCGTTGATATGTATGTCAAAATTGAAACGAAACGTCTAACATATATACGTTTAACGTATATACGTTTGAATCAGGGAAAGTTGATTTCAGAAGATTATATTCATTTGCGCGATGCCATGAACGCAGATGGAAATGGAAATAATGTCGGTCGACTTACTATTTTATCAGCAACATATGTGGGAAGCCCCAGACACATGCACGAATGTGCGCAAGATGCTATGACTTACCTGCGTCATTATGGTCTACCAGATTTGTTTATTACTTTCACGTGCAACCCAAAACGGTTCGAAGTCACTGATTTGCTATTGCCCGGTCAGTCATCCAGTGATCGTCATGATATAACAGCAAGAGTATTCAAGCTAAAACTCAAAGCACTAATGGATTTCATCGTAAGATATCATGTTCTTGGAGATGAACGATGTTGGATGTATTCGGTAGAGTGGCAAAAAAGGGGGTTTCCTCATGCTCACATTTTCCTGTGGATAGCTAAAAAATGAGACCCAATGAAATCGACTCAATCATTAGTACAGAAATTGCTGATCCAGATGTAGATCCAGAATTGCATGAAATAGTGATTAAAAACATGATACATGGGCCGTGTTGTGAATACAATTGTGACTAACCATGTATGATCGACAACAAATGCCCCAAACGTTATCTACGTGCTTAATTGGCAGCGACAATAACAGGTAATGATGGTAACCCCCTGTACCGTCGTCGCTCTGACATTTGGGAGTTTTTTTTACCACATAATATATTTTGTCTTAGTGTTTTTCTTTAGTTACACTACCCGTGCGAAGCCAGGTCGGGCAGCTAGTTATTGATGAATTTTGAATTCGGATAGAACATCCAGTATTAAGAGTGATGACTTCCTATGCATCTTCAAGTTTGGGGACAGCGTTACATAAAATAAACAGTTTTACGTATGAAACTGTATAAAATGTATTTATTTATTGGTAAGGGATACAGACAGGTATAATCCACAAGATTATTTTCACTGATATATTTGAGAAAGAATAATATAGTGTGTCCACAAACAAGCACAAATAACAACCCAAGAAGAACCCAAAGAAGGATCTATATCAATAACAAAAAATATTTCTACAATTTTTTTAAGACAATGAGGACATGGCAAAAACATTCATATGGTTGACATATTTATTGAACAAATCGCATATTCTGGTTATGGGGGAATTTCGACCAATATAAGTGATGAAAGAACTGCTATGGAGTAACTGTGTACTCTTCTTATTCCTCTGAGGCAGATCAAATATGATTCTACGTTGTTCTCGAGACTGGATTTTATATCTGGACCGAAACTCATTCATTACAAATATAACGTAATTGTTAGTGATTTTTAAGTGAAAGAACCTCACGAACCTGTTCTTGGAGTCTCTCAAAACTCAGTTTATGCGAGCGTAGTAGTATAGACTCCATATATGACGGCCAAAAGACTGTTGAAGACGAAGTTACAGTAGGACTCTTTATTGTCACTTCATCGTGGATATCGTGGCATACTCTACTGAGAAAACCCAAGGTCCTGCTACATGAGCAATGATATGATCAAAATGATAGAGAAACCTTAGCTTAGTTATTATTAGCATAACGAAGTAATGCATTAATTTAATTCATGATGCAAAAAGTGTGCATATCACGAAGCGATATCTTCCTGCCCACCCTAAAATTTACGAAGTGAACAATTCACAAGATATGTCAAGAAGCATTAATTGAAGCTTATAATTATACCAAATGGTAATATAAAGTCAGATATCACATGACTGGAGAGAGTAGAGTCATTCGGAGTTTTAAAGATATTAAGTATCGATTAAAGCTCATTTTGAAAGGATTTCGCATCCTTTTAAGTTCTTCGCCTTTTTCTTTCTCAATATCTAAAAGAGAACTAATGGAATGGAATAAAAATTAAACTAATTGTCAAGGGCAGTTTCTTGGAAAACATTTTTCCTAATGAACAAAAACGAAATGACACAAACGATAAACGAAACGAACTGTGACGTTCCAGAGCACAAATCTGACAAATCAGACAAACGAGGGAAAATTCTGAAAACTTTCGAAATTTTGTTTCAGAAAAAAATATGGAAATCCCCAAAAAACAATTCGACTAAATGGATGATTATAAAAAAGGAAACGGAGCTGAAACTACTGACTTCTATTCAATGATTCATTTCAGAACATCGAATCAATGCGTGATTAATCATCCGGACACATCAACTAACACGAAAACTGTTTCATAGCAAGACGAAAATAATCGTTCCCTTCCATTCACGATATTGAATAATTCAATTCAACCTGATTACTTCAACCCTAAAAAACCTAAATCGAATCAGTTCCTTCTAAGGACCTCCTAATATACCCAAATCACATTCGACATCAGAACGAATATAAACCCAACCTTTCGTAGCCCATTTCGTCCCACGCCAACGGCCCATTTACAGACATCTCCGAATCGTTTTTCCGAGCATCTCAGGTGAGAAGCATCCCCATTTTAATAAACCGAAAGGAGCCAACGTCGGGAAAACAAACCCCCGAAATAAAAATTGGAGATGAATTTCATCGAGAGGACGCAGAAACGAGCAGCAGAGGGCAATTATTCCCTGTCTTTCCTCCGGACAGGATGAATAGGCTGATGGAAATGGGTTTTCGTCGTGTCGGTCGCTATATTTCTCCATCGGTAATACAGAATTTTCCACTGACGCTGCTCTGATGTTTTCTTCTTATTGAATCCGAATTCCTTTTCGATGTTTTCATATACATTTCTTTATATTACTTTCCAATGATGAGTTAATCTGCGATATGTTAATATATTTCATTTTATCACTAAATACATTGATCCTCAAGGGTATGGATCCTTAGTAAGTTTTAGGAAGAAGACTTTAGAGATACAGTGTGGGGAACGTTCGAGAAAAAATGGTTGTCTTATAAGAACCCTTATGTATTCCTAGTTATTCTTATAGATTTTGGAAGAGAGCTCTAGTAGTAATACTAACAAAATCACAAGGACGAATATCTGTCGATAAATCAACAAATATTCCACCTTGATCAGAGCTAATCATCCAAGCTCTGATCAAGGTGGAATTATTTTTCTATTTCTACCAGTGAAGTCTGTGAGGGATGTGGACTAATTCTTTTATGTACGCCACTTCATTCGATTCGAATGCTTTCAATTCGATATTTATTCCGCTATAGATTTGATAACCTGCCTTCTTCTTTCACAACAAGCGATAATCGAGTAAAAAATTTATACAATCCTCATGCATACAAACAATGCTTTTGTATTTTGTATTTTTATTTGGAAGAATCAAATGAAATTTCATTCGAGAACTTCACAAACTTTCTGTCTAGGGAATTTCACGTTTCTGAAACTATTCGCTTGAATCCGATGAAATATATATCAATATTTCAGTACGATGAAATATATTTTTTTTGAATGTTTGTGGCTTCCTTCCACTAAATTTTTCTCTTTCTATTATTGAGTACCGCACCTGGTTTACAGAGTTTAATTCAATGAGTGGTTTATAAAGGTCTGATGATTCAACCAGTGTAGTCTGTGAGGGATGTGGACTACATATTTTCGGTGAAATATTTTTAGCCTTCTATTTGAATGAAAATTATTTCAAACAGAAAAAAATCACATTTGTCATCAAACTCGAATTTGGTACATCGTTGTATCTTGTATGTTGTCTTCAAGATCTGTGCAGAATCTCATCGGAATTTGATGAATTGTGTCCGAAAACGAAAAAAATATTCGAACAAATATTCGGAAATCTTTATTTGATAACGAAACTTTCCCAACACAATTTGATCGGATGAGTTCAAAATACGAATAAGTATAACTCCAGAGCCGATTCGGCCAATTAGCGAACTATGTCAACGCATTCTGAAAAAAAAGTTTCAATTTCCTCCTAATTCCCTAAGTTATGGTGGCAACGGACGGTCGGACAGAATCGATTTTCACATCAAATTCCAACATAGTATTTCAAAACCATTTTCGGAAAGCGTACGAAAATAATAGACATTTGAGCAAAACATTAGCATAGAACCATAGAACAAGAGTGCAAGAAAAATTTTCAGATTTTGAAGAACTTCTCCAGTTTGGGGATGTGTTAGTGATTTTTCAAGGAGGATGAAGAAAGCGATGCTTTCTAGAAGGAAGTGTCCCTTCTCACTAATAGAATCAACATTATATAAAAGCATAATAGATACAAAATGTTACTTGTACGCCTGAGGAGAATCTGGTCGAGATTATGTCTAGTATTGGCTCTTCTCTCGGAGTCCAGGTCGATCCTCACTAGATCGACGTCTTGCCATGGGGGCGGCTCATTCAGGGGTGGCAGTGGCGAATTCAGCTGAGAGTGTTTTCATATAAAAGCATCTGACTTTAGCAAACAACACAAGACAAAGAGGATACGTTTGGACTTCAGGTGAAATGTTCCAACTCGGAAAGGAGATGAATGGGAGCCCTCACGTGTTGAGGAGTGTCAGAGTGGGCAAAAGATTTTTGGGTGAGGATTATTATAAACAACTTAAAATGTATTACTATGATGTGTGTAAATTCCACTTTCTGTTTGTAATGCTGCTTTATGTTTTAGAGACAACTTGTTTTGAAATATGTTCAAATTAAAGGACTATTATGTTCTCATTCTATGTGATTTCAATTTGGTGGGGATAAACTGGATCAAAAACGAAAAAAATTTTAATTTATTGATACATTTTCATTCCCGGAATTAGTCCTGTTCAACTGCAGTTGTGAACTCCTTCATAAGTGCGATCATTATTTGGAGTTAACAGTAAGAATAAGATCGATGATTTATGTTGTAGTGGTATAAACAAGATTGCTTGCGGTGAATGTTCTTCGTTTTATATAGGCATCACTCGCTCAGCCAAGATAAGATATGACGAACACATAAGGAACATACCTGAATCAGCTCTAGGCGAACATGCGATAGAAAGTGAACATAAGACCACTATTGAGAATTTATCATTAATACATAAAGAAAACGACTAATGAACTTGTTCTTTTAGAACAATATGAAATTCTCAAAAAAAGAGACAGTAATTTACTCTTAAATGATATGACTGAATTCAGATTAATTAATAAATATTTTGTTTTATTGTACTGAAGGGATTATGTAGATGTTACTTCCTTTTTCTGTGCGCCCACACATTTGACACTTATGATAATCTGTTTAGATTCCTCTCATGTGTCCGATCCATGATAGTTTTGAATGTTTGAATTGTATTTAAAACGATTTTATGACCTGAGATTGTAATACTTAGTCTTGACATCTAGAATATGTTTCTAGTCGATGTTTTTGCGCGCATGTTCTAGGGGAACAGCGTGCTATCGTTTTGTTCAAATGTCTGTAATTTTGGATGATTGAGCCGAAAATGGTCTCAATCGACTAGGTTGGACTCACTGATGACGAATCCGGTGTCAAAATCGATTCTGTCCGACCGGCCGTCCGGCCGTAGACACGATAACTGTCGACAGAAGCAAGCTAGCAACTTGAAACTTTTAGGATAGGTTGCGCATCAAAATACCGAGGGTAAATTCGTTAATGGGCCAAATCGTTCGAACATTTTCGGAGTTATAGGCACTTGTAATTTTGAAGTTATTTATTTTTTATTTCGGAAACTACTAGAGCGATTAGACTCAAACTTGACAGCTAGGTGAAATACAACGACGCGCAACTTTGAGCCAAATTTCGTCAGGATCATATTGTCAGTAAATTAAAAAAAAAACTTTTTTCGAAATATTTATCCGAAAAAATTTTTTTTTCGGAAACCATTTATCATATCCAAAAATTATTCCACTCACACTTTGACCCTCTAATTTCACAGCAGTATACCAAATTTCAGTTCGATACGATCATAAGTTTTGGAGATATCGGAAAAAAATATGTCAAATTTCGAGGTTTTCTTCTCGATATCGTTGATTTTTTCAGTATAACTCGAGAAATACTGATTCAGTCCTGACTAAACTTCACAGCTAGTTTTAAGAATTTGAAAGACAACTTTATGCAAAATTTCGTGATAATCGTGTCATTAGAACAATTTGAAAAAAAAAATGTCTATGATTTTCTCTTCATATCATCCTCATTAAATTCTGCATGAAACTTCGAACTGTAATTTTTCGATGAAGTACTGGATTTCAATGCGATCTTATCTGTATTTTTCGAAATATTGGGAAAATAAAATTTTGATTGGGTATATCTACGGAATCATTGGGTGGATTTTACCCATTCACGAATTCGGCCTTCGTAATTAAGGTCCAAACCTTCTCTACAAATATCGAGTTTCGGTCAGCCTAACGGCCGACTTCGTAAACACAATAACTTCCGGAAGAAACGACTTAGAAACTCGATACTTGTAGGGTAGGTTTGGGGCTTAATTACGAAGGTCGAATTCGTGAATGGGTAAAATCCGCCCAATGATTCCGTAGATATACACATTCAAAGTTTTATTTTTCCAATATGTCCAAAAATGCAGATATCATCGAATTGAAATTCAGTAATTTATCAGAAAAAAATTCAAAAAGCACTGCCGTGAAGGCAGCAACTTTTGCGCGCACGTTCAAATTTGTTGCTGAAGCGGTCATCTACATTGAACATGCGCGCAAAAGTTGCTGCATTCACGGCAGTGCTTTTTGAAATTTTTTCATAATTCGACGGTAAGTTTTGTTCTGTTTTTATAAAAATGCGTCCAAGTCGACGCCAAGATTTTATAAGGTGGCTTCATGTTTTCTATATAAATGTCCATCTATATGTTTGTTGGTATTTCAGCCGGCCTGATGATGGCTCTTATAGCCGAAATCGATAGCCAATAGATTATTATAATATTATTTAGTGTCTTTCCTTTCCCTACAAATAGTCCTGTTCAACTTAATTACAAACTGCACTGGTAAAATTTGGACTTGATTCAATGTAACTCTCGCACAATAAGCAATAGTCAAAGATGTGGCATACCGGTTTTGCCCGAAAATGGATATCGCCCCTCAATTATTGCTCGACGTTCAGGTTGGTGAATTTTTGAAGATTGATAGAATGGTTTATAGGTTAGACTATGAACATGCCAATTATGATTTAATTGATCGTTCAGTGTTCAGGATTCCTTGGTCTGATCTGCTTGATTGTTGAAATATTAGTTTCATTGTGGATATCTTTTATGATATTCTTCATGATGTAATCGACCTTCTCGTTCCAAAATCGAAAGTACACAGACGTTATCCATCTCATTATTCCCACGAGTTGATCAAATTGATTAGACGTAAGAATTAAATTCATAAAAAGTGAAAAACTTATGAAAATCTATCTGATTGGCTCGAATTTGTATCTTTGTGTAACTTGAGTAAGAAACTGATTGCACGTGATTTCAAGAAAAACAAGAATTCCATCGAAAGCAAAATAGCATATAACCTAAAAAAGGTTTTTCGAAAGCGTTTATCTAGCAAGAGGTCCCAAATTCGACTGTGATGAAGCTCAGCAGTTTAATTTTTTTTGGGTGGAGTCAATATTGATGCAGCGGATGCTGAACATGCTTTATTATCTCTGAATTTTAATGAGAACCCAGGTCCGGTTATTTTCCCTATCTTTTCATTCGTTCATGTTGTGCATCACTCTTGGAACTTTTGACGATCATATTCGAAAACTCTCTCAAGTCTGGAGTTTTTCAGGGATGATGGAAATTAGGATGTGTCGTTCCTGATTTCAATGCGGAGAGTTCGGCTACCTGTGGAGAATTATAGACCAATAAGAAAACACTATATTTCCACGAAATAAAATTATTTGAGTCGCCTATTTACATCCGTACATTTATCTTGTCGAATCCCAAATAACTTCAGAACAGCGGTTTTTTCAAGGGACGTTCCGTTGGAACGAACCCAGTTAGTTTCACGGAATTCTTGCTGGTTGGTCTGGACGAGGGTGTTTAAGTGGACGTCGTTTACACAGACTTGGCAAGGCTTTCGACAAAGTATGCATTCGTAGACTTCTGCAAAGGTTTTGTGAGGTTGGGGTTTGTGGATCACTCTTACGATGGTTTAAAATAGATCGCAATACGTTCCGGTGGAAGGGTTCCAGTCGTGGTATAGTTCGACTTCTTCCAGGGTTCATCAGGGCTCTAATCTGGGACCTTTGTTATTTATGATTCATGTGAATAATGTTACGAGAAGCTTTAATATTTGAAAAATACCATTTTTATGATAATCAGAGACTTCAGTGATTGCCTACGCTTTCAGGACGGTGTCTACACTTTTATGGAATTCTGTTGAAAAGCTTATTTATCCATAAATGAGGTCGAATATTGGGTGGTCACCTCAAAAAAATATCCAATAATTTTTCCGTACTCGATGTTTTACTGGCCACTGATGCGTTCAACTCATGCTCGTGGCTAAAGAGTCACTTTTAACCCTCATATTATATTTGTCCTGCACATCTACCACACAAAAACAGCTTCGAGTCCCATGCATGTACTCATATTGAGGCAGAGTCGATCATTTTCTAACTATAGATCCTTTATTACGATTTAAAACGTTTATGTGCTCAGCAAATTGAATTTCGTCTCGATTGTTTGGAACCCACAGTATAACACAATATAAGAAGTACAAAAAAATGTCTACGTTTTCTTGGTTCAGAATGTGGTCTTCGGTTGAATAGAAGTGATCCTGGAAATAAGGTTGAAACACTTCAACATGAGTGGTTCAATAAACCGCAGGATCATGAGTGACGTACTCTTCACAAATAGGGTACTCAACAATAGCACTTTCATCACGAATCATTATTCATTTTTGTTTCCAGTGTATTGCCCAGAATTAACTTAATTTGGTGAAATACTGTAAAATCTGAGTTGACTTTTTGTACACTTCTGTAATCTTATTATTTTATTCGTGGGCATTCTTTTCTTATTTGTTCACCTGTTTATATTCCTATCGTGAAAAAACAATGAATGAAAATAACTTTTTTCGAAAAAAGTAATAAATATTCAATAAAGTTTTCGAACTTCTGAAAACAGAACTCTTCAGCAAACCCCACTACGAAATATTCTTGAATCAGGCCCAATTTTTAGATATTGCTCCCAAAAAAATCTTCATAATCGATTCTCCTGTACAACGAAGTTTTTACTCAAAACAATTCTTTTTTCGTTTTCAAGTTATCGTGGCAACGGACGGTGGACTAGGCACGATCGATTTCGATATTCTTCATCAGTGAACCTAGTAATTTGAGACCATTTTCGGGAAACCATGCGAAAATTACAGTCATTTCTGCAAAACGGATAGTACGCGATTCGCTTCAACATGTGCGCGGAAATATGACCTCATTTCAAAACAACGAATATTCAATAGAAGAATCAACCCTTTTGTACTCCTGAAAGCAGAACTCATCAAAAATTCTAACTATGAAAGATTCTCGAATCAGATCCAATTTGCAGTTATTTTACCCAGATTTGATTCTACGGAACGCGAACGATGTTACTCAGAATAATTCTGGAATTCTGAACAGCTGTTCAATAATATAAGTTCCATCATCATAATCTCATTAAAGTGATCTCCTTCATTTCGCTGAATCCTCGTATCTCTCCCACAACTTTATCTTATCGAAATGTGGGTTACTCAATATACTAAATGAGCAAGGCCAGAAACAATATATCATAAATTCACGATGTTGACACCGCAATCTCAAATTCATCTAATATCAATTATGCTAAATAACAAGAAGATGGAACAGATCGACCATTCAGATAATCTGGTATGTTGTAGCAGGTCCTTGTGGCGAGCATATTCGTGCAACGCTATCTCATTCCTGGAAATGATGCCAACCCTTGCATTTGAACCGATGCCAGTTCTCAACAATCCTGGCGCACTTTGGATTGCACTTAGGTATTTGATTTGATTTGTGTAACCGGAGGCGCATTATAGAAACGTAGTATAGAACCACTGGAGTTCAACTAGGTTCAAATCCATTTTGATGGAAACTTCAAAATGGGCAAAATTGGCTGTTCAGGTGCGAAAAGGTGAATTTTTCGAATAATCAACTTGAATTCATCTCGAGATATCTGTGTAGGGAAGGAATAGTTACGATTGGTTCAATGGAGAATGAAAAACAAATCAAATCAACAAACATATAATAAAATCGGTCGATCTAGTTTATGAACTATCATGCAGTATGAATAAGTTTGTTCAGAGATCTGAATAGGAATTTCCTTAATTCAATTAAGATTGATTTTCTTAGAATTCTTCGAAAAAGGTAGCGTCCTATCTAAGATTTTCTATGAAAAATTATTAAAAGGAATTTGCCAACTCATGAAGCAATCGAGGGCCAACTTTGTTGATTTCTTCACATCATATTCATATCATCAAACAATAGCTTTGACGATGGCCTGAATAATTGATAGTAGGACTCATGAAAATCCAATTATGCACGAAGTGGAAATTCTTCCGATTGCCTTCTCCTGCAAGTTGGCACTTTCCATATAATTTCTCGTAGATCTTAGGTAGGGGGTTTGATATAATTGTAATGTTAAGATCAATTAAATTATCATTCCCCAAAGTGATCAATTATTACATACAACTGTGAAGTTAAGAGTTTCTTTGAAACCGCTGAGTCTGGTCGTTCGGTTGCATGTACAACAATTCTCATAATTGGTAATTTAACACACAACAAACATTGCCAATTATGAACAAAGTTCAACATATCAATTTAGAATTCACGTCAGCACTCATTTCTCAGATTTATGTGAATTGCGTTAATATTTTATGTGAAAGATTTTCAAGGTTAACCGTATTATTGAATTTCCTCATGTGAATCATCTCTTGGAGCAGTTTATTGCCCAACCAAATTTGCCTCCATAGTAAAAAACAATGGATTGTGAATTTCTTATCCTTGGCACAATCGATTTCCAAGATTTAAAGATGTATGTAGTGACGACTTACCCAATTAGTTTGAATTGCGTCAGTTCATTCGTGTATGTATGTAATCCTGAATATATCAAAATTGTTCGGTGATATATATCAAGAATGAAAGAGAGAAAAATTCTAGTCTCTATTGTAGTCAAGTTAGATTGTGTTCTGTTTTTAGAGTTCTTAGTAATTCATTAGATAGATACTCAGGGCATCTTATACTTACTTCTATTCATTGAAATATTTAATTTTTATCCTGAGGAAGGTGAAAGAAACCAACAAAACCTTGCTTTACGAGTGATTTTTTTTTCTGTTCCTTTCACTGAAATTTTCAACTGACATATGGTACCTGAAGAACGAGAGAAACCTTCATCCAGAGAAATTATTCAAAAGCAATCAAATCATCAGCATGGCCTATTGGAAGATATTCGAAGCATCACCATCTCGCCTGAATTAACATCCTCGAATACTAGAAAAACCGGGATATCGTGAAAAGAACTTTCGCAATTCATTAGAGTCTCTCCTCCTCCAAAAAAACCAGATAGAATTAAGGAACAAAAATCGAACCAGGGTATAACGCAATGAAAGTCGTAACTTCATTAAATTAGTCCCAGACTCTACTGGTTCTTGAGAGGCTTGGCCGTCCGAAAAACAAACAGAGCTCCGTAAACAGCCAAATTAATGAGAATCTATCTTCATCCGGAAGAGGAAGAGACTTTGAGTAATTGCTGCCCGGGCTCTGGAAGCTCTAGATCTTATCTTGCTGAGGATTTCATCTCTAATTCATTCCTTATGTTTTTTTCGGCGTGAAAAGTTAATCATAATCATAATTTCGTAAATGAACAGACCGGTTCAAGGTTTAATCTCAATGTTACTTTCGTTGACCTTTGAAATTTCATTACATTTTAGGTAGTTCGAATTCCAAGAACAAATTCCAAGAACAAACAAAATGTGCCAAATCTCTTAATTATTCGTTTTTATGTCCCTGAAGGCAGGCAACAGTTTGTATTACATGAATTGACATACACCATATCAAGCTGATGAGAAGCTATGGTTCATCCAGACGATAATTTCCACTCTGAGTTAGTTTTTTTGTATTGAAATACTTCAAAATAGAAGAATGAGAAGACGCATTTAAGGGTAGATTATCATTGTAACTCTCAATTATACTCAGAAATCGTATAATTTGACGGAAAATTACAATCGGTTGATTTTGTGATCTTGCAGAATTCGATTAGATGTTTCTTCTTGTATACTCCTATTGTTCTTACCGACATAAATATTCAGTTGAAAGTCTGTCCCAGTTTTTCATTTATTTATGTAATGCATTCAACAGACCAAAGCTCACTTACAAGTTTATACAATACTTCTTCTATCCCGTACACAATACGCTTATTAATTACAAACCAAAAAAAAAATCCCAGTACAATCAACAACTAATTCTGCAGATAAATAAACCCTGAGAGATTCTCCAGGAATGGAACACTCTGAAAAGTTCCTTCGGAAGTTTGAAATTGTAGGGTCCAAAAATCATTTGGATCTCAGTAAGAACAAGTTACGCCTCCTCACTGGTTTCCTCACAGGACACTGCCGCCTGAGGAAGCACATGACGAGAATGGGCTTATCAGAAACTGACGAGTACAGATTCTGTGGGGAAGAGGAGGAAACTCCTGTTCACCTGATCACTGAATGCCTCGTCATTGTGAGTCAGCGCAAGAGTTATAGGAGTAATGAGAAGTTAGCCTCCTTGAAGCCCTCACAGATATTAAAATTAATCAGAGCTCTAGAGCTGGAGGGCGTAGGTAGCGCAATGCGAAAACAGCCCCTACGAGGGTGCACAATAGACCTCAAGGTGGCAGTGGAATGTAACTCCTTACCAAACTATAACTATAAGTAACCCTGAGTGAATGAACCGTGTTGAAACAAAGATATATCAACACAACTGAGACCATTATAACTCCTACACATGCCATTAAGGGGAAAAATAAGTACTAAGAGCTTGATATAAAATAGTGAAAAGTAACAGGCAATCTTGATGTGAAACAGTACTGAGAAAAGTAGAAGCGATGAATCAATCAAATTAGTAATCAGTTTATAGATGAATATCAAATCATTAATTTCGCGTATCTTTCTGAGTGAAATTAATCATTCAAAAAAATTATAATGATAATATTTTGAATGATATAGGGACCCAGGTCTTTATTTTCTGTTTTGTAATACTAACTCCGTGAATTCACAAATTGAATTCAGAAAGTCTTTCACAATGAAGACATCTGCAATTTCACAAATTTGAAAATTGGAATGCATTTGATGGAAACATAAATACGTTTCCGGTTTGATGCAAAAAATATTGATTTCCATAACTCATCTCACAACATTCAAGTTGGATTCACTAAAAAAAATGCATGCAGGAGGAAATTCTCTAACGAATTTATTCAACAATCAGTGAGCTGTTTTGAATGAACGCATCAATTTGCTTCATACTCAATGTCCTTTTTCTTGACATCAAAATATTGTCAGTGATTGTCGCTTGTCACTTTTTCATCCAAACAGAAAATTACAGATAATTGTTACAGAATTTCGTTCCGGACCTAATTTGTGATTTTGAAAGCAGCTGTTAGATTTTAATGAGAGTGAGTTCTTGGAAAAATACAATTTCCAACCTCCAAAATTATTCAGAGGAAGTGATCATTTCAACTAAATGATATATTCCTGAAACCGATGCAAATACACACTTTGCTGAAAGCACGATGTTATCCTTACTTACATTCCAAATATATGAAATTCCTATTTTTTTTCGAATACTACAATGCTAAAATTTGTCCAAGAATGAGAAGCCTCATTCCAGCTGGATGATAGAAATTATTTTTGATTTTGCAATCTCCCAGTTCGAAATGCCAATATGACAGGACCACAAAATATACTCCGTTACAAAATGGCGAATGTTCCAATATCATTTTATAACTCACTTGTTGCGACGAAATGAATAATGAACTATCGAGTGATACCACACATAAATATATAGAATATCACAATTTCAATGCTGAAGATGTTTCAATCAAAATTGTATGTTACAAACTTGCAGCATTTTCAGCGGTAAACCTTATATTGAACTTACATGCCTCTCTGATAGCCACCTTGAAATATAGAAAACATTGTTTCTCAGGGAGCGATGCAATCCTCACCTATACTTCAAATGAATGTCATTCTTTATTTCGTTGTGAGATATTGCTATACTAAGGTTTCAGTTTGAATTTCAATATTTACTGGGAATCCAAGATACTCCCCCATAGCTTCATTCAATTTCCTTATGCGATTGGTTCGGGTTTGAATTTATAATTCGAATAAATAAAGATCCACTGATATCCAGCTGGTGAGGAAAATTTCGGGGATCAAGGAAATTATGTCTTGAAATCAGAAACAAAATACTGAGATTGCGATGAAATCCTAGTATATATTCCAAATGAAAAAATCCTTGGGTTGCGAAATTATTAAATTATTTAAATTATCAATGAAATGAATAATAAATTATTTATTATTCAAATTATTAATGAATGTCATCCTGACATAATATATGTCACAGATTTTTCAGTTTATTCCAGATATAGAATTAGATTTCGAGTGTAAAATTACCACTAATGGATCTATGGGCGATCGTTCTCCCATATAGGGGGCTTGTACCGTTCTTCGTATATCTGAGGATCTAAAATATGATCCCTTAGAGGACCGGATCTGGTCAAAAGACCCTTCCGGTCAGAGAGTAAATGTAGGTTATATTATATACTGCTTCCTGTTGGGTTTCGGACCCTGTTTCTATTTCAGATATTATGTGGAGACATTCTGTCAAAATTAATTCAAAATGACGAAAAAATTAAATTCCATTGAAAAAAATCCATCCATGTTGTTCAAAAAAATTACAATCTCACTACACTTATACATGGAGACAGAGTTTCTGCTAAGGTTTTCATCTGCGATCTTGTATAATACGTGAAAATGTATGGTATTCTGTTTACATTTCTTCTGCTGACACTGTTTTCACTTAGGTTTCAATTCGCAATTTCAATATTTTCACGAAATTCAAGATTCTTAAAGCTTTAGAACGGCAAAAGTACACATGTAATTCAGTAACCAGTTATGATTGAAATTTGACTTATTGACTTGAATAAAAAGCTGCTGGCCAAGAGCTTGTTCACAATAGTTTCAAAGATGAGAAGATCCGTTAGCAAATTACTCTATATTAGCTTTAGCAGCATTTTCAGAGATGGAAATCATATCGGACGTAAAACTAAAACTGATATCATAACTACTTCCAAATATCAAAATCAACGTTTCTCAAAGTACAAACAAATTCATGCCATTATTCCACATGGATGAAATTACGGCTAACTATTTAAGTATTTTTTTGAACTGGCAAGGTCACTTTCATAAATTTTATTGCCCAATTAGACGAGGTTCTAATATACGAGGTAATACTAAGAATAGATTTCAGTTCGGAATTTTATATTTGCAAGGAATTCAGGTTTACGTTCACCGAAAAATGGATTATGCTTCCATATAATTTTATTATCCATTTGGTTGACGTTTCAAATTCATACATACAAAGGAAAGCCGTTGTAATAACCCTGACAAAATATCAAAACAACTGTTCCTAGAGAGCGATGCAAAAGTCCTACTCATATTTCACAGGTATATGCCTGTATGGACTTTCTCATTCCATTTTCGTGCTTCGGATGAACAATTCAGGTGAATAATAAACCATTGATGAACAGCTAGTTGAAAATATTTTCATAAATTGAGGTATTGTTGATCAAACTAATCTTGAACAGCTTATTCGGCGTTGAACATCATTCTCGACATATAAACAAAACCGGTAAATAAGCCATGTTGAAATATAGAAGATAACTATACCATCCTTGCAAATATTATACACGGATAAAATCTTCCCTTCTTTCTTATATTGTTATAGAAACTTATCAGTTGGGACTTTCAAATATTTGCTGACATGACCCATGTTACAAAATGGCGAATGCAACGTATAATTTTCCTATCTGATTTGTTGAATTAACATTCTCTCAAATACTATACCACCGGTAAATAACAAGTTGAACATAGTTTCAAGGCTGAAGGAATCAGTGACCGAAATAATCTGTTACAGCCAGCAGCATATATTCTGCGATAAACATCATATCGGTCGTAATATACCAAGCCGGTATAATTACCATGTCGAAACGTCGAAAACCCGTCCAAGTTCGGGCGGGGAATGGTCCCGGAGAAAATTATGATTTTCGTCCAGGACTGATTGCTACCGCAGTGAGTTCGATTCAATTATTCCTCCGTCTGCTCGCCAGCGTTCGAACGCAGATGCGATTTTAACGTCAAGAACACATTCGCGGTTGAATGATTAATTCCGAGCGACACTACGTGGGATTTCGACGCTCATTCGCGTCGCTGTTGCCGTCTGTCGTTTTTGGACCTGGAAAAGGGTGCCGTAACTGATGGAAATGGAAAGAGGTATTCGGTTGAGTTAACTCGTGATCGGTGTGATTTGGGATAAATTTGACCGATTAATGAAAAAAAATGTACAAAAGCACTGATGTGAAGTCATTGGCTTTTGCGAGCATATTCGAATACAAACTTGCGTATCTTTATGTGCCAACTAGTAACCCCGTGCCATCATGTTCGCTATAGTGGTTTTTGAGATGTTCCGTTAGACAATTGTTTTTCGCAATACTACTACTCTAGATCCATGGAAACATATTCACTATGTATTCTCCGAAAGTTAGTCGACAGGTCATATTTATTCGACACATTCCACTCATCTATACAATTAGAAAAAGTGATTGAAAAATTTTTCAGTCAAATGACTACGCGTCGTTGTTCCTTTCATATAAAGGTCATAGCAACCAAATTCTTGATAAGAATACGTAAAAACTGACAACGTCTCACCGGATTATTTTGATCTTGACATTCTTGACAATAATTCACGGAAACCAACTTATTCCACTTTTTATAACAAGAACTAGATGAACCTATTTCATGACCTCTCGCCTGCCTTCATGAAAGTGAATGGACTCAACGAAAGATAACAAGAAACTTTCGATATCTAGAGGACATTTCACTAGAAACTGCTCAGTTGTATATTTGTATTATAACATAGGTACATCATATTTAAGTTATACGCAAATACACACTTTCTCTAAGGCACAATGTTAAGCTCACTTACATTCCAAATAGATGATTCTTAGTTTTTTTCGAATACTACAATGCTAAAATTTTTCCGAGAATGAAAAATCTCATTTCTCCTGAATGATCGAAATTATTTTTGATTTTGCAATCTGACAGTTCGAAATGCCAATATGACAGGACTACAAATTATATCCGTTACAAAATGGCGAATGTGCCAATATCATTTTATATTTCACTTGTTGCGACAAAATTAATTATAAAGTGGCAACGTCTCGCAGGATTATTTTGATCTTGACATTCTTGACAACAATTCATGAAAACCAACTTGTTCCACTCTTTATTGAAAGAACTAGATGAACCTATTTCATGACCTCTCGCTTGCCTTCATGAAAGTGAATGGACTTAACAAAAGATACCAAGAAACTTTCGATATCTAGAGGACATTTCACTAGAAATTGCAACGTTATATTTTTGTATCATAACATAGATACATATCATATTTGAGTTACGCAAATACACCCTTTCTTCAGAGCACGATGTTAACCTCACTTACATTCCAAATAGATGAAATTCTTAGTTTTTTTCGAATACTACAATGCTCAAAATTTTTCCAAAAATGAAAAGTTTCAATTTTCTTTAATGATTGTTATTATTTTTGATTTTGCAATTTTACAGTTCGAAATGCCAATATGACAGGACTACGAAATATCCTCCGTTAGAAAATGGTGAATGTGCCAATATCATTTTATATTTCACTTGTTGCGACAAAATGAATAATGAACTGGCAACGTCTCGTCGAATTATGTTGATCTTGACATTCTTGAGAACAATTCACAAAAATCAGCTTGAATTATAAAAATATTATTACAAGAACTAGATGAACCTATTTCATAACCTCTCGACTGCCTTCATGAAAGTGAATGAACTTGACAATAGATATCAAGGAAAATTTCGATATCCAGAGGATATTTCGCTAGCAACAGCTTAGTTATATATCTGTATCATAAAATAGGTACATATCATATTCAAGTTATAGTAAACCAAAGCCTAAATTTAAGGTGTTGAATTAAAAATATATAAATAGCGAACATGGCTTCTCACAAGGAATAACGTTGGGAACTTAATTATTTCCATTCGTGCGAATTGAGTTTTCAAATAAAATAGATAAATTAAGGAATCATGAAGAAATTACTGAAAATATTTGTATGATTGGTGATAATAAACGAGATGAATGCAAGTTCATGATTTTTGAGAGAATGGTAGCTTTAATATTTCCATTATTAAAATTTGTTGAATACAAAGAACTCAATAAAATACTCTTTACTATCTCAACAATGAGCATTATTGAGAAATGACCAATACGATCAGGATTGAATCTGGAACTTCTTCGCAACGGATTAAGTGTTCATGTGAAATTTGACGAAAAGTTTCTGGGATTTCGAATTAACAACAAAATGAGTAGATTTGTTAGATAATATCCTCACGTAATTTCACATATATTTGTGTTAATATATTGGAACTAACCAATAACTGTCAATTCGATGGAAACGATGATTTTAGAATTATTGAAATCATTTCTTTGAGTGTTTACATAAGACAACCGTGAGTTTCTCATTAATAACACAAACATATTAGATTTTAAAACACTTTGTCTAGAACATATTTGCACAATGATCACGTGAACAATCTCGCAAAATGCATAATATTGAAAAATCCAAGGAAAACTTATGTTGCTTCATAAATACAAATTCGTCGCTAGAAATTTTTTTTTGTCACACCTTATTATTACTTCCTTACGATTCACTGCATCCACAAGGTTTCTGATGATAGGTATATTTTATCTGTATATGTTAGAATAACTGTGAGTTTGAATTGAAAACAAGGATTCCATATCGTGGCATTGAATTTCTCCGAGAACTGACTTCTTCATGCTTCAAGAAGCTAGGTACGAATATTCAGGTATTCCTGAATGAATAGGAGAACTTAAGTTTCCCTGATAAAATTTATTAATCTAACTTTCACCATAGCAAAATATGAATGTCGTAAATAGTTCAGAAATTAAGAAGTTTCAATAAGTATATGATGTTCCCAAGAATGCACTTATTTTTTGAACTCAGCTCTACAGAATTCAGGTCATAAATCCCTGCCAATCTGTCGCATTGTTTGTTTTGTTTACCGTTCAAAATTTAACGATGGAAGATATCTGCATATTAACTTCAGATAATTAATGGGATAAAATGGTAAGGATGTAGGAGGAAACTTTCATTGGTTGTTTGGAAACCATAAAGCAAGTGGAAATGGCTTCCACGGGAAACCAGTTTTCTATTCTACCCTTTCTTGTTGACGTCCTCAGGCAACCTGAATTTTGCAGAAGCTATGCTGATTGACTTACTTTTTCGCAACAAAATTGAGCATAGTGATTAGACAGTGGTTTGAATAAGTCTACATACATCCAGTTATATGGATACTTTGAATGATTCCCTAAATTTTGAATTGTGTATTTCTCAAGATTTTAAATCAAAATCTAATTTAATATTTCATATTTTTTTCTTACTAATATCTTCCCAGAAAGAATCCTTACGAATAATTTTCACCATTTCAAATGATTTATCTGATTCCAAGAAAATATCGTGGTCTCCAACTCCCAAGTATTTTCTATGCCAAAATCCATATGTGTTTATATAAATTTCCCACAGTATTCTCATATACGAAATCCGGATGGCGCACACGGGTTCTTTCAAAGAAACCTGCTTTTGAACGACTTGAAATTTTGAAGGAATATCTATAATTATCACCCCAAACCTTCACATAATCCTTCCACTTGCATTAGTGTATACATAAAACCGATTCAGATATGCATGATTTAATCTCCGCATATGCCACAGGCATGAATTCCGAGTGTACATTCTAATAAATGGTAAGCGTGGGAAAGATAAAAACATCAACTGAAGAAACATCCAATCGACAAATATCTTGATTCAGAGAAACACCGAATTTGAATAATACAATTTCATAATTTCCATTCTCTCTCATTCTCGCTCTCACCTGAGCCGCCGTATCAATCCGAATGATGTCTCAAGACATAAAAAGTAACATATAACCACATTTCCAGCATTCTGAAAGGTGAGAACCGTAGCAAGATATCTTCGAAACATGAATTCTCTCACAATCCCTAAGGAAGTTGTTAGAGAAAAGAGATTGTTATATGAACCAGAAAATTCCCCTCACCATTGTAACGTATTCAAGACTGCTATCTTCTGATAGGCTACAATAGAATCAAATATTCCACAACCCATTCCAGTTTGTTTATATTCCTGCTTTATTTTCGGTTTTCCCCTTCATTCCGCGGAGAAAATCGGCGATAAATACTAACTTGATCATGAAATATAATATACTCCTTTGGGGAGTCAGTTACACCCAGAAAAAAGTCCATCATATCTAAAGAATTTTGGATTTTGAAAACAACTCGAATAAATCATTCGAAGTTTGAATCAATCAAACTCAGAAATAAATCATCAATTCAATCAATCAATTTTTCAACTTTACCGTCAATAAGGTCTGATCAAAATCGAGAAAAAAAATATCAAAACTAGTTCAAACTCACCAGCACACTCCGCTGTAGTTAAGATACAATCAAAAACTGTCATATATAACTTCCAAAGCAAGTCAAACAAACTTACACTTTAAACACTCAATAAAAAGTTTCACCAATTGATCCAAGCAAGTCCTATATTCACTTCAAAATAGTTCAGACAATATCTTCATCCGTACAAATCACACCTGACCGAATCACCTGGAAACCGTCCGCAAGTTTCGGACGTGCGAAGGACATCATCAGGGTCACATCCGCCGAACCGTTCAAGAAAACGTGTTTTCACGGAAGAGATATCGCGCTCGGACACTGTCGCGAAAAGCTGCGCGTCAGGACTGAGGAGATAGCCCCAGATCCATGCCCCCGATGTTGGAGGGTGACTGCGTGTTTCTTAGAACGACCGCTGGGGGCGCTAAGGTGTTACAAAAATCATTACGTGCGCGCAAGGCTGCTGCGATGAAATTTTGGGTGTTACAATTAGTTACTTTTCGAGTTTTTCCCATTGGGTTGGTCATGGTGATGGCAAGATTTGGGTTGAAGATACGAGTGGGAAATCCTAGGATGCTGACCTATTTTTCTCTAGGAAGGGGACATATTTTGCGCTGTCTAGGATACAAAGAAGACGAGATGAGCCTCGTTCCAACTGAGTTAGTAATATCGCTGTCTCGAATATGGCATTCTTTCGTTTCTCGACTTTTGCTTAATATTCTTCAATTTATTTCTCGATGAAATGACTGGGTAGTTTTACGAAGTTTGTATGGAAATACTCAAGATTTCATGGCTCAT
Source organism: Myrrha octodecimguttata (assembly GCA_958510865.1). NCBI lineage: Eukaryota > Metazoa > Arthropoda > Insecta > Coleoptera > Coccinellidae > Myrrha > Myrrha octodecimguttata. Next base: position 42,035,820 of record OY294057.1, read on the forward strand.
CGAGTTGAGTAAAGAAATGTAATGAAATGATGCGGATATAGAATAAGATGTAACAGATAATTGACAGCAGAGAACTCTGTCATCGAATTATTTCATCTTATTCATCCTTGCTGTAATTTACTCAAACGGAAATTTATTGTTCATTGCCTATGTGCTTCTTGGAATTTGGAATATTCAATATACTCTGAAAACGACTGAATATAGATAGAGGTATTCAGTAACATTGTGAGTGTTCATTTCAGGAATGATAATTATACCTAATAATAAAGTTTATCTCCCAGGATAACGTATCCAATTTTTGACTTTCTTCCTAAATACTTTCACATTATTTATTCGCTTTATCTCAGAAGGCAATAATGCATAGAGTCTGGGTGAAAGATAATCACAATGACGTTGGCCTATGGTCCTATCACAGCGAGGAACACTCAAACATATCCCTTCAATCCTTGTGCTGTAGAAATGTGAAATTGTTCTCGACTCGATTTTACCCTGTTTTACATTGGGTCTACTTATAGCCTATTCTTCGAAAATCGCAGAGTTTTTCCTAAAAAAGTCCTCAGAATCCACCTATGGACAACGTTGAGATATTCAAGATGTCTATCCTTTACAACAACCCATCCAACTTTTCCGTACGTTAATTGTGACTGGACTAATGTGTTACTCTTATAAGAGTTCCATAACATTCATTCAGGTAACTTATTCGGAAAAACAGTCCTCTTAACTTTCTCACTAAACATTCCATCTGTAGGCTCCATTTAAGATGTCAGTCGATGATAAGTCCTAGGTAATTGACTGAATCTGTTACGGGAATATGCAAGTCCTTCCCTATAATTAAATGTCCCATTTCTAGCAATTCACTAGAATATGGCGAGAACGGTAAGCATTTTGTTTTCTCCAAATTAATAGTGAGCTTTGTGATATCTTAGCCATCTTGGTATAATTCTGAAGTCATCTTCTGCTTCAGCCTTCAACAATTGCGGCACATCGTCTGCAAAGCATACAATTTTTCCCTTGATGTTCAGGATCAATAAACTATTTATGTATAATGTGAACAGAATTGGACCCAGTACTGTTCCTTGTGGTGCTCCATTTGTCACATATATGGCATCGCTCAGCACTCCGCCAACACAGACCCTCTATTCTCGTTCGGTCAATTAACTTTCTAATAGTTTATGAGTGTTTTTCCTCATTTCACTATCATAAAATCTTTCGAGTAGTTTCTTGTGACAAACCCTGTCGAAGGCTTTAGAGAGATCCAAAAAAACTGCATCATGATGGTTTACTTTTGTCCAATAAATTATAAATGCATGTCGTTAATTTATGAATTGCATCCTCTGTTGATTTTCCTTCTGTAAAGCCATATTGATGGTCTGATATCATTCTGTGTTTCTTACAGAAATTCGACATTCTTATTTTCACTACCTTTTCAACAATCTCAGATAAACTGGAAATCGGGAAAACTGGTCTATTATTTATCATTTCTTATCTATTTCCAGATTGAATAATCATTAACTCATAAAATCATAACTTCGTGAACTCCATTCCTTAGCAGTGTGGTACGATAACATTTTTTAACACATAAATTATGATATTTTTGGACTCTCTCAAGATGAATACACTCTCCAAAACATCTGGGCATCGACGAAATGAGATGGTCGATGTCTGCTTGCAACAACTCATTCCAATCAAACTTTGTGAATTCAATAAATAGAGAAATATTGGGAATTTGGATTATTTATTTGTCTGCTACTTTGATAACAAAGCCAACGTTTCGAGGACAAATTTCCTCTTTATCAAGGCTAGAATAAAAATAAAAACAATCAAGTCAACAATGATACATGACAAATTAAAAAAGGTCATTACCTAGTCAACTAAACTGTACAGACTGAATTCATTGTGCGGAAGTGCGTGGAGATTTGTGCAAATTGGACAGTCGACTTCGCATCCCACATACATTCAATAGGATTTAAATCTGGTAAACGAGGTTGCAACGGCAAATTAGTTAATTAAGTAAAAGGTGTACTTTCTTCTCCGAATAATCGATCAGCGATTTGACGCGTAGTAGCAAAATGGTTTCGTAAAAGTGCTTTTTTGGATGTTTGTAATACGCCTTGATCATCCAGTTGAACCTCTCCATATTCCTTCACCTTCATTTATGCATATAAGACAACCATGCCTTACTACAGAACTGCCAATTTCGTGGAAGGACAAAGCAACATGTCGATAAACAACCATTCTAACATTGCCGAAATCTCTGAAGCCGCTTACAGACACGGGAGCAGAGCTGCTCATGAGCAGCTCGCAGAAAAATAGACATAACGAGGCAACCTTGAGAGAGATGTGAGGCGCAGTGACTCGCGATCCCCTTTCAAGTAGTCAGTTCAGCATTGTTGTAAAATGAACGTTGCTCATTCTACAAGAATTCATATGTGTCAACGTGTTCTGATGTGACAAATGAGAATAATAATAGATATAAAATTGTTTAATGGGCATGATTAGGGAATCTAGGTTTTGATGGAATTTGGTTGGAGATATGAAAAATTGATTGAAGATCAAATTATTCCATAGGAAAATTGAACGTTATAAGCTTATCGTCAATGATTTGACATCGAAATATACAGGGTGTCCCACGAGGAACTTTACATACTCCTACCATATATATAGTCTATCATCAGCATCACGAAATGGCCACTTAGAAATGTCTCCTATCTTTCCTTACCCATATACAGGATGATTCATTCATTCTGACCAAAATTTCATTTGACTATATTTCTGGTACTGTAAATCAGAATTGAATGATTTTTTTCAGAATTTGTAACACTTTATAGCATCTGTTAGATTATTTATACCAAATATCATATTTCCAGTGCCGTACTCAGGAAAATCAATTTTGACTACTGATGTAAAAATGAAAACCCTGTAGGCCACTTTCTGGAATTTTTTACATTTATTTTAGCTTCATAATCAGGCAACGAAGTGCATGCATTCAAAATTTTGTCACACCTCTGAACGTTTCATAATGATCTAACAAATCTGAAGAAGTAGTGATCATATCAAAAATCGTTATTTACATCTCAATTCGGAAGATCAAAAATTACAAAATCTTGAATTTATGGTACTGAAAAAATCAATTCGTCACTAATCTGAATATTTTCACATCTACACACTCAACGTTAGTTTTTCAATGTGAAAATTCTCAATAATAATCAGTATTCTAATGAACAAATAGGAGCAATTGTGAAGGGTGCCTTGATAGTTTGACATAAATGCAGCTTAGTGTTGATGTTTGAGATTGAATTGTTGTCGATTGTCAGGTGAATACATTTTTCCTTGATTGAATGAGAATGTCACCAACAGTTTCGAATTCTGAATATGCGGACATGATTTTTGTTCATAGATTATGTAGTGGAAATGGTAGAGCTGAGGCGAGAGAATATCAAAGACGATTTCCGAACCGAAGAACTCCGGTCCTCCGACGTTTGGATCGGTGTATTATCATTTGAGACATTGAGGTACATTTCCTAAGGGAAAATCAGAAAGGCAGGTTGAAAACCATTTTGAAGAGGAGATTTTGAGTACTGTGGAGGCGGATCGTGAAATAAGTATAAGACGAGTTAGTGCACAACTGGGTATTCCTCGATCAAATGTCCAAAGGGTTTTGCGAAGAAATCAACTGCATCCTTATCATATTCAGCTTGTCCAGCGATCACATCCCGGAGATGAGATTCACCGTTCAAATTTTTGTAGATTGTTAACGAATAACAGACCATCAATTTACCGCACACTGTTCTCAGACGAAGCGCAATTTACGAGAGATGCTATACATAATTCTCGTAATTTGCATGAATGGGCTGAAGAGAACCCATTTTCTATTCGGGAGCGCAACTCACAGAAAAAATGTTCCGTTAACACATGGATTGCAGTGATTAATAACCAACTGATTGGTCCCCATTTCTTGAATAGCCCCCTTAATGGAGAATCATATTTAGATTTTCTTCGGAATATTTTACCAAATCTCCCAGACAGCACATAACATTCATAGAATGTGATATCTAGGTTCTAAACGTTCATACTTTAGAATATTCGAACAGAATGTTCTACGAATCTTCGTAAAATATATAGAATATTACAGGAACATCCTTTAAAAAACGTTCTCACCATATTCGAAAAAGATATTCATATTACGAGATGTTTCGAACATCTTCAGAATATTCTTGAAGAATATTCATAGTACATTGTAGTATATTTTTAGGAGTAATTCAAACATTCTAGCGAGAAGCTTTTATGAACATTCTCAGAACGTGTTCGAATAAATTATAAACTGGATAAATATTTAGAGTTGAGTCCAAAAACTGATTTGTTATTTGTCAACCTACTTCCCTTTCATTCATATTTCCATTTTGACAAGTCAAGAATAAATATGAATAATTAATTGTTAATTATTGTCTCTGTAATTAATATGAAATGGATAATGATTTGGATTGAAATCTTATATTATTGCCAGAGGAAGAGCATAGGAACATATCTTTCGTTGATGTACAGGAACTTAGCGTGGTAAGTACAATTAATTTGGTATAGACACCAATATTTTTTCTGATTTACTATTTCAGTTGCATTAACAACTTCGAATGTATCCATTTGAACAGATGACTCGTCAATAAATGATTACATATATATCAACATGAAGATTTTCCAGTAATAAGTGAATCAAGATTTTTTTTCCTATATCACCTTATTGATAGGACCCCTACCTACTTTGAGATGAACAGAGAGAAATCCTGAGAATTTATAGAATAAATAAGGGAATATATGGTAATCACAACTCATTATCCTCTTTGTAATTGCACATTTCGGTGTACCCACATTTCAATGTATTTATTTGCAGATAAAAATTGGTTATCAAATGATAAATCTGAAGCTGTTGAATTGTGAGGTTGGTTATATATTGAACATGGTGTGCCAAAGGTAATTCTTTGGAGGTTTCTTGTCACTTCGAGCGAATATTCGGTGGATATCATAACTATGAAAGATTATATTGAGATCAATTCGAAAGAGCAGCATTTATGTGAACAAAATTATCTGATTAATATTCCCAACGAGACCTGCATTTGATGAGTTGGTGAGTGTTTATTTTATTTGATTCCAGGAAATCCCGATAAAAGGCCAAATTATTTTTTTTTACTGAAAATGCCCTATTAAAGGGCCAATTTATGTATCAAGGTCTTGGACAACACCTTGGTTCATGTCTGAAGGTAGTTCTGATTCATTATGCTGATGACCATGCTGCATAGATGCACCCTACGAAATTACCAGGTTTAACAATTCTTATGCTTGACTACAGACTGCTTATGACTAAGACTGTGATGCATGAACTGGCCCAAAAGCTTTTTATATTTTCCATCAGTATAGAACCAAGGTTCTTGAATGATTGTTTTGAGTACAAATTTCATGGTATAATAATTACATTTTCAGTCGTTTTCCAAAAATAGTCAAGTCAATGAGTATGAGTTCAGATATCGATTCGCATTTAAAATACAGGTCAATCAAGTGTGTTTTGTTCACCCTGTTATTAAAATATAGGTGTTCGAAATATCGTAATACTTTGTTATAATGGGTAATTTTCCTGTTGTATTTATATTCTTTCTGCTATTAGATAATTTCGTATTTATAGTTTTGAAGTAATGTCATATTATGTTATGTAGAGAGTTTAGTCTGAGGTACTTTATCAATATATTATAGAATACAGATAATTTTGTTGACTTTTATTAATGCATATTCATAATTGGATATTGATATCATATGAAAAAAAATCAGTTTTTCTTTGAAAATAAAAATTCCACAACAATTACTTATTTCCATATTAATCTTAGTGGATGAAAAATTGTGGAAAACGATATAAAATTCATTTTGATCCCAATATGTGCTATAATACAATCAGTAAATTGTATTGTGAATACTGTGAGAAAAAATAAATTCTGTCCAATTTCTACAACTTTCATTCACTAAGGATGAAATGGAAACAAGTTATCATTGTTGTATGAATGTTTAATGAACATTCCAAGAACATTTTATCAACTAAATGAAAACCTCCATAGAATATTTAAAAGAATATTAATAGGATATTTTGTGGAAACCTCCCTGGAATATACTCTAGAATGTGCTCAGAACGTTCTGGAATATCCTGAGGAACGTTCATAGCACCTTTATAGAAAGAGTTCCTCTCTCATCTCAAAGTTCATTAAACGTTCTCAGAATATGACATGCCTCTTGTGAGAATGTTCTAAGAATATATGAACATTCTAGTGATACCTTCTATGAACGTTCTTAGAACGTGTTTGTGCTGTCTGGTCTATTAATCAATGTTCATATTCGAAGTATTTATTTCCAGCATGACGGCGCACCACCACATTTCTCTGTCTAAGTGAGAAATCACTTGAGTGTCGTATATGGGAATCGGCGGATAAGGCGTGGTGGTCATATTGCATGGCCCCCACGATCTCCAGACCTCAATCCCATAGATTATTTCATTTAGGGTCATTATAACGAATAGTTTATTCTGTGAATACTGAAACTAGAGAGCGGGTAATAGATAGGATTATACATTCCACAAATGTTATCCGCAATGATGGTGTGACCATAGGAAAAGCAATTGGCCAGTTGATGAAACGTGCAGAAAAATGTGTGTAAACTGGTGGTTTCCACTTCGAACAGTTTTTGTGACTCGAAAACATGTGATCTGCTTGAAAACTCACCTTTTTTCGAACAATTATTAATTTATGTGTTTTTTTTTTAATAATTGAATCGAATATTTTTTATTGAAATTTTTTGGATCTGAATTTTCTCGAATGCATACATCAAGAATCCACGACATACAATGAATTAATGCCATTTTCCATTACAAGATGTAATATGATGAAAATATATTTTGATGTTGAATGAGAAAAAAACAAACATTCATTTTTGATTTGCTCGTTCATTATGAAATGATTCATGAAGGAATTTTTTGGATTCGAGCTTCCCAGGTTGGAATGATAATGAATAATTGTTATAATGTTCCTGTATCTGCAGATTTGTTGGATCATTATGAAACGTTCAGAGGTGTGACAAAAATTTGAATGCATGCATTTCGTTTGCCTGATTATGGAGCTCAAATAAATGTAAAAAAATTCCAGAAAGTGGCCTACAGGGTGGTCATTTTTACATCAGTAGTCAAAATTGATTTTCCTGAGTACGGCACTGGAAATATGAGATTCGGTATATATAATCCAATAGATGCTATAAAGTGTTACAAATTGTGAAAAAATCATTCAATTCTGATTTACATTATCAGAGATATAGTCAAATGAAATTTTGGTCAGAATGAATGAATCATCCTGTATATGGGTAAGGAAAGATAGGAGACATTTCTAAGTGGCCATTTCTTGATGCTGATGAGAGACTATATATCTGGTAGAAGTAAGTAAAGCTCCTTGTGAGTCACCCGGTATATTCACATTGTGAATCAACTGGAAATGTCGAGAACAGAATTCGTTCAACCCTCGACCCTTTGATTATTCAAAGTAACTGACGACCTCTCGAAAGCTCATACTGAATTGAAAAGTTACACGGTATTTTATTATTCAAAACGCTTTTACCCATACTCACTCACAACTATTTCAATATTCATAGTTCCCTGACGCTCAGTGTACTTACAGGGTAGGTGGAACTTATGAATGTTGTTTTCAAAAGGCTAAAATAAATTTCACTTTCTACACAATCGGGAAAATAGATTGCAACTACAGTTGCATTTACCTGTTTATTTCGGCAACTCGAAGTTTTCACGGCATGAATTTCTTATAATCTGGAGTAAATAAAAATTAATCATTGTAGACTCAAAGAAGGTACTACCTTAATGAGTACTTTTATAGCAAAATACCAGAGACAAATCTGCCGAAACATTTCATTACAGTTTCTCATGTCTCAAGATTATAACTATTATATACAGATATTTTTCATCCGATAAACCACCGACCGCATAGTAATTATTATTATGTTCATTATGTATAACTTCGAGAGAATCGTACTTTTTTGCTTCTGATAAGGTTAGTGACAGTCTGAAAAGTAACGAATTATGCATTATATATATTCATTAAGTGGAAGTTATTCGAAAACATATCTACAGGGTTAAATTCACAAGGTATAGCTCATGGCTCGCTCTGCATTTTTATTAAAATGCTAACACATTAGTACTATCCCAAACAAGTGATACACCCTTAAATAACAACTAGACTTTCAGCGTCACGAAACGCAGTTGTGTGCTCTAAACATCGTAGAAGTATTCGAGCGCTGCTTATTTGTCGTTCAAACTGCTGATCCCTCTGTTAGTGTAGTGCTGTCATCCACATCACTGGCCATTCAACTTCGATGCAAAGATTAATTATCATCTGTATATGTACAGATACCTTCTCTCATGAGGATTGAAATACATTGAATAAATCAATTCAATAAACATCATTCCAATTTCTCACAAATTCTCATATAAATTTAAGATGTGTTTCTGTTTCAAATCTCTATTGAAATGTTCACATTTGTAACCTCACCGTCAACTTCCAATCATTCCAAATATAAAATGTATGTGTGATTGAGATTAAAAGTAGTTGTGTTCAGCCAATTTAAGTGTAATAAAAGTGTAATAAAATTGCCTGAGTTGAAAGTCGTCAAAATTATCACGATCAGCGCTTTGACAGGGGTATAGATAGTTAATGCCTACCGAAATGTTGGTTTGTCCTTTCACGAAAAAAACCGTCCAATTAATTGTACTGCTATTATATTAAGTCGTATCGTATATAAACGAATGAAAGCAAAGAAATAATAAAAACACGAACTGGTCAACGGAGGTGTATAAAAAAAAATCGATCCATCCCTTCTAGGAAAAGAATTGACGCACGCCGATCATCACAAAACTTTAATATATTCAAATCTATGCAGAATCACAGTTTTCAAATTGGCAGTTTGAACGTATTTTCGTAGTTTTTATCGAAAGTAGTTTTGGATAATTGAAATAACAAAAAATTACCAGATGAGCACGAAAAATGGCAGATTCTCTAAAATCCTAAATATTCGGGCGCTTTGGAAAAAATTTGAAACAGAAGTATTTCAGTATTTCAGTATTTCAGTATTTATTAAGTATAACCCACTAAGGCAAAGCCAGTTGCGTGGGTGTAGAAAAATGTACTACAATTTTCAAATATCACATCATAACATGAATAAAATATTAGACCACTCAGAAAAACAATACATGAAGTGAAATAGAATATGTGTATAGGTGTAAGCAACAGATCAACAAAAAATATAAAGAATATCAAAATATCAAGAATCTTCAAAACAAAATACAGAACAAGCATGAGTTTTAAAATCTTTGGAATTAACCAATATGAATAAACTAAATAACACTAACTAAAAAAAAATCAACAATAAAATGTGGAGAAGAATAAGATTAACAAACATATAAACTCAATGAGAAATGCACGATTCAATAATACAAATATGCATGGTAACCAATATAAATGGAACGAACAACAAACACAGAGCACACAGACAGAAGTCAGCAACCCACAGTTTAAACACAAATCACCGAAGGATCCACCAGGCGGTGGATTGATTCCCTACTAGTATTCGCGATAAAGGACCCAATTTTTTTCTTAAAAATTCGCATTGAGGAGACACGCCTAATTTCGACCGGAAGAAAGTTATAGAGGCGATTTGATAAGTAATTGTAGGTTCTTTGCACAATGGTTTTTGAACAGTATTCAGTACGTAAAGGTGAACCGCATCTCAGTCTCGTATTATATGCATGATCCACATAACCGAGACGAAACCTGTTCCTGTGCCTCTCCACTACTACCTCAGAGAAGTATAATTGCCTTAAATCTAGCTTTTTCGTTTCTTCAAAGAGGAGTTCCGTAGAATATCTCGTCGGTTTCTGGAATATTATTTTTAAAAATTTTTTCTGTAATACATGTAATCCCTTGAAATGAGTAAAAGCTACTCCTCCCCACCCCAATATTCCGTACCTGAAGCGTGACTCTATAAGAGCATGGTACACGACAGACATTCTGGAAACATCCAGAATTTTCCCCAGGCATCTCACCCTGTACAGAGCACCACGAAGAGATCGCACCACACTGTCAACATGGAAATTCCATCTCAGATGTTCATCGATCACTACACCCAAAGTCGGGAATATGATAGCTGAAAATTGGAATGTAAGATCGTCCGATGCTAGGCAGAAAATTAATTGCTTGCTTGGCTCCTTGCGCCAGGAAAAAACAAAAGGAGGGAAGTCTGTTGGTTTTGCCAAAGGTGCATGATTCATTCACATTGTGTGCTTGTTCTAGGTGAAAAAAACGTTATCAATGTATGCACTTTACGAATTTTCCAGCCGAAAATCGTATTCAACGATCCAGTTGAACTCACCGACTAAGGATCCGGGGTCAGAATTGATTCTGTTCATTCGTCTAGATTGCTATAAATACTTTTTTCTCCGAAAAAATTGGAATGCAGCCTTTCGATGAAGATTTTAATTTTAATAATTTCCAGGTTCATTCTAGGTTTGTACATGAGAAGTTCCTGTTCAACTTTGTATTCATTCCGAATTTTTTCTTTCCTAAAAAAAATGAAACATTTCCCGTCTTAATATTCTGTTTTCAAACCTCCATGATAGCTATGCACACTTTAGCAGCAATTCTAGAAGATAATTGTTCCAAAATTTCGAGCATATATTGCGAACTAATGTATAAACTACTAGTAGCTAAATATCAGGTGAAACTTTACTTTACGGACGGTGCTCGATATTGTTCCTGATTTTATGGATGCAGTTTTCCATAGCAAATCTATCGATACCAGTCTCTACCCCGGCTAACTCTTTGTTCAGAAGATATCAATTATTGAAAAACAAATTTTTTTTACTGAATTTGATATATTTGTTACATATGGACTGAATTATCTATGGTTGTCGTGTATTTGTCCAGCAGGATCATGGAATATTCTGAAATGAATCATAGAAGAATATTCTGGGTATCAGGGCGGTTACTCACTCGTGACTATTTCGAAATCACAGATTACCAGGTTTGCAATCTGTGTTCGTAATGTCCTGAAGCTTCATGTCAATATTGAAATCCGCGTGCTCAATATTTCGTCTCATATTAATGAGCTTATGAGAACTGTAACCTCTCAATTGCGATAAAGTCACAGTGACAAAATGTCAGAGTTGCGCGGCTGGTCATATTTTCCAGTTACACCGCGCCAACTTACTGAATTCAGAATGATTTATTTATTAGATAGTGCCGCTTAACTTCGACTTCTGATTTGGACTGACACTGCCCCAAATCCAATTAACCTCACTTAACCAACCTTAATTTTTCTTGAATTCAATTTCCTTTTCTGATTTGAACTGGCACCGTCCTGAACTGAACTAACCCTAACTAACAAAGGACCTCACAAACTTGAGATTGCAGGGCACCGCCCTCCCAGCAAACATCAAATCGCAGCAAGGGTACGAACTGTACATCGTTGCTGCACTTTATGTTCAGCGATGGTGGTGTAGTAACTGTATCGAAACGGACCATATAAGTCCCACGGATCTGCATCGAAACTGTACAGTTCAATCTGAGTTTGAAGGACAGCAATTGTACAGCGTTGTGCAGCATCTATATCACTTCGTAATGCAGTTTCTACCTAGTTATAATGCAGCAGCTGTGCCACTTCGTTATATATTTCCTACGCAGTAATAATGCAGCAGAAGCTTGGCTTTATGAGGAGACTCACGGGAATAAGACTCACTCTCGAAAAAATAATTCTTTTTTGAGAGATTGAATTCAAAATTTGCACATTGATACTAAATTATTTACCATCGACAGATGTGAAGAAATCTGAGTTTACGAGTACCAGAAATTGACTTCCGGAAATTGCCGTATAAATTTCGATTTTCTGATATGATGTGATGTATATATTTCTGCATATTCGATTTCTATGCCTCACGGTATAAAAGTTACTGTATTTTTCCTCGCCTAGATATTGATTACTTAAAAAATATTTAAATAACTTTTTCAATTCAAATATTTAACTAAACCACACAGATCGTCTTCCACAAAACGAACACAAACAAATTTCCGTTACAAAACAGCATTGCCTACGACGACGATTAACAACGCTTCTCTAACCCTAAGGTACCGGTAGAGTTGGTATGTGGTACCGGAGATCGATGGCTGAATATTAGAACGAAATATAGCGTCGAAGACAGAGACAGAGTTGTCTCATACAGCATTCCGATTTCGTTGTACAAAAGCTGTACAGCAGCTGTATTTAAAAGACTGCATTTCTAGGAAAGCAGTATCACCAATGCAGAAACTGTGCAGTTTCAAAACAACATTTTATGTACTGCATTCCGGTGGCACTTGTAATGCAGTAGGTAACTGTACAATTGCCTGTATGTTATGTTTGTTGGGCTCCCTTCTGAATTGGCACTGTCCGGAAACTAACCTAACTCAACCAAAATCCTCAAACACTAAGGAGACGAAATTCAAGGGCACTATTTTATATTCAGTTTACATTTCAGATTTGAACTGGCATTGTCCTGAACGAATATAATAATAATAATAATAATATTGTTTATTTCAAGAGTAAATACTTTAGATATCAAAAATCATTAATTGCATGGAATACACCATATCGAAAAAGAATTCGTGATATAAATGAAACAAACAGATAACAAATATTCTCGAGGGTGAACTCCCAAAGGATTAAACCTTGTGTGAGAATTAAAAAAAAGTATTCTCAAGTTTGTAGGGTTAAGGTATCACTTCCACAAATGCTAAGCAGACTGCAGATTACGAGCTACATGCAGGAACTGATGATTTAGGGATACTGACTTGGCAAACTATAGGTGTTTTTTCATGTCGATTATACTGGCAATGAAATGTCTTGATTGACTCAGGATCCAACTTTTCATTTTCTTCTTGAAAGCACTCATGATACCAGGTATTTTCAGAACTTGAGGAATACTATTGTGAACTCGAGGCACCAAGAACTGGTGTGATCTCTGTCCTTTTGTTCCACTTGTGGGCGGCAATAGAATGAGTTGTCCTCTATTTCTTGTATCATGTCCTGGTTCATTTAAAATAGCAGACATTATGGTTTTTCTCTGGTGGACTGCAAGCGTTAGGTAAAACAACTGCCTCACATCCATTAGGTACAGTAGCCATCCTGAAAAGCTCGTCAGTTGGAAAACGATAAGCTTTGTTGAAGACAATCTTCAGAATCCATTTTTGTGTTATTTCGAGGTTGCATAAATGAGTTTTTACAATTTCTTCCCAGGAATCTTACCTAACCCAACCTAAACAACCTCTACAACTCAGAACACGAAATCCAAAGCAAAATCCTGCCTTCTGGCACTGTCCCAAACTAACCTAACCTAACCAGACGACAATATTATACCATATACTCTTTTTTGTGGATGGTGTTCGATTCTCATCGAGGTATTTGAATATATTCAGTTTTTCTAGACATATCGATCGGTATCAGTCCCGATTCGGCAAAATCCAGTCTGGGAGATATTTCTCGGAGATTGAATTTCTGTACCAAATTCGACATAAAAATATCAAATTATCTAAAGGATCAACCGAAATCTCATCATCACCAATATTATCAATTTTTTAAGACATCTATAAAGAGCCTGACTCTACCCTCTTCCGTAAAGCAATACATTAGGCTATGAAAATTTGAGTATTTTATCATTTCAATCATGGATTATCGAAATTCTCCCAGAAAAACGTATCAAAAGTGATTTGTTGCATGTTCGTGTAATAATTGCACATAGTTTCACCACTAGTAACTTCGTTATATTTCGTCATGTTTGTGTCTTCAATTAAATATTGGGACAAGACCACAATCTCATTTTGATGCTACTACCATTCGAATCGAAAATTTGAAAATTTGTGAATAACCGTCCACCCAATAATTCAAACAATAGATGAAAACATAATCTAGACGCAATCAGGTGTTGAGTAGAACTTAGATGCATAGAATTCTAGGCATTTTGGGAGGATTTATATTTGTATTCTGTATTTAGGTTCATACAAATCATAAAAAATCCAAAATCTTTATTTCTGGTAGACATAACCATGATGTAAGTAAAACATGGTGTGCTCATCTGCTCATCTGTGATCGTATTTACCAATGATGACGTCACTTTTTTTATTCAAATTCAAAGCACAGAATATAATTTCCTTGTATTTAAATCTTGCTGACGTCACTTCTTTTTCAGCTAAGCACACCATGTTTTTTACATCATGGATATAACCAAGGAAAAATGCAGCTATGCTGTCAAAATATGAGTGAAAAATGCAATTCTCAAGGCTTAATATCTCCTGAACTTCGAGTTTCCGGAGTTGAGTTGTTAAAAATAAACTTTCCTGTCAAGGAACACATTGTCTAAATATTGTGTCAGATTTTGATTCTCTAGGACCGATAAGATTCAGCAGAAATTCAAACTACGCGGAAGAAATCCAAATAAAATTCTGATTTGATCCACTGTATAGCTCCCCGCTTAGGAAGAACTGTGTTGTCCATCATCTCTTGAACTGCTTTTTTTCATTATTCGTGAAATATATAATAAACCGACAATTCTCAAATTTCTTGATATCTTTTGAGTCAAAACGAGCATTGATTCCATGAAAGACTGGATCAACATTCAATAAATTTCAACGAACGTTTGCGAACAGCCTGCGCGCACGCTATTCTTGCGCGCACATTGGCTCAAATGCAAACCCATTTTTGGAGTTATGATTTGCGGCGCTATTGCTTCTGATAGCATAATTACTTCTGTTCATCCGAGGCAGTACGACAGCAGCGTGTTATTTTGACCGTTTCATGCAAACAACTCTTCTGCGTCAATAGAATGTGTGGCAGGATGTTCATTTCTGCCAGATAACGCTACTCGTTCTTGAGAAGCTGGCGTAAATGTGTTGCCGTGGCCTCCTGTTTCACCAGAATAAAATTCCATTGATCATATGTGGAGACTATCCAATTTAAACCATCATCCACATACTCTGGCACAGTTTATTCACGGAGTTAGAGTTGCTTGAAATGAGTTATCACAAGAAGAAATCGACCATCCTATTCCACCAATGCCTAAACTGTCACAAAAGTGTATTCAACTACAGGGACGTGAACACATTGTTAATATTGTTGCTTAAATTTTAATGAAATGTTCCGAGAATGGTATGGTTTTATTCTCCGTTCAAGACGACCACAAACAGAAATGAAATTCATGAAACTATTCGTGTCTGAGTCACTGAGTGTATTTCATGAAAAGAACTAAAAAAATATATAATCCATAAAACAAAAATTAACCATTTCAGTCCTCCTCAACCTTAAACACGTCCAAGCTTGACGCCAAACCAGAACCCATAAAACTATCAATCACTATTTCACGTCAGCGGCATGACAACCCCATAATATCCCGCTAGATAAAAATCACGAATTTCCTTGTGTACTCCTTCAGGCGATTTTCCAGCGTCTAGGACGACGTACTTTCGCACGCTCATCTGAAATTCAACACCCGTCTGGTCCCTAACCTCCTTTCCTACATTCCCTATATTTTTTGGACCAAAGTGATCATTTTGGCGTTCGTGTCGAAACATAGGATTGAACTGACCGATCGATGGAACCGAAATATGAGTTTTATGTACTGGAGAGGTCGTGGATGCGATGCCGAGGATGTTTTATAGGTGAAGTCGTTACGGTAGTAACGTAGGGTTGGAAAATGTTTCTTGCAGACAGGTTCTACAGGAGTTGAATTGCTCTGTCTCATTGTGTATAGGGTCATTGTTTTTTCTGGGTTCCCACTACCAATATCTGAAAAAGAACTATTTGAAAATGAAAGAAAATTGTTTTTTATTGAGTACGCGGATTGCAGGATTGGACAAATCGCCCTTGTCAAATAGAAAAATTCTAAAAATTTTCTCGTTTGTCTGATGAAATAGTCAGATTTGTACTCTCAAACGTCACAGTTTGCTTTGTTTTCCAAGAAAATGCCCTTGACAAATAGTTCTAGACTGCAAACCGCAAGGGCGTTTTCCATGAAATACAATTTTGTTTAATTCTAAATAGTTTTATTTCAGATACTGGGAGTGAAAACCAAGAAAAAACCTAAAAAATCATGCAAAAACCTCCCAAAATAATCTTTAATCGATACTTGAAAGAAAGGTATGGGCCTCTTTCTATCGTTTGTTTCAGAAAATTAGAAGAATTATTTCAAAAAAGCGATCACAAACAGGAAACAGCCTCACTTTAATGTGCAGATGCAGAAATTATAATGTTATTCCAAATTTTCTTGGAATTAAACTCCAAAAATTTTCTCGTTTGTCTGATGAAATAGTCAGATTTTTATTCTAAAACGTCACAGTTAGCTTTATTTATCGTTTATATTCTTCCTGTATTGTACATCTGCAATCTGTTTTCCAAAAAACTGCCCTTGACAAATAATTCTATCCTGCAATCCGCAATTTTATTCAATTTTCAATAGTTCTGTTTCAGTTGTTTGAAGTGAAAACACAGAAAAAACCTGAAAAATTATCATTAAAAATACAGATTTTTCTGTAATACCTCCACATAATATCTTTCGATGTTGATATCTTACGAAATACTTTTATTGCCTTCGAAGTACCACGTCTTGAATGACAAATTTAATTATTATACTAACGGCAACATAATTAGATACAATACAAAAATAATACTAGACACATGTTTCATCTTTCGATTCAGAATCGTCAGTAGCATCTATTTAATATTTTATTTTAAAATCTTACCGAAGGTATCTGACCACACTCGATCACAAACGAATTGTACAGAATTACTGGCAAGCTTGTTAAATGCATAAGCAGAAATCAATTTTTACAACAACTCTTTACCTTCTTCTTTCTCTGATAAATAGACTGCGGTAAAAACACTTTCAAAAGTCTTCCTATCTTCAAAAATTAAATAACAGTTTAGTCTAACTCTATAAAACCTTCGTTTTATTTCAAATATTAAATTCAGACGAATTCACTCGATAGAGGTTATTAATACAATCATTAAAAATATAGATTTTTCTGTGATACCTTTACATGATATCTTTCGATATTGATATCTTACGATATAATTTTATTGCCTTCGACGTACCACGTCTTGAATGACAAATTTGATTATTATATCAACTGCCATATAATAATTGGAGCTAAATTCTTAGTGAAACGGTAACATAATAAAATACAATACAAAAATAATAGCAGACACGTGTTTCATCTTATATCTTTCCATTTAGAAGTCTTTCTGTACAATCTTAGTTCGTTTATGATTGATTGCGGTCATATACATGTGGAAAAATTTTGACAAATAAAATTGAATGTTACTGACGATTCTAAATCGAATGACGAAAGATGAAACACGTATATAGTATTGTTTTTGTATTGTATTTTATTATGATACCGTTTTCCTGAGTTGTTGACTTCAATCGTTATATGTCATTTGATATACTAATTAAATTCGTCTTTCAAGACGTGCTACGTCGAAGGCAATAAAATTATATCGTATAAGATATCAATATCGAAAGATAATTGGTTTCTACTCATATGAGCTGCAGAATGTCCAATTATTCTTTCCAACTACTGCCTCCTTATCATTTCATAAATTGTGTAGGTATGCTGGGTAATCGTCAATTTATTCGAGTATCTATTACGTGTTCGATCCCCATCACGGTCCGCTTCTGATTCTGATACAGATACAGAAAATAAACTGGCACAGTATGGTGAGATTTCTTCGATCTCTGCATATTTCATTCTCCATATCTTGGAAATTTTAATGCGTTCAAAACATGTCCATGAAGTTAGCAGAGCCACTTGCACGGAAGTCAATGAAAACCATCTCATTAATTGTCGAATATTTGTCGAGAATTTGTCGTGAAAGAAAAAAAATTTTCGCGATTCTATTTTTTTTAGGGGTGGCTCGGCTAACTTAATATTAAGTTAGCAGAGCCATTCTTAAATATGCATCGGATTCAATCAGGAATGTTATGAATAATTGTCGATTATTTGTCGTAGACCATCTAACCTGAAAAAACCAGAATGAATCATTTTATTATAGCTATTTTATAGGTTTTAATGAAATGTTCTGGTTTCTCAGGAAATTTGTAAGATTCGGCAACACTGCATTGGTAAATTGATATTTCAGGTATGTTTCTCGTATCATTATTGACTGATATTGAGTTGAATATGTTAAATCTTTTATTTCCCGAGATGAACAATTTTCGTTTCAATGCTGAATAATGGAAATATTCCATTCTCACGGATATACATCGACGTAACTTTGTGATACAAGAAAGTTAATTAGATGACCGTTTTTTCTTCCGGAAATGAGCTGAACGACCTAAACATATTTCCCGTGAAAGAAGAAAATTTGTCGCGCTCTTTGTTTCTTTTTAAAGGGGTGGCTCTGCTAACTTAATATTAAGTTAGCAAAGGCACACCTATAAAAAGCTATAATAAAATGATTTATTCTGTTTCTTTCAGGTTAGATGGTCTACGACAAATACCGGCAATTATTCATAACATTTCTGGTCGAATTCGATGCATATTTAAGAATGGCTCTGCTAACTTAATATTAAGTTAGCAGAGCCATTCCTAAAAAAAACTAGAAGCGCGACATTTTTTTTTCTTTCGCGACAAATTCTTGACAAATATACGACAATTAATGAGATGGTTTCCATTGACTTCCGTGCAAGTGGCTCTGCTAACTTTATGGACATTTTTAAAACGGTGCTTCTTATTTTTGTAGTTGCTGGATTGGGAATAATTACTGGTTTTCGTTAATTCTCCCATTGATCTGCGGATCATTTCAGTGGGGAATTCAGCTATTGGAGATTTAAGGATATCGCCTCCGTGGCATACTTGTAGTGCATCGGATTGTACTTTTAATAGTCAAAGTCGAAGTAAACCCTTCTTGTTGAATTGCCATTAAAAAATATATAAAACGTTATGCTTTCTTCAAAATCTCTTCTTGCAGTTCTGCAAAATACGATTCCACAGCGTTTTTGAAGTCGTCATTAGATGAACACGCTGCAAATTTTACACAAGGGTTTATTATTTTCTCGGTTTAATAACCCAATACCATTGATATCTCAAATCAATCGTTTATATTATTTATAAGTCATTGGTTTTTCACCAAACGAAAATCAATTCCATGAAGAAATTCATGTGAAATATTCAAATTCAATAGTAACTACAAAATTATCCACGTCGAAACCAAAAGTACCTACATAACTCCTAGAGTCGTTAGAAATCAATAGGTACAACTACAACACCCGCAAAATCCTATTGAATGAACAAACAGATGTGAATAGCTCTCCACTACTGAATATTTTTCTGTAACCTAAAAACTCTGTGGCAAACCCCAATTTATACCTACTCTCACTTTTACGCTTTGTATAATTATTTAGGCACGTTCCGGACCATATTTAAACCTTGTACTACATACCATCAGTCAGTAAAATGTAGATACCTGAAGAAGATTTTTAGCAACTTTCTTCGTGTTTTTTGTGATTCCGTAGTATTACTATGAGTGTTGTGAATTCCCCGCCGAAGTCCTACACACCGTTAGGATCTGGCGTCTAGGAGGTTCGAAAGTTTTCAAAATCAAACTGAACAGTTAAAAAAAAACACAATTTAATTCGATTCCTAGTTGTAAAATGAATATACTAGACTAGTGCCGATACGAAATAATCGATCGTGTGAAAATATGAACAAAAACGTGAAAAACCTATTTTAAATATTTGAGCCGAGCCTCGGCGTTTTCGACTTCAAGCTTATCGCTTCCAATTCCGATCCCGACTGACTTATGTCTGGAATTTTCAAATATCCCCAAGGATAAATCTTACATGCCTAAATATGTCTATGTTTATAATAACGCAACAAACCACTTGAAGGGCGAACCGCCTTAGCTCACTCGAAAAGTGAGACCAATGCAGGTGGCCGCACAGGGCCGTATTCCCTAATTATCTGGGGACAAATCTGTCGAGTTACGACAGTGAGATGGAGTTTTTATCTCCGACTGATCATCAGAATTATCAGTCCTGTCACCGATATAATCAATTACCGTATCCATGTTGTCTGTCTCATCTAAATATATTCCCGAAATATGGTAGATAAACCTATTCACTAAGGTATCAACATATAACGAAAATTTTGCTGGAAAGAATAGAAAGAATCACTTTATAATTAAGCCTAGAGGATGTTATTCATAAAAGTCTTAAATATTTTTCATTCCAAATCACATTTCCTATGAAATATTAGAGTTGAAGAGAAAATTATCTTGGTGTTGAGTTTCTTAAAAAACTACTTTACAAAGGTCAAGTCACTATGTTGTTTCTTTCGTTAAAGTTAAGTTAAATTTCCGAAAAATATTTTTTACTAATATTTTGCCAGTACGATCTTCACGATATTACTTATTAAATTGCGTGTCGGTATTACACAAATAGAAATGAAATTCAAATCAGAAAGCGTTTGCGCCTTTTGACATATAAGGGAAATGACCTCAAAATTTAAAATGGCCACAAAATTTTCCGCCAATATCTCTGCAAATAAATATGGTTTCAAAATGTTGACTAAGACCTGTACCAAATTATATTGAACTTTAATGAATAGCTTCCGAAAAAAATGTTTAGAAAAAATTCAATTTTTTTCCAATACAATTCTCACGAAATCATGCATTAAATTGAGCGTCGATATTTCACAACTAGTTATGATATTTCAATTTGATCGCGTTATTATTTCTTGAGAAACTTTCGGGAAAATTAACTTACACTCTCAAATTAACAACAAATACGTAAAACAAAAAAAATTAAATGAAAAAAAACTCACCCATCCTGTGCAACTTATCTGAAAAAAATTTGTCCACAGTGCATATATCCGATAAGAGTTCACTTGATTCACAAAATATCCAATACACAAACTGAAGACCTAAAGTTATTTTCAATAACTTTTCTGTAAAAATCAAATATATCGTGAACCTCTCAAAGATATATGATTCTTAATGAAAAGTTAACCGATTATTTCACTGAATTCCAATCTTAGAACCGAATGCGATGATTCATTCTCGGGATTATTGGAAATTTGTAGCAAGTTTCTTTATAACTCAGAGACTACTGGTCGGATATCATCCGGGTAAAAATTTTTAGGTTGAGTTATGCAACAGTAATCAACGTTGAAAATTTCACAAAAATTCGGTGGTAAGTTTCCGAGAAATAATTTTTTTTTCCCTCCAACCCCCAATTTTAAGCCCTTAGGTTACACCAATCCTGCTGAAAAGCTTGGAGGATCAATCCCGAGCGACACATGATTTTTCTACCAAGTTTCACGGATTTCGGTTCAGTACTTTCCGAGAAAAGCTCTGGACAACGGACGGCGGACGGCGGACGGACGGATTTTTTTTATCCGTTCATTCAAATCTACATACTCCAAAACGTAAACTGTGAAATTTTCAGGGGGGGTTAAAATTTTTTTTTGTTGGTCGATCACTAAGGTTTATTATTTGATTTCATCAAATAATAAACCAAAACAAATGCCTTGTCAATTGTTTCTTGAGTGTTCAAAGGAATAATGGTCAGATGCTAGCAGGAGGGGTTCGTTCGAGCGAGGATGTGATTAACTAAAACCACTTTCGTTGATTACTTCTTGGATAAGTCATGCTGTGTGGATCCTGCAGTTGTCATGCTGAAGTAGAGTTCTCTGAGCATAATTATGGCATCTTTTTTGTTGTATATTTGCCAAGTTCTTTATTATATAATTTGAACATTACTCGTAATTGTACAGTGTGGCAGGGGAAAAAAAGTGTAGAGATAAACTGGTTCATTCATTGGAATCATCAGAAAATACAGTTTTCATGCTATTAGTTTGAAAACAATTTGGCTAAAATGGCAGCGTGTAGCAACAATACACTTCAAAATAGCCCAAAGAAAAAAGTAACAGGGGCTCAAATCGAGGGACCACCATAGCCACCCAGCGTCTCCTCAGTGGGACCAGTCGCAACATTCTGAAAGTTTTATTTATTTATTTATTTAATCTCCACATATACACCCTGAGAGTAATTACACATGTAGAGGGGTAACAATTACTCATACAAAAGAGCTTTCAACTCATCTACACCAGTATTGAATATGTCTTTATCAAACTTCTGGACAAATTCATATCTGATAATTAACGTTGTATTAATAGGGGATACCACACTCGGTTTAACAAAAAATATGTTCTTATTGTACAATCTTAAATCTAAGTTTGGAACCTTGAAATTAATATAATCCAGAAAATCACAGTCAGAATAACTTCTACCATTTATAACATCTCAAATAAAAGTCGCAGCTTCTGTTTTTCTTCTATTATCTGAAGATCGAAAACTTAACTTGATTAACATAGAGCGATAGGATTTCATGAATGGAAATTCTTTATATTTTTTTTACATGTTAGTACCTGTCAATGTTGATGGCAGTTAAAGGCATCCATACTACCGAGGCATATTCCAGATGTGGTCTTACGATTGCCTGATATAAAAGAGAAGTTGTCGCACAGTTAAGCTCCCTTGCATTTCTCATTAATAGACCTAATACTTTGAAAGCTTTACTTGTTAAGTACTCGAAATGACTGCCAAATCTCAAATTTGACTGGAACACAACTCCTTAGTCTTTTACCTCTGATTTTCGTGTGATTTCTTCTGTGCAGATTTCATATTCGAATTCTATCGGGTTTGTTTTCTAGTGAAGCTGACTACATTACACTCAGAAACATTCAAAAACATTTTATTTTTACTGAACCACTGCTCGACCTCACTTAAATCAGCTGGCAAAAGATTGCAGTCGAGTATGCTTAAAATTTTTTTGAGCAACTTGAAATCATCTACAAAAAGCAACGCAATAGAAAACTGCACCCAGGCAGGAAGATCATCCAGGAATATTAAAAAAGCAGAGGACTCAAGACACTACCCTGTGGTACTCCTGACGTCTGTACTATATTTTGTGAAAAAGGGTTACCAACCTTCACAACCTACTGCCTCTGATCTGAATATGATTTGAGAAAATGACGGGCGTTTCAGAAAACCCATTTTCAGCAAGTTTTTCATAAAGCACACTAGCTTTTTAATTTCGACAGTTACTGTGTGGATAATTGATTCTGACACTGTATTCGTCATCAGAGAGTCCAACCTAGTCGTTTGAGACCATTTTCGGCTCAAAATTTGAAAACTACGTACATTTGGACGAAGCGATAGAACGCCGTTTCCCAGAACATGCACACATAAACTAAATTAACGAATCAATTTCCACCGGTATCAAATTGAGAAATAGATAACAATTCGATAACTTTTCGCTACAAATCCAGAAAAAACATTCTGAAGTCCATTGTTGCATCCGTCCACATCCATCAAGCACATAGGTGGAGACCGAAGCCTCGATACCTGTCAATCACCCTCGATACCGACAAATATCGATTTCACAGAAAAAAATACAGCGAAATGAACGCGTGGGACTATCCGCAAACGACATGGCATTATCGTGCTCGGTTAATCAGAATTCCTATATTCCTAACACATTTCCCATTTTTATTTCATCTGCGTTGTTTCGTTGTCCATGTCGCGCTCGGCTTTAAACTGTTTTGTTTGCGAATCCTGCCCTTTGTTTGATCCGGTCCGAAATTTGCCGGGATTTCGTCCACTCTGGTTTTTTGCGAGGTCTCGGTTCGAAAAGATCTGAATGTGGGACCCATAGCTCGCTTTCACCGATTGCAGGCAACGAAATGATTAATTATGTTTTCTTACGCATCCGCGCCCGGTGTTTTGTGCCTATCATACAAAGAGATGAGATTTGAAGCGACAGAAACGATCTCACGGTAATTTAATTATCAATTCGTTGGATGGAGGGGTTGAGATGGAGGCATGATGTGAGATGAGAAGATGGGGGAGATTATGAGATCCTGGAGGTTCTGTGGCATATCTGATTCATAACCTACAATTCAGAAGAGAGACCTTCCACTTCATATCAATCACAAAATTTATGATAAGACATAATAATCAACAAACGCTCCACCTTGATTTGGGCTAATCATCCAATCCTGAAGAGGACCGCCTTTTGAGGAGCGCCTATTCTAGGAATGTAGTAACTGCAGTTTCAAATTTTTGCCGATCATCAATCTGATTCACCTTAGAAACGCTAGATACTCATTACTTTTCGGATGATGTATCTGTAGTATGAAAATAATACAGCGCCATCTCAGGAGCATCTTCCATACCCTCAACTTCGAGTGCAGATTCTTCAACAGATATCCATCCTTGTGTCATGTTAGTTATTATTAATAAACTGGAGCTCTTCATTTCTGATGAACCATTCCTTACTTGGTCGATTTAGGACGTTACCGCTCTGTAGGAAAACCGCATAAATCGAGTGTTTCCTCGTCGTGATGGTGCTATACATATCGCAAAAATGCAGCAACCTAAAACGACAATAGACGACTTCGGCCCAAGTTGGCAACACACAATTTTCTTCACTAATTTACTATCACTGGGGAACGGGAATTTCAGGACAAATTCGACATGACCGGGTTCGCGTTAGTTATAAATATCCGTAAAAGATGCCTCGGCTCCTCAAATAAGATAATTCCTTCCAAATATAGGTTTTTATTGAGATCATCTCTGATTGGCTGAAATTTAAGTTGGGATTCCTGATTTCATGTTAATAGTGTCAAATTTATATAGGATATGTTCCGCAAATCAACTTGTTTATTTCGTTTGCCGGTTTTCCATTCCGTAAATATGAAATATTAGGTTGGTTCCTGAAAATAAGGTTAATTACGAGATTTGTTTGATGATAAAACGTTATTTTTTGTCACCTGAAAGACATTCAATGTTTTATGGTAACATATCCATAGCAAAGAACAATCTTTATTTACTTTATGATCCATAGAGCACAGAAGAGACAACAATCAACAATGGAAAAATCACTAAGTATGGTCTATGAATCATAAGGTAAACAAGGATTGTTCTATGCTATGGATATGTTACCATTAAACATTGATTCTCGTTCTGGCGCATAGACTTAATATGTCTATGTTCTGGTGACAGAAAGATTGCTTTTTCATCAATCAAATTCTGTAATTGCCCTTTTTTTCCAGGAACCAACCGAATATTTCATATTTACGGAATGGAAAGCCGGCAACCGAAATAACCAAGTGGATTTGCGGAACATATCCTATATAAATTCGACACTATTAACGTGATATCAGGAATCCTAACTTAAATTTCGGCCTAACAAAAACCTATATTTGGAAGGAATTATCTCGTTTGAGGAGCCGAGGCATCTTTTACAGATATTTATAAAAAACGAGACCCTTATCATGTCGCATTTGTCCTGAAATTCCCGTTCCCCAGTAATAGTAAATTTGTAACGAAAATTATAGGTTGGCAACTTGGGCCGAAGTCGTCTATTCGGGGAACATCATGCACATCTCTCAAAGTTTTGTGCACTCGAAGGTTGGGATTCGAAAGACGTTTCAGAGATGGCGCTGTATTATTCTTGTACTACAGACACGTCATCCAACAGATAATGAGTATCTGCAATCCTCCCTAGCGTTTCCTTATATCATGTTAGTTAATATTAGTGAACTAAAACTCTTTAGTCCTCCATGAACTATTCCGTATTAAATGTAATGGATAAATTGGATGCAATTCATTTTCCGCCGACAACACAATAATCAGTTTAATGTGAATATATAATATCGTCGATTAATGACTATTAAGGCACAATTATCTATTTATGTCATGAACCATCGTCAAGAGACATATCCGTGACGATATGTGGTTTTCGAAATGTGCATTAGACGCTCGAAATGTAAGTGGATTGGAGAGTAGTTACACATTGTTCTGTTATCAGTATTCTATCGGCAGAATAGTTAATTCTATATTCTGCTCAATCCGAGTAATATTTCTGAAAATATTGGCGAAATAAACTCTTGAATGGGTGTATATGCTGCACCATCGGGTGTATTTTAAACATTCAAGGACAGGGCCTTTCGTCATTAAGGTCCGAACTACCCTACAAATATCGAGCTCTCAAGTTGTTTCTTTCGAAAGTTGTTGTGTTCACGATCGGCTCTGAGTATGACATTGAATAATTCTCATTTCCATATTCCTTCATAGTGAAGTGTAATTGAAAGAGATAACTTAAACCTCTTCGATAACTTCTGGAGTGAATCCTAGGACTAAGGACGCAACGTATTTTTGCGCGCATGTTCTGGGGAACAGTGTGTTATCGTTTTGTCCAAATGTCTGTAATTTTCTCATGTTTTCCCGAAAATGGTCTCAAATGACTAGGTTGGACTCACTGATTACGAATCCGGTGTCAAAATCGATTCTGTCCCGCCGGCCACCAACTCTATAACTATCGAAAGAAGCAAGCTAACGACTTGACACTTTCAGATTGAATCGCGCATAAGAATGCTCCAGTTGAGTTCATTAGTGGGACAAATTGGTCGAATGGTTTCGGAGTTACAATCATTTGAATTTTGTGATTAATTTCCTGATATTTCAGGAATTACTCATGCGATTGAATTGAAACTTGACAGTTAGTTGAAGCTTATTAACGCACAATTTTGCACAAAATTCTGTTGAGGCTTCCTTCTGTTCTGGAAAAACTTTTTTTCAAAATTTTTCCGAGAATTTTTTTTTTCCGGAAACTGTTCATCGAATCGGAAAAAACTCCTGCTCGTAGCTTGAACATCATATTTTTCAGGAGTTCATCGAATTTCATTCAGATATATTCCGGAGATATTGGGAAAAAATATATAAGATTTCGTGATCTTCAATAGAAATGAAACTTGCCAGCTAGTTTGAAAAGGCTAAAGAGCAACTTCGTACAAAATTTTGTAAATATCGTGTCATTAGAACAATTTGAAAAAAAAATTGTTTTTCACATATACAATATTATGTGATTTTCTGACCGTATTATCCTCATTATAGTCTGTATGAACTTTCGAACTATAATTTTTCGATTAAATAATGGATTTCAATTCTATCTAATCTATGTTTTCGGAAATATTGGAAAATAATATTTTTAATGGGTATATCTGCGAAATCATTGGGTGGATTTTAACCATTCACAAAATCGGCCTTCGTAATAAAGGTCCAAGCCTACTCTACAAATATCGAGTTTCTGAGTTGTTTCTTTCCCAAGTTATTATGTTAACGTTTGGCCGCTAGAATATTTGCAGAGTAGGTATGGGGCTTAATAACGAAGGTCGAATTCGGAAATGTATAAATCCGTCCAATGATTCCGTAGATATACCCATTCAAAATTTGGAACTAGAGAAATGATCAATGAGTCAATAGATGATGACTGAAGAATTTAATAACCGGACAAGACAAAAGTACACCTGATACTTAAAATACAAATACTGGTACACAAATATTTTCAGTGCATGAAGTTTTGCCCTGCTTCCCTTGTTCTGCTATATACTTACTCACGTGCCTTATTACATTCATTTTGATTTCTTTTTTCTCTTTAACGTATCTAATTATTATAATGACTCTGTTTCTGCATGAACTTTCCTTTGCCTTACTATTTTTTTCCTATTGACTCTTTTGTATTGTGCGATTTTGTTCTGTGGTTTCATTTTATGGCAATTTTTCCTTTATTTCTCATGAATTCTTCTGCATGGAACAGCTTCAAGAGTCCATATTTTTTATAAATCACATACAGAAAATACCTTTCTTTATCTCAGGGATGTA
Source organism: Myrrha octodecimguttata (assembly GCA_958510865.1). Taxonomy (NCBI): domain Eukaryota; kingdom Metazoa; phylum Arthropoda; class Insecta; order Coleoptera; family Coccinellidae; genus Myrrha; species Myrrha octodecimguttata. The sequence continues at coordinate 42,063,654 of OY294057.1, forward strand.
ATTTGGTTATTCACCGAAATTATTATATTATTATAATAAAGAGTGAATAAATTACAGAGCCATCGGCGGTTTCTCTAATCTGCACGAAGTTAAATCCGTTACCTGTTATTCTACTCATGGTCACGTTCACTGTATTAGCAAGCATATTTAAGAACCTACGTAAATTTACAGACAGTATCAGTCCAAGTATTGAACATGATTAACCCATGGTGTGGCGAAACAAGTTTCTTTCATTAATGAAATTTTTTTGAGGAAATTGAATATATTTACTACTCACATTTGAATTCGGTTATCTGTGACTACACTCCACTACACTCAGCTGCACTGAGAATTGCAAGTCAGTAGACTAAGTGTCGTTCATGCAGGTTCAACGAACAAACCTCAATGTTTATTATTTAATTTTCATAGTGACAACTTTTTCATCAGTTGAAAACGACGCAGTACCTATGAGCTAATTTTTTGAAATAAATATTTTCGTATTTGACAAACGATGGTACCTTGACCATAAAAGTGTACTTAGAGAGGTTGTATTACAATGATTGTGAATTATGTCCTTATATTTAGTTTTCGAATGTGCACACAATTTTTTTGTTTTTCTACTGGGCTTCAACGAATGCGATGTTTCTTTACAATTGTTATGGTCTTTTTCTCATTCCAAGGTTGTACCATTTCTTCATTATCATACTCGATACCAAAATAGCAATTACACAGATGCAAAAGAAAACTTGGGAGAAATATTTCACTAGCCTATATGCAGATACACGCAGAAATCGAGTGGATGCTCAAGAAGAGAACATGCAAACAGAGTTTTTTTAAAGAAGATTAGACAGAAATCACCAAAGAGCAGATAATGGAGGCAATTAAGAAACTCAAAAGCTGGAAAACCTCAAACCAAGACAAAATACCAAATGAGCTAATAAATAACGGAGGAGCAGCAATCATAGAGAAATACACAAAATTATTCAATATCATATTGCGGTACAGGAGAGTTCCAGAAAAATGGAAAACCAGCATTGCTGAGCACCTTATTGAAACTTCTCACCGAAATACTAGCGGATAAACCAACTTCGATGATGCCAATAAGGGAAAAATAAAAAAACCAAATGGATTTCGGAGACACCTATCTACTACAGATGCACTATTCATACTCAAACAACTAGCAGTTGTGATATATGACAACAAACTTGATGCTTACCTTGGCTTTGTGGATCTGCCAAGGCCTTTGACAGAGTACAATTAAGGACATCTCAGCAGTATCACAGAACAAAAACATGCCAAGAGAATACATAGAACTCATCACGGACCTAAACATGAAATGAAATACTGTAATACGTACCGACTTCACCCTAACACAAAATCTACGAGCAACAACAGGCATTTGCCAAGGTGATATCCTCAGTCCCCTACTATTTAATGCAATCTTGATCGAACTAATAAAAGCCGTTAAGATACTGGATAAGGATATCGTATGGGCAAATACCAAATCGGCATTTAATGCTTCGCCGACAATGCAGTGCTAAAAGGAAGATGACCTACAGAAAATTCTGTAAGTTTTCAACAAAGAGGCAGAAAAATTCAACATGCAAGTTTCCAAGAAGATAACCAAATGCATGTCTATAGCAAAAGAGCCCCTGAGGTGCAAACTATCAATTGAAGACAACATCAATCGAATACATCGGGTGCAAGATTACAAGCGCAGGGTTGGTAACAGACGAAATGAGGAAACAAGCCAACAAATCCACCGCAATGCCAGGACAGCTGAGGTATTTAATCTAAAAAAACAAACACCTCAGTCAAAGCTGTCAGAAAAAGTATCTTAGTTACTCTACAGTAACTTAGATACTTCAAAGTGCCTAAGTTACTGTATCTTAGTTCCTAGTAACTAGTATCTTAGATGTAATTTTAGACGAATGTGTATGAAGATGGCCAGCGCTTTGCGGTTTTCGAAAACATTTTTGTGCTGAATTGTACTTGGTTTGTGCTGCTTTGTGCCGTTGAAATTTTTCTTTATTCCGGGTCTCAAGATATTCCACAAAATGTCCGACATAGGCCAGCCCTACTCTTTTCGAAAAACTAGGTTCCAAATGTGCTATACATATACTGAGTTGAATCGTTCGAATTTTTCTGAAAGTCTTTCTTATTTCTCCAAAAATCATAAATGCTGAATTTTCTTCTCAAAATAAGGTGACAACATTTGTGTTACATTTGTGTTGAATTGTGCCGTAGGAGAAATCACGAAACTGAAACTAAAGTTAGCCCAGCACTTTCGTTTTTCCGTAATGAAAATATTTATGCTAAAACTTGTGAAATACGTAAGATTTTTCTTGCCGTTGAATTGCTCACAAAAAGCCTGCTAATTTTTCAAAAAACGATTTCGAAAAAAGTTACCTCAGCACTTTCGTTTTCAGGTGTCAAAAATTATTCAATATAGTTGAGCTACATTTATACTGCCTTGTGCCGGTCAGATTTTCAGAAGAAACTCTCCACTTTTCTTTCGAATCAAGAGAATAAGGAAAAAATCAGTTTTGTTTTGAATGGGAAAATGAACTATTATCTATTACTCTATAAATCATTCATTTTTCGTTCGAGGTTGTTGTATTTTGAGCAGATTGTTTTTCTATCTTACGTAAAAATTCCAATCTCCAATTCTGGCATCAATGAAATTGGAGCATACAAATACTCCTTTTCTCTAAGCTAATTAAGTCGACAAATCAAAGAATACATTACATTTCATCTAAAACGTTGAAAAACTCCAACCTTATAGATTAAGGAACTTAAAAAGTATCTAAAATGTAAAATTGAAGGTCAATAAATTTGAATTGAACGTTCAAATAATCCACCTTGTTGTACTGAACAGTAACAAAATCTATTATAAAGAGATAATCTCATATCTCTGAGCAGAATAGGCAGAGTTGCTATTTTGGCAGAAAGTTATTATTTTGAACCTTAGTTCATTGATATTTGTCTCTCTTTCAATTTCGTGCATATAAACCAAATTTTTCAGATATCCCCAGAGAAAAAAATCATTTAGAGATAAATCTGGTGATCTGGGGGGTCATTTTATCGTGCCATTTGTAAAAATGACACGGTCCGAAAAAGTCGTCCTCAGATATTGTGTGACAACTCTCGTGTTATGATTTGGACAGCCATCTCGTTGAAACCAGACATCATCGAAATTAATTGGTATCTGTCGAACTGTCGGAATAATTTGACTCGCTAAAAGCTCCAGATATTTGGCAGCGTTTTAGGTTACCATCGATAAAAAATGGGCCGATGATGTAATTCCCCAGTATTCCTGTCCAAACATTCCACCGAAACATTGGCGTGATAGTTGACAGTTCACATCACAGGAAACACCGACACAGTAACCGGAATTAACAGGCGATGAACCCTCTACAGAAGAAGAAGGAAACAAACCTATGAAATTAAACGATATTCCTAAATGAAAAAAAACAACAGCCGTAACAAAAATACAAACCCGTTGATGATAATAATGAATCCACAGTCGCAAAATAAAACCGCTCATAAACGTGACGTCCTTGAACCACACAACCCTGAACAAAATCAGACAAATAAACCTTGATAAATTGTACGTATTGGGGAAGGCACCATGGATGACGGGGCTATTCCCCCTAACCTCCACCATGCATGGATTTTCCCCATCCTCTCTTCGTTCGTTCGCACGTTTCAAAGCACGTTATCCGACTAGCATTGCCGTTTTAACATCGTTAATTAATTTACTGTGCAAGAGAGATCCGATTTCGTATGTTTTGAAGGGCGTTGTGTTTGAATATTCATCCCCTTGGTGCGTGGAAATGGAAATAAAATTATTAAAATCTCTAGGGACAGGTTGCTTCAGTTATCCCGTAGAATTCCGAATGAGAGTGGCCGGTTTTTTGATCTTTGAAAAAAGGTAAATATTCATTACCGCGAGACTTATGTTTCAACGGATAAGTGCAGTAAATTTTGTGCGTTAAAATGGGAATATACAGTGTTACAGAATCAAGATTATAAAATGAAAATTTCAGTAAAGCAATGACAGCAGCTTATGTGCGTAGGTTCAAATTCGTATTAACCTAGCTAAACGCACCCTTTTTTCCTGAAGAAAATATTTGTCGATCGATCCCCTTTCCGTATGTTCCTTAAAATTCTACCTTGAACCTTGAAACTGTCAGTTTTCAATCGAGTACTAGATTTTAATCATATCCGTTTATATGTTTTGAAATTTGGGAAAAATTTTGAATGGATATATCTACGGAATAATTGTGCGGATTTTACCCATTCACGAATTGAATTTTCAAAATTGAGCCCCGAAACTACTATACAAATACCGAATATCTAAGTTGTTGCTTGCGGAAAATCAATTTCATTGCCAAGTTTTTTCATCCGTAAAAATGTGAGAAGTTGTACATGAGTGTTTACATGATGATTTGGCCATAGTTTTAAGATTAGAATTGAATGAAACTGAATTTAATGCACTGTTTTGAATTAGAAGGTTTAATATCTGTGCATGTCCGGAATTCCATGACTAGTTTCCCAGAAATTTTTTTTTTATTGTTCTAATGACGTATTCATCTTGAAATCGCGATAGAATATCAGCATTTGTCAACTGGTTACCAAGTTTATTATGACTGAATTGGTGTTTTTAGAGTTATTTCGGAAAGGAAATCGGTACCTTCTGAAAAAAAAACCTCAAAATTTTACATATTTATCCGTAATATCCCCGAAATTTCAATTTGAATTGAGCGGAAATTGGATGCACCGTTGTTGAATAAAGGATTGATGGTCTGTGCAAAGTTTCGTCGGAATCTGGTATTTTTAAATTCATTGATCATACGATCCAATTGACATTGCACAAGTTGTTGCGCGTCTATATGTTATAACCAACTACCATCAGGTTTCAATCCAATCACTCCAGTAGTTCCGAAAGATTTTGAGGAAATTACCGAAAAAAAATTTTTTTCGAGAAAAATTCATCATACTTGAAAAAATTCCACTTGTACCTTTAGCTCCATATTTCACAGCAGTTTACCGAATTTCAGTACGATACGGTAGTCATTTTGGCAGATATTGGGAAAAAACATGTCAAATTCCGAGGTTTCTTCTTGATATCATTTCTTTTTCAGAATAATTGAAAAATACCAATTCAATCATAATGAAACTTTGCAGCTACTTTCTGAAAGCTTATATACAAGTTCGTGAAAAATTTCGTGATGATCGAGTAATACGAACATTCCCAAAAAAATTTCAAAATATTTTTTCCAAATATTCGATATTCTGATGCGATTTTCTGATCATATTATCCTCATGAAATTCTGTATGAATCTTTGAGCTGTTATTTTTCGATGAGGTACTGAATTGTCATTCGATTGTATTCTTGGAAATATGGAAAAATAAAATTTTGAATGGGAATATCTGTGGAACCTTGGCAACCAATCTGAACATGAGCGCGAAAGCTGCAGTCAGTATTCATTATTATTCATCATTGCCTTCCTTCTGAGGTTTCATCCTGAAATCATCTGACTTAGAGGAATCAGTTGTGTTCAGCATACAATTAATGTGTTCTTGCGCAACCCTGGAAGTTCAAAGGTATATATATTTACCACCCAAAAGTTGGTGGTACCTGTACCAAAGATAATACAATTCCTTTCCTAACCCACCTAAACCTCTACACATATTTTATCGATATTCCATACAGATATAGGATCTCACGAAATTTCATAAGAAGAATATGATTAGGATATCACCAAAGTGGGTATGGTGCGGGCAATAGTGAAAAGATGACCGCTTCGTCAACGACTTCGAACCACTGAGAATAGAATATCCTATCCTCTCTACTTCGAACATACGTGCAAGAGCTGCTCACTCCACTTCAATGCTTTTCTAGATTTGTTTTGTTGTTCTAAGATAAAGTCTATTTCATTTATATACTACCTCGGTACCCTAGAGGGTGGAGACATGTTCTAGGATGCTGAAGGTACCGGGTTCGAATCCCGGCGAGGTCAATGATGTTGTAAAATGACTAGGTGGTGGTGGTTTGGAAAGAATCTAAAAGTAAATGTTCAATGTGTCGATGGTTCCTAGTGGCCAAGCACAGTAAAAAGATGGAAAAAAATATATTTCATTTATAGGTTTGTTCATTCAGATTTAGTGAATACTATTTTGAGCATCATCATAACCATTCTTTCTTTCATATATCACTTTCAATACAGCCTATGAGTTAGCTTTCATGCACTGTGTTCCTTTTTTTCAATCGTCTTGTTCAATATTTTCCTTTTTTACTGTGCTTCGAACCTCAAATCTATTTCATATATCGTCAACTCTGAATGTATTCAAATAAACAGCTACTAGTTGCAGGACAATTGATATAATATTTTCAATATCGGGCTCTCAAACTGTCATTCCCCTCAGGTATTATTATTATCATCATTTGATCCTGGTTGTGTGGCTTTCAGAACTAAGCCCGATATGATCTTTTTTCTTTTACCTTGCGTATTCATTTGTAACGATGTCGTCGATGATAATCAGGAATCTGATGATGTCCTTAGGAACCTCGTCTATCACGTCGTGACGATTCAAAACTGCCTCATCCTTATATAATATTCTTGGACTGAACCAGCTCTGTAAGTAGCTTCTAAATTTTCGAATTTTTACTGATATGCTATCACCCAATTAAAAATTTTCACACTGAATCAGTTGAGTATTAACTCTCAACAATGCTTTTTTTCTGAGGTTTTGTGAGAATTGTTTCATATCCGGTTTTGTCGAACTCAACAGGCTTTCAAGTAAGTTATTCAATCGATCGGCCATGGTAGCAAACCATTCATTGTATGTTGGGACCGTCAGTCCTTAAAAAGTCTAAAGGAGAGTCTGGGTGTCCTTCCGAATTCAATTAGATTATTAACAACTTACAAGGTCTTTCTCTGTGAAATATGCCAGTAAGTTCTAAGAAATTTCGGAGACCTGTGGTAAACTTCTAGAAGACTAAAGATTTCACAAAAGTCGACTTGTCTCGTATCAAGAAATCGGTATCTCGTTTCAAATCTCAAGGATGAGAGTCGAGAGGACCCTATTGCCACCACTTCTATGGATATTTTAGGAGTTGCTCTATGGGCCCGTCCCCTAGTGCTCTTGTAATTGACCACGTTTCAATAATACTTTCCACGAAGCTATTCTAGAATTTGCTACCTAGTTCAATTTGAATATTGCATCATTTTCAACAGATGCACCTCTCATAAAACTTTCGAATTAATCAGGCATATTTGATAATTTCCAGTCCATCATTAGGACGAACGGGAAATCTTAATAGTCCTGGAATAACTGAAAACAAACAGCCCAGGGTACTTGTCTGAAATTCAGTAATTTTTTCCCAGTCGTATCTCTGCTTCATATTTACAGTTTCAGATTCAGCCAGACGCTGTTAAACTCAAACGACCTTTTTTGCCTGCTGAATACTTTATGCCCATGAAAATATCAGGATTTTACGATTCGCATAATTCCAACTTCCGCCTTGTCCCTCATATGTCACAGAGGACCAATTTGAGTAAGATTGTCCGATATAAAATCCCTTGCTTCCTTCCGTTTCCGACGTAGAATTATATGGAAAGAGCTTTGCACGTTTGTCCCGTCTGGATGCAAACGACTCCAGGACCGTTGTTGAGATATAATAAGGGGAAGGACATATTGAGCTTCTGCGTAATAGTGCGAGAACTAGATGTCGAGGGTTTGATATTTGGTTTATAGGCTTTTTGAAAGTGGCAGATTCGCAAGAAAGGTTCAGTCTCAGTAGGCAAAGACAAGATTTACTATAGATAATTGACATTGAAAATGTCACACCAAAAAAGGATAGCTTCGTGAACTTCATTATTTGATAATGTGATAGCCTCACATCAAGAATGAAATAAAAAAAATCCAAAAATCTTATAAACATTTAAGCAAAAAAATTTAATGATTTCAACATAATCACAAGGACGAATATCTCTCGATATATCAACAAATATTCCACCTTGATCAGAGCTGATCATCCATTGAACCAAAACATCTACACCCAAGAAGCAGATCCAAGGAAAATGACTACAGCTGTTTCACTGTTTTTACTGATCGTTAGGTTAACTTACCTCGGTTAAAACTCCAGAAGGGATCTCGATACTTGTCACCTTTCAGATGGGTCACTGCAGTATAGCTACGTAGAGCGCGCCATCTTCCAGCGGCATCTTGCGAATCCTACCCTAGATTCGAATTGATTGGATGATAAGCTCTGATCAAGGTGGAACATTTGTTGCTATATCGACATATATTCGTCCTTGTGATTATGTTAGTATTACTACTGGAGCCTTCTTTTCTCCATGAACCAATTTCTATCTTTAATGATATGTTTGACGACCCTGTTTCAAGCATCTCAGAACTTGTGAAGGTTGGTGCAAATTGAGGAGTCTCCTCTTCATCATATCATAGATAAGTTCTATGAGAGTCGGATCTGGGAACGGCGTGGCCATGCCAAAATGTTAACGTTCGCTTATTCAAGAAATTCTATTGTGCACTGAGCGATATGGGGACGTGCAATGTCTTGCTGGAAACTGACGTTCGAGATCAGGCAATACCTAAAGTGGATTTCAGTACATAACGAGCAGCTGTCATACTTTCTCGAATAAATAGGCTACCGTAAGCAATATTGCCCCAAACCATTACCCTAACATTTCTATATACATGCCTCTCTAAGGCGAACCAATATCACGTCGCTTTAAACGGTAGCGTCTCACCCTCTCACGGCCATCGTGCAAGCCTGGACTGACGATTCATCGCTGAATACGACATTCTGCCATTTTTTCTCCTACTTCTGCCATTCTCTGCACATTCGTGACAGTGGTCTGCAGTTGAAGATACTTATTGTGTATGGTATGAGAAGAGTCCGAAGGCTCAACTAGTAGCCTGAAGCACCTACCTTGACGTTTCGTAACGCCTGGAATGGCCATAGTTGGTATTTTTTGAGTTTTTCTACCTTTATTTGTCCATATGTGATACACAAGCAGTACTGTCATTGAGCACAATCAACACGACAGTTAATTCTCGAAAGGACAAACCTACATCTCGATAGGCAACAATTCTTTCCCAGCACTTGGCTAACATGCAGGTAATTCCGAGGTCCTATAACTCGGGGCCTTCAGTTATGCTTAACTATGGTTGAACACAAGTTTATTGCTGGGCCATAACAAGAAATAACTCAGGTTTCATCGACTGCTTTCTTCACAAACAAAATGACAAAAAAAACTTCGTTTATGCGAACTAAAACGTTGCCATAGCTTGCTTAAAATATGATTCTTTTGACATAAATGACCTTTTGGGCTTCGTAAAAATCATATGGTATGGAAACGCTACGTAAGCGCCAACAGTGGCCGATCTACAACGATAAACAATTTCTGGGGTCCTACGCAAGAAAACTTTGGGGGCCTCGTTCTCTATTTTTCCAATTCATTTCGAGACAAATATTCATTGGAAACTCAAGTTTCTCAAAGTAAAACGTAAAGTTTATTGACAAAGTATAAATTTTTACCTATATCAAAATGGAACATAAGAAATGAATATCCGTACAAAATGGGAAAAAAACCTTCCTTCAGTATTTTATGTCAGGAAATTGTTTAATTGCAGCATCATGATTCGGACTGTTCGTTATATCTATATTCGTGAGAAGTGCAGTTCTTTACTTCCTAACAGTTTTATATATTTTTTTTCTTTGGAGTAGTTGAGAAAATGGGCGCTCTGCTTTGAAACTCGTCATAGGTAAAGTAAACATTATGAATTTCTGAATAATATTTTGTATTTCTCAGAGATAAAATAATATAATCCCGAGGGCGTAATACAGAGAACTAATTTGACCAGTTCGTCCTGTAATCGCTCATATTCAGTTATTTTTTACGGTACTAAAGAAAAAGGTCAGGGGTACAGAATTCTTGAAAGACCATCGAACCATCGACTTACCTCTAACACAATGTGTCAATCAACCCTCCACCTCATTTAAAATTTTAGGGGTCGCTGTCATAACGCTAACAGGGTTGATTCAAATAGATTGAAAAGAGGTTGGATTTAGTTTACAGTTTTGAGGGTGAAAGAGTTTCACCTGGTTTGAATTCAACTGTGTGATCGTTTTCGCGTGAAATGAGTATATTCCATGTATTTTTCATGTGGCAAGTTCTATCCCGGGGTGGGGGAGTTAGTTACATTCTTTATATTCACCCATAAATCTTCCCTTGAATTGGAACCAACCATAAAAATTGTCCTCCTATGAACGAAAACTTACCTCTTTTTGCGTTTTTTCTGTTTTCTCATTGGACCGAAATATGAATATATGAAAGGTAGTATCTTTTCAAATTGATATACAATATATTGAATCTAAATGTTGGTCTTCTCGGTTTATGTATCTTGATAAATAAAACGATTTGAATGGAATTTTCTATCTAGATAAGCTCTGACACTTTAAATTCACATATGTGATGTTCATTCTTTGTAGAAATGAAATTGAACGTGAGAATTCTGTAGCAACTTAATTGTTCGTGTTTGCAAAATGGCGGATGGGCTGGTATCGTCATTTAAGGGGGTCGAATCTGAGAAATGACTCGAACGATTTAGATGAAATTTTTGTATTCCCATAGGATTCCATTTTCAGTAAACCTTATATTTGTAATTTCACCCACAGAATTCAATACTGAGTGGTTGCAAAATGGCTACTTTGTGAGGTTGCAAAATGACGAATTGGCGTGTATTATTCCTAAAATAGTCGAAACTCGGAAACGACTCTTACGATTCAAATGGAACTTTGTAGTCGGAAAGGGATTTGATTTTCAAGTTGACCTTATGATTTTGAAAATCTATACAGCGAATTCTACAACTACTCGATATTGTAGAGTCGCAAAATGGCGAACGGAATGGGATTTCCACAGGAAATTCGATAACAACACGATTTATGGTTGCAAAATTGGAAATGGACTCCTATTGTTCTCTCGGAAACGGCTCTGATGATTTGGGTGGAATTGTGTATTCTGGAAAATTGAAAAAAAATTTCGACAATTTGTTTTTTCAAGAAGTTATCACCATGCAGTATTATTTGGTACAGAGCTTAAGGTCACCATTAAGCAACAGTGCCCAAAATGTCAGTTGGATGGAATATTTCTAAAACAAAATATCAAATTTACTCCTCATCATAATTGATGTTTCCGGAGTAATTGAAAAACGATGATCCGATCATGATGAACCTTGGTTATTCATTTGTAAATGCTGATGTACACTCTTGTTCAGAAGTTTTTGATGATCGTTCCATCAGAACAATTCACAAAAAAAAATTTGTTTTCGAATTATTTTCATTTTGCGATCTTCTGATCATATCGTTCTCACGGAATTCTGCATGAACGCTCAATCCTTAATTCAACAATTGAGTTCTGGATTCCAATTCGATCAGATCCCTAATTTCGGAAATATGGTAAATTCAGCCTTCGTAATTATCTAGTCTCTGATCAAATTCTTTCGGTATTCATCATGATTACGATCGATGGTTAGGTCAAACATGAATAGAATAACTTCTGAAAAAAACAACTCAGAGACTGGATAACTGGATGAAATCCGCCCAATAATTCCTAGATATGCCCATTCGAAATTTAGTTCTCGATTCAAAAATGATATTTCGCAGGTTCATTCAGAATTTAGTAGGAACCATATGGAAAGGAGATCGCTGAATCTTTCCATAAGAAAATAAAGTTACTTTGAGGCGTCAATACGTGAATAGGTGATCACTTCGGCAACCAATTTGATCCAGAACATAAAAGTTTCTGACCTCTCGTCAGTTCTAGAATTTTTCAATATGAGTTGAAATTCACTATTATAAACATAATCATTTTTTTTTATGAAGAAGTTTTGCACGAGTTTGCTCCTCGGAATTTCACAAATAATTATTTGCTATTCGATCTTATGGGATCAGAATTTTTCAAGATATTCAGATATAACACCGAAACAATTGGGCAAATTTTGCTCTACGACTGTTTCAACCGATATATACAAGAAGACTCTAGGTCTTTTCACTCGAAAGTAAAAAAGATTGTGGAGGCCAGACGGATTTACAGATAGAGATTCATCCTCATTGAGCTCGAATTAGTCGTTTGAGACTTTCTGGGTCGAAATTCCAAGAGATATTTGAATAGAACAATAACGCGCTTCTTCCAAGGAGAAGCATGTGAAAAAATAAGGAGAGCAAAATGGTAACGCTACTCAGAACGAATGCCCAAAAAGATATCTGCATAACTTGCGCATATGTCATATCAAGAATATCTCAGTCACTGATGAATATCGATTGAAAGATATTTTGGATAGATGTTGCGTTATTTTTCAGGTTTTGTCTAGGTTTCCTCTCCCAGTATCTGGAAAAAACTATTTACAATTAAATGAAAACTATTGTTATAAAAAACCGCCCTTCCAGATTGGAGCATTCAACTATTTGTAAAGGCAGGTTTTTGAAAAAATGTTGCTTTATGAACAATAATATAAATAATGTAAGTGATCAACAAAGGAAACCTTGATATCTTCCCAGCAAACACTAAAACGCAGCTAGAGTACAAAAACTGTACAGCGTTGCTGCACTTGAAGTGCAGCGATGGTGGTACAGTAACTGTATCGAAACGGACCGTATATGTCCCGCGGAATTGCATCTAAACTGTACAGCTCAAACTGCGTTCGAAGTAGAGCCACTATACAGCAGTTGTGCAGGAGCTATGCCACTATGTAGTGCAGTTTGTACGTAGTAATAATGCACCAACTGTGCTACGTCGATATAAAGTTTCTGAGCAGCAATAATGCAGCAGAAGCTCGGTTGTATAACTACACCCACAGGAATAAGGCTCACTCCTGAAGAAATAAGTATTTTTCAAGAGATTGAATTGAAACTTTGCACATTGATACTAAATTATTTGCCATCGATAAATAAATTTTGATTTTCTTATATGATGTGATGTTTATATTTTTGCATATTCGAATTCTATGCCTTACGGTAGAAAAATTACTGCAATTTTTTCTGTATCTAGATTTTGATTACTCAGCAGAAAAATATTTAAATTATTTAATTTTTCACATGTCACCAAAAATTCGACATGGAATTCAAATATATGAAAATGTACACAACATTATCTGAAAAATCGTACGGCCATTTCTGGTTATACCAAAAGACACAATCTGTTATAATTCGTATCTGACCCATTAAGCAGACAAAATTCGGGAAATACGAAAGTATTGCAAGAAAATAATTCTGTTCCATTGTCTGATGAAGGAGTCAAATTTAGACTGAAACAGTTCACTTAGTTGATCGTTTTCATCGATCCGATAATGTTCATTAGGCAATATTCCTTATTTGAGAAAAAAACATCAACAAACAGTTTGAACCCCGCGATTAGCAAGGGCTATTTCTATGAATAATAATTTTGATTTAATTTTTACGCGCTCTTTCTGCCACAATATCAGTAATTTTTGAATTCTAATCCGTGATCGAATTCACATATTTATTCATGCAAAGCTCTTAAAAAAAATTGAAAAACATCGTTCGAGAACATCTCAGATCGAATTATAAGTTGGTGGTGGGTTATAAAGTATTGACACGAAGACTGATTAAAAATTCCTCAGGAAAGTATAACGGAAAAAATTAAGTAAAATTCGAAAATGTTACAGGCTGCTTCAGCATATTATTCAAATCCCTAGGTAATTTTAAGAAGAAAAGTTAAAATTAACCATCTTCTGAAACTCTCAAGTTTTGTGATACAGGCAGTGAATTCGTGAGAAACGGATTAACCTTTCACCGTAACTTTAATCTCTCCTGATATTTCATGAAATTTGGCACAAGGTCTCTGAGCCTCGGTAACTTTTTCTTGATGTTCAAGGTGGTCTAACGTTGAAACCAGTGGCCTCTGTAAGGAATGTGGACAATACAATTCTGGAAAAATATTTTGTATTTTGGCAGGAAGACCTTGGTCGTTAGTCCTTTGAAGCATTGTTTCAATGAAGTTTATTACTACCACTATTATGTATTTATTGCGTGTTCCAAATCCTGTTCTATTTCACGACGAATTCAACTTCTTGACACTATTTGCATGCATGGTCTTTTTATAAGTGAGTACCTAACTACCATTCTGCCTTATTCTCATTTAACTTGGTTCAGTTGTTTTGTGATAGGTCACCACCATGTAATAAAGAGATATTTTTTTGGATTCTACATCACTCGTTCCCAAAATAAGTCACGTCAGACAAATTGATACGTAGGAACCACTAATTTAACTATTTTAACGAGTTACATGCAAAATTTCTCAATTTCTCAATATGATGCGATCAGATTGAAGCTTCGTTATTTGTTGGGAGATAAAACGCGCAGCATTTCGTGAGCACCCAATTCTTAAAAATTCGATTTTCATCGAAACATATTGTTTTTTTGGAAACTTCCGACTGAATGAAAGTAGGTACAGACCTTGAATTTCAAGTTTAACAACAGTTCGGTTTCAGGAATCAGACGCCACACGTGATCTACAATTATCAAGTCTAGCACTTGATCCTTTCAGAGATCATTATTAGGACTCAATATTTACAGAGCAGGATTGGGGCTCAATGACGAAGGGTTAAATGTACCAAACGATACATACATTCAAAATTTCATGTTTGATTTTTTCGGTCTTTACTTGACGGAAGTTCATCTCGAAAAAGAAAATGAATCAATGCATATATTTACCCGAAGAAGTCATTATATGAAGAAACAGCTGTTTTGAGAATGAATAAAATTAGCGAAATTGAAAATTATTTTATTTCTTGAGTCAAATTTTTTTTCTGTAGACATTTCCAGAAACAAAGATCGGATCGAATTCCAATCTATTTCTTGATTATATATATATACCCATTCGAGTGGAAAATGAGTACTGGAATATTCATGTGGAGTTTCTCGATTACTATGAAAAATTTAAATCTTCAAACTAGTCCATAAAAGGAAGTAATGCTGCGTTTGAAGGGATCAATACCTGAATATGCAGGTGAATTTGGCTCCTGACCTCACATCGGTGCTTTTCTATATTTTAAATAGTTCGTTTTCAAATATTTGTATCTACCTAAAAAATTCTGAAAATACTGATCATGAAGACAAAAGATTTATTACTCCTGAAACATGTAACTGCCAAATGACTCTGAACAAAAGTTCATTACAAACCCTTTGTAGACTTTCCTCAACTATTCTCAAATCCCCATCTAAAACAACCTCAGAACGAACAATAGTTGAGAAGAGAACAATCTTCCGCTTAATACATTCCCATATAACAGCAAAGTTTCGTCGTTTTACTTATCTTGTCTATTCCATCTGATGTGAGGGTAATGGGGTACTCAATAACTCCGAATTGCAGATGTTATTCAGACAAGGACTGGATAAACTTTTAAGCACGCAGGTGTAGACGTTTGAAGTTTACCAGTTCTGTAGTAGAAGGACTTAATTTGGCAACCTTTAATGAAATGAAAGTCAATAAATTAGTCGGAATCGGTATTTCCTCAGGATGTCTTATTGAAACGTTACAGACGTTCAGCATTAGGATATTACGATTGATTGAATTCCTGGAAGGAGCTAATATTTGTGATATTTCGACTGAGAAATTGCTTACTTGACTTAATGATTCAAGATTATTTCACTTGAATGCTTCGAACTAATCATTTCACTTCGATGCTACACTGATTTACCAACATTGTCTGATACATTTCAGTTCTTTGCTGCTATTGAGCGATGAAAATCAATCAACAAAAGTAGCGTTGCACATATTGAGTTTCACTAACTCAATTTCCCACATTTGTCTATAATTTTCTGGTTTCGAATTTTTTTTATTTCAGTATTTTCACAACTCATCAGAATATTAGGAAAGTATTAGTGTGTTGGTGTTATGACTGTCAAAGAACGAAAGGATAAGCTGGAAAGAGCTATTTTCGGAGGTAACCTCCTCGTTTTGACGCACGGACATCAGGTGGCCAAAGCGGTCACTTATTCATTTTGACGCCACTAAATGCTTTCTGATGGATAGATTTGGCGTTCTTTTTGCTCCCATGTTCTGGGGAACAGCTTGCTCTCGTTTTGTCCAATTATCTATAATTTTCTAGTTTCGAATTTTATTTATTTCAGTATTTTCACAACTCATCAGAATATTAGGAAAGTATTAGTGTGTTGGTGTTATGACTGTCAAAGAACGAAAGGATAAGCTGGAAAAAGCTATTTTCGGAGGTAACCTCCTCGTTTTGACGCACTGACATCAGGTGGCCAAAGCGGTCACTTATTCATTTTGACGCCACCAAATGCTTTCTGATGTATAGATTTGGCGTTCTTTTTGCGCCCATGTTCTGGGGAACAGCGTGCTCTCGTTTTGTCCAATTGTCTGTAATTTTCGAATTTTTTCTCGAAAATGGTCTATTACTGTTCACTGAACTAAAATATTATATTTTGAATCAGTGACAATTTCTCAACAATTAAACCCATCTAAGAGGTGAATGTCTGGATTCATTCATAAATAATAATCATTCTGTAGCGATTTTTGAGATTTTTTTGACTCAGTAGATTTCCAAATTCCAAAAAGTATGCTTTTTTGATTTATAATTCACACAGAATTCCAATATTTCGAAGGTATTAGGTACCTGCACAAATATTTGAATTCGCTGTCACTTTTCGCGCTTCGAACCTAAAAGATGGCGTTCACTAGGTTTCTCTGATTCAGTAGTGGGGAGTGAGCACTTCGTAGATATTGTTTTTCTATGTAAATAGCAAAGAAAAATGTTAGACGTGTAATACTAGAGCTCTTAAAAACGTCTACGGGGATATCACGTTCCGTCCTGTCTCAGGGGGGGAGGGTGATCTCTTCAGGGCCGATGCCAAACTAATGCCCGTACTCATAGTCCGATCTAGAACTCCTACCTGAGAAATTCTCCGCTGAGACAAGCTCAAGTATCGACTCATGCTTAGCAAGGGTATTATCCATTAGACAAACCTTCGACAATTTTCGGCGAAGTTCATGGATATCGGTAAAATCTAGAATGTTTTCAAGTTTTCATGTTTGTCGCACTGAATTTTGCTATTATATGACAGTATCTCTTCATGGTGTCAAAGTAGCCGCCTCATAAAACGAACCGTAATTCTTTTATATAAAATGCCGCCAGAGTGGATGATTTATGGCATCTGTTATACTTCCGAAAAAGGGGAAGTGCCTCCTAGCATGATGGTCATCAAGAACAGGGCCACTATTTATTAAGTTCTGCAATTACTATGATGAATTCGTAAAAAATCATTTTCATTTCCTGAGAGCAATCTATTTATCGAAAATCAGTTGAGCAGTTTATACTTGTCCAATATATAAATTTGACGATGGTTTCGAGGCAATTCATTCGGTGTTCTTTTTTGAGATGGATTGCGAACTTCAAATTAATTTAATGAGTACTAAATTATTTACTAGTTCATATTAGTTTTTTCGTCTCCTTTTTTGTTTTCAGGTATGTTTCCAAGATTTCAACCTGCATCGCATAGGAAGAAGGAAATTTTGTCGATGAAAAAGAAGCCCTTCAATAAAAAACAACAATTTCATTACACTTATACGGGGAGACAGAGTTTTTCCTGAGGTTTTTATCTGTGCTCTTGTATCATACGTAAAAATGTATGGTACCCCGTTGACATTTCCTCTGCTAATACTGTTATGACACAAATTGTTTGATATAAAAAAAAATGTAATGCTCATCTCAAAAGAATATATATATATATTAAACGCTTTCGTATCTTCGGACACTTTTGGATGAATTGAATTTTTAAATGGTACATTCTCTGAAATTTTTCATACGTAGTAGAGAACACCAATATTATAATACAAACAGCAACGCTGGGTTGTAAAAAGTCATAGAAAACGAATAATCTACGCTATTTTATGATTATGTCCTGCTTGAGCACGCCTCAAGGTAGGTCGTTCATAGACTTGAGCAAGCATACCACCAAGCATTGGCGAAGTAGTGCTCTGCGGTCAAGTAACCAATATGGGATGCACGCGTCGACTAAGGACGTTCTCAAGGACGGAGTATCGACTATGCGTACGGGCATAAGTCACTTCAAGCCTACAAATTTCTGCTAATCATGAAGAACTGTGCCAAATTTTTTCTTCTTTCCACGCTCGTACCGTGGTATCTCAAGAATCTTATATCTGAAGAGCAAGATGTAATCCCTTCTAATTCAAGGAAAATAAGTTTAGCTACTAGATGAGATAAAAATATAAATTTTTTTGGAATTGTTCTCATACTGATTAGATTCAAATGAAAAGTGAAAAATCTTCATTCTCTTCTTTTTTATTGTATCGGTCTTATGTTTCATATCATTTCTATTTGCGTTATCTCGCATATTCTATGAAACGCTGTATTCAATACTTTACTGGATAAATATATATATATATTCTTTTGAGAACGAGCATTACAATTCTAAGATATATCACAGTGTTAGCAGAGGAAATGTAAACGGGGTACCATACATATTTGCGTATGATACAAGAGCACAGATAAAAACCTCAGGAAAAATTCTGTCTCCCCGCATAAGTGTAGTAATTTGTTTATAGAAGATGGATGGCATCTTTTTCATTTGAAAATAATTTTTTCGTCATCTTGAATTCATTTCGACAAAATATCTTGACATAATATCTGAAACAGAAAGAGGGACAGAAAACCAGAAGGAAGCAGTAAATAATATCACCTACATTTGCTCATGACCGAGAGGGTCTTTCGACCAGGTTCAGTCCTCCAAGCGATGATTTTCAGATCCTCAGATAAACGAAGAACGCTACAGGCCCCTTTATTGGGGAATCATCTCCCATAGATCCATAATTGTTCATTTCGAACTAGAAATCTAATAAAATATCGGGAATAAAAACTCGTAACGTTATATGTGCAAAAAAGCTCCAATTTGAATGCTATTAAAATCAAATCAAAGACAATAAAGCTAAAATAGCAGAGATAATCTAAGTGTTCCTGGGGAAATAGCATCTCCTTGCAGGCTTTGAAAATATATAAAACTTTGAATATACAAATTATACACAATCATTCGAGCTCGACCTTTTTAACAGCTTAATCTACACAATTTTAGCTTTCTACTTAGCTTAATGGTGTATTTGTGTTCTCATAAAGTTCCCTTTCAAAGTATGACGGCCGGTTTCTCAAAACTTCGATTGCCCGATCGAGGGCTTGATTGTCAATTAATAGTGAATTCTGTGCTCCATTCCAGTTATCTTTCAACCCAACCTTCGAATTCCACCTGTTATCAACGAGTTGATCAGCCGTCGAATGTTTTGTGAAACCGACGGATAGTCTTTCAATGAATGAGTCCAGGTATTCGTCCTCTATTCCCAGTTCCAGGTATGAAATGACATTAAATTTCTGATTCCAATAGAACAGTACGAGATGATGAATTTTCGGGTTCAAATGGATTTCGTCGAACGAAATGATAATTTATCTGAAGGAGGTATGAAATATAAATGATAGTAAATGAAAAGGAACTATAACACCAGAAATCACATACAGCAAGGACCTGAAAAACGTGCACAAAAATGTCAGCTCTTTTCTTGAATTATTCTCGAAAATATCATATTACAAACTGAAACAAACTTGCCGTGAATAAAATTCACGCCAAGAGAAAGCTTTATTGATATTGAGCAAATCAATCGGAGAAGATAACATATCGATGTCACAACAGGAGAGTAATCGATAAATCAATTTCCAGTTTCGACCAGGGTCGATAATTTTTTAACCGAAAAAAAATAGTAGGATGAAACTCATTGAAACAGGAAGAGAATATATAACCAAAATTTAAAGAAAAATAATTTACGGGCGATCTGAGGTCGGGAAGTGGAAGAGGTGAGGTTTTAACGGTAAAAAACTCGAGTTCCGGAAAATCTACAAGTCCTATGAAAAAAGTTCAACGGTAAAGTTGTAGGTAATAAATAGATCTACACCTTTGGTACCCTTTTTTTTGCATAACCTCAACATTCATGTGAAAAATTCAAACAACCAAGTTTTTATTTGCGCGCATGCTCTAGGGAAACAGCGTGCTATCGTTTTGTCCAAATGTTTGTAATTTTCGATGATTGAGCCGAAAATGGTCTCAAACGACTAGATTGGACTCACTGATGACGAATCCGGTGTCAAAGTCGATTATGTCCGGCCGGCCGACGACACGATAACTGTCGAACGGAGTGAGTAGCGACTTGAAACTTTCAGGGTAGGTCGCGCATTGGAATGCTGAGGTTAACTTCGTTAATGGGCGAAATCGGTCGAACAGTTTCGGAGTTATAGCCACTTGAAATTTTCAAGTTATTTATTTTTATTTCAGAAACTACTTGAGAGATTGGATTTAAACTTGGCAATTAGGTGGGGTATAGCAACGCGCAACTTTGAGCTAGATATTTTGTCAGAATCAAGGTCTCAGTAAATTTGGAAAATTTTTTTTTTTTAATTTTTCTCCGAAAAATTTTTTTTCCCCAAAACCATTTATAATATCCGAAAACGAATTTCACTTGGTATTTGAGTTTCGTATTTCACAGCAGTATACTAAATTTCAGTTCGATACGATCCTAAGTTTTGGAGATATTGGGAAAAAATATGTCAATTTTCGAGGTTTTCTTCTCGATATCGTTGTTTTTTCCGAAATAACTCAACAAATACTAATAAAATCCTGATAAAACTTCGCAGCTTATTTGAAGATGCTGAAAGACAACTTTATGCAAAATTTCGTGATGAAAAAATTTCCCTGCTTTTTTTATCATATCAACCTTCAAACTGTAATTTTTCGATGGAGTACTGGATTTCAATTAGATCTGATCTGTATTTTTGGAAATATTGGGAGAATAAAATTTTGAATGGGTAAATCTACGGAATCATTGGGTGGATTTTACCCATTCACGAATTCGGCCTTCTCTACAAATATCGAGTTTCTAAGTTGTTTCTTTCGGAAGTTATTGTGTTCACGCAGTCGGCCGTTAGGCCAACTGTAAACACAATAACTTCTAGAAGAAACGACTTAGAAACTCGATATTTGTAGAGTAGGTTTGGGGCTTGATTACGAAGGTCGAATTCATGAATGGGTAAAATCCGCCCAATGATTCCGTAGATACACCCATTAAAAATTTAATTTTTCCAATATTTCCAAAAATACAGATAAGATCGAATTTAAATTCAGTAATTTATCGAAAAAAAATCTAGAAAATTACTGCTGTGAAGGCAGCAGCTTTTGCGCGCGTGTTTAAATTCGATACCGAAGTGGTCATGTACATTGAACATGCGCGCAAAAGCTGCAGCCTTCACGGCAGTGCTCTTTTAGATTTTTATTTTTTCACACGAATTTCTTGAAAAGTTATCTTTTTATGTTCCGAATACACTGTAATTCTTTCGATGCAAAATATATATGAAATCTCTACTTTCTGATGGTGTCAAAAAATATACACATTAGTAATCATGTAAAATTTCCTTGAAGACTATCAAGCAGTAAGGCCTAGACCTTTCTAGCCTTTTCCCCACTTCTCTATGAAATATCTTTTAATGGGCTAAAATTTTCCATGGGTCCCTCAAGTATATAAATCATTTTGGAATAGCAATAAATAGGTATCTACTCATGTGGTTTGAGGAAGATTTCACAACTTCCTCAAAATATTGAATATGTCTTATTGAATATTAACTTTATTAATTTATTTGGTTGTTGATTATAGTAGTATACTTTTGCTTTTTCTAAGAAAATTCACCATAGAAGTGGTTATTTTTTCACACAATCGAAAAGAAGAGATTTCAATGAACAGAAAGCCCAACAACTTTCTTTAAAAAATAATATTTTGACATGAGACTTTTCGATTGAAAATTAGGATGCTTTTTCGATATTTGGTCGAATTGAGTCGAACAAATACATAAATACATAGTTTCAATCGAAAGAATTACAGAGTATTTGGAACATAGAAAGATAACTTTTCACAGAATTCCGTAGGAAAAAATTTTTTTTTTGTGGAAGATGAAAATAAAAAACCGGATTTTTCACATGAATTTTGAGGTTATGTAACAAAAAGTTATACAAAAGGTGAAAATATTTGGACTTGGACGGAAATCGAGATGGACTTTTTTCACCCTCAAAACCTCAACCCTTTCGAATTCCCGATCTCGGATTGCCCGTTAATTAATTTTCTTTAATTTCATTATATTCTCCTCCTTAGGGTTTCATCCTACTATTTTATTTCACTTTTCATCAGTTTTAAAGGCGTCTACCCAGGTCTATTCGAAATGATGAACAATCAACTTGCCCTTCCTCGGCACAAAAGGTACCTTGTCTTTGGAGTAACTGAGCATAGAACAAGTATATTTACTTTATGTAACTGAGTTACTTCGAAAATCGCTATTTGATGGTACAAATATATCGAAGCGCATGCGAGTGGTGACTCTAAGCAATTAAAACCAGTGGCGTAGCAAACCCACGGGCTGTTAAACCGTTACAAATTATATCCTTACGAATTCTATTCTCGGAATATCCCCTTCGAGACGACACTGGTGTGATGTCGTGTCACCTAAGAAATCGTCGTGGCGTATTAGCAGGCAAGAATGCTAGTAAAAATCGAAAATAATCGGGTAATAATATTCCATTATCTTTGGCGGAAAGCATCTCCTTTTCGGTTTATGGAAATTTATTACTCATAGATTCACCATAAAGCGCTTTTTCTTGAGCTGTGCGAAGGGAGTATGCATTAAGCCCTAATGCTTTTCCATTCTGTGTGGAATTGCCATTTTACAACCCTGATATGTCTCTCCTGATATTCAATTTTCCAGGAGGATGCCTTGTCGTGGATGTGCAAATCACTTACTCCTTCATAAAGGATTTTTATAAGGTGGTTGCTGACTCGATATAAGAACCAAGAACTGCGCATTAAGACGGCGATAAAATTTAATAATTCGAGTTACAGTTTTAGACTCTATATCTGCAGGTCTCGGAATATCGAAAAAATATTTTAACAGGTATAGGTGGGTCTGGAAAGGAATTGTATTAACGCTGGTACTGGTACCATCAACTTTTGGGTGGAAAATATACATTTTATTTTCCACCACACATTAATGGTACGCTGAATATAACTGATTTCCCTAAATCAGATTATTTCTGGATTAAACGTCAGAAGGAAGGCAATGAAGAACACTGATGTGAAGTTAGCAGCTTTTCACGCATTGGCACTACCAAACGCACTTCAACCTCCTGATGGAAAGATTTGGCAGTCTTCTCTTCCTATGATGCCCATTAAATATTGGGAAAAAATTTTGAATGGGTATATCTACGGATTTATTGGGTGAATTTTACCTTCGTAATGAAGCCCCAAACCTAATGTGGAAATATCGAGTTTTCTTGTAGCTTCGCGGCCGATTGTTAACAAAATAATTTTCGAGAAAAATAACTTAGATTCAAGATTCGGAAATGAATTACAGAGGTCGTCTTCGTTCATGGGTAGAATTCACCCAATAATTTTGCAGACATAGGTATCCATTCATTTTTTTTCCCCAATAATTCTATATTCATAAGAAATGATGATGACCCTTTACTAGAATGATTCTTTATAGGTACAATGCTAGGATTCCCCTTAATAATGCATATAAGGTTCCTCTCAATTCAAGATCTTAAATCGAAGAGGACCACTTATAACAAATGCCCACGTCGGTCTCGAACGACTAGGTTGGACTCACTGATGAAGAATCCGTGGTCAAAATTGATTCTGTCTGGCTGGCCGGCCGTCTGTGTGTGCGATTTCTTTCGGAAAAAAGGACCAAGAGTCTTGAAATTCTCATGTTAGGTTTTGATCCTGAATATCTCGGTCAAGTTCGTTAATGGGCCAATTCTGCTGAATGGTTACAGCCATTTGAATTTTTGATTTTTCAATAACTCGAAAAATATTTGTCTGATCGAAATGAGACTTGGTTGGTAGATGTACAGTAGCAATTTGAAGAATTATTCCTAGAAAATTTTGAAAACAAAATTTTTTTTCGGAAGTTTTCATTTAAGTTTCACTGAAATCTCCAAACCCCCAATCCTGAATATCTCGGTCAAGTTCGTTAATGGGCCAATTCTGCTGAATGGTTACAGCCATTTGAATTTTTGATTTTTCAATAACTCGAAAAATATTTGTCTGATCGAAATGAGACTTGGTTGGTAGATGTACAGTAGCAATTTGAAGAATTATTCCTAGAAAATTTTGAAAACAAAATTTTTTTTCGGAAGTTTTCATTTAAGTTTCACTGAAACCGCCACCGCCACTTCATAACCGAGTACTTTATTTCAGCCCAATTAGATTTCCTGATTTTCCTGAGAAACAAATCAATAGAGAAATCCAGGAAATTTATTTTAGAAATGTATATATTTTAAAAGCCTATTTCCGATTCCGTTGACGTTTTACTCTGATATAATCGACAGCGAAAACTCGAAGACTCGGTTTCAGTCTAAACAGACATGTATTCTTCGAATTTTCCGAAACATAAATTATATAGAATATTTCTTAGCATCGATCGTTCACGACATCTACTGATGAATAGTCGAAGCATTTACTGGATCCTACAATTACATTATGCGGGACATTGGCGTCTGCTCAAACTCTATGCTTCATGAGGTGAATTCCTGGAAGTTGCATCGGAATCGTCACTGCTTAACAACAGTGTTTCAAATTTCAGCTTGAGCCGCTATTCGTCTTTGAAGATATTCAAGTCAATAACTAACAACTTTTTAACTCGATCAGATATTCATTTTATTTACTGAAACATATAAAGCAAAAAGTTTTTTATTTCATTTCGTGCTTGTTCTAGGGAGCAAAAGAGTTATCGTTTTGCCCATGTGTCTGTGATTTTTAAGTTTTGAGCCAAACGTGGTCTTTATGGATTAAAAATCCTAGAAAACCACTGACGTGAGGTTAAGAGCTTTTACGCGCTTGTTCCGTTGCCAAAGTGGTCATCTATAAAAGTATTGATTCTGCCAAGAGCAGATTTTTTCATGTGGTACTCACGAAGTTGTGCATGAACCCCAAGCTATAATTTTCGATCAAGTACCAGATTGCAATTGGATCCAAAATTTTGAATGGGTTAACCTTCTTAATTGAACTGAAAACCTACTCTACAAATATATTCCCTATATCAATTTTTCCTGAAGTGAATGTGTTTACGGCCGGCCTAACCACTGATAGTGAACAAAATAACTTTCGGAAGAATCTACTCAGTAGCTTGATAAAGCCGAATTGGCGAATCAGTAAAAACTATCGAATGTTTTCGCAGATATACCCTTTCGAAATTTCAGTTTTCCGATATTTCCAAAAAGATAGATCGAATCGTATTTCAATGTAAAATGCTGCCTTCAAATATCAGCCAAATAGGGTCTACAGAAGGATGAGCAAAATAACTATCTACATTCAACAAAATGCAGGATTCTTTTATTTTTTTTTGCTCATTGTTCTGTAGACTCTTTTTGGCTGAAACTTCAAGGTAGCATTCTTCATTGAAGAGCGATTCGATCCATGTTTACTACAATAATTATTAAGTCTCTAAGCAGATTATCTCGGTACTTAAAATTGCGGTTAGGCCAGACTTAAAGAAATCAATTATGGCAGCCGAATTTGTGAAATTGAGCAAGCGCGTAAAAGCTGCTGACTTCACGTCATTGCTTTTCCAGGTTTTTCTACTGTAAGTTGGGTTACAAACGAAAATTTTCGTGGTACAAATAGTTACTAACGAAGAACTATCCGAAGCAAATTACAGAATTTTCGAAAATGTTGGTGCCAACTTCGCATTTTATGGGTGATATTTTCCCATCGAAGGTAAGGTTGAATACAAAATTATTTGTGTCACAAAAAGTTACCAATGAAGTTCTATCCGAAGCAAAGAGAAAAATAGAGTCTTTGATAACTTCGCATTTTTCCATTTTATGGTCTGTTACAAACGGAATTTTTGTGTTACAAATAATCACTAACGAAGTACTATCGAAATCCAAAGAGAAATGTAGAATTTCTGAAAATGTAGGTGCTTACTGCTTATTTCAAATTTTTTGGGGATGTTATTCTTTTTTTTCCAGGAAAACTCGAAAAGAGGATGCCCGTAAAGTTAGCACCCAGCGAAAAGTGATTTTTTTCTACCAGTATGTTGGAGGTACAAACGAAAACTTTGGTGTTAAAATTCCTTCATTTTGGAAAAAGTTGGTGCTAACTTCACTTCAGAGATATAAAAAAACTTGAACGATAACTCGAAAAGAATCGTCCTACAAAATGTAGAGAGATATAGATCGCTATTGTGGCCGAAAAACGTAAACATTGCGGACGTCACGTGATTTGGGGTGAAAGTAAAACGGGGAATATTGTTCAGTTAGTTAAGTTGTCAGAATCCGGCAAACTGTGATAACACTCCGGGGGTTGCTTCCGTTTTTATGACTGCCTAATCTATAATTGGATCAAATGGGTGGGTTGGCTGAAAAACAAGGGAAATCCTGTGGGTAACACGAGATTTTCGCTACTGTTAAACGTTTCAATTTGAGTACAACTACTGGGGTAACTAATTTCGAATGTTTGGGGTGCTAATCGGAAGGTATGGACTTCACTCCACACAATACTCCTGCGAATGGGACATCAACTATTTTATTATTTATTTTATTCATTCATTTCATTCATCAGAAATACTTTCGAAAGGCCGACACCCAATATATCTCTTGAATGTAACACGAATTATCACATTTTATGTTTTTTCTCATTCTATCTCGATTCAAAATCATAATGCTATCACACAATTGAAGTGGAGGCCACATATACGCGATCGCAATGACGATTCTAATCGCGAAGGCGCTCACGATGGCGATCAAGTTTTATCCGAAACCAATTTAAAGGCCTATTACACTATCCAATCTCTAGGGCCCGGTATGCCGGGTGCCCGGTTTGCCGGGTAGGGTGTCGCTTATTACACTACCCTAGATACCGGTCTGACTTCTGTCACCTGAACGTCAACGTAGGGACATTTACAAATATCCAATCGTTATGTCCCCGAAATTATCGAAAAGACAAAAAGTTGCATTAGTGGTGAGTTTGGCGGTCAGTACCTCGAAATCCACCAAACGGAAGGAGAGGGGAATATGGGTGAAAAAATATTTGCTCCTCAGAGAAAAACTCTCAAATATGCAAATACTTCATTGTTTAGACCAAACAGATTCACGGAACTACTTGAGACTAGGAACAGACCAATTTGAAGAGCTACACTTAACTTAGTAGCTCCGTTAATAAAAAAAGATGATATCATTTCAAGAGAAAGCTTAAGTCCACAACAAAGACAGGTGGTCACATTGAGATTTCTAGCCACTGGAGACTCTTATCAAGATTTGTGATTTAGTTCTTTGATATCTCAACCTCTCTTATAAAACATTATAACCTTGACTGTTGCCGTTTCATCGAAGTTTCTATATATTTTCTTAGATTTCTAAGAGCACCTTATAGCCATCATTCCTCAAGTCTTTATTGACATAGTCTTTGTGGTCTTTCTTCCACAGATACGGCATTTCCCTGTATATTTCTATTATATTAAGTAAGATTGCTTTTTCTCTTGCGCACAACATCTCACAGAATAACGCATTCAGGCTTATAACTCGTTTATGTTTATTGTACGCTCTCTGCGTTGCCATGCGACTGAGCTCCCTAACTCCCTAGCGCTTATTACACTGCACGGTATGCCGGGTCCGGCAGATTGGGTCTACTCAATCGCCCTAGATCAGGAACCTAGCTGCCGGTTCCTTATTACACTACCCGGTCCCTGCCTGCCGGGCCCTGGAGATTGAATAGTGTAATAGGCCTTTTAGGCGAACAGATGGCTAACATTTTCCACAGTGTCTGCTAAAATCTCCATAGAAACGGCAATGTGTGTCATTAACGTCATGCGATCGCGACTGAACGATGATGGGTCGCAGAGAGGTCACGACAAGTGTGTGTTGTCCCATTAGTTCAATGTAATTATCTGATCGCCACCGCTTACTAGAGAGAAAGGTGAACGAAAAGACAAAGAGAGTGGATGTATAACCTGGTACAAACAACTAAATTTAAAAGATCGTTTCTTCGTTGAAATTACACATTTTAGGGATCGGCAAAAAAAATCTACCTCCCCTGAAGATTTCACAGTTTACGTTTTGGAGTATATAGATTTGAATGAATGAATGAAAAAAAAATCGTCCGTTCGAGGTCCGTTGTCCGGTGCTTTTTATGGACGTACTCAACGGAAATTCGTGAAACTTGGTAGAGAAATCGAGTATCATTCGGGGTTGATTCTCCAAGCTTTTCAGCAGGATTGATGTGCTATAGTGGCTTAGAACGAGAGGTTGGAAGGGGAAAAAATTATTCCTCGGAAATTTATCATCGATTTTCAATGGAATTCTCAGCATTGATTACTGCATCAGAATCCAATCAAATAAACCTTACTCGAATGAGTTACGACTAGCTGTTTACGAGTTATAAAGAAAACCACAGCAAATTTCATCATCTCGAAAATGAATAATCGCATGCGGTTCTGAGATTCAAATCAGATGAAATTCAGTTGAATAATTTGACAACTTTTCATCCAGAATCATTTATCTCAAAATAGATGAAAATCTTTAATGACAAATGTTTAACTCATCGAGAGATATTCAACAGATGATCCGTTCGAAAATTTGTTTACCTGTAAGTTTATACAAATCTAGTCACATTAATCTTATTTTGGATCTTAGAAAAATATCCGTATGGATTCGAGTTAATTTCCTACCATACTAGCTCATTAGCCGCATGCAAAAGACCTATGAGTTAGAATGATTTCAAATTTCATAGAATCTACCACAGTAACTACATATTATATTTCTTGAATTAAGCGCGATTTTGGATTTAGCATAAAAGTGGTTATCAAATCTCATTCTTTCATAGAAATATTCATTATTGATTCCACGTGAATATAATCGAGAATGCTTGACTTCGATCCTACCATTTATTGATGATTATTGACAAAGATAGTTAATCTTTTATTTTTCACTGATCTTCGAAACTCCAACTATTCGCAACTACTGCTAAGCGATACGCCCTCTGGCGATACAAATTCGAACACTTCCCAGCTAGTAGTTTTTCGACGTGCCCGTTTCTCTAACGTATTTTGCTTACTTTTGGAGTTCATTTTCGAGCTTTTGTGTCGTTCTCAGAGTCGAAATTTTGGTATACCGAAAGTGTTTGTAATATTCATCAATCAATTCCTTTCTTCCCGATTAAAATTTTCGATTGTAACAATTCGAAATGGCATCCTCCCGAAATGACTATTGTTGTTTGCCTCAACTCAATTTTATTCATGGTCAAAAAGAAAGGATCATCTACTGGCTCAAGTTTTCATTTTTTCCAAAGCCAAATGAAAGTAGAGTTAATTCGAAAAAAGTATTTGGCAGGAAACTCAATGATAGAAGGAAGGCTCAGATTTAGAAATTGAAGATGGGAAAACAGGTCACGAAATACATGAAACTATGTCTGCATTTCTCTGAAGATGTTTATATTCATTTCGAAATAACTTGTTCAGAGTAACTACCGAGCACTTCTGCAGCTACCTAATTCACATACTACACAAAATCATATTCAAAGAGAGTAATCTGGTTGAAAACCTGACAAAATAGTTCATAATAGCTGAAGTTATTCGTTTAAATACATCAGTATTTTTCATTTCTTTATAGGTAGGTTGAATCAGCTGTGACATCTTTCATTTTGTATGTGTATCTTGAGCTGCTGTTTTATGAAAATAAAATCAATTACATGTCTATCTGTTTCCTCTTCTTTCGAAATACGATGCAAAAAAACCAAAGCAGAGAAGCTGTTGTCATTTTATTGATTCGCTCGCTTGTAAACTAAGAGAACAAGTTATATCATTTGAACTGATTCTAGATTAACCACATAATATAGCCTGCATTCAGCACTTCTTCACATTAATAAGAGTCCTTAAATTACTTATCGAGTTGCCTATTTCTTCAGAAATTCAAGTTAACTTAGATATTGGTTCATTTCGATCCAGCAAGCAAGACACTAAAATAACACCGAAATTATCCTCCAGGAACGATTTAAAGCACGATTTTATATCGTGATCCAAACGAAAAGTTCAAGAAATAATCAAAATTAGAATAATTTCTTTAAATTTTCTAGCTCTGCCTAATAAATATTCGTTCTCCACCACATTTCTACAGTTTGTTTACATAAAACTACTAGCTTGGACAGGTTCCAAATTTAACCGTTAGGGCGCTGGCATCTTCGCAGAAGTTCCCATAGGGCCCATTTCCCTTTAAGGGGAGCCCGCTTTTCCAACGTTCTATGACACTCAAATTAATTTAAATGATTGAACTGAATGATTTCTAGACAAAATATGGGCAATTGAATATGAATTTCGAATTTGAAATGAATATACAAAAATAAAATTCCGTCGCAAATTTCATTAGTATTCTTTGATATCAAAATTACATTTTGTGGTACAAAAAACAATGTAATTCAAACTTTGAAGAAGATCTCTTTGGATTAGCACTCGATTACATTTGAGATGAAATATCAAAACTGCTTTTAACTTCATCCACATTTCAATCTTCACTTGTCGAACGTTGATGAAAAATCTTTGCACTTTATAGTTTCATCGTACTTTGTCAATTCCATTTCTAGCTTCTTATACCTTTTTTGCAGAAAGTGTCAATTCTTTGCTGGATTCGTACTGATTTAAATGAATGTTCACAGGTTTCAAGGTCTAAAATTTTCTTCACGAAGCAAACTTTTCGGAAAAAAGATTCAACTTTAATATTGAGTCTTCATCAGCGCTCCGAAATGAAATAACAAAAACTACAATAAAATTTAGACGTCTGAAACATTAATATTGAAATCTAATCTTAAAATTCACAAAAACACACAAAATTCACAAGTGAGAAAACAAGTTCGGATAAAATCATAAATAGCAATTTCAACTAACATTTTCTCTTTGTTTGTTCCGTTGTCAATAATTAGAATATTTCTCGAAATGATAACATCAACTGCTCGCATGGCGGATCATTAAGAACTGAGGTTCACAAATTACTAGTTTAGTGGAGTATGCGCGGATCATGACAGCAGTTAAACACCTGAGATTGAACTATAAACCTCTATTTATCTCTTATTTTGCCAATCAAATAATAATATGCCGTATATCCTGTTTTATGGATATCATATCTCCTGTAATAACAGTTTTTTTTTAAATTGGTTTGCTTACCTAATATTCGTATCGAGCATGGATCAAAATTAAATGAGTGGAGGTGTTCATCTACATGTTCAGTTAATGCCGTGTATTATTTTCTTTTTTACTCTTCAAAGGATCAAGGATGTTTAATGAGTCTCTTTTGTGTTCAGAAATTCAGTCTTTCAGATAACGACTAGTTTGTCCAATATATGTGGCCGGACAAAGTTTACACGATATTCTGAACACAATAGAGACTCATATTAAACATCCTCAATCCTTAGAAGAACATAGAAGAAAATAATACCGCATTGGCTGAACATGTTAATTAATGATCACCTCCACCCATTTCATTCCCAGATAGCACACCATATTCCCAGTATATCCTCTCAATATCCTATTCGTGGCGTATGTCCCAGGACATTGGGAGGATATACGGGGGATATCCCTTAGTGATGGGCATAATCGAATGATTTCAATAATCGAAATATCTGCATTCGAGATATTTCAATAATCGAATGATCATTCGAATGATCATTCGAGAGGACCACCTCTCGAATAGTCCAACTCGCCTCTCGGGTGGGTTGAATTACTGTATTTGAATTCAGAGTTGTCAGATTAGGGGATTTTTTTTCACTTGGTTATTTTTTCTTGGGGATTTCTTCTGGATAAAAATTCTTCCACGGGGTATTAACAGGGGATTTCAGGTCTTGGACAATTCGACTCAAATCCAGACTAGCGGTCCCCTACCCGTAAATTTTCGGAATTTTTCGACGAATCCGCCGGCAACGAAAGTGCAGATGATGGACAAGATATACCGATGTTTGTTTCCCAGATGCATAGCAACATAGCATAACAAGATGACAGTAGACCAATAACATTTTCCCCCTTTAGCGTCCTTTCGACCGATATTATTTTAATCGAAGTATCTAATCGATTAATCGTAAATGCACCAAGTTGTTTTCATTTTCATCAGGGCGTTCGTATTTTCAACATAGTTTGATCGATTAATTCCGATTAATAATCAGATCCATCGTACTCGGCTTTCGATTGAACTGATTAGATGGATACTTCTGACCTTACTTTAATGTTTGTCTAGAAATTTTCGTGGATTAGTCAAATATTGTTAGGTGTTAAAAGTATGAGGAAGATGTGGTGAAGATGATTTAAGGCTTACTGATATGAGTTCACCACTTAAATATGGTGGAACTTTGCCACAAAAATAGTTGAGGAAGATATTTAGGTGCATTTTCCTCAATATAATTCTCGATTTTTAATACATGTCCTTCATTCTTCTTCCTTTCCAAATCAAATATTCAGAAGAAGAAAATTCTGAATATTTGAAATACATATTTCTTTGATGAAATGTGATTTTTTCTTTTATATATTTTAAGATTATGTGATTTTTTCAATGTAAATTCAATATGTGCCGGTCATTTTAGAATAGATAATGTCGATTCTGAAAATTGCTTATCATTCAATTAAAACAAAATTTTAAAAATTCACTCTTTTTTTTCCTCAAGTTCGGTTAAATCCATTCCTTGTTATAATTTTTTTCTGTCTTGAAGAACGGAGAATAGCTATAGTACTAGGGAAAATCCAGGAAAACAGAATTACTACTCAATCATATCTTGTCCTTGCTCTAGAAATACTGAAATTGGAATCAATAAAGGCATTTAACGACTTAAAGTTGAACAAATTGCAAACGCATTTCACTTCAAGTGACAACTATTGAATGTTTAAATGTTTAAAGCTACTCATCAAATTAGTGAAATACATCAATTACTAATCTTAATCAGTAATACCTATGAGATGCGAAAGAATCGCATGCATCGATTGTTAAACAGAGATCAAAAACAGTAATCCGAAATGCGAGAGAATCGCTAGCCTCGATTATTATTTCGAATGAATCATTGACCAATAATCGACGCAACACCGAGAGGTTTCATTCATTCGAGAGATCCAAATTAGTAATCCGAGAGAATCGCCAGCCTCGATTATTCATCGAATGAATCATCGACCAATAATCGACGCAACACCGAGAGGTTTCATTCATTCGAGAGATCCAAATTAGTAATCCGAGAGAATCGCCAGCCTCGATTATTCATCGAATGAATCATCGACCAATAATCGACGCAACACCGAGAGGTTTCATTCATTCGAGAGATCCAAATTAGTAATCCGAGATGCGAGAGAATCGCCAGCCTCGATTATTCATCGAATGAATCATCGACCAATAATCGACGCAACACCGAGAGGTTTCATTCATTCGAGAGATCCAAATTAGTAATCCGAGATGCGAGAGAATCGCCAGCCTCGATTATTCATCGAATGAATCATCGACCAATAATCGACGCAACACCGAGAGGTTTCATTCATTCGAGAGATCCAGCCTCGATTATTCATCGAATGAATCATCGACCAATAATCGACGCAACACCGAGAGGTTTCATTCATTCGAATGATCATTCGAGAGATCACAACACAATCGTTGCGTAGATTGTTGGTTCGGCAAGATTCGGACTCCTCGGCAGTCACGTACCGATCCCACCCGAAGGGAGAGAATCATTCGAATGATATCATTCGGATGTTTGAAAATATCTCGAGATAATCGAGAGGTTTCAATAATCGAATGAATCGATTATGATCATTCGATTATGCCCATCACTAATATCCCTATGATTCAGGGTTCGTATATACCAAGTATGTCCTCTGAGTAACTGCAACCCACATTAAATTTTCGACATTGAGAGGACATACTTGGGATGTACAACTTGGGATATCCCTACGATTTAGGACACGTATATCCCAATTATGTCCTCTAGTAGCTGCGAATGCTGCGATGCAATCCACGTCAAATTTTTCGATATACGCCTTCGCGTTGATTGCTGGTTCAAATACGAATAAGAGCCAGAATGTTTATGGGTTGGATCTATGTTGTATCATTTAATAACTTCCAACTTGAAGTGTGAAATCGAATTATTCACTTTTTTAATATATCTGGGTGCATATCTGAAAGCTGAGATCAATGAATATCATTTGTGGATTATGAAAAAATCAGAAATATTCTGATAATATAAGAAAATTCAATGTAGCAATGTGAATAATGTAAAAATATATTATTAGATCATTGCTCATCGATCATACAGATTAGGAAGTTATAAGTTCATATTACTTTTTGTTCTGTGGTTCATAATCTATGATCGATCAATCATGACATTTGACAGATTCTGCGTTGATCGATATTTTTTCATAGACCTAAAATAACATATGTTATATTAGGTCTATGTATTTTTTCAGTTTTTTTGCTTCTTTTCTTGACTTGGAGTAATATTAATTATGGGCATCACAAAATACAAGAACTGATGAAATGGTATACTTTTCGTCTTCAGTAAATTCGTTCTGCATTAGTCCATTTCGAAAGTGGATTTCGGCAGTGATTTTGTGCTATATTTTATACCTTGTGGTATGTAAGTATAAAAAATTCATTAACTAGCTAACAAATATAACATAGGGGTCCAACGATAAAAAGGAGTAATTCAATACAAGAGCTTGTAAGTGGTATGATTTATGGAACCAACCATCTGAAAATCTCATGAGTTCTTGCAATATAAAGGAGTTAAATGATGTTCCATTATCCTATTATTCTTCAGAAAAAAACTTTACCGAAGGAGACTTTCAGTAACCCATGGTTTGTCAAAGATTGAAA
Organism: Myrrha octodecimguttata; assembly: GCA_958510865.1. Lineage (NCBI taxonomy): Eukaryota > Metazoa > Arthropoda > Insecta > Coleoptera > Coccinellidae > Myrrha > Myrrha octodecimguttata. The sequence goes on from OY294057.1 coordinate 42,098,629, forward strand.
TTGTTTAACTACTCTAAGGTGAGTACAGCAGATATTTGTTCTATTTCATTAGCTACATGGACGATACATCACAATGTTGGAAATAAATCAATTAATGGTAGGTCTACTAATAGGTATGCATTCAAACTTGTGGAGGGATACCCAAACACTTCCAGGTACAATATGTGTTGTACCTGTTGGTTCATGCTTCTATTTATTTTGGGGTATACAATTGTTTACGAAGCTCAAGAGCTGGTCGATGCAACTCAACCAATCAGGAAATCGAAATCGAATTCAAAAGTGAACCAGAACTGGAATCGAAGCTCGATCAAGAACGCCTAGTTCATAAATTTAGTTCCGTTCCAATTAGCGTTTGGCCTCAGAATATAAAATCTGGTATAGGACCTAACATAAAGATCAGAATATAACATGAAGTTGGTGTTGTTCATAGTTGAATTTTTCGTAAACTCATGTTTGATTCTTTCTATTCACTTCACTGAATATTTTATTGCACTTTATATTATTTTATATGTTTATTTATTTCCAGCATCAAATACAGTGAGTGGAAGAAATCAAACCAAGAGAATGTGAAATAATGTATGCAACAAGCATTGCACACAAAACAATTTGAACATTTGTGAGTTGATCAGGAGCAGTTCGATAAGACAGCATAATATGTGAAACTTTTAAGGTGATCAAAGTATGGTCAAGACTCTGATTACGCAGTGTCACATCCTAAGTATTGTGTTGGATATTGTACAAGATGTGAAGAAGATGAAACAAAACCTAAAGGAAGCCCAAAAACCAGTAAACAATGAAATATCAACCAATAGGCTGAAGGACTTCGGTAGATGCCCTTTTCAGAAAGAAAGAACGGTATTATTATTATTATTATCAACTAATTATTATGATTCTTTGGATATAACCTTTCCAATAAATAGCTTATATCTGGGGACATTTAAGATTTTTTTTTAAGTGATGAGCAAATTTTTCATCTAGTTGTGAGTTCAATTAATAGTTTGTACATCAAGTGATTTAAATGAATTCATGGGTAGAAAGTTCAACCTATGAGCCCGAAGTTTCAATTTATTTTGATAAGGATTTAAATGATAATTTCTTCTCAGAAAAAAAGTATTTTAGGAAATAAGATCAAATGTATTGCTTTGATTAATGGTTGCTAGGGCACTGAGTATTTGATTGTCATCTTACCCTTGATGCTATGGGTTGAATAATGTTCTTTTAAATGGTCAAAATGGGATAACATGAATCATCTCAGGCGATGGACCAAAAGCTCTGGTTATCGTTCGGTTATCCAAACTGACTTATAGGCAGAGGATAATGTGTCAATTTGGATAACCGTAACCATAATCAATTTGGACCAAAAGCTCTGGTTATAGTTATGGTTATCCAAAGTGACATAGATGAAGGATAATCTTTCAATTCGGATAACCCTAACTATAACCAAAGCTTTTGGTCCATCGCTTGAAATCACATTTTGTGTTGATAAGTACTTGCAACTGTCTGAATGTCATTTGTCATAATGTTAATGTAACTTGCTGACTTTTAAATTTAGGCCAAAGAGATTGCCCAATGCGGAAGAAACAATAGTTATGAATTTGTAGGAGGGGCAATGACTCCCCCAATCAGTGACAACGGCAGTTTAACTGGTGAATAAAAAGAGGAAATTTGGGAGATTGTATATTACAAAACTGATAAATGGTAAGCAAAATAAGTCTGCAATTAATTTATTGTTTCAATTTATATATTTTGTTTCAGACGCTGATGAAATTGCGAAAATTTCTACACTGAGAAAGACGAAAAAATCTGTTGCTGGCTGGCTAGAGAGATGTAAGAAGATGATTGAACCCTGTGATAAGTTGAGAAATATGTAATATCCCTTTTTTTTGTAGACTTTCTTTTAGAATAAAAATTATTGAAATTACGTACATTGCTTTAGTCCAATGACCCTGTAATGTGAAACTCCCCCCTCCCCCTTTTCTAAATTAGGTATGTCCTATAGTCAACTTGGAACTATATCCCTAGAATATATGCGTAGACCGCTGGGGGAGTTCCCACTTTTCTAAATAAGTCATCCTCAGGATGTCCTCTTGATAGCTTATGGTCTGTGGAGTATATCCTCTGGATATACAAAAACACCACCTGGGGGATTCCCACTTAGTAACATTCTATATCCTCAGGATATCCTGAGGATGATGTATAGACGAATTCGGATTTCCCTGGGTTATACTAATATCCCTGCTCGATAATCCCAAGAACATCCTCAGGATCTTATTGTGCTATCTGGGTTTTGATCCAGGCTCGATAAGAATATTAGGTAAGCAAACCAATTTGAAAAAACGGTTATTACACGAGATTACTGCCATGAAACAGGGCGAAAATTCAATAGATAAGAGAAATAATATAGAAAATCTGAATACGGCATATTATTATTTGACTGGAAAAATAAAAGATAAATACAGGTTTATTGTTCAATCCCAGGTGTTTAACTGCCATCATGATCCGCGCATATACTCCACTAAACTAGCAGGTGCGCAATTAGATGGACGCGTTTATCGCTCAAGCGATGACATTTGAGTTGTCAGATGCTCTCCCGCCAAAATCGCGCGAACTGTGAGGATACATTAATTGTCTCAATTCCAAACCAATCAAAATCGACGCACTTCCGAAGGAACCCGAAAGCTCTCGTGTGAAGTCGATTATCGATCGGCTCGATCGTGGCGGGATTTCTCGCTGCGATTGCGGTTTACTAACCTCTAATATTTGTATTCTGTGCCTGTAATCTATATAACGCACTAACGAAAACGAATTGATGCTTGCTTGGCTACTGTTCTGTTACATTTTGAAGAATTATCAATACGAATTGTCCAGACGATTTAAAAAAAGCAATTATCATTGCTATACTAACTTTTAATCTAACTTACTAACGACTTGATACAAAGCAATTATCATTGCTATACCCGGCTAAATATCATTAATAAATTACATCTTTACCACACAATTTCAGATTTTTCCCTAAATTATGGACACGGTGAGGTAAGTTCAGTTTGTGCATTATGGAATAGTTTTTTGATAAAATTTCGGTTTTTTTGCAGAGTGAATCCACTAATTCGTGAAGAATGTCGAAAGGAGTTCACCAGCGTATCAAATAAAAACAAGCACCTCCGGAATATACATAAGCATGATTCTCCAAAAGTGGAAAGGATGCAGAATATTATGTGTTCTCTTTGTCCCAATGAATACAGAGAGATGTTTTCATCCTATAATGATTTGGATCAACATTTCACAAATATCCACAACATAAGAATCACAGAAAGTATTATCAATTTCAGAAGCCATGAAGAGTTTGAAGCATGGCGAGCAGAGGAAAACAGAAATGTTGAATATGCTTGTACTAGGGCCGTTGAAAATAAGAAGGGGGATAGAATTGTATATTACCATTGTAATCGAAGCAATTATAGAGGTACGTAGGACACTTCTGATCATGGAGAATCAACTGTGTTGAATTTTAGGATACCAAAGTAACTGTGCAATACGTAACGTGAAGCTCGGAGGAAGTATTCACATTTAGGGAATGTGTTCTTCAAGATTTTCACTCAAAATTTCGACAGATGGTAATAACTATTAACTAACCATATATTTGTATTGATCTGATTTTAATACCTCCTGCTAGGCTTGTTTACAGTAACATTTGAAGAAACACACGTGGGACATGAGGATGTTTCTTTAAGAGCAAAAATGTGGAATAAAATAATCAATGTTGAGAGACCTACAGCGAATAACTATCAATATAAAATCACTGTGGAAGCACACAAAAAAGCAGAAAAAATTAATGGTAAGATCGAAACATACGAATTTGGAAACTTCAAGGTACCATCTTGTTCGGTGAGTAATAAATTTTATATTGTGAATTGTAAAGAACTTTGTGATAGCGATTGTAGAGCAGGATTTTGTAACATATGTAAAATATGTATACATAGATATGAGTGCCAGTGCTCAGAAAATACAGTTAAAAAAGTACTGTGTAAACATATACATGCTGTATCTTTGCTAGAGGAGAGAAGCGAGTCTGTTTTAGGTTCCCCACATTCAGATGAAAGCGATACACTGTATCTCAACGAGCCTACAGGAACCAAGCTGCGTTACCAGGATGATGTCGCCCATTTTATTCAGGAGAGCAGACCACATAATATATCCATTAGTTTCGAGGAAAGAAGAGAGGTATTAACCCTAAAAAAACATATTTTCCGAATGATAAATGAAACTTTCTCGCATGTTTTTAATTCATAATTTTCGGGATCTTTCCATATAGTTTTTCGTTATGTAAAGAATGTATATCTTCATCTTACAAATTTGATGGTAGTTTGTGTTTTTATATAGCTTAGGTGTAGTTAACATTGCTAATGTTCATGATGCTTATGAATTGTGAAATGTGTATGATGTTTTGAAATTGGGGATTAATGCGATGTCTGTATAGTTACAGTACTTAACATTTTAAGGTGCAAATAATAATTATAGTTAACACTCTATTAACACTGCTTACTTTCTTAAAGTAAAATATTCAATTTTGGAATGAAATGTACATTGTATTTATACAAATATTGCATTTTGGTTCAGGTGTAGGGGAGTTGGGAGCCTGAAATAAAATTGAAAATAAACTAGTTTCAGACAATCCTTAATAACATTGTTATGTTAGCTTAGGTGTGGTAAATATTGCTTATGTTCAGGTTGCTTAGGAATTGTGAAAAGTATATGATGATTTGAAGGTGAGGATTAATGTGATGTGTGTATAGTTACAGTTTTTAACATATTAAGGTGCAAATAATAATTATAACTTAACTCTCTTAACACTGTTTACTTTCTCAAATTAAAAGTATTCAAATTTGGAATGAAATGTGCACTGTATTTATACAAATATTGCATTTTGGTTCAGGTGTAGGGGAGTTGGGAGCCTGAAATAAAATTAAAAATAAATAGACTAGTTTCAGTCAATCCCAAATGACATTCAAATTTTAGTTGGGATTTGAATCAATTATGTGAAAAAACTGTTTTCTCTTTGTTTGCTTTGAATTACTAGCCCTGGAAGTTATTAGAGATTAATTTTTCCATTTGTTATTGTAATTATTTGCTCGAAGTTCATAAAATAAACAACTTCAAATATGATTATTGTATATTTTTCCTGTTCCTAATTCCTTAGAAGTAATAACCCACTATTCATTGACTATTTTATAACGAAAATTTAGTAAATTTATAAACTGAATCATTGATGAAATATAGATCCTTCACTGATTTGCAGATAAAAAACTGCCAAGTAGACTATTTTGAGACATACTAATTATTTGGAAGTTAAATTTAATATTCAATGAAATAAACTCTAAAATTCAAAAAGTTATAATGAAGCTTCCTTCATTGGGACAGTGTTGCTGAGACAATAACAGTCAATGATTAAAAGAAAGTTAGTTATCTAAGAATATATTAAGAACCTGAATATTTTTTTTGGGATATCCTGATGATTCAGAATTCATCATGGCATTGTGATAATTCATAGTGATATTCCTAACTCGTTCTCTACATCCACATCTAAATCTATTTATTAATAAAATGGTAATTGATACACTGCGAGGCCAAAACATTTCAATTTTGGGCAATGTAGTGAATGAATGACTTGTTGAAATACAAATCTAAAGAAAAATGTACTTTACTGTTTGTTTATAACATACCTAATCAAATGGTGATTCAGTGCAATATACTGAATAAATGTAATATTATGTTTATTACTATACATTCTACTGAAATACAAACAGTTCAGTACAATTTACAGCAAAGATTAATCTTTGATTTACAGTTCACCACATATACATTAACTTCTTGCGCACAACGTGAGATGACAGTTTTGGTTAAGTTCAAATACTTCCAAGCAGAAATTCAATTCAAACTGGCGCCAAAGAGACCACGCCCACATCGATTTTGATTGGTTTGGAATTGAGACAATTAATGTATCCTCGAACTGTGGGACATTCAAAACACTCAAGAGATTGTTTATACTTGTCTGTCATATGATTATAGGCACTTTCATTATCATTATCATTATTAAAAATATATAAGAAAGGAGGCAAAAGCCTTTTAACTTTCAAAACAGAAGAAAATCAAATACAAATTCATGTGTGATAATAAACAAAATAACAAGTGGTAAGCAAATCCAACATAAGTTGCCATACAGGAAGATACAAAAGGAAGTTGTAAACAAAACAATAATTTCAGTCCAAAAACATTACGCTAGCATTCCCGAGAATTGGTCCATCCTATTCTTGGAAGTACCGATTAACCGTAGGCGCGCACACAACTTCCCCGGGAAGCGAATTCCACTTTTTGAACACTCGATTGCACAGGAAGTTCTGCCTCGAAGTAGGTCTAAACACCTCACGCCTCAACTTGTTAACAAAACAAGTACTTAGTCATATTAGGTCTTCAAGTATTGGATGTGGAAATATAAATATTGAAGAGTATTTTTTTAACTATTGTGTGAAACGAATTATGTATTTATGTACACAGAGGCAATAACACTGACGATTTGTAGCAGTTAAAAATATGCATGTAATATAATGTCTTTTAAACAATATAAAATGAAAATAAAATATCATTTTTCACTTATAATAATTAAATTATTATATTGATTCATCTATCTACCTCAAATAATCATCATTTCTGCAGAACAAAACTAATTCCAGCAAAAACAATTTTTCGAAAGCTATGAGCAAGGTATCAAAAGCGTCTATTAATTCAATGGCTTGAAAATTATAGGTATATAAAAAATTATTGTACTTTCTTGCAGAACCATCAGACCCACGTGGAAATGAATTCATATAATTTGAAATGTGACATTTCATTAAACAATCTCGCGTTTTCATAACAACAGATATCAGCCACAAAAAACTAAAAATCACGCGATTTTTTTGCCTACTGTCAGTAATTTGTGGCTGATATCTGTCATTATGAAAACGCGCGATTGTTCATGAAATGTCACATTTCGAATTATATGAATTTATTTCCACTTGGGTCAGGTTCTGCAAGAAAGTATAATAATTTTTTATATACCTATATTTTTCAAGCGATTGAATAGACGATTATTTTGATTCCTTGGACATGCTCATAGCTTTCGAAAAACTGTTTTTGCTGGAATTAGTTTTGTTCTGCAGAAATGATGATTATATTAGGTAGATAGATAAATCAATATAATAATATATTAAAAGTGAAAAATTATATTTTATTTTCACCTTATAATGTTGAAAGGAAATTGCATATTTTCAACTGCTACATATCGTCAGTACATTATTGCCTCTGTGTACATAAATACATAATTCGTCTCACATAATAGTTAAAAAAATACTCTTCAATATATTTATATTTCCACATCCAATACTTGACGACCTATAATCTCTATTTGTTTGCGCCTTTAATAAATATTGAATTCAGAAGCTATGAATATTGCTACATCCTTGTGAGAATATTTCGAGGATATGTTCATTTTATTATTTTGGAAATAGCAATTATTCATTTTGCTGTTCTTGTTATCATACAAAAGAATACCAAACCCGATTAATTAATCTTATCTAATGTTCCAAATGTTTCATATAGGTGTAAAACTGTTTTTCCATGAACTAAATAATAAAATATACTGTTTGTGATGAATATTGAAAAATATCAAGTTTCAGATTTGGTTATTCATTCTCGGAAATTCTTGAAAATACTATATTGCTCAATTTGAAGAACTAAAAGGGAGCTCTGATTCGACTAATTCTGATATGACATGTCGGTAATTTCCGTATCTTTCAGATTTAGATTTTATATGACCGATTTTCCGATGCCGGCATCTATCGGCGAAAATTGAAGTACAAAGTACAAGCACTGTATTTTGACAACGTTTATTCCGCTTTTTGGGCCCAAAATATGTCAAAGTGTTCACACCATGTAATCTATGCCGTGGCTTATTGACAAGCACTGATGAAAATGCAGTGTATTTAATGATGTAAAAAACATGATGTTTTACTTATATATGTTTTAATTAACATCCAACGGTTGGATTCCAACCGTATATACATACTCAACACAGAATACAAATATATACTCGTATGGGTTCAAGGAGGCCATACTAAGCTTGGAAGCAGATAATTCATCTATGTATTCTATGATCTGTCAATTTGAGTCGAATACAGTCATCTGTCATTGGAACCGATTCCTCTTTTATCTTGTGAAACATTGGTGTTGCTAGTGTTGCTACATTTTGAACAAAATGGTGAGTTTTCAATTCATTTATATCTTCATGATCCTTTAGACTTAAGTATCCGTTTTCATATCAACACTTTGATTTTTCTTCAAGTAGTGGTTTTTAGACAATATTTAATTCATCACAATTTACCCTTCTTACTGTTGGGCTCCAACTGGAAATAACCTCAAAACTTCAAGTTAGTGTTTTTTTACAGTCGCTGGTGATTCCAGATAAGTTTCAACACATCCTTCGTATCCTCGGTACCAACATCGATGGAAAAAGGAATGTTATGTTCGCCCTTACCGCGATCAAGGGTGTGGGACGTCGTTACGCCAATATTATCTTGAAGAAAGCTGATGTAGATTTACACAAAAGAGCAGGAGAATGTTCAGAAGAAGAAGTCGAGAAAATCATTACAATTATGTCCAATCCTAGGCAATATAAAATTCCAGATTGGTTCTTGAATAGGCAAAAGGATATTGTAGATGGTAAATACTCTCAGGTGAGTTGACATTTTTAATGTATATGTAATCAAGAAACAGTTCTAACATGGCACTGTAAAACGGCAAAACTATGGCTTGAATTACTTTTGCTGGTAGCCTGTGCAAAATTAAAAACACATTAGTTCTAGCATTGACAACTGCATGTGTTTGTGGATCGTCACGTTACATGTTAACTTTGAAGCATTCACAGGCCTTGTCTGTTGCTTGGACTTGAGTTTTTGAAACGATGTGTTACATTTAATTGAGAAGTTGAGTGTAGTATTAATTCACAGTGTGTGTGGCTCAGTATTGAACATTCAAATTTCCCTTTTCAGTTGACTTCATCAGCTTTAGACTCGAAATTGCGTGAAGATTTGGAACGAATGAAGAAAATCCGTGCCCACCGAGGTTTGCGTCACTACTGGGGTCTTAGAGTGCGTGGTCAACACACCAAGACAACTGGTAGACGTGGAAGAACTGTTGGTGTATCCAAGAAGAAGTAAATATTCACTTTACTTTTATATGTAAGATAATAAAAATTCAAAATTTACTATAATGTTTAATTTAGAACCCCCTTGTATTGGGAGCACACTTTCTGTATAAAGCTTTTTTTTTAATTTTCTGCAAGTTGATCATATTAATATCTCCACTTGTCGAACTGTTAAAGATAAGGGTACAGAAATGTTTGAGCCGTATTCAATTTATCATATCCTGTGTTGGACTTCGCCATTGAAAAGTTTTTGAGCGTATACAGTGTACGTCAAAATTATGGAACAAATTCATTTTCTCAGAATAAAATATTTTGCAATAAAATCTTGAAACAGGTCAATTTTTGTTTCACTTTTTCCAAATTTTTATGCATTTTGGTTGTACCCTGTGCCATCCCCATCAACCCTCTAAATTTATTGAATAGGCATAGTGGGTCATGTGGTACTTTATTGGTAAGGTCTTCTTTATGGGCGTGCAGTAATTTTCAAGGAAAAAGTTTTTTTTTTTTAAATTAGTTCAAGGTTTTCAGTATGTGCACTTTGTCATGGCTCATTTACTTTGAGACGATGGTACCTGATGAAATTTGTTACCTAATGAAAGTCGACCATTAGAGTTTAGTTCATGCACAACTTTCAACCCCTACGAACCCTTTAATGGAGAAGAAAAAAATTTGTTCACAAGCGGGGGTTGAAAGTTGTGCATGAACAAAACTGTAATGGTCGACCTTCATTCGGTGACAAATTTCATCAGGTACCATCATCATCGGAAGTAATTTAAAAAAAAAAATTTTTTCTTGAAAATTTCTGCACGCCTGTGAAGAAAATACAAAGACCTGGCCAAAAAGTACCACATGACCTACTTTCCCTATTCAAAAAATTTAGAGGGTTGATGAGATGGCACAGGGTACAACAAAAATCTTTCAAAAATGCATATAAATTTGGTAAAAGTGAAACAAAAACTGACCTGTTTCAGGATTTTGTTGCCAAATATATTTCTTCTGAGAAAATGAATTTGTTCTATAATTTTGACACGCACAGTATAGGTTGATTCAAAATGAAAAGGAAATTCAAGAACTCTAAATACTAATTGAATGAATTTTCGCAAACTTAAAATTTTACTATTTCACAAAATGCAGGATGGGAAAGTTTTTTCACGAGAATGGTTGTAATTCTGTTATTATGGTAGTATAAAATTAAAATGCCGATTTATATTTTTGAAAATGGTATTAGGACAAGTGATAAATTTTTAGAGAAGATATATGTGATCCCAGCTCTACTGCATTTTTTAGATTATTGCAGTTTACTCTACATGGAATAATAAAATGGCTTCTACTTTTTGTTCTGAAAAGTATGCCTCTGTCAATTAATATTAAGCAATTTTGATGGAGACAAATGTCATGCCCTGTATTTCATAAACAGGGTAGTGCCCCAACAACGCAGTGTTCCATATTTAATATATATGTATGAAACAGCTGGAGGAGAATCTATTTTTATTGCTTGGGATCACAGAGCGCAGGCGGGTCCCAATTTGGTTAAATCGAAACTAGTGTTTTTTTATCGCTTTCTTGGTTTCTACATGAATAATTAAAGATAATTTATGTATGTGTATACTTCGGAAATATAACGGTTTCCAAGATATTCTGCTTGGCATATACCAAATACTTGCCAAAAAAAGCTGTTTTCAATACCTGTATATCACTGATCAATTTGAGATGTAATTTGAGAGTTTCTAAGTCGTTTCTTCCGGAAGTTATTGTGTTTACGGTCAGCCTAACGGCCGACTGCGTAAACACAATAACTTCCGAAAGGAACAACTCAGAAACTCGATATTTGTAGAGAAGGTTTGGACCTTAATTACGAAGGCCGAATTCGTGAATGGGTAAAATCCACCCAATGATTCCGTAGATATACCCAATCAAAATTTTATTTTTCCAATATTTCCAAAAATACAGATCTGATAGAATTGAAATCCAGTTTCATACAGAATTTAATGAGGATGATGTGATGAGAAAATCATAGAAATTTTTTTTTCAAATTGTTCTAATAACACGATTATCACGAAATTTTGCATGAAGTTGTCTTTCAGCATCCTAAAACTAGCTGTGAAGTTTAATCAGAACTGAATCAGTATTTCTCGAGTAATACCGAAAAAATCAACGATATCGAGAAGAAAACCTCAAAATTTGACCTATTTTTTCCCGATATCTCCAAAACTTATGATCGTATCGAACTGAAATTTAGTAAACTGCTGTGAAATTAGAAGGTCAAAGTGTGAACATAATTTTTTTTTAGATATGATGAATGGTTTCCGAAAAATAAATTTTTTTGTAAAAAAATTTCGAAAAAATTTTTTTTTTAAATTTACTGACAATATGATCTTGACGAAATTTGGCTCAAAGTTGCGCGTCGTTATACTCCACCAAACTGCCAAGTTTGAATCCAATCGCTTGAGTATTTTCTGAAATAAAAAATAAATAACTTCAAGTGCCTATAACTCCGAAACTATTCGACCGATTTGGCCCATTAACGAACTTAACCGCGGCAATCTGATGCGCAACCTATCCTGAAAGTTTCAAGTAGCTAGCTTGCTTCTGTCGACAGTTATCGTGTCTACGGCCGGCCGGACAGAATCAATTTTGACACCGGATTCGTCATCAGTGAGTCCAACCTAGTCGTTCGATACCATTTTCGGCTCAATCATTGAAAATTACAGACATTTGGACAAAACGATAGCACGCTGTTCCCCTAGAACATGCGCGCAAAAATAGATTCCTATCCGTTTCCAAAAAACCGAAATTGAACAATTCTCGACTGTTGTGGTACGATGCATATTCTTAATCTTCATTGAGAACGCCTTATATTACATTGGTTAAATAATAAATTTGTTTTGGGGCTCATGACTTCACTTGTAATATGGAAATCTGAGAATGCAAACATCCGGAAGTTATTGTATATAATTCATTCATAGATATATATTTTCATTTTTTAACAGTATTGATATGATAACAATATTATATACACCAGGCAGTGAATGCAAATTAACCTTCTAATATTAATGAATAATCATATATGACACAGTAGAAAATATTGAATAGTATTTGAATAAAAAAAACAGTTTAATTGAAAATTGATGCAAGTTGAATGACCATTCACCTTCTGGCTTTTTATAATACTTCGATTAATTGTAAAACATTTCTAATTGACTATATTATTGCATCTTAATTGATGATTCAACATTAGAATTCGTTAAAGTATCGAATATTTCAAGCTACACTTTGAGCAGCAAATAAAATGGTTATACTAAAGATTTTAATACTCAACAAACTATACTGAAGACTCTTTTCGACACAAAAAATGTGATATACATTTCTCACAATCGAAACTTGATTAATATAATTATTCAAATCAGTTCAAGGAGTAAAGGGGAGTTAAATATCAAAGGGTGAGTTGGAATGATTTTAAATAGGAATTTGAGAAAGATAAGTAAGTATTTTGAGGTGCACGTTTGTAGGATTCACGAAATTATTTCCAGATAAGCTCTGGGAACTTTGCCTTTTTGCTGACCCTTTTCTCCTAACATGTAGTCATCATCAGTCTTTCCAGATATTTCGGTTACTTTGATCACCTGGAAAAAGAATGACACTTCACAGGTTTTGAGTATATGGGGGTTGCAGAATTACTGCTTAACATTAATCATTACACATATACTAAAGCAGCAGTAAATTTGAAGGACTATAAATTACCTTGTTTTAACTTTCCTTTTAAGTCGTGTACAGGATGAAAAATATTTCCCAAAGTCATAGTAGCATCTTATAGGATTAAATTTATTAAAGTTTCTGAAACTGCCCTATATGTGAGATTTTGATAATTCATGATAAATGGACACTTTTCCATTTTGAGTCCAATATTTCCAAGAAAAATGGGCGTATCGAGATTGTTAAAAGTGAAGATTAAAGCTGTATGATTAAACTATCAGGTGCATGTGGAAACTTAACTGAAAGAAATGTGTCCAAGTTCCTGAGCTCAGAAACATACAAAAAAATTATTAGAGTTGATCTGAACACAAAAATCTAAAAGGTTCAGAATTTGTGATACAAAAATTTTACACCTAAACAGAGTTTGTCAAATATCACCACAGAAATTCTTCTAAATTTCTAAATGTTTTTCATAAGTGTTAATTTGAGTACTACCAGTAACTTAATCTTTTAATAATTGAAATCAATTATTATAATTATGAATGGTAATTATTACAAAATGGAATGAAAATCAGTTTCAATGAAACTTATTTTATTGAAGAAAATCCCAGAAACTTCAGTTAAACTATCGCTTTTTGATGATCTGGTTGAGAAATTATATTATCTGGACATGGATTGCAATAAGAACCAAATTGCAATGTATAGAATGATTTATTGCATAAAAATTATACGAATTTTTGGTGGTCAACCTTTTCTCTGATTTATTTCTGGAAATCTTTCAACTAGAAAAATTTCAAGTCTTCTACTCCCAGAAGTGCCTTGTGATATTAAAATTCTCACATACATTTTTTACCAGTAAACTACAAGATTTTGGTCTTTCTAGAATTGAAGAGCATACACATATTCAACTGGATCTCTTTGTGGATAAAATTGATCGAATATTCCATGGCCATGTTATAACAAATTACTTTGAAATTTTCAACCTCTCAAATAAATGAGTTCCGTGAAAAATTGAAAAGATTAAAGTTAAAAGCACTTCACAAGAAAGAAGACAACCTGCTATATAAAAATGCTGAAAGAAATTATATGCAACCCTAAAATTGGTATTTTGAAGTTTGGCGAAATGCTAAGTGAAAAGTAGGCCCCAGGTCATGTACTGAATCATCTGTTCTACATGTTCTATAAGCCTATTGCAGTACTCTGCAACTTTCCAAATGAATAACTGTGAAGAAAAGGGGGAAAGTACAAATGTTAATTTTTCTACTGACAGGAACATGAAATATCAGGGAAATAAACTCAAAATTTCAAATAGCTATAACTCTGAAACCATTAACGCATTTTGAAATGCAACCAAGAAAGGTTAAAAAAGCATGAAAAATATGTCTCTTTAAATAGACGCCTTTGCGCCAAGAAATTGTGATGTTCACTCTATCTTTCACTTACAGTAAAGAAACTATCAACTCTACCAATTTCAAACCTGAAATCACCAATAGATGTGTGCTCCATTCAATTTTATAAAGTCAGCCGGCAGGCCATGAAACTTTGACACATTCCACTGTGTGTAATCAAAAAATTCCAGGTTAAATTGATTTGCCTGTCGGATATCTAAATGGCGTTGTCTGTTATTATTGTTAAATTATTATTGTAACTAAAACAAACCATATAGTCATTGATAAGAATAGGTGGGACAACGTTTCGACCTTGACATTTCACTAGTGCCAACAATTCTAGTAACAAAAAATTGATAAACCTATTTCAATGCCTACCGCTGGACCCTATCAAAGTACATGGAGTAGTGTACCTCATGATAAAAAGGGCAAATAAAAAATTTGAAATTTGCACATTCTCAACCTCTAAGGATATGCATTAACTCTCACCTCATTAGCAAAAAGCTTCAATTCTGTGGTATCCTTAGGCTCATAGTTGTACAACACTTTAGCCATTAAAAAATTTTCTCTTGAATCTCCAGAATTTCCGTTCAAAACAGGGGAACTGTCGGAACTTGCTCCTGGTATTGTGTTCAAGCTGTGAGTATTAAATAAAATAAATAGCTACTATTTACGCTATGCAATGAAAAAAAATTCAATGATTACTCCGGAAGAACTTGGGACTACTCGATTTCCATGTACCTGCACTGTCTAGTTTTGATTGTTATATTTTTAAGGCATTTTCATATTTATATGTTTAAAATAGGTCTCTTGCATGTATTTTTTTAACATTGAGATCAATTATTCGTTCCATGAGAATTCCGAAAATATTCCATGGTGTTGACTTTGGCTACACATATTGGCGGTTTAATCGTTGGAAACTTCGCGGATTTCGAGACGTATCGGGTGATATTATCTGTCTCTCTCTCTCTTCTCTTGTACCTTTCTCTCTAGCAAGCCAATGAACAGCGTCCGCTGCATCTATCCTAGAATCTTGCGGTGATGAGTGACTTAGGAGGCGATCTACCGCGTTTCATCCAATTTGAACTTTTAACCATTCTTAATGCCAAAGTATTCAAAATTCGTGAATTGTAAAGTGTGTGATACATATTGATTTCATATCGAAACAGAATGAGAAAAAATGTATAATATGATATTTCGTGTTACATGCAAAAGACCTTTCAGTTCAAGACTACAAACATATGCCTATATTTTTGATTTTCACATTCAAACATGCACATTCTTCTGAGAATTCCATATATTTATATATATATTCAAGAATTGTTTCGCTGAAACAATTCTTGAATTTACTAGATAATACATTCCACATTTAACAAAAAGCATCCAACATGAAACAACACTCCTTGAAGTAGGAATCAGTATACTTGAGTCTAACAAAACTTAATTTATTTCTTATTACGTTTCGATTTTAACTGCTGCTACTATCAAAAACTTAAAATGGTCTTATCGAATAGTGGCAAAATATAGTATCCTGAAACAGATATGAAAATCAAAAATGTATAACCTTACCCTAAATTTTTTAAAAAGATCAATAAAGCTACATGCACATCTTGTAAGCATAGTAAAGCTAAATGCTGGTGAAATCTAAGTCTGAGTCTGTAATGACTATTTGAGTGAAAGAAGCCGGGAACGAAACGCAAGTATTATTTGGTACAGATGGTTCTAGTTCTTCGCTGTTAAGCCTCAAGACCGGTCCAGGTTTAGGGGCAGTACTGAAACAATGTTATGATGTTACCGATCAGTTGGAAACTGATTAGTTGCCACTACTCTAAAAGACTAATTTTTGCAGAAGGTCCTAATACAACCATCTCAGAGATGCAAGACCTATGGTAGTTGTAAGGATATTATATCTATGGTGTTAACAAAAATGAGGTTCACATAGAAGGGATCGAACATCATCCTTATACAAGTTGGCAGATACTGAAGCATTCTTGAGTTAGTTTTTCAAGAAACTTGCAAATTTACTGGTATAAAAGTGGAATGAATAATTCTTACCCATATTTAGCAAATAGAAAAAGATAAAATTGGTCTATTTGTTTTTATAATTGTGTTCTGCAACTTATTTAAACGATATTCGTGGCACAAGTCTTCAGTCTGCTAATATTATCGTAAGATAACACAAATAATGATATAAATCAGAAAATGTAGCATTATAATCAGAACTAAAATCACACACAACAATCATACAATAAGAGAAAGAGGCAAACAGAATAATATACCTGGATAGTTCCTTTTGCAAATCTGTCATGACTGTTGCGCACTGAGAGTAGAACCTAGCCTGAGTCTCAACAAATTCATGGAGGGACCTCAAATGACTTGCATGAGAACTACTGATGCCTTCAAGGAGAAGCTTGGTTATCTCTGCTTGCCTATCGAATTCTGATTGGGCTACTCTCAAATCTCTTTCAGCCTATGGATACAAAAAATAAATTGTCCAATATTATTATTTGAATGTTTGCAATGGAAGATGTAAGGGGAAAACTACCGAAATTACCTGTTCCAAAACAGTCTCTGGGGATATACCATCTTTCTAGGTAGGTAAGCATGAAAATACTCAATCAAATAAATGCTCATTTTCATATTTTATATAAATCAAGATCCTTCCTATTGAAAGACAGGAAATTCATCATACAACAGTATCAGATAATAATGAGTCGTAATGATCAAAAAAATTCCATACCCCCATGACGTTTTTTGTTAATTCACCGACTACATTTTACCCCATATTCAATTATCTGTACAAACGTGCATTTGGATTCTATCAATAATTGATGATTCATTTAATTCCGTGAAAAGAAGAATAGTCTTTTGTTTCAACATGACAAATAAATGCAGCTAAATAAGATAAGAACTACTTCCTTTGTCTTGAAGAGTTATTTATAATTTAACATTAGCAATGTTCAACTTCAATTGAGATGACATATGAATATCCTGTAAAGATAACCACTATTTAAAAACTGCAAGACATCTTCCAGTTCTATAAATAAACCAATAAACAACTAACCCATTAAGAACAAAATTAAATGTCAATAAGAATTTATTTTAGTACTCACTGATTGATGGCCTAACATACTTCTTGCTTTTCTGACTCTATTTTTACAGGCATCCAAATCCAATCTGTATATAGATAATTCATTTGAAATTGAATAACTATTAGTAAGGATGAAATATTTACCTTTTAGTTTCAAGAAGACTCTTTTCTTTGAGGATAGTCTTTACTTCTGTATCCAAAAATTTCCTCAAGGGTTGTGTGAAACACATAGCAGCGGATCCAATAAAATCCCTCTCAACTTGACCCAACTTTTGTTCATATTGCCCTACTCGGATTAATGCACCGCCATAAGCTGTACCAGGGCCATAAATATTACCAGCATCCACCATGTCCAGACCCAGATATTCCAGATTGCTGAGCCTAGAAGGTCTTTTTCCGTCGATCTTTTCATAGATGAAATCTTCAATCCTATTGCCAGGGTTGGGAATTAATACAGCCTCAGTATTACGAACAATTTTCTCAGTGCAATTCTTTGTGTTTTCTGCCCTATCCCAAAGGTATTCGAAGTGTGCATCCAGTTCAGTTTTCTCAGAAGTACCTAATTTTTCTTCGGTTAGCTAAGATGAAAAATAAAATTTAAGAACGTCATAAGGGGCATTACAAGGTTTCCATGTCTACTTTTAGTTGAATTATGATGTGAATACCTGGACTACTCGGCTCAGAGCAGCTCCAGCATCTTTTACAATCTTCTTAACATTGAAATCCATGTTCACTTGAAACGTAAGATTTCTATAGAATCATTACACTTTACGCTGCTTTCTATCGATTAGCTTTTTTCCCGTAAAAACACAAATTCGCATTTGAATACACTCCTGTGTCTCTTGTCAGAAATGTGACAATTCACGGAGAAGAAGATAAATTAATTAATCTATGACCATTTAATAAACACCGGTGTGAAGTTAGCTTCCAAAAGATAGCTGACAGAATTTTCGAAGATACCCGAACGGGTTGAGAGGATCAATGGCGTGCATTTATTCGGTAGCGTAGCAAAATATGGGTTGCTAACTAAATTTTCGATTCATGAATCTGAATAATGTTTGAAAAGGGCATTTGTGTTACTGACTGTATTCGTATTGCATTGTTAAGTAATTTTTCCATGTAATAAGAAATAATGTAAATACCTGAGCATAAATAGTGCGAGAATGCTGGGATATATAAAGATCATTTTCAAGATTGACAAATGGTCTCGATTCACAACCTCGAACGGAATATTCATTGCAAAATATCAGATGAGTTGGGAGGAATTTTATATGATCAGCGGAGGAAAATCTCTTCAAATTCTAATATGATAATTGTATTATCTATTTAGGAAGATAATCGTTCGTGTCGCATCAATTCAATCTTTTGAGACTTTTTATCTTTCAGGTCTGCATTGATGAGACCTGTATGGAAATGTTAATTAACATGTCCAGATTGACATCCATAAAAAAAATTTACTTGCTCTGCATTGCAGTCACCCCTATGCTCGAAGTATCGAAATCGTCAGCTATATCCAGAGCGATTTCAATCCTTTGTAACTTTTTATTTATCAGGTCTGCATTATTGATGAAACCTAAAAGATAAGAAGTTATAAAGGATTGAAATCGCTCTACGCTGCCGATTTCGATACTTCGCGAGTAGGGTAGAAACAAGGTGACTGCAAGCAGAGCAAGTAAATTTTTAAAATGGATGTCAATCGGGAGTGAATCGAAATTGGCAATATACAACGAATATACCACCTCTCAAATGAATGTAATGTCTCTATAATCATTTCCTTTTATCCCATCACAACGAACAAAAATATATCCTCATAACATAACATGATATTTGTCTACGGGTGATCAATTTGTTCAAGACGTTCAAGTTGAAATGACAGAAGCACTCGGACGTTGATTGGCTGAATGGATATCTTCCGTTTCTTTTTTTGGATGGCGAGACCTCTTTATCTGATGCCAAGATTCTGAACAAATCTTCACCCCCCTGATATACACTATACAATTCGGTCATCGCATGATCGGGTGGCCTAGCCATAGTGATACCAGATCTCCTCTTTTAACAGGAGATCTCCTGATTTTGTACGCATTCTACTGTTTCCTATTTCAACTCTAATAATCTCCTTTTTTTAGGAAAATCTGGATAAAGTTCTTTGAACATTGAGTCGATTGAGTATTTCTGTATGCAATATCGCTAAAAAAATTACGAGAAAATGGCATCGATACAAACTTCAAAGAGCAATTCCTTTCCGAGCGGAATGTTAGCGAATATTTCTGCGGAAGGCAAAGAACCACCGGACAATCCCTTGGATTTCCCGAACCATTTTCTCTAAACGCTGATTCTACATGAAAATTATCAGATAATTTTTCAGGTTTCTATTGGACTAGAATTCATGAAAAAATGAGAAAAATTACATCTACGATACTGAAGGTCATTAAAATATAACAAGTGCCTTCTGCGTTATACTCTAAATAAACGTTATCTTCTCATTCAAAAGTGTGACGATATGGTTTATGATGAATGTTAGGTAATTTTAAAATTTACATTGACGTGTCATACTGTTTTCACTTCATTTGAGAGGTGTAAAGGGTAAATCTAGAAGGTACTAAAGGTCAGTAAAGTATTATAAACGCCGTCTGAGTTTTGAGTAACACTTTCAATAAACGTAAAGTGTGCCTTATTTGTTTTGTGATTTTGTTTTATGTCGTAAAAAAATATTTGAAAAAATCACTTCTGTTTTCTGAGTGAATCCTGTGACAAATCCTGTGTCGGCGGACACAGCTACACACGACCCAATTTCACATCCTACCCGACAAAGTTGTGCTGTCGGCACGACCCAAGTTGGGTAGTGTGTAGCCCGTATAGCCCGAAAAACATCCCCTCAATAATGCTGGTGAAAGTTTGTTGAAAAAATTAACCTGTTGAGAAGTGGGAACTCACATTGTTTTTACTTTCAGGTGGCAATAGTTATGGGCACCAATAAAAATTTATCACATAACAACAAACATGAATATCTAGCCTAGGTAGGTATGAAAATTACAACATTTATTTAAATATACTCAATATATCAGACAATTTATAGCTTTTCAAAATTACATCATTTTCGATTTAAACACAAATGCGAATGCCTGTTATTTTGTTTCACTACCAAATAGGGTACACCCGCAAGATTTTCCGTCGCCGAGATATTAATAGAATCTTTACATCATTGTACGCAGTGTGTTTTTCTCAACACAAAATGTTAAGTCGAACATAGGCGGTTTCACTTAGTTTGGAAGATATGAGCCCCCAAAGTTCCAAATTGTTGCGTTTTGCACCATAAAAACGATCTCCCACATCTTCTGAATAGTTCACAAATCACTCTTGAACCTTCAACCAACGATTAACGATACTTTGTTTCAGGAATAGACAATATTTAAAGGAAAAAAATGTAAAAATGTACTGCCCTAAAGGCAGCAGCTTTTGCGCGCATGTTCAATGTAGATGACCGCTTCGGCGACGAATTTGACCATGCGCGCAAAAACTGCTGCCTTCACGACAGTGCTTTTCTATTTTTTTATAAATTACTGGAGATTTCAATTCGATCTAATCTGTATTTTTGGAAATATTGGACAAATGAAATTTTGAATAGGTATATCTTCGGAATCATTGGGCGGATTTTACTCATTCACGAGTTCGGCCTCCGTAAAATTTTATTTTCCCAATATTTCCAAAAATACAGATAAGATAGAATTGAAATCCAGTACTCTTTATCCAAAAATAACAGCTCGAAGGTTCATTCAGAATTTAATGAGGATAATATGATGAGAAGATCACAGAATATTGAATATTTGAAAAAAAAAATTCGCAATTTTTTTTTCAAATTATTCTAATGACACGATCATCACGAAATTTCGCACAATGTTGTCATTTAACATCTTCGAACTAGCTGCTAAGTTTCATCATGATAGAATTATTATACCGAAAAACACAACGACATCGAGAAGAAAACCCCGAAATTCTACATATTTTTTCCCGTTAACTCCAAAACTAATAGCCGTATCGAATTGAAATTTGGTACACTGCTGTGAAATATAGAGTTCGAGGTATAACTGGAAGTGTTCCCGAATATGAACAAGTTTTTGGAGAAAAAAATTTTGAACAAATTTTTTTTTTTTGTTTGAGTGATCATACGATTTCAACGAAATTTTGCTTAAAGTTGCGCGTCGTCATGCTTCAACTAACTGCCAAGTTTCAATTTAATCGCTCCAGTAGTGTCTGAAACAAAAAATATATAACTTCAAAACCTCAAATAGTTATAACTCCGAAACTATTCGAGCGATTTTGCCCATTAACGAACTTAACCGCGGCATTGCAATGCGCGAGCTACTCTCAAAGTTGCAAGTCGCTAACGGCCTGACCGTGAACACAATAACCGAAAGAAACAATTTAGAAACTCTATATTTATAGAGAAGGTTTGGACCTTAATTATGAAGGCCGAATTCGTGAATGGGTGAAATCCACCCAATGATTCTGCAGATATACCCATTCATAATTTTATCTTCCCAATATTTCCAAAAATACAGATTAGATAGAATTGAAATCGAGCACTTTATCGAAAAATAACAGTTCGAAGGTTCATACAGAATTTGATGAGGATAATAATATGATAGGAAGATCACAGAATTAAGAATATGTATTTGAAAGAAAAAATTTGAAATTTTTTTCAAATTTTTCTAATGACACGATCATCACGAAATTCTGTACAAAGTTGTGTTCCAGCATCTTCAAACTGGGAGTGAAGCTTCATTATGATTGAATCAGTATTTCTTGAGTTATGCCGAAAAAAAGAACGATATCTTGAAGAAAACCAAGAAATTTAATATATTTTTTCCCAATATCTCCTAACTAATAACCGTATCGAATTAAAATTTGGTACACTGCTGTGGAATATAGAGCTTAGGGTTCGCGCTGAATTGTTTCCAAATGTGATGAACATTTCGCGAAAAAAAAATTTTTTTCAAAATTTACTGATAGTATGGTCCCAACCAAATCTCTCGAGAAGTTGCGCGTTGCTGTGTTCCAACTAACTGCCAAGTTTTGATCCAATCGTTCCAGTAGTTTTTGAATTATCGCCAAAATAACGTCAAAACCTCAAAAAGCTCTAACTCCGAAACCTTTGGCCGATTTCGCACATTAACGAACGTCGAATTTTCACATGCAACCTACCTTGAAAGTTTCAGGTCGATAGGATTCTCCGTACGACCGTAATCGTGTCTACGGACGGCCGATCGGCTGGACAGAATCGATTTTGACACCGGCTTCATCATCAGTGAGTCCAACCTAGTCATTTGAGACACAATTTTCGGCTCAATCATCGAAAATTACAGACATTTGGACAAAACGATAGCACGCTGTTCCCCAGAATATGCGCGCAAAAAAATAAAACTTACATCATTGTCTAAGGCTGAATTTATGCATCATAGTCATAATATTCGTCATAAGTAAGTCATACATACCGTCGGTTTCACAGAGCTTTTGATGACCCATCAACTCGCTGAGTACAGTTCGAATTCGATGGTTGGGTTGAAAATGAACTGAAATCGAGTACATAATTTACTCTTGATTGACAATCATGCCTTTGATAGGGATATTAAATCTTTGTGAAATCTACCATAAGTCTTAAACATAAGAAATTACCACTAAGGTGAGCATCATAGTCATAGTTGATAGATGGTAAGGGGTTACATTTCACTGCGACCTTAAGGTCTATTGTACCCCTTCGCCAGAGCCGTTTTTGCACCGCGCTACCTTCAGCTTGCCCTCCAGCTCTAGTGAAATGATGTGATGGATAAGTAATTGGGAACTTCTGCGAAGATGCCAGCGCCCTAACGGATAAATTTGGAACCTGTCCAAGCTAGTAGTTTTATGTAAACAAACCTTAGAAATGTGGTGGAGAACGAATATTTATTAAGCAGAGCTTGAATATTTGAAGAAATTATTATAATTTTGTGTAAGATTTCTTGAGAAGGAACTTTTCGTTTGGACCACGATATAAAATCGTACTTTAAATCATTCCTGGAGGATAATTTCGGTGTTATTTTAGTGTATGTTGCTTGGTGGATCAAAATCAACCAATATCTAAGTTTACTTGAATTTCTGGAAAAATAGGCATCTCAATCAGTAATTTAAGGACTCTTATTTATGTGAAGAAGTGCTGATTGCAGGCTATATTATGTGGTAAATCTAGAATCAGTCCAAATGATATGACTTGTTCTTTTTTTACAAACGAGTGAATCAATAAAATGAAAACAGATTTTCTGCTTCAGTTCTTTTGCATCGTATTTCTAAAGAAAAGGAAACATATAGACATAGATTTAATTTTCATATTACAGCAGCTCGAGGTACACATACAAAATGAAAAATGTCACAGCTGGTTCAACCTACCTATATATAGAAATGAAAAGTATTAATATGAATAACTTCAGCTATTATCAACTCTAACAGTATCTCTAGTTTTTGTCAGGTTTTCAACCAGATCACTCTTTTAGAATATGATTTTGTGTAGTATGTAGCTGTAGAAGTGATCGGTGGTCTCTGCAGCATTTTTCTTCAAAATTCTCTTATTTTCATTTACACCTAAACACATCATGACATGAAGTTGTTTCGAAATAAATACATCGTAGGTAATTTACCTTTATGAAAATAAACATCTTCAGAGAAATGCAGTGAACATACTTTCATTATTTCGTGACCTGTTTTCCAATCTTCAATTTCTAAATCTCTAGGAATTTCTTCTATCATTGAGTTCCCTGCCAAATGCTGATTCCAAATTAACTTTACTTCCATTTGGCTTTTGAAAAAATGAAAACTAGAGGCACTAGATGATCCTTTCTTCTTTGACCATGAATAACATCGAGTTCAGGCACACAACAATAGTCATTTCGGGAGGATGCCATTTCGAATTACTACAATCGAAAATTTTATTCGGAAAGAAAGAAATCGATTGATGAATATTACAAACACTTTCGGTATACCAAAATTTCAACTCGGAGAACAACACAAAAGCTCGAAAATGAACTCCAAAAGTAAGCAAATTACGTTAGAATAACAGGCACGTCGAAAAACTACTAGCTTGGAAGTGTTCGAATTTCTATCGCCAGAGGGCGTATCGCTTAGCAGTAGTTGCGAATAATACTCCGGTCTTCACGAATGATTGACCATTCATTTGTGATTACCTCTTGAATTTTCTTGAAGTCAGTCCACTTGTTCCTCCAGCAAATCGCATAATATTCTAGAATATTCAAAGGTACGTG
This sequence comes from Myrrha octodecimguttata, assembly GCA_958510865.1. Classification (NCBI taxonomy): domain Eukaryota; kingdom Metazoa; phylum Arthropoda; class Insecta; order Coleoptera; family Coccinellidae; genus Myrrha; species Myrrha octodecimguttata. The sequence goes on from OY294057.1 coordinate 42,123,325, forward strand.
AATGAGTTGCTTCACTCCCAGCCTGCGACTTTTTATTTCGCTAATTCAAGCGTTCAATCAAACCGAAAAATTAAATCGGAACCACTGGTCCTCCGCTCTGGATAGTACAGTCCCCCTCTTCGAGAATATCAATAATAATGTTGGAGAAGCATAAATTGAGTAGCTCAAATCGGTCCTGCTAGTGTACGAGGTAGAACAGGTTTGATGCTGATAGCTACCACTGATGAAAACATACATAGTTTATTTGCGCGAAGTTCGTTTACCTATATGTGTTGTGCGTATATAAGTAGATCATCCGAGAGACTAGTTTGAGTAAGGTAAGTTTCAAGGAAACTGAGAGATATGAAGAATTCGAAACCTAAAAGAACGGGAATAGTATATAGACTTGATGGATACGAACGCACTAGTTCATATTCATATTTATGTTACCCACTGATTTTCTCGTAATCAAGCTTCAATTTCTGAACGAACTATTGGAAAAACAGGAGTGTTTTTTCTTTCAATTTTAACGAAAATTGTTACACAAGAATGGCATAGACGAAGATTATTTCATAAATGAATGATAAATGAGTTTCGCTTATAAAGTGGCTTTTTCAGGATTATCTTTGGGACCCATTCAAAATACATTGAAACTAGATATGGAAATTGAAGTGTATTATCTATTTGCAACCAATTTATACCAAATAAGTACGAATCAATCAAATACTAAATTTTTTCATCAATATTTACCTCCTGCTTTTTTAAAATTTTATCAAGTTTGAACCTTATTTTTTAAAAAACTGATTTTATCGCGCTTTTTCTGGGAAACAGCATGTTAACATTTTACAACGTTTCTGTAAACTTCGAACTTCGAGCCGAAAATGGTTTTAAATGACTAGGTAGGACCCATTGCTGAAGAATTCAATGCAATGCAATTCTGTCCGGCCGTTGTAATGATAACACCAAAAAGCACCAGTTTGCAACTGGAAATTAACAGGGTAGGTTGCATATTAGAATGCTATTGTTAATTTCGTTAATGTGAATAATCGCTCAGATGATTTCGGAGGTAAATTGATTTGAATATTCTAGGTTATTTTTCCAATATCTTTAGAAATACTAATGCGATAGGATTAAAATGGTTGTGAATAACGATGCATTACTTCAAACAGTGGTAATTCCCAAAAAAAGTTTCCAATTTTTAGAATTTTTTTTCTGGGAATATCAGCCAGATTTCTATGATTTCTATGAAATCTAACATTTACATCTTGAGATTGATATTTGACAACAGTGTATCCAGTTTCAGGTATGGTCGAAATTTATTTGGGAAAAACTTTAACAAATATTTTTTCCATTTCCCCAGTATCATTATTATTTTCGCAATTACTGAAGGAATGCCGCTCTGGCAACGCTTTATAAGGAGCGTGTAAAAGCTTCTGAACCCACGTCGGTGCCTTTCTAGAATTATTACTCTTTTTTCGTTTTATCTGTGCTTCCACAGATTCCGTAGATTTTGGAAGTAGGTACTGGAAAAATAGATACATCGTCGATATAAACGGAAATATTGAGTTTATTTTACCAATCCCCAGTTGATCTTGAAGAAATTCATATTTCCAATATTTATGAAATTACAGATCCAAGTTTGTGCAGAATTTCAGCTAAAACTGGCAGATATTTTCTGAAATATGTAATTTTAATTTCTAGAGATACGATGTTCACGAAATTTCAAATATAGGTATTCTTGTCGGTACTTCACCACTATTTACCACGTTTCAATTTGTTGGAATGATAATTAATTTCATGATTATTGAGGAAAGAACATTTCAACTGCAGGGTCATAATTCCGAAACCATTGTGGGGATTTTACCCATTCAGAAACTTAATCGCCGAATCTAGACCTCATACCTTCTCTTATGAGTCCTTAGGAGGGGAATATATTTTGAAAAGGAATTCTCCGGACAGTGAGTTCAACCCCATTTACTACTCTGAATTAGAAAGTAACAAAGAGTTGGGCAATATTATAATGCTCTTGTTGAATAAAAGTTATCTCAAAAATATATTTTCATATTTTTTTTCACAAATTATATTGACAATCGATCGGTCAGATGGCTGCATAGATGTGATTTGGCTATGAATAAGTGACTATCTCGTGTACTTGAAAATCGAAAGTTGAATTCTGAATTCAATGTTTTTAGAGGTACAGGCCGATTCGAAAATTTCGGCTGAGGTAAACGCTAAGAACCCAAAGAAACTGAATAGAAAAAAATTAGATTGTCTTGGTCATGAAAAGGTTCAATGCAATGTATTTGCATAACTCGAAAGGAATCTATTAGCTTCAAACCGGCAGAGATAGTTCTTATCATATCAATTATTTTAAAATTCGGCATAAGTACGATGAGGTTTTTGTTTTTGAAGGTGAACTAAATTCAGAATAAATCCACCTAATACGACTCGGTTGAAACTGATGGGAAACATATCTTTTCGAATGAGTTTATAGGATATCTACGTAGTGCAGACCTCTCAGTTACTGGAAATTGAGAAAAGAATCTGGAGATTCAACACAATTATAGTTTTTCAGGAGAATTCTTTAGAGCGGACTGAATTTGGAAAGATAAATATCGAAATTTCTGATGTGTCGAGATTTAAAATGGGAAAACGATAGCAATAATTATCTGGGGTAAAAGAATTTGATTCATAGGAACTGTTCAAAATATTGATAGAATTGTAATCTAGTTCTTGGTTGAAGCGTGACGGCGTGAAACTTCACGCAAATTTTCTTTAGGAAATGCCTCCCAACTTCCCGTCAGTGTTTTCTAGGAATGTTTTCCCTTTCACTTCGATTTTCACAGCTACCAGAATACAATTTCACTCAAATTCATATCGCGAGAATGTTCACTCTCAGAAAAATTTCCAGCACAAAATTGAAAATAAGAGTTATCTAGACATAATGACAATGCTATGTTGTTTTTCAATACAAGAACAGAACAATCTACCATTTTCGCCGCTTGAATTCTGTAAACATATTCAGAAACAGGTATTTAATATGGAGATCCACGCCAGACCCACAATCATGAAGTTTTTCCCGAATTCCGACTGCAAAAAAACTCTTTGTGGAAAGCATCATATTCAGCATGAGGAAACTAATATATTCTGTTTCTTCTTTTCCGTACAAATCAGATTGGTTTGAAGAATTTGATTATTTTGATTCTGCCGATATGAACATTCAAAACGAATCAATCTGTTGGATGAAACTTCATTACTCTTAGCAGGTTATTTGAATTATATTCCTATATTTTTGAGGAACATTCTGAGTGCAGATGACTGGATTCTAGCTCATTATTTCTGAAAATCTCACGAAAATATTGATTTTCCCTGAATCAAAATCAAGTTTTGAATATTCAGTTTCCAATATGTAAAACTTTTGAAATGTACTGATATGATATCCTCGTAGTGTACATCATTTCAGTTATGCCTTATACGTTACCTTAGGCAAAATATCTATTATATGACGAATTGTTTTGTGTTGTGACAAAGCCGATAGTAAAAAATGAAAACAGTCAGTAAATATAGTAGAAAAAATTGGGAATGAAGTAATTACTTTTTTTTCGCGTGATTTTGACCATCAGATGTTCATTGGACGGTAGAAGAAATCTCTTGGCTTGTCGATACAACATATTCCTATAACAAATTATACTTGTAAGAGAGTATTAGTATTCTTTACAAAAGTTTAGAAAGTGATCGAGACCAAAATTGAGTTGTAAATTTTCATTCTTTTGAAAAATCGAAATTCATCAATAATAACCAATCATTATTTGGTGATATGTGTACCACTGCAGGTTTAACTCATCTACACTACCCCGCTCCAATAATAATGTGTACCCATTGATAATGGTATCAAAGAAATAATTTCTGTTCTTCGCGAATTACCTTCTTTGAACTAGTCCTAAGCTCTTGCTCAATTCTTTTCTCCTCAGTTTCAGCCATTATAAAAGATCCACCCTATATAATATAATAATAATTGAATAAGGTTTGCATCAGGGCGAGCTTAAACTCAAACTAGAAATATGCGGTAGACGTAAGGCCGTTGCTGCAATAACTTGAGAGCAGGAAGAGCTACGAGTAGTAACTTTCAAGGAAATCAGAATGCCCTGGCTTAGTTTATTAAAGAGTCAAATCGGTCGAACGGCTTTGAAGTCATCATCATCATCACCCTCAGCCTTCAGTCGTTCACTCCTGGACAAAGGTCTTTCCTAATTCCTACGAATTATCTCTATTCTGCGCCTCCTGACACCACCTACCACATGCTATCTTCATTGATTATGTCTTCCGTTCCTGGTAGTGGAGGTCTACCTCTACTCCGCTTTGCCTCACTCGGTCTCCATTGAACGATCTTTAGTGTCAATATCTCCCACTTCAGTTCTGCGATGTCCTCGACAGGGTTTTTTTTAACGAATTTCCACGTTTTTCACTTTGTCTTTTAGTGTATCCCAAGCATGGCTATCTCCATTACTCGTTCTATCTCTCGGAACTTGTTAGTATAGAACTGTGTGATGGCGATCGTTTCTATCGCAAATGTTGTAACAAGAAGAACACAAGCATCGTACACCCGACGTCTTAGGTTTATGGGGATAGTTTTAGTTCTTAGAATGTAAGAGAGCTTACCGACTGCCTCCTAAGTCAGTTTTATCTGCCTTGATATTTTTCTGCATTTATTGTCCTTTTCCAGGGTTACGGTATGACCTACGCAATTGTATTCAATTACATTTTCGATGACGGTGTTGTCCGATATGTGTGATTTCTGGACTCTTGATTTTTGTCTTCGTGATGTTCATTTTCAGTCCCACACTTTTTGATTCTTCATTTAACTCCTGGGGCCTTACTTCGATCTCTTTGATAACATGTGGTAGCAGTATGATGTCGTTAACGAAGCGGAGGTTGTTCAGATGTATCCGATCGACCTTAATACCGCTACTTCTCCAATCTCGTTTCTTGAAGACATCTTCGAGAACTAATGTAAAGAGTTTCAGTAAAATGGTTTTTGCCTGTCGTACTCCTCTTTCGATTTTGATGTTGTTGGTCTAAGTTTCGTCATCGACTTTTACATGGGGGCAGGCATTTTTGTAGATGTTTTCAATTATAGCACTATACCTACAGTTGATGCGTGCGCTGTACATAGATGTTAATATAGAACAAATTAAATCGAATCGAATGCCTTGTCAAAATTATTGAAAGTCATATGAATGGGTATGCAATTTGAAACAAAATTGCATGTGGATCCAGTTGTGAGAAAGTTTAAAAAAAATTTTATTCAAAAATTTTTCAAAATTTTAAGGAAAAATTTTTTCTCTGAAAATATTGATTAGATTTCAATAGTATTTAACAATAAAGTTTCAAATTTCAATTCGATCCGCATTCATTTTCGGGGAAATAAGGAAAAAATGTGCCAAATTTCGTTGTCATTTTGAATATCAAATTAGATTGAAACTTCGATATCAGGTGGAGATCACCAACAAGTAACTAGGTGCAAAATTTCGTGTTGATCTGATAGTTGGAATTTGAACAAGCGCGTAAAAGCTCCTGACCCCACGTCAAAGCTTTTCTAGATTTTTGATGATCGTGTCATTAAGACAATAAAAAAACCATCTGATTTCAAGAATCTATTTCATTATTCCTAGCAGAATGTCGATGATATATTTTTCTGTAATTGAGTGTGTAGTTATATCATTCTATACAACAAGTAAGTTGAATGAATGTTTATTCATAAGAAGAAAGATTTACCCTTCGGGCTCACGTGTTGTAATCAATGTTCAATTCCATTTTGGGAATATTTAAGGACTACCACTTTTCAGGAAAAATTCTAAAAAGCACTGACAAGACTTTAGGAACTCTTTCAAATTTGTTGCCAAAGTGGTGTTCCATTCATTTGTTGTCCTCGCCAAACGCTTAACCAACTGATGGAAATATTTGATGACTTTCGGTTCATATGGTCCTGAACAAACTCTGCATAAATCTTTAAGCTATTACCAAGCAATCATCTCTGTATTTTGGGAATATTGAAAATATGAATGGTAAATCTACGTTATGATTTGGTTCATTTCACCCATTAAGGAATTCGATGTTATTTCAGGCTTCAAATATACTTCACAAATATCGATTCTCTTTGTCGTTTCTTCCAAAAGTTATGGTGTTTATGGTCGACATTAACTGCCGATCATAATTTTGTTAATTTTCTATCCCAAATTTTGGATAGCCACGTAATTTGTCATACATTTATCCTATTATCTCCGAAAATAAAATTGGATCGGGCAAATATTACATTTATCACTGGTAATTTGTTGTTTCCCGGTACACTATTCAATCGTGTGGCTGGTAGTCCCCCATAACAAAATTAATTATTTTGTGCACACTTAACCTCAGTTCGCTAAAATAGTGTTCTCACCTTCCACACAAAAAGTTGTGGCCAAATATTATTATCGGTCTGGACCAATTAACAGATTTCCTTCTAGTGTGTACCGTTTAGGAGCTTACCAAGTTTCTGTTGGAGTTTTCATATAGCATTTTGATGGAAGGGGTAGAGGATAATGATTCGGCTGACTGTTTAATAAAGGCAATACCACCCTATTACATATTTTTTTCGGAACTTAAGTAGTTTGTCAGTTCAGTTCAAAATGATTTAGTGGTAAGAGAGAACTAACTGTTGCTTCAATTATTGGTGATATTACATATTTCAGAATGACCATATTCATACTGTAAAAGGGTATGCAAGTTCGAGTTTCATGAGCATATTGTCTTCAAGTCCACTGCTTCGAAAGGCCAACCAATAAATCTTAAATTCAATGAAAATTTCGTAGTCCGTGAAGTTACTAGTTTCATTGAAAATGTTCAATCCTTGCTTGGAAATTGTACATCCTAGATTAAAATCTGCGAGTATTTGAATCTTGAACTTATACAACACATTCCATTATATAATAGGTACCATTTAATATTTTTCCCCAGATAAACGGAAATTAAATCTTGGTATTCTGGAGTATTGATAGAGAAGTTATTCACTTTGTATATTTCCTGAAATTCTTGATTTTTTTTTAATGTTCCATGAATTTTTCAACGATAGTTCGAATTGGATATTCCTGCTTATCAGTACAAAAATGCAATTAATGAGCTCTTGGAATCGAACAAAGATAGTTCGACAATCAACCTTGAAATGTTTTTTGCATGTGCATGTATATATTGTACATCAAATCTAGAAGTTGAAATTTCAAGCAGAAAATATTCTATTTTCAATGTTAAGTGATCGAGGTCACTGAGAAGTTAAAAAGTATGCAAACAGCACGACCAGATATCTAGAATTCTTGTGAAGGACACTATTGATAGGTTTGCTAAACCTTTGAGATGCTGTTCAACATGCTTGTTGACATTTATTTCTGTTCATCAGATCATAATACCAAAACTCAAGAGTGGTGATAAGAGTGTGATCAATAATTATCGACCAATAGCACTGTTGTCGAACTTATAGGCACTATATTGCAACATTTTTCTATGTCGTGAGAGTGTGAACAACCTCGAGCACCATGGTTTTATGACTGAAAGATCTTGTGTCACAAATTTGGCATCATTTTCTCAGTTCCTATAAAAGGCTTTCGATAATTATGGTCACACAGGTTTTCGTAGATCTTTAGATCACCACATCTTGCGGTGTAAACTGGAAAACAGATAGGTATGGGTTATGTCCGCAGTTGATAGGTTTTCGTAGGCCCTGTTGCATCACAAATAGTAAGTTCTTGGTGTGGGTTTTAATTCTAACTCCAATAGCCATCTATTTCTGCTATGCCTCAGGGTACCAATCTTGGTTCATTGATCTTCCTGGTATTTGTCGATGATTTCATTCGTATATTTTTCACAGCTATTGTTTGCGGATGATTTCAAGTTTTTTGATAGGGTTACTTCTCGTATTCAAGACTGTAACAATTCACAAAGTGCTTTGAAAGTATTATTGAAATGGTGTGAGATCAACGGTCTGAGGTCGACGGTTTCTAAATGGAATGTCGTTTCTCATACAAGGAGAGTGGAACCCCTTATATTCGATTATTCTCTAGGAAATATCAGATTGAGAAGATCGAACATTGTTAGGGATTTTGGCATAATGATCCATAGTCAGTTGACTATGTACCTCACATTGATGATATATTGTTTTATCTTTCGAAGTTATATGGTTTTATTTTTCGTGATAGAAGGCATTTTCTAAAATCCCGATTCAACACCTTGAGTATACTTCATTCATCTTGCAGCCTACTTATTCGCGTCATAAACAACGACTGGATCCAGTGTATGGCAAATTCTATAGATTTCTCTTTTATAGAGAGGAGGAAGTTCATCCCCTGAGATCAGTAATTGAATAATACTTCGAAGTTAGATGGATCCATAGTTCGTAATGGAAGGCATTTTCTGAACTCTAAACAGGAGACATTTTTCCCTTATTCCTTATAACCTTATTCAGAACTAAACTAGAGTGCGCCTCATTCGTCTAGCAGCCTATTTATTCGCTTCATGAGCAGCGATTGAAGTCAGCATAGCACAGATTCTCTAAATTTCTCTTTTATGGAGAAAAAGCTGCTTATCCCCTGAGAGGTTCTGACAATGCTTTACTCTTGAAAAGATTTGGTGTATCTTTGGCTGGTCATTGTTTGGAGCTGATGTTTTCATGCAATTCTTTTTCTGTGCAATCTCGTTTACGTAGTTATTAATAATCCATATCTGCCAGAAAGTTTATATGTACCAAGGTCCAACATGAGAACGAGACCTATGTTTTATTTGATTCCACGTAGGAATAATTGTATTGTTCGAACACCTATTCAACATGAAATGTTGAATAGGAAACATATGTTGTGTTGTGTTATTTGTTGAATCCTTATTTTAAGACATGTTATATTTTCCATGACACTTTTACAACCATAATGTATGAAATAGTGATTGTTCATTTGTAGCATAATTTTTCTTTGGTACGTTTTTCTGTAATTGGATATTATTCAGCTGTAGAAAAACTAAAGCTAATTATTATTATATTATAATCTGTGTGTCCTGTTTGGATCTAGGTGTGGAAAGGTGTGAGTATTGAAAATTCTCGTAGTCACGTTCCCCACTTCATTGCTCATTTTAGTACGAATTTCGTTCTTGAATTGAATGTTTCAACCTGTATTTGAATTGAATTCTATAAATAAACTTCGAAAAATTGAATACCAGACTGTACATTACTTGTTAAAAAAAACCTACAAAAACACTGACGTGAAGTAAGCAGCTTTTTCGCGCATGTTCAAATTAGATGACAGCTTTGGCAACTAATTCGAACATGCGCGTATAAGCTGCTGACTTCACGCCAGTGCTTTTGTGGGTATTTTTCAATGAAGAATTGGATTTCAATTCGATCTAAGCGATCTAAGACTTAACGTTAATGCTTTCTTAGAATTTTTCTTTGAACTTTATCATCTTGTATCTTCCTCTAGTTCGAAACGAAGAATATGTTGAAAGAGATTTTTCTTGCATAGATAGATAAAATCGAAATGTTCAATATTCGAAGTTAATTATCCAGTATTAAAGTTGAAACTTAGGATGAGGGCAATAATTTTCGAACACCACTCCTATGAAATGAAAGTATTTTCAATACAATATCTATACGATATTTGCAATAGTCGAACCTTTTAGACTGATCATTAACCGCAGGAAATAGGTATGGCGCAAGTATCTTTTAATGCTTGATCAACACAGACCAAAAATAATGTAGAACGTTCATGACAAAACCGCACAAGGTGGCACAGTTAAATGGTAATGGATAACTCGCGAACTATGATTATTGCAAGATCGAAATAATTCTCAGAAAAACTATTATTATCTCGTTGAATAAGGCGCTGCAAAATGTAATATTGATACATTTACATGATTTATAGCATTTTCTATGGAATTAATCGAGCGTAAAAAATGACTTCTTCATTAGGTCGGCAATGAAAACATAGACTTTGAAGCGTTTGAGCGTCTCGTTTGTCTGATGAAAGAGTCAGATTTGTACCCCGAAACGTTACAGTTCACTCTGTGTGTTTTGTTCCAGTATTATTTTTTAGGCAACTTGTTTTCCTAGAAACCGCCTTTGGCAAATAGTTCAATTGTGCAACTCGCACGGTCGTTTTCCATGAAAAACAATTTTTATTAGATTTTTAATAGTTCTGATTCAGATATTGGGAGTGAAAACCCAGAGAAACCCAGATGATGCAAAACCCTCCCGAGATAAGCTGCAATTGATACTCGAAATAAAATAATTCAAAAAATTTTTAGTTCCTCTCGGTCCTTGTCGAACTTGTATCGAAGAACCAACAGGATCTTCCAGTTATTGATTGATTATTTTATTCATGTCAAATGCCAACAATATAATATATTCGATTAGGTATAAACTACTCGATCTTTTCTGGGCCTTCAAACCATCCCAGAAAATCAAGCGCGTAAAAACAATCAAATGTTTCCTGAAGATTTTAGGTCTTTCCTGACGCCATAAGGTGTGTATAGTTAAATAAACGTAGGAAAATCCAATAAACAACTTCTAGCTTCTTCGCTGCAGGTTCTCTTATCTCAGGTGGATCTAAACGGATCTATTGGTATTTTATGAGGAGGCTTAACGCAGGTAAGGTCAAGGTGTTTTTTAATGCCGTGAAATCATTAAAATCATTTATGGGTCACTGTCGGCCTTGATTACGGTAAACCGTTTCGATTTTTGATGATTGGATGGCGCTCGTTTTTCGAACAATTATGGGAGATCCTAGACCTTAACCTTGATGCGTGTTCAGAATGCAACTGGTTTACTTGAAGGATTTTTTCGGTGACTTATTAATGAACCTAGCGTGCGTGTAGATAGACATTGAATTCTTCAGAACAGCTACGAAGAAGTGAGAGTTACGTATTCAAACTCACCTTAATATATTTGAGTATTCTTTTGAGGAAGATGATGACATCTTTCTAATTGTAACATAATTGTTTTTTTTTTTGATATTTACACAAAATATCTCAAAAATGTCGGTTTCAGATCGGGTTGCTCAACTCAAACTGGGGCTCTCGAATTTGTTAGATTGGTGGATGACTGCCTCGATATTGGATCATATGTAGCGGGATTATTTTTTGATCTGTCTGAAGTATTTGATAGTACATATCTTCTCTCAATTCGTCTTGGAAAAATGTTACAGTCTGGGATTCAGGAAAATCTTTCATAGCTGGGTTCGAAGTTATCTCGAAGGTAGACTTGCATCTGTCAGAGTTCCAAAATTCTTCATCCATCTGTAAACATAATTTGAACTTGGGGTGCCTCAAGGCTCTGTCTAGGGACCACTTTTATTTTTGATATTTATCTATGATCTTCTTGAGACTCTGATGAAGTTCTTTATCAATAAGTCTAATACTCCAGAAAATCCAAGAGCAATCTTGTTTGCTAATGATTTTTCAGTAGCAGTTACTGCTTACTTTAAAGGACTGCAGTGGTTGTGCGATTTGTTCGTTCATTGTTTTGTTGAATGGTGCGATGTCAATGCTTTCACGATCAATGTGAACAAGACGGAATGCATTTACTTTTCAATTTTGAACACTGAACAAATACACTTTGTTTCACTGACCGTTATGTATTAGAGCCAGAGGTTTATTCCTGACTTACTTTGTTTTGTTTTCATGTCAACCGAGTTTCAGTTTATATGATGAGCCATGAAAATTAAATGAATGGTTCCGAAACATCGGCAAAATCATAACTGATCTGTTATCATTCTGTCCAACTCCCTACGAAAATTCATATATTTATTTAAACGTGGACGTGAACATTGCAGAAACTATAAATACGGAATTATTGCAGATTTCTAAGCATAAGACATCAAAATAAAATGTCACCTTTGAATCAGTACATTAAGATAGTCAACCATACCTTGTTATATAAAATGACTCAATGCAATTAAATTCAAGAAAGTTCTTAAGTCTTTACTTCTACAGAAGTGTTATATAGTGTTTATGAGTACTATACCTATTGATAATTTAGAAAATGTCTGAATTATTTTTGCATTTGTGACTGGTCCTATACATAGTCTTATATGTCTGAAAGGATAAATAAATTATTATTATTGATATTATCATCTCCAAATCATATCTACAACAGAAGAGGGCTGCAAACGAATAAAGGTTACGTATTTGAATTCAGCTTAATATTTCTCAGTATTTTTTTGAGAGAGTGCCTTATATTCTTTGAAATATCGAAGTGAATAAATTACACATACATTTTCATGTATGATATTGGAGCACTTATGGAAATTTCAGCAAATCCTATGTCTTTCGAAAGTTTATTTGAAGAACATTTTTTTCTGAATCTATTTACCATACTTATTTGAAAATACTTCTGTTCATACCTTGGACTTCGTAATTGAGGTCCAAAACTACTCTGAGTTTATACATTTTTTCTTTCGGAAGTTATTGTGTTTACCATCGGCCTTGAGGCGAAGCGTAAACACTTTTATATGATCACTGAATTTTCCCAACAGGGCAGGGTTAATACGCGAAAGCTGCTGACTTCATGTCAGTGCTTTTCTTGTTTTTTTAGTATCCTTTTCAGAAAGTGCATTACATTCTTTGGAATATCAAACAATATAACATGAGTGATAAATCGCAGTATTAGTACGGGAAATGAAAACGAGTTCCCTTTCATTTTCACGTATGATACAAGGGATAATATAAAACCCCTCAGCAAAATCTGCCTCCCCTTATAAGTGTAGTGAAACTGAATATGTTTGAAACGAGTTTACATATTCACATAATGGATTTCCCATTTTTCCTTGGAATATGAGTCATCTTCTTCATTTCAAATTTATATTGACAACATATCTTGAAATTATATCTGCAACAGAAATATATTTGATTTTTGGAATCACTTTCAAGGTGGTGCAATAAACTCATACCAGTTGTTTTTGGTTTATCTTGATATCTCAAAGTTCTCGAGAATTTTAGAAAGCAGCGACTCAATGACTTGGTCATTGTAGAGAATTTTGTGAGGATCATATGATAGAAGATCGCACAATGATTTTTTGAAAAGTAAAGCTGCGTTAGTGGAGAACATTTCTTGAATAAGTGACCTCCCTGGCAATGCATCATGAAGAGAGATTGGAAAATTTTCACTTCACGTGAGTGGACTTTTAGATTTTTAATTTCACCATTCAATACATTATCCTCCCTTTACCATGAGCAGCATATCTTTCATTGATCGTGCCTGTAAAATATGATGAAAAATCTCCTAGATTTTCATTCCAGTTGCATTTACAGTAATCTGTTTCATTAGACTAAGCCTTAATTGTATTGAAAAACACACAAGGGTTCTATATTAAATTGAAATCAGGGTATTGAGTATTGCAGACGTATCGGGTGGGCTGAAAAGTTCGTTGGCCCATAGATGGCGCTACTAGAATCGAATCCATATTATTTTCAGTTGGCCCTAGCCTTCAAAAGACACGTGTATAGATTTGACAGCTGTTACACTCTTAGCACGTGAGCTATAGCATTTTGAGTAAAGCAACTTTTTTCAGTTTGAAAAGTTGGATGAAAAAGAATTTCTGTGTGTCAACAAAATGTTATTGAAGCTAAGGCTTGATAAACATTATTCGGACTTCAAACCAGGTAAATCTGTATGATGCAGGGATATGTAGAGAAGTGGTTTTCTAAATTTAAGGGAGGCGAAATATGCACAAAATATCAAAGCAACTTATTGGACCCATCATGAATACATATTCGGATATGCGACAGCTCTGTTCAAAGTGGCTGCCACGCGAGCTCGCAGTCGACCAAAAAACAAGAACGAATTTATAATTCCAAGCATTGTTCGGAGCTGTCCAGTCGTAATAAACATGAATTTTGCATCGATATGTGACAATGGCTGAAACATGGCTCTATCATTTCAAACAGGTGTTTAATCGAGAATCAGCCGGGTGGACTGCACAGATCAACCGCTTCCAAAATGTGGAAGTCGGCAGGCAAGGTTGAGGCATTATTTTTGGATACGTACGGTAAAATATCAATTGACTATCTCAAAAGGCTAAAACCTTAACCAGCGACTATTACGTAGCGTTAAAAAAACGAAATCGGGGAAACGCACCATTTCACAAATCAGTGAACCGTTGGCAAAATTGCATGAATTGGGCTTCGAATTGCTTCGGAATCCACTGTATTCCACCATATGGCCCCCAGCGAGTTCCTCCTGTTCTCAGACCTCAGGAGGGTGCTCGCTGGACAGAAACTTCGAGCCGATAATGAGGTAATTGTCGAAACTGAAGCCTATTTTGAGACTAAACATGAGCCGTGTGACCAACGGAATCGTTATATCGCAACTATATTGAAGATTAAATCGAATTCTATCAAAAAAACGATATTTTATGCTAGCCCTACCATGGTATAAAGACTAGACTATGGCCGTACCAACGTATCAGCCTAACTGTTATAACAAATTTTTCACTCGAGGAGACGTGAAAGCCATACCGATAGTGCAATTAATTGACCTCGATGAAATAATCGTGCCTTCTTCTTGATTCCATAAAAAAAGAAAGACACTCAAGGTTATGAATGAAATAAGCAGTTTGAATGCTTGAGATTTCCTCTGTTGACGAGTAATTTGATTCAAGCGCTGTGTAGTCATTATCTAGCTCTAGGGAGACGCACGTGAGACCGCTTTCTTAAATGCGCAAAGAAAGTGAAGACCCGAAGATCAAGTGGTTAATGCACCTTAAGCAACAGGTGGTTCTGAATATTGGAGTACTCTTGACATTGACCCACATTGCATTCACGGTTTCAAGAGGATAATCACTGCTTCTTCTCCTTATGAAATTATAAAGTAGAATATCCCTTGTGATCTCTGTGAACCCACCATCATATCGAGTAAGAGTAAAAACAGATACTGAATTGTTCACGTCCATGTTTAAATAAATAAGTAATATTCGCAGGTAGTTGGGCCGAATTCAAATACATAAATTATGATTAACAATTCTTTAATGAGTGAATGAAAAAGAGGTACTTCAGTGTGGGTCAGGTGGGTTCTTTAATGTTTTTGTTTCCTTGTTTTTAATTAATAAATTTTCTAGCCTTGAAAAAGGAACGAATAGTTCCGAAACGTTGGCAAAATCATAATTGATGTATTTAAATTCTGTTCAACCCCCGGCGAATATAACTAAGCTTTAGCCAAAACTGAATTTTATTCTTCATTTAATTATCTGCTCTTGACTGCAAATGTTGTCCTTCCTTCAATAAGCAATATTAGATGAACTTACAAAAGGTCTTTTGCATGTAACACGAAATATCATATTTTATGATATTCTCAATCTATTGCCAAATAAGATCATAATGTTTGCTGTCACATTTTCTCACATTTCCCGAATCATGGATATTTCGGTAATAAGGATGGTAAAATCGACACGCACGTTCATATTCGGTGAAACGCGGTAGATCGTATCCTACGTCACACGTCACAGCACGATTTTACGATCAATATAGCCGACGCTGTCCAGTGTCTTGGTAGAGTGGGAGGTGCTCGAGAAGAGGGAGAGTGGATATGACTCTTCATGTCACGAAACCCCGCGAAGTTCCGATAATTTAAAGAGCCGATATGTGGAACCACATTTGGTAGATCGTTTTCACGTTGAAAATCGAAATTTTCGTTGGCGATTTTCAGCTTTTGAACCGATATTCAATTCGTTGCCATAGCGGTCATATTTTCATGTATTGACCACGCAAAATGAACCTTTATTTCCTGAAGGAAGGATTTGATGATCTGGTAATCATATTATCCCCACGAAATTCTACATGCATCTTCAAGCAATCAGGTACAACTTCAACCAAACTACCCAATATGGAATCTGAGCATTTGTTAGATTGAACTCATTCAAATTCTCCCCTCCTGCGTTGTCTCTGTAAAATCAGTAATTATATTATGCTTCAGGCTTTAAGTGGAATATTACCTGAAGGAATGATCAAATTTCGGAAAAAACGGCACTGTCGTATTCCCCATGAAAAGATCTTTTATATCACTAATCGCACGAACCATCTTTCATGTTCAAACATACCTCAGCCACGCAGGGGTATGAAATAATGATATGAAAATGGATTTTTCGTCAGAAAATTAAACTGAAACACATAATTGATGGGTAGGAGCGATTTTCGAAAGTCTTGATTTTGGTTTATTTATTGATAAAATCAAATAATAAACCTTAGTGATCCACCAAAAAAAAAAAAATTTCACAGCTAACATTTCGAAAATTCGAAGTATGTAGATTTGAATGAACTAATGAAAAAAAATCCGTCCGTCCGCTGTACGCCGTCCGCCGTCCGCTGTCCGGGGCTTTTCTCTGAAAGTACTAAAGCGAAATCAGTAATGCTTGGTAGAAAAATCGTGTGTCACTCGGTTTCGATCCTCCAAGCTTTCCAGCATGATCGGTGTACCTACCCTAAGGGCTCAAAATTGGGGGTTGGAGGGAAAAAATATTGCTCGAAAACTTACCACCGAATTTTCATGAAACTCTGGACGTTGAGTACTGTTGCATAACTCGACCTAAAAATTCACACCTGGATGATTTCCGGCCAGTGGTCCCTGAGTTATATAGAGAAAAGCTGCGAATTTCTAATAATCCCGAAAATGAATCATCGCACTCGGTTCTAAGATTGGAATTCAGTGGAATAATCGGTTAACTTTTCATCCAGACTCATATATCTAAAAGTGGATGAAAAGATTGATCACCAAATTTTCAACACATATCGAGAAATTTTCAACGGATTCGTATATTACATTATAAACACAATGCGCAAATGCCCCATCGATATTCTTGACAATTTCATAATCGTAAGTAGTCCAAATTGAATATTTTTGGGTTTTACCTCCCAATATCTGAAATATAACTACTTGATATCGGATAGAATTATTATTTAAAGAAATCATCCTGCAGATTATGGGATTTGAGATTAATATTCTTCATGAAGCTCATTCATATCTTAAATACAACTTATATATCATTCATAAATCATTGGTTTTAAACAACACAATTAACCAATTCCATGAAAAAATTCATTATTTTAAATATTGATATCTCAATAAATACTCCTGTATAACTGAATACCACTTTTACATGCAGAACGTGAATGAAGTAGCGTAAAATAATGAAGATTTCCAAAAAATTCTGTTGATTTTGGTTTGCGTAGTACAATTATCGACAACATGTGGATATTCTTTACTGGTTTCAATAGAAATCCAGTATTTTTCGTACTGGGAATTTAAAATAACGGTGAATATAAAAGATAATGAGTTTGTATATGATAAAACAAATTGGAGGAAATATGCAAAAAAATCAACAAACTGGAAAACTCATTAATTGTTGGTATTCATAGCGTCATATTTTATCATCCATGTCTATCATTTTTTATATCCACCCGCATTTCAAAGTCTCTGTTGAAAAAATATTGGATATCAATTGAATCCAATAAAGGATATTCGCATTTTCACGATTGATGTACTACGCAAACCAAAAAAATAACCCGCCTCTTACTCTACCTCTTCGGTGGTGTGGAAACGATGAAGATTTTTATAGGGGTGAAACGACTGTGAGGCGTATCTTCTCATTCAAAATTTTGTTTTAGATTATGCTACTCAATTAGCGTTCTGCATGTGGAAATGTTATTCAATTATACGAGAGTATTTATTGAGATTTCAATGTTCCACATCAATTTTTTTATTGAATTGGTTTTTGTGTTGTGAAAAACCAATGAGTTATGAATAATATATAAATTTTATTCAAGATATTAATGGTATTGGATTATTCAACTGAGAAAGTAATAAACCCTTGTGTAAAATTTGCAGCGTTTTTTCATTAGACAGCACCTGTTTCATTTTCAATATAACATCTTATACAGATATTTTATTCTGATTGGAAAAAAATTCAGTATAAATTCATGTAATAAAATCATGACCAATCATATACACAAGAAAAATATGTTTTATTGTTGATATTTTCTTTGAGCTACCCGAATCATTGGTACATGTTACTGAACGAATATTATACGTTGTGATGTACGTTAACTACCTAATGTATGTTACTTTTGTATCATCGTATAGTAAACTTGTCACCTACATCCGAGAAGTATGTCGAGAGAAAGTTTATGGTTGACGGAAATGAATTGAGTCATGACACTCTTTGTATAAGTTTTATTCAATTTGATTAGGTGTCTGTTCGTCTGCTACGAATCGGCTTATTAGGAGGGGATGATAATATTTACTGGTATCCTTGAGTGTACTCCCTGGTACACATTCTTCAATTTCAATATTTGTACTGCTGATGAACTAGGTCAGGACCACTGAGAATATGAAAAATCTAGAAGAGCACTGACGTGAAGTCAGCAGCTTTTACGCGGTTATTCATTTTGCGAAATGGTGACTTGGAAATTTCAATGAAATTTTAATGAAATATATTTTTTCGAAATTTTCCATGGATAATTCTTCTTATTAACACTGTTCATCTTTCAACCAAGTTTCATTTCGATCAGATAAATATTTTTCGAGTTATTGAAGAATCATAATTTTAAATGGCTGTAGCACAGAAACCATTCGGCAGATTTGGGCCATTAACGAAGTTAACCGAGATATTCAGGATCTTAACCTGACCTGAAAATTTCAAGACTCTAGGTCCTTTCTTTCGAGAGTTACAGCGCACACGGCCGGACGGACGGACAGAATCAATTTGACCACAGATTCTTCATCAGTGAGTCCAACTTAGTCGTTTGGGACCAATTTCGGCTCAGAATTCGAAAATTACAGACATCGTGACAGAATGATAACTCGTTGTTCCCCAGAACAAGCGCGTAAAAATTTGAAAGTGAAATTTTTACCGTTTTCGAGATGATGGGCATTTTGGAAATTCGTGAAAAATTGCAACCTTGCGACGATTTTTTGGACATATGATCTCGGAAACTTGCGGTTACCTAAACTTCTTCAGCTCCAATGACACTACCAGAAGGTTTTTGCAGAAGTATAGATAGCTTGTTTGGTGACATATACAACGGATTCTGAGGTTTTTGAATTTTCTTGATAAGAATGGTGTCGAAGGTGACAAGTTACTCCTGAATATTTTCGCGAAAAAGTGTTATCCAGATTTTTTAATTCAGGTTTGCTAATACGTACATTATAACAATGTTTGCTGTTTGAACTGAAACTTTCAGGGTGTCCATGAGAGGATCATCAACTTGAACAAATGAAATTCAATATAATTCAAGATTTTCAAGTAACAACCTATATTTTATAATCGTTCACTGGATTCTTCGCAAGAAGAAGAGTGGGAGCTCACTTTAGCAAACTCTATTCCATTCATGTAAACTGTCCGATGAGCCATGAACGAAAAAGGCATGCATGGATTTCAACATTCGCAACTAATAATAATTCATTACAAATCACGAAATGTCATATTTATTCATCCAAACATCGAATTTGATTTTCTTTTTGTGGTTGGTTTTTTACGTAGAATTGACTGAAATTCACAAACATATGGGTTCATGCTTGAAAATCTCTCATCCTCTCATGAAAACCCTGCACATACTCGGATCAAATAGCAAACATTGTTATAATACCAGATATTGGCGAGATTGAAAATGAAAAAAAATTATATTGCAGAAAAAGTCGAAAAAGTTTGAGTCAACAAAATTCTTTTTTCAAGAATTCGAATAACTCAATGAGTTGAGTTTTCTTCCAAGGTATGGCATAAGTTAGCTAATAATAATAATTATAGACTGGGTTTGCCATTCGAAATTAGAAAGTGTTAGGCTACTTCCGGTATTACCAGAAGTTCCAAAGGATTGAAAATCTTTCAGGAAGGAAGTTCATTGTCGAATACCTCCACTGCAGATTTTAATCACAAAATTTTGATTTGTTTTCCATGAAACAATAGGACATCACGTTGAATCACTCTGTATATAAGTATATGCTTGTATGGCTTCAATCTGAACGCGTGTATGGCTTCAATCTGAACGCGTCGAAGATTTCAATTGGAAAAGCTTTGCCTAGTGCATTATCAAATTTATTCAATATAAATAGCCAATAGCTAAATGAACTCTCAAAAATAGTGAAGTGCAATTTTTCAGTATCGATTAAAGTTTATCTTGGGAGGTTTTTGCCTTATTCCTCAGGTGGTTTTTAGGTTTTCACTCCTTATATATAAACAAATTTATTTTGAATTAAATGTGAATTTGTTATTCATCGAAAACGCCTTTGCGGATTGCAGGATTAAAACTATTTGATGAGGGCAGTTTCAATCTGACTCATTCATCAATTTTGTTCATGATATAGTAAGGGGTTATATTCCACTGCGATCTCAAGGTCTATTGTATACCCCATCAGAGTTGTATTCGCTACCAACAGCTCGCCCTTCAGCTCTAGAGCTCCAGAGAACTTCACTATCTGTGAGGGCTTCGAGGACGCTTAGTTGTCGTTCCTCTCCTTTCATTACACAAATGAGAAAGTCTACAGAATTATTTTTTTTCGATTATTTTTATTTTCTGAGGGTTGGTCAGTAGACTACAAATTGAACATGCCTAATGCGACTATCCACAAGCGTCTTATCTCTTCTAATTCGAATCTAGTTCAAAACTAGATTTATGATTTTAAGAGGTGACCTTTCTGCCATTTTATTAAATCAACATTCAAGCACTCCCCGATTGGTAACTACGCCATGCATGTCCAAGACTGAGATGAATAATTTTCCCCGTCTTCCCACAATGCTGCAATTTCCTCAAAATCATCATTTTGCATGATTTATTCTAGGTTCTCGCGCCCGTGATTGATAAATTGGCCAAATTACTATGTTTCCTGTACGGGACTTCAAATTCGCTTGATTGTATTAAAAGGTCTTACAATAGCTGCCAGTCCTCGGAGCAGCATCGCAAGAAAGAAGGACCGAATTGAGGCTCCTCCAAAGTGTGTATCTGGGTGAACTATTTGAGCAAGAAAGACGACGTTATGAATTAATTCGTAGTATAAAACGGTCGGCATCGTGATCGAAATATCGTGTCATTTCCATTCTTTCAATCTTGCGATAAGGATTTGTGATTTCACGTTTTATTAGCTCGGTCCAGGTATGTAAATATCAAACGTTTTATTGTTTTCATGCTGCCTTATCACTCTTTATGGAAACTGGTTATCGTTGTCAGGTGTACCATAAAGATGTTTTTATGTCTTAAGTTTTCAAGAAAAGTCGTGCAGCTCGTGGGTTTTCATTCGTTATCATTTGAGATGTTTGTAATTATTCAGGGTCTACACTATTAGAGGTGATTTGCAACAAGAACATGGTCCAAATTTTCACGGATATTTGTATTTCTGTATTTGTATTTTTGTATTTGTATTTTTTCCGAATATCCTAGGCTTCAACGAAACCCGTCAGAAGCTTAAAGCTTGTGCGAGTTAGGATACCGGGTGTGTTTTGTGTAGGCTTTGTTACTAATTCCTTGTGCCACGTTAGGAAGAGCACTGTTAATTGTTTACTCAACAGCGAATGGTTGGACGGTCCCCTAAAAACCGGAAAAGTTATTTCCCGGCCAAGGGCTTGAACCCCAGACCTTAGGATCATGGGGCTTGCGCTCTAACCACTGAGCTACCGCTTCAATTTAACAGCCATTGATTTCACGGAAAGCTTCAGGTTTTTTCATGAAACAAAATATAATTTAATCATTTCTGTAGTCACATAAAATTAGACTATATATTTCGAAAGAGCGTTGAATTTGCTGCAATGTCAGTTCCAAGTGGTCTCAGAAAAAAATCTGTGATAGATATGATGGGGAGATGATTATATCTATTCTGAAGGGAGAAAAATGAGTAATATCCTCAAAATAGTTTTATGGATAAAACATGATTGGGAATATGTTGCCGTTGCAGCAAATGCTGCTTTATCCAGTGGAGTGCCGAATGACATAATAATCATAATAATAATAATGGCATCCAAGAAGTATCCGCTACTAAAAAAAAAGTTTCTGATAAATACAAACGAATGCTCCAACGGATATGGAGCTCGGAGTTTTCAGGCCAGAATAAAGTGTTGGCCACTAACACACTTGCCATTCCGCTTCTGTCATATTCCTTCGGGATATATATATACATATATATATATTCTTTTGAGAACGAGCATTACATTCTAAGATATTTCACAGTGTTAGCAGAGGAAATGTAACGGGGTACCATACTTATTTGCGTATGATACAAGAGCACAGATAAAAACCTCAGGAAAAATTCTGTCTCCCCGTATAAGTGTAGTAATTTGTTTATAGAAGATGGATGGCATCTTTTTCATTGGAAAATAATTTTTTCGTCATCTTGAATTCATTTCGACAAAATATCTTGACATAATATCTGAAACAGAAAGAGGGACAGAAAACCAGAAGGAAGCAGTAAATAATATCACCTACATTTGCTCATGACCGAGAGGGTCTTTCGACCAGGTTCAGTCCTCCAAGCGATGATTTTCAGATGCTCAGATAAACGAAGAACGCTACAGGCCCCTTTATTGGGGAATCATCTCCCATAGATCCATAATTGTTCATTTCGAACTAGAAATCTAATAAAATATCGGGAATAAAGTGAAAAACTTGTGACATGTATTATGTCAGGATATATATATATATATATATATATATATGTTCTTTTGAGAACGAGTATTACAATTCTAAGATATATCACAGTGTTAGCAGAGGAAATGTAAACGGGGTACCATACATATTTGCGTATGATACAAGAGCACAGATGAAAACCTCAGGAAAAATTCTGTCTCCCCGCATAAGTGTAGTAATTTGTTTATAGAAGATGGATGGCATCTTTTTCATTTGAAAATAATTTTTTCGTCATCTTGAATTCATTTCGACAAAATATCTTGACATAATATCTGAAACAGAAAGAGGGACAGAAAACCAGAAGGAAGCAGTAAATAATATCACCTACATTTGCTCAAGACCGAGAGGGTCTTTCGACCAGGTTCAGTCCTCCAAGCGATGATTTTCAGATCCTCAGATAAACGAAGAACGCTACAGGCCCCTTTATTGG
Source organism: Myrrha octodecimguttata (assembly GCA_958510865.1). NCBI lineage: Eukaryota > Metazoa > Arthropoda > Insecta > Coleoptera > Coccinellidae > Myrrha > Myrrha octodecimguttata. The sequence continues at coordinate 42,146,405 of OY294057.1, forward strand.
GGAATCATCTCCCATAGATCCATAATTGTTCATTTCGAACTAGAAATCTAATAAAATATCGGGAATAAAGTGAAAAACTTGTGACATGTATTATGTCAGGATGACATTTTTTTTTTTTTTTATGTCAGGATGACATAATAAAACTAGCCGAAACTCAAAATTCGAAAATTACATTTGGACAAAACTATAGCGCTAGTTTCCTCTAGAACACAAAAAAGTTTGTATCAAGCAACTCATGAACTGATTCAAAAAAATTGCTTGCAGCTGATCGTGTCAAGAGGCCGCTTTTGAAACCATGTTGTGTGGGTTGACTAATTTGAATCCATTTAAGTAACTCGTCAACCTGTTGAAAACAATCCTCTCGAATACTCTCGAAAGCACGTTGGGGATGGAAACTAGGCGATTATTTGTTATTTCATTTAAGGTATCCCTTTTGAATATCTGAATAATAATAGATTTTAGACATCAAAATGCTAGGGAATTTAATTTAACTTAATTTAGTTTTGATTTTAATGAATTGATTCATTTTACAATGAATGCACAGTAAAATAAGTACAAAACAAAACGCTGCGAGAACATAACAACAAAGTCAAAAGACTGTGTGTGGTTATCTGGATGTTATGGAGATATTGAGATGTGCAAAATGCTCACTAATAACTTAACTCATTGACTTCATTATTCTGGTGGATATAAAATTGACATCAACTCCTTTTTACGCGCTCGTTCTGGGGGACAGTGCGTTATCGTTTCGCCACAATGTCTGTAATTTTTTAATTTTGTGTGAAAAATTATTAACGAGATACTAGATACATTCTCACGAGCTTTCTTTCTTTATATGTAATTTACTGATAGTTAGAAATTCATATGTACACGTCGTCATAAATTATATAATTAAAGCAGATCGAACCCACTATGAGAATCGGTTTTATAACACGAGATATGTCGATCAGAACAACTTGGCTGTGCCTTTGACGCCTACTGATTTATGTCAGAGATTTTTGACTTATTTTGGACCGTAATTATTTAATAAACTGCCAAAAGATATAAAAGATCAGTCAAACTCAAGATCATTCAAAATAGTAACCAATAAATTCTTACTTCAACACCAGGAATACTTCGACGATATCTTTTTATTTTATGGTCTTGTGTTCATTTTTGATTTTATGATGATCATACCTTGCCTACCTTGCTCTTTTCCTTCTTGTCATTATCCTTTTTGCTTTTTATTGAATAGATATATTTGGGAATTTTGGTCAGCACACAAGATAATATTATCTTAGGCTGACTGAATTCCTTGAATTTTGCCGAGTATTGTATTTATGAATGCATTTCAAATATTTTGTTGAGACTGCCTGTGATTGGAAATGTTCGATTTGTATAGTTGGCTAATTAAATTTGATTTGATATTAATTTGAACTGCATGTATACCATGTACCTACTATAATATATAGATTAACGGAATCTTTGAACGACATTTTAGACTACTTCAAGTCATCTAACACAAACCGATGTGAAAAATTGCACACGTTTCAAGGACCAATAAGAATATTAAGAATTTATTTTAAACATCTGCCATTATGCCTTGAGCAGGATAAATAAATCAGTAGTTAATAAGGGTGCACAATGGCGAATGAGCGGCGTTAATATTTAACCTTACTTTGGGAGCCTCAACTGATTGAAATAATGCATACAATTTCGTGAAATATTATGTCAGAACAATGGAACTAATTCATGAAATAATGCAGTAGCTGATATTGAATGTTCCAATCATAACAATAAGAAGCTCGTAGTGATTTTTCTTGACGTTTTCTTGATAAATATAACAGAGGAACATAACATATGTTCATTTGAATTTTTAAAGTTATATCCCAGGAACTACCTACTCATGCGATCGAATGGAAACTTGGAATTGAACTCAGTTGTGTTCATGTGTATGGTATGGTTATCAATTTCAACTTTTTTTCCGAAAGAATTCATCAGAATTCGATGATATTCTGCACATACCTTGAAATCACTATTTCACAATAGTGTATAAATATTCAGTGTAACTCCTTCTTCAATTTTCAGAGAAAAAATGTCCAATTTCGTGGTTTCCCTCAAAAATACTAATCCTATCATGAGTGAAACTAGGTTACTAGTACAAAAATGCCGATGCACAAATTTGTGCAAGATTTCATGATTATCGTGTTATAAAAACAATCAAAAATTCCACTTTTGCTCACGAATTTGAAGAAAGACACTGACTTCGGATCACTTCTTTCCTAAAATTATATTTATAGTTCAAAATTTCGAAACAATTGATATGAGACAACCCAATTTCACGATGTGAAACATAATCATATAAAATTGAATAAACCTGATAAACCAAATGATGACTGCCAGTTCAAATCGAACTCACCGAAGCTTGAAGATGAATCATGGTAAAATATGAAAATTAAATAATTGCCTATTATCTTGCTATGGAAATTGAGCAGTTGAGAGTTCAATAACAACAAGGTCAATTGAAATTAAAAAACTTCTCGTGAACACTTAATTGTCATCCTTTCATCATATTATCATATGTAGGTATTCATTAATGAAAGTCCTTGCAACTTTTAAGAAATTGCGATAATGCAATTTCAGTTTGAATATGTTCATAGCAACCACGCAAAAGTTAGTCTAGTCCACTCAAAGATTCGAGAAAGCTCTGAAGTAAAGTTGGAAGATTTTGTCCACCATCTAGGTTTACAACTGGCCCAACGCCGCAATCATAAAATCATATTTCATTCACTAATTTCGGCAAGTGTAAATGATGATTCAGATCATTGTTAAACGAATCCAGCATTGTGTGTTTTTTGGTAATTCACTCTCAACCCCTATCTAATCATCTTTACGTATTTCCTTCGGAAATTGGAGAGTTTTCTGCGAACAGAATTGTATAGACATGAGGTCTACCGTTCTAGAACGGTTGAATATACGCGCAAAAGCAAATTCTTACTGACCCTTATGAGACAGTTTTTGATATTGCGCAGCTATTGAACGAACAGTTCAGTTTGCCGTTGTGTGAAAACAACACTGAAAGCTCTCTAGCCCCTAAAACTAACTAGAATTGTTTGTTTGTTGAATCGAGATGTATATGTGTAGGTGTAAATCCTATGAATGGTATGTGTAAAGTGAAAATAAATGTTCAAATTCACAGACCTTGCAGGCGAGCTCGTCACTCGTGTATTACTTACCAATGAATTTTCTTAAAAATTTCTGAAAAATCACTCACGTGAAGTCAGCAGTTTTTGCGCGCATATTCAAATTCGTTGTTGAAGAGGTCATCAACCATTTACTTCCAGAAGAAAAGATGATGATCTTCTCAATATATGATCCTCGTGAATTTTTCAATCGAGCACTGGATTTCAATTGGATCTTATCTCTATACTTTGGGAAAATTCGGGAAAATAAATTTGAATGGGTATATTTACAGAATCATTGGGTGAGTTTTACCAATTCACGAATTGCTACTAGTTCATTGAGCCCCGAACCTACTCAACAAATATTCAGTTTCGAAGTCGTTCAAGAAAATTGAATATTTGAAAAACAAATAGAATTTTTTCTTCAACCTGTTCTATAGATGTTCTATAGATCGTCACGAAATTTCGTACAAAGTTATTCATCAGCATTTTCGAACCAGTTACTGAATTTTATCATGATGATTAGTCTTTTTAAAGATATTCCGGAAAAATCAACGATACCTAGGAAAAAACCACTGGATTTGGCATGAGTACTGTTTCCTTACATGGCCAAAAATTCTAACTGTATGAAAATTGAATTGGGAAGACTGCTGTGAAATATAAAGTTCAAGGTATCCTCCTAATTTTTTTCGAATATAATAATAAGATTCCGAAAAAAAATAAAAAAAAAAAATTGAAATACCAAGTTTTTTTGGATTTCTTGACAAAAGTAAAAAAATATTCCACCTTGATCAGAGCTAATCATCCAATCAACCAAAACTACTCCAATATGCGGATCCAAGCATAATGACCACAGCTGTTTCAGAGTGTTACTGATCGTCAGGCCTTCTCACTTTGGATAACACCGCTGAATAGGAGTCTTTTCAGATGGACTACTGCAGTATAACTACGTACAGCGCGACTTCTTCCAGAAGCATCTCACGAATACTACCTTCGAGTCCAGAATCCTTTGATGGATGCGAATGAACTTCATCCTTTTGTCGTATCAGGTCGCTGCATCTACGATTCTGCAGTTCACAACGTCCATTACGACTTTGGAAACACTCAGTTCATTTGGTTTTCCCACAAGTCGATAACGTCCAACATCTGACAAAGATAGGAATTATTTCATGAAAAAAAGAGGAGCTCCAGTAATAATACTAACATAATCACAAGGACGAATATCTGACGATAAATCAACAAATATTCCTCCTTGATCAGAGCTAATCATCCAATCAACCAAAACATCTACACCGAAGAAGCGGATCCAAGGATAATGACTACAGCTGTTTCACAGTTACTAATCATCAGGCCATCTTACCTTGAATGAAACTGCTAAATAGGAATCTAGATACTTGTCACCTTCCAGATGGAATACTGTAGTATAACTATGTACAGCGCGCTATTTTCCAGGAGCATCTTGCGAATCCTACCTTCGAGTGCAGAATACTTTGATCGATGACGATAATCACTACAGATATTGGAGGAATGTCCCAAAATATTCACAAATTGAATAAAATCACGATTGATTATTCATATTTGTAGGCTATTTGAATCTTGGGTTTCCAAGATGCTCGCAACTGAACTGAATGTTTCCGACGAGTCATCTCTTGACGATGTTGCATAGACCAAAATGATAAAATTATTGGATCCCAGATTCTGAGGTTTTCAAAACTCCCTACTCATAAATATATTCTGTTTGGTAAAAAATAATCATACCGGAACGAAAAATAAATTTATCATAACACAAAATAAAGAAACATATTGCTGAAACAAACAAATATATTGAACCGACAATTAATATGTTTGCAAGCACATCTTCGTCTCAAACGATGCCTTGCAGTATTCGAGCACTAATAATTCATTATTCATGTTGAATTATAACATCCGACGAAGCTTCAGTGTATAGCGAAACGCGTTATTCTATACTATACTAATTGAATAATCAGCACATTCGCCATTTTGCAACATAAGACCATATCTTTTACCATTGTATAAATGTACAATGCATATACAGTGCTGTCTCTGACATTTAGGAATAGGCGAATCTATCTCTAAGGAGATTCGATGGCCTACACAAGTAATTTAACTTAAAATAAATCAGCGCATATGTCATGTGTTTCATTAAACTAGTGTAATTATTTATCAGGTAAGTTATTCGGCAAGGTATTCGGCTCTTTGTTCTCCGATACCCTCAATTCGTCATTATGTGAAATGACTTGTCATTGGAAGGGGGCGTTTTCTGAAAGAATATAATATGATTTGGATTATAGAAGTGGATCATATGTTAATCAGAAGATGAAGTCACCACATAAAGAGAGACCACGTGGATGTCGTAGATATTACGCTCCCATAAAAATGATAATATCTGTGTAATTTATTTCATTGTTCGCAAGACCTACATCTTGAATTTGTCTCCTTGTCAGGAAAGATGCGGATATAAGTTGAATTATTCTGATAATCCGTCTATCTGTCTTAATAGGCATGAATATTAATTCAAATATACAAGGTGTCTACTCTAAAACTTCGAGGCGAGATTCTACAGGTGATTTTCAACAAAAAAGTCATATAACACGTGGTCGAAATATTATTCTTCAATCGAATATATTGTGTTTTTACGGAATATCTCAATTTTCCTCATGGAATCTTCACACTCCAGTTATTCTTGTAGCCTCATCAAATTTGATCACATATCTCGAAAGAGCATGAAATTGGCTGTAACACAAGAATTTTTTTGCGTCAAAAATTCTTTACTGCAGGCGTAGTAAGCAGATTAACATAGAAGTTCTAAGGTGAAAGTTATCAATCATATTTTTCAAAGAGGTTTTTCGATGGAAAAACAACGAGAAATATGAAATTATTCAAATCTGATTTTCTTCAATTTTGAAGCTCTTAATGATTAAATCAGTTGCTTTTTCCGATTAAATATTGGAGTAACACTCACAAAAATTGTTGTTTCATCTGTTGAGTCAAACTAATGACCTAAATTTTATTAATACATATTATAAGAAAGAATTTAGGAGAGATGACAAAATCCTGAAAAACTCGCCGTAAATAATTAAACAATTAACTTATAGCAAATGTTCAAAATTGCTACCGCCTTGTTCAATACATCTCACAAATTTTTTCTCTCTGAATCTACAACCCTGTGAAGTTCAGAACGTTTCTGACCCATTTCTGCACAACACAATCTGATTTTATTCATCAGGCCATTTCGAGTTTGACCGACCGTACCTTTCAATCCATTGTTCTCCGAAATATTCATTTAGTTGGTCCCTTACATTCCGGCTATTAGCTGGGCAGCCATCTATTCGAAACCAAATGTTTTGTTTGTTTTTCTGAGGCATTTCATCCAGTATGTTTGTTAGACATATTATTCTTCCTTACCACCTCAACGCTACAGAATGTAATCATTTGATCCGAAATAGAGATTATGGATTAAATGTCTCAGGGAAACAGACAAAACGTTTGGTTTCAAATGGATGGCTACCCAGCTCATAATAGCCGGAATGTAAGGGACCAACTAAATGAATATTTCGGAGAACAACGGATTGGAAGGTACGGTCCAGTAAGATGCCCGCCAAGGAGCCGTGATCCCACCCTTTTGGATTTTTAACTCTGGAACACATTAAAAGAAAAAGTTTATCGAATGAGCGTTCAAGTGATCTGATGAATAGAATCAAATTGTGTTGTGCAGAAATGGGTCAGAAACATTCTGAACTACGCAGGTAGATTAGTAAGAAAAAATGTGTGAAATGTATTGAACAAAAGCGGTAGCCATTTTAAACATTTGCTATGAGTTTATTGTTTAAATATTTACAGCGAGTTGTGACAGCATTTTCTCCTCTCTTTTAACTTCTTCCTTATAATATGTGTTAATAAAATTTAGTTTATTCGTTTGACTCGACAGATAAATTAACGATTCGACTCAAGGTTACTCCAATATTCAATCAGAAAAACATCTGATTCAATCATGAAGAGCATTAGTTGGGATGTCATTCGAAAAATGACTAAACGGAAAAGTTTTTGCTTAAGAGAAAGCATGTTCGTAATTATTCGTTTTTCATCGATAAACCTATTAGAAAAATAATGATTGATAATTTTCACCTAAGAACTTTCATGTTTATCTGCTTACCACGCCCGCAGAAAGGAATTTTTGATACAAAAAAAATGTTTTAGTCAATTTTATGCTCTTTCGAGATATCAAATTTGATAAAGCTACAAGGATAACTGGAGTGTGATTGTTTTTATAAAAAAAATTGAGATATTCCGTAAAAACACAAACTTTTGAATTGAAGAATTACCGTCAATATTTCGACCATGTTATATGATTTTTTTTTGGAAATCACATGTAGAATCTTGCCTTTGAATTTTGGGCTTTTTGGAGTAGACACCCTATATAAAAATTATTTTGCTGGTTTGTTTTGAGGAACAAGAATTTCATGATTTCGTCACAATGGCTTTAATTTATATTTTCAGAACTAAACAGGGTCTGAAAAAAGTGAATGTTTCACTGCTGTAGAATACGGTCGAATTGAAGTACTTATGTAAACAATCCCACTTGCGAAGAGAAAAACCTAGAGTTACGAAACTTCAAAGCAGATATGGTGGCCTCTTTCGCTAATAGGCCAAATCTGCCCTTATGCTACCCAAAAATTATATTCTAATTTTCAATGCGATGAGATACCGCGGGTATTTGGACAATCGATTGTTTGAGAGTGGGTTCGAGCTTAAGGATATAAGATAATAACCAATTGCGATCGCTTCTAGATATAGTATCAGCCCAGAAATGTATGTGGAACTCAGTGCATCATCAATATCATTGATTCGTTCCTTATTAATTAATTTCGTTCGTCTGCCGCTCGAAGTAGTAGCGAAATTTATTCCACGAAATATGCTCCAAGATTGTTCGTTACCAGAGAACTTGCGATAAAGATTTTTCACTTGGATTGTTTAGCAAAATATTCGCACATTTTACCAGAAAAATTATAGAGCCACATGTGAAATCTTCAGTGTTTCTATTGTGATTGTTCTGCGGACACTGGCTTCTGATTTCTTCTTTAGCTACTCTGGAAATTCTAGAAAAAATGTTGAGGTATTCCTGTCAAATAAAATATCTAAAATAATGGTGTTTCCTCTGATTTTACGCTACTTTTCTTCATTCTCTCAAAGAGTGTGAAAATTGCAGCGAAATTTCTTCAGAACATTGCTTTTGTTTCGAGTTATATTCAGCTTCAAAATTAATTCGGAATCGGAAAAAATTTCGAGCCGATATGAATTAAATCAACTAGCTAGATGTGAACCTACCTTATTATGGTTGTTCAAACTTCGTAAGTGTTGTATAATTAGGAATTCGGATTTTCTGAGATCTGCACTGCTTTGCATTGGGCTTTGTGGCTACTTGGTAAGCTGTACACTAGGAATTCGAATGAGCTATCTTTAACAGAACCTCCCCAACTTGAAAGGATATCACCCCCTCTTGAGGACTTTTTTGTTTAAGAATTAATTCAGCGTCTGAGGAAAATAAGGGATATAATTAAAATATGAATATGGTCGAGTGTATTGGAGTTCCTATTCACGCAGCAGTTCCATCCTTACTTTTATTTAATTGAGTATCCAGTGTGTTTGACTTAGAGTGACGAAAATCAGTTATTTCATAACGGGAGGACAGATTTGAAAAAACTTTTCTCAGAACAAAGAACTCTGCTAGTTCTTTATCCTGGTATGCCTTACTACATATTCTATTCGTAGCTCTCTACGATAACGGAAAATTGGCTAAAAATTCTAGAGAAGATCTCACGAATTGACCCCACCAAATGCAGCTTTATTATTTGATGGGAGTATTTGTCGATCTTCCTTCCATATGGTCCCCATGAAATTCTGCATGAAACAGCAAACTCATAATTTTTCGATCGAGTAATAGATTTTGATTCTGTCCGATCTGTGCTTTTGAAACTATCGAAAAAGTCAGTATGGCTACCTTTATCTAAGGAATCATTTGACTCATTCAACCCATTCGGCCGATTCTGCCACAAAGTGACGGCAGAGATAGTCAGGCTCCAAACGAAAGATTTCAAAACTTTTCGTTCGAAAGTTAGAGGACATGCGGACGTACGGGCGGACTGAATTGAAATTGACCAACCTAGTCGTATCAGACTCAAAATTCAAAAATTTTAGATATTTGGGCCAAGGAATAATGAGCTGTTCCCAGAACAAGCGCGTAAAAATACATTATGTAAAGGAAAAATGTCCCTTTATTGATTCAGGCCCATCCGAAACCCACAAATCGCAAGTTGGAATATCACAACTGAAGTACAAGATGAGAAAATCGATTTCATGGGAGTAGCCTGTGTGAAAAGTATACTGAGTGTTCTCTTAATATAAGATATTCAAAAAAATCAATGGTCATCCAGTGTAGAAAAAAATTGTTCATCTTGTATTTTGAACACTCGGACGAGAAAGGAAAGGACGAATATTGTAGTTAAGCATACCAGGATAGTACTTTGTTTTTGGAAAAAAGTGTTCTTCGAATAGGTTGTGGTTTCAGAAGGAATTTATTGTTGTCACTCAAGGTGAAACACACTGTAGGTGAAGATATGATGAGATGAAATTATAATTTATAATAATGAATGGGTAGTTCCTACTCATTTGAGGATACTTCAAATAATGAAATGATACACATTTTCAATCTGAATTGTACAGTGACAATTGTTTGGAAGAGATATGATGATATATGCAGGGATGAAGATAAGGGCATATGGAATTCCATTCAATTGAAACTCAAATTCAGAGCATCTTCCTTACTTTTCAAGCTGGCCGTCTATTATTAGGTCGGTGGCGAAGCGAGGCGCGGCACGCCGCGGCACGTTATGGAAATGAGGAGGTCCGTCCACTATAGAGCGGTCGGCCAGTTCTCGGTTGACTGTCAATGTATTTAGAGAGATAGTTCGTCTATTAACTACCTGTGATTTTGGCTCTGTGACTGGCCTGTCACAGTGAGTCACAGCTCCGGAGAAATCACAGAATACAAATCCTGTCACAACACATCTCTAGTTTACGTGTCAAGCACACAGAAAGCGTACCGAATTCAGCCGAACGATATCGAGAATGGCCGATGTCGCACTGATCTCCGTTCTACGCCGACCACGTAGCGCAACCGACCTAATACCTTATGTATAGACCTAGTTCATTTCGGTTCAAATTTTCAGCACTGCGCTTCCGCTGTAGACCGTGCAGCGGTTCGCCACCGACCTAATGGACGGGCAGCTTTAGAATGCTCTTGGCTAGGTGAACATAGTTATACTTTTGGGGATTTTTCGTCTCCCCCACTCTTATAGAACTAATAAGCAAAAACTTCAGTATGCAGTCAATAGAAAATTATAAAATATTTCAACTCTGTTAAAAAAAAACAAGCGAATTACATAACACGTCATTTTTATGAAATTAAATAACATGATTTTTATTAATTTCACCTATGGAAATTGACAATTACCGCTAAATTATTATGGTTGATGTATTTTTAATTCCGGATTCTCAGTAATTATGGAACAAAATAACTATTCCAGAAAGCACTTTGACGTTTTTCGACGATAATCGACCTAACAGAGTTGGTGATAAAATGAGAGTCTTCCCAAAGTGATCCATTTGATGATTAATTCGTGATAGTCATGGACGATTCATAATCGATGAATTCTGATTAACAAAATCGTGAATAAAAAAGTAAAAATAGTCTTTCATTTCTTGATAAAGTTCAATGTAGTGGGTTATAAATGTTTATTTTTGATATTTCAGTTCCCTGCTTATATTTTGTTATGACGTGGAAAAATGTCGGATAAGTGAAGATGGATCCAGGATCGACAATAAACAGGAAGCCTAATCCTAAGGATAAAGCAGGATTCTTCTCTTTAGCATCTCTGGGGTGAGTTCTATTTGTGAGAAAATAAAATGAAAATTTGTTATTTTTCGGGAGATATCATTTTTCCTACATATGTTGTGAGAGTCCGCCCTTCGAACAATATTCGAAAAATGCTTTGTTGAGAAAATATATACATAGAGATATTTGGATATTTTTTCGTTAGAATCATCTGTCATGTAAGCTGCGTGTACTACAATATGGAAAACCAATTTTGGTATGGCAAAAGCTTCCAAACCAGAATTTTTATATTATTTTATATTATTATATTTTTTATAATAGAAGAAAATAGAAAATGTCCTTCAATTCGTGAAAAAGGTGCTCTATCACGATTTTTCTGTACGATGTATCGTTTTTGGGAAAGAAAGAATATTCAAGAACACTGACGTTAAGTCAGCAGCTTTCTAGCCCCTGTTCAAATTCATTGCTGAGGCGGTCATCTTTTCAGGTATTCGCCTCGAAAATGCATCAAGTTTCAAGATGTCATTTCTCAATCTAGTACTGGATTTCAATTCGATGCAATCTATATTTTTGGAAATATTGTGAGAATAAAAATTTGAATGGGTATATCTTCAGAATCATTGAGCGGAATTCATTTATTCACGAATTCGACCCAAACAAATATAGTGTTCCTAAGTAGTTCATATTGGAAACATCCGAAAGAAACGACTTATAAAATTGATATTCAAGAAGTAAGTTTGGACGTTAATTACCAAATTCTTGAATGGGCACCATCAGCGCTCAGTTGTCATGCATATATTGAATTCACGACGTCCAGAACGTATTTTCATTATTGTCATATTGTGGTTAGGATTGTTAGACCCGCCATAAACTCAATATATTTCAAACGGAACGACTTGGCAAGTTTGAAAATGGATCAAAGCTGAATTCATGAAATGTACCCAAAATATAATTTTCTAATATTTCCAAAAATACGAGGTTCATGGAATATTTTATGAGGACCATATGACTGAAAATTCGCATTTCATTTCCCAAGAATTCAGTTAAAAACTGATGTTTTATTTTCATTATGAGCAGGTGCAGTGGCGTTATTATTTTTCATTCGAAAATATCCAATAATGTGCTAATACGTATGCCATTGCAAAACAATACATATATAATTTTTCATTGTACAACGGATAATTTCCACATTTTTCATTGACATACCTTCAGATGTTTGGCAGCAATCAGTGAATTCGATTATTTCAAATCTAAATTGAACCGCCTGAATATTCTCTGAATGACATATTCCTGCAATATACAAATAGTACATACCAGGTGACATATAATTCAGGTTCACCTCCATGATGAACTTAAATTCTCAAGATTTGGGAGTGAAATTTTGGATATCTCTACTACTTTTTCATCTACAAAAAGTGTGTCTTTGGTTTCCGGTTCGACCGTGAATAGAAGTAACTTTCGATGCCCTCATATAACCTGATTTTTGCGCACTCGAATTATGCGTTGAATTCTTAGTAGAATGCCCTTGAGAGAAAAATAGAACGAAGAAATAACTTTCAAACTTTGAATTTTTGGTGGTTTTTGAACTTGAATCGACTGGAATTCTTCATATATCAATTTTTTCCGTCCAAACACCCCATTGAAAACATTTTACTCAAAATTGATCATTTGGGCAGAAATTTATAGTATTTTGTCTTAGTCTTTGACAAGAGAGTTGAACAATCTGCTTTGACTTGAGTCAAACTGCTTCTAGGCTCACAAAATTTTTACTCATACTTTCCGATCGTACAGAAACTGTATAGAAAGATAATTTCAATAATTTTGTGGTCATCTTCTTGTGAAAAAATGTCCAGAAATCCAACAATCCTTCGAAATGTGTACGAAATATTCTGTTGTATACTGCCCTATAGCTGGAGAATTACTAGAATTATTTCTGAATCGAGAATTTGTATGTTCAGAAATTATTGGTGCGAAAAATTAAGACTTTCTAGGGGAAAACCTGATTACTGTGACACCTGGTATACTTTTTGTCGGAATCTTCTGCATTTAAAACTAGAACATTCTGTACCTATATCTTAGCAGACATAAAGGGATGTGACCTTCAAATTTCTGCCATGAAATACGACCATTTCCATTTTAAAAGAACTTGGGTGTTTCGGTATCATTTTTGTAGTAAAACCCTCTAAAATTCATTTGCAAATGGAACGACTGAAAAAAAAGCAGAAAATACGAATGAGGTGTCGTTTGGAAAAAAAGTGGATTTGCATTCATTTAAATATATTTTCGAGTCATTATAGATTCATTATTTGCAGCAATATATTAGTTTTATAAGAAGTTATATTCATTTTTTGTTCCGGTATATTTATTTCCCACAAAAAATATATATACTAGCTGGAAGTTTCAAATTTATGAAAATTAAAGATACAATATGTTTATTAATTTGATCTATCAAACAGTTTCGAGAGAATGCGCACCGAAAGTATTCTGTTTTCAGGATAACGTTTCCAAAAATTTTGATTTTAAAGTCGTAGTTTGCGAGGATGATCTCGACGAATATTTGAGGATTACCACTAAAAATTTATAAATCTTATCAAAATCAGGACTGATTATCATTATTTCAGGGCTTAGGATTGCTGAAAACAGCGAGCTTGCTTTCGACGTGCCATCTCCTCGAGGATCTTTGATTGATTTGATTGTATAATATATACTATACAGGGTGATTCCGGAGGGGTCCGTCAGATTTTGGGATAAGTTTGTACCAGTCAAGACAGTCTCGAAACAATGTTTGGTTTATTGTTGAGGGTCTCTATTGAGAATCTACAGTGTGATTTGTCCGATTCGACCGATTTTACTTTTATTGATAACTTTATTGTGGCTCATTCGATTGCAATGAAATTTTCAGCTAAGTATAATATTGATGAGCACATTCGATTATTCCATTTTTTTTCAAAATAAGCGGTTGTTATTGTGATTATTCCAGATTAATTGTGCAGGTTGGAAAAACACCCTCTACATCGCGTTTCCAAAAATACGCTATCTGTGTACGATTCTACTATAATAAGTGATTATTTGAGAGTTTTTAACTTTTTTGGCACACTCCTAGTTTTCCGAGAAAATTTTATCAAAAAAAAAGAAATGGTGAAATTTCGCTCCAATCGATTGTACTTTCATTAATAACTTTGGTATGGCTCATCTAATTTTGATGAAATTTGCAGTGTAGAACAATCCGAATGAGTAAATTCAATAATTGCAACAATCGCTTAAAATACAAGTAAATCAATTGTGCAGTGAACACCCTGTACATTGCTTTTCCTAAACTATCATTCGTTTCAGATTCCACAATAATATGTCAATGTTTAGAGGATTTTAATTTCTTTGGCACACTTCCGGTTTTCCGAGAAAAAATGTTTGAAGAAGATCATAATCGAAATTTGGCGCAAAAGCAGTGATAATATTCTGCACTAGGAAGTAAAGGTGTATATTCCAAGGATGCAAAGCAGTTCTTAAGTTCTAAAATATTCCTCTCAAATTCCAAATTCATATTTAATTGTTCATATTCTGTATGAAATCATTCAATTCAGATTATATTTCGAATTTGAAAAGAATATTTTAGAAGTGAAGTACAACTTTGCATCCTTGGACAATACAGCTTTCCTACCTAGTGCAGAATACTCTCAATGCTTGTGAGCAAATTTCGATTATGCTCTTCTTCAAAAATGTTTTCTAGGAAAACCGGAGGTGTGCCAAGAAAATTAACCACATGACATATTTTTGTAGAATCGGAAACGAATAAGAAAGTTTTGGAAAAGCAATGTACAGGGTTTTTTTTTCAACTGCACAGCCAATCTGAAATTCTGAAATTATCACAATTACAACCCTGTATTTTGAGAGATTTAATGCAATTATTGAGTTAACTCATTCAGATTGTTCTGTACTGCAAATTTCATCAAAACTGGATGAGCCATACCATAGTTATTAATAAAAGTAGAATCGATTGGAGCAAAATTTCGACATTGTCTTTTTTTGGAAAAATTTTCTCGGAAAACTAGAAGTGTGCCGAAAAAATTTGAAACTATCAAATAATGACCTATTATAGTAGAATTGTAAACAGATAGCGTAGTTTATGAAAGGCTATGTACAGGGTGGTTTTTCAATCTGCACAAATAATCTGGAATTATCACAAAAACAATTGCTCATTTTGAAAAAAAATTGAATTAATGAATGTGCTCAGCAATATTGTACATCGCTGAAAATTTCATTGAAATCGAATAAGCCATACCAAAGTTATAAATAAAAGTAAAATCGGTCGAATCTGATAAATCACCCTGTATATTCTCAGTAGAGACCCCCCCTACCATAAACCAAACATTGTTCCGAGACTATCTTGGCTAGTGTATACCTATCCCAAAATCTGACGGTCACCTCCGGAATCACCCTGTATATATACTCTGATTGATCTTACGAATATATCGGATTTAAACATTTTAAACTTTCACGTCTCAAATATATCGAGTTCGAAAAAAAATGAATATATCGGAACTAAATAGTGTATTAAGGGACGAGACATTTTAACAATCGAAGACCATAGTTTGGAGGAACAGCGCAGGGACGAGTCAAAGTAGTTCTGAGATCTGTAGTCCTTAAATTGCCAGATAATAATAGCGTTTTTTGCACGATAGTAACACATTTTACGTAAACCACAAAATAATTATCCAAAGAATTAAAATAGTCATTCGTCAACATTGTGTAGGATTATAAGAGAAGCCTTTGTTTTGGTGATGTAGATGTTGATTGTAGATCATCAAATATGTAGATCGAATAATCTGCAGAAAGTGAAATTCAAAAGGCCTAGAAAATCGGCTGTTCCGCAGTTATTCCCGAGAAATAATAAAAGAATCAAATTCAAATTGTACTTGAATTATTCGGATGAATATTTTCAGTCATTCTCACTTGACGTTCAGCGAACGTAAGCTTTTGCTTACCTTAGCAACCAGTAAAAACGATCTATCGATCTAGCAACAAACGAGGTAACTAACAAAAATCTTTCAATTGTGCAGAAAATGAATATATCGTCATACGAAGTATATATATATATATATATATATATATATATATATATATATATATATATATATATATTTCGCTGTTACAAATATTTATTCACTCGAAAACGAATATATGTGCAAACCCACTTTTGTCCCGAACGGTGTCTCATAATTAAACTTAGATCCTAGGAATAAGAGACACTTATACGGGCATAATTTTTGCTCCCTCCGCCACTGGCATGAGAAACGGGATACCACTCCACAGATCCCAAATAAGCGCTCGGTCCTTCCGGGCATGTTCCATTGAGAAATCATCCCATAATAGTGCCTAGCCCGAGACCTCAATGATGTGAATCGTTCGGGGTCATCAGTAAACGTGTCCCTAATAATTCATGGACACAATTCATCAAGCTCATAAATTACGATATAATACGTGCATCATCTACTCTCATGCAGGTATGTTGCGCCACTGCTATGGCAAGGTTACCACAAGGATCTGGACGAGAACGACATCTATGAGGTGACCAAGGACCTAGAATCCAGGAGGATTACGGATAAGCTGGAAAAACACTGGGAACTCCTGAAATTCAACAATAAGAAACCTTCCCTGGTTAGGCTGCTTTTCAGCTGCTATGGAAAAAGATACCTTTTTCTCGGATTGATACAACTTGTTATGGAATTTGCGTCAAGGTGAGTGTTTTTGGGAAATTTTCCTATTGTCAATTTGTTCTTTATAGTGAAATTTTGTTATAGGTACTCAGTTTTCAGGGCGAATAGCAAGGGCGTTTTCTTATACAGTGCGCGTCAAAATTATGGAACAAATTCATTTTCTCAGAAAAATATTTGGCAACAAACTCCTGAAACAGGTCAATTTTTGTTTAACTTTTACCAAACTTTTATGCATTTTTGAAGGATTTTTGTTGCACCCTCTGTCATCCCTATCAACCCCCAAATTTTTTGAATAGGGAAAGTGGGTCATGTGGTACTTTTTTGACAAGGTCTTTGTATCTTTTTTTTTGGAAAATTAGTTACTTCAAAGAGGTTTCCAGTATGTTGGCATGGCTCATTTACTTTGGGACGATGGTACCTGATGAAATTTGTCACCGAATGAAAGTCGACCATTACAGTTTTGTTCATTCCCAACTTTCAACCCCTACGAAGCCCTTAATGGGGACAAAAAAATGGAGGGGGTTGAAAGAGGTTGAAAGTTGTGCATTAACAAAACTGTAATGGTTGACTTTCATTCGGTGACAAATTACATTAGGTACCATCGTCTCAAAGTAAATGAGCCATGACAAAGTGCACATACTGAAAACCTCTTTGAAGTAACTAATTTTTCAAGAAAAAAAAAAAAATTCTTGAAAATTTCCGCACGCCTGCAAAGAAGATACAAAGACCTTGCTAAAAAAGTACCACATGATCTACTTTCCCTATTCAAAAAATTTAG
This sequence comes from Myrrha octodecimguttata, assembly GCA_958510865.1. NCBI lineage: Eukaryota > Metazoa > Arthropoda > Insecta > Coleoptera > Coccinellidae > Myrrha > Myrrha octodecimguttata. Next base: position 42,163,970 of record OY294057.1, read on the forward strand.
ATGGTTGATGGGGATGGCACAGGGTGCAACAAAAATCCTTCAAAAATGCATATAAATAAGGTGAACGTGAAACAAAAATTGATCTGTTTCAGGATTTTGTTGCCAAATATTTTTCTTCTGAGAAAATGAATTTGTTCCATAATTTTGACGCGCACTGTATAGCAGCTCATTTTAATTTATGAGGCGCGGCAGACGGTTTTAACGCGCATTTCCTGAGGAACAGCGTGCTATCGCTTCGTCTAAATGACTGTAATTTTTGAATTTTGAGCCGAGAATGATCTCAATCGATAGTGTTGTACTCACTGATTACGAAACCGTTGTCAAATTCGATTCTTTCCAGCCAGCCGGCCGTGAGCACGATTCGGACGTAGTAATTATCCTATCGACTTGTATCTTTTAGGGTAGGTTACATTTCAGAATGCAACGGTTGAGTTCGTTATCGGCTAAAGGATGCCGGAGTTTTTGCCATTTGTAAATTCGAGGTTTTTTCTCTGAAAATTCAGGAGCTACTCGCTCAACTTTCTACGAAATTTTGTGAAGATCGTGCTGTCAGTAATTTAAAAAAAATTTTCGAAATTTTGAATATTTTTTTTTCGTAGAGTATTGATCGAATTCGAAACAAATTTTCTCTCGAACCTTGAACCTTAATTCATAATTATGTCACCCCACTGTACCAAATTTCAGTTTGATACGGTGGATTTTACCCATTCACGAATTCGGCCTTCGTTATTAAGGTCCAGGCCTACGCTAAAAATATCGAATTTTTAAGTCGTTATTGTGTTTACGATGGCCATGAGGATGACATATAAATAAAATTCGTCCCATTTGAAGGTTTGAGAGATTATTAAATTGAACTCGTTCATGGTATGTACATTATAGGATGCCCCATCAAGCGGGAAAGTTCCTAGTTTTCTCCATAACACGAACATTTCTGATTTCTTAGCAATCCGTTAAAAAACCCAATGCAATTGTGAACGCCAACATTCTGACTTAGTGTGAGGCAGGAATAAGTACCTACCCTGTACTTTATGTTGTTCGACACAGTTTGTTTATGATCTTCATTTGTTCGAACAATATTCGGATGAGTGAAGAAGTGAAGATTGCTTTATTTACAAAAAATACTGAAAACTACATATCTTGAAAAAACTGTTCAAAACAGTCATGACGTCATTGTTTATGCAGTTGGACGTTTTCTTCTCAAAAGTCTCAGATAATCTCTTTCGTTCCTGTTCTATTCTTCATGTAATTATTCAGTAATAAGTTTGTTGTTTTCCTGTTTAAATTGTCATGACAAGAATCATTTGTTGCGAGCATACATCTTCATTATTATTTTTATTGTGACATTTGTCCTGAATGTTTTTATTTCAAGAGACAATACTAAAACGTGAGTATTGAAAAAAGCCATTGTATGTCAGATGCCCAGATCATTCGTGGAGCAGAGTGTAATCTAGTTCCACTGTGTTTTTCATTCAATGGTGGAGGATTATTAGAAATAGAATAAAAGAAATTATTTAATTTTCTTTCACTTTCTCATTTTCAAATAGTGATAGGAAGCAAAGTCATTTAGTTCATTTTATTTTTAAATGAACTATCACTATAACAAAGTAACGGACTACTCTATCAAATAACTTTTATGGTTAGATTCACCTTTTTCACACATTTTGTTTATATGAATGAAGCTTTTTATATTTTATTGTTTTATAGTGACGTATTGGGGCAGGTATGGTTCATTGAATGATTGAGAATATTTTTAATACATTCGATGGAAATTTTCTACAAATATCGAATCGCTAAGTCTTTTCATACAATAAGTTATTTTGTTTATCATCGGTTCAAAGTTTGATCGAGAATATAATAAATTACAGAATGAAACTCAAACAAACATCAGAAAAAATTTCCTTTCCGAAATTTTTATCGTAAATTTCTTTTTCGGAAACTTTTCATTATATTCGGAAAAATGTTTCGCTCCGTCCTTGAGCTATATGTTTCGCAGTACTGTACCAAATATCAGATCGATTGGATGAAAACTTTAGGATATATTTCGAAAAAATATGTCAAATTTCGTGTTTTTTTCTGGATATCGTTGTTTTTTTCAGAATAACCCCAAACTTACTGATCTACTTGGCAGCTAGTTTGAAAATTTGGATTGACAACGTTATGCTAAATTTCGTGGTGATCGTATCATATCGAATTTTTTTTCCAAATATTCAATATTCTGTAATCTTCCGTTTGGATTTAAATTCGATCTGATCTGTATTTTTGGCAATATTGGGAAAATAAAATTTTTAATGGGTATATCTGCTGAATCATTGGGTGGATTTTACCCATTCATGAATTCGGCATTCGTAATCAAGGTCCAAACCTACTCTACAAATATCGAGTTTCCAAGTTTCGAACGGCCGACCGTAAACACAATATCTACGGCAGAAACGACTTGACTAGATTGTAACAATTCTAGGTGAAATTGTATTGTGTTTACTTTTCATCTAACATCTAACATCTTTATGTCTTACAGGATGAATAAATATCATTATTATTAATATTGTAGATATGTCATAAAGTAGATTTTGAAATTTGAAAAAGTTTTTCAGGAAAAATTTTTGATAGGCCACTACATTGAAATAGTTTAGCTCAATTCGGGTACCGGAAATAAAAATTTCGGACCTCCTTCCAAAATCCTACACCAAATTCAAATTGACTTTCACACTACTGAGAAGTGACCAGGAACCGATATTTCAAAGATCACATGCAATTGCTGTACTCCAAACCAAATATTGTTGAAGCTTGACATCTTAAACACTCTTTATCTCGTGTAAGGCTGTATCTTTATTGGAGCCGTAACTTCCACGACACGATGTCGTACGACATCGTTGGAGAAACAAACCACAGACAGGGCTGGGCAAAATACATGCTTGGCTTAATTGGAATACAAATTACAAAATACTTTCTCGCAGGTATTTGAAATATAAAATACAAAATACTTTCAAGTCGGGTATTTGAAATACAAAATACAGTATTTTGACTATTTGTATTTGAGATAAAAAATACAAATTACAAAATACATTTAGGTGTTACGTAAAATGTGAAAAGAGGACAACTAATTCAGCTCAGCCATTTTATCACTAAATAGAGAATTTCCTTTCAGAAACACAAGATTTTTGAATTATCAGACAAACAGCCTCTTGTTGGGGAATGAATAAGACCTGCTAAAGAAAACAATCTTTCTACAGGTCCTGATGAGCACAAACTTGTGTTATAGTGTATGACCACATTTTTATATTAGGATAATGTTCAAGGATGTTAAACTCTCTGCTCTTATCGTTTTTGGAAATTGACTAACTCTAACTCCATGTTGAAATGACCATTGCGCAGGACCTTTTCTTCCTTTCCATTTGCCGAAAACATGATTGCTAGCCAAAGAACTAAATGAAACAGATGAGCGTTGCGCCATCTGAAGGGAGATTCAGAGACTATTTTCTGTAGAGCGCTCAGCGCTAAATGTATTTGTTCGAAAGTATTTCGAAGACAAAAGTATCAAAATACAAAATACTTCAGCGTCAGGTATTTGAAATACCAATTACAAAATACATTTTCAAGAAGTAATTGAAATACAAATACAAAATACGTATTTGTATTTGAAATACGTATTTCAATTACAAGTAATTGAAATACTGCCCAGCCCTGACCACAGATTACAGAATAAAAGGCACTTGCATCACGAGCTATGGGTTTGTTTCTCCAACGATGTCGTACGACATCGTGTCGTGGAAGTTACGGCTCCAGTATAGGTGCAGCCTTATACAAGATAAATAGTGTCTAAGATGTCAAGCTTCAACAATATTCGGTTTGGAGTACGGCAATTGCATGTGATCTTTGAAATATCGGTTCCTGGTCACTTCTCAGTAGTGTGAAAGTCAATTTGAATTTGGTGTAGGATTTTGGAAGGAGGTCCGAAATTTTTATTTCCGGTACCCGAATTGAGTTAAACTATTTCAATGTAGTGGCCTATCAAAAATTTTTCCTGAAAAACTTTTTCAAATTTCGAACTCTACTTTATTACATATATACAATAATAATATTAATGATATTTATTCATCTTGTAAGACATAAAGATGTTAGATGTTAGATGAAAAGTAAACACAATACAATTTATTCTGTAATCTGTGGTGCCTACACTGGAGCCGTAATTCCCACGAAACGATGTCGTACGACGACTATGAAAAAACAAACACAGGCCTTGCAATGCAAGTGCCTACACTGGACCCGTATGCCCGAAACGACGACGGACGTCAAAGCAACGACAATTTGTCGAAACAAACATGTTTGTTTCGAAAACGATTTTCCAACACGACAGCCCACGATGAAAGAAGGGGAAAAATGGGAATTTCATCTGAAGTTGTTATGAATATGGTATGAAAAATCAGCGCAATAAGAAACAAATTAATAGTATCTTAACAAAAGATGAATATCAATAACAAAACCATATCGTTTTTAATCAATAGGAGTTGAATAATCATTACAACAATTGGAATTTCTCCTGGAATTCAATGAATGGTATAAATAATTTCCATAGTTTTAGCGCGCATGTTATGGTGAACGGGGTAATATATCCAAGTGGCCGAACCGAAATGATCTCAAAACGACTAGCTTGAACACACTGATGACGAATCCGGTGTCAAAATCGGTTTTGTCTGCCCATCCGACCGAGGAAAAGATAACTTTGGAACGTAGATAGCGAACAATTTAAAACTTCCAGGCTAGGTCATGCATCGTAATGTGGCAGTCAATTTCATTAATGGGCAAAATTGACCAGATGGTTTCGAAGTTAGTCATTCAAACTTTTGGAATTATTTTCTCGATATCTCAGCAACTATTGATGGTTAGGTGAAATTAACATGTATTCAACGTGAAACAATTGTTGAGGAAAATTCTAAAAAACTTGTAGTAAAGTCATCAGTTTTTGCGCTCATGTATAATTACTTTGCCAAGGCATTGAGTGATTCGATATCTATCATAGTTTTGTTTGTGGTTTTGATACATAAAATTGGAGTTTTGATTTTAGGTAGTTGTTATTTTGCGAATTACTTAGGGCGCCCGCACACACGGCCACTTTTCGGGTGATAGTCGTCGCGTTTGCAGCGGCTACGATACGCGTACGTCAGATTTGATAGAATGGCGCACACGCGGCGACTATCACTCGAAAACTGGCCGTGTGTGTGGGCACCATAAATGTTTCGCAAAAATATATCCACCTAAACAGAGAACTCCAATTTTATGTACTAAAATCACTAACAAAAACGTCGATACACAATATATATTGAATCACTTAACACCTTGGCAATTTGAAAATGCGTGCAAAAGCTGTTGACTTCACGTTAGTTTTTTCTAAAATTTTTCCCACGAAAAATGATCGCATGATCAAATCAAATATTGTGTGGATTTCAAAAAAAACTTTTTCAAAATCATTACAATAGGTCTCTTGCATGTAACACGAATTATCATTTTTTCATGTTTTTCCCATTCTATGTCGATACAAAATGATATTGTATGCTATCATACACTCCAGCAATTTGCGAATTTTGAATAATTCGGTATTAAATATGGTCAAATCGGGACTCAAGGTCGAAGCGGGAGAAAAGAGTCAGATCGCCTTTTACGTCACTCGTTATTCTACAATTCACCGTTCAATACTGCTGACGCTGTCTATTGGCTTGTTAGAGAAAAAAGTGCACGAGAAGAGGGAGAGAGTTGATATATCCCGATGCGTCACGGATTTGTCAGTTCAAACAGCCGACATGCGGAGCCAAATTTTTGATGACGGTTAAAGTTTTTCAATACTCTTACGGGTAGAATATTTGATTTCAATGATGAAAAAAATGCAAGAGACCTATTCATTTACATTTAATTCATGTATGCATTGTGATGTACTTCCCATCAATACATCCGATGCCATGAGTGAAATTCCACATCTCTTTAAATCCTGCAGCTATTTCCTCTAACTGTTTGCGATTGGGAACATATAAGTGGATATAAATTCTTCCACATAGCATCCAAAACTGAAGATACATATGGGTCTGCTGTGAAAGAAAATTTTCTGGAGTCGTACGGTAATAGTCATTGAATTTAATCGGATTTTTACTATAGAGGATGGTAGTTTTGGAACATTCGCCTGTACTTCTTTCCATATTGAACCGATGTACCCATACCTTATTTCATGTTTTAATCGCTCAGTTTTCCTTCAGCAAAAAAAACCGCAAGAATTCATCTCTTGACAGTTTACAGATGCCAAAACGTATAATCACTCAGATCTGTGCACAGAACATCGAATATATCTGTGGCTGCTTCCCGATCGTCCGAATTACGGGTCCAGTGTAGGCACACTCATCGTACGACGTCGTACGACGAAATCGTGTCGTGAGAATTACGGGTCCAGTAAAGGTGCAGCCTTGATTGATCTTCACTATACGTTCCGCAACCTTCCAGTATCCGTTCCGTAAAAATGTTGTAGGCAAAAATGGCATGGAAATGGAACTTAATCGGGAAGGATAGTGTGCACATATCGATGCAATTGAACCTTATAATATTTCATGTAGACTGAATGTAGCAGATAATATGGGAACGTTACGAAACGTATAGTGAGAGTCAACCTTTATTCTCCGAAAACGCGTTCAGTGGAGGCAACATATACGCGATCGCGTTTACGATGGCGATCACGATGGTGTTCACGATGGCAGTCACGTTGTGACCGGAACATATACAAGCGATCAGAATGCGAACACTTAGTCACAGTGTCTGTCAGAATCTCCATAGAAACGGCAATATAGTTCATTAATGTCATGCGATCGGGTCTGAACGCTGACAGGTCGCAGAAACATCACGACAAGTGTTTTGCTCCTCTACTAGTTCAATGTAATTATCTGATCGCCATCGCCATAGTGATCGTGTCCGCGTATATGTGGCCTGAGCTGACATAAGGCTAATATAGCTCTTTCCAATGTCATCTAAACGACTATTATGTTTGTCCAGTTCATGATGAAATGTCCTGTGAGTAGCTGGATTTTCAATGAAAGTTAACAACTAATAAACATTTTGTCTTCACTTTTTTCCTGTTCTTCACTGTATTCTACTGAAAAATTTTTTGACAGTTCCAACAACCTATGAAATTTTATCATTTTGTGTCATATGAAACAATTCCACCCAATCATGTCAACATCACACTGATACTTGCATCCAGTGCAATTATCAATCACTATGCCAACACGATTAAGGTTGACAATTGTCAAAAAATTTCCGCCGAATATCCCTCGGACCAGGCACGCTGCTTGGTAACAGAACTCAGCCTTCAGCTTCGGGCTTTTCTCGAGGCATGATCTTCGATTGTCATGATCTCGCCTATTTTCGATGGCCTAGGAATATTAGAACGAAAAATGTTTGAGATTTCATGATATCCAAATTTCATTCGAATTTCAGAAATAGTGGAGCTGACTTCATCCCATAAATGCCTTGAAAATTTCAAGTTTCCAAATCGATAATTGTGTATGTTGCGATGAAATGACAACAAATTTGCTCTATAAAACAAACTCACAAAACGGTTCATTGAATTTGTTATAGTCGGCTGAAGTCCGAGAAAAAAGCTTCATGAAAGTGTTCATGTTACCGTGTTCACAAACACAACCGTTACCTTCTACTCCAAAGTCCGTACGAACGTTGTACTTCTACCTGACAGTTGATCGGGATAGTCGAATCCATTATACATTATATTATTGCTTTGAGGAGTATGGCATCGCTTCTGAAATTATTTAGAATTCTCGTTTTGATAATATTTTCACTGGTTTTCCTCCAATTGTTCAAAATGATATCACTGTTGCTGATGTGTCTGTGTTTGGGCTACTTAACGACCAGGTTCTCTAACTCCATCTAAATAATGAGGATGAGCGTGAGTGATTCCTATTATTTTTTTTTCATTTTAACTTGTTTGAAACCAATTTCGATTTGAATATACTGAAATTAAACCTTGGTAATGCTATCTCCCGGTCGGCCAGCTTCACGGAATGCTTCAATGATTTTTGTAATTTTCTGAAGAGTAAATCTGATTAAATCAGGTTTATTCTATAAAGGAATAAAAGACCTATATATAAACAATTTTTTGTTAAAATAAGCTATATCCTAGGGCCCATTCGAAGATAGAAATGTAGATTTTCATGCCGACCGAAGGGACCTATATTTTCAGAATAATCGGAAGAAACCAAAACCTAGTCCCTGTTATAGGAGAATGAAAAAATTTTCATTCAGTTTGGTTAACTCTGAGGGCTCAGCTCCTGAGTAAAGTGCCCGTGGAGCTGGCCGCCCGGGAGCTTAATACTTGCGTGAAAATGAGATAATCCAGTCCGAATTTTGAAGATGGATTGGAAGTAATTTCGTTATTGCTCGCTAGTTCCAGGATTCATCATTTTTCCCAAATGTCTGTAATTTTCTCATTTTTCGCGGAAATGGTCCCAAACGACCATGTTTGGCTCACTGATGAAGAATCGGATGTCAAAATCTATCATGTTCGACTGGCCGAGCAGATTATAACTTGGGAATGAAAAGAGCTAGCGACTTGAAATTTTCAGGGGGGGTTGCGTTACAAAATGTGGTGGTTGCGTTCGTAGGCGAGCCAAATGGGCTTATCGGTTTCAGACATACATTCATTTGAATTTTTGACAGGCTATCCGCACTATCGATAAAGCTTTTTTTGGAGGATTTTGCATCATTTTTTAGGTTTTTTCTGGGTTTTCACTCCCAATATCTGAAATAGAACTAATAGAAATCAAATTAAAAAAAAATTTTCATGGAAAACGCCCTTGCGGACTGCAGGATTGAACCATTTGTCAAGGGCAGTTTCTTGGAAAACAGATTGCCTAATGAACAATACAGGAATAATATGAATGATAAACAAACTGCGACGTTCCAGAGTACTAATCTGACTCTTTCATGAGACGAACAAGAATTTTTTAGAATTATTTTCTTTCGATTTTTCGTTTTGTGACTCTTCTGAAAATTTTTAAATCCATATACATGAGGAATCACATTCAATAAATTGAGTTGTTCATGATGGTTCTTCTGTTGATTCGGTTGATAATAAGAAGAAGATTTTTTTTCTAAATTTGAAAAGGTTCTATTTATAAATTCTTTGGGATATCCATTATCTTCAAGGTCAATTCACGTTGACGAAATTCATGGGTTTGTGAGATTACATTAGCTCTATCATGAAAGGTTTCAATGATACCTGTTTTCACACTGAGTTGATGATTGGAATAAAAATTTAGATATCTATTTTTATGCGTATCTTTCTGAAGACACTTGTTCAACTTGAATATCTAAAAATCTAGAAAAGCTCTGCCGTGAAGGCAGCAGCTTTTGCGCGCATGTTCATTGTAGATGACCGCTTCGGCAACGAATTTGAACATACGCGTATGCCTTCACGGCAGAGCTTTTCTAGATATTTTTTCGATAAATTACTGGATTTCAATTCGATCTAATCTGTATTTTTGAAAATATTGGAAAAATTGTGTTTACGGTCGCCCTAAAGGCTGACTGTGTAAACACAATAACTTCCGAAAGAAACAACTTAGAAACTCGATATTTGTAGAGAAGGTTTGGACCTTAATTACGAAGGAAGAATTCGTAAATGGGTAAAAACCACCCAATGATTCCGCAGATATACCCATTCAAAATTTTATTTTCCCAATATTTCCAAAACTACAGATTAGATCCAATTGAAATCCAGTACTTCATCGAAAAATAACAGTTCGAGGGTTCATACAGAATTTAATGAGGATAATATGATGAGAATATCACAGAATATTGAATATTTGAAAAAAATGAATTTGAATTTTTTTTTTAATTGTTCTGATGATACGATCATCACGAAATGTTGCACCATGTTGTCCTTCAACATTTCCAAACTAGCTGCGAAGTTTCATCACGATTGAATCAGTATTTCTTGGTATATACAAAAAAAAACAATTATATTGAGAAGAAAACTACGAAATTCTACATATTTTTTCCCAATATCTCCAAAACTAATGGCAGTATCGAATTTAAATTTCGTACACTGCTGTGAAATATGAAGTCAAGAGTATAACTGAAAATTATCTCGAATATGAACAATTCTTTCAGAAATTTTTTTTTTAATTTAGTAACCATACAAGTTTGACGAAATTATGCTCAAAGTTGCGCGTCGTTATGCTTCAACTAACTGCCAAGTTTCAATTCAATCGCTGCAGTTGTTTCTGAGATATGGGGAAAATAACGTCAAAATTTCAAATTGCTTTAACTCCGAAACTATTCGGCCGATTCGGCCCATTAACGAACTCACCCTTTGTATTTTGAAATGCAACCCTTCCTGAAATTTTCAAGTCGATAGAATCCGTACACCCGTTATCGTGGTGACGGCCGGCCGGACAGAATCGATTTTGACATCGTATTCGTCATTAGTGAGTCCAACCTAGTCGTTTAACACCATTTCCGCTCATCGAAAATTACAGACATTTGGACAAAACGATAGCACGCTGTTCCCCTAGAACATGCGCGCAAAAATGAAAGTTAATTATTCTTTTCCAATTACATTGTGAATTTTTTTGTGGGCCTCTGGTTTTAGTGAATATGTATCTACAAATTTTTCTTCGAAGTTTTCCATATATATATGGCATATATTATTATTATTATTGATTCAAACAAATGTCTAACATCTTCATAATATCATCGATTCTAAGTTTTGAATCGTTGATAACTGTATCATCACCTTCCAATTTTGTTTGAACTATTTGAAAGCACTTATCAACAGGAACATTTGGAAATAGATAAACAACATCAAAACTTACTAACGTGTCATTTTGGTTCATATTTGAATATCGTAATCTATTCAGAAAATGTTGAGTATTTTTAAGAAAACTGTCCTTTTTTCCTGTTAGTGATTTCAAAAATTGCAACAGATATTTCGCTAAATTTTGGCATGGGGATCCGATAGAAATTACAATTGTTCTGGAAGGAATATGTGGTTTATGTATTTCGGGAAGGTCGTTAAATGTGGGGTTCACTATAAAAGGGTGAAAGAAGTTTTTTTCGAGCATATGTCAGATATTGGGAGTGAAAACCTAAAAAAAAACAAAAAATTAACCTCAATATCTGAGGAACCACTTATTTGATCGGACTGAAACTTGGTAATGAGTTGTATAAAGGCAATCGGCAACAGCCCAGCTCATGACACACACGAATTGTATTCTTTTTGTATATGTGAATGAAAGAGCGCGCACCTGACCTATACGGAACACCGCAAATCAGCCGGGAAATAAATCTCCGTTTTGCCGTGGTCTGGGCTGTTGCCGATAAGTGAGCGTTGGCCTTCACACCGACGAAACTTCTTACAAAATTTCAATAGGATTGTATCGTGAATACCTTAGAAAAAAAAAGTTTCGAAAGTTTATAAAATTTCCTCTCAAAAAGTTTTCGGAAACTATTTATCAGACCTGGCTCAAATACGAGGGTCAGAAGATCTACCTAGTGGTTCAGAAGATGAATGCCTCCGAAATGTTGTCATCCCAATATTCACAAAAATACAGATATAAATATGCGATGATGATCAGCGATAATTCGAACATCAAATCCGAGTACTTTGAAAAAATATCACTACTTTTAATCGAACCTGTAATCTTAAATATCGAAACCACTTACGAAGGCATTATATTAAATAGCTATAGGAATCACTTATAGACAAAAAAATGAAATCCCTATTCCATAGTGCTTGTTTAATTTCCCTGAAAAACCGCCACCACAAATTGGTTACCTCGATGTGATTTTTGAGATTTGAATTTCGTGTCCCGACTCTCACCTCTTTTTCTGATTTCCATCATGAGAATTCGCTGCATCTCCATTCGAAATTTATTCTCCCCCCATATTCAAATACACCTACTTGATTGACATTAAATCTGGTACTTGCTTGAGGCATGACGGCCTGAAAATTCCTCAAAAATTTCATGGGGATCGTATAATTAGAAGAATGCAACTTTATTTTCATCCATAAGTTGCGCTGAATTGGATGGGGTTAATGTTTGGATTGATGATCGCACCCATTCAAATTTAGAGGTTGGTTGAAATATTACGTCCTCAAGGTCGAGGTAAACATTCAGCGGAATAAACGTGATGGAGAGTTTGACTTGGATTGAAATTTCATGAAGTTTTCGAAATATTTCTAGTGATATGATTCCTACCAACTTTAGCAGTATTTATGTAGGTAGCTTCTACTATTACAGACGTTCATCTTAGTTAATCAATATACTCAACAAAATCTCAGAATTGTAAAATCTCCAGTAATACGTACCTACATAGTAATCAAAGACCATGAGAATCTGATATGTTATAATAGACATGAAATCAAAGCGAGTAAGCGATTCCCATATTTTCAACGCGGTATATGGTATTTTAAAAATTGCAAGGCCACTGGTATCGCTATTCAATGAAAAAAAACCGAATTGAAAAACGATAATTGCAGTTCTTACATATAACTTGTCATGACATGGGAATGGTATTTATTCGTTTTATAGAAGCGTTAATTTATGTGGTTATATAGCATCCATGACATGCAGTCTCATCCGTTTTCGAACCATTGTCGAAAAACTGGGATTTTGTGATTCCCCGCGTGGATGTTCGAGAATAATTGATCAACAAATATTTTCTGTCGAGTCACCATGAACATCCTACTGAAGACATAATTCCTTCTGATGCTAATGAGCATCCTTAAATTGATTGTAAACACAAGTGGTAAGAACCAAAACTTCGTTGTTGTTCGAAGAGCAACTTCTATTTATTCCAACACACTTGGTTAATATTTGATATATTCTTTCATGACTCGCTTCTCATTTATGCCGTATAATTATTATACAGGATGCTCCACTTGACAGCTGATTCATAAAGGCTTCTTTGTCAAAAAATCATTATTGTTCGTAGCCGTTTTTGGTTGGCATCTCTTCAAATATGGAAAGTGATAGGCAGCCTATTACTGCTGTTAGAAGAATAAAAAGGTATTCGCCAGCCGATCCTTAATACAATAAACTTCCGAAAGAATGATTTCTGAGTCTCGATATTATATTTGCCAAGATCGAAATCATAGGAGGGTAAAAAAATACACTTAAAGTTCTTGGAGGTATAAATTTCAATTTTCTTATTTTCTCGAAAGCACAAACCCGAGGAGATTGACATCTATCACTTTTTCGTGTGATGGATTGGAAGCTATCACAATATTTCACTGAAATCTGACGTAAATATTCTGAAATTCTGATTTTGAAGTGAGTACAGTCTTGAACTATTAATTTAGACTCACTAAGAAAGAATTGCATGGTCTGAGCCATTGGAACGATTTCGGAGATATGCCCATTTCAAATCATATTATATCTCAAAAAGCATCCAAATTAGTAGTAAAATACTGACGCTCAACTCCTTGCTGAATATCGTGGCGATCTACTCGTAAATGAAAAAAATGGTTTATTCAGGGACTATCCATCAGATTGCAATTAAAAATACGTGAAAATTTCTGTCTTTTTGCGCGCATGTTCTGGGGAACAGCGTGCTATCGTTTTGTTCAAATGTCTGTAATTTTCGAATTTTTTCCCGAAAATGGTCTCAAACGAATAAGTGGGTCTCACTGAAGACGATATCCTATGTCAAAATCGATTCTGCCCGGCCGGCCGGCGACACGATAACTATCACATAAGGTCGCGCATTGGAATGCGGCAGTTGAGTTCGTTGATGGGACAAATCGATGGAATGGTTTACGAGTTATGGTCATTTGAAATTTTGAGGTTAATTTCCTGATATTTCAGGAATTACTCATGCGATTGGATTGAAACTTGACAGTTAGCTGGAGTATATCGACGCATAACTTTTCACAAAATTCCGTTGAGATCACACGGTCAGTAAATTCTGAAAAAATTTTTATTCGACATTTTTTTCGGAAACTATTTATTGAATCCGAAGAAAACTTCTGCTCATACCTCGAGAGTCATACTTTAGCAGTGTACTGAATTTCATTCTATACAACCATAATTTCTGGAGCTATTGGAACAAAATATATAAAATTTCGTGTTTTTTTCTCGAAATCGTTGTTTTTTCCGGATTAACTCAAAAAATAATGATTTTATCAGAATGAAACTTGGCAGCTAGTTTGGAAATGCTGATGGGCAGTTTTGTGCAAAACTTCGTGATGATCGTGCCTTTAGAACAATTTAATAAACAAATTTCGAATTTTTTTTTCAAATATTCAATATTCTGTGATCTTCTGATTATTTCATCTTCGTGCTATTCTGTTTAAACCTTCGAACTGTCATTTTTAGATGAAATCCTAGATTTCTATTCTATCTAATTTGTATTTTTGGAAATATTTGGAAAATAAAATTTCGAATGGGTATATTTGCGGAATCATTGGGTGGATTTTACCCATTCACGATTTCGGCTTTCGTGAATAAGGTCCAAACCTACTCTACAAATATCGAGTTTCTAAGTTGTTTCTATCGGAAGTTATTGAGTTAACGGTCGGCCTAACGGCTGGCAAGAGAGTACTTAGAAACTCGATATTTGTATATAGAGTAGGTTCGGGGCCGAAGGTTGAATTCGTGAATGGGTAAACTCTGTCCAATGATTCCGTAGATATACCCATTCAAAATTATATTATTTTAGAGAAGCACTGCCGTAAAGGCAGCAGCTTTTGCGTGCATGTTCAAATTTGTTGCCAAAGCGGTCGTCTCCATTGTACATGTGCTTTTCTAGGTTTTGAAGATAGGAGATTATTTCCCCATTATCTTGAGAATAACTGTTGCTATCGAAACTAAACTTCAATTTCAAATCAGTCCGATCTGCAGTTTTGAAAATATTACGGAAGATAAGACTTAGTAACTCAATATTTGGGAAGTAGGTTCACATCTTAGTTTCGAAGGACAAATTTGTGGGTGGATAAATTCCGCCCAATGATTCCATTAAAAATGTTATTTTTCCAATATTAACGAAAATAAAGATTGGATTGAATTGAAAACTAGCACTTGATTGAAGAATGATTGCTAGTAGATTCATGCAGAATTTCGTAAGAACCATATTGAAAGAAGATGCCAAATATTTTCCTCGGGAAGTAAAGCTGCATCAGGTTTGGTGAGGTCAATACAAGAAGGTTACCGCTTCTGCAACGAAATTGAAAAAGAGTCTAAAAGCTCCTGAGCTCACGTCAGTGCTTTCATAGAGTTTAATATAATATATAACTGCATTTCCGGGATAGCAGCAAACTCTTCCGTTCCACAGAGTCTGCAAGTTCTACTCGGTAACTAGTCCACGTGCTAAAAGAGGTGTTTGTACCGGTGGTGCCCTGTCAGCTATCTCACCATAACCTGAACCTCACCTTGTGGCAGCTACAAAAATTATCTGGTGGAGGATGGTGAAATTTCACTGACAGTTTTGCCTATGAAAATCCTGGAGTATTCATCCAGACGGTTGTTTTATTATTAAGCTCCAAATGTTGGACCGCTGTCTTTCCCGAGCCCATCCGATTTCTCATTTTAATCAATATCGCAAAATTCTGAGACCCATACAATAGACACTTCGTTGCCTTTATCCAGATATTTCACGGTACAATAGGATAGTATGAAACCCTGGATGGGTTACTTCAAGACTCGCAATGATAGTGAAGCTTGGCTATACTTTTTAATGAGGTTGAGGTTTTCCCAATGAATTACTCTCCACAAAATTGAATTACTAGCCTTATGAAATAAACAATAACTGAGATTTATCCTTTGCCTGCCATTCTGATCGAACGAATGTTTGACAGCATTCTGAGGCCGCTTGCCGTCTCCAAACTCGTGGAGTACTTCATACCAGGACAAACAGTGATCTCACGTGAAGATGCCCACTTCTACGCCATGTTTATCCTGGGCATAATGGTAACCATGTCCTTTTACGACACCCACATTGGACTGGCCAAAGCAGTGCTAGCTCTGGAAATGCGGATGGCGTTTTCCTCACTGGTGTATCGAAAGGCCTTGAAGTTGCACCCTTCAGTCCTCTCAGAGATGTCAACGGGGAAAATCGTCACCTTGATTACTAAAGACCTGCAAGCCATCGACACTGCCATCCATTTTGCTAACGACATGTGGGTGGAAGTGTTAATTGGAATATTCATCGCCTATCTGATTTACCAAAAAGTTGGTTTGGCGGCTCTTGTGATTTTGGTGTCGTTCATAGTGGTGTTTCCTTTACAGGGTGAGTTAAGCAACACTTAATTCTTAAACTTCTTCATGTATGTAGCTCACCGGATTTAGATACATAGGTACATACATATACAGGGTTTCCTGAAAATAGTATGAAAAGGAAGTACAGAGATAGAAAGCCAGTTTGTATGTTTGCAGTGTGATGTTTGGTGCTAAGTTGTTTAATTTTTTGCCTTGTCCAACAACTAATTATTGATCACAGAGACTTGAAATATGTAGATAATACGTTCGATTTTTCTAGATAGGTGAATATTATGGTATATTATAGCATAAAACAAAAATTCATGTCGAGTCGATCTGATACCTTCGCGACTCCGAGAGTTTGAATCCTAAAATATCTAAATTTGAAAAATTAATTGTCAAGGACAATTCAAAATACGATTTCAAGAATTCACCAATTCTATTAAGTATTCATCTGACTGATTCTAAAATATATCTCCACTGTCATTATGGCAAACACCCCCAAACAAGTCCTGAAAACTAATTTGATCATGGAAACTGAAAAAAATAAGAATATTATTCTGAATTTTTTTTTATTTGCAAAAACGATGCTTTGCATTTGAGGTGTTTCAACTTCTAGGTCATTTACACCTCATACAATGATACAACAAAATATAAAAATATAACATAATTAACAATTATCAGTTCTAAATACCATTTACAATATTAATAGTATTCAGGTAATGGAACAATCGCCTTGTGTATGTCGGGTGTACATCCCTTCTGAATTTATTTTGTAGGACTGCAGGTACTTTGAATTATGGAAATGTCCACTTTCTGGATCGTATACAGATACTTCATCCTCTTGTTAGTTTCGTTTAAGTATAAACGATACTATGTTCGTTGTTCATGGTTATTTATTATTTCATTATCTCTTTATCGTATGTTCATTCTTTGAGGATTATACAAGGAATAAGTTTCACAACAAAAAAATGAGGAAAATATCGGATTTATAAATATTATTCTCGACTGGCAGAAGAAACTCCGAAACAAACTTTCCAAGATAATATAGGATTTGTATCAAGCAGACAGGTCGAAAACATGAAAACTTTCTATATCCGAAAAATGACAAAATTAATGTGAATTATTTCGTCAATTTATTCTGAGCGTTATTTGAACTATGCCTTTACCAGACTCATTATGTTTGAAAAAGGTTTAAAGTACAATAGTTGATGAAACTAACTTCGGGGTTCAACATTTTTTATGTGCCAACGTCATCCAAGCATCTCATAATGGTTTTGGTTCTAGTATACCTACCTCAGTAGTTTCAAAAAGTAAGGCATGTATCTGAATAATTCATATATCTGTGACACGAATTTCGTAGAAAAAATACAGAAAAAGTCATACCTAGACTCATTTTTTTCCATGTGAATATGGACGCGATAGCTGAAGGTTGCTCTAGACCTAGACTCTGGCTTGACCCTATTTTTTAGACATGATTAATGTATAACGAGATATGCTTTGTAATTTTAATTGGTTGTAAAATCATATGCGCTACTTACTGATCTGATTCTAAACATTTTTTTACTGATTGAAAAATGGTTTCCACTTTTTGGTATAGGTTTCATTTTAAGCCCATTTTGAGGTGATTCAAATGTGAAATTTAGATCAATAACGAGTATTCGGGTGAAATCGCGAGTAAAAGCTTTATTTCAACAATAATTGAAACCTTCTGCCCGGAAAGTCTTCTTTTATATTATAATCACTGAGTATTCAACTAAATGCGAAATTATTATAATGAAACATTTGAAATCTTGATTTCAATGAAATTGAGAATTGATTCATTTTTCAGGGACGATGGGATTTTGTGTCTTCAAAAAGAGGAAGAGGGCTAATAAAAGATCTGATGAAAGAATACAGTTCACCCAAGAAGTGCTTTCTGTGATACGAATAATAAAAATGTATACATGGGAGAAAATTTTTACAGACAAACTCATTGATGCCCGTAAGTAAGTATTTCATTTTTTTTCTTTTATTTGTCTAATACATGTTTAATTGTTTTTACCAACTTGAGCCACGGATGCATTTTTGAACTAATTGAATTCCATTTCTCCATTGGTCAACACAATACTAAATTTCCAATATGAGTGCATTCCGAATTTGAGGTCAATCTCCTTCATAAGAATCTACTAAGATTCTTATCGATAGCGGATTGTTTTTATTGTAATTAAATACTGGTGTCTTGAATGAAAACTGATATCTCGAAAAAACAGGATTTCATATTTTCTTCAAAGATAACTGAAACCATAGAATGAGCAGCACTTAATATAATTCATTTTTTAGGAAAGAGGTGAAGTGTATCAGGACATTGATGGTTCTGAAGCAAGGTGGCATATTCATGGGTGAACTCATGGGAAAACTTGGGTACAATATGATTCTTATTGTGTATTTATTCTTGGGTCATTCACTTACTCCAGGCGTGGTCTACTATATACAATCTTCCTACCACAAGCTGAGATTCATATTGACCTATCTTATAACCCTTTCCATGACAGAAATAGCAGAGCTATTGGCCTCTTTCAAAAGGATCGAGAACCTATTCAACGCCGAAGAGTTCCAGCCAAGTCGTCAGTACAAACAAGGCTATATAATGACACGTATCTTGATGAGAAATGGTCATGTCAAGCTTGGAGATCAGGAAATTTTAAGAGATCTAACCTTCAACTTCGAAACTGGGCTAAATATTATCACAGGACCGGTTGGGAGTGGAAAGAGTACTTTAGTTAAGGCTCTTTTATATGAGTACAAGCTAATTTCAGGAACCCTTTTCGTAAACGGAGAAGTATCGTATGCTTCCCAACAACCTTGGCTATTTCCATCAACGGTACGTCAAAACATATTATTTGGCTCGGACATCAACGAGGAAAGATACAAGAAGGTTCTTGATGTTTGTGCGTTGATGCTGGATTTGAAACTATTTCCTAACGGTGATATGACTGTCGTCGCTGAGTCTGGCTCCAACCTCAGCAAGGGACAACAATCCAGAGTGAACCTTGCTCGAGCTGTTTACAAGGAAAGCGATATCTACGTACTAGACGATTGCTTCTCAGCTTTAGACGTCAACGTTCAGAACTTCATCTTCAAAAACTGTATCAAAGATTTTCTGAAGAATAAGCTCGTAGTACTAGTTACTCACAATACCACTTTTTTGAACAAAGCGGATCACGTGACAGTCCTTAAGGACGGCAAAATGTCGTATTCAGGCAAATTCGACGATGTGCTCATAAAGAATTACATAAACGAACAGAACACAACGGAAACGATCGAGGACGGGATAGAGGCAGAATCGAACGCCCAAATAACTCTAATGAATGGTTGCTCGAAAATTGAGCAAAAAGGAAAAAAGAAAGTTATCAAAACTGGAAATATGTACAGTGAAGATATGAAAGTTGGTACTATTGGACTTGGAGTCTACAGGAGATATATCGCATATGGCTCCTGGGGTTTATTTATATTTATTTTGGGTCTACATATTTCTGTAGAGGGGCTCTATGCGACCACGGAGAAGTTGATCAGCAAATGGTAAGTCCTTCATATGAATAAGTGGGTTATTTTACAGTATGTACTAATTTCTAGGGTTAACGAACAAAAAACGAATGCTACAACTTTACTACCAGAACAGAACCAAAGTGATAGAAGTGCAGCTCTTTCTTCAATAATGCTACTATCCCTTCTCACAGGAGCTAGTGTTTTTGCCAAATTTCTACGAGCCATAGTTCATCTGATATTTTCCATGAGGATATCTAGGAATATTCATTCTGCCTTAGTAAAGGGCATCATATATGCGAGAGTGCAGTTTTTCGACCAAAACTTAATCGGAAATATCCTAAATAGATTTTCAAGAGACCTTGGTCATATCGATGAGTATCTACCGCATGTTGTAGGAGAAGTGATTAAGGTATATGGAATTTCGAAATGTTGTAGTTGCTTTCCATCTACACTCAACAATAAATTTTGTACAATTCTGTAGGAAAAAGACAAATGAAATAGAAAATGAGCCTGAAAGTTGATTGTTTCAGATGACGTTCATGGTTTTTAGTACAGTAGGACTGGTTGTAACAGTGAACGTTAGGTTTCTATACTATTCCATAGTCCTGTTCGTGGTCATGATCATGTCTGCTTCATTTTTCATGCCTTCAGCAAGGAGTTTGAAGAGGCTGGAAGCTGTTTGTAAGTAGAATAAATTTTAAACGAAAGCAATCACCAAAATATAATTTTTTCGTTCAGCTCGCAGTCCCATGATTGGTCACCTGAATTCAACCATAGAAGGCCTCATCAGTGTTCGAGCGTTCAAGAAGCAGGAAAATCTAAGGAAAGAGTTCGACGATCACCAAAATTACCATATATCTGCACAGTTCCTAGGTGTTGTCACTTGGAAATTACTTCAGTTGTACTGCCACATCATATGCGCATTGTATGTGGGAGCCATCCTTGTGACATTCATGATCTTCAAATCAGGTATATCTCAACTGTTGACATACTATAGTGCCAAAAATATACCGGTGGAGAATTGTCAAAACAGAGAATATTATATTTCATGAATACAATTTTATTGCATCGCAGTTTGAGTGGACAGTTTTCGAAGTAATGCAGAACAACTCCAGTAGAAAATTCAAGATCAAAACAGTGTCAAACCGAATATTCAGGACCTCAGAAATCGACTTCAATACTCCTATGAAGTTTACTTTTGTTTTTTCCCATTAAAGTTTCAGTTTTGAACGAATGAAAATGGCCGATTTTCGATAAGATTTGCCTATGTTGAGGTATGCACGTTTTTGAGCTTTTGTAGAAACTTAAGGTCTTTGGCAACTATATAGTCTTTTTCAAGAAGCCGAATGTGCAAGCAATAGTTCAGATAGATGAGAATTAAATCATAAGGCATATAGTTTCAGAATCAAATGACAACTTTCAGTCCTGCCGATTCTGGTGTAAAAGCTTTCCCCTATCATATAATTCTCATCAACAATTTTTTACAGATTTTCAAGCCGGTGATGTTGGTCTGTCATTGTCAACAGCTGTAGGACTAGGAATGCAGTTACAGTGGGGTATAAGAAACGTAATCCAGCTTGAAAGTACAATGACTTGCGTTGAGAGAACTCTGGAATATGTCGATGAGCCCCAGGAAGAAAAAAATGGCAAACGTGTAGAAAATTGGCCCAATAAGGGCTCCGTGTCTTTTGAGAAAGTGGACTTGAGATACCCGTCAAATTCTCAACCAGTTCTGAAAAATATCAACCTTCAGATCAATCCTATGGAAAAAGTGGGGATTGTTGGCAGAACAGGGGCAGGTAAATCATCAATAATCGTGGCCCTCTTTCGTTTCTATGACGTAGATGGGGAAATCTCTGTTGATAGGGAGAATATCGCACAAGTAACTCTGGAATCACTCAGACAAGGAATATCTATTATACCACAGGAACCTGTCATCTTCTCTGGTACGATTAGGTCTAATATAGACCCAATAGGGAAATATTCGGATGAAGACATTTGGCATTCTCTGGAAACTGTCAACTTAAAAGGTGTTGTGACCAGCTTAGATACAGAGATAGATCCGAAGACTTGCGGGTTCAGTTTGGGTGAAAAACAACTGATTTCCATAGCTAGAGCTGTAATTCGAAAAAATAAGATCGTGGTTTTGGATGAGGCAACTGCAAATATGGACAAAGAAACAGAAGTTGAGATAAATGCCAAGATCAAGGAGATATTCAAAGATTGTACCCTCTTGATCATAGCCCATAGGATGGAAACAATTTTAGACTGTGATAAAGTGATTGTGATGGACCAGGGAGAAGTTGTAGAGTTCGACAGTCCTTTAGACTTAGCTAGAAGACAAGACAGTAGGTTTTATGAAATTATTAGGAAAACAGGGTCCTTGAATACGTACTTGCAAAGAACAAGTTGATTTCTAAATGTATCGATGGAATTTAATATTGAAATTGATTTTTCTTTTAATACGAGAATTAATTGAAATAATATTGGTTTGAACCAGAGAGAGATTCGTAATTTTTGTGATGTATATAATGTGAATATATCTTAATAATATAACCTTTTTATTTTTTTCTGAAAAATTTCCTTATCATAGCTTCTCCATGATACACATTATATTCAATTAATATTTTCGAGAAATGATTGAAATTGATACTCAGCAAAAACACACACTATTGTTGATGTGACACGTTTGTGTGAATCTGGTTATACATGGGAATTCTCAAAAATAAATACCCACGGCATTTACAGCAAGAAATGTGAAGTTTTTTGGGATCATTTCGAATGGAGAATAATCAAATTCTTATTCGTTTCTCTGCAAACTGGAATTTTAATGAGTTCCTTCAATTCCAACTACCCTAATGCCCTCTCGTCAACAATTTTCTCCCTGTTTTTCATAAACCTATACGGGCACTTGATGGTAAATCTATAATTTTGACAGATGGATTTCAAAACAAGATTGGCGCATGCACCGATAGAATGTCAAGCCATTATGAATTCTGTAAATAAGTTGTATGAACATTAAAAACAGGAGGAAAATTTTCATGAGAGAAATATGTTTCAATAAGTTAATGATGAAAATTTGCAATTTTTTTGTGGCAAAGTAATCTTTTCTTTTTTTCAATGATTTCAAATGATAAAACTAGTTTCTTCAATTCTGTTTGCTGATTTGGCCTGACGCTCTCTAACCCAACCTATCCTAGGACTCAAACAAATCAGAAGATGAAATTGAAATGTCTTATTCTGTCAGCGACCTAAATTAAACTAACCTCACCCTACCTCCGTCAATTTTCAAAACATCACATCATTATTTTTTCATAAATATATTTTTCATATCTGAATCAACCTACTCGAATCAATAAAGATACTATCATGTTGCGAAATGATATTAATATCATTTCGTGATTTTAATTTGTCAGTGTATGCGCACATCGCGTTTTGAAATCGAGTTATCAAAACTACAGGTTTGCTGCTTCATCTCCTTCTTCGAAACAAATTTTGGTATGTAGTCGTTCACTACTCTCCTTTGAGTGAAGAAAATAATCATGATATAGATCAATGCGTATGTTGTGTCAATATGAAATTGATTATTCCAAATTGAAATATATTGAGTCTCTAATTGATTCAGTTCAAAAATAATTTGAATATATGCTAGGACAGAATTTTAAGTTGAAAGAGTACCTATTATGTTGTACCTACCTACTTCAACGATTTACGATTTGTAGTTTGCAAGGCATATGATAACTATAGTGCCTGTACGTTCAAGCATTTTTGACAAAATGAAATCAAAAGAGCAAAGATTTTGTCAATTTTGTAGGAAAATCCAGGAAAATCCCCTAAAAATTTTTGAAGCTATGTTTTGAAATCTCTTAATTTTTTTGTCAAATGTTAATGAAAGTTCTGGGTAACATAATAATTCATTTTATGTCCATATTATTTTGCTTCTGAAGCTCAGTAAAGAAGATAATCTCTTTAACTTCCGTTATTTCGAATCATCCGACCATAAAGATTCTTCATAAAACATAGAAACTTCAAGATATTGGTGGGTTTCATTTTTTTGTGAATATTCCCAATTAAATCGAATATTTGGATTGATTTCTTAATATGGATTGTTAATATCCACGAAGCGACTAGTTTTTGTTGGAAGTTTTTATGTTTTTCCAACTAATCAAAATATCAGAACAATTTCATCCCTACAATACTAAATGCAAAATAATAATTCATTGTTGCAAAACTACACAAACAGGAAAGGTTCAAAACAACTATTAGTAATACAGGGTGTTCTACAAGCTCTATGACAAACTTTGACAGATGGTAGCTGTGCTTATTCTGAACATTTTTTTTTCCTATGAACCTATATCCGATTCGTTTTTGTTAAGAAAATACAAGCATTTGAAAAATTATATTTTCATGTTCAAATCATAATTATAAATAAAAATTTTGATAATATAAAAATTGTTCAAAATGTCCACTTTTGGCTTGAGTGCAAGCTTCACATCGACGAACTAAATCAGATTTGGGTCGTTTCGTATTTGGTTTGCTGCATCTTGAATTCTATAAAGTTATTGTTGATGAGATTCGATTTCAACATAATAAACAAGCTGCTTCACATGTCCCCATAAATAAAATCTAAGGGATTTAGATCAGGCTAACGAGGTGGTCATTGTATTGGTCCCCCTCGACCTTTCCATTTATTCGGGAAATGTTCATTCAGCCAACTGACTACTTGTCTCCCTCTATGTGGTGGTGCACCATCGTTGTGATACCACATATTTCCTACAATGTTTAGCTCTAAATCATCAATGAAGTCAAAAATGTTGTGCTCCAAAAAATCTTCATACTAATCTGCATTTGAACGATCATTTATAACATGTACTGGCATCAAATCATGGTTGAAAATCCCACCCAAAACGTTTACACTGAAACGTTGCTGAAATCGTCTTTGTCTAATGGCATATGGATTCTACAGTGCCCATACATGTTCATTGTGGTTATTGTTGATACCGTCCTTAGTGAAACAAGCCTCGTCAGACCGCATGACAAGCGAAATAAATCTATTATCTTGGGCATGTTGTTGAAGTAACCATCTACAAAATTCTAACCTTCGTAATCCATCGTCAGCATTTAAAGCTTGTACATTTTGTCTATGAAATGGATGCAACATTTCTCCTTTCAAAACACGCCATACGAAATTTTGGTGATAAATGAAGATTAGTAGCTAGTCGAACACCAATTGAAGGGTTGTCACGGACAGTATCTATTGCATTTTCCTCATATTCTACATTCACTTCAGTTGGCCGAATGGCTTTCTTTGGAGCAGTATTGCCTGTTTCTCGAAGTGTTCGGAATGATGCACAAAATACTGTGTCTATTAGAATATTTTCTTCGGTATTCTCGAGCTGTTCTTCTGGAGTTACCATTAGAATACCCATACTCAAATACAATATCTTCATATTCCTGAGTCGTGAAAGAATGCATTGTTATTCAAAACGTACACCAAGTATCAAATCAATAATTAAAATAACGTCAATTACCATATCAACCGATATTTTTTTTCGGTCCACTTGATCAAAACATGGAAATAAATTTTTTCAAATGCTTATAACTTCGAAACGAGAACGAATCAGACCTATGTTCATAGGGAAAAAAATGTTCAGAATAAGCACAGCTACCATCTGTCAAAGTTTGTCATAGAGCTTGTAGAACACCCTGTATAACGTTACAAAGCTTGGACCAGTATGCATGTTTTCACAAACTGAATCAGTTCCCATTATGCCATTCTCCAAAAATTCCGGATGCCTTATACAATAGATTTAACATAGGACCTCTTTATCTGAGGGACCAGTGAAAAATCTTCGAATACTTATGGCGAGTTTTCTGAAATACTGTTTCGCAAATCATTTTTTTCTGGAACTTCGTAGAATTTAATATCTTTCATCACATATATGCTGCCTCTTATATTCATATTGGTAGCATACATTCTTGAAAAGAATAACTTTTATATCGAAAATTTTAATTTTTCAACACTTACTGAAGTTAACCGAACATTGTGTATGCTCATCCATTTCGAATTCAAGATATTTATAGATTTCAAACAATTACACAATCGATAGAGAATGAATAAATATATCCTAAAATTTGCAGGGCCTAATAATTATTGTCCCTCTTTATTAGAACTGAATATCCTATTTTCGATGTGTCACGCTTTCCGAAAAAACATGAACATCTGGGCGATGTCGCAATTATATTGATCGATGACAATAAGTCAGTCACTCTCATATACTCTCTATACAAATAATCCATATATCAACATGAACACAAGGAAGATTAGCAGTCGGTTAGTCAACAAATAAATATTTCACCTTAATCTGAGCTGATCATCCAATCAACCAAATCCTCTACACCGAAGAAGCGATGTACAAGGGCTTCAGGTACTGCAATTTCACGGTCATTATCGATCATCAGAAAGACTGACTTTGTAACCGCAGATAGGACTTTCAGTTTCGAATACATACAGCTACAGTTTATGTTAGTTTATTATTTCCGGAGCTCTTCCTTCTCCAGGAGCCAATTCCTTTGTTTGATGTTGGACGTTGCCGTTTTGTGGCAGAAGCACATGAACTGGGTGTTTCCTCGTTGTGCGAACAGTGTACAAACTGAATATTTGCAGACAACGTAACGATAATAGTATGAACGTCATGCACATAGATGAGGGTATTCTGCACTTTCAGGGAAGATGCATTTGAAAATGTGATAATAATCGTTGTCAATGAGCCTAATCCATCAAACAATTTCGTAGATATAGTCCTTTGTAGAGTTTCTGCGAAACGAGAAATCTCATCTTGGAGGCACTTTCCCGCCTCGTCTCAATTATCGAGACGAGAAATAAACGAACTCTCGTCTCGATATTTTTCTCGAAGACAATTTCCCGATCTCGAATCGAGACTGTCGAAAGTTCGAGAGTCTCGAAAACCAAAACTGTTATTATTATTATGTTATTGAAGAATGATGTATAGGTTATAACGTATAACTCAAGGCCAAGGCTGCACAAAATACAAGGTAGTGAAATTTTCTATAAAAAAAATTTAAAATTGTTTCTTCATTCGTGAAGAAAGTACCAGCACCAGATACAATCATCTGTTGAAAAAACATTTTCGATATTACGCAAATTATTTTATCTCAATAGTAGGAGTCGTAATACTAAATAGTGAATTTTATGCAAAAATGGTGTTATAAATCTGCCATAAGAATATCTTTACAAGTGATATAGCAATAAGTTTGGACTAAGATTATTGAAGAATACAAAAAAATAATATTGAATTCATGGTCCCTTCCCTTTATGGCATTTCTTCACCCTGAAAGGCCAGACTGACCGAATGGTGTCCTATCAATTAATTTTCGAAATGATAATAATTATCTTCTTATTATTGTGAAAATATAATGATAATCGGCTCATTGGCCGTTTGTGTTTCGACCTTGAAACACTGGCCGGGCATCGTGAAATTATTTCTCAGCATAGTTTTCACGCGCTTGTTCTAAGGAACAGTTTCTCCACAATGAGTTTTTCGAATTTTGAGCCGAAAATGGTCTTAAAAGATTTGATTGTGCACCCTGAAGAAGAATCCGAGTTCAAATTCAGTTCTTACCATCCGAACGTCAGCCGTATGTGCTCTTACTTTAGAAGGAAAGGACCTAGAGATTTGAAATTGTCCATTTAGGTTAAGAGTCCAAGGATCTCAGATAAGTTTGTTAATGGGTGAAATCGATCGGATAGTTTCGAAGTTGGATACATTTGAAATTTTGAGTATGATTCATCAATATCTTATGAAGTACTGAATCGATTAGGTTGAAACTTCGTGAACAATTTAGGCATTCCAACGCACAACCTCCTGCAGAACTCCTTGAGGATCCAGTAGTTAGAAAGTTTTGAAGAATGTTCATTCGAAAATTTTTCAAATTTTTGATGGAAAAGTTTTTTTCTCCGAAAATATTGATGAGATTTCAACGAAATTCTGGCACAAATTTTAAAATCAAAATTTGACAACAATATTTCAAATTTCACTCCGATCCGATTTTTACTTTCGAATAAATGAGGAAAAAGATTTCGTAGATATTTGGAATTTCAACGTTATTTCCGCAATATCTCAATTAGAACAAATGGAATCAGATTGAAACTTAGTAATCAAGAGAAGAATACTAACCCACAACTACGTGCAAAGTTTCGTGTTGATTCGATAGTTAGAAATTGAACAAGCGCGTAAATGGTCTTGACCTCATGTCAGTGCTCTTCTTTATATTACAGATTTATTGTCCCTTTTCTGACGTATTTAGAGCTGTGAGTTATTGTAGCATATATATTTTTCTCGAGATCGAAAAATCTCGAAATAATTCCTCGATATCGAGAAAATCTTGAATCGATCTCCTCTCGAAAAAAAAGTTGGTCTCGTCTAGATATCGTCTCTTATCGAGACGAAACGAGAAATCTCGAATTTCGCGATTGACATGAAACCATAGTCTTTGCATTTTTGAGGTTATCTCCTTAATGTTTCAGGAACTACTTGAGGGATCGGATTGAAACTTGGTAGTGAGTTTCTTGCAAAATGTTGTTGTCATCGTATGGTTAGTAAATAAAAAAAAACATTGCTAAGATTTTCATGGTTCCTCGAAGCTCATATGCCACAACAGTGTACCAAACTTCAGTTTGATTATATTTTAATTCTAGGAGATATAAACCCCTTTCCAGCTACCGTCTGGGGCGCCTCCGATGCGCCTCGGAGGCACGCCAGCATAGACAACTCTTGTTCCAGTACACGGGAGCGTCAGACCCTCGCGCTTCCTACCCCTTTCCCCTGATGCACCACCCGAATTTGAGGGACTTCACGCACTCACAGCTGTGAAACGCCAAACTGGTCATAATTTGCCGGTTTGTTTATCGTCTCGTTCTCGAAATAGCATGAGCGTGAAGCTCTAGTGCGTCAAGCCCCAGGGGCTTCCCGCACTTACTGGAAAGCTACTATTGGGAAAAATATGTCAAATCCGGAATGAATAAAAAATACTGATACAATCACGATGAAACTTGGTAGCTTATAGGAGAATGCTGATGCACAATTTCATGGAAAATTTCCGAATGATAGTTGTTAGAACAACTTGAAAAAAATCTCCATTTGTATTTTAAATATACATTATCATCCAGAAATTCTGCATTAACTCTATAATTTTTCAATCAAGGACTGGATTTCAATTCGATTCATTTTAATTCTTGGAAATATTGGAAAATCATTCGGTAGATTTAACCAACCCATTCACGAACTCGGCCTTCGTAATCAAAATTCAAACCTACTCTAAAAATCTCGAGTTTCTAATTTTTTTCCGAGGTCAATGTGTTTGCGATCAGCCGGCTTAAAGGTTCATGCAAAATTTTATAAGAACCATATGAAAAGAAGATCGCAAAATCTTTCCTTCAGGCAGTAAAGCTGCATTGGCAGGGTCGCTGCGAAAACAAAGTTGAACAAGCGGTAAAAGCTTTTCTAGATTTTATTCCTCATTCGACTCTCATTCATTTATTTAAAATGTCCTATTATTTTATTTCTCACGTTTAAAATAACAATAAAGCTATTTCAGTGTACCCTGCACATCTCTTACGGAAACCAGCACAATTATAAATCTTTAGGAATCCGCTGCACAAGGCACGGTTGCATTTTCTCGTTCCATCACGAACTCGTATTTATAGAAGAAAATCTCTAGAAATTCCTTCTCATAAATTTCAGGAAGACTTCCTCGGAAAACATATCTCAATTTCTTCGGCGAGACTTTGGATCTCCAGACGGGTTGCGGGAATTAAATTTGCGGCATAACACGAAATTTATCCCTTTGTTGTTGGAGAGGGAATTTCAAAAGGAGGATCAGAACAAGAAGGCGTCCTCTGTTAATAAGGTACATTATCAGGGTGTGCGGAAAGCGTGGCTATTACTCATTACGCCACTATGAACCTCCCTTAAGCTGGGACTACATGTTCCCAGTTCTGCGTCACTCAGTTATTACACGCTGGTAAGCCACGATTTCGTTTGGGACTGGACATATGGTGAGTCTTTAGGTTGTACATCAATTCTATCTATAACATCTTTCCCACCTATTTCTCAGAAAGGAATAAGCTACAAAATAAAAAAATTAATCTTTCTAAAAATATATCAGTTTTAAGCAGTTCAGTGAGACAAGTTTTGGTCATTCATAGACAAGCCTTTCAGGTGGTCTTGCATTACGTTTAGGTCTACTTGTACTCAGAGTATTTGGTTCGGAAGCAAGCCCTTACGGAAAATCACATTCGGAATGTAAACCTCAGTTTTCAATCAGAATTCGGTGTTTTCAAAAGTTTATCGTTCGAATTTGTCCAGATATATCGAGTAACCAATATTACTTTCAACAAAAGGCATATAAACATGCTCAGGAAAAATTATTGAAAAATCGAAAATAATATGGAATGCCCAGAAACTTATCAACCAAACTTTTTTCTTATTTTCATGTTCAAGTTGAATTATTTATTTTCGATTTCAATTATAAACATTTATTTCATTCATCTTACCCCAGTAGCTGGTTTTGTCGTATTGCTGAAAATAAAATATTCACAAACACACTTCAAGATTATTCAAATAATACTGACTGATATGGCGCAAAATACCAATGTTGGGACAAAGTAACTGTACGCAAAATGAATTCTTACTTCAATGAATTTGTTCATTGTCCCAATGAAAAAGTACATTGCCTAAAATATTCGATTGATATTAAGTACAACATTTTTTTCAGTGTTGTTAGAATGTATTATCGTCAAGGTTTGTGCCATATTCCATTGAAATCGGAGAAAAAATTCGAATACATTCTTCATCGAACTTTTTACGAAATTTCTGACAATGCGATCCTGAAATAATCTGGCTTGAAGTTGCTCGTATAGGTATTCTACAACCAACTACAAAGTTTCAGTTCAGTTTGATCAGTAGTTCCTGGAATATTAGGTTCCATCCCCAAAATTCAATCAGTATAATGCGACCGCCCTCTGACGAATTCGGCAAAATAACGAACTTGTGTTCTCAGCTGGACGGCTAGCTGAATGGAATTC
Organism: Myrrha octodecimguttata; assembly: GCA_958510865.1. Classification (NCBI taxonomy): domain Eukaryota; kingdom Metazoa; phylum Arthropoda; class Insecta; order Coleoptera; family Coccinellidae; genus Myrrha; species Myrrha octodecimguttata. Next base: position 42,194,852 of record OY294057.1, read on the forward strand.
AATGTAAGATTGGATTCATAATCGGTAAGTCCAATCTAGTCGTCTAAGAACCTATTCTAAATTCCGGAAAAATATCGAAATTTACTGACATTTGGGCAGAACGATAGCACGCAATTCCCTAGAACATTCGCACAGCAATACCATACATCATAATTCGATCAAACTAAATGTGCGATCAACCATTTTTGGAAGCCCTCTGGTATATAATTTCCGGCTTATTAATTTCTCGTTAGAACGTAACCCAGAACAATCTCCGACTGAAGCAGGATCGGACCATTCTAAATTAAATTTCAACTACAGCCATTTATATGCCGATACATCCATACAAAGCGAATAGTAATTGCATCTGCTGAATTCATCGTGCTCTGTTTTAGGGAAGTTCAAGCTTTCAAGCTGAAATTCTGCGGAATTAAACAGGGAAGCTCTAAGATATTTCGTGGAATGAATTCAGCCTAGATATTTTATACAGCGTGTGCGAATCAGTACGGAATTCAACTTGATTTATTCACAAAAAAAACCCATATGAGGGTTTCCTATTCATCCGTTCCGAGTGGCAATTTCCAATGGTGATTTTATAACATAACAAACGCATCAGTTTGGCGTTGACGGATGGCCAAAAATGCAATCACGAAAAAATATATAATTGCCATCATCCTATAATGTATTTTGTTTTCAGTAATGGGACCGACAGTCGCAGAATTTTTTCGCTCAGAACAGAATGAAACGTCTTATTCTCAAACATGCTCGAAGGGACACATGTAGACCTGTATTCAAAATAAAAGGAATTCTAACCCTTCCTGCATATATGTTTTAGGTTCATCACTTTGAATTAGAGCAAATATCCATTTGATTGAAAAAAGCTAGAAAAACACTGACGTGAGGTCAGGATCTTCAACGCGCTTGTTCCGTTTGTCATCTATGCAAGTTTTAACCCTGCCAGAAGCAGATTTTTTCATATGGTCCTCACGATAGTCTGCATGAACCTCAAGGTATAATTTTTCGATCAAGTTCTAGATTGCAATTCGATTCAAAATTTTGAATGGGTATAACTATCTTGAGAATAATTGGCGAATTCAACTCATTTAAGCATTCGATCTTCTTAGTTAAACTGAAAACCTACTCTACAAATATATTCCCTATGTCGATTCTTCCTAAAGTTTAAGTGTTCACGGCCGGCCTAACCACTGATAGTGAGCAAAATAACTTCCGGAAGAGTCTACTCAGTAGCTTGATAATTGTACAGTGAGTTTGGAGTTAAAGTAAAGGCCGAATTGGCGAATTAGTAAAAACTATCGAATGATTCCGCGGATATATACTTTCGAAATTTCAGTTTCCCGATATTTCCAAGAACATTTTCAATGAAGAATGCTACCTTGAAGTTTCCGCCAAATAGGGTCCACAGAAAAATGAGCAAAATATCTCTCTCCATTTAACAAAATGTAGGAGGACTCTTTAATTTCTTTTTGTTCATTTTTCTGTTGACCCTTTTTGGCTGGAACTTCAAGGTAGCATTTTTCATTGAAGGGCGATTCTATCTATGTTTTTGGAAATATCGGAAACTGAAATTTTAGAAGGGTATATGGTATATCTACGGAATAGTTCGATAGTTTTTACTAATTCGCCAATTCGGCATATGTAATTAAACTCCAAACTTACTCTACAATTATCTAGCTACTGATTAGATTCTTCCGGAAGTTATTTTGCTCACTATCAGTGATTAGGCTGGCTGTTAACGAATTGAATTAAGGCAGAATCGACATAGGGAATATATTTGTAGAGAAGGTTTTTAGTTTAATTAAGGAGAAATTAAGAATTAAATGGGTTGAATTCGCCAATTATTCTTAAGATGGTTATACCCAGTCAAAATTTTGGATCGAATTGTAATCTAGTACTTGATCTAAAATAATACCTCGAGGTTCATGCAGAATTTCGTGAGGATCATATAAAAAATCTGCGTTTAGCAAGGTCAATACTTGTATAGATGACACTGGGCAAAACGATAACTCTTTTGTTCCCTAGAACAAGCACGAAATGAAAGAATATAACTATTGCTCAATATGTTTCATTGAATAAAATGAATGTCTAATCGAGTTGAAAAGTTAATTAATTGACTTCAATATTTCCCAAGACGAATATCCGATCAAGCTGAAATTTGAAACACTGTTGTTAAGTAGTGACGATTTCGATAAACTGCTCATGCGCTATGGGCAAGTACTGATTAAACTTCCAGGGAATCACCTCATGAAGCAGAGTGTGAACAGACGCTGCTGTCCCGCATAATGTGACTGTAGGATCCAGTAAATGCTTCGAATATTCACCAATTGATGTCGTGAACGGTCAATGCAAAGGAATAATCTATATATCTATAATAATTATATTATATTCCGGGAAATTCAAAGAAGACATGTCTGTTTAGACTGAAACTGAATTATCGAGCTTTCGCTGTTTATATTAGAGTATAATTTCAGCGCAATCGGAGATATTTTTTTCGAAATATTTTAATTTCTTGAATAAATTTCCTGAATTTTTCTATCGATTTGTTTTGTTCCTTAGGAAAATCAGGAAATCTGATTGGGCTGAAATAAAGTACTCGGTCATGAAGCGGCGGTTCGGAGATTTCAGTGGAATTCAAATGGAGATTTTTGAAGGAATATCTTTTTTTCACATTTTTCTATGGATAATTCCTCATTTTGCTACTGTACATCTACCAATCAAGCCTCATTTCGATCAGATGAATAGTTATCGCGTGTTTGAAGAATCAAAATTTCAAATGGTTGTAACACCAAAACCATTCAGCAGATTTGGCTCATCAACGAAAATATTCAAGATCAAAACCTAACATGAGAATTTCAAGACTTTAGCTCCTCTCTTTCGAAACTTATCGCACACACGGACGTTGGGCCGGACAGAATCAATTTTAACCACGGATTCTTCAGCAGTGAGCCCAACCTAGTCGTTCGAGACCAATTTCGACTCAAAATTCGAGAATTACAGACATCTTGACGAAATGATAAAGCGCTGTTCCTCAGAACAAGCGCGTAAAATGGAACTTTCATAATCATTGAACACGAAACTCTGAAATCTTTCGTGATAGAGTGGTAGAGCTTCAAGCAGTTATACCTAGCAATACTATGTGTCAAAGTAAATTTCATTTTTAAATATAGATATTTTTCATTTCTCATTTGTGTTGTTGATAATTTTTCAACGTCGAAAATGTCACAATGATCGTATAGAAAATGTATGAACTTCTGGATGTAAAGTCTAGTTACTATGAGTAAACTATTTGTCTTCAATATTCCTCTGTAGTTATCGTCATGTCCCATTTTAAATATTGATTCTATGTTACATTTCTGTAGAATGAATATTTTGGTAGAGTCTGTGATGTTATCCCATAACATTATGATATGTAGGAGATACTTTGACTGAAAACATAGGGAGTATAAGTTCCTGAGTGTTTCCTGATTGATGTGATTCTTCATTGAATTAAGACAATGGATGTTAATTTTCCTAATATGTGATCAATACCTGCTCTCCCCTCCAGATTTGCGCCATTATTATATTTTCGAATATCTGACGTAGTTCAGGTTTTAACGTGGTCCCATCCTTCAGTAAGTTTTGGGATATTTACTGCCTTGATATATTTGTATTATATATGAGATATTTCGTCTTGTTTGTGATGAGGAAAAGTTTATTTGCATTCCACCATTTCTGTACTTCTGAAAAAACAGTTCAATGTTCCTCTATTGATTATGAATCATCAATATTCAACAAAATAGCTGCATCATAGACATAATTGATCCTTATTATTATAGTCTATGAGCTCAACAGAAGCTTATTTCACACTGTTTGTGAGACCGTTCATAAACAGCAAAAAACATTCAATGTCTACAGAATATGGACGTTGCCAATAAACAATAAATGAGTGTTGACATATTGAAGATCACCTATGGGCTATCATTGGTTTCTAATTATTGAAAATTGAAAGTTGATGTCATTTCCGGGAAAATCTTACTAGAAGAATTTTTTCCACACATGCATAAAAGGTCAAAACAGTGAGTAGATCCAAATGTCAGTTGAGATTGTTTCACCGACATGCATTTAGTTATTATATTTATAAATCAACTGAGACTAGAAATCCTTCATGCATCTTGAGTAAATCCATTTCTGCCAAATATATTTTGATATGAAAATTTCATTCTTCATATAAAGAATTTAGAGAATCTCTGCTGATATCTATTTCACCAGAATGATCGATTATTATTGTAAAATGGATGCTGACCTACAGACGAAGTCTAACTTCATACGTCTTATTGATGGAAATAGTCAGATGTTTTTTCCTCCGCAGAAATGCATGGAACGCAGCTATTCAGTCGATAGTAGAATACCGTAGATTCAGATGGATATATTCTAGAGGCGAGGAGAAAACGAAAAGAAAAGCCTGACCAGGGTTTAACTGAAGGATCGAGATCAAATATAAATAGCACCCAAGACATCATCCTAAAGTTTCCTTCAGGTAAAGTCAATGAAACACAGGAGGAAATGAACTGAGTCTTTCAAGTTGAAAACAACGTTCTTTCTCGCATGGAGTGCCTATACTTAAGTTATATTCAGAATGACTTCGCCGGCGACTGGCAACTTCAACAAAAAAGTATCTATGCGTGAAGAATTGTTGTACAAATACGCGTTGTCAAGTGTTACACCACAATTATCGTTTATAAACTGACATAAACACAAGTACAAATACTTGTTGATGAATTTACAAATATACCACCTTGATCTGAGCTAATTATCCAAACCCTCTACAATGAAAAAGTATATTGCAGTATCAGAGTGTTAACGATAATCCGAACGACTCATCTTGTTGAATACGGAAAGCGCTCCAGATACTAAATATGAATATTTTTCCACTACTACCATCTCAGGAGCACCTTTCGAACCATGACCTTCGAGTGCAGAGAACATTGAGTGATGTGACTGGCGTTATTTTATTTGTCGTGTTAGGCCACTGTATCTGCGATTTTGCAGTTCGCACAGTACCACCACAACGAGGAAACGTCCAACATCGAACATGGAGAAGAAGAGCCTCAGTTAAATAATGTGCTTACGGGTTATCGTCTGTAATTTTCATGTTTCGAGCAGAAAATGGTCTTAAACGATTGACTTGAACACCTTGAAGAAGAATTCGTGGTCAAATTCAATTATGTCCGTCCATCTGACCGTCCGTCTGTCCGTATTTTTATGATTTTACCATATTCGTTAATAAAGAAACATGAAAATAACTAACCGATGAAATCAAATTTCACTAATTCAGTCATTTATTATCATAACATACCATCAAGATAAGTCCTGGGACCCTATTCTTGAATTTGATGGAATGAACGTTCTTTATCGTTACATCAAAAATGCACCGCGTTTCTTTGACAACAGCGTCGACACGCCTATCCCCGATTCAAGAATAGGGACCCAGGAATCAAACATAGTAAATTCTATCACACAATATAAGAAATGTCCAAATCAATCACAATCCATTAACAAATTCAGGGAATTTCATTCCAGTATTTCAATAGCTTATTCAGGGCACATAATCCTTCCAAATTATCCATTTCAATGGGCTTCTCATAATCGGAAAGTACAAGAACTTTTAATAAAAACCTTGAATTTTATAAAATGGATTATCTACTCAAAAAGTAGTAAATTATGAGGAATTTGAGTATTATTTCGCTGAAAATCATTATGATAGGTTTGAATTGAACATAACTAGCAATTACAAGTATAAATAAGATGTACAATTTTAAATAAAAATGTTATTTGTGATAGGAAACTGAAATCGACAAAGAATTTGGAAATTATTTGATTGTTAGGGAATCAAATGAACCAAAAATCATTTGTATCATGCGAATAGGTTCTGTTCCATGTAATAAAAATATTTTTCCGGTCAGTGTAAGAAGAAATTAATGAATTTTAGGTGAATGATATTGAAAACTTGTAATTATAATATTTAGGTAGAAATTTGTAATATTTTATATGTTAGAATTCAAGAAGGTGCTAAATCGCATATTAAAATGTGTAGAAAAATGCAGCCGAATTTCCTAAAGTGGTTCTGAAGAAGGAAAACTTACCTCCAAGAAGAAATTTGCGATAGCATCATTTTGGGAAAAATTTCGACAGACAAAGCCTGAGTTGATTTTATGGAAAATTTGTCAAATCTATAAATAGATGAACTCGAGCACAGAAAAGTCAGACCATTTTCAACCATCGTCGAGACTGTGGCTGCTTCACGTAAAAATGTTCAAGACATCGTAATATTCCAGTCGGAAATACCAAAGCAGAACCAAATTGAAGTGACTGGGATCCTGGAAGCAGATTGAAAGTAATAACATGGAAACCTGAAATAAAAAAAATATTTTGATTAAATTTCAACTTCGGCACAAACCTCAAAGTCAGTATTTAACAACAACGTTTCAAATTTCAATTCGATCCGACATTGACTTTCGGAGATAAAAGGAAAAAATATGCATAATTTCGTTGTTATTTGGAATTTAAATGGTACTTCCGCAATATCTCAAGAAGTACGAATGCAATCAGATTGAAACTTTATAATCAGGTGGAGAATACCAACGCGTAACTATATGTGCAAAATTTCGTTGATCTTATATTTAGGATTCGAACAAGCGCATAAAAGCTCTTAACCCCACGTTAGTGCTTTTCTGTATTTTAATTTATTCATTCGTAAATAATAGTTGCAAATTAAAGCAAAATAGCTGCGATATTCCAAAGAGCAACATCAAATTCAATACAGTTTATAAAAAAAAAATATAATGCGGGGGTCTGATAGCCAGCTTGAACTGCGAGTCGAATTCAATGCTTGTGCTACTTGCACGATTTTCATTGAGAACGACAGCATTGCAATCCATATTCTCAGCACACATAGCTGCTCTTTGTCAGCTGTATTAATTAATTATGAATGTTGTCTGATGCTATTTGATTACCATTATTCCATATGTATTGGCGAATCTTGATTTATCATATGAACAATTCATGGCCAAAATATCTTACCGTTTATTTCTCTTTGTAAACGAAAGATTCAGTTCATTACGTATTTGTTCTACAAGAGCGTAATCATTTCATTATTAATAAAGAAATACAATTTTTCTTTGAAAAATAGTCATTCAATATTTCGAACATAATTTATAGGACTATGAAGAATATTTGTGGGGGGTAATTTACAGGTCTGAAAAAAAGTCAAAATAAGTGATTCCAAAATTGTACTACTCCCGTGCCTATTCGATAAAACAGGTATGCATCCGATTGAAAAATCCGACTAATTTCATGGAAAGTTTCAATGAAGTTTTTCGACAAACCCACAAATTATGATGGGATATCAGAATCAACTATTCTGTATGTATTGGTATTTTCGTCAAGCGCTTGCCTGATTCGTAATTATCGAATCCTAAGCACAAGATTTAGTCTGTAAATTTGACTTGTTATAGCAAACCTTAGCCGCTTACTAGCTGTGAGATATTTGAAATTTGCTTCTCTCGGGTTTTGAAGATCATGTCTTATTTCATTGAGATTTTGCTCTAAGAAAATGGAAAAAAATATTTGGATCACATAAGGGTTGAACGGATCAGTATGGGTGATCACTGTGCGTATGAATCAGATCGTGTCCTGAATCCATGGTGAAAGGTTTAGTGGAATGGTCCTATAGCGGGGTCCAGATCTGTTAAATACGAACAACTAATACCCTAATTAGTGGCGAGTTCAGAGGGAGTTTAATGGTTTGAGGCTGCACTCGTTCTCGTTCTGCTCCATCTAGATGATTCACTCTCCTTACAGTCTATAGTCAGTTTCTTGACGAAGATTTATCACATTTGTCGTTCGGATTACACATATCTGGACTCGCGGCTTCAGATGTGATAGGTATTTCAGAGATATGTGTCGATAGTATTCATAAGTAGCATAAATTGAATTGCACGTTTTCTTCAAATCATTTTGGTATGGAACTGAAGAAAATACCGACCGCCAGTTTGGGAAACTTCTGCACAAAACTGGCCATACCAAATTAGGAATTATTTGAAGCGCATTGAAAACTATAAATTGAAGTTCTTGTATTGTATAATACTCCGAACAATAACTGGTAAAATCGCTATATATTGGACCTTATTCATGGGAGACATGAGTTAAACCAAGTTGAATCTTGTCGACGTTTCGGACATTTATTGCTCGATTTTCATAAACCAAACAATAGGATGGCCATCAATCATGATTGAAAAGCATCAGGTTGCAATACAATGACCTAATAATTCAGGTATAATCACCTTTATTCATTATAGATATTGAAAAAGCAAAAACATTGAACGATTATCAATGCTGAAGAGGCACTAGTCAACATGAATAACTAGCGGTCCATCAAGAAAAATCGCTATTGAAATTGAAATTCAAAACTTTTCCCTGAAACATTGGAATATATTCACATGAAGAATATGAACATTGTAATGACAGAAGTCGCGAATTCGGTGTCTGTCATGATTCACAATTGATACACAGAATGTATCAATGGATGATTAACAATACAATGTATCCATGATGTAAAAAACATGATGTCCTCATCTGCAAGATAATTTACGTGAGCAAGATTAAAATACGAGGTAATATATATTTTGTGCTTCGAATTTGCATATAGTTTCATACGTCATCATTTGTACGTACGATCACAGATGAGCACACCATGTTTTACTTACTTTATGAATGTATCCATTGGAGTCATCTGATACAGTCACAATTGTTGCGTTCTGATATTCCCAATCAGTACTGGTCAGTATTAGTAATTTCGAAACGCTCCGTACTGATACGAAGAATTACCAAAGCAGTGCCAATAAAATCGAATGTCAAAATTTACTGACAAGTACTGGCCAGGAATATCGGAATTCAACTATTTATGTCCATTTGATAATCATGTGTATTATGGATCACTATGAATTGTGGATCATCGATCACTACCGCTAACAGATATCAAATTGGAATTTTCATTGTGAGGCTCGTTAAATTGGTCATCCAGTGGTAAATCGATGCTGACTGGTCCATCGCCAACATTGACACTCCTTTAATATTTCTACATCTACATATTGAACATCTGAAATGAATTGAATTTATTATATAACATGAATGCTTAGATCATCGAATTGACATCTGTTGCTTTTCTTTTCAGTGATGATAAAAGGAAACCTCATTGTTGTGTTGTGTACCTTCCTATGTACCTATATATCAAGCAATAATTATCCAAAAATTCAGCTGAGGTTAATGCACTCCTTCCATAAATAAGGTCCAATACAGCCACGATTTCACCACTTAATGTGAATAATGGATATGCACAATCCTCTTCACATAACTAATGGAAGTAAGGTTGCAGGAGAGTTGAAGCAATTATGATGTTCACCTTTAGATGGAAATTCGAAAATAAAGAGTAAAGCAAACCCTCAAGTTCCGCGATCGGAATTCCCAACTCGAAAACAGTCAGGATTGACGGTAAGGACGTACGCCAATTAGCGCCCTGTTTTCATTACTTCATTAGAGCCACCAATCTGAATGGGGACAAACTTGCCATAACTTCATTCATGTGCTTTGGGACCGAGCGATAGCCGCGAAATTAACGGTGAAAATGAACTCCATTCGTGGCCTACACAATTCCTATTTCAATGGTTATATTCAAACAATTGCTAAATGGTTTTAACGCATGAATCAATTGGACCCGAATGACGCAATTTGGACATCGAGTGCTCGTGCGATAACGTGATAGTGACAGAGGGTAATTGCTGTATTACGAGTTTTTTTGCAAAAGAAACTGTTATGAATGTTTCAGTAATGTAGATTCATGTTATGGAAATATTTACACGAATTGAAATTCCAGTTTGAGGTATTGGTAAAGCTTTCGAACATGATTTCGTCGTCTGAATATCAGTTGAAGAAAGAACTAATGATAAACCTCAGAGAAAAAAGTTTTAGTTAAAATCTATCACTTTTGAATGAATAAAGGAGAACTTACCGAATATTAAATTACGTTATATTATTTTTAAGGGTTTTTCTGGGTTTTCACTCGCAATATCTGAAACATAACTATTAAAAATGAAATAAAATTGTTTTTTCATGAAAAACGCTCTTGCGGCTTGCAGAGTTACCGAACCGGATATTCGGTGTGTGGGACGCGTTACCTCCTGTTGTGGTTGAGTCAGTGTCGGTGAGCTCATTCAAAAACAATTATGACGGTTGGCATTCAAGTGAAAGGAACCTTTTGTATAATTTTTTTTTTCAGATACTAATTTGTGTTTGTTTTTCGCTCTTCAAGCACTTTTACCCTCCTCTCTTCTTTTTTATTTTTTTGGATTATATATATATATATATCTATATTTTGTGAGTTAATAGGCCTTGTCTAGACTTTGAACATTGTATAATAATGATATTTGTCAAAGGCAGTTTCTTGGAAAACAGATTGCCAATATAGAAACAATACAAACGATAAACAAAGCGAACTGTGACATTTCAGAGTACAAAACTGACTGACTGACAGACAAATCTGGTTAGGTTAGTTGATTGATTTCATATAATTCATTGTTGAATTTGACGAAAACGAGGATAATTATGGAGTTTTCAATATTATAATGGGCGAGAATGGAATCGTGTATAATCTTATACTTATGGTGGAATGAAATTGCATATTGCATGAATATCAAGTTCAGCAGATCAGCGTTTCAAATCCAGTATACTGACATTTTTTTTGCGATAATATCGCAAAAAGCAACAAATCATACGTATCAAGTGAGGGAATGAGTTCTCTCAGTCATGTTCCTTGGAGGATTGGAGGATTGAATATTCCGCAAAAGAGATCACCGTGGGAGAACTTGCAAAGAAAGTGCAGAAGTGTATCAGCACATTGAGAACTATTTGAATGCTTATAACTCTCATTAATTGCTCTACACCAAAAAAGAGGGAGATAGAGGTCAATCGATTAATCATTTCGATGAGACTAAAAACGCACCCAATATATACTACAGGTAATAATTTGCCGCGCAAGCACCCTCATATGGAACGATATATTTAATGGAGCTCAACGTTCATTGTTGGTGAAGTGGTGATGGATCAGATAAGAAGGTTGATAAGTGCTCATTTTCACCTCAAGCTCAAACCCAGAACTTCTGTAGGTGTGACAGCCTTCATGAAATTTGATTCTCCTGCAACAATAAGTAAGGCAAAGCCTTGAAAAAATTGTAAAAAAATCCAACTGAAATAATCGGTCAAGCTATTCTTATATGGACAATGATCTGTTCAGCCACAAAATATACACAGGTTTTTTGAAAGCAAACATTTCATTCCAATTTTACGAAGTACCTACACTTACCTTAGGCTACGGTACTATAAATCAGCATAGATGATAATCTGAAAGAAGTTTGTGGTTGTTCCGATTCATCATGAAGATGTTTGAATTCTTTTACTCAGTTTTTTCTCTAAGCTTGAATCCACCCTATAGAATATACTTCATTTCGTACTTTGACAAAGTCCTTTGTCTAAGATTTCGTAGCTAAACTACGACTACCTTATCAAGTAGGAATTGTCCACGAAATAACTTGTTTCCTCTGAATACATCTCCAGTAATAATTTCTTCAATGAACACGGGATTCCGGAGTAACAAATTTTTCGCAATGCAAAAACCAGAATGATTAGAAATAGAAATCGAGGGAACTAGCTGCCAGTGGACCTTTTCGAACCAGTCGTAGCTTGTTTAATTTGATTCACGGTTTCTATGAGATACCTTCAGTTTCAGTATCCGAGATTCTTTCGGTGTCTGAGATACTTGCCATACGTTGCCATTAAAACTGTCGAATGGAGCCAGCTAACGAATTGAAACTTTCATGGTAGGCGGCGCATCAAAATCGGTAGTTATTTTCATTAATGGGCCGAATCCATTGAACGGTTTCGGAGTGACAGTCACTTAAATTTTCGAGATTATTTCCTCCATATCTCAAGAAATATACCGCTGATCAGACTGAAAGTTTGTAGTTGAATGGAGTTTTATGATGCATAACTAACTGCAAAATTTTGTTGGTATTGGTAATTGAATTCTAAAGATAAATTCCCAATTTTTTCTTGGGGATATATGTTTTTGAAAACAATTCATCAGATGCCGACGGAATTTTGTCCGAAATTCAAACTTTAGTGTTCAAAATGTTGTAACAAATTGAACTCCGACCAGTAACGAAAAATATGGATTTTTGCTCGGTTTCGTTGTTATTTCCAGAATAATCCAATAAACCTCATCCAATTATGATGAAACTTGGAAGCTAGTTAAAAAATGTATATTCACAACTCTGAGCAAAATTTTGTGATGATCATACCATCAGCACGATCTGAAAAAATATTTTTTCGAACTTTTTCTTGAAGAAATTTTTCTTCCCAAACTATTTATCAGATTTTAGATGAAACTGGCTCAGACCTTGAACCCTTCATGTAAAAACAGTCAAATCCAATTTCAATTGAAATTGAAATAGCTGAAAGCATGACAGAATTATATTGTCCAAGAATCAGCTAGGAATGAATAAAAGGTTTCCTGAAATTCTAGACAATTTAAAGATGAAAAAAATATCTTATGACAATATCTCGCTAAACACAAGAAAGAAAATTCAAGTTTGATACAATCGTTTTTTGGTCATACGAAAGAGTCGTGATTAGAATTTGTTTCTCAGTGAAGAAAGTTCAGAGTTTTACACCCTCTAGCTTAAATATAAATGAGTAAAATTAATGAATATTCCAGCTGATCCTTGTAAAAGGCCTTATGTCATTCCTTTTGAAAGTATGTCGTTAGAAATTGCACTACTGATGGTCCTGTTAAACTGAACTAGCATTTCAATATGGCATTTCATATATGCTGTTCCTTCTGATAAGACGAAAGTACGTGCACCTGACGACAATAAACCATTTTTATTGAGGAAATTACCCAACGTTTCAGAAAAGTTAAACCGATTTATTTCATGATACATTACCCATAAAGCGACTCAGATGTTGAGAGGTTGATAATAATGAGGATAGAATTCGGAGATATCAGATCTGGCAAATTTTCCAGTATGTACCACAAAAAATGATTTCGGAAGCTAGATTAATCCGTTGTTCCATTCATTCGTTGTCCAACTGAAAATCTTGAGACTCCAGCATAAATGGTTTGTGTGTGAATGAATAGATTTTTAAGACATCTTCAACAAAGTCTGACATAGAATACTCAATGTGAAAGTGGCAAACAATTTGATTCATATGAATTCCAGTAGAGCAGTGAAGGTTTTGTTGGTACCATTTACGTCTTGAAATACCCAGATGATTGAAACTATACCTCATCGATTTCAAGCGGTGGACCAAAATGTTTTTTTTTGTTATTCGCGGTTAAAACTATTGGTTATGTGTCGAAAGAAAGTATAATTATTTATTGACTGTATGGTATACAAACATAAATAACATCAGCTTAAGTATACCATACAGGTTAACCACCTTAAACAAAATTACAAGTCGGTATAATTTTAATTTATGATCTTAATTCTTATACTACAGTCAGTTTCACAAAACTTTTGACGTCTGATCAACTCGTTGATTGAGGTTTTTATTCGGTGGTTGGGTTGAAAATGAACTGAAATCGAGTACAGAATTTACTGTTGACTGACAATCAAGCCCTTGATCTGGCAATCAAAGTTTTGTGAAACCGGCCGTAAGTAATCTAAAATGAATGAACCTAACACAATCCTATCCTTCCCATTACCATTCCTCCCATCATCGTAGCCGTCCGTCCTTGTGTTCCATGTTCTTCTATATCTCACTCTATTCTCTGTTATCTTCTTCCTTCACCCCTGCCGTTTCTTACCGAAATAACTTCGTCAAATATGTTGCAGGCAGCAATGGCTCCAACCAGGACCCTGGAGGGTATGACTGGAAGATCTCTCTTCGTGATGATACCAAGACCAAGCAAATCTTCAGCAGACGTCTTGGACCATACACTCCTCCAGTTGGGCGTGATAGCGTGGGTAAGTACTGTTTGTGACCCATATCTAGTTTCAATTTCATACTCAAGCAGAGTGTTGTGTTTGTGCTAGTTGATCTTATTTCTATTTAGTTGTTCCAGATCAACCTATCCTCCAACTACCTGCGTGTCCATCACGAAGCTGGTATTTTCAAGTGTTGCAACGATGTCCGGTTTCCGCATGCTCTCAACTGATGAAAAAGAAGGTTCATTTTTCACATCATAGCCTTTGTTTTCCAGGCTTCGGTCAATGTAGTTGAAAACTGCATTGGGGCGTCTAATTCTAACTCTATATATTATATGGCGTACCTGAATGACGTGATTATTAGTTTCAGGTCTGCAGGCTCTATCACCTAGTCTACCTCTTGATGTCCGTGACGCAGATGGAAATGCCGCAATTCTGGCCTTATTGCAATCGACGTAATCTCTCCCGTATAGAAACTTTGTAGGGTAGCCAACCCATCCGTGCTGACCTGTCACACCAGCGAATGGTTCAGCGGACCATCGTTAATAGATCTGTACATCTTCTCGGATCGAATCTTGTCAAGAACTTTAGAGGATGTTATAATGGAGTGGTCGTTGAGCTCCGGAGGCCTTTCTGCATTGGCAGGCTCAAACATTAGGTAAGTTGTCGTATTATTCGACACCAGATATTGGTTCTTTCTGAACCTTTCCAAAGGTTTCAGGCACTGCAACGGAGCCAACCACCGAAGGGATGGATCCCTGAGATCTCCATCCTTAATGTTAGTATGCGTTATGACAGTATTTTGGAAGGTGAAGCCAGCTGCGGATACTCTTCCTCATTATTCTGCCCAGCTCCTTCAGATGGCCAAATTGACATGGCTATGGACTGGATGATACATAACGCCAGGTATCACAATCGATCCTGCAGTCCATACACGTTGTTCGGACTTCAATGGGACCCTGGATAGTTTATCCAGCTTCTCCTGCAACATGCCGCTCTCACCACAACATCTCACAACATCGACACCCAACCCAACGCCCAGGTAAGTCCACACGGAAGATCATGTCAAGGTTGGTATACAGATATTATTTATTTTTAAAGTACAGGAGGGATTGATAACAGTCTTCTTCTGTTTAGGTACATTCTTAATGGCCAATGTAGCACATTGGCTTACACAACCACATTCCTTGAGGAAGTCCACCACTCTATCGATGATGCTCTGCAGCCCTTCCTTGGTGGACGCTTGAAGGACGAGATCATCTGCAAAGTCAAGTACATTCGATTGATTGCCATCAATGTCAACTCCTATCCCAGATTTAATTGCCCTGAAAAGACCGTCGACTACCTAATTGAAGATAATGGGGGATAGGGGATCACCCAGCCCCACACCATATGTTGGGTGAAAAGGATCTGACTGCCAATCGCCATGTTGTAGTACGGTTGTTCCCTGTTCATAGATGTTGCGGATGCAATTAATCATGGGCTGTGGAATACCTTTTGCACAATGCCTCACCCATATCCAACACCGCCATGAACATCTTCCTGTGCTTCTTCTGATGGTATCTGATAGCCATGTCCAGGAGAACAACGTTCTCGGCGCAACCCTCGGTATTCCGAAAGGCCCTCTGCCTGGCATCTAGAGGGATGATCTTTAACCAGTAAGCCAGGGTTTTGCGAAAGGCTCTCAGATTTACGGATGAGATTGCAATTGGATGGAATGAACCGGGTTCTTTGGCACCTTTCTTTTTGGGCAATAAGACTGTACGGGATCGACACAGTGTTTCCTTGAGTTTTTCAAGTCACATTGAGATGTTGAAAATACGCGCCAAGATATCGTTAGGTGCTCTGCTCAGTGTTTCCGCGGATACTGCGTCTGGGCCAGAGGCTGTCTTTTTCTTGGGTATGGCCTTACGGACCTCCTCAGCGGTGATTGGCACCCATAAGCTGTCGTGGGTTACCTCGAAGCGGGGAAGTTTTGGCGAAATGATTTTATCTCTTGTCATGACAGTTCGCCAGTATGATACCATTCTATTTTTGTTCACATAATCATCACGACCTAATCTTTTCTGCGTCACTAATCTTCCAGCCTTATATATTCCTCTCTTCTCTTCTGTTTTGCATTCAACCCTGATCTTGATGGCTTCGTCTTGCTTCCTTTTTTTTTCTGCTGGAAAAGTTTCCTGAAGATAGGCTGCAAGCTCGAGACCTACACGATTTCTAGGGTTCAAGTTCACCATGGATCATATGTCATTCAGCCATCGAGCATTAAATTCATCTTCATCTAGTGGATCTGCTTCTACCAGGTAAGTGAACAGCTCCCCCGGAACACCCAGCTCTGACGCATCCCCGTAGTCCGCAGTCCCTGTTCCATGATCCGCTGTATCATCTGGTTCCTCCAACTACCTAAGCATATCCTGCACCATAGCTTTGTAATCCGGCCTTCTCCTCACTTTCTTCATTAATTCCAGACTTCCATTGGAATTTCTAAATAGATCTTGATTGATGTAGCGGACCCCATTTTCCAGGAAGAGCGCCTCTTTCCGGGCCATAATAAGGCTTAACTCCTCGTTAGTCCACCGCTCTTCACGGTGTTGGTAGCGGTCCATATTTCGTTGGTCTGACCACTCCGCATGAGCTCTTCTTTCATGCACGCCCCATCCCGTCAATGTTCCAGAACCTCCCTTACAGTTAGGTTCTCTACATTCGAATTCTGTGGACGAAAGAATTTCAGGGGACAATTGAGTGTTGCCAGATGTTTGGGCATTGTCAGTACTAGCCAGATGTTGGGTTAACGTTTGGTAGCCGGTATGGTACGGTCAGCGAACCGGCCAAAATCTGTCCTATTCCGAGACCTTGTACCATTGTTCATCTCCGGCTGTAAAGGTCGAGAGGGAGGAGAACCCCCAGGACCGGAGGTGTCATTGCCCTCTATCAACCGTTCTCCGAAGATACCGTTACCGATTCCCACCACGAGGAAGTTGTAGGTTGGGCTTAAGAGAGTCAATGATGTCGCCACAACTAACCGCCTCCTTTGTTACTTAAATGTATTGGTTTGAACCACAAAATACAAATCCTTTCTTCAGTGTGAAAACTAACCAATAGGTATCTGTCCAATGTAACGCATAGTTTCTGAAATAATTCTTTTATTTTTCTAAATTATACTAACCACGTGAACTTTCGTACTAGTATGAACATAGGTTTCCGATTGGATCGGTATAGTGATATTGAGGAAGGAACAACAAACCTCCCACTAGAGATAAACTATAGATTCAAAACTTCATATAAGATTCTCTTATGTACATTATATAGTATTTACGGCCAGACGGAACTTGACCACGGATTCTTAATCAGTGATCCAACCTAGTAGTTCGAGATAATTTCATACTCAAATATACGTATATGATCATATACATTTGGATAAAATAATAAGGCTCATCTATACTCTAGAATAAACGGCTAAAAATAATGTCCATAAGAGGTAAATTGGCCAATTCATATTATTGCTCACATTCTCTGCCATCTCACCTAATTAATTTTATGCACTCATTCGAATGACTTTTCATGTAACCCTCTAGAGCTGGGTTAAGGCCGCAAAATTTTGGTTACAGTTGTGGTCTTTCACAACTGATTCATCGAAACTAAACCGGTAGAGTTACCAGTATCGCTTGAATGAAATGGTTTAGACCAAAATGTATCTCAAGAAAGTACCTGAGATACCGAAAAGTATCTTGAATCGGTTCATCCGGTACAACATTTTGAACAACATAGTTTGAAGTCTTTAATAACCATATGATCACAACCAAATTTTGCAATAAGTTGTGTATCGTTATGCTGAAATCAACTATAAAGTTTCAGTCTGATCACTGTAATAGTTCTCGAGATATTGGGGAAATAATCTCGAAAGTTTAAGTGACCGTTCATTGGATTTGGTCCATTGATGAAAATAACTACCGCATTTTGATGCGCCACCTACCACTTACCAGTCTTTAGCTGGTTCGATTGGACAGTTATTTTTACACCGGATTCTTCATGCGAGTCCGTGTCTATTGATACTATAGTCGGCCCCAAATTTTAGACATTTGGACGAAACAATAGCACATCGTTACCCAGAACATGCGCTCAAAAATAAAGGTATTTATATGTCCATGTGAAAGAGGCCTTAAGGACCATGTATTATCGAGATGACGTGGGTTTCATGATGGAAAGTTGGAGGATTCAAGAGTAAGTCTAAGTCTAAGTACCTCTATGGTACTTCTTGGAATGGGGAATAGTGTGAATAGTGTCGACGCTGTTGCCAAGGAAACGCGCTGTATTTTTGATGGAACGATAGAGAACGTTGATTCCATCACATTCAAGAATGTGTTCCCAGCCTTTCTGGAGTTATCAAAGTGTGACCGGGCAGAATCTGACTTGACAAGCAATTCAATATGAGGTTAAAAAATGTGATCGTTTTATACCATTTCAATTGAAAAAAGGGAATATCGATATATGTACGAAATAAAATTAATTTGCTTTGTATTCCATCCCTAATGTTCATTATTGTACTGAGAGACAGGAAACCCATCTATGATTCCACAACAGGAAGTAATGAATAATGATTAACATTTTCCAATTGATCCTGAAAAATAAATTCAGCGAAATATAATTCAGATTTAAAATAAGCAATGCTCTGCTGAATAAAAACATGAAGTGCCGATTCCGATACCACAAACTGCTACCTTAAGAAACCGTTATAGTGGCTTTGAAACTTCCCAAACTTGTCAACCTTCATAATACGTGTAGGGGTTTGAAGGAAAGTGCTCCCAACTTTCTTTTACATTTTCACCTCAAGAGAACCGCACGGGTTCTTTGATAAAGTTTCAATTTGCGAGTTTCTTCCTCATTCTCCTTCATCTCGATGGAAAACTCTGTTCATTCAAGAGCAACTAGAGAAAGACTGTTCTGGAAATGATAATTTATAATCAAATGAAAAACGAAGGACAATTTGAACAGGCTAGTATTCCTCTGGTGTGTCTGCCGTGGTTTCGAAGTTTTGAATCGGAAATTTCCAGCGATTTCTGTAAAAAATCATGCCTATGTACATAATATTTATAATTATAAAATTATCTCTGAATATCTTTGGTATTATCGAAGATATCTTGGATATGTTTATTTATCTAATTTATGCAAAACACCTCATCTAACGAGGTTTTGTTGATCAAAAAAATGCCCCCAAGGTGGAAGCCTTGGTCAGTGTCCATTGTGAAGGCGAAAAGGTTTCCACCGAATTTAGAAATTGCGTTGGCGAAGGAATAGGGTGAAAAAATCTTGAATTTCAAATGTCGAATTAGCATTCAGATACCATATGATAATTAATACTTCAAATGAATTTTTACACGCGTCCAAATCTGTGCAATTTTAGTATCATTCAAGTGTTATTAAGTTTTTTTTCACTCTAAGAAACTTACTTGTATTCAGATAGCATTGTTCAGTTACACTGAAATTTTCAGAAATTAATCGATAACAAAATGTTTACAGCTATCTTAACAAATCGAATCATCGAGATGCATCAGTCCAAATGGCAATTTCGAAACTCGAAATCATCGTTCGCCCACCCATCATCCAATTTCCATCTGTATCATCGATGAAAACTACGTCAAAACCGATTAGAACATCGTCCCGCAAAGAGCCCGGCCCGTCGCATCGAAAAATTCATATAGACGCGGACTTGCGGTCAAATCAACATGAAATTAGGATATTAATACGTCGGTCTGATAGCGAAATGCTCAATCATTGTGATGAACCTTAATTACTCTTTGATGTCGATACGGTCACCGTGTTGGCGTCGAGTAGTATCGGTTTCAGAACGATCAGATCCCGTGGATCAGAAGGATTAGACACGTGATAAATTTCTGGCTGTAGCGAGGGAGGTTACATCAGGAAATAATTTGATTCTTTTTGACAGTTTATGCAGGCATCAATTTATAAACATCGATATACAAAGGACTATATTTTATATTTGAAAATGAATTTCATCATTATTATCGAACAAAAGTTCATAATTTCAGCTATGAACTCACTTCAAAAATATACAAACTCAAACAAGAAATGCATAATCATTGAAAGTACAGATTTTTCTGTGATACTTCCACATAATATCTTTCGATATTGATATCTTACCATATATTTTCTTTTTTTTTCTTTGTCTTCAACATACTACGTCTGGAATGACAAATTTAACTACTGGCAAAAAATAAAATCCAAAAATAATACTGAATGAAGTGAATCATCAGTAGCATTTTTTATTTATTACCCATAAGTCTGGCAACGCAGTTAAACTACGCCTACACACCAGCGACGATGATGGAAGAGGTGCGCCGCTATTAGGGAAAGTTGTTTCGTCCCAAAGCCAGAGGTGGACTCATCAGATAGGCTGAATCCTCTGGCACCTGCCTATGACAACCGCAAAAGCGGCGCAGTGAGCGACCATGACCAACGCGCTTATGCTGTGTTGGAATGAAGTAGCTAGCGTGAGGCGGTCAGTGGTGCCATCGTCTGGCAACCAACTAAACTACGCCGCCTACACACTGACGAGCATGACGAAGATGGAAGTGGTGCGATGTCAGGCAGAGAACCTCCATGTTCAAAGGATAGCACATAGATTATTAATCTCATTGAGATTAGCTTATCTATGGCATCACGTCGGGGTCACCACTTTGGCGGTTGCCATGAGTTCGCGCCATCTGAAGGACGGCGCACTCTTAGGTCCCAGTGCCAGAGGTGGACTCATAAGATAGGCTGATGAATCCTCTGGCACCTGCCTATGACCACCGCAGAAGCAACGGTAGTCCATCGAATTCGACCCTAATGACCGAATTCATATTTCTATTATAAAAATTATTTAAGTACTCCGAACGGAATCTTTGGAAAGCTTCAAAATGAAAACCAATGGATATTTTTTCATTCCGTTTTCACACTAGTGTTCTAACTGTGTTCAGAATGAAGTCGTAATTGTTGACAATATTGATGTTGAAGGTGCAATCTGTTGTATTTTCGGGCTTTATTGCCGGTGACAATAATTGTTGCTTCAGATCTCCAAGTCTTGGAATGTTGGATTCGATGAACATGGTTCGTTTTCTTTATCCGAAGATGCATTAATCGAAAGTATTTTCTTACACAACTTTTTTTGGTTTTCCAATTTTTTCATGTATTTCTCGGCCACAGCAGTCAATTTTCAACCTCCAAGTCGTTTAAAGCCAGGTCCAGATTAGTGTGATCCGAACAGCGAAAGCAATAATATACAGGGAGTTTTATGTTAAGAGGCAGAGCTCTGTCTGCTCCGTCGGGACTAGCTTTTCACCTCGAACGCTGTTCGGATCACACTCATCTGAACCCGGGGATATATTTCCTATTCGTCCGCCTGAATTTGCTAGGAACGTTGCTGAAGAACGTCTGAAAGTATGGCCTGTATCAAGTTCAGGATTAGGCAGGCGTGAATATGCTACGATTCCGGTTAGTATTTTTCCCAATCTATTGGCTCCTACACATTGATGTCTGCATTTTCCCTTTCGGTAATTTACAGAGAAACGACAGTGTGTGGTGGTTGGGGGTCGTAAATCTGTGTATGTTCTGTAAAGTTTCAAGAACATCCCAATATGTATTTCTTCAGAAATCAATATTGATCTTGCTTAAAATGTGAAAATCCTAGAAAAGCACTGACATGGAGACACACTAGAGGCCACAGTGGTTATCCGTTCAAGTATTAAAGACACCGAACGCAGCTTTACTCTGCTAAAAAAAACGAATTTGCGATCTTATAATCATGATCCTCAGTATATCTTGTATGAATCTACATCTGTAATTTTTCGAACAAGTATACCTACTAGATTTCACTTCTCTATTTGTGGTAATATTTCTCTTCAAATATCTAGTCTGAATAGTTTCTTTAGGAAGCTTTTGTGCCATACTGACTGCCAATTGTTGACCCAACAAAAAGAGAGGAACAATTCAGAGAATCGATATTTGCAGAGTAGATTTCGACCGGAATCGTGAATTGGATCGAACGTAAAGTGTCTATTTTTTCAAATTTTTATATATGGATATATTCCTTACGAAATTTCGCATGAATCTACTTAGTACTAATTCGATCGAATACATATTTTTCGAGCTACTGAAAAAACAATATTTCAGATGACTATATCGCTGAATCCGTTGGTCGGATTTTGCTCACTTATGAACATAACCGATTGAAACCTAACCTGCAGTGGGATACTGTGTCCTATAGAAATCGTCATGTCGTTTTTCATAGTCGACAGCCATGGTAGAAAGTGACACTCGCCTGATTTTGAATTATGTGTTGTTAGAAGCTATTGCATACTGTTCGGTAGAATTCGGCATTATACTTCTTGAAGTAAAAATATCAGCTTGAATCTAGTTACTTTTCATGTTGGACCCGTTGTCAGATTCATTTAGCTGTCATATTTCGATATCTCATCCGAGATATTTCGTCAACGAAAAGATTGTTATTATTTCTTTTGATGGAAGTATGCAACGATACATCAGAAATAAATTTACAATATCTCGAATATAATTCTTGTATTATTTTCTGTTGAATCACGCCTGGCGCATTATCTACGAACTAAAGATGTTTCACCAACGGTTAACAGAATATATCCTCCTCAAAAATGGTATAATTAATGCTGTAATGGATTAATTTTTTTTCAAAAAATATTTCAGATAATTCAAGAGAATACAATACCCCCGATTATCATAGGTTTTCGGTTGTAGGTTAGGTTACAATTTTTTTTCTGAAAACTTTTTTGGGTCAAATCATTCAAAATGGAAATTAAAATTGCCGGTGTTGACTGTATGGGTGCGTTTTTGTTTTCATCGAATTGATTAATCGGTGTTTCTCCCTTTCTCTCTCCGTATGATCTCCAGCAAAGAAGAGAGAGATAGGGGTTATCTACGAATAAACTCTGTTTCATCTCATATTTCTATGTATCATTCACACATAATCAACAATTTTGGGGTTAACCATGATGTCAAAAACATAGTATGCTCATCTGAAGAAAAGGGACGTCAGCAAGATTAGAATACAAAGAAATATATATTCTGTGCTTCGAATTTGAATGAAAAAAGTGAAGTCATCATTGGTAAATACGATCACAGAGTAGCTGATGAGCACACCATGTTTCACTCACCTACATAATGGGGTTAACTGTAGAAAGCGATACGATTCGAGATAACGCTTGACAGTGCACAGAATGCGAGTTGTGTAGAAAAAAAGCGATGTATTGGTGAATGACGATGAGCGCTACTCTCTCTGGTGGCTATCAGAGTAACCCGAGGTACCAGACATTATCATTGATAATTTAAAAATTTTTAAAAAGTGTTTCTACTGAGAAAAAGCAAAATCAAATGTCTCTTCCGATAGATATCTACATCCCAGTGAAAAATTTCGAGTTTGGGTGAAATAAACTTTCTTTAACAAGTCAGGCCTGAAAGTGTAGAAGAATCGATAAAAACCTTGGCAACTTGTAACTCAAAACTGGTAATCCAACGAACAAGATTTCTGAGAGTCTGTTACCTGCATTTCACCGATGATATCATTTTTATAGAGGTAAGCACGAATTTCTCATGAAATATTAGATTACATTCATGAAGAAAATTGTTTTCCAGGCGCCTAATCCAAACAGAGAAAGATACTTTAGAGGAACGCTATGCCTTCCAGAAATCTGCCTGTTGAACTGATCATTAAGGAACATCTTAAATGTTTTAGTGATAGAACTGACCTATTGAAACAAAAGATTCTCAATAAAGACATATCTGGTGATGAGGACTCTTCGCTCAAAGTGCTTCTGCCGATAAAATCAAAGTTGTACAAAAAGATGCATGTGATATTATGTTGCATGTTATTTGCAAAACTAATAAACTTTCAAACTTTCACCTTTTACCTTTGGATTATTGATCAAATACCCTCTCAGATCTACTGCTCAAAAAGTTGAAAAACAGATAGAATTTTAAAACATACTATTTCGAATAATAGACAAATACTCATAACTTTACTATTTACATAGAGAAGGACTAATGCTAGTTGTACCGTAAGCCTTATTTATTATGGATTGACAAATAAATTCTTTCAAAACTCATATGATTGGTCTCAAAACAAGCTGTAATCAATAAGGCGTGTACAGCTCCGAGTTCTTCGGCAGAAGCACTTTGAGTGAAGTTTCATCACTAGATATTTCCTTGTTCAGACTGTTTTGTTTCAATCGCTCAGTTCTATCACTAAAACATTTACGTTCATAATGATCAGTTCAACAGGCAGATTTCTGGAAGGCATAGTATTCCTCATAAGTAAGTTTCTCTGCTTGGATAAGGGGCCTGAAAAACAATTGTCTTCATGAATGTGATCTAATATTTCATGGGCAATTCGTGTTTACCTCTATAAAAATGATCATCATCGGTGAAATACAGGTAACAGACTCTCATAAATCTTGTTTGTTGGTTTGCCAATTTTGAGTTACAAGTTACCAAGGTTTTTATCGATTCTTCAACACTTCCAGGCCCTACTTGTTAAAGGAAGTTTCTTTCATCCAAACTCGAAATTTTCACCGTTGAAGTCTATGGGAAGGGACATTTGAGTTTGCTTTTTCTGAGTAGGAACACTTGAAAAATCACACAAATGCCAAGAAACATGCATAAATTTTCTCATTTTCTCGACATTTCTTTCAACTTGTCAATGATAATGTCTGTACTTCGGGATATTCTGATTGCCACCAGAGGGAGTAGCGCTTATCTTCATTCGCCAATAGAATTCTTTAGGACACAGAATCCGACTGCTGAAGTTAGAGCACATATAGCCAGCCAGA
The DNA here is from genome assembly GCA_958510865.1 of Myrrha octodecimguttata. Taxonomy (NCBI): domain Eukaryota; kingdom Metazoa; phylum Arthropoda; class Insecta; order Coleoptera; family Coccinellidae; genus Myrrha; species Myrrha octodecimguttata. The sequence goes on from OY294057.1 coordinate 42,219,720, forward strand.
CGACAAGATATAATTTGACACGGATTTTTCATTAGTGATTCTGAACAGGCCCACTTTCGGCTCAAAATTCGAAAACTATAGGCATTTTAGCAAAATTCTATCACACTCTTCTCCGGAAGAAGCGTGTAACAAAAAAGGTGTTCATGAATTTTCAATACTTTTTTGACTTCCATCTCATCATTATGACAGACTCCTGCAGAATTGCATATTACTGACGTAGGTGATCTATTTTTAGTTCAAGAATATCACAGGATGGCGAATTTCAAATTTGTGTCAATGAAAGGATTTTAAATGATTGGAAAAATCCTGATAAAGTAGGACAACTTCATGAACCTCAAACTCCCTTGAAAGCATTCACAGCTCCATGATCATTTCAACTTTTTCCTTGTTCATAATTTGAGAATCGTCTTCTGTAATATAAGAACCACTTTCACGGACATCCTGTATATAATTACATAATATTAACCCATATTAAATAAATGGATCCTTTCCTTCATCCCATAAGAACTGTATATCAGAATGTATTTTATTGCAACTCAGCAATGAATCATTTGTTATTCGTTTCAGTATTGAGATAAGGATATCTTATAAATTGTATTGCACCTGTTTATCCAACAGGAAGAAGTTAGTTAGAGCTTAGACGCATTAGTCGTATACCATTGTATTCAAAATAAATTGTTTTTTAAAAACAAGGTTTTCAATCTGAAATTCATATTTGGCGATGAGGATGGGATTGTGCCAGCAGTGAGAATCCTGCGTATGTTCCTGAAAAAGTGATTCATCCAGAGAAGCCCAGCAGCCGTCAGTTTCAACTGTTCAGCACAACCGAAAAATCAAGATAGAAAACCACCCAGAAGCCTGATCACCCGAGTAGCGCCCCGTGACGACTTCACTTCAGAATACAACATTGGTGAGCATATTCGACTCCTTTCTTCCCCCAGGTTACCTAATCTGGCCCAAAATTAGACAACCTTTTTCCCAAGTTTTGTGCGTAAAACTTGTATCATAGTTTTTCCTAGGTTTCTATCAAAAAACCGACATTAGAGTTTTTTCTAGGTTTCTTATTTAAAAAACCGATTACCTAATTTCATTATGATATTATTAATAATTATTCAATATTACTTCAATCAAACACTTTTCATATCGTAAAAGTAAAAATACAAAAATGGCTCAGGAAAGAATAGATTTGTCATTACCCGAAAAATTCGGTACTCTTTTACCTAGATTCTCAGGCATTGAGAATGAATTGCATTCGTTCGTGCGTAGTGCAGAACAATTTTTATTTATGTTTGCGAATGAACAACAAATAATCAAAGATTATTGTTTCGCTGTTGTTAAATCAAAGCTAATTGATAGAGCTTTTGCAGAGGTATCTACTTCTGATATACCAAATAATTGGGAAATTCTTAAGCGATTTTTATATACTAAATTTGGAGATCAAATAAACTTAGATGTTTTGATACATCAATTGCAATTTTTATCGAAAAACCCGAATGAAGACATGTTAACCTTCATCGATAGAATTATAGCTTTAAAAATTCGTATTATTTATAGGATAGACGCTGATATTATGCCCGATCCTGAAAAAATTATTTACAAATCAAATATCTTAAAAATATGTAAAACAGTCCTTATATCCAATTCCCCTATTGAGCTTCGTACATATCTGATTACTAATAATGCATTTAACTTTGATGATACCGTTAATGCCGTAAAAGATTATATTTGTAATTTAGCCCAATATGAATTATTAGACAAAAGTCGTAAAAATTCATCATTTAAAAATATACCTAAAAATAACTATCCTGATCATCGATATAATTCGAATAAATTCAATCATTATACTAATAATAATAATTATCGAGGTAACAATTTCAATAATCAACCGCGATTCCCTTCACAACCGATTCAATTTACACAACGCCAAGTAAATACGCGTTATCCCACGAATTGTGAAGTATTTAATGCACCAAGTACATCGAGAAACCAGAATCAGAATGTTTTCAAGCCAAATCCAAATCAACGAATTACTAGTCCCCCAGAAAGAATGTCTATTCAAACACGAAATTATCCCCAAAAAAGATTTAATTATAGTACTCAATATCAAAATAACCCCCAGAGGAAATTCTATAATAATAATAGAAACTCAGATTTCCTAGTCGAGGAATTGAGTCATATTGAATCGAGTCCCCCTGATTACATAAAAGCTGATAAAAACCGTGATAGCAAATATATTTCTGAAAATTTTCAAAACCTAGCCTCAGAAGATTCATTGACTTGAATCATTCGCTAGCCAATACAAATCAATTACCTTACATTGAATTTGAAAATCCTAAATGTAAACTATTAATTGATAGCGGATGTTCAGTTTGCCTTATTGATCCAAAATTTGCATATAATAATTTTCCTAAAAATATTTATCGCGAAAGTATCACATTAACTGCGTGTATGAGACAACAAACTTCGAATGAAAAAGTCTCTTTACCATTATTTTCTGAATTTCAGATGAATGATTTTCATCCCTTCATATTTTACAAATTCCATAAAAATTATGACGGACTTATTGGAGCCGACTTTTTAAATAAATATGGATTAAATTTAGACTTTAGAAACCAAGTCTTAACCAATGATTTTTGCGAAATACCATTCAAATATCAACAAGTATGTCAAAATCCTATTAGTATTCCTATTGACCTTAGTCATTTAAAACCAGAAATGAGTAGCCAACTATCGAAAATTTTACAATTGAATGAAAAAGTTCTTCAATTACCGGGTCAACCATTTAATTCTTCAACCCGAGTTAAACATACTATTCGAACTAGCGATGAAGTCCCTGTTCACGCTAAAATTTATAGATTTCCCGAAATTCATAGACAAGAGGTTAAAAATCAAATTGAAGAAATGTTAGATAAAAAAATTATCAGACCTAGTATTTCACCTTGGTCTTTTCCCGTTGTTATTGTACCTAAAAAACAGGATTTGTCCGGAAAAGTTAAATGGCGTATGGCCATCGATTATCGGAAATTAAATGATAAAACCATAGATGATAAATATCCTCTACCTCAAATTGAAAGTATATTAGATAAACTTGGCAATAAAAAATATTTTACTACTCTTGACTTAGCGTCTGGATTCCATCAAATTGAATTAGATGAGAAATCCATAGAGAAAACAGCTTTTACTGTAGAAAATGGACATTATGAATTCCTTAGAATGCCTTTTGGACTTAAAAATGCGCCTGCTACGTTTCAACGATTAATGAACGATGTCTTGAAAAATTATATTGGTAAAATATGTTACATTTATATGGATGATATTATTATATTCTCAGAAACTATGGAGCAACACCTAGCGGATATTCATACTATATTAGAAGCTTTACAAAAAGAAAATTTGAAAATACAATTGGACAAATGTTATTTCTTTAAAACTGAAATTGAATTCTTAGGACATATAATTACTTCGGAAGGTATAGAACCTAATCCAAATAAATTGAGAGCAGTTACTCAGTTCCGCATTCCCGATACACAAAAGAAAATAAAATCTTTTCTTGGTCTCGTAGAATATTACAGAAAATTGATTCCTAACTTTGCCAAAATAACGAAACCCTTAACAAGTTGTCTTAAAAAGGACAGTAAATTAAATGTTAATGATCCGAAATATATCGAAGCTTTCGAAATTTGTAAGCGTAGTTTATTGAACCACCCTATATTGAAATATCCAGACTTTGATAAGCCATTCATATTAACAACTGATGCGTCAGGTTACGCAATCGGTTCAGTTTTATCCCAAGGTATTCCAAACAATGATCTTCCTATTGCTTATGCTAGTAGAACCTTGAACGCTGCTGAAAGTAGATACAGCACTATAGAGAAAGAATTGTTAGCTATCGTTTGGTCCTGTAAGCATTTCCGACCTTATCTACAGGGTCTTTCACGAGGAACCTCACCCATATTTATACGGGAAACGTATTTTCATGAAATTCAGCACTTATAGGTATTTCACGATGCTGATGAAATCTAAAATATTTTCAAGGCATGAGCACCTCCGGTTTTTCCGGAAATGACGTCAACTTCCGTTTTTCAAATTAGAACACCATTTTTTTATTGCAGAAATAGATTCCTTAGAAAATTTCTATTTATTTTGATGTAACATTTTTCAGTTTTGGTTGGAAAATTCTCTCTGAGCGGGAAAATTCGAAAAAAAATCGAAAATAGAGCTCCGCTGCAACAAGAATAACTTCAGGGTTTTTGGATGGAAAATTTTCATTTTTGGGATTTTTCAAGATGTAAGATTGATATATCCACTTTAAAAATCGAAATCGCGATTCATGATACAGGGGGTGAAAAAATCGCTTTCAAAGTTAGGGATGACAAAATCGTGAAAAATCAATTTTTTCAAATTAGAACCCCATTTTTTTATGGCAGATATTGAATCTACGTTAAAAAATAATGTGAGTGTATGCATCACACCCTTGCCCTAAAATGGATATTTTCTGAGTTATTCACAAAAAACTGTTTTTCGTCTTGCATTTTCAGCTATTTCTTTTCCCTTCACGCCAAAAAGATGAAATTTTCAGGAACTGTTATTTGAACCATGCTGTAGATTTTTCACCCCTTCTTGAAACCGACTTCAAGTTACTATTAGGAGAACCATGGCAAACTCTCGCAGTTATAACTAGAGAAGATGCTCAAAGTTTTGACCGTTAATTTCAAGACATTTATTTATACGTCTCAGGAATGCTTCGTGCGTTGCTCTTCTTATTTCATCGGGAGGAAGAGATCTGCAAAAGTGTTTAAAAACCAAATTGAGTTTCAAAACTATGAATCTAAAAATCTAAACAAACCTGAACGCATTTCTGACTCGTTCTATGCAGTCCTCTTTATCAGTCAGGGGAGTTGAGTAGACAATATTTTTTATCCTACCCCAAACATAATAGTCTAAAGGAGTTAAATCGGGAGAACGTGGTGGCCAAAGATGTGGACCATTGTTCGCCAACCATCGATCTTCAAATAGCCTGTAGAGGATATTTGACACATTGAGTGAATTGTGTGGAGGCGCGCCATCTTGTTGATACCATAAGTCATTATGGTTCTGTACTAGCGGCTGAATTATTTGAGTCAATATGTCAGAATATCTATCTCCTAAGGGAAAACATTCTTTAAATAATGCAAACATGTGTAGTGTTCTATCTTACCAGTTAAAGTCCCAGCATAAATGTGAACATCGAGAATTGCATTATTTTTGATGGCGCAAAAAACATTGAAACTCCAGGTCTCTTGAAAGTTCCATTGTCTGAAGTGGTGGTTGTTCTCTTCATCCCAATAATGACTGTTATGCCTATTGAAAGAACCATTCTTTGTGAATTTAGATTCATCTGTCCAAATTATACAGTCCAAAAAGTTTTCATTCTCTTGAAATCGAATCATCATAGCTTCGCGAAACTCTGTTCTCCTGACGAAATCAGTTTCCTTCAAATGCTGTACCCTATTGAATTTATATGGGTGCATTTTATGTTTTTTTAATATTCTCCAAACACTCGATTGAGATAATCCCAGATCAATCTCGGCATCTTTGAGAGAATTTTGAGGATTCACACGAAAATATGCAAGAACTGTAATTTCGTTGTTCTCATCTTCTACTACACTTTTTTCTCTGTGTGTAGTTTTCTTAACGAAAGATCCGACATTTCTCAAGTTTGTTATGGTTCTGTTAATGGTATCTCTCGTTGGTCTGGGTCGGTCAGGAAACCTCTCAATGAACAGTCGAATCGTTCTATCTACAACTTTATTACATTCTCCATGAAGTAGAATGAGATTTAAATAATCTTCATTGGTAAAATTAGGCATAGTGATCGATTTTATAACTTAATACGAATTATCACCAAATTAATAGTAAACACAAAATGCTACTGAATAAAGAGGAATTTGGCAGATGTAATTAATGATATCTATTATTAAAAAAAAATAATGTAAAACATGGTAAGTTTTTGCATATGGTTCATAAGGAATTATTTATTTATCACTGGAGAGAAAACCGATGGCCGATTAGTTGAAATAAAGAGGTTTCCGATACAAATTCGAATCCAAATTCGCCATCTATTTAGGAACAACCTGTAACTTTTTTCTCTTGCATATTAGGGTAGTAAAATCTAAAACATGGTTTAAGTAACAGTTCCTGATAATGTCATCTTTTTGGCGTGAAGGGAAAAGAAATAGCTGAAAATTCAAGACGAAAAACAGTTTTTTGTGAATAACTCAGAAAATATCCATTTTAGGGCGAGGATGTGATGCATACACTCACATTATTTTTTAACGTAGATTCAATATCTTCCATAAAAAAATGGGGTTCTAATTTGAAAAAATTGATTTTTCACGATTTTGTCATCCCTAACTTTGAAAGCGATTTTTTCATCCCCTGTATCATGAATCGCGATTTCGATTTTTAAAGTGGATACATCAGTCTTACATCTTGAAAAATCCCAAAAATGAAAATTTTCCATCCAAAAACCTCGAAGTTATTCTTGTTTCAGCGGAGCTCTATTTTCGATTTTTTTTTCGAATTTTCCCGCTCAGAGATAATTTTCCAACCAAAACTGAAAAATGTTACATCAAAATAAATTGAAATTTTTTAAGGAATCTATTTCTGCAATAAAAAAATGGTGTTCTAATTTGAAAAACGGAAGTTGACGTCATTTCCGGAAAAACCGGAGGTGCTCATGCCTTGAAAATATTTTAGATTTCATCAGCATCGTGAAATACCTATAAGTGCTGAATTTCATGAAAATACGTTCAGTAGTTTCCCGTATAAATATGGGTGAGGTTCCTCGTGAAAGACCCTGTATACGGAAGAAAATTCACTATCTATACCGATGATAAACCATTGACATGGCTATTCTCATTAAAAGAACCAAATTCCCGCCTTATGCGTTGGAGAATTGAATTAGAGGAATTTGATTATGAAATCAAATATAAAAAAGGTTCAACTAATAACGCAGATGCTTTGAGTAGAATTATTTTAGAATCTGATAACAATATTAATTACGAGAATTTGTTGAAATTTTGTGGGTCCCAAAACTGTAAAACTCCTATCAAAAATATTAACGAACTTTATGGTGACTTATTTGAAGCCCCGAAAAAATACGCATTAGCACATTGCGTCTCTAAAGATTTTCACATGAATAAAGGCATTGCTCTAGATTTCAAACAGAAATTCAATCGAGTTAATGAATTAAAATCTCAAAATAAATCTAAAGGTGATGTTGCAATGTTGAAAACGAAAGATAGAAATATTTATTATTTAATCACTAAAGAATTTCACTATGAAAAACCGGAATACGAAGATGTCTTTCTATCCCTTGTTAATTTAAAGGAATTATGTATCCGAAATAATGAAAAATATCTAGCGTTACCACGTATTGCTTGTGGCCCAGATAGATTGAATTGGTCTAAAATATTTAATATGATAAAATATATTTTCATGAATTGCCCTATTAAAATTGTAATATATTCCATTCCCAATCAAGAAGTTGAAATAAACGGAATCGAAGACGATTTAGTCTCATTAATTAATCAAGTCACGGAAGATGAACTTGATGAATGTTTAGATCTTTTGAATAGAAGTAATCCAACTGATAATCAGAATAACGAAAATGAAAATAACGATTCAGAACCTGAAGATATAATTGATTTAGAAACAGAAAATTTTACTGTTCATAGTAGTACAGAAAATCCCATTTTAGAACTTCCTTATACAGAGAGAAGTGTTAATTCAGCACCTTTACAAATAATTATTAAAAAAGCATTGAGTTACAACGTAACAAAAACCAAATTATTCGGAGAAAAACTCAGATTCCTAATTTCTATAAATTCAATCGAAACAGATTTGTTTAAATTTATTAAAGAATATATTCGACCTAAAAGTTCCTATACCTTATATTTTAAATCCCGAGAATTACAGAAACCTCTTATTCAAATTTTGCAAGATAAATTTGACTATAAGACTTTTGATTTAAAAATCTCTAAAACATATTTAGAAGATGTAGAAGACGAAGAAGAACGTCAACTCAAAATTCAACAATATCACGAAACTAAAACTGTCCATCGTGGTTTGAGAGAAAACTTAATTAGTTTAAAGAGAAAGTACTATTGGCCTAATATGAACAAAGATGTTCAGAATCATATTATATAATATAAATTCGTGCGAAATATGTCAGAAAAACAAATATGAAAGAACTCCTATTCAACTACAATTTAAACCCAATCCAATTGGTTCAAAGCCATTTACTCATGTCTGTTGTGATACCATTAGATTCGGTCAAACATACTGTTTAAGTATAATTGATTCATTCTCGAGAGTAGGACAATGTTATCCTTTACTTCAAAAAACTGGAATAGAAATCGTAGATAAACTGATCATGTATTTTAGTCATTACGGAATCCCAAATAAAATCACGTGTGATAATGGAATAGAATTTAAAAATGTAGTTTTCAAGATTTCTGTGAAATTCATAAAATTGAAATTCATTATAAAGGGTCTTTCAATAAGGACGGGTCGATTTTGACATGAAATAAAAAAGGCCGTGTGTGAGATTTTAACGATTTTTTTTTTTATTTGAAAGAGCTATATATGCCATTATGTGTGGAAAATCACATCGTTTAAATGTCCGCCGCGGCTTCTCACGGTGGCACGAATTCGAGTTGTCCAATGTTCAACAACTCTGCCGCATAGTTCGGGTTGAATTTCAGCGATAGCCTGAGCTATGTTGACTTTAAGGACATCGGTCGATTGTGGCTTATTGGTATAGACCTGCGACTTAAGAAAACCCCACAAAAAAAAGTCTAAAGGTGATAAGTCGCAGGATCTCGGTGGCCAATTCACGTCACCTCTGCGAGAGATAACCATGCCCTCAAAGCGTTCATGCAGAAGATCCATGGTGGCATCCGCTGTATGGCTCGTAGCGCCATCCTGCTGGAACCACATGTCGCCTAAGTGTAGATCGTCCAATTTGGGCCAAAAGAAATCGGTGATCATCCTTCTGTACCGTTCGCCTGTGACGGTAATGGCCTCACCAACATCGTTTTCAAAAAAGTACGGACCAATAACACCGCCGGCCCAAAATCCGCACCATACGGTCACTTTTTGTGGATGCATGGCTACTTGGTGAACTTCGTGTGGGTTGTTGTCATCCCATATACGGCAATTCTGCTTGTTCACATAGCCATTCATCCAGAAATGCGCTTCGTCGGAAAAAATGATTTTTCTGCCAAAGTTGGGGTCCTCTGCCAAACACACTGTAGCCCAATCAGCGAACGAACGGCGTTGCCTATGGTCAGTAACTTTGAGCTCCTGAGTGAGTTGAATCTTGTACGGGTGCAGCCCTAAGTCCTGACGCAAAATGCGCCACGTTGATGTTTGTGAAAGACCGAGTTCTTGTGAACGTCGATGAATTGACTGCCTCGGGTTCTCCTGCACACTATCACGGACAGCAGCGATGTTCTCGGCCGATCTGGCGGTCTTTGCACGTACGGGTGTTGGCAGATTGTTTATTGAACCGGTCGATTCGAATTTGGCCACCAAACGTTGGAGAGTCGACTTTGAAGGACCACCTCGTCTGCCGTAAAATGGGCGCAATGCACGTAACGTTTGCACTAACGAACACTCATTTTGGTAATACATTTTTAACATTTGGACGTGTTGCTCAACCGTGTAACTTGCCATGGTGATTTGGCATTACTAACTGAATAAAAAAATATAGGTTAGAAAGACGACGTTAAAACAACATGGCCGCCACAGGCTGCCAACATCGACCCGTCCCTATTGAAAGACCCTTTATTACAAATTATAACCCTAATTCGAATGCGTTAGTAGAAAGATTTCATTCTACATTAATTGAACAAATGAGAACACTCGAAAATAGAAGTTCTACTTTTCAAAATAAACTTTCTCAAGCTTTACTCAGCTACAATAATTCAAATCATTCAAGTTTAGATATGACCCCCATGCAAATTATCAAAGCTGATTTAAATTATTCTTTACCCATTGAGAAAACTCATAACGAACAAGTACAAGATTACGTTGCTAATTATGCAGAAGACCTTAATGATATTACTAAACGAATCGAACAAAACCGGCTGAAAAATATTGAGCGTTTGGAAAAAACAAATGAAAAACGAGCAGCTAAAAGTAGTCATCCCTTGAATAAAAACCCAACTTATATTAAAAATCCAATAACTCGTAAATTAGACCCTGCATATAAAAGAATTGATGCTCGCGAAATTGATTCACATCGTATTCGAGATGACAAAAACAAACATATTTATCACAAAAAAATATTGAAACAACGAAAAAACTAGTTCAGAATTTTGTTTCAGACATTACAATGACGCCGTTCATCATTCCCCTAATATATATTTGACTTATCCTATGCATGTAAACACATGTCCAAAAGGATCAATATATTATTATTATTATTATTATTGTTGAAGTTCGCCGTACTCACAATTTCACTGGAAATTATCCTATTAGAAAATAATATATTACCTGTCTTATTAGAAAAAGCCTATATCACAAACAGAAACTTGCAATTGGTTTATCATATTGATTTAAATAAGATAGAAGAAATCATTTTTGAATACACTTATGAGAAATCAGAAGCAGATAGCTACTGTTGTTAATGACCTTAAAAACAAGTATATTACCAAATTTCAAAAAATGAATGAAAATCTTAAATTGCTACGAATTGTTCCACAATTACGTGAGATCGAACAGATGCATCTCATGATATTCGAAATTAAAGATATTAAGAATACTATTGATGAAATTCAAACAGCAATAAGTTTTGCTAGATTACATCTCTTACATGAATCTATTCTACCCTATACTAAATTCGTTGAATTAATTAGAAATGTCACTATAATCCCTGTTCATCATCTGAAAGACTATTATCAAGTATGTCATACAAAGGTTATTTTTGAAAATAAGAAATTATTATTTTTGATATCAATTCCCACTATTTATGAGAAACGCTATGATCTATACAAGTTTTACTTCCTATCTCAAAATAATTTAACCATTTTCCATACCGATTCCTATATGCTCTTACAAGAAGAAATATTGGAATGGTCAACTAATCAATGTCACCCTGTTGAAGAAGACTTTTTATGCGATCAAGAATCTCTAATCAAACCCCCAGGATGTTGGAAAAACATATTGAAAAATCATACAGAAAATTGTCCCAGAGTGAAAACTTTTTCTCACTCGGATATCAGATTACTGGAAGATGGAAGTATCCTATCCATGGAAAACGAGAAAATTCGAGAAAAATGCCCTCAACAGATCAAATACTTCTTTACTCCTTCTATGGCACTATTACATTCAAGATGTGCATTGAGTAACATGCAAAAAGAAATTTTTCCTGTAACCACTATTAATGAAGAAAAATATATTGTTTTACCCAAGCATACCTATTCGTTCAGGAACGACTCAAATGAAGAAATTATCAAGAAAGAAGACATTCCAGATATTGTGTTAGAAGACTTAGACCAGTGGAATGTTCAACCCCACAGAATAACCCTTTTATTTATTCTTATAATACTCATTTTAATCATAATTATTGCTTTTACTTTTAAACATTTCAAGAAAACTGTATTCTATAAAGCTACACCTACAGGTGATACCTTTCTCCAAGAAGGGGAGGAATTACATAATATTAACCCATATTAAATAAATGGATCCTTTCCTTCATCCCATAAGAACTGTATATCAGAATGTATTTTATTGCAACTCAGCAATGAATCATTTGTTATTCGTTTCAGTATTGAGATAAGGATATCTTATAAATTGTATTGCACCTGTTTATCCAACAGGAAGAAGTTAGTTAGAGCTTAGACGCATTAGTCGTATACCATTGTATTCAAAATAAATTGTTTTTTAAAAACAAGGTTTTCAATCTGAAATTCATATTTATATACGAAATTTATTGTTCAATTGAAACATGCTTCTATGAAAATTGTGTTATTTCATGATATATAATATGATGGGCTGAAATTCATCGCACTGCGCCATTCCCTGGGTCTCTACCGTTAATGAATGAAAAATCATTAATCTTCGGTATTTAAAATTGGATATTCACTCAAAATTCATATTTGTTTCATATCATACAGGTCCAGTCCAAATTGTGCATACTCTTTTGTAGCAAACATAGGTAGATTTTCCGCTCTGACGCTGGGAAATTCATATTGCATGTCATATCGAAATTGTTATTGACCCAATATATCAACATAGTGTTACGGTACAATATCAAAGAGCCGCTGAGAGCGACGAATTTCGTCCGGATTAATATTTGATTTATAGATATTTGGGTATTTCCTCTTGTAGGAATACTGTTGTGTATGTTCATTGATAAGACTAATGTTTGGGTTGATATTCGCATTAGTATTTTCCAGTTTTTATCTGGTATCTGGTTATTAGGAAATATCAAAAATATATTCTCACTGTTGTCAACAGCCAAAGGCTAAGGTATTATGGAATAAATTGTCACAATAGAAACGTAGATTTCAATAAATATGTGTAGGACAAATCTATTGAAAGTTCTTCAAAGTGCAGAATTATTCCAATTTTACTGATGAAGTTGTGGACAAAGTGTAGTATTCAACTCAACTAGTGTATAATTCCTATTATTAACTTGGATGTTTGCGACACTCGCCTGCGGTTCCTGTTGCAAACTCTACCCTTGTGAATAATATCAGTCATTATATACTTGTTGAATAATATACTATTTTCCACGACCATTAAATAATATACATGTTTCGATGGCCCAAATCGATGAAAAATGGCAGTCATTAATCAAGTCTGTAGATAATAGGCGTGCATAATGAATGTTTCACACTCAATGCATAGATCAAGTGAAATTTTTGACATTTCTCGAAAGCTTGACAGTTATACATTATATGGTCGTTGATAATATTCTTTTTATATAAACGCCACTTCAATAATTTTTCAAAGTTTCTAAATCTGTGTTTTAGGGTAATTTCAATAATCAGAGGGAGGAAAAGCCAGAGCAATATCATCTGCATAGATGAATATCTCTGAAGAAGTTGCAGGAATATCACATAAATATAAATTGAATGAAAGGGAAGCTAAAACTGATCTTTGTGAGAGTCCAATATTCATAGTTTTGAAACTAGTGAAAGTACTGCCCACATCATCAACAAAAACACGAAGTCTTTTTTCGGATAACATATTTCCAATTAATCGAATTACTTTACAACATTTTAGATGTTTATGAAGTTTTAATATTGAACCATCTTCCCACACCGTATCGTAAGCTGCTGAAATATCTACAAATACAGCCCCCGTTTTCAACTTTTCATTGAAGCTTGATTCAATGCAAGTAGTGAGACTAACAACCTGATCAGAATAATTTCTATTTTTCCTAAAACCCCCTTGACAGTTTGGCAGAACGATTCTATCCTGAACAAAATTAATCTCTCTAAAATTTTGAAAGGTACACTCAATACACTTATGGGCCTATCAAAACTTGGGTCTGATGGATTTTTCTCAGATTTGAGAATTGCTGTTGCTCTTGCCTTACGAAATTCAGTTGAAATATTTCCAGAATTCAAAATATTATCATAAAAAGATAATAACCAAGATAATGCCTTTTTGCCCAAGTGTGTTATGAACACCCCATCAAAACCAGCTGCTTTTCAAGATTTCGTACACTTTATTGCTGACTTCAATTCAAACATGTTGAATGGACTAGATATAACATCTAGAACTGATAACGAAATTTTCTTCATCATTTCTTTAATCTTTGAAATAGAAATTTTAACCGAGTTAGAAGAATTAACAAGCCGAAGATCAATCAGTTCCGGATTAATTTTTGAGGATGACTTTGCAAAAGGAGCTGCTCAACCTAATTTCCGCAAAACATCCAAAGAACTTCTATTCGAATGAGTAAAATTTAAATTCGAAAGCACATCATTCCATTTATCTTTACGAGCAATGTTTATAGATTCTAATAATTTGTTTGACTTATGAAGAGTTGGGGAACTTCGATACTCCTTGTACAGGGTTTCTGTTTCACCTGACCATCCAGGAATATAGTTTCGACAAAAACCTCTAGCAATGAATTTTTTTGCTGCTCCTTTCAGTACTTCAATGAATCTGAAATAATTTTTATAAGAAGGGCGACACCGTCTAATATCACTTCAAATTTTTTCTCTAAATTGCTCCCATCGAGCGTTTCTGAAGTTCCATCTGAGCTCTGGTAAAGATGCATTTAAATGAAGAACATTCCCTTCACGAATTAAAATTGGACGATGCTGACTACGTGGAAAAATTATTTAGAACCTAACGGTCAACAGACAGAGGTTTGGAATCATTATCACGAGAAACTATGTTCAAATCTGGATTTTATTCTCTATTTCATCTTGAACAATGAAATGAAGACCTATCTTTCGCGTCTCTAAAATGATAAGCACCGTCAATGGGAAGATTCCGGTTTCATATCTTACACTTGGTATAAAGATTCTAGAAAAGCGCGTCCATGCGTTCATTCGAATTCAAAACCACATCGGTCACCCATTAACGTTTCACAGCCGCCTTATATGCAGCTTCTTATTGTTATAAAATAATTCGCGATCTTTTGTGAATCTAACAATATTTCGCATGAACCTCAGCGGACATCTTTCAATAAGGTTCTGTATTTCAATCTGCTGTGAACTGATTGTCAGTGTGTCGATCATAATCACAATGACTTTCGACAGATAAAATTTAGACTCGATTTTATAGAGCAGGTTTGGACTTTGATTGCAAAGGTTGAATTCATGACTGAGTTGAATCTTTGATCCAAAAATTTTCATTTGCTAAGCTAAAATACAAATCGAATTGAATGAAAACCTTGAACTTGGTTGAGAAATGACGGTTAAGAGGATTATATAGAATTTAGTGAGACATTGAAAAATCTTCATATTCATTAATGAATGCATTTAGACATTACACCATAAATTCTGAAAATACTGTTATCACATCCCGCCGGTCGGATAGATGGGGAAATTCCAGTCGAACACATGAATGCATGGAGATGGAAGAAGTGAAATGTCTTGTCCCATGTTCTTCTTGATACAAAATTACTGGTATACTGAAGATGAATAAATAATATTCAATGCAATATCTATTAAATATTTTGCCTCGAAATCTATTTGGTCCTGTGAATTATAAATGAAACGTGAAGTTTCAACTTCAGAAATTCTTTTCCGGATAGTGAAACAGATGAATCTTCATCAGAGTCTGAGTATAATCATCCGTATGAAAAATGCTACAATAACAGATGAATAAATAATTCACACTCGCAGAGAATTTTCTGTTTGGATGATGAGATCGCAGGAAAAGTAAATGGAAGTCGCAGTCTCCAGACTGATTAAAATTTGAATTGTGTGTTTTCTTTTTGATTGAAAACAATTATGTGAAAAGTCTGAAAATTATAAAATTCTTCTTACTTTCGTTTTTCTGCTGTGATGATAATTTATGAAACATCACTCAGGCTGAACAACATATGAAAACCTTTCAAATTCAAAACTCGGCCCGGCCCGAAAAAGTGATTCGGGTGTTCCACGAATACCGTTCGTTGGAATAATTTCGGGAAGGAATTGAAATTCACGTTTGCAATTTAAGACTCAAGCTTCTTAAAAATTCATGGGATTTCCGGTTTCACCGGAAGTGACACCAACTTTCGTTTTTCGTATAGAAGCCCCCATATTCATAATAAAAATATATTCTTCATGAAATTCTGAGTTGTTTTGATGTCGAATGCTGTTTTAGGCTTTCGGGAGCAGTAGAAATAATAAATCGTGATACAGGAGGTCACAAAAGCATTGTCAAAATTGGCAATTTCGAAAACGTGGAAACTCAATTTTTCAAATGAGAACCTCATCTGTTTATAGTCATAATAAAATCTACCTTGACAAATAATGAAGGTGTAGCAATAACGCTAATTCCCTAAAATTCGTATCTTCTGAAATATACAGTCGCGATTACATTTCTGATATCAATCTTCTCAAGAATATAGAAGAAACTGAAAATAAAGTATGTCTATAAATACAATCTGAAATGAATAATCAATATGTCTTCCATCTCCTTCGAGACAACAATTTTCTTTCTGAAAAGAATAAAATTCGAATTGTGATCGCGTACGTTGTTTTTCACGAATAAATATCTCAGGAATTATGAATTTCAGGGCATCGGGTTATTTCAACACCTATACATTATCTTTCCACTGAGATTCTATTATGGCTATGAAAAATAAGGTTCTAATTTGCAAAAAAATGAGTTTTCATGATTTCGAAATTGCCAACTTTGAAAACGCTTTTGTGACCTCCTCTGTGATTATTTCAATTCTGACAATTGCGACAGAAGCATTATCCCTACTTCTAAGGGAAGCCTAAAAACGACATTCTTCCAATGAAAAACCTCGAATATATCCATGTTTCAGCAAAGCACCGTTTTTCTTTATAATTTCACGTGAAAAATAAATTTTTTGATGGAAATTCGGAAATTTTAAATTGAAACAACGCAGAATTTTATAAGAAATCAATTACATCATAAAATTTGGGTTTTTTCCTTTGGAAACAAAAGTTGGTGTGATTCCTGGCGATACCAGAAGTCCCACGAATATCAAATAATTGACAGGGAGTCGTTTCTATAGTCAAAGCTTCATTGCGAAATTGTAGTCGTGAATTTCGATTCCTTACAAAAAACGGTATTAGTGGGACACCCGGTATATCGAAAAAGTGATATTAGATTGGATATAGTTCGGCGAAATACTACAGTGTCGAACAGGTACCGAAAATCAGCAAACTAAAAACTGAATATGTTTTTGAATGTATGGCATTTTTGGAACCCACTTCAGTTTTGGCAGCAAAATTCCTGCTTTTGTTTCTCACAACTGAAACGGCTGCCTAGAAAGAGCAATTCAAGTGCTCATTGTAAACCGCACCTCCTATGATCACATAGCAATGAATAGAATCACCGTTTTCGCAGAGGAATTCGGCTAGAGGCTTGAGTATAGGCGAGATTGTGTATCGCTTAGTGAATAGGACGGTGGAGCTGAGTAGATGCAGTCTTTTTGGCATATATCCATGCTGAAAACTTATCGGATTTATTCTACCTGCGCTATGGCAGCCTTTTGTGCTGAAGTTGCCCAAATTGTCAAAACGAGTTTGCCGGAAGCGAGAAATAGACTCACAATATTGCGCTCTCGAGCCAATATTGTCGAGCAATGTGCGATGTGACTGTAGGACTTCGTTGGTATTGGAACTCCACGAAGTAGTGCAGCGGTGCACTTACTATTTCAAGGAAGAGTGCACAGAACAATATACCACGCATCGTAAGCACGAATAAAAACCTAGAAAAGCACTGACGTGAGGTCAGGAGCTTTAACGCGCTTGTTCCGTTGCCAAAGCAGTCATCTATACAAGTATTGGCCCTGCCAAACGCAGATTTTTTTCATATGGTGCTCACGAAATTCTGCATGAACCTCAAGCTATACTTTTCGATCAACGACTAGATTGCAATTCGATCCGAAATTTTGAATGGGTATAGCTATCTAAATAAGAATTGGTTTATTCAACCCATTTAAGCATTCGACATTCTCAATTAAACTGAAAACCTACTCTACAAATATATTCCCTATGTCGATTCTTCCTAATCTGCCGAAACCACTCATAGTGAACAAAATAACTTCCGGAAGAATCTACTCAGTAGCTTTGTAATTGTAGAGTAAGTTTGGAGTTTAATTACGAATGCCGAAATACCCTTTCAAAATTTCAGTTTCCTGATATTTCCAAAAACATAGATCGAATCGCCCTTCAATGAAAACCGCCACCTCGAAGTTTCAGCCAAATAGGGTCTACAGAACAATGTGCGAAAAAAATTGAAGAGTCCTTCTGCATTTTGTTAAATGGAGAGAGATATTTTGCTTATTGTTCTGTAGGCCCTTTTTGGCTGAAACTTCAAGGTGGCATTTTTCATTGAGGGGCTATTCGATCTATATTTTTGGGACTATCGGGACACTGAAATTTTGAAAGGATATATCTGCGGAATCATTCCATAGTCTTTACTCATTCGCCAATTCGGTATTCGTAATTAAACTCGGAACTTACTCTACAATTATCAAGCTACAGAGTATAGATTCTTCCGGAAATTATTTTGTTCATTATCAGTGGTTAGGCCGGCCGCGAACACATTAAATTTAGGAGTAAATTTTCAGTTTAATTAAGAAGGTCGAATGCTCAAATGGGTTAAATTCGCCAATTATTCTCTAGATAGTTATAACCATTAAACGTTATGGATAAAATTGCAATCTAGTAGTTGATGGAAAATTATAGCTCGAGGTTCATGCAGAATTTCGTGAGGACCGTATGAAAAAATCTGCGTTTGGCAGGGTTGATACTTGTATAGATGACCGCTTTGGCAACGGACCAAGAGCGTAAAAGCTCCTGATCTGACGTCAGTGCTTTTCTGGGTTTTTCTTGATCCATATGAGGACCATTTTTGGCTCAAAACTTGAAAACCACAGACACTGTTCAAAACGTACTCTTTTGTTCCCTAGAACAAGCAAGAAATAAAAGAAAATAACTTTTTTCTCAATATACTTCATTAAATAAAATGAACGATCGAGTTGATGAAAAAGTGTTAATTATTGACTCCAATATCTCCCAAGATGAATATCTGATCAAGCTGAAATTTGAAACACTGTTGTTAAGTAGTGACGATTTCGATAAACTGCTCATGCGCTATGGGGAAGTACCGATAAAACTTCCTGGGAATCACCTCATGAAGCAAATGTAGAGTGTGAACAGACGCCGCTATTCCGCATAATGTGACTTTACGATCCAGTAAATGCTTCGACTATTCACCAGTAGATGCCGTTAACGGTCGATGCAAAGGAATATACATACATATATACATACATCTTATGTTTCGGAAAATTCGAAGAATACATATCTATTTATACTGAAACCGAGTCTTCGAGTTTTCGCTTTCCATTAGGGTAAAATTTCAACGGAATTGGGGATATGCTTTTTGAAATAATTGAATTTTTAAAATAAATTTCCTGAATTTTTCTATCGATTTGTTCCTCAGGAGAATCAGGAAATGTATGTATATGCTCATAATTCGAAGATACCATGAAAGAAGGTCATCCAAGTAACGAATAAGAACTGATGCAGCGCAAGCCGATGTACGATAAATAGATCCCAGTTCCTTACCAATCTTCAAATGAACCCAAATACAATGCCCGTCGAAATTATGGAACAAATTCATTTTCTCAGAAGAAAAATATAATAAATATATATAAGAAATATTTTTGTTGCACCCAGTGCCATACCCATCCACCCTCTCAATAGGGAAAGTAGGTCATGTGGTACTTTTTTGGCAAGGACTTTGTATCTTCTTTACAGGCGTGCAGAAATTTTCAAGAATTTTTTTTTTTGAAGAATTAGGTCCAAAGAGGTTTTCAGTATGTGTACTAAAGTGTCATGGCTTATTTACTTATGACGATGGTACCTGATGAAATTTGTCACCGAATGAAAGTAGACCATTACAGTTTTGTTCATGCACAACTTTCAACCCCTTTCAACCCCCTCACGTGAAAATTTTTTTCTCCCTATTGAAGGGTTCGTAGGGGTTGAAAGTTGTGCATGAACAAATCTGTAATGGTCGACTTTCATTCGGTGACAAATCCATCAGGTAACATCGTCTCAAAGTAAACGAGCCATGACAAAGTGCACATACTGAAAACCTTTTTGAACTAACTAATTTTACAAAAAAAAAAAAAATTTCTGGAAAATTGCTGCACCCCTGTAAATAAGATACAAAACCTTGCCGAAAAAGTGACGCATGACCCACTTTCCCTATTCAAAGAATTTAGATGGTTGATGGGGATGGGCAGAGGGTGCAACAAAAATGCATAAAAATTCGGTAAAAATTAAACAAGAAGTGACATGTTTCACGATTTTGTTGCCAAATATTTTTCTTCTGTGAAAATTAATTTGTTCCATAATTTTGACGCGCACTGTATAATCCACCCCATTGGGCGGCTCGAAATAAGACATCACTCTTTTCGAAAATAATGAATCCCTCTCATAAAATACCGTTCCCCACCGACACGCCGGTCGCGATCGTTTTTGAAAATACGGAAATTAGGAATGCCATTATCATCGGAGATATTCGCATTCAGCCACGTTTCAGTCAACATAACAACATCTAAATTCCCAAAAACCACAACATCAACAAATTCATCAAAAGACCTAAAGATCAAATATCAAAATGACAGATCTTCAGAAATTTCTCAACTTTTCGCATCATGATAAATTCTAGATTTCAACCTGCCTATCTGATGCAAAAAATAATGATATTTGGAACTGTCTGCGGTGTGATCTAAGTCTTGAACAGTCTTGAACTCCATTTAAGTTTTCATTCACCCGAAAATTCTTGAATATGGAAAAACGATTTTTTCAACCACTTGCACCAAAAAAAAATTTTGAAAATAACATGCAAATTTCAAGTCACTAGGGGCTCATTTTTGAAAGTTAGAGCATATACGGATGGACGTCCGGAAGGAATTGAATTCAACCACGGTATTATTTTAATCGAGTCCAACCTAATATTTGAAGACCATTTTCGACTCAATATTCGAAAATGGCAGACACCTGTCGAAAACGAAAACGCGCTTTCCCAAGAAAAAGGTTGTAAAAACCCAACAGAACAACGGCAAAACAAGCTTCCATCGCAAAAACTCCCAATCAGGATTTTCCATCCGTTCCCAACCGCGATCGACCATCGGAAAAGCCCCCAGAAAGCGACGAAATGAACAAACCAATTATCCGGTCTGTCATTCAATCAAAAATCAGACAAAATCGGAACAATGATGTGCATGGGTGACACTTGACGCGCGCGGGATTCTGCTGCGCATGCTGACGACCACTATAAAGGTATATACATGGTAGCTCGCGGTCCACAAATTGCGTGTCCCCTTAAGGTCTCAGACGTCAAATTTCCCGCAGGTTTGCGGAAAAGCCGTGTGCCGCGAACGACGTGCGGAAAAACCATCTCACGCTACGATTTTCCAGGCAGACTTCGGCTTTGCACCTGTTGATTTGGAACTTTGTCGAGATATTCAGGGATTGTTCTTGCGGAATCTGGGTCCTCGAAGGTGAGTTGGCCATGAGAAAGAGATTATGAAAGATATAAAGTGCCATGATAAAAAGTATTCAACAGATGAATCCCAGAATTTTGAAGGAACTTCAATCAAATCCATAATGAAATTTTGGTTTCGATACATTTGGTTATTCAATCATTATTCTGAGGAAATATTCAGATAAGCTTCATTCATTCCAAGATGTATTTATGCTCGAATTGAAGTTTCATTGGTATTCTCATCATAAACTATTTTCAAAAATATCTCCAATTTCATAACCTGAGATTACTTAATAAATTACTCAAAATATGCATGTACTATCAAAAATTACGACTTAATCATTCTGTGGATTCCTTTGAATTTTTAATCTACAAATTGAGCTACACCTCCATGTTCTATGTTGGTCACAAAAGTAAAATATTTTATAATATTGAAATCAAAAAACTTTGGAAAAAGCACTTCAGTGTAGAATTCTCTCTGAACTAGTTAATTGAACCTGAAATTGAGACGAACATATTTTTGGAGCAAATGATCTGGTGCTAGTGCTGGTAAGTGAGTGTGAAGATAAAAACAGTCAACAATCACCATTCCTAGTATAATTTTGAATCATTCGACCAAAATGAAAACTTTAAAAAAAAAAGGAGTTCCAGACTACAAATGCAACCCCTATATTAATCGTAAGAAATTATATATTTTCTCAATGAACGTTATATTTATTCGCAAAAATCTCGATACTATTATAGAATCTACTAGTTTAGTAAATGTTTGGACTTTCCATTGAATATAAATAAAAAGGAAGACAAATAGCACTGACTCAAGAAATATTTTTTGTCATCCTGATCGAAAACATGGTAATGTTGAATAACTATCTTTCTGAATATTTCGATTGTTTATTGTGATGAATGTCAGTAATATACACATAGATCGAATAGAATCGATTAATAGTTTCAGAGATATAAAACCATAATATGTTCAACATATGAAAAATAATATACAGTGCGATCCTCTTACTTAAAACAAATTCAGTAAATCAGAGAGTTTTTCAATTGATTGAGATACCAGGGTGTGTCAATAGGTATTTTATATTCCGTTTTCTTTCATGTCAGAATATTTTATACAGCGTGTACCAAATTTAAAATGTGACGTCATTGACTATTGTTTTACATGGCGATTACACTTTTCGTAACTATTCTTGAAGAGTTCATCGATTACATATGCATAATGAATATCAAAGTTTCATTTAATATGAAGAGGAAGAAGTCTGACTAACGTTTAGGAAATTGTCAGTTAGTAAATGAACAACATTGTGAGCATTCATTGTATTTGAGTTGATATTACATAAATGAGGTTACAAGTGTAGGCCATCTCACGTTTTTAGTGATAGAATCGCCTTCTCCAATAGAACAATTTAGCCAAAACCAAATGGTTAGATTGTTTAGTAATGCAAAATGGCAAAGGAGATCCTTGTGGAATTCATAAGTATTGATAAAATTTCTTTCTCCTTTTTTTGAATCAAACAAAATTTGAAATTTAAAACGGATGTGGTACTTGATGAGAGATTCTGGATGAGCCATAAAATTGCCATTCGAAAAGCTGGTTGATGACGACATATCTCTAAAGTGCAACACACTTACATTTCCTCAAATAAAAAAACGCAATTAAAAAAACTGATCGAACTCTCCGAGCATATTCATAACAAAAAAACCGTCTTTGATCTATTGATTGTACTCCAAATAAAAGACTCGCATTGTATGCTCAACCCACAGCAGGTACTCGTTAGACTTACAACACGTTAACACCGGAATTCATAAAATACAGGATGGTACATTGTAAGAATTAAAGTCCTTCAATTATTAATTTTTTTTCATTAAATTTTGCGCAATTTGAATTTCATCAGAATTCATTTACCTGTGTATTAACATAGGCTGGAAATTGGCTGGACTACGCGAATAAACTATTTCTTCTAGGAAACTGCAGCAAAATGGCGAATGCGTCTCCCGCATCAATCGATAATACATTGGAATGATGATTTAACTATGGACAACCTGTTAATTTCCGGCAATCTTTCACTCAAGCCTGATCTTTCTCTCTAGTCAATTTTGTGAGTTTCCAAATTCGTCTACCCGTTTTGTGCTTCCTTTCTCTCGAAGATAAACCCTTTAGGCCTCTTATAAGAAAGTCGATAGCTTTTATTCATGGCAATATGAAATCCACTACGTTCTGTGTTCCCCTCTCCATCATATTGCTCTCAATCGTAATATTCAATCATTGAAGTGAACTTTTCGAAGTTATAATATTACTTCCAAAAATCATCTCTGGATAAATGGAGTCGAACAATACCCAACATCATCGAAATCTCAGGAGGGGAATTGAGGAATTTTGTCTGCAACAGATGTTAAAAAAAATGCATGAATATCGAATGGATTTCACCAAGAATTTATGCAAATTCACCGTCGCAACCCATTGCATTGAGAAGGGCCACCTAATTGCATCAAAAGATAATCTGAAAATATGACATGTACAATCGAAAAGGATGGAACCTGGTGTCCATTGGAATTTATAAATTAGTGCAGATAAATATTCTTGGAATAATGACCAAACCAAACGGATTTGCATAATTCTCAAATTTTCAATGCTTTCAAATAATACCTACACCCTGATAATACCCAATAAATGTAATTCTCTCATATCTGTTGCAGACAACACTTCTCAACTGTCACTTTCTTTATCAGATCGTTTCACTTAAATCTGCATAAATACTTTGTACCCCGAACTCAGAGGTGAGTTGTCTGAAGATGAACGGAAGTTCGAAACTACTCACAAAATTGTTAACCTTACATATTGTGAAACATCTCATAATTGTTGGGAACAAAACATAGTAATGAAAAAAATTGTTTTAAACAGACTCAATAGAAGTGATAAAGATAATTTTGTCCGGTCGTTGAGTGAATTTCTACTCTTCAACCGATTTATTTCTGAACTTTCTTGCGAGTTTATCTTCGGGCCTTTATTCAAATAAAGTTTTGTCACAAAATGAATAGGAATCAACCCAAAGGGGTTTTATTTAAGTAAAAGTCGAGAGGGAAATTCCATTCAGTATCACGTACAATTAATATTTGCTAAAATATAACACAAAATGACACAAACACCTGCGCGTTGCATTGCCTGAACATCCAAGTGTGATATATAAATTATGGAAAAAATTCATTTTCTCAGAAGAAAAATATTTGGCAAAAAAATCCTGAAACAGGTGAATTTTGTTTCACTTTTACCGAATTTCTATGCATTTTTGAAGGGTTTTTGTTGCACTCTGTGCCATCCCCATCAACCTTTAAAATTTTTTGAATAGGGAAAGTGGGTCATGTGGTACTTTTTTGGCAAGGTCTTTGTATCTTCTTTAAAGGCATGCAGAAATTTTCAAGAAAAAATTTTTTTTGAAAAATTAGTTACTTCAGAGAGGTTTTCAGTATGTACACATTGTTATGGCTCAGTTACTTTGAGACGAAGGTACCTGATGGAATTTGTCACCGAATGAAAGTCGACCATCACGGTTTTGTTCAGGCACAACTTTCAACCCCTACAAACCCTTCAATAGAAAAAAATTGAGTGGCATTAGAAATTTATTTCGGCATTGAAGAACCACCCAGAGAATCATTGTGCATTACATGATAAGTTCAATTAAATGTTCATAATGACCACCATCGTTCTGGATGCAATAATGAAAGCGCTTGACACATTCTTCCTGTACCTTCTGAAGAGTTTCTGGAGTTATTCTACCTATCTCGAATCTTATTCGGTTTTTCAAATCTTCCAAATTTTCGGGCCTATTAATGTACACGTTAGTAGCCCCATAAGAAAAAATCGAGCGATGTCAAATCTGGAGACCTGGCTGGCCACTCTATGCGACTGCGTCTTTCAATCCATCTCTCAGGAGACGCATTGTCCAGGAACTCTCGCACAGGACGCGCATAGTGAGCAGGTGCGGGGTTTGAGAAGTGTGCATGAACAAAACTGTAATGGTCGACTTTCATTCGGTGACAAATTTCACCAGGTACAATCGTCTCAAAGTAAATGAACCATGACAAAGTGCATATAATGAACTAACTAATTTCTCTAAAAAAAATTGTTCTTCAAAATTTCTGCACAGCTGCAGAGAAGATACGCCAAAAACGTACCACATGATCTACTTTCCCTATTCAAAAAATTTAGAGGGTTGATGGGGATGGCACAAGGTGCAACAAAAAGCCTTCATAAATGCATATAAGTTTGGTAAAAGTGAAACGAAAATTGACCTGTTTCAGGATTTTGTTGCCAAATATTTTTCTTCTGAGAAAATGAATTTGTTCCATAATTTTGACGCGTACTGTATAAAATACTCTAATACTCTAATAGTTATTAGTAGTAATAGTAATTTATTGAGAAGGAAAAATTCACCACTGGAATTGAAGCCGACTACGGCTTCTTCATCGGCAATTCTAAAGTATTTTTCGGGATATTTTGGCTAATTATTTACTTTTTAGCAGAATTGTAATAGGCCCCTACCATCTGGAACATGCATTTTAATCAACATTCAATTGCCGATAAAGTGTTTGTATGACTCAAATCAATGAATCTATTATTCTGAGAAAAATTACCGATGAAGGATACAATAATGCAGGAAAAATAAACCACCATATCAATTCTGCAAATATTTCATCCCGAGAAGTGAAACGTTCTACATAATGGAAATACTTTGGCGTCAAAACATCAAAAATGAATCAACATAACTCTCACCACCTATTCCACTCGGAACCCTGTTTGTGTCAAAACTTATTATACGAGTTGAAACGGAATTGAAAATTAACTGGATAAATTCCAATTTGCTCGATGCAATCTCTAGTAACGCCGGAAGATTAGATCGCCTCAAATACAGCGAAATTTCCACAAATATTCATTATTTTCATCGAAAAATATATAAGATTCTGCTTTCTCTTACACAGTAATGATGATGCAGTAATTAATTTACTGAATTGGGGTTCGAGTTCAAAATCTACTTTCCCTGGATTCAAATAGAATGATTTTCATATTATTCAAGGTTCAATTTAATTTCATATTTCTGTTGTTATGTGTTGATATATATTTTGTGACCTACAAACGCTAGCTTAGAAATAATTATGGAGAAAAAGAAAGAATATCGAAATGTCAAGAATAAAAACCTACTATTCAAGAATAAGGTGATGTCTTTATTTATAATCATAAACCATTGAACATTGAAATATTGTGATTTTTTCAGAATCAAATGGAGTAGTCACATGCTTAATATTTCACACCTCAAACTAAAGGGGGAATTTCGGTGCAAAGCGGCTACAGGACTCTCTTCACAGAAAAGACAGTTATTTTGGTTCCGTCCGAATGTACAGGCTGATTGTTCATATTTTACTCAATAGCTATCTCTATTGATATTGGTCTTACAGAATGTTCGAATAGGCAAATATAAAGTATTTTTATGAGTACCTATCCAGAATTCACTGATAGGAGAAGCCAATGAGGAACGTGAACATACAAATTTCATGAGAACTATTTCTTTTGCAATGAAACACCCTGTATTTCATGTTCCTGATAGGTAATGCTATATCCTCTGATTTCAAGTATGTATAATTCATTGAAGTTATCCTTGTCAGTACAGGTTTTTTCTACTGAATATAAGAGAGCTGTAGAACGCCACACAATTTTTTTTCAAACAGAAAAAGTCGTGAATAATAAGACAACTGATATTTTGTTCCATTCATTTATAAACAAAATTAAATGTCAGTAATTTAAATGGCTCCACTTCTACACACAATCGCTAGGTTTATATTTCTTACTTGTAAATTCAATTCACCATCGAAAGAGAGAAAGACAAAACATTGCCCATTCTTGATCTGAAGGTCGTTAGAGATGATTGTGGAACTCTGTTGACAAGTTGGTACATGAAACCTTCACATTCTGGACGTTCGATAAACTTCAAATCCGATACTTCAAAGTCATACAAATGTTGCGTACCGATATTCCCAATCAGTACTGGCCAGTATCAGTAATTTCGAAACGCTTCGTACTGATACGTAGAATTACCAAAGCAGTGCCAGTAAAATCGACTGTCAAAATTTACTGACAAGTACTGGCCAGGAATATCGGAACTCAAATATTGTATGTACCGTCAAAAACTTGTTGCATACATCGACTAATCTCAGTTCCAGCCATTTTCACGAAGAAAACTTGACTAAAATCAAACATATTCTGAAGATGAACAACTATCCCAGGTCATTCGTGAACAAAATCATAAATGAATATAACCCAGCTGCAATGAACCGTAGTAATTACCCAGAAGAACTGAAAGAAAGATATTTCCGATTCCCATATTTTTCATCCATCAGTCACAATGTCGCTCGTTCTTTACGAGTGAAAAACACAAACACAAGTTTGGCCGTTTACAACCTCAAGACTACACGTTCGCTGTTTTCCAATTTAAAAGATTCAACAACCCTAGATAAAAAATCCAATGTGGTGTACAAGATACCACGCTCGGAATGTCCGGAATGTTACATAGGACAAACAAAACAGTTATTACAGGTACCAATAACACAACACAAGTACGACTGCAATCCCCGATTTCAGGATAACGAGAATACTACTGCCCTCGCAGTACATCATTTCACAAAAGGTCATACATTCGACTTCAACAGTACGAAAATCATGGATTACGAGGCGAATAGAAGAAAAAAGAACATCAGTGAAATGTTTTTTATCAAACTCAATAATACTGTCAATTACAGGACCGACACACAAGATCTCAGTCAGGTTTATTCAAATTTATTAGACAGGTATCGTGAGTTCTGTGTTCCGTAAGTGCGCGAATAGACTACACATAACGCGAGTAGATGAATCATTCTAAACATGACTCACTTGACAGTTCCTCAAAACAATATCAACAACTGAAATAATAAAATTTTCTTGATGCTTAGTCCGTTGTGCCCGAATTTTATACTCTTCGGCAACCCACTGCCAATTATTTTACAAACACTATTCGACTTAATGGACTTGGTAAGAACAAGGTTAATTTTAACTCTGTTGTCGTTT
The DNA here is from genome assembly GCA_958510865.1 of Myrrha octodecimguttata. Classification (NCBI taxonomy): domain Eukaryota; kingdom Metazoa; phylum Arthropoda; class Insecta; order Coleoptera; family Coccinellidae; genus Myrrha; species Myrrha octodecimguttata. The sequence continues at coordinate 42,248,017 of OY294057.1, forward strand.
TATGATTTAATTTATACTTTATATATATATTCGTTGTGTTTAACTTGTAACTATTTTCGTCTGTCTCTGTAGCCTTGATAAAGTCCAAATATATGGACGAAACGTCGGCTCAGTACAACTTGGTCGTTTCATTGTTACCCGTCCTATTCCTGTGAACAAATCAGTATGTCAACTCAAGGACGTGAACCTACGGATTTCACTTACTTGTAAATTTTTCTGGTTAGTTTTTGAGATCATCAGTTTCTCCCTCTATTTTGTACTAAAATTTGATTAAAAAATTTCAAGTGTATGTAAGAGTGAATGGGGCTATTTCGAATAGTTATTTTGAATTGTGAGAAAGAGCATTTTTTATATGAAAATAAAAATAATAAAAACCGAAATATCAGTTGTTTTATATCCACGACCAATTCGATATAAAAAAAAATCACAATATTTGCTTGTAGCTGCCATAGATTCAGACGAAAAAATCTTTATGTCTTGAAAACTGACAAAAATTATCTCAATGAAGTGTATGTACTTTAAATCAGAAGAGAGACTTATACTGAAAAGGATAATGATATACAGGTTTCCTTAATAAAATAAAACATTTTACATAAAATTTTTACGTTTACGATGCTTTTTCGCATTTTCGAATGCCCATAGAAATACTCCATATTGGCTCTTTAAAAATTTTTGTAAGACCAATATTAACTGAGATGGCTATCGACTAAAATACAAACAAATACCCTGTAGAGGACTATTCAGTGAGAATACCCACACCTTAGCAACGTTAATTTATAATTTTTTGGTAACCCTGTTAGTAAACGAAGTCTAGGAATCACCTCTTTTCTCAATAGGTCTCTTGCATGTATTTTTTTTATCATTGGAATCAAATATTCTGTCCATAAGAATACTGAAAAACTTCAATCGCCGTCAAAAATTTCAATTTTCAACGAGAAAACGTTCTTTATAAATCTTCGTTCTTATAAATAAGGCTCCACATATTGGTTGTTTAAACACTCGGGACTTCGCGCCTTCCGTGACGTACCGCGATATATCCACTCTCTCCCTCTTCTCGTGTTCCTTTCTTTCTAGCAAGCTAATAGGGAGCGTTAACTGTATCGATCCGGGCATCGTGGAATAACGAGTGACGGAGGAGGCGATCTACCGCGTTTCACCATCTTTGGTTTTGCGTCCCGATTTGACGATTTTTAATACCGATTTATTCGAAATTCGCGAATTGTTGAAGTGTGAGATAGCATACATTATGATTTATTATCGAAATGGAATGAGAAAAACATGAAAATATGACAATTCTTGTTACATGCCAGAGACCTATTCCACAACTATACAAATCTTACCCCAATTTGTTACTGTTTTTGCTCCCTTAATGCTGATATTTTGCACGCTTTTGCAAGCCGCCAATAGCTCTGATGATACATTTTAGCTGAATCTAATAGTCAACCCCTAACATATATTTTTTACAATTTTTTTTCGGATCAGAATTTTCCTTAAAAAAAACATGACTTGAAAGGCCAATTCATTCACTAACTTTTTTATTTCTACAACTTTTTTCGAAATCTTAGCATTTACGAGAAAAATATAACTCAATGTGAATAGCATTTTATCGAATAACAGCCAACCAAATTATGATTCTTCTAGGCTTAGACTATTACAACTCACAACTAAAAAAATAAAAACCTGTCGAATATCGACAATACAGTTATGATAAATATTGAAAATGACCGCCTTCAGCTTCAATACAAGCATCCACTCTTCTCATTGAAATGCGTATGCGATGAAATATGCCTACTGAGTTTCTTATCGTTTCACACCCTTTTTTTGTTAATCTTCGGAGGGAGGTTTTCCAAAATATTTGATATCAAATACCCACCTTAATTTTCATCACAGAACCACCCCTTAAATTTTTTCGGTCTTATTCAGATACTGTATATGTTTCTGAATTGCAGGTACAAACGAAGAAGGAAGATTACTCAAGAAATTTAAACAGAAAAAGTATCATAAACATGGGACGCGAACGTTTCGTTTTTTTCTTATAGTATCTGCACTTAGCAAGATAATTTCACGACTTTAAAGAAACCTTATGAATCAGATCAGAAAATATCCATAAAGACTAATAATGAATTTTTTCACCACTGCTTGCTAACTGAATTTTATGTCTATTTGGAGTTTTCTGACGATTTTCCAGGGAATCCAATTTGTTTCTTGAAATCGGAATAAGATAGACAGAAAATTATAGGGAGCCATAAGGTTATATTTATATTGTGTGAACTCTTACCTGTAACGTTTATGCCGAATTTCAGTAAAATATCTTGTGAAATACAGATACTAGGAGAAAAATTCAAACCTTACACCTAAAATTATGCGGAGAATCTTTCTTCTTCGTTCGTACTTTCAACATAGGAACACCCTGTTTATTGATTGAAATTTCGAGAAGCAGACATTTTCTGCCGTTTATCCGCCAGTGAATTCATTCACACATTCTTCGATAATTCTTTCAATTTAATGCCACAGGGTAGTGTGACCTATAATAAACCGGATAAATATATCAAGGTCAGGCACCTGCTCACGGTCTGCATCCCTTAACGTTGCCAATAGACGCGAGAAATATTAGAATTCGAGCAACTTCGACGTTAATAGGAGAAAAAAGGGTGTCGTTCTGCAGGCTTCAGTGATTTTTTTGTAATTATTTTTGGGATGTACTTAATTCTTTTGTGACAACGCGAAATGTTGTTTTTATATTTTTCACTCCATTTCAGTTTTATTTTCCTGAAAATTCTTTACTATAAAAAGTGGGAACATTGCGCATTATTACGATTATTTTCAAGCATTTGCACTCGGAAATTTTTTTAAAAAAAGCGAACCCTGGCCTTCAAAAGTCACCCCGTTATAGTTGAGGTATGGTTTGCTCTCAAGTCATCCGTAGGATTTATGTTATTTCTGATTGGCTTAAAGTTATATTGGAGCTTTTTATTTTACGTCAATGAAGTCAATGTTCAGTTTATATAGGAAATGTTCCCTAGATCAACTTGATTATTTCGAGTACTAGTTTTCTATTCCGTCAATATGAAATGTTCGGTTGGCCATGAAAAAAAGTTATTCACGGATCTTGGTTGTTCGGACTGAAGAATCTACTGATTTCTCGTCAGCAAGATTCAAATACAAGGAATAATATATTCTGTGCTTCGAATTTGAATGAAAAAGTGACGTCATCATTGTTAAATACGTGAATTTTAGAAAAAATTATAAGAAATAATTAAGTTTTCTGAAATTATTGAAGATACTTATAAGGACATAAGATAAACTTTATCAGCATTTTTCGTGATATGATCTTATACTTTTATTAACTGGCGAGTCCATAAATAAAAAACTGTTCGAACCAGAATTGAACTGATTACTGAAAAAAATGTGTCATCATTATAGAACACTCCACATCAAAATTCATCTCAAAGCTACAGCAGGAAGACTGATTTTTTCTGGAAATTTCAACAGCCTGTATCGTTTTACCGAGATCGATTCTGTGAAAATTGTTAATGAAAAAAGTGTTTTTTAAATGAGGGGAATTTACGATTGAAGTGATTCGCCCTGGATATGTTTCGAGTTCAACTTGTTTCCAAAACGAGAATTCGGTGTTTTGTCCTCAGTATTGAAAACACTGAAAATATTTGTCTACAACATGAATTTAATTTTGTGAAACTTAAGTCATATTAATATTATTTCCTTATAAATACTCCCACAAATGTTGTACCATATTGGATTCGGGAAAAATTAGTTTCCAAAGTGGAGAAAATGAATAAATGTGAAAATTTTAAATCACCTTTCTGCGAAGTTTTCTATTCGTTCTTTCCTATACTGAACCAGTGAAACAATAATGATGGTTTCCGAATTCCTTCATAACTCCATTATATTTTCATTGACAAAATTGAAATTTCTCAACGATTATCTACTCCTTCTGATTTGTTCTCGATAGAATTAATATTGAACTTATTTTTTCCTTCGCCTATCGGGAAATCATGCAGATACCTATTGAGCTCTTCGCTGGAACCTTTCAGGATCCCAAAGGGTTTATTCCTGAAGGGAAATATTGCTTCTTTGAAAAGCAGTGAACTGATCTTCGCATCCCTCTATCCGTTTTTTTCTTTTCCAGATCTGCCTGTTATCTTTTAATTGCCATGGATAACTTGAGAAGTAATATTGAAGCTTCAAAGCGTCCAAAATTTTAATTGTGTGAAGAAGTTGATCGTTCAATGTGAGATGAAATTAATAGATTTCTGATTCATCTTTGTTTTGCAGCTTCTCCATCAGAAAATCTTAATGAAAACGTCGTGTGGTCCATTCTTATATTTTTCGTGATCCAATCCGGCATACTCTTCTTTCTGAACTTACTTGACAGCAAACAATACCTCGAATGTGACGGGGTGACTTTTGGAGGCCAGAGTTCAAATTTTTGGAGCAATGTTGCCACTTTTCATATTCAAGAATTTTCAGGAAAATAAAAACTGAAATGCAGTGAAAAATGCGATAATAACTGACATTGCGCATTTTCACAAAAAAAAATTAAATACATCCCAAAAAAAATTTTCAAAAAAATACTCACTGACGGTTGCAGAAAGACACAGAAAGTTTTTTTCTTCAAACGTCGATATTTTCCCAAAGATTTCACGCGGCTATCTGCAACGTTAAAGCATGTACACCACGATGCAGGTGCTTGACCTTGAGATATTAACGAGTTTCAATGAAACTTGAATGTGGCTGTGTTGCCTAGTCGTAATTCAGCACCACATAGTATTGTTTGCTCTCAACTAAAATTCGTAGTAGAGACAAACAACGGCGACTTGTACAGTCTCCAGAATTAGAATTTGTTTTGCGAAATACGGAAAAAGCACTGACGTGATGTCAGTAGCACTTATGCGCTATTTTTCAACTAACTAGTTTGAATCCCAGCCTATCAATTGTTCCTGAGATATTGAGGAAAAAACGTCGAAAATTCAAAAAAAACGTTTTGCCGATTAGGCCCATCAAGGAACTTAAGATGAATTTGGCATGCCTATCTTTCAAGCATTTTCGTAACATTTTCTGAAAACAGTTCGTAAAAATCGAAAGCATAAACTCGATTACTGTTTAATCTTTCATAACTGGTATTGTACCGTCGTAGCGGTGACGTCACACGCAATATTTTTTGAAAATAATTCGTAGAAATTGAGAGCAGAATTCTTCATATTTCAAAACTTCTGATAGTATAGATCATCGCTTTCTTCAACTTATTTTAAACTAATGAAAGAAAATAAATGTGAAACTGGATCTTACTCCTCACACGAAGCTTATAACACTTTCTGGGACTGTTTCAATGAAGTGGCAATGGATAATAATAGTACTGATCGTCGCGATCAATGAGAAAAAAATCAAATTGCTGACGACATTGACTTTTCCTCAAGTATAGATTTCGAATCGATCGCAATCAAGATCCATACATTTTTTGGTCAGTTAATTTGAATTGGTTCGCACAATGATCCAGATTTGCTAAAATTTATCTTTCACCTCTTGGCAGTAGCGTTCTGCGGCGAAACGCTATGCTGAACATTTCGATTTACGAAGAATCTACTCTCTTTTTAACCGATATGGTCTCACGCACGTTACGAGTGCGACTGTGCGACTGGCAATTCTTACTTGGCTTGGATCGCGCATCGAGGAACTAGAGAGACTCCCCACCAACCTGTAAAAAAACAGTTGTTCTTATTGTGTAGAAGTGGGACTAGGATGACTGCCTATGAGTTGTCAAACAGACATTCAACCAATCAAAAAATAATTTTTTAAAAACGATAATATCTGCATGACGGTATTTCGATGTTGCTTCGAAACAGATCGAGATACTTATTTTATTTTCTCATAGAAATGTTAGTAGTTCTACGAAGAAAGCTCAGGGAACAAAGAAGTTCCGAAATAAATCAATTTTTTCAACTAATATTTTGTAATGATAACAATCGAACCTTGAAGTAGCTCTTCAGATCTGGGAACTGAAGGAAAATGGTGTTTTAGGTGCTTCTTCATTCGAATATTTCTCTGCGAAAGATTGAAAAATATTAATGAATACCGAATCAATTTGTCAACGCTTAAGAAACGTAATTTTTAACGAAACTTTTCCGGACATTACCTCCATAGGAACTTTTCTTCTCAGCCCGAGGTTCATAACGTACAACCAAGGTGAGTTGCGCATGACATATTTTGTAACATTAATATAAAATAATTATTCCATTTGTAATGGAAATTGTTCAACTACCTTCATATAGCTTCCGAAATACTATATTTATCAAAAAAAAATATTCAGTCCAAAATCGATGGGTGTATGCAATTTTCTGGAATACCGTTCCCAATAATGTATGTATTCCAGTCTCTATTGGCCACCCTATATAATGATTGTTCAATTTGTGAACGACTGTTCATATGGGACAAAAGAAGTTCAGAATGAAAATTTCACGGGACAAAACACGCAGACTATCGAATTAAATTTCGAGAGAACGCCAAATGAATATCATCTTTAACAAACGAATTAGCATATTGTACGGACGGTTTGAGGCTTAAGCTTCTTATTCGGAAGACTAAGACGGCCGCTCTTCTTCAAAGTAGATGGCCAAACTTTAATTGGAATATATTTAATCGTCGTGTGAAAGTGAAGCTTTGAAACGACTGGGTGTCGCACGTGGCAATGACACTACTGGATAAAATCGATAGGTCATAGTACCTGCATGTATTAGTTGAATTGTCTAGGATAGAAATATTGCATGTTCTAACTGATACCTGTTCATTAACATTAACAGGAATACTGGGTAAATTCGGAAGGCCAAAGAATAAGACAGAGGAAAATGGAAATAAAAATATCATTCACGAATTCAGTAGAAATTTTAAACAAAAATTGTATTTTATAATACAAAACTTTATATACTACAAAACTTTATATATAAATTTTGAGAACATCTCAACACAACAATTATAATTTGAAAATGATTCGAAGTACAGGTTTTGTTTTTTATTTGAATTGATCTTCAACATCGTGGTATTTTTTCGATTCAACTGAGCGAATATAAAGATTGAACACAGTTTTTCCAGAAAATTGATTAATATATTATATTGAATCACTAAATCAGTGTCAACTCTTGAATGAAACTCTATGAATTCTCTGTGAAGTATGGTCCATAAATATGAGAAAATAATATGTCTATGGTTTGGTCATAAAATAGAGGAATTTCCTTGTGTATCTCATGGTTCAGATGAACGTACATGGATCTTCATTCGAAGCCCTTACTAGCCCAGGGGAGAATCCACAAAAATAGTAAAAGCTCTCGAACGTTTATCAGATTCAACGTTAATTATCTCGAAAACGGTGGATTCAACGAAGCATTATTACGAATAACTGAGTAATCTGAAATGATTTAAGAATCTGAGTATGACTCGAGATGAACTTCATCTGCATTCTGTATTACTAATGTCTTATAGTTTCATACATCGGCGAGTCTATAACTAGGAAACCGTTTTGATAGGGGTTAAATGATTACTGTGGAATATATTTCATGGTGATATATTTCGTATCAAAATTCAATTAATTCGGAACAATCGTGTGAAATCTAGGAAGAACTTATTTGATTTGAAAATTTCAACAACCTGTATCTTTACCTGAGCTGAATCTGAAAAAATGATTTCTCAAATAAAGTGCATTAAATGAGGAGAATTGGTCGAAATTTATGCACAACGTGAAGAATGAACCTGTATATCTCTGGTGTGTTTCTACCAAATTCTTCGACAGCATGTTTGCATGGTGTTTGTAGCGTCAACTCTTTTTTAATCCCCCTATTTCAGAATTATACGCTAGATGACACTCAAGTATATTGTATTGCATAACAATTTGTATGATCCAACTATTTTGAAAACCCTTCTTAAACACTTCTCATTCAAAAGAATACAATTATTTCCCAGATGCTTTGGACCGCTATCTTGTAGCCCACAGAAGATATTATTGCACCACAATTGAGGTTGCACAAATTGATTCATGGTGTATAGAAAATGTTGTGATGCTTCGCAATATATTGTAATAATTTTGAAAAATCAAGAATATGCCGTGCAATCTGGAAAATATTGTCTGTGGGCATTATTGCCGAATTTCCCTGAGTTGGTAGCAACTAGCAACATCGTCATATATGGTGAGTCTTCATATCAGAAGTTATTGGCTTTTACCATGGCCTCCCTGACTCAATGGGATCTCACGTTGGAGGAGTTCACCAATCGTGCCAAAAAGGGGGTGCAATGGCGTCCTGGTAGAGAAATACCGCAAGAAATATCCAATAGAGATTTGCCCTATTGACTTAAGTGAAAAATAGCAGTTAATACCTTCAGATCTTTAAATTTTCTTCTGGTCTCGAGATATCGAACAGTTATGGGCAAACGGTAACTTGCATCATAATATGGCATCACGATAATGTCTATTTTTTCAATTTGAGTTGTGACGAAAGCTTAAAGTTTGCGAAAGTCATTGGGTTGGATGATTCTGAGTTCATTCAGGTTTTTTATGGATATACTTCTTTCAATCAGGCCAAACGTTCAAATGTTGTGCAATTCATAGTTCACAATAATATTGACTGTCTGTGGGTCTTATTATGACTTCGAGTATAATCTATCATATAATAAAAATTAAATTTGGTAATTTTTCAATGAGAACGAATGATCAAATGAAATAGGAATAAAACGGAATCAGATGTTCAGTTCTTAAGCACTGGAAATACTCTTGGGGTAAGGTTCGATCTTAGGAAAATAGAAGAGAAAATATCGATGATTAAGCTAAACCTTGAGTTTATTCGTGTAAACTTCAACTGAAAGAATTTCAAAGAGGTATTTTTACGTTCGAATGGAAAACATACAAAAACCACCTGAATTATTCACTCATTCTATTCGGTACAAAGTTAATGGATAATATTTCTCAACAACGAAGTACAAAACTCTAACACAAAAAAAATGCAATCAAATAATTTATATGAACTGTGGAAATACCAAGACAATCATGTTATTACTACTCATCGAGAAATTAAAAACTTATTCTTGATCTCCATGTTCATCTTTTCCCTTACGACCGCAATAACAGACTCATTCTCCACTCGGAAAACGAACTTTGTTGTCACAGTACATTCAACACGTCTGGGGAATGCAATAAGGTCGGATCACTTCTTGAGGCAGTTATATTATACTATATTGGCAATTGGCCGCATGTGCCAAGCATTTCGATGTTTATTGTGCTGTGAATGCTTCCTCACCTCAAGCTGTTCATAATGGAATTCAAGTGAAATTAGTATGGATATATAGCCCGCGACAGGCGTTTGACAGATGGGACTCGTGAGCTGAAACACTTTACTCGAATACTGAAAAATCAACGAGCTTCACAGAATGGTTTATCATTCATTCTCGATATTTCCTCTTTTATGGTTTTATGTTCGGATCAAACCGAATTTGTTCACTCATACATTTCAGTTAATGCTCTGATAACAGGTGGAAATACTGCGGTTCTTACCGGGATTTTGGTATCTTTGCAATAGCCAACATGAGATATTTAAATTTATGCAGGGCAATGTGTGGAAGATTCAGTACTATGTTTGTGTGTTTGTTAAAGCTAAGTTCTGCATGTTTTATTATACATGGTATCTACTTTGAAAAGTCCAAAACTTCAAGGCAAGATTCTACATGTGATTGCCAACAAAAAAATCATTTAACATAACAGTCTAACAGACATATTAGATGAAATGCCTCTGGAAAACACACAAACCTTTGGTTTCAAATGGATGGCTGCCCAGCTCGTAAAAGCCGGAATGTAAGGAGCTAACTAAATGAATATTTCGTCCACGGTCAAGTTAGATGGCCACGAAGGAGCCGTGATCTTACCCCTTTGGATTTTGAAGTCTGGAACACATTAAAAGAAAGAGTTCATCAAATGAGCGTTTGAACTCGAGATGATCTGATTAATAGAATCAAATTATGTTGCAGAAATGGGCCAGAAACGTTCCGAACTACGCAGAGTTGTAAATTCAGTGGGAAAAAATGTGTGAAATGTATTGAACAAGGCGGTATACATTTTGAACATTTGCTATGAGTTCATAGTTTAATTATTCATAGCGAGTTTCTACAGCATTTTGTCCTCTCTTTTAACTTTCTTATAATATGTATTGATAAAATTAAGTTCATTCATTTGAATCGACAGATAAATAAATAGTTCTATTAAGAGCATCGAAACAGAAGAAAATCATGTTTGAATAATTTCTTATTTTTCGTTGGTATCATGTTAGCTGATATTGAGGCTGAAAAGAAACATCTAGTACAAAAGTTAATATGTCATTCGGAAGATAACCAAATGAGGAAGTTTTTACTGAAGAGAAAACGTTATCGTAAATAATCATTTTACATCGATAAACCTATTGGAAATATATCATCGATTATTTTCATCCAAAAACTTCTATGTTTACCATGCTTGCAGTAAGTAATTTTTCGAAACAAAAAAGTTCTTGTGTTACAGTCAATTTCATGCTCTTTCGAGATTTGATCAAATTTGATGAGGCTACAAGGATAACTGGAGTGTGATTGATTTCATAAAAAAAATTGAGATATTCTGAAAAAACACAAATCTTGCCTTGAAGTTTAGGACTTCTTGAAGTAGACACCCTGTATACCAGACTAATTGAATTGGGTGTGAGTAGAGTAGCGAGCTCAACCTCGAAATGGAAAATTTGTAGGACATTTCGACTTCATTGGGAAAAAGTTGCAAAACAGAGCTAACAATCAAATTTCAGAAAGCGATCTTTCGACTTTTCGAGTAATAAAGAAAACCTATTTCGGTACATGCACCAGTTCGAAACTCTGAGCAAAAGCTGTTATGCCGACCAATATATCAATTGACTGGTTCAAAAAGAGTTGTTCATCACGAGTGTTGATAAATAGCCTTCTTTAGTTCCATACTTGACTAATTGAATAAGGTCCGTATTTATAGTTGCTCCTTGAGGCTTCCTTACTGAAGGCTGCCTTGAATTCGCTTTTCTATGCAAACAAACTTGTATTTGTTTTCATAAAAAAGCAAATTCAAGGCGGCCTTCAGTAAGGAAGCCTCAAGGAGCAACTATAAATACGGCCCTGAGTTGTGAATCCTGGCTATTTTGAAATAGAAACGGTAATATTCGAACGACATTTCGACTTCTGTAGGACAGAATGCTACAAAGAGCTAACAAATGAACTGAATCGATTTCTTTAAATATTTTCCCAAAATCAACGTGGCCCTTGCTCTTCCGCCATTTTGCGTTACCAGAAAATTGCTCAGGTGTCAATGTTTCTAGGTCCTCTGGACGGCAATCTCTATTGATCTGTTCAAAAAAAAATCTATCGCTAAGAGTAATTTAGGAGAATGGTTACAGCTGTTTCACAGTTCTCAATGATCATCAGACAATCTTACCCTGGTTAACCCTGAAGCTTTTGAAGGTTTGCGAGGTAGCTTCAACCTCTTTGGGCATGCACCAAACTAAACCGTTAACATGCCTACGTGAGCGGTCACCCCTTGTGCGGATCACAAGGGAGTGTACCAAACCGTTGGGGATGAGTGTACTTACGAGATCTTGAGAGGATCTACCAGGGACTGATGATGTGGCCGAGCGTTACAGACTGGTAACGTAGGGTATTTAAGACGCAAGGGATGGTACTGTGCGCGCGACTTAGGTAAGAGCTGAGAGAGGGCGCTTGCTACAACCAAAATAGGAATTCTAGATACATATCACCTGTCAAACATAACACTGCAGTATAATTACATACAGCGGTGCCATCTACTAGGGGACCCTGGTAGATGTTGGACCTTATCGTCTTGTGGGAATCCACATGAACCGAGTGTTTCCAAAGTCGTGACGAAGATTGTAAACTGCAGATAGCAGATGCAGGGACCTGGTGCGACAAGAGGATGAACCTCATGCACATCGACCAAAGTATTTTGCACTCGGAAGTTAGGATTCGCAAGATGCCCCTGGTAAATGGCGCGCTGTAGGTCCTTATACTGCAGTGTTTCGTCTGGCAGGTGATAAGTATATAGAACTTTTATTCTGCCTTTAACTAGGGTAAGATGGTCTGATGATCAGTAACAACTGTGAAACAGCTGTAACCATTCACCTTGGACGCCGCTTCTTCGGCGTAGATGTTTTGGTTGGATGATTAGCTTTGATCAAGGTGGAATATTTGTTGATTTATCGACAGATATTCGTTCTTGTGATTATGTTGATTATAATAATAATAATAATAATAATAATAATAATAATAATAATAATAATAATAATAATAATAATAATAATAATAATAATAATAATAATAATAATAATAATAATAATAATAATAATAATAATATCAATAATAATAATAATAATACTTCATTCAGCCTTTCAGATACCACAGAGATATATAGGACATGTCAATACATACATAATGTTACAACTCAATCAGTTCAGTTTATCTGAATAGAATTCCTCCAAATCATAGTATGCCTTGGAAAATAAAAATTTTTTACCTCCTTAAATTGACTTAAGTGACTTGAACCTATTAGGTAAATGATTGAATAAAGCAATACCAGCAAATTTGGGGGATGATTCGAATTTGGTAGTAGTGTGTCAAGAAACAATAATGAATATCAACGAAAGAATGACGACTTGACATTCATGCCGGATGAGGTTTGTCGTCATATTCAGCACTTGCGATAGTACGACGTTTCGTATATTTCTCTATTCAATCTTGGCTGTCACTTCATGTCACTTCTTTTCTAGGAATTTCAAATGTAGGAACTCAAAATGATTGAAAATTCCGAGAAACACCTGTAGGCTCAATTTCATCTTATAATAACTTCCACATACAGAAATACCACCTTTATCGTCCAATATATGTCAAATAAGAGGTTTCGCCTGGAGAAAAAACTCTCCCCAGATACTCCGCGTTTGGCGTATGGCGGAAATAATATATTCCGATAAGACAACCCCAAAAGAAGTCTCAGGTGGTGGCTTGAACTAACTCGCTTCCAACTTTCCGGCCGATTTCGCGCCTATAGATCGATCGCATTGCTGTTTTTCCGGCGAATATTGTATTCCGAAGCCTACTCGAGTCAACAATTCATTCGAACGGTGAATAAACGGTGATAATGTGCCATAATCCGCCGTTTTCAATCAATTGCCGGCGGCGGTAATTGGACCAAATTGGGGGTTCGATTTGGAGGGTCTAAAATTCTAGACAAAAGCCGCAACCAGACCCCCGAGATCAACAACATTGTTTACTACATAAGTTCATGTACCTAGTTTGTTATTTTTTGCTTGGGGTTGAATACAATCTTTCATCAATTCAATCAATTCAAAATAACTGTTCGAATTCTTCCCTTTTTCTCGCGCCTGGGTAACAGTGCGTTATCGTTTTGTCTGAATGTCTGTAATTTCCTCATTTTGAGCCAGAAAAAGGCTTTAGCGATTTGATTCCACTTAGTTACATTGGAGTCGACATATCTTCGTTGAGTTCGTTAATGGGCGAAATTATACGAATGGTTCAGGAGTTGGGCCCAATTGAAATGATGAGATTTCATCTTCAACATCCCAATATGATCAGTTCGATAGTTCAAGATTAGTTGAAGAATACCAACGCAAGACTCCATGAAGAATTTTGTGAAAATCCATTCCTTAGGAAATTTCTAAATTTTGTTTTTGAAAATTCTCATTAATTTTGGTGAAAAAGTTGGGTTTTCTAGAGCCTACTCGAATTTACAAGTTCCAAATGAAATTCCATACAGACGGGGTTTATATTTAACAACAAGTGTTTCCAATTTCGATTTGATTCGATATCGAGAAAAAAAAAATAATATTTTGTTGTTAATTAAAGATCTTGGGATCAAACGGAAAATTAGTACCTAGTTGTAGAATATTGACAATAATAGAACTCTAATTCAAGTTCGATCCGTTATTTATTCTCGCCAAATATCGTGGCTGTTTCAGATTATGATATTGTTTTCTTAAATTATCTAGAAGAACTGACGCTATCGAAACTATACTTTACTGTTAGTTGTAAACTACCCACACATTGATCAGATCAGAATTTAGTGGGGATTGTACAGGTAGGAAATTAAAAAAACTTTTACACAATATTACAGGTTTTTGTAGAATAAATCTACTTATTCTAAAACTTTTCATCAGCCTTCAATAGGGTTTGGCATAGACTTTGGGGTAGCTATTTCACAATAGTGTTTTGAATAAGAGTTTGATCGGATATTTATCTCCTGACCACACGTTGGTGCTTTGCTAGAATTATTTTTCAAAATAAGTTAGTTACTGTTATATGTAATTATTAAAGTTCTATAATATTTTAAATGATTATTAGATTTTTTGTTTAAAATACTCAATTTGGCCTACAGTAGAAACTTGGCGATCTTAGGGTACGGCAAAAGTGCAAGCGAGAATGCTATATCGTAGGACGGCGTCCCGCTGATGAAAATTTCTATTTGACAATTTGGATCAACATAAAAGATGTTTCATCGAGCGAACAATCATTTTATTTCCTTTCTATCAGTTAATGATGACTCGAAAATATTTCAATAAAATCTATTTCCTACCACTCATATTTCATCCAAACATAATAGGACAACCCACCACAATCTGGACCATTCAGAATAGATTGTAAGATATTAAAATTATTAATATAACTTTATTCACCCTGAAAATTCTTCATTGCAACTTAATACGATTATTAGGGCTAAACAAAGCAATGAAATTGTAAAAAAGCTCAGAAAGGCTAAACCTGTTCGGGAGCATTACATTTTCTGGCTGCGGAAAGCTCATCCATTGCAGATACACAACGCTCAAATCTGTTGTTTAGGAATCTACACAATGAAAAAGGAACAAGAAGAAATTCAGCCTTTCACATAACGGAATACCTACTAAAAAGAATAAGAGACAAAAAAATCTTTCTAATCTATGAACCGTCTTCACTATGGATGAGATCATGAACCCACTGTTGGAATATTTCAAATATCCATTTTTCGACTCTACTTTTAAACAGAGATACATAATTCAAACGCTCAAAATGATGAAGTATAACCCTATACAACTTGGGACCAACGTAAATGAAATTTCTCTGTCCGATCATTTTGGACATTCTCGGTATAGACACAGAACCAACTCCAAGTCTAGTATCATTGTATACATATACAATGCTAGTATTATATTCGTGGCCAATCATGTTAAAATAATTGCAACAAAATGTTGCGGTATGGCGAAAATCGATGGACGATAATTTGGAAACCCGTAGAAAATGCACCGTATTCGCTGCAACATGAACTAGCATTCAAGTCTAGCCTTTGAGGCTGTTTCAGCTTGCAACGAATGCGTGTATTTTTTGACGGTTTCTAAATTATTGTTCGCCGATTCTAACCCATGTCGCCATATTTTTGAGGTTTTCGTTGAAACATATACGGTCTATAAGTCTATTACTGATTAGAGAAAATTACGCTTGAAAAACTCGTATATTGAAAGAAATAATGTTTTCAGACTTTGAAAACAACCTTCGTTCAGTTTATCGGTTTTTATGATAAAGTGCTCGTAAGTTCCATGTATGGGTTTTCTACTGCTAGAGCGAACACTTATGATCATTTTCTGATGAATGAATAGACCAAAACAAGACAAATCTGTCAAAGGTTCATTATTTCTTTGCCGAAGTGTTTCAGAATTCCTGATTCATATGCTTTAAACCTCTTAGAAGGTGAAGAATTATACAGAAGACGTCTAGGAGAAAAAATTGAACTGAATCCAGCTAATGATCGAGACGAAGTAAACACCATCTGGCTGAAATTAAAAACAAATATTAAAAGCGCGGCTATAGAGGCATTGGGGACCAAGAAATGCAAAAAAAGTTACGACACAAAAAATAAAACTCCATGGTTCTGCGAAGAGATAAAAGCCCAATGTAAAAAGAAAAAACAAGCCTACATTAAGTATCTAACAACTAGAACTGCTGAGTGTTATAACGCATACAAAAACATCAGGAACGAAACTGGTACGCTGGTCAGAAGAATGAAGGACATGCATTGGGAAAAGTTCTCAAAACAACTAGAGAAGGACTTTTACGGTCTCCAAAAACAAATGTGGAGATTCATTAGAGGCCAGAAGAAAGAAATTACCGAATTAATACCAGTAAGTCAAATTGATAAGGAAACGTGGACCACATACCTAAAAGTCCTATACAAGGATGACCAACCTAATAAAACACAAGGTGCCCCAGATATCATGGTAAATAATAACATCTCTATCGATGAAGCTGACATGAGAAAAGCGCTATATGGGTTGAAAAACAGGAAGAGCCCTGGTCAAGACGGCATTGCAAATGAACTCCTCAAGTACGGTGGAGAAAGATTGATTCAGGAGTTGACTATTCTCACGCAAAAGATCCTCGAACAACAAAAAATTCCGGACGAATGGAGAACAAGCACACTGATTTTACTCTTTAAAAAAGGAGATAAAAAACAGCCCGGGAACTATAGAGGAATAAATTTGCTATGCACTACCTTGAAATTAGTCACCAAAGTAATTTCAAATCTTATCAGTGAACGGATAACACTAGCTGACGAACAACAAGGGTTCAGATCTGGACGATCGTGTACAGATGCAGCGTTCGTCGTGAGACAAATAACTGAAAAATCAATAGAATATAATAAACCGGCATTCTTCTGTTTTATAGACCTAAAAAAAGCGTTCGACAGGATACGATTAGCTGATGTGGTTCATCTCCTCTACAACAGACAAATACCGAGCAACATCATAAAAACAATAGAAGATATATACCAGAACAACAACATACAGGCAAAGATAGATAACGAGTTAACAGAACCCATAACACTGGGAAGAGGCATTAGACAGGGAGACTCATTGAGCCCGTTACTATTCAATATTATCATGGATGAAATTATAAAAAAAGTCTGTAGACAGAGAGGTTATAAGATGGGAGATAAAGAACTAAAAATCATATGCTTTGCAGACGATGCAGTTTTAATAGCAGAAAATGAAGATGATTTGCAGAAGCTTCTGCATGTGTTCAACACAATGGCTCAATCTCTTGGGATGATAATATCCACATCCAAAACAAAGTGCATGACCACATCCAAGATACCCCTTAGATGTAGATTGGTTGTTGATGGGAGCATTATACAACAAGTGATGAGTTTAATTACTTAGGCGTAGAGATTTCCAGTTTTGGTGAAATAGAAACGGAAGTAAGAGCACAAGTGGTTAAGGCAACAAGAGCTGCTGCACAACCTAATGACACCATATTTCGCAACAAACATCTCAGGATAGACACAAAAAGCCGTATTTACAAGACCACTATAAGACCTATACTAACATATGCGGCGGAAACAAGACCCGAGACATCTAAAACTCGCCAGATGATGGAGGCAGCGGAAATGAAAATAGTCCGGAGAATAACTGGAAAATCTCTATGGGACAGGCAGAGGAGTGAAGCCCTCAGAAGAACATGCCAAATCGACAACATCAATGATTGGGTATTGGGCAGAAAAATTCAGTGGAATGATCATATAACCCGAATGACAGGGGACCGAATCGTGAAGATCGCTAGGGATAGGTCACCATTGGGAAAACGAAGCCCAGGAAGACCTCGAAAACGATGGATGGATGGTATACCTACATGAAGCAAGTTGCGATGAAGAAGAGGCATTGTGCCTATATGGTCGCTGGAAGAAGAAGAAAATCATTAAAGAAAATGTTTATACAGAATGTGAGTAAACGTCCTATGTTTCCCATTTATCCTACGATCGTTAGGCATTAGTTCTATATAACCACTGAACCATGCCGAAAGGGTTCTGTTAGGTATCGGTCTTGTGGGTAAATTTTAACTGGCACTATCTCAGAAGCACCTTACGAAACCTAACTCCCGATTGCAATTTATCATATTATATGCATGACGTTCAACCATTTACCGTTTCATTTAGCTCTATCTGCGATTTTGGAAATTATGCAGAACCATAAGAACGTCTAAAATCAAACAAAGAAATGGTTCATGAAGATAAAAAGCTTTATTTCAATAAAAATGAACCAACATAAACACCCAGAATTTTATTAGTCAACATAACCAAATCGTCTCGGCTCCTGCAATTCTTGAATATCAATCCGTCACCGATCTCTCACGGGGTCATTCACACAACTAGCTCAAACAATTTGTCAAATCATTTGTATATACTGCGGGAATTCAATTCCGTACAGAATTCTTCACTTATCCTGGTAACCCCAATTTTTTATAAACCGAAAAAATATTTTTCATTCTGCAAACAGCGTTTCATACAAGTCATTTTTTAACTTCAGTTGTGGATAAAATTGGCGGCAGGAGTCGCGGTGCCGTCAATTTTTTTCCCCGGAACATACCTTTTTCATAATCCTTACTGGAAACACAATTTCATTTTGATTTTTCTCAAATTTCATTCATTTCCATTTTGAACCGTAAGCGATCTGCAACATGATAACTGCTTATTCTAATTTATTTAGTTTTCTTTGGATTTTGACATTATGCTTTGATTTTTGAGACAAAGATACGGATTTTGTTCCTCAAATTCGAGGAGTCTCTTTAAAAATCTAACCCTTTTTCATCATGTCTAGTAAATAATATATTTCGATAACAATAAACAAATTCTCAATATCAAACGAAATAGTTTAGATCATATGCTCTATATACCTACAATTATACGGTCCATAAATTAATTATATTTTCCTCATATTTCATATAAAGTTTTTCGGCTAAAAGATTGCCCTTTGTGATATTCAATGAATGATTTATAATATTTGCCACACTTTGGTCTGTAGTGGATTTTTGCTCACTTTGTTTGCTGAAAATGTTGCTTCATTGGTTTGCAAATATTTCTCCAATCTTCATAACAGTTTCTCCACAGACGTGCGAAATATTTTTTTTCGAAGCTTTTGCATTCGTTATTTATATAATCCTTCGAAATCCTTTCGACGCATATTCTAATTTTTGCTCCCAATATCTGAAAAAGAACCATTTAAATTTGAAAGATAATTAGAATTAAGATATTTATCAAGGGTAGTTTGAATTCCTCAATCCACGAGTGCGATTTCCATAAATGATAGTTCTATTCAATAATTAATAGTTATTTTTCAGATATTAGGGGTGAAATCCTGAAATGAACCTAAAAAATCATGCAAAATTTCTCCAAAATATCCATTCATCGATACTTTGCAGATCGCTCACCCCTTGAAATGGGAAAAAATAGTATAGGAGTACAAAAATCAGAATAAAATCAGCTCTCGAGTTATATATTGAAAAAATTTACTGACAGTAATACGGCGCCTGCCTTTCAATTTTTTTTTTCTACTTTTACGCGCATCATAAGTAATATTGCCTTGTACGGAACGCCATTCACGGTATACAAAAAGATTCTGCCGTTCTCGATAAAATTCGAGTTACCAATATGAATGAATCACCCTGTACACTAGTTTTATACTATTCTAATCGAATAGAAAGTGAATGGTAGTGAGCATGAACTCAAAATAGATACATTCTGACGACATTTCGTCTTCTTTGGAAGGAGCCTACGAGTAAATCGAGGAACGTGATCTTTCGAAGACCTGGATCCCTCCTCCTGCGCCATTTGGCAACTATTTAAAATGTCAATTTCTTGGGATTTTTGCTCCACCATCTCAATTGATCGGTCCAAAAGCCTAAGCCTATTGATTGAATCAATTGGTTTCTCCATTAGTTTATACTTCTTATTGAGGACCACCTGTATAGAGGTTGTTCCAATAGACACCAGTAGATTTTGAACCGTATGATTCATTTTCTTTGAACATTCCATAAGGCATATATTGAATTTAGTGTAGAATCTGAAATCCTTTCTTGGGTGATGCTCATCCAAAGATCGAATATTTGATGAATTTGCTGTATAGAACTGGCTGTGTTAGAACGATAGCATGGAATATATGTTGCCTTTGAGGGCACTGATCGTTTGCGGCTTAGGCTGACCTAACCGCATAGTGGAGCGGTGATACTATCTGCGATGTGCGAGAAAACAGAGAGATCTGCGATCAAAGAGATTGTTACGCATATCAGGACAGAGATCAAAGTGGCAAGCGCTACTACTATAACATCTCATTTTCCTGATGTCGGTGTTATGTCACTTACACTTGTTAGTTTATATTTTTCTTCTTCACGATGAAATCTGAAAATTCTATCATATCTGAACAAATGTGAAAAAAGATCTGCTATACGTACTTCTCATTTCTGAATTATGATGCTTAAAAATATAATATTTTTCGAGAACGTCCTGGCCAAAATCAGTTATAACTGAAGGAGTGAATGTCGATTGGTCGATAGTTTGTTAATGAGTCTCTATATTACTCACATCAATGCCAAAGAGAAAAAAGCGGTATGCTGCGGTACCTATGCAAAAATCTTAACCTATATTGTTTTTTTTTCAGTGTAGTATTCATTATATGTTTTTTTGCACGATAGAACGACTTTGGTTAGTAACCGCGTTCGTTCCTAGATCGGTATATAATTTTTACGCGCTGGGGAACAGCGCATTATCATTTCGTCACGATGTCTGTAATTTTCGAATTTTGAGCTGAATTTGGTCTCAAATGACTAGGTTGGACTCACTGATGACGAATACGAGGTCAAATTTGATTTTGTCCGTCCAGCCGACTGTGTGCGCTATAACTTTCGAAAGAAAGAACCTAGAGTCTTTAAATTCTCAGGTTAGGTTGAGATCCTGAATATCTCGGTTGAGTTCGTTAATGGGCCAAATCTGCTGAATGGTTTTTGTGCTACAGCCTTTGGAAATTTTGATTTTTCAATAACTCGAAAAATATTCATCTTATCGAAATAAAACCTGGTTGGTAGATTAACAGTAGCAATATGAAGAATTCTCTTCAGAAAATTTTGAAAAAAAATTTTTTCTCCTTGAGAATTTTCATATTTCATGTAAAAACAAATTTTCGTGTGAACTTCATTGCTGAAATGTATGAACCACTTAGTATCATTCACTGCATCCTTACAATGCAAAATCAACTGTCGTCAAAAAATCGTCATGTGCAGGAAGTGGTGGGGGGCATTTTTCCAAAAACTGGCAAAAATTTTTTTTTCGTTCATCTTCATCTACGTTGAGTGTTCTTCATTCAGATAAATTTTCATGGAAACGATACGATACGATACGATTCAGAAATATTTTATTTTAATTATCAAAAAATTCGGATACCATGCGCTTAGATAGAGTTCCTAATGATATATTCGCCTGACCTGAAAATGCATGTTAACAATTATGTTCATTATTTCATATATTTTTTCCCAATATCTCCAAAACTAATGACCGTATCGAATTGAAATTTGCTGCACTGCTGGGGAATATGGAGCTCAGAGTTTGCGCTGAATGTTTTCTCAAATGAACGAACAGTTCTCGAAAAAAAAAATTCCGAAAAATATTTTTTTCAAAATTTACTGATAGTATGATCCCAACAAAATTTCGCGAGAAGTTGTGCGTTACTGTACCTCAACCAACTGCCAAGTTTCGATCCAATTGTTCCAGGAGTTTTTGAATTATCGCCAAAATAACGTCAAAACTTCAAAGGGCTCTAACTCCGAAACCATTTGGCTGATTTTGCCCATTAACGAAATTAACCGTCGCATTTTGAAATGCAACCTACCCTGATAGTTTCAGGTGGATAGGATCCTTCGTTCGACTGTAATCTTGTCTAAGGACGGCAGACCGGCCGGCCAGACAAAATTGATTTTGACACTGGATTCGTCATCAATGAGTCCAACCTAGTCGTTTGAGACCATTTTCGGCTCAATCATCGAAAATTACAGACATTTGGACAAAACGATAGCACGCTGCTCCCCAGAACATGCGCGCAAAAAGGTGATTGAATATTTCAAATTTATATCGACTACCCAATAGTCCTGATCTATGATTCGAGGCCTATTCATTCTCTTCGAGACACCTTGTGAAATGACTCGAAGATATATCCCTGAATTTCACTTCGAACACACCCCTTCATTACTCCACTCATCTCCAAACCACTGAAATAACATAAACCGTTACGATTCGGAAATACTGATGCGGACTACTTCATTACTACGGTTTTCAACGAAATATATGACGTTTGCGTCGACCTAACCACAAACCTTCAAGTCTCCTAGGTCCCGTTAAGTCCCCAACTTTTCCATAATTACCCACATTCATATGATACACAGATTCGGGGCAACAATAAAATCGCCATATTCTCATGTTGACACTCAATAAAAACAATCTCGAGAGGCATCACCTTGGAAATGGGTCATAGAACACCCGCTGGTTTAATTGCATCTGTGGTCAGGAGCAGGGTTGGACTTTGGCCATGTTCCTGAACAGGAACACTAATTTGTGTTATATAGGACGGTAAATAAGCATTCCTCGGGGTATTGCATAGCAATATTGTATGATTTGTGAGTGAATTCACCATAATAAATTGGGAGGGATTACCTGGAGTTTGATCAGGCGTAATGCCCACATAATTGGCGTATTCAAAATGATTAACAGTGAGCTCATGAAGATTGGATGGAATACATTTTTTTTCTCAATCAAATAACGAGTAAATCTTGATTCAGGTCAAATATCATTTCAGATTATGTTTCGATGGATAACGTCATCGATGATTTTTCAAGTGGAGTTTTGCCCTCCACATACACGCAGAATCATAGCTGAAAACGGATCTTGATTACTTAAAAAATATTGAAGTTGAGTTTATGAATGTGAGCCCTTAAGGGTCGGAACAAATTTGTTTCGGAATTTATTGAGTTGAAGAAGAAATAGATAGCACACAGCACACAATAACTTCCTTTGAAATATGAGCGTTTTTTGTTGTGTCCTTATCATTTAGATTTCAAACCTACCCTGAAATTCAAAAATTACCAAGACTCATTCATCTATGTGTCAAACCAGATCTTTTGGGTGTTTTTTTCGATTCGAAATCAATGAATTACAGATATCGCAACGAAATTATAGCACACGGCTCTCTAGAGCTAGTGCGCAAAATGAGGTTCTCCAGATTAAACAACTCATTTGTTTTTATCCCCTTTCTTGAGCTCGGCTAGTCATAATCAATATTAATTAATGAGTTCAAATTATATGTCGTATCATAACAATCGCCATACTACTACCACTGTTTTTCTCAAAAATTCTGATTCATGAGATGAACTTGTGGTTGAAATCATCATCGACAATGGTAATTCATATTGAACAAATGGAAGAAAATATTTTTTTTTGATACCAGATACGGAGAGTTTGCTCAACTGATTCAGTTTCTCGAATAAATGACTGTGATAATTGTAGAAGTCCCATTAATGAAAATACGGAGAGGCTTCTGATTTATCATGTGGGTGGGTGTTCTATGAAATCAAAGACACAATAAAGGATGGGACCAATCTGGTTAATTCTGGCTCTCGTTAGTGAAATTAATATAAGATGAATTCCCAAGGCAATAACTCTCTTGGCTAAAAGATGCAGGCTCACAATTCTTGTCGTGATTCTCAGCGAATGTTGACAGCTACGTTATGTCCATGATGGGGTGGTAGTCAAATAGGTGTCTAGCGCGATAATGGTGTCTTAGGCCTAACTCACACGTACCACGAGCCGACCACAAATTTTTGGTTGCATGTCGTGATAGTAGCGAATTAGTAGGGAAACACGTCGTCAATATTAACCACAGAAAAGTGAGCGAAACAGTTCTATATTTCGTTATTATGTATTAGGTATTGAGTCCGTTAGGGACGATAATACCTAGTCTGCATGTAATTTCTTATGAAGGGTATACGAAAATGAACTCTATTACAAATTTACTCGGTGGACCCAATAATAATAAGTTTTTCTCAATACTATTGATTCATTTGCCACTGCAATTTACCTAAGTGGGAACACTTGCAGAGTAAAGAATTGCTGCAAAATGAATGCTTATTGGAAAGAGGAATAATCTTTCGGTCTACTGAATTGCTAATAGAGTTAATTTTCATATGCTTCTATAAGAAATAACATGAGGAGTCAGCTTTATCGTCCTTAGTATAGGGGAATATCGGTAACTTTACTTCTACCAGTTCGATTGTTATTTTGTCAAGAAGTCAATGTTCAAAAATGGGTTTCGGTAGCATTATGTTACAGTGATAGTATTAATTATATCATCCTCACGCCCGATCGTAAACACAATAACTTCCGAAAAATCAAGAAGGCCGAATTCGTGAATGGGTAAAATCCACCCAATGATTCTGCAGATATACTCATTAAAAATTTTATTTCGCCAGTATTTCCAGGAATACAGATCAGATCGGAATGACATTTAGTACTTGACTAAAAAATGACAAAAGTACATAAAAATCTCTTGAGGATTATATAATCAAAAGATTGCAGAGTATAGAATAATTGGAAAAATTTTTAATTGTTCTTCGAATTGTGGTAATGTCAAGGTCATCTCTTAATTTCGCACCAAATTGTTCATCGGTATTTTTCAACTCGTAACCAAGTTTCATCATGATCGAATGAGTATTTTTTAGTCATTCCGAAAAAAAACGATACCAAGAAAAAAACTTGAAATGTGATATATTTTTCCCCAATATATCCGGAAATTATAATCCGAAAAATAATTCCAGAGAAATAATTTCCAAAAAAATTTTTTCCAATTCAACAGCTATCTTATCTCAACATAATTCTGTGAAAACTTGCGTGTCATTATGCTCCCGCTCACCGACACGTTTCAATCCAACCGCTTAGATAGTTCCGGAAATATCAAGAAATTAAGCTCGAAATTTCAAATTGCCATAAAGCCGAAACCGATTTACCAATGATGACGTCACTTTTTTCATTCAAATTCAAAGCACAGAATATATATTTCCTTGTATTTTGATCTTGCTGACGTCACTCTTTTTTCAGATGAGCACACCATGTTTTTTACATCATCACATTTCCATTGTTTTCTATGTAGCCAAATTTCGTGACATTGAAAAACCATCAGAAAATAGGTAATAGAACTTGGCCACAGAAATCATATCTTCATCACAGAATAGTATCATATATTATTTACTTCCCTATTCTATGTTGGTATTGTGTAAATATTATATTAAAACGAATCAAACAACCAAATCGGAACAGTCACTATATAAAGAAACGCATGTTGACGAAGACCACACAATAGAGAAGTTTCAATCGTATTCTTCGTTTGTGTGTCGACAAGAAAACCAATGACAAAATGGCGGCATTTGGGACATTGGAAAAGGGAGAGCGTCGCTTCTTTAATACTTCTCTATTCTGTGTCTGCGATAGAACGACGGCCGTTTTGTGTTTGCGTTGTGGTACTTGTGAATTAGCCTGTAGGGGCTGTAGGTCGTCGAAAGTGTGAGTGTTCCTAAGACGCCCCACCGGTGCGATTACCACGCCCGATGTTGGATTCTTAAGCGCTGGATCTGTTGAAGTGTAGATTATCTTCACGGTAACGATGGAAACAATGAATTCATTTTTGGGAGCGGAGCGAAATATAGTTTGTAGAGTTGAATTTCGTGTCTCAACTCCGCACCGTTTTTCTGATGTTTATGATGAGAATGAATAAAGGCTACATTCTCATTCAAACTATCAATATCAATCATATGTCAGCGTCCCAGATATTATTTCAATATCCCTTGGCATTTCCCACTATTTAAAAACCAATAGAGGAAAACGGCATATTCTCATTATACTTCTCGGCTATTATCCAACAGAATGTATAGTTCTAAAATTATAACCCATTCACATTAATTGAGGTTTTAATCTGTATATCCTCTGATGCGAGAGCCATCATTTTAATTTTGTCATGTTAGCTCTTTGAGAAATATCGTGGAATTAAACCCTACAGCTCCTGTCACAACATCATGGGTATTTCCGTTGTTTTATGATTTCCTTTTGCATCACGAATTTTTTTTCGCTAATCTATCCCCACAACATTTCTTTATATTTCAGTGAGGTCCCATTTCTGTCTGGTTTTGCTTTACATCACCAACACTGGAATATACAAACCGTGGCGAATTCATGAACACTTTGATATTTTTGCGCGCATGTTGTAGGGGAACAGCGTGCTATCGTTTTGTCCAAATGTCTGTAATTTTCGATGATTGAGCCTAAAATGATCGCGGACGACTAGATTGGACTCACTGATGACGAATCCGGTGTCAAAATCGATTCTGTCTGGCCGGCCGTGGACACGATAACTGTCGAACGAAGTGAGCTAGCGACTTGAAACTTTCAGAGTGGGTCGCGCGTTGGAATGACGCGGTTGAGTTCGTTAATGGGTCGAATCAGTCTAATAGTTTCGGAGTTATAGCCACTTGAAATTTTCAAGTTATTTATTTTTTATTCCAGAAACCGTTTATCATGTCCAAAAAAAATTCCACTCGGACTTTGAGCTTTATATTTCACAGCAGTGTACCAAATTTCAGTTCTATACGATCATAAGTTCAGGAGATTTCGCGAAAAAATATGGCAAATTTCGAGGTTTTCTTCTCGATATCGTTATTTTTTTCGGTATAACTCAAGAAATACTGATTCAATCCTGATTAAACTTCTCAGCTAGTTTGAAAATGCTGAAAGACAACTTTATGCAAAATTTCGTGATGATCGTGTCATCAGAACAATTTGAAAAAAAAAATTTCTGTGATTTTCTTATCATATCATCCTCATTAAATTCTGTATGAACCTTCGAACTGTAATTTTTCGATGAAGAACTGGATTTCAATTCGATCTGATCTGTATTTGAATGGGTATATCTACGGAATCATAAGGCGGATTTTTCCCATTCTCGAATTAGAAACTCGATATTTGTAGAGTAGGTTTGGGGCGCTTATGCGCACAAGTTCAAATTCATGCGCAAAAGCTGCTGTCTTGACGGCAGTGTTTTTCTAGATTTTTTATTCGATCATTGGTGGGTACAAGTGTTCGTAGTCTACAGCAGAATGTTCGAATTCATCATGAGAAATTTGAGAATGAGAACAGTTGATACCTTGCCGATCACTGAAAGGCAAGTGAGGAATTACCTATTGCTTTCGCTTGAATTGAGAACTTAGATCCGGTTGCGTATTTCTGTGAAAAATTTTGCATCATCTGGTTGTCAGGATGATTCAAGATGGTTTGGGGCCAAATTTTATGATTAATTTGGAGAAATACTCAAACCTGACATCCAGTTGTTTTGGAATATGTTAATAATCATACGTCATTTTTTTTCTTATGCTTGTTCTAGGAAAGGGTGTCCTATCTTTTTGCCACATGAATGTTATTTTCGAATTTTTCCAGAAAATGTTCTTAAACAAGCAGGTAGGAGTCACTGATAAACAATCTGATTTCTGATTCTGTTCGGCCGGCAATCTGTCCGTTAAAACGATCACTTGAGAACAGCTAGATACTTGGAACTTTAAGAGTGGGTTAAATTCGTTAATGGACCAGAACGGTTTGAGGCTCATACTCATTTGAATTTTTTTAAATCATTTCCTCGATATCTCAAGAACTAATTATGTGATCGAAGTGAATCTTGTAAATCAATTGTAGAATATAGACTCGTAACTGCTTGCAGATTGTGTTGGGAGGGTATCGTTAAATTATTGTTTTTCATATTTCCCAAATTTTTGCTGAGATGTTTTTTCTGCTTTGAATATGGTAGATGTGGAGGCAGATCTGTAATCAATTTTTCACCCACGCTTTCAGTTCTCATTTGTGTGTTTAAACGTTTAAGTCGAAACAGGTGGAATGATTTATTAATGTGTATATTATTGCTTTGCTGACACTCATTATTGACCTTCCACACAAATGACAAATGACACGTATGATGATTGATGACAAAATGCATGTTTTTTTCCCAATATTTCTGAAAATGAATATTGTATCGTGTTGAAATCTGGTACAATATCGTGATATATAAACCTCAAGATCTCTGCCGAGTTTCATAAAAATTTCATTCATAGTTGAGGATAAACATTCTTTTTTAATTCGGACATTCTACGGATACGATCCTCACGCAAATTTTGCATAGAGTTGCACGTTGGTATTCACTAGCTACGAAGTTTTAACTCGTTCTAATTAGTAGATTTCGAACTATGGATAATGTCATCAGCGCACTAAACCGTCACATTTTGATACGTCACCTACCTTGAGAGCTTCGAATCACTAGCTCTTCCAGCTCGAAAGAACTCATGGCAACGAATGGCCAGCCAGCCGGAAAAAATTTGATTTAATAAAGCATTATTCGTCATCGGTGAGTCCAAGTCCGGCCTAATCATTTCAAAGCATTTGTGAAAAGAAATCGAAAATTAGGGAAAATGATGAGCTCTTTCCCAGAACGATCGAGTGAAAAAAGTCGAATATGTCTCGACGAAAGATCCGGCCCTGTTCGATAACTCAGGAAAAGTCCATCGGAACAGCTACTCAGAAACGTTTCAGACGTATAAAATGTAAACTGTTTTATCGACAGATTCCAGATTGTGGAAATATTAAACGCAGTCCTCATTCAGAAATGATTAAACGGTAATAGAAGCATTATACAGCTCATCGACGCCAATAATTGAAAAATTTAGCACTTTAGATATAAAATTAGGTATATGTTCGTACTCATCCGTGGTGTTCTTCTCCTAAAATATTCTAAACTTAAATATATTAGTGATCAGCCGATAGAAATTAATGAAAAACTTCTAGAAAATATATATCCCGAATTCCGAAACGTTCGCGCCAATATTTAGTCTCTGGGGCATGCTATAAAACTTTTATGAAAAGTCTGCCGCATGTAACTCGTGGACTTATTTCGGTTATAAGCTGATCAACTCGACACTTGAGGTTCTCAAAACTTCAGCGAAATCTTTTATATATACATATCCTAGGTCCCTAAACTATGAGGCGCTGTTTGGGAAGTGTGTTCGCAAAAATATTTAATTTCGAGTAAATATTTTCACAAGCTACAAGCAATGTATTTATTTGAAGTGATATATTTATTTTTCGTTCAGATATATTTGCTTTCTACCGAACACCTATAATTACAGGTGGGAAGTATCAAATATATAAAATGTCCAATATATTTATTTACTAGCTGTCCGACCGGCTTCGCACGGGTGGCGTAACTAATGAAAAAAAACGGAGACAAAATATATTATGAAATAAAATATCACCCAACTATTGAAATTATACTTTATTGCAATGCCCTATTATGTACAACATTTTTGGGGAGAAAATAAATAGAGCATATGGTTTGCAAACTCTCAAGCACGGAATGTACAACTGTTCATGCGAGAAATATGGCAATTCAAGGTTTATTCCACAAATTTCCAACGATTAACCTTGTGATTTATTGATTGTCACTGCAAATGCAAGTCGCACTGGAAACTGGACATGGTTAAATTTAAAAAGAAAGTTAGATGGCATTAATGGAATCCTTCGAATAAGAACATCCTCACTCTTCCTAAGATGGTAATAGATTCTATTAAATTTGTGAAAACTCTTTCAACATAAAGTCTTTTTCCGTTACACAATGTTGGCTGATTAAGGTTGCGTATTATGGTAATCATCAAGCCAACAAATTTAAGAATTCATTTGGATAATTGACAACTTCATTTGGACCGATAAAGGAATCGATCGACTCAAAAGAACGCATCAATTTTATTTTGAATTTTTAAATTCAATACATCAACATCCATATTTTTGAGTATCGTTTAAAGCTTATTTTGGGAGGATTTCGCATCATTTTTCAGCTTTTTCCTCTGGGTTTTCACTACCAATACCTGAAACAGAACTATTAAAATGGAATCAAATTGTTTTTTACATGAAAATGCCCTTGCGGTTTGCAGTATTAAACTCTTTGTCAAGGACAGTTTCTTGCAAAATAGATTGCCTAATGAACAATACAGGATCAATACAAACGATAAAGAAAGCGAACTGTGACGTTTCAGAGTACAAATCTGACTCTTTCATCAGACAAAGCAGAAAATTTCATGGATTATTTTCTTTCGAATCGATATTGGGAGTGAAAACCAGAAAAAACCTACAAAAATCCTTATTTTAGGCACTAAAATGGCCCATTCATCCAGACATGAATGGTATTATAATTCATTTTAATATCTGAGGAGACTTTCATTATTATTTCGTCATTTGAAGATGTGAACTGGCAAAAGTTTGGTGGAACCAAATGAGACCATTAGAAGTGTCAACAGGAATATTCACATTACCAATGTAAAATAATGTTTTTCAAAACAATTCCACTGATATGTCATTTTGCAAAGCCAGTCTCATATTTGTTGTTAAGTTAAGATTCTTAACATATCTCCATGTATTGAAGGTTTTCAAGCAAGCATTTATCTAATCAGCAGCGGTTGATCTGGGAATGACTGGCAACGTTTGTCGGAAATCTCCTGCCAGTAGAATCATCGCACCATCTCTTAGGCAAATCTCTTAGGGTTCTTTTTAGTACCTCCAGTGCCTGTTTGTGGGCCATTGTGCATTCATCCATCCCAAATTATTATTTTAGAATTTCGAAGCACGTAAGAAACCTCGTTCCTCAATCAGGTTTGAACCAAATGATGTCATTCGGAACATATTGTAATGCTGAATATTCTTCAGAAAATGTTTCGATAGAAATTCTTGTCCTGAAATTGACATACTCAGAGGTTCAGGTGGCATTGTTAGTTGCGGCAATTTGATTTTTCTGTTCTTCAACAACCAAATCCTGGGGGATCATCTAGATATCTCAGAGCATTGCAGTATTAACAAGAAGTGCTCATAGATCCAATCATGATGTAAGCAAAACATGGAGCCAAAATGTGAATGTCTAACGTTCAAAGTTGATGATTTTATTGGATACTATATTTTGTTGTTCCTCTTTTGAGATCGACAGTATGGATTTATCCAGAACTCGGACAGATCTTGCTTGAGATTGAGAACCACTTAAGCACTTTCAAGAAACGCGTTTTACTATAAATAACAGAAATTGTTTATGTTAATGCAGATTGCAGAAACCGTAACCTAACGCCTAAGTGTCTAAGTGTCAATTACTCTATGAGTGCACGCTCGGAAGAAAGCTTTGTTCATTATAGAGTCCTATGGTCGGAGGAAAAAAGGAAAGCTTTGTTATCCTTTCCGTACATTTTTTTCGAAAATATTCCAGTCTACAAACCTTCTCCTGATAATAATGAATCATTACGAATATTCGAGGAATAACACTAAATATAAATAAATCATTTCAAAATAAGGACTGATTATCGTGATGTTCAAGCTAAATTGCTAGATTGCTGGAAACTATAAGCTTGCTTTCGACGCGTCATCTTTTGACGCTCTTTAATAGATCGAATTTAATATGGAATATAGGATCTCCCATTTTCATATATTTGAAACTCCTAACTCGTGAATATATTATGTGTGGTGAAAATAAATATATTGGAACAAAGAAAATATTATCGTCACAAAAATATCTATATTGCTGTAACGAATAAATATATATTTTCATTACTTTTGTGACAGTGTCGCGGTGTTCCATAACTCTGCTTTGGTTTGGACATTGATTATGGAATATTCGAAATGAAATTTGATCTTTTTTTTATTGTTTTGATGACACGATCATCATGAAATGGTGCACAAAGTTGATTATCATAAGAAACTAATTAAAAGTTTTATCATAGTTGAAATAGTGTATTTTTTGAGTAATTCCAAGAAGAAACAGAATTTGACATATTTTTCCATAATTGGAATCACATCAAAGAGTTGTGAAATATAGGAGTCGAGGTCTGACTAGAGTCTGATGGATAGTTTCCTAAAATAAGTTTTTTTCGAAGGAAATTTTGAAATTGTTTTTTAAATTTTGAGTACGAAAAAATTTTACAAAGTATCGCGTCGTTTTGTTCGACTTATTGCAGAATTCCCAATCCAATCGCACGGGAATATCGTGGAATATCAAAGAAATACTCTGAACCCGATTGGCAGATTCCACTCATTTACAAACTAATTCGTCGATTGCGTTTTCCATAAGTCTTTAATCGTGCCTACTGCTGGCCTGACGGCCGGCCAGATAGAATCGATTTTGAAAACGGAATCTTCATTATATAATCTAACATAGTCGTTTGAGACCACATTTTCGGCTCAAAATTCGAAGATTACAGACATTTGGACGAAACGATAGCACGTTGTTCTCCAGAACATGCACGTCTAATCGATAAATGGAATGATATCGACAAGTTGCTAATCGCCAACATATCGAAATTGGGAAAAAATGTTATTAAAAAAAAACCTTAAGAATGAAATTATCTTTCTGATGGCATAACAAATAGAAAGTTTCTGGGGGAAAATTTTGACGGCACCGCAACGCCAGTCCTCTTTTTTTGGTCTACTTACATGCGTATTCAACGTTTACATTCACTTGTAAGAAACGCCGGTTATGGGATATAAAGATATTCGTCCCGTTTTTGCGAAAATTTGGGTTACCAAGATAAGCGAATCAATCTGTTCGTCAGACCTCACTGAAATTCACCACACACCTTGGAATAAAGAATCTACAATAGTGAACCAGATTCATGTCATCCTCATACCCCGGGATTTTTTCTCGATATAGTTGTCATTTTTCTGAAAATCCCAAATTTCAAGAACACCGATCTGATCGTGATGGAACTCGGTGGGGAGCAAACTTGTGCAAAATTTCGTGGTGATCGTGCTATAACAAAAAAATTCATTTTTGCCCATGAATTTGATGCTGCCTTCACGTTTCTAGAATTTGTTCAAGAGAGTGTATCCATATTATCAGGGTCTTTCCAGTGCCACTCTGCTCTAGACGCTTTTTTTCGCCGCAACTCGGAATGAAAGTTGAGGAATACCTCCTTCTGCTTACCGTTATTAGATTATCTGAAGTTCTCATTAAAATTCCGAGCGTTGACGTACAAAATCGCTAAATATGCGCGCAAATCTAACTCGTTAAACGTGCCAACCGCACTGGGATCTCTAATAATTCGAATGAATGGATACGCGGTGGAAAACCCGAGAATTTTCCGAGTTTTCCTCGTTTCTTTCAAATGAGAAACTGTCTGCAAAATATGTTAGGCGGTAAGGAGGCGTGGAAATTTGTCGAGACAAATTTGAGAATGGTTCATCGAGACAAATTTTGAGAATGGTTCATCTTGGCTTAAATCGCTACATTTTCGGTACACTTACAATTACAGTTTTCAGGTTGTCCTTTTTTTCGGGGGGATTTTGAATATTTGCCGGCCTCAGTCATTTCTTTTGGATTTTAAGTGGAAACTTTCAATTCGAAGACTCAAATGTATTTGAAAAGAATACGGAATTTTTTCGAATGTTACAATTTGATTTCCTCCAAACGTTTTTTTTTTCGTAAGAATTGCGGATTCCGACATTGTGATTTTGGGAAAAAACTATGGTGATTCAAGGATGGAAGAAAATTTGAAATTGCTCATTCTTACAAACAAAAAAAAAACATTCACAAAAACATTGAAAAAAACGCCGCAAATTTTACACGAGGGTTTATTGTTTTATCATTTAAATAACCCAATATCAATGACCTAAATCTTATATTGCCAATAGATTGTACTTTGCTGAATTTTGCTGATGATACTAATGCCTTGATCGAATGTGATAGTATTCCAGCATCGATTGAGCGCTTGAAATTACTGTACAAAGATATATGCAAGTGGTGCTGTGATAACAGGCTAGTGCTCAATAGACAGAAATCTATTTGTACTTACTTCTCAGCAGATAGGACAAAGCAAATTTGTGCATTGTGCATTGTAATGAAGATGAAATTCTTGTGAAGAACAACGTATCTTTCCTAGGAGTCCTCATCGATGAAAATTTGAAATGGAATGTGCATGTAGAACAATTAAGAAAGAAATTGAATTCTGCGGTATATAGTCTGAATGTGGTGAAGAAGCAAGTGGATGTGGATGTATTGATGACCATTTACTATGCAAATTTCCAATCTTTAGCATCTTATGGTATCATTTTCTTGGGTAGTTCCTTTAGTATTGATAGAATATTTTCCACCCAGAAATGGGCAGTTCGAGTGATACTTGGACTTAAATATAGAGAAACTTGTCGAACATTGTTCGAGAAAAACAAAATTTTGACTATTCATGGCTTGTATATATATCGATTACTGTTATTCTTTCATAAACATAACAACTATTTTATGAATTACAGAAATGAAAATAATACTAGACGTATCTTCCCATCGTTTTTCCCTAAACATTCTCTTACAAGTTATGAAAGACATCCCTTATATGTGGCAATAAAAAAGTTCAATATACTACCAAAAAAATTCCAAATGATCAAAGAGTTCAATAGTTTTAAGAAAGAGATCCACAAATTTATTATGTACTGTGAGCCTTATGATTTTGAAGAATATTTAAATTTTTGTTGTTAATCATGTTATCAGATTGACTAGTTCTATTTTTGTAGTTGTAACTATAATTGTTGGAATAAATATTTACTTGCTTACTTACTTGCTTACTTACTTACTTACTTACTTACTTACTTACTTACTTACTTACTTACTTACTTACTTACTTACTTACTTACTTACTTACTTACTTACTTACTTACTTACTTACTTACTTACTTACTTACTTACTTACTTACTTACTTACTTACTTACTTACTTACTTACTTACTTACTTACCTACTTACTTACTTACTTACTTACTTACTTACTTACTTACTTACTTACTCACTTACTCACTCACTCACTCACTCACTTACTTACTTACTTACTTACTCACTTACTTACATACTTACTTACTTACTTACTTACTTACTTACTTACTTACTTACTTACTTACTTACTTTCTTACTCACTCACTCACTCACTCACTCACTCACACACTCACTCACTCACTCACTCACTCACTCACTCACTCACTTACTTACTTACTTACTAATATCATGGCTATCTTAAATTAAACTAAAAAAAAGTAACTACAGACATTGTGACGAAACGAAAACGCGTTGTTTCCCAGAATAAACGAGTAAAAATGCACACGAAACCGCAGTTTATGGAAGACAGTTAACAAGTGAGGAAATTTCGAAATCAAACCGTACTAAAAGGCCCCTTTGACACGATGCAATGTTGCAATTATACCAATAGTTAAAGGAAGAAACAAACGCGTGAAATCATGGAACTTTCTTTGAAATCGGTTATAGATATATATAAAAGGAGTTATGGGGATGTTAATTACCGAGGGTAATAGATATCATTCCCGAGGGATTATAAGTTTCCCGAGGTTGTTGACATTCAATAACTGATAGATAATTGAATTTATTTCATACTAATAAAATATGAAAGCCAAATTGTGATGGTTTTCGAAATCGAACGAACGTTGTTAAAGAGTGAAGTATATAGGCGTGATTACAGAGTTTTTCCTGAGGTTTTTATCTGTCCTCTTGTATCATACGTAAAAATGTATGGTACCCCGTTGACATTTCCTCTGCTAATACTGTTATGACACAAATTGTTTGATATAAAAAAAAATGTAATGCTCATCTCAAAAGAATATATACAGGGTCTTTCACGAGGAACCTCACCCATATTTATACGGGAAACTACTGAACGTATTTTCATGAAATTCAGCACTTATAAGTATTTCACGATGCTGATGAAATCTAAAATATTTTCAAGGCATGAGCACCTCCGGTTTTTCCGGAAATGACGTCAACTTCCGTTTTTCAAATTAGAACACCATTTTTTTATTGCATAAATAGATTCCTTAGAAAATTTCAATTTATTTTGATGTAACATTTTTCAGTTTTGGTCGGAAAATTCTCTCTGAGCGGGAAAATTCGAAAAAAAAATCGAAAATAGAGCTCCGCTGAAACAAGAATAACTTCGAGGTTTTTGGATGAAAAATTTTCATTTTTGGGATTTTTCAAGATGTAAGATTGATGTATCCACTTTGAAAATCGAAATCGCGATTCATGATACAGGGGGTGAAAAAATCGCTTTCAAAGTTAGGGATGACAAAATCGTGAAAAATCAATTTTTTCAAATTAGAACCCCATTTTTTTATGGCAGATATTGAATCTACGTTAAAAAATAATGTGAGTGTATGCATCACACCCTTGCCCTAAAGTGGATATTTTCTGAGTTATTCACAAAAAACTGTTTTTCGTCTTGAATTTTCAGCTATTTCTTTTCCCTTCACGCCAAAAAGATGACATTTTCAGGAACTGTTACTTAAACCATGTTTTAGATTTTACTACCCTAATATGCAAGAGAAAAAAGTTACAGGTTGTTCCTAAATAGATGGCGAATTTGGATTCGAATTTGTATCGGAAACCTCTTTATTTCAACTAATCGGCCATCGGTTTTCTCTCCAGTGCTAAATAAATAATTCCTTATATATGCAAAAACTTACCATGTTTTACATTATTTTTTTTAATGATAGATATCATTAATTACATCTGCCAAATTCCTCTTTATTCAGTAGCATTTTGTGTTCACTATTAATTTGGTGATAATTCGTATTAAGTTATAAAATCGATCACTATGCCTAATTTTACCAATGAAGATTATTTAAAACTCATTCTACTTCATGGAGAATGTAATAAAGTTTTAGATAGAACGATTCGACTGTTCATTGAGAGGTTTCCTGGCCGACCCAGACCAACGAGAAATACCATTAACAGAACCATGATAAACTTGAGAAATGTCGGATCTTTCGTTAAGAAAATTACACACAGAGAAAAAAGTGTAGTAGAAGATGAGAACAACGAGATTACAGTTCTTGCATATTTTCGTGTGAATCCTCAAAATTCTCTCAAAGATGCCGAGATTGATCTGGGATTATCTCAATCGAGTGTTTGGAGAATATTACATAAACATAAAATGCACCCATATAAATTCAATAGGGTACAGCATTTGAAGGAAACTGATTTCGTCAGGAGAACAGAGTTTTGCGAAGCTATGATGATTCGATTTCAAGAGAATGAAAACTTTTTGACTGTATAATTTGGACAGATGAATCTAAATTCACAAAGAATGGATCTTTCAATAGGCATAACAGTCATTATTGGGATGAAGAGAACAACCACCACTTCAGATAATGGAACTTTCAAGAGACCTGGAGTTTCAATGTTTTTTGCGCCATCAAAAATAATGCAATTCTCGATGTTCACATTTATGATGGGACTTTAACTGGTAAGATAGAACACTACACATGTTTGCATTATTTAAAGAATGTTCTCCCTTAGGAGATAGATATTCTGACATATTGACTCAAATAATTGAGCCGCTAGTACAGAACCATAATGACTTATGGTATCAACAAGATGGCGCGCCTCCACACAATTCACTCAATGTGTCAAATATCCTCTACAGGCTATTTGAAGATCGATGGTTGGCGAACAATGGTCCACATCTTTGGCCACCACGTTCTCCCGATTCAACTCCTTTAGACTATTATGTTTGGGGTAGGATAAAAAATATTGTCTACTCAACTCCCCAGACTGATAAAGAGGACTGCATAGAACGAGTCAGAAATGCGTTCAGGTTTGTTTAGATTTTTAGATTCATAGTTTTGAAACTCAATTTGGTTTTTAAACACTTTTGCAGATCTCTTCCTCCCGATGAAATAAGAAGAGCAACGCACGAAGCATTCCTGAGACGTATAAATAAATGTCTAGAAATTAACGGTCAAAACTTTGAGCATCTTCTCTAGTTATAACTGCGAGAGTTTGCCATGGTTCTCCTAATAGTAACTTGAAGTCGGTTTCAAGAAGGGGTGAAAAATCTACAGCATGGTTCAAATAACAGTTCCTGAAAATTTCATCTTTTTGGCGTGAAGGGAAAAGAAATAGCTGAAAATTCAAGACGAAAAACAGTTTTTTGTGAATAACTCAGAAAATATCCATTTTAGGGCAAGGGTGTGATGCATACACTCACATTATTTTTTAACGTAGATTCAATATCTGCCATAAAAAAATGGGGTTCTAATTTGAAAAAATTGATTTTTCACGATTTTGTCATCCCTAACTTTGAAAGCGATTTTTTCACCCCCTGTATCATGAATCGCGATTTCGATTTTCAAAGTGGATACATCAATCTTACATCTTGAAAAATCCCAAAACTGAAAATTTTCCATCCAAAAACCTCGAAGTTATTCTTGTTTCAGCGGAGCTCTATTTTCGATTTTTTTTTCGAATTTTCCCGCTCAGAGAGAATTTTCCAACCAAAACTGAAAAATGTTACATCAAAATAAATTGGAATTTTCTAAGGAATCTATTTATGCAATAAAAAAATGGTGTTCTAATTCGAAAAACGGAAGTTGACGTCATTTCCGGAAAAACCGGAGGTGCTCATGCCTTGAAAATATTTTAGATTTCATCAGCATCGTGAAATACTTATAAGTGCTGAATTTCATGAAAATACGTTCAGTAGTTTCCCGTATAAATATGGGTGAGGTTCCTCGTGAAAGACCCTGTATATATACCATGGATATATCAATTGACAAGTTTGTTAATATTTTTCAAATTTATTTATTCGTGAAAATGAATGGAAGGTTGAAGAGAGTTGAGATTTTTACCGATGGAGTCGGAACCAAAGTATAAACAATAAAGAATATGACAAATTGCAGCAGCGGCTGAAAGTTAACCGTATTGAAATCAAAAATATGAGTGAAAATATGATGTTGGTTTAGTTTCAATACATGGAATGTATTTATTCTTCTACATTGTAGTCTGAGTGAATTGCTTTATTTTTCTTACAGCCTAAAGAGGTGAAACAAAACTAATGATGAGAATTTATAATGATAGAAATGGGAGTGAGTTTCACGAACTGGAAAATTCGAAAATTGTCGGTTTGTTTCTGTGAATACATTAGAGGGAGTTTAAGATTCATAACTGCCTAGTATTACTCCCAAAGGAAGTTATAACCATGTTTATAGTAACGATAACTAAGGCTGTATTTGACTATAATGTATCAATTTAAAATGAAAAAACAAACAAAACTCTAACTGCTACTACAGAAAGTGTTCGATTTGCTTTCCCCTCCAAACGAAAAGCACGCAGGAAGAGAAAACGTACGAGTGGAAAATCCGGATAGATGCAGTCTCCTGAATATTCAATCGCACTAACAGCACGTACCTGAAAAAACCACGCACAATCGTTTGAACTCAGTTTACGGGCAGAAAACAGAAACTCAAAATCCATTCGAAGCTTCATTCAACATTTTATAGACGTCATTTTCCGATTGAAAGCTGGAAATTCAGAATTGAAATTAGGTCACGTGGCAGGTGAATGACACCGCAGCAGGTGGCAACCACCTATCTCAGCATCGATGATAATCTATCGACCTATTGTCTCATTTGAATGGTGCACAGAAAATAAAACGATTTTGTATGACGTAATGATTCTGTTGAAGAAATTATAGAATATTACTGACGTTGGGAGTTTTTACGCTCTTGTTCAAGTTTGTTGCCAAAGCGGTCGACTTTTCACGTAAAACCCTTGCCAAGCGACCCTGTACTTTCTGATGGAAAAATTTGGCGATCTGGTTTCTATATGGATATCTCGAAATTCTGCGTGAACTTCAAGCTGTCATTTTTCGATCAAGTACTAGATTTCAATAGACGACTTCGGTCCAAGTTGTCAACCCACAAATTACTATCACGGGGGAAGGAACATTTCAGATCAAATTCGACATGATTTATATATATCCGTAAAAGATGCCTCGCCTCCCCAAACCATTGCATAAATTATATAATTATATAATTATACAATGCCCAAACATGATAATTCCTTCCAAATATAGGTTTTTGTTAAGGTATTCTCTGATTGGCTGAAATTTAAGTTGGGATTCCTGATTTGATATTAATAGTGTCAAGTTTATATAGGATATGTTCCGCAAATCAACATGGTTATTTCGGTTGCCGGTTTTCGGTTCCGTAAATATGAAATATTCGGTTGGTTCTTGAAAAAAAAAGGTTAATTACGGAATTTGATTGATGAAAAGGCAATTTTTCTGACACCTTAACATAGACATATTATGTCTATGCACCAGAACGACAATCAATGTTTTATGGTAACATATCCATAGCATAGAACAATCTTTATTTACCTTATGATCCATAGACCATACCTAGCAATTTTTCCATTGTTGATTGTTGTATGTTCTATGGATCATAAAGTGAATAAAGATTGTTCTAAGCTATGGATATGTTACCAAAGAACAGTGACTGTCGTTCTGGTGACAGAATGAACGTTTTTTCATCAATCCGTGATTTCAAGAACAAACCGAATTTTTCATATTTACGGCACGGAAAACCAGCAACCAAAATAACCATGTTGATTTGCGGAACATATCCTATATAAACTTGACACTATTAACATGAAATCAGTAATCCCAACTTAAATTTCAGCCAATCAGAGATTATCTTAACAAAAACCTATATTTGGAAGGAATTATCTTGTTTGAGGAGGCGCGGCATCTTTTACGGATATTTATGAATAACGCGAACCTTATCATGTCAAATTTGTTCTGAAATTTCGCTTCCCCAGTGATAGTAAATTTAGAAGTAATTTGTGGGTTGGCAACTTGGACCGAAGTACTCCATTCAATCTGAACTATAATTTCGGAAATATAAAAAAAAAAACATTTTGAATGGGTACTTTTATCTAGAGTCATTTGATTAACTTTACCTATCTACGAATTGCAATTAACCCAAAAACCGACTATAGAGACATCGAGTCTCTAAATCGTTTCCTTTTGAGGTAATTTTGGGTACTAGCCGACGACATGCAACGAAATAATAATGAAAAATCTGTTATGAGAGATTTGATAATTGTAAACTTGGTTTGGAAGAATCCCCCAAATTTTTCCGCAGATATAACCATTCAAAGTTCCATCTATCCAATATTTTCCCAATAATACTAATATGATCGAATCAATATTTTTGAGGTATTTCGACACCAAGAAGTTTGACATATTTTTTCCAATATCCCTGAACTTCAGTATACCATCAAACAGAATTCTAACACCCTGTTCTCAAATATACTCTGAAAAATAATTCGAATAAAAATTTTCGATAAGAATTCCATATTTTTCAGTTTTTACTCATACAAAGTAAGTAGTATTCTCGAATTACAAAGTTGCAATCTAATCGCGTTAGATCCTCCTGAAATATGGGGAAAATAACCTCGAAATTTCAAGCCGAGCATAGTCTCCATCTGACGTGCAGTTTTAACTGTTGAGAGATACTGGTGGATCAACCCTAACCTGAGATGCAATCTTTACTTTCGGAAAAAGCGATTTGGCTTGTGATTTTATATTAATTTGGATATTTTGGACTGAAATATTTACTATTGCACTATCTAGACACTATATCCAAATTATTTTATATCTTGTTACAATAACAGCTTTACTAAACATATCGAATTTTTCGAATAAATACAATTCCTGCAAGTTGATGCAGTCCTTGCATATTGCCTGTTTCAGTAGGGTAGGAAATAAAATTGAAAACCTGAGTTTTTTGCAATGAAATTAGATATTCAAGCTCGAATGATCAACATCTAATCGATGAAAACTACTAATGAGTTGTTGAAGTATTTTCATTTTAAATGGTAATATTCAGGAGTGGAGAGGAAGACAACTTATAAGTATAAATAAAATTTTATTTTGGGAGGATTTCGCATCATTTTTTAGGTTTTTTTCTGGGGTTCCACTCCCAATATCTGATTCAGAACTATTAAAAATTAAATAAAAATTGTTTCTGCATGAAAAACGCCCTTGCGGATTGAAGTATTAAACTTTTTGTCGAGGGCAGTTTCTAGGAAAACAGATTGTCTAATGAACCATACAGGAAAAATACAAACGATAATCAAAGCGGAATGTGACGTTTCAGAGTACAAAACTGATTCCTTCATCAGACGTAGGAGAAAATTTCGAGAAATATTTTCTTTCGATTTGAGCCTTTTGTCAAATTGACATTTTTGAGAAAACACAGCAACACGGATTCATTTGGTTTGAAAGTTTTTAATTCTACCCCTTTTCTAATGAATTCAGCCGAATAGGGTCTATTTGTACAGAACAATGAGAGCAAAGTTACTCTCTCTATTTAACATAATGCAAGAGGACTCTTCAATTTCAAGTCTCCGCATGGTTTATTTCAAGAGCTATCGTTTCACTCCTAACCGAAAACAGTGGAGTATACATCATAGAAGCAATATTCATCCAACATCATTTGAATCGAAATGCCTAAGGGAAAAATCCTTAGAAATCTCGTTCTCCTGCAGATCTCCCTATTCAAAATTTTATTTCCACAGTTATATCGCAAATACATATCCGAACAAAATGAAATCTAATAAATATCTGTGAAATGTTATTTTTCTTGTTGCTGAAAAGTTTCAGCGGAATCTGGCAGATTGTCATAAATAAATAGTTCAATCTCGTTTAAGACCATTGTCGGCTCAAAATTTGAAAGTTATGGACATAAATGCGAAAACTATAAGGGTTCCTCAGAGTAAGCACGTATAAAACTCATCAATTATCATTAACTCATATCGTAGCATGTCTTCAGGAGGGGCCATGTAAGAAGAACTGCCCAATGTTAAAAATATCTGCGTTGCAACTCTACCAGACGCATGTACAATCGCATACACAATCACTCCCCTGAATTCAACCTCACAAAGACATGTCAACATCAAAGTAACCGGTCGGCCGTTTTCAAAGGTCTTAGTTTAAGACCAAGTCAGATAGTCATAGGTACACTCACGATATTCATGGCCTACTTATATCTCGGACGTATTTTTAGTGGAAAGTCAGCAGTACCGGGCGGATTTTCACTGAATTTGTATGGAATTTGAGGAGAATTCAACAAGGTGCATTAATCATCGATATTGTTTCCTTCTTGAGAGAGTAGGATTTACTTCGAATTGCAAACTTTCTGGTATGGTAGAGAATATTTAACTTTTTTTCTCGGTATCTTCTGATGGTTAAGTTATATATGTATGTTTATACCAAAGTTCTTCTCTATACTATCTCTTCATCTATACTCAAAGTTTCAGAGCTTTCTGGAGAATCACTTTCGAACTGAAATTCCTGCTACAACATTATTCAGAACAATATTGGCAGATGAGGATGAATTCTGGATGAAGTTATTTCTAAATTACCATACTTTTATTTTATAGTTTCGTTCATTCGGCGATAGTTAAGTGGTTAGAAGTCATGCCCCATGGTCGAAAGGTCTGGGGTTCAAGCCTTGCTTGGGAATTTTTTTTTATTTTTCAGGGGACCGTCCAACGCAAGGAATTAATAACAAATAACAAAGCCTACACAGAAAACACCCTTTATCCTATCTGGTACCTAGGAGAATCGGCAACAATAACAATTCAATTCAAAAATAATAATGAACGGATACATTCTTCGTGTTTCAAATTGATGTATGAGCCTGGATTAATTTCTAACTGAGTCTATTTTGAGATTTACTAAAGAATAAGACGTTATCTGGATTTCCTCGGAAGTTATCTGGTCCGAATACGATTGGAGCTTAGTTTGGGAGGGTTTAGTATTATTTTACTCGCTTATTCTGAGGAACAGCGCGTTGTCATTTCGTCACCATGTCTGTTATTTTCGAATTTTGAGCCAAAATTGGTCTCCAACGACTAGGTTGAATTCACTGATGAAGAATCCGTGGTCCAATGGTATTCTGTGTGCACTCTAACTCTCGGAATAATATGGAGTCTTGAAATTTCAGGTAAGGTTTCGATACTGAATTAGTTAATGGGCTTAATGAGCCAAATGGTGTTTGTGTTATATCCCTATGAAGTTCAGATTATTCAATAACGCGAAAAATATCTATCTGATCGAATTGAATCTCGGTAGGTAGATGTGTATAGTGTCATTGAGAAGATGTCAAATGCA
Organism: Myrrha octodecimguttata; assembly: GCA_958510865.1. Classification (NCBI taxonomy): domain Eukaryota; kingdom Metazoa; phylum Arthropoda; class Insecta; order Coleoptera; family Coccinellidae; genus Myrrha; species Myrrha octodecimguttata. The sequence continues at coordinate 42,291,990 of OY294057.1, forward strand.
TGGGGAACATATCAAAAGGAAATTCAAAAAATCATTTCAGAAAGGTTAAATCCTGAAAACTTTTAGTCCGATTCCGATGAAATTCTATTCTTATCACCAGATGACTTTATTTCGACCCGATGAGATATATATTTCTTCAATTAACATGAAAATTGAACTAAGAGTTCAGAAAACGACATCTATACTGCCATGTAATATCCAATAGTGACAATAAAGTGTACGATTTTGATTGGTCGGTAGGTCCACGCGCTGCGTATCCAAATCCATTATTTGTTCGCATGTTTGCCAAGTTTCATTGCATACATCTTGAATTCGAATGGGATTATCATTTTTAAGCATTAGATTATTCCATAATGCAAATTTAGGTGCATAAGACATTCGAAAGACAAATACTTGTACTTCCGATGATGCTTAATAGCCAGAGAAAGGCTGATCGAATATTCTCATTGAATAATTTTGGTGAATAGTTTGTTATCGAGTAGGTAGATCAAATTATTCAGAAATCGAAGTCCATACTTCTTATGTTCTAAGGGTTATTATAGAAGTGAATGCCATTCGTGAAGGCATAATTCTTTTTATTTTGATTACAACAGAAGCTCTGTATTTATATATTCATAAGCGTTATGAATATCTTAACCCTGAAGGATTTCAAGAATGTTTCCTCAATATCTCAAAAAGAGCTAAGTTGATCAGATTTAAACTTCCTGAATAGTTGTGTAATTCTGATGCGCAACTTCATTCCGAATAACGTGAGGATCGAACAGGTGGGAAAAAAGAATTTTTTCTCGCAATTTTACAATTTCCATTGCAAAATTTTTCCTCGGAAATTATTCATGAGATTCCAATGTTCTATAGCTGAGTGTTTAAATAAGATGTGAACCGTGGCAAGCATAAACTAGAATTAGCAATATTTGATCGATATTCACACTCCTTTGGGAAAAAATACGAGATAGAGCTAAACATTTAACTGAAGAAAGTAATTTCGCACCAATTCCGTGTTTTTTTGAAAATCTTGAAATCGACACAGTAAGAAGCTCTGATCCCGTGGTCGTTGACTTGAATTTTCACATGTACATTGCTGAATTTTTTGGTCTGAAAAGGGTTAACTATCGCTGGGGCCAATAGATCATCAGTCTACCTATCAATTCATTATCCCAAAACTGGAGTCACTCCATATCGGCGAAAATTACTATGCAAAAATGTTATATTCGCCGGAAAATCGGCATATTATTTATGATACGACACTTTGTTGAATTTAATTTCGCAAAAATATTTATTAAAGTCGAATATAGGTAGATATCTCCTAAGATTCGATAAATGTCATCAAATCGGTAAAAATGAGGAAAACTTCGTAGGTTCGGCAGTACTGAGGACGCAAAGTGAAGAGTTCTTCATCTTGTCATCCGACAACACCACGTCAAGCTCTTGACAGATCGGATCTGCGTTTTTGGAAATATTGGGAGGAAAAATATCTAGGGAATCCGTGGAACGATTCAACACATTCATGAATTTGACCTTCATCATCAGTATAGATACCCTTAACCCTGTGATAGTCGCGCCTGGTCTGTGAGACCGACAATCAACTTTATTTACCACTATTCAAAAATTTACAGTGGAAGGTAACTCATACTGGTTTATCTTCTTGACAAAATGATCGTACTGATTTTATCGTTCAAAGTAATCACTATGAAGAAATATTTCATCCTTCGGTGTGAGAGAACGACGCGACTAATCACGTTTTAATTTTTTACCTGGTTATTGTTCGATTGTATGGTCTTTTTCACGTCTTTTTGTTGTGTATTACATATAAGAAAGTACCAATACTATTTTTCAGCAATAGGGTCTCAGAAAAAAAGAAGGCACAATAACAGAAAATGCTAGAAAATTCAAACGAAAAAAGCGGAGCAAGCAATTGCAGACGACAAACATTCAGATGAAAGAGAGCTTGATGGCATGAAAAAGCAGCTTGACAATAATGATTCAGAGTAGAGTTTATCCGATTGTGAGACAAAATTCACAGCTCTACATTTTCGTTCGTAGATTAGAAAAAAATCTTATCAAGTAAATGTCATGAGTGCCAAGAAAAGGACAGAGATGCATAGAATACATATGGTGCGGACACTCTTTGACACTCAAGAAATCATCTGGAACGATAGATACTACCATTGTTTAAACAATGATTTTACAATTAATTTGTTGAATTCGTATGAACATGAACAGCAAAGCGAAAATTCATATTTCAATTCCAATTATAGTAAACATAAACATTTCCTCAAAATATTTTCATAAGCATGTAACAAAATTCATAAGTTTTGAATTGAATAGATATTCATTAATAGTTACATACAGAATTCATAAACCATATTTTCATGAAAAGATTTCCAAAACTATCCAATAAAATCCATGATTAATATCAATCTCCCGTTTCGTTTTCACCGTTGTTTTGTCTTCGAAATGACTTCTTGTATCCATCCATGAAAGTGTTCTCACAATAAATCTCGTGTTACTCCTTATTCCCTTATACATATTCCATATTATTAATGATGAGATGTATGTCCACATTCAAATATTAAATTCAAAAAAGTCTACTTGTTAAAGGCTATTGAAACAACAATTAAATACAGATTTTTCTGTATAACCTTTACATAATATCTTTCGATATTGATTTGATATCTTACGATATACTTTTATGTCTTCGACGTACTACGTCTTCAATGACAAAATTATTATATCAACTGGCATATAATGATCACAGTAAAAAACTTGACAAAAGTGTGAAAAAATGAAATACAACCTAAAAACAATACTAGACACAGTGTTTCATCTTCTATCTTTCGATTTAGAATCATCAGTAGCATTTATTCTATATTATACATCAAAAACTCACCACGTGTTTGTTACCTACACTTCACTTCAATAACAGAAATAAGCAGGTTTAAGTCCATACGCATGCTTGTTAGAATTGTGCATAGAAACAATAATGCCACATATTTTACTTACACCTTCTTCTTTCCTTGACAAATGAAATGCGGTGAAAAACATTTTCCAAAATCTTTATAACCTCAAAAATTAAATGACAGTTGATATTGACCCTTGAAAACTATAAGTAGTAAACAAGTAGATATAGATATATCTACTTGTAGTAAACAAGTAGACTTTTCTGAATTTAATATTTGAATGAAAACTTATAGTTTTTAAGGGTCAATATCAACTGTCATTTAATTTTTGAGGTTAAAAAGATTTTGGAAAATGTTTTTCACCGCATTTCATTTGTCAAGGAAAGAAGAAGGTGTAAGTAAAATCTGTGGCATTATTGTTTCTATGCACAATTCTAACAAGCATGCGTATGGACTTAAACCTGCTTATTTCTGTTATTGAAGTGAAGTGTAGGTAACAAACACGTGGTGAGTTTTTGATGTATAATATAGAATAAATGCTACTGATGATTCTAAATCGAAAGATAGAAGATGAAACACTGTGTCTAGTATTGTTTTTAGGTTGTATTTCATTTTTTCACACTTTTCTCAAGTTTTTTACTTTGATCATTATATGCCAGTTGATATAATAATTTTGTCATTGAAGACGTAGTACGTCGAAGACATAAAAGTATATCGTAAGATATCAAATCAATATCGAAAGATATTATGTAAAGGTTATACAGAAAAATCTGTATTTAATTGTTGATGTCCACATTCGTTAAACTCCTGTTATAATTTCGAATATATGATTCATATTTTGTGAAATAGTTCCATCAGATTATAGCTCAATTCATTGCTATTCAGTGGAATTGATTGTATGGACTCGTCAAAGCAACCTTAGCGCCATCATCGTTTACAGGGCCAAATAGGACAACATTTGACAATTCTAGGACTGCGTTTTGGACCCAAAATTTCAGTAGGTTAGTTGGGAAGTGTCGACACCTGATATATTCTATGCATCTTGAGAAAGGCATTTCCAAGGAATGTCGAACAAAAGACCTCCACTAACTTTCCATTATTCGACTTTGATTTTTCTGAAGGTATATGATTGAATAAATTGAGGTTCCTACTGAAAAACGCAATTTTTCAAATTCCTTACTATATTCGGAGAAATTATCAGAACCAACTGAAGCTTCCTTTGCTTAGACATTTCATTGAATGGTTAATTTTATTAACATGTGTTTTTCGTCCAACCCTCTGAATAAAGAACATAAGGAACGAGCATAATGCCTCACTAAGTGGGTCCGGGATGAATGTTGCATATTGCAGATTTCCCTTGCACTTTAAAGGGAGAACAACTTGTTCCGAGACTTCTTTGTCTGAAGAAACTAACTAACATGAGTCATACTTGGAGGTTCAATATGGGCGCATATGTCCCACTGATATACGAAGTAGAAAAGCGTTATGTTCCTTCCTGCTGTTCTTTATTCAAAGGTCCAACCCGTTCCGCCATGTATTTATCAGTAGATTCGGTCTCTGAGACCGACTCGAATACCTATATTCCATTCACTTTTATGAAGTATCCCGGTTTGCCATGACATCCTGACAGATTTCACCGTGTATATTTTGAAAATGTTATAGTCATTTTCCTGTCAGATAACTACATAACGTTGCCCTCTCTACAAAGAGGTCGTAGTAATTACTTATTTTTTAAAATGTCAATCTATATTCGGAAAGTAATGAACTTGATAAAATATTATGTGAATTCAATAATTCCAAAGACCTGGCGAATGTTGTTCTTGTACGGAAATCAAGAATCGAGTGTTTTGGAATTTTACTGAAAAATGATGGATAGAGTAGTCCGTTTCTTCGAATTCCCTTCTTTTCTAAATTATCGAGAAATAAGCCTACAGAAGTCATTTAAATACCTTGTTGCAACTTGAAATATTCCAGTATGAAAATGTAGTAGTACTTCGAAACCTGTGTCACAGTTAACCTCAAAAGAACTAACTCCATTTACAAAGGTCTTGGGAATCTACGTGAATGATACATACACTGGATTGGGATCAACGTATTTCTAAACTGGGATGCAGCTTAGCTTCAGTCTGTTATTTTTGGGTGTAATGACAAGATATCTGGATAAATTATCCATGAAAACTACCTATTATGCAGTACTCGGGTCAAAAGCAAGATATGGAATTATATTTTATGGACATACTTTGAAGTCAACTCAAATATTCAATTCCCAGAAAAAAGCAATTCCTGAAATATTAGCAAAAATAGCATTGAATGGGATATTGTATATTTTATGTTATTTTCGTGCATAAAAATTCAATGTTCTGCCAACATAGGATATACCAAGTTCATTTTCAATGTACTACTTCCTATCGAAACAATTCCACGAAATATATAACTTTTGAAATTATTCATTAAGGAATTTGTTCAATTCAAACATGACTACCTACTTAAGGCTCAATACAATACAATCAAAGTAAAATGTTAATTTATTAGTTTATTAGGGCTGAAGCTGAATTGTTATTTGTTATTGAAAGAGAGTAGAAATTGGCAACCTCGCGTCGAATTATTTTGACATTGTCGATATTTCAGAAGCGCCAACCTGCCTTGGTTTTAGTTACAAAAACACGATAGACCTAAATCATGGCCAACCGGGATACTTTATAAAAGTGAATGGAGTTCGAGTATATCACGAGACTATCCGAGGATTAACCTGTTATAGATAATTCGATATTCTGAAGCGTTTCCCTCAAAAAACTATTTAGGGTCAACCAGCATTACCTTCTCGTGAAAATTAAGTATTTTTCTCCTTGAAGTTTTCGTTAGGAAAAAGTTTCAGAAATGTCTCCATCTCGCCCGCCTATCCATATACAATATGTCTTCGTTTATTCATATCATATTGCGAGAAAAGTAAGCTCCTAGGGTTCTCAGAATTCGCATCATCAAGAAGCAGTCATATTATATTAGTCAAAAATAGTGAAATCTGCCGTCTACATGTAGGATTAACAATAATGAACCATCTTGAAAATTTGACACCGTTTCACGAACCAATTATTCCCAAGCTGAATGTCACAATTTGCACCAAGTCTCAACGAATTCAAATTTGACTCGGCTCCAAAAACCCTGCAATTCCCAACACCTGCTAATGACGTTGGCTGTATTAGGGAGTCTTCAACTCTCATTTGAGCCTTCTAGTTAATCATTATGCAAATGTTTGAGAAGAACAGGACGTTTGACTATTAGATTGTGAGTTACGTACAAGCTCGTATTTACGTATTTCGTTTTTGAAATTAGCCCGAATTCCAACAGGAGCATTCAGCGAATATCAAACGCTAACGAAGAGATTTGTACAAGGCTTCCATTCAGAATTAGGAAACTTTGTGAATCTGTACACTACTAGGTGAACAAAATACAGATGGCCAAAAATGAAACAGGGCCATTTTCATGACCTGAGTCAATATTTAAGATTAACGTTCAGACTCGGTGATTCTCATTTGAATATAAACACTCTTTACGAGCTTGTTCTGGGGATTAGCGAGTAATCGTTTCGTTACGATGTCAGTAAGTTTCGAATTTTGAGCCAAAAATAGTCTTAAACGATAAGGTGGGACTCCCTGTAGAATAATCCGTGGTCAAACTCAATTCTTTCCATCCGGACGGCCGTCCGTCCGTCCGAATATGCTCTGTATCAAATATCTCGGCTGAGTTCGTTTATGGGTGGAATCGGTTTAATACTTTTAGAGTTAGGCCTATTTGAAATTTGGGAGGTTATTCCTGGATATCTCATGAAGGACTGAATCGATTAGATTGAAACGTTGTGAATAGTTCTGAAATACTGAATCGCATCTTAGTGCCAAATTTCGTCTGGATGGAGTTGTTTGAAATTTTAAAAGAAGAATACATTCAAAAATTTTCCAAATTATCGATGAAAAAGTTTTTTTCCAAATATAATTAGATTCGAACAAAATTTGACACAAACCTTAAAGTCAGTTAAGGGATAGAATCATGGGTTTAGGACTTCACGTAAAAAACAACCACTTAAAACAAAGTATGACACATAAATGTTATTTATTCATAAGTTCACCTACAATTTTAAGCCAATTTACAGCTCATGTTATTTATTTATTGATCTATTTGTAATGTTCAACGAATTTTAGTTTACCTCTTATTATGAGACAAAGTGTTCTTCTTCCTTTTTATATGCCATTCACATTACTCTTAAACAACTGACAAAACTAGTCTTGAGAAAGTCGAAATATATCGACGAAACGTCGACTTTGTTTTAAGTGGTTGTTTTTCACGTGAAGTCCTAAACCCATGATTCTATCCCTTAATTAAATGGAAGGACGTGAAGAGCAAGTTGAACTTAAAGTCAGTATTTAACAATAATGTTCTAAATTTCAATTCGAACCGATATTCACTTACGGAGATATAAGAAAAAGAATGCCGAATTTTGTTGTTATTTGGAATTTTACTGTTATTTCCGCAATATCTCAAGAATCACGAATACAATCAAATTGGAACTCTGTCAGATGAAGACTACCAACGTGAAGCTAGGTGCATTTCGTGTGGATCTAATAGTTAGAATTTGTACAAGCGCATAAAAGCTTCTGACCTAAGGTCAGTGCTTTCCTTTTTGTATCAGCCACAAAATATTGAAATATCCTCAAAAGAGCAGAAAGCCTTTACGCACTTAAGTATTTTAATCCTTTGCCAAAGAGAACAAACTTACGTTTTATTCACAGTTGATGGATTCAAAAATTCATGAAAATTACAAAAGTCCTAGGCATTATTAACGTCTTTATTGAAACGTACAAAAAAGTATAATACATATATTCCAGACAAGCTACAGTGACGTGGTCAAGTGTAGCTGAATTATTACCCAACTACATCCAAGCAGAAAAAAATATCCACAAATTGTTAAAACTCAAGTTCCCGAAACATTCCCTATTATGTCAACCAAAACAAATAAGCAAACTCAAATATAAAACTGAAGCATTTCATGGTAATGCTCGGGATGACATTGGATTTTTATTATATTCAATTCTGTACCAGTCAAGGCCAAATTGGCCAGTCAGAATTAAAAAAAGTATTCTTTCAAATTACAATAAAATAAGATGAAGAGTATGCATAATACCTAAGAAAGATATTTATTTTTTAATTCAACTCCCTTCATCCTGACAACGAAGCATTCGTAACCAATGCTTTCGTATAATGTCATCTTGTAACTGTGCAGAGAATCTTATACTTCACTAACAGCCTGAATAGTTCAGCATTGTTCTTGCTGTATTCGATGATGGCCCGATATTGAAATATTTTAATTTTTACAATTCCGATGAGCATCCTTATTCATTGAGATATTATTCTTTACAACGTCATGCACATCGATCAGAATATTCTGCACTCGCGGGTGGGATTCGCAAGATGCTCCCAGAAGATGGCGCCCTGTACGTTGTTGTACTGCAGAGGTCCATCTGAAAGGTGAAAAGTATCGGGATTCCTTCTGCGATTCTATCCCAGGTAAGGCGACCTGATGATCAGTAATAACTGTGAAACAGCTGTGGTCATTCTCCTTGGATCCACTTCCTGGGTTTAGATGTTTTGGTTGATTGGATGATTACCTCTGATCAAGGGGGAATGTTTGTTGATTTATCGACACATACTCGTCGTTGTGATCATGTTAATTCTTCACAATGCTATCGAAATGCATTCTCTGTTTTTTCAGCTGCATGAGAAATTTCGATGGTTTTTGACTATCTTTTAACAGTTGAGAATCTCAAACAGATTTGACATTTCTATTCAGTAAGGTTTAATGGTTCATCATAAGTTAGTTAATGACAAAACAATGCTTCCAATTTGTTGTCCATGTTGACTGATTTTCGTTTTTTAAAATTAATCAGCTGAACATCGGCGACATTTGGTTACAACAAGATGGCGCAACTTGCCATACAGCGATTCTAAACATCAATTCATTACAATATCAATTTGGTGCGAAGTGGTCCTATTAACTGGCCCCCTCGTTCCTTTGACTCAACACCTCTCGATTACTTCTAATGGGGCCATATTGAGTCATCGGTTTATGCCGGCAAACCAACGATTCTCGAAGCACTGGAGGTCAATATTCAATCCACAATGGACGCAATACGGTATTTGATAGAAAACACAATTAAAAACTAATGACCATGTAATTATCTACAGTGTGTCCACGGATTGGGTGCCGCTAAGGTGTAAATGACGAAAAATTTTCGAGTTAGACTCTGATATTCTGGGAATCGCTCCTGCTTGGTCTCAAACTAAGATGTTGAGAAAATGAGCCAAATCAATTAATATACAGGGTGGTTTAGAACTGATTTAAGGAAATTTTTTTGAATAAAGCACCCTTGTTTTAAAAGATATCGAGAAAGTTTATTGAGAAAAGTTGTTTAGAATCAAAAGACACGGCTAAATCTCGATTCTCAGATAAATCGATCAACTTTGATTTTGTCAGTAGGTTATGAAAATATTTGATAATATCCATGGTTACAAATGCCAGACGTGACTTGAAACTTAAATTTTGTTCGTCATAAACGAAAATTTTCCAGTTAAAAACATGCTGACCATAGAACAAAGAGCTACGGATAAGGTGCAGACATTTCGTATCAGGGAGTGCTAAAACAATTCCATGAACGCTGGCCAAATGTTAAAAAAATAATTTCAAAATTTAAATTTTGATCATGAAAAAAAAGTCACGTATACAAAATGTTCATGACCAACTTATAAAGTCAAGGCCGGCTGATTTATCTGAAACTTGAGTTCCTGCAGCAGCTCGTCATTCCAAACAACTTTTCTCAATAAACTTGCTCGATATCTTTTGAAACAAAGGTACTTTATTCTTAACAATTTTCATTAGTTCAGTTCTAAACCACCCTGTATATAAATTGATTTGGCTCTTTTTCTCAACATCTTAGTTCGAGACCAAGCAGGAGCGATTCCCAGAATATCAGAGTCCAACCCGAAAATTTTTCGTCATTTACACCTTACCGGCACTCAATCCGTGGACACACTGTATATATCAGCTTATAATGATAATGAACTCATTCCAGCAATATTACTGTCGTATAATTAATTAATTTTCCAAGCTATCAGAAACATACGTCCACGTAGAGACCGATATTGGTTTTACTGCGTCTATTTCTCCCGAATTATTTCGAAAATTAAATTCGTCATATTCCCTTTAATCAAAGCATAGTTATTGAACCCGAAGATGTGTTGGAATACAGTAGCTACAATTAATAGAATCTTGAATTCGCCAAAGCTTCTACTATAAGGTCAAGGTTTTTTCCCCGCAAACTTCACAGAATTTTTCATGAAATATCCCTGCTCCTTAAAAATCAAGAATGTTACATTAACGAACATTGAATAACATTTCTCCGCATTTTTCCGTCACTCAGTATCATATTTCCCTTCTCCCTAAGGAATGCATCGTTAAAATATGGGATATTGCCGAAAGAACAGAGCTGAATCTTTCCACGAAATGGTGTTGGCAAAAGCTATATGGAAGTTTATATCGTTATGAGTATACACTTTGAGAATGTATAATGTTTCGTTGCAAATTTCTCCAGTTTGTACTCGAGGGGTTCATTAACTAATGTATTAGCTCTCTGAATAAAATGGTCTGTGATGTGGATAGGGACAGAAGAGGAGAGTTTCATGGAAACAAAACAACCGAGTGGAATGACTGTTTCTCATTCTCATTCTGGTTTATTGTCCCAAGTAATAAACATGCATGAGATTATGTATTCCTACCTTGTGGCATAAAGTATTTAGAAATTACCAAAACAAGTTTAATATTAGTAATTATTATTCAATATCAATCCAGACTCTCAAACATAAATTTCGTCCCTATTACCGCAACGGTAAATAAAGAATGAATTAATGAAAACCCAAAGGAAAATTAGTTGAATACCTAACGTTGAAACAGGGAAATTTTTAACTACTTGATTCATTCCTCTAAGTCAGTAAGTTATTCATACAGCATTGCTTGCATTCAGTTGAACACATCAACACTCAATTCGAGATGGAATCCTTCCCATGGTGGTATGGAATCACCCAAGGCAAGTTGGATTGGGTGACCTTTCCTGTTATTATCATTGATCTGAAAAATATGACTGCGATCACAGCTGAATAGACCTTGCTATGACCTATTCACAATGATTGAATCACCCTTTAACCGTCTGCTTCCGGAAGTGCTGATATTCCTACCGGATAACCCCTTCTGGCAAATGAGACGTCCGATCCGTATGAGTTCGAAAAAATTCTAGAAAAGTACTGGCGTGAGGTCAGGAGTAGCAGAATCCAGTCTAATCGTGTAAGAACTTTTCTACTCGAAAATGGAAAATATCAAACATTCGGGCACATAATACCACCTTTCACCTTAGAAATAAGCCTGAAATATTTTACCATCACAACTATTGATAGTGCCCCACAGAGTAAGCAAATTCAAGAAATGATCCGATATTATGTTTTGTACAGATGTGTAGAAAGTCAGTATCACTGCAGCATCTTAGTCCAGATCATCCTTAATGGCGAAAGTAAAGTTAAATATTTTGGTACCTTCGGCATATGAGAGCTGAAAACTGATGGCACTTTGCCAATATGAATGGACAGTAATAAAGGACCCAATACTTAAACCTGGGATACACCTTACCGAAAGACATCCTAGCTGAACTCAACCTAAGAGAAAAAACCTTTTATTCGAAAGGAATCGCCTAATCTCCAAGGGGTTCATAGACGTTCGAGTTCATACGAAACTCTGTTAAGGAGGGCTTTCATTTATTTATTTTATATATTCAGATATTTCACAAGCAAATGACGACAGATCTGCCCGGAACGAATCTTTGCTGTCTTTGGGTGATATTCCTTCGATAATTTAGTCAATAAGTTCAACAGAAGTAGCAAGATCTGCTTCGGTATCAGAAGAAGATCAGCCAGGCTGATGATCGGTAAAACAGTGGAACTGCAGTACAAAAACTCCTCGCACGATACTTCCTTTTTGAAGATACTTTGGGTGGTAGTATGTCTAGCGCAGATAAAGGTGGATTATATATTGGTTCAATTTTGAATATCCTTTCTGGTGTGTATGTTGATTCATTCACTGAAGCTATGTAATCTCCGTTTACCCTCTTTTTTCATGGACATAGTTCTGTGATTATCAAGAGTCAGAACAGTTGTTTGAAAACAAGGCATGGCAAACAATAACTTATGACCGGATTCTTCATATTGTAGGCTTAACTGAACATAACAAAAACTTGAAATATCATTTTTTTCCATTGCCTACTCATTGAACTGGTGATAGTAGGCGTTCTAGTGAACTTATGCTTATTGTATAAAATATTTGAACGACAATCAGTTCAAACACAAGATCAAAAAACTGTTTATTGAAAATTGCTATTACTGCACGAATGAATTTCTGAATAGTTCTATGAGTTGAGTTGATACTTGTATCTTTAATAGTGCTAATAGTTGTGCTAATAATTGTATCTTTCTGTATTCTGGAATGTCCGATACACCATTGTAGTGTCGCAAAGGATGAATAAAGTTGTATTGTATTGTATTGTATTATATTATACAATGCGGGGTGAAATGAATGAAATTTTTCACATTCCGCAGCAGAAGAAAACCTATCATCAACACAGGAAACCATGTCATGTAAGGCCTGGTGTACATTTCCGCTGTTTCCACTAGCTCCGGCGTCGTTGTGAGACCGAATCCATTCAATACACACTTGTTCTTGAAATACCGAAAATGTGTTAGCGATTAGTAAGAGACAGTAGAGACATTTTCGACGTCCCTGTGGTCTAGAGTAAAGTTTAATGAATAAACGACCGTTGCGGCGCCGCAACGGGATGGCCGGATCTCTGTTCTCCCATCTGAAACTGTGTACTTCAGACCGCAAGGATGCCGGAACTTGAAATCCCGAATTTTACACACACCAGTCCTGTAGGAGACGAATCTTCAGAATCAGGGAATTGAACTTTTTTTTGATATTTGAAATTCGGTACTTAGGAAACAGATTTCTTGGAAATATTATTATATAGATAATCAATCTCAACAAAATTCCGCCACAAAATATCCCCGGTAGTTAATTCAATTCTCTGAAAATCATCGGCCTTAATCCAAAGGTAAATATTATAATTCTGAAAACATCACTTACTTTTTGATTCCTCAGAAGGTTGAATTTCAATGACGAATAATTCGGGAATACATACATATAAACACAGTACTTCAGTGACAGTTCATGGAAAATTTTCAATTCGTTATGATAGGAACATCACGGAATGGTGCACAGGATTTCACAATAGCATTTTCCAATTGGCTTCAAGGTGTGCGCCAAATTTCATTGAAACCTGAGAAACGGTTTCGAAAAAAAAATATTTTTTTTTCGACGAAAATTTTGAGGATTTTCGGAAACTCTTCCTTCATTTACTCTGGAAACAAACCCTAGCACATTTGGAGAGTAGTTTGGTGTCAAGTTTCAATTCGATCGCATGAATAATTTTGGGCTATCTCGGAAATAACCTCAAAAAATGAAAAGAGTTTAATTCGGAAACCGTTCGACCGATTTTGCTTCACAAACTGTTGTCCAGTTGATTTACACAGGAGAGGGTTTGGAATAACACTCGGAAACTCGTTAGAGGGTTTAATTACTCTCCGTGCATTCTACTATACAGAGTGCAACTAAATGAGTGTAAAACATTTAAGGAGGTGATTCCTCATCGAAAAAAAGATAGGATATTTTATTTAAAGAAACTTCATTGGCGCATCCCTTGTTCAGATACAGTCCCTTAAAGGGGGTACATAAAATTTGTATAACATTTTTTCAGAAGCACTGAAAAAGTTACAATATTGAAATTAACCGGACGTTTTCTAATACCAAAAAGACACTTAGCCAGTAATTTATTTGGTTTACCCCATGGTTGTAAGGGGTGGAAATCGCAACCCCTAAAATTTATTTGCAATGTAACTTTTCGTCTTATTATTTGTTTACCATTTAAAAATCTATTTCCGATAGCCTGTTTCATTCTAAACAAAAAATGTCCCTTGGGTTTTTTGCCCAAAATAAACCAGTTCGCAGCAAAAAAATATTTTATGAACAACTACAGAGATACATCGTCATAAATGCGAACTGGATTTATTGTTACTTAGTAGTTAGTACCTGCATTAACGTTTTGTATTTTCGCATGTATGATGATGTATCTCTGTAGTTGTTCGTAAAATAATTTTTTGCTGCGAACTGGTTTATTTTGGGCACATTTTGGCACATTTTGGCACATTTTGCACATTTTTTGTTTAGAATGAAACAGGCTATCGAAAATAAATTTTTAAATGGTAAACAACTAATGAGACAAAAAGTTACATTGCAAATAAATTTTAGGGGTTGCGTTTTCCATTACCCTTTACATCCATAGAGTAAACCAAATAAATTACTGGCTAAGTGTCCTTCTTGTTGTAGAAAACGTCAGGTTAATTTCAATATTGTAACTTTTTAGAGCTTGTGAAAAAAATTGTTGTACAAATTTTATGTACCCCCTTTAAGGGGCTGTCTCTTAACAGGGGATGCTCCAATGAAATTTCTTTATATGAAAGATCCTATCTTTTTTTTGATGAGGAATCACCTTCTTAAATGTTTTACACTCATTTAGTTACACCCTGTATAACAATGAATGCGACGTACCTCTTCATTGTGTCTGTTCTCATATTTCATAACACAAATGTCATATATGTTTTGGTCAAGGTGTTTACAATTGTTGATAAACATTTAGTGTAATATCAGACGAGAGATTCCAATACCAGTAGCTAACTCTTTGAGCACGTGATGCTAGGTTATCTGGACCTTGCTCGTCTCACGTACTAATTATACAGACTGTTTGATCTGACATACGTTACAAGTCGCATCCATATACAAAACCTAGCTTGAAATTGTCAAGTAATCATGCCAATAGATTTGTTGGTTTTCACATCGGATTCATTATCAGTGAGTCCAACCTGGTCATTTAAGATTAGGGTCAAAATTCGATAATTGACGCATTTGGCAGAATGATCTCACAACGATCTCGTGTACTCGGTTGCTGTTACACGCTAAATGTTACTTCAAACCAAGTGTGAAGATATATTTCACTTCATCATAACTCAATATCCAAGTATCAAACGATTTTTTTTCGGGTCATTACTTTGATATATGTACATCCCAAACTATATTTCACCTGAGTTTTCGTGCAGTCTGTCCCTATGCGAGAAATATGAATAGACGGAATATCTCTCCACTGTCGGATAATGCGTGACAGATAGGTATTTGGCATATGGACGCTATCACTTCGTCGATTTCAAGACATCTTGATGTTGGGTAGCTTCGAAGCTGTTACACGGACAATATGTAGGAAATTGAACGAAAGGGATCCTCTAGGGGAGTAGGTATATGATTCGAATGTCTGAATTATGAACGAGAAACTGAAATCCTAACATATCAGATATTCCGAAAATGATGATTGATCTTTTTCGAGAACTAACAAAGTGAAATTCTTTGTTAGTAGTAGAATTTATTCTGAAGCGGTGGAAAAGTATCGGTATATTGAATTGTGAAAGTGAATTTTTATGGAATGAATGATTCCTTGAACTTATTCAATCTGTATTGAAACATCAATGGAAACCTTCTGAAGTTATATTCCCGGAATATGATCTCCTATGAATGCTCCTTAGCAGATTGAGTAATTTGTTGCCACTGTTTTCTCGAGCAATCAAACAGTTGATCTCGATTTGCAACAATTCCACAGGATTCAATACACGTTCTGCAATTTATATTCCATATATGCTCAATGAGATTCAAACCATTAGTAGACTGTGGTGGCTACAGCAAAACCTAAATTTTCTGTTCACGTGGGGAACTAGCAATTGTGTGCACTATCTATAAGGACCAGGATCATTGTGTATTTATGTTAAACAAAATCTGGAGCACAATAACAGGATACAGCATGTGGATTCAGTATTGCATAGCTATCATGAAACCTTCTGTTCCGCCTTTTGATATCTATCCATCTCATAGTAAGTTGTCAAACGAGCGACATCACCTCTTCTTATTCTGTCAATGTGACAAAGTCTCAAATCGAAACGAAAATCGAAAGAAAATAATTCTTGAAATTTTCTGCTTTGTCCGATGAAAGAGTCAGATTTGTACTCTGAAACGTAACAGTTCGCTTTCTTTATCGTTTGTATTGTTCCTGTTTCGTTCGTTAGGAAATCTTTTTTGCAAGGAACTGCCCTTGAAAAATAGTTTGATACAGCACTCTGCAAGGGCGTTTTTCATGAAAAAAACAATTTTATTCAATTTTTGATAGTTCTATTCCAGATATTGCGTGTGAAAACCCATAAAAAACCTAAAAAGGGTCAGTAAACTGTTCGCCATTCTTGTTCACCCCAGATTAGTATTCCACAGCCGAATCTTATATCGAATCGTGATTTTCACAGGAAAGAACAGAAATTCTGAAGGGACTTCTAGCGTGAAGCCGTGGCCAACCAATACCACGTGGTGCTTAACTACCACAAGGCAACACAGCCACATTCAAAGTTCATTGAACCTCGTGAATATCTCAAGGTCAAGCACCTGAATCGCGCTGTATCATTCTATATCTTAGAATTCGGAGAAATTTCAACGTTTATACGAGAAAACGGGGTGTCGTTCGGCAGGTGTCAGTAAGTATTTGGAAATGTTTTTCGAATGTACTCAATTCCTCTGTGGGAATGCGCAATGTTTGTTATTTGCCCATTTTCACTCCATTTCAGTTTTATCTTTCCGAAAATTTTTGAAATGAAAAGTGGCAACATAACGCATTGTTACAATTTTTTTCAACCATCTGCACTGAAGCTTTTGAAGGTGTGCGAGGTAGCTTCAACCTCTTTGGGAAAGTGTCACGTTTCGTCCCGGCTTAGTTTGGGGGAACTCGTCAAGGCATGCACCAAACTAAGCCGTTCACATGCCTACGTGAGCGGACACCCAGCTAGCGCCCTCTGTACGTTGACCGATGATGTGGCCAAGCGTTACAGGCAGGTAACGTAGGATACTTAAGACGCAAGGGTTGGTACTGCGCGCGCGACTTAAGTAAGAGCTGAGAGAGGGCGCTCGCTACAAGACTCCCCTTCCAGTAAAAGCGATACCAGAAAGATGCATCTGGAGGAGTGTGACCGAGACCGAAAAGGTGTTCTCCTCTACAACTCGGCTGTGAGCGAGCCGTTTTGCCATTGCTGCGCTATTGAGCACGAGTGCACGGCGTTTGATGCACGGTTGACCAAACCGTTTTGTGTTGAGCCGTATTGACTGTGTGCTAGAGCGCTCTGCCTCGTCGTTCGAGGAGTGTGGCCGATTTAGAGGAGATCAGCTTTTGACGGAATGTAGTCATGGCCGTATTGACCAGAAGATTTCCACAAGTGCGGCCCGTGGTGACGGCATGATGCGGAGCAGTTGCGTGCCTTTAAAATGTGAGAAATCTGGATTGGGAAACGCTGAGCCACTTGTGAGTTTCTAAACCACTCGATATCGTGCAGTGAGCCGGGTGCATTAGAGAGCAAAGCATTAGGCAGTGTGTTGCAGCACGAGAGCGAAGTGGCGATGTGGAACCTCCTCGGGATGGTTGCTGAACCATCGCCGAGAGAGGAACGGATAGGATCACACAGTGACAAGCGAGGTTCTCACTGGAAGCGAAGATGATCACGAGGGGACAGAAACTGTCACACCGTCGTTGAATTGAATCACGTCGGAAAGTCACCACTGAAGCTTTTGAAGGTTTGCGAGGTAGCTTCAACCTCTTTGGGAAAGTGTCACGTTTCGTCCCGGCTTAGTTTGGAGGAAGTCGTCAGGGCATGCACCAAACTAAGCCGTTTACATGCCTACGTGAGCGGACACCCATTATGCGGATCACAAGGGAGTGTACCAGACCGTTGGGGATGAACGTACTTACGATATCTTGGGAGCATCCAACAGGGACAGCGTGCGCGCTAGCGCCCTCTGTACGTTGACCGATGATGTGGCCAAGCGTTACAGGCAGGTAACGTAGGGTACTTAAGACGCAAGGGTTGGTACTGCGCGCGTGACTTAAGTAAGAGCTGAGAGAGGGCGCTGGCTACAGCACCTTTTCTTTGAAAAAAGCTGCGGCCTAGACAAGTCACCCCGTCATATTCCAGGTATTGTTAGCTCTTAAGAGCAAATAGTAGAGCCGGCTGTTAAATCACGGCTTCGTGGATTTCGACAACACAGCCACATTCAAGTATCAAAAAAAGTTAATATCTCAAGGTTGGACCTGCCCACGGTCTACTTGCTTCAACATTGCCAATAACCGCGAGAAATATTGGAATGCGTGAAACTTCGACGTTGATAGGACAGAACGGGGTGTCCTTCTGCAGGCTACCGTGATTATTTTTTGCTATTTTTTTTATGTTCCTACTCGATTCTTTTGTGAGAATGTGCAATGTTAATTATTTTCTCATTTTTTACTTCATATCAGTTCTTTTTTCCCGAAAATTCTTGAATATAAAAGATTCGCAACATAACGCATTCTAACTATTTTTTTTAACCATTGCACTCAAAAATGTTTTTGAAAAAAACGAACTCTGACCTCCATAAGTCACCTCGTAATATTCGGGACACTGTTTGCTTTCAATTGAATCTATATAAAACCGTCGAACTAGCTGACAATTTTTTGAAGGATAAGCATGTCTCTCTCGAACCTCCGCTTTTCCTGAAAACGATTCATAATCAGTGTTTTTGGGGAGTTCAACATCTCAGAATTACTTTGCATACTTAAGCCAACCTTTATGAATCACATTGCTTTCAAATGTGGGTTGCATTCTACATTATGCCTATTCATACTAAAGTGCAACCGTACGACTTGCTTCGAAACGAAACCATCGTCAAATTTATATATTGGACTTTCGGGCGAGTTCCATTTGAAGAGGAAACTATTACAGCAACTATGACCTGTTTGAAATCCAGTTAAAATACACCAAAATTATTCTTGAATATAAAAAATTCGTAACATAACGCATTCTAACTATTTTTTTTAACCATTTGCACTCAAAAATATTTTTGAAAAAAACAAACTCTGACCTCCATAAGTCACCTCGTAATATTCGGGACACTGTTTGCTTTTAATTGAATCTATATAAAACCGTCGAACTAGCTGACAATCTTTTGAAGGATAAGCATGTCTCTCTCAAACCTCTGCTTTTCCTGAAGACGATTCCTAATCAGTGTTGTTGGGGAATTCAACATCTCAGAATTATTTTGCATACTTATGCCAACCTTTATGAATCACATTGCTTTCAAATGTGGGTCGCATTCTACATTATGCCTATTCATACTAGGGTGCAACTGTATGACTTGCTTCGAAACCAAACCATCGTCAAATATATATATTGGACTTTCGGGCGAATTCCATTAGAAGAGGAAACTATCACAGCAACTATGAACTGTTTGAAATCCAGTTAAAATACACCAAAATTATTCTTGAATATAAAAAATTCGCAACATAACGCATTCTAACTATTTTTTTTAAGCATTTGCACTCAAAAATATTTTTGAAAAAAACAAACTCTGACCTCCATAAGTCACCTCGTAATATTCGGGACACTGTTTGCTTTTAATTGAATCTATATAAAACCGTCGAACTAGCTGACAATCTTTTGAAGGATAAGCATGTCTCTCTCAAACCTCTGCTTTTCCTGAAAACGATTCCTAATCAGTGTTGTTGGGGAATTCAACATCTCAGAATTATTTTGCATACTTATGCCAACCTTTATGAATCACATTGCTTTCAAATGTGGGTCGCATTCTACATTATGCCTATTCATACTAGGGTGCAACTGTATGACTTGCTTCGAAACCAAACCATCGTCAAATATATATATTGGACTTTCGGGCGAATTCCATTAGAAGAGGAAACTATTACAGCAACTATGACCTGTTTGAAATCCAGTTAAAATACACCAAATTTTCCTAGAAAGATGAAAACCACCAACTTTTCATAAAGGATTTTTGATCGAATCTTTGTTGAAAACATTACACAAATTCCATTCCGAACGACAAATTTCCTTGTCACTTTTACTTACTACTTTTACTTATAAAGAAAATCGTTAATCCATAAAGGTTAACTAGATTTCTGTGTCCAACAGTGTCAATATCGCGTCTGGACGCTGCTAAGGAGCGGTATTGTAAAGCTTTTTCGATAGATTACTAGAAGTTAACTCGTGAAGTCTGGTTCAAAAGTGAGAGTTAACTGCTCTCTGTGGTCCAAATAAGTTTTATAATACCGGCCCTAAGTCGCAGACAGGTCGCGACAAGTGTGTGCTGCTCCAAAAGTTCGAAGTAATTATCCGCATAAAGTAAATACAGATATACACATGTGTTCTGTGATTATCTGATCGTCATCGCTATCGTGAAAGCCATCGTAATCGTGAAGGCGTATGTGTGGCATGAAAACGGAACGTTAGCAGGAGGCATAGTGTGCACATATCTATTAAGTTGAATCTTAGAATATTTTATGTAGACTAAACGGGAAGTGAGAATCAACCTCCAATCAATTTCGCGATGCAATATTTACGCAAAATAATATTTTACACGTATCTACGAATGCATTGAATATTCATATTATGCAGTTTCTATTGATCTTTTCTCCAAATTTCATGAAAACATTCACAAATTTTACAGATTTCCCTACAGCTTAATCTAATGGTGCATTTTCACGAAGCCAGTAGTCAGATGACTGAAATCAGTCCAGTTCAGTGCCCTGGACGAATTTTCTCTACTGAATTGGACTGGTCTCTGGACGCCAATGGTGTTCACGCGATCACAGTTTTCTTTTTTCGTGTATCTGATCCATTTGAGTAATCATTACCACTACCTCGGTAGTCTAGTTGACTGTGACGTTGACTAGGGTGCTCAAGGTACCGGGTTCGAAACTCGGCTAGGTCATGGATGTTGTTAAGTGTCTAGGTGGTGGTTTTAAGTGAGAGTCTTATGACAAAAAATGAAATATTCGATGTGTCAATGGTCATAGTGGCCAAGCACAGTTAAAGATAGAAAAAAGTAGTCATTACAAACATACAGGAAGTATCAATGGTACATTTCAATTTATACAATTCAAGTATAATATCTGAACTATGTAACGTATCGAATGAGAAGTGAACTGTCATCGAAATATCTTCCACATATAAATGACCCAAAATTTTCAAACCTCACAAAATTATAACGTTTGACGACTATAATACGATCATTCCGTACATAATCCAGATCTCAAAGTTATACGGATAACCACTATGAGACTGCACGCCGATCCACATAAATGGATATGTATGTTCTGGTAACTCAATAATTAACTTCTCTCGGTTAATTATTCGATTATAGCGAAGTAACTCCACAGTCGAGTGGCAGCAGTTGAACCAGAAACATCAAAGCAATTAGCTTAGATAGTTCATGTCATGACTGCTAAATTCTGAAACTCTCTTCCAGAAAGTATAAGAAATTTTCACACGACAAACTGTGTCAGCATACACTAGAAACGTAGTAAGATGACTTTTATTATCCACTCAATGGAACAAATGTGTTCAGTTTCAGAATTTTGAGGCAAAAATGATTAAGTATCACTGATAAATATTATTCATTCGTATGGTCCAGTGGCTAAGTTGTTTCCAACTTTAAAGGAAAGGAACTGAAAACTCGAAATTTCCTGAGTAGGTTGCAAATCTGAAGAGCCGTTCAACTGTTTGGGCAAGATCCATCCGTTTATTTTTTCAATAACTCAAAAATACCGAATCGATTCGAACCTGTTTTTTATCTTTGATATATCATGCAATGGTGTAGTAGTGTCACTGTCAAAAATTAAAAAAATTGTCGATTTCCAAATTAAATGTGTCAATTTCCACCTTGGATGAGGAATCATAAAGACGTGTAACTTTATGTTTGAAGTCCTGCATATTATGTGAAAGGGATGGAAAAGCAGCTGAAATTGATACAACAATAGATAGTTGGTTATTGGCTTCAGGACTGGCAAAATGTGTGAATTGGTGCTGACTTGAATTCGAAACTGATAAATTTGAACGACATTTCGACTTCTTTGCGAGGAAGTTGCAAGATAGAGCTAGAAGGTAAACTGAAGAACGTGATATTCCGAATGTTTTGAGTATTTTTTAAAATCTGAAAATCGATACTGTTAGGGAGTGTATCAACAAAATTCTGAAACTCGATACTGTAACGGAATTGTCCCGGCTCCTTCTACATTTTGCAAAATATTTTGGTGCTGATGTCCTCTACGAAGGAATATCCCAATTCAAACTATAATTATGATCAATTAAAGGTTAATCATGGCTAATATATTCTCTGTCCTTTATTGTTGCACAAGAATGAATTTCTACTTCGATAGTTCAAATGAATCTCTAGAAATATAGTTATATCATGACATGATATCAGTAAGAAGGGTTAAACTCAAATCAATATCATTGCAATAATAGTGATGGTGTTCTAGTAGTAGGTACTAGAGCCTATGATCATGGGTTCAAAATCTTGGTCAGGAATTGAGTTTTCCGGTTATCAGGGAACCGTCCAATCATTCGCTGTTGGGTTGCTGCTGTCCTGGCACTTGAATCTGACAACCACTATCAATTTTCAGGCTGATAAGAATTGCATATTTGAAATGTTGTGCGAATGAAATTCCATACCTGCTGATATCCAAGAAGTAAAATCATAATTGGTGGTATGCTTGTGACGCAGGAAATCGATGTTCGATTCCTAGCTGCAAAAAGTCACTTTTCAATTTTTTTTTGCTCTATTCGAAATTTGAATTCAGTCATTTAATTTCATCATGAGGACACGCTGAATGAAGAGAAAATTCAATCCTCAAATTTCCAGGATATATAGGGTTAACGGACTGAATTTATTCAGAACTTTTGGAATTAGAGCTATCATGGTCTTCATGGCTCCAAATAACTCAAATAATACCGATCCGATCGTGAAGTATTATAGTATTCTATAACCCTTTTTTTCATATTCCGCTGAGATTTTCATGTGTTGACGTTGTCTCACGCTGCTCCATTTCCTAATGAATCGATTTTGAGATTTTTCCGAGCGTATGATCCTAAAGAAATTTTGCATGAACCTGCCAACCATCATTTCGCAACTAGATAGTTCACCTCAAAATGAATTTACCTAGCAACATTACGAGATTCATAATGAGATTCACATTTTATTGGTCTGTTCAAATATTCTGTTTGTTCAATTCAGTTTTCAATTTTGTTGAGCGACAAGGGAAATATAAGTTGCAAAATGGCGAATGCACTGGTGACTTCTCGTCCATACTTCCATTGTTCTATACACAGGCGAGCAAAGAAATAAGGACGCTCCTTCATATTCGAACACATAACTGTCTTTCAATTCAATAATGTCAAGAGGATCCAGTTTCACAAACATGGGACCGCAAAGGTTTTAATTGTTTTTGAAATTATTACGGTTTGAATTTTTCTGAAGTTTTTTTCACATTATAGTAGTGTTCTTTTTGTGAAATGTCATTTTCGATTGCACATCTACAGGGAATTTTTTTTTTTCGAAACAATTTTCTGTTTTCCCCCAGGTCTTTTCTTGGTAAGACATTGTTATTTTCAGAAATTGTAATGAGAAGCTCTAATCTTATACTTAACTGTATGATCCTCTGCAGTTTTATCGTATCTGCTGCCCATTTCGAAACGAAAATAATTTTCCAACGTTTCTTTCGAAAGCCTCAGAAAAATACAAATTTTCATAAAAATGGTGTCAGTAAGCTGCGATAAATAATTTCATTTTTAATTTTTATTGATAGTTCCTTGAAATGTAGCAACCATCATAAAGATTCGATAAACTCGTATAATCATTTTGTGAAATGCAAAAACAACTTGGAAATAATTCAAAGGTCAACACCCTTTGTATTTCAAAAACGAAACGTTTGCGGTTTATGGGACTTTTTTCATCTTAAACTCACGGAAGGGATCTCCCATCTGCGTTTGTATCCCCAAATTAGGAACACTCTATATTCAAGATGGTTTTCTTCATTCACGCGGATTTTTTTTTCATTTTCGCTCTTTTGGTGAAAAATATATATACAGGGTGTCCAGAAATTAGCAAAGAGAATTTCTATTGGACACACCACGCTCCAAAATTATCCCAGATCTGCCAAAAGTAGTTTGCTTATAACCTCAACATATTTTGTAGTTCAATTGAAAACCATCTCGTAGCATAGGATGTGAAAAAACGGATATTTAATTTAACAATTTTCTTTTCATATGGTCAGCACGAAATATTAGATTTCAATTCGATCTGATCATTTTTATAGGAATATAACAAAAATTCAAGTAAATGGGAACATTGATCTCCTGCAACATTACGGTAGGCGTCCACTGAAGGTGGATATGGCCACATTGACGGAGAAATACGATCCCTGAGCAATCCTTCGGCTGATTCCGCCAAGTCTCGGCACTATAAAGAGATAGTGTATTCGCATTTTTCATTGAAATCTAATGCCGGCCACATACGCTCCGGTCTACCAGAGAGGTTGACCTGCGGCTCAACCGGTGCCTGTATTGGAACATATCCATTCACTTTTTTAAAGTATCCCGGTTGGCCATGATTTAGGTCTATCATGTTTTTGTAACTAAATCCAAGGCAGGCTGGCGCTCTTGAAATCTCGACAATGTCAAAATATATATATATTCTTTTGAGAACGAGCATTACAATTCTAAGATATATCACAGTGTTAGCAGAGGAAATGTAAACCGGGTACCATACATATTTGCGTATGATACAAGAGCACAGATAAAAACCTCAGGAAAAATTCTGTCTCCCCGCATAAGTGTAGTAATTTGTTTATAGAAGATGGATGGCATCTTTTTCATTTGAAAATAATTTTTTCGTCATCTTGAATTCATTTCGACAAAATATCTTGACATAATATCTGAAACAGAAAGAGGGACAGAAAACCAGAAGGAAGCAGTAAATAATATCACCTACATTTGCTCATGACCGAGAGGGTCTTTCGACCAGGTTCAGTCCTCCAAGCGATGATTTTCAGATCCTCAGATAAACGAAGAACGCTACAGGCCCCTTTATTGGGGAATCATCTCCCATAGATCCATAATTGTTCATTTCGAACTAGAAATCTAATAAAATATCGGGAATAAAGTGAAAAACTTGTGACATGTATAAATAATTCGACACGACGTTGCCAAATTCTACTTTCTTTCAATAACAAATAACAATTCAGCTCCAGCCATAATCAACTAATAGATTAACATTTCGCTTTGATTCGAAATCGAAATTGAAAATACATAAAGTGATCTGAAGAAGCAAGGACAGAGTATCAGGAAGTGCTATATAGAATTACGCTCATTTCGACAGATAGATTAGTAGCCTATCCTAACCTAACTGATATTTTGGAAACAATCATTCATCAGAAGCTATCTTACATCAAGATGTATTATGAAAAACTGATCTATAACGACCAGTTTGTAATTATAATTTGAAAAATTACCATTGTTCGATTGACACACTGCCAAGCACCCTACTCTTTTTTGTGAAGTAGTATTTGAAATATAATCAAGGACGTAAATCTCTTTTCCGAAACACAGAATCAATGGGTTGCTAATACAAAATGGGTAAATGAACACAAAATTGTATGTGAACATAAACATGTTATTGCAAAGATTCTTCATTATTGATGGCATGTAGGATTCTACGTATACAGTGAGGATCTGAAAAATCATTGCTTGGCGAGCCAGATCTGGTCGAAAGACCTTCTAAGTCAGGTACCAAATGTAGGTAAAACTATTTTCAATTTTCTGCTAATTTTCTATCTTCTGTTTTATTGTAGATATGTTTTCAAGATATTTTGTCAGTTTTAATCCCATAAGAAAGAAGAAATTCTGTCTTCGAAATTGAGGCCTTCTATTATGAATATGTCAGCCTATTTCTCTACACTTATGCAAGGGGACACTATAGATTTTTTAGGTTTATATATTTATGCCCTTGTATCTTGTATCATAGTTAGCAACGTATGGTGCCCTGTTCATTCACTCTTGCTTATACCGTGTTGCTATATTGTTGAATGTATCAGAGAACCTGCTCTTTTTCAATAAAAATGTAAATATTTAATGATATTAGAAAGTTATATCTCCTACTTGCATATTATTGATATTTTATGTATCAAAAAGGAGTTTTTCCTATTGCCTTAATGGTTTCTCAAGTTTTTGACTTCAATCATCATTTGTCAGTTGATATAATAATTAAATTAGTAATTCAAGACTTGATAGGTACTTTGAATTTAATGAAAGTATATCGGGAAATCTCAATCTCTACAGATATAACGAGAAGTAATCACAGAAAAATCTATATATTATTCAAAATTGTATTGAGCCTTAATTAAGTAGGTACTCTTGTTTGAATTAAACAAATTCCTTAATGAATAATTTCAAACATTATATATTTCGTGGAATTGTTTCGATAGGAAGTAGTACATTAGATTGGACTTGGTATATCCTTTGTTGACAGATCATTGAAATTTTACGTATGAAAATAACATGAATTATACAATATCTCATTCAGTTCTATTTTTTTTAATATTTCAGGAAAAAGTTTTTTCTGGAAATTGAATATTTGAGTTGACTTCAAAGTATGTCCATGAAACATAACTCCATATCTTACTTTTGACTCGAATACTGCATGATAGGTAGTTTTCATGGAGAATTTATCCAGATATCTTGTCATTACAACCAGACATAATAGACTGAAGCTAAGCTGCATATCCCAGTTTAGAAATATGTTGATCCATTGATAGTTAGTTCTTTTGAGGTTAACTGGGACAACATTCGCCAGGTCTTTGGAATCATTGAATTCACATAATATTTTTCAAATTCATTACTTTCCCAATGTAAATTCACATTTTGAAAAATAAGTAATTACTACGACCTCTTCGTAGAGAGGACAACGTTGTGTAGTTATCTGACAGGAAAATGACTATAACCTAACATTTTCAAAATATACACGGTGAAATCTGTCAGCATGTCATGGCAAACCGGGATACTTTATAAAAGTGAATGAAGTATACCTGCGCAGGCGACCGTAGAAGAAGCGAAATTCGATTCATTCTCGAAGCACCCTACGGCGAACTTGAGTAATGAGTGCGAGACCTCCGACCAGTCCGACCATCACATACATGTACGGTGTCAGGCCTGAATCCTGCAACCTCTCCGGTAGACCGGGGTGCGTATGTGGCCGGCATAAGCAATCAGATTTCTCCGCCTGCGATGAGCCTCAGTCCGTCCGCTTTATGGACGCTTGCCTTAATGGTCGAATTTAACCTCTTCACGAATCCAACCTTCGTAACTAAGCAACAAACTTTTTTTTTCAAATATAAAATTCTTTCTATGTAATGCTTTTCAACCTTTTGTCTCTACTGTAATTATCCGCGCGGAATTAAGACATTAACTTTAGAGTCGCGATAGAAGAAATTAGGAAAAAATTTCATTGGAACAGATAAGCATAATTTGAATTATCGAGGAAATGTTGTATTTTCGTAATCATGAGGTGAATTCACGAACTCAACCGGTCATATGTACCAGCCCTGTAAATTTCAAACCCATAAGATATTTTCTTCGAAAGGTGTCAAAACGGCTAGATATACATTTTAAGGAGTTACGGATTATTCAAACAAGCACGCAATGAGAGATTACATATGTTTCATTCGAGAATCATTATCATTATTTTTGCTACATAAAAAGATGTCAGTCCTTCATATGTAATGAGGGATTCGATATAAATTGAATCAATATTTTATGCGTAAAAAAATGAACGTTCATAAAGTGAAATCTGATCATAATGACACGGAGGAGAGGAGAGGAATTTTTCAATATTCTTCTCCAACTGTCAGCCATGTCGGGAATGTGATTTCTACACACGAGCTCCGGTCCGTTTCACTTTCGTCGTTAAAATTTGATCCTCGCAGGAAATATTCGAATCGAAAAAAGATACACAGCAAATTTCGTTCACGTCATGACGTTCCTCGCCGGAAATTACTTTTTGAGTGTTTCCTTTCCCAATGTTCTCAGTCTTCGAAAGAAAATGGAAAACTGAAAACCACTGTGCTATACTGAAAAAACACACCTGATTAATACTACTTGGCATATAATATTTCCCCACTAATATTCTTCATCATATTACTGGAAAAGATATTTTGAACCGACATAAATTAAATAGGCTTTCGTTTCGACAAACAGTTATTTCAAAGCGCTTGCTTTTGGAACAGAAGTATTATTATGCCGCCCGAAAATCTGTAATTTTTTTGAGCCGAAAATGGCCTTAATCGATTAGGTTGAACTAACAGATAAGGAACTCCTGGTCAAATATAATGCTAACCATTCGGCCATCATTATTTGTTTGAACTTTTGAAGGAAACTTTTGACATTTTATGGGTAGGTTTGGCTCCTGAATATATCGGCTAGTTTTTTTAGCAAAATCCTGTCTAACGGCTTCCGAGTTTTACCTTTTTGCGCGCATGTTCTAGGGCAGGGTTTCCAAACCTTTTGTTGGTCAAGGACCACTTTTGTATATTTCTTGTTAGCAATATCCACTTGTCGAAACCCAAAGATCACCTCCAACCTAGTCGTTTTGAGCTCAAAATTCGAAAATTACAGACATTTGGAAAAAACGATAGCAATAAAAACACAATGATGACTGGTTCACGGTCCGTGCTAAATTTGAAATAATTTCGCGGACCATTTTCACCACTGTTCTAGGGGAACAGCGTGCTACAGATTTTTCCAAATGTCTGGAATTTTCAAATTTTGAGCCGAAAATTGTCTCAAACGACAAGGTCTGACTCATTGATGACGAATCCGGGGTCAAAATCTATTCATCATATTTGGAAAGAATATAGCGCAGACTTTGAGCCTCACATTTCGCATTGTACCAAATTTAGATTCGATACGGTTATTACTATCCGGGATATTGGAAAGAATATATGAAATTTCGTGATTTTTTTCTTGATATCGCTGTTTCCTTCGAATTAACTCAAAAAATGCTTATTCAATCATAACAGAACTTGGTATCTAGTTCGAAAATATTAAAAAAGTAGATTCGGAATCAATTTAAAAGCAAGGATTCGAGTCCATGAAGAAAACGGCGATTGAAAAGCACTTGCGAATCTTTGGGTATCAAGAAGTCAACCGCCCTAAGGTGGGCGAAAAGAAACGAAAGGAAAATGCCAACGAAATAGCAGCAGTATATATAGAAAGAAGCTTATAAAACTTCAATCCATACAAGAACGAATGTTGTTCCAATATGAAATTGATTATTCCCAATTTGAATGTGCTCAGTCTCAATTTGATTTTGTTGAGTACGAATTCGAATATGTTAATTCTTAATTTGAAGTTGAAAAGGTATAGAAGATATTTTATTATATCAGAGGAAGATTTTTCCAACTCGATGGAGCAGGAACTTATTTTTGGCCTTGAAGTGAAGAATAATCTCGATAATACTAACACAAATATTTGGATCGTCCGTATAGGTCCTATTTCATGGACTTTCCGATCTCCAGTTATGAATCCTGTAGACTTTTTCTGTGGGAATATTGAAGGATATGGCTTTTGCTGAGGATATCTAGTCAGAGGCACGAATAATGGATATAATCACAAAACGTTGTGAAATATCAAGATACAATTGTTATATGACTTAGAAAAATATAGCATACCTGAGAATTCGACATGAAAAATGCGTTAGAGTGGATGGCATTTCGAGAAATTCCAGAAATAATTTCAATTGAATTTCAATATGAACCATTTTTTTACCTCTCATTCGGTTATTTCGTTCGTGTTTTTCATTTTTGATATTATTTAAATATCGAATGAAATAATTCAAGGTTTCTCGACCTTTTAGATGATTGTCGGAAACAACATTGTAATCAATTGTGAGTGTGACAATTTTGAATGATACGTAGTATTAGAACTGCATTTATGCTCTTCGCGAAAAATAAAATATACAAGGTGATATTCTTACCCTGGATACGTTGAATGAGGATGAAGAGTTGAATAATCTTCATGAAGTTGGAAGTCGCTAAGTCTCACTCTAATGATCAAGGTATATTTATTCCAGGACACTCTGTATACTAATTATTGAAAAAGGAATAAGGGTAATACCGAACACCGCAATTTTGGACGACATTTATACTTTTTTGAGTAGAAGTGGAAAAAAGAAACTGACAAATAGGCTACAGAACGTCATGTTCCGACGATTACAAGTATTTTAAAAATATCCAAAATCGTTACAGTAAGTACATAGCCCGCTCCTGCATCATTTTGCAACTCTAGAGAATCGATTCTCTGATTGACAGTTTAGAACTTTCAACTGCATTAATCCATCTAGGAAGGCGAACCTATTGCTAAGAGAATTTGAAAGTTTTCATCAGTTCAGAACTGATACAATTATCCGAATATATCATCAAAATGTTGAAGTTACGGATAACTCAAGATAGGTTCGAACGAATCAGTATTTTTTGAGTTATTCAAGAAATGAAGGGAAGATGGGTATAATTTTGGAACAGTTCGGGTAATCCGAGATATTCAAAAACGCAACCATTTTTTCAAATCCAATCTGGCAATTTCAAGCCGCTAGGTCATTTCCTCTGAAAGTCGCCACACACGGTTAGACGGACAGGCAGACGGCCGGCCAGGCGGACGGATATAATTTAATTCAACCACTGATTCTTCCTCAGAGCGTTTTAAAAATTACAGACATTGTGACGAAACGATAACACGCCGTCCCCCAGAACATGTGAGGACTTCGATTCTTCATGACTCTGATGTCTTTCTAGATATATCAATGGAATTTGGCATTAGCTCTCTGAGCAAAAAAAGATATTTTTGATTTTCAAGATATTTTAAAGTTTCAATCAATGACTTTCGTGGGGGATGTGGACTCAATATTATATACGCAACTGCATTTTCAGTAAATGAAAAAATTATCTCCCGAATCAATATTTATTTGAGGACAAATAAATATTTATAATTCCTGTTTCATTCAATCTGACACTCTGAAGGTTCATTGCATTAAAAACCTGGTTGAATCTCAAATTTACCTCACTAGAGCAAACTCAATAACAAGACAGCAAAATAATAGGTATTCTGTGATTATCACACTATGCAGAAAAATTGTTTTATTTTTTCATGATACAGGCGTGCCACACGACAAACATCCAGATCATCGAATTGGTACCAAAATCAATAATTAATTTAAAAACATGTTCGTCCAAAATAACACAGGTGCGTACTCAATAGCCCTCCAAATATATTTACTCCTGATTTCCTACAGAATGTAAGGGATTAACTAATGAATATTTCGGAGAACAATGGATTGGAAGGTACGGTCCAGAAAGATGGCCACCAAGGAGCCGTGAACTTACCCCTTTGGGTTTTTAAGTCTGGATCACATTAAGAGAAAAAGTTTATCGAATAAGCGTTCAAACTTGAGATGATCTGATGAATAGAATTAAATTGTGTTGTGCAGAAATGGGTCAAAAACGTTCGGAACCACGCAGGGTTGTAGATTCAGTAAAAAAATGTGTGAAATGTATTGAACAAGGAGGTAGCCATTTTGAACACTTGCTATGAGTTTATAGTTTATTTATTCTATTTATTTAAAGTAAGTTTTTTCAGCATTTTTTCCTCTCTCTTAACTTCTTTCTTATAATATATATTAATGAAATTTAGTTGATTCGTTTCACTCGACAGATAAATAAACAGTTCTACTTAGAGTTACTCCAATATTCAATCAGAAAAATACCTGACTCAATCACTAAGAGCATCAAAACGAAAGAAAATCATGTTTGAATAATTTCTTATTTTTCGTTGTTATCATATTGGCCATGATATTGAGACTAAAAAGAAACAGCTGGTATAAAAGTTGATAAGTCATTCGGAAGATAACTGATTGGGTAAGTATTTGCTGAAGAGGAAACATGATCTTAATCATTCATTTTTTCAACCTATTGGAATAATATCGTTGATAATGTTCACCTAAGAACTTCTATGTGTTACAGCCAATTTCATGCTCTTTCGAAATATGTGATCACATTTGATGAGGCTACAAGAATAACTGGAGTGTGATTGATTTCATAAAAAAAATTGAGATATTCCGTAAAAACACAAAATGTTGAATTGAAGAATTACCGTCAATATTTCGACCATGTGTAATCTGACTATTCTTGTTGGAAATCACATGTAGAATTATCCCTTTTTTTTAAAGTAGACACACCCTGTATAGTATTTCACGAGTCCCAAAGGTTGTTAAATATTCACCGGGCAGCCTGTGTATTTCTTGTTCATAGCAACTTTTTCGTAGTGAGGACCTCTCTGTTAAAAAGTCTTGACTCAAGGTTTTGATGTTACGTCGGAGAAAATTCCAACAGAAACGGGACTAATCCAGATAAATGTTTTCTTTCAGATAACCTACCTGGACAGAAATCCCCTGAAGGGATCTAATCGAAAATTACAAATCTGAATGGTTTTAACCTTTTTGCGACATCACGTTTCCAGAATCTTTCGGTTTACTTTCAGGAGATCAAACAACCCTAAAGAGGTTGTCTATCGATAATAATGCTGAATATAAATAATTCCTCTGAAGTAATGATTCCTGAATTGAAATATTTTCTGATGAACATAATTCTTCGGTGACTCCACCTTCAACTATGTGAACAAAGGTTTCACTCGACCCGAGGTCCTTCATACAATTCACAGTTGATACATTTCACGTGGAACGGAAAAACCGAACATTATTCGTATTATGTTTTCGCGCGTTCCTTCTAGGCAACCAGGGTATTATTATTTCACCAAATTCTCGAAACTTTTAAATTTTCATCCAAAATCACTCTTGAATGATCTGGTTGGGCTCACTGATGACGAATTCAATTCTGCCTTTCAGCCGTAAATACTTGCAAAAGTAATGAAGGATAGATAGATCCTTCGAATTTTCAGGTGAAGCCTGAGTATCTCGGGTAAGTTCGTTAATGAGTATAATACATCAAACGTTTTCCCATCTGAAGTTCCGTTGCATTCTCCTCAATAACGCAATAAAAACTCATAAAATCAGACTAATCTTGGTTATTATTTATGAGAAATCACCAGGATGTGCAAAATTTCGTGAGGATCAAAGTGTTGAGATATCCAATTTATTTTCCAGAATTTTATTCACGAATCTATAGCTCAGATTCTATTGAGATCTAACACAAGAGCTACTTCGAATAATTTCAAATGCCTCGATAAAAGCTTATTTTGGGAAGATTTTGCATCATTTTTTAGTATTTTCTGAATATCTGAAACATAACTATAAAAATTAAATAATATTGTTTTTCATGGAAAACGCTCTCGCGGATTGCACTGTCGTTCACTGGGCAGTTTTTGCGCGAATGTTCAAACACGTTCCTGAAACGGTCATCTTTCCAAGTGTTCTTTCCGCCAAACGAACCTTCAGCCCCCAATGAAATATTTGGTGATATACTTTCCATGAAATTCTGCATGAACCTCTAAGCTATCATTTGTCGATCAAGTAAAAGATTTCAACTAGATCTAATTTATATTTTCGAAAGAATTGGAACATGAATCTTGGATGGAATTAACCCATTCTTGCTGCTTTTATGACTGATTTGAATGACACGATAATCGTGAAATTTTGTTCAGAGTTATGCATAAGCATTTCCCAATTATTTGCCAGGATTCATCATGGTTGAATCAGTTTTCTTCGAGTTATTCTAAAAATTACGTTAATAAGCAGAAAACACGAAATTTGACATATTCTTTTCCAGTATCTCAAGAAAAATGAAATGAAACTACGCAGTAGTACACTGTTGTGAAATATATGGTTCAAGATGCCTGCAAAATTCTTTCGAAATCTTTCCCGAAGAGAAAACTTCCCAATAAAATGTTCGGAATTTTTTTTTTCAAATTCACAAATCATACGAACTCAAAATCTCGCAAGTGGTTGCACGTCAGCTTGCTGCAACTAACAGACAAGTTTCAATCCTCAAGAAAATTTTCGATACTTATCACGAAAATGTCATATAAACAGACATTCACCAACCGATTACCGAATTGCGGTTCATTCTTGGTAATTGAAAATTGGCTCGATGTTTTTTGCGGATTTCAGCAACTTCTGACTGATAGTTTTTTCAACGAATTGTGTCATTGCTGATAAAATGATTTTGCGATTTTGTTATCATTTAATCATCGCTAGATTTTGCATGAAACTGCAGCATTTTATTTTTCAAGTGCTAGATTTCAATTCGATATAATCTATATCTTCGTGAATATTGGGATTGCATATATCTTCCTTCGAGATGTGTAGCATTTATAACCAGGGGAACTTACCGAATTTGATCCTTAATTGAAGAATATGTCAGAATATCAATGATTTATTGACATTAATAAGTGGCATACATAAAATAGAATAGATAATGACTCTCCTCCATTCACGAAAATCAAGCTGATCCCTTCAATTCACAGAAATAAGAATCCGGTCTGCCTGACGAATTAATTCTGTAGGGGTCCAACTTTTTTGTTCCGCCTCTGAGTATACATCATGTTTGAACCAGTTAATCAACACATTACCAACCCATTATCAATTATATTGGTATTACTTGGGAGCAGGTGTTTCACCCCAAAGTCAGAAGCACTGAGGACTCCAATATATCATAATAACATTAGCGCGATATACTCCTCCTGAACAAACTTTGCCGAAGGATTCCAGCAAACACTCGATGATGGATGCGACTTTACATGACAAATTACTTTAATAAATGGCGTACGTCAAAAAACAAGTTCTTGGGAAAATCGCGAGATGCCCAATAAGAAATGATTTTTAATTTCCACTAATAAGCAAAAACTGTATACTCGGTAATTCAGAATAAGATGCTGATACTTGAGGTTCTAATTTTCATGTAATTCGAAGGGAAAAACTCCAACTATACCTTCGTCCTAAACTAATCAACTTTAGAGCTGAGTTTCGGAAAAACATACCGAGTGACTATATCAGAACTTCAATACGTTCCTCGATATTTTCATGAAGTTTGACACGAGCTCTTCGTTAAATCAATATTCATTTTGTGGTGTAGAAAATGTTCAGTTGTTTTAACCATGGGAATAAAATCCAGATACATTTTCTGAAGTTTGGCACAAACTCTTTGATATACCTAATCAATGTTCAGTTTCCCGATGTAGAAAATATTCAAATGTTTCAACAAAAAGTATTCATTTATTTAATTCATACACCCACATAAATGTAATGTACTTATAAACTTTCGTCATCAAAAGTATTCGTGCCACGTCATTCATATGACTATTCATCGAAATGTACAAAATGTTCAAAAATATATGGATCTCGACATTACAAGAATGAAACAAACATTCAACTGTAAATGAAAAATCACTATAGAAAGAGACGAACGGTGTTCAAAATTTCATTGCATAAAAATCCTCTATGCAATAAACCGTCTTCCCAAGTAGAATTTTTATTATAATTCTTTTAATCTCAATAGACACATCATCCAGAAAACGTAGGAAAAAGGGGCGTAAAATGACGATAGAAAGCTCAAAAAATGTATAATTCTTTTATTTTTAATCTTATAAGGGAATACAGGTTATCACGGGATCATCGGCTGATAATAGTTGTTCACATATCAAATTTGGATGGAACTTAGTGGTGAATAATTAAATTGAAAAATTAGAAATATATCAACCTGTATCCTATTCGTCATCTTTTATCTACTCTTCTGGAGGGTGAGATGACGGAATGTGTAGGGAAAGATGAGCTACGTATTCTAAAAAAAAAAAAGTTAATCCTGAAAGTAGACGCATGAAAGCAAAACACCTTTATTCTTGAACGAAGGCAACATTTATAACTCACATTTCCACACGCACCAAAGTAAATAAATAGATAAGTTACATTGATTTTCATTCACTGTACATTTTTACATGCACTAATTTCAACTCCATTGTTTTACCTACCTTATTAACATATTCAATATCCATTAAAGATTCATAAGAGTCGTTAAACTTTATTTTTCCCTGATTGTTTTTTGTTCAGCTTTATCCATTGTTGATTTCTTATTATTATTTTGTAGTTTGTCTTTGTTTCGATTTTGTCTTTTCCCTTTCTTTTCTGCTCTCTTATTGTCCCTTTCTCTCCTCTTCTAATTTTTTGGCTTTCTTTGCTTCTAAGACTTTTATCACTGGTGTACTGGAAACAAGAGTCGGCAATCCGTGACCTCACACGCAAGTGCCATTTTCATTTACATAAATCGAAATGTATTATTTACAGAACATGCTTGCTATAATTATGGTATTCACAAAAGATATACGTTTTTGAAATAAATTACAGCAGTTTATCAATAGTCACAAAAACAGTAAAAACCGTATAGTCGGAAGCACAAATGAGGGCGGGTATTATAAAACTATTTTGACCGATAACTAGAAGTTAACTAGTAAAATCTGGTTCGAAAATGAGATTCAACTTCTCTCTGTGGTCCACATAAGTTTTATAATACCGGCCTTAAATTTGTCAACACCCTACCGGTAGTGAAGAATGTTTTCTACCACTAGTATATCTTGTCTATGGTGTTCTACCACAGACTAACCAGATAAACCACTCGCGTAATTTACTTAGAAAATCTATGTTAACGTGTATTCGACTTTGAATCGAGCTAATCAAAATTTTAGCAGGCGTTTGGGGTGCTTTGGGGTGCCAATCAGATTGTAGATATAGGATTACGTCACTCCCGCCGCTTCTGAACTCGCTTGAAGAGGTTTTTAATATGTAAACAATCTGAAATGAAATATTTGTCATATTTATTTTATGAATAATTTCGTATCTATTTCATTGTAGAATATAATGCAAACAGTTTTTACAACAAAATCAATTGTGTAGTAATCTCTGGGGTTCTATTTCATGATGACAGTCCTCATTATATGATGTTTAACTGCACAAAAACAAGAATTGGAATCGAACATAGGTTGGCATAATGTTTATTTTATATTATATAAAGGGATAGCAACTGAAGTAAAAGAATTACAACCTCCATTATTTAATTGAAACGATGGGATGGTTGATGAAATTGTATGTGATTGCACAACCACAAGGATTGGAATCAAACAAAGTTGGTTTATTCAAATATTGATTTTATATGAAAATGAATCTCAATTGATGTGAAAGTATCACAAATTATTCATTTTCAAGTTATAACAATAGTACCTATATCTCTGTTTGCAATGAAGAGATGTCGCACAATAAATTAATTTCAAAGAACCCAAGCTTTGTAACTAAGAAATACCTTTTATATTAATGAATGACAGTAATATATCTTCTTTATTGATAAAATTATGAAGCAAATATACATTGTACTCAGCTTGCTGAATTTATTTATATCAAAATCAGTGTCCTAAACAGTTTGGTAGACTTTACGTAAACATGGTGAATGTACAATACAGGTATACTGGAAACTTATCGAATAATATATTTATATAAGTAATTATTGATTGTGTTATAGAAAAGATAAGGCAATGTAAAATGTTTCTATTTCTTGTTTATCAATTTTAAAAGTTCTTTCATTCCTTTCACATTAATCAGATTGGATCCACAATTATTAGTAAAGGGCTTGCAATGAAATAGAATACACCCGAACCCTCAACCCTCACAAGCTTTTGAGGGGTTTCCTAGAGACCTATTAGTATCAGTCACTACAAAGATCAAAAGGTAAATACTGATGATTCTTTTGAACATTTCATAGTTTGAACCTTCCTACAGCTTTTCAGTTGGCTCGGAGCAATAAAGTGAAAGTAATTTGGTTGAATCCATTTGTCTCTCGTACATTCTCAAGTTAGAAACCTTCTATGTCATATATATTTTCACCTTACGGTTCTCTGATTAAGGAAATTAGGTTTTCCATAATTTTCCATTTACTCCAACCGAGTTCTTCAACTTATTTTCGCAGAACTTCAAGAAAAGACGAAAAACTCAGTTTGATATTAGGAATTTGCTCTTCAAATCGTTTCCTTTCCATCGAAAATCATAGTCTGATTTAAATCTCGAGATTCCTGAATCTCAACAAATCCATTTATACTTTTCAATTAAAGGTATTCCAAAGTCGAGCTGTTCTGTTAAGCGGAAGAAAAAAGTGTGGATATGTCTGTTATTTTTCTCAAGGTCAGAAAGACGCGATTCCCGCGAACGATGAAGTGATTTGTCCTGTTGGTCTGTGGTTCTACTGAACACGCGGGGTACTTTGCTTAGGATCAAACGATAGCCCAATAGCACCACGTTTTCGATTTTGACAAAAGCCGGTGTTGCCAAACTCGTATACGTTCAGGAAATATCGGAAAATCGTCATCTTACCCGATTCGTCATCTTGCCAACCGTTGCCCTGTATTGTTTCGAACATTGGAATCTAAGAGAGATGTGGACTAGAGACTAGATAATGTTAAGCCAGTATAAGATGAATACGATTTCCTGCCTGTTTTCTGCCCGACACACGATTATCTATAATGAAAAATATTTTTAGGAATGGTCAAATTTCAACATTCTAAATGATAATGAAGCAAGATGGAAGATATTTATTCAATAACAATTCGATCCAAGGCCGAACCGAGGAAACGTAAGGTAGGGCAATGCTCTACCTTGAAAAGCAAAAGCTAATAAATATCTTAAAATTCATTAGATCAATAAATATTTTCATTGCTCTACATTAAATCACAATTGCCCTGGTTCGATCATCTATACAAATAAAGAGAAGGAACAGAAAAAATATATAATCATTTTATGCCAAAACAACCACACAATATGTATATGAAGTTAAACCAGATTTAGCATCGAAAAATGTTAGCTGAATCGGTCCTGTCCCACAGACGTTATTAGTTGGAATATGGAAATAAATTTCACATCGAAAAATTAAAATTGAGTTTCAGAGACCTTGTACAAGCTTTCATGAAAAATGTATCCGATAAGATATCAAAGTTTTAACAAAACAATGATTTTTTTTAAACCGTAGGTTAAGCTCAGAAGTGAGAAGGTTTAGGACAAAAGTTCACCTTCACAACCTTGAAGGTCAGCATTATATTCTGAAACACCCTGTCAAATCAGCAGAATGAACATAATAAATTGAACATACTTATGGTACAATTCAAAATTAAATAAAGTGCGTATTCATAATAAGGAATCACATTGGAACTTTTGACACGAACATAATCAATTTCTGAAGACCCGTGTTAACACATTGTCATTATTCGATAAATTGAATTTTTCAATTAATAAACAGAAAAGTATTCGGAATTTGTGTATTTTATTTTCTGTTACGTTGAAAAGAATGCCAACGTTTCTAGGACAAATTTTCCTCTTTATCAAGGCTAGTTAACTAAATTGTACAGACCAAGTCAATAAAATCAGAGATTTCATTTATTTTTGATATGCTCGATCATTATGAAATTATTCATGAAGGATTTTCTTGGATTCAAACTTGCGTGAATTTCATTTACGTGATTATGCAGCTCAAATAAATGTGAGAAAAATTTCTGGAAGTGGCCCACAGGGTGGTCATTTCTACATCAGTAGTCAAAGTTGATTTTCCAGCACATTTACCGCACTGGAAATATGATATTTGGTATACATACGGCCGGTTTCACAAAACTTTGATTGCCAGATCAAGGGCTCGATTGTCAGTCAACAGTAAATTCTGTGCTCGATTTCAGTTCATTTTCAACCCAACCATCGAATGCAAACCTTAATCAACGAGCTGATCAGAAGTCAAAAGTTTTGTGAAACCCACGAATAATCCAACAGATGCTAAAAAGTGTTACAAATTCTGATTCACAGTACCAGAAATATAGTCGAATGAAATTTTGGTAAGAATGAATGAATCATCCTGTATATGGGCAAGGAAAGGTAGGAGACATTTCTAAAGGCCATTTCGTGATAATGATGATAGACTATATATACATATATATGTATATATAAATAATAATAGTAGGAGTATGTAAAAGTTCCTCGTGGGAACCCTGTATATGCCATCATGTGAGATTTCAACTTAAATCTAACACTTCATGTGAGATGTGTCATTAGCTTCACAACTAATACCTTTATCTTTGAGGCTCAAACCTTCACACACTCAAGAATAGAACGTTCATTTTTGAACCGCGATAAAAAACACCTCTCTTTCCTTCATACACTCAGAGGGTCAAGAAATAAATGACGGTGCCAAAATCAGAATTCAAGGTCCAACGAAAAAAATTAATTTATGTGATTCCTGGAAAAGGTGGTTTCAATGGAAGTATGACTGCGCCGGATAGGACTACAAGATATTTTGGGCGTCCTGGAAACAATTGTTCTGAAATCCTTTGGAGAAAGTTGTGATCTTGGATCTCTTCGCACAAAGACCGGTAAGACCACAATATAATAAGGGGATTTCCATTGTCAACCTAGTATTTAAAGTTTTACGTTGAACTTCTGACATTGGCCTCGTATTTCATGGGATCTTGTATCTTTTGTTCATTATGATAATGAGAAGAATGAAACTCTATATTCTTGGGGATGTTTAGAATTCATCAACATTTCAAATAATGAAAATAATATAATGAAGCATGAAAGTTAATTGGAAACTCTTCGATCTATGGGGAAGTTTAGAACTGATATTTCGAACAATAGCTTGTGTTACATCTGCTGAAAAAATTGACCGATGGATATACATAAACGCAACAACCAACCTGATACCTGAGCTACAATTTCAACACTGAAAAGTAGAGAAAAATGAGAAGTATATCCGGGAGTTTTCGAGAAATTAACGCATTACCTTATACTTTTTATATTTGAGTTATAAGCAAAAATTTAAATGTTTTAGAGTATTATCCTTGCTGAGCGAATAATGAACCAATTCTTCATGCAAACTATAGCTGATAATAACTTAGCCAAAAGTTTCTATTTCAAAAATAAATATTACCAGTGGCTTATTCTGATGTTTTGGGGGTGTGTAACATAGAGTTGAGGTTTTTCTAATTAAAACATTCGTTTATGTAATATAATTGAAATTACCTAATATTCCAATAGCTCAGCTAGAAAATTTCTTTCTTGTAAGGAATCCGAGTAAGCCACCAGACTGCTATCATAAAAGTGCGACTGACAGTACAATGTTTTCATAGCGCTTACAGGAACGGAGGTATTGCCTCAGCATTCAAAACGGAACGTATTATAGTGTACATACATCAATTTATTCACACCTTATAAAATTTCACGGAAAGGATATTGGAAGGTTACGGAACGTATAGTGGGAATCATCAGAAACAGATGAAATCTGATTTGTATGATGTTTCCTTATTGCTTGAACTCAAAAATCAAAAATGTTTTCGGCAACACAGGGTGTTCCATTTTTTCTGAGCGAGTCGAAACTTTGTTTTTTTTAACTGCTTCGGTTTCTACATGATATTCTGCCTGATATGTGTTCATTTCCAATATTCATCACTTAGATTATTTGAAATTGTTGAGTTGTGTCAAGTTCCTCTGAAATTTGTTTCTGGTCAACTATTTCACATTGGTTACCCTCTCAAACGGTTTATCTGAAATCGAACTTGAATATACAGGGTACGAAAAACAGCCTAGCATATTTTGGAAATAAAAACTAGCAGAATTTTCCTGATTTCAAATTGAACGCCCTATATTTCATACATCCATGAGAAGCACAAAAAAAAATCTACAAATTTTGTCCAGTAGTCCTTTTGGTTGAGTTCACTAGTTTTACTTCGAACAACTCATTTCATGAATATCGGATATTCTTCGCGGATTACACCAGCTATCTTGCACAGGCTAGGACAGTCTTTCAAACATAGACTTCATTCCAGAAAATGGAACACATGTTAAAAATAGGTTTCAATATCAACTTTCATCAAACTCATGTAATCTTAGTGATAGATCAGCTTTTTTGCATCGATCATTTGAGATGTAGGTGGAAAAAACGTAAAATGATTTTCAAGTTGCAAAAAGGAGCAGGAGCCGGGATCGATCTCCCTTCGTCAGTTTTGAGACTTTCTCAAAATACTCGGCAAAGTCGAAACCTCACGTTTTTCAGTCTACTGGTTATCTTTTTCTCGCAAGTTCCTTCCATAGAAGTCGACGTGTCGTCAGAATTGTTCTGTTTCGAGTTTAAGCTCTCCAAGATTCACATCATTTTTATAAATAATATGGTATAGAAATATTCTTCAGAAAAAGAGCTGATTTAAAAAAAATTTCAAAAAGCACTGCCGTGAAGGCAGCAACTTTTGCGCGAATGTTCAATGTAGATGACCGCTTCATCAACGAATTTGAACATGCACGCAAAATCTGCTGCCTTCACGGCAGCGCATTTTGAATTTTTTTTCTGATAAATTACTGGATTTCAATTCGATCAAATCTGTATTTTTGGAAACATTGGAAAAATAAAATTTTGAATGGGTATATCTACGGAATCATTGGGCGGATTTTACCCATTCACGAATTAGACCTTCGTAATTAAGCCCCAAACCTACTCTACAAATATCGAGTTTCTAAGTCATAACTCCCGAAAGAAACAACTTAGAAACTCGATATCTGTAGAGAAGGTTTGGACCTTAATTACGAAGGCCGAATTCGTGAATGGGTAAAATCCACCCAATGATTCCGTAGATATACCCAATCAAAATTTTGTTTTTCCAATATTTCCAAAAATATAGATCAGATCGAATTGAAATCCAGTACTTCATCGAAAAATAACAGTTCGAAGTTTCATTCAGAATTTAATGAGGATGATATGATAAGAAAAACATAGAATTTTTTTTTTTCAAATTGTTCTAATGACACGATTATCACGAAATTCCGAACAAAGTTGTTTTTCAGCATCTCAAAACTAGCTGTGAAGTTTTATCAGGACTGAATCAGTATTTCTCGAATAAGACCGAAAAAATCAACGATATCGAGAAGAAAACCTCGAAATTTGACATATCTTTTCCCGATATCTCCAAAACTCATGATCGTATCGGACTGAAATTTGGTACACTGCTGTGAAATATGGAGCTCAAAGTGTGAGTGGAATTTTTTTTTGGATAAAATGAATAATTTCCGAAAAAAATTTTTTTTTTTATTTACTTACAATATGATCGTGACGAAATTTGGCTCAAAGTTGCGCGCTTTTATACTCCACCTAACTGCTAAGTTTGAATCCAATCGCTCAAGTAGTTTCTGAAATAAAAAATAAATAACTTCAAAACTTCAAATGCCTATAACTCCGAAACTATCCTGAAAGTTTCAAGTTGCTAGCTTGCTATTGTCGACAGTTATTGTGTCTACGGCCGGATAGAATCGATTTTGACACCGGATTCGTCATCAGTGAGTCCAACCTAGTCGATTGAGACCATTTTCGGCTCAATCATCCAAAATTACAGACATTTGGACAAAACGATAGCACGCTGTTCCCCTAGAACATGAGCGCAAAAACCAGTAAAATTAACCATAAGGACTACATGACGAAATTTGTAGAGCTTTTTTTGGTGCTTCTTATGGATCGATAAAATATAGCCATTGTTCTATTTGAAATAAGGAAGATTCTGCTTATTTTTATTCCCAATATGTTCTGTTCTCCATATCCTGTATATCCCAGTTCGATTTCAGATATACCGTTTGAGAGAGTAACCAATGTTCAAAATTTGACGAGAAATATATTCCAATGGGACTTGGCACAAGTTAATAATCGAAAAT
Source organism: Myrrha octodecimguttata (assembly GCA_958510865.1). Lineage (NCBI taxonomy): Eukaryota > Metazoa > Arthropoda > Insecta > Coleoptera > Coccinellidae > Myrrha > Myrrha octodecimguttata. The sequence goes on from OY294057.1 coordinate 42,335,748, forward strand.
ACTCTAAGTGAGGAATATTGGAAAAAAAGACCGGCAGAATATCTCCAAAATTGTTGATAAAGGGTGTTCCAATAAGAGGTGTTATTTTGAATAGCTCGCTATTTCGGTAGATGTCACTTTTGAAGCTGTCATTTTTTGACATTTGACAAGTAGAAACTACGCCATCAATAAAATGAAACGATACACGCTTCAACAACGCATTGAAATTATTAAAATTCACTATAAAGACGGTGAAAATTAGGCAGACACGGTTCGTAAAACTCGAACATTTTTGGGTCGTCGTGAAGCACCTTGTCGGACCGCAATGAAGAAATTGGGAGAAAAATTCGAGCTGTTGGGACAAGTTAGTGATGTGAAGAATAAAACCCGTGCACGTCTCTCAAGAACAGCCGAGAATATTGCTGCTGTAGCCGAAAGTGCTACCCAGGTTTGTCCATTCCTTGTCGTTCTTTTGAATTAGGCATTCCACAAACTTCATTACACCGTATTTTGCATAAAGAGTTGGGTCTTAAGGTTTATAAAGTTCAGTTAACACAAGAACTCAAGCCGGCCGATCATCAACAACGTCGTGTCTTTGCTGATTGGGTCGTTGAAATGCATGAAAATGATCCGAAATTCCATCGAAAATCATCTTGAGTGATGAGGCCCATTTCCACCTCGGTGGCTTCGTCAACAAGCAAAATTGTCGCATCTGGGGCTCGGAAAACTCGGGAGTTATTGTTGAAAAGCCTCTCTATCCTCAACGTGTGACTGTTTGGTGCGGTTTATGGTCCGGCGGAGTCATTGGACCTTACTTTTTCGAAAATGAGGCTGAAGCAACAGTTACGGTGAATGGATTGCGCTATCGAGAGATGATAAATGATTTTTTATGGCCGGAATTGGATGGTACTGATCTGGACAACGTTTACTTCCAACAACACGGCGCTACGTGCCACACAAGCAACGAAACCATTGATCTTTTGCGGGAAAAGTTTCCGGACCGTGTTATCTCTCGAAGAGGTGATCACAATTGGCCACCGAGATCTTGTGATTTAACACCTTGTGACTTCTTCCTTTGGGGCCACGTGAAAGAGAAGGTCTACGCCAATAACCCAGCGTCCATTCAAGACCTCAAAGATGGAATTCGTGAGGCTATCGAGGACATAGGGCAGCCACTCTGCAATTTGGTTATGGAAAATTTCATTAGAAGGACATGGTCATGTAAGCGTGGTCATGGTGGTCATTTGCCTGATGTTATTTTCCACTATTAACGGCATAGCTTTTTTTTAATAATGAAATAAACATCTGATCATTTATATTGAAAAATGTCATTTTTCTTTAAATATCAAAATAACACCTCTTATTGGTAAACCCTTCATTTTATGGTAAAGATATGTATAAAGTGTATTATATTTTTCATTTAGAAACCGAAAGAGTAACAGGTTGCCATTTGAAGAAACAAAGTTGGGACCTGCCCAGAATGAATGTAGCACACTGTGTGGCCGAAAACATTTTTAAATTGTCGAGTTTGACCAATAATCAAACATCATAGAAAACTAGATTCCTATCTGTTTCCTAAATAGAGATATGAAACACCGCGCCACTGTTGCGGGACTCTGTGAGATTTTATTCAAATCCACCACGAAGCTTGAAAGCGTCATTTTACAAAAAAGTATCAGGTTTTTATACCCAAAAATAATTATATCTGCTAAAACATATAGGGTGAATGTTCGCAATCATAAATCTGGACCTTCGTAATTAAACTTCGGATCAGCTCTGAAAATATCTAGCATATGAGCTGGTTCTCTTAATAGTTTTTGTCTCTTTGAAATGCCTTTGGGGGAGATGAATACCTGGATGATTTAGTTGAAGCATAACAACGCGGAACCTTTCACAGAATTTTGTATGGACCGTAGGATTGGTGAATTTTCAAAAAAACCTGCGAGTTTTTCTTCCAAGAAAAAATTTTCCTCGAAGGTATTGATTTGATCCTGCAGAGACCTCGAACTACATTATTCACAATAATGTATTTATTTATGTGATTTATGTGTTTGTTTCGTCGGTATCGTTGTTATTTCCAAAATAACTCGAAAAAAAACTAGAAAAGCACTTACGTGAAGTCAGCAGCTTTTACGCGCTTGTTCACATAGCGAAATGGTGACTTGGACATTTCAGTGAAATTTCAAAATTTCAATGAAATATAAAAATTTTCAAAAAAATATTTCAAAAAAAAATGTTTTTTTCGAATTTTTGATCAGATAAATATTTTCCGAGTTATTGAATAATCAAAATTTCAAATGGCTGCAGCACAAAAACCATTCGACAGATTTGGCCCATTAACGAACTCAACCGAGATATTCAGAATCTTAACCTAATCTGAAAGTTTCAAGACTCTAGGTCCTTTCTTTCGAAAGTTACAGCGCACCCGGCCGGACGTCCGTCGGACGGACAGAATAAATTTTGACCACGGATTCTTCATAAGTGAGTTCAACCTAGTCGTTTTCGACAAATTTCGGCTCAAAATTCGAAAAGTACAGACATCGTGACGAAATGATACCGCGCTGTTCCCCAGAACAAGCACGTAAAAACAATTATCCACTCTCGGTGGAATTTATTAGGTAACTAGTTCGAAAATGCTGATGTCCAATTTTGTGCTAAATTTGGAGATGATCGTGTCATTGGAACCAGTCGAAAATAAATTTCAAATATTTTATACTCTGCGATCTTTTATCGTATAATCCTCACAAAATACTGCACGAACCTTAAGCTATCATTTTTCTATCAAGTACTGAATTTCAAGTCGATCTCATATGTGCTTTTGAAAATATTGGGAAAACAAATTTCTGAATCTACGTAATCATTGGGGGGATTTCACCCATTCACAAATTCGATGTTAGTAGAGCAGGTTTGGGGCTGGATTACAAACGTCGAATTGGTGAATAGGTGAAATCTGGTCAATTATCCCGAAAAATCTTGTTTCCCAATTCATATTGAAAAATGGAAGCCTGAAGGTTCATGCAGGATTTCGTAAGGAAAATATGATTAGGAAATCTCCAAATTTTTTCAGTAGGAAGTAGTTCTGAGTTTGGCGGGGTCGATATTTGAAAATATGACTTTCTTAAATTTCTGAATGTTTCTTTATAGCTCATAAAAATAGAGGTAACTGTTAATAATGAAGAATGGACATAGAATACATACTGGTCAATTATACAGGGAATTCACTTCACAGTGATAATCGACCATAAATTCGAAAACCTGCCACATACTGAAAGGAAGGCTCTTCGCAGTGGTAATGAAAAAAAAATAAAGAATCAGATCACAACTTGGATTTTTCCGTCAGGAAAAACGTTCTTAAATCCTTACTGATACCGAATATGCACTTTTCAGTAATGGAACAGCTGATTTTTTTCGATTGCGGACCAGGCAATAAGAAGGGACCCCAATCTTATTGGATAATGGAAATCCGGCCGGTGCTTCCTGTGATCGTGATAAAAAATTCCACATGAAACGCGGTCGTCGACAAAATAGAGGAAACTAGGTATGTTTTCAACAGAGATTGGTGGAGGATTTTCCGATAGAAGAAGGCAGATGTTGAAATTGAATGAAACAAGTTGCTCTTGTGATATCAACGAGTTTGGTGGCCAATCACCATGGACAGTGCGTGGGATTGCAATTCTCCTGAGATGTTCGTGTAGAATGTCGATTGTGACATCAGCTTTGTGGCGCGTAATGCCATTCTATTAAAACCACATGCTACTCTATGACAAATCATCCAATTGAGGTTTATTTCGCGACCTTGGAATTGTCCCAAATCCTGCCATTTTGCTTGTTTACATGCCGATTTTACATGTTGTAATTGGTATTCCCTTCCAAATGCTGTACGAGGTAGTGTTTCTAGATCCTGTATTTCCTCGCCCTCTGAGCAAGTTGGCCTTTATACAGATCAAGATGAAAGTTTCCACGCGAAATTAGTCAGGTTGATATTTGTGAAAGGCGGAGTTTGAGTGCACGAAAAATTCGACCTTACTCAAATGCATTTCTTTCATGCTGTATATTTCTGATGAGTGGTACATTCAGATAAAATAGTATTTGGAATCTAGTGAAGACCATCAAATCATCCTAGTGGTCGATACTTTTTGCGTGCATGTTCTAGGGGAGAAGTGTTTGTCCAAATGTCTGTAATTTTAGAATTTTGAGCCGAAAATGGTCTCAAACGACAAGGTTGGACTCACTGATGACTAATCCGGTATCCAAGTCGATTCTGTCCGTCCGAAAAACCGTGGGAACGATACCTGTCGAACAGAGCAATCTAGCAACTTGAAACTTTCAGGAAAGTTCGGGCATCGGAATACCGCGGTTAAATTAGTTAATGGGTCAAATCGGTCCAATGGTTTCGGCCATTTGAAATTTTGAGGCTATTTATTATATTTCAGTAACTACTGAAGCGGTTGAATTGAAACTTAACAGTTGGTTGAAACATAATTAGGCGCAACTTCAAGAAGTATTTTGTTGAGATCGTATGGTCACTTGATTCAAGAAAAAATTTTCTCGAAATTTTTTTCATAATTTATTGATCAATTCGAAAACAATTCTCCTCATATTTTGAGCTTCATATTCCACAGCAGTGAACCGAATTTCAATCCGAAACGACTATTAGTTCTGGAGATATTGGGGAAAAATATGTTAAATTTCCTGGTTTTTTTCTCCATATCGTTGTTTTTTTCCGTGTAACTCAAGAAATACTGATTCAATCGTGATGAGACCCGGCAGATAGTTTGGAGATGCTGAGGTACAACTTTGTGCAAAACTTCGTGATGATCGTATCGTTCTCCTCTTCTTCTTCTTCTTTTCAGCCTGTCTTTATCCGCTCCTGGATGTAGGCCTCTTCCATGCTTTTCCATCTCGACCTGTCCGCAGTAGCCTTCATCCAGTTTTTTCCAGCAACTGGCTGGATGTCGTCTCGCCATCTCTTTTGTGGTCTACCAACGCTTCTCTTATATTCTCTCGGTCGCAATGCTGTGACTCTGTAGATCCACCTTTCTGTACTCTGTCTCGCGATATGACCAGCCCATCTCCATTTTCGATGTGCTATTCTCTCACTTACATCCATTATTTAAGTTCTTCTTCTGATCTCCTCGTGTCATTAAAACAATTGGAAAAAAAATTTCAAATTTTTTTTTTCAAATATTCAATATTCTGTGATCTTCGTATTGTATTATCCTCAAACAATTCTGTCTGAACCTTCGAACTGTCATTTTTCGATAAAATACTGAATTTCTTTTCGATCTAATTTTCATTCCTGGAAATTTCGGGAAAATAAAATTATGAATGAATCTACGGAAGCATTGGGTGGATTTTACCCATTCACGAATTCTTCCTTCCTAATAAAGCTCCAAAAATACAAACAATAACTGCCGGAATAAACGACTCAGAAACTCGATATTTGTAGGTTAGGTTTGGGGCTTATTTGCGAAGGTCGAATTCGTGAATGGGTAAAATCCGCCCGATGATTTCATAGATATACCCATTCAAAATTTTATTTTCTCAATACTTCCAAAAATAGATTAGATCGAATTTAAATCCAGTACTTTATCGAAAAAAACCCTGAAAAAATCACTGCCGTGAAGGCAGCAGCTTTTGCCCACAGGTTCAAATTTATTGCCAAAGCGGCCATCTCCATTGAACATGTGCGCAAATGCTGCTGACTTCAAGGCAGTGCTTTTCTAGGTTTTTCTTTCTACTGATCAATAAGATGGTGGTGCAAAAAACCTTGTTATCAGAGACATTGTCTATATTTGCAAAGTGGCACAGGAGACCGAGTCGATCGCTTAATCGATTTGAAGAATACTCGAAACGTCAGAAGATCATATTCTTTAGACAATTTTTTAGTTCCAACATTCAAATCGTGCCAAGAGAAGTCAAAATTTCCTTCCATTCCTACAATTCCGAGGTTCAGTCGGCCCTGATCAACACCTCATTCAATTAGTATAGTATAGAATAAAATCTGCTTATGAAATGCTTGGTTTGAAATCCACCAATCTTCACTTGGAAATTTTAACAATTTTTTGGAAAATTATAACCATATGCATGGGAGCATTCACAACAAAAATATGTTGAAATGGTATCAATCGTTCTTTGATTATTTTTGGAATGGTTTTCTATTTCCATTGAATGAGAGTTGACATCAACTCACAGATTCAAAATTTTAATCGATATAAAATTAATTAATTGACATTGCACATTCAATTGTTTTCCATCCGCTCTGATTTAAAATTTTTTCGGTACTGACCACTGCAATGTCATATAATTTATTATCTGGTCTGAATTTCGTATTAAACAGAAGGGGAGTTGAACACATTCTCTTGAATATTTTCAAGCAATATATCCGTTTTAATCGGTAATAGTTCAATCATTTCATCTCTGTGAATTCCGTACGAAATACTTCATTCGACAAAACCATGAACTGAGAGGTCTGTGAAGGATGAGCCAAATTGGACACTTTTGAAGGGGAATTCCTATTTCTGTACTAGATAGACAGGAACTGATGCAGGGCTGGGCAGTATTTCAATTACTTGTAATTGAAATACGTATTTGAAATACAAATACGTATTTTGTATTTGTATTTCAATTACTTCTTGAAAATGTATTTTGTAATTGGTATTTCAAATACCTGACGCTGAAGTATTTTGTATTTCGATACTTTTGTCTTCAAAATACTTTCGAACAAATACATCTAGCGCTGAGCGCTCTACAGAAAATAGTCCCTGAATCTCCCTTCAGATGGTGCGACGTTCATCTGCTTCATCAAGTTCTTTTGCTAGCAATCATATTTTCGGCAAATGGAAAGGAAGAAAAGGTCCTGCGCAATGGTTATTTCATCATGGAGTTAGAGTTAGTCAACTTCTAAAAACGATTAGAAGCAAAGAGCTTACCATCCTTGAACATTGTCCTAACATTGAAAATCTAGAAAAGTCAGCAGCTTTTACGCGCTTGTTCACATTGCGAAATGGTGACTTGGAAATTTCAATGAAAAAGGAAATTTAAAAAAACAAAAATTTTAAAAAAAATATTTTTTTTTCAAACTTTTCCACGGATAATTCTTCTTATTGACACTGTTCATATTCCAACCAAGTTTCATTTCGATCAGATGAATATTTTTCGAGTTATTGAAAAATCAAAATTTCAAATGGCTGTAGCACAAAAACCATTCAGCAGATTTGGCCCATCAACGAACTTAACCGGGATATTTAGGATCTTAACCTAACCTGAAAATTTCATGACTCTAGGTCCTTCCATTCGAAAGTTACAGCGCACACGGCCGGACGGACAGAATCAATTTTGACCACGGATTCTTCATCAGTGAGTCCAACTTAGTCGTTTGAGACAAATTTTGGCTCAAAATTCGAAAATTACAGACATCGTGACGAAATGATAACGCGCTGTTCCTCGGAACAAGCGCGTAAAATGTGTTCATACAATATAACACAAGTTTCAGCCCATCAGGACCTGTAGAAAGATTGTTTTCTTTAGCAGGTTTTATTCATTCCCCAACAAGAGGCTGTTTGTCTGAGACTACATTCAAAAATCTTGTGTTTCTGAAAGGAAATTGTTTATTTAGCGATAAAATAGCTGAGCTGAATTAGTTGTACTCTTTTCACATTTTACGTAACACCTGAATGTATTGTGTAATTTGTATTTCAAATACAGATAGTTAAAATACTGTATTTTGTATTTCAAATTTCAAATACCCGACTTGAAAGTATTTTGTATTCCAAATACCTGCGAGGAAGTATTTTGTAATTTGTATTTCAATTAAGCCAAGCATGTATTTTGCCCACCCCTGAACTGATGTCGGTGTCTGGAACCAATTTTCATGTAGAACTCATGGCCGAAAACCGCAAATCCATAGCTTTCACAATTACATAGTTACCAGGTGTTTTTCGAAAATCTTCATTTTAGAAATATTGCTCTAACTTTTTTTCTGTTGAAATTCTTTCATTTCTGTAAAAACATTTTCGTAGCACTTTCTTACGTCTTTTTGGTACAACTTGATATAAGCATTCCAGAAATATTGAATACTCGATATTTTTCTGGAACTATATTCGGTATATTGAATTTTCAAACTCTTCTCTTGGGATGAAGAAGGCTTAAGATTCCGCAGAGGTGGAAATAAATAATGCGAAAATTGATTGTTAACTGTCAAAGTTCGATTCGAACAGTTGATGGTTTGAAAAGAACACCATTCAAACTGGAACTCTATTCAAAAATAACAAGAAACGAATAATTTCACCGAATAAGAGGTTCGAAGGCCATTTTCGTTCAAGCCGATGGAAAAAAAGTCTTCTTAAATACGAGTTAATGTTCTAGGATTTATTTCAACAGCTCCCAAAACGACTACTTCTTTCGAATATTCATTCTTGGGATATTTCTTTAGTCCTTTCTTCTCAAATTCATTAAGTTTAAGCACAATCGTGCGAAAATATATTTGAAAGAATCTCACCTTTTTACTCGCTCGTTGTATCTGTCCTCTTCGGTTTTTGAATGATATTTAATTCGTTCTCAAATTCTGAGGGGTATTTTCTTTGTTTGAAGTTATTGTTCTTCACACTTGATCTTCCTTCTGAGGCCCTGAACAACGTAGATATGTAATTGTAATAAGTATGTAAAATTGCGGCAAAATTTCGTCATCGATCACTATATAATCTCCTCATTTCAGGATAGTTGATATTTAATCATCCAATTAGACACAAATGAAGTGTATAAATAGGACAAGTCATGAATTCATCGAACAAATCACTACATACAATTATCATTTAGAAATTTTTGAAATTGAAATTCTTTTAAATTAGCGATTTTCATTTTAACTGGCTTCTGTTTAGTATTCTCGAGTTGTTCTGAGGTTATTTCCAGATCAGATCAAGCTATTTTTTCTGCTTTTGGAAAAATAATCGGAGAGGGGCCACGCTTCAAAACGCTCATTGAGGATTTGGAAGATAATGATGGCTGTTTTAGAGGTGAAAATGCTGGTTAACCGATGGAACAGTATTTTTCTTCAAGTGCCTTAAAAAACGAATTACACATCAGGAGTGCGTTCAGATGCTTTACCCGGTAGACAAAAATCGCACGGTAGGATTTTTCTTGGTTGTGCTTGGTTGTAGCCGTTGACTAGAAGATTCATCTGAACGATGTGGTGTAAATGTCAAATTTCATCTTATCTTACTTAACCCCCAAAAAATAATATTTTTGATATCGCCCTTTTTGGCAAGGCAAAAATGCATATACAAGTCTCAGAGGAAGAAATATATATTTCTTCCTCCGAGATACAACCACTTCGAGAGTTAACAACTATTAAATCTGATTTTGAAATTGTAAACATAACCAAAACTTCTCACTCCTGTCATTATAAACTGCAAAGCGCATGCGGGTTAATTTCTACCCATGTACGGGCTGGGTTGGAAAGTTGGACGCCCGGTAAAGTTTCTCCCAAGCATCTGAACGACCCAACCATTTGCCAGACGTAATCATCTGAACGCTTTGGGACGCGCCCGGCGTCACACGGCGTAGCATCTGAACGCACCCCAGAATATCGCAATTCTTATAAGAGCTCGCCTAGTACGAGTCAGCTAGTAGCGCACAAGAGAGTGGGGGAAGCTTAACATACCACGAGAATCTGGGTGGCTACTCTAGTTAATTCTAGTCTCAGTGGGTTACACCGTCCTCAAACAAATTAACTTCTGAGAGAAATAACTTACAGACTCGATATTCGTAGAGAAGGTTCGGGGTTTGAATACGAAGTTCGAATTCGTGAATGGGTAAAATCCGCGCTGTGATATCCAAAAAGGAACTTCTGTGTTCCTTTTTGTAAAATAAATTAAACTCCACGTACGCAGAACATTCAATAAGAAAAAAACACGAGTTCGACGAAAATTTCAAGATTCTAAACGTCGAGAACAAAGGGCGAAAGTCGAATTCATTGGAGGCATTAGAGATAACCTATTTGAGAAATTCAAGGAATTCATTAAACGACCAGACGAAACTGTCAAATCCACCATTGTTGAACTTAGTCGGCTGGGGGTCGGATTGGTTTTTCCATGATTGATCCATTGGAAGCATCTCTGTACCTGTATCGGTTTATATAGAATTGTTACACACTTTTTGAGACAGTTGCAACTTAGCATCTGATGAAACTACAATCGTGAAACGCGTCATGTGTTTACCACTTCCTGAAAGAATTGAATTCAGGAAGTTATTCTTACTGTGTTCAATATTTCCAATGTAACGGAGTATAGATAGCAGTCGAATCACCCTAATAACGCTCATTAAAATTAATTAACTAAAAATCTCAAACAGATAATCACGATTCTGGCTGACTCTGGTATTCAAACCAATATCTCGTATCTATCCAATTTATTTCAGTTCTTCGTTGTATGAACTGCCAATACCAGATCAAATCAGTCCATATCGAGATTCATGTCACATGTCGCCCTACATCCTAATTACATCAAACATTCAAGCTGATTGATTTCAATCGCTCTGGATACCGGGGACAGAATGAACAAAAACCTATTTGCGGTCGAAAATCAGACGTTTTCAATTGTGCGACTTCCTTCGAAAACAAACAAGAACCTCTTGTTCTCTCGGATTGTTCATTTTCTTTGCGGCCCACACGCTTCGTGGCGTCCATCATGGGGCGAATCAGCTTGTTTGTAGAATGAATCCAAAGGAATGGTGTTGGTTCGATTCTCGAGGTAAAGCCAATTCATGTCGTTCAAATATAAACCCGGTAAGAAAGTGACGGAGATAGAGATAGAAGCTGGGAGTTATCGATGTACTCAGCATTGATGGACTTTTAGAATGATATTCAATCGTGGTCGAGAGATAGAGTTGGATCTGAAAAGTTCTGGAGTGAATCTATCTACTTCTGACCCTTCGGGATATTGATGGATTCAAGTAACTCTTGACATAGTGAGTGTCCTGCAAAGTGTTGGCACGTAATAATTCGAAATGAGGAGTACAGAAATCCAAGGAATATTATCAGTTGAAGAGCACTAACGTGAAGTCAAATAATTCGTTGCTGTAGTGGTCATCTATTCGCGTCATGACCCTGCCAAATGCCGCTATACTTCCTGATGATAGATTCGACTATATTCTTCAATATGGCCCACGCAAAACACTACATGAATCTTCAAACTATAATTTCATCTATTCATGAAGGTTCTTGCAGAATTTTGTGAGAACACTATGATAAGAGAAGCGCAGAACATTTAGAAAAAAAAATTTAATGGCACACTCATCACGAAAATTGGCACAAGAATGTGCATCAGTATTTTTCATTTAGTTCCTAGATTTCATCCAGAATGAAATAGGATTTATTGAATTATTCCGGGAATAGCGAAGGTATCGAGGAAAAACAAATAAGAAATTCGACATATATTCTCCCAATATCTTCGAAATCAAAATTAGTCAGGACAGAGATTTTATAAAATATGAGATTCAGAGTTCCTTTGAAATCTGAAAGTTTCCAAAAAATTACCAAAAAAACTTTCGAATTGTTTTTTCTTAATGACACTAGCCAAAGGATTTCAATAAAATTTTGCAATGCTGATTGATTTCAATAGTTCTGATTACCGGAGACAGAATGAAATTAACCCTTTTTAGGTCTCAAACACATACTACAGAATAAAATAAATGGTCTTAAAGCAGATGTTTTCAATTCCTTCGAAAACCAACACTGGTTCTCTCGGATTGTTCATTTTTCTTGCGACTCACACACTTCGGGGCGTCCATCCTGGTGTGAACCAGCTTGTTTGTAGAATGAATCCAATGAAATGGAGTTAATTCGGTGCTCCAAGTAAAGCCAATTCATATCGTTCAAATATAAAATACAGAAAAGCACTGAACTGAAGTCAGCAGCTTTTGAGCACATGTTCAAATTCTTTGCCGAAGTGGTCATCTTCTTTGAACATACGTGCAAAGGATGCTGACTTAACGTCGAAAAAAACAACGATACAAAAGGACAAACCACAAAAGTTCACATATTTTTTTCAAAAATCTCCGGGAATTTTGATGATATCGATCTGAATCTCGACACGCTGCTGTGAAATATAGAGCTCTGATTTTGAGCTTTTTTGAATATAGTCTATAATTTCCAAAAAAAAATTGTGAGATGTTTTTTAATTTACTGACTATACGATGTCAGCAGAATTTCACTTGAATTAGCACGTCATTATGCTCCAAATAAATGTCAAGTTTCAATTGAATCGCTCAAATACTTTTTGAAATATAAGAGAAAAAACCTCAAAATTTCAAATGGCTCTGACTCCGAAACCGTTCTGCCGATTCAGCCCATTAACGAACTCAACCTTTGTGTTTTTAAGTGCAACCCACCCTGAAAGTTTCAACTCGATATTATCCTCCGTACGCCTGTAATCGTGCATACAGTCGACCAGCCGGACAGAATCGATTTTGACACCGGATTGGTCATCAGTGAGTCCAACCTAGTCGTTTGAAACCATTTCTGGAAAAAAATCGAAAATTACAGACGTTTGGCCAAAACGATAGCACGCTGTTCCCCAAAACACATGCGCGCAGAAACGGTTGAAAAGTGAAGGCAAAAAAATTTGAAAGCTCTGAGTTATGATAGTTATTATGTTATCAATGTACCTACTTAGCTCTGCTGGGCTTCGAAAATGACAGGAAATCGTGGTCCAGAGATAGAGTTGAATCTAAAGAGTTCTGGAGTGAATTTATCTACTTCCGAACTTCCGATCCTGTGGGCTATGGATTCAAATAAAGGCCGATTCATATTATCCCCCCGGTACAGCTCAGTTCCGCCGCGCCACAGAATCTTTCAGTTGGTGTTATTCTATACTTTACTAATTGAATAAGGAGTAAATCGTGGCGGATTAAACTCGAAATGGAAAAACTTGGACGACATTTGGGAGGAAGTTGTGCGATAGAGCTAATAAGTGATCTAAATAACGTGATTTTATGACGATTCGAGTATTTTTGGAGAATCCACCGAATTGAAACATTTAGGGCCAAATGCCGTTCCCTTCGCCATTTTGCAAATCAACTGATCAGTCCGGAAAGGGTTATTAATTGCTAGGGTTAATTGATGAGCTTCAATAATTAAGGATTAATCGAATCATTTATTGAAATATCACTATAATTCTATTCTCCAAGCGGTTATCAGTTATAAGTCTTCGAATTGGAAATAATAGCTGGCGCAAGTAAATCAGATCGAAACATTGCCATTCATGTATCTAAAAATGTGATAACTTTTTAAATGGAGACAATAAATTATTCGAATTGATCAAAGTTAACAAAAGATACATTGCTGAAAGTAGTCGTAAGAGTAAAATTCACATACCTTTTAAACAATTTTTCTCGAAGTGAAAGATCTTTTAAATTCTGATTAATTCATCAGAGGTTCCTCTGTTTTAACGTCCATGGACTTTCACATATCTATGATCCTCAATATCGAAAGGCTGAAGTCAGAACACAGAAGTATACCTATACTTCTGGGCATAAGGTCCTCCTGCTCAGTCCTTTCTCCTACGTAAGGAGATGGTGACGTCATGGCGTTTGTTCGACTGTGATCCACCATCTGTCTTCATTTTGAGCTCTGTGAGAAGGCTCCGGAAGGGAAAGCCCTGTGAATATTTTGCATCTTGATCGTCGTCCCTGGACTTTGCCTTCGTTAATCAGTCTCTCCATTCCTTCTTTTCTCCTGGTGAGATGACCAAAGTACCTCAGAATTTTTCTGTTAATCTTTGTAACGAGCCTTAATTTTCAACTCTTGAAGCCCAGACTTATATGTGCTTTGTGCTACCAAGGGGTTTCGTAATGTATTTCTGTAGACCCACATTTCGAAGGCGTTTAACCTCTTTGAATCAAATTTTTTGATGGTCCATGTTTCACAGGCATATGTTGAAATGGGAAAGATGAATGCACCTGCCAGACGAAGTTGTGTGTTTTTTTTTAAATCGGTTACTTTTCAAATTTTTAACAGTTTGACTATTGCTGTCCTATCCATTGTAATCCGCCGTTTCATTTCCCTTTCACATCCGCCCTTATTCGATATTATCGATTGTAGGGAGTTATAAGCTTTACCATAAGGATATGGTATTGATTTGACATGCAAGTATTTCTTCTTCTTATTCATTATGATATATACGAAGATACTTTTGTTGTATACAGTTCGATTTTAAAAAAAATTAATAAAGGGAACCAAATCGAATGATGTGTAGTGAAAAAGTCCAAAGATCTAAGAAGTCAAGATTCTATTGATGTTTTTGCTGAATAACCCGTTATATTGCAGCATAAGCTTGAATCCGGACGATGAAAATGCAGCGACGAATTCGTTTCAAAGATTTAAGGAATTTTTAGAAAAAGACTTCACCAATGAAGAAAGAAATATTTTTTTCATCCGAACGTTGCCTATTATTGCCCAATTCATATTATTCGTCTACGACCCTTCGGCAAAAATCGAAGAAAAATCCTCTGAAGTGGCGGAACTGAGCTGTGCCGGTCGTATAATACGAATCGGCCTTAACTCTTGACCATACACGTATCAAAATGGGATAATTGGGATAATATGTCTATGCTCCCGACACACAGGGTGACCGGCAAGATGTTGGTTCGTACTTATTTGAAATGAGGAGCTGGAAATCCTAAGTATGCATACTTTCAAATCAAGGGCTAATAAAACGAAAATCTAGAAAAGCACTGACGAGAGGTCGGAAGTTTTTAAGCGCTCCTTGAAATTCCTTGTCAAAGTGGTCAAAGACTCGAATCCAAAATTACTTAAACCAGGAGTTTATGAGTTCAACTTGCAATGAGAAATATATAGGTCAGATAGGAGGCTCATCCAAAACAGGATTCAATGAAAATCGAATAGATTTCATCAAACACAAAAGCAGTCGTTTTCAGCAATAAACAATCTGAAAATATTACATGTACAATCAAAAGGAACAAAATTAAACTATCTGGGGTCCATTTAAATTCATAAATAATTAGTGCAGAGAAATCATATTCTTGGAGTAATGAAAGACCCAACGGATTTGTTCATATTCTAAATTTTCAAGGCTTTCAAATGTGACCTTCACCCTCACGATTCCCCAAAAAATTTATTTTTTCTAAAATCTGTTGCAAACAAAATTTCTCAACTGTAATTTGTCATTATCACTTCGTTTTACCTGAATCTACATAAATACCCTGTACCCAGATGTCAGTTGTCTGAAAATGAACGAAAGTTCGCAACTAGACACAAAATTGTAAACCTTGCGAAGGTATTGTTAAATATCTCACAATTGTTGGTAGTGAAACATAGTAATAAAAAATTAATTCTAACTGTAATCAACGAGATAATCGGTCGTGAAAATTTTTGAGAACCGGTTAGTGCAGTCAGAGACCAGAGACAAAATACTTGTAACTTCTGCCTGAGTGGTCAATTTGAGAAGAAAAATAATTGATATATCCAGAATTCCATTAGATCCTAGGTGAAAAAAATTAATAAAAATTAAAATACTTTTTTTTCTTCACTTTTTGGTTTTCAATGATTTTTCAATCAGAAATCATGGTACAATCCTAATATGAAAATATATATATATATATGGGAAAATTAGAAGTTATGTCAATTTCCTATTACATTCTTATTTATTCACGTTATCTACTAAAAGCCTACATGAATATGCCAATAGTAGGTAGCTACTTAATTCCCTAGAATAAACTTTCAAATCCATCTCCAACACATTCTAATATTCTTCTAAACCCCTTATTATTTCCGATGCTATTTCAGAACACTGATGCTATTTCTGACAGATTACGGTACCTATACTATGCCATTTCGATACGAGTAGTCCTACTTATTCAAAGTACACATTGTGCCTCACAATGAATAATTCCAGCATTTCCAGCAGATAAGAACTCTTAGGCAAAGTAGGCATTCAGATGACAGACACTCGAGTTAATTAACCTTTAGATAGACGTTCCAATAATACTCGGGCGTATACGGAGGCTATGTAATAGCAGGAAGTATTCCCAACACTCCGAACTCGATCTGACTTTTGCATTAATTGAAATGTATGAATGAACGATAGTTTTGAATGGACAATGGAGGAAAGAGTAGATGGGAATGTAATGAACGAATCTGTGGGGAAAGACATCAGTTCTGGTTCACTTTTGAATGCGATTGCTGTTTCCTGATTGGCTCGTCGATGCAACTCAGCCAATCAGTAAACAGAAATCGATTTGAAAGTGAAACAGAACTGGACCCAATGCTGGAGTAAAACTATTGGCTAAAAGCGCATATATGAATATACTGATGACTCGAAGTTATTCGTAGGATTGTTCTATTTGTAGTCGAGAATATTTAATAACAGGTAGATGTCGTCTGTCAGTCAAAATCATTTTATTAGGTTATGACAAATGACAAAAGTATAGTTCGGGAAAAGTTCGGTTTACTCTTCTTCTGTCGTGTCCATAAGTTTTTCCCATTTCAACTTTCTGTAACATTTTCCCAAGTTTGGCTCCAGTCGCTTAACATTTATTATTTTATATCAGCTTGAAAAGGCGAAAATCATTTAGTTGCAGGTTGAACTGAGAAGCTTTATTAAATTTTTAAGGGTAGTAGTCAGTAGCCCGAAAAACATTCATGAGAAAATGGTGCCCCAGTATGAAGAAAATAGCCCATCCTATGTCCAAGTCGAATATCAAATTATCAAGGATGTTGGAAATGTGTAGTTGATTGAACGCCAACTTCCTGAAATTTTAAGTTTTTCCTGGAGAAATAGAAACTTCAGGAATAAGTGTTTTCGAAATTCCTCATGAAGATTCGGGAGTTATAAACTGTTGGCACTGTAGATTGCCAAGCTGCTCGGTGTCGAAAAAAAATTTGGTGGAAGACAATTTTCTCAGGAGATTTTGACTGCTTCATCCAAGGATGAAAAATTCTGCTGTTAAATTTTAACTGGAGGATGAGACCTGGATGCACCTCTGGAAACCTTCAATGAAATAAGCAATGGGTTCATAAGAGTTCTCCACCAACCAAGAAGGCAAAGATGCAATTCTCTGCGCAAAACTTACGGCCACAGTTTCCTGGAACGCTAAAGGAACGCTTCAAATTACTATATGCCAAAAGCGACTACAAATACTTGTAGTATCTATCAAGTCACACTCAAGAACTTATACAAAGAAAACTCACAGTACGAATTGATTAGGATATAATCAATGGATGCGGCTTTCAGGATTAACATCTACCTTACAGGCCTGACCTCGCACCCTCTGGCTATTAATTCTCCCAAAACATCAAAAACTTTGGAGAAGGCGTCGCTCTTCATCGAAGGACGACTGAAAAAAACGTTGTGAAGTCGTATTCTGCAAAACCATAAAAGAATTCATTTTGGGAGCGCATATGACATAACCAGAATGAGAATATTACTGTTGATAATTTTCAAGTTGAGAAAATTTTTTTTTCATAGCTAAACTTTGTAATTCAGGCACGGTTTCTAGCTCCTGCGCCGTTTGGACGCTGCAACAGGCTGATAGGATGAAAACATTTTACCGTTTGATATTTCAGGTTTATTTTTCGTATCATTATTGACTGACATTGAGTTGTATGTTAAATCTTTCGTTTCGATGTTGAATAATGGAAACATTCCATTCTCACGAATAGTAAAAGAAACAGTGCTTTAGATGTTGGGTGATTTTAGTATAATGGCATAGAAATTGCCGAGGAAAAAACTGCGGACGCCTTCGCAGATTATTTTTCTTCTGTGTTTGATCCACATAAATATACCTACGGAATTAACTTCCCCATAGATGGAAATATATGCAATGATAGTTTTTCATTAGATGAAATTACAGAACTCGATTTTTATAATGGCATTAAAAAACTGAAACCCAAAAAATCAGCAGGTAGCGATGGTATGCCACCGTATATTCTCAAGGCTTGAGGTGACTGGTTGAAGCACCCATTGATTCACATATTCAATTTGATCCTCTCCACTAGCGTATTTCCAATTGAGTGGAAAACGGGTATAGTTACACCAATCTACAAATCTGGTGATAAGACGTTTGTTGAGAACTACAGACCAATTTCTATCATGTGCGCCCCAGCTAAGCTTTTCGAACAGATAATTTAAAGCAATCTCTATCAATATGTTGAAAAATTTATCTGTTCGGAACAACACGGTTTTGTAACGAACAAATCTATCGATACGAACCTATTCACTTGTAGTAACTCAGCATATGAGGAAATACAAAATAAACCTCAGCTCGACACTCTATACACAGACTTTCAGAAAGCTTTTGATAAGGTCAATCACGATGTTCAAGCTTAGTCGGTTTGGATGGACAGATAGTTTCCTGAGGCTGTTTGGTAGTTATTTGGAGGGTCGCTTTCTGATTGTTAAACATCATGGAAACTGGTCGGGAAGGTTTGAAGCTAATTCAGGGGTACCCCAAGGGTCCAACTTGGGACCACTGTTATTTGTTCTATTTATAAATGACTTGCCCACAATAATCAAGTTCTCGAAATGTCTCATGAATGCTGATGATTTCAAGATTTTCACGTCAATTCGAACAATAAGGGATTGTATTTTATTGCAGAAGGATTTGAACAGTGTCTACGGATGGAGCTGTAGGAATAAGTTACAATTTAATATAAAAAAATGCAGTGTTATGTCTGTAACACGTTCAAGGGAGCCAATATTTTTCGAATATACACTGAATGGGGCGGTTCTGATCCGAAATACGGAGGTAAGAGATCTCGGACTTGCTTACGATCAGGCAATGTCTTACAAAACTCACATTAGAAATGTTACAAAATCTGCCAATAGAATGTTGGGCTTTGTTATTAGGCAAACATCGAAATTCATGAACATCAGTACTATTAAACTATTGTATTATTGTTTCGTCAGAAGTAAATTAGAATTTGCATCACATATATGTGGTTTGGTGATTACCAGACCACATTAGGACAAGTCGAAAAAGTTCAGAATAGATTTCTACGATATCTCTATTTCAGGAAACATCATGTATGGCCGGACTATATGATAGTCAGAACAGTTCGTCTAAGAAAATAATTTAAGATTTTATCTCTAGACAATAGAAGAGAGGTGAGATTGTTAATTTTCTTATTCAAGATACTGAATAATAGAATTAATTCACCTGAAATTTTATCTCTTATAAGATTCCATGTACCCGCCAGGAGAACTCGCTCCTCTATAATGTTCAACTTGCCGTTGATCTCCTGCACCGCCAGATCCCCTCTTGCATGCATGGTCAGTTTAGCAAATGAAATCAATGTATTTGTTGATATAAATTGGAATCAATCACAGGATGCTTTCAGAAGATCAGTAATAGACCATCTGATCATTTTTTCATTATAGTATTAGTATTTCTATCTTTCAGAATTTCAAAACAAAATGTGAATACGGTCAGTCCTCTGTATGGGTATTGTTGCGGGGTTAAATTTTTGTTCTCTCTTTTTTGTGATATGATGCAATTAGGAAATAGTTATCCATGTAAAAAGACTAATATGGTCTGGTCGGGTAAATAAATAAATGAATAAATATATATCGACGTTACTTTGTAATACAAAAAAAGTTAATAAGATGACTGCTTTTCTTCCGGAAATGAACTGAACGATTGAAGAACGACCAAAACATATTTGTCGTGGAAGAAAAAAATTTGTCGCGCTTTCAGTTTTTTTAAAGGGGGTGGCCCTGCTAACTCAATATTGAGTAAGGAGAGCCACTCCTTTAAAAAACTAAAAGCTCGACAAGTTCTTTTCTTTCACGACAAATTCGTTTTGGTCGTCCTTCAATCGTTCAGAAAAAACGGTAATCTAATTTCTTTCTTGTCTCACAAAGTTACGTCGATGTTCATCCGTGAGAATGGAATATTTTCATTATTCAACATTGAAACGAAAATTGTTCATTTCGGGAAATAGAAGATTCCTCATATAACCCAATATCCGTCAATAATCGTACAAAAAAAAACCTGAAATATCAAACCAATGCAGTGTTGCCGAATTTGACAAATATCCCAAGAAACCAGAACATTATATTAAAACCTTAAAAAAAGCTATAAAAAAATTGTTGTTTTCACGTTAGATGGTCTACGACAAATACTCGACAATTATTTATAACCTTTTTGAGCCAATTCGATGCATATTTTAAAATGGCCCTGCTAACTTAATATTCAGTTAGCAGAGCCATCCCTTTTAAAAAAACTAAAAGCGCAACTAATTTTTTTCTTTCACGACAAATATGTTTTGGTCATCCTTCCATCATTCATCTCATTTTCCGGAAGAAAAAACGGTCATCTAATCAACTTTCTTGTATCACAAAGTTATACATCGATATATATACGTGAGAATGGAATATTTTCATTTTTCAACATTGAAACCAAAATGGTTCATTTTGGGAAATAGAAGATTCAACATACAACCCAATATCAGTCAATAATGATAAGAAACCGCCGACTTTGCGAAATATCCTATTTTATTTTATTTTCACATTAGATGCTACTCGACAATTAATTGTAACCTTTTTGATCGAGTTCGATGCATATTTCAAAATGGCCCTGCTAACTCAATATTAAGTTAGCAGGGCCACCCCTTTAAAAAACAACTAAAAGCGCGACAAATTTTTCCTCTCACGACAAATATGTTTTGGTCGTCCTTCAATCGTTCAGCTTATTTTAGGAAGAAAAAACGGTCATCTAATTAACTTTCTTGTATTACAAAGTTACGTCGATGTATATCCGTGAGAATGGAATATTTCCATTATTCAGCATCGAAACGGAATTTGTTCATTTCGAGAAATAGGAGGTTTAACATACAACCCAATATCAGTCAATGATAATTCGAAAAAAACAAAGCTGATATAACAATTCACCAATGTAGTGTGGCCGAATTTGACAAATATCCTGAGAATTCAGAACATTATATTGAAACCTAAAAAAAAGCTAAAAAAAATTATTTTTTCTGTTTTTTTCACGTTAATTGGTCTACGACAAATACTTTACAATTATTTATCACATTTTTGATCGAATTGTATGCATATTTTAGAATAGTCCTGCTAACTTTATATTAAGTTAGCCACCCCTTTAAAAAAAACTAAAAGCGTGAAAATTTTTTTTTTATTTCACGACGAATTCCTGACAAATATTCGACAATTACTCAGATGGTTTTCATTGACTTCCGTGCAAGTGGTCCTGTTAACTTTATGGACATGATTTATGTAACACATGAGCCATATCCGTGACACCCATCCTGACAAATCGGCGGTCGCTAATCACGTTTTAACAACTGGGTCATTTTATTTCAGAAAAATCCGTAAAGCTATTGAAGAGCTCAGGCAAAACTACTTAAATACGCTTGAAGGTATACACATATGTTCAAAAGAAGAGATAGATTGCTAAACAATGATCTTATCCCCATAAGTAAGCCATTATTCCAAATATTTCCCTGACCCACCCTTAATAATTCCCAGCACTACCCTAATGGCCTTTCAATAACCCTTTCCCTCTTGGTCCTGTATACCCCCCTTCCCACTCTTTCAGCATGTTAACTTGTACCTGTACTAAGTAACGATGTCTCTTGACGAAGAAAAAGTGGTTTCCGAAACGTGCGTTAGACGCAGAAGGTATAAGTAGATTAGAGAGTAGTTACACACTGTTTTGTTATAATGTAGGTATAGTTTTGAATTGAAGATTTCGAAAAAAAAATTATTTACGAATCAATAGCTACACCAATTTTACGATATTTATATTCATTACCTATTCGTAATACAATAATGTTTTTCTGACAGTATATAAAAATACAACATAAAGAGAAAGAATGTTCAATATTTTCCATTTGAAAATTATAGCCGATCGAGGAATTCGGAAGAGCACCTTTTTGAAGTCGAGTCACAGTAATTTTTGTTCAATCCAGTTAAAATCAGAGAGATTTCTATTCTCAGTGGTTAAAATCAAGTATGTTATCATGTTATAAATGACGTGAATATTTCCACAGAAAGGAAAAATTCTCGACTTTCGGAGTTTCATTGTGAAAAAAGTACATGAGTCTCCATGTCGGGATTTTGGACACAATGAAAATATAAAAAAATTTTATGTTCCTCTTAAAAAAACAATACATAAATACTAGCAAATATAGTTTTATAACTCAATGAAATATATTAGGTTCCTAAGTATTTTGGATACATTTCAAATTCGCTTCGAAATGTGATAAATATTTTGCGAAAAATATTTAATTAGGAGAAGTTTCGAAACATCTTTTCCAAATTTTTCATATGACATTCTAATGACACGATCAGCACGGCCATCTGCGTAAAACTACAAATCAGCTTTCAACTAAGCAATCAAGCTTCATCATGATTGAATCACTGTTGTTCGAGTTATTCAGGGAAAACCACAAAATTTTACATATTATTTATTTCCTATATTTCCGGAAGTTGTATTTGAATCTGACGAACAGTTTTCGAACGATTTTTTTTCATTTAAGAACCATACTAAACCAACAAAATTTTTCAGTTAGTTGTGCTTTATTGTGTTCCAACTAACTTCCAAGTTCAAACCATCGATCAAATATGTAGTTCCTCAGATATTGGAGGACATATAATGTCAATTTCCGATGCGCGACCTACTATGGAAGTTTCAAGTCTCTAGCTTGCCCCTTTTGAAAGTTATCGTATCCTCGGTGAACTGGACAGAATCGATTTTGACACCGGATTCGTAATCTGTGAGTCCAATTTTTTAGAAGATTTTCGGCATACAATTCAACAATTACAGGCATTTGGACAAAATGAAAGCACGTTGTTTCGCAAAACAGGCGTGCAAAAAAAATATGTTCTCTGAATTTTACATTCACACATTTCTTGCTATCTTAAAATATAATGAATAAATGAAGAGCGCTTATGGTGCAGAAAGTGTGTTCCCCAGCCAGATACAGATACCGTGGCGTTTACTGAACGATCAATACACAGCCAAGTTTATTTTCATACCGTGATATTTCCTAACCTTAATCTCTCAAACGAGACGATCGCTTGTTTTTGTTTGTTATATTTGAATAGCAAAGTGGTAGTAAATATATCAGTTTCAATTAGATTGTTTTCAAATGACCGATTTGCAAA
Organism: Myrrha octodecimguttata; assembly: GCA_958510865.1. Taxonomy (NCBI): domain Eukaryota; kingdom Metazoa; phylum Arthropoda; class Insecta; order Coleoptera; family Coccinellidae; genus Myrrha; species Myrrha octodecimguttata. The sequence goes on from OY294057.1 coordinate 42,358,871, forward strand.
AATTCTATGAGAAATTCAAAACAAATTCTACGGCGAACGACGGAGAAATATGTATAACATGTCTCAAAAGAAATACAGGTACTATCAAAATAACAGATTTAGATTACGATGGCAGAACATTCCTGGAAAAATTGAAGGCCTGTGTAAGCCAGAATTTGGTAAGCATTAATTACTCAATGCATTGATAAAAATTCAAATGCTCTGTTTTAGGAGGTAAATCTCGAGAACGTTCAAAGGATCTGTCAATCTTGTATAACAACACTGAATTTGTCTTATAGGTTTAGGAAAACAGCTTTACAATCATTGAAATTACTGAAGAATGCTGTTGAAAGTATAGAGTACGATGAGCATGAGCAAGGTTTGAAATTTGTTCAAGGTAGTAGAATCACACTGACGAACTTTTTTTCAGAAGCAAAAGATATGAAAGAGGAATTGTATTACTCTGATGAACACCTATCATTTTCAAATGATAATGAATTCGACAACAATGAAATAAACAATGCAGTATTGCTCATATCCAAACTGGATGATGAGTCTAATAGTAATAATATAGAATCCAACTGTGACAAATGTTCTATAACTTTTCAAAAAAAGTCTGAATATCAGGAGCACATGTTGAAAGTGCACAAGCAAAAATTATCTTGTGACTTCTGTGAGAAATCATTTAGAACTTTATTCAAACTAAAGGAACATGAAACTACACATACTGGAGAAAAGAGCTACAATTGTACAAACTGTGATAAAGCTTTTGCAAGAATGTCTTCTTTGAAAAGACACATGAAAACACACTATGCGCCTCCTGGACAAAAATCTAAAAAGACCCCCTTCCTATGCACAATTTGTGGAAAGAACTTTCCATTCTCCAATGGGGCTACCAGACATATGAGAATTCACTTTGGCATCAAAACGCACCAATGTAACATTTGCAATAAACAGTTTAACCAGTCAACCCATCTGCAAGTTCATATGAGAACACATAGTGGGGAGAAACCCTATATTTGTGAAATATGTGGTGATTCCTTCACATTAAAAGCTGGACTGCATAAACATATGAGAACAAAACACAAAGAAGAAAATGATAGAAGTTCTTCGAATTTGAATGCAAGTTTTAAGGTGGGAAAGGATAGTTTTTTCAATTGACGGAGTTATTATTGCAGATAATTAATTCTGTATGGCTGTTTAATATATGATTTAAGTAGAGTTCTGCTTTATGTATACTCTATCCTTCTCTATCGATCCGTGTCTGATTAATTACTCTATAAATGATAATTCATTACACAGGTTAGTAACCATAAAGTGCTACTTTATTATATTACTTGTGTGTTATAACACTAATTTAAGTCATTAATAAAATGAGTTTGGCCGTATCTCATGTGACATGGTCAGAACTTATTGATTAAACAATATTTGCTTTGAAAATCCAATAAAGAGTGAATGGTAACTTCTTACCAGATTGATGGATTGAGCCTAATTCATTTGGATATTCAGTGTGAGTCTCATGGATTTAAATAGCACAGTATAATTTTAGATGTGGTGTATAGAATAAATTGAAATTCAAGAGGAACATCAAAAAATGGTTTGTGACTCGGAAGCTACACTTTATTGTTTTTTCCAAAAACTTTTTATCGAATGATCAAATTCAATTTTTTTTCCTTGTAATCTACAAAGGAAGGTTATAATTCAGTATATGCTACTTTTACTATCATTTTGAATTATTTGAGTAAAAATTGTCCTTAGAGTATGAACTTAACATACAAGATAAACCCTGTGTTAGTTGGAGTACGGTTTGCTCAGAGGTATTGTGAAACTATTTCAACATATAACCAGCAGATAACATCTAGAAATGAGAGTTAACTGCTTGAGACCTGCCAAAGTTTTTTTCATAATACATCTCACGTGTTGTTGATCTTTTCTATTAGCTTGAATTTAACTGAAACTGAAAGAATCCCAACGTAGGACATACTATATTTCACAGGGACCAATTCATCCAAATGCAAATCATTCAGTAGGTACATACTGTTTTATTTCAGGACTACTCATTGCAGATCAATATTTTTTCAAAATCTCAATAATATAATCCTTACAAAATTTTGCATGAATATTATTACTCAAGTATAGAAAAATTATTGATTTATTCCACTGAAAATACAGGTGTTTACTACTAATCGCCTGATTTTGAAAACCACCCAAATTCTGCTATTTTCAATCAAAAATTACATAGGTATACATATGTTAGGAAAAATTAATTTTTTGGGGAATTATCAGGGTGGTGGTAGTAATTCCCCAAATAATTTATTGTTCTATCATGGGTTGTAGACAAAATTCCTTAAATCCCGTCATTTTTACGCGCTTCATTTATGGAACAGCTCATTATCGTTTCGTCACAATGTCTGTGAGTTTCGAATTTTTAGCAGAAAATAATCTTCTTAAACGATTGGGTTGAACTTCCTGAAGAAGAATCCTTGGTCAAATTCCATTCTATCCGAACGTCCGTATGTGCTCTAATTTTCAAAGGAAAGGACCTAACGACTCGAATTTTCCAGACTAGGTTTGGAGTCCAAATATCTCGGTAAGTTTCGTCAATGGGTGAAATCGGTTGCATAGTTTAGGTGTTACGCCCATTTGAAATTTTGAGGTTAATTCCTCGATTTCTTATGAATGGTACTGAACCGATTGATTTCTCCGAAAATATCGATTAGATCTCAACGAAATTTGGGACAAACTTCAGAGTCAGTATTAAACAACAATTTTTCAATTCGATCCGATATTCACTTACGGAGGTAGAAGGAAAAAATATGCCAAATTTCGTTGGTATTTTGAATTATAATGTAATTTCCACAACATCTCAAGAAGCACAAATGCAATCAGATTGGAAGAATACCAAAGCGCAACTCGGTGCAAAATTTCGTGTTGATCTAATATTTAGAATTCGAACAAGCGCATAAAAGCTCCTGACCACATGTCAGTGCATTTCTAGATTTTTGCGCGCATGTTCTAGGGGAACAGCGTGCTATCGTTTTGTCCAAATGTCTGTAATTTTGGATGATTGAGCCGAAAATGGTCTCAATCGACTAGGTTGGACTCACTGATGACGAATCCGCTGTCAAAATCGATTCTGTCCGGCCGGCCGGCCGATTGGCCGTCCGTAGACACGATAACTGTCGACAGAAGCAAGCTAGCAACTTGAAACTTTCAGCATAGGTTGCGCATCGGAATGCCGCGGTTAAGTTCGTTAGTGGGCCAAATCGATCGAATAGTTTCGGAGTTATAGGCTTTTGAAGTTATTCATTTTTTATTTCAGAAACTACCTGAGCGATTGGATTCACTTTTGGCAGTTATGTGGGGTACAACGACGCGCAACTTTGAGCCAAATTTCGTCAGGATCATATTGTCAGTAATTTAAAAAAAAAATTTTTTTCGAAATTTTTTTCCAAAAAAATTTTTTCTTCGGAAACCATTTATCATATCCAAAAAAAATTATACTCACACTTTGACCTTCTAATTTCACAGCAGTGTACCAAATTTCAGTTCGATACGATCATAAGTTTTGGAGATATGGGGAAAAAATATGTAAAATTTCGAGGTTTTCTTCTCGATATCGTTGATTTTTTCGGTATAACTCGAGAAATACTGATTCAGTCCTGATTAAACTTCAAAGCTAGTTTTAAGATGCTGAAAGACAACATTATGCAAAATTTCGTGATAATCGTGTTATTAGAACAATTTGAAAATAAAAATTTCTATGATTTTCTCATCATATCATCCTCATTAAATTCTGTATGAAACTTCGAACTGTTATTTTCGATGAAGTACTGGATTTCAATTCGATCTGATCTGTATTTTTGGAAATATTGGAAAAATAAAATTTTGATTGGGTATATCTACGGAATCATTGGGTGGATTTTACCCATTCATGAATTCGGCCTTCGTTATTAAGGTCCAAACCTTCTCTACAAATATCGAGTTTCTAAGTTGTTTCTTTCGGAAGTTATTGTGTTTACACAGTCGGCCGTTAGGCTGACCGTAAACACAATAACTTCCGGAAGAAACGACTTAGAAACTCGATATTTGTAGAGTAGGTTTGGGGCTTAATTACGAGGGTCGAATTCGTGAATGGGTAAAATCCACCTAATGATTCCGTAGATATACCCAATCAAAATTTTATTTTTCCAATTTTTCCAAAAATAAAGATCAGATCGAATTGAAATCCAGTAATTTATCAGAAAAAAATTTCAAAAAGCACTGCCGTGAAGGCAGCAGCTTTTGCGCGCACGTTCAAATTCGTTGCTGAAGCGGTCATCTACATTGAACATGCGCGCAAAAGTTGCTGCCTTCACGGCAGTGCTTTCTGAAATTTTTTATTATCAGGTCGTTTTACCTGAATCTGCATAAATGCCCTGTACCATGTGCTCAGAGGTCAGTTGTCTGAAGATGAGCGAAAGTCTGAAACTAGTCACAAAAAAATGTCAACCTGAAGGTGGACCTGAAGCAAGAGCTAGAATAAGAACATTCTTGTTGATCTTTTAGTGTAAACGAAAGCAAGTTTTCAGCGTTCACACATTACATAGAATCTCTGCGAACGCAGATAGAAGAACGAAAGAATGTTCTTGTCTGTTAACACTAGAAGATTTGATAGAATGAGCATTCGCTCATATTGTCAAACATCTCATAATTGTTGGTAGTAAAACAAAGTTATTCGCAACTACTGCCAAGCGATACGCCCTCTGGCGATAGAAATTCGAACACTTCCAAGCTAGTAGTTTTTCGACGTGCCCGTTATTCTAACGTAATTTGCTTAGTTTTCTAGTTCATTTTTGAGATTTTGTGTTGTTCTCAAAGTTGAAATTTTGGTATACCGAAAGTGTTTGTAGTATTCATCAATCGATTCCTTTCTTTCCGATTAAAATTTTCGATTGTAATAATTCGAAATAGCGCATCCTACCGAAATGACTATTGTTGTGTGCCTCAACTCAACAAAGAGAGGATCATCTACTGCCTCAAGTTTTCATTTTTTCCATAGCCAAATGAAAGTAAAGTTAATTTGGAAACAGCATTTGGCAGGGAACTCAATGATAGAAGAAATGCCTGGATTTTGAAATTGAAGATTGGAAAACAGTTCACGAAATACATGAAAGTATGTTCACTGCATTTCTCTGAAGATGTTGTTTATTTTCATAAAAGTAAATTATAATGTAATCATTTCGAAACAACTTCATGTCCAGATATTTAAGGTGTAAATGAAAATAAAGGAAGCTACCTACTTCACACGCTACACAAAATTATATTTCAAGAGAGTGGTTGAAAACCTGACAAAAACTAAATATACTGTTATAGTTGATAATACCTAAAGTTATTCATATAAATACCTCGATATTTTTCATTTCTATATAGGTAGGTTGAACCAGCTGTGACATTTTTCATTTTGTATGTGTATCTTGAGCTTCTGTGATATGAAAATAAAATCAAATATATATGTCTATCTGTTTCCTCTCTTTTCTTTCGAAATACGATGCAAAAGAACTAAAGCAGAAAAGCTGTCTTCTCATTTTATTGATTCACTCGTTTGTAAACAAAGAGAACGAGTCATATCATTCAGACTGATTCTAGATTTTCCACATAATATGGCTTGGATTCAGAACTTCTTCACATTGATAAGAGTCCTTGAATTACTTATTGAGGTGCCTATCTTTCCAGAAATTCAAGTAAACTTAGATATTAATTCATTTTGATCCACCAAGCAACAGACGCTACGATAACATCGAAATTATCCTCTAGGAACGATTTGAAGCACGATATTATAACGTCATCCAAAAGAAAAGGCCCTTCTCAAAAAATCTCACACAAAATTATAATAATTTCGTTAAATATTCTAGCTCTGCTCAATAAATATTCGTTCTTCACCACAATTCTACGGTTTGTTTACATAAAACTACTAGCTCGGACAGGTTCCAAATTTATCCGTTAGGGAGCTGGCATCTTCGCAGAAGTTCCCAATAGAAAATTTGATTTTAATGAATTATTTCTCATGGGTTGTTTCGGGATTATCAGGATATGGACTAGGAACATCTTTGAAGCTGTAGATTACTCTTCCAGAGAAATCTTTTCGAATATATTCCATAAAATAACTCTAGAAAAGCACTGAGTGAATAAGTCAGGAGCTCTTTCGCGCTTTTCCGAATTTGAAGCTATAGCAGTCACCAATTCATGATTCAAAGCCGCCTTACGCAGCTACTCTCATCCTTTATAAAATGATTTGGCGATATTCTCCGCAATTAGTTATATGATCCTCTCGATATTCCGAAAAATGAACCTCCGAACTGTCATTTTCCAACCAAGCCCTCGAATTCAATCCGATCGGATCTCAATTTTTGGGAAAATGAAATTAGTTATGACCGATCGTGAACACAATAACTTCTGGAAGGAACAACTCGGAAACTGACTTTTTGTAGAGCAGGTTGAACGTCATTAAGGACGTATTCGTGAATGGGTAAGATCCTCCCAACGACTCCGCCCCATCCCCAATCCAATTCTCTCTATTATTTCCTAAATTACTCGAAAAAGTACCGCGGTGGCAAACAATTTTAACATGCGCGCAAAAGCTATCAGTACTATTGTATAAAGACGACAATGGTCACAAATATAATTGTGAGCACCTGGTTCATTATCTGAACACTCTTCGTGCATCCAGGCCATAAATCTGATGCACTTGATCCATTTGTCATGGCAAGTATCTCCTCATGTTGCATTACAGTAAACGCATATTCTGCTTTTCTCTTCCATTTATATTGTTGGTATATAGTTCTGCTGATGCTCCTTCCTTTTTTTCAATCAAAGTCCTTATGTTTTCACTTTTACTCTCACAAACGTGGTACTTTTTCAAAAGTCTTTGTGGATAATTTACATATGGTATACCTATACTACGGTTGGGCAAGTGGGTCACACAAGGTTATGTTATGCAAATGAGAAAATATCTAGATGGTGTGTTTAAATGATGGAGAATTCTTATGAAATTCAACCGAAATATAACAATGAAATAGGTTAATCAAGAAAAAACTCCATATATTCTTGAGACTTAATACTATGCTTGAGATTTATCAATTTTCATTCCATTCATTATTACCAGCACTCGATAGTTGATAGATATTTAAACTGCTATGATTGTTTCCGGATAAAATGCTGGTTACAGGACTTATTCTGAAAGGCGCAAACATATTATGTTTTCTGAAAAGTAAAAATATAGGAACGAAAAATAAATATATCGGCACACAAATTTAATATATTACTAAAACCATTGTTTAACCGTAAACAATGCTTAAACTAATGAATATATTAACTTAAATGTAAATGAAATATTTTTGCGAAAACATATACTCTTGTCCCAAACGGTGCCTCATTTATCAATCATTTTGTCGGATTTCATCTTTCCACAACTCGACCTCCGTTATTAAACTTCAAACAGGTTCAACAAATTTTCATTCTCTGAAGGCGCTCTCGATTTAGCTTTTGTTCCGGTTCTGGTTCTCTTCAAATGCGATTTCTGTTAACTGATTGGATGAGTTGCATCGACCAGCCAATCAAAAAACAGAAATCTCATTTGAAAGTGAACCAAAAGCTTGGGAACTTTTGATATTTATGGATCAGGTTTGGAGCTTGATTTCAAATATCGAATTGAAGAATGGGAATATTACCTCAACGATTGAATGATTCGATATTTCATTTTCTCAATATTTCCAAAGCTTCATATAAGAATTGAAATATAGTACATTCTTTCTTCGAAAATAAGAATATCCCAGTTCCTGCAAATTTTCAAAATTTATTTATTTATTTCAGTAAGTTACAAAGTTTCAATCTGATCGCATCAGTACTTCTTGAGATATCAAGGAACTGACCTCTAATTTCAAAGGAGCATAATTCTGAAACCGTTTGGTCGATTTAGCACACTAACTCAACCGAGGTAATCAAGCACCAAACGTAACCTGTAAATTTCAAGTCAGTTTTCCTTCGAAATGTTATAGTGCATACGACCAGACGGACAGAATTAAATTTGGCCTCGGATTCTTCATCAGTGAGTCCAACCTAGTAGGTTGAGACTATTTTCAGGAAAAATCTCGAAAATAACTAATATTATGACGAAACGATAACGCGCTTGTCTCCAGAACAAGCGCGCAAAAATTCCTTGCCAGTGAAATTTGATTGACTTATGAATTTGTCCTTGAATCAGAAGCAGACACAGCCAGCCACAGCTATGTGAACCTGGCAATTGACCTTGAAATTTTCTCGTGAAAATTTTGTGATCGATTGTACCCGGTAGGTACCCGATTGTACGACAAAAATTTTCGTTTGTACCCCTAACGTTTTCTCAATACAGCCATTATAACATTTGAACCCACCGGCACCAAAAAAAAAAAATTCGAACTTTCCTCATGAAAACTTGGTGAAGGATTGTACCAGGTAGGTACCCGATTGTACCACTTTTATTTTTGCTGAAATCCCCATGGTTTTTTTACACGTCGATTCGAAAGTTTTTTTCTCTTCAATTCTTGATTGGCCGATAATCGATGGAATTTTTGTGTGAAAATTCTGTGGTCGATTGTACCCGGTAGATACCCGATTGTACATCAAAAATTTTTTTTTGTACCCCTAACGTTTTCTTTATACAGCCATTACTTTTGAACCCACCAGCACCCAAAAAAAATTTCGAATTGATGTGGAAAAAAAACCATAGGGATTTCAGCAAAAATAAATGTGGTACAATCGGGTACCTACCTGGTACAATCCTTCACCAAGTTTTCATGAAGAAATTTCGATATTGTTTTTGGGGTGCAGGTGGGTTCAAAAGTTATAATGGCTGTATAGAAAAAACGCTAGGGGTACAAACGGAAATTTTTGTGGTACAATCGGGTACCTACCGGGTACAATCGACCACAGAATTTTTATACAAAAATTCCATCAATTATCGGCCAATCACGAGTTGAAGAGAAAAAAAATTTCGAATTGATTTATAAAAAAACCATGGGGATTTCACCAAAAATAAAAGTGGTAAAATCGGGTACCTACCTGGTACAATCCTTCACCAAGTTTTCATGAGGAAATTTCGAATTTTTTTTTTGGGGTGCTGGTGGGTTCAAAAGTTATAATGGCTGAATAGAGGAAACGCTAGGGGTACAAACGAAAATTTTTGTGGTACGATCGGGTACCTACCGGGTTCAATCGACCACAGAATTATCATACAAAAATTCCATCAATTATCGGCCAATCACGAGTCGAAGAGAAAAAAAATTTCGAATTAATGTGTAAAAAAACCATGGGGATTTCAGCAAAAATAAAAGTAGTACAATCGGGTACCTACCTGGTACAATCCTTCACCAAGTTTTCATGAGGAAATTTCTAATTTTTTTTTTGGGTGCCGGTGGGTTCAAAAGTTATAATGGCTGTATAGAGAAAACGTTAGGGATACAAACGAAAATTTTTGTGGTACAATCGGGTACCTACCGGGTACAATCGATCACAAAATTTTCACGAGAAAATTTCAAGGTCAATTGCCAGGTTCACATAGCTGCCAGCCACGACGTCTTTGGATCACTGTTTGAACCTACGGCGGTCAGGCGATCGCCAGCGGTCGTATGAGCGAACGCTTGGGTCAGAAACTAAGGGCTGCCTTCACACCGGTAATTATGTAGTTGTTTTCTAGTTAGTTCATTCCATCGATACCTTATGTGTAGAGATCTTAAATGGGCTTCTTTGGGGAACTCTATTTTCATATTTTGTTGTACCCTCAAAATTCGAAATTCAAGCAGAGCCGGATCTAGGGCGTGACGAGGGAGGCATTTGCCACGGGCGCCAACCAACTAGGGGCGCAAAATTATGATTTTTTTTTCTTGAAATGATGTGTTTTCACTTCAAAGTCCATTCATATTTTAGAGCGGTGCTATAGTGTATGCACCTGTTGTACAATATGCGGCGACAAGTAGTTACCAATAAATTAACAGATGATAAATTTACACTTGTCGGTCGCCCTACGATTTCCGATCGCGTTCAGATGTTTGTTATTCGAACACTGTCAAGTAGCGGCAAGTTCGGAGGGAGTTTAATGGTTGAAACTAGCGGCGGTAGCGCTCCGTTTAGGGTCGGTTTCTTGACGGCATGACAAAGAGATTCAGACCGTCCACATCATTCGCCGAATCGTTCATCACACCGGCTTTGATAAGGGTAATGTATTTGGAAGACGTTTACGACTGATAGGCTTGATGAAATCACTCCAGTCTTATTAATACTACTTTTTTTCTCGCATGTGTGGTACTTCCATGTAGCGGCGCAGTTGATGGCATCAATACGAAAAAAAGGAACCAGGAACTTATCATTATATTTTATATTATGTGCGATACCGCAAATAACGTGATCGTGCAAGCGGACAGGGAAATTATTCGTGTTGGAAAAAGTTTAAAAATTTCAATCAGGTATGTTTGAACAATTCAATTTTGAGTTGAGGATTTTTACGCGCTCGGTCAAATTATATTCTGTCTGTGCACACGAGAGTCAATCATTTTCGAAAGATATATAACTTAGTGACTGCAAAATGTATAAGGTTATGTTTGGATTGGGAATATGTCGGCAATATTATCGTTCGAATTTTATTTGCGAGATCCCAAATTATACCGATTCAATTAAAATTGCGTTGTACCATAATTACACGAGGTTTCATATGTATAAGAAGAAGTTAGAAAAAAAATCAAAATGTTGAGAAGAATACGATAAATCTATTGTATCTCTAGTATTTTATTAATCAGCTTCTTAGCTATGGGTACTAAAGAAAGAGGATCAAATGTCGATCAAATGAATAGTATGATTCTTGAGTTTCACTGAAACATGAAACCTTTTCTGTCCTCCTGACATTTGTCGAGCATTGAGACAATTCAGATATGAATATAAACAAGCGCGCAAAACATTCCGATTCGACGTCCATGCATTTTCAGAATCTTATATAATTTTAGGTTGATATAACCAACTGAAATGCCGCCCAAGAAACTATCAGGATCGCAATCTCTGAAGATCAGGGATAAAAAATTATTAGACCTAAAAAAAATACTAGTAATATCTCAAGTTACCTTAAGAACGATGCGGTTATTGTGTCGACAAAAAGTGGTTCCACTAGCGAAGCCCATCATTTAGGGGAATTTCCTTCTACTTCTTTATGTACCTAGCCTATCGTAAGAAAGTATTCCATTTCGGATAATTCGGACAAGGAAAATTCTTTTGACGAGGAATCAGGACTTGATTTTAATGACCCTTCATCATGGCGAATTACAAAAAGTAATATTAAGATGTTCTTTATGACCTTTGTTGGCATGTGTGTCCTCTAATGAATTTCAGTTTTTCATTTACACTTTCATTTATTTTTTTTGAAGCTTTGAATGCTTACATATTATTTTGAGAATGAATTATTCTATTCGCTTCCTTTTTGTTTTCTTCATACCCTCCTTATCGTATATTAATACGTTTGTGAGTTCTCTTCACTACCTTATAAGATACATGGGAGATTATAGTAATTTCTATACACATATTGTTTGATATACCTAAGAATCTAATGCTCGTTCTCAAAAGAATATAAAAATAGTAAAATATCTTAGTAATAGAATAAATACTATCGTTCATGAAAAGTATGTAGTCATGGAAAAAAAAATTGAAAAGGGCGCATTTCGATAACTTGCCACGGGCGCTGAAATCCTAGATCCGGCTCTGAATTCAAGATATTTATCTCGGAAATTATACTGCTTGTAAGGAAGAATGGAAAAAAACCATTTAACCACGAATTCTCCATGCGTAGGCCTAACGTCAAATGGAAAATGGAAGTGACGGGGGACAGGCGAATAAGAACAGTTTCCACACTCATCATGATGATACCGTTTGAACCATTCAGTATCCTTTCGCGTTATAATTAAGTTTAATACTACAACACAAGTTACTCTAATCAATTAACACAGCCAAAATATAAAACTACATAGACTTGAATTTGATTTAAAAGAAAAGCACGTACAAAGCAGTAAATGACTTTTAGAGGGCTCCAAAAAAAAGTTATGTACTTAACTAATTGCCTTTTGTGCTAGGTATACACAAAAGGACGCCTTAATTAAGTTTCTGCTAAACGTCCCTTAGTAAGTTTTACAACTGGGCTTTTTCGTCTCAATCAAACTCTCCGAGATAAATGAATACCTATTTTCTTTGCTGAGAACGAGTGTCTGGAAACAGTGGCGCATCCAATAATTGAGTTTGGGCTCAATTAAAATATTGAAGAACAAAATTTTTTTAAATATATTGTTTGATGTACTTATTTTCAGTTCCAAGATTCAATTTGGAAAATTCAGACAAGAGGGATAATAACCCACACCGCCCTTCCACTTTCTTAGATGCGCCTCTGTTGCGCAGCAGTAGACAACGTTAAAGGAAATTTTACCTCCTCTGGAGATTCTAGGAGATAATAATATTTCTTACGGAAGTGCGTTTCTATCATTTTTGCGCGCATGTTTTGGAGAACAGCGTGCCATCAAAATGTCTGTAATTTTCGAATTTTAAGCAGAAAATTGTCTCAAACGACTAGGTTGGACTCACTGATGACGAATCAAAATCGATTTTGTCCTCCCGCGGACACGATGGGTTGACACGATAACTGTCAAACGGGTCAAAATAGCGACTTGAAACTTTCAGGGTTCAGGGTAGGTCACGCATCAAACTTTTAATTATTAAAGGTCCTAATCGATCTAATGGCTTCGGAGATACATATAGTCATTCAAACTTTTGAGATTATTTCCTCACTGTCTTTGGAACTACTAATCGATCGGTTTGAAACTTTATAGTTATTACTACAAAGTTTCAATCCGATTATTCCAGTAGTTCGTATAAACTATCGAGTACGCGTCAACTGTAGTTGAAGCGTACTGACACTCAAACAGTAGCGCAAGTTTGTTGAAATCATGTGGTGAGTGAATTTAAAAAAATTGGCATTTTTCTCGAAAGAAATTCATCAGATTTCGACGAAACTTGGCGCGAATCTCAAACTAAATATTTAACATTAACAGGAAACAATACCTCGAATAAAACGGTATGACTTGTGGAGGCCAGAGTTCGTTTTTCTAAAAAAAAAAAATTGGGTGCAAATGGTTAAAAAAAATTGTGAGAATGCGCAATTTTGCCACTTTTATTTTAAAGGATTTTCGGGAAAATAAACCTGAAATGCAGTGAAAAATGGCAAAATAAATAACATTGCGCATTCTCATTAAATTCCAATATTTCTCGCGGTTATTAGCAACGTTGAATTAGGAAGCTAGCGAGAAGGTGCCTGACCTTGAGATATTAACGAGGTTTAATAACACTGGCATTTGGCTGTGTTGCCAAGCGTAATTTACCAAGACTTGGTAGTGTTTGCTCTTAATGTACCAAATATGAGGTAGACCAGGTTCCAACTCCCAGAGTCATCAGAAGAAAGGTAATTTTGTGTTTGTTTCTTCGGTATATCGTTGATATTTCCAGGAAAGCTCAAAAATACTGATTCGCTCATGATAAAACTTTGCAGCTAGTTGAAAATGCTGATTCATAAGTTTGTGCAGAATTTCGTGACGATCGTGGAATTAGAGCAGCCCAAAAAATTTTGACTTGTTGGTGCGGAAAATAGTCCTCAGATTTCAAAGAGAATTTGCACTGACCTTGAGCCTTATATATTATAATAGTGTACCAAAGATCTGTCAAATTTCCTTGTTCCCTGAGTAACACGAAAATAACTTATCCCACCATGATGAAATTTGGGAACTAATTGAAAAATGCTTATGCACCAGTTCATGCGGAATTTTGGGAAAATCGTGTCATTAAGAACAATAAAAATAATTTTCGGAAATTTTTTTGACAAGAATTTTTTTTTGGGGAATTATTCATCATATTTCAGATACATTTTGCAAAGACCGTGAACCGTATATTCTACATTCCAGTTTGATCCGATTAAAGTTTCTGCAGATATTAGGAAAAGATATGTCAAAATATTTCCGAAATAACTCAGAAATATTTCTCCAATTATGATGAGACTTGGTTACTAGAAAAAAAATGCTAATGCACATTTTGTGCAAAATTTCGTGTTGATCGCGTGATTCAATTTCGTTGCCAAAGGTGTCATTTTTTCACGTACCTAACTCTCAAAACTTATTTCAACCTTCTGGTGGAAAGCTTTGGCGATATTATTTTTATATGGTCGTCATTCTGAATGAACCTTAAAGCTGTTATTTTTCAATCCAGTACTAGATTTAAATTCGATCCGATCTGTCATTGTGTCATTAAAATAGTTCAAATAAAATTTCAATTTATTTCGAATATTCTATATTTTGGGATCTCCTGATCATTATCCTTTCATCGAGTACAGGATTCCATATCGATTAAAGCTTATGTTGGTAGGATTTTTCAAAATTTTTTTAGGTGTTTCTCGGTTTTTCACTCCCAACATCTGAAACAGAACTTTGAAAAATTAAATAAAATTTGTTTTTTCATGGATAATTTTTGTAATAAGTGTTCTGTTTCAGATATTGGTAGTGAAAACACAGAAAAAATTGAAAAATACTGGAGACCACTTCGATCTTCTCTGTATTCTTGTTAATATCGAGAAAATAAAATTTGGACCGCGGAATCATTGTGTGTGTTTTTCTGTTTACGAATCGAACTTGAAGAAACGAATATTCAATATTCTGTGATCTCCTGAACATAATATCCTCATTAAATTGTGTATGAACCTTCGAACTGTTATTTTTCGATGAAGTACTGGATTTCAATATCTTACGGAAGAAACGACTTAAAAACTCGATATTTGTAGAGTTTGGGGCTTAATTACAGAGGTCGAATTCGTGAATGGGTGAAATCCGCCCAATGAATCCGTAGATACACCATATTCAAAATTTCATTTTCCCAATATTTCCAAAAATACCGATCGGATCGAATTGAAATCCAGTACCCGATTGAAAAATTATAGCATGAAAGATCATTCAGAATTTCTTGAGGACCAGATGAAAAGAAAATCGCCAAATCTTTTCATCACGAAGTAAAGGATGCGTTTGGAGGGGCCAATAGTTGGAAAGATGACCTCAAGTCAGTGCTTTTCTAGACTTTTCAAATTCAATAATATCCGTGAAACCAGTACAACCTTCGAAAGAAGCAATGTAGTAATTGGAAGTTCACAGACGAAGTTTAAGGTCCAAACGCCAAAAGTTGTGGACTTATTATATATAGCCAGTGGTTTATACGCAGTCACATTAATCTTGAATTTTTGATTTTTCAATTACACAAAAGACACAAATCCAAACGAAATGAAACTCAATTGTAATGTACCGACAGAAACATCCATTACATTTGTGTGTACTCTTCTCCCGCAATTTCATCATCAGAATAATGAACAAGATCATAAAATTTCACATTAAGTGTTTCTCCATTTCACCAAAGAGTACCAGATTCAACATTTACCAATATACTAAACACAATGATTTCCGAAAGAAACGACTAAGAGACTTGATATTTTCTGAGTACGTTTCAGGTCAATTGTTCAGGTCAAATATGATTCCCTCTATACCTACTAAAAATTTTAGTTTCGTATATTCCCAGAAAAACATTGCCGACCGAGTTGAAATCTAAAACCAGATCAAACTGTTTGTATTTTGACAAGCAGCGTTGAGCAAAGTTAGAACCTGACTGACTGACCGTGACCGTTTTATCTGTGAATAGATCTCTTACATATAACACGAATTATCAAATTTTTATGTTTTTTTCATTCTATATCGATACAAAATCATAATGTATGCTATCACACACTTCAACAATTCGCGAATTTTGAATAATTCGGTATTAAAAATGGCCAAATCGGGACTCAAGGTCGAAGCGGGAGAAACGCGTCAGATCGCCTCTACGTCACTCGATATTGTACAATTCACCGATCGATACAGCCCGACGTTGTCTATTGGCTTGCTAGAAAGAAAAGTACACGAAAAGAGGGAGAGAGTGGATATATCCCCATACGTCACGGAAACCGCGAAGATTTGTCCGTTTAAACAACCGATATGCGGAGCCAAAGTTGAAAGAGCATTTTCTCGTTGAAAATTGAACATTTTGATGGCGGTTTTTCAGTGGTCTTACGGATAGAATATTGAATTCCAATGATATAACTCCTGGGGAAGGAATAGTCGCACGCATCATCGATTGTCGGTTGATAGGAAAAATCATATTAACTGTTCTTCGTTCATTTTCATTTGGCAATGTTACCATGATTCTTCGATCTCGCTGCAGATTGAAGGATACTCCAAATCCCAAGAGACCTGACCTGAAAATTTTGAAAATATGCATACTGGTTTCTCTAAACCCATACACCCGAATTTTGTTGTTTATACTTTTTTAAATTTAAAGTTTTTAAGGCCAACAATTAAGTGAAAAATTCATTTTTAATCGGTCCACAAACTAGCAACTAGGTTGTTGCCAACCTTGTTGGCAGCAATCAGTGGTGTTGGCAACAATGGTTGATCGTTTTAGGGTCGTTTGGAAATAATTCCGTAGAGAATATGGCCATTACCTGCGGACATTTTCATGGAAATGAATCCCATTGTTTCTAAATGGAAAAGAGTTGAGTTTTTGCAACAATGTTTAATTGATGTGCATGAACCACTCGAATTTAGAAGTTTTTCCGTGTGTTTCACCATACACTGGACGAACATATACAGGATGAGTCTTCAAGATATACATTAATCTTAACCATAGATTCCTCACATCGAATTTTTTTTTTTCATTTACCGTTCACCAGATTCGGCTCAAATAAAAAAAACAGGTGGTTGAAATTCTAGAGAATGAAAGCATTTTTCTGTAGCTGCGGTAGTTATTCCGAATGTAATGAATTGTGGTGCGCAGTATTCTGTAACTAAGACATTCTTAAGTAATCATTTTCATGCTACTCAAAACTGTTTCCTAGTTAGAGACACGCTGATTGATACCTAAAACTATTAGAAATCAGCATAAAGAATGCTAATTTATTTTACTTCATGATGAAGGTCTTCAATCATTTGAGGACACGAAATATTCAACATTGAATACTATTAAGTCTGATTCTGAATCTGAAAATTCTAGAGATTGCTCTATTTTTGGGGTTTCCTCAAACCTAGGCCTTGAATGCAGCTCAACCTACGTTCATCAGGACCACAGAACACACAGTTTCAATTCTCTATATTGTTCAAGATCATATTCATAGAGACTATTTATTCATGTTTATGGACCAGTCTCTCCAAGGAATTCATAGGGATAAATTAATGTATTTACACTGGTTGAGTTATTTCAAATAATTGTGATATTTATGAAATTTTCAACATGGGCGACAATGAAATCGTGTACGATCTTATTTTGGAAACAAATGGATATGTAGGATTATCAACTGGAAGATCAGTGATTCGATAGTTCAGTATAGTGGAATATATCCGTAGAAATTATGCTGAGCTAAGCATAAGAATTAAGTGAGTAAATGGATTTTTCCAATCAAGTTCCATTGGATTTCAATCATTGAATTGGATATTCTACAATACAGTTGTGTAATAAAGTGCAGGAGTGTATAGGCATATTAAGAATTATTTAAATGAACATTACTTTTCACTGGAAGAATACCAAATGAAAAAAGTGTTTATTTTACAAGAGGAATCTTTGATTGAAATAAATGTACAGATCCAAGACTTACTGAAGGGTGTTTTATTAGTAAATGAGCATACGTTAACCTGAGGTAGGGGCAAAATTTCAGGTCCGTATCAGAAAAATAGATAACTTCTGTCCAGCTGAGATTCAACACCCTGTATCTTGAAATTTTAAAATTGGATTCAAATATTTGAAAACAGTAGAAATTTCTCGAATTGAATCAGTTGATTTTATCCCGCACGTTGAATTGCTTATCGAAAATTTCATGGGAATTTCGACAGAGAATACAATATAATCAAACAAATAGCATCAAATAACGGTTTCAATCCCTCAATCGTAGATAATCTACTGAATAAAATCCAATATAAACAAGCAAGCTCATTGGTATATCCCAAAATCATCAATGAAACAAATGATACACCAGACTTTAACCAACATAGGATCAGAAACTGAACAGGTTGCTAGATACCTACTTGAGAAGTTACAAAAATATTAAAATATCATGCGAAACTATCAATTCCCTCTGAAAATTCATGAAAAACAACAAAGACAAAATTTCTAAGAACAGAAAGTCAGGAGTTCACAAGTTAACTTACCGTACTTGCCCATACGTATATGTTGGCCAGACAGGAAGATCATTCTAGACAAGGATAAGGGAACATGAAAAATGTTTTCTCAACACCAAAGAAAACTCAACATATGTAAACACAGGCCATACCTTCAAGAACGATTTTGAAATTTTAGCTATGGAAAACAAAAGCCACATACTGAATTTATTAAAAGCCTTAGAAATCAAATACAATAAAAAACAAATTTTACTAAATGACCAGACAGGCTTGAACAGATCACCGTTACTTAATCTGTTTGGGTGATACCACGGAATTCCCCAACAATAGTCGACCTCACCACCCCCTCCTTCCTATTTGCATGAACCTGACTATTTAACAACATCCCTTGCATTTGTACAAGTAGTAGTTACATATACTTACCTGAAGAAGTCATGGTATGACGTTGTGAAAACAAACAAAATTAGAGGAAATTGAAAATTGTTTCATTCCTTAATTCAATATAAATTTTCGTCAAGTAGAGAGCGAAACAACCAAATATATAATTGGAAAATGTTAGGTTAGGTTCATTTTCCTGTCAGATAAGTAGGTACGCGATGTTGGACGTTCAACATAAAGTTAGCAACAGTTAATACTTACGTATGAGACAACATCAAACCATAGAGTCTTTGATAAAAATATATGTAGAAATTACCAGACCAGACCCGTCTCGCCGAATTACTTTGACATCAACGAAATTCCACGAGTGTCGACCTTACTCAGTTAAAGTTACAAATCTTGATAGACCTCTTCCAACCCAACGACTGACTTTATAATAAGCAAATGGAGTATTTCCCAATGTTATCGAATGGTAACCTGGTATTTGGTTGAAAAATGGCGGCGTGGAAGTTCGTGCAAAATTTCATGAGGAATTGGCCTCGAATCTGAACAAAAGCGTGAAAACTCCCTACTTCACGTCGATACTTTTCTATTCATATTTTCATTTTTAGTTAGACAGATTTTATGGGAAACTTCTTTTTATATCGGCAATACTAACGATAATGATTTGTAGTGAATAACTCTGTACCTCGCTGAAGTTAAACTCGGTTATGTTGGAAATCGGAATCACCATCCTACAGACAGATGACGATAATAATTATCTCTCGAATCAACCTTTTAAATACGGCCAGGTGTCATTCCCAAGAAAATTCGCGTTGTTTTCCGAGCCATTTCTCTTTTCTAGGCAACGAGGGAAATTGTTTTCCGACTCGTTCATTCCGCTTCTGACTTAATTGCTTTATTCAATTATTTATTTACAATTTATGAGGAACCTCCGGCTAATGGGGGATTCAAAGTACGCAATTTGATATATTGTCGTTTCAGTATCTGGATGAACAGGATTAGGTCCTTCGTTAATTGGATATGGCGCAATTAGGGTGCTGTAGGGAAATATTTCAATTTTTTGTCGACGTTTCTAGATATTGTTCGGATGGAGCGGGCACTATTTCACGGTACTTTTAGCGCAAGAATTCAAATGCAAAATTATCTCCGCAAATTCAATTTGGATGTTATGTTTTTACCAGGAGGTTATGATGCATATTAAAAAATGGTGCACGCTTACTGAAGGTTCTTTCATTAGCGCTTGCTATCTTCAAATTCAATTAGAACTAAGCATTTGTAAGATATCATCGTATAGTATTTGCGTGGAAGTTCTGGAAAACAGCGTGTTATCGTTTTGCCCGAATGTCTCTAATTTTCGTTTTTTTATCGAAAATGGTCGTTCGAGACCATTTTCGATCGACTCACTTTTACTGATGACGAGTCCTGATCCACTCTTACTGATAACCTGCAAAGCTAGTGGAGACTTGGATAGGGTCTCCTCCCGCCAGTGACGGTGTAGGACTTGAAATCTGAAACCATACTGGTAGCAGAGCACTTCGTGTCTTCTGTGCGCTGATTGGGCGTATCCCAATCCCTCGCCCATGGGGGCCATGGCCATAAGCCCTCGGGTTGGTAGGCTACGTAAAACAAATCCGCCTCGTTGTTGTTGATGACGAGTCCGATGTTGAATTAAATTCTGTCCGGTCGGCTGTCCGGGGACACACAATAACTTTGAAGAGAAGTAGCTAGCAAATTGAAACTTTCAGGGTATGTCGGACTTAAAAATGCGACGGTTGAGTTTTTTAATGGGCAAAATCGGCCGAACGGTTTCGGAGTTGTGGTCATTTGAATTTTTGAGATTGTTTCCTCAATACCCGTTATTCAGAATTCAGTGAATATACCCCTATGCGCGCCCAAACTGTCCCCATATGGTTTGTGTGACCATAAAAGTGTGATTTTGTGAACTTTTTCAACCACTTATGATCAGAGACTCGAGAAACACACCTTATTGTAAATACGTCATTCATCTATTAAA
Source organism: Myrrha octodecimguttata (assembly GCA_958510865.1). Taxonomy (NCBI): domain Eukaryota; kingdom Metazoa; phylum Arthropoda; class Insecta; order Coleoptera; family Coccinellidae; genus Myrrha; species Myrrha octodecimguttata. The sequence goes on from OY294057.1 coordinate 42,379,517, forward strand.
TACAGTTAAACGAAATAAACAGTTTTCCTACGTATCATTTTTATATACATATTCCACTATCACCCGTATCTCAGGAACTGCTCTTGCGATCTTATTGAAACTTGTTAGTGGGAATTTTGTAGGGAGCGTATGTTGAAAGGAAATTCAGATATTTTTTTCGACAGTTTTTTATCAGATCACAATAAAATTTTGCACCGGAACTAATTATTTCACAACACTGCTCGAAATTTCAATTTGATTCAATTCTATTTTCGGAGACTTCGGAAAAAAATTTTGAATTTCGTATTTCGATGTCGTTATTTCCTGAATAACTCCAAAAATACAAATCCGATCATAATAAATCTAGACAACCTAGTTAACGAATGATGACGCACAATCATGTTCTAGATTTTCTAATGGTCGAACAATTAGAAAAAATTGATTTAGAAGTTTTTCTCGACCAAACTTTTTTTCAGAAACTATTAATCAGATTCCGAATTAATTTTGCAAGACTTTCGATTCTATATTCCACAACAATGTACCAAATTTCAGTTTGATCCATCTTTATATTTCGGAGATATTGGGAAAAACTATATCAAGTTTCGGGAATTTTCCTCGGTATAATTATTTTCTGGAATAAATCAAAATTATCTGATCCAATCATAATAAATATTGATGACCAGTTAAAAAATGTATCTGTACAATTGCCTGATGATCGTGACATTACAATTCGTTACCAATGCGGTCATCTATTTACGAATTGAACCTTCCAAATAGACACCTTCACCTCCTGATTTGGTGAATGGGTAAAATCTACCCAATGATTCCGTTTCCTCAATAATTCAAAAATACAGATTGGATCTGATTGAAATCTAGTACTTGATTCAAAAATAGTAGCTTGAAGATTCATGCACAATGTCAATGAGACCATCCAAAACGTCGGATGTAAAGATGCTTTTTACTGGGGCCGAATGGTCAATACGTAAAAGGATGACCGCTTTGGCAAAGAGTATTCGAGCAATAGCTGCGGGCTACTCTTTAGTGCTTTTCTAGAATTTTTTAGTCGTTTGAAGGCCTATCGATGCCATTATGTAAGAAATATAACCTCTTGGCAATGTGCACCGCCTTGGCTTCACTGGGTGGGGTATATGCGGAATGTCCAATTGTCCATAAAGATGATTGACTTCAAGAGCCACTGTGGTTAGTGGCTTTCTTTCATAGAACTGCGAATTCAAATGGCCTCACAAGAAAATTCTAACACATAACTTAGATTGCCCTATCAAGGGCTTGGTTGTCAATCAACGGTGAATAACGTGCTCGATTTCATTTCATTTTCAACCGAACAATCGATTTAAAACTGTAATCAACGAGTTGATTGGCCGTCATAAGTTTTGTGAAACCGACAGTAACTGAATAATCAATTCGCAAGATCGTGGTGGCCAGTTCATAACACCTTCACTTGAGTTGATCATACCCTCGAATTGCTCGTGCAGAATATCCATTGTGACATGTGCTGTGTGGCATGTAGCGCAGGTCTTGTTAAAATCACAAGTCGGTTGTGTCCAAATCATTCATATCATTTAATTGAGGCAAAAATGAGTTGGTACTCATTGACTTATAACGCTTGCTGCTGACAATGATGGCCAACCTCATTGTCAAAAAAATGGACCGATAAAGCCGTCAGCACCAAATTCACATCAAACAGTGATGGGATGAAAGGGTTTTTTTGGATTGGTATCTTTCCAAATTCGACAGTCAGTTTCCAGATGTTTGAGAGAGAACACGTCGTAATCTCCTACACCTCAGAGGAAACATTAAGAGTTGTTCCTGATAGAATGATTAAATATTGAGAGAAATTCAATTAGTGAGAGTCAACATGGTTTTAGACGTTGACGTTCAACTAGAACAGCAGCCATAGATTTAATCTAAAGTGTCTATTCTGCATTGAACGAGGACACTACACTGGCATATTCTTCGATTTATCTCAAGCTTTTGACACCATCGCTCCGAATTTTATTGAGAGTAAACTATACAACCTGGGTTTTCGTGGAGTCTTTTTGAAGTGGCTGATGAGTTACATATCAAGGAGGAAAATATCGGTGAAGGTTCACAATACACACTCTTCCCAATTTGGATTGGAGATAGCAATACCTCAAGGATATGTCCTGGGTCCCTTAATCTATATTTTAGTTATCAATGATACACCCCAATATACAGGGTGTTTCTGAATTGATGCGAAAGATTTCAATGGGTGATTCTTTAGCAAAAATTAAGGGGGGGTATTTCATATAATTCTTTGTTTTACACTCTTTCCGCTCGAAGTTACAGTCTTTCAAAATAAGGTGAAAAAATCGTTTTCATTTAATATATACACTTTGGAAAGATTTAGGGGGATGAAATTTGGCAGATAACTGATGCTAATAAAATGACAATTTTTGAGAATTTCTGTGACCCTAAAATGGAATCACAAGGGACTGAAAAAAACAACTATAATATTTTGCATCAGAACTTTCTAACGCGCCTATATTTCCCTATATCTCAAAATATTATTTCGAAAAGACACAAACAATTTGCAACTTTTTATGCCCTGACTTTTTATCATAAAACTGTAAATTCTTTCACAAAAAAATAAAATACTGCTCAGTCTCTCTTCCATGAATTCACTTTATTCTGGTTGAGGGGCAACATTTTGAACATTTATTATGATTTTTGTGATTGAAATTTTGTCCATGTTGTTATTCGATTTTTTGTAATTTGTTACTTGTTATAAATCTTACAATTATTCTTCAATCCGCTCTAATTGATATTATTTTTCAACTAAATAAAAATGCCATTCTTTCAATGAAGTTTTATTTAGTTGTGAAAAATATTTAAAGTCATTATAAAAATGTCTAGAAATTAGAGTAAATCAGGACAAGAAAACTATTTGTCATATAACTTCATTTGACAGCCGATTACTTGATTTTTTTTGATAAATGATTAACTCTGTGAATTTATGGGCAAAGAGTTTGAGCAGTATTTTATTTTTTTGTGATCAAACTAACAACTTGATGATAAAAAGTCAAGGCATAAAAAAGTTGCAGATTGTTTCTTTTTTTCCGAAACATTTTTTTTAATAGAAAAATATAGGCGCACTGAAAAGTTCTGATGCAAAATATTATAGGGGTTGTTTTTTTAGCTCCTTGTGATTACATTTTAAGGGAACAAAGACCTCAAAAACTGCCATTTCATCAGCATCAGTTATCTGCCAAATTTTATTCTTCGAAATCTTTCCAAAGTGGATATTTTGAATAAAACATTTTTATTACCTAATTTTAAAAGGCTGTAACTTGGAGGGAGAAGGGTGTTGAATAAAAATGCTGTATGAAAGACCCGCCTTAATTTCTAAGAATCACCCATTGAAATCTTTCGTATCAATTCAGAAACATCCTGTATAGTTGCAGAGAAGAGCATTATCGATGATAAATCCTTCGTTGTGAAAGCAAAGACTTTAGGGCCAATTGTACCGTATTACAAAACCATAGATTAGGTCCATAAGCAAGGTTTTGGTACAAAATTATCTTGCACCGTCACGTAATCCTCGTTAAAAGGCCTTAACAGACTGTTATATTTAAGCCTACGAATTTGGGGGTTTAAAAGAAGGATTAATGGTAAGCTTCGGAATCTAACCCTACTTTCGAGCGATTTCGTACAAGTTTGACATTTTTCTGGACGTAACCTCCAGTTTGTTTACGTTTTTTTTGTTTACATTGGACATTGATGGAGAACTCCTACGAGTTGATAATCAAATTTTGATTAAAAGTGGTTGAATTTCAGATGATATTTATGAAAAATGATATAGGGAGAAACTGGCATCAGTAGGCATTGATTCGTATGTTTTAAAGCATGAAGAATTAACAGCAGTATTTCCATTGAGTTCGTAAACTTAATGGTATTTCTATAAGCCTTCAACTATTTGGAATGAAAAAGTTACAATGATATGCTCATTTATTTCCAAGAGCGAATAGCAGAATGAAATCGAAGACATATTTGGAATGAGAAAACATAGTTTCATGAAGATTCTTCAGTACTATTTCATTCAGTGATATATTACGTGGAAAGCTATCATGTACTACTTCATTATTGTGCAGGTGCTGTCTCTGTGCTATCATTATCCTCTATTATATATTAATTGGACTCAAAATATAACTACAAACGAATTAATGTGAAAGAAATTGCATCCTCGTGTTAGACAATCTTCAAACGTACACGTTTGTCAATCCATCCATGATACTTCAATATTTATATAGAATACTTTTTAGTCTGCGGCTCCACATCAGAGTTTTCATTATCTTCCACCAAAAATTAACTCAATTCATAATATACTTATAATAATTTAATAGAAAGTCTACTCTTAGGTGAGCCGTTCCTTATCGGAAAGTTGTTTCGGATAAATCAATACTATTCATTTATTCATCTTACAAACGCCAGGATTGTAATTCCATGCAGAAACTTAAATCTTGAGATATTACAAAATATGAGTTTACTTGAGTATATGACTATAAATTTGAATAAGGTTTAAAGCCTGATGCAGAGGTAAGAGCACAGGTCTGTGGTAAGAGATCCCTATAATCTTAATGATAATAAACAAGTCAGGAACATTACATGCAATATTTTTATGGAAGCTATAAAGTCTGTCATATATATTTTTTCGTTGGGTTTTTCAATAGATGCATCTTGATTTTTCATAACTTATGGAAATATGGTGGTAGTAACCCATAATAATGAGTTTCATCTTTTGAATTAAAATATTTCTCCAATTAGGGTTAAAATGAACAACATGAAGCTAGTCACAAGTACCAATTCATGAGAAAGTAACCAGATTTGTAGATTTATTTTAATCTAGTTACATTCAGCCTCGGTGCAAGCCGAATATTTAAAGCAGAGTTTAATAAGTTTATCGTTGCTTAACTAACTGTAGCTTAAGACGAAAACGGTGCAATTGGCCCTAAGATGAGCTCGTTAGCCTCTGTGAAACTCTTGTGGAAAAATTGATGTGAACAGACTCATTTAAAATGTTGAAAGATTGAATACATAAAGTTTGAATTAAGAAAAAGTATTCCTCTAACGCTCAACTGTGGTCTCGACGTTCTTGTCTCTAAAGAAACACCACAAATTTTAGGCCTGGTGGTTGACTGCAGCATATCGAATATTTAAGTAAAAAAATCGCTGCTTCCTACTATGCTCGCTTCCACTCGATGCATTGTTATCAGTGTTTCATAGTATGGCATATAGCCATAGATCATATAACGTTGAGATCTGGGGAACATCGACAGAGTTAAAAAGAATATTATTCGTCCTGCAGAAACGTATTATGCGAATGTTTTTTTGCTCCGGATTACAAATCATCTCACTGTTGACCCGTGTTCGTGAGGAGTGAAATATTAACACTTCCATATATTCATAGGTATAAAGATTGATTCTCACTATACGTTCCGTAACCTTCCAGTATCACTTCCGTATGATTTACGTCAAAATTTAGTAGGCAAAATGTTATGTAGACGGAAGGTGTACAGTCTGCATACATCAATTATTTCAGAATATTTCACGGGAAGGATGCTGGAAAGTTACGGAACGTATAGTGAGAATCAACCTTGAAACTCTCCGTCATGCTAACGAAAAAATCAATTAAAATATGTCAATTTCACTAGTTTTCATAACTATGTTCAAGACTTGCCAATATTTGGTCAGTACCGAACCATAACACTGGCAAATTTGAGGAATCACCCATATATTAATGTATAAAGCTGTATAATAAGGACATAAGACTATGAATTCATCAAGATTTCGAAAAACAGTGTAAACACTGATGACAAGTAAATGTGTGGAAGGATATCTGATTCCACAGATTTATCTTTATAATCCTTTTTTTTTCTTGTTCATGTTCCTTGTTACATCTGACTTTTCCTTGAATTGTAAAATGTTTTTCAGGATGAATAAATCTATTATTATTATTCTACACAATATCATGTACATCAATTCTACTCTGAATGGAGCACAAAAAGGGGTCTCACTGAAACAACTGAGTCTGGCGCATTTATTGGACACCTGTTTAACAAACATTCGAAGATAATGGAACTTACTTTTTGTTCTTTATGCAGCTAATCCAGAAATACTGGCGAAACACTTGAACATATTATTCTGTTCCCCTACAATATCCTTCTTGAGTTATGGAAAACAGACCTAGGAAACCCAACCTTAGACAAAATTACGTGAGAACGGAAATCCTTATGAGCTTGAAACTCTCATGGTAGGTTGCATTTCAGAATGCAACGGCTAAGTTAGGTAATGGGTCAAATCAGTTGAATGATTTCGGATTTATAGTTATTTCAATTTTGAGGTTAGTTCCTCAATATCTCGGGAACTACCAGAACGATCGGTCTGAAACTTGGTGGTTAATTGGAGCAACCGTCACGCAAATGCGTGCAATTTCGTTGGGATGGTAGGATAAGTAAATAAAAAATTTTGTTCAGAATTTATTCATCAATTTTTAAAAAAAAAATTCATCTACCTTCAACCCCATATACCACAACAGAATACCACCCAACTTCAGTTCGATCTGATTTTTACTTGGAGATATCGTGCAAAATGATGTCATATTTCGTGGTCTTCTCGCAGGTATCTTTGTTATTTCCTAAAAAAAACTATTGTTTGAATCATAATGCACCTCATTGAAACATGCTGATTTTAAAGTTTGTGCAAGTTTCCGTGATGTTTGTGATATCAGAGCAATTTTAAGAAAAAAATCTGCATAATTTTCTATCCAGTACTGAATTTCAATTGAACCAATCTATAGTTTTAGGATAATTGGGAGAATAAAATGTTTGATGGGACTATCTGCGGAAGCATTGGATGGATTTAACCCATTCACGGGTTCTGTTTTTGTAATTAATGTCCAAACTGACTCTACATATGTCCAATTACGAAGTTGCTTCTTTCCGAAGTATTTGTGTATTCCACAAGAAAATTCCATTCTCACAATATTTCCAAAAATACGAATTGAATTGTATTGAATCTAGTAGTTAAGTTGAAAACATAGCCTGAAAGTACATGCAAAATTTCATGAGGACCATACAAAAGGAAGATCGAATAATAGCGTTAGTATTTCGCCCAAATATCTGTGAGTTTCGAATTTTTTAACGAAATTTGTATTGAAAGACTAGGTGAAACTCACTGATGCCAAGACATCTTTCGAATGGACGATATGACCATCACGTTCTTTGGCAGGCGGAATCCCTTCAACTTTTTCGGAGTTATACGAATATGAAATGTTATGGATATTTCCTCAATATTCGACTAAATACTCATGCTATTATATCGAAACTTTTTTAGAGTGTTCCATATACTGATTGATTCTGGTTCATTATTTGATAAAATCAAAAAATAGACCTTAGAGATCGACCAAAAAAAAATTAGTCCCCCTGAAAATTTCACAGTTTACATTTTGAAGTATGTAGATCTGAAAGAACTAATGAAATATCTAGAAAAGCACTGACGTGAAGTCAGCAGCTTTTACGCGCTTGATCACATTGTGAAATGGTGACTTGAAAATTTCAGTGAAATTTTGATGAAGTATAAAACTTTTCGAAAAAAAAATTTTTTTTTCAAATTTTTCCATCGATAATTCTTCCTATTGACACTGTTCATCTTCCAACCAAGATTCATTTCGATCAGATAAATATTTTTCGAGTTATTGAAAAATCAAAATTGCAAATGGCTGTAGCACAAAAACCATTCGGCAGATTTGGCCCATTAACGAACTCAACCGAGATATTCAGGATCTTAACCAAACCTGAAAATTTCAAGACTCTAGGTCCTTTCGAGAGTTACAGCTCACACGGCCAGCCGGACGGACAGAATCAATTTTGGCCACGGATTCTTCAAAAGTTAGTCCAACCTAGTCGTTTGAGACCAATTTCGGCTGAAAATTCGGAAATTATAGACATCGTGACGAAATAATAACGCGCTGGTCCCTAAAACAAGCGCAAAGCTGAAAATTTTACACGAGGGTTTTAGTATCCATATTTTAAATGAAATAATTAGTTGAGTTCCGATATTCCTGGCCAGTACTTGTCAGTAAATTTTGACAGTTGATTTTACTGGCACTGCTTTGGTAATTCTTCGTATCAGTACGAAGCGTTTCGAAATTACTGATACTGGCCAGTACTGATTGGGAATATCGGAACTCAACATATATTTTATTCATAACTCATTTGGTTTACACAACACAATTAGAAACGTTTTTCTCCATAACTCAGAGGCCACTGGTCGAAAATCATCCGGGTGGAAATTTTAAGGTTGAGTTATGCAACAGTAATCAACGTTGAAAGTTTCATAAAAATTCGGTGTAAGTTTCCGAGAAATTATTTTTTTCCCTCCACCCCCAGTTTTAAGCTCTTAGGGTACACTGATCCTGCTGAAAAGCTTGAAGGATTAAACTCGAGCAACACCCGATTTTTCCACCAAGTTTCACGGATTTCGGTTCAGTACTTTCAGAGAAAAGCCTCAGACAACAGACGGCGGACGGACGATTTTTTTTATTAGATCATTTAATCTGCATACTTCAAAATGTATTCTTCGAAATTTTCAGGGGAGGCTATTTTTTTGTCGATCACTAAGGTTCATTATTTGAGTTTATCAAATAATAAACTAAAAATCCGTCTGTCCGCCGTCCCTTACCTGGGGCTTTCCTCTGAAAGTACTGAACCGAAATCCGTGAAACTTGGTAGCAAAATCGTGTGTTGTTCGAGATTGATCATTCAAGCTTTTCAGCAGGATCGGTGTTCCCTAAGGTCTCAAAACTGGGGGTATGATGGAAAAAAATATATTTCTCGAAAACTTACCACCGAATTTTTATGAAACTCTCAACGTTGATTACTGTTGCATTACTCAACCTTAAAATTTCCACCCGGATGATTTCCGACTAGTGGTCCTTGAGTTATGAAGAAAAACGCTGTAAATTGTGTTGTGAAAAACCAATGAGTTATGAATGATATATAAGTTTTATTTAAGATATCAATGGTATTGGGTTATTCAACTGATAAAATAATAAACCCTTTTGTAAAATTTGCAGCGCCTTGAAGTATGAAGCAACAACGTTGCCGCACACTAACGTGAAGGAAGCATAGCTGTTCAGAACAAAATTATAACGCCTTCGAAAACGCCAAAGGTCACCTGAACAACCGATCGTAAATATAATTTCCACGACAAGATTAACACACATTCTCCCGTTCGCCAGTGCAACACCTACACAACACCTTTTTTCAGCTGAATACACCGGTAATATTTCACTCATATCTGGGGATTTATGATAGCAGGCAGCCTCGCTGCATTTTCCGCCAGATCTGGCGCAATTGAAATCATGTTTGGAAATGGCAGACGGGAATTGGAATTTTCTGTTGATGATTTTACGAGATGAAGTGAAATTTCAGAGTTGAAGTTACTACAACAGAAATCGTTTCTGGTATAATGTATCCCAATGCGTCGGTGGGAAGGATGAAGGTTTGTTGATTATTTTGTTTGCTTGTTGGTTGAATATGCAGGAAACGGAAATGCTTCTGGAATGGATTCACTTGTTGAGTTTGTTGAGAGCATATGCTATAAAATCATCTTTTGGATAGATTATATTCTTTTAGCAGATAAATGGAGCCATATGTTGCAAAATGGAGAATGAACTAGGTAGCCGAAAGAGATAATCATTCGCCGTTTGTCAGTTTTGACTGTTCGTTTTCACCAAGAACTTCGGAATTGGATGGAAGACTTTCTTTAAAGAGGTGGAACTCTGCCCAATTCACACTTCATTTAAAATATATAAATTTGTGTAAATAATTGAATCTAATTGGTGGTAGATTTGCCATTTTCATTCTAAATGTTTTTGTGGAATATCCAGTAGGGCTTCAGTATCGGTTTGATTTTCTAAAGTTGTAAAGCCGAGCACAAGTCAGAATATATCTGAAATTCAACAGGAATAACTATAACATATTCGGAACCGAACAATAACGTCTTCAGAACCTCCGACAGTCACCAGAATAACCTATCGTAAATAAAATTTTCAACACAAGATCTACATAAATATTTCTGCGCGCCATTTCAACTCCTAAAGAACTTCTTTTCTCAGCTAAATACACCGGTAATATTTCAATTATATCTGGATTCATGATAGCCGGCAGCCTCGCTGCATTTTCGTAGCGTAAATCTGACAGATCTGGCGCAATTAAAATCACGTTTGGAAATGGGAATATGTTAGTATCACAAACCGGCAAACGAGTTGCTATTTAGAACCAGTTCGATACGTGCAGGAATTGGCATTTTCTGTTGATGATTTCACGGATCAAGGTGTTATTTTAGGGTTGGAGTTATTACCTCAGAAATCGTTTCGGGTATAATGTATCCCAGTGTGTCAGTGGGAAGGATGAGGGTTTCTTGATTATTTTGTTTGCTTGTTAGTTGAATATGCACAAAATAGAAATACCTCTGGAATGGATTCGCTTGTTTAGTTGTTTGCGAACATATGCTATAAAATCATCTTTTGGATAAATTATATTCTTTCAGCAGATAAATGGAGAAATATGTTGCGAAATGGCGAATGAACTGGGCAGGTGAAAAGATAAGCATTAGTCATTTGTCATTTGTCATTTGTCAGTTTGGACTATCCGTTTTCACCAAGAACTACGGAGTTGATAAATTTGTGTAGATAATTCAATCTAATTGGCAGTTGATTTGCCTTTTCAGTCTAAATGTTTCTGCGAAATATCCAGTTGGGCTTCAGTATCGGTTTGATTTTCTAGAGTTGCAAAGCCGAGCACAAGCCAGGATGTATCTGAAATTCAACAGGAATAACTATGAGATATTCGGAACAGAACAATAACGTCTTCAGAACCGCCAACAGTCACCAGAATAACCTATCGTAAATATCATTTTCAAGACAAGATTTACATTCATACTCCTACGTGCCATTTCAACTCCTAAAAAACACCTTTTTTTCAGCTGAATATACAGGTAATATTTCACTTACATCTGGATTCATGATAGCCAGAAGCCTCGCTGCATTTTCGCAGCATAAATCTGCCAGATCTGGCGCAATTAAAATCACGTTTGGAAATGGGAATATGTTAGTATCACAAACCGGCAAACGAGTTGCTATTTAGAACCAGTTCGATACGTGCGGGAATTGGCATTTTCTGTTGATGATTTCACGGGTCGATGTGGAATTTTAGAGTTGGAGTTATTACCTCAGGAATCGTTTCTGGTATAATGTATCCTAGTGCGTTGATGAGAAGAATAAGGGTTTCTTGATTGTTCTGTTTGTTTATTGGTTGAATATGCACAAGATTGAAATGCCTCTGGAATGGATTCGCTTTTTTAGTTGTTTGTGAGCATATGCTATGAAATCATCTTATCGATAGATTATGTTCTTTCAGCAGAAAAATTCTTCTGTTGCAAAATGGCGAATGAACTTGGCTGACTTCCTATCCAAGTCTATTTTAGAAAGTGATTTGTGGATACATGAAAAAGTCGAAAAAAATATTCAATTGCCAATTCTTCAATTCAGACTGTTCTTTTGTACCCAGAACATATAAATGGCCTAAAAATGTTTGTTTTCGAGAAAAACTGCGGCCCGTAAGAATACAGAAATTTGTGTGGGTCATTTAATCTAATAAGCAGTAGAATTTGCCTTCTTCTAAAATGTTTTGGGTGGAAGCAACAGAAGGTGATCGTATCGGTTCAAATTTCTTGGAAACTGTAGCACAAGTCAGGATAAGCCGCGGTGTACACATTCGGCTTTTCAAGTTCCGGCGCAGTTGCGGTGCTGTACTTATGTGTGCAATCTAACACTGCTACTGTGTGCTGATGCTGTGTACTTCAGATCGTGAGAACGGCACAGCAATGGCGCCGGAGCTGGAAAAACCGGATGTGGACACCGGACCTAAATCAGAACAAAATTATAACGCCTTCGGAACCGCCAACCGATAGTAAATATAATTTCACGACAAGATTCACATACACGCTCCTGCTTGCCATTTCAACACGAAAAAAGAACGTCGGAATGGAAAAGAATTCTTTTTCCAGAGTGAACTCCACCCAATTCACAGAGCATTCAATTAGAATATAAAAATTTACTCAGCGATAAATTTGCCTTCCCCAAACGAAATGTTTGTCTGAAAATTTCAGTTAGCGCCATTTCAATAACCCATGCAGCAGAATTTTTCAGCTAAGTACACCGGTAATATTTCAATCATATCTGTATTTATGATAGCAAGCAGCTTCGCTGCATTTTCGTTCCGTAAATCTTCCAGATCTGGCGCAATTAAAATCACGTTTGGGAATGGGAATATTAAAGTATGGCGAACGAGTTTGCCGTCTATCGATACATTCTAGGACCAGGATTTTTTTTGGAAAGTTAACACTTTCACGGGATGGAGTGTTATTTTAGAATTGGAGTTTATGTATTCCCGAAAAGTCGAACGAATACAAGAGATCATTTTGTAGGTTCTTTCTGGGTTTGCACTTCCAATATCTGTATTAAGACCAACGCTCACTTATCGGCATCAGCCCGGACCATGGCAAAACGGAAACTTATTTCCCTACTAATTTGCCGTGTTCCTAAGCGGTCAAATGCGCGCTGTCCCATTCAATTACATAGAAAGAATAAAATTCCGGTGTGCCGTGGGCTGGGCTGTTGCCGATAAGTGAGCGTTGGCCTTAATGAAAACGATCAACGCAGCGAACTGTAACGTTTCAGAGTCCAAATCTGACTCCTCCATCAGACAAACGAGAAAATTTTTAGAATTATCTTCAACTATTTCTATCGATTCGCTTCACAATAGTTGAAAAAGCTCAGAAATTGTATGAATATATCTCCTTCAGTCTCGTAAATTGGTCCAGTTCTTGATAGTTCGATAATAAAATCTGTGATTTTTGACAATTTTATGAATTTTATTTATCGTTTTATTCGTTTTCATTTTGTTAATGTACTTTTTAATGGTTGTAGTATTCAGACATTGAACTCATGATATAAGTGTAAGCGTAACATGGCTAAAATCCGCGAATTCATTCGAATTCATTTTGCATTAATAAATACCTTTCATTTATATTATTACCACGGAAGTCGGTGCTGTTATACCTTATGTATCCGAGTGCTTCAGTTCATTTGAGAGATAGGTGTTTTGTTGCTATTTTTCCGGAATCGCACCAGCATGGGAATGTTTTCGGAATTGATTAAGTTGGTCGACGGTATAAACCATCGAATGGTATTTCGAATAGATTCAGCCTTATGTGGTTGAAAAATGGCGAACTAACAGGGTTCTGTTTCTTTTAGATCACAACTGGAATATTAAAAATAAGTGTACGCGGAAACTTCTAAAAAAATTCCTTTATTCAGTTGGGTCATTTTTTTTCTATTCTTCACCAGAGATATAAGGAGATGGCAGGCCTTCCGGGAACACGATACCTATGGACACTAACAAGCTATCAAAATCGGTGCAATGGTTCCGGAGTTATAGTCACTTGAATTTTGAGGTGATATCCTCAATATCTCAAGAACTACTTGAGCGATTGGATGGAAACTTGGTAATTATTCAAATCATACCAAAGCGCAACTGCTCACGAAATTGTTGGGATCGTATGGTTAGTAAACTTTAAAAATATTTTTCTCGAAATTTTTCCTGGGTAGATTCCGAGTTTCTGGTTTCTCATTCCGTCAACATGAATTATTCGGTAATTTTTTTTAACTGCGGGTAAAATCTAGAAAAGCACTGGCGTGAAGTCGGCAGCTTCTCGGTGCATGTTCAGAGAAGATCACCAAAATTGAGTTTGGTGGAGAAAATACCTACATGAAAAGATGACCGCTTTGACAACGAATTTGAACATGCGCGCAAAAGCTGCTCACTTTACATTAAAGCTCTTCTAGGATTTTTCGATTTCGATAAAGTACTGGATTCAATCGGTATTTTTGGAATTAATGGAATCCTACCCTAAAAATATAGAGTTTCTATGTTGTTTCTTCTGGAACTTATCTGTTTACAGACGATCGACAATAACTTTATAAAGAAACAACTTAGAAAGTGAATATTCGTAAAGTAGGTTTGGCCCAAAATAACGAATGATTCCGCAGATATACCTATTTAAAATTTTATTTTCCCAATATTTGGAAAGATACAGATTAGAGCGGATGCAAATCCGAAACTTCATCGAAAAATTACAGCTCTAAGGTTGATACAGATTATCATGAAGATAATATGATCCGAAGATCGGAAAAAAAAAATTGAGATTTTTTTTTGAAAATGTTCCAGCGACACATCATCACGAAATTCTGCGCAATTTTGAATATCAGCATTTTGAAACTAGCTGCAAATCAGTATTTTCCGAGCTATTCCAGAAAATACAATGATATCATGAATCATCGATAGCTGCGAAAATTCCTATCGTATCAAACTGTGATTTGGTGTACAAGCCGTGAAATATATATTTCAAGATATGAGTAAAATTCTTAACAAAAATGATTGATAATTTCCGAAAAAAAAATTCTTTCGAAAAAATTTTGAAAAAAAAATTTCCAAAATTTACTGACAGTACGATCTCAACAAAATTATGCGAGAAGTGGCGTGTCATTATTCTTCAGCTAACTGCCAAGTATCAATCCAATCAACGAAGAAGTTCCTCAAATATCAGCCAAATAATCTCAAAAGTTCAGATAACTATTATTTCGAAACAATTCGGCCAATTTGGCCTATTAACAAACTTGGCCGCCGCATTCTGATACTTGACCCACCCTGAAAGTTTCATGCCGATAGCTGGTTTCATTCGATAGTTATCGTCTCCTTGGCAAGACAATCGGCCGGCCGGCGGGACCCAATCGATTTACACCGGATTCATCATCAGTAAGTCCATCCTAATCATTTAAGACATATTTTCAAGTACGCTTTTCCCCTAGAATATGCTCGCAAAAATGTGTCAAATATCGTGTTTTTTTTCCCGATATTGTTATTATTTTCGGAAAGACTTGAAAAATGCTGATCCAATCATGATTAAACACGATAAGTAGTTGGAAAATGCTGATGCACAAGTTTGTGCAAAATATCCTGATAATCGATCGTGTCATAGGAACAATTCGAGAGAAAAATCATATTCAATTTTACAAAATTCTGCATAGACTTCAAGCTGTCATTTGTCAGATAATTATTGGATTTAAATCACTTCCAATCTCAATTTTTGGGAATATAATGAAACATAGAATTTTGAATGGAATAATCTGAGACTATTTATGTTCTAAGTTGTTTCTTTATGAAGTTATTGAGTTATTGTGTTCACGATCGGACGTTAGGCCATTATATAGGCCGAAAAATAATAATTATCGAGATAACAAACCTGGCAACTCAACATGTATAAAGTAGTTTGAGGCTACATTCTATGTAAATGAATCCATTAAAAATTTTATTTCTCCAATTTTTCCAAGAATACAGTTTGGATCGAATGCAAATCTAGTACTTCATTGGAAAAAAAAGATTCTTGCAGAATTTCATGAGGATAATATAAAAATACATAAAGTAAAGCTGCTTTTAGCGGGTTAAATACGTGGAAAGACGACCAACCAATTAGAACATGCAAACAAAAGCTGCTGACTTCACGTCAGTACTTTTCTCCAATTTTTGATATTAAAATCGGAACATAAAACTCAAATGAGGTTGAAAGTATATTGAAGTAGTAATTTTAAAGCGTTAGCCCTTTAATGTGTTAATGGAATGGCAATTTTGAATGATGTTTAACTAAGATTCTTCTCTATTCTCTCTCATTAGTACGAGAATCATGTAGATTCGTCGAAAAGTTTTCAAAAAAATCGCATTCGTGTAAGCAAACAAATAGATCGAAAACAGAATTTCGTGCTTGAAATTAGTTGAGAATCATGTTACGCAATTATGTGACACACATCCAAAATCATATCCTCGTATCATTATCGGTAAAACCTGGTTTATATGGAATTTTATCAACTTCTTCCCATTAATCCGAAATAGTCATTTTCTAATCGTTGTCGAGTACGGTGAAGAACAAAATATTTACAAGATTCTTATGCAATTTATATCTTATATTATTTTGAAATTAATTTACAATGCCATTGACGCTTTTATTATTGAGTGCAGTGTTTCTTTAGGATTTTGGATAAATTATTCCACTTAAATGTCTCTGATATTGTGCAGTTCCATCAAATGTGAGTTTTGCATAGAAATTTACACTATTTTGAATTTAATTGAATAGCTAGAACAGAGTTTCCCAAACATTTTCGAGTGACATTTTAAATTCAAATATCTACATGGCGTCTTCTCCCCCTTAAGAATTTGACCTGCCGTGTTCAGTTGAAATAATTGTGTACCGTTTACGATGTCCTAAGGCTCCAATAATGCAACCATTGCGCACAGTTTGGGAACCTGTGAACTCATTTATATTCTTGTATCAATAATTTTTTTAACAGCGTATTCGTAGATAGTACTGTAGCCTCCATAATTCCTCATTCTTTCCTCAAGCGCATTTTGAGTAATGAATTGATTAGTGCAACAGCAAAAGATAGCTCCATTTGAACAAATTTACACACATGCCGTGTATTATTCGACGAAACCATTGAGTGAATTTCATCCATTAATGAATTCAAACCTCGTAATCGAGGCTTAAACCTGCCGTACAAATATCTGGTCTCTAAGTTCCGAAAAAATTCACTTGAGGCTTGTATATTAGTAGATTAAGTTTGAAGCTCAATTAAGAAAGTTGAATTAATATGGGTGAAATTTATCCGAGGATTCCGGAGATATATACATTCAAAATTTTATTTCCCAAATATTTCCAAAATTGCATTCTATTCTAACGCATTTGAAATCTAGTTCTTGATTGAAGAGTAAAGGCATGAAAGCTCATGGAAAATGTCAGCAGCCAAACATGATGCTTCCATTCGATTGAATTGGTTTTTGAGGAACTGAATTTGATATCTCAGTCGGGAATCGATCCCGGGTCCCCTACAGGCAGATATACAACTTTGATGTTTCATTCTCACAAAGAATTGAAAAATACACATCGAATTTAAATCAAGCATACAATCGAAAATGGCGACTCATAAATTCATAAATAATGCGATAGATAAAAAATTTTATATTCACAGTAATACTTTCCAAATCTCAACGTCTGAGCGTTGACATGTCAAAACTAATTAGTTCCAATTTAATCGGATTAATATTTTCTGAGTTATTAAGAAAACTTAAATTGTCGATGAAGATGGTAATACACAAATAAACCGTCAGATTTAAGTAGCAGATTATATGGCCGAAATTTTGTTCCGTAAAATGTATCCAATTCTAAAGCACCGACATAAACCCCCTCCTCTAATGGTGGCAGATTCAAATCGAAAAAAATAATGATTCTCAGAAAACAATGATTGAACTGGAATATATAAATTTGACAGAAGTACTGCTATTCTTGAAACGCATTTTATACTAATTTTTCAAACCTTTAATGCATCCGCAAAGGATAAAAATTGCAACCTCATTATTTTTTTTCTGCATAAGCTTTCAGGGGATAAATTACAAAATAAATGTTCAAATCATCAAAAATTCTGTTTCATCCGATAAATTGGTTCTCTTCGTTTTTTTTAAGAAAAGTTCATTTTCTGGCAAAGTGGGAAAAAGCGATATTAACCCCAAACTTCAACATTGCTCTCAATATTTTTGTGATATTAGGAATATAATAGAAAAAACGAATATTGGAAGAAAAAATCAAATGGAACGAGGAATGTTCAATGTAAGAAAAACAAATATTAAACAGCTAAAAATGCAGGTTTCTTACGTGTTCATTTAAAAACCGGTTCGATCATTGGTTTCTGAGAAACAATCGAAATCATTGAATATGACCGGTCATTTCGGGGGAACTTTTCATCAAGTATTCATTAAAGGAGAAAAATTATGCACTGAATTTGTCTTATACTTGGCTAAAGAATCTGCCCCTTAAATTTGAAGGTCTATTTCCGAATCACCTAGTACAACTCGGAAACCATTATGCGGATACTGCTCATTAACGAAACTATCTTGGAACATTTCAGTCTCTAGATTTTTCCCTCCGACAAATATCCTGATAACGAATTGCAGGGTAGAATTGAATTTTATCACATTCTCCATCAGTTATGAGTACGACCTGATCGTCCAATACCATTTTTGGATCCGAATGCGAAAATAACAGACATTCGAGCGAAACAACAAAGGTTTGGTTCCTCTAAACAATTAAAACTCGCACCCACATGTCCAATGGTGCCACGTATAAGTCAGCAGCCTAAGAAATTGGAAAAAAAAACTTTAAGAAGAAACTGCGGTCCAAATTGCGAACCCAAGAGTTTTGAAAATTTTCCACCACTGCGGAAGGGATATTTCAGAAATTATATTTTAATATCCACTTATTTCAACTCTAAATGGCAAGATTAATTTCAAATTATTTGGGGTATCTTGAAGTCACAGAAGCTGGAAGTGTTCAGGAAGATGGATGTTATTTGCAAAACTAATAAACTTTCAACCTTTTTACTTACCCAACTCTTACATTGATGAAATACCCCCTCAGATCTACTGCTCAAAAAGTTGAAAAACAGATAGTATTTGTGAAACAAAGTTTTTGGAATAATAGAAATATACTCATAATTTTACTATATTCTATTATGAATAAAATGAATATATTCACATAAAACTAATGTTACTTGTACCGTAAGCCTTATTCACTATGGATTGACCAATAAATCCTTTCAACACTCATAAGATAGGCCTTGAAAGAGCTGTAATAAATAAACCTTGTACAGATTTGATTTCATCGGCAGAAGCACTTTGAGCGAAGAGTATTCGTCACCAGATATTTCCTTGTTGAGAATCCTTTGTTTCAATCGGTCAATTTTACCACTTAAACATTTACGTTGTTCCTTTATGATCAGTTCAACAAGAAGATTTCTGGAAGGCAAAGCATTCCTGTTGAGTTAGTTTCTCTGCTGGAAAACAATTGTCTTTATGAATGTGATCTAATATATCTCAGGAACAATTCGTGCTAACTTTTAAAAAACTGATCATTATCAGTAAAATGCCGGTAACAGACTCTCATAAATACTATTTGTTGGTTAGTCGGTTTTAAGTTACAAGTTGCCAAGGTTTTATCGATTCTTCAAGACTTTCAGGCCTAACTTCTTAGAGGAAGTTCATTCTACCCAAACTCTTTCTTCTTTCTTGATATTTTTTCTGACTTGTCAATGATAACCTGTCTATCTCGGGTTACTCTAATATCCACCAGAGGGAGTCGCGTTTATCTTCATTCGCCAACAGCCTGAGAAATTGAAAAAGCAAATGCACCCAAAATACAATCGATCAAGTTGTGCTCGCCTAGAATATATGTTACAATTCAAGTAATTCTCTATTTAACAACCAAGTATGCTGAAGTGAATAAAAATGAAGCTCGTTTGTCATATTATATAGACGTCACAGCAGATCATCTTAAAGTACATCATAAAGAGTTAGGACAAACTCGAACGTTATGACATGAACATGAAAATTGCCATAACTCAAGAAAGAAAGAATGAAAAATTTATGTCACCACGGCAGTGATGAGTAGTTTCAACGCTCAAGTACGTTTTATAGAGTTCTCATGCAAATGAGAAAGCTAGATGCTGGAACCTTTGTCACTGAAAATCATTTGACTTAATGCAGACATATATGTGTGTAGATAATACTGAATGTCTATTTTATACCTCTGAGATATACAGCATGTGCGGTAATCCTTGAACAATATTGAAACTGTTGTAAGGGCCTTTCAGAATATCAAAAGGTTTCTCATCCTAAAATTTATAATTTCGAAGATAATTAGCATTTTATAGATAATCCTGAAAAATCTGTTTCAAATTAACCTCGGTATTCTGGATACGATGTTTACAAATTGAGTGTTATTTAAAAGTATTTCATGCTGAAGTGTGTATGTAGTGCTTTTCACAATTCCAAACAATGTTTCGTGAAATGGCGATGAATGCAAGATTTCAATCTCGCCTATTCACACAATTTCAGAATGATCTTTCGGAAGAAATTCAACCGATGCGAAAAATTACTGCAAAATTATAGTGACTAGACATGTAGACATCAGGGCAGGTTGTTGGATACAATAGTGTTGACCATTTATCTCAGTCACCAAGGAAGGTCTCCAATGAGTTCAAGAACTTGTAAGGGAAGTAACATATTAACAGGAGGTTAATTGCGTTCTTGAAAGTCTTTCCCGGGGGTCGGAAGATGCCCCAGCCGATTAGTCTCATCTCATCCCCACTAAGTCAGGGTGGGAAAATCGGGGTAGTACGCCGGAAAGAAGATTCAAGACAGTTCCCGTCGGAATTTGAGAAGAGAGAGTTCCGGTCGGACTTCAGAAGAGACAGTTCGAGCTAAAGTTAGACGTAGAGATATCGAGATGCGAAACTTGGACCATATAGTAAGACCAAGTATAGGCAAGTGCACCTAGAAAGAGAAGAAAGAAAAGCACTCTGGAGGAATTCTCCAGGAATGGATCATTCCAAAAAGTTCCTTCGAAACTTTGATGTCCAAAAATCTCTTGGATCTCAGTAAGAACAAGTTACACCTTCTCACTGGCTTCCTTACAGGACACTGTCGCCTAAGGAAGCATATGATGAAAATAGGCTTATCAGAAACTGACGAGTGTAGATTATGTGGGAAGAGGAGGAAACTTCAGTTCACCTGACCACAGAATGCCTCGCAATTGTAAGCCTGCGCAAGGAATGTCTTGGACAGGAGAATTATACGAGGAACTTACACCCCTCGAAGCCCTTATAGATATTGGAGTTCATTAGCGCTGTAGAGCTGGAGGGCGAGCTGTAACAATACATACAAGTTTCAATCCGATTACATCAGTATTTCCTGAAATATTGGCCGACCAAACAGAATAGATTTTGACACCGGATTAGTCAAAATTGAGTACAACCTGGTAGTTTGAGACCGTTTTCGGGACAAAATTCGAAAGAATCAGACATTTAGACAAGACGATAGCACGCTGTAATAATAAAGAGGAGGCGACATATTAACGATGGCGGTCACGTTGTACCCGAAACATATATATGTGATCAGATCGCGAACTTTTCTCACAGTGTCTGTCAAAATCTCTATAGAAAGGACAGTATGTTCCATTAACGTGATGCGATCCGTCTGAACGCTGAAAGGTCGCAGACGGATCGCGACAAGTGTGTGGTGCTCCACTAGTTCAGTTATAGTGATCACGTATATGTGGCATCCTCTTGATGCGATTAATCAGAAAAAAATATTTGCGAGCATTTATTTCACGGTTACTGCTCAAGGAAGATATGGTAAAGTCTAATTGGCAGAAAGCAAGTATGAGGCAAAATATGTAGTACTACATAGGATGTGTCATTTATAATGAGTGAATCGAAGTTGTTGCAACTCTTCGATGAAGTGGCAACGCCGCAGAACTCATTTCCCAAGAAAACCACCTTTCGACATGAACTGGGATCTAAATGGCTCATCACATCAAAGATTATTTCAAGTTGGAAATACCCTCTAGATGACGAATATATAAATCGTTTCTATTTCAATAGAAAATTATGTGAAATGAGCCAAGCTTCTATCAAAACCCTTGTGAAACAAATCAAGATAGCCAGCCAGCTTCTTTTTAATTTGAGCGTTCCACAAAACTTTCGAAGTTTCTTCGTGTGGAAAACGAAAATTACGAAACTTTGTGTTTCAAACTTCAAACAAGAATTTCAATTTTGTTTTGTTAAATACATCTTTGTAATAAGCGGATTATTACTCCTCCATCTGATTTCCCAGCAGTATTCTCGAGTACAGGGAAAATGTTGGAATTATTTTTTTACGAGTCCCGTAGTCTAATTATTTATCACAACATCATTATGGATAACTTTTTTCGGAGTATGCCATACTGCATTTCACCGACGCAAGTATCCGAATTTGCTGATCATCTCTTTGTCTTATTCATCAGGAAGGATAAGAAGGAAAAACATTGAAGACTCAATATTTTGGGAAAAAGGACCCGTCAACTTTGTTCTTGAGGTACGATTACAGGCGTACGGAAAATCTTATCTACCTGAAACTTTCACGATAGGTTGTATTTTGAGATGCGACTGTTGAGTTCGTTAATGGTCAGAATTGGCTGAACAGTTTCGTAACTATAGCCATTTGAAACTTCGATGTTATTTCCCTGATATTTCCAAAACTACTGAAGCAATTATATTGAAGCTTGACAATTAGTTGGAGTATAACAACGCGAAACTTTTCACAAAACTTTGTTTATGTGCTGTCAGTGAATTAAAGAATTTTTTTGCGGAAACTCTTTATCATTTTCGAAAAAAAATTCTCAGACCTTGACCTTCATATATTTCAGCCGTATGTAAAATTTCAGTTCGATACGATAATTATTTTTGGAGATATTGGGAAAAAATTAGTCAAATTTCGTGTTTTTTCCTCGGTATCGTTGTTTTTCAATAATGATTCAAAACATGATTCAATCATGATTAAACTTGGTGATTAGTTTGAAAATGCTGATGAACAACTTTTCGAAAAAAAAAATTCATATTTTTTCAAATACTCAATAGGTAGTGTTTTGATAATATTTTCCTGGCAGAATTTTGTATGAATTTTTAAGCAAGCTGTCATTTTTCGATTAAGTATTGGATTTCAATTCGATTATATCTGTTCATTTTTAAATAATGGGATAATGAAATTTCGAATGGGTATATCTGCGAAACCGTTGGGTGGATTTTAGCCATTCGCCTATTCGGCCTTCGTTATTAAGGTCCAAACCTACTCTACAAATATCGAGTTTTCAAGTTGCTTCTCTTGAAGGTTATTGGCCTTACGATCAGCAGAATTCGTGAATGGGTAAGATCCACCCAATGATTCAGTAGATTTTTAAATTTTATTTTCCCAATATTTCCAAAGATACAGAATACAGATGGGATTGAATTGGAAATCAGTAGTTGATTGAAAAATGACAGCTCGAAGATTCGTACAGAATTTCGCGAGGATAATATGATTCGCAGATCACCAAATCATTCCATCAGGAATTAAAGCTGCGTTTGGCGGGGTGAATACAACGAATTTAAACATGCGCGCCAAAGCTGTTGACTTCAAGTCAGTACATTTTCAGATTTTTTACATATAAAATCAATCATCATATTATTTACCTAATCGATTTTCGCTGAATCCCAACCCCTTACATTTGAACAGGGAAAATCGGTCATGCGACATATACTTAAAATGGTTTCTTTCACCTGAGTATATACCTAACAGTATGAGTTTTCATTATTCTTTCAAGTGTCCTGAATAGTTCTAATATCAGAAAAATCTAAAAACTGCTCAAATTAAGCACCGCCAACTTCCATTCAGTGGAATAAATTTTGCTCAGACTTCCGCCCCATCTTTAGAAGCATTTCGGCTTTATTTTGACAATTTGCTGGCACAATAGGTATCTTGCATGAATTTTTTTATCATTGGAATCAAATATTCTAGCCGTAAGACAATTGCAAAACTTTAACTGCCTTCAAAAATATCGATTTACGAAGTTGGTTGGACTCGATTTGAAAGTTTGCTGTATTTAATTATACAGGATATTCTTCTCGTTTGTCTGAACAAAATTTCACCTTCTTCAAAGTCTATCTGAAATTCATCATCTGTATCATCTTATGATACAGATAAATTGGTTTGTAAATTGGTTGACATTATCGGAGTCGAATATCACGTGAACAAATAATTGAATCTCTTAAAAAAAATATTTTCATTACTTGTAATTGTTAAAATTTGGTTAATTTTATGTTACCAAGTATAAACTAATCAACAAATATCCCAACATGACAGAGCTAAGCATCTAATGAACCAAAATATCTCCACCGAAGAAGCGATGTCCAAGGAGTATGGTAACATGGTAATGTTTACGGTTATTACCGATCTTCATACCACCTTACCTTGGTAAACGTCAGAATAATACTTTAGATACTTATGATCTGTTAGAAGGAACACTGCAGTATAACTACACATAGCGCGCCATCTCTCAGGAGCATCCTGTGAAACCTAACCTTCGAGTGCAGAAAACTTTGCTTGATGTGCATGACGTTTTGGTTGATTGAATGATTAGCTCTGATCAAGGTGGAATATTTATTGATTTATTGACGGATATTCATTCTCGTGGTTATGTTAATTTATTATAACTGGAGCTCTCTCTTCTCCATGAACCAATTCCTATCATTACTACCTAATTATAAGAATGTTGATGTTGATGCAACCAATCCCCGTTTTAAAGAGAGTATTAACCCCACAGACGGACGGACAGACGGACAGAATTGAATTTGACCACGGATTCTTCTCCAGAGAGTTCAACCCAATCGTTTGAGACCATTTTCGGCTCAAAATTCGAAAATAACAGACTTCGTGACGAAATGATTACAAGCTGTTCCCTAGAAAAAGCGCGTAAAAATTGAGAATCTGATTGCTTCGTGATGACAGATTCCTTTTAATAATTTTTTATAAAAGATTTCAGGAAGGAAGCTACTCATTTTTAAGACTTATGCTAAGGAATTTATTTCAATTGAATTATGGGATTAACCGTATTCAGAACCCTGAACAGTTACATTCAGAAAGAAAAATCCTCTTCAATAACATACCGCACGAGACATCTTCCATATTTAAATTTATAGGTTGGTGTATCCCCGCAAATACATGAATGATATGATTTTGTTTTTAAGCCCTTGTTCTAGGGAACAGCGCGTTATCATTTCGTCACGATGTCTGTACTTTTCGAATTTTGAGCCGAAAAGGGTCTTAAACGATTGGGTTGAACTCCCTGAAGAAGAATCCGTGGTCAATTCTGTCCGTCCTTCTGTATGTGCTCTAACTTTCGAAGGAAAAGACTAAGTAAATTGTCAGATTAGATTTGGAGGCCAAATATCTCGGTTAAGTTCGTTGATGGGTGGAATCGGTTGGATAGTTCAGGTGTTACGCCCATTTGAAATTTTGAGGTTAATTCCTAGAGATCGCATAAAGTATTGACTCGATCAAATTGAAAATTCGTGAACAATTTTGGAATAACAACGCGCAACTCAACAGATAATTTCGTGTAGATCTAGTTGTTAGAAAATTAAAACAATTTTTATTCCAAAATTTTCAAAATTTTTGATTAAATTTTTTTTTTTTCAAAATATTGATTAGATTTCAATGGAATTGGGCACAAATCTTAGAGTCAGTATTCAACAAGAATGTTCCGAATTCCAATTCGATCCGATATGTACTTTTGTAGATGTAAAGAAAAAATGTGCCAAATTTTATGGTTGTTTAGAATGTTAACGTTATTTCCGCAATATCCCAAGATGTACGAATGCAATCAGATTGAAACTTCGTTATCAGGTGGGGATTACCAACACGTAACAAGGTGCAAAATTGCATGTTGATCTAATAATCAGAATTTGGACAAGCGCGTGAAAGCTCCTGACCTCACGTCAGTGCTTTCCTATAACATAGATCGAATCGCCAAATGGGGTCTTCAGAACAATGAGCAAAATAACTCTCTCCATTAACCAAAATGCAGGAGGCCTCTTTATTTTTTTTTGCTCATTGTTCTGTAGACCCCATTTGGCTGAAACTTCAAGGTGGCATTTCTCATTGAAGGGCGATTGGATCTAGGTTTTTGGAAATATCGGGAAATTTTGAAAGGGTATATCTGCGGAATCATTCGATAGTTTTTACTTATTCGCCAATTCGGCCTTCCTAATTAAACTCCAAACTTACTCTACAATTATCAAGCTACTGAGTAGATTCCTCCGGAAGTTATTTTGTTCAATATCAGTGATTAGGCCGGCCGTAAACACATCAACTTTAGGAAGAATCGACATAGAAAATATATCTGTATAGTAGGTTTTCAGTTTAATTAAGAAGGTCGAATGCTTAAATGGGTTGAATTCTCCAATTATTCTTTAGATTGTTGTACCCATTCGAAATTTTGGATAGAATTGCAATCTAGTACTTGATCGAAAATTATAGCTTGAGGTTCATGCAGAATTCCGTGAGGACCATATGAGAAAATCTGCGTTTGGAATATAACTATTTGATAGATAGATAGATTATAGGGTACTGATTACAAAACAGTGTGTAACTACTCTCTAATCCACTTACACTTTCTGCGTACGTTTCGGAAACTAAGTTTCCTGATACTGGATAAAACGATCATTTTTTCGTTTGATTAAAAAAATTGAATATCTGATCCAGTTGAAAAGTTGTCAGTTATTGACTTCAATATCTCCCAAGACGAATATCCGATCAAGCTGAAATTTGAAACACTGTTGTTGAGTAGTGACGATTCCGATAAACTGCCCATGCGCTACGGGGAAGTACCGATAAAACTTCCAGGAAATCACCTCATGAAGCAGAGACTATGAACAGACGCCTTTGTCCAGCATAATGTGACTGTAGGATCCAGTAAATGCATCAACTATTCACCAGTAGATGTCATGAACGGTCGATGCAGAGGAATATCTTATGTTTCGGAAAATTCAAAGAGTACATATCTGTTTAGACTGAAACCGAGTCTTCGAGTTTTCGCTGTTGCTATATTAGAGAAAAATTTCAACGGAATCAGGAATATGCTTTTTGAAATATATGAATTTCTAAAGTAAATTTCCTGAATTTTTCTATTGATTTATTCCTCTGGAAAATCAGGAAATCTGAAATAAAGTACTCGGTTAGGAAACGGCGGTTTGGAGATTTCAGTGAAATTTAAATGAAATATGAAAATTTTCGAAAAAAAAATTGATAATTCTTCATATTGCTAGTGTTCATCTACCAACCAAGTCTCATTTCGGGCAGATAAATATTTTTCGATTCATTGAAAAATCAAATTTTTAAATGGCTGCATCACAGAATCAATTTTGACCACGAATTTTTCATCAGTGAGTCCAACCTAGTCGATTGCCCAATTTCCGCTCAAAATTCCAAAATAACAGACATCGTGACGAAATGATAACGTGCTGTTACCCAGAACAAGCGTGTAAAAAGGAATGGGAAGATTTTCTCAAAAGTTTATTTGCTAACCTTATATGCGTGAAAAATCATTTATTGCTATTTCCCTTATTGAACGAAAAAGAAATGTTCGTATTCAATAAGAAATCTTGAAGCTTTTTCACTTGATTCAACTCTTCATATACATTATTTGCGAATGTCACTATATACAAGCGTGAAAGTCTCCTCAATATTTATGTTTGTTTACGTTTGCAGATATGATTTTTCGGAATTTCGATTTAATATTAGCGTGTTAATGATGATGCCGCATTTTTCACTGTATTTATAGCTCTGCAACGATAAGGGATTTACGTCTAGTGTTATATTGAGTCAGTTGGTGTGATTTTTCGAAATAGGATATTTTTTCGTGGATTTCAATTTAATGAAATACCAAGCAAGATCTCAAATTATCAAATGTCTAATTGGAATGAAACAATCTGTACACCTTTAAAATTATTTCTACTCTCGTCACAAACATGAATACAATTTTTTTTCTTGCAAATTTGAATGATTCTGAATTTGCGCATTTAAACTGAATTGCAATGTCTACCAACGCTTCAAATTCATGAGATATTCTTTTCGAAAATTGAATATGCATACATATCGATCACCCATCCAGATACCGCGTGCTCTTTCAATTATCAAGGAGAACTTAATGAACCTTCAGTCAGCATTTCAATTTCAGAACCAAGACAGAATATAAAATATAATGGATAACTTCACTTCAATCCACCCTTTTTATTCAGACCAGATCTTGGGAACAATGATGCCTTCATCAACAGTCTCTCTTGCTTACTAACTCCTGTATACAGGTTATTCCTCAATAATAATATAATATTTGAGGGGGCAATTCGTGAAGCCATTTCAAGGAAAAAAACTCCATATAAACGTATGTCGTAAATGTGCAAACTTTTTTTAACCACAATGCAAGTGCACAAAGTTCTAATAGGAATAGGAATTGGTTTCACGGAGAAGAAAGAGCTCCAGTAATAATGAATAACATAATCACAAGGACGAATATCCGTCGATAAATCAAGAAATATTCCCCCTTGATCAGAGATAATCATCCAATCAACCAAAACAAAGGATGAACGTCATGCACATCGGTCAAAGTATTCTGCACTCGAAGGTGGGACTCGCAAGATGCTCCTGGCAGATGGCGCACTGTACTTTGTTATACTGCAGCGGTCCATCTGAAAGGTGAAAAGTATCGAGAGATCCCGGTTTATCCAAGCTAAGTTGACCTGACGATCAATAACAATTGTGAAACAGCTGTAGTCATTCTCCTTGGATCCGCTTCTTTGGTGTAGGTGTTTTGGTTGATTGGATGATTAGCTCTGATCAAGGGGGAATATTTGTTGATTTATCGACGGATATTCGTCCTTGTGATTATGTTATTTCTAAAGAATTTCGTTAACCTTTTCACTGCACAAAGATAGATTTTCTGATGTACAAACATTTTATTATTTTACCAGTTCATCTCAAATCAAAAATTATTTCTAGAATTGCCATTCTTATTTCCGATCGAATTTGATTTCACCTATTATCTTACATAAAAAAATATTTTACTTCATCGTCAAACGGCTCAAAGTTTTAGACGATACACAAAGTATTCCTACGGAATGGTCAGCACCTGAAATTTTTAGCAGTTCGAAGCTGAAAAAAAACGATTTTAATTTTTGCAAGCAAAACAGTACGCTGGCCAAAGTGAAAGCAGAAAGTCAAATTCCACCGAAAGGAATGGAGTCTAAAGAATTTCGTTAACCTTTTCACTGCACAAAGATAGATTTTCTGATGTACAAACATTTTATTATTTTACCAGTTCATCTCAAATCAAAAATTATTTCTAGAATTGCCATTCTTATTTCCGATCGAATTTGATTTCACCTATTCTCTTAAATGAAGAAATATTTTACTTCATCGTCAAACGGCTCAAAGTTTTAGACGATACGCAAGGTATTCCTACGGAATGGTCAGCACTTGACATTTTTAGCAGTTCGAAGCTGAAAAAAAACGATTTTAATTTTTGCAAGCAAAACAGTACGCTGGTCAAAGTGAAAGCAGAAAATCAAATTCCACCGAAAGGAATGGAGATTTCCGATCAGAAAAAAAAGTATCATATCATTTTTTTCTCTCGAAATATTAAAGGTAAAATCCATACAGATACAACTGGTGACAATAATAAAATTGTTTATACATCAGAAAACATATCTGCAGCAAAAATATCTGTTGTGAAGTTAGCACCTTCACGACGTAAGTTCATAGAAAGTTTGTTTCTAAAATTGGCCCCAAGAATCGCCCTCTTAAATATTTGCATTTCGATGAGGAACACCCTGTATATATATTCCTCGTTGGACATGCTTCTGTTACTTACAGATAAATTATATCGAAAAAGGAATTGATGCTTACAGACAAATTAAAATAAGACGCACATCGTATATATTTCGACATTATTTCGAGCGATATGAACTATGTATTTATATTTCATAATAAGACAACGCACGCAGATATAGAAATCCATTACTATAAATATATATTTCGATACATAAAATTTTTCCATTGATTGCAAACATTTCAATTCTGATAAAAGTCTTATTTATAGATCCACCCAAAAATTCACACCTAATTGAAGAAAGTAACAGGACCGGATCCAAATAGATTTCTAATGTGTTCTGATAGAAAACAAGATATTTAAATAGTAGCACAAATGCAAATGTATACCGTAACTTCAGATTATATCTTTTTACGTGCTAGTCAGTAGTCCATCATTCCGTCCAAATATTAGCAGAAGTACTCACAAACGATAACAAATCTAGTTCCCCTTTGTTACATAATGGCTCCTGCGCAATTTTGCAACTTATAATATCGGCCAATACCGACATCTTGCCGGATTTTTCACATTTCTCACTCAAATCTGGCGAATCTGTTACTGGAAAGATCTGATTGCCTACACTAGATATGCTAAGTTTACTATTTTTTCGTTCGGAAATTACAGACAGTGGGCGAAATAATAATACAGTAGAACCCCTCTGAAGGTTGATTCTCACTATACGTTCCATAAACCTTTCGTATGATTTAAGTCAAAATTTAGTAGGCAAAAATGTCATGTTGACGGGACGTAAACGGAACGTATATTGTGCATACATCAATTCATTTACACGTTATAATATTTTACGGGAAGGATACTGGAAGGTTACGGAACGTATAGTGAGAATCAACCTTAATCCGCCCTCGGCTAGTTCGATGCTCCGGTTAGCCCGACATTGTGCTATTTCTTGGTCTTGGATAAGGGGTTATCTAGAAGTACAATTCGGTTTGGTTACTTTTTAACAACTGTCTTTATTGTTCATCTCATACTATTTACAATGCCAATCATGGACATGCGTGATGCCATTCAGTTAACGGTTACAAACAAGGATACGAATACGAATAATATCACATCTCCCCTGTACAAGCATGTGACACCAAACTCAAAAATGAGAATGAAATAAAAAAAAATTAATTTTCGAAATCAAATCAAGAATATCCAAACCTTTCAGGTTTGATAATTTCTCTTCCGTATCTAGTCCTGTAATTAGGAGGTGAAAGATGATTATCTACACTATTATTACATTTAACATTAGTATCTATAACAATATCATCGTCAGAAATATATCGATCTGTTTCTTCATAATAAGGTTTCAGAAATGTACGATTTCTTCGTTTTATTACATTAGAATCATTTTCTTTTACATAATATGAATGATTGTTGAATTTTCTTATAATTTTTCCAGGTAACCAAAATTCTTTATTCTTCACATAAATTTTATCACCTACATTAAATGGTTTCAAAATTCTAGCATTTCTATTATAATATTTCTGTTGAATACGTTGTTTATTTTTCAAACAATTTCTCTGTAATTTTAAGTTAATTCGATGTGGTTTTATGAACTGTGGTTTGACAGGAAGCAGACTTCTTATCTTTCTACTGAACAACAATTCAGATGGTGATTTTATGTTAGAATCAATTGGAGTGTTCCTATATTCTAAAAGAGCTAAATTTATATCAGTATTATGGTAATTACACTTCTTTATTATATTTTAACAGTTTGTATGTGTCTTTCAATTAGACCATTAGATTTAGGATACAACGGACTTGAAGTATTGTGATTAATATTCCAATCTTTACAAAATTTCTTGAAATCTTCACTACTGAAAGGATGATTGTCTGTAAATACCTCATAAGGGAAGCGTAGGTTCGTATCCTACCGACTGCGCCATGTGCTATTTCTTGGTCTTGGATAAGGGGTTATCTAGAAGTACAATTCGGTTTGGTTACTTTTTAACAACTGTCTTTATTGTTCATCTCATACTATTTACAATGCCAATCATGGACATGCGTGATGCCATTCAGTTAACGGTTACAAACAAGGATACGAATACAAATAATATCACAGACCTTGATTAGCACTCACAGTTTTCATCTAGTGGGTGACACTGGAGCTCAATCTGTTAAAAAAAAAGTGATTTCTTCTTTGCTCACAGTACAATGTTTACAAACATTTTCTGGATTCATTTATCACTAATTTAACTGTGAAACATGTTATTACATGGTTAATGTAACAAATATTGGCATTTTGGATAATCCGACCTTTTCTGCGTTTCGACCATTGGCTTATGAGTTTGAGATTGCAGCGCTACGGTGGTCAGTTTGAGAACCTTATGTGACAGATAGGAGGTAGGTTTACTAGTGTTGGCCTCCATATTTGGTCGATTAAAATTCGATTTTACAATTTATTCCAAGACTTTTTCATTTAATAGAAGTGGTTTTGTGCATACATATTTTATTTTAATGAAGGAGTTATGTATTATCTATTTTAATGCAGGGTTTTGATATAAACCTATTCAAACTCTAAATGGCAATATTAATTTCAAATTATTTCGAGTACCTTGAAGGCATAGATGCTAGATAAGTTCGTATAACAGATAGTATGATATCCTTTATAGAATAATAGACAAAAAAGACAAATAATCATAACAACCTTCTTACTTATATAGGAAAGGACTCCATTTACACAATATCTTGTGAATAAATTGAATATTTTCACGTCAAACAGATATTACTGGTACCGTTAGCCTAATTATAATAATAATAATAGATAATATTAAATTTATTGCTCCAGTTAGAGATGAAAATGTATAAGTCAGCGTTACATCAAACAAGGAGCAATTCATACAAAAATTCTTGTATCTCTAAAATATTCATTTACACTTTAATGGGTCTTTTTATCAATACAGCATTCCAAGTAATACTGAACCCTCGCCCTTCCATTGCCAGGACCTCGGATGGTAAATGATTGTACCTACAGTTTTATTCCACCATATAATATAGATGATTGTAATTTGGTGGTTCTGTGCAATGGAATAGAGAAAGAGTCATGATTTCTTGTGGAATAACTATAGAAACCGGAGAGTCCCTCGAATTTACTTCGATTTTTCCACGTGTACATTAAGGTATTATAAATATATATACAAGAAGCAATAAGTATATCTCGAGCAACAAATACTGCCTGAATGGTGGACCGAGGAAGAAGACCAAAAATCAAAAGTATTATCTCACATCTCAACTCAGAGCCGGATCTAGGGCGTGGCGAGAAAGGCATTTGCCACGGGCGCCAACCAACTCGGGGCGCAAAATTATGATTTTTTTTTCTTGAAATGATGTTTTTTCACTTCAAAGTCCATTCATATTTTAAGCCGCGTACAGACACGAGAGCTGAGCGGCTTTTGAGGCACTTGTGAGGCAGCCTCGCGTTGTTGAAATGGCTCGCGACACCATACACACTTGCGAGGCAGCCGAATTAGCTTGCCTCGCAAGCCGCTCAGCTCTCGTGTCTGTACGAGGCTTTAGAGCGGTGCTATAGTGCATGCACCTGATTTACAATATGCGGCGACAAGTAGATACCAATAAATTAACGGATGATGAATTCACACTTGTCGGCCGCCCTACGATTCCCGATCGCGTCCAGATGTTTGTTATTCAAACACTGAAGACCTCAATTAGCGGCAAGTCCAAAGGGAGTTTACTGGTTCGAGCTAGCGGCGGTAGCGCTCCGTCTAGGGTCGGTTTCTTGACGGCATAACAAAGAGATTCAGACCGTCCACATTATTCGCCGAATCGTTCATCACACCGGCTTTGATAAGGGTAATGTATTTCGAAGACGTTTACGACCGATAGGACTAATGAAATCAGTCTTATTAATACCACTCTTTTTCTCGCATGTGGGGTACTTCCATGCAGCGGCGCAGTTGATGGCATCAATAAGAAAAATAGGAACCAGGAACTTATCATTATATTTTATATAATGTGCAATACTGCAAATAACGTGATCGTGCAAGCGGGCCGGGAAATTATTCGTGCTGGAAAAAGTTTAAAAATTTCAATCAGGTATGTTTGAATAAATCGATTTCGAGTTGAGGATATTTGCGCGCTCGGTCAAATTATATTCTGTCCGTGCACACGAGGGTAAATCATTTTCGGAAGATATAACTTAGAGACTGCAAAATGTATAAGGTTATGTTTGGGTTAGGAATATGTCGGCGATATTATCGTTCGAATTTTATTTGGGAGATCCCAAATTATACCGATTAAATTCAAATTGTATTGTACCATAATTACACGAGTTTTCATATGTATAAGAAGAAGTTAAAAAAAATCAAAATGTTGAGAAGAATGCGATAAATTAATCGTATTTCTAGTCTTTTATTAATCAGCTTCTTAGCTATGGGTACTAAAGAAAGAGGATCAAATGTCGATCAAATGAATAGTATGATTCTTGAGTTTCACAGAAACATGAAACCTTTTCTATCCTCCTGACATTTGTCGAGCATTGAGACAATTCAGATATGAATATAAACGAGCGCGCAAAACATTCCGATTCGACGTCCATGTATTTTCAGAATCTTGTATAATTTTAGGTTGATATAACCAACTGAAATGGTTCTTCTGTTACAATTATTCTCTTATGACCTTTTTTTGCATGTGTGTTCTCTAATGTATTTAAGTTTTTCATTTACACTTTCATTTATTGTTTTTTTGAAGCTTATTTTAATGCTTATATATTATTTTGAGAATAAATTATTCCATTCGCCTTTTTGTTTTCTTCATACCCTCATTCTCGTATATTAATACGTTTGTGAGTTCTCTTCACTACCTTAGATACATGGGAGATTACAGTAATTTCTATACACATATTGTTTGATATACCTACCTAAGAATCTAATGCTCGTTCTCAAAAGAATATAATAATAGTAAAATATCTTAGAAATAGAATAAATACTATCATTCATGAAAAGTATGTATTCATTGAAAAAAAATTTGAAAAGGGCGCATTCCGATAACTTGCCACGGGCGCTGAAATCCTAGATCCGGCTCTGTATCAAATTGTAATCCATATGTACACCTAGAAACTTGACAAAGTCCTTCGAGGTCAAAGACTCGCCACCATAAAGTCATAAGTCAAATGAATGAATTATGGAATTCCCTAATATAAAGCGGAGACATCCATTATAGGTTGACAAATAAAACCTTCCAAAGCTCATAAGATAGTTCTTGAAGAAGCTGAAATAAACCTTGTGCAGCTTCAATTTCATCGGCAGAAGCACTCTGTGTAAAGAGCATTCATCACCAGATATTTCTTTGTTGAGACTCCTTCGTTTCAGTATTATCTGATCTACCACTAGAACACTTACGATGTTCTTATGCTCAGTTCAACAGGAAAATTTCTGGAAGGCATAGTATTCCTCTCAAGAACAAACAATACTTCAAATATAACGGGGTGACTTCTGGATGTCAGATTTCGTTTTATCGAAAAATTTTTTGGTGCAAATGGTTGAAAAAAATTGTGAAAATGCAAATTGTTGCCACTTTTTTCAGATTCGAGAATTTTCGGGAAAATAAAACTGAAATGCAGTGAAAATGGAAAAATAACTAACATTGCACATTCTCACGAAAACATTGAGTAGGTACATCCAAAAAAAAAAAATCTTCAAAAAATACTCACTGAAGCCTGCAGAACGGCACTACGTTTTCTCCAATGAACATCGAAATTCCTCCGAATTCAAATATTTCACACGGCTATTGGAACGTTTAAGCATGCAGACCGCGTCCAGGTGTCTGACCTTGAGGTATTAATGAGGTTTAATGAAACTTGAATGTAGGTGTGTTGCTTAGCAGTAATTTAGCATCACGTGGTGTTGTTTGCTCTTAAGTGACTTCTTCTGCTGGGATCGGGGGCCTGGAAAACAATTGCCGTCATGAATTTGATCTATTATTTCATGAGCAATTCGTGCTTATCCCCATTAAATGATCATCATCGGTAAAATGTAGGTAACAGACTCTATAAATCTTATTTTTTAGTTTACCAATTTTGAGTTGAAAGTTGCCAAGATTCTTATCGATTATTCTTCTACACTTTCGGGCGCGACTTCTTAAGGAAGTTCCTTTCGCCCAAACTTGAAGTTTTTCATCGGGCTGTGGAAATCTATCGAAAGGCACACATTAGAGTTTACACAAAGCCCAAGGAACATGCATACACTTTTGCGACTAATTCTGAATTCAAGCATGAAATAATATGAAATCCCGACTTCGAACAGAAGCTTTTCATTCCTGAAAGCTCTGAAGAACAATCCAGTCTTTTCCACTAAAAATGGTGTACATGTTGATTTGAAGCATCTGGCAATGCAGAGAGTCCGCTCAAAGTATACCTCCCACAAACTTATTTCAATGGACCTCCGCCAAGACCAAGCCAAAGTGTCAGCTTGTAGGAGGTTTCCGCTTAATAGGGGTGTCCGTTATGGGATATTTCAATGTATTTGAATTTTTAAGGATATATCTTCAATATCTCAAGAACTAGGGACGCAATTGTAATGAAACTTGTTGATCAGTTGCAGAATATCGACGAGCAACTGTTTGCATAATTTTGTTGAATTCAGAAAAAAATTAGAATATTATAAAAGCTTTCAGCCAAAAAGAAATTCAAGTTCGGTCCTATTCTGATGTTTGGCGATATTGGGGAAAAATATGTAAAATTTTCACCTTGGTATTGTTGTTCTTGTCGAAATCATTCGAAAATTTGTACCCGACCATGATAAAACTTAGTAACTGACACAATTTAGTGCAAAATTTCCTGTTGATCTTGTCATATGAACATTTTCAATAAAATTTCGACATTTAATTCGCCCAAAAAACTTGACCACGATTGCAAAAGCTGCTGACTCCACATCAGTACTTTTGTAGATTTTATATCTCTTTCTATATAATTCCATACAATTGTCCATCTTCCGATATAATATTCATAATTATCCTTTATTCTACTTAGGCTAAGAAGGGCCAGAGTTCGACAACAAATATTACCAATTCATTCTATAAATTTGAAATAATTCGTAATTTCAACTTCTAATCCAGAATTATCCTGAATTCCGACTTCAAATTCGGAAATTTGTTCAAGTCCACTTAGGCGTAAAAAGGACAAAATTCAACAACGAATATTTACCGTATAATTCTTACTGCGAAGTGGGAATAATGCACAATTCTGACTTCGAAGTCTGAATTTTTCTTGATTCAGAAAAGTTTGAAGTCAGATTTATACAGAAAATATTTTTCTTCTAATTGTGGCCTATTTTTCTCCTACGCATTCTTATAATTCCATGTTTGGAATCTGGTTTCCGCATAGCTCACAGTTCAAGTCAGAAATATAAATAAATTTATTCTATAGATTGCTCTCCTTGTATCCACGTATTGAACACTATATACGAAGAATTTCAATATCGTATCAACTTATGAAACAAAAAAACCCTAATAGAGAATCGCTGTTAGTATCAACTTCCCATATTCAATGATTAAATTGGTTCAATGTTTACAGTCTGGTTTCAATATCGTATTTCCCACCAAAATAAACAATTCCTATGGCCTATGCGAGAACATTGATGAAATAATCTATACTGACTTGCTTCGATATAGAACTTGGAGCGCTACATTGATAGGAATACAATAACAAGGGTTGTACGTAGTTACCTATTTTTCTGATGAATATAGATAATATTTTTCAACGACAGAAATCTGATAACTATTACATAATATAAAATGCATTCACTTTATTCTTCACGCTCTGAAAGTCCTACATTCATTCAAATCATGTTGAACGAGAACCAAATTAATTATTGAGAATAGCGGAAAACAACATTCAAATTTGATAATACCATTGAGTTTGAAAACTCAATGATAATACTCGATGAATATCAATATTCGTGTAGAATCAACTGCAACTACCACGTTTTTAACCGAATGCAACGAACAACTATGGAAAGTGGTGTACGAACTAGTGTTGGCAAATTTGAGCTGTTCTGCACTATGAATTCGAATATACAAAACCCAGAATTCAGCTGAAAATCATTTGATCGTAAATCACGCTTTCATCTGCAAATCATTCATTTTGTAAATATTCTATACCTTCATCCGAATTAATAATTTCGGTACGTACGTCGAATTAATATAATTCGAAGACCAGGTGGTCGGGATGGCATGAGTTCAAAATAAAATTCTCTTTTCGAGCCTTTGCTGTTTATGTTATTATTTAGAGTCTTTCAAATATGGTGCCTCCAATCGTATCACGTTCCAGCATTTTTTGTTTTTAATTCGAAACGTGATCGAACATTTATCAGTGCAGTCAGAGCAATTAGCAATTTTGGTATTCATTCTTAGATTGGAAATTCTCCAACTTCTCGATAAGTGTGAAATTAAAACTGAAAGGTCGAAGGTTCTTTTCATCAGTTCCATGCAGAGCTTAACATCACCATGATGTAATTTTAACGGTTCTGTCATAGAGGTAGGTCGAGCTTATTTCATTCTCCCTCTTTTTCTCACCTGTTTTAGATCACATTCGAAAATTATGGTTTAATATAATGATATAATTGAAAAATTTCGTCAACGGGTTTCGAAGTGAACTCAGATAAGTTTTTTGTAATCTGAATTCCGACGCTTGAATTGTTTCGGAGAATATTACCGAATTCATGATCTTGAGATATGAAATAACCTTGGTACCTTCATTTAAGTTTAGAATTTTATTTTTTGGTTCGTTAAAAGTCACTCATTTTCTATGCGTCTTCTACTAACTTCCGTTGGTAATCTGTGTCAGGTATCATTGAGTATAGATGCATGGACTACATGGTGTGGACACTCTGAAGAATTTGAGTTCGAAAAGTGGTCCAGATTTTGTCGAAATACACCGTTATTGTCTATCGCCGATAGATGTCCACACCAAGAAATCTGCCAAACAATATATAAACATTTTTAGGGAATTACCTAGGTGTCATATCGAAACTAGTCGAATCAAAGCTTTTTTAATTTTCCTTAACGAACCATATATAGTTTGGGAGAATTGCCTACCATAAATTCTCTTTGACCAATTCAAGTTATGATGATTCTTTTTATTCAGTCGAAATGTACCTATATTATTGGAGTTCCCTTAATACACGTATTCGAAACTCGATATTTTTGAATATTCATTATAGGGAAAGTATTTATTATTTCATTAATTAGTTCATGCATGCATGTCTTTTATAGATGAATCCCATTATATACTTATGTCATATTGTGAATCAGTAGATGTTTCACACTAGTTTTACCCTCTTAATTAAGTAACAATTCAAAAGTTCAACTAATCATAGTAACCAGATAGCTCCATCGCATTTCTAATTTCTTTTTTTAGAATCAGTTGTATATATGGACTTGAATAATCTACCTCAGGGTCATCAACATCTATATAGCAATATTTAACAATTCCAGTTCAACGTTTTCGACACCAAATTTTAGAGAGTAAGAGTAGAAAAGTATTGACAGCTGGTATTCTATGCATCTTGTATTGAGTATTTGAATACGCAATGCCATTTCCCTAGTTTTCTTGCGGTTCGTGACACGATTTCGTCTATTGAAGAGACCCCAGATTATCAATTACCATAACTTATTCCCAAAGATTCGATTTATTCTACCGGCAAGATGAGTATACGTCTCCCTTGTAAAAACTCTATCAATATTTTATCAGGGTTATTGACGAAAATACGTTTTACGTGATGAAACTAGGAAATGTCCGCAAAATGAAGAAATTCAATAAACGACGTTCTGCGATGATTTCCTCACGTAGAGAAGGATATCGGAAAAGCCATCAGGCTGATGGGTTTGCTTAATTCGAAATATCTTTCCTGGCCGGGAAATAATATTGCCTATATGCCTTACAGGCGGTTGTTTGAATGGTAATTGTACAAATACATCCATTAACGGCTTCAAACAGAATATTGTTTGTGGAAATAAACCTGCTGGAAAGGTGAAATGGCAAAAGCGAAACCTGCGCCTTCGCCATTCTGTGATTACTGATTCAATTCTGGCAATGGTGAGAGTATTTCGCTCTTACCGAAGAATTATATTAATAATTTACTGTCTGTGTGATATGAGTTAACTGATTCATTCTGTGGTTCATAAAACAGTAATTGAAAGGTGCTAGGTATTTCTTACGCACTTATTATTTTGCCTGCGTTTCTTTAACTTTCACATTTCAAGCCGAATATAAACTCGAACTGAGGTTGGGCTCACTGATAAAGAATAATAATCTATTGATATTGATAATAACAGTATTAATACATACACACAATCACATATATTAAAATACACTACGGGATATGAATATAACGCGAATCTAAAAGAATGATAAGACCCAAATAAGCTCTCAGGTGCTTGTCTTCGAATCATTCCACACCATAGAAGAAGACATTCCATATAGCGAATCATGCGAAAACAAGAAATAATTTAAAAAAATACTTATAAAACTCGAATTCAAAAAAATTTCCAACAAAGAAAATATTACAGTTATAATAGTCCGACTCAGAATCCACGCTTTCACGCTCGTCCTAAACAAACTCTTGGAATTGATCGTATACAACTGAGAAGGCATCATGTTTCTCAATTTTGGACCGACGTGCGAAGAAGATGCATTAGCAACAAATTTTTTTGATCATGATAATACTTCGTTGGCGGCTAATCGCCCTCTGGTGTCGAAAATAGAGGTGCAGCCTACGTATGCGCCAGCATAGACACGTAGAAGAGTTATCGAATATCTAAAACCTGGACATCCTTCTACAACTGATCCGAGATATATATCGGGGCCTTGTTGAAGGCAATCCTCAAGAGACTTTTCTGTCTGGGGGTTTTAATGTTGTCCTCCGTATTCCACCCCATCCCAATATGCCAAACTGTATAATCGACTCAACCAGTATATTCAGTTATTTTCCATTTAGAAGTTTCTTCAATTATTTGAATTCAATAATGGTAGACGAAGTTTATTTACGGCACTATGGATATGAATGTTCCATCTCAAAAATGAGTCGATCACAATACCCAGAAATTTTGTTGAGGGGCCGAGTGGCACTGAAACATTAGGTGTGTTCATAGTATCATGTTCTGGCCGGCATCGTGACGGTATGATATTTGTCTTGGCAAGATTCATGGTTAGATAATTCGACGTCATCTGCTACAGCCTGTTTTACATCAAGCCAATAATCACCCAAGCAGACTAGTATCGTGTCTGAGAAGGTCAATTAAGTAAATTATGAAAAGTACTGGCCCGATTTCAGTCCCCTGTGGAACACCACAAGTTACCGCCCTAACATCACTCATCCCAACACACATCTGAACCTGCTGCCTACGATTGTGCAAGGAGTTTCGGAAAAGTTTCTGACCAATTGCTCTTATGCCAGTCCTTTATAATTTATCTAGAACAAGGTTATACTCTACGGCGTCAAAAGAATATTCCAAATCAAGAAAGAAGCCCAGGTATGGCTTCGAAGCATCAACCGCCTATAAACACTCGACGTTAAGGAACGTACGGCCTTCTGAACCGACAAATTCTCCTGAAATCCAAATTGGTTCGGCGAGATGTAGTTTATTTTTTTCGAATATTGTATACTATTTTTCAGCATTTTTTCAAAAACTTTGGACTTTCCAGAGATATCAGAAGGTAATAGGTCTCTTGCATGTAACACGAATTATTATATTTTTATGTTTTTCTCATTCTATATCGATACATAATCATAATGTATGCTATAACACACTTCAACAAATCGCGAATTTTGAAAAATTCGGTATCAAAAATGGCAAAATCGGGACTCAAGGTCGAAGCGGGAGAAACGCGTCAGATCACCCCTACGTCACTCGTTATTGTACGATTCACCGATCGATACAGCCCGACGCTGTAGCCCGACGCTGTCTATAGGCTTGCTAGAGAGAAAAGTACGCGAGAAGAGGGAGAGAGTGGATATATCCCCATACGTCACGGAAACCTCGAAGTTTCGTCCGTTTAAACAACCGACATGCGGAGCCAAATTTAAAAAAGCATTTTCTCGTTAAAAATTGAAAATTTTGATGGCGGTTAAAGTTTTTCAGTGGTCTAACGGATATAATATTTGATTCAAATGATAAAAAAAATTCATGCGAGAGGCCTATTATCAGCGAAATCTCTTCTTCTAGCTTTATATAAAGGCTTTATAGAATACGTGGTCAAATTCAATTCTACCCAGCCGTCTGGTCGTCCGCATGGGTTCTAATTTACGAAAGAGTATTCCAAGAGTCTTGAAATTTTCAGGGTAGATAAGGATCCTAAATGTCTCACTTAACTTCATTGAAAGGGAAAATTCGCTCAATGATATACTGAGATATGATAATTTTAAGGTTATTTCAATATTTCGAGAAATACTGCTGTGAGCAGGTTGAAAGTTGTTATAGTGTCACAAAATGCCGAAGCGCAAAGCTATGCAATCGTGAGGATCGTCTCGTTGGAAAAATTGAAAGGATGTAGCAAGAGACTTCGAATCGATATCCAACAATGGTAGGTACGTCAAATTTCAGCTCGATTGTATATGTTTTTTCGGAAATATTGAAAAAAAATGGTCGATTTTTCAGTTGTAACACATTAATGAACAATATTCTCGTAACTTCCATTGAAAAATTTGGCTCGAAACTTTGAGTCGGTATCAACAATAGATCACCAAATTCCAGCCGGGTCAAATATGTATTTTCGGAAATATTGGAAAAATACTACCTGAATTGTTCTGCATTTCAATCATTCGCGATTTTGAATCTGTAGGTTGATTTTTTCGGATGCTACTCTGTTTGGATGTGCCACTAAGTAGACTTTAAACACAATAAATTTCGAAAGAAATTAAATAGATTCTCGATATTTGGAGAGTACATTGGGGCTTGATTGCGAAAATGTAATTAATGTATAAGCTAAATTCATCAGTTGATTTCGTAGCTTATTCCATCGAGTTTTACATGAGCGTTTACGTCCATTTTTTGACCCTAATTCCAATTCGTTTGGATTCTTGTTTCTGTAAATATTAGGAGAACAAATTTTAAATTCTTGGGGTGTATTTCATCTATTGATTAAATTGACCTTGAAAATTCATTTTTAAATCTGCTATACAAATGTCGAATCTTCGAGTTATTTCTTTCATGAGACATGACATTCACGATAGGACATCAAAATCAAAATCCACCAGATGATTCCGAAAATTTACTACTTAGAAATATTATTTTCCAATATTTCCAAAAATACAGTTCCGACCGAATGGAAATCTCCATAATCCTACTCCTACTCGGTACAAAAATGTCGGTGTGAAGGTTTCCGCATAATTGTGTGTATAAAAGGCTTCGAATATGGACAAGCGCGTAACAGCTTCTGTCTTCACGTCAGTGCTTTCCTGAAATATTTCATATGTATAAAATGACTGAGTTTTCAATTAATTGTTTCAGGTTTTTATCATGCGTTTGCCCGTTTACCTCGCATGGACAGCATTGGTTCTTGCAATAAAGGCTGAAGATAACTCAGTTGACTACTACGGCTCTTTTTTGGAGCCAATCAACATAGCTGCCGAACAGGAAACACTGAACAACTATCTCCTACCTAAGGTACAGCCAAAATACAAGCCAGAGTGGGGAAGACTAGGTGGTTCTGGTCTATATCTGGTAACGGAAGACCTCAACTCAGATCCTGAAAGATTAGTAAGTAGTAAAAAACGGTATGAATGTGAAAACAATAAGGTACATGCGGCGTGATTGTGGTGCAATACATCATGTTGCAATGTTATATTACTCAACGAGAATATAATGACTGCTATTATTCACGAAGGTGAAGTTTGCGATACGA
Organism: Myrrha octodecimguttata; assembly: GCA_958510865.1. Taxonomy (NCBI): domain Eukaryota; kingdom Metazoa; phylum Arthropoda; class Insecta; order Coleoptera; family Coccinellidae; genus Myrrha; species Myrrha octodecimguttata. Next base: position 42,422,838 of record OY294057.1, read on the forward strand.
GCCAAAGGCAAGTGTCGCAAATCACCCAAGTGAATAATAGCAATTATATGCGAGTTGAATACTTTACTCTGTCCACAACTTGAAATTGGAATAATTCTGCATTTTCTACAACCTACAATAAAGTTGTCAAATGGTTAACTTCATTATCTGTGATTGCTCAAAATTGTCAAGCTCACGAGAAATGTCAAAATGTTCACTTGATCTATGCATGGAGTATATAATATTCATTATACAAGCCTTTTATCTATGGACTTGATTAATGACATTTTCTTCAACGAGAGCCATCGAAATATATTATTCAATGATCGTCGAAAAAATTATTCCATAGAATCTCGTCTCCTCTGGCAGCTATTTCTCTCCATCATGGTTAATCCTATCTCAGGAACAAAATTTAATTGAATACATTCGTGTCTCATCGCACCAAATACAGATTGGAATCTTTGAAGCAAAGGCCTAAGACTACCTTATGACCAATGTAACAGTGCCGTTATATCCAAATAATGTCCTCAGTTGCTTCAGAGAATAAAATATCATATTATACTTTATATTCCAAACGAAGTAGAATAAAATTTCCTTGAAAGCCAGTGATCATGATGTCATCGCATTCATTACATCTCGAAAACCTATTTTTCCATAAAATCAATTCCTCTTGGGTAAATTGAATACTTGGTTTTTTTTCACCCATTATCTAAACGTTATAAAAATTATTTATATTAATTGATCCTGTATTGGGTGTCATACACAGTATTTTTCAGGAGAAATTTCGTGAGAAAATATTACATAATAAATAATATTGAAACAATATAAATAATTTGAGAATTTTAGGAACCTTGGTCAGACCTTTTCATCAGGCAATTAGAATCATTTTCTTGGACTGTTAACTCAAATTTTAATTTCAATCAAACTCACAATCACAGGGCAGGCAAACCCTGTGAATTGTAAAGTTTCGAATTTTACCACTCTTTCTGAGAAAATTGACGTGATATATTCTATTTCTATCGAACAGTTGGCAAAATTATTTTCCTCTCCAATAAAATACAGGCTTGCTCGTTTCTTTCTCAGTATCAGATTGAACAACTTTGAAAGAGGTAGAATTTGAAATTTTCCATGCGAACTCGATCACTTCATCCTCTGAAGTTTAATCTAGGCACCAAAACGTAACATATTTGAATGGTTTGAAGGTTCATACTTTTTTGAAAACTAATGAGGTTTAAGTTTTATCTGAATAGTTGAAACAGAAGGAGAATGAAATTTATTACTTATTATAGCAATTTTTTGAAACGGCGTCACCTTATGAATAAAAATAAACTGTTTATAAAGTTTAGAGAATTGTTTCGGAGCCTCGATCAGACTTCTTCATCAAAAAATTAACTGAAAACCTCCAGAATTATTTTCTTCCAATATTTTCACATTTCAAAATTCTGTCTGCAAATGAAAATGTAGGTCAACGATTCGTCTTTTCCCAAAGATCAGTTCGTAACTATTGATGAGCCAGTAACTATTGCAAAATGGCGAAGGATAACGCTTGGATTTTTTTACTGGATCGGTTCTGGATTTTTTCTTCATCCTTACTCGAAAACTACGGAGATGGGGGTATTATAGCTGAGGCGTCAGCTTGACCGTTTCATTTTCTCTCAGAAGAGTTGAAAATTCATCGGATCTTCTTTTGATTAAGCTTCTTATTCATTAGGGCCAACCCCAAACACAAGTGATTATCCATACGCACGAACCTTGTAAAAACTATTGTAGTATCATTTAGCCACTCAATATGAGGAGTATTAATAACAATGTACATATGTTAATACTGCGAATACTATTTACCACATCCTGTTGCATGTGAGAAACCCAAATCTTTTATATATATATTTACAGAGTTTCAGAGAGGTTTCTATTGATTTTGGGGACATTTGGTTTCAACAGTATTGTTGTCCAATCGACATAAACATATAACAATTGACATATGCTTCAATAGCTTTGTTTTGGTTCCGACTTCAGAACCAATTCAGGACTGTTTGGGACAGTTCGATTATGCGCAATTGCCATTCTGAGTCTGAAAAATCGCAATCGCGCATACTCGAACCGTCCCGAACAGTTCTGAACTGGGAACCAACACAAACCCAACTCTTGATCAAGATACAAGAATTGACCCCCTGCACTACATTTTGTAATCGTGTTATACCTATATACAAATGGTATGATTTCGTGGCCTTCATATCATCAGATAATTGTTGTTGTGTATGTAAAAGAATGTGCTTATTGAAATGAATTAGACAGAGTTACAAATCTTGATATATCAAGAATGAAAACTATCTAGTACCTAACTGTATGGTAACATTGCCAAAATTCCGAAATTTGAGATCACCTCTCTAAAACAGATTCAGCTGTTCAGCCCAATTAGGTATTTTATAGAACCTTCGATTCTTAAGAAATGTCAGATTTCGGGCCAGTGACCTACTCGATTATTTACCAAAATTCATTTTATATTCAAAGCAAATCGGTTAGTAAAAACCTGGTCACATATTTTGAGGGAAAAGAATTATGTCTTACATTTATTGATACGAATGAATTTCTTACATAGAATGTAATATGGTGAACACGTTTTTCACTAATAAGCCCCATTTTCATATTGACCAACTGACCGGATTCTTGTATCGCAGGATTCGCAGGCAAGACAAGCTAGCTTCTCTCAAGTGAGGGTACAATATCCACATACATTAAATAGAGTTCGAGCTGTATTTTTGATTTTCAATCATGCCTTTCTTTCGAATCATTTGTATAATCTGCTGGTTTGCCATTAATCCAGAGCATTTTCCAAAAGCATTTTCAAATTGCATAGTGCTCGAATGAGTATCCATCTGTGGAGTAGACTGTCTGACTTTTGAAGAACGTTTATAAATTAGTCTTCAAAATAATGAATCTGTTTTGGGTGCATATTTCAACGAACTTTAAAGGCTTTACAATTGGACAGATGCGTAGTGCACTAGAAATGACATAATAATAAATAATAACGCTAATATGATATCATATTGGGTGACTTGGCCTAGGTTTGACATTTTTTGGGCCACATTACAAACAAATGTATAAAAAGGGAGAAATCATGTAAGAAACTTTCATTTGCAGATCAATTGATTTCAGTTCAAATTAGATAGTGGAGTTGAAGATGCATAAATAATTAGTTGAATCATAACAAAACCACAATATATTTCTTCAAACACACCTTGAATATCAAAGATAATCCTTCCATAGACCTTATGGTGATTTTCACACCAATTCTACATACAGCATACGTTGATGAGTATCGTAAACCGAAGTTGCTTTCACATACCTAAACGCCTTTTCTCTGTTGCTTTCTTCGCTTTATCAAGTCTGCCTCTGGCCTTTCTACAAGCTACGCGAGTTGTATTAGTTTACTGTGTTCAAGTGACCTAAAATATAAATTGCGCCTCGAAAAGTACTCGTAAGTATAATGGTTTGTAAATTTTTTACCCTAATTCAAACATGAACGAACATTCAATGAATAATTCTCCCAGTGCAGCATTATGCTCCATTCACATCAGGTCGGTGGGTTGGAACCGTGCTACGCTTCTATGGTCCTAGCACGGTTTTGGGTTCGATTCCTTGAATTATGTACATGCAGCTTATCTAGTAGATGGCTTTGCGCCACTAATTTATGCGCCGACCTGTGGACCTGCTGTGAATGTTTTAAAAGGTTTGAATAAAAATACAGGGATATTCCACAATTTTTTTTCTAGCACAGAAGAATATATTTTGAGTTTGAATTCAAAGGAGTGTCTGAAATCAGAAGATGAGTAATTGCTACTTCGTGAAATGCACAGAATGTGGAACGTGATTGCATTTTTATTCATAAAGCAAGTAAATATTAAGTGAAAAAGTGGGTTAATTGAACTTTTTAGCATGAGGATGAACCATTCATTTCAATTGTTCGTTGGTGTAAAAGTATGAATTTTATTGAAAATTATAGTTAGCTGAGCATGATGAAGCATGATTTGTTATAGAACAACATACACAGTATGCTAATACTTGCTTGTATTCTTTCTTTCTGCATTATCTTGATATTTGTCGATCGAAATGACTACATGTGTGGCTGATCGTTAATGAAATTGTTTGCATTTCATTTGAGATATATTGTTTTCCATGGTTCTATGCAAAAGCATTTAGGAAAAATGCAGTTCAGGAATATGTTATGTCTCTCATAATAAGGGTAGGAAATTTTGCTTTCAAAAATACTGCAAAACATCAACATCAACATTGGCCCTAAAAGATCACAAGGAGGTACAGCTCTTTAAAGGGTGGGATCTCCAATTATTTCTGAACGAGCGAATGGAAAGAATTATATTGCTCAATCTTTTTCAGATATATCAGATAAACATAGTGAGATCCTCAAAAGAAATCGAGGAAATGTAAAAAAAATCACTCACCATGGACTATTTTTTCATGAAATTGCTGAAAAAAAAATCCGAAAACTTTTTTGGTCTCTTATTCAAATAACATTGCGTTTTCAATAGAAATTTTCACATGATAGCATTCATCCTTATACTCACGTTCATATATTTCATCTTATTTCTTTTGTTGGGTGCTCAGAAAGAGTAAATTCGACTTAACAACAAGATATCCAACATTCGATAATTTATTGTCCTGATGGCGAGGGCTCAGACATGTCGGAAAAAAGTATATTAGTTACTTTACAGTAACTTAGATACTTTAAAGTATTAAGTTACTGTATCTCAGTTCCTTCTTTTGTTAGCGAAAAGTAACTAGTATATTAGATACTCTTCAAAAGAAACTGTATCTTGTAACTTAAAAAAAAGTTCTTTTAGACGAATGTGTTTGAAATTTGCCCAGCACTTCACAGTTTTCGAAAACATTTTTTTACGCAGAATTCTTCTTGGTTTGTGCTGCTTTGTGCCGTTGAATTTTTTTTTATTCCTATTCAAGAAATTCCACGCAATGTCAAGCCCAGCTCTTTCTGAAAAACTGTGTTTAAACGGCTGAAATAATTGTGTCGTTCGATTTTTTCTGAAAGTCCCTCTAATTTTCCGGGACATCATGAATGATGAGTTTTCTCCTCACAATAGAGTGGAAAAATGTTGTTACATTTGTGCTGACTTGTATAGTAAATATTTTCACGAAATTTTGTCGATTTTCCTGAGAAATCACGAAAGTGAAACTAAAGTTAGCAAGGCACGTTTTTCGTAATGGAAATATATATGCCAAAATTTGTGATATAGACGTAAAGTAATTTGTGCGTTGAATTGTTCGCGAAATTCCTTCTAATTTCTTAAAAAAATAATTTGGAAAAAAACTAGCCCAGCAACTTCGCGTCTATTGTTCAATATTGTTGTGCTACATTTATACTGACTTGTGACGGTCAGATTTTCAGAAAAAACCATCCACTTTTTCCTTCGAACAGTGGGAATTAAAGAACACAGTTTTGTTTGAGGTTGTTGTATTTCAAGTACGTAGCTTTCAAGCTGTCTTACGTGAAAATTCCAATCTCCAATTCTGGCGTCAATGAAATTTGAGCATACAAATTCTCCTATTCTCTAAACTGATTAAGACAAGAAAACAAGAAATATATTACTTCATCTAACACATTAAGGAACTCCAACCTTATAAATAAAGGAACTTAAAAAGTACGTATCTTATATTTTTTAAAAGTAACTTTAAGAATCGTATCTTAGTTCCTTTTTTTGACTTTTGAAGTAACTTCGGATACTCTATCAAAAAGTAACTTATCTAGTATCTAGATCCTTTTTCAAAGTATCTTTGACAGCTCTGCGAGGACTTCATGAAATTCAAAAAAACATGCCAAATTTTTGGGAATTGTGTGATCAGAAGAGCGCAGAATTATTTTTATTTGGTCAAGGAGTGTCGGACGAGATGAGTATCTGGATGAGTGACCGCCTTTTTTTGTATTTGTTCTAGAGCATAAGCTCCCAAGTCTATGCTAGGGTATTTCTCGAACTTTTGTTAAGTTGAAGTACGAGAGAACATACTATCGAACTTTCAATCTTTTGTTGTTCTTTCTCTAGTTATTAATATACATTGTATCAATTTGAAAAGTTACAACCTCCAATATCTCAGCCCCACTGTAAAAAAGGAAATATGCAAATTAGGTGAACTCTGGTTCGCAGTGGCACATTTTGTACGGTTGGTACCAATGAATGTTTCCAATGAAGTTAAGGTTGAATTACACCTTTTTTCGAATTCGAATCGATTACCCTTCGAAAAATATCATACACTCGATTTTTATGTTATATACTTCCGAAGAATAATAAATAAGATTAGAATAATTGAGATAGCAGAAGTTGCAATAAACCATGAAAGCTATGAAATTTTTTCACTGATAGGTTCAATAACAGCATTTCCAAAACCATACCTCGAATACCACATGTTAAAAAAACTTCTGGATGCAGTGATGAATACATTTTCCGCAATATTACTCAATTCGTTGTTCATTTCGTTAGTTGTATTCTGCTTTTCTTCAGAATAATAAATAAAAGAATTACTTACGAATATGGTCGAGTGTATGAAATTTTTTTACCATCCAAGATTTTAGTGGTTGCTCTTACAGGGTTGTTCAAATTCATTGAATCCAACAGTATATATCTTTCCCTACGAACCAAATTTTACCTCTTTTCGCATTTTTTCTGATTCAGCATGGGATCCTAGATATTAATTCATTATTGGCACACTGTTTTAGGAACAGCGCTTTATCGCCTTTGAGGGTAAGCGGAGTCAGATCATCTCGTCTAAGTAGGTATGTTGATGGGCGTAATCGGTCGAACGCTTTCGAGGTTATTCTTTTGCAGAATTTTAGGGATATTATTTTTTTGTCTGGTGAAAGGGTTAGATTCGAACTCTGAAACGTGACAGTTCGCTTTGTTTATCGTTTGTATTGTTCCTGTTTTGTTCATAAGGCAATCTGTTTTCCAAGAAATCGCCCTTGACAAATAGTTTAATCCTGCTATCTACAAGGGCGTTTTTCATAAAAAAACAATTTTATTTGATTAAAATAGTTCCGTCTCAGATATTGTGAGTGAAAACCCAGAAAAAATCTAAAAATGATACGGAATCCTCCCAAAATAAGCTTCAATCGATATTTAGGGATGTTCCCTAATATCTCCACAAGTACAGAAGAGATCGGATTGAAATTTCGGTTATAGTTATATAATATTGTCGCGCATCACAATAGAATTTGACAATTGAAATCAATATTTGACAATACTGCAAAAAATTTCACGTTAATTCGATATTCACTTTCGGAAATATTGGAAAACAACTATGTGAAATTTCGGTGATATTGCATTCTTATAGTTGTTATTCATTCCAAATGAATACAGCTGTGGCAACGAATTCGAACTAGCGCGTAAAAGCTCATGACCTCACGTCAGAGCTTTTTTAGAATTTCTTTCAAATAGTAGGCCATTCAAGGTTTATTTAACCCTGGTTAAAGCACAACACAAAGTAGTGTGAGGAAGCTCTACTTTAATCTGTTTCAGACATATTCATCCTTCCTGAAATAATTTGTTTCTATATTTCAATTAAATTCAATTTCTATATTCGTCAGATGATAAATTATAAAGACAGCTGAATAATTCCAATCGAAATAAATTGAAAAATTCGAAATATAATTCATGATGTAAACTGATAAATAGGCTCGTTTAAACTCATTCTACCAAAATTCTAGAGAAGCACTGACGTAAGGAGCTTTTACGTGCCAAACGCTACTTTGCTTCCTTTTGGAAAGAGTTAGCAACCTTTGTTTCATATGGTCCTTACAAAATTCTGCACGATTTCAATTCGATACGATATGCATTTCAGGAATTATTGGAAAAATAAAATTTGTATGGACATATTTGCGAATTATTGGGCGGATTTTTCTATTCTATAAATATCAGATCGAATTGAATTTGAAATACTGTTGTTAAATATCGATCAAATTTCATCGTGATCTAATCAATATATAAGTAGTTTCTAAAAAACCATCATTTCCAACAAAACAGCAAAATATTCCTTTTTTTTTAATTTCCGAACGAATAGATCCACACAAAATTTTTTCATGAAGTTGCGCGTTGGTACGGTACTCAGCCTATTTTGTCCATTAACGAAATTAAACGAGATACTCAGACTTCGGATTCAACCTGAAAATTTTACTTTACTGACGGCCGGCCGGATAGGTCCAACCTAAACGCTTATACATCTGAAAAAACGATAAATATTGCAAATGTTATCGAATGGCGTAGGTACAAATTAATTTCGTAGTTTAATTTTTATCAATCCCATTAATCTGTCAAATAATATTCCCATATTCATTATTCAACATTTATGGAATATTTTCGCCTTTAACATTAAAATCGACATAAATGAGCTCGAGAATTTCAAGTTTCCTACTCTTATAAAGTGAGTTTGTTATAACAATATCAAAAAACGCATTAAAATACATATTAAACTGAAATAAAACAGGTAGATAGAGATAAAACTCTGTTAACATTAAAAAAAACTCTCTTCAATTTTACATATAAACCTAAAATGTTTGCTTGTTGAAAATTCATATCTTTGGATAGGTATGCTCGAACAATTCTTGGTCATAAACATGAATGTGAAAATAAGTTTTCGGAATGAAATAACAACAAACAAAGTGTTGCGAAATGGGGAATGCGCCTGTTAAATTTAGATGGCTTTCATAAATCATTTATGGAGGATGAAATAACTTGTTAACTTGTGTATTATGAAAATGTGAAAATAAATGTATACAACAATTCAATTTACCAAGAAGAGATATCTCTTTCTATTGAAATAGATTATTTTTCTACGGTTCGAGGTTACAAAAGGGTTTCCACTGTAACTGTCGAACGGAATGAGCTAGCGACTAGAGAGGTTTGTTCTAATTTCTCGAATGAAACAAGACAACAGAATTTCGGTGAGATGATATCATGTGCAAAATAAGAATTGTTATTTCAGAAATAAGCCTCAATTTCTAATGAAACGCAACTTTCATCGAATATAACAGTTTTCGATACTTTACTTCTATGTCTACCGTGAAAAACATGTTGATAGTTCAAGAAAGTACGGTTGAGGTTCGGTGTACACATCTGATTTTTCAAGCTCCGGTTCCGTACTTACTATCTGGGGTACACAGCCTCAGTGGTAGAATGCACACATCCGGTGCTGTTGCGGTGCCGTATTTACGATCTGCAGTACACTGAAGTATGACACAGCAACGGCGCCGTAGCTTGAAAAACCGGATGTGTACACCGGGGCTAAACGTAGGGCTTTCTTATTTTTCAAAAATTTGAAAAAATACTAATTCTATCGATTTGAAGTTTAAGAATTATTTGAGAAACTATGGTTTGACGGTTTTTTAAAGAATTTCAGAGTAATATTACCAATAGGTCTCTTGCATGTAACGCCAATTATCATATTTTTATGTTTTTCTCATTCTATATCGATACAAAATTATAATGTATGCTATCACCCCTTCAACAATTCGCGAATTTTGAATAATTCGGTTTTAAAAATGGCCAAATCGGGATTCAATGTCGAAGCGGGAGAAACGTGTCAGATCGCCTCTAGGCCACTCGTTATTGTACGATTCACCGATCGATACAGCCCGACGCTGTCTATTGGCTTGCTAGAGAGGAAAGTACGAGAGAAGAGGGAGAGAATGGAAACAGCGAAGTTTCTTCCGTTTAAACAACCGACAAATTTTAAAGAGCATTTTCTCGTTAAAAATTTAAATTTTTGATGGCGGTAAAAATTTTTTAGTGGTGTTACGGATAGAATTCAGACAACAAACCAAATTCCCTGAGTAGGTTTGGGGTCTTAATTTCAGAGTTATAGCCATATGGATAGAATAGGAGGATTATGCGGATTAACGCCCTCAACCGAGAGTGTTCTTAGGTTTTTTTTCTCCTTCTGACTTCACGTCACTGTTCCCCCTCGAGTTCTTCATCATCTAGTCATAACTTTCAATCGAATTAACCATTTTCATTCAGAATATCAAATGACCTACCTTTATACATGCAAAGATACTTTCTCAGAAGCTATTAAGCTAGATATATGAAAAAAGTAGTAAAAAAAGTTGGTTCGAAGTACCGCCAAAACTTATTGGAGTTTCAAATAACCTAAAATTCGATTTCGGTAATATATTTTTTTCGAAAGGACAGACATATTCCTCGTTAAACCCTAGAACGTTTGGTTTAAGTAGAGTTTTATGTTGAAAGATAGCGCTGCAGACTGTAGATAAATAATTGAAGATAATATTATACAGTACTCAAGTGGAATTTCTACTTTACAGGAACCCTACAGAGCCAATCTACGGAAACGATACTACGAGTCATACGTAGATGACAGAAACATCAGGCCATCCCTCTCCATTAAAGCTCCAATCGACGCCCTGAGAAAAGCTATGTTGCACAAGAACTGGGAGAGGAACGTTCAAAGAAATAGAGAACTACTTCAAAGATTGTAATATTGCAACATCACATCCTCGTCACAAAGATCTCAATAAGTTTATTCTCGTCCTACGATTAGTTGTATTTCACGGCCATTGCATTCTCCTGATTCCGATGTGATAGGGAAATTGAACCTCTGGAGAGACTGTTAATTTTTTCAGGAAGGATTCTAAATTGGCCAAAATTTCCAGATTTTCCGATTTCTCAAGATGACTGTTAATTTTGTAGAAAATGCTCAGGGATAAAAGTCATTCCTGTTACGAGATGTGCTCTTGATACTTAAACGCTTTGCCTGTGTATTTATTCCAGTGGTAATGGATGAAATATAAGCCAAATATTCAAACTACCAACAACTTCCAAACTCTTTTTAGAGTGCATTGTGGTCATGTATAATTTCCAATATTCATTTCACTTATCTTTATCTAGTCATTAGAAAGTATATCAGTATTTAATATATAGTATTACTTTCATTTAATATGTGGATATTTTGTTCAATTTATTTATTTTTTTATATTTTCAAATTTTGACTGTAGATATCGAGAACTATATTATTTATTTAATGATGAGGAAATAATTCTCTATGATAACAATAAACTTGCTGCTACATTGATTGAATCTTTATTCTTTCAACCCTCCAATATTTTATTTGAATGCCATTTTATTATGAAGGAATTGTAGGAACTGCATTCTCTCGACGTTCACATAATCCTAATGAACATTAATTCAATTTTCCTGAAGAGATTAATTGAAATGCATGTGTAAAATGTATAGATGTGAGAAGGAATCATACCTAATTTTGATCAAGGATTCGATAAAAATATCGAGAAAAGCACTGACATGAAATCAGGATTGTTCGAGCACTGCCTAATTACGCCTTTGATCTAACAGGATCTACCGGTCTCTCAGATGTTCCTTTCAAATTTCAATATTTTTATAACTTGTTTCGTGAAACCCGAACCCAAAGTAGTTTCATTTGAAGAATGCAACTCACGACCTATATTGGCAACTTCAAATGTTCCACAGGGATAAATAGTATATCTGGGTCTGTCCATCCCTTAAATATATGGGTTGGAAAATCCAATGTAGCAGTAGAAGAATGAAAACCTAAGCCTGATGACATATCGAATAATCGACTGTTCTCTTGCAATGGCAGTCTCCAGGTCTGGGCTCTGCAGTCGCACTCCAAACGTGAGAAGCGTTAGACCGTATGCATTGAAAATAAAGTATATTCCTGATTCCTCGTAAATCGGAATGTTTAGTGTGAGAGAGAAACTTCAAATCATAAAATGGTACTTTGGTGGTCAAACTATCGAAGGGGCGCTAAATTCAATTATTGTCGCCATCGAAGATGAGCCAATAACTTTCCCTATTTCTAAAATAATTAGGAAATTCGAGGAATGCGAGTGTTTATGAACATGAAGTAATTGCCAGATTGATTAACCACCAAAAGCCATCACTGAAAATAGTCATCGACCGATATTTTTAGGGCAGGTTTGAAGTTTGATCAAGAATGTCGACGTGGATGAGTAAAATTCGCCTAATGATTACGTAGATATATCCATTCGAACTTTTTGGTCTCTTATATAAATAGTTTATAAATTGGTTGAAAAATTACGGCGTGAAGGTTAATGCAAAATTTCTGGAGGGAATGACTTCGATTTTGAACAAGCACGTAAAAGCTCTTTGACTTCACATGGGTGGTTTTCCAGATTTTTTGACACGCTATACCTGTACGATCTTCACGGAATTCTGCATCAAGTGTTTCGGTATTTCATAACAAACAATGAAGAGTTATTCAATCAACTCTGATGAGGTGATTCGGAAAGGAAATGTGTTTAAAAAAATTTTTTTTTATTTTCGAGAATATTTTTTTTCTATTTTTACCACTATTCTCACGAAATATTGTATTACCTATATTGCACTTTGGTATTTTAGAAGTATACTTGCAAAGTTACAATCTGAAAACTTCAGTATTCTTTGAGAAATATTTTTTTCCGAAAATAAATAGAGGATTGAATTGTGAAACACTGTTGAATATTGACTGTAAGGTTTGTGATAAATTTCATCGTAATATGATCAATCATAACAATTATATCCTTCTTCAAAATACGGAATATTTCGACCAAAAATCAGAAGAATGTTCGAAATAAAAGACTCTTTAAATTTTTCAACGAATATATCCTCACAAAATTCTGAAATTTTCAGCTCGAATTTCGGAAAATTTTAACAAAACAATAACGAGCTGTTCCTTAGAACAAGCACGTGAAAATGTTATTTTTGTTCATTCCTCCTGATTTGAATCCTTGGCTAAGAAATGATAAACGAGGTAGTTTTAATTCCCCATGAATATCCATGGAAAAAATTAGAGCGGATCCTGTAATATTCAGAATTTGTAGAAAATCAATGGTAGAGATTAGCATGTAAATGAATCCTTCTTTTCCAGAAAATTTAATCTTTGGGGTATTTTAATTTTGAAGGGTAAATATTCGTTATTCAATTTCCATTCCGGAACTTTAGATTTTTTTGAGAAATCAATTCAGTTTTGGAGAAAACACCATTTTTCTTGTTGGTTGATGTTGTTTTGTGATAAAAGAGAAGATTATGAAAATTATATACCGGGTGACAGGGTGTTACTTGATGTTGAAAGGGAAACTGTGTTTTTTCAAGCAGGCCCCGGATTTTTAGAATTTTGAAAACAACAGTCCATTGGTCAGTAGAAGCATAATGTACCGAGAAAAAACGAGGCAAATCGAAGAGTCGACGTTCAAAAGTTATTGTTGAAAGAATTTTTGACTGAATTGTATGAATCGCCTAGTGGGTATAACCATTGTATAAAGTATAAAGTATAATATTTATACAATGGTATAACTAACGAAGTGAAAAAGAAACGTTCTGTGGGTGTTCCATTGAGGACCTCCATATGTGGTAGGAGTAGAATGTAAAGTTCCTTGTCACTCACCCAATATACGGTACAATAATATTGATATTTGACACCATGATGTGAAAAAACATGGTGTGCTCATCTGAAAAATGAGTGACGTCAGCTAGCAGAAAATACAAGGAGTTATATATTCTGTGCTTTGAATTTGCATGTTAATTCAAACACAGAATATATAACACTTTGTATTTTCTGCTAGCTGACGTCACTCATTTTTCAGATGAGCACGCCATGTTTTGGTTTATTATCTGATAAAATCAAATAATAAACCTTAGTGATCGACCAACCAAAAAAAAATTTTAAGCCCCCTGAAAATTTCACTGTTTACGTTTTGGAGTATGTAGATTTGAATAAACGAATTAAAAAGAATCCGTCCGTTGTCCGGAGCTTTTCTCTGGAAATACTGAACGGAAATCCTTGAAACTTGGTGGAAAAATCGTGTGTCACTCTGGGTTGATCCTCCAAGCTTTTCAGCAGGATCGGTGTACCCTAAGGGCTCTACATGGGGGGTTGGGGGGAAAAAAAATTATTTCTCGAAAACTTATTACCCAATTTTCATGAAATTTTAAAGGTTGATTACTGCTGCATAACTAAACCTAAAAAATTTTACCCGGATGATTTCTGACAAGTGGTTCCTGAGTTATAAAGAAAAACGCTGCAAATTTCCAACAATGTCGAAAATGAATCATAGCATTCGGTTCTAAGTTGTTTAAGTTATCAATGGTATATTGGGTTATATAACGAAGAAAATGATAAACCTTTGTGTAAAATTTGCAGTGTTTTTACATCATGTTTGACACCGAACTACTTTTGATCATGATGTAAGTAAAACATGGTATGCTCATCTGTTATCGTACGTACAAATGATGACGTAGGAAACTATACATGCAAATTCAAAGCCAAAGCACAGAACATATATTTCCTTGTATTTTCAACTAGCTGACGTCCCTTTTTTTTGCAGATAAGCACACCATGTTTTTTACATGCATTTGATATAAATTTGATATATCCTACAAAAGCTCACTTAATTTTTTTCAACAAAGTATATCATCGAAAATGTAACATTCCATTCTTATGCGCTTGTTCTGTGGAAGAGCACGTTACCATTTGGTCCGAATATCTGTAATTCTCGATTTTGGTATTAGACGACTTAGGTTATACTCACTGTTAAAGAGTCCGATATCGAATTGAATTCGATAGCTTTCGAATTGGACGACCAAGCAACTTTCAAGATACCTTGGCTGCTTGCCGAAATATGAACTAAGTTAGTTAATGGGCAAAATTGGCAGTTCGGTTTTGGAGTAACACCCAGTCAAAAACCTCGTAAGGAAATGGCTTCGAATTTCCTGACTTCACGTAAGTTTTTCCAAGGAATCAACGTACAAAATTAGTGAATAAGTCTCAGAGGAAGAAATGAACCTTCAAAATCGAAGAATGAGTAATTCTACTGTAATTTCTGGTGTGGTTACTTGGAATAAGCTAACAGTAATTATGTAATGAAGACGGAAGTGATAACGCCTTGAATATCGCTATTTCTCCTTCAACAACATTTCGCTACCCACAATTTCAACCTTTGTCAGTTGGTTTTAAAATTCTGCTTTAAAATGTCTCCTTGTGAAAAAAACACTTCTATATTAATTAATATATTCTTGCAGAACATTACTCCAGAGACAAGAATCAAACGGGCAGAATTCCTCAGGCCTAGAGGTTCTCTGTCGATTGTCAACTCCCTGGATGCCCTCAGAAATAAACTTGTCATGGAAATCGCCAGAAAGAAGACCCAACAAAATGCTGAACGCAATCGCCAGTTTCTGCAGTCCTTTGGCAAAAGATCGTTTGGTGCCCAACGAAGGTTGCAGAGGTTTAATAATATGTAAATGCTACATTTATAGCTTAAGGGAGAGTGAATAAGTAGTTAAATATTGTAAGAAAGAGATGCAAGTGATAACTCAGGCTAACCGATTACAGATGTTAGAATCACTCTGTAATCTGTTCCTGGCTGAATAAACTCTATCTGAATCAGAAAAGTCTACTCATTAATTTCTGAGGTCTCCTTCAATTCTGTGTTAACATTTTCTCATGATCTTCGACATGTTGTCAACACAGATTTATGAGCTTCTTCCAATTGAAATCGAAAAATATACCAATACCAGAATGAATCCCCCTTGTACCCCATAAACGAGCAATGTGGTGGACTTTATCACATCACTCTTCTTCTTTTCCTTCGTTTACTTTTACTGTACTTTGCAACCAATATTCAGTAGAAAGATATTTTACGGCCCAAGAAATGTGAACAAAAATATTGTAAAATTCCATTAATCTGAACTCCTGAAAAAATTCTATATTCCTTTGTGAGGATTATTGTAGAGATTTAGAAATCGTTGAAATGATTTTTTTACTTGTATTTGAAGTTACTTAGAAGTAATCACAGCCTTCATTCATCCCAATTTAACTTTGAATAAATAATGAGTACTTGTTAACTAAGCTTAAAAAGATTACTATTTTAATGTTCCTGTTGAAATTTCATCTATGTCTGACAGTTTACACTTGTTAATTTCCAATGATAAAGAAAACATTTTTTTGTGAACCTGAAAATACTGTTAATTTTTGCTATATTCGAGTCATAAATAAGCTCTAAGTATGTTCTTTAATTTTATGAATTGTACTGAGTCATTAGTAAGCTCCAAGTATGTTCTTTAATGTTATAAATTGAACCGAATATTTATATATGTACAACGACATTTTTGCATAGAGTATATTCAAAGAAATATATTTATTAAATGTAGAGAATTATAAATTAATCTATGCATAGCGTAGACCTCGGTATATCGAGACGATGTGATTTTATTGTATATCTTATAACAATGTGAATTTCATTTTGAGCAATGTACCAATAAAAGTACTTTGAGAATAAACAATATAGAAGCATTCCATTCATTATCTCCATGACCACAATTCTTTCATTATTTTAGCATATCATTATTAATCGAATCAGTATGAAATCGACCCTCATTAGAAGGAATAAATACTTTGGCTACCCAATACCAAAACAATGGATATTTGAGAAGCTGTGTCAGAAGTTTTTAATTATTCTCATTAGAAGAAAAGTATTTTTATGATAGAATTTATTGAAATAATTATTCTTTAATGATACTATAATAGTAAAATTATAATAGTAGAATAACCCATCAAAGAACTCTTCTTGTTAGTGTAGACCACATGAAATCTTCAAGCATTTTATGTAACCAGGATCAATCATCCCCAGCAGATGAATGAAATGAAAATCGCAATTTGATAAATCAAAATCATATTTTGATAAATAAAACTCTTATTCACGTTCCGTATAAATTCTGGAATATAGGTACAGCAAATAGTCTTCAGAATAAGAAATTCTCGATTCACTTAAAAATTCCTTCAAATGCCCTCCAGTTTTTTCAAAAGTTCATCTCTGAATGATGCACTGAACATAGGACTAATTTTGTTGAGAAGACTGTAAGGTGTCTCAAAGTAATAGGAATCATCAACATCGTTGTGATCAAATTGATTTCCAACAATTCGAAACCCATTAGCTGATAACTCTATACATAATGTCTGATTTTCCAGAGTTTCCATATTCAAAAATATCCGACTATTGCTACTTCTTAGTGTTTCGGAAATTACTACTGCTTTGACATGGTTTTTTATATCCCCAATCACGCTATCTGCTTCCAGCTTCCAATTATTCTCATTCAATTGATAATCTTCCATACTGGTAATACCAAACTTTCGCACGTAGCCAGAGACCGATTTTAACGTAGATTTTTCTAAATATGCTGTTTTTCACGGGAAATTCATAGGTACTAGTCACGACTCTAAGTGAATTCTGGTTCGGAAAATATGAATTTTTAAAGTTTGCAACTTCCTTGGTACTTTGACTACTTTGTACACAAATTTTTGAGGTTATGTCGAAAAATCATAGAACTAAATGTCATTCAACACAGAAATTTTAAAAGACAAAATGTTATTCATGAATATTCATATTAATTTCAATAATATTCAAGATTTGAATAACCTTTTGATATGGAACTTAATATCTGATATTATTTATTATTGATTTCTGATGAATAATAAACATTCTAGCTATCCCGCAACGACAGACTGAATGTTGGGTAGCCGAGCTTACTGCTATAAGGGACCTACGGACTTTACTTACCATTTAATTTACTATTTGTATTCTGTGCTTACGTGCTTACCATTGCGCCAATAATTGAGACACTGTTTATACAATGATTGAGATCCTGGAATGTTACCGATTTCATGGGATATTTTTGCCGATATCAAATCAATTAATTCCAATGCATGTTTTAATTCAAGCTACCTTCGAGATGCATAGATATGGATTGTTGATAATAGAGCACTAGCAGCACTCTATGGTTCAGCAAGATGAGACGTCAAAATCAGCTGCTGGGGGGACAAACAAAGAGATTTCCCATAAGAGCTAATGTTAACGTTTGGTGTATTATCTGAGTGGAAAAAACATTTTGGGAGTGTTTTTTTCAGTTAATTTTGATCATTGAACCTTTTTGAATACCTTCAGGTAAAAGAATAGTTTGCAAGGGTGATTTAAATAAAGATTTTTCCAGTTTAAATATACTCACTCCTGTTTGTTACATACATTGTTATGTCTCCTTTTTCAGATTAAATTGAACTATGGAATTTTTTTCAGCTGTGAGCTGTAGTCATCGATCCAATAGTGATAATCACACCCATTTTTTTAGATTTTTGTCGTTGAAAACTAAATAGAAGCAGGTAGAACCTGCCAAGGTGGAAAGAGGAAGTACGCTTGCTTTTATCTCTTCATGGGGATGACTTCCCCGATTCTTAAGTCAAAAATTCTTTTATTTTCTGCATTATCTTCGACACGTAATGAACTAACAAAGTTACTTAACATATTTATGGATAAATATCATTTCAGGACAACCTTTAAACGAACTTGGCATTGGAATGATATTCAAGATACAATAACAATTATAAATTATATATATAATTATATAGTTACCATAAGCATGGCATTCTGAAATCATAAACAGAAGTAGGATGGTAACAGAAGTAAAACACACAACTGTGAACATTTTTGTGGCATTATTTTCTTGATGAGAATATGTCTTCCGACAGGAGGCACACGTTGAATCTATAAAGCCTAATATAATTCCAGTATTCTGTAGGAGGATCTTAGACCTTAAAAGTTTGTGAAAACACAGACCAATCATAGTAGGATATTTTGACATACTGCAAGTTGATGCCAAAAGATTAATATCGGCAAAGTCTCAAACAATCAGTTAAGCCTCAAACATACTTTATTGAATGAAAATATTGACTAGAGTACCTTTTATTGTATTACAACCATTGTGAAAATAAATAAATATTCATCTCATGTTATTATTCAAATATAGAACTCTCAACTACAAATTGTTGTTCACTACTTGAAGATATGAAATCATCTATTTTCCTGGATTATGTTAATCTCAAGCCTCCAAAGTTTGCCGACAACTTAAATTTAACAGGAAAACAACCCAAACTCATAAAATGGACAATAATGTGCAGCAGCACAACAAATGTCAGTTTACAATAACAATAACAAACTCTTTGTTTGTCCCCCCAGCGGCCATGTTGTGACGTCAGCTGCTAGTACTCTATTAACATTTGGTCGATACTTCAGTACGTGGTCAGTAACCGATTAGTTTCGTGAATTTTTCTAAGATACTTCTCCATCATAAAAAAATCGATTGGTACCAGTTTCAATCCTAGGAAATTCTTCGTTCAGGTAATGATATATTGAAAATTCCCCCTTTTTGCTCGCATGGTCTCAAACGACTAGGTTGGACTCACTGATGACGAGTACGCTGTCAAAATTGATAACTGTCGAACAAAGGGAGCTATATAGCGACTTGAAACTTTCGGATTAGGTCACGCATTGAAATATGCGGCAGTTGAGTTCGTTAATGGGACAAATCGGTCGAATTGTTTTGGATTTATAGTCATTTAAAATTTTGAGATTAATTCAGGAACTACTCTCGCGATGGAATTGAAACATGACAGTTACTTGAAGCATAGGAACGCACAACTTTCACAAAATTTCGTTGAGATGGAACTGTCAGTAAATTTTTAAGAATTTTTTTTTCGCAAACTGTTCATTAAATCCGGAAAAAACTTCAGCTCATACTTTAAACATCATATTTTACAGCAGTGTACTAAATTGAATTTCGATAGGATCATAATTTCTGGAAATATTGGGAAAAAATATGTAAAATTACGTGTTTTTTTCCTCGATATCGTTGATGTTTTTTCCTGAATAACTCACAAAATACTAATTCAATCATGAAAATACTAATGGGCAACTTCGTGAGAAATTTCGTGATGATCGGGTCATTAAAACAATTGAAAAAAATTCAAATTTTTCTTTAAATATTTAATATTATGTGATCTTCTGATTATATTATCCTCATGAAATTCCATATGAACGTTCGAACCGTCTTATTTCGATGAAGTATCCAGTACTTCATTTGATATAATATGTATTTTTGGAAATATTGGGAAAATGAATTTTTTAATGGGTATATCTGCGGAATCATTGGGTGGATTTTACCCATTCAAAAATTCGGCCATAATTAAGGTCCAAAACTACTCAACAAATATCGAGCCTCTAAGTTTATTATTGCCGAACCGCAGAATAATAATCTAGACACTTATCACCTCTCAGATGGAATAATAGTATAACCATTGTATAAAGAGGCTTTGGAAAAATTTGGTGAATCAAAACTAGACACTATAGGTATTGTTTGCGATTTGTCAAGTACAAACCAAAAAGTATTCAAAAATTTGGGAGTTGAAAAATCGAAACCCTATTTTCACTTAAATGATAAGAAATACTTTGCATTTTTTGATGTCCCTCATCTCATTAAGTCAGTAAGAAATAATTTCATTAACAATGATTTGATATTGAACGGTAAATACATTTGCTTCTCAGATATAAAGGAAGTGTATAATATCGATAAAAAAAGTTCAACTGGAAGAGCCTTGTTGAAACTCACAGATAAACATCCGAACCCAAATTCATTTCAACAAATGAACGTGAAGTTAGCCACACAGTTGTTGAGCCATAGTGTTTATGCTGCCTTGATGGCATCTTCTAGGACTGGTGAACTTGTCTCACCTACGGCTGAAAATACTGTTCACTTCGTGAGAACTATGAATAATTTATTCGATGCTTTGAATAGCACACGTTTGCTTTCCAAGAAACCTTGCAATCGTGTATTAAGCGATACGAATCCTGAGGTTTTAGCTGCCATAAATGAAGGTTACGAAGTACTGGAAAAACTGAAAAAAGTTGGCAAAACGGACAAACTGTCCAGACCTGATTGCTACGACGGTTTTCTTCTAACCATAAATGCGGTAAAGCAATTCGCAACCGATGCAAAAAATGAAGGCTACAAATTCTTGTTTACAGGAAGGTTGATTCAAGATCCACTTGAAAATCAATTTTCTGTATATCGTTAGAGAGGAGGATATAACAGAAATCCCACAGTGCGAACTTTCAGATCGTCCTTTAGAATCAGTATTGTCACAAATTTTATGAGGCCTCCTAAAAGTGCTAATGCTGGTGGACAGCCAGATGATGACGATAATATTTTACTAACAGATGTCAATAAAACCCTCACTTTATTGAATGTGGTCGAAGATTCCTCCTCATGATACGGATTCATCCAGCAGTTCGTCTGATTGTTCTGTCGTACAATTGAATGATAGTGCAACGTTAGAAAAATGTTCTGTTATATATTTTGCCGGTTATTTGTTTAAAAAATATTTGGATCGTTTCAATTGTGAAGAATGTAAAACCAGTTTGGAAGTTGCTAAGAATTTGGATAACGAAGAAGAGCTTTTAATTCTTTTCAAAACTTATGATCTGAAATGTGAAACCGGTTTGAGAACTCCAACAAATTAATTACGCGAATTCACAAGAAGGGCTCTAGATTGTTTCAGTAGGAAAACTTCTGAATAAAAAATTAATGTCAAATTTGAAAAAGAAAATTCTGAAAAATATAGAGACCCATTTACCGGAATGGTTCGCAACAAATACGATATGTCCGAAACATAGGCAATACATTTTGGAGTTATTATTACGAACGCAAATATTCAAATACTGCAAAAATATTTCCAGTCAAATGAAGACTAGGCAATCGACAAACAATGTGAAGTTGTCAATCCTTCAGCATAACTGAAAAACAAAACTGAACTTTTCCACTTTCGGAATAATCCAAATATTCCCAGCAATCAACTCGCGAAATATATCAGCAGACAAATAATTTAAGTGTTGAATCATCATTCGTGTAGGATGCAGAACAAATAGGAGAAAAGTGGAATAATCCCCTACAAATTATCGTCAACATGTGGTTATGAATCAGCCTTCTCGCACCCCAATTCTCAAAGATTACTATCGCTTTATACATAATGTTCCTAAATTGCAGGTACAAACGAAGAGGGTAGATTCCTTGCATTATTCCATAGACAAATAATAATAATAAAAGAGAAGGATACATTAATTGTCTCAATTCCTAACCAATCAAAATCGATGTGGGCGTGGTCTCTTTGGCGCCAGTTTGAATTGAATTTCTGCTTGGAAGTATCTGAAGTTAACAAAACTGTCATCATCTCACGTTGTCCACAAGACGTTAATGTATATGTGGTGTACTGTAAATTGTACTGAACTGTTTGTATTTCAGTAGGATGTATAGTAATAAACATAATATTACATTAATTCAGTATATTACCATTTGATAAGGTATATATTATTATAAACAAACAGTAAAGTACATTGTGCTTTACATTAGTATTTCTACATGTTATTCATTTAGTATATTGGCCAAAATTAAGATGTTTTTGCCTCGTTGTGTATCAATTACCATTTTATTAATAAATAAATTTAGATGTAGAGAACGTGCTAGGAATATCACGATGAATTATCACAATGCATGATGAATTCTGAATCTTCGGGATATCCCGAAAAAGATATTATTCAGGTTCTTAATATATTCTAAGATAATCAACTTTCTTTAAATTTTTGTCTGAGCAACACTGTCCCAAAGAAGAAAGCTTCATTTATTTTATTAAATATTAGTATTTTCTAATTTAACTTCCAAATAATTAGTATTTCTCAAAATATTCTACTTAGCACTTTTATATCTGCAAATTGGTGAAGGATCCATATTTCATCAATGATTCAGTTTAAAATTCACCAAATTTTCGTTATAAAATAGTTAATGAAGAGTAGGTTATTACTTTAAAGGAATAAGGAACAGAAAAAATATACATAATAATCATATTTGAAATTGTTTTTATTATAAACTTCGAGCAAATTATCACAATAACAAATGAAAAAATTAATATTCGATAACTTCCAGGGTTAGTAATCCAAAGCTTACAAAGAGAAAACAGTTTTTTCACATCATCGATTCAAATCCCAACTCAACATATGAATGTTATTTGGGATTGTCTGAAACTAGCTCCCAACTCCCCTACAACTGAACCAAAATGCAATATTTGTATAAATACAGAGTACATTTCAATCAAAAATAATAAAATTCTAAAATTGAATACTTTTACTGTGTTTCGTCAAGAATGTAAGCATTGCTAAGTGAGTGTTAACTATAATATAATTATTATTTGCACCTTAATATGTTAAGAACTGTAACTATACACACATCGCATTAATCCTCACCTTCAAAACATCATACACATTTCACAACTTCTAAGCATCTTGAACATTAGCAATATTAACTACACCTAAGCTATATAAAAACAGAAACTACCATCAACCTTGTAAGATAAAGATATACATTCTTTACATAACAAAAAACTATATGAAAAGATTCCGAAAATGATGAATTTAAAACGTGCGAGAAAGTTTTATTTATCATTTGGAAAATACGTTTGCTTCTTGTAGGTTTGTAGCGAGCGCCCTCTCTCAGCTCTTACTTAAGTCGCGCGCGCAGTACCATCTTGCGTCTTAAGTATCCTGCGTTATCTGCCTGTAACGCTTGGCCAACATCATCGGTCAGCGTACAGGGGGCGCTAGCGCGCACGCTGTCCCGGTTAGCTCCTCTCAAGATCTCGGATATACGCTCATCCCCAACGGTCTGGTACACTCCCTTGTGGTCCTCACAAGGGGTGTCCACTCACGTAGGCATGTAAACGGCTTAGTTTGGTGCATGCCCTGACGAGTTCCCCCAAACTAAGCCGGGACGAAACGTGAAACTGTCCCAAAGAGGTTGAAGCTACCTCGCAAATCTTCAAAAGCTTCAGGTTCATTGAGATATAGTGTATCATTTTCATCTGAATGTGGAGAAACTAAAACACTGACTCGCTTCTCGCTGTTGTAACTTTGAGAGTATGCTGTTATCGAAACATCCACATGTTCCACGTGTGTTTAAACTAAAGTTACTGTAAATAAGTCAAATAAGAGGTAATGAAATCAAATTAATACGAATATATGCTTAGTTAATTGTTATTACCATCTGTCAAAATTTGAAATGAAAATCTTGAAGGGCATATTCCCTGAATATGAATACTTCCTCCTAGCTTCACGTTACATTTTACACAGTTACTTTGGTATCCTTAAATTCAACACAGTTGATTCTCAATGGTCAGAAGTGTCCTTTCTACATACTTCTATAATTGTTTCTGTTACAATAGTAGTAAACAATTCTATCCGCCTTGTTATTTTCAACAGCCCTAGTACAAGCACAATCGTGAGTTTTCTTTATGGTTTCGCATACATAACCTCTATCTACGGCTTTCTTCATTCATTGGTTTCGTGCGTCGTTTGACATTTGTCATACGTTGGAGGTAAAACAAACTCACTTTCCCGCTTTGTTTATGTTATGAAATACAGCATTTTCAACAATTTCAGGATAAATTCACAAGTTAAAATGATTTTTATTCATAGAATTGGTGAATTACTAGCCGTGAGGCCAAGTTATTGTGTCGTTGTGAAATGCAACATAAATACACCGAGAGACCAAGGAATACATTCTCTTTGTTTACATTGGCGAAGAGCGATTATTTGGAGATTTTAGTGATTTTATTAATTTTTTTATAATGGATCTGATTAACTGATATTCAATCTCAGATGATAATCGTTCAAAACGATATAAATGAAAATTGCGGTATTTATCCTTGGTAAATGAGGTTGTTTTACCTCCAACGTATGACAAATGTCAAACGGCGCACGAAACCAGTTCGATCAAGTTATTCTGTACGCGGAGGTTAGGATTCGCAGGATGCTTCTGGGAGATGGGACTGTCTCTCTGAATAAAGAACGTTGTTCTTTATTCAAAGGACTAGTAGTATATGTTGTCAATAGTAGTGTTCTTCCGTACTGATTGAACTGATGGAACTTGTTCCGCGATTAGAATAATCATTTGCAATCACTTTAGAGTTGTGGAAGGGAGAACTGATTGAAACGAAAGAACGATCGCTTCAACTGATCTCTCTGATTGAAGTTATATAAATCACTTCGTTCAGTACGAAAGAACATCACTTATGTGGTAGTATATGTTGTCTATGTAGTAGTATATCTTGTCTATGGTGTCACGACTCATATTCTGCGGTTTACTAAGGTAGGGTGATCAGAAGATGAATAAAAACTGTGAAACAGCTGCAACCATTCTCCTTCGACGACGCTTCTTCGGTGTAGATGTTTTGGTTAATTGGATGATTAGCTCTGATAAAGGTATAAAATATTTGTTGATTTATCGACATATTTTCTTCCTTGTGGTTATGTTAGTTCACTATTCCTGGAGGTATTTCATCTCCGAGAACCAATTCCTATCGTAGTTGTAGTTGTTAGTGACTTTGAAAACCTCTCGAACCTGTTCTAGCCTCTCAAAACGCATGTTTATGAACGTTGTAGTATGGACTCCATATAACACTGTCACAATTAAGTTTGTTGAAGACAAAGGTATAGTAAAAACTATTGCTTCATCGTGGAAATCGTGGCCTACTCTACTGAGAAAACCCAAAGTCTACCTGTATTTTGTAATGATGTAATCGAAATGATAGTGAAAACTGAGCTTAGAATTGAAAAAAATTTCAAGGTCCCTAATTTTGTCGACTCTTTTGATGATTTCTTGGCCTAGAAAATGCTGAAAACTTATCTGAAATTAATGCAAGCGCATTTTTCGAAGTTGACATTCAGATTATTTCCACGGAAGTGTTCCAAAAACCTATGGAGGTTCTCCTCGGTGTTCAAGCAGCCTCAACCGATCTTATTCTCAGAAAAATCTTCAAATCTTCCGCATATAAAAGAATAACTCAAAAACTGCATATTCGAAACAATTTTGTAGATCTTTGATGGAGATCAGAACCAACAGTCGGCCGAGATGAGAGAAGGCTCATATACACTTCTAAAATAAGAAGCAAACATATTACATATATCAACACCCCCTTCAGCAACATTATCATTGATTTTCATGGTACATTGGGTATATTGGTTACTTTTTTTACGATCGTAAGCATAGCTCCACAATTTTTTTTGGATTTGCTTATGTCTGCTCCAGTATATTTTCAATTTTGTAATTTATAATCATTCAAAATTAATTCCTTACGTAAATTTCTCAGATATTTGAATTTCTCGTAATATTGAAACAATATTTTTTCCATTTGCCGTGAATTTGATTTTTAGTCTTATAATTTATATTGTGTTCAATGAAAAATGATCCGGAAATTTTAATTTTTCATTCTTACTTTAGGAAAAAAATTGTCTACCCTTCTTCAAAATACAATAGAAATCATAAACAGCCAGCTCTAAGGAAAGATCCGACAAGTTATTCCATTTCTTATTTCCAAAGTATTCATTTAATTAATGGTTTGTAGTCTGCTTTTCTAACATCATAAAGGTATATGAGCGATGAAATCCGATTAAAATTAACGTAGAACCCAATGGGTGGATAGTATGATTCTGGAAGAACCAGAGGAATAACATTCTGTATCACTTGAAGGGGTTCAATCTAAGAGCGGAAAATTAGGTCTAACATTCTATTATTATCATTTTTCGCATTACTTTATTGAAAAAACTCACCGATCGACAAATTTTAGATCAGCGGAGAATTAGTGTTATCATGTTCATAGGCATAAAATAACTACTAGGAACTAGGAATCCATACGATGCAAGGAAAGTTGAAGTACTTGAATATAATCATTAAAAATACAAATTTCTCAGTAATACCTTCACATAATATCTTTCGATATACTTTCATTGTTTTCAATGAACTACACGTCTTCAATGACAAATTATTAAATCAACTGAAATACAATGATTGAAATAAAACTTGAGAAAACGGTAACATAATAAAATACAATCCAAATATTATACTAGACAAAGTCTTTCATCTTCTTTCTTCCGATTTGGAATCATCAGTAGCAATTATTCTTCATTAAGCCGGGTTCAGATGAGTTTAATCCGAACAACAAATGCAATAAAATTTGACAAACGATTCGGCGAATAGTGTGGACGGCACCCGAATGATACATTCAAATGCATCGTTCGAGTTGAAAACCGAGTCTTGACGGAGCAGAAAGAGCGCTGCCTCTAACCATAAAGCTCTCTGTGATTTATTGCATTCGCTGTTCTCATTACACTCATCTGTACCCGGCTTTAAATGTCAGAATCTTACCACGTGTTAACACCAACACTTCACTACAATAGAATTCAGCAGCTATAAACCCACGCGCAAGCTGTTTTAGCCGGGTCCAGATGAGTCTTGACGTAGCAGAAAGAGCGCTGCCTCGGTACATAAGAGTCCCTGTGATTTATTGCATTCGCTGTTTTCATTAAACTCATCTGGACCCGGCTTTATGCATAGAACTTCTCTTTTTGCACAATCGAACCCGGCCTGGTGAAGAACTACCTGTTAAAACTCACGGAGATCTACTACAAGAATTGTTAGCCCCTGCGTCCTTCATCAAAAAGAATTTTATTGCCTTTCGAATTCAGTTTTGTTGTAACACTTGAGAGTAAAATAAAACAGGCTAATCCCTTTTCTTTATTGCGTGTTTGATTTCACAGGATACACGACCCCACAGTTTCTGGATTATGATTTTTGCTTTATTTCAAGCTCCCACCTACGAAATGAATAAAAAAATGATTCAAATTTCCTTAAGAGGCGCCAAAATCCTTTTATGCACACAGGCACCAGACGCACTTATGGGGGCCTTGATGCCCTTCCACAAAACACAAAAGTCTCGTGAGTAAACCTCCTGTGTTAATTCATGTGAGCCATTTGCCGTCATTTTGGGTCACCGGTCACGTGTTGTGAACTGCGAATCGCCATGATGAAAGCAAAACATGGCGTGCTCATCTGAAAAAAGTGACGTCAGCAAGATTGAAATACAAGGAAAAATATATTCTGTGCCTTGAATTTGAATGAGAAATGTGACGTCATCATTGGTAAAACGATCACAGATGAGGACACCATGTTTTACTTACATCATGGTATATGCCAACGTAACTTCGCGCTGAGATTTCATTCCAAATTGATGGTTGTACGCCTCGAAATTCATTCTAGCCGAAATCCCGTTTTCATTCTCCACCACTGAAACATAACTCGTGAGCCCTAGATTTAATATGGTGAAAATTTCATACATATGGTTTTGAGCACCATAAATAGGCGCCATAGACAAAAACACCCCAAGTCTATGGTTGGCACCATTTCACCACATAATATTATTCAAGTGCATTTTCTGAATTTGAAAATAGATGTTTTATTTTAAATGAGTTTTGTATGAAATATAAACATTCCAAAGAAGTGCGAAGCACTGGACGAAAAGTGTCTGATAGTTGACAGGGACTAAATAAAAATTACACATATGTACCAGTGGCCAAACAGCATAGTTCGTTTTGAGGATATCAAAATAATAAACACTCATAGCTTTCTTGGCTTTCGTCAGGGATCGTTTTTCTAGAGTTTCCAACGTCATTAAAAATATGGCTAGAAAGCATGGTGCGAAAATGAATTGATCACATATAACTTTCTTCAAAGCCCTTTGTGATTTGTTGCCTTTTATAAATCGGTCTAATATTGAGAACCATACAGTGCATGAAGGTCCCTGCAGAAGCAACATTTTGGTCAAAATAATGGCTGATTAAATATAACTCACTATCACAAAGGTTCCAATCAATATGAAATTCCTATTTCTTGCAAAATCGAAAGGTTGGGTATCGGAACGTCTTTCTATACATTTTTGGGCTAAGGCATCTCCGGTACCCATAAGTAAACCTACTTGTATCGACTGCACAATGAGTGGATATTTCTGAAGAGTTAGCTTATATGTTCGTAATAATTTGGACATAATAACTTACTTCAAATTATGACAATTTCGAAAGATCCGCAGTGACAAATTTGACGTCAATAAATATCTATGTGCCAGAGAGTTCATAAGGCGGTTTAGGAAATTACTCGATCACCTGTCAGACTTCTCGGATCACTTACCCGCAGTTATGATGTAATTAACATGCAAATTCAAAGCACAGAATATACAACTCTTTGTATTCTAATCTTGCTGACGTCACTCATTTTTCACATGAGCACACCATGTTTTTTACATCATGAGCTCATTGGAAACTGCAGCTAGCAGAAAATACAAGGAGTTATATATTCTATCCTTTGAATTTACATGTTACCGAATTCAAACACAGAATATATAACTCTTTGTATTTTCTGCTAGCTGACGTCACTCATTTTTCAGATGAGCACACCATGTTTTTTACATCATGCCCGTAGTCATGATGTTTTACTTACATCATGCCCGCAGTGAACAAAAATGTCAAGTTTTTACGGCACAGAAAATAGAAAAAATCTTTTCTGGGGTTGTGATTTGATAAGCCCATGATAATAGGCTAACCTAACCTTATAAAACTACCTGGACATGGCTTAGAGAGAGAGGAACTGCTGACATGAATGGATGGAACTACTGTTCGGGCAAAACCATAGAATACGGCAAAACAAGACAGATCAGGTTGAAACTATACATATTAAACTAGACATATTAAACTCTACACAGAAGGTTTTTTCTATATTCTGTGCCGTTATTTTTTCGTTTACTGCGGGCATGATGTGAAAAACTTGATGTGCTCATCAGAAAAATGAGAGACGTCAGCTAGCAGAAAATACAGGGAGTTATAAATTATGTGCTTTGAATTTTCATGTTAATTCAAACACAGACTATATAACTCTTTGTATTTTCTGCTAGCTGACGTCACTCGTTTAAAAAACATGGTGTACTCATCTGAAAAATGAGTGACGTCAGCTAGCAGAAAATACAAAGAGTTATGTATTCTGTGTTCAAATCAACATGAAAATTCAAGGCACAGAATATATAACTCCCTGTATTTTCTGCTAGCTGACGTCTCTCATTTTTCAGATGAGCACACCATGTTTTTCACATCATGCCCGCAGTAAACGAAAATATAACGGCACAGAATATAGAAAAAATCTTTTCTGTGGTTTTGATTTGATTAACCTATGATCATAGAACCTAAAACATGGCTAAGAGAGAGAGAGTAACTGCGGACATTAAAGAATGGAACTGGTTCGGGCAAAACCAAACGGCA
This sequence comes from Myrrha octodecimguttata, assembly GCA_958510865.1. Taxonomy (NCBI): domain Eukaryota; kingdom Metazoa; phylum Arthropoda; class Insecta; order Coleoptera; family Coccinellidae; genus Myrrha; species Myrrha octodecimguttata. The sequence continues at coordinate 42,452,899 of OY294057.1, forward strand.
AAATAAGACAGATCAGTTTGAAACTAGACATATTAAAATCTATTGATCTATGTTTGAAATACATTTTTTCAAAAGTTTTGACGGTTGAATTTGGTTTTCAGGAAAATGTCCGAGCATATTTTATGTTATTCCATTTTGAATCAGATTATAATCTCTGTCAATAAGAATACGCTGTGATTTATTTCCCATCCTCAAAGGTTCTTTCTTTCCCCTCGATCTCGGCCGAGAAGCTTAGCTTTCAGAGATGGGCCCGCAAAATTAGTCCACCTGACGAAATCGCGCAAAATTCGTCAAGTTTAAGAATTTTGGTTTTATTATTTGATAAAATCAAATAAACCTTAGTGATCGACCAAAAAAAAAAAATACCCCCCCTGAAAATTTCACAGTTTACATTTTATATCTAGATTTGAATGAACTAATAAAAAAAAAAGGTTAGTCCGCTGTCCGGGGTTTTTCTCTGAAATTACTGAAGCGAATCCGTGAAACTTGGAAGAAAAATCGTGTGTCGCTCGGTATTGATCCTTCAAGATTTTCAGCAAGAACGGTGTACCCTAAGGGCTCAAAATTGGGGGTTGAAGGGAAAAAAAATATTTCTCGAAAACTCATCACCGAATTATACGAAAGAAAGTTGGTCATTTTTTGACTTTTCTAAAATCTAAAATTCCCGAGAACCATAGAGTGTTTTCACGAGTCTGAAAGGCTGGGCCAGTACTGTCAGGTGGAAATTGAATAAAATAGAGCGAAAAACGCAGAATTACTGGCAAATATTGCATAAAATGGCAAAAACTAGGCACCATTTCAAGCAGAAGGATGAAGAAAAAATAGGCGATTTTACGAAGGAAATGTCATGAATCTATCCGATGACTGAGAGCTCCTTTTATCATGAAATTCAACGAAATCGAAGGAAATATGGGATTTAATCATAGACCTATAAAACTATATGGACATGGCTTAGGGAGTGAGGAAGCGGGCCGACAAAGATGGAACTAGGGCGGGCCAACCACAGAATATGGCAAAAATAAGACAGATCAGTTTGAATCCATAGACTGTAATTATAAGTTTATGTTTGAAATGAATTTTTTTTCGAAAGTTTTCCAAGTCGAAGTATTTCAAAGCAGAAATTCCATTTCCATTCTGAATTAGAATATAAAGACTGTATAGAAGATAAAATTCTCATTTTTTCTTGTGTTTTCGTGAGCTTTTTGAATAGAATTTGATTTCCTTCATTTTAAACCGGGTTCTCTGGTGAATATTGGTAAATTTGTGTTGTGCCATTAGTTGTACGAGGAGATATAAAATGAAAGTAGAATAAAATAATTTGGAAAGAGAGTTAGAAAATCAAATGAATGTATAATTGCTGTGAATCCGAGCGCAGAAATGAATTTCGCACAGGTTTCTTCACTATTTAGTGCATTCTAATCCTTTGAGACCATCTAACGCACAAAATTCAAAAGCTGCGTACAGGCGAGCTGAGCGACTTTCGAGGCAATTTGATTCGGCTTCCTTGCAAGTTTGGACTGTGTTGAGTGGCTCGCGTACTGTTCAAAACACCGTTTATACTTGTGAGGCAGCTCAATTGAAGTGCTCCAAAAGTCGCTCAGCTCGCGTGTCTGTATACTCTGATAAGAAAAAAATCATTTGGAGCTTAGAATACCGTCCTGAAACAAGCGACCCAGGAGAATTCATAATATATTGTTATTGATAAATTATTTCGAATATTCATATCGGAGTTGTGTTCACATTCATCACTAATTTTTAAAACTTCAATGTAAGCTAATATACCAAGAAGTAATTTCCCCGGAGATTCCCTAAGTAAATGCTTAATTTTATCTCTAGATTGGCATCATATTGTGCAAGTGAGATCATTCTTCATCTTACTCTCCATACGCTATAGAATACCGGATATTTGTATTGTGTATATTGTCTATGGTCTGCCCGATCCAGATCCATCTCTCTCTCGGACCTCTCACTTGCTTCATTATCCCCATTCGACTCTTTGGAAATGAATTCGTACGCCGTGTCCAGAGAGTTTAATATGTCTATGGATTTAATACATATATTGAAATGGGTCGATTCGAGGTTGGTTCCGATTCTTTTCAACTTTTTCGCCATCAACTTTGAGTTTTTCCCAAAATTCAAGCTTAATTCGTATCGGTTTGGAACATTCTTGCTAACTGGAATCCTACAGCTGTGTACGAGCTAGATCTTTTCTGGTTAGTTTTTCAAGATTAACGATTGTTTCATTTTTTTCCTATGCACTTTTAACGATATTTATTTTCGCTTTCTTGAAGAAATGTATCTAATCTTGAATATCACGATTGTGGTCCATCAGTTTTTCAACTTCAATTAGAAGATTCGCCTTCAATATACTTATTGTAATGTAATGGAATAAAAATAATTCACGTATCCTGCACATTATTTTTGCATTTACTGATGAAGGTTCCTGCTGAAAACTGAGATTGAGTTACTGTGAAACATCATTTTCATCATCCACTCACATAGAATTGAAATTATTTTTTTCAAATCTTTCCGGAAGCGAACATCGGATCGAGATGATATTTGGTCCACTATTGCGCCAAATTTCACAAAGAATCTTATAGATGGATTTCGTCAAAATATTCGAAAATTAGAAAAAAAATTTTAAATTCCCAATGATACGTTCCTCAAGATATTCTGCACAAAGCTTTGCGTCGGCGTTCTTCAAAGTATTTCTAGATCTAGGTATCGAGGAAATTCACTCATCATTTCAAATGGGTATAACTCCGAAACTAATTACTAGATTTTGCCAATTAACGAACGTAAACACCACATATATTTATATGCATACTTCCCCCAAAATTTCATTCGAAAGTTATTGTGGCAACGGTCGGACAGCCGCACAAAATAAAATTTCACATCAGATTCTTCATCATAGAGTACAACCTAGTTGTTTGAGACCATTTTCGGCAAAACCTTCGAAAATTACAGAGATTTGGGTGACATGATATCACGCTGTTCCCAGTGTTTCAATACTTCCTGACCAAGTCCAAGAAATGAAAAAGAACAAACACTTCTTAGTTAAGTTGGATTTATTTAGTTTATGATATTCACCTCACTGTGAATATATAATAAATTTGGTATCTAATAGTTTTTATGTAGGTTCACACATTGTTAAAAGTATATTGACCTGTTTTGGTGACGAAGATATTGTATATTTTACTGAAGATCAATGTTTTTTCTATTTATAACGGATTGTTATCTCGTATCTGCCTACTCCATTCAAAATGACCAATATAATAAACACAAAATCCATATTTACAAGTATATTATAAAAACCATATAACAGAAATAGGTGTAGAATATGAACAATATGAATGTATCTGATTTTTACTTCATAGTTTTCAAATCAAACAATCTTCACACAACACATCGAATTTTCAGTCACTTTTTTTGATGTGTTTTGTAGGAAAGATAGGTGTTCCATCCTAGAGCAACTACTTGAACTACTAAGGTTTGATAGTTCACAGGCACATAATAAAAGTTACATATTTGTACCAAAGGCCAAATAGTATAGTTTGCCTTCATGACATCCCAATAATATAATTTAACAGCTTGTTTGGCTTCACTTAGTGATTTTTTTTCCAAAAATTCCAACGATGTCAGAAAAACAGCAAGCAAGCAAGGAATATACACGAGTTGATCCAAAGCAACTTTTTTCAAGGTTTTCTGTGCAGGTTTTCCTTTCACGTATTTATCTAGTATCATGAACCACCTGGTATTAACAGGACCCTGAAATGAAGGATAAGGTCGATAATTAAAAATGAAAATTTAGAAAAACACTAACTTCAAAATATATATTTCCGGAATAAAGAAGTTTTGATACTCGGAATATTCGTTAAATTTCTTTCGTACGCGATGAATTCGAAAACTAATGGCATCAAAACGAGATATTCACCTTTCTTTATTTCACGATCCAATCGGTATTTTTGGAAATATTGGAAAAATAAAATTTTTAATGGGTATAATTAAGATTGATTCCCACTATACGTTCCGTAACCTTCCAGTATCCCTTCCGTATGATTTACGTCAAAATTCAGTAGACAAAAGCTTCATTCGGGTTCCAATTTCCGGAATATCCTAGGATTGTTCCCGAACTGAGCAGAACCGATGAGCAGACCTTTCGAGTCCTAGAACTATCCTAGGACAGTTCAAAATACATGAAAACCCGAACAGAACTAAGGACAGAAAGAGGCAGAGGAGAATCATTTTTTTTATTTAGATCAGCTCAATGATAGAATGAATTCAATCTGGCGATATAGGAATACAATCGACGAAACGTTACCAAATTTCTCGACCAACCAGATGAGTATGAAAAAAAAACTCTTTCCCCTTTTTCATATCTCAAACAAAATTCTTATATTTGATTTTTTTTCACAATAGACAGCCTTGTCGAATATTAAAAATAAAAATCTATAATTCGATTCAAAACGGAAATTTAATTATGTTGAAAAATAAAACACAACTTTGAAATTGTCATCGGCATTTTTCTGATTGAAAGAAAAATGTACTTTCATCCGTTAACGATTAGGTAGTCAATGATAGACCAATGGATTAAAATTAAAAAAACGCATCCAAACACAAACATAACTCTCAATTATTATATTCAAATAACCGGATTTCAATGGCATTGTCCAAAATAAAAAATCTGACCATGCGGGGGTAGAAATCCTAGAACAGTACCCACTCGGAAGCAGGTACCGTTCAGCGTGACCAATTATTTTATTCAGAATCTACCAAACCTTCTGTAGAAATCTACTTTTTTCTATCAAAATCAATTACAGAAATCTACTAAAAATCTACTGCTACCTAAGAGCAGTCTTTAGCACTTTATGTTGGAAGGAAAGTAGAAAACTTTAATGTTTCGTGCAGAAATTAACATTCGCTAAGCAAAAAAGCTAGAGAAGCACTGCCGTGAAGGCAGCAGCTTTTGCGCGCATGTTCAATAGAGATGACCGCTTTGGCAACGAATTTGAACATGCGTCCAAAAGCTGCTGACTTAATTCACGTCAGTGCTTTTCTAGGGGTTTCTTTCGATAAAGTACTGGATTTCAATTCAATCTAATCTGTATATTTGAAAATATTGAAGAAATAAAATTTTGAATGGGTATATCTACGGAATCATTAGGCGGATTTTACCCATTCAAGAATTCGACCTTCGTAATTAAGCCCTAAATCTTCTTTACAAATATCGAGTTTCTAAGTCGTTTCTTCCAGAAGATAACGGCCGACCGTAAACACAATAACTTCCGAAAGAAACAACTCAGAAATTTGATATTTGTAGAGAAGATTTGGACCTTAATTACGGAGGCCGAATTCATGAATGGGTAAAATCCACCGAATGATTCCGCAGATATTCTTATATATTCACCTAAATGAAAGGCTCTTCCGTTTCGGATGGAAACAATGAAAATGCGAGAAAATGTAGCGCACACACGCACCTATGATGGGCAATACGATATACTTATTGAGTGTGACGGGATTAAAGAAATACCCCAAAGTCAGTCAGAGCCATCTATACGAGTTGTGCTTTTTTTCACATAATTCATGCGATTATAGTTAGGTTAGGTAAGGTTGTGCCACTTCTCAACTCAGACAGAAGCGTTCTACTGCTTTAACAGTTGAAAGTAGAATTCCACTAAGATAGTTCGAAATACTACCAAAATCTACTGCTCAATTTCTGTCTACTAACAATGATGAAATTATAACGAAAATCTACCAAAAAAGTAGATTTCTACCAAAATTGGTCTCGCTGGTACTGTTTTCGGGCAGTTCTAGGACCATCTGAGGATAATTCTGACCGAACCCGAACACAGATCAAGTCGGTCCTGAAACAGTTCGACAAAACCCGAACGTGACCAACTCTACTGCGCAAACTCCTGACAGTTCTAGAACAGTAATTGTTGGAAACCGAATGAACCTAAAAATGTCATAGTGTCATGTCATAGTGTGCATACATCAATTCATTTACATCTTATGGTATTTTACGGAACGGATACTGGAAGGTTACGGAACGTATAGTGAGAATCAACCTTTAGGCGGATTTTCTCCATTAAATCGTTTCTTCCGGTAGTTATTGTGTTTACAGTCGGCCGTAAGCAACAAGTTAGAAACTAGATATTTGTAGAGTAGGTTTGGACCTCAATTACGAAGGCGGAATGCATGAATATACCCATTCGAAATTAAATTTTTCCAATATTTCCAAAAATACAGATTAGACTGATTTGAAATCCAGTTCCTTATCGAAAAATGACAGTTCGAAGGTTCATACAGAATTTCGTGACGATAATATGATCAGAAGATCACAGAATATTGAATATTTGAAAAAAAAAATTTTTTTCAAATTGTTTTAAGGACACGATCATCACGAAATTCTGCACAAAGTTGCCCATCAGGATTTTCAAACTACCTGCCAAGTTTCATTATGATTGAATCAGTACTTTTTGAGTTATTCCGGATAAAACAACGATATCGAGAAAAAAAACACCAAAATTTACATATTATTTTTTCACAATACATATCTCCAGGAATTATTATCGGATCAAAATGAAATTTGGCATGCTGCTATGAAATATGATGTTTAAGATAAAAGCAACATTCTTTTTCGATTCGATGTAGTTTCCAACAAAAAATTTCAAAAAAAATTTTTTTTTCAAGATTAACTGAGACTGTGATCTCAACGAAATTTTGTGAGAAGTTATGCGTTGTTGTACTTCAACTAACTGCCAACTTTCAATACAATCGCTCCAGTAGTCCCCGAAATATCAGGAAATTAATCTAAAAATTTCAAATGGCCATAACTCCGAAACCGTTCGACCGATTTGTCTCATTAACGAACTTAACCGCCGTATTCCAACTCGCGGCCTAATCCGAGAGTTTCAAGTCGCTAGCTCACTTGGTTCGACAGTTATCGTTTCGTCAGCCGGCTGGGCAGATTCGATTTTGATACCGGATTCGTCATCAGTGAGTCCAACCTAGTCGTTTGAGACTATGTTCCGGAAAAAAATTCGAAAATTACAGACATTTTGAAGAAACGATAGCACGATGTTCCCTAGAAAATGAGTGCAAAAACAGATATTTGAACAAAATAGGATCGCATTGAAGTGAGCGCGCAGAAAAATCTCTGTCGATCATAGAATAAAATTTGCCGATAAACATTCATGAATATCAAACGAAAATGAACACGATTTTCAAGAAAAAATCAAATAAACTCTACTTACCAGAAAGAAAGTTCCCAACAAAACAAAATTCGCAGTTCTCTTGAAATTGTAGGGTCTATCGGGCCTTTTGTCGATGCACTTTTGAGCAATAACATCACCAATTCCCATTAAACATCCAACTTGAACCGACTGTACTATAACCGGGTGTTTTTGTAAAGAACTTTTATATATTTGCATTAACCGGGACATTCTGAGTGATCGAAAAATTTGAATTTTATTCAGTCTGGATACGAAAAGGCTTGACATTTTAGATGTTTGTATGTAACAATTTATGAATAACTGAATGATGCAGAATTCTGTGGATTCAGTAACGGCAAATTCGGATATGCCGCTGTACATAGAAAAGCTAATGCGCATAAAAGTTCATAAATTTCTTCTTCTTCTTCTAAGAGACATCTCAAAATATTTAATGTTTTGCGATTCTAGATATGATAATATGCTGAAAAATTTGTTAATGCGCATACTCAAATTTAAATACATATAACAACATAACATGTAAGCCATAATGATAATGATAATATAAATATTGTTCTTTCTCCATCACAGAATATACGAGGTGTTTCTTAACGGCACGTAGAAGATATGGAATCATGTTAATGACCTTTGAAGATATTCATATATTCTGAGAAACAGAGACTAAGAGCTGAATTCTTATTTATATGAGACTATTTATAGTTAATTGATAGTGGCAATTGCCATTTTTAGCGAGTAATTCAATTATTAAATAAAGTAATTTATAAAATGCTAACTGTCAAGTTAATGAATTTTTGTTTCAATATCGGACTATTCAAATAACCCCGTAGGTCCTTTAAGAAACATCAGAAAATCGGTTTACGGCGCATGCGCGAAAACGCCTTTTCCTACAGTAACCTCTAAACCATTGAACCGATCGTTCTTCAATTTTTTCTCAGAAACTAATAAGCTGATCAAGTTAAACTATCAAAATAATTTTGACTACAGTTATAATCATAAATATTGTCATTCATAATCACTTGCATCGATCATTTTAAATCACAATGTGTCGATAACATTTGCTCATAGCGACCTGTATCAAAAATATCGTTTCCATACAAAAGCTTAATAAAAATACAGGTACGTACTCCGTTCATTTTGATTAATAAGTCAGTCAGTAAGCCTTGGAGTAGGTTTATTATGTTTTTTTATAATCAGAACAGAGTCAGTTTGGCACAAGTGAAATGTCGTCAAGGTCAAAATAAGTTTTAAAACATAGACTAAACATAGATGCATAGAATACATGGTGGGGACACTCTTTGACATATTTCAACTTCGAAATGAGGTCCATATGTTGTCAAAAAACGGCATTGTCGTCCTACTTCAATTTTCGACGATGATAGCCGGCATAGGAAAATCTGCCGTATAAAATCTGAAATATTTACGGACGTTACTGACCTGTCACATCAAAACTTGTCAAATCAGAACTTCTTTCTGATTTTTCGAGTTGGACCATACATTATTTTCAAGAATTTCCGAAAATAAATTCATTTTGACAAATTTAAATTATGCTTATTCATTTCATTCAGTCAGAATCGCGATGATTCATATAAAGGTTTCTTTCGTTTCTGAATACACAAACCTAAAACTTGATATTTTTGAATACCTATTCGCTACAAGAGGTATTATTAATTATCTCAATATTTATTTCATGGAAAGGAAGTCTTCCAGAGATGGGTTGTCAAAAATACCTCAAGAAAACATTTGGAACGATGGATACTACGATTAATTTGTCTGGTTTGAAATTAGTCTGATAAATTCGTATGAACATGAACAGCAGAGTGGAAATTCATATTTCAATTTCAATAATAATAAACATGAACATTTTCCCAAAATATTTTCATAAGTATGCAACAAAATTCATAACATTTGAATGACAGATGAGCACACCATGTTTTACTTACATAATAATAATTGGTTCTATACACCCATGATGTAATTAAAACATGGTGTGCTCATCTGCTCATCTGTGATCGATTTACCACTTTTTTCATTCAAATTCAAAGCACATAATATATATTTCCTTTATATTTTTAATTTTGCTGACGTCACTTTTTTTCAGATTAGCGATTTGCACACCATGTTTTTTACGTCATGTATACACCGAACGACTAAACACAGTCTCTGCTAAAAATTCGGAAAAGCACACTGACCTGAAGCTTAAACTTCCTATAAAATCTATTTCAACATCTTGCAATCGTGTGATTCTCAAGAAATATTGCACGAACCGTCTTTTTCAACTAAGTACTGGAGTTAGATTCGATAGGACAAGTATTTTTGGAAATATTGGGACAATGAAATTTCGAATGGATAGATATGTAGGTATATATATCTAAGGAAAAAGCCATTCTGTCTCTCAACGAAAATCCTTTAAACTGCAACAAATCTAGTCCAGCATGACTTAAATTTACTAGAGATGGGCAAGAAAATGGAAAATAAGGATCAATGAAGAGAAATCCAGACAAATCGACGTCACCTACAGGTAGGAACCATGCCCATCAATCCAAATGAATTACAAAATAATACCAAAGGAAAAGTCGGTAAAATGTCTAAGATTTCACTTGGACAGAACACATCAAGAAGAAAACAAAACGATCTCAAAGTACAATGGCTCTTGGGCAGAAATTCAAAGTTTTCATTGGAGAACAAAATTTTGCTGTACAAAACTATAATCGTTCCAATATGGACGTAAGGAATTGAGATTTGGGGATGAGCAAGCAAATCGAATATAGCTATTATACAAAGTAGTCAGTCTAAAACTTTGCGAATGATAGCCAAAGCACTATGGTATGTAAACAATCAAACGCTACATGAGGATTTAAGAATCCCATATGTACATGAATTAACCGAAAACAAAAGTATAAATCATCACTGGATCAGATTCGAACACAAATACGCTTCTGCAATCACTTATATCGGTCAACCAACCAAGAAAATTAATAAGACTATGGCCAGTTTACTCAATGGAGAATTAGGAGAGTCCCTCATTGGAGATTGGAGGAAAACTTGTCACTTAGATGATTGTGATTAGCTTCTGAGGGGTTCCACAGCAGAACCTAGGAGGATCAGCAACAATACAATACAATGTAGGTTCTGATTGCTGATGAAAATAGATACATAAAAAAAATCTAAGGAAGCCTTGAGCTATTTTATCCTTTCACTAATTCAACCTTAACCTAATCTACAAACATAGGTAAATTTCGAATAGTCATTTCTTCAGGAAGTTATTGTGTTTGCGGTCAGTCTAAAAGCCTTCCAAAAAAACAATATATCGAGCGTATCTGGTTGATATACGTGCGTCCAGCCGACATTTCGCAAATCTGCTGTCCGAACGACAATGTTTTATATTTTGAATAAAAACTTCATGCTTTGAGCAGTTGCAAATAAAATTAGGATAACGCGGTAAATGATCAAAATGAGAAAATCTGCATCATTGATATATTGGCATATTTTACAATATTTCTATAACATCATTTAAAAATATTTTTCAATGAACTCCGCAATGAAAGTACATCTTTCGTAAAAAAAAAAACGTAAGACCTAATAGTAAAAACATTGTTTAATCAATGGTAAAATAATTATAGAGGGAGTTTACCTCAATTTTCAGTCAGAGGTTGCCTTCTAGATTGAGTTTTCCAAGATATGTATGTGTTCCAACAAATTGCGACTCCTTGTACAACCAAAGTTTGATATTGTAGAGGAGTAAAATAAAAATTTCCTAGTTGGACTATGGGCCATATTTGATAATTTGTTATAAGGATATCTTTATAATCCCTAGAAATATCGTTTTTTATTTCTTGAAAATCGTGTCCTTGCGCAAATCCTAGTGCGCACAGAAAAAAGCCAATGAATGTAGGAGCGAAACACAGCTGATCCAACGCAACCTTTTTGAGAACCACTGATTTTGAATTACCTTTCACAACAACGCTCAATGTTCTATACCAAGTTACAAGTGCAGGGCCCTGTGAATAATTACCTTTAATAGTTGATTACAGTAAGTAATAATTCAAACTTACCAATAAACAAGAACCTAGGCCTACAAACGTCAAAGTTCGTTTGTAATCATGCTCTATTAATGTCTTTTTCTCGATTAATCTTTGTGCAATAACGTCACCTGCGCCCATTAAAATTGCTGTTTGTGTAGTTTGCACCAGAAGGGGGTGATTTGAAAGTAGTTTTTGATATGAACGTAACAGTCGATTCATGCTCATCACTTTATAATAAATAGTATTCTTTCATACAAAAAATCGACCGTACTGTAACCTAACCTAAATGTGGAGATCATAGACAAGACTACTGATCAACCGAATAAAAACAAAAAAAGAAGCGTAGTTGCAATAGGTTACGAGCAGTTTTGACAGTTGGGAGAGACTGGAGGACCAACAATAACCTTAAATGCATTGTTTACTATGGGAAAAAGCTATTGGGCTTGTGATTTTGTATGAATTTGGACATTTTGGACTGAAATATTCACTATTGCATTATCTAGGAACTATATCCAAAGTACTTGATATCTTGTAACAGTAACAGCTTGACTTAATTTATGGAATTTTTCGAATAAATACAATTCTTGCTGGTTGAATGTGTTGTTGCATGTTGCTTGGTTTAGTAAGGCAAGAAATACAATTTAAAACCTTTTTTTGAAGTAAATTCAGGTATTCAAGGTCGAATAATCAACATCAAATCGATGAAAACTGCCAATGAGTTGTTGAAGTATTTTCATTTGAATGGTACGTACTAACCAGATGTGGAGTTTTAACTCAATGTATCCATTATAAAAGAGAGAAATAAGAATATTCTATCGGTTCTGAAGGAGAAAATCATATTTACTGAATTAATTCAATAAAGAACTGCGCTCTAAAATCGAAAATCACAATAAATGTTACTTTGCAACTTGTCAGTTACCTCGGCAAAGACCATAGGTTGTATATTAGTCTGGACAATCAATAAAACTTGAATTAGATAGGATTGATTCATACCATTGACATTCAGGTATGCAATGACATCGAAATGCAGCTGATTTTCATGTTTAGTTGAGTAATATCATGTAGGTTATTTTGGTAGGGCATACCGAACAATTCGGGTTATGGAATATTTGAAAGTCATAAGTTCTTAATAAACATTCCTTTATTACTTGAACAAGACAGGATTTATAAAAGATATTTCCATTCAGATATTCAATGCAGGCAAATTTTTAGATGATTCTCACTTAAGGTGCAGTATTACTACTGCCAATGTTTTCTTTGGGTATGCCGATTGATACCAGGTAGGGAATTTTCGTAAAATCGTAAGTTTTTGATAAACATTCCTGATTGTTTTCACAAAAAAAGATCTAAATCACTCTTGAGTCGTATTTTAGGAACAAAAACCATCCACTGTGTCAATACACTGTTCCTATCTACTACACACAGAGAAATAACTGGCAGTATCTAGGAATGAAAAATTTATTAGCACTATGATATCACAAAATGTTTCCGCAATATTTTACCTCCATATGAAAGTAACAAGGTGCCTATATAATTTACTACAACACACGAAAAGACTGTTGACTGAACTAACCAAAGGTCTGTTTATTTGCCTGTATATGAAGTCAGGGACTAATTTCATAATATGTATACCAAATTTATACTATCCTTTTCAAAAAAAAGTGAATATATAAATCCAAAATTTCCAAATGAATACGAAATTACGAGAGAAATCGCTTTTTCTCATAGTAAACAATGCATTTTAGGTTATTGTTGGTCCTCCAATCTCTCCCAACTGTCAAAACTGCTCGTGACCTATATAGTAATAAAAGTCGTGGAAATTTATTTCATTTATATTTTTATACATTCTACATCAAACTTTCCAATGTCCTTTACAGAAGTTCTGTTTATTACAAATTACAAGTAGAAATTCGGTCCTTCGCTAGAAAACTCATGAGGTTGTTTGTACTTTATTTGTAACACCAGTCTCTGAAGGAGCAATAATGATAAGACCAATAAACGCACTTTTACCTTAACGTACTCCGGAGACAAATCCAATACTCATGTTTTCCAAACTTCTTAATTTTAATTCGTATTTTCACCGAAAGTTCCCTATGAAAATAATTATCGCAAATTGGAAGCATATAGTCAAAGATGAGTCCAACTAATTGGTATACACTCTTCTCCGCCTCATTAAAATTTTTCGCCTATTGTGCATTATGAAGTTTCGATAGTGCTCAGTGCTCTAAATTGCCTTTGACAAACTCTACTGTCATTCAAGTAACATTTTCATATAATCTAAATTTCTCGTATCAGTTTTCAGATTTCTCATCATTCGAATGAACTGAAGAAATGAGTGCATTCTCAAGGCTGAGGCGTTTAGTCCATTTAAGATATAAACTTTCCTCTGATACTGTTAAGAATTTCAAATGCCAGTTTAAAAATTTCTGTACTTATAAGAAAGTTTTTTGCCCTACAATGTTTGCCACTACTTTTTACAACATGAATACTGATGAATCTGATGAGGATTCCTTTATGAAAAAATCGGAAGAAATGGAAGAAGAAATATTGACTAAGGTCTTTGAAAGTCCAGAGCCAGAGCTATTAGAACTCATGGATATTCTGGAGAAGTGTATTGTAGAGTCATGTGCTCAGTATCGAATCTGCATAAAAAAACAAATTGAAATAATTGAGAAGTCTTCAAAAAGCGGCCTTTTCTCAGATTATTTAGATCAATTGCCTGAATATAGGACCTTTGCTTTTGATCTTAGTCATGAGTTGAACAATTACATAGTTCTTCTCAAAACTGTTGGTGAAATGACTTATCAGCATCTAATAAGTTCTGCAAAGGGAGAATCCCTAAAAGATGTCAATTTAATTAGCTCCAAATATAAAGATTTAGAAATATTACTTCAGAAACAATTAGATGAGAACAGAAAGTTGGAAACTGAATTAAACAATGCTAATCGTAATTTGATAATGAATACCCAAACAAACTAAAAAAAATATCAGTCTAGAAAAATAGCAATTATCAATATTAATTCATTTAATTCCCTGTAGGTTCATTGAAATGAGCTGCCAAAAAGGAAGCAACACCAGGCAAAGGCCCCAAAAATACAAGAATAGAACTGCCTTCAAAAACAATTTACATGATACCAGTCAAAAAACTAAAATGATAAATAATTTGCAAATAACGGATGTATGTACCCGTTGCAAAGAAGTTATAGAATGGAAGATCAAGTATAAGAAGTACAAGCCCTTGACACAACCTAAAACATGTGTTGTTTGCAAACAAAAAACGGTTAAAAAGGCTTATCATGATATGTGTATTGAATGTGGAAAGTTAACTGGAAAATGTACTAAATGCTGCAAATTGAAAGAAGTACTGGAAGTAACAAAGGATGAAACTCCATTCAGAGTAGATCGAGAGATGAGATTTATCATCAAGAAGTTACATGAAAGGCGACGTAGAACTTTTTATAGATATATGGAGAAGAAGAAAGAAGAGAATTTGACTAAAGATGCACTGAGGGATGACTTGCTTAAGAAATTAGAATCCCTAAAACTTGAGGACAAGAGTGACGAGGATTTTGGTTTCAGTGATGATGATCTACGATCTGAAGATGACTCTACTTCAGAGAAGGATTACTCCTCTGAGATAGATATCATGAATTAACTATATTTTGTGAAAATAAATTAGTAATTTCATTTGCAAATGTTGTATTAATAACATCAACTTACACAGAATAATTTTGAATTGTGTTTTAGATGGTATGAGAATTAATGAAGAGAACTCTTAAATCAAAGGAACAAACCTGAATTCATGTGACGAATTGATATATACATACAGTGAACTCTTGATATGTCGAACTCTTAGATAAGTCGAAGAGGTTCTTCAGTCGCAAGGTTACCCTGTATTTTTGCACCTGAATGAGTTGAAAAATGTCTTGGGACTAGAGAGTCTACTAAATGATTTGAACTGCTGAAAAGGTCCTCACGAGAACATCCACCTCTATAAGTCGTACCCCTAACCACCATGGCCTCTATGAGTCGAACTGTTTGATCTAATAAATGAAACCAAAAAGTAGGCTATCAAGGTTAAGGATTCTAATTTTCATGCATGAAACAATCAACAAGATTGACATGATCCCCATGCATAATTCTTATGAATTTCAGTCAGGCATCACTTAGACATGATAGGATAAGATTTATTTCAGATAAAAATTACAATGGCAACAAAGTACTCTTTGAAATGAAACACTGACAAAAAAAAAACAAAAATGAAGCTGCTCTTCAGAAGTCTCCTTCCAAGTTTTAGCCCCCTTCAAAGATTCTTCAATATTGTAGGGTTCTACATCAAGAAGCATCCTGTATATTTTCTGTGTATGAATATTGTAGTCTAGTTTCATTCTTTATCATGTCTGGCATTAAGTTGAAATACATGATAAACAATATTCATATTTGGGTCCTTTCTCTGTAGATGTTTTCCTGCGAATAAGATATTTTCCGTTTGTTTTTCTTGTATTATAAATAACAGATGAGTTCAGTTCAAATTTATTCTTGTTTTTCAAGACAAAAATCAGACATTTTTGTATGTGCATGGCTGTACTCTATTATTCCTGAATTTTCCTCCACGCGTTTCTCTGTATTCTATTTTGAGAATTATTTGAAGTGCACTTTTCTGGAGATTGTATATTTGAATTGACTTCAAAGTATGCCCATAAAAAATAATTCCATATCTTTCTTTCGACTTGAAGAATATAATATTCAATTTTTTTAGTAATTTAATCCAATTTTCTATGAAACAGAAAAAGATAGTTGAAGAGTGAAACAGAAAAAGATAGTGAATGATTTGTTTTTTGAAAACATGACCTGGTTATCCTAGGTTCCTTTAAGGAACCCCCTGGGAGCTATATGCTTGTATGATTTAGGAGATTATGTGTGTTATCACTGTCCTTATCCCTCGTCAGGAACACCGTGTAAAATCATGTATCTTCCTGGGATGATAAAAATATCGAACAAACGCTTGATTTTTGATCTATACTGGTTGAATTTCTGTAAAATAATTCTTGTGAAGGAGAATCGGCAACAATGTCATATATCATATCTTTGAGAAACTTTAGAACTGGATTTAACTGGCCGCAATAATTAATATAAAAATATAGAATGCGCCTTTATTGCGTTTTGCAAATAGAACGAGAAGATTCTGAAATTTTCGAATACTCACATCGGCATTTGAAAACGAGTTGGTTTAATTCTTGCGATAAAATCATGTTGAGAGCAACAATTTGAATAAAATACCTGTGATGATGAAAATAAAGATGTATTAATAAAATATCGTTTGCTTTAACTATGATATATGTTGAATTCTATCGAAATTCACCAAATGCTTGACTTTTGGTCCATACTACAGGATCTGGCAGAGGACTGACGTTTTTGAAAAAATCATGACTTCGGTAATTGTTACTCAAAAAATATTTTATTGAACAATTTGGATTCAGAATTTCAAAGCATTTTGGAATTGCATGGAAAATCACATCAGTCAGGTGGCCTTCTTGCTTCGCGATGCACTCCTACAGTCTTTCTTGGAAGTTTCCGAAAACTATTTCCAACGTTGAACGTTGCTCTCTCGACTCGACTGCGGTGACTTCCTCCAATATTCAGGGCTTTGAGATGTCCCCACAGAAAAAAGTAGCAGATGGCCAAATTTGGGGCCGAGTAGGCCAATGAACGTCACCAAACCTGGAAATAAGGCGACCAGGAAAGAGAGAGGACGAATAACGTTAATTGTTGCCCTGGCTTTGTGGGCGGTCGCCCCATCCTGTTGGAACCACACACGTCGGATTGGAACACGACGTCTTCTTAAGTCAGGTGCAAAGATGTTGGTTATCATTTCGATATAGCGCTCAGAGTTCACGGACTCACGGTAACAGCATTGCCACTGACGTTTTCAAAGAAGTAATGGCCGATGACGCAAGTTTGGAATACAGCGCACTAAACGGCCACTTTAGGGCTATGCAGCGGTATTTCGTGTAGTTGTTGAGGATTTTCATCAGCCCAATAACAGCAATTTTGCTGATAAACGTGGCCATTGAGGTGAAAGTGAGTCTCATCGCACATGACTGAACAAAATGATGAGGTTCTCATTTTGCTCAACAACTGCTTCCATCTCACAGGCGAAGTGCATTCCTTGTAGTGGTTCTTTATTACGGACGTAACTGTCGTGAGCAAAAACGCGGTGCTTTACCGTCCACAGGTCCATGATTTCAACTGGTCAAAAAATGCTAAGAACTAAGACCCATGGTGGAAATATATATAATCGGCCACAATATCGTACCCAAATGAAAGAAATGTCGAGAATTGGGTTTTACCATTTTTACCTCTTTATACTATGGTTTTACTGGCCGCAAAATAAAAATGTTAGATGCGCTTCTATAATGTCTCACCAATAAAACGAGTACCTATACATTCAGAAACACTGGGGAGAATACTATAATTTTCGAACAGACATGTCGGCATAAGCAAATAATTTGCCGATAAATTCATGTTCAAAGATAAAATTGATCAGAATATGTAGTATGGAACTATGCGAAAATATAGAAATAAAATAATCCTCAGATATGCATATATGCATTGTTTAAGGAGGTATAGGTATCCCTTTGCAGTAAATATCTATTTTACTGATTTTATTTCGCCTTACTGGGCAGTTATACTCATCAAATTTTCTCAAATTGTACAGATTCTCTATTAAAACTTCAAACTATTATTTGTTTCACCAATATTCATAAAGTATTATCCACGTTTCACCTGAGAATAATTGGAATTTGCTGTGACAGAGAAGTAGTTCCATTGTTAGTTACATATTTTTTATTGTCCAAGAAAATAAGAGATATAATAATATATTAAATGTTTCCAGATGTTCACCAACCATATGGTCATATACAACATTTCGGTTCCGTTGTTGGAATCCATTACAATTGAATGTATTGAACCGTTTACAGTTCATCGCGATTAGTTTATAAAATGAGAAGGTAGGTCTTTTGTTTTTATTTTACAAGTTTTTTTCAAGAAGGTGATTTTAAATTTTTATTTACTCTTCTGGTGGATGCGATACAAGAAAATACCTATGACAATGAATTTTTGTTTTTACGTGTAATTGTTTCAAATTAGGAAGATTATTTTCCGTAGTAAGCTTCTGGAACACTCTTACATACCTATCTGAAAAATTATTTTCGGTTCATTGAAGCAATTAACCCCAAAATATTTTGCTTATATATGTGGAGGCAACATTTTTTCTTATCATTTTCGATTAAATAAAACCCAGATATTCTAATCATTTATTTGTTCTGCTCGAATAATAAAAACAAAATGAGAAAAATTTCTAGAACAGCAAGTCTCAACCAACAATATTCTTTCCGAAAGGTTGGCCTGACTGGAAATTGTTGACGTTTGAGTCTGTCGTTAATTTTCAGTGTTTTTCTCTATGTTTTCATTCGAAGAGTTTTTTATAGGAAAAGTTTGAGTCCGTCTGCTGTATCCAAAAAATTAATAAGAATGGGAGAATCGAAGGAATCCATGGAAATGGAAGTTGACACTGTTCAGAATCCGTCAAGGGGACATCATAGTATGGAAACTTCAATAACCGAAGAAAAAAGTGTTATGGCACAAGGGACTGTGAGTTCTGTAACATGTTCCCTTCATCCCCTGGTAATAATGAATGTATCAGAACACTGGACTCGAGAAAGGGCGCAAGAAGGAACAGTTCAACAGGGTTGGAATTCTTGAACTCATTTGTTTTCAGTTGTCTTACTCAACATATTCTTCTAGTTATCGGTGCACTTATTGGAAAGCAAAAGGGAAGAAATATAGAAATAATGAATTCTTTTGAGTTAGTCTTCAATAGAATTGGAGAAGATATAATAATTGATAAAGATTACTACAACGTCAAAGAGGAACAATGTATGTGTTTCACAATGAAATGAATAGTCTTGATAAATTACTGATTGACGTTGTGTTTTAGTCAAACAAGTTTTCAGTGATATGGATTTTATTGGCTGGTATACAACTGGTGAGGCTCCTGCGGTATCTGATGTGAAAATACACAAACAAATATGTGAAATTAATGAATCTCCAATATTGTTAAAACTGAATCCTTGGGATAAAAATATTGATGTGAGTATTTAATATTAAAGGTTGATTATAACATTTAGTTCAAGATTAGAATATACTCTTGAAGTTCCCCCTAAGGGCTATAATATACGCCATAATTAAGACTTACACTCACAGAAAAAGGAACACACTACAGATGCATCAACTTTTTCAATAATCTACCAAACTGGCTACAAAGACTAAGATCACATAAAACTTCAAGCGAGAGCTCAGGAAGTACCTCATTGATTCAGAACCCTACACAATACAAGAATATTTTGATTCAAATTAGAGATTTTCTGTTTTTTCTGACACAATTTCTAGCAGTTTCATGTTCCTTGAAATTGAAAATCTAACTCTTAAAAATAACGAACCTTATTTATTTATTTGAGTTATCTAAATTTGATTGGTAGGCCTATCAAGGTTGACTCTGTGAAAGTGAATGAAGTGTTGTTGATTATGTATTGCAAACTGATTACTTTAAGGCGATTTTGATTATCTGTATTCCAATCCTCAATCATATGTAATGCCATTTCTTACTTGAAAATTCTGTAAATTTGACAAAAACTTTTTTCAGCACCTGCCTGTAAGTATTTTCGAGTCTGTTATCGATCTTGTAAGTGGTGAAGCAACAATGCTGTTTGTACCTCTAACTTATACTCTGGCGACTGAAGAAGCTGAACGCATTGGTGTAGATCATGTAGCTCGTATGTCTGCATCTGACTCTGGTGAAAGTTCCTTGGTAGCAGAGCATCTTTCTGCCCAACATAGTGCTATCAAAATGTTGTATTCAAGAGTAAAGATCATCTTGGAGTACATGAAAGCAGTTGAAAGTGGGGAACTACCAAAAAATCATGAAATTCTCAGAGAGGCTCATTCCCTTTGTCATCGTTTACCCGTGATGCAAAATTCTAGGTTTCGACAAGATTTTTATAATGTGAGTAGTTGCTCTTTATTTCATTATTTCAAATGAACGTGGATATGGAAAAAAGGCCAATAATAATATCCTGTGTCTAATCTTTCACATCCTTCTTCTGTGGTGGTAGCTCAGTGGGTAGAGCTTCAGATTGTGGTGGAAAGGTCTCGCATTCGAATCTGGACTGGAAAGAAATTCACTGTCTGGTCAAAAATTAACAGAGCTGTGCCTAGGATGGTATACGGGAACAGAAACAAAGCATACACTTAACAATTTAACAAATTCAACAATTCAACTTGCACAAGCTATAAGCTTTTGAAGGTTTTCTTTTAAAACCTTAAATAATCTTGAATATTTTTAATATCCTGTTGATGTCCTATATGTCAGCTTTTGGTGAACATTGGTTCATTGCGATTATCTCGACATCATTGATAAATTAAATATTATAACACAGATTTAAATACTATTTCCTCTTAAATTTCAAATAGGAAATGTATACATATACTCAATCTTCCTCATTTTCAGCAATGCAATGATGTAGGTTTGATGACCTACCTGGGTACCCTTACTAAGGGATGCAATGACCTGAATCAATTCGTCAACAAATTCAACATATTGTACGATAGACAAGGGTTGGGGCGTAGGATGCGTGGTATTTTTTTTTAGATGGATTAAAAACAATATTTATTGAAATTTGTAATAAACAATCCTTCAGTTACAATGTGATGTCTTTTATTGTAATCAGTAAATATAACAGCTGGTAAAAAATATTTATAAAAACTACTATAGTATACAATTTGTGTTCAGCGGAAGACGATTTGTGTTCTCAGTAAATACTATTTCATTCATGTCTACTTTATTTATAATGATGGTGTATGTGAAAAATATTTCTGATATTGTACTCATACTGTTACCAAGAAAGTGAGTTTCAAAAAACTTGAGTGATACTAAAGTGAAATACCCTTAAATATTAGAAAGCTGATTTAATACTAGTAGAATCGTTGAATAAGTTATCGCTGTTTTTTAACACATGACTTCACCAAGGCAGAACTCTGTATTAATTGAAACGTAGATATGACAGCACAGAAAGAGAAATCATTTTGCTGTTTGCTGACTTCACTGCCAGCCAATGCTGAATTCTGTGATTCCATAGCTGGAATATGATTGGCACTCCAGAGCGCCACAAAATGATTCTATAATATTAATAGTATCGATTCATGGTCAGAAACACAATCGCATAGGTTTATACAGGGTATTCCTAAATTGGAGATTTGAACCAAGAGGGAAGATTCCTTGCATAATTTCAACAAAACGAGGCCCTATGAATATGGGACTGCTAAAGTCTAGTTTTCGAGATGCAGGCTGTCAAAGTTTGAACTTTTTTAAGTTTTTATCTCATAGTATCAGCATTTCACAAGATGTTGAACTGAAATTCGAAACAGATATTACAGTTTACACCATATAACATGCTATTTTCGATTTCAAATCTACAGGGTTTTTTTTGGTGAGCCACTGTTAGTTTAAAAATAAGCTATGTTGTTGTACTAGCTTTATGGCCTCTTTTAGTGTTGTCGTTTTTGCTATCCATTTCAAAAAAAATTCGGGCAGTTCCCTCGAAATCCTCAGAAAAATCCTAATGGTCATGAAAATCGATTTAGTAAGCAGGGAGGAATAAATTCATAATTTATTCCACAGGATATTTTCCTGTTCTGTAGCAATAGTTCATAAAGATTTGGTTAACTCCTATGATCATATTGTGAAGTGCAGATAATAAGGGAAAAATGCTGAAAAAAATTCAAACTTTAATACCCTGCATCTCGGAAATGCAAGTTGCGGTACCATGTTTATAGGACTTTTTTTTTCTTGAAATAATGCAAGGAATCTCCCCTATTTGTTTTAACCTCCAATTTAGGAAATTCCTGTATAGTGAATGCTGTAACTGCAATATCTGATTCGTCTGTTACACAAAATATTCAACAGCTGATCAACTTGTTGATTTCAGTTTGAATTCGATATTTAAGTTGAAAATGAATTGTAATCGAACACAGAATTACCTATCAATTGACAATCAAGCTCTTGATCTGCTAATCAAACTTTTATGGAACTGACCATAACTCTTTTGAAGTGCGAACAGCTATTCCAACTGAAAAAGGAACAGAGTTTCGTATCACATCATTGGCGACGAAGATTGGGTAATTGAGAAAAATTTATTTATTTATGAGATATTAACGAGGTTCCATGAAACTTGAATGTGGCTGTGATGCCAAAATGGGCGAAGCCGTAATTTACGAGCATATGGTAGTGTTCGCTCTTAAGACCATCGTTAATGATAAAAACAAATCTGATGAGATTCTTAGAAGCCTTGACTTTCACGTCGTGAGGATTTTCGTTTCCTATCCACAGAATCATTATATACAGTTGAACTGTGTGTTCTGACGACCGCATTTTTATTTGCTAGTATATTTGAAGGAACTGGAAATAGTTTCATTAAGTTCTAGGAGTTCACGGACACAATTCATTTTTGTCAAAACATGCAATACCGCAGTACATGCAGTCGCCCATTCATTTAGTCGTAATCATCATGATTTTCCTTCAATGAAGTATTTATCATCTCGTAAAACAACGAAAACGACTCAAGATTCTGAAATATGAGTTATCTTTGATTATGGAATAAAAAATGGTGTTATTATTCTATTCCCATACAAAAACTGATTGAGTCCAATGAATACTTGATAGTCGCTATTAATATTTGATATACAGTTTCCAATTTTTTGGAAGAAATTGAATGAATGGTATCACTATTAGGTTGTGAAAATATTGGACGTTTATATTCCAGAGTAGCAAAGCAGATTCTCACTTGTCCATCTTAATAATATAACCTTGGAAACGGGGGAATATTGAATATGTAATATTCAAAGGCCTATTAAACTATCCAATATCCCGGGCCCGGAAGGCAGGGACCGTGTAGTGTAATAACCGGCAACCAGGATCCTGATGTAGGGCGATCGAGTGACCCCGATCTGACTAGCTTCCTACCATTTTTTTAGGTTTTTTATGGGATTCACTCCCAATATCTGAAACAGAACTATAAAAAATTAAATAAAAATTGTTTTTTTTAAACGAAAAATCGAAAGAAAATAATTCTTGAAATTCTCTGCTTTGTCTGATGAAAAAGTCAGATTTGTACTCTGAAATGTCACAGTTCGCTTTCTTTATCGTGTGTTCATGAGGCAAACTGTTTTTGCAAGAAACTGCCCTTGACAAATAGTTTGATACTGCAATAGTTCTGTTTCAGATATTGGGAGTGAAAACCCAAAAAAAAACCTCAAAAATGATGCGAAACTCTCCTAAAATAAGCTTTAATCGATACTTAGCTTCCTACAGCCTGACATACAGGGCGGTAACATAGCAATAAAAAAGAAGCGGTCGGCATCTAGGGTGGTGTAATATGCGACACTAGACCCGGCACATTGGGCACCCGAAATGCCGGGCCCTTGAGATTGGATAGTGTAATAGGTCTTTTAGTCCATTATGTGCTTCTGTCGTGACTTATTAATTCTTGGAATAAATTTCCACTTATTTCCCTACCATGCAATACCTGATTGGAGTATTTCAAAATAGCTTTCGTTAGATCTTTAACACACCACTTTCTATCTAGAAGTATTCTACACACTGTGTCTAGTTTAGACATTTGTTGATGTCCACATGTGAAATAAATTAGAGATGGCACTCCTGCGACACTTGCTGCTAGCCACTGGATTATTACTTTGATTTGTACATCTCCTTTTCGGGAAGATCCACATCCCCAGTTTCCTGTGGCTATTGGTCTCAGGCCTCCGCTGGGAACGCTGGATATTTGAGACATCTGCATAGAAGACATATAGGTAAAAACAGTTCAAATTATTCTCTACCTTTTACCCTCAATGAAATGAATGAAAAATTTTCATGGCACTGGTTTTATAATATGTCTAAATTACATTGTCAAACAACAAAATGGGGCCAAGTCAATTTAAATCTAGATTTTTCAATTTTCTGAAAAACATGGAACCCATCAACATGAAAACTAGTAGATAAATATTAAACAACGACTGATTTTTCATGCAGATCTCGTGTCAGTTGCTTAAAAGCACAGTGATAATCGATATCTCAAGAATAATTCTTAGCTTAAAATTTTGTGTATTTAAATATATATAGTTTCCGTGGTGTATTTTCCAATCAGTTTTGGTTAACAAGAAGTAAGGGAGTAAACACATGTTGTTAACAAATCAAGTAAAAGCATGAGATGAACATTGGTAAAATCCTCTTAGTTGATTAAAAATGTGTTAAGACATGAACTTGACTTTTACCTTATTTTTAGGTGATGCCTTTGGAAGTGTTATTTTGAAACTGACATCTTCTAAAGTTTGAACCATTGGTTCAGAATCGTATGTTACAAACCAAACATTACGTTTTTTGTTCGTTTTTGTTGGTCGTTTCGTTTTGTCGTTATGCAAAGCAGGGGCATCCTTTGTCCTTGAAGCCTTATGTGTCATCTGTTAAAAAAGAGGCCCAAGGCCCAATATCTCATCTGATTCGGGAAACTTAACATTTTTTCATAAATGTATCGTAAAAAATTACACTCAGAACGAGAACTTGTTGGTTTTAAGTCATTTTGTAAAATCCGAAACATTCTTCGTTATATACGATTTCATTCGTCGAAAACATAACATAAATATTCTCAGTGGCAAAGATGTAACACCCAGAAGGATTCATAATAATAACCTAATAATTATTGCTACAAAATGAAAACTTAGAAGCATTCAGCTTTTCGTTGTACATTCGATAATTGTTTTAGAAATAAAAATCCCTATTTTTGAAGAAAGCGGTTCATGAGAGCGGACTATTGAAGATTTTTCGTGTTCCATTGCACGTCTCCAGTTTAAAACTTGAAAATCATCGCGATCGAGGCAAAAATGTTGACTTTGGGGATGCCGTTTGTATGCCCTTGTTTTGGGCAACAAATACGACTATTTATCAAATTTTTTGTTTACATCTTGATCAGATGTAAACGAAATTTGACCCAGACCTTTGAGTCAGTTTTTTACAGCAAACAATCTAAATTCCAATTTGATCCGATATTTACCTTCGGAGATATAAGTACAAAAGTATGGCAAATTTCATTGTTTTTTGGAATTTTAACGTTATTTCCGCAATATCTCAAAAGGAACAAAAGTAATCAGATTGAACCTTCGTAATCAGTTGGAGGATACCAACGCGCAACTAGATGCAAAATAACGTGTGGGTGCAGTTTTTTTAATTTAAAAAAATGTTCATTCGAAAATATAATTTTTGTTGAAAAAATTTTTTTTTCTCGGAAAATATTAATCAGATTTTAACGAAATAAGGTATAGACCTATGAAGCAGTATTCAACAACAATGTTTTGAATTTCAATTCGATAAGATATTTACTTTCGGAGATATATGGAAAAAATATGTAAAATTTTGTTGTTTGAAACTTTTAGGTTATTTCCTCAATATCTCAAGAAGTTCAGAAGCGATCACATCGAAACTCCGTAATTCTTTGAAGAATTGGGAACTTCTGCGAAGATGCCAGCGCCCTAACGGATAAATTTGGAACCTGTCCAAGCTAGTAGTTTTATGTAAACAAACCTTAGAAATGTGGTGGAGAACGAATATTTATTGAGCAGAGCTTGAATATTTGAAGAAATTATTATAATTTTGTGCAAGATTTCTTGAGAAGGAACTTCTCGTTTGGATCACGATATAGAATCGTACTTTGAATCGTCCCTGGAGGATAATTTCGTTGTTATTTTAGTGTATGTTGCTTGGTGGATCAAAATGAACCAATATCTAAGTTTACTTGAATTTCTGGAAAAAGAGGCACCTCAATAAGTAATTTAAGGACTCTTATTTATGTGAAGAAGTGCTGAATGCAGGCTATATTATGTGGTAAATCTAGAATCAGTCCAAATGATATGACTTGTTCTTTGTTTACAAATGAGTGAATCAATAAAATGAAAACAGATTTTCTGCTCAAGTTCTTTTGCATCGTATTTCTGAAGAAAAGGAAACAGATTGACATATAATTGATTTCATTTTCATATTACAGCATCTCAAGATACACATAAAAAATGAAAAATGTCACAGCTGGTTCAACCTACGTATATATAGAAATGAAAAGAATTAATGTATTTATATATATATAAATTGTGTATCAGAGTCTGTAGTATTGATAATGTATTTTTTTCAGGGTATAGCGACTCTCGTTGTTGGAGTAAAAGGAAGTACTCTTTTTTCTAAACCAAGCTTTCGCAATTTGTTTATTGCTTCTTCAGGGTTTCGAAAGTGAGGTTAAACATGAAACCAGCAACAACAATCATGACACAATACGTTTTTAACACTTAAATATTCTACTTAAATTGCAAGACACTAATTCGAACTTCATGGATATCAATTTGTACATTCTTAAAATATTTTATCTTTCTACGTTCTATAATAAAATTTTTATTTTGATTTTGATTTTGATTCAAATCAAAATAAAAATTTTATTATAGAACGTAGAAAGATAAAATATTTTAAGAATGTACAAATTGATATCCATGAAGTTCGAATTAGTGTCTTGCAATTTAAGTAGAATATTTAAGTGTTAAAAACGTATTGTGTCATGATTGTTGTTGCTGGTTTCATGTTTAACCTCACTTTCGAAACCCTGAAGAAGCAATAAACAAATTGCGAAAGCTTGGTTTAGAAAAAAGAGTACTTCCTTTTACTCCAACAACGAGAGTCGCTATACCCTGAAAAAAATACATTATTTATATATATATATATATAATTATGTAATCGCACCCCATATTAATTCAACGTAACATACACAGAGTACCCATAAACATTTGTATATTACTATGTTGCAGCCTGCAAAGTCAGCAGTGAACACCTGCAGTGCTGAGTCACATCCTATAGATAAGATAGCTTATAAAAGCATCTTCTTCCTTGATTCAAGGGAAGAAATAGATCTAGAGCTTTAGTCGATAGTCATAGTTTACACAGAATTGTAATATTCTCTATTGTAAATAAAAGTGTTTTTTTTTAAAAACCAAGTCTTCAACCCAAAATACATAATTGGCGACGAGGATGGGATTGTGCCAGGCCTGAAGAGAAGTGTCCAGTGTACCAGCTCCATATCAGATACCTGTTGGTTTCAACCATCAAGCACACCCTTAAGAACCTGTGGTAGAAGACCAGAGAGTTCGATTGACGGAGTAGCGCCCGCAACGACTTCGAAGACTATCGGTGAGCATTTCCTATTTCTCCCCAGTTTCCCTAATCTGGTAAAAAATTAGTGAACTTGTATAGTTTTTCCTAGGTTTCTTTAAAAAACCGATTTTTAAGAGTTTTTTCTAGGTTTCTTAAATAAAAAACCGATTACTATTTCAATATTCATAATTTATAATATTTTTCTAGTTTTTTTTTTTATATATATTTCACGATTACGTCGATTAAACATTTTTCGGGTCGTAAAAAGAAAATAAATAAGATGGCTCAAGAGAGAATAGATTTATCCCTAGCTGAAAAATTTGGTATGCTCTTGCCTAAATTTTCTGGCATTGAAAATGAACTTCATTCTTTCATTAAAAGTTCCGAACAATATCTATTGATGTTTGCGGATGAAAATCAAATAGTTAAGAATTATTGTTATGCTGTCGTTAAAT
Organism: Myrrha octodecimguttata; assembly: GCA_958510865.1. NCBI lineage: Eukaryota > Metazoa > Arthropoda > Insecta > Coleoptera > Coccinellidae > Myrrha > Myrrha octodecimguttata. The sequence continues at coordinate 42,480,905 of OY294057.1, forward strand.
CGAAACTGACTGATAGAGCCCTAGCTGAGGTTTCCACATCTGATATTCCTGATAATTGGGTATTATTAAAGAACTTTTTATATGGCAAATTTGGCGATAATATTAATTTAGATGTTTTGATACATAGTTTACAATTTTTGACCAAAAAACCGAACGAAGATTTATTAGCTTTCATTGATAAAATTATTGCTATGAAAATTCGAATAAATTATAGGATTGATGCTGATATAATGCCTGATCCTGAGAAACAAATGTATAAATCAAATATTCGTAAAATTTGTAAAACAGTGCTAATTTCTAATGCCCCCGTAGAACTGAGAACTTATTTAATTACCAACAATGAACTTTCCTTTGACGAAACAGTCAACGCCGTGAAAGATTATCTGTGCAACATGGCACAATACGAATTATTAGATAAGAGTCGTCGAAATAAAAATATGCAACCTTTGAATAAAGCATTCAATTATCAATCGACCTACCGAAATAATTATTCGTTCAATAATCAACCAACCTATTCACATTATAATAGATTTAATCAGCAACATTTTCCGTCTCAGCCGATTCAGTTTCAACAGCGGCAAGTGAAAACTCATTATCCTTCACATCGCGAAGTTTTCGAGAGATCAAATCCACAACGAAATCAAAATACTAATGTTTTTAAGCCCAATCCAAATTATAGAAATAATACTCCACCTGAAAGAATGTCTATACAAACGAGAAATTACCCGCAAAAACGAGCAAATTATTCCACACAATACAATGTTAATCCACAAAGAAACTTTTATAATAATCGCAATGATAATTACCCAAATAATAACCATCGTAATGAAAATACTCAGAATTTTACGTTTGAAGAATTAACGCACGTTGAACAGGAAAAGCGAAAAGAGAATTTCTATAGCCAATCAAAACCATCTACGTCAAAGATGCGACCTAATGAAAATTTTCGTCAATCAGTCGAAAAACTCGAATTGACTTAAACCAAACGCTAGAATATCATAATCAATTACCCTATGTAGAATTTGAATATCCTAAGTGTAAATTATTGATTGATAGTGGATGTTCCGTTTGTCTGATTGATCCGAAGTTCGCTTATAATAATTTCAAAGAAAATATTTTTAGAGAAGATACTACCCTTACTGCATGTTTCAGATCACAAACGTCAAATGAAAAAGTGTTATTACCTTTATTTTCCGAATTAAAAATGAATGATTGTCATCCCTTTGTTCTTTACAAATTTCATAAAAATTATGATGGTCTAATAGGAGCAGATTTCCTCAATAAATACGATTTGAGAATTGATTTCAAAAATATGGTTTTAGAAAATGATTTTTGCCAAATACCTTTTAAATACCAACAAGTTTGTCAAAATCCTACAAGAATTCCTATAGATTTGAGTCATTTAGAACCCAAAATAAAAAGTCAACTTATCAAAATCTTTCAAACCAATGATAAAGTCCTTCAATTGCCGGGTCAACCATTGAATTTTTCAAGCAAAATAAAACACAGAATTAGAACGATTGATGAAAATCCAGTTCACTGTAAAATTTATCGTTACCCAGAGATACATCGTGAAGAAGTGAAAAATCAAATTGAAGATTTATTGGAAAAGAAAATAATCAGACCGAGTATATCTCCGTGGTCATTTCCCGTAGTAATTGTTCCAAAAAAACAAGACTTATCCGGAAAAACTAAATGGCGTATGGCCATAGATTACAGAAAGTTAAATGAAAAAACTATTGACGATAAGTATCCATTACCTCAAATTGACTCTATCTTAGACAAACTCGGTAATAAAAAATATTTCACAACCTTAGATTTAGCATCCGGATTCCATCAAATTGAGTTAGATGAAAATTCGATTGAAAAGACTGCTTTTACCGTGGAAAATGGTCATTATGAATTTTTAAGAATGCCTTTTGGACTTAAGAATGCGCCAGCAACATTTCAAAGATTGATGAACGAAGTTTTGAAAAATTTTATTGGAAAAATATGTTACATTTATATGGATGATATAATAATATTTTCAGAAACTATTGAACAACATTTAGCTGACATTCATAATATTTTAGAAATACTTGCGTCAGAAAATCTGAAAATTCAGTTAGACAAATGTCATTTCTTCAAAACAGAAATTGAATTTCTTGGTCATGTCATAACCCCTGAAGGTATAAAACCAAACCCGAATAAATTAGAAGCTATTCAAAATTATCCTATTCCGAAAACACAAAAGGAAATTAAATCTTTCCTTGGTCTTATAGGATATTACAGAAAATTTATTCCCAATTTTGCAAAAATTACCAAACCATTGACAATGTGTTTGAAAAAGAATGCAAAAATTAATATTGATGATCCTGATTACATTGAATCCTTTAAATTATGCAAAAACAATTTATTAAATCATCCAATTCTTCGATATCCCGATTTTAATGCGCCCTTTGTTTTGACAACTGATGCGTCAGGATTTGCGATAGGTTCAGTTTTATCCCAAGGAGAACCACCTGACGACCTTCCGATCGCCTACGCGAGTCGTACCTTAAATCCTGCAGAATTTCGATATAGCACGATAGAAAAAGAATTATTATCAATTGTTTGGTCGTGTAAACATTTTCGACCATACCTTTACGGAAAGAAATTCACGATCTATACTGATCATAAACCATTAATTTGGCTATTTTCATTAAAAGAACCGAATTCAAGATTAATGCGTTGGAGAATCAAGTTAGAAGAATACGATTACGAAATCAAGTATAGAAAAGGATCGATGAATAATGCAGATGCATTAAGTAGAATTATATGGAAAACTGACAATGCGAAAACGTATGAAAACTTTTTGAAACTTAATGAAAATAATGATATTCCCGAATCAAATAACGTTAAAGAAAGAGAAGGTAACTTATTTAAAGCCCCTAAAAAGTATTCATTTGCACATTGTGTATCTAGAGATCTAGAAATGAGTAAAGGAATCGCGACAATTTTTAAAAATAAATACGGAAATGTAGATGAATTGAAGTTACAAAATAAGGGTATAGGTGAAGTCGCATTTATTAGAAAAGACGACAAGAATATTTATTACTTAATAACAAAGGAATTTTATTATGATAAACCTAATTATGAAGATGTTTTTGAATGTTTAATTAAGCTTAAAGAATTATGCGAATATAATAATGAGAAATATTTAGCATTACCGCGAATAGCAAGTGGGTTAGATGGACTGAAATGGTCATGCATTTTCAATATGATCAAATATATTTTCAACGAATCGAAAATTAATGTGGTTATTTATTATTTATCAAGAACAAAAAATGAGTATATTGAAGATTTTAACGGAATCGAAGATGACGAAATTTCTTTGATTAATCATATATCAGACGATGAATTAGATGAATGTGTTGATCTTTTAACTAACCCTAACGAGGAATTACCAGTTTTAGATAATGCTGACTTAAGTGAATTAAAAACAGGAAATGTTATTATACATAGCGATATTACAGTACACAGTGGTATTGAAAATCCCATTTTAGAAATTCCTTACACTGAGAGAAGCGTAAATGCCTATCCGTTACAGATTATTTTCAAAACAGCAGCGAATTTTAATGTTATAAAAATCAAATTATTCGGAGACAAACTCAGATTCAGAGTGTCCATTAATTCAATTGATAAAGATATTTTTCAGTTTATTAAAGAATTCGTACAACCTAAAAAGTCATACGCAGTATATTTCGCGTCTCAGGAATTGGAAAAACCCTTTATAACCATCTTACAGAATAAATTCGATTATAAAACCCTTAATTTCAAAATTTCAAATATTTCGCTAGAAGACGTAGAAGATAAAGAAGAACAACTTTTGAGAATTCAACAATATCATGAAACAAAGACTATTCATCGTGGCTTAAGAGAAAATTTAATAAGTTTGAGAAAAAAGTATTATTGGCCTAATATGAATAAAGATGTTCAAAATTATATTAATGCATGTGAAATTTGCCAAAGGCATAAGTACGAAAGAACACCCATTGAATTACAGTTCAAGCCAAACCCGATAGGATCGAAACCTTTTACACACATCTATTGTGATACCATAAGATTTGGACAAAATTATTGTTTGAGCATTATAGACTCATTTTCAAGATTGGGTCAGTGTTACCCTTTACTTCAGAAAACAGGAACAGAAATTGTAGATAAATTAATAATGTTTTTCAGTCATTATGGCGTTCCTAAAAAAATAACTTGTGACAATGGACTTGAATTTAAAAATAGCGTTGTACAAGATTTTTGCAGAATTCATCAAATTGAAATTCATTACATTACTAATTACAATCCTAATTCAAATGCTTTAGTAGAAAGATTTCATTCAACCCTGATCGAACAAATAAGAACTATTGAATCTAAAAACTCTACATTCCAAAGTAAATTGGCACAAGCTTTGTTAAGTTATAATAATTCAAATCATTCTAGCCTAGAATTAACGCCCATGCAAATAATAAAGGCAGATCTAAATTATTCTTTACCGATCGAACAAACTCACAATGAGAAAATTCAAAATTACGTTGAGAATTATATTGAGAATTTAAATGATATAACAAAACACTTGGAGAAAAATCAAAAGAGGACAACCGAAAAGTTAGATAAATTAAATGAAAGACGTTTAGCAAAAAGTAGTTATGAACTGAATGAAAACCCCACTTTTATAAAAAATCCCATAACGCGTAAACTAGATCCCGTGTACAAAAAAGTAGATGCCCGTGAAATCGATACGCATAGAATTCAGGATAAGAAAAATAAACACATTTATCATAAGAAAATCTTAAAACAAAGAAAAAAGTAGTTGAATATTTTGTTTCAGATCAAGATGAAGTACGTCACATTTATTTTCATAATACTCGAGGCAGTAGAACTGATAACAAATCTCACAATTATTCCCTTAGAAAATAATATCCTTCCAATCTTGTTAGGAAAAGCCTATATTACAAAAAGGCATATACAATTGATTTATCATATTGATTTAAGCCAAATTGAAAACCTAATAATCCAATATCAAAAAGAGATTGATCATTTCAAAAATAAACAATTAGGGTTTTCTCAGACAGCTCATTATCAGTATTTACAACATTCAAATTTAATAAATGTAAAAACATTAGAAGAACTTCTAACTCAGAGAATTCGAGAAAAAAGAGGATTAATTAATGTTGGAGGCAAAATATCAAAGATATTGTTTGGGACATTAGATTCCGATGACGAAGAGCTTTACCAAGGTTATTTTGAAAGTATAAAGAAAAATGAAGAGACACTTATGAGGAATCAAAAACAGATTGCTACTATTATCAATGACTTGAAAAATAAGTACATTAATAAAATTCAGAAACTAACAGAAAACTTCAAATTGCTTCGTACTGTACCTCAATTAGAACGTATTGAACAAATGCATCTTATGACTTTTGAAATTAAAGATATCAAAAATATTTTAGATGAAATTCAGACAGCAGTGAGTTTTGCACGACTGCACATCCTGCATGAATCTATTCTCCCTTACACAAAATTTGCGGAAATTGTCAAAAACGATACCATCATTCCGATGCATCACTTGAAAGATTATTTTCAGATATGTCATACCAAAGTCATTTTCAAAGAAAAAACATTATTGTTTCTAATTTCAATTCCAACGGTTTATGAAGAAAAATATAACCTATACAAGTTTTACTATATACCTCAACGGAATTTGTCCCTTCCTTTCACAAACCCCTATATGCTCACTCGAGACGAGGAACTAAGATGGTCCACGAAACAATGTCATCAAGTAGAAGAAGACTACCTATGTGATCAAGATTCCCTCGACAAGCCTCCGGAATGCATGAAAAATGTTCTGAAAACTCATTTAGAAAGCTGTCCCAGAAAAGAATCACCCGCAACACCAAATTTAAAAACATTGGAAGATGGAAATATCTTGTCGATCAATAATTTGGAAATTCAAGAAAAATGCCCACAGCAAACCAAGTACCATTTTACCCCGCCAATGGCTATAATCCAGTCCAAATGTATCATAAGTAATAATCAAAAGGAAATTTACCCCATCCAAGTTAAAAACGAAGAAAAGTACATCGTTTTACCAAAACCTACAATTTTTACTAATCACTCCAAGGAAGAAGAAAAAGCAGACTTCGAGGATGAAAAGATTCCAGATATCCATCTAGAAGAAATTGAAGATTGGAAATGGAATTCATCGATATCAACATTTATGATTATTTTGATTCTTATAATAATTTTAACAGTAATTTGGGTTATTTGTAAAGTTTTTCATAATTTTAAAGCTACACCTCAAAGAGGTGATACCTTTATCCAAAGGGGGGAGGAATTATGTAATCGCACCCCATATTAATTCAACGTAACATACACAGAGTACCCATAAACATTTGTATATTACTATGTTGCAGCCTGCAAAGTCAGCAGTGAACACCTGCAGTGCTGAGTCACATCCTATAGATAAGATAGCTTATAAAAGCATCTTCTTCCTTGATTCAAGGGAAGAAATAGATCTAGAGCTTTAGTCGATAGTCATAGTTTACACAGAATTGTAATATTCTCTATTGTAAATAAAAGTGTTTTTTTTTAAAAACCAAGTCTTCAACCCAAAATACATAATTATATATATGTATTTATATGAATAACTTCAGCTATTATCAACTCTAACAGTATATCTAGTTTTTGTCAGGTTTTCAACCAGATCACTCTTTTAGAATATGATTTTGTGTAGTATGTGAATTAGGTAGCTGCAGAAGTGCTCGGTAGTTTCTCTGCAGCATTTTTCTTCAAAATTCTCTTATTTTAATTTGCACCTGAAAACACAGTATATAGTAGTTTCTATACTGTGCTGAAAACATCAGGACATCAGGAAGTTGTTTCGAAATGAATACATTGTAGGTAATTTACCTTTATGAAAATAAACATCTTCAGATAAATGCAGTGAGCATACTTCCATGTATTTCGTGACCTGTTTTCCAATCTTCAATTTCTAAAGCTATGCCTTTCTTCTACCATTGAGTTCCCTGCCAAATGCTATTTCCATATTAACTTTACTTTCATTTGGCTTTGGAAAAAATTAAAATTAGTGGCACTAGATGATCCTTTCTTCTTTGACCATGAATAACATTGAGGCGAGGCACACAACAATAGTCATTTCGGGAGGATGCCATTTCGAATTAATACAATCGAAAATTTTAATCGGAAAGAAAGGAATCGATTGATGAATATCACAAACACTCTCGGTATACCAAAATTTCAACTCTGAGAACAACACAAAAGCTCGAAAATGAGCTACAAAAGTAATCAAATTACGTTAGAATAACAGGCACGTCGAAAAACTACTAGCTTGGAAGTGTTCGGATTTCTATCGCCAGAGGGCGTATCGCTTAGCAGTAGTTGCGAATATCAACTTGCAGCTCATCGCAAAGTTTCGTGCGTCTTAAATCGTTAAAAAGTTTTGAAAAAATGGTTTTTCTGAAATTATGCACATCTTTATCGAAAAAACCGATTTTTCTTTGAATTTATTGATCATATTTTAATGAAACTCGACACAGACCTTGAAGTAAGTCTTCGACAAGAGTTTTCCAAATCAATTTGATCTGATGTTTATTTCTAGATACATCAGGAAAAATTATGTCAAATTTCGTTCTTATTTGAAAATTTGAGGAATATCCTCAAATCTCGCTAACTATTGACGCAATCAGACTGAAACTTGGGATATACCTTGAAGTCAATATTCAAAAACAGTTCTTCAAATTTAAGTTTTATCCGATACTCTTTTTCGGAGATATTGAAAGATTAATATTATTTCCTCAATATCTCAAGAAGCACAGACGCGATCAGATTTGAAGAACTATGTAGTAAGTTGAAGAATAACAGCGCACAAGTTAATTCAAAATTTCGTGAGGATCTATATAGGTGTGAAAAATTGTTGAAAAGTATTCGAAACTTTTGGAAATTTTTATCGAAAATTGTGGAAATTTTTGTTGAAAATTTTTTTCACACCAAATTGGCGAAAACCTAGTCAGTATTTCACAACAGTGTTTCAAAATCAGTTCGATCCGATATTTATCTTCGGAGATATTTGGAAAAATGTGTAAAATTTCTTTACTTATTTCCGCGATGGTATTGTTGTTATTTATAGAGTAACTCAAAAAATACTGAATAATAATAAAATTTCGAATGTATATACAGGGTGTATCTGAATAACACCGAAATTAAGGGGTGAATCTGTGATAAAAATTAAGGTTTTTTGAAAAACCTCGCCCGGAAAAGATACACCCCGCCGAAGATTAATAAAAAAAATTGTTTCTCTTTTATATTTTCCCTGTTTAAAGAATTGAAGAACCGAATCTCGGTAAATATTATTTTTCAATAAAACTACACATTTTGGAATCTTTTCAACCCTGAAGTATGCTTAGGAAGGGTTGAAATAGTCAACCCCTAAGACATTTTTTCTTACAACTTTATTTTGGTTACACACTTTCCTTTGAAAACCACATGCCTAAAAAGTCCAATTCATTTATTAACTTTTTATCTCTACAAGTTTTTTCGAAAACTTAAGCATTTACGAGAAAAAATATCGATGATCTGCGAAACCGCATTGTAGGAGGGTGTGAAACGATAACATACGCATTTCAATGAGTAGAAGAATAAATGCTTGTTTGAAGCTGAAGGCAGTTACTCATCTACGGGGTCGCCGAACATATTTTTATTGGCTGTTCGGAATTTCACGTGTAGTAGGATTTTTTTGCAGAAAACATCGTTCAATTTTTAAGTCAAACTACCACGAATACTGAATTAATGAATAAATTGTTCCTCCTGGGTGCATTAGTTCGATTTTGTCCTTACCAATGAACCAAAACCGATCGGTCGATTTCAGTGAAGTAAAATTCTTAATGCAGAAAATGTCTATTGAAGAGTTAGTATCTGATGATTTTAAATTCGTTTAATCTGAAGTTAGGGCTACATACTATGGACATTTCTAAAAACAATCTCTACATACCAATTGGGCAGCAAGTCTGTGTTTGTGCCTTGCCAGTTCTAAGCTCAAGGATTTCGCATTCAGTACCAGTCTGTTTCTGTTGAGCGTTTGCGACTGGTTGTTCTTAGCGTTCGAGGCGGCGAGCTCTTCTGTCAATGGAACTGGCACACCGGCGAAGGATTCGCTCAAAGTTCGTTTCAGAAGGGAACCCGCGAATTTGACCACTGCCAGCTCTCGATTGTCTAGCTCTTTTCTTGTGCCCCTTTCCGTCTCCAGCACTGGATCTTCGAGCCACTTGGAAAATTGCTCGTATAATTCCTCCATTTCGGAACTAAAATATCACGAACTATGCTTAAGATATGATGCCTAGATATGATGCCTCGATATCCTGAGAATATTTTTTTTTTATACTAATGATACATACAATTAAAAAAGCCTTGGAAAGCACTGCCATGAAAGAGCAGCTTTGGCGCGCATGTGTCCAAATCTCTGTAATTTTCGAATTTTGAGCCGACAATTGTCTCAAACGGCCAGGTTGGACTCACTGATGACGAATACGGTGTCAAAATCGAGTCCGTCCGGCCGGCCGGCTGGGCCTGGACACGATAACTGTCGAACGGAGTGAGCAAACGACTTGAAACTTTCAGGGTTGGTCGCGCATTGGAATGCCGCGGTTGAGTTCGTTAATGAGCCAAATCGTCGAACAGTTTCGGGGTTATAGCCATTTGAAATTTTGAAGTTATTTATTTTTTATTTCAGAAACTACTGCAGCGATTGGATTGAAACTTGGCATATGGGGGGGGAAAAATGATGCTCAACTTTTGTTTAAATCATATTGTCAGTAAATTTGGAAAAATTTTTCTTTCAAATATTTTCATCGAAAAAATTTTCTTTTCGGAAACCGTTCATCATATTGGAAGAAAAGTTCCACAAAGACTTTGAGTTTCACGTTTCACAGCAGGGTGCCAAATTTAAGTTCGATACGACCATTAATTTTGGAGATATTGGGAAAAAATGTCAAATTTCGTGGTTTTCTTCTCGATATCGTTGTTTTTTTCGGTATAACTCAAGAATACTGATTCAGCCATGATGAAACTTCGCAGTTTGAAGATTTTGGAAGACAACCTTGGGCAAAATTTCGTTATGATCGTATCATTAGAACCGACCGTAAACACAATAACTTCCGGAAAAAACTACTTAGAAACTCGATATTTGTAAAGAAGGTTTGGGGCTTATATACGAAGGTCGAATTCGTGAATGGGTGAAATCCGCCCAATGATTCCGTAGATATACCCATTCAAAATTTTATTTTCCCAATATTTCCAAAAATACAGATCAGATCGAATTGAAATCCAGTACTTTATCGAAAAAAAACTAAAAAAGCACTGCCGTGAAGGCAGCAGCTTTTGCGCGCTTGCTCAAATTCCTTATCAAAGCGGTCATCTCCATTGAACATGCGCGCAAAAGCTGCTGCCTTCACGGGAGTGCTTTTCTAGGTTTCTTCTTGATAACTAGAAATATAGCACTCCGAAAAAATCAAAACTCACTGTGTTGATACATATTGATTGGAAACAACTGTATAAAATATTCCTTTTCGAACCTAAGTTTTTTTTGCATTTTTTCTGATTTTGCAGGGGCCGAGATTTAGGGTGGTAACTTTTCACATTGACATTCTATATATGTGGAATATACTTGTGAAGAAGTAAAAAGTTTCAATTGATTATTAACCGTGGTAAAATTCCGATTACTTGGTATACGCAAACAAGGTCCACAAGGAGATTTTAACTGAAAATCAGTCGAGGCTGAAAAAAATTCGAATTGGTAAATCCACCAGAATTTTAGACACATTTTGAAATGCTGCTTTGACGTGGCATACTCCTTTCATCCTCTGGATATCTTATGTATAATAATTATTATTTAATCATTAGATTTGGGGCCTTGAGTTTTGAAAATATTTTACCTATTTTACTGTATTCATGGAAACATGTGGTGGAAAATCGTAAACGCTGTCCTTATTGGCTATATAAAAACGAGTGTGAGAATCAATTCGTTAGTCTCACCTGTACTCTGTACTGAAACTATATTCTGACGATTTGTTCGACTCCTTTTTATTCGAAACTGAATGTTTATTTTTGAATTTATCTATCCATTTCTTCTCTTGCTGTAACGAATCCTGCAAAAAATACTCATCCAACGAGTCTTCACGAAGGGCGAAACCAGTTGAACCTTCCCTACGAACTCTGCAAGTCAAAATTGCTGAGTTTAGACTTTACAGAAAACGTATAATTTATGGACATTACTTTATGTTCTCGTCCCTCACTCCTGAACCTGTCACAGAAATTCCTACTGCAAAACTGGAATCGTAAGACGTCGAGGAACAGCTTGATTCTGGCTCTGCCTCAGATTTCAGGGCATCCTTTAGTTTTTTTGCGAAGTGATGTCTACTTTCAGAAGTGTCGAGGTCTATACTGTACTTCTGGTTAAAATTGTCTTCTTCACTTTCTAAAAAAAAAATTACTTTTGATCTTTTCTTATTGAATTGTGGAAAATGTAACGCCGTATACATGTGCTTACATTGGAAAGGTGTTATGAAGTTTTAGGACCTATTCCATTTGTAATGATATTTTGGGCGGCGTGAGAACGAAAACGAATTCAATTAATGCAAAGTATGACGAAGCGAGCTTCACGGATCATCAGGATTTAATGATATAAAAAACCGATAACGAAACAGCATCAACTCCTGTGTGTATCCTCATTCTAAGTGCTGTTTACTTCATGTGGTCGAAAAACCAATTAGCCATAAAACGGTTGTCTGAATCACGACTTGAAAATTGCTGCAATGCAGGTAGCTTTACGACGGAAAATGTGTTCTATTCTTCGGCCGGAAACGTTCTGTAGTTACACCACATTGTTCGAACCTTGAACATTGGTTACGAGATAATTCATTTGCAAGGCTAAATGCTGAATAGGCAAAGGTTTCAGATCCGATGTCAGTTTCGAATCTTCAGTTTCAGACCTAAGGAGACAATTGCTCAGAATATCACCAGAGGATCCTTCTCTGTTATTTTCTTTGTCCAACGTTTCTATTATTTTTGATGTTTTTTGCGACTTCACTTACATCTGGGCTACACCATACTCTAGGCACCAAAACTAGGAGACGTCAGCTGAATGCCCCCCTATTTCACGAAAAAAGTGTCATCGCGAAATCCGATTCCAAGTTACCAATCTTAATATTCAAGGTATCAAACTATCATTTGGCATGAAATGCGGACTCGCTATCTTCACAAGACATTTCTTTTGATATGGCTGTGCTTTCTTCCTTTAACTTTCGATTCATAATAACTTGACCTGAAATTTAAAAGATTGGCTTGTCTACGAATCTTCTAGTCTGTTCATCCGAAAACGATACAGAATAGAGATTGACAATTCAGGGCAAGCGTTCATGTGCCGAATTCTTGATAAGTGGACTTTCGATGCGCATATGCATCTCGGTAGTCGGGAGTTTGAGAATGCAGGTCGTGGGCTGTAAGTAACTAGTAAATTAATTAGAAGAAAGAAACCAACAAGTTGGCAATAGTGTAGGTTCCAGGACACTTTGAGATACATGGCAGTGAAATGGACAATAATTTGGCAAAAATAGACCCCATACTTTGGATATGGTTCCTAGATAATGCAATAGTAAATATTTCAGTCCAAAATGTCCGAATCAATACAAAATCACAAGCCGAATCGCTTTTTTATAGTAAACAATGCATTTTAGGTTATTGTTGGTCCCCCAGTCTTTCTGAACTGTCAAAACTGCTCGTAGCCTATATAATTAGTTATGCGTAGTGATGTTGGGTTGCCCTGAATATTTATCCTATTCTGAACGTTAACGCACAATGAATGTATGAATTCTAGAATTTAATGACTTCTGTGAGGAGAGGAACCTGTTCTATTGGAAAAGTAAGTCCAGGACACGTCTAGGTCCGGCGTACACATCCGATTTTTCAAGCTCTGGTGCCGTACTTACGATCTGAGGTCCAATGTTCTACACATCCGGTATTTCCAGCTTCAGCGCCGTTGTGTTGCCGTCAGCCATCAGTGGTGGAATGCACACATAAGTACGGCACCGCAACGGCGCCGGAGCTTGGAAAGCCGGATGTGTACACCGGGACTTACTGACAGACGCTGAGGGACATGTGGAATCAGCAAGACCCATGAAAATATGGCATTTATACTAGTACAACTGTCGAGTTTTCTAAATATTATAATTTCAGCGAATAGTTTTGCGGAAACACGGCTTACCATCCAAACTTGTTTTTGCACTGTGGAACTCTTCTTCGCTGGAGTCACAGCTGGAATATATCGTCCTCATTGTCTCCAACGGTCTCCTAGTGACCGGTAAACATTCCCCAGAGCTTCCAAGTACTATGAACCTGCCTCTTCTGTTGTGTACCAATTCAGAATTAGCTCCAATTTTCTTGATTACATTCCTATCTAGATTATTCTGCACTTGCAATCTATTATTGCAAACATTGTTATTGTCGATCACAGATGACGTATCACTCCTTATTGTACTACAGGACTGTTGAGTTATCATTGGAACCATATTCCTTTTTTCGTTTTTGCCAGACCCTCTTGATTCTCCTATAGGAGATAGACGGCGGTGCTTGTGGGGATTGGATGCTTGTACGTTTGGTGTTTGTGAGTTATTGTTGGTGTTTGTTTGTCGTTGCTGGAAGGCCAGAAGGCACTTGTTGAGTTCCCTTAGGATATTGTCTTCTTCGTATTGACCTATGGGCAGCTTTGTGTAGTCATCTGCATCCATGCAGCATATAGAAGTCTGCAAAAAATATATAATACATTGCTGATGAAATATACATAATATAGGAAATTTGTTCATCAATCAATTGTTTGGAATTTTTAGAAGGATTTCATGTTGATGTTGGTGTATCCTATATATGTCGAAAAGATACGTGAATATTCGGAATCCGACCAGACAGAAAACCTTCTTTTTGATGGATATATCTTGTATCAGTTATGCATTAGTCATAATCCTAGCCATAAGGATATAGTCTGCTTAGTTTTAAGTATACAGAATGTCAACTTAGAAGAGTCCAAAACTTGATGGCAAGATTCTACATGTGATTTCCAACAAAAAAAGTCATAGATCACTTGGTCGAAATACTGATGGTAATTCTTCAATTCAACATTCTGTGTTTTTAAGGAATATCTCAATTTTTTTATAAAAACAATCACACTCCAGTTATGCTTATAGCTTCATCAAATCTGATCACATATCTCGAAATTGCATGAAATTGGCTATAACACAAGAATTTTTTGTGCCAAAAATTCCTTACTGCGAGCTTGGTAAGCAGATAAACATAAAAGTTCTTAGGTGAAAATTATCAATCATATTTTTCCAATGGGTTTATCGATGAAAAATGATTAATTATGATTATATTTTCTCTTCAATAGAAACTTTCCTATTTAGTGATCTTCTGAATAACATATCAACTTTTGTACAAGCTGTTTCTTTTCAGCCTCAATACAGGGTGATTCCGGAGGAGACCGTCAGATTTTAGGATAAGTTTACACTAGTCAAGACAGTCTCGAACAATGTTTGATTTATGGTTGGGGGTCTTATATTGAGAATATACAAGGGTGATTTGTCCGATTCGACCGATTTTACTTTTATTGATAACTTTGGTATGGCTCATTCGATTTTAGATTCAGATTCTACAATAATGTGTTATTATGCAGAGGTTTTCAATTTCTTTGGCACACCTACGGTTTTCCGAGAAAAAATGTTTGAAGAAGAGCATAATCGATATTTGGCGCAAAAGCAGTGAAAATATTCTGCACTAGGTAGTAAAAGCTGTATACCCCAAGGATGCAAAGCAGTTCTTAAGTACTAAAATATTCTCTTCAAATTCCAAATTCATATTTAATTGCTCATATTCTGTATGAAATCATTCAATTCAGAATATAATTCGAATTTGAAAAAATATTTTAGAAGTGAAGAACATCTTTGCATCCTTGGACAATACAGCTTTCCTACCTAATGCGGAATACTCTCTCTGCTTGTGAGCCAAATTTCGATTATGCTTTTCTTCAAACATTTTTTCTAGGAAAACCGGGGGCGTGCCAAAGAAATTGAAAACCTCCGAATAATGACATACTATCGTGGAATCTGATAAGAATAAGAAAGTTTTGAAAAAGCAATGTAGAGGGTGTTTTTTTTTCAACTGCACAATTAATCTGAAATTCTGAAATTATCACATTGCAATTATTGAATGTACCTATTCAGATTGTTTTACACCGCAAATTTCATCAAACTTGGATGAACCATACCAAAGTTATCAATAAAAGTAGAATCGATTGGAGCGAAATTTCGATATTGACTTTTTTTGAAAACATTTTCTCGGAAAACTAGAGGTGTGCTAAAAAAAATCAGAAACTCTCGAATAATGACTTATTATAGTAGAATCGTAAACAGATAGCGTAGTTTAGGAAACGCGATGTACAGGGTGTTTCTTCAACTTGCGCAAATGGTCTGGAATTAACAATAACAACCGGTTATTTCGAAATTTTTTCTGAAATTAATGAATGTACATCAATATTGTACTTCGCTGAAAATTTCATCGAAATCGAATTAGCCATACCAAAGTAATAAATAAAAATAAAATCGGACAAATCACCCTGAATATTCTCAATAGAGACCCCCAACCATAAACCAAACATTGTTCCGAGACTGTCTTGACTAGTGAAAACTTATCCCAAAATCTGACGGTCTCCTCCGGAATCACCTGTATAATGGCTTACATGATAACAACGAAAAATAAGAAATTGTTCAAACCTGATTATCTTCCATTTTGAAGCTCTCAATGTACAGCTCGCAGTAGGGAATTTTTTGACCCAAAAAATCTTGTTTTATAGCCAATTTCATGTTCTTTTGGGATAGGTATGTGATAAAATTGAGGCTTCAAGGATAACTGAAGTGTTATTTTTTTTATAAAAAAATTGAGATATTCAGTGAAAACACAAAATGTTGAATTGAAGAATTACCGTCAATATTTCAACCTTGTGTTATATGACTTTTTTCGTTGAAAATCACCTGTTGAATCTCGCCTTGAATAGTCTTTAGCATGAGAACACTATAAGAACTGCGCATTTCAATGGGAGCATTTATGCATAATATTTAGAAGCATGAGTAATTAGCAAGTTCCCCAGACTACGACTTTGCTTATGACTCAGACTGTGATGCATTAATTGGCCCTAAAATGACAAGTTACGATTTCTTGAATTTTCTCTTGGTTTTTAAATAACACACCTTAGCGATGATGCGCAAAATTCCAAATGAGCACTCACCCTAGGTGAGAAGCTTTAACGCAGTTGTTCAAATTCATTTTCATAGCAGCCACCTATTCACGTATTTAGCTCGCCAAACGCAGTTTACTTCCTGATGGAAAGATTTGTTGATCTTTCCATATGGTCCTGACGAAATTCTGTATGAACCTCCTTGATTCATTTTTCAATGAAGTCCTAGATTTCAGTTCTATCCGATCTGAATTTTTGGGAATATTGGGAAAATAACATTTCGAATAGGTATATCTACGGAATCATTGGACGGATTTTACCCATCAAGAATGAATTCGCCCTTCATGATCAAACTCCGAAGTAATCAATTTGAACTTATTGGTATTTTTCTAATGAATTAGTGCAATTGCAGATCAAGCCTACACTGAAAATTCCTTGTCGCTTGTTTGAGACCATTTCGGCATAAAAGTAAAAAATCGAGAACATTTGAACAAAATGATACCACTAAAAATTGTTGGCGAAATCACTTCTTATACAGAACCTCACCATATATGGATACTCTAACTTTTCCAGAGTGGCCTTGTGTTTTGGATCGTTTATCCTTGTTACGTGTCTTGCATTTTCGATGGTCAATACTTCGTTGTCTTCAAGGGCTTCCACATTTAGTAATGTTGTTAAAATTTCAGGAAATGTTATAAGATTTATACTTTCCTGAAAAGTAAAAATTGCATTGGTTGTTTCACTGAAAACTAGGCATAATATTTTTTCCTGTTGAAAGGGAAATCATAGGGATACAGTTTCAGGGTAGAATTTCTCATTTTTCTGAATTTGGAAGTTCAGTAAGCACTTCCTATCATTAAATTTGAATGAAAGAAAAGGCTTCGCCCCAACCTCATCCGAAGTTTTCAATTTTTCATGACTCCCGCGCATAAATTAGGGTTATGTTGGCTTTGAGAGCCGCTGTGGTTTGTGGATTCCTCGCTGAAGTTGTTTGCTTGATGGAAATATGTATCGATTTCGAGCGATGGACCAAAACCTCCGGTTATAAAGGTTTTCCAATAAGAGGTGTTATTTTGAATAGCCCGCTATTTCGGTAGATGTCACTTTCAAAGCTGTCATTTTTTGACATTTGACAAGTAGAAACTATGCCATTAATAAAAATGAAACGATACACGCTTCAACAACGAATTTAGATTATTAAAATTCACTATAAAAATGGTGAAAATTTGGCAGAGACGGTTCGTAAAACTCGAACATTTTTGGGTCGTCGTGAAACACCTTGTCGGACCGCAATAAAGAAATTGGTCGAAAAATTCGAGCTGTTGGGACAAGTTAGTGATGTGAAGAATGAAACCCGTGCAAATCGCTCAAGAACTGCTGCTGTAGTCGAAAGTGTGGGAGAAAACCCAGGTTTGTCCATTCCTCGTCGTTCTTTGGAATAAGGCATTCCACAAACGTCATTACACCGTATTTTGCATAAAGATTTGGGTCTTAAGGCTTATAAAGTTCAGTTAACACAAGAACTCAAGCCGGCCGATCATCAGCAACGTCGTGTCTTTGCTGATTGGGTCGTTGAAATTCATGAAAATAATCCGGAATTCCATCGAAAAATCATCTTGAGTGACGAGGCCCATTTCCACCTCGGTGGCTTCGTCAACAAGCAAAATTGTCGCATCTGGGGCTCGGAAAACCCGAGAGTTATTATTGAAAAGCCTCTCTATCCTCAACGTGTGACTGTTTAGTGCGGTTTATCGTTCGGCGGAGTCATTGGACCTCACTTTTTCGAAAATGAGGCTGGAGCAACAGTTACGGTGAATGGATTGCGCTATCGAGAGATGATTAATGATTTTTTATGGCCGAAATTGAATGGTATTGATCTGGACAACGTTTTCTTTCAACAAGACGGCGCTACGTGCCACACGAGCAACGAAACCATTGATCTTTTGCGGGAAAAGTTTCCGGACCGTGTTATTTCTCGGAGAGGTGATCACAATTGGCCACCGAGATCTTGTGATTCAACACCTTGCGACTTCTTCCTTTGCAGCCACGTGAAAGAGAAGGTCTACTCCAATAGCCCTGCGTCGATTCAAGACCTCAAAGATGGAATTCGTGAGGCTATCGAGGACATAGGGCGGCCACTTTGCGATTTGGTTATGGAAAATTTCATTAAAAGGATATGGTCCTGTAAGCGTGGTTCTGGTGGTCATTTGCCTGATGTTATTTTCCACTATTAACGGTATTGCTTCTTCTTTATAATGAAATAAACATCCGATCATTTATATTGAAAAATGACATTTTTCTTCGAATATCAAAATAACACCTCTTATTGGGAAACCCTTTAGTTACGGTTATCCAAATTGACAGATTTTACTTTACCTATACGTCAGTTTGGATAACCGTAACTATAATCAGAGCTTTTGGTCCATCGCTTGAAATTGATTATGGTCGTTCACCTTCAGCCTCTGGGTCAGTTGAATATTGTACGGGTACAGGCCCAAGTCATGACGTAGATTTCGCCACGTGGTAGTGGGCGAAAGGCCTAGTTTTTGTTTGAGCGACGCAAAATCGGCTGCCCCAGATTTCCCTGCATACTCTGATAGACATAGCGGCCATGTTTTCGGCAGATTTTGCTTTTAGTCGTCATATGGCTCCTGCTTACTGAACCGATGGATTCAATTTATCAACTAGACTGTGGAAAGTCCTCTCGGTAGAACGATTATGGCGACCGTAAAGTGGTCAAAGCAGTCGGAACTTAGCCCCAACAGCACACCAACTTTTTTGTAACTATGAAGCCAAGACCGTTTTAACTAGTTGGAATAATTAGCTATGACTTTGCAATTCCTACCCATTTATCAAATACTCCATGGTTTGTTTTAGTTACATATTTAGTTACGACGACTTTTATGTAGACCGGACAACGACGCGTAGTATTATGACAGGAATATTACTATAAATTAAAACCAAGATGCATAGAACATATCAGAATAGACGACTTCGGCCCAAGTTGCCAACCCACAATTTTCTTCACAAATTTTCTATCATTGGGGAACGGGAATTTCAGGTCAAGTTTGACATGATAAGGTTCGCGTTATTTATAAATATTCATAAAAGATGCCTCGGCTCATCAAACAAGATAATTCCTTCCAAATATGGGGTTTTGTTAAGATCATCTCTGATTGGTTGAAATTCAAGTTGGGTTTCCTGATTTCATATTAATAGTGTCAAATTTATATAGGATATGTTCCACAAATAAACTTGGTTATTTCTGTTGCCGGTTTTCCATTCCGTAAATATGAAATATTCGGTTGGTTCCTGAAAAAAAGGTTAATTACGGAATTTGATTGATGAAAAAACGTTCTTTCTGTCAACAGAACGACAGTCAATGTTCTATGGTAACATATCCATAGCATAGAACAATCTTTATTTACTTTATGATCCATAGAACATAGGAGAGACAACGATCAACAATGGAAAAATTACTAGGTATGCTCTATGGATCATAAGGTAACTAAATATTGTTCTTTGCTATGGATATGTTACCATAAAACATTGATTGTCGTTCTGGTGCATAGACTTAATATGTCTATGTTCTGGTGACAGAAAGATTGCTTTTTCATCAATCCAATTCCGTAATAAACCTTTTTTTCAGAAACCAACCGAATATTTCATATTTACAGAACGGAAAACTGGCAACCGAAATAACCAAGTTGATTTGCGGAACATATCCTTTATAAACTTGACACTATTAACATGAAATAAGGAATCCCAATTTAAATTTTAAGCTAACAAAAACCTATATTTGGAAGGAATTATCTTGTTCGAGGAGCTGGGGCATCTTTTACGGATATTTATAAATAACGCGAACCTCATCATGTCGAATTTGTCTTGAAATTCCCGTTCCCCAGTGATAGTAAATTTGTGAAGAAAATTGTGGGTTGGCAACTTGGGCCGAAGTCGTCTATTGTCGGATATCGACCTACTTGGCTCTGTAGACTATGATGACACTAATGTCGCTTGTCAAGCCCATACAATTAATTCCACTGAATAAAATGAATTGAGCTATAATCTAATTGATCTGATGAAATCATTTTCTAGGAAATGAATCAGACTTTTGAAATTATGGATTCTTTCTAATGTATAATAGGAGTTTAAAAAAATTTGGAAAATCTACTCATTAATAATATGAAATATCTATAAGGAGCAATATGAGGTTTATTGTAAGAATACTTTCATGGATGGATACAAGAAGTCATTTTGAAGCAAAAGCAACAGTGAAAACGGAACAGGTGATTGATATTACTCTTGGATTTTCTGGATAGTTTGGATCTCCTTTCATAAAAATATGGTTTATAAATTTTGTATGTACCTATCAATAAATACCTATTCAATTCATAAGTTATGAATTTGGTTACATACTTATGAAAATATTTAGAGGAAATAATGGTCATGTAAATTGAAATAGAAATGTTCACTTTGCTGTTCATGTTCATATGAATTTATCAGAAGAGTTTCAAACCAGACAAATCAATCGCATTATCTATATGTTCTCTTGAGGCTTTTTTGCGCGCATGTTCTAGGAGAACAGCGTGCTATCGTTTTGTCCAAATGTCTGTAATTTTCGAATTTTGAGCCGAAAATGGTCTCAAACGAATAGGTTGGACTCACTGATTACGAATCCGGCGTCAAAATCGATTCTGTCCAAACGGCCGGCCGTCTGTATGCACGATTGCAGTCGTACGGAGAATCCTATCGGCCTGAAACTTCCAGGATAAGTTGCATTTCGAAATATGACGGTTAAGTTCGTTAATGGGCAAAATAGTTTAGGAGTTAGACCCTTTTGAAATTTTGAGGTTATTTCCGTGATAATTCGGGAACTGCTAAAACGATTGGATCGAAATTTGGCAGTTTGTTGTTGGAGTGTACCAACGCGCAACTTTTCGAGAAATTTAGTTGAGATCACACTGTAAATTTGAAAAAAAAAATTTTTCAAAATTTATTTCGAAAAATTTTTTTTGGAAACTGTCATTCAAATTTGGAAAAAATTCAGCACAGACATTGAGCTTCATATTTCGCATCAGTGTACCAAATTTCAATTCGATACAGTCATTATTTTCGGAGATATTGGGAAAAAATCTAGAAAAGCACTGCCGTAAAGGCAACAGCTTTTGCGCGCATGTTCAATGTAGATGACCGCTTCGACAACGAATTTAAACATGCGCTTTAAAGCTGCTGCCTTCACGGCAGTGCTTTTCTAGATTTTTTAAAACGTAACTCTGGAAGACTATTCCATGAACTAAATATTGAGATAATAAACACCTCTCCTCATGAACGGGTATTCAAAAATATCAAGTTTCAGACTTGTAATTTCAGTTCATTCAGAGACTTGTGATAATAAAAGTAATGTATGGTCCAACTCGACAAATCAGAAAGAAGTTCTGATTTGACTAGTTTTGATAAGACAGGTCAGTAACTTCCGTAAATATTTTAGATTTTATATAGCAGATCTTCCTACGCCGGCATCTATCGGCGAAAACTGAAGTGAGATAACAAAGCAGTATTTTGACAACATTTGGACCTAATTTCGGACCATAAATATGTCAAAGAGTGTCCGCACCATGTATTCTATGCATCTCTCTAAAACCTTCATTTTTTGATTAAACACAGTAGGTCCTTTCGTTTGCATAGAAAGTGCTACACTTTTACGCAAACGAAAGGACCTAGTGGAATGTGCCTTCCGATTGACATTATGACAGTAAACTTGATTTCCATGGTGATTTGAATTACTTTTACCGCTTTCAACATTCAAAGTTTGGATGGAATTCCTCTTCTTAGTCCTTTAGTAAAAAGTAGTACCTATCGAATATCTTCCATAAGGTTTCAATATCCGAAGAATGAAAAATCTAGAAAAGCACCGACGTGAAGTCAGCAGCTTTTACACGCTTGTTCACATTGCGAAATGGTGAAATTTTAATGAAATATAAAAATTTTCGAAAAAAAATAATTTTTTTTTGAATTTTCCCATGGATAATTCTTCCTATTGACACTGTTCATCTTCTAACCAAGTTTCATTTTGATCAGATAAAAATTTTTCGAGTTATTGAAAAATCAAAATTTCAAATGGCACAAAAACCATTCGGCAGATTTGGCCCATTAACGAACCTAACCGAGATATTTAGGATCTTAACCTAACCTGAAAATTTCAAGACTTAAGGTCTTTTCTTTCGAGAGTTACAGCGCATACGGCCAGCCGGACGGACAGAATCAATTTTGACCACGGATTCTTGATCAGTGAGTCCAACCTAGCCGTTTGAGACCAATTTCTGCTCAAAATTCGAAAATTACAGACATCGTGACGAAAACTAAAATATTTCGATTTTTCCATGAAGTAAAGGATATTAATATAAAATCCAAGTAGATTTGACTCTGGACATTCCTAATTATTTTATCGCTCTGAAAATCATTAAGGTTAGTACGGTCATCGAAATAATGTCATGAAACGGTTTGAGTGCACGAAAAAATCATCACCGGCTTATGATTATGTTGTTTTGTGTATTCACCTGGGAAGCCCGTTGTTTAAGCACGTTTTCCCCTATCTTTGAACTGCAAAAGCAGATTTTCAAGGCATTAGCTTCAGCTCTCTCTAATTTTCCATCATGTTTTATTTGTACTGAACACAGGGGTAAACTACATTCTAACCAGTCTTCAATTGTGAGCCATTCTTTGCCACTCATCACCTGAAAAATAAACATCAATTTATCGATGATTGGGTGAGTTTCAACATCTACGAAAACAAATTTGTTTGTATTCCGAGTGCTTGTTAGGAGGAAATAATTCATGTCTTTGTTCAGCCCACAAAAACTATGATTCTCTCAGATGATTTCAGGATTATTAAAAAAAATCAAATATGTATTTATTTTCACGACTGGTTCTCATTGGTGGAATATTCATTTTCATCATTTTTAAGATGATAAGTGTCATGTAGTGGGAGTGAATTGAACAGAATCATAACATTTCATATTGAATTTTCTTATTTCCTACATATTGAATTAATGAAAGTTAACTTTGAATTGATAAGGACCTACAGTGGTGCCGTTTTTACGGAATTACGTTGTCCTTCGGTGAACCGATTAGCAATTATTTTTGGTGCTTTTTTACCTGAGGGTATTGCCCATCGCCTTGACAATTTAGTCGTTCAGTATGGTAAAGTTGCGGCTTCATGGAACTTGAGTCAGACATTGATAACACCTATACCCAAGCCATCATTCGACCTGCGACCTCCCAAATCGAAAGGGATAGTAATGAAATCAACACAATTAATTTATAACGCCCACAGCTTACAAAAGCTCTGAGACACCATACACCAATACATACAATGTGTTCCAACGAAAACTTAGCACCTCGGTTTTCTGGCTTTAAAATGAAAATGTGGAAAATCGCTCGGACCCGTTAATTTCTGATTCTAGGGGAATTCCGCTCTTTGCAACCCCCTAACGGGGGTGAGCACAACCCCTTGATTTTGAATAGGGATTAGGGGTGTACTATCTGATCGTGAAATTTCGCTTCAAAATTTCCATCGATAACGAAATGACAGTAAAATAGTGGAAGAGTACTTACTTTCATTTAACGACTAATACTAACAAAGATAGGAATTGGTTTAACGGAGAAGAAAGAGCTCAGGTAATAATAAATTAACATAATCACAAGGACAAATATCCGTCGATAAATCAACAAATATTCCCCCTTGATCAGAGCTAATTATCCAATCAACCAAAACATCTACACCGAAGAAGCGGATCCAAGGAGAATGACTACAGCTGTTTCACAGTTGTTACTGATCTTCAGGTCAACTTACCTTGGATGAAAACGCAGAAGGAATCTCGATACTTGTCACCTTTCAGATGGACCACTGCAATTTAACAACGTACAGCGCGCCATCTTCTGGGAGCATCTTGCGAATCCCATCTTCGAGTGCAGAATACTTTAATCGATGTGCATTACGTTGATCCTTAAGTCGCATCATGGTTGCTGAATTTGCGATATTGCAGTTTTACAAACACCATAACGACATGGAAACGCTCGGTTCATGTGGATTCCCACAAGACGAAAACGTCCAACATCTAACAAAGATAGGAATTGGTTTAACGGAGAAGAAAGAGCTCCAGTAATTATAAATTAACATAACCACAAGGACAAATATCCTTGAGAATAGTCGCGGACCAAAATGGACGGAACAATATCGTCAATATGACGTCAGTTTAGAGAACTGTCCTACCTGGGTCCATATTCTTGAATCAGGCAAGGGAAAAAATAGGCGTGTCGACGGTGTTGCCAAGGAAACGTGGTGCATTTTTGATGGAACGATAGAAAACTTTCATTCCATCACATTCAAGAATAGGATCTGGATGGAAATATCTAGAACGAATATGGTGCAAGGCCACAGAGAGACGTCATCAAATCCCAATGGTGCTCCACTGAATTCTCCATAAACAATTAGCTTCTAATTGATCTTACTAATTCTGACGTAATTCCGATGCGAACGGCTACAATGTAGGTGCTCGCTCAGCGGAAGAAATGTTTTTGCTGCACGCTTACCTGTCGCATTATTTTCATCCTGCCCATGCAATTTTCCTTTTTTTCTAACCAATCAAAATAATGCAGAACTCCCTTCAGTTTAGATTTTTGTGGGAGCAGATCTAAACCATCAAAAAAATTGGAGAAATTGAAATTTCTCAGAGTTGGATGACTCTTATCAGTTCGCCTTGGGAAAGTGGAGAAAAACGCATTCGCAATGAGGGAAGAGACGAAATCATAGTCTAGTTCTGTGTAGTCAGCTGAAATGAGAAACAAGTAATAGGGACAGGAAATATGTTGTGTGAAACTATGATTTTGTTTTCTTCATGAAAATTGGTGATTTATTATGAAAGAACAGGTCATGGCTTCCACTACATTTTTTTAACTTTCTTGAAGCGTCTGACGAATAGTTCGATTTTTGAGGCTACCTACGAAACGATCAAATCTTTGGTATATTCATATGATAGGGAACGCTACTTAGATTTGGTCATGGTTCGTCAATCGGAACAAACTCAGGAGTAGTATATTCTGGCGAATATTAGAGACTGCAGGTATGTAGGTTCTCATGGCTCTAAACATTCGAGTTATGGGGATTTATGATATCACATCTAGTGGAAGTAGACTCGCCTGTCCATATAATTTTATTCCCAAAAAATAAGCCCTGTCATACCATCGGCAAAATTCAACCCTTCACGAACACGGTTTAAGTACTTGAAAACCAACATTAGTTCATTAGGAAGTTGGTTGGTAGTCACAGTTACCTACAATGATTTTCAATGCAACGCTTACGTTTTCTGATAGATTTGATTTATTTTCCGACGTCAACGATTTTTTCTTTATGAATGTGCCACATATTTGGGAAGCTGAGACTTGAGTGAAGTTTTCACAATTATGAAATAAATACCTTTCCTCCAACATTTTTCGGAAAAATGGCATGTCAAATTTGATGTTGATTTCCTAATCGGAATAAATTTCCCACTTGAACTGTGTTCTTTTGGTCCCTGTTGAATTTCCTCGAAAAGATACGGTGAATGTATTATCTTGTTCTCTCTCTTTCTTTGACGTTCCGTATATATAATAATAATAATATAATAATAATACTTTATTAATTCTTACTCTCTTTCCTGGAGCAAGGTTGGAAAGTTTCCAAGGAAGACGAAAGAATTGATAGCTGCAAAACTTGGGGGCTGGAGGAAAAGTTATAAGAACATTTTTGGTTGAAAATGATCTGTACTATCACCTCCTTCAATATTGTACATCAAATCTTGTACACCCTGTATACACTCCATGTATGGTTTCTTGAATTTTCAGCTCAGTTGTAGATGATGAAGCATCTTGACTCGTTTCCTGTTATTTCTCTCTTTTCGAAAAAGAGTTCATCGTGTCATCCGTGTCAATTCATATTGAATAATAAACGGACATAATTCTGAAGATTTCTAACTAATTGTCTGATGAAGGGGTTACATATAGACTCAGAATCCTTACTTAACATAAGTTAACCGTTTGTATTGTTCCGATATTGTTCATCAGGCAAAAAAATTTTCACGAAACTTTCCTTGACAAAATTTGAAAATCTCGCAATCCGTAAGGGCGAAAAATGCAAAAATATCCTTTGATATCTTTCTGTTTGCACGGTATTTTCAGTACTCTGTTTTAAGGTTAACTCACACGTATCACAACCCAACAACAAAACTGTGGTCGGTCTGTCGCAGGTATCGACTTCGACCACTTGCTAACCCTTACTGGTGATCGGTCATGCCACGATGACGAAACTGTTTCACGATGGATTTCGAAGAGGAAGAACTGCTACGGGTTTGCTCCGATGAAGAAGCTGGAATAGGCGGAAGTGTTTTGGATGATATCGAGGGACATGAAGGTTGGAATCGGCCAATCAGAGGAAACACGGAATGGCGGTAATTTTGAACTTCACAACGTGAATGATGACTCTTCTATCTGGTGTGTTTTGGGAACATACATTATTTTATCTCGAACTGATAGTGTATTTCTTTATTTTAGACGAAAAACTGGATATTTATGTAATAAGTATGTTATGGATAATTGGAAAATTTGTAACAAGAAGTCGATTCTTCTTTTACGCGCTTGTTCTAAGAAACAATTTAACAACAATTCTGCAATTTTCGAATTACGAACGGCAAAGGGTCTTGAACGACTAGGTTGGACTAACAATGATGAAAAATCTTTTTTTTGAATTCAATTCTGTCTGTCATCAGGCTATAAAGACTCTGTAACTTTCGAAGGAGAAGAAGAGGGTATTGAAATTTTCAGGTGTAGATACTGAATATTTCGGTTTAGTCAATGAGCTAAATCCGCTGAATAGTTTCGGGGATGCACAAAACTGAAATAATTGTTGTTTTCCTAAATAAAGAATTCGAAAAAACCCTGCGTCCACAAAATTGAAACTCGATAATTATAGTATTATAATTTTTATCAAGATCGTATATCTATACATATATATTTCCGCTCTATCCGATATGTAGAATATATTTCTAATATATATATATTATGTATTTGAAAACTACAGGTGAATTCTAATAACTTTGAGCTCCAATCCCCCAGCTCTACAACTTTTAAGTAGTTGTTTGTTCTCAAAGTAATTATGTTCACAATCGGCGGCTGTAGGTCTACGTGAATAGATATTTGTAGAGTAAGAGTTTTGGTGCACAATGATCAACTCTGCGTAAATGATTTAAATCATCAGGCCGATGATACACTATCATTGCATCCATTCCAGATATATACCCATTATTCACGAATTCGTCCTTTATTGATATTTAGGCCCTAAACTTTGTTCACCAAATATCGAATTATTTAGGAAAGCACCATAATTTCAGATTTGTAAATCCTCAAAACTATTTGGTGGTTTTAGCTCTATATTGAGTTTGCTCAACTGGGATATACAGTAAATACTCAAGTCTAGTCTTCTCGTTCGGAATAAGTTGGAGACAAAGTGTTTACGGCCTGACAATCAGAATTTAATTCAAAAACAAATTTTTCATCACTACGTGTGTTAGTCCAAACCTTGTCGTTCAACGCCATTTGCAGTTCGTACTTCGAGAATTGCAGAATTGTTGGTAAAATAATAACGCTTTACATCGTTCCTTAGAACAAAGCGCGTAAAAAAAGGACCGACTTTCATGTTACAAATTTTCCATTATACATACTATTACATAAATATCCAGTTTTTCATCTAAAATAGAGAAATTCAGTCTAAGTTTAATCTAAATTAAATAAGAATATACCAGTTCGAGATCTCGAGATTGTATGGAACCAAAGACACACCATATAGAAGTAAAGACACACCATATATCGAACAGTCATCACTCACGTTGCGAAGTTCAAAATTACCGCCATTCCATTTTCCCTGATTGGCCGATTCCAACCTTCATGTCTCTGTCTCTAGTCGCATGTGATGCTACTTACCACAGACGACCACAGATTTATGGTCGGGATGTGGTAAATGTGTAAGCTTTGGTCTTTGGACATTTTCACTATGTTTCTAGAAGCAATAAATGAGTCTAATCTGAAATTATCTTCAAATCAAAGAAATGAATCAGAATGAACGACACCTGTTAGCCTTCAACCTGTAAATTCTGTGGACAGAAAAACATGGTTCCATATAAGTTATATCTGAGAAATCTTACGTTGTTGTTGTAAACTGAAATGGAGTCCTGCTTTAGGCTTGTATTCCTTCATCTTCAAAGCTCTGCTTACCATGCTGGGCAATGTTCGGTTGAAAAAGTTATTCCTTTCTTCATTGGTGAAGTCGTTTTCTAAAAATTCCTTAAATCTTTGAAACAAATTCGTCGCTGCATTTTCATCGTCCGGATCCAAGCTTATGCTACAATATAACGGGTTATTTAGCAGAAACATTAATAAAATGTTTTCTTCTTAGATCTTTGGACTTTTTCTCTACTCATTGTTCGATGTGTTTCCCTTGGTTAATTTTTATTAAAATCGAACTGTATGCAACGATAGTATCTTCGATTAAATCATAATGAATACTCTATATTTATGGTTAATACTTTTAACTACCTAGGATCGATTATATAGAATACGGGCAGATGTGAATTGGAAATAAAACGGCGCACAAATGAGTATGTGCTTCAAGAGTTGAAAATTAATACTCGTTACAAAGAAAATGCTGAGGTACTTTGGTCATATCACCAGGAGGGAAAAAGGAATGGAGAGAATCATTATCGTCGGGAAAGTCGTGGGACGACGATCAAGAGGCAGATTCCCTTCACGGTGGTCTGATCAAATCAAAACATTCACAGGACTTTCCTTTCCGGATCCTTCTCACAGAGCTCATAATAGAGACGGATGATGGATCACAGTCGAACAAACGTCATGAAATCACCATCCCCTTACGTAGGAGAAAGGACTGAAGAGGATGTACACCTTATGCTTAGAAGTATAGGTATCATTCTGTGTTCTGAATTCTATGAAAGTCTATGGACGTTCAAACAGAGGAACCTCTGATGAATTAATCAGAATTTAAAAGATCTTCCACTTCGAGAACAATTGTTCGAAAGGTATAAATTTAACTCTTACGGCTTCTTTCAGCATGGTAACTATTGTTAACTTTGATCAGTTCGAATAATTTATTGTCTCCATGGAAAAAGTTATCATGATTTTAGATTCATGAATGGCAATTTTTCGATCTGACTCACTTGCGAGAGCTATTATTTCCAATTCGAGGACTTATAAGTGATAATCCCTTCAGGAATCGAATTATAGTGATATTTCGATATATCATTTGAATAATTCTGCGTTAGCGAAGCCAACCAATTTAACCCAGCGATAGTTTATCTTTTTCGGACTGAAAGATTTAGTTGTAAAATGGCGCAGAGGTCGGTACCGGCCACCAACTGTTTCGAATCGGTTAATTTTCCTCCCGAATGTCGTCAAAATTTTTCTATTTCGAGTTTCGAATTAGTATAGTATAGAACAATCACTCATTATATGTTTATGCTTAAAACTTCAAAGGTGCAAGCTTGTCTCATACAGCACAATGCTTTATTGACAGTCCTCATGTCATGAGTATGCTGGGAATATTATGTAGGAATGAACTTTCCAGTGTAGTCTTTCAGTATTCAACTGAGAAAGGAAACTATTGCATGTAAGATTCACTCTAGAATATTTCAAGTATTATAACTGGACATACAGATTTGTGAATATTCCATGTTAATAATATTTTAATCATTGTTCTTAGATCTTGACGATATATTCTAAGAAAATCTTGTACGTTCTTGGATTAAATTGCTTGAAAATCGATGCTCGACAATATGAGCTGTGTTTTGAATGAATCAGGGTTCAAATATATTCAACGCTTAATATACTCGTTAAAACTACTTTTATTACTTGCATAATTCATAAATTTTCTCCATTTCGATTATCAAGGCCTCAGGGTCTTTAATTTTTCCTATACGTATGAGATGTTGCTTCACTTTGTCCCACCATGGGAGATCACAGGGTAGCATGACGAGCGCCATCTGAAAACGGGTAAAAAAAAATATAAAATATATGCAGACAGCTCCAACACAAAGATATCTCAATTTACGCTTCTGTATGGCTGTCCGAACTCACAGGGTGTTAGTAAATGTAAGTGCGGCAGACTTAATGAGGGGAATGGGGCCCTGCATAAAAAAATAATGACAGCCTGTTATATAACTTTTGTCCGGAAATTCTTCGATCTCCTGGATACAGATTGTTCAGGTTTTTATTTAAACCTGCCTACTCGTTTATGGTTCTGAAATCGATCGAAATGAATTCGGTGGGTTGCAAGAGGCTGTTATTGCGCATTTTTTGAAATGCAATTTTCTGTTCATCATTGGCGTGCATACGACTAATGATCTCAAAAATGGCTCACCTCTGAGATATTTCGAATTGAAAACCATTTATGAGTTATTCGTTCAATTGTTGACAAAAACTTCTTTTGCGTTTTTACGTATGGGGCGTCGATTTCATTGAAAAAACAGGGCGTATTTCTCATTTCCCCAATACATCATCTAGTAGCCAAGCCTGTATGCTACTAGCGTCGCTATTAGATAATGTATTAAAGAAATGAGAAGATCTCTGTAAGATATTTCATTTTTTCGTATAAGAACGTCGCCCCATACGAAAGAAAGGCAAGAGAGGTCTTTTGTCAAGTATTGAACGAGAAATGATTTTCATTTTGAAGTATCTCAGAGGCGTGCCATTGTTTTATCAACAAAAATTGATATCTTTAGCCATTTGCGCGCCCATGATGAACATGGAATTGCATCTCAAAAATTCGCAATAACTACCTCTTAAAACCCACCAAATCTCGACCGGTTTCAGAGATTGGTAAATAGTCGGTTTTCAAGAAAATCTAACACCCCGTATCTCGGAAAACGAAGTTTGTCGCACTTGTTTACGAACACCCTGTATATGGTATGAAATTGGAGTTGAAATAAAAAAATACTTCTGGTTTCCCACCAGATTCGTATATCTGGATATTCATATTGGATCGAATACTTCGCTTGACTATACTCCAACAATACAAAATTATGGTGTGAAATTCTAGAAGGGTAGTGATGTAGAGCAGGAGCTACTGCGTGCTTGTTCGAATTCGTAGCTAGTGGTTATCCATTCAGCTATTGTCACCACCCAAAGTGGCTCGACTTCGCGGTGAAAACAAATTCGCGATCTTCTTATCGTATAATACTCACGAAATCTGGCACGAAGTTTTAAGCTTTCGTTTTTCAACTGATTACTTTAACTCGATCAAATCTATAGTTTTCGAAATAAAAACAAATTCAGAATGGAAATCTCTACGGAATCATTTTGGCCAACTCAACCATTGTAGAATCCGACCTCTATAACTAAGCTCAAGCATACTCTACAGACTTTAAGGTTTTTCCATAGAAAGTTAATGTCCTAACTATCGCTTCCTTTTTCCCTTGAACAATAGCCCAAAAATCAAATTCAAATAATAACCCGTCATGGGAAATTATTCGCCTTTAAATAAATATTTTCCATATACTAATTCGTTACTAAATGAATAATAAACAAAAGGTTTGACAAATTTTGGGTGTTTTAATTAAAAATCATATCAATTGTGTACAATTTGCTGAATTCCTGTTTCGGATATTCGAAACCTATTATACCTCATTTGATATACTTATTTCTTTGAAATTTGTTTCAACAGAATCATATGCTACTTGAAGTATATATAACTTTTTCCCTAGGAAATCTGATTGGAAACAGCGGTGAAGAATAGAAAAAATGGAATGGAATAAATTTCGGAGCTTGTTTCTTCACTACAAAATATTTTTTTACTATCCCAGGTCAATTCTTCATGAATTTGTTTCATTATTGCTATGGGAAGTTCAGAATTTTATCGTAGTTTTATTTTGGGTATATTTGTTGTAGTGAATCAGTTCATGAGTTCATTATAGTTTGAAAGTATTTATAGTTTCGAAAATTGAGCGTAGAACAACAAGAAAAACATTTCGAATTAGATCAAAGCCACGTGCAATATGTAGGTACTATAAATTATAGTACCTACCAATAATGTTTTCGCCTTTCCTATCTCTGAATGATTTATACTGTATTGCTGGTGAACTCTTTTCGTAGCAGTCACAGTTAGATTTCTCCATCAAAACCCAATCAACATAACCTCAAAATTAAATGTTAATATCCGCGAAAATGGTTCAAATGACAAGCAACATTACTTTTTATCGACTTACCGAACAGTTTTATTTCTTATCTAACTGTAATTCAAAACTCGATTGGATTGTACTCTATTTTTAGAACCATAATTGATTTCTTCGATACGGATAAAAAAAATCAGGGAAGTATCAGGAACCACATACACTTCATCCTCTCGAATCACCTGAAGCCACATCGAACAATTTCTTGTGATGGATTGATGATAATTTGATTAAATTATCAACCGGGTCACTTTTCCATGGTGGAACTTCTTCCTACACAGATTTGCGAGCAGGCGCTCTAAAAATACACGCGTCGTCGCGACGCAACAACGTCTGTATTTCGGCGTCGATCAGCTGTGCCGCTTGTTCTAGGCCCGGCTTTTGGTTGGGGAGGGGGCAGAGACAGCGTGAAGTATTGTGAGGCGATGGCTTTTTTCATGTAGTATTGTTTATGTTTACTTATGAGTTGGATAATGGATTTAGAACGTTAAAACTGATGTAGTGATTGATTAGAAGTTGTTTTCTTTGATGGAAGTCATTTGTGAGTTGTCACGGAGTAGAAGAAAGGAAAAAATCTATACTATACTAATCGAATAAGAAGTGAATTGTGCAGGTTTTGATCTCGATGTTTGAAATAATCATGAAAATTTAGACTTCTCCAGAAGAAAATTGAAATATTCGAACAATTGTAAAGCTAAAACATGTCCGAAGATACATATATATATATATATATATATTATCAAAAACCCAATTACCATATAATGGTGTAGGGTATTCCATTTCAACTTAATTAAATTTCAGTATATACAAAATCAAAGTATCTCATTTCTATGTACAAATTTGGTCCACCGTTTCTTATCCCCAGCCATATTCCTTGCTTCATTCCATGTTTGTCCTCTCCTATTAATTATTTCAGTGATTGTTTCGTTCCACGTCAGCTCTGGTCTTCCTCTCCTTTTCCTCTTTTGAATTCTAGCTTCCCATGTCCTCTGGGAAATTTCCTTTTTACCTATGAAACTCTTATTCATCGTATGGTACAATTTAACTGTGTTTTCTATTCTTTTATTAATTTCCACATCTTGTTTTCCCTCTTCATCTATTTCGACACCCAAGTATCTGAAATTTTTCACCTGTTCTATTGTTGTTTCGTCTAGCTCTATATTAAGTTCTTCTGAGTTTCCTATCACCATAACTTTTGTCTTGTCTTTATTTATTTCCATTCCATACTTTTTGACAACTTCATCCCATATCTTCATATTTCCCTGCAAATCGTCTCTTCGTCCAGTAATCACGATAATGTCATCTACAAAAGCACATTCTGATATTTCCACCCGCTGCATATTTTTGTGTCCTACGTGAAATTTTTTTGTTCTTCTTGTGCATTCCTTTAAAATCTCGTCCATGAAGATAGTGAACAGTACCGGACTCAAACTTCCTCCTTGCCTTAGTCCTGTTTTTGTGTGGAATGTTTTTGATGTTCTATTGTGGCTAACAATCCGGTTTTTATTCAATCTATATATATTCTTTATAATGCAGATCAATTTTTTATCTATTCCTCGTTTCTTCAGTATTGTCCACAGTTTTTCCCTGTTCACTTTGTCAAAAGCTTTCACCAGATCAATAAAGCCCAAGTACAATCTTCTATTCTCTTGTTTTGCTTTCTCGCATAATATCTTCATAGTGAATATATGATCTTGAATACTCCTTCCTCTCCTGAATCCACTTTGTGTTTCTTCCATTGTTAACTCTATTTTCTGTCTTATCTTTTTGTCTAATATTTTCTCGTATAGTTTCATAGCTGTACTCAATAAAGTTATACCTCTGTAGTTATTACAATTATGTTTGTCTCCTTTCTTATATATTGGAACTATTAAGGCTGTTTGCCAATCCTCTGGTATCATTTCATCTTTCCATGCTTTTTCAAATATCTCCAGCAATGTGTTCAATCCTATTCGTCCCAAGTTCTTAAGCATCTCTGATGTTATTTTATCATCTCCTGGAGCTTTTCCATTTTTCAATGATGATATCGCTTGTTTCAGCTCATCCAGAGTTATTCCCTCAAATTCTTTATCTTCAATATTTTCTTGCTGTTCGTATGTATCTTCTACCTCGCTATGTCCCCCATCCAGTAGTTCTCGAAAATGCTCTCTCCATCTATCCATTATTTCATCGTCACCCCTCAATAGAGTTCCTTCTTTATTCTTTATATTTACGCTTTCATTCGTTTGTCTATTTCTTTGCGCTTTCAGGACTCCATAAAACAGTTTTTGATTAGTCTTGAAATCGTTTTCCATTTTTTCCCCGAATTCTTCCCATTTTTCCTTTTTACGTGCCAATATAAGTTCTTTGACTTTCTTTCTCTGGTTTTTATACTGTTGGTAATTGTCTGTAGTTCTTTCATTCAAGTATATTCTCCATTTTTCCTTCTTCATCTTCACTTCAGCTTTCAGTTCTTTCGTCCACCATGCTGTTTGTTTTTTCTTATTTGTTTTTCTGTAACTTCCACAAACTTTTCTTGCTGATTCTATAATTATATTTTTGAATTTAGTCCACATGTTGTCAAGTGAAGAGCCTTCTTGTTTATATCTTTCTTGCTCGAATCTCCTTTCTGTTTCTATTTGGTATCGTTCAGCAATTTCTCTGTTAACTAATTTGTAAGTTCTCAGGCATTCGTGTTCCATCTTTTTCCCCTGGTTATTTCGGTTGTTCGTTGTACTAATTCCATCCATTTTGACTTTAGCTATTACTACGTAGTGGTCGCTGCCTATTTCTGGTCCTCTTCTTACTCTTGAATCTAAAACAGTTGATCTAATTTCTTTTTGAACCAATATATAATCTATTATCGATTTCTCTCCCCGGCTACTAACCTCCCTTGTGTATCTATGGATATTTTTATGTTCAAATAGTGTGTTGGTTATTAACATAGAATTAAGTATACAAAAGTTAAGTAGTCGCTCACCGTTATTATTCCTTGTTTCTTCTCCAAAGGGCCCCATTACTTCTTCATACATTTTGTCTCTTCTACCTACTCTGCCATTGAAGTCTCCCAAGATAACAATTTTTCCTTTCGCTTCTTCCGTAATCTCTGTTAAGTTCTCCCAAAATGTCTCTTTAGTTTCTGAGCTGTCATCTTCATTAGGCCCATACACCACTATTATTGTTGTTATCTCGTTATTTCCACCTTTAATTTCCACTGACAATATCCGCTCGGACCAATTTTTCCAACCATTTATACTCCCAGATATTCTATTCTCTATTAAACATCCTACTCCTGCTTTTGCTCTAGTATTTCGATCCACTCCGCTATATATTAACAAATGGCCGTTTCTTGTTTTCATTGATCCTTCTCCCTTTTTCTTTGTTTCCGTTATTGCCAAAACTTTCAGTTCCATTTGCTCAAATTCAGTCTCCAGTTCATCTTCCTTTCCACTTAAACCTCTCACATTCCATGTTGCTATCCTCCATACATCTCTTACGCTCGTTCTACCGTCTCGTTGTTCTTTATTCTGCTCAGTCGTAATTTTCAATTCCGTTCCTACCTTCATCCTCTTCAATAGTTTTTTGACATTGATTTCTCAATTTTTCCTATATCATAATTCCATTTAAAGTGCACATTGTCTATGATTAGCTTTTGAAAACCCTCTTTAACATTCCTACCTCTTCCTCTCTCTTCCTTGGCAGCTGAACTTAGCTTTTCCTGTATCTCCCTTTGTACCGAAGAATTTGAAAATTTTAAAATATTCCCAAAATCGACCCCCTACGAAATCTCTTCCGGTTCTTTCACCATTTTGCATTGAAATATTTACATGTCCAGTCTTACACCACCAGCTCAATTGATTCGTTTAGAAAGGCGGATTTTTCGCTAAAGGTACCATTCTAATCTCGGCAGACACTGCCTGGCAGCGCGACATGGCTGTAATTGCCTTGCGACTCTGCACTGTCGCGCTGCGTGTGCTTTCACGGTCCCGGTGGTGACTTTAACTCGCAGTTGTCAAACATAAGTCAGTGTCAATTGTGCATTTCGTTTGTGTTTTTGAGTAACATCACACTATATGGCGTTCATAATTCGCTACGGGACTCTTGTTTAGAAAAAAATGGAATTCCACATTTTCGTCACAACGGAAAACCAGCGAAATATATAGAAAACATTCGATTGGCCCGAAAGAAAGGGTTTGTGAAAATCGATGAATTTAAAATCAGAGATATTCTCCAAAATAATTTCATCTCAGAAGCAGGAAAAGTTTCATCTCAAGAACAATGAATAAATAGAAGAAACTAGTGTGGGGATGAACGACGTACAAAGAAATGAAAGGATGAGTTGATAAACACTTGTTTCGTCAAGCTTATATCAATAATTTGCCTCATATTTTCTCGAATAATCTTATCCCTGTACGCTTTAAGTCGAGTATCTTACAGCTGCGGATTTTTAATTATTAATTCAACTGAAAACTCAACTTCATCATTGGATGATGACATTTTGACCGTCGTAATCATGATGTGAAAAAATATGGTGTGCTCATCTGAAAAGAGTGACGTCAGCAAGATTGAAATACTAGCAAATATATATTAGTTGAGTTCCGATATTCCCAATCAGTACTGGCCAGTATCAGTAATTTCGGAACGCTTCGTACTGATACGAACAGTTACCAAAGCAGTGCCAGTAAAATCGACTGTCAAAATTTACTGGCAAGTACTGGCCAGGAATATCGGAACTCAACTATTCAGTGCTTGAATTTGAATGAAAAAAGTAGTGTCATCATTGGTCAATCGATCACAGATAATCAGAGGAGCACACCATGTTTTACTTACATAATGGTCGTAATCATGATGAAATTTTTTCACATCATAGACGTAATCATGATGCGAATAACATGGTGTGCTCATCTGTGAAAGGAGTGACGTCAGCAAGATTAGAATACAAGGAAACATATTATATATTCTCTGCTTCAAATTTGAATGAAAAAGTGGCGTCATCATTGGTAAATACGATCACAGATGAGCACACCATGTTTTCCTTACATCATGGTCGTAATCATGTCGTTATCAGCATAGAATACAAATCACAGAATTCAAAGATATTTGTTGCTTTCCGATATTCCCAATCAGTACAGGCCAGTGTCAGTAATTTCAAAACGCTTCGTACTGATACGAACAATTACCAAAGCAGTGTCAGTAAAATCGACTGTCAAAATTTACTGACAAGTACTGGCCAGGAATATCGGAACTCAACTATTATAATCACTTCTGGGCGATGTTCATCGAGGTTTTCAAAACATAGATATTTTCTAAGTCAATGGTCGATGTTTGTAACATCGATGATACAGGCCACGAACATCGATGTTAACCTTTCGATTGAAATTAACTTTCACAGTTCAGCAAATTAAATACCAGTATTTCCATAAGAAAAAATTAATTTCATTTGATCAAGTTTCGTGGAAAAGTTTCCAATTAAATTGAATTGTCCTGCCATCTGTCCCCTCAGCTAGAGCCACTATCGAGGTAACATATCTAGAAATTAGAAATTTTCAGCATAGGTTTGAATTTATTTTTACATTTTAACATTGAATTGTGTCTTTTGAAGCCTGAAGAATCGGCATCAGGGATATCATTTATTAGAAGTATAACTTTTGAAAATGAAGCAGTAAGAATGGCTGGCTCTTTTATTTCCAAAAACTATTAACAAAATGAAATAAAACTATGTTTGGAATGGAAAAAACATGGATTGGAGAAAACTTTTCAGTACTATTTCGAATAGTAGGCACTATATGTTGCAAATTATCGAATTACTATTATATTATTCTGATCATAGTCAATCATAGTGATCTCATGATTGAAGCTTCGTAAATAGTTCTAGAATACCTTCCGGCAACAAAAGGTTAAATGTCCCAAGAATTGAAATGGTGAAAAATGTGAATAAAATTTTTCTTGAAAAAAAATGTTTTTTCGGAAACTATCAATCAGATTTGAATGAAATCGTTTGAAATTTCAGTGTGACTCGATGTCCATCTTATAAGATATTGGAAACGAATAATGAAAAATTTCGTAGCTATACGAAATTTTGAGCTTATTTCCTCAATATCTCGAAAATAATCCACGCAATCAGTATTTTCAAAATATTGAGGAGCAAATTTGTGCGAAATTTTTTGATGTTCAATTAGATTATTAAAAAAAATCAATATTTTGTTTTCAAGTATATATGTGATATTTGGCGATCTACGCGTTATAGATTCCTCAAGAGATTCCTTATGCAACTTCAACTTTTCATTGAAGGGCTGGATTTTGATTCGATTCGGTCTACGTTTTGGGAAATATCTGCGTATATCTGCGAAATCATTGGATGGGTTTTACGAATCCTTCAATTCAGCCTTCATTATTGAACTCCAAACTTACTCTATACACTTATCAAGCTCCTGAGTAGATTCTTCTGGAATTTATTTTGTTCACTATCAGTGGTTAGGGCCGTAAACACTTCAACTTTAGGAAAAATCGAATCGTCTTCATTTAAATGAGGTTGGAATGGGATGAATTCGCCAATTATTCCTTGGAAATTTTTGGTCGAATCGCAATCTAGAACTTGATCGAAAGTTATGGCTTGAGGTTTATGCATAATGTCGTGAGGATCATATAAAGAGAAGAATGTTTGGCGGGGTCAACAATTGTATAGATGAACGCTTTGGCAACGAAACAAGCGCGTAAAAGCTCCTGACCCCACTTCCTTGCGTTTCTTGGTTTTTTGAATTTTTGCGCTCATGTTCCAGGGTAGCAGCTAGCTATCGTTTTGTCCAAATGTCTGTAATTTTCTAATTTTGAGCCGAAAACGGTCCCAAACGACTAGGTTTGACTCACTGGTGACGAATCCGATGTCAAAATCTATTATGTCCGGCCGGCCGTCACTCCGATTAGGAGTACGAAGATTCTATCGACTTGAAAATTTCAGGGTTGGTTGCATTTCGAAATGCGAAGTTTAAGTTCGTTGATGGCTACTTGAAGTTATGAGTTTATTCCCCTGATATTTCGAGAACTACTGAAGCGATCGAATTGAAACTTGGCAGTTGGTTGGAGCATAAGGACATACAACTTTTTGTTGAATTTTGTTGAGATCGTACTATCAGTAAATTTTTAAAGAATTTTCGTTCGATATTTCTTCCGAAAAATGTTTCTTTCTCGGAAACTGTTCATTACATTTGGAAAAATGTTGGTCATAGCTAGAATATAGGTATATATCACAGCAGTGTACCAAATTTCGTGTTTTTGTTCTTGAAATCTTTTTTTTTTCGGAATGACTCAAAAAATACTAATTCAATCATGATGAAACTTGGCAGCTAGTTCGAAAATGCTGATGGACAACTTTGTGCGATATTTCGTGTCATCAGAACAATTCGATTTCTGTATGAATCTTCCAACTGTCATTTTGGTTTATTATTTGATAAAATCAAATAATAAACCTTAGTGATCGACCAACAAAAAAAACATTTTAACCCCCCCTGAAAATTTCACAGTTTACGTTTTGGAGTATGTAGATTTGAATAAACTAATAAAAAAAATCCGTCCGTCCGCCGTCCGTTGTCCGGGGTTTTTCTCAGAAAGTACTGAACCGAAATCAGTGAAACTTGGTAGAAAAATCGTGTGTCGCCCGGGATTGATCCTCCAAACTTTTCAGCAGAATCGGTGTACCCTAAGGGCTCAAAATGGAGGGGTGGGGGGAAAAAAAATTATTTCTCGAAAACTTACCACCGAATTTTCATGCAACTCAGAACGTTGATTACTGTTACAAAACTAAACCAAAAAAATGTCACCCGGATGATTTCCGACCAGTGGTTCCTGAGTTATAAGGAAAAACGCTGCAAATTTCCAATAATGTCGAGAATGACATCAACGCATTCAGTTCTAAGATTGTAATTCACTGGAATAATCGGTTTACTTTTCATACAGAGTCATACATCTAAAAGGAGATGAAAATATTGATTACCAAATTTTCAACACATATCGAAAAATTTTTAATGGATGCGTTATTATTTTATAATCACAATTTGCAAATGTCCCATCGATGTTCTTGACAATTTCATAATCGTAAGTAGTCCAGATTAAATATTTTTGGTTTTCTCTCCCAATATCTTAAACATAACTACTGAAAATCGGATCAAATTATTATTTATAGAAATTACCCTGCGGATTACGGGATTTAAGATTAAATTACTCATTAAGCTCATTCATATCTAGAATAAAACTATTTCATTCATAAATCATTGGTTTTTCAGAACACAAAAACCAATTCCATGAAAAAATTCATTTGAAACATTGAAATCTCAATAAACACTCTTTTATAACTGAATAACTTTTACATGCAGAACGCGAATTAAGTAGCGCAATTTAAAATAATGCAGATTTCCAAAAAATTCGGTTGATCGGAGGTTTCCATTAATTTTCGGTTTGCGTTATACGATTATCGTCAACCTGTGGATATCCGTTAGTGGTTTCAATCGAAATTCAAAATCTTTCGTACTGACAGTTTGAAATAAGAATAAGAACGAAATTTATAATCTAGAATTATTCTTTCGAATTCAACCTGATGAGGTTCAGATATATTTAATTGTTACAGAAATTTTATTGAAAATAACTTTAGTTTTTCAGTTTGTGTGGTGGATACTTTGTAAATCAAGTGATCGGATATCTGCTGTGGAAAAAAAATTTTTCAGATCAATTGCACAGGAAGATTGAGTTTTTTTCATTTCAATAATATTTTTCAGAACAAAGTTGAATCCCAGTAGAAATCACATCTACACATTCGATATTAGCGGAAAGTCTTGAATTTTGTTTTACGTATTGGTGTTAGTTTGAAAGATTGACCGTCGGTTTCACAAAACTTTTGACTTCTGATCAATTCGTTGATTAAGGTTTGCATTCGATGGTTGGGTTGAAAATGAACTGAAATTGAGCACAGAATTCACTGTTGACTGACAATCAAGTCCTTGATCTGGCAATCAAAGTTTTGTAAAACCGGCCGTAAATTTATTTCATCAGTGTCAAGAAATACGAACGCGTTCGGATTGAAACATCATGACTAATTGTGAAATATAATCACTCGATTTAATGCAAAATTTTTTTTTAAACATTTTTTTTTTCGGATACATATTCATCAAAGTTCAATGAAATTTGGTACAGGTTTCAGAGTCAACATTTGGAAACAGTGTTTCAAATTTCAGTTTTGACCGATATTTATTTGTGCAGATATTGGCAAAAAATTTCGTGACCATTTTGAATATTGAGGTTATTTCCCTAATATCTCAAAAAGGACAAACCCTATCTGATTTGTAGTTCATTTTCAGTTGTAGAATACCGACACGAAATTTAATAATTGTGGAAAATAGTTAGATTTTCGAAGAGGTGAAACGACTGTGGAACGTCTGTTCTCATTCAAAATATTTTAAATTTTGCTACCCAGTTAGCGTTCTGCATGTCGAAATGTTATTCAATTATACAAGTGTATTTATTGAGATTTCAATGTTCACATGAATTATTTCATGGAATTGGTTTCTGTGTTGTGAGAAACCAATGAGTTATGCATAATATATAAGTTTTTTGAGATAGCAATGGCATATTGGGTTATTTAAATGAGAAAATAATAAACCCTTGTGTAAAATTTGCAGCGTTTTTTGATAAAGAACTGGATTTCAATTCGTTCAAATCTGTATTTTTGGAAATATTGGGAAAATAAAATTTTGAATGGATATATCTGCGGAATCATTTGGTGGATTTTACCCATTAATTAAGGTCCAAATCTACGTTACAAATATCGAGTTTCTAAGTAGTTTTTTCCAAAAGTTATTGTGTTTACTTCTACTTGTATTGTAGATTTGCGGCTTAATTACGAAGGTTGAATTCGTAAATGGGTAAAATCCGTCTAATGATTCCGTAGATATACCCATTCAACATTTTATTTTCCCAATTTTTCCAAAAACACAGATTAAATCGAAGTGAAATCCAGTACTTTATCGAATAAAACCTGACGAAGAATAAACATGTGCTCAAAAGCTGCTGACTGCACGTCAGTGCTTTTCTAGGTTTTTATTGATACCTAAAGGAAACCCTGCAAGTGAAGTAACAATTCGATCAGATGAATAGTTCTTGAGTTATTTGAAAATGAAATTTCAGATTGCCATAACTCTGAAACTATCAATCGAATTCAGCTCATTAACGAACTTAACCGAGATATTCAGGATTCTAACCGGCCGGACGGGGACAGAATCAAATTTAACCACAGATTCTTTATCAGTGAGTACAACCTAGTTATTCGAGACCAACATTGTGACAAAATGACAAAGCGCTGTTCCCCAGAACTAGCGCCTAAACGAATTATCATGATAATCTAAGATGTGCATTGAATTGTTTCCGAGAATTATCTAGAATCGAAAAATACATTCATTTGAAATCAATAAACAACGAAATATGAACACATAAATAAAATAATACAATAAAAGAATACATTGATTTGCCATATTGAAATTCAATTGAAATGATCCCAGAAAAATGGATTTGCTTCTTTGCATTTTTCTTGACGAATGTGAAATAGCCTCTACAATTATATTGCCATTGTTTCTTAATATATCATAACACTTTAATATTCTCTACATCAAATTTTCGCTTGATTATATATCTTCGTCAAAATCATTCATTGGTCTTCGTATTAGTGACATTCTTCAAGGGACATTTTCTAAAATACATGCTGAAATATAATTTTGTAAATACACAAAAAAATCAAACATTCAATCGATCAAATTCACATTAATTTACTGACTCAGCATGTTCTAACCGAATGTTCCGCACCTTAGAAGCAGCCGAAACTTTTATGTCGTACACGAAATTTACGTTGAAAAAATTTTCACTATAAATTTGAATTTTCCGGGAGGGAATTCCCTCAGGCACATAGGAATCGCATTGTTGAACGATATTCCAATGTAGATGGGGAATAATATCCTCCTGAACTCATGAGATGATAGCCCGAACAAAATAGTACATATCTAAGATTATCATGGCGATTTGATTTACGATATTATTCAATTTTCTCACGAAAAAAATCAATAATGCAAACGTGTACAAAAATTTTATTCTAAACTTAACTTATAACAAACAGTAAAACGTAAATAATCATATAAATTATTGGGTTATTGAATTACCTGAAAAAAACTACACCTATCGACATGAATAGCAATATTTGATTCAAGATATTCTCCACGCCCTTATTGCATACTTTCTTGATGTTGTTTGTATCTAAACCCTTCATGTGGAGCAGACCATGGACGCCGCTGATGTCGAAATTACTCAGAGTAGTCTCTCTTGACAATATAACTGTGAAATGTGTTTTGTCCGGAAGCTGATGACAAAAATTCAATACCATATGGGTGCCTACCACCTTCAAAACCTGGATGGTGCCAGCGAAATGACTCACTTGAGGATCTAAAGATGAACCTGAAATAATTTCAAAATACGTTGTGAAAAAAATATTTAGGTTGTAGGCATGAGTATTAGGGAAACCCAGGAGCAATGACTAAATATCCTGACGCCATCGCCATTTTGCAGCGTATACTTTTTTAAACAATTTCACCTTCAAAACTACTACACCTCCAGATGCTATTTTCCATTATTGAGATCAATTGGATAATCGACTCAGTATTTCCAAAAGTTTAGGTCAAATTTGTTCATGATTTTCAATGCTTTCAATGATATAAGTTGCCTATTTAAGTGAGAAATGAAACACCTTCATTTTTAGAAATTGCTTATATGTTAGTTTAGGTTCTTCCTCCTCTG
Organism: Myrrha octodecimguttata; assembly: GCA_958510865.1. Lineage (NCBI taxonomy): Eukaryota > Metazoa > Arthropoda > Insecta > Coleoptera > Coccinellidae > Myrrha > Myrrha octodecimguttata. Next base: position 42,525,281 of record OY294057.1, read on the forward strand.
CTTCGAATGTTTTTCTAATTTACTCCGCTTTTATTTTGATGAAATTTTTCTTTATGTGCGTTTGTCCCACAAATGCTTGCAAAATAAAACCAATTTGAGCATCCTGCATGATATTGCAGATCAAGAAATGACGGATAATGTGAAAGCAATATTTGACATATCAAAAATAAAGGCTAGTGACGGTATTTAAGAGGTTCCTGTAGGTTGAATGATCGTTTGCAAATATCATTGCTGATAACAGAATACCCATCAGGTAATGGAATCAGGTTTGGGATTTTTGGTACCCTTGCTATAGAACAAAACGAACTGAAGTTCTCAGCTTGGGCAAGATAATCAGCACATGCGCAGGTTCCTGGTGTAATTAGAAGAAAGACACATTGGCTGAGCGTCAGAAACTCCTTTACTAGATGGCTAGAAATAGAATTATCCTCTGAATGGAGCACAGAAGGTGGTCTCAGACTGTCGATGGTTCTCATTGGGAGACCGTTTTCCAAACATCAGGTCAAGAAATCCTGGTATTCGAAAGGAATAGCTGAGTCTGATGACTTTAGCTTTTACTGAGCACCTGTTAAAAAAAAAATCTAGAAAATCGAGACTCTCTAATTATTTATTGCGCGCTGGAGCAAGAAATCTGATGAAACTGTTGACCACATCATATTCACATTGTAAGGTGAGAAAAAAAACCTAGAACATCGAACATCCACTATTCCCATGGTGAGAGGGACTTCTATCTCTAGACTCGAGGTATTTTTTTTGCGTGTCTTCGAGTATGAATATCTTCAACTATATTCGGATGAACCCTGCATGGACACAAGGCCTCATTTCTTCCCGGAAGAGGCATCGTACGGAGAAGAAAATATTCAAAGACTGAATCTACTGAAGTCACAGCAGGATTATGACACATTGACCCCCAATACTCAGTAAGGAAATGATGGAGGGGCGGTTAGTGCTCCTTTCATGGTAATTACAATCATCATCACGATTTACATGGAGCCAATAGACAGTCCAGCTGTCTTGAGCAAGTTGACTGACTGCTCAGACCAGTGAGTTGGGCCGACTACCTTCCACTTGACTGAAATATCTCTGGAAGTCAGTGGTATTTATGCGATTCCTGTTGTTGACTCTTACCCATTGTCTCAAGCCAGCTAGACTATTCACTGGCTTATGTAAAAACAGGAAAACATAAGCAATTTTTGAATTATCAAACCAGCTTCATATCATTCAACAATTTCGTGATGCAAATAATACATAATTACTATAGGTGTCTTCCTAAGCCACATAAGGGTTCAGGTCCTGAATCAAAGTTCAATCCCTTTAATTGTTTGGCCAGAATATTCTCGTTTTCCCTAATTGGAGAGAAATCGAGACGAAAAAGGGCCTGTTGACTTTATAAGACCATCGCTCACTTATCGTCAATAGCCCGGACCACGACAAAACGGAAACTTATTTCCCTACTAATTTGCCGTTTTCTGTAGCGGTTGAGTGCGCGCTGTCCCATTCAGTTATAAAGAAAGAATAAAAATCCGGTCTGCCGTGGACTGGGCTGTTGCCGATAAGTCAGAGTTGGCCTTCAACCGACCCTGTCATATACTTACCATTGTCAGGACCAGAGCTTATCCAAAACCCAGGCATCGACACGTTCAATCTGATTCTATACTCCGTACTGACACCGTTTTCGTCCCATAGTAGCCTCAGTCTCTTTATCTCGTCGTAAAACTTTCTGCCAAATCCAACTGGTGGATACCGGTCGGGGTGGTACTGTCTGTCGAAGGTAGTCGACAACCTAGTGAGAGGATCTTGATGGTCTCTGTTGCCTACGCGGTCTCTGTAGTATGGATCTGGATTGTACTGATTCCTGTTGTAGGGATCCCTGTCGATGAAAATATCGGTGACAAATTGGTTGAAATAGTGTTGTCTGTTTCGAGAGTTGAACAATATTGTAAGGATTACGCACAGTCGCTGTCCAATTTTCTAAGGAAATTATTTAATCTTCGAGGCTTTATGGAAACCAAAAAGATATGAAACTCGAATTTCGGGATCTTATTGAATATGAAAATTAAAAATTTCATCTATAATCCGTTTTTCTTTCATGACATAGAAAGCGAAAAAATTTCAATGATGAGGTGAACAAGTACGTGACTGTAGTCCTCTCTGGGGTAAAAGAGGAATGTAGATCAAAGGGTGATCTTCCTGAAGCTGTGCAAGAAATCCTAATATGAAAATCTTTGGACAAATTTATCACAGACCAAGTTGGTCTGTAAATCTATGCATGGCGGTCTTAAATTTAATCATTTCATATGCTTATAACTTTATATGATGCACTAGCTGTGAAATCTTCCATGAGTGTGTAAATATAAAGTAATTAAAAAATGAAATAAATAAGGAAATTGAACTAAATGATATTGATTGTTATCCATGTACTCAGTTCACCAAACATGTTTTTGTGTAATTTATTGTGTTTTCAGCTGGTCTGATGATGGCCTTAGAGCTTAAATTGACCGCCGATAGTTTATAAAAATATTTGACTAAACAGTGTGTTTTTCTTCCATTTTCATGGTTTTGGATATGCCCGAGACTATGCCGCAGATTAGTGATATGGCATATCTGTGGACTATGCTTAAGCTAAGGCTGTGATGCATACATTTGCCCTTTCTGTTCTTGAGATATGTTTTTTTCAATATTAAATTTTGACCTTTTAGGGTCGATTTCATGCGCTGATGATAGATGTTTGCATTTTCTGATTCGTTCTTCCAATAAAATAGCTTAGAGTATGTAGTCTCGATTCTACGTTAAATGAATTGTTCGAACATTTTGGGATTGGGACCTGCGAAATGCTTTTATTGGGATTTTTGGCAGGAAGCTATTCTCTTCATGAAGTTAATTTCTTTCTGGTTAATAAAATTGCTCTCTTCTAGTGCTGCACATCACATTAATAGATTACAATTCAATATGTTTATGTGAAATGATTAATGTATCACGAGAGCTTTTTAATCTCAAAACAATGGGGTTTCTGTGACTATCAAAAAGACGTTCTTGTTAAAAACTCTTTTGAAATCATCCCGAGAATTTTTTTATTTATTTCCCTTTATAACCTGGTTGACGAAAATACGGAACAATGAGTTGACGAAACTGCAGTTCCAGAGCTTTACTGCAGAATCATCGGGAAAAATTCATAAAATTCAAATTCCATTGCGATTTCAACATTGGTTTGACTTCATCAAACAAGGCCTTTTTACGCGCTTATTCTAGGGAACAGCGCGTTATCATTTCGTCACGGTGACTGTAATTTTCGAATTTTGAGACGAAAATGGTCCTTAACGATTGGGTTGAACTCCCCGAAGAAGAATCCGTCATCAAATTCAATTCTGCTCGTCCGTATGTGCTCTAACTTTCGAAAGAAAAGACTTAGCGACTTGAAATTGTCAGATTACGTTTGGAATCTGAATACCTCGGTAAAGTTCGTTAATGGGTGAAATCGGTTGGATAGTTTCGGAGGTAGACCCATTTGAAATTTGGAAGTTAATTCCTGGATATCTCTTGAAGTATTGACTCGATCAAATTGAAACTTCGTGGACAGTTTTGGAATATCAAAGCGCAACTCAGAGAAAATCCCGTGAGGATCCAGTTGTTAGAAAATTGAATAAAAAGGAATAATTCGAAATTTTTCAAAATTTTCGATAAAATTTTTTTTTCTCTGATATTATTGATTAGATTTCAATGGAGTTTGGAACAAACCTTAGAGTCAGTATTAAACAACAATGTTCCAAATTTCAGTTCGATCCAATATTCACTTCCGAAGACATAAGGAAAAAAATATGCCAAATTTCTTTGTTATATGGAATTCTAACGTTATTTCCTCAATATCTCAAGAAGTACGAATGCAATCAGATTGAAACTGCGTGATCGGGTGGAGATTATCAACACGCAACTAGGTGCAAATCGACGTGTTGATCTAATAGCTAGAATTTGAACAAGCGCGTGAAAGCTCCTGATCTCACGTCACATCCTGTCGTTCAAGAAAAGGAAGCTTCGTGGGGACTTGATTTTGACGAACCATGTATTGACGAAGAGGATCGGTAGTGATCTCTCCCATCTGTTCGAACTTATCAGTGATACCAGATTGCGTGGACATGGGTTCAAACTCAAAAAACTTCCATTGGGATATTCGACATTTGGAATCGTCTACCGGCTGAGATGGTGAATGCATCTAGTGTGAACGATTTTGAACAGACTGGACATATTTATATTTCAATGATCGAGAAGGAATTTGTTGTCGGTTTGATTCGATTTAGTTGTTTCAATTTATTCTCTCTATTTTTACACCGCTTCACTTTGTTTTGTTTGTGTAATTTAGATATTTATAGGATTCATCCTCAACTCAAAATTATTAATAATAAAAATAATATGTCAGACCGTCCTTTTTTGATGAGCATGTTTCTAGAATCACAAGGAAAATATATCAAATTTGAATACAAAATCGAAGTCAATTGAAAGATGCTGAAAACTGAACCGCTCTAACAATTTTCAACTGAAAGGGTTATTCAGAATGTATCATATAAAACTTCACAGTTCGATATCCACAAATGCAAAAAAACAGTGTGATAAAAATAATCTGAAAACTGTATTGTAAAACTGCAAAATTCAACGACGCAAAAAAGAATGAACAAGAGAGTCGAAGAATCAATGTTTTCATGAATAAAACAAAAATCCCGATAACGGGATGAATTTCATAGAATTATAATTTTTCACCACAGAATACCCTTTGATCTACAATCATTTTTGGTTGGATGCATTCTTCCTAGAATATAGGTAACTGTAAAATAATTATGTTGTCCGCATATGAATCCCTGAACGCTTTTAAACCGGTTGAACTGATTCCGATAATTTTTTGACTGCCTTTGAGTTTAGATGCTTGGTTGATGGCGCAGTTGTATACAAATCTGAGCAGGCGGATTTTTCCGCCTGCGGAGGAGCCCCGGTCCGTCCACCTAATGAACGAGTACCTTGAAGATTCAATCCCGTTTCAGGGCAGGATAATTTTTGATGAAAAAAACATCAGTCCATAAATAATTACATACTGTTAAGACCTTATGTATGTATATTATGTGTGCTGGCGTGGGCACCCCAAACTTAATATCTCCGCTAATATTAATATGAAATATTATGGTACCCAAAACAATGTAACTAGCTTGTAGAAAAACAGAATGAGCCCCATGTGCGGAGAACAGGCCTTACGAACGATCAAGATTGAAAAGTTTACCTCTTTATATGTAAAGCCGCGTCCAGACATACGAACCGAACATTCAGTGTGATTTATGATTGTGCGAATCTCTTTGATATTCGTCAAGAAAATTTCGGTTCGTACATCTGGACACGGCTTAAGGGAACAGAACGATTGAGTCGCGGTCGAGGTAGAGGTCGCGGACATAACAAGGAAGCTGCTTGGGATTTTCAGTCGAGCTAGGACCAATTTACTCCATATTTACTCCGAGGTTAATTACTTGATGCAAGGCATATCGAATCATTCTGGAAATCCTTCAAGATTTTCAGAAAAGGTTCAATGACATTTTTATCAAGCCATTCAGTGATATTTGTTGCTTGGTTTATAGCCGAATTAGGTATATGTAGTAAAGTACTCATGTTCATTCTGAAATGTGTATACTGTAATAATATCGTCAGAAGCAGCGATGGCATCTACGCCTTTAACCAATCACAGGCTTTCTTGTTGACCGCGCAGTAGGTATCCATCTGAAACAAATTACCTTTTTGATTCTCAGAAGCATCGATGAATCGATGCAAACCTTCTGGATGGCATCGCTCTTACATGGATGTCGACCGAGACCCAATTCTTCTGTTCGTACCCTTAGGGGCAATTCGAGATTATGACAGCTCACAAGTTTCAAAATGAATATAAATACTTTACAACACATTATTTAACTATACACAAGTTCACATATATCATAGAATGGCTTGCTGAGAATGTTATGGGGCAGCTTTTAAAAGCTTCTCAAATAAAATGGAAGAAGGCCTATATTGTGCACTTTGAATGTTCACTGATCTGTGATAGCTCACAATATACTAACAATTGGCCGTTACTCACAAAATTTCCCACATGCCAAGAAATTCCTCACGAATGTGAGGAATTACACACAGATATGCAACCTCGTAGTTATCGTAGGTAACCTCCTTCTTATGTGCTGTCGACATCGACTGTGACTTAACTCGTAGCATCGACCACGACCTTCACCTTGTCCGCGGCCCACTCGTACTGTTCTTACCCTCAGTATAGAATATTGTCGAAATTCCAGACGCGAAATAAGAGGTATGCGGAGATTTAACACCTCTTTCAAGAATTGATCACATAAAGAAACAGATGACGCCAGCGTAGAGGCGCTACTCACTACTTCCTCGAACTTACGTTGGGTAAGGATTCCTGTTGAATGGATCTGTTTTATACGATGGTGTTCTCCGATTAGGGTCCCTTTCCCTGTTATATGGATTCCTATTATAGGGATCCTTATTATATGGATCTCTGCTATGAGTATCTCCGCTGTAAGGGTTTCTGTTATATGTAGATGGATCATAAGGGTATGTCCTTCCTCTTTCCGTAGTCAGATCGAAGGTTTCGTGACCTTTCCTTGCGTAGTTGTAATTGTAGTCACGGTAGTCTTTGTACAGAGAACTGTAAGATCTGTCCTCGGAAATGTGTAGGATTGGACATGACTGCACACGACGTACGTAATGTCTTTCGCTGTCATGGTCGATGATTTCAATACCATACCAAATGCCCATAAGCTGAAAGTTAATGAATAATTATAATTACAAGATAATCCTCAATTCATACAAGTTATAACATTCTAAAATTATAACATCACATAAGAATAAACTTCAGAAATAACCCCACGAAGTGAATTTGTTGAGAGATATTCCTAATCAGATTTTAATTTGATATTGATTTAAAACATTGATTGTTGTATCTTTTTCAGCCAGGTTTTATAGAAACCCATAAACCTGTATTTTGAGCATTTCAGAAGTTTTTTTCTGGTAGATTCCAACATTCAAACTTTTAGTTCCTTTCTGTATAGGATTGTTATGACTTACATTTCCTCAGGAAGTAGTGAACATAAAGAGCAATAATTATAAAAAATTTTTCAGCCAATTGTTTGTTTTTTCTCATCTAAGCTGCAGTCCATTTTGAACGTAGTATTATATAGGTTGGGCCAAGTGGTGATGTCAATAATTTTTTTTCAGATTCCTCACACCTGGGAGTATACAAAAATACCCCATGGTTTTCAGTTATATTTTTTTGTGTTTTTTTTTAAATTGATGTTGCCGGCGAGGTTTCAAAACTTCATAACTTTTATGTAGTAGGTATTTTGCAGACTTCATTTTTAAAAGATCGCCCCGAATGTTTTTTCAACAACGAAAACAACTTAGCTTCTTGAAATTACTTAAAGTTACCCAAAAGAAGGCTTGGAAGATAAAACTTCAGTTTTCAGTAGGATTCAGTCAAAACATTCAACTTCACTTTAAAAAAATGAAAAGGAGTTTTATAGCTTCTGGCTGAGTTTGAGAACTTCGCACGAACGTGAATAAGAATATGAAAAAATATTTTATTAGCCTTTTTTTTGTTTTAATCGTCCTTCGATCGTGGATGGACTTAAAGTTATTAAAACACGATTAAAGTTATTTTTATGGTAAGCAACACTTGAAAATATGATTCAAAGTAATTTTAGTTGAAATTCCTGTAAAACAATTGCAGCTAGTGTTATTTTTACATTGAGATGGATTTGTCGTGCAGGGCGGATCAAATGGCCTACGCGACCGCCAGACCTAAACCCCATCCGTTTTTTATTTGAGGATTTAATAAAGGGCTGGTGTATGCGACGAGAAGCAATGGAACAAAGTTGAGACAAAAACTTTCTGAAGCAGAAAAAAATAACACAAGAATTTTCGAGTAGCTTCAGGCAATTAAAACATAAGTTTTCAAAACGTTGAACGTATTCAAGTTGCAGGAAGGGGTTTTGAAGATTAAGGGTGGTAAATAGTAATTTTTCAGTAATTTGTGCTTTTAATTTCTTATCCGAAAGCAGGTAATATCACAACTACCAATTTTGAAATATGCTCACACTTTTAATCAGTGTTGAGACCAAAACTATTGTGTAAACAACATGAGCTGCAGTTATTTCACAGGAATTTCAATTAAAATTGCTTTGAAATCACATTTTTGGGTATAATTAACCATAAGAATGATAAAAATAGAAAAATTCCTTCAATAGTATTTCAATGATTTCAGCCTATAATATTTCCAAAATCTATTTCAACAAAAAAAAGCTGATAAAGTTCTATTTTTTTCTTAAATTTTGGTATTAGTTTAGGACCGTGCGAATTTTTGGAACTCAGCCAGAAGCTATGGAAACTACTTTTTGTATCTCCAAATCGAAGTTGAATTGTTGAGTGAATCCGACTGAAAACTAGAACAGTATCTTAAAAGCCGATTTTGGGCAACTTTAAGTAATTTCAAGTAGCTGAGTTGTCTTTGTTATTGTAACAACATTCAGGACGATCATATCACAAAAAAAATTGTTAAATACCCACCACATAAACAGATATGAATTTTTGAAACCTCGGTGGCATAATAAAACACAATAAAAATTATAACTCGAAAATTACGAAAAATCGAGTAACATACATGGGGTTTTTTGGATACCCCCAGGTGTGAGGAATAAAAAAAAAATTATTGTCGTGGTTATTTGGAGCAACCTGTATTTATGATTTGTATATTATTTTGTTTTTGAGGAGATAGTTCAATACACTATATGGATATAATTATCGGAAGTCCATTTCTTGACACAACCACAATTATTCATTGAAAACTCGCTCTATACTCCTGGAATGTATGATTTTGTAGGAGATAAGGCTATACAGAGTATCTGTAAGATCCCACATTTTCACTTCATAAAGTGTTCAGTATTTCTGCGTAGATTATCTGTTAGGAACTGGTGGATTTCTTCCTGAATGGCAGTTTGTAATGAGCGTGTCCGCGGAATCTTTATCAGTTAGTGATATTTTTCGTTAATTAGTTATATCTCAGATGGTAGTTGTGGAATGTATTGGAAATTTCACTTGATATGTTATTATATATTCTTATCTGGTTTCTTCAACATTCCATGATATATTTGCCCAACATGTCTGTAATTTTCGAATTCTGTGTAGAAAATGGTTTCAACTGACTAGGTTGGACTCACTACTGAAGTATCCGATGTCAGAATCGGTTCTGTCTGGTCGGCCGTTGCCACGATTCCTTGTGAACGAAAAGGGCTGGTGACTTGAAACTATAAGGGTAGGTTGTGAATAAAGTGGCTAAGTTTGTTAATGGGTCAAATAATTTTGGAGTTATACTCATTCGATTTTTTGGGGATATCATCTCAGAAAATATCTATGTGATCGGATTGAAACTCGATAATTAGTTGTTGAGTACTCACGCACAACTGGCTTTCGAAATTTTGTTGGGATTATATTGTAGGTGAATTGAAAAAAAATTCATAGAAATTGGTACATTTAAAAAACATGGTTAACCGAAATTATGTAGGTACCTGATTCATTGCTTGAAGCTCAAATTTTTTGACTGATCCCGGTTTCTTTGAATTCTGAAAGCAGCGTTAGATTGTCAAAGCATACTATACCATGCGAAGATGAGAAATGAAACGATCTGGATCTTCGAACTTCTGCATCTTTTTTCTCTTATGCATCTTTGACTCCATCTAGGTAGTCATTTTTGTATCCTGCTGAAGGTTGATAAGTTATGAGAGAAAAAACTCAACTGAATGACGTGAAAAATCCTTCACTTACGAGTTTTATTATAAGATTGTTAATAACTTCATTTTCATCCCCTTGTTCTGGCGAACAGCGCGTTATTTGACCTCGAATTCAATATCTCACAGGGGTGGACCAAATTTCAGTTTGGTCCGATTTTGAATTTCGAAAAAACAATTTCAAACTTTTGTTCTCAAATTTTCTATATTATACGATCTTCTTATCGATTTATCCTCACGATAATTCTGCAGGCATATAAAGCTATAATTTTTCAATGAATTACTGCAATTCAATCAGAACTGTATTTCAAAAAATTCAGATCGGCTCTTATTGAAATCTAGTACTTGATTGAAAAATGATTGCTTGAAGGTTCATGCAGAATTTCTTGAGGACCATATTAAATGAAGATGGCCAAATGGTTCCATCAGTGAGTAAAGCTGCGTTTGGCAGGGCCAATACATGAAAAGGTTCCGCTCGGGCAAAGAATTCGAACATACACGCAAAAGCTGCTGAGTTCAGTGCTTTTCCTGATTTATTTATTCTGAATTGTATGAACAACTTGATTGGACTAGCTTATGCAGATTGTCAAATTCAGTTATGTCTGGTCGTCTGTCCCTTACCACGATAACTTTCTGATGGAACCAGCTAGTTATTTGAAACTATCAGAGTAAGTTGTGTATCCAGGAAATGGTTAATTTAATTGATGGGTGTAATCAGCTGAACGGCTTCGGAGTTCCACTTATTTAAATATTGAGTTAAGCTAGTTGAAGAATATCGATGCCACAATTTATGCAAAGTTTTGTGAGAATTAAAAAATATTATTTTTCCCAACATCTATAATTCGGATACTATCCATCAGATTCTATGGAATTTGGGACGGAATTTAAAACGAAGTAAAAGTTAACAATTTTGTAAGAAATTTCAGCTCGATCCGATATTTATTTTCGGAAAAATTTCGCTTTGGGAACGGATTTGAACTTCTGACCTCACATCATTACTTTTTTCGAATCATTCACCTTTAGGAATTGAGATTAAGTACAAACACTCCAAAAAATATAAGTTAGATTTCACAGCGTTAGGACACAAATGACTACAACTATTATCCTTGTCATCTAATTAATTAAATAATCAAAAAATATAAGAGTCCATCTGCTACCGATAGAAGATTGGAAAATATCTTCAATTTTAAGTTTCCTTACAAACCAGGCTTGTCCATCAATATAGCCAACTCTATACAAAGGTCTTCATCTGGCACGAAACTCGTCTTTTACAATTTGAAGACTGTAAGGTTGCTTTTTTCCAGGCTGGAGAAAATCAAGATTGATTTAATATTATTTATAAAATTCCCTGCAACAACTGCGACAAATGTTACGTAAGACAAACCAAACAGTTATTGGCCAATAGGATCAAACAACATAAAAATGATTGCAAAGAAAAATTTAAAGATAAAGACGGAAAAACGGCACTGGCTTCGCATTCCTTCAATACGAGACACCAATTTGTTTTGATGGAATGACTATCTTGGACGTGGAAAGAAATCCGTTCAAAAGAAATTTAAGTGAGATTCATATCAATTCAAATTGTACAGTGAATAATAGAAATGATATTCAGGGATTGAACCAATCTTTTAATCATTTAATTTCACTTTTCAAACAGTGGAAATATCGTTGAAAGTAGTCCATATGAATTGTATGTTATAGATTGTTTGTGTCGTGATTGAATATTGTCTATGTTCGTCGCATATGTATGGCCTGTTTCTTTCATCGTATTCATTCGTATTACGTCTGTTTAAATTTGTCATTTACATCTAGGAAATTATTTCAGTTTTTGACAGTTTCAAATTTGTGAGGAAAAGTGATCTCCACATAAATATATTATGCCCGAATCACTGTTAGATGTAGACAACTGTTAAAAAACTAGGTAAGACACAATGATTTCTGTTTGTGAAGAAAGTTCCATTCATCTTATGTATTGCTTGTGTCTTGAGAAAGTCGAATATATCGACGGAACGTCGACTTTGTTTTGAAAATAGTTATAGTAATTTGAGTCCTAACCCTGTGAAATCTAACTTATATAATTATGGACGTGAAACACAAACTAACTCCAAAAAATATTCACCTGATCTATTAGTATTGAGGGTTGTGGGATCAGGTTTCTACAATAATAATCGGTCAGTCCATGGCACTCGTAGCGCATAAAAACAAATACCCACAACCAATTCACAAACATCTCAAAGACACAGTTTTCGGTCTCACATCAATCTTTCTACTAATATGAAACTATGGAATAATCTTCATCATGTCAATTCAGGAATTAAGGTTTTCCATGCATAACACGCGTAGGTGGAATTACGTGTCAGCGTTTTCCTTCATTTGAATCAATTAAGGTTGTGCACCATTTATTTGTCCCGTGTTTTAATTGGGTTATTTTGGAGGAAGACGTTCGAAAAGTTCTTTCTAGACAGTCAGATGATAATCTAGCCAAGCAGTTAAAAAAGCTGCAAGTTTTACGTGCATGTTCTGGGGAACGGCGTACTATCGTTTTGTCCAAATGTCTGCAATTTTCGAATTTTGATTTCATACAGATTAGGTTGAATTCACTGATGACTAGTTCGGGTGCAAACTTGATTCTTTCCGACGGACCGAGAACACAATAACTGTCTAAGATACGAGCTAGCGATTTGAAGCTTTCAGGGTAGAGCGCGTATCAAAATGTGGCGGTTGAGTTCGTGAATGTTGACGTTATTTCATGAACTACTTGAGCGATTACACTGAAACTTGGAAGTTTCAGTCAAAGTCAAAAAAAAAAGTTAAAGTCAAAAAGAAAAATTTTTCGAAATTTTTTCTGGAATATAGGTATCAGATCTGGGAAACATTTTGCACAGACCTTGAACTCCATGTTTCACAACAGTATACCGAATTTCGTGTTTTTTCCTCGCTATCGTTGTTATTTTCGAAATAAATGAAAAAATATACTTGATTCAATCATAATGGAACTTAGTTGCTAGTTTGAAAATGCTTCTGTTCAACTTTGTGCACAATAACGTGATTATGATAGTGATTAGAACAATTTTAGAAAAAAAAAATTCAAATTTTTTTCCAAATATTTTATACTTATGATCCTCTAATCATATTATCCCCACGGGATTCTGAGTGAAACTTCAAAGCTTAATTTTTCAATCAAGTTTTGGATTTCAATTCGATATATATTTTTGGGAAATATGGGGAAAATAATGTTTTGAATCTGTGGAACCATTAAGTAGATTTTACAAATCACGAATTCGAGCTTCGTAATTAGGGTCCAAACCTTAGACAAATATCGAGTTTCAAAGTTGTTTCTTTCGTGAGTTATAGTGTCAATATCGGTCTTGAGGACCACCATAAACACAATATCTCTCGAAAAAAAATCTTGTTCAAATTCTGTCTATTAGATCAACACGAAATTTTGCATCTAGTTGCTCGTTGGTAATCACCTCCTGATCGAGAAGTTTCAATCTGATTGCATTTGTACTTCTTGAGATATTGCGGAAATAACGTTAAAATTCCAAATAACAACGAAATTTGGCACAATTTTTTCCTTACATCTCCGAAAGGAGATATCGGATCGGATTGAAATTTGGAACATTGTTGTTCAATACTGACTCTAAGGTTTGTGCCAAATTCCATTGAAATCCAATCAATATTGGAGTCAATACTTCATGAGATATCAAGGAATTCACCTAAAATTTCAATTGGTCCCTACTCCGAAACCATCCAACCGATTGCACCCATTAACGAACTCAGCCGAGATATTTGAACTACAAACTTTATATGATAATTTCAAGTCGCTAAGTCTTTTCCTTCCTGCAGTTGAAGCACATTCGGACGGACGGTCAGAATTGAATTTGACCATGGATTCTTCTTCAGGGAGTTCAACCCAATCGTTTAAGATCATTTTCGCCCAAATTTCGCAAATTACATACATCGTGACGAAATGATAACGCGCTGTTCCCTAGGACAAGCGCGTAAAAAAGACTTAAAAACTCTATTTCTGTATAGAAGGTTTGGGGCTCAATTAGGAATGGGTAAAAATCGCTCGATGATTCCAAACTATCTGATTTGCTTCTCAGAACTCGCCATATTTAAATTTTTTCTGATTTCGATAAACAGTAGGCGTCCACAATTCGGAATAATTGGACCGCTAAAAATTTTTCCGGAAAAAAGTGTAGCCTACAAATCAAACCCCGTATTATTCGGGCTATTATATGTTCTCAATGATAAGGTTGAACCGATGAAGACTTCATGGTAATTTTCGATTATTTTAAATTTCAGGTCGTCCATGATTAATTAATCGAATGAAAAACTATCAGGCAAGTGGACAATTTTTTTAATTCTTATTGTGATTCCTCACACACAAGTGCTCACCAACATTTCGACACCATTCGTTTATCAGGGCTGAAAAATGCATGAACATGACTTACTCGCAAAACAAAGTAAACACGAACAATTTAAAATTATATGAATAATAGATATTTCAATGAAATAACATATGCAAAGGACAAAACTAATATACCTATGAAAAATAGTTGAGAATAAATGTTCGTTACAATTATCATCGAAATTATGCGCTTTTTTTTAATATTTGATTGAAAAAGCCACACAATTTTGTGATAATTGTAACATTGATTTTACACTATTTTTTCGTGTATTAATTTTTGTCCTTTGTTATGTAATTTAATTTTATTGGAATATTTTATATTCACCTATAAAATTTCGAATGTTTTGTGTTTACTGTATTTTACTAGTCATGTTCATGAATTTCTCAGCCTTTATAAATTAATGGTACCGAAACGTTGGTGAAAATTTGTTTGTGAGGGATCACAAGAATTAAAAAATGTCCACTTGCCCGATAGCTTTTCGTTCAATTTTCGATTATGTTCGTCCATTTGACAGTAAACCTCCACAAAGAAAAGACTAAGACATCATTTAATTTTTTGCGAAAGCAGGGATCTAAACTATTGCAATTTAGTTTCAGAGTAGCGATACGAAGATTTATGCGAAGATTCCTGTAGACTGTATGACTAGAAAAAAATATAGAAGGGGACTGACGTGAAGTCAGGAGCTTTAAAGCAGCGCTTGTTGAACCCATTTTCTCCAGAAATTTTTCATCAACCTTTACACCTTTATTTTTCAACTAAGAATTAAATTCCCATTTCAACTTTTGGTTACTGTATCAGAGGAACAGATTTTCAAAACCCTACAAATATCAAATTCTAAACAAACCGTGACATGAAGTAATGTCATATAGAATTAAAAAATTATGCGGAACATCGGAATCTCCAGAAAAATTTCGTTTTTTCATGACTTCGCATCAACATTTCAGAAGAAACGAAAAACAATCAGGAATTAAAGAATGCATCCATCGAGAACTCTACTCTTTCCTGTTGTAAAGGTACCTCCATATATTGGCAGCAAATCATGGCTAATGAGAATTTTGAACTATATTTTCGCATTTTCCACCGAAGCTCACCTTTTTCGATGAATTTCATTAAAATAGACTTTCAAACACGATAGGATCGGCAGAAATCAAAATTTTCGTCTTTTCTCTATCAATCAGGTTTACGCGATTCCCCGATCTTTTGGAACAACACCTTGTCCACAAAGTTTTGTTTGATGTGGATTAAAGACCTGGCAAATCAAAAACACTTAATTTTTTTCCACGTGAAACAGGAAACAGCTGGAAAGCTGAGTTTTAATATAACTCATTTTATATATGCCCGTTATGAATACACACAATTTCTGGAGCATATGGAAAATAATTCCTGAGATCTCAAGAATTTGAATTTTTGAAATTTTTTAGTGATATGATTCTCACGAAATTTTGCACACGACATGTTGGTACTTTACAACTGTTTATCAAGTTTCACTTCAATCAGATTAGTATTGTCTAGTTATTGAGAGATCAAATTTCCTGCTGGTATAACGTCGAAACCATTTGACGGATTCTGACCATTAGCGAACTCAACTGAGATATTTAACCTGCAAACCTTCTCAGAAAATTTCGAGATCCTAGGTATTCCTTGGAAGGTTAGAGCACATACGGACGGCCGGACGGACATAATTGATTTTGGCCAGGGATTCTTCATTAGGGAATCCCACCTAATCGTTCGAGGCCATTTTCGGTTCAGAATTCGAAAATGACAGTAGAAACAATTTAATAAATTCCATTCAACAGAATTTATCCTCGCTGGGCGATCGATTCCAAGACACTACGGTTCATAGAACAATTGTTGGTAATGTCAATCATTGTTTCCTGCTAGTTTTCCGTCCCATTTTCTGTTACAGATATAATTTCATTTTGGTAATCTAAATTCAAATAGGAGAAGGTTTTTTGTGCCATTAAGGGATACCTATGTTGTTCCTTTGAGCCAATCCAATTTAACTCGCGTTATTTGTAAATATCCGTAAAAGATGCCTCGGTTCCTTAAACAAGATAATTCCTTCCAAATATGGGTTTTTCTTAAGATCGTCTTTGATTGGCTGAAATTTAGGTTGGGACCCCTGATTTAATATTATTAGTGTCAAGTTTATATAGGATATGTTCCGCAAATCAACTTGATTATTTCGGTTGTCGGTTTTCCGTTCCGTAAATATGAAATCTTCGTTTGGTTCCTGAAAAAAAGGTTAATTATGGAATTTGATTGATAAGATACCAATCTTTCTGTCACCAGAACGACAGTCAATGTTCTATGGTAACATATCCATGGCATAGAACAATCCATATTGTTTTGCTTATATCATGGAACAATCTATATCATGATGCATGATGTGAAAAACATAGTGTGCTCATCTGAAAAAAAAGTGACGTCAGCAAGATTGAAATACAAGGAAATATATATTCTGTGCTTTGAATTTGAATGAAAAAGTGACGTCATCATTGGTAAATACGATCACAGATGAGTAGATGAGCACCCCATGTTTTGCTTACATCATGTCATGATGTGAACAAAACATCTTGATCTTTATTTACCTTATGATCCATAGACCATTAGACCATACCATAAATTTTTCATTGTTGATTGTTGTCTCGTCTATGTTCTATGGATCATAAAGTAAATAGAGATTGTTCTATGCAATGGGTATGTTACAATAGAACATTGACTGTCGTTCTGGTGACAGAAAGAACTATTTTTTAGCAATCAAATTCCATAATTACCCTTCTTCTCAGAACCAACCGAATATTTCATATTTACGGAACAAAAAACGGCAACCGAAATAACCAAGTTGATTTGCGGAACACATCCTATACAAACTTGACACCTTTAACATGAAATCAAGAGTCCCAACTTAAATTTCAGCCAATTAGAGATGATCTCAACAAAAACCTTTATTTGGGAGGAACTATCTTGTTTGAGGAGCCGAGGCATCTTTTACGGATACTTATAAATAAAGCGAACCTTATCATGTCGAATTTGTTCTGAAATTCCCCTTCCCTAGTGATAGTAAATTTGGAAGATTGGCAACTTGGACCGAAGTCGTCTATTGGATCTTTATGTTTGAAAATAACTGAACAATGAAATTTCGAGTCGGTTATTTGCGGAATTCTTGACTACGCAAAATGATTCCATAGGAATACCCAATCGCCGTAATTTCATATTCCCAATAATTCGAAAAAGCAACAGATCCAATCGAATTTAAAACTCATCCTAGGATGAAAGTTAAGTAAAAGGACCACAAAATTGAAAATTACCAGTCGATAGCTCGTTCCTTTCGAAGGATATCGTGGCTACAGTCGGTCAAAGTTGAATTTGACATCAGCTTCTTCGTCAGTCAGACCAATCTGGTTGTTTGAGATAATTTTTGGCTCAAAATTCGTAAATAATAGACATTTAGAAAAATGATAAGGCGCTATTTCCACATAGAGCGAGTAAAATGCTAAATGAATAAAATTGTGATTATAACATACATAATTTTGTCTAGTAAATCAACCAATTCAGACGAAAATATTTCTGAACAAACAATATGCCCGAATTTGTAAGATATGGCAAGGCAGCCCCTAAAGTTTCCATGATGTAGAACCTTCTTCAAGTAGCTTCCACTCAGTGAAGAAGCGTTAACACATTTTATCGTTAATATTCAATACAAATTTGCACAATATATGGCTGAACAAAGCTCTGATGTTCATCACGTATGAGTTGAATACCAGATACAATACATTTGTATAGTCAGTCAGATCACGTTAACGCAAAAGATTTGAATAGCCACAAGGTCAACTACAAAGCAACATCGTCTACTAAAGAAGAACCAGAAACGAATACCTAAAGATTCTATTTTTTTTCTCGTTCACATAGGACTTGATGTAGCCGGAGAGAAGTGGAAGTTCTAGTATTTTTCAGCGGCGTGGAGAATTGTGCCGAAGAAACATTTATTCAATGTTTGTTTTCTAAAATTCCTCAGAAAACTGTACATATACATTATTAAATTCCTTCCAGCTAGATCAGTTTGAATCCATATTCATTATTTTTTCTAGGAAAAGGACAACTTCTGGCTGCTAAGACTAAATAAATATCCAGAACAATGAGCGGACATTTCAATACTCTCGGTATTTTTTTTCTTTCTTCATCAGTGGGTCCAATCTGATTTGTTGGGACCATTCTTTGCACAGAATTTCCACATTTACCACTCATATTATGGCATAATAATATACAGCATCCTAAAAGGGGAACAGAAACAGGAGTCGACGAGTTACTGGTGAAAAAAGTAAAATAATTCATGTGTGATATGAAGATTATATTCCAATAATATAAAGTGAAAAGTACAGGTTATGCAACGTTTGCTGATTTAAGTACTATTGCTTTACACCTTATATAAAAGGTCATCTCTAGTAGGCAAAAAATTGCCGCGTTTGTAGCCTCTACGTTCGAAATTGTATTTCTAGAAATGCTGATGAAATGAATGAACATATCTTTAGAATTCGTGAGGTGTTGTACCTTCGTATTCTACACACTGATTTAAAAAATATACTGATTGAATAAGGGTTAAATTCGCCATGATTGATCTATTGAAATTGAAAGGGATGAATCTATAGTTGTTACGATTTGATGGCCTACACTAATTGAGCCCCAAACAAACTCTACGAATATCGAGTCTCTGAGACGTTTTTTAAATACATTTATATTCTGTTCCCAATAATTCGAAAACCATAGAAAAGCACTGACGCGCATGTTCACTTTTGGTGATATCCTTTGAACATGAGCGCGAAAGCTGCTTCACGTCAGTGCTTTTCTAGGTGTTTTCGAAATCCAGAATTTTATCGAAAATGACAGTTCGAAGGTTCATAAAAGATATCATGAGGATAATATGATCAGAAGATCACAGAATATTGAATATTCAAAAAAAAAAAAAAATTTTTCTTCCAAATTGTTTTAATGGCACGATCATCACGAAATTTCGCACGAAGTTGCCCATCAGATTTTCCAAATTAACTGCCAAGTTTCATCTCGATTAATAATAATAATAATAATAATAATAATAATAAAGTTTATTTCGGTAAATAAACAAATTCATCACAGAGATATATAATAATATTATAATCTGTACGTGATATTTAAAACAATATATAATTCTAAAATATGCTCTATAATGAAAAAAAGAAAAAACTAACATATGGACAACCATAAATCCACACAAATATTTGAAGGAAATGATGAATGAATCAAATCGGGCAAGTTTATGACACAATCGGGCTGTACAATGTCAAGAATCTAGTAAGTAGAACTCATAGGTACTTATTTATTTCCATTCCACGATAAATCCAGTGCAAAAATCCTGGTAATGGGGAAGCTCTATGAAATTACAAATTTTCTTCCCTTTTTTTTACTTATCAAGTAATTGATCGTTTCTCTCCTTTCGTGATTTAACCAAGTCTTTATTCTCTTTTTGAACGCTTTTATATTTTTTATATTTTTCAGATGTCCGGGAATCAAGTTAAAAAGTTTTGGTGCGAAATAAATATGACTTCTTTGCCCGATACTCTTGTGGCATCTTGGTGGTTGGTAGGTATTTTCTCCTCTGGTTGCATAATTATGTTGCAAAGTACTAACAGATATTTTACGTGAAGCGATATTTAAAAGAATTTTTGTGGCGTATATTTGTCTCACGTCCTGCACATTTGCCAACTCAAATAATTGTTGGCTTGGGAAATTACGCTTCTTCTGATGAATTATCTTCAACACCCATTTTTGTATAACCTCCAAAGGTTTCACGTGAATTTGGTAAGCACCACCCCATCCAACTATACCATAACTTATTTGCGACTCAACCAAGGCCTTGTAGAATATTGTCAAGTATTTTGTAGTGTTCATAAGATTTCGGACATATTTGAATTTGAAAAGCAAACCTCTTATCTTGTTCACAAGATTCTTTATGTGTGCGTCCCATTTCAATCGCTGATCAATTGTGATTCCCAAATATTTAATATTTTTTGTTTCCGTTATTGATGTCTCATTATCAATTGAAAGATCTCCTAAAGTTGGCAAATTGGAAGTGTACGAACTGAAGGTCATGTATTTCGTCTTATCAAGATTTAGGGTGAGTTTATTGTTTTTGAACCATTTTTTTATTTCTGAAAAACTTCTTTCAGCTTTCTCCTTCAATTCTCCCCATGAATCTCCTTTATATTGAACAACGACGTCATCGGCAAAACAAATTGCGTCTTCGGTTTCTTTTATTTTGAGCAGACTGTTCATATAAATAAGGAACAAAACAGGTCCCAGAACTGTACCCTGCGGCACTCCATAAGTAATAACACGTTCTGAACTTCTGGATCCTCCAATTCCTACGACTTGTTTTCTTTTAGATAAATAACTTTTCAGTAAGTTATAAATGGGTCCCCTGAATCCGAATTTTTTCAACTTTTTCAGCAAACGCATATGGCAAACCGTATCAAATGCCTTACACAATTGATTGATTGAATTGATATTCCGAAAAAAACAACGATATCGAGAAAAAAAAAACACGAAATTTCACATATTTTTTCCTAATATCTCCATAAGTTATGGTCGTATCAGAATTAAATTCGGTGCACTGCTGTAAAATATTATGTTCAAGGTATGAGCAGAAGTTTTCTCCGGATTCGATGAACACTTTCCGAAAAACAATATTAAAAAAAAAAATTCTGAAATTCACTGATAGTGTAATCTCAACGAAATTTTGTGAAAAAGTTGTGCGTTGTTATGCTTCAAACTGACGGATTTTACCCATTCACGAATACGACCTTCATAAGCAAGCCCCAAACCTACTCTACAAATATCGAGTTTCTAAGTCGTTCCTCCCAGAACTTATTGTGTTTACGATCGGCCTAACGGCCGACTGTGAACACAACTGGTCGTATCATTTCTGAGGAGTCGTGACATCATGACTATGAACATTAATTACCTGAATGTCTTCAACGTTGATGGTGCCCGGCTTCCCTCAAATGGGCCTGCAGTGTCTGTCCCGTGAATTCTAATGGTCTATCCATCGCGACGGAGATCTGCCCCTGGGTCTCTTGCATTCCACTTTACCCTGGACGATCAGTCTTTCTAGATGATTATGTTCTCTTCAGGTATTGTGCCCAAAGTATCTGAGAATGCGTCGTCGCAGATATACCCATTCAAAATTTCCAAGAATACAGATGAGATCGAATAGACGACTTCGGCCCAAGTTGCCAACCCACAATTTTCTTCACAAATTTACTATCACTGGGGAACGGAAATTTCTGGACAAATTCGACATGATATGGTTCGCGTTATTTATAAATATCCGTAAAAGTTGCCTTGGCTCCTCAAACAAGATAATTCCTTCCAAATATTGGGTTTTGTTAAGATCATCTTTGATTGGCTGAAATTTAAGTTGGGATTCCTGATTTCATGTTAATCTTGTCAAAGTTATATAGGATATGTTCCGCAAATCAACTTGGTTATTTCGCTTGCCGGTTCCGTAAAAATTAAATATTGGGTTGGTTCCTGAAAAAAAGGTTGATTACGGAATTTGATTCCTAAAAAAACGTTGTTTTTGTCATCAAAATGACAGTCAATGTTCTATGGTAACATATCCATAGCATAGAACAATTTTATTTACTTTATGATCCAGAGAACATAGAAGAGACAACAATAAACAATGGAAAAATTACTAGGGATGGTCCATGGATCATAAGG
Organism: Myrrha octodecimguttata; assembly: GCA_958510865.1. NCBI lineage: Eukaryota > Metazoa > Arthropoda > Insecta > Coleoptera > Coccinellidae > Myrrha > Myrrha octodecimguttata. The sequence continues at coordinate 42,547,272 of OY294057.1, forward strand.
TGAATAAAGATTGTTCTATGCTATGGAAATATTACCATAAAATATTGATTGTCGTTCTGAAGCATACACTTAATATGTTGTTGTCTATGTTCTGGTGACAGAAATATTGCTTTCTCATCAATCAAATTACGCAATTAACCTTTTTTCAGGAACCAACCGAATATTTCATATTTACGGAATGGAAAACCGGCAACCGAAATAACCAAGTTGATTTGCGGAACATATCCTATGTAAACTTGACATTATTACAATGAAATCAGGCATCCTCACTTAAATGAGATGATCTTAACAAAAACCTATGTTTGGAGAGAATTATCTTGTTTGAGGAGCCGAGGAATCTTTTACGGATATTTATAAATAACGCGAACCTTATCATGTCGAATTTGTCCTGAAATTCCCGTTACCCAGTGATAGTAAATTTGTGAAGAAAATTGTGGGTTGGCAACTTGGGGCCGAAGTCGTCTATTGAAATCCAGTATTTCAATGAAAAATTACAGTTCGAAGGTATACACAGAATATAATGAAAACAATATTATTATTTTTATTTTTTTCAAATTGTTCTAATGACACGACCATCCCGACATTCCGCACAAAGTTGCCCAACAGCGTTTTCAAACTAGCTGTCAAGTTTCATCTAGATTGAAATGGTATTTTTCGAGTTATTCCGGAAAAAACAACGACATCGAGAAGAAAAACACGAAATTTCATATATTTTTTCCGAATATATCCAGAAATTATGGTTATATCAGGGTGAACTTTTTAAAATATGATTTTCAAGGTATAAGCAGATTCTCTGGATTCAATAAACAGTTCTCAAAAAAAAAAAAAATCCGAAATATACTGACAGTGTGATCTGAACGAAATTATGTGAAAAGTTGAACGTTGTTATGCTCCAACTAACAATCAAGTTTCAATTCAATCGCATGACTAGTTCCTGAAATATCCGGTAATTAATCTCAAAATTTCAAATGACCATAACTCCGGAACCATTCGACCGATTTGTCCCATTAATTCCAATGCCCGGTTTAATCCGAAAGTTTCAAGCTAGCCTGCTTCTTTCGACAGTTATCGTGTCGTCGGCCGGCCGGACAGAATCGTTTTCGACACCGAATTCGTCATCAATGAGTCCAACCTAGTTTTTTGATACCATTTTCAGGAAAATGACAGACATTTGGACAAAACACGCTGTTCCCCAGATCATGCGCGCAAAAATACAGACCTGTGGGCAGAATGATCAAAAACTTGTTACTTTGGAACTTGGAACAAGCACGTTAAAATGGTGCAAGTGTTTGTAAATAACCCACTCTCACTAATTACAACCATGAGTGGTCACACCACACACAGTTTCCTATTTTGCCTATTTCCGGAATGTTGTCAATAAACGATTGTATCAAATCTGTAAGCTTCTTATTAAATGTTTTCGATCATATATTTCTTAAAAGTTATATCTCACAAAGGGAACAAAAAAAAATTTTAAAATGCTTTCAAATAAACTTGCAGTTGTATGTTACGTAAACCTTTTGAATTTTCAACTACGAGACCCCCGAAACGAGCCGTCACTGTTCCGAAACTCCGTATCATCTGAGTACCAAATAACAAAATTAATCACCATTTCTTCGATAAATATTTATCGTTGTTCTTCAGAATTTCCATCCAATCTGTGGATAAACAGTAGCGTAGTCTCCCACGTCAAAAAAAAAAATAGAGAAGTACTGACGCGTGAGCTCAGTAGCTTTTACGCTTTTTTTCAATTCGTTGCCAAATTTGTCATTTATTTACATATTTTAACCAATTTTTACGCGAATAAATTTTGGATTGAGTTGAAATTCGGTTAAGTATTTGGTATAGGTCAAATTCCAAAGAAATCGGATGGATACTATACGAAAAAAAATGTTTTCAACAAACATTTCAAAACCTTTCCTTATGATACGATAATCACGAAACTCTTCAAAGCTTGGCGCTGGTATTCTACAATTAATAATGATGTTTCAATCTTCATCGGTACTTCATGAGTGATTGATGAAATCTCCGAAATAGTTCTGCCGATTTTGCCCATCAAGAAACCCAACCATCGCATTTTGACACGCAATATATCCTGAAATTTTCCAATCAATAGTCCGTCCTGTTTGAAAGTTATGGTGGCAACGGACGGACCCTCAGCCGGACAGAATTGAATTTGATATAGAATTCTTCATAAGTTAGACATTTGGGCCAAATCACATCGTGCTGTTTCCCAAAACGAGCGCTTGGAAAAAAAATATATACTTCTTTCTGGAACAGCTCGAAAATTCCAAACGAATTATCATCAAATAGCCAGTAAATAACAAATAAATCAAAATTTCTTGTTGAATATTTATTGTTATAAATGGGAGTGTACATAGTCTCCATATAAACAGTGGCGTAGCACCTCGCCCAAAGAACGCAGATTGGAAATTTTTTAACCGTGATCTAGACCATATTTTTACGTTTATCACGCCTATAAAAATTTTAGGAGCTATGTGAAATGAAGAGATATGACTGGGAAATTATCAGCGGGACATAATTATATATTATTTATTGCCGAATACGTTGAACATATCTACGACTATGTGTTTCAACTTGTTGAAAGATTTAATGATCCTCAAATCAAAATAAAACCTCAGGTTTCCAGAATATTGGTCAGTTGGTGTTTAAATCTGTGACTGGAAACATCAGACAGAATGGGTCACAAAAGTAAGTAAATTTTTTAGATAAATATAATTCATTGTCTGACTTTTATGATGACCTTGTAGTGATTAGTTAATTTCATCATGGTTTGTCGAATGGTTTTCCCAATGTTGGGATTCAGGTATTTTCGAATAACAAGTACCGCGGAATTTTTAATCAAGACTTTCATTCCAGAGTGTTTTCAATAATTTTTTTTAATGCTTTTTATACTTTCGATGGATGGAAAAAATTATGATGTGTTGAATGAAATACAAATAATGTGATAAATATGAATTTCTATCATGCTTGATTATTCTCATTCGATCAATTGTTGGAATCCAGCAGTGGAACATTGGATTTTCACCCTTTAAATTTTGTCGGACATTTAGAAGTACGAAGTTTTCAAGAATCAAAGAAAATCGTTTCTATCATTGTCCGCCATAAATTTTAGGAAACATTTGATACATATTAAGAATATGGATCATATTTCGAAAAATCGCTATGCAAGCTGCAAGTTGACAAATATATGAAAATATTTATACCTTTATTTTAACTACGCCTCTGAAAATGGAATAACGTTCAGTGTCCTCACATTTCATGGGTCAACGTTCTAGACACGGTTTTTTGGTAGTAAGCAAGTTATGAAGAATAATTTATGCTAGAAAATACCGATCAAGTGAAAAAAATTATCTAATTTTCAAAATATTGAAAAAGAATCACTTATATTATAGTTATATCCGATTGATTCGGTCTTCAACTGGTGGAAATTCATTTGAATGAATATAATTGACTTCAATTCCCATATTTATGGTTCGATGTTTAACAAAAATTGTTTCACTACACTGTGGCTTCTTCAGGTTTACATGTTTACGGGCTCGTTCTAATGTAGTGTTATTGTTTTGTCCAAATATATGTAGTTTTCAATTTCAATTCTGCCTTATGTGCTCTAACTATCCCAATATAGAACCCAGCAAATTGAAATTCTCAGGTCAAATTAGTACCTGAATATCTCAGTTATTTTCGTCAATGGGCGAAATCGGCAATATGGCTTCATTTAAAATTGTGAGGATAGGTTCACAATATCTCGAGAAGGAGGTTCTAACGCGATCACTTTGAAGCTACGATATTAGTTGAAAAATTCTATCGCGCAACTTCGTGCTAAATTTTGTGAGGATCTACTCTTTGATTTCCGCGATTTTTTTTTTGGAAAAATGTTTTTTTTAGGAACCCTTTGTCAGTTTATAATGAAATTCGGCACAGGTGTAATATCTCTAGAAGTACGCGCATCACAATGCAAAGTTTCGTGAGTATGGTATCGGTAAAAAAATCGAAAATTTTCTTTAAATCCTTTTTTTCGAAAAAATATCCATCAGACTTACCATTTGGCATTGAAGTCAAAATTCAACAATAGTGCTCCAAATTTCAGTTAGATACTTGATGATATTTATTTTTATTGTATTGGCAAAAATTGTAAAATTTCGCAATTTCAAATTTTGAGATCATTATGCCAAGAAGAAAAACGCTATAAAATTGGACTTCTTTGATAGATGTAGAATACCAACGCATAACTTCATGTAGAATTTCGTGAGAATCATACTTGATCAAAAAAACGCTGCAAATTTTACACAAAGGTTTATAATTTTCCCAGCTTAATGTGCAAATTCTTCAGCGATACTTATCACACTTTCATCGCCGCGAGTACTACACGTGAGAACTTCGACAGTAGAATAAAACAATTTTTAAGATTGTCCGCCAATATCGGCTAGTAAATATTATAGCGGGATTCAAAGTTTTTCTGAAAAAAATTCTGAAATGCGAACAGCCGTATCAAGCCTCTTGCATTTCGGAATATTCATTCAGAAAACTGCTATATTGGCGAGCAATCTCTTAAACTGTTTAATTCCATTTTTTATTCCAATTCCTACCTGGCTGGAAAAATTGAAGCTTTCCAAAATTAAATCATAGAACTAAAACAGAAGGATCATCGGCTCCCCCCTTAGCTTAAGGCTCCTACTGTTAGTATTAGATTGTCTACAATTGATGAGATTTCTGGTTGGTTATTGATTTTTTTGCACATATCCTTCAATTTGTTTTATCATATACATGCTCATTATCTTTTATATTCACGCTTATTTCAAAATCTCAGTACGAAAAATATTGGATTTCGATTGAGACCATCAGTAACGGATATCCACATGTTGACGATAATTGTACTGCGCAAACCAAAATTGATGAAAACCTCCGATGAAGCAATTTTTTTGGAAATCTTCTTTATTTCAAATTACGCTACTTGATTCGCATTTTGAATGTGAAAGTGTTATTCAGTTATACAAGAATATTTATTGAAATTTCAATATTTCAAATGAATTTTTCCATGGAATTGTTTTTTGTGTTGTGAAAAACCAATGATTTATGAATAATATAAAGTTTATTCAAGATATAAATGGAGTTCATCAAGAAATTTAATCTTAAATACCGTAATCCGCATCAGGGTGATTTCTATAAATAATAATTTTTATGAGATTTTCAGTAGTTATGTATCAGATATTGGGAGAGAAAACCCAAAAATATTTGATTTGAACTACTTAAGATTATGAAATTGTCAAGAATATCGATGGAGCATTTGCACATTGTGTTTATGAAATAATAAACCGTTAAAATTGTATCGATATGTGTTGAAAACTTGGTAATCAGTCTTTTTCATCTACTTCTAGATATATGATTCTTCATGAAAAGTTAACCGATTATTCTACTGAATTTCAATCTTAGAACCGAATGCGATGATTCCTTGTCGGGATTATTGGAAATTTGCAGCGTTTTTCTTTATAACTCAGGGACCACTGGTCGGAAATTATCCGGGTGAAAATTTTTAGGTTGAGTAATACAACGGTAATCAACGTTCAGAGTTTCATGAAAATGTCGTAATAAGTTTTAAAGGAATAATTTTTTTCCCTCCAACCGCCAATTTTGAGCCCCTAGGGTACACCAATCCTGCTGAAAAAATTGGAGGATCAATCCCGTGCGACACACGATTTTTCTACCAAGTTTCACGGATTTCGGTTCAGTACTTTCAGAGAAAAACTCCGAACAACGGACGGCGGACACACGGATTTTTTTATTAGTTCATTCAAATCTACATACTTCAAAATGTAAACTGTGACATTTTCAGGGGGGGGGGGGTAATTTTATTTTTGGTCCATCACTAAGGTTTATTATTTGATAAATCAATTGTATTTGATAAATCAAATTGTTTCTTAGAAGTTTGGAGAATTTAGCTGAAAACAATCGTGTTTTTCGAAAATCATTCATCAGCTTGCAATTGAGTGTTTTGGAAATTTATGCTTCTTCAGCATCTCTGCAGATATTGGGGGAAAAAATTTGTTATATTGGTGCTTATTTCCTCGGTATAATTGTTACTTTCGAACTTACTCAAAAAATATTCTGATTTAAGAAATTTGAACTTCTGTTTTCGAATATTTCATATTTTACGATCTTCTAATCAGATGATCCACCTTGTACAGGATTTAATTCGATTCAATTTGTATCTTCAGAAAATTGCCAAGTTGAATTTCGAATGTGTATATCTATGGAATAATTGGTTGGATTTTACCAATTCTCGAATTTGGTCTTCGTAATGAAACTCCAAACCTGCTCTACTATTATCAATCCCTTAGTAGATTCTCTTCATAGTTACGATCGGCGATTAGGCCAGCCATAAACACAATAACTTCCGAAAGAAACGAACGAGAAACTCGATATTTATAGCTCTATCTGCTCTATCGATACAGAATATTTTATCTCTGCGGTGATGCTCTCATCAAAAAGTACTAAAAACTGTGATGTTTCAAATGAAACACCCCGTATATAGAATAGTCTACTGATTATTTCTGTATACTTCCTTATCCCGATTTCTAGCGTTTATTGAGTGTTTTTCTTGGATAGCTAATACAAAATTTAGATATCTTAATACACACATCGGCATGAAAATTTGCTTTCAATTCGAAAACCCTACAATTTACATGAACATGATATGGAATTTCAGAAGAAAATTTTATTCTGTCTGAATACATCTTAGGATATAGGTACAGTTCATTTCATTTGAAAGATTTTATCGTTTCAGTATTTCTCACAGGAGCCTCGGCATTTGAAGAACTCTTGTATGATTTGAGACGTATTTTATTGTATTTGAATTATTTTCGGTATATTGGTTATCCATAACCAAAATTTCAGCTTTCTAGCTTTGCTAGTATACCGAATTAATAACTGTTAAATAAGTCAATCAATCGAATTCTCAAAAACAGGTAGAGATAGGGCTGAGGAAGCTTATACAGAAATGATCAAGAGGCTACGGTGAATCAAAAAAGCCATAATATGTACCGTTTCTATCTCAAATATCATAGTTTTCAGTACTTTGATTAGCTGAGCGGCAACAGCGCAGCGATGAAAATATTCTAAATCAATAGTATATCAGTTTCTGCCCAAATATCAAATTTTCAATAGAATCGATAAACCATTCTCCGTAATGAGACAGGGTTCCATCGCAGCCTTCAATCAAACTGTGGTAATATCGACCAGCCTGTATATCTGCGAAATTTCTTGGTTAATGTAACGAATTCATTACTTCTACCTTCGTATCAGGTTCCAAATCTGTTCTACAAATATGAAATATCGGAGATATTTTCTTGAAGGTAATACATTGTTCTCAAAATCGGACTTCAGACAATAACTACCGAAAGAAATCATTAGGTTTTATTTTCTCAGTAACTCGAAACCTGTGTACGGAGTGCCACCACAAAGACTTATGTGTAGACATCGGATTGTATGCATTAACAACTGGCAAAATATGCATGCAGATATGCACTTAAAAAGGGTGAAATATGCACATAATATGCACTAAAAAAATATCAATTTCCTTTGTGTTTCAGATTAATTTTCAGTCATCAATCAATTATAATTTTGTGACTATACAAAATTAGACAGTTTTTACGCGCTTGTTCTAGGGCACAGCGCGTGATCGTTACGTCACAATGTATAATTTTCGAGTTTTGAGCTGAAATCGGTCTAAAACGACTAGGTTGGACACAGATGAATAAACCGTGGTCGAATTGGATTTTGACCGGTTATGTTTTGATCCTAAATATCTCGGTTGAGTTCCTTAATGGGCCAAATCTGCCAAATAATTTTACAGCTATTTGAAATTTTGATTTTTCAATGACTCCAAAAATATTCATCTGGTTGAAATGAAACTTAGAACATTAATAGTGCCAATGAGAGGAATTATTCTTGGAAAAATTTGAATCAATTTTTCTCTTTAAATTTTCATATTTCATTTAATTTTCACTGAAATTACCAAGTCGCCATTTCGCAATGTGAACAAGCGCGTAGAAGCTGCTGACATCACGTCAGTGCTTGTTACGTCTGTCTTTTAATATCAACTTATAGGCCGAAAACGATTCCTCTACTACATTTAACGTAAAGAGACGGAACTAGAATTTTGCGCCATTTCTGAAGATATCTTTGTTGACAAGGTTTTCCTTGTGGCGTTGACATATACACCTATCTTCTCAATTGCTGCGAGCTTCGTATTTTTAAATTTGTCATGAATTATTTCTGACAGTAAATTAGAAAGGATATCTTTCTGTTCAATTATTATTTCCAAAATTTCCGTGTATTTGAACAGAAGAAGATTTTTGGCATCCAATCTTCCTATAGCTCCGCGCCCGTTCAACGTTTTCCGGTTGATCTATGCACCAGGATTACGTCCCACTATTGAAATATGCACTTTCGACAAAAAAGTACCAAAATATGTAATAATGCCTAGAATATGGCGTTATATGCATTTGCATATGCAAATATGCAGATGCATATAATCCGATGTCTACTTATGTGAAACTCGTGAGGATCGTATAGTTAGAAAAATAAGAAACCCTCTACATTGAGTCATTTGATTCGATAGTTATTGCTCCAACCATTTTGTTATGATCGGCCGCTTGGCCGACTGTAGACACAATAACTTTCGAATTCGAACGAATCAACTCAGCAGGTCTACCTTCCCGATATTTTCAAAGCAAATTTGAATATTATTTACGAATTCGGCCTTCATAGTTAATATGGAGTATCATTCGAAGAGCGAGATTTGCGGATTTGTGAGTCACCATGAATCACTGCTCGGGAGCAAACCGTGCGTTCGCCGTGGAGCATTATTTGAAGTTTGGTGAATCTTCGGTTCGCGCGCGTCGCGCTTTTTGCAAACGTTTTAATATTGGACGACTAAGGGCCGGTATTATAAAACTTAACTTTAACTTTAACCGACAGTTTTGACAGATATGTCCTAACATAACTGTCAAAACTGTCAGTTAAAGTTAAAGTTAAGTTTTATAATACCGGCCCTAAGTGATGGACCGAGCGCGCAACTCATCTAGTCGTGGGTTAAAAGATTCAGACATGAAAGGGACAATGGTCAACAGAATTCCTCCGGCAGAAACAACGCCAGAACATGTGGCTCGAGTTCGGAATGAAATTATTCGAAATCCACGTAAATCGAGTAGGAGTAGGAGTAGGAGTGCATGTTATGTTGCAAAAGAAATTGAAATTCCATCCATGCCAAATGCAAATTTTTCAGGGTGTCAACGAAAGTGACTATCCTTTGCGTGAAACCTTCGCAAGAACAATGCTGGATAGTTTTCAGACAGCACACACGCTTGAAAACATTTTGTTCAGTAATGCAGCTAATTTTCATATCGATGGATATATTGATAAGCAAAAATGCGATACTGGTTCCCCCACCAACCTTAGGGAACGGCATCAAAAACGTTTACATTGTTTAAAAACCACAGTTTGGTGTGCCATTTCTGCCAGCTGAGTAATTGGCCCTTATTTTTTTAACCGAGGGGAACCAGTATCTGCTCCGGTATATTGCCGTATGATAGACAAGTTCCTGTTGCCGCAATTACTGCTGAATCAAGGTCACAACAACCGAACACTATTTCAGCAAGATGGTTCAACCCCTCGCGCAGCTAGTGTGTCGATGAAAAAGTTAGGGTGAATTTTCCCGAATAAACTGATAAGCAAGTTCTGAGACATTCCATGCCGCCTCGGTCGCCTGACCTCACGCCTTGCGAATTTTTATGGGGACACCTTAAATTGAAGGATTGCAATAATAATTCCCGGACAATTCAGGCTTTGCAAAACAATATTCGCCGTGAAATGCAAAACATTACTCCGGCGCTCTGCCGTCGAGTGATTGCAAATGTAAGGGTCAGACTTCAACAGTGTTTCGAAAAAAACGGTCATCATTTGGATGATATTGTCCTTAAAAAATGAAATCCGCTTTTTAATGCTGTACTTCATTGAAATGAAATAGATGAAAACGATGTAGTTTTTTTACATTGTATTTTGAAGTTGAAAAATATTCACCGGACACCCTTCATAAGGAATCTATAAAAGTAATTATACTAAAACACAGCTTCAAAGCTGTTCTACGTGAAAAAAAAACGCAAGTTTTCCTAATTTGATAAGTCTCCTAACAACATAAAGACATCAAGAAAAACTTGGGTGTAATCGTTGCCAATATACGACGTTACATTAAGTAGGGGAAACAATTTTTTTGCACGCTTGTTCAAATTCGTTGCCAAAACGGTCACTTATTCACCTATTGTCCCCGCCAAACGCAGCTTTACTTCCTGATGAAAAAATCTGGCGATCTCCTTTTCATATTGTCCTCAAGAAATTCTACAGGAACCTTCAAGCTATTCTCCTATCAAGTACCCACTGAATTTCTATCCGATCGGTATTTTTGTAAATATTGAGAAAATAGAAATTTGAGTACTTATATCTATGAGTCATCGAGCGGATTCTACCCATTAACGAATTCAGCCTTCATAATTGAGGTTATAAATGCCGAGGCTTTTAAGTTTTTTCTCTCTAAAAGTATTGTGTTCACAGATGGCTTAACCACCGATGATCATAAAAATAATAATTACGGAAGCAATCGACTTAGAGACTTGATAATTGTGGAGCAGGTATGGAGTTTAATTACAATGTTCATCTTCCAACCAAGTTCCATTTCGATCAGATGAATATTTTTTGAGTCATTGAAAAATTAAACTTTTAAATGGCTGTATCACAAAACAATTTGGCAGATTTGGCCCATTAACGAATTCAACCGAGAATTTGGACTCCAAACTTAATCTAACAATTTCAAGTTGCTAAGTCTTTTTCTTCGAAAGTTAGAGCACATACTGACAGAATTGAATTTGACCACGGATTCTTCTTCGGGCAGTTCAACCTAATCGTTTAAGACCATTTTCTGCTCAAAATTCGACATCTTGACGAAATGATAACGCGTTGTTCCCTAGAACAAGAGCGTAAAAAGAATAATGATACTGATCGGATCGGATCAGTATTTTTCGAGGTATTTCGGAAATAATGATACCGAGGAAATAAGCACGGAACTCGGTACTTTTTTCAACATCTCTGTGGTCAAATATCCGATCAAACTATGAAATTTTGAACAATGATCTCGAAACAAATTTTATTCAACTTCTATGTAGAAGTTGAATAAAATTTTCATGTGAAAATCGGCATAAAATTATGGGTTGATATTTTTCAACAAACAGTGATGTTCAATTTCGATAGTGTTAGTTTTTCTCGAAATATGAGAAAAGAAATTTTTGATATCTCTGAAAAAATATCGGATCGCACTGAAATTTGAAGCAGTATTGTTAAATTTTGACTCCAAGCTATATGCCAAATTTCGTTTAAATCTGGTGAATAGTTTCACAAAATAAAGTTCTTCAAGAACTATTTGAAAAATTCTCGAAAATGTTTCACCTCACGAAATTTTGCTTTATGTAGCGCGACGGTATTCTACATCTAGTTACAACGTTTCAATCTGATAACCTAAGTATTTCTGGAGATTTTGTGGAAATAATCTCGAAATTCAGAAGTGATTACGAAATTTCACATAATTTTGCGCGCATATCCATGGGAACAGCACGATATCGTTTTGTCCTTATGTCTAAATTTGTAACCGAACATGTCTCAACTGACTAGGTTGGACTCACCGATGACCAATTCGTAGTCAAAATCCATTCTGTCCGGATGAGGACAAGATAACTGTCGAACAGAGCAAGCTAGCGATTTAGAACCATAATCAAAGATATACTGCTCGAAACTTTTGTTTTTCAATTTCTGCAGATATTGCGGAAATATATGTCTGTTTTTTTACTCGGTATTGTTGTTATTCCTTGAATAACTCTGAAAATAAAGATCCTACTAGGTGACTAAATGCAAAATGCATATGCAACTTTGTGCACAATTTCGCGAAGATCGTGTCATTCAAATTCGTTCCAAAGCGACCGTCTTTGCAGGCTTGAGCCTGCCAAGAGCACCTTCAATTCCCGATTCGAAGATTTGGTGGTCTTCTTTCAATATGCTCCTCATCAACATTTGGGTGAATTCTACCCATTCACGAATTCGGCCTCCGTAATTAGGGTCATAACTTACTCCTCCAATATTGATTTTTAAGTTATTTCGTGTTTGAGATCGGCCAGTAGATTTGGTTATTTTTAATGTTTCAGTCAAATATACTCTCGAACTATTCTGAAAAATTCGAGAACAAAATCGATGTTTCTGTTTGGTAGTAGAATGGCGTTGTGCAGAATCGAGCAGAATTTAGTGTGGATTGTCTCATTCTCAAGTAAAAAAAGATTTCGTTAATTTTTTTGCCGAAAAGTATTTCGCAGCCACCAGGTCAATATTTAATAAATCTAGAATTTCACGAATTCGTCTGCCATAATTAATCTTTTTACGTCTAGCCTAACCGCTGCTCGTAAACACAATAAGTACCGAGAGAATCTGCTTAGAGACTTAATAATTGTAGAGCGGGTTTGGAGTTTAATTACGAATGCCAAAATCTTGAAATCCATCCTGTTACCCCGCAGATATACAGTGCGCGTCAAAATTATGGAACAAATTCATTTGCTCAGAAAAAAATATTTGGCAACAAAATTCTGAAACAGGTCAATTTTTGTTTCACCTTCACCAAATTTTTATGCATTTCTGAAGAATTTTTGTTGCACCCTGTGCCATCCCCATTAACCCTCTAAATTTTTTTAAATAGGGAAAGTGGGTCATGTGATACTTTTCTGGCAAGGTCTCCGTATCTTCTTTACAGGCGTGCAGAAATTTTAAAGAAAAAATTTTTTTATTTGAAAAATTAGTTACCTCAAAGAGGTATTCAGTATGTGCACTTTGACATGGCTCATTTACTTTGAGACGATGATACCTGAGAAAATGTGTCACCGAATGAAATTCGACCGTTGCAGTTTTGTTCCTGCACAACTTTCAACCCCTCCGAACCCTTTAATGGAGAAAAAAATGGAGGGGGGTTGAAAGGGGTTGAAAGTTGTGTATGAACAAAACTGTAATGGTCGACTTTCATTCGATGACAAATTTCATCAGGTACCATCGTCTCAAAGTATATGAGCCATGATAAAGTGCACATACTGAAAACCTCTTTGAACTAACTAATTTTTCGAAAAAAAAAATTTCTTGAAAATTTCTGCACGCCTGTGAAGAAGATACAAAGACCTTGCCAAAAACGTACCACATGACCTACTTTCCCTATTCAAAAAATTTAGAGGGTTGATAGGGTGCAACAAAAATCTTTCAAAACTGCATATAAATTGGGTAAAAGTGAAACAAGAATGGACCTGTTTCAGGATTTTTTTCTTCTGAGAAAATGAATTTGTTCCATAATTTTGACGCGCACTGTACATACTGTTGCGATAGATGATCGGATATAACGGTTTTTTTTTAGTTATTTCGGAAATAATTAACAATGATAGCGATGCAATCAGCGAACAAATGTTAAATAGTGCCAAACTCCATGGTAAGGTTATGAATAGTTTTCGAAAAAACAAATTTTTCAACATGAATCACGAAAGTTATGCTTCGGCATTACTATTAAAGAAGTTTAATTTTGACAACCTTACTTAATTTCGTGAAATTTGAAATAGCCAAGAAATTTTACATATTTTTTCTAATTTCTCTCCAGATAAATATTTGCTAATACTTAAATTTGAAGCACTATTGTTATATTTTGACTTCAAGGTCTGTGCCAATTTTAATTGCATTCTGATGAATGTTTTTTGTAAAAAAGTCGAAGTTTTTTTTAATCTATAGGGACCATTTTCGGCTGAAAACTTGAAAATTACAGACACTGATCAAAACGCGATAACTCTTTTGTTGCCTAGAACGAGCGCGAAATGAAAGAAAATAACTTTTTGCTCAATATGTTTCCCTTCGAATTTAAAATTAATATAACTCCGAAACCTTTCGGCCAATTTCGCCCATTAACGAACTCAACCGAGATTTTCAGACTAAAAATTTCAAGACTTTAGGTCTTTTCCTCAGAAAGTAAGAGCACACACGGTCGGCAGAACAGAATTGAATTTGATCAAGGATTCTTTCTCATGCAATCCAACCTAATCGTTTAAGACGAACTCTGGTTTGAAGTTCGATAATTACGGACATTGTGATGGAATGGCTATTGCCCAGAACCATATGATTCGAAGTAAGATATTTATAAACTGAATCTTCAAATTTTGAATTGTTCCAATGAAATGATCGAGAAATTTTGCACGAATTTGCGCATCCAGTTCCAAGTTTCCTCATAATCGGATTAATATTATTTGAGTTATTTCGGGAATATCAATTATTCTCAGGAAATCAGCACGAAATCAGACATATTTCTTCCAATATATCCCAAGACAAATATCCGATCAAGCAAAAATTTGAAATAATACTCTTGTTAAGTAGTGGCGATTCCGATACACTGCTCATGCGCTACGGGGAAGTACCGATGAAACGTCCAGAGAATCACCAGATGAGGTGTAAAGTGTGAACAGATGCCGCTATCCCGCGTCCCGCATATTGTCACTGTAGGATCCAGTAAATGCTTCGACTATTCACCAGTAAATGCCGTGAAAGGTCGATGCGAACAAATATTTTGAACTTACTATAAGGAAAATTCAAAGAATACATATCTGATTGGACTAAAACAGAGTCTTCGAGTTTCCGGTGTTGATTAGAATAATATTTAAACGGAATCGAAGATATATATGCCTCTTGAATTTTTTTTTTTTACACTTATTGAGAAGTATTGAGTAAATGTATGTGTAGACTATTATAACTTCAAATCAAGTCGTTCGGCCAGGTCCGTTGTAACCTTCGTAAGTTGAATGGATTATCTGTCAGTTGGTCGATCAGCTGGTTGGCATGTCCTTCTAGCTTATTGTGATATTTTCTTGAGTGATTTTCGATTTCTGTGGTGACATATGGAACTCTTAAATCATTATGGATGGTGAGGTTGGAGACATACCATGGTGCATTAACCAATGAACGTAATATTTTGGATTGAAGTCTTTGGATGATTTGGATATTTGATGTTTTAGCGCAACCCCAGAATCGGATGCCGTAGGTCCATATTGGTTTGATGATTGCCTTATAAATGAGTAACTTATTTTGAAGGTTCGATTTGGACTTTCTGCCTATCAGCCAGTACATTTGACGAATTTTCAGGTTTATGTGATTTTTCTTAGCATTAATGTGTTGCCTCCAATTGAAGCGCTGATCTGAATGTATGCCGAGGTATTTAGCTTTGGTATCCACTGGTATTTTCTTACCAAATATTTTGACAGGGGGACATATTGTTTTTCTTGTTGTGAAGGTTACTTGTACTGATTTAGTCTCATTGATATTAAGTCGCCATTTTCGATGCCACTGTCCGACTTCATCCAAGTGTTGTTGCAAGTTTTCTGAAGCTGTTTGGGCGTTTCATGAGATGCAAGTATGGATACATCGTCTGCAAAAGAGGCTATTGTGGTGTTCTTGTTTTCTGGTATGTCTGAAGTGTAGATGATATATTTGTTTTCCCAATATACTTCCCTGTGGGACTCCAGATTTAACTTTGAAAGGGGTGGATATTGCCTCTCCATGTTTCACGGCAAAATATCGGTCTGCTAGGTAAGATTCCAGAAGCATATAGTATGGCTGTGGGAGGAGGTGTTTCAGTTTGTAAAGCAGTCCGGTGTGCCATACCTTGTTGAATGCTTGGGACGAGTCTAGGAATACTGCTGAGCAAAATTTTTTTTAGAGACTTGTTGAGATTGTGTTTACAATGCGGTGGATTTGATGTGTAGTTGAGTGTTTCTCTCGGAAGCCTAATTGATGATTCGGTACCAGCTGGTGCATGTCCTTGTCTTCTCTCAGCCTTTTCCGAAGAAGTTTCTCGAATAGTTTACCCAAGATTGGATTGGTCTATATGATTTCACTTCATGTTCTGGTTTACCTGGTTTGGCAATCATTATAACCTCAGCATACTTCCATGTGATCGGAAAATAGAATATGCTCATCATTCTGTTGAATATTGTAGTGATTAGCCCGACAACTTTTTTGGATAATTTTTTCAGGATTTCCGTCGTAATGAGGTCGTAACCGGGTGCCTTCTTGTTTTTCATTCTTCTTATCTCATTGAACACTTTTGTTGGTGTGAAAGGTAGAATTGGTAGAGACATCTGACATGAAACATCTAGAAAAGATTCAACTTCTGTATCGGTGATGCCAGGATAAAGGTCGTTTGGAGTGAAAACTTGTGCCAGATGCTCGGCAAATGTGTTGCATTTTTCTTCATCTGAAGAGGCCCATTCTCCATTGGCCTTCTTGATTGGAGATTTTCTCAAAGTTGGTCTTTTGAATTTCTTCGTTGCCTTCCAGATGCTGTGGTCATTTTTCTCGTTCATATTCTCAATTAATAGTATAGTGGAATTGTGAATTGGTATATTGCTGAAGAGTTTTATGTAATTTTCGGTTGAGCTGATTGAAAAAGGTTTTGTCTAATGGATTCCTGGTTCTCTGCCATTTGCCTCTTGCTCTTCGTTTTTCTACTAACAGTTCCCGAATTTGACGGGGTAATTTTGTTCGAAGGTCTTCCACTCTTGATTGTGTTGGGGTACTTTCCCATGCTGCTTTTTGTATCATGTTTGTTGTACTGTTTGCAGCTATTTCTATATCCTCAGGTGTTTCAAGGTTATTGTTCAAATCTACATCTTCCTCCAGCATTTGCTGGAACCTGCCCCAGTTGGTTTTATTCGTTGTGAGTGAAGGTTTAATTTTATTCGATTTGGGTATTGTGTGTAGAGTTATTAGAACTGGCGGGTGGTCAGATGATAGTTTTGGAGGTGATTCCACATGAAAGTGGTTATTTCCGATTCCATTAGTGACGAAAAAGTCTAAGAGATCTGGGATCTTGTTTTTGTCTGTCGGCCAGTAAGTTGGTGTACCTGGTGAAATAACATCGAAGTTTTTATTCATCATTACTTCCATTAAGTTACGACCTTTTGGGGTTATTAATCTCGATTCCCAATGTGTGTGCTTCGCATTCCAGTCCCCTCCTAAAGCGTTGTTGATAGTTTTAGAAAAATGACTCGTATTGGTTTTGAGAAATATTATGCCGAGGTGGTGAATATATTGCTGCTACATCAAAGCTCCATGATTATGTGTGCAATCTGATGTTCGTTGCTTGTATTTCATTCCTTGCGTATTCAGGCAGGGAGTCATGTTTGAGGCTTCTTCGGATTAAAATAGCTGTATCACCATGAGCAGTACCGTCTGGATGTTGAGTGGAGTAAGTGAGGTATTGTGGGATTTGAAACACTGTTTTATCAGTGAAGTGGGTCTCTGATATCAGCATCACATCTATTTGATTCAGATTCATAAATGTTGTCAGTTCATGTTTGCGACTTGAAAGCCCATTAGCATTCCATGTAGCTAGGCGGATAAACTTAGTCATTTCAATTGATTTTGTTAACAAATGTTGTTAGCAAATTGAGTATAATTTGATTCTGGTTTATCATTTGGGCCATCATGGATTTGAGGTCCGACAGGAGGTTAGACATAGTCGTTTCTGAAGGATTCGGATTTTGACTTTGAGTGTGATGTTCTTGAGGTCTTTGATGGCTTTTCGTAGATTCTGCGTAAGATATCTCCGGAGCTCTGATAGTACTCTGCGTTTGTTGTCTGTTGATGTCGATGAAGGGTTCGAGGATGTTTTGTTGTCTATCTCTTTTTTGAATGGTTTGATTCTTCGTTCGCATAAGTTGTTTGTAGATTTGGCAACCCTTATAGTTTGCCGGATAACTGCCTTCACATAGGGCACATGTGGCTGGTGTTAATTTTGGTTTGGTGTAGGTTTTCGAATCATGTGGTCTGCCGCATTTAACGCACATAAATGGACTGTTGCAATATGTTTGTGAGTGCCCGTATTCCTGACATCTAGTGCATTGTATGATTTCTTGCTTTCTTCCCGGGGGTTCGACTATTATTTTCCTATTTGAAAGATATTCTTATTTATAAATATCTTTGTTGTTTACACTTGGTTCCAAGTCAACATAGAATAGAGGTAGTGGATTCTTTGTCGTACGATCTCTTATGTTTCTCACTTTATGACCTGATTTTTCAATTTCTGTTTTTATCTCGCCCGTGGGAACGCTGAAGTGGAGGTGTCTAATGATCACCCTCTAAGCTCTCTCTTGTTTTAACTGGTAAGTGTGAAATCTAATATTTTCATCCCGTAGGAATCTTACTAAGCTTCTGTATGCATCAGGATTTGTTATGTTTACCTTGACGTTGTTATTTGATATTGTTTTCGTTTGAAACTGTTCATCAGCTATCACTGATATTAATTTTCTGCTCATTTCTGAGAAGTTTGTTACACCGCGTATAAAGATAGGTGATGGATTTGGAGTTTCTCGTATTGTTTGGGTATTACCCTCTACTTATTCTTCTGAGAGGAATGAAAATCTGTTATATGTATTTATTGATGAATTCCCGATAATTTCCGGGGAAAGAGATGAAAATTTCCATGCCATGATACATTATTCTCGGATGTCGGATTCATGTTTCCTTATAGTTGTCTGGAGGACAACTATTATTTTATTGTCTCCAAATATGGTATGTTATATTGAATTAAAATACAATAATAGTTAGTGTTTATTTTTCGTACGTTTAAGGCAGGTTTTTGTTTAGGGAGATAAGGTGTTACGTTAATTTACGCACTTGTTCTCTCTAGCACAGCTGTCGCACGACTCCCTTGAAATATACGAATTTCTGAAATAAATTCTCTGAATTTTTCTCTTGATTTGTTCCTCAGGAAAACCAGGTAATCTGACTGGGCTGTAATAAAGTACTCGGTCATGAAGTAGTGGTTTGGAGTTTTCAGTTAAATTTAAATGAAATATGGAAATTTTCGAAGAAAAAATTTTTTTCAAATCTTTCTATGGATAATTTTTCATATTGCTACTGTTCATCTACCAACCAAGTTTTATTTCGATCAGATAAATATTTTTCGAGTTATTGAAAAATCAAAATTTTAAATGTCTTTAGCACAAAAACCGTTAGGCAGATTTGGTCCATCAACGAACTCAACCGAGATATTCAGGATCTTAACCTAACCTGAGAATTTCAAGACTCTAGGGTCTTTCTTTCGGAAGTTATAGCGCACACGACCGACCGGACGGACAGAACCAATTTTGACTACGGATTCTTCATCAGTCAGTCCAGCCTAGTCGTTTGAGACCAATTTCAGCTCAAAGTTCGAAAATTACAGACATCGTGACGAAATGATAAGCGCTGTTCCCGAGAGCAAGCGCGTAAAAACTCACACGCAACATGTTATGGGGATTTTCAATACTGGTCATCAGAAAATACATCAAGTTTTTGAAAGAACTCATGGGAGCGCCAAAAAATTAATACCGATATTATCTTAACATAACTTCGAGTTTATCTCCAGGAGCTCTCTCATAGATATGATTAAATTGAGTGGTAAAATTACATGATTGTAAATGGGTATGTAGAGCTGAATTCGGTCCTGATACTAATAGGATGATTTTTCAACTCTTTTAGTCTTCGCTTGGTTCATGATGTAAAAAACATGTTTTTTACATTATGGCTTAGTTCTAAGCATAGAACAAGTATATTTACATATTTACTTCATGGTTCTTAGTTCTAAGTTCATTGTTTCGGTGGCGGAAGGTGTGCAGGAGTGTAGGTTCTTCGTCGTGTAGGTCGAAAAATTCAAAACTTGTATTAGTTAACCTCTAAATACTAATGTCAATGTTTTTCATTTGAAATATTTATTTCACTTAAAATATTAAAATTTGCTATTTTTATGTTGAGAGAATCGCCTATTACTTATCCATCTCCTAGAATTTACTTTCATCCTATACTCAAAGGTATTCAGATATATATTAGGTACTTTAAGTGTACCGAAAATTAATGACCTTCCGATTCTGGAGAATTCAATATTATTAGATCATCAAAATAGGTGGGCGGATTCATTATTGTTTGTAAATAGGTGTGGCTGTCCGCTGTGCATTCAAAATCTGATTTATTTATTTATTGGTAAGGAATACAAACAGGTAAAACCCACAAGAGTATCCTCTAATACATTTGAAAAAAAATGATATCATATGTCCACAAAAAAGCACAGATAACATCTCAAGAGAGCCAAAAGGAGAATCTATATGATATAATATCATATTGGATACTTGAATATTATTTTCGAGATAAGATTTCGGCAATATTTTATTCGATTGCATAGTTTATATCGTTTAACGTTCTTCAACGGAGTTAAAATAAAATTTCCTCTGCCTACATTAAATCGTTGAATGTATTGAAAAACTGTCTCTTTTGAGTATTTTTTCTATTTTTGCAGTATTCTTCGCCATCATATCAACCCTGGTTGTTGCAGCCATGAGTACTGATTCCGAACTTAAAATTGTCCAATCTAACGGACAATTCTCCTCTCAACTTTATAATGCTTTGTCAAAAAAGTCTGGAAATGTTTTCTTCTCACCTTTAAGCGCACATAGTGTATTAGCATTATCTTACCTTGGTTCCTCGGGGTCTACGGAAGAAGCTTATGTCAAAAGTCTAGCCCTACCTGACAAAAAAACTACTGCTGAAGGTTATAAGGTTGTATCTAGTAATTTAGCTGCTGAAAAAGATATTACTCTTCACTTGGCTAATAAGATTTATGTGGCTAAAAATCTTGAATTAAAGCAAGAGTTTTCTAAAGCTGCTAAAGATGATTTCAATTCCGAGGTGGAAAATATTGATTTTGGTGCTAATACAGAAGCTGCTAATGCCATTAACAGCTGGGTTGAACAAAAGACTGCTAGCAAAATCAAGGATATGTTTTCACCAAGTGATTTGAGTTCTGACACTCAAGCTGTACTTTTGAATGCTATCTACTTCAAAGGAGCTTGGGCTAAAAAATTTTCCCCTAGATTGACTCAAACTGAACCCTTCTATCTGAATGCGAATGATAAAATAGATGTACAAATGATGCATCAATACCAAGAATCCTTTGGATTCAAAGCGGATAAAGATTTGAATGCTAAAGTTCTGGAGATGCCTTTCAGCAATAGGAAATTTAGCATGGTGATAATTTTACCCAACGAAAGAGATGGTATACAGGATTTGGAGACAAAATTGCAGACAGTTGATTTGACAAAGATTACTGAGGGCTTAGAAGAATATAAAGTTAATGTGGCTCTTCCCAAGTTCAAGATAGAAACTAAAATAGATTTGAAAGAATCTTTAGAGAAGGTAGGATAACTTTTGAGATTCTCATTATATTGCCACTTTGATTCTATTACTTACTGTGCACAAAGCTCCCATCATCAATGCTTTGCTGTTGTTATTGCTCAGTTTGGATGCCTTGCTCATTATGGACAAATAGATTGTTATATTTTCTTCCCTATTTATTAGTAGCTATTTTGAAAAATTTAGAGTTTTTAATTCTGGAGGTATATGAATATTAAGAAAACATTTTACTACATTGCCATTTTGTCATTATAATGTTCAAACAATGTCCTAACATTGTTTGAACATTATAATGACAAAATGGCAATGTAGTAAAATGTTTTCTTAATATTCATATACCTCCAGAATTAAAAACTCTAAATTTTTCAAAATAGCTACTAATAAATAGGGAAGAAAATATAACATATATATTATATCCTTATATAATTACTTCGAATATTGGCTCAACTAATACTTGGATACTACACTAAAATTTTGTAAAACCATGAAAAAAAGTTTCAAGTTATTAGTGATGAACCTAACTACACAGACAAATATTTGTCTACCCCAAAAAAAACAAAAACTGGCCCAAAGCAGTCTGAGCTAGTCATGTCACCCAAAACATGTGTATAAACATTGCTCAAGATTTCTGCATCATACAAGGTTGGAGCTCGTAAAGATTCACTAAAATGGTACTGACAAATCATTTTGCTAAAGCATTGCCATCCATAGTGCTCTAAAAGATATTATTCAGGGTTATACTATGCTGACAAGCTGCAAGTTGGGTGAAACTAGTCCGCAGTTGTCCTGAATAGTATTTCTTTTTTGTGGAGGCCTTGACTAGATCAAATTGTGGATTGATATTTGACAATTTTTCTATCAACAAAGATTCCTCTATGCGAGTGATAGTGTTTGCAGGAATAGGAACCCAAATAAAGTAGAACCAACAAAAGCCTATATGTGTTAATTTTTATTCGTTATGTTTAAAGTCATTGAAGAAAACAGCTTTCTTTATAGAATGCCTGTAATTTTTCAAGCAGTATTTGAAGAATCTAAAAAAAAAATTATATCCTCAATAGCAGAGACAAATGGCATCAATTAAATGACCAAAGCATCAAGTTTGAAACTCTTGATACGCTGTACCTGAAATTGTTTGTAGGGCTATGTTGATTTCATAGCAACTCTTCACTAATCTGACTGTTTATCTTTATTTCATAGTTGGGACTTGGAGAAATATTTTCGAATGCAGCTAACTTCAGTGATTTATTTGCGGGAGGTGTACCTGTAAAGGTCGATAAAGTATTCCAAAAGGCTTTCATTGAAGTTAATGAAGAAGGTGCTGAAGCAGCGGCAGCTACTGGTGAGTGTACTCTAATTTATTTTAGCTTCAAAATGGCACCCAAACACAGCCTGTCTCTGCCCAGAAATGTTAAAGTATTGCACAATACCTTTTTTTTTGGGGAATATACACCGAGCATATTGTTGAATACATTTCTGGGTTGTCTAGTTAGCTTTATTTGCTTATATTGTTCTTTCATTTGTTTATTCAACTGAATCGGATGGGTATTTTCTCAATATTTCCAACAGGTACAATCGATTTGAAATATAGCACTTGATTGTAAATAATGGCATATTATTCGGGAGCATAATTTTAGAATATAGACTACATTTCTGAGTTGTGTCTACTTGGTCATGTTTGCTTTTATTCTTTATTTATGTGTTTTTTGCATGTAAATGTGATTGTTTAGATTGTTAAATGATTTCACTTTTAAACTCAATCATTGGATTGAAGTGTTGATATAAAAGTTCTGTTTAACCATCTTACTGGTGAGATAATTTTTCATCAATTTTTTCAACAGTAAGTATGTCAGTTATTTATTACAGCACTCGATTTTAATATCAGTTTGTAACTCAAGCTGAAGTCGGATACCTGCACAGGAATGATAATTGTCATTTAATGGAGCATTAAATTGTCAGGAATAATTTTTGACATACTCAGTCATGACTGCTTTCATACATTATGAATAAGGTCCTTTCGTTTGCAAAGAAAGTGTAGCATTTTCCTGCACTTGGTGCACTATAGAATGTCTACACTGAGTGCAGGAAAATGCTACACTTTCTATGCAAGCGAAAGGACCTTATGTAACAGTAATGGATTATTGATATCTTTGAACTGAGAATTATTGAAATTTTATCCATTGTGTATTGTATTCATTTCCTAGAATTTTAATTTTTGAATGAAAAATAAACGTGAAAGAATTCTATAAAGCAAAAAACGTGATTGAAATTCCTAACATTTCTCATCGAATTTTAATTTTTAGATGAAAAATATACGTGAAAGAGTTCGATAAAGCAAAAAATAGGATTGAAATTGTCAACATTTATTGTAGTTTTGCCTTTCCTATTGTTCGAATCGGTGAACATCGACATTCTTTTAAGCTGTCTCTCTTTATGTGAGAATGATATTTCAAATGGAGTTTTCTCTAGGAATGCGTATATTAAAAAAGAAAGGCAAATGGATCCAGTATTCTGTTGTATGCGATCACCCGTTTGTGGCTCTCCTCTGTTCAAGAAGCAATGACAATTCAAAGATCATTTTCTTTTTTGGCCGTGTTGTTTCACCTTCTCGTCCGGAGCAAATCGACCTTTAGACCTTTACACTGTTAGGATTGCCAGGTATATTATATTGGGTAGAAAAACATTTACGTTTTTCAATTTTGTATTTTTGAAATTTGATATTGTATTTTATGCATTTTTCGCTTGGTTGTACAGGATGATTATGATGATTATGCTTAACCACGATTATGGATATGGATCAGAACAAAAAATAAACATAGAGTAGATATTTACTTGATTTGGATGTCACTTCAAACGAGATCAGAATTATTTTTGTATTTTTTAAATACAAAAGCATGCAGGGTAAAAAATCCATCTAAAACATCTAGTCTAGGTGTTCAGTTTGTCCAAATAACTCATCTATTCATAGTGGTAAGAATACTTCCGTGTTAATGCACCGAATATAAAGAATCAAGAAAAATAGAGATTGATCCAGGAACTAACAACTTCCTCTTTAAGAATTTGTTGCATTATTGGGGATTCTAGATTGTCCAGGATTCACATCAGTTTATAACATCTATCTGCATTTGCGAAAACCTCATGAATTCAAGATAAAATAGGAAAAATAACCAAGCGGATTGATTGTTCTACAGGTATCACTTACAATGGGCCAAAAGCCTCAATCAAATCCAAATTGAAAAATATTTTTCACTTTCTGAAGACATCCACTAAATATATAATAAACGGAAAACTAGGGTGTTGCATTTTGGAGGAAACAGAGGTCTTTTCTCGCAGAAAATAAACATTTGGGTAAATCGCCCAGACTCGCCCATTTTGTTCTTGAGGGAGACATTTTCCTATATAAAATCAATCATCATATCATTTCATCCCTGTCCCTTAGATTTGAAAAGGGAAAAAGGGTCATGCTATATGTTGTTTTTTTCCTTTCCAATATGACATTTCATTGAAATTGTATATTTGACTAGGTAATATTCGGCTTCGAAAATTAAAAATCACCCAATTTCCTGGAGCATAGATGATTATCAACTTCAAAGACTATGCAGGAGTGGTATATTCGTTCAGGAAAATGAGATAAATGTCCTTTATAGTTTCATCAAACAAATGCTCACGTTGAGCCCAGCCAACTTTCATAAAAAATTTTTACATTTTGCTCAAATTTCCGCCTTACATTCTTGGGCAATATATAATATATTCGTCTACTTTTTGTCCACTAGTAACTCAATTTGTCCCAGCTACTACTAATCTCGGTTGTTATCAGTGGTGAAAATTCAGCAGAATTTTGCTTCACGTAACCCCTTCCAGTCTCTGATGTTACTATAGATATAGACAAGATATACAATAGATTATGATTTGAACTTCGTTGAGTTAATGTTCGTAGTGTATATGAGACACGGCATGCTTCACTGAATGTGCGAAAGATATTCAAATTCGCTCTTATTCAATTGAACTATTTCACAGGCATGGTTCTAAAAAAACGCAAATACAGATGGATCGAGGATTCTGTTTTGTGCGATCACCCGTTCGTGGTTCTTTTCTGTTCAAGAAGTACCATAGACTTGAATAATATTTTGTTCGTTGGGAGAATTGCTTTGCCTTCCCATTGTGAGAAATTCAACCTATAGACGGTTTGGGGATTGCTTGGGGTATAAATATTGGGTAAAGAAATATTCACGGTTTATTTTTGTATTTTTAAAAAACGATATCAGACTTTATGCATTATATTCACTAATCCGCTTGCTTTTGTTGAAACTATAACACCTAACTGTGATCCAATATGATGACACCTTATTCTATACTTTGAATAAAGAAATATTCCTTATGACTTTAGGTACAGTAAAACCACCGTGGGCTGATAGATTTTCAGAATTTTTTACTGATTAACTCAACTGGTGTAGGTACCTACTAACCCAATAAGATTTCAACAGATTCTCTCATATTTGGGTTGAATTTGTTAAGAAATCAACCAGCATTAAAACATTTTGAACGTGTGCAAAAATCTCTTGAGTTCACTCGCCATTAATAAAAATAACCAACTAGACTATTCTGCAGGCATGGCTATAAGAAACAGGAGAGCAGCTGTGTGGACAGAGGAGGTCTTGTGCGACCATCCTTTCATAGTTCTTTTGTGTGATAGAAGTAGTGACAAGTCAAAGACTATACTATTTTTGGGTAGAATGTCTTCGCCAACCCATCAAGTTCATGATGAACTGTAGATATATACGTTTTTGGAATAAAATTATTTTTATAAAATGACGCAAATAATTGGATATTTTACAATATTGCATTTCTCAAAGTTGCTATGAACTTTGGAGTATTATTCAACGATATACATGGTTGCCTTTTAGCTGGATGTGTCAAAATATTTGTTCTTTCATTGTTTAAGCCTTTAAACAATGATACGAACTGTTTTGAAAAAGTATTCAACAAAAAATGATTGAATTCGTATTTCGTAGTTCATTTCATGTTAGAGGCTCGTATAAATTCAATATGATGATACAAATTCGAAGTTTTTCGCCAAATCTGTTATAATTTATTCTTTTTGGCAAAAGTGATTATTATCTCAGAAACTATCTGGTAACTTAGATATCTGAGATACTGAAAAGTATTTTAAATAGAGAAAAGAAGTATCTCAGATAGGAAAAAGGGACTATGTAGCGAAAAATATCTCAGATATCAGGGATCTTTGAAACCGAAAAGTATCTTATAGATACCAAATAGGAGACTATGTAATTCACTGGCGGCGTATTTTATTTCAACTAAATGAGACTAGTTTACAGGATGTAGGTATATTTTTATACATTCTTCGATTGTATTAAAACTTTAATTTTGTTCTGAAAATAAGAGGATAAACTTTTATGTTCCATTACATTCAATATCAATTTATACTTTTTTCTACTAACCATTCATTGTTATTTGAGTGTGTCGCATCTATGTTATCTTACTCAAGAATTCCAATTATCCGTAATTCTAGCGTCGAAAAAATTTGAGCATACAAATTCTCCACTTTCCTGAACTAATCAACTTAAGAAATATATTTAATTTATGTAATTCCTCATGAAACTCCAACCGTACATAAAGAGGAATCCTAACTATTTTTGAAAAGGATCTTGAAGATGAATATCTAAGTTCATTTTTTCGAAGAGAAATAACTAGGTACCGAAAATATTATATCTGTCGATTAAAACGTCAATTACTGGGATGTACATGGGAATACCTTTTTCAATCATTCTTTGTTGTTAAAGCATGTAATCTCGCCACTTTTTGTTCTGGTTTGTTGGCCTTATGTAAATTTCTCATTGAATTAGTTAGGAAGTTGAAAATCGAAGTATATTTATTGAAAAAAATATGCACAGGAATGTCAATTGTATTGTTCATTCTATAAAAAATAGAGCTTATAAAAGTCTTCAAAATATAAAGGAAAATTCCACAAAGCTTGAACAAGAATGATACGTCATTCGTGATAGTAAAATTAGAAATTGGTGTTCTCTCAGTTATTTTTTTAAAATTTGGGTGGCGTTGTTTACTCTCAAATACGGAGGATAATTGTTGATAATTGAACCTACGGTCTTGTGAAACCACAATAGAAAAGATTTCTTTTCACCTTTATTTAACCTCAATGCTAGGACATCAAAATATGAAATGTGAATATTGCATATGTTCTGAGGGATTTTTTTCAATGAATGTACTAAGCCGAAAAGAAAGCAAATAATACTTTTATTGATATTCATCAGGTATGCTGTTAATGCGTAGATGTCTTAGACCACCCATGAAGACGGAAGATTTTATTGTCGACCATCCATTCATTATATTCATTACAAATGACGTGTACGATAACGGGAAAAATGTTCTGTTCATGGGTAAAATATTGAGCATTTAAAACGCACATGTTTAATTTTTACGCTTTCTGGATAGATTTACTAGTCCCTGTTGTTCATGAACATTTATTGTTCGAAATTGTTTACTAAATTCCATTAATCTTTTTGTCGATTGTATTTGAATTTATAGTTTTGCCAATAAACTTGTTATAACGAGACTTATTTATGATTAAGCGAAAAATAATTTTCACCAACGATAATTATTCTGTACTATTGAATATTATAAAAAACTTTGAATTCAACTATGGAAGCACATTAAGATATATCCATGTTTTGCACGAACATTCTCGATCTTTGGAAATAATTCGAAGGATATTTGTTATTCTTTTTTCGAAAGATGATCACCTTTTAAATACACTTATGCATTTCAAGACTCTTTCTTAGGAATTAAGTTCAACTACGATGCCTAAATTTCGACATAAGTAATCAAACGATAAAATTATAAGTATTATTAGAACTATATAATAATATGTAGTTTTAAACTTATTTCCATTAGGGGAGAGAAAATACAGGGACTAGTATGAAATCCGATTCAATTTACTATCTATGCAACACACAATACATATTTTCGTTTTACGGGTAGCATCTATTCCTGACGTAATATTTTGTTGGTTCTATCCGTAGATACAGGATACTTTTCTCTATCTACGGTTCTATCTTTGAAGCTATGATATTGATCAACTATTTTCCAGGAGAAATCTAGAAACTAATAGTTTTACTTCCATTGTCATTTGGTATCTATGATTTTTATCCTCAGATAACATTCGAAAATATAAAGAGATTCTTTCATTATCATTAATTGACTATACGTGTGCTGCCATCTGACAACAGAAATTTGGGATTTTAACTCCCGGAAATAGTTCACGTCGGTAAGAAGCAATCTTCACTTCTAGTCGAAATTTTGACAGATCATACTTCGATATTCGTGTTTTGGATAAAATCGAGTGAATATACAGGGTGTCCGGTAAACTTTAAACTATATTTGAGTTGATGATAGACGAGGTCATAACCACTCAGAATATAAAACCATTGTATAAAGACAACAATGATAAAACATTTTGTAGGCAAAATTTTCACCGTTTTCGAGATAATGGGCATTTTGTAAATTCGTGAGAAATCGCTACCTGGATGTTTTGGATACCATGTCTCTAAATTGGTACTGATTCGGAAAGTTTTCTAATGGAACATTGCTGATGAGTTCTGCTCGTTGTATGTATAAAACAATTTTAGTCTCGTAACATTGACTCGATTTTCTCAGAAAAGTTATAACCACGTTAACATTCACTACAAAAATATCTGCTCTACAGTCTTTAAAAGTGCATAAACCGTAAATGACCTGAAACAACTAAGATGGTGTATACGCACGCTATTAGAGATCCGTTGTAAAGGGGGCATAACAACATTTGAAAGGTCCTTCTTGAGAGAATATCATATTCGTATCAGAGAGGAAAGAAAACAATTAAATTTTTTCGTCAAAGTGACGAGAAAAGAAATGAGTAGAATTTGAATCTGTCATTTCATCCCCATATCTCGCAGAATTATTTCAATTTTTGAAAATTGTTTCAAACATTCCAGCAATGTTGAATAGAAAACACTTTCCGAATCAATACAAATTTAAAAACATGGTATCAAAAACATCAAGTAAATGTATTGATTTTTCACGAATTTCCAAAATGCTCATTATCTCGAAAACGGTTGAAATTTCACCTGAAAAATTTTCGATTTTCTTATAGTGGTCATGGCCTATCATCCTTTCAAATACTGTTTAAGGTTTACCGGGCAGCCTGTATAATGGAACTATGAAGTGTATTCTTATTGTATAGCTTATTTCATATACTCAATATTAGATATGAAACGGATTGTTATTTGGCCGGATACCGGATACCGAATATTCGGCAAGCTACAGGGCCGCAGCGCCGGATATTCGGCCCTTTATCGCGTTACATGACGAATCTTTTTCTGCCAGTAGAGATCATCGCTGTGTTCAACTTTTTCTAAACTAATGGAAAAACCCTTCAAATTATACACAAAGGTTTATTATTTTCTTAGTTAAATAACCAAATATACCATTGCTAACTTAAACAACTTAAAACCGAATGCGATGATTCATTTTCGACATTATTGGAAATTTGCAGCGTTTTTCTTTATAACTCAGGAACTACTAGTCCGAAATCATCCAGAAAAATTTTTTTAGGCTCAGTTATGCCACAGTAATCAACGTTTGAAATTTCATGAAAATTGGGTAATAAGTTTTCGAGAAATAATTTTTTTTCCCCCCAACCCCCATTTAGAGCCCTTAGGGTGAACCAATCCTGCTGAAAATCTTGGAGGATCAACCCCGAGTGACACACGATTTTTCCACCAAGTTTCAAGAATTTCCGTTCAGTACTTCTAGAGAAAAGCTCCGGACAACGGACGGCGGACGGACGGATTTTTTTTTCCTTTATTCAAATCTGCATACTCCAAAACGTAAACTGTGAAATTTTCAGAGGGCTTAACATTTTTTTTGGTTGGTCGATCACTAAGGTTTATTATTTGATTTTATCAAATAATAAACCAAAAGATGAAAGTGAAACTGGATCTATTCTAAGTTTACACACGAAGCTTATGATATTTTTGGTTTATTATTTGCTAAAATCAAATAATAAACCTTAGTGATCGACCAACCAAAAAAAAATTTTAACCCCCCCTGAAAATTTCACAGTTTACGTTTTGGAGTATGTAGATTTGAATAAACGAATAAAAAAAATGCGTCCGTCCGCTGTCCGTTGTGGGGGCTTTTCTCTGGAAATACTGAACGGAAATCCTTGAAACTTGGTGGAAAAATCGTGTGTCACTCAGGGTTGATCCTCCAAGCTTTCCAGCAGGATCGGTGTACCCTAAGGGGTATGATGAATCATAGCATTCGGTTTTAAGTTGTTTAAGTTATCAATGGTATATTGGGTTATTTAACTAAGAAAATAATAAACCTTTCTGTAAAATTTGCAGTATTTTTGGTACTGATTCAGTGAAGTGGCAATGAAATCGTCGCGATCAGATAGAACAAAATAAAATTGCTAACGAGATTCACCTTTTCTTAAAGAGATTTCGACTCTATCGCCATCACGATCTATACACTTGTTGGTCGGTCAATTTGAATTGGTACCCACAGTTCTGATTTGCTAGAATTTATTTTTTCAGCACTTGGCAGTAGCGTTTGCCGCGAAAGGCTTTTTTCAGAAGCTGGTCTGTTAAACGAAGCCAAGCGGAGACTTCTTTTACCTACAAATACGGAAAATTTTTGGTATTCATTCAACACAACTTGCCACTAGCTAATTTTGGCACTGAACTAATTAATAATTGTTTATAACATTTTTTACGTGCTATAATCAAAGGAAGGGTGATTGTTATTGTGGGTTGCTTTGTGTAAAATAAATAAATTTGTTTGAATTCTACTATCCGGAATTCGGCTGGAGACTGAATTATATTATCCGTTATTCGGCCGGAT
Organism: Myrrha octodecimguttata; assembly: GCA_958510865.1. Classification (NCBI taxonomy): domain Eukaryota; kingdom Metazoa; phylum Arthropoda; class Insecta; order Coleoptera; family Coccinellidae; genus Myrrha; species Myrrha octodecimguttata. Next base: position 42,578,544 of record OY294057.1, read on the forward strand.
AGTGAAAACAAGGCCGGATACCGGATAGTTACCCGATATCCGTTTCATTAATTAATATGGTAGGCTCGCTAGTTGTCAATGCAAAATATGTCATCACTGGCACGGAAACCAATCAGTAGTCAGCCTTCGGTATTAAATTTCAATTCATATGTAGGTAGATTTCGTTGTAGATAAAAGCACAGCCGCAGGAGTCTTGGAGACAGCTGTGATAATAGCATTGTATAAAATCGGCTATCTACGTATTGACCTATATATATAGAACCTAATCAAATATAGAACCTAATCAAAATGGATATTTCTTCAGAACTATTGGATTGATTAATTTACCATTTACTTCTTCTTATGGAAGATATTCTGTTTACAGTTAGCATAAAATGGTCAATCAATTCCATGGATGATGGTTAAAGGTTCATGCAAAATTCCATAGTAATCAGACGGATAGTTCTGAGTCTCCTGAGATTTGTAATTGAAAAAATAAATGATATTTTCCAATAATACTATACTCACGAAATTTGGCATCAGCTTTCTTGTCGGGTCTTCATAACCAATCACAACCTACTTCAATGGATTCAATCGGACCGAATTTGAATATACAAAATTTCAGATTTCAACAAAAATGATCGACGCATTCGGCTGCACAACTTATTTTGAAAAGTTTAAGTCTGCACACTACAAGAGAAATGACCCATATTACGAAGGCCGATTTCGTGAATGGGCGAAATCCACCCAAAGATTCCGCAGTTCAAAATTTTATTTTCCCAATATTTCCAAAAATACGGATTAGATCGAATTGAAATCCAGTACTTCATCGAAAATTACAACACGAAAGTTCATACAGAATTTCATGAGGATAATATGATTAGAAGATCCCAGAATGTTGAATATTCGAAAAAAAACTTTTTTTAATTGTTCTAATGAAACGATCATCACGAAATTCTGCACAAAGTTGTCCATCTTGATTGAACTAAATATTCCGGTGAAAGCAACGATATCGAAAAAAAAAGTAGAAAAGCACTGAAGTGAAGTCAGCAGCTTTTACTCGCTTGTTCACATTGCGAAATGGTGAAATTTAAAAGAAATATAAAAATTTGAAAAAAAAACATTTTTTTCGAATTTTTCTATGAATAATTCTTCTTATTGACACTGTTCATCTTCCAACCAAATTTCATTTCGATCAGATAAATATTTTTCGAGTTATTGAAAAATCAAAATTTCAAATGACTGTAGCACAAAACCTATTTGGCAGATTTGGCCCATTAACGAACTCAACCGAGATATTTGGGTTCTTAATCTAACCTGAAAATTTCAAGGTTCTTAGGTCCTTCCTTTCGAGAGTTACAGCGCACACGGCCGGCCGGACGGACATAATCAATTTCGACCACGGGTTCTTCATAAGTGACTCCAACCTAGTATTTTGAGACCAATTTCAGCTTAAAATTCGAAAATTACAGACATCGTGACGAAATGATAACGCGCTGTTCCCCAGAACAAGCGCGTAAAAACACGAAATTTTACACATTTTTTCCCAATATCTCCAGAAATTGTAGTTGTGTGGGGTCGTGTGTCCTGTGAAATCAAACACGCAATAAAGAAAAGGGATTAGCCTGTTTAGTTTACTCTCGAGTGTTACAACAAAAGTCAATTCGAAAGGCAATAAAATTCTTTTTGTTGGAAAACACAGGCTAACAATTCTTGTCGTAAATCTCCTTGGGTGCTGTCAGGTAGTTCTTCGTTGGAGCTGGCTGGTCGATCGTGGAGCCAAGGGGTGCTTAGGCGCCGGTCGGTACTTCCGTCTTCGAGGGTGGTAAAAAGCCAGATGTTGAGTCAGGAATGCAGCGTATAGAATTTCTTCTTAGCGGCGGCGTAATCGGTGGATGCAGATGGATTGGAGAGTCATTTTTGAGAGCGGAGCGAAATATATTTATACGATTTTTCGGTAATTTGAATTTCGTGTTTCGACTCCGCCCTTTTTCCCGTTTTTGTTGAAGTGGATGAATTCGCTACACACTCCCCTGCCAGTGATGAAGTCACAAAAATCCTGCTTGAAGTCGGTCCGGAAAATGAACTTTTCTTCCAGAGTGAGTTCGTCTTTCCCGATGACGGAGATCCTGTGTTGTGGGTTGAATTGACCGTTTATCGGGCTGGTTGTCTGGTTGAGGTTCTGAATTTTCATCGGTGATGATGTAGGCTGGTTTCACTCTGTCAATGGTAACGGTGGATTCCTTTCCATAGTAGTTGACGGTGAAAGTTTTTGGACTTCGCTTCACTACTTTGAATGGTCCATCGTACGGTAGTTGTAGGCAGGCTTTTGGACTGTCGTGACGAACGAAAACATATTCTGCTGTGGCCAAGTCTTTGAAAACGAAACTTTTCCGTTCTCCTTGTCTTGTTCCGTTCGTGGGCCTTATCTGTTTGATTTGTTCTCGAAGACTTTTTACAAATTCCGACACGTCGTCAGTTCCAGTTTTCTGTTCGTTTGTTTCGAGAAATTCGCCTGTTAATCTTAGTGGTTCACCATAAACCAGTTCTGCAAAGGTGAATTTTAGATCTTCTCGCCATGCTGGTCTCATTCCGAGTAAGACTGTTGGGAGTGTTTCAGTCCATCGGTCGTTTTGATGGCATTTGATCGCTGCCTTCAGCTGCCGATGGCTCCTTTCTACCATTCCATTTGCTGCTGGGTGATAGGCAGCGATCAAATGCCATCAAAACGACCGATGGACTGAAACACTCCCAACAGTCTTACTCGGAATGAGATCAGCATTCCGAGAAGATCTTAAATCCATCTCTGCAGAACTGGTTTCTGGTGAACCACTAAGATTACCAGGCGAATTATTTATTTAAAGTCTAACAAAGTATCCACATGGTAGCATATAGAACAACTCAGAAAAGTACAATTTCGAATTAACATGAAGATAATACCAATATTTGGAAGAAAAAAACTAGAAAAGTACTGCCGTGAAGGCAGCAGCTTTTGCGCTCATGTTCCATGGAGATGACCGCTTTGGCAACGAATTTGAACATGCGCGCAAAAGTTGCTGCTTTCACGGCAGTGCTTTTCTAGTTTTTTTTTCGATAAAGTACTGGATTTCAATTCGATCTAATTTGTATTTTTTGAAATATTGAGAAAATAAAATGTTTAATGGGTATATCTACGGAATCATTAGACGGATTTTACCCATCAACGAATTCGAGCTTCGTAATAAGTACCAAATCTACTCTACAAATATCGAGTTTCCAAGTCGTTTCTTCCGGGAGTTATTGTGTTTATGGTCTGCCTAACATCACGAAATTTTGCACTAAGTTATCCTTCATCTTCAAACTAACTCATGGCATCAGTATTTCTTTAGTTATACCGAAAAAAACAACGATATCGACGAAAAAACCACGAAATTTCACATTTTTTCCCCAATATCCCGAAAATATTATTCGTATCGAATTGAAATTTGGAACACTGCTGTGAAATATAGAGCTTAAGGTATGAGCAAATTTTCTTTCGAATATGATCATCAATTTCTGGAAAAAATATTTTTCGAAAAAAATTATAATTTTTTTTTAATCGAGTAACTATGCGCGTCGTTATGCTCCAACTAACTGCCAAGTTTCGATCCAACCGCTCCAGTAGTTCCTGAAACATCAGGGAAATAACGTCAAAATTTCAAATGGCTATAACTTCGATACCATAAGTCCTATTTGACCCATTAACTAACTCAACCGCGGCCTTCCAATGCGCGTACTACCCTGAAAGTTTCAAGTTGCTAGCTTGCTCCGTGCGACAATTATCGGTGCACGGGCCGGCCGGTCGGACGGAAAGAATAGATTTTGACACCGGATTCGTCATAAGTGAGTCCAACCTAGTCGTTTGAGACCATTTTCAGCTCAAAATTCGAAAATTACAGTCATTTGATCAAAACGATAGCACGCTGTTCCCCTATATCCTAGAACATGCGCACAAAAATGGTCTTACTGATGAGAAATCTGATGCAACATACTATTCCGAGAAAAAAACAACTGGTTTTTCAAACTACTATGAGTTAAATGGATGTCCAGAGTGTGAAACTTATTCGCCACTTATGATTTTTCTGGCCAATGGGGAGTTTTTCTGAAAGAGGGGAGAAATAATCTAGTAATTCCTACATTCATCTTCGGGACATTGATAGAAAACATCTCAAGTAATTAAGGATGCTTGATTTCATTAGGGAAAATTTTCTGTACAAGAAGGATCAGGTGCGGTGTTCTTGAAATCCTGGGAGGAGAACAAACGGGAAAATGTGGGCGAATCGACGGTGTTGCCAACGAAATGCTATGCGTTTCGATGGATAAAAAGTTATATATTATCGCAGTCAAGAATAGTGACTCCTCGAGAGAAACCACTCTGAAGTGGGATCTAAAAGTCGCCAAACTGTATCTTTGATTCTGGAGGATTTTTTTAAAGAAATCTTTTATGTATGTTCTCCACTCGGTTCATATAAACTTTATTTTGCGGGTCCCAAACCAACTTGCATGTAGGTATTGTATAAGCCTCGCACAAGTTCAACACTGTCGAAATATCTAAAACTTCGGATGATGCAGCCAAAATTCTAAAACAGAAATTCAAACTCAACAACGTCACAATAATCATTTGTATGAAGATCCAAGTGTATGTAATTGGACTAATATAGTACTAACGAAAACATCATATATTTGAGACCTCGATGAAACTTCGAAGAAGTAACTTTCACACATATGCAAAGGAACCACTTGTGTTCTGTAAATCTTCTCCGATGAGTATCGATTAAATATTTGTATCAATAGCCTATACTTTTCTTTCCAGCCTTATATTGGTTTCCTAGATCCGATGATATGGAAATGCTAAAAAGTGATTTTATTGCGGATCATCCCTTCATTTTAGAAATTGTACTGAAGGCCACAAGTATCATACTTTTCACTGGAAGAATTGTTGTACCCATTCCTGGAACCTGATTGAAGTGATCAAATTCAATTTTATGAGAATAAATCATTAAATTCTCTGATTGTTCTCTTTTATATATAGCTTGAATACTTGTGAATAAATCGAGTAAAGCACTGGAAAGTCAAAAGCTTTTGCGCGCTTATCATTCAAGTATATAGAGCGGCCACCCATCCACGTACATACCTCGCAACACGCTGCTTGGTTTCCTAATAATCCAATTTTATTCCTCCACTTATATAATTCTCACCAATTGTTGCTTGAAGGCCTATTTCAAGGGCTCGGCCTTTCGGGTGCCCGATCTGCAGTATAGGGTGTCGCTAATTACACTACCCTACATACCGGCCTATTCCTGAATGTACGCTCTCGGAATTGCGATGATAACTCAGACCAGACTGTGCTGATACTGTCCTGTATCATTGTATAATACAATGCCTGTATGCCGGGTGGTAGTTATTGTGTTGCGACCTAATGATCGTAAACACAATAACTACCGGAAGAAACGACTTGAACACTCGATATTTGTTAAGTAGGTTTATGGCTTGATTACGAAGGTTGAACTCGTGAATGTGTAAAATCCGCCTAATGATTCCGCAGATATGCCCATACAAAATTTTAATTTCCCAATATTTTCAAAAATACAGATTAGATCGAATTGAAATCCTGTACTATATCGAAAAATGACAGTTCGAAGGTTCAAACAGAATATTATGAGGATAATATGATCAGAAGATCGCAGAATTTTAAATATTTGAAAAAAGAAGTTGAAAATTTTTTTCAATGTTTTAATGACACGATCATCACTAAACTCTGCACAATGTTGTTCATCAGCATTTTCAAACTCGCTGCCAAGTTTCATCTTTATGGAAATAAAGTTTTATGGGTTATTATGGAAAAACAACGATATCGAGAAAATTTCAAAAAAAATTTTTTCAATATACTGAGATTTTGATCTCGACAAAATTAGTGAAAATTCATGGTGAAAATTAAACTTCAAATGAACCATCCCATCACTTGTGAAAACAAGATTTGTAATTAACAACAAAAAAGTGAGAGGTCTACATGCCATTAAGATAAAAACTACGCAGATGCAAGAAATACTCACCAAAAAAATAATAGATATAATAATGAATTTAATGATGGAAGTATTTCAGATATGTGCTTCTCAGAAAAAAATTCATTCGAAATATTATTATTATTCAATAGAGGAAGAGAATTGGAAGGAATTATCATGTTTGAGGAGCCGAGGAACCGTTTACGGATATTTATCAATAACGCGAACCTCATCATGCCCAAATTGTTCTGAAATTCCCATTCCCCAGTGACAGTAGATTTGGACGACATTTGTGGGTTGGCAACTTGGACCGAAGTCGTCTATTGATGACGAATCCGGTGTCAATATCTAATCTGTCCGTCTGGCAGGCATGATACAGGAGAACGACAAACCGTATCGACTCAAAACTTTCAGAATAGGTCTCATTTCGAAATGCGACGGTTTGGTTCGTTAATGGGCCAAATCAGCAGGTCCCGGGGTTCAAGTTGAATTTTTGACATTTTTTTTTCGTCAATATCTTAGGAACTACTTGAGCAACCGCTTGAGGAATTTTGTAGATTGAAAAAAAAGATTGTCGGAATTCTTTTTTCAGAAACTATTTATCAGATTTCGGAGGAATTTCACACAGACCTCTAACAATAGTGTAATCAAATTGAGTTCGATCGTATTTCAACTACCGGAGACATTGGGAAAAATATGTCAAAACTCGTATTTTTTCGTAGGTATCAAATAACTCAGAAAATACTGATTTAGTCATGATGAAACTTAGCAACTAGTTGAAACTGCTGACAACTTCGTGGAAAAAATCTTCAACTTGTCATTTTTGAGCGATTGTTCTGGGAACAGCGTGTTATCGTTTCGTCCTTATGTCTGTAATTTTCGTAATTTTAAGCCGAATATGGTCTCTAACAACTAGTTTCGACTCACTGATGACGAACCCGGTGTCAAAATCGATTCTCTTCGGCCGGTCATCCTTTTGAGGATACGATAATTCGTCGAACGGGGCAATCTAGCGACTTGAAACTTTCAGGGTGGGTCGAGCATCAGAATGCGCTGGTTGAGCTCGTTAAAGGGCAAACCGGTTTCGAAGTTCTTACCATTTGAAATTTTGAGTTTATTTCCCTGATAATACAGGAACTATTGGAGCGATTGGATTGGAACTTTGCAGTCAGTTGAAACATAAAAACGCGCAAATTAAGGTACAATGTTGTTGAGATCTGCGCTGTCAGTAAATAAAAAGAAGAAATTTCTTACTAAATTTTGCGGAAACTATTTGTCACATTAGAAAAGAATTCTGCTCCATATTTCCAGAATAACTCAAAAGATTCTGATTCAATCATGATTAAACTTTGACATCGGATTTCTCACCAGTGTGACCATTTTTGCGCGCATGCTCTAGGGGGACAGCTTGCTATCGTTTTGTTCAAATGTCTGTAATTTTCGAATTTTGAGCCGAAAATGGTCTTGAACTAATAGGTTGAACCATTGTATAAATGTTTATACAATGGTTGCACTCAGTGATGACGATTCCGGTGTCAAAATCGATTCTGTCTGGCCGATGATACTATAACTGTCGAACGGAGCCAGCTGGCGACTTGAAACTTGCAGATTAGGTCGCGCATTGGGATGTGCCGGTTAAGTTCGTTAATGGGACGAAACGGCAAAATGGTTTCGGAGTTATAGCCATTCAAAGTTTCGAGGTTATTTACCTAATATTTTAGGAACTTCTGAAGCGATTGGATTGAAACTTGGCAGTTAGTTGAAACATAACAACGCGCCACTTTAAGCAGAATTTTGTTGGGATCGAATGGTCACTTAATTGAAAAAAATTTCTTTCAAAATTTTTTCTTCAGAAACTATCAATCGTATTCAGAAACAATTTCCCTCCTATCTCAAGATTCATAATCCACAGCAGTGTACGAAACTTCCATTCGGTACGGCTATTAGTTCCGAAGATATTCGGGAAAAATATGTAAAATTTCGTGAGTTTCTTCTCGATATCGTTGTTTTTTTCGGTATAACTCAAGAAATACTTATTCAATCATGATGAAACATTGCAGCTGGTTTTAAGATGCTGATGGACAACTTTGTGCAAAATTTCTTGACAATCGTGTCATCAGAAAAATTTGAAAAAAAAAATTGATTTTTTTTTCAAATATTCAATATTCTGTTATCTTCCCATCATAATATCTCCATTTAATTTTGCATGAATTTTCTAACTATCATTTTTCGATGAAGTACTGGATTTCAATTCAATCTAATCTATATATTTGGAAATATTGAGAAAATAAAATTTTGAATGGGTATGTATATCTGCGGAATCATTGGGTGAATTTTACGCATTCACGAATTCGGCACACAATAACTTCCAGAAGAAATGACTTAGAAACTCGAAATTTGTAGAGTAGGTTTGGGGCTTAATTATAAGAACCGAATTCGTGAATGGATAAAATCCACCCAATGATTGCGCAGATATACCAATTCAAAATTTTATCATCCCAATATTTCCAAAAATGCAGATTGGATCGATTTGAGATCCAGTAATTTATTGAAAAAGACCAAGAAATGCGGTGACGAGAAGTCAGCAGGATTTGCGAGCATGTTCGAAGGATATCAGCAAAAATGAACATGCGCGAAAAAGCTGCTGACTTCACGTCAGTGCATTTCTAGGTCTTATCCGATAAATTACTGGATTTCTATTCGATCCAATCTGTATTTTTGGAGATTTTTTGCGCGCATGTTCAAATTCGTTGCAGACGAAAATTCTGCATGAAACTTCTAGCTATCATTTTCCAATCAAATTTCTGATTCAATCCAATCTGGATTTTTGGAAATTGGAGAAATTTAAATTTTGAATGGGAATATCTACGGAATCATTGAGTTGACAGGATTTCACCCATTCCCGAATTCGATCTTCGTTATGAAGCCACAAACCTACTCAACAACTATCAGGTTTCTAAGTCGTCTCTTTAGAAACTTATTGTTTTTACAGTCATTCGTCATCAGTGAGCTCAGCCTTGTAGTTTGGGACAATTTTCGGAAAAAAGTTTTGGACATTCGGACGCTGCGCTGCTCCCTAGAACATGTGCGCAAAAATTGAAATTAGTTGAATATAGTTTCGGAAATCAACATATATGAACATCTGAAACAAGTGTGAAGCGATGTTGAACAACATCTTTTAACTCACACATATATGTCCTCTATCTTCATCGAAGCACTGCTGAACGGTCACCAGAATCTGTTTGAAAATGAACATTCAGAACTGAAAAATTGTATCTTTAATTACTACGTTCTACTTCTGTCCTGGTAGGAGTGCGTCATTGCGTCAGCTTAGATCTCAGGGCATCTGCCATGTTGTAATGCTAGAAAAACTGCACTGCCTGTCCGAACTATCTGTTTGAAAAAGGCGAGAAAGATTCAATGGCGTATGCAAGTGACGTATATATTACTATAGAAAATTGTAGTTCTGTTTCCTTGAGAGCAGACAGTACCTCGAATATAACAGGGTGACTTTTGCCGGCTAGAGTTCGTTTTTTTCAAAAATTTTGGGTGCAAGTAGTTGAGAGAAATAGTTAGAATGCGCAATGTTTGCCGGGAAAATTAAAGTGATATGGAGTGAAAATGGAAAAATAAATAACATTGCGCATTGAGTACATCCCAAAAAATTTTCAAAAAATAATCACCGAAGCGTGCAGAACGACACCGCGCTTTCTCCTTAACGTTAAAGCATGCAGACCGTGGGCAGGTACTTGACCTTAGATATTAACGAGGTTTTTTGAAACTTGAATGTGGCTGTGTTGCCAAAATCCACGAAGCCGTAATTCATCAACCGGCAGTACTGTTTGCTCTTAAAAAAGGTACGTACGAATACCCTCGCTACTGTTGCTACACTGTCTCGAAAACGTTATTGATTCATGCAAAATGAGAATATAATGGAACACTTTATATTCATACTACAATACTGAAATATCAATAATACAGCCAAACTATTACCTTTATAATAAAACCCAGAAACACACCTGAAAACATGGAAATACCTTTACTCCATTCACGTTTATAAACTATCACGGTTGGCTATGACATTCTGACACATTTCACCGTGTATATTTTGAAAATGTTGGGATATAGCCTTTTTCCTGTCAGATAACTACGCAACGTTGTCCTCTCACCTCTCTACATAGAGGTCGTAATAATTACGTATTTATCAAAATGTTCTGACATTTTCATCCAACGATTTATACTGTGAAAATTTGCGCTTGCAAGTAATTTTGGCTGAAACAACATGTTTTTGTTCATATAAAATTTTGCGTACATTTACCCTTCTGTATAGGTAACCCATTGATTTTATAATTTTAAAAAGTCATGTCCGTCCTCTGTTATATTCCAAATGTTCCTTCGTTTGCGAAGGAAGTGAGTAGTGTATCAGTCGGAAAGTGTTCATTTTTCAAATTATATTTCCAAGATTTTCGTTGCCGATCTTTTTTCAAAATGAAGTCTTCAGTCAGTGTCTTTTTGTGTGCACCAATAGAAGGAAATTCTTTGTCGTCTCTTCACTTGAAATCTTTCTTATTGTAGCGATGTGCAGCTAAAAAATAAATATCTATTTATATGAAATATAATTCCTTGGTTTACACTCACATACGTCGAAAATGTAGTAGGAAGATCTAGAAAAGCACTGCCGTGAAGGCAGCAGCTTTTGCGCGCATGTTCATTGTAGATGACCGCTTCGGCAACGAATTTGAACTTGCGCGCGAAAGCTGCTGCCTTCACGGCAGGTCTTTTCTAGATCTTTCCACTACATTTTCGACGTATGTCGAATTCGACCTTCGTAATTGAGCCCCGAACCTACTCTACAAATATCAAGTTTCTAAGTCGTTTTTTCCCTGAAGTTATTGTGTTGACGGTCGGCCTAACGACCGACTGCGTAAACACAATAACTTCCGAAAGAAACAACTTAGAAACTCGATATTAGTAGGGAAGGTTTGGACCTTAATTACGAAGGCCGAATTCGTGAAAGGGTAAAATCCACCCAATGATTCCGCAGATATAACCATTCAAAATTTTATTTTCCCAATATTTCCAAAAATACAGATCAGATCGAATTGAAATCCAGTACTTCATCGAAAGATTACAGTTCGAAGGTTCATACAGAATTTAATGAGGATGATATGATAAGAAAATCACAGAATTTTTTTTATTTTTTCTTCAAGTTGTTCTAATGGCACGATCATCACGAAATTTCGCATAAAGTTGTCTTTCAGCATATTCAAACTAGCTGCGAAGTTTCATCAGGATTGAATAAGTATATCTCGAGTTATACCGAAAAAAGCAACGATATCGAGAAAAAAAACTCGAAATTTGAAATATTTTTTCCCGATATCTCCAAAACTTATGATCGATAGAACTGAAATTTGGTACACTGCAGTGAAATATAAAGTTTAAAGTCCGAGTAGAACTTTTTTCTGGATATGATGTGCGGTTTTTTTTTGGAGAAAAATTTTGAGAAATTTTTTTTTTTTAAATTTACTGACAGTATGATCCTGACAAAATTTGGCTCAAAGTTGCGCGTTGTTATACCCCACCTAACTGCCAAGTTTGAATTCAATCGCTCACGAAGTTTCTGAAATAAAAAATAAATAACTTCAAAATTTCAAGTGGCTATAACTCCGAAACTATTCGACCGATTTGGCCCATTAACGGACTTAACCGCGGCATTCTAATGCGCGACCTAGTTGCTAGCTCACTCCGTTCGACAGTTATCGTGTCCACGGTCGGCCGGACAGAATCGATTTTGACAACGGATTCGTCATCAATGAGTCCAATCTAGTCGTTTGAGACCATTTTCGGCTCAATCATCGAAAATTACAGACATTTGGACAAAACGATAGCACGCTGTTCCCCTAGAATATGCGCGCAAAAACTTGATAGACCTAAATCATGGCCAACCGGGATAGTTTATAAAAGTGAATGGAGTATATGATTCATTTTCTGAAATTAGGGAAAATTTTATGTCATTTATGTTTGCAATGGGAGTTTTTCCTGAATTTGGGTTATTAAGGCAAATGCAAATTTGAACATAATTATTATGGGTTTGATTCATCATTTTACCAAATTACCTTCAGAAAGTATTCAAAATCAGGTTTCAATATTGGGTTTGGGATTTGTCATGCATGCACGAAGTGTAAACGTTGTTTAGTATTAGAATTGCTTTTTCTGCTATAGAATAACGAACTATTTATTCCTATTCTGTGGTACACACGTGTTCTTTGTCAATATAACCAAACAATTTCAGTTTGCGATTTGTCAGTAATATGACAGTATGACAGTCTGTGCTCTTCTTTTTCTATTCCTTGGTCGTTGTCTTCTACTCTAACCAGATCGAAGTATAGCTATCTCTGTTTTCCTAAGCAAAGTAACACATTTGGCGTCCTTTTCTTTCCGAGAAAGCTGAATTCGACGTTGCCATATCGTGCACTCATGACAAATCCCTTTAAATGCAAATCCCCATTTTTATTTTTTAGTTATAAGTGATCAAACATTTTTTTTAAAATATCATATTGGAATTGTATGTTTGAAATGTGATGTTCTGAAGGTTTTTAATGAAAATATGTGCATTTTCGTTTAAGGGAAAAACCCCCATTATTTGAAATTGTAGATTAAAAGAATTCTCTTTTCAGGAGTTCTATTCGTTCCCGAATCTTTGCTCCTACCAAGCGATTTCATTGCTGATCACCCCTTCGTATTGGCCCTGATGCATAAGGGTAGCTCGGAAAGTACCATCTTTTTTGCAGGGAGAATATCCGAACCGATCGTTTGAAGTGAATTGACTTACAGAATGAATGTGAAAAATCAATATTTGAGCATCAGTTTGTATCCTATTTCAAAGCATAAAACAAAACTGGTCTCGTAAAAACAATTATAATAGATTTCAAATATACAATTTATCTTCAAGCTTGCAGTAAACACTCTTGTACATAGATTATATTACAGGATCATGCGTTGCTTCTACTTTTGGGTTGAAGGATTCGTACAATCTCTTTATATATTGCGGATTCTCAGTGGAAAATGTTCTCAAACAACATGTCCCTCATGAATATATATATATTCATGTGTTCGAAGGATTGTTTGTTTTGTTTCTTTCTATAGAAAGAGTTCCCTTTCTTCGAAAATTTTTCTCGGTGCTGTATCTTTGTATATATAGTAAGCAAGAAATAAAGTACCATTTTGAACCATTAAAATTTTCATTCCTTACCACGACTTTTTTCCTCCTCGATTTCAACGTTCCTCAGAAATAGAAAAATATCTTGAGATCGAAAGACTAGTAAACGAATACTTATTTTAAATATTCCTGTTTAGTACACTAGATATATATAAACTTCTTGTTTGCAGGAATATTATTCGTCCCACTGAGTGCCTCTTTTCCACAGTACTTCTTAGCAGACCACCCGTTTATAGTACTTTTGCTACAAAATACAAATGTACTGTTTCATGGTAGAGTGAGCCATCCTGTATCTGGCGATGAGAACATCGCTCCTAAAGGAGAACCACTAAAAGACCCATTAGCTCATAACATTTATATACGGCTATAGTTATATTCAAAACATCTATAACGATCAAAGTTGCCCTCGTTAACAAATTTGTTTTTCTCTCGATATATATTCCTTTATTTGGAGTTCAATAAACGATGAATATTATGTTGCCTTCCATTTCCAATTCAAAAAATCCTTCCCTTATAGGTATTTACGCAATCATTAACACTGATTTATACTGCAGATATACAGGGTACTTCATATTGATATTCTTGCAGCCTATAACTCCTGAATATTCAATATGAAAAAACAATATTTTTTACATAGCATCCCTTCAAGTTGTACAACTAAATATCACATATGAAATCAATCCTGTTCAACATACATGAAGATTATGACAATTATTTCTGTGAAATGATACCTCAATAAGTATCTATATTGTTGCTACTTCTATACAATTCTCGAAATTTTCCATTGATTCTCAGTTTGAGCCATACAACTCTGCTTATGACACAAAAAAACATTAAAAATTTGGACAAAAATATCATCTAAAATTCGCCACATTAGTTCACAATTAAAATGTAAAGACAAATACATTCGATGCTGTTCACGGTTTCCTTTTATGGAATCACATTAAGAAAAACATAACATTGAAACTAATACCCATGCATTCTACCCTTCATCGGTGTACGTGGGTATTTCAAGATATTGTATTACATTTTACATTATAAATATGTTGAATGTTAAACAAAACAGATTAAGGGACTGCTAACAGAATGATAAATTACTTAAATAAGGGATCTCGAATGTTAATTCTGTTAAAAATAAGTTCTTAGTTATGCATTCCGAAAGGTATACTAAAAAGTTCAGTTTAATTCGTATATTTGATGTTTCAATAATGAATAATACGGCAACCGTTCAATCAACTGACTATTTTTATGAATTCAGACTTGAATTCTTATTTCACTTTCTCCAAATTAGGGTTGAATTAGGACGGCTGTGAAAATAGTAATATATGTGATCACTTCAGGAAAAATTTCGAGAAAAAAGACATACTACAGTTTGTTGCAGCTTTGTATTCTAGTAAGACGTCCCAAAGTTATCTATTACTAGTTCATTCTCACAATTTTATTTAAATTTTCTTCATTTTCAGAAATGCAGTTCGTCTTTACAAGTGCTCCTATTCCTCATTACTTCTTGGTAGACCATCCTTTCATTGTAGTCTTACGACAAAAGTCAGTTATATTATTCCATGGTAGAGTCAACCATCCAGTATCTGGTGATGGCAATACTGCTCCTAAAGGCGAACCAGTAAAAGACCCTTCCGCTCATATAATCAACATAAAGCTGTGAAGGCAGTTCGTTATGAATTTCCTACATGATCAAAAAAATTGGAATATTTTTTACCCATAATCGTTCAATAAAACTTCCAAATGAAATTGTGTCCCTACTTTCAGGTCTTATTCTCATCCGAAACCTCATAATCACATACTACCTATCTATCAATGGATAGATTTTAATTTGATTGTTTTTGTTGTACGAAGAAATCTTAATTTTGAAGATATTGAGATAAAGAATGAATGTGTATTTGCGAAATTTGAACAAGGTGAAAGATGTATACATATTATGCTGTTTATATTGCTTTTTATTGAATGACATCAGTTGATATTTGCATCACCAATCTTAGACTTAATTAATCGCAGGTGTGATGGCTTCACAGAACTCGTGAAATGTTCCAAATGTCAAGAAAATATTTTTTTAAGACATACATTTGAATTTTCGTTATACCATAATATTCACGAAAATAAAGACACGATTGGGTCAAAATTCAGCACATAGATGACGATAAGCTCTTATTCAAAATCAAATCCAAGGTAAACGTGAAAACACTAAATACTCCATAAAAATATCACTATCTAATATCGAATCTCCAATTGTATGTATTAAAACCACTAACAAAGCAACAATACTTGAAAGCTTTCAGAATCAATTAACGCTTAATTTATGGAGAGTTAAAACATTTGTGATTTGTGTGCGATCATTCAGGGACACATTTTGAAAAATCCTTGCCAAAGGGTGTGCACCAGTGAGACCGCTTTATATGTTCCACAAAGATTGTCCGAAAATATCTTTGTATTTATAGAATTGGTTCTTTCAATTTTTCATTAAATATATCAATTTTCAGGAATACAAATCGTCCCAAGCGTTTACATTACACCTAAGTACTTCTTGGCAGACCATCCTTTCATTGTTGTTTTACGACAAAAGTCAGTAGTTATATTATTCCATGGAAGAGTCAACCATCCAGTATCTGGCGATGAAAATATTGCTCCTAAAGGCGAACCAGATCGAGATCCTTTTGCTCACATAATAAACATAAAACTGTGAACGCAGTTTCTTATGAATTCGCAACATGGTCAAATATTATTCATATACTTTTTTTCCCATAATCGTTGAATTAAACGTTCAAATGAAATTGTTTTCTTACTTTGATGTCTTATTCTCATCCGAAATCTAATGATCAGTTACTTCAAAACCTAGGATTGCATTCTCTTCATCAGTACGTGTTATAGGTACAGAAATGATTTCTCATATATAGGCTTTCTAAAATTGGAGCTACAATAGAAGAGGGAA
Organism: Myrrha octodecimguttata; assembly: GCA_958510865.1. Classification (NCBI taxonomy): domain Eukaryota; kingdom Metazoa; phylum Arthropoda; class Insecta; order Coleoptera; family Coccinellidae; genus Myrrha; species Myrrha octodecimguttata. The sequence continues at coordinate 42,594,706 of OY294057.1, forward strand.
GATTCCTAGCATAAGTTTTAGAAAAAAAATTACATCAAATTGTCCTTCAAACGTTTCTTTTTCGTGATACAGTGTGTTTAAGTTCAAATTTTTTCAAGTTTCTTTTTCTTGGCACCTGCACTTCACAAGATGTTGAACGAGTTCATAGAATCTTCATGAATCATTTCTACGGTTCAGGAAATATCCATAAAATTAACTGCAGCTTACAAACTGAATTTTCATGACAAGTCCTTTCGCTCTCAAAATCTTTAGCGAATATGACAAAACTATTGGAGATCATAAGTTTAGTGAAGCAATAAAGCTTTTTTTACAGTTTTACAAACGAACAGTGAATCACAAAAATTCCGCAGGAAAACAGGGGCCTTCCATAAACAATATCACCTTGTAGATGTGCAATGAAAATTGGGATGTCACATGGTGTAAATCGTAATATCTATGCTGAATTTCAGTTGAATATCTTGTGAAATGCCGATACAATAAAAATCCCCATGTTTCTAGCCAATTTAGAAAAACCCTGTATTTCGAGAGAAATATCTTTACATATTAATCAAGAATCGAATTGAATCCAGTTAATTCAAGGGCAAAAAGATTGCTTCCGAAGTATGCTCAATCAAAATTTCATTTTCTCAATATTAAAAAAATTTCAAAAAGCACTGCCGTGAAGGCAGCAACTTTTGCGCGCATGTTCAATGTAGATGACCGCTTCAGCAACGAATTTGAACGTGCGCGCAAAAGCTGCTGCCTTCACGGCAGTGCTTTTTGAAATTTTTTCCTGATAAATTACTGGATTTCAATTCGATCATATCTGTATTTTTGGACATATTGGAAAAATAAAATTTTGAATGGGTATATCTACGGAATCATTGGGCGGATTTTACCCATTCACGAATTCGACCTTCGTAATTAAGCCCCAAACCTACTCTACAAATATCGAGTTTCTATGTCGTTTCTTCCGGAAGTTATTGTGTTTACGGTCGGCCTAACGGTCGACTGCGTAAACACAATAACTTCCGAAATAAGCAACTTAGAAACTCGATATTTGTAGAGAAGGTTTGGACCTTAATTACGAAGGCCGAATTCGTGAATGGGTAAAATCCACCCAATGATTCCGTAGATATACCCAATCAAAATTTTATTTTTCCAATATCTCCAAAAATAAAGATCAGATCGAATTTAAATCCAGTACTTCATCGAAAAATAACAGTTCGAAGTTTCATACAGAATTTAATGAGGATGATATGGTGAGAAAATCATAGAAATTTTTTTTTTTCAAATTGTTCTAATAACACGATTATCACGAAATTTCGCATAAAAATGTCTTTCAGCATCTTAAAACTAGCTATGAAGTTTAATCAGGACAGCATCAGTATTTCTTGAGTTATACCGAAAAAATCAACGATATCGAGAAGAAAACCTCGAAATTTTACATATTTTTTCCCGATATCTCCTAAACTTATGATCGTATCGAACTGAAATTTGATACACTGCTGTGAAATTAGAAGGTCAAAGTGTGGGTTTGATTTTTTTTGGATATGATGAATGGTTTTCGAAAAAAAAAATTTTTTGGAAAAATTTTTTTTTTTTAAATTGCTGACAATATGATCCTGACGAAATCTGGCTCAAAGTTGCGCGTCGTTGTACCCCACCTAACTGCCAAGTTTGAATCGAATCGCTCAGGTAGTTTCCAAAATAAAAAATAAATAACTTCAAAACTTCAAGTGCCTATAACTCCGAAACTATTCGACCGATTTTGCCCATTAACGAACTTAACCGTGGCATTTTGATGCGCAACTTATCCTTAAAGTTTCAAGTTGCTAGCTTGCTTCTGTCAACAGTTATCGTGTCTACGGCCGGCCGGCCGGACAGAATCTATTTTGACACCGGATTCGTCATCAGTGAGTACAACCTAGTCGATTGAGACCATTTTCGGCTCAATCATCCAAAATTACAGACATTTGGACAAAACGATAGCACGCTGTTCCTCTAGAACATGCGCGCAAAAAACGAGGAGAATATTAACAAATTAACCGTTGACACTTTATACTTCAAATGCTATCACGGACTTACTATTTTCAATTATTCCATTAATCTCGACCTTCAATTCATAATTAAACTTTTACAATCGGATTTTTTCTAAAGGAGGTAAAAGCTGTAATTATGTATTTCTACTGAAAAATCGTCAACTTGAATCAACGTTAATTGCATCGAAGAAAACTATCTTCATTGACTAATATCAATCGGCCTGGACAATCATTTTTTTCCTATAAATGGTATATAGAATTCACGAAATTTTAGATAATTTCTACATACAAAGCCTAAGCCTAAGTCCATTTGAAATTTCACGTTTTCTATCCATTGAGCATGCTTGACTTTTATTGAGAAAGATTACGGAAATATGAAATTAAAACATTACATGATATTTGCATGGTTATCGATGAATTATTCATGTGTATTTGTAATTGTATTAATAATAAATTCCTCGCATGTTACACAAAAATTGTATCAGTTTCATCGAAGTTTTTGCTCGTACGTTACAGAAAACAGCTATCGTTATGCCTAAAAATCTAAAATTTTCGAAATTTGAGCCGAAAATGGTGTCAAACTACTCGGTTGGATTTGGTGTCTTCATATGAGCCATGTATTTAATGTTTAAATGGAAGCTCAGCGTCATTGTATACAGGGTGTTCCTAAATAAGTGTATCAACGGTCAACTGTAGATTTTTTCCTACAGGCCTTCGTTTCAGAGATACAGCCTATCAAAAATTTATATTTTTTTCAGTTTTTTGCTAATATCTCAGTAAACGTTCGAATTACAGAATTGAGATTTTGTACACATATTGTCACTAATAATATCTACTTTCTTGGACTCTAGTCGCTTTCAGTAGGCGTGCCAGTGGCGGAGATATTAGATTTGCACAAAGGTTTTAACCCCAACTGTTACACCACTGGACGAATTCGCATTTGCACAGCAAATTCTGCTGCGCCAATGTGCTTTACATGAAAAAGTACTCTTAGTTCATTGCTCTAAAGTGAACCGTTTTTGAGAAAACTGGCATTTTATGATCAATAATGATTTGCTAACGCATTGTAAATTTCTTGTAATTGGAAAAATTAGTAGTGATAATTAACAAGTCAATTTCAAGAAAATTTGACAACTAGGTTTAAAAAATTTTAAAGAGCAAAGTTATTTTTCATTATTTTTAGCGACCATAGTTAACAAGATTACAAGAATTGCTCGAAATTACGCCTGTTGGCTGAAATGCACACATAATAATAACATCTGGATCATGTTCTTATGAAGGTTGTTCGAAAATCTAAGGCGTATTTTTAATTTGCTCTGCTGCGGCTTCAACTCTAGCGGTCAACTCCCCTACGGTGTTAAGATGAGGAGTTTAATAGACAATGGTCTTCATGTGACTCCATAAAACGTTATCAATGGTAAGTAACTGTGTTAATTATCATACTGCTTTTATTTAATTTTTGATCATAAAATGCCAGTTTCCCCGAAAACGGTTCACTTAACAGCAATAAATTAAGAGTACCTTTTTTATGTAAAACATATTGGCGCATCAGAATTTGCTGTACAAATGCAATTTGTCCAGTGGTGTAAAAGATGGGGGGTAAAACCTTTGTGAAAATTCAATATCTCCGCCACTGGCACGTCTAATAAACCGAATAAAGTGCAAGAAAATAGCTATTTTTAGTGACCATGTGTGTACAAGAACTCCATTCTGTAATTCAAACGGTTTATGAGATATCGCAAAAAACTGAAAAAAACGTGAATTTTTGATACCCTCTATCTCTGAAACGAAGACCCGGAGGAAAAAATGGAAAAGGATTATTTTAATCAGTTAAAACGATGAATTCGATCGAGTGATGAAAATACGATTGACGTGACGTCATCAAATATATCGAAAATTTACTAATCATTCGGTGAAAATAAAGACAGGAATCAGAGAATTCTGGATGAATCTCGTTAATGGATTTGAATGAACGGTTTTCTGGTGTATAGATTAATGATGAACACTTTATTTCATAATATACAGAAATAAGGGGAAATCAGTTATTTCATTTATTTTGCAGATATCCTATCATTCGGTGATAGTTATTTGCTGTATTTCTGCACATATTTTTGCCAAAAGTCATTATCATGATGCGGCATTATATTCTCGTTGATAGAAACTTGATGATATTTCTGCTAGTGATGATGAATTTGTAATATTTGATTCGGAAAGGAAAAAGAATGAAAGACATATAAAAATCAATAATTATATTGAGGAAAATGTATTTAAATATCTTATTTTTGTAGCTAAGTTCCACCATTTCATTGGTAGACTCATCAGTTAGTCTCAAATCATCTTCACCACCATATATTTTTCAACTTTTCACACCAAACATATTTGAAAAATCCAAGAAAACTTCAAGTCAAAACATTAAAGGTTAGAATTATCCATCTAATCCTTTGAATAAAGAACATAAGGAAGGAGCATAATGCCTCACAAAGTGGGTCCGGGATGGATGTTGCATATGGCCGACTTTCCTTTCACTTTGAAGAGAGAACAACTTGTTCCGAGACTTCTTTGTCCTAAGAAACTTACTAACATGAGTCATACTTGGAGGTTCAATATGGGCGCCTATGTCCCACTTTTATACGAAGTAGAAAAGCGATATGCTCCTTCCTGTTTTTCTTTATTCAATGATCTAATCAGTTCGATCGACCTCCGAGTAGGATGGATCCGATTAGTAATAGGAAATTCCTCGATTAAACTACGTTGAAAATAAGAACGCCCTGCTGAAATTCATCGGGATTTCTCTGATGAAAATAAAAACGCCTTGATGCATTTACGATAATCGATTAGATATTATTTCGCTTAAAATAAAAACTCACCCTATCAATACGTTCAATCTAAACTCCAATTTCATGTTCATTAATGAATAATAAGGCCGCCGTTCAATTAAGTATTATGAATTTCAACTTGAATCCTATTTCACTTTTCACAAATTCATGGAGGATTAAGACATTGTGATATGTGAATTATGTGTGATCATTCAGGGACAAATTTTGAAGAATCCTTAGCCAGGCGTATGCACCATTGTGTTGGAGCTTTTTATGTTCCATAGGAAGACCGTCTGAAGTTATCTTATTATTCGTACAATTAATCCTTTCGATTTTTCATTAACTCTTTTGATTTTCAGGAATGCAGATGGTCCCAATGAGTGCCATTATCCCTCATTACTTTTTGGCAGACCATCCTTTCATTGTAGTTTTACGACAAAAGTCAGTTGTATTATTCCATGGTAGAATCAACCATCCAGTATCTGGCGATGGAAATGTTGCTCCTAAAGGCGAACCAGTAAAAGATCCATTCGCACATATAATCAACATAAAGCTGTAAAACTACTTCAATATGGATTGCCAACATGATCAAATATAATTACTTATACATAAATATTTAATAAAATTTCAGAATTTTCTCGTGTCCTTACTCTATTGATGTATTCCGTTCCGAAACCTTAATATCAGATCCTAATAAAAAATAATGTAACAATTTTGCCCCGGTTAATTCAATTTTAGCTTAAAATAAAAAACATATGTGTTGATTTCTATTTATGGGCGCGTTTTTTAGTTCACCAAACTGGTGTGGTTGTGGTGGAGTATGGTGGAGATAGAACATAAGTGGTGGATGTTGGAGTAGATAATTTGACATCAACGTCATTCAACCAACAATAAAAAAACGAGTTGGTGGATCCATCACTCTTCCACCACACCAATTTGGTGAATTAAAAAACTCGGCCCTTTTTGAGTTGAAACAGGATGCGTTTCGATAAGTGGACCCAAATTTAAATATCGGTCTCGTCTCGTTAAAAATTGAAATTTGTGACGGCGATTGAATTTATTCAGTATTTTTAGGGATAGAATAATCGATTCCAATAATTAAAACAATACATGCAAGAGACCTATTTAGATAGAAAACAATTGAATGAAAGAAATTGTTTGGTATCTCGATTTTCTCTAGGTTCAAATTGAGAATCTAGCATTAATGAGCCGGTCTTATTCGAGGCGGCTCAGCCATGACTCGAAAAGCTGCTTCCCATAAAAGGAAATAAACCATAGGCTGTTAGATTCCGATTTCTACGATTTCACATCGCTGTTAGAAAATTATAACTGGTATTTTTTGACATAGTCATAATGAGTGAAGGTCCATCAAACCTTCTTAGCGATAAATTCATATTTTTGTTGAAAGATTCAGCGTGTATAATAGTGCTAATGATTTCCGCTAGATTGCAAAATGACGTGTAGGAGCAGGTACTAGTCTGTGTATATGAACATTTTTTAGGCATATAGTAGAACTCCGAAAAATGATATTGTACAGCATATTTATCCTTCCACTTTCACTCAGAAGAATCGAAATGTTTCTTGAAAAGTCTAGTAAACGATATTTTCTATGAATGGAAACTGGCGCAGGATCCGGGATCGATAGTGTACGGTGTCCTCTAAATTTTTTGCAAAATGCTCGGAATCGTCGACAGAACATGCTCTTTAGTTTATTTATTAGCCCTATCTTCCAATCTTCGACCTAAGATGTCCAAATGTCGACCGACTTCGGTACATTATCCAATTAGTATACCTAGTAATATGATATGAAATTAAACAAAGACAAGACTGAATCTTGTGAAACTAAACTCCCATTTTACCACTCCTTAAACAATGCTTAAACCATATATTTTGATATCATGACGAAATTTAGAAAAGACATCGGCTAATTTGCATTTTCAAGTTCATTTCCCTAGTATCTGGCTCAACATGTGAGCAACAATAATATTATCATTCACGCAATTATCATTTTGATTTGCAGGAGAAGGGATCTTCCTCTCAAGTGCCCCTATGCCTCAGTACTTTTTGGCGGACCATCCATTCATGGTAGTAATACGACAAAAGTCAGTCATTCTATTTCATGGTAGAGTAAGCCATCCAGTGTCTGGCGATGAAACTATTGCTCCTAAGGGCGAACCAGTTAAAGATCCATTTGCTCATATAATCCACATCAAGCTGTAAAAGTGGTTCATAAGACAGTGAAGTCAGGATCAAACTTAATTAGCGCTTAAGTATCTTCTTTCAGCTTATATTATAATAATTTTATAATAAATCTTATTTCTCCTATCTTTATTACATTCCATACCATGAAAATGTTTGAATGAAGCCACATTCACAATGACTTCGAGGGCGAAGTGTAACGTGCCTGTCAGCAAGCTGAAATCGGTGAAATTCCGTTCCATCTGTAAAGAGCCACTTCGAGTGGTACTTTGTACCTGCTATCGGACATGTGCATTGCTTTTGTTGAAGCTATTGTATTTGCTTTGCTGTGTTCTCTTGAAATTTACCACCTTACTTTTTTGTAACGATTATAAACAAAAAAAACTTTTCAATACTAATTTTTTACCTTATACTTATTAAATAATTATTCATTCGCCATTTTGTAAGACTAGAATATGTAACCGTCTGGTCTTTAACACAACCGCCTCAATCGATTCGTTGAAGGAAGCGAATCTTTCGTTGAGAACTTCACATTGCTTATACTTTAAGATAGATCCAACTCACCAAAAAATACGCGAGCAGCATTTATATAAAGACTACGAGCTTACGAATCTTCACGACTTCATGCAATGATTAGCAGTATCGTGTGTCACTTAACAAACGTGCTTGCCAGAAATTCTGTGTCGACTTTCGTATTGCACTACGCTCGAGTGATTCTTCATGTAACCTAAGAGTTTCGAATAATGTATATTGCAGTTAAGGCTCGATTGGTTTCGCTTGTCAGCCATCCATTAACTCGCGATAACACAACCACACTTAAAGGTTGGATCGGTTTTCTCAGATATTCAGACGATATCCAAACTTGCACAAGGCTTTAGATAGCTTCCGAGTGATTAACTAGGTGATTTGCCTAAATACAAAATAGATTTGAGAAATTGCCAGTTTGATCAAATATAGTCAGAATACTTTCAAGCTGTAATTCTTAAATGAGACTTCTTTTCCATGCCTCATTTTGTCATCAAAAATTTGAATATTAATTACAAGATGATACAACCAAACTGTCTCTTGTGAATTTCAGTTCAAAATCATTGTTATTTAAATGAATTGGAATATTTCTCAGTCAATGCTTCCCTTCCTAATCACTTCCTAAAGGTTTGCCATATTGGAAAACTTCTTGAAGACACAGATGTACCTTGTTCCGTAAGTAGAGATATTAACGATAACGAAATGAATACCATGTGAAAACTTGCATTAAAGCATCTTATCGCGGGTTCAGAAGCATCCATAGCAGATGAAGCAGCAAAACATGAATTTGGGGTCTCACATCGAAAACTGACCAGAAGGCTTATTAGTAATAAAGTGCATTTATCAAAACAGAAAATATTAAACATTTGGGTCGGAGTCTAGCTTCAGCTACTCCACTCAACCCCCCCAAAAAAATTACAAAATGAAAGAAAAAAATATAAACGGGTAATAAAACTTCCTGAAAATTAATTTATTGTAACGCAACTAAACTAGGACTTAAAACATATAAAAAAATTCAATCTATGACTGGTTCACAAACAACTTTTTCTTCAGTTCCTTACGCAATGAGCTCAAACTATTTCCCTCACACCCCATTAAAAACTCATGCAAATTCACCGCATTGAAGTTGAAAGAGCGCTGGAACAAATCCTGGCAACATAAGGCTTTGCCCATGCCTTATAGCCACACGATGAACATTACGACTGTGTACCAGCTTGGATCTCAAATAGGGAGAACTGCCAGTACTCAAAATCCGATGCACAACAGTCGTCATGTGAGGACGGAAAATATTCTCGACCCTAAGCCACTCTAACCTATTAATCCCACCACTGATTCCCCTATCGTACTTTCATACCCAAAATGTATCGGCAGCAAAAAATCTGCAACCTATATCTCTCGACAGAGTCGAGACAAGGATAAAAAATTGTTTAGCCGTAGCTCAGTTTGGACAGCACGAGGGTTTCAGAGATACTTTCGTGAATGAAAATCTAAAAATTTCTATGATGATACAAATCGCGCAGTGCCAGAAAATAATTCCTCAACAGCAGAGAGACATGCTCCCTGAATCTCAGCCGGCAATCGAAGTGGACCCCAAGGTTTATGTAGCAGGTAAAAAATGGTATTCTCTCTCCAACCTTTTCAATAGAAACGTCAGTTTGAAAAGTTCTTGGAAAGAAGGGTATATAGAAACATTTTTCACATTCATTTTCAAATTGTTCCTTTCACAATGGTCCAACATTCTGGACAAATCCTCAAGCTGTTCGACTGCTTTAGAAATAGCGGACGGAATTGAAAGATAGGCGAACCTGAGTATCATTGCAATAAAAATAGAGGACAACACACCTAACCACCCTATACCTATCCGCTATGTACATATAAGGAATGGCAAACGACCAATAATGGAGCCCTGAGGAGCACCTGAGGTTATTAGGCAGTACTCTGAAAATTCATCACGCAATGATATCTACCAAAGATATAAGATTTGAAAAATCTCAAGCAGATTCATCAAAACCTAAATATCCTAACTTAGCACAGAGTAACTCGTGGTCCAGTATATCAAACGCCTTTGCGAAATCTAACAGGGCAAGAATGGAAGCATTGCCCTCAACCCAAAAACGCAGAATGTCATCTGTTACATTCAAGAGAAGAGTGGTAGTACTGTAACCTTTTCTGATACTCGACTGTTGAGTAGGAACCATTCCGCCGAAGATGACGTATCCATACTCATACGAATAATACTCTCTCAAGAACCATAGACATGGCTGGTGAAAAACTTATTCGTCGAAAATACGTCAGTTCTGTAGGATCAGTTATTTTTTTAAAATAGCTGAATGGTATTTATGGATACATTCAATTTCCACAACCTAATTGAATCTGCTTTCCAGCAAAAACATAATGATTAACATTCTGAAAATGAAACTAGGTACACATATATATTGGAAAGGCATTTTAGAAATGATTACCAGATTTCAGAAAAGAAAGTGTGAATAGGACATTTTTCATCGACCAGAAAGAGAAAGATAAAAATAACAGTATTCTTAGCAAAAACACCAAGAAATCGCATAAGTTAAGTGAAGATTCAGTAGTTCAATGCCTTGCGCAAAGGCAATCCCGAAATGTATAATAATCCCTCTTTAAACCAGATGGCAGCACTTGAGAATCACCCAACGCGCCTTCGCATCGAGATGAGAGGAGAGTTATCAATTATAACCTAAATAACTTATGTCAGTATTCGTCTATTTCTGCGTTTCACATTCGTAAATTTACAGGTGCACTATTTGATTATTTTGTTATTTAATATTGTTTATTGGTATCATCTATACCTAGGTGAAACTATTTTCAGGTAAGTGCAACAGTTCGTGGTAATCTTTGAGTTTCGACAAGTCGAAATCAAAACAAGATGTACGCATGCACCAACAGTGTCATTTCGGGATCATCGTTGCCAGATTGTGCGGAGCCTTAGATTTGAGTGATAGCATTGTTTAAGAAGCAATGGTGATAGTATCTCGATTCATTTGAGATGGTTCATTCTGACTTGAAAATAAGTACATTAAGTAATTATCTAGTAATGTAATGCATTCTGTCGGGGGTTAGGATAAATGGTTCAATTCAGGACATTGCCAGTCCAAATCAAAATAAATAAAATTTGGGATAGTGCACTTGAATTTCGTCTTTCCATTCGTCCTAATCCAAATCGGAAAGTAAAAATAAAGGTGTCCCATCATTGAAAACATACTATATCACTGTTTCAAACAAAATAGGGCCATAATTGCCCTTATTTACTGATTCAAACATTCGTTTCATATAAAGTCTCCTCATCTTATATTCCATACAACTTATGATTGAAAAATTTACTATATCTCTATTTCAAATAAAATAGTACAGAATTGCCCTTATTCACTTCTTCAATTATATTCCTTTGATATTCAATTTCCTAATCATATTATTTCTATACGACATATATAAATGAAACAGGATTTTAAATGACATGACATTCTTGTGGCATCGGATTGATTTTACAGTCTGGCAACGATGCTTCCTGAATGACTCTGTTGGAGCATGCGCACATATTGTTTTGATCTCCACTTGTCGAAACTCAAAGATTACCCAGTTCGTATTTTAAATTAGTTATTGATCACTAATCAATTATATGAATCGATGTTCCCTGATTTATTTGTGGCTGGAGAGTTTCAGTGCCTATTTTTCCAGTGCCAAAAAAAAACACCAGAAATAAAACGATAAAACCGATATTTTAATGAATTTGAATTTCACTGTGATATGGTTTAGTTTTGCTTGCATGTTCTAATTGAAATTATTTATTTCATTTCATGAAATTAATGGATTATGAAATTTTTTATTCTTAAGTCATTCTAAAGGCAAATGGTCTTGAGACAAAAACCCTTTATTTTCAGGATGGAGAATCAAAAACGCTCAAAAAATAAAGGCAGCTCGGATATACTCCGGAATTTCCTCTTAAAAAAACCAAGATTTATCGATATTGAAAACATTGTGTCGTCATCACAATGCGCCCCATCAACCTCGTCAGAAAATACAACGGTTAATTTATTGTCGTCTCCAGAAAATGGATCTGTAAAAGAAAGTGAAATTATGAACGTTCACATTCGCGACATTAATGATATCGCAAACTGTACACACAGAGTTATTGGGGATGATTACGAAAGACTCCAGTTGTTAGAAAAATTTTGGATTCCTCCCAAGAACTTTGTGTTTCCTTTAGAGACACAAGGAGAACATCGAAGAAGATTCAATGCAATGTGGCTCACAAAATATTATTGGCTTACTTATTCAGCCATCGAAGATGCGGCCTATTGTAAATATTCTCTTCTCTTTTCTTCCTCATTCGCGGGCCACAATTCTAGTCAGAGTCTTGGTGCTTTGGCAAAAAAACCTTTCAGAGGATGGAAAAAGGCAATAGAGAAATTTGATAACCATGAAAGTGCACAGTATCACCAATTCTCTGTACTTCGTGCCGATGATTTGAGGAGAAGTTCTTTCGGTAATTCCGTGGACAAAGTATTATTCAAATCATCTGAATTGAATATCGAACGAAATCGACAGAGGCTAACGCCGATTATTAAAACAATACTTTTTTGTGGAAGGATGGGGTTACCGTTAAGAGGACACAAGGACTACGGGTATCTGGATTTGAACTCAAGTGGAGGAGACGCCTCCACTTGAATCGAACCTATTAGAGCTGGAAAGACTGTACTCAGAGAATGCTCTGAAGATTAAACAGAAATAAAAAATATTGGTTATGCAATTTCTGAGGTTAGGTTCAACTGGCAGTTTTCAATTGGCGTCGTTCGTGGCGAAGCATTAGATTATTTCTTTACACACATCTCGCGGATGATGATATAATGTTTTGTCCAGATTTTTCTTCATGCCAGTATGCAAGGAGTACAACATCAGTTGAAAACTTCTGGGAAGTATGGAGTCCGTGAGTCTAATGGATGGAATACAAGATGATGAACAAATACGATGCCTTATATCCAATAATTATGCAGGATAAAGATCTTTTTCCAATTATTTGAATTTTATTATCATTATTATAGTTGATAGGGATTGAAATTTTTATAGTATGCACTTTTATTAAGTTGTCAGCCTCTAATTTTCTTCCCAACACTTTTGTGCCATATTTTATTTTCGTGTGTAAACTGCAATTTACTGTTTGATGAAAGTAATTTACGTCATTTAACTAGATGCTTCTTGATCATTCACAGATTTTCTTCCTCAATTTCAGTCGTAACAGACCGTCCAAAATGTCTTCCTAGAAATACCTTCATTGTCCCATCAGGGATTTCCTCGTATCATCGACATGATGCAGTCATATTTTGCTGGCATTTGATTCACATCAAATCATAATTGATCGATGTATTTTCAGGAGAACCTTACGAGAGATAAATTTCACAACGAATTTATCATGGTGGGATTCGCGTTATTTATGATATACACATCCGCCTCGACTCCTCAAACCAGATAATTGCATACAAATATCGATATTTGTGAAGATCATTCCTGATTGTCTCAAAGTTGCAATGGAGCTCCAAATTTAAAGTCGATAATATCAATATATTATTATTCATGTAGGATATGTTCTGTAAATTTAATTGGTAATTTAGGTTGCTGGTTTAACATTCAGCAACTATGAGTTGTTTGCATAGAACTCTATATTACTACCTGGAAAGGACCCGACCCTTCTTCAACTAAGCTTGAAGCGTAACAAGGGGCAACGAAACAAAGATAGTGCTAATTACGGTAACCTCTCCCTGTCACACCCATTGATGAAGTAAATGGTGTTTAACGGCTAAAATTTGGTTTTACTTAGAAATTCAGGTAGTTTGGGTATTACATCGTTTAGAAAGTGCAATATTTTTGAAAATGATTATCTATTTTTCTCTGATATGCCATTACTTTCTCTGCCCTCACCGCGTGTGGTTCAAAAAGTGAAGAATTATGTTGGTGTGAGCTGTGCATTGACGATTGACGTTAGTTTCATCATTATTACATTAAATTTAAATAATAGGAACATAGGAAAATACTTCTCGAAAAGCACTAACTTGAAGTCAGGAAAATTTAAGCGCTGGTTAAAATTCATTGCCAATGCGAAATTTGACATACTTTTTTCCGATATTTTTGGAAATGTGTGTCGAATCGAGCTGAAATTTCGAACATTGCTGTTCAGATTCGACTTCAAGGTCTGCGCCAAGTTTCATTGAAATCTCATTGATAGTTTCCGAAAAAATATTTCTTTAACGATTCTTTCATGCAATCAGTTGGCAAGATTCAATCTGATCGCATCAGTACTTCTTGAGATATGAAGGAAATAAAATAATATATTTGAAATGGATATAACTTCGAAATTGTTAGGTAAATTTTGCCCATTAACGAACTTATTTTGAATTTTTAAAGTCGCTATAGCTTTTCTCGGTAGTAAGTTATCGTGGCAACGGGCGGCTGAATAGAATTCAATTTGACATTGAACTCTTCATCAGTGAGTCCAACCTGTTCGCTTGGAACCATTCTCGGCAAAAAACGCAAATTTACGGAGGATGATAACGCGCTGTTCCCCAGAAAAACCGCTCACCAAGTTAAAATTTCACTTGAACATGTGCGATCTTCTTCAATCCTGCCTTCTTCATGAATTAGTCAGAAAAAAATTCAGGTTCTCCTAATTTGAAATGAAAAATTAACAAGATTTAGAATAAATGCGATAGAGTTCCCTTTACTGCAATGAGAAAGAAAGAGATAGATACCCGTCCACTTCGCGGGTTGCATAAGCAACGAATTGGCTTCACTTGTCGCTCAAAACGGGTCCCTTCCAGGTATATAATATAGAGTTCATTGGTTGTTTGGTTGGTTCCTGAAAGGAGGTTATGCATGGAAATTGTATATTCAAACTGAAAAAACTTCTGATTTCTGACTCTGTCATACGAAAGACAACAATGATCAATGGCAGCATACTATCTATGCACGTTTTCGGAAACTGATCAGGTAACTTAACCGTGTAGCCCAAATGACATATATTGAATTTCAGCTAACCAGGGTTTGTGATCGGGTAAGTTTCCAAAAACCTTTTAATGATCTATGGATAGGTTCCGTTAATAAACTGAAATTACCATAGAGAAACGATGGTCGTTCTAGTAAAAGATAATCTACCGCCTCTAGAGCCACCTTAACATTGCATGTTTGAAAGGAACGAAAAACCAGTAAGTTGATTTATACATCATTTCCTTTAGAATACTATATCCTTACGTCTATCGAGTAACATGTTTCTTTCAAGGTTGTAGCGTGCTACAACGTTAATTGTTTATTGTCGATACCTTGATAAGAGAACTACCGAATGACCGAATATATGCAATGCGCATATCTACGAGCCGGCATATGTAAACCGATGCGACGAACACTTTCCTTTCTTTTTCGTTCTTGATCTCTCGAATGATATATTGAGTATCGATATTTTCGCTGAAATTGATTTCGCTGGAAATTGGATTATCTTTCCTTATTTTTCGCTATCGTGTTCAAAAACCCTCAGAAAAGGGGTAAGTTTATATTGTTTTTCGTCAATTGTTTAATGAGAAGTTTTCATTATCAGACAAAGGAATGCTATCGACATTTCTTACTTTTGACATTGAATGAAATGAAAATTTTCTCAGTATTGTTCATACTCTCCCTTTATGTCTCTCTATTTATTATTTTTAAAATGTAATTGTAATTCGCGTTCTTGTCTATATTTTGCCGATTTTATGACAATTAAATACTAGATTCACTTAAGTTTCTTTCTCTTTGTCTGTTCTGAAACAGTTCGAATATGATTGCCTTGAGAACTCCATCTTGTTTTATCAGCGGCAGTCATTTTATCGCACGATATGAGTACACGAGTGTTGGTTGTTTTGTAATATTTCTAATTGTTTCAGAAACAGAAATGCCAATTATTTCGATGTGGCTTGAAACTTATTTTTTGTTTGTAATTTTCAGTTTTTGTGGTATCTTTCAATTTGCCACCTAGTCTTTGGTTTGAATTAGCAACTGGAAGTTTTTGATCAACTGAAGGTGACAAAACCTGATTCATAGCTGCAAAAATTGCTAGACGAAGATTTGGACTCCTGTTGAGAACTATCTACAACTCAGTTCTTCCCAGATCTTAGGGTGGAAGGAAGACCTACAGGGAAGTAGCTCTTCGAAAATTTTGTAAATAAATTTTATTTGTATAATTTAAAATTTAGGTCAGTTATAAAATCTGTAAAATTTATTTGTGTTCGTTTCGTCTCTGGTACCAGAAAATATTTGTGAAATACTTGTGTATGTTAAATAAACGAGGAATCTGCTCGACATAATTTTGTGTTGCTTTCATCATGGGAAATTCAGAGATCTGAACAACGACCCAAGAACTGAGTGAGCTGGGTATACCTAGTGGTAATAAAACGTTACAAGGTCGTAGGGCTAAATATTGCCTTCAGGCCTTAGGATCTATTCTAGGAATCGTCGAAAGTTTACATTCTTTTGTTTACTTGTAAGCTATATCTCGCTTCTTCCTCCAGAAGAAGTCGGAATATTGTCTGAATTCATTTATTTCAAGTTTGAGCTCACCATGATTCACACCTTATTCAATTATACAGTATAGAATAAACTACATTACAATTTTGACGTGAAATCAAGAGATCCAACACAACTTTCAGCCAATTAGCATGATCTTTTCAGCTATCGATATGTGATCTAATTATCGTATTTTATAAGACAAAGTGCAGTTTACGGATATTTATATTATACTTAACACGAACCTCAACACGACTAATGCATTCTAGAATTTTTCTTTCTGAGTGAATTTGAGGGTCGGCAACTTGGACCGAAGTCCTCTTCAATGTTGAATGAATGAACGATGGACTTCTCGTTGCATACATCTATGTCATTTTGCGTCTTTTACATGGACCGTTCTTCTGACATAATGATGCTGATATGAGGCAGGAAGGCGAACTCATAATCAAATTTACTGTATATATATATTCAAATAATAAAGAGTTTAAAATAAGAAACATATTGTCTCGGATGAACTATATTTAAAAATCAATTTCATCATAAAAACCACTCACCTAGATTTGAGCTAAAATATTAAAAAACATTAACAATATAAAAACTGACAATAGAGGAATATTCGTGAGAATGCCCTTCATTTGAATTGAAATACTGTGAAAATTCTATCTAGTCAGCTCGCGTACATATACGCGAACTCTCATTTGAAATTACGTGAAAGATTCATTTGATTTTGCTGTTCCATCAAGCGCAACAATCCTTTTTCATGGCAGCTGGTATATTTTCTCTTGTTTTTGAGATGACACTGGTCCCCAATAACTCTGGACATTTTAGTTCACCTGATTGTATTGCATCGATAGTCTTCAATAAGTCGTAGTTTATAGATTCTGTCACCCTGGAGTCTTGCCTGAAGGAATAAAAAATTCCATGAGTGGGATGATTAAAGCAATCAAAATTAAAATGTTTACTATTTATATGGACTACCTGACCAGCCTATGCTATGCACAAGAGACAACTGGCATGATATGTAATTGATTTTAATATTGTCGGGAATATCTTTCAGTTAATGAATAAAAAAAAACACTTTCTATTTTCCTCGAAGATCGAAATTTTATTTTTTAGTTCGAATTGACGTCAAAAAAGATGGTGAGGTTTGTAGTTTTTCTATACTCCAAACTTTCGTTCAGACCTACAAATTTAACTGCTCGTATCACTGTAAATACTTTCGAGTGCTTCTACTGAACCTGAGTTTTCCTTTGAGCTCGCCGTTGAACTCGAGACGAGTGTCGCTATTCTTGAAAATCTCGGAGTAACGGGAAAGTGATCTCAAGAGAACAATCGATGCATCTCTTCCGATGTGTCAGAACGAAACTCGGAACGCTTATTCTCAGGTTAGGTTTTCGGTTATTTTCGGCTTTGTGAAATCATGCGGGTCAGGTTTGATCTATACGGCATTGAGTTTCAACATTCTCAATAACTTTTCAGTTTCAGTGAACATGTGTGTTAAAACCGAAACGGAAAAGTAACCTGATATATTTCGCCTTGTCGAAATATATCCGTTCGACAGTTAGTTTCCTTCTTTTGCTCAAGCTTTTGGGAAACTATCCTTTTTGATTATTAACTTTAATCCTCAGACGAAACGCTAAAATGATATAAGGCGGTTTCGGAAACTTGATCGGATTAACACGGGTAACTTACCCGGATCACTCAAATGACAGATGTTGAACGCTCTATCTGTCATTTGGTTGACCCGGGTAAGTTACCCGTGTTAATCCGATCAAGTTTCGAAACCAACTAATGACAATATGCCACAGAAAACATATCACGGATATGTTCTGAGCGCTCAATACGAAGTTACGCTACATATATGTAGTTAGCTTAGAGTGATCTCTCGGAAAATAAAGGTTTCTGATTGGTAAGCACGTTTGACATCAATATCCATCGATGAGCTCATCTGGATCCCTGATGTTTAACAATAGAACAATACGGGCCTAACGAAAAAGGTAAGAGAAACGAGCCAGCGATTGCCCTATGGAGAACGTTCTATACTATCGCCGAGGGCTCAAGTTGGGCTCGTGAGTTCGAAGGTTCGTAAGCGGCTGAAGATTACAAGGATGGAATAATAACTTTCTTTGTGAATTGTTGCGTAAATGAGATGATTGAATTGATCAGATTATGTATGACGTCTAGCCAATTGTTTTGTTGGAAGATTCCATGCTATTTCATGGTTTTCAATTATTGTAAATCGATTGATTTTAATTGATATCGAAATTCAATGATTATCAAGAATAGATATCCAATTTCATGAAAAGATTTTGAGTCCTGTTTGTTTGAATGGATACTTCATTCATATTTCAGTTATCACGAAATTGAAATATCCAAATGAGTGGTTTACGGATATGGCAGGTCTCCAGTTCAAAAACACTGCAAATTTTACACAAAGGTTTATTATTTTCTTAGTTAAATAACCCAATATACCATTGATAACTCGAACAACTTAGCAGCGTTTGTTTTTATAACTCAGGAACCACTAGTCGGAAATCATCCGGGTAAATTTTTTTAGGTTTAGTTATGCAACAGTATTCAAAGTTTAAAATTTCATGAAAATTGGGTGATAAGTTTTTGAGAAATATTTTTTTTTCCCCCAACCCCCATTTAGAGCTCTTAGGGTACACCGATCCTGCTGAAAAGCTTGGAGGATCCACCCTGAGTGATACACGATTTTTCTACCAAGTTTCAAGGATTTCCGTTCAGTACTTCCAGAGAAAAGCCCCGGACAACGAACGGGGGACGGCGGACGGACGGATTTTTTTAAATTCGTTCTTTCAAATCATACTTCAATGAAAAAGATGCCATCCATCTTCTATAAACAAATTACAACACTTAAACGGGGAGACAGAATTTTTCCTGAGGTTTTTATCTGTGCTCTCGTATCATACGCAAAAATGTATGGTACCCCGTTTACATTTCCTCTGCTAACACTGTGATATATCGAAGAATGTAATGCTCGTTCTCAAAAGAATATATATATATATACATACTCCAAAACGTAAACTGTGAAATTTTCAGGGGGGGTTAACATTTTTTTTTCGTTGGTCGATCACTAAGGTTTATTATTTGATTTCATCAAATAATAAACCAAAAAGACAAATATTCAGATATGAACAAGGTGGGATATTCGTTAATTTAATAATGAATATGCGCCCAAGTTCTCAAGAAAACATTTCAATAATATAACCTAAATTTCAACACCAAGTACACATGAAAGTCATAAACAGTGCGCGTCGAAATTATGGAACAAATTCATTTTCTCAGAAGAAAAATATTTGGCAACAAAATCCTGAAACAGGTCAATTTTTGTTTCACTTTTACCAAATTTTTATGCATTTTTGAAGGATTTTTGTTGCACCCTGTGCCATCCCCATCAATCCTCTAAATTTTTTGAATTGGGTAAGTCGGTAAGTGGGTCATGTGGTACTTTTTTGGCAAGGTCTTCCCATCTTCTTTCCAGGTGTGCAGAAATTTTCAAGAAAATTTCATCTTTAATCTTCAGTATGTGCACTTTGTCATGGCTTATTTACTTTGAGACGATGGTACCTGATGAAATTTGTAACCGAATGAAAGTCGACCATTACAGTTTTGTTCATGCACAACTTTCAACCCCAACGAATTCTTTAATGGCAAAGTGCACATACTGAAAAACCGCTTAGAGTTAACTAATTCTTCAAAAAAAAAATTTTTTTCCTTGAAAATTTGTGCACGCCTGTAAATAAGATACGAAGACCTTGCCAAAAAACATGTCCTACTTTCCCTATTCGCAAAACTTAGAGGGTTGATGGGGATAGCACAGGGTGCAACAAAAATCCTTCAAAAATGTATATAAATTTGGTCAAAGTGAAACAAAAATTGACCTGATTCAGGATTTTGTTGCCACATACTTTTCTTCTGAGAAAATGAATTTGTTCCATAATTTTGAAGCGCGCTGTATATCTGGGTAAATCTCTTGGTTTTGGTAATTTTTTGCTCATGATTAGAGTTATTCGCAAGATATGGATCCAAATCTGACCCGAAGTTTCATTGTATATTTCCGTCTTGAAATTCTCGAGCTTTTTGTCGAATATGAACCACTCCTAGTTGTACTTCACCACTTTCTTCATGCATACAGAATACTTACTTATAATCGGAATGTTCTGTAACAAATTTTCTAATCCAGGAAGCAGTTGTAAGTATTTCACCCGATGCTCTCCTCTGAATAAACTTGAGGTATTGTTGAATGGTACAATGAGTATCTGCGTCGACATCCATGCCACTAAGGTAATTGTTAATCAATGGAATGAGGCCTGGAAACTCGCCTTCCTAAAACAAAAATGTTATATCTAGAACACATCTACTAAATTATCGATCGAAGGATATTTTGCGAGGATTTTGCATCCCGCGAAGTACTTTTGTCGCCGTTTTGCCATCTTACGTTATGAGGCATTATTTTCAAGAAACACTCCTTGACAAATAGTTTGAATCCTGAAATCCGCAAGGGAGTTTTTTATACATAATATTTTTTGAGCGCATATTCAAGGAGAACAGCGTGCTATAGTGTTGTCCAATTTTCGAATTATTAGCTGAAAATGGTTTCAAAATACGAGGTTGGACTCACTGATGACGAATCCGGTGTCAAAATCGATCCTGTCCGGCCGGCGTCGGGCTGACCGTATGCACGATTACAGGCGTACGGAGAATCCTATCGACTTAAAAATTTCAGGGTGGGTTGCTTTTCAAAATGTGACGTTCAAGTTCGTTAACGGACAAATTCAGCGGAATGGTTTCGGAGTCAAAGCCATTTGAGATTTCTAGGTTATTTACTGATATTTTAGGAACTACTGCAGCGATTGGATTGGAACTGGGCAGTTAGTTGAAGCAAAACCGACACGGAATCTCTTAGTCTAAGATCCGAAACTTATTTTAAAATAAATTTATTAGGTATATTAGAGAATTTATTGAAAATGTGTTGCCTGAAAAAATCCTGGACATAACATTTTAAATAATTTTTAATGAATCTATCATTTACCTGGACAAACTACTAGGTTGTCAGGTATAAACAGGTATGTCGATGTCAGTTACTTTCACTTGATAGGATAATAGAAAAACTTTTATATCAGCATAAGCGCTGTTTTACTGTGAACACGTTGATATAGGGTTATCTGCAAAAAACTCGGTCCTAATAGAGGTTTGAAAATTTTAAAGATTCAAATTTTAACACGTGTGGAAGTGACTTATAATAATATTATATTGCATCGAAAACATGTGTTATTCGTTATCTTCGTGATAAAAAAAGTTTTACTGATGAAACTTTTAAAAATTGTTCGTTAAAGCTAACTTTACTACGTATTACAAAAAAGTAGCTGTTCTAGGAAATAAATACCATGAAGGATTTAAAACTTTTGAGTTTTTTGAAAATTCGCAAACATCTATTAGGACCGAATTTTTTGCAGACAAAACTATATCAACGTGTTCACAATAAAATAGCCCTTATGCTGATGAAGAAGTTTTTCTATTATCCTATCAAGTGAAAGAAACTGGCAATGACATACTTGTTTATACCTGGCAACCCAATAGTTTGTCCAGGTAAATATTAGATTCTTTGAAAAATAATTGAAAATATTCAGTCCAAGATTTTTTTAGGCAACCCATTCATTTGCGCGCATGTTCTCAGTGGAGGTCGACTTAGGTTCGGATCTTCTACTATCTCGCAAAATTTTGTTGTGATCGTGCTGTCAGTAAATTTGAAAAAAAAATTCTCAAAATTTTTTTGGAATCAGTTTGCTCATACCTTTTACTCTATATTCCACAACATTGTACTGAATTTCGATTCGATACGGTTATTACTTGCGGAGATATTGGGAAAAAATATGTAAAATTTCGTGGTTTTTTTCTCAATATCAAAGTTTCCTGGGAATATCTCGAAAAACATTGATTCAATCATAATGAAACTTGGCAGTTCGTTTGGAAATGCTGATAAATAACTTTGCGCGAAATTTCGTGATGATCGTGTCATTAGAACAATTTGAAAAAAATTTTTTATTCTGTGATTATCTGATTAAATTATCCCCATGAAATTCTGTATGAACCTTCGAGCTGTCATTTTTCTATAAGTACTTGATTTCAATTTCAAAATTTATTTTTGGAAATTATGCGAGAGTTATCGCGTTTACGGCGCCTAACGATTCCGTATATAATACCCATTCAACATTTTGTTTTCCCAATATTTCCAAAATTATATATTAGATCGAATTGAAATCCAGTCCTTCACCGAAAAAACCTAGAAAATGTTTTCCCCCTTCAACATCTGAAATAGAACTATAAAAAAAACCTAGAAAAGCACTGACCTGAAGTCAGCAGCTTTAGCGAGTATGTTCAGAGAATATATCACCGAAAGTGAACAAAAGCTGCTGCATTCACGTCAGTGCTTTTCTAGTTTTTTTCGATAGTTCTATTTCAGATATTGGGAGGGAAAACCTTAAAACCACTGTGAAAAATTATACATCTACTCAATGTTAAGCGCCCCACGCAAAAAAACCCATGATCAAATATTCTCAAAAAAGTTGTATGAGTATCGGAAGAGTATACCACAACATCGAATAAGTTCAAATTAAAAATTTATAATTTCAATTTTTTTCAAGAATTATCAAAATTGCCAAGTCATTCACTACGCAATACACGCAGGATATGCATAATCGAAAGATTGAAGAATTAAAAATCATCGCTTTTATCAACGGATTAGTATTTGAAACCTGTATTGAGCCAAAATGTATCCGTTCAAGGTCAGTTGAAGAGTTTGATTAATCATCGGAAAAATTCAATCGTGAGTTCACACGTGGAATATTCGAGAGATTCCCAACCGAATGATAAGATAAAAACACTTTGCCCCATCAAAACTATGTATACAATCTACGCAATGATATGAGCTTCGCATTTACATATTAATGACGTAATACAAGAATGACTAGCAATTTCGAATACAAAGTTCACACTCACCATAGATTGATGACCTATCTCAATATTGTGAAATGTTAAGAAATCCATTCTGTTATACAGGGGCATGTCGAGACGCAGGCATCCAATTCATACTGATCATTGCTATACGAAAATTTAATTTTACATGACCGGATTTTACCTTTACGCTTAACACTTATAATATTTTGAATTATGGATAAGGATTCCATTTCCATCGAAATTCACTCTAGAGCAAAACATTGCACTCGAACGATATACCTATGGACGAGATTTTCAATTCACCAAATTGATGTGGTGGAAGAGTGATGGACCCGCCAACTAAAAATGTCAAATTATCTATTCCAACATCCACCATTTATGTTCTATGTCCACCATACTCCACTACAACCACACCAGTTAGGTGAATAAAAAACGCGGCCTATCTGTAGCCATCCCAAAATATACCTTGTGCCAAAAAACCAAGCTGAAAACCCATGTCAGAAAGTAATCAATCTGTCTTATTTCAAACTAAATACTTTGTATATAATTGATCCATATGAAGAAAGAAAAGCTACATAAATTATATCTATTATTAACAGTTTTGTTCAAGGGATTTCTGTCAAGGAATTTTTTCGAAAAATTCAGTTGCTTTAATTTTTTTACTGGCAAATCCAACGTGAAGGAATGTTCCTCCATTGAAATAAGAATTATCAAAAAAAAATTCACCGAGGGTAATATTTTCTGAAAATCTGTGTAGTCTCTATCTAATTGAACATGTGCATGTGCCGTGTTTACGGTTGGCCTAACAGCCAATATTCAACACAATAACTTCCGAGAGGAACAACTTAGACACTATATTTGTAAAATAGGTTTGTACCTTTATTACGAAGACCGAAGTCGTGAATGAGTAAAATCCAGCCAATGATTCGTAATTAAGCCCACAATCTTCTCTTCAAATATCGAGTTTTTAAGTCGTTACTTCCGGAAGTTATTGTGTTTACGGTCGGCCTAACGTCCGAATGTAAACACAATAACTTCCGAAAGAAACAACTTAGAAACTCTATATTTGTAGAGAAGGTTTGGACCTTAGTATCCTGTATTTTCTGAAATATGAGGGAAATATCCTCAAAATTACAATTTGCTATAACACCAAAACTATTTGGCCGATTAGGCCCATTGACGAACTCAACCGCGGCATTCTGATGCGCCAACTACCCTACAAGTTTCAAGTATCTAGCTGGCTCCGTTCGACAGTTATCGTGTTGTCGGCCGGTCAGACATAATCGATTTTTACACCGGATTCGTCATCAGTGAGTCCAACCTAGACGTTTGAGACCATTTTCAGCTCAATCGTCGAAAATTACAGACATTTGGACAAAACGATAGCGCGCAGAAACAAGCAAATTTATGTACATTTCATACAATTTGAAAAGAGAACTTAGCAGAAAGCTTTCTTCTTTTCGGAAATGGAGTAATTACGTGTCCTATCCAAATCACGGAATAACTCTTGAAGCATTTATTATGCCCGAAACGTCGACAAAATTCCACTGGGTTCAATTCACTTCACCCATAAATAAGGTCCAATACAGTCCGATATACCACTTACTGTTAGAAATTGACATCCCACAAATAGAAACTAATATCGTAATGGGGCGAAAAATCCGATAGCTTGGAATCTGAACACCTTATATTATGCTCCTGACTTCCGGTCAGTGCGTTTCTAAATCTTCCCAATTCTTTGGGTTAAGTGTTAACTTTGCTACCATGTTCTAATTTATGGGGTGTTTAATTTAAAAAAAAACTGAGAAAAAAGTGACTCCGAGTTGCAGATAGCCTTGCATCGAAAAACCATCATTGAGAAACATTGATACACATTTTCGATTATTTGCTGAACAAATTTTCTCCATTTCCAATTGCCGACAATGGAATGTTTCGTCTTGAATCAACCCGATTTCTCCATAAACCATAATTTCTAAACCATCCGCTATATCCCATACATTTGTCCCCATATTTTGAGGAAAATGTAAGGCTGTCCTTACGAAAAAAACATGACTTTGATGCGCCGCGCATGTAGGTATTTATATCGGAATTTACGTGTGAGACATAAATATCATTGATCAGGACCACTTCCATCTGAACTTTTTTTACTATCTGGAATAGAAAATCTGCTATAGCCTGAAAACGTGTTTTAAGAGGAATCATTACCACGTGTTGGTCAATTACTGCTCGGCAACACAGCCACATTCGAGTTTCATTAGACCTCGTTAATATCTCAAGGTCAATATACCTTCTCGCTGTCTGCCCAATTTAACGTTGCCAATAACCGCGAGAAATATTGGAAATGCGTGAAATTTAGGAGAAAATGGGGTGTCGTTCTGCAGGCTTCAGTGATTATTTTTGCGCGCATGTTGTAGGGGAACAGCGTGCTATCGTTCTGTCCAAATGTCTGTAATTTTGGATGATTGAGCCGAAAATGGTCTCAATAAACTAGGTTGGACTCACTGATGACGAATCCGTTGTCGAAATAGATTCTGTCCGGCCGGCCGAGGACACGATAACTATCGAACGGAGTGAGCTAGCAACTTGAAACTTTCAGGGTAGGTCGCGCATTGGAATGCCGCGGTCAAGTTCGTTAAAGGGCCAAATCGGTCGAATCGTTTCGGAGTTATAGCCACTTGAAATTTTGAGGATATTTATTTTTTATTTCAGAAACTACTTGTGCGATTGGATTCAAACTTGGCAATTAGGTGAAGTATAACAACGCGCAACTTTGAGCCAAATTTTGTCAGGATCATATCCACAATTTTTTCAAAATTTTTTTCCAAAAAATTTTTTTTTTCGGAAACCATTTATGATATTTGAAAAAAATTTCACTAGCTTTATATTTCACAGCAGTGTACCAAATTTCATTTCGATACGATCATAAGTATCGGAAATATCGGGAAAAAATATGTCAAATTTCGAGGTTTTCTTTTCGATATCGTTGATTTTTTCGGTATAACTCGGGAAATACTGATTCAGTTCTGATAAAACTTCGCAGCTAGTTTGAAGATGCTGAAATACAACTTCATGCAAAATTTCGTGATGATCACGTCATTAGAACAATTTGAAAAAAAAATTTAGTGATCGACCCAAAAAAAACATTTCGATTGTTGAGCCGAAAATGGTCTTAAACGACTAGGTTAGACTTACTGATGACGAATCCGGTGTCAAAATCGATTCTGTCCGGCCGTCACCACGATTATGGACGTACGGAGGACTCTATCGACGTGAAAATTTCAGGAAGGGTTGCATTTCAAAATACGAAGGTAAAGTTCGATGATGGGCCGTATCGGCCAAATAGTTTCGGAGGTATAGCTATTTGAAATTTTGAGGTTCTTTTCCTCATATCTCAGAAACAACTGTATCGATTAAATTGAAACTTGGCAGTTGGTTGAAGCATAACGACGCGCAACTTCGTTGAAACTGTATGATTACTACACTGAAAAAAAATTTTTTTCAAAATTTTTTTCGAAAAAATTTTTTTTCTGAAACTATTGTTCATATTCGAGATGAATTTCAGTTATACCTTGAACCTCATATTTCACATGAGTGCACCAAATTTCAATTCGATACGGCCATTAGTTTTGGAGATATTGGGAAAAAATATGTAGAATTTCGTGGTTTTCTTCTCGATATCGTTAGTTTTTTTGGTATAAATCAAGAAATACTAATTCAATCGTGATGAAACGTCGCGGCTAGTTTGGTGATGTTGAAGGATAACATTGTGTTTCGTGATGATCGTGTCATCAGAACAATTTAAAAAAAAATGTAGAAAAGCTCTGCCGTGAAGGCATACGCACATTTTCAAATTCGTTGCCGAAGCGGTCATCTACATTGAACATGCGCGCAAAATCTGCTACCTTCACGGCAGTGCTTTTCTAGATTTTTCTGAACATGCATAGGCGCCGAGATATTGAGGATGATTCCTCTTCAAATGACACAATGTATAAATTTCTGAGCAATGAACCTGGAATCAGTTAGTTTGTTATTCTGATATTTCTACTCACTTTACCGTTGATGATTTCGTTGACCGTCATTTTCGCGTAACAACTGTCCGAGATGTTTTGGCCGCTGTTGCTGCTCTGACAAACTTCACTAGCTCCCGGTGGATTCACTTGGGTGGTTATGTCTTTCCTAAACCAGAACAATCCTTCGGTACAGGCGTTCCTCTTCTGGGCATTCACCATATTCTCGTCCACCTACAACCCAAGAACAATCCTCAAAACCTCAGTCATCCAAGTTCCAGTTTATTCTGCGGCAGCCCCAGGGTTCTTTTCTAGGGGCCACAAATGTTTCCAATTAGTCTCTGACGTCAACTTTAGAAGGACTAATGATAGGATAACATTTTTTAAGATCCTTACATTGTGAATTCTCACCTTGCTTATTGGTATCAAAAAGTCTAGCTGGTAGGAAAGGATGACCCTGGTCAGCAGAACGACGAAACAGACTATAGCAGCGTTCTCAAAGTCAGTTAATTGCACTTCACACGGCCTGAATTCAACCCTCCAGCCTATCGTAGAGTTGGGTGGTGGGGGTTTGAACCTCATAGTCTGCCAGTTAGTTGATTGAATGTTCTGCAAAAATGAAATATTACCCTTTTGCTGCTTTCTTTTTGACGATTTGGGTAGCTCGGAGCTGCCCCCGCGCATGAAACTTGTTAACAAATTTCATGCGCGGGGGGAGCTCCGAGCTACCCAAATCGTCAAAAAGAAAGCAGTATTTGAGGTAAGTTTCGAGTGCCAACCGTAAGGGTCCCATTTTTTTTAGAAATCTAAAAAAGTTACATAGTGAATCCTTAGTCAAAAATACAGAAATACAGAGTTTTTTCCGAAAATTGTAGAAACTTCAAACGGAATATCCAACCGATTTCAATGATTTTTTGTATGTTTGGCGACATCTCATAATAGGAGTAGTCAAGAAAATTCCAGTTCTGAAATCAGAAATGTATTTCTTTTTAAAAACTTATATGTTTTATCGTTAAACAATGTTTGAACATTTTGAAGGAGGAGGAAAAAACATCCACACTCCATATGAGATGGCACCAATTTCCATTGATACTGTTTCCCTTCTGGCTGTCCAGATCAAAAAAAAAAAATTCTATAACCCTATGCATTTCGGCACGAACATCAATAAGGCCCTTTAAAAATCGAGTACTAGATTTCAACTTGATCAGATCTATATTTCGCGAAATATTGTGAAAATGAAACTTCAAATAAACATGAACACATGGACGGATATTCATCAATTATCAATATGCATTCATCTGCAACAAAGCATTGTTTTCGAATTTTTCAAGAATGAAATTCTCGACTACGAAATTGAAATTTCGGCATGGAATTTTTGCCACTACTTCAAATCTGATCATTAAAGATTAATCGTTCAAAAATAAACCTTGAAATCGGTTATATTTCTGACGTTGAAGCCTTCCGAAATGATTACAAATTTCGGAAAACACCTGGCTTATTTGTAATAAGAGACCTGAACCGATTTTGAACAGCATTTCCAAATTCACTCAAATATTCTATGTATCTTCACCAACGCGCTATGTCCGACTGGTCTTTGGATGCCTGTATAAATAGATATCCAATACGTAAATACTCATAATTTAAAATATTCATATTTTGTGTAGTTCACCCTGCTCTATCAGAGAGCAAAATCGTGAAATTTTGATCGAGTAGTCTTCGAAAAAAATCTTTTATCTCACCTCGAAATGATCAGTGTCTTCCTCGTCATTCTGGTTGACCTTCTCCGAGAACAATACCAAGGAATCCCTGATGAACAGGTGGGCGATGTGTTGGGCAAGTAAGTGGTCAATATCATTGTCCCTCAACTTCTGGTAAACCTCTTGATCGTAGATCAACGGAATATCGTTGAACTTTTCCCCCTGCGGAGACAGGTAGGAGTCGATAGAGTCGTATCTGGATTTCTTAATCACGAATTTGTCCTCGTTTAGTGGCTTCAACCCTCTCTCCTCGTCCGTCCGGCAGTCCACAGAGGCCGCTATGATATTCCATCGGCAGTCGACGTCGGTGAGGAACCCCCTGTGCACAGGTGACGCTGCGGTAAATGCTAACTGAAAAAGATCTTCCTTTCACAATTTCTTCGAAGGGGTGCCATGGCAGGAAAGATGGCGTTGAGGCAAAAGCACTCAAGAAAGAAGGCTTAGGGGGAATACCACCAGATTCAATGATTCTTGAGTTTAGATTTTACATAAACCTGTAGTTACAATCCTTCTCTCTCCCTTTATACTACGGACTGAGTGTTAGAGAAAGAATGTTGAATTTGAAAAAAAAGGATAATGAGGGTACTGTTTAAATGGATAAAAATTTTAATGGACATATCCCTCAGGTGAAGTAACCGTAGACACGTGTTTCCGGCTTAAGGCCTTCGTCAGTACGGTGAGAAAAGTGCAAAAGATGAGCCACACTTGGTGGAAAACAACAAACAAACGGAGTCAACAACAGAAGCCAGCCGCGCATTTGTGTTTAGAGTCAGGAGACTCTGCATTCCAGAGCAATCCTTTTTTTATATTTAATTTTGGAACCGGATGTTCACGCAGGTAGGTATAGCTGCCTCACTGTGTGACGTTAGGTGTTTCTCTGGAATGCAGAGTCTCCTGACTGAAGACACAAATGCGCGACTGGCTTCTGTTATTGACTCCGTTTGTTTGTAGTTTTACACCAAGTGTGGCTCATCTTTTGCATTTTTCTCATCGTACTGACTAAGGCTTTAAGCCATAAACACGTGTCTACGGTTACTCCACCTGAGGGATATGTCCTTTAAAATGTTTCTCCAATATTGAATATACTTGCTAGATGGAGCTAGGGTAGGTATGAAATCCAATATTTCTGCTAGTTCTACCATTTGTTCACCATTGGAAAGAAGGATACATGGTGCATTATGAAAATAATGCGCATGATTTCATTGTGATGCAACTATTCATCTCAGGTCGATTGTACTAAAGGTTGATTCTCACTATACGTTCTGTAACCTTCCAGTATCCCTTCCGTATGATTTACGTCAAAATTTAGTAGGCAAAAATGTAATTTAGACGGAACGTAAACCGAACGTATAGTGTGCATACATCAATTGATTTACACCTTATAATATTTTACGGGAAGGATACTGGAAGGTTTCGGAACGTATAGTGAGAATCAACGTTTATGTAGCGGAAACTCGTCAAATGCTTCATAAGAACTTAACGGGGGAATGTAGTTTGATATCACAATGCAGAAAGTGACACAAATGTTTCATGAGTGGCCGAGAGGAGGTCACCGACAAACCCTTTTCTGAACGCCGAAAAACAGCCCAAACCGATGGAAACATCTAGCGAGTGCACAAAGTTTGAGTTCAGATCTTTGGTGAAGCATTGAGGAAAAAGCTAACAATGTGAACTTGTCATTCGCGATACATGGGATAGTGACGAAAGGTTTTCGAATGCAAAAGGTCTGTGCTCTGCTACGAAAATTCCCCCACAGCCACACGGCATGCGTCGGCACCAACTACCCGACTTATAAATGGGCTTTCTTGGTGAACCTGCCTCCTCACAGCTACGCCTTGGCTCCAAGTTACTTTTTTCCGAATTGAAGAGAGCCCTGATGGGAAAGCACTAGGAGTCGGTGACAACATCCAAGCCTTCGTTGCAAGGTTTCCGACAGACATGCCATTTAATGAGTTCAAGAATGCCTAAGGCTACATTCAGAATGACTTCGCGGCGAAGTGCCACTTCATCAAGAAAGTCGGCAGGAAATCTGCTATTCACAATGAAATTGCGGACAAGAGGGCTTTCTGAAGTGAAACACGACAATTCCATGATTGATGTTTTTAGATTGAATTTAATCAAGAGTATTTGAAGAGTTTTGTAGTACTCTTCTATTTTCTTTTATTTAGTAGTTGATAATTGTTGCAAATATAAGCGAAAGACGTGCGAAATTTCGAAGAAACATATCAAACCCAATACAGTCACCACAACAGAGGGAATGCGCATGTGCAATAGCCGGCACGAAGTGCAGGTCGAAGTCAAATAGCAAGCTTGCATGAAATTTTGCTGACTTCAACTTGCGTGCCGGCACGATTTTCATTGTGAATGACAGCGTTGGAATCCATATGCTTAGCACGCGTGGCCAAGTCGCACTTCGCCGGCGAAGACATTCTGAATGTTGCCTTACAGGAGTAGCAGAATCATGTACGCAAGTTTATTAATTCAGTAAGAGACTATTTTGAAGAATTTAAGTCATTTGTACTAACCGGGTCAATCAATCTTTTTTTCTTAGAAAATGGGCATTACTTTCATAATGCACTAGGAGTAGCTTCTATCAAACGTGTATTTCAATCGATTTCGTATAAATCTGGCCTTCCACTAGGTCAGTGGGGTGGGTAGCTAAGTACTAGATGTTTATAGATCATAAATATCTCACAACTGTGTCTCCCGACGACAAGAAACTGTTTGTATTTGTTGCTATATTCGAAGCTGAAAAAGAAACAGTAGTGGAAAGAAAAGCTATGTCGTGAAGTCAGTAGCTTTTGCGTGCATGTGCGAATTGGTTGCCAAGGCGATATTTCTTGAGTTATTATCTTTGAAAATTTGATCGAGCTAAAATTTGGCACAGTGTTGTAACGTATTCACCTCAAGGTTTGTTCCAAATTCCATCGAAATCAGATGGATAGTTTTTTTTTCAATTCCTAACAGTATAATCCTGATATAATTTCACATAAAGTTGTGCGTCGGCATTCTGAAACTGACTAGCAAGTTTTAATCCGATCCCATCAGTAGCTCCTGAAATATTGAGTAAATAATCTCAAAAACCCGTATAACTCCGAAACCGTTGGGCTCATTTGTCCCATAGAAGAACTTAACCATCGCATTTCAATGCGCAAACTACCCAGAAAGTTTCAGGTTGCTACTGTCGATGGTTCCGGTTATCGGAAGGCCGGACAGAATCGAACTTGCCATCAGCTTCTTCACCAGCGAGTCCAACCTAGTTATTTAAGAACATTTTCGACTCAAAATTCGAGAATTCGATATTTGAATTCTGGTACATTTTGACGCGCAACCTACCCTAAGAGTAGTTCCGTTCGAAATGTATACTGGCAACGGATGGTCGGCCGACATCTTAATCTATTGCAGTGAGTCCAACCTCGTTATTTTGAGACCATTTTTGGCAGAATTTTCGACAATCACAGATATTTGGACAAAATGATAGCATTCCGTTCGCTAGAACATGCGCATAAACCCTGAGAACTGTGCCCAATAGACACATTCATGATGCTATAAGTCAGTGTATCAGAATCGACCTTGTTTGTGCCGAGACATTTCGAGAAATCCCCTGTACATTCTAAGGACCAAAATCTATTCCTAGAATTATTGATAATCTTCGAATATAAACTGCGTCTTGGATGAACACGGATCTATATCTTCCAAGTATCATCAAACAGCAACTTTACAACTGTAATGAATTGAAGGCTCATGATCAAATTATTCGACTTATACGAGTTAATCATTTATGCATTATCTAATCGTCCTAACTATTCTTTTTATTCCAATAATATAATCGGTTGCACCTTGGTGGTTCCATTAACCCACATCAAATAATTATCGTCTATGAATCTGTTATTATAATAATTGAAGTCTGAAGGTTCATTTTGTACATTCCTCATGATTCAGGATTAACATTCCATGTACATTCAATGGCCTTCGAAGAGTAATATGCGAGTATACTCAGTAACATTGGAAATGTCTCAACCAGAAAGGATGATTTATTCAAAAGGTTTTTTTGGCGACACACTATCAAAATTTTATGTTTCAGTTTTTTACCAACAATTTAGAAAAGCACCGACGTAAAGTCAGAAGCTTTTGCGCGCGTGTTTGAATTCGTTGCCAAAGCTGTCATTTTTGAATCTTGCTCTTTGAATCATATCATCCTCACAAACTTTAGCACGAACCTTCAAGCTGTCATTTGTCAATCAAGCACTAGATATCA
Organism: Myrrha octodecimguttata; assembly: GCA_958510865.1. Classification (NCBI taxonomy): domain Eukaryota; kingdom Metazoa; phylum Arthropoda; class Insecta; order Coleoptera; family Coccinellidae; genus Myrrha; species Myrrha octodecimguttata. The sequence goes on from OY294057.1 coordinate 42,627,823, forward strand.
ATTCGATCTTATCGGTATTTTTGGAAATATTGGGAAAATAAAATTTCGAATGGGTATACCTAGGGAATAATTGTGCGGATTTTACCTTCGTAGTTAAGTACCAAACCTACTCTACAAATATCGAGTTTCTGAGTCGTTTATTGCTAAACTTATTGTGTTTTCGATCAGCCGTGAGGACGATCGTAAGTAAACACTCGATATTTGTAGAGTAGGTTCGGGACTCACCTGCGAAGGTCTAATTCGTGAATGGGTAAAATCCACCCAATGATTCCTCAGATATACCCATTCAAATTTTATTTTCCCAATATTTTCATAAATACAGATAAAATCGAATTAAAATCCAGTACTCCATTGAAAAATAACAGCTCGAAGGTTCCTACAGAATTCGTGGGGATAATGATCAGAAGATCGCAGAATAGTGGATATCTCAAATTGTTCTAATGACACGATTATCACGAAATTTTGCACAAAGTTATTCATCAGCATTTTCAAACTAGTTACCAAGTTTCATTGTGATTGAATCAGTATTTTTTGTTCTATTTCGGAAAAAAACCAGCAGATTGTAAAACAAACGAATAAGGGCCATTATTTTGAAACTTATTTGGATCACAGAGAGCAGTTAACTCCCATTTTTGAACCAGATTTTACAAGTTAACTTCTAGTTTCGATTGAAGCTCATTTTGGGAGGATTTTGCATTATTTTTTAGGTTTTTATGGGTTTTCACTCCCAATATCTGAAACAGAACTATTAAAAATCAAATAAAAATTGTTTTTTTCATGAAAAACGCCCTTGCGGATTGCAGCATCAACTATTTGTCAATGGCTGTTCCTTGCAGAAAAGATTGCCTAATGGACAACACAGGAACAATACAAACGATAAAGAAAACAACCTGTGACGTTTCAGAGTACAAATCTGACTTTTTCATCAGACGAAGCAGAAAATTTCAAGAATTATTTTCTTTCGATTTGAGACTTTTGTCTAGTTACCTGATTGAAATTCGAAAAATCTTTTCATGAAAAAAAAACAATGTTTATTTAATTTTTAATAGTTCTGTTTCAGATATTGGGAGTGAAAACCCACAAAAACCTAAAAAAATAACCTCTAGTTATCTGTCAAAATAGTTTTATAATACCCGCTCTAAGCCGAATAAGTGAATGGGTATAATCAACCCGATGTTCTGCATTCAATGTTTCATTTTCCGAATATTTCCAAATTTACAGATTGGATCATTTACCATTGAAAAATGGAAGTTCGAAAGTTCATACAGAATTTCGTGAGGACCATATGATAGAAAATTCGCAAAATATAAAATAATTCAAATCAAGATTTTGATTTTAATCTTGGATTTTTGTAATACAACCATCATCAAGACATTTCGCACAAGTTTGCGCATCAGCATTCGCAAACAAGTTAAAAAGTTAAATCTTTATCGAATTGGTAGTTTTTGAGTTATTTTCATGCTGAACTTCATGGCAAATTGATGAATAGTTTTCGAGAAAACAATTTGTCAACAGAAATCTAGAAAATTCTCCAAAAAATTTTCTTTTAAAATTTCCTACTCTTTCGATCCCCACGAAATCCTGAATGAAGATCGGTATTCTACAACTCACGATGAAGTTTGATTTTGATAGCGTCTCTTCTCTCCCGATATATTAAGGAAATATTGTCAATATTTCAAATATTTTTTTTCAATATCTCTGAAAATTAATATCGGATCAAACTGAAATTCGGAACACTATTTTTCAATTTCCATTTCATGGTCTGCGCAAAAGTTCATTGAAATCTGATGAGCAGTTTTAAATTGGCAATGGAATTTCACATATTTTTTGTATACCACCGAGAATAAATATCGGATCGAATTTGAATTTAAAACTGTTTTTATATACTTTTCCTGAAAATTCTGCATTAAGTTGCGAGTTGCTACTTTTCAACTGTTTCCGAAGCCTCAAACTGATCGCATCAGTACTTAGCGAGATATTGAAGAACACATCTCAAAACTTCAAATGCAATAACTCCGAAACAGTTCGGCCGACTATATCTATTAACAAACTTAACGATGCTTGGGTTCCAATCCAACCTGAAAATTGGAAGTCTTTTCCTTCGTAAGTTAGAGCGCATACGGACGGCCGGGTTGAACTGAATTTTATCACGGATTCTTCATCAGGAAGGCCAACCTTATCAAGTGAGACTATTTTCGGCCTAATATGAATCCAGAAAAAGCGAGTAAGAAGAGAGGAGTTTGTTTTTCGAATAAAATATCGGGGTTTCGAAATGATACCTCAAAATTGTGAAATATTATAACCAAGAAACCTTCGAAGAACTGTTACTCCGACGAGAACACTTTCGAACAAAAATTTTTTTGAACTACCTCCAAATACTCCTGATATAAAACGGTGGTGAATTATTGAGCACTTTTTCTAGATACCGCAGATATATTACTGATTAAAATAGATAGGGTACGGAAATATTTCTATCGAAATGTCTAATCAATCCATCTCCAGTATATCACGTTTTTATTTTCATCACAAAAATGTTGGATTTCAACAAGGAGTTTTACTCTCGAGAGAAATTAATCAATGAATTCCGATTATCTATCGACTCCATCATACTCGAAGGTCGATCGATCTGATCACATGGAATAATTATTCTAACATTATACAGTGCGCGTCAAAATTATGGAACAAATTCATTTCATCAGAAGAAAAATATTTGGCAATAAATCCTGAAACAGCTCCATTTTTGTATCACTTTTACCAAATTTATATGCATTTTTGAAGGATTTTTGTTGAACCGTGTGCCATCCCCACCAACCCTCTAAATTTTTTGAATATGGAAAGTGGGTCATGTGGTAATTTTGTTGGCAAGATCTCTGTATCTTCTTTACAGGCGTGCAGAAATTTTCAAGAAATTTTTTTTTTTTTTAATTAGTGACCTCAAAGAGCTTTTCAATATGTGCCCTTTGTCATGGCTCATTTACTTTGAGACGATAGTATCTGATCACATTTGTCACCGAATGAAAGTCGACCATTATAGTTTCGTTCAGGCACAATTTTCAACCCCCTCACGTGAAAATTTTTTTCAGGATTTTGTTGCCAAATATTTTTCTTCTGAGAAAATGAAGTTGTTCCATAATTTTGAAGAGCACTGTATAATCACTAGAAATTTTGTCAGATTCAATTGAAAGCATGATGCATAAGTGATAAAGAGCGAAGGAAAAATTATAGAAAAGCACTGACGTGAAGTCAGCAGCTTTTGCGCGCTTGTTCAAATTCGTTGCAAAAGCGGGCCATTTTTCAACTATTGACCCCGCCAAACGAACCTATACTTCCTGATGGAAATATTTGGTGATCTTCTGATCATATTAAATTCTGCATGAACATTAAAGCTTCAATTTTTCAATTAAATACAAGATTTCAATTCAATACAATCTGAATTTTTAGAAATATTGGGAAAATAAAATGTTGAATGCTACGGAGTGATTGGGCGTATTTTATGATTTTCGAATTCGACCTTTCTTAGCAAGCCCGAAATTTTCTATATAAATATACAGTTTCTGAGTCGTTTCTTCCGAATTGAATCAGTATATCATATATATCATAACATATTTTTTTCAATATGTTCAAAAATTATAATCGTGTCAAGCTGAAATTTGGTACGCTGTATATAAAGTTCGAGGTCCGAGCAAAATTGTTCTCGCATATAATGAATTGTTTCCGGAAAATTGTTCCTAACCTTTTTTCCAATTTACCAACAGTACAATCTCAACAAAATTCGGCAAAAAGTTGAGCTTAGTGAACCTTCAGCTAAGTATCAACCCAATCACTCAGGTAGTTCCTGAAATATAAGGGAAAAGTTTACATTAAAATATTTAAAATTTTTTCTGATTTTGCATGGGGGCCGAGATACTTAGGGTGGTACATTCACAAATTGACACACTGTGTAACCCTCATGAGTCAGCGTTACGGTCGGTCACAGAATGATACAATTCAATAAAATTAGATCAAGTATGACAGCAGTACTAACTTTCATCATTGAATCTGTTAAGTTTTAGGGAATTATTTATAGAAATCGCTCCTTGAAACAATTCAGCTTAAATAATCGAAAAGACTCACCATGATGGGACACAAAGGAGTGAGCTGATCATACAAAGTTCTCGCTTCTTTTATGTTGCAAGCTTGAAAAGTAAGTTGCAAACAACAACATCCCATACCGAAACCCATGGCATCCATATATACATGATCCGGCAGCGCAGCTTTCGAATGTTTATAGGAATCATCTACAGGAATCATGGTATTCTTGTCTCTGAAAACTGAGAGAAATCTGCAAGAATGGATAATATGCAAAGCCTTTGGAGAAGCTGTCAGTGAAAAAATATACATATGAAGAAGTATGACACCAGAATTTTTTGGTGAAAATTACACGTCCGTTGTTCGAAAATAATAACGAATGTTTAATTCAATTACTGCTTTTCTGTTATTTGTACCAACATTTTTCCCACCTCTCTGGCTGTTTATGATTGTCATGCTGGAAAAACAGTCCTGCTCTTGAAGCGAACCAGTAAACTAGCCCTTTTTATACATTTTTATAAAAACTGAGCCTGTCCTAATGATGAGAATAGGTTATAGTCGGGAGGTGTCAAGTCTGGACTTGAGTACTCTCAAAGGTGAGTGAAATGAAAGAGAGGTTGTGTGCTCTCTAGACTATAGTATGAAACAGAAATGTTTCTATAATCAAACCAAGTATCGTTCCAGATGATCTATACGAAATCAAATCTCGGTCAAGGAACAATTTTTAAAAGGAAACTATTCTTTCAGCAACGTTTCGGCCCTTTATTGGGCCTTCTTCAGGCTAAAATGATACAAAATTAAACAATAAAATGAATATAAAATAACAATTTGAGCTATACAGACAACATACAACACATAAATTTAAAAAATTCAGTAAAATAGATCTCAAATGAAAACAATTAAATAGGTACTTTCTCGATGCAGAGTTCATGCTCATACCTGTCCACTCATTTCCCCTGATACTTTCTCGATATCCCAGAAAGATTCACCACACTTATTTGACAGACTTACCGTCAGAACAATAAAACCTCAAATGAACTTCCACATGGAGAAAGTCCGTGTTGAAAAATGAAAAATGTTTTTCGAACAGGGTAGTTTATACATCGATGTGTTATCTTGAATGGTTCAAACAGTTCTCCCTCAACAAGAAATCCCGAATAACCGATATCAACAACAGAAGTCAAGCAAAAACATATAGACATCACACATACTATTCTCGTGTCCATTAACTTATAACACGGCAACGTTATTATCTTCAACACTCACTTATTGAATTCGAATATGCAACACTCAAGGAACCAATATCAAACCGGAAATTGACCGAATTAGAGTTTTTCTTTATATTTATCATCTCTTTGAAACTCCGTCTGAACCAATTCGTCTCTCGGTCCAATATTTCTACATTGTCAAAATCAAAACCATGGCCCAAAGAAACAGCCTGAGATGACAACGCTGTAGATTCCTTTTTATTATTACAGTCTCTCTTGTGTTGCGCCGACCTCTCACCCAAATATTGCCCAGTTTGGCCTACATAACAAACATCACAATCACCACAATTAATTTTATACACCGTCTTTTTGCGCGCATGTTCTAGGGGAACAGCGTGCTATCCTTTTGTTCAAATGTCTGTAATTTTGGATGATTGAGCCGAAAATGGTCTCAATCGACTAGGTTGGACTCACTGATGACGAATCCGTTGTCAAAATCGATTCTGTCCGGCCGGCCGGCCGTCCGTCCGGCCGAGGACACGATAACTGTCGACAGAAGCAAGCTTGCAACTTGAAACTTTCAGGGTAGGTCGCGCATCAGAATGCCGCGGTTAAGTTCGTTGATGGGACAAATCGGTCGAATAGTTTCGGAGTTATAGCCACTTGAAATTTTGAAGTTATTTATTTTTTATTTCAGAAACTATTCGAGCGATTGGATTCAAACTTGGCAGTTAGGTGGAGTATAACGACGCGCAACTTTGAGCCAAATTTCGTCAGGATCCTATTGTCAGTAAATTTAAAAAAAAATTTAAATTTAATTTAAAATTTTTTTTTCCGAAACCATTCATCATACCAAAAAAAAATCCACTCACACTTTGAGCTTCTAATTTCACAGCAGTGTACCAAATTTCAGTTCGATACGATCATAAGTTTTGGAGATATCGGGAAAAAATATGTCAAATTTCGAGGTTTTCTTGTCGATATCGTTGTTTATTTCGGTATAACTCGAGAAATACTGATTCAGTCCTGATAAAACTTCACAGCTAGTTTTGAGATGCTGGAAGACAACTTCATGCGAAATTTCGTGATATGATTTTCTTATCATATCATCCTCATTAAATTCTGTATGAAACTTCGAACTGTTATTTTTCGATGAAGTACTGGATTTCAATTCGATCTGATCTGTATTTTTGGAAGTATTGGAAAAATAAAATTATGATTGGGTATATCTACGGAATCATTGGGTGGATTTTACCCATCCACCCAAACTTCTCTACAAATATCGAGTTTCTAAGTTGTTTCTTTCGGAAGTTATTGTGTTTACGCAGTCGGCCGTTAGGCTGACCCTAAACACAATAACTTCCGGAAGAAACGACTTAGAAACTCGATATTTGTAGAGTAGGTTTGAGGCTTAATAACGAAGGTCGAATTCGTGAATGGGTAAAATCCGCCCAATGATTTCGAAGATATACCCATTCAAAATTTTATTTTTCCAATATTTCCAAAAATACAGATTAGATCGAATTGAAATCCAGTAATTTATCAGAAAAAAATTTCAAAAAGCACTGCCTTGAAGGCAACAGCTTTTGCGTGCATGTTCAAATTCGTTGCTGAAGCGGTCATCTACATTGAACACGCGCGCAAAAGTTGCTGCCTTCACGGCAGTGCTTTTTGAAATTTTTATAATAAAAAATCACTCTATTAATACCACGTTTCATAAATTTCCTCAGTTGTTCAGACAACCCACCAACATACAACAATCTACAAGGAATAACTTCACAACCATCCATGTTGTTACCATCAGAATTTATTCGTTCAACTTCATTAGACGAGTGAAAAATTTTATTAATCAAATACCTAGGGTAACCATTCTTCAACAAAAACAAGGTTTGTTCTCCCTAAAATTCTTACAATGAAAGGATTCATGAGATAAATTGAGGATTTTGTGTTAGATCGACTTTATAATAGTCACTTTTTGTATTCTGGAATGTGATGAATCAATAAAGAGCCGAAACGTTGCTGAAAAAATAGTTTCCTTTTAAAAGTTGTTCCTTGAACGAGATTTGATTTCGTACAGAAATGTTTCTTTTCTTTTTCAGTCTGAGGCACAAAATCTCTAATAGTCAGAGAGCAACCCTTCACATTGGTTGTGATCTCACAATTGAACGACACGTTGGTATTGGCAACCTTCTCAAAAAAAACGCTGTTCGACATTCGAAGATTTGACAAACTTATTGAAATATACAGGGTGGGCAAAATTCGTTGTCTACTGAAGGGATCTCGAGAACTATAGCAGCTAGAAGAAAACTGATAACACATTCTCGAGCTCTTTTTTCCGGACTAATCCGAATCTGAAAAAATATCCAGCTTATCTTTCATAGAACTTGAGTTATGAGCGAAAATGGAGAAATTGTCGTTTTCAATAATGCTGAATAACTCGCTTGTTTGAACTCGTATTCGAAATCTGTTGATACATTCTACAGGCACTTTTTTAGGAGTAATTTAAATATAATATGACTGAATTTTTTAATCCAGCCATTTTCGAGAAATGAGAAAGATTTTGGATTTTTCAAATGTAAACTATAGTCGAAAGATCTCTCATCTTGCTACAACATTTTTGCTGGTTTCAAAAATGTATCATATGTCGCTATTTACATGAATATTACATGAGAAAATTGTCAATACTTTTTTCCTGCTTTTCTTTTCACTGTTGAATTATGAGTAGGCTGACGTTGCCATAGCGACGATTGAATATGCATTAGTTGAGTTCCGATATTGCTGGCTAGTACTGGCCAGTAAATTTTGACAGTCGATTTTACTGGCACTGCTTTGGTAACTGTTCGTATAAGTACGAAGCGTTCCGAAATTAGTCAGTTTAAATTCCGTGAATCTTCGTCATGAAAAGCTTGGTTTCAATTTGAAGAAAAGTGTCGTGTAATGTTCAACTTTCCAACTAGAACAATGAGTGACGTGAAATTGCACTATTCTTCCGTCATTAACATTATCATCTATACAGGGTCTTTCACGAGGAACCTCACCCATATTTATACGGGAAACTACTGAACGTATTTTCATGAAATTCAGCACTTATAAGTATTTCACGATGCTGATGAAATCTAAAATATTTTCAAGGCATGAGCAACTCCGGTTTTTCCGGAAATGACGTCAACTTCCGTTTTTCAAATTAGAACACCATTTTTTTATTGCAGAAATAGATTCCTTAGAAAATTTCAATTTATTTTGATGTAACATTTTTCAGTTTTGGTTGGAAAATTCTCTCTGAGCAGGGAAAATTCGAAAAAAAAATCGAAAATAGAGCTCCGCTGAAACAAGAATAACTTCGAGGTTTTTGGATGGAAAATTTTCATTTTTGGGATTTTTCAAGATGTAAGATTGATGTATCCACTTTAAAAATCGAAATCGCGATTCATGATACAGGGGGTGAAAAAATCGCTTTCAAAGTTAGGGATGACAAAATCGTGAAAAATCAATTTTTTCAAATTAGAACCCCATTTTTTTATGGCAGATATTGAATCTACGTTAAAAAATAATGTGAGTGTATGCATCACACCCTTGCCCTAAAGTGGATATTTTCTGAGTTATTCACAAAAAACTGTTTTTCGTCTTGAATTTTCAGCTATTTCTTTTCCCTTCACGCCAAAAAGATGACATTTTCAGGAACTGTTACTTAAACCATGTTTTAGATTTTACTACCCTAATATGCAAGAGAAAAAAGTTACAGGTTGTTCCTAAATAGATGGCGAATTTGGATTCGAATTTGTATCGGAAACCTCTTTATTTCAACTAATCGGCCATCGGTTTTCTCTCCAGTGATAAATAAATAATTCCTTATGAACCATATGCAAAAACTTACAATGTTTCACATTATTTTTTTTTAATGATAGATATCATTAATTACATCTGCCAAATTCCTCTTTATTCAGTAGCATTTTGTGTTTACTATTAATTTGGTGACAATTCGTATTAAGTTATAAAATCGATCACTATGCCTAATTTTACCAATGAAGATTATTTAAATCTCATTCTACTTCATGGAGAATGTAAAAAAGTTGTAGATAGAACGATTCGACTGTTCATTGAGAGGTTTCCTGACCGACCCAGACCAACGAGAGATACCATTAACAGAACCATGACAAACTTGAGAAATTTCGGATCTTTCGTTAAGAAAACTACACACAGAGAAAAAAGTGTAGTAGAAGATGAGAACAACGAAATTACAGTTCTTGCATTTTTCGTGTGAATCCTCAAAATTCTCTCAAAGATGCCGAGATTGATCTGGGATTATCTCAATCGAGTGTTTGGAGAATATTAAAAAAACATAAAATGCACCCAAATAAATTCAATAGGGTACAGCATTTGAAGGAAACTGATTTCGTCAGGAGAACAGAGTTTTGCGAAGCTATGATGATTCGATTTCAAGAGAATGAAAACTTTTTGGACTGTATAATTTGGACAGATGAATCTAAATTCACAAAGAATGGTTCTTTCAATAGGCATAACAGTCATTATTGGGATGAAGAGAACAACCACCACTTCAGACAATGGAACTTTCAAGAGACCTGGAGTTTCAATATTTTTTGCGCCATCAAAAATAATGCAATTCTCGATGTTCACATTTATGATGGGACTTTAACTGGTAAGATAGAACACTACACATGTTTGCAATTATTTAAAGAATGTTCTCCCTTAGGAGATAGATATTCTGACATATTGACTCAAATAATTGAGCCGCTAGTACAGAACCATAATGACTTATGGTATCAACAAGATGGCGCGCCTCCACACAATTCACTCAATGTGTCAAATATCCTCTACAGGCTATTTGAAGATCGATGGTTGGCGAACAATGGTCCACATCTTTGGCCACCACGTTCTCCCGATTTAACTCCTTTAGACTATTATGTTTGGGGTAGGATAAAAAATATTGTCTACTCAATTCCCCTGACTGATAAAGAGGACTGCATAGAACGAGTCAGAAATGCGTTCAGGTTTGTTTAGATTTTTAGATTCATAGTTTTGAAACTCAATTTGGTTTTTAAACACTTTTGCAGATCTCTTCCTCCCGATGAAATAAGAAGAGCAACGCACGAAGCATTCCTGAGACGTATAAATAAATGTCTAGAAATTAACGGTCAAAACTTTGAGCATCTTCTCTAGTTATAACTGCGAGAGTTTGCCATGGTTCTCCTAATAGTAACTTGAAGTCGGTTTCAAGAAGGGGTGAAAAATCTACAGCATGGTTCAAATAACAGTTCCTGAAAATTTCATCTTTTTGGCGTGAAGGGAAAAGAAATAGCTGAAAATTCAAGACGAAAAACAGTTTTTTGTGAATAACTCAGAAAATATCCACTTTAGGGCAAGGGTGTGATGCATACACTCACATTATTTTTTAACGTAGATTCAATTCAATATATGCCATAAAAAATGGGGTTCTAATTTGAAAAAATTTATTTTTCACGATTTTGTCATCCCTAACTTTGAAAGCGACTTTTTCACCCCCTGTATCATGAATCGCGATTTCGATTTTTAAAGTGGATACATCAATCTTACATCTTGAAAAATCCCAAAAATGAAAATTTTCCATCCAAAAACCTCGAAGTTATTCTTGTTTCAGCGGAGCTCTATTTTCGATTTTTTTTTCGAATTTTCCCGCTCAGAGAGAATTTTCCAACCAAAACTGAAAAATGTTACATCAAAATAAATTGAAATTTTCTAAGGAATCTATTTCTGCAATAAAAAAATGGTGTTCTAATTTGAAAAACGGAAGTTGACGTCATTTCCGGAAAAACCGGAGGTGCTCATGCCTTGAAAATATTTTAGATTTCATCAGCATCGTGAAATACTTGTAAGTGCTGAATTTCATGAAAATACGTTCAGTAGTTTCCCGTATAAATATGGGTGAGGTTCCTCGTGAAAGACCCTGTATAGACATATTTACATGTTACCTAGTTGACCATTCAGTTATACTACTTCTCCCACATTTGAAGGAGCTGTTGAAAAACGAAAAAAGATATTGAAAAAGTTATTTTTGCGCGCATGTTCTAGGCGAACAGCGTGCTATCGTGTTGTCCAAGTGTATGAAATTTTTATCCGAAAATGGTTTCAAACAACTAGGTTGGACTGATGACGAATCCGGTGTCAAAATCGATTCTGTCCGTCCTTTTCACGATTACGGGCGTATGGAGAATCCTATCGACTTGAAACTTTCATGGTAGGTTGCATTTAAAAATGCGACGGTTTAGTTCGTTAACGGGCAAAAACCGCCGGATGGTTTCGGAGCTATAGTCATTTGAAATTTTGTGGTTATTTCCTGATATTTCAGGAACTACTAGAGCGATTAGATCGAAACTTTTTAATTGAAGCATAACGACGCGCAACCTCTCGCAAAATGTTGTGATCGTGCTGAGGAAATTTAAAAACAATGTTTTTAAAAATTTTTTTGGAGAAAGTCTATTTCCACGAAACTATTCAGCAAATTCGAAAATCTATCAGCTCATCCTTGGGCTCTATATTCCACAGCAGTGCACTAAATTTCAATTCGATGCGGTTTTAATTATTGGAGATATTGCAAAAAAAAATATGTCAAATTTCGTGGTTTTTTCTCGATATCGTTGTTTTTTCCGGTATAACTCAAAGAATACTAATTCAATCATGATGAAACTTGGCAGCTAGAAAATTCTGCAGACAACTTTGTGCAAAATTTCGTGATGATCGTGTCATTAGAACAATTTGAAAAAAAATTCAATTTTTTTTCAAATATTTAATTTTCTGTGATCTTCTGATCATATTATCCTCAAGAAATTCTGTATGAACCTTCGAACTGTAATTTTTCGATAAAAAACTGGATTTGATTTCGATCTAATCTGTATTTTTGGAAATATTCAGAACATAGAATTTTGAATGGGTATATCTGCGGAATCATTAGGTGGATTTTACCCATTCATGAATTTGGCCTTCGTTAAAGGTCCAAACCTAGTCCTCAACTATCGAGTTTCTAAGATGTTTTTTTTGTTAGATTTATTACGTTATTGTGTTCACGGTCGGCTGTTATATGCATCTCCATTAAACATTCGCGCAAAAGCTGTCTTCACGGCAGTGCTTTTCTAGGTTTTTTGAAACATTTTTTGCACAGACATTGGGGGATTTGCTTTTGCGCGATTGCTCAAAAATCCATGAAAAGATTCTAAAAAAGCACTGATGTGGGGTCAAGAGCTTTTACACGCTTGTTCTATTTCGTTGCCACAGCGATATCGATACCATCTTCACGAATGACAGTCCGAAGGTTCATACAGAATGTCATGAGGATAATATGATCAGGAGATCACAGAATATTCAATATTTGAAAAAAAATTTTAACATTTTTTTTCGAATTGTTCTAATGACACTATCATCACGAAATTTCGCAAAAACTTGTCCATCATCGTTTCCAAACTAGTTATCAAGTTTTATTATGATTGAATCAGTATTTTTTGGGTTATTCCGAAAAAAACAATGATATCGAGAAAAAAACACGAAATTTTATATATTTTTCCCCGATATCTCCGAAAATAATGATGGTATCGGATTAAAATTCGGTACCCTGCTGTGAAAAATAGAGTTCATGGTATTCCCAAATTTTTTTTTAAATGTAATGAAGTTTCCGAAAAAATTTTGTTTTATTTACTGACAGCACGATCTCAACAGAATTTCGCAAAAAGTTGCGAGTCTTTATGTTTCCACTAACTGAAAAGTTTCAATTCAATTGCTCCAGTAGTTCTCGAGATATCAGGGAAATAATCTCAAAACTTCAAATAGCTATAACTCCGAAACCATACGACCGATTCTGCTCATTACCGAAATTAACATTCACATTTTGAAATGCAACCAAGGCCGAAAAATTCAGGTTGATAGGATTCTCCGTACGCCCGTTATCGTGCCTACGGACGGACGGCCGGACGGACAGAATCGATTTTGACACCGGTTTCGTCATCAGTGAGTCCAACCTAGACGTTTGAGACCATTTCGGCTCAAAATTCGAAAATTACAGACATTTGGACAAAACGATAGCACGCTGTTCCCCAGAACAAAAAACTTTAAAGAATTTTTGTTGAAATTTTTTTCGGGAAAATATTCAACAGATTTCAATGAAAGTCTGCAGAAACCTTTGGGTCGATATCTGCAATAGTGCACCGATTTTCTTTTCTATCGGATATGTTTTTCCAGAAATTAGCTAAAACAATACTTGGAAGGGCGGAATTTTTTGGTGTATTTGTTTTTCCTGAATATCGTAGGCTTCAACGAAACCCCTCAGAAGCTTAAGGCTTGTGCGAGTTAGGATACCGGGTGTGTTCTGTCTCTGTATTTATTTTACACAAACTTAGTTATCAAGCAGGTGCTTTACGAATTTGAAGTCAATAAGTTGATGTAATCGAAAGTTAATGCGTAATCTGCCACTAGGTTGACCGTAAATACAATATCATCTGGGAGAAATATGTATAGAACCTCGATATTTCTATAGACCATGAAGATGAAATTCATGATTGGGATAAATCCGTCCGCTAATTCTGTAGATGTGATCCTCAATAATTTCGGATGGACCTTTACGCCATAATCTATTGACCAAGTCCCAATTCAATCGGATGGATATTTTTGAAAATTTCGGTAGAATATAATGAATAATAGAGGCATCTGCATAATTATTGGATAGATTATATCTGCCCAACTATTCCGTGGATTTTCTTGATGAACTTTATGTTTCTAATATTCCACTCATACAACTTGGTCGAAAATAACTTTTTGAAGATTCATGCAAAAAAATTTGTGGAGAGATGACTTCTCGTCAAAAGTTTTCTAGAATTTTCTGTTTATCCGTCATTCCTCAATAAATCAATAATTTAATTGCCAAAATTCAAATGTGAAACGAAATTTCACGTGCAATAATTGAAATTCACAAAAAAACTTTTCCCCAAAATTTCCTAGATATTGCTATAACTTTAAAGATAAGGAAACACAATAATCTAGTCATAAGTCATAAGTATTTTTAGGTATTTATCAGCAACTGAGGTTTAACACATTTCTGAATAATGCAATGTTGCAATCATTCAATTGAAATTTTCCCCACTAAATTTGATAAACTTCCGGAACAATACACAATACCGCCAACACATCAAATAGAATACTTTTTAGAAGAATTCATAATGCTGATAACAATATAATAGAGAAGCAAATTTGGATATCCAAAATGGTGAATGTAACACATTCAAGGTACAGATAATTAATGTTGTAGTATCTCGGAACAATACAAACATATGATACTATAGATGTGTAGAGAATATATATTCTTTAATGAAGGATAGAAGAATTAAGGAAGAATGTCGAGTTGTACTATTGTAGTGTTAGAGTGATTTCATTCATTGTATAGAAAAATCAAGTTACTCACTAGGTATATTCATGGCAACCTTTTGTCCTCGCCTTAAACGTATATTTTTAGACAAGGTTTTGAACCTAGGGTGTCCAGAATAAATAGCCTCATCTGGAAAAAACAATGACCTTGTGCAGCCCTCATCTGGGGTTGTTTTTGAAGGGGGATCAGTAAAGTTCTCACAGCCCAACCTGCAAAAAGCAGAATTCATTAATAATGTAACGGATATTTATAGTTCTGCTCAATTCTAACTCTTATCTTATTGGAAATTCAATCTTGAATTGTCTGATACCCCATAAATTACATACTATATATCTGAATGTAGGAATTAAGATTATAGTTATACGAAAATAGGATAAGACCTATGAAAATATTCCCAAAACAGAAACCTATTAAGTGAGTATTCAGAATAGAAAAAATATTGAGACGGGCCTAAGGGGGTATGGGGAGAACGGTTCCCCCAATGTTGAATGGAAGTGGCAAATTTTCAAAGTAGTCAGGAAAATTTCAAAGCAGCACAGTATTAAAATTTTCGACACTTTCCTTCTCCCAAAAAAATTTGGTTTCAGCCTGTCCCTGAAAAAATAATCCACTAATAATCTGCGAAAAATTATGGCAATTCTGAGAATATCTCAAAGTTGTTCTATTCTGCGTACAAGAGATCCAAATTTGATTTTTTCATCATATAAATTCATATTTTCAAGAAAATTATTAATATGATTAATATGATTTTAGAATATAAAAAGAAATTCACAATTCAAGCAATAAATAAAATGTACCAACTGAAAGTTCAACAAACCTTGGAAAACTAGTAATAGACATAACACATTCATTTTCCTTCAACAACTGGGTAACTTCCTCCCTTCTTATCTTCATATTAGCCTCAACTATGTTGAAGTGCGCCAACAGTCCCCCATAAGGTTTACCCGGTGTTCCTTCGACCATATAAGCTCCATATTCAGGCCTCCACAAAGATTTGCAACTCAAAGGATCAGCCTGTTCTTTTTCGGTCAATATAGCTAAAATTTCCTTTGCCCTTAAACTAACTTTGGCCTCTCGCCTTTGATCGTTAAATTTTACTAAGATATATTCTACTTCATCGCCCCATTTTAACACATCTCCTTGCCTATCTTTCAATCTCTTGTAAAGATTAATAAACTGCTGAATGCCATGTTCTCGAACATGTTGGCTGTACTTTTTGGTTTCTTCCCAAGATAATGGACTACCTTCGGAGAGAAGTCCCATGGTATGAATTTATAAAATTCAAATTGTACTTTCGCGACACAATATTCCACAACACTTTCCTCAGTCTTTGATGATCCGGGAAAACACTACGCACAGCAAAACTGTTGAACTTAGCACCAATAATCCTTTATTAATCTCCAATTGCCTCTTTGAGTTCAACGTTGGATTTTAAAGAACAAAAAATAAATTCAAATATTATCCGCAACGCTGTAAGTGACATTTGGCCGTGCCTTAACCCACAAATGTACTCGACCAACTGATTGCGAAAATATACGTTACGTTCTGAATCTGCGGAATAGTTATCATACGCAGGTTTATAACACAAATATATAATTATAATATTTTTATTTGTATTGTATCAATTCTTTTCAAAGCCGCGAGCGATTCAGTGACTTGACAGATCATGTGACCTTGACAATTACATCGCAACTATTGTAGTAGTGCTTTTGCGACCTACAATCGGTTATTTAATCCTCACAACAGGTCAGTATTCACGAAGTAGGAGATTGATTGAAACTACACAGGGTCGTATTATAAGGAAACTATGTTCTCGTGGTAAAAAGTGGTGGTAACATTGCTGAATTATTGTTCGATGAACTCAATGGCAATCGTTATACCCCCATCAATATTCACAAAAATGGTGTTATCAAGGCCAAAATTCACAGAACTATTTCTAGAAATGAAAATGGACCATTCAATTCAAACAAAATAGGATCATAAGATGAAGTAAAATATTTGTACTTTGTAATCAAAATTTTCATTTTACTCCACCTTAGTCAAAAAATTTCGATTAATTTAAAATTTCCTGTTCGACTCAGGGCCGGTATAATAAAACTTATTTGTTATCAGTCAAAATTATTTTATTATACCCTCCCTAAGTGTTGTTAGTTGGAAATTTCGAGATTATTCCAAAAATACAAATTGGGTGGAATTCAAATCTATGTTGTATATATATTTGAAAATTATCAGTTTGAAGATTCATGGAGAATTTTATGAGAATCATATGAAAATAAGATCAGACAATTTTTTCATCAGGAATTAAAGCTGCGTTTCTTTGTATCAACATGCTATCGGCAAATTTTTTGTAAAGGGGGCAAAACAACATTGAAATGATCCTTCTTGAAAGATTATCATATCTGCGTCAGAATGGATTCAATTAAATTTTTTCTTCTAAATATTCGTTAGTGAAATTCATTGCTTAAAACTCTGGTTTGAAAAGATATTAATTATAAGAAGATTTGAAATTGTTTTTTTTTAATTTTTCTGAAAACACTCAAGCTTTGAATTTATCTTTCTGTTATAGCTTCAAAGATTTTTGCAGATCCTCAGATACTTTTGAATGGGTCCCTTCATTTGCATTTTGTTTAGACAGTGCAGATGTTGAAAAATAGTGTTCGAATGAAGAAAGAAAGGATAGAATCCTACCTAAAAAAGGTATAAACTTCATGTTATTCGAAAGCATATGATTTTTTCATTACTGTCTTTCAATTATTTTCACTAATCGTGGAGCTCCAACTGTATTAGACATTATGCGTAAATAATTAACCTATTATACTCGCCTTAGTAGGGAGTTGGCACTCCTAGGATATTGTTATTCTATGTACTATATTATAGGGAAACATTGAATGATAGTATATTCGCCAAAAATAACAGTGTAAATCAAATTAGTGGAATAATTCCACTGTAAATTATACAAAACATAATATGGTAGAAATTCATTCATCCGGATATTTTTTACCTTATATCTTGTCTGATGTCAATTCAGTTCTGACAGAATGTTGCCTTGACCAGCGGTCGTAATTTCCAAATGGCACCATCTTCAGTGGAAAAACCGAATTCTGGCGATTTCCCCAGCATTGGCGAAACAAAAACGTATATTTGAATTCACCTTATCTCTATGCATCTTAACAACAATTAACAATGAAAACTACTATGGTCTATTGATAAATATAGATTTTTCTATGCTATGCATAGGTTACCACAGAAAATCGACTGTCGTTCTCTTTCTGATCACAGGAAATCTATCCTTTTTTCATCAATCAAATTTCGTAAATAACCTGTTTTTCAGGAAACAACCGAACATTTCATATTCAATGAACGGAAAACCAGCAACCGAAATAACTAAGTTAATTTGCGAAATATATCATATATGAACTTGACGTGAATTCAAGAACCCCAACTTGCAACTTGAATTTCAGCCAAACAGAGATGATCTAATATGATGAGGTTGTAAAGTTTCTTTGTGTAATATGTTCCAAACACCTCTAGTAGGTACCATATGATGTAAGTAAAAGATCGTGTGCTCATGCGTTCATCTGTGATCGTGGTTTCTCTGTTGCGCATTAACTTATATGAGTATCGGTCATGAATGGCTTGGGTTCTTGAGTTCTGCATAGTATGTAAGGATGAATGAATGGAATGCTTGCTTGTACATCTGAAATTCAAATTTTTTTTTTGGTCATTTTTTGAAGATTTTTTTTTGTATAACGCTATTTCTATAACTGCCTAGATTTAATTTAGTTATAAACTTTTTTATTTAATAACAATACTCGTGGATGATATTGCACACACAGACAATTTGTCTAGGTGCAATAAAACAAATTATATCTAAAATGCATTGTAATCTATATCATTGTAATATAATATAATATAATAATAATATAATATTTACCAAAGATGACGTCACTTTTTTCATTCAACTTCAAACACAGAATATATATTTCCTTGAATTTTAATCTTGCTGAAGTCACTTTTTTTTCAGATGAGCACACCATGTTTTTTACATCATCAGTAGGTACTATTTGGAAGAGGTTTCTTCGACTTGATAGAGAATCTCATTCTGCACGTTTACAGATTGATTCTGACTATGCTTCTAGTGAGTACTTGGATATTTCCCACTAAGAAAAAAGAAAAGTACTAATCCTATAACACTTTTTCGTTTCGAGTCTATTCAACTGAACATCAAATGAGATGTATGTACACATACACGAACATTTTCAACTGAACAAGAAGTGTCAATTTTTCTCAATACGTGCATGGAATTCATTTCTCATCTATTCAGGGACTTTATCACAATTTCTTGATAGTTATCAACAATAATCAAGTGACTTCGGAAATAGGAATAAAAGATAGAATAAGTTCATTACTCATTCTTTCCTTCTACGCCTTCTCAAATATTCTTTTTTACCTCTTTATTCTGTGGATTATGGTGTAGTAAAATATCATGCTTTGGCATTGATGAAGAAGTCTACGCCAGGCTAAGCTAACATTGAAATTTCCTACATCTTCTGCTACATTTTGCGAATTCAAATCCTGCCAAAGAGTTTGTTGCATCATATAATAGAGAATCGTAATTCTTACTGCTATAGGATCGGGAGAATTCAATGAATCATTCTGCTCGTATAAGTCCTGGAGTTTTATCCAGGAAGCTATTCTATTATTTAGCTCCAATAAGTGTACCGCTGCCCTGAAGTGGTCTTTTTCAAGCCCAAAGAACGGCTCTGGTCCTGCAGGTGTTACCTCTAGGGCCTTTATGCTAATTCATTGACCTTCTCATTTCCATCAATAACGCAGAGCCCTGTTACCCATATGACAGTCAATTTGTTCTGGTCAGCTGCTTCATGGTATTACTGCATTCTCAGACCAATAGATAGCATTGGCCTGGTGACACTAGGACCATCAGTGTGGCCTCGATATAATTTATCATCATATGGGGCACATACCGTTATGATGTAGGGGTAGCCTAGATTGTGTCGAATATACCCCAATACCTATGCCCTAACCTGATTTTGATCAATCAGTTTACTGGGCCGCTATTTTCGAGTCATCCGAATCACTTTCGCATGCGAAAGTGAGGTATAGATTTGGCCAAATGCGACAGTTTGGCAACGTGTTGTTTTTCCTTGGAATTTGTATTTGTAGGCAATCCTCATTACAAGCTCCAAAGGTGAAATGACATACAAACGAAAACACAGTGGATACTTATTAATGTTTTTGATGGATTTTACAGTTTGAAGTTGTTTTTATGGGCACTTCTTTTGATTTAATAATTATTTCGATCCTCTCGCGAACTAATATTAGTGATGGAGTGAATATCTGAAAGTGAATGTACGAAAGACGATGTATATAGACTGAAGACTTATTAAACAATGATTGAAGGTAGGATATATATTGTATTGTACCCAAATTCTATTTGTAATATTTATTATTAGTTCTGTTTTAGGTATCAAATGGATATATGGTCACTTGAATGTCTGAAATCAATTACTCAGAGCTTCAGAGAAATTGAATTATGCTGTGAATATACTACATATGAGGTGTCGAATAGTAGTTTCTGCCCAAGGTTCAAAGCACACTTTTAAATGTCTACAATCTTACGAATAATTTGAAGGCTCGATAACTATTAAAAATTCATATGTACAAAATATAAGTTACAATATCAAAATAAATGAAGCATGTACAATATGTATGTACAATTCATGGTTGAAATGATGTATTTTCTTAATACTGAACAAAGCAATTTAGATACCTAATTTGAACTGTATTCTTGATGATCGCAACGAAAGTTGCATGTATAGTTAAATTGAACTCAAATGCAAATTTGTGGGTGCTCAGTTCATCAGAAATCCACTTCAACTAGGTTAATTAGTCTCAGTTTGTGCTCATTTGCAGGAGAATTTCAATTTTGTTCAAATTGGGGTTTTCTCAAAAATGAATAAATTTTTTTCGGTTAAAATATAGTTGATTAATATTATACAGGGAATAATTGTTGGAGAAAATTCATAAGAGCACTGTAACAAAATAATATTGTTGAACGTGTTCTATATAAATAATTGATTTTTGGTGGATTGAACTGAAAACTTTGGTGGATTAAACTGAAAACTTATGATTTTCCACCTTCCCTACGCTCACAAAAATTAATTTTCCATAAACAGACACAAATTTCTCCAAAATAGTTTTCGAATGTTTCACCATCAAATGAGGGTACATATTAACATCGTATAAATTTACAATGATATTAGCATATTGGTTCATGAATTTAGAGCCCAAAAAGGGTGAAGTAACTAGATTGGGATTATTTTAATATCTACCTCGTTCTCGGTTTTTCTACTTTTAGGAACCCAAGAAAATCCTATGTACAGCGCCGAAAATGTGAAAAATTAAAAGGGTAGTTAATCATAAATCAATAAAAGTTTGTTCTGGATCAACTATTCCACCCGGGAAGAAAGTTTTTTTGAATAAAATATGAAATTTTTTATTGAGTATGAATAAGATACTTCTTGACTGTGGGAGGTGAATAGCTTTTATCTATGGATTAATACACGGTTTTCGAAATAGAGAAAAAAATTGCTACATATTACATATTAGTGAATCCGCCTGCCTCGACCCATCCGATGTATTTCAATCGAAAACGGAGCTATGCGAAAGTTCATTTACTGGTGCGCAAGTGCATATGAGTCATTTTTGTACCGTGCAAAGTGATGAGCACACCTAAAAAATAAGGCATTTTATCATTTCCCCCCTTTTTTGTGGATATTTGGCTTTTTTATATTCAAAAATTTCTTTAGAGTTCAGAATAATAATTGAAACATTCAAAATTATAATAAAAAAGGTGTTTTCGTGAATAAATCTTGCCCAAGCACTCCGTGAATACCATGTTGCCAAACTGTCACATCGCCGCGAGGGCACGTAGACGAAATGAATTCGGATGAGCTCGAAAATAGCGCCCCTGTGTGGATGCATTTCGTCCAATCGATTGTAGAAGTCCACCGCACTCGGACGGTCATTTATGACCTTGGCAAAGGGTGTTTCGAAATCAAATATGGTTAATATTGCAAATTAGTGCTATTTTGGAGGTTTGAGTTCAGTTGGTTCAGTATTCTCATATGTCCTACACAGTTGCCAGATAGCAGTATCCAGCTTATTGAATCCAGCTGCTACATTTCCTTACGGGCAAGGGCAAACGGGGCAGATTAAGTATACCCTTAAGCGCTGCTGTGATGTGTTTCTGCTTGCTCCAGTGATACTTACACAAGCCATTGCAGTTTGCAGTTTCTGCAATTGACTGCGAAGGTAGGCTCATCAGTTTTTGCTAAGGTGAGAATGCGGCGTACTATCAATGTGTCTAACCACATTACTAGTTCCGGTTTCAGCCCCCATATGTATTCCTAAATAGCCTTCACTCTACTTTGACTTCAGTGTTTTGTCTAAACGTTTCGGCCAGTTGAGTTTGCTATACAATGTTACTCTCAGATTTTCGCATCCAATGAAGAAGTTCAGAGTCGGTCATTTAAGACTGGCTTTAAATTCCTCCTCCTGGTGAAACGAATCAAAGTGCACTTCGTGGTATTGATATCAAGGACTTCTTTATGGCACCAGTTTTTAATAATACGAAGGAAAGTTAGCATTCGGCTGCTTAGTATACATTTATCCTTGCCTCTAAAGGCTATCACTTTATCATTCGAATATGCCTGGCATTGAAGTTAGCTGTTGAAATCCTTTACAGGAGTCCATCAATGGCTAGGCTCCAAAGCAGCGGTGATAGGACCACACTTTGTGGGATCCCTTCGCACGTCAGCACAGTTACCTCAGTTTCCTTCAGGTTGGTCATGACTAATCTCCCTCTCAGTATAGTGGAAGATTATATCTCTTTGCGTCTAGCATCATAGCATATGGAGATTTGCAGGGTGTTGTCAGAAGCACCCTGAATATAACCAAGCATAGTGAGTAGGATCTATTTTTCGGAGATGGTGCTCTCCACTTCTCCTACTAGATGATGGAGAGCATCTACCGTCGATTTGCCTGAGGCAAAATCATACTCGATGGATAATTGATCTCTTGGAATCGATTAAATTAGAAAGGTTGTAGCCTTTATCGATTCGTGAAGTGGTTGAAATAGGGTGAAGAAAAGTATTTTCATCTTAAGTGTTGTTAGCAGCTATAACACAAAAGTTGATATATCGTCCATGAGCATACTAACTTATTCTAAAAAAATTCTTCTGAAAAAAATTCATAGACGATTTATCGTCGATAAGACCCTTGAAAAGAAAAGCTCAATTTTGTTCTCTTCAGAATCATTTGTTCCCCTCCTCAAGACCTCCCAATTAAACATTCAGGCCCTCATCAAACCTATCTTATAGAACATTCTTTCGAATTATGTGAGTTATTATCTATTTGATGGAGTTTGAAGCAATGCATGGGAAATGTTGAATTGAAGAAACTCCGTCAACATTTCGACCATGTGTTGTGTGATAATTTTCGTTGCAAATCACTTGTATAACCCACACTCCCTCCTCCACCCTCCTTGAAGTTTGTTGGAACGTCCTAAAGTGTTCGTTTTGTATATCCGATAGTTCGGTTCCTTATGTGAATTTTCGTTACTTGTGATACCGATAACGTTAAAAAGGTCGGTACTCAGAGCATTGCTAATTTCGTAATTTGGTCTGCCTGATTTCTAGGTGAAAATTCGAAATTTTTGGGATAGTTACTCTCTCGAATTTCTGGGCAAAAAATCAATATATTCAGAAAGTTCGAACCATAAGCCAGTTTCATTCTAAGCGATATATATCTCGAAAGAAGCACCTAATCTGGTGCGCATCTATTATACCAATATCCTACCTTACAGATATCCCATAAAAACAAGATTTCCAATCAAACTAATTGATCCCATTTGCATCCACTAACACGCCAATAAGAGATAACGAAAGATGTTTACCTGTGGCCACATTTTAATTAGTAGGCGTATATCTGGAGTGAAATTAAACACTATCATTATGCACGGTAAGAAAATATGAATATTTTAACGATCGAATTACGTCGATCGACAGTGGAGTAACCGAATAAAGGCGCACCTATGCAGATATTTTGCAAGTCGCGAATTAAAAAATTTCTAGCGAATTCTGCCTAGACCTGGAAATGAAAAACGGAGTAATTATGACTTTCGGTTCTTGGAGATTTATAGTTTAAGAAATTTGGATCAATAGATAGGACCTGATTCATTAAAAGAAACAAGAGATTGTGTCTCTTGATGATTCCATTCATTTCGCAACGATGGCAGATTGTCGGAAGTGGGCCATGATGAAAATGATACTACAGTCGATTAAATAAATAATCTAGATCTTGAATATGTTTTATAGAATACTTAATATACAGGATGTTTATTTCTGTATTTCGTAGCTTCATGTAGTGAAATCCTTTGAAAAAACAGGCTTTTGGATGAAGAGTCAGGTGCAGAGCCGGATCTAGAGCGTGGCGAAGGAGACATTTGCCACGGGCGTAAAGTAACTAGGAGCGCAAATTTTTTTCTTGAAAATGAGTGCTGTACTTCAAACTTCATCAATATTTCAGAGCGGTTGTTTGGTTCATTACTTTTCCAATATTTGGCGACAAGTAGTTACCAAACAAAATCCAAGATAATCATGTTTAAACTTGTCGGCCACCTTACGATTCTCGATCCACCGTTTAAATCGTAAAGCTAGGTCCAGATGAGTGTTATGCGAACAGCGAATGCAACAAATCACAGGGAGTTTTATGGTTCGAGGCAGGGTCCTTTCTGCTCCGTCAGGGCTTGATTTTCGACTCGAACGATGCATCTGAATGTATTATTCGAGTTTGAGCTTGAGTGCCGTCCACACTTTTCGTCGTATCGTTTATCAAATTTTGTTGCATTCACTGTTCGGATCACACTCATCTGGACCCGGCTTAAAGAAAGCGTTTGAGATAGAGGCCAAGGATCTAGTTGAACCCACCCTAGTCTGAAAGCTACTCTTTTCTCGCATCTGTCATAATTATATGCAGCGGGAAATGCATTACAGTTAAAAAATAGGAACTTATGATAGGTATATTATGTGCAAACAAAAGGTTATCGTCTAAGCAGCCTGGAAATTATTTGTGCTGTGGAATAGT
Source organism: Myrrha octodecimguttata (assembly GCA_958510865.1). NCBI lineage: Eukaryota > Metazoa > Arthropoda > Insecta > Coleoptera > Coccinellidae > Myrrha > Myrrha octodecimguttata. The sequence continues at coordinate 42,652,669 of OY294057.1, forward strand.
TTTCAGATTTCCATCAGGTTTCTAATTCAATTTATTGAATGGATCTCTCTCTTTCTATACCAGCCAATTCTCTGCGCTTAATCATAATATTTATAAAAATTTTTGAGCTCTCGACACTCATCCAGGGTGCTATCATATCATTAAGAATTGAACAAAATGTCTAAAATTTCAGTTGATGATGATCTCAAACAACTATTCTGAACTCACTGATCAAGAGTTGTCGGTCAAATTATGGTCTGTCTGACTACTCACCCGCCGTGGAAACGATATTTGAATAATTTCGAGAGACAAAACTAAGAGACTGCAAATAAGGTCAGTTCGGGGTGTGCATTTGTCGGTTCATTTGTTAATGGGTAGAATTCATCCTATGCGCTCGGAGATATCATCGTTAATTTTTTTATTTTTATACTTATTTTTCTATTCTAATACTCCTGTAAGTCTTATTCATTACCATATAAATATGGGAGATTGTTGGAAAAGAAGAAGTTCTTCAAAATATAATGGATACTTTCAATTATGAGCACTATGTAGTTATTGAGAAAAAAATTCCTCGAGGGCGCATGTTAACAATTTGCTACAGGCTCGTACATCCTAGATCCGGCTCTGGTTAATTGTCTAACATCTGATTTGGACACCATAACCTTCAGCAATAAATTTCAGCAATATTTTATTTCTTCCTTCTGCCACCTTGCTTTTCCGCAAAATGTTCTGTATAGATAGTATTGGAAGAGAATAAATATGCCTATTCAATTCATCGTACTCGTACAAGTCCGAATAATATAATATATATACAGGGTGATTCATTAAGGGTGGCCACCGGCCGTATCTCGGAAACCGTTCATCCTATAACTTCCGGAAAAAAATTCTGATGACAAAATCAGCCCCTAGAAAATGATTAAAAATATTTTCAAGTTCGTAGTTCCCCACTAGAGGGCGCAATCCATCACTTGTAAAATATAATCTCATTTTTTACGAAATATTCTTCAGCTAACAGTGGTAAAGAATAATAAAATAAGAAAATACTCTTCCTATTTAACAACTTTTGTTTCAGTAATTTTTCTATATTTCCTTTTTTTTGTGATGGGATGGAAAAACTTTTCTTCGCAAAAAAAACACTCTGACTTCTGTATGCATGAACCGATTTTTACGAAAATTGATTTCGTTTGAAGGCCATTAAAAGTAGATCACAGAAAAATATGACAATAACATACCGGGTGATCCAATTAAAAACTACAGGCTGTTTTATGTCACTTCACCCTATTTGCGCGTTTTACTGGAGAATTTCAAATGCAATGCTATAATTCTAACCTACTGAGAATAAGCTAAGCATTATCACCTATTGACTTGTTAAAACCGCAGACAGATATCTCCGGTCACTCCGAAGATATTAACATTTTTGTAAATTTTGATAAGTGTTGATCAACCCTGCGAGCTTGAAAAAACAAGGAAGTGACTTTATTCGTCATGACGACGCAGCAAAATACTAAACACACATGAAATAACAATGATACGATAAAATGAAACAAAAATTAGCAACAACGAAAATATTTGAACAAAAAACAACCCTTTTACATAATCATTTCAAATATTCAAAATGTCTACCATTTTTTTCTATACATAAATTTAGTATGAGAAAAAGTTTCAGCTGCCTGTCGAAATATATTTTTCATATCTTCACTTGTAGTTGGTGGTGTTCGGAAAACTAAGTCTTCATTCTCCCCCAAAAATAAAATCTAATACTGTGAGGTCGAGTGATCTTGCTAGAAAAATACTACCTCGTCCAATCCACCTCTTTGAAAAGACGGTATCTCAATATTCCCTAACATTAGCAGCATAATGCGCCGGGCAACCATCTTGTTAATACCACATATCTATTCTGTCTTGAATAGCAATATCATCCAAAAGAATTCGAAAATTTTTCTTTAAAATTTCAAGCACCTTTTTCCCGTTAAGATACTTTCGAAGAAAAACGGTCCGACAACTGTTCCATCAAAAATTCCGCACCACACGTAAACACTCCAGCGATTCTGATTATTGACTTACTTTTGCCAATATGGGTCGTTAGATGATCAGTAGTTGCTGTCGTGTAAATTTACTTTACCATTGCTAGAAAAAGTAGCCTCGTCAGTCCATAATATTCTATGAAGTAAGTAGTAAGTAAGTTAGGTTCGGGGTTCAGCATTCGTTTCAACCAATTGCTAAAGTCCTCTCGTCTCTTTCAATTCTTGGTGCAAGACAACATGATACGGATGCGGTTTATGGTCCTTTAGTATCCTTTGAACTAGCGAATAATTCGATCCCAAATCACTTGCAATTTTTCGGATGCTTGAATGTGATTCAGCATAAACACAAGCCAAAACATTCATGATATTATCCTCATTACGGCTTCTACGTTTTCTATTTTTTCTTCCAACATATTGAACCTTCCAAGTTTGTCGCACTCTTCGTGTCAATCTTTTGAATACTTTTCCGGAATGACGACGTCTTTCAGGATATCGAATCGGGTATTCCCTTTCAGGTACTGCATTTTCTATAAACATTCAGCATAAACATTAAGCATATCATATGCTTCTCCGTTTGAATAATGAGACCTCATGAACTAGTAGTTTGCAATCGACCTAACTAAATTTTACAGCTATAGAAACCGAGAATAAACAGTAACGCCAAAGCTTACTGGATCTAGATCAGCTTGTTTTGTGAGTGGCATACATTTTTGATAAGTTTTTTCTTTCATTTGATTGTTTAGCTGATGAAATAACTCAATTCCTCCTGAATTTCACAGGGTTGATCAACACTTATCGAAATCTGCAAAAATGTTGATATCTTCGGAATGACCGGAGATATCTGTCTGCGGTTTTAACAAGTCAATAGGTAATAATGCTTAGCTTATTCTCAGTCGGTTAGAATTATAGCCTTGCATTTGAAATTCTCCAGTAAAACGCGCAAATAGGGTGAAGTAACATAAAACAGCCTGTAGTTTTTAATTGGATCACTCGGTATGTTGTTGTCATATTTTTCTGTGATCTGCTTTTAATGGCCTTCCAATAAAATCAAATTTCGTAAAAATCGGTTCACGCATACAGAAGTCAGAGTGTTTTTTTTGTGAAGAAAAGTTTTTCCATCCCATCACTAAAGAAAAGGAAATATAGAAAAATTACTGAAACAAAAGTTGTTGAATAGGAAGAGTATTTTCTTATTTTATTATTCTTTACCACTGTTAGCTGGAGAATATTTCGTAAAAAATGAGATTATATTTTACAAGTGATAGATTGCGCCCTCTAGTGGGGAACTACGAACTTGAAAATATTTTTAATCATTTTCTAGGGGCTGATTTTGTCATTAGAATTTTTTTCCGGAAGTTATAGGATGAACGGTTTCCGAGATACGGCCGGTGGCCACCCTTAATGAATCACCCTGTATATAGGGCATCCAACGATGAACTTTACATAGTCCTACCATATATATAGTCTATCATCTGCATCACGAAATGACCACTTAGAAATTTCTCCTATCTTTCCTTACCCATATACAGGATGATTCATTCATTCTGTTCAAAATTTCATTTGACTATATTTCTCATACTGTGAATCTTCAGAATTCGTGATACTTAATAGCATCTGTTGGACGACTTATACCGAATATCATATTTGCATTGCCGTACTCAGGAAAATCAATTTTGACTACTGTTGTGAAAATGACCACCTGTAGGCCAGTGTCTGGAATTTTTTTCACATTTATTTGAGCTGCATAATCAGGCAACTGGAATGTATGCATTCAAATTTCTGTCACAACTCTTAAAGTTTCAGAATGATCTAACAAATCCAAGAAAGTAGTAATCATCCTTTGATGTTGAATGAAAAAAATGAACATTTATTTTTGATTTGATTCTTATAATGTTCCCATATCTGCAGATTTGTTTGATCATTATTATGAAACTTTCAGAGGTGTCACAAAAATTTGAATGCATGCACTCCATTTGCCTGATTATGGGGCTCAAATAAATGAAAAAATAATCCAGAAAGTGGCCTACAGGGTGGTCATTTCTACATCAGAAGCCAACATTGATTTTCCTTAGTACGGCACTGGATATATAAATATTCGTTATAAATAATCAAACAGATGCTATAAAGTGTTACAAATTCTTAAGAATTCTGATTTACAGTTTGTACCAAAAATAAAGTCAAATGAAATTTCGGAAAGAAAGAATGAATCATACTGTATATGGGTAAGGAAATATAGGTTGGAGACATTTTTAAGTGGACGCTGATTTACAGAATGAACTAATCATCCTGTATATGGGTGAGGAGGGATATGAGAAATTTTTGAGTGGCCTTTTCGTGATGCTGATGATAGACTATTTATATGGTAAGAGTATGTAAAGTTCCTCGTGAGTAATATACAGTGCGCGTCAAAATTGAACAAATTCATTTTCTCCTGAAACGGGTCAATTTTTGTTTCACTTTTACCAAATTTATTTGCATTTTTGAAGTATTTTTGTTGCACCCTGTGCCATCCCCATCAACCCTCTGAATTTTTTGAATAGGGAAAGTAGGTCATGTGGTGCTTTTTGGCAAGTTCTTTCTATCTCCTTTAGAGGCGTGCAGAAAATTTCAAGAAAAAAATTTTTTTTTTGAAAAATTATTTAGTTCAAAGAGGTTTTCAGTATGTGCACTTTGTCATGGCTCATCTACTTTGAGACGATGGTACCTAATGAAATTTGTCACCGAATGAAAGTCGACCATTACAGTTTTGTTCATGCACAACTTTCAACCCCTTGTAACACCCTCACATGAAATTTTTTTTTCTCCATTAAAGGGTTCGTAGGGGTTGAAAGTTGTGCATGAACAAAACTGTAATGGTCGACTTTCATTCGGTTACAAATATCATCAGTTACCATCGTCTCAAAGTAAATGAGCCACGACAAAGTACACACAGTGTAAACCTCATTGAACTAACTCTTTTTTCACGAAAAATTTTTTTTCTTGAGAATTTCTGCACGTCTGTAAAGAAGATATAAAGACATTGCCAAAAAAGTACCAGATGACCCACTTTCCCTATTCAAAAAATTTAGAGAATTGATGGGGATGGCGCAGGGTGCAACAAAAATCCTTCAAAAATGCATAAAAATTTGGAAAGAGTGAAACCAAAATTGACCTGTTTCAGGATTTTGTTGCCAAATATTTTTCTTCTGAGGAAATAAATTTGTTCCATAATTTTGACGCCCACTGGATAATTATGAAAGATTCAAACCTAAGCCTAAATATCAACTAATATATCTCTCACATAAGGAATTCACGGTTCAAATATTGTTAAAATAGAGCCTTATTGTCAGCTTAAAACTAGAGGAGCCCGAATTTTCACGCGCTTGTTCTGGGGAACAGCGCGTTATCATTTCGGAACGATGTCTTAGAATTTCGAGCCGAAATTGGTGTCAAACGACTAGGTTGGACTCACTGATAAAGAATCCGTGGTCAAAATTGATTCTGTCCGGCCGCCCTTCCGTGTGTGGGATAAGAAAGGACCTAGAGTCTTGAAATTCTCAGATTAGGTTTTGGTCCTGAATATCCCGGTCTAGTTTGTTAATGGACAAATCTGCTGAATGGTTTTCGTGTAACAGCCATTAGAAAATTTGAATTTTTAATAACTCGAAAAATATTTATCTGATCGAGATGAGACTTGGTTGGTAGATGTACAGAAGCAATATGAAGAATTATTCATAGAAAAATTCAAAAAAAAAGTTTTTTTCCGAAAATTTTCATGTTTCATTTAAATTTCACAGAAATCTCCAAATCGCCACTTCATAACCGAGTACTTTATTTCAGCCCAATCAGATTTCCTGATTTTCAGGAAATTCATTTCAGAAATTCATATATTTCAAAAAGCAAATCTCCGATTCCGTTGAAATTTTACTCTGATATAATCGACAGCGAAAACTCGAAGACTCGGTTTCAGTCTAAACAGATATGTATTCTTTGAATTTTCCGAAACATAAGATATTCCTCTGCATCGACCGTTCACGACATCTGGTGAATATGGTGACTCCCTGTAAGTTTTATCGGTACTTCCCCGTAGCACATGAGCAGTTTATCGAAATAGTCTCTACTTAACAACAGTGTTTCAACTTGATCGGATATTCGTCATGGGAGATATTGAAGTCAATAATTAACAACTTTACAATTGGATCAGATATTCATTTTTCTATTTAATGAAACATATTGAGCAAAAAGTTATTTTCTTTCATTTCGCGCTTGTTCTAGGGAACAAGAGAGTTATCATTTTATCCACTGTCTGTGATTCTCAAGTTTTGAGCCAAAATTTTGAAGGGTATATCTGCGGAATCATTCGATAGTTTTTACTAATTCGCCAATTCGGCCTTCGTAATCAAACTCCAAAGTTACTCCACAACTATCAAGCTACTGAGTAGATTCTTCACGAAGTTATTTTGTTCAATATCAGTGGTTAGGCCGGCCGTAAACACATTAACTTTAGGAAGAATCGGCATAGGGAATATATTTGTAGAGTAGGTTTTCAGTTTAATCAAGAAGGTCGAATGCTTAAATGGGTTGAATTCGCCAATTATTCTTCAGATACTTATACCCATTCAAAATTTTGGATCGAATTGCAATCTAGTACTTGATCAAAAATTATAGCTTGAGGTTCATGCAGAATTTCGTGAGGACAATATGAATAAAAAAATTACGTTGATATGGTCAATACTTCTATATATGACAGCTTTGGCGGAACAAGAGCGCAAAAGCTCCTGAACTTACGTCAGTGCTTTTCTAAGTTTTTTTTGCATATTTCTAGTTGGACCATACAGTATTTCTGAAAATAAATTCATTGTGACAGATATGATGATTCATGTCTGAATGGCGAAAATATATATTAAGGTAGTCTTCATCTCTGATTGAACATTCTACCTATTTGAAACTTGATATATCTGAATATTCATTACCAAAGGTTTTATTATTTCATTATGCGGTTTATAGAAAAGAAGTTTTTCAGAGTATTGTATTCAAAAACACCTATAGAAAATAATTGAATTGTTAATAAATACGATTGATTTATCTGGTTCGATATTCTAACAATTTCCATGTTCAACAAGAATACAAATGAATAATTCATACTTTATTTATGTTAATAAACATAAATTCAGCAGGTTGATGATTTCAATACTCTTTAGGTATATTCACAAAATTACCGAATTTATGCAGTGCGCGTCAAAATTATGGAACAAATTCATTTTCTCAGAAGAAAAATCTTTGGCAACGAAATCCTGAAACAGGACAATTTTGTTTCACTTCTACCAACATTTTTATGCATTTTTGAAGGATTTTTGTTGCACCTTGTACCCCATCAACCCTTTTAAATTTTTCGAATAGGGAAAGAAGGTCATGTGGTCTTTTTTGGCAAGGGTGTATCTTCTTTATAGGCGTGCAGAAATTTTCAAGAAAAATTTTTTTTTTTAAAATTAGTTAGTTCAAAGAGGTTTTCAGTATGCGCACTTTGTTATGGCTCATTTACTTTGAGACGATGATACCTCATGAAATTTGTCACCGAATGAAAGTCGACCATTGCAGTTTTGTTCATGCACAACTTTCAACCCCTGCGAACCCTTTAATGGAGAAAAAATGGAGTGACATTGGAAATTCATTTCGGCATTGAAGTACCGCCCGCAAAATCATTGTGCTTTACAAGATAAGTTAAATTAAATGTTCAAAATGACCATCACCGTTCTGGATGCAATAATCGAAGCGCTTATTGACACATTCTTACTGAACCTTCTGGAGAGTTTCTGGAGTTATTCTACCTATCTCGAACCTTATTCGGTTTTTCGAGTCTTCCAAATTTTCGGGCCTATTAATGTACACTTTCGATTTCAGGTAACCCCATGAGAAAAAATCGAGTGGTGTCAGATCTGGAGACCTGGCTGGCCACTCTATAGAACCGCGTCTCCCAATCCATCTCTCAGGAAACGTATTGTCCAGGAACTCGCGCATAGTGCCCAGGTGCTACATCCTGTTGAAACCATATTGTGCAATTTGGCATGTTTGGGTCATTTTTATTCGGAAAAATATCGGCAAGAACGGGTAAAAGCTCATTCCGAGGGAATTCTGAATACCTTGCACCGTTGAGGTTTCCATCGAAAAAAAAGGCCCGATTATTCTGCCGTCAATGATCCCAGCCCATACATTTACTTTCTGTGGGTGTTTCGTATGTGCTTCCACCATCAAATGCGGATTTTCTCCGCTTTGAAACCTGCAATTTTGTCGGTTCACTGTTCCGTTCATTCTTTTCAATTCTTTTGATGAATTGCGGATTCTGGTTCAACGCATCTTGCATAATTTCACAAAACTGATTCCGTTGATTATGATCATCTTCGTTTAATTCCTGATGTAGCTGAATTTTATACGGGTGATATTTTTCTGCCTTCAAAATGCGTTAAACAGTCTTCTGAGAAATGTTATTATGTTCCGCTAACTGTCGTGAAGTACTGTGAGGATTTTCTTCAATTTCCACCAAGACATTCAGTTTTGTGTCTTCAAAGGTTGTGGGTCGTCCAGCATTTGGAATAGGTATGCCTAACATGTCCGTACTCCGTGAAGATGCTTTCAATTTTGCTGAGCGTTGACCTTGTGATTGGTCTTTCTGGATATTTGGCGTTGAAAATCTCCCTTTTTTTTGAAAAATTAGTTAGTTCAAAGAGGTTTTCAGTATGTGCACTTTATCATGGCTCATATACTTTGAGACGATGGTACCTGATGAAATTTGACACCGAATGAAAGTCGACCATTACAGTTTTGTTCATGCACAACTTTCAACCCATTTTAACCCCCTCACGTGAATTTTTTTTTCTCCATTAAAGGGTTCGTAGGGGTTGAAAGTTTTGCATGAACAAAACTGTAATGGTCGACTTTCTTTCGGTGACAAATATCATCGGGTACCATCGTCTCAAAGTAAATGAGCCATGACAAAGTGCACAAACTGCAAACCTCATTGAACTAACTCTTTCTTCCAAAAAATTTTTTTTCTTGAAAATTTCTGCACGCCTGGAAAGGAGATGCGAAGACCTTGCCAAAAAAATACCACATGACCCACTTTCCCTATTCAAATAATTTAGGGGGTTGATGGGGATGGCACAGGGTGCAACAAAAATCCTTCAAAAATGCATATAAACTTGGTAAAAGTGAAACAAAAATTGAACTGTTCCAGGATTTTGTTGCCAAATATGTTTCTTCTGAGAAAATGAATTTGTTTCATAATTTTGACGCGCACTGTATATCTACAGACTGGGCCAAATTGGACACTTTTGGAGGGGAAGTTCTATTTCTGTACTAGATAAACGAAAACTGATGTCGGTGCCTCAGAGGCAATTTTTATGAAGAACTCATTGGCGAAAACCGCACTTCCATAGTTGTCACCGTTACATAGTTACCGGGCGTTTACGAAGAGAATCATTTTAGAACTATTTCTCTAACTATTTTTCTGTTGGAAATTTGTATTTCTGTGAAAACTTTTTCGTTGCAACTTCTCACGTAGAATTCATTGACGTCAATTGAATTTTCCGACAACTGATATTTTATGATATATCACTGTGAAAATATTTTTTCAAATGGGACATTATTTTCATATATTTCGATAAAACTTGAAATTACCATTTGAAAAATGTAGCATTCTTCTTATTGTTCTGGAGTCATGTTCGAGATTATGAATTTTCAAGTTTTATTTCTGAGTAGGCTTTGGAGGATGAGATGGTGAATAAAACCATCAAACGTTTGTTGAAACAATAAAAGTTCTGTTAGTTGGTAGTTTCTGTTCAACTTTCTGCAATGAAATACAAAAAATATGAGAAGTGGGACATGTTAGTATGTTCTATACAAACTGGAGAAAATGTAAAGGCGACAAGTGAAAAAGACGACATCCTTTCAAACATCCCGCACGAATGCATCACAACTTAAAAAATGAAGGTCAATTTGATTAGAAAAGACCAAAGAAATATATCAAGAACACATATTTAGAAGAAGACTTTTTTTAGGAGATGTTGAAACAATGTTAGAACATCAATAAGTAATTTAAGAGAATTTCCAAAATTGACTTGAACGAAAATGTCCGACTCTTAAAACACCTTATTTGATGAAATTATTCGATTCTTGAAATTTTCGAATGAAGTTCGAGTTATATGGTTTAAAATATTAATTGTTCGAATTGAACTTTGACACCCAACAATGAATGTTCGCATTATTTTATCTCCACCGCTGCACAGTCCTGAGCCTACGTATCCAAGAGATGAAACTCAAAAATGCAATATCTCGAACATGACTCGTTATAATATAAGTAAGCTATATTTTTGAAACAGTAATTTCAAACTCCATCGGAATATTTGAAAATATACGAGGTGTCCCCTGAAAAAATTTCTCATAAAATATCAGTATGCATAAAATTCAATCAACATCATTCAATTTTATGTAAGAAAGTGCTTAGAGAATTTTCTTATAGAAATAAGAAATTTTCAACCAAAGAAATGTTACAGCAATATCTCCAAAATGAACATTTATCAAAAACAACCGGTAACCATGTAGCGGTGATAGCTATGGAGTTGCGGTTTTCACCAATGAGTTTCTCATCAAAATTAGCCCTCAGACACCGACAGCAGGTTTCGTTCATGTAATACAGACATAGGACTTACCCTTCATAAGTGTCAAATTTGGCCCAATCTGTACAAAGCGGATGGAGATGAGATCTGGTACTAGGTTGCAAATTGGCGGGAGGAAGTCTCATGTGACAAAATATGGCACATAAGCTATGATTTTTGCGCGCATGACCTTCGGAACTGCGTGGTAACGTTTCGCCCAATGTCTCTAATTTTCTAATTCATTCCCTAATTATTTCTAAGTTTTAAACTACTCTGATGATAAATCCGATGCCAAATTCAATTTTATGCGGACAAGGACTAGAGACTTGATACTTTCAGCCAAGATAACGCATCATAATACAACAGTAAAGTTTGTCAATGACCTAATGCCACCGAACGGTTTTGGAATCTTCAGCATTTTTGGGGGTATTTTCCATCAGTATCACTTATCGGTTATGTAGAATACTGGCAAGCATTTTTTTTCACTTTTGGTATCGCCATACCGTAAAAAACTTCCGAAAAATACTCCCATCGAAAATTTTAATTTTTTTTTTTTTTTTAATTACCCATTTGATTCCAATGAATAAGCACAACCCTTCAGTTTCATATGTTACAACAGTGGGCAAAATTTCAGCTCGATCCGATATTCATTTGGAAAAATTGAGGGGAAAATCTGCAATTTTGTATTTCCTTATTATTTTCATTATTTCCTGAACAACTCAAGAAATATCTCTTTGGCCAGAGCCGTATCTAGGGCGTAGCTAAATAGGGACACAAAATTGTTAATTTTTCTTGGACATTATAACTTATTCAATAAGTTATTGAGACATATTCTACCATATGGGATCCGCTCAAAGATCATGAATTACGAGGGACTTGATGAACCCACCCTATTAGGCTGAATTCTTCTGTTTTCTCGCATCTGAGGGAATTCTTTGCAGCAGGTATTGCATCACAGTTTATATCTTATCAAGTTTTAAGTAGGAACTTATTATACCTTCATTAATGAGGCTGGTTTATTTTTTATCTTTCCTGTCCGTCTGTTTTTTCTCTTTTGATTTCATATTGGATAAGTGTTATAACTTGGGGTTCAGGGGTATATTTCTTGATTGGTTGCGGAGTTATCTCCATGGAAGAAGTACCCGAGTGGAACTCGAGGAATCTTATTCAGAAAGTTTTCGCATATGTACTACAGTTCCGTGTTGAGACCTCTATTGTTTTGTTGTTTTTTGCTAATACTTTTGCTTACATGTATTCATATTTTTCGTTCTTTGCTTTATGCCAAAAAAATGGAACCAGGAGGACTGAGTTATCGAGTAACCATGATTATAAAACACGGAACTCACAGATTTTACTCATGCCTAAACACAGAACGCTTGAGTTTGAACGTTCACCAATGTTTCAAGCAATAAAGTTGTATAATCCTCCATCAAAAGTCTCTACATATACCAGCATTTAAGAATTGGATTGAAATTGTATTGTTAAAAAAATGTTATTACTCTGTTACAGACTACTTTGTGATTGTTCCCTGTCGATGAGGGGTGGCCTAGAGATCTTTGTTAGCACCAATAATGTATCTCCTGAATGTTCACAGCTTAAGAAACCTAAATTTGAGGTCGATTACTGTATGTATGCTGATGATATTGTCCTAGTCCTATCTGATACAAACACCTTGTAAAAATTGAAGACGGAGTATTAACTGTGATATGCAAAACTATTACTAATAGATGTGTCAAAATAGATTCAGTATGAATACTGACGAGACTGTTTATATGATAATGAGACAAAAAAAAATTCAAAAAGCACTGCCGTGAAGGCAGTAACTTTTGCGCATGTTCAATGTAGATGACCGCTTCAGCAACGAATTTGAACATGCACGCAAAAGCTGCTGCCTTCATGGCAGTGCTTTTTGAAATTTTTACTGATAAATTACTGGATTTCAATTCGATCAAATCTGTATTTTTGGAAATATTGGAAAAATTAAATTTTGAATGGGTATATCTACGGAATCATTGGCGGATTTTACCCATTCACGAATTCGACCTTCGTAATTAAGCCCCAAACCTACTCTACAAATATCGAGTTTCTAAGTCGTTTCTTCCGGAAAATATTGTGTTAACGGTCAGCCTAACGGCCGACTGCGTAAACACAATAACTTCCGAAAGAATCAACTTAGAAACTCGATATTTGTAGAGAAGGTTTGGACCTTAATTACGAAGGCCGAATTCGTGAATGGGTAAAATCCACCTAATGATTCCGTAGATATACCCAATCAAAATTTTATTTTTCCAATATTTCCAAAAATACAGATCAGATCGAATTGAAACCCAGTATTTCATCGAAAAATAACAGTTCGAAGTTTCATACAGAATTCAATGAGGATGATATGATAAGAAAATCATCGAATTTTTTTTTTCAAATTGTTCTTATGACACGATTATCACGAAATTTCGCATAAAGTTGTATTTCAGCATTTAGAAACTAGCTGTGAAGTTTTATCAGGACTGAATCAGTATTTCTCGAGTTACACCGAAAAAATCAACGATATCGAGAAGAAAACCTCGAAATTTGACATATTTTTTCCAGATATCTCCAAAACTTATGATCGCATCGAACTGAAATTTGGTACACTGCTGTGAAATATGAAGCTCAAAGTGTGAGTGGATTTTTTTTGGATATGATGAATGGTTTCCGGAAAAAAAAATTTGTTGAAAAAAAATTTCGAAAACATTTTTTTTTTAAATTTACTGACAATATGATCCTGACGAAATTTGGATTAAAGTTGCGCGTCGTTATACTCCACTTAACTGCCAAGTTTGAATCTAATCGCTCAAGTAGTTTCTGAAATAAAAAATAAATAACTTCAAAACTTCGAGTGCCTATAACTCCGAAACTATTCGACCGATTTGGCCCATTAACGAACTTAACCACGGCATTCTGATGCGCAACCTATCCTGAAAGTTTAAAGTTGACACCGGATTCGTCATCAGTGAGTCCAACCTAGTCGATTGAGACCATTTTCGGCTCAATCATCCAAAATTTCAGACATTTGGACAAAGCGATAGCACGCTGTTCCCCTAGAACATGCGCGCAAAAAAGTGCTCTGATCTAGGAATGTCGATAAATAATGTAAAACTGAAGGAAGTTATGGAATTTAATTATCTAGGTTCAGCATTAGACAATAAATTCAAGTGGAATGACATGTAGGTGCTGTGATATCTAAAATCTCTCTCATGAAAGGTGCTATGAAAAGATGTTCGAAATTATTGGATATGCCAAGCAAATATTTATTATATAATAGTTTCATAGAACCAAATATCAGATATTCAATACCCTGCTGGGGAAGCGCACCTAGTTATGTAATTAATAAGCTACAAAGAACTCAAAATAAAGGAGTGAAAAATATCTTTGAAGAATAAGTACACCAAGCGAACATATATATGAAAAAACGAAAACTCTTGATAAAATGAAGATAAAATTAGAACAGATAGAATTATTGAAAAAGAAATAAAACTCGGAATTCCTCCATCTCTAGAAGCATTAATGTATCCAACTGCATCCCTACACATATCGTCAACACTAAAAATTGTAAAAAATTATGCCATATAGCTCAAAACAATTCTTGAGACTAGAATAGACCTGTTTTGTAATTGTGATTTTTGAGAATACTGTTTTTTGTTTTTCTAGTTTTAATTTGTAAATTAATTCGTAGGCCCTAGTGCCAGTGATGCTTTTACTGCTAAAGGGCCAGCAATCAAAATTCAGTTCAGTCTGTACGGTAACAGCTAGTGATGTCATAAAACAAATTTTCTTCAAGAGGTGTCTGTACCATAACCGGTCGAAGGATATTAGTCAACTATGTAGATAGACATTTCTTTGGTTATACTTTCAATTGTTTTCTTGGTTTTCATTGCCAATATCCGACAAAGAACTATTAAAAATTAAATGAAATTGTCACTTGCAGAAAACGGTCTTGCGGATTGCAGGATCGAAACTATTTGTCTAAGAAGAAAATTCCTAATGAACAATATTGAAACAATGCAAACGATCGACAAAGTGAACTGTAAAGTTTCAAAGTCTATATCTGACTTCTCTATCAGACAAGAACAAGAAAATTTGCAGAAATATTTTCTTATGATAATTTGGTTTTTCGAATCAGATTTAAGACTCTGAAATGTTACAGTTCAATTCAATAATCCGATATTGTTCATTACGCAACTTTAGCAACTGCATGTGACAAATAGTTTCAATCCGTAATGACGTTTTCGATAAATAACAATTTCTATTTGATTTTAAATAATGTTTTTTCGAGAAATTGGAAATGAGAGCTTGGATAATACCCTGAATATAATGCAAAATCCTACCAAAAAAACCTCTAATCGATATTTCGTTAGCCCAACATCAATGGATATCAACTTTCTGAAAAGGATCGTTTTAATCGGCCAGTTTTCGTTCGACAACATGAAAATGTTGAAAACAACAAAATTGTCACCGTTTGAGAATTAATCGATCCCCAGTGCCAATTCCAGTTCAAAATTCGTACATTACAGATATTTGGGCAACGACAACAATCTAATTTGCCAAAACAAGCAAGCAAAAACGAAATAGAATCACGTCAACGCTTATCCCACAAACCAATTTAGAAGAAGATAAACGGTACAAAACTGTTACATTATCAAAAGAAACTATATTAATTGCCCAGTTTGGAATAAATTAAGAGAGGTCCGGTAGCACGGAACCCCACCCCTCTGAGGCTGATAACGAAGTGGTCCAGCTGATTGTGAAAGTCCGAGCGGCCAGGGATAGGGATAGCATGTTTTGAGGATACCTACCGCTAAAAATCCACTACTACATTTCCGTCTATATAAGATTCTGTTATGCCGATATTGAATCAGTAGAGTTCGTCGGGCTTTCAATATTCAAACTGGGCATTATTCAAAAGTAGTCTTGAAAAAATGGTGAGTGTATGTGAGATTACATCTTCAGGATAAAGCCTGCTGATTAGTGTCAACAAAAATCGGAAAAAACGGATTTGAGTGAATTCAGTGACAAAAATTTTAATAGTGACTCAAAAGCGCATTTTTTCCACTGGATTGAGAAATATTTTTTCGTAACAATCCAGGACGTACATAAAAAATCATTCATTTGAACCTTCAAATCTTCATCTTACAGAATTTTAAGTCGAAAACCTAATCAAACATCATCAGTTTAAGTGAAATTGATGATTTGGGCTTTATATGCATTCAGAATTTAGTCGTTAATTTAACTATTTATCGACTCAAGCAACACAGTATTATTTTGGATAATGAAATGTTGGAATGAAACGGATTTTTTTTCTTAAATTATCTATTTTACTTGTGGAAATGCGCAATGTTGATTTCCTCTTCAATTTCTTAATCCATATAAATTATTTCATCCAGAAAATTATCTCTTACTGAAATTTTGATGAGCGAAAAAAATTAGGTATTCAAATTTTAATCTACAAACGAAACCCCATGCTATTCAGGGTATTATATGCTCTTGCTTTAGATGTTTTGTTCGAAATTTTTCACTTAAAATTTCTGCATTCCGATGAGTTTAATATCGTCGATGAATTGAATCATCTATATGGGGAAAGACCTCCTAGCGGTCATTGAAACGATAGACAGAAGACTAATTGAAATTTTGTTATTAAGATATATATTTCGTTTCATAACTGAAAAAAATTCAGAGGTGCGATTGAAAGTTCGCAAATTCAATTTGCGAAATCCGATATAAGTGGAAGAATAATTATTTCAAGCAAACAACAATAGATATGAATAATTTGCAGTATATTTGCAATAGAAATATTTCATAGTCATGTAATAAGTTACTGAAAATTAACGAAATGTATATTGAACACAAATTTCAGAAAACCACTGACGTGTAGCTAGGAAATATTAGCCGCTCTTCGTGGCCAGAGCAGGAACACTCAATGCGGCTTAACTTCCAGATATAAATGAGCAGACAGCCAGAAATATCAATAATATCATTCTCCCAAAATTTTCATAAGATAATAAATGATTTTCGAAAGTATAAAATTTTTGAATTTTTCATTTTTCTTCAGTCGAAAAATTCTCCCTTAGCGTTGAAATTTCACTAAATTAATATCTATGTTTAATCCGATCAAATCCGTATTTTCTAAGTTATTCAAGCATCAAGAACAAAAGCTCCGATGTAAATAGTTTCGAAATCGTTAGAGCAAATATGCTCAGTAATAATAACTGGCGAATATAAGCCATAAGCCTATCTTGAAAGCGAACCAATAACACTCCTTAAACGAACGTATAAAAGAAGTAACTGACTTTGTCATCAATATATTCCATCATTTATGAAATATTGAACTTTAAACTTAAATCAAATTCAGAACTGTAGCCACTTCTATCAATTTTATGTAACTGTCTAGGTAAACGTATATATTCAATACATAAAATGGTAGGTGTCACAGGACAATTTTTTAGGGTGAAATTTTAAGACACTGTCGCGACGTTTCGGAACGGAATTGATTTTTTCACAAGTCTATAACAAAAGCAAAAAATAACTTCAGACAAACCATTAAGACCTCGAAAAAGGATCAAGTGCAATCCGAAAAGGTTGCTCAGTCGTGAAGTTCCATCCTAAAAAATTGTCCAAATTCCTGTCACAACTACCGTATGTAAGATATTTTTCTCCACCGAAGTTTTCACACACTCGTTCGGTGATATACTCAGAGATAATCATTTCTGGTTTTGAAAGATTTCCTCGGAATATTTCCAATACTTCAACTTTTCAAGAAGTCAAAATTCTAAAATTATGAAACTAATTACAAGAAAAAACTTTATGTTGTGAAATAATCATTATTTCCATTGTAACCACATATTGACAGGTACCTGATTCTGATTCTTTTCCAGATGGCCACTTGGTTTATGGTTTTGAGTGCGTTAGTATTTTTTCAAGACACTGCCGCAGCATTAGTACCAGTTTCCTTGCAATATGGCCCCCCATGCGAAGTGAGTTTCATCTTTTGATTAATAGAATATTTTATGCATATCTGATGATACAATCGGGAGAATCAAACTTAGTCCCGACAAGTAGTATGTATACAAAATTCGTTTCCAAAAATCCATCCTTCCTAACCTCAATCTAAGCAGATAATATTCTTCTTGAGTCATGATTTTCAAACAGTATCCTATATTTATTATTTTCACAACTTCTGGGAGAAACTCCTTTCACGATATCTCAATTCTTTATACTACATGCCACAATTCCATTGTTTTCATTTTTAGGGTCTCAGATGCCACCAACAACAACCTCAATTAAAATCACTGCCAAGCCAGTATTTAGTCCCATCACAGACTCGTCAAGCGGAATACCAGCATCATGTAGTGTTACAAAAAAGTCAACCCAAATGCCCCTATGGTCACTCACTTGAGGCCATCCAGGTGTATGATTCAAACAACCAACAAAAACTTCTACAAGGCCTGCAAAGTCTCCACGCGCAGCTTCAGTACCAGAATCAGGAACAAAAGCAGCAAGAGTATCAAGCTTCTTATCAACAGTTGAACGATGCTCTGCAGCAAAAACTTCGAAGCTCGTATGAGGAAAGCAGCAATGCTAACCAACAAAGAGGTTACCAAGCTTCGTACCAACAGTTGAACAATGGTTACCAAAATAAAATCTATCAGGCTTACCAAAATGAAAATAATGGATATCTTCCACCACGACTTCCCCAACAACAGATCTCCCATGATATTTACAATAGTGGATTGTCACAAAAAGAGTCCCAAAACTCATTCTCTTCATCTCTATACAACCAAGAAGTCCTTTCTAACACCAACGTTCAAAAGGATTATGAATCTCTGCGCCAGCAGTTCAACAACGCCCATCTTTCATCTCAACTCCAACAGCAACAATTACTGAGTGCGAATGTCCAACAAAATGAACATGTCAAGACTGAATTGAGCCAAGAACACCACGGCAAAATTAAGCAAACTATTAATTACGACATCAGTCACCAACACCAAGGCTACAACCAACACCAAGTTTACAACCAACATCAAGGTCTACTGAATGTTCACAATAATGCTCAATCGTCTACAAACATTGAGCAACACCATGACATCCATGACCACTCAGAAGGAAAGGATGGAGATCATGATGAGACTGACTCAGAAACCGGCCAGCACAAGAAACATCATGATGCGTACTACAAGTTCCAATATGCTGTCAATGACCAACACACTGGAGATATCAAGAATCATAAGGAAGAGAGGTCTGGGGATGAAGTAAGAGGTGAATATTCGCTGGTGGAGAAAGATGGCAATGTCAGAACCGTGAAATATTTTGCCGATTGGAAGACTGGCTTCCACGCCACTGTCCATAACTCAAAACCTAGGAATTAGGTGATTCTGCCATGTTTCGTTATCTAGAGTACCTTCAATCATGTGATTTAGTTTAGCTAAGGTAATCTGTTTTCTTGTTGAAGGTGATAATAGAGGTAGCTTCGTAATGTCTCTGATGCATTTCGAAGATTAATACTATCATTACCGATTATGTTTGCCATATCAATTGTACATAATTTGTACCATTTTGTAATTTTTAGAAATATATATTTTGTATGAAATTTGATTTTTTTTCGAGCATGAACATATATTCGAGGAAAATTTCTCAAAACGCCATAGAAAATCTTCATCAATTCTTTTCATTAAATTAAGATTAGAACCAATAAAGATTCAATGGATTCATATTTCAACCTTCCATACAATTCATCATTGACAATTCACAATTTACTTCTAGTTCCATCGGAAAAACCCGATGGATAATACCTTAGACAAAGGAAAGCTTTCCTTTGTCTAAGGATAATACCATCCATTGGAGAATAATTTGTGAACTTATTTCCTGTTGGACTTAGATCACCTTGGTGAATGATTTTGGCAACAAGCTTCATAAAATAGCAGTGGCGAATTTGAATTTCGCAAATTTTTTCCGAAAGAAGTAATTTTCGAAATAATGTTGATAACTAAACGTCATATCAGCAGAATGACAAATATTTTATAAAAAACTCTGCAAATTTCACACAAAGGTTTATAGTTTTCCCAGCTTAATGTGCATATTCTTCAGCGATATTTATCACACTTTCATAGTCGCGAGTAGAACAAGTGAAAAGTTTGACAGAGGAATACAACACTGTTTAAGATTTACCTCAGACTAAAGCTCCTACCCTTAATATTAGATTCTCGAAAGTTGATGAGTTATCCGGTTTGTTAAAAATGATTTTTTTGCCTATATCCTCCAATTTGCTTTATATATATATATATATATATATATATATATATATATATTGATCCAATAGACGCATCTAGTCCCGATATATCATACAGGCTACCTAAGACCCACATGATCCAAATGACTTTGACGAGTATATAAAGTGGAAATGAGTTGTTTTAAAATATAACTCACTAGGCAGCCTGAGAGGGGAAATAATTTCTTTAAGACAAAAAAGTTGTATAGTAGATAACGTTTCCCAAACCCGAACCACTTCGCCCCCAATCCGATCCCTCATATACCACGCAAACATATCCAGCCAACGTTCGAAATCCCAGCGCTGTTGCCAGATTTTCGGGACCTATAGCGTCGATTGTGGTGTATGAACGGGTTTAAGAAAGAAGGTCAACTAGTTGAATCGTCGAATTTGTATAAGTTATGCTATGAAGAGATCCTAATGTCTACTCGAAACAAATTGATGATGAAAATTGAATCGAATGCGAATGAGATACTTCGGTCAGGTATCTCGATTTATTGTGTACTTTGCAAAATAGTGAAATATTTATTATTTTCTGAAGGTGTTCCAATCCTTATCAAATATTCGTATCCACTATGGTTATAATATTATTACTACTTGTGTTCATTTTTTCATGAGGAGATGCTTTTAGCCATCGAAGTCCCATAGATAGTAAAAAAAAATTTCTTGGAATTTTTCTGATGACACGATGCTCATGAAACTCTACACAGTTCATCATTATTTTCGAACAGGCTACCAAGTTTTGTCATGATGGAATCAAAATTTTATTAGTTATTCCGGAAAAAACAACGAAACCGAGAAAACAAAACACGAAATTTCAAAAAAAAATTCCAAATATTTCCGGAAGTTGAAATCGTATTGAATTGAATTTTTATGACAATTAAAAGCAATAACAAAATTTCGCAAATAGTTGCGCGTCTTTATGTTCTAATTGATCGCCATCCTTCAATCCAATCGTTTGGGCAGTTCCTGAAATATCAGGGAAATAACCTCAAAAAAAATAAATCCGAAACTACCATTTTAAAACCAACAAATATTACTGGCTGCATATTTATACAGTAAATAAAATCATTTAGTCTGGTTGATAAAAAATTAAGAGGTCAGAAGTTGAAACTTTAACTACGGAACAGACTATATGTTGAAATAAAATTCAATTTTAATTAGTAAGTACCGAACAAATACATATTGAGAAATAATTTTGTTTTAATATTTCGTTTTTTCCGTATTTCAAGTTTCAACTGTTGACCTCTCAAACTTTTATTAACCTGAAATGATTTTATTAACTATGTGACTGCTAAAGTAGTAATTATTGTTGGTTTGAAAGTGGTAGTACAGCCAAACTTACGAAACATCTCACCCTGCATTGCATGAAGATTCCAATAAAAATTGAAGTTTTAAGACCATTATTCCTCTTCTATGTCAGAAACTTCTTATGAATTACACATATAGTTTAGAGGAATTCTCAAAATCGGTTTCTTTCGTCATTGATATTAAAATAGAAAATAAGATATTTTTATGTCAGGTTAATTCACATTTGGTGATCTTCTAATTATATCATCATCACGAAATTCGGCATGAACCTTCGTGCTGTCATTTTTCCATCAAGTACTGGATTTTAATCTGATCTAATTTGTGTTGTTGGTGACATTCCGAAAATAAAATTCTGAATGGGTTATCGGCGGAAATATTAAATAGATTTTATTCATTCAACAATTCGTTCTCACGGCCGATCGTGAGCGGAAAAAACCAACTTAAAAACTCGATAATTGTAGAGTAGTTTATACCTTAATAACGAAAGCTGAATTGGTTAAAAGGTAAAATCTACTCAATGATTCTGGAGATATATCGAATTTTATTTTTCCGATGTTTCCAAAAATTTACATTGGATTGAATCGATATCCAGTATTTTATTGAAAAACGATGACTGAGGGTTCGTACAGAATTTCGTGAGGATATGATCCGAAGATCGCAAAATATAGAATATACGAAATATAAATTTCAATTTTTGTTTCGAATTGTTCTTATGACATGATCATCGCGAAATTTTCTAAAAAGTTGTTTTTCGGACCTAGCTGGGCGTCATCATGATTGAATCAGTTGCTTACAAGTTATTCTGGAAAAAACAATGATAGGTACCGAGAAAAAAACACGAAGTTCCACAGTTATAAACATGTACTGAAATTCGCTGCGAAAGATTATGCTCAAGGTCATAATGATATTGACCTGGTACTTTCAAGGCCTGTGTTTACAGGAAACACCACCAAATTCCAAATTTTCTCGAGGTTGAGACATCTTAAATATTGATTCACGAAATAACTACGGCACTACACTCTCATAAGTTTTCCTGACTGTGGTTTGTGAATCAGAGAGCTGAATGACTAATCAAATTTCTGAGATTTTTATGAGAATTTCATAATAAATATATTGAACTCTTTCAGCCCTTCACTATTAGGTAGTTGATCACGATTAAAAAGAATTTTTTATCTCTAAGTTTCAATTCCAACAACCTACTCTCAACCTACTGGTTTGGGTATTGGGTATGAGAATATATTTATTCCAGAGTCAATAATTTCTTTCAAGGAAAATGCATATCCTTAACGCTATGTTTAAAATCCCGGTATAGTTCACAGATTTCATCTCGGTATATTTGATGGCGTCACCTACATGCCGCACTAAGTGCCAGGATCTTGGCGAATCTCGATAAAAAATCGTTAGCGGTTTCTATTCATCAAAGTGAAACCTAACCTTATTTTTTACGCTGTGTCTAGACTCCCGGTAACCGTGATGAATTTCCTACATTGACTTTTGATGATGCTCCAGTTACCGAGATCTAAGTCAAGTTCGATGTTTCGAATGTGTTTGTATGGTCATTTGGATAATTTAAAATTATGTTAATTTATACGGCCAGTTTATTTAAATCGAATTTACTGATTTACTTCGAGTCAATACGTAAATATACAGTTTGGGATGTAACACTAATGAAATAGGTATCTTTCATCTCACTTTTCTAAGAGTTTGGCATAGACCTTGAGGTTACTATTACGCAGCACAGTTTCAGTTTCATCGACTTATTTTCAGGGATACCAGGAAAAATATATGTCAAAATTCGAACCTATTTCTTCGGTATCATTTGATTTCCGGAATGACTCAAAATGATGATCCGGTCATAATGAAACTTGGTAGCTTATTGGCGGAAGCTGAGGCCTAAATTTGTGCCAAATTTCTTGATGATCGTTCCATTAAAATAATCGACACAAAAAATTTCAGAATTTTGCGATCTTCAAATCTCATGGTCCTCACGAAGTTCTGCCTGAACCTTGAAGCTGTAATTTTTCAATCAAGTACTGAGGTACAGAATTTTTTTCCCATGTGTCTTGTTGATAATCTTTTAAGATAAAATTTCGAATTGAAATATCTGCGGAATCCTTGGGTGAAGGTGAGCAATTCGCAAATTCGGCCTTCGTTATCAAACTATAAACCTGCTCTACAAAGTATCAAGTCTTTTTTGGGTAGTGGTCGAATTCACCATCGGCAGTAAGATCAACTGAAAACCCAATACTTTTCAAAAGAAACGACCCAGAGACTCGATATTTATAGAGAAGGTTTGGGGCTTGATTCTGAAGGCTCAATTCGTGAATGGAAAAGATCCGCCCAAAACATTTGAAAATATCCCCAATCAAATTTGTTCCATAAGTACAGATCTGATTGAATTTAAATCTAGTATATTATTAAAATCATAGCCTGAAGCAACGAAATTGAACAAGCACTTGAAAGCTCCTGAACCTGAAGTTCAGAATTTTTTTTTCTGCTGGCTGTAATCAATCAAGCGTCCCTTTTCCAGAACTTTTTTGTCTTGTACAATTCCAAATTTTCCTCAAATTCCTCAAAATTTTTGAATGTTCTTCAGTTTTTTCATGTTTGAAAACTCGGGAAAACATTTCACTTTGACACATCAACGAAACAATTTAATAGTAAGGTCAGGTTTCACTTTGATGAACAGAAACCGCCCAAGACTAAATTTTTTACTGGGATTTGCTTGGATCCCGGTAACTTGTGCGTCATACGGGTGACGTCATCAACTATGCAATGATAAAATGTGTGACCGGTACCGGGATTTTAAAGACAGCGTTCGAAATATGCTTTTGTTATTGACTCTGGAATTTATGCGAAAAAAATCAACCATTAATTCCAACTTGTATAGCATGCTTCAGAAATATACCACCAAACTCTAGTAGAATTTTCAGTCAACACCAAGAGAATTTTGTTTAATCATTGTTTCAAGTCTATAGAAGGCTGTATTCTCATTCAATCGTGACAGAATTGATTTTGACACCGGATTCGTCATCAGGGAGTCCAACTCAGTCGTTTGAGACCAATTCCGGCTCAACGTTCAAAAATTACAGACATTTGGACAAAACGATGGCACGCTATTTTCCAGAACATGCTCGCAAAACTAGTTGGAAAATGCACCGCTATTATTTGCATTTATTTGTATAATTCTGTTACTCGGGAATATTTTTTGTCACGAAAAGTGCAATTTATTTTATTCCCCATGCTGAATTGACATCCAATGAAACCATACTGTATACTTCATTCTCTTACGGTTTGAATAGACTAGATTTTTAACATTCACAAAACTCGAGAAAAAGACATTAAAATAAAGAAATGTTCGCTCTGTACAAGTTCAAATCATGTGCCAATAGTGAACGTTTTCAAACTGTATGATCCAAATTCGGATCTATGAAATATTGAATCGATAAAAATCACGAACATGAAAACTTTCCAAGCCAAATATGAGTCATGCCAAAAACATTTTTATCGACGCTTGTATCCTTCATCGGGCTTGCATAAGTTTTGACAAAGTGTCGATTTTCGGTGTGTATGTCGAGAGGATGCAATATCAAATATTCGAGTTCCATGTATGAATTTAAAATCAACGTTTCTCATGGCGACGGCATGCTATAGCGGGATCATATAAGCTGTTTCTTTCGGCTTGCATATTATGTGGAAAAGCTGAAATATCCAATTCGAAGGTTCAGAATCAGAATAACTCATGACGATGACTCGCTATACCGAAGAACACTTCTGTGGACTTCTACAATCCCGCTGATGCTTGCAGCTGGCCGTCGTCATGGGGTATGTTTATTAGGAATTTTTATTACTATGTTTAAGTACCATTGATGGTTGTAAACAAGTCATAAAAATTTCGTTCTAACTGCGATCCAACTACCAAAAAGGAAACGGCTAAAACAGTTCAATATGGGTGCGTTTTTATTTTAATCATTTGAAGCGATGAATTCCATCGAGCGATGAAAAAACGATTGACGTAACATCATCAAATGTCTCGAAAGGTTCCTAAACATAGGGTGGAATTACAGACAGAAATCAGTGAATTCCCGATGAATTTCGTTATTGGATTTGAATTTTAATGAACGGTTTTTCTGGTATAATTACTGATAACGAATACTCTGTATCATAATGTTCAGAAATCAATCATTTCATTTGTTTTGCAGATATCCCATCATTCTGTGATAGTTATTTGCTGTATTTTCGCACATATTCTTATCAGAAATCATTATTATGGATGCGGAATTACTTCCGTTGTGCAAAATATGTTAGAAACTTGATGATAATTCTGCTAGTGATGAGGAATTCGTAATTTTTGAATTGGAAACGAAAAATAATGAAAGACATGTAAATGCTTATAATCGTATTGGGGAAAATGTACCTAGGTATCTTATTTTTATAGCTAATTTTTTCAAATCATCTGAACATCTGCACCATACATATTTCTACTTTACACACTTAACAATATTCGAAAAATCCACGAAAACTCCCGGTCAAAACATTGAAGTAAGGTTAGAATGATCCATCAGTTCGATCGACTTCCGAGTAAGATTGATCCGATTAGTAATCAGAAATTGATCGATTAAACTACGTTGAAAAAACGCCCTGCTGAAATTCTTCGGGATTTCTCTGATGAAAATGTAAACTCCGTGGTGCATTTACGATTAATCGATTGGATATCTCGATTAAAATATAAAATCACACCATATTTTCATCATGAAATTTCTATACAGATCTTGAAAATTAAATATTCCATTCATCATCACGTTTCACAAACCGGAAAGTCATGAAAAGCTACACCAGTCCAGTGCCGTCATCATGTTCATTTCGTGAATTAATATTTAAGAGGTCAAGAACATGAGACAATTTGTAACTTAGTGATATGCTCTGTGAACGCAGATTTTTAAGTAATCAATTTTATGTCTACATCTTCCTGTTTTCCGTTTATTTTCGAAATTAGGACAAAGGGGCAGTCAACTTACGACGGGGATTACTACTGTCAAGAACAATGAAGGATCATTAAAAAATATAATTATATTTGATTCAGCATGAAGAGGTAGATTTAATATTTTCTTTTTCACTGAAAATAGGTATTGACTCTAAAATGTATGCAAGACAAATGATCCGAATTCAAATACTTGCATAGGAAAATTCAGAAATAGATCGCCAAACTCCAGATGTGGAATGATGGCTGGAAGTAAATAAAATAATTAACTAAAACTATATTAGTTTTCAATTCCCAACTCTCCCAAAAATTAACCCTCCCGAGGCACGAAAAATTTTTGTCGATTTCAATTTGTTCCTCCGAAACCAATGATCGAACAGAAACAAAATGAAGAAGAAAAATCTAGAACCTGCTAGAATCTGCTGACGTGAAGTCAGCAGCTTCTACGCGCTTGTTCACATTGCGAAATGGTGAAATTTTAATGAAATATAAAAATTTTCAAAAAAAAACAATAATTTTTTTTTCGGAATTTTCCATGGATAATTCTTCTCATTGACACTTTTCATCTTTCAACCAAGTTTCATTTTGATCAGATAAATATTTTTCGAGTTATTGAGAAATCAAAATTTCAAATGGCTGTAGCACAGAAACCATTTGGCAGATTTGGCCCATTAACGAACTCAACTGAGATATTCAGGATCTTAACCTTAACTGAAAATTTCAGGACTCTAGGTCTTTCCTTGGGAGGGTTACAGCGCACACGGCCGGCCGGACGGACAGAATCAATTTTGACCACGGATTCTTCATCAGTGAGTCAAACCTAGTCGTTCGAGACCAGTTCCGGCTCAAAATTTTAAAATTACAGAGATCGTGACGAAATGATAACGCGCTGTTTCCCAGACAAGCGCGTAAAAAGTATTCATATATAGAACCACACTCATTTGTTAGAGTCTCTACTGCATCCATAAGAGGATGAAAATTGAAATGTTCAATACTCGAAAAGAACACTCATTTAAAGAACATAACACAATATGTACCCGCATTGTGCTTCTATTAAAACAGGCTCATTTTACGATTAAGTCGTACCGATAATTCCTTCGCGGCCATCACGTGAAAGTATCACATACCCACGCTGCTCTTTCTGGCTTGTACAATGGATGCCAAGAAATAAGTAACACCACGTGAAGCAAAATTCTTGGATTCAGGTTTTAAAAACTAATATAGTTTGAACACATTTGGACACTGACTTATTCATCTTGAGGAATTACCTGAAAACTTCTCGATTAGAAATTTTTGACTGGAAAGGAACAAGCTGCAGTCTTAACCAACTCTACAAATATCGAAGTTTTTCTCGGGAGTTATTGTGTTAGCGGCCGGTCTTGCTGGTAAAAAAAAGGCTACTGAAATAATCTAATCAGAAACTTGATGAATGAAGGGTAGGTTTCGAGTTCAATTATGAAGGCCGAATTTGCGAATTGGTGAAATCCACTCAATGGTCCCGAACATACATATTTAATCTGGCCAATATTTACAAGAATACAGATAAAATCGTATAAAAATCTAGTACTTCAATGAGGAATGAACACTTGATGGTCCCTGCGGAATTTCATGAGGCACATATACTTAGCCGATCAGCAGATATAATTCTGATTTTTTTGATCGATCCAATCAAACGATCATCACGAAATTTCGCAACAATTTGCTCATCAGCATTTTCCAACTAGTAAGATGTTCATCATGTTCAGCTCAGTATTTTTTGAAGTATTTCAGAAATGACAACGATACCTAGTTGATAACTATACAATTTGAAATATTTTTTTCCAATATCTCCAAAAATTAAAACAGGAGTTCAAGGTCTGTGTCGAATATCATCAAAATGCAATAAATTGTTTTCGCAGAAAAACCTCGAATAAAACTTGGAAAATTTTCGAAAGGAAATTATTTTTTGATTTTGAGTCCGTAACACACTCACGAAATTTAAAGAATTGTTGCGCATCCCTAATACATGACTATCTACGAAATTTAAATCTGATCGCGTTAGTTCCGTATGAAATGTTGGGGAAATAACATTGAACTTTCAAATATCCACGAAGTTTGGCATACATATTTCTTTACCAATATCTCCTGGATTTGGTATCAGATAGAACTGAAATTTGAAGTGTTTCGGTTGGATATTGATTTTAAGGTTTGTGCCAAATTTCATTGAAATCTGTTAAGTAGAAACAATTTTTGTCAAGAATTTTGGGAATTTTATGAAATACTTTTTTTTCACAACAATCCAGAAGACATATTCTTAAGCTAGACATGAAGTTTCAATTTGATCACGTCATTTCTTCTCGAGATATTGGGGAAATAACCGCAAAATTTCGAAATTCTACATATTTATTCTTCCAAGAAAGTCCTGAACCGATCGAAATACTTATTTATCATAAACTCTCTTCTCTTTGTATCGTTCGATCACTCCAGATACGATATGTGGTCATGTGACAAAAAAATCCGTCGTATCTCGGATGATATTACTGAAAGGCTATTGTGTAGCAATAGCTCTGTAACATTCCTTTGTTTCTGATTATTAAACTCCATCAAGAAAATATTATCCTTTCACACTTTCTCATAGCTGTCTCCCAAAATATTTAACCTTCCAATGGTGAATCAAATATGCTTAGTGATGACCTTTTATTGTCTATATCTTTCTTTGCAAACGGAGAATATCACCAAACTCCTAATGTTCTAAGAATTCGATACCTTAATTATTGATTCATGAAGGAACGAGCCTAATTTGAAATATTCAATTTTGAAACTCTGTATGAAAGATTTTCCATGTGTTATTGACCCTTTGCCGAACTACAATACCAAAAAGCAACTTCCTATTTTACTGGTCGAAAAGATGAAATATCTAATTCAGAGTATCTGTATGGAATCATATCATATGTTTCGAGGACAACGCCCTTCACCGGGCGTCTGAGTTTGGATTTTTACTGTGTAGCTCGAAAATATAAAACATCTCATTTTCGTCCGGTATGGAGAATTCACAATAAACTTTCCCCGTGACGGTGACTCCCCATAGCGGGATCGTACAAGTATCCATAATAGAAGTTTCCAGGTTAGTATATCTCGCTGTACAGTGTTGCCAAGTTCAGGGACTCGAAACGTTGATTAATCATACGAATTTCATACAGCTAGTTGATTCCCACAGAAGCGCCCTCGCACTGGCCAAACCCTGAAACTTTCTGTGTATAATATGATGTATCACCGATTTTTTACACCCGGCTGAAATTTCGTTTATAGCATCCCCTGACCCCCCAGACCTCAAAAACATGGTCAGACGCTAAGAGACCCGGGACCGGGTCTGAACACGTCACTTTTGGACTGGAAAGGCGGTCAAATGTATAGATTCGGGTCTGTATGTGCGGTCGTATAAAGCTATATATATATATATAGCTTTATTCGACCGCACATACAGACCCGAATCTATACACTTGACCGCCTTTCCAGTCCAAAAGTGACGTGTTCAGACCCGGTCCCGGGTCTCTTAGCGTCTGACCATGTTTTTGAGGTCTGGTGGGTCAGGGGATGCTATAAACGAAATTTCAGCCGGGTGTAAAAAATCGGTGATACATCATATTATACACAGAAAGTTTCAGGGTTTGGCCAGTGCGAGGGCGCTTCTGCGGGAATCAACTAGCTGTATATAATTCGTGTGGTTAATCAACGTCTCGAGTCCCTGAACTTGGCAACACTGTACAGCGAGATATACAAACCTGGAAACTTCTATTATGGACACTTGTACGATCCCGCTATGGGGAGTCACCGTCATGGGGAAAGTTTATTGTGAATTCTCCATACCGAACGAAAATGAGATGTTTTATATTTTCGAGCTACACAGTAAAAATCCAAACTCAGACGCCGGGTAAAGAGCGTTGAACTCGAAACATATAATATGACTCCATACAGATACTCTGAAGTAGATATTTCATCTTTTTGACCAATAAAATAGAAAGTTGCTTTTTGGCATTGTAGTTCGGCATAGGGTCAATACCTTATGGAAAATCTTTCATACAGAGTTTCAAAATTGAATATTTCGAATCAGGCTCGTTCCTTCATGAATCAATAATTAAAGTATCGAATTCTCAAAACATTTGGAGTTTGGTGATATTCTCCGTTTGTAAAGGAAGATATAGACAATAATTGGTCATCACTAAGCATATTTGATTCACTATTGAGAGGTTCCATATTTTGGGAGAAAGCTGCGAGAAAGTTTGAAAGGATAATATTCTCTTTATGGAGTTTAATAACTAATCAGTAACAGAGGAATGTTACAGTGCTATTGCTACACAATAGCCTTCCAGTAATTCCAGCCGAGACACGACGGATTTTTTTGTCACGTGACCACGTATCGTATCTGGAGTGATCAAACGATATAAAGAGAAGGGAGTTTACGATAAATAAGTATTTCGACCGGTTCAGGACGTTCTTGGAAGAATAGATATGGAGAATTTCGAAATTTTGAGGTTATTTTCCCAATATCTCGAGAAGAAATGACGAGAATTCTTGACGAAAATAATTTCTACAGATCTGATTTCAATTAAATTTGGCACAAATCTTGAAATCAATATCCAACAGAAGCTCTTCAAATTTCAGTTCCATCTGATACCAAATCCATGAGATATTGGTAAAGAAATGTGTATGCCAAATTTCGCGATTATTCGAAAATTCAATGTTATTTCCCCAATATTTCAAACGGGACTAACGCGATAAGATTCAAATTTCGTAGATAGTCGTGGATAAGGGATGCGCAACAATTCTTTAAATTTCGTGACTGTGTTACGGACTTAAAATCAAAAAATAATTTTTTTTCGAAAATTTTTCAATTTTTTTTCGAGGTTTTTCTGCGGAAACAATTCATTGGATTCTGATGATATTCGACACAGACCTTGAACTCACCATTTGACATCAGCCCCTCAAATTTCAGGTTTCTCGTATTATAATCTTCGGAGATATTGGAAAAACTATTTCAAATTGTTTAATTATCAACTAGGTATCGTTGTCATTTCTGAAATACTTCAAAAAATACTAGGCTGGACATGATGAAAAATCTAAATAGTTGGAAAATGCTGATGAGCAAATTGTTGCGAAATTTCGTGATGTTCGTTCGATTGGATCGATCAAAAAAATCAGAATTATATCTGGTGATCGACTAATGATATGTGCCTCATGAAATTCCGCTGGGATCATGAAGTGGTCATTCCTCATTGAAATATTAGATTTTTATACGATTCTATCTGTACATTCTGTCCGTCCGACCATGTGCCCTGTAACTCTTGAAAGGAAAGACCTAGAGTCCTGAAATTTTCAGGTTAAGATCCTGAATTTCTCGGTTAAGTTCGTTAATAGGCCAAATCTGCCGAATGATTTTTGTGCTATAGCCATTTGGAATTTTGATTTTTCAATAACTCGGAAAACATTTATCTGATCGAAATGAAACTTGGTTGGAAGATGAATAGTGTCAATGAGAAGAATTATCCATGAAAAATTTTGAAAAAGAAAATATTTTTTATTTGAAAATTTTTATAATTCATTAAAATTTCACCATTTCGCAATGTGAACAAGCGCGTGAAAGCTGCTGACTTCACGTCAGTGTTTTTCTAGATTTTTCTACCTAATTTTGTTTCTGTTCGATCATTGGGTTCTGAGGAACAAACTGAAATCGACCAAAATCTTCCGTGACTCGGGAGGGTTAATTTCTGTGAGAGTTGAGAATTGAAAACTAATTTAGTTTTAGTTAATTATTTTATTTACTCTCAGCCATCATTCCACTTCTGGAGTTTGGCTATCTATTCCTGAATTATCCTTTGCAAGTATTTAACTTCGGATAATTTTTCTTGCATACATTTCAGAGTTCTTGACATTTGTAATCCTCGACGTAATTTTGAAAATAAACGGAAAACGGGAAGATGTAGACATAGAATTGATTCTTCAAAAATCTGCGTTAACAGAGCATACCACCGGGTTACAAATTGTCTCAAGTTCTTGACCTCTAAAATATTGATTCACGAAGTGAACATGACGATGGCACTGGACTGGTGTAGCTTTTCATGACTGTGGTTTTTCTGTTTGTGAATCGTAATGATGAATGAAATATTTAATTTTCAAGATCTGTATAGAAATTTCATAATGAAAATAGGGTGCGTTTTTACTTTAATCGAGATATCTAATCGATTAATCGTAAATGCACCACGGAGTTAATATTTTCATCAGAGAAATCCCGAAGAATTTCAGCAGGGTGTTCTTCTTTTTCAACGTAGTTTAATCGATTAATTTCTGATTACTAAGCGTATCCATCTTACTCGGAGGTCGATCGAACTGATGGATAATTCTAACATTACTTCAATGTTTTGACCAGAAGTTTTCGTGGATTTATCGAATATTGTTAGCTGTGTAAAGTGGAAAAATGTATGGTGCAGATGTGCAGATGATTTAAAAAAATTAGCTACAAAAACAAGATATTTAGGTACATTTTCCTCAATACAATTATTGGTATTTACATGTCCTTCATTATTCTTCCTTTCCAATTCAAATATTACGCATTCCTCATCACTAGCAGAATGATCATCAAGTTTCTAACATATTTTTCACAACGGAAATAATTGCGCATCCATAATAATGATTTCTGATAAAAATATGTGCAGAAATACAGCAAATAACTATCACAGAATGATAGGATATCTGCAAAACAAATGAAATAATTGATTTCTGTACATTATAATATAAAGTGTTCGTTATCAGTAATTTAACCAGAAAAACCGTTCATTGAAATTCGAATCCAAAACCGAAATTCATCGAGAATTCACTGATTTCTGTCTTTAATTCCACCCCATGCTTAGAAACTTTTCGAGAGATTTGATGACGTCACGTCAATCGTTTTTTCATCGCTCGATGGAATTCATCGCTTCAACTGATTAAAATAAAAACGCACCCATATCGAACTGTTTCAGCCGTTTCCTTTTTGGTAGTTGTATCGCAGTTGGAACGAAATTTTTATTACTTGTTTACAACCATCAATGATACTTAAACATAGTAATAAAAATTCATAATAAACATACCCCATGACGACGGCCAGCTGCAAGCATCAGCGGGATTGTAGAAGTTCACAGAAGTGTTCTTCGGTATAGCGAGTCATCGTCATGAGTCATCCTGATTCTGAACCTTCGAATTGGATATTTCAGCTTTTCCACATAATATGCAAGCCGAAAAAAACAGTTCCGGAGCTTATATGATCCCGCTATAGCATGCCGTCGCCATGAGAAACGTTGATTTTAAATTCATTACATGGAACTCGAATATTTGATATTGCATCCTCTCGACATACACACCGAAAATCGACACTTTGTCAAAACTTATGCAAGCCCGGTGAAGGATACAAGCGTCGATAAAAATGTTTTTGCAATGACTCATATTTGGCTTGGAAAGTTTTCATGTTCGTGATTTTTATCGATTCAATATTTCATAGATCCGAATTCGGATCATACAGTTTGAAAACGTTTACTATTGGCACATGATTTGAACTTGTACAGAGCGAACATTTCTTTATTTTAATGTCCTTTTCCCGAGTTTTGTGAATGTTAAAAATCTAGTCTATTCAAACCGTAATAGAATGAAGTATACAGTTTGGTTTCATTGGATATCAATTCAGCATGGGGATATTGAGCCAATAAAATAAATTGCACTTTTCGTGACAAAAAATATTCCCGAGTAACAGAACTATACAGGGTTTACTACCATCTCCATGGCAAGTAATAGCTGTGCTTATTCCAACTAGTTTTGCGAGCATGTTCTGGAAAATAGCGTGCCATCGTTTTGTCCAAATGTCTGTAATTTTTGAACGTTGAACCGGAATTGGTCTCAAACGACTACGTAGGACCCCCTGATGACGAATCCGGTGTCAAAATCAATTCTGTCACGATTGAGTGAGAATGGAGCCTTTTATAGACTTGGAACAATTATTAAACAAAATTTTCTTAGTGTTGACTGAAAATTCTTCTAGACTTTGGTGGTATATTTCTGAATCATGCTATACAAGTTGGAATTAATGGTTGATTTTTTTCGCATAAATTCCAGAGTCAATAACAAAAGCATATTTTGAACGCTGTCTCTAAAATCCCGGTACCGGTCACACATTTTATCATTGCATAGTTGATGACGTCACCCATATGACGCACAAGGTACCGCGATCCAAGCAAATTCCAGTAAAAAATGTAGCCTTGGGCGGTTTCTGTTCATCGAAGTGACACCTGACCTTACTATCAAATTGTTTCGTTGATGTGTCAAAGTGAAATTTTTTCCCGAGTTTTCAAACATGAAAAAACTGTTGAAATGGTTTTCATTCTATGAAGAACATTCAAAAATTTTGAGGAAGTCGAGGAGAATTTGGAATTGTACGAGAAAAAAAAGTGCTTGAAAAGCGACGCTTGATTGATTACAGCCAGCAGAAAAAAAATTCTGAACTTCAGGTTCAGGAGCTTTTGAGTGCTTGTTCAATTTCGTTGCTTCAGGCTATCATTTTAATAATATACTAGATTTCAATTCAATCCGATCTGTACTTATGGAACAAATTTGATTGGGGATATTTTCAAATGTTTTGGGAGGATCTTTTCCATTCACGAATTGAGCCTTCAGAATCAAGCCCCAAACCTTCTCTATAAATATCGAGTCTCTGGGTCGTTTCTTTTGAAAAGTATTGGGTTTTCAGTTGATCTTACTGCCGATCGTTAATTCGACCACTACCCAAAAAAGACTTGATACTTGTGGAGCAGGTTTAGAGTTTGATAACGAAGGCCGAATTTGCGAATTGCTCACCTTCACCCAAGGATTCCGCAGATATTTTCATTCGAAATCTTATCTTCAAAAGATTATCAAAACACATGGGAAAAAAATTCTGTACCTCAGTACTTGATTGAAAAACTACAGCTTCAAGGTTCAGGCAGAACTTCGTGAGGACCATGAGATTTGAAGATCGCAAAATTCTGAAATTTTGTGTGTCGATTATTTTAATGGAACGATTATCAAGAAATTCAGCACAAATTTAGGCCTCAGCTTCCGCCACTAAGCTACCAAATTTCAATATGACCGGATCATCATTTCGAGTTATTCCGGAAATCAAATGAAACCGAAGAAATAGGTTCGAAATTGGACATTAATTTTTCCTAATATCTCCGAAAATAAGTCGATGAAACTGAAACTGTGCTGCTAAATAGTAACCTCAAGGTCTATGCCAAACTCTGTTGCAAGTTTCTGTAAAATACCCCACATGTTACATAACTTAGAAAAGTGAGATGAAAGATACCTATTTCATTAGTGTTACATCCCAAACTATATTTACGTATTGACTCGAAGTAAATTAGTAAATTCGATTTAAATAAACTGGCCGTATAAATTAACATAATTTTAAATTATCCAAATGACCATACAAACACATTCGAAATATCGAACTTGACTTAGATCTCGGTACCTGGAGCATCATCAAAAGTCAATGTCGAAAATTCATCACGGTTACCGGGAGTCTAGACACAGCGTAAAAAATAAGGTTAGGTTTCACTTTGATGAATAGAAACCGCTAACGATTATTTATCGAGATGCGCCAAGATCCTGGCACTTAGTGCAGCATGTAGGTGACGCCATCAAATATACCGAGATGAAATCTGTGACCTATACCGGGATTTTAAACATAGCGTTAAGGATATGCATTTTCCTTGAAAGAAATTATTGATTCTGGAATAATTATATTCTCATTATTCGCTAGAGTTTTTTTTCTCCTCCCAATACCCAAACCAGTAGGTTGGGAGTAGGTTGTTGGAGGGGAAACTTAGTGATAAAAAATTCTTTTTAATCGTGATCAACTACCTAATAGTGAAGGCTGAAAGAGTTCAATATATTTATTATGAAATTCTCATACAAATCTTGGAAATTTTCTTAAGTCATTCAGCTCTCTGATTCACAAACCACAGTCAGGAAAACTTATGAGAGTGTAGTGCCTTAGTTATTTCGTGAATCAATATTCAAGATGTCTCAACCTCGAGAAAATTAGGAATTTGGCGGTGTTTCCTGTAAACACAGGCCTTGAAAGTACCAGGTCAATATCATTATGACCTTGAGCTTAATCTTTCGCGTCGAATTTCAGTACATGTTTATAAATGTGGAACTTCGTGTTTTTTTCTCGGTATCATTGTTTTTTCCAGAATAACTTGTAAGCAACTGATTCAATCATGATGACGCCCAGCTAGGTCCGAAAAACAAATTTTCAGAAAATTTCGCGATGATCATGTCGTAAGAACAATTCGAAACAAAAATTCAAATTTATATTTCGTATATTCTATATTTTGCGATCTTCGGATCATATCCTCACGAAATTCTGTACGAACCCTCAGTCATCATTTTTCAATAAAATACTGGATATCGATTCAATCCAATGTGAATTTTTGGAAACATCGGAAAAATAAAATTCGATATATCTCCAGAATCATTGAGTAGATTTCACCTTTTCACTAATTCAGCTTTCGTTATTAAGGTATAAACTACTCTACAAATATCGAGTTTTTAAGTTGGTTCTTTCCGCTCACGATCGGCCGTGAGAACGAATTGTTGAATGAATAAAATCTATTTAATATTTCCGCCGATAACCCATTCAGAATTTTATTTTTGGAATGTCACCAACAACACAAATTAGATCAGATTAAAATCCAGTACTTGATGGAAAAATGACAGCACGAAGGTTCATGCCGAATTTCGTGATGATGATATAAGTAGAAGATCACCAAATGTGAATTAACCTGACATAAAAATATCTTATTTTCTATTTTAATATCAATGACGAAAGAAACAGATTTTGAGAATTCCTCTGAACTATATGTGTAATTCATCTGAAATTTCTGACATAGAAGAGGAATAATGGTCTTGAAACTTCAATTTTCATTGGAACCTTCATGCAATGCAGGGTGAGATGTTTCGTAAGTTTGGCTGTACTACCACTTTCAAACCAATTATAATATAATTACTACTTTCGCAGTCACATAGTTAATAAAATCATTTCAGGTTAATAAGAGTTTTAGAGGACAACAGTTGAAACTAGAAATACGGAAAAAACGACATATTAAAACAAAATTATATCACAATATGCATTTGTTCCGTACTTACTAATTAAAATTGAATTTTATTTCAACATATAGTCTGTTCCGTAGTTAAAGTTTCAACTTCTGACCTCTAAATATTTTATCAACCAGACTAAATGATTCTAGTTACTGTATAAATATGGAGCCAGTAATTTTTGTTGGTTTTAAAATGGTAGTTTCGGATTCATTTGTTTTGAGGTTATTTCCCTGATATTTCAGGAACTACCCAAACGATTGGATTGAAGGATGGCGATCAATTGGAACATAAAGACGCGCAACTATTTGCGAAATTTTGTTGGGATCGTATTGCTTGTAATTGTCATAAAAATTCAATTCAATACGATTTCAACTTCAGGAAATATTTGGAATTTTTTTTTGAAATTTCGTGTTTTGTTTCCTCGGTATCGTTGTTTTTTCCGGAATAACTAATAAAATTTTTGATTCCAGCATGACAAAACTTGGTAGCCTGTTCGAAAATAATGATGAACAACTGTGTGTAGAGTTTCGTGAGCATCGTGTCATCAGAACAATTCCAAGAAATTTTTTTTTACTATTTATGGGACTTCAATGGCTAAATGCATCTTCTCATGAAAAAATTAACACGAGGAGTAATAATATTATAATCATAGTGGATACGAATATTCGATAAGGATTGGAACACCTTCAGAAAATAATAAATATTTCACAATTCTACAAAGTATTTGATCTTAATATCACAATAAATCGAAATACTTGACCGAAGTATCTCATTCGCATTCGATTCAATTTTCATCATCAATTTGTTTCGAGTAGACATTAGGATCTCTTCATAGCATAACTTATACAAATTCGACGATTCAACAAGTTGACCTCCTTTTTTAAACCCGTTCATACATCACAATCGACGCTATTGGTCCCGGAAATCTGGCAACAGCGCTGGGATTTCGAACGTTGGCTGGATATGTTTGCGTGGTATATGAGGGATCGGAATGGCGGGGTTGTGGTTCGGGTTTGAGAAACGTTGTTTCCTATACAACTTTTTTGTCTTAAAGAAATTCTTTCCCCTCTCAGGCTGCCTAGTGAGTTATATTTTAAAACAACTCATTTCCACTTTATATACTCGTCGAAGTCATTTGGATCATGTGGGTCTTAGGTAGCCTGTATGATATATCGGGACTAGATGCGTCTATTGGATCAATATATATATATATATATATATATATATATATATATATATATATATATACTCATTAACCGCATTATGCCAAGCCCGGTACGTTTCACAGGCAACCGGAGGCCCGCCCTTCCTAATTGGTTTAGGAGAGTGTATTTTTCGTGAAAACATTCAAATCCATTCAATCTTAATCAGCATCTGCAGAGGGGTAATTTTCTATCTTTATACAAAAGTGGATATATTTTTTACATTTTTGGAACCCCTGCACGTTTGGCGGTTGATATGATGCCCTTGGTGTATAATGTAGTCGCAGGTAGGATTATGCGAGGCCCAGCAGTGTTGCCAGTAACTCAAGGGCTCAGCTCAGGTGGTTTTTATGATTTTCATCGATTTATATACTACCTTGGCCGTGTGATGCATTCTGCGGTGTCATTACGCATATTTATTCCGATAACGATTTTGGGGCTTTACTATTCATTATAGTCCGATAGTTTCGCAATATTTTCATACATTTAGATACTTTCAATGTAGATAACCTACTCAGGGACTCTCTGAAATATTTCAATATCTCGAAAACTAATGATTCGATTGTAACGAAACTAATCGATAAGGTATGAAATGTCAAAGCGCGCTATCGTCCAAATTTTCGCGAGGGTATCACTTGAAAAAATATTTTGCCTTTCAGAAAACAACGAACAAATTTAATTCGAACATTGCAGGAATTGGATAATTTATCGGGATTATTGTGAAAATGAAATATCAATGGTATGTACATTTGCAAAAATTCAGATTTGATTCTCGGCTGATATTTGTTATTCCTTTCCAATAATATTTCTGATCGAATTGAGACTTATCAGTTAGCATTTGTGCTATTTTTGCGCGCATATTCTAGAGGAACAGCGTGCTTTCGTTTTGCTCAAATGTTTGTAATTTTCGAATTTTGAGCCGAGAATGGTTTCAAACGACTTGATTGGAATAACTGATAACACATCCGGTGTCAAAATCGATTCTGTCCGTCCGCCCGGCCGGCAGTGGACCCGAAAACTGTCGAACGGAGCCAGCTAGCAACTTGAAACTTGTAGGGTAGTTCGAGCATCGGAATGCCGCGGTTAAGTTTGTTAATGGGCCAAATCAGCCAAATAATTTAGGAGTTATAGCCATTTGAAATTTTGAGATTATTTTCCTCATATTTCAGAATATACTGGAGTGATTTGATTGAAACTAGGCAGTTAGTTGTAGCATAACGAAGCGCAGTTTTGAGAAAAATTCAGTTGAAATCGTATTGTCACTCGATGAAAAATTTTTTTTTTTCCGAAACCATTGTTCATATTTGAGAACAATTTCGGTTAGACCTTGAGCTTCATATTCCACAGCGGTGTACCAAACTTCAATTCGATACGGCTATTAGTTTTGGAGTTATTGGGTAAAAATATGTAGAATTTCGTTCTTTTCTTCGCGATATCGTTGTTTTTTTCGGTATAACTCAAGGAACACTGCTTCAATCGTCATGAAACTTCACAGCAAGTTAAAAAAAGCCGAAGGACAGCATTGGGCAAATTCATGATGATCGTGTCCTTAAAACAATTTGAAACAAAAAATTAAAATTTTTTTTCAAAATTCTGTGATCTCCCCATCATAATATCCTCATTAAGTTCTGTACGAACCTTTGGAGGTTCGTACAGAACAGTTTGGACTGTCTTTTTTGATGAAGTACTGGATTCCAATTCTAACTAACGTGAATTTCTGGAAATATTGGGAAAACAAAATTTTGAATGGGTATATCTGCAAAATCATTGGATGGATTCATGAATTGGTCCTTCGTAATTGAGGTCCAAACCTTCTATACAAATATCGAGTTTATAAGTTGTTTCTTTCGGAAGTTATTGTGTTTACGGTCGGTCGTTAGGCCGACTTGTTAAAATTTGAATCCCTTTCCCCCTGAAATTTTGCATTAATCTTCACGCCGTCATTTTCAACCAAGAACTGAATCTCAACTTGACCACATCTGTATTCTCGAAAATATTGGGAGAATAAAATTACAAATGGATATATCTAACTTAATCATTCGGCCTATTTTACAAATTCCCGAATTCGACCTCCGTAACTAGGCTCAAAACCTACGCTGAAAATATGAAGTCTCCAAGTAGTTTTTCCGGAAGTAGCTATGCCTTCGGTCTGTCTAACGGCCAATCGTGAACACAATGATAATCTATTTAAGGAATCGATATGTGTAGAGTCAGTTCAGTTATTTCGAGAAGTCGATTTCGTGAATGGGAAAAATTCGCCCAATGATTCCTTAGATTTACCCATTCGAAATTTTATTATCTCGATATTTTATAAAATACAGATTAGATCGAATTGAAATCCAGTACTTTGTCGAAAAAACCCTAGAAAAGCACTGCCGTGAAGGTATCAGCTTTTGCGCTTATATTCAAATTCGTTGCCAAAGCTGTCATATCCATTGAACAGGTGCGCAAAAGCTGCTGCCTTCACGGCAGTGCTCTTCTAAGTTTTTTTTTCGTACTGGGTTTCAATTCGATTTAATCTGTATTTTTGGAAACATTGAGGAAACACAATTTTGAATAGGTATATGTACGGAATCATTGGGCGGATTTTAACGATTCACCTTCGTAATTAAGCACCAAACCTACTCTACAAATAACGGACGACCGCAAACACAATAACTTCCGAAAGAAACATACTCGATATTTATACAGAAAGTTTGGACCATAATTACGAAGGCTGAATTCGTGAATGGGTAAAATCCACCGAATAATTTCGCAGATATACCCATTGAAACTTTTATTTTTCCAATATCCCGAAAAATGCAGATTAGATCGAATTGAAACCCATTACGTCATTGAAGAATGACGGTTCGAAGGTTCATACAGAAACTAATGTGGATAATATAATAAGAAGATCACGGAATATTGAAAATTTGAAAAAGGCATTTGAGTTTTATTTTTAATTTTTTCTGACTGGATCATCACGAAGCTCTGCACAAAGCGGTCTTTCAGTATCTTCAAACTAGCTCCGAAGTTTCATTTTGATTGAATCAGTATTTTCCGACTTATGCCGAAAAAAACAACGATATCGAGAATAAAACCAAGAAATTTTACATAGTTTTTTCCAATATCCCAAAACTGATAGCCGTACCGAATTGGAATTTGGTACACTACTGTCAAATATGGAGCTCAAAGTAAATGTGAAGATCAGTTCGCGAAAAAATTTTTTTTTCGAAAAAAATTTCGAAAAAATATTTTTTGAAATTATACTGAAGTTATTAACCTCAACAAAATTTTGCGGAAAGTTGCACGTTGCTATACTCCAACTATTTGGCAGGTTTCGATTTAATTGTTCCCGAATTATCACTCAAATAACGTCAAAACTTCTACTAAGAAATCGTTTGACTGATTTTGCCCATTACCGAATTCAATCGTCGCATTTCAAAATGCAACCTACCCTGAAAGTTTCAAATCAATTCAATTCAATGATCAATTGAATAAATTTACGAATGAAAATTTCGAAAATGATTACAGAAAATCTTTCAAAGTGACACCTTTTTCATGTCCTAATTTTTACATGTTTCATCGTAGGCGACTCCACTATCCTAACCTGTCATTTCCTGTCTCAAAAGAATACAGTAAACATTTCAAATATCCAGATAAAATGATTGACAGGATTGAAATCTGTTGAACTAGAGGTATAGGTATGCGGTCCACCCAAATATTTGGTAATTTCTAATCCAAAAAGTTCCTGACCATAAGTAGGCTGGGTAAAATCCACATTCAGCCTTATACGAAAATCCCTTACAGATTTCTAATAAAAGTCTGGTGTTCACTTCATAAAAATCGATTGATAAGGCCACAGACCTCACAAAGACGGCTTACCAGCGATATGTATGTTTTTCGCAAAATGTAAATGATACTTTGTGTATCAGATCTTTCCAAATATGTAGATAGGCGAGATGAAGCGCATACCTAGGCCACCAGATATGAATCCTGCCGATTATTATTATTCGAAGGAAAATCAAAAATACATTCGTCCTAAATTACCATATTTTCACTTGACCAATACTCGATTAGACTTATTTTGAACAACACAATAAAACCTTAATAGTTTCAATCACCGAAGGAAACTTCCAGACAAAAATTTAAACATTTTACAACTTGCGCGAGCAATAGTTTTGCAGTTCGTGGCGCGAAATATTCTTCATTCGTTTCAAAAATTTTCATACATAAAGGAACGATGAAAACGGTTGGATGAGATTTTTCATAATATAAATGATTGATTTTACCTACATCGAAATAATTTCGAGGAATTTTCTCCATTCTGGAAATACTTCCATTTTAATCCATTTCTAATGATTCTTTTCTGTGAGTTTTTTTGAAAGGAAAAGCAAAAAGTGAATTCAAGAAAAGCACTGAAGTAAGGTCAGGTCCCTTTATACTATTATTCAAACTTACTGCCAAAGCGATATTTTTTGAGGTAATAACAACGATAATGGGAAAATAACAACGGAATTTGACATAATGTTTCCTAATATCTCTGAAAATAAATATCGGATATAGCTGAAATTTAATACAATGTTGTCAAATATTGACTTCCAAGTCTAGTATTAATTTCATATATTTTGGCAACTAATGCACTTCGCCGTTACATTTTCATACGCCGCTTTTCCTATTAAAATCTGAGATGTGAGGTTGCTCCGGAGGAATTTGTCATGACAAAGGGCGGTCAGAAAAAATAATAATAATGCCGATTAATTCATTAGCTTCAATACATAAATCTAAACACATCGAAAATTTAAACAACAATATTGGAGTTAATTTGCCACAATGAATTAATTTGACACTCTCATTAATTTGTTTTGATCGAATTAGCATGTACCGAGAAAACAACATTTCAGATGGCTTCCACTAGGAATTACTGATTATGCCGATAGAAAAATTAATCTGGCACATTGCGAGCATAAGACTCAGTTGAAATTCCAAGCCTTGGACCTTAATGAATCTGACCACAAATTCTTCATCGGCCTTTTCAACCTAATTCTTCAATACCTTTTTGACATAGAATTGAGTAATGATGACCATTTCGGTAAAATGATGGAGGTAATGTCCCCGCACAAAATTTCCCCTCTTTTATGAACAAGAAAAAAAAATATCAGACGCACTAATTTTTTCCGTTCGACCTTTCAGGTGATAACATCCTCACGGAATTCTGCATGTGTTTACTTACCTTTTTGATCTGATCAAAACTCAAAAGGAAGATTTAAATTCGAAACACATAGAATATTTCGAAGAATTTCTTGGGGATGGGGCCACTTATATATTTTTAGAAAACTCAAATATCTCGAGAAATAGTTGTCACATCCCAACGAAATCTTGCCTTAATCATTTTTCTACAATCAATAACTAGATTTCAATTCGATTGAATTTGTGATCTTGCCGTTGAATAAAATTCTTATTGTAAATATTTCCTGCATTCGATACTTTATTCACATTATTTCAATGATTTTGGAGATACAAACACATGTGAAATTTAATTTTCTCAACATTTTCAAAAATATATAGCTGGAATCAATTTCTTGGCTCAAATTTGACAAATTATCGCATCCCAACAAAATCGCAGCACAATATTCCTCAAAACTTTCCCAGAAAAATAGCAATTCGTTCCTTATATTCAACTCTGTTCGTGCTTCATTCTAAAATAATGATAAATCAGGTGTGAGAAGGTTCATTTTCTTTCATATATTATAATATCAAACACACTGAATACAGCTCATTAAAATCTATACGCCTTGGGTATGGCATTTGCATTCTAATATATATCTCTTGAATCCATATAACTCGAACGGCAGGAGAAAATGCTGAAGAATGAATATCGAAAGCTGAATTATCATCTGCGGTGATGCCAAATCGGCGGGCCTCCCATACGCAGATGAAACTCTGCGGGACTAGTAAAATCAGGGGAATCTCGAGAAAGTATATAATTTTTACACAGATTGATCGAAGCGCTCTCTGCACAACCGTTTCGCGAACCCGATCGCGTATGTTTTGCTGTGTGTATAGTCAATTTGGTGCCCGGGCTAAAATTTGATATTATGATCCCTGAAGTGTGGGGAGTCTCCACACGAATTTATACACGAAAGTTTTGGGAAGCCCGGAGTCGGGCTTCCGAAAG
Organism: Myrrha octodecimguttata; assembly: GCA_958510865.1. Taxonomy (NCBI): domain Eukaryota; kingdom Metazoa; phylum Arthropoda; class Insecta; order Coleoptera; family Coccinellidae; genus Myrrha; species Myrrha octodecimguttata. Next base: position 42,697,393 of record OY294057.1, read on the forward strand.
GCGGACCGGGCTTCCGATAAGCAGTGAAGTATGCGTTTTTGGGCTTCCCAAAGGCGGTTAATGAGTCTATATATATATATATATATATATATATATATATATATATATATGTGTATATATATATATGTACATTATCTTTTATATTCACTCTTATTTCAAACTCTCGGTACGAAAATATTGGATTTCGATTGAAACCAGTAACGTATATTCACATGTTGGACGATAATTGTACTACGCAAAACAAAATTGATGGAAACTTCCGATCAACCGAATTTTTTAGAAATATTCATTATTTTAAATTACGCTACTTAATTCGCGGTCTGCATGTAAAAGTGGTATTCAGTTATACAAGAGTATTTATTGAGATTTCAATGTTTCAAATAAATTTTTTCATGGAATTAGTTTTTTTGTGTTGTGAAGAACCAATGATTTATGAATAATATATAAGTTTTATTTAAGATATGAATGAGCTCCATGAAGAAGTTTGATCTTAAATCAATCAGGGTGATTTCTATAAATAATAATTTTTATCCAATTTTTAGTAGTTATGTTTCAGATATTGGTGCAGAAAACCCAAAAATATTTAATTTGAACTACTTACAATTATGAAATTGTTAAGAATATGGATGGGGCATCTGCACATTGTGTTTATAAAATAATAAATAAATCCGTTAAAAATTTTTCGATATGTGTTGAAAATTTGGTAATCAATCTTTTCATCTTCTTTTAGATACATGATTCTGGATGAAAAGTTACCCGATTATTCCAATCTAAGATACAAATGCGATGATTCATTTTCGGGATTATTGGAAATGTGCAGCGTTTTTTTTTAACTCGGGGACCACTGGCCGGAAATCGTCCAGGTGAAAACTTTTAGGTTGAATTATGCAATAGTAATCAACGTTGTGAATTTCATAGAAATTCGGTTTTCGAGAAATAATTTTTTTCCCCTCCTACCCCCAGTTTTGAGCCTTAAGGGTACACCGATCCTGCTGAAAAGCTTGGAGGATCAATCTCGAGCGACACACGATTTTTCTACCAAGTTTCACGTATTTCGGTTCAGTACTTCCAGAGAAAAGTCCGATACACAAGAATTTGCTAGCTTGATGTTCATTACATCCCACGCTATGTTTGAAACATTCCAAAATCTAAAGCAAGTAAGTTCCACTAATAACCCAATTCGGATACAGTACCATGTCAAATTTGTGTTCAATTCAAATTTTGTGAGTGGGAAGGATATTTTTACTCATAAGCATTATAAGATATTATAAGATGTCATTATCATTATCGATTATGTTTATTTATTCTTTCTCAAGGCAAGCACACAAATGAGATAATTAAGATGAAGAAACTGAAAAATTGTCATCGGGTATAAGGGCAATGAAAATCAAGGAGCCATGAAGAATTTGAGGAAATTCGGCTTTAAAAAACTTCTTTGGACATCTCCATTACGTATATGTCAGGTTTCCGGTAAACCTTAAACCATATTTTAACTGGTTATAGATGAGATCATGTAGATTCAGAGTATCGGAAATTTTCTACTTAAAAATTTTAAGGTTGTTGAAATAATGAAAATCATGAATATTCCTGGGAAATTGCTATCTTACTTCGAGGTTTTGGACATCATATCTCAACATATCTACAATTCTCAAAAATCTATTCAGTCCTGAAATAACAGCTTCCTATTTACATTCGCGTAACTTTGAACCATCTGAAGAATAACCAGCTGAATGTGTACATTCGTTAAATAAATGGACGCACTTTGTCCAGTCCTGAAATTGTATGAAACGTACCCTAATTATTTTTGGAAATGGTGAAATAATGACTCAAAGTGATGAATCCATTTCTCAGAAAACTTAGAAAAAAAGTTGAATCTAATTTCTTCTAATCACAGTTCCAATGAATGAATTTAACCGATTAATATTCCGGTAAATAAATTGTTTTCTATCCGTTCTGATGCAGATATGTGAAATTTTCAAGCAGAACCTTTTGTACCTCATCTTGCCCTTTTTACCACGATTCTCTGGATATACCACCTCTGTGGATATAACGTCCCAGTTTTTCTATATCAGTTGAAGTTGTCCCGTTGACTTCGGTGTTCTATAGGGGCCGTAGGATTGGCCCAGGATTGGTCTCATCCATCGTATTGGGTACCTGCATTAGAATCACTCATAGTCCAGTAGTACTACAGCTAAATTTCCAAAAGATGTGTCAGTAACAAACTCAAAATAACCAATTAGGATTAACCCGCGACAATGTTTCGGCCTAATGTATGTACAGGGTCCCGCAACAGTGGCGTGGTGTTCCATATCTTTATTTAGGAAACAAATAGGAATGTAGTTTTCTATGATGTTAAATTATTGCTCAAACTCGACAAATTAGAAATGTTCTCGGTCATACAGGGTGTTTCATTTTTTCTGGGCGGGTCCCCCCAGGGTTCTAGGGAAACAGCGTGCTATCGTTTTGACCAAATATCTGTTATTTTCGATGATTGAGCCGAAAATGGTCTTAAACGACTAGGTTGGTCTTACTGATGACAAATCCGGTGTCAAAATCGATTCTGTCCAGTCGGCCGTCACCACGATTACGCTTGTACAGATGATTCTATCAACTTTTCAGGAAGGGTTTCATTTCAGAATACGAAGGTTTAAGTTCGTTAATGGGCCGAATCAACCACACAGTTTCGGAGTTATAGCCATTTGAAATTTTGAGATTGATTTCCTCATATTTCAGAAACTACAGAAACGATTGGATTAAAACTTGCCAGTTAATTGGAACATAACGACGCGTAACTTTGAGTAAAATTTCGTTAGAATAGTATGGTTACCCAATTGAAAAAAAAAACTTTTCAAAATCTTTTCGAAAAAAATGTTTTTTCTGAAATTATTGTTCATATTCAAGAAAATTTTCAATTATACCTTGAACTTCATATTTCATAGCAGTGTATCAAATTTCAATTCGATACGGCCTTTCGTTCTGGAGATATTGGGAAAAATATGTAGAATTTCGTGGTTTTCTCTCGATATCGTTGTTTTTTCTTAAAACTTACAAAATACTGATTCAATCATGATGAAACTTCGCAGCTAGTTCGAAGATGTTGATAGACAACACTGTGCGAAATTTCGTGATGATCGTGTCATTAGAACAATTTGAGAAAAAAATTCGAATTTTTTTTTTCGAATATTCAATATTCTGTGATCTTCTCATCATATTATCCTCATTAAATTCTATATGAACCTTCAAACTGTCATTTTAAGTACTGGATTTCACTTCGATCTAATCTGTATTCTTGGAAATATTGGGAAAAAAATTTTTATAGGGTATATTTGCGGAATCATTGGGTGGATTTTACCCATTCACGAATTCGGCCTTCGTAATTGAGGTCCAAACCTTCTCTACAAATATCTAGTTTTTAAGTTGTTTCTTTAGGAAGTTATTGTGTTTACACGGTCCGGCTGTTAGGCGAACCAACCGTCAACAAGTGGTTGAAAAGGTTTCGGGAATGCCGAGAAGAAGTGAAAGATGACCAACGCTCAGGACACTCCTCCACATCGGATTCGTGGTTTTGTCCGTGGATTGACGGAATGATAGCCCGAGTTCCACCGGATTTGGCACAAGGGGGCAGATGGATCCTTCATCACGACACACTGTTCCACGCCTGTTCACACGTCTCTGGTTGTGCGTGAGTTTTTGGCGCAAAGCTCAATCACAGACCAACAAGACAAATCACTTCAACCTTGAGAAATACAACAGACATAACCACACATTCTTCTTCCTCAAAACAGCTGTCGAATTAAATGCTTGACTTTGGAATATCTAAAATCGAAATTTAAAAACGGATATGTCGGGATTTAGGAACTACAAGATTAAAATCAGACTTAGATTTTTCGATGAAATCATTTGAAAAGCAAACTTCCAATACCAAAGCGAGTATTCTCACATCTTAAACTCATATAGAAGAACTCGGTTTAAGTAAATAAAAACTTTGGAGAAATGTTATGGAAACCCAGTTTACCTTAATCAGTAATTTTTTGTAGTAACACTTATAGGTCTCTAGGAAAACCCCCCAAATCTTCTGGGAGTTTGGGTGTGTTCTATTACATTGAAAACCTTTTTCTGATATGTGTGAATACAATCGAATTAATGTGTAAGAAATGAAGAAACTTTTAAAATTTATAAACAAGAAATAGACTTCCTTTAAAAACTACATTGTCTTATCTTTTCCATAACACTATCAATTATTACTCATATAAATATGTTATTCGTTAAGTTTTCAATAACTATATTGTAGTAAGTATACCATGTTTACGTGAAGTCTACCAAATTGTTTCAGACAATATATATTCTAGCGAAAACTTGTTCCTTGAAATTGATTTATCAAGCAAACAGAAACATACTATTTTATTAAATGGAAAATGTATAGGTTGTGATACTTTCACATCAAATGAGATTCATTTCAATATAAAATCAAACTATGAATAGACCAATTTTGTTCGATTCCAATCCTTGTGGTTGTGCTATCATAAACAAATTAATTAGACATCCCATCGTTTTAATTGAATAATGGAGGATGTAATTCTTTTACTTCAGTTGCGATTCCTTTATATTATACAAAATAAACATTATGAATGAGTCCACCTAAGTTCGATTTCAATTCTTGTTGTACAATTAAAGCATATAATGAGGACTGTCATCTTAAAATAGAACCTAAGAGATGACTAAAAAATTGATTTTGTTGTAAAAACGGTTTGGATTATATTCTAAAATGGAACAGATACGAAATTATTCATCAAATAAATAGGACAAAAATTAATTTCACTTTGTTTACATGTTCATAACCTCTTCAAGCGAATTCAAAAGCGGCGAGAGTGACGTAATCCTATTCCTGCAATCTGATTGGCACCCCAAAGCACCCCAAACGCCTGCTAAAATTCTGATTAGCTCGCTTCAGGGTCATATCTGCGTTGACATAGATTTCCTAAGTAAATGACGCGAGTGGTTCATCTGGTTAGTCTGTGCCTCAATCACCGTAACAGAACACCCGCTTTATTCACCCGATTTAGCTCTTTGTGACTTCTTCCTGTTCCGGAAATGCAAAATGGTGCTCCGGGGGTGGCACTTGTGGGATGAGGAAGCCATCAAGTCTGAAACGACACGGCAAATGTAGAGCCTCATAACTGAAGACCTTCAGCGATCGTATCAGCAGTGGACACGGCGCTGGCAGCAGTGCATCTTGTCTCAGGAGGAGTACTTTGAAGGAGACCATATTGAAATACCTGGATAATTGTAAAATAAAGTGATTATTCCACTTTTATAAGTATTTTCCGGACTAACCTCGTACAACTCCTCCAAGCAGAATACCAACATCCAGTAGCATTATAAAACAGTTAGTCGAATCAGTGGAAATGAGGAATCGAAATGAGGTAAGTAACTGAAAAATTGATATTATGTCCTTTCTCATACAAGAGCAATAAAGCTCAGATACAAAAAAGAAACTACTATCTTTTTGTAATATTGAATACGAATGAATCTAGACAAACCTGTCCTTCTGAAATATCAACGGAGATATAACCATGTAGAGAGAATCTGATACAATTAAAGGAAATAAAATACGTCAATAATATTCTTGCAAGACCAGAATGCTATCTTTTTTATGTATATCCATTCAAGACAACATGAGAAACGTAAAACGAAACTACTCAAGTTATTTACAAGGGGATTGACGAATTCCTTCATCAAGTTTTAATTTAAGAACGTATAATACTCGAATTTAGGATAGTTTATTCTTGTAATATTTCAGAATACTTTGCTGACGGAATGTTTCCAGTACCTGACAATGAATTTATCATTCATCCATTTTTCGCCCAAATTTTCTTTCCGAAATCGGTAGCAGATATAACAAAATTACGAAAGACCATAAAGTTTCGTATAACAACGAAGCTTCTTTTTCCAATTTTTACGCGCTTGTTCTGGGGAACAGCGCGTTATCATTTCGTCACGATGTCTATAATTTTCGAATATTGAGCCGAAATTGGTCTCAAACGACTAGGCTGGACTCACTGATGAAGAATCCGTGATCAAAATTTATTCTGTCCGTCCGGCGGTCCGACCGGCCGTGTGCGCTGTAACTTTCGAAAGGAAGGACCTATAGAGTCTTGAAATTTTCAGGTAAGGTTAAGATCCTGAATATCTCGGTTAAGTTCATTAATGGGCCAAATCTGCCGAATGATTTATGTGCTACAGCTATTTGAAATATTGATTTTTCAATAACTCGAAAAATATTTATCTGATCGAAATGAAACTTGGTTGGAAGATGAACAGTGTCAATAAGAAGAATTATCCATGGAAAAATTCGAAAAAAAAATTTATTTTTTTTTTTTGAAAATTTTTATATTTCACTGAAATTTCACTGAAATGTCCAGGTCAGCATTTTGCAATGTGAACAAGCGCGTAAAAGCTGCTGACTTCAAGTCAGTGCTTTTCTAGATTTTTCAAACGAACAGTGATCCACCAAAGAAATTCCTGAAGAAAACGGGGGACAGAAAAAATATCACCCTGTAATTTTGCGATCGGAATTGGCTGCCACATTGTGTGAACTCTAAAATGAATATCTAAATGCCACATTTCAGTTTAATATTTTGTGAACTACATATACCATGGGAGAGAAAAAAAATCAAACTTTAACACTCTGTATATTGAAAACCGAACTTTTGCAGTCCCATGACGATAGGACTATTTTTCCTTGAAATTGTACAATTATTCGATTGAACCTCTAATTAAGGAACTCCCTGCATAGACAGAAAATGTCTTTTTACAAGTCAAAACCCTGAAATAGACTAATCATTGTTTTGAAGAGTTGAGAGTTATAGTGGATTTAACGTTTTCAAATATTCAAATCTTTCAACACGTCAATATATTGCGATTAATCGAAAAAGAAGTATATCGTAGGTACCGAAACAATTGATAGATGCCGTCACGCAAAAAGAATATTTTGCTGCAAGTAATAAATGTATCCATTCAATAATAAATATTTTAGCGCAGAATGAATATACCTGACCAAAAATAAATATGCCGTCACACAAAATCAATATTTTGCTGCTTTCAATAAATATATTCATTCAAAATCTAGAGAGAAGCACTGACAAGAAGCCAGCACCTTTCACGCGCATGTTCAAATTCCTTCCAAAGCGGTATTCTTTTGGTTTATTATTTGAAAAAATCAAATAATAAACCTTAGTGATCGACCAACGGAAAAAAAAATTTAACCCCCCTGAAAATTTCACAGTTTACGTTTTGAATATGTATATTTGAATGAACGAATAAAAAAAATCCGTCCGTCCGCCGTCCGTTGTCCGGGGCTTTTCTCTGGAAGTACTGAACGGAAATCCTTGAAACTTGGTAGAAAAATCGTGTGTCACTCGGGGTTGATCCTCCAAGCTTTTCAGCAGGATCGGTGTACCCTAAGGGGTCTAAATGGGGGGTTGGGGGGAAAAAAATTATTTCTCGAAAACTTACCACCGAATTTTCATGAAACTCTGAACGTTGAGTACTGTCGCATAACTAAACCTAAAAAATTTTACCCGGATGATTTCCGACCAGTGGTTCCTGAAATATAAAGAAAAAGGCTGTAAATTTCCAATAATATCGAAAATGAATCATCGCATTCGGTTCTAAGTTGTTTAAGATATCAACGGTATATTGGGTTATTCAACTAAGAAAATAATAAACCCACTGCAGTGGTTCCTGAGTATTAAACCCACCAAACGCACCTTTACTAATGGAAAGATTTGGTGACCTGATCATCTTATCCTCCCGAAATTCTGTATGATCCTTCAAGCTGTCATTTTTACGCGCTTGTTCTAGGGAACACCGCGTTATCATTTCGACACGATGTCTGCAATTTTCGAATTTGTAGCGAAGATGGTCGAAAACAACTAGTTTGAACTCCCTGAAGAAAAATCCGTGGTCAAATTCAATTCTGTCCGTCCGTCCGTATGTGCTCCTACTTTCGAAGGAGAAGACTCAGCGACTTGAAATTGTCAGATTAACCTTGGAGTCTGAATATCTCATATCATTTGAAATTTTGAGATTAATTCCTCGATATCTCATGAAGTATTGACTTAATCAAATAGAAACTTCGTGGACAGTTTTGGAATTCCAACGCGCAACTTGGAGCAAATTTAATGTGGATCCAGTTGTTCGAAAATTCAAAAAAAAATTTATTCGAAAATTTTTCAAATTTTTGATGAAAAATTTTATTTCATCCGAAAATATTGATTAGAATTCAATGGAATTTGGCAAAAACCTTAGAATCAGTTTTTAACAAAAATGTTCAAAATATCAATTTGATCCGATATTTACTTTCGGAGATATAAGGAAGAAATATGTGCCAAGGTTTGTTGTCATTTGGAATTTTAACGTTATTTCCGCAATATCTCAAGAGGTAAAAATGCAATCAGATTGAAACTTCGTAATCAGGTGGAGATAAACAACACGCAACTAGGTACAAATTTCGTGCTGATCTAATAGTTAAAATTTGAACAAGCGCGTAAAAGCTTCTGACCTCACGTCAGTGCCTTTCTAGATTCTTTAATTTTCATGGGAAGTATAATGTAATGTGTTCGAGGTCGGCCTAACATCTGATCGCAGGTTTGCAGCTCATATTCACGAATGGCTAAAATCCACCTATTAATTTCGCAGAAATTATCATTTTTAGGTAGCGATTTTTTTCACAATGAGTTTTCGACCGACCCTGGACATGCCTGCAGAAGCAAGTCACGTTTGTCAGTGCTGTTTTAATTCGAGTCAAGAGATGATGATGCAAAAAATGTCTTGATAAATAACAGAAAATTCTGTTTTTTCAATGGGCAATGAACGTTTATCTCCAGTGAATGTATACAAACGCACAAGGCGGTTTTTGATGATAATCGAGATACGAAACGCGTTTTACACGACGGCAAATATGACCGACACTTCGCAGTCTGATAAATCAATTTTTTTCACACGTGCATCTGTACGAAGCCGGCTATGATCTAACGGAATAAAGAAACCAGATCTTTGATTTTGAGAAAACCGATTCCGATCTCGCGATAGCATCAATCACAAGCAACCACATTGCACAACGATATGCTCCTATTTGTTGCAACTCAATATTTTTGAGCGGGTGTGACACTTCCTGGTCGCCTGATCGAAAAATCTGTATCATTTTTTTCATTATGATGGATAGCTTTCTACCTATTGCGTGTTTAGTCCTCACTAGTTTGGCTGACGGCACTTTCACTCAACTGGAACAAAATATCGCTATATTAAACTTTAGGTGTGAAATTAGAGTTCAAACTTCTTCTAGATCGCTTGTTCTATCGTTTTAATTTCAGGTTATCCGCTTAATTATTGGTTGAATAATAAATTGGATCGTTTAAAACTGGATTAAAATCAATGTCTCCTTTAATAGACGACGTCTGAAAGGTAGTCGGATCACGGTTCCGTATATTATGGTATTGTATAATTGGAAATGATCTTCGCCTTCGAAAACTAATAATCTATTAACGAATAACGAGGGAATCAGGATATTGAATTTAACTGTTCGGTTATTTGGTGTCGTAATCATCAGCACCTTGGGGTGAATTTTTGTAATGCAAGATGCTGTATCAGGAAATATGAATCCCACTTATTTCCCTAATTTCGATTTTATGGAATTGGAACGTCGAAAGTAGGTTTTTAACTATCTGTATGTAGATTCATTATGTACCAAAAAAAGACATTCATGCTGAACGTGGCTTGCTGCAATTCGAATAGTCGATAAATTTACAGTCGACTAGCAGCAACTAACAATTGTACTACATACAAGGCCTGAAATTATTGAATTTGACTGAATATAAACTTATAGTCGAAAGATCAATGAATAAAGAACCAAAATTCTAGAAAAGCACCTACGTCGAGTCAACACCTTCCGCGAGCATTTTCAAATTATATGCCAAACCGGTCATCTTCTGACGTATTGTCCCCGCTAAACGCACCTTTATTTCCTGATGGAAAGAATTGAAGATCTTTTAATTCTGATCATATTATCCTTACAAAATTCCGTCTGAAACTTCCAGCTGTGATTTTTCAATCCAGTACTGGAATTCAGTTCGAGCCAATCTGTATTTTGAAATTATTGGGCAGATGCAACCTTAGTAATTAAACCCAAAACCTACCCTACAAATATCGAGTCTCTACTTCGTCCTCACGGCCGTGCGTAAACACAATAACTTCCGAAAGCAACAACTTAGAAACTCAATATTTGTAGAGTAGGTTTGGACACTGATTACGAAGACCGAATTCGTGAATGAATTAAATCAACCCAATGATTCCGCAGATATACCGATTCAAAATTTCATTTTCCCCATATTTCCGAAACTGCATATTAAAAGAATTAAAATCCAGTACTTGGTTGAAAAATGTCAGCAAGAAGGTGCGTGCAGAATTAGGAGTATTTCGAAAACAATTTTGAAGAATTATTTTTCAAATTGTCTCAATTACATAATCAGCATTTTCAAACTAGTTACCAAGTTTCATCATGTTTGAATCAGCATTTTTTGAGTTATTCCGGAAAAAAACACGAAAAGGAGGAACAAACACGAAATATGACATATTTATAAAATATATGATACACATATCTGAAAATTATAATAGTATCAAACTGAAATTTGGTACACTGCTGCGAAATATAGAGCTGAGCTGAATGTTTCGCAAATTCCTGTTGTCATGTATAGTTGCGAGAGCTGGGTAATAACCAGAAAGATCAAACATAAGTACATCAGAGAGCCATGAAAGGTCGAATTTTAGGAATTTCTCTGGGCGACCAAAAAACAAATACAGGGATAAGGGAAAAAAAAAAGTCTTCAACATAATAAAAAAAAATGGTCCCCTTAAATGGCAATGGGCAGGACACGTGGCCAGATATACAGAAAACAGGAGCTGGTATATATATACAGGGCGATTCCGGAGGGGACCGTCAGATTTTAAGGTGAGTTTACACTAGTCGAGACAGTTTCGAAACAATGTTTGGTTTATGGTTGGAGGGTCTCTACTGAGGCTATACAGGGTGATTTGTCTGATTCGACCGCTTTTACTTTTATTGATAACTTTTGGTGTGACTCATCCGGTTTTGATGAAATTTTCATCGTTGCACAATATCAATGAGCAAATTCAGAAATTCTCAAAACTTTTTCGAAATATGCGGTTGTTATTGTGGTTATTTCAGATTGGTTGTTCAGGTTGAACATTGTGTACATTGCGTTTCCAAAACTTCGCTATCCTTTCCAGATTTCACCATTATGGGTCATTATTCAGGCGTTCTTAATTTTTCGGCACAACTTCAGTATTCCGAAAAAATGTTTTCAGAAAAGGAAAATTTCGAAACTTCACTCCAACCGCTTCTACTTTTTTTGATAACTTTGGTATGGCTCATTCAATTTTGATTAAATTTTCAGTGAAGTGCAATATGAATGAGTACATTCAATAACCCCAATATTTTCCCAAAATGCAGGTCCTTTATAGTGATAATTTGAAATTAATTGTGCAGGTTAAAAAAACACCTTGTTTCCAAATCTTCTTCATTCGTTAGAGATTCTACAATAATGAGTCATTATTCAGGTGTTTCTAATTTTTTTGGAACCTTCGGGTTTTCCGAGAAAAAATTTTCAGAGAAGAACATTATCAAAATTTCGCTCAGGAGCAGTGAGAATATTCTGCACTGGGTAGTGATGCTGTATCCTCCAAGGATGCGAAGCTGTTCGTCAGTTCGGAAAATATTCTTTACAAATTCAAAATTCATATTTAATTGCTCTTATTCAGTATAGAATCATTCAATTCAGAAAATTGATTAATCAAATTTTTTGCACACCTCCGCTTTTCTACAAAAGGATTATTTCTATGCAGAGGCGTTCGTTAAGTGATTCAGTTCTATGATAAACTCATTTTCGAATACGAAGTTATTGTCTAAATGATTTCATACAGAATATGAGCAATTAAATATAAATTACGAATTTGAGAAGACTATTTTAGAAATTAGGAGCCGCCAAAAAAAAATTAGAAACACCTGAATAATTACTCATTATTGTAGAATCTGAAATGGATGAAGAAGTTTCGGAAACGCAATGTACAGGGTTTTTTTAACATGCACCATTAATTTCAAATTATCACAATAACATACCTGGACTTTGGAAAAATGTTGAATTATTTCATGTGCTCATTCAAATTGCTCTACACTGAAAATTTCATCAAAATTGAATGAGCCATACCAAAATTATCAAAAAAAGTAGAATCGGTAGGAGTGAAATTTCGAAATTTTACTTTTTTGAAAAATGTTTTTCGGAAAGCTGGAGTTCATAAAGGGAAAATTTCTTATCCACTAAGGTCCTAAATGAACTCCAGGGGCACTGAAGCCTCTTCAGCATGGGCTCCAAAATCCCATACATTTTTGATAGCTTTTTCAAAATTTGGAGGATACAAATGTTCATTACATAGAGATTTTTGGAGCAACTGAAACGTTTTGGGATGAAAAAATTTGAAAAAAGCACTGACGTGAAGTCAGCAGCTTTCACGCGCTTGTTCACATTGCGAAATGGTGAGTTGGAAATTTCAGTGAAATTTCAATGAAATATAAAAATTTTCGAAAGAAATAATTTTTTTTTCGATTTTTTCCATGGATAATTCTTCTTATTGACACTGTTCATCTTCCAACCAAGTTTCATCTCAATCAGATAAATATTTTTCGAGTTATTGAAAAATCAAAATTTCAAATGGCTGTAACACAAAAACCTTTTTGCAGATTTTGCCCATTAACGAACATAACCGAGATATTCAGGATCTTAACCTAACCTGAAAATTTCAAGACTTTAGGTCCTTCCTTTCGAAAGTTACAGCGCACACGGAGGACCGGCCGGACGGACAGAATCAATTTTGACCACGGATTCTTCATCAATGAATCCAACCTAGTCGTTTGAGACCAATTTCGGCTCAAAATTCGAAAATTACAGACATCGTGACGAAATGATAACGTGCTGTTCCCCAGAACAAACGCGTAAAAAATTGACCGAATCTCATAAGTTCCATAAACTTCAAAATGTCAAAGGACAGACGCTCATTATGTGTTTCGAGATAAGCAGTCCGCTACTCAGTTTAATGCGTAATAGCCAAAAAACACCTTTTCTTAAGAATGATGCTCCGTAACACTTTCAACGAAGAGTTTATTCTTTTGATTCGAATTTCATTAAATCGCTTACTTAAAAATTAGAAGTAATTTTATGATAGCCCCTATCATGTCCGCCACTGATTAATTTTTTCATCGCCATAAGATTCAATTTCCTCGAGAACTTCCATATACTAAATATTTGAACCTGTCAAATTTTGAAGAAGCTATCTCAAATTTATAGGTTTTTGTAGGTGATGCTGAGGATGCTCTACCGCCCTTAAGATACATCTTAGTACCAAAGTTGATGTGTTTTCTTTATATTTCGATGTCTAGAATCACCTTCCGAAATCCTCACACCCTGTATAGACAGGTACTCTAGACAGCTCCATAAACTATGACATATCAAATTCTAGATTCTGTAATTAACTTGAACTAGTGTTCGATTCATTTTGATATCCCCTCGTACTTTCGAATTATTTCCCAATTCCGCTGCATGTCCATCGTAAGAAGGTAATAGGTAATTATCTTCATACAGATTCTCACTCTACGCCAAAATGACTTCAGAGTTCATTAAATGAACTTCGTATCATAATTGAACCGAATAATTTATAAATTTTCTTGCCAATTGACAGAGATTACGCTCTGGAATGGATCGTTTGCATACCAGAAATGTGGTAATCAAAAGTTTTGAAAGTATACTGAACCATTTTCCGTTTTTTATGGGAGCCTGTGGCAAATGAACTGTGTCGTAATAACTTTATGGATTTGTCTTCTAGGCATAAACCAAATAAAATAGAAACTTTCGTATGACAAAACTTGAAGAAGAGGAAAGATTAATGAATAAAATATGGATTAAAGATATAATCTGGGTTTTCACTCCCAACATCTGAAAAAAATAATTAAAAATGAAATGAAAATTGTTACAAATAGAAAAAGCCTATGAATTCGAAATATTCGTCAAGGACAGTTTCCAGGAAAAAGTTGTCTAATAAACAATATTTGAACTTTGCAAATGTTGCAGTGAACTGTAACGTTTCAGGGTCTAAATCTGACTCCTTCATCAGACAAAGGAGAAAATTCGCAGGCTCAATTTGTTTCGATCATTTTCGTTTTCTTAGACGTTGGCCAAAATTGAGATTTTCAAAATATCACAGAAACACAGATTCACTTGATAGTATGAAAGTTTTTCAATTCTACTTCTTTTTGCAACAAATTTAGCCAAATATGGTCCTTTTCTCCAGAACAATGAGCGGAGTTATTTTCTCCATTCAGCAAAATACAGAAGTGCTCTTTTGAAGGATTTTGCCCATTAACGCACTTTACCGTCAAATTTGATACAGAACCTTTCCTTTCTTTTTACGCGCTCGTTCTAGAAAACAGCGCGTTATCATTTCGTCATTTTTTGTAATTTTCGAATTTTGGGCCGAAAATGGTCTTAAACGGTTGGATTGAATGAACTCCCTGAAGAAGAATCCGTGGTCGAATTCAATTCTATCCGTCCGTCCGTATGTGCTCTAACTCAGGTTTTTGAAGTCCAAATATCTCGGTTAATTTCATTAATGGGTGGAATCGGTTAGATAGTTTTGGAGTAAGGCCTATTTGAAGCCTATTTGAAATTTTGATGTTAATTCCTCGATAACTTTTATTGAAAAAGTTAAAAAAAATTGGAATCCGTGGTACTGTTTTGGCTTGGTTCACATCGTATTTGACTGATAGATCACAAAGAGTGAAATTCAGACATAAGGTAAAAGATCTGTATATGGTGTGCCTCAGGGAACAACGCTAGGACCGATATTGTTTTTAATTTATTTGAATGATATAAAAAAAATCTTAAAAACTGTAAATTGAGACTATTTGCTGATGATACAATGATTTACATAGCCGGCAGTGATATCAATGTTCTGTGTATGTTACTGAATGAGGATTTTGAATTACTATGTGATTGGCTAAATGATAATCAATTGAAAATTAATTTTAATAAATCAAGTTATATGATTTTCGGCAAGGATTATAAATTAAGAACTTTGAATGAAGTAATAATTAAAGTTGATCAACAAGTTTTACAGAGACTTCACTCAGTTAAATATCTGGGGATTATACTTGATGAGAGTCTGAATTTCAGACCTTATGCCGACCATTTGACAAAAAAAATTGCTCAAAAGATCCAATACATCTCAAGGATAGGTAATAAGATTGACATGAAAACAAGATATCTATTGTTCAAATCAATTGTTCTAGCACATCTAGATTATTGTACGTCTCTCTTATTTAATTTGAAATCGAGTGTCATCAATAGATTACAGGTAGTCATAAATAGAGGAATGAGAATGGTACTCAAATGTAATAGAAGAACACCAATTAGATCAATGTTTATTTTAAATTTGATGACTGTCAGACAAAGAATCAATTTCAGAACATTGGATCTGATATATAAAATTGAACATAAAATGTTACCAGATTATTTATCTGAGGGAATTAGGTATGTTTCTGATGTTCATCGGTATGATACTAGAAATCGGGAAAATTTTTTTGTTGATACATTCAGCACTGAGTTGACGATGGGATCTACTTTAATTGGAGGTTTAATATGCTACAATAAATTGCCTGAGATGTTAAAGAATTGTAACAAATATGTAACATTTAGGAACCTTTTAGTATCATATGTTAAGGAGCACTATTTTTGAATACTTTTTTTTTATTATATTGAAGCTGTAACTAGTAATTTCTACTAAATGAAGAATCTATCTATCTATCTATCTATCTATCTATCTATATCTCATGAAGTATTGTCTCGATCAAATTGAAACTTCGAGGACAGTTTTGAAATATCAACGCGCAACTTGTAGCAAAATTTTGTGTCGATTCAGATGTTAGAAAATTAAAAAAAAAAATTATTCGAAAATTTTCGAAATTTTTAAGGCAAATTTTTTTTTCTTTGAAAACATTGATTAGATTTCAATGGAATTTGGCACAAACCTTAAAAACAGTATTTCACAACAATGTTTCAAAATTCAATTCGATCCTATATTTACTTTCGTAGATATAAGGAAAGAAAATTGCCAAATTTCGTTATTTGGAATTTTAACGTTATTTCCGCAATATCTCAAGAAGTACACATGCAATCAGATTGTACCTTCGATATCAGGTGGAGATTACTAACACGTAACTAGGTGCAAAATTTCGTGTTGATCTAATAGTACGTATTTGAAAAAGCGCGTAAAAGCTCCTGACCCCACGTCAGTGCTTTTCTAGATTTTTCGGACAAATCGAAAATTACAGTCATGTGGGCGAAATAATAACGCCCCCCTGCGTTATCAAATAACACCTGGAAAAAAGCATCAAGTTGAACATTCTCATTTGCCATAAATTCATATCTTAATTGTTAATGTTAGTTAATGAATATACGTCTCCAAACTGAATCTGCCTGTTTATTGCTTCCATTGAAAGATTCTTCTCTTTCATTCTTCATTTGGAATTCAGCATCAGCATTATGGGAAAAAAAAATTCTCAAGTGGGTTATGGGCATAAAAGGTTGAGAAACTGGGGAATAGATGATAATATAGGCCTAACTAATGAAAGGGACGAGGATACGTTCAAACGTAGACGGTGTCTGACCAATCAGAAACAACTTCCTCTGTTCGGTTGGCAACTGTCTCAATCGTGCGAAATCGGACCGTAAACACAATAACTTCCGAAAAAAACAACTTAGAAACTCGATATTCGTAGAGTAGGTTTGGACCTTAATTACGAAGGCCGAATTCGTGAATGGGTAAAATACACCCAATGATTCCGCAGATATACCCATTCAAAATTTTATTTTCCCAATATTTCCAAGATTAGATCGAATTGGTTTCCAGTACTTAAAATGACAGTTTGAAGGTTCATATAGAATATAATGAGGATAATATGATGGGAAGATCATAGAATATTAAATATTTTTTTTTTATTTTTTTTTCAAATTGTTCTAATGACACGATCATCACGAAATTTTGCAAATTGTTGTCCCTCAACATCTTCGAACTAGCTGCGACTTTTCATCACGATTGAATCAGTATTTCTTGAGTTATACCAAAACCAAACACCGATATCGAGAGGAAAAACACGAAATTCTACATATTTTTTCCCGATATCTCCAAAACTAATAGTCGTATCGAAATGAACTTTGATGCACTGCTGTGAAATATGAAGTTCAAGGTATAAATGAATTTTTCTCGAATATTAACAATAGTTTCATACGATTTCAACAAAATTTCGCTTGAAGTTGCGCGTCGTTATGCTTCAACTAACTGCCAAATTTCAATCCAACCGCTTCAGTAGTTTCTGAAATATGAGGAAATTAACCTCAAAATTTCAAATGGCTATAACTCCGAAACTGTCTGGCCGATTCGGCCCATTAACGAACTTAAGCTTCGTATTTCGAAATGAAACACTTGCTGAAATTTTTAAGTTGATAGAATCCTCCGCACGCCCGTAATCGTTGTGACGGCCGGCCGGACAAAATCGATTTTGACACCGGATTCGTCACCAGTGAGTACAACCTAGTCGTTCAAGACCATTTTCGGCCCAATCATCGAAAATAACAGACATTTAGACAAAGCGATAGCAGGCTGTTCCCCTAGAACATGCACGCAAAAACACATGAACGAATTCTCATCGAAATCAGAGGCGGATTAAGTGGTACGCTTGAGCGTAAGGCCTCAAGGCCTACAGTGGTCCACAATCCAATCTTTTCGAAATTTTTAAGAAAAAAAAATTGGCATATAATTGAAAATAAAAACAAATATCCCTGCCTCCTAAGACTGCTATATAAGCAGCTAAATCATGTTAATAGTCAAGGTCACTCTAAACTGAATTGAATGACAAATAAAACACCTACAGCAAAATCTAGCTGTTTGTAGTAAATAAATACCATCAAAGGTTCCGTGTGCTTTTTTTTATCCCAATTTGGGGCTGTCAGTCTGCAATAAAATTTCTTCAACAAATAACAATGACTACAGATTCGGCGAAGCGTCTCAATTAAAAAAAAACTACTAAAACCTGAGCTGTTCAGAGATGTTGAAGATAATATACGATAAGAAAATGAAATAATTATTTTCAGAATTTATAAATCGCTCTGAGATTGTTTCAAACTTTAACTATAATGAGTTGCGAAGCAAAGCGCTCATTTTAGAAACTGTCACTAATAAAAAACAAATGAAGAAAGAAGATGCAGCTGCAGTTCTTAAAAGTACTTTCAACCGAAAGTATTATAGGAAACAGTCTGAATTATGATGCTGCCATAAAAGAATTCGCATGCAGACATCAATATAAGAAAGAAATGTTTTCTCTCGTGAATCAGTTTCTCTGTGTATATTGTCTTTTGATTTTTCAGAAATGTTTTTTATTCCCGTCGTTGAGATTTTTTTTGCAGAAAGAAATTTTAATTTTATTTTGTACCAGGTTTAAACTAGTGACTCTATGCATAGAGTCACTACACTTTACACTTACTGAAATATGTTCCATTTTATCACTTATTTCCATTGATTTCTGATATTTTGTATTGATTTACCTCGTATTTTATTAATACTTCAAGTTTTTTTTTGAATAATCTGAATTCTTAGTGGATATTTTTTCGAAACAAACTGAAAAAGTAGAAGGAGTAATGGGAAAAGGTCAAAGTTTATTTGTAGCGTAAGACCCCGGAAATTGTAAATACGCCACTGATCGGAATAATTTTTAGGAGAAGTATCTTCTATAACGAAAATAGATGATATAAAGAAATATTACATAAGTCTTTAAACTGGAAGACCGGAAAGTGAAGTTCATACCACAGAACACATATTTAGGTACTATATTTACTTTATGGGTCATATCGCATCAGGTGGTCGTCTAATTAAGACAGGATCAAGTAGTGAACATGTCGCAAAAATTATTGGTGTTGAGCGATTTGTTACACAATAGAACTGGACTTCTCCGGTAGTTCATAAGGAATAATCAGACGGAACCAAAATGCCACACTCCTCTCATGCTATGCTGCATTTGTACATGTCATACCAATCGAAAGATGTATTTCTGTTGTTGTTGTTCGGCTTGATCGTTCATGCGTAGAAGTTCGCGAGCATATAATAAGATCAGAAGATCGCAAAAACCTTTAGTCGCGATGTTAAATTGCGTTGAGCGGAAGCAATAACTGGATGGGTGACTACTCTGGCTACGATTTCGAACAAGCGCGTAAAACCTCCTGGTGACTTCACGTCAGTTCTTTTCTGTGGAAGCACTATAAATTTCATGAAGACAATACATACTGCCGCCAAAACGTCTAGAAATCATTTTTTTACTGCCTCTTCCCAAAATTTTTGGACAATTTTATTGATATAGAAGTAAAAATAAATGTTCAACAGTATATTTTACTAAAAAAAGTGACAGGGAAAACCAACCAGCACATAATATGCCCAACTGAAAGGGGCATACATTCAACGTTTTCATGAAAAATTCCTGAAAAGCAATGACGTGAAGTCAATGTGCGTTTGTACCAATTCCTATGCAGAGTGGTAGGCCATCTGGGCATTATCCTCGCCCAATGGACATATAACAGTTATCTGCGGCCCAACGCAACATTCCGCATAAACCTTCAACGTAAAGAACTTAATTCGAATATAGAGATATATTGGTATTGAATGGGTTCGGGTTCAGCGAAATCCGACCGACTTATTAAGTTTTTGCGATATAATTTTTGGTTTTTTCTAGTGAAACAATACCCACCAAATTTTGGGTATGTCTTTATGTCGTTATTCTAGAAACAACTCCTGAGTTTCAATCCAATCCGATAGCTTCGTTTCGAAAAAACAAACTAACATATTCAATATATTTGTTCGAATCTTCTGCCAGTGGGATAGATTATATTGTTTAAAATTTCAAAACAAAAACCAACTGATCGATCTGACCGTCGGCAGATATTTGTAGAGTGCCGACACGAAGACACGCGCAAAATTTCGAGGGGATTGTAATGCGGGGCCTCCAGCGCAGATATGCCCAATCAAAAGGGGAGAGTATTTTAATTCCAAATGGTGGATGCTAGAATAGATAATTTGATATTGATGTCATCCAACCAATAACAAATAAAACTTAGAGAAACCAACGTGAAGTCAGCAGCTTTCGCCCGCGCATGTTCAAAGTACAAGACCGCTTTGGCAACGAATTTGAACATGCGCGCAAAAGCTGCTGACTTCACGTGAGTTTCTTTCCAGTTTTTTTTCAAATTGTTCTAATGACACGATCATCACGAAATTTTGCACTAAGATGTCCATCGGCATTTTCGAACTAGTTACTAAGTCTCATCATCATCATTCAGTTTTGGAATTTTTTTTTTCAATTTACCGACAGGACGATCTCAATAAAATACTGCTCAAAGATACTAACTACCAACTTTCAATCCAATCACTTCAGTAGTAATCTCGAAATTTCAAATGGCTAGAACTCTGAAAACGTTGGGCCGATTCAGCCCATTAACGAACTTAATTAACTGCATTCTGATGCGCGACCTACCCTGGAAGTTTTTAGTTGCTAGCTTGCTTCGTTAGACAGTTATCGTGTACTCTGCCGGACAGAATCGATTTCGACAATGGATTCATCAACAGTTGAACCTAGTCGTTCGAGACCATTTTCGGAAAAAAATTCGAAAATTACAGACATTTGGACAAAACGATACCACGCTGTTCCCCAGAAAACACGCACGCAAAAAGCGAGTTGGTGGGGCTTTCACTGTTCTACCACACCAATTCGGTGTGTTGAAAAACGCGGCCATACATATTATTCATTCGAAAATTACAGACATTTGGACAAAACAATAGCACGCTGATCCCCAGAACGTGCGCGCACAAATAGAGTTGGTGGATTCATCACTCGTCCACCACACCAATTTGGTGAATTAAAAAACGCGGGCGTACGTATTCTTTAAACGAATTCATAAGTACATATCTGTTCTAGCGGAAATTTGGTAACAGGTTTTAAAACGGCGGATTAAAGCACCAACAAAATTTTAGCGCTCTTCATAAATATATTATTTTGAAAGATGTTTTTCTGGGTTTTCACTCTCAATATCTGGACAGAACTATTTAAATTAAATAAAAATTATTGTTCATAATGTTGGCTAATGAAATGAAGGAATAATTTAAACGAACAAAGAAGTAAACTATAACGTTTCGAAGTCTATATCTGACTCCTTCATCAGAAAATTTGCAAGTATCAATTTCTTTTGTCATTTGAACTTTTGTCAAATTGACATTTTTAAAACAATGCAGTAACGCAGACTCACTTGAAATGAAAATTTGTCTATTCTACTTCTTTAGACGCGCACGTTCTGGGGAATGGCATGCTGTTGTTTTGTTCATTGTATATTACTGGATATTAGGCTAGGGTTCCATTGAAAAACCGTTTCTTAATAAAATACAAGAATTTAACAAAAATAATATCTACAGACAATTCAAACTAACGCAATAATTCAATACACTGTCAATCTTTCACACAAAATATTTTCATTCCAGTGGCCACATTTGGGGCAGGCAAATTTTGAGTCAGCTTCAAGATTACCCTAAAATACAAAACCCAATAATTTAAGACTTGAACCATTTGGGTATGACAAACTCACTTTCAGACAAAAATAGCAAAAAATATGTTGACATCCCATATGATGCGGTAAAACAGGGGGCTTCTCACAACAAGCACATTTTGATGTTAAAGTCATAAGAGGTTTTGATGTAGCAGGTGCAAGTATTTGGCTTCGAAATGGAAGTTTATCTCGTACAAGCCGTTTCAATTTATGGAAGTTAATAAGTGGTACAATGTGTACCATAATTTCCTAGAATACACATGAAATAAAGTTTGGCAGCATTTCTCATGATTCAATGCTCACAATTAAACTATTCCACAATAGTTCTCTGGCAAGATACTTCGAACTAAATGTTCTCTGGGTACTACCATCGGTATAAACCTGCTTCAAACCTAAAACCCTTTCAATGAGACGAGGTGTTGTACCTCTGCATAAAAACAAGGTGAAATTTATGAAGTCCAAGACTCTAATAATACAATGAACACTGCTTAGGACATCGTTCACTTCATGTGTTGGTTTCCAGATCTCAAGTTTATCTTTGAAGTATCCAAGTGAACTCAAAGTCAAATAAAGAATCCTTTTAATGGTAGAAATTTCTTGATACTTGATAGACAACAATTGTTGACCAAATGTTGAACCATTCTTAAAGACTGAAAAGTGTAGCACCGCCAGTCTGAGGAGCAGATTTATTTCTTTCTCATAAGGCGAAAGCAAGCCTGTCTGAATAACAGATAAATCATTACAACTATTTAAAAATAAAGGTAAGTAGACTTACTGGTAAATTGTCATTGATTGAATTATGAAGTAAACGTTCGAGAGCTTTGCTAATTTCCCTATCCAAGTAAACTGCATTCATTTGGGTAACTCTCAGCAGTATGGAACGTGACGACATTTTTAGAAATAATATTCTCCACTGATATTAAACCAACAGCAGTCAATTCAACAGAACATTCAGTTGATATTTATCATTTAATAAGTTCCTGAAGTTTGAAAAATTCAAATGTAAATAGAATCAGTTCTTGTAGATTGGTTAAATTCATAGAAATTATAACTTACTAGTTTGTTATATCTATGGTTAAATTCCACCGCATAGAAATTAGAATAATACTTCTGCGAAGATGCCAGCGCCCTGACGGATAAATTTAGACCAATGTGAAGTTGGCAGGCAAAACTTCCGGAGATACCCGAACAGCCAGTGGCGTCGGAGAAATCGAATGCTTCCGCGAATTCGATGAGATCCACTCAGTTTATGTTCAATATGATGGAAGTTATACCTCATCCGAACTGACGGAATATATCCAAACAATTTATTATTATTATTACCAGCGCTGTTCTCAATTATAATCAGATGTTTTCTCATGAAAGTAAGAGACATTTGACATAGTTAAATACTTGCACTCGATTTGGAAAAGGACCCTTTCTAGTGTCGGACTGATCAAATTTTCATGAATTTTTTAGGTATATTTGCCCACAGCAGCTGCGATAAAATGAATGCGGATGCCTTCTAATGTCTAAGGAAAATACGTTTTTCATAAAATAATGGCCTGCACTTGATTGGGAAAAAAATCCCAGAGTCGGATCGAACAAATTTTCATGAATTTTTTTAGGTACTTTTGCCCTCAGCAGCTGCGATAAAATAAATACAGATACTTTTCAATAGCTAAGAAGAACTCGTCTTTCGTAAAATAATCGCTTGCACTTGATTGGGAAAAAAATACCAGAGCCGGATCGAACAAATTTTCATGAATTTTTTTAGGTACTTTTGCCCTCAGCAGCTACGATGAAATAAATACAGAAGCTTTTCAATGACTAAGAAGAAATCGTTTTCCATAAAATAATTGCTCGCACTTGATTGGGAAAAAAATACCAGAGCCGGATCGAACAAATTTTCATGAATTTTTTTAGGTACTTTTGCCCTCAGCAGCTGCGATAAAATAAATACAGATACTTTTCAATAGCTAAGAAGAACTCGTTTTCCGTAAAATAATCGCTTGCACTTGATTGGGAAAAAAATACCAGAGCCGGATCGAACAAATTTTCATGAATTTTTTTAGGTACTTTTGCCCTCAGCAGCTGCGATTAAATAAGAACAGATACTTTTCAATAGCTAGGAAGAACTCGTTTTTCATAAAATAATTCGCTGAAAAGCTTGGAGGATCAACCGCGAGTGACATACGATGTTTCTACAAAGTTTCAAGGATTTCCGTTCTGTACTTCCAAAGAAAAGCCCCGGACAACGGACGGCAAACGGACGGATTTTCTTTTATTCGTTAATTCAAATCTACAGACTTCAAAACGTAAATTGTTAAATTTTCAGGGGGGTGAGAATTTTTTTCTTGTTGGCCGATCACTAAGGTTAATTATTTGATTTTATGAAATAATAAACCAAAAACAGTGATAGGAAAAAAATAATGTTCATTTCTTTTTTAATCGAAAAAATGTAAATGTTTCCTCTCCTCTACAGTAATCCACTGATTATATTTCTAGTGTGAATTGGACTTGATTAATTGTGGTTGCTTTTTTGGTACATTGTTCTGTTTGCAACCTAAATATACAATAAATAAATAAAATAAATGAATAGGAACAAATTTTTGGTCATTCATTCATCGCTTTAGAGCTGTTTAATTAAACTGAAAATATAATTTGATAATAGTAAATTATAATACCGTCAAATATATCTCCACGTATGTTTTTTTCTCGAATGTATTGAATAAATACGGATTTACTGTTTTGGTGAACTGGTTGGGTTTCATTTCCTTCTCACAGAGGTCAAATATTTCTGAAGTTTCAAAATCACCAGAAAAATTATTCTAGTTCTTCAAAGGTTACTGGAGAAATTTCTTTATATTTCAAATATACAAAGGTTTGTCCAACTTCTCTTCGAAATCCCACCATTTCAGTGTAACGGCAGAGTTTAAATGAAATGAATCCGTTATTTTTTTTCATATAATACTCCTTGTGATATTTTTACAAGTAAACGGGATGCTAATAATTTGCCACCATAAAATGTAAAATGTGGTAACGATTGGAGAGAACCCAAAACAACTCCTAGACAACAGGTAGGTACAAGATATTGCCGACAAAGAAATTATTGAATTGATGAATGAAGACGATAGATCCGCTATACAAGAAAAATCTACATGTGCGATAGCTCTGCGATATCAACTTTCAATTGATTCATTGATTGTATGTAAGGGAAATGAGGAATCAAGCACCTCCATTTATAATTACGCGCTTGTTCTGGGAAACAACGCGTTATCGTTTCGTCACAATGTCAGTAATTTTCGAATTTTGAGAGGAAATTGGTCTCTAACGACTAGGTTAGACTCACTGATGGAGAATCCGTGGTCAAATTTGATGAAATTATATGAAATTTTTAGGTTAATTCCTCGATATCTAATGAAGTACTGATTCTATCAGCTTGAAACTACGTTATTACTTCTTGAATACCAACGAGCAACTTAATGCAGTTGTTAGAAAATTTTCAAAAATGTTCATTCGAAAATTTCTGAAACTTTTCTTGAAAAGTTTTTTTTCTCAGAAAGTGTTGAACAGATATCAACTCAATTTGGCACAGACCTTAGAATCAGTATTCAACAACGACGTCCAAAATTTCAATTCGATACGATTTTCACTTTTGTTGTTTGAAATTTTTAGGTTATTTGCTCAATATCTCAAGAAGTAGAGATGCGATCTGATCAATACTTTGTAACTATTTGAAGAATATCGACGCGCAACTTGTGCGGATCCATTCATTGAAAAGTTTTGAAAATATTGTTTCTCGAAAATTATTCACATCTTAATCGAAAAAATGAAGGTTTTTGAAATCAGTATTCCACAACAGTTTTCAAATTTGAATTTGATCTCATGTTTATTTCCGGAAATATTTCAGGAGAGTATGTAAAATTTCGTTGTTATTTGAAATTTCAGAATATTTCCTCAATATCTCGATAACTTCTGACGCGATCAGATTAAAATATAGGAAATACCTTGAAGTATTGAGTATTAGATACTCAATGCTTGAAGTCAATATTCCAAAACAGTGCTTCGAATTTCAGTATGATCCGATACACATTTTCGGAGATATTGAAATATTGAAGTTATTTCCTAAATATCTCAAGATTAACAGAAGCGATCAGATTTAAACTATGTAGTGAGTTGAAGAATACCAACGCACGACTTAATACAAAATTGCGTGAAGACTTCGAAAAGTTATTCGAAAATAAAAAGAATTTTTGTTGAAAAATTTTTAACAGGAATTTTTCCATCAGAGTTCAATGAAATTGGGGAATTTCAGTTTGATCCGATATTTATCTTCGGAGATATTAGGAAAAAATGTGTCATATACATATATTATTGTTATTCACATATGAGTATCTCAAAAAAAACTGAAATAATGAAATTTCAAATGGATATATCTGCGGAATCATAGGATAGTTTACCAATTCGCGAATTCAGATTTCGTGATCGAACCGCGTTCAACAAATATCAAGTCTCCAATAATAGATTGTCATGTTACAGTTGATGGCAGTAAAGCTGACCCTAACTATAATAAAAAACGACTGAGAGACTCGATATTTTCATAGCTTTAGATTTAGCCGTTGATTAAGAAGTTGAACTTCGTGAAAACTTATGATTTCGTAGATATATCCATTCGAAATTTTATTTTCTCAATATTACCAATAATGCAGATATAATAGAATCGAAATTCTGCACTTGGTTGAAAAATGACGGGTAAAGGTTCATGCAAAATGTCTTGAGGAAATAGCTACGAATGTGAACAACCGCGTCAGTGCTTTCCTAGGTTTTTAAACTTATTTTCGAATGCGAAAGCTTTGCGATATGAACTTTCAATTAATTATATGTCAAGGAAATTGGGAATGAAAAATCTCCATTTATATTTACTAAATTTTTTTATAAAAGAATGAGATAGTTTTCGATATGGCTTTTAATTATTTTGACAATAAACGTATGTGAATACCTCATATCTCTCATTTTGTGTTTGCTAAAACTGAAATTTTAGTGAAATACCGACTCTGGTATTTTTTTCCCAATCAAGTGCAAGCGATTATGTTATGGAAAACGAGTTCTTCTTAGTCATTGAAAAGCTTCTGTATCTATTTCATCGTAGCTGCTGAGGGCAAAAGTACCTAAAAAAAATTCATGAAAATTCGTTCGATCCGGCTCTGTTATTTTTTTCCCAATCAAGTGCATGCGATTATTTTATGAAAAAAGAGTTCTCCTTTGCCATTAGAAAGCATCTTTATTTATTTCATCGCAGCTGCTGAGGGCAAAAGTACCTAAAAAAATTCCTGAAAATTTGTTAGATCCGACTCTGGTACTTTTTTCCCAATCAAGTGCAAGCGATTATTTTATGAAAAACAAGTTCTTCTTAGCTATTCAAAAGTATCTGTTCTTATTTCATTGCAGCTGCTGAGGGCAAAAGTACCTAAAAAAATTCATGAAAATTCGTTCGATCCGGCTCTGTTATTTTTTTCCCAATCAAGTGCAAGCGATTATTTTATGAAAAAAGAGTTCTCCTTTGCCATTAGAAAGCATCTTTATTTATTTCATCGCAGCTGCTGAGGGCAAAAGTACCTAAAAAAATTCCTGAAAATTTGTTAGATCCGACTCTGGTACTTTTTTCCCAATCAAGTGCAAGCGATTATTTTATGAAAAACGAGTTCTTCTTAGCTATTGAAAAGTATCTGTTCTTATTTCATTGCAGCTGCTGAGGGCAAAAGTACCTAAAAAAATTCATGAAAATTTGTTCGATCCGGCTCTGGTATTTTTTTCCCAATCAAGTGCAAGCGATTATTTTATGGAAAACGAGTTCTTCTTAGTCATTGAAAAGCTTCTGTATTTATTTCATCGTAGCTGCTGAGGGCAAAAGTACCTAAAAAAATTCATGAAAATTCGTTCGATCTGACTCTGGTATTTTTTTCCCAATCAAGTACAAGCGATTATTTTATGAAAAACGGGTTCTTCTTAGCTATTGAAAAGTATCTGTATTTATTTTATCGTAGCTGCTGAGGGCAAAAGTACCTAAAAAAATTCATGAAAATTTGTTAGATCCTACTCTGGTATTTTTTTCCCAATCAAGTGCAAGCGATTATTTTATGAAAAACGGGTTCTTCTTAGCTATTGAAAAGTATCTTTATTTTTTTTATCGCAGCTGCTGAGGGCAAAAGTACCTAAAAAAATTCATGAAAATTTGTTCGATCCGGCTCTGGTATTTTTTTCCCAATCAAGTGCAAGCGATTATTTTACGAAAAACGAGTTCTTCTTAGATATTGAAAAGTATCTGTATTTATTTTATCGTAGCTGCTGAGGGCAAAAGTACCTAAAAAAATTCATGAAAATTCGTTCGATCCGACTCTGGTATTTTTTTCCCAATCAAGTGCAAGCGATTATTTTATGAAAAACGGGTTCTTCTTAGCTATTGAAAAGTATCTGTATTTATTTTATCGCAGCTGCTGAGGGCAAAAGTACCTAAAAAAATTCATCAAAGTTTGTTCGATCCGGCTCTGGTATTTTTTTCCCAATCAAGTGCAAGCGATTATTTTACGAAAAACGAGTTCTTCTTAGCTATTGAAAAGTATCTGTATTTATTTTATCGCAGCTGCTGAGGGCAAAAGTACCTAAAAAAATTCATGAAAGTTTGTTCGATCCGGCTCTGGTATTTTTTTCCCAATCAAGTGCAAGCGATTATTTTACGGAAAACGAGTTCTTCTTAGCTATTGAAAAGTATCTGTATTTATTTCATCGTAGCTGCTGAGGGCAAAAGTACCTAAAAAAATTCATGAAAATTTGTTCGATCCGGCTCTGGTATTTTTTTCCCAATCAAGTGCAAGCGATTATTTTACGAAAAACGAGTTCTTCTTAGCTATTGAAAAGTATCTGTATTTATTTTATCGTAGCTGCTGAGGGCAAAAGTACCTAAAAAAATTCATGAAAATTTGTTAGATCCTACACTGGTATTTTTTTCCCAATCAAGTGCAAGCGATTATTTTATGAAAAACGGGTTCTTCTTAGCTATTGAAAAGTATCTTTATTTTTTTATCGCAGCTGCTGAGGGCAAAAGTACCTAAAAAAATTCATGAAAATTTGTTCGATCCGGCTCTGGTATTTTCTTCCCAATCAAGTGCAAGCGATTATTTTA
This sequence comes from Myrrha octodecimguttata, assembly GCA_958510865.1. Lineage (NCBI taxonomy): Eukaryota > Metazoa > Arthropoda > Insecta > Coleoptera > Coccinellidae > Myrrha > Myrrha octodecimguttata. The sequence goes on from OY294057.1 coordinate 42,726,319, forward strand.
TGAAAAACGAGTTCTTCCTAGTCATTGAAAAGCTTCTGTATTTATTTCATCGTAGCTGCTGAGGGCAAAAGTACCTAAAAAAATTCATGAAAATTTGTTCGATCCAACTCTGGTATTTTTTTCCCAATCAAGTGCAAGCGATTGTTTTATGAAAAACGAGTTCTTTTTAGCTATTGAGAAGCATCTGTTTTTATTTCATCGCAGCTGCTGAGGGCAAAAGTACCTAAAAAAATTCCTGAAAATTTGTTAGATCCGACTCTGGTACTTTTTTCCCAATCAAGTGCAAGCGATTATTTTATGAAAAACGAGTTCTTCTTAGCTATTGAAAAGTATCTGTTCTTATTTCATTGCAGCTGCTGAGGGCAAAAGTACCTAAAAAAATTCATGAAAATTTGTTCGATCCGGCTCTGGTATTTTTTTCCCAATCAAGTGCAAGCGATTATTTTATGGAAAACGAGTTCTTCTTAGTCATTGAAAAGCTTCTGTATTTATTTCATCGTAGCTGCTGAGGGCAAAAGTACCTAAAAAAATTCATGAAAATTCGTTCGATCTGACTCTGGTATTTTTTTCCCAATCAAGTACAAGCGATTATTTTATGAAAAACGGGTTCTTCTTAGCTATTGAAAAGTATCTGTATTTATTTTATCGTAGCTGCTGAGGGCAAAAGTACCTAAAAAAATTCATGAAAATTTGTTAGATCCTACTCTGGTATTTTTTTCCCAATCAAGTGCAAGCGATTATTTTATGAAAAACGGGTTCTTCTTAGCTATTGAAAAGTATCTTTATTTTTTTTATCGCAGCTGCTGAGGGCAAAAGTACCTAAAAAAATTCATGAAAATTTGTTCGATCCGGCTCTGGTATTTTTTTCCCAATCAAGTGCAAGCGATTATTTTACGAAAAACGAGTTCTTCTTAGATATTGAAAAGTATCTGTATTTATTTTATCGTAGCTGCTGAGGGCAAAAGTACCTAAAAAAATTCATGAAAATTCGTTCGATCCGACTCTGGTATTTTTTTCCCAATCAAGTGCAAGCGATTATTTTATGAAAAACGGGTTCTTCTTAGCTATTGAAAAGTATCTGTATTTATTTTATCGCAGCTGCTGAGGGCAAAAGTACCTAAAAAAATTCATCAAAGTTTGTTCGATCCGGCTCTGGTATTTTTTTCCCAATCAAGTGCAAGCGATTATTTTACGAAAAACGAGTTCTTCTTAGCTATTGAAAAGTATCTGTATTTATTTTATCGCAGCTGCTGAGGGCAAAAGTACCTAAAAAAATTCATGAAAGTTTGTTCGATCCGGCTCTGGTATTTTTTTCCCAATCAAGTGCAAGCGATTATTTTACGGAAAACGAGTTCTTCTTAGCTATTGAAAAGTATCTGTATTTATTTCATCGTAGCTGCTGAGGGCAAAAGTACCTAAAAAAATTCATGAAAATTTGTTCGATCCGGCTCTGGTATTTTTTTCCCAATCAAGTGCAAGCGATTATTTTACGAAAAACGAGTTCTTCTTAGCTATTGAAAAGTATCTGTATTTATTTTATCGTAGCTGCTGAGGGCAAAAGTACCTAAAAAAATTCATGAAAATTTGTTAGATCCTACACTGGTATTTTTTTCCCAATCAAGTGCAAGCGATTATTTTATGAAAAACGGGTTCTTCTTAGCTATTGAAAAGTATCTTTATTTTTTTTATCGCAGCTGCTGAGGGCAAAAGTACCTAAAAAAATTCATGAAAATTTGTTCGATCCGGCTCTGGTATTTTCTTCCCAATCAAGTGCAAGCGATTATTTTATGAAAAACGAGTTCTTCCTAGTCATTGAAAAGCTTCTGTATTTATTTCATCGTAGCTGCTGAGGGCAAAAGTACCTAAAAAAATTCATGAAAATTTGTTCGATCCAACTCTGGTATTTTTTTCCCAATCAAGTGCAAGCGATTGTTTTATGAAAAACGAGTTCTTTTTAGCTATTGAGAAGCATCTGTTTTTATTTCATCGCAGCTGCTGAGGGCAAAAGTACCTAAAAAAATTCATGAAAATTCGTTCGATCCGGCTCTGTTATTTTTTTCCCAATCAGGTGCAAGCGATTATTTTATGAAAAAAGAGTTCTCCTTTGCCATTAGAAAGCATCTTTATTTATTTCATCTCAGCTGCTGAGGGCAAAAGTACCTAAAAAAATTCCTGAAAATTTGTTAGATCCGACTCTGGTACTTTTTTCCCAATCAAGTGCAAGCGATTATTTTATGAAAAACGAGTTTTTCTTAGCTATTGAAAAGTATCTGTTCTTATTTTTTTTGCAGCTGCTGAGGGCAAAAGTACCTAAAAAAATTCATGAAAATTTGTTCGATCCGGCTCTGGTATTTTTTTCCCAATCAAGTGCAAGCGATTATTTTACGAAAAACGAGTTCTTCTTAGCTATTGAAAAGTATCTGTATTTATTTTATCGCAGCTGCTGAGGGCAAAAGTACCTAAAAAAATTCATGAAAATTTGTTCGATCCGACTCTGGTATTTTTTTCCCAATCAAGTGCAGGCCATTATTTTATGAAAAACGTATTTTCCTTAGACATAAGAAGGCATCCGCATTCATTTTATCACAGCTGCTGTGGGCAAAAATACCTAAAAAATTCATGAATATTTGATCAGTCCGACACTAGAAAGGGTCCTTTTCCAAATCGAGTGCAAGTATTTAACTATGACAAATGTCTCTTACTTTCATGAGAAAACATCTGATTATAATTGAGAACAGCGCTGGTAATAATAATAATAAATTGTTTGGATATATTCCGTCAGTTCGGATGAGGTATAACTTCCATCATATTGAACATAAACTGAGTGGATCTCATCGAATTCGCGGAAGCATTCGATTTATCCGACGCCACTGGCCGTTCGGGTATCTCCGGAAGTTTTGCCTGCCAGCTCTACCTGCCAACTTCACATTGGTTCAATATTGATGCAATTCCCGAATATGTTCTAAATGATCATGTAGATAAGAATCTTATGATTTGTGTTCCGAAGACAGCTATAATAGTTCCAGTAATGACTGTGAGAAAATCATTGATGCCTTCAACATCTGATCAACCTTCAGTAGAAAAGCCTGATACAACAAGCATTGCTTCTAGTGCTGAAGTTGCCAAAATTATATAGGTAAATGAAAATTTGTTTTTAGTTGAGAATCTGTATTTTTACGAATATTAGGATTCTCAATCATATTTGTCCCCTGAGCTGCAGTCCTTATACCAAATTCATAGAGAACTGTATCTTTCAAATTATTCGAACTCTAAACAAATAGTAGGCAAAAAAAATTAAAACTGTTAATAGAAGTCGCCTCTGCGTTAACAGAGTCGTACCTTCTTTTCAAAGTTTATAATGCTGTATTAATGCAGTAACGCAGGAGCAATTTGTTTCCATTACCAATAGTTTTCATTATTTTCACTTGTATTTCTAATGTAGAACAAGCAACATTTTTTACTTGAAAAAAAAAGGATGATTTCCTAAAGTTTTCAATTTTGAATTAATTTAAATATTTGATTTCTAGGTTTTCACCTCTAGTTCCAGGATCAATGGATTAAATAAAGTGGATTCGATAACCCTTTGATGGAAGACTCTTTTGGACATATCCTTAAATGTTAATATTATTATTATTCTTTCAAATTTTCAACATATCATTTCGTTAATATAAATAGTTAATGAATTGCAAATGACCTTTTGGTTATTTCTTTATATAATGTTGATAGATTCTGTATATTTGAATGGAAGAAATAAATGAAGAAACGTAATATAATTAACACATATTACATAGGTATGTAATTGATTTCACTTCATGTAATTTTGGTTTTCATGACTGAAAAAAAGTAACATTCCATTTGAAAACATAAAATGTAGTATGAAGTTAATTTCTATTACCTTCTCTTATACCTAGCTCTAGCAGTTAATTCAAATATTCCAGCCACAAACAAAATACTTTCAACTCTAGCTGTTAGGGTCGCTAGTGCGCTTTCCATCCAAAATTAGTTCTCCATGGGGTTGTTGGTGTCGCTAGTGAATGTCCATCTAAGATGGCCGCCACTTTGTTTCCACAGATTAGTAGGGAGTTTACACTTCTTATATATTTGTATTCTGTGGACAACATAGTAGGACAACCTTATGGAAAAACGAATTCCGACGTTTCTGAGCGACATCTAGCGAAAATTCTTGACAACGTGTAAAAAAACGACCGTAGTGATGCGCCCTCATCATAAATTCATATGAACTGCATTCGAAAATGCAGGGTCGGCTTGAGGATAGCTTATGTACGAAATATAAAATAGATTTTTGCATTAAATAATGGATTTCAACCGAACTATTGGGATATAGTTCTCAAAATAGGTTCACCAATCCTTCTAATTCTTCGTATTTTACTTTTTAGTGCCATTAAATGTTAGTGCTTTTTTAGAGTTTTTATTTCAAGCTATTGGTAGAAATACGAATAATTAATTCTAGATCATCGTTCGAACCAGGATATTCCTGATTTTATTGATCGTTCCCATTAAAAATATCACAATTACAACACCTGAATGAAGTTCCCACAATAGGTGTTTCCGAATTTCGTTATACTTAGATTCAATTACTTTATTGAACAACCAATTGAATGGAGTTGGGAAAATATTCGGAATCGAACCGATCCGATCATGATGAAAATTGGTTACTAGTTGGAAAATGCCTTTGCACAATTTCATGCCATCACCTCAGTGCATTTCTAGAAGTTTTATTCGTCAATGGTTAAAAAATATTAATTTTATTCCAGACTTTTGCTCGAACCTGGATATTCTCGATTTTACTAATTGTTCCTTTCAAAAATATCATACCTACTTACTACACCTGAAGTCCTAGCAAGAAGAGTTCCGGAATTTCTGTTCACTTACATTCAATTAGTTTAGTGACTCATATCAAACAGATGGATTCCCCAAGCGATCTGATAACGCCACATCGAGCGCACGTGTTTATTTATGATGCCATAAAAAGACCCAGTCCCAGGGCAGATTCTTTTGATCTTTTTAATGTAGCAGCTGACTAATTTTACAGCGATCATGGTGAATTGCTTTTCGACAATATTTCCTTAAATTATGTACCTACATTCGTACTGGTTAATTTTTGTTTTTACGCGCTTGTTCTGGCGAACAGCGCTATATCATTTCGTCACGATGTCTGTTATTTTTGAGCCGAAATGGGTCTCAAACGACTAGGTTGGACTCACTGATGAAGAATCCGCGGTCAAAATTGATTCTGTCTGTCAAGCCGGCCGTGTGCGCTGTAACTTTCGAAAAGAAGGACCTAGAGTCTTGAAAATTTCAGGTTAGAGTAAGATCCTGAATCTCTGTTCTTTATTCAAAGTCCTGAATACATCGGTTAAATTCGTTAATGGGCCAAATCTCTCGAATGGTTTTTGTGCTAGCCATTCGAAATTTAGATTTAACAATTACTCGGAAAATATTAATCTGATCGAAATAAAACTTGGTTGGAAGGTGAATAGTGTCATTAAGAATTGTCCATGGAAAAATTCGAGAAAAAAATTTTTTTTTTGAAAATTTTTATTTCATTGAAATTTCCAAATCACCATTTCGCAATGTGAACAAGCGCGTAAAATCTGCTGACTTCACGTCAGTCCTTTTCTTGATTTTTCACGTTTAACCGGGACTCTACATACAATAATGTCTGTTAAAACCAATCAGACATCGAGGGTAGGCATGTGGTTTATGTGTTAGTTGAGTTCATCAATGAGTTAAAGCCATCCATTAGTCAGAGTAACGTCTATCTGCCGAATTAGAAAAATACCAATATTTTGTAAATTTTATATCACAGAGAATATGCCTCGTATTTTGATTCGCTAAGATCAGTATTTCTGAATATAGGTAATGGGAAAATAAAATTTCAAATAGATATATAATAATATTTATTGAAAGAAAAAGCAATCATTTTGTGAATTTTTCCAATAAGATTTATGGACAAAGATTAGTTATGACAATATACCACTAATTTTTTATCTCAAAATTATGTTTATATCGAGAAAAATGGTGAAATTAATTAACATTGTATACATTTCAGTAAGCTTGCAGAAAAACGGATATCAATAAAATTCAGTTTCTTTCAATATTCATATGACACTTAAACTAAATAATGCATTGTGCTCCACAAAGAAGTTTCACAAAAGAAGTGATCAATAGTGTATTTGAAGCTATTCGGATTGAAAAGAGAACAATATAAATAGAACAACACTCAAATATTCACATTTTTATTCCATTATAAACTGAACAGAAAGTATGAGCTTTTTACATAATACTTTTAAAAAAATAATTATCTACCAAACAAAATTTTTGAACTGCGAGTTGAGTTTTAAAAGAATATTCTCCAACAAAAATGACCAATTGTATTGAAAGTTTTAAGAATATACCTTTTCTTGCCAACTTGACTACTAATATGATTGCTGAAATTCACTCATCAAAAGAAATTCGAGTGGGATATTTCGTATCTAAGAATGGTACTTATGTCCAAAACAGTTTGGAACGTTTGGGGAATAATTTCTGCACTGCAATATTGGGATCAAACAATTTTTTTCATCGAATTCTAAGCAGATTATTCACAGAGAATAGTTACAAAAAGCCTTGACCCTTTCAAAAGTCACACTTATTCTTAGAAAATGGAAATCACATGAGAATTTGTTGGAATATTGTGTTTCATTTCAATTATTATAGATCTTTACGAGTTCAAAGTTTCATCAAATACCTATAAAACAATTGAATTAATAATATTGTGAATCTCATCTTAGAAAATAGTAAAATAGAAATAGGTTTCTTCAAGTTACTTTGATAAGCATTTGAATCCGAACTGTTCTGTAAAATTAATCTGAAATAAACTGCTCAGATGAAACGTATAGGAGATGCAACTGTATGAATTCGTGTTGAAATATTTCATAAAAAAGAAACTGTTGAGACCTAATTTTAAATTGATTCATTGATTCGAACTATTAATGGTCAAACGATATTGTAAAATGCAAAAGATTCAAACTATTTCTTGGGCAGATTCAAACATCATCTTATTGAAAGTTCAGTTCGAAGAATTCAAAATTAGCATTGCCCACCAATGTTCAGGGGGAATGGAACCGTCAGAAAAGAAGATGACATAACAAATATTTAAATACTCCATTTACAGATGAAAGCGTATAGAGACCTGTTCATCATGATATACACATGTACAGTGCACGTCAAAATTATGGAACAAATTCATTTTCTCAGTAGAAAAATATTTCGCAACAAAATCCTGAAACAGGTCAATTTTTGTTTCACTTTTACCAAATTTATATGTATTTCTGAAGGATTTTTGTTGCACCCTGTGCCATCCCCATCAAGATCACAGAATATTGAATATATGATCAGAAAAATCATTTGAATTTTTTTTTAATTATTCTAATGATACGATCATCACGAAATTCTGCACAAGGTTGTCATCCAGCATCTTCAAACTAGCTGCGAAGTTTTATCACGATGGAATGAGTATTTCTTGAGTTATACCGAAAAAAACAACGATATCGAGAAGAAAACCACGAAAATCGACATATTTTTTCCCAATATCTCAAAAAATTATGATCGTATCGAACTGAAATTTGGTACACTGCTGTAAAATATGGAGTTCAAGGTATGACTGAAGTTGTTCTCGAATATGAACGAAAGTTTCAGAAAAAAAAAATTTCGAAAAAAATTTGGAAATTTTTTGTTTGAATTGAGTGACCTTATGATTTCAACGGAATTCTGCTGAAAGTTGCGCGTTGTTATGCTCCAACTAACTGCCAAGTTTTAATCTAATCGCTCCAGTAGTTTCTGAAACATGAGGGAAATAACCTCAAAATTTCAAAGGGCTATATCTCGGAAACTGTTTGGCCGATTTGGCCCATCAACGAACTTAACTGCGGCATTCCGATGCGCGAACTACCCTGCAAGTTTCGAGTTGCTAGCTGGCTGCGTTTCACAGTTATCGTGTCCACGGCCGGCCGGACAGAATCGATTTTGACACCGGATTCGTCATCAGTGAGTCCAGCCTAGTCGTTTGAGACCATTTTCGGCTCAATCATTGAGAATTACACACATTTGGATAAAACGATAGCACGGTGTTCCTCTAGAACATGCGCACAAAAAGACAGCGTTTAGGTTGCTGCAGAATTTCGTGAGGACCATCTAATATGATCGCAAAAAAATACAATAATTGAAAACAAAATTTTGGAATTATTCCTTCCTGTGAATTGTTCTGATGAAACGATCATCAAGAAATTTTGAACAAGTTTGCGAATCAGCTTCTGCAAATTATTTGAAATATTTTTTCCTAATAGCTCCGAATATAAATAGCCAATCAAACTGAAATTTTGAACACCTCAAGGTCTGTGGCAAACTCTATCGCAGCCGAATGAATGTTTTTCAAAAGAACAGTTTGTTGCAACAAACATATATGAAAAATTCTCCGAAGAACAATTTTTTTTGTATTTTCTACCCGTCGGTATTTTCGAACTAATAATGAAGTTTTAACTTGATTAGCGTCATTTCATACAGAGATTTCAAGAAATTATGTTAAAATTTCAAATAGCCACGTAGTTTGACATTCCTGAAAATAAATCACGGATCGAACTGAAAATTGGTATGTGCCAAATTTCATTTCAATCTGATTCACTCTCCGAAAACCCGGGATTTTTCAAAAAAAAAACAGTTTTTTTTTTAATTTCCTAGCCTGTGAATACCCATAACATTCTGCACCAAGTTGCAAGTTGGTATTCCTCAACTAATTTCGGAGATTCAAGCTGGCATTAGTACGTTTCGAGATATTGAAGAAAACAATTCTAAAATTACAGACATCGTAACGAAATGATAACGTGCTGTTTCCTAGAACAAGCCCGTAAAAACTCGAATTAAATCGAGATATTTGGACTACGAACAAAATTCGAGAATTTCAAGTCGCTCAGTCGTTTCCTTGGAAATAAGTTACAGTAGATACGGACGAACGGCCGGAGGACAGAATTGAATTTGACCACCGATTCTTCTCCAGAGAGTACAACATAATCGTTCAGAGTAGTTCAGACCAATTTCGGCTCGAAATTCGCAAATTACAGACATTTTAAGGAAACAATAACGCACTGATGTTCCCTAGAACCAACGCGTAAAATTTTTTTTTTTAAATACTTATCATATATTCATCTTTCTATCATAATATAAATGAATCTCACGAAATCTTGTATGAACCTTCTGGCTGTCATTTTTCAATCAACTACCTACTCGATTTCAATTCGATCTGTATTTTCGAAAAAACAAAATGAAATTTTAAATGAGGAAAATTTCCTGACCTCACGTCAGCACTTGCCTAGAATTTTTTTATTGCAATGGTGATTAGCGAAAACTAAAATATTTTTCAATCTTCGAAACTTACAAAATTTTGCCCGTAATCTTCAAAATCATATTAACGATACGAAGTTCACAGTGCGCGATGGAAAAGAAATGGACTGAAGACAAATTCGTTTAATCAAATGGTATTTTATTTTAGAGGTGATTAGCAAGAAATATTTCCTCCTGTTCGAACCTCAAAATCTACATAATATTGCCCATAAACTTCAAAATCGTATTAACGATACGTAGTTCACAGTAAGCGACGGAAAAGAAACAGACTAAAGCCTAAACTCGTTATATCAACTGGCTATAGCCCACCCGAAAACCAAGATTCTCAGAATCTGTAATCTGCCGGCCCTGTGATACTATGGCATGCGATTCTCGACCTTATTGACGTCGAGTATCTTTCGACGGTGACGCCATCTAGTTCGAGTATCTTTTTCGGGTAACGATATTAGCAGGGAGGTTGACCTACTATGTTGTCTTTATACAATGGTAATATCATTGTTTAAGGAGAAGACGTACGGATCAACTAATAATTGCAATAGGTTTTTTCCCTCCTGGGGGCTAGCGACATCTATTGATGGATTCCAACGTCCTCCAACAAAATTTACACTGAAGTAACTAACTATCTTCTCCTTAAACAATGGTAATATTAAAGTAAGTTTGAATTTATTTTTCATTCATATTATTTATTCATATTTGTCTCATACTATTATGTCACAGACCATATATGATATATAGATAGATAGATAGATAACAATCTTTATTTCAAAGCATGTACAGCACAACTACACTTATGCTACACACACAACTAAATAGTGTCAACAAAAACTATAACTAAAAATACTTCCCACCCCTACTGAACATCAAAATACTTTAGTAGAGAGTAGGGTTCTAATTTAATGAGCATTTCTTTCACCTTCTTTTTAAATAAATTAAAATTATTAATTCTCTTGAATTCATTAGGTAACTTATTATATACTTCAATGCACATATATGATGGATGTTTTTCGGTTAGTGTCAACCTATGCTTAGGGTAATTGAAATCTAGAGTTCTCGTCTCATATTTATGGTCTGATATATGTATTGAAAAACTGGCCTTGTTTCTGAAGAAATAAATTAGGCATTCATACAAATAAATGCCATAAACTGTCAAGATACCATTTTTTTTAAGCACGCCTCTACATGAATCTAGAACTCCTAATTTTGACAATAATCTTAAAATTCTTTTTTGTATGACAAATAATTTTTGCACCTCTGAACTAGAACCCCAGCATATAATACCATATCTTAACACTGACTCAAAGTTTGCGTAATATACTATTTTCAAAGTCTTATAATCTAAATAATTTGACAATAAACTAAAGCCATATCACAGATCAACCAGATAAACCACTCGCGTCATTTACTTAGGAAATCTATGTCAACGCAGATATGACCCTGAATCGAGCTAATCAGAATTTTAGAAGGCGTTTGGGGTGCCAATCAGATTGCAGGAATAGGATTACGTCACTCTCGCCGCTTTCGGACTCGCTTGAAGAGGTTATAAACATGTAAACAAACTGAAATGAATTTTTCATCCTATTAATTGATGAATAATTTCGTATCTGTTCCATTTTGGAATATAATCCAAACAGTTTTTTACAACCAAATCAATTGTTTAGTCATCTTTGAGGTTCTATTTTATGATGACAGTCCTCATTATATGTTCTAATTATACAACAAGAATTGGAATCGAACTTAGGTGGACTCATTCATAATGTTCATTTTATATAATATAAAGGAATCGCAACTGAAGTAAAAGCATTACAACCTCCATTATTCGATTAAAACGATGGGATGTCTAATAAAATTGTATATGATTGCACAAACACTAGGATTGAAATCGAACAAAGTTGGTCTATTCATAGTTTGATTTTATATTGAAATGAATCTCATTTGATGTGAAACTACAAAGATTCTCTGATTAAGGTAAACGGGTTTATCATAATATTTTTCCAAAATTTTCATTTACTCCAACCGAGTTCTTCTACAGGAGTTTAAGATGTGACAAAACACTCGCTTTGGTATTGGAAATTTGCTTTTCAAATGGTTTCATCGAAAAATCTTAGTTTGATTTTGATATTCCCGAATCCCGACAAATCCGTTTTTACATTTCGATTTTAGATATTCCAAAGTCAAGCATTTAATTTGACAACTGTTCCGAGGAAGAAGAAAGTGTGGTTATGTCTGTTATATTTCTCAAGGTCGGAGAGACGCGATTCCCGCAAACGATGAAGTGATTTGTCTTGTTGGTCTGTGGCCATATCCTATTTTACAGAGCTTTCCTGATAAATAATCAATATGACAAGACCACTTTAAGTATTGATCTATGTAAACTCCCAAAAATTTTGTTGACTCTTCAAGTTTAATATTTAATCCATCGATTTGAACATTTTCTTTTTTACTTTTAACAGATCGCTGAGTGCTGAATAAAATTACTTTAGTTTTTTCATCATTAATCTTCAACTTGTTAGCTGTGAACCAAGCTTTTAACTGCTTGAAAGCTAATTCCGCTCTACCTTCCAGGTAGAATGACATTAGTATCATCTGCAAAACATGTTATTGCATCGAAATAATCCCTGTCCAATTTACACAGATCATTAATGAAAATAATGAACAAAACAGGGCCTAGTACACTTCCCTGTGGTATACCATCATCTAAATTTAGATGATACATGAACCGGCAAGAATATAATCATTGTGTAAAAGACTGGATTGATTCATATCTTTCAGGTCGCCATCAAAGTGTTTGTATCACTAACAACGGGAAAGATTATAAATCTGAGTTTGCAGAATCGAATTTTGGTATACCACAGGGAAGTGTTCTAGGCCCTGTTTTGTTCATTATTTTCATTAATGATCTGTGTAAATTGGAGAGGGATTATTTCGATGCAATAACATGTTTTGCAGATGATACTAATGTCATTCTAGGGGATAGAGAGTTTAAATACCTGGAAGGTAGAGCGGAATTAGCTTTCAAGCAGTTAAAAGCTTGGTTCACAGCTAACAAGTTGAAGATTAATGATGAAAAAACTAAAGTAATTTTATTCAGCACTCAGCGATCTGTTGAAAGTAAAAAAGAAAATGTTCAAATCGATGGATTAAATATTAAACTTGAAGAGTCAACAAAATTTTTGGGAGTTTACATAGATCAATACTTAAAGTGGTCTTGTCATATTGATTATTTATCAGGAAAGCTCTGTAAAATAGGATATGGCTTTAGTTTATTGTCAAATTATTTAGATTATAATGGTAGTTTTTGTTTTCAGTTATGGCGATATGAGATCGCCGTTGGGCTCCAAAGGGGTCACAAAACTACAAAAATTCGTGAGGGATCTAGTCCGAGAGGTTGTAGGACACGCTCCTTATGAAAATTTGTGTAAGAATGTTGGACATTTCTTCACGCTTCCTCTTGGCTCTGATGTGTGTTCCCAAACGGCGCTTCAAAAATTTAAGGGCCCTTTTATCTTTGGATACCTTCAGCAATTCCATAGCGTGTCCTACAACCTCTCGGACTAGATCCCTCACGAATTTGGAATGCTTCGTCAAACGTCCCTTGAGCCTGGAAGGACGGATTTTATCAGCCTTTGTTTTTCCAGATGGAATTTTTGTAGTTTTGTGACCCCTTTGGAGCCCAACGGCGATCTCATATTTTGGTGCCATTACTGAAAACAAAAACTAGCATTAGATCCAAATTTAGATAATACATGAACCGGCAAGAACATAATCACATATGGTCTGTGACATAATAGTCATATGTTTCATTCATATTATTTATTCATATTTGTCTCATATGACTATTATGTCACAGACCATATATGATTATATTCTTGCCGGTTCATGTATCATCTAAATTTGGATGTAATGGTAGTTTTTGTTTTCAGTAATGGCACCAAAATATGAGATCGCCGTTGGGCTGCAAAGGGGTCACAAAACTACTAAAATTCCATCTGTAAAAACAAAGGCTGATAAAATCCGCCCTTCCAGGCTCAAGGGACGTTTGACGAAGCATTCTAAATTCGTGAGGGATCTAGTCCGTGAGGTTGTAGGACACGCTCCTTATGAAAAGAGGGCTACGGAATTGCTGAAGGTGTCTAGAGATAAAAGGGCCCTTAAATTTTTGAAGCGCCGTTTGGGAACACACATCAGAGCCAACAGGAAGCGTGAGGAAATGTCCAACATTCTTACACAAATGAGGAAGGCCCAAACTCATGTCAGGTAAAACTACCTTATTTGCTTATAATAGTAAAATTAAAAAAAAAATACTGCTCTCTTCTGCTCTCTAGGTTCACCGTGGGCATCTATTCTCCTTCTCTTTTTTTGAAGGCATTGTCATGCTCTGAAATGAAAAATTCCATTACTCTTTAGCAAAAAGATAAAAAATTTTGAGTGAGTTTATGTAGGTATGTTTACTAACTGCTGGTTTCATAAGTCATCATTGATTTCTTGAAGTTATGAAGTATTTTATGGAAAAGATAATTCATATCCAAAGCCAGTTGAGTGTCGATTCAGTTATATTATCTCGTTATATTATCAGTTATATTATCGTTATATTATCATTTTGTTAATAGATATAGAATGCTCTGATTTATGATTGTGATGCCATTAAAATGAGTATTTGCTCTTATTGAGTTAAGATGTGTTGAAAATGACCTGCTGCTTAATGTGAACACGATATGTCAGACCTCACAAAATTTGGCATGATTCTTCAAGCCGACAATTTCCCATCAAGTAACAGAATTAAATTAGATCGTATATACACATGTGTAATTTATTTCGAAAGAAACAACTAATGCGTCCTGATATTTGTACTTCAGTTTTCTATCCTACTTACTAAAGAAGAATTAATGAAGGGGTGAAATTCACTCGTACCTTTGTAGTATAGTAGTATATCTTGTCTATGGTAGAGAACAAGTTTTCTATTCAAATATCCATTTAACCAATGATTCTGTAGATACCTTGTATCTGTATCTATTCGAAATTATATTTTTCAGAAGTACCTAATCGGTCAACTTGCAATAGTATATTCCACTGAGAGGACGACTTCAGTTTTCGTTTAAATTTCATTATTCTAGAATTAATATTCACACATTGCCAAGATTCAATTCGATCGAATAATAGCTATACATATAGTTTTCGAGTTATATGGAAAAATCAGAAATATAGGGGTAAAAATACTTTGCTGACTGCAACTATACCGTAATCGAATAAAATTCTATCGGTCAAGTGGACAATTTTTAATGATTTTGATTCTTAACATACAAATATTTACCTACGTTTCGGCACCATTCGTGCCTTTATCAAGGCTAATTTGTTGTTCAAGTAATCAAAGAAAAACTAGGAAAATTAGTAGGATTTAACTTATGACGAAATGTTAATTTCATTTATTTATTTATAATAATATACAACAGTAAATCAAGTTTGTTAACACAGAGTACTACTCTTTGAATAAAGAACAGCAATGTTCTTCATTCAGAGGTACTACTATTAACTTAACTATTTCTTCTCTGATGATATAATTTTTTAGTTCTCTTTTAAACTAATGGTATTTTTCTTCTTTTTTCAAGTAGTTGGGTAGTCCATTATATGACCTTATCGCAGAATTTGTTGGAGGCTTTGACAGGGACGGGCCGAAGACAATTTTTTTTGGGGGGAGGGGGTAAAGCATCGAAAATTTTCAAACTGTACATTGAAGGAATATATAACCGAAGGTAATCCAATGACGTTCATTACTATATATAAGGTGCAATACTTGGAAATAAATTGGGACTTTTTAAGCTTGTGAAAAATAGCCGAATCTCTCAACATTTATTGAGATCAAAAGTATGGTTCCTTATTGAACAAATAATCTATCGAAATATTTAAAATGAAAAAAAGCACTGACGTGAAGTCAGCAGCTTTTTCGCACTTGTTCACATAGCGAAATGGTGACTTGGAAATTTCAGTGAAATTTCAATGAAATATAAAAATTCTGCATGAGCCTTCAAGCTGTCATTTTGTCAATCAAGTACATACTGGCTTTCAATTCGATCCTATCTTCATTTTTGAAAATACATATTATGAGTATACAGAGTGAATTGAAATTCATGAATAGTACTCTATCGAAAAATGACAACTTGAAGTTTCATAAAGAATTTCATGATGATAATATGATCAGAAAATCCCAAAGTTGAATATCAGCATTTACAAATTAGCTGCCAAGTTTCCTTATGATCCAATCAGTATTTTTGGAGAAAAGCATTTTAAAAATTCACTAACAGTATACTATCTCAACAAAAGTTCCTCAAAAGTGGCTAAACTAACTGTTTCAATTCAATCGCTGTGGTAGTTCCTGAAAAATCAGGAAAATAATCTCGAAAGTCCAAACGCCTTCAACTCCGAAAAAATTTGGCCGTTTATTTAACCCATTATCGAACCTAACTGCCGAATTCCGATGCGCGACCTGCCCTGAAAGTTTCAAGTCGCTAGCTTGCTCTGTTCGACAGTTATCGTGTCATCGGCCAGGCGCACGACCGGCGGCCGGATAGAATCGATTTTGAGAACGGATTCGTCATCAGTGAGTCCAACCTAGTTGTTTGAGAACATTTTCGGGAGAATATTCGAAAGTTACAGACATTTGGACTAAACGATAGCACGCTTTTCTCCAGAATATGTGCGCAAAAATCTCATTTAAAAAGGAAGTGCCTGCTCCTAATTTACATCTTTGAGCCAAAGTGAATCCTTATATCGTTTCATTTTTCATTCATGTTCACGCTATTATTTCGCAAAACTATAACACAATGTACGTAGAGCGTAATGATGAATTCTGCCCGACTGATAAACACAGCTTAAATTGATGATAACAGATGGATTTTGATGACACCGTCCATGCGACGTAGCTGAAAAATCTACAACTAGGTACCTTCTGCGGGTTAACGCAAAAGGAGAAAAATGTTTCATATTTTCAAACACTTGGCATTGGGATGAATACTATTTATTGCCGGATATACATATCGGACTAAAAACCCTGAATCTATGTCATCAACACAAATCACGACTTTGTACAGTTGGAGTTATTTCATGTTATCCCGCTCTCTCTCTTCCCTGCATGCTCTTATCCGGTTTGTGGGTTTGTTAAGCACTGATTGCGAACTTTATTTTTGAAAGATTCAAATTCCTTCATATTTCACAATTCTCTTGGAAATATGTTTTCAACCCCATCCATCGAACTTTTTTCAACTGCTTTGAAATTTTGCCGACTGCTTTGAAAATTTGCCAACTCATTTGCTAAACATTGGAGGGGGATTCTTTATCACTGCCTACATCATGTCACATGCAGCTCCTAAGGTTGCACTAATTCTTTATAATTAACATCATCATTAACATTTCCTCATCATCATGTTTATATAGTTATAGTTGGTAAGGGGTCACGTTCCACTGCGACCTTAAGGTCTATTGTGCCCCCTTGTCAGAGCTGTTTTCGCAACCTACAGCTCGCCCTCCAGCTCTAGAGGTCTGATGAATTCTAATATCTGTGAGGGCTTCAAGGAGGCTAGGTTCTCATTCCTCCTATAATGCTCCTGTCCAAGGTATCTTTTGCGCAGGCTCACAATGGCGAGGCATTCTGTGATCAGGTGAACAGGGGTTTCCTCCTCCTCCCCACAAAATCTGCACTCATCAGTTTCTGATAAGCCCATTCTCATCATGTGCTTCCTTAGGCGACAGTGTCCTGTGAGGAAACCAGTGAGGAGGCGTAATTTATTCTTACTGAGATCCAGATGATTTTTGGATCTAGCAATTTCAAAGTTCCAAAGGAACTTTTTAGAGTGTTCCATTCCTGGAGAATTCCTCCAGAGTGCCCCTCTTTCATTTTGTTCTTTCTCCAAAAACTCTTTCTTATAGGTACATTTGCCTATACCACAGAAAGGTTCTGGGCCAGTAGGTAGTGTTTGTGCTCCCTTTCTGGCTAGAGTGTTGGCCTCTTCATTTCCTTTGATTCCTGAGTGCCCAGGAACCCAGACTAAGGAGACCTTGTTATTCTTGCCTACTTCATTGAGTTTCCTTCGGCACTCCCATATCAGCTTTGAGTCGATGACATAGGAGTTCAGTGCTTTAATAGCAGCCTGACTATCAGAATGGATCACTATGTCACACCCTTGAAAGTTTCTTTCCAGGTTTATGTCTATGCATCTTTCGATAGCAAGTATTTCTGCCTGAAAAACACTCGAGTAGGAGCCTAGCGATAGTGTACATTTAGTTCTAGGCCCGTATACTCCAGCGCCGGCCCCCGTCGTGGTTTTAGAACCATCTGTATACCATTTAACAGTATTTGCTTTGAAGTTTTGGGTAGTGTATTCCTTTTCCCATTCTTCCCTTTTACATAGCATTGAGTCAAAGTTCTTCTCGATGCTTACTTTTTTAATCATAACATCACTAGGTAGGTTAGCTAATGAGATGTACTTGTTCAGGGAGGACCAAGCTCTCTGACTTTTGATTCTCTCATTCCCTGTACCTTCCCTAGAGATTCTAAGGATAGCTTCATGGGCTACCCTTTTGATCACTAGATGTAGAGGACTGAGATCTATGATGACCTCAATTGCTCTAGTCGGGCATGTTCTCATAGCCCCAGTGATGCAAACACAGGCAAGCCTTCGTACCTTGTCGAGTATTTTCCTCGTGCTTTTCTGCCCTGCTTTAGCAAACCAAACTACTGCCCCGTATGTTATTATCAGTCTTACAATCATGATGTACGTCCATCTCAGTATTTTAGGGTTACACCCCCAAGTTTTGCCGGATAGTCTTTTGCACACCATTAAAGCCCTTATCGCTTTACTATCAGTAATTTTAAAATGCTCATTCCACAGAAGCTTACTATCTAGGGTGATTCCCAGATATTTGACTTCAGACTTCCATCCTACAACAACTCCATTTACCGAAATGGACTTCATAGCTGGAAGGTTTCTCTTCCGAGTAAAGGGAATTACTGTGGTCTTTGCTGGGTTGATTTTGAGACCCACTGATAAGCACCACTGCTCAATAATTCTGAGGCCCCTCTGCAACAACTCACAGAGGACATCCTCGAATTTGCCTCTTACTATTAGGACTATGTCATCGGCATATCCTATGCATTCGAAGCCAAGCTCCGTAAGCTTGCGCAATAGTTCATCCACTTCCAGGCTCCATAGGAGGGGGGATAATACTCCTCCTTGAGGTGTTCCGCGAGTAGTTTTAACAGAGATGGTCTGACTGCCCACCAATGTCTCAGCTGTCCTCGTCGAGAGCACCTCACACAACCATTTTATAATGGTATCGTTTACTCCTCGCCTTACAAGTGCCTCTCTGACAGACACATGTGTTGTGTTGTCAAAGGCCCCAGATATATCTAGGAAAGTGCACAATGCGATTTCTTTATTGTTCAGAGACTTCTGGATGTCTTCAGTCAGCCCATACAGAGCAGTTTCCGTAGAACGTCCTGCCCTGTACGCATGCTGACAGTTGTGAAGTGGCTTCTTTCTCTTTCTTTATGTAGTTATCTACTACCTTCTCCATCGTTTTGAGCAAAAACGAAGTTAGGCAAATGGGCCTAAAGGATCTGGGATCAGTCCAGTCTTTTTTTCCTGTTTTTGGGCTAAAGGTTACTTTGTTACTTGTTTCCCGGCTAAGGGCTTGAACCCAAGACCTTACGATCATGAGGCATGTACTCTAACCACTGAGCTTATGTGCAAGCTCCTTTTCTGTTGATGTTATGTGGCGAACGTGATGGCGACGAACAAATATTCAAACTTCCCTCTGTTCTATTTCATAGCTTTCCATGATTGTATATTTTGGAATAATGTTCATCGAAACTATAGATTTCAGTCGAATTATAATATTTCATCAAAATATTGAAGAAGACAATTATTTCATGACTCGCATCGAATGAAACAAATGGAACGGAATATACGTTTACACTAATAAAATTGATCAGAATTTATCTCTCCTCATCCATTATTCAATACATTGAAATATCTTTATTGTATTGAACAACCACTATTTTACGGTCACTGCGAAAGAGATGGAAACACAACATACAAGGTGTCCGGTAAATCTTCAACAATATTTAAATTATTTAAAACTTTCAGGTAAAATGTTCATAGTTTCAAGATAAAGGGCATTTCGGAAATTCGTAGAAAATCGCTACCTTTCCTCGTTATTTTGGAACTGTTTTGAAATATTTTTCTTGAACATTGCCGATTGGTGTTGCTTTTTGGACGCATAAAAAAGATTTCGAAAATTCATATAATTTCTCGGGGACTGATGATGAAATGGCAGATTATTATTTTAGTCATTTCATTCTCTTTAATTTGACCCGATTTTCTGAAAAATATTATAATCACATGAATGAGAGAACATTCATTACACGAATGTGCGCACTTTGTCAACTCTCCAAAATTGTACTCTTATTGTTTCTGGAAGAAAGAGAATGCGGAGATATTCTGGTCTATCCTAAACTTACACAGTTTTGACAAACAAAGTATTCTGTCACGAATTTAACGAGTTGAAATTATGATCAATAGTAAGTAATGAATCCATTGCTTGGTAATTCCGAGAAAAATGAAAAAATACAATATTTCAAATCTTATTTCAAATTATATCTTCAAACCAGAGTTTCAAGCAAATAAGTGAACTAACTAGTTTCCAGAGAAAAAATTGATTTGTTTTCTAGCCATCCTGAAGCAGATATGATATTACTCCAATTAGATTGTTAGATTGTGATGACTTCAGGAACTCGCATTGCGAATTTCCCATTCTGGTTATATTTGCAATGACTTCATCACAATGTGATTTCCCCCTAATGGTTACATTTGGGATCCCTTTAGGAAACGTAATGTTGTTAGTAGTGATAACAAACTTTTCTGTGCAAAAAAACATCAGATGGCTTTTTGGTGAAGTTCACTTAAAACTCTTGTGAAATGTGTTCTAGGCGATTTATTGTTGATGATGTTGTATTAATGGCTTTGCTATCAGCTCTATTTTGAGTTTATCATATGCGGTAAAGATATAGGTTTATGCCATCGAACAATATAGAAGTTTATGTTGGGACAGGATGATTATGTGAGTGATGTTCAAGATAATCCCTATGAATTATTATGTACCAAAAAATGTATGATCGTTTTCTTCTTAGTTTTTTTCAGTTGCATGATTCCGCCGTTTGCTTGTTAACAGGTGATCTTCATTTTATATTTGGTTCCTATCAGAAAGCTACTGAATGGAATTATGCATTGTATGTACGTATCTATCGAAAATGTGTTCCGTATATGCGGAATTTCGTCGGAATAACCATGCAAGATAAGTTTTCGCTTACCTTACCTGCTTCTTTCTGTATCTCAGCCGACATAATTGCTGCAACTTCTCTATCAGCGTCAGAAACGGGTTCTTCTACTTTCATATGTACGTCTCCATCACGATCTACTTCTGCTGATGCACCTTGTTGATCCTCTCCTTCTTCGGTCTGTGAACGAGATGGATTGAAATTATCGACATTCGCAAGATAAAGGCTCAGAAGTTCTCAAAAAAAAAATGAAAGCAACTATGAACTATGAGCGTACCTTTACTTTTTTCGTTTCTGCCTGATCCGTTGGACTAGATCTTTTCCTTTTTTCTGGAAAAAGATTATATTCAGATAAATTGATAAAACTTTTGTTCAGATAGAGAGCAGAGTGGATTACTCGAAAAACTCTATATTTGTGAAATATGATGACCATGAAATGAAAATTTTCAAGAAATTTTATTTTAGAGATAATGGCTCACATAACCGCATACAAAACTTCTATAGCGTGCGTGAATAAATTTGCGATTATTTATATCTTGCGAAGAAATGGAAATACAATTTTTGATAGTATTATTATTATACATTTCTACTCTACTAGAGCTCCACCGAGAGCTCCATACAAAATGATATATTGTCACTTAAGTTCATACCAAAAAATGTCCGACATAATTGGAATAATGAGTAGGTTTTTCAGATTTGTTCCCTCTTGATTTCTTCTGGGGCCAATTAAAATGAAAAATTAATTTCACAGATAAGGCTCTTTGGAAGAATCATGCCAGCAAATTGTTTACAAATGTAACTGAATAACCACCGATAAGCTTCAAAATGTGAAGTAAATGTTTGACCATAATTAATGAGATTTATGTAAGTTAGCGTAGCTCATTTTGAGTGTATGTTAGATTGAACTATGCAGGACACTTATCTCCATTTTCTGAACGATTTTTTCAAACCCACATTATTACTTTGAAACTGGTAATCATATTATGATCCAAGTTAATTATGTGCATTTTATTTCAAAAGTATAATATAACCTCCGAGAATGCTCCAATCTGAAAAAAAATTCAAATGTCACATTCAGAAGGAAAATACTATTCAGCGACATTTCGCACGACACATCTACCCTATTCAAAAAATTGTTCGGGGATAAGAAAGAGACTGGTGATCCCCTAATCATATTATTTTCACGAAATTCTGCAAGAGCCTTCAAGTTGTCATTTTGTCAATCGAGTACATACTGGCTCTCAATTCGATCCAATCTTTGGATCTTTTTGGAAATACATATTATGAAAAAACAGATTGGATCGAATCGAAATTCAGTACTCCATCGAAAAATGACAGCCTGAAGGCTCATAAAGAATTTCATGAGGATAATATGATCAGAAAAACGCAAAATATTCAATAATTGGATACATTTTTTTTTTTCAATTTTCTAATGACACGATCATCTCGGAATTCTGCACAAGGTTGAATATCAGTATTAACAAATCAGCTGCCAAGTTTCCTTATGATATTTTCACATGATGTCTGTTAAATTTTGTCTATAGTTGTATCTGTCAAATACACTGATATGTTATTGAAATTATTAGACATTTTCCTATATCTTTATGTAGCGAATGAAATAAATTATTATTATCATTATTACTATCAATGAAAGTTCCTCGAAAGTTGCGCGTCGTTATGCACCAACTTACTGTCAAGTTTCAATTCAATCACTGTGATAGTTCGTGAAAAATCAGGAAAATAATCTCGAAAGTTCCAGCGACTAACACTCCGAAAAAATTTGGCCGTTTTAACCCATTATCGAACCTAACTGCAACATTCCGATGCGCGACCTGCCCTGAAAGTTTCAAGTCGCTAGCTTGCTCTGTTCGACAGTTATCGTGTCATCGGCCAGACGGTCGGCAGGGTAGAATTCATTTTGATAAAAGTGAGTCCGATCTAGTTGTTGAAAGTTACAGAAATCATACAATGATTCCGCATAATATAAATATCCATTCGAAATTTCATCATTTCAGTGTTTTTGACTTGAAATAGCCAAGATATTTGACACATTTTTTCCCCAATATCTTCGAAAATAAATATCGGTATCGGATCAAACTGAACTTTGAAACATTGTTGTAAAATATTTATTCCAGGTTTTTGCCGATTTTATAGAAATCGGATGAATAGTTTCCGGTAAAAAATTTTTCAACAGATATTTACAAAATTTTTCACTCACCGATCCTGACCAAATTTTGCATTAAGTCATGCGTTGGTACTCCTTAACTGATTTAAATCTGATCGCATCTCTGTTCTTCTTGAGAACAGAATACCTAAGAAAATGAATATCGGGTCGAACTAAAATTTAAGAACTGTTTTTAAATACTAATTTCAAGGTATATCCCAAGTTTCAGTTTGACTTAATTTTACCTAATATCTCCCGGTAATAAAAGCCTGATCAGATTGACATTTGAATAACTGTTGTGAAATACTAACCTCAAGGTTAATTCAGAAAAAATTTTTTTTTTCGATATCGATGTGGATGATTCTCGAAAAACAATTTTTTAAAGTGTTCAAACAATTGGATTCGCAAGAAACTTTGCAATAAGTTGCGCGTTGTTATTTTACAACTATTTACAAAGTTTTTCGATGTGATCGCATCTGTACTTGGTACTCAAGAACTAATGACAAAGTTACAATCCGATACAGTCAGTACTTCATGAGATATCGAGAAATTAACCTCAAAATTTCATATAGATATAACTGCGAAACAGTTCGGCCGATTTTTCCCGCTAACGAACTCAACCGAGAAATTCAAGCTCCAAACCTAACCCCATAATGTCAAGATTCTAGGTACTTTCCTTCGAAAGTTAAGGCGCACACGGCTGGACGGAGAGAATCAAATTTGCCACGGATTCTTCATCTGTGAGTCCAACCTAGTCATTTAAGACCAATTTCGGCTCAAAATTCGAAAATAACAGACATCATGGCGAAATGATAACAAGCTGTTCTCCAGAACTAGCCGTAAAAATGAACTGACCGAAATCCTTGGACTGCGCTTCTTTGGTGTAGAGGCTTTGGTTGATAAGCTCAGATCAAGGTGGAACTTTTTGTTGATTCATCGACAGATATGAGTCATTGTGTATATATAAATTCTGTATTTAGATTTCTTTTTTGAGGTCACACCCTGTATATTTATTTGATGTAGAAATGGACTATTGCGATATTCTAGCCGACCTTGCGAGTTATTGATACAATCTCTGATTCCCTTTCAAGTTTATATTCTCATTCAAATAGTTTTCGGCTGAATTGCCTCACCTGAGTGTGGAGGGGACACAATTTCAAAGAGCTCGAGTGACTCATCTGAAGTTGGACGTCTACGATAATAATGCGTCTCTATGTCATATTGTGCATCCTGTGGTAAGTTAAGATCTTCCAAACGAGGTGGTTGTCGAGGGACAGCGGCTGATTTGGCTGCCTGTTCATTCGAATTAGAACTCAGGCTAGGTTCGCTACATTTGTCGGAACTCACTGAATCTTTGGGAACGAGGGTTGAACCAGAATCTGAAGAATCATAAATTGGTATTCCTTTCATGATAGCTTGTGACCTGGGAACAGGTTCAGGTGAAGGACTGTTATCTGAAAGCAAAAATTATCTCTGATTATCTGCCAAAGTATTCACGATATGTTCATGTGATCTCAAACTACACAATTTAATTTTTGACACCTCTCAATTCTTGAGAAGGATACGATAACGAAATAACAGGATTTCAAATTGGTAGACCTCAAGGAGCTTGAAGTTCTACCTTATTCTAAGGATATTCGAACAAAAATGAAACTACGTTTAAAATCAACAAACCCTTGTCGTATTCTGATGAAATCATGTTGATACGAGAACGTTTTTGCTGCTGTTGGTATGCTTCAATCTTTGAAGCTTGGTGTCTGGTCAGTCTTCGCTGAGTTTTATATTCTTCAGCAGACTCTGAAACTTGACGAAAAAATGTATATTCCTTTCATTTTATAGAGTCTTTTTCAGCGCGGAATTTTTCATATGTTCTCAATTAATAAGGAGTATATTTTCAATTAAACGTACTTCGAACCTCAAAATGAGAGCATTTTACACAATATTCAGACGTCGCTCAATTCCACAGAATATTTAATATCAAGCGAATAATGAGTCATTACCTTCTCCCACACTTGCATCTCTGTCAGATGAACAATCTACTTCACTTATTCCCGATTCAGCTCTGTCGAGATCACTTATTTCCGATTCGCTAGGTACCGGTTGTCTTCTGTGTGTTATTCTTGCTGGTCTTGGAACTCCTGCCTGTGCTACTTCTGGTTCTTCGGACTCTCCATCTTCTCGTGCAAGATGTTTGTTTGGAGCAACTTCGGAATCATCGGGAGTTGGTGCTTCTTTACGTTTCGTACAAGAGTAAGCAGGTTGTGATGCATTTGCTGAATATTTATCTGGAATATTTCGATCATTGAGTTACAAAATGAAATGGCAAGGAAATATACTACACAAAGACCTTAAGAGTTATATCCAAAAACGGGATTTTAAAAAGTGTCAGTCATTTGAATCCCCATCGAAATGGGATAGAATATTGCATACAACACGTCACTTATAAATAATTCTTACTGCTAAGGAATAAAATTTATGACTCAAGTGTGAAGAAGTAACCTTTTTTCTCGTTTTGATGAGAATTTGAATAACTAGCACTTTCCAGAAATGGTAGTTATGTATAAACCAAGTGAGTTGAATGAATAAACATTTATAACTCACGTATTGGAAACCATTTCATCCCATTTCAATTAGGGTCTGAATGATGTCACTTCGACAGAAAGTAGCTAGGATACTGAGTACTCGACTGTTCGTTTTGGTCAAAATATATAATATGAAAGAAAGTCTACGATGAAATTCACTAGTGAATTTAAAATTCATATTCACTCAGTCATCGAACCCTTATTGTTATAGGTTGAAAAATATTTTTTTGAAAGTCGAGGTGGGATAAAATAATGATTTGCCAAAGGGCATACTGACGATCACAATTATAACGTAATAAAATTTAATTATATAATCTTTTTACCTTCTTCTGACTCTTCGTAGGGTATGGTAATAATAGATTCATCACTTTCTGAAGACTTCACTTCCTGTGAATTCTGGATGGGTGGTAAGGACTCTGCACCACTCGATCCCGAACTTGTGATCGAAAACTGGTCCTCCGTTGTACAACTTATTGGACCTTCATTAGATTTAGACAGGGTTCTAGCTCCCAATATTTTGGTTTCTTCCTTTTTTGAAGCAGCTTCATCTGATTGAGATCGTATTAAAATTCGTGGTTCCAATTCACTCTGTTTCAAATCCACTTCATTTTGTTTCTTTTGTTCATCATCTTCTTTTTCCTCATTTTTTCGCGATTTGGGATAGCTAGTAAGTGATTTTTTGGGTTCCGTACCAGATTTTCTCGGTTTTTTTTCATCCTCATCTTCATCTGATCCTGACCCGCCTAGGTTTCTACTATCTACTGCTGATCCAGTGGAAGCTGCTGTGTTTGAAGAAGTTTCTGTTTTGGAGTTCTTCCGTGACGTTCCTGCCGATTCTGTTGCATCCTGTTGATTCGAGTCTGAACTATCACGTCTCGTGGTATCCTCAGGACCAGAAGGTTGTGTACAAGATATCAAACCAGGGATGTTCTGATGACCCGGAGCATGTTTTGAATTTGAATCCTCTTTTTTTTCTGGCTGTTCTGACATATTCTGATTCGTCCCTTCCGTAATTTCGCCTTCGCTTTGGGATGTAGGGGGTAGGGTTTCAATAATAATTTCTGGAGGTGGCTGGACAGGTTCAGGTATATTCACAGTAGTCATTGTTCCCTCGTCTGAGTTCGATTCGAAGGGTAATTGAATATCCATTTCATCACGTTGATCCACACTAGTTTGCACAATGAGATTTTCTTTTGGTTTATTTACTACTTTTCGCGATTTTTTGGTATGATCATTTTCTTCATGAAGTATTGGGGCATTTTCACTATTGGTATCTGGATTTTCGGACAATACTGACCTGATTCCTTGAAGTGTTGGCGTAGGCCCGTTTTGGCGATCATATGGCGCTGGGGGTGGATTCAAAGGTTCCGGTTCTTCATCGGAAATGTTGGGTAAATCAGGTACTGGACACGTATCGATCTCAACATCAGCTGGCGTGATTCTGTTTTCATTCTTGTTTGTTGGTGAAATACTCGGCATTGGAACTTCTGGTTTATGATCATCTGGTGTAATTACCAACGGTGTATTATCTATAGTATTTCCTTGATTCGAGGTGGTTTGAGCCAACGATACAGATATGTTCTGGTTTTCACTTGATGCATTGAGAATTTCATTTTTTTGATCTGAACTGGGTGTTACTGGATCTGGTTTCTCAGTCGAAAGATTCGGATTTATTACATTGAGGTCAGGATTATTATCATGTTTTTGATCATTTGAAGAAGGAATAACACATTCTGATACCACTTCAATAGGCCCTTCAGTTTGTGATTGGAGTACGTGCTTGGAGATGTCCTCTGTCTTCAGAATATCCTGACCGAATCTAGAAGTGTCTTCTTCTATATCCATTTCATCTTCTTCCGATTGAACTGACGGTGTCGAAGTCTCTTCTCCCTCGTTTCGACCAGAAGGTTCCTCTGATTTTGTAGTTGGTTCTAAAGTAGAATGTTCTTCCTGCACTGTTTCTTCTTGCGGTTCTGGTAATGGTTGTGGTGTAGGTTCTGGATCGGAAGGAGATTCTCCTTCTGGTGCAGGCTCTTGATTTTGTCCTGGAGTGGGTTCTTCGTCAGGAACAGGAAGTGGATCTGTATTCTGAGGAGGGGGAATCAGATAAGGAATTGGACGTCGTTTTAGAGGTAGAACCTCCAAGCCCTTAGGTTCATCTGTTAGATCTGGAACTTTTTCAGAACCAGGATCATCCGGTAACACCTCGTTGTACTGTGGATTATTGAAATAATTTTCGCAAAAATTTAGCGGCGCATCTTTGCGTTCCCATATTTCTACTGACTTTTCCTGATCTTTCTTAAGAATATCAATGTTTACTGGATTTCTATTTAACATTGTTTGAAATAAACTATCATCACTTTCCTTCAAACTCTCTACTAGTGCAGACTCTTGGCTAGCTCGATTGCCATATAACTCTTTTACTATTCTTGATGTAGTAGTATAATCATCAGATGCCTGATCTGCAAACAACAAGACACACCATAGGTTTAATTGATTTATAAATTTTTTCATTTTTTTCATGGAATATATGACGGGACAAATTATTAATACGATACTTAAAGCATTATGCCATACTCAACCAACAAACACCAAAAATCAACATACATATACAATATTTCTCAGCAAGCCAAAAATCCTCTCAAAGTTCCTGAGAAAACTCTCGAGGAGTGCAAAAATGGATCCAAAGCGATTAAATTACTGAGTGAATTGTACGATCTTCAGCATCTAACCAAGGGCGAGTCAAGATGATAGTTGGTTGAACTTCTGTTGATGTGGAATAAGAACTTTTTCCGTGTAAAATACGTTTGAACATTCAAATGTAGTATATTCATAAGCACATAAGAATCTAAATTATTAATGATCTTATAAACGACAATGACATCTCTCATCATTCTTTGATCTGCCAAAGATATCAAATTCAATTTTTTCATTATTGTAACTAGGGTTCCAAATAACTGATCCAAAGCTTAAAATGCTGTGCACATATGCCACGTATTAGGGATTGATGTTTTCGAAAACTTTTACAAACCCTGATATATTAAATCAAAGAGTTTTACCAAATATAGGTGCGAATATTTAGAAAAACTTATCAAGCTTACCTGCAGCACTTGTTGAGGGCACCTCTTCATATGATTCTATATCAGCTGTAAATGGAGAATAAGCATTTTGAATCGCTGTTGACGATGTGGAAGATGAATCTGCTCGCTGAATAGGAAGAGTGGGCTTCCTGACACCCAGTATTTCATAATTCTCTCTTATAGATTCTGGTAGTTCTGGCTCAAATGGAAGAGGATGAGGGACATTAAATTTTATGTTTGGTATAACAGATATATTTTCTGCCTTCAAAACATCCAACGAGGCATGTGAGTACATGTTTACATCATTCATTAGGTTCACAAGTTCTTTTGTTTGTAGTACTGATATCGATAGCATGCTTGAATCGGATCTTCCCATCGAAGAATTCTCATCATCATTTGGATTTTCTACTCCTGTTTTCATTCTTCCACAGGCACCAACTTCTGATGTTCCTGATTTCAAATTGCAGTCATTTGCAATGAAATCAGAACCACTGTTTTGCTCAAGATCCTTTCCTGACTTAGTAACTTTATTCATTAACGAAAGTTCTATTTTCGCTGTGTCTTCCCGTTCTGAATTGTCCGTATCAATTCCAGATGACGAGTCTGGTGACTTTCTTTCCATATAACATTTCTCCTGAATATGTGATAAAATGGATTGGAAATTTTCCTTGGCGTTTTCATTGGCAGGATTATTCGATTCTTCCAACGAAACTTTTTGTGTTTCCTCGTCTTCATTTTCTTTCGAATTCACAACCCCACTTTTTTGTTTCATATAGGGATAGTTGATAGGAGGCAAAGCTGAAGATGAATGTAGATTAACATCTACATCTATCTTGCTTTCTGATAAAACATTGCTGACAGATTCACCGCTATTAACTTGCAGTTTCATACCATCTAGGGTCTCTTTAAGTCCTCCATCCCCATTTGAATATTTTCCGTCAGAGATGCATATATGTTCAAATAAACTCTCCTCAGAACTTTCCGGGTCAACAGTGACAAATCCGTAGTTTTTGATTTCATTGAATGGATTTTCTGAAGGTCCATTTCCAATTTTGGTTTGATCTGGAGCAAAATGTGTTTCTATGATTGGAGCCAGGTCTTTCTCTTTCGTTGAATCTAGATCAACAAGGTCTTTTGAGGCCTCCGGTATAACATTTGATGATTTACTAGATTTTTCAGTTTCCGATGTGGAAGATGTTACACTGGAACCATCTTGATTTGAAGCATCCGTGATTTTAGTGGTCTCCCCAGTCATCTGATTCGGTTCATTTTGGTTCGAAGTATTCACTTTAGTTTGAACATGGGATGCTAGTTCCGCCATAGATTTGTTTTCAAATTCCTTCTTCATGTATGGCCTAGATGAAAATGTTTTCATTTCATTTGCGTTTTTCAAATATCTTTCTTTTTTTTCTTTGAGTGTTTTTGGAGAACTGTCGTTTTTCGATAATGAAGTTTCTTCAGCGCCTTCAAGCTGTTGTGGTTCGGTGAGAATTCCCCTCCTCCGCTGAACATCAGTTGCAGCGCATGCCGTTGATTTGGTAAGCATTTCCACATTTTTAGGGGTAACTTCAATCATTTGTCCCTTATTGTCAATTTTGAATTGGCGGATCGGTTGTTTACTTTGATGCATAGTCACATCAGATGTTGATGGTGGTCTTTGATTTTGGTCAGAATCAATTATTTTTTCTCGTGGATCAACAATAGTCGGACGATTTTCCGTAGCTTCGTCATATTTTATTTTGCTAGCTTGTTCCATGTTATTATTAGTATTTTGGTCTTGTTTTTTGCCTGGAAAAAATCAATTTATCATTATAAATACCAGAGAAAAACAATCTAATTACAGGGTGGGCCAAATTGGAAACTTCTGAAGGGGAGGTCCTCTTTCTGTACTTTCATGACAAATCATTGGCGAAAACCGCAATTTCATGGCTACCACCGTTACAAAGTTACCGGGTGTTTTTCGATAAATTATCATTTTAGAAATAATGCTGTAACTTTTCTTCTGTTGGAAATTTCTTCAAAAGAATTCTTGTAACAACAATATCCAGGAAAGGTGCCGTATGTGCTTTGACGAAAATGGTCGACACTTTGGATATTTTATTTGATGGAATTGTTTGTTTCTCGTTATTTTTAATTCAAGCTGGAATTTCATGGTTTTTGATTTGATTCTTTCTTCAAACTATTAACAGTTTGGATCGAACTTTCACAGCTTACAATCAATGTTCGCATTATTTTTGTTCTCACCCCCGCACAGTCCAAAGCCAAGAGATAAAATTTGAAAATTCAATACAACAAGACTCCAGAAAAATATCATTATACCTATGCTATATTTTTGAAATGTTCATTTCAACCTCTATCGTAATATGTTAAAATATACGAGGTGTCCATTTCAAAAAACAATTCCTAGCGATATATCATTGAATATCAGTTTTCGAAAAATTTAATTTACGTCATGTTTTAGGTACCCACGCATATTATCTTCGGGCTTGATTAATTTCTGTTATTTTTTTTCCAAAGGAGCCATCGAAATATATATTCTATTCAATGGTCGTGGATTTTTTTTACCATAGAAGGCAGTGAACGCTCAATCAATTTCGAACCACATTTTACAAATCAAGTTCCAGTTGCTTCTCAAAATAGTTTTATAATACTGTAATTTCAAGTCTCTAGATCTTTCTTTAGACAGTTATTGAATTTGACCACGAATTCTTTATCAGTTATTAAAACAATATCGTTTTCATCTTAGGTTGGCAAAAATCAATAGGGCCTTGTTGGGTATTTTGTGGTCTGAAAAATGTATGAACGGCTGCTGAAATAGAACTCACAGACCTAATGATTCATCTGGATATATTCAATGCGTGAAAAGAAGCCCTACGTGAACTAGAATTTTCTGTATTTCCAATCATATCATTTCTTATTACGCAACAATAACTCCCATAATACTTTGAATCACGAATGTTTATTGTTTCATCATAATACACTAGTTCAAATTTATTGGACCTTGAATTTTTCGTAAGAAGTTGCCACCGTAGGTTTCTACAGAAATGAAAAATTTTCAATAGAGCAAAAGTTACAGCAATATTTCTAAAATGAACATTTTCGAAAAACACCCTGTAACTATGAAACGGTGATAGTTATGGACTTGCGGTTTTCGACGATGCGTTTCTCATGATTTGCCCTCCAGACACCGACATCAGTATTCGTCTATCTAGTACAGAAAAAGTACTTTCCCTTGCAAAATGTTCACATGTACAGGGTGAGCCAAATTCGAAACTTTTGAATGGGAAGTCCTTCTTCTGTACTAGATAGAAGAACACAGATGTCGGATTCTGAGGCTTATATTTCATGAGATTCTCATTGGCGAACTCCATAGCATCACCGTTACATAGTTGCCGGCTGATTTTTGAAAATATTTATTCCAGAAATATTGCTGTAACTTCTTCTTTTGGAAAATTTTCATTGCTGAAAAACATTCTCGCAATTCTTCTTACGTAGAATTCAATGGCGTTAATTGAATATTCTGGAAACTGATATTTTATGAGACATTGCTATGGAATTATTATTTTCAAATAAAACCCCCAGTATATTTTTAAATATTTCGATATAAGTTCCAAGTCGCTAGCTTGCTCCGTTCGATAGTTATCGTGTCCACGGCCGTACAAGGCCAATCGTGGGACGGATAGAATCGATTTTGACACTGGATACGATATCTTTCGAAAAGAACAAGCTAGCGACTCTCGGGGAAGGTAGCCTATCGAATTTGACGGTTGAATTCTTTAGGGTCCAAAACTGTCTAAGCGGTTTCGGAGTATTCCTCATTCGAATTCTTGTGGTTATTGCCTGAGTTCTTAAAAATACTTATTCGAATGGATTGAAGAATACCGACGCGAAATTTTTGTAGGGCCGCAGAGGTAGAATATTACAGTTTTTTTCTCTGGAATTATCCGTCAGAGTTTAGTTAAATTTGGCTTATATCATTGAGTTTTCAAATATTTGAAAACTCAATGCTTATATTGTGACGACCTTTTCTCGGTGGCGGTGTTACCTGATTATTTCAACTCTTAAAACTTTGCTCGGGCGCCAGTTACAATGGGTTTTACAAGGTTGTAACGCCTTGGTTGAATCGTGCACTTACGGTGTTACCTGAGTAGCTTTTAAACAGCTGGAGAAGAGTTCTGTCTAATCTGAGCTGGTAGCGATTAGTATGTAAAAGTTTTTCTCACAACAGATACTGACACTGTACAGGTATAGTAGTGAAACACACAATGTCTATATACAACTTTATTACAATATGTACAGGTTTAAAGGAAAATCAACAGTTATAAGAGCAGTATCAACACAACGGTACAGTGTCAGGAGAGTTCAAAATAAATATGATCACTTGAATCGTCAAAATGGTAAGACAAATATATACGCAATGTACAACACCGTGTCTACGGTTTGTAATCAAATAACTCAACAATCAAAGCAGGTGAATATAAACAATGGTAATAATATGCAGTGAACTGGATGATTGAAGTGAACGGAGAATAAAGCGGTGCGGTTAATATGAATACAGAAGAATGAAGTGAACAAAAAGAAATGTAAAATACAAGATGTTATCTGAATGAACTCAACAATGTCAAAAAATGAATGCTAGCAAGCAAAATAAACAAACGGAAAAGTTACGTACGGAACGGCAAAGAATAGGGTGAGTATAGCAATAGTTAGCGGTGGTAAAATACGGAAAGGTGAAAATAAAATACAAACGGTGACAGGTTATTACGGTAAATAAATGAGAACACACAAAGTAATATGGTAAGACGGTAAAGCAGTGAAAAGTGTTGTGTCTTATAACGGAACTAACTTGTGACCGGATCAGAAATATTAAATCCACGAATCGGTATTTGAACCTGACTGATCTCGGAAATCCACTCTCAGCCACCGAGTCAAGCGATACACCTGGCACAATGGACTAAAGGGTACCGAGACACCAACTCACGTCTGACTCAAACTCCCAAAGCGAGGAGCCCCAACGGTGGGTAGTTTGAGAACAGCACTCCAAGTAAGCGTCTCGCGGAAATGATATTGATCAGTCAAATAACAAACTCGGAAACGAACAGACGGTCCGATGTATCCGGTAAGAATGATCGTGGAGACCCACCTTTAGACCTCAAGTCAAGCTACAAACTTGACTCAATGGACTGAAAGGCACCAAGGCACTAACTTACGTCTGACTCAAACTCCCAAAGCGAGGAGCCCCAACGGTGGGTAGTTTGAGAACAGCACACCAAGTAAGCACCCTTAGGAATCGGTATGATCAATAAAATAAATAAACACGACGATAAACGAACGGTTCCGGGTATTCAATAAGAATGATCGTGGGGACCCACCTTTAGACCTCAAGTCAAGCTACAAACTTGACTCAATGGACTGAAAGGCACCAAGGCACTAACTTACGTCTGACTCAAACTCCCAAAGCGAGGAGCCCCAACGGTGGGTAGTTTGAGAACAGCACACCAAGTAAGCACCCTTAGGAATCGGTATGATCAATAAAATAAATAAACACGACGATAAACGAACGGTTCCGGGTATTCAATAAGAATGATCGTGGGGACCCACCTTTAGACCTCGAGTCAAGCGATAAACCTGACTCAATGAACTGAAAGGCACTCAGGCACCAACTTACGTCTGACTCAAACTCCCAAAGCGAGGAGCCCCAACGGTGGGTAGTTTGAGAACAGCACACCAAGTAAGCACCCTTAGGAATCCGTGTGATCAATAAAAAAAAAGGAACACGAAGTCGGAAGGACGGTTCGAGATGCCCGGTAGAAGTGACCACGGATGTCCACCCTTAGACCTCAAAGTCAAGTTGTGCACCTGACCCGACGTACTAAAGGGCACTAAGACACTCACTCACGTCTAACCTCAAATGCCCAAAGCGAGGAGCCCCAACGGTGAGCAGTTTGAGATCAGCACTCCAAGAAAGTATCCCACAGAATTAATTCGATCACTTCAACAATTTCGGACGCCCCCGGTACGGTCTCCCGGCTCGCGGTATTTGTTCCCGAAGAAAATCGTCTGAAATAAGCAACACTAGACCGGCTTGATCTCTACCCGCGGTCCCCAAGTAATACAATCTTTATCGCCCCACGTGCAAAGAGATACGGTCGGAACAATTTATTTATTATGAACGGATATATTCGAAATTTGGAAAAATACAACTGATCGGCACACAAGAGAATTTAACAAACGGTAAATTAGACACAATCAAATAGGTTTTCTTACCCTGGTTTTCACCACTATGAGCACTACGGTAAAACTTTATTCTCTTTCTCGGAACTATTGCACTTTAATCGCGGATTGAATTTTAAACGGAGTTACGGTTGAAAAATAATTTAAAGGCAAACTGTAAAATCTACCAGACGTTGAAGCAGACTAAGAAAACTAATGAAAACTGAATCAGAAAACTGAGTAAGACGGAATTTAAAAGCTAACAAACTGAATGAAACTCGGAATAAGACGGAATTCATCTTTCAGCGGCATACGGGACTTATATTACCTCGGTTGGAGGAGGGAGACATGTGTCTAAATTTTCGGTCATTTCTCCTGAGTGGGGCTCGAAGATGCCCCCTGATTGGTTGGTTTGAAATTCTCTGGTGTTCTAGAAAGTTCTAGAAGTTTCCAGAGACGGTAACAAAGAATAATCGTTTCACGCTTTTTTGTGCTGTTCAACATCTGAAAAACCAAAACAACAACTGGAAAAAACTGCGGATCGCGACAATCGCGAACTGGAATTGTTGTATGGAATTTTTTCCACATAGGATGGATTTTAACTTTGATCCTTATTGAACAGCATTTATTAAGGCGAAACGAAAATTTCCCGAAATGAATTTTCACAGGATTGAAACGTAACGAAAATTGCTTCGTTACACACCCCCTCCTCTTCCACAAAAAAAAACTGAAAGTTTTTTTTTTTTTCTACAACACCCTATCACCTCTATTACCTATTCAAGCACCCTACTCTTACACTTTTACTCATCTACGGCGGAGAAATAGCTGAGGTTGCGACGCCAGTGTCATATCTACCAAACCTGTCGCACTGAACGCCGATAGATCTTCTTGGATTCCGCTGCTTGGGGTGGATAGCGACTCTGTTAGCTGCTAGGTTCACTTCTCGGTGGTATGCAGTTCCTTCTCTGGGTAGGTCGAGACGATTCCTGGTGAGCGTCCCCACCTCGGTCGTGAAGTTTTTCCCTTTATTGGCCCCTGTTTGATCGCAAAGGCGGTTTCGGTTCCTGACTTTCTGAAAACTACCTGATTTTAGCAATGATTCATTCGTTAAAATCTTACCCTTCAAAGTGGTCAACCCAATAGTCAGGGGGCTTCTAGCGGTCGGACAGTTACTTATGGTGGAGGCAGCCACAATCTCGTCTCCTCCCGGTACGGTAGAAGGACCTGCCCGGTCTTCATGGAACGGTTTCAAGTCTTTGACATGAATATGTCGCAGATACTTTCCGGACATATCCTTGAGGTCATACACTACGGGGGATATTACCTTGGTCACCGTATACGGGCCGGTGTATTTGGCGGCTAGTTTGGAGGCGAAGTTATCGGCAGCTGAGGACAAGGGATGTTCCCTCCGCCACACCTTGTCGCCGATTCTACATGACCATTCCCTGCGACGCAGGTTATAATAGTGGCTCTGTTGGTCGTATGCCCTTGCTAGTTGGAGACGCACGAACTCGTGCGTTTCCCGGAGGCGTTTCAGACGGTCGGCATATCGCGCAACGCCTTGTACGGAAGGTTCCTCGGTAGTTCCCTCGGCTTCGTCTGGGCTATACATAAACCTGCGGTTCGTTTCAGGCGAGCGAATCTCTCTCCCAAAATTCAGGAAAGCTGGTGTAAATGCGGTTGATTCGTGTTTCGCTGAATTTAGGGCGAAAGTCAGTTCGCCGATGCGTTCGTCCCAATTTCGGTGGTCTCCCTCGCAGAATTGGGCAATCATGGTTTTGATCGTCCGGTTTGCTCTCTCGACGGGGTTGCACTGCGGCGAATATACTGGTGCGAACCGATGGCGGATTCCCAGGTCCTTGAGGTTTCCCTTGAATAATCTTCCATCAAATTGGGAACCATTATCGCTGATCACGGTCTTGGGACAGCCAAACTTCAACACTACCTGGTCGTAGAAAGCTTGAAAAACTCCTTTACCAGTGGCGGTCCTGAGGGGTTTGCACTCGACCCATTTGGAAAATCGGTCTTGAAACATTACCAAGAAGGTATTACCCTTCTTGGAACGCGGTAGCGGGCCAATCAGGTCGGTGCTGACGGTATTCCACGGTTCGGTAATGGTATAAGGCTGCATTTTCCCTGGCGGTTTCTGTTGGCTAACCTTATACCTCTGGCATTGCCGGCATCTTCGGACATATTTCGCCACTTCTCGGAACATCCCTGGCCAGTAATAATTCTGGGCCACCCTGGATATTGTCTTCGCAATGCCCATATGGCCAGCCACGGGTTCGTCATGGTTTTCTCGGAGTACGGACATACGGTTTTCGGTTGGGACACACCATTTCCATGGCGTTCCCATTTCAGGCTCGGAGAAATCGTTCGAACTCCAGAAATGACGGTATAACTTGCCACCTTCAATACGGTAGTCGGGGTATAACGCCGGGTCCTTCAGGACTTCCTGATATTTCTTCGCATACCATGGACAAAGCACCACATCCTCTGCCAAACATGATTCTTCTTGAGACGGTAACGGATCCTGGGACAGAGCATCTGCCACTCGGTTCAAGGCTCCTTTTCGGTACTTGATCTCGAAGTCATATTGTTGCAGAAAGACGCTCCATCGTGCGATTCTTCCGGACGGGGACTTGATGGATTGTAACCAGCGGAGACTCATATGGTCGGTCATCACGGTAAAACGGTATCCTTCCAAGTACGGTCGCATCTTGTCGATAGCCCAAACTATGGCTAAGCATTCTTTTTCGGTCACTGAATAATTCTTCTCGGCATCATTCAGCGTACGGCTAGCGTAGGCTATCACACGTTCGTGACCTTCGAACACCTGAGTTAGAGCAGCTCCAAGTCCTGTCTCTGATGCGTCGGTCTGTAGTGTAAACGGTTCGGAAAAGTCGGGACATGCTAGGACTGGTGACTCAGTGAGCTTCTTCTTCAAGGTCTCAAAGGCTTGTTGTTGGTCGGATGTCCATACCCATCGTTGCTTTTTCTTCAGCAACATGGTCAGCGGCGTTACGATTTTCGTGAAATCTTCCACGAATCGGCGGTACCAACTTGCGATTCCTAGAAATCGACGAAGTTGACGGACGGTTTTCGGTGGGGTCATGGAGTTTATGGCGGCAATCTTGTCTGGATCGGTAGCAATTCCATCTTCGGTCACCACATGCCCTAGGTATTTGAGTGAGCTTCTAACAAACTCGCATTTCTCCGGGTTGATCTTCAGATTGGCTTCCCGGAGTCGGTGAAATACGGTTTTCAGGTTTGCTAGATGCTCCTCGAAAGTTTCGGCTAATACCACGATGTCGTCTAGGTACGCGAAGGCGATGGGGTCCATTTCCAGGCCTATCACACGGTCCAAACCTCTCTGGAACGTGGCTCCTGCGGAGTGTAAACCAAATGGCATCACTTTAAATTGGAAGAAGCCTCGTCCAGGGACTGCGAAAGCCGTCAGAGGTCTGCTTGCTCTGGAAAGTGGAACCTGCCAATATCCTTGCCTCAAATCCAGTGTTGAGATGTACTTCGCTCGTCGCAATTTATCCAGAATTCCGGCTATGTGTGGTAACGGGTATGCGTCCTTTACGGTAACGTCGTTCACGGCGCGGAAGTCTATACAAAACCTCGGCTTTCCGTTGGCTTTCTTGACGATGACGACGTTGGAACTCCACGGTGACTTTGACGGTTCTATGATGCCCTCTGCCAACATTCTATCCACTTCCTGGTTAACAATCTCCTGCATTTTCGGGTTGTACGGACGGTATCTTTGCTTGATCGGTTCGGTTCCAGGTTTCAGTTTGATCTCGTGGGATATCATGTTGGTCAGTCCTCGCACTTCTTTGAATCTTCCCAGTTCTTCTTTCAGGAACTTCTCCAGGATTTGCTGTTCCTGAGACGTCAAGGCGTTGATCGTAGGGCTCCGAGTCTTCGTGGGTGGACGTGTGGGATTTTCCAGCGGCTTTCCATCGAGGAAGCACTGAGAAGTCCGTAAGTCGATCCGGAAATCATGCGAGGCCAGCAGGTCCATACCCAAAATCACGTCCACTGGCAAGGTAGGGACCAAATACAACCTTGCCTCAATGTGTTCCTCGCCAATCTTCAAGCGTGGCTTGTAAGATTCCACGACGGCTAAGGCATTTCCATCTGCGACGGTGGCCAACATGTCAGGGATCTTCGTTGGCAATACACTGGCATTCCTGCATTTTTCGGCGGCGGTTTTACTCAGGAATGACCTCGACGCTCCGGTGTCCAGTAAGGCTTCAACGGGTTCATCTCCGATGAACACGGTGACGATAGGGCGGTTTTCTCGGGGATACGGTTTCGGTGCTATTGGGGATGCTTCGGACGGGACCTGTCTCTTCCCCTCTTGATGAGGGTCCCGTTTTAGTTTCCCGAACAGCGACAGTCTCTCGACAAGGTGCCTTCCTTCCCACATCGAGAGCAGAATAATCTCGGTTTAGAGCGGCACTGACTTCTCATGTGCCCCATCGTTCCACATCGCCAACATTGTAGCCCGGTGTTGTTGAAACGCACACTTTTCGGTGGAGGCTTAGCTTCGATCTGTCTCACGGTTCCTTGGCTCGGCTTTTCCACTGGTTCGGCTACGGAAGTCTTCGGTACGGGCAATGACGGAGCAGCCGGTTCTGTTGGTTCCTTGGGTGAAGAACTCACAGAAAGACTTCGTGACGTCGTTGGATGGGGGTTTTCATAAACCAGATGTGCTTCGTCGATCAACCCCTTCCGGCTTGGCGGAGGTACGTAGTTATCCACATGCCACTGCACCAACTCGAACACCCTTCCTTTTTCTAAGAGGTCCTTGTAGGTCGGAGTATCCTGGAAAGCGAGTGCCTTCTGTAGAGACGGTAGCAGACGCTTCTTCACGATGCTTACTTGTTCAGCTTCGGACGGTCTCCTCGTCGTCAGCCTCAGGAAAAGATTTTGCATCCTGGTGACAAACAACAACAGTTTTTCTCCGTTTCCTTGGGTGCGCTTCCTTATTTCATCCAGCAGTGTCTCTTCATAGTCTAAAGGCAAAAAGGCCTCACGGAGTTGGTCCTTAAAATCGTCCCAACTTTTGAAAGATCCTCGTCGAGGGATATACCAGTCCTTCGCATCTTTCCTTAACAGCTCGAAAATAGTCTCCAAGAGTTGTTGGTGAGTCACTTTGCGTGTTCCACATAGCTGTTCGACTTCTTCGAGGAAGGTGTTCACGCTGGATGATCCATCAAAGGTTACGTTCCACTTGTAAACGGGTATATAGGGATGGTCAGGCGAACCAGTAGATCGGGCTGCGGTGTCAGCTCTGGGACGGTTCGGCTCGGTCCGGTCCTGATCCAACTTTCTCACCTCTATGGATCGTGGTTGAACCATTCGGTGGGCGGTGGTTCGGTGCTGTATATCTTCTCTGGGGTCTGAAGCAATCGGTTCTATTGATCGGGGCATCTGACGGTGTTCGGTTCTGGTTTCTCCCAGAATTCGGTTGTCGGCGGTCTGCGGCGGTACTGGTCTGCTCGGTACGGGGCTGGGATGAAAAGAACAGTCCGATTCTTGCGGTTCCAGGAACGGAAAGGAAATCCTTCTGGTAGATTCGGCCATGGTGCGTCCATTTCCTCGAGCTCCTTTTTGTCCCAATGGGCTTGTGAGGTCCAGGCGTTTGCTGACGGCATCGCATGCTCTCTCTAGCAGGCGTTGGAGAAAGTCTACTGACAGTCCGGACCCCTGGCATGTCCCTGGTGGTTGAACAGGTTCTGTAAATCTAGAAGGATATTCGGTTCCTTCTTCCAGCCTAGGCATCCTTGGAGTATCACGGTGAACGGTGCCAGTAGTCTGAAGTTCTTCTATTCCATTAGCCTGACTACGAAGCTCTGGGGAGTCTTCAAAAGAAATAAGGTCGACTAATTGTTCTGGCTGGGAACTTATTCCTGTATCTGTGTGTTCGGTTCTTCTAGCGGTCTCCTCCAGTGGTTCATGCAGCGGTAGCCTCGCATCGGCCAAGATTTTAGCATCCTTCAACATTTCACCTGTTTGCCTCAGGATGCACTCCATGTCGTCCAACCTATCCTGTTGTGCCAATGTCGACGGCCGGATCTGTTCTATTCGGTTTCGGACATGCACAAGTCGGCTTCTGATTCGGATTTCCTCGTTGGCGGCATTTTCTTCGTCGAATTCTCGGACTTCCTCTATCAGATTTCCCAGTATTCGATTGGCACAGTCTAGTTCTTCCTCGGTGTTCCTGGGTATATTCCGGAATGGCAGATTCCGGGCCAACACCCTTCGGAGTTCTGCTCGGTTCTCGTGAACGGTCCTACCAGCTTGGCATCCACGGGCTTCAAGTTCCCAGATCAACTCTTCTGCTCTAAGTCTGTTCACTTCCATTTCGGTCCTTCCAAACTCTCCTTTTTTGCGGCTCGTTGTTGAATGAAAAACAGGTCCCTGCTCGGGCGCCAATTTGTGACGACCTTTTCTCGGTGGCGGTGTTACCTGATTATTTCAACTCTTAAAACTTTGCTCGGGCGCCAGTTACAATGGGTTTTACAAGGTTGTAACGCCTTGGTTGAATCGTGCACTTACGGTGTTACCTGAGTAGCTTTTAAACAGCTGGAGAAGAGTTCTGTCTAATCTGAGCTGGTAGCGATTAGTATGTAAAAGTTTTTCTCACAACAGATACTGACACTGTACAGGTATAGTAGTGAAACACACAATGTCTATATACAACTTTATTACAATATGTACAGGTTTAAAGGAAAATCAACAGTTATAAGAGCAGTATCAACACAACGGTACAGTGTCAGGAGAGTTCAAAATAAATATGATCACTTGAATCGTCAAAATGGTAAGACAAATATATACGCAATGTACAACACCGTGTCTACGGTTTGTAATCAAATAACTCAACAATCAAAGCAGGTGAATATAAACAATGGTAATAATATGCAGTGAACTGGATGATTGAAGTGAACGGAGAATAAAGCGGTGCGGTTAATATGAATACAGAAGAATGAAGTGAACAAAAAGAAATGTAAAATACAAGATGTTATCTGAATGAACTCAACAATGTCAAAAAATGAATGCTAGCAAGCAAAATAAACAAACGGAAAAGTTACGTACGGAACGGCAAAGAATAGGGTGAGTATAGCAATAGTTAGCGGTGGTAAAATACGGAAAGGTGAAAATAAAATACAAACGGTGACAGGTTATTACGGTAAATAAATGAGAACACACAAAGTAATATGGTAAGACGGTAAAGCAGTGAAAAGTGTTGTGTCTTATAACGGAACTAACTTGTGACCGGATCAGAAATATTAAATCCACGAATCGGTATTTGAACCTGACTGATCTCGGAAATCCACTCTCAGCCACCGAGTCAAGCGATACACCTGGCACAATGGACTAAAGGGTACCGAGACACCAACTCACGTCTGACTCAAACTCCCAAAGCGAGGAGCCCCAACGGTGGGTAGTTTGAGAACAGCACTCCAAGTAAGCGTCTCGCGGAAATGATATTGATCAGTCAAATAACAAACTCGGAAACGAACAGACGGTCCGATGTATCCGGTAAGAATGATCGTGGAGACCCACCTTTAGACCTCAAGTCAAGCTACAAACTTGACTCAATGGACTGAAAGGCACCAAGGCACTAACTTACGTCTGACTCAAACTCCCAAAGCGAGGAGCCCCAACGGTGGGTAGTTTGAGAACAGCACACCAAGTAAGCACCCTTAGGAATCGGTATGATCAATAAAATAAATAAACACGACGATAAACGAACGGTTCCGGGTATTCAATAAGAATGATCGTGGGGACCCACCTTTAGACCTCAAGTCAAGCTACAAACTTGACTCAATGGACTGAAAGGCACCAAGGCACTAACTTACGTCTGACTCAAACTCCCAAAGCGAGGAGCCCCAACGGTGGGTAGTTTGAGAACAGCACACCAAGTAAGCACCCTTAGGAATCGGTATGATCAATAAAATAAATAAACACGACGATAAACGAACGGTTCCGGGTATTCAATAAGAATGATCGTGGGGACCCACCTTTAGACCTCGAGTCAAGCGATAAACCTGACTCAATGAACTGAAAGGCACTCAGGCACCAACTTACGTCTGACTCAAACTCCCAAAGCGAGGAGCCCCAACGGTGGGTAGTTTGAGAACAGCACACCAAGTAAGCACCCTTAGGAATCCGTGTGATCAATAAAAAAAAAGGAACACGAAGTCGGAAGGACGGTTCGAGATGCCCGGTAGAAGTGACCACGGATGTCCACCCTTAGACCTCAAAGTCAAGTTGTGCACCTGACCCGACGTACTAAAGGGCACTAAGACACTCACTCACGTCTAACCTCAAATGCCCAAAGCGAGGAGCCCCAACGGTGAGCAGTTTGAGATCAGCACTCCAAGAAAGTATCCCACAGAATTAATTCGATCACTTCAACAATTTCGGACGCCCCCGGTACGGTCTCCCGGCTCGCGGTATTTGTTCCCGAAGAAAATCGTCTGAAATAAGCAACACTAGACCGGCTTGATCTCTACCCGCGGTCCCCAAGTAATACAATCTTTATCGCCCCACGTGCAAAGAGATACGGTCGGAACAATTTATTTATTATGAACGGATATATTCGAAATTTGGAAAAATACAACTGATCGGCACACAAGAGAATTTAACAAACGGTAAATTAGACACAATCAAATAGGTTTTCTTACCCTGGTTTTCACCACTATGAGCACTACGGTAAAACTTTATTCTCTTTCTCGGAACTATTGCACTTTAATCGCGGATTGAATTTTAAACGGAGTTACGGTTGAAAAATAATTTAAAGGCAAACTGTAAAATCTACCAGACGTTGAAGCAGACTAAGAAAACTAATGAAAACTGAATCAGAAAACTGAGTAAGACGGAATTTAAAAGCTAACAAACTGAATGAAACTCGGAATAAGACGGAATTCATCTTTCAGCGGCATACGGGACTTATATTACCTCGGTTGGAGGAGGGAGACATGTGTCTAAATTTTCGGTCATTTCTCCTGAGTGGGGCTCGAAGATGCCCCCTGATTGGTTGGTTTGAAATTCTCTGGTGTTCTAGAAAGTTCTAGAAGTTTCCAGAGACGGTAACAAAGAATAATCGTTTCACGCTTTTTTGTGCTGTTCAACATCTGAAAAACCAAAACAACAACTGGAAAAAACTGCGGATCGCGACAATCGCGAACTGGAATTGTTGTATGGAATTTTTTCCACATAGGATGGATTTTAACTTTGATCCTTATTGAACAGCATTTATTAAGGCGAAACGAAAATTTCCCGAAATGAATTTTCACAGGATTGAAACGTAACGAAAATTGCTTCGTTACAATATATGGGAGTTCAATATTCAACAACAATTCTTCGGGAAAGTTCGCCAAAAAATATGCCGAATTTCATGGTTATTTCGTTGTTTATTTCCTCAATAACTCAAAATTACCACGTTGGTCAATTCGAACGAGCAAGTATTTATGAAAGCTGACCTCAAATCACTGCTTCTCTAGAATCATATGCCAATCATTAAATGATAAAGATATTTTTGTAGTACCTTTACGTAATCTTTCGAAATTGATATCTTACATACAGGGTAGGGTGTCCAGTTAACCTTAAAAAATATTTGAATTAAAGTAAGTAAAGTAAAGTTGTGTATATATTTTTTTCAATAATTGGTGAAAGAAGGGGTTATGACCACTCAGAATATCGAAAAATTAATAGTTAAAATTTTCACCATTGCACCATTCTCGAGATAATGGGCATTCTGGAAATTTGTGAAAAATCGCTACCTTTCCTCGATGTTTTCGATACCATGGCTCTTAATTGGAACTGATTCGAACAATATTTTTCCTGAACATTGCTGATGAGTCTTGATTTATGGACGTATAAAAAAGTTTTCAGAAGTTCATATAATTTTCCCAGAAATGAGGATGAAATTATAGATTTAAATTCTATCTATTTTTATTCTCGTAACTCTGACCCGATTTTCTGGAAAAAATTATAACCACGTAAATATGAATATTCACTATGAAAATATGCGTAAGGTATCGTATCGATGGATATAATGTAGGAAAATCTGTATTATTGTATTATTTTCAAATATTTGAAAACTCAATGATGGAAGGTT
Organism: Myrrha octodecimguttata; assembly: GCA_958510865.1. Lineage (NCBI taxonomy): Eukaryota > Metazoa > Arthropoda > Insecta > Coleoptera > Coccinellidae > Myrrha > Myrrha octodecimguttata. Next base: position 42,771,224 of record OY294057.1, read on the forward strand.
GTTGCATTTCAAAATCGTTAGTGGACAAAATCGTCCAAACAGTGTCAGAGTTATAGCCCCCTGAAATTTTAAGTTATTTTCCTTATATTTCGAAAAATACCGAAGTCAGTACGAAAGTTCGAAGTTCGAAAAAAAATTTTTTCCGAAATTTTTTCCGAAAAAATTTAACTCTCTATCTATCTATCATATTCAAAAAACATTCTGCTCAGACTTTGAACTTTATATTTCATAGCCATGTGTCAAAATTTAGTTTTATACGATCATAATCTCCGGAGATACTGAGGAAAGTATCTCACATTTCGTGGTCTTTTTACTCGAAATCGTTGTTTTCTCTGGAATAACTCAAAAAATACAGTTTGAATCATGATTAAAAAATTGTTGGCTCGTTTGAAAACGCTGATGGAGAACTTCTGTGCAAACTTTCGTGATGATCGTTTCATTAGAACAATTCGAAAAAAAAATCAATTTCAATTCAATTCATTCAGAAAAAAAGAAGGTTTAACTAAAATATTTTAAGAAAAGTCTGACGTGAGGTTAAAAGCTCTTAAAAGCATTTTCAAATTTGTGGCCGAAGGAATCCCCTGTTCAATACTTGATTGAGAATTTTTTTCATTTTTCGATCAAGTACTAGATTTCAATCAGATCCGATCAGTATATTTGGAAATATTGGAATAATAGAATTTTTCGACAATATCCAAAAATTCAGAACATATCGAATTGAATTTTTTAGGTTTTTTTTGGGTTTTCACTACCTATATCTGAAACAGAACTATTAAAAATAAAATAAAAATTGTTTTTTCATGAAAAACGCCCTAGCGGGTTGTGGGAATAAACTATTTGTAAAGGGCATTTTCTTGGAAAAACAGATTGCCTAATGAACAATACAGGAATAATACAAATCTGACTCTTTCAACAGACAAAGGAGAAAATTTCAAGAATTATTTTCTTTCGATTTCATGTTTCGATTTGGGACTTGGTCAAATTGACATTTTTGAGAAAACACAGCAACATAGATTTATTTGGTTTGATAGTTTTTTAATTCTACCTCTGCTTCAAGTAAATTCAGCCAAATAGGGTCTATCTCTACAGAACAATGATCAAAATTACTCTCTTCATTTAACAGAATGCAAGGGGACTCTTTAATTTTTTTTCAAATTATCTGATTCCAGCATCAGTATTTTTGTATTGTCCCAATATATCATTTGATTCCTAATGGTCAAACATACATGGTTCGCTATTTGGAATTTTTGTATGTCTCTATTCCTTAGGTTGTTTTTGTGCTCTCGTTTTCTGTTATCTAACGGTCGAGACTTTTCCCCTGTATATGTATTCCCACAAACAGAGGAAATACTATTAACACAATTTTTTCATTTCTGTTTCTCGTTAATTGGTTTGGTTTTAGTTAGTAACTCAAATAGCGAACCATATATGTTCGACCATTGGGAATCAAATGATAGATTGGGACAATACAAAAACAGTGATGTTGGAATCCGATGATTTGAAAAAAAAATAAAGAATGAGTGCTCTTGCATTTCGTTGAATGGAGAGAGTAATTTTGCTTATTGTTCTGTAGAGATAGACCCTATTTGGCTGAATTTACTTGAAACAGATATAAATTAAAAAACTTTCAAATCAAATAAATCTGTGTTGCTGTATTTTCTCAAGAATTTCAATTTGATAAAAGTCTTAATTCGAAACGAAAAATCGAATTTTCTCCTTTTTCTGAGTCAGATTTTTACTCTGAAACGTCACAGTGCGCTTTGCTAATCGTTTGAATTGTTCTTGTATTGATCATTAAGCAATCTGTTTTTCCAAGAAACTGCCCTTCACAACTAGTAATCTGCAAGGGCGTCCATGAAAAAACAGTTTTTATTTAATTTTTAATAGTTCTGTTTCAGATATTGGGAGTGAACACCCAAAAAAATCTAAAAAAATGATGCGAAATCCTCTTAAAATAAGCTTTTAATCGATACTGTGACGAGTACGGCCCTGTCTATTCTAGAATGCTCCAGAAGGCCCGAGCAGTCTATGAGTCACCCGCCTCGCTCTAGAGCATTCTGGAAATTCCACACGTAATAAAAAGGTAGGGCGGATCAGCACAGGGACCAATTCAGCAGAGTGATTCGTAGCGGCAAGAGTTCAGTGAAAATAAATTAGTGTGTATATAAATTGTGAACAGACTTTGATAGAAATAGTTGTTTAGTTATTGGAACAGTAGTGTGTAAATAAGTGTAAATAAATAGTTTGAATATTCTAAACGTTTTGAAAACCAAGAAAACGTTACAATACATATCGAATTTGAATGAAGAAGAATTATAGCGTGAGGATTCATGCATAATTTCGTGAATACCTTATGAATAGTAGATAGTTAAATATTCATATAATACTTTTTAATTATTTTCAACTGAATTTGACCTATATTTTCTTCAAAAGGTATCACCGAAAATAAATATCAGATCAAACTGAAATTTGATAATTGTTCAATATCGACTCATTCCATTAAAACATTATTGATACTCTCCAAGTAAAAAATTTCTCTGAAGAAATTGTGAAAATTTTCGAATACATTTTTAGATTTCCTAACCAGTAGGTTTTTCATCGAGTTGCATCAGCTCTTCATAAGATATCGAAGAACTAACCTCAAAATTTTAAATTGGTATAACTCCAAAATCATTCAGCCGACTAAAACAAACTCAACCGAGATATTCAGGTTCTAAACCGAATTTAAACATTTCAAGCCTCTAGATCCTTCCCTTCTCAAGTGAAAGTTGGAGCACATACGGCAGGCCGGACGGCAGGATAGAATTGAATTTGACCACGGATTCTTCATCAGGTAGTTTAAACTAGTCGGCAAGTGCGCACATGCGATTTTCTGTCGTGTGACTCAATATTCGAGATCGCCAAGAAAGCCATTATTTGCGATTAATTGGTTGTATATGCGTGCATTCGTATTTAATAGTATGCGTTTCATTTCTGCGACTAAACGATAACGCGACATAAAATCGCATGTGCGTTCCTGGCCTCAGACACATAATTCGAAAATTATAGACATTCGGTCAAAACTATGAAGCGTAAGAAAAAGGACTTAAGCATATTCTTTTTCAGATATTGGTTGAACAACCCAACTCTTTAGGAGAAAATTTATTTGGCAAATATTCTTGAATAAAATTTTACAAAAAAAATGACATTTAGGTGAAAACAAATTGAAACCTATTCAATTCGAAAAAATTTGAATGTGAAGATGCCCTTCCAAATAACAATTATATAAGCAAAAACTATGAAAATAATAATTTTTTCGAGTGTTTTGGGGTTTTCTCTTTCAACATCTGTAAAAAAAATGAAACTTCTCAATTATAGAAATCGCCTATGCGGATTGAGCAAATGAAACTATTTGTCAGGGTCAATTACATAAAAAAATATTCCCTATAATAAAAGATTTCGAAGCAGTTGAAACGATTAAAGAATAGAACTGTAACGTTTCTCAGTATACATCTCCTTCATCCGACAATGAATTGAAAAGTCGTCAGAAAAATTTTTTGCAATATTAGATAATTACGGAGTCTCAATATAATCTCGTCAGTACTTCTTTAAATATTGAAGAAATAATCTCAAAATTTATTGCTCTGAAACTATTTAGCCGATTTTGCTCATCAACGAACTCAACCGATACGTTTTGATAGGCAAACTATGCTGAAAGTTTTAACCGCTAGCTCATTCCGTTCTGAAGTGATCGTGGCGAAGGACAGACGCCGGCTGGACAGAATTGCATTTGTTATCGGATTCTTTATTGATGAATCCAACTTCATGAAATAACATACATTCTAGCAAAAAAGCACGTCGTCCCCTACAACATGCGTTCAAAAAGAAGTGAAAGTTGAAAAAGAGTAAGAAAGAAAAACTCACCGAAGCAGAATTTACTAATTTTCGACTCGTGCTGTATCTGTTTCTTACAGGTTAAAATATTCTCCTTGGTTACTCAAAAAATCAATTCATCGCGCAATGTTTCTCGCATGAATTATGGCGAAATTCAAAAAAGTTAATTACAGTATTATAGAAAAATATGTGTTTGGATAAGCTTTCTATACAGGTAAACTCTACGATTGTTGTCGGACAGTTAACATAAGTAAAAAGACGAAATTTTTCAAATAGAATAAAAACATTCGTGCGAAGATTTCGCATTACTCTGTAAGCGCCTTATGATACAAGTTGAAAGCTTGTATCAGATAGTGTAAAATTGCTCAGGAATTGAAAACCCCTTTTATATTCAAATAGAAATTCTACTCATTCATGTGATTTCTTCAAAAGCTTTGCTCTCTAAAAAAACAGTTGAAACTGATGTTAGAAGTCAGGTTAATAATTTTTTTATATCGTTTCATAAACATCGGTATTTTTGATATGAAAGAAATCTGAACCGGCAATATGTAAATATTGCCATTTCATGAGCGAAATTCGAAATCATATTGTTCTACTTTCATGTGCTTCATTTGAATTTCGAAAGAAAGAATTATCATTCTAACATGACGGATTTTCCAGATGATATCTGCTTCGAATTTCGAATTATTAAGGATATTTTTTAATAGTCACAAATAAATATATTTATTTATTCATTTTAACAGTTCAGTTTTGATGCTGAACTTATATAATTCGTTTAAATTTTTTTTAAATGTCCCATGTGATATCGGAATTTTAAATCAGCTAAGTGTATTCCAGATAAAATTGGTGAAGTTCAGTGGAAATGACGCGTTTCTTTCCCAATTCAATTGAAAGATTTGAAGTGAGACATATTCGTTGGCAATATTATTAAATGGAAATTATATCTTTCCAAGAAAAAAATTTTGAATCAGTTAAAACTTACAAATCAGTAATATACCAACATCTCGAAATCAATTGAAATTCATATAAAATACAATCCCCATAAGAAAAAGAGGCAATTCGATATGAGTGATGTTTTGCCATGTAACAAGTCCTTGGAAAATCGTCATTATTTCCACAGAACACATATTTCCGAAGAAAATATTCTGCCTCAATATTTTCCCTGATAGCATTTTCTTTGATACGGTTGATAATTTCTAATTAAGTGAAAGAATACTTACCTACAGAGAGTTACACGAAGTACACACACACAAACGCGAACATAAAGTGAACGAGACAATGCAGATTTCCGTAGAAAAAGACTTCGATTATAGTGACAAAAAAGATGAATAATATACATCGAACAGATAAAGAGTTAAGAGATGAACTGAGAACAGATGTTGAAAATAGAGCCCGCCTTATTGAAGAAATGCCGATTGAAATTAAAGGAAAATCAAATCAATGATTTTTCATTGAAAGCTATGAACAAACTTCAACAAAAGTTAAAATATGAATGATTTCAAGATTTCGAATCAAATCAAGACTAAGCGACTCATTGGTATTTTGAATAATTACAGGATAAGCCAACGAAAAGTAAACGCATGAAATTTTGGGTAATTGCATATACAGTGCGCGACAAAATTATGGACAAATTCATTTTCTCAGAAGAAAAATATTTGGCAACAAAATACTGAAACAGACCAATTTTTGTTTCACTTTTACCAAATTTATATGCATTTTTGAAATATTTTTGTTACACCCTGTCCATCCCCATCAACCCTTTGAATTTTTCGAATAGGGAAAGTAGGTCATGTGGTACTTTTTTGGCAAGGTCTTTGTATCTTCTTTACAGCGTGCAGAAATTTTCAAGGACAAAAAAATTTTTATTGAAAAATTAGTTAGTTCAAAGAGATTTTCAGTAGGTGCACTTTGTCATGGCTTATTTACTTTGAGAATATGGTACCTGATAAAATTTGTCACCGAATGAAAGTCGACCATTACAGTTTTAATCATGCACAACTTTCAACCCCCTGACGCGAAAAATTTGTTTTTTTCTCCATCGAAGGTTTCATAGGGATTGGAAGTTGTGCATGAACAAAACTGTAATGGTTGACTTTCATTCGGTGACAAATTTCATCAAGTACCATGGTCTCAATGTAAATGAGCCAGGACAAAGTGCACATACTGAAAACCTCTTTGATGTAACCAATTTTCCAAAAAAAAAATTTTCTTGGAAATTTCTGCACGCCTATGAAGAAGATACAAAGAACTTGTCAAAAAAGTACCACATGACCTTCTTTCCCTATTCAAAAAATTTAGAGGGTTGATGGGGATGGCACAGGGTGCAACAAACATCCTTCAAAAATGCATAAAAATGTAGTAACAGTGAAACAAAAATTGACCTGTTTCAGGATTTTGTTACCAAATATTTTTCTTCTGAGAAAATGAATTTGTTCCATAATTTTGACGCGCATTATATGTATTTCAAAATTACGTTGTCTCACCGGTATATCGTGTGATAAAAAACTGCCATATATATTCGATTGAAGGAGATACCGTTCATTTTTCATTTTTTATATCATAGAAGAGGTAAATAATCTAGGAAATTATAACTCAATGATAAATGTCCTCATAGTGAAGATCTCGAATTTTGTCAAAACATTACGGTGAGAACCTTTTTATGCAAAATTTGGTGAGGATCATATTTACGGAATCATAGAGCGGATTCCACCCTCTCACAAAGTCTTCTTTGATATATGAGCCTAATGTCTGATCAAAGCACGAAACGTTTAGAAATAACATCCGAATGAATAAATTTTGAGTTGGACGGTTTTGTTGGAAGGAAAGCTATTTTCGAAAAGCTCAAACATGACAAGGTAAGTAACAATAATCGTATCTCTGTCTACGTCAATCCAGGGCATGAATCAGAATGAACCCCCATAAAAACATTATTGCTTTCAAGAAAAGAGAAGTAAAAATTATAGCTCGGCATTCGGCATAGTGAACGGACCGACAGTATCTGTAATTTTCGAATTTTTTTACGAAAATAGTATCAAACGACTAGGTTGGACTTACTAATGACAAATCCGGTCAAAAGCAATTTTGTCCGGCCAGGCTTCTGTAGGCACGATTACGGTCGTAAGGAAAACCCTATCGAGTCTAAACTTATAGGGTGGGTTGAGTTTTTTTAATTGGAAAAATTCGACAAACGGTTTCGTCAGTTGAAATTTTGAGGTTATTTTCCTGATACTTCAGGAACTACATGAGCGATTAGATTGAAACTTGGCAGTTAGTTGAAGCACAACTTTTTGCGGAATTTTGTTGAGATCATACTGTGAATAAATCTGAATCAAATATATTTTTTTCGGAAACTATTCATCGTATTCAAGATAATTTCCGATCAGACGTTGAACTTTATATTTCACAGCATTTCAGTTCAATACAATCATGATTCTTTGAGATAATCCAGGGCTGGTGTCATAATTTTTCTCGTGTCTACGAAACCACCGAAGTCTACGGAGAATCTTCCGTTCTTCTCTATGGTGTAGAATGAATTTGCTTCATGTAATGCTATATTTTGAGTGAAAAATGTTGAAACGTTACAAATATAAGAATCTTAAATAACATCACGATGAAAAATAATTGGACCAATTATTTAAAAACTTTTTGTTTCAAATTGCCTGTAGGATGTCTGTGAAATTTGGGTAGTAATAACTTGCACAATCATTTTGTTGGTGTTTTCTGGGTTTCCAATACCAATGTCTGAAACAGAACTATTTAAAGTGAATAAGTAACTAAGTTTTATTGAAAAATTTCCTTTCGGATTGCAGGATTGAACTGTTTGTCGAGGGCAGTTTGAAGGAATTTAACTTGCACACTCTAGGCATTGTTAATATTGCTGCATACTCAAGCGGCATTATCTTGATACGATTCTTGGGCTCTAGCGGATATGTTATGGACGTTTCTCAGGATGAAATTTCCACAGGACAATGATCGACTTGCAATATATACAACATTATAGCTGTTATGAAATCTAAATATTGGAAACAATGGGATCAATTCAACCATAATCACTGAGCCCTAACGAACTCCGATGACAGCGGCAAAACAACATTTTTTTTTCCTATAATAATATACATTCCAACTTGTTATTGTTTTGTTCGCTCGACTAATTCAGTATTTGAAAACAAATCACAACCAATAAATCATAAACAAATAGGGCTGAAATGTTCAGAAAGCATAAAAAAAAAATTGAAGCCTAAAATGGCAGTTTTGACCAATTTCGTATCTCAACCCCGGAAATTATCGACCAATGAATCGGCAAATTGGAATAAATTTCACTTTTGTACCAATTTCCTTTTGATTATCAGTATGTTCTTCGGGCTTTTTCCTTTACATGGTATACAAGAAGCCAATGTGAAGCAATTGATTTTTCGATGGAAATCCCTTATGGTTTTCCACTCGATATTCTTGATGAGTTCTGGCTTAATAATCAGTTTGGGGACTATTCCTTGGATTTTGAGAGATGTCTCCATGCATATAGATTTATGTGAGTCAACCACACCACCAATCTATGTTGACCTACTTTTAAACGGACAACCAGTGAAGTTCGAATTGGACACTGGGGCAGGTATTTCTTGCATTCCTCACAATTGGTTTAGGGAAAATTTGAAAAATGTAACATTGAATAGTACTAAGATTCATTTAAAGACCTATAGCAGTCAAATTTTAACACCATCAGGTGAAATTTTTCTTGATGTGCAAATAAGAGATAAATTGATCAATAATTGTAAATTTATAGTTGTAAAAGAGGCTACTCGATTATTGTTCGGAAGGGACTTATTTCATAAATTCAACTATTCGCTTGCAGGAAATTTTCAAGGTACTGTGACAGAGAATATTCTAAATTTAGATAACCTGAAATTATCTGATCTATTTAATCGCTTTGGTAATTTATTCAAAAATGAGTTAGGCACTTATAATGGCGAAGTTATTAAGCTGGAACTCACTGAACCAGTCAAGCCAATTTTTCACAAACCTCAACCAATTCCATTTGCATTTAGAGAGAAAGTTCGTGAAGAGCTAATCAGATTAGAAAAAACAGGAGTTATTACAAAAGTAGATAATTCTGATTGGGGAACACCTCTCGTCCCTGTGTTAAAAGCAAACGGTAAAGATGTAAGGGTGTGTGCCAATTACAAAATCACTATCAACAAATTTTTAAAAGATGATAATTATCCTTTGCCACGTATTGAAGAAGTTTTTCATGCATTACAGGGCGGTCAAAAATTCACTATTTCAGATATTTTAAATGCTTATAATAACCTAGTATTAGAGGAAACCACAAGGAATTTACTAGCGTGGAGCACTCCTTATGGCATATACAGGGTGATTCATTAAGGTTGGCCACCGGCCGTATCTCGGAAACCGTTTATCCCATGACTTCCGGAAAAAAAATCTAATGACAAACTCGGCCCCTAGAAAATGATTAAAAATATTTTAAAGTTCGTAGTTCCCCACTAGAGGGCGCAATCTATCACTTGTAAAATATAATCTCATTTTTTACGAAATATTCTTCAGCTAACAGTGGTGAAGAATAATAAAATAAGAATCTACTCTTTCTATTCAACAACTTTTGTTTCAGTAATTTTTCTATATCTCCTATTTTTTAGTGATGGGATGGATAAACTTTTCTTCACGAAAAAAACATTCTTACTCCTGTATGGGTAAACCGATTTTCACGTAATTAGATTTCATTTGAAGGCCATCCAGAGCAGATCACATAAACATATGACAACAATATACCGGGTGATCCAATTGAAAACTACAGACTGTTTTATGTCACTTCGCCCTATTTGTGCGTTTTACTGGAAAATTTCAAATGCAATGCTATGATTCTAACTGAGTGAGAATAAGCCAAGCATTATCACCTACTGATTTTTTAAAATCGCAGACAGATATCATTGGTCGTTTCCGAGTTATTGGCATTTTTGTAAATTTTGATAAGTATTGATTAACCCTGTGAAATGCAGGAGGAATTAAGTTATTTCATCTCTAAACAATTAGATGAAAGGAAAAAACTCATCAAAACAATGAAACAAGCTGATTTAGAACCAGTAAGCTTTGGCGATACTGTTCATTTCCGGTATCTATAGCTGAAAAAGTTTTTAAGGACGATTGCAAACCACTATTCTATGATGCCCCATTATTCAAACGAAGAATCATATGACATGCTTAATGTTCATTTTGAATGTTTAGAAAATGCAGTAGCTGGAAGGGAATACCCGATATGATATCCTGAAAGACGTCGTCATTCCAAAAGGGTATTCAAAAGATTGACACGAAGAGTGCGAGAAACTGGTAAGGTTCAATATCTTGGAAAAAAAAATAGAAAATGTAGAAGCCGTAATGAGGATAATATCATAAAAGTTTTGGCTTATTAACAAGACAAAGTAGCTTGAAATTTTAACGGAAGATGTTCCAATTCTTTTAGAAAATATTGCTATTCAAAGCAGGTTAGATATGTGGTATCAACAAGATGGTTGCCCGGCGCATTATGCTGCTAATGTTAGAGAATATTCATATAACGTCTTCTCAAAGAGGTATATTGGACGAGGGAGTATTTTTCCATGGCCAGAAAGATCACCCGGCCTCACAGTATTAGTTTTTTATTTTTGGGGGAGAATAATATAAACACTTAGTTTTCCGAACACCCCCCCACTACAAGTGAGAATATTCAAAATAGATTTCGACAGGCAGCTTCTTCTCATACTGAAATTGTGGCCAGTGTCAACTCGACGAAAGAAGACTGAATTTATGTGTAGAAAATAATGGTAGACATTTTAAATATTTGTATTGATTAGGTGTAATTGTTGTTTTTCTGTTCAAATATTTTCGTTGTTGCTAATTTTTGTTTTATTTTATCACATCATTGTTATTTCATGTGTGTTGAGTATTTTGCTGCGTTGTCATGACGCATAAAGTCACTTCCTTGTTTATTCAAGCTCACAGAAAGGATCAACATTGATCAAAATTTACAAAAATGTCAAAACTCCGAAACGACCAATGATATCTGTCTGCGATTTTAAAAAATCAGTAGGTGAAAATGCTTGGCTTATTCTCACTCAGTTAGAATCATAGCATTGCATTTGAAATTTTCCAGTAAAACGCACAAATAGGGCGAAGTGACATAAAACAGTCTGTAGTTTTCAATTGGATCACCCGGTATATTGTTGTCATATGTTTCTGTGATCTGCTTTCGATGGCCTTCGAATAAAATCTAATTACGTGAAAATCGGTTCACCCATACAGGAGTAAGAATGTTTTTTTCGTGAAGAAAAGTATATCCATCCCATCACTAAATAATAGGAAATATAGAAAAATTACTGAAACAAAAGTTGTTGAATAGAAAGAGTAGATTCTTATTTTATTATTCTTCACCACTGTTAGCTGGAGAGTATTTCGTGAAAAATGAGATTATATTCTACAAGTGATAGATTGCGCCCTCTAGTGGGGAACTACGAACTTGAAAATATTTTTAATCATTTTCTAGGGTTCGAATTTGTCATTAGATTTTTTTTCCGGAAGTCATAGGATAAACGGTTTCCGAGATACGGCCGGTGGCCACCCTTAATGAATCACCCTGTACAAGGTGAATCGCTTGAGTTTTGGAACAAAGCCCGCTTGTAGTATTTTTCAAAGAATAATGGAAAAGGTTTTACAAGGTTTAAGAGGAGTTGTAAATTTCATAGATGATATTATTGTTACAGGGAATAATGATAAAGAGCATTTGCAAAACTTGAATGCGGTATTAGAGAGATTGAACAAGGCAGGTTTCAGATTAAATAAGGGTAAATGTGTATTTTTTCAAGATAGTGTCAAATATTTAGGAAATATTATTAGTGCGAAAGGCATGCAAAGGGATCCTGAAAAAGTTCAAGCTATCACAAAAACCCCAAAGCCCACAAATGTAAGTGAAATTGAAGCATTTTGCGGAATGGTAAATTATTATGGGAAGTTTATACCTAATTTGTCAAGCATATTGAAACCATTATATCGGTTAACTGAGAAAAATGTAAAATTTATCTGGGACAAAGAATGTGACAAAGCTTTTGATTTAGCAAAAAAAGAATTGATTTCTGATAAAATTTTAGCGCATTATGATCCAAAAAAGAAATTACGTTTGACATGTGATGCAAGTCAAAGAGGTTTAGGAGCTGTATTATCTCATGTTTTAGAAGATGGTTCTGAAGTACCAATATGTTTTGCTTCTCGAATATATTCTAAAAGTGAGCAAAATTATTCAATGATTCATAAAGAAGCTTTAAGTATTTATTGGGCTATTACTAAATTCTATCAGTATGTCGTGGGTAGAAATTTCGAATTAATTTCAGATCATAAACCACTTATGGCGTTGTTTAGTGAAAATAAATCATTACCACAAATGGCGGCAGGACGATTGCAAAGGTGGTCAGTTTATTTATCACGATTTAAATACAAATTTAAACACATTTCTGGTAAAGATAATGTTTCTGCAGATTGTTTAAGTCGTTTACCTATTCAAGAGCCTGTGAAAGATGATTCATGTGAATTTGATTATATAAATTTTGTCGAAGAAGCTAAAGTCTTAAATTTAAATTCAATTAGAATCGAGACACGTAAGGATGTTATTTTAGGAACTATATTCAATTATGTCAGATATGGTTTTCCTGAACATACAGATAATGTCCAAATGCAAACCTATTTTACTAAGAAAAATGAAATTTATGAAGAAAATGGTATTCTAATGTGGGGATATCGAGTTATTATTCCTATGAAACTAAGAGAAAATTTACTGAAGGAATTACATAGTTGTCATGAAGGCATTGTGAAGATGAAATCGACGGCTAGGTCGTACTTTTGGTGGCCTTCTTTAGACAAAGAAATAGAAAAAAATTGTAGAGAACTGTAAAGTTTGTCGAAATTTCAAGAATGAACCATGTAAGTCTACATTAACTCCATGGACAAGGGAAACAAATGTATTTGATAGGGTTCACGCTGATTTTTTTGGTCCGGTGTTAAGTAAAATGTTTTTGGTTATTATTGACTCTTATTCTAAATGGCCTGAGGTATATGTAATGACTAAGACTGATACAACATCTACGATTGATAAATTGCGTGATTGCTTTGCTAGATTTGGATTACCGAAAGTTCTTGTGACTGATAATGGTCCACAATTTGTTTCAAGTGAAATGTCAAATTTTTTAGACCAAAATGGTATTGTACATAAAACATCAGCACCATTTCATCCGTCTACCAACGGACAGGCTGTAAATACAGTCAAAACAATTAAAACTGGTATTTTAAAAATGTTAAAAGATCCTGTGAATAAACAAGTATCTCTAAATACTTTGTTAACTAGATATTTATTTAGTGTGAGAAATTCTGTTCACTGTAGTACAGGTATGACACCTTCACAGTTAATGTTCAATCGAAAACGTTTGGATTTATTAAGTCAACTAGAACTAGTAAGAATATCAAAAGAATGGAAAGCAAAAGAGAAGTTAGTTTTGTAGTAGGAGATAGAGTTTTATGTCGAGACTATAGAAATCCTAACAAACGTGGTTGGCAACCTGCTGTGGTGGTAGAAGTACTTGGTACAAACACATATTTGTGTAAATTAGACAGTACTGAAATTATTTGGAAAAGACATATTGACCAATTAATTTTAAATAAAGCTGATGAGGACTCAGAGAAAGAGGAAGATAGTTTTCAAAAAAATGATGTAGAATCAACAGTTAAAATAGACCCAAGTTGGTTTGATTTTGATAAGAAGGAAGAAACTAATTCCAAGACTTTTTCTGGTGAATCGGAAGGCACTATGTCAGGAGAAGTCATTAGTGTTGATACTCCGAAAACAATTCAAAAACAAAAGACTCCAAGTCAAATTGTAGATTGGAACGTGAGGTCGAGGCCTAAAAGGGAAATTAAGCCTCCAGGGCGTTTGAATCTGTGAAGGGAGGTATTGTAGTGTATTCGACTACTTGGGGAAATATGTTGGTAACATATTCTGTAACCCCAAGGTCATACAATAGACGCTAAGAAAAAGCGGGAATTAAAATACAGATTATTAGATTATTGTTCTACCTAGCGTATGTATCATACAATTTAAACTGATAATAAATCACTAAAATCAACAGTGTTTATTCAATTATTATCGGTAACTAGAGTGGATATAACAAAAACAGTCATCTAATTAACTTTCTTGTATCACAAAGTTACGTCGATGTATATCCGTGAGAATGGAATATTTCCATTATTCAGCATTGAAACAAAAATTGTTCATTTCGGAAAATAGAAGATTTAACATATACAACCCAATATCAGTCAATAATGATACGAAAAATATATCTGAAATATCAATTTACCAATCCGGTGTTGCCGAATCTGACAAATTTCCTAGAAAACAAGATCATTTCATTAAAACCTATGAAGAAATAATTTTTTCTGGTTTTTTCAGGTTAGATGGTCTGAGACAAATACTCGACTTAATATTAAGTTAGCAGAGCCACCCTAAAAAAAAACTGACTTTCCCACTGTTGGTGATCCCCTAATTATATTAACTTCTTGAAATTCTGTATAAACCTTCAAGCTGCAAAATTTCGATGAAGTACTGGGTTTCAATTCGATCAAATTCGTATTTCCGGAAATATTGGGAAAATAAAATGTGGAATGGGTATATGTTCGGAATTATTGTGCAAGTTTTACCCATTCACGAATTCGATGTTCATAATTAACGCCAAAACCTACTCTACAAATATCGAATTTCACGAAATATTACTTTCCTTAGGAAAATGTAGTTTTTTCGCGACTTCACAACATTTCTGAAGAAAAAGAAAGAAAGAGTCAGGAAGTACTCGACTCATTACCTTCAGAAAGGTAGCGTCATATATTGGCAGCGAATTTTGGGGTTTTCACATTTTCCATCGCGTAGCTTACACATTTCGATGAATTCACGAATTTTTCAAAAATGGACGTTACTTCTTCTCGCGATATATTAAGTGAATGCAAAACTTTCGTTTTTCCTCTATCTAAACACTTCTTTGAATTGAAATAAAAACCTTTATAAATCAGCTGTTCCTGCAATTCTGTCCTTCTGTGGTTATTTTCAAATCAGAAAAAAACATAGCCATGTCTATGTGTATGAGAAAGACTCAATTTTCATTCAGATGAATCATCGCTGAATACTCTTATTAAAGTCACTGTAATGTGTATTACAGTGACTTTAACTAGTATAGAGTCACTGTAATGTGTATTAACATTGTTTAAACAATGGTATTAATACTATTAACATCTAGCGATGGCAAGACTTTATCAGATTGAATTCTTTATTCCCATTGTTAGAAACCTTGGCAGACTCTTGAGTTTTTTCTACCTAACGATAGAGGGAGCTAAATCATGAATGTGAATTATTGAGTATGAATTCACAAGTCTTGCTCTTTCAGGAACTGGTTGTCTATTTCATTAATAATAAATTAATCGATTAATAGCAGAATAAAAAAGTGAATACAGTGATTATATACAAGAATGAAGTCAAGTCATTAAATCATTGTGCACAGAGACATCTAGCGAGTAACAACATAAACAATTTCGAGTTTTCGTTTTGAAAGTTTCAATGAATTATGATATAATACACAGTTATTACCATATTCAATACACGAGTACAAAGAATAATAGAATATGAGTTGAATGTGTAAAATAAGACTCAAATTCATTCAGTGGATGTGTAGATATTGAATAAAAAATCAAGAGTAATCTCGTTTCTCTATGTGATAAATGACATATGTCAAATTCTGTAATGCGCTGAAGCCTTTTTGAAATCCTGTTTGTGAGAGGTTAAGGAACCACGTTGTGTGTTGTATTAAAGTAAGTTTAAATTTATTTTTCATTCATATTATTTATTCATATTTATCTCATATGACTATTATGTCACAGACCATATGTAATTATGTTCTTGCCGGTTCATGTATTATTTAAATTTGGATCTAATGGTAGTTTTTGTTTTCAGTAATGGCACCATAATATGAGATCGCCGTTGGGCTCCAAAGGGGTCACAAAACTACAAAAATTCCATCTGGAAAAACAAAGGCTGATAAAATCCGTCCTTCCAGGCTCAAGGGACGTTTGACGAAGCATTCCAAATTCGTGAGGGATCTAGTCCGAGAGGTTGTAGGACACGCTCCTTATGAAAAGAGGGCTATGGAATTGCTGAAGGTATCCAAAGATAAAAGGGCCCTTAAATTTTTGAAGCGCCGTTTGGGAACACACATCAGAGCCAAGAGGAAGCGTGAAGAAATGTCCAACATTCTTACACAAATGAGGAAGGCCCAAGCTCATGCCAAGTAAATGTAGCTTGTTTGTTTATAATAATAAAATTAAAAAAAAAATACTGCTGTATATTCCTTTTTCCTTGTCGAGGTTCACTGTAGTATACATACTTTCGAGTTCTGGGATGTATCTTAATCATATTCATTTCAATGCGAAATTCTGCATCTATTGGAGACCTTCAAAATTGTTCACATTAATATTCTTATTTGATACTTGGTATGATTGAACAGGTTTTTTTAAAAGCATTGTCAAACTATGAAATGAAAAATTCCATTACTCTATAGCATCAAGATAGTGAGTTAATGTATGTATGTTTATTAACTGCTGGTTTCATAAGTCATCATTGATTTCTTGAAGTTATGAGGTATTGTATGGAAAAGATAATTCATATCCCAAGCCAGTTGAGTGTCGATTTAGTTATATTATCTCATTTTGTTAATAGATAGAATGCTCTGATTTATAATTGTGATGTCATTAAAAAGAGTATTTGCTCCTATTGAGTTAAGATGTGTTGAAAATGACATGCTGCTTAATGTGAACACGATATGTCTGACCTCACCAAATTTGGCATGATTCCTCAAGCCGCCAATGTCCATCAAGTAACAGAATTCAATTAGATCGTATATACACAAACAACTAATGAGTCCTGATATTTGTACCTTAATTTTCTATCCTACTTACTAAAGTAGAATTGATGAAGGGGTGAAATTCACTTGTACCTTTGTAGAGAACAGTAGTATATCTTGTCTATGGTAGAGAACAAGTTTTCTATTCAAATATCCATTTAACCAATGATTCTGGAGATACCTTGTGTTTGTATCTATTCGAAATTATATTTTCCCAAAGTTTTCAGAAGTACCCAATCGGTCAACTTGCAATAGTATATTCCACTGAGAGGACGACTTCAGTTTTCATTTTGACTTCATTATTCTAGAATAAATATTCACACACTGCCAAGATTCAATTCGATCGAATAATAGCTATATAGTTCTCGAGTTATATGGAAAAATCAGAAATATAGGAGTAAAAATACTTTGCTGACTGCAATCGAACTATACCGAATAAAAGTCTATCACGCAAGTGGACAATTTTTAATGATTTTGATTCTTAACATACAAATATTTACCTATGTTTCGGCACCATTCGTGTCTTTATCAAGGCTCCTTTGTTGTTCAAGTAATCAAAGAAAAACTAGGAAAATAAGTAGGATTTAACATATGACGAAATGTTAATTTTATTTATAATAATATACAACTGTAAATCAAACCAAGTTTGTTGATATATTTTTTTAGGGGTAAAAATACTTTGCTGACCGAAATAGAATCATACCGTCAATTTCAGACTTCTAGTGAGAATATGAGACTCATAATGCAAACCTAAGATCAATCGAGGATCACCTTCTTGCCACCATATTCAAAATTGAAATCCACCCCAATTTGGGGGTAGTTTATTCTTGTAATTTTTCAAAATAATTTGCTGACCGAAGGTTTCCAGTCGAGATATTTTATCAAAACGCTACATTATGATTGAATGTGGCATACTTTTTATGCCACCATAAAAAAAATTCAGATCCGCCCCCGTTTGAGGGTAGTTTATTCTTGTGATTTTTCAGGAATCCTTGCTGATCGGAAATTTCCCGTGGAGATATTTTATTGAAACGATGTATTATGACTAACTGTAGCATACTCTTTGTGCCACCATAAAAAATATTCAGATCCACCCCCTATTAAGGGTAGTTTATTCTTGTGATTTTTCAGGAATCCTTGCTGATCGGAAATTTCCCGTGAAGATATTTGATTGAAACGATGTATTATGACTAACCGTAGCATACTCTTTGTGCCACCATAAAAAATATTCAGATCCACCCTCTATTAAGGGTAGTTTATTCTTGTGATTTTTCGGAAATCCTTGCTGATCGATATTTTCCAGTAGAGATATTTCATTGAAACGAAGTAAATAATTGCAAATCGGATACCCTCTGTGCCACCATAAAAAATATTCAGATCCACCCTCTATTACGTTTACTACGTTTAGTCATAATACGTTGTTTCAATAAAATATCTCCACTGAAAATTTTCGGTCATCAAAGTATTCCGAGAAATTACGAGGATAAACTACCCTTGAACGAGTCGGACCTGGAATTTTTGTACGGTGGCACAGAGGGTATCCGATTTGCAATTATTTTACTTTGTTTCAATGAAATATCTCCAGTGGAAAATATGGATCAGCAAGGATTTCCGAAAAATCCGAAGAATAAACTACCCTTAATAGGGGGTGGATCTGAATATTTTTCATGGTGGCACCAAGAATATGCTACGTTTAGTCATAATACGTTGTTTCAATAAAATATCTCCACTGAAAATTTTCGGTCAGCAAAGTATTCCGAGAATTTACGAGGATAAACTACCCTTGAACGAGTCGGACCTGGAATTTTTGTACGGTGGCACAGAGGGTATCCGATTTGCAATTATTTTACTTTGTTTCAATGAAATATCTCCAGTGGAAAATATGGATCAGCAAGGATTTCCGAAAAATCCGAAGAATAAACTACCCTTAATAGGGGGTGGATCTGAATATTTTTCATGGTGGCACCAAGAATATGCTACGTTTAGTCATAATACGTTGTTTCAATAAAATATCTCCACTGAAAATTTTCGGTCAGCAAAGTATTCCGAGAATTTACGAGGATAAACTACCCTTGAACGAGTCGGACCTGGAATTTTTGTACGGTGGCACAGAGGGTATCCGATTTGCAATTATTTTACTTTGTTTCAATGAAATATCTCCAGTGGAAAATATGGATCAGCAAGGATTTCCGAAAAATCCGAAGAATAAACTACCCTTAATAGGGGGTGGATCTGAATATTTTTCATGGTGGCACCAAGAATATGCTACGTTTAGTCATAATACGTTGTTTCAATAAAATATCTCCACTGAAAATTTTCGGTCAGCAAAGTATTCCGAGAAATTACGAGGATAAACTACCCTTAAACGAGTCGGACCTGGAATTTTTGTACGGTGGCACAGAGGGTATCCGATTTGCAATTATTTTACTTTGTTTCAATGAAATATCTCCAGTGGAAAATATGGATCAGCAAAGATTTCCGAAAAATCCGAGGAATAAACTACCCTTAATAGGGGGTAGATCTGAATATTTTTTATGGTGGCACCAAGAATATGCTACGTTTAGTCATAATACGTTGTTTCAATAAAATATCTCCACTGAAAATTTTCGGTCAGCAAAGTATTCCGAGAAATTACGAGGATAAACTACCCTTAAACGAGTCGGACCTGAAATTTTTGTACGGTGGCACAGAGGGTATCCGATTTGCAATTATTTTACTTTGTTTCAATGAAATATCTCCACTAGAAAATATCGATCAGACAGGATTTCCGAAAAATCACAAGAATAAACTACCCTTAATAGGGGGTGGATCTGAATATTTTTTACGGTGGCACAAAGGGTATGCTACGGTTAGTCATAATACATCGTTTTAATCAAATATCTCTACGGGAATTTTCCGATCAGCAAGGATTCCTGAAAAATCACAAGAATAAACTACCCTTAATAGGGGGTGGATCTGAATGTTTTTTATGGTGGCACAAAGAGTATGCTACGGTTAGTCATAATACATCGTTTCAATCAAATATCTTTACGGAAAATTTCCCATCAGCAAGGATTTCTGAAAAATCACAAGAATAAACTACCCTTTAACGGGGGCCGATCTGAAATTTTTTTATGGTGGCACAAAAAGTATGCTATATTTAATCATAATATAGCGTTTCGATAAAATATCTCAACTGGAAACCTCCGGTCAGCAAATTATTTTGAAAAATTACAAGAATAAACTACCCCCAATTTGGGGTGGATTTGAAATTTGAATGTGGTGGCACAAACATATCAATGTACACAACTCAGTTTTAGAGTTTGGTTCAATTAAATATTCTTTAAGGTCGTGATTTAGAGGATTATATTTTGGTCAGCAAATTATCCACACCCTTTTTTTAGTTCTCTTTTGAACTTTTGGTATTTTTCTTCTTTTTTCAAGTAGTTGGGTAGTCCATTATATGACATTATCGCAGAATTTGTTGGAAGCGTTGACCCTTTTGTTGTCTTGAAAATGAAACCACTGTACAGATGATCGGCATTTCTTGTATCGTATTTGTGTTTATCAGAATGTTTCTTCAGATTCACCATTGATTTCGAAAGATCTCCATTTATATTATATATAAAGTTTCACTGCTCCTGTTTTACAGCCTTAGAGATTGGTAGTATTGGAAACTTTTTATACAAGTAGCTAGTGCTGGTCCCATACAGAAGATTATTTATTTTCTTAATTGCCCTATTTTATAGTTGTTGAAGTCTGCTCAGGTTTATTTTCGTCGTATTTCCCCAAATTGATGCCAGATATGTGAAAACAGAGTGCACACATGCATTGTAAAACATTAATCTGCAGTTTTGGGACATATACGGATTGGTATGACCTGATAGTTTCTCAGCTATTTCTTCTGTGTTAGTCCCAACTAAGTCTTCGTCAGACCCAAGTAATTATATGTTTCAACCTTTCTTATTGTCAATAGCCAATAGTGAACAAAATATCTTTATATCTCTCGGAAGAATCTACCCAGAAACTTGATAATTGTAGAGTAGATTTGGAGTTGAATCAAGCAGGCCGATTTCGCTAATTTGTAAAATCCACCCAATGATTTCGCAGATGTACCCACTCAAAGGTTCATTTTCTCAATATTCTCAAAAAATACAGATCGCATCATAATAAAATCCAGTTCATGCGGCATTTCGTGGGGAACATACATTCTACCGGAAATGAGCTGAACGATTTAAGGACGACCAAAACATATTTGTCGTGAAAGAAAAAAATTTGCTCGCGCAGAGCCACCCCTTTGAAAAAAAACAAAGAGCGCAACAAGTTTTTTTTTTCACGACAAATATGTCTTGGTCGTCCTTCAATCGTTCAGCTCAATTCCGGTAGAAAAAACGCTGCAAATTTTACACAAGGGTTTATTATTTTCTCAGTTTAATAACCCAATACCATTGATATCTCAAATCAATCGTATATTTTATTATAACTCATTGGTTTTTCACCAAACGAAAATCAATTCCATGAAGAAATTCATGTGAAATATTTCAATTCAATAGTAACTACAAAATTATCCACGTCGAAACCAAAAGTACCTACATAACTCCTAGAGTCGTTAGAAATCAATAGGTACAACACCCACAAAATCCTATTGAATGAACAAACAGATGTGAATAGCTCTCCACTACTGAATATTTTTCTGTAACCTAAAAACTCTGTGGCAAACCCCAATTTATACCTACTCTCACTTTTACGCTTTGTATAATTATTTAGGCACGTTCTGGACCATATTTAAACCTTGTTGTACTACATACCATCAGTCAGTAAAATGTAGATACCTGAAGAAGATTTTTAGCAACTTTCTTCGTGTTTTTTGTGATTCCTTAGTATTACCACAGAATAGAGAAGTATTATATATATATACTTCTCTATTCTGTGGTATTACTATGAGTGTTGTGAATTCCCCGCCGAAGTCCTACACACCGTTAGGATCTGGCGTCTAGGAGGTTCGAAAGTTTTCAAAATCAAACTGAACAGTTAAAAAAAAACACACTTTAATTCGATTCCTAGTTGTAAAATGAATATACTAGACTAGTGCCGATACGAAATAATCGATCGTGTGAAAATATGAACAAAAACGTAAAAAACCTATTTTAAATATTTGAGCCGAGCCTCGGCGTTTTCGACCTCAAGCTTATCGCTTCCAATTCCGATCCCGACTGACTTATGTCTGGAATTTTCAAATATCCCCAAGGATAAATCTTACATGCCTAAATATGTCTATGTTTATAATAACGCACAAAACCACTTGAAGAGCGAACCGCCTTAGGTCGCTCGAAAAGTGAGACCAATGCAGGTGACCGCACAGGGCCGTATTCCCTAATTATCTGGGGACAAATCTGTCGAGTTACGACAATGAGATGGAGTTTTTATGTCCGACTGATCATCAGAATTATCAGTCCTGTCACCGATATAATCAATCACCGTATCCATGTTGTCTGTCTCATCTAAATATATTCCCGAAATATGGTAGATAAACCTATTCACTAAGGTATCAACATATAACGAAAATTTTGCTGGAAAGAATTGAAACAATCACTTTATAATTAAGCCTAGAGGATGTTATTCATAAAAATCTTAAATATTTTTCATTCCAAATCACATTTCCTATGAAATATTGGAGTTGAAGAGAAAATTATCTTGGTGTTGAGTTTCTTAAAAAACTACTTTACGAAGGTCAAGTCACTATGTTGTTTCTTGCGTTAAAGTTAAGTTAAATTTCCGAAAAATATTTTTTACTAATATTTTGCCAGTACGATCTTCACGATATTACTTATTAAATTGCGTGTCGGTATTACACAAATAGAAATGAAATTCAAATCAGAAAGCGTTTGCGCCTTTTGACATATAAGGGAAATAACCTCAAAATTTAAAATAGCCACAAAATTTTCCGCCAATATCTCTGCAAATAAATATGGTTTCAAAATGTTGACTAAGACCTGTACCAAATTATATTGAACTTTAATGAATAGCTTCCGAAAAAAATGTTTAGAAAAAATTCAATTTTTTTCCAATACAATTCTCACGAAATCATGCATTAAATTGAGCGTCGATATTTCAAAACTAGTTATGATATTTCAATTTGATCGCGTTAGTATTTCTTGAGAAACTTTCGGGAAAATTAACTTAAACTCTCAAATTAACAACAAATACGTAAAACAAAAAAAAAATGAAATGAAAAAAAACTCACCCGTCCTGTGCAACTTATCTGAAATAAATTTTTCCACAGTGCATATATCCGATAAGAGTTCACTTGATTCACAAAATATCCAATACACAAACTGAAGACCTAAAGTTATTTTCAATAACTTTTCTGTAAAAATCAAATATATCGTGAACCTCTCAAAGATATATGATTCTGGATGAAAAGTTAACCGATTATTTCACTGAATTCCAATCTTAGAACCGAATGCGGATGATTCATTCTCGGGATTATTGGAAATTTGTAGCATTTTTCTTTATAACTCAGAGACTACTGGTCGGATATCATCCGGGTAAAAATTTTTAGGTTGAGTTATGCAACAGTAATCAACGTTGAGAATTTCACAAAAATTCGGTGGTAATTTTCCGAGAAATAATTTTTTTTTCCCTCCAACCCCCAATTTTAAGCCCTTAGGTTACACCAATCCTGCTGAAAAGCTTGGAGGATCAATCCCGAGCGACACATGATTTTTCTACCAAGTTTCACGAATTTCGGTTCAGTACTTTCCGAGAAAAGCTCTGGACAACGGACGGCGGACGGACGGATTTTTTTTTTTATTCGTTCATTCAAATCTACATACTCCAAAACGTAAACTGTGAAATTTTCAGGGGGGGTTAAAAATTTTTTTTTGTTGGTCGATCACTAAGGTTTATTATTTGATTTCATCAAATAATAAACCAAAACGGTCATCTAATTAACTTTCTTGTATCACAAAGTTACGTCGATGTATATCCGTGAGAATGGAATATTTCCATTATTCAACATTGAAACGAAAACTGTTCATTTCGGGAAATAGAAGATTCGACACATTTCAATATCAGTCAATAATGATATGACAAATATACCTGAAATATCAATTTACCAATGCAGTTTTGCCGAATCTGACAAATTTCCTGAGAAACCAGAACATTTCATTAAAATCTATAAAAAATGTTTTTTTCAGGTTAGACGGTCTACGACAAATACTCGACAATTATTCATAACATTTTTGATCGAATTCGATGCATAATTTAGAATGGCACTGCTAACTTTATATTAAGGTAGCAGAGCCACCCCTTTTAAAAAAAAACAAAGAGCGCGACAAATTTTTTGCCTTCACGACAAATATGTTTTGGTCGTCCTTCAATCGTTCAGCTCATTTCCGGTAGAAAAAACAGTCATCTAATTAACTTTCTTGTATCACAAAGTTACGTCGATGTATATCCGTGAGAATGGAATATTTCCATTATTCAGCATTGAAACAAAAATTGTTCATTTCGGAAAATAGAAGATTTAACATATACAACCCAATATCAGTCAATAATGATACGAAAAATATATCTGAAATATCAATTTACCAATCCGGTGTTGCCGAATCTGACAAATTTCCTAGAAAACAAGAACATTTCATTAAAACCTATGAAGAAATATTTTTTTCTGGTTTTTTCAGGTTAGATGGTCTGAGACAAATACTCGACTTAATATTAAGTTAGCAGAGCCACCCTAAAAAAAAACTGACTTTCCCACTGTTGGTGATCCCCTAATTATATTAACTTCTTGAAATTCTGTATGAACCTTCAAGCTGCAAAATTTCGATGAAGTACTGGGTTTCAATTCGATCAAATTCGTATTTCCGGGAATATTGGGAAAAAAAATGTGGAATGGGTATATGTTCGGAATTATTGTGCAAGTTTTACCCATTCACGAATTCGATGTTCATAATTAACGCCAAAACCTACTCTACAAATATCGAATTTCACGAAATATTACTTTCCTTAGGAAAATGTAGTTTTTTCGCGACTTCACAACATTTCTGAAGAAAAAGAAAGAAAGAGTCAGGAAGTACTCGACTCATTACCTTCAGAAAGGTAGCGTCATATATTGGCAGCGAAATTTGGGGGTTTTCACATTTTCCATCGTAGCTTACACATTTCGATGAATTCACGAATTTTTCAAAAATAGACGTTACTTCTTCTCGCGATATATTAAGTGAAAGCAAAACTTTCGTTTTTCCTCTATCTAAACACTTCTTTGAATTGAAATAAAAACCTTTATAAATCAGCAGTTCCTTCAATTCTGTCCTTCTGTGGTTATTTTCAAATCAGAAAAAAACATAGCCATGTCTATGTGTATGAGAAAAACTCAATTTTCATTCAGATGAATCATCGCTGAATACTCTTATTAAAGTCACTGTAATGTGTATTACAGTGACTTTAACTAGTATAGAGTCACTGTAATGTGTATTAACATTGTTTAAACAATGCTATTAACATTGTTTAAGGAGAAGATAGAATTCTTTATTCCCATTGTTAGAAACCTTGGCAGACTCTTGAGTTTTTTCTACCTAACGATAGAGGGAGCTAAATCATGAATGTGAATTATTGAGTATGAATTCACAAGTCTTACTCTTTCAGGAACTGGTTGTCTATTTCATTAATAATAAATTAATCGATTAATAGCAGAATAGAAAAGTGAATACAGTGATTATATACAAGAATGAAGTCAAGTCATTAAATCATTGTGCACAGAGACATCTAGCGAGTAACAACATAAACAATTTCGAGTTTTCGTTTTGAAAGTTTCAATGAATTATGATATAATACACAGTTATTCCCATATACAATACACGAGTACAAAGAATAATAGAATATGAGTTGAATGTGTAAAATAAGACTCAAATTCATTCAGTGGATGTGTAGATATTGAATAAAAAATCAAGAGTAATCTCGTTTTTCTATGTGATAAATGACATGTCAAATTCTGTAATGCGCTGAAGCAGCTGAAGCCTTTTTGAAATCCTGCAGTGTTGCCACCTCTACCGATTTTTCGGTAGATCTACCGATTTGCTCTTCAATCTACCGATCTACCGAAAAAGCATATAAATCTACCGAAATTTGATGGACTGAATGTATCATCTGGTATCCTAGAAAATCATGACTTTTACGATATTGTTTTGAAGGTTTCCTTACTATTACATAATTTGATACATAATTTAAGTTATAAATGGTTATACGTTGCAGATTTATAACGCAAAGCATACCACACGTAATACAGGTTTATGTATTACAGGTTGTCGCTTTATAAAGTTGATAAATACCTAGCTCAAAACGGGGAGCAGTTTGTGATTCCCTTGATAAATTTTGTGAATCCCCAATGAGGGCATGTCACCATATTTATTTTTTTGCATATTTGTTGTTTTCAATAGGTATTAGTTTTTCTAATACTCATTTATTTTGTTATAATATGGATTTTTTGTTCAAAAGTTTAGTTTTTCAAATAATGATTTTTTAATTGATGAAATCTATTTTTAATTTTGCTTCATTCGTAGTGAATTTCATGCTTAATATTTCGGAAAAATGGTATTTAGACTGAATAAATAACCCATACATAGGTGAAAAGTTATGTTTTTCAGAAATCTACCGATTTTTTCCGAACTTTCTACCGAAACTGAAGGTACGGAAGGTGGCAACACTGAAATCCTGTTTGTGAGAGGTTAAGGAACCACGTTGTGTGTTGTATTAAAGTAAGTTTAAATTTATTTTTCATTCATATTATTTATTCATGGTAATTGTCTAGGAGATCGCATAACGCTCTAAATTTCATGAAAAAATCAGTACTTACTAATTTTAGTATGAAAATCACAAATCCGAAGTCAAAAAAGGTCGCTCGCTTCTAGTTTTTCCAAAAAAAATTCATAAACTTCTTCGAGGTCACTGAACTTTTCTCGCTGAATTTCGCTATTACACTCTATCAGGAACCATTCCCTTGATAGCTATTGATTATAAAAGCATCAATATAAAGATTTCAAGCAATTTTCGTTACAAAAATTACCAGGAATTGTTAAAATAAATTGATATCCTCATTGTTTACAATTTCCCTTTTTGACGTACGCGGGTACGCGTACAGCACTATATCATGCAGGGTTGCCAGTGCCAGTCAATTTCCTGAATCTATTATGCCTGGGAAATTTTGAAGGATATTCATTTTCAAAATTGGTTTTTAGTCAATATAAGTTGTTAAAGTATAGTTTTCTTTAAGTATTATATTCCAAATTTCCATTTCCGAGTTCAGGTTATTCTTGCTTGGTTCGAAATACTAAATTCTAGCGGTCGCCCTGCCATGGGTGAACACATTCGCGTTAGTCACAGGTGGTTTAATAACTAATAAAAATGTTTAGTTCAGAAGATATTAAGTACTTGGTTAGGTTAGGTTAGTTTAGTTTAGGACAGTGCCAGTTCGAATCTGAAGAGTAAATTAATTAACTCTTCTGATTCGAACTGGCATTGTTCTAAACTAACCTAACCTAACCAAGTACATTAACCTTATTTTTCCATTATGTGCTTTCACCCATGGCGGGGCGACCGCAAGAATCTTGTGTTCCAAATTTCCCAACTTCTCTCCATAACCCAAACTTTCCTCTTTCCCATTCTCCTTTCCTGGCAGAGTTGGTCCACACCTCCTCGTTATCTTTGCTGAATAACTTTTCTAACCATCTCATAAATTGTACATAATATAATAAAACAATTGCATGATGGAATGTGTTGGAACAAGTTCACTGTTCACTAAGTTGGGCCTAGGGAATTTTTCCTATTCAGTCTAATCGGGAATGTTTTCGACCCGGCAACACTGTAAAGTAGTAGACTGAAGTTGCTGTCAGATGTCGTTCTTCCGAACTTCAAAACCATCATGGCCGAATATATGCCGAAAATAAACAATGGGCAAATGAATGTAATTTCACAA
This sequence comes from Myrrha octodecimguttata, assembly GCA_958510865.1. Classification (NCBI taxonomy): domain Eukaryota; kingdom Metazoa; phylum Arthropoda; class Insecta; order Coleoptera; family Coccinellidae; genus Myrrha; species Myrrha octodecimguttata. The sequence continues at coordinate 42,799,022 of OY294057.1, forward strand.
TTCCTGGCAATTTTTGTAGTGAAAATTGCTTTAAACCTTTATATTGATGCATTTATAACCAATATCCATCAAGGGAATAGTTCGAGATGGAGTATAATAGCGAAATTCAGCGAGAAAAGTTCAGTGACCTCGAAGAATTTTGTGAATTTTTTTTGGAAAAACTAGAAGCGAGCGACATTTTTTGACTTCGGATTCGTGATTTCTATACCAAAATTAGTGAGTACTGATTTTTTCATAACATTTAGAGCGTTATGCGATCTCCTAGACAATTACCCTAAATTTGGATCTAATGGTAGTTTTTGTTTTCAGTAATGGCACCATAATATGAGATCGCCGTTGGGCTCCAAAGGGGTCACAAAACTACAAAAATTCCATCTGGAAAAACAAAGGCTGATAAAATCCGTCCTTCCAGGCTCAAGGGACGTTTGACGAAGCATTCCAAATTCGTGAGGGATCTAGTCCGAGAGGTTGTAGGACACGCTCCTTATGAAAAGAGGGCTATGGAATTGCTGAAGGTATCCAAAGATAAAAGGGCCCTTAAATTTTTGAAGCGCCGTTTGGGAACACACATCAGAGCCAAGAGGAAGCGTGAAGAAATGTCCAACATTCTTACACAAATGAGGAAGGCCCAAGCTCATGCCAAGTAAATGTAGCTTGTTTGTTTATAATAATAAAATTAAAAAAAAAATACTGCTGTATATTCCTTTTTCCTTGTCGAGGTTCACTGTAGTATACATACTTTCGAGTTCTGGGATGTATCTTAATCATATTCATTTCAATGCGAAATTCTGCATCTATTGGAGACCTTCAAAATTGTTCACATTAATATTCTTATTTGATACTTGGTATGATTGAACAGGTTTTTTTAAAAGCATTGTCAAACTCTATGAAATGAAAAATTCCATTACTCTATAGCATCAAGATAGTGAGTTAATGTATGTATGTTTATTAACTGCTGGTTTCATAAGTCATCATTGATTTCTTGAAGTTATGAGGTATTGTATGGAAAAGATAATTCATATCCCAAGCCAGTTGAGTGTCGATTTAGTTATATTATCTCATTTTGTTAATAGATAGAATGCTCTGATTTATAATTGTGATGTCATCAAAAAGAGTATTTGCTCCTATTGAGTTAAGATGTGTTGAAAATGACATGCTGCTTAATGTGAACACGATATGTCTGACCTCACCAAATTTGGCATGATTCCTCAAGCCGCCAATGTCCATCAAGTAACAGAATTCAATTAGATCGTATATACACAAACAACTAATGAGTCCTGATATTTGTACCTTAGTTTTCTATCCGACTTACTAAAGTAGAATTGATGAAGGGGTGAAATTCACTTGTACCTTTGTAGAGAACAGTAGTATATCTTGTCTATGGTAGAGAACAAGTTTTCTATTCAAATATCCATTTAACCAATGATTCTGGAGATACCTTGTGTTTGTATCTATTCGAAATTATATTTTCCCAAAGTTTTCAGAAGTACCCAATCGGTCAACTTGCAATAGTATATTCCACTGAGAGGACGACTTCAGTTTTCATTTTGATTTCATTATTCTAGAATAAATATTCACACACTGCCAAGATTCAATTCGATCGAATAATAGCTATATAGTTCTCGAGTTATATGGAAAAATCAGAAATATAGGAGTAAAAATACTTTGCTGACTGCAATCGAACTATACCGTAAGCGAATAAAAGTCTATCACGCAAGTGGACAATTTTTAATGATTTTGATTCTTAACATACAAATATTTACCTATGTTTAGGCACCATTCGTGTCTTTATCAAGGCTCCTTTGTTGTTCAAGTAATCAAAGAAAAACTAGGAAAATAAGTAGGATTTAACATATGACGAAATGTTAATTTTATTTATTTATTTATAATAATATACAACTGTAAATCAAACCAAGTTTGTTGATATATTTTTTTAGTTCTCTTTTGAACTTTTGGTATTTTTCTTCTTTTTTCAAGTATTTGGGTAGTCCATTATATGACATTATCGCAGAATTTGTTGGAAGCGTTGACCCTTTTGTTGTCTTGAAAATGAAACCACTGTACAGATGATCGGCATTTCTTGTATCGTATTTGTGTTTATCAGAATGCTTCTTCAGATTCACCATTGATTTCGAAAGATCTCCATTCATATTATATATAAAGTTTCACTGCTCCTGTTTTACAGCCTTAGAGATTGGTAGTATTGGAAACTTTTTATACAAGTAGCTAGTGCTGGTCCCATACAGAAGATTATTTATTTTCTTAATTGCCCTATTTTATAGTTGTTGAAGTCTGCTCAGGTTTATTTTCGTCGTATTTCCCCAAATTGATGCCAGATATGTGAAAACAGAGTGCACACATGCATTGTAAAACATTAATCTGCAGTTTTGGGACATATACGGATTGGTATGACCTGATAGTTTCTCAGCTATTTCTTCTGTGTTAGTCCCAACTAAATCTTCGTCAGACCCAAGTAATTATATGTTTCAACTTTTCTTATTGTCAATAGCCAATAGTGAACAAAATATCTTTATATCTCTCGGAAGAATCTACCCAGAAACTTGATAATTGTAGAGTAGATTTGGAGTTGAATCAAGAAGGCCGATTTCGCTAATTTGTAAAATCCACCCAATGATTCCGCAGATGTACCCACTCAAAGGTTCATTTTCTCAATATTCTCAAAAAATACAGATCGCATCATAATAAAATCCAGTTCATGCGGCATTTCGTGGGGAACATACATTCTACCGGAAATGAGCTGAACGATTTAAGGACGACCAAAACATATTTGTCGTGAAAGAAAAAAATTTGCTCGCGCAGAGCCACCCCTTTGAAAAAAAACAAAGAGCGCAACAAGTTTTTTTTTTCACGACAAATAAGTCTTGGTCGTCCTTCAATCGTTCAGCTCAATTCCGGTAGAAAAAACGGTCATCTAATTAACTTTCTTGTATCACAAAGTTATTACGTCGATGTATATCCGTGAGAATGGAATATTTCCATTATTCAACATTGAAACGAAAACTGTTCATTTCGGAAAATAGAAGATTCGACACATTTCAATATCAGTCAATAATGATATGACAAATATACCTGAAATATCAATTTACCAATGCAGTTTTGCCGAATCTGACAAATTTCCTGAGAAACCAGAACATTTCATTAAAATCTATAAAAAATGGTGTTCTAATTTGAAAAACGGAAGTTGACGTCATTTCCGGAAAAACCGAAGGTGCTCATGCCTTGAAAATATTTTAGATTTCATCAGCATCGTGAAATACTTATAAGTGCTGAATTTCATGAAAATACGTTCAGTAGTTTCCCGTATAAATATGGGTGAGGTTCCTCGTCAAAGACCCTGTATATTAGCACAGATCTGTGATATTAGATTATCTATATTCAATGAACTCTATATTATATACCTGGAAGGGACCCGTTTTGAGCGACAAGTGAAGCCAATTCGTTGCTTATGCAACCCGCGAAGTGGACGGGTATCTATCTCTTTCTTCCTCATTGCAGTAAAGGGAACTCTGTCGCATTTATTCTGAATCTTTTTAATTTTTCATTTCAAATAAGGAAAACCTGAATTTTTTTCTGACTAATTCGTGAAGAAGGCAGGATTGAAGAAGATCGCACATGTTCAAGAGAAGTTTCAACTTAGTGAGCGGTTTTTCTGGAGAACAGCGCGTTATCATCCTCCGTAAATTTGCGTTTTTTTGCCGAAAATGGTTCCAAGCGACCAGGTTGGACTCACTGATGAAGAGTTCAATGTCTAATCGAATTCTACTCAGCCACCCGTTGCCACGATAACTTACTACCGAGAAAAGCTATAGCGACTTAAAAAATTCAAAGAAGTTCGTTAATGGGCGAAATTTACCTAACAATTTCGAGGTTATATCCATTTCAAATATATTATTTTATTTCCTCTATATCTCAAGAAGTACTGATGCGATTAGATTGAAACTTGCCAACAGGATTGCATGAAGAATCGTTAAAACAAATTTTTTTCGGAAACTATCATTGAGATTTCAATGAAACTTGGCGCAGACCTTGAAGTCGAATCTGAATAGCAATGTTCGAAATTTCAGCTCGATGCGACACACATTTCCAAAAATATCGGAAAAAGGTATGTCAAATTTCGCATTGGCAATGAATTTTAACCAGCGCTTAAATTTTCCTGACTTCAAGTCAGTGCTTTTCGAGAAGTATTTTCCTATTATTTAAATTTATTTTTATGATGATGAAACTATCGTCAATCGTCAATGCACAGCTCACACCAACATAATTCTTCACTTTTTGAACCACACGCGGTGAAGGCAGAGAAAGTAATGGCATATCAGAGAAAAATAGACATTCATTTTCAAAAATGTTGCACTTTCTAAACGATGTAATACCCAAACCACCTGAATTTCCAAGTAAAACCAAATTTGAGCCGTTAAACACCATTTACTTCAATGGGTGTAACAAGGAGAGGTTACCGTCCATAGCGCTATCTTTGTTTCGTTGCCCCTTGTTACGCTTTAAGCTTAGTTGAAGCATTGTTTATACAATGGTTGAAGGAGGGTCGGGTCCACAGAACATCAAATATAAGAAGTGCTACCTCCCTTGTAAACTGTGGGCAACATTTGTGACATTTCTCCTGCAAAAATCTAGTTGGGAATATTCCATTATGGTGCGAGGGGGTGTCCGCTTGCTGAATTATATGTCATTATACGATAGAATTCTGATGGTGTTCTGTGCTTAAATATTCTGTGGCAATATTGATTATTGCAGGATGCAAATATTTATATCGTGAATTCTTCAAGATTTTTATTATTCCGTGTTCTAAGCTCAATTATGATTCGAAAGGAAACGTGCTTCAAAAATGAAACAAAGCATTATAAACAATTATTTCTTTATTTACATCATTGTTAAAATTGCATGCAATTATAATATATTTTCCAACAAGTTATATGTACATAAATATTTACTTATAATTATCATAAAATAGGCTTCAGTATGCTCGTTTTTTTCACACCTACATGTGGAACATCTGCATGTGCAAAATTGGTAACCAAAATATATCTCAGCCAAAAAACTATACAAAATGTAGTTGAAAAAACTTCTTAAACATAAAATAATCTGAATTTCTTGAATAAATACTGATTACATTTTTCATATATTTCAAAGATTCCGTCGTAGAATGAATAAGAAAATATTTGTCTCACACCTTATCAAATGTGACTATAATTTAGGTGGCAGTTTTCTGAAACAAATAAGTAAAATTTGCTTCTAGAGAAAACAAAAACCATGACACACAACAAACAAAATTTTTGACCAACCACAGGTCTTACATTTTTGGAATTTGGTTTCAACTATTTCAAGTTCTTTGGGGTGTATCTACCAAATTCCAGAACAATTATTCAATAAAATGAGAATTACACTTTGATGTTCATGAGTTATGGATAAAAGGATGTTTATGGGGTCAACACTTATTCACGACAGTCTTTCAGTTATTATTACGATCAGAATTGTCACGTCACTGAAACACAATAACACTGTTTTGTCTAGGTAGGGGAAAAAGCATCCAGTCACAATAGGTAGACATAATCAAGTGGATTCCATCGATATAGATGATTACAGTCTGAAAAATGAAAAAAGTATCAATTTCACATATGAAATTATAGAAGATGAATATTGAAATATATTTCAAATATAAATAATGCTGATCAATCTTGCTGGGATAGACCATGATATGTTGATATACTGTGTGTATATCCCTTGTCGTTCCTAAAAAAAATACTCAGTAAAATATTCACGTGCTATAATCCATATCACAGTCAACAAACTATAGTAATAAAAATAAAATATCACAACACTCAATACAATCTTAGTGTTATCAGTCGGTGTATGTATCAGGTACAAATGTCTGGGTCTTTAGGGAAGCGAAAAAATCTTTTGTTATTACCAACAAGTGAATTGCTGATATAGGAATTTTTGCAAGAAGGATATTTGCAAGAAAACTTAACATCTTTGTACAATGAAGCAGATGAAAGTAAAGCCATTTTCTTAATTCAATATAACGTTAGAGACAATAAGATTTATAGAATTGAACTTTGTATGAACATAAACATCAGATCTCACCTAGCGCCCTAATCTTCAACATCATGTAATACCTGAAAAAAACTCATTCAATCACCAACTAATCACCTGCAAAAATATCATATCATTAGCATAATCTGAATTCTGGAAAAAAAAGTTTCATTATATCACGAAGAGAGCACCTGAAAAGAGTTGAAATATTTTATCTCCGGCATCAGCTGAATCCTGAAAAGGAAATTTGGACCGGAAAGTTTTTTATTAAATTACCAAAAAAAAACTTATCTTCACATGGAGATCATATTAATACTAATTAATATCACAACAATTATTGCAACAGTCTAGAAAATATCACATATAACTTTTCAACAAACACATTTATGAAATTATGCTTAGTTATGCCAATTTCATTTATAAATGTCATTCGTCATTCCATAAATGTTCTGTCATTTATGTCATTCATCCATTTGAACATATCTACGACATACGTTTCCTACATCTCCTTTTCTAATCAAAGGACAGAACGAGCTCAGTTGGGGACGTATGTCCTTGTTTCCACTTTTCCTACTGTCGCTTCACCCCCCTGGTCGGGTCCTTTCCAGGTAGTAATATAGAGTTCTATGTCTATCACAGAATACAAATATGTCTATATTAGATAATCACAGACTAGTGGTTTGATCAACAAATGTTATTGTAAATATAAACAAATGATATGACGTAACCCAAAAGAGCTTGTTGCCCCTTTTCAGAGGTTGGTGCATGAGGGGGCAGGGGAAGGTAGTTGGAGGAGGCGGAGGAGCTCAGATGCACGAAGCTCCAATCAAAAAGAACGCGTCAGCTCCGAGCTCCCCAAATCGTCAAATAGAACGCTCGTAATATATCTTGTTTATGGCTTCACCCACAGAACATCAAATATAAGAAGTGCTAACTCCCTTGTAAACTGTGGGCAACATTTGTGACATTTCTCCTGCAAAAAAACTAGTTGGGAATATTCCATTATGGTGCGAGGGGGTGTCCGCTTGCTGAATTATATGTCATGATTGTCATTTTACGATAGAATTCTGATTGTGTTCTGTGCTTAAATATTCTGTGGCAATATTGATTATTGCAGGATGCAAATATTTATATCGTGAATTCTTCAAAATTTTCATTATTCCGTGTTCTAAGCTCAATTATGATTCGAAAGGAAACGTGCTTCAAAAATGAAACAAAGCATTATAAACAATAATTTCTTTATTTACATCATTGTTAAAATTGCATGCAATTATAATATATTTTCCAACAAGTTATATGTACATAAATATTTACTTATAATTATCATAAAATAGGCTTCAGTATGCTCGTTTTTTTCACACCTACATGTGGAACATCTGCATGTGCAAAAGGTAACCAAAATATATCTCAGCCAAAAAACTATCCAAAATGTAGTTGAAAAAACTTCTTAAACATAAAACAATCTGAATTTCTTGAATAAATACTGATTACATTTTCCATAAGATATGAAAAATCAAGATGCATCTATTGAAAAACTCACCGAAAAAATATATTTGAAAGACTTTATAGCTTCCATAAAAATATTGCATGTAACTTTCCCGACTTGTTCATTATCATTAAGACTAGAGATCTCTTACTAGAGACCAGTACTCTTACTTCTGCATCAGGCTTAAAACATTATTCAAATTTATAGTTATATACTCAAGTAAACTTATATTTTATAATATCATAAGATCTGAGCTTCTGCATGGAATTACAATCCTGGCGTTTGTGAAATGAATAAATAAATAGTATTGATTTATCCCAAACAACTTTCAGATATGGAACGGCTTACCCAAGGATACTTTCTATTGAATTATTTTGTTTGTAATAAGTATATTATGAATTGAGTTAATTTTTGGTTGAATATAATGAGAACTCTGATGAGATCCGCCGAATAAAAAGTATTCTATATAAATATTGAAGTATCATGTATGGATGGATTGACGAAGGTGTATGTTTGAAGATCAACTAACACGAGGATGCAATTTCTTTTACATTAATTCCTTTGTAGTTATTTGAGTCCAGTTAATATATAATCGAGGAGAATGACAGCACAGAGACAGCACCTACACAATAATAAAGTAGTATATGATAGCTTTCCACGTAATACATCACTAAATAAAATAGTACTGAAGAATCTTCATGAAACTATGCTTTTTCATTCCAAATATGTCTTCGATTTCATACTGCTAATCGTATTTGGAAATAAATAAGCATATCATTGTAACTTTATCATTTCAAATGGTTGAAGGCTTATAAGAAATACCATTTAGTTTTCGAACTCAATAGAAATACTGATGTTAATTAATTAAGAGTGAATCTTATTTTTTAGTGGGTCAGATGACATTGTGTAGAATAAGTTTGAATGTATCCTCAAAAAATTTACACATTCAAAATAAATGATAGTGCTGAGGAATGAGAGTGAATAAAAAGAGCTCCGAATATTCATAACTAGGCATGTCAAACTATCACATAAACTATAATGAGTTTCAAATTATAAATTCAAAATATTATCCGATAAAAATATTTTAAAATGTAGCAGTTTGTGCTGCTTGTAAACGCAATTTATTTTTTTCTACATTTATTCTATCATATTTACTGAACAACCAGCTTTAAGTTTATTTAAAGTTTGATTCATAGCATCTGCTGTTGCTGCATTTTCGTCTTTTCCTATACCCATGGTAATGACTGGACCATCGGTATGAACAGCAACAAGGAATGGATTTTTTTGGATAGTTTCTACCTGATAATTCAAATCCAGTTTCTTCAACATATCTCTTGCCTCCTCAAGGGAATATTTGTTTTCCTAAAAATTATATCCATTCATATTGAATATAGGTAACTTTAGATAAGACATTATGTATGAAGAATAATCTTACAGAAAAATTTAAGTTCTTACCTTGATATCTAATGGTTCAAAACCTTCCACTCCTTTTTTTATAACTCCAGAGTTAGATAATTCTTTATATTTTTCAATTGCTATTGAACTTGATGAATCAACAAATTCAATTTTTTTCAGAATTTGATCTGCCGGTGGAATATAGTTAGACTGTTTCAATCTGAAAATAATTATTATGTGACCAAGATATTCCCCATAACTTAAGATTTCATGAAAACCTACTCATTCAACATTTCACAAGCTGCAATCTGTTTGGCTTGCTTCTTATTTCTACCATATCCCTCAGTTTTTTCCGTACCAAAAATACAACTTGCATGAAAATAGCCTACAGCTGCCTGTGAATCTTGATAACTAACAGCTGTTAAACATCTATTTTTCGCGGCATATTCATTCAGAAGTCCCACATAATTGGTGCCATCATTATAATAATTTGCGACTTCTATCGGAAAATAATCCTTTAAATTGTCAATGTATCTAGTGGTATTTGATGTATTTTGCTGATCTGGTTTTTCTATTTCATCATCTAGTTCGTAAATCAGTTCGAGTGCTTTTGCTGCGGTCTTCTGTTTGGCATCCTTTTTATTTCGAGCTATATCAGACGCTGAGACTGATAAAACGCTTACAGTACAACGAAATTCGGGATTAAATTGGTTTCCAATATTTTCGAATGTGTAATTTGGAGGTGCTTGTCTCTTTGACACCATTAATTCTTCCAATATACTAATTGGCGTTTTAAAGGCCATAATGTATAACGAGTTATTTTCCTAAAATCAGTATCCAGTTGCCGCGTTCGGTATTGATATCGGACTGCTCAGACGACACTAATAAACGCCGATTCCCCGTAAATGTTCGGCAATTTCCGATGACAGTCGGTACGTTGAGAACAAGCGGGAGGCGGGATTCTAATTTCGCGGCAAAAGTGATAAACAGTGGAAGAGAATTCTGAATTCTATAGTTAAATCGCTGTGGTTAATCTTCAGAGAACAAAAGTTTCAGATTTTTATTTGCGTTATATTCACATTGTGCAGAATGGAAGATTTGGAGACCCAGAAAAAAGTATGTGCACTTTGTGGCATTGAGTTTTCGTCTATTTCAGGGAAAAATAAACATTTGAGGAATATCCACAAAGAGTTGAATGCAACTTCGACTTCGATAAATTCTCGAATTATTTGTCCACTGTGTAATAATAGAGAGTTCAAATGTGCTACGTATAACAAATTGGGGTAATTGTCTAGGAGATCGCATAACGCTCTAAATTTTATGAAAAAATCAGTACTCACTAATTTTGGTATAGAAATCACGAATCCGAAGTCAAAAAATGTCGCTCGCTTCTAGTTTTTCCAAAAAAAATTCACAAAATTCTTCGAGGTCACTGAACTTTTCTCGCTGAATTTCGCTATTACACTCCATCTCGAACTATTCCCTTGATGGATACTGGTTATAAATGCATCAATATAAAGATTTAAAGCAATTTTCATTACAAAAATTGCCAGGAATTGTGAAATTACATTCATTTGCTCATTGTTTATTTTCGGCATATATTCGGCCATGATGGTTTTGAAGTTCGGAAGAACGACATCTGACAGCAACTTCAGTCTACTACCACAGAATAGAGAAGTATTATATTAATATATATATATATATATACTGTCGTTTTTCTAAGGGTCTCGACCTGGTGTGATAAAGAAAACTCTTTTTTCTCTTGCCAAGCTTTCGGAATATTTTATTCCATCCTCAGGGCTGCTAACAAAGGTTTTATACAGTTATTAGATCGATACATTTAAATAAAGACAACACAGACTTACAGAATTTGAGATTTTTACAACTTCTACGATGTTTTGGTATTTTGAAATTTAAACTTAAATTCGTTAACATTCAGATCGTCTCCTATTTCGTGTATAATTGCGTATCAATTTTCATCATCCATTTGACATTTGAAATATTGTTTTGTCAAAACAAATTTTTTTCTTTGGACTCGGTTGTATGATTTTTTAACCAGTCTGATTTATAATTCTATTCTTGTCACCATTGCATGCATTTTTCATATCAATCTCATAAAAAGGGAAAAGAAACGGACAAGAAACAAAACAGAGAAACAAAAACACAAAAAAATTTTTTAAAAATACAAAAATCATTAAATATAAAATCTTGTCTCATCATCATTCATCTCTAGGTCCTTCATAATATGGTTCTCTGTTGGGGCAGGTAAGTAGGTATGTGTAAATGTTGCTTAAATTCCTAGTGTCCGATTTTTTGTTAATTACATCAGTTTCTTTGTTGATGTGGATCATCTCTAGAATCAGTCTTTTGTTGTAATTTGTATGCATGTCCAGAATTTCAACCTGATCAAAATTAAATTCATGTTTTTTCTCTATGGAGTGTTCTGCCAACGCACATCTTTGATTTCCTTTTCTAATATCACTTTTGTGTAACGCTATTCTGTTTTTTAACCATTGTGTTGTTTGCCCCACATATTTTCCATTGCAATCCCTACATTCAATCCTATAAATCACATTGGATTGTACCATTTTTGGTGTTTGATCTTTCAACTTACTGTATATGTTTTTTACTGCTCTTAAACTGTATTGTGCTATTTTTATGTTTTCTTCCTTGAAGCAGTTTATGATTTTGTTAGAGAGATTCTTGATGTTCGCTATACTGCTAAATTTTATTTCATCTGTTCTTACACCTTCTGGAGATATTTCTGGTGGAGGAGCTGTATCTACATTGTTGTGGTGTGTTGAATATAATATTTTCGATATTAATCTTGGTGGATAAGAATTTTCTTCCAAAATCTTTTTCAATTCTTTTTTGGAATTTTCGATGAACGTTGGGTGACAAATTCTCTGTATTCTCCTATACATCTCTCTTATGCTGTTTAGTTTCATTTTCATTGGATGGTCCGAATGGTAATTAATCAGTTTGTTTGAGGCTGTGGGTTTCTTGTACCAATCTAAATAAATTCTATTTCCTACCCTATGCAATCTCGTGTCTAAGAATGCAACTGATCCCTTTTCATCCTCCCTTTCTATTGTGAATTTTAAGTTGCTGTCATAACTATCGAAAATTTCTACTATATTATCAACCTCTGATTCTGGTATTGCCATAATGAGGTCGTCTACGAATTTTTTTAGGAAAGCTAATCTATAACTGAGCTTTTTGGTGACTGTTTTTAACAAATCGTCCATGATATGTTGTGCCAATATGGGGCTTGCCTCTGATCCCATTGAACACCCAAAATTCTGTATATACCATTCATTGTTATATGAAAAATGGTTGTGTGAAAGTATGAAGCTGACCAATTCTATAAATAGTTCTTTAGGAATTTCGGTGTGCAGCTCTATTGTGTTCCACTCCTGTTCGATGATTTTTATTATCAAGTCTCTTGAGATGTTTCCAAATAAATTTATTACGTCTAATGATATAATGACATAATTTTCAGGTAGGTGGAATTCATTTATGAACTCTGCAAACTCGAAGGAGTCTTTTACATAGTAGTCGTTATTTTTATCATATGATTCACTCAAAATGTCAGTTACTATTTTAGAGATATTTGTCAATGGTCCGTTTATAGTTGAAATTATAGGTCTCATGGGTATTCCTTCTTTGTGTATTTTGGGGTTACCGTACATTTTAGGACAAGTTGAGTTGTACGTTTTCAAAGTTTTTGCTCTTATTGGACTCAATATATTTAGGTTTTCGAGCTGTGCTATATATTTATTGGATTTATTTTGGGTTGTAAGGGTTGGATCATTTCTTAACTTTGTGAAATTATCCGACTGTACTATTTCATTCATTTTTTGTTCATAATCGTTTTTGTGCATAACTACGGTTACGTTTCCCTTGTCACTGTTCAGCACGATGAGGTGTGGATTTGACCTTAGAAAAGCTTTTGTTTCCGTGTATAGTTGGTCCATATATGTTTTCTCGAATTTTCTAGCATGAACATGGCCTGTAATGATACCTGTTATTTTTGATCTAAGAAAGTCCCGTTTGCTCTCCGGATGGTACAATCCAATGTGATTTATAGGATTGAATGTAGGGATTGCAATGGAAAATATGTGGGGCAAACAACACAATGGTTAAAAAACAGAATAGCGTTACACAAAAGTGATATTAGAAAAGGAAATCAAAGATGTGCGTTGGCAGAACACTCCATAGAGAAAAAACATGAATTTAATTTTGATCAGGTTGAAATTCTGGACATGCATACAAATTACAACAAAAGACTGATTCTAGAGATGATCCACATCAACAAAGAAACTGATGTAATTAACAAAAAATCGGACACTAGGAATTTAAGCAACATTTACACATACCTACTTACCTGCCCCAACAGAGAACCATATTATGAAGGACCTAGAGATGAATGATGATGAGACAAGATTTTATATTTAATGATTTTTGTATTTTTAAAAAATTTTTTTGTGTTTTTGTTTCTCTGTTTTGTTTCTTGTCCGTTTCTTTTCCCTTTTTATGAGATTGATATGAAAAATGCATGCAATGGTGACAAGAATAGAATTATAAATCAGACTGGTTAAAAAATCATACAACCGAGTCCAAAGAAAAAATTTGTTTTGACAAAACAATATTTCAAATGTCAAATGGATGATGAAAATTGATACGCAATTATACACGAAATAGGAGACGATCTGAATGTTAACGAATTTAAGTTTAAATTTCAAAATACCAAAACATCGTAGAAGTTGTAAAAATCTCAAATTCTGTAAGTCTGTGTTGTCTTTATTTAAATGTATCGATCTAATAACTGTATAAAACCTTTGTTAGCAGCCCTGAGGATGGAATAAAATATTCCGAAAGCTTGGCAAGAGAAAAAAGAGTTTTCTTTATCACACCAGGTCGAGACCCTTAGAAAAACGACAGTAGATATAAACGACCGTGACACGAATACACTATATATATATATATATTTTTTTTTTTTTTTTTTTTTTTTTTATATTATATATATATATATATATTAATACTTCTCTATTCTGTGCTACTACTTTACAGTGTTGCCGGATCGAAAACATTCCCGATTAGACTGAAAAGGAAAAATTCCCTAGCCCAACTTAGTGAACAGTGAACTTGTTCCAACACATTCCATCATGCAATTGTTTTATTATATTATGTACAATTTATGAGATGGTTAGAAAAGTTATTCAGCAAAGATAACGAGGAGGTGTGGACCAACTCTGCCAGGAAAGGAGAATGGAAAAGAGGAAAGTTTGGGTTATGGAGAGAAGTTGGGAAATTTGGAACACAAGATTCTAGCGGTCGTCCCGCCATGGGTGAACACATTCGCGTTAGTCACAGGTGGTTTAATAACTAATAAAAATGTTTAGTTCAGAAGATATTAAGTACTTGGTTAGGTTAGGATAGTTTAGTTTAGGACAGTGCCAGTTCAAATCAGAAGAGTTAATTAATTTACTCTTCAGATTCGAACTGGCACTGTCCTAAACTAAACTATCCTAACCTAACCAAGTACTTAATATCTTCTGAACTAAACATTTTTATTAGTTATTAAACCACCTGTGACTAACGCGAATGTGTTCACCCATGGCAGGGCGACCGCTAGAATTTAGTATTTCGAACCAAGCAAGAATAACCTGAACTCGGAAATGGAAATTTGGAATATAATACTTAAAGAAAACTTTACTTTAACAACTTATATTGACTAAAAACCAATTTTGAAAATGAATATCCTTCAAAATTTCCCCGGCTTAATAGATTCAGGAAATTGACTGGCACTGGCAACCCTGCATGATATAGTGCTGTACGCATACCCGCGTTCGTCAAAAAGGGAAATTGTAAACAATGAGGATATCAATTTATTTTAACAATTCCTGGTAATTTTTGTAACGAAAATTGCTTGAAATTTTTATATTGATGCTTTTATAATCAATAGCTATCAAGGGAATGGTTCCTGATAGAGTGTAATAGCGAAATTCAGCGAGAAAAGTTCAGTGACCTCGAAGAAGTTTATGAATTTTTTTTGGAAAAACTAGAAGCGAGCGACCTTTTTTGACTTCGGATTTGTGATTTTCATACTAAAATTAGTAAGTACTGATTTTTTCATGAAATTTAGAGCGTTATGCGATCTCCTAGACAATTACCTGGGGTAATTGTCTAGGAGATCGCATAACGCTCTAAATTTCATGAAAAAATCAGTACTTACTAATTTTAGTATGAAAATCACAAATCCGAAGTCAAAAAAAGTCGCTCGCTTCTAGTTTTTCCAAAAAAAATTCATAAACTTCTTCGAGGTCACTGAACTTTTCTCGCTGAATTTCGCTATTACACTCTATCAGGAACCATTCCCTTGATAGCTATTGATTATAAAAGCATCAATATAAAGATTTCAAGCAATTTTCGTTACAAAAATTACCAGGAATTGTTAAAATAAATTGATATCCTCATTGTTTACAATTTCCCTTTTTGACATACGCGGGTACGCGTACAGCACTATATCATGCAGGGTTGCCAGTGCCAGTCAATTTCCTGAATCTATTATGCCTGGGAAATTTTGAAGGATATTCATTTTCAAAATTGGTTTTTAGTCAATATAAGTTGTTAAAGTATAGTTTTCTTTAAGTATTATATTCCAAATTTCCATTTCCGAGTTCAGGTTATTCTTGCTTGGTTCGAAATACTAAATTCTAGCGGTCGCCCTGCCATGGGTGAACACATTCGCGTTAGTCACAGGTGGTTTAATAACTAATAAAAATGTTTAGTTCAGAAGATATTAAGTACTTGGTTAGGTTAGGTTAGTTTAGTTTAGGACAGTGCCAGTTCGAATCTGAAGAGTAAATTAATTAACTCTTCTGATTCGAACTGGCACTGTTCTAAACTAACCTAACCTAACCAAGTACGTTAACCTTATTTTTCCATTGTGTGCTTTCACCCATGGCGGGGCGACCGCTAGAATCTTGTGTTCCAAATTTCCCAACTTCTCTCCATAACCCAAACTTTCCTCTTTTCCATTCTCCTTTCCTGGCAGAGTTGGTCCACACCTCCTCGTTATCTTTGCTGAATAACTTTTCTAACCATCTCATAAATTGTACATAATATAATAAAACAATTGCATGATGGAATGTGTTGGAACAAGTTCACTGTTCACTAAGTTGGGCCTAGGGAATTTTTCCTATTCAGTCTAATCGGGAATGTTTTCGATCCGGCAACACTGTAAAGTAGTAGACTGAAGTTGCTGTCAGATGTCGTTCTTCCGAACTTCAAAACCATCATGGCCGAATATATGCCGAAAATAAACAATGAGCAAATGAATGTAATTTCACAATTCCTGGCAATTTTTGTAGTGAAAATTGCTTTAAACCTTTATATTGATGCATTTATAACCAATATCCATCAAGGGAATAGTTCGAGATGGAGTATAATAGCGAAATTCAGCGAGAAAAGTTCAGTGACCTCGAAGAATTTTGTGAATTTTTTTTGGAAAAACTAGAAGCGAGCGACATTTTTTGACTTCGGATTCGTGATTTCTATACCAAAATTAGTGAGTACTGATTTTTTCATAAAATTTAGAGCGTTATGCGATCTCCTAGACAATCATTTTGCTAACCGTGAAAGTTACGAACAATGGTTTCAAACAGAGAAATTAGAAATGATTTATGGTGTTACTCGGATAAGAAAATACAACGATTATGAGGAACAATCTTATAATTGTAACCGAAGCAATTGTAGAGGTAAACATAGAGTCTGTATATTTTCTCAATTCATACATTTTCAAGTATGAAATTGGCCCTTTATGAATGTGTGATGCATTAACTGATTACTCTTATTTTCTTAGGTTTTGAGAGCCAAAGATCTCAGCGAATGGAAAAAGCTGAAGGTTCGATAAAGATGCATGGAGTATGTCCATCTCGTCTAGAGACGAAGATAATGCAAACAGGTTTATTATAATATCAGTTCATTTGATATTTCATGGTCAATATAAATGCCCCTAAAATGTGAACTTCATATTGCAGGACAGATTATCTCAAGATTTTGGAAGACCCATGTTGGCCATGATGAGGAGATGAGAAATCAACATTTATCAAGACAGGATAAAAAGGAAATTGTCAAAAAACTAACTGATGGTGTTACAGTTGAAAGGATTATCTCTGATGCACAAAAACTAAACTCGGAGACATTAGAACGAATAAATTTATTGGACAGGAAAGATGAAGAAACACAATATTATGAACAAGAAACATGAGAATAGTATGATAGCTGTAAATCTAAAGGTGAAGGAATGGAATGACAATGGAAAAAACTACTGTTTCTTTTCTAAGCAGCAAGGTATTTGCCAGAAATTTTTATTTACTGTACTTTTTGGTATCTGAAGAAAATTATAGATAAATTATAATATACACAGATCAAATAATGTTGAACTCTCAATAATAAACTCATCTGAAAAATTTTCAGGTGAACGTCATCCAGTATTGGATCTGAATGACTTTTGTTTAGGATTTATGAATGATGAAATGAAACAAAAACTGAAAGATTTTTCAAAAATTATTTGTATGGATGGAACACACGGTACTAACCAGAAGGGAATGGAACTGACTATAATGCTTGTGAAAGATGACAGGAATATGGGATTTCCAGTGGCCTTTTTCCTAAGTAATAGAAAAGATCAGATAACCCAAGAAGTCTTCATGCAAGCATTGCGTGAAAAAGTGAAGGATATTATCGAGCCACAATATTTTATGAGCGACGATGACCCAAAGTACCACAATGCATGGGTAAAAGTAATGGGTTCTAGACCAAGAAGACTGTTGTGTACATGGCATATAATCAAAAACTGGATTAAAAACGGAAGGTCCAAGGTTAGAAATAACTCGAAAAAATTACATTTTTCCATGTAGTAAATCTTAAATAATTCATTTCAGATACGAAATGAGCTAATAAAAAAATCGATGAAGGAGGATATGAAGAAAATACTTAATGAAACTGACGTCCATAAATTTGAGATGAAGAGTCAGAACTACTTTATGAAATTGGAGAATTCTGAAGAACACCAATTTTTGAATTATCTCAAGACGTATGTTTATACAAATTAATATAAAATATAAAATAAAATCCTATTTCTAGTTAAGAATCCAATACATATATAATAAAATTATATTTCAGATATTATTATCAAAGCGAAGAAAGGATAGCCATGTGGGCACATTGTTATAGATTAAATGCAGGAATCAATACAAACATGGCCCTGGAAAGTTTAAATACCTTCTGAAAACTAATCATCTGAAGAGAAAAACTAATATAAGGATTGACCGCCTTCTGGAGGAAATTGAAAATTTGGTTGATGGAAAGATGTGGCAGAGGATTTTGAAGGTATGTTAACTCCCCAAATTATTTCTCAGTTTTTCAAATTTGTGCAATTTCAACATATAAATTATTTTCAATCTTTACAGATGCAAAGGCCATAATTACCAGGAAAGGCTTGTAAGTAGAGCTCATAAACTTGCGGAAACCTTGCAAGCAAAGAATGATACTGAAGTCATAGACGTAGGATTTGGAGAGTTTTTGGTGAAATCTTCTGATGGTGAAAACTTTTATAAATTAAAATATAACGAATTGTGTGAAAGAGAATGCAGAACCTTGTATTGTAGTGTATGCAAAGTATGTATTCATCGGTATTGTTGTGAATAATCGAATTACTTCAGTTTTTTAAAATGTCATTCTGAAAAGGAGAAATATATGAATCAACCAATAGAAAATATCCCATGAAATATATGTTGAATATTCCCTATATCACAGTTTTACGAACTTTGGTCGCCTTCCAGGGGACCCGTGAGACATCTTAAGAGCATAATTAATCTGTCTGATCACGATTGGATCTACTCGTGTCTTCAAAAATATAATATAAATGATGCAAATCTATATGAACCATCCAGAAATAATATTATATTATTGTATTAACATATTCGTGAATCGTTTAGTTCGTATAGTTTATTGAACTTAGTAGATTTTCCATGACGAGTAAATTAGCTAACATGTTTTTAAAAAATTTATATCAGGAATACATTACTCCAATCTATTGAAAACATTCAGCCACAGCGAATTTCAATATCACTTCAATCCCAGGAACATCAAACGTCCATATTTCAAACTTTCCGCATAATTCGAACTACCGACTGTCATCGGAAATTGCCGAACATTTACGGGGAACCGGCGTTTATTAGTGTCGTCTGTTTGGGTATTACATCGTTTAGAAAGTGCAACATTTTTGAAAATGAATGTCTATTTTTCTCTGATATGCCATTACTTTCTCTGCCTTCACCGCGTGTGGTTCAAAAAGTGAAGAATTATGTTGGTGTGAGCTGTGCATTGACGATTGACGATAGTTTCATCATCATAAAAATAAATTTAAATAATAGGAACATAGGAAAATTCTTCTAGAAAAGCACTGACTTGAAGTCAGGAAAATTTGAGCGCTGGTTAAAATTCATTGCCAATGCGAAATTTGACATACTTTTTTCCGATATTTTTGGAAATGTGTGTCGCATCGAGCTGAAATTTCGAACATTGCTATTCAGATTCGACTTCAAGGTCTGCGCCAAGTTTCATTGAAATCTCAATGATAGTTTCCGAAAAAAATTTGTTTTAACGATTCTTCATGCAATCAGTTGGCAAGTTTCAATCTAATCGCATCAGTACTTCTTGAGATATAGAGGAAATAAAATAATATATTTGAAATGGATATAACCTCGAAATTGTTAGGTAAATTTCGCCCATTAACGAACTTCTTTGAATTTTTTAAGTCGCTATAGCTTTTCTCGGTAGTAGGTTATCGTGGCAACGGGTGGCTGAGTAGAATTCGATTAGACATTGAACTCTTCATCAGTGAGTCCAACCTGGTCGCTTGGAACCATTTTCGGCAAAAAAACGCAAATTTACAGAGGATGATAACGCGCTGTTCTCCAGAAAAACCGCTCACTAAGTTGAAACTTCTCTTGAACATGTGCGATCTTCTTCAATCCTGCCTTCTTCACGAATTAGTCAGAAAAAAATTCAGGTTTTCCTTATTTGAAATGAAAAATTAAAAAGATTCAGAATAAATGCGACAGAGTTCCCTTTACTGCAATGAGGAAGAAAGAGATAGATACCCGTCCACTTCGCGGGTTGCATAAGCAACGAATTGGCTTCACTTGTCGCTCAAAACGGGTCCCTTCCAGGTATATAATATAGAGTTCATTGAATATAGATAATCTAATATCACAGATCTGTGCTAATATACAGGGTCTTTGACGAGGAACCTCACCCATATTTATACGGGAAACTACTGAACGTATTTTCATGAAATTCAGCACTTATAAGTATTTCACGATGCTGATGAAATCTAAAATATTTTCAAGGCATGAGCACCTTCGGTTTTTCCGGAAATGACGTCAACTTCCGTTTTTCAAATTAGAACACCATTTTTTTATTGCAGAAATAGATTCCTTAGAAAATTTCAATTTATTTTGATGTAGCATTTTTCAGTTTTGGTTGGAAAATTCTCTCTGAGCGGGAAAATTCGAAAAAAAAATCGAAAATAGAGCTCCGCTGAAACAAGAATAACTTCGAGGTTTTTGGATGGAAAATTTTCATTTTTGGGATTTTTCAAGATGTAAGATTGATGTATCCACTTTAAAAATCGAAATCGCGATTCATGATACAGGGGGTGAAAAAATCGCTTTCAAAGTTAGGAATGACAAAATCGTGAAAAATCAATTTTTTTAAATTAGAACCCCATTTTTTTATGGCAGATATTGAATCTACGTTAAAAAATAATGTGAGTGTATGCATCACACCCTTGCCCTAAAATGGATATTTTCTGAGTTATTCACAAAAAACTGTTTTTCGTCTTGAATTTTCAGCTATTTCTTTTCCCTTCACGCCAAAAAGATGAAATTTTCAGGAACTGTTATTTGAACCATGCTGTAGATTTTTCACCCCTTCTTGAAACCGACTTCAAGTTACTATTAGGAGAACCATGGCAAACTCTCGCAGTTATAACTAGAGAAGATGCTCAAAGTTTTGACCGTTAATTTCTAGACATTTATTTATACGTCTCAGGAATGCTTCGTGCGTTGCTCTTCTTATTTCATCGGGAGGAAGAGATCTGCAAAAGTGTTCAAAAACCAAATTGAGTTTCAAAACTATGAATCTAAAAATCTAAACAAACCTGAACGCATTTCTGACTCGTTCTATGCAGTCCTCTTTATCAGTCAGGGGAGTTGAGTAGACAATATATGAGTCTTATTTTACACATTCAACTCATATTCTATTATTCTTTGTACTCGTGTATTGAATATGGGAATAACTGTGTATTATATCATAATTCATTGAAACTTTCAAAACGAAAACTCGAAATTGTTTATGTTGTTACTCGCTAGATGTCTCTGTGCACAATGATTTAATGACTTGACTTCATTCTTGTATATAATCACTGTATTCACTTTTTTATTCTGCTATTAATCGATTAATTTATTATTAATGAAATAGACAACCAGTTCCTGAAAGAGCAAGACTTGTGAATTCATACTCAATAATTCACATTCATGATTTAGCTCCCTCTATCGTTAGGTAGAAGAAACTCAAGAGTCTGCCAAGGTTTCTAACAATGGGAATAAAGAATTCTATCTTCTCCTTAAACAATGTTAATAGCATTGTTTAAACAATGTTAATACACATTACAGTGACTCTATACTAGTTAAAGTCACTGTAATACACATTACAGTGACTTTAATAAGAGTATTCAGCGATGATTCATCTGAATGAAAATTGAGTTTTTCTCATACACATAGACATGGCTATGTTTTTTTCTGATTTGAAAATAACCACAGAAGGACAGAATTGAAGGAACTGCTGATTTATAAAGGTTTTTATTTCAATTCAAAGAAGTGTTTAGACAGAGGAAAAACGAAAGTTTTGCTTTCACTTAATATATCGCGAGAAGAAGTAACGTCTATTTTTGAAAAATTCGTGAATTCATCGAAATGTGTAAGCTACGATGGAAAATGTGAAAACCCCAAAATTCGCTGCCAATATATGACGCTACCTTTCTGAAGGTAATGAGTCGAGTACTTCCTGACTCTTTCTTTCTTTTTCTTCAGAAATGTTGTGAAGTCGCGAAAAAACTACATTTTCCTAAGGAAAGTAATATTTCGTGAAATTCGATATTTGTAGAGTAGGTTTTGGCGTTAATTATGAACATCGAATTCGTGAATGGGTAAAACTTGCACAATAATTCCGAACATATACCCATTCCACATTTTATTTTCCCAATATTTCCGGAAATACGAATTTGATCGAATTGAAACCCAGTACTTCATCGAAATTTTGCAGCTTGAAGGTTCATACAGAATTTCAAGAAGTTAATATAATTAGGGGATCACCAACAGTGGGAAAGTCAGTTTTTTTTTAGGGTGGCTCTGCTAACTTAATATTAAGTCGAGTATTTGTCTCAGACCATCTAACCTGAAAAAACCAGAAAAAAATATTTCTTCATAGGTTTTAATGAAATGTTCTTGTTTTCTAGGAAATTTGTCAGATTCGGCAACACCGGATTGGTAAATTGATATTTCAGATATATTTTTCGTATCATTATTGACTGATATTGGGTTGTATATGTTAAATCTTCTATTTTCCGAAATGAACAATTTTTGTTTCAATGCTGAATAATGGAAATATTCCATTCTCACGGATATACATCGACGTAACTTTGTGATACAAGAAAGTTAATTAGATGACTGTTTTTTCTACCGGAAATGAGCTGCACGATTGGAGGACGACCAAAACATATTTGTCGTGAAAGCAAAAAATTTGTCGCGCTCTTTGTTTTTTTTTAAAGGGGTGGCTCTGCTACCTAGCTTAATATAAAGTTAGCAGTGCCATTCTAAATTATGCATCGAATTCGATCAAAAATGTTATGAATAATTGTCGAGTATTTGTCGTAGACCGTCAAACCTGAAAAAAACATTTTTTATAGATTTTAATGAAATGTTCTGGTTTCTCAGGAAATTTGTCAGATTCGGCAAAACTGCATTGGTAAATTGATATTTCAGGTATATTTGTCATATCATTATTGACTGATATTGAAATGTGTCGAATCTTCTATTTCCCGAAATGAACAGTTTTCGTTTCAATGTTGAATAATGGAAATATTCCATTCTCACGGATATACATCGACGTAATAACTTTGTGATACAAGAAAGTTAATTAGATGACCGTTTTTTCTACCGGAATTGAGCTGAACGATTGAAGGACGACCAAGACTTATTTGTCGTGAAAAAAAAAACTTGTTGCGCTCTTTGTTTTTTTTCAAAGGGGTTTTTTTCTTTCACGACAAATATGTTTTGGTCGTCCTTAAATCGTTCAGCTCATTTCCGGTAGAATGTATGTTCCCCACGAAATGCCGCATGAACTGGATTTTATTATGATGCGATCTGTATTTTTTGAGAATATTGAGAAAATGAACCTTTGAGCGGGTACATCTGCGGAATCATTGGGTGGATTTTACAAATTAGCGAAATCGGCCTTCTTGATTCAACTCCAAATCTACTCTACAATTATCAAGTTTCTGGGTAGATTCTTCCGAGAGATATAAAGATATTTTGTTCACTATTGGCTATTGACAATAAGAAAAGTTGAAACATATAATTACTTGGGTCTGACGAAGATTTAGTTGGGACTAACACAGAAGAAATAGCTGAGAAACTATCAGGTCATACCAATCCGTATATGTCCCAAAACTGCAGATTAATGTTTTACAATGCATGTGTGCACTCTGTTTTCACATATCTGGCATCAATTTGGGGAAATACGACGAAAATAAACCTGAGCAGACTTCAACAACTATAAAATAGGGCAATTAAGAAAATAAATAATCTTCTGTATGGGACCAGCACTAGCTACTTGTATAAAAAGTTTCCAATACTACCAATCTCTAAGGCTGTAAAACAGGAGCAGTGAAACTTTATATATAATATGAATGGAGATCTTTCGAAATCAATGGTGAATCTGAAGAAGCATTCTGATAAACACAAATACGATACAAGAAATGCCGATCATCTGTACAGTGGTTTCATTTTCAAGACAACAAAAGGGTCAACGCTTCCAACAAATTCTGCGATAATGTCATATAATGGACTACCCAAATACTTGAAAAAAGAAGAAAAATACCAAAAGTTCAAAAGAGAACTAAAAAAATATATCAACAAACTTGGTTTGATTTACAGTTGTATATTATTATAAATAAATAAATAAAATTAACATTTCGTCATATGTTAAATCCTACTTATTTTCCTAGTTTTTCTTTGATTACTTGAACAACAAAGGAGCCTTGATAAAGACACGAATGGTGCCTAAACATAGGTAAATATTTGTATGTTAAGAATCAAAATCATTAAAAATTGTCCACTTGCGTGATAGACTTTTATTCGCTTACGGTATAGTTCGATTGCAGTCAGCAAAGTATTTTTACTCCTATATTTCTGATTTTTCCATATAACTCGAGAACTATATAGCTATTATTCGATCGAATTGAATCTTGGCAGTGTGTGAATATTTATTCTAGAATAATGAAATCAAAATGAAAACTGAAGTCGTCCTCTCAGTGGAATATACTATTGCAAGTTGACCGATTGGGTACTTCTGAAAACTTTGGGAAAATATAATTTCGAATAGATACAAACGCAAGGTATCTCCAGAATCATTGGTTAAATGGATATTTGAATAGAAAACTTGTTCTCTACCATAGACAAGATATACTACTGTTCTCTACAAAGGTACAAGTGAATTTCACCCCTTCATCAATTCTACTTTAGTAAGTCGGATAGAAAACTAAGGTACAAATATCAGGACTCATTAGTTGTTTGTGTATATACGATCTAATTGAATTCTGTTACTTGATGTACATTGGCGGCTTGAGGAATCATGCCAAATTTGGTGAGGTCAGACATATCGTGTTCACATTAAGCAGCATGTCATTTTCAACACATCTTAACTCAATAGGAGCAAATACTCTTTTTGATGACATCACAATTATAAATCAGAGCATTCTATCTATTAACAAAATGAGATAATATAACTAAATCGACACTCAACTGGCTTGGGATATGAATTATCTTTTCCATACAATACCTCATAACTTCAAGAAATCAATGATGACTTATGAAACCAGCAGTTAATAAACATACATACATTAACTCACTATCTTGATGCTATAGAGTAATGGAATTTTTCATTTCATAGAGTTTGACAATGCTTTTAAAAAAACCTGTTCAATCATACCAAGTATCAAATAAGAATATTAATGTGAACAATTTTGAAGGTCTCCAATAGATGCAGAATTTCGCATTGAAATGAATATGATTAAGATACATCCCAGAACTCGAAAGTATGTATACTACAGTGAACCTCGACAAGGAAAAAGGAATATACAGCAGTATTTTTTTTTTAATTTTATTATTATAAACAAACAAGCTACATTTACTTGGCATGAGCTTGGGCCTTCCTCATTTGTGTAAGAATGTTGGACATTTCTTCACGCTTCCTCTTGGCTCTGATGTGTGTTCCCAAACGGCGCTTCAAAAATTAAAGGGCCCTTTTATCTTTGGATACCTTCAGCAATTCCATAGCCCTCTTTTCATAAGGAGCGTGTCCTACAACCTCTCGGACTAGATCCCTCACGAATTTGGAATGCTTCGTCAAACGTCCCTTGAGCCTGGAAGGACGGATTTTATCAGCCTTTGTTTTTCCAGATGGAATTTTTGTAGTTTTGTGACCCCTTTGGAGCCCAACGGCGATCTCATATTATGGTGCCATTACTGAAAACAAAAACTACCATTAGATCCAAATTTAGATAATACATGAACCGGCAAGAACATAATTACATATGGTCTGTGACATAATAGTCATATGAGATAAATATGAATAAATAATATGAATGAAAAATAAATTTAAACTTACTTTAATACAACACACAACGTGGTTCCTTAACCTCTCACAAACAGGATTTCAAAAAGGCTTCAGCTGCTTCAGCGCATTACAGAATTTGACATGTCATTTATCACATAGAAAAACGAGATTACTCTTGATTTTTTATTCAATATCTACACATCCACTGAATGAATTTGAGTCTTATTTTACACATTCAACTCATATTCTATTATTCTTTGTACTCGTGTATTGTATATGGGAATAACTGTGTATTATATCATAATTCATTGAAACTTTCAAAACGAAAACTCGAAATTGTTTATGTTGTTACTCGCTAGATGTCTCTGTGCACAATGATTTAATGACTTGACTTCATTCTTGTATATAATCACTGTATTCACTTTTTTATTCTGCTATTAATCGATTAATTTATTATTAATGAAATAGACAACCAGTTCCTGAAAGAGTAAGACTTGTGAATTCATACTCAATAATTCACATTCATGATTTAGCTCCCTCTATCGTTAGGTAGAAAAAACTCAAGAGTCTGCCAAGGTTTCTAACAATGGGAATAAAGAATTCTATCTTCTCCTTAAACAATGTTAATAGCATTGTTTAAACAATGTTAATACACATTACAGTGACTCTATACTAGTTAAAGTCACTGTAATACACATTACAGTGACTTTAATAAGAGTATTCAGCGATGATTCATCTGAATGAAAATTGAGTTTTTCTCATACACATAGACATGGCTATGTTTTTTTCTGATTTGAAAATAACCACAGAAGGACAGAATTGAAGGAACTGCTGATTTATAAAGGTTTTTATTTCAATTCAAAGAAGTGTTTAGATAGAGGAAAAACGAAAGTTTTGCTTTCACTTAATATATCGCGAGAAGAAGTAACGTCTATTTTTGAAAAATTCGTGAATTCATCGAAATGTGTAAGCTACGATGGAAAATGTGAAAACCCCCAAATTTCGCTGCCAATATATGACGCTACCTTTCTGAAGGTAATGAGTCGAGTACTTCCTGACTCTTTCTTTCTTTTTCTTCAGAAATGTTGTGAAGTCCCGAAAAAACTACATTTTCCTAAGGAAAGTAATATTTCGTGAAATTCGATATTTGTAGAGTAGGTTTTGGCGTTAATTATGAACATCGAATTCGTGAATGGGTAAAACTTGCACAATAATTCCGAACATATACCCATTCCACATTTTTTTTCCCAATATTCCCGGAAATACGAATTTGATCGAATTGAAACCCAGTACTTCATCGAAATTTTGAAGCTTGAAGGTTCATACAGAATTTCAAGAAGTTAATATAATTAGGGGATCACCAACAGTGGGAAAGTCAGTTTTTTTTTAGGGTGGCTCTGCTAACTTAATATTAAGTCGAGTATTTGTCTCAGACCATCTAACCTGAAAAAACCAGAAAAAAATATTTCTTCATAGGTTTTAATGAAATGTTCTTGTTTTCTAGGAAATTTGTCAGATTCGGCAACACCGGATTGGTAAATTGATATTTCAGATATATTTTTCGTATCATTATTGACTGATATTGGGTTGTATATGTTAAATCTTCTATTTTCCGAAATGAACAATTTTTGTTTCAATGCTGAATAATGGAAATATTCCATTCTCACGGATATACATCGACGTAACTTTGTGATACAAGAAAGTTAATTAGATGACTGTTTTTTCTACCGGAAATGAGCTGAACGATTGAAGGACGACCAAAACATGTTTGTCGTGAAGGCAAAAAATTTGTCGCGCTCTTTGTTTTTTTTTAAAAGGGGTGGCTCTGCTACCTTAATATAAAGTTAGCAGTGCCATTCTAAATTATGCATCGAATTCGATCAAAAATGTTATGAATAATTGTCGAGTATTTGTCGTAGACCGTCTAACCTGAAAAAAACAGAAAAAAACATTTTTTATAGATTTTAATGAAATGTTCTGGTTTCTCAGGAAATTTGTCAGATTCGGCAAAACTGCATTGGTAAATTGATATTTCAGGTATATTTGTCATATCATTATTGACTGATATTGAAATGTGTCGAATCTTCTATTTCCCGAAATGAACAGTTTTCGTTTCAATGTTGAATAATGGAAATATTCCATTCTCACGGATATACATCGACGTAACTTTGTGATACAAGAAAGTTAATTAGATGACCGTTTTGGTTTATTATTTGATGAAATCAAATAATAAACCTTAGTGATCGACCAACAAAAAAAAATTTTTAACCCCCCCTGAAAATTTCAGAGTTTACGTTTTGGAGTATGTAGATTTGAATGAACGAATAAAAAAAAAAATCCGTCCGTCCGCCGTCCGTTGTCCAGAGCTTTTCTCGGAAAGTACTGAACCGAAATTCGTGAAACTTGGTAGAAAAATCATGTGTCGCTCGGGATTGATCCTCCAAGCTTTTCAGCAGGATTGGTGTAACCTAAGGGCTTAAAATTGGGGGTTGGAGGGAAAAAAAAATTATTTCTCGGAAAATTACCACCGAATTTTTGTGAAATTCTCAACGTTGATTACTGTTGCATAACTCAACCTAAAAATTTTTACCCGGATGATATCCGACCAGTAGTCTCTGAGTTATAAAGAAAAATGCTACAAATTTCCAATAATCCCGAGAATGAATCATCCGCATTCGGTTCTAAGATTGGAATTCAGTGAAATAATCGGTTAACTTTTCATCCAGAATCATATATCTTTGAGAGGTTCACGATATATTTGATTTTTACAGAAAAGTTATTGAAAATAACTTTAGGTCTTCAGTTTGTGTATTGGATATTTTGTGAATCAAGTGAACTCTTATCGGATATATGCACTGTGGAAAAATTTATTTCAGATAAGTTGCACAGGACGGGTGAGTTTTTTTTCATTTCATTTTTTTTTTGTTTTACGTATTTGTTGTTAATTTGAGAGTTTAAGTTAATTTTCCCGAAAGTTTCTCAAGAAATACTAACGCGATCAAATTGAAATATCATAACTAGTTGTGAAATATCGACGCTCAATTTAATGCATGATTTCGTGAGAATTGTATTGGAAAAAAATTGAATTTTTTCTAAACATTTTTTTCGGAAGCTATTCATTAAAGTTCAATATAATTTGGTACAGGTCTTAGTCAACATTTTGAAACCATATTTATTTGCAGAGATATTGGCGGAAAATTTTGTGGCTATTTTAAATTTTGAGGTTATTTCCCTTATATGTCAAAAGGCGCAAACGCTTTCTGATTTGAATTTCATTTCTATTTGTGTAATACCGACACGCAATTTAATAAGTAATATCGTGAAGATCGTACTGGCAAAATATTAGTAAAAAATATTTTTCGGAAATTTAACTTAACTTTAACGCAAGAAACAACATAGTGACTTGACCTTCGTAAAGTAGTTTTTTAAGAAACTCAACACCAAGATGATTTTCTCTTCAACTCCAATATTTCATAGGAAATGTGATTTGGAATGAAAAATATTTAAGATTTTTATGAATAACATCCTCTAGGCTTAATTATAAAGTGATTGTTTCAATTCTTTCCAGCAAAATTTTCGTTATATGTTGATACCTTAGTGAATAGGTTTATCTACCATATTTCGGGAATATATTTAGATGAGACAGACAACATGGATACGGTAATTGATTATATCGGTGACAGGACTGATAATTCTGATGATCAGTCGGACATAAAAACTCCATCTCATTGTCGTAACTCGACAGATTTGTCCCCAGATAATTAGGGAATACGGCCCTGTGCGGTCACCTGCATTGGTCTCACTTTTCGAGCGACCTAAGGCGGTTCGCTCTTCAAGTGGTTTTGTGCGTTATTATAAACATAGACATATTTAGGCATGTAAGATTTATCCTTGGGGATATTTGAAAATTCCAGACATAAGTCAGTCGGGATCGGAATTGGAAGCGATAAGCTTGAGGTCGAAAACGCCGAGGCTCGGCTCAAATATTTAAAATAGGTTTTTTACGTTTTTGTTCATATTTTCACACGATCGATTATTTCGTATCGGCACTAGTCTAGTATATTCATTTTACAACTAGGAATCGAATTAAAGTGTGTTTTTTTTTAACTGTTCAGTTTGATTTTGAAAACTTTCGAACCTCCTAGACGCCAGATCCTAACGGTGTGTAGGACTTCGGCGGGGAATTCACAACACTCATAGTAATACTAAGGAATCACAAAAAACACGAAGAAAGTTGCTAAAAATCTTCTTCAGGTATCTACATTTTACTGACTGATGGTATGTAGTACAACAAGGTTTAAATATGGTCCGGAACGTGCCTAAATAATTATACAAAGCGTAAAAGTGAGAGTAGGTATAAATTGGGGTTTGCCACAGAGTTTTTAGGTTACAGAAAAATATTCAGTAGTGGAGAGCTATTCACATCTGTTTGTTCATTCAATAGGATTTTGCGGGTGTTGTACCTATTGATTTCTAACGACTCTAGGAGTTATGTAGGTACTTTTGGTTTCGACGTGGATAATTTTGTAGTTACTATTGAATTGAAATATTTCACATGAATTTCTTCATGGAATTGATTTTCGTTTGGTGAAAAACCAATGAGTTATAAATAATATATACGATTGATTTGAGATATCAATGGTATAGGGTTATTAAACTGAGAAAATAATAAACCCTTGTGTAAAATTTGCAGCGTTTTTGAAATTTGTTACCAAAACAAAATCGGACGTACTTGAGGTTAGTTTCTCCATATCTCCATAATGGATCGACCTGAAATTTGGTAGTGTGTTCTTGAATATTATCCCCCAGATTTGTGTCAAATTTCATAGATGAAAGATTAATAGCATCGCAAAATAAAAATGTTTCCAAAAAAATTTTGAAACTTAATTTATTTCAATCCCTAACTCTTCGTTCCTCACGATATTTTGAACAGATTTGCGCTTCCGTATTCTTCAACTAATTGCAATAATACTTCTGAAGAAAATTTCAAATGGGTATATTACGAATCTTTTGGGTGAAATTTGCCTATTAACGAACTCAGCCGATATTCCGATATATATGGGCTGCAAACCTACACTGAGTACCTATTTCAAAATTTGAGGTCCTTCCACTCGAAAGTTATAGCTCGTTACCTCCGGACAGGTTTGAATCTGACCTCTCGGATTCTTCGTCAAGGAGCCCAACCTACAGTCACTTAAAACTACCTTCGACTCAGATTAGAAAATTACAGAAATTTGGGTAAAATCTTAACGCTTTTGTTTCCTAGAAAAAACACGAAAAAAGTATATCAAATGACATATTCGAGTTTCGATTATTGTAATTTAATTTGTTTAATCCACAAACATAATAAGCTAGACATCAATTTTAAGCCTCCCGTTTTTCATCAAACCAATTATCTCAGAGAAAAGAGCATAATTTTTGGTCTGTGTTCAATATATTAGCAGGCTTTCTAGAGGTAAATAAAAAAAATCTAAGCAAAAAAATTTTCAGAGAATGTTCCATTACTATTTGTGCGACCAAAAAATAAGAAAAAACTGTGTATAATATAATCGGTCGTTGGAATTTCGAAGAACCCTCTTTTGTTCATATTGTTAATTATCATTTCGGATCAGATATTTCTTATATCGATGTTGGAATACTTTTTCATTTCATGAGTTCTTATAAGGCACATATGACAATGTTTTCGAGTAGGTCTTCGGATACAATGCAAACAACGTTCGTTTGGTACATAAAGATTTTTTGAAACATTTATCTGCTTATTAGCGATAAGCTTGTTCACAACCAGAAAAATATTTTGCAATTTCGACTCTTCTCTTTAAATCCACTTGTAAACAAGATTTTCTTGGGTAATATGAATCGAATGTATAACAAAAAGGGACAATATTGAACAATTCTATTTCAAAGAGAGGAAAGTATTCAGAAGGGCAATTTTTTCATAGAATAAAATCCTAACAACACCTAATTGAAATGTATTAAAAAAAGAAGATTTCAAAACCAAGGATACAAAAATTTAATTCCAATTATTCCAATGTTCTGCACGTATATTATTTCTGAAGTACTCTTATTTGATGTATAGAAAAATACATAACGAACTTACTCAAGGCTTGCATGGAGACATCTCTCAAAATCCAAGGAATAGTCCCCAAACTGATTATTAAGCCAGAACTCATCAAGAATATCGAGTGGAAAACCATAAGGGATTTCCATCGAAAAATCAATTGCTTCACATTGGCTTCTTGTATACCATGTAAAGGAAAAAGCCCGAAGAACATACTGATAATCAAAAGGAAATTGGTACAAAAGTGAAATTTATTCCAATTTGCCGATTCATTGGTCGATAATTTCCGGGGTTGAGATACGAAATTGGTCAAAACTGCCATTTTAGGCTTCAATTTTTTTTTTATGCTTTCTGAACATTTCAGCCCTATTTGTTTATGATTTATTGGTTGTGATTTGTTTTCAAATACTGAATTAGTCGAGCGAACAAAACAATAACAAGTTGGAATGTATATTATTATAGGAAAAAAAAATGTTGTTTTGCCGCTGTCATCGGAGTTCGTTAGGGCTCAGTGATTATGGTTGAATTGATCCCATTGTTTCCAATATTTAGATTTCATAACAGCTATAATGTTGTATATATTGCAAGTCGATCATTGTCCTGTGGAAATTTCATCCTGAGAAACGTCCATAACATATCCGCTAGAGCCCAAGAATCGTATCAAGATAATGCCGCTTGAGTATGCAGCAATATTAACAATGCCTAGAGTGTGCAAGTTAAATTCCTTCAAACTGCCCTCGACAAACAGTTCAATCCTGCAATCCGAAAGGAAATTTTTCAATAAAACTTAGTTACTTATTCACTTTAAATAGTTCTGTTTCAGACATTGGTATTGGAAACCCAGAAAACACCAACAAAATGATTGTGCAAGTTATTACTACCCAAATTTCACAGACATCCTACAGGCAATTTGAAACAAAAAGTTTTTAAATAATTGGTCCAATTATTTTTCATCGTGATGTTATTTAAGATTCTTATATTTGTAACGTTTCAACATTTTTCACTCAAAATATAGCATTACATGAAGCAAATTCATTCTACACCATAGAGAAGAACGGAAGATTCTCCGTAGACTTCGGTGGTTTCGTAGACACGAGAAAAATTATGACACCAGCCCTGGATTATCTCAAAGAATCATGATTGTATTGAACTGAAATGCTGTGAAATATAAAGTTCAACGTCTGATCGGAAATTATCTTGAATACGATGAATAGTTTCCGAAAAAAATATATTTGATTCAGATTTATTCACAGTATGATCTCAACAAAATTCCGCAAAAAGTTGTGCTTCAACTAACTGCCAAGTTTCAATCTAATCGCTCATGTAGTTCCTGAAGTATCAGGAAAATAACCTCAAAATTTCAACTGACGAAACCGTTTGTCGAATTTTTCCAATTAAAAAAACTCAACCCACCCTATAAGTTTAGACTCGATAGGGTTTTCCTTACGACCGTAATCGTGCCTACAGACGCCTGGCCGGACCAAATTGCTTTTGACCGGATTTGTCATTAGTAAGTCCAACCTAGTCGTTTGATACTATTTTCGTAAAAAAATTCGAAAATTACAGATACTGTCGGTCCGTTCACTATGCCGAATGCCGAGCTATAATTTTTACTTCTCTTTTCTTGAAAGCAATAATGTTTTTATGGGGGTTCATTCTGATTCATGCCCTGGATTGACGTAGACAGAGATACGATTATTGTTACTTACCTTGTCATGTTTGAGCTTTTCGAAAATAGCTTTCCTTCCAACAAAACCGTCCAACTCAAAATTTATTCATTCGGATGTTATTTCTAAACGTTTCGTGCTTTGATCAGACATTAGGCTCATATATCAAAGAAGACTTTGTGAGAGGGTGGAATCCGCTCTATGATTCCGTAAATATGATCCTCACCAAATTTTGCATAAAAAGGTTCTCACCGTAATGTTTTGACAAAATTCGAGATCTTCACTATGAGGACATTTATCATTGAGTTATAATTTCCTAGATTATTTACCTCTTCTATGATATAAAAAATGAAAAATGAACGGTATCTCCTTCAATCGAATATATATGGCAGTTTTTTATCACACGATATACCGGTGAGACAACGTAATTTTGAAATACATATAATGCGCGTCAAAATTATGGAACAAATTCATTTTCTCAGAAGAAAAATATTTGGTAACAAAATCCTGAAACAGGTCAATTTTTGTTTCACTGTTACTACATTTTTATGCATTTTTGAAGGATGTTTGTTGCACCCTGTGCCATCCCCATCAACCCTCTAAATTTTTTGAATAGGGAAAGAAGGTCATGTGGTACTTTTTTGACAAGTTCTTTGTATCTTCTTCATAGGCGTGCAGAAATTTCCAAGAAAATTTTTTTTTTGGAAAATTGGTTACATCAAAGAGGTTTTCAGTATGTGCACTTTGTCCTGGCTCATTTACATTGAGACCATGGTACTTGATGAAATTTGTCACCGAATGAAAGTCAACCATTACAGTTTTGTTCATGCACAACTTCCAATCCCTATGAAACCTTCGATGGAGAAAAAAACAAATTTTTCGCGTCAGGGGGTTGAAAGTTGTGCATGATTAAAACTGTAATGGTCGACTTTCATTCGGTGACAAATTTTATCAGGTACCATATTCTCAAAGTAAATAAGCCATGACAAAGTGCACCTACTGAAAATCTCTTTGAACTAACTAATTTTTCAATAAAAATTTTTTTGTCCTTGAAAATTTCTGCACGCTGTAAAGAAGATACAAAGACCTTGCCAAAAAAGTACCACATGACCTACTTTCCCTATTCGAAAAATTCAAAGGGTTGATGGGGATGGACAGGGTGTAACAAAAATATTTCAAAAATGCATATAAATTTGGTAAAAGTGAAACAAAAATTGGTCTGTTTCAGTATTTTGTTGCCAAATATTTTTCTTCTGAGAAAATGAATTTGTTCCATAATTTTGTCGCGCACTGTATATGCAATTACCCAAAATTTCATGCGTTTACTTTTCGTTGGCTTATCCTGTAATTATTCAAAATACCAATGAGTCGCTTAGTCTTGATTTGATTCGAAATCTTGAAATCATTCATATTTTAACTTTTGTTGAAGTTTGTTCATAGCTTTCAATGAAAAATCATTGATTTGATTTTCCTTTAATTTCAATCGGCATTTCTTCAATAAGGCGGGCTCTATTTTCAACATCTGTTCTCAGTTCATCTCTTAACTCTTTATCTGTTCGATGTATATTATTCATCTTTTTTGTCACTATAATCGAAGTCTTTTTCTACGGAAATCTGCATTGTCTCGTTCACTTTATGTTCGCGTTTGTGTGTGTGTACTTCGTGTAACTCTCTGTAGGTAAGTATTCTTTCACTTAATTAGAAATTATCAACCGTATCAAAGAAAATGCTATCAGGGAAAATATTGAGGCAGAATATTTTCTTCGGAAATATGTGTTCTGTGGAAATAATGACGATTTTCCAAGGACTTGTTACATGGCAAAACATCACTCATATCGAATTGCCTCTTTTTCTTATGGGGATTGTATTTTATATGAATTTCAATTGATTTCGAGATGTTGGTATATTACTGATTTGTAAGTTTTAACTGATTCAAAATTTTTTTCTTGGAAAGATATAATTTCCATTTAATAATATTGCCAACGAATATGTCTCACTTCAAATCTTTCAATTGAATTGAGAAAGAAACGCGTCATTTCCACTGAACTTCACCAATTTTATCTGGAATACACTTAGCTGATTTAAAATTCCGATATCACATGGGACATTTAAAAAAAATTTAAACGAATTATATAAGTTCAGCATCAAAACTGAACTGTTAAAATGAATAAATAAATATATTTATTTGTGACTATTAAAGAATATCCTTAATAATTCGAAATTCGAAGCAGATATCATCTGGAAAATCCGTCATGTTAGAATGATAATTCTTTCTTTCGAAATTCAAATGAAGCACATGAAGGTAGAACAATATGATTTCGAATTTCGCTCATGAAATGGCAATATTTACATATTGCCGGTTCAGATTTCTTTCATATCAAAAATACCGATGTTTATGAAACGATATAAAAAAATTATTAACCTGACTTCTAACATCAGTTTCAACTGTTTTTTTAGAGAGCAAAGCTTTTGAAGAAATCACATGAATGAGTAGAATTTCTATTTGAATATAAAAGGGGTTTTCAATTCCTGAGCAATTTTACACTATCTGATACAAGCTTTCAACTTGTATCATAAGGCGCTTACAGAGTAATGCGAAATCTTCGCACGAATGTTTTTATTCTATTTGAAAAATTTCGTCTTTTTACTTATGTTAACTGTCCGACAACAATCGTAGAGTTTACCTGTATAGAAAGCTTATCCAAACACATATTTTTCTATAATACTGTAATTAACTTTTTTGAATTTCGCCATAATTCATGCGAGAAACATTGCGCGATGAATTGATTTTTTGAGTAACCAAGGAGAATATTTTAACCTGTAAGAAACAGATACAGCACGAGTCGAAAATTAGTAAATTCTGCTTCGGTGAGTTTTTCTTTCTTACTCTTTTTCAACTTTCACTTCTTTTTGAACGCATGTTGTAGGGGACGACGTGCTTTTTTGCTAGAATGTATGTTATTTCATGAAGTTGGATTCATCAATAAAGAATCCGATAACAAATGCAATTCTGTCCAGCCGGCGTCTGTCCTTCGCCACGATCACTTCAGAACGGAATGAGCTAGCGGTTAAAACTTTCAGCATAGTTTGCCTATCAAAACGTATCGGTTGAGTTCGTTGATGAGCAAAATCGGCTAAATAGTTTCAGAGCAATAAATTTTGAGATTATTTCTTCAATATTTAAAGAAGTACTGACGAGATTATATTGAGACTCCGTAATTATCTAATATTGCAAAAAATTTTTCTGACGACTTTTCAATTCATTGTCGGATGAAGGAGATGTATACTGAGAAACGTTACAGTTCTATTCTTTAATCGTTTCAACTGCTTCGAAATCTTTTATTATAGGGAATATTTTTTTATGTAATTGACCCTGACAAATAGTTTCATTTGCTCAATCCGCATAGGCGATTTCTATAATTGAGAAGTTTCATTTTTTTTACAGATGTTGAAAGAGAAAACCCCAAAACACTCGAAAAAATTATTATTTTCATAGTTTTTGCTTATATAATTGTTATTTGGAAGGGCATCTTCACATTCAAATTTTTTCGAATTGAATAGGTTTCAATTTGTTTTCACCTAAATGTCATTTTTTTTGTAAAATTTTATTCAAGAATATTTGCCAAATAAATTTTCTCCTAAAGAGTTGGGTTGTTCAACCAATATCTGAAAAAGAATATGCTTAAGTCCTTTTTCTTACGCTTCATAGTTTTGACCGAATGTCTATAATTTTCGAATTATGTGTCTGAGGCCAGGCACGCACATGCGATTTTATGTCGCGTTATCGTTTAGTCGCAGAAATGAAACGCATACTATTAAATACGAATGCACGCATATACAACCAATTAATCGCAAATAATGGCTTTCTTGGCGATCTCGAATATTGAGTCACACGACAGAAAATCGCATGTGCGCACTTGCCGACTAGTTTAAACTACCTGATGAAGAATCCGTGGTCAAATTCAATTCTATCCTGCCGTCCGGCCTGCCGTATGTGCTCCAACTTTCACTTGAGAAGGGAAGGATCTAGAGGCTTGAAATGTTTAAATTCGGTTTAGAACCTGAATATCTCGGTTGAGTTTGTTTTAGTCGGCTGAATGATTTTGGAGTTATACCAATTTAAAATTTTGAGGTTAGTTCTTCGATATCTTATGAAGAGCTGATGCAACTCGATGAAAAACCTACTGGTTAGGAAATCTAAAAATGTATTCGAAAATTTTCACAATTTCTTCAGAGAAATTTTTTACTTGGAGAGTATCAATAATGTTTTAATGGAATGAGTCGATATTGAACAATTATCAAATTTCAGTTTGATCTGATATTTATTTTCGGTGATACCTTTTGAAGAAAATATAGGTCAAATTCAGTTGAAAATAATTAAAAAGTATTATATGAATATTTAACTATCTACTATTCATAAGGTATTCACGAAATTATGCATGAATCCTCACGCTATAATTCTTCTTCATTCAAATTCGATATGTATTGTAACGTTTTCTTGGTTTTCAAAACGTTTAGAATATTCAAACTATTTATTTACACTTATTTACACACTACTGTTCCAATAACTAAACAACTATTTCTATCAAAGTCTGTTCACAATTTATATACACACTAATTTATTTTCACTGAACTCTTGCCGCTACGAATCACTCTGCTGAATTGGTCCCTGTGCTGATCCGCCCTACCTTTTTATTACGTGTGGAATTTCCAGCAGTTTCCAGAATGCTCTAGAGCGAGGCGGGTGACTCATAGACTGCTCGGGCCTTCTGGAGCATTCTAGAATAGACAGGGCCGTACTCGTCACAGTATCGATTAAAAGCTTATTTTAAGAGGATTTCGCATCATTTTTTTAGATTTTTTTGGGTGTTCACTCCCAATATCTGAAACAGAACTATTAAAAATTAAATAAAAACTGTTTTTTCATGGACGCCCTTGCAGATTACTAGTTGTGAAGGGCAGTTTCTTGGAAAAACAGATTGCTTAATGATCAATACAAGAACAATTCAAACGATTAGCAAAGCGCACTGTGACGTTTCAGAGTACAAATCTGACTCAGAAAAAGGAGAAAATTCGATTTTTCGTTTCGAATTAAGACTTTTATCAAATTGAAATTCTTGAGAAAATACAGCAACACAGATTTATTTGATTTGAAAGTTTTTTAATTTGTATCTGTTTCAAGTAAATTCAGCCAAATAGGGTCTATCTCTACAGAACAATAAGCAAAATTACTCTCTCCATTCAACGAAATGCAAGAGCACTCATTCTTTATTTTTTTTCAAATCATCGGATTCCAACATCACTGTTTTTGTATTGTCCCAATCTATCATTTGATTCCCAATGGTCGAACATATATGGTTCGCTATTTGAGTTACTAACTAAAACCAAACCAATTAACGAGAAACAGAAATGAAAAAATTGTGTTAATAGTATTTCCTCTGTTTGTGGGAATACATATACAGGGGAAAAGTCTCGACCGTTAGATAACAGAAAACGAGAGCACAAAAACAACCTAAGGAATAGAGACATACAAAAATTCCAAATAGCGAACCATGTATGTTTGACCATTAGGAATCAAATGATATATTGGGACAATACAAAAATACTGATGCTGGAATCAGATAATTTGAAAAAAAATTAAAGAGTCCCCTTGCATTCTATTAAATGAAGAGAGTAATTTTGATCATTGTTCTGTAGAGATAGACCCTATTTGGCTGAATTTACTTGAAGCAGAGGTAGAATTAAAAAACTATCAAACCAAATAAATCTATGTTGCTGTGTTTTCTCAAAAATGTCAATTTGACCAAGTCCCAAATCGAAACATGAAATCGAAAGAAAATAATTCTTGAAATTTTCTCCTTTGTCTGTTGAAAGAGTCAGATTTGTATTATTCCTGTATTGTTCATTAGGCAATCTGTTTTTCCAAGAAAATGCCCTTTACAAATAGTTTATTCCCACAACCCGCTAGGGCGTTTTTCATGAAAAAACAATTTTTATTTTATTTTTAATAGTTCTGTTTCAGATATAGGTAGTGAAAACCCAAAAAAAACCTAAAAAATTCAATTCGATATGTTCTGAATTTTTGGATATTGTCGAAAAATTCTATTATTCCAATATTTCCAAATATACTGATCGGATCTGATTGAAATCTAGTACTTGATCGAAAAATGAAAAAAATTCTCAATCAAGTATTGAACAGGGGATTCCTTCGGCCACAAATTTGAAAATGCTTTTAAGAGCTTTTAACCTCACGTCAGACTTTTCTTAAAATATTTTAGTTAAACCTTCTTTTTTTCTGAATGAATTGAATTGAAATTGATTTTTTTTTCGAATTGTTCTAATGAAACGATCATCACGAAAGTTTGCACAGAAGTTCTCCATCAGCGTTTTCAAACGAGCCAACAATTTTTTAATCATGATTCAAACTGTATTTTTTGAGTTATTCCAGAGAAAACAACGATTTCGAGTAAAAAGACCACGAAATGTGAGATACTTTCCTCAGTATCTCCGGAGATTATGATCGTATAAAACTAAATTTTGACACATGGCTATGAAATATAAAGTTCAAAGTCTGAGCAGAATGTTTTTTGAATATGATAGATAGATAGAGAGTTAAATTTTTTCGGAAAAAATTTCGGAAAAAATTTTTTTTCGAACTTCGAACTTTCGTACTGACTTCGGTATTTTTCGAAATATAAGGAAAATAACTTAAAATTTCAGGGGGCTATAACTCTGACACTGTTTGGACGATTTTGTCCACTAACGATTTTGAAATGCAACAACCTTCCATCATTGAGTTTTCAAATATTTGAAAATAATACAATAATACAGATTTTCCTACATTATATCCATCGATACGATACCTTACGCATATTTTCATAGTGAATATTCATATTTACGTGGTTATAATTTTTTCCAGAAAATCGGGTCAGAGTTACGAGAATAAAAATAGATAGAATTTAAATCTATAATTTCATCCTCATTTCTGGGAAAATTATATGAACTTCTGAAAACTTTTTTATACGTCCATAAATCAAGACTCATCAGCAATGTTCAGGAAAAATATTGTTCGAATCAGTTCCAATTAAGAGCCATGGTATCGAAAACATCGAGGAAAGGTAGCGATTTTTCACAAATTTCCAGAATGCCCATTATCTCGAGAATGGTGCAATGGTGAAAATTTTAACTATTAATTTTTCGATATTCTGAGTGGTCATAACCCCTTCTTTCACCAATTATTGAAAAAAATATATACACAACTTTACTTACTTTAATTCAAATATTTTTTAAGGTTAACTGGACACCCTACCCTGTATGTAAGATATCAATTTCGAAAGATTACGTAAAGGTACTACAAAAATATCTTTATCATTTAATGATTGGCATATGATTCTAGAGAAGCAGTGATTTGAGGTCAGCTTTCATAAATACTTGCTCGTTCAAATTGACCAACGTGGTAATTTTGAGTTATTGAGGAAATAAACAACGAAATAACCATGAAATTCGGCATATTTTTTGGCGAACTTTCCCGAAGAATTGTTGTTGAATATTGAACTCCCATATATAAGCATTGAGTTTTCAAATATTTGAAAACTCAATGATATAAGCCAAATTTAACTAAACTCTGACGGATAATTCCAGAGAAAAAAACTGTAATATTCTACCTCTGCGGCCCTACAAAAATTTCGCGTCGGTATTCTTCAATCCATTCGAATAAGTATTTTTAAGAACTCAGGCAATAACCACAAGAATTCGAATGAGGAATACTCCGAAACCGCTTAGACAGTTTTGGACCCTAAAGAATTCAACCGTCAAATTCGATAGGCTACCTTCCCCGAGAGTCGCTAGCTTGTTCTTTTCGAAAGATATCGTATCCAGTGTCAAAATCGATTCTATCCGTCCCACGATTGGCCTTGTACGGCCGTGGACACGATAACTATCGAACGGAGCAAGCTAGCGACTTGGAACTTATATCGAAATATTTAAAAATATACTGGGGGTTTTATTTGAAAATAATAATTCCATAGCAATGTCTCATAAAATATCAGTTTCCAGAATATTCAATTAACGCCATTGAATTCTACGTAAGAAGAATTGCGAGAATGTTTTTCAGCAATGAAAATTTTCCAAAAGAAGAAGTTACAGCAATATTTCTGGAATAAATATTTTCAAAAATCAGCCGGCAACTATGTAACGGTGATGCTATGGAGTTCGCCAATGAGAATCTCATGAAATATAAGCCTCAGAATCCGACATCTGTGTTCTTCTATCTAGTACAGAAGAAGGACTTCCCATTCAAAAGTTTCGAATTTGGCTCACCCTGTACATGTGAACATTTTGCAAGGGAAAGTACTTTTTCTGTACTAGATAGACGAATACTGATGTCGGTGTCTGGAGGGCAAATCATGAGAAACGCATCGTCGAAAACCGCAAGTCCATAACTATCACCGTTTCATAGTTACAGGGTGTTTTTCGAAAATGTTCATTTTAGAAATATTGCTGTAACTTTTGCTCTATTGAAAATTTTTCATTTCTGTAGAAACCTACGGTGGCAACTTCTTACGAAAAATTCAAGGTCCAATAAATTTGAACTAGTGTATTATGATGAAACAATAAACATTCGTGATTCAAAGTACTATGGGAGTTATTGTTGCGTAATAAGAAATGATATGATTGGAAATACAGAAAATTCTAGTTCACGTAGGGCTTCTTTTCACGCATTGAATATATCCAGATGAATCATTAGGTCTGTGAGTTCTATTTCAGCAGCCGTTCATACATTTTTCAGACCACAAAATACCCAACAAGGCCCTATTGATTTTTGCCAACCTAAGATGAAAACGATATTGTTTTAATAACTGATAAAGAATTCGTGGTCAAATTCAATAACTGTCTAAAGAAAGATCTAGAGACTTGAAATTACAGTATTATAAAACTATTTTGAGAAGCAACTGGAACTTGATTTGTAAAATGTGGTTCGAAATTGATTGAGCGTTCACTGCCTTCTATGGTAAAAAAAATCCACGACCATTGAATAGAATATATATTTTGATGGCTCCTTTGGAAAAAAAAATAACAGAAATTAATCAAGCCCGAAGATAATATGCGTGGGTACCTAAAACATGACGTAAATTAAATTTTTCGAAAACTGATATTCAATGATATATCGCTAGGAATTGTTTTTTGAAATGGACACCTCGTATATTTTAACATATTACGATAGAGGTTGAAATGAACATTTCAAAAATATAGCATAGGTATAATGATATTTTTCTGGAGTCTTGTTGTATTGAATTTTCAAATTTTATCTCTTGGCTTTGGACTGTGCGGGGGTGAGAACAAAAATAATGCGAACATTGATTGTAAGCTGTGAAAGTTCGATCCAAACTGTTAATAGTTTGAAGAAAGAATCAAATCAAAAACCATGAAATTCCAGCTTGAATTAAAAATAACGAGAAACAAACAATTCCATCAAATAAAATATCCAAAGTGTCGACCATTTTCGTCAAAGCACATACGGCACCTTTCCTGGATATTGTTGTTACAAGAATTCTTTTGAAGAAATTTCCAACAGAAGAAAAGTTACAGCATTATTTCTAAAATGATAATTTATCGAAAAACACCCGGTAACTTTGTAACGGTGGTAGCCATGAAATTGCGGTTTTCGCCAATGATTTGTCATGAAAGTACAGAAAGAGGACCTCCCCTTCAGAAGTTTCCAATTTGGCCCACCCTGTAATTAGATTGTT
This sequence comes from Myrrha octodecimguttata, assembly GCA_958510865.1. NCBI lineage: Eukaryota > Metazoa > Arthropoda > Insecta > Coleoptera > Coccinellidae > Myrrha > Myrrha octodecimguttata. The sequence continues at coordinate 42,842,417 of OY294057.1, forward strand.
TTTCTCTGGTATTTATAATGATAAATTGATTTTTTCCAGGCAAAAAACAAGACCAAAATACTAATAATAACATGGAACAAGCTAGCAAAATAAAATATGACGAAGCTACGGAAAATCGTCCGACTATTGTTGATCCACGAGAAAAAATAATTGATTCTGACCAAAATCAAAGACCACCATCAACATCTGATGTGACTATGCATCAAAGTAAACAACCGATCCGCCAATTCAAAATTGACAATAAGGGACAAATGATTGAAGTTACCCCTAAAAATGTGGAAATGCTTACCAAATCAACGGCATGCGCTGCAACTGATGTTCAGCGGAGGAGGGGAATTCTCACCGAACCACAACAGCTTGAAGGCGCTGAAGAAACTTCATTATCGAAAAACGACAGTTCTCCAAAAACACTCAAAGAAAAAAAAGAAAGATATTTGAAAAACGCAAATGAAATGAAAACATTTTCATCTAGGCCATACATGAAGAAGGAATTTGAAAACAAATCTATGGCGGAACTAGCATCCCATGTTCAAACTAAAGTGAATACTTCGAACCAAAATGAACCGAATCAGATGACTGGGGAGACCACTAAAATCACGGATGCTTCAAATCAAGATGATTCCAGTGTAACATCTTCCACATCGGAAACCGAAAAATCTAGTAAATCATCAAATGTTATACCGGAGGCCTCAAAAGACCTTGTTGATCTAGATTCAACGAAAGAGAAAGACCTGGCTCCAATCATAGAAACACATTTTGCTCCAGATCAAACCAAAATTGGAAATGGACCTTCAGAAAATCCATTCAATGAAATCAAAAACTACGGATTTGTCACTGTTGACCCGGAAAGTTCTGAGGAGAGTTTATTTGAACATATATGCATCTCTGACGGAAAATATTCAAATGGGGATGGAGGACTTAAAGAGACCCTAGATGGTATGAAACTGCAAGTTAATAGCGGTGAATCTGTCAGCAATGTTTTATCAGAAAGCAAGATAGATGTAGATGTTAATCTACATTCATCTTCAGCTTTGCCTCCTATCAACTATCCCTATATGAAACAAAAAAGTGGGGTTGTGAATTCGAAAGAAAATGAAGACGAGGAAACACAAAAAGTTTCGTTGGAAGAATCGAATAATCCTGCCAATGAAAACGCCAAGGAAAATTTCCAATCCATTTTATCACATATTCAGGAGAAATGTTATATGGAAAGAAAGTCACCAGACTCGTCATCTGGAATTGATACGGACAATTCAGAACGGGAAGACACAGCGAAAATAGAACTTTCGTTAATGAATAAAGTTACTAAGTCAGGAAAGGATCTTGAGCAAAACAGTGGTTCTGATTTCATTGCAAATGACTGCAATTTGAAATCAGGAACATCAAAAGTTGGTGCCTGTGGAAGAATGAAAACAGGAGTAGAAAATCCAAATGATGATGAGAATTCTTCGATGGGAAGATCCGATTCAAGCATGCTATCGATATCAGTACTACAAACAAAAGAACTTGTGAATCTAATGAATGATGTAAACATGTACTCACATGCCTCGTTGGATGTTTTGAAGGCAGAAAATATATCTGTTATACCAAACATAAAATTTAATGTCCCTAATCCTCTTCCATTTGAGCCAGAACTACCAGAATCTATAAGAGAGAATTATGAAATACTTGGTGTCAGGAAGCCCACTCTTCCTATTCAGCGAGCAGATTCATCTTCCACATCGTCAACAGCGATTCAAAATGCTTATTCTCCATTTACAGCTGATATAGAATCATATGAAGAGGTGCCCTCAACAAGTGCTGCAGGTAAGCTTGATAAGTTTTTCTAAATATTTGCACCTATATTTGGTAAAACTCTTTGATTTAATATATCAGGGTTTGTAAAAGTTTTCGAAACCATCAATCCCTAATACGTGGCATATGTGCACAGCATTTTAAGCTTTGGATCAGTTATTTGGAACCCTAGTTACAATAATGAAAAAATTGAATTTGATATCTTTGGCAGATCAAAGAATGATGAGAGATGTCATTGTCGTTTATAAGATCATTAATAATTTAGATTCTTATGTGCTTATGAATATACTACATTTGAATGTTCAAACGTATTTTACACGGAAAAAGTTCTTATTCCACATCAACAGAAGTTCAACCAACTATCATCTTGACTCGCCCTTGGTTAGATGCTGAAGATCGTACAATTCACTCAGTAATTTAATCGCTTTGGATGCATTTTTGCACTCCTCGAGAGTTTTCTCAGGAACTTTGAGAGGATTTTTGGCTTGCTGAGAAATATTGTATATGTATGTTGATTTTTGGTGTTTGTTGGTTGAGTATGGCATAATGCTTTAAGTATCGTATTAATAATTTGTCCCGTCATATATTCCATGAAAAAAATGAAAAAATTTATAAATCAATTAAACCTATGGTGTGTCTTGTTGTTTGCAGATCAGGCATCTGATGATTATACTACTACATCAAGAATAGTAAAAGAGTTATATGGCAATCGAGCTAGCCAAGAGTCTGCACTAGTAGAGAGTTTGAAGGAAAGTGATGATAGTTTATTTCAAACAATGTTAAATAGAAATCCAGTAAACATTGATATTCTTAAGAAAGATCAGGAAAAGTCAGTAGAAATATGGGAACGCAAAGATGCGCCGCTAAATTTTTGCGAAAATTATTTCAATAATCCACAGTACAACGAGGTGTTACCGGATGATCCTGGTTCTGAAAAAGTTCCAGATCTAACAGATGAACCTAAGGGCTTGGAGGTTCTACCTCTAAAACGACGTCCAATTCCTTATCTGATTCCCCCTCCTCAGAATACAGATCCACTTCCTGTTCCTGACGAAGAACCCACTCCAGGACAAAATCAAGAGCCTGCACCAGAAGGAGAATCTCCTTCCGATCCAGAACCTACACCACAACCATTACCAGAACCGCAAGAAGAAACAGTGCAGGAAGAACATTCTACTTTAGAACCAACTACAAAATCAGAGGAACCTTCTGGTCGAAACGAGGGAGAAGAGACTTCGACACCGTCAGTTCAATCGGAAGAAGATGAAATGGATATAGAAGAAGACACTTCTAGATTCGGTCAGGATATTCTGAAGACAGAGGACATCTCCAAGCACGTACGCCAATCACAAACTGAAGGGCCTATTGAAGTGGTATCAGAATAGGCGCTTTCTATTTGCCGCTGTATCACTTCCAAACTGATGCAAAATCAGTTGATCTGCGTTCTATTTGACAATGTTGTGATTTTGAACTGACGCGCATCACTTCCAACTGATGTTGCTCTCTGGTAGAATCACTTGATTTCCGTAATCACATCAGTTCAACATAACCTTGCTTTCCGGTAAATAAACAATTTGTTTGTCGACGATTGAGATGAACTTTCTGCTAAATTATAATTCAAGAAGCCATCAATTGAAGATTCTTAATGGATTATACAAACGGAACCTGAAAATTTTGACCAATGTGAAGTTGGCAGGTAGAGCTGGCAGGCAAAACTTCCGGAGATACCCGAACGGCCAGTGGCGTCGGAGAAATCGAATGCTTCCGCGAATTCGATGAGATCCACTCAGTTTATGTTCAATATGATGGAAGTTATACCTCATCCGAACTGACGGAATATATCCAAACAATTTATTATTATTATTACCAGCGCTGTTCTCAATTATAATCAGACGTTTTCTCATGAAAGTAAGAGACATTTGTCATAGTTAAATACTTGCACTCGATTTGGAAAAGGACCCTTTCTAGTGTCGGACTGATCAAATTTTCATGAATTTTTTAGGTATTTTTGCCCACAGCAGCTGCGATAAAATGAATGCGGATGCCTTCTAATGTCTAAGGAAAATACGTTTTTCATAAAATAATGGCCTGCACTTGATTGGGAAAAAAATACCAGAGTCGGATCGAACGAATTTTCATGAATTTTTTTAGGTACTTTTGCCCTCAGCAGCTACGATGAAATAAATACAGAAGCTTTTCAATGACTAAGAAGAACTCGTTTTCCATAAAATAATTGCTTGCACTTGATTGGGAAAAAAATACCAGAGCCGGATCGAACAAATTTTCATGATTTTTTTTAGGTACTTTTGCCCTCAGCAGCTACGATAAAATAAATACAGATACTTTTCAATAGCTAAGAAGAACTCGTTTTTCGTAAAATAATCGCTTGCACTTGATTGGGAAAAAAATACCAGAGTCGGATCTAACAAATTTTCATGAATTTTTTTAGGTACTTTTGCCCTCAGCAGCTACGATGAAATAGATACAGATGGTTTTCAATAGCTAAAAAGAACTCGTTTTTCATAAAATAATCGCTTGCACTTGATTGGGAAAAAAATAACAGAGCCGGATCGAACGAATTTTCATGAATTTTTTTAGGTACTTCTGCCCTCAACAGCTGCGATGAAATAGATACAGATGGTTTTCAATAGCTAAAAAGAACTCGTTTTTCATAAAATAATCGCTTGCACTTGATTGGGAAAAAAATACCAGAGTCGGAGCGAACAAATTTTCAGGAATTTTTTTAGGTACTTTTGCCCTCAGCAGCTACGATGAAATAAATACAGAAGCTTTTCAATGACTAAGAAGAACTCGTTTTCCGTAAAATAATCGCTTGCACTTGATTGGGAAAAAAATAACAGAGCCGGATCGAACGAATTTTCATGAATTTTTTTAGGTACTTTTGCCCTCAACAGCTGCGATGAAATAGATACAGATGGTTTTCAATAGCTAAAAAGAACTCGTTTTTCATAAAATAATCGCTTGCACTTGATTGGGAAAAAAATACCAGAGTCGGATCGAACAAATTTTCATGAATTTTTTTAGGTACTTTTGCCCTCAGCAGCTGCGATAAAATAAATACAGATACTTTTCAATAGCTAAGAAGAACTCGTTTTTCGTAAAATAATCGCTTGCACTTGATTGGGAAAAAAATACCAGAGCCGGATCGATGAAATTTTCATGAATTTTTTTAGGTACTTTTGCCCTCAGCAGCTGCGATAAAAAAAATAATGATACTTTTCAATAGCTAAGAAGAACCCGTTTTTCATAAAATAATCGCTTGCACTTGATTGGGAAAAAAATACCAGAGTAGGATCTAACAAATTTTCATGAATTTTTTTAGGTACTTTTGCCCTCAACAGCTGCGATGAAATAGATACAGATGGTTCTCAATAGCTAAAAAGAACTCGTTTTTCATAAAATAATCACTTGCACTTGATTGGGAAAAAAATACCAGAGCCGGATCGAACAAATTTTCATGAATTTTTTTAGGTACTTTTGCCCTCAGCAGCTGCGATAAAAAAAATAAAGATACTTTTCAATAGCTAAGAAGAACCCGTTTTTCATAAAATAATCGCTTGCACTTGATTGGGAAAAAAATACCAGAGCCGGATCGAACAAATTTTCATGAATTTTTTTAGGTACTTTTGCCCTCAGCAGCTACGATAAAATAAATACAGATACTTTTCAATAGCTAAGAAGAACTCGTTTTTCGTAAAATAATCGCTTGCACTTGATTGGGAAAAAAATAACAGAGCCGGATCGAACAAATTTTCATGAATTTTTTTAGGTACTTTTGCCCTCACCAGCTACGATGAAATAAATACAGAAGCTTTTCAATGACTAAGAAGAACTCGTTTTCCATAAAATAATCGCTTGCACTTGATTGGGAAAAAAATAACAGAGCCGGATCGAACGAATTTTCATGAATTTTTTTAGGTACTTTTGCCCTCAACAGCTGCGATGAAATAGATACAGATGGTTTTCAATAGCTAAAAAGAACTCGTTTTTCATAAAATAATCGCTTGCACTTGATTGGGAAAGAAATACCAGAGTCGGAGCGAACAAATTTTCAGGAATTTTTTTAGGTACTTTTGCCCTCAGCAGCTACGATAAAATAAATACAGATACTTTTCAATAGCTAGGAAGAACTCGTTTTTCGTAAAATAATCGCTTGCACTTGATTGGGAAAAAAATAACAGAGCCGGATCGAACAAATTTTCATGAATTTTTTTAGGTACTTTTGCCCTCAGCAGCTACGATGAAATAAATACAGAAGCTTTTCAATGACTAAGAAGAACTCGTTTTCCATAAAATAATCGCTTGCACTTGATTGGGAAAAAAATAACAGAGCCGGATCGAACGAATTTTCATGAATTTTTTTAGGTACTTTTGCCCTCAACAGCTGCGATGAAATAGATACAGATGGATTTCAATAGCTAAAAAGAACTCGTTTTTCATAAAATAATTGCTTGCACTTGATTGGGAAAAAAATACCAGAGTCGGATCTAACAAATTTTCATGAATTTTTTTAGGTACTTTTGCCCTCAGCAGCTACGATAAAATAAATACAGAAGCTTTTCAATGACTAAGAAGAACTCGTTTTCCATAAAATAATCGCTTGCACTTGATTGGGAAAAAAATAACAGAGCCGGATCGAACGAATTTTCATGAATTTTTTTAGGTACTTTTGCCCTCAACAGCTGCGATGAAATAGATACAGATGGATTTCAATAGCTAAAAAGAACTTGTTTTTCATAAAATAATTGCTTGCACTTGATTGGGAAAAAAATACCAGAGTCGGATCTAACAAATTTTCATGAATTTTTTTAGGTACTTTTGCCCTCAGCAGCTACGATAAAATAAATACAGAAGCTTTTCAATGACTAAGAAGAACTCGTTTTCCATAAAATAATCACTTGCACTTGATTGGGAAAAAAATAACAGAGCCGGATCGAACGAATTTTCATGAATTTTTTTAGGTACTTTTGCCCTCAACAGCTGCGATGAAATAGATACAGATGGATTTCAATAGCTAAAAAGAACTCGTTTTTCATAAAATAATCGCTTGCACTTGATTGGGAAAAAAATAACAGAGCCGGATCGAACGAATTTTCATGAATTTTTTTAGGATAACGAATTTTGTTATTGATATTACTTTGAATTTAATGAATTTGGAGGGCAAATTTCAAATAATTCCACAGGAGGTTTCTAATGTTCTTTTTGATCCAGATTTGATAACAGAATCATTCGTGAAAAAAATAAATATACAAAAACAATATCTCGCCTTACCGTTGATAATCAATGTAAATCACTTTTGTCTAGCTATAGTATTAAATTTCGAGAAATTAACATTCTCTTTTCTAGATCCATTTCATTCCGACATAAAAAACACTTATTTTTACATGAATAAATTTTGTCAATTTATCGACTTTTATAATCACGTGAAAAATGATGATCCTTTGAATACAAACTTAGTCGGACTACTTTTTAAACACGCGAGGCAAAGAGATTCTTATAACTGTGGTATGTATTGTATTAGATATTTTGACTGTCTGGCAAATAAACGTGAAATATCAACGGCTATCGATATGAAAGAATATAGAAAATATGTAAAAACCCTCATCCTTAATAGATCGGATAATATACGGAATTCATGTCTTATATGCCGAAGAACAGTTACACCGAATGAATCAGTTTCTTGCGCCTATTGTAAACGATACATTCATTCAGAGTGTCTATCTATTGGACATGATTCGTTTATATATGACGGTATTTGTCAAGTTTGTGTTCAGAATTAACATTCATAACATTTTTTGAAAGTTCAGGCTAGACGGTTCTATAAATATTTGCAAGCGTTTTTTGTGAACTGTCATTTGGGATGATAGGGCTACTGGCGAACCACCCATAAAAAAGGTAACGCACCCAATGTCAGATATCGAATATGCGATGCCTTGAACTTGACTGAAAGAGGTATATCCCTTTCGATAGTAGATGGAATGCCCACTTCTGACTATGCAATACCTCCTGGGTGGGTGTGGAAATTTGCATACAAAAATACCAATCAAAATTTGCTCAAAATTTCCCAATCGAGTGCTAGTGATTATTTTATGAAAAAAGAGTTCTCCTTTGCCATTAGAAAGCATCTTTATTTATTTCATCGCAGCTGCTGAGGGCAAAAGTACCTAAAAAAATTCATGAAAATTCGTTCGATCCGGCTCTGTTATTTTTTTCCCAATCAAGTGCAAGCGATTATTTTATGGAAAACGAGTTCTTCTTAGTCATTGAAAAGCTTCTGTATTTATTTTATCGTAGCTGCTGAGGGCAAAAGTACCTAAAAAAATTCATGAAAATTTGTTAGATCCGACTCTGGTATTTTTTTCCCAATCAAGTGCAAGCAATTATTTTATGAAAAACGAGTTCTTTTTAGCTATTGAAATCCATCTGTATCTATTTCATCGCAGCTGTTGAGGGCAAAAGTACCTAAAAAAATTCATGAAAATTCGTTCGATCCGGCTCTGTTATTTTTTTCCCAATCAAGTGCAAGCGATTATTTTATGGAAAACGAGTTCTTCTTAGTCATTGAAAAGCTTCTGTATTTATTTCATCGTAGCTGCTGAGGGCAAAAGTACCTAAAAAAATTCATGAAAATTTGTTCGATCCGGCTCTGTTATTTTTTTCCCAATCAAGTGCAAGCGATTATTTTACGAAAAACGAGTTCTTCCTAGCTATTGAAAAGTATCTGTATTTATTTTATCGTAGCTGCTGAGGGCAAAAGTACCTAAAAAAATTCCTGAAAATTTGTTCGCTCCGACTCTGGTATTTTTTTCCCAATCAAGTGCAAGCGATTATTTTATGAAAAACGAGTTCTTTTTAGCTATTGAAAACCATCTGTATCTATTTCATCGCAGCTGTTGAGGGCAAAAGTACCTAAAAAAATTCATGAAAATTCGTTCGATCCGGCTCTGTTATTTTTTTCCCAATCAAGTGCAAGCGATTATTTTATGGAAAACGAGTTCTTCTTAGTCATTGAAAAGCTTCTGTATTTATTTCATCGTAGCTGCTGAGGGCAAAAGTACCTAAAAAAATTCATGAAAATTTGTTCGATCCGGCTCTGTTATTTTTTTCCCAATCAAGTGCAAGCGATTATTTTACGAAAAACGAGTTCTTCTTAGCTATTGAAAAGTATCTGTATTTATTTTATCGTAGCTGCTGAGGGCAAAAGTACCTAAAAAAATTCATGAAAATTTGTTCGATCCGGCTCTGGTATTTTTTTCCCAATCAAGTGCAAGCGATTATTTTATGAAAAACGGGTTCTTCTTAGCTATTGAAAAGTATCTTTATTTTTTTTATCGCAGCTGCTGAGGGCAAAAGTACCTAAAAAAATTCATGAAAATTTGTTCGATCCGGCTCTGGTATTTTTTTCCCAATCAAGTGCAAGCGATTATTTTATGAAAAACGAGTTCTTTTTAGCTATTGAGAACCATCTGTATCTATTTCATCGCAGCTGTTGAGGGCAAAAGTACCTAAAAAAATTCATGAAAATTCGTTCGATCCGGCTCTGTTATTTTTTTCCCAATCAAGTGCAAGCGATTATTTTATGGAAAACGAGTTCTTCTTAGTCATTGAAAAGCTTCTGTATTTATTTCATCGTAGCTGCTGAGGGCAAAAGTACCTAAAAAAATTCATGAAAATTTGTTCGATCCGGCTCTGTTATTTTTTTCCCAATCAAGTGCAAGCGATTATTTTACGAAAAACGAGTTCTTCCTAGCTATTGAAAAGTATCTGTATTTATTTTATCGTAGCTGCTGAGGGCAAAAGTACCTAAAAAAATTCCTGAAAATTTGTTCGCTCCGACTCTGGTATTTTTTTCCCAATCAAGTGCAAGCGATTATTTTATGAAAAACGAGTTCTTTTTAGCTATTGAAAACCATCTGTATCTATTTCATCGCAGCTGTTGAGGGCAAAAGTACCTAAAAAAATTCATGAAAATTCGTTCGATCCGGCTCTGTTATTTTTTTCCCAATCAAGTGCAAGCGATTATTTTATGGAAAACGAGTTCTTCTTAGTCATTGAAAAGCTTCTGTATTTATTTCATCGTAGCTGCTGAGGGCAAAAGTACCTAAAAAAATTCATGAAAATTTGTTCGATCCGGCTCTGTTATTTTTTTCCCAATCAAGTGCAAGCGATTATTTTACGAAAAACGAGTTCTTCTTAGCTATTGAAAAGTATCTGTATTTATTTTATCGTAGCTGCTGAGGGCAAAAGTACCTAAAAAAATTCATGAAAATTTGTTCGATCCGGCTCTGGTATTTTTTTCCCAATCAAGTGCAAGCGATTATTTTATGAAAAACGGGTTCTTCTTAGCTATTGAAAAGTATCTTTATTTTTTTTATCGCAGCTGCTGAGGGCAAAAGTACCTAAAAAAATTCATGAAAATTTGTTCGATCCGGCTCTGGTATTTTTTTCCCAATCAAGTGCAAGCGATTATTTTATGAAAAACGAGTTCTTTTTAGCTATTGAGAACCATCTGTATCTATTTCATCGCAGCTGTTGAGGGCAAAAGTACCTAAAAAAATTCATGAAAATTTGTTAGATCCTACTCTGGTATTTTTTTCCCAATCAAGTGCAAGCGATTATTTTATGAAAAACGGGTTCTTCTTAGCTATTGAAAAGTATCATTATTTTTTTTATCGCAGCTGCTGAGGGCAAAAGTACCTAAAAAAATTCATGAAAATTTCATCGATCCGGCTCTGGTATTTTTTTCCCAATCAAGTGCAAGCGATTATTTTACGAAAAACGAGTTCTTCTTAGTCATTGAAAAGCTTCTGTATTTATTTCATCGTAGCTGCTGAGGGCAAAAGTACCTAAAAAAATTCCTGAAAATTTGTTCGCTCCGACTCTGGTATTTTTTTCCCAATCAAGTGCAAGCGATTATTTTATGAAAAACGAGTTCTTTTTAGCTATTGAAAACCATCTGTATCTATTTCATCGCAGCTGTTGAGGGCAAAAGTACCTAAAAAAATTCATGAAAATTCGTTCGATCCGGCTCTGTTATTTTTTTCCCAATCAAGTGCAAGCGATTATTTTATGAAAAACGAGTTCTTTTTAGCTATTGAAAACCATCTGTATCTATTTCATCGTAGCTGCTGAGGGCAAAAGTACCTAAAAAAATTCATGAAAATTTGTTAGATCCGACTCTGGTATTTTTTTCCCAATCAAGTGCAAGCGATTATTTTACGAAAAACGAGTTCTTCTTAGCTATTGAAAAGTATCTGTATTTATTTTATCGTAGCTGCTGAGGGCAAAAGTACCTAAAAAAAATCATGAAAATTTGTTCGATCCGGCTCTGGTATTTTTTTCCCAATCAAGTGCAAGCAATTATTTTATGGAAAACGAGTTCTTCTTAGTCATTGAGAAGCTTCTGTATTTATTTCATCGTAGCTGCTGAGGGCAAAAGTACCTAAAAAAATTCATGAAAATTCGTTCGATCCGACTCTGGTATTTTTTTCCCAATCAAGTGCAGGCCATTATTTTATGAAAAACGTATTTTCCTTAGACATTAGAAGGCATCCGCATTCATTTTATCGTAGCTGCTGTGGGCAAAAATACCTAAAAAATTCATGAAAATTTGATCAGTCCGACACTAGAAAGGGTCCTTTTCCAAATCGAGTGCAAGTATTTAACTATGACAAATGTCTCTTACTTTCATGAGAAAACGTCTGATTATAATTGAGAACAGCGCTGGTAATAATAATAATAAATTGTTTGGATATATTCCGTCAGTTCGGATGAGGTATAACTTCCATCATATTGAACATAAACTGAGTGGATCTCATCGAATTCGCGGAAGCATTCGATTTCTCCGACGCCACTGGCCGTTCGGGTATCTCCGGAAGTTTTGCCTGCCAGCTCTACCTGCCAACTTCACATTGGTAAAATTTTGCTAGCACCCGCTAATTTTGAACATCACACCAAGTGAATTATTTTCCACTGGTTGCATTGCTATAAATGAAACTAATTAATTTATAATATTTAATATGAAGTTTGTTTCGATGTTATGGTTGGTTAATTTGGTGCATTTTATATGAAATTAATCATTGATTTGGGAAACAGGTTGGATATTGAAAATAAAACCTCCTGGAAGTTCAGTTTGCCTTCTTTCTGTGTTGTGGTTTATTATAGAAGTACCTTATTACTTTTATATAAAGGTAAAATATTGGGTGAATATTATGCTATTTTATCGTGTTACTAACTATTACGTTTCTGGACACGGCTAGATATTCCTAGCTGTAGAAGAAAGGAATGGTGTGTTGAAAGAGTGAATGGTTTGGTTCAGTCGTTCAGTGTAAGATACGACTACTAAAATGTCGATCAGTGATGGCTTAGACCTTTTTCTTCATAAAAGAAAACTGGAATGCTTGCTTGCATTCAATCAGTATGGAATACCAAAACATTGTAGATGATAGTATGCGATTGATAATGAAAATCAGCTCCAAATTCAATTTCATTGCATAACTGTATGTCAATATAATGAATCAGTCCTATCTTATTCAAGTCTCATTTATTGTGGAGTCTAATCTCCACTTAACCGATGCAACAGACGTCTTGGAAAATAACATTTATTTTGCTGATTTTCCAATTTTCAAACGCAATTACTAGATTGAATGAATTCAGAAAATATGATTTTCCCTTTCAGAGGCAATAAAATTTTCTTATTTCTCTCTTCTTAAACAGAATAGAATAGAAATTTATTCAATTTCTACAATTATTGTAATACAATAATGAGAAACAAGTCAAATTTTAAATTTTTACTTGGAATTATCTTTGCATCCTTGGTAGAATTCCTGCAGACTGGAGTTCCTGTCGACATAGGTACGGATAGTTTCAAATGAAAATACTTCAACAACTCATTGCTAGTATACATCAATTTGATGATGATTATTTGAGCTTGACTATCTTAATTTGTTCCAAAAAAACTTTGATTTTAAATTGTATTTCCTGCCTTAACCCAGCAACATGCAAAGGCGGAATCAACTGGCAAGAATTATATTTATAGATATTAAATAGTTTCTAGATAGTGCAGTAGTAAATAGTTCAGTCTAAAATATCCAAATTAACATAATATCACAAGCCAAATTGCATTTTCCCATAGTAAACAAAGCATATTTCCAGTTGTTGGTTCTCCAGTCTCTCTCAACTGTCAAAACAGTACATCAGCTGTTATCAAGTCGTGTTCTATTTGTCAAATTCACTTCAGTTCGAAGTGTAGAAATTCGGAAATTAATCAGTCAAATAGAAAGCTATGTATGTGTAATTCCTTCTTCAAATGATCAAAAACATGATAATAATCCTGACCTCAATGTAATAAATCCGAATCTTTCGACTGAGAAACCAGATCCAGTAACACCCAGTTCAGATCAAAAAAATGAACTTCTCAATGCATCAAGTGAAAACCAGAACATATCTGTATCGTTGGCTCAAACCACCTCGAATCAAGGGAATACTATAGATAATACACCGTTAGTAATTACACAGGATGAACACAAACCAGAAGTTCCAATGCCGAGTATTTCACCAACAAACAAGAATGAAAACAGAATCACGCCAGCTGATGTTGAGATCGATACGTGTCCAGTACCTGATTTACCCAACATTTCCGATGAAGAACCGGAACCTTTGAACCCACCCCCAACGCCATATGATACGCCAACACTTCAAGGAATCAGGTCAGTATTGTCCCAAAATCCAGATACCAATAGTGAAAATGCCCCAATACTTCATGAAGAAAATGATCATACCAAAAAATCGCGAGAAGTAGTAAATAAACCAAAAGAAAATCTCATTGTGCAAACTAGTGTGGATCAACGTGATGAAATGGATATTCAATTATCCTTCGAATCGAACTCAGACGAGGGAACAATGACTACTGTGAATATACCTGAACCTGTCCAGCCACCTCCAGAAATTATTATTGAAACCCTACCCCCTACATCCCAAAGCGAAGGCGAAATTACGGAAGGGACGAATCAGAATATGTCAGAACAGCCAGAAAAAAAAGAGGATTCAAATTCAAAACATGCTCCGGGTCATCAGAACATCCCTGGTTTGATATCTTGTACACAACCTTTTGGTCCTGAGGATACTACGAGACGTGATAGTTCAGACTCGAATCAACAGGATGCAACAGAATCGGCAGGAACGTCACGGAAGAACTCCAAAACAGAAACTACTTCAAACACAGCAGCTTCCACTGGATCAGCAGTAGATAGTAGAAACCTAGGCGGGTCAGGATCAGATCAAGATGAGGATGAAAAAAAAACCGAGAAAATCTGGTACGGAACCCAAAAAATCACCTACTAGCTATCCCAAATCGCGAAAAAATGAGGAAAAAGAAGATGATGAACAAAAGAAACAAAATGAAGTGGATTTGAAACAGAGTGAATTGGAACCACGAATTTTAATACGATCTCAATCAGATCCCACCTCGACTTTCAAAAAAATATTTTTCAACCTATAACAATAAGGGTTCGATGACTGAGTGAATAAGAATTTTAAATTCACTAGTGAATTTCATCGTAGACTTTCTTTCATATTATATATTTTGACCAAAACGAACAGTCGAGTACTCAGTATCCTAACTACTATCTGTCGAAGTGACATCATTCAGACCCAAATTGAAATGGGATAAAATGGTTTCCAATACGTGAGTTATAAATGTTTATTCATTCAACTCACTTGGTTTATACATAACTACCATTTCTGGAAAGTGCTAGTTATTCAAATTCTCATCAAAACGAGAAAAAAGGTTACTTCTTCACACTTGAGTCATAAATTTTATTCCTTAGCATTAAGAATTATTTATAAGTGACGTGTTGTATGCAATATTCTATCCCATTTCGATGGGGATTCAAATGACTTGAAATTAAATTAACTCCTGAATGTATCCCTAATCGTTAATCTGGTGGTAATGATGCAACCTCTTACTCCCTATCTATTTATTTCAACCTTACACTTAAAATTGCTATTTACAAACACAAATTTAGGTACAATGAATCTGAGATCCGGGATTCGAAGAAGCACTTATCTTAAAAGTAAGGATCCGGTGGTATGATCCTTCAAAATGCAGGTACTATGCAGGTAGTCCAGTTTCGAGAGATTCCATCCAGAATTAAATATTCCAGTAATAATCAGCTTCGGTATAAAGGTATTCCAGTCATTATTAGTCCCAGCAAAAAGATAATCCAGCAGTCGATAGCTCGGTGAAAAGATGTTACAGTGGGCGATAGCCCCGGTACAAAGATGAAGCAGTAGGCGGTAGCCCCGGTACAAAGACTGCAAATTTAAAAACTATAAGATAGTGCTTGTAACACGTGATCTCATTCCCAGCGACTCTAGACGTTATTGAAACAATTTACAAGTTAATAAATATGAGATGAAATATCTAGAACTCAGGAATAAGAGCACGTTATTCGATAATAAGAGTGAGATAAGAAATCAAATGCACGATATCATACAAGGAAAATGTTAACCTGTGTAACCTGCATGGAATGAAATAAATCAGAAATCACAATTTGGCATTCACAAAAGCAAAAAATATTGGTCGGGATATACGTATAGTACTCACCGCCTTTTGAAAAGACGTCTTATAAGAAACAATAAAACTTCAAAATTCCACGATGTTAATGGATTACGAAGTTCGTTTATTCGTTAAACTCTAGCAAGGTGTTGAATCTCCAACTTCTTACCAGTAAAAGAAAGAGCTTTCCATCGCCTGGGGTGCGTTCAGATGCTACGCCGTGTGACGCCGGGCGCGTCCTAAAGCGTTCAGATGATTACGTCTGGCAAATGGTTGGGTCGTTCAGATGCTTGGGAGAAACTTTACCGGGCGTCCAACCCAGCCCGTACATGGGTAGAAATTAACCCGCATGCGCTTTGCAGTTTATAATGACAGGAGTGAGCAGTTTTGGTTAGGTTTACAATTTCAAAATCAGATTTAATAGTTGTTAACTCTCGAACTGGTTGTACATCGGAGGAAGAAATATATATTTCTTCCTCTGAGACTTGTATATGCATTTTTGCCTTGCCAAAAAGGGGGATTTCAAAAATATAATTTTTTTGGGGTTAAGTAAGATAAGATGAAATTTGACATTTACACCACATCGTTCAGATGAATCTTCTAGTCAACGGCTACAACCAAGAAAAATCCTACCGTGCGATTTTTGTCTACCGGGTAAAGCATCTGAAAGCACTCCGCCTGGACAGAGTTGAAAGGGTCGCGCATGCGAAACACACACTCAACCGTCAAAGCGAAGAGCGTTTTTTAGCGACCGATCGTATAATTTCAGTAAGGCGTTTTTGCTTGAGATCGGAATTGAAATTATTTGTATGACGTATTTTCGCGATGGAAACTGAAATCGACAGTGGAGCGTTTTGTAACGTTACAGACTGACACTTATTAAAATCCCATTATCGGTTATAACTCTTTTTTTTTATAAGGTCTTTGTGTAGTATATTTCCTTGCCATTTCATTTTGTAACTCAATGATCGAAATATTCCAGATAAATATTCAGCAAATGCATCACAACCTGCTTACTCTTGTACGAAACGTAAAGAAGCACCAACTCCCGATGATTCAGAAGTTGGTCCAAACAAACACCTTGCACGAGAAGATGGAGAGTCCGAAGAACCAGAAGTAGCACAGGCAGGAGTTCCAAGACCATCAAGAATAACACACAGAAGACAACCGGTACCTAGCGAATCGGAAATAAGTGATCTCGACAGAGCTGAATCGGGAATAAGTGAAGTAGATTGTTCATCTGACAGAGATGCAAGTGTGGGAGAAGGTATAATGACTCATTACTAGCTTGATATTAAATATTCTGTGGAATTGAGCGACGTCTGAATATTGTGTAAAATGCTCTCATTTTGAGGTTCGAAGTACGTTAAATTGAAAATATACTTCTTATTAATTGAGAACATATGAAAAATTCTTCGCTGAAAAAGACTCTATAAAATGAAAGGTATATAAATTTTTTCGTCAAGTTTCAGAGTCTGCTGAAGAATATAAAACTCAGCGAAGACTGACCACCAAGCTTCAAAGATTGAAGCATACCAACAGCAGCAAAAACGTTCTCGTATCAACATGATTTCATCAGAATACGACAAGGGTTTGTTGATTTTAAACGTAGTTTCATTTTTGTTCGAATATCCTTAGAATAAGGTAGAACTTCAAGCTCCTTGAGGTCTACCAATTTGAAATCCAGTTATTTCGTTATCGTATCCTTCTCAAGAATCGAGAGGTGTCAAAAATTAAATTGTGTAGTTTGAGATCACATGAACATATCGTGAATACTTTGGCAGATAATCAGAGATAATTTTTGCTTTCAGATAACAGTCCTTCACCTGAACCTGTTCCCAGGTCACAAGCTATCATGAACGAAATACCAATTTATGATTCTTCAGATTCTGGTTCAACCCTCGTTCCCAAAGATTCAGTGAGTTCCGACAAATGTAGCGAACCTAGCCTGAGTTCTAATTCGAATGAACAGGCAGCCAAATCAGCCGCTGTCCCTCGACAACCACCTCGTTTGGAAGATCGTAACTTACCACAGGATGCACAATATGACATAGAGACGCATTATTATCGTAGACGTCCAACTTCAGATGAGTCACTCGAGTTCTTTGAAATTGTGTCCCCTCCACACTCAGGTGAGGCCGAAAACTATTTGAATGAGAATATAAACTTGAAAGGGAATCAGAGACTGTATCAATAACTCGCAAGGTCGGCTAGAATATCGCAATAGTCCATTTCTACATCAAATAAATATACAGGGTGTGACCTCAAAAAAGAAATCTGAATACAGAATTTATATATACACAATGACTCATATCTGTCGATGAATCAACAAAAAGTTCCACCTTGATCTGAGCTTATCAACCAAAGCCTCTACACCAAAGAAGCGCAGTCCAAGGATTTCGGTCAGTTCATTTTTACGCGCTAGTTCTGGTTATTTTCGAATTTTGAGTCGAAATTGGTCTTAAATGCCTAGGTTGGACTCACAGATGAAGAATCCGTGGCAAATTTGATTCTCTCCGTCCATCCGTGTGCGCCCTAACTTTCGAAGGAAAGTATCTAGAATCTTGACATTATCGGGTTAGGTTTGGAGCTTGAATTTTGGAACTTCAAGGACCTCTCACGTCCAGGACGATTTTTTTAAAAAATATCTGACCTTATATTCTTGTTCTACGCCCTCGAATTAGTAAGTGTGCCAAATTTCACGGCGATAGGAGTCGGAAAATTATTTTTCGAAAATCGATATTATCTTTTTTACCAAAAATCGAAAGTTCTCCGATCGACCTGAAATTTGAAACATATACTAATTCGAGGGCGTAGATAAAGAAAATCCAATCAGAATGTTAGTGGAGAGTCTGGTTCGTTTTTTATGGCCAGAAGAAAATCGAAAAAATTGGACCTTTTTTAAAAAAATCATAATTTTTCAACTAGAGGACCTTCGTCTATAAAATAATTGGCTACGTACTCACAAAGGACCCAGATATAACCAAAAAAATTCGATATTGTCCAGCCTCACGCGTTTGATCTGTACGACGGCCCAAAGTTGACCCAAATTTCGAAAATTTCTCACCAAATCCGGAATATTTTCCAAACCGAATCAGTTACGCAAAATCTAATTACAGATTCGTAATCTACGTGTTCGAATCCATAATATATGATGTGCATATTGTCATAGCTTCAAAAATAAAATTTCGCACGGAATCGCTAAATCTTACCCCCCCCCACCCCTCTGCGCTTTGATGTTTATTCGCGGTTCTTTATGAAAAATTTTCTAAGTCCCAAATAATTTTTTTTTTCGAAAATCGTCGACCTTGTTATCGTTTCCTATTAAATCGAGGTCGTAGATCACGAATATGTCATTAGAAATCGTCCAGTGACAACCGTTTAGAAATTATGGCGGAAATAGTGAAAAAATTTCGAAATTTTGGTCAACTTTGAGACGTCGTGCCGACCAAAATAATGAAGCTGGGTGATGTCGAATTTTTTTACGTGCAGTTCGATCCTTTATCTATGAACTAAAACAGATTTCATCGTCCTACTCTCATCGAGTCGGTAATAATGATTTTTTGAAAAAAGGTCCAAAATTTTGGAACTTCAAGGACCTCTCACGTCCAGGACGATTTTTTAAAAAAATATCTGACCTTATATTCTTGTTCTACGCCCTCGAATTAGTAAGTGTGCCAAATTTCACGGCGATAGGAGTCGGAAAATTATTTTTCGAAAATTGAGATTTTCTTAAGGGTAACCCCTTAAAATTTTACCAAAAATCGAAAGTTCTCCGATCGACCTGAAATTTGAAACATATACTAATTCGAGAGCGTAGATTAAGAAAATCCAATCAGAATGTTAGTGGAGAGTCTGGTTCGTTTTTTATGGCCCGAGGAAAATCGAAAAAATTGGACCTTTTTTAAAAAAATCATAATTTTTCAACCAGAAGACTTACGTCTATAAAATAAGTGGCTACGTACTCACAAAGGATCCAGATATAACCAAAAAAATTCGATATTGTCCAGCCTCACGCGTTTGATCTGTACGACGACCCAAAGTTGACCCAAATTTCGAAATTTTGGTCAACTTTGAGACGTCGTGCCGACCAAAATAATGAAGCTGGGTGATGTCGAATTTTTTCACGTGCAGTTCGATCCTTTATCTATGCAATAAAACAGATTTCATCGTCCTACTTTCATCGAGTCGGTAATAATGAGTTTTTGAAAAAAGGTCCAAAATTTTGGAACTTCAAGGACCTCTCACGTCCAGGACGATTTTTTTTAAAAATATCTGACCTTATATCTGAGTAACCATGTTTCACTGTAAAACCAGCCTATATCATGCCAAATTTTGTGAGGTCTGACATGTCGTGTTCACATTAAGCAGCAGGTCATTTTCAACACATCTTAACTCAATAAGAGCAAATACTCTTTTTAATGGCATCACAATCATAAATCAGAGCATTCTATATCTATTAACAAAATGAGATAATATAACTTAATCGACACTCAACTGGCTTTGGATATGAATTGTCTTTTCCATACAATACCTCATAACTTCAAGAAATCAATGATGACTTATGAAACCAGCAGTTAGTAAACATACCTACATAAACTCACTCAAAATTTTTCATCTTGACGCTAAAGAGTAATGGAATTTTTTATTTCATAGAGCTTGACAATGCTTTTAAAAAAACCTGTTCAATCATAACAAGTATGGAATAAAAACATCAATGTGAACAATTTTGAAGGTCTCGAATAGATGCAGAATTTCGTATTGAAATGAATATGATTAAAATACATCCCAAAACTCAAAAGTATGTATCCAACAGTGAACCTGGACAAGGAAAGATGAATAGTAAGTAAGTAATTAATATATTAATTATATTATTATTAGTATATATACAGCAGTATTTTTTTTGATTTTGTTATTATAAACAAACAAGCTACATTTACTTGGCATGAGCTTGGGCCTTCCTCATTTGCGTAAGAATGTTGGATATTTCCTCACGCTTCCTCTTGGCTCTGATGTTTGTTCCCAAACGGCGCTTCAAAAATTGAAGGGCCCTTTTATCTCTAGACACCTTCAGCAATTCCGTAGCCCTCTTTTCATAAGGAGCTTGTCCTACAACCTCACGGACTAGATCCCTCACGAATTTAGAATGCTTCGTCAAACGTCCCTTGAGCCTGGAAGGGCGGATTTTATCAGCCTTTGTTTTTCCAGATGGAATTTTAGTAGTTTGGTGACCCCTTTGCAGCCCAACGGCGATCTCATATTTTGGTGCCATTACTGAAAACAAAAACTACCATTACATCCAAATTTAGATGATACATGAACCGGCAAGAATATAATCATATATGGTCTGTGACATAATAGTCATATGAGACAAATATGAATAAATAATATGAATGAAAAATAAATTTAAACTTACTTTAATACTACTCACAACGTGGTCCCTTAACCTCTCACCAACAGGATTTCAAAAAAGAAAAAAGGCTTCAGCTGCTTCAGCGCATTAGAGAATTCGACATATGTCATTTGTCACATAGAAAAATGAGATTATTCTTGATTTTTTATTCAATATCTACACAACCGCTGAATCGATTTAAGTCTTATTGTACATATTCAACTCATATTCTATTATTAGTACTCGTGTATTGAATATATATAACTGTGTATTATTTCAATATCATAATTTCATTGAAACTTTCAAAACGAAAACTCGAAATTGCTTATGTTCTTACTCGCTTGATGTCTCTGTGCACAATGATTTAGTGACTTGACTTCATTCTTGTGTAAAATTACCGTATTCACTTTTTTATTCTGCTATCAATCGATTAATTCATTATTAATGAAATCGAGAACCAGTTCCTGAAAGAGCAACACTTGTGAATTCATACTCAATAATTCACCTTCATGATTTAGCGCCCTCTATTGTTAGGTAGAAGAAATTCAAGAATCTGCCAAGGTTTCTAACAATGGGAATAAAGAACTCTATCCGATAGAGTCTTGTGAGTTTCAAAACTATGAATCTAAAAATCTAAACAAACCTGAACGCATTTCTGTACTTGTTCTATGCAGTCCTCTTTGTCAGTCAGGGGAGTTGAGTAGACAATATTTTTTATCCTACCCCAAACATAATAGTCTAAAGGAGTTAAATCGGAAGAACGTGGTGGCCAAAGATGTGGACCATTGTTCGCCAACCATCGATCTTCAAATAGCCTGTAGAGGATATTTGACACATTGAGTGAATTGTGTGGAGGCCCGCCATCTTGTTGATACCATAAGTCATTATGGTTCTGTACTAGCGGCTCAATTATTTGAGTCAATATGTCAGAATATCTATCTCCTAAGGGAGAACATTCTTTAAATAATGCAAACATGTGTAGTATTCTATCTTACCAGTTAAAGTCCCATCATAAATGTGAACATCGAGAATAGCATTATTTTTGATGGCGCAAAAAACATTGAAACTCCAGGTCTCTTGAAAGTTCCATTGTCTGAAGTGGTGGTTGTTCTCTTCATCCCAATAATGACTGCTATGCCTATTGAAAGAACCATTCTTTGTGAATTTAGATTCATCTGTCCAAATTATACAGTCCAAAAAGTTTTCATTCTCTTGAAATCGAATCATCATAGCTTCGCAAAACTCTGTTCTCCTGACGAAATCAGTTTCCTTCAAATGATGTACCCTATTGAATTTATATGGGTGCATTTTATGTTTTTTCAATATTCTCCAAACACTCGATTGAGATAATCCCAGATCAATCTCGGCATCTTTGAGAGAATTTTGAGGTTTCACACGAAAATATGCAAGAACTGTAATTTCGTTGTTCTCATCTTCTACTACACTTTTTTCTCTGTGTGTAGTTTTCTTAACGAAAGATCCGACATTTCTCAAGTTTGTCATGGTTCTGTTAATGGTATCTCTCGTTGGTCTGGGTCGGTCAGGAAACCTCTCAATGAACAGTCGAATCGTTCTATCTACAACATTATTACATTCTCCTTGAAGTAGAATGAGATTTAAATAATCTTCATTGGTAAAATTAGGCATAGTGATCGATTTTATAACTTAATACGAATTATCACCAAATTAATAGTAAACACAAAATGCTACTGAATAAAGAGGAATTTGGCAGATGTAATTAATGATATCTATCATTGAAAAAAATAATGTAAAACATGGTAAGTTTTTGCATATGGTTCATAAGGAATTATTTATTTATCACTGGAGAGAAAACCGATGGCCGATTAGTTGAAATAAAGAGGTTTCCGATACAAATTCGAATCCAAATTCGCTATCTATTTAGGAACAACATGTAACTTTTTTCTCTTGCATATTAGGGTAGTAAAATCTAAAACATGGTTTAAGTAACAGTTCCTGAAAATGTCATCTTCTTGGCGTGAAGGGAAAAGAAATAGCTGAAAATTCAAGACGAAAAACAGTTTTTTGTGAATAACTCAGAAAATATCCACTTTAGGGCAAGGGTGTGATGCATACACTCACATTATTTTTTAACGTAGATTCAATATCTGCCATAAAAAAATGGGGTTCTAATTTGAAAAAATTGATTTTTCACGATTTTTTCACCCCCTGTATCATGAATCGCGATTTCGATTTTCAAAGTGGATACATCAATCTTACATCTTGAAAAATCCCAAAAATGAAAATTTTCCTTTCAAAAACCTCGAAGTTAATCTTGTTTCAGCGGAGCTCTATTTTCGATTTTTTTTTTTAATTTTCCCGCTCAGAGAGAATTTTCCAACCAAAACTGAAAAATGTTACATCAAAATAAATTGAAATTTTCTAAGGCATCTATTTCTGCAATAAAAAAATGGTGTTCTAATTTGAAAAACGGAAGTTGACGTCATTTCCGGAAAAACCGGAGTTGCTCATGCCTTGAAAATATTTTAGATTTCATCAGCATCGTGAAATACTTATAAGTGCTGAATTTCATGAAAATACGTTCAGTAGTTTCCCGTATAAATATGGGTGAGGTTCCTCGTGAAAGACCCTGTATATTATTAAGAAGAGTTGTCAAACAATTTCAACAAATACATAATAATTTATAAATGATATATGTATATATAAGAGAATTTAAAATATTTAATTATTCAACACATAGTTCAAGTCTTAGTAATAAAAAAATACCATTAGTTTAAAAGAGAACTGAAAAATTATATCATCAGAGAAGAAATAGTTTAGGTAATAGTAGTACCTCTGAATAAAGAACATTGCTGTTCTTTATTCAAAGAGTAGTACTCTGTGTTAACAAACTTGATTTGATTTACTGTTGTATATTATTACAAATAAATAAATGAAATTAACATTTCGTCAAATGTTAAATCCTACTAATTTTCCTAGTTTTTCTTTGATTACTTGAACAACAAATTAGCTTTGATAAAGGCACGAATGGTGCCGAAACGTAGGTAAATATTTGTATGTTAAGAATCAAAATCATTAAAAATTGTCCACTTGCCCGATAGACTTTTATTCGGTTAACGGTATAGTTGCAGTCGACAAAGTATTTTTACCCCTATATTTCTGATTTTTCCATATAACTCGAAAACTATATGTATAGCTATTATTCGATCGAATTGAATCTTGGCAGTGTGTGAATATTAATTCTAGAATAATGAAATTTAAACGAAAACTGAAGTCGTCCTCTCAGTGGAATATACTATTGCAAGTTGACCGATTAGGTACTTCTGAAAAATATAATTTCGAATAGATACAGATACAAGGTATCTACAGAATCATTGGTTAAATGGATATTTGAATAGAAAACTTGTTCTCTACCATAGACAACAACAACAAACAGTCTTTATTTCAAATCAATGGTTACAATAATAAATACTGATAGCAAATGAAATGAAATAGTGTCAAATAAGCAGTTTAATTCATGAAATCATCAAGACAGTAAGGTTCCAGACTCAGTAGAAGCCTGAAAATTTTCTTCTTGAACAAGTTGAAGTTGTTTTCCCTCTGTATTACCTCAGGTAGACTGTTGAAAAGTTTTAGGCATCTGTATTGCATTTGATTTTGGCTTGTCGTCAATCTATATTTAGGAAGGTTATATGATGAGGTTCTTGTATTATATCTTTCTTTAAGGTTCCTATACTTGCTGAACAATTCTTGGTTCTTATGAAAAAATAGGAGGCATTCCTGAATATATATCCCATAGATCGTCAAAATTCCTTTTCGTCTGAAATAACCGCGACATGATTCCCTATAACTCAGGTTACACATATACAAGATATACTACTGTTCTCTACAAAGGTACGAGTGAATTTCACCCCTTCATTAATTCTACTTTAGTAAGTAGGATAGAAAACTGAAGTACAAATATCAGGACTCATTAGTTGTTTCTTTTGAAATAAATTACACATGTGTATATACGATCTAATTGAATTCTGTTACTTGATGGGAAATTGTCGGCTTGAAGAATCATGCCAAATTTTGTGAGGTCTGACATGTCGTGTTCACATTAAGCAGCAGGTCATTTTCAACACATCTTAACTCAATAAGAGCAAATACTCTTTTTAATGGCATCATAAATCAGAGCATTCTATATCTATTAACAAAATGAGATAATATAACTTAATCGACACTCAACTGGCTTTGGATATGAATTGTCTTTTCCATACAATACCTCATAACTTCAAGAAATCAATGATGACTTATGAAACCAGCAGTTAGTAAACATACCTACATAAACTCACTCAAAATTTTTCATCTTGATGCTAAAGAGTAATGGAATTTTTTATTTCATAGAGCTTGACAATGCTTTTAAAAAAACCTGTTCAATCATAATAAGTATGGAATAAAAACATCAATGTGAACAATTTTGAAGGTCTCGAATAGATGCAGAATTTCGTATTGAAATGAATATGATTAAAATACATCCCAAAACTCAAAAGTATGTATCCAACAGTGAACCTGGACAAGGAAAGATGAATAGTAAGTAAGTAATTAATATATTAATTATATTATTATTAGTATATATACAGCAGTATTTTTTTTGATTTTGTTATTATAAACAAACAAGCTACATTTACTTGGCATGAGCTTGGGCCTTCCTCATTTGCGTAAGAATGTTGGATATTTCCTCACGCTTCCTCTTGGCTCTGATGTGCGTTCCCAAACGGCGCTTCAAAAATTTAAGGGCCCTTTTATCTTTGGAAACCTTCAACAATTCCATAGCCCTCTTTTCATAAGGAGCGTGTCCTACAACCTCACGGACTAGATCCCTCACGAATTTCGAATGCTTCGTTAAACGTCCCTTGAGCCTGGAAGGGCGGATTTTATCAGCCTTTGTTTTTCCGGATGGAATTTTAGTAGTTTGGTGACCCCTTTGCAGCCCAACGGCGATCTCATATTTTGGTGCCATTACTGAAAACAAAAACTACCATTACATCCAAATTTAGATGATACATGAACCGGCAAGAATATAATCATATATGGTCTGTGACATAATAGTCATATGAGACAAATATGAATAAATAATATGAATGAAAAATAAATTTAAACTTACTTTAATACTACTCACAACGTGGTTCCTTAACGTCTCACCAACAGGATTTCAAAGAAGGCTTCAGCTGCTTCAGCGCATTAGAGAATTCGACATATGTCATTTGTCACATAGAAAAATGAGATTATTCTTGATTTTTTATTCAATATCTACACAACCGCTGAATCGATTTAAGTCTTATTGTACATATTCAACTCATATTCTATTATTAGTACTCGTGTATTGAATATATATAACTGTGTATTATTTCAATATCATAATTTCATTGAAACTTTCAAAACGAAAACTCGAAATTGCTTATGTTCTTACTCGCTAGATGTCTCTGTGCACAATGATTTAGTGACTTGACTTCATTCTTGTGTAAAATTACTGTATTCACTTTTTTATTCTGCTATCAATCGATTAATTCATTATTAATGAAATCGAGAAATTTGATATTAAAGAGGGCGAATTTGCATGGGGTACGATTTAATCGAATGTTGCTTAGTTCCAATAGATGTCGCAATTAAACCACGTCCAACTAGATTTGTATGGAGAGTAACTATCTTCTCCTTAAACAATGGTAATATATTTGTATTCTGTGATGGTAATACCATTGTCTTTATACAATGAATATATTATATTATACGTGAAATTTGAAAATCAGTTCAAAATTTAAATAAAATGGTGTCAGGTCAGAATTTCAAGAGGCCTGGTAATTTGAAAAATCACAGACATTTGGACAGTATGATCATTGTATAATTATATATATATATTATATATATATACCATTATACAATGTATATACCATTATACAATGGTATGATAACACTCTTGTTTCCTATATAGAACAGCATGTAAAGAAAGTGATTTCAACCAAGTTAGTATACCACTGTAGTATTCCAGAGCAGAGCAGTATGCACTGATAAAAAAGCTTTAAGCACTCTAGAAACCTAGGGCACTAGGCCTATTGAGTTCAATTTTCTGAGTAATTCGCGTTAACTACCACTACCGAGTGCCTACCTTTAAAGCAAATTTCGAATTTTTCCTCAATTATAATTTTTATTCTACCGACCGTAAATACAATAACTTTCGAAAGAAACACCTTTAGAACTCGATATTTGTATATATATATGTGCCCAAAACTTTCAAAAATATAGATTGGATTGAAATCTGCTAACAAATTTATGTTCATAACTATAATCTACTTGACGGTTTTTATCGGGCACATTACACGTTTGGGGGGTCTTTCGAATAGCTGTCAACATGGGGTGGTCATCTTCAGTGATAATTTTCGATTCTGGTAACTTACTTTCGCCTCAAGTTATTATTTTATGTAAGGAAAATAAAACACCATCATTATGTTCAAGGTCCCTTTACATCACATAGTTTAGTATACATTGACTTCTGGGTTATTTATTTGAAAATTTTCCATTAGATCTATTGTACAGGGTCTTTCACAAGGAACCTCACCCATATTTATACGGGAAACTACTGAACGTATTTTCATGAAATTCAGCACTTATAAGTATTTCACGATGCTGATGAAATCTAAAATATTTTCAAGGCATGAGCACCTCCGATTTTTCCGGAAATGACGTCAACTTCCGTTTTTCGAATTAGAACACCATTTTTTTATTGCAGAAATAGATTCCTTAGAAAATTTCAATTTATTTTGATGTATCATTTTTCAGTTTTGGTTGGAAAATTCTCTCTGAGCGGGAAAATTCGAAAACAAAATCGAAAATAGAGCTCCGCTGAAACAAGAATAACTTCCGAGGTTTTTGGATGGAAAATTTTCATTTTTGAGATTTTTCAAGATGTAAGATTGATATATCCACTTTAAAAATCGAAATCGCGATTCATGATACAGGGGGTGAAAAAATCGCTTTCAAAGTTAGGGATGACAAAATCGTGAAAAATCAATTTTTTCAAATCAGATCCCCATTTTTTTATGGCAGATATTGAATCTACGTTAAAAAATAATGTGAGTGTATGCATCACACCCTTGCCCTAAAATGGATATTTTCTGAGTTATTCACAAAAAACTGTTTTTCGTCTTGAATTTTCAGCTATTTCTTTTCCCTTCACGCCAAAAAGATGAAATTTTCAGGAACTGTTATTTGAACCATGCTGTAGATTTTTCACCCCTTCTTGAAACCGACTTCAAGTTACTATTAGGAGAACCATGGCAAACTCTCGCAGTTATAACTAGAGAAGATGCTCAAAGTTTTGACCGTTAATTTCTAGACATTTATTTATACGTCTCAGGAATGCTTCGTGCGTTGCTCTTCTTATTTCATCGGGAGGAAGAGATCTGCAAAAGTGTTTAAAAACCAAATTGAGTTTCAAAACTATGAATCTAAAAATCTAAACAAACCTGAACGCATTTCTGACTTGTTCTATGCAGTCCTCTTTGTCAGTCAGGGGAGTTGAGTAGACAATATTTTTTATCCTACCCCAAACATAATAGTCTAAAGGAGTTAAATCGGAAGAACGTGGTGGCCAAAGATGTGGACCATTGTTCGCCAACCATCGATCTTCAAATAGCCTGTAGAGGATATTTGACACATTGAGTGAATTGTGTGGAGGCGCGCCATCTTGTTGATACCATAAGTCATTATGGTTCTGTACTAGCGGCTCAATTATTTGAGTCAATATGTCAGAATATCTATCTCCTAAGGGAGAACATTCTTTAAATAATGCAAACATGTGTAGTGTTCTATCTTACCAGTTAAAGTCCCATCATAAATGTGAACATCGAGAATTGCATTATTTTTGATGGCGCAAAAAACATTGAAACTCCAGGTCTCTTGAAAGTTCCATTGTCTGAAGTGGTGGTTGTTCTCTTCATCCCAATAATGACTGCTATGCCTATTGAAAGAACCATTCTTTGTGAATTTAGATTCATCTGTCCAAATTATACAGTCCAAAAAGTTTTCATTCTCTTGAAATCGAATCATCATAGCTTCGCAAAACTCTGTTCTCCTGACGAAATCAGTTTCCTTCAAATGATGTACCCTATTGAATTTATATGGGTGCATTTTATGTTTTTTCAATATTCTCCAAACACTCGATTGAGATAATCCCAGATCAATCTCGGCATCTTTGAGAGAATTTTGAGGTTTCACACGAAAATATGCAAGAACTGTAATTTCGTTGTTCTCATCTTCTACTACACTTTTTTCTCTGTGTGTAGTTTTCTTAACGAAAGATCCGACATTTCTCAAGTTTGTCATGGTTCTGTTAATGGTATCTCTCGTTGGTCTGGGTCGGTCAGGAAACCTCTCAATGAACAGTCGAATCGTTCTATCTACAACATTATTACATTCTCCATGAAGTAGAATGAGATTTAAATAATCTTCATTGGTAAAATTAGGCATAGTGATCGATTTTATAACTTAATACGAATTATCACCAAATTAATAGTAAACACAAAATGCTACTGAATAAAGAGGAATTTGGCAGATGTAATTAATGATATCTATCATTGAAAAAAATAATGTAAAACATGGTAAGTTTTTGCATATGGTTCATAAGGAATTATTTATTTATCACTGGAGAGAAAACCGATGGCCGATTAGTTGAAATAAAGAGGTTTCCGATACAAATTCGCCATCTATTTAGGAACAACCTGTAACTTTTTTCTCTTGCATATTAGGGTAGTAATATCTAAAACATGGTTTAAGTAACAGTTCCTGAAAATGTCATCTTTTTGGCGTGAAGGGAAAAGAAATAGCTGAAAATTCAAGACGAAAAACAGTTTTTTGTGAATAACTCAGAAAATATCCACTTTAGAGGGCAAGGGTGTGATGCATACACTCACATTATTTTTTAACGTAGATTCAATATCTGCCATAAAAAAATGGGGTTCTAATTTGAAAAAATCGATTTTTCACGATTTTTTCACCCCCTGTAACATGAATCGCGATTTCGATTTTTAAAGTGGATACATCAATCTTACATCTTGAAAAATCCCAAAAATGAAAATTTTCCTTTCAAAAACCTCGAAGTTAATCTTGTTTCAGCGGAGCTCTATTTTCGATTTTTTTTTTTAATTTTCCCGCTCAGAGAGAATTTTCCAACCAAAACTGAAAAATGTTACATCAAAATAAATTGAAATTTTCTAAGGAATCTATTTCTGCAATAAAAAAATGGTGTTCTAATTTGAAAAACGGAAGTTGACGTCATTTCCGGAAAAACCGGAGTTGCTCATGCCTTGAAAATATTTTAGATTTCATCAGCATCGTGAAATACTTATAAGTGCTGAATTTCATGAAAATACGTTCAGTAGTTTCCCGTATAAATATGGGTGAGGTTCCTCGTGAAAGACCCTGTATATTATTAAGAAGAGTTGTCAAACAATTTCAACAAATACATAATTTATAAATGATATATGTATATATAAGAGAATTTAAAATATTTAATTATTCAACACATAGTTCAAGTCTTAGTAATAAAAAAATACCATTAGTTTAAAAGAGAACTGAAAAATTATATCATCAGAGAAGAAATAGTTTAGGTAATAGTAGTACCTCTGAATAAAGAACATTGCTGTTCTTTATTCAAAGAGTAGTACTCTGTGTTAACAAACTTGATTTGATTTACTGTTGTATATTATTACAAATAAATAAATGAAATTAACATTTCGTCATATGTTAAATCCTACTAATTTTCCTAGTTTTTCTTTGATTACTTGAACAACAAATTAGCTTTGATAAAGGCACGAATGGTGCCGAAACGTAGGTAAATATTTGTATGTTAAGAATCAAAATCATTAAAAATTGTCCACTTGCCCGATAGACTTTTATTCGGTTAACGGTATAGTTGCAGTCGACAAAGTATTTTTACCCCTATATTTCTGATTTTTCCATATAACTCGAAAACTATATGTATAGCTATTATTCGATCGAATTGAATCTTGGCAGTGTGTGAATATTAATTCTAGAATAATGAAATTTAAACGAAAACTGAAGTCGTCCTCTCAGTGGAATATACTATTGCAAGTTGACCGATTAGGTACTTCTGAAAAATATAATTTCGAATAGATACAGATACAAGGTATCTACAGAATCATTGGTTAAATGGATATTTGAATACAAAACTTGTTCTCTACCATAGACAACAACAACAACAACAAACAGTCTTTATTTCAAATCAATGGTTACAATAATAAATACTGATAGCAAATGAAATGAAATAGTGTCAAATAAGCAGTTTAATTCATGAAATCATCAAGACAGTAAGGTTCCAGACTCAGTAGAAGCCTGAAAATTTTCTTCTTGAACAAGTTGAAGTTGTTTTCCCTCTGTATTACCTCAGGTAGACTGTTGAAAAGTTTTAGGCATCTGTATTGCATTTGATTTTGGCTTGTCGTCAATCTATATTTAGGAAGGTTATATGATGAGGTTCTTGTATTATATCTTTCTTTAAGGTTCCTATACTTGCTGAACAATTCTTGGTTCTTATGAAAAAATAGGAGGCATTCCTGAATATATATCCCATAGATCGTCAAAATTCCTTTTCGTCTGAAATAACCGCGACATGATTCCCTATAACTCAGGTTACACATATACAAGATATACTACTGTTCTCTACAAAGGTACGAGTGAATTTCACCCCTTCATTAATTCTACTTTAGTAAGTAGGATAGAAAACTGAAGTACAAATATCAGGACTCATTAGTTGTTTCTTTTGAAATAAATTACACATGTGTATATACGATCTAATTGAATTCTGTTACTTGATGGGAAATTGTCGGCTTGAAGAATCATGCCAAATTTTGTGAGGTCTGACATGTCGTGTTCACATTAAGCAGCAGGTCATTTTCAACACATCTTAACTCAATAAGAGCAAATACTCTTTTTAATGGCATCACAATCATAAATCAGAGCATTCTATATCTATTAACAAAATGAGATAATATAACTTAATCGACACTCAACTGGCTTTGGATATGAATTGTCTTTTCCATACAATACCTCATAACTTCAAGAAATCAATGATGACTTATGAAACCAGCAGTTAGTAAACATACCTACATAAACTCACTCAAAATTTTTCATCTTGATGCTAAAGAGTAATGGAATTTTTTATTTCATAGAGCTTGACAATGCTTTTAAAAAAACCTGTTCAATCATAATAAGTATGGAATAAAAACATCAATGTGAACAATTTTGAAGGTCTCGAATAGATGCAGAATTTCGTATTGAAATGAATATGATTAAAATACATCCCAAAACTCAAAAGTATGTATCCAACAGTGAACCTGGACAAGGAAAGATGAATAGTAAGTAAGTAATTAATATATTAATTATATTATTATTAGTATATATACAGCAGTATTTTTTTTGATTTTGTTATTATAAACAAACAAGCTACATTTACTTGGCATGAGCTTGGGCCTTCCTCATTTGCGTAAGAATGTTGGATATTTCCTCACGCTTCCTCTTGGCTCTGATGTGCGTTCCCAAACGGCGCTTCAAAAATTTAAGGGCCCTTTTATCTTTGGAAACCTTCAACAATTCCATAGCCCTCTTTTCATAAGGAGCGTGTCCTACAACCTCACGGACTAGATCCCTCACGAATTTCGAATGCTTCGTTAAACGTCCCTTGAGCCTGGAAGGGCGGATTTTATCAGCCTTTGTTTTTCCGGATGGAATTTTAGTAGTTTGGTGACCCCTTTGCAGCCCAACGGCGATCTCATATTTTGGTGCCATTACTGAAAACAAAAACTACCATTACATCCAAATTTAGATGATACATGAACCGGCAAGAATATAATCATATATGGTCTGTGACATAATAGTCATATGAGACAAATATGAATAAATAATATGAATGAAAAATAAATTTAAACTTACTTTAATACTACTCACAACGTGGTTCCTTAACGTCTCACCACAGAATAGAGAAGTATTTCTCTATTCTGTGGTCTCACCAACAGGATTTCAAAGAAGGCTTCAGCTGCTTCAGCGCATTAGAGAATTCGACATATGTCATTTGTCACATAGAAAAATGAGATTATTCTTGATTTTTTATTCAATATCTACACAACCGCTGAATCGATTTAAGTCTTATTGTACATATTCAACTCATATTCTATTATTAGTACTCGTGTATTGAATATATATAACTGTGTATTATTTCAATATCATAATTTCATTGAAACTTTCAAAACGAAAACTCGAAATTGCTTATGTTCTTACTCGCTAGATGTCTCTGTGCACAATGATTTAGTGACTTGACTTCATTCTTGTGTAAAATTACTGTATTCACTTTTTTATTCTGCTATCAATCGATTAATTCATTATTAATGAAATCGAGAAATTTGATATTAAAGAGGGCGAATTTGCATGGGGTACGATTTAATCGAATGTTGCTTAGTTCCAATAGATGTCGCAATTAAACCACGTCCAACTAGATTTGTATGGAGAGTAACTATCTTCTCCTTAAACAATGGTAATACCATTGTCTTTATACAATGAATATATTATATTATACGTGAAATTTGAAAATCAGTTCAAAATTTAAATAAAATGGTGTCAGGTCAGAATTTCAAGAGGCCTGGTAATTTGAAAAATCACAGACATTTGGACAGTATGATCATTGTATAATTATATATATATATATATATATATATTATATATATATACCATTATACAATGTATATACCATTATACAATGGTATGATAACACTCTTGTTTCCTATACAGGGTCTTTCACGAGGAACCTCACCCATATTTATACGGGAAACTACTGAACGTATTTTCATGAAATTCAGCACTTATAAGTATTTCACGATGCTGATGAAATCTAAAATATTTTCAAGGCATGAGCACCTCCGGTTTTTCCGGAAATGACGTCAACTTCCGTTTTTCAAATTAGAACACCATTTTTTATTGCAGAAATAGATTCCTTAGGAAATTTCAATTTATTTTGATGTAACATTTTTCAGTTTTGGTTGGAAAATTCTCTCTGAGCGGGAAAATTCGAAAAAAAAATCGAAAATAGAGCTCCGCTGAAACAAGAATAAGTTCGAGGGTTTTGGATGGAATATTTTCATTTTTGGGATTTTTCAAGATGTAAGATTGATGTATCCACTTTAAAAATCGAAATCGCGATTCATGATACAGGGGGGGAAAAATCGCTTTCAAAGTTAGGGATGACAAAACCGTGAAAAATCAATTTTTTCATATTAGAACCCCATTTTTTTATGGCAGATATTGAATCTACGTTAAAAAATAATGTGGGTGTATGCATCACACCCTTGCCCTAAAGTGGATATTTTCTGAGTTATTCACAAAAAACTGTTTTTCGTCTTGAATTTTCAGCTAATTCTTTTCCCTTCACGCCAAAAAGATGACATTTTCAGGAACTGTTACTTAAACCATGTTTTAGATTCAACTACCCTAATATGCAAGAGAAAAAAGTTACAGGTTGTTCCTAAATAGATGGCGAATTTGGATTCGAATTTGTATCGGAAACCTCTTTATTTCAACTAATCGGCCATCGGTTTTCTCTCCAGTGATAAATAAATAATTCCTTATGAACCATATGCAAGAACTAACCATGTTTTACATTATTTTTTTTTAATGATAGATATCATTAATTACATCTGCCAAATTCCTCTTTATTCAGTAGCATTTTGTGTTTACTATTAATTTGGTGATAATTCGTATTAAGTTATAAAATCGATCACTATGCCTAATTTTACCAATGAAGATTATTTAAATCTCATTCTACTTCATGGAGAATGTAATAAAGTTGTAGATAGAACGATTCGACTGTTCATTGAGAGGTTTCCTGACCGACCCAGACCAACGAGAGATACCATTAACAGAACCATGACAAACTTGAGAAATGTCGGATCTTTCGTTAAGAAAACTACACACAGAGAAAAAAGTGTAGTAGAAGATGAGAACAACGAAATTACAGTTCTTGCATATTTTCGTGTGAATCCTCAAAATTCTCTCAAAGATGCCGAGATTGATCTGGGATTATCTCAATCGAGTGTTTGGAGAATATTAAAAAAACATAAAATGCACCCATATAAATTCAATAGGGTACAGCATTTGAAGGAAACTGATTTCGTCAGGAGAACAGAGTTTTGCGAAGCTATGATGATTCGATTTCAAGAGAATGAAAACTTTTTGGACTGTATAATTTGGACAGATGAATCTAAATTCACAAAGAATGGTTCTTTCAATAGGCATAACAGTCATTATTGGGATGAAGAGAACAACCACCACTTCAGACAATGGAACTTTCAAGAGACCTGGAGTTTCAATGTTTTTTGCGCCATCAAAAATAATGCAATTCTCTATGTTCACATTTATGATGGGACTTTAACTGGTAAGATAGAACACTACACATGTTTGCATTATTTAAAGAATGTTCTCCCTTAGGAGATAGATATTCTGACATATTGACTCAAATAATTGAGCCGCTAGTACAGAACCATAATGACTTATGGTATCAACAAGATGGCGCGCCTCCACACAATTCACTCAATGTGTCAAATATCCTCTACAGGCTATTTGAAGATCGATGGTTGGCGAACAATGGTCCACATCTTTGGCCACCACGTTCTCCCGATTTAACTCCTTTAGACTATTATGTTTGGGGTAGGATAAAAAATATTGTCTACTCAACTCCACTGACTGATAAAGAGGACTGCATAGAACGAGTCAGAAATGCGTTCAGGTTTGTTTAGATTTTTAGATTCATAGTTTTGAAACTCAATTTGGTTTTTAAACACTTTTGCAGATCTCTTCCTCCCGATGAAATAAGAAGAGCAACGCACGAAGCATTCCTGAGACGTATAAATAAATGTCTAGAAATTAACGGTCAAAACTTTGAGCATCTTCTCTAGTTATAACTGCGAGAGTTTGCCATGGTTCTCCTAATAGTAACTTGAAGTCGGTTTCAAGAAGGGGTGAAAAATCTACAGCATGGTTCAAATAACAGTTCCTGAAAATTTCATCTTTTTGGCGTGAAGGGAAAAGAAATAGCTGAAAATTCAAGACGAAAAACAGTTTTTTGTGAATAACTCAGAAAATATCCACTTTAGGGCAAGGGTGTGATGCATACACTCACATTATTTTTTAACGTAGATTCAATATCTGCCATAAAAAAATGGGGTTCTAATTTGAAAAAATTGATTTTTCACGGTTTTGTCATCCCTAACTTTGAAAGCGATTTTTTCCCCCCCTGTATCATGAATCGCGATTTCGATTTTTAAAGTGGATACATCAATCTTACATCTTGAAAAATCCCAAAAATGAAAATATTCCATCCAAAAACCTCGAAGTTATTCTTGTTTCAGCGGAGCTCTATTTTCGATTTTTTTTTCGAATTTTCCCGCTCAGAGAGAATTTTCCAACCAAAACTGAAAAATGTTACATCATAATAAATTGAAATTTTCTAAGGAATCTATTTCTGCAATAAAAAAATGGTGTTCTAATTTGAAAAACGGAAGTTGACGTCATTTCCGGAAAAACCGGAGGTGCTCATGCCTTGAAAATATTTTAGATTTCATCAGCATCGTGAAATACTTATAAGTGCTGAATTTCATGAAAATACGTTCAGTAGTTTCCCGTATAAATATGGGTGAGGTTCCTCGTGAAAGACCCTGTATAGAACAGCATGTAAAGAAAGTGATTTCAACCAAGTTAGTATACCACTGTAGTATTCCAGAGCAGAGCAGTATGCACTGATAAAAAAGCTTTAAGCACTCTAGAAACCTAGGGCACTAGGCCTATTGAGTTCAATTTTCTGAGTAATTCGCGTTAACTACCACTACCGAGTGCCTACCTTTAAAGCAAATTTCGAATTTTTCCTCAATTATAATTTTTATTCTACCGACCGTAAATACAATAACTTTCGAAAGAAACACCTTTAGAACTCGATATTTGTATATATATATGTGCCCAAAACTTTCAAAAATATAGATTGGATTGAAATCTGCTAACAAATTTATGTTCATAACTATAATCTACTTGACGGTTTTTATCGGGCACATTACACGTTTGGGGGGTCTTTCGAATAGCTGTCAACATGGGGTGGTCATCTTCAGTGATAATTTTCGATTCTGGTAACTTACTTTCGCCTCAAGTTATTATTTTATGTAAGGAAAATAAAACACCATCATTATGTTCAAGGTCCCTTTACATCACATAGTTTAGTATACATTGACTTCTGGGTTATTTATTTGAAAATTTTCCATTAGATCTATTATACAGGGTCTTTCACAAGGAACCTCACCCATATTTATACGGGAAACTACTGAACGTATTTTCATGAAATTCAGCACTTATAAGTATTTCACGATGCTGATGAAATCTAAAATATTTTCAAGGCATGAGCACCTCCGATTTTTCCGGAAATGACGTCAACTTCCGTTTTTCGAATTAGAACACCATTTTTTTATTGCAGAAATAGATTCCTTAGAAAATTTCAATTTATTTTGATGTATCATTTTTCAGTTTTGGTTGGAAAATTCTCTCTGAGCGGGAAAATTCGAAAACAAAATCGAAAATAGAGCTCCGCTGAAACAAGAATAACTTCCGAGGTTTTTGGATGGAAAATTTTCATTTTTGAGATTTTTCAAGATGTAAGATTGATATATCCACTTTAAAAATCGAAATCGCGATTCATGATACAGGGGGTGAAAAAATCGCTTTCAAAGTTAGGGATGACAAAATCGTGAAAAATCAATTTTTTCAAATCAGATCCCCATTTTTTTATGGCAGATATTGAAGCTACGTTAAAAAATAATGTGAGTGTATGCATCACACTCTTGCCCTAAAATGGATATTTTCTGAGTTATTCACAAAAAACTGTTTTTCGTCTTGAATTTTCAGCTATTTCTTTTCCCTTCACGCCAAAAAGATGAAATTTTCAGGAACTGTTATTTGAACCATGCTGTAGATTTTTCACCCCTTCTTGAAACCGACTTCAAGTTACTATTAGGAGAACCATGGCAAACTCTCGCAGTTATAACTAGAGAAGATGCTCAAAGTTTTGACCGTTAATTTCTAGACATTTATTTATACGTCTCAGGAATGCTTCGTGCGTTGCTCTTCTTATTTCATCGGGAGGAAGAGATCTGCAAAAGTGTTTAAAAACCAAATTGAGTTTCAAAACTATGAATCTAAAAATCTAAACAAACCTGAACGCATTTCTGACTTGTTCTATGCAGTCCTCATTGTCAGTCAGGGGAGTTGAGTAGACAATATTTTTTATCCTACCCCAAACATAATAGTCTAAAGGAGTTAAATCGGAAGAACGTGGTGGCCAAAGATGTGGACCATTGTTCGCCAACCATCGATCTTCAAATAGCCTGTAGAGGATATTTGACACATTGAGTGAATTGTGTGGAGGCGCGCCATCTTGTTGATACCATAAGTCATTATGGTTCTGTACTAGCGGCTCAATTATTTGAGTCAATATGTCAGAATATCTATCTCCTAAGGGAGAACATTCTTTAAATAATGCAAACATGTGTAGTATTCTATCTTACCAGTTAAAGTCCCATCATAAATGTGAACATCGAGAATAGCATTATTTTTGATGGCGCAAAAAACATTGAAACTCCAGGTCTCTTGAAAGTTCCATTGTCTGAAGTGGTGGTTGTTCTCTTCATCCCAATAATGACTGCTATGCCTATTGAAAGAACCATTCTTTGTGAATTTAGATTCATCTGTCCAAATTATACAGTCCAAAAAGTTTTCATTCTCTTGAAATCGAATCATCATAGCTTCGCAAAACTCTGTTCTCCTGACGAAATCAGTTTCCTTCAAATGATGTACCCTATTGAATTTATATGGGTGCATTTTATGTTTTTTCAATATTCTCCAAACACTCGATTGAGATAATCCCAGATCAATCTCGGCATCTTTGAGAGAATTTTGAGGTTTCACACGAAAATATGCAAGAACTGTAATTTCGTTGTTCTCATCTTCTACTACACTTTTTTCTCTGTGTGTAGTTTTCTTAACGAAAGATCCGACATTTCTCAAGTTTGTCATGGTTCTGTTAATGGTATCTCTCGTTGGTCTGGGTCGGTCAGGAAACCTCTCAATGAACAGTCGAATCGTTCTATCTACAACATTATTACATTCTCCATGAAGTAGAATGAGATTTAAATAATCTTCATTGGTAAAATTAGGCATAGTGATCGATTTTATAACTTAATACGAATTATCACCAAATTAATAGTAAACACAAAATGCTACTGAATAAAGAGGAATTTGGCAGATGTAATTAATGATATCTATCATTGAAAAAAATAATGTAAAACATGGTAAGTTTTTGCATATGGTTCATAAGGAATTATTTATTTATCACTGGAGAGAAAACCGATGGCCGATTAGTTGAAATAAAGAGGTTTCCGATACAAATTCGCCATCTATTTAGGAACAACCTGTAACTTTTTTCTCTTGCATATTAGGGTAGTAATATCTAAAACATGGTTTAAGTAACAGTTCCTGAAAATGTCATCTTTTTGGCGTGAAGGGAAAAGAAATAGCTGAAAATTCAAGACGAAAAACAGTTTTTTGTGAATAACTCAGAAAATATCCACTTTAGGGCAAGGGTGTGATGCATACACTCACATTATTTTTTAACGTAGATTCAATATCTGCCATAAAAAAATGGGGTTCTAATTTGAAAAAATTGATTTTTCACGATTTTTTCAAACCCTGTAACATGAATCGCGATTTCGATTTTTAAAGTGGATACATCAATCTTACATCTTGAAAAATCCCAAAAATGAAAATTTTCCTTTCAAAAACCTCGAGTTAATCTTGTTTCAGCGGAGCTCTATTTTCGATTTTTTTTTTTAATTTTCCCGCTCAGAGAGAATTTTCCAACCAAAACTGAAAAATGTTACATCAAAATAAATTGAAATTTTCTAAGGAATCTATTTCTGCAATAAAAAAATGGTGTTCTAATTTGAAAAACGGAAGTTGACGTCATTTCCGGAAAAACCGGAGTTGCTCATGCCTTGAAAATATTTTAGATTTCATCAGCATCGTGAAATACTTATAAGTGCTGAATTTCATGAAAATACGTTCAGTAGTTTCCCGTATAAATATGGGTGAGGTTCCTCGTGAAAGACCCTGTATATTATTAAGAAGAGTTGTCAAACAATTTCAACAAATACATAATTTATAAATGATATATGTATATATAAGAGAATTTAAAATATTTAATTATTCAACACATAGTTCAAGTCTTAGTAATAAAAAAATACCATTAGTTTAAAAGAGAACTGAAAAATTATATCATCAGAGAAGAAATAGTTTAGGTAATAGTAGTACCTCTGAATAAAGAACATTGCTGTTCTTTATTCAAAGAGTAGTACTCTGTGTTAACAAACTTGATTTGATTTACTGTTGTATATTATTACAAATAAATAAATGAAATTAACATTTCGTCATATGTTAAATCCTACTAATTTTCCTAGTTTTTCTTTGATTACTTGAACAACAAATTAGCTTTGATAAAGGCACGAATGGTGCCGAAACGTAGGTAAATATTTGTATGTTAAGAATCAAAATCATTAAAAATTGTCCACTTGCCCGATAGACTTTTATTCGGTTAACGGTATAGTTGCAGTCGACAAAGTATTTTTACCCCTATATTTCTGATTTTTCCATATAACTCGAAAACTATATGTATAGCTATTATTCGATCGAATTGAATCTTGGCAGTGTGTGAATATTAATTCTAGAATAATGAAATTTAAACGAAAACTGAAGTCGTCCTCTCAGTGGAATATACTATTGCAAGTTGACCGATTAGGTACTTCTGAAAAATATAATTTCGAATAGATACAGATACAAGGTATCTACAGAATCATTGGTTAAATGGATATTTGAATACAAAACTTGTTCTCTACCATAGACAACAACAACAACAACAAACAGTCTTTATTTCAAATCAATGGTTACAATAATAAATACTGATAGCAAATGAAATGAAATAGTGTCAAATAAGCAGTTTAATTCATGAAATCATCAAGACAGTAAGGTTCCAGACTCAGTAGAAGCCTGAAAATTTTCTTCTTGAACAAGTTGAAGTTGTTTTCCCTCTGTATTACCTCAGGTAGACTGTTGAAAAGTTTTAGGCATCTGTATTGCATTTGATTTTGGCTTGTCGTCAATCTATATTTAGGAAGGTTATATGATGAGGTTCTTGTATTATATCTTTCTTTAAGGTTCCTATACTTGCTGAACAATTCTTGGTTCTTATGAAAAAATAGGAGGTATTCCTGAATATATATCCCATAGATCGTCAAAATTCCTTTTCGTCTGAAATAACCGCGACATGATTCCCTATAACTCAGGTTACACATATAAAAGATATACTACTGTTCTCTACAAAGGTACGAGTGAATTTCACCCCTTCATTAATTCTACTTTAGTAAGTAGGATAGAAAACTGAAGTACAAATATCAGGACTCATTAGTTGTTTCTTTTGAAATAAATTACACATGTGTATATACGATCTAATTGAATTCTGTTACTTGATGGGAAATTGTCGGCTTGAAGAATCATGCCAAATTTTGTGAGGTCTGACATGTCGTGTTCACATTAAGCAGCAGGTCATTTTCAACACATCTTAACTCAATAAGAGCAAATACTCTTTTTAATGGCATCACAATCATAAATCAGAGCATTCTATATCTATTAACAAAATGAGATAATATAACTTAATCGACACTCAACTGGCTTTGGATATGAATTGTCTTTTCCATACAATACCTCATAACTTCAAGAAATCAATGATGACTTATGAAACCAGCAGTTAGTAAACATACCTACATAAACTCACTCAAAATTTTTCATCTTGATGCTAAAGAGTAATGGAATTTTTTATTTCATAGAGCTTGACAATGCTTTTAAAAAAACCTGTTCAATCATAACAAGTATGGAATAAAAACATCAATGTGAACAATTTTGAAGGTCTCGAATAGATGCAGAATTTCGTATTGAAATGAATATGATTAAAATACATCCCAAAACTCAAAAGTATGTATCCAACAGTGAACCTGGACAAGGAAAGATGAATAGTAAGTAAGTAATTAATATATTAATTATATTATTATTAGTATATATACAGCAGTATTTTTTTTGATTTTGTTATTATAAACAAACAAGCTACATTTACTTGGCATGAGCTTGGGCCTTCCTCATTTGCGTAAGAATGTTGGATATTTCCTCACGCTTCCTCTTGGCTCTGATGTGCGTTCCCAAACGGCGCTTCAAAAATTTAAGGGCCCTTTTATCTTTGGAAACCTTCAACAATTCCATAGCCCTCTTTTCATAAGGAGCGTGTCCTACAACCTCACGGACTAGATCCCTCACGAATTTCGAATGCTTCGTTAAACGTCCCTTGAGCCTGGAAGGGCGGATTTTATCAGCCTTTGTTTTTCCGGATGGAATTTTAGTAGTTTGGTGACCCCTTTGCAGCCCAACGGCGATCTCATATTTTGGTGCCATTACTGAAAACAAAAACTACCATTACATCCAAATTTAGATGATACATGAACCGGCAAGAATATAATCATATATGGTCTGTGACATAATAGTCATATGAGACAAATATGAATAAATAATATGAATGAAAAATAAATTTAAACTTACTTTAATACTACTCACAACGTGGTTCCTTAACGTCTCACCAACAGGATTTCAAAGAAGGCTTCAGCTGCTTCAGCGCATTAGAGAATTCGACATATGTCATTTGTCACATAGAAAAATGAGATTATTCTTGATTTTTTATTCAATATCTACACAACCGCTGAATCGATTTAAGTCTTATTGTACATATTCAACTCATATTCTATTATTAGTACTCGTGTATTGAATATATATAACTGTGTATTATTTCAATATCATAATTTCATTGAAACTTTCAAAACGAAAACTCGAAATTGCTTATGTTCTTACTCGCTAGATGTCTCTGTGCACAATGATTTAGTGACTTGACTTCATTCTTGTGTAAAATTACTGTATTCACTTTTTTATTCTGCTATCAATCGATTAATTCATTATTAATGAAATCGAGAAATTTGATATTAAAGAGGGCGAATTTGCATGGGGTACGATTTAATCGAATGTTGCTTAGTTCCAATAGATGTCGCAATTAAACCACGTCCAACTAGATTTGTATGGAGAGTAACTATCTTCTCCTTAAACAATGGTAATACCATTGTCTTTATACAATGAATATATTATATTATACGTGAAATTTGAAAATCAGTTCAAAATTTAAATAAAATGGTGTCAGGTCAGAATTTCAAGAGGCCTGGTAATTTGAAAAATC
The DNA here is from genome assembly GCA_958510865.1 of Myrrha octodecimguttata. Taxonomy (NCBI): domain Eukaryota; kingdom Metazoa; phylum Arthropoda; class Insecta; order Coleoptera; family Coccinellidae; genus Myrrha; species Myrrha octodecimguttata. Next base: position 42,885,620 of record OY294057.1, read on the forward strand.
ACAGACATTTGGACAGTATGATCATTGTATAATTATATATATATATATTATATATATATACCATTATACAATGTATATACCATTATACAATGGTATGATAACACTCTTGTTTCCTATATAGAACAGCATGTAAAGAAAGTGATTTCAACCAAGTTAGTATACCACTGTAGTATTCCAGAGCAGAGCAGTATGCACTGATAAAAAAGCTTTAAGCACTCTAGAAACCTAGGGCACTAGGCCTATTGAGTTCAATTTTCTGAGTAATTCGCGTTAACTACCACTACCGAGTGCCTACCTTTAAAGCAAATTTCGAATTTTTCCTCAATTATAATTTTTATTCTACCGACCGTAAATACAATAACTTTCGAAAGAAACACCTTTAGAACTCGATATTTGTATATATATATGTGCCCAAAACTTTCAAAAATATAGATTGGATTGAAATCTGCTAACAAATTTATGTTCATAACTATAATCTACTTGACGGTTTTTATCGGGCACATTACACGTTTGGGGGGTCTTTCGAATAGCTGTCAACATGGGGTGGTCATCTTCAGTGATAATTTTCGATTCTGGTAACTTACTTTCGCCTCAAGTTATTATTTTATGTAAGGAAAATAAAACACCATCATTATGTTCAAGGTCCCTTTACATCACATAGTTTAGTATACATTGACTTCTGGGTTATTTATTTGAAAATTTTCCATTAGATCTATTATACAGGGTCTTTCACAAGGAACTGATGGATTAATTAAACTAGCACGTATAACGAGTGATTTATTTAAGCTTCCATATAACCTTGTTACTACAACATGGCGACATTACAAGTACACAATTGTCAAAATGATCAAGAACAGAATATCACACAGAAAGTAGAACATAGAAAACTAAAAGTGCATTCTACATCATATAGCCATAGGCCTTAGTATTAATTGCATTCTAACACCCTGCCACAATTAATACAAATCTTACATCTACTCTCTAAGACCTAAATGAAATCTATGTTTTGAAAACAATGGATATTTTAAATTTTTAGTTAAGATATCTGCAGTTTGTTCATTGCTGTTAATGTATTTAATAGACATTGATTTATTTTCTACTAAGTCTCTAACAAAGTTATATTTCACATCGATATGCTTCAATCTCTTATGTTCCCATTTTCGTGTAAGTTCAATACAAGATTGATTATCTTCATAAATTGTAAAAGTTGTTTTTGCAAAACCAAATGATTTTAATAAATTAGAAAGCCAAATACCCTCACGTGCTGCTTCTGCAAGAGCAACATATTCAGCCTCGGTTGAAGAGATTGCTACAGTTGACTGCTTTTTTGTTGTCCAACAGACTGTACTTCCGAACACTTTAAACAAAAACCCGGTTGTCGATTTTCTATCAGTCTCATCTCCTGCCCAATCTGAGTCGGCATATCCTTCCAACACAGTTGACACTTTATTGTCAAAAAACAACTCAAAGTTCATAGTTTGTTTCAAGTACCTTAATATTCCCTTCAATAGAATCCACAATTCTTCAGTAGGGTTGTTTTGAATTCTGCTACAAAAATTTATAGACGCACTAAGATCAGGACGTGTTGCTAGATTTATGTACATCAAAGACCCTATTAATTCACGAATCGGTTTCTTCACAGAATTAGTAGTCTTTTTCACATCATGAATTACTTTATTAATGTTCATGGGAATTTTTGATCCATTACAGTCTTGCATTCTGAATTTTTCCAATATACTTTTTATATAATCCTTTTGACTTAAATAAATTCCATTTTCAGTTCTTCTCAAGTTTATTCCCAAAAATTGCTTCAAGTCACCCATATCTTGCATTTCAAAAGTCTGCGTCAGTTTTTCTTTCAAATTGTTCACTTCGATTTTGCTATTGCTAGCTATAATTATGTCATCAACATATAGTAGTAAATATATTTCTATATTACCTACATGCTTGTAGTATAGACAGGGGTCATTTTCTGATCTAACTAGTTCTTGTTTGACTGCAAATTGATTGAATTTCTTGTTCCAACAGTAAGGGGCCTGTTTTAATCCATACAGAGCTTTATTTAACTTGCATACCTTGTTTCCATAATTCAGACCTTCTGGTACTGTCATATAAATATTCTCGGTAATTGTTCCATGGAGAAATGCTGATTTTACATCCATTTGCTGAACGGTTAAATTTTTATGATTTATTATTGCAATTAGTGTTCGAACTGTTGATAATCTGGCAACAGGTGCCCACGTTTCTTCATAATCAAAACCTCCTCGTTGCATAAATCCTCTTGCTACTAGTCTAGCCTTATATTTACAAATATTCCCTTTGTCATCTTTCTTTAAACGAAATACCCATTTGCTGTCAATTAGTGAAATATTTGGTGGTTTATTAACGAGAGTCCAGGTATTATTATTCTTTAGAGAAGTTATTTCTTCTGAAATGGCTTGTCTCCATAAATGGAAATCATCTCTAGACTTGGCTTCTTCCAGACTCTGTGGTACATCATTTATAAAGGATTCAACACTCATTGCTAAGTGATCAATTTCCATATTGAAATCTTGATATCTTGAAGGTACTTTCTTCGCTCTAGTACTTCTTCTTAGTTCTTGTGTTTCCTCCGTTTCATCAATTTCATTCTCTGAAGATTCCTGTTCATCTACTTCCTGTTGGTTTTCAATCTTAGTTGTATCACAGTTTGATTCAATCTCAGTAATTCCAGTTGTTAGCAAATCTTCCAATCTTCGATTTTCACAAAATATTACATCCCTAGCTGTCACTATCTTATTCGTTTTAGGATTCCACAACCTATATCCATTATGGGTATAGCCCATCATAATGCTTGCTTCTGCTCTAGAATCAAATTTACTTTCAAGTTTTCCTTTATGTATGCGAATATAAGCGAGACAACCAAAAACTCTTAGATGACCTATACTAGGCTTTTTATTATAAAACATTTCTGCTGGTGTAATATTCTCTAGTGCTACAGTGGGACTTCGGTTTAAAAGATATGTTGCACATAGAATAGCCTCACCCCAAAACTTTTTATCCAACTTTGAATGTAGAATCATAGCTCGAGACCTTTCCAATAAAGTCCGATTCAACCTTTCGGCAACACCATTTAGTTCAGGAGTATAAGGTATCGTGTTACAAATTTGAATACCTTTGGTTGTGCAAAAACTTACAAAAAGATTGGATAAATATTCTCCACCATTATCACATACCAAATTTGCAATTTTAACCGAAAATTTTGCAGATACAAATGCCTCATATTTTTTAAAACATTCAAAAACTTCAGATTTATTTTCTATTAAATATACAACTGTGAAATGTGTAAAGTCATCAAGAAACGTAACAAAATATTTTTTATTGTCATAAGTTGATGGAGTGACTGGTCCACAAACATCACTATGAATAACTTCTAGTGGTCTAGTTGTACTCCTACTAGAATGCTTGTTGAATGGTAACTTTGTCATTTTACTTTGTATACAAACTTCACACTTGCTTTCATTCAATTTTGTATCTGACTTTTGCTTACAGTCTATATCCTTAACCATATCAGATCTTGCCAAATTTAAAACATTACTGTAACCCAAATGACCTAATCTCACATGCCAAATATTAATATCAGAACAGGCATTATTTGCTTCATGTTTTTTAAACACCTCAAATTCAATCTGATAAAGACTATTTATTTTACTTCCAACTGCTAATAAAACAGAATTTCTTTCTATAATTGCCTTACTTTCTACGAACGTGACCTTTAATCCTTCTTTAACTAAACATTGAACAGAGAGCAAATTATGACGAAGGTCTTTTACATATAAGACATTCTTAATCTCAGCTATTTTATGTTTTTTACAATCTTTCAAGATAACATATATACTACCTACCTTTGTAGCCAATAAATACTCATTCGACTTAGCAACAAATATCTTGATGGGTTTTTCCAAATCCCTGACTGAACTAAATATGTAGAGATCATTTACAAGATGATCTGTCGCTGCAGAGTCGATATACCATCTTACAGTTACTTCTTCATCTTGCACACTACCAGGTCTATCTTTCATAACAGGAAATGCCACATGCTTTTCTTCAGGTTCGTTTTCTACCTCATTTGCTTGTTTACGGAACCAACATCGACTTCTTGTGTGTCCTTTCTTCCCACAATTATGGCATTTGAATGATTGATGATTACTGCTATTACCTCCATTTTTACTTGCCTCTACACGCCATGGGCTCTTTGTTGATTTTGTCCCAAACATCTGCTTACGATTTAAAAAGGCTGCAGAATTTGCAGGTGAATCTGAACTATTTTTTATTTTCATTTCATGGTCCAACAACTTTCCTTTGACAAATTCCAATGTCAATTTTTCAGGATCCAAAGTTTCTAGAGCAGTAACAATATTGTCAAAACTTTTTGGTAGCGTTAACAACAAGTGACAAACTACATCAGTTTCTTCTAGTTTTGCTCCAACAGACTTCAGTTCTCTGATTATTTCATCAAACTTCACATAGTATTTTTCAAGTGAATCATCACTGAACTTCATTGTTAAAAGCTTCTTACGCAGGTACAACTGTGAAGCAACACCTTTCCTCTGAAATACTTTTTCTAATGCATTCCACATCTGATAGGCAGTGGATTTATCTTTTACATATTGTAGTTGGGAATTAGAAATGCATTGTATTATGAGAGACTTGCATTGTTTGTCCAGCTTCAGGAACGTTTCGTCGGGATTACTGCGTTCACCTTTAATACAGACTTTCACATTATGTTGATCCAATAGTATTTCCATGCGAAATCGCCAGTGATCGTATCCAGTTCCATCGAATTGCATTATACCATATTTTTCGACAACGAACTTGTCCAGCGCTTCAGCCATTTTAAGGTTAGATATGATATTTTCCAAACTTTCAGAATTATATTGAAAATAAGTAATTTGCTATATTCCTCGTTATTTTAAACGTACCATCTGGGCCCATAACCTGATGGATTAATTAAACTAGCACGTATAACGAGTGATTTATTTAAGCTTCCATATAACCTTGTTACTACAACATGGCGACATTACAAGTACACAATTGTCAAAATGATCAAGAACAGAATATCACACAGAAAGTAGAACATAGAAAACTAAAAGTGCATTCTACATCATATAGCCATAGGCCTTAGTATTAATTGCATTCTAACAGGAACCTCACCCATATTTATACGGGAAACTACTGAACGTATTTTCATGAAATTCAGCACTTATAAGTATTTCACGATGCTGATGAAATCTAAAATATTTTCAAGGCATGAGCACCTCCGATTTTTCCGGAAATGACGTCAACTTCCGTTTTTCGAATTAGAACACCATTTTTTTATTGCAGAAATAGATTCCTTAGAAAATTTCAATTTATTTTGATGTATCATTTTTCAGTTTTGGTTGGAAAATTCTCTCTGAGCGGGAAAATTCGAAAACAAAATCGAAAATAGAGCTCCGCTGAAACAAGAATAACTTCCGAGGTTTTTGGATGGAAAATTTTCATTTTTGAGATTTTTCAAGATGTAAGATTGATATATCCACTTTAAAAATCGAAATCGCGATTCATGATACAGGGGGTGAAAAAATCGCTTTCAAAGTTAGGGATGACAAAATCGTGAAAAATCAATTTTTTCAAATCAGATCCCCATTTTTTTATGGCAGATATTGAATCTACGTTAAAAAATAATGTGAGTGTATGCATCACACCCTTGCCCTAAAATGGATATTTTCTGAGTTATTCACAAAAAACTGTTTTTCGTCTTGAATTTTCAGCTATTTCTTTTCCCTTCACGCCAAAAAGATGAAATTTTCAGGAACTGTTATTTGAACCATGCTGTAGATTTTTCACCCCTTCTTGAAACCGACTTCAAGTTACTATTAGGAGAACCATGGCAAACTCTCGCAGTTATAACTAGAGAAGATGCTCAAAGTTTTGACCGTTAATTTCTAGACATTTATTTATACGTCTCAGGAATGCTTCGTGCGTTGCTCTTCTTATTTCATCGGGAGGAAGAGATCTGCAAAAGTGTTTAAAAACCAAATTGAGTTTCAAAACTATGAATCTAAAAATCTAAACAAACCTGAACGCATTTCTGACTTGTTCTATGCAGTCCTCTTTGTCAGTCAGGGGAGTTGAGTAGACAATATTTTTTATCCTACCCCAAACATAATAGTCTAAAGGAGTTAAATCGGAAGAACGTGGTGGCCAAAGATGTGGACCATTGTTCGCCAACCATCGATCTTCAAATAGCCTGTAGAGGATATTTGACACATTGAGTGAATTGTGTGGAGGCGCGCCATCTTGTTGATACCATAAGTCATTATGGTTCTGTACTAGCGGCTCAATTATTTGAGTCAATATGTCAGAATATCTATCTCCTAAGGGAGAACATTCTTTAAATAATGCAAACATGTGTAGTGTTCTATCTTACCAGTTAAAGTCCCATCATAAATGTGAACATCGAGAATAGCATTATTTTTGATGGCGCAAAAAACATTGAAACTCCAGGTCTCTTGAAAGTTCCATTGTCTGAAGTGGTGGTTGTTCTCTTCATCCCAATAATGACTGCTATGCCTATTGAAAGAACCATTCTTTGTGAATTTAGATTCATCTGTCCAAATTATACAGTCCAAAAAGTTTTCATTCTCTTGAAATCGAATCATCATAGCTTCGCAAAACTCTGTTCTCCTGACGAAATCAGTTTCCTTCAAATGATGTACCCTATTGAATTTATATGGGTGCATTTTATGTTTTTTCAATATTCTCCAAACACTCGATTGAGATAATCCCAGATCAATCTCGGCATCTTTGAGAGAATTTTGAGGTTTCACACGAAAATATGCAAGAACTGTAATTTCGTTGTTCTCATCTTCTACTACACTTTTTTCTCTGTGTGTAGTTTTCTTAACGAAAGATCCGACATTTCTCAAGTTTGTCATGGTTCTGTTAATGGTATCTCTCGTTGGTCTGGGTCGGTCAGGAAACCTCTCAATGAACAGTCGAATCGTTCTATCTACAACATTATTACATTCTCCATGAAGTAGAATGAGATTTAAATAATCTTCATTGGTAAAATTAGGCATAGTGATCGATTTTATAACTTAATACGAATTATCACCAAATTAATAGTAAACACAAAATGCTACTGAATAAAGAGGAATTTGGCAGATGTAATTAATGATATCTATCATTGAAAAAAATAATGTAAAACATGGTAAGTTTTTGCATATGGTTCATAAGGAATTATTTATTTATCACTGGAGAGAAAACCGATGGCCGATTAGTTGAAATAAAGAGGTTTCCGATACAAATTCGAATCCAAATTCGCCATCTATTTAGGAACAACCTGTAATTTTTTTCTCTTGCATATTAGGGTAGTAATATCTAAAACATGGTTTAAGTAACAGTTCCTGAAAATGTCATCTTTTTGGCGTGAAGGGAAAAGAAATAGCTGAAAATTCAAGACGAAAAACAGTTTTTTGTGAATAACTCAGAAAATATCCACTTTAGAGGGCAAGGGTGTGATGCATACACTCACATTATTTTTTAACGTAGATTCAATATCTGCCATAAAAAAATGGGGTTCTAATTTGAAAAAATTGATTTTTCACGATTTTTTCACCCCCTGTAACATGAATCGCGATTTCGATTTTTAAAGTGGATACATCAATCTTACATCTTGAAAAATCCCAAAAATGAAAATTTTCCTTTCAAAAACCTCGAAGTTAATCTTGTTTCAGCGGAGCTCTATTTTCGATTTTTTTTTTTAATTTTCCCGCTCAGAGAGAATTTTCCAACCAAAACTGAAAAATGTTACATCAAAATAAATTGAAATTTTCTAAGGAATCTATTTCTGCAATAAAAAAATGGTGTTCTAATTTGAAAAACGGAAGTTGACGTCATTTCCGGAAAAACCGGAGTTGCTCATGCCTTGAAAATATTTTAGATTTCATCAGCATCGTGAAATACTTATAAGTGCTGAATTTCATGAAAATACGTTCAGTAGTTTCCCGTATAAATATGGGTGAGGTTCCTCGTGAAAGACCCTGTATATTATTAAGAAGAGTTGTCAAACAATTTCAACAAATACATAATTTATAAATGATATATGTATATATAAGAGAATTTAAAATATTTAATTATTCAACACATAGTTCAAGTCTTAGTAATAAAAAAATACCATTAGTTTAAAAGAGAACTGAAAAATTATATCATCAGAGAAGAAATAGTTTAGGTAATAGTAGTACCTCTGAATAAAGAACATTGCTGTTCTTTATTCAAAGAGTAGTACTCTGTGTTAACAAACTTGATTTGATTTACTGTTGTATATTATTACAAATAAATAAATGAAATTAACATTTCGTCATATGTTAAATCCTACTAATTTTCCTAGTTTTTCTTTGATTACTTGAACAACAAATTAGCTTTGATAAAGGCACGAATGGTGCCGAAACGTAGGTAAATATTTGTATGTTAAGAATCAAAATCATTAAAAATTGTCCACTTGCCCGATAGACTTTTATTCGGTTAACGGTATAGTTGCAGTCGACAAAGTATTTTTACCCCTATATTTCTGATTTTTCCATATAACTCGAAAACTATATGTATAGCTATTATTCGATCGAATTGAATCTTGGCAGTGTGTGAATATTAATTCTAGAATAATGAAATTTAAACGAAAACTGAAGTCGTCCTCTCAGTGGAATATACTATTGCAAGTTGACCGATTAGGTACTTCTGAAAAATATAATTTCGAATAGATACAGATACAAGGTATCTACAGAATCATTGGTTAAATGGATATTTGAATACAAAACTTGTTCTCTACCATAGACAACAACAACAACAACAAACAGTCTTTATTTCAAATCAATGGTTACAATAATAAATACTGATAGCAAATGAAATGAAATAGTGTCAAATAAGCAGTTTAATTCATGAAATCATCAAGACAGTAAGGTTCCAGACTCAGTAGAAGCCTGAAAATTTTCTTCTTGAACAAGTTGAAGTTGTTTTCCCTCTGTATTACCTCAGGTAGACTGTTGAAAAGTTTTAGGCATCTGTATTGCATTTGATTTTGGCTTGTCGTCAATCTATATTTAGGAAGGTTATATGATGAGGTTCTTGTATTATATCTTTCTTTAAGGTTCCTATACTTGCTGAACAATTCTTGGTTCTTATGAAAAAATAGGAGGCATTCCTGAATATATATCCCATAGATCGTCAAAATTCCTTTTCGTCTGAAATAACCGCGACATGATTCCCTATAACTCAGGTTACACATATACAAGATATACTACTGTTCTCTACAAAGGTACGAGTGAATTTCACCCCTTCATTAATTCTACTTTAGTAAGTAGGATAGAAAACTGAAGTACAAATATCAGGACTCATTAGTTGTTTCTTTTGAAATAAATTACACATGTGTATATACGATCTAATTGAATTCTGTTACTTGATGGGAAATTGTCGGCTTGAAGAATCATGCCAAATTTTGTGAGGTCTGACATGTCGTGTTCACATTAAGCAGCAGGTCATTTTCAACACATCTTAACTCAATAAGAGCAAATACTCTTTTTAATGGCATCACAATCATAAATCAGAGCATTCTATATCTATTAACAAAATGAGATAATATAACTTAATCGACACTCAACTGGCTTTGGATATGAATTGTCTTTTCCATACAATACCTCATAACTTCAAGAAATCAATGATGACTTATGAAACCAGCAGTTAGTAAACATACCTACATAAACTCACTCAAAATTTTTCATCTTGATGCTAAAGAGTAATGGAATTTTTTATTTCATAGAGCTTGACAATGCTTTTAAAAAAACCTGTTCAATCATAACAAGTATGGAATAAAAACATCAATGTGAACAATTTTGAAGGTCTCGAATAGATGCAGAATTTCGTATTGAAATGAATATGATTAAAATACATCCCAAAACTCAAAAGTATGTATCCAACAGTGAACCTGGACAAGGAAAGATGAATAGTAAGTAAGTAATTAATATATTAATTATATTATTATTAGTATATATACAGCAGTATTTTTTTTGATTTTGTTATTATAAACAAACAAGCTACATTTACTTGGCATGAGCTTGGGCCTTCCTCATTTGCGTAAGAATGTTGGATATTTCCTCACGCTTCCTCTTGGCTCTGATGTGCGTTCCCAAACGGCGCTTCAAAAATTTAAGGGCCCTTTTATCTTTGGAAACCTTCAACAATTCCATAGCCCTCTTTTCATAAGGAGCGTGTCCTACAACCTCACGGACTAGATCCCTCACGAATTTCGAATGCTTCGTTAAACGTCCCTTGAGCCTGGAAGGGCGGATTTTATCAGCCTTTGTTTTTCCGGATGGAATTTTAGTAGTTTGGTGACCCCTTTGCAGCCCAACGGCGATCTCATATTTTGGTGCCATTACTGAAAACAAAAACTACCATTACATCCAAATTTAGATGATACATGAACCGGCAAGAATATAATCATATATGGTCTGTGACATAATAGTCATATGAGACAAATATGAATAAATAATATGAATGAAAAATAAATTTAAACTTACTTTAATACTACTCACAACGTGGTTCCTTAACGTCTCACCAACAGGATTTCAAAGAAGGCTTCAGCTGCTTCAGCGCATTAGAGAATTCGACATATGTCATTTGTCACATAGAAAAATGAGATTATTCTTGATTTTTTATTCAATATCTACACAACCGCTGAATCGATTTAAGTCTTATTGTACATATTCAACTCATATTCTATTATTAGTACTCGTGTATTGAATATATATAACTGTGTATTATTTCAATATCATAATTTCATTGAAACTTTCAAAACGAAAACTCGAAATTGCTTATGTTCTTACTCGCTAGATGTCTCTGTGCACAATGATTTAGTGACTTGACTTCATTCTTGTGTAAAATTACTGTATTCACTTTTTTATTCTGCTATCAATCGATTAATTCATTATTAATGAAATCGAGAAATTTGATATTAAAGAGGGCGAATTTGCATGGGGTACGATTTAATCGAATGTTGCTTAGTTCCAATAGATGTCACAATTAAACCACGTCCAACTAGATTTGTATGGAGAGTAACTATCTTCTCCTTAAACAATGGTAATACCATTGTCTTTATACAATGAATATATTATATTATACGTGAAATTTGAAAATCAGTTCAAAATTTAAATAAAATGGTGTCAGGTCAGAATTTCAAGAGGCCTGGTAATTTGAAAAATCACAGACATTTGGACAGTATGATCATTGTATAATTATATATATATATTATATATATATACCATTATACAATGTATATACCATTATACAATGGTATGATAACACTCTTGTTTCCTATATAGAACAGCATGTAAAGAAAGTGATTTCAACCAAGTTAGTATACCACTGTAGTATTCCAGAGCAGAGCAGTATGCACTGATAAAAAAGCTTTAAGCACTCTAGAAACCTAGGGCACTAGGCCTATTGAGTTCAATTTTCTGAGTAATTCGCGTTAACTACCACTACCGAGTGCCTACCTTTAAAGCAAATTTCGAATTTTTCCTCAATTATAATTTTTATTCTACCGACCGTAAATACAATAACTTTCGAAAGAAACACCTTTAGAACTCGATATTTGTATATATATATGTGCCCAAAACTTTCAAAAATATAGATTGGATTGAAATCTGCTAACAAATTTATGTTCATAACTATAATCTACTTGACGGTTTTTATCGGGCACATTACACGTTTGGGGGGTCTTTCGAATAGCTGTCAACATGGGGTGGTCATCTTCAGTGATAATTTTCGATTCTGGTAACTTACTTTCGCCTCAAGTTATTATTTTATGTAAGGAAAATAAAACACCATCATTATGTTCAAGGTCCCTTTACATCACATAGTTTAGTATACATTGACTTCTGGGTTATTTATTTGAAAATTTTCCATTAGATCTATTATACAGGGTCTTTCACAAGGAACCTCACCCATATTTATACGGGAAACTACTGAACGTATTTTCATGAAATTCAGCACTTATAAGTATTTCACGATGCTGATGAAATCTAAAATATTTTCAAGGCATGAGCACCTCCGATTTTTCCGGAAATGACGTCAACTTCCGTTTTTCGAATTAGAACACCATTTTTTTATTGCAGAAATAGATTCCTTAGAAAATTTCAATTTATTTTGATGTATCATTTTTCAGTTTTGGTTGGAAAATTCTCTCTGAGCGGGAAAATTCGAAAACAAAATCGAAAATAGAGCTCCGCTGAAACAAGAATAACTTCCGAGGTTTTTGGATGGAAAATTTTCATTTTTGAGATTTTTCAAGATGTAAGATTGATATATCCACTTTAAAAATCGAAATCGCGATTCATGATACAGGGGGTGAAGAAATCGCTTTCAAAGTTAGGGATGACAAAATCGTGAAAAATCAATTTTTTCAAATCAGATCCCCATTTTTTTATGGCAGATATTGAATCTACGTTAAAAAATAATGTGAGTGTATGCATCACACCCTTGCCCTAAAATGGATATTTTCTGAGTTATTCACAAAAAACTGTTTTTCGTCTTGAATTTTCAGCTATTTCTTTTCCCTTCACGCCAAAAAGATGAAATTTTCAGGAACTGTTATTTGAACCATGCTGTAGATTTTTCACCCCTTCTTGAAACCGACTTCAAGTTACTATTAGGAGAACCATGGCAAACTCTCGCAGTTATAACTAGAGAAGATGCTCAAAGTTTTGACCGTTAATTTCTAGACATTTATTTATACGTCTCAGGAATGCTTCGTGCGTTGCTCTTCTTATTTCATCGGGAGGAAGAGATCTGCAAAAGTGTTTAAAAACCAAATTGAGTTTCAAAACTATGAATCTAAAAATCTAAACAAACCTGAACGCATTTCTGACTTGTTCTATGCAGTCCTCTTTGTCAGTCAGGGGAGTTGAGTAGACAATATTTTTTATCCTACCCCAAACATAATAGTCTAAAGGAGTTAAATCGGAAGAACGTGGTGGCCAAAGATGTGGACCATTGTTCGCCAACCATCGATCTTCAAATAGCCTGTAGAGGATATTTGACACATTGAGTGAATTGTGTGGAGGCGCGCCATCTTGTTGATACCATAAGTCATTATGGTTCTGTACTAGCGGCTCAATTATTTGAGTCAATATGTCAGAATATCTATCTCCTAAGGGAGAACATTCTTTAAATAATGCAAACATGTGTAGTGTTCTATCTTACCAGTTAAAGTCCCATCATAAATGTGAACATCGAGAATAGCATTATTTTTGATGGCGCAAAAAACATTGAAACTCCAGGTCTCTTGAAAGTTCCATTGTCTGAAGTGGTGGTTGTTCTCTTCATCCCAATAATGACTGCTATGCCTATTGAAAGAACCATTCTTTGTGAATTTAGATTCATCTGTCCAAATTATACAGTCCAAAAAGTTTTCATTCTCTTGAAATCGAATCATCATAGCTTCGCAAAACTCTGTTCTCCTGACGAAATCAGTTTCCTTCAAATGATGTACCCTATTGAATTTATATGGGTGCATTTTATGTTTTTTCAATATTCTCCAAACACTCGATTGAGATAATCCCAGATCAATCTCGGCATCTTTGAGAGAATTTTGAGGTTTCACACGAAAATATGCAAGAACTGTAATTTCGTTGTTCTCATCTTCTACTACACTTTTTTCTCTGTGTGTAGTTTTCTTAACGAAAGATCCGACATTTCTCAAGTTTGTCATGGTTCTGTTAATGGTATCTCTCGTTGGTCTGGGTCGGTCAGGAAACCTCTCAATGAACAGTCGAATCGTTCTATCTACAACATTATTACATTCTCCATGAAGTAGAATGAGATTTAAATAATCTTCATTGGTAAAATTAGGCATAGTGATCGATTTTATAACTTAATACGAATTATCACCAAATTAATAGTAAACACAAAATGCTACTGAATAAAGAGGAATTTGGCAGATGTAATTAATGATATCTATCATTGAAAAAAATAATGTAAAACATGGTAAGTTTTTGCATATGGTTCATAAGGAATTATTTATTTATCACTGGAGAGAAAACCGATGGCCGATTAGTTGAAATAAAGAGGTTTCCGATACAAATTCGAATCCAAATTCGCCATCTATTTAGGAACAACCTGTAATTTTTTTCTCTTGCATATTAGGGTAGTAATATCTAAAACATGGTTTAAGTAACAGTTCCTGAAAATGTCATCTTTTTGGCGTGAAGGGAAAAGAAATAGCTGAAAATTCAAGACGAAAAACAGTTTTTTGTGAATAACTCAGAAAATATCCACTTTAGAGGGCAAGGGTGTGATGCATACACTCACATTATTTTTTAACGTAGATTCAATATCTGCCATAAAAAAATGGGGTTCTAATTTGAAAAAATTGATTTTTCACGATTTTTTCACCCCCTGTAACATGAATCGCGATTTCGATTTTTAAAGTGGATACATCAATCTTACATCTTGAAAAATCCCAAAAATGAAAATTTTCCTTTCAAAAACCTCGAAGTTAATCTTGTTTCAGCGGAGCTCTATTTTCGATTTTTTTTTTAATTTTCCCGCTCAGAGAGAATTTTCCAACCAAAACTGAAAAATGTTACATCAAAATAAATTGAAATTTTCTAAGGAATCTATTTCTGCAATAAAAAAATGGTGTTCTAATTTGAAAAACGGAAGTTGACGTCATTTCCGGAAAAACCGGAGTTGCTCATGCCTTGAAAATATTTTAGATTTCATCAGCATCGTGAAATACTTATAAGTGCTGAATTTCATGAAAATACGTTCAGTAGTTTCCCGTATAAATATGGGTGAGGTTCCTCGTGAAAGACCCTGTATATTATTAAGAAGAGTTGTCAAACAATTTCAACAAATACATAATTTATAAATGATATATGTATATATAAGAGAATTTAAAATATTTAATTATTCAACACATAGTTCAAGTCTTAGTAATAAAAAAATACCATTAGTTTAAAAGAGAACTGAAAAATTATATCATCAGAGAAGAAATAGTTTAGGTAATAGTAGTACCTCTGAATAAAGAACATTGCTGTTCTTTATTCAAAGAGTAGTACTCTGTGTTAACAAACTTGATTTGATTTACTGTTGTATATTATTACAAATAAATAAATGAAATTAACATTTCGTCATATGTTAAATCCTACTAATTTTCCTAGTTTTTCTTTGATTACTTGAACAACAAATTAGCTTTGATAAAGGCACGAATGGTGCCGAAACGTAGGTAAATATTTGTATGTTAAGAATCAAAATCATTAAAAATTGTCCACTTGCCCGATAGACTTTTATTCGGTTAACGGTATAGTTGCAGTCGACAAAGTATTTTTACCCCTATATTTCTGATTTTTCCATATAACTCGAAAACTATATGTATAGCTATTATTCGATCGAATTGAATCTTGGCAGTGTGTGAATATTAATTCTAGAATAATGAAATTTAAACGAAAACTGAAGTCGTCCTCTCAGTGGAATATACTATTGCAAGTTGACCGATTAGGTACTTCTGAAAAATATAATTTCGAATAGATACAGATACAAGGTATCTACAGAATCATTGGTTAAATGGATATTTGAATACAAAACTTGTTCTCTACCATAGACAACAACAACAACAACAAACAGTCTTTATTTCAAATCAATGGTTACAATAATAAATACTGATAGCAAATGAAATGAAATAGTGTCAAATAAGCAGTTTAATTCATGAAATCATCAAGACAGTAAGGTTCCAGACTCAGTAGAAGCCTGAAAATTTTCTTCTTGAACAAGTTGAAGTTGTTTTCCCTCTGTATTACCTCAGGTAGACTGTTGAAAAGTTTTAGGCATCTGTATTGCATTTGATTTTGGCTTGTCGTCAATCTATATTTAGGAAGGTTATATGATGAGGTTCTTGTATTATATCTTTCTTTAAGGTTCCTATACTTGCTGAACAATTCTTGGTTCTTATGAAAAAATAGGAGGCATTCCTGAATATATATCCCATAGATCGTCAAAATTCCTTTTCGTCTGAAATAACCGCGACATGATTCCCTATAACTCAGGTTACACATATACAAGATATACTACTGTTCTCTACAAAGGTACGAGTGAATTTCACCCCTTCATTAATTCTACTTTAGTAAGTAGGATAGAAAACTGAAGTACAAATATCAGGACTCATTAGTTGTTTCTTTTGAAATAAATTACACATGTGTATATACGATCTAATTGAATTCTGTTACTTGATGGGAAATTGTCGGCTTGAAGAATCATGCCAAATTTTGTGAGGTCTGACATGTCGTGTTCACATTAAGCAGCAGGTCATTTTCAACACATCTTAACTCAATAAGAGCAAATACTCTTTTTAATGGCATCACAATCATAAATCAGAGCATTCTATATCTATTAACAAAATGAGATAATATAACTTAATCGACACTCAACTGGCTTTGGATATGAATTGTCTTTTCCATACAATACCTCATAACTTCAAGAAATCAATGATGACTTATGAAACCAGCAGTTAGTAAACATACCTACATAAACTCACTCAAAATTTTTCATCTTGATGCTAAAGAGTAATGGAATTTTTTATTTCATAGAGCTTGACAATGCTTTTAAAAAAACCTGTTCAATCATAATAAGTATGGAATAAAAACATCAATGTGAACAATTTTGAAGGTCTCGAATAGATGCAGAATTTCGTATTGAAATGAATATGATTAAAATACATCCCAAAACTCAAAAGTATGTATCCAACAGTGAACCTGGACAAGGAAAGATGAATAGTAAGTAAGTAATTAATATATTAATTATATTATTATTAGTATATATACAGCAGTATTTTTTTTGATTTTGTTATTATAAACAAACAAGCTACATTTACTTGGCATGAGCTTGGGCCTTCCTCATTTGCGTAAGAATGTTGGATATTTCCTCACGCTTCCTCTTGGCTCTGATGTGCGTTCCCAAACGGCGCTTCAAAAATTTAAGGGCCCTTTTATCTTTGGAAACCTTCAACAATTCCATAGCCCTCTTTTCATAAGGAGCGTGTCCTACAACCTCACGGACTAGATCCCTCACGAATTTCGAATGCTTCGTTAAACGTCCCTTGAGCCTGGAAGGGCGGATTTTATCAGCCTTTGTTTTTCCGGATGGAATTTTAGTAGTTTGGTGACCCCTTTGCAGCCCAACGGCGATCTCATATTTTGGTGCCATTACTGAAAACAAAAACTACCATTACATCCAAATTTAGATGATACATGAACCGGCAAGAATATAATCATATATGGTCTGTGACATAATAGTCATATGAGACAAATATGAATAAATAATAAGAATGAAAAATAAATTTAAACTTACTTTAATACTACTCACAACGTGGTTCCTTAACGTCTCACCACAGAATAGAGAAGTATTTCTCTATTCTGTGGTCTCACCAACAGGATTTCAAAGAAGGTTTCAGCTGCTTCAGCGCATTAGAGAATTCGACATATGTCATTTGTCACATAGAAAAATGAGATTATTCTTGATTTTTTATTCAATATCTACACAACCGCTGAATCGATTTAAGTCTTATTGTACATATTCAACTCATATTCTATTATTAGTACTCGTGTATTGAATATATATAACTGTGTATTATTTCAATATCATAATTTCATTGAAACTTTCAAAACGAAAACTCGAAATTGCTTATGTTCTTACTCGCTAGATGTCTCTGTGCACAATGATTTAGTGACTTGACTTCATTCTTGTGTAAAATTACTGTATTCACTTTTTTATTCTGCTATCAATCGATTAATTCATTATTAATGAAATCGAGAAATTTGATATTAAAGAGGGCGAATTTGCATGGGGTACGATTTAATCGAATGTTGCTTAGTTCCAATAGATGTCGCAATTAAACCACGTCCAACTAGATTTGTATGGAGAGTAACTATCTTCTCCTTAAACAATGGTAATACCATTGTCTTTATACAATGAATATATTATATTATACGTGAAATTTGAAAATCAGTTCAAAATTTAAATAAAATGGTGTCAGGTCAGAATTTCAAGAGGCCTGGTAATTTGAAAAATCACAGACATTTGGACAGTATGATCATTGTATAATTATATATATATATATATATTATATATATATACCATTATACAATGTATATACCATTATACAATGGTATGATAACACTCTTGTTTCCTATACAGGGTCTTTCACGAGGAACCTCACCCATATTTATACGGGAAACTACTGAACGTATTTTCATGAAATTCAGCACTTATAAGTATTTCACGATGCTGATGAAATCTAAAATATTTTCAAGGCATGAGCACCTCCGGTTTTTCCGGAAATGACGTCAACTTCCGTTTTTCAAATTAGAACACCATTTTTTATTGCAGAAATAGATTCCTTAGAAAATTTCAATTTATTTTGATGTAACATTTTTCAGTTTTGGTTGGAAAATTCTCTCTGAGCGGGAAAATTCGAAAAAAAAATTGAAAATAGAGCTCCGCTGAAACAAGAATAACTTCGAGGTTTTTGGATGGAATATTTTCATTTTTGGGATTTTTCAAGATGTAAGATTGATGTATCCACTTTAAAAATCGAAATCGCGATTCATGATACAGGGGGGGAAAAATCGCTTTCAAAGTTAGGGATGACAAAACCGTGAAAAATCAATTTTTTCATATTAGAACCCCATTTTTTTATGGCAGATATTGAATCTACGTTAAAAAATAATGTGGGTGTATGCATCACACCCTTGCCCTAAAGTGGATATTTTCTGAGTTATTCACAAAAAACTGTTTTTCGTCTTGAATTTTCAGCTAATTCTTTTCCCTTCACGCCAAAAAGATGACATTTTCAGGAACTGTTACTTAAACCATGTTTTAGATTCAACTACCCTAATATGCAAGAGAAAAAAGTTACAGGTTGTTCCTAAATAGATGGCGAATTTGGATTCGAATTTGTATCGGAAACCTCTTTATTTCAACTAATCGGCCATCGGTTTTCTCTCCAGTGATAAATAAATAATTCCTTATGAACCATATGCAAGAACTAACCATGTTTTACATTATTTTTTTTTAATGATAGATATCATTAATTACATCTGCCAAATTCCTCTTTATTCAGTAGCATTTTGTGTTTACTATTAATTTGGTGATAATTCGTATTAAGTTATAAAATCGATCACTATGCCTAATTTTACCAATGAAGATTATTTAAATCTCATTCTACTTCATGGAGAATGTAATAAAGTTGTAGATAGAACGATTCGACTGTTCATTGAGAGGTTTCCTGACCGACCCAGACCAACGAGAGATACCATTAACAGAACCATGACAAACTTGAGAAATGTCGGATCTTTCGTTAAGAAAACTACACACAGAGAAAAAAGTGTAGTAGAAGATGAGAACAACGAAATTACAGTTCTTGCATATTTTCGTGTGAATCCTCAAAATTCTCTCAAAGATGCCGAGATTGATCTGGGATTATCTCAATCGAGTGTTTGGAGAATATTAAAAAAACATAAAATGCACCCATATAAATTCAATAGGGTACAGCATTTGAAGGAAACTGATTTCGTCAGGAGAACAGAGTTTTGCGAAGCTATGATGATTCGATTTCAAGAGAATGAAAACTTTTTGGACTGTATAATTTGGACAGATGAATCTAAATTCACAAAGAATGGTTCTTTCAATAGGCATAACAGTCATTATTGGGATGAAGAGAACAACCACCACTTCAGACAATGGAACTTTCAAGAGACCTGGAGTTTCAATGTTTTTTGCGCCATCAAAAATAATGCAATTCTCTATGTTCACATTTATGATGGGACTTTAACTGGTAAGATAGAACACTACACATGTTTGCATTATTTAAAGAATGTTCTCCCTTAGGAGATAGATATTCTGACATATTGACTCAAATAATTGAGCCGCTAGTACAGAACCATAATGACTTATGGTATCAACAAGATGGCGCGCCTCCACACAATTCACTCAATGTGTCAAATATCCTCTACAGGCTATTTGAAGATCGATGGTTGGCGAACAATGGTCCACATCTTTGGCCACCACGTTCTCCCGATTTAACTCCTTTAGACTATTATGTTTGGGGTAGGATAAAAAATATTGTCTACTCAACTCCACTGACTGATAAAGAGGACTGCATAGAACGAGTCAGAAATGCGTTCAGGTTTGTTTAGATTTTTAGATTCATAGTTTTGAAACTCAATTTGGTTTTTAAACACTTTTGCAGATCTCTTCCTCCCGATGAAATAAGAAGAGCAACGCACGAAGCATTCCTGAGACGTATAAATAAATGTCTAGAAATTAACGGTCAAAACTTTGAGCATCTTCTCTAGTTATAACTGCGAGAGTTTGCCATGGTTCTCCTAATAGTAACTTGAAGTCGGTTTCAAGAAGGGGTGAAAAATCTACAGCATGGTTCAAATAACAGTTCCTGAAAATTTCATCTTTTTGGCGTGAAGGGAAAAGAAATAGCTGAAAATTCAAGACGAAAAACAGTTTTTTGTGAATAACTCAGAAAATATCCACTTTAGGGCAAGGGTGTGATGCATACACTCACATTATTTTTTAACGTAGATTCAATATCTGCCATAAAAAAATGGGGTTCTAATTTGAAAAAATTGATTTTTCACGGTTTTGTCATCCCTAACTTTGAAAGCGATTTTTTCCCCCCCTGTATCATGAATCGCGATTTCGATTTTTAAAGTGGATACATCAATCTTACATCTTGAAAAATCCCAAAAATGAAAATATTCCATCCAAAAACCTCGAAGTTATTCTTGTTTCAGCGGAGCTCTATTTTCGATTTTTTTTTCGAATTTTCCCGCTCAGAGAGAATTTTCCAACCAAAACTGAAAAATGTTACATCATAATAAATTGAAATTTTCTAAGGAATCTATTTCTGCAATAAAAAAATGGTGTTCTAATTTGAAAAACGGAAGTTGACGTCATTTCCGGAAAAACCGGAGGTGCTCATGCCTTGAAAATATTTTAGATTTCATCAGCATCGTGAAATACTTATAAGTGCTGAATTTCATGAAAATACGTTCAGTAGTTTCCCGTATAAATATGGGTGAGGTTCCTCGTGAAAGACCCTGTATAGAACAGCATGTAAAGAAAGTGATTTCAACCAAGTTAGTATACCACTGTAGTATTCCAGAGCAGAGCAGTATGCACTGATAAAAAAGCTTTAAGCACTCTAGAAACCTAGGGCACTAGGCCTATTGAGTTCAATTTTCTGAGTAATTCGCGTTAACTACCACTACCGAGTGCCTACCTTTAAAGCAAATTTCGAATTTTTCCTCAATTATAATTTTTATTCTACCGACCGTAAATACAATAACTTTCGAAAGAAACACCTTTAGAACTCGATATTTGTATATATATATGTGCCCAAAACTTTCAAAAATATAGATTGGATTGAAATCTGCTAACAAATTTATGTTCATAACTATAATCTACTTGACGGTTTTTATCGGGCACATTACACGTTTGGGGGGTCTTTCGAATAGCTGTCAACATGGGGTGGTCATCTTCAGTGATAATTTTCGATTCTGGTAACTTACTTTCGCCTCAAGTTATTATTTTATGTAAGGAAAATAAAACACCATCATTATGTTCAAGGTCCCTTTACATCACATAGTTTAGTATACATTGACTTCTGGGTTATTTATTTGAAAATTTTCCATTAGATCTATTATACAGGGTCTTTCACAAGGAACCTCACCCATATTTATACGGGAAACTACTGAACGTATTTTCATGAAATTCAGCACTTATAAGTATTTCACGATGCTGATGAAATCTAAAATATTTTCAAGGCATGAGCACCTCCGATTTTTCCAGAAATGACGTCAACTTCCGTTTTTCGAATTAGAACATCATTTTTTTATTGCAGAAATAGATTCCTTAGAAAATTTCAATTTATTTTGATGTATCATTTTTCAGTTTTGGTTGGAAAATTCTCTCTGAGCGGGAAAATTCGAAAACAAAATCGAAAATAGAGCTCCGCTGAAACAAGAATAACTTCCGAGGTTTTTGGATGGAAAATTTTCATTTTTGAGATTTTTCAAGATGTAAGATTGATATATCCACTTTAAAAATCGAAATCGCGATTCATGATACAGGGGGTGAAAAAATCGCTTTCAAAGTTAGGGATGACAAAATCGTGAAAAATCAATTTTTTCAAATCAGATCCCCATTTTTTTATGGCAGATATTGAATCTACGTTAAAAAATAATGTGAGTGTATGCATCACACCCTTGCCCTAAAATGGATATTTTCTGAGTTATTCACAAAAAACTGTTTTTCGTCTTGAATTTTCAGCTATTTCTTTTCCCTTCACGCCAAAAAGATGAAATTTTCAGGAACTGTTATTTGAACCATGCTGTAGATTTTTCACCCCTTCTTGAAACCGACTTCAAGTTACTATTAGGAGAACCATGGCAAACTCTCGCAGTTATAACTAGAGAAGATGCTCAAAGTTTTGACCGTTAATTTCTAGACATTTATTTATACGTCTCAGGAATGCTTCGTGCGTTGCTCTTCTTATTTCATCGGGAGGAAGAGATCTGCAAAAGTGTTTAAAAACCAAATTGAGTTTCAAAACTATGAATCTAAAAATCTAAACAAACCTGAACGCATTTCTGACTTGTTCTATGCAGTCCTCTTTGTCAGTCAGGGGAGTTGAGTAGACAATATTTTTTATCCTACCCCAAACATAATAGTCTAAAGGAGTTAAATCGGAAGAACGTGGTGGCCAAAGATGTGGACCATTGTTCGCCAACCATCGATCTTCAAATAGCCTGTAGAGGATATTTGACACATTGAGTGAATTGTGTGGAGGCGCGCCATCTTGTTGATACCATAAGTCATTATGGTTCTGTACTAGCGGCTCAATTATTTGAGTCAATATGTCAGAATATCTATCTCCTAAGGGAGAACATTCTTTAAATAATGCAAACATGTGTAGTGTTCTATCTTACCAGTTAAAGTCCCATCATAAATGTGAACATCGAGAATAGCATTATTTTTGATGGCGCAAAAAACATTGAAACTCCAGGTCTCTTGAAAGTTGCATTGTCTGAAGTGGTGGTTGTTCTCTTCATCCCAATAATGACTGCTATGCCTATTGAAAGAACCATTCTTTGTGAATTTAGATTCATCTGTCCAAATTATACAGTCCAAAAAGTTTTCATTCTCTTGAAATCGAATCATCATAGCTTCGCAAAACTCTGTTCTCCTGACGAAATCAGTTTCCTTCAAATGATGTACCCTATTGAATTTATATGGGTGCATTTTATGTTTTTTCAATATTCTCCAAACACTCGATTGAGATAATCCCAGATCAATCTCGGCATCTTTGAGAGAATTTTGAGGTTTCACACGAAAATATGCAAGAACTGTAATTTCGTTGTTCTCATCTTCTACTACACTTTTTTCTCTGTGTGTAGTTTTCTTAACGAAAGATCCGACATTTCTCAAGTTTGTCATGGTTCTGTTAATGGTATCTCTCGTTGGTCTGGGTCGGTCAGGAAACCTCTCAATGAACAGTCGAATCGTTCTATCTACAACATTATTACATTCTCCATGAAGTAGAATGAGATTTAAATAATCTTCATTGGTAAAATTAGGCATAGTGATCGATTTTATAACTTAATACGAATTATCACCAAATTAATAGTAAACACAAAATGCTACTGAATAAAGAGGAATTTGGCAGATGTAATTAATGATATCTATCATTGAAAAAAATAATGTAAAACATGGTAAGTTTTTGCATATGGTTCATAAGGAATTATTTATTTATCACTGGAGAGAAAACCGATGGCCGATTAGTTGAAATAAAGAGGTTTCCGATACAAATTCGAATCCAAATTCGCCATCTATTTAGGAACAACCTGTAACTTTTTTCTCTTGCATATTAGGGTAGTAATATCTAAAACATGGTTTAAGTAACAGTTCCTGAAAATGTCATCTTTTTGGCGTGAAGGGAAAAGAAATAGCTGAAAATTCAAGACGAAAAACAGTTTTTTGTGAATAACTCAGAAAATATCCACTTTAGGGCAAGGGTGTGATGCATACACTCACATTATTTTTTAACGTAGATTCAATATCTGCCATAAAAAAATGGGGTTCTAATTTGAAAAAATTGATTTTTCACGATTTTTTCACCCCCTGTAACATGAATCGCGATTTCGATTTTTAAAGTGGATACATCAATCTTACATCTTGAAAAATCCCAAAAATGAAAATTTTCCTTTCAAAAACCTCGAAGTTAATCTTGTTTCAGCGGAGCTCTATTTTCGATTTTTTTTTTTAATTTTCCCGCTCAGAGAGAATTTTCCAACCAAAACTGAAAAATGTTACATCAAAATAAATTGAAATTTTCTGAGGAATCTATTTCTGCAATAAAAAAATGGTGTTCTAATTTGAAAAACGGAAGTTGACGTCATTTCCGGAAAAACCGGAGTTGCTCATGCCTTGAAAATATTTTAGATTTCATCAGCATCGTGAAATACTTATAAGTGCTGAATTTCATGAAAATACGTTCAGTAGTTTCCCGTATAAATATGGGTGAGGTTCCTCGTGAAAGACCCTGTATATTATTAAGAAGAGTTGTCAAACAATTTCAACAAATACATAATTTATAAATGATATATGTATATATAAGAGAATTTAAAATATTTAATTATTCAACACATAGTTCAAGTCTTAGTAATAAAAAAATACCATTAGTTTAAAAGAGAACTGAAAAATTATATCATCAGAGAAGAAATAGTTTAGGTAATAGTAGTACCTCTGAATAAAGAACATTGCTGTTCTTTATTCAAAGAGTAGTACTCTGTGTTAACAAACTTGATTTGATTTACTGTTGTATATTATTACAAATAAATAAATGAAATTAACATTTCGTCATATGTTAAATCCTACTAATTTTCCTAGTTTTTCTTTGATTACTTGAACAACAAATTAGCTTTGATAAAGGCACGAATGGTGCCGAAACGTAGGTAAATATTTGTATGTTAAGAATCAAAATCATTAAAAATTGTCCACTTGCCCGATAGACTTTTATTCGGTTAACGGTATAGTTGCAGTCGACAAAGTATTTTTACCCCTATATTTCTGATTTTTCCATATAACTCGAAAACTATATGTATAGCTATTATTCGATCGAATTGAATCTTGGCAGTGTGTGAATATTAATTCTAGAATAATGAAATTTAAACGAAAACTGAAGTCGTCCTCTCAGTGGAATATACTATTGCAAGTTGACCGATTAGGTACTTCTGAAAAATATAATTTCGAATAGATACAGATACAAGGTATCTACAGAATCATTGGTTAAATGGATATTTGAATACAAAACTTGTTCTCTACCATAGACAACAACAACAACAACAAACAGTCTTTATTTCAAATCAATGGTTACAATAATAAATACTGATAGCAAATGAAATGAAATAGTGTCAAATAAGCAGTTTAATTCATGAAATCATCAAGACAGTAAGGTTCCAGACTCAGTAGAAGCCTGAAAATTTTCTTCTTGAACAAGTTGAAGTTGTTTTCCCTCTGTATTACCTCAGGTAGACTGTTGAAAAGTTTTAGGCATCTGTATTGCATTTGATTTTGGCTTGTCGTCAATCTATATGATGAGGTTCTTGTATTATATCTTTCTTTAAGGTTCCTATACTTGCTGAACAATTCTTGGTTCTTATGAAAAAATAGGAGGCATTCCTGAATATATATCCCATAGATCGTCAAAATTCCTTTTCGTCTGAAATAACCGCGACATGATTCCCTATAACTCAGGTTACACATATACAAGATATACTACTGTTCTCTACAAAGGTACGAGTGAATTTCACCCCTTCATTAATTCTACTTTAGTAAGTAGGATAGAAAACTGAAGTACAAATATCAGGACTCATTAGTTGTTTCTTTTGAAATAAATTACACATGTGTATATACGATCTAATTGAATTCTGTTACTTGATGGGAAATTGTCGGCTTGAAGAATCATGCCAAATTTTGTGAGGTCTGACATGTCGTGTTCACATTAAGCAGCAGGTCATTTTCAACACATCTTAACTCAATAAGAGCAAATACTCTTTTTAATGGCATCACAATCATAAATCAGAGCATTCTATATCTATTAACAAAATGAGATAATATAACTTAATCGACACTCAACTGGCTTTGGATATGAATTGTCTTTTCCATACAATACCTCATAACTTCAAGAAATCAAGGATGACTTATGAAACCAGCAGTTAGTAAACATACCTACATAAACTCACTCAAAATTTTTCATCTTGATGCTAAAGAGTAATGGAATTTTTTATTTCATAGAGCTTGACAATGCTTTTAAAAAAACCTGTTCAATCATAACAAGTATGGAATAAAAACATCAATGTGAACAATTTTGAAGGTCTCGAATAGATGCAGAATTTCGTATTGAAATGAATATGATTAAAATACATCCCAAAACTCAAAAGTATGTATCCAACAGTGAACCTGGACAAGGAAAGATGAATAGTAAGTAAGTAATTAATATATTAATTATATTATTATTAGTATATATACAGCAGTATTTTTTTTGATTTTGTTATTATAAACAAACAAGCTACATTTACTTGGCATGAGCTTGGGCCTTCCTCATTTGCGTAAGAATGTTGGATATTTCCTCACGCTTCCTCTTGGCTCTGATGTGCGTTCCCAAACGGCGCTTCAAAAATTTAAGGGCCCTTTTATCTTTGGAAACCTTCAACAATTCCATAGCCCTCTTTTCATAAGGAGCGTGTCTGTCCTACAACCTCACGGACTAGATCCCTCACGAATTTCGAATGCTTCGTTAAACGTCCCTTGAGCCTGGAAGGGCGGATTTTATCAGCCTTTGTTTTTCCGGATGGAATTTTAGTAGTTTGGTGACCCCTTTGCAGCCCAACGGCGATCTCATATTTTGGTGCCATTACTGAAAACAAAAACTACCATTACATCCAAATTTAGATGATACATGAACCGGCAAGAATATAATCATATATGGTCTGTGACATAATAGTCATATGAGACAAATATGAATAAATAATATGAATGAAAAATAAATTTAAACTTACTTTAATACTACTCACAACGTGGTTCCTTAACGTCTCACCAACAGGATTTCAAAGAAGGCTTCAGCTGCTTCAGCGCATTAGAGAATTCGACATATGTCATTTGTCACATAGAAAAATGAGATTATTCTTGATTTTTTATTCAATATCTACACAACCGCTGAATCGATTTAAGTCTTATTGTACATATTCAACTCATATTCTATTATTAGTACTCGTGTATTGAATATATATAACTGTGTATTATTTCAATATCATAATTTCATTGAAACTTTCAAAACGAAAACTCGAAATTGCTTATGTTCTTACTCGCTAGATGTCTCTGTGCACAATGATTTAGTGACTTGACTTCATTCTTGTGTAAAATTACTGTATTCACTTTTTTATTCTGCTATCAATCGATTAATTCATTATTAATGAAATCGAGAAATTTGATATTAAAGAGGGCGAATTTGCATGGGGTACGATTTAATCGAATGTTGCTAAGTTCCAATAGATGTCACAATTAAACCACGTCCAACTAGATTTGTATGGAGAGTAACTATCTTCTCCTTAAACAATGGTAATACCATTGTCTTTATACAATGAATATATTATATTATACGTGAAATTTGAAAATCAGTTCAAAATTTAAATAAAATGGTGTCAGGTCAGAATTTCAAGAGGCCTGGTAATTTGAAAAATCACAGACATTTGGACAGTATGATCATTGTATAATTATATATATATATTATATATATATACCATTATACAATGTATATACCATTATACAATGGTATGATAACACTCTTGTTTCCTATATAGAACAGCATGTAAAGAAAGTGATTTCAACCAAGTTAGTATACCACTGTAGTATTCCAGAGCAGAGCAGTATGCACTGATAAAAAAGCTTTAAGCACTCTAGAAACCTAGGGCACTAGGCCTATTGAGTTCAATTTTCTGAGTAATTCGCGTTAACTACCACTACCGAGTGCCTACCTTTAAAGCAAATTTCGAATTTTTCCTCAATTATAATTTTTATTCTACCGACCGTAAATACAATAACTTTCGAAAGAAACACCTTTAGAACTCGATATTTGTATATATATATGTGCCCAAAACTTTCAAAAATATAGATTGGATTGAAATCTGCTAACAAATTTATGTTCATAACTATAATCTACTTGACGGTTTTTATCGGGCACATTACACGTTTGGGGGGTCTTTCGAATAGCTGTCAACATGGGGTGGTCATCTTCAGTGATAATTTTCGATTCTGGTAACTTACTTTCGCCTCAAGTTATTATTTTATGTAAGGAAAATAAAACACCATCATTATGTTCAAGATCCCTTTACATCACATAGTTTAGTATACATTGACTTCTGGGTTATTTATTTGAAAATTTTCCATTAGATCTATTATACAGGGTCTTTCACAAGGAACCTCACCCATATTTATACGGGAAACTACTGAACGTATTTTCATGAAATTCAGCACTTATAAGTATTTCACGATGCTGATGAAATCTAAAATATTTTCAAGGCATGAGCACCTCCGATTTTTCCGGAAATGACGTCAACTTCCGTTTTTCGAATTAGAACACCATTTTTTTATTGCAGAAATAGATTCCTTAGAAAATTTCAATTTATTTTGATGTATCATTTTTCAGTTTTGGTTGGAAAATTCTCTCTGAGCGGGAAAATTCGAAAACAAAATCGAAAATAGAGCTCCGCCGAAACAAGAATAACTTCCGAGGTTTTTGGATGGAAAATTTTCATTTTTGAGATTTTTCAAGATGTAAGATTGATATATCCACTTTAAAAATCGAAATCGCGATTCATGATACAGGGGGTGAAAAAATCGCTTTCAAAGTTAGGGATGACAAAATCGTGAAAAATCAATTTTTTCAAATCAGATCCCCATTTTTTTATGGCAGATATTGAATCTACGTTAAAAAATAATGTGAGTGTATGCATCACACTCTTGCCCTAAAATGGATATTTTCTGAGTTATTCACAAAAAACTGTTTTTCGTCTTGAATTTTCAGCTATTTCTTTTCCCTTCACGCCAAAAAGATGAAATTTTCAGGAACTGTTATTTGAACCATGCTGTAGATTTTTCACCCCTTCTTGAAACCGACTTCAAGTTACTATTAGGAGAACCATGGCAAACTCTCGCAGTTATAACTAGAGAAGATGCTCAAAGTTTTGACCGTTAATTTCTAGACATTTATTTATACGTCTCAGGAATGCTTCGTGCGTTGCTCTTCTTATTTCATCGGGAGGAAGAGATCTGCAAAAGTGTTTAAAAACCAAATTGAGTTTCAAAACTATGAATCTAAAAATCTAAACAAACCTGAACGCATTTCTGACTTGTTCTATGCAGTCCTCTTTGTCAGTCAGGGGAGTTGAGTAGACAATATTTTTTATCCTACCCCAAACATAATAGTCTAAAGGAGTTAAATCGGAAGAACGTGGTGGCCAAAGATGTGGACCATTGTTCGCCAACCATCGATCTTCAAATAGCCTGTAGAGGATATTTGACACATTGAGTGAATTGTGTGGAGGCGCGCCATCTTGTTGATACCATAAGTCATTATGGTTCTGTACTAGCGGCTCAATTATTTGAGTCAATATGTCAGAATATCTATCTCCTAAGGGAGAACATTCTTTAAATAATGCAAACATGTGTAGTGTTCTATCTTACCAGTTAAAGTCCCATCATAAATGTGAACATCGAGAATAGCATTATTTTTGATGGCGCAAAAAACATTGAAACTCCAGGTCTCTTGAAAGTTCCATTGTCTGAAGTGGTGGTTGTTCTCTTCATCCCAATAATGACTGCTATGCCTATTGAAAGAACCATTCTTTGTGAATTTAGATTCATCTGTCCAAATTATACAGTCCAAAAAGTTTTCATTCTCTTGAAATCGAATCATCATAGCTTCGCAAAACTCTGTTCTCCTGACGAAATCAGTTTCCTTCAAATGATGTACCCTATTGAATTTATATGGGTGCATTTTATGTTTTTTCAATATTCTCCAAACACTCGATTGAGATAATCCCAGATCAATCTCGGCATCTTTGAGAGAATTTTGAGGTTTCACACGAAAATATGCAAGAACTGTAATTTCGTTGTTCTCATCTTCTACTACACTTTTTTCTCTGTGTGTAGTTTTCTTAACGAAAGATCCGACATTTCTCAAGTTTGTCATGGTTCTGTTAATGGTATCTCTCGTTGGTCTGGGTCGGTCAGGAAACCTCTCAATGAACAGTCGAATCGTTCTATCTACAACATTATTACATTCTCCATGAAGTAGAATGAGATTTAAATAATCTTCATTGGTAAAATTAGGCATAGTGATCGATTTTATAACTTAATACGAATTATCACCAAATTAATAGTAAACACAAAATGCTACTGAATAAAGAGGAATTTGGCAGATGTAATTAATGATATCTATCATTGAAAAAAATAATGTAAAACATGGTAAGTTTTTGCATATGGTTCATAAGGAATTATTTATTTATCACTGGAGAGAAAACCGATGGCCGATTAGTTGAAATAAAGAGGTTTCCGATACAAATTCGAATCCAAATTCGCCATCTATTTAGGAACAACCTGTAACTTTTTTCTCTTGCATATTAGGGTAGTAATATCTAAAACATGGTTTAAGTAACAGTTCCTGAAAATGTCATCTTTTTGGCGTGAAGGGAAAAGAAATAGCTGAAAATTCAAGACGAAAAACAGTTTTTTGTGAATAACTCAGAAAATATCCACTTTAGGGCAAGGGTGTGATGCATACACTCACATTATTTTTTAACGTAGATTCAATATCTGCCATAAAAAAATGGGGTTCTAATTTGAAAAAATTGATTTTTCACGATTTTTTCACCCCCTGTAACATGAATCGCGATTTCGATTTTTAAAGTGGATACATCAATCTTACATCTTGAAAAATCCCAAAAATGAAAATTTTCCTTTCAAAAACCTCGAAGTTAATCTTGTTTCAGCGGAGCTCTATTTTCGATTTTTTTTTTTAATTTTCCCGCTCAGAGAGAATTTTCCAACCAAAACTGAAAAATGTTACATCAAAATAAATTGAAATTTTCTAAGGAATCTATTTCTGCAATAAAAAAATGGTGTTCTAATTTGAAAAACGGAAGTTGACGTCATTTCCGGAAAAACCGGAGTTGCTCATGCCTTGAAAATATTTTAGATTTCATCAGCATCGTGAAATACTTATAAGTGCTGAATTTCATGAAAATACGTTCAGTAGTTTCCCGTATAAATATGGGTGAGGTTCCTCGTGAAAGACCCTGTATATTATTAAGAAGAGTTGTCAAACAATTTCAACAAATACATAATTTATAAATGATATATGTATATATAAGAGAATTTAAAATATTTAATTATTCAACACATAGTTCAAGTCTTAGTAATAAAAAAATACCATTAGTTTAAAAGAGAACTGAAAAATTATATCATCAGAGAAGAAATAGTTTAGGTAATAGTAGTACCTCTGAATAAAGAACATTGCTGTTCTTTATTCAAAGAGTAGTACTCTGTGTTAACAAACTTGATTTGATTTACTGTTGTATATTATTACAAATAAATAAATGAAATTAACATTTCGTCATATGTTAAATCCTACTAATTTTCCTAGTTTTTCTTTGATTACTTGAACAACAAATTAGCTTTGATAAAGGCACGAATGGTGCCGAAACGTAGGTAAATATTTGTATGTTAAGAATCAAAATCATTAAAAATTGTCCACTTGCCCGATAGACTTTTATTCGGTTAACGGTATAGTTGCAGTCGACAAAGTATTTTTACCCCTATATTTCTGATTTTTCCATATAACTCGAAAACTATATGTATAGCTATTATTCGATCGAATTGAATCTTGGCAGTGTGTGAATATTAATTCTAGAATAATGAAATTTAAACGAAAACTGAAGTCGTCCTCTCAGTGGAATATACTATTGCAAGTTGACCGATTAGGTACTTCTGAAAAATATAATTTCGAATAGATACAGATACAAGGTATCTACAGAATCATTGGTTAAATGGATATTTGAATACAAAACTTGTTCTCTACCATAGACAACAACAACAACAACAAACAGTCTTTATTTCAAATCAATGGTTACAATAATAAATACTGATAGCAAATGAAATGAAATAGTGTCAAATAAGCAGTTTAATTCATGAAATCATCAAGACAGTAAGGTTCCAGACTCAGTAGAAGCCTGAAAATTTTCTTCTTGAACAAGTTGAAGTTGTTTTCCCTCTGTATTACCTCAGGTAGACTGTTGAAAAGTTTTAGGCATCTGTATTGCATTTGATTTTGGCTTGTCGTCAATCTATATTTAGGAAGGTTATATGATGAGGTTCTTGTATTATATCTTTCTTTAAGGTTCCTATACTTGCTGAACAATTCTTGGTTCTTATGAAAAAATAGGAGGCATTCCTGAATATATATCCCATAGATCGTCAAAATTCCTTTTCGTCTGAAATAACCGCGACATGATTCCCTATAACTCAGGTTACACATATACAAGATATACTACTGTTCTCTACAAAGGTACGAGTGAATTTCACCCCTTCATTAATTCTACTTTAGTAAGTAGGATAGAAAACTGAAGTACAAATATCAGGACTCATTAGTTGTTTCTTTTGAAATAAATTACACATGTGTATATACGATCTAATTGAATTCTGTTACTTGATGGGAAATTGTCGGCTTGAAGAATCATGCCAAATTTTGTGAGGTCTGACATGTCGTGTTCACATTAAGCAGCAGGTCATTTTCAACACATCTTAACTCAATAAGAGCAAATACTCTTTTTAATGGCATCACAATCATAAATCAGAGCATTCTATATCTATTAACAAAATGAGATAATATAACTTAATCGACACTCAACTGGCTTTGGATATGAATTGTCTTTTCCATACAATACCTCATAACTTCAAGAAATCAATGATGACTTATGAAACCAGCAGTTAGTAAACATACCTACATAAACTCACTCAAAATTTTTCATCTTGATGCTAAAGAGTAATGGAATTTTTTATTTCATAGAGCTTGACAATGCTTTTAAAAAAACCTGTTCAATCATAATAAGTATGGAATAAAAACATCAATGTGAACAATTTTGAAGGTCTCGAATAGATGCAGAATTTCGTATTGAAATGAATATGATTAAAATACATCCCAAAACTCAAAAGTATGTATCCAACAGTGAACCTGGACAAGGAAAGATGAATAGTAAGTAAGTAATTAATATATTAATTATATTATTATTAGTATATATACAGCAGTATTTTTTTTGATTTTGTTATTATAAACAAACAAGCTACATTTACTTGGCATGAGCTTGGGCCTTCCTCATTTGCGTAAGAATGTTGGATATTTCCTCACGCTTCCTCTTGGCTCTGATGTGCGTTCCCAAACGGCGCTTCAAAAATTTAAGGGCCCTTTTATCTTTGGAAACCTTCAACAATTCCATAGCCCTCTTTTCATAAGGAGCGTGTCCTACAACCTCACGGACTAGATCCCTCACGAATTTCGAATGCTTCGTTAAACGTCCCTTGAGCCTGGAAGGGCGGATTTTATCAGCCTTTGTTTTTCCGGATGGAATTTTAGTAGTTTGGTGACCCCTTTGCAGCCCAACGGCGATCTCATATTTTGGTGCCATTACTGAAAACAAAAACTACCATTACATCCAAATTTAGATGATACATGAACCGGCAAGAATATAATCATATATGGTCTGTGACATAATAGTCATATGAGACAAATATGAATAAATAATATGAATGAAAAATAAATTTAAACTTACTTTAATACTACTCACAACGTGGTTCCTTAACGTCTCACCAACAGGATTTCAAAGAAGGCTTCAGCTGCTTCAGCGCATTAGAGAATTCGACATATGTCATTTGTCACATAGAAAAATGAGATTATTCTTGATTTTTTATTCAATATCTACACAACCGCTGAATCGATTTAAGTCTTATTGTACATATTCAACTCATATTCTATTATTAGTACTCGTGTATTGAATATATATAACTGTGTATTATTTCAATATCATAATTTCATTGAAACTTTCAAAACGAAAACTCGAAATTGCTTATGTTCTTACTCGCTAGATGTCTCTGTGCACAATGATTTAGTGACTTGACTTCATTCTTGTGTAAAATTACTGTATTCACTTTTTTATTCTGCTATCAATCGATTAATTCATTATTAATGAAATCGAGAAATTTGATATTAAAGAGGGCGAATTTGCATGGGGTACGATTTAATCGAATGTTGCTTAGTTCCAATAGATGTCGCAATTAAACCACGTCCAACTAGATTTGTATGGAGAGTAACTATCTTCTCCTTAAACAATGGTAATACCATTGTCTTTATACAATGAATATATTATATTATACGTGAAATTTGAAAATCAGTTCAAAATTTAAATAAAATGGTGTCAGGTCAGAATTTCAAGAGGCCTGGTAATTTGAAAAATCACAGACATTTTGACAGTATGATCATTGTATAATTATATATATATATATTATATATATATACCATTATACAATGTATATACCATTATACAATGGTATGATAACACTCTTGTTTCCTATATAGAACAGCATGTAAAGAAAGTGATTTCAACCAAGTTAGTATACCACTGTAGTATTCCAGAGCAGAGCAGTATGCACTGATAAAAAAGCTTTAAGCACTCTAGAAACCTAGGGCACTAGGCCTATTGAGTTCAATTTTCTGAGTAATTCGCGTTAACTACCACTACCGAGTGCCTACCTTTAAAGCAAATTTCGAATTTTTCCTCAATTATAATTTTTATTCTACCGACCGTAAATACAATAACTTTCGAAAGAAACACCTTTAGAACTCGATATTTGTATATATATATGTGCCCAAAACTTTCAAAAATATAGATTGGATTGAAATCTGCTAACAAATTTATGTTCATAACTATAATCTACTTGACGGTTTTTATCGGGCACATTACACGTTTGGGGGGTCTTTCGAATAGCTGTCAACATGGGGTGGTCATCTTCAGTGATAATTTTCGATTCTGGTAACTTACTTTCGCCTCAAGTTATTATTTTATGTAAGGAAAATAAAACACCATCATTATGTTCAAGGTCCCTTTACATCACATAGTTTAGTATACATTGACTTCTGGGTTATTTATTTGAAAATTTTCCATTAGATCTATTATACAGGGTCTTTCACAAGGAACCTCACCCATATTTATACGGGAAACTACTGAACGTATTTTCATGAAATTCAGCACTTATAAGTATTTCACGATGCTGATGAAATCTAAAATATTTTCAAGGCATGAGCACCTCCGATTTTTCCGGAAATGACGTCAACTTCCGTTTTTCGAATTAGAACACCATTTTTTTATTGCAGAAATAGATTCCTTAGAAAATTTCAATTTATTTTGATGTATCATTTTTCAGTTTTGGTTGGAAAATTCTCTCTGAGCGGGAAAATTCGAAAACAAAATCGAAAATAGAGCTCCGCTGAAACAAGAATAACTTCCGAGGTTTTTGGATGGAAAATTTTCATTTTTGAGATTTTTCAAGATGTAAGATTGATATATCCACTTTAAAAATCGAAATCGCGATTCATGATACAGGGGGTGAAAAAATCGCTTTCAAAGTTAGGGATGACAAAATCGTGAAAAATCAATTTTTTCAAATCAGATCCCCATTTTTTTATGGCAGATATTGAATCTACGTTAAAAAATAATGTGAGTGTATGCATCACACCCTTGCCCTAAAATGGATATTTTCTGAGTTATTCACAAAAAACTGTTTTTCGTCTTGAATTTTCAGCTATTTCTTTTCCCTTCACGCCAAAAAGATGAAATTTTCAGGAACTGTTATTTGAACCATGCTGTAGATTTTTCACCCCTTCTTGAAACCGACTTCAAGTTACTATTAGGAGAACCATGGCAAACTCTCGCAGTTATAACTAGAGAAGATGCTCAAAGTTTTGACCGTTAATTTCTAGACATTTATTTATACGTCTCAGGAATGCTTCGTGCGTTGCTCTTCTTATTTCATCGGGAGGAAGAGATCTGCAAAAGTGTTTAAAAACCAAATTGAGTTTCAAAACTATGAATCTAAAAATCTAAACAAACCTGAACGCATTTCTGACTTGTTCTATGCAGTCCTCTTTGTCAGTCAGGGGAGTTGAGTAGACAATATTTTTTATCCTACCCCAAACATAATAGTCTAAAGGAGTTAAATCGGAAGAACGTGGTGGCCAAAGATGTGGACCATTGTTCGCCAACCATCGATCTTCAAATAGCCTGTAGAGGATATTTGACACATTGAGTGAATTGTGTGGAGGCGCGCCATCTTGTTGATACCATAAGTCATTATGGTTCTGTACTAGCGGCTCAATTATTTGAGTCAATATGTCAGAATATCTATCTCCTAAGGGAGAACATTCTTTAAATAATGCAAACATGTCTAGTGTTCTATCTTACCAGTTAAAGTCCCATCATAAATGTGAACATCGAGAATAGCATTATTTTTGATGGCGCAAAAAACATTGAAACTCCAGGTCTCTTGAAAGTTCCATTGTCTGAAGTGGTGGTTGTTCTCTTCATCCCAATAATGACTGCTATGCCTATTGAAAGAACCATTCTTTGTGAATTTAGATTCATCTGTCCAAATTATACAGTCCAAAAAGTTTTCATTCTCTTGAAATCGAATCATCATAGCTTCGCAAAACTCTGTTCTCCTGACGAAATCAGTTTCCTTCAAATGATGTACCCTATTGAATTTATATGGGTGCATTTTATGTTTTTTCAATATTCTCCAAACACTCGATTGAGATAATCCCAGATCAATCTCGGCATCTTTGAGAGAATTTTGAGGTTTCACACGAAAATATGCAAGAACTGTAATTTCGTTGTTCTCATCTTCTACTACACTTTTTTCTCTGTGTGTAGTTTTCTTAACGAAAGATCCGACATTTCTCAAGTTTGTCATGGTTCTGTTAATGGTATCTCTCGTTGGTCTGGGTCGGTCAGGAAACCTCTCAATGAACAGTCGAATCGTTCTATCTACAACATTATTACATTCTCCATGAAGTAGAATGAGATTTAAATAATCTTCATTGGTAAAATTAGGCATAGTGATCGATTTTATAACTTAATACGAATTATCACCAAATTAATAGTAAACACAAAATGCTACTGAATAAAGAGGAATTTGGCAGATGTAATTAATGATATCTATCATTGAAAAAAATAATGTAAAACATGGTAAGTTTTTGCATATGGTTCATAAGGAATTATTTATTTATCACTGGAGAGAAAACCGATGGCCGATTAGTTGAAATAAAGAGGTTTCCGATACAAATTCGCCATCTATTTAGGAACAACCTGTAACTTTTTTCTCTTGCATATTAGGGTAGTAATATCTAAAACATGGTTTAAGTAACAGTTCCTGAAAATGTCATCTTTTTGGCGTGAAGGGAAAAGAAATAGCTGAAAATTCAAGACGAAAAACAGTTTTTTGTGAATAACTCAGAAAATATCCACTTTAGAGGGCAAGGGTGTGATGCATACACTCACATTATTTTTTAACGTAGATTCAATATCTGCCATAAAAAAATGGGGTTCTAATTTGAAAAAATTGATTTTTCACGATTTTTTCACCCCCTGTAACATGAATCGCGATTTCGATTTTTAAAGTGGATACATCAATCTTACATCTTGAAAAATCCCAAAAATGAAAATTTTCCTTTCAAAAACCTCGAAGTTAATCTTGTTTCAGCGGAGCTCTATTTTCGATTTTTTTTTTTAATTTTCCCGCTCAGAGAGAATTTTCCAACCAAAACTGAAAAATGTTACATCAAAATAAATTGAAATTTTCTAAGGAATCTATTTCTGCAATAAAAAAATGGTGTTCTAATTTGAAAAACGGAAGTTGACGTCATTTCCGGAAAAACCGGAGTTGCTCATGCCTTGAAAATATTTTAGATTTCATCAGCATCGTGAAATACTTATAAGTGCTGAATTTCATGAAAATACGTTCAGTAGTTTCCCGTATAAATATGGGTGAGGTTCCTCGTGAAAGACCCTGTATATTATTAAGAAGAGTTGTCAAACAATTTCAACAAATACATAATTTATAAATGATATATGTATATATAAGAGAATTTAAAATATTTAATTATTCAACACATAGTTCAAGTCTTAGTAATAAAAAAATACCATTAGTTTAAAAGAGAACTGAAAAATTATATCATCAGAGAAGAAATAGTTTAGGTAATAGTAGTACCTCTGAATAAAGAACATTGCTGTTCTTTATTCAAAGAGTAGTACTCTGTGTTAACAAACTTGATTTGATTTACTGTTGTATATTATTACAAATAAATAAATGAAATTAACATTTCGTCATATGTTAAATCCTACTAATTTTCCTAGTTTTTCTTTGATTACTTGAACAACAAATTAGCTTTGATAAAGGCACGAATGGTGCCGAAACGTAGGTAAATATTTGTATGTTAAGAATCAAAATCATTAAAAATTGTCCACTTGCCCGATAGACTTTTATTCGGTTAACGGTATAGTTGCAGTCGACAAAGTATTTTTACCCCTATATTTCTGATTTTTCCATATAACTCGAAAACTATATGTATAGCTATTATTCGATCGAATTGAATCTTGGCAGTGTGTGAATATTAATTCTAGAATAATGAAATTTAAACGAAAACTGAAGTCGTCCTCTCAGTGGAATATACTATTGCAAGTTGACCGATTAGGTACTTCTGAAAAATATAATTTCGAATAGATACAGATACAAGGTATCTACAGAATCATTGGTTAAATGGATATTTGAATACAAAACTTGTTCTCTACCATAGACAACAACAACAACAACAAACAGTCTTTATTTCAAATCAATGGTTACAATAATAAATACTGATAGCAAATGAAATGAAATAGTGTCAAATAAGCAGTTTAATTCATGAAATCATCAAGACAGTAAGGTTCCAGACTCAGTAGAAGCCTGAAAATTTTCTTCTTGAACAAGTTGAAGTTGTTTTCCCTCTGTATTACCTCAGGTAGACTGTTGAAAAGTTTTAGGCATCTGTATTGCATTTGATTTTGGCTTGTCGTCAATCTATATTTAGGAAGGTTATATGATGAGGTTCTTGTATTATATCTTTCTTTAAGGTTCCTATACTTGCTGAACAATTCTTGGTTCTTATGAAAAAATAGGAGGCATTCCTGAATATATATCCCATAGATCGTCAAAATTCCTTTTCGTCTGAAATAACCGCGACATGATTCCCTATAACTCAGGTTACACATATACAAGATATACTACTGTTCTCTACAAAGGTACGAGTGAATTTCACCCCTTCATTAATTCTACTTTAGTAAGTAGGATAGAAAACTGAAGTACAAATATCAGGACTCATTAGTTGTTTCTTTTGAAATAAATTACACATGTGTATATACGATCTAATTGAATTCTGTTACTTGATGGGAAATTGTCGGCTTGAAGAATCATGCCAAATTTTGTGAGGTCTGACATGTCGTGTTCACATTAAGCAGCAGGTCATTTTCAACACATCTTAACTCAATAAGAGCAAATACTCTTTTTAATGGCATCACAATCATAAATCAGAGCATTCTATATCTATTAACAAAATGAGATAATATAACTTAATCGACACTCAACTGGCTTTGGATATGAATTGTCTTTTCCATACAATACCTCATAACTTCAAGAAATCAATGATGACTTATGAAACCAGCAGTTAGTAAACATACCTACATAAACTCACTCAAAATTTTTCATCTTGATGCTAAAGAGTAATGGAATTTTTTATTTCATAGAGCTTGACAATGCTTTTAAAAAAACCTGTTCAATCATAATAAGTATGGAATAAAAACATCAATGTGAACAATTTTGAAGGTCTCGAATAGATGCAGAATTTCGTATTGAAATGAATATGATTAAAATACATCCCAAAACTCAAAAGTATGTATCCAACAGTGAACCTGGACAAGGAAAGATGAATAGTAAGTAAGTAATTAATATATTAATTATATTATTATTAGTATATATACAGCAGTATTTTTTTTGATTTTGTTATTATAAACAAACAAGCTACATTTACTTGGCATGAGCTTGGGCCTTCCTCATTTGCGTAAGAATGTTGGATATTTCCTCACGCTTCCTCTTGGCTCTGATGTGCGTTCCCAAACGGCGCTTCAAAAATTTAAGGGCCCTTTTATCTTTGGAAACCTTCAACAATTCCATAGCCCTCTTTTCATAAGGAGCGTGTCCTACAACCTCACGGACTAGATCCCTCACGAATTTCGAATGCTTCGTTAAACGTCCCTTGAGCCTGGAAGGGCGGATTTTATCAGCCTTTGTTTTTCCGGATGGAATTTTAGTAGTTTGGTGACCCCTTTGCAGCCCAACGGCGATCTCATATTTTGGTGCCATTACTGAAAACAAAAACTACCATTACATCCAAATTTAGATGATACATGAACCGGCAAGAATATAATCATATATGGTCTGTGACATAATAGTCATATGAGACAAATATGAATAAATAATATGAATGAAAAATAAATTTAAACTTACTTTAATACTACTCACAACGTGGTTCCTTAACGTCTCACCAACAGGATTTCAAAGAAGGCTTCAGCTGCTTCAGCGCATTAGAGAATTCGACATATGTCATTTGTCACATAGAAAAATGAGATTATTCTTGATTTTTTATTCAATATCTACACAACCGCTGAATCGATTTAAGTCTTATTGTACATATTCAACTCATATTCTATTATTAGTACTCGTGTATTGAATATATATAACTGTGTATTATTTCAATATCATAATTTCATTGAAACTTTCAAAACGAAAACTCGAAATTGCTTATGTTCTTACTCGCTAGAAGTCTCTGTGCACAATGATTTAGTGACTTGACTTCATTCTTGTGTAAAATTACTGTATTCACTTTTTTATTCTGCTATCAATCGATTAATTCATTATTAATGAAATCGAGAAATTTGATATTAAAGAGGGCGAATTTGCATGGGGTACGATTTAATCGAATGTTGCTTAGTTCCAATAGATGTCGCAATTAAACCACGTCCAACTAGATTTGTATGGAGAGTAACTATCTTCTCCTTAAACAATGGTAATACCATTGTCTTTATACAATGAATATATTATATTATACGTGAAATTTGAAAATCAGTTCAAAATTTAAATAAAATGGTGTCAGGTCAGAATTTCAAGAGGCCTGGTAATTTGAAAAATCACAGACATTTGGACAGTATGATCATTGTATAATTATATATATATATATATTATATATATATACCATTATACAATGTATATACCATTATACAATGGTATGATAACACTCTTGTTTCCTATATAGAACAGCATGTAAAGAAAGTGATTTCAACCAAGTTAGTATACCACTGTAGTATTCCAGAGCAGAGCAGTATGCACTGATAAAAAAGCTTTAAGCACTCTAGAAACCTAGGGCACTAGGCCTATTGAGTTCAATTTTCTGAGTAATTCGCGTTAACTACCACTACCGAGTGCCTACCTTTAAAGCAAATTTCGAATTTTTCCTCAATTATAATTTTTATTCTACCGACCGTAAATACAATAACTTTCGAAAGAAACACCTTTAGAACTCGATATTTGTATATATATATGTGCCCAAAACTTTCAAAAATATAGATTGGATTGAAATCTGCTAACAAATTTATGTTCATAACTATAATCTACTTGACGGTTTTTATCGGGCACATTACACGTTTGGGGGGTCTTTCGAATAGCTGTCAACATGGGGTGGTCATCTTCAGTGATAATTTTCGATTCTGGTAACTTACTTTCGCCTCAAGTTATTATTTTATGTAAGGAAAATAAAACACCATCATTATGTTCAAGGTCCCTTTACATCACATAGTTTAGTATACATTGACTTCTGGGTTATTTATTTGAAAATTTTCCAT
Organism: Myrrha octodecimguttata; assembly: GCA_958510865.1. Taxonomy (NCBI): domain Eukaryota; kingdom Metazoa; phylum Arthropoda; class Insecta; order Coleoptera; family Coccinellidae; genus Myrrha; species Myrrha octodecimguttata. The sequence continues at coordinate 42,927,859 of OY294057.1, forward strand.
TAGATCTATTATACAGGGTCTTTCACAAGGAACCTCACCCATATTTATACGGGAAACTACTGAACGTATTTTCATGAAATTCAGCACTTATAAGTATTTCACGATGCTGATGAAATCTAAAATATTTTCAAGGCATGAGCACCTCCGATTTTTCCGGAAATGACGTCAACTTCCGTTTTTCGAATTAGAACACCATTTTTTTATTGCAGAAATAGATTCCTTAGAAAATTTCAATTTATTTTGATGTATCATTTTTCAGTTTTGGTTGGAAAATTCTCTCTGAGCGGGAAAATTCGAAAACAAAATCGAAAATAGAGCTCCGCTGAAACAAGAATAACTTCCGAGGTTTTTGGATGGAAAATTTTCATTTTTGAGATTTTTCAAGATGTAAGATTGATATATCCACTTTAAAAATCGAAATCGCGATTCATGATACAGGGGGTGAAAAAATCGCTTTCAAAGTTAGGGATGACAAAATCGTGAAAAATCAATTTTTTCAAATCAGATCCCCATTTTTTTATGGCAGATATTGAATCTACGTTAAAAAATAATGTGAGTGTATGCATCACACCCTTGCCCTAAAATGGATATTTTCTGAGTTATTCACAAAAAACTGTTTTTCGTCTTGAATTTTCAGCTATTTCTTTTCCCTTCACGCCAAAAAGATGAAATTTTCAGGAACTGTTATTTGAACCATGCTGTAGATTTTTCACCCCTTCTTGAAACCGACTTCAAGTTACTATTAGGAGAACCATGGCAAACTCTCGCAGTTATAACTAGAGAAGATGCTCAAAGTTTTGACCGTTAATTTCTAGACATTTATTTATACGTCTCAGGAATGCTTCGTGCGTTGCTCTTCTTATTTCATCGGGAGGAAGAGATCTGCAAAAGTGTTTAAAAACCAAATTGAGTTTCAAAACTATGAATCTAAAAATCTAAACAAACCTGAACGCATTTCTGACTTGTTCTATGCAGTCCTCTTTGTCAGTCAGGGGAGTTGAGTAGACAATATTTTTTATCCTACCCCAAACATAATAGTCTAAAGGAGTTAAATCGGAAGAACGTGGTGGCCAAAGATGTGGACCATTGTTCGCCAACCATCGATCTTCAAATAGCCTGTAGAGGATATTTGACACATTGAGTGAATTGTGTGGAGGCGCGCCATCTTGTTGATACCATAAGTCATTATGGTTCTGTACTAGCGGCTCAATTATTTGAGTCAATATGTCAGAATATCTATCTCCTAAGGGAGAACATTCTTTAAATAATGCAAACATGTCTAGTGTTCTATCTTACCAGTTAAAGTCCCATCATAAATGTGAACATCGAGAATAGCATTATTTTTGATGGCGCAAAAAACATTGAAACTCCAGGTCTCTTGAAAGTTCCATTGTCTGAAGTGGTGGTTGTTCTCTTCATCCCAATAATGACTGCTATGCCTATTGAAAGAACCATTCTTTGTGAATTTAGATTCATCTGTCCAAATTATACAGTCCAAAAAGTTTTCATTCTCTTGAAATCGAATCATCATAGCTTCGCAAAACTCTGTTCTCCTGACGAAATCAGTTTCCTTCAAATGATGTACCCTATTGAATTTATATGGGTGCATTTTATGTTTTTTCAATATTCTCCAAACACTCGATTGAGATAATCCCAGATCAATCTCGGCATCTTTGAGAGAATTTTGAGGTTTCACACGAAAATATGCAAGAACTGTAATTTCGTTGTTCTCATCTTCTACTACACTTTTTTCTCTGTGTGTAGTTTTCTTAACGAAAGATCCGACATTTCTCAAGTTTGTCATGGTTCTGTTAATGGTATCTCTCGTTGGTCTGGGTCGGTCAGGAAACCTCTCAATGAACAGTCGAATCGTTCTATCTACAACATTATTACATTCTCCATATGAAGTAGAATGAGATTTAAATAATCTTCATTGGTAAAATTAGGCATAGTGATCGATTTTATAACTTAATACGAATTATCACCAAATTAATAGTAAACACAAAATGCTACTGAATAAAGAGGAATTTGGCAGATGTAATTAATGATATCTATCATTGAAAAAAATAATGTAAAACATGGTAAGTTTTTGCATATGGTTCATAAGGAATTATTTATTTATCACTGGAGAGAAAACCGATGGCCGATTAGTTGAAATAAAGAGGTTTCCGATACAAATTCGAATCCAAATTCGCCATCTATTTAGGAACAACCTGTAACTTTTTTCTCTTGCATATTAGGGTAGTAATATCTAAAACATGGTTTAAGTAACAGTTCCTGAAAATGTCATCTTTTTGGCGTGAAGGGAAAAGAAATAGCTGAAAATTCAAGACGAAAAACAGTTTTTTGTGAATAACTCAGAAAATATCCACTTTAGGGCAAGGGTGTGATGCATACACTCACATTATTTTTTAACGTAGATTCAATATCTGCCATAAAAAAATGGGGTTCTAATTTGAAAAAATTGATTTTTCACGATTTTTTCACCCCCTGTAACATGAATCGCGATTTCGATTTTTAAAGTGGATACATCAATCTTACATCTTGAAAAATCCCAAAAATGAAAATTTTCCTTTCAAAAACCTCGAAGTTAATCTTGTTTCAGCGGAGCTCTATTTTCGATTTTTTTTTTTAATTTTCCCGCTCAGAGAGAATTTTCCAACCAAAACTGAAAAATATGTTACATCAAAATAAATTGAAATTTTCTAAGGAATCTATTTCTGCAATAAAAAAATGGTGTTCTAATTTGAAAAACGGAAGTTGACGTCATTTCCGGAAAAACCGGAGTTGCTCATGCCTTGAAAATATTTTAGATTTCATCAGCATCGTGAAATACTTATAAGTGCTGAATTTCATGAAAATACGTTCAGTAGTTTCCCGTATAAATATGGGTGAGGTTCCTCGTGAAAGACCCTGTATATTATTAAGAAGAGTTGTCAAACAATTTCAACAAATACATAATTTATAAATGATATATGTATATATAAGAGAATTTAAAATATTTAATTATTCAACACATAGTTCAAGTCTTAGTAATAAAAAAATACCATTAGTTTAAAAGAGAACTGAAAAATTATATCATCAGAGAAGAAATAGTTTAGGTAATAGTAGTACCTCTGAATAAAGAACATTGCTGTTCTTTATTCAAAGAGTAGTACTCTGTGTTAACAAACTTGATTTGATTTACTGTTGTATATTATTACAAATAAATAAATGAAATTAACATTTCGTCATATGTTAAATCCTACTAATTTTCCTAGTTTTTCTTTGATTACTTGAACAACAAATTAGCTTTGATAAAGGCACGAATGGTGCCGAAACGTAGGTAAATATTTGTATGTTAAGAATCAAAACCATTAAAAATTGTCCACTTGCCCGATAGACTTTTATTCGGTTAACGGTATAGTTGCAGTCGACAAAGTATTTTTACCCCTATATTTCTGATTTTTCCATATAACTCGAAAACTATATGTATAGCTATTATTCGATCGAATTGAATCTTGGCAGTGTGTGAATATTAATTCTAGAATAATGAAATTTAAACGAAAACTGAAGTCGTCCTCTCAGTGGAATATACTATTGCAAGTTGACCGATTAGGTACTTCTGAAAAATATAATTTCGAATAGATACAGATACAAGGTATCTACAGAATCATTGGTTAAATGGATATTTGAATACAAAACTTGTTCTCTACCATAGACAACAACAACAACAACAAACAGTCTTTATTTCAAATCAATGGTTACAATAATAAATACTGATAGCAAATGAAATGAAATAGTGTCAAATAAGCAGTTTAATTCATGAAATCATCAAGACAGTAAGGTTCCAGACTCAGTAGAAGCCTGAAAATTTTCTTCTTGAACAAGTTGAAGTTGTTTTCCCTCTGTATTACCTCAGGTAGACTGTTGAAAAGTTTTAGGCATCTGTATTGCATTTGATTTTGGCTTGTCGTCAATCTATATTTAGGAAGGTTATATGATGAGGTTCTTGTATTATATCTTTCTTTAAGGTTCCTATACTTGCTGAACAATTCTTGGTTCTTATGAAAAAATAGGAGGCATTCCTGAATATATATCCCATAGATCGTCAAAATTCCTTTTCGTCTGAAATAACCGCGACATGATTCCCTATAACTCAGGTTACACATATACAAGATATACTACTGTTCTCTACAAAGGTACGAGTGAATTTCACCCCTTCATTAATTCTACTTTAGTAAGTAGGATAGAAAACTGAAGTACAAATATCAGGACTCATTAGTTGTTTCTTTTGAAATAAATTACACATGTGTATATACGATCTAATTGAATTCTGTTACTTGATGGGAAATTGTCGGCTTGAAGAATCATGCCAAATTTTGTGAGGTCTGACATGTCGTGTTCACATTAAGCAGCAGGTCATTTTCAACACATCTTAACTCAATAAGAGCAAATACTCTTTTTAATGGCATCACAATCATAAATCAGAGCATTCTATATCTATTAACAAAATGAGATAATATAACTTAATCGACACTCAACTGGCTTTGGATATGAATTGTCTTTTCCATACAATACCTCATAACTTCAAGAAATCAATGATGACTTATGAAACCAGCAGTTAGTAAACATACCTACATAAACTCACTCAAAATTTTTCATCTTGATGCTAAAGAGTAATGGAATTTTTTATTTCATAGAGCTTGACAATGCTTTTAAAAAAACCTGTTCAATCATAACAAGTATGGAATAAAAACATCAATGTGAACAATTTTGAAGGTCTCGAATAGATGCAGAATTTCGTATTGAAATGAATATGATTAAAATACATCCCAAAACTCAAAAGTATGTATCCAACAGTGAACCTGGACAAGGAAAGATGAATAGTAAGTAAGTAATTAATATATTAATTATATTATTATTAGTATATATACAGCAGTATTTTTTTTGATTTTGTTATTATAAACAAACAAGCTACATTTACTTGGCATGAGCTTGGGCCTTCCTCATTTGCGTAAGAATGTTGGATATTTCCTCACGCTTCCTCTTGGCTCTGATGTGCGTTCCCAAACGGCGCTTCAAAAATTTAAGGGCCCTTTTATCTTTGGAAACCTTCAACAATTCCATAGCCCTCTTTTCATAAGGAGCGTGTCCTACAACCTCACGGACTAGATCCCTCACGAATTTCGAATGCTTCGTTAAACGTCCCTTGAGCCTGGAAGGGCGGATTTTATCAGCCTTTGTTTTTCCGGATGGAATTTTAGTAGTTTGGTGACCCCTTTGCAGCCCAACGGCGATCTCATATTTTGGTGCCATTACTGAAAACAAAAACTACCATTACATCCAAATTTAGATGATACATGAACCGGCAAGAATATAATCATATATGGTCTGTGACATAATAGTCATATGAGACAAATATGAATAAATAATATGAATGAAAAATAAATTTAAACTTACTTTAATACTACTCACAACGTGGTTCCTTAACGTCTCACCAACAGGATTTCAAAGAAGGCTTCAGCTGCTTCAGCGCATTAGAGAATTCGACATATGTCATTTGTCACATAGAAAAATGAGATTATTCTTGATTTTTTATTCAATATCTACACAACCGCTGAATCGATTTAAGTCTTATTGTACATATTCAACTCATATTCTATTATTAGTACTCGTGTATTGAATATATATAACTGTGTATTATTTCAATATCATAATTTCATTGAAACTTTCAAAACGAAAACTCGAAATTGCTTATGTTCTTACTCGCTAGATGTCTCTGTGCACAATGATTTAGTGACTTGACTTCATTCTTGTGTAAAATTACTGTATTCACTTTTTTATTCTGCTATCAATCGATTAATTCATTATTAATGAAATCGAGAAATTTGATATTAAAGAGGGCGAATTTGCATGGGGTACGATTTAATCGAATGTTGCTTAGTTCCAATAGATGTCGCAATTAAACCACGTCCAACTAGATTTGTATGGAGAGTAACTATCTTCTCCTTAAACAATGGTAATACCATTGTCTTTATACAATGAATATATTATATTATACGTGAAATTTGAAAATCAGTTCAAAATTTAAATAAAATGGTGTCAGGTCAGAATTTCAAGAGGCCTGGTAATTTGAAAAATCACAGACATTTGGACAGTATGATCATTGTATAATTATATATATATATATATTATATATATATACCATTATACAATGTATATACCATTATACAATGGTATGATAACACTCTTGTTTCCTATATAGAACAGCATGTAAAGAAAGTGATTTCAACCAAGTTAGTATACCACTGTAGTATTCCAGAGCAGAGCAGTATGCACTGATAAAAAAGCTTTAAGCACTCTAGAAACCTAGGGCACTAGGCCTATTGAGTTCAATTTTCTGAGTAATTCGCGTTAACTACCACTACCGAGTGCCTACCTTTAAAGCAAATTTCGAATTTTTCCTCAATTATAATTTTTATTCTACCGACCGTAAATACAATAACTTTCGAAAGAAACACCTTTAGAACTCGATATTTGTATATATATATGTGCCCAAAACTTTCAAAAATATAGATTGGATTGAAATCTGCTAACAAATTTATGTTCATAACTATAATCTACTTGACGGTTTTTATCGGGCACATTACACGTTTGGGGGGTCTTTCGAATAGCTGTCAACATGGGGTGGTCATCTTCAGTGATAATTTTCGATTCTGGTAACTTACTTTCGCCTCAAGTTATTATTTTATGTAAGGAAAATAAAACACCATCATTATGTTCAAGGTCCCTTTACATCACATAGTTTAGTATACATTGACTTCTGGGTTATTTATTTGAAAATTTTCCATTAGATCTATTATACAGGGTCTTTCACAAGGAACCTCACCCATATTTATACGGGAAACTACTGAACGTATTTTCATGAAATTCAGCACTTATAAGTATTTCACGATGCTGATGAAATCTAAAATATTTTCAAGGCATGAGCACCTCCGATTTTTCCGGAAATGACGTCAACTTCCGTTTTTCGAATTAGAACACCATTTTTTTATTGCAGAAATAGATTCCTTAGAAAATTTCAATTTATTTTGATGTATCATTTTTCAGTTTTGGTTGGAAAATTCTCTCTGAGCGGGAAAATTCGAAAACAAAATCGAAAATAGAGCTCCGCTGAAACAAGAATAACTTCCGAGGTTTTTGGATGGAAAATTTTCATTTTTGAGATTTTTCAAGATGTAAGCTTTCAAAGTTAGGGATGACAAAATCGTGAAAAATCAATTTTTTCAAATCAGATCCCCATTTTTTATGGCAGATATTGAATCTACGTTAAAAAATAATGTGAGTGTATGCATCACACCCTTGCCCTAAAATGGATATTTTCTGAGTTATTCACAAAAAACTGTTTTTCGTCTTGAATTTTCAGCTATTTCTTTTCCCTTCACGCCAAAAAGATGAAATTTTCAGGAACTGTTATTTGAACCATGCTGTAGATTTTTCACCCCTTCTTGAAACCGACTTCAAGTTACTATTAGGAGAACCATGGCAAACTCTCGCAGTTATAACTAGAGAAGATGCTCAAAGTTTTGACCGTTAATTTCTAGACATTTATTTATACGTCTCAGGAATGCTTCGTGCGTTGCTCTTCTTATTTCATCGGGAGGAAGAGATCTGCAAAAGTGTTTAAAAACCAAATTGAGTTTCAAAACTATGAATCTAAAAATCTAAACAAACCTGAACGCATTTCTGACTTGTTCTATGCAGTCCTCTTTGTCAGTCAGGGGAGTTGAGTAGACAATATTTTTTATCCTACCCCAAACATAATAGTCTAAAGGAGTTAAATCGGAAGAACGTGGTGGCCAAAGATGTGGACCATTGTTCGCCAACCATCGATCTTCAAATAGCCTGTAGAGGATATTTGACACATTGAGTGAATTGTGTGGAGGCGCGCCATCTTGTTGATACCATAAGTCATTATGGTTCTGTACTAGCGGCTCAATTATTTGAGTCAATATGTCAGAATATCTATCTCCTAAGGGAGAACATTCTTTAAATAATGCAAACATGTGTAGTGTTCTATCTTACCAGTTAAAGTCCCATCATAAATGTGAACATCGAGAATTGCATTATTTTTGATGGCGCAAAAAACATTGAAACTCCAGGTCTCTTGAAAGTTCCATTGTCTGAAGTGGTGGTTGTTCTCTTCATCCCAATAATGACTGCTATGCCTATTGAAAGAACCATTCTTTGTGAATTTAGATTCATCTGTCCAAATTATACAGTCCAAAAAGTTTTCATTCTCTTGAAATCGAATCATCATAGCTTCGCAAAACTCTGTTCTCCTGACGAAATCAGTTTCCTTCAAATGATGTACCCTATTGAATTTATATGGGTGCATTTTATGTTTTTTCAATATTCTCCAAACACTCGATTGAGATAATCCCAGATCAATCTCGGCATCTTTGAGAGAATTTTGAGGTTTCACACGAAAATATGCAAGAACTGTAATTTCGTTGTTCTCATCTTCTACTACACTTTTTTCTCTGTGTGTAGTTTTCTTAACGAAAGATCCGACATTTCTCAAGTTTGTCATGGTTCTGTTAATGGTATCTCTCGTTGGTCTGGGTCGGTCAGGAAACCTCTCAATGAACAGTCGAATCGTTCTATCTACAACATTATTACATTCTCCATGAAGTAGAATGAGATTTAAATAATCTTCATTGGTAAAATTAGGCATAGTGATCGATTTTATAACTTAATACGAATTATCACCAAATTAATAGTAAACACAAAATGCTACTGAATAAAGAGGAATTTGGCAGATGTAATTAATGATATCTATCATTGAAAAAAATAATGTAAAACATGGTAAGTTTTTGCATATGGTTCATAAGGAATTATTTATTTATCACTGGAGAGAAAACCGATGGCCGATTAGTTGAAATAAAGAGGTTTCCGATACAAATTCGAATCCAAATTCGCCATCTATTTAGGAACAACCTGTAACTTTTTTCTCTTGCATATTAGGGTAGTAATATCTAAAACATGGTTTAAGTAACAGTTCCTGAAAATGTCATCTTTTTGGCGTGAAGGGAAAAGAAATAGCTGAAAATTCAAGACGAAAAACAGTTTTTTGTGAATAACTCAGAAAATATCCACTTTAGGGCAAGGGTGTGATGCATACACTCACATTATTTTTTAACGTAGATTCAATATCTGCCATAAAAAAATGGGGTTCTAATTTGAAAAAATTGATTTTTCACGATTTTTTCACCCCCTGTAACATGAATCGCGATTTCGATTTTTAAAGTGGATACATAAATCTTACATCTTGAAAAATCCCAAAAATGAAAATTTTCCTTTCAAAAACCTCGAAGTTAATCTTGTTTCAGCGGAGCTCTATTTTCGATTTTTTTTTTTAATTTTCCCGCTCAGAGAGAATTTTCCAACCAAAACTGAAAAATGTTACATCAAAATAAATTGAAATTTTCTAAGGAATCTATTTCTGCAATAAAAAAATGGTGTTCTAATTTGAAAAACGGAAGTTGACGTCATTTCCGGAAAAACCGGAGTTGCTCATGCCTTGAAAATATTTTAGATTTCATCAGCATCGTGAAATACTTATAAGTGCTGAATTTCATGAAAATACGTTCAGTAGTTTCCCGTATAAATATGGGTGAGGTTCCTCGTGAAAGACCCTGTATATTATTAAGAAGAGTTGTCAAACAATTTCAACAAATACATAATTTATAAATGATATATGTATATATAAGAGAATTTAAAATATTTAATTATTCAACACATAGTTCAAGTCTTAGTAATAAAAAAATACCATTAGTTTAAAAGAGAACTGAAAAATTATATCATCAGAGAAGAAATAGTTTAGGTAATAGTAGTACCTCTGAATAAAGAACATTGCTGTTCTTTATTCAAAGAGTAGTACTCTGTGTTAACAAACTTGATTTGATTTACTGTTGTATATTATTACAAATAAATAAATGAAATTAACATTTCGTCATATGTTAAATCCTACTAATTTTCCTAGTTTTTCTTTGATTACTTGAACAACAAATTAGCTTTGATAAAGGCACGAATGGTGCCGAAACGTAGGTAAATATTTGTATGTTAAGAATCAAAATCATTAAAAATTGTCCACTTGCCCGATAGACTTTTATTCGGTTAACGGTATAGTTGCAGTCGACAAAGTATTTTTACCCCTATATTTCTGATTTTTCCATATAACTCGAAAACTATATGTATAGCTATTATTCGATCGAATTGAATCTTGGCAGTGTGTGAATATTAATTCTAGAATAATGAAATTTAAACGAAAACTGAAGTCGTCCTCTCAGTGGAATATACTATTGCAAGTTGACCGATTAGGTACTTCTGAAAAATATAATTTCGAATAGATACAGATACAAGGTATCTACAGAATCATGGGTTAAATGGATATTTGAATACAAAACTTGTTCTCTACCATAGACAACAACAACAACAACAAACAGTCTTTATTTCAAATCAATGGTTACAATAATAAATACTGATAGCAAATGAAATGAAATAGTGTCAAATAAGCAGTTTAATTCATGAAATCATCAAGACAGTAAGGTTCCAGACTCAGTAGAAGCCTGAAAATTTTCTTCTTGAACAAGTTGAAGTTGTTTTCCCTCTGTATTACCTCAGGTAGACTGTTGAAAAGTTTTAGGCATCTGTATTGCATTTGATTTTGGCTTGTCGTCAATCTATATTTAGGAAGGTTATATGATGAGGTTCTTGTATTATATCTTTCTTTAAGGTTCCTATACTTGCTGAACAATTCTTGGTTCTTATGAAAAAATAGGAGGCATTCCTGAATATATATCCCATAGATCGTCAAAATTCCTTTTCGTCTGAAATAACCGCGACATGATTCCCTATAACTCAGGTTACACATATACAAGATATACTACTGTTCTCTACAAAGGTACGAGTGAATTTCACCCCTTCATTAATTCTACTTTAGTAAGTAGGATAGAAAACTGAAGTACAAATATCAGGACTCATTAGTTGTTTCTTTTGAAATAAATTACACATGTGTATATACGATCTAATTGAATTCTGTTACTTGATGGGAAATTGTCGGCTTGAAGAATCATGCCAAATTTTGTGAGGTCTGACATGTCGTGTTCACATTAAGCAGCAGGTCATTTTCAACACATCTTAACTCAATAAGAGCAAATACTCTTTTTAATGGCATCACAATCATAAATCAGAGCATTCTATATCTATTAACAAAATGAGATAATATAACTTAATCGACACTCAACTGGCTTTGGATATGAATTGTCTTTTCCATACAATACCTCATAACTTCAAGAAATCAATGACGACTTATGAAACCAGCAGTTAGTAAACAGAACTACATAAACTCACTCAAAATTTTTCATCTTGATGCTAAAGAGTAATGGAATTTTTTATTTCATAGAGCTTGACAATGCTTTTAAAAAAACCTGTTCAATCATAATAAGTATGGAATAAAAACATCAATGTGAACAATTTTGAAGGTCTCGAATAGATGCAGAATTTCGTATTGAAATGAATATGATTAAAATACATCCCAAAACTCAAAAGTATGTATCCAACAGTGAACCTGGACAAGGAAAGATGAATAGTAAGTAAGTAATTAATATATTAATTATATTATTATTAGTATATATACAGCAGTATTTTTTTTGATTTTGTTATTATAAAGCTACATTTACTTGGCATGAGCTTGGGCCTTCCTCATTTGCGTAAGAATGTTGGATATTTCCTCACGCTTCCTCTTGGCTCTGATGTGCGTTCCCAAACGGCGCTTCAAAAATTTAAGGGCCCTTTTATCTTTGGAAACCTTCAACAATTCCATAGCCCTCTTTTCATAAGGAGCGTGTCCTACAACCTCACGGACTAGATCCCTCACGAATTTCGAATGCTTCGTTAAACGTCCCTTGAGCCTGGAAGGGCGGATTTTATCAGCCTTTGTTTTTCCGGATGGAATTTTAGTAGTTTGGTGACCCCTTTGCAGCCCAACGGCGATCTCATATTTTGGTGCCATTACTGAAAACAAAAACTACCATTACATCCAAATTTAGATGATACATGAACCGGCAAGAATATAATCATATATGGTCTGTGACATAATAGTCATATGAGACAAATATGAATAAATAATATGAATGAAAAATAAATTTAAACTTACTTTAATACTACTCACAACGTGGTTCCTTAACGTCTCACCAACAGGATTTCAAAGAAGGCTTCAGCTGCTTCAGCGCATTAGAGAATTCGACATATGTCATTTGTCACATAGAAAAATGAGATTATTCTTGATTTTTTATTCAATATCTACACAACCGCTGAATCGATTTAAGTCTTATTGTACATATTCAACTCATATTCTATTATTAGTACTCGTGTATTGAATATATATAACTGTGTATTATTTCAATATCATAATTTCATTGAAACTTTCAAAACGAAAACTCGAAATTGCTTATGTTCTTACTCGCTAGATGTCTCTGTGCACAATGATTTAGTGACTTGACTTCATTCTTGTGTAAAATTACTGTATTCACTTTTTTATTCTGCTATCAATCGATTAATTCATTATAAATGAAATCGAGAAATTTGATATTAAAGAGGGCGAATTTGCATGGGGTACGATTTAATCGAATGTTGCTTAGTTCCAATAGATGTCGCAATTAAACCACGTCCAACTAGATTTGTATGGAGAGTAACTATCTTCTCCTTAAACAATGGTAATACCATTGTCTTTATACAATGAATATATTATATTATACGTGAAATTTGAAAATCAGTTCAAAATTTAAATAAAATGGTGTCAGGTCAGAATTTCAAGAGGCCTGGTAATTTGAAAAATCACAGACATTTGGACAGTATGATCATTGTATAATTATATATATATATATATTATATATATATACCATTATACAATGTATATACCATTATACAATGGTATGATAACACTCTTGTTTCCTATATAGAACAGCATGTAAAGAAAGTGATTTCAACCAAGTTAGTATACCACTGTAGTATTCCAGAGCAGAGCAGTATGCACTGATAAAAAAGCTTTAAGCACTCTAGAAACCTAGGGCACTAGGCCTATTGAGTTCAATTTTCTGAGTAATTCGCGTTAACTACCACTACCGAGTGCCTACCTTTAAAGCAAATTTCGAATTTTTCCTCAATTATAATTTTTATTCTACCGACCGTAAATACAATAACTTTCGAAAGAAACACCTTTAGAACTCGATATTTGTATATATATATGTGCCCAAAACTTTCAAAAATATAGATTGGATTGAAATCTGCTAACAAATTTATGTTCATAACTATAATCTACTTGACGGTTTTTATCGGGCACATTACACGTTTGGGGGGTCTTTCGAATAGCTGTCAACATGGGGTGGTCATCTTCAGTGATAATTTTCGATTCTGGTAACTTACTTTCGCCTCAAGTTATTATTTTATGTAAGGAAAATAAAACACCATCATTATGTTCAAGGTCCCTTTACATCACATAGTTTAGTATACATTGACTTCTGGGTTATTTATTTGAAAATTTTCCATTAGATCTATTATACAGGGTCTTTCACAAGGAACCTCACCCATATTTATACGGGAAACTACTGAACGTATTTTCATGAAATTCAGCACTTATAAGTATTTCACGATGCTGATGAAATCTAAAATATTTTCAAGGCATGAGCACCTCCGATTTTTCCGGAAATGACGTCAACTTCCGTTTTTCGAATTAGAACACCATTTTTTTATTGCAGAAATAGATTCCTTAGAAAATTTCAATTTATTTTGATGTATCATTTTTCAGTTTTGGTTGGAAAATTCTCTCTGAGCGGGAAAATTCGAAAACAAAATCGAAAATAGAGCTCCGCTGAAACAAGAATAACTTCCGAGGTTTTTGGATGGAAAATTTTCATTTTTGAGATTTTTCAAGATGTAAGATTGATATATCCACTTTAAAAATCGAAATCGCGATTCATGATACAGGGGGTGAAAAAATCGCTTTCAAAGTTAGGGATGACAAAATCGTGAAAAATCAATTTTTTCAAATCAGATCCCCATTTTTTTATGGCAGATATTGAATCTACGTTAAAAAATAATGTGAGTGTATGCATCACACCCTTGCCCTAAAATGGATATTTTCTGAGTTATTCACAAAAAACTGTTTTTCGTCTTGAATTTTCAGCTATTTCTTTTCCCTTCACGCCAAAAAGATGAAATTTTCAGGAACTGTTATTTGAACCATGCTGTAGATTTTTCACCCCTTCTTGAAACCGACTTCAAGTTACTATTAGGAGAACCATGGCAAACTCTCGCAGTTATAACTAGAGAAGATGCTCAAAGTTTTGACCGTTAATTTCTAGACATTTATTTATACGTCTCAGGAATGCTTCGTGCGTTGCTCTTCTTATTTCATCGGGAGGAAGAGATCTGCAAAAGTGTTTAAAAACCAAATTGAGTTTCAAAACTATGAATCTAAAAATCTAAACAAACCTGAACGCATTTCTGACTTGTTCTATGCAGTCCTCTTTGTCAGTCAGGGGAGTTGAGTAGACAATATTTTTTATCCTACCCCAAACATAATAGTCTAAAGGAGTTAAATCGGAAGAACGTGGTGGCCAAAGATGTGGACCATTGTTCGCCAACCATCGATCTTCAAATAGCCTGTAGAGGATATTTGACACATTGAGTGAATTGTGTGGAGGCGCGCCATCTTGTTGATACCATAAGTCATTATGGTTCTGTACTAGCGGCTCAATTATTTGAGTCAATATGTCAGAATATCTATCTCCTAAGGGAGAACATTCTTTAAATAATGCAAACATGTGTAGTGTTCTATCTTACCAGTTAAAGTCCCATCATAAATGTGAACATCGAGAATAGCATTATTTTTGATGGCGCAAAAAACATTGAAACTCCAGGTCTCTTGAAAGTTCCATTGTCTGAAGTGGTGGTTGTTCTCTTCATCCCAATAATGACTGCTATGCCTATTGAAAGAACCATTCTTTGTGAATTTAGATTCATCTGTCCAAATTATACAGTCCAAAAAGTTTTCATTCTCTTGAAATCGAATCATCATAGCTTCGCAAAACTCTGTTCTCCTGACGAAATCAGTTTCCTTCAAATGATGTACCCTATTGAATTTATATGGGTGCATTTTATGTTTTTTCAATATTCTCCAAACACTCGATTGAGATAATCCCAGATCAATCTCGGCATCTTTGAGAGAATTTTGAGGTTTCACACGAAAATATGCAAGAACTGTAATTTCGTTGTTCTCATCTTCTACTACACTTTTTTCTCCGTGTGTAGTTTTCTTAACGAAAGATCCGACATTTCTCAAGTTTGTCATGGTTCTGTTAATGGTATCTCTCGTTGGTCTGGGTCGGTCAGGAAACCTCTCAATGAACAGTCGAATCGTTCTATCTACAACATTATTACATTCTCCATGAAGTAGAATGAGATTTAAATAATCTTCATTGGTAAAATTAGGCATAGTGATCGATTTTATAACTTAATACGAATTATCACCAAATTAATAGTAAACACAAAATGCTACTGAATAAAGAGGAATTTGGCAGATGTAATTAATGATATCTATCATTGAAAAAAATAATGTAAAACATGGTAAGTTTTTGCATATGGTTCATAAGGAATTATTTATTTATCACTGGAGAGAAAACCGATGGCCGATTAGTTGAAATAAAGAGGTTTCCGATACAAATTCGCCATCTATTTAGGAACAACCTGTAACTTTTTTCTCTTGCATATTAGGGTAGTAATATCTAAAACATGGTTTAAGTAACAGTTCCTGAAAATGTCATCTTTTTGGCGTGAAGGGAAAAGAAATAGCTGAAAATTCAAGACGAAAAACAGTTTTTTGTGAATAACTCAGAAAATATCCACTTTAGGGCAAGGGTGTGATGCATACACTCACATTATTTTTTAACGTAGATTCAATATCTGCCATAAAAAAATGGGGTTCTAATTTGAAAAAATTGATTTTTCACGATTTTTTCACCCCCTGTAACATGAATCGCGATTTCGATTTTTAAAGTGGATACATCAATCTTACATCTTGAAAAATCCCAAAAATGAAAATTTTCCTTTCAAAAACCTCGAAGTTAATCTTGTTTCAGCGGAGCTCTATTTTCGATTTTTTTTTTTAATTTTCCCGCTCAGAGAGAATTTTCCAACCAAAACTGAAAAATGTTACATCAAAATAAATTGAAATTTTCTAAGGAATCTATTTCTGCAATAAAAAAATGGTGTTCTAATTTGAAAAACGGAAGTTGACGTCATTTCCGGAAAAACCGGAGTTGCTCATGCCTTGAAAATATTTTAGATTTCATCAGCATCGTGAAATACTTATAAGTGCTGAATTTCATGAAAATACGTTCAGTAGTTTCCCGTATAAATATGGGTGAGGTTCCTCGTGAAAGACCCTGTATATTATTAAGAAGAGTTGTCAAACAATTTCAACAAATACATAATTTATAAATGATATATGTATATATAAGAGAATTTAAAATATTTAATTATTCAACACATAGTTCAAGTCTTAGTAATAAAAAAATACCATTAGTTTAAAAGAGAACTGAAAAATTATATCATCAGAGAAGAAATAGTTTAGGTAATAGTAGTACCTCTGAATAAAGAACATTGCTGTTCTTTATTCAAAGAGTAGTACTCTGTGTTAACAAACTTGATTTGATTTACTGTTGTATATTATTACAAATAAATAAATGAAATTAACATTTCGTCATATGTTAAATCCTACTAATTTTCCTAGTTTTTCTTTGATTACTTGAACAACAAATTAGCTTTGATAAAGGCACGAATGGTGCCGAAACGTAGGTAAATATTTGTATGTTAAGAATCAAAATCATTAAAAATTGTCCACTTGCCCGATAGACTTTTATTCGGTTAACGGTATAGTTGCAGTCGACAAAGTATTTTTACCCCTATATTTCTGATTTTTCCATATAACTCGAAAACTATATGTATAGCTATTATTCGATCGAATTGAATCTTGGCAGTGTGTGAATATTAATTCTAGAATAATGAAATTTAAACGAAAACTGAAGTCGTCCTCTCAGTGGAATATACTATTGCAAGTTGACCGATTAGGTACTTCTGAAAAATATAATTTCGAATAGATACAGATACAAGGTATCTACAGAATCATTGGTTAAATGGATATTTGAATACAAAACTTGTTCTCTACCATAGACAACAACAACAACAACAAACAGTCTTTATTTCAAATCAATGGTTACAATAATAAATACTGATAGCAAATGAAATGAAATAGTGTCAAATAAGCAGTTTAATTCATGAAATCATCAAGACAGTAAGGTTCCAGACTCAGTAGAAGCCTGAAAATTTTCTTCTTGAACAAGTTGAAGTTGTTTTCCCTCTGTATTACCTCAGGTAGACTGTTGAAAAGTTTTAGGCATCTGTATTGCATTTGATTTTGGCTTGTCGTCAATCTATATTTAGGAAGGTTATATGATGAGGTTCTTGTATTATATCTTTCTTTAAGGTTCCTATACTTGCTGAACAATTCTTGGTTCTTATGAAAAAATAGGAGGCATTCCTGAATATATATCCCATAGATCGTCAAAATTCCTTTTCGTCTGAAATAACCGCGACATGATTCCCTATAACTCAGGTTACACATATACAAGATATACTACTGTTCTCTACAAAGGTACGAGTGAATTTCACCCCTTCATTAATTCTACTTTAGTAAGTAGGATAGAAAACTGAAGTACAAATATCAGGACTCATTAGTTGTTTCTTTTGAAATAAATTACACATGTGTATATACGATCTAATTGAATTCTGTTACTTGATGGGAAATTGTCGGCTTGAAGAATCATGCCAAATTTTGTGAGGTCTGACATGTCGTCTTCACATTAAGCAGCAGGTCATTTTCAACACATCTTAACTCAATAAGAGCAAATACTCTTTTTAATGGCATCACAATCATAAATCAGAGCATTCTATATCTATTAACAAAATGAGATAATATAACTTAATCGACACTCAACTGGCTTTGGATATGAATTGTCTTTTCCATACAATACCTCATAACTTCAAGAAATCAATGATGACTTATGAAACCAGCAGTTAGTAAACATACCTACATAAACTCACTCAAAATTTTTCATCTTTATGCTAAAGAGTAATGGAATTTTTTATTTCATAGAGCTTGACAATGCTTTTAAAAAAACCTGTTCAATCATAATAAGTATGGAATAAAAACATCAATGTGAACAATTTTGAAGGTCTCGAATAGATGCAGAATTTCGTATTGAAATGAATATGATTAAAATACATCCCAAAACTCAAAAGTATGTATCCAACAGTGAACCTGGACAAGGAAAGATGAATAGTAAGTAAGTAATTAATATATTAATTATATTATTATTAGTATATATACAGCAGTATTTTTTTTGATTTTGTTATTATAAACAAACAAGCTACATTTACTTGGCATGAGCTTGGGCCTTCCTCATTTGCGTAAGAATGTTGGATATTTCCTCACGCTTCCTCTTGGCTCTGATGTGCGTTCCCAAACGGCGCTTCAAAAATTTAAGGGCCCTTTTATCTTTGGAAACCTTCAACAATTCCATAGCCCTCTTTTCATAAGGAGCGTGTCCTACAACCTCACGGACTAGATCCCTCACGAATTTCGAATGCTTCGTTAAACGTCCCTTGAGCCTGGAAGGGCGGATTTTATCAGCCTTTGTTTTTCCGGATGGAATTTTAGTAGTTTGGTGACCCCTTTGCAGCCCAACGGCGATCTCATATTTTGGTGCCATTACTGAAAACAAAAACTACCATTACATCCAAATTTAGATGATACATGAACCGGCAAGAATATAATCATATATGGTCTGTGACATAATAGTCATATGAGACAAATATGAATAAATAATATGAATGAAAAATAAATTTAAACTTACTTTAATACTACTCACAACGTGGTTCCTTAACGTCTCACCAACAGGATTTCAAAGAAGGCTTCAGCTGCTTCAGCGCATTAGAGAATTCGACATATGTCATTTGTCACATAGAAAAATGAGATTATTCTTGATTTTTTATTCAATATCTACACAACCGCTGAATCGATTTAAGTCTTATTGTACATATTCAACTCATATTCTATTATTAGTACTCGTGTATTGAATATATATAACTGTGTATTATTTCAATATCATAATTTCATTGAAACTTTCAAAACGAAAACTCGAAATTGCTTATGTTCTTACTCGCTAGATGTCTCTGTGCACAATGATTTAGTGACTTGACTTCATTCTTGTGTAAAATTACTGTATTCACTTTTTTATTCTGCTATCAATCGATTAATTCATTATTAATGAAATCGAGAAATTTGATATTAAAGAGGGCGAATTTGCATGGGGTACGATTTAATCGAATGTTGCTTAGTTCCAATAGATGTCGCAATTAAACCACGTCCAACTAGATTTGTATGGAGAGTAACTATCTTCTCCTTAAACAATGGTAATACCATTGTCTTTATACAATGAATATATTATATTATACGTGAAATTTGAAAATCAGTTCAAAATTTAAATAAAATGGTGTCAGGTCAGAATTTCAAGAGGCCTGGTAATTTGAAAAATCACAGACATTTGGACAGTATGATCATTGTATAATTATATATATATATATTATATATATATACCATTATACAATGTATATACCATTATACAATGGTATGATAACACTCTTGTTTCCTATATAGAACAGCATGTAAAGAAAGTGATTTCAACCAAGTTAGTATACCACTGTAGTATTCCAGAGCAGAGCAGTATGCACTGATAAAAAAGCTTTAAGCACTCTAGAAACCTAGGGCACTAGGCCTATTGAGTTCAATTTTCTGAGTAATTCGCGTTAACTACCACTACCGAGTGCCTACCTTTAAAGCAAATTTCGAATTTTTCCTCAATTATAATTTTTATTCTACCGACCGTAAATACAATAACTTTCGAAAGAAACACCTTTAGAACTCGATATTTGTATATATATATGTGCCCAAAACTTTCAAAAATATAGATTGGATTGAAATCTGCTAACAAATTTATGTTCATAACTATAATCTACTTGACGGTTTTTATCGGGCACATTACACGTTTGGGGGGTCTTTCGAATAGCTGTCAACATGGGGTGGTCATCTTCAGTGATAATTTTCGATTCTGGTAACTTACTTTCGCCTCAAGTTATTATTTTATGTAAGGAAAATAAAACACCATCATTATGTTCAAGGTCCCTTTACATCACATAGTTTAGTATACATTGACTTCTGGGTTATTTATTTGAAAATTTTCCATTAGATCTATTATACAGGGTCTTTCACAAGGAACCTCACCCATATTTATACGGGAAACTACTGAACGTATTTTCATGAAATTCAGCACTTATAAGTATTTCACGATGCTGATGAAATCTAAAATATTTTCAAGGCATGAGCACCTCCGATTTTTCCGGAAATGACGTCAACTTCCGTTTTTCGAATTAGAACACCATTTTTTTATTGCAGAAATAGATTCCTTAGAAAATTTCAATTTATTTTGATGTATCATTTTTCAGTTTTGGTTGGAAAATTCTCTCTGAGCGGGAAAATTCGAAAACAAAATCGAAAATAGAGCTCCGCTGAAACAAGAATAACTTCCGAGGTTTTTGGATGGAAAATTTTCATTTTTGAGATTTTTCAAGATGTAAGATTGATATATCCACTTTAAAAATCGAAATCGCGATTCATGATACAGGGGGTGAAAAAATCGCTTTCAAAGTTAGGGATGACAAAATCGTGAAAAATCAATTTTTTCAAATCAGATCCCCATTTTTTTATGGCAGATATTGAATCTACGTTAAAAAATAATGTGAGTGTATGCATCACACCCTTGCCCTAAAATGGATATTTTCTGAGTTATTCACAAAAAACTGTTTTTCGTCTTGAATTTTCAGCTATTTCTTTTCCCTTCACGCCAAAAAGATGAAATTTTCAGGAACTGTTATTTGAACCATGCTGTAGATTTTTCACCCCTTCTTGAAACCGACTTCAAGTTACTATTAGGAGAACCATGGCAAACTCTCGCAGTTATAACTAGAGAAGATGCTCAAAGTTTTGACCGTTAATTTCTAGACATTTATTTATACGTCTCAGGAATGCTTCGTGCGTTGCTCTTCTTATTTCATCGGGAGGAAGAGATCTGCAAAAGTGTTTAAAAACCAAATTGAGTTTCAAAACTATGAATCTAAAAATCTAAACAAACCTGAACGCATTTCTGACTTGTTCTATGCAGTCCTCTTTGTCAGTCAGGGGAGTTGAGTAGACAATATTTTTTATCCTACCCCAAACATAATATTCTAAAGGAGTTAAATCGGAAGAACGTGGTGGCCAAAGATGTGGACCATTGTTCGCCAACCATCGATCTTCAAATAGCCTGTAGAGGATATTTGACACATTGAGTGAATTGTGTGGAGGCGCGCCATCTTGTTGATACCATAAGTCATTATGGTTCTGTACTAGCGGCTCAATTATTTGAGTCAATATGTCAGAATATCTATCTCCTAAGGGAGAACATTCTTTAAATAATGCAAACATGTGTAGTGTTCTATCTTACCAGTTAAAGTCCCATCATAAATGTGAACATCGAGAATAGCATTATTTTTGATGGCGCAAAAAACATTGAAACTCCAGGTCTCTTGAAAGTTCCATTGTCTGAAGTGGTGGTTGTTCTCTTCATCCCAATAATGACTGCTATGCCTATTGAAAGAACCATTCTTTGTGAATTTAGATTCATCTGTCCAAATTATACAGTCCAAAAAGTTTTCATTCTCTTGAAATCGAATCATCATAGCTTCGCAAAACTCTGTTCTCCTGACGAAATCAGTTTCCTTCAAATGATGTACCCTATTGAATTTATATGGGTGCATTTTATGTTTTTTCAATATTCTCCAAACACTCGATTGAGATAATCCCAGATCAATCTCGGCATCTTTGAGAGAATTTTGAGGTTTCACACGAAAATATGCAAGAACTGTAATTTCGTTGTTCTCATCTTCTACTACACTTTTTTCTCTGTGTGTAGTTTTCTTAACGAAAGATCCGACATTTCTCAAGTTTGTCATGGTTCTGTTAATGGTATCTCTCGTTGGTCTGGGTCGGTCAGGAAACCTCTCAATGAACAGTCGAATCGTTCTATCTACAACATTATTACATTCTCCATATGAAGTAGAATGAGATTTAAATAATCTTCATTGGTAAAATTAGGCATAGTGATCGATTTTATAACTTAATACGAATTATCACCAAATTAATAGTAAACACAAAATGCTACTGAATAAAGAGGAATTTGGCAGATGTAATTAATGATATCTATCATTGAAAAAAATAATGTAAAACATGGTAAGTTTTTGCATATGGTTCATAAGGAATTATTTATTTATCACTGGAGAGAAAACCGATGGCCGATTAGTTGAAATAAAGAGGTTTCCGATACAAATTCGAATCCAAATTCGCCATCTATTTAGGAACAACCTGTAACTTTTTTCTCTTGCATATTAGGGTAGTAATATCTAAAACATGGTTTAAGTAACAGTTCCTGAAAATGTCATCTTTTTGGCGTGAAGGGAAAAGAAATAGCTGAAAATTCAAGACGAAAAACAGTTTTTTGTGAATAACTCAGAAAATATCCACTTTAGGGCAAGGGTGTGATGCATACACTCACATTATTTTTTAACGTAGATTCAATATCTGCCATAAAAAAATGGGGTTCTAATTTGAAAAAATTGATTTTTCACGATTTTTTCACCCCCTGTAACATGAATCGCGATTTCGATTTTTAAAGTGGATACATCAATCTTACATCTTGAAAAATCCCAAAAATGAAAATTTTCCTTTCAAAAACCTCGAAGTTAATCTTGTTTCAGCGGAGCTCTATTTTCGATTTTTTTTTTTAATTTTCCCGCTCAGAGAGAATTTTCCAACCAAAACTGAAAAATGTTACATCAAAATAAATTGAAATTTTCTAAGGAATCTATTTCTGCAATAAAAAAATGGTGTTCTAATTTGAAAAACGGAAGTTGACGTCATTTCCGGAAAAACCGGAGTTGCTCATGCCTTGAAAATATTTTAGATTTCATCAGCATCGTGAAATACTTATAAGTGCTGAATTTCATGAAAATACGTTCAGTAGTTTCCCGTATAAATATGGGTGAGGTTCCTCGTGAAAGACCCTGTATATTATTAAGAAGAGTTGTCAAACAATTTCAACAAATACATAATTTATAAATGATATATGTATATATAAGAGAATTTAAAATATTTAATTATTCAACACATAGTTCAAGTCTTAGTAATAAAAAAATACCATTAGTTTAAAAGAGAACTGAAAAATTATATCATCAGAGAAGAAATAGTTTAGGTAATAGTAGTACCTCTGAATAAAGAACATTGCTGTTCTTTATTCAAAGAGTAGTACTCTGTGTTAACAAACTTGATTTGATTTACTGTTGTATATTATTACAAATAAATAAATGAAATTAACATTTCGTCATATGTTAAATCCTACTAATTTTCCTAGTTTTTCTTTGATTACTTGAACAACAAATTAGCTTTGATAAAGGCACGAATGGTGCCGAAACGTAGGTAAATATTTGTATGTTAAGAATCAAAATCATTAAAAATTGTCCACTTGCCCGATAGACTTTTATTCGGTTAACGGTATAGTTGCAGTCGACAAAGTATTTTTACCCCTATATTTCTGATTTTTCCATATAACTCGAAAACTATATGTATAGCTATTATTCGATCGAATTGAATCTTGGCAGTGTGTGAATATTAATTCTAGAATAATGAAATTTAAACGAAAACTGAAGTCGTCCTCTCAGTGGAATATACTATTGCAAGTTGACCGATTAGGTACTTCTGAAAAATATAATTTCGAATAGATACAGATACAAGGTATCTACAGAATCATTGGTTAAATGGATATTTGAATAGAAAACTTGTTCTCTACCATAGACAACAACAACAACAACAAACAGTCTTTATTTCAAATCAATGGTTACAATAATAAATACTGATAGCAAATGAAATGAAATAGTGTCAAATAAGCAGTTTAATTCATGAAATCATCAAGACAGTAAGGTTCCAGACTCAGTAGAAGCCTGAAAATTTTCTTCTTGAACAAGTTGAAGTTGTTTTCCCTCTGTATTACCTCAGGTAGACTGTTGAAAAGTTTTAGGCATCTGTATTGCATTTGATTTTGGCTTGTCGTCAATCTATATTTAGGAAGGTTATATGATGAGGTTCTTGTATTATATCTTTCTTTAAGGTTCCTATACTTGCTGAACAATTCTTGGTTCTTATGAAAAAATAGGAGGCATTCCTGAATATATATCCCATAGATCGTCAAAATTCCTTTTCGTCTGAAATAACCGCGACATGATTCCCTATAACTCAGGTTACACATATACAAGATATACTACTGTTCTCTACAAAGGTACGAGT
Source organism: Myrrha octodecimguttata (assembly GCA_958510865.1). Taxonomy (NCBI): domain Eukaryota; kingdom Metazoa; phylum Arthropoda; class Insecta; order Coleoptera; family Coccinellidae; genus Myrrha; species Myrrha octodecimguttata. Next base: position 42,952,454 of record OY294057.1, read on the forward strand.
GAATTTCACCCCTTCATTAATTCTACTTTAGTAAGTAGGATAGAAAACTGAAGTACAAATATCAGGACTCATTAGTTGTTTCTTTTGAAATAAATTACACATGTGTATATACGATCTAATTGAATTCTGTTACTTGATGGGAAATTGTCGGCTTGAAGAATCATGCCAAATTTTGTGAGGTCTGACATGTCGTGTTCACATTAAGCAGCAGGTCATTTTCAACACATCTTAACTCAATAAGAGCAAATACTCTTTTTAATGGCATCACAATCATAAATCAGAGCATTCTATATCTATTAACAAAATGAGATAATATAACTTAATCGACACTCAACTGGCTTTGGATATGAATTGTCTTTTCCATACAATACCTCATAACTTCAAGAAATCAATGACGACTTATGAAACCAGCAGTTAGTAAACAGAACTACATAAACTCACTCAAAATTTTTCATCTTGATGCTAAAGAGTAATGGAATTTTTTATTTCATAGAGCTTGACAATGCTTTTAAAAAAACCTGTTCAATCATAATAAGTATGGAATAAAAACATCAATGTGAACAATTTTGAAGGTCTCGAATAGATGCAGAATTTCGTATTGAAATGAATATGATTAAAATACATCCCAAAACTCAAAAGTATGTATCCAACAGTGAACCTGGACAAGGAAAGATGAATAGTAAGTAAGTAATTAATATATTAATTATATTATTATTAGTATATATACAGCAGTATTTTTTTTGATTTTGTTATTATAAACAAACAAGCTACATTTACTTGGCATGAGCTTGGGCCTTCCTCATTTGCGTAAGAATGTTGGATATTTCCTCACGCTTCCTCTTGGCTCTGATGTGCGTTCCCAAACGGCGCTTCAAAAATTTAAGGGCCCTTTTATCTTTGGAAACCTTCAACAATTCCATAGCCCTCTTTTCATAAGGAGCGTGTCCTACAACCTCACGGACTAGATCCCTCACGAATTTCGAATGCTTCGTTAAACGTCCCTTGAGCCTGGAAGGGCGGATTTTATCAGCCTTTGTTTTTCCGGATGGAATTTTAGTAGTTTGGTGACCCCTTTGCAGCCCAACGGCGATCTCATATTTTGGTGCCATTACTGAAAACAAAAACTACCATTACATCCAAATTTAGATGATACATGAACCGGCAAGAATATAATCATATATGGTCTGTGACATAATAGTCATATGAGACAAATATGAATAAATAATATGAATGAAAAATAAATTTAAACTTACTTTAATACTACTCACAACGTGGTTCCTTAACGTCTCACCAACAGGATTTCAAAGAAGGCTTCAGCTGCTTCAGCGCATTAGAGAATTCGACATATGTCATTTGTCACATAGAAAAATGAGATTATTCTTGATTTTTTATTCAATATCTACACAGCCGCTGAATCGATTTAAGTCTTATTGTACATATTCAACTCATATTCTATTATTAGTACTCGTGTATTGAATATATATAACTGTGTATTATTTCAATATCATAATTTCATTGAAACTTTCAAAACGAAAACTCGAAATTGCTTATGTTCTTACTCGCTAGATGTCTCTGTGCACAATGATTTAGTGACTTGACTTCATTCTTGTGTAAAATTACTGTATTCACTTTTTTATTCTGCTATCAATCGATTAATTCATTATTAATGAAATCGAGAAATTTGATATTAAAGAGGGCGAATTTGCATGGGGTACGATTTAATCGAATGTTGCTTAGTTCCAATAGATGTCGCAATTAAACCACGTCCAACTAGATTTGTATGGAGAGTAACTATCTTCTCCTTAAACAATGGTAATACCATTGTCTTTATACAATGAATATATTATATTATACGTGAAATTTGAAAATCAGTTCAAAATTTAAATAAAATGGTGTCAGGTCAGAATTTCAAGAGGCCTGGTAATTTGAAAAATCACAGACATTTGGACAGTATGATCATTGTATAATTATATATATATATATTATATATATATACCATTATACAATGTATATACCATTATACAATGGTATGATAACACTCTTGTTTCCTATATAGAACAGCATGTAAAGAAAGTGATTTCAACCAAGTTAGTATACCACTGTAGTATTCCAGAGCAGAGCAGTATGCACTGATAAAAAAGCTTTAAGCACTCTAGAAACCTAGGGCACTAGGCCTATTGAGTTCAATTTTCTGAGTAATTCGCGTTAACTACCACTACCGAGTGCCTACCTTTAAAGCAAATTTCGAATTTTTCCTCAATTATAATTTTTATTCTACCGACCGTAAATACAATAACTTTCGAAAGAAACACCTTTAGAACTCGATATTTGTATATATATATGTGCCCAAAACTTTCAAAAATATAGATTGGATTGAAATCTGCTAACAAATTTATGTTCATAACTATAATCTACTTGACGGTTTTTATCGGGCACATTACACGTTTGGGGGGTCTTTCGAATAGCTGTCAACATGGGGTGGTCATCTTCAGTGATAATTTTCGATTCTGGTAACTTACTTTCGCCTCAAGTTATTATTTTATGTAAGGAAAATAAAACACCATCATTATGTTCAAGGTCCCTTTACATCACATAGTTTAGTATACATTGACTTCTGGGTTATTTATTTGAAAATTTTCCATTAGATCTATTATACAGGGTCTTTCACAAGGAACCTCACCCATATTTATACGGGAAACTACTGAACGTATTTTCATGAAATTCAGCACTTATAAGTATTTCACGATGCTGATGAAATCTAAAATATTTTCAAGGCATGAGCACCTCCGATTTTTCCGGAAATGACGTCAACTTCCGTTTTTCGAATTAGAACACCATTTTTTTATTGCAGAAATAGATTCCTTAGAAAATTTCAATTTATTTTGATGTATCATTTTTCAGTTTTGGTTGGAAAATTCTCTCTGAGCGGGAAAATTCGAAAACAAAATCGAAAATAGAGCTCCGCTGAAACAAGAATAACTTCCGAGGTTTTTGGATGGAAAATTTTCATTTTTGAGATTTTTCAAGATGTAAGATTGATATATCCACTTTAAAAATCGAAATCGCGATTCATGATACAGGGGGTGAAAAAATCGCTTTCAAAGTTAGGGATGACAAAATCGTGAAAAATCAATTTTTTCAAATCAGATCCCCATTTTTTTATGGCAGATATTGAATCTACGTTAAAAAATAATGTGAGTGTATGCATCACACTCTTGCCCTAAAATGGATATTTTCTGAGTTATTCACAAAAAACTGTTTTTCGTCTTGAATTTTCAGCTATTTCTTTTCCCTTCACGCCAAAAAGATGAAATTTTCAGGAACTGTTATTTGAACCATGCTGTAGATTTTTCACCCCTTCTTGAAACCGACTTCAAGTTACTATTAGGAGAACCATGGCAAACTCTCGCAGTTATAACTAGAGAAGATGCTCAAAGTTTTGACCGTTAATTTCTAGACATTTATTTATACGTCTCAGGAATGCTTCGTGCGTTGCTCTTCTTATTTCATCGGGAGGAAGAGATCTGCAAAAGTGTTTAAAAACCAAATTGAGTTTCAAAACTATGAATCTAAAAATCTAAACAAACCTGAACGCATTTCTGACTTGTTCTATGCAGTCCTCTTTGTCAGTCAGGGGAGTTGAGTAGACAATATTTTTTATCCTACCCCAAACATAATAGTCTAAAGGAGTTAAATCGGAAGAACGTGGTGGCCAAAGATGTGGACCATTGTTCGCCAACCATCGATCTTCAAATAGCCTGTAGAGGATATTTGACACATTGAGTGAATTGTGTGGAGGCGCGCCATCTTGTTGATACCATAAGTCATTATGGTTCTGTACTAGCGGCTCAATTATTTGAGTCAATATGTCAGAATATCTATCTCCTAAGGGAGAACATTCTTTAAATAATGCAAACATGTGTAGTGTTCTATCTTACCAGTTAAAGTCCCATCATAAATGTGAACATCGAGAATAGCATTATTTTTGATGGCGCAAAAAACATTGAAACTCCAGGTCTCTTGAAAGTTCCATTGTCTGAAGTGGTGGTTGTTCTCTTCATCCCAATAATGACTGCTATGCCTATTGAAAGAACCATTCTTTGTGAATTTAGATTCATCTCTCCAAATTATACAGTCCAAAAAGTTTTCATTCTCTTGAAATCGAATCATCATAGCTTCGCAAAACTCTGTTCTCCTGACGAAATCAGTTTCCTTCAAATGATGTACCCTATTGAATTTATATGGGTGCATTTTATGTTTTTTCAATATTCTCCAAACACTCGATTGAGATAATCCCAGATCAATCTCGGCATCTTTGAGAGAATTTTGAGGTTTCACACGAAAATATGCAAGAACTGTAATTTCGTTGTTCTCATCTTCTACTACACTTTTTTCTCTGTGTGTAGTTTTCTTAACGAAAGATCCGACATTTCTCAAGTTTGTCATGGTTCTGTTAATGGTATCTCTCGTTGGTCTGGGTCGGTCAGGAAACCTCTCAATGAACAGTCGAATCGTTCTATCTACAACATTATTACATTCTCCATATGAAGTAGAATGAGATTTAAATAATCTTCATTGGTAAAATTAGGCATAGTGATCGATTTTATAACTTAATACGAATTATCACCAAATTAATAGTAAACACAAAATGCTACTGAATAAAGAGGAATTTGGCAGATGTAATTAATGATATCTATCATTGAAAAAAATAATGTAAAACATGGTAAGTTTTTGCATATGGTTCATAAGGAATTATTTATTTATCACTGGAGAGAAAACCGATGGCCGATTAGTTGAAATAAAGAGGTTTCCGATACAAATTCGAATCCAAATTCGCCATCTATTTAGGAACAACCTGTAACTTTTTTCTCTTGCATATTAGGGTAGTAATATCTAAAACATGGTTTAAGTAACAGTTCCTGAAAATGTCATCTTTTTGGCGTGAAGGGAAAAGAAATAGCTGAAAATTCAAGACGAAAAACAGTTTTTTGTGAATAACTCAGAAAATATCCACTTTAGGGCAAGGGTGTGATGCATACACTCACATTATTTTTTAACATAGATTCAATATCTGCCATAAAAAAATGGGGTTCTAATTTGAAAAAATTGATTTTTCACGATTTTTTCACCCCCTGTAACATGAATCGCGATTTCGATTTTTAAAGTGGATACATCAATCTTACATCTTGAAAAATCCCAAAAATGAAAATTTTCCTTTCAAAAACCTCGAAGTTAATCTTGTTTCAGCGGAGCTCTATTTTCGATTTTTTTTTTTAATTTTCCCGCTCAGAGAGAATTTTCCAACCAAAACTGAAAAATGTTACATCAAAATAAATTGAAATTTTCTAAGGAATCTATTTCTGCAATAAAAAAATGGTGTTCTAATTTGAAAAACGGAAGTTGACGTCATTTCCGGAAAAACCGGAGTTGCTCATGCCTTGAAAATATTTTAGATTTCATCAGCATCGTGAAATACTTATAAGTGCTGAATTTCATGAAAATACGTTCAGTAGTTTCCCGTATAAATATGGGTGAGGTTCCTCGTGAAAGACCCTGTATATTATTAAGAAGAGTTGTCAAACAATTTCAACAAATACATAATTTATAAATGATATATGTATATATAAGAGAATTTAAAATATTTAATTATTCAACACATAGTTCAAGTCTTAGTAATAAAAAAATACCATTAGTTTAAAAGAGAACTGAAAAATTATATCATCAGAGAAGAAATAGTTTAGGTAATAGTAGTACCTCTGAATAAAGAACATTGCTGTTCTTTATTCAAAGAGTAGTACTCTGTGTTAACAAACTTGATTTGATTTACTGTTGTATATTATTACAAATAAATAAATGAAATTAACATTTCGTCATATGTTAAATCCTACTAATTTTCCTAGTTTTTCTTTGATTACTTGAACAACAAATTAGCTTTGATAAAGGCACGAATGGTGCCGAAACGTAGGTAAATATTTGTATGTTAAGAATCAAAATCATTAAAAATTGTCCACTTGCCCGATAGACTTTTATTCGGTTAACGGTATAGTTGCAGTCGACAAAGTATTTTTACCCCTATATTTCTGATTTTTCCATATAACTCGAAAACTATATGTACAGCTATTATTCGATCGAATTGAATCTTGGCAGTGTGTGAATATTAATTCTAGAATAATGAAATTTAAACGAAAACTGAAGTCGTCCTCTCAGTGGAATATACTATTGCAAGTTGACCGATTAGGTACTTCTGAAAAATATAATTTCGAATAGATACAGATACAAGGTATCTACAGAATCATTGGTTAAATGGATATTTGAATAGAAAACTTGTTCTCTACCATAGACAACAACAACAACAACAAACAGTCTTTATTTCAAATCAATGGTTACAATAATAAATACTGATAGCAAATGAAATGAAATAGTGTCAAATAAGCAGTTTAATTCATGAAATCATCAAGACAGTAAGGTTCCAGACTCAGTAGAAGCCTGAAAATTTTCTTCTTGAACAAGTTGAAGTTGTTTTCCCTCTGTATTACCTCAGGTAGACTGTTGAAAAGTTTTAGGCATCTGTATTGCATTTGATTTTGGCTTGTCGTCAATCTATATGATGAGGTTCTTGTATTATATCTTTCTTTAAGGTTCCTATACTTGCTGAACAATTCTTGGTTCTTATGAAAAAATAGGAGGCATTCCTGAATATATATCCCATAGATCGTCAAAATTCCTTTTCGTCTGAAATAACCGCGACATGATTCCCTATAACTCAGGTTACACATATACAAGATATACTACTGTTCTCTACAAAGGTACGAGTGAATTTCACCCCTTCATTAATTCTACTTTAGTAAGTAGGATAGAAAACTGAAGTACAAATATCAGGACTCATTAGTTGTTTCTTTTGAAATAAATTACACATGTGTATATACGATCTAATTGAATTCTGTTACTTGATGGGAAATTGTCGGCTTGAAGAATCATGCCAAATTTTGTGAGGTCTGACATGTCGTGTTCACATTAAGCAGCAGGTCATTTTCAACACATCTTAACTCAATAAGAGCAAATACTCTTTTTAATGGCATCACAATCATAAATCAGAGCATTCTATATCTATTAACAAAATGAGATAATATAACTTAATCGACACTCAACTGGCTTTGGATATGAATTGTCTTTTCCATACAATACCTCATAACTTCAAGAAATCAATGATGACTTATGAAACCAGCAGTTAGTAAACATACCTACATAAACTCACTCAAAATTTTTCATCTTGATGCTAAAGAGTAATGGAATTTTTTATTTCATAGAGCTTGACAATGCTTTTAAAAAAACCTGTTCAATCATAACAAGTATGGAATAAAAACATCAATGTGAACAATTTTGAAGGTCTCGAATAGATGCAGAATTTCGTATTGAAATGAATATGATTAAAATACATCCCAAAACTCAAAAGTATGTATCCAACAGTGAACCTGGACAAGGAAAGATGAATAGTAAGTAAGTAATTAATATATTAATTATATTATTATTAGTATATATACAGCAGTATTTTTTTTGATTTTGTTATTATAAACAAACAAGCTACATTTACTTGGCATGAGCTTGGGCCTTCCTCATTTGCGTAAGAATGTTGGATATTTCCTCACGCTTCCTCTTGGCTCTGATGTGCGTTCCCAAACGGCGCTTCAAAAATTTAAGGGCCCTTTTATCTTTGGAAACCTTCAACAATTCCATAGCCCTCTTTTCATAAGGAGCGTGTCCTACAACCTCACGGACTAGATCCCTCACGAATTTCGAATGCTTCGTTAAACGTCCCTTGAGCCTGAAAGGGCGGATTTTATCAGCCTTTGTTTTTCCGGATGGAATTTTAGTAGTTTGGTGACCCCTTTGCAGCCCAACGGCGATCTCATATTTTGGTGCCATTACTGAAAACAAAAACTACCATTACATCCAAATTTAGATGATACATGAACCGGCAAGAATATAATCATATATGGTCTGTGACATAATAGTCATATGAGACAAATATGAATAAATAATATGAATGAAAAATAAATTTAAACTTACTTTAATACTACTCACAACGTGGTTCCTTAACGTCTCACCAACAGGATTTCAAAGAAGGCTTCAGCTGCTTCAGCGCATTAGAGAATTCGACATATGTCATTTGTCACATAGAAAAATGAGATTATTCTTGATTTTTTATTCAATATCTACACAACCGCTGAATCGATTTAAGTCTTATTGTACATATTCAACTCATATTCTATTATTAGTACTCGTGTATTGAATATATATAACTGTGTATTATTTCAATATCATAATTTCATTGAAACTTTCAAAACGAAAACTCGAAATTGCTTATGTTCTTACTCGCTAGATGTCTCTGTGCACAATGATTTAGTGACTTGACTTCATTCTTGTGTAAAATTACTGTATTCACTTTTTTATTCTGCTATCAATCGATTAATTCATTATTAATGAAATCGAGAAATTTGATATTAAAGAGGGCGAATTTGCATGGGGTACGATTTAATCGAATGTTGCTTAGTTCCAATAGATGTCGCAATTAAACCACGTCCAACTAGATTTGTATGGAGAGTAACTATCTTCTCCTTAAACAATGGTAATACCATTGTCTTTATACAATGAATATATTATATTATACGTGAAATTTGAAAATCAGTTCAAAATTTAAATAAAATGGTGTCAGGTCAGAATTTCAAGAGGCCTGGTAATTTGAAAAATCACAGACATTTGGACAGTATGATCATTGTATAATTATATATATATATATTATATATATATACCATTATACAATGTATATACCATTATACAATGGTATGATAACACTCTTGTTTCCTATATAGAACAGCATGTAAAGAAAGTGATTTCAACCAAGTTAGTATACCACTGTAGTATTCCAGAGCAGAGCAGTATGCACTGATAAAAAAGCTTTAAGCACTCTAGAAACCTAGGGCACTAGGCCTATTGAGTTCAATTTTCTGAGTAATTCGCGTTAACTACCACTACCGAGTGCCTACCTTTAAAGCAAATTTCGAATTTTTCCTCAATTATAATTTTTATTCTACCGACCGTAAATACAATAACTTTCGAAAGAAACACCTTTAGAACTCGATATTTGTATATATATATGTGCCCAAAACTTTCAAAAATATAGATTGGATTGAAATCTGCTAACAAATTTATGTTCATAACTATAATCTACTTGACGGTTTTTATCGGGCACATTACACGTTTGGGGGGTCTTTCGAATAGCTGTCAACATGGGGTGGTCATCTTCAGTGATAATTTTCGATTCTGGTAACTTACTTTCGCCTCAAGTTATTATTTTATGTAAGGAAAATAAAACACCATCATTATGTTCAAGGTCCCTTTACATCACATAGTTTAGTATACATTGACTTCTGGGTTATTTATTTGAAAATTTTCCATTAGATCTATTATACAGGGTCTTTCACAAGGAACCTCACCCATATTTATACGGGAAACTACTGAACGTATTTTCATGAAATTCAGCACTTATAAGTATTTCACGATGCTGATGAAATCTAAAATATTTTCAAGGCATGAGCACCTCCGATTTTTCCGGAAATGACGTCAACTTCCGTTTTTCGAATTAGAACACCATTTTTTTATTGCAGAAATAGATTCCTTAGAAAATTTCAATTTATTTTGATGTATCATTTTTCAGTTTTGGTTGGAAAATTCTCTCTGAGCGGGAAAATTCGAAAACAAAATCGAAAATAGAGCTCCGCTGAAACAAGAATAACTTCCGAGGTTTTTGGATGGAAAATTTTCATTTTTGAGATTTTTCAAGATGTAAGATTGATATATCCACTTTAAAAATCGAAATCGCGATTCATGATACAGGGGGTGAAAAAATCGCTTTCAAAGTTAGGGATGACAAAATCGTGAAAAATCAATTTTTTCAAATCAGATCCCCATTTTTTTATGGCAGATATTGAATCTACGTTAAAAAATAATGTGAGTGTATGCATCACACCCTTGCCCTAAAATGGATATTTTCTGAGTTATTCACAAAAAACTGTTTTTCGTCTTGAATTTTCAGCTATTTCTTTTCCCTTCACGCCAAAAAGATGAAATTTTCAGGAACTGTTATTTGAACCATGCTGTAGATTTTTCACCCCTTCTTGAAACCGACTTCAAGTTACTATTAGGAGAACCATGGCAAACTCTCGCAGTTATAACTAGAGAAGATGCTCAAAGTTTTGACCGTTAATTTCTAGACATTTATTTATACGTCTCAGGAATGCTTCGTGCGTTGCTCTTCTTATTTCATCGGGAGGAAGAGATCTGCAAAAGTGTTTAAAAACCAAATTGAGTTTCAAAACTATGAATCTAAAAATCTAAACAAACCTGAACGCATTTCTGACTTGTTCTATGCAGTCCTCTTTGTCAGTCAGGGGAGTTGAGTAGACAATATTTTTTATCCTACCCCAAACATAATATTCTAAAGGAGTTAAATCGGAAGAACGTGGTGGCCAAAGATGTGGACCATTGTTCGCCAACCATCGATCTTCAAATAGCCTGTAGAGGATATTTGACACATTGAGTGAATTGTGTGGAGGCGCGCCATCTTGTTGATACCATAAGTCATTATGGTTCTGTACTAGCGGCTCAATTATTTGAGTCAATATGTCAGAATATCTATCTCCTAAGGGAGAACATTCTTTAAATAATGCAAACATGTGTAGTGTTCTATCTTACCAGTTAAAGTCCCATCATAAATGTGAACATCGAGAATAGCATTATTTTTGATGGCGCAAAAAACATTGAAACTCCAGGTCTCTTGAAAGTTCCATTGTCTGAAGTGGTGGTTGTTCTCTTCATCCCAATAATGACTGCTATGCCTATTGAAAGAACCATTCTTTGTGAATTTAGATTCATCTGTCCAAATTATACAGTCCAAAAAGTTTTCATTCTCTTGAAATCGAATCATCATAGCTTCGCAAAACTCTGTTCTCCTGACGAAATCAGTTTCCTTCAAATGATGTACCCTATTGAATTTATATGGGTGCATTTTATGTTTTTTCAATATTCTCCAAACACTCGATTGAGATAATCCCAGATCAATCTCGGCATCTTTGAGAGAATTTTGAGGTTTCACACGAAAATATGCAAGAACTGTAATTTCGTTGTTCTCATCTTCTACTACACTTTTTTCTCTGTGTGTAGTTTTCTTAACGAAAGATCCGACATTTCTCAAGTTTGTCATGGTTCTGTTAATGGTATCTCTCGTTGGTCTGGGTCGGTCAGGAAACCTCTCAATGAACAGTCGAATCGTTCTATCTACAACATTATTACATTCTCCATATGAAGTAGAATGAGATTTAAATAATCTTCATTGGTAAAATTAGGCATAGTGATCGATTTTATAACTTAATACGAATTATCACCAAATTAATAGTAAACACAAAATGCTACTGAATAAAGAGGAATTTGGCAGATGTAATTAATGATATCTATCATTGAAAAAAATAATGTAAAACATGGTAAGTTTTTGCATATGGTTCATAAGGAATTATTTATTTATCACTGGAGAGAAAACCGATGGCCGATTAGTTGAAATAAAGAGGTTTCCGATACAAATTCGAATCCAAATTCGCCATCTATTTAGGAACAACCTGTAACTTTTTTCTCTTGCATATTAGGGTAGTAATATCTAAAACATGGTTTAAGTAACAGTTCCTGAAAATGTCATCTTTTTGGCGTGAAGGGAAAAGAAATAGCTGAAAATTCAAGACGAAAAACAGTTTTTTGTGAATAACTCAGAAAATATCCACTTTAGGGCAAGGGTGTGATGCATACACTCACATTATTTTTTAACGTAGATTCAATATCTGCCATAAAAAAATGGGGTTCTAATTTGAAAAAATTGATTTTTCACGATTTTTTCACCCCCTGTAACATGAATCGCGATTTCGATTTTTAAAGTGGATACATCAATCTTACATCTTGAAAAATCCCAAAAATGAAAATTTTCCTTTCAAAAACCTCGAAGTTAATCTTGTTTCAGCGGAGCTCTATTTTCGATTTTTTTTTTTAATTTTCCCGCTCAGAGAGAATTTTCCAACCAAAACTGAAAAATGTTACATCAAAATAAATTGAAATTTTCTAAGGAATCTATTTCTGCAATAAAAAAATGGTGTTCTAATTTGAAAAACGGAAGTTGACGTCATTTCCGGAAAAACCGGAGTTGCTCATGCCTTGAAAATATTTTAGATTTCATCAGCATCGTGAAATACTTATAAGTGCTGAATTTCATGAAAATACGTTCAGTAGTTTCCCGTATAAATATGGGTGAGGTTCCTCGTGAAAGACCCTGTATATTATTAAGAAGAGTTGTCAAACAATTTCAACAAATACATAATTTATAAATGATATATGTATATATAAGAGAATTTAAAATATTTAATTATTCAACACATAGTTCAAGTCTTAGTAATAAAAAAATACCATTAGTTTAAAAGAGAACTGAAAAATTATATCATCAGAGAAGAAATAGTTTAGGTAATAGTAGTACCTCTGAATAAAGAACATTGCTGTTCTTTATTCAAAGAGTAGTACTCTGTGTTAACAAACTTGATTTGATTTACTGTTGTATATTATTACAAATAAATAAATGAAATTAACATTTCGTCATATGTTAAATCCTACTAATTTTCCTAGTTTTTCTTTGATTACTTGAACAACAAATTAGCTTTGATAAAGGCACGAATGGTGCCGAAACGTAGGTAAATATTTGTATGTTAAGAATCAAAATCATTAAAAATTGTCCACTTGCCCGATAGACTTTTATTCGGTTAACGGTATAGTTGCAGTCGACAAAGTATTTTTACCCCTATATTTCTGATTTTTCCATATAACTCGAAAACTATATGTATAGCTATTATTCGATCGAATTGAATCTTGGCAGTGTGTGAATATTAATTCTAGAATAATGAAATTTAAACGAAAACTGAAGTCGTCCTCTCAGTGGAATATACTATTGCAAGTTGACCGATTAGGTACTTCTGAAAAATATAATTTCGAATAGATACAGATACAAGGTATCTACAGAATCATTGGTTAAATGGATATTTGAATAGAAAACTTGTTCTCTACCATAGACAACAACAACAACAACAAACAGTCTTTATTTCAAATCAATGGTTACAATAATAAATACTGATAGCAAATGAAATGAAATAGTGTCAAATAAGCAGTTTAATTCATGAAATCATCAAGACAGTAAGGTTCCAGACTCAGTAGAAGCCTGAAAATTTTCTTCTTGAACAAGTTGAAGTTGTTTTCCCTCTGTATTACCTCAGGTAGACTGTTGAAAAGTTTTAGGCATCTGTATTGCATTTGATTTTGGCTTGTCGTCAATCTATATTTAGGAAGGTTATATGATGAGGTTCTTGTATTATATCTTTCTTTAAGGTTCCTATACTTGCTGAACAATTCTTGGTTCTTATGAAAAAATAGGAGGCATTCCTGAATATATATCCCATAGATCGTCAAAATTCCTTTTCGTCTGAAATAACCGCGACATGATTCCCTATAACTCAGGTTACACATATACAAGATATACTACTGTTCTCTACAAAGGTACGAGTGAATTTCACCCCTTCATTAATTCTACTTTAGTAAGTAGGATAGAAAACTGAAGTACAAATATCAGGACTCATTAGTTGTTTCTTTTGAAATAAATTACACATGTGTATATACGATCTAATTGAATTCTGTTACTTGATGGGAAATTGTCGGCTTGAAGAATCATGCCAAATTTTGTGAGGTCTGACATGTCGTGTTCACATTAAGCAGCAGGTCATTTTCAACACATCTTAACTCAATAAGAGCAAATACTCTTTTTAATGGCATCACAATCATAAATCAGAGCATTCTATATCTATTAACAAAATGAGATAATATAACTTAATCGACACTCAACTGGCTTTGGATATGAATTGTCTTTTCCATACAATACCTCATAACTTCAAGAAATCAATGACGACTTATGAAACCAGCAGTTAGTAAACAGAACTACATAAACTCACTCAAAATTTTTCATCTTGATGCTAAAGAGTAATGGAATTTTTTATTTCATAGAGCTTGACAATGCTTTTAAAAAAACCTGTTCAATCATAATAAGTATGGAATAAAAACATCAATGTGAACAATTTTGAAGGTCTCGAATAGATGCAGAATTTCGTATTGAAATGAATATGATTAAAATACATCCCAAAACTCAAAAGTATGTATCCAACAGTGAACCTGGACAAGGAAAGATGAATAGTAAGTAAGTAATTAATATATTAATTATATTATTATTAGTATATATACAGCAGTATTTTTTTTGATTTTGTTATTATAAACAAACAAGCTACATTTACTTGGCATGAGCTTGGGCCTTCCTCATTTGCGTAAGAATGTTGGATATTTCCTCACGCTTCCTCTTGGCTCTGATGTGCGTTCCCAAACGGCGCTTCAAAAATTTAAGGGCCCTTTTATCTTTGGAAACCTTCAACAATTCCATAGCCCTCTTTTCATAAGGAGCGTGTCCTACAACCTCACGGACTAGATCCCTCACGAATTTCGAATGCTTCGTTAAACGTCCCTTGAGCCTGGAAGGGCGGATTTTATCAGCCTTTGTTTTTCCGGATGGAATTTTAGTAGTTTGGTGACCCCTTTGCAGCCCAACGGCGATCTCATATTTTGGTGCCATTACTGAAAACAAAAACTACCATTACATCCAAATTTAGATGATACATGAACCGGCAAGAATATAATCATATATGGTCTGTGACATAATAGTCATATGAGACAAATATGAATAAATAATATGAATGAAAAATAAATTTAAACTTACTTTAATACTACTCACAACGTGGTTCCTTAACGTCTCACCAACAGGATTTCAAAGAAGGCTTCAGCTGCTTCAGCGCATTAGAGAATTCGACATATGTCATTTGTCACATAGAAAAATGAGATTATTCTTGATTTTTTATTCAATATCTACACAGCCGCTGAATCGATTTAAGTCTTATTGTACATATTCAACTCATATTCTATTATTAGTACTCGTGTATTGAATATATATAACTGTGTATTATTTCAATATCATAATTTCATTGAAACTTTCAAAACGAAAACTCGAAATTGCTTATGTTCTTACTCGCTAGATGTCTCTGTGCACAATGATTTAGTGACTTGACTTCATTCTTGTGTAAAATTACTGTATTCACTTTTTTATTCTGCTATCAATCGATTAATTCATTATTAATGAAATCGAGAAATTTGATATTAAAGAGGGCGAATTTGCATGGGGTACGATTTAATCGAATGTTGCTTAGTTCCAATAGATGTCGCAATTAAACCACGTCCAACTAGATTTGTATGGAGAGTAACTATCTTCTCCTTAAACAATGGTAATACCATTGTCTTTATACAATGAATATATTATATTATACGTGAAATTTGAAAATCAGTTCAAAATTTAAATAAAATGGTGTCAGGTCAGAATTTCAAGAGGCCTGGTAATTTGAAAAATCACAGACATTTGGACAGTATGATCATTGTATAATTATATATATATATATTATATATATATACCATTATACAATGTATATACCATTATACAATGGTATGATAACACTCTTGTTTCCTATATAGAACAGCATGTAAAGAAAGTGATTTCAACCAAGTTAGTATACCACTGTAGTATTCCAGAGCAGAGCAGTATGCACTGATAAAAAAGCTTTAAGCACTCTAGAAACCTAGGGCACTAGGCCTATTGAGTTCAATTTTCTGAGTAATTCGCGTTAACTACCACTACCGAGTGCCTACCTTTAAAGCAAATTTCGAATTTTTCCTCAATTATAATTTTTATTCTACCGACCGTAAATACAATAACTTTCGAAAGAAACACCTTTAGAACTCGATATTTGTATATATATATGTGCCCAAAACTTTCAAAAATATAGATTGGATTGAAATCTGCTAACAAATTTATGTTCATAACTATAATCTACTTGACGGTTTTTATCGGGCACATTACACGTTTGGGGGGTCTTTCGAATAGCTGTCAACATGGGGTGGTCATCTTCAGTGATAATTTTCGATTCTGGTAACTTACTTTCGCCTCAAGTTATTATTTTATGTAAGGAAAATAAAACACCATCATTATGTTCAAGGTCCCTTTACATCACATAGTTTAGTATACATTGACTTCTGGGTTATTTATTTGAAAATTTTCCATTAGATCTATTATACAGGGTCTTTCACAAGGAACCTCACCCATATTTATACGGGAAACTACTGAACGTATTTTCATGAAATTCAGCACTTATAAGTATTTCACGATGCTGATGAAATCTAAAATATTTTCAAGGCATGAGCACCTCCGATTTTTCCGGAAATGACGTCAACTTCCGTTTTTCGAATTAGAACACCATTTTTTTATTGCAGAAATAGATTCCTTAGAAAATTTCAATTTATTTTGATGTATCATTTTTCAGTTTTGGTTGGAAAATTCTCTCTGAGCGGGAAAATTCGAAAACAAAATCGAAAATAGAGCTCCGCTGAAACAAGAATAACTTCCGAGGTTTTTGGATGGAAAATTTTCATTTTTGAGATTTTTCAAGATGTAAGATTGATATATCCACTTTAAAAATCGAAATCGCGATTCATGATACAGGGGGTGAAAAAATCGCTTTCAAAGTTAGGGATGACAAAATCGTGAAAAATCAATTTTTTCAAATCAGATCCCCATTTTTTTATGGCAGATATTGAATCTACGTTAAAAAATAATGTGAGTGTATGCATCACACTCTTGCCCTAAAATGGATATTTTCTGAGTTATTCACAAAAAACTGTTTTTCGTCTTGAATTTTCAGCTATTTCTTTTCCCTTCACGCCAAAAAGATGAAATTTTCAGGAACTGTTATTTGAACCATGCTGTAGATTTTTCACCCCTTCTTGAAACCGACTTCAAGTTACTATTAGGAGAACCATGGCAAACTCTCGCAGTTATAACTAGAGAAGATGCTCAAAGTTTTGACCGTTAATTTCTAGACATTTATTTATACGTCTCAGGAATGCTTCGTGCGTTGCTCTTCTTATTTCATCGGGAGGAAGAGATCTGCAAAAGTGTTTAAAAACCAAATTGAGTTTCAAAACTATGAATCTAAAAATCTAAACAAACCTGAACGCATTTCTGACTTGTTCTATGCAGTCCTCTTTGTCAGTCAGGGGAGTTGAGTAGACAATATTTTTTATCCTACCCCAAACATAATAGTCTAAAGGAGTTAAATCGGAAGAACGTGGTGGCCAAAGATGTGGACCATTGTTCGCCAACCATCGATCTTCAAATAGCCTGTAGAGGATATTTGACACATTGAGTGAATTGTGTGGAGGCGCGCCATCTTGTTGATACCATAAGTCATTATGGTTCTGTACTAGCGGCTCAATTATTTGAGTCAATATGTCAGAATATCTATCTCCTAAGGGAGAACATTCTTTAAATAATGCAAACATGTGTAGTGTTCTATCTTACCAGTTAAAGTCCCATCATAAATGTGAACATCGAGAATAGCATTATTTTTGATGGCGCAAAAAACATTGAAACTCCAGGTCTCTTGAAAGTTCCATTGTCTGAAGTGGTGGTTGTTCTCTTCATCCCAATAATGACTGCTATGCCTATTGAAAGAACCATTCTTTGTGAATTTAGATTCATCTCTCCAAATTATACAGTCCAAAAAGTTTTCATTCTCTTGAAATCGAATCATCATAGCTTCGCAAAACTCTGTTCTCCTGACGAAATCAGTTTCCTTCAAATGATGTACCCTATTGAATTTATATGGGTGCATTTTATGTTTTTTCAATATTCTCCAAACACTCGATTGAGATAATCCCAGATCAATCTCGGCATCTTTGAGAGAATTTTGAGGTTTCACACGAAAATATGCAAGAACTGTAATTTCGTTGTTCTCATCTTCTACTACACTTTTTTCTCTGTGTGTAGTTTTCTTAACGAAAGATCCGACATTTCTCAAGTTTGTCATGGTTCTGTTAATGGTATCTCTCGTTGGTCTGGGTCGGTCAGGAAACCTCTCAATGAACAGTCGAATCGTTCTATCTACAACATTATTACATTCTCCATATGAAGTAGAATGAGATTTAAATAATCTTCATTGGTAAAATTAGGCATAGTGATCGATTTTATAACTTAATACGAATTATCACCAAATTAATAGTAAACACAAAATGCTACTGAATAAAGAGGAATTTGGCAGATGTAATTAATGATATCTATCATTGAAAAAAATAATGTAAAACATGGTAAGTTTTTGCATATGGTTCATAAGGAATTATTTATTTATCACTGGAGAGAAAACCGATGGCCGATTAGTTGAAATAAAGAGGTTTCCGATACAAATTCGAATCCAAATTCGCCATCTATTTAGGAACAACCTGTAACTTTTTTCTCTTGCATATTAGGGTAGTAATATCTAAAACATGGTTTAAGTAACAGTTCCTGAAAATGTCATCTTTTTGGCGTGAAGGGAAAAGAAATAGCTGAAAATTCAAGACGAAAAACAGTTTTTTGTGAATAACTCAGAAAATATCCACTTTAGGGCAAGGGTGTGATGCATACACTCACATTATTTTTTAACATAGATTCAATATCTGCCATAAAAAAATGGGGTTCTAATTTGAAAAAATTGATTTTTCACGATTTTTTCACCCCCTGTAACATGAATCGCGATTTCGATTTTTAAAGTGGATACATCAATCTTACATCTTGAAAAATCCCAAAAATGAAAATTTTCCTTTCAAAAACCTCGAAGTTAATCTTGTTTCAGCGGAGCTCTATTTTCGATTTTTTTTTTTAATTTTCCCGCTCAGAGAGAATTTTCCAACCAAAACTGAAAAATGTTACATCAAAATAAATTGAAATTTTCTAAGGAATCTATTTCTGCAATAAAAAAATGGTGTTCTAATTTGAAAAACGGAAGTTGACGTCATTTCCGGAAAAACCGGAGTTGCTCATGCCTTGAAAATATTTTAGATTTCATCAGCATCGTGAAATACTTATAAGTGCTGAATTTCATGAAAATACGTTCAGTAGTTTCCCGTATAAATATGGGTGAGGTTCCTCGTGAAAGACCCTGTATATTATTAAGAAGAGTTGTCAAACAATTTCAACAAATACATAATTTATAAATGATATATGTATATATAAGAGAATTTAAAATATTTAATTATTCAACACATAGTTCAAGTCTTAGTAATAAAAAAATACCATTAGTTTAAAAGAGAACTGAAAAATTATATCATCAGAGAAGAAATAGTTTAGGTAATAGTAGTACCTCTGAATAAAGAACATTGCTGTTCTTTATTCAAAGAGTAGTACTCTGTGTTAACAAACTTGATTTGATTTACTGTTGTATATTATTACAAATAAATAAATGAAATTAACATTTCGTCATATGTTAAATCCTACTAATTTTCCTAGTTTTTCTTTGATTACTTGAACAACAAATTAGCTTTGATAAAGGCACGAATGGTGCCGAAACGTAGGTAAATATTTGTATGTTAAGAATCAAAATCATTAAAAATTGTCCACTTGCCCGATAGACTTTTATTCGGTTAACGGTATAGTTGCAGTCGACAAAGTATTTTTACCCCTATATTTCTGATTTTTCCATATAACTCGAAAACTATATGTACAGCTATTATTCGATCGAATTGAATCTTGGCAGTGTGTGAATATTAATTCTAGAATAATGAAATTTAAACGAAAACTGAAGTCGTCCTCTCAGTGGAATATACTATTGCAAGTTGACCGATTAGGTACTTCTGAAAAATATAATTTCGAATAGATACAGATACAAGGTATCTACAGAATCATTGGTTAAATGGATATTTGAATAGAAAACTTGTTCTCTACCATAGACAACAACAACAACAACAAACAGTCTTTATTTCAAATCAATGGTTACAATAATAAATACTGATAGCAAATGAAATGAAATAGTGTCAAATAAGCAGTTTAATTCATGAAATCATCAAGACAGTAAGGTTCCAGACTCAGTAGAAGCCTGAAAATTTTCTTCTTGAACAAGTTGAAGTTGTTTTCCCTCTGTATTACCTCAGGTAGACTGTTGAAAAGTTTTAGGCATCTGTATTGCATTTGATTTTGGCTTGTCGTCAATCTATATGATGAGGTTCTTGTATTATATCTTTCTTTAAGGTTCCTATACTTGCTGAACAATTCTTGGTTCTTATGAAAAAATAGGAGGCATTCCTGAATATATATCCCATAGATCGTCAAAATTCCTTTTCGTCTGAAATAACCGCGACATGATTCCCTATAACTCAGGTTACACATATACAAGATATACTACTGTTCTCTACAAAGGTACGAGTGAATTTCACCCCTTCATTAATTCTACTTTAGTAAGTAGGATAGAAAACTGAAGTACAAATATCAGGACTCATTAGTTGTTTCTTTTGAAATAAATTACACATGTGTATATACGATCTAATTGAATTCTGTTACTTGATGGGAAATTGTCGGCTTGAAGAATCATGCCAAATTTTGTGAGGTCTGACATGTCGTGTTCACATTAAGCAGCAGGTCATTTTCAACACATCTTAACTCAATAAGAGCAAATACTCTTTTTAATGGCATCACAATCATAAATCAGAGCATTCTATATCTATTAACAAAATGAGATAATATAACTTAATCGACACTCAACTGGCTTTGGATATGAATTGTCTTTTCCATACAATACCTCATAACTTCAAGAAATCAATGATGACTTATGAAACCAGCAGTTAGTAAACATACCTACATAAACTCACTCAAAATTTTTCATCTTGATGCTAAAGAGTAATGGAATTTTTTATTTCATAGAGCTTGACAATGCTTTTAAAAAAACCTGTTCAATCATAACAAGTATGGAATAAAAACATCAATGTGAACAATTTTGAAGGTCTCGAATAGATGCAGAATTTCGTATTGAAATGAATATGATTAAAATACATCCCAAAACTCAAAAGTATGTATCCAACAGTGAACCTGGACAAGGAAAGATGAATAGTAAGTAAGTAATTAATATATTAATTATATTATTATTAGTATATATACAGCAGTATTTTTTTTGATTTTGTTATTATAAACAAACAAGCTACATTTACTTGGCATGAGCTTGGGCCTTCCTCATTTGCGTAAGAATGTTGGATATTTCCTCACGCTTCCTCTTGGCTCTGATGTGCGTTCCCAAACGGCGCTTCAAAAATTTAAGGGCCCTTTTATCTTTGGAAACCTTCAACAATTCCATAGCCCTCTTTTCATAAGGAGCGTGTCCTACAACCTCACGGACTAGATCCCTCACGAATTTCGAATGCTTCGTTAAACGTCCCTTGAGCCTGAAAGGGCGGATTTTATCAGCCTTTGTTTTTCCGGATGGAATTTTAGTAGTTTGGTGACCCCTTTGCAGCCCAACGGCGATCTCATATTTTGGTGCCATTACTGAAAACAAAAACTACCATTACATCCAAATTTAGATGATACATGAACCGGCAAGAATATAATCATATATGGTCTGTGACATAATAGTCATATGAGACAAATATGAATAAATAATATGAATGAAAAATAAATTTAAACTTACTTTAATACTACTCACAACGTGGTTCCTTAACGTCTCACCAACAGGATTTCAAAGAAGGCTTCAGCTGCTTCAGCGCATTAGAGAATTCGACATATGTCATTTGTCACATAGAAAAATGAGATTATTCTTGATTTTTTATTCAATATCTACACAACCGCTGAATCGATTTAAGTCTTATTGTACATATTCAACTCATATTCTATTATTAGTACTCGTGTATTGAATATATATAACTGTGTATTATTTCAATATCATAATTTCATTGAAACTTTCAAAACGAAAACTCGAAATTGCTTATGTTCTTACTCGCTAGATGTCTCTGTGCACAATGATTTAGTGACTTGACTTCATTCTTGTGTAAAATTACTGTATTCACTTTTTTATTCTGCTATCAATCGATTAATTCATTATTAATGAAATCGAGAAATTTGATATTAAAGAGGGCGAATTTGCATGGGGTACGATTTAATCGAATGTTGCTTAGTTCCAATAGATGTCGCAATTAAACCACGTCCAACTAGATTTGTATGGAGAGTAACTATCTTCTCCTTAAACAATGGTAATACCATTGTCTTTATACAATGAATATATTATATTATACGTGAAATTTGAAAATCAGTTCAAAATTTAAATAAAATGGTGTCAGGTCAGAATTTCAAGAGGCCTGGTAATTTGAAAAATCACAGACATTTGGACAGTATGATCATTGTATAATTATATATATATATATTATATATATATACCATTATACAATGTATATACCATTATACAATGGTATGATAACACTCTTGTTTCCTATATAGAACAGCATGTAAAGAAAGTGATTTCAACCAAGTTAGTATACCACTGTAGTATTCCAGAGCAGAGCAGTATGCACTGATAAAAAAGCTTTAAGCACTCTAGAAACCTAGGGCACTAGGCCTATTGAGTTCAATTTTCTGAGTAATTCGCGTTAACTACCACTACCGAGTGCCTACCTTTAAAGCAAATTTCGAATTTTTCCTCAATTATAATTTTTATTCTACCGACCGTAAATACAATAACTTTCGAAAGAAACACCTTTAGAACTCGATATTTGTATATATATATGTGCCCAAAACTTTCAAAAATATAGATTGGATTGAAATCTGCTAACAAATTTATGTTCATAACTATAATCTACTTGACGGTTTTTATCGGGCACATTACACGTTTGGGGGGTCTTTCGAATAGCTGTCAACATGGGGTGGTCATCTTCAGTGATAATTTTCGATTCTGGTAACTTACTTTCGCCTCAAGTTATTATTTTATGTAAGGAAAATAAAACACCATCATTATGTTCAAGGTCCCTTTACATCACATAGTTTAGTATACATTGACTTCTGGGTTATTTATTTGAAAATTTTCCATTAGATCTATTATACAGGGTCTTTCACAAGGAACCTCACCCATATTTATACGGGAAACTACTGAACGTATTTTCATGAAATTCAGCACTTATAAGTATTTCACGATGCTGATGAAATCTAAAATATTTTCAAGGCATGAGCACCTCCGATTTTTCCGGAAATGACGTCAACTTCCGTTTTTCGAATTAGAACACCATTTTTTTATTGCAGAAATAGATTCCTTAGAAAATTTCAATTTATTTTGATGTATCATTTTTCAGTTTTGGTTGGAAAATTCTCTCTGAGCGGGAAAATTCGAAAACAAAATCGAAAATAGAGCTCCGCTGAAACAAGAATAACTTCCGAGGTTTTTGGATGGAAAATTTTCATTTTTGAGATTTTTCAAGATGTAAGATTGATATATCCACTTTAAAAATCGAAATCGCGATTCATGATACAGGGGGTGAAAAAATCGCTTTCAAAGTTAGGGATGACAAAATCGTGAAAAATCAATTTTTTCAAATCAGATCCCCATTTTTTTATGGCAGATATTGAATCTACGTTAAAAAATAATGTGAGTGTATGCATCACACCCTTGCCCTAAAATGGATATTTTCTGAGTTATTCACAAAAAACTGTTTTTCGTCTTGAATTTTCAGCTATTTCTTTTCCCTTCACGCCAAAAAGATGAAATTTTCAGGAACTGTTATTTGAACCATGCTGTAGATTTTTCACCCCTTCTTGAAACCGACTTCAAGTTACTATTAGGAGAACCATGGCAAACTCTCGCAGTTATAACTAGAGAAGATGCTCAAAGTTTTGACCGTTAATTTCTAGACATTTATTTATACGTCTCAGGAATGCTTCGTGCGTTGCTCTTCTTATTTCATCGGGAGGAAGAGATCTGCAAAAGTGTTTAAAAACCAAATTGAGTTTCAAAACTATGAATCTAAAAATCTAAACAAACCTGAACGCATTTCTGACTTGTTCTATGCAGTCCTCTTTGTCAGTCAGGGGAGTTGAGTAGACAATATTTTTTATCCTACCCCAAACATAATATTCTAAAGGAGTTAAATCGGAAGAACGTGGTGGCCAAAGATGTGGACCATTGTTCGCCAACCATCGATCTTCAAATAGCCTGTAGAGGATATTTGACACATTGAGTGAATTGTGTGGAGGCGCGCCATCTTGTTGATACCATAAGTCATTATGGTTCTGTACTAGCGGCTCAATTATTTGAGTCAATATGTCAGAATATCTATCTCCTAAGGGAGAACATTCTTTAAATAATGCAAACATGTGTAGTGTTCTATCTTACCAGTTAAAGTCCCATCATAAATGTGAACATCGAGAATAGCATTATTTTTGATGGCGCAAAAAACATTGAAACTCCAGGTCTCTTGAAAGTTCCATTGTCTGAAGTGGTGGTTGTTCTCTTCATCCCAATAATGACTGCTATGCCTATTGAAAGAACCATTCTTTGTGAATTTAGATTCATCTGTCCAAATTATACAGTCCAAAAAGTTTTCATTCTCTTGAAATCGAATCATCATAGCTTCGCAAAACTCTGTTCTCCTGACGAAATCAGTTTCCTTCAAATGATGTACCCTATTGAATTTATATGGGTGCATTTTATGTTTTTTCAATATTCTCCAAACACTCGATTGAGATAATCCCAGATCAATCTCGGCATCTTTGAGAGAATTTTGAGGTTTCACACGAAAATATGCAAGAACTGTAATTTCGTTGTTCTCATCTTCTACTACACTTTTTTCTCTGTGTGTAGTTTTCTTAACGAAAGATCCGACATTTCTCAAGTTTGTCATGGTTCTGTTAATGGTATCTCTCGTTGGTCTGGGTCGGTCAGGAAACCTCTCAATGAACAGTCGAATCGTTCTATCTACAACATTATTACATTCTCCATATGAAGTAGAATGAGATTTAAATAATCTTCATTGGTAAAATTAGGCATAGTGATCGATTTTATAACTTAATACGAATTATCACCAAATTAATAGTAAACACAAAATGCTACTGAATAAAGAGGAATTTGGCAGATGTAATTAATGATATCTATCATTGAAAAAAATAATGTAAAACATGGTAAGTTTTTGCATATGGTTCATAAGGAATTATTTATTTATCACTGGAGAGAAAACCGATGGCCGATTAGTTGAAATAAAGAGGTTTCCGATACAAATTCGAATCCAAATTCGCCATCTATTTAGGAACAACCTGTAACTTTTTTCTCTTGCATATTAGGGTAGTAATATCTAAAACATGGTTTAAGTAACAGTTCCTGAAAATGTCATCTTTTTGGCGTGAAGGGAAAAGAAATAGCTGAAAATTCAAGACGAAAAACAGTTTTTTGTGAATAACTCAGAAAATATCCACTTTAGGGCAAGGGTGTGATGCATACACTCACATTATTTTTTAACGTAGATTCAATATCTGCCATAAAAAAATGGGGTTCTAATTTGAAAAAATTGATTTTTCACGATTTTTTCACCCCCTGTAACATGAATCGCGATTTCGATTTTTAAAGTGGATACATCAATCTTACATCTTGAAAAATCCCAAAAATGAAAATTTTCCTTTCAAAAACCTCGAAGTTAATCTTGTTTCAGCGGAGCTCTATTTTCGATTTTTTTTTTTAATTTTCCCGCTCAGAGAGAATTTTCCAACCAAAACTGAAAAATGTTACATCAAAATAAATTGAAATTTTCTAAGGAATCTATTTCTGCAATAAAAAAATGGTGTTCTAATTTGAAAAACGGAAGTTGACGTCATTTCCGGAAAAACCGGAGTTGCTCATGCCTTGAAAATATTTTAGATTTCATCAGCATCGTGAAATACTTATAAGTGCTGAATTTCATGAAAATACGTTCAGTAGTTTCCCGTATAAATATGGGTGAGGTTCCTCGTGAAAGACCCTGTATATTATTAAGAAGAGTTGTCAAACAATTTCAACAAATACATAATTTATAAATGATATATGTATATATAAGAGAATTTAAAATATTTAATTATTCAACACATAGTTCAAGTCTTAGTAATAAAAAAATACCATTAGTTTAAAAGAGAACTGAAAAATTATATCATCAGAGAAGAAATAGTTTAGGTAATAGTAGTACCTCTGAATAAAGAACATTGCTGTTCTTTATTCAAAGAGTAGTACTCTGTGTTAACAAACTTGATTTGATTTACTGTTGTATATTATTACAAATAAATAAATGAAATTAACATTTCGTCATATGTTAAATCCTACTAATTTTCCTAGTTTTTCTTTGATTACTTGAACAACAAATTAGCTTTGATAAAGGCACGAATGGTGCCGAAACGTAGGTAAATATTTGTATGTTAAGAATCAAAATCATTAAAAATTGTCCACTTGCCCGATAGACTTTTATTCGGTTAACGGTATAGTTGCAGTCGACAAAGTATTTTTACCCCTATATTTCTGATTTTTCCATATAACTCGAAAACTATATGTATAGCTATTATTCGATCGAATTGAATCTTGGCAGTGTGTGAATATTAATTCTAGAATAATGAAATTTAAACGAAAACTGAAGTCGTCCTCTCAGTGGAATATACTATTGCAAGTTGACCGATTAGGTACTTCTGAAAAATATAATTTCGAATAGATACAGATACAAGGTATCTACAGAATCATTGGTTAAATGGATATTTGAATAGAAAACTTGTTCTCTACCATAGACAACAACAACAACAACAAACAGTCTTTATTTCAAATCAATGGTTACAATAATAAATACTGATAGCAAATGAAATGAAATAGTGTCAAATAAGCAGTTTAATTCATGAAATCATCAAGACAGTAAGGTTCCAGACTCAGTAGAAGCCTGAAAATTTTCTTCTTGAACAAGTTGAAGTTGTTTTCCCTCTGTATTACCTCAGGTAGACTGTTGAAAAGTTTTAGGCATCTGTATTGCATTTGATTTTGGCTTGTCGTCAATCTATATTTAGGAAGGTTATATGATGAGGTTCTTGTATTATATCTTTCTTTAAGGTTCCTATACTTGCTGAACAATTCTTGGTTCTTATGAAAAAATAGGAGGCATTCCTGAATATATATCCCATAGATCGTCAAAATTCCTTTTCGTCTGAAATAACCGCGACATGATTCCCTATAACTCAGGTTACACATATACAAGATATACTACTGTTCTCTACAAAGGTACGAGTGAATTTCACCCCTTCATTAATTCTACTTTAGTAAGTAGGATAGAAAACTGAAGTACAAATATCAGGACTCATTAGTTGTTTCTTTTGAAATAAATTACACATGTGTATATACGATCTAATTGAATTCTGTTACTTGATGGGAAATTGTCGGCTTGAAGAATCATGCCAAATTTTGTGAGGTCTGACATGTCGTGTTCACATTAAGCAGCAGGTCATTTTCAACACATCTTAACTCAATAAGAGCAAATACTCTTTTTAATGGCATCACAATCATAAATCAGAGCATTCTATATCTATTAACAAAATGAGATAATATAACTTAATCGACACTCAACTGGCTTTGGATATGAATTGTCTTTTCCATACAATACCTCATAACTTCAAGAAATCAATGACGACTTATGAAACCAGCAGTTAGTAAACAGAACTACATAAACTCACTCAAAATTTTTCATCTTGATGCTAAAGAGTAATGGAATTTTTTATTTCATAGAGCTTGACAATGCTTTTAAAAAAACCTGTTCAATCATAATAAGTATGGAATAAAAACATCAATGTGAACAATTTTGAAGGTCTCGAATAGATGCAGAATTTCGTATTGAAATGAATATGATTAAAATACATCCCAAAACTCAAAAGTATGTATCCAACAGTGAACCTGGACAAGGAAAGATGAATAGTAAGTAAGTAATTAATATATTAATTATATTATTATTAGTATATATACAGCAGTATTTTTTTTGATTTTGTTATTATAAACAAACAAGCTACATTTACTTGGCATGAGCTTGGGCCTTCCTCATTTGCGTAAGAATGTTGGATATTTCCTCACGCTTCCTCTTGGCTCTGATGTGCGTTCCCAAACGGCGCTTCAAAAATTTAAGGGCCCTTTTATCTTTGGAAACCTTCAACAATTCCATAGCCCTCTTTTCATAAGGAGCGTGTCCTACAACCTCACGGACTAGATCCCTCACGAATTTCGAATGCTTCGTTAAACGTCCCTTGAGCCTGGAAGGGCGGATTTTATCAGCCTTTGTTTTTCCGGATGGAATTTTAGTAGTTTGGTGACCCCTTTGCAGCCCAACGGCGATCTCATATTTTGGTGCCATTACTGAAAACAAAAACTACCATTACATCCAAATTTAGATGATACATGAACCGGCAAGAATATAATCATATATGGTCTGTGACATAATAGTCATATGAGACAAATATGAATAAATAATATGAATGAAAAATAAATTTAAACTTACTTTAATACTACTCACAACGTGGTTCCTTAACGTCTCACCAACAGGATTTCAAAGAAGGCTTCAGCTGCTTCAGCGCATTAGAGAATTCGACATATGTCATTTGTCACATAGAAAAATGAGATTATTCTTGATTTTTTATTCAATATCTACACAGCCGCTGAATCGATTTAAGTCTTATTGTACATATTCAACTCATATTCTATTATTAGTACTCGTGTATTGAATATATATAACTGTGTATTATTTCAATATCATAATTTCATTGAAACTTTCAAAACGAAAACTCGAAATTGCTTATGTTCTTACTCGCTAGATGTCTCTGTGCACAATGATTTAGTGACTTGACTTCATTCTTGTGTAAAATTACTGTATTCACTTTTTTATTCTGCTATCAATCGATTAATTCATTATTAATGAAATCGAGAAATTTGATATTAAAGAGGGCGAATTTGCATGGGGTACGATTTAATCGAATGTTGCTTAGTTCCAATAGATGTCGCAATTAAACCACGTCCAACTAGATTTGTATGGAGAGTAACTATCTTCTCCTTAAACAATGGTAATACCATTGTCTTTATACAATGAATATATTATATTATACGTGAAATTTGAAAATCAGTTCAAAATTTAAATAAAATGGTGTCAGGTCAGAATTTCAAGAGGCCTGGTAATTTGAAAAATCACAGACATTTGGACAGTATGATCATTGTATAATTATATATATATATATTATATATATATACCATTATACAATGTATATACCATTATACAATGGTATGATAACACTCTTGTTTCCTATATAGAACAGCATGTAAAGAAAGTGATTTCAACCAAGTTAGTATACCACTGTAGTATTCCAGAGCAGAGCAGTATGCACTGATAAAAAAGCTTTAAGCACTCTAGAAACCTAGGGCACTAGGCCTATTGAGTTCAATTTTCTGAGTAATTCGCGTTAACTACCACTACCGAGTGCCTACCTTTAAAGCAAATTTCGAATTTTTCCTCAATTATAATTTTTATTCTACCGACCGTAAATACAATAACTTTCGAAAGAAACACCTTTAGAACTCGATATTTGTATATATATATGTGCCCAAAACTTTCAAAAATATAGATTGGATTGAAATCTGCTAACAAATTTATGTTCATAACTATAATCTACTTGACGGTTTTTATCGGGCACATTACACGTTTGGGGGGTCTTTCGAATAGCTGTCAACATGGGGTGGTCATCTTCAGTGATAATTTTCGATTCTGGTAACTTACTTTCGCCTCAAGTTATTATTTTATGTAAGGAAAATAAAACACCATCATTATGTTCAAGGTCCCTTTACATCACATAGTTTAGTATACATTGACTTCTGGGTTATTTATTTGAAAATTTTCCATTAGATCTATTATACAGGGTCTTTCACAAGGAACCTCACCCATATTTATACGGGAAACTACTGAACGTATTTTCATGAAATTCAGCACTTATAAGTATTTCACGATGCTGATGAAATCTAAAATATTTTCAAGGCATGAGCACCTCCGATTTTTCCGGAAATGACGTCAACTTCCGTTTTTCGAATTAGAACACCATTTTTTTATTGCAGAAATAGATTCCTTAGAAAATTTCAATTTATTTTGATGTATCATTTTTCAGTTTTGGTTGGAAAATTCTCTCTGAGCGGGAAAATTCGAAAACAAAATCGAAAATAGAGCTCCGCTGAAACAAGAATAACTTCCGAGGTTTTTGGATGGAAAATTTTCATTTTTGAGATTTTTCAAGATGTAAGATTGATATATCCACTTTAAAAATCGAAATCGCGATTCATGATACAGGGGGTGAAAAAATCGCTTTCAAAGTTAGGGATGACAAAATCGTGAAAAATCAATTTTTTCAAATCAGATCCCCATTTTTTTATGGCAGATATTGAATCTACGTTAAAAAATAATGTGAGTGTATGCATCACACTCTTGCCCTAAAATGGATATTTTCTGAGTTATTCACAAAAAACTGTTTTTCGTCTTGAATTTTCAGCTATTTCTTTTCCCTTCACGCCAAAAAGATGAAATTTTCAGGAACTGTTATTTGAACCATGCTGTAGATTTTTCACCCCTTCTTGAAACCGACTTCAAGTTACTATTAGGAGAACCATGGCAAACTCTCGCAGTTATAACTAGAGAAGATGCTCAAAGTTTTGACCGTTAATTTCTAGACATTTATTTATACGTCTCAGGAATGCTTCGTGCGTTGCTCTTCTTATTTCATCGGGAGGAAGAGATCTGCAAAAGTGTTTAAAAACCAAATTGAGTTTCAAAACTATGAATCTAAAAATCTAAACAAACCTGAACGCATTTCTGACTTGTTCTATGCAGTCCTCTTTGTCAGTCAGGGGAGTTGAGTAGACAATATTTTTTATCCTACCCCAAACATAATAGTCTAAAGGAGTTAAATCGGAAGAACGTGGTGGCCAAAGATGTGGACCATTGTTCGCCAACCATCGATCTTCAAATAGCCTGTAGAGGATATTTGACACATTGAGTGAATTGTGTGGAGGCGCGCCATCTTGTTGATACCATAAGTCATTATGGTTCTGTACTAGCGGCTCAATTATTTGAGTCAATATGTCAGAATATCTATCTCCTAAGGGAGAACATTCTTTAAATAATGCAAACATGTGTAGTGTTCTATCTTACCAGTTAAAGTCCCATCATAAATGTGAACATCGAGAATAGCATTATTTTTGATGGCGCAAAAAACATTGAAACTCCAGGTCTCTTGAAAGTTCCATTGTCTGAAGTGGTGGTTGTTCTCTTCATCCCAATAATGACTGCTATGCCTATTGAAAGAACCATTCTTTGTGAATTTAGATTCATCTGTCCAAATTATACAGTCCAAAAAGTTTTCATTCTCTTGAAATCGAATCATCATAGCTTCGCAAAACTCTGTTCTCCTGACGAAATCAGTTTCCTTCAAATGATGTACCCTATTGAATTTATATGGGTGCATTTTATGTTTTTTCAATATTCTCCAAACACTCGATTGAGATAATCCCAGATCAATCTCGGCATCTTTGAGAGAATTTTGAGGTTTCACACGAAAATATGCAAGAACTGTAATTTCGTTGTTCTCATCTTCTACTACACTTTTTTCTCTGTGTGTAGTTTTCTTAACGAAAGATCCGACATTTCTCAAGTTTGTCATGGTTCTGTTAAT
The DNA here is from genome assembly GCA_958510865.1 of Myrrha octodecimguttata. Taxonomy (NCBI): domain Eukaryota; kingdom Metazoa; phylum Arthropoda; class Insecta; order Coleoptera; family Coccinellidae; genus Myrrha; species Myrrha octodecimguttata. Next base: position 42,984,198 of record OY294057.1, read on the forward strand.
GGTATCTCTCGTTGGTCTGGGTCGGTCAGGAAACCTCTCAATGAACAGTCGAATCGTTCTATCTACAACATTATTACATTCTCCATATGAAGTAGAATGAGATTTAAATAATCTTCATTGGTAAAATTAGGCATAGTGATCGATTTTATAACTTAATACGAATTATCACCAAATTAATAGTAAACACAAAATGCTACTGAATAAAGAGGAATTTGGCAGATGTAATTAATGATATCTATCATTGAAAAAAATAATGTAAAACATGGTAAGTTTTTGCATATGGTTCATAAGGAATTATTTATTTATCACTGGAGAGAAAACCGATGGCCGATTAGTTGAAATAAAGAGGTTTCCGATACAAATTCGAATCCAAATTCGCCATCTATTTAGGAACAACCTGTAACTTTTTTCTCTTGCATATTAGGGTAGTAATATCTAAAACATGGTTTAAGTAACAGTTCCTGAAAATGTCATCTTTTTGGCGTGAAGGGAAAAGAAATAGCTGAAAATTCAAGACGAAAAACAGTTTTTTGTGAATAACTCAGAAAATATCCACTTTAGGGCAAGGGTGTGATGCATACACTCACATTATTTTTTAACATAGATTCAATATCTGCCATAAAAAAATGGGGTTCTAATTTGAAAAAATTGATTTTTCACGATTTTTTCACCCCCTGTAACATGAATCGCGATTTCGATTTTTAAAGTGGATACATCAATCTTACATCTTGAAAAATCCCAAAAATGAAAATTTTCCTTTCAAAAACCTCGAAGTTAATCTTGTTTCAGCGGAGCTCTATTTTCGATTTTTTTTTTTAATTTTCCCGCTCAGAGAGAATTTTCCAACCAAAACTGAAAAATGTTACATCAAAATAAATTGAAATTTTCTAAGGAATCTATTTCTGCAATAAAAAAATGGTGTTCTAATTTGAAAAACGGAAGTTGACGTCATTTCCGGAAAAACCGGAGTTGCTCATGCCTTGAAAATATTTTAGATTTCATCAGCATCGTGAAATACTTATAAGTGCTGAATTTCATGAAAATACGTTCAGTAGTTTCCCGTATAAATATGGGTGAGGTTCCTCGTGAAAGACCCTGTATATTATTAAGAAGAGTTGTCAAACAATTTCAACAAATACATAATTTATAAATGATATATGTATATATAAGAGAATTTAAAATATTTAATTATTCAACACATAGTTCAAGTCTTAGTAATAAAAAAATACCATTAGTTTAAAAGAGAACTGAAAAATTATATCATCAGAGAAGAAATAGTTTAGGTAATAGTAGTACCTCTGAATAAAGAACATTGCTGTTCTTTATTCAAAGAGTAGTACTCTGTGTTAACAAACTTGATTTGATTTACTGTTGTATATTATTACAAATAAATAAATGAAATTAACATTTCGTCATATGTTAAATCCTACTAATTTTCCTAGTTTTTCTTTGATTACTTGAACAACAAATTAGCTTTGATAAAGGCACGAATGGTGCCGAAACGTAGGTAAATATTTGTATGTTAAGAATCAAAATCATTAAAAATTGTCCACTTGCCCGATAGACTTTTATTCGGTTAACGGTATAGTTGCAGTCGACAAAGTATTTTTACCCCTATATTTCTGATTTTTCCATATAACTCGAAAACTATATGTATAGCTATTATTCGATCGAATTGAATCTTGGCAGTGTGTGAATATTAATTCTAGAATAATGAAATTTAAACGAAAACTGAAGTCGTCCTCTCAGTGGAATATACTATTGCAAGTTGACCGATTAGGTACTTCTGAAAAATATAATTTCGAATAGATACAGATACAAGGTATCTACAGAATCATTGGTTAAATGGATATTTGAATAGAAAACTTGTTCTCTACCATAGACAACAACAACAACAACAAACAGTCTTTATTTCAAATCAATGGTTACAATAATAAATACTGATAGCAAATGAAATGAAATAGTGTCAAATAAGCAGTTTAATTCATGAAATCATCAAGACAGTAAGGTTCCAGACTCAGTAGAAGCCTGAAAATTTTCTTCTTGAACAAGTTGAAGTTGTTTTCCCTCTGTATTACCTCAGGTAGACTGTTGAAAAGTTTTAGGCATCTGTATTGCATTTGATTTTGGCTTGTCGTCAATCTATATGATGAGGTTCTTGTATTATATCTTTCTTTAAGGTTCCTATACTTGCTGAACAATTCTTGGTTCTTATGAAAAAATAGGAGGCATTCCTGAATATATATCCCATAGATCGTCAAAATTCCTTTTCGTCTGAAATAACCGCGACATGATTCCCTATAACTCAGGTTACACATATACAAGATATACTACTGTTCTCTACAAAGGTACGAGTGAATTTCACCCCTTCATTAATTCTACTTTAGTAAGTAGGATAGAAAACTGAAGTACAAATATCAGGACTCATTAGTTGTTTCTTTTGAAATAAATTACACATGTGTATATACGATCTAATTGAATTCTGTTACTTGATGGGAAATTGTCGGCTTGAAGAATCATGCCAAATTTTGTGAGGTCTGACATGTCGTGTTCACATTAAGCAGCAGGTCATTTTCAACACATCTTAACTCAATAAGAGCAAATACTCTTTTTAATGGCATCACAATCATAAATCAGAGCATTCTATATCTATTAACAAAATGAGATAATATAACTTAATCGACACTCAACTGGCTTTGGATATGAATTGTCTTTTCCATACAATACCTCATAACTTCAAGAAATCAATGATGACTTATGAAACCAGCAGTTAGTAAACATACCTACATAAACTCACTCAAAATTTTTCATCTTGATGCTAAAGAGTAATGGAATTTTTTATTTCATAGAGCTTGACAATGCTTTTAAAAAAACCTGTTCAATCATAACAAGTATGGAATAAAAACATCAATGTGAACAATTTTGAAGGTCTCGAATAGATGCAGAATTTCGTATTGAAATGAATATGATTAAAATACATCCCAAAACTCAAAAGTATGTATCCAACAGTGAACCTGGACAAGGAAAGATGAATAGTAAGTAAGTAATTAATATATTAATTATATTATTATTAGTATATATACAGCAGTATTTTTTTTGATTTTGTTATTATAAACAAACAAGCTACATTTACTTGGCATGAGCTTGGGCCTTCCTCATTTGCGTAAGAATGTTGGATATTTCCTCACGCTTCCTCTTGGCTCTGATGTGCGTTCCCAAACGGCGCTTCAAAAATTTAAGGGCCCTTTTATCTTTGGAAACCTTCAACAATTCCATAGCCCTCTTTTCATAAGGAGCGTGTCCTACAACCTCACGGACTAGATCCCTCACGAATTTCGAATGCTTCGTTAAACGTCCCTTGAGCCTGGAAGGGCGGATTTTATCAGCCTTTGTTTTTCCGGATGGAATTTTAGTAGTTTGGTGACCCCTTTGCAGCCCAACGGCGATCTCATATTTTGGTGCCATTACTGAAAACAAAAACTACCATTACATCCAAATTTAGATGATACATGAACCGGCAAGAATATAATCATATATGGTCTGTGACATAATAGTCATATGAGACAAATATGAATAAATAATATGAATGAAAAATAAATTTAAACTTACTTTAATACTACTCACAACGTGGTTCCTTAACGTCTCACCAACAGGATTTCAAAGAAGGCTTCAGCTGCTTCAGCGCATTAGAGAATTCGACATATGTCATTTGTCACATAGAAAAATGAGATTATTCTTGATTTTTTATTCAATATCTACACAACCGCTGAATCGATTTAAGTCTTATTGTACATATTCAACTCATATTCTATTATTAGTACTCGTGTATTGAATATATATAACTGTGTATTATTTCAATATCATAATTTCATTGAAACTTTCAAAACGAAAACTCGAAATTGCTTATGTTCTTACTCGCTAGATGTCTCTGTGCACAATGATTTAGTGACTTGACTTCATTCTTGTGTAAAATTACTGTATTCACTTTTTTATTCTGCTATCAATCGATTAATTCATTATTAATGAAATCGAGAAATTTGATATTAAAGAGGGCGAATATGCATGGGGTACGATTTAATCGAATGTTGCTTAGTTCCAATAGATGTCGCAATCAAACCACGTCCAACTAGATTTGTATGGAGAGTAACTATCTTCTCCTTAAACAATGGTAATACCATTGTCTTTATACAATGAATATATTATATTATACGTGAAATTTGAAAATCAGTTCAAAATTTAAATAAAATGGTGTCAGGTCAGAATTTCAAGAGGCCTGGTAATTTGAAAAATCACAGACATTTGGACAGTATGATCATTGTATAATTATATATATATATATTATATATATTTATACCATTATACAATGTATATACCATTATACAATGGTATGATAACATTCTTGTTTCCTATATAGAACAGCATGTAAAGAAAGTGATTTCAACCAAGTTAGTATACCACTGTAGTATTCCAGAGCAGAGCAGTATGCACTGATAAAAAAGCTTTAAGCACTCTAGAAACCTAGGGCACTAGGCCTATTGAGTTCAATTTTCTGAGTAATTCGCGTTAACTACCACTACCGAGTGCCTACCTTTAAAGCAAATTTCGAATTTTTCCTCAATTATAATTTTTATTCTACCGACCGTAAATACAATAACTTTCGAAAGAAACACCTTTAGAACTCGATATTTGTATATATATATGTGCCCAAAACTTTCAAAAATATAGATTGGATTGAAATCTGCTAACAAATTTATGTTCATAACTATAATCTACTTGACGGTTTTTATCGGGCACATTACACGTTTGGGGGGTCTTTCGAATAGCTGTCAACATGGGGTGGTCATCTTCAGTGATAATTTTCGATTCTGGTAACTTACTTTCGCCTCAAGTTATTATTTTATGTAAGGAAAATAAAACACCATCATTATGTTCAAGGTCCCTTTACATCACATAGTTTAGTATACATTGACTTCTGGGTTATTTATTTGAAAATTTTCCATTAGATCTATTATACAGGGTCTTTCACAAGGAACCTCACCCATATTTATACGGGAAACTACTGAACGTATTTTCATGAAATTCAGCACTTATAAGTATTTCACGATGCTGATGAAATCTAAAATATTTTCAAGGCATGAGCACCTCCGATTTTTCCGGAAATGACGTCAACTTCCGTTTTTCGAATTAGAACACCATTTTTTTATTGCAGAAATAGATTCCTTAGAAAATTTCAATTTATTTTGATGTATCATTTTTCAGTTTTGGTTGGAAAATTCTCTCTGAGCGGGAAAATTCGAAAACAAAATCGAAAATAGAGCTCCGCTGAAACAAGAATAACTTCCGAGGTTTTTGGATGGAAAATTTTCATTTTTGAGATTTTTCAAGATGTAAGATTGATATATCCACTTTAAAAATCGAAATCGCGATTCATGATACAGGGGGTGAAAAAATCGCTTTCAAAGTTAGGGATGACAAAATCGTGAAAAATCAATTTTTTCAAATCAGATCCCCATTTTTTTATGGCAGATATTGAATCTACGTTAAAAAATAATGTGAGTGTATGCATCACACCCTTGCCCTAAAATGGATATTTTCTGAGTTATTCACAAAAAACTGTTTTTCGTCTTGAATTTTCAGCTATTTCTTTTCCCTTCACGCCAAAAAGATGAAATTTTCAGGAACTGTTATTTGAACCATGCTGTAGATTTTTCACCCCTTCTTGAAACCGACTTCAAGTTACTATTAGGAGAACCATGGCAAACTCTCGCAGTTATAACTAGAGAAGATGCTCAAAGTTTTGACCGTTAATTTCTAGACATTTATTTATACGTCTCAGGAATGCTTCGTGCGTTGCTCTTCTTATTTCATCGGGAGGAAGAGATCTGCAAAAGTGTTTAAAAACCAAATTGAGTTTCAAAACTATGAATCTAAAAATCTAAACAAACCTGAACGCATTTCTGACTTGTTCTATGCAGTCCTCTTTGTCAGTCAGGGGAGTTGAGTAGACAATATTTTTTATCCTACCCCAAACATAATAGTCTAAAGGAGTTAAATCGGAAGAACGTGGTGGCCAAAGATGTGGACCATTGTTCGCCAACCATCGATCTTCAAATAGCCTGTAGAGGATATTTGACACATTGAGTGAATTGTGTGGAGGCGCGCCATCTTGTTGATACCATAAGTCATTATGGTTCTGTACTAGCGGCTCAATTATTTGAGTCAATATGTCAGAATATCTATCTCCTAAGGGAGAACATTCTTTAAATAATGCAAACATGTGTAGTGTTCTATCTTACCAGTTAAAGTCCCATCATAAATGTGAACATCGAGAATTGCATTATTTTTGATGGCGCAAAAAACATTGAAACTCCAGGTCTCTTGAAAGTTCCATTGTCTGAAGTGGTGGTTGTTCTCTTCATCCCAATAATGACTGCTATGCCTATTGAAAGAACCATTCTTTGTGAATTTAGATTCATCTGTCCAAATTATACAGTCCAAAAAGTTTTCATTCTCTTGAAATCGAATCATCATAGCTTCGCAAAACTCTGTTCTCCTGACGAAATCAGTTTCCTTCAAATGATGTACCCTATTGAATTTATATGGGTGCATTTTATGTTTTTTCAATATTCTCCAAACACTCGATTGAGATAATCCCAGATCAATCTCGGCATCTTTGAGAGAATTTTGAGGTTTCACACGAAAATATGCAAGAACTGTAATTTCGTTGTTCTCATCTTCTACTACACTTTTTTCTCTGTGTGTAGTTTTCTTAACGAAAGATCCGACATTTCTCAAGTTTGTCATGGTTCTGTTAATGGTATCTCTCGTTGGTCTGGGTCGGTCAGGAAACCTCTCAATGAACAGTCGAATCGTTCTATCTACAACATTATTACATTCTCCATGAAGTAGAATGAGATTTAAATAATCTTCATTGGTAAAATTAGGCATAGTGATCGATTTTATAACTTAATACGAATTATCACCAAATTAATAGTAAACACAAAATGCTACTGAATAAAGAGGAATTTGGCAGATGTAATTAATGATATCTATCATTGAAAAAAATAATGTAAAACATGGTAAGTTTTTGCATATGGTTCATAAGGAATTATTTATTTATCACTGGAGAGAAAACCGATGGCCGATTAGTTGAAATAAAGAGGTTTCCGATACAAATTCGAATCCAAATTCGCCATCTATTTAGGAACAACCTGTAACTTTTTTCTCTTGCATATTAGGGTAGTAATATCTAAAACATGGTTTAAGTAACAGTTCCTGAAAATGTCATCTTTTTGGCGTGAAGGGAAAAGAAATAGCTGAAAATTCAAGACGAAAAACAGTTTTTTGTGAATAACTCAGAAAATATCCACTTTAGGGCAAGGGTGTGATGCATACACTCACATTATTTTTTAACGTAGATTCAATATCTGCCATAAAAAAATGGGGTTCTAATTTGAAAAAATTGATTTTTCACGATTTTTTCACCCCCTGTAACATGAATCGCGATTTCGATTTTTAAAGTGGATACATCAATCTTACATCTTGAAAAATCCCAAAAATGAAAATTTTCCTTTCAAAAACCTCGAAGTTAATCTTGTTTCAGCGGAGCTCTATTTTCGATTTTTTTTTTTAATTTTCCCGCTCAGAGAGAATTTTCCAACCAAAACTGAAAAATGTTACATCAAAATAAATTGAAATTTTCTAAGGAATCTATTTCTGCAATAAAAAAATGGTGTTCTAATTTGAAAAACGGAAGTTGACGTCATTTCCGGAAAAACCGGAGTTGCTCATGCCTTGAAAATATTTTAGATTTCATCAGCATCGTGAAATACTTATAAGTGCTGAATTTCATGAAAATATACGTTCAGTAGTTTCCCGTATAAATATGGGTGAGGTTCCTCGTGAAAGACCCTGTATATTATTAAGAAGAGTTGTCAAACAATTTCAACAAATACATAATTTATAAATGATATATGTATATATAAGAGAATTTAAAATATTTAATTATTCAACACATAGTTCAAGTCTTAGTAATAAAAAAATACCATTAGTTTAAAAGAGAACTGAAAAATTATATCATCAGAGAAGAAATAGTTTAGGTAATAGTAGTACCTCTGAATAAAGAACATTGCTGTTCTTTATTCAAAGAGTAGTACTCTGTGTTAACAAACTTGATTTGATTTACTGTTGTATATTATTACAAATAAATAAATGAAATTAACATTTCGTCATATGTTAAATCCTACTAATTTTCCTAGTTTTTCTTTGATTACTTGAACAACAAATTAGCTTTGATAAAGGCACGAATGGTGCCGAAACGTAGGTAAATATTTGTATGTTAAGAATCAAAATCATTAAAAATTGTCCACTTGCCCGATAGACTTTTATTCGGTTAACGGTATAGTTGCAGTCGACAAAGTATTTTTACCCCTATATTTCTGATTTTTCCATATAACTCGAAAACTATATGTATAGCTATTATTCGATCGAATTGAATCTTGGCAGTGTGTGAATATTAATTCTAGAATAATGAAATTTAAACGAAAACTGAAGTCGTCCTCTCAGTGGAATATACTATTGCAAGTTGACCGATTAGGTACTTCTGAAAAATATAATTTCGAATAGATACAGATACAAGGTATCTACAGAATCATTGGTTAAATGGATATTTGAATAGAAAACTTGTTCTCTACCATAGACAACAACAACAACAACAAACAGTCTTTATTTCAAATCAATGGTTACAATAATAAATACTGATAGCAAATGAAATGAAATAGTGTCAAATAAGCAGTTTAATTCATGAAATCATCAAGACAGTAAGGTTCCAGACTCAGTAGAAGCCTGAAAATTTTCTTCTTGAACAAGTTGAAGTTGTTTTCCCTCTGTATTACCTCAGGTAGACTGTTGAAAAGTTTTAGGCATCTGTATTGCATTTGATTTTGGCTTGTCGTCAATCTATATTTAGGAAGGTTATATGATGAGGTTCTTGTATTATATCTTTCTTTAAGGTTCCTATACTTGCTGAACAATTCTTGGTTCTTATGAAAAAATAGGAGGCATTCCTGAATATATATCCCATAGATCGTCAAAATTCCTTTTCGTCTGAAATAACCGCGACATGATTCCCTATAACTCAGGTTACACATATACAAGATATACTACTGTTCTCTACAAAGGTACGAGTGAATTTCACCCCTTCATTAATTCTACTTTAGTAAGTAGGATAGAAAACTGAAGTACAAATATCAGGACTCATTAGTTGTTTCTTTTGAAATAAATTACACATGTGTATATACGATCTAATTGAATTCTGTTACTTGATGGGAAATTGTCGGCTTGAAGAATCATGCCAAATTTTGTGAGGTCTGACATGTCGTGTTCACATTAAGCAGCAGGTCATTTTCAACACATCTTAACTCAATAAGAGCAAATACTCTTTTTAATGGCATCACAATCATAAATCAGAGCATTCTATATCTATTAACAAAATGAGATAATATAACTTAATCGACACTCAACTGGCTTTGGATATGAATTGTCTTTTCCATACAATACCTCATAACTTCAAGAAATCAATGATGACTTATGAAACCAGCAGTTAGTAAACATACCTACATAAACTCACTCAAAATTTTTCATCTTGATGCTAAAGAGTAATGGAATTTTTTATTTCATAGAGCTTGACAATGCTTTTAAAAAAACCTGTTCAATCATAACAAGTATGGAATAAAAACATCAATGTGAACAATTTTGAAGGTCTCGAATAGATGCAGAATTTCGTATTGAAATGAATATGATTAAAATACATCCCAAAACTCAAAAGTATGTATCCAACAGTGAACCTGGACAAGGAAAGATGAATAGTAAGTAAGTAATTAATATATTAATTATATTATTATTAGTATATATACAGCAGTATTTTTTTTGATTTTGTTATTATAAACAAACAAGCTACATTTACTTGGCATGAGCTTGGGCCTTCCTCATTTGCGTAAGAATGTTGGATATTTCCTCACGCTTCCTCTTGGCTCTGATGTGCGTTCCCAAACGGCGCTTCAAAAATTTAAGGGCCCTTTTATCTTTGGAAACCTTCAACAATTCCATAGCCCTCTTTTCATAAGGAGCGTGTCCTACAACCTCACGGACTAGATCCCTCACGAATTTCGAATGCTTCGTTAAACGTCCCTTGAGCCTGGAAGGGCGGATTTTATCAGCCTTTGTTTTTCCGGATGGAATTTTAGTAGTTTGGTGACCCCTTTGCAGCCCAACGGCGATCTCATATTTTGGTGCCATTACTGAAAACAAAAACTACCATTACATCCAAATTTAGATGATACATGAACCGGCAAGAATATAATCATATATGGTCTGTGACATAATAGTCATATGAGACAAATATGAATAAATAATATGAATGAAAAATAAATTTAAACTTACTTTAATACTACTCACAACGTGGTTCCTTAACGTCTCACCAACAGGATTTCAAAGAAGGCTTCAGCTGCTTCAGCGCATTAGAGAATTCGACATATGTCATTTGTCACATAGAAAAATGAGATTTTTCTTGATTTTTTATTCAATATCTACACAACCGCTGAATCGATTTAAGTCTTATTGTACATATTCAACTCATATTCTATTATTAGTACTCGTGTATTGAATATATATAACTGTGTATTATTTCAATATCATAATTTCATTGAAACTTTCAAAACGAAAACTCGAAATTGCTTATGTTCTTACTCGCTAGATGTCTCTGTGCACAATGATTTAGTGACTTGACTTCATTCTTGTGTAAAATTACTGTATTCACTTTTTTATTCTGCTATCAATCGATTAATTCATTATTAATGAAATCGAGAAATTTGATATTAAAGAGGGCGAATTTGCATGGGGTACGATTTAATCGAATGTTGCTTAGTTCCAATAGATGTCGCAATTAAACCACGTCCAACTAGATTTGTATGGAGAGTAACTATCTTCTCCTTAAACAATGGTAATACCATTGTCTTTATACAATGAATATATTATATTATACGTGAAATTTGAAAATCAGTTCAAAATTTAAATAAAATGGTGTCAGGTCAGAATTTCAAGAGGCCTGGTAATTTGAAAAATCACAGACATTTGGACAGTATGATCATTGTATAATTATATATATATATTATATATATATACCATTATACAATGGTATGATAACATTCTTGTTTCCTATATAGAACAGCATGTAAAGAAAGTGATTTCAACCAAGTTAGTATACCACTGTAGTATTCCAGAGCAGAGCAGTATGCACTGATAAAAAAGCTTTAAGCACTCTAGAAACCTAGGGCACTAGGCCTATTGAGTTCATTTTTCTGAGTAATACGCGTTAACTACCACTACCGAGTGCCTACCTTTAAAGCAAATTTCGAATTTTTCCTCAATTATAATTTTTATTCTACCGACCGTAAATACAATAACTTTCGAAAGAAACACCTTTAGAACTCGATATTTGTATATATATATATGTGCCCAAAACTTTCAAAAATATAGATTGGATTGAAATCTGCTAACAAATTTATGTTCATAACTATAATCTACTTGACGGTTTTTATCGGGCACATTACACGTTTGGGGGGTCTTTCGAATAGCTGTCAACATGGGGTGGTCATCTTCAGTGATAATTTTCGATTCTGGTAACTTACTTTCGCCTCAAGTTATTATTTTATGTAAGGAAAATAAAACACCATCATTATGTTCAAGGTCCCTTTACATCACATAGTTTAGTATACATTGACTTCTGGGTTATTTATTTGAAAATTTTCCATTAGATCTATTATACAGGGTCTTTCACAAGGAACCTCACCCATATTTATACGGGAAACTACTGAACGTATTTTCATGAAATTCAGCACTTATAAGTATTTCACGATGCTGATGAAATCTAAAATTTTTTCAAGGCATGAGCACCTCCGATTTTTCCGGAAATGACGCCAACTTCCGTTTTTCGAATTAGAACACCATTTTTTTATTGCAGAAATAGATTCCTTAGAAAATTTCAATTTATTTTGATGTATCATTTTTCAGTTTTGGTTGGAAAATTCTCTCTGAGCGGGAAAATTCGAAAACAAAATCGAAAATAGAGCTCCGCTGAAACAAGAATAACTTCCGAGGTTTTTGGATGGAAAATTTTCATTTTTGAGATTTTTCAAGATGTAAGATTGATATATCCACTTTAAAAATCGAAATCGCGATTCATGATACAGGGGGTGAAAAAATCGCTTTCAAAGTTAGGGATGACAAAATCGTGAAAAATCAATTTTTTCAAATCAGATCCCCATTTTTTTATGGCAGATATTGAATCTACGTTAAAAAATAATGTGAATGTATGCATCACACCCTTGCCCTAAAATGGATATTTTCTGAGTTATTCACAAAAAACTGTTTTTCGTCTTGAATTTTCAGCTATTTCTTTTCCCTTCACGCCAAAAAGATGAAATTTTCAGGAACTGTTATTTGAACCATGCTGTAGATTTTTCACCCCTTCTTGAAACCGACTTCAAGTTACTATTAGGAGAACCATGGCAAACTCTCGCAGTTATAACTAGAGAAGATGCTCAAAGTTTTGACCGTTAATTTCTAGACATTTATTTATACGTCTCAGGAATGCTTCGTGCGTTGCTCTTCTTATTTCATCGGGAGGAAGAGATCTGCAAAAGTGTTTAAAAACCAAATTGAGTTTCAAAACTATGAATCTAAAAATCTAAACAAACCTGAACGCATTTCTGACTTGTTCTATGCAGTCCTCTTTGTCAGTCAGGGGAGTTGAGTAGACAATATTTTTTATCCTACCCCAAACATAATAGTCTAAAGGAGTTAAATCGGAAGAACGTGGTGGCCAAAGATGTGGACCATTGTTCGCCAACCATCGATCTTCAAATAGCCTGTAGAGGATATTTGACACATTGAGTGAATTGTGTGGAGGCGCGCCATCTTGTTGATACCATAAGTCATTATGGTTCTGTACTAGCGGCTCAATTATTTGAGTCAATATGTCAGAATATCTATCTCCTAAGGGAGAACATTCTTTAAATAATGCAAACATGTGTAGTGTTCTATCTTACCAGTTAAAGTCCCATCATAAATGTGAACATCGAGAATTGCATTATTTTTGATGGCGCAAAAAACATTGAAACTCCAGGTCTCTTGAAAGTTCCATTGTCTGAAGTGGTGGTTGTTCTCTTCATCCCAATAATGACTGCTATGCCTATTGAAAGAACCATTCTTTGTGAATTTAGATTCATCTGTCCAAATTATACAGTCCAAAAAGTTTTCATTCTCTTGAAATCGAATCATCATAGCTTCGCAAAACTCTGTTCTCCTGACGAAATCAGTTTCCTTCAAATGATGTACCCTATTGAATTTATATGGGTGCATTTTATGTTTTTTCAATATTCTCCAAACACTCGATTGAGATAATCCCAGATCAATCTCGGCATCTTTGAGAGAATTTTGAGGTTTCACACGAAAACATGCAAGAACTGTAATTTCGTTGTTCTCATCTTCTACTACACTTTTTTCTCTGTGTGTAGTTTTCTTAACGAAAGATCCGACATTTCTCAAGTTTGTCATGGTTCTGTTAATGGTATCTCTCGTTGGTCTGGGTCGGTCAGGAAACCTCTCAATGAACAGTCGAATCGTTCTATCTACAACATTATTACATTCTCCATGAAGTAGAATGAGATTTAAATAATCTTCATTGGTAAAATTAGGCATAGTGATCGATTTTATAACTTAATACGAATTATCACCAAATTAATAGTAAACACAAAATGCTACTGAATAAAGAGGAATTTGGCAGATGTAATTAATGATATCTATCATTGAAAAAAATAATGTAAAACATGGTAAGTTTTTGCATATGGTTCATAAGGAATTATTTATTTATCACTGGAGAGAAAACCGATGGCCGATTAGTTGAAATAAAGAGGTTTCCGATACAAATTCGAATCCAAATTCGCCATCTATTTAGGAACAACCTGTAACTTTTTTCTCTTGCATATTAGGGTAGTAATATCTAAAACATGGTTTAAGTAACAGTTCCTGAAAATGTCATCTTTTTGGCGTGAAGGGAAAAGAAATAGCTGAAAATTCAAGACGAAAAACAGTTTTTTGTGAATAACTCAGAAAATATCCACTTTAGGGCAAGGGTGTGATGCATACACTCACATTATTTTTTAACGTAGATTCAATATCTGCCATAAAAAAATGGGGTTCTAATTTGAAAAAATTGATTTTTCACGATTTTTTCACCCCCTGTAACATGAATCGCGATTTCGATTTTTAAAGTGGATACATCAATCTTACATCTTGAAAAATCCCAAAAATGAAAATTTTCCTTTCAAAAACCTCGAAGTTAATCTTGTTTCAGCGGAGCTCTATTTTCGATTTTTTTTTTTAATTTTCCCGCTCAGAGAGAATTTTCCAACCAAAACTGAAAAATGTTACATCAAAATAAATTGAAATTTTCTAAGGAATCTATTTCTGCAATAAAAAAATGGTGTTCTAATTTGAAAAACGGAAGTTGACGTCATTTCCGGAAAAACCGGAGTTGCTCATGCCTTGAAAATATTTTAGATTTCATCAGCATCGTGAAATACTTATAAGTGCTGAATTTCATGAAAATACGTTCAGTAGTTTCCCGTATAAATATGGGTGAGGTTCCTCGTGAAAGACCCTGTATATTATTAAGAAGAGTTGTCAAACAATTTCAACAAATACATAATTTATAAATGATATATGTATATATAAGAGAATTTAAAATATTTAATTATTCAACACATAGTTCAAGTCTTAGTAATAAAAAAATACCATTAGTTTAAAAGAGAACTGAAAAATTATATCATCAGAGAAGAAATAGTTTAGGTAATAGTAGTACCTCTGAATAAAGAACATTGCTGTTCTTTATTCAAAGAGTAGTACTCTGTGTTAACAAACTTGATTTGATTTACTGTTGTATATTATTACAAATAAATAAATGAAATTAACATTTCGTCATATGTTAAATCCTACTAATTTTCCTAGTTTTTCTTTGATTACTTGAACAACAAATTAGCTTTGATAAAGGCACGAATGGTGCCGAAACGTAGGTAAATATTTGTATGTTAAGAATCAAAATCATTAAAAATTGTCCACTTGCCCGATAGACTTTTATTCGGTTAACGGTATAGTTGCAGTCGACAAAGTATTTTTACCCCTATATTTCTGATTTTTCCATATAACTCGAAAACTATATGTATAGCTATTATTCGATCGAATTGAATCTTGGCAGTGTGTGAATATTAATTCTAGAATAATGAAATTTAAACGAAAACTGAAGTCGTCCTCTCAGTGGAATATACTATTGCAAGTTGACCGATTAGGTACTTCTGAAAAATATAATTTCGAATAGATACAGATACAAGGTATCTACAGAATCATTGGTTAAATGGATATTTGAATACAAAACTTGTTCTCTACCATAGACAACAACAACAACAACAAACAGTCTTTATTTCAAATCAATGGTTACAATAATAAATACTGATAGCAAATGAAATGAAATAGTGTCAAATAAGCAGTTTAATTCATGAAATCATCAAGACAGTAAGGTTCCAGACTCAGTAGAAGCCTGAAAATTTTCTTCTTGAACAAGTTGAAGTTGTTTTCCCTCTGTATTACCTCAGGTAGACTGTTGAAAAGTTTTAGGCATCTGTATTGCATTTGATTTTGGCTTGTCGTCAATCTATATTTAGGAAGGTTATATGATGAGGTTCTTGTATTATATCTTTCTTTAAGGTTCCTATACTTGCTGAACAATTCTTGGTTCTTATGAAAAAATAGGAGGCATTCCTGAATATATATCCCATAGATCGTCAAAATTCCTTTTCGTCTGAAATAACCGCGACATGATTCCCTATAACTCAGGTTACACATATACAAGATATACTACTGTTCTCTACAAAGGTACGAGTGAATTTCACCCCTTCATTAATTCTACTTTAGTAAGTAGGATAGAAAACTGAAGTACAAATATCAGGACTCATTAGTTGTTTCTTTTGAAATAAATTACACATGTGTATATACGATCTAATTGAATTCTGTTACTTGATGGGAAATTGTCGGCTTGAAGAATCATGCCAAATTTTGTGAGGTCTGACATGTCGTGTTCACATTAAGCAGCAGGTCATTTTCAACACATCTTAACTCAATAAGAGCAAATACTCTTTTTAATGGCATCACAATCATAAATCAGAGCATTCTATATCTATTAACAAAATGAGATAATATAACTTAATCGACACTCAACTGGCTTTGGATATGAATTGTCTTTTCCATACAATACCTCATAACTTCAAGAAATCAATGATGACTTATGAAACCAGCAGTTAGTAAACATACCTACATAAACTCACTCAAAATTTTTCATCTTGATGCTAAAGAGTAATGGAATTTTTTATTTCATAGAGCTTGACAATGCTTTTAAAAAAACCTGTTCAATCATAACAAGTATGGAATAAAAACATCAATGTGAACAATTTTGAAGGTCTCGAATAGATGCAGAATTTCGTATTGAAATGAATATGATTAAAATACATCCCAAAACTCAAAAGTATGTATCCAACAGTGAACCTGGACAAGGAAAGATGAATAGTAAGTAAGTAATTAATATATTAATTATATTATTATTAGTATATATACAGCAGTATTTTTTTTGATTTTGTTATTATAAACAAACAAGCTACATTTACTTGGCATGAGCTTGGGCCTTCCTCATTTGCGTAAGAATGTTGGATATTTCCTCACGCTTCCTCTTGGCTCTGATGTGCGTTCCCAAACGGCGCTTCAAAAATTTAAGGGCCCTTTTATCTTTGGAAACCTTCAACAATTCCATAGCCCTCTTTTCATAAGGAGCGTGTCCTACAACCTCACGGACTAGATCCCTCACGAATTTCGAATGCTTCGTTAAACGTCCCTTGAGCCTGGAAGGGCGGATTTTATCAGCCTTTGTTTTTCCGGATGGAATTTTAGTAGTTTGGTGACCCCTTTGCAGCCCAACGGCGATCTCATATTTTGGTGCCATTACTGAAAACAAAAACTACCATTACATCCAAATTTAGATGATACATGAACCGGCAAGAATATAATCATATATGGTCTGTGACATAATAGTCATATGAGACAAATATGAATAAATAATATGAATGAAAAATAAATTTAAACTTACTTTAATACTACTCAGAACGTGGTTCCTTAACGTCTCACCAACAGGATTTCAAAGAAGGCTTCAGCTGCTTCAGCGCATTAGAGAATTCGACATATGTCATTTGTCACATAGAAAAATGAGATTATTCTTGATTTTTTATTCAATATCTACACAACCGCTGAATCGATTTAAGTCTTATTGTACATATTCAACTCATATTCTATTATTAGTACTCGTGTATTGAATATATATAACTGTGTATTATTTCAATATCATAATTTCATTGAAACTTTCAAAACGAAAACTCGAAATTGCTTATGTTCTTACTCGCTAGATGTCTCTGTGCACAATGATTTAGTGACTTGACTTCATTCTTGTGTAAAATTACTGTATTCACTTTTTTATTCTGCTATCAATCGATTAATTCATTATTAATGAAATCGAGAAATTTGATATTAAAGAGGGCGAATTTGCATGGGGTACGATTTAATCGAATGTTGCTTAGTTCCAATAGATGTCGCAATTAAACCACGTCCAACTAGATTTGTATGGAGAGTAACTATCTTCTCCTTAAACAATGGTAATACCATTGTCTTTATACAATGAATATATTATATTATACGTGAAATTTGAAAATCAGTTCAAAATTTAAATAAAATGGTGTCAGGTCAGAATTTCAAGAGGCCTGGTAATTTGAAAAATCACAGACATTTGGACAGTATGATCATTGTATAATTATATATATATATTATATATATATACCATTATACAATGGTATGATAACATTCTTGTTTCCTATATAGAACAGCATGTAAAGAAAGTGATTTCAACCAAGTTAGTATACCACTGTAGTATTCCAGAGCAGAGCAGTATGCACTGATAAAAAAGCTTTAAGCACTCTAGAAACCTAGGGCACTAGGCCTATTGAGTTCAATTTTCTGAGTAATTCGCGTTAACTACCACTACCGAGTGCCTACCTTTAAAGCAAATTTCGAATTTTTCCTCAATTATAATTTTTATTCTACCGACCGTAAATACAATAACTTTCGAAAGAAACACCTTTAGAACTCGATATTTGTATATATATATGTGCCCAAAACTTTCAAAAATATAGATTGGATTGAAATCTGCTAACAAATTTATGTTCATAACTATAATCTACTTGACGGTTTTTATCGGGCACATTACACGTTTGGGGGGTCTTTCGAATAGCTGTCAACATGGGGTGGTCATCTTCAGTGATAATTTTCGATTCTGGTAACTTACTTTCGCCTCAAGTTATTATTTTATGTAAGGAAAATAAAACACCATCATTATGTTCAAGGTCCCTTTACATCACATAGTTTAGTATACATTGACTTCTGGGTTATTTATTTGAAAATTTTCCATTAGATCTATTATACAGGGTCTTTCACAAGGAACCTCACCCATATTTATACGGGAAACTACTGAACGTATTTTCATGAAATTCAGCACTTATAAGTATTTCACGATGCTGATGAAATCTAAAATATTTTCAAGGCATGAGCACCTCCGATTTTTCCGGAAATGACGTCAACTTCCGTTTTTCGAATTAGAACACCATTTATTTATTGCAGAAATAGATTCCTTAGAAAATTTCAATTTATTTTGATGTATCATTTTTCAGTTTTGGTTGGAAAATTCTCTCTGAGCGGGAAAATTCGAAAACAAAATCGAAAATAGAGCTCCGCTGAAACAAGAATAACTTCCGAGGTTTTTGGATGGAAAATTTTCATTTTTGAGATTTTTCAAGATGTAAGATTGATATATCCACTTTAAAAATCGAAATCGCGATTCATGATACAGGGGGTGAAAAAATCGCTTTCAAAGTTAGGGATGACAAAATCGTGAAAAATCAATTTTTTCAAATCAGATCCCCATTTTTTTATGGCAGATATTGAATCTACGTTAAAAAATAATGTGAGTGTATGCATCACACCCTTGCCCTAAAATGGATATTTTCTGAGTTATTCACAAAAAACTGTTTTTCGTCTTGAATTTTCAGCTATTTCTTTTCCCTTCACGCCAAAAAGATGAAATTTTCAGGAACTGTTATTTGAACCATGCTGTAGATTTTTCACCCCTTCTTGAAACCGACTTCAAGTTACTATTAGGAGAACCATGGCAAACTCTCGCAGTTATAACTAGAGAAGATGCTCAAAGTTTTGACCGTTAATTTCTAGACATTTATTTATACGTCTCAGGAATGCTTCGTGCGTTGCTCTTCTTATTTCATCGGGAGGAAGAGATCTGCAAAAGTGTTTAAAAACCAAATTGAGTTTCAAAACTATGAATCTAAAAATCTAAACAAACCTGAACGCATTTCTGACTTGTTCTATGCAGTCCTCTTTGTCAGTCAGGGGAGTTGAGTAGACAATATTTTTTATCCTACCCCAAACATAATATTCTAAAGGAGTTAAATCGGAAGAACGTGGTGGCCAAAGATGTGGACCATTGTTCGCCAACCATCGATCTTCAAATAGCCTGTAGAGGATATTTGACACATTGAGTGAATTGTGTGGAGGCGCGCCATCTTGTTGATACCATAAGTCATTATGGTTCTGTACTAGCGGCTCAATTATTTGAGTCAATATGTCAGAATATCTATCTCCTAAGGGAGAACATTCTTTAAATAATGCAAACATGTGTAGTGTTCTATCTTACCAGTTAAAGTCCCATCATAAATGTGAACATCGAGAATAGCATTATTTTTGATGGCGCAAAAAACATTGAAACTCCAGGTCTCTTGAAAGTTCCATTGTCTGAAGTGGTGGTTGTTCTCTTCATCCCAATAATGACTGCTATGCCTATTGAAAGAACCATTCTTTGTGAATTTAGATTCATCTGTCCAAATTATACAGTCCAAAAAGTTTTCATTCTCTTGAAATCGAATCATCATAGCTTCGCAAAACTCTGTTCTCCTGACGAAATCAGTTTCCTTCAAATGATGTACCCTATTGAATTTATATGGGTGCATTTTATGTTTTTTCAATATTCTCCAAACACTCGATTGAGATAATCCCAGATCAATCTCGGCATCTTTGAGAGAATTTTGAGGTTTCACACGAAAATATGCAAGAACTGTAATTTCGTTGTTCTCATCTTCTACTACACTTTTTTCTCTGTGTGTAGTTTTCTTAACGAAAGATCCGACATTTCTCAAGTTTGTCATGGTTCTGTTAATGGTATCTCTCGTTGGTCTGGGTCGGTCAGGAAACCTCTCAATGAACAGTCGAATCGTTCTATCTACAACATTATTACATTCTCCATATGAAGTAGAATGAGATTTAAATAATCTTCATTGGTAAAATTAGGCATAGTGATCGATTTTATAACTTAATACGAATTATCACCAAATTAATAGTAAACACAAAATGCTACTGAATAAAGAGGAATTTGGCAGATGTAATTAATGATATCTATCATTGAAAAAAATAATGTAAAACATGGTAAGTTTTTGCATATGGTTCATAAGGAATTATTTATTTATCACTGGAGAGAAAACCGATGGCCGATTAGTTGAAATAAAGAGGTTTCCGATACAAATTCGAATCCAAATTCGCCATCTATTTAGGAACAACCTGTAACTTTTTTCTCTTGCATATTAGGGTAGTAATATCTAAAACATGGTTTAAGTAACAGTTCCTGAAAATGTCATCTTTTTGGCGTGAAGGGAAAAGAAATAGCTGAAAATTCAAGACGAAAAACAGTTTTTTGTGAATAACTCAGAAAATATCCACTTTAGGGCAAGGGTGTGATGCATACACTCACATTATTTTTTAACGTAGATTCAATATCTGCCATAAAAAAATGGGGTTCTAATTTGAAAAAATTGATTTTTCACGATTTTTTCACCCCCTGTAACATGAATCGCGATTTCGATTTTTAAAGTGGATACATCAATCTTACATCTTGAAAAATCCCAAAAATGAAAATTTTCCTTTCAAAAACCTCGAAGTTAATCTTGTTTCAGCGGAGCTCTATTTTCGATTTTTTTTTTTAATTTTCCCGCTCAGAGAGAATTTTCCAACCAAAACTGAAAAATGTTACATCAAAATAAATTGAAATTTTCTAAGGAATCTATTTCTGCAATAAAAAAATGGTGTTCTAATTTGAAAAACGGAAGTTGACGTCATTTCCGGAAAAACCGGAGTTGCTCATGCCTTGAAAATATTTTAGATTTCATCAGCATCGTGAAATACTTATAAGTGCTGAATTTCATGAAAATACGTTCAGTAGTTTCCCGTATAAATATGGGTGAGGTTCCTCGTGAAAGACCCTGTATATTATTAAGAAGAGTTGTCAAACAATTTCAACAAATACATAATTTATAAATGATATATGTATATATAAGAGAATTTAAAATATTTAATTATTCAACACATAGTTCAAGTCTTAGTAATAAAAAAATACCATTAGTTTAAAAGAGAACTGAAAAATTATATCATCAGAGAAGAAATAGTTTAGGTAATAGTAGTACCTCTGAATAAAGAACATTGCTGTTCTTTATTCAAAGAGTAGTACTCTGTGTTAACAAACTTGATTTGATTTACTGTTGTATATTATTACAAATAAATAAATGAAATTAACATTTCGTCATATGTTAAATCCTACTAATTTTCCTAGTTTTTCTTTGATTACTTGAACAACAAATTAGCTTTGATAAAGGCACGAATGGTGCCGAAACGTAGGTAAATATTTGTATGTTAAGAATCAAAATCATTAAAAATTGTCCACTTGCCCGATAGACTTTTATTCGGTTAACGGTATAGTTGCAGTCGACAAAGTATTTTTACCCCTATATTTCTGATTTTTCCATATAACTCGAAAACTATATGTATAGCTATTATTCGATCGAATTGAATCTTGGCAGTGTGTGAATATTAATTCTAGAATAATGAAATTTAAACGAAAACTGAAGTCGTCCTCTCAGTGGAATATACTATTGCAAGTTGACCGATTAGGTACTTCTGAAAAATATAATTTCGAATAGATACAGATACAAGGTATCTACAGAATCATTGGTTAAATGGATATTTGAATAGAAAACTTGTTCTCTACCATAGACAACAACAACAACAACAAACAGTCTTTATTTCAAATCAATGGTTACAATAATAAATACTGATAGCAAATGAAATGAAATAGTGTCAAATAAGCAGTTTAATTCATGAAATCATCAAGACAGTAAGGTTCCAGACTCAGTAGAAGCCTGAAAATTTTCTTCTTGAACAAGTTGAAGTTGTTTTCCCTCTGTATTACCTCAGGTAGACTGTTGAAAAGTTTTAGGCATCTGTATTGCATTTGATTTTGGCTTGTCGTCAATCTATATTTAGGAAGGTTATATGATGAGGTTCTTGTATTATATCTTTCTTTAAGGTTCCTATACTTGCTGAACAATTCTTGGTTCTTATGAAAAAATAGGAGGCATTCCTGAATATATATCCCATAGATCGTCAAAATTCCTTTTCGTCTGAAATAACCGCGACATGATTCCCTATAACTCAGGTTACACATATACAAGATATACTACTGTTCTCTACAAAGGTACGAGTGAATTTCACCCCTTCATTAATTCTACTTTAGTAAGTAGGATAGAAAACTGAAGTACAAATATCAGGACTCATTAGTTGTTTCTTTTGAAATAAATTACACATGTGTATATACGATCTAATTGAATTCTGTTACTTGATGGGAAATTGTCGGCTTGAAGAATCATGCCAAATTTTGTGAGGTCTGACATGTCGTGTTCACATTAAGCAGCAGGTCATTTTCAACACATCTTAACTCAATAAGAGCAAATACTCTTTTTAATGGCATCACAATCATAAATCAGAGCATTCTATATCTATTAACAAAATGAGATAATATAACTTAATCGACACTCAACTGGCTTTGGATATGAATTGTCTTTTCCATACAATACCTCATAACTTCAAGAAATCAATGACGACTTATGAAACCAGCAGTTAGTAAACAGAACTACATAAACTCACTCAAAATTTTTCATCTTGATGCTAAAGAGTAATGGAATTTTTTATTTCATAGAGCTTGACAATGCTTTTAAAAAAACCTGTTCAATCATAATAAGTATGGAATAAAAACATCAATGTGAACAATTTTGAAGGTCTCGAATAGATGCAGAATTTCGTATTGAAATGAATATGATTAAAATACATCCCAAAACTCAAAAGTATGTATCCAACAGTGAACCTGGACAAGGAAAGATGAATAGTAAGTAAGTAATTAATATATTAATTATATTATTATTAGTATATATACAGCAGTATTTTTTTTGATTTTGTTATTATAAACAAACAAGCTACATTTACTTGGCATGAGCTTGGGCCTTCCTCATTTGCGTAAGAATGTTGGATATTTCCTCACGCTTCCTCTTGGCTCTGATGTGCGTTCCCAAACGGCGCTTCAAAAATTTAAGGGCCCTTTTATCTTTGGAAACCTTCAACAATTCCATAGCCCTCTTTTCATAAGGAGCGTGTCCTACAACCTCACGGACTAGATCCCTCACGAATTTCGAATGCTTCGTTAAACGTCCCTTGAGCCTGGAAGGGCGGATTTTATCAGCCTTTGTTTTTCCGGATGGAATTTTAGTAGTTTGGTGACCCCTTTGCAGCCCAACGGCGATCTCATATTTTGGTGCCATTACTGAAAACAAAAACTACCATTACATCCAAATTTAGATGATACATGAACCGGCAAGAATATAATCATATATGGTCTGTGACATAATAGTCATATGAGACAAATATGAATAAATAATATGAATGAAAAATAAATTTAAACTTACTTTAATACTACTCACAACGTGGTTCCTTAACGTCTCACCAACAGGATTTCAAAGAAGGCTTCAGCTGCTTCAGCGCATTAGAGAATTCGACATATGTCATTTGTCACATAGAAAAATGAGATTATTCTTGATTTTTTATTCAATATCTACACAGCCGCTGAATCGATTTAAGTCTTATTGTACATATTCAACTCATATTCTATTATTAGTACTCGTGTATTGAATATATATAACTGTGTATTATTTCAATATCATAATTTCATTGAAACTTTCAAAACGAAAACTCGAAATTGCTTATGTTCTTACTCGCTAGATGTCTCTGTGCACAATGATTTAGTGACTTGACTTCATTCTTGTGTAAAATTACTGTATTCACTTTTTTATTCTGCTATCAATCGATTAATTCATTATTAATGAAATCGAGAAATTTGATATTAAAGAGGGCGAATTTGCATGGGGTACGATTTAATCGAATGTTGCTTAGTTCCAATAGATGTCGCAATTAAACCACGTCCAACTAGATTTGTATGGAGAGTAACTATCTTCTCCTTAAACAATGGTAATACCATTGTCTTTATACAATGAATATATTATATTATACGTGAAATTTGAAAATCAGTTCAAAATTTAAATAAAATGGTGTCAGGTCAGAATTTCAAGAGGCCTGGTAATTTGAAAAATCACAGACATTTGGACAGTATGATCATTGTATAATTATATATATATATATTATATATATATACCATTATACAATGTATATACCATTATACAATGGTATGATAACACTCTTGTTTCCTATATAGAACAGCATGTAAAGAAAGTGATTTCAACCAAGTTAGTATACCACTGTAGTATTCCAGAGCAGAGCAGTATGCACTGATAAAAAAGCTTTAAGCACTCTAGAAACCTAGGGCACTAGGCCTATTGAGTTCAATTTTCTGAGTAATTCGCGTTAACTACCACTACCGAGTGCCTACCTTTAAAGCAAATTTCGAATTTTTCCTCAATTATAATTTTTATTCTACCGACCGTAAATACAATAACTTTCGAAAGAAACACCTTTAGAACTCGATATTTGTATATATATATGTGCCCAAAACTTTCAAAAATATAGATTGGATTGAAATCTGCTAACAAATTTATGTTCATAACTATAATCTACTTGACGGTTTTTATCGGGCACATTACACGTTTGGGGGGTCTTTCGAATAGCTGTCAACATGGGGTGGTCATCTTCAGTGATAATTTTCGATTCTGGTAACTTACTTTCGCCTCAAGTTATTATTTTATGTAAGGAAAATAAAACACCATCATTATGTTCAAGGTCCCTTTACATCACATAGTTTAGTATACATTGACTTCTGGGTTATTTATTTGAAAATTTTCCATTAGATCTATTATACAGGGTCTTTCACAAGGAACCTCACCCATATTTATACGGGAAACTACTGAACGTATTTTCATGAAATTCAGCACTTATAAGTATTTCACGATGCTGATGAAATCTAAAATATTTTCAAGGCATGAGCACCTCCGATTTTTCCGGAAATGACGTCAACTTCCGTTTTTCGAATTAGAACACCATTTTTTTATTGCAGAAATAGATTCCTTAGAAAATTTCAATTTATTTTGATGTATCATTTTTCAGTTTTGGTTGGAAAATTCTCTCTGAGCGGGAAAATTCGAAAACAAAATCGAAAATAGAGCTCCGCTGAAACAAGAATAACTTCCGAGGTTTTTGGATGGAAAATTTTCATTTTTGAGATTTTTCAAGATGTAAGATTGATATATCCACTTTAAAAATCGAAATCGCGATTCATGATACAGGGGGTGAAAAAATCGCTTTCAAAGTTAGGGATGACAAAATCGTGAAAAATCAATTTTTTCAAATCAGATCCCCATTTTTTTATGGCAGATATTGAATCTACGTTAAAAAATAATGTGAGTGTATGCATCACACCCTTGCCCTAAAATGGATATTTTCTGAGTTATTCACAAAAAACTGTTTTTCGTCTTGAATTTTCAGCTATTTCTTTTCCCTTCACGCCAAAAAGATGAAATTTTCAGGAACTGTTATTTGAACCATGCTGTAGATTTTTCACCCCTTCTTGAAACCGACTTCAAGTTACTATTAGGAGAACCATGGCAAACTCTCGCAGTTATAACTAGAGAAGATGCTCAAAGTTTTGACCGTTAATTTCTAGACATTTATTTATACGTCTCAGGAATGCTTCGTGCGTTGCTCTTCTTATTTCATCGGGAGGAAGAGATCTGCAAAAGTGTTTAAAAACCAAATTGAGTTTCAAAACTATGAATCTAAAAATCTAAACAAACCTGAACGCATTTCTGACTTGTTCTATGCAGTCCTCTTTGTCAGTCAGGGGAGTTGAGTAGACAATATTTTTTATCCTACCCCAAACATAATAGTCTAAAGGAGTTAAATCGGAAGAACGTGGTGGCCAAAGATGTGGACCATTGTTCGCCAACCATCGATCTTCAAATAGCCTGTAGAGGATATTTGACACATTGAGTGAATTGTGTGGAGGCGCGCCATCTTGTTGATACCATAAGTCATTATGGTTCTGTACTAGCGGCTCAATTATTTGAGTCAATATGTCAGAATATCTATCTCCTAAGGGAGAACATTCTTTAAATAATGCAAACATGTGTAGTGTTCTATCTTACCAGTTAAAGTCCCATCATAAATGTGAACATCGAGAATTGCATTATTTTTGATGGCGCAAAAAACATTGAAACTCCAGGTCTCTTGAAAGTTCCCCAGATAGCACAGGACGTCCTGAGGACGTCCATTACATGTCCATATTTGGTCGGAACGTCCAGGACCAATTCTGGACGTTTTAAGAACGTCCAGTTCGTTAAATCCTCAGAACGTCCAGAAAGCGACCTCCTTAGAACGTCCATTCTAAGTACGAAGATCATATCTTCGAATTGTTCATTTGTGTGATTACTGGCATTATTCAGATCGAGTGTATATTTTGCTATTGGATCATGACAACAAACAATTCAATTTTATACAATGTTAATACCATTTCCTCGGAATTAAGAATAAGGAGACGGTTATTGTGGTTCTGTGTTCTTTTGTGAAGTGTGACCGTCATGGCAGATGTCAATGGTTGTTAAATTTTTAGCGGGACGCCACACGAAAGACAGAAAATAGCTAAGGAAAATATATTATTACAGAGACATTGTCTCAGATTATTATTCAGATCAGATTAGATTCTCAAAGGATATCAGTGATTTCAAGGAATATTGAGATACCGAATGGTTAGTAAACATTATAATGTCTTAACTAACACCCATTTCCACTTGAGTTTCATGAACCTATATTACATCATTCCTTTTTCGTGCCTATTTGTCTGCTGACTGACGGTTCACAACAAATTTGTATCCATTCTAGCCGGTTTTGTTAACTGTTTTAGGTTTCCCCTGAAGTCAGGCTGACAAAAAGGCACAAATAAAGTATTCAAGTGGTACGAGTTCCAATCATTTCATTCTCCATAATAAATTCAATTATAGGATATTGAGTAAATGATGCAAGTCATTCCAAGAACTTGCTCCACAATGTTGCTGTATGTTCGATATTTCATATACCGTTGAAAGCAAGATCTTAAGCAAGAACTGCTGAAGAAACAAGTGACTTGGAATCAGAGTTCAAGTCAAAAACCAATTCTTTCTTCAACGAAGAATCAATAGGTGATATAAGTCTTCTTCCTTCTCTTTAAATAAAAAAAATAGTTTCTTATAGAATTTCTAAACAACATACACATACACCATGTTCAATAACATATTCTTCATTTTACAGTTAATGAGACAGTTTCAGAGCCTAAAAGTATTAATGGTGAGCTAAGTTTTGATTATATACGATTGAATAACTGTTTTCAGAAATATATTTGAATATATCTAATTTTTTCTTTATAGGTGATTGACAAGATGGTAAATCATCTGAAGTTGTCCAGGATATGTTGGACTCTTCTGTCCATTCTCATACTTCCTTAAATTCAAAGAAGTCTGATGGAATTCACAATGATAAATATAATTTAAATTTTCCTTTGATTTCAGAACAAGAAATGATTGAATTTGATGCTATTTTAAATATTGAAACAAATGAAAATGTGAGTTGATTTAATATGTTTGCTCTTTATTGTTCGTAATACATATTATAATGTTGCTTCGAATCATGAGAATGAAGAGGGTTTTTGTGATGAATAAGAAAATTACTTAGCAGGTGAATAAATGCAAAAATAGGAGGTACAAACAATTATAATATGGTGAAGCAAATATTGATTTTATTGATCACTAATGATCAAACAAGTAGTTGGTTGGGGCCAAAAGTAAAGAAGCCATGTATCATGAAAGTCACTGAGCTAATCATAAGTGAATATTTTGTAGTCACTGCCTGTACGTTGAAGTAGATATCAAAATATATTAGGCACCAAAATTGATTTCATATTCACCTTGAAAAATAGGGGTATTTGAAAGAATATTTTATTAATTTTTTTTATAGGTCAATGTGAACACAGGTGCTCACATTTTTCCATATAATTCTCACACACCAGAGATTTTGAATTATGATTTTCTCCAAAAAAATAAAAAATAAAAACTGCTTTATAATGATCAATACTGAAGAATTTGGAATTGCATCTTGATCTGCCATTCAGTTTGGATAAGCAATTTAAATTATTTTCAGGTTTAGCTGAGAAGCCAGACAGGACCAAGAAAAGAAACTGAATCGTCAATTCTGGCATGGTTGAAAAGGGCAGAGGAGAGGAAAGGTGTGAACTCAACAAGTTTTGATATCAAACAACATATAAATATTGTTTGGAAAAAACTCCTAAATAAAAAATTATAAATTATTTTCACTTATTTCCTGGAGGAATTCTGATGAATAATGAATCAATTCATTTCATTTGAAGGAGACAGGACATGGATATATACATTGTGTCAATGTGAAAAGCTACAACACTTATTATTTCTGCCCCTATACAAAATCAGTAAATATGCAGTAAACGGTAATCTTTGGTTGGTTGGTCGGACATTTTGAATTGGTTCTAATCAATTTTCATAAACCCTGTGAGACTGATGACAGCAACCACTATAATGTTACATGGGAAGGGGTGTTGGGTGACACCTTGTTTCGAAAGTAATTCGATTGACTTCCAAAAAAAAATACATCTGACCTTTTTGTTAGTACTTCCGAAAAATTGATAGAAAAAGTTTCAATGCAACATGAAAATGTTGAAAAGCACTTTCGAGTTTCATTGCAACTCTTGCTATCAATTTTTCGGAAGTACTAACAAAAAAGGCCAGGTGTATGGCTTTTTTAGAAAGATGATCGAATTACCTCTGAAAGAAAATGTCACTCAACACCCCTTCCCATGTAAGATTATAGGCTATAGGGGTTGCTGTCATCACCCTCAAAGGGTTGATAAAATTGATTGGAACCAACTGTATAAAATGTCCCTGTACAGACAAAAGTTTAACAGTTTTTGCATTTTCTCTGATTCCGCATGGGGCGAGATATAAAGGTGGTGCCTCTTGAAACTGACACACTGTAGAATAACCCCTCGATATCTTCATGCGCCCCCAACTATGTCCATGAAACGTCCTTAAAAGGACGTCTGTAAGACGTCCTATGAATGTCCATTTTAAATCCTGAAAGGCTCTATTATGGACGTCTTGAGGACATCCTGATTAGTAACATTGGACGTTCTAAAAACGTCCATAAGACGTCCACGTCCGTAAAATGGACGTTTTGAGGATGTCCCGAATGTCCGAGCTGGACGTTTTAAGAACGTCCCTAAGACGTATTTGTGCTATCTGGGTCCATTGTCTGAAGTGGTGGTTGTTCTCTTCATCCCAATAATGACTGCTATGCCTATTGAAAGAACCATTCTTTGTGAATTTAGATTCATCTGTCCAAATTATACAGTCCAAAAAGTTTTCATTCTCTTGAAATCGAATCATCATAGCTTCGCAAAACTCTGTTCTCCTGACGAAATCAGTTTCCTTCAAATGATGTACCCTATTGAATTTATATGGGTGCATTTTATGTTTTTTCAATATTCTCCAAACACTCGATTGAGATAATCCCAGATCAATCTCGGCATCTTTGAGAGAATTTTGAGGTTTCACACGAAAATATGCAAGAACTGTAATTTCGTTGTTCTCATCTTCTACTACACTTTTTTCTCTGTGTGTAGTTTTCTTAACGAAAGATCCGACATTTCTCAAGTTTGTCATGGTTCTGTTAATGGTATCTCTCGTTGGTCTGGGTCGGTCAGGAAACCTCTCAATGAACAGTCGAATCGTTCTATCTACAACATTATTACATTCTCCATGAAGTAGAATGAGATTTAAATAATCTTCATTGGTAAAATTAGGCATAGTGATCGATTTTATAACTTAATACGAATTATCACCAAATTAATAGTAAACACAAAATGCTACTGAATAAAGAGGAATTTGGCAGATGTAATTAATGATATCTATCATTGAAAAAAATAATGTAAAACATGGTAAGTTTTTGCATATGGTTCATAAGGAATTATTTATTTATCACTGGAGAGAAAACCGATGGCCGATTAGTTGAAATAAAGAGGTTTCCGATACAAATTCGAATCCAAATTCGCCATCTATTTAGGAACAACCTGTAACTTTTTTCTCTTGCATATTAGGGTAGTAATATCTAAAACATGGTTTAAGTAACAGTTCCTGAAAATGTCATCTTTTTGGCGTGAAGGGAAAAGAAATAGCTGAAAATTCAAGACGAAAAACAGTTTTTTGTGAATAACTCAGAAAATATCCACTTTAGGGCAAGGGTGTGATGCATACACTCACATTATTTTTTAACGTAGATTCAATATCTGCCATAAAAAAATGGGGTTCTAATTTGAAAAAATTGATTTTTCACGATTTTTTCACCCCCTGTAACATGAATCGCGATTTCGATTTTTAAAGTGGATACATCAATCTTACATCTTGAAAAATCCCAAAAATGAAAATTTTCCTTTCAAAAACCTCGAAGTTAATCTTGTTTCAGCGGAGCTCTATTTTCGATTTTTTTTTTTAATTTTCCCGCTCAGAGAGAATTTTCCAACCAAAACTGAAAAATGTTACATCAAAATAAATTGAAATTTTCTAAGGAATCTATTTCTGCAATAAAAAAATGGTGTTCTAATTTGAAAAACGGAAGTTGACGTCATTTCCGGAAAAACCGGAGTTGCTCATGCCTTGAAAATATTTTAGATTTCATCAGCATCGTGAAATACTTATAAGTGCTGAATTTCATGAAAATATACGTTCAGTAGTTTCCCGTATAAATATGGGTGAGGTTCCTCGTGAAAGACCCTGTATATTATTAAGAAGAGTTGTCAAACAATTTCAACAAATACATAATTTATAAATGATATATGTATATATAAGAGAATTTAAAATATTTAATTATTCAACACATAGTTCAAGTCTTAGTAATAAAAAAATACCATTAGTTTAAAAGAGAACTGAAAAATTATATCATCAGAGAAGAAATAGTTTAGGTAATAGTAGTACCTCTGAATAAAGAACATTGCTGTTCTTTATTCAAAGAGTAGTACTCTGTGTTAACAAACTTGATTTGATTTACTGTTGTATATTATTACAAATAAATAAATGAAATTAACATTTCGTCATATGTTAAATCCTACTAATTTTCCTAGTTTTTCTTTGATTACTTGAACAACAAATTAGCTTTGATAAAGGCACGAATGGTGCCGAAACGTAGGTAAATATTTGTATGTTAAGAATCAAAATCATTAAAAATTGTCCACTTGCCCGATAGACTTTTATTCGGTTAACGGTATAGTTGCAGTCGACAAAGTATTTTTACCCCTATATTTCTGATTTTTCCATATAACTCGAAAACTATATGTATAGCTATTATTCGATCGAATTGAATCTTGGCAGTGTGTGAATATTAATTCTAGAATAATGAAATTTAAACGAAAACTGAAGTCGTCCTCTCAGTGGAATATACTATTGCAAGTTGACCGATTAGGTACTTCTGAAAAATATAATTTCGAATAGATACAGATACAAGGTATCTACAGAATCATTGGTTAAATGGATATTTGAATACAAAACTTGTTCTCTACCATAGACAACAACAACAACAACAAACAGTCTTTATTTCAAATCAATGGTTACAATAATAAATACTGATAGCAAATGAAATGAAATAGTGTCAAATAAGCAGTTTAATTCATGAAATCATCAAGACAGTAAGGTTCCAGACTCAGTAGAAGCCTGAAAATTTTCTTCTTGAACAAGTTGAAGTTGTTTTCCCTCTGTATTACCTCAGGTAGACTGTTGAAAAGTTTTAGGCATCTGTATTGCATTTGATTTTGGCTTGTCGTCAATCTATATTTAGGAAGGTTATATGATGAGGTTCTTGTATTATATCTTTCTTTAAGGTTCCTATACTTGCTGAACAATTCTTGGTTCTTATGAAAAAATAGGAGGCATTCCTGAATATATATCCCATAGATCGTCAAAATTCCTTTTCGTCTGAAATAACCGCGACATGATTCCCTATAACTCAGGTTACACATATACAAGATATACTACTGTTCTCTACAAAGGTACGAGTGAATTTCACCCCTTCATTAATTCTACTTTAGTAAGTAGGATAGAAAACTGAAGTACAAATATCAGGACTCATTAGTTGTTTCTTTTGAAATAAATTACACATGTGTATATACGATCTAATTGAATTCTGTTACTTGATGGGAAATTGTCGGCTTGAAGAATCATGCCAAATTTTGTGAGGTCTGACATGTCGTGTTCACATTAAGCAGCAGGTCATTTTCAACACATCTTAACTCAATAAGAGCAAATACTCTTTTTAATGGCATCACAATCATAAATCAGAGCATTCTATATCTATTAACAAAATGAGATAATATAACTTAATCGACACTCAACTGGCTTTGGATATGAATTGTCTTTTCCATACAATACCTCATAACTTCAAGAAATCAATGATGACTTATGAAACCAGCAGTTAGTAAACATACCTACATAAACTCACTCAAAATTTTTCATCTTGATGCTAAAGAGTAATGGAATTTTTTATTTCATAGAGCTTGACAATGCTTTTAAAAAAACCTGTTCAATCATAACAAGTATGGAATAAAAACATCAATGTGAACAATTTTGAAGGTCTCGAATAGATGCAGAATTTCGTATTGAAATGAATATGATTAAAATACATCCCAAAACTCAAAAGTATGTATCCAACAGTGAACCTGGACAAGGAAAGATGAATAGTAAGTAAGTAATTAATATATTAATTATATTATTATTAGTATATATACAGCAGTATTTTTTTTGATTTTGTTATTATAAACAAACAAGCTACATTTACTTGGCATGAGCTTGGGCCTTCCTCATTTGCGTAAGAATGTTGGATATTTCCTCACGCTTCCTCTTGGCTCTGATGTGCGTTCCCAAACGGCGCTTCAAAAATTTAAGGGCCCTTTTATCTTTGGAAACCTTCAACAATTCCATAGCCCTCTTTTCATAAGGAGCGTGTCCTACAACCTCACGGACTAGATCCCTCACGAATTTCGAATGCTTCGTTAAACGTCCCTTGAGCCTGGAAGGGCGGATTTTATCAGCCTTTGTTTTTCCGGATGGAATTTTAGTAGTTTGGTGACCCCTTTGCAGCCCAACGGCGATCTCATATTTTGGTGCCATTACTGAAAACAAAAACTACCATTACATCCAAATTTAGATGATACATGAACCGGCAAGAATATAATCATATATGGTCTGTGACATAATAGTCATATGAGACAAATATGAATAAATAATATGAATGAAAAATAAATTTAAACTTACTTTAATACTACTCAGAACGTGGTTCCTTAACGTCTCACCAACAGGATTTCAAAGAAGGCTTCAGCTGCTTCAGCGCATTAGAGAATTCGACATATGTCATTTGTCACATAGAAAAATGAGATTATTCTTGATTTTTTATTCAATATCTACACAACCGCTGAATCGATTTAAGTCTTATTGTACATATTCAACTCATATTCTATTATTAGTACTCGTGTATTGAATATATATAACTGTGTATTATTTCAATATCATAATTTCATTGAAACTTTCAAAACGAAAACTCGAAATTGCTTATGTTCTTACTCGCTAGATGTCTCTGTGCACAATGATTTAGTGACTTGACTTCATTCTTGTGTAAAATTACTGTATTCACTTTTTTATTCTGCTATCAATCGATTAATTCATTATTAATGAAATCGAGAAATTTGATATTAAAGAGGGCGAATTTGCATGGGGTACGATTTAATCGAATGTTGCTTAGTTCCAATAGATGTCGCAATTAAACCACGTCCAACTAGATTTGTATGGAGAGTAACTATCTTCTCCTTAAACAATGGTAATACCATTGTCTTTATACAATGAATATATTATATTATACGTGAAATTTGAAAATCAGTTCAAAATTTAAATAAAATGGTGTCAGGTCAGAATTTCAAGAGGCCTGGTAATTTGAAAAATCACAGACATTTGGACAGTATGATCATTGTATAATTATATATATATATTATATATATATACCATTATACAATGGTATGATAACATTCTTGTTTCCTATATAGAACAGCATGTAAAGAAAGTGATTTCAACCAAGTTAGTATACCACTGTAGTATTCCAGAGCAGAGCAGTATGCACTGATAAAAAAGCTTTAAGCACTCTAGAAACCTAGGGCACTAGGCCTATTGAGTTCAATTTTCTGAGTAATTCGCGTTAACTACCACTACCGAGTGCCTACCTTTAAAGCAAATTTCGAATTTTTCCTCAATTATAATTTTTATTCTACCGACCGTAAATACAATAACTTTCGAAAGAAACACCTTTAGAACTCGATATTTGTATATATATATGTGCCCAAAACTTTCAAAAATATAGATTGGATTGAAATCTGCTAACAAATTTATGTTCATAACTATAATCTACTTGACGGTTTTTATCGGGCACATTACACGTTTGGGGGGTCTTTCGAATAGCTGTCAACATGGGGTGGTCATCTTCAGTGATAATTTTCGATTCTGGTAACTTACTTTCGCCTCAAGTTATTATTTTATGTAAGGAAAATAAAACACCATCATTATGTTCAAGGTCCCTTTACATCACATAGTTTAGTATACATTGACTTCTGGGTTATTTATTTGAAAATTTTCCATTAGATCTATTATACAGGGTCTTTCACAAGGAACCTCACCCATATTTATACGGGAAACTACTGAACGTATTTTCATGAAATTCAGCACTTATAAGTATTTCACGATGCTGATGAAATCTAAAATATTTTCAAGGCATGAGCACCTCCGATTTTTCCGGAAATGACGTCAACTTCCGTTTTTCGAATTAGAACACCATTTTTTTATTGCAGAAATAGATTCCTTAGAAAATTTCAATTTATTTTGATGTATCATTTTTCAGTTTTGGTTGGAAAATTCTCTCTGAGCGGGAAAATTCGAAAACAAAATCGAAAATAGAGCTCCGCTGAAACAAGAATAACTTCCGAGGTTTTTGGATGGAAAATTTTCATTTTTGAGATTTTTCAAGATGTAAGATTGATATATCCACTTTAAAAATCGAAATCGCGATTCATGATACAGGGGGTGAAAAAATCGCTTTCAAAGTTAGGGATGACAAAATCGTGAAAAATCAATTTTTTCAA
The DNA here is from genome assembly GCA_958510865.1 of Myrrha octodecimguttata. Lineage (NCBI taxonomy): Eukaryota > Metazoa > Arthropoda > Insecta > Coleoptera > Coccinellidae > Myrrha > Myrrha octodecimguttata. The sequence goes on from OY294057.1 coordinate 43,020,019, forward strand.
ATCAGATCCCCATTTTTTTATGGCAGATATTGAATCTACGTTAAAAAATAATGTGAGTGTATGCATCACACCCTTGCCCTAAAATGGATATTTTCTGAGTTATTCACAAAAAACTGTTTTTCGTCTTGAATTTTCAGCTATTTCTTTTCCCTTCACGCCAAAAAGATGAAATTTTCAGGAACTGTTATTTGAACCATGCTGTAGATTTTTCACCCCTTCTTGAAACCGACTTCAAGTTACTATTAGGAGAACCATGGCAAACTCTCGCAGTTATAACTAGAGAAGATGCTCAAAGTTTTGACCGTTAATTTCTAGACATTTATTTATACGTCTCAGGAATGCTTCGTGCGTTGCTCTTCTTATTTCATCGGGAGGAAGAGATCTGCAAAAGTGTTTAAAAACCAAATTGAGTTTCAAAACTATGAATCTAAAAATCTAAACAAACCTGAACGCATTTCTGACTTGTTCTATGCAGTCCTCTTTGTCAGTCAGGGGAGTTGAGTAGACAATATTTTTTATCCTACCCCAAACATAATATTCTAAAGGAGTTAAATCGGAAGAACGTGGTGGCCAAAGATGTGGACCATTGTTCGCCAACCATCGATCTTCAAATAGCCTGTAGAGGATATTTGACACATTGAGTGAATTGTGTGGAGGCGCGCCATCTTGTTGATACCATAAGTCATTATGGTTCTGTACTAGCGGCTCAATTATTTGAGTCAATATGTCAGAATATCTATCTCCTAAGGGAGAACATTCTTTAAATAATGCAAACATGTGTAGTGTTCTATCTTACCAGTTAAAGTCCCATCATAAATGTGAACATCGAGAATAGCATTATTTTTGATGGCGCAAAAAACATTGAAACTCCAGGTCTCTTGAAAGTTCCATTGTCTGAAGTGGTGGTTGTTCTCTTCATCCCAATAATGACTGCTATGCCTATTGAAAGAACCATTCTTTGTGAATTTAGATTCATCTGTCCAAATTATACAGTCCAAAAAGTTTTCATTCTCTTGAAATCGAATCATCATAGCTTCGCAAAACTCTGTTCTCCTGACGAAATCAGTTTCCTTCAAATGATGTACCCTATTGAATTTATATGGGTGCATTTTATGTTTTTTCAATATTCTCCAAACACTCGATTGAGATAATCCCAGATCAATCTCGGCATCTTTGAGAGAATTTTGAGGTTTCACACGAAAATATGCAAGAACTGTAATTTCGTTGTTCTCATCTTCTACTACACTTTTTTCTCTGTGTGTAGTTTTCTTAACGAAAGATCCGACATTTCTCAAGTTTGTCATGGTTCTGTTAATGGTATCTCTCGTTGGTCTGGGTCGGTCAGGAAACCTCTCAATGAACAGTCGAATCGTTCTATCTACAACATTATTACATTCTCCATATGAAGTAGAATGAGATTTAAATAATCTTCATTGGTAAAATTAGGCATAGTGATCGATTTTATAACTTAATACGAATTATCACCAAATTAATAGTAAACACAAAATGCTACTGAATAAAGAGGAATTTGGCAGATGTAATTAATGATATCTATCATTGAAAAAAATAATGTAAAACATGGTAAGTTTTTGCATATGGTTCATAAGGAATTATTTATTTATCACTGGAGAGAAAACCGATGGCCGATTAGTTGAAATAAAGAGGTTTCCGATACAAATTCGAATCCAAATTCGCCATCTATTTAGGAACAACCTGTAACTTTTTTCTCTTGCATATTAGGGTAGTAATATCTAAAACATGGTTTAAGTAACAGTTCCTGAAAATGTCATCTTTTTGGCGTGAAGGGAAAAGAAATAGCTGAAAATTCAAGACGAAAAACAGTTTTTTGTGAATAACTCAGAAAATATCCACTTTAGGGCAAGGGTGTGATGCATACACTCACATTATTTTTTAACGTAGATTCAATATCTGCCATAAAAAAATGGGGTTCTAATTTGAAAAAATTGATTTTTCACGATTTTTTCACCCCCTGTAACATGAATCGCGATTTCGATTTTTAAAGTGGATACATCAATCTTACATCTTGAAAAATCCCAAAAATGAAAATTTTCCTTTCAAAAACCTCGAAGTTAATCTTGTTTCAGCGGAGCTCTATTTTCGATTTTTTTTTTTAATTTTCCCGCTCAGAGAGAATTTTCCAACCAAAACTGAAAAATGTTACATCAAAATAAATTGAAATTTTCTAAGGAATCTATTTCTGCAATAAAAAAATGGTGTTCTAATTTGAAAAACGGAAGTTGACGTCATTTCCGGAAAAACCGGAGTTGCTCATGCCTTGAAAATATTTTAGATTTCATCAGCATCGTGAAATACTTATAAGTGCTGAATTTCATGAAAATACGTTCAGTAGTTTCCCGTATAAATATGGGTGAGGTTCCTCGTGAAAGACCCTGTATATTATTAAGAAGAGTTGTCAAACAATTTCAACAAATACATAATTTATAAATGATATATGTATATATAAGAGAATTTAAAATATTTAATTATTCAACACATAGTTCAAGTCTTAGTAATAAAAAAATACCATTAGTTTAAAAGAGAACTGAAAAATTATATCATCAGAGAAGAAATAGTTTAGGTAATAGTAGTACCTCTGAATAAAGAACATTGCTGTTCTTTATTCAAAGAGTAGTACTCTGTGTTAACAAACTTGATTTGATTTACTGTTGTATATTATTACAAATAAATAAATGAAATTAACATTTCGTCATATGTTAAATCCTACTAATTTTCCTAGTTTTTCTTTGATTACTTGAACAACAAATTAGCTTTGATAAAGGCACGAATGGTGCCGAAACGTAGGTAAATATTTGTATGTTAAGAATCAAAATCATTAAAAATTGTCCACTTGCCCGATAGACTTTTATTCGGTTAACGGTATAGTTGCAGTCGACAAAGTATTTTTACCCCTATATTTCTGATTTTTCCATATAACTCGAAAACTATATGTATAGCTATTATTCGATCGAATTGAATCTTGGCAGTGTGTGAATATTAATTCTAGAATAATGAAATTTAAACGAAAACTGAAGTCGTCCTCTCAGTGGAATATACTATTGCAAGTTGACCGATTAGGTACTTCTGAAAAATATAATTTCGAATAGATACAGATACAAGGTATCTACAGAATCATTGGTTAAATGGATATTTGAATAGAAAACTTGTTCTCTACCATAGACAACAACAACAACAACAAACAGTCTTTATTTCAAATCAATGGTTACAATAATAAATACTGATAGCAAATGAAATGAAATAGTGTCAAATAAGCAGTTTAATTCATGAAATCATCAAGACAGTAAGGTTCCAGACTCAGTAGAAGCCTGAAAATTTTCTTCTTGAACAAGTTGAAGTTGTTTTCCCTCTGTATTACCTCAGGTAGACTGTTGAAAAGTTTTAGGCATCTGTATTGCATTTGATTTTGGCTTGTCGTCAATCTATATTTAGGAAGGTTATATGATGAGGTTCTTGTATTATATCTTTCTTTAAGGTTCCTATACTTGCTGAACAATTCTTGGTTCTTATGAAAAAATAGGAGGCATTCCTGAATATATATCCCATAGATCGTCAAAATTCCTTTTCGTCTGAAATAACCGCGACATGATTCCCTATAACTCAGGTTACACATATACAAGATATACTACTGTTCTCTACAAAGGTACGAGTGAATTTCACCCCTTCATTAATTCTACTTTAGTAAGTAGGATAGAAAACTGAAGTACAAATATCAGGACTCATTAGTTGTTTCTTTTGAAATAAATTACACATGTGTATATACGATCTAATTGAATTCTGTTACTTGATGGGAAATTGTCGGCTTGAAGAATCATGCCAAATTTTGTGAGGTCTGACATGTCGTGTTCACATTAAGCAGCAGGTCATTTTCAACACATCTTAACTCAATAAGAGCAAATACTCTTTTTAATGGCATCACAATCATAAATCAGAGCATTCTATATCTATTAACAAAATGAGATAATATAACTTAATCGACACTCAACTGGCTTTGGATATGAATTGTCTTTTCCATACAATACCTCATAACTTCAAGAAATCAATGACGACTTATGAAACCAGCAGTTAGTAAACAGAACTACATAAACTCACTCAAAATTTTTCATCTTGATGCTAAAGAGTAATGGAATTTTTTATTTCATAGAGCTTGACAATGCTTTTAAAAAAACCTGTTCAATCATAATAAGTATGGAATAAAAACATCAATGTGAACAATTTTGAAGGTCTCGAATAGATGCAGAATTTCGTATTGAAATGAATATGATTAAAATACATCCCAAAACTCAAAAGTATGTATCCAACAGTGAACCTGGACAAGGAAAGATGAATAGTAAGTAAGTAATTAATATATTAATTATATTATTATTAGTATATATACAGCAGTATTTTTTTTGATTTTGTTATTATAAACAAACAAGCTACATTTACTTGGCATGAGCTTGGGCCTTCCTCATTTGCGTAAGAATGTTGGATATTTCCTCACGCTTCCTCTTGGCTCTGATGTGCGTTCCCAAACGGCGCTTCAAAAATTTAAGGGCCCTTTTATCTTTGGAAACCTTCAACAATTCCATAGCCCTCTTTTCATAAGGAGCGTGTCCTACAACCTCACGGACTAGATCCCTCACGAATTTCGAATGCTTCGTTAAACGTCCCTTGAGCCTGGAAGGGCGGATTTTATCAGCCTTTGTTTTTCCGGATGGAATTTTAGTAGTTTGGTGACCCCTTTGCAGCCCAACGGCGATCTCATATTTTGGTGCCATTACTGAAAACAAAAACTACCATTACATCCAAATTTAGATGATACATGAACCGGCAAGAATATAATCATATATGGTCTGTGACATAATAGTCATATGAGACAAATATGAATAAATAATATGAATGAAAAATAAATTTAAACTTACTTTAATACTACTCACAACGTGGTTCCTTAACGTCTCACCAACAGGATTTCAAAGAAGGCTTCAGCTGCTTCAGCGCATTAGAGAATTCGACATATGTCATTTGTCACATAGAAAAATGAGATTATTCTTGATTTTTTATTCAATATCTACACAGCCGCTGAATCGATTTAAGTCTTATTGTACATATTCAACTCATATTCTATTATTAGTACTCGTGTATTGAATATATATAACTGTGTATTATTTCAATATCATAATTTCATTGAAACTTTCAAAACGAAAACTCGAAATTGCTTATGTTCTTACTCGCTAGATGTCTCTGTGCACAATGATTTAGTGACTTGACTTCATTCTTGTGTAAAATTACTGTATTCACTTTTTTATTCTGCTATCAATCGATTAATTCATTATTAATGAAATCGAGAAATTTGATATTAAAGAGGGCGAATTTGCATGGGGTACGATTTAATCGAATGTTGCTTAGTTCCAATAGATGTCGCAATTAAACCACGTCCAACTAGATTTGTATGGAGAGTAACTATCTTCTCCTTAAACAATGGTAATACCATTGTCTTTATACAATGAATATATTATATTATACGTGAAATTTGAAAATCAGTTCAAAATTTAAATAAAATGGTGTCAGGTCAGAATTTCAAGAGGCCTGGTAATTTGAAAAATCACAGACATTTGGACAGTATGATCATTGTATAATTATATATATATATATTATATATATATACCATTATACAATGTATATACCATTATACAATGGTATGATAACACTCTTGTTTCCTATATAGAACAGCATGTAAAGAAAGTGATTTCAACCAAGTTAGTATACCACTGTAGTATTCCAGAGCAGAGCAGTATGCACTGATAAAAAAGCTTTAAGCACTCTAGAAACCTAGGGCACTAGGCCTATTGAGTTCAATTTTCTGAGTAATTCGCGTTAACTACCACTACCGAGTGCCTACCTTTAAAGCAAATTTCGAATTTTTCCTCAATTATAATTTTTATTCTACCGACCGTAAATACAATAACTTTCGAAAGAAACACCTTTAGAACTCGATATTTGTATATATATATGTGCCCAAAACTTTCAAAAATATAGATTGGATTGAAATCTGCTAACAAATTTATGTTCATAACTATAATCTACTTGACGGTTTTTATCGGGCACATTACACGTTTGGGGGGTCTTTCGAATAGCTGTCAACATGGGGTGGTCATCTTCAGTGATAATTTTCGATTCTGGTAACTTACTTTCGCCTCAAGTTATTATTTTATGTAAGGAAAATAAAACACCATCATTATGTTCAAGGTCCCTTTACATCACATAGTTTAGTATACATTGACTTCTGGGTTATTTATTTGAAAATTTTCCATTAGATCTATTATACAGGGTCTTTCACAAGGAACCTCACCCATATTTATACGGGAAACTACTGAACGTATTTTCATGAAATTCAGCACTTATAAGTATTTCACGATGCTGATGAAATCTAAAATATTTTCAAGGCATGAGCACCTCCGATTTTTCCGGAAATGACGTCAACTTCCGTTTTTCGAATTAGAACACCATTTTTTTATTGCAGAAATAGATTCCTTAGAAAATTTCAATTTATTTTGATGTATCATTTTTCAGTTTTGGTTGGAAAATTCTCTCTGAGCGGGAAAATTCGAAAACAAAATCGAAAATAGAGCTCCGCTGAAACAAGAATAACTTCCGAGGTTTTTGGATGGAAAATTTTCATTTTTGAGATTTTTCAAGATGTAAGATTGATATATCCACTTTAAAAATCGAAATCGCGATTCATGATACAGGGGGTGAAAAAATCGCTTTCAAAGTTAGGGATGACAAAATCGTGAAAAATCAATTTTTTCAAATCAGATCCCCATTTTTTTATGGCAGATATTGAATCTACGTTAAAAAATAATGTGAGTGTATGCATCACACTCTTGCCCTAAAATGGATATTTTCTGAGTTATTCACAAAAAACTGTTTTTCGTCTTGAATTTTCAGCTATTTCTTTTCCCTTCACGCCAAAAAGATGAAATTTTCAGGAACTGTTATTTGAACCATGCTGTAGATTTTTCACCCCTTCTTGAAACCGACTTCAAGTTACTATTAGGAGAACCATGGCAAACTCTCGCAGTTATAACTAGAGAAGATGCTCAAAGTTTTGACCGTTAATTTCTAGACATTTATTTATACGTCTCAGGAATGCTTCGTGCGTTGCTCTTCTTATTTCATCGGGAGGAAGAGATCTGCAAAAGTGTTTAAAAACCAAATTGAGTTTCAAAACTATGAATCTAAAAATCTAAACAAACCTGAACGCATTTCTGACTTGTTCTATGCAGTCCTCTTTGTCAGTCAGGGGAGTTGAGTAGACAATATTTTTTATCCTACCCCAAACATAATAGTCTAAAGGAGTTAAATCGGAAGAACGTGGTGGCCAAAGATGTGGACCATTGTTCGCCAACCATCGATCTTCAAATAGCCTGTAGAGGATATTTGACACATTGAGTGAATTGTGTGGAGGCGCGCCATCTTGTTGATACCATAAGTCATTATGGTTCTGTACTAGCGGCTCAATTATTTGAGTCAATATGTCAGAATATCTATCTCCTAAGGGAGAACATTCTTTAAATAATGCAAACATGTGTAGTGTTCTATCTTACCAGTTAAAGTCCCATCATAAATGTGAACATCGAGAATAGCATTATTTTTGATGGCGCAAAAAACATTGAAACTCCAGGTCTCTTGAAAGTTCCATTGTCTGAAGTGGTGGTTGTTCTCTTCATCCCAATAATGACTGCTATGCCTATTGAAAGAACCATTCTTTGTGAATTTAGATTCATCTCTCCAAATTATACAGTCCAAAAAGTTTTCATTCTCTTGAAATCGAATCATCATAGCTTCGCAAAACTCTGTTCTCCTGACGAAATCAGTTTCCTTCAAATGATGTACCCTATTGAATTTATATGGGTGCATTTTATGTTTTTTCAATATTCTCCAAACACTCGATTGAGATAATCCCAGATCAATCTCGGCATCTTTGAGAGAATTTTGAGGTTTCACACGAAAATATGCAAGAACTGTAATTTCGTTGTTCTCATCTTCTACTACACTTTTTTCTCTGTGTGTAGTTTTCTTAACGAAAGATCCGACATTTCTCAAGTTTGTCATGGTTCTGTTAATGGTATCTCTCGTTGGTCTGGGTCGGTCAGGAAACCTCTCAATGAACAGTCGAATCGTTCTATCTACAACATTATTACATTCTCCATATGAAGTAGAATGAGATTTAAATAATCTTCATTGGTAAAATTAGGCATAGTGATCGATTTTATAACTTAATACGAATTATCACCAAATTAATAGTAAACACAAAATGCTACTGAATAAAGAGGAATTTGGCAGATGTAATTAATGATATCTATCATTGAAAAAAATAATGTAAAACATGGTAAGTTTTTGCATATGGTTCATAAGGAATTATTTATTTATCACTGGAGAGAAAACCGATGGCCGATTAGTTGAAATAAAGAGGTTTCCGATACAAATTCGAATCCAAATTCGCCATCTATTTAGGAACAACCTGTAACTTTTTTCTCTTGCATATTAGGGTAGTAATATCTAAAACATGGTTTAAGTAACAGTTCCTGAAAATGTCATCTTTTTGGCGTGAAGGGAAAAGAAATAGCTGAAAATTCAAGACGAAAAACAGTTTTTTGTGAATAACTCAGAAAATATCCACTTTAGGGCAAGGGTGTGATGCATACACTCACATTATTTTTTAACATAGATTCAATATCTGCCATAAAAAAATGGGGTTCTAATTTGAAAAAATTGATTTTTCACGATTTTTTCACCCCCTGTAACATGAATCGCGATTTCGATTTTTAAAGTGGATACATCAATCTTACATCTTGAAAAATCCCAAAAATGAAAATTTTCCTTTCAAAAACCTCGAAGTTAATCTTGTTTCAGCGGAGCTCTATTTTCGATTTTTTTTTTTAATTTTCCCGCTCAGAGAGAATTTTCCAACCAAAACTGAAAAATGTTACATCAAAATAAATTGAAATTTTCTAAGGAATCTATTTCTGCAATAAAAAAATGGTGTTCTAATTTGAAAAACGGAAGTTGACGTCATTTCCGGAAAAACCGGAGTTGCTCATGCCTTGAAAATATTTTAGATTTCATCAGCATCGTGAAATACTTATAAGTGCTGAATTTCATGAAAATACGTTCAGTAGTTTCCCGTATAAATATGGGTGAGGTTCCTCGTGAAAGACCCTGTATATTATTAAGAAGAGTTGTCAAACAATTTCAACAAATACATAATTTATAAATGATATATGTATATATAAGAGAATTTAAAATATTTAATTATTCAACACATAGTTCAAGTCTTAGTAATAAAAAAATACCATTAGTTTAAAAGAGAACTGAAAAATTATATCATCAGAGAAGAAATAGTTTAGGTAATAGTAGTACCTCTGAATAAAGAACATTGCTGTTCTTTATTCAAAGAGTAGTACTCTGTGTTAACAAACTTGATTTGATTTACTGTTGTATATTATTACAAATAAATAAATGAAATTAACATTTCGTCATATGTTAAATCCTACTAATTTTCCTAGTTTTTCTTTGATTACTTGAACAACAAATTAGCTTTGATAAAGGCACGAATGGTGCCGAAACGTAGGTAAATATTTGTATGTTAAGAATCAAAATCATTAAAAATTGTCCACTTGCCCGATAGACTTTTATTCGGTTAACGGTATAGTTGCAGTCGACAAAGTATTTTTACCCCTATATTTCTGATTTTTCCATATAACTCGAAAACTATATGTATAGCTATTATTCGATCGAATTGAATCTTGGCAGTGTGTGAATATTAATTCTAGAATAATGAAATTTAAACGAAAACTGAAGTCGTCCTCTCAGTGGAATATACTATTGCAAGTTGACCGATTAGGTACTTCTGAAAAATATAATTTCGAATAGATACAGATACAAGGTATCTACAGAATCATTGGTTAAATGGATATTTGAATAGAAAACTTGTTCTCTACCATAGACAACAACAACAACAACAAACAGTCTTTATTTCAAATCAATGGTTACAATAATAAATACTGATAGCAAATGAAATGAAATAGTGTCAAATAAGCAGTTTAATTCATGAAATCATCAAGACAGTAAGGTTCCAGACTCAGTAGAAGCCTGAAAATTTTCTTCTTGAACAAGTTGAAGTTGTTTTCCCTCTGTATTACCTCAGGTAGACTGTTGAAAAGTTTTAGGCATCTGTATTGCATTTGATTTTGGCTTGTCGTCAATCTATATGATGAGGTTCTTGTATTATATCTTTCTTTAAGGTTCCTATACTTGCTGAACAATTCTTGGTTCTTATGAAAAAATAGGAGGCATTCCTGAATATATATCCCATAGATCGTCAAAATTCCTTTTCGTCTGAAATAACCGCGACATGATTCCCTATAACTCAGGTTACACATATACAAGATATACTACTGTTCTCTACAAAGGTACGAGTGAATTTCACCCCTTCATTAATTCTACTTTAGTAAGTAGGATAGAAAACTGAAGTACAAATATCAGGACTCATTAGTTGTTTCTTTTGAAATAAATTACACATGTGTATATACGATCTAATTGAATTCTGTTACTTGATGGGAAATTGTCGGCTTGAAGAATCATGCCAAATTTTGTGAGGTCTGACATGTCGTCTTCACATTAAGCAGCAGGTCATTTTCAACACATCTTAACTCAATAAGAGCAAATACTCTTTTTAATGGCATCACAATCATAAATCAGAGCATTCTATATCTATTAACAAAATGAGATAATATAACTTAATCGACACTCAACTGGCTTTGGATATGAATTGTCTTTTCCATACAATACCTCATAACTTCAAGAAATCAATGATGACTTATGAAACCAGCAGTTAGTAAACATACCTACATAAACTCACTCAAAATTTTTCATCTTGATGCTAAAGAGTAATGGAATTTTTTATTTCATAGAGCTTGACAATGCTTTTAAAAAAACCTGTTCAATCATAACAAGTATGGAATAAAAACATCAATGTGAACAATTTTGAAGGTCTCGAATAGATGCAGAATTTCGTATTGAAATGAATATGATTAAAATACATCCCAAAACTCAAAAGTATGTATCCAACAGTGAACCTGGACAAGGAAAGATGAATAGTAAGTAAGTAATTAATATATTAATTATATTATTATTAGTATATATACAGCAGTATTTTTTTTGATTTTGTTATTATAAACAAACAAGCTACATTTACTTGGCATGAGCTTGGGCCTTCCTCATTTGCGTAAGAATGTTGGATATTTCCTCACGCTTCCTCTTGGCTCTGATGTGCGTTCCCAAACGGCGCTTCAAAAATTTAAGGGCCCTTTTATCTTTGGAAACCTTCAACAATTCCATAGCCCTCTTTTCATAAGGAGCGTGTCCTACAACCTCACGGACTAGATCCCTCACGAATTTCGAATGCTTCGTTAAACGTCCCTTGAGCCTGGAAGGGCGGATTTTATCAGCCTTTGTTTTTCCGGATGGAATTTTAGTAGTTTGGTGACCCCTTTGCAGCCCAACGGCGATCTCATATTTTGGTGCCATTACTGAAAACAAAAACTACCATTACATCCAAATTTAGATGATACATGAACCGGCAAGAATATAATCATATATGGTCTGTGACATAATAGTCATATGAGACAAATATGAATAAATAATATGAATGAAAAATAAATTTAAACTTACTTTAATACTACTCACAACGTGGTTCCTTAACGTCTCACCAACAGGATTTCAAAGAAGGCTTCAGCTGCTTCAGCGCATTAGAGAATTCGACATATGTCATTTGTCACATAGAAAAATGAGATTATTCTTGATTTTTTATTCAATATCTACACAACCGCTGAATCGATTTAAGTCTTATTGTACATATTCAACTCATATTCTATTATTAGTACTCGTGTATTGAATATATATAACTGTGTATTATTTCAATATCATAATTTCATTGAAACTTTCAAAACGAAAACTCGAAATTGCTTATGTTCTTACTCGCTAGATGTCTCTGTGCACAATGATTTAGTGACTTGACTTCATTCTTGTGTAAAATTACTGTATTCACTTTTTTATTCTGCTATCAATCGATTAATTCATTATTAATGAAATCGAGAAATTTGATATTAAAGAGGGCGAATATGCATGGGGTACGATTTAATCGAATGTTGCTTAGTTCCAATAGATGTCGCAATCAAACCACGTCCAACTAGATTTGTATGGAGAGTAACTATCTTCTCCTTAAACAATGGTAATACCATTGTCTTTATACAATGAATATATTATATTATACGTGAAATTTGAAAATCAGTTCAAAATTTAAATAAAATGGTGTCAGGTCAGAATTTCAAGAGGCCTGGTAATTTGAAAAATCACAGACATTTGGACAGTATGATCATTGTATAATTATATATATATATATTATATATATTTATACCATTATACAATGTATATACCATTATACAATGGTATGATAACATTCTTGTTTCCTATATAGAACAGCATGTAAAGAAAGTGATTTCAACCAAGTTAGTATACCACTGTAGTATTCCAGAGCAGAGCAGTATGCACTGATAAAAAAGCTTTAAGCACTCTAGAAACCTAGGGCACTAGGCCTATTGAGTTCAATTTTCTGAGTAATTCGCGTTAACTACCACTACCGAGTGCCTACCTTTAAAGCAAATTTCGAATTTTTCCTCAATTATAATTTTTATTCTACCGACCGTAAATACAATAACTTTCGAAAGAAACACCTTTAGAACTCGATATTTGTATATATATATGTGCCCAAAACTTTCAAAAATATAGATTGGATTGAAATCTGCTAACAAATTTATGTTCATAACTATAATCTACTTGACGGTTTTTATCGGGCACATTACACGTTTGGGGGGTCTTTCGAATAGCTGTCAACATGGGGTGGTCATCTTCAGTGATAATTTTCGATTCTGGTAACTTACTTTCGCCTCAAGTTATTATTTTATGTAAGGAAAATAAAACACCATCATTATGTTCAAGGTCCCTTTACATCACATAGTTTAGTATACATTGACTTCTGGGTTATTTATTTGAAAATTTTCCATTAGATCTATTATACAGGGTCTTTCACAAGGAACCTCACCCATATTTATACGGGAAACTACTGAACGTATTTTCATGAAATTCAGCACTTATAAGTATTTCACGATGCTGATGAAATCTAAAATATTTTCAAGGCATGAGCACCTCCGATTTTTCCGGAAATGACGTCAACTTCCGTTTTTCGAATTAGAACACCATTTTTTTATTGCAGAAATAGATTCCTTAGAAAATTTCAATTTATTTTGATGTATCATTTTTCAGTTTTGGTTGGAAAATTCTCTCTGAGCGGGAAAATTCGAAAACAAAATCGAAAATAGAGCTCCGCTGAAACAAGAATAACTTCCGAGGTTTTTGGATGGAAAATTTTCATTTTTGAGATTTTTCAAGATGTAAGATTGATATATCCACTTTAAAAATCGAAATCGCGATTCATGATACAGGGGGTGAAAAAATCGCTTTCAAAGTTAGGGATGACAAAATCGTGAAAAATCAATTTTTTCAAATCAGATCCCCATTTTTTTATGGCAGATATTGAATCTACGTTAAAAAATAATGTGAGTGTATGCATCACACCCTTGCCCTAAAATGGATATTTTCTGAGTTATTCACAAAAAACTGTTTTTCGTCTTGAATTTTCAGCTATTTCTTTTCCCTTCACGCCAAAAAGATGAAATTTTCAGGAACTGTTATTTGAACCATGCTGTAGATTTTTCACCCCTTCTTGAAACCGACTTCAAGTTACTATTAGGAGAACCATGGCAAACTCTCGCAGTTATAACTAGAGAAGATGCTCAAAGTTTTGACCGTTAATTTCTAGACATTTATTTATACGTCTCAGGAATGCTTCGTGCGTTGCTCTTCTTATTTCATCGGGAGGAAGAGATCTGCAAAAGTGTTTAAAAACCAAATTGAGTTTCAAAACTATGAATCTAAAAATCTAAACAAACCTGAACGCATTTCTGACTTGTTCTATGCAGTCCTCTTTGTCAGTCAGGGGAGTTGAGTAGACAATATTTTTTATCCTACCCCAAACATAATAGTCTAAAGGAGTTAAATCGGAAGAACGTGGTGGCCAAAGATGTGGACCATTGTTCGCCAACCATCGATCTTCAAATAGCCTGTAGAGGATATTTGACACATTGAGTGAATTGTGTGGAGGCGCGCCATCTTGTTGATACCATAAGTCATTATGGTTCTGTACTAGCGGCTCAATTATTTGAGTCAATATGTCAGAATATCTATCTCCTAAGGGAGAACATTCTTTAAATAATGCAAACATGTGTAGTGTTCTATCTTACCAGTTAAAGTCCCATCATAAATGTGAACATCGAGAATTGCATTATTTTTGATGGCGCAAAAAACATTGAAACTCCAGGTCTCTTGAAAGTTCCATTGTCTGAAGTGGTGGTTGTTCTCTTCATCCCAATAATGACTGCTATGCCTATTGAAAGAACCATTCTTTGTGAATTTAGATTCATCTGTCCAAATTATACAGTCCAAAAAGTTTTCATTCTCTTGAAATCGAATCATCATAGCTTCGCAAAACTCTGTTCTCCTGACGAAATCAGTTTCCTTCAAATGATGTACCCTATTGAATTTATATGGGTGCATTTTATGTTTTTTCAATATTCTCCAAACACTCGATTGAGATAATCCCAGATCAATCTCGGCATCTTTGAGAGAATTTTGAGGTTTCACACGAAAATATGCAAGAACTGTAATTTCGTTGTTCTCATCTTCTACTACACTTTTTTCTCTGTGTGTAGTTTTCTTAACGAAAGATCCGACATTTCTCAAGTTTGTCATGGTTCTGTTAATGGTATCTCTCGTTGGTCTGGGTCGGTCAGGAAACCTCTCAATGAACAGTCGAATCGTTCTATCTACAACATTATTACATTCTCCATGAAGTAGAATGAGATTTAAATAATCTTCATTGGTAAAATTAGGCATAGTGATCGATTTTATAACTTAATACGAATTATCACCAAATTAATAGTAAACACAAAATGCTACTGAATAAAGAGGAATTTGGCAGATGTAATTAATGATATCTATCATTGAAAAAAATAATGTAAAACATGGTAAGTTTTTGCATATGGTTCATAAGGAATTATTTATTTATCACTGGAGAGAAAACCGATGGCCGATTAGTTGAAATAAAGAGGTTTCCGATACAAATTCGAATCCAAATTCGCCATCTATTTAGGAACAACCTGTAACTTTTTTCTCTTGCATATTAGGGTAGTAATATCTAAAACATGGTTTAAGTAACAGTTCCTGAAAATGTCATCTTTTTGGCGTGAAGGGAAAAGAAATAGCTGAAAATTCAAGACGAAAAACAGTTTTTTGTGAATAACTCAGAAAATATCCACTTTAGGGCAAGGGTGTGATGCATACACTCACATTATTTTTTAACGTAGATTCAATATCTGCCATAAAAAAATGGGGTTCTAATTTGAAAAAATTGATTTTTCACGATTTTTTCACCCCCTGTAACATGAATCGCGATTTCGATTTTTAAAGTGGATACATCAATCTTACATCTTGAAAAATCCCAAAAATGAAAATTTTCCTTTCAAAAACCTCGAAGTTAATCTTGTTTCAGCGGAGCTCTATTTTCGATTTTTTTTTTTAATTTTCCCGCTCAGAGAGAATTTTCCAA
Organism: Myrrha octodecimguttata; assembly: GCA_958510865.1. NCBI lineage: Eukaryota > Metazoa > Arthropoda > Insecta > Coleoptera > Coccinellidae > Myrrha > Myrrha octodecimguttata. The sequence goes on from OY294057.1 coordinate 43,035,824, forward strand.
CCAAAACTGAAAAATGTTACATCAAAATAAATTGAAATTTTCTAAGGAATCTATTTCTGCAATAAAAAAATGGTGTTCTAATTTGAAAAACGGAAGTTGACGTCATTTCCGGAAAAACCGGAGTTGCTCATGCCTTGAAAATATTTTAGATTTCATCAGCATCGTGAAATACTTATAAGTGCTGAATTTCATGAAAATATACGTTCAGTAGTTTCCCGTATAAATATGGGTGAGGTTCCTCGTGAAAGACCCTGTATATTATTAAGAAGAGTTGTCAAACAATTTCAACAAATACATAATTTATAAATGATATATGTATATATAAGAGAATTTAAAATATTTAATTATTCAACACATAGTTCAAGTCTTAGTAATAAAAAAATACCATTAGTTTAAAAGAGAACTGAAAAATTATATCATCAGAGAAGAAATAGTTTAGGTAATAGTAGTACCTCTGAATAAAGAACATTGCTGTTCTTTATTCAAAGAGTAGTACTCTGTGTTAACAAACTTGATTTGATTTACTGTTGTATATTATTACAAATAAATAAATGAAATTAACATTTCGTCATATGTTAAATCCTACTAATTTTCCTAGTTTTTCTTTGATTACTTGAACAACAAATTAGCTTTGATAAAGGCACGAATGGTGCCGAAACGTAGGTAAATATTTGTATGTTAAGAATCAAAATCATTAAAAATTGTCCACTTGCCCGATAGACTTTTATTCGGTTAACGGTATAGTTGCAGTCGACAAAGTATTTTTACCCCTATATTTCTGATTTTTCCATATAACTCGAAAACTATATGTATAGCTATTATTCGATCGAATTGAATCTTGGCAGTGTGTGAATATTAATTCTAGAATAATGAAATTTAAACGAAAACTGAAGTCGTCCTCTCAGTGGAATATACTATTGCAAGTTGACCGATTAGGTACTTCTGAAAAATATAATTTCGAATAGATACAGATACAAGGTATCTACAGAATCATTGGTTAAATGGATATTTGAATAGAAAACTTGTTCTCTACCATAGACAACAACAACAACAACAAACAGTCTTTATTTCAAATCAATGGTTACAATAATAAATACTGATAGCAAATGAAATGAAATAGTGTCAAATAAGCAGTTTAATTCATGAAATCATCAAGACAGTAAGGTTCCAGACTCAGTAGAAGCCTGAAAATTTTCTTCTTGAACAAGTTGAAGTTGTTTTCCCTCTGTATTACCTCAGGTAGACTGTTGAAAAGTTTTAGGCATCTGTATTGCATTTGATTTTGGCTTGTCGTCAATCTATATTTAGGAAGGTTATATGATGAGGTTCTTGTATTATATCTTTCTTTAAGGTTCCTATACTTGCTGAACAATTCTTGGTTCTTATGAAAAAATAGGAGGCATTCCTGAATATATATCCCATAGATCGTCAAAATTCCTTTTCGTCTGAAATAACCGCGACATGATTCCCTATAACTCAGGTTACACATATACAAGATATACTACTGTTCTCTACAAAGGTACGAGTGAATTTCACCCCTTCATTAATTCTACTTTAGTAAGTAGGATAGAAAACTGAAGTACAAATATCAGGACTCATTAGTTGTTTCTTTTGAAATAAATTACACATGTGTATATACGATCTAATTGAATTCTGTTACTTGATGGGAAATTGTCGGCTTGAAGAATCATGCCAAATTTTGTGAGGTCTGACATGTCGTGTTCACATTAAGCAGCAGGTCATTTTCAACACATCTTAACTCAATAAGAGCAAATACTCTTTTTAATGGCATCACAATCATAAATCAGAGCATTCTATATCTATTAACAAAATGAGATAATATAACTTAATCGACACTCAACTGGCTTTGGATATGAATTGTCTTTTCCATACAATACCTCATAACTTCAAGAAATCAATGATGACTTATGAAACCAGCAGTTAGTAAACATACCTACATAAACTCACTCAAAATTTTTCATCTTGATGCTAAAGAGTAATGGAATTTTTTATTTCATAGAGCTTGACAATGCTTTTAAAAAAACCTGTTCAATCATAACAAGTATGGAATAAAAACATCAATGTGAACAATTTTGAAGGTCTCGAATAGATGCAGAATTTCGTATTGAAATGAATATGATTAAAATACATCCCAAAACTCAAAAGTATGTATCCAACAGTGAACCTGGACAAGGAAAGATGAATAGTAAGTAAGTAATTAATATATTAATTATATTATTATTAGTATATATACAGCAGTATTTTTTTTGATTTTGTTATTATAAACAAACAAGCTACATTTACTTGGCATGAGCTTGGGCCTTCCTCATTTGCGTAAGAATGTTGGATATTTCCTCACGCTTCCTCTTGGCTCTGATGTGCGTTCCCAAACGGCGCTTCAAAAATTTAAGGGCCCTTTTATCTTTGGAAACCTTCAACAATTCCATAGCCCTCTTTTCATAAGGAGCGTGTCCTACAACCTCACGGACTAGATCCCTCACGAATTTCGAATGCTTCGTTAAACGTCCCTTGAGCCTGGAAGGGCGGATTTTATCAGCCTTTGTTTTTCCGGATGGAATTTTAGTAGTTTGGTGACCCCTTTGCAGCCCAACGGCGATCTCATATTTTGGTGCCATTACTGAAAACAAAAACTACCATTACATCCAAATTTAGATGATACATGAACCGGCAAGAATATAATCATATATGGTCTGTGACATAATAGTCATATGAGACAAATATGAATAAATAATATGAATGAAAAATAAATTTAAACTTACTTTAATACTACTCACAACGTGGTTCCTTAACGTCTCACCAACAGGATTTCAAAGAAGGCTTCAGCTGCTTCAGCGCATTAGAGAATTCGACATATGTCATTTGTCACATAGAAAAATGAGATTTTTCTTGATTTTTTATTCAATATCTACACAACCGCTGAATCGATTTAAGTCTTATTGTACATATTCAACTCATATTCTATTATTAGTACTCGTGTATTGAATATATATAACTGTGTATTATTTCAATATCATAATTTCATTGAAACTTTCAAAACGAAAACTCGAAATTGCTTATGTTCTTACTCGCTAGATGTCTCTGTGCACAATGATTTAGTGACTTGACTTCATTCTTGTGTAAAATTACTGTATTCACTTTTTTATTCTGCTATCAATCGATTAATTCATTATTAATGAAATCGAGAAATTTGATATTAAAGAGGGCGAATTTGCATGGGGTACGATTTAATCGAATGTTGCTTAGTTCCAATAGATGTCGCAATTAAACCACGTCCAACTAGATTTGTATGGAGAGTAACTATCTTCTCCTTAAACAATGGTAATACCATTGTCTTTATACAATGAATATATTATATTATACGTGAAATTTGAAAATCAGTTCAAAATTTAAATAAAATGGTGTCAGGTCAGAATTTCAAGAGGCCTGGTAATTTGAAAAATCACAGACATTTGGACAGTATGATCATTGTATAATTATATATATATATTATATATATATACCATTATACAATGGTATGATAACATTCTTGTTTCCTATATAGAACAGCATGTAAAGAAAGTGATTTCAACCAAGTTAGTATACCACTGTAGTATTCCAGAGCAGAGCAGTATGCACTGATAAAAAAGCTTTAAGCACTCTAGAAACCTAGGGCACTAGGCCTATTGAGTTCAATTTTCTGAGTAATTCGCGTTAACTACCACTACCGAGTGCCTACCTTTAAAGCAAATTTCGAATTTTTCCTCAATTATAATTTTTATTCTACCGACCGTAAATACAATAACTTTCGAAAGAAACACCTTTAGAACTCGATATTTGTATATATATATGTGCCCAAAACTTTCAAAAATATAGATTGGATTGAAATCTGCTAACAAATTTATGTTCATAACTATAATCTACTTGACGGTTTTTATCGGGCACATTACACGTTTGGGGGGTCTTTCGAATAGCTGTCAACATGGGGTGGTCATCTTCAGTGATAATTTTCGATTCTGGTAACTTACTTTCGCCTCAAGTTATTATTTTATGTAAGGAAAATAAAACACCATCATTATGTTCAAGGTCCCTTTACATCACATAGTTTAGTATACATTGACTTCTGGGTTATTTATTTGAAAATTTTCCATTAGATCTATTATACAGGGTCTTTCACAAGGAACCTCACCCATATTTATACGGGAAACTACTGAACGTATTTTCATGAAATTCAGCACTTATAAGTATTTCACGATGCTGATGAAATCTAAAATTTTTTCAAGGCATGAGCACCTCCGATTTTTCCGGAAATGACGCCAACTTCCGTTTTTCGAATTAGAACACCATTTTTTTATTGCAGAAATAGATTCCTTAGAAAATTTCAATTTATTTTGATGTATCATTTTTCAGTTTTGGTTGGAAAATTCTCTCTGAGCGGGAAAATTCGAAAACAAAATCGAAAATAGAGCTCCGCTGAAACAAGAATAACTTCCGAGGTTTTTGGATGGAAAATTTTCATTTTTGAGATTTTTCAAGATGTAAGATTGATATATCCACTTTAAAAATCGAAATCGCGATTCATGATACAGGGGGTGAAAAAATCGCTTTCAAAGTTAGGGATGACAAAATCGTGAAAAATCAATTTTTTCAAATCAGATCCCCATTTTTTTATGGCAGATATTGAATCTACGTTAAAAAATAATGTGAGTGTATGCATCACACCCTTGCCCTAAAGTGGATATTTTCTGAGTTATTCACAAAAAACTGTTTTTCGTCTTGAATTTTCAGCTATTTCTTTTCCCTTCACGCCAAAAAGATGAAATTTTCAGGAACTGTTATTTGAACCATGCTGTAGATTTTTCACCCCTTCTTGAAACCGACTTCAAGTTACTATTAGGAGAACCATGGCAAACTCTCGCAGTTATAACTAGAGAAGATGCTCAAAGTTTTGACCGTTAATTTCTAGACATTTATTTATACGTCTCAGGAATGCTTCGTGCGTTGCTCTTCTTATTTCATCGGGAGGAAGAGATCTGCAAAAGTGTTTAAAAACCAAATTGAGTTTCAAAACTATGAATCTAAAAATCTAAACAAACCTGAACGCATTTCTGACTTGTTCTATGCAGTCCTCTTTGTCAGTCAGGGGAGTTGAGTAGACAATATTTTTTATCCTACCCCAAACATAATAGTCTAAAGGAGTTAAATCGGAAGAACGTGGTGGCCAAAGATGTGGACCATTGTTCGCCAACCATCGATCTTCAAATAGCCTGTAGAGGATATTCGACACATTGAGTGAATTGTGTGGAGGCGCGCCATCTTGTTGATACCATAAGTCATTATGGTTCTGTACTAGCGGCTCAATTATTTGAGTCAATATGTCAGAATATCTATCTCCTAAGGGAGAACATTCTTTAAATAATGCAAACATGTGTAGTGTTCTATCTTACCAGTTAAAGTCCCATCATACCCAGATAGCACAATAAGATCCTGGGGATGTTCTTGGGATTATGGAGCAGGGATATTAGTATATCCCAGAGAAATCCGAATTCGTCTATACATCATCCTCAGGATATCCTGAGGATATAGAATGTTACTAAGTGGGAATCCCCCAGGTGGTGTTTTTGTATATCCGGAGGATATACTCCACAGACCATAAGCTATCAAGAGGACATCCTGAGGATGACTTATTTAGAAAAGTGGGAACTCCCCCAGCGGTCTACGCATATATTCTAGGGATATAGTTCCAAGTTGACTATAGGACATCCCTAATTTAGACTAAAGCAATGTACGTAATTTCAATAATTTTTATTCTAAAAGAAAGCCTACAAAAAAAAAGGGATACTACATATTTCTCAACTTAGCACAGGGTTCAATCATCTTTTTACATCTCTCTAGCCAGCCAGCAACAGATTTTTCCGTCTTTCTCAGTGTAGAAATTTTCGCAATTTCATCAGCGTCTGAAACAAAATATATAAATTGAAACAATAAATTAATTGCAGACTTATTTTGCTTACCATTTATCAATTTTGTAATATACAATCTCCCAAATTTCCTCTTTTTCTTCGCCAGTTAAACTGCATTGCCGTTGTCACTGATTGGGGGAGTCATTGCCCCTCCTATAAATTCATAACTATTGTGTTTCTTCCGCATTGTGCAATCTCTTTGGCCTTAAATTAAAAGTCAGCAAGTTACATTAACATTATGACAAATGACATTCAGACAGTTGCAAATACTTATCAACACAAAATGTGATTTCAAGCGATGGACCAAGCTCCGGTTATAGATACGGTTATCCGAATTGAAAGATTATCTTTCATCTATGTCAGTTTGGATAACCGTAACTATAACCAGAGCTTTTGATCCATCGCTTGAAATTGATTAGTTACGGTTATCCAAACTGACAGATTATCCTTTGCCTATAAGTCAGTTTGGATAACCGAACGATAACCAGAGCTTTTGGTACATCGCCTGAGATTGATTCATGTTATTCCATTTTGACCATTTAAAAGGACATTATTCAACACATAGCATCAAGGGTAAGATGACAATCAAATACTCAGTGACCTAGCAACCATTAATCAAAGCAATTCATTTAATCTTATTTCCTAAAATACTTTTTTTCTGAGAAGAAATTATCATTTAAATCTTCATCAAAATGAATTGACACTTAGGGCTCATAGGTTGAACTTTCTACTCATGAATTCATTTTAATCACTTGATGTACAAACTATTAATTGAACTCACGACTAGATGAAAAATTTGCTCATCACTTAAAAAAAAATCTTAAATGTCTCCAGATCTGAGCTATTCATTGGGAAGGTTATATCCAAAGAATCATGATAATTAGTTGATAATAATAATACCGTTCTTCATTCTTTCTGAAAAGGGCATCGACCGAAGTCCTTCAGTCTATTGGTTGATATTTCATCGTTTGCTGGTTTTTGGGCTTCCTTTAGGTTTTGTTTTATTTTCTTCACACCTTGTACAATATCCAACACAATGCTCAGGATAATGTGACACTGCATAATCAGAGTCTTAACCATACTTTGATCACCTTAAAAGTTTCACATATTATACTGTCTTATCGAACTGCACCTGATCAACTCACAAATGTTCAAATTATTTTGTGTGCAATGCTTGTTGTATACATTATTTCACATTCTCTTGGTTTGATTTCTTCCACTCAATGTATTTGATGCTGGAAATGAATAAACATATAAAATATGTATTGAATTACTCCTTTTTGTCGTTGGACCCCTATGTTATATTTGTTAGCTAGTTAATGAATTTTTTATACTTACATACCACAGGGTATAAAATATAGCACAAAATCACTGCCAAAATCCACTTTCGAAATGGACGAATGCAGAACGAGTTTACTGAAGACGACAAGTATACCATTTCATCAGTTCTTGTGTTTTGTAATGCCCATAATTAATATTACTCCAAGTCAAGAAAAGAAGCAAAAAAATAAAGAAATACCGATCAACGCAGAATCTGTCAAATGCCATGATTGACCGATCATAGATTATGAACCACAGAATATAAAGTAATCTAAACTTATAACATCCTAATCTGTGTGATTGATAATCAATGATCTAATAATATATTATCACATTATTCACGTTGCTACATTGAATTTTCTTATATTATCAGATTATTTCTGATTTTTTCATAATCCACAAATGATATTCATTGATCTCAGCTTTCAGATATGCACCCAGATATATTAAAAAAGTGAATGATTCGATTTCACACCTCAAGTTGGATATTTTTCGTTATTAAATGATACAACATAGATCAAACCCATAAACATTCTGGCTCTTATTGGTATTTGAACCAGCAATTAATGCGAAGGAGTATTTCGAAAAATTTGACTTGGATTGCATCGCAGCATTCGCAGCTACTAGAGGACATAATTGGGATATACGTATCCTAAATCGTGGGGATATCCCAAGTTGTACATCCCAAGTATGTCCTCTCAATGTCGAAAATTTAATGTGGGTTGCAGTTACTCAGAGGACATACTTGGTATATACGAACCCTAAATCATAGGGATATACGCAATTGTACATCCCCCGTATATCCTCCCAATGTCCTGGGACATACGCCACGAATAGGATATTGAGAGGATATACTGGGGATATGGTGTGCTATCTGGGTAAATGTGAACATCGAGAATTGCATTATTTTTGATGGCGCAAAAAACATTGAAACTCCAGGTCTCTTGAAAGTTCCATTGTCTGAAGTGGTGGTTGTTCTCTTCATCCCAATAATGACTGCTATGCCTATTGAAAGAACCATTCTTTGTGAATTTAGATTCATCTGTCCAAATTATACAGTCCAAAAAGTTTTCATTCTCTTGAAATCGAATCATCATAGCTTCGCAAAACTCTGTTCTCCTGACGAAATCAGTTTCCTTCAAATGATGTACCCTATTGAATTTATATGGGTGCATTTTATGTTTTTTCAATATTCTCCAAACACTCGATTGAGATAATCCCAGATCAATCTCGGCATCTTTGAGAGAATTTTGAGGTTTCACACGAAAATATGCAAGAACTGTAATTTCGTTGTTCTCATCTTCTACTACACTTTTTTCTCTGTGTGTAGTTTTCTTAACGAAAGATCCGACATTTCTCAAGTTTGTCATGGTTCTGTTAATGGTATCTCTCGTTGGTCTGGGTCGGTCAGGAAACCTCTCAATGAACAGTCGAATCGTTCTATCTACAACATTATTACATTCTCCATGAAGTAGAATGAGATTTAAATAATCTTCATTGGTAAAATTAGGCATAGTGATCGATTTTATAACTTAATACGAATTATCACCAAATTAATAGTAAACACAAAATGCTACTGAATAAAGAGGAATTTGGCAGATGTAATTAATGATATCTATCATTGAAAAAAATAATGTAAAACATGGTAAGTTTTTGCATATGGTTCATAAGGAATTATTTATTTATCACTGGAGAGAAAACCGATGGCCGATTAGTTGAAATAAAGAGGTTTCCGATACAAATTCGAATCCAAATTCGCCATCTATTTAGGAACAACCTGTAACTTTTTTCTCTTGCATATTAGGGTAGTAATATCTAAAACATGGTTTAAGTAACAGTTCCTGAAAATGTCATCTTTTTGGCGTGAAGGGAAAAGAAATAGCTGAAAATTCAAGACGAAAAACAGTTTTTTGTGAATAACTCAGAAAATATCCACTTTAGGGCAAGGGTGTGATGCATACACTCACATTATTTTTTAACGTAGATTCAATATCTGCCATAAAAAAATGGGGTTCTAATTTGAAAAAATTGATTTTTCACGATTTTTTCACCCCCTGTAACATGAATCGCGATTTCGATTTTTAAAGTGGATACATCAATCTTACATCTTGAAAAATCCCAAAAATGAAAATTTTCCTTTCAAAAACCTCGAAGTTAATCTTGTTTCAGCGGAGCTCTATTTTCGATTTTTTTTTTTAATTTTCCCGCTCAGAGAGAATTTTCCAACCAAAACTGAAAAATGTTACATCAAAATAAATTGAAATTTTCTAAGGAATCTATTTCTGCAATAAAAAAATGGTGTTCTAATTTGAAAAACGGAAGTTGACGTCATTTCCGGAAAAACCGGAGTTGCTCATGCCTTGAAAATATTTTAGATTTCATCAGCATCGTGAAATACTTATAAGTGCTGAATTTCATGAAAATACGTTCAGTAGTTTCCCGTATAAATATGGGTGAGGTTCCTCGTGAAAGACCCTGTATATTATTAAGAAGAGTTGTCAAACAATTTCAACAAATACATAATTTATAAATGATATATGTATATATAAGAGAATTTAAAATATTTAATTATTCAACACATAGTTCAAGTCTTAGTAATAAAAAAATACCATTAGTTTAAAAGAGAACTGAAAAATTATATCATCAGAGAAGAAATAGTTTAGGTAATAGTAGTACCTCTGAATAAAGAACATTGCTGTTCTTTATTCAAAGAGTAGTACTCTGTGTTAACAAACTTGATTTGATTTACTGTTGTATATTATTACAAATAAATAAATGAAATTAACATTTCGTCATATGTTAAATCCTACTAATTTTCCTAGTTTTTCTTTGATTACTTGAACAACAAATTAGCTTTGATAAAGGCACGAATGGTGCCGAAACGTAGGTAAATATTTGTATGTTAAGAATCAAAATCATTAAAAATTGTCCACTTGCCCGATAGACTTTTATTCGGTTAACGGTATAGTTGCAGTCGACAAAGTATTTTTACCCCTATATTTCTGATTTTTCCATATAACTCGAAAACTATATGTATAGCTATTATTCGATCGAATTGAATCTTGGCAGTGTGTGAATATTAATTCTAGAATAATGAAATTTAAACGAAAACTGAAGTCGTCCTCTCAGTGGAATATACTATTGCAAGTTGACCGATTAGGTACTTCTGAAAAATATAATTTCGAATAGATACAGATACAAGGTATCTACAGAATCATTGGTTAAATGGATATTTGAATAGAAAACTTGTTCTCTACCATAGACAACAACAACAACAACAAACAGTCTTTATTTCAAATCAATGGTTACAATAATAAATACTGATAGCAAATGAAATGAAATAGTGTCAAATAAGCAGTTTAATTCATGAAATCATCAAGACAGTAAGGTTCCAGACTCAGTAGAAGCCTGAAAATTTTCTTCTTGAACAAGTTGAAGTTGTTTTCCCTCTGTATTACCTCAGGTAGACTGTTGAAAAGTTTTAGGCATCTGTATTGCATTTGATTTTGGCTTGTCGTCAATCTATATTTAGGAAGGTTATATGATGAGGTTCTTGTATTATATCTTTCTTTAAGGTTCCTATACTTGCTGAACAATTCTTGGTTCTTATGAAAAAATAGGAGGCATTCCTGAATATATATCCCATAGATCGTCAAAATTCCTTTTCGTCTGAAATAACCGCGACATGATTCCCTATAACTCAGGTTACACATATACAAGATATACTACTGTTCTCTACAAAGGTACGAGTGAATTTCACCCCTTCATTAATTCTACTTTAGTAAGTAGGATAGAAAACTGAAGTACAAATATCAGGACTCATTAGTTGTTTCTTTTGAAATAAATTACACATGTGTATATACGATCTAATTGAATTCTGTTACTTGATGGGAAATTGTCGGCTTGAAGAATCATGCCAAATTTTGTGAGGTCTGACATGTCGTGTTCACATTAAGCAGCAGGTCATTTTCAACACATCTTAACTCAATAAGAGCAAATACTCTTTTTAATGGCATCACAATCATAAATCAGAGCATTCTATATCTATTAACAAAATGAGATAATATAACTTAATCGACACTCAACTGGCTTTGGATATGAATTGTCTTTTCCATACAATACCTCATAACTTCAAGAAATCAATGATGACTTATGAAACCAGCAGTTAGTAAACATACCTACATAAACTCACTCAAAATTTTTCATCTTGATGCTAAAGAGTAATGGAATTTTTTATTTCATAGAGCTTGACAATGCTTTTAAAAAAACCTGTTCAATCATAACAAGTATGGAATAAAAACATCAATGTGAACAATTTTGAAGGTCTCGAATAGATGCAGAATTTCGTATTGAAATGAATATGATTAAAATACATCCCAAAACTCAAAAGTATGTATCCAACAGTGAACCTGGACAAGGAAAGATGAATAGTAAGTAAGTAATTAATATATTAATTATATTATTATTAGTATATATACAGCAGTATTTTTTTTGATTTTGTTATTATAAACAAACAAGCTACATTTACTTGGCATGAGCTTGGGCCTTCCTCATTTGCGTAAGAATGTTGGATATTTCCTCACGCTTCCTCTTGGCTCTGATGTGCGTTCCCAAACGGCGCTTCAAAAATTTAAGGGCCCTTTTATCTTTGGAAACCTTCAACAATTCCATAGCCCTCTTTTCATAAGGAGCGTGTCCTACAACCTCACGGACTAGATCCCTCACGAATTTCGAATGCTTCGTTAAACGTCCCTTGAGCCTGGAAGGGCGGATTTTATCAGCCTTTGTTTTTCCGGATGGAATTTTAGTAGTTTGGTGACCCCTTTGCAGCCCAACGGCGATCTCATATTTTGGTGCCATTACTGAAAACAAAAACTACCATTACATCCAAATTTAGATGATACATGAACCGGCAAGAATATAATCATATATGGTCTGTGACATAATAGTCATATGAGACAAATATGAATAAATAATATGAATGAAAAATAAATTTAAACTTACTTTAATACTACTCACAACGTGGTTCCTTAACGTCTCACCAACAGGATTTCAAAGAAGGCTTCAGCTGCTTCAGCGCATTAGAGAATTCGACATATGTCATTTGTCACATAGAAAAATGAGATTATTCTTGATTTTTTATTCAATATCTACACAACCGCTGAATCGATTTAAGTCTTATTGTACATATTCAACTCATATTCTATTATTAGTACTCGTGTATTGAATATATATAACTGTGTATTATTTCAATATCATAATTTCATTGAAACTTTCAAAACGAAAACTCGAAATTGCTTATGTTCTTACTCGCTAGATGTCTCTGTGCACAATGATTTAGTGACTTGACTTCATTCTTGTGTAAAATTACTGTATTCACTTTTTTATTCTGCTATCAATCGATTAATTCATTATTAATGAAATCGAGAAATTTGATATTAAAGAGGGCGAATTTGCATGGGGTACGATTTAATCGAATGTTGCTTAGTTCCAATAGATGTCGCAATTAAACCACGTCCAACTAGATTTGTATGGAGAGTAACTATCTTCTCCTTAAACAATGGTAATACCATTGTCTTTATACAATGAATATATTATATTATACGTGAAATTTGAAAATCAGTTCAAAATTTAAATAAAATGGTATCAGGTCAGAATTTCAAGAGGCCTGGTAATTTGAAAAATCACAGACATTTGGACAGTATGATCATTGTATAATTATATATATATATATTATATATATATACCATTATACAATGGTATGATAACACTCTTGTTTCCTATATAGAACAGCATGTAAAGAAAGTGATTTCAACCAAGTTAGTATACCACTGTAGTATTCCAGAGCAGAGCAGTATGCACTGATAAAAAAGCTTTAAGCACTCTAGAAACCTAGGGCACTAGGCCTATTGAGTTCAATTTTCTGAGTAATTCGCGTTAACTACCACTACCGAGTGCCTACCTTTAAAGCAAATTTCGAATTTTTCCTCAATTATAATTTTTATTCTACCGACCGTAAATACAATAACTTTCGAAAGAAACACCTTTAGAACTCGATATTTGTATATATATATGTGCCCAAAACTTTCAAAAATATAGATTGGATTGAAATCTGCTAACAAATTTATGTTCATAACTATAATCTACTTGACGGTTTTTATCGGGCACATTACACGTTTGGGGGGTCTTTCGAATAGCTGTCAACATGGGGTGGTCATCTTCAGTGATAATTTTCGATTCTGGTAACTTACTTTCGCCTCAAGTTATTATTTTATGTAAGGAAAATAAAACACCATCATTATGTTCAAGGTCCCTTTACATCACATAGTTTAGTATACATTGACTTCTGGGTTATTTATTTGAAAATTTTCCATTAGATCTATTATACAGGGTCTTTCACAAGGAACCTCACCCATATTTATACGGGAAACTACTGAACGTATTTTCATGAAATTCAGCACTTATAAGTATTTCACGATGCTGATGAAATCTAAAATATTTTCAAGGCATGAGCACCTCCGATTTTTCCGGAAATGACGTCAACTTCCGTTTTTCGAATTAGAACACCATTTATTTATTGCAGAAATAGATTCCTTAGAAAATTTCAATTTATTTTGATGTATCATTTTTCAGTTTTGGTTGGAAAATTCTCTCTGAGCGGGAAAATTCGAAAACAAAATCGAAAATAGAGCTCCGCTGAAACAAGAATAACTTCCGAGGTTTTTGGATGGAAAATTTTCATTTTTGAGATTTTTCAAGATGTAAGATTGATATATCCACTTTAAAAATCGAAATCGCGATTCATGATACAGGGGGTGAAAAAATCGCTTTCAAAGTTAGGGATGACAAAATCGTGAAAAATCAATTTTTTCAAATCAGATCCCCATTTTTTTATGGCAGATATTGAATCTACGTTAAAAAATAATGTGAGTGTATGCATCACACCCTTGCCCTAAAGTGGATATTTTCTGAGTTATTCACAAAAAACTGTTTTTCGTCTTGAATTTTCAGCTATTTCTTTTCCCTTCACGCCAAAAAGATGAAATTTTCAGGAACTGTTATTTGAACCATGCTGTAGATTTTTCACCCCTTCTTGAAACCGACTTCAAGTTACTATTAGGAGAACCATGGCAAACTCTCGCAGTTATAACTAGAGAAGATGCTCAAAGTTTTGACCGTTAATTTCTAGACATTTATTTATACGTCTCAGGAATGCTTCGTGCGTTGCTCTTCTTATTTCATCGGGAGGAAGAGATCTGCAAAAGTGTTTAAAAACCAAATTGAGTTTCAAAACTATGAATCTAAAAATCTAAACAAACCTGAACGCATTTCTGACTTGTTCTATGCAGTCCTCTTTGTCAGTCAGGGGAGTTGAGTAGACAATATTTTTTATCCTACCCCAAACATAATAGTCTAAAGGAGTTAAATCGGAAGAACGTGGTGGCCAAAGATGTGGACCATTGTTCGCCAACCATCGATCTTCAAATAGCCTGTAGAGGATATTCGACACATTGAGTGAATTGTGTGGAGGCGCGCCATCTTGTTGATACCATAAGTCATTATGGTTCTGTACTAGCGGCTCAATTATTTGAGTCAATATGTCAGAATATCTATCTCCTAAGGGAGAACATTCTTTAAATAATGCAAACATGTGTAGTGTTCTATCTTACCAGTTAAAGTCCCATCATAAATGTGAACATCGAGAATTGCATTATTTTTGATGGCGCAAAAAACATTGAAACTCCAGGTCTCTTGAAAGTTCCATTGTCTGAAGTGGTGGTTGTTCTCTTCATCCCAATAATGACTGCTATGCCTATTGAAAGAACCATTCTTTGTGAATTTAGATTCATCTGTCCAAATTATACAGTCCAAAAAGTTTTCATTCTCTTGAAATCGAATCATCATAGCTTCGCAAAACTCTGTTCTCCTGACGAAATCAGTTTCCTTCAAATGATGTACCCTATTGAATTTATATGGGTGCATTTTATGTTTTTTCAATATTCTCCAAACACTCGATTGAGATAATCCCAGATCAATCTCGGCATCTTTGAGAGAATTTTGAGGTTTCACACGAAAATATGCAAGAACTGTAATTTCGTTGTTCTCATCTTCTACTACACTTTTTTCTCTGTGTGTAGTTTTCTTAACGAAAGATCCGACATTTCTCAAGTTTGTCATGGTTCTGTTAATGGTATCTCTCGTTGGTCTGGGTCGGTCAGGAAACCTCTCAATGAACAGTCGAATCGTTCTATCTACAACATTATTACATTCTCCATGAAGTAGAATGAGATTTAAATAATCTTCATTGGTAAAATTAGGCATAGTGATCGATTTTATAACTTAATACGAATTATCACCAAATTAATAGTAAACACAAAATGCTACTGAATAAAGAGGAATTTGGCAGATGTAATTAATGATATCTATCATTGAAAAAAATAATGTAAAACATGGTAAGTTTTTGCATATGGTTCATAAGGAATTATTTATTTATCACTGGAGAGAAAACCGATGGCCGATTAGTTGAAATAAAGAGGTTTCCGATACAAATTCGAATCCAAATTCGCCATCTATTTAGGAACAACCTGTAACTTTTTTCTCTTGCATATTAGGGTAGTAATATCTAAAACATGGTTTAAGTAACAGTTCCTGAAAATGTCATCTTTTTGGCGTGAAGGGAAAAGAAATAGCTGAAAATTCAAGACGAAAAACAGTTTTTTGTGAATAACTCAGAAAATATCCACTTTAGGGCAAGGGTGTGATGCATACACTCACATTATTTTTTAACGTAGATTCAATATCTGCCATAAAAAAATGGGGTTCTAATTTGAAAAAATTGATTTTTCACGATTTTTTCACCCCCTGTAACATGAATCGCGATTTCGATTTTTAAAGTGGATACATCAATCTTACATCTTGAAAAATCCCAAAAATGAAAATTTTCCTTTCAAAAACCTCGAAGTTAATCTTGTTTCAGCGGAGCTCTATTTTCGATTTTTTTTTTTAATTTTCCCGCTCAGAGAGAATTTTCCAACCAAAACTGAAAAATGTTACATCAAAATAAATTGAAATTTTCTAAGGAATCTATTTCTGCAATAAAAAAATGGTGTTCTAATTTGAAAAACGGAAGTTGACGTCATTTCCGGAAAAACCGGAGTTGCTCATGCCTTGAAAATATTTTAGATTTCATCAGCATCGTGAAATACTTATAAGTGCTGAATTTCATGAAAATATACGTTCAGTAGTTTCCCGTATAAATATGGGTGAGGTTCCTCGTGAAAGACCCTGTATATTATTAAGAAGAGTTGTCAAACAATTTCAACAAATACATAATTTATAAATGATATATGTATATATAAGAGAATTTAAAATATTTAATTATTCAACACATAGTTCAAGTCTTAGTAATAAAAAAATACCATTAGTTTAAAAGAGAACTGAAAAATTATATCATCAGAGAAGAAATAGTTTAGGTAATAGTAGTACCTCTGAATAAAGAACATTGCTGTTCTTTATTCAAAGAGTAGTACTCTGTGTTAACAAACTTGATTTGATTTACTGTTGTATATTATTACAAATAAATAAATGAAATTAACATTTCGTCATATGTTAAATCCTACTAATTTTCCTAGTTTTTCTTTGATTACTTGAACAACAAATTAGCTTTGATAAAGGCACGAATGGTGCCGAAACGTAGGTAAATATTTGTATGTTAAGAATCAAAATCATTAAAAATTGTCCACTTGCCCGATAGACTTTTATTCGGTTAACGGTATAGTTGCAGTCGACAAAGTATTTTTACCCCTATATTTCTGATTTTTCCATATAACTCGAAAACTATATGTATAGCTATTATTCGATCGAATTGAATCTTGGCAGTGTGTGAATATTAATTCTAGAATAATGAAATTTAAACGAAAACTGAAGTCGTCCTCTCAGTGGAATATACTATTGCAAGTTGACCGATTAGGTACTTCTGAAAAATATAATTTCGAATAGATACAGATACAAGGTATCTACAGAATCATTGGTTAAATGGATATTTGAATAGAAAACTTGTTCTCTACCATAGACAACAACAACAACAACAAACAGTCTTTATTTCAAATCAATGGTTACAATAATAAATACTGATAGCAAATGAAATGAAATAGTGTCAAATAAGCAGTTTAATTCATGAAATCATCAAGACAGTAAGGTTCCAGACTCAGTAGAAGCCTGAAAATTTTCTTCTTGAACAAGTTGAAGTTGTTTTCCCTCTGTATTACCTCAGGTAGACTGTTGAAAAGTTTTAGGCATCTGTATTGCATTTGATTTTGGCTTGTCGTCAATCTATATTTAGGAAGGTTATATGATGAGGTTCTTGTATTATATCTTTCTTTAAGGTTCCTATACTTGCTGAACAATTCTTGGTTCTTATGAAAAAATAGGAGGCATTCCTGAATATATATCCCATAGATCGTCAAAATTCCTTTTCGTCTGAAATAACCGCGACATGATTCCCTATAACTCAGGTTACACATATACAAGATATACTACTGTTCTCTACAAAGGTACGAGTGAATTTCACCCCTTCATTAATTCTACTTTAGTAAGTAGGATAGAAAACTGAAGTACAAATATCAGGACTCATTAGTTGTTTCTTTTGAAATAAATTACACATGTGTATATACGATCTAATTGAATTCTGTTACTTGATGGGAAATTGTCGGCTTGAAGAATCATGCCAAATTTTGTGAGGTCTGACATGTCGTGTTCACATTAAGCAGCAGGTCATTTTCAACACATCTTAACTCAATAAGAGCAAATACTCTTTTTAATGGCATCACAATCATAAATCAGAGCATTCTATATCTATTAACAAAATGAGATAATATAACTTAATCGACACTCAACTGGCTTTGGATATGAATTGTCTTTTCCATACAATACCTCATAACTTCAAGAAATCAATGATGACTTATGAAACCAGCAGTTAGTAAACATACCTACATAAACTCACTCAAAATTTTTCATCTTGATGCTAAAGAGTAATGGAATTTTTTATTTCATAGAGCTTGACAATGCTTTTAAAAAAACCTGTTCAATCATAACAAGTATGGAATAAAAACATCAATGTGAACAATTTTGAAGGTCTCGAATAGATGCAGAATTTCGTATTGAAATGAATATGATTAAAATACATCCCAAAACTCAAAAGTATGTATCCAACAGTGAACCTGGACAAGGAAAGATGAATAGTAAGTAAGTAATTAATATATTAATTATATTATTATTAGTATATATACAGCAGTATTTTTTTTGATTTTGTTATTATAAACAAACAAGCTACATTTACTTGGCATGAGCTTGGGCCTTCCTCATTTGCGTAAGAATGTTGGATATTTCCTCACGCTTCCTCTTGGCTCTGATGTGCGTTCCCAAACGGCGCTTCAAAAATTTAAGGGCCCTTTTATCTTTGGAAACCTTCAACAATTCCATAGCCCTCTTTTCATAAGGAGCGTGTCCTACAACCTCACGGACTAGATCCCTCACGAATTTCGAATGCTTCGTTAAACGTCCCTTGAGCCTGGAAGGGCGGATTTTATCAGCCTTTGTTTTTCCGGATGGAATTTTAGTAGTTTGGTGACCCCTTTGCAGCCCAACGGCGATCTCATATTTTGGTGCCATTACTGAAAACAAAAACTACCATTACATCCAAATTTAGATGATACATGAACCGGCAAGAATATAATCATATATGGTCTGTGACATAATAGTCATATGAGACAAATATGAATAAATAATATGAATGAAAAATAAATTTAAACTTACTTTAATACTACTCACAACGTGGTTCCTTAACGTCTCACCAACAGGATTTCAAAGAAGGCTTCAGCTGCTTCAGCGCATTAGAGAATTCGACATATGTCATTTGTCACATAGAAAAATGAGATTATTCTTGATTTTTTATTCAATATCTACACAACCGCTGAATCGATTTAAGTCTTATTGTACATATTCAACTCATATTCTATTATTAGTACTCGTGTATTGAATATATATAACTGTGTATTATTTCAATATCATAATTTCATTGAAACTTTCAAAACGAAAACTCGAAATTGCTTATGTTCTTACTCGCTAGATGTCTCTGTGCACAATGATTTAGTGACTTGACTTCATTCTTGTGTAAAATTACTGTATTCACTTTTTTATTCTGCTATCAATCGATTAATTCATTATTAATGAAATCGAGAAATTTGATATTAAAGAGGGCGAATTTGCATGGGGTACGATTTAATCGAATGTTGCTTAGTTCCAATAGATGTCGCAATTAAACCACGTCCAACTAGATTTGTATGGAGAGTAACTATCTTCTCCTTAAACAATGGTAATACCATTGTCTTTATACAATGAATATATTATATTATACGTGAAATTTGAAAATCAGTTCAAAATTTAAATAAAATGGTGTCAGGTCAGAATTTCAAGAGGCCTGGTAATTTGAAAAATCACAGACATTTGGACAGTATGATCATTGTATAATTATATATATATATATTATATATATATACCATTATACAATGGTATGATAACACTCTTGTTTCCTATATAGAACAGCATGTAAAGAAAGTGATTTCAACCAAGTTAGTATACCACTGTAGTATTCCAGAGCAGAGCAGTATGCACTGATAAAAAAGCTTTAAGCACTCTAGAAACCTAGGGCACTAGGCCTATTGAGTTCAATTTTCTGAGTAATTCGCGTTAACTACCACTACCGAGTGCCTACCTTTAAAGCAAATTTCGAATTTTTCCTCAATTATAATTTTTATTCTACCGACCGTAAATACAATAACTTTCGAAAGAAACACCTTTAGAACTCGATATTTGTATATATATATGTGCCCAAAACTTTCAAAAATATAGATTGGATTGAAATCTGCTAACAAATTTATGTTCATAACTATAATCTACTTGACGGTTTTTATCGGGCACATTACACGTTTGGGGGGTCTTTCGAATAGCTGTCAACATGGGGTGGTCATCTTCAGTGATAATTTTCGATTCTGGTAACTTACTTTCGCCTCAAGTTATTATTTTATGTAAGGAAAATAAAACACCATCATTATGTTCAAGGTCCCTTTACATCACATAGTTTAGTATACATTGACTTCTGGGTTATTTATTTGAAAATTTTCCATTAGATCTATTATACAGGGTCTTTCACAAGGAACCTCACCCATATTTATACGGGAAACTACTGAACGTATTTTCATGAAATTCAGCACTTATAAGTATTTCACGATGCTGATGAAATCTAAAATATTTTCAAGGCATGAGCACCTCCGATTTTTCCGGAAATGACGTCAACTTCCGTTTTTCGAATTAGAACACCATTTATTTATTGCAGAAATAGATTCCTTAGAAAATTTCAATTTATTTTGATGTATCATTTTTCAGTTTTGGTTGGAAAATTCTCTCTGAGCGGGAAAATTCGAAAACAAAATCGAAAATAGAGCTCCGCTGAAACAAGAATAACTTCCGAGGTTTTTGGATGGAAAATTTTCATTTTTGAGATTTTTCAAGATGTAAGATTGATATATCCACTTTAAAAATCGAAATCGCGATTCATGATACAGGGGGTGAAAAAATCGCTTTCAAAGTTAGGGATGACAAAATCGTGAAAAATCAATTTTTTCAAATCAGATCCCCATTTTTTTATGGCAGATATTGAATCTACGTTAAAAAATAATGTGAGTGTATGCATCACACCCTTGCCCTAAAGTGGATATTTTCTGAGTTATTCACAAAAAACTGTTTTTCGTCTTGAATTTTCAGCTATTTCTTTTCCCTTCACGCCAAAAAGATGAAATTTTCAGGAACTGTTATTTGAACCATGCTGTAGATTTTTCACCCCTTCTTGAAACCGACTTCAAGTTACTATTAGGAGAACCATGGCAAACTCTCGCAGTTATAACTAGAGAAGATGCTCAAAGTTTTGACCGTTAATTTCTAGACATTTATTTATACGTCTCAGGAATGCTTCGTGCGTTGCTCTTCTTATTTCATCGGGAGGAAGAGATCTGCAAAAGTGTTTAAAAACCAAATTGAGTTTCAAAACTATGAATCTAAAAATCTAAACAAACCTGAACGCATTTCTGACTTGTTCTATGCAGTCCTCTTTGTCAGTCAGGGGAGTTGAGTAGACAATATTTTTTATCCTACCCCAAACATAATAGTCTAAAGGAGTTAAATCGGAAGAACGTGGTGGCCAAAGATGTGGACCATTGTTCGCCAACCATCGATCTTCAAATAGCCTGTAGAGGATATTCGACACATTGAGTGAATTGTGTGGAGGCGCGCCATCTTGTTGATACCATAAGTCATTATGGTTCTGTACTAGCGGCTCAATTATTTGAGTCAATATGTCAGAATATCTATCTCCTAAGGGAGAACATTCTTTAAATAATGCAAACATGTGTAGTGTTCTATCTTACCAGTTAAAGTCCCATCATAAATGTGAACATCGAGAATTGCATTATTTTTGATGGCGCAAAAAACATTGAAACTCCAGGTCTCTTGAAAGTTCCATTGTCTGAAGTGGTGGTTGTTCTCTTCATCCCAATAATGACTGCTATGCCTATTGAAAGAACCATTCTTTGTGAATTTAGATTCATCTGTCCAAATTATACAGTCCAAAAAGTTTTCATTCTCTTGAAATCGAATCATCATAGCTTCGCAAAACTCTGTTCTCCTGACGAAATCAGTTTCCTTCAAATGATGTACCCTATTGAATTTATATGGGTGCATTTTATGTTTTTTCAATATTCTCCAAACACTCGATTGAGATAATCCCAGATCAATCTCGGCATCTTTGAGAGAATTTTGAGGTTTCACACGAAAATATGCAAGAACTGTAATTTCGTTGTTCTCATCTTCTACTACACTTTTTTCTCTGTGTGTAGTTTTCTTAACGAAAGATCCGACATTTCTCAAGTTTGTCATGGTTCTGTTAATGGTATCTCTCGTTGGTCTGGGTCGGTCAGGAAACCTCTCAATGAACAGTCGAATCGTTCTATCTACAACATTATTACATTCTCCATGAAGTAGAATGAGATTTAAATAATCTTCATTGGTAAAATTAGGCATAGTGATCGATTTTATAACTTAATACGAATTATCACCAAATTAATAGTAAACACAAAATGCTACTGAATAAAGAGGAATTTGGCAGATGTAATTAATGATATCTATCATTGAAAAAAATAATGTAAAACATGGTAAGTTTTTGCATATGGTTCATAAGGAATTATTTATTTATCACTGGAGAGAAAACCGATGGCCGATTAGTTGAAATAAAGAGGTTTCCGATACAAATTCGAATCCAAATTCGCCATCTATTTAGGAACAACCTGTAACTTTTTTCTCTTGCATATTAGGGTAGTAATATCTAAAACATGGTTTAAGTAACAGTTCCTGAAAATGTCATCTTTTTGGCGTGAAGGGAAAAGAAATAGCTGAAAATTCAAGACGAAAAACAGTTTTTTGTGAATAACTCAGAAAATATCCACTTTAGGGCAAGGGTGTGATGCATACACTCACATTATTTTTTAACGTAGATTCAATATCTGCCATAAAAAAATGGGGTTCTAATTTGAAAAAATTGATTTTTCACGATTTTTTCACCCCCTGTAACATGAATCGCGATTTCGATTTTTAAAGTGGATACATCAATCTTACATCTTGAAAAATCCCAAAAATGAAAATTTTCCTTTCAAAAACCTCGAAGTTAATCTTGTTTCAGCGGAGCTCTATTTTCGATTTTTTTTTTTAATTTTCCCGCTCAGAGAGAATTTTCCAACCAAAACTGAAAAATGTTACATCAAAATAAATTGAAATTTTCTAAGGAATCTATTTCTGCAATAAAAAAATGGTGTTCTAATTTGAAAAACGGAAGTTGACGTCATTTCCGGAAAAACCGGAGTTGCTCATGCCTTGAAAATATTTTAGATTTCATCAGCATCGTGAAATACTTATAAGTGCTGAATTTCATGAAAATATACGTTCAGTAGTTTCCCGTATAAATATGGGTGAGGTTCCTCGTGAAAGACCCTGTATATTATTAAGAAGAGTTGTCAAACAATTTCAACAAATACATAATTTATAAATGATATATGTATATATAAGAGAATTTAAAATATTTAATTATTCAACACATAGTTCAAGTCTTAGTAATAAAAAAATACCATTAGTTTAAAAGAGAACTGAAAAATTATATCATCAGAGAAGAAATAGTTTAGGTAATAGTAGTACCTCTGAATAAAGAACATTGCTGTTCTTTATTCAAAGAGTAGTACTCTGTGTTAACAAACTTGATTTGATTTACTGTTGTATATTATTACAAATAAATAAATGAAATTAACATTTCGTCATATGTTAAATCCTACTAATTTTCCTAGTTTTTCTTTGATTACTTGAACAACAAATTAGCTTTGATAAAGGCACGAATGGTGCCGAAACGTAGGTAAATATTTGTATGTTAAGAATCAAAATCATTAAAAATTGTCCACTTGCCCGATAGACTTTTATTCGGTTAACGGTATAGTTGCAGTCGACAAAGTATTTTTACCCCTATATTTCTGATTTTTCCATATAACTCGAAAACTATATGTATAGCTATTATTCGATCGAATTGAATCTTGGCAGTGTGTGAATATTAATTCTAGAATAATGAAATTTAAACGAAAACTGAAGTCGTCCTCTCAGTGGAATATACTATTGCAAGTTGACCGATTAGGTACTTCTGAAAAATATAATTTCGAATAGATACAGATACAAGGTATCTACAGAATCATTGGTTAAATGGATATTTGAATAGAAAACTTGTTCTCTACCATAGACAACAACAACAACAACAAACAGTCTTTATTTCAAATCAATGGTTACAATAATAAATACTGATAGCAAATGAAATGAAATAGTGTCAAATAAGCAGTTTAATTCATGAAATCATCAAGACAGTAAGGTTCCAGACTCAGTAGAAGCCTGAAAATTTTCTTCTTGAACAAGTTGAAGTTGTTTTCCCTCTGTATTACCTCAGGTAGACTGTTGAAAAGTTTTAGGCATCTGTATTGCATTTGATTTTGGCTTGTCGTCAATCTATATTTAGGAAGGTTATATGATGAGGTTCTTGTATTATATCTTTCTTTAAGGTTCCTATACTTGCTGAACAATTCTTGGTTCTTATGAAAAAATAGGAGGCATTCCTGAATATATATCCCATAGATCGTCAAAATTCCTTTTCGTCTGAAATAACCGCGACATGATTCCCTATAACTCAGGTTACACATATACAAGATATACTACTGTTCTCTACAAAGGTACGAGTGAATTTCACCCCTTCATTAATTCTACTTTAGTAAGTAGGATAGAAAACTGAAGTACAAATATCAGGACTCATTAGTTGTTTCTTTTGAAATAAATTACACATGTGTATATACGATCTAATTGAATTCTGTTACTTGATGGGAAATTGTCGGCTTGAAGAATCATGCCAAATTTTGTGAGGTCTGACATGTCGTGTTCACATTAAGCAGCAGGTCATTTTCAACACATCTTAACTCAATAAGAGCAAATACTCTTTTTAATGGCATCACAATCATAAATCAGAGCATTCTATATCTATTAACAAAATGAGATAATATAACTTAATCGACACTCAACTGGCTTTGGATATGAATTGTCTTTTCCATACAATACCTCATAACTTCAAGAAATCAATGATGACTTATGAAACCAGCAGTTAGTAAACATACCTACATAAACTCACTCAAAATTTTTCATCTTGATGCTAAAGAGTAATGGAATTTTTTATTTCATAGAGCTTGACAATGCTTTTAAAAAAACCTGTTCAATCATAACAAGTATGGAATAAAAACATCAATGTGAACAATTTTGAAGGTCTCGAATAGATGCAGAATTTCGTATTGAAATGAATATGATTAAAATACATCCCAAAACTCAAAAGTATGTATCCAACAGTGAACCTGGACAAGGAAAGATGAATAGTAAGTAAGTAATTAATATATTAATTATATTATTATTAGTATATATACAGCAGTATTTTTTTTGATTTTGTTATTATAAACAAACAAGCTACATTTACTTGGCATGAGCTTGGGCCTTCCTCATTTGCGTAAGAATGTTGGATATTTCCTCACGCTTCCTCTTGGCTCTGATGTGCGTTCCCAAACGGCGCTTCAAAAATTTAAGGGCCCTTTTATCTTTGGAAACCTTCAACAATTCCATAGCCCTCTTTTCATAAGGAGCGTGTCCTACAACCTCACGGACTAGATCCCTCACGAATTTCGAATGCTTCGTTAAACGTCCCTTGAGCCTGGAAGGGCGGATTTTATCAGCCTTTGTTTTTCCGGATGGAATTTTAGTAGTTTGGTGACCCCTTTGCAGCCCAACGGCGATCTCATATTTTGGTGCCATTACTGAAAACAAAAACTACCATTACATCCAAATTTAGATGATACATGAACCGGCAAGAATATAATCATATATGGTCTGTGACATAATAGTCATATGAGACAAATATGAATAAATAATATGAATGAAAAATAAATTTAAACTTACTTTAATACTACTCACAACGTGGTTCCTTAACGTCTCACCAACAGGATTTCAAAGAAGGCTTCAGCTGCTTCAGCGCATTAGAGAATTCGACATATGTCATTTGTCACATAGAAAAATGAGATTATTCTTGATTTTTTATTCAATATCTACACAACCGCTGAATCGATTTAAGTCTTATTGTACATATTCAACTCATATTCTATTATTAGTACTCGTGTATTGAATATATATAACTGTGTATTATTTCAATATCATAATTTCATTGAAACTTTCAAAACGAAAACTCGAAATTGCTTATGTTCTTACTCGCTAGATGTCTCTGTGCACAATGATTTAGTGACTTGACTTCATTCTTGTGTAAAATTACTGTATTCACTTTTTTATTCTGCTATCAATCGATTAATTTATTATTAATGAAATCGAGAACCAGTTCCTGAAAGAGCAACACTTGTGAATTCATACTCAATAATTCACCTTCATGATTTAGCGCCCTCTATTGTTAGGTAGAAGAAATTCAAGAATCTGCCAAGGTTTCTAACAATGGGAATAAAGAACTCTATCCGATAGAGTCTTGCCATCGCTTGATGATAATACACATTACAGTGACTCTATACAAGTTAAAGTCACTGTAATACCATTGTTTAAGGAGACTAACTTGGTTGAAATCACTTTCTTTACATGGTGTTCTGAGAAACAAGAGTGTTATCATACTGTCCAAATGTCTGTGATTTTTCAAATTACCAGGCCTCTTGAAATTCTGACCTGACACCATTTTATTTAAATTTTGAACTGATTTTCAAATTTCACGAGTATTTATGTAGATTAATAAGCACTTAAATGGTGAAATTGAAATTTTCACGCTTCATTTGAACAATCTTTATGCGGATTTCGAATGAATCTTGTGTTGGTTTTCCTTAGAAAGTTGCGTCTTTCAAAATTACCCGCTAAATTATTCAGTAATTTTTTTCCACACGTCGTTATTTCAAGTTATTACTCAAGTAGAAAACTGTTTTACTTCACATGATAGAATCTTTGATATTAAAGAGGGCGAATTTGAATGGGGTACGATTTAATCGAATGTTGCTTAGTTCCAATAGATGTCGCAATTAAACCACGTCCAACAAGATTTGTATGGAGAGTAACTATCTTCTCCTTAAACAATGGTAATACCATTGTCTTTATACAATGAATATATTATATTATACGTGAAATTTGAAAATCAGTCCAAAATTTAAATAAAATGGTGTCAGGTCAGAATTTCAAGAGGCCTGGTAATTTGAAAAATCACAGACATTTGGACAGTATGATCATTGTATAATTATATATATATATTATATATATATACCATTATACAATGTATATACCATTATACAATGGTATGATAACACTCTTGTTTCCTAGAACAGCATGTAAAGAAAGTGATTTCAACCAAGTTAGTATACCACTGTAGTATTCCAGAGCAGAGCAGTATGCACTGATAAAAAAGCTTTAAGCACTCTAGAAACCTAGGGCACTAGGCCTATTGAGTTCAATTTTCTGAGTAATTCGCGTTAACTACCACTACCGAGTGCCTACCTTTAAAGCAAATTTCGAATTTTTCCTCAATTATAATTTTTATTCTACCGACCGTAAATACAATAACTTTCGAAAGAAACACCTTTAGAACTCGATATTTGTATATATATATGTGCCCAAAACTTTCAAAAATATAGATTGGATTGAAATCTGAAATCAAATTTATATTCATAACTATAATCTACTTGACGGTTTTTATCGGGCACATTACACGTTTGGGGGGTCTTTCGAATAGCTGTCAACATGAGGTCATCTTCAGTGATAATTTTCGATTCTGGTAACTTACTTTCGCCTCAAGTTATTATTTTATGTAAGGAAAATAAAACACCATCATTATGTTCAAGGTCCCTTTACATCACATAGTTTAGTATACATTGACTTCTGGGTTATTTATTTGAAAAGGTTCCATTAGATCTATTATATATTATTAAGAAGAGTTGTCAAACAATTTCAACAAATACATAATTAACAAATGATATATGTATATATAAGAGAATTTAAAATATTTAATTATTCAACACATAGTTCAAGTCTTAGTAATTTCTGTTCCTGGGTTGTGATACAAAGTTTTAAATGAAACTACCAGACATACATCTAAATACGAAGATTCAAATCACGAAATTTATTTCAATTTAATAATGGTAACTTATGAAAAAAATTTAATCATTTCAAATGGCACAATTTTTTTGTTGATATGAATATAAATATTATGGATCTCTACAGATACACTCAATACAGTTATTCAAAATCCCCATTCGGGCCACAAAATTTTTATATTTCATTTATTCATTTTGATTCAATGCTCTTTGATTATTGTACTGCATAAGGCCATTTACAAGTGAGATAAATATTAACAAAGTTGCAGATAATTTAATGAATCATTAGAATAAGTATCTATGAGAAAATTTCACAATTTTTTTTAATGATTTTTCATTCTATATAATGTTATAAATATGATTCAAGCTAGTGAAATACGTGTGAATAGATTTAGGAAGTTTTCTTTATGAGAAACATAACAATCAATATATACCCCTGCAGTATTAGTCCTCCTTAAACAATGGTAATACACATTACAGTGACTTTAATAAGAGTATTCAGCGATGATTCATCTGAATGGAAATTAAGTTTTTCTCATAGACATAGAGACATGGCTATGGTTTTTCTGATTTGAAAATAACCACAGAAGGACAGAATTGCAGGAACTGTTGATTTATAAAGGTGTTTATTTCAATTCAAAGAAGTGTATAGATAAAGGAAAATTTTGCTTCTACTTAATATATCGCGAGAAAAAGTAACGTCTATTTGTGAAAAATTCGTGACTTCATCGAAATGTGTAAGCTACGATGGAAAATGTGAAAACCCCAATTCGCTGCCAATATATGACGCTACCTTTCCGAAGGTAATGAGTCGAGTACTTCCTGACTCTTTCTTTTATTTTCTTGAGAAATGTTGTGAAAACGAAAAAACTACAATTTCTAAAGGATAGTGATATTTCGTGAAATTCGATATTTGTAGAGTAGGTTTGGGCGTTAATTATTAAGATCGAATTCGTGAATGGGTAAAACTTGCCCAATAATTCCAAAAATATACCCATTCAAGATTTTATTTTCCCAATATTTCCGGAAATACGAATTTGATCGAATTGAAACCCAGTAAATCATCAAAAAATTGCAGCTTGAAGGTTCATATAGAATTTCATGAAGTTAATATAATTAGGGGATCACCAAAAGTGGGTTGAATTAGGTCAATACGTGAAAAGATTACCGGTTTGGCAACGAATTTGAACATGCGCGCAAAAGCGGCTGACTTCACGTCATGCTTTTTGTTCCAATAAATAGAGAACGTTGTAAAGCCTTTTTATTCTTAGCATGTTTCCTCAATATCTCAAAATGAGCTAGCTTGATCAGATTCAAACTTTCTGGATAGTTGTGAAATACCCCGATCAGGGCACCCGTAAGGGCTCCTTGCGCCTGTGTGCAAAAAAGGTTTTGGCGCCCCTTAAGACAATTTGGATCATTTTTGCGCTCATGTTGCAGCAGAACAGCGTGCTATCATTTTGTCCAAATGTCTGTAATTATCGAATTTTGAGGCGAAAATGATCTCAAACGACTAGGTTGGACTCACTGAGTACGAATCCGGTGTTAAAATCGATTCTGCCCGGGTGTCACCACGATTACGGCCGTACGGAGGATTCTATCTACTTAAAAATTTCAGGGTTAGTTGCATTTCAAAGTGCTAGAGTTGTGTTCGCTTATGTGCAAAATCGGTCAAACAATTTCGGAGTTATTGCTATTTGCAGTTTTGAGGTTATTTCCCTGATATTTCGAGAACTACTGAAGCGATTGAATTGAAACTTGACGGTTAGTTGAATCATAAGGACATACAACTTTTTGCAGAATTTTGTTGAAATCGTGCATCCAAAGATACTGAATATTTGGAAACATTTTTGTTTCAAAATTTTTTTCCAAAAATTTTTTTCTCCGAAACAGTTCATCACATTCGGAAAAAATGTTGGTCATACTTCGAACTGTATATTTCACAGCAGTGTATCAAATTCAAGTTCAATACGATCATAAGTTTTGAAGATATGGTGAAAAAATATGTCAAATTTCGTGGTTTTCTCCTCGATATCGTTTTTTTTTCCAAATATTCAATATTCCGTGATCCTCTGATCATAATATCCTCATGATTTTCTGTATGAACTCTCGAACTGTAATTTTTGAAGAAAGTAGTGGATTTCAATTCGATCAAATCTGTATTTTCGGAAATATTGGGAAAATAAAATTTTGAATGGGTATATCTGCGGAATCATTGGGTGGATTTTACCCATCCATGAACTCGGCCTCCGTAATCAAGGTTCAAACCTACTCTACAAAAATCAAGTTATTGTGTTTACGGTTCGGTTCTTTCAGTGTACGAACCTGTATGAAAATTAAAACACCCTGGGCGATGCATCGCTATTATAGCGCTACAGGCATTATTCATGCCTGAAAAGGAAAAATCGAGGAACTACCGCCTGACATGCTCTCGCAACATGGGAATCGGCAGTAACTGGATGATATAATAATGACAGTTCGTGTGTATTTATACATAATCCTATTTAATTTCTGAAATCATTGCACACTTCGCAAATATGGTAGCGGGAGTCCTGACCTCGATGTGCAACTCCTTTCGAATGTCGTGGGGATCGTACAGGTAGAAAATAATCATTAAATTAGATTTTCACAGGATGAAGGAAAGTGTTTTTTTGAGAAAACTCTATTCAACTGATGCCGACGTTTCGCGGAGAAAATCGAAAATAAACTTAAGTAGTTATGAAGGTAAAATCGAAAATTACAATAATTTTTGTTTTTTCCTTGAAGAATAACAAACTAAAATAATGTCCATCTATATCGAGTATTATCGAAAAACCATGCATAAAGTTCACTTAATCATACTACATATAATTATAACTATTCCCGTTCAAAATTGATGAGCTAAAAAACAAATATCAATTACATATTACACTTACCAAAGTTAAAATTATGTTTTTCCCATAACAGGTCTAAAAATCAGTGTAGTGAACAAAAACAACCAGAAATAGGCGAAAACTAGAAACACCTTGTCAGAAATTTCCATTAAAACAACTTTCAAAATACAATTACATATATCACTTTCAATGACCGAGCCAAACTGATGTGTTTCTATCATCTTAGCCTGTTGGACACAGGTGGAATCTTCAATATGTTCACGAATTGTTCGGAATTGATTTCCTTTTTTACCTAATTATTAGAAATTACATATTCAAGTATTTGTTTTTGAAGAGTTATTGCATACTAGGCTTAAATTTTCAGTATCTGCCCGACAATTTACGGTGTCATTCTGCTTGATTTGAATCATCTCACTAACATTTCTTTTCATCCAACTGCTCTCAAAATCCAAAACAGACACTGCCTGAAAATTGAAATTATGATATTCACCAAAATGGTGGTTTGCAAGGGCCGTTTTATTTTCTTTGGACTTTGAACTTTCGTTGCAATCGTACTTATGTTGTTTGATTCTGTTTTTAAGGAGTTGTTTTGTTTGACCCACATAACATTAACAACTCCTTAAAAAGAGAATCAAACAACATAAGTACGATTGCAACGAAAGTTCAAAGAGCAAAATGTCGTTGAAATCGTATGGCCAATCAATTTAAAAAAAAATTTTCAAATTTTTTTCGAAAAAATTTTTTTTTTCTGAAACAACTGTTCATATCCGAGAACAATTTTGATTATACTTTGAGCTTCATATTTCACAGCAGTGTACCAAACTTCAATTCGATACGGCTATTAGTATTGGAGATTTCTTCCCGATATCGTTGTGTTTTTTTCGGTATAACTCAAAAAATACTGATTCAATCGTGATGAAACTTCGCAGCTAGTTCAAAGATGACGAAGGAAAAGTTTGTGCAAAATTTAGTGATGATCGCGTCTTTAGAACAATCTGAAAAAAAATTAAATTTTTTCAAATATTCATTATTCTGTGATTTTCTCATCATAATATCCTCATTAAATACTGTATGAACCTTCAAATTGTCATTTTTCGATAAAGTACTGGATTTCAATTCGATCCAATCTGTAGTTTTGGAAATCTAAAGTTGTTTCTTCCGGCCATATTCGGCCAAACGTCTAACCGTAAACACAATAACTTCCGGAAGAAACGACTTAGAAACTCGATATTTGCAGAGAAGATTTGGGGTTTAATTACGAAGGTCGAATTCGTGAATGGGCAAAACCCACCTAATGATTCCGTAGATATACCCATTCAAAATTTTATTTTCTCAATATTTTCAAGAAATGAAAAATTCCAATGTTTTCCATGAAAAAATCCTAGCACTACCGTGAAGGCAGCAGCTTTTGCGCGCATTTTTAAATTCGTTGCCGAAGCGGTCATATCCATTGAACATGCGCGTAAAAGCTGCTGCCTTCACGGTAGTGCTAGGATTTTTTCATGGAAAACATTGGGATAAGAAAAGCTACATTATTGTGAAAACAAGAACTCCTGTTGTACTCGATGCAGTATTTCATAATATTTCTGAAAATCATACTCCATTAGAATCATTGATATGTTTTTCATTAAGAAAGGCTAGTCATGTGCATCCTACACAAGTCACAATCACGATATTCAGAGCGAAGGACGAAATATCAATTATCATCACTCGAATAGTAATATACATAATTCAATCTCTATTGTAATATTTTTCACCGAATTTAAAGTGCATTCTTTCTGACGGTTTTCCATCGGAAGTTTTCTGAATGATTTTTTTATCAATGACTACTTTATTGGTTATCGTCCGTGATCTCATTCTATGTTGTTATTGATTTAATTGATCAATTAGATATCTATCAATCTCAAATTTAAACGTTTGAGTGTGCAGTAGATGCCGAAAAAAACTGCATCTCATAAAAAGCAAAATTCAGTTAATAAATTTGGAAGGTTCTTTGAAAATAAGAGGCTTAATTTGAAGAGCGAACCTATGTCCTAAACCTCTTAAGTTTCGAGCTGCAGTGGTAAAATTTTTAGAACTTTTTCAGAAATCATCATAAATAATATATTTCCTCTGATATTACTATGGAACTCTGACAGCATCAATAGCTATTTATGCATGTGTAATATATATTTCAAAAATGTAAACAGTGGCGTCTGCATACGGACTGTTGTTTTTGAAGAAATATTATGTACGCCTCTGTGTCAGCTAAAATTGAAAATTTATTTGAGGAAAAGTTTCTTATCTTGGCTTTTTTCGTCCAACAAGTGAGTCTAGCTAGAAAAAAATATGTTTGTAGTATGTATGACAAACGAACTGTTTTTAAAGATTTTATTATTTCGTTCTAGTCCTCAGGTCTCATAACTCTACTATTTGCATGTCAATTCAAAGCAGAATATATAACTCTATCATTCCAGGGTATGTACCAGTTGCGAACGATTGAGTTAGTTAATGATCAAATCGGCCGAATTGTCTCGGAATTATAATCATTCGAATTTTTGCGCGTATGTTCTGTGGAAAGGCGTGCTATCGTTTTGTTCAAATGTCTGTAATTATCGATTTTTCACCGAAAATGCTCTCCAACGATTAGTTTGCACTCGACTCGAAGCTTTCAGGGTAGGTTACATTTCAAAATGCAACGGTTGAGTTCGTTAATGGGCGAAATCAGTCGAACGGTTCCGGAATCATTTGACATCATTTAAAGGTTATTTCCATGATATTTCAGGAGCTGTTGATGCGATTGGATTGAAGTTGATAGTTAGTTGGAGCATAACGACTTTTCGCAAAATTTCGAACTACCAGTAAATCAAAAATTCCAAATTTTTTGTCGAAACTTTTTTTTTTCTAATTATCCACCATATTCAAAACACATTGCCAATGTGCCTAATTTCAGTTTCTAACTTTTTTAATTCTTGGGGATATTGGAAAAAAATATGTCAAATTTTGTGGTTTTTCCTAGGTATCGTTGTTTTTTCGGAATAACTACTGACTCAATCATGACGAAACTTGGTAGCTAGTTTGAAAATGGTGATGACCAACTTTATGAGAAAATTCATGATCGTCGTGCCATTATAACGCGCCGTTCCCAAGAACATGCGCGAAAAAATTATATATAGTAGGTATGCAACTTCTCAGAGGATCGTGAGTAACCTCGAATATCATTTTATAATTTTTTACTGAGATTCTCTCAACTATAAATATTTTAGCTCAAAACTCTGATTGATATGCATTTACTTTCTAATTAATAGCGATACAAATGAATGTAGACAAAACTTTATCATTTATCATCATACTTGATGAACCTATAGAAGGAAAATATAATAGATATTCACAAATTTTTTATTGTTGGAAGAATATATGTGAATCAAAACTGAATCTGTTTTCGAAGATAATTCATTTTCCTATTGGGATCGTGAATGATTTTGAGATATTAATCTGATATCACGATGATAATCCCTGAGATGAATTTCAAACTAATTTATAAATTGATCAGCTAAAGCGAAATCGTTAGTGTTTTAGGTAGTTCAGTTTGTTTTAGGAGTCTTACGATGAATTACAAAATTAAACTTATCAGTTGTTTTTTCCTAGTAGCTGGTTTATCCAGTGCGCTGGCTACCAACTCTGCAGAAAATGATTCTGAAGTGGAAGACAAATATGGCGACGTAATGTAAGTATCGAACGAATAAAATTGAGTTGACGAATTGAAAAAAAACCAGCAGCTTAAATTTAAGTTAGCTGGTGATACATTAGAAGAATAGAAATAATGAGTTCAATTCAATCCTATCTGTATTTGCGTTAATTAAAAAAATAAATAAATTCAGAATTGGTTTATCTGAGGTATCATTGGGTTTATTTTACCCATCCGTAAATTATTCCTTCCATAATTAAGTTTAGATTTAAGAATTTTTTTAAAAACTCTCATAATCGTCAGATGATCAAGTTTTCGAAACTTTCCTTGAAGAAGTCGAAATGTCGTCCGAATTTTTCTATTTCGAGTTTAAGTTTCCCACTTCTCACAGCTTACTCAATCAGAATAGTATGGAACAATTCGCTTCAATTCATACAACTTGAGAATCGGATGAAATTAACAATAATTGAAATATATTTTTGAGAATATATTTCAATCAATTCATGGATTTTTTTCAGAGTGAGGGAGGGAGAAACTATACAAGCAACAGTCAACGATTATGCCGATCTACTCATGAAAAATTTCGATAAACTCGCGCTGAAAGCTGGAATGGACCCAATGAAAGTACCGGATATGGAAGTTAAAATCAGTAGAGTAAGTATTCGCAGAAAGGAATATTCTTTAAAAAGTTTACTAATCCAAGGATATGCTTGTTTTCAATTTTTAGGCGGGAGGTAGCGTCACTATTGAGAAAGTCATTTTGTGAATTCGGATTAATTAATTTTGCACGCATATTTTGGAGAACAGCGTGCTTTCGTTTTGTACAAATGTCAGTAATAATTTTGAACAGAAAATTATCCCAAACGGCAATGTAAGACTCACTGGAGATGACGAATCCGGTGTCAGAATCGATTTTGTCCAGCTGTCCGTATGCACGATTACAGGCGTTTCCAAATGCGACGGTTATTTGTTATGCTAATGAGCAAAATCGACAGAATGTTTTCGGAGTTATAGACATTTGAAATTTTGAGGTTATTTTCCTGATATTTCAGGAACAACAGGGACAATTGGATGACAACTTTGCGGAAAAATGATGCATAACGATGCGCAACTTCTCGTAGAATTTTGTACTGTCAGTAAATAAAAAAAAAATCCCGGAAACTTCTCATTATCTAGAAAAAATTCTGCGCATACCTGGAAATTTTTATTTCACAGCAGTGTACCGAATATCAATTCCGCTACGGTCATTATTTCCGGAGTTTTTGGGAAACAATAAGTCAAATTTCGCGGTTTTTCATTGGTATCGTTTTTTTTCCCGGAATAACTCATGAACTCTGATTCAATAATGATGAAACTTGGTAACCAGTTTGGAAATTCCAATGAACAACTTCGTGCAAAATTTCTTGATGATCGTATCATTAGAACAAAATAAAAAATAAAAATTTCAAATTTTTCTTATTCTTGCGAAATTCTGTATGTACCTTCAAGCTGTCATTTTTCAATCCTTCTACTTCACAAAGACAGGAAAAATAATGAAATATCGTCAAATATGCGCCTCGGGGTAGTCTCTTTGGCTATCTGCAGATTTTCTACCTAAATATGGACAATTCTTTGTGAACTGAAATGATACCTCTAAATTTAAATGAGTTTTCTTTCAGAGAATCCTTCTGATCACATATTGGGGAAAACTAAAATTGTCCAAAATAAAGGTGACAGATTTCTCCACAATTCATAGATATGACGACGCAGTAATAACTTACAACAAAAATACCAAGAAACTGAGAATTGATCTTCCCTTGGAACTTAGAGATATTAAGGTAATGTTGAAAAAATTCGTGAAAAAGTATAGCGTTAGTTTTACGAGTATTAATTTTTTTCGTTCTTAGTTTGAATGCCATTACTCGGCAAGATTGATGGGAATTGGTCCATGGGGAGGTTTAGATGGTAAAATGAAGTCTGTTCAAATGATAACTTCTTTGGAAATTGATTTCAGTACATTCAAGGCTAGTGTTAGAGAATACAAGATCACCCATACCAAGTAAGTAGCATTCAGTACAAATCAGTTTGTTACACCATTACTTAAACAATGATTATACTATATCTACTTTTTTTTAGTAGGTAATCCTTGTCAATCGATTGAAACTTATTTCTTCTCTTGGGGTAGAGTAGTTGCCCGAAGAAGACCATATGAGACGAAGTTTGAAGGTTCAAATCCACGGGTCTCGTTCATGTACATATATCCCATTCACTTTTATAAAGTCAGTCGGTAGGCCATAAAAGTGTGACAATTTTAATTTTCACTCTGTATAATTCAAAAATGTTATTTTTCTGTTAAATGTACGCGGCGTGGTTCGTTTCACACACAGTTCGTAGTTATAACGTATATAACTAAACTAAACAATATGGAGTCATTAATAAATACATATATCTGAGAATTGACAAGGTTCCTCCGAATTATTCTGATCTTTTCTTCGAAATATCTCTGATGTCAACCTGGTTCCGTTCTGGTTACAAACACTTGATAAACATATTCCATGGCCTAGCCACTATGACTTTAGAGGAAAAACAGGTTCCGAACCATCCCAAAACCAGGAATATCGATATTTGTCAAAAAGGCAAGTGTCAAGTATACCCACAGTAATTTCATCTCCAGGATATTTACAACTCGTCATTATGACGTATAAAGGAAGTCGTATGTATGTGAAATTCTGACGTCATTCAAAGACCCTCCAGAGTCTAGACGTCATTTTATGATGGCTGCTCCGACATTTTCTGACCCTCAACGCCTCAACGAAAAGAAACCATAGAAATTCAGACCCAGAATTTTGTAAATAACATCACTTAATATTACTACTTGTTTTCAGTCACATCAAAGTCCATTTCCACGAGTTTATTCTAATCGACTGGATAATAAATATTCTGGCCAACACAGTCACCACCGTTTTCAAGGGAGTCATAATTGGTATAGTCGACAAGGTTGTTGGGGGTACTTTGGAGGCTTCTGTCGATGTAATAAACACTGTCTTCGAGGATGTTGAGCAATTATTGGAGGGCAACAATACACAACTTGCAACATCGCAAATTCTTGAAAATCTTGATGTGTTTTTACGAGGAATGAATTTCAATGAGTATGCAAATAATTAAATGTAGTTTGTATAAATAGACGCTTTCTAATCTTCACGAGAGAGTTGGTTAGTTAATAGATTTCAACAGAAAAAGAGTATTTTTCTTTTCATATCATATCATAAAATTACCAAGCTTTGTTCCGAAAGACCTAAAGAAGGGAAATTTTTTCGGGGAAGTTCGTTGATGTTAATGTGCAATCATATCTAAACAATGATTCCGTAGATGAAAATCTTTCGAAATTATAATATTTCCCCAATATTTCCAAAATTACAGATAAGCCTCATGCAGAATTCACTTGAAGCTATGGCAAATCATATGATACTGACGCACGACCTTCGTAATTAAGCCCCAAACATTCTCTACAAATATCGAGTTTCTAAGAAGATTTTTTTTGTAGAGTAAGTTTGGGGCTTGATAACGAGGGCCGAATTCGTGTATGGGTAAAAACCCAGTATATCTAAAAATACAAATTAGATCGAATTGAGATCCAGTTCCTGAATTAAAGAATAATGACAGCTTGAAAGTTCCTAAGGAATTCTAATTTTTTCAATTGTTCTAATTATACGATCATCCCAAAATTTTGTATAAAGTTATTCATCAGTATTTTCAAACTGGTTGCAAAATTTCATATTATGATTTTGAATTACTTGTTTTTGAGTAATTCCGGAAAAATCAATGATACCAAGGAAAAAACCACGAACTTTGACTTATTATTTCCCAATATCTCCAGGAATTATCATCCCAGCAAACTGAAATACCATTAATAGAAAAAAATATTTTGAAAAAATTTTAAAAAATTAAGGGATGAATTTATTCAGTATGAAATCGAAATATCTCCGTTGATTTATAGACTCGCAGTGCTTATTGCATGTTTAGACATTGAGATATAGACTATTGCTTTCATATTATTATACGCAAATTCATCCTTTCAAATAATTTCAACATGAATTAGAGGACTTGCGACTCTAAAGAAATCAAAGTTGAACCTCGCTGTTAGTTTCAAATCTGAAGTAGGAACTAAATGGAAACAGAAGCAGATATCATTATATAACATCCGTGGGCATTCAGCATCGGAAGCAAACCATACCTCGAATATAATGGGGTGACTTTTGGAGGCCAAAGTTAGTTTTTTTCCAAAATTTTTTTTGGTGCAAATGGTTGAAAAAAATCGTAAGAATGCGCAATGTTGCGCAATGTTTTCGGAAAACTAAGAACTGAAATGGAGTGAAAATGGGAAAATAACAAACATAACAAGATTCGACAATTGTCGGTTTATTTTTGTGAATACATTATTAGTGTCATTGAGTTTTCAAACAGTATTTGAAAACTCAATGCTAGTGTATAACTCCCAAGGAAGTTATAACCATGTTTATAGTTACGGTAAATAAGGCTTTGTTTGCCTATAATGTATCAATATGAAATAAAATCTTTTTCTTCTGAATATTATGACACTGACGTTATATGCGACATTGAAAATAAAGCATCACTTAATTCGGCTAAATTCGTCGACAATTCGCTGGCGTTATTCTTTCAGAGAGGCGCATCTTGGGGCATAAAAAATGTCTGAGCGGGCACTAATGCCACATCGTATGGCCCTTGATTCTTGTAGCCTGTAGAATAATTTGACAAGCGGAACCCTTCAACCAGGACATAGTTGAGAACGAAAATCGCTATTTTGAGAAACGTTTGCTTTTCTAGAAATATGAGGCTCCCTCTTATTATGCCGCTGTCGTCAGAAAATTTTCAGATATGAGCTTTGTGGAACCACCTAAAATCAAAAACTCAATCCACAGAATGCGCCTCTCTGAAAGACGTAGGCTTCACGTAGGCTTCGCGCCAGTCAATTGTCGATATATTATTAGCCAAGTAACCACCTTAAAGGCGCAAA
This sequence comes from Myrrha octodecimguttata, assembly GCA_958510865.1. Lineage (NCBI taxonomy): Eukaryota > Metazoa > Arthropoda > Insecta > Coleoptera > Coccinellidae > Myrrha > Myrrha octodecimguttata. The sequence goes on from OY294057.1 coordinate 43,075,453, forward strand.
CTGATAGACGCGTTGTCGCTCAAGCGATGACATTTGAGTTGTCAGATGCTTTCCCGCCATATCGCGCGATTCTTTTTTTGTAGTTGAATAATTCCAACTTCAAGAAAATGGCGGGATATTCAAAACATTCAAGAGGTTGTTCATACTCGACTGTCATGATTATAGGTACTCGTTAACAGAATAAGCTCTTGGTCATTATATAGAGGTTAAATACAATGGATGAGGAATTATAAGTATATATTGAAAAGTATTTTTTCAACTATTGTCTCAGATGAATTATTATTGTTATTAATTCAATCCTTCGAAATAGATAGGTATAAAACCAATTACTATACTCGTTGAAGAACCAGATCCACGCAGAAATAAATTCATACAATTTAAAATGAAACATTTCATTAACAATCGCGCGTTTTCGTAATGACAGATGTCAGCCACAAATAACTGACATTGGGCAAAAAAATCGCGCGATTTCTATTTTTCGACGCGTCCATGAGTACGAGCCTTAATGCTCCAGGGGGCCGATTCTTGAATCTCGATCAAGAATTGAAGAGTATGACAATTGTCATATGTTTATGTCGATTTTCGAAGTTTTCTCGAGCATCTGCAAAATTTGTGAGAGTTCAATTCGCCATTTCGACTATGTCTTCAAGCAAATATTCAAGGAATAAAATGAATGCAATAAATCGAGAAATTTCAAATCGGAATATAAACATAACCTTATCGCACTTTAGTTCGACTTAGGGCCGGTATTATAAAACTTAACTGGAAGTTATCTTTAACTTTAACTGAAATTTTGACAGATATGTTAGGACATAACTGTCAAAACTGTTAGTTAAAGTTAAAGTTAAGTTTTATAATACCGGCCCTTAGCAACGGAGTGGTACGGAGTATAGAAGATATAACATTCGATTCTCGATTGACATTCGGTTCCATGCACAGGTCATGTTTACTTGCTGTTTATATTTAGCTAAGAAAATCGACGCGGACATATGGCAATTGTCATACTCTTCAATTCTTGATCGAGATTCAAAAATCGGCCCCCAGATTGTTAGCAAAATTGACGGGTCCGAGGGGTTTTCTAAAATCTTGAGAATATATCCGTTTCTTTAACAATGGTACACCCTGTATAAATGATGTTGGAAGTCATCGATAAAGATCCAACGGCCGGATTTCCCATGGAAACGTGGAATCAATAACTTCTTTATGTCATGAGTTTGACATCTTCACATACTCTTCCAGGGATAATTTTTCCAGATTTTTCATATTTTTTTATTAATTACTAAGAGCGAAAAGAATATCAAAATGTTCTTCTTTCAACCTGCAACAGGAGCCAGCATTCATAGCAGCGAAATGGAAAGTGACAGTGCTGCTATTGATAGCAGAACTATTCGATTTGTTGAAAGATGTACTGTTATTCAAGAACGTAAGCGGAAAACAATGAAGGCTCCAAGGAAAATAAGTCAAGATGAACCTGATGATCCAGAACTAGAAGAAATATTATCCATTGGTAAGAATATTAGAATCTTGACTCTCAATTGTATTTCTTCGCTGATTCTATCGATTCATTTTCTTTATTCGAACCCAGGTTGATCCGATTCGATTTAATTGCTTCCATCATAAAGCATTTCATACATTGGAATCTACAAACAGATTTGGTCATTCACGAAGGTTCTTTCAAGAGAATAATAAATTGAAGTAGTTATGAAGAAACGACGGACAGAATAGAACACAATAAAACATTTCAATGTGCGATTCTTTTAGACAGCACGGGTAATATCATTTCGTCTCAATCCCTGTAGTTGTTCAGTTTTTGAGCCACAAATAGCCTGAAATGAAAAGATTGGACTTAACGACAATTCATTCCCAGTCACAATCCATCTGCCTGACCGGCCGCAAATCTTCTGAACTTTCGGAGGAAGAGCCTTAAACTTAGTAGGTTTCTTAGTAAGTAGTAACGGATGAAGGTCATCAATTGATCCCAGCGATAAATTACCCCTTTTAGACCGACAAATTGAGATGTTTGTACAAAAATCTTAGTAAAAGACATCGGTCTCTGGACCATTTCTAGAGTTGCAAAATGGCGGAATCAATTCCTTACTGTGTCGCTTTTTGGGATTTTTGTTTTAATACTCGTAGGAAGACCACGTTCTTGATTTTACTACTAAGGTCCCAAATAAGTAGAAATGTCGTCCGAAATTTTCTATTTCGAGATTAAGCCTCCCACGTTTCATACCTTATTCAATTAGTAAATATATAGTATAGAACGATTGTAGGCCATTAAATTTTCTTAGTGATACAGTAAGTTTTTCCTAACTTGCTGTGAAAAAGAGTTTTCTATAACATTATCTCAGTTCCATTTTTCGACTTCCACCAATAAAAGGCGGAATGTCGTTGGAATTTGTCGTTTTCAATAAAAGGCCTGCCTCAATTAGCACAGTATTCAATAAGTATACATCGTGTCCCATTGAAAAGTAAATTGAAGACTTTCCTGAATAGAACAATCTATCCCAGGCATTGCCAGCTAGCTTCCTTGCAAAGGTATAAATTTTGCTCGATTTTCACCTTACATTCTGGAGTATTTCGGAAGTAATTCGGCTAGATTCGTCGAAAATTCGCTGACGTGAATCTTTCAGAAAAGCACATTCTGTGGCATGAATTTTCGAATTAAAGTTGCCCCACAGTAAGAAGAAAAAATATTTGTACATATAAAAATTGCCTGACAGCAGCGGCATAATGAGGTAGCGCTCCATATTGCAAGAAAAAACGAAAGCAATACGTTGACGATTGTACACAAATTACAGCGAAATGCTTCAGAATGTGAGGTGGAACTTTGAGCACAACTTATACCATTGTATGGATGCTGGTGGGTCTCAATTTCAGCATTTGTACGATTTAACTTTTCGGGAAATTTATTTCGTTTTTCTGAAAAATGGTCTTTTTGAAATTGATAAACATCTTATGCTCAAATCATTGTATAAAGTATACAATGCTTCAAGTAAATTGCGTAGTGTTATTTTCAGGGTCCAATATATCGAATCTGAAAAAAAATTAACTGACATATTTAGAAGGAAACGACCTTTTTGCGCGCATGTTCTAGGGCAGGGGCTCCCAACCTTTTTCTGGTGAACACCACTTTTGTATCTTTCATGTTAGCAGGGACCACTATGTAGATATAATAAAAGACAATAACGACTTGCTCACCGCCCGCGCTAAATTCGAAATCATTTCGCGAACCATTTTTAGGCTTCTGCGGACCACTGGTTGGGAACCACTGTTCTAGGGGAACAGAAAACTATCGTTTTGTCCAAATATCTGTAGGCTAGCGACTCGAAACTTTTAGGGTAGTTCGCGCATTGTAATGCCGCGGTTAAGTTCGTTAATGGGCCAAATTATTTCGGAGTTATAGCCATTTTAACTGTTGAGGTTATTTCCCTGATATTTCAGGAACTACTGGAGCAATTGGATTGAAACTTGGCAGTTAAGAGTCAGTTGAAGCATTGGGACGTGAAATTTTAAGGAACATTTTGTTGGGATCGTATGATCACTTAATCTAAAAAAATCTTTTTTCGAAAAAAATTTCAGAAACTATTGATCATATTCGAAAACAATTTTGCTCATACCTTGAACTTCATATTCCACAGCAGTGTAACAAATTTCAATTCGATACGGCTAGTGTTGGAGATATTGGGAAAAATATGTAAAATTTCGTGGTTTTCTTCTCGATATCGTTGTTTTTTTTCGTTATAACTCAAGAAAATTTTTCGAAAAAAAAATTTGAAATTTCTTTTTGAATTTACTGACAGTATGATTTCCACAACATTTCATTAAAAGTTGCACGTCGTTATGCTTCAACTGACAGTTAAGTTTCCATCCAATCGCTCTAGCAGTTTCTGAAATATCAGGGGAAATAACATTGAAATTTCAAATCGCTATAACTCCGAAACCGTTTAGCCGCTTTCGCCCATCGATAAATTTAACCATCGCAGTTTGAAATGGAAGCTACCCTGAAAGTTTCGAGTCGATAAGAGCCTTCGTACGCCCGTAGTCGTACCTAGAGGCGGCCGGGCGGACACACATCGATTTTGACAACGGATTCATCTTCAATGAGCCCAACCTAGTCGTTTGGGGTAATTTTCGGGAAAAAACTCCAAAATTACAGACATTTGATCAAAACGATAGCACGCTGTTCCCCAGAACGGGCAAAAAGTTCTTCGTACAGTCTTTAAACAACATTAAAAAACATGAAGGTTTAATCATTGCTTTGGGAGCGAGTCAATAAAGGTTTATTATTTTACCCCTTTGTAGATATGGGGGATGCTACGTGCTCCTCCATTTGAAAAATACCTGTACAAAATTTTATCCGTTCAACTTTGAAAAAATTAGAATGATTCCTCCATCAAATCGTCATATTTGAAGCCACGTAACTCTTCAACGAAGCTTTTCCATTGGAACTTCGAAGTTCTCAACCTTCATTCAAATTAATTCCTATTAATAATCTTGGGAGGCTGTGTATAATAAGTGAGCAAACCTATACTCCATTTACTTTTATGAAGTCAGCCGGCAGGCCATGGAAATATTATACATTTCACTCTGTATAATGAAAAATATAAGGTTTTTGATTGTCCTGTCAAATATCAATGCGACGTTGTCCAATCTACAAAAATGTCATAGTGTAAGTTGTAATTTTAAATGGAACTGAACCAGTCCATAGAGTCCGTGTTGGGAACACGTGGGAATTGACAACAAGTTGATCTTTTCATTTATTGGCAATTGTATTTGATGTAATTGTTAGCACCAGGTCCGTTATCTGAAAACCCCCCCACCTGCATTCAGATCATAGATTTAATGCACATAATCCATTCTTTATGGCAAGTATCACCATATGTTTCATTACAGAGTAACAGCATTGTTTAAGGACTAAAACTCCTTTAACAGTGGTATCAGTAAAAGCATTATTTCTCTCTTCTATTGACGTTGTTGGAGGTTCCACCGGTGCATCTTTCTTTTTGCTATCAAAGTTTCTCACTCTCCCATCAAACAAAATTGGTCATGCTTTCTTGATTTTTTTTTGACCAACTGGCTTTTCATAACATATCAGGACCGCAGCTTGAGTAAGGCTAGGTAGGGCAATGCCCTACCTTGAAACACCAATACCCTACCTTCAAAAAGCAAAAGCTAAATATTCAAAGCATGATGAAAATCTCCATTGCGCTACCTCAAAGTTATCTCTAGCTACGGCCCTTTAACTTATACCACGAGAGTCGTGGTTGAGATTCACTTGTCTCAAAGTGGTATACAAATTTAATGGAATAAAGTGAGAACAGGTACATTTGATATCGCCCCGAGTATCAGATGTTGTAACATACATAAAAGGTTATGTTATGCACATGAGAAAATATCTTGATGTTGTACTTTTTCATTACCACTACTCAATAGATACTTGTGATTGTTGTCGGATGTTAGGCTGGTTACAGAAATTATTCTGGACGTCGCACTTGCCCCACTCCACCCTTACACTTTAGTTATAGCGTTCTGTTCTGGTCCTTTTTCACCTCATTAATAGTAGAAAAGTAATGATCTTCAGTTCTCAAATGATGGTACTAATGAAGGACATAATGAGGGACAACATCACCTTTAGGAATCTTTGAAATACCAGTATGAGTGACAACTATCTGTCACGACTATTTGCCTTATTTTACGTCAGTGCCCACTCGAATTTTTTCAATGATTGAAATATATCACATGAGATTCGTTTATTTAGGATCCATGGATATAGATCCGGAAATGTGTGATCTCTCCCAAATAACAGCGGTTGCAATGGCCTCCATCATAGATGATGCAGCGGAATCTTGTTTCATAATGGGTAAAACATTCGGCTTACCAGATCCACATATTGACATGTCCCTGAAAAGTTTAGCAGATAGGTATGTTTTTCTCTGAAGAATGCGGAATTTTTTAACATTTTACAATTATATAATTGAAGGAATGGACTATTGAGATCCCACAGCACTCTCTTCAACCCAGAAACATTAGAAGATTATTCGAAAACTGAGAATACGTATATGCTGCAGAAACTGCATGGTGATATCATGTTTCTGCAGAATATTCTTTCGAAAGGCGTTAGATGTCTTATGGGGGACTATAATTTCCATCCCTGGCTTATGTATATAGATAACTATGAGCTTGAGTTGGAGCAAGATTCTAGACTTTTGGAGATGGTAGAGAAAAAAACTTTGAGGTTACAACAACTTAAGGATAAATTACATAACGATAAGATACAGCATCAAATTGATAGTGATCAGTTATCTTTAACAATTGGAAGAGCCAGAGACGAAATGGAGGTTATTAATTTTTAAATAAGATTGTTGAGTAGAACATTTTTTAGTGGATAGATAAAATTATACTAAATAACATTAGACGTGTTACACCCAGAAAGAATACCTTCGTGAACTTTATTTTACTGCAATGTGGTAGTCATCAGGGCTGTCAGAAAAAAGTATCTTAGTTACTTTACAGTAACTTAGATACTTTAAAGGGGCCTTTTGTGCTAGGGAGATTCGGGTATGTGGGGAATCTCCGTAGAGCACAAAAGGTAATTAATTTCTCCAGAAATCACAATTTCCTTCTCAAAATGGAGTGACAAAATTTCTGATACATTTATGCTGAGTTGTGCCGTAAATATTTTCACGAAATTTCGTTGGGTTTTTCACGTAATCGCGGAACTGAAACTAAAGTTAGCCCAGCACCATAGATATGCCAACACTTATGATATACGTAAGATGATTCTTGCCGTTGAATTGTTACCGAAAATCCTTCTAATTTTCCAAAAAAAAAAGATTTTGGAAAAAAGTTAGCCAAGCACTTTCCACTTTTCCTTCGAATGGTGAGAATTAAAAAAAAATCAGTTTTGCTTTGAAAAAGTGAATGAACTGTTCAAATCATTCATTGTTTGTTTGAGGTTGTTGCATTTCAAGGAGGCTGCTTTTAGGCTATCTTACGTAAAAATTCCAATCTCCAATTCTGGCGTCAATGAAATTTGAGCATTCAAATCCTCCCATTCTTTAGAAAAATTAAGTCATGAAAACAAGAAAAACATTACTTCATCTGAAACGCTAAGAAACTTTAAGATACGTATTCAAGTTCTTTTTTTTGAAGTGTATTTAGATACTCAAAGTAACTTCGGATACTCTATAGAAAAAAACTTATCTTTTACAGTTCTGGTAGTCAACATAATGAACAACACTGTTGCAAATTATTATCATTCAAGTAAGCAAAAAAAAACAAATAATGTATTCGACAACCCCGGAGCTGAATACACTTAGGTACACGTCTAGGCATTGACGAAATAAGATGGTCGATATAGGCGATCACTTACACTGAGCGATAGTTTCCTAAACCAGGAATCTAACATTCCTGTCTATACGCATCTTAAGAGCAAACGCAATATCACGTCGTTGCACGGTGGCGTCAAACCCTTCTACGGTCATCGTGCGTACCTTGACAAAATTGAGATTCGTCGCAGAATACGACATTCTGCCATTTTGTCTACAACTGCTGCCGTTCTCTGCACCAGTTCAAACATTGACGACAGTGATCCGCAGTTAATGGCAGCACTAATCGTGGACGTTATAAGAAGGGTCCGAAGACTCGAAAACGGCGTACAACGTAAGTATAGTCAAAGCTGTACTTTTTACTCGGATTCATTGAAAAGCGATTTGAAGAGTAGTACCAAAAAAATTTAGTAGAGCCAGTTGCCTGAAGAGCCTAGTTCTTTGCATAGGCCTCGGTTGACCAGTTGGTCTTCTTCATGTTCCTCTACCATAATTTGTCCATAGACGACATATTTTTCTTATGGCAGTACAACAAACACGACGACTAATGTACAATCCAACATCTCGATAGGCAACCCCTGTCAAAATCGCTAACGCGTTGATAATTTTGAAGTCTTCCAACTCGAGGTATTTTGTTACGCTTAACTATAGCTCAGCACAAGTCGACTGCCGGGCAATAACTATACTATTCTGGTTTCATGAACCGCTTCTTACACAAAATAAAATGACAAAAATCCTTGTTTGCTCAAAATAAAATGTCGACATCGCTATCATAGCATGCTTTAAATATGGTCATTCTTATGACAAAAAAATTAATATTCGCAAAGTTATTTCTTCTGCATGTAACGCTTCTAATGTCACTGAATATAGTTGAACTTCAAAAACAACATAAATCTTCTGCACCTCTTAATCCATATGTTATTTCCTGGGAGTGAGACTGAATCTGTAATTTCCATAATCATTTCAGGATTTCATCATACAATCAGAAATCAAAAGGGAGTATCTGGAGAATTGGGAAAAGTCTAGGAGGCAACAGAACATGCGTGTAAAAACAGGAAGAGAAAATCTTTATCAGAAAAAAATTAACAAAGCACAAACTGACAGCCAGAAAGAGGATCGGGTTCACTTGGAAATAAGGGCATATATGTCACAATACTTCAAGGTCGGTGAAAATTTTGAATGCCATTTTGATTAATGGTTTTGAGAGCTTTCTGGTAATCATTCATACTTCTTTGTCCGAAGGATATCGAGAATTCAATTCAGGAATGGATGAATACATACGACAAGGATATTGAAAACAAAGAAGAGGAGATTTTGAAGATGGGTTTTGATATTGAGAATCTGACTAATGATCTGCAGAATTTGAATGAAAGAGTATGACCCCTTGTTTGTAACAGGAGTTCTGGAACCAGGGGGTGGCTATACATAGCAGGTTATATGGTATAGCAGTATATAGGATTTTAATTCAACAATTACGTGAGAACAGAAAACCCCATTAACTTGAAACATTCTGGGTAGGTTGCATTTCAGAATGCGACCTGAATTAGTTCCCCTGATATTAGATGAAAATTGAAGAAGAGTATTGCAGTGAATTCAGGTCTATTTGAATGATGTGGCTTCAGTAGTTTCGAGCATGGTGGCGAAAACCATACTTCAGTCGCTATCTTCAAAGGGCTGTATTACCTTTGTGCAAATATGTTGCAACCGTGTTGATATGTACATTCTCTTCATTTATGCCATTAAACCTGCTGTGTTTATCCAGTCCTTTTACTTCTGGACAACCTTTAGCTGTCTTTAATATGATTATAGTCTAAAAAAATACTTAACCAATACTCCAATTGGTTTCGTGCGTCGTTTGACATTTGCCATACGTTGGAGGTAAAACAACCTCACTTACCCGCTTTGTTTATGTTATGAAGTACAGCATTTTCAACAATTTCAGGATAAATTCACAAATTAAAATGATTTCTATAGATAGAATTGGTGAATAACTAGGCCTAGTTATTGTTTCGTTGTTAAATACAACATAAATACACCGAGAGACGAAGGAATCCGATTTTTCAGATATATTGTAGTGAAGACTTTATATTTGAATATTTGCATTTTTGACCCATTTCCCTAAGTTTTATCTGGTATTCGAAGAAATAGAATACTATGTGAACTATCCCAGAGATGGCAAACATCCTATATTCACGCCATAAATTGAAAAAACTGTTCTGACAAAGTAACAAACTATGGTAGAGTTTGTTGGAGGCATTTCCACACTAGTTAAGGAATTATATTAGACTGTCTATTTGATTTGTTCTGTTTAAGTAGTTCACTCATGATGAGATAAGTATGATAAGAATATTTCGTGCTTGTTATACACATTTCAGGAATTATATCTTCTCGACACTACAATAGCTGGCGTTATGAATGACAAACCCATCCTGATTGGTTACCACTCACATCTCTATATGTTATATAAAGCCAATCAAGGCAATTCGTTATGTGACAGATTTGTCAAAATATTGCATGCATTTTATAATAATGAACCAGATAACTTTCTCTGTTCTCAACCGAACACGTTTCGATGTGGCTCGACTACTCAAGGATGGAACTTCTACATTTAGTTGTTTGTAATATGTTTCTAATTGACCTTATTGTCAATTACTAAAGATTATGAAAGCCCTAATGTTGCATCTGCATGATAAAAAAGCATTTTATATGGTTAGTAAAGAATTTTTTGAGGATGAATCGAAATCGGTGTTCAAGGAAAAAATTTCATATGAATTATTTTATTTGTAACATATATTTAGTATAATAAATATATAATTGAAGATTATATTAAAAAATATCTGACCTTATATTCTTGTTCTACACCCTCGAATTAGTAAGTGTGCCAAATTTCACGGCGATAGGAGTCGGAAAATTATTTTTCGAAAATTGAGATTTTCTTATGGGTAACCCCTTAAAATTTTACCAAAAATCGAAAGTTCTCCGATCGACCTGAAATTTGAAACATATACTATTCGAGGGCGTAGATTAAGAAAATCTAATCAGAATGTTAGTGGAGAGTCTGGTTCGTTTTTTATGGCCCGAGGAAAATCGAAAAAATTGGACCTTTTTTAAAAAAATCATAATTTTTCAACCAGAAGACTTACGTCTATAAAATAAGTGGCTACGTACTCACAAAGGATCCAGATATAACCAAAAAAATTCGATATTGTCCAGCCTCACGCGTTTGATCTGTACGACGACCCAAAGTTGACCCAAATTTCGAAATTTTGGTCAACTTTGAGACGTCGTGCCGACCAAAATAATGAAGCTGGGTGATGTCGAATTTTTTCACGTGCAGTTCGATCCTTTATCTATGCAATAAAACAGATTTCATCGTCCTACTTTCATCGAGTCGGTAATAATGATTTTTTGAAAAAAGGTCCAAAATTTTGGAACTTCAAGGACCTCTCACGTCCAGGACGATTTTTTTAAAAAATATCTGACCTTATATTCTTGTTCTACGCCCTCGAATTAGTAAGTGTGCCAAATTTCACGGCGATAGGAGTCGGAAAATTATTTTTCGAAAATCGATATTTTCTTAAAATTTTACCAAAAATCGAAAGTTCTCCGATCGACCTGAAATTTGAAACATATACTAATTCGAGGGCGTAGATAAAGAAAATCCAATCAGAATATTAGTGGAGAGTCTGGTTCGTTTTTTATGGCCAGAAGAAAATCGAAAAAATTGGACCTTTTTTAAAAAAATCATAATTTTTCAACTAGAGGACCTTCGTCTATAAAATAATTAGCTACGTACTCACAAAGGACCCAGATATAACCAAAAAAATTCGATATTGTCCAGCCTTACGCGTTTGATCTGTACGACGGCCCAAAGTTGACCCAAATTTCGAAAATTTCTCACCAAATCCAGAATATTTTCCAAACCGAATCAGTTACGCAAAATCTAATTACAGATTCGTAATCTACGTGTTCGAATCCATAATATATGATGTGCATATTGTCATAGCTTCAAAAATAAAATTTCGCACGGAATCGCTAAATCTTACCCCCACCCCTCTGCGCTTTGATGTTTATTCGCGGTTCTTTATGAAAAATTTTTTAAGTCCCAAATAAATTTTTTTTTTTCGAAAATCGTCGACCTTGTTATCGTTTCCTATTAAATCGAGGTCGTAGATCACGAATATGTCATTAGAAATCATCCAGTGACAACCGTTTAGAAATTATGGCGGAAATAGTGAAAAAATTTCGAAATTTTGGTCAACTTTGAGACGTCGTGCCGACCAAAATAATGAAGCTGGGTGATGTCGAATTTTTTTACGTGCAGTTCGATCCTTTATCTATGAATTAAAACAGATTTCATCGTCCTACTCTCATCGAGTCGGTAATAATGATTTTTTGAAAAAAGGTCCAAAATTTTGGAACTTCAAGGACCTCTCACGTCCAGGACGATTTTTTTAAAAAATATCTGACCTTATATTCTTGTACTACGCCCTCGAATTAGTAAGTGTGCCAAATTTCACGGCGATAGGAGTCGGAAAATTATTTTTCGAAAATTGAGATTTTCTTAAAATTTTACCAAAAATCGAAAGTTCTCCGATCGACCTGAAATTCGAAACATATACTAATTCGAGGGCGTAGATTAAGAAAATCCAATCAGAATGTTAGTGGAGAGTCTGGTTCGTTTTTTATGGCCCGAGGAAAATCGAAAAAATTGGACCTTTTTTAAAAAAATCATAATTTTTCAACTAGAGGACCTTCGTCTATAAAATAATTGGCTACGTACTCACAAAGGATCCAGATATTATATATATTGTAGTAATTTGATAATTTGCAACATAGAACGTTATTTGAAATAGTACTGAGAAGTTCTCTGGAACCCATGTTTTTTCCATTCCATACATTTGTTGGATTTCATGTTGCTGTTTATTTTCAGGAATTAATGAGCCAAACATTTCACTGTTTCATTTTGAATAGTTATACCTATAATAAATACTATCTCTGATGTGGATACTCTAGGCTTTAGCAGACAAGGATAAATACTGCAATTTTCATTTATATCGTTTTGAACGATTATCATCTGAGATTGAATATTAGTTAATCAGATTCATTATCACAAAATTTCACTTGTAAAATGAATAAAATCACTAAAATCTCCAAATAATCGCTCTTCGCCAATGTAAACAAAGCGAATGTATTCCTTGTTCTCGGTGTATTTATGTTGCATTTCACAACGACACAATAACTTGGCCCCACGGGTCTAGTAATTCATCAATTCTATGAATATAAATCTTTTCAACTTGTGAATTTATCCTGACATTGTTGAAAATGCTGTATTTCATAACATAAACAAAGCGGAAAAGTGAGGTTGTTTTACCTCCAACGTATGACAAATGCCAAACGACGCACGAAACCAATAGATTTTGTTTTATCCTGAAGGGTACCAAACTGGTAAGATTAACAACGCATTGTATGCATAAACACAGAAATATTGTGCATTTTCCTCACAAAATTGGCCACCTGTAGAGATGACAAGCCTCTATATCTCTGCTTGTCCTTAGAGGTTATTGATGAATGAGGAAATTGGGAAAGTCTGACTGCTCTTACTGTACATAAAGGGGGGAAAGTATCCACCTCTCACACCGTTACCACTTTTTGCGCGCATGTTCTAGGGGAACAGCGTGCTATCGTTTTGTCCAAATGTCTGTAATTTTGGATGATTGAGCCGAAAATGGTCTCAATCGACTAGGTTGGACTCACTGATGACGAATCCGGTGTCAAAATTGATTCTGTCCGGCCGGCCGGCAGTCCGTAGACACGATAACTGTCGACAGAAGCAAGCTAGCTACTTGAAACTTTCAGGATAGGTTGCGCATCAGAATGCCGCGGTTAAGTTCGTTAATGGGCCAAATCGGTCGAATAGTTTCGGAGTTATAGGCACTTGAAGTTTTGAAGTTATTTATTTTTTATTTCAGAAACTACTCAAGCGATTGGATTCAAACTTGGCAGTTTGGTGGAGTATAACGACGCGCAACTTTGAGCCAAATTTCGTCAAGATCATATTGTCAGTAAATTAAAAAAAAAATTTTTTTCGAAATTTTTTTACAAAAAAAGTTTTTTTTCGGAAACCATTCATCATATCCAAAAAAAATTATACTCACACTTTGACCTTCTAATTTCACAGCAGTGTACTAAATTTCAGTTCGATACGATCATAAGTTTTGGAGATATCGGGAAAAAATATGTCAAATTTCGAGGTTTTCCTCTCGAAATCGTTGATTATCGGTATTACTCGAGAAATACTGATTCAGTCCTGATTAAACTTCACAGCTAGTTTTAAGATGCTGAAAGACAACTTTATGCAAAATTTCGTGATAATCGTGTTATTAGAACAATTTGAAAAAAAAAATTTCTATGATTTTCTCATCATATCATCCTCATTAAATTCTGTATGAGACTTCGAACTGTTATTTTCGATGAAGTACTGGATTTCAATTCGATCTGATCTGTATTTTTGGAAATATTGGAAAAATAAGATTTTGATTGGGTATATCTACGGAATCATTGGGTGGATTTTACCCATTCACGAATTCGGCCTTCGTAATTGAGGTGCAAACCTTCTCTACAAATATCGAGTTTCTAAGTTGTTTCTTTCGGAAGTTATTGTGTTTACGCAGTCGGCCGTTAGGCTGACCGTAAACACAATAACTTCCGGAAGAAACGACTTAGAAACTCGATATTTGTAGAGTAGGTTTGGGGCTTAATTACGAAGGTCGAATTCGTGAATGGGTAAAATCAGCCCAATGATTCCGTAGATATACCCATTCAAAATTTTATTTTTACAATATGTCCAAAAATAGAGATATGATCGAATTGAAATCCAGTAATTTATCAGAAAAAAATTTGAATTGATGGATCTATGTCTATGATTGCATGCTAATATTGGTTTCGCCCTCATCTATGATAAATGTTAAGTTAGACAAATAAATCATGCTCCATTTCTCGAAATAATATGAAGAGCCATATCGAAAATTTTCGCAAAAGTGAAAGATTCTGTCTCTATTGACCCTAAATATGTGTAGTGGAAATCATCAAAATAATGTGTAAATGATTCCAATTATGATAATGCAGTCTAAGTGAACTTGTATACTGTCAAATTCTGCAAAAAGTGATGATAACCACCTCCGGAATCCGAAATGTACAAAATAACGGACCGACAGTATCGTTTAAAGGAAATTTTTGGAGGATTTTACTATTTTTAGGTTTTTTCTGCAAATACTATCAGAACAATGCAAACGTTTAACGAATGGTGCTATTATTTTTTAAGATTCTGATTCCTTCATCAGACAAGGAATTGAAAAGCTTTAGAGCTATTTTCTAGCAATATCCTTTCGTATTTCAAGGATTTTTGTCAAATTAAAAAACCGACTCGAATCCATTATACATACCGAAAAAAAATGGAAATTGATTGAGAAAGGATTTGTCATTAATATTTTAGGAATATTATTTTGTTTTTCAAGTATTTGTAGCGCTTTTTGAACTAGTATGTAAATGAATTAATTTTCATTCGATTTTTTTTCAGTTTAACAAGAGACAAGAAGAAATGACTGACTGGTTGGCAAGGAAAGCTGAGAAAGAGCGAATCGAAGAAGAACTGAGATTTTTGAATAGAATGGCTACCAAAATTCAAGCGTGGTGGAGGGGAACCATGGTGAGGAAGAAGTTAGGGCCTTATAGGCCAGTATCTAAGAGAAAAAAAGATAAGAAAAAGAAAAAATAATTTTTGTGAAAGGAACAGTAACTAAATACATTTCTTTGAAGCTTGATATTATGATTTACAAGGTCCAAAACAGTCTTGCTATATTTGTAAAGATCAATAGATGATCACACCATGCCTTACTTACATCATGGTATATAGCTGAACCGAACCATGGAGACCTTGGTAAAAATATGTGAGAATTGGCAACGTCCTGCCGAACTATTTTGACCTTCACTACATTTCACAAGTGCCTACCTCGCACAGTTCTAGTTACCAAAGCTTGATATACCTATTCCATGGTATACAGACTGACTTTTCAAAAGTGAATAAAGTATATGTAACTGAACTCACAGAACTGAGTCCCTCCGAAAAATATGAAGGAATTAATTGACAACATTACGCCGAATTGTTATGACCTTGTCGACATTTCATGAGTACCAAACTAACTCAGTTCCAGTTAGAAGAACTGAATAAGACTATCCCAAGGCCTACGGACTGAATATAAATGTGAATGGAGTAAAGATAGGAAATCATGGTAAACCCGCAAGATTTCCCGTCGCCGAGATATTAAAAAGATATTTACATCATTGTACGCAGTGTGTTTTTCTGAATAAAAAATGTGAAATCGAACATAGGCGGTCTCCCTTAATTTGGAAGGTATGGGTCCCCAAAGTTCTAAAATGAGTCGTTTTCAGGTCCCTTTTTCCACCATAAAAACGATCTCTCACTTCATCTGTATAGTTCACAAGCCACATTTGAACCTTCAACCAACAATAAGCAACACTTTTTTTCAAGAATAATCAATATTTAATGAAAAAACAATGAAATTACTGGACAACCACTTAACCTCTATTCCTTCTGATTTCGACTCGGTCTAAAAGTGAAGTTTGGCAATGGCGCGAATTTCATCGGTCGGGATCGTGCCATCGTGCGTATTCGTGAATGAGAGATTATTGCTGGCGAGAAAGATGAAATATCATGAAATATGTTCTGCGATACTCTAAATCTTCCAATAGGAGAATTCGTTTATAATAAAATCTACGAGGTTGAAACAGATAATAATGGAATGAGAATACATACTGATATATATATTTCAACGTACATTTTTTTCGTATGTGATAGGTCGCGCCCTTCCCAGATTCCCAATGAAATCGAGGTTATTTATATAACCCATTTTATTGGAATACCCTGAATCTCATTCTAAACTGGGACCATCTCGAAGACACAACAAAAAACGAAGTAGATAACAGCCTCCCTATTTCGAAGGGGATAGAAAGAAAGTTCAAACGAAAATATTGAGAGTGAAACCCTAAACAAATATTCTCAATGATTTTGTTTTAATGTTAGAATAACCACCTCTCCTTCAGTGACAGAAGCATTTTCCTTACAATCATATCCTTCAACTGTCCATCATTTCATATTTCCCGCCAGCAACTACTCTTCGGTCATAATAAGTTGGCCAGCGATGAAAAGACGCTGTTGCCAAACTTCGCTTTAACATTGAAAAGTATTTCGTAGAAATATAGGTTAAGTGGTTGTCTAATATTTTCACTTTACTTCCTTTATATAATGAATATTCTTGAAAGAAAGTGTCGCTATTCTTTGGTTGAAGGTTCAAAGATGATTTTTGAACTAGATTTGAGATGTGAGAGATCCTTTTTATGGCGGAAAAAAGGATCTAAAAATGCAACAATTTGGAACTTTGGGGGCCCATATCTTCCAAACAAAGAGAGACCGCCTATGTTGGCCTTCATATTTTTCGTTCAGGACCTCACACTACTTACAATGATGTGAATATCTTACTTATAACTTCGCGACGGGAAATCTTGCGGGTTTACCAAAGATAGGAAATCATAAACAGGTGACTGATGAGTTTGATGACCATTCAGACAACGTTTAGGTAGCGGTAGAGGATATCTGAGCGAGTGCAGGAATTGAATTTAAAATAGTCTCACGGCGCTTGATTTACATATACAAGGTGTTTTCCAAAAATTCTAAACTGTCAAACCGCAACATCTGAACTATGTTGAATCCTTTCGTTCTATTTGTTACATCACAGATTTAAAATAGGGAAAACATTGCACACCGAAATACCATGTGTGTAATCAAAAATTCAATTCTTTTCAAAATATTTGGAAAGCAAAACTATGTGTTTTATTTTTTGAATATATTTGAGCTTGGATGTCCAAAGAGCAGGACTGCCTCAGATTAGGGTCATTTATTGATAATCGGTATATAGCCGTCTATGTGTTTAGTTTATTTGTAGACAAGATTTAGATTTTAACAGAGAAGGACGACCTCAAGAATAGTTATGATTCCACCAGTGGTTCCATGGATATACCCATGCTAAAGTTCTCTCAAAAATACATATCTGATTGAGTTACATCCTAGTACCTGATTTTGGAATGGCGCCCGTGATGTTCATGCCCAATTTCGTAAGGATCATGCAGTTGGATTTTTATTCACGCAAGTTAATGTTGTCAAGAAATTGCGATGGAAATTTGCGCTAATTCTAAAATAAATGGTATTCTCAATAAACAGCATACTGTTTTTGCGCGCATGTTCTAGGGGAACAGCGTGCTATCGTTTTGTCCAAATGTCTGTAATTTTGGATGATTGAGCCGAAAATAGTCTCAATCGTCTGGGTTGGACTCACTGATGATGAATCCGGTGTCAAAATTGATTCTGTCCGGCCGGCCGTCCGTAGACACGATCACTGTCGACAGAAGCAAGCTAGCTACTTGAAACTTTCAGGATAGGTTGCGCATCAGAATGCCGCAGTTAAGTTCGTTAATGGGCCAAATCGGTCGAATAGTTTCAGAGTTATAGGCACTTGAAGTTTTGAAGTTATTTATTTTTTATTTCAGAAACTACTTAAGCGATTGGATTCAAACTTGGCAGTTTGGTGGAGTATAACGACGCGCAACTTTGAGCCAAATTTCGTCAAGATCATATTGTCAGTAAATTTAAAAAAAAATTTTTTTCGAAATTTTTTTACAAAAAATTTTTTTTTCCGGAAAACATTCATCATATCCAAAAAAAACTTCCACCCACACTTTGAGCTTCATATTTCACAGCAGTGTACCAAATTTCAATTCTATACGATCATAAGTTTTGGAGATATCGGGAAAAAATATGTAAAATTTCGAGGTTTTCTTCTCGATATTGTTGCTTTTCTCCGAAATATTCTGACGGACCATCGAGTACGGTTTGTTCATAGACAAGATATACAGGGTCTTTCACGAGGAACCTCACCCATATTTATACGGGAAACTACTGAACGTATTTTCATGAAATTCAGCACTTATAAGTATTTCACGATGCTGATGAAATCTAAAATATTTTCAAGGCATGAGCACCTCCGGTTTTTCCGGAAATGACGTCAACTTCCGTTTTTCAAATTAGAACACCATTTTTTTATTGCAGAAATAGATTCCTTAGAAAATTTCAATTTGTTTTGATGTAACATTTTTCAGTTTTGGTTGGAAAATTCTCTCTGAGCGGGAAAATTCGAAAAAAAAATCGAAAATAGAGCTCCGCTGAAACAAGAATAACTTCGGGGTTTTTGGATGGAAAATTTTCATTTTTGGGATTTTTCAAGATGTAAGATTGATGTATCGACTTTAGAAATCGAAATCGCGATTCATGATACAGGGGGTGAAAAAATCGCTTTCAAAGTTAGGGATGACAAAATCGTGAAAAATCAATTTTTTCAAATTAGAACCCCATTTTTTTATGGCAGATATTGAATCTTCGTTAAAAAATAATGTGAGTGTATGCATCACACCCTTGCCCTAAAGTGGATATTTTCTGAGTTATTCACAAAAAACTGTTTTTCGTCTTGAATTTTCAGCTATTTCTTTTCCCTTCACGCCAAAAAGATGACATTTTCAGGAACTGTTATTTGAACCATGCTGTAGATTTTTCACCCCTTCTTGAAACCGACTTCAAGTTACTATTAGGAGAACCATGGCAAACTCTCGCAGTTATAACTAGAGAAGATGCTCAAAGTTTTGACCGTTAATTTCTAGACATTTATTTATACGTCTCAGGAATGCTTCGTGCGTTGCTCTTCTTATTTCATCGGGAGGAAGAGATCTGCAAAAGTGTTTAAAAACCAAATTGAGTTTCAAAACTATGAATCTAAAAATCTAAACAAACCTGAACGCATTTCTGACTCGTTCTATGCAGTCCTCTTTATCAGTCAGGGGAGTTGAGTAGACAATATTTTTTATCCTACCCCAAACATAATAGTCTAAAGGAGTTAAATGTGTCAAATATCCTCTACAGGCTATTTGAAGATCGATGGTTGGCGAACAATGGTCCACATCTTTGGCCACCACGTTCTCCCGATTTAACTCCTTTAGACTATTATGTTTGGGGTAGGATAAAAAATATTGTCTACTCAACTCCCCTGACTGATAAAGAGGACTGCATAGAACGAGTCAGAAATGCGTTCAGGTTTGTTTAGATTTTTAGATTCATAGTTTTGAAACTCAATTTGGTTTTTAAACACTTTTGCAGATCTCTTCCTCCCGATGAAATAAGAAGAGCAACGCACGAAGCATTCCTGAGACGTATAAATAAATGTCTAGAAATTAACGGTCAAAACTTTGAGCATCTTCTCTAGTTATAACTGCGAGAGTTTGCCATGGTTCTCCTAATAGTAACTTGAAGTCGGTTTCAAGAAGGGGTGAAAAATCTACAGCATGGTTCAAATAACAGTTCCTGAAAATGTCATCTTTTTGGCGTGAAGGGAAAAGAAATAGCTGAAAATTCAAGACGAAAAACAGTTTTTTGTGAATAACTCAGAAAATATCCACTTTAGGGCAAGGGTGTGATGCATACACTCACATTATTTTTTAACGAAGATTCAATATCTGCCATAAAAAAATGGGGTTCTAATTTGAAAAAATTGATTTTTCACGATTTTGTCATCCCTAACTTTGAAAGCGATTTTTTCACCCCCTGTATCATGAATCGCGATTTCGATTTCTAAAGTGGATACATCAATCTTACATCTTGAAAAACCCCAAAAATGAAAATTTTCCATCCAAAAACCTCGAAGTTATTCTTGTTTCAGCGGAGCTCTATTTTCGATTTTTTTTTCGAATTTTCCCGCTCAGAGAGAATTTTCCAACCAAAACTGAAAAATGTTATATCAAAATAAATTGAAATTTTCTAAGGAATCTATTTCTGCAATAAAAAAATGGTGTTCTAATTTGAAAAATGGAAGTTGACGTCATTTCCGGAAAAACCGAAGGTGCTCATGCCTTGAAAATATTTTAGATTTCATCAGCATCGTGAAATACTTATAAGTGCTGAATTTCATGAAAATACGTTCAGTAGTTTCCCGTATAAATATGGGTGAGGTTCCTCGTGAAAGACCCTGTATATGGGTTTGTTGTTGTCACGGCTGTCGGTTGAGAAATTCTCGAAGATGATGAAAATCTGTTAAAAATCGACGAATTACCGATGGAAATTGTTGGAAATGGCAAAATACAAGCAAATAACATTGTTTTCGAGTTGGAGATTCGAGAAATTAGCTATTTTTCTGAAAGAAGTTCTATCGATCTGTCAACCGACTGGAAGCATCTCTCTGAGAAAAAAAAATTTCAAAAAGCACTGCCGTGAAGGCAGCAGCTTTTGCGTGCATGTTCAAATTCGTTGCTGAAGCGGTCATCTACATTGAACATGCGCGCAAAAGTTGCTGCCTTCACGGCAGTGCTTTTTGAAATTTTTTATACGGAAATGAGACATTTCCAAAGCACTTGTTCAATGATTTCATCTTTAAAGTCACGTATCTATTCCCAATTTCTTTCTCACGTAATTATTTCGAATTGTCGTCACTCAAGCCGAACAGGTTTTAACTTGCATCAAATAGTATAGTATTCCAATAGATATCGCGAATAAACCACATGCATCAAGATTTCTTGAAAATGATATTTATGATAAAGAATTCAAAGATGCAGGATTGGATAATTGCCTATGATGTGCACTATTATGATAAGCAAGGTTGTGTTTTTTTGCGCGAATGTTCTAGGGAAACAGCATGCTATCGTTTTGTCCAAATGTCTGTAATTTAGGATGATTGAGCCGAAAATGGTCCCAATCGACTAGGTTGGACTCACTGATGACGAATCCGGTGTCAAAATTGATTCTGTCCGGCCGGCCGGCCGTCCGTAGACACGATAACTGTCGATAGAAGCAAGCTAGCTACTTGAAACTTTCAGGATTGGTTGCGCATCAGAATGCCGCGGTTAAGTTCGTTAATGGGCCAAATCGGTCGAATAGTTTCGGAGTTATAGGCAGTTGAAGTTTTGAAGTTATTTATTTTTTATTTCAGAAACTACTCGAGCGATTGGATTCAAACTTGGCAGTTTGGTGGAGTATAACGACGCGCAACTTTGAGCCAAATTTCGTCAAGATCATATCGTCAGTAAATTAAAAAAAAAAATTTTTTCGAAATTTTTTTACAAAAAATTTTTTTTTTGGAAACCATTCATCATATCCAAAAAAAATTCCACTCACACTTTGAGCTTCATATTTCACAGCAGTGTACCAAATTTCAATTCGATACGATCATAAGTTCGGGAAAAAATATGTCAAATTTCGAGGTTTTCTTCTCGATATTGTTGCTTTTCTCCGAAATATTCTGACGGACCATCGAGTACGGTTTGTTCATAGACAAGATATTTATGGGTTTTTTGTTGTCACGGCTGTCGGTTGAGAAATTCTCGAAGATGATGAAAATCTGTTAAAAATCGACGAATTATATATATATTATCAAAAAAACCCAATTACCATATAATGGTGTAGGGTAAAAATCGACGAATTACCGATGAAAATTGTTGGAAATGGCAAAATACAAGCAAATAACATTGTTTTCGAGTTGGAGATTCGAGAAATTAGCTATTTTTCTGAAAGAAGTTCTATCGATCTGTCAACCGACTGGAAGCATCTCTCTGAGAAAAAAAAAATTCAAAAAGCATTGCCGTGAAGGCAGCAACTTTTGCGCGCACGTTCAAATTCGTTGCTGAAGCGGTCATCTACATTGAACATGCGCGCAAAAGTTGCTGCCTTCACGGCAGTGCTTTTTGAAATTTTTTATACGGAAATGAGACATTTCCAAAGCACTTGTTCAATGATTTCATCTTTAAAGTCACGTATCTATTCCCAATTTCTTTCTCACATAATTATTTCGAATTGTCGTCACTCAAGCCGAACACGTTTTAACTTGCATCAAATAGTATAGTATTCCAATAGATATCGCGAATAAACCACATGCAACAAGATTTCTTGAAAATGATATTTATGATAAAGAATTCAAAGATGCAGGATTGGATAATTGCCTATGATGTGCACTATTATGATAAGCAAGGTTGTGTTTTTTCTTTTATTTAAATCATTATCATATTATATGTTTAAGTTTTCCTTATTTCAGTTGACAAAAGTTTGAATACAGCCTGGCACACTTGTTGTGCCAGGCTCATAAATCACAATATGCTACTATAACTGAAATCACGAATGAGACCTTCGAAAAGAAGGAAGACAAATAATGGTAAGACTATGTTTTAAAATCATGATATTGGAAATGTCGTTTGTTGGGAGAAAACAAGTTCCAAATATATGAAAATGTGAAATCGAACATAGGCGGTCTCCCCTAATTTGGAAGATATGGGCCCCCAAAGTTCCGAAATGAGTCGTTTTCAGGTCCCTTTTTTCACCATAAAAACGATCTCTCACTTCATCTGTATAGTTCACAAACCGCCTTTGAACCTTCAACCAACAATAAGCAACAATTTTTTTCAAGAATAATCAATATTTAATGAAAAAATAATGGAATTACTGGACAATCACTTAACCTCTATTCCTTCTGATTTCGATTCAGACTAAAAGTGAAGTTTGGCAATGGCGCAAATTTCATCGGTCGGAATCGTGCCATCGTGCGTATTCGTGAATGAGATTATTGCTGGCGAGAAAAATGAAATATGTTCTTAGTTCTTACTGTTTACTGCGAAACTCTAAATCTTCCAATAGGAGAATTCGTTTCTAATGAAATCTACAAGGTTAACACACATAGTAATGGAATGAGAATACACCCTGACATATATTTCAACGTACATTTTTTTCATATGTGATATGTCGCGCCCTTCCCAGATTTCCAATGAAATCGAGGTTATTATATAACCCATTTCATTGGAATACCCTGAATCTCATTCTAAACTGGGACCATCTCGAAGACACAACAAAAAACGAAGTAGATAACCTCCCTATTTTGAAGGGGATAGAAAGAAAGTTCAAACGAAAATATTGAGAGTGAAACCTTAAGGAAATATTCTCAATGATTTTGTTTTGATGTTAGAATAACCACCTCTTCTTCAGTGACAGAAGCATTTTCCTTACTATCATATCCTTCAACTGTCCATCATTTCATATTTCCCGCCAGCAACTACCCTTCGGTCATAATACGTTGGCCGGCGATGAAAAGACGCTGTTGCCAAGCTCCGCTTTAACATTGAGAAGTATTTCGTAGAAATATAGGTTAAGTTGTTGTCTAATATTTTCACTTTTCTTCCTTTAAATAATGAATATTCTTGATAGAAAGTGTCTCTATTCGTTGGTTGAAGGTTCAAAGATGATTTATGAACTAGATTTGAGAAGTGAGAGATCATTTTTATGGCGGAAAAAAGGATCTGAAAATGCAACAATTTGGATCTTTGGGGGCCCATATCTTCCAAAGAGAGACCGCCTATGTTGGCCTTGATATTTTTTGTTCAGGAACTCACACTGCTTACAATGATGTGAATATCTTACTTATAGCTTCGCGACGGGAAATCTTGCGGGTTTACCACTGAAAGGATATACAATTTGAATTTTTTACATTGATAATCCTGAAAAGATATTTTTCTTCATAGAAAAAACAGTATGGAAAAAACATTATGCCAATCTATTTATCTAACAGGAACACTCACAACATAATTTAACATTCTCCAAAAGCATCATTGTAAATGAGAAATCTATTCTCTTCCTAATTCAAAGTTCCCATATTTTTGCACAATTTTTAAGTACCACTTCAGGATTTTCATGTTTGTAGAACATGAAGAAACCTTGGATCTGTGCTGGACTAACTTGTTTCCCAAAAGACTCCACTGTTTCTGCGAATAATCTTGCTTGCTTTTCACCGTTTTCTCCTGGATAAAATCTCAAAAACATCTGCTCGATTTGATGTGTGGAACAATAGCCAATGTACTCCTTCAAATCTACCCTTCCAGGTCTAATCAGAGCAGGGTCTAACCTACAAAAACGATACAGTTCTCAAATTATTGTGTAACAAAGTCAGTCGGTAGGCCACAAAAGTTTTACACTTTCCACTCTGAATAATTAAAAAATGTTAGGTTCCCTAACTTTTCTGTAAGATAACTATAAGGCGTTGTCCATCCTACATTGGTTTCGTACGTCGTTTGACATTTGCCATACGTTGGAGGTAAAACAACCTCACTTACCCGCTTTGTTTATGTTATGAAGTACAGCATTTTCAACAATTTCAGGATAAATTCACAAGTTGAAATGATTTCTATTGATAGAATTGGTGAATAACTAGGCCTAGTTATTGTTTCGATGTTAAATACAACATAAATACACCGAGAGACGAAGGAATCCGATTTTTCAGATATATTGTAGTGAAGACTTTATATTTGAATATTTGC
Organism: Myrrha octodecimguttata; assembly: GCA_958510865.1. Lineage (NCBI taxonomy): Eukaryota > Metazoa > Arthropoda > Insecta > Coleoptera > Coccinellidae > Myrrha > Myrrha octodecimguttata. The sequence goes on from OY294057.1 coordinate 43,100,250, forward strand.
ATTTTTGACCCATTCCCCTAAGTTTTATCTGGTATTCGAAGAAATAGAATACTATGTGAACTATCCCAGAGATGGCAAACATCCTATATTCACGCCATAAATTGAAAAAACTGTTCTGACAAAGTAACAAACTATGGTAGAGTTTGTTGGAGGCATTTCCACACTGGTTAAGGAATTATGTTAGACTATCTATTTAATTTGTTCTGTTTAATAAGTTGACTCATGATGAGATAAGTATGATAAGAATATTTCGTGTTTGTTATACACATTTCAAGAATTATATCTTCTCGACAATACAATAGCTGACGTAATGAATGACAAACCCATCCTGATTGGTGACCACTCACATCTCTATATTTTATATGAAGCCAATCAAGGCAATTCGTTATGTGACAGATTTGTCAAAATATTGCATGCATTTTATAATAATGAACCAGATAACTTTCTCTGTTCTCAACCGAACACGTTCCAATGTGGCTCGACTACTCAAAGATGGAACTTCTACATTTAGTTGTTTGTAATATGTTTCGAATTGACCTTATTGTCAATTACTAAAGATTATGAAAGCCCCAATGTTGCATCTACATGATAAAAAAGCATTTTATATGGTTAGTAAAGAATTTTTTGAGGATGAATCGATAATCGGTGTTCAAGGAAAAAATTTCATATGAATTATTTTATTTGTAACATATATTTAGTATAATAAATATATAATTGAAGATTATGATAACACTGGCATAGCAACTGTAGACCAATATTATTGTAGTATTAATTTAATTATTGTAGTAATAATTTGATAATTTGCAACATGGAACGTTATTTGAAATAGTACTGAGAAGTTCTCTGGAACCCATGTTTTTTCCATTCCATACATTTGTTGGATTTCATTCTGCTGTTTATTTTCAGGAATTAATGAGCCAAACATTTTACTGTTTCATTTTCAATAGTTATAACTATAATAAATGCTATCTCTGATGTGGATACTCTAGGCTTTAGAAGACAAGGATAAATACTGCAATTTTCATTTATATCGTTTTGAACGATTATCATATGAGATTGAATATCAGTTAATCAGATCCATTATCACAAAATTTCACTTGTAAAATGAATAAAATCTCCAAATAATCGCTCTTCGCCAATGTAAACAAAGCGAATGTATTCCTTGGTCTCTCGGTGTATTTATGTTGCATTTCACAACGACACAATAACTTGGCCCCACAGGTCTAGTAATTCACCAATTCTATGAATATAAACAATTTTAAATTGTAAATTTATCCTGAAATTGTTGAAAATGCTGTACTTCATAACATAAACAAAGCGGAAAAGTGGGTTTGTTTTACCTCCAACGTATGACAAATGTCAAACGACGCACGAAACCAATTGAGGTAATAGTAATTACGTATTTAACTAAACCAAACCATACTCATTGTCCCGCCGAATCATTTTGAACTTGGCGACATTTCAGTTGTGCCAAACTGACTCAGTTCTTGTTACAAGAAATTGATAGATCTAATTCAAGGCCTGATGTATACGGAAACATTGGCTACTAATCAACAATCAATAAATATTTTTTTTGGAAATATACCGTCTCTAAATTTTGTATTCAAAGAAACAGAAATGAATATGAAGTTTTTTGCTAAAGAAATCTTTCCCGTAGCACCTGTCATTATCAGATCTGAGCTAATTGCAGTAATTTATTTCAGAGGTCCAAAAATTGTAGGCACAAATTTGCACTCACTTTCCATTATCCCATTTGGGGAAATCAGGAAAAACCATTTTCAGTGAAACAGCCAATATCTCTAAAACAGAGCTGTTTCAAATAGATTCATGAGATTACCGTTCTGTCTTCTGATGCCGAATATCATATAGAATACTGTTAAATCTGTGATAAGTGATAATATCTGATGAACTTATAATATTTGTAAGAATAATATCCCATGAACATTTCACTAAATTGTCAATGTCATCATAGAATATTTAGAAATGTCTAATGTCATATATTCTTCTATGTACAAGCAATTTTACGAGCACGTCTACATAACAAATACCTATTATAATTTATTAGATATGCAATAGCTGATGTATAGAGCAGTGTTTGTTTTGTAAGATGCTGCTAGTATTAGTATATTTTCGGGTATAATTGGAAAATTTTAAGTAAACTGAATTTTCTTTACCTTTCCAAATAGTTTGTGGTCATGAATACTATTCTCGCTTCTGTGCTTGCTACGCCATCTAAACAATTCAGCAGTCCACTAAATGTCACCCTATTTAATCCATCATAAGCTGCCTTCTGCTGGGGAGTGTCTTCTCTTGAAACAAAGGCAGCATCGACATCTTCAAGCAAAATGATGGTTTGTTGTGGTGCAACACTCAATAGATGATTAAGTCTATCATCTGTCAGACCTCGTTCTGATAAATTCAATACAGATATTGAGAAACCTAATTTTCCGGCCAAAGCTGTTATGTACGATGATTTTCCACAGCCAGGTGGACCATAAAGAAGATACCCTGTACAAAAAAAATTAAGTGTTGCTAATTTTTCGAATTAAACAGAATTTTTGCTAAGGCAATTCTTTAAAACTGTTCCAGGAAACAGAGCATTATCATTTCATCGGAATGTAAGCATTTCGCGATTTTCGTTTTGAAAATATTATGAAACAGTTGAAGAGTAGACTCGACTAAGGGGCTAGGAGCCGAAAATAAAATTTTATATTAGAATCAAAAGAGCAAGTAATTAAACGAAATATGTTTAAACTCTTTGATATTTGACAGAATGTTTATTTGCAGAATAAATAAATGATTATAGCGAGAAAAACAACCAAAACTCGATAGAATTTCAAATATGAGCGGAAAAAAGGTAAACCCGCAAGATTTCCCGTCGCGAAGCTAAAAGTAAGATATTCACATCATTGTAAGCAGTGTACATTTTCCGTTTATAATCTTCGCGTTCCATTATTACTGTTACAGAACCCTTATCACTATTGAGTACTAATAAATTTTCATTTTCTTTCTTGTTCTTCTTCTTGTTTCGCTGGATGTGGTTAACTTATTTGGAAACTTAAGTGAGGAAATCATAATAGATGTCCTAAATCAAAAATGGGATGTTATTTCTAGGATCTATGACATTCCCAAGGATTTATTTTTTGAAATTATCAGGTTCATACTGCGGAACAATTACTTCTCATTTGAAAACCAATTTTATATTCAGGTATTTGGATGTGCCATGGGCTCAAAAATCAGTTCAATTCTAGCTCAGTATGTCATGGATCACGCATTGGATGTATGTATTTCTAAGTTAAGGCACAAACTCGCCTTCATCAAAAAATTTGTGGATGATCTAATTGTAGCTTTGCATAAAGAGGACGTTGAAACTATATTGGACCACTTCAATGGTTACAGTCCGCATATACAGTATACAATAGAGTTTGAGGACGAGAAGAATTCGGTCAGTTTTTTGGACACGAGACTATACAGAATGGATAATACTATATATCTTAACTGGCATAGAAAGCAAACTGCTTCAGATAAATTAGTGCATTTTAAATCTGATCACCCGGTACAAATGAAGATAAATTGTATTAAGGAAATGAAAAATAGGATAAACAAAATATGCCATCCACGATTTTTGAAGCGCTCTATGGCCAAACCACAGATCAACCAGATAAACCACTCGCGTCATTTACTTAGGAAATCTATGTCAACGCAGATATGACCCTGAATCGAGCTAATCAGAATTTCAGTAGGCGTTTGGGGTGCTTTGGGGTGCCAATCAGATTGCAGGAATTGGATTACGTCACTTTCGCCGTTTTCGGACTCGCTTGAAGAGGTTATATACATGTAAACAAACTGAAATGAATTTTTCATCCTATTAATTGATGAATAATTTCGTATCTGTTCCATTTAAGAATATAATCCAAACAGTTTTTTACAACCAAATCAATTGTTTAGTCATCTTTGAGGTTCTATTTTATGATGACAGTCCTCATTAAATGTTTTATTTATACAACAAGAATTGGAATCGAACTTAGGTGGACTCATTCATAATGTTTATTTTATATAATATAAAGGAATTGCAACTGAAGTAAAAGCATTACAACCTCCATTATTCAATTAAAACGATGGGATGTCTAATAAAATTGTATATGATTGCACAAACACTAGGATTGGAATCGAACAAAGTTGATCTATTCATAATTTGATTTTATATTGAAATGAATCTCATTTGATGTGAAACTACAAAGATTCTCTGATCAAGGTAAACGGGTTTTCCTTAACATTTTTCCAAAATTTTCATTTACTCCAACAGAGTTCTTCTACAGGAGTTTGAGGTGTGACAAAACACTCGCTTTGGTGTTGGAAATTTGCTTTTCAAATGGTTTCATCGAAAAATCTTAGTCTGATTTTGATATTCCTGAATCCCGACAAATCCGTTTTTACATTTCGATTTTAGATATTCCAAAATCAAGTATTCAATTTGACAGCTGTTTCGAGGAAGAAGAAAGTGTGGTTATGTCTGTTATATTTCTCAAAGTCGGAGAGACGCGATTCCCGCAAACGATGAAGTGATATGTCTTGTTGGTCTGTGGCCAAACTATTCGACATATTCGTTGAAAATGGGTACCCAAGTAGAATGATTTCCAAACTGCTCTATTCATCGACGATCGTTGAGCACATAGAAAACAACCGCCTACCGCAATTACTTAGGTCCACTGAAGCTGTAAGCATTGAAATGAAGTTTGGTAGTATTGTGAACATCAAAGGTCTAACTAATAAAATAAAAAAATGTTTAAGTGGAGAAGATGTGAAGATTGCAGTATACAATTACAAAACTATTAAGAGACTCTACAGTAGACTGAAAGATTCCACTCCAACTATGTTGCAGTCAGACGTCATATACAGAATACAGTGTGCGGATTGTTCGCGTGGTTATGTAGGTCAGACATCTCAATTATTGAAAAATCGAAAATCACTTCACAAGAGTGACATAAATAAGAAGAATAACAGGTGTGCCTTAACAAAGCACTCATTAGAACATAATCATAGATTTCTCTTTGATAGTGTAGAGATAATGGATAGAGAGCAGAAGTATAATAAAAGGATTATATTAGAAATGATCCATATCAATGAAGAAGAAGGAGCCATCAACAGTAAATCTGACACACAAAATCTCAGTAATATTTACACATATTTGTTAACATACCCAAACCGAGAGAAGAATTTCTATGATGGACCCGTCGATGAATGATCAAATCTGTAAACTAGACCTACCATCCTACTTGTGTACATTTCGATGCCTTGTCTCATTTTTGTGTTTATGTTAAATGATTGAAACGCATGTGCGAACACCACCAGCTCATTCTGCGAGTTGCATTATAATATTATTCGTTGTTGACATAAGATACCGAATTGTCACTTTGAGATTCCTGAAAGACTTTATGAATTTTAATAATAACTTCATGATTAACATATATTTGATGACACCTTAACCTCGATTTCAGTGAGTAAATTTTAGTTGTTTTATAGTAGGTGTAATTCGAGCATATTTTATAAATGTTTGTGCATTGTAACAAAACCTTGTTATTGTAGTTTTCATGTTTTTTCTTCTTTAATGTAACTGATGATTTTAATTAATATCTTGTAGAAGCCCTGAGGATGGATTGAATAAAAATCCGAAAGCTCGGCAACGAAAACAGAGTAACTTATTGGTGTAAACCTTGGTCGATTCCCTTAAAGAAGCAATCCATATAATTCGCGACCATTACTGTACCTATTTTATATATATATATATATATATCAAATTGGATTAATGAGGGGATTGTTTATGAGAATAGGAATTTAAGGACATATCCCTCAGGTAGAATAACCGTAGATACGTATTTCTGGCTAAAGGCCTTCATCAGTACGGTCGCTTTTCTCACCGTACTGATGAAGGCCTTTAGCCAGAAATACGTATCTACGGTTATTCTACCTGAGGGATATGTCCTTAAATTCCTATTCTCATAAACAATCCCCTCATTAATCCAATTTGATATTTTATCCTGGACACGGATGTTCACGCAGGTAGCTATAGCTGCCTCCGTGAGTAACGTTAGTTGTTGCTCTGGAATTCAGAGTCTCCTAACTGAGACCACAAATGTGCGGCTGGCTTCTGTTGTTGACTCCGTTGGTTTGTTGTTTTTTCCACCAAGTGTTGCTTATCTTCCACACTTTTCTCACCGTACTGATGAAGGCCTTTAGCCAGAAATACGTATCTACGGTTATTCTACCTGAGGGATATGTCCTTAAATTCCTATTCTTATATATATATATATAGATTCTTAATGATGCGTAGATCTTTATCATCTACTCCTATTTTCTTCAATATCTCAACTAGCCTCTGATGTTGCACTCTATTAAACGCCTCTTGGTAATCAATAAAACAGGCGTTTATGTTCGTATTCACATCTCTACACCTCTGAAACAGCACCTGGGCACAAAAAAGAGCCTCCCGCGTACCTGTAACACGTCGGAACCCGACCTGTGTATCGCCCATGTTTTCCTCACATAACACGCATATCCTCTGGTGAATAATTTTCAAAAAAGACTTCAGCAAATGGCTCAGGAGGCTAATTTTTCGGTAGTCGCTGCAAGTTCTAGGTGATGTTTTCTTAGGAATGCAGATGAATGTAGACTTGAGCCATTCAGTTGCAATGACGCCAGTATCATTTATCCTGTTGAATATTCTGGTAAGACTCTTTATTATGCAGATAATACGTAAAGTTTATTCACATAACAAAACAATAATGATGGTACTTAGGCCCTTTATTGAAAAACATCACTTGCGAATTGAACATGTGCTAAATCTTTTAAGTGAATTATTGAACAAAATAATCGTTTGGAAGTTAGCCCCCCTCTGGAGAACGTCAAGCATGGTATTCAGCATCCATTTGAAGATCAAAATAAAATTTTCCGATTTTGGTACCTAGCCCCTTATTCTTCATTTACATTGGAATCAACAATGTAGAATTCTTTGTTAAATAAAAGTTACTTTGGAGTCATTTTTCTGTCGGATATTTATGCGGCGTTGACAGTTCTACATGAAGGCCATATTAATTACGCATTTAACTAAACCAAACCACTAAGTCCTTGATGAAAATATGTAGAAATTGGCAACGTCACGTCAAATTTTAAATTATTATTCATCGTCCTACTCTCATCGAGTCGGTAATAATGATTTTTTGAAAAAAGGTCCAAAATTTTGGAACTTCAAGGACCTCTCACGTCCAGGACGATTTTTTTAAAAAATATCTGACCTTATATTCTTGTTCTACGCCCTCGAATTAGTAAGTGTGCCAAATTTCACGGCGATAGGAGTCGGAAAATTATTTTTCGAAAATTGAGATTTTCTTAAGGTAACTAACCCCTTAAAATTTTACCAAAAATCGAAAGTTCTCCGATCGACCTGAAATTTGAAACATATACTAATTCGAGGGCGTAGATTAAGAAAATCCAATCAGAATGTTAGTGGAGAGTCTGGTTCGTTTTTTATGGCCCGAGGAAAATCGAAAAAATTGGACTTTTTTTAAAAAAATCATAATTTTTCAACCAGAAGACTTACGTCTATAAAATAATTAAATTATTTTGACCTTGACGATATTTCACGAGTACAAACCTGACTCAGTTTGAGTTACAAAAACTTGATGAAGCTCTTCCAAGGCCAAAGTAAACTTTTGAAGGGAATAATTCAGGAATCTTTAGATGTTCTGGGCAGATTTAAGATTAAAATGAGCAAATGAAACTTCACGACGAAGCTCCTGAGTTAATATGAGTATTTTTCTTGAATTCTAGTCTTCCTTTGAACTTTCAACCATGAAGTATGATGAAGACCTCAAATATTATTGAATATATTTGTGAGGAATTCTTATAAATTTTGTGTGCACTGAAATAAAGATAAATACACAAAGATTAAGATCTGAGATGAAAATAACTTTCATTGATGTTCCTAGACCGAATATATGAAAATAAATAATTGCAGGAAGATATTAACAATTTTACTTTAATGCCCTTCAAAGCTGAGTTTTTGTAGTAGCCAGCTATAATGAAAGAGCCCTTCCACTGCAACAATGGCGATATTTTCAAGATTTGAATCTTGAAAAAAATAATAATACTGCTAATTACCTCTTCTGTACGGAATTCCTCTATCTGTGTACCATGTAGGATTCGATATAAATTCTTGACAATCTTTCAGGATTCTTTCACCAATTCCTCCATCCAAAACTACTGATTTAATTGGTCTTTTTCTCCTTGGTTGTCCAAACTGTCTCCATTCACTTCCCATTCCAGTGTACATCAAAGTTTTACCTTCATGTTGTTTCAGTGCCATCTGCCTAGCTAACACAATTGGATCAAACTCATCATATATATTATGTATAATGAAAGATAATAAATATATTCACGGAAAATCTTAGAAAATTGAGTACATTGAAATAATGCTATCCAATTTGGCAATCGAAAACAAAAAATTCCAACCTTTGTAGGTTTTCCGTCATTTTGAAATATTTTTTCCAGAATTCTACACCCCAATTGAAGAGACCCCAGAAAATACTGAGATTTGACCAAAAATTGTTATTTCAAAGGTCACGCATAACTCAACACAGTTATCAGAATATTGCTCAAAGTTGACATTAAACACCCTGTATCTCGCTTATGCTTCGAAAACAGGGTATATGTCATTAGGCAAAAATTACATTCCTAATGTCATCTATACGGCGATATATGTTTGACCAGTTTATGATGAAACACCCTGTATAGCATACCTACTTATTTTTCTGGAGTCATGTTCGAGATATTGAATTTTCAAATTTTATCTTCTGGATAAGTTGGTAAAAATAGAATAATGCGAACATTGATTTTTTCGCTAGTCTGATGTAAATCGGCCTTGAAGAGTTCAAAGTGTAGAGCGATTTAGTTCAAGCAGATTTGACACTTTTTCTGAATATTTTTTGCTGAATTGAATTCAATGAAAGCAAGTGAAGCGAAACTTGAAACCATGATCTACCGCCATTTCCAATGCTTCTCTAGAGTTGATCTCCAGAGCCTACTGGCACAAGAGATAAAAGTTGAAAATTCAATATCTCGAACATAAAAATATCATGTATGCTATTTTTTGTCCCCCAAGAGAGAACAATGAATAATTTCCTTAGGTATACTACATTTACTTCTATTAAGTCAATCGGTAGAAACTCGACATTCAACTATGTATAATTAAAAAATGCTAGGTTATAGTTAATTTCCTGTCACATTACTTAGCGACGCTATTCATTTTACACACCACATTTTGCAACATATCTGAAGTTGTGATGAAAAAAAATGTATCGGATTATGGATTTGTGGTATAAGGATCAAAAATGCAGGAAATTTATACTACGTTTCGGAAATATATTTTTTTATCTTCAGGGCTCTTCAAAAAATGGAGCATCATGAAATGAAACCTGTTGTAAAATGTGAACAAAACTCAACTATTCACAACATGAGTGAAAAAACAGACTAGAAATTATCACAAAAAAGACAGTTCGGTATAATTTGATTGAAAATATCATTTCTGTGATAATTTCTAACCTGTAGTTAAGTTTTGTACACGTTCTACAACAGGGTTCATGATTCTCCATAATTCTTCGTAGAGCCCTGAACATGGTTAAATATGTTGTCGAAACATTGGAGAACTGACATAGTATCAATTTCCTGCATTTTTTTGATCCTTACGCCACCAATTCATCCTCCGATACATTTTACAAAGGTTGAAGTAAATACGTCGCTTGGTAAACCAAACAAGTCATCGACAAAATATGTAAAAATTGACGTCTCGCCGACGAAATTTCACTAGTTCCAACCCGGCTCGGTTCTGGTTACAAAAACTTGATAGATCTAATCCAAGGCCTACCGACTGACTTTTGTCAGCTGTCAAGTGATTTGTGTTCATTTATTTTGAAAATAATGTTCTGTGCGAAATACGTATAAATACGTACGTTTCGCACTACGTTTACTCTTCACTGATAATACGCATCTACAGAGATGTTGTACAGTAAGCACAGAAGAAGCCATTGCTGCTGCAGATCGTAAAGGAAGACCCGAATCAGTCTATCCGCCATGGTGCACAGGAATTGGATATGTGTCCAACCACTTTATGGACGGTTTTGCGGAAAGATCTTGGTTTGCGTGCTTACAAAATCCAACTCGTGCAAGCGCCACATGATCATCTAACAAGGCGTAGATTCGGCGAATGAGCCCAAAACAAGAGTGCCGTTGATCCCGATTTTCGTAAGAGAATTTTGCTTAGCAATGAAGCTCACTTTTGATTGAGAGGCTACGTCATTGAACAAAACTGCCGTATTTGGAGTGAGGATAATTCTCAAGTGCATGTTGAGACACCGTTACATCCAGAACAACTGACTGTTCGGTGTGCTTTATGGGCTGGTGGAATCATTGGTCCGTACTTCTTTATAGACGATGCTGACCAGAACGTTATAGTCAATGGTGACCGCTATAGAGCTATGATTACTGACTGTTTAGTTCCTCAATTGAACAACCATGATGTGCAGCAACGGTGGTTTCAAAAAGACGGCGCAACATGTCACACAGCTCGTGCCACAATTGATTTATTGAAGGAAACGTTTGATAACCGCAGAATTTCACGTTCCGGGCCCGTGAATTGACCTCCAAGATCGTGCGATTTAACGCCGCTAGAGTATTTTCTGTGGGGATATGTGAAGTCGCTAGGCTTCACCGATAAGCCCGAAACAATCGATCACTTTGAGAACAACATTCACCTTGTTATTGCCGATACACGGCCACATATCTTATTGATTTTTCAGATTTAAACGAAATTGTCAAATCAATATAGTTGTATTCTGTGAGGTAAATTGCTTCGCTCTATCAAAATACTCCGACGAAAAAGATCGTCATCTACTCGCCGAGCAAGTGAGATGTGTACTCTCCTCCATCTGGATGTAATTAACCAACGACTGCAATCTGAGCAGTCTGGGATAATAAACGAGCGCCCCTTTTAATGTCAAAAGATTATCTTTTGAATAAAGTCAATTTCATGTCAAATTTGCAAATTCATTCTTGTTTTACTTCATTTCAAAGTTGTATACCTAAAAAAAACACCCTTAACTTGCATTGTGCTTTTGGGCAAAATGCAGTTTCCATATAATATTGATATGATAGAAACGGCGTGGCGTAGTATAATTATTTTGAAAATGAAATTCCTTCCTATAAGATTAATAAATGACCGTTGGTCATTGACTGGACCATGATGTAAATTAAACATGACAAATCTGATTTTTTTCCGACATTAATCATCATAAATCCTCACAACAGTGGATACCAGAAGTACTATCAAAAATATGACAATTTTGTCAGATATCAACCCATGAATATTCTGATTTTCATATCATGGATCAATATAATGACACAAGTGCCAAATATTAGTAACTTCTTAATTGTAAAACAATCTCCCAGAGTGAAAAGGCAAACACGAAGTATAAATTCTGAGGAGGGCATTAGTTTAATACAGAAAAATTCATTGGTACTAGGAATGAAAATGATTTGAAACCACTGATTAATTATAACTTTTTCATCAGAAGATGCAGTCTCCCACTGAGACGACGACTGAATTGCTGTATTTATCCAGAATTTCGCAGAAAGGATCATTCAAAGGAAATATCACAAAGGTTACAATGGTAAACTTTTTAATATCCTAACAATAATAATACTTTCTTCGTCGAACTTAGTTTTCTACATACAAAATAGGGGAAAGCAAAAATGTATCCGGAGTTTTGCAGAGACAATGCCTAAAAGCGGGTTTATTCATTTAATCTTTTTAATCAGGAAAATCAACACTCTACAGAGAAAAGAACCAAGGCATCAAACAATCCAAGAATTGGACGACAAGAAACTAATGTAAATAGAGTAAAGAGTTTTAGATCTAATAATTCATTTTAATTCCTTCTCCAGAAAACTAACTCATCAACAGGAAATCTGAATATATCTAGAGTATTAATTGAAGGAACTGTCAAGCAGGTTAGTGGATCGAGTAAAAACATCATACCATTCGAATCTAATTCTTCAAATAATATTTCCACAGGTGCAAAATCTTTCATTAGCTGATATACTTGACGCTATAAGCACGTTGAAAGATGTGGATATAATTCCTGATAATAATTTAGTAGTTATCTGGGGGAAGATTTCGAAAGGAAAAGATAGAAGCAAAATGACTTTAGAAGATATTAAACAACTAGGCGATTTCGTGCGAATTATTCCAGATCTCCATCTTTCCCGAATAAACATGTCAAACTGGGACTTGGTGGAATTTTTAGGTGATGTATTATTATAATTATTGCTATATTTATACAGGGCGTATCTGAATAACACCGACAAAATTTATTGGGTATAAAATTGTTTGAAAAACCCCCTCCCGATAAAATAACACTCCTCCGAAGATGAACAAAAAAATTGTTTCTCTTTTTTATTTTCCCTGTATATTAAGCTAGGACGCGAAACTTGGTAAATATTATTCGTCAATGAGACTACAAATTTTGGAATTTTTTCAACCCCAAAGTATAGTTAGAAGGTGTTGTTGAAATAGTCAACCCCTAGGATATTTTCTCTTACAATTTTTTTTTGGATTAGAATTTTCCTTTTAAAAAAACATGGCTTAAAAGCTCCATTCGTTCACTAAGTTTCTTTATCTCTACATCTTTTTCCGAAAACTTAAGCATTTAGGAGAAAAATATAACTCATGTAAAATTATAATTTTACTAGACTAAGACTGTTACTAAACTAAAACTAAAACAATAGAGAACAATGAACAAAAACCTGTCGAATATCGACAATACAATTTATTATAATAAATGTTGAAAATGACCGCCCTCAGCTTTAATACAATCATTTACTCTTCTCCTCATTGAAATGCGTATGCGATAACCCCTGGCTACAATGCGGTTTCGCAGACCATCGATATTCTTTTTTCGTAAGTGTTTAAGCTTTCGAAAAATCATGTAGAGATAAAAAAAGTTTGTAAATGAATTGTGCTCTTCAGGCATGTGGATTTAAAAGGAAAATGTGTATCCAAAATAAAGTTGTAGTTAAAAATATCTTAGGGGTTGACTATCTCAACCCCTTCGAAGCATACCTCATTCAACGTAGAATTCGAATAGGGAAAATATACATCAGTTCATATAAGAAAATCGAAAGTTACGTCCACTTCCGGTTGAACCGGATTACTTCAGTCGATAGAAAATAATCTGTAATGCCAATGTCCAAAATTTCAATCCAATATTCTGAAGAATGTAGAATTTTTTTTCGGTGAATCCGATTTCTGTGACACCCGGTATGATAATTGGTCAAAAATGACGGCGTGAAGGTTGACCCAAATTTCGTGGGAATCATATTTGATTTGACATATTCTCAAATTCAACCGTGGTTACACTAAAGATATCGAGATTCTATAAAAATCCTTTCTGAAGTTATTGTGTCTGCGGCCGATCGGAAAGACCTTTTGAAGAATTAACTTACACACCCAAATGAGTAAAGCACGTTTTCAGCTTTAATAACAAAGTTTTTGTCCATGAATGGACAGGAAACATCAAAAAATGCCGCCATTCAAAATATAATTTTTCCGATATTGCTGAAAGTACCAATCTTATCCAGCTGAAATTTAGTGCACTATTATTAAATATTGACTTGAAGTTTTATACCGATACCTTAAATGAAATTATTTGCATAAATTATGAGATAGTCCGGTTATTCGCCAATATGGACATCGAGTCGTCAGTTGTCTTTGCACTCATCATAAATAGAGAAGAAATACGAAAACATATAGATTGGCTTTGGTTCCACTTTGGGAAATAAAGCATATAAATGGACCATTTCACATCATGCTCTTAAGAATAAGAGCTCGCCCCAAGAAACAAAATAGTAATTTCTGGATGAGCATCTCAAGTTCTGATCTTTGAACTTTTATTAAAATCAACAGTAAAATAAAATAATACCATATTGAGATTAGGTTCCCCTGCCAAAAAATCTCTTTTTATGACCTCAAGAATTTTGTAGATGTCCCTGGTACGATTTAAGATAAAAATGTTTACACTCACTTATGAAAGTTTTATAGAGCTTGTAATTCTCATTAGAAAATTCATTCAATATTGAAATATTAAAAAAAAAACAATTTTCAAACACAACAAACAACAGACACTTCTTGGAAATTGAAGTGGTATCCTTTTCATGGATATTTCTAAATGCTTTTTCGCTGGAATAATAGGAAAGCTCTACACCTGGAAGTGCACACAAACCTTTTGGGTCTTTCGAACCTGCGATTCTGCGAAAAAAATCGCATAAATCTTCTCGAACAATTTCTCTTGAGCGCAAGTTGATCTTCTGAATAAAAATCATGTATGTCAACAAATCAACTATCAGCAGAAATTTCCGAAAAAAATATCCATGGATTATCATTTTGTAGGCTTCCAAATATTCCGCTCAGAGCACTTACTTAATTTTTATTTGAAAAACTGGTGGCCTTGCGGAGACCAAAATAACGCTAATAGGCCTCCTCAATGACCTGCATAGAAATATAAATTTATCAACAAAAAAAAGTTTCAAAAAAACTTTGTTGGTAATCGAACTCTCCACTTTCGGACAGTAGGGTCACGTTACATATCGAGTACAAATTGGATTTATTATGATTAGACATCGGATTTTATGCATTAAAAAACTGGCAAAATATGCATGCAAATATGCACTTAAAAAGGGGTGAAATATGCACATAATATGCACTAAAAAATATCCATTTCCATTGTGTCTCCGATTAATTTTCAGTCATCAATCCAATTATAATTTTGTGACTATACAGAATTAGACAATTTTTACGCGCTTGTTCTAGGGCACAGCGCGTTATCGTTACGTCACAATGTCTGTAATTTTCGAGTTTTGAGCTGACATCGGTCTCAAACGACTAGGCTGAACACAGATGAATAATCGGTGGTCGAATTGGATTCTGTCCGGTTATGTTTCGATCCTAAATATCTCGATTGAGTTCGTTAATGGGCCAAATCTGCCAAATGATTTTTGTGTTACAGCCATTTGAAATTCTGATTTTTCAATAACCCGAAAAATATTCATCTGGTTGAAATGAAACTTGGAACATTAATAGTGCCAATGAGAAGAATTATCCTTGGAAAAATACACCAAACGGAATCTTGGGAAGGCTACAAAATTAAAACTAATGAATATTTTTTTATTCTGTTTTCACACCGTTCAGAATGAAGGATAGTTCAACTTGGAATCATTTCAACAATTTTTTTTACCTGTTAAAAAAAGTTGAGTTTGAATTTTGGAAACATTTCTTCATGGAAAATCTTAGAAAAGCGGGTGAAGTAAAATAATGCTACTAAATTTGGCAATCGAAAATAAATTCCAACTTTGCAGGTCATTTCTGCTTGTCCAGTTTTTGGTGAAACACCCTGTAAAGCTGTAATATTATTTTGAATTCTTTATTTCGGAATTGTTGTAGAATAAATATGAATATTTTGAAATCACCAACGACCATCTGAAATTGATCCAATTACGATCGCTTAGGTCTTAGAGTAGCCTTCTGCACAAACTGGCAACAATAATCCCGAAATGACATTGTTGGTATATGCGCATGCCATGTTTTGAAATGTTGAATGAGTTTGCGCGTGGGCATTCTATAACTAATTACCAAGTTTGAATCTGATCGCGTCAGTTTTTCTCAAGCTAGAGTGCGTTTTCATTTTCTTTGAAATGACCAATTGGTGAAAACGCAGGAAATAAACTCAAAGATCAAAATGGGTATAACTCCAAAACCGTCAGAATGATTTTACCCATTGATGAATTAGGATAACATAAGGATCCGGACATACCCTGAAAATTGCAAGTCTCCAGGAGTTTTCCCTCTAAAATTAAGAAGATCACATAAGGACGGATGGCCAAGAATTGAAATTGACTACGGTTGCTTCATCAGTGAGTCCAACTAAGGGACGGTATTATAAAACTCATTCTGACCACAGAGAGCAGTTTAATTTCATTTTTGAACCAGATTTCAGAAGTTAACTCCTATTATCTGTCAAAATAATTTTATAATACCGGCCCTAAGTCGTTTCAAAACATTTTCGGATCATAATTAGACATTTGTGCAAAACGATAACGTTAAGGATAACGTTCAATAGAACAAGCGTGTAAAATGATGACAAACCATTTTGTGAAATGTTTTCTTGCAATTCTGTGTGGAAAGGTTTATCATATTTGGGCAAACCCGCAAGATTTCCCGTCGCCGAGATATTAAAAAGATATTTACATCATTGTATGCAGTGTGTTTTTCTGAATAAAAAATGTGAAATCGAACATAGGCGGTCTCCCTTAATTTGGAACATATGGGCCCCCAAAGTTCCAAAATGAGTCGTTTTCAGGTCCCTTTTTCCACCATAAAAACGATCTCTCACTTCATCTGTATAGTTCACAAGCCACATTTGAACCTTCAACCAACAATAAGCAACACTTTTTTTCAAGAATAATCAATATTTAATGAAAAAACAATGAAATTACTGGACAACCATTTAACCTCTATTCCTTCTGCTTTCGACTCAGTCTAAAAGTGAAGTTTGGCAATGGCGCGAATTTCATCGGTCGGAATCGTGCCATCGTGCGTATTCGTGAATGACAGATTATTGGTGGCGGGAAAAATGAAATATCTTCTCAGTATCTCAGTTCTTACTGCTTACTCCGATACTCTAAGTCTTTCAATAGGAGATTTCGTTTCTAATGAAATCTCAAAGGTTGAAACACATAGTAATGGAATGAGAATACACCCTGTTATATATTTCAACGTAAATTTTTTTATATGGGATAGGTCGGGCCCTTCCCAGATTTCCAATGAAATCGAGGTTATTGTTCAACCCATTTTATTGGAATACCCTGAATCTCATTCTAAACTGGGACCATCTCGAAGACACAACAAAAATCGAAGTAGGTAACAACCTCCCTATTTTGAAGGGGACAGAAAGAAAGTTCAAACGGAAATATTGAGAGTGAAACCTTAAACAAATATTCTCAATGATTTTGTTTTGACGTAAGAATAACCACCTCTTCTTCAGTGACAGAAGCATTTTCCTTACAATCATATCCTTCAACTGTCCATCATTTCATATTTCCCGCCAGCAACTACCCTTCGGTCATAATACGTTGGCCAGCGATGAAAAGACGCTGTTGCCAAGCTCCTCTTTAACATTGACAAGTATTTCGTAGAAATATAGGTTAAGTGGTTGTCTATTATTTTCGCTCTTCTTCCTTTATATAATGAATATTCTTGAAAGAAAGTGTCTCTATTCGTTGGTTGAAGGTTCAAAGATGATTTATGAACTAGATTTGAGAAGTGAGAGATCATTTTTATGGCGGAAAAAATGATCTGAAAATGCAACAATTTGTAACTTTGGGGGCCCATATCTTCCAAACAAAAAGAGACCGCCTATGTTGGCCTTCATATTTTTTGTTCAGGAACTCACACTGCTTACAATGATGTGAATATCTTACTTATAGCTTCGCGACGGGAAATCTTGCGGGTTTACCCATATTTGGAATATCACATATTGAAGCTTAATTACATTTCCAGGAAAAACTACGAAATTTGGGAAACATGAATTAGGAGTACTAAGTGCCTCAATTTTAAAGACACATGGGTACGAAATATTAAGAAACCATTCCAAAGTCAACAGAATATTTGGAATCATTTGTGGTTTCGAAACAACTTTTTTCAAGGATATACCAGACGATGAATTCAATCAGATTAATGGAGAAATATTTGATTATCTCCACAGTTGTACAGAACCTCAGAGAAGGGTAAACATATTCTAGGATGTTATAACCACTACATTTGTTATCTAAAATACATTGGAAAACTACAATAGAACTCAGATTATTTGTGTGCGGATTATCTGGACTGCATATTATCCATGCCATGATTTCCATCTTTTTATGCAACACATTTAAACTTATTTTGAACTTATTATGAGATCCATTTTTTCTGTCGTCTTTTGAGTATTTATATATGTAGATACATATTATGTAAGAAATGAAAGATTCCGATTATACGTGCCTCGTCCGGTCCCATACAACACGGATAATCAGGGTTCTACTGTATATAAATGCATAATTCATACTCTTATGGATTCTCAGTATGTCAAAATTTTAAGTTTATTCATCAATATGCAAAAAAATTTTTTCATTATTTTCAACGTAACGTAATCCTGTTGTGATGAAGAATCTATAGGAATGCTTCAACAGTTTCAGCTCAATTCAAATGAAAGTTGTCCGTTTACAGGTGGACCAAATTGTACACTTGAATGGAATCCTTTTTATCAGCTAGATAGGTCGAAACTGATCACGTTCTCCTCAAAACCGCAAATCGTTGTCTTTTATCGTTTCAGTATTTTGGAGTATTTTTGGAAGGGTTTACCAGGAAGAATTTTGTGATTTCATAGAATCATTTCAGAATTCCCTCTATGAAGAATTGCTAGTTTATTCAAAATATATCATAACAGTGGTCATTCAAGACTATGTAACCAGAGTTATTTCAAATGCAGAATATTTCAGTTTTATATTTATTTTATGAAACGCCTGTGTACTATTTCAGTATTTGTTGGAAAAAGCAACGAAACCAACCATTTTCGGTCCACCACAAGTTTGGAAAGAAGATACTATAGAAAAGGCTAACATGCTACTATTAGCACTGAAACCTAGGGAGTTACTTTCAATAAGACCTCCAGCTATGAAAGGAATGAAACCTTCAATTATTGATAGGATGAAAATAGAATTGATAATGGCATTCAGTAAAAAACAGCTTACCTACTTGAGTACTGAAGCTTATTTAGCCTGCAGAAAGAGGATTTCCTTGAACAGCAAACAAATATACTATAAGTCTAATTTCAGTTGTAATATTTTAATCATTGTATCATTATTATTATATTTGAAACCAGTAAGATAGCCGACTTGTATTAATTAATCATTCATGATTTGAATTGTGTGCTTAACTTGAGAATTATATAGTTAAATCAAAATGCGAATCCTTGAATTCTTCAAGTTTTTTTAGCAGGTTGAAAGAATTTTGATGAAATTTAAATTTACTATAGCAGGAAGTCATTCATGGTCAGAATAATAGTAACAAGATGAAGGGAGGAAAATAGGAATAGAGGCAACCATTCAATCTTTCAAATACATCTGAGATAAATAATTGAAGAGATGGCAACGTCCGATTTGAAAATCACATACGCCTAAAGATCACTTATCGAAAAAATTCAAACTGTTTACAAACCTTCCTCCAGTATGTTGAAATATACTGATTTGTCCCATCCAAATGCAGTTAAAGTGACAGTTTCCCAAGGAATTCCCATATGTAAATCGAGAGTATGTTGTTCTCTAGTCCTTTCAACTCGTATCCATGTAGAACGGTATCTAACAAGAAATTATCTGTAGGAATTAGGAAGCATATCTGAAAAAATTTCTCCAAACACTCCACTACTCACTTAAAGAAATGCGTGCCAACACTTGGTATGAAATCATATCTAGTTTTTACATGTCCATTTTCTTTTTGCTCAAAACTAGTTTCAACGCTCAAATGCTGGGTTTGTCTTGCTCCTTTCACGGTCATCCACTGTAGTAACCACTGATAAGATTTATCCCTACAGGGCACTTCTAATGTGATCATATAATGTCTTCGGAATAAAATCAAGGAAGTCTGAAATCCTTTTCTTAATAGTGCTGCACCAGCTCCTAGGCCAAATAGACCAAATCCAGCCCCAAAGTATGGATTATCAGTAAGGGAGGATACATATTCGAATATTGTCATATTTATATTTATGTAATTTTATCATTTATCAATTAAATCATAAAATTCCTCCTTCTTCTCCCTCGACAAATTTTCTAACCTCTATTCTTTTGTTCTGTTCACAGAAATATGCAATTCACAAAACAAACATCCCTAACTCTTCCACTCTTCTTCGTACTTTTGTCCTTCGGTTCAAAGCATCGCATTGAACCAATGTGAAGTTGGCAGGTAGAGCTGGCAGGCAAAACTTCCGGAGATACCCGAACGGCCAGTGGCGTCGGATAAATCGAATGCTTCCGCGAATTCGATGAGATCCACTCAGTTTATGTTCAATATGATGGAAGTTATACCTCATCCGAACTGACGGAATATATCCAAAGTATTTATTATTATTATTACCAGCGCTGTTCTCAATTATAATCAGATGTTTTCTCATGAAAGTAAGAGACATTTGTCATAGTTAAATACTTGCACTCGATTTGGAAAAGGACCCTTTCTAGTGTCGGACTGATCAAATATTCATGAATTTTTTAGGTATTTTTGCCCACAGCAGCTGTGATAAAATGAAAGCGGATGCCTTCTTATGTCTAAGGAAAATACGTTTTTCATAAAATAATGGCCTGCACTTGATTGGGAAAAAAATACCAGAGTCGGATCGAACAAATTTTCATGAATTTTTTTAGGTACTTTTGCCCTCAGCAGCTGCGATAAAATAAATACAGATACTTTTCAATAGCTAAGAAGTACTCGTTTTTCGTAAAATAATCGCTTGCACTTGATTGGGAAAAAAATACCAGAGCCGGATCGAACAAATTTTCATGAATTTTTTTAGGTACTTTTGCCCTCAGCAGCTGCAAAAAAAATAAGAACAGATACTTTTCAATAGCTAAGAAAAACTCGTTTTTCATAAAATAATCGCTTGCACTTGATTGGGAAAAAAGTACCAGAGTCGGATCTAACAAATTTTCAGGAATTTTTTTAGGTACTTTTGCCCTCAGCAGCTGAGATGAAATAAATAAAGATGCTTTCTAATGGCAAAGGAGAACTCTTTTTTCATAAAATAATCGCTTGCACTTGATTGGGAAAAAAATAACAGAGCCGGATCGAACGAATTTTCATGAATTTTTTTAGGTACTTTTGCCCTCAGCAGCTGCGATGAAATAAAAACAGATGCTTCTCAATAGCTAAAAAGAACTCGTTTTTCATAAAACAATCGCTTGCACTTGATTGGGAAAAAAATACCAGAGTTGGATCGAACAAATTTTCATGAATTTTTTTAGGTACTTTTGCCCTCAGCAGCTACGATGAAATAAATACAGAAGCTTTTCAATGACTAGGAAGAACTCGTTTTTCATAAAATAATCGCTTGCACTTGATTGGGAAGAAAATACCAGAGCCGGATCGAACAAATTTTCATGAATTTTTTTAGGTACTTTTGCCCTCAGCAGCTGCGATAAAAAAAATAAAGATACTTTTCAATAGCTAAGAAGAACCCGTTTTTCATAAAATAATCGCTTGCACTTGATTGGGAAAAAAATACCAGAGTAGGATCTAACAAATTTTCATGAATTTTTTTAGGTACTTTTGCCCTCAGCAGCTACGATAAAATAAATACAGATACTTTTCAATAGCTAAGAAGAACTCGTTTTTCGTAAAATAATCGCTTGCACTTGATTGGGAAAAAAATACCAGAGCCGGATCGAACAAATTTTCAGGAATTTTTTTAGGTACTTTTGCCCTCAGCAGCTGCGATGAAATAAATAAAGATGCTTTCTAATGGCAAAGGAGAACTCTTTTTTCATAAAATAATCGCATGCACTTGATTGGGAAAAAAATAACAGAGCCGGATCGAACAAATTTTCATGAATTTTTTTTAGGTACTTTTGCCCTCAGCAGCTACGATGAAATAGATACAGAAGCTTTTCAATGACTAAGAAGAACTCGTTTTCCATAACATAATCGCTTGCACTTGATTGGGAAAAAAATACCAGAGTCGGTATTTCACTAAAATTTCAGTTTTAGCAAACACAAAATGAGAGATATGAGGTATTCACATACGTTTATTGTCAAAATAATTAAAAGCCATATCGAAAACTATCTCATTCTTTTATAAAAAAATTTAGTAAATATAAATGGAGATTTTTCATTCCCAATTTCCTTGACATATAATTAATTGAAAGTTCATATCGCAAAGCTTTCGCATTCGAAAATAAGTTTAAAAACCTAGGAAAGCACTGACGCGGTTGTTCACATTCGTAGCTATTTCCTCAAGACATTTTGCATGAACCTTTACCCGTCATTTTTCAACCAAGTGCAGAATTTCGATTCTATTATATCTGCATTATTGGTAATATTGAGAAAATAAAATTTCGAATGGATATATCTACGAAATCATAAGTTTTCACGAAGTTCAACTTCTTAATCAACGGCTAAATCTAAAGCTATGAAAATATCGAGTCTCTCAGTCGTTTTTTATTATAGTTAGGGTCAGCTTTACTGCCATCAACTGTAACATGACAATCTATTATTGGAGACTTGATATTTGTTGAACGCGGTTCGATCACGAAATCTGAATTCGCGAATTGGTAAACTATCCTATGATTCCGCAGATATATCCATTTGAAATTTCATTATTTCAGTTTTTTTTGAGATACTCATATGTGAATAACAATAATATATGTATATGACACATTTTTTCCTAATATCTCCGAAGATAAATATCGGATCAAACTGAAATTCCCCAATTTCATTGAACTCTGATGGAAAAATTCCTGTTAAAGATTTTTCAACAAAAATTCTTTTTATTTTCGAATAACTTTTCGAAGTCTTCACGCAATTTTGTATTAAGTCGTGCGTTGGTATTCTTCAACTCACTACATAGTTTAAATCTGATCGCTTCTGTTAATCTTGAGATATTTAGGAAATAACTTCAATATTTCAATATCTCCGAAAATGTGTATCGGATCATACTGAAATTCGAAGCACTGTTTTGGAATATTGACTTCAAGCATTGAGTATCTAATACTCAATACTTCAAGGTATTTCCTATATTTTAATCTGATCGCGTCAGAAGTTATCGAGATATTGAGGAAATATTCTGAAATTTCAAATAACAACGAAATTTTACATACTCTCCTGAAATATTTCCGGAAATAAACATGAGATCAAATTCAAATTTGAAAACTGTTGTGGAATACTGATTTCAAAAACCTTCATTTTTTCGATTAAGATGTGAATAATTTTCGAGAAACAATATTTTCAAAACTTTTCAATGAATGGATCCGCACAAGTTGCGCGTCGATATTCTTCAAATAGTTACAAAGTATTGATCAGATCGCATCTCTACTTCTTGAGATATTGAGCAAATAACCTAAAAATTTCAAACAACAAAAGTGAAAATCGTATCGAATTGAAATTTTGGACGTCGTTGTTGAATACTGATTCTAAGGTCTGTGCCAAATTGAGTTGATATCTGTTCAACACTTTCTGAGAAAAAAAACTTTTCAAGAAAAGTTTCAGAAATTTTCGAATGAACATTTTTAAAAATTTTCTAACAACTGCATTAAGTTGCTCGTTGGTATTCAAGAAGTAATAACGTAGTTTCAAGCTGATAGAATCAGTACTTCATTAGATATCGAGGAATTAACCTAAAAATTTCATATAATTTCATCAAATTTGACCACGGATTCTCCATCAGTGAGTCTAACCTAGTCGTTAGAGACCAATTTCCTCTCAAAATTCGAAAATTACTGACATTGTGACGAAACGATAACGCGATGTTTCCCAGAACAAGCGCGTAATTATAAATGGAGGTGCTTGATTCCTCATTTCCCTTACATACAATCAATGAATCAATTGAAAGTTGATATCGCAGAGCTATCGCACATGTAGATTTTTCTTGTATAGCGGATCTATCGTCTTCATTCATCAATTCTATAATTTCTTTGTCGGCAATATCTTGTACCTACCTGTTGTCTAGGAGTTGTTTTGGGTTCTCTCCAATCGTTACCACATTTTACATTTTATGGTGGCAAATTATTAGCATCCCGTTTACTTGTAAAAATATCACAAGGAGTATTATATGAAAAAAAATAACGGATTCATTTCATTTAAACTCTGCCGTTACACTGAAATGGTGGGATTTCGAAGAGAAGTTGGACAAACCTTTGTATATTTGAAATATAAAGAAATTTCTCCAGTAACCTTTGAAGAACTAGAATAATTTTTCTGGTGATTTTGAAACTTCAGAAATATTTGACCTCTGTGAGAAGGAAATGAAACCCAACCAGTTCACCAAAACAGTAAATCCGTATTTATTCAATACATTCGAGAAAAAAACATACGTGGAGATATATTTGACGGTATTATAATTTACTATTATCAAATTATATTTTCAGTTTAATTAAACAGCTCTAAAGCGATGAATGAATGACCAAAAATTTGTTCCTATTCATTTATTTTATTTATTTATTGTATATTTAGGTTGCAAACAGAACAATGTACCAAAAAAGCAACCACAATTAATCAAGTCCAATTCACACTAGAAATATAATCAGTAAATTACTGTAGAGGAGAGGAAACATTTACATTTTTTCGATTAAAAAAGAAATGAACATTATTTTTTTCCTATCACTGTTTTTGGTTTATTATTTCATAAAATCAAATAATTAACCTTAGTGATCGGCCAACAAGAAAAAAATTCTCACCCCCCTGAAAATTTAACAATTTACGTTTTGAAGTCTGTAGATTTGAATTAACGAATAAAAGAAAATCCGTCCGTTTGCCGTCCGTTGTCCGGGGCTTTTCTTTGGAAGTACAGAACGGAAATCCTTGAAACTTTGTAGAAACATCGTATGTCACTCGCGGTTGATCCTCCAAGCTTTTCAGCGAATTATTTTATGAAAAACGAGTTCTTCCTAGCTATTGAAAAGTATCTGTTCTTATTTCATCGCAGCTGCTGAGGGCAAAAGTACCTAAAAAAATTCATGAAAATTTGTTCGATCCGGCTCTGGTATTTTTTCCCAATCAAGTGCAAGCGATTATTTTACGAAAAACGAGTTCTTCTTAGCTATTGAAAAGTATCTGTATTTATTTTATCACAGCTGCTGAGGGCAAAAGTACCTAAAAAAATTCATGAAAATTTGTTCGATCCGGCTCTGGTATTTTCTTCCCAATCAAGTGCAAGCGATTATTTTATGAAAAACGAGTTCTTCTTAGTCATTGAAAAGCTTCTGTATTTATTTCATCGTAGCTGCTGAGGGCAAAAGTACCTAAAAAAATTCATGAAAATTTGTTCGATCCGACTCTGGTATTTTTTTCCCAATCAAGTGCAAGCGATTATTTTATGAAAAACGAGTTCTTTTTAGATATTGAGAAGCATCTGTTTTTATTTCATCGCAGCTGCTGAGGGCAAAAGTACCTAAAAAAATTCATGAAAATTTGTTCGATCCGGCTCTGGTATTTTTTTCCCAATCAAGTGCAAGCGATTATTTTACGGAAAACGAGTTCTTCTTAGCTATTGAAAAGTATCTGTATTTATTTTATCGCAGCTGCTGAGGGCAAAAGTACCTAAAAAAATTCATGAAAATTTGTTCGATCCGGCTCTGGTATTTTTTTCCCAATCAAGTGCAAGCGATTATTTTACGAAAAACGAGTTCTTCTTAGCTATTGAAAAGTATCTGTATTTATTTTATCGCAGCTGCTGAGGGCAAAAGTACCTAAAAAAATTCATGAAAATTTGTTCGATCCGGCTCTGGTATTTTTTCCCAATCAAGTGCAAGCGATTATTTTACGAAAAACGAGTTCTTCTTAGCTATTGAAAAGTATCTGTATTTATTTTATCGCAGCTGCTGAGGGCAAAAGTACCTAAAAAAATTCATGAAAATTTGTTCGATCCGGCTCTGGTATTTTCTTCCCAATCAAGTGCAAGCGATTATTTTATGAAAAACGAGTTCTTCTTAGTCATTGAAAAGCTTCTGTATTTATTCCATCGTAGCTGCTGAGGGCAAAAGTACCTAAAAAAATTCATGAAAATTATTTCGATCCGACTCTGGTATTTTTTTCCCAATCAAGTGCAAGCGATTATTTTATGGAAAACGAGTTCTTCTTAGTCATTGAAAAGCTTCTGTATTTATTCCATCGTAGCTGCTGAGGGCAAAAGTACCTAAAAAAATTCATGAAAATTCGTTCGATCCGACTCTGGTATTTTTTTCCCAATCAAGTACAAGCGATTATTTTATGAAAAACGGGTTCTTCTTAGCTATTGAAAAGTATCTTTATTTTTTTTATCGCAGCTGCTGAGGGCAAAAGTACCTAAAAAAATTCATGAAAATTTGTTCGATCCGGCTCTGGTATTTTTTTCCCAATCAAGTGCAAGCGATTATTTTACGAAAAACGAGTTTTTCTTAGCTATTGAAAAGTATCTGTATTTATTTTATCGTAGCTGCTGAGGGCAAAAGTACCTAAAAAAATTCATGAAAATTCGTTCGATCCGACTCTGGTATTTTTTTCCCAATCAAGTGCAAGCGATTATTTTATGAAAAACGGGTTCTTCTTAGCTATTGAAAAGTATCTGTATTTATTTTATCGCAGCTGCTGAGGGCAAAAGTACCTAAAAAAATTCATGAAAGTTTGTTCGATCCGGCTCTGGTATTTTTTTCCCAATCAAGTGCAAGCGATTATTTTACGAAAAACGAGTTCTTCTTAGCTATTGAAAAGTATCTGTATTTATTTTATCGCAGCTGCTGAGGGCAAAAGTACCTAAAAAAATTCATGAAAGTTTGTTCGATCCGGCTCTGGTATTTTTTTCCCAATCAAGTGCAAGCGATTATTTTATGGAAAACGAGTTCTTCTTAGTCATTGAAAAGCTTCTGTATTTATTTCATCGTAGCTGCTGAGGGCAAAAGTACCTAAAAAAATTCATGAAAATTTGTTCGATCCGGCTCTGGTATTTTTTTCCCAATCAAGTGCAAGCGATTATTTTACGAAAAACGAGTTCTTCTTAGCTATTGAAAAGTATCTGTATTCATTTTATCGTAGCTGCTGAGGGCAAAAGTACCTAAAAAAATTCATGAAAATTTGTTAGATCCTACTCTGGTATTTTTTTCCCAATCAAGTGCAAGCGATTATTTTATGAAAAACGGGTTCTTCTTAGCTATTGAAAAGTATCTTTATTTTTTTTATCGCAGCTGCTGAGGGCAAAAGTACCTAAAAAAATTCATGAAAATTTGTTCGATCCGGCTCTGGTATTTTCTTCCCAATCAAGTGCAAGCGATTATTTTATGAAAAACGAGTTCTTCCTAGTCATTGAAAAGCTTCTGTATTTATTTCATCGTAGCTGCTGAGGGCAAAAGTACCTAAAAAAATTCATGAAAATTTGTTCGATCCAACTCTGGTATTTTTTTCCCAATCAAGTGCAAGCGATTGTTTTATGAAAAACGAGTTCTTTTTAGCTATTGAGAAGCATCTGTTTTTATTTCATCGCAGCTGCTGAGGGCAAAAGTACCTAAAAAAATTCATGAAAATTCGTTCGATCCGGCTCTGTTATTTTTTTCCCAATCAAGTGCAAGCGATTATTTTATGAAAAAAGAGTTCTCCTTTGCCATTAGAAAGCATCTTTATTTATTTCATCTCAGCTGCTGAGGGCAAAAGTACCTAAAAAAATTCCTGAAAATTTGTTAGATCCGACTCTGGTACTTTTTTCCCAATCAAGTGCAAGCGATTATTTTATGAAAAACGAGTTTTTCTTAGCTATTGAAAAGTATCTGTTCTTATTTTTTTTGCAGCTGCTGAGGGCAAAAGTACCTAAAAAAATTCATGAAAATTTGTTCGATCCGGCTCTGGTATTTTTTTCCCAATCAAGTGCAAGCGATTATTTTACGAAAAACGAGTTCTTCTTAGCTATTGAAAAGTATCTGTATTTATTTTATCGCAGCTGCTGAGGGCAAAAGTACCTAAAAAAATTCATGAAAATTTGTTCGATCCGACTCTGGTATTTTTTTCCCAATCAAGTGCAGGCCATTATTTTATGAAAAACGTATTTTCCTTAGACATAAGAAGGCATCCGCATTCATTTTATCACAGCTGCTGTGGGCAAAAATACCTAAAAAATTCATGAATATTTGATCAGTCCGACACTAGAAAGGGTCCTTTTCCAAATCGAGTGCAAGTATTTAACTATGACAAATGTCTCTTACTTTCATGAGAAAACATCTGATTATAATTGAGAACAGCGCTGGTAATAATAATAATAAATTGTTTGGATATATTCCGTCAGTTCGGATGAGGTATAACTTCCATCATATTGAACATAAACTGAGTGGATCTCATCGAATTCGCGGAAGCATTCGATTTATCCGACGCCACTGGCCGTTCGGGTATCTCCGGAAGTTTTGCCTGCCAGCTCTACCTGCCAACTTCACATTGGTTCGCATTGAAGGTATAATCATTGTTCAAACAATGGTATAATCATTGAGGATTCAACCACTAGTGGAAAATTGAATGGAATTAAGGCGCATTCATGTTATAACCAATGCGTCAAGGCGAACGATAATTTGGAAACCCGAAAAAAATACATTGCATTCGTCGCAACATTGTTTGTTGTTTCTTAACAATGGTCGCAACATGCACTAGCATCAGCTAGACTTAAATTTTTGTATGATTGGATGTCATGTTGTAAAGAATGCGGTAATATTTTTTTGCGGATTTTGAAATTATCGCTTACCGGATTTTGCCTTTCCAAAATATTTTTGCCACATTCGTTGTAACATGAACCCGCCTTGAATGATGAAGTTATTTTGAAAAAAAAATATATATATATATATATATATTATCAGGCCCTCGAAACTTGGTATGGTTTGATTTGAACTCCAATTTTCATCGATGATAAAATGATGCATCTGAAACAGAAACAAGGATCTGAATAAATTAATGATGATAAATATTTTGACGTAGAGGGTGAAACTCGCACAAGCATATAGCATTGGAGAGCTTTCCCAGAAAAACCACGGATAAAAATATAGATAGGAAAGAATTGAAATTTGTGATTGAAAATAAATAACTCGAAGATTCATACAGAATCCCGAGGATAATATGAGTAGAAGTACGCTAAATATAAAATATTTTTTGAAGAAATAATTTAGATTTTATGAAAACTACACTTTCATCACGGAATTTTAGACAAAAACCACGAAGTTTAATATTTTATTCCAAATTCTCAGAAGATTGGAGCCAAACTGAAATTTGGTATACCATTGTGAAAAATTCAAGATCTTCGCAAAAATCCATCGGAATCTGATCAATGGTTCCAGAAAAAAAAATGTTTTCAAAAATTTGGACAATTTAGGGAATTTACTACTTCCAACTAAATTTTACAAGCATTTGCGTGTCAGTATTCTTCAATCATATTTGTACTCTGAAACGTCAGAATTTGGTTTGTATTGTTTGTATTGTTCCGTTATGTTTCATTAGACAACCTTTTTTCTAAGAAACTGCCCTTGATAAATAATTCAATCCTGCAATCCGTAAGTACGATTACAGCGCGTAAAAAACAATTTTACTTATTTTTAATCGTTTTTTTTTCAGATATAGGGCGTGAGAACCCAGAAAAAAATCTACAAAATGATGCTTTAGTCACTATTTGCCAAAAAAATAAACGTACTAAGATACGTTAACTAAGATATTTGAAAGTAACTGAAATACTTTTTCTGGCAGCTCAGATATATGTTGCGTTTCGATATTCTCAATCAGTACTGGCCAGTAGAAATAATTTCGAAACGCTTCGTACTGATACGAAAAATTACCATAGCAGTGCCAGTAAAATCGACTGTCAAAATTTACTGACAAGTACTGGCCAGGAGTATCGGAACTCAATTATAGCATGATCTTCCTGAAAATATTCAAAGTGATTTATTATCTCAACGTTTCTCTTGATATGGACTTTTGGAATAACATCAATTAGGCTAAATTGCAGTATTTTCAGCCTACCATCTCCATTTAATTGTTGAAATTTTCTACTTTGTCTGATGAAAGAGTCAGATTTGTACTCTGAAACTTCACAGTTCGTTTTCTTTATAGTTTGTATTGTTCCTGTGTTGTTCATTAGGCAATCTTTTTTGCAAGAAACTGCCCTAGACGAATAGTTGATATTGCAATCCGCAAGGGCGTTTTTCTTGAAAAAAAAATTTTATTTAATTTTTAATAGTTCTGTTTCAGATATTGTGAGTGAAAACCCATATAAACCTGAAAAATAAAGGATAATGTCCACAAACGCGAATCGCCAGAAGCCAGATGCACATACGTTGTATAAAAACTCGCGATATAATTATATGGGTACTAAATTCAGACTAATATTAAACGAATATATTACAGATCCATATCGCTCTCATTCAAAAAGGTCCAAATCCCCATCACTTAATTATGCAAATTCAAAATAGGCGATATCGAGCAGAGATATTCCTATAAAGTGTTCGTGAATGAGAAATATACACCACCATGACCACCATATGTCAGTAAGTTGTATGGGCCACGACTTCAGACGGGGTGTCTCATTTAAGAGGGGTGATTTCGTTCACCTTATGGGGGTAGCACGCGTCTAGCGGTTCTCTTGGTAGCACTGCTTGAAAAGAATCCCAAATATTAGCTGGTAGATTTTGGTTTGGATGCGGGATTCCCACGCAGCATCGGTCTACACTTGGCGCGCAATTTGTCTTTGAAGTGTTCCTAAACGGTTGGAGGTATATGGTGGTGACCTTTTGAGGGCGCGCCCCCTTGATATTGCGTGGGATTTATTTAACACTTTCGCAGATTGAATGGAATATCTACATTTGTTCTTATTATGATTTCGAGGTTTGTGTGTTTATATTTATTAGTCACTGTAACACGGGATTTCCTTCAACGGTTTGTACGCGCTTGTTCTATAGGGAACAGTAATTTTCAAATTTTGATCCGAAAATGGTCTTAGACGACTAGGTTGGACCCACTGATTCCGTATGAACTCTATGTGCTTTTACTTTCGAAGAATAATAATAATATAGGAATAATATTCATCAAAAACTAGATGGTTCTTCATGGCGTGCTGGCCCTACCACTCTTCGTACCGCAGCTTTGGCTTGGTTTTTTTCTGCTGCTGAATATTGTTGTTCGGTTTGGTTTAATAGCGCTCATGTTAGTAAAATTGATGTACAGCTTAATGTTGCCATGAGAATCATTAGTGGGACCATAAGATCTACACCTTTACAGTGGTTACCACTTCTCTCAAATATTGTACCGTCCCATATTCGTAGACAGGTTGCAGTGATAAAGTCTTGGGATAAATATCATTCCTTTCCGAATTTATTCCCAATCATGTCTCATATTCCGGATTCTAAAACTGCTAGATTGAAATCTCGTAAACCTCTATGGATTAACGATTTTCTTTACATCAATAAAAGTGACAAAGAAATTTGGCGTTCGGAATGGAATTCGTGTAATGTTTTCAACAAATATTTGATCAGCGATCCTTCAGAAAAAGTTCATGGTTTTAATTTTCCTAGGAAAATTTCCTAGGAAAATTTGGTGCATTTTGAATCGACTTAGAACCGGTCATGGTCACTGTAATAGTTTCCTCTTCAAATAAAATTCGGTCGAAAGTCCAAGATGCGAGTGCAGAGAAGAAGAGGAAACAATAGAACATTTAGTTAACATAGTTGTCCAATATATAAATTTGACGATGGTTTCGAGGAAATTTATTCAGTGTCTGATTATTTTTTGAGTACTAAATCATTAACTAGTTCATATTGATTTTTTTGTCTCCTTTTTTGCTTTCAAGTGTGATTCCATTATTTCAACCTGCATCAAATAGGAAAGAAGAAATTTTGTTTCGTTGAAAAAGAAGCCCTTCAATAACAAACAACAATTTCATTACACTTATACGGGGAGACAGAGTTTTTCCTGAGGTTTTTATCTGTGCTCTTGTATCATACGTTAAATGTATGGTACCCCGTTTACATTTCCTCTGCTAATACTGTTATGACACATATTGTTTGATATAAAAAAAGTACTGCTGATCTCAAAAGAATATTGTATATTCTTTCGAAGAAATGTAGCTAGAGATCCTACCATCTTGAAATCCTCAGGGTAGCTAGGTTTGGAGCCAATTAGCGAAATCGGTCAAATAGTTTCGGATTGTTATTCATAGGAAATTTTGAGTTTATTTTCTCGTTTTCTCGAGAAGAACTGAAGCAATCCGATTGAAAAGTTTGTAATCAGTTGTATACCTACTATCAACGACGAGCATTATAGAAATTTCGGGGAGATAGTATCAAATTTTTCCGAAAATATCAATCAAATTTCTGTTAGATTTAGCAAGTCAATATTCAACAAAAGCGTATTAAAGTCCAGCTCGATCTGATAGTCTCTCTTTCGGAAAAATTAGAATTAATATGTCAAATTCCTTGTTATTTCTTCAGAGCCGTTGTAATTTTTCAATGAACCAAGAACTGACTAATTCAAAGAAGCAGGTGAAAACTGCTTTTCTCGAATATTTTAAGTGATCAAGAAGTAAATAAAAATTCCAAAATAAATCATATGCTCCAAATTGAAGTTATCTCTTGACAAAAGTAAATTTTAAATAATCAATAATATATTTTCTACAAACTTAATTATAGTTTTCATTCAAAAGTTACCCCAAGATCTTAGATACTTTAAGAACCTATAATGAATGTTTTTATAACCATGCAGATAATGTTTCTTTGAGCACCTATAGACGCCTGAAACTACCTTTTTTCACTTAAAATCAAAATTCAACTGGAATAGGTACATCTACACAATTCACATTGAATATTCTATTCACATAGCTGATATAATATAAAACAGATAGAACAACCGCATTCCTCCTTCATTTATTTTCGTGATATAAGCCAAAATCGACATTTAAGCAATTTCAATATTGGTCATTACCTGTATCCGTTCTTTTTTTACTGAAAACTTGAATTACAAATATGCTTTGTGGGTTTACTTCTGGAAAGAATCACATTTTTTTGTTTCAAAAATATATAATGTGTTATTTATTGCTTATGACGCACTTACTGAGATTTTTCTCAGCTATTCTAGCTAAGATAGTGAATCATTCTGAGTTATAACACTATTCTGTCTTAATACCTCATTAAGGAATAAAAATATCAGAGAACACCTATGGCAATATGTGACGTATTGTACATTTCTGAAATGAAAAAAAACAAAAGTTTTTTTTTCATAAGTAATTATAAACTATTGTTTCCAAAAGAAAATGAATAGGTTTATGTTATAACTCAACAAGGAAATCCTTTTAAAAAAATCTAAAAAAAGTATTTGTATACCTATAATGGTTTTATTTTTAGTTCATGGCACAAACAGATACGGAACTAATGACTACAGTGGAAATTGACCAAAAGGCGATTTTGGTTTATAACTAGAACAGAAAAGAATATAGAGGAATGCATTGACGGTGGCGAGGAGGTCGTATAGTTTGAGATTGCATTGAAAAAGAAGGAAAGAGCGGGTTGCAAAAACTGTTATACTATGTGCAGAAATCCTCAACGTTGTATTGGTATATTTCAATTCTACAGTGAATAAAAATAATTTTATTCATCTCGTGATGGAACACCCTGTATGAAATGGATTTCTGAAACAGGAAGTTGTCTACGGAAAATTGAACATAAACGGAACAATCCTTTCAGGAAATAGGACCAAATTTAAAAGAATTGTTCCGTTAACGAAAATTTGGGTTCTTTTATTGAACAAAATTTTTTTTCTGAGTATTAATTTTTCAATTTCTTTTTTCGATTGCTATGTAACCATGTATCAGAAGATAATATATAATATTCAGCATATATAAAAAAAATATTTCCTGAACAACAATGTTTATAGGTGATTTTCGTGTTGATTATAAACAGGGGAGGTGTATATATGAAAAAAAATCAAATTCAACTTTTTTAAAATGTAAAAAAATTTAAAAAATTTTCCTCCCCGGCGGGGAATCGAACCCCGGTCTCCCGCGTGACAGGCGGGGATACTGACCACTATACTACCTTTTTTTCGCGTGTGTGGAAGGTCGCCTGGTGAAATTTTTGAAATTTACCCTAGTTTACAGTCCATAAGCGCCTTAAGATAGTGTTGAACTGTCTCCTTACACTGGTATACGGCACGTATCGAGTGGGACAGTGAAATCGTTGCTTACCAACAGGAATACAGTTGTAAACATTGTTTGAGGTTATGTCCACCTGGAAACCCGAAGAAATCGAAATCGTACACAACTACCTACAGTCGAAAAACGGCCCAATAACATCTGAGGACCATGGAGCCATCAAGGTAAAGCTTCCAGATCGCTCATTACCAGCCATCAAGAAAAAATGTCTGGAGCTGAAACGCAACCCGAACTCTGCAACCACTGCAATTCGACCCAGCAAATGGTCTGCTGAAGAACTCAATAGACTGGTCAGGGAATACTCCGCAAGACCAGAAGGTCAGATATCTGCCCGTATTGAATGTATTGTTGACTCCTTTCCTGGAAGGACAAAGAAGGCTATAGCCACAAAACTCAGAGAAAGGCACCCTGAGATATATTACAGAACGACACCCCAAATATCATCTCAGTGCACAGATTCACAACAAACTGACGATCCAAACCAAACAACCGAACCGGAACATAATTCGACAACTTATAGACCAGAAACACCTGAATTGGTCACCGAAACCCATCAACTGGATGAGAGCGACCAACAAACCCCCGAAAACGAGACCCAGATAGATGAGGATACACTGGAAACCTACAGGAAAGCATTTCATAAAGTTATCAACACAATAGGTGATAAGAAACCAAGAATAAACAAATTCCTTGTAGGAATCAGTGACCAGATATACCTGCAACCAGTAAATCATGTACTGCAGGAGCGCATCCACCATTTCTCAACCAGTTGCAACAACCGGATTCAACAAAGAAAGAATATTAAGAAAGCGATTTATGCAGCCGGAATCTTACTCAGAAAGGTTGTTGTGAGGAAGAGAGGAACCCCCGAGTACATATCTGTAGAAAATAAGATCAACCACCTGGAAAAGAAAATAAACAATGCAGCGAAGGTTTTGAAATGGAAGGGAGGTAAATTTGAAGGTGCCTTGATGAAAGAATCACGTGAAATGAGAGAAATGAAAATGAGACCGAGAGAATACATAAAAACCCTTGAAGATAGAAAAGCACTTCTACAGCAAAAACTTGATAACCTCAAAACAAGATACCGAGTGAGTACCCTCAGACGAAAGTTCAGTGAAAACCCATCTATGAAATTATTAGAGAAAAAAGACAAATGTAGTCCATCAAGGATAGAAGACGTCGAAGAATTCTTCGCAGGTCTCTATAAAAAAAATGAGAACATGACCAAGACCCCGGCACTTGATGAATGGTTGGCAAAATTCCAGAGGGTGACAACCCCTCACAGCTACGAAGACCAGATCCAAGAAACTCAAATCGAAGAACAGGTAAAGCAAGTACTGGCTAAGACATCCCCATGGAAAGCCCCAGGCGAAGATGGCATTCCAGCGTACTTCTATAAGGTTCTACCAGCCGCAAAGTCTTATCTTCAGAAATTTGTGTGCAACGCCATCAAGGGCAAATACAACATGATAGAACCAGACTGCAGGGCAGAAGTCATCCTGATCCACAAAAAAGGAGATAAAGAAGATCCAGGGAACTATCGTCCAATTGCACTGTTGAACACAGACTACAAGATATTAACTGGGGTTATTACAAACACATTGGTGAAGCATTTGCCAGACTGGGCAATACCAAAAGAGCAGCTGGCAAGGGAAAAAGTTTGGGGCACCATCCAGGGAATGATGATTGATAAAGCAATATCTCAGAAAGCACGACTCAACAGAAGCAAACATTATTCCGCCTGGTACGACTTCAAGAAAGCTTTCGACAACATTAGCCACCGACAACTGAAAAGGATGATAAGCGTGCTGCCACTTCACAAAACCATCAAACATCTTCTCAAAAGTGTACTGGAGTTATGGTCCTTACGAGTGAGAGTCGGAAGGAAAAAGACGACCCCGATATATATAAAAAGAGGTTTGTACCAGGGTGACTCATTAAGTCCCCTGCTATTTATTCTGTTGAGTGCGTGTATCATTGAACATATAAAATCAAACTCACACGTCATCAAGACAACCAGGGGGAAATTCGATCTACTGGCATTCATGGATGACATTAAATGTCATACGACAACAAAAAAAGCTCTGAAGACCATCACAGAGGAACTGAGGAAATGTGGCGAAGAGATAGGGCTGGTTCTGAACACCAACAAGTGTGGCAAATATTGCAGAGTAGACGATGAAAACGAAGGTGAAGACACTGCCCCGTTCCTCCCTGAAATACGCGAAGGGTACAAATACCTTGGATTGGAACAGCTAGAACGAGACACTTCACATAATTACGACAGTGCAGAGGAAAAGGTTCTCAAAACAACCGAGAAAATATTCCAATCCGATTTAACAGTTCCACAAAAAGTCCACCTATTTAACACCACTGCGGTGCCTAGCGCTATTTATGTTTTTGGAAATATCTACCCGGAAGAGAAGAGGAGTACAACGCTGAAAAAATGCAGGGATCTAGACAAAAGCATAAGGAAGATCCTTACTTTTGAAAATATAAAGGGAAGAACAACATCCAACGCTCACGTCTATTTGCCAAGAAACAGGGGAGGTATGGCCTTGAGGAGTATCGAATTAGAAACGGAGATTCAAATAGCCAGAAGAGGCATATACCTCAAGTCGCACAGCGAATTGGTTGGAACGAGGAAGAAGTACGAAGATCTGAAAGCAGCGGGATGGAGAAACCCCATCAGCGATTACGAATTCGTTATGGAAAAGTACAAATGCCCAACAATCGAATACAAACAGGAGAAAATCAAGGAAAACTGTAAACTCGTGATGGAATGTATCCATAGGAAATACAACGAAGAACTGGAAGCTGAATGGTCGCAGGACATGCACTACGGAAAAACTGTCCTCAAGGAAGCTAACAACATCGAGTTTCCTGCATACTCATCACCGATAATGGACCACTGGCGATTCTCCCTCTTACACTCCGCCGCAGAAGAACAACTCCACGGCCTTGGAGCGACGGCAGGAAGATCAAGAAAGTGTAGACGTTGCGGCACCGCAAATGAAACTGCATACCACGTGAGCAGTGGATGCATCATAAGTTCCTACACTACCAGACACGACAACGTCGTCCACTGGGTTCTAAAAACCATCCTCTTGAACCTAGAGGCTCCTAAAGAAATTCTGGCAAATTTCCCGTTTGGCAAGGTCTCTTGTAACCCCACCTTCGAGTCAAAGAGGCGGAAAGTAATCGTGAGGGCAGGCGGTAAGATATTTACTGAAAAAAGAATCTACCACAACAAGCCCGATATTATGGTAAGACTCGACAACCCGAGCGAAATATACTTGTTTGAGATTTCAGTTGCTCACCTCCAGAACATTCGAACCCAGGAAAGGATAAAGAAGACTCGATACTCTGTCAACGGCGTAGAGAAGATCGACCATAACAACTTCGAGACCGTTGCCAGGGATTTGAACTTGGTCTGTGAGCTAGAGGCTCAGTACAGGTGCCCAGTACATCTGGGCATATTTGTGGTTGGCTGTTTCGGGGAAATATTACAAACTGAAGAGCATGAAAATTTGAGAAAACTATTGACAAAAATAGGACTGACAAATTTGGAAATAACTACTCTGATCAATAAATGCTCATACAGCGTTGCCGTCTCCACGACCAACATCTTATTGAAACACACGAAATTATAATACTATGATGGGGAAAGGATCTGTGATAAATATTGTACAAAGTCTTGTTTAAATGTTTGTTTAATCTGTCTAATTTTTATATTCCAGTACATGTTTCTTTGACTGTGATTGCTCTAAAATTGTTCTTTTGTTCTTTGTGATATATCATGTGATGGGCCGCTGGCTGATACCTAATTGTAGGCTACTGAATTAAATAGTGTCGGACACTCCCGGGCAACTGGGGGCGACGGCTTCATATGTGTTTTATGTAAGCAACGATGAAAATGGTTTAGTTTCATAAGTAACACCATATGTGGTGCAATGTATGAGATTGTAGACTGAGTTAATAAACTATACTACCGAGGATATATTATGAAATAATGCTTATATTTAAATATTTATTGCTTACAACAACCATTTCTATTCTTTCAATTATTCAGAATTAACTATTGACTATTGTGCATATATAGGATATTCCGTTTCTTCTTAATCCATGAATTATTTCCGTAATCAAATTAAATTTATGAAAAATCGCATGCATTGGTAACATTGCATTTGAAATTAGATGTACTCAAAATCCTATAGGAGGGCATTGACTTGAAATCAGCAGCTTTTACTCTCTTGTTCAAATTCGTTCGAGTACTAGATTCCAATTTGATCGAATCTGGGATTTTGAAAATATTAGGACAATAAAACTTTGAATGAATTCGAAATAATATTATTCCAATATTTCAGAAAGAATCGACCTACCTGATCAAGCTGAGTTTTGGTGCACTTTTGTTGGATATCGGCTCAAAATTCATGCCAAATTTTACTGAAATCTGACGAATAGCTTTCTTCCAAGAAAACCAAATTTTTCAACAAAAATTCTAAAATTTTTTTGCATATGTTGAAGAATACCAATGTGCAACTTCGACGAAATTTTGTGAGGGCTGATCCGAATTGTTTTTCCGTAAATTCTCCTGATTTTGTTGAACGAATAAGTTTTTTCGGAGATAAGTTCCTATGTTTTTGATTTGAAATTTTGAGATTATCTACACTCAATATCTCAAGAAATACTGCTGTTAACATATTGAAACTATAAGTAACTAGAATATTGACGCGTAATACAGTACACAATTTCGTCAGGATAGTATCGGTACAAAAATTGAAAACTTTGTTTTAGAAATTTTAAAGGTTTTCTTGAAAACATGTTTTTCTGACTATTTTCCTCGTCGTAATTTCCACCAATCAGAAACGCGCAATTTTGAATTACAAATGGTTTTTAGGTGGAAAAACTGTTTAGCAGGAGCTGTCAGCAGTTTATTCGAGTTTACCCGAGGCAAAACTTGACAGTTGTTGTCACCAAAAATTACAATACCTTTGAAAACCCATACATAATGCATGCAGAATAATCTGTTACTCAAGAACTAGTCTTGTCAAATAATATTCAAGCATCTAATTTCTCCTGTGAAAAAAATGGAAAAAACACATTGCGAAGTAATATTTTCTAACAAAAGGCATTCGAGCAGGTACAAAAATCCTCGTCTTCGACTCGGATTTTTGTTGCCACCAGCACTCATGCTCCTTGTTAAAATATTACTCAGCAACGTGTTTTTTAGAGTTTTTCGGAAAAATTAGATGCCCTTTATGATTATTAACAAAGTAGGTATGTGAAATTTCGTGGCTATTTGGAATGTTGACAATATTTCCTGAATATCTCTAGAAGAACTTATACTATCAAATTTAAACTTCATTATCAGTTATAGAATACCAAGGCCCAACTTCATGCAGAATTTGATGAGGAGTTTACAGGTAGAATATTAAAAAAAAAATATTTTTCGATAATTTTCTAGATTTTTGTGGTAATAAATTGCTTTTTCGAAAAATATTCATCAGCTTGCAGAAGTTTGGAACAGACCTTGAGGTCACTAGTTAACAACAGTGTTTTGAATTCTCAGAATTTCATTTTATAGGTTTTCACTCCCAATATCTGAAACAGAACCATTAAAAATGAAATAAAATTGTTTTTCATCGAAAACGCCCTTGCGGATTGCAGGATTGAACTATTTATCTAGGGCAGTTTCTTGGAAAACATATCGCCTCATGAACAATACCGAAACAATACAAATGATAAATTAAGTGAACTTTGACGTTTCAGAGTAAAAATTTGACTTTTTTCGTTTTGTCTCACAAAAGGAAAAATCGAAAGAAAATCATTCTAAAAATTTTCACGTTTGTCTGATGAAAGAGTCATATTTGTACTCTGAAACATCACAGTTCGCTTTGTTCACCTTTTGTATTGTTCCGGTATTGTTTTCCAAGAAACTGCCCTTGACACATAGTTCAAGTTTGAAGTTTAAACGATACTTTTGAATTTCAATTTGATCGGATATTTATCTTCGCAAATATCGGGAAAAATTGTTATTCCCAGAATAACTCAAAAATGATGATTTGATCAAGAGGTCACTTAGTAAGTAATTGGCAACTAACTTTCGTTATCAAAATGTTTTGATGAATATTCCATTATAACCATTCACAAAAAAACTATGCATTTAAATATTTCATCATAAATTCCTCACGAAGTTTTGCATGGCATTTGAGGAGGAATATTTCAAACAAGGGCTGGATTTCAATTCGATCCAATCTGTATTTTCAAAAATTTTCAACAATAATTTGACAAATTTTCGAATAAACATTTTTTGAGAATTTCTTAACAACTGGACCCATACGAAATTCCGCAATAAGTTTCGCGTTGGCATTCTTCATATAATAACGAAGTTTCGGTCTTATCGCATCAATACTTTTTGAGATTGGGGAAATAACGTGACGTGAAATGTTGAATACTGATTCTGAAGTCTGTGCTGAATTTCGTTGAAATCTGATCAACACTTTCTGAGAAAAAATTTGTTCAAAAAAAATTCAAAAATTTTCGAATAATTTTCTTACTACTAGATAAACACAAAATTTTGTACTCAGTTGCACGTTGGTATGTATCCTCCTACTGATAAGTTTCAATCTGATTACATCTGTTCTTCTTCTTCTCTCTTCCAAGTAGGCTTATGCCTGT
Source organism: Myrrha octodecimguttata (assembly GCA_958510865.1). NCBI lineage: Eukaryota > Metazoa > Arthropoda > Insecta > Coleoptera > Coccinellidae > Myrrha > Myrrha octodecimguttata. The sequence continues at coordinate 43,140,968 of OY294057.1, forward strand.
TCCTCATCGCAACTCGCCTCATGGAGGTAGACCGTCACACCAACGCTTTCGGGGTCTTCCTATGCTTCGTCTTCCCGATGGTGATTTATCTCTCGCTACCCTCACCAGTCGATCTTCTGCCATTCGCGTGATATGGTCGTTCCACTCAGTTTTTCTTCCCAGCACCCATTCATTGACATTCTCGATGTGACATGCTCGTCGAATGTCCTCACTTCTTTCCCTGTCCAGTAGTGTTCTTCCGGCTATTCTACCAACTATCTTCATTTCTGTCGCCTCCATAATTTGACATCTGTTCTTCTCTATAGATATTGCGGAAATATCGTTAAAATTCCAAACAACAACGAAATTTGGCATATTCTTTCTCCTTATATCTTCGAAGCTGTAAATCGGATCGAATTTACATTTGGACTATCATTGTAAAATAAAGTTCTCGGCCAAATTTCATTGAAATCTGATCAATATTTTCCGAGAAAAAATTTTGTCAACAAAAATCTGAAAAATATTCGAATAAACATTTTTTTTGCATTTTCTAACGAATTGATTCATACAAAATTTTGCACTAGTTTGCGCATTGGTATTGTCAAACTATCTAGAAAGTTTTAATCTGATCGAATCATTACTCCATGAGATATCGAATAATTCACTGCAAAATTTCAAATAAGCCTAACTTCGAAACTATTAATTCAATTAACGAACGCAATCAGGATATTTGGACTCCAAACCTAATCTGGCAATTTCAAGATGCTAGGTCATTTTCTTCGACTTGAAATTCGAAAATTACAGACATGGTCACGAAACGATAACCTCAGAACAAGGGCGTAAAAATAAGGTTGCCAAATCTTTTAATCAGGTAGAAGAGTTGCGTTTGGCGGGGTCGATACGTGGAAAGCTGACCGCTTTGACAACGAATTTAAACAGGCGCGCAAACGCCCCTGACCTTACGTCTGCTCTTCCAGATTTTTTCTTTCTTGAAAGTTTTTTTATGTTCTCGCGCACCCTGTATTCGCACCCCTCCGTAAGAACCGAAAACAAATAACATAGAAGCATCCTCTATGATTCCATGTCCCGCATGTATGACGATAATATCTGTACATTCTCTGACCCCTACGCGTTCAGCCAATTCAGCGAGTTAAAATTAATTGAATCTAATAACGTTCTTTATTGGACTAAATTGGAGAGATGATACAGTCTTCCAGCAAGTGTAAGCCTCCGACAGAATTCCATTGTTATATACAAACGTTATTTTTTCTCTAGATCGCACCAGTTCCGGTCTGAATCCTCTCGAAAATAATCAGGGACTTCAGAAGTAGCCATTTTCTACTTTTGTTGTTGGGGTTGAGGAAGTCGGAATTGTCTTGGGTTTTGTTAACAGGAATTAAGTCATTGTTTGAGTCATCAGAGTACCTATTTAATTCAAGTACCTGGACATTATTACTTAATTGGCGCATCTTTTTTGGCAATTTCCTTATTTCAATCAGGCTCAGATTACCCAAAGGGAAACCTAGATATTGGGCATATGTCTACAGCGCTCTATAACCTTGGAAATCGATGATTTTCATTACAACGTTCAATCGGAATGTTAAGGTTAAGTTTCATGTTAAAGTAGATGGTTATACCTCAATTTCAATTGAAAATGTTCAGATAAAGCCGGAAATAGGACTTCAGCGCTTGTGGCGAGTTGTCGAAATGGGCCCATAAAAAAAATTTATTTTTCAATACCTACATAATTCTCATAATTGATATGTTATTCTTTATATTTCGAGAATTTCTTCGTTTCCAATAATCTCCTATATTTCTTATTAGGTAACGAATAAGCCGGCGTACTAAAATAAGATAATGAGTAATAACGATTGGAAAAAAATAGTGATTTGTTCTCAAAATGAAATCAATCGTGATATTTGAACATTTTAAACAAGAAAAAAAATGAAATTGTCCGGGAAAATCATAGAGCATAGTGGGATTTAATTGATCTGAAGGGATTCTCATGAAATAATTATTTTCCCTACTTGTCATATAGATATGAAGCTGATTTCTTGAAAAACTAGAGATAATCTATCGTATTCTCTTCAAGATATTGATTCTGATTTCTAACTTCTAGATATATAAATATTCAAGTGATCCTTTCACAACTAAATATTGAATTTCATTTCAATCGGATCAGTACTTAGAATTTGAGATAGGGGGAAACTGTTTTTTACGATGATATCTCCGAAACCATCGGGCAGATTCCATCTTTTAACGAACCCAGCCGACACATGCACACCCTACACCTACCTTATATATTTGTAGACTTCAAGTTGTATCTTTCGAAAATTATCGACCATCGTGTTCACGGAGGATAACTATACCAGACAGAATATAATTTGACCAAGAATTATTGATCAGTAAAATAAAATCAGTAGTTTAAAACTATTATCAACTGAAATTTTGAGATCATAGACATTCATTCCAAGTCTACATGATATTATAGTGCCCTTATTGACTAGCGTAGAGGGCGCAAAAATCCTCATGAATAGGAATAATATGACTAGGCGCAGAAAATTGGCTGGTATAATTGTCCAGAGATTCATTAAAGTCAAACATATCCTATTGTAATTTGAAAGGTATTGAGAGGATTAAATGTCAGAGAGCCTACTTGTCCTCTCTGAACAAGTACATCTCATCAGCGACCTACCTAGTGATGTGATGAACAAAAAGTACGCATCGTGAAGAACTTTAACTCAATGCTATGTAAAAAGGAAGAATGTAAAAAGAAATACAACCCAAAATTTCAAAGTAAATACCGTTAAATGGTATACAGATGGTTCAAAAACTGCGATGGGGCCGGCGCTGGAGTTTTCGGGTCTAGAACCAAGTGTACACTATCGCTAGGCTCCTACACGATTGTTTTTCAGGCAGAAATCTTTGCAATCGAAAGATTCATAGACATAAACCTGAAAAGAAACTATCTAAAATACTAAGGGTGTGACATAGTGATCCATTCTGATAGTCAGGCTGCAATCAAAGCACTGAACTCCTATTTCATCGACTCAAAGCTGATATGGGAGTGCCGAAGGAAACCCAATGAAGTAGGCAAGAATAACCAGGTCTCCTCAGCCTGGGTTCCTGGACACTCAGGAATCAAAGGAAATGGACAGGCGAACGCTCTAGCCAGAAAGGGAGCACAAACGCTACCTACTGACCCAGAACCTCCTGTGGTATAGACAAATGCGCCTATGAGAAAGAGTTTTTGGAGAAGGAAGAAAAAGAAAGAGAATCAGTCTGAAGGAATTCTCCAGATATAGATCATTCCAAAAAGCTTCCTTCGGAAATTTGAAATTGCAAGGTCCAAAACTCACTTGAAACTCAGTAAAAACACGTTACGCCTCCTCACTGGCTTCCTCTGAGGACACTGTCGCCTAAGCAAGCATATGAAGAGAAGGGGCTTATCAGAAACTGACGGGTGCAGATACTGTGAGGAAGAGCAGGCAACTCTTGTTCACCTGATCACAGAATGCCTCGCCATTGCAACACTGCGCAAGAAATGTTTTGGACAGGAAAATTATAGGAGGAATGTGAACTTACACTGTTTGAAGCCCTCAAAGATATTGGAGTTTATTAGAGCTCTAGAGCTGGAGGGCGAGCTGTATGTAGCCCAGTGCGAAAACAGCCCTGACGGTGGGGCACAATAGATCTTGAGGTCGCAGTGGAATTTAACCCCTTACCAAACTTCAACTATAATTAGAACACTTGGAAGATAATCGTATTGAATATAATATATAATGAGATCCTAATTTTTGAAATGATGCGTTAAAAATTGTAATGCGATGCGCCTCTGTATGGAATTAACCTAGATTCTAGAAAAGAGTAGTAGCATTGATTTTTCAATTTATGACCCTTGAGCGGATTGCAAATAGTTGATCGAAAATTGCAAGTGTAAGTTTATTATCTTTTTTTGTCGCCTCAAAATTTGAATGCAACAGGTGCATGCACCGCAGGACCACTCTGAAGTATAAAGGTTGAAGTAAAAAGACCAAGATAAAATTCATGATTTTGCGCCACTATAGTAAACTTGTGCCCTTGGCAAATGCCTCCCCCGCCATGCCTTATCAGAAAATGTAGGCATGTAGATTTCGAGAGATGATAAAATACATTTTTTTTCAAATGAAATAGCCCGTAAGTATATCTTTCATTGAATTTTTGGGATGATATTCTTTCCTGATTCTAAAAGAATAACATACATTCACTCTGTCTCACACCGTTTTCGAATCAATAAACGTTGAATAACAACAATAGGAACAGTCAAGCCAAATAATTTGGACGTTCAATATCAAAAAACAGATAGGTATAGGTGTAATATTTGATATACCTAATTCTTAAATCAGGATAAAATGATCCTGTCGAAAATTAAATATTTGCGCATATGTTCTAGGGACCAGCGTACTGTCGTTTGGTTTGAATGACTGTAATTTTTTCCCGAAAATTGACTCAAACGACTAGGTTGGACTCACTGATTACTAATACGATGTCAGAATGGATTTTGGCTGGGCTGCATCGATAAGTGTCGAAAATAACAAGCTCGCGTATTGAAACCATAGACAGGATATACTTTCGGGGTAGATCGCGCATCAGAATGTGACGGTTAGGTTTGTTAATGGGCCAATACGGCCAAACGGTTTCGAAGCTAAATACATTCACATTTATTTGGGCTATTTTCCTAATCTCAGGAACCACTTGAGTGATTGGATTAAAACTTGGTAGTTAGTTGTAGCCTACCGATTTGAAAAGGCTCACGAAATTTTGTGGGATCGTATGGTTAGCCGATTTTAAAAATATTTTTTTTCGGAACTTTCAAAATTGTTCAGCACATTTCAGGGAAATTCTGCATATTCCTTGAACCCTATATTTCACAACAGTGTACTCATTTTCAGTTCGATCCAATTTTAATTTTCAGAGATATTTAAAAAAAAAAATATGTCAAATTTCGTGTTTTTTTTCCTCGGTATCTTTTATTATTCCGAAAAACCTCGGAAAATACTGATCCCATTATAATGAAACTTGGTAACCATGTAGTTGAGAAATGCAAAACTTAGTGCAAAATTTCGTTACTTTTGTGTCATGAGACGAATTAGAAAAAAAAACACATGAATATGCCATGTTTTGCGGTCTTCTAGTCACATTAGCATCACGAAATTATGAATGAATCCCAATCTGTCTGTTTCAATCAAGTACTGGGTTTCAATTTGATCCAATTCGTATTTTCGGAAATAATTGGATAATAATATTTCAGATAGGTATATCTACGGAACTCTTGGGTTGATTCTACCCGTTAATGAATTCAGTCTTTTTGATTCAGTTCTAAAAAACCTATCATGAAACACCATAACTTCCGAAGGAATGGCTAAAATCTGCCAAATGATTCCGTAGATATGCCCAGTCGAAATTCCATTTTTGCAATATCTCCATAGGTACAGATTGGATGGAACTGAATTCCAGTAGTTGACTGAGAAATGATGGATCGCCTAATATTTCTATCACGAAGTAAAGGTGCATTTTATCAAAAATCAGTCAATCCAAACAAATCTTGTTGGAAACTTTGTTTTTTGTGGCAATAATATCGATGATATAAGTTATAGTGAACATCCTTATACCATGGGTTCAGAACCGTTGTCTGTGAATTCCTAATGAATGTGAAAATTCGTTGGAGCAGGGTTTTTGACAGCGATAAGGTGGTATTCGATAGAATAAAGTTTTTTCAATGAATAAAACTTTCACAATAGAATGAATCGAAGAGTATATACACAGTGTGGCATAGTGAATAGACAATATGGTACCTTCTGGTATAGGACGTTGTGGTAGTTCAGAAAAATGTATATGATGGTCAGTAAAATAAAAGAAAATAAGCAAAACATGAAATTTAAACTAGATCATTGTTAAACATGAAACATATTTTGCCGAACCATCACAACGTCCTCTAGCCGCAGGTACCATAAAATCCATTCATTGAGCCTCACCCTGTTTGGAGATATAGGAAATATCCATTATTTTGGCGAATTGAATTAGTGAATATCGCGATAGAAACAAGAATTTATGATTTTTGTACTATCTAGGAGGACAAAAGTAACCGCCGCCACTGCGTACAGTTATGCTTTACTCTTCGCCACTGTCGATAATTGCTGGTTATTTTGAACGAAGTGTGTGGGTTCAGCAGGCTGTCGTTCAAATCGAGGCGATGAGAAACAACGATCTTGAAGAAGGTATTGGACCCATAAGGTAGTGCAATTCTAGATAATATTCGATATATAGGTTTGGGGAAAAAATCCGCCCAATAGTTTCATAGATATGAATATCTGACTTTTTCCTCTTTATTTTGGAAATACTGATCGAACTGAATTGAGGACTAAGACTACTTAGTTGTGAACTATCAAAGTTGTTTAAATTGCAAATGTGAGGACCGTAAGTGTTGGAGGTCTGCATATAATGCATTGAGGAAAGAGTTCCGAAAATTAACCTCACCGACTTTATTTTAATTGGAGGTTCACCCGAACTTGATTTGAGATCCATACTAACTAAAACCAAACCAGTTAACGAGAAACGAAAATGAAACAATCCTGTTTATAGTATTCCCTGTATTTCTGGAAAGATTTATACAGGGGAAACATCTCGACCGTTAGATATCAGAAAACGAGAGCACAAAAACAACCCAACCATGTATTTTCGACCATTGGCAATCACATGATAGATTGTGACAATACAAAAATGTTGATGTGGGAATAGATAATTCGAAAAAAAAAGAGTACTCTTGCATTTTGTTAAATGGAGAGAGTATTTTGGTCCTTGTTCTGTAGAAATGCACCCTATTTGGCTGAATGTACTTAAGAAAGAGGTAGAATTAAAAAACTTTCAAACCAAGTGAATATGTGGTGCTGTCATTTCATAAAAAGTTCAATTTGGCAAAAGTCTCAAAACAAAAAATCGAAAGAAACTAAATCTGAAAATGTTCCCGTTTGTCTGATGAAAAAGTCAGATTTGTACTCTGAATCGTCACAGTTCACTTTGTTTATCGTTTATATTATTTCTGTATTGTTCATTAGGCAATTTGTTTTACAAGAAACTGCCCTGGAAAAATAGTTCAATCCTGCAATCCGCAAGGGCGTTTTCCATAAAAAAAACAATTTTTATTTAATTATTAATAGTTCTGTTTCAGATATTGGGAGTGAAAAGCCTGAAAAAATCTGAAAAATGAGGGCGGTAAATGTTTGAATTATCCAAAGATATTGTAAGCTTTTCTTCGGTTTATTTCACATCACTTTGCAGTTGGTTGCGAAGCATTATGCATAATTTCGAGAGAATCTCTATATTTGTATAGCAGGATTTTGGGGCTCCACTACGAAGATCGAATCCATGAATGGGTAGAATCCACCCAAAGATTCCATAGACACACACTCAGAATTCCATCTTCCCAATATTCGCACAAATTCGGATTCGATCTAAGTGAAATCTACTATTAACAAAAATGACCAGTTGGTAGTTTCTTGATCTGTGTTGGGTGGATTTGATGCTTGGATGAGTTACCGCTGCAGTTACGAATTTGAGCAAGCACCTAAATTCCCCTGACGTAACTGCTTTTATAGGTATTTCTCGGGACTTTTCGTACACAAAATTCCCTGTAAGTATTCAAGCGAAAACATTCGGTCCTATTGCTCATGAATTGATCCACATGAAAAAATATTAAAATATGAAATGGTGACATGCATGAAACAATTGCAAATAGCTGCGGAAGCACTCTTGCTTCAAAATGAGCAACTTTACAACACATATCAAAAATAGATGCACATAACCTTAATTGCCTATATCCCGACGATATCAAGGTTGAATTAATAAAAGGCACAAACGCCAAAAGAACAAAACTATTAACATCTGACTCTTAAAAATAGAACAGCGCTTTTGTACATACCTACACATTACATTCGTCTTATTCCAACTGAACTGCTGACACCATTAAATCCATTCTGATTGTTAAACACTTATATATACACTCATATTCAAGAACAAACCAAAATTTGAAACGAAAATCAATCACAACTTTCCTTTCACTTCATCACTTTAATAAATGTTCACACGAACTTTTTCCACAATATCCAGAGCTGAAGCATCTACGATGGTTATTGTGTAATTTTTCTATCGGGTGGAAAAATAACCAACCCTTCTGTGCTAGAGGTCTCCATTTGACTGAATTATATTTAATGTGTGAAACAGTTTAATGGCAACAATTGGACATATTGAGTTGGATTGCATTAAAGAATCTGTGGCTGTTAAACTAATGTACTAATAGCTGCACTAATAGCTATTGTGGCTAATAGGCAAAAATTGGGTAAATTGATAAATTCACTTATGGGCGATTGAGTTAAACGCGTTCTACGGGCGGCTTTGAGATCCATATTATGGATTTTGATTGACTGTAATTAAGTCGATATTAAAATTGTAATTCTTCACCAAGTTTCATTGAGACTGCCAACAGAGTTAGTGAGATGTACACAGAAATATAAAATTATTTATTTGCGGTAAATCCAGTTTTTTTAGTGAGTGTTTTTGCTACGAACTGATGGCTAGATAGGTAAAATATTTAGCATTGATATTTCAATCTATGAAATAATTATCTTAATTCACTTAAGAAAGGTTAGGATAAAGAATGAAAGTAAATACCTTCGAATAACATCTCGATGTTCCTTAGAGATTGCAGATGAGGGCAATGAGACAAAATCCATATGATACAACACTTTTCTTAGTTATATATCTACTCCCGGTTCAATCGAGAATATCCTCAATATTCAGAATCGAAAATTTGATAGAGGTTTCCATTTAAAATTCTAACATAACACGTCGGATTTCAGTACGAACTTGCAGAATCCGGCTGGGAAGAAAAAGGACTATGCAAGATCTGATGCGACGGTCGCATGGATGTTTGACGTGTGTTAAGGGCTTGATGGCTTGAAGAACTCCTGGAAAAAATCTAGAAAAGCACTGGCGCGAGGTCAGGAACAGTTACGCGCTATTTCAAATTCTAACTATTAGATCAACACGAAAATTTGCACCTAGTTGTGTGTTGGTAATCCCCACCTGATAACGAAGAGTCAATCTGATTGCATTTGTACTTCTTGAAATATTGCGGAAATTACTTTGAAATTCCAAATAACAGCGAAATTTAGCACATTTTTTCCCTTATATATCCAAAAGTAAATATCTGACCGAATTAAAATGTGGAATATTGGTGTTAAATACTTAGGTTTGTGCTAAATTTCAGTGAAATCTAATCGATATTTTCAGAGGAAAAAAAAATTTTCATCAAAAATTCTAAACATTTTAGAATCATTTTTTTTATAAATTTTTTAACAATTGGATCCACACGAAATTCCACGAAGTTTCAATTTGATTGAGTCAAAACTTCATGAGATATCGAGGAATTAACATCAAAATTTCAAATGGGCCCAACTCCGAAACTATCTAACCGATTCCAGCCATTAACGAACTCAACCGAGATATTTGGACTCCAAACCTAATCTGACAATTTCAAGTCCTTAAGTCTTCTCCTCCGAAAGTTAGAGCACATCAAATTTGACCACGTATTCTTCTTTAGGGAGTTCAACCCAATTGTTTAAGACCATTTTCGGCTCAAAATTCGAAAATAACAGACATGATGACGAAATGATAGCGCGCTGTTCCCTGGAACAAGCGCTTCAAAAGGAGTCATCGGTGAAGGTGAAACTGTGTTGGAAATCGTACTTTCTTAATAGGCTTGCATATTGTTAGGAGATGAACAGCGAGCATTTTGAACATTTGATTTTTCTTATTTTGTACGCATGATTTCCTACTTTCGAAGGCAGCAATGTTGTCCTATTTTAATGCAAAAGTTGGGGTATTTCCTGGTGAACCGGTACATTATCAAACAAAACAATATATCTGATTCATTTTATCCATTGGAGCTATGCAAACTTCAATAAATACCGTCTTTTTCATTTTCATATTCACGTGGTGCCATACAGCATCCCAGTCTTTATACACTTGGTAGTCAAAATGTATGACACTAGGTTGGACTGCCTGATGAAGAATCTCAAAGTCTATTCTGTTCGGTCAGAAGGCCGTCCGTTATTACGATAACTTGACAATTGAAAGAGCGAGAGACAAGGAGACTAGAATCAAGGACTGTTGCCTATATATCAAAATGGTTGAGTTCAATAATGGGTCGAATGGGCCGAAGGGTTTGAAGTTATATAATACTATACTTATAATTAGAATATTTTAGATTATTTCCTCAATATCTCAGGAACTACTCATGCTATCTGCTTAAAATTTATTATTGAGTTGTAGAAGACGTATCTTTAATGAATTTCGAAATCCTCCAAATTTTGTTGAAAATTTTTTTTTTCGGAAATATTTACCGATGAAATTTTGAACCCATCTTGAAGGAAATATTTTATTACAATTCATTGAATTTAAATTCATTTTGATTTCTGTTCTCGAAGATATTGGGAAATAAATATGTAGAATTTTGTATTTTCCGTGTTATAACAGGAATAACTGAAAAAATACTGTTCTGACCACGATGAAACTTGGAAACTAGTTGGAAAATGCTGCTGCACAATTTTGCGCAAAATTTCGTGATGATTGTGCCAGGAAAAAAATTTAAAAAAATTTCAAAATTACAACATGCGCGAATTGGTTTATGGATATTGAATGTTCGAGCCTCCCTGTCGTTTTTCTGCGCTGTCAGCATAGTTTCACACTTTTCTTAGAATTCATCCTATTACGAATGTTATTCGCATTTTTGCGGTTAATATTGTACAGTTGTTCTCATCTGATAATTTGAAATATTTTCACCGAATAATGAAAAATTAGATTTCTCCAAGAATTAACAAACTAGAAAGATGCCTTTTTAATTTTTCCTCCTTTTAATGAAGACTTACCTCAGCTTCTTTCACAGCAGAAGCCCACTTACCACATTTTTTTGACCCTAGAAATTAAATCCACACTGACATATTCTACTTGTAGAACCTCCCATTATTTAGATACTTCATACAGCCAAGAGCAAAACATTCACTTTTGACTGAAATTGGCGTCATGCCTGTGGTTAATTTACTCTTCCAGATTCTAAGTATCGCACCAAATATTGATATTCAAATGAGTGATGATTTTTTCAGACATTCAGTGTATTATAGTCCCCTAGTAATGGTACCAGAAAGGCAGAAAAGCAATTTCAAAATTTTCCACTGAAAATGAAAAAACTGAAGAGCATTTATGAATTCCTAACAATTTTTCGTTTTTTTTTTAAATATTGTTACAAAGACACAAACAATTACATTTTTTCCAGAGAATTTTATATTTCTATTAATTTCATTTACGAAATTTATTCATTTCAAATTGATTTTCAACCGGCATTATATGAATTCTTGCGAAACAAATTCCAGGAATTTTCATTTCAACCTCTTGCTATCATAGAACACCATAATTTTTTATGCCTTCTCGCTCCTATAAAAAATTTCTGTCTAATTACATTCTCCGCAGTTTTTCGTATTTCGAGAAGAAAATATAAATATGATTTTATGGTGCCAATTTCAGAGACTGTATCTAAGCAGGGGCTATCAAACAAAATAAAATATATAAAGGAGCAACCCTAGTTTTTGACAAGGAATTACCTGTTTGAATTTTTCGCAACTATAATTATTTACACACTCTACGTTTCATGTTCAAAAGTTTCAGGTCGATTGGAAAAGCAGTTTATATCAAGGATTTCATTCAGAAAAATGTTACACTTTATGTTTGTGTCTATCAATCCAATAAATATGAAACTGATTCCACCGAATTTCTCACATAAAATATCTGAAAACAGATCTCCCACATCGATAAGTGATAAGCTAATAGGTTCAGCAATATAGGTAGGTATCGAAAAATCACTTTCCCACAAGAAGTGAAGTAATTAAAGATAGAGAATAGAAAAAAGCCCACATCTATATCCACGTGACCACCATGTTTATCCATCATTCCAAACAGCGTGGAACTCCAATTTCAGACAGCAAGGATCCAGTGGTGTAGTAACTTTTCTTAGGGGAGAATTGATTTGTGAGTATACCTACCGATATAACGGATATACTTGGATAATGTTTGTATTTTGGTATATTTTTTGTGGTTTTTTTGAACTTCCCATTGTAGTTGAGATTTAAGTATCAATTAAAGCTTATTTTCGGAGGTTTTCACTCCCAATATCTGAAACAGAACTATTAAAATTAAATAAAACTATTTTTTTCATGAAAAACGACCTTGCGGATTGCAGTATCAAACTGTTCGTCAAGAGCAGTTTTTTGCAAAACAGATTACCTAATGAACAATACAGGAACGATACAAACGATAAAGGAATCTTGAATCTTTCTGCTTTGTCTGATGAAAGTCAGATTTGTACTCTGAAACGTCACAGTTCGCTCTCTTTATCATTTATATTGTTCCTGTACTGTTCATTAGGCAAACTGTTGTGTAAGAAACTGCCCTTGACGAATAGATTGATACTGTAATCCGCAAGGGCGTTTTTTATGAAATTTTTTTTTTATTTCATTTTAATAATTCTGTTTCAGATATTGGGAGTGAAAACCCATAAAAATCCTAAAAAATAGATGCGATTCCTCATACCGAATTAAGATCAGGTTGAATTCCCTAAAAAAGTTTTAACTGGAACTGTGCTGAGAAATTGTTGTTCCAGATAACAATGACTTGATGAAGTTGAATTTTTTTTTTGACTCGATACTTCATTTGAATGAGGTGCTATTTGGGATTTCTTCATTTTCGCAATAATTTTTAATTTGAAAAGAATGAACAAGCAACACCTTTTTGGCGGATATCTCCGACGCCACTGCGATGCGTCTCTCTCTCTCGAACATTACTCTACGTTGTCCCCTATTCATCCTTCTGGACCACTAAACTATCCCTTAAGGACTGCCCCTCCTCAGATCCACCAATGGAAACGCTCATTCCAACAATACAAGCGGACTTTATTGGTCACTATCTGAGTCTTGAATTCACCTAGTTAAATATAAATTGGATAAAATGATAATGTCAGAAGTCAGTACAACTGTAACGTTACCAGTGTTACTAAATTGTTCCCAATTGGGAGCCATTAAGAGACTCTTGATTATCAATCACAAGAATTAGCTAGATTGTTTTGATTGTGTTAATTTTTCGCAACAATGGAGGGTACACCTTTCGACGATCAAAGTTTCAGTGATTACTCTAACAACCAACCCTTGCCATCTTTAAGCACCACACTTTTGCCAAATAAAAATCAGGATAATTTGAATGTGCACTCGATACAAGTGATGCTGGGTCTCCAGAATCAACACGATATGTTCTCCAACATGGAATCTTCCCTGGATTACAAGACTTCCTCTATGGATTACAAAAACTCTCCTCTGGAGTACAAGACCACCTCATCTTTGGATTATAAGGGATCTCCTCTGGGTTACAAGACATCGCCAAAGCTGGAAAACTCACCCTTACACCATCAAGACCTATCGTTTCAACAGGGTTTCGAAGCTATGAACAATAATGTCAGTGGTGGGAAGATGGATTTCAAAGGATCCCCCCTGGATTTCAAGACATCACCAAAACTAGATAATTCACCTCTGCATCATCAGGATATATCGTTTCAACAAGGTTTTGAGGCCATGAATAACAGTGTGAATGGAGGAAAGCTCAAGAAGGAAGATGTGGCCCTACTTCAGAGCCAGAACTTGAGTTCGACGGATATCAAACCAACAGCTAGTCAGAAAAAAAACGACAAAAAGAAAACCGACAATAATGGAGTGAAGAAAAAGAAAACAAGGTAGGATGAATAAAACGAATTACTTTGGTTGTTGATATGTGTGATTAGGTTTGAAAGTAAGAATATGAAACCAAATAGTTCACACAGTCATATCACTTCTTTTGAGCAATGCTTCTAAGGCTATCTGGTCATCAACATATTTTCCATATTTCTCTTGTTTCCAAGTGTGGAGTACCTCACAAATCTCCAAAAATTCACATTCAGTCATTTCTCTAGTAAAAGCTTAGAAATTAATTCCTCCCCAAAAATTTTCTAACGAACGATATTCGTTGGACACGATTAATTTACGAATTTCGAGCGAAAATTATCGATTTATTCATCCGAATTATTAGGTTAAACCTACTGATGAAGAATTTATGTTCGAATCCAATTATGTCTGATGCATATATGTAGGGCCCCTGATGAGCACTGTAATTTTCGAAAAAAATACCTAGGTAACAAAAACTTTCAGGGCACGATTATGGTTTAAATGTTCCGGTCTGAAGGTTTTGGATCTGTAGTCATGAGAACAGCGTACCTACCGTGGACAAATGAACTTACACACTCCATTCACTTCTATAAAGTTTCTAGTTGGCCATGAAATTCTGACACATTTCACCGCGTATATTTGGAAAATTTTAGGTTATAGTCATTTTTCTGTCAGATAACTACGCAATGTTGTCTTCTCTACATAGAGGTCGTAGTTATTACATATTCTTTAGAATGTGATTTTACCTCGAAAAATTATGAATTTGAGAATTCAATTTTTCCTGGCGCCTGTTGAAAAAACTTTTTTCTCTGCTGGTACTGGATTATGTGAATTCAATTTTTCCAAGAACCTGGCGAATGTTGAAAAAACTTTCTTCTCTGTTGTTACTGAAAATATTTCACGTAAAAATACTAGTTGGAGGATTCAGTTTTCTTGTACGGAAATTAAGACTCAAGTGTTGAATTTTCAATGAAAAATAAAGGATAAAGTAGTCCGTTACTTTTGCGATAGTTCATTTGAAAACAGAATAAAAGTACCCTAATAACCCGGCAGTAAAACTTCTAATAAACGAACAGATAGACCTACGGAATCCCCCACTCTTCGAAAATCTCAAGAAATAAGCCTACAGAAGACATACCTTGTTGCACAACCTAAAATACACGAGTTTGAAAATGTAGTAGTATGCAACCCGTGTCACTGTTAAACCTTGATAAGATATAGTGATAGGAAATACTCTGTCACTGCTTCTTCGAACTACCTTCGGTACTTTCAATTTCAAATCAAAGCGATGAGATATTTATTATTTATTATACGAAGATAATTTTGATTGTGGAGGATAAGGCTAAAGCTGAATTTCAATTGAAAAAGAGTAGAAACTGGCATTGGAAACGTCTCGCAGAATTATTTTGACATAAACGATATTTCACTATTGCCAACCTGCGTCAGTTTCAAGTACAAAAACTTGATAGACCTAAATCATGGCCAACCGGGAGACTTTATAAAATTGAATGGAGTATAGATTAACCTATATCAAAGCTTTGATGCTTGAAATATGTAGATGCAGATTTTCGTGCTGATTATATCAATAGAAGATTGCGAAACCGTTTCGTCTCGAAGAAGAGGAAACGGATTTGTACAAGCGCGTAAAAGCTCCTGACTTCAATTCACCTCAATGGTATTCTAGAATGATTGACTCTCATTGCAGTTTTTTGTCATACTACCAAATCCATGGCATCTCAGATTTTGGCTTATTATTTGATAAAATCAAATAATAAACCTTAGTGAGCGACCAACGAAAAAGAATTTTTAACCCCCCCTGAAAATTTCACAGTTTACGTTTTGGAGTTTGTAGATTTGAATAAACGAATAAAAAAAATCCGTCCGTCCGCCGTCCGTTGTCCGGGGCTTGGTAGAAAAATCGTGTGTCACTCGGGGTTCATCCTCCAAGCTTTTCAGCAGGATCAGTGTACCCTAGGAGGTCTAAATGGGGGGTTAGGGGGAAAAAAATTCATTTCTCAAAAACTTACCACCGAATTTTCATGAAACTCTGAACGTTGATTACTGTTGCATAACTAAACCTAAAAAATTTCACCCGGATGATTTCCGACTAGTAGTTTGTTTAAGATATCACCGGTATATTGGGTTGATTAACTAAGAAAATAATGAACCCTTGTGTAAAATTTGCAGTGTTTTCCAATTTGTTTTGAAACGCTTTTAGTATTATATATAAAATATTATCCGTATGTTTCGAAACTTTGTATCCAGTATTGATGGAATAAAATTCAACTGAAAGTAACCCTCATAGAAGAATGCTTTTGATGAGAATATTTCATGCAAACTGGACTCTTTTCCAGAAAAATATGAGAATTGATATTCCAACCACTATCCCGAAGAAAAAAATTTGCTATAAATTAAACACCCAACAGGGAGAATCCTGTGGGTATGGGACAGTATCAGATGATTCATCTCAACTGTCCTCAATTAAGTTTCATTCTCTAGATATATCAATGCAAATTTCAAACATACCTTTGTGATGGAATCCCCTAAACAGGGTGCATATCCAATTTAGATTCGAGCTGCGTGTGGCGCTATTTCACCATCTGTTACTTTTTAACACGCGTCAGCATCATCAAAAACAAACTATTACTTCCGGTACCATATGACTATCTGTACTGACACACCCTCAACATAACAAATGCCGTCAAAATTAGGTGCGAACGACTATTACCCCCATAGATTTTTAATGGGTTTATTGCTCATTAAGTGGCTACAATTTTTAGGTAATTGCGTTTTATCTTTGGAATCTTTCAACTCTAGCTTTCCTTTTGTTACATGGGGGCTGATTTTATTTAGAGAGATAATGATGTTGGCTTTCATTCTGATGGTATTATGATGGAAGGTTTTGCAATGAACGTGTAGGGTTCTTCAGTTGATGGGGTATAAAAATTGAAAGTTTCAATGTTGGATTTTCATGAAATTGTATCGGTGTCAATTATATGCGAAGCTAATTCTAAATTTTCCTAAAGATTCGATTGAATTTTCAGACATTGATGCTAGTGAAGGCCATCAATTGATAGATTCGCCATTTCGAAAATATCAATTGAGATGTAAGTGCAGAAATCCAATGGGGGTTTTTCCTTCTAACGAAAATGCAGTAATTTTCATGAAAAACCCTTAGAACATCACATCTCAAACATATAATGTCAATATTATATTTTTGAAAAAATGTTTGATCACCTGAAACTGAAAAATAAAAATGGGGATTTGCATTTAAAGGGATTTGTCTTGAGTGCACGATATGTCAACGTCGAATTCAGCTTTCTCGGAAAGAAAAGGACGTCAAATGTGTTACCTTGCTCAGGAAAACAGAGATAGCTATACTTCGATCTGGTTAGAGTAGAAGGAATAGAAAAAGAAAAGGACATAATGTCATATCACTGACAAATCGCAAACGGAAATTGTTTGGTTATATTGACAAAGAACACGTGTGTACCACAGAATAGGAATAAATATTTCATTATTCTATAGCAGAAAAAGCTATTGTACTAAACACCGTTGTCACTTCGTGCATGCCTGGCAAATCTCAAACCCCAATTTTGAAATCTGATTTTGAATACTTTCTGAAGGTAATTTGGGAAAATGATGAAGCGAACCCATAATAATTGTGTTCAAATTTGCATTTGCAGTAATAACCCAAATTCAGGAAAAATCCCCATTGAAAGACATCTGTATCAGAGCCTATTTTTACATTGCCAAAAGGCGCCTGAACCGGTATCGATCGTTTCCTTTGTCGATTTTATGAAATTTTTGAAATACCCAGAATTGTCGGAAGTTCACGTCATTAGTTTACAGGTCAGCTCTTTTTTCCAACTTTCAAACCAGTCGAAATGTCGTTCGAATTTGTCCATTTCGAGGTTATGTTCGTCTCGATCCGAACCGTTTTCAATTAGTATAGAATACGGGGTGGTCCAAGCAGTGAGAATGACTGAAAATCTTCATTGAAATAATGAAATAATTAAAATGCCATTTGAATTTGATTAATTTAATATTTCTCGGGAATAACTGCGGAACAGCTGATTTTCCCGGTCTTTTGAATTACGCTTTCTTCAGAAGATTCGATGTCGCTCATTTTTGCGCGCATGTTCTAGGGAAACAGCGTGCTATGGTTTTGTCGGAATGTCAGTAATTTTCGAATTTCGAGCCGAAAATGGTCTCAAGCGACTAGGTTGGACTCACTGATGACTCATCCAGTGTCAAAATTGATTCTGTCCAGCCAGCCGGTCGTACAAACGATTACGGGGATACGGAGGATTCTATTGACTTGAAAATTTCAGGGTTGGTTGCATTTCGAAATGAGAAGGTTGAGTTCGTTAATGGGCAAAATCGGTTCAGCGATTTCGGAGTTATGGCTATTTGAAGTTTTGAGGTTATTTCTCGGATATTCTGAGAACAACAAAAGCGATCGAATTAAAACTTGGCGGTTGGTTAGAGCATAAGGACATACAACTTTCCGCAGGATTTCGCCTAGATAGAATGGTCAGTAAATTCTGAAAAAAATTTTTTTTCAAATTTTTTCTCGAAACAATTTTCTTTTCTCGGAAACTGTTGATTATATTCGGAAAAATTTTGGTCATAGCTTGAACTATATATTTCACAGCAGCATACCAAATTTCAGTTTGATACGATCATAAGTTATATTGTGAAAAAATATGTCAAATTTCGTGGTTTTTTTCTTGATATCGTTGTTTTTTCGGGATAACTCAAATCATAATGAACTTGGCAGCTACTTTGAAAATGCCGATGGACAACTTTGTACGAAATTTCGTGGTGATCGTGCTATTAGAAAAATTTGAAAAAAATTTCGAATTTTTTTTCAAATATTCCATATTCTGTCATCTCCTGATCAATATCCTCATGAATTTCTGTATCAACCTTCAAACTGCCATTTTTCGATAAAGTACTGGATTTCTATGCGATCAAATCTGTATTTTTGGAAATATCGGGAAAATAAAATTTCGAATCTGCGAAATCATTGGGTGGATTCAGCCCATTCACGAGTTCGGCGTTGTAATTAACTAACATAATTACTAGGAATAATATCTGTCGATAAATCAACGAATACTCCACCTTGATCAGAGCTAATCATCCAATCAACCAAAAAATATAGGTCCAAATCTACTCTACAACTATCGAGTTTCTAAGTTGTTTCTTTTGGAAGTTATTATTTTTACGGTCGTCCATTAGGTTCAACTATCATACTTCAACATCAGTATTCATTTTCACAGAAACTACCTTTATAATCTATAATCTAATAGCTAGTAAGATGCATATTTGCTGAGCCTAACGATACTGATCCACATTCAGAAATGATTGATATAAAGATGCATCTAGACTGAGCCCTGTTATTTATGAGAGATATCCGACAAGTCACACATTATTGAAATAATATTTTTTATTTCAGAACAACCTTCACGTCATACCAATTGGAGGAACTAGAAAGAGCCTTCGAAAGAGCCCCATACCCAGACGTCTTCGCCAGGGAAGAATTAGCCGTAAAACTGAACCTGAGCGAATCTAGGGTGCAAGTATGGTTTCAAAATCGTCGTGCAAAATGGCGCAAACAGGAACCCTCCCGAAAAACCGGCTCCACCAGCTCAAACTCTCCAAGTTCCACTATGCCAGTCAACTACAACAACTTGGGTTCCTTCTCGCATGCCAATAGCCTCAATTCAATACCCCCAGTGGACAACTGGAGCTATCAGTCCAGTTATGACTTAAATCCTCATTTAAATCTTCTCAGTTCAACTCAAGGGTCATACCCCAGTTTTGGTTCCCCCCAGAACGGATACTCGTACGCTTTGAACTCACATGAGAGTCAGATGTTTGGTACACCTTTGAGGACACATGAATATATGGTACCCCTTGCCAATCCCAACACTATTCTAGGCAGGGATTACTCCATGTTGCAAACTGACTCCCCAACAGCTGATGACAGCTCTATGGGCATTAAAATCGAGTACATCGATCAGAAAACTTCTCCCGAAAATTATGACAGTATCTCTCCAAAATATGAGACAAATTATCGAGATGCTGATAGAATGAAGGTGAAGATTGAAAATGGTAACAGTCCAACTTATGTGACGCTTCCGCCATTTTTGAATTGATGACAAATAGTTAAAACAGGAAATGAACAATACACACAATATAAGTCAAAATACACACAGCCGAAGCAATTAACAAGGAGATACAGGAATATTCTGGTTTTTCACAATGTGTACTTACTGAATGGATATACATTTTAATGAGGAATGTTAATAATATATAGAATTTCTCGATCATCGCGCAACTATGGCTGAAATCAAACTTTATACAACGAATTGTACATACTGTATATAATTTTAATTTAGACATCGAAGAAATTTAACCCATAAGATTTTGAATTGAATTCATGTGTAAATAGCGAACTATGAATTTTAAAAGGCTTGGGAGTCGTGCTTTGATGCCAGTGGGCGTAAATATCCTAGAAATGTTCTAGTGTAGATAAGGAATATGTGATAATAATTCAAATTCTGAAATTGTCGAGTAAAACATGGAGAATTTTGTACAAAGTGTAATTATTGTGTTAGGGATATCATTAATTACTTGCAAGTTTGTGAATTTTTGTGCCATTCAAAATAATGGAGGTTTCTCCTAAAGAATATATTTAAGGATCAATATATTTTTATAAGATGGAATAAATAGATCTGAAGATATCTAGAATTGTTTATACCTTACACTTCTACAGTCAGAAAAACAGGTGAGATCTGCTGGAGATATAATTGACCCAGATTCGAATTAAAATTCGAGTATTGAAGTTGAATCAAGAGGGGAGGAATTGAGAAGGTGCAGCAGTTCAACCTAGAAGCGCATCCGCCATTATTGAATTCATAATAGTTCCACCACAAAGTTGTGGATTGGGGATATTCACCACAGATATACTCCCAGTATTTTCTTTTCCAGATATTTCAACAAAAACGTGTAAATCTGAACGAAATCTCTTTCTTGGTAGGAAATGATAGCTTGAAGGTTCATGAAATATTTCAACGAAATTTGATGGGTATATAGTTTTCGAGATAATATTTACGGATTTCCTTAGCGATCCTCATGAAATTAGGCATATTTTACAACTATTTACGCAGTTTGAAGTCTTGCGCATCATTTTCTGTTGAGTTATTGAGGGAGCAATACTTCAGATGTATATAATTCTGTATCATTTCGGTAAATTTAACCAGCTGAACACCAAACTTATCGTATTCTTCATGAGTGAGTCCAAGGTTAAATCAATTTCGCCTAAAAATTCGAAAAATACAGACATTTGGTGTTCGACTGAGTGATGAAGTTATTGAGGTAAAATTCTTAGTCCTTTGTTGAGATAACTCTCGAACAGAATGCACTGGATACTTGAATGTGACTATCAAGTTCGGGCAAAATCGGTTCAAGTATTCGAGAGTCATTTACATTTTGGACAATTTTACCGGCTCTCCTAAAATTTCTTTACTGTTAATGTTCTGGAGGTGTAAATATTACAACAAATGCGCTTTTTGGTAATTAAATATCTTTCAATAGGTACATGTTCTTGAGATAATGGCTATGAAAAAATGGGTATTCTAAATCACCATTTCGCCAATTTTAGCGCACATGTTCTAGGCAAAGGCATGCTATCGTTTTGTCAAAATGTCTGCACTTTTCGAATTCTGAAGATGCACTCGGATCACTAGGTTGAACTTACTGATGACGCGTTCCAGAATCCATTATGTCCAACAGGCTAGCCAGCCGGCTGTAGCACGATTACGTGAGAACGGAAATCCCTATTTACTTATAACATTCAGGGTATATAAGTTGCTTTTGGAGATGGGACTGTTAGGTTAGTTAGTTAATGGGCTGAATCGGTCTAACAATTTCATAGTTATAGTGATTTGAAATTTTGTGGTTATTGCCATGATATTTCAGGAACTAATTTTGTCTTTGGATTGAAACTTGGCAGCCTTTTGAAGCACAACGACACGCAACATATCGCGGAATTTTGTTGAAATGGTATGGTTTGTGAATATGAACAAAAAAATTATCGACATTTTGTCAATAAAACTAATTTTTCGTTAACTTTTCATCATTCTTGACGTTATTACAAACCATTAAATTTTATTACCGCTAGAAATTGGGAACTTCAACAGAAGTAACGCGTACCTATTTTGTTTCAGTGCCATCCAGGGATTGAGAGTTCTGCTCTAACTCTAATTATTCTGAGTCTAAGTTAATGAAATTTTGCACGCGTATTCTCTGATCGAACAGTATCTGGGTAGAAATATTATAGAGGACCTTTTCTTCACATTTCTATAGAGCATTCGGTTTTTCACCTCTTTCACAAAAACATAATTCGAAAATGTAAATCTGCTCTTATGGTCAATTCTGAGAGGAAAAATTTTTCAACGATCTATAATTTCGGTGAGAATGAATATATCCAGAATATCAATTGATCCGATGTCAAAACAAGAAAAATTTTCATTTCTTTTTATTTCGACATCTTTCTCATAAATCTACGTTTAATTCGAATATGCAAAAATAAGTAGCAGTCCACAATAGAAAATCGAAAGTTTCACCCATTTCCGGTTAAACCGGAAGTCATAGATACACCTTGTTTACCTTAGTCGATGAAGAACAATCTGTAGTATCAATGTCCTAAATTTCATACCAATATCTCGTAAAATGAAGATTTTTTTAGGGGTCGACCGGATTCCTGTGACACCCAGTATAAACAATCATATTTTTCAGTTGTCTGAAATTCGATAATTCAGTTAGGTCAATGTTGAAAAAATATGACTCAATTACTTATTTAGTGTTAAAATCCCTTCTTGACCTCTGTTACTTGCATTCGCAACAGTAAACGTGATCCGGGTTCAAAATCGAAACGTCATTCACGTAGTAAAGCAATAATTGGGCTAACCGCAATTCATTATCAGCCCAATCTTCCATCATTTCACCTGCACTCAATGAAAATACCACCTGGATGTTGACTTACTGAAACACCGGAATTCCCCTGTCAGATCGAGGAAAATCCGTAATTCTGCCTCATCCCTTCTTCACCGGAGTATCGTAGCTCGATGAACACGACGTCCACGGAACGTAAATACTCTGGATTCAGTTTGGTATAGTCGTCATCGCAATAACATACATTCATTGATACGCTGATTACCTACCTATAAAGAACTTCTAAACCAGTTAAGCTAGTTTATTATTCAGTGATGTGTTTGGAGTAAAATAGATTCTGTACGTTAGTTCTTCGGTATTGTTCTTGTTGTAAATATATGCGGAGGTGACGACACTGTTGAAGAACGTTTTGGTAAGTGACCCCTTTAACTCTGAGGTCGTATTATATAAGTTGCCTATCCTTTATCGGAATTGAATCATGTGAAATCATTCCGACAATGTTATCGAGAATAATTTTAAGTCTGAGTATAATATAATCGAGTATAATATAATACTTATACATCGATCTCCTTTTGAATAATCCAATGTATTTCTGCAATCAATTCATATTCCGATGTATAATGGAATACAACCCATTCCGTTTCCAACTTGTTGGAAAATATTCCCCCTTACCATGGAAATATTAGCTAATATTAAAATTTTTGAGATCAAAATAATTTTCTCAAATCGAACAGGAAGTAATTTTTGGCATTCGTTTTTGACATATACAGTTTTGTTGTCGGCATATCATGGCTCAATTAATGTGTTTCATTTAACGAATCGAATACAGATAGGTGAACCGCTAAATCAATATTTAGATTATCACTCGCTCTAAGGACTGGTGTTATGATATCAAACTATTAGCTAGTGCATTGAGCACCGACATTTAAGATGAAGTTTACATCTGAGCATGACCATGGTATCGGTGCTCAAGAACGAATTAACAAAACCGTCCAAGGATTAGGGATGTAGATTCCTTCAAATTTGAAAAAGTAGGTCAAATCTGGAAAGCCTTTCCTCAAGATGCCGATCACTGATAAATAAATATAAACATACACTATATCCCACCGAAAACTGTTAATGGCCACTATCTTCAAAATTATCCACAGTATTCAAATCTAGAAAAGTACCTCCCGATTTATTAAAGGTGGTGCAAACAAATTACATTTTCCAAAATGACCAATGCAAGTCTCAAATTTCTCAAAACGAAAATAACTTTATGACCTCACATTCTGGGAAAATAGCGTGTTATCGATTGTTCCAAATGTCTTTAATTCTCGAATTTTTTCCCGAAATTAGTCTCAAAAGACTTGGTTGGATTCACTGATTATGAATCCAGTCTCAAAATCAATGCTGGCCGGCTGTGGACAAGATAATTGTGGAACGGAGAGAGCAAGCGACTTGAATTTTTCAGGGTAGGTCACGCATAAGAATGCCTCGGTTAAGTTCGTTGATGGGTCAAATCTCATGAAGGAACTTGAGCTCTAATACGACGATGTGTTGGGATGTGGATAGGTGTACGAAAAAGTTGTCTTTGACTCCAAGGAGATTGTGCCAACACAACCACATAAACATCAGTACCTACACCATATATGTTTTATTTTATTAGATCTTCCATGTAATTTTTCGTTCCTCATAATGATGTTTGATAGTGACAACTTATGTGGATGTTACGTTATGACGTCATTGTGAAGTATATCAGACAGTGGGGTCAATTTTCGACATTTTAAGAGGAGTTTGTCGTGTTTAGGTCATTCTACATCCTGAATCAAGGTCAAATAAGCAGGGACGACGAAAAGTGAATATTTTATTTATTATCTGTGCCTTTATGAGTCAATAGTATTCATTCTCACCGACTGAAGAATTAAGTCCTTGGCGAAACGTACAGTGTGCATACATCAATTCATTTACACCTTATAATATTTTACGGGAAGGATACTGGAACGTTACGTAACATATAGTGAGAATTAACCTTAACCCAGTCATAGTGCGGGAATGGCTTTTCAGGTATTTGCTATGGATGAAACTTCTGTTTGAGGTTTTATTCCTCCTTTTAATAGGACATATTATATTTTTATGGTTTTCTCAATATTCTCGATCTAATTCGAAACAAGATCATTTTGTTTGATTTCATACATTTTCTCGATAGGTATATTGCATTCAACACGAAATATATTTTTATGTGTATCTCAATCTATATCTATACATGATCATAAGGTATGCAATCACACACTTCTACAATTCGATTCGCGAATTCTGAATAATTCCATATTGTAACTGGTTAAATCGAAACGCAAGTTTGAATTGGGCGAAACGCGGTAGACCGCCCCATACGTCACACGTCATAGCACGATTCCACGATTGATACAGCTGACGCTGTCCATTGGCTAGGTAGAGTGGGAGCTACATGAAGAGAGAAGAAGTGATTATGACGCGTTACGTCACGGAACCCTGCGAAGCTTCGAGCGTTTAGACGGTCAACTTGTGCTACCGACTTCAAATAATAATTTTCTCGTGAAATTGTGATTTTTGACGGCGATTGAAATTTTCCAGTATTCTTATGCATCAGATAATCGATTCCTTTGAAACAATATATGCAAGGGACCTATTCAGGAATGAATTATCAGATGTGAAATAATGATCGAATTGAAACACTCTTCAGGTTAGACTATTCCGTATATAAACTTTCATTCATGTTTATTCAATGAATAAACAAAGATTGAATTATTGACTTTACCTGGGAGCGTCAGATCGTGTCTTCCACGGATCTCTCACCATAAGACTAACTATAACAGAATTTAGAATGACATCATGTTTTCCGAGTAGCCTATCACTAAAATATTTGATTTTTATTTCTTTCAATGAGTCATTCCGTTGAAGTGACTATTTTAATTGGCACTTACAGGCCGGATTCAAGTTTATGATATCCATTAAAATTACAGAATTTCAAATAATCTTATGAAATAATATAGTGGTTTCCAAATCGAAGTAATAGTTTTTGCTAATAAATAGTTCTGAGTCCATTTAGAATAATTCCGATTTTGTTCAGAAAGGGTTCAAAGAGGATACTGGTTTCTAGCACGATTAGTTTATCGTGGTGATGTTGTGTTGATTCTAATTCCTAGAAATAACAACAGTTGGTTAATCTCAATGATTAATGATGTTGCGTCCACTTAGAATGCACAACCGAAATTTCGATGTTACTTGAATGTAATATCGATTATAATATAGAATTTTTTGACAGTTCCAACAGCCAATCAAATTTTGTCATTTCGTTTCATAAGAAACCATTTCACCTAATCACGTCAATATTGCACTGATTGCATTCAGTTCAATTGTCAATCAAAAAATTTACAAAAATTTTTCCGCCGAACACTTCTTGGACATTGACAAATTCCTCATCATTTTATGATGAATTTCTCAAGCTCGTTGCTTAGTAACAGCCCTCAGCCTTCGGCTTCGAAATTATACTAAGGAACCGAGCTTTCAATTGTCATAATATTATCTCCTCTATTGTCAATGTCCTAGGCATATTACAACTGATAACAACTTCGAGGAGACTGAGGAATTAATTTAAAGCTGCTTAAGCCTCGTACAGACACGAGAGCTGAGCGGCTTTCGAGGCAATTGCGAGGCACTTTTGAGGCAACCTCGCGTTGTTGAAATGGCTCACGACACCGTACACACTTGCGAGGCAGCCCAATTAACTTGCCTCGCAAGCTGCTCAGCTCTTGTGTCTGTACGCAGCTTTACAGACTCGTGGGGAAAGCTGCTCCTCAGCAGCTCGTGGAATCATTTTACAAGGATTCATTTGTCAAAGTGTACGGATAAGACAAATGGGAATAATGATAAATATAAAATTATTCAATGGACATGATTGTGGAATGTAGGTGTTGATGGAATGCGCGGTTGGGGATATGGAGAATTGATTAACGATCAAATTATTCCACAGGAAAATTGGACATTATGGACTTATTGGCCAATGATTCGACAGCGAAATATATATTCACATTGTGGATCAACCCGAAAAATCGAGAACAGAATTCTTTCGACTCTTTGTTTATTCAAAGTAACTGACGTGCCCCTCGAAAGCTCATACTGAATCGAAAAGTTTTACAGTATTCTGTTATTCACAACTCCTTACACATACTCACAACTGTTTCTTTTTTCTTAGTGCCCTGATGCTCGGTAGTTACATGGAACTTATGACTGTTTTTTTAAAGGCCCATCGAGTCCTAAATTGAATTTCACTGTCTACGTCTTCGGGAAAATAAAGTGTTACTGCAGTTGTATTTAAATTTTTATTTAGGTAACTCGAAGTTTTCACGGTATAAATTTCACATCATTTAGAGTCAATACCATCATAAACTCTAAGTAGGTACTACCTTATATCAGAGGAAAATCTGCCGAAACATTTCATTACAGTTTCTCATGTCTTCCAAAGTTAACAAGATTACAACTACTATATATGGATATTTTCCATCTAATAAACCGCATAGTAAATATTTCTTTCAATATGTATAACTCTGCGAGAATCGTACGTTTTCTGCCTCTGCTTAGGTTATTGACAGTATGATGAGTAACGAATTATGCATTACATCTATTCTTGAGAATTATTCGGAATAATATCCTACATAATTGAATTCATAGAATATAGCTGATTCGATCCGTATTTTATTAAAATTCATTAGTATTATATTAATATTGTCACTGGACGATTTCTAATGACATATTCGTGATCTACGACCTCGATTTAATAGGAAACGATAACAAGGTCGACGATTTTCGAAAAAAAAAATTTATTTGGGACTTAAAAAATTTTTCATACAGAACCGCGAATAAACATCAAAGCGCAGAGGGGTGGGGGTAAGATTTCGCGATTCCGTGCGAAATTTTATTTTTGAAGCTATGACAATATGGACATCATATATTATGGATTCGAACACGTAGATTACGAATCTGTAATTAGATTTTGCGTAACTGATTCGGTTTGGAAAATATTTCGGATTTGGTGAGAAATTTTCGAAATTTGGGTCAACTTTGGGCCGTCGTACAGATCAAACGCGTGAGGCTGGACAATATCGAATTTTTTTGGTTTTATCTGGGTCTTTTGTGAGTACGTAGCCACTTATTTTATAGACGTAGGTCTTCTGGTTGAAAAATTATGATTTTTTTAAAAAAGGTCCAATTTCTTCGATTTTCCTCTGAAAATCGAAAATCGTCGACCTTGTTATCGTTTCCTATTAAATCGAGGTCGTAGATCACGAATATGTCATTAGAAATCGTCCAGTGACAACCGTTTAGAAATTATGGCGGAAATAGTGAAAAAATTTCGAAATTTTGGTCAACTTTGAGACGTCGTGCCGACCAAAATAATGGAGCTATGTGATGTCGAATTTTTTTACGTGCAGCTCGATCCTTTATCTATGCAATGAAACACATTTCATTGTCCTACTTCCATCAAGTCGGTAATAATGATTTTTTGAAAAAAGGTCCAAAATTTTGGAAATTCAAGGACCTCTCACGTCCGGGACGATTTTTTTAAAAAATATCTGACCTTATATTCTTGTTCTACGCCCTCGAATTAGTAAGTGTGCCAAATTTCACGGCGATAGGAGTCGGAAAATTATTTTTCGAAAATCGAGATTTTCTTAAAATTCTTAAAATTTTACCAAAAATCGAAAGTTCTCGGATCGACCTGAAATTTGAAACATATACTAATTCGAGGGCGTAGATAAAGAAAATCCAATCAGAATGTTAGTGGAGAGTCTGGTTCGTTTTTTATGGCCAGAGGAAAATCGAAGAAATTGGACCTTTTTTAAAAAAATCATAATTTTTCAACCAGAAGACCTACGTCTATAAAATGAGTGGCTGCGTACTCACAAAGGACCCAGATATAACCAAAAAAATTCGATATTGTCCAGCCTCACGCGTTTGATCTGTACGACGGCCCAAAGTTGACCCAAATTTCGAAAATTTCTCACCAAATCCGAAATATTTTCCAAACCGAATCAGTTACGCAAAATCTAATTACAGATTCGTAATCTACGTCTTCGAATCCATAATATATGATGTGCATATTGTCATAGCTTCGAAAATAAAATTTCGCACGGAATCGCGAAATCTTACCCCCACCCCTCTGCGCTTTGATGTTTATTCGCGGTTCTGTATGAAAAATTTTTTAAGTCCCAAATAATTTTTTTTTTTCGAAAATCGTCGACCTTGTTATCGTTTCCTATTAAATCGAGGTCGTAGATCACGAATATGTCATTAGAAATCGTCCAGTGACAACCGTTTAGAAATTATGGCGGAAATAGTGAAAAAATTTCGAAATTTTGGTCAACTTTGAGACGTCGTGCCGACCAAAATAATGGAGCTGGGTGATGTCGAATTTCTTTACGTGCAGCTCGATCCTTTATCTATGCAATGAAACACATTTCATTGTCCTACTTCTATCAAGTCGGTAATAATGATTTTTTGAAAAAAGGTCCAAAATTTTGGAAATTCAAGGACCTCTCACGTCCGGAAAGATTTTTTCAAAAAATATCTGACCTTATATTCTTGTTCTACGCCCTCGAATTAGTAAGTGTGCCAAATTTCACGGCGATAGGAGTCGGAAAATTATTTTTCGAAAATCGAGATTTTCTTAAGGGTAACCCCTTAAAATTTTACCAAAAATCGAAAGTTCTCGGATCGAACTGAAATTTGAAACATATACTAATTCGAGGGCGTAGATAAAGAAAATCCAATCAGAATGTTAGTGGAGAGTCTGGTTCGTTTTTTATGGCCAGAGGAAAATCGAAGAAATTGGACCTTTTTTAAAAAAATCATAATTTTTCAACCAGAAGACCTACGTCTATAAAATGAGTGGCTGCGTACTCACAAAGGACCCAGATATAACCAAAAAAATTCGATATTGTCCAGCCTCACGCGTTTGATCTGTACGACGGCCCAAAGTTGACCCAAATTTCGAAAATTTCTCACCAAATCCGAAATATTTTCCAAACCGAATCAGTTACGCAAAATCTAATTACAGATTCGTAATCTACGTCTTCGAATCCATAATATATGATGTGCATATTGTCATAGCTTCGAAAATAAAATTTCGCACGGAATCGCGAAATCTTACCCCCACCCCTCTGCGCTTTGATGTTTATTCGCGGTTCTGTATGAAAAATTTTTTAAGTCCCAAATAATTTTTTTTTTTCGAAAATCGTCGACCTTGTTATCGTTTCCTATTAAATCGAGGTCGTAGATCACGAATATGTCATTAGAAATCGTCCAGTGACATTCGTTTAGAAATTATGGCGGAAATAGTGAAAAAATTTCGAAATTTTGGTCAACTTTGAGACGTCGTGCCGACCAAAATAATGAAGCTGAGTGATGTCGAATTTTTTTACGTGCAGTTCGATCCTTTATCTATGCAATAAAACACATTTCATCGTCCTACTTTCATTAAGTCGGTAATAATGATTTTTTGAAAAAAGGTCCAAAATTTTGGAACTTCAAGGACCTCTCACGTCCAGGACGATTTTTTTAAAAAATATCTGACCTTATATTCTTGTTCTACGCCCTCGAATTAGTAAGTGTGCCAAATTTCACGGCGATAGGAGTCAGAAAATTATTTTTCGAAAATCGAGATTTTCGCCCTCGAATTAGTATATGTTTCAAATTTCAGGTCGATCGGAGAACTTTCGATTTTTGGTAAAATTTTAAGGGGTTACCCTTAAGAAAATCTCGATTTTCGAAAAATAATTTTCCGACTCCTATCGCCGTGAAATTTGGCACACTTACTAATTCGAGGGCGTAGAACAAGAATATAAGGTCAGATATTTTTTTAAAAAATCGTCCTGGACGTGAGAGGTCCTTGAAGTTCCAAAATTTTGGACACTATGACTGCCAAACAAACGATACGCATCTAAATAACAGCAAGACGGACAGCGGCACGAAACGAGGCTGTGTGCTCTAAACATCCTAAAACCATACCAGCGCTGCTTGTTTGCCTTCCAAACTGAGTCTGAGGAATCCTTTGACCTCGCCGTTAAAACCGACATCGGATAGATCAGGTTTAGCTGCTCGCGCACCGCTCTGCTCCCGCTCAAAACATCTACACTTGCGAGGCAGCCCAATTCACTTGCCTCGCAAGCCGCTCAGCTCTCGTATCTGTACGTGGCTTTACACACTGTCAAGCTGCGTACAGACACGCGAGCTGAGTGGCTTTCGAGGCAGTTTAATCGGGCTACCTCGCAAGTGTGTACGATGTTTTATAATAATAGTAATAATAACGTTCGAGGCTTAACAACAGAAGTGTGATTTCTTGTTACCTATTCTCAGACAAGTACAAATGAGTTATACCAAAATAACTTCAAAAGATGTGAAATAATCTTCTATTTGAAAATGAATAGCAAAGATGAGATATGTGTACCAAGTGTCCCAAGGTGGCTGGCCTATTATACCTATACGGAGAACAGATAGATTATTTTATGGTGATAATCTTGATTTGGGGAAATTGGATAATGACTTTTCTCTGTGAAATATTTTCAGACCACTCCAACTTCCGGTTATATACTGAAAATAGCCTACTACTTTCGTATTCCAAAAGGCACACCCAGTATATTATTGCATCATCAGAAAGCTCGTTTCATAACATTTACAATAATTCGCCATAACTTGGGTTTAAACTCAACGGTTTCCGAGATATTGGAATTCTTTTTAAAATAATTTTATCGACATGGGCTCACACGGAATAGAACTTCTATTGGTTAAATTTGCTGAAAGAAAAATCAAAAGAATATATGTGAGGAATATTTGGGGATGTCTTCTTTATCTATGTTCCTTTGTTATGAGGGAGGGGGAGTGTAGAAATATTTGTCTCTTTCTAAAGGTGACCAACTTCGTAAGGTTATTATGCAGTCTTTATGTCCATGTATCCACTCGACATGCCAAAACTTTTTGTATTACTAAAAGGGTAAAAAATAAAGAAGAAGATTGTTACAAAAGATTCATAGAAAAATATCCAATACTTGGTATTGATTTTGATCTAGTTACATTATGGTTCGGTGCAAACTAAATAATCAATCCAATATTCAACCATGCAATCTTGGTTTAATAACCAGACGGTTAAAACTTATGCGGTGTAAATGGATCACAGGAGTGATCGAAAGTGGATTCATATTGTTGTTGTCTCCCAACTATGCTCAAAGTATCCTATGCCAGCCAAGCATTCTATGCAACCTCATCCGCACCGGTTTGATCTGTATGGTTATACCTACTTTCTGTAAGATTCGTGAAGATCTGTAATTGTTTATGGTTCAATAATGTGTTAATTATAGATTCCCGATTGTACACTAAAGGCATATGTGATTATACCTTTAGATGCCGAAATTATGTGCAATCCATTTCACACATCATGTTTATATCATGGAATGTTCCTATTGGTACCCAATTTCAAAAATAATACCATGTCCTGTTCTATAGAAATGATTTAGATATAGGCCATCGAGTTTGAGGCTTTATAAAGTTTTGAAATCTCATTCTCAACTTTACTTAAGTCGTGATCTAAAGGGTGTTTCAAATTGCGTGTTTTTGTTCAAGAATAAATAAAACAATAATTAACATTCATTTTCAAAAACTTTTTGTTGGTAATTGAAGTATCAGTTATGACCTTTATATACAAAAAATAATATCTGTCAAATGGCCTCCTTTTGCAGCTCCACAGACGTCCACTCTTTTGTTAAAATTTTCAATGACATTTTGACATAACTGAGGTTCTATCTCACTAATGACACGAATAATTTCATCCTTCAGTTCAGGAATCGATTGTGGATTATTATTATGGACCTGGCTTTTCACATAACCCCAAAGAAAATAGTCCATCGGTGTCAAATTAAATGATCTTGGTGGCCAATTGACATAACCGTTCCTGGAGATTATTCGTCCAGAAAATTTTGTCTCAATAAATCAATTGTGTCATTCGCAAAGTGAGGTGTAGCGCCATCCTGTTGAAACCAAATGTCCTCGAGATCAATATTCAGGCCAAAAAATTCGATTATCATCCGACCGTATCGATCACCATTGACAGTTACAGCTCCACCAGCAGCATTTTCAAAGAAGTAAGGTCCAATTACACCACCTGACCATAATGCACATCAAACAGTGACTGGTTTAGGATGCATAGGTTTCTCATGAATAATTCGTGGATTCCAAGAGTGCTTTGAGATGGACGATTATGTAAACCATAAAACTCACGTAATCTTCTGAAAACACTTTTCACAGAACCCTGATTTTCATGAAATAATTCAACAATTTGAACTCGTTGTTGTATCATGTACGAAGCCATTTTTATAAATGTCATACATCACATTTCTTGAATGTCATGATACCCAGACGAATTCAGTGTGCCGTCTATATTTTATTTATTCTTAAAAAAAACCGCCCAATTTGAAACACCCTTTACATGGTACATGAATTATTCATAAGATCGTTGACAATGGGAATGATATAATTCATACTCAAAATAATTTTTCAATACCTCCTGGCGTTGACAGTTTAAATCGCAACATACTTTCCACATATCTAACTCAATTATCGAATCCTCAAAAAGTAATTATGTTACACTTCTCGCAACTACTATTTTTAGCTATATTGGACACTCTTGATTGGGAAGTTCTTCGTAAGATCAAGATGAGCATGATATAGAAGTAAGATATAATTGAGTGGAAGGATTAATTTTAAAGAAAATTTCAATGATGATGAAGCTTTTGAAGGTTTGCGAGGTAGCTTCTACCTCTTTGGTAGAGTGTCACGTTTCGTCCCGGCTTAGTTTGGGGGAACTCGTCAGGGCATGCACCAAACTAAGTCGTTTACATGCCTACGTGAGCGGACACCCCTTATGCGGATCACAAGGGAGTGTTCGATACCGTTGGGGATGAGTGTATTTCCGAGATCTTGAGAGGATCTACCAGGGACAGCGTGCGCGCTAGCGCCCCCTGTACGTTGACCGATGATGTGGCCGAGCGTTACAGGCAGGCAACGTAGGGACTTAAGATAGGTACTTAAGACGCAAGGGATGGTACTGCGCGTGCGACTTAAGTAAGAGCTGAGAGAGGGTGCTCGCTACAATGATAATCGCATTATGGATATCTTCGAGAATACAACTTTTTCTAGTCGAAATTTGTTTATTTTTCGACAGAATATTTATTATTATTATAATTTATTATGCATCAGATTTTTATTTAAACTTTGTGGGTTATTTTATTCGAATATGATAGCTGCAATTGAATAGGTATTAGTAGGAATGAATTCTTTATTTCGAAGTATCAACCAGAGACTACTCGTTCATATTGTTAGATCCTCAAAATGTTGAAGGTTGAGTCTCTTCAAAGATAACTTCCTGAACAATATTACCGTTGTATCAATCACTATTGAAATATCCAAATACTCATGAAATATTTCATCAAAAAATGTTTTTTCGCGGTTATCCACTGATATGTTATAGATGAAACTACTAACACGTATGAATTCCTCATAAAGAAGTTGTTCAGGAATATTTTAACTGGAACAGAAAAAGTCATCTAAGAAACAAGCTTCAGAAATTGTTCTTAACTGATCCTTCGAAACCAACATTCTACATAACTGAAAAATGACACAACTTTTCGTCCATCTTGTTTATAAATAGGACCTTGCATCGGAGAATTTTCCCTGACACTGTACCCATTGGATGTCCGGGTTTTCTTCGAAGAATGAGACTGAAATTATGTTGAGACGAATAATTATTCATAACTTGACCTTCTACGGTCGAGATCATTCTAATTGCATGTCAAAACTAAGGATTGTTTGGTTATTTTCACGGTTTCTTTAAGGTGTCAGTCAGATGAGTAGCTTTACATGATGTCACAAAATATACATCTGTATGCACATTGAGGATTTTCCTGTGTTGCTAAGTTTGGTCGCAGACAGTATTTCCTTGAAAATCAGAATATGAGCAACTGGGATCGACTTGAGTTCAAGACAAAGTGTGCCAAGGTCAACTACATGGATTGAGAATTGAAGAGAGATTAAAATGTTCAGATACAGATTTATCCTACATCTGCCGAGTCGAGTTTCTTGATTGATCGTCTCTTCAACAGATATCTGTTGATACATAAAAGCAAACATTGAAACTAGATCATTAAAGTCCAGGAAAAAAATTGATATCATTGGGAATTTTGGATACTGCTTTTGCTTTCTAGAAGTAAAGAATCCTTGTGGTAAAAATGAATGAATCAGAGCGACAATATGCACGAGATTCGCCAATAGAGTGGCCTATTCATAATTTTCATATTTTGAGCCTGAAATACTTGAAACAATCGGATTGTAAATAGGTTTGATATATTGATGAAGATTCCGTGTTCAAATTCAATTATTTCTGCCCTTACAGAAATACTTCGAAAGGTAAAGACCTAGAGACATGAAGTTGAAAGAATCTGAGCTTTGTGTAAGTAGCTGGTAAGGTAAAGCATCGCACACGTGATCGGAAGGTTTTCGAATCCGCATAGGATAGAATTTTTGTAGTAGACGGCACCGACCACCATTGTTAAATATTAACACTGGTGTACCTAGGATGGCAATAACAAAACTTAAAATGATCGAAAAAATGCGTGAATTGTAAAGGAACTTATCATTATACAGTGCGCGTCAAAATCATGAAACCAATTGATTTTCTCAGAAGAAAAATATTTGGCAACAGAATCCTGAAACAGGTCAATTTTTGTTTCACTTTTACCAAATTTATATGCATTTTTGAAGGATTTTTGTTGCACCCTGTGCAATCCCCATCAACCTTCTAAATTAAAAAAAAAAAGTAGGTCATGGGGTTATTTTTTTGGCAAGGTCTCTGTATCTTCTTCACAGGCGTGCAGACATTTTCAAGAAAAAATTGTTTTAGTTAGTTCAAAAAGGTTTTCAGTATGTGCACTTTGTCATGGCTCATTTACTTTGAGACTATGGTACCTGATGAAATTTGTCACTGAATGAAAGTCGACCATTACAGTTTTGTTCATGCGCAACTTTCAACCCCTTTCAACCCCCTCAAGTGAACATTTTTTTTTCCCATTAAAGGGTTCGTAGGGTTTGAAAGGTGTTCATGAACGAAACTGTAATGGTCGACTTTCATTCGGTGACAAATTTCATCAGGTACCATCGTCTCAGAGTAAATGAGCCATGACAAAGTGCACATACTGAAAACCTCTTTGAAGTAACGAATTTAAAAAAAAAAATATTTTTTCTTGAAAATTTCTGCAAGCCTGTGAAGAAGACACAAAACCTCGCCAAAAAAGTACCACATGACGCACATTCCCTATTCAAAAAATTTAGAGGGTTAATGGGGATGGCACAGGGTGCAACAAAAATCCTTCAAAAATGCATAAAATTTGATAGAAGTGAAACAAAAACTGACCTGTTTCAGGATTTTATTGCTAAATATTTTTCTTCTGAGAAAATGAATTTGTTCCATAATTTCGACGCGCACAGTATATACTGATATGAGGAGGGCCGGACACCATTGAATTCGACAATGAATTCGTCATCTGTTAGTCCAGCAAAATCGTTAAAGACTATTGTTGGCTCATGATTCGGAAATAACAGACATTTGGAAAAAAATAATCATTTTTGTTTCCTAGAACTAACGTATTAAAATCAGGACCAAATTTTACAGGGTTATTCACTATAAATTGCCCCACCTATTAACATCGTTATTATGGCTCATTAAAACATGTTTCATGCTGAAGTTATTCAACTATGACTAAATTTCGATAAAATGTTATCGAAATAACGCGCTGTTTCCCAGCACAAGCGCGTAAAAACAGTGGCTTGCAGATTTCAGGTGATGACTTTTTAATTGATGGAAGCCTGTAGGTTATTGAATTTTGGAATGATAATGAATGACCCTGTCTTTTATATGAGGATGTTCTGAAGAACGGCGTGGTATCAGTTCATCCGAATAATCCAAAAATGATCTCAATCGAATGGTTTGGATTCAATGATGACGAAACCGGTGTCACACCATAACTTTTGAACTAAGCAACTTAGCGACTTGAAACCTTAATGCGTTAATGGGCCAAATCGGCAAAATGATTTCGCAGTTAAACTCATTTTTGATATTATTTCCTCGATATCTCATATACATACATATACATTTGTTCAGATCGTATAATCTCAAGCTTGTTTCGACAATATACAGGGTGGTCCAAGTAGTGACGTCAATGATTTTTTTTTAGATCCCTCACACCTGGGGCTATCCAAAAGTACCCCATATATAATACACGATTTTTTGTAGTTTTCGAGTCATAATTTTTTTTCAATTTATTATGCCAGCAAGTTCTCAAAAATTCATATCTTTTTATGTAGTCGGTATTTTGTAGAATTATTTTCTGTAACACGATCTCCCTGAATGTTGATTTAATGAAAAAATTAACTCAGCTTCCTAAAATTACCCAAAGCTTGTCAAAAAAGGGTTGAAAGTTAGAACTTTTGTTTTCAGTAGGATTCACTCAAACATTCAACATCCATTTAAAAATACAAAAAGGAGTTTTCATTGTTTCTGACTGAGTTTAAAAACTTTGCACGGTCCTAACGTACCCAAATTATAAGAAGAAAATAGTACTTTATTGGCCATTTTTTGCTGCAATCGTCCATCGAAGGCGGATAGGCTCGAAATCATGGAAATAGGAGTAAAGTTATGTATCTACTTTTTATCATTCTTATGACAAATTAACCTTGAAAATGTGACTTTAGAATAATTTCGATTGAATTTCCTTTCCTGTAAAACTTTGATTAAAGAACAATGTTCTTTATTCAGAGCTGTAAAATAATTTTGGCTCGTGTTATTTTTATATTTAGATAGATTGGGCGTGCAGGGCCGATCGAATGACCTGCGCGTCCGCGAGACCTGAACCCCATCGATTTTTTATTTGGGGATCTTACGAAGAGCGGGTGTGAGTGATAAAAAGCAACAACAAAGCAGAATTAAGACAAAAGCTTTTAAAAACGGAAAGAAAAATGAAACCAAAAACGTTGACGATTATGTATTCAAAATGGAAGAAGGGATTTCGAAGATTTAGTGTAGTAAATGGTAATTTTTCAGTAATTTGTGCTTTTATTTCCCATCCAAAAGCAAGTTATTTCACAACCACCAATTTTGAAAGATGCTCACATTTTCAGTCAGTGGTGAGACCAAAATTATGGTAAAAATTATACGAGCTACATTTATTTCACAGAAATTCCGATAAAAATTACTTGAGAAACACATTTTTGAGTTGAATTCACCATAAGAATGATAAAAAGTAGAAAAATAACGTTAATCGTGGCCGATTACAGCAAAAAATGGCCCATGAACTACTAATTTTTTCTTATGATTTTGATAGTTTAGGACCGTGCAAAGTTTTTAAACTCAGCTATAAGCTATGAAAACTCCTTTTTGTATTTTTTAGTTGATGTTGAATGTTTGAGTGAATCCTACTGAAAACTAAAGTTCTTACTTTCAAGTTTTTTTTGGGTGACTTTGAGTGACTTTAGGAAGCTGAGTTATTTTTGTTATTAAATCAACATCCAGGGAGATCATGTTCCAGAAAAAATACGTACTATATAAAAAGGTATGAGTTTTTGAATCCTCGCTGGCATAATGAATCGGAAAAACACAAAAAACTCTAACTAGAAAACTAAAAAAAATCGCATGACATGCATGGGGTATTTTTGGATACCCCCAGGTATGAGGAATCTAAAAAAAAATTAGACGTCACTTCTTGGACCACCCTGTATGCAACGCTTACATGCTCGTTGAAAAATTACGATATATGTATACGAATTTCCATTTGATATTCAATCAGAATATCGATATTTTCCCATTTCCAATAAATTACAAGAATGAAAGCAAGTCTGCCCAAGAAGCACTGTCATTGATTTGGTAACAGAAGGCTGCGTCATAGGCCATTCGAAGTAAACTTGAGAAAGTCTTACTTTACAGGTAGAAACTCCAACTTTCTCCACACATGATTCATTGTGCCGACATCAGAACAGTTCTCGGTTATAATAGAAGTGAATTATATCGTTTTATGTGATCGTTATCGAATATTCGATACAGTACTATTATTGTGAGTTTTTTGCCAAAAAGTCGCGTAGGTATGGACACTCATTTATTTCTTATCCTTGTTTTACCCGTATCATACTGGACTGGAAATAAGTCGAATTTGAAAGCTGAGCTGAACATACACCGGCTTCCATTTTATATCTGAATTCTATCAAGAGACCCCCTTCATATTTCAAAAAATAATATATTTACATGAATAAGTTTAGCATTTTTCACTGTTTTTCGTACCGATGTTCAATGATTTTTTTTTATTAGCTGCCGGACGTATTTAGTAACTATTAAAATTGAGAAAATAGGAAAACGTACTATGGAATATTCTTGATAATAGTTATAAATTTTTTGAAATTAAATGAATATTAATTCATTTTACAAAATATTCCTAAGCTCTGTACCTATAACTGCAGAACTTATTCTAAAATAATTTTAAATTGAAAACTGCAGTGATTCTATAATGAAACAATAAAATATTGTTTATAAGGAAGAGCAATACTGTAAACATTATTGAAAATAATCTCCGACTTAGCTATATGTCGTGTAAGTCCAAATGCTTTTTGGAACTGCAAGTGCACGTTTATTTCTGTTGTTGAATAATTATAACTTATATAATCTATAAAATTGAATCACGAAACAGTCGCTCGGTGGTATTCACAAGTAATAAAAATGATTTGATTACTTAAATTATATTTCGAAAGCTTATATTTTCTTAGTAGGAAAAGGGTAATTCAAGTATTCGACTAGGTAATGCATGATTTAGTACTTTTCTTCGGGTAGGTATCAAAACCATATAAATTTTTAAGCAGTGAATCATTTGTGATTTATTATACTTAATGTAAGTAATAAGAGCTTTGTATATATTTCTTCCACATTGGATCAAACTGGTATGTAGTCATTGAAGGATATTTTAAGAGGAACCTGCATTTTTCGGGAAACTTTTTATAGATTTTTTCCCTCTTAAACAGAAGGAACGTTACCAGAGACTGATTCAGGAATTATACTCTATTTGCTAGGAGACTTTTTCTGAGCATTGTCACACATTAAATTATATTGAAACGATTTAAATTAATGAAAATTGCAGATGTAATGTTTCGGACCTGCATCGGTGAATCAAGTGCTGGAATTCGACTCCATGCAATCTTTATTATTGGAATTATGCGGGAAATAAAATATTGAAAGTGAATTACCTGCAAATCTACAGCGTAAATTTTGAATTTCTGAGTTTTTTCCTTCGAAAGATTTTTTTGTTTAACATCTACCGTTAGCTCGAAGGTTGATGCGGAATTTTATGAGGAACATATGAAAAGATCAGCTGATTTTTCCTTCAGGGCGTAAAAGTGCATTTGTCGGGGTCGATTCGTGAGAAGTTGGCCGTTTTGGCAACGAATTTGAATGACACAATTATAACGAAATTTTGCACTGAGTTGTGAATCGGCATTTTCCAACTATTTCCCAAGTTTGATCATGATTTGATCGGTTTATTTGAGGTATTCTAGAAATAGCAACGATACCGATGGAAAAAGATGAAATTTGAATTTTTTTTCCGAATATATGCGAACATTAAGGTATGTTTCGGATCTCGGCAGTAGCTGCCGAGCAGTCGCGACCCGGCAGCGACTACCATACCGCTTCCAGGGAATTACATGCAACACTTACAAGCAGCCGTGCAGCGCTACTTGTACCGGTAAGTGTTGCATGTAATTCCCTGGAAGCGGTATGGTAGTCGCTGCCGGGTTGCGACTGTCAGGCAGCCACTGCCGAGATCCGAATCGTACCTTTAGGATAGTATCGAACTGACATAGGTATGTACACTGTTATGTACTTCAGTAGGGTTGAAGGTTTGTGCATATTCATTTTGAATTCTGATGAATAGATGCCGATTCAAGTGAAATTCGGTAGAGTTTGAGTTCTGTGCAGAATTTGGTTGGAATCTGATAAACGTTTTTGGAGATTTTTTTTTATTTTCCAAAACTATGTCTTTATAACCAACATGAAATCATTATAAAATTAGTAGGCGGTCTCAGTTATTTACCCATCCACTTCATTGTTCAATGTCATTCTACTTCTATTGCGGCACTTACGTTTTCTGGTAGATTTTATTCATTTTCTTACGCCAGCGATTTTCTCTTTACTAATGTGCCACTAATTTGAAAGCTGAGACTTGAGAGGAGTTTTCACAATTAAAAAAATAATAACTTTCCGCTCACCTTTTTCGAGAAAATGGCAGATTAAATTTGATATTGGTTTCTTTATTGGTCAAAATTTCTCACTGGAACTGTGTTCGTCCGGTTGAATTTTCTCGAGCGAAACTAAATGGGTGAATGAAGCATCTTGTGTTCTCTTTCGGTTAGGGACACATTGATTTGCCGCA
Source organism: Myrrha octodecimguttata (assembly GCA_958510865.1). Taxonomy (NCBI): domain Eukaryota; kingdom Metazoa; phylum Arthropoda; class Insecta; order Coleoptera; family Coccinellidae; genus Myrrha; species Myrrha octodecimguttata. The sequence goes on from OY294057.1 coordinate 43,182,273, forward strand.
GATCTTGTCGTTCCGGAGATATACTCTCTTTCTGGAGCAAGGAAGGAAAGTTTCCAAAAAACACAAAAAAAAATCTAGAAAAGCACTCACTTGAGGTTAGGAGCTTTTACGCGCTTGTTCGAATTCCAACTATTGAGTCAATACGAAATTTTGCACCAAGTTGCGTGTTGGTAATCTCTAACTGATTACGAAGTTTCAATATGATTGCATTCGTACTTCTAGAGATATTGAGGAAATAACGTTTAAACTCCAAATAACAACGAAATTTGGCATATTTTCTTTCCTTATATCTCCGAAAGTAAACATCGGATCGAATTGAAATGTGAGACATTGTTATTAAATACTGACTCTTAGGATTGTGCCGATTTTTTTCCATCGAAATCTCATCAATATTTTCAGATAAAAAAAATTTTTTAATTGAATTTTTTTTTAAGTTTTCTAACTGGATCCACACGAAATTCAGCTCTGAGTTGAGCGTTGGTATTCCAGAACTGTCCACGAAGTTTCAATTCGATCGAGTAATTACTTCATTAGATATCGAGGTATTAAACTCAAAATTTCAAATGGGCCTAACTCCGAAACTTCCAACCGATTCCACTCATTAACCAACTTAAACGAGATATTTGGACTCCAATCCTAATCTGACAATTTCAAGTCGCTAATTATTTTCCTTCGAAAGTAAGATCACATTCGGACGGACAGAATTGATTTAACCACGGATTCTTTTCCAGGGAGCTCAACCCAATCGTTTAAGATGATTTTCGGCTCAAAATTCGAAAATTACAGACATCGTGGTGAAATGATAACCCGCTGTTCCCTAGAACAAGCGCGTAAAAATGATATCTGTAGAATCAGGGGGTTTGAGGAAAAAGTTGTAGGCACATTTTTCGTCGGAAATGATATATACTGTCACCTCCTTGAATATTGTATACCAACTCTGTTACATCTTGTAAAGTTCGAATAAGATTTACATACAAAAAATTTAATCATCTTTAAACTGACAATTTTTATTTATTTCAGGACCATGAAGCTATTGCTACCTCCCATCTTCACATTTTTCGTTTTATATACCTTCTCACCAGAGGTCTCCGCCAATTGTCTTGGACCAATCGACACAGTGAACCAGAATGGGCAAAAATCCTTGTACACCGGACAACAGGACTTCTCCTTGGCTCTGCTGAACGCCATCAATAAATTGTCTCCAGATGATAACTTATTTTTCTCACCTTATTCCACCTACCATGCTCTGTTGATTGCTTTCTTTCTCTCTGGCAACCAGACTGAGAAATTCTTGAGGAACACTCTAAGGCTTGATAATTCACAGGTAAGATTCCGCCCTGCTTAGGCCTATATTGTTACATTCGAAACTGCCTGCTTTTCTGATACTTTTATTCATTCAACGTACAATGTTTTTGTATGGAATAAAATTAGCTCTTATAGGTATTAAAGCTTCAATATGATCGTTTATGATAAATAACTGTTGAATAGGATTGATCATCAAATTCTGCAGAAAAAAAGTGCACAATACATGCCCGAAAATAATTCCATCGCGACCTTGTACAACTTTATGATTTTTTTTATTGATTATTTCAAATACTAGTCAGGATTATTTTTTTTGTGAAAAAGAATATCTTTATAACTGTTTTTGTTTTAATATTCGATAAAATCAAATAATAAACCTTAGTGATCGACCAAAAAAAAAATTACTCCCCCTGAAAATTTCACAGTTTACATTCTGAAATATGTAGATTTGAATGAATCAAAATAATAAAAATCCTTCCGTCGCCGTTCGCCGTCAGTACTCCGGGTCTTTTCTCTGAAAGTACTGAACCAGAATTCGAGAAACTTGGTAGAAAAATCGTTTGTCGCTCGATATTGATCAGCAGGATCGGTGTACCCTAAAGGCTCAAAACTGGGGGTAGGAGGGAAAAAATTCATTTCTCGAGAAATTACTACCGAATTTTCATGAAACTCTCATGTTTGATTACTGTTGCATAAATCAACCTAGAAATTTTAACCTAGATTGTTTCCGACCAGTGGCCCTGAGTTATAAACAAGAACACTGCAAATTTTCCAATAATTTCGAAAATGCATCATCGCATTCGGTTCGAAGATTGGAATTCAGTGAAATAATCGGTCAACTTTTCATCCAGAATCATATATCTACCAAATCTTCAACTTATATCGTGAAATTTTTAAAGGATTCCTTAATTATTATATGAACACAATTTGCAAATGCTCCATCGATATTCTTAACAATTTCATAATCGTGAGTGGTTCACATCGAATATTTTTGGATGTTCTCTCCCAATATCTGAAACATAACTACTGAAAATCGGATAAAAATTATTATTCATAGAAATCACCCTGCAGATTACGGGATTTAAGATTATATTTCTTCATGTCATTCATATCCTAAATAAAACTTGTATGTATATTATTCATAAATCATTGGTTTTCCACAACAGAAACAAACCAATTCCATGAAAAAATTCAATTGAAACATTGAAATCTCAATGAATGAATGAACTCTGGTATAACTGAATACCACTTTTACATGCAGAAAGCGAATTAACTAGCGTAATTTAAAATAATGAAGATTTCCAAAAAAATCGGTTGATCAGGGGTTTCCGCCAATGGTTTGCGTAATACAATTGTCGTCAACATGTGGATATCCGTTACTGGTTTCAATCGAAATCCTATATTTTTCGTCCTGACAGTTCGAAATAAGGGTGAATATAAAAGATAATGAGCATAATAAAACAAATTCGAGGATATATGCAAAAGAATCAATAACAAACCGGAAACCACATCAAATTTCGAGAATCTAATACTAAGGGTAGGAGCTTTAGACTAGGTAGAAGCCGATGATGCACCTGTTTTAGTTCTATGATTCGATTTTGGAAAGCTCCAATTTTTCCAGCCAGGTAGGAATTGAAATAAGAATTTAAATCAAACAGTTTGAGAGATTTCTCGCCAATATCACAGTTTGATACGGCTGCTCGCATTTCAGAATTATCTCCAGAAAAACTTTGAATACCGGTATAATATTTAGTAGCTGATATTGGCGGACAATCTTGAAAATTGTTTCATTCCACTATGAAACTTCTCACTTTTGGTACTTGTGACGATAAAAGTATGATAAATATCCCTGAAAAATTTGCACATTAAGATGGGAAAATAATAACCCTTTGTGTAAAATTTGCAGTGTTTTTTCCAAGTAGAGATGAAATTGATTTTTTTCAATATTTTTCTGTAAGAAACCGGAAAAAAATGAAAAACGGATTTCCATTTGAAGAAATCGAAGTTTGGACCCGCCCTGAAAAAAATGGAAAATATTTTAATTTCCTCCATATCGAGCAATAAGGTAACATCATAAAACAATATTTTCATACCTGATTCATAAATAGAGATATGGAACACCACGCCACTGTTGCGGCACTCTGTGTAAACCAAGTTGTACCTTTAGTTTCAGGTTTTATCGCTACCACTTAGGAACAATGCTTCACTCATCTTCAACTTTATGATATTTTCCTGAATCGCTAGAGATTGTTAGCGTAATGTTTGGATTGAACAGCTGTTTTTCATCGACGACAAGACCGATGTCTGTGAAGCGCAGCGTCAATATCCTATATTCCTTGTGGACGCTTTTCGTTCAGAGCTTTATACAGACGTTGATCCTTTCAATTAAATAGGAGTTTCTCACACGTTTTCGGGCAAGAAATCGTGCGCAACCATAAAGCTGAATTTATAAACTTTTCGTTCCCCTTCCCGTTCGCAGCTGACGTTCCCGCTAACGTTCTCGTTGATCGCTGGCGGTTCGAAACGAACTATACCCCTTTTATAAACTTGACGTTCGCCGTTCGGCCAGTTCGCGTTTATGAGGTTTTATAGAGGTCAAATATCCTGTGAATTTGGGTTTCCTTTGTTAAAAGTGGAAGAATATAACCAAACCAAACGTAACTTATCAATAAACAAACTAATCTCCGTTATAAGTGCATCCTAACCTCACTATATTGGTTAAGATACGAACGGGAACGTTGAAAGATGAAACATGGTCATCTCGAACGGCAGCGGAAAAAACCGGAGAGCGGCACATTATTAGTCAGCTGACGCAGCTGCGGACTTTATAAATGCCCCTGCGCATTTACTGCATTTTAATTTTGAACGGGACCGTCAACTGCGAACGGGGACGTCGAGTTTATAAATCCAGCTTTACATGCAATAATCGTCATAAGATCATCCATATTATCAATATAGCGGTTATAGGACAGAAATCTCGCGTAATTCATGCGCTATTCATGAGTCTACGCAACTCCGCAACTGTTTACTCGGAAGAAAAAAAATCTAGAAGAGCACTGACTTGAGGTCATGAGCTCTTACGCGATTTTTCAAATCCTAAACTATTAGATCTACAAGAAACTTTGCAACTAGTTGCGTGTTATTATTTTTCACCTGATTACGAAGTTTTAATCTGATTGCAATACAGAATTTGCATCTCCGAAAGTGAATTCGCATCGAATCGAAATTTGAAAGATTGTTGTGAAATACTGACTCTAAGATTTTTGCCAGATTTCTTTGAAATCTAATCAATATTTTGGAGAGAAAATATATTTTTCAACCAAAGTTTGAAAAATTTTCGAATGAACATTTTTAGAATTTTCAAACAGTTGGGTACACACGAAATTTTGCACTAAGTTGCACTCTGATGAATCTAGCACTTCGTGAGATATCAAGGAATTAACCTCAAAATTCCAAATGGGCCTAACTCTGAAACTATTCCATCGATTCCACCCATTCACGAACTTGACCGAGATATTTGGACCACAAACCTAATCTGAGAATTTCAAGTCCCTCGGTCCTTTTCTCCGTAAGTTAGAGCACATACAGACGTACAGAATTGCATTTGAAAACGGATTCTTCTTCAGTATGCTCAACCCAATCTTTTGAGACCATTTTGGGCACATAATTCGATAACTACAGACATTGTGACGAAACGATAACGCGCTGTCCCCTAGAACAAGCGCGGAAAAACTGAGACTTTTGCGAACTATTTTTCACGTACCACGTTCTCTAGTTTTGTTCGGTATCGTACGAATTAGCTTAAATCGATTTGGCTGCGAGATATGCCATTCGTGTTCAGAAAAGTTCTGTTTTCACATGTATGGTCTAGATTAAATGGTTTGGCTATTATCCCTCAATTGAAAGGGCGATAATCGCGAATGTTTACATAAGGACTCTTTTTCTATGTTCTCCTGATATATATATATGGTATATGGAGATACTTTTTTGTCATGAAAATAGCAGAAGTATTGCGTGTAATACAAACAGCGAATATGTCAATAGTGATTGGGTGCATAGTGTGAACAGCACTCCGAATCTATTTGTTTTCTCGACAAGAAACCTATTTCAGATGGGGCAAACCTAGTGTTGCCTCGAATCTCTTTGTCTTGACGTCAACAAACCTACTTAAGTCGGAGCAGTACTAGCGCTGAATCGAACATTTTCACTTCCTCTAAATTTGCTCCTAATTGAGGGTTTCCGTGCTCTAATTACACACACCTGGAAGCGTCTTTAAATAACACGAATGGCCATTCTAACACTCGAATCGGTTCGAATCGACGTATCCGATAGGCGATTAGAAACTGCAAACATTTCATACGATAGTTTTTAAAAAAGACTAGAGATCGCAGGCGATATTCTGCTGATGTTCTTACGAATACCGCAGGATATGATTGTATGCGAGATCTAAGGACCTCCCTCCATGTGAACTCAACCAAATGCTACGATAATCTTATGACCATAATCGCATGCAATAGTTGCGAATTTCCGTCCCGCCAAAAACTCTATGTATCTATGGATTTTAGCATTCAATTAACTCTTAGATTAAGGCCTAGAGGTCCTCTGTCCGAGGAAAGTGCGAATTTTACCTTCCCCTTCGACTTGAGATAATGTTTGATCAAAAAATCTCTTGAGTCATCAACAACACACCATTCTCAGTGATTGTGTGATGTATTTTCCATTTGATCCATTCATTATGTACCTATATGGAAAAAGTGTCAATCCAACAAATCGAATTTTACATTAGGATAACTCCACTGTCTAAAAAAATCATAGAATAATACAATTTTTGTTTATACACAGCTCGTTACTTTAAATCCCGAATAGCAAAATATATACATACATTATTATGAAAATTGCTTTTCAACAAGGTAATTTTCGAATCAATTCGAATTCTCTCGTCTGTGAAATAAAATGCAATTACTGCATCCTACTCTGGAGCTAAGAAGCAGCAGACCTTGGCACTAATTATGTTTCTGAAATGAGGTTGGGTTGAAACAGAAATCGTTCAATGGTTTAGCCCATACATAAATTTCATAAGTCGATATTAACTATTATTTCTTCAGAATGATTACTGATTTTCCCCATATTTCCTAGATCTGAACTCAAAACTTTGCACCCTCGCTGGATATTTTAATCGGTTCGGGCAATTTTTTGGCATCCAGATAACGGCTCTCCGCTGACTTTTTATCGGCCATTATTGAAGGCCTTGTGTCACCTGTCTGCATTGTCACATCCAACTGAATTCCTCCTCAAAAACCTCCTGAAACATTTGATAAGTTTTTCTCAAACTGCACATAATACTTGATCACGCACCGCAGCGAAGAACACTTCATCGACCCGTAACACTAACGGAAAACGGACTTCTTGTGAAGAAATTTTTTTCTCTTCAGGTGTGTTTGGGAGAGCAGGCCCTCCATAGTATTATCCGACGGGTTCAATATTCCTCACAAGGATAGATGTGTCACAATAAAATCCTGCACATTAGTTTCACAATCCACCTTGTAATTATTTCATATTACTTGTTTTTTCTTATTTCCACAGACGAAAAATGACATCCAACTAGCCTACAAATTGGACAAACTCCGGACGAATTTCACCAGTCTTCAAGCAGCTTACGAGTTCACGAGTGCCAACAAGATTTTCGTCGGTGACGATGTTCCAGTTAGAGACTGCATCTTGGACCTCTTTAAGGACGAAATCACAATCACCAAATTCAAGACGCAGGCGGAGAATGCTAGGAATCAAATAAATCAATGGGTTGAGGACAGAACGAACAAAATGATCAAAAATCTTCTACCCCCTGGTAGCGTGGATGATATGACCGATCTTGTTCTAGTCAACGCGGCATACTTCAAGGGAATGTGGTTGAAGAAGTTCAATCCTTCGGAAACCAGGCAGGAAATCTTCTATGTCAGCCCTACCAAACAGATTATGGTTGATATGATGCACCTTGAAGGCACTTTTAATTATGGTAGGTATGCATGTGCATTGTGTGGATGTGTTGAATTGATCTGTTTGAAGATGTAACCTTGTTGAGCCATCGGATGAAATTTTCATTCGGTCTAGTTTCGAGTTGACTAGTAAAATACTTTATGGTGATGAAGTTGGGCAACACGATGCATTTGCTTCTAATCTCATAGTAGAATGAAATGTTGCAACGTAAAAACGAAACCGTTTTTATTTACATGGAATGTAGGGGTTTTCCATTGATTATACAATTGGTTTTTGATTATGTTCTAGAGTACCTTCGCGCAACAGAGAGTTAAATTCCTTAGGATTGGAATGGTGAAAAATTCAAATAAAGTTGTTTTAGAATATTTTGTGAATTTTTGGTGAAAGTTTTCTCGGAAACTATCAATCAGATTTCAATGAAATTTCAGTTTGACCTGATGTTCATATCAGAAATTATTGGAAACGAATAATGTCAAATATCGCGGCTATTCGAAATTTTGAACTTATTTTTCCTCAATATCTCGAAAATAATCAACGCGATCAGATAGTATTTTGACAATATTGATGAGCAAAATATGTGCAGAATTTTTTGATGATCTTTCAATCAGATTAATAAAAAAATTCAAAATTTGTTTTGAAGTATATATGTGATATTTTGCTATCTACTTACTATATATTCCTTAAGAAAAAAAATTTAATTTTGACAGGGTATATCATTTATATTTGCAGAAGTATCAGAGACTCTTGGTGCTCATATCCTAGAAATGCCATATAAAGGTGAAGACATAAGTATGTATATTCTACTGCCACCATTTTCCAAAACTAACAGAGCCTTGGAGAACACCCTGAACAAACTTACCCTGCAGGAATTCAACAATATCATTGAAGGAAAGAATTCATTCAGTCACACTGTACAAGTATCTTTACCTAAGTTTAGTCTGGAACAAACCATTGAGTTAGTGCCGGTAAGTATTCTTGATTTATATGTATTAACATTTGTATATATTCTAATTTGGTGTTATGTCTTGTATATATTTGCTTTTTGCTTTGTATATAGCAGCTTTGTAACTTTGCTATGACCAATAGGATTTTCGGATTGCCTTGTAAATATTTGAAGGGGGTCATGCTGGAATTCATCGAATGAAAATTTCTTAATAAGAAGAAAAAGTATGAAGAAGTTTGAAGATACTTTCCATTGCCGGAAAAAAATGTTTTCGGCAACCGACAGAAATCAACATCACGAAGAACAGAATGGAGGTGAAATAGACATATTCTGCTGTATGATCCAAAGATATATCTGTTCATGATATCGGAACAGTGCCACAAAACGTGAAAAAAGTCACTTCTGCAACTGGCTGTACGCGACCGTTCTGATACTACGCGACAAATCACGGATCAATGGTCTGGAAAAGAAGGGAGTATCACCGTAGACGAGGGTTTGGACTCTTTCCATTCCGTCCACGGTTAGAACTGCCTACTGTCAGACCACTGCGTCAACGTTTGAACTGGCGCGAAGAATGGTAGTAAGGAGAGTCAGAATGTCATAATGTAGTATTCAGACGCATTGCGATTATGTCAAGGAATGCACGAGGGCCTCAGAAGGGTTTCACGCCACCGTGGAGAGCGACCCAATATTGCGTTTGTTGTTGAGTGACATACACATGACTGTCGAAGTAATGGTTTGAGGGGCTATTGCCTATAGAAGCCGATCAACACTCTTCTTCATTCGAGGTAGTGCCACAGCTGCGCGTTACTTTGAAGATGTCCTACGAAACACACTACTGCCTTTTCCTGATGGCTGTTCAGATATCCTTTTCAGTGAGTCGAACCGTGGACTATATTCAAAAGCTCACTTCGACGTTTTTTCGTGTCTACCCAGTTCGCCGGATTCGAATCTCTTTAAATATTTAATATGATGATGAGTAGACTCCAATTTTGGCACAGTTTCTTCACTTGGAACGAGTTGTCACAAGCAGACATCGAACATCCCATTTCGTAAATGCCCACACATTTTGTATACTTTTGTAAATGTTTCATTGTCTCTCAAAGAGGCAGAAAAAAAGATAACATTCATCACTGCTCATCTGTTCAAGGAGGAATTGGATGTAATATACCCAGAAAATAAAAAGTTTCATAAGAACTAAACACGCATCAAAAGTCTTGGATCCTATCAACTCTCAGATGTTGAATGTAACATGACAATTTTTGTGTGTGGAATCTTCACTGTCTTACCACTTAAATTAAAACAATAAAGCAGCAAAAAAGTTTTTTGTTCGAGAGAATACAGGTATGCGAAGTTGAGCAGTTTTCAGCGAATAACGAGAGTTGTAATATTGAGAATATTCCGTGGCAAATGCCGGGATATCCCATTTCTCAGTCTGACCAGCCAGATTAATAGCCCTACATCAAGAAGCTCTGTCGAACCACCAGAATGTTCAACGTTTGAATATTCCACGGAGTTCAGAAAGGAGCATAGTGGTCCCTTTATTGGAAACCGGCAGCATTGCCCGAATACTGGTGTCTGGTCAACCCAAAGTAACATCTGAAAGGGAAGACCATTATATTGCAAATTTTACTCCAAAGAATCTGCAACAGACCTTCGAAGTCATTTTTTGTGGGTATTCTCAACTAGTACTAGTAAGAAGACGGTTGCATTTTTCAAACTGAAGGAGAATAAGACTTTTAAGAGTAGCTCGGCTACCACCTAGACATAGAGCTACCCGTCGGCAGTGGGCTGAACACCACCAAGACGATTCGGTTTACAGAGTGATAGTCGACGAGAAAGGGTTCGGAGAGGTCCAGGCAGACTAGAGCGACTCAATTTCGTGCAGAAAGTTGGGCCCTTTCAAGGCGGATCAATAATGTGCTGGGGGGTATAATGTTCGGTCGCGTACCCCTCTTATTATCGTCGAACGAACAATGACTGGTGCCATCTACGTAGAAAACATTATTGAACAAATTATTGTTCCTCGGAAAAAAAACAATTTGGGGATACTTTAATTTATCAGGATGATAATGCCCCACCACACCGCAGGCAAAGGCTTCAAAACATTCTTTCAGAGAACAATATCCAAATAATGAACTGGCCAGCAAACTGCCAGACTTGAATCCATTCGAACACATATGAGATTATTTAGGGAGAGCAATAACCAATCGCAAAACACACCTTCAACTTATCAGGAATTGAGTTTAGCCCTTCAAGAAGAATTGAACGATATGCCTTTAATTTTCATCAATGACTTGATTCGTGGGATGCGTATTGGGCAGTTGATTGAAAGAAGAGGTGGTATAACGGACTATTGAATTTGGATGCAGTTGTGGAATAACTATAATTAATCGAAAATGAATAATCGATAGATTCAGTTTTTTTCTGATTTTTCTTATTTGGACTCATCCTTCATGAAGCAAAGAGTAACAAACAGAGATTTTTTATCAAATATATTGGAGTCGAAATAGAGGAAAATATTCATCCCATTTCCAGAACATAAATTGTTGAGAAACCTAGCGGGGCCAAGACTTTTGACGATGTATATGCTCATTTCCTCTTGGTACCAGAATGGATCATGATGTCGGATTGACACGAAGGAATGGATTCAAATCGAGAGAAAATTTCTGGATACTTTGAACGTATTCCTATTAAAGATCACAACCTGATGTTTCGAAGATTTCAGCGTGACCCTTCTTCATCAAATTATGAGCTCCAATCGAAATCTATTCCAAACCAAACACCACTCTCAGCGATTGTGTGACACTAACACTAACTCTTGTTGGTAGATTCTTGAAACACTTGGTATTGGGAACCTCTTCAAAGCGGATGTTGACTTATCGTCGTTGTCGACGAAGAAACGAGTTACATTAGATAGGGGCATTCACAAAGCCAGAATTATTTTAAATGAGAATGGAGCTGAAGCAGCTGCTGCTACAGCGCTTATAGGATGGAGAATAATGGAGGACATTGATGAAAAAACGGAATTCAAGTGCAATAGACCCTTCATTTTTATTATTTTCAATAAAGAGAGAAAAACGGTATTGTTTACTGGTATTTATAGGAATCCAGCGTAATTTTTTAAGTCTTTATTGAAATGTCATTTTTGATTTGGAAACACTGTACATAAAACTTTGATAGTAAGATAGTAAAGCTGCATATACTCGTACTAGGTCTGTATGAAATTTAAGAGTTTTTGTATCTATTCAGAAATTCTCTATTATGGGAATTAAGTGAAATGCCACAATATCTGGCTCAATGAAGGCAAGTTCATTCTTTGTTGTTAATAATTCATGTTCTTATATTGCTGTTGAAAGCTTTATCTGATGACCTTTGCATGTATTTAACTCACTTGTGAATGAAATTAAGATTAATGCGATATGTGCTTAGTTGGATCATAACAGGTGAATAAATTCCTGAAAATAAATGTTTGCTGGTGATTGCTTACCTTTTTAATGTATATATCAATGTAGGAAACATAAAAATTTCGTGTCAGTCAATCGAAAATAATGAAAAGGTGTTTTTAAAAATGAAACCTCACAAGGAAAATGGAATGGATGAATAAACAAATCATATGTCAGATGATATTTCCGAATGAATATCAGTTTTTTACTTATTAGGAAGAATGGCTCGTCTTCGGTATTCTTCTTCTGCATATACAAAAATTTTGTTCGACGACCTTCTTCGTGCTTGTTCGAACCCGTAGTTCATCCGAAGCACTATATAGATTTGAATTCGATTAAATCTGAATTTTTGGAGTCATTGGAAAATCCAATTCCGTATGGCTTTATAAACGGATTATATTCCAACCATTCATGAACTCAACTTTCGTATGCGCTTGGATATTTCGTTTGTAGGACGAATGTTCAATGCTTTCACAGCTATGCTTATCAAGATACAGTTCAGAGAATCGAAATTAATATATTTTGTAGAGCAGGTTTGAAGCAGATGTATGAAGGTCCAATTCATAATAGGTTAAATAATTTGAAATGTTATTATACAAAAATTTCTGCTATAAAAACACAATCGAGCGGAATCTTGTACTTCTTGTAAGAATGGCAATTGAAAGATTCGGTACAGAATTTCAGCGAAATGTGGTGGATGTTGATCTGGTCAGTATTTCCAGAATTATTGAGAAAAAATATTTCAGATTACCCAAAAATCATTGAGACCTCATGCCCATGTAAACTGCAAATGTCAAGACTCCATGGCCATGAATTCTTCAGTAATTCCGACTTATCATCTGAGACAATTTTTGATTCGAAATTCTCCTGAGAAAGAAAAGGTTTAAAAACTAGGAGGTTCAATTCTCATTCAGCTTTTCCTTCCCTTTTTTCATTGTATATAATAGTGAAAGAATAAATTTAAATTAAATTTTATTCAAACAAATCCAAGATTGTCCAATCTCAGCTGTGAGATGTCGAATGGAATTATGGCTTTGTGGAACAAAGTGTAGTTAGCTGCCCTTAGTTTTCAATCTTGTCCACTCGATTTTATCTTATTTAACTAATATATTATTAGAAGCGAATTGTATTCATCCTAATTTTTCATAGAGATGAAATTGGATATATGCCATATATCGTTTTCTTTCAGATTCTTCAAGAGCTAGGTATTGGTGACCTCTTCGAACCTTCTGGTGATCTGTCCACATTATCCTCTAAACCCACACATTTGGGAGGTGCTATACATAGGTCCCGAATAGAAGTGAGCGAGGAAGGAACCGAAGCTGCCTCATCAACAGTTTTGTTTAGTTTCAGATCAAGCAGGCCCATTGAGCCTGCACAATTTAATTGTAATCATCCCTTCATCTACATTATTTATAACAAAGCAGAACGTGCCACACTTTTCACCGGAGTTTTTAGAAGTCCGAATGTATGATAAATTAGTAGATTTATGATAGGTATTAACATGTGTATGTATATATCAGATAATTCTTCCTGTCTTTCTTAAGGAAAGTACCTAATTGTAAGATCCCAGGGAGTAAAGTGACATTATAGAATGACGTATGCGAGAACCTTAAATAAATTCCATATCCACAAGATGTTATATATGTTCAGGTCATAATGAAGAGTCACAATATGACCTCAAAAAAAAGCTATTGAAACTAAGTGAATCTTGATCTTACGTTTTCATATTTTTGAAACTTCCAAGTCGTTAATATATTGCTCGACTCCTGACGGCGCCTCATATGAATTTCCACATTTAACATGCACAAAATAATGCTGATAATATTATTATCAATAGGAAATACAAGTCACCTCCACTTCAATAGAATTCTTCGAAAATATAACGCCCACTTTGAGCCAATATTTTGTAGAACTTTGAAGGTTTTATATTGGTCAGAGACGCCGTTGTCCTAAGATGACGGAATACTTAATATCAATATAAAGTCATCTCAGGTCACTGTGCTTCCTGGGATAGATCTCGTAATGAAATATAAATCGAAACTTTCAATCTGACAGTTGGGAGACATATTTGAACAATCGCAGGAAATTCACTGGAAATACAAGAATTTGAACACAATTTTCTGGAATATGATTTCTAGAAAATTTTGGAATGAATTATATGAGAATTCTTGAGGTCATTCACCAGAAATAACAGGAATTGACTCAATACCTCCAAATATTCTTTTGAAAGGAGTCGAAAAGTAATTAAATTTCTACGCATTCCTTTGAAAATATGAATGTGAAATAAGGGAATGAAATATCCCGAAATTTTCAGTTATTATTGAATATCCCTAATATTTGTAATATTCCCATGATTCGAGGGGAATAATCATGAACAGAATAACTTTCGTATTCACTTCACCTAATTACTTTTTCAGTAGACCATAAATTGAGTGTTCGGAAATGGAGACAGAAGGCGAATAAGCAAAAACGTTTTTATATAAATCATACTCTGAAGAGCTCAGAGCGCCTAGAAGCTTTCAGAATAAAGTTTTCTTATAATCGATCATTTTAAGGCCGATTTACATCAGACGAGCGAATGCTCATTCTTTACGAATTCTATCAAATTCTTATAGTGTGAACAGACGTGAAGCAGTCTTTCGTCGTTCTATACGTTCGCAAAGATTCTAGGTAATTTATTAACGCTAGAAATGTGATTTTTTTTACACTAAAAGATCAACAAGAATGTTCTTGTTTTAGCTCTTACTCTCTGTTCGTTTGGTTTAAACCCACCTTTAGAACGATAATTGTAATTACTCACGAACTGTTTCAATTGATTCATGATAGTTTGTACTTTATCTGATTTCTGTGATCTGATGTCCAAGAGAATGCAATGTCAATTAGAATTATATGGATGTATTTGATTTCCTTCAAAGTTCACTAGCAATCCAAATTATTTCAGTTTACTATATTCTGGTTTCGAAACTGGCTCTGGGTTCATGGAGTTCACAAATGCAAAACGACCCACCTACTTTTTGACAGAGACTCATATAGGAAGGGGTATCTTCTGTAATTCTTTTTAAACGAACAACTCGTAAAAGATCTGGCATCTTTTTAGATTCGATTAACCCTTACCCAAATTTTTGAAGGATGGGAAAGGAGTCAAAAATGGAAATAAAATGAAAAGTTATTTCATATCCATTTTGTGTATCAGTATTTTCGCGATTCAAACACGAAAAAATGTACATAAAATATTTATATAGGATTATAATTGTTCAATATTTATTATTTCAAAACTTACAAGAAATTTGTTTCAAGAATCATGTAGTTTTATAGAAATGTATTGAAATAATCACAATATTTTTGGAATAAAATGTCAAACATAATTAGTTGCAGTGATAAATCAGTTCAAGTTTAAAGAAATACACAACATTTATATACAATCACAAAGTTAAAAATTACACTGGACAACGTTACATATAATCATTAAACGAAAGCTCAGTCTTATCTTCTGAAATTTGGCTTCTTTACTGGTGATTTAGTCTGTAATCAAAAAGAACAATTATTTACACCATCCATTCCCTAAAAAAATTATTCGAAAGATAAAAGTTTGGTTTTCTCTCATACTAAAATTCTGCTGAGTTTTCATACAACTCATTTTGAAAATGCTCTCCACCTAAGATTACACAAAATTCTAGCAGCAAGTGGCAAATAGTTTCTGATATATCGAAGATACAATCGTTTTTCTTTCAATTTTCAACTGATGTGATCCTTACAGAATTTGACGCACATCTTCACGATGATACTTTGCGAACCAAGTTCAAATTTGATGAATTAGGTATGTTCGAGTTATCGAGAAATTGAAATATCGGCTGGCTTTAACTCCGATACCAATAATAATTTTGTCTAATGAAAGGTTCACCCGAAATATTTGGGGTCCAAACACACCATGAAAATAATTTTTTTTCGAGAGTTACAGCATAAAAGACTGGCCTGACCAAATTAATTCTTCTTCTTTTAATCATTTACTCCTTGCTATACTATCTATGTTTCACCGAAAAAAAAATTAAAATTTGAACAGCTCCTTCTGGTTGTTGCAATTTCTTTGTCAGTTAGTATACATGCATTTTGGAAGATCAGCAAGGATTTAAACTAATGTATGAAAATCGTTGAACAAAGATGTGGCAATATAATTGAATTTATTATTTTACCTGTCTCCTTCCTGAACTTCTCCTTTGAGACGAAGTATCTGGGTCATCTTTATCATCTTGCTGTGATTTTTTGTTGGTAGGCTCCTTGCAGCTTCCGCCAGCAGATTTGTTCTGGTTTGCAGTGGATACTTGAGTGGTTTTTCCAGATTTCCATGGTTTTGCTTTAGCAGCTGTTTTAGTTTCAGCACCTTTTTGATCAGCTTTTACGTTTTCACGTGATTGTACATCCTTCCTAAAGGAGCTCGCGGCGGATTCTTTGGGGTTCGCAGGATTCTTCTTCGGAGGTTCCAAACTATCCCTATTTCTTAGGCTTCGTCGAGTGCCAAAGCTTTCTCTTCTGTTATCAGCTGCATTTTTTTCTTCATTGGGTTCCTGCTTGGGAGACTCTATAATTTCTTTGATTTCTCCTTTGAAGGACTCTGTACTTTCTTCTTTGGGTGGTGCCGTACTCTCCTCCTTGGGCAAGTTTATATTTTCTTCCTCTGTGGCTTCTTTCTTCGAGGTTTCACAACTTTCATTTTTCGATGCTGCTTCTTGTAATTTTTTAAGTGACTTGTATGGAACAAAGCTTGATTCCCAGGCTTTAGGTGGAAATAAAACAACTCTTGTCCGGTCTTTGTTGTCTGAAATAATTGATTATGATTAATACTTGCTAGTTATATTGTGTCCATTCTTTACGTAGACCTTATTTTGATTTGCGATAGAGGCATTAACTATTATACATATAATGTGTTTACGCTTTTTAAGAAGTCTAACTTCAAAAGGAGATTTAACGAGTGATTTTCGAGGGGGAATGGCGTACAACTCATATTCAAAATGTCTTCAATCCAACATTTATTGATTTCACGAAGGGATTCACTTTGTCCACAAAAATAGTTACAACTAATTTATTTTTGCAGTCTTTTCAAATTGGACCTCATATTTCGAAAAAATATTGAATTTGTCAGAAGAAAAGATCGCATTTGCGCCATGAAAGTTTCAGTGACGGGTGTGTAGATTTTTATCACGATTCTAAAGGGAGGAAAATTAGTAGTTTTTTCCAATAGTTTGACGGGTAAAAAATTATTACTAGGAATATGTTTTTCTTGCAGCAAGTACTACTCCAGTTAGTGGACTTTCGAACAACATATCCATTTATGTATTTGTATTTTCATTTTACGACTATCCTAGGCCTCAAAAGCTTAAAGCTTATACGAGATAGGATACCGAGTGTGTTCTGTGTAGGCTTTTTTACCAATTCCTTGCGCCGCGTTAGGAACAGCACTGTTAATTGTTTACCCAACAGCGAATGGTTGGAAGGTCCCCTGAAAACCAGAAAAGTTGTTTCCCGGCCGAGGGCATGAACCCAAGACCTTACGATCATGAGGCATGAACTCTAACCACTGAGCTTATGTGCAAGCTACTTTTCTGTTGATGTTATGTGGCGAACGTGATGGCGACGAACAAATATTCAAACTTCCCTCTGTTCTATTTCATAGCTTTCCATGATTGTATATTTTGGAATAATGTTCATCGAAACTATAGATTTCAGTCGAATTATAATATTTCATCAAAATATTGAAGAAGACAATTATTTCATGACTCGCATCGAATGAAACAAATGGAACGGAATATACGTTTACACTAATAAAATTGATCAGAATTGCTCTCTCCTCATCCATTATTCAATACATTGAAATATCTTTTTTGTATTGAACAACCACTGTTTGACGGTCACTGCGAAAGAGATGGAAACACAACATACAAGGTGTCCGGTAAATCTTCAACAATATTTAAATTGTCGATGGGCTAGGTCATGACCACTCAGAATATCGAAAAACTTTCAGGTAAAATGTTCATAGTTTCCAAGATAAAGGGCATTTCGGAAATTAGTAGAAAATCGCTACCTTTCCTCGTTATTTAGGAACTGCTTTGAAATATTTTTCTTGAACATTGCCGATTGGTGTTGCTTTTTGGACGCATAAAAAAGATTTCGAAAATTCATATAATTTCTCGGGGACTGATGATGAAATGACAGATTAATATTTTAGTCATTTCATTCTCGTTAATTTGACCAGATTTTCTGAAAAATATTATAATAACATGAACACACATTATGATCACATTACACAAATATGCGCACTTTGGCAAGTCTCAAAAATTGTACTCTTATTGTTTCTGGAAGAAAGAGAATGCGGAGATATTCTGATCTATTCTAAACTTTCACAGTTTTGACGAAAAAAGTATTCACGAATTTAACGAGTTGAAATAATGATCAATAGTAATTAATGAATCCATTGCTTGGTAATTCTGAGAAAAATGAAAAAATACAATATTTCAAATCTTCTTTCAAATTATATCTTCAAACCAGAGTTTCAAGCGACTAAGTGAACTAGTTTTCAGAGAAAATATTGAATTGTTTTCTATCCATCCTGAAGCAGATATGATATTACTCCAAGAAGGACTTTTAAACTTGTGTCCTATTCTTGTTAGATTGTGATGACTTCAGGAACTCGCATTGCGAATTTCCCATTCTGGTTATATTTACAATGACTTCATCACATTGTGATTTCCCCCTAATGGTTACCTTTGGGATCCCTTTAGGAAACGTAATGTTGCTAGTAGTGATAACAAACTTTTCTGTGCAAAAAAAACATCAGATGGCTTTTTGGTGAAGTTCACTTAAAACTCTTGTGAAATGTGTTCTAGGCGATTTATTGTTGATGATGTTGTATTAATGGCTTTGCTATCAGCTCTATTTTGAGTTTATCATATGCGGTAAAGATATAGGTTTATGCCATCGAACAATATAGAAGTTTATGTTGTTTATGTGAGTGATGTTCAGGATAATCCCTATGAATTATTATGTACCAAAAAATGTATGATCGTTTTCTTATTAGTTTTTTCCAGTTGCATGATTCCGCCGTTTGCTTGTTAACAGGTGATCTTCATTTTATATTTGGTTCCTATCAGAAAGCTACTGAATGGAATTATGCATTGTATGTACGTATCTATCGAAAATGTGTTCCGTAAATGCGGAATTTCGTCGGAATAACCATGCCAGATAAGTTTTCGCTCACCTTGTGGCATAAATATCATTAAATTCCTTGTCTGATTTATTGCTATCCTTTTTTCACTTTCTGCTTCTTTCTGTATCTCAGCCGACATAATTGCTGCAACTTCTCTATCAGCGTCAGAAACGGGTTCTTCTACTTTCATATTTACGTCTCCATCACGATCTACTTCTGCTGATGCACCTTGTTGATCCTCTCCTTCTTCGGTCTGTAAACGAGATGGATTGAAATTATCGACATTCGCAGAAGTTCTCAAAAAAAAATTAAAGCAACTATGAACTATGAGCGTACCTTTACTTTTTTCGTTTCTGCCTGATCCGTTGGACTAGATCTTTTCCTTTTTTCTGGAAAAAGATTATATTCAGATAAATTAATAAAAACTTTTGTTCAAGCGAATTCAGATAGAGAGCTGAGTGGATTACTTGAAAAACTCTATATTTGTGAAATATGATGATCATGAAATGAAAATTTTCAAAAAATGTTATTTCAGAGATAAAGGCTCACATAACCGCATACAAAACTTCTATAGCGTGCGTAAATGAATAAATGATAGTGTTATCATTATACATTTCTACTCTACTAGAGCTCCGCCGAGAGCTCCATACAAAATGATATATTGTCACTCAAGTTCATACCAAAAAATGTCCGACATAATTGGAATAATGAGTAGGTTTTTCAGATTTGTTCCCTCTTGATTTCTTGTAGGGCCACTTAAAATGAAAAATTAATTTCACTGATAAGGCTCTTTGGATGAATCATGCCAGCAAATTGTTTACAAATGTAACTAAATAACCACCGATAAGCTTCAAAATGTGAAGTAAATGTTTGAACATAATTAATGAGATTTATGTATGTTGGCGGAGCTCATTTTGAGTGTATGTTAGATTGAACTATTCAGGACACTTATCTCAATTTTCTGAACGATTTTTTCAAACCCACATTATTACTTTGAAACTGGTAATCATATTATGATCCAAGTGAATTGTGTGCTATTTTATTTCAAAAGTAGAATATAACCTAAGAGAATGCTCCAATCTCAAAAAAATTCAAATGTCACATTCAGAAGAAAAATACTATTCAGCGACATATCGCACGACACATCTACCCTGTTCAAAAAAATTGTTCGGGGATAAGAAAGAGACTGGTGATCCCCTAATCATATTATTTTCACTAAATTCTGCAAGAGCCTTCAAGTTGTCATTTTGTCAATCGACTACATACTGGCTCTCAATTCGATCCAATCTTTATTTTTGGAAATACATATTATGAAAAAACAGATTGGATCGAATCGAAATTCAGTACTCCATCGAAAAATGACAGCCTGAAGGTTCATGAAGAATTTCATGAGGATAATATGATCAGAAAAACGCAAAATATTCAATAATTGGATAAATTTTTTTTTTCAAATTGCTAATGACACGACAGGTTGAATATCAGTATTTACAAATTAGCTGCCAAGTTTCCTTATGATATTTTCACATGATGTCTGTTAAATTTTGTCTATAGTTGTATCTGTCAAATACACTGATATGTTATTGAAATTATTAGACATTTTCCTATATCTTTATGTAGCGAATGAAATAAATTATTATTATCATTATTACTATCAATGAAAGTTCCTCGAAAGTTGCGCGTCGTTATGCACCAACTTACTGTCAAGTTTCAATTCAATCACTGTGATAGTTCCTGAAAAATCAGGAAAATAATCTCGAAAGTTCCAGCGACTACCACTACGAAAAAATTTGGCCGTTTTAACCCTTTATCGAACCTAACTGCAACATTCCGATACGCAACCTGTCCTGAAATTTTCAAGTCGCTAGCTTGCTCTGTTCGACAGTTATCGTGTCATCGGCCAGAAGGTCGGCCGGGTAGAATTCATTTTGATAAAAGTGAGTCCGATCTAGTTGTTGAAAGTTACAGAAATCATACAATGATTCCGCATAATATAAATATCCATTCGACATTTCATCATTTCAGTGTTTTTGACTTGAAATAGCCAAGATATTTGACACATTTTTTCCCCAATATCTTCGAAAATAAATATCGGTATCGGATCAAACTGAACTTTGAAACATTGTTGTAAAATATTTATTCCAGGTTTTTGCCGATTTCATAGAAATCTGATGAATAGTTTCCGGTACAAAATTTTTCAACAGATATTTACAAAATTTTTCACACTCTACGATCCTGACCAAATTTTGCATTGAGTCATGCGTTGGTATTCCTTAACTGATTTAAATCTGATCGCATCTCTGTTCTTCTTGAGAACAGAATACCTAAGAAAATGAATATCGGGTCGAACTAAAATTTAAAAACTTTTTTTAAATACTAATTTCAAGGTATATCCCAAGTTTCAGTTTGACTTAATTTTTACCTAATATCTCCGGTAATAAAAGCCTGATCAGATTGACATTTGAATAACTGTTGTGAAATACTAACCTCAAGGTTTGTGCCAAATTGCAAGGAAATCTGGTCAGTGAATTCAGAAAAAAAATTTTTTTTCGATATGGTTGTGGATGATTCTCGAAAAACAATTTTTTAAAGTGTTCAAACAATTGTATTCGCGAGAAACTTTGCAATAAGTTGCGCGTTGTTATTTTACAACTATTTACAAAGTTTTTCGATGTGATCGCATCTGTACTTGGTACTCAAGAACTAATGACAAAGTTACAATCCGATACAGTCAGTACTTCATGAGATATCGAGAAATTAACCTCAAAATTTCATATAGATATAACTCCGAAACAGTTCGGCCGATTTTTCCCGCTAACGAAGTCAACCGAGAAATTCAAGCTCCAAACCTAACCCGATAATGTCAAGATTCTAGGTACTTTCCTTCGAAAGTTAGGGCGCACACGGCTGGACGGAGAGAATCAAATTTGCCACGGATTCTTCATCTGTGAGTCCAACCTAGTCATTTAAGACCAATTTCGGCTCAAAATTCGAAAATAACAGACATCATGGCGAAATGATAACACGCTGTTCGCCAGAACTAGCCGTAAAAATGAACTGACCGAAATCCTTGGACTCCGCTTCTTTGGTGTAGAGGCTTTGGTTGATAAGCTCAGATCAAGGTGGAACTTTTTGTTGATTCATCGACAGATATGAGTCATTGTGTATATATAAATTCTGTATTCAGATTTCTTTTTTGAGGTCACACCCTGTATATTGTAGAAATGGACTATTGCGATATTCTAGCCGACCTTGCGAGTTATTGATACAGTCTCTGATGCCCTTCAAGTTTATATTCTCATTCAAATAGTTTTCGGCTGAATTGCCTCACCTGAGTGTGGAGGGGACACAATTTCAAAGAACTCGAGTGACTCATCTGAAGTTGGACGTCTACGATAATAATGCGTCTCTATGTCATATTGTGCATCCTGTGGTAAGTTAAGATCTTCCAAACGAGGTGGTTGTCGAGGGACAGCGGCTGATTTGGCTGCCTGTTCATTCGAATTAGAACTCAGGCTAGGTTCGCTACATTTGTCGGAACTCACTGAATCTTTGGGAACGAGGGTTGAACCAGAATCTGAAGAATCATAAATTGGTATTTCGTTCATGATAGCTTGTGACCTGGGAACAGGTTCAGGTGAAGGACTGTTATCTGAAAGCAAAAATTATCTCTGATTATCTGCCAAAGTATTGACGATATGTTCATGTGATCTCAAACTACACAATTTAATTTTTGACACCTCTCAATTCTTGAGAAGGATACGATAACGAAATAACTGGATTTCAAATTTGTAGACCTCAAGGAGCTTGAAGTTCTACCTTATTCTAAGGATATTCGAACAAAAATGAAACTACGTTTAAAATCAACAAACCCTTGTCGTATTCTGATGAAATCATGTTGATACGAGAACGTTTTTGCTGCTGTTGGTATGCTTCAATCTTTGAAGCTTGGTGTCTGGTCAGTCTTCGCTGAGTTTTATATTCTTCAGCAGACTCTGAAACTTGACGAAAAAATTTATATACCTTTCATTTTATAGAGTCTTTTTCAGCGCGGAATTTTTCATATGTTCTCAATTAATAAGGAGTATATTTTCAATTAAACGTACTTCGAACCTCAAAATGAGAGCATTTTACACAATATTCAGACGTCGCTCAATTCCACAGAATATTTAATATCAAGCGAATAATGAGTCATTACCTTCTCCCACACTTGCATCTCTGTCAGATGAACAATCTACTTCACTTATTCCCGATTCAGCTCTGTCGAGATCACTTATTTCCGATTCGCTAGGTACCGGTTGTCTTCTGTGTGTTATTCTTGCTGGTCTTGGAACTCCTGCCTGTGCTACTTCTGGTTCTTCGGACTCTCCATCTTCTCGTGCAAGATGTTTGTTTGGACCAACTTCGGAATCATCGGGAGTTGGTGCTTCTTTACGTTTCGTACAAGAGTAAGCAGGTTGTGATGCATTTGCTGAATATTTATCTGGAATATTTCGATCATTGAGTTACAAAATGAAATGGCAAGGAAATATACTACACAAAGACCTTAAGAGTTATATCCAAAAATGGGATTTTAATCAGTGTCAGTCATTTGAATCCCCATCGAAATGGGATAGAATATTGCATACAACACGTCAGTTATAAATAATTCTTACTTCTGAGGAATAAAATTTATGACTCAAGTTTTCTCGTGTTGATGAGAATTTGAATAACTAGCACTTTCCAGAAATAGTAGTTATGTAAGTTATGTAAGTGAGTTAAATGAATAAACATTTATAACTCACGTATTGTAAACTATTTTATCCCATTTCAATTAGGGTCTGAATGATATCGCTTCGACAGATAGTAGCTAGGATACTGAGTATTCGACGGTTCGTTTTGGTCAAAATATATAATATGAAAGAAAGTCTTCGATGAAATTCACTAGTGAATTCAAAATTCATATTCACTCAGTCATCGAACCCTTATTGTTATAGGTTGAAAAATATTTTTTTGAAAGTCGAGGTGGGATAAAATAATGATTTGCCAAAGGGCGTATTGACGATCACAATTATAACGTAATAAAATTTATTTATATAATCTTTTTACCTTCTTCTGACTCTTCGTAAGGTATGGTAATAATAGATTCATCACTTTCTGAAGACTTCACTTCGTGTGAATTCTGGATGGGTGGTAAGGACTCTGCACCACTCGATCCCGAACTTGTGATCGAAATCTGGTCCTCCGTTGTACAACTTATTGGACCTTCATTAGATTTAGACAGGGTTCTAGCTCCCAATATTTTGGTTTCTTCCTTTTTTGAAGCAGCTTCATCTGATTGAGATCGTATTAAAATTCGTGGTTCCAATTCACTCTGTTTCAAATCCACTTCATTTTGTTTCTTTTGTTCATCATCTTCTTTTTCCTCATTTTTTCGCGATTTGGGATAGCTAGTAGGTGATTTTTTGGGATTCGTACCAGATTTTCTTGGTTTTTTTTCATCTTCATCTTCATCTGATCCTGACCCGCCTAGGTTTCTACTATCTACTGCTGATCCAGTGGAAGCTGCTGTGTTTGAAGTAGTTTCTGTTTTGGAGTTCTTCCGTGACGTTCCTGCCGATTCTGTTGCATCCTGTTGATTCGAGTCTGAACTATCACGTCTCGTGGTATCCTCAGGACCAGAAGGTTGTGTACAAGATATCAAACCAGGGATGTTCTGATGACCCGGAGCATGTTTTGAGTTTGAATCCTCTTTTTTTTCTGGCTGTTCTGACA
This sequence comes from Myrrha octodecimguttata, assembly GCA_958510865.1. Lineage (NCBI taxonomy): Eukaryota > Metazoa > Arthropoda > Insecta > Coleoptera > Coccinellidae > Myrrha > Myrrha octodecimguttata. The sequence continues at coordinate 43,206,910 of OY294057.1, forward strand.
TATTCTGATTCGTCCCTTCCGTAATTTCGCCTTCGCTTTGGGATGTAGAGGGTAGGGTTTCAATAATAATTTCTGGAGGTGGCTGGACAGGTTCAGGTATATTCACAGTAGTCATTGCTCCCTCGTCTGAGTTCGATTCGAAGGGTAATTGAATATCCATTTCATCACGTTGATCCACACTGGTTTGCACAATGAGATTTTCTTTTGGTTTATTTACTACTTCTCGCGATTTTTTGGTATGATCATTTTCTTCATGAAGTATTGTGGTATTTTCGCTATTGGTATCTGGATTTTGGGACAATACTGACCTGATTCCTTGAAGTGTTGGCGTAGGCCCGTTTTGACGATCATATGGCGTTGAGGGTGGGTTCAAAGATTCCGGTTCTTCATCGGAAATGTTGGGTAAATCAGGTACTGGACACGTATCGATCTCAACATCAGCTGGCGTGATTCTGTTTTCATTCTTGTTTGTTGGTGAAATACTCGGCATTGGAACTTCTGGTTTGTGTTCATCCTGTGTAATTACTAACGGTGTATTATCTATAGTATTCCCTTGATTCGAGGTGGTTTGAGCCAACGATACAGATATGTTCTGGTTTTCACTTGATGCATTGAGAAGTTCATTTTTTTGATCTGAACTGGGTGTTACTGGATCTGGTTTCTCAGTCGAAAGATTCGGATTTATTACATTGAGGTCAGGATTATTATCATGTTTTTGATCATTTGGAGAAGGAATAATACATTCTGATACCACTTCAATAGGCTCTTCAGTTTGTGATTGGCGTACGTGCTTGGAGATGTCCTCTGTCTTCAGAATATCCTGACCGAATCTAGAAGTGTCTTCTTCTATATCCATTTCATCTTCTTCCGATTGAACTGACGGTGTCGTTGTCTCTTCTTCCTCGTTTCGACCAGAAGGTTCCTCTGATTTTGTAGTTGGTTCTGAAGTAGAATGTTCTTCCTGCACTGTTTCTTCTTGCGGTTCTGGTGATGGTTGTGGTGTAGGTTCTGGATCGGAAGGAGATTCTCCTTCTGGTGCAGGCTCTTGATTTTGTTCTGGAGTGGGTTCTTCCTCAGGAACAGGAACTGGATCTGGATTCTGAGGAGAGGGAATCAGATAAGGAATTGGACGTCGTTTTAGAGGTAGAACCTCCAAGCCCTTAGGTTCATCTGTTAGATCTGGAACTTTTTCAGAACCAGGATCATCCGGTAACACCTCGTTGTACTGTGGATTATTGAAATAATTTTCGCAAAAATTTAGCGGCGCATCTTTGCGTTCCCATATCTCTACTGACTTTTCCTGATCTTTCTTGAGAATATCAATGTTTACTGGATTTCTATTCAACATTGTTTGAAATAAACTATCATCACTTTCCTTCATACTCTCTACTAGTGCAGACTCTTGGCTAGCTCGATTGCCATATAACTCTTTTACTATTCTTGATGTAGTAGTATAATCATCAGATGCCTGATCTGCAAACAACAAGACACACCATAGGTTTAATTGATTTATAAATTTTTTCATTTTTTTCATGGAATATATGACGGGACAAACCCAGGTATAATGTATTCACCTATTATCTAACAAATTATTAATACGATACTTAAAGCCTTATGCCATACTCAACCAACAAACACCAAAAAATCAAAATACATTTACAATATTTCTCAGCAAGCGAAAAATCCTCTCAAAGTTCCTGAGAAAACTCTCGAGGAGTTCAAAAATGGATCCAAAGCGATTGAATTACTGAGTGAATTGTACGATCTTCAGCATCTAACCAAGGGCGAGTCAAGATGATAGTTGGTTGAACTTCTGTTGATGTGGAATAAGAACTTTTTCCGTGTAAAATACGTTTGAACATTCAAATGTAGTATATTCATAAGCTCATAAGAATCTAAATTATTAATGATCTTATAAACGACAATGACATCTCTCATCATTCTTTGATCTGCCAAAGATATCAAATTCAATTTTTTCATTATTGTAACTAGGGTTCCAAATAACTGATCCAAAGCTTAAAATGCTGTGCACATATGCCACGTATAGGGTTCTTAGGGATTGATGGTTTCGAAAACTTTTACAAACCCTGATCTTTAAATCAAAGAGTTTTACCAAATATAGGTGCGAATATTTAAAAAAACTTATCAAGCTTACCTGCAGCACTTGTTGAGGGCACCTCTTCATATGATTCTATATCAGCTGTAAATGGAGAATAAGCATTTTGAATCGTCGTTGACGATGTGGAAGATGTATCTGCTCGCTGAATAGGAAGAGTGGGCTTCCTGACACCAAGTATTTCATAATTCTCTCTTATAGATTCTGGTAGTTCTGGCTCGAATGGAAGAGGATGAGGTACATTAAATTTTATGTTTGGTATAACAGATATATTTTCTGCCTTCAAAACATCCAACGAGGCACGTGAGTACATGTTAACATCATTCATTAGGTTCACAAGTTCTTTTGTTTGTAGTTCTGATATCGATAGCATGCTTGAATCGGATCTTTCCATCGAAGAATTCTCATCATCATTTGGATTTTCTACTCCTGTTTTCATTCTTCCACAGGCACCAACTTTTGATGTTCCTGATTTCAAATTGCAGTCATTTGCAATGAAATCAGAACCACTGTTTTGCTCAAGATCCTTCCCTGACTTAGTAACTTTATTCATTAACGAAAGTTCTATTTTCGCTGTGTCTTCCCGTTCTGAATTGTCCGTATCAATTCCAGATGACGAGTCTGGTGACTTTCTTTCCATATAACATTTCTCCTGAATATGTGATAAAATGGATTGGAAATTTTCCTTGGCGTTTTCATTAGCAGGATTATTCGATTCTTCCAACGAAACTTTTTGTGTTTCCTCGTCTTCATTTTCTTTCGAATTCACAACCCCACTTTTTTGTTTCATATAGGAATAGTTGATAGGAGGCAAAGCTGAAGATGAATGTAGATTATCATCTACATCTATCTTGCTTTCTGATAAAACATTGCTGACAGATTCACCGCTATTAACTTGCAGTTTCATACCATCTAGGGTCTCTTTAAGTCCTCCATCCATATTTGAATTTTTTCCGTCAGAGATGCATATATGTTCAAATAAACTCTCCTCAGAACTTTCCGGGTCAATAGTGACAAATCCGTAGTTTTTGATTTCATTGAATGGATTTTCTGAAGGTCCATTTCCAATTTTGGTTTGATCTGGAGCAAAATGTGTTTCTATGATTGGAGCCAGGTCTTTCTCTTTCATTGAATCTAGATCAACAAGGTCTTTTGAGGCCTCCGGTATAACATTTGATGATTTACTAGATTTTTCGGTTTCCGATGTGGAAGATGTTACACTGGAATCATCTTGATTTGAAGCATCCGTGATTTTAGTGGTCTCTCCAGTCATCTGATTCGATTCATTTTGGTTCGAAGTATTCACTTTAGTTTGAACATGGGATGCTAGTTCCGCGATAGATTTGTTTTCAAATTCCTTCTTTATGTATGGCCTAGATGAAAATGTTTTCATTTCATTTGCGTTTTTCAAATATCTTTCTTTTTTTTCTTTGAGCGTTTTCGGAGAACTGTCGTTTTTCGATAATGAAGTCTCTTCAGCGCCTTCAAGCTGTTGTGGTTCGGTGAGAATTCCCCTCCTCCGCTGAACATCAGTTGCAGCGCACGCCGTTGATTTGGGAAGCATTTCCACATTTTTAGGGGTAACTTCAATCATTTGTCCCTTATGGTCAATTTTGAATTGGCGGATCGGTTGTTTACTTTGATGCATAGTCACATCAGATGTTGATGGTGGTCTTTGATTTTGGTCAGAATCAATTATTTGTTCTCGTGGATCAACAATAGTCGGACGATTTTCCGTAGCTTCGTCATATTTTATTTTGCTAGCTTGTTCCATGTTATTATTAGTATTTTGGTCTTGTTTTTTGCCTGGAAAAAATCGATTTATCATTATAAATACCAGAGAAAAACAATCTCATTACAGGGTGGGCCAAATTGGAAACTTCTGAAGGGGAGGTCCTCTTTCTGTACTTTCATGATAAACCATTGGCGAAAACCGCAATTTCATGGCTACCCCCGTTACAAAGTTACCGGGAGTTTTTCGATAAATTATCATTTTAGAAATAATGCTGTAACTTTTCTTCTGTTGGAAATTTCTTCAAAAGAATTCTTGTAACAAAAATATCCAGGAAAGGTGCCGTATGTGCTTTGACGAAAATGATCGACACCTTGGATATTTTATTTGATTCTTTCTTCAAACTATTAACAATTTGGATCGAACTTTCACAGCTTACAATCAATGTTCGCATTATTTTTGTTCTCACCACCGCACAGTTCAAAGCCAAGAGATAAAATTTGAAAATTCAATACAACAAGACTCCAGAAAAATATCATTATACCTATGCTATATTTTTGAAATGTTCATTTCAACCTCTATCGTAATATGATAAAATATACGAGGTGTCCATTTCAAAAAACAATTCATAGCGATATATCATTGAATATCAGTTTTCGAAAAATTTAATTTACGTCATGTTTTAGGTACCCACGCATATTATCTTCGGGCTTGATTAATTTCTGTTATTTTTTTTTCCAAAGGAGCCATCGAAATATATATTCTATTCAATGGTCGTGGATTTTTTTTACCATAGAAGGCAGTGAACTCTCAATCAATTTCGAACCACATTTTACAAATCAAGTTCCAGTTGCTTCTCAAAATAGTTTTATAATACTGTAATTTCAAGTCTCTAGATCTTTCTTTAGACAGTTATTGAATTTGACCACGAATTCTTTATCAGTTATTAAAACAATATCGTTTTCATCTTAGGTTGGCAAAAATCAATTGGGCCTTGTTGGGTATTTTGTGGTCTGAAAAATGTATGAACGGCTGCTGAAAAAGAACTCACAGACCTAATGATTCATCTGGATATATTCAATGCGTGAAAAGAAGCCCTACGTGAACTAGAATTTTCTGTATTTTCAATCATATCATTTCTTATTACGCAACAATAACTCCCATAATACTTTGAATCACGAATGTTTATTGTTTCATCATAATACACTAGTTCAAATTTATTGGACCTTGAATTTTTCGTAAGAAGTTGCCACCGTAGGTTTCTACAGAAATGAAAAATTTGCAATAGAGGAAAAGTTACAGCAATATTTCTAAAATGAACATTTTCGAAAAACACCCTGTAACTATGAAACGGTGATAGTTATGGACTTGCGGTTTTCGACGATACGTTTCTCATGATTTGCCCTCCAGACACCGACATCAGTATTCGTCTATCTAGTACAGAAAAAGTACTTTCCCTTGCAAAATGTTCACATGTACTGGGTGAGCCAAATTCGAAACTTTTCCTGTACTAGATAGAAGAACACAGATGTCGGATTCTGAGGCTTATATTTCATGAGATTCTCATTGGCGAACTCCATAGCATCACCGTTACATAGTTGCCGGCTGATTTTTGAAAATATTTATTCCAGAAATATTGCTGTAACTTCTTCTTTTGGAAAATTTTCATTGCTGAAAAACATTCTTGCAGCAACTTCTTACGTAGAATTCAATGGCGTTAATTGAATATTCTGGAAACTGATATTTTATGAGACATTGCTATGGAATTATTATTTTCAAATAAAACCCCCAGTATATTTTTAAATATTTCGATATAAGTTCCATGTCGCTAGCTTGCTCCGTTCGACAGTTATCGTGTCCACGGCCGTACAAGGCCAATCGTGGGACGGATAGAATCGATTTTGACACTTTCGAAAAGAACAAGCTAGCGACTCTCGGGGAAAGTAGCCTATCGAATTTAACGGTTGAATTCTTTAGGGTCCAAAACTGTCTAAGCGGTTTCGGAGTATTCCTCATTCGAATTCTTGTGGTTATTGCCTGAGTTCTTAAAAATACTTATTCGAATGGATTGAAGAATACCGACGCGAAATTTTTGTAGGGCCGCAGAGGTAGAATATTACAGTTTTTTTCTCTGGAATTATCCGTCAGAGTTTAGTTAAATTTGGCTTATATCATTGAGTTTTCAAATATTTGAAAACTCAATGCTTATATATGGGAGTTCAATATTCAACAACAATTCTTCGGGAAAGTTCGCTAAAAAATATGCCGAATTTCATGGTTATTTCGTTGTTTATTTCCTCAATAACTCAAAATTACCACGTTGGTCAATTTGAACGAGCAAGTATTTATGAAAGCTGACCTCAAATCACTGCTTCTCTAGAATCATATGCCAATCATTAAATGATAAAGATATTTTTGTAGTACCTTTACTTAATCTTTCGAAATTGATATCTTACATACAGGGTAGGGTGTCCAGTTAACCTTAAAAAATATTTGAATTAAAGTAAGTAAAGTAAAGTTGAGTATATATTTTTTTCAATAATTCGTGAAAGAAGGGGTTATGACCACTCAGAATATCGAAAAATTAATAGTTAAAATTTTCACCATTTCACCATTCTCGAGATAATGTGTATTCTGGAAATTTTTGAAAAATCGCTACCTTTCCTCGATGTTTTCGATACCATGGCTCTTAATTGGAACTGATTCGAACAATATTTTTCCTGAACATTGCTGATGAGTCTTGATTTATGGACGTATAAAAAAGTTTTCAGAAGTTCATATAATTTTCCCAGAAATGAGGATGAAATTATAGATTTAAATTCTATCTATTTTTATTCTCGTAACTCTGACCCGGTTTTCTGGAAAAAATTATAACCACGTAAATATGAATATTCACTATGAAAATATGCGTAAGATATCGTATCGATAGATATAATGTAGGAAAATCTGTATTATTGTATTATTTTGAAATATTTGAAAACTCAATGATGGTAGGTTGTTGCATTTCGAAATCGTTAGTGGACAAAATCGTCCAAACAGTGTCAGAGTTATAGCCCCCTGAAATTTTAAGTTATTTTCCTTATATTTCGAAAAATACCGAAGTCAGTACGAAAAAAAATTTTTTCCGAAATTTTTTCCGAAAAAATTTAATTCTCTATCTATCTATCAATCATATTCAAAAAACATTCTGCTCAGACTTTTAACTTTATATTTCATAGCCATGTGTCGAAACTTAGTTTTATACGATCATAATCTCCGGAGATACTGAGGAAAGTATGTCACATTTCGTGGTCTTTTTACTCGAAATCGTTGTTTTTTCTGGAATAACTCAAAAAATACAGTTTGAATCATGATTAAAAAATTGTTGGCTCGTTTGAAAATGCTGATGGAGAACTTCTGTGCAAACTTTCGTGATGATCGTTTCATTAGAACAATTCGAAAAAAAAATCAATTTCAATTCAATTCATTCAGAAAAGAAGAAGGTTTAACTAAAATATTTTAAGAAAAGTCTGACGTGAGGTTAAAAGCTCTTAAAAGCATTTTCAAATTTGTGGCCAAAGGAATCCCCTGTTCACTACTTGATTGAGAATTTTTTTCATTTTTCGATCAAGGACTAGATTTCAATCAGATCCGATCAGTATATTTGGAAATATTGGAATAATAGAATTTTTCGACAATATCCAAAAATTCAGAACATATCGAATTGAATTTTTTAGGTTTTTTTTTGGGTTTTCACTACCTATATCTGAAACAGAACTATTAAAAATAAAATAAAAATTGTTTTTTCATGAAAAACGCCCTAGCAGGTTGCGGGAATAAACTATTTGTAAAGGGCATTTTCTTGGAAAAACAGATTGCCTAATGGACAATACAGGAATAATACAAATCTGACTCTTTCAACAGACAAAGAAGAAAATTTCAAGAATTATTTTCTTTCGATTTCATGTTTCGATTTGGAAACACAGCAACATAGATTTATTTGGTTTGATAGTTTTTTAATTCTACCTCTGCTTCAAGTAAATTCAGCCAAATAGGGTCTATCTCTACAGAACAATGATCAAAATTACTCTCTTCATTTAACAGAATGCAAGGGTACTCTTTAATTTTTTTTCAAATTATCTGATTCCAGCATCAGTATTTTTGTATTGTCCCAATATATCATTTGATTCCTAATGGTCAAACATACATGGTTCGCTATTTGGAATTTTTGTATGTCTCTATTCCTTAGGTTGTTTTTGTGCTCTCGTTTTCTGTTATCTAACGGTCGAGACTTTTCCCCTGTATATATATTCCCACAAATAGATGAAATACTATTAACACAATTTTTTCATTTCTGTTTCTCGTTAATTGGTTTGGTTTTAGTTAGTAACTCAAATAGCGGACCATATATGTTCGACCATTGGGAATCAAATGATAGATTGGGACAATACAAAAACAGTGATGTTGGAATCCGATGATTTGAAAAAAAAATAAAGAATGAGTGCTCTTGCATTGATTTTTTTAAAAAAGGTCCAATTTTTTCGATTTTCTTCTAGCCATAAAAAACGAACCAGACTCTCCACTAACATTCTGATTGGATTTTCTTTATCTACGCCCTCGAATTAGTATATGTTTCAAATTTCAGGTCGATCGTAGAACTTTCGATTTTTGGTAAAATTTTAAGAAAATCTCAATTTTCGAAAAATAATTTTCCGACTCCTATCGCCGTGAAATTTGGCACACTTACTAATTCGAGGGCGTAGAACGAGAATATGAGGTCAGATATTTTTTAAAAAAATTGTCCTGGACGTGAGAGGTCCTTGAAGTTCCAAAAGTTTGGACCTTTTTTCAAAAAATCATTATTACCGACTCGATGAGAGTAGGACGATGAAATCTGTTTTAATTCATAGATAAAGGATCGAACTGCACGTAAAAAATTCGACATCACTCAGCTTCATTATTTTGGTCGGCACGACGTCTCAAAGTTGACCAAAATTTCGAAATTTTTTCACTATTTCCGCCATAATTTCTAAACGGTTGTCACTGGACGATTTCTAATGACATATTCGTGATCTACGACCTCGATTTAATAGGAAACGATAACAAGGTCGACGATTTTCGAAAAAAAAATTTATTTGGGACTTTGAAAATTTTTCATAAAGAACCGCGAATAAACATCAAAGCGCAGAGAGGTGGGGGGGTAAGATTTAGCGATTCCGTGCGAAATTTTATTTTTGAAGCTATGACAATATGCACATCATATATTATGGATTCGAACACGTAGATCACGAATCTGTAATTAGATTTTGCGTAACTGATTCGGTTTGGAAAATATTCCGGATTTGGTGAGAAATTTTCGAAATTTGGGTCAACTTTGGGCCGTCGTTCAGATCAAACGCGTAAGGCTGGACAATATCGAATTTTTTTGGTTATATCTGGGTCCTTTGTGAGTACGTAGCCAATTATTTTATAGACGAAGGTCCTCTAGTTGAAAAATTATGATTTTTTTAAAAAAGGTCCAATTTTTTCGATTTTCTTCTTACCATAAAAAACGAACCAGACTCTCCACTAACATTCTGATTGGATTTTCTTAATCTACGCCCTCGAATTAGTATATGTTTCAAATTTCAGGTCGATCGGAGAACTTTCGATTTTTGGTAAAATTTTAAGGGGTTACCCTTAAGAAAATCTCAATTTTCGAAAAATAATTTTCCGACTCCTATCGCCGTGAAATTTGGCACACTTACTAATTCGAGGGCGTAGAACAAGAATATAAGCTCAGATATTTTTTAAAAAAATCGTCCTGGACCTGAGAGGTCCTTGAAGTTCCAAAATTTTGGCCTTTTTTCAAAAAATCATTATCACCGACTCGATGACAGTAGGACGATGAAATCTATTTTAATTCATAGATAAAAGATCGAACTGCACGTAAAAAATTCGACATCACCCAGCTTCATTATTTTGGTCGGCACGACGTCTCAAAGTTGACCAAAATTTCGACATTTTTTCACTATTTCCGCCATAATTTCTAAACGGTTGTCACTGGACGATTTCTAATAACATATTCGTGATCTACGACCTCGATTCAATAGGAAACGATAACAAGGTCGACGATTTTCGAAAAAAAAAAATTATTTGGAAAAATTTTTCATAAAGAACCGCGAATAAACAATGGAGAGAGTAATTTTGCTTATTGTTCTGTAGAGATAGACCCTATTTGGCTGAATTCACTTGAAACAGATATAAATTAAAAAACTTTCAAATCAAATAAATCTGTGTTGCTGTATTTTCTCAATAATTTCAATTTGACGAAAGTCTTAATTCGAAACGAAAAATCGAATTTTCTCCTTTTTCTGAGTCAGATTTGTACTCTGAAACGTCACAGTTCGCTTTGCCAATCGTTTGAATTGTTCTTGTATTGATCATTAAGCAATCTGTTTTTCCAAGAAACTGCCCTTCACAACTAGTTTAATCCCGCAATCTGCAAGGGCGTCCATGAAAAAACAATCATTCAGCCGACTAAAACAAACTCAACCGAGATAATCAGGTTCTAAACCGAATTTAAACATTCAAGCCTCTAGATCCTTCCCTTCTCAAGTGAAAGTTGGAGCACATACGGCAGGCCGGACGGCAGGATAGAATTGAATTTGACCACGGATTCTTCATCAGGTAGTTTAAACTAGTCGGCAAGTGCGCACATGCGATTTTCTGTCGTGTGACTCAATATTCGAGATCGCCAAGAAAGCCATTATTTGCGATTATTTGGTTGTATATGCGCTCATTCGTATTTAATAGTATGCGTTTCATTTCTGCGACTAAACGATAGCGCGACATAAAATCGCATGTGCGTTCCTGGCCTCAGACACATAATTCGAAAATTATAGACATTCGGTCAAAACTATAAAGCGTAAGAAAAAGGACTTAAGCATATTCTTTTTCAGATATTGGTTGAACAACCCAACTCTTTAGGAGAAAATTTATTTGGCAAATATTCTTGAATAAAATTTTACAAAAAAAAGACATTTAGGTGAAAACAAATTGAAACCTATTCAATTCGAAAAAATTTGAATGTGAAGATGCCCTTCCAAATAACAATTATATAAGCAAAAACTATGAAAATAATAATTTTTTCGAGTGTTTTGGGGTTTTCTCTTTCAACATCTGTAAAAAAAATGAAACTTCTCAATTATAGAAATCGCCTATGCGGATTGAGCAAATGAAACTATTTGTCAGGGTCAATTACATAAAAAAATATTCCCTATAATAAAAGATTTCGAAGCAGTTGAAACGATTAAAGAATAGAACTGTAACGTTTCTCAGTATACATCTCCTTCATCCGACAATGAATTGAAAAGTCGTCAGAATAATTTTTTGCAATATTAGATAATTACGGAGTCTCAATATAATCTCGTCAGTACTTCTTTAAATATTGAAGAAATAATCTCAAAATTTATTGCTCTGAAACTATTTAGCCGATTTTGCTCATCAACGAACTCAACCGATACGTTTTGATAGGCAAACTATGCTGAAAGTTTTAACCGCTAGCTCATTCCGTTCTGAAGTCATCGTGGCGAAGGACAGACGCCGGCTGGACGGAATTGCATTTGTTATCGGATTCTTTATTGATGAATCCAACTTCATGAAATAACATACATTCTAGCAAAAAAGCACGTCGTCCCCTACAACATGCGTGCAAAAAGAAGTGAAAGTTGAAAAAGAGTAAGAAAGAAAAACTCACCGAAGCAGAATTTACTAATTTTCGACTCGTGCTGTATCTGTTTCTTACAGGTTAAAATATTCTCCTTGGTTACTCAAAAAATCAATTCATCGCGCAATGTTTCTCGCATGAATTATGGCGAAATTCAAAAAAGTTAATTACAGTATTATAGAAAAATATGTGTTTGTATAAGCTTTCTATACAGGTAAACTCTACGATTGTTGTCGGACAGTTAACATAAGTAAAAAGACGAAATTTTTCAAATAGAATAAAAACATTCGTGCGATGATTTCGCATTACTCTGTAAGCGCCTTATGATACAAGTTGAAAACTTGTATCAGATACTGTAAAATTGCTCAGGAATTGAAATCCCCTTTTATATTCAAATAGAAATTCTACTCATACATGTGATTTGCTATGAGTAGCTAAATTAACTTCTTCAAAAGTCTAAAAAAACAGTTGAAACTGATGTTAGAAGTCAGGTTAATAATTTTTTTATATCGTTTCATAAACATCGGTATTTTTGATATGAAAGAAATCTGAACCGGCAATATGTAAATATTGCAATTCCATGAGCGAAATTCGAAATCATATTTTTCTATCTTCATGTCCTTCATTTGAATTTCGAAAGAAAGAATTATCATTCTAGATTTCCAGATGATATCTGCTTCGAATTTCGAATTATTAAGGATATTCTTTAATAGTCACAAATAAATATATTTATTTATTCATTTTAACAGTTCAGTTTTGATGCTGAACTTATATAATTCGTTTTAATTTTTTTTAAATGTCCCATGTGATATCGGAATTTTAAATCAGCTAAGTGTATTCCAGATAAAATTGGTGAAGTTCAGTGGAAAAAAATTTTGAATCAGTTAAAACTTACAAATCAGTAATATACCAACATCTCGAAATCAATTGAAATTCATATAAAATACAATCCCCATAAGAAAAAGGGGCAATTCGATATGAGTGATGTTTTGCCATGTAACAAGTCCTTGGAAAATCGTCATTATTTCCACAGAACACATATTTCTGAAGAAAATATTCTACCTCAATATTTTCCCTGATAGCATTTTCTTTGATACGGTTGATAATTTCTAATTAAGTGAAAGAATACTTACCTACAGAGAGTTACACGAAGTACACACACACAAACGCGAACATAAAGTGAACGAGACAATGCAGATTTCCGTAGAAAAAGACTTCGATTATAGTGACAAAAAAGATGAATAATATACATCGAACAGATAAGGAGTTAAGAGATGAACTGAGAACAGATGTTGAAAATAGAGCCCGCCTTATTGAAGAAATGCCGATTGAAATTAAAGGAAAATCAAATCAATGATTTTTCATTGAAAGCTATAAACAAACTTCAACAAAAGTTAAAATATGGATGATTTCAAGATTTCGAATCAAATCAAGACTGCGACTCATTGGTATTTTGAATAATTACAGGATAAGCCAACGAAAAGTAAACGCATGAAATTTTGGGTAATTGCATATACAGTGCGCGACAAAATTATGGAACAAATTCATTTTCTCAGAAGAAAAATATTTGGCAACAAAATCCTGAAACAGATCGATTTTTTTTTCACTTTTACCAAATTTATATGCATTTTTGAAGGATTTTTGTTACACCCTGTCCATCCCCATCAACCCTTTGAATTTTTTGAATAGGGAAAGTAGGTCATGTGGTACTTTCCTGGCGAGGTCTTTGTATCTTCTTTACAGGCGTGCAGAAATATTCAAGGAAAAAAAAATTTTTATTGAAAAATTAGTTAGTTCAAAGAGGTTTTCAGTAGGTGCACTTTGTCATGGCTCATTTACTTTGAGACTATGGTACCTGATGAAATTTGTCACCGAATGAAAGTCGATCATTACAGTTTGGTTCATGTACAACTTTCAACTCCTTTCAACTCCCCCACGCGAAAAATTTGTTTTTTTCTCCATTAAAGGGTTCATAGGGGTTGAAAGTTGTGCATGAACAAAACTGTAATGGTTGACTTTCATTGACAAATTTCATCAGGTTCCATGGTCTCAATGTAAATGAGCCATGACAAAGTGCACATACTGAAAACCTTTCTGAACTAAATAATTTTTCAAAAAAAAAATGTCTGCACGCCTATTAAGAAGATACAAAGAACTTGCCAAAAAAGTACCACATGACCCACTTTCCCTATTCAAAAAATTCAGAGGGTTGATGGGGATGGCAGAGGGTGCAACAAAAATCCTTCAAAAATGCATAAAAATTTGGTAACAGTGAAACAAAAATTGACCTGTTTCAGGATTTTGTTGCAGTATATTTTTCTTCTGAGAAAATGAATTTGTTCCATAATTTAGACGCGCATTGTATGTGTTTCAAAATTACGTTGGCTCACCGGTATATCGTGTGATAAAAACTGTCATATATATTCGATTGAAGGAGATACCGTTCATTTTTCATTTTTTATATCATAGAAGAGGTAAATAATCTAGGAAATTATAACTCAATGATAAATGTCCTCATAGTGAAGATCTCGAATTTTGTCAAAACATTACGGTGAGAACCTTTTTATGCAAAATTTGGTGGGGATCATATTTACGGAATCATAGAGCGAATTCCACCCTCTCACAAAGTCTTCTTTGATATATGAGCCTAATGTCTGATCAAAGCACGAAATGTTTAGAAATAACATCCGAATGAATAAATTTTGAGTTGGACGGTTTTGTTGGAAGGAAAGCTATTTTAGAAAAGTTCAAACATGACAAGGTAAGTAATAGTAATCGTATCTCTGTCTACGTCAATCCAGGGCATGAATCAGAATGAACCCCCATAAAAACATTATTGCTTTCAAGAAAAGAGAAGTAAAAATTATATCTCGGCATTCGGCATAGTGCATAGTGACAGTGACAGTATCTGTAATTTTCGAATTTTTTTACGAAAATAGTATCAAACAACTAGGTTGAACTTACTAATGACAAATCCGGTCAAAAGCAATTTGGTCCGGCCAGCCGTCTGTAGGCACGATTACGGGCGTATGGAAAACCCTATCGAGTCTAAACTTATAGGGTGGGTTGAGTTTTTTAATTGGAAAAATTCGACAAACGGTTTCGTCAGTTGAAATTTTGAGGTTATTTTCCTGATACTTCAGGAACTACATGAGCGATTAGATTGAAACTTGGCAGTTAGTTGAAGCACAACTTTTTGCGGAATTTTGTTGAGATCATACTGTGAACAAATCTGAATCAAATATATTTTTTTCGGAAACTATTCATCGTATTCAAGATAATTTCCGATCAGACGTTGAACTTTATATTTCACAGCATTTCAGTTCAAAACAATCATGATTCTTTGAGATAATCCAAGGCTGGTGTCATAATTTTTCTCGTGTCTACGAAACCACCGAAGTCTACGGAGAATCTTCCGTTCTTCTCTATGGTGTAGAATAAATTTGCTTCATGTAATGCTATATTTTGAGTGAAAAATGTTGAAACGTTACAAATATAAGAATCTTAAATAACTTCACGATGAAAAATAATTGGACCAATTATTTAATAACTTTTTGTTTCAAATTGCCTGTAGGATGTCTGTGAAATTTGGGTAGAAATAACTTGCACAATCATTTTGTTGGTGTTTTCTGGGTTTCCAATACCAATGTCTGAAACAGAACTATTTGAAGTGAATAAGTAACTAAGTTTTATTGAAAAATTTCCTTTCGGATTGCAGGATTGAACTCTTTGTCGAGGGCAGTTTGAAGGAATTTAACTTGCACACTCTAGGCATTGTTAATATTGCTGCATACTCAAGCGGCATTATCTTGATACGATTCTTGGGCTCTAGCGGATATGTTATGGACGTTTCTCAGGATGAAATTTCCACAGGACAATGATCGACTTGCAATATATACAACATTATAACTGTTATGAAATCTAAATATTGGAAACAATGGGATCAATTCAACCATAATCACTGAGCCCTAACGAACTCCGATGACAGCGGCAAAACAACATTTTTTTTCCTATAATAATATACATTCCAACTTGTTATTGTTTTGTTCGCTCGACTAATTCAGTATTTGAAAACAAATCACAACCAATAAATCATAAACAAATAGGGCTGAAATGTTCAGAAAACATGAAAAATAAAAAATTGAAGCCTAAAATGGCAGTTTTGACCAATTTCGTATCTCAACCCCGGAAATTATCGACCAATGAATCGGCAAATTGGAATAAATTTCACTTTTGTACCAATTTCCTTTTGATTATCAGTATGTTCTTCGGGCTTTTTCCTTTACATGGTATACAAGGAGCCAATGTGAAGCAATTGATTTTTCGATGGAAATCCCCTATGGTTTTCCACTCGATATTCTTGATGAGTTCTGGCTTAATAATCAGTTTGGGGACTATTCCTTGGATTTTGAGAGATGTATCCATGCAAGCCTTGAGTAAGTTCGTTATGTATTTTTCTATACATCAAATAAGAGTACTTCAGAAATAATATACGTGCAGAACAGAATTGATTATTTTTCCGAACAATAATTGGAAATAAATTTTTGTATCCTTGGTTTTGAAATCTTTTTTTTTAATACATTTCAATTAGGTGTTGTTAGGATTTTATTCGATGAAAAAATTGCCCTTCTGAATACTTTCCTCTCTTTGAAATAGAATTGTTCAATATTGTCCCATTTTGTTATACATTCGATTCATATTACCCAAGAAAATCTTGTTTATAAGGGGATTTAAAGAGAAGAGTCTGCAAAATATTTTTCTGGTTGTGAACAAGCTTATCGCTAATAAGCAGATAAATGTTTCAAAAAATTTGTACGTACCAAACGAACGTTGTTTGCATTGTATCCGAAGACCTACTCGAAAACATTGTCATATGTGCCTTATAAGAACTCATGAAATGAAAAAGTATTCCAACATCGATATAAGAAATATCTGATCCGAAATGATAATTAACAATATGAACAAAAGAGGGTTCTTCGAAATTCCAACGACCGATTATATTATACACAGTTTTTTCTTATTTTTTGGTCGCACAAATAGTAATGGAACATTCTCTGAAAATTTTTTTGCTTAGATTTTCTTGATTTACCTCTAGAAAGCCTGCTAATATATTGAACACAGACCAAAAATCATGCTCTTTTCTCTGAGATAATTGGTTTGATGAAAAACGGGAGGCTTAAAATTGATGTCTAGCTTAAAACGTTTGTGGATCAAATAAATTAAATTACAATAATCGAAACTCGAATATGTTATTTGATATACTTTTTTCGTGTTTTTTCTAGGAAACAAAAGCGTTAAGATTTTACCCAAATTTCTGTAATTTTCTAATCTGAGTCGAAGGTAGTTTTAAGTGACTGTAGGTTGGGCTCCCTGACGAAGAATCCGAGAGGTCAGATTCAAACCTGTCCGGAGGTAACGAGCTATAACTTTCGAGTGGAAGGACCTCAAATTTTGAAATAGGTACTCAGTGTAGGTTTGCAGCCCATATATATCGGAATATCGGCTGAGTTCGTTAATAGGCAAATTTCACCCAAAGGATTCGTAATATACCCATTTGAAATTTTCTTCAGAAGTATTATTGCAATTAGTTGAAGAATACGGAAGCGCAAATCTGTTCAAAATATCGTGAGGAACGAAGAGTTAGGGATTGAAATAAATTAAGTTTCAAAATTTTTTTGGAAACATTTTTATTTTGCGATGCTATTCATCTTTCATCTATGAAATTTGACACAAATCTGGGGGATAATATTCAAGAACACACTACCAAATTTCAGGTCGATCCATTATGGAGATATGGAGAAACTAACCTCAAGTACGTCCGATTTTGCTTTTGTAACAAATTTCAAAAACAGTGCTTTCCTGGAATTTTCTATAGTGATTGAGATATTTCCTACTAGCTCTGAGCATTATTCAGTGATCCCACGGAGCCAGATTTCAAATTTTGGGAAGTAATCACAATAATTACAGCTGCAAATCCGATTTTGATAATCAAAGTCGATTTATAGGAAATAAAATTGATGTCATAGATAGGTCTCTCTATGGGTATATTATTATTGGAATAGATCGAAATTGACAACAGTTTCAGATTGATCAAACTTTTTCTTTTAGGGCAATTTTTCTTAATTTGACGGAAGTCCATTGTGAGGTGTTCAATCAATGCAAGGGGGTGAATTTAGTCTTATCCTCACTTATTCATTCGCTTCATTTATTGTTCGGTCAAATAACTACATGTTTCGGCAATATGCCATCTTCAGGTTATAAAATTGATCCGCTGTAAGTAAGGTTGTGTGAGCATATTTGTTAAATAAAAGTTGTTATTATTTACTTACAGTGTTGAAGCTTAGTCATAACAAGAAAATTAGTCTAAGTTTTAAACGAAGTTCTCGCAATTTTTCTTGTTTTAAGCAATACTCTTCAAGCCAAGGTCCGATTAAAGCAATTCACTCATTCAGTATACCTTATGAAATAAAGCCAGAAAATTCAAATCTTTTCAGGTAACTTCGTGTTTTTCTTCAGGGGATTCTTGACTGGAATGATGTTCTTCAGATTAGCTCGAAAGTGGCCAAGCTTCCTGCAAAAGTTTGAAAGTATAGAATTAATTTTGAGCCGATATCCTCCAAGTAAAAACATACGAAAACAATTAAGTATACTGAACGCAATAGTTCTCTTTAATGGTTTGGGTAAGTTATGCAGATAAATATTTACTGAGGAGGTAGTCATGTAATTTTTCTATAACCATTTAGCCATTCCCAACTAGAAAGCATTTCCAGTACCATTTAACCGAATGGTTTCAGCTTGCATCAGAATTCAAATGCTTGTTGTGGTTCTATAAACCACAGATCTGAGGTCAGAATCTTTCAAGCGATTGTTAAAATTCGTTGCCAATGCAGATTTCCTATGGTGATAGACGAAATTAAACATATAATTTGACCAATTTTTCCGGAATTAAATTGTTAGTTATTATTATTGCTAATTACACGACCCCAACGCAATTTAGTGAGAAGTTGCTCGTCAGTTCTATTCGACTAATTGAATTTTTTTAAGAATTTTCTACCTGTACTAGTTCACGACTGCATGAAGTTATGAGGATTGAGTCGTTCAAAAACTTACAGTAAAGTTTAATTCTGATAGCGTAAATCCTGCTTGAGATATTTAGGAAATGATTTCGAAGCTTCAAATAGCTAGGAAATTCGATATATTTCCTGAAAAAAGAATCTATTGAAGAAAATTCTCGAAAATTTTTATTTAGATTTTCTCCTTTAGTATGCCCGAAAAATTTTGCATTATGTCAAGCGCCAAAATTCTGAAACTGCTAACGATATCTCAAAATCATCAGGTCATTATTTCTTGAGATATTAAGGAATAATCTCAACTTCAGTCCGAAATAATGCTTTTAGGTATTGACTTCAAGGTATGCAACAAATTTTATCTTAGTCTCATACTCCCCAAAAAAACGATTTTTTCAACAAAAATCAGGAAAATTTTCGAAAACAAATTGTTTTGAACTTCCTCAGAAATAGATCCTCATGAAATTCTGCATGAGCTGTGTGCTAGTATTTTTCAGATATATATAACTGATCGCTTCAGTATCTCTTCAGATATTGGGGAATTAACCTCAAAATTGCAAATTGACGAAATATTCCTAAATTTTTTCTCAGAATATTTCCGAAAATAAATGAAGGATCGAGTTGAAATTTAGAACACTATAGATAATATTAACTTAATGAGTTCTGAGATAATCGTATTCTGATAAATACTATCCAAAAAACGAATATTTTAAACTGAAATCAGATTTTGATTTAAATTTCATAACTGGTACATCCTCAAAAAATTCTGCGCGAACTTATCCGCTGGTATCCTTAAACAAATATCAATGCTTCCAACTGATCGCATCACTACTTCTTGAGAGACTGAAGAGCTTACCTCAAAATATAAAAAATCTAGAAAAGCACTGACTTGGGGTCGCAGGAGCTTTTACGAGCTTGTTCAAATTTTAGCTATTAGATCAACACTTAGTTGCGTGTTGTTAATCTCCACCTGTACGAGTTTCAATCTGATTGCATTTGTTTTTCTTCAGATATCGCGGAAATAACTTTAAAATTCCAAATAACAACGAAATTTGGGAAATTTTTTTCCTTATATCTCCGAAAGTAAATATCGGATCGAATTGAAATTACAATCATTGTTGTTGATTACTGACTCTAAGGTTTGTGCCAAATTTCATTGAAATCTAGTCCATATTTTGAGAGAAAAAAAAAATTTCTTCAAAAATTTTAAAAAATTTCGAATACATCTTTTTAATTTTGTAACAATTGGATCCACACGAAATTCTGCACTAAGTTGCGCGTTAATATTTCAAAACTGTCCACGAAGTTTCAATTTCATCAAGTGAGTACTTCATAAGATATCGAGCAATTAACCTCAAAATTTCAAATGGGCCTTACTCCGAAACTACCGATTCCAAACATTAACGAACTTAGCCAAGATATTTGGACCCCAAACCTAATCTGACAATTTCAAGTCGTTTTTGGTATTTTCCTTCGAAAGTTAGAGCACATGGGGAGGCTTGGACGGACGGACAGAATCGAATTTGACCATGAATTCTTCTTCGGGGAGTTCAACCCAATCGTTTAAGACCATTTTCGGCACAAAATTCGAAAATTACAGACATCGTGACGAAATGATAACGCGCTATTCCCTAGAACAAGCGCGTAAAAAGCCATAAATACGGAACCTTCACTAACACGACCGAGCTATTTAGACTCCAAACCATATCTGCGAACTTCAAGTCTCTAGGTCTTTTTCTGTGGAAGTTAGAGAACGTACGGATGGTCAGCAGGACAGAATTAAATTTGACCAAGGATCCTTCTTCAGGGAGTCAACTCTAAACTCAAAAGATACAGACATTTGGACAAAACGATAACGCGCTATTCCACAGAAGAAGCGTGTAAAAAAAGAATTAATGTGGTATATGAGCATGCATATGCATTATTTGTATTCAACTTTCTGGTTCATTTTTTTATCTACCTCAGTCTTTTTATGTAATGTAAGTTCTTATCATGCCATTGTGTAAAAAGCTATTTTTGTTGGTTCATTTCTGTAGATGGTGGCTAAAGTAATTGATTATCATTAAAAATTATTATTACTGCTAAACTGCCGTAATTTTTTCGAATCATTTTAATTCTGCGTGTTATATTTAATTTCATTCATTAAATTTTTCAGTGGAGCATTGCCTGGTGCAGATCAGAGTATTCGTTGATTCAGTATTAGAAGAAAATGGCAATATTTTACGAGGTTTCGAACGATTTTTTGTCCACTACTCTTATGGCTATATGTTTGAACTCATACCTTACACTTTAGTTGGTGGTTGGTGGATTCAGGTGAACCAAAATAAAATAATTCATATATACACTTTGTGATTGCGCGCTTGTTCAAGTTGAATTTTCCTGGAGGTACGGAATTGTCCTACAAAAAACTGAATTTTCGCATTCATCTCATTCATCTCGATATTCCGATTTTATCCTCATTTAAATCTTGAAATTTAAAATTTTGGGAACAATCCAACTTATTTCAAATTAATTCGTTCATAATTTTCTAAAAACAAAATGAAAGAGGAAATCTATCTAACAAAATAGTAGTCTACATTTGAGTCCTTCAGAGTCGTTCTCCGGTTCGTTTCAAAGCTATTAAGAATGCTGAAAAAGCGTCTTCACTTCAGAACATAGTTTATGTTGCAAAAAATTCAACATAAATGTGACATCAATGGAAGAAATACATGTTTCGAAATGTTTTATTTCGCACATATTCCGAAGAACGGCAACTACCATTTTGTGCAATGTTTGTGTATTTTCCCATTTTGAACCGAAAACGTTCTCGAACGACTAGGTTGGACTAGTTTTGGACGAATTTGAGGTTATTTATCTAATATTTCGGGAACTACCCAAAGCGATTGGATTAAAACTTGGCACTTATTTGAAGTATAACGGACGCGCAGCTTTCTGCAAAATTTTGTTGAGATCGCATGATGAGTAGAAATAATCTATGAAAAAAATAATATTGAATTTTCTTAGATATTGTGGAACAGTTTCGTGGTTTTTTCATTGGTTTTCTTTCGAAACAACTCAAAGAATACATATTCAAATCATGTAAAATCATGGTAAATTGTTTGATTAAGCTGGTACAGAACTTCCTGAAGATCGACTTAATTTGAACAATAAGAAAAGTAGAGTATTCTTTCAAATATTCTATATTCTACGCTTTTCTTGTCATATTTTTCTTGTGAAGTTCTGCATAAAATTTTAAACAGTTATTTCAACCATTCACGAATTCGACCTTCGTAACTAAGCCGAAAACTTACTCTACACATATCGAGTTTCAAGTAGCTTCTTTTTGAAGTTATTGTGTTCACGATCTCCTGTTAATACAATCGTGAAACAATGACCCGATACTCGATATTTGTGGAGTTGGTTTTCGGCTTAATTATGATAATTCGTGAATGGGTTAAATCCACTCAATGATTCCGCAGATATTTTCATTCAAAATTTCATTTTTCCGAAAAAAATATTGGATCGAAGTGAAATCCCGAACCTGCTTGTGAAGTGACAACTTGAAGGTTCTTCTATAATTTCATGAGGATAATATGATTAGAAGATTGTCAAATCCTTCCATCAGGAAGAAAATGTGCGTTCATTAGCGAGATAAATACTTGAAAATATGACCGCCTTGGCAACGAATTTGAACAAGCGCCTAAAAGCTGCTGACTTCACTTCAGGGCTTTTCTGAAATTTTATGATTCCTCACATTATTTATTTTGTTAATGATTTTTGATATTTCAGTATACCAATGTTAACTCGACATTTAGTTGGACGTTCTTGGACATGTTTATATGCTCAACGAGCATTATAATCGCTTCAAAAATTTATCAGATCTCAAAGAGAGTCAGACAACTTATATCAATGGAGGTAACAATTGTTTTTACTAAGTTTTCAAAATACTCTTTCATTTTTAACCGTAGATTATACTGGAAAATGAGTGGAGAATAGTTAGAGAAGATTTTATTGAAGTATTCCAAGTTTTCAAAGAATACAACAACTTATTCAATCCACTTTTGCTGCTGTCTTTCACTGTTAATATTTATTTCCTTCTTGTACAACTGTTTGGTGCCATGAAATACCCCTTTACTCCTGCAAGCTTTATATATTATATTTTATCATTTGGACTACTTGTTACAAGATTGGTTTCAGTTTGTATTGGTGGAGCTAGAATACACGAAGAAAGTCAAGAACTAACCACTCTTCTGGCAACAGTGCCATCGTTTCTCTACAATGATGAGGTGAGATGCAAGGAAACTGGGAAATATTCTTCCATAATATAAAGTTTATCTTCAATACAAACTGACAAGGATGTGCCGGAAATAATTGAAAATATACAAAACTACCACTCTCGTCTCGTATTTGAAGCTCGTTTCGAATCTCACGGACTCTCTTGTCCCGAGTCTACGATGAGTGTTTCGAAAAGTCTCGTAGTCTCGTGGCGTATCAGAGTTCAGAGCTGTTCGGAACAGTTCGAGCATGCGATATTGCGATTTTTTGTTTTGGTTCATTTCAGAACCGGTTCAGGATTTGTGTAATCCAGTTTCGGTAATTTTCAGAACCGATGTAGGTTTATTCCTACACACTCTAGAACCAGTTTTGAATCGGGCGGAGTGTGCGCATATCCATATTAGCGTTCCAACAAAGTTTGAACTGATTCTGGAATTGCGAACCAACGTAAAATGAATTGTTGTTCTAGAACGGTGAATTCAGTTCTTGGTTCTAGGCAAGATTACAGCCTAGTCATGTTTAAGAGCATTAAAGGAAAAAACCTCTAAAAGAATAGACAACATGATAACGATGATTTCCAGAATTATATCGCGTAAAAATGTCGATTCAAGTTCAAGTAGGCAACTAGGGGCGCAAAATCATGAACTTTTTCTTAAAAATAATGACTTTTTTCAGTTGTAGCTCTATAAATATTTCAGAGCGGTACTGTGGTGCATGAACCTGTTGTACAATAGAGGATGATATGTAGTTACCAAATGAAATCCCCATATATAGTAATTTTACTAATTTAACTCTTGTCGGCAGTCCTACGATTCGCGATCCACCATCTGGACTTTAACGATTGAGGCAAAGCTTTAGATGAACTAACCCTGGTCTAAATACTTCTCTTTTTTCGCATCTGGGGTACCTAATTATATGCAGCCGGAATTGCATCACAGTTTATATCGCATCAATTTAGAATAGAAAAGCACTGAGGTGAAGTCAGCATGTTCAAAGGAAATGACCGCTATGAAAATAAATTTGAACCTGCGTGCAAAAGCTGCTGACCTCAAGTCAGTGCTTTTTAGTTTGTCTTTAAGTTATTCCGGAAAAAAACACGATTCCGAAGGAAAATCTACGAAACTTGACATATTTAGGTATATCTCCGAAAAGTATGATCGTATCAAATTGAAATTTGGTACAAGGATTGAGATATGCAGCTGAAAGTCTGCGGAAATTATTATTCCAAATATGGGGAACAGTTTCTGTAAACATTTGAAAATACTTTTTTTCAAAACTTTCGTCAGTATGATCTCAATAAAGTAAATTAATGAAGTTCAATTTACTTTTTTTGAAATGTATGTTACATGAAGATCATAAAGTTAACAAATCCAATGGATAGGTTTTTGAATTCATTCGATGAGGAAATACACATGATCGAATTCGATTTTCACGTCATATCATGAAAAAATTTTGAAGAAGAATGAAAATATGCACGATAAGTTATTTTTTTGTATTCTTTCTGAATCTCGAAATATTCGGAGAACTCATATCATAGATAATATACGTTCGAGTACATTGCAATATCCAATTATACTACCACAGAGAAAAATAAAGAAATAATTTTTACCAATTCTTTTTCAGATAAAAAGGTTTTTAGTACACCTAAAAATCTGCCCAACAATTCTTTCTGTGGATGACTTTTTCCATGCATCCAAGAGGACAATGCTGAAGGTTAGGTTATCCGTTATAATTCATGAACGTTCAATCAAAGTGTTTTTAATTCCTTCAGATTTTTGGCGCTCTTGTTGCTTACGAAGTCATCCTCATTCAATTCGACAAGGAACTGATTACATAGCATATTTGTCTGGAGAACAGTGCTCAGGACTATAAATTTTGTTGAATCACTGTACAAAACAATATCATGTATACTGTCATTTGAAAGTCTGTGTATCAGGGATAACGATATTAATAACACTTTCGTGGATATGTGGAGAATTCCCCTTGTAATTCTAATAAGCTGGATATACTACCGAGATATCAACGTCCTGAAATATTTTTTTTTCGATGCAAATAATTCATTATGGGACTTCATCTTGGTTATACAACAAGTTGTCTATTAACACAAATAAGGTTAAAATAAACAATGTGACAATCAGATTTAAATAGTTAATTATTACCTGATTGCAAGCCAAATATTTAATCTATAGATTTAATGACATTAAATCCTGTGTTTCATCACAGAAGCTTGAAAAAAATACGGTGCAAATGTCCCAGGAAGTTACAGGATCTTATGAGTGTAATGTGATTGAAAAGCAAGCTAGAAAAAACATATAGAACATTGGGGTGATAAAATGAAGCAACATCCATCCATGCTGTCAAGGAAGCTGAATATCTTGATTGTAATGTTTGAAGGAGACAGTTTACCACTTTCCATATAGCCAAGTTGAGGTTCGCTGTCAATGGGACAAGAAATATTTCATTGGACGTGAAGATAGCATATATTCAATATATATTTTGGAATCGTTCATGATTTTCCGTCTCTTTTGATTATACGAAGTTTGTTTTGCAGGAATGAGACACCAAATAATGTTGGAAAAGCTTATTTTATTATGCCGACGTTTCGTTCGATTTTTCCAACATTTTCAAAGCTAAATTAACAGCTTTTAAATTAACATAGATGTAATAAATAAACTCTGAAAACGATTCACCACTACAAAGACGAAACAAGAATTCAGAATTAGTTAAAAGCATAGAAATCCATTCATATATATAATTGAAACCATAAAATTAATGAATTAACATAATATGTCATTGACGACGACAAACACTCTGATCTATAGCTAACTTAGCCTTGAAATTGTTGGAAAGGCAAACGAAACGTCGGCATATTCAATTGAGCTTCTCCAACATTATTTGGTGTCTCATTCCTGTAAAACAAACCTCGTATGTTTAGGAATGGTTGCCATTTTCTGTTCGAAAACATTCACTTTCATTTTATAAGATCTCAAAGTTTAAACGATTAATAATAGTTGGACAACATCATTTAACTTAGGTACTTGAACTTATTCTTGATACTACCCAAAAGCAAGTAGGGTTGGCATAGATGTTAAAAGTTTTCAATCATTTGATAAAATACATATTTTCCTAGCACCGTATATTGTATGGATGAGTTCGATATTTTTGATTTAGAACTATTTAGAACTTAATTTCTCTTCTTTATGAATGTGTCTAGAATTGCTTGAAAATAAAAAACTGTTATTATTATTTTTATTGATATCAGTGCGTAAAAATCAAGAAGAAGAAACCCTCATTTTCTCCACCTAGAAAATATGTTATGGTGGTGAAATAATCAGCCTTCTACTGTTCCTCAGCACCATCGACGGCCTCCACCCTGTATAACATCAGAGTGGTGGAAGAAATCGATTTCAGTAGGTACCCAAATAATTAACCTCTAATAAAATCAAAGTTGCTCCGAAAGTTAAACTAAGACGAATTATAGTTGAAACCCAAATAATCATGTTGATTTAATTTTCTGTGTGCTGAATGTTGAATCATAAATAAAAAATATCTGGATTACGACTTCTTCAAACGTACCATTATTTTCATTCGTGACAATATTTCACGAATGTTGGAATTAAACAGAATGATTGGAGAATATTTCCCAAACACGTTTCCTGATTTATCGGAAAACCAGGAAAGAAGTGACAACTCTACCTACCTAACACATCCCCCTATCGAATAGAGACCGAAGAAACCCAAATGATGAGGTTGGCAAAGTGGTTCAGCACATTCTCAAGAAAATCGAAAGAGGACAGTACGAAAAATAGTATTCAGAAATCTTTAAGAGTTTCTCTGGTGATCGCTCAAATTTTTGGGCTTATGCCGGTATCTGGTATTTCGGGAGACAGAATAGAATTTCTAAGATTCGGATGGATATCTTTCAGAACAGGGTATGCTCTTATGTACATTATAGGAGCAGTTTTCATGATGACAATACAAATTTTCAAGATGCAAATGTACGATAACTCACTGGGAGAATACAGGCTGTTAGTATTTTATATTAGTGGAGTTTCAACAGGTGTGAATTTCTTCTTATTATCAAGAAGATGGCCGATGATAATGAGGAAATGGTACCTTTTGGAGATTTCTTTCAGCGAGTACGGATTCCCTAAGAATTTACATAAAACCATAAACCTATTTTTGACTATATCCTTATCAACAGCACTTTGTGAGTAGCAAATTCAATATAATATTATTTCATTATTTGTGAGGAATGACAATATTTTTTTCATTAGGAATCATAATAATAATAATAATATGCTTATCTTTTCAACAAGAATATATCTCAATCTTCTAAGGGGTTTCCTCGAAGGCTATGACAATCGAAAAAAAACAAATATAAAAAATTCGATTTATACTTATCACATTCAATTGGTCAATATCTAAAAATTGCTTTTTTCGGATGCTTAGAGATACCATCATTTTTTTCGAAAAAATTCCTCTATACTCTTCTACCAATGAATCGTTTCTCAATGTTTCCTTCCTCTCATTGCGGAGTTTTTCAGAAAAGATGCATTTTGGCTTACTATTTCCTGAAATGGTGAAACTGAAATTCTGCGGTGAAGAAAGTGAAATTTTTTCCGGTGCTTCCTAGATTTTCACTGCCTATATCTCATAAAGAACCATAAAATTAAATGAAACTTCATTTGAAGGAAACGGATTTGTGGATTGTCTGATGCAAACTACTTCTCAAGGGCTGTTTCTGTCAAATTGACAGACTTTAAAAACGAACTTATTGAAAGAAATTAACCCTCAAAATTTTCTCTTTATTGTCTGATGAATGGATCGGACATAGAATGTGAAAAGTTAGAGCTCACTTCGTTGATAGTTTGCATTGTTTCGATATTGTTCATTAGGAAATATGTTTTCTGGAAACTGCCCTTGACCGCAATCCGCAAGGGCGTTTTCTATGAATAATAATTTTATTGAATTTGAATAGTTCCTTTGCAGATACTGGGAGAAAGAATCTTGAAGACACCTGAAGAAGATTTAAAAAGAAATATCATTATGTCTTCAACAAAAATATGTTTCAATTGCAATTCGAGCTTATTATATGTATATATGTTCCTTGAGATCCAGAAATCCCATTCTTTTAGATGCTTGTAGCTATCATGATTTCTTTCAAACCTCTATCCCCATACTCTGCTATGAATTGATAATTTCTCAATGTACCATTTGTCTAATGGCGATGTGGCTTGTGATTTTGCCTTACTATTTTCTGAAAAAGTTAATGAGAATTCTGCAGTGAAGTAGGTGAACTCCCCATTGAATTTCACGTTTTTTTCATTTTTTCTTAACATTTTTCGGTGTAAAATACTGGAGGAAATAAGTATAACCCTTTTAAGACTTCAAATTTGTATAGAGTAGGTGTGGAGTGTAAGGGCAGCCTCTGGTTTCCCCAGTTATGTCCATCCAAAATATGTAAATCGCAATCAATATTTCTAAAACTACTTCACTGATCGAATTGGTGCTTGGTACTCAGTTTGGAAGTCTTTGATTCCCACTTTATGTATCGGAAACTATCTATCAATTATCATTGGAAATACGCAAGACCTTTCAAACAGTAATTGTTCATCCAAGTATGTACCAATTCGCTAAAATCTGTATTTCTATAATATAATAAAATTTCGAATGGATATATCTGCGGGATTTTTGGACAAATTCAACCCATTCATATATTCATCCTAAAACCCCACTTGTAGAGAAAAATATGTTCCGAAAAAAAATCCCGGAAATTTAATTACGAGCGGCAAATTCGAATCTGCCAAATATTTCCATTGAGACAAAGAAAGATCAAAAAATGGATTTAATCCATATGAACATGATAGTGTTGGGTGCGGTCCAAAACGCCTGCGAAACAGCTGTCAGCATGTCAGTTTTTTTCTGAAATTTTACAGATTACAGACGTTCAAGTACATAATTATGGAAATCAGACATTTCAGTTATTAACCTTGAAATAATATCAACGATCATTTTTGAACGTGTTTTCAACCCAACTTCTATTTTCCTTGATGGTTATGCCTTGTAAATATTTCCCAGAAAACACCCCTGATGTGTACTTTATTTTACCGAATAGGTGTGCATGTTCTGATCATTATTGATTCAGAGTTGACCACTTAACCCTTAGTCCACCCTTTACGAATCACCACACCCCTTAATTCGAGGGAAAATAGAATTGTCCCGGCAATTTTCACGATTTCACCTTTGATTTGAATGAATTATTCATGTGATTTCATCCATGAAATACATCGTCAAATGAATTCGAGAAAAACAGAAATGAAATCGGAAAAAAGTTGTAAAATAATTAGCAATAGAAATATCAAGCGTAGCCTACCAAATGAAAACGATTGGGATCAGCCGAAATCATATCATATACCGACTCAGGTCATGATTTTCCAATATATTTTCAAGTTCACTTTTAGAAAAAATAGTGTCAAAGTTTTCAATGCTCAGGTGGAAATTGAAGAAAATAGCATTGTGAACTCTCTGAGACTGCTAGTGTCGGCCGCACAAATCGGAGGAATCATGCCATTGTACATCACAAGCAATGGCAAAAAAAGATCAAAGCTGGTTTGGAAATCGTTCCGTACTCCTTATTCCTTCCTGCGTTTTTTGGCGGCTATATTTCTAGCTGCCTTCCGAATCTATAGAATTGCACAAACAGAACTGAACGTGCAAGAGCTGAGGCTGCTGATGTTTTACATATCGGGGATATTAACAAGCATAAATTTTTTTTTTTTGACTAAAAATTGGCCGATTATTATAAGGAAGATTCAATTCATAGATAATGAAATATCCAGGAGTATAAGTGAAAGCAATTTGAGAAAAAGTGTAAGGATACTCTTCGTGTTGTATATGGTTACCGCAGCCAGTGAGTATTTATGTTTTTGATATTTCGAGCACTTATTTTCAATTCTCAGAAAAGCCCTGACGGGATGTCCGCAGTTTTTGCGCTCATGTTCAAAGGACATGACAGCTTTGGAACCGAATTTGAACATGCGCGCAAAAGCTGCTGCCTACACGTCAGTGCTTTTCTAGGTTTTTTCAGAGGTATTACGGAAAACAATACAGATTAGATTGAATTGAAACACAGTACTCTATCGAAAAATGTGAGCTTGAAGGTTCATACAGAAATTCATATGATCAAAAGATGGCAGATATGGAATATTTGAAAAAAAATCGATTTTTTTCAAATGTTCTAATGACACGATCATCACGAAATTCTTCCCAAAGTTGTATAAAAGCATTTTCGAACTAGCTGCCAAGTTTCGTTATGATTGAACGAGTATGATTTGAGTAATTCCGGAGAACACAACGATATCGAGAGGAAAACCACGAAATTTAATATATTTTTTCACAATATCTCCGAGAATGATAACCGTATCGAATTGAAATTTGGTGATCTGCTGTTGAATATAAAGCTCAAGAGGTGAGCAATTTTCTTTCAAATTTGATGAATAGTTCACAAAACAAAATTTCCAAAAAATTTTGAAAAATGATTCTTTCGAAATATACTGCCGACACTATCGCAACGAAATTTTTCGAGAGGTTGCGCGTCATTTTGCTTCAACTAACTGCCAAAAATCAATAAAATCGCTGCAGTAGTCTCTAAAGTATCAGGAAATAACCTCAAAACTTCAAATTGCTATAACTCCGAAACCATTTGGCTGATTCCGCTACTCAACTGAATTAACCTTCGCATTTTGAAATTGTCTAGTCGACAGGATTCTCCGAACGACCGTAATCTTGCATACGAACGGCCATTTTCAGCTCAAAAGTCGAAAATTATTGACATTTGGACGAAACGATAGCACGAGGTTCCCCTAGATCATGCGCGCAAGCGTTATTAACGTCCATTCGGGAACTTCTTGGTTTCTAGATAAAATTCATTTGCCGATATTGTATTCGTAATATCCTCGCCAAATTTTCCAGCTACCTTCAAGCCTTCTTTTCACAGTTCTAGCATTGTATAAATACAATGGCTCTTGTATATACTAACTTGTGTACTAGATTGATTTCAACCCCATCCAATTTTCGGTCCCGTTGATAATCACGGTCGATAGTAAGCACAATATCTTTCGAAAAAAAAAACTCAGACTGCCGATATTTGTATAGTAGGTAAGCTTGATCACAAACATTGAACCAATATGAATGATTGAAACTCAATCAATAGTTTCGTATAGATATAATGATTCGGAATATTTTATGTTTTTCAC
Source organism: Myrrha octodecimguttata (assembly GCA_958510865.1). NCBI lineage: Eukaryota > Metazoa > Arthropoda > Insecta > Coleoptera > Coccinellidae > Myrrha > Myrrha octodecimguttata. The sequence continues at coordinate 43,238,024 of OY294057.1, forward strand.
AATTTCCCCAATGATGCATACCCGATCAAGTTGAATTTTGATTGTTGTTTGTAAAATAACGGCTTGAAGGTTTATTCAAGGTGATCAGTATTTTTAGATTATTGAGGAGAAGATCATTTCTGATGGAGCGAGTTTGCCTAACTCGAAGTTAGCTCATTAGCACCTATCCAAATAATATTTTGAGTCCAAAGGTCTTTTCGTTCTTCATTCGGAGCATCAGTGGCCTTTCGGATGGAATCCTACCCGATGTTCTTTCATGTGACGAACGCGCAAAACAACAGATGATAACAAAACTTACTTCTTTCCCGCGAATCCTACTAGAGGTGTTTATAAGTCTATTGTCTATTACAAATCCGCACTTGAACTATTTTGGTTAACATGAAAATATTTTCGAAATGATTTGGGCGTGTCTTCTTTGGGTATAGGATGTCTGAAAGCAAGATTCGAACGATAGGCTTGTATGAAAAAGCACTGATGACGTGAAGTAGGAAGCTTTTACGTGCTTTGTCAAATTCGTTGCCAAATATCCCGAAGCTGTCACCTATTTATGTATTGTGCCCGCCAAACTCAGCTCTACATCCACATGGTTATTACGACATTTGGATTAAGTACTAGATTTCAATTCGATCAGATCTATATTCTGTATTCTTGGAAATCTGGAAAAAATATCATTTTGAATGTTTACCTTCATCTACAGAATCATTGGGCGCATCATTAAATCCATTCACAGATTCGACTTCGAGATTAAACCGAAAACCTACTCTACAAATATCGAGTGTCTAAGTCGTTTATTCTTACGGTTATTGTGTTTACGGTTCGTATAACTGCTGATAGTGAACAAAAGTTTCAATCTGATCGGGTCGATACTTTTCGAGATATTGGGAAAAAAAAAATATTGATATATTTTTTTCCTATATCTCCAAAAACTAACATCGAATCACCTTGGAATTGAAAACACTGTTGTTGAATATTTAATATTTTTAAGGTCTGTCTCTATATAATTTCATCGAAATTTAATTGATAGTTTCCGAAAACAACAACTTGTTCCGACAAAACTTTGGAAAATTTTCGAAAAACAAATTTGCTTAAATTCCTCAAAAATCTGATCGTCACGAAATGTGGCACTAAGTTTCCGGTTTTTATCCTTCAACTAATTACGAAGCATCAATCTGATCGCATCATCACGAACGAACGAAAAGTTTCATTGTATAAAGAATCAAATCCAGATATAAAAACCTCTGCTACTGGTATTGAACTCGCAGCCGCCAATAACTAGCAACATGAGTCCACGCTTTGACTGATCTATCCACAGCGACTCTAGAGCTGAGTTGATAATACATGCGTATTTGGGTAAGATTGAGTTACTATGATTTTTTTTTGATACCATCAACACGAAACTTTGCAAGAATATTTATGTTGAAACTGTGCAACCAGGAGTCAAGTAACAATACGAACAGATTAATAGTTTTTGAGGTTTTTGAAAAATTGCTAAAACACTGAAACTTTCAGTCGGATTCAGCTCATTGTTCTGTAGATCCTATTTGGCTGAAACTTCAAGGTGGCATTTTAAATTGAAGGGCGATTCAATCTATGTTTTTGGAATTATTGGGAAACTGAAATTTTGAAAGGGTATATCTGCGGAATCATTCGATAGTTTTTACTAATTCGATAATTCGGTATTCGTAATTAAACTCCAAACTTACTCTATACGTTTATCCAGCTACTGAGTAGATTCTTCCGGCAATTATTTTGTTCACTATCAGTGGTTAGGCGGGCCGTGAATACATTAACTTAAGAAAGAATCGACAAAGGGAATATATTTGTAGAGTAGGTTTTCAGTTTAATTGAGGAGGTCGAATGCTTAAATGGGTTGAATTCATTAATTTATCTTAAGATAGTAATACCCATTCAAAATTTTGGATCGGATTGCAATCTAGTACTTGATCGAAAATCATATATATCATGTAGAATTTCGTGAGGACCATATGAAAAAATCTGTATTTCCAGGGTCAAGCTCCTGATCTCACGTCAGTGCTCTTCTAGGTTTTTTTAATTTGCATGATGGGGACTGAAATATTAAGGGTGGTGCCTTTGCAAATTGACACATCAGTGTAAGTTTCACTTGACGTGAATATGCTACAAAGCCTTAATATGGTGCTGATGCTAACCAACATAGTTGGACTGATAAAAACGTATTTTCTTCTCGAATCGTACTTACGCCATAACTTCTAAAAATTTTGAGAAAATCAAATTAGTTATAATTGAAATCCAGTACTTGGATGAAAAAGTTACGGTTTGGCATGCGAAACCTGATAGATAGTTACTTAAAGTTTCAATCGATGTCCGACTCATTTAATCCCATGAAATAATATGGAAATACCAAATTCTGATATTATTCGGCTGTCAATCAATTCAACCGGTTCATTCGAATATGAACCTTTACCATGAAAGTTTATAAAAGTTTAATATAATTCTAAACCATGAAGCATGTGGGACAATCACGAGTAGAAGTTTAGGAATGATTTTGAAATAAATGAGCAGAAACATACTTCATTTTTGTCTTGCATTTAATATTTTTCAACTATGAATATTTTTTTTCAAAGAATTTCCAGGAATTATTTCTTGATTTTTCTGGGTTTACTACCAATATCTGAAACAAAACTATTGAAAATTAAAAAATAATTGATTTTATAGAAAAAACTCAAAAGGAGGATGGAAAATCCTCCCAAAATAAGCTTCAATCGATCATTTTCCTGAGGTTTGAGAGCTTTCAATCAAGAAAATATTCAATAGAATTAACTCATTGTGTGAATTCGTTACGAAAACGAATTGAAAAAGGATTTTAAAGTGATTAGTTCATTGTAAACTCGAAAATCTTTGGGATGAATGTTCTAGGTACATTTGTCATAAAGGCAGAAAACACTCTATTTTCTCCAAAAAATCTTACTGGTTCTCCAACTCAAAATGAATATTTTTTGCAGTAGAGCACTTCCTAGAAGACATTCATAAAATATCCTTAATAAAAACTTGTGGTTTGAACTTTTCAAATTCAGTTGACATATTCCTGAAACATTTCATACTAGCAGATGCCTTTACAATAATCGATTACACTTTTCTATGGGGAATCCTTCTCGAAGTAAGGAATTCAAATGTGTTGCAAATTGATTCACTAATTTTAAGCAATTCTAGATAACGTCATTACTACTAACCTTCTCATGGACATTTATCGATATTTTCATCATTTTAATGAGCTGGTGCTTGGCGGAAAGATTCATTCAGATCACACAAAGAATTAAGTTCATGGTAAGAACCAGGGTAGGTACAATTTTATTTAACTTATGAATTGGAATTATGTGAACATGACTCTTGAGGGAACCTAAGTCAATCCTAAATCGCCAGTAAAGAGTTCATAACGTCTCTGAGGTTGTTATCATTAGAATAAAAATGAAATATCAAAGTTTAACACATATCATGGTAGCATTTCTACAGGAAATAAGTTTGAAATGAGAATAAGAACCGCAGAAGATCAACTCTCATCTTTTTAGATTATTTATTCGAAAAAATGATGAAGCGCATGATAGAAATCCTCCCTCTTCTTTATAGTGCAGCGTTGTCAAACTTCTGATAATTATCAGATTTTATGATAATTTTGACTTCTTCTTGCTACTCTGATAATTTTCCATAAAATCTGATAATTTAGACATTTCAGATATAAATTTTCAGTCATTATACAATAATAAACCATGCAGAAAGTATATATATTTCAATAAATGGAAGTTCGAAGTTAAGAAAAACTTATCTTTGCCATCTCATAGTCGTATAGTTTGGAATTAATTCGCGTTAATTTTTTGCCTACTGTGAAATGAATAAAGAGAACCAGTGACAAAATTCGAATATAAACTCCAGCTTTGATAAGTCTGTCACATTTTCGTAAATAAGTATTTTGTGATTATATTCCGACATAATTGAGGAAATTGGAAAAGTTCCGATAATGTGACAATTTCATGTTGATTTTCTAATAATTCATCTGCACCGACTTAAAGCCGGGTCCAGAAGAGTGTAAAGCCGGGTCCAGATGAGTGTAATCCGAACACCGAATGCAATAAAATTTGACAAACGATTCGGTGAATATTTTACCAAAAATCGAAAGTTCTCCGATCGACCTGAAATTTGAAACATATACTAATTCGAGGGCGTAGATAAAGAAAATCCAATCAGAATGTTAGTGGAGAGTCTGGTTCGTTTTTTATGGCCAGAAGAAAATCGAAAAAATTGGACCTTTTTTAAAAAAATCATAATTTTCTAGGGTCGGTTTCTTGACGGCATGAGAAAGAGATTCAGACCGTCCACATTATTCGGGGGTAATGTATTTCGAAGACGTTTACGACCGGTAGGCTTGATGAAATCACCCCAGTCTGATTAATACTACTTTTTTTCTGGCATGTGGGGTACTTCCATGCAGCGGCACAGTTGATGGCCTCAATAAGAAAAAAAGGAACCAGGAACATATCATTATATTTTATAATATGTGCAATACCGCAAATAACGTGATCGTGCAAGCGGGCCGGGAAATTATTAGTGCTGGAAAAAGTTTAAAAATTTTAATCAGGTATGTTTGAATAATTCAATTTTGAGTTGAGGATTTTTGCGCGCTCGGTCAAATTATATTCTGACCGTGCACACGAGAGTCAATCATTTTCGAATGATATAACTTAGAGACTGCAAAATTTATAAGGTTATGTTTGGGTTGGGAATATGTCGGCGATATTATCGTTCGAATTTTATTTGCGAGATCCCAAATTATATCGATTCAATTAAAATTGCGTTGTACCATAATTACACGAGTTTTCATATGTAAAAGAAGAAGTTCAAAAAAAAATCAAAATGTTGAGAAGAATACAATGAATTTATCGTATCTCCAGTATTTTATTAATCAGCTTCTTAGCTATGGGTACTACAGAAAGAGGATCAAATGTCGATCAAATGACTAGTATGATTCTTGAGTTTCACTGAAACATGAAACCTTTTTCTGTCCTCCTGACGTTTGTCGAGCATTGAGACAATTCAGATATGAATATAAACGAGCGCGCAAAACATTCCGATTCGACGTCCATGCATTTTCAGAATCTTATATAATTTTAGGTTGATATAACCAACTGAAATGTAGCCAAAGAAACTATAAGGATCGCAATCTCGGAAGATCAGGAATAAAAATTATCAGACCTAAAAAAATACTAGCTATATCTCAAGTTATTTTAAGAACGATGCGGTTATTTTGTCGACAAAAAGTGGTTCCACTAGCGAATCCCATCATGCAGCGGAATTTCCTTCTACTTCTTCAAGTACCGAGCCTATCGTAAGAAAGTATTCCATTTCGGATAATTCGGACAAAGAAAATTCTTTTGACGAGGAATCAGGACTTACTGAGGTTAAACCTGAACCAGTTGATTTCAATGACCCTACATCATGGCGAATAACAAAAAGTAATATTAAATTGTTCGTTATGACCTTTTTTGGCATGTGTGTTCTTTAATGCATTTCAGTTTAAAACATTTACACTTTCATTTATTGTTTTTTCGAAGCTTTGAATGCTTATATATTTTTTTGGGAATAAATTATTCTATTCGCTTCCTTTTTGTTTTCTTCATAACCTCATTATCGTATATTAATACGTTTGTGAGTTTTCTTCACTACCTTATAAGATACATGGGAGATTATAGTAATTTCTATACACATATTGTTTGATATACCTAAGAATCTAATGCTCGTTCTCAAAAGAATATAATAATAGTAAAATATCTTAGGAATAGAATAAATACTATCATTCCTGAAAACTATGTAGTCATTGAAAAAAAAATTTGAAGAGGACGCATTTCGATAACTTGCCACGGGCGCTGAAATCCTAGATGCGGCTCTGCTTTAACATATTTCGACACTGGAGACCTGTTGTTCTTTGAACATTTTATAGTTTTAAAAATAAAAAAACCTGGAAAAGCACTGCAGTGAAGGCAGCAGCTTTTGGGCGCATGTTCAAGTGAGATGACCGCTTTAGCAACGAATTCGAACATGCGCGCAAAAGCTGCTGCCTTCACGGCAGTGCTTTTCTAGGTTTTACTCGATAAAGTACTGGATTTCTGTTCTATCGAGAAGGTTTGGACCCTAATAACGAAGGCCGTATTCGTGAATGGGTAAAATCCACCCGTTGATTCCGCAGATATACCCATTCAAAATTTTATTTTCCCAATATTTCCAAAAATACGATTAGATCTAATTGAAATCCAGTACTTTATCGAAAAATGACAATTCGAAGGTTTATGCAGAATTTAATGAGGACAATATGTCAAGGAGATCACAGAATATTGAATATTAGAAAAAAAAAATTGAAATTGTTTTTCAAATTGTTCTAATAACACGATCATCACGAAATGTTGCACAAAGTTGTCTTTCAGCATCTTCAAACTAGCTTTCATAATGATGAAATGAGTATTTCCTGAGTTATACCGAAAAAAACAACGATACCGAGAAGAAAACCACGAAACTTCACATATTTTTTCCTGAAATCTCCAAAACATTAGTTTTCGAGATATTCGATATATACTCTATACGGCTATTAAGCCGTTTCGAATTGAAATTCGGTACACTGCTGTGAAATTTGAAATTGGAGCTCAAAGTATGAGCTGAATTTTTTCGAAAAAAAATTGTTTGCCAAAAAATTTTGAAAAAAAAATTACTTAGAGCAAAATTTCGTGTGATTCCAGTTGTTAAATTTTTTCTCTCTGAAAATATCGATTAGATTTCTATGGAATTTGTCACAAGCCTTGTAAGGAAAAAACTTGTGCCAAATTTCATTTTTATTTGGAATTTTAACGTTATTTCCGCAATATCTCAAGAAGTACGAATGTTATCAGATTGAAACTTCTTAATTAGGTGGAGATTACCAACACGCAACTACTCTTAGTATTACCATTGTATAAAGAGGTATACAATGGTATTACCATTGTATAAGATATATATTATTTATTATTATTATATGTTTATACGAATCACGACATGGTACTTGTTTATGGTTTCTGAAATTGGAATGCACGAGCAGCGGTTAAGAATATTGTAGGAAGTTAATACTGATGAAACAGCATTCGAGGTATCGCCTGTTCTCAGATCTCAAAAATCGAAGGCGTTAAATTATTTTCGAGAGGCAAAAATGAACGGTTGGTGTGCCGTTCACGTAGAAAAATCTATGCAGAATCAGATGATTTTAACAATAGATTGATATTCCTCGTATCAAGTGTTTCTTTAGACTTGGAGATAAAAGTAAGAAATTTCCGAGCCCAGGTCTGTTCTATTTCAGTACGATTCAAATGAACAGTCTGATGATCTGATATGACAATACTTGCCAAATTTGAAGCGGATTAGTTGAATGGTTCAGAAGTTATAGCCCATCTAAAAGTTTTGCCGAAATCAATAAATCCCGAAATCATAAACGTTCAATTATTTTTGCTAAAAAAAAGGAATCGAATTTTCTACTCCTGGTCTGTACTATTTCGGTATGAATCCAATGAACAGTTCGATGGCCTGATATACCAAAATCAATAAATCACCCTGTATCTTACAAACCAATAACCTTAGCCGATATTTAAATGCTCTTTTTTTATTCCCCGAAGTACCATCTATTTACTGTTGAACTCGCGAACCACCCCATATGTTTGATTTTGCTCGAAAAAAGGTTGGAGGATACTTATTGCCCACCTAGTGATTGGTATTGCCAGCTGTGTAGTCCTATACCAGTCGAATTATATTTTTTTTGTATATATCAAAAGAACTGAAACCTATGTTCAATTTGTTGGTCTCGATAAGTATTTGCAAATTTGTAATAAGTATAAAGATTCATCAAAATCTTCAAAAATATAAATGGTGTTGAGAGTATTTCCGCTGAGAACGGAAGTACGAGTACATGACAACCAAAAAAATCTTATCATTTCATTAAGCCTTATTGCCTTCATTTGAAAATTTCATAAATATCGTATGAAGCCATATCACATACCTACTTTAAATATATTATCACATAATAATAACACCCAGAAAAGAAAATTATATCACTGATTTCACGAGAACCCAAAATGGAAGAAATAAATATGTTCGATATTTTCATTGCAGATACGAAGATTTGCCGAGTATATCCACTGGAACAACATTTCGTTAACAGGAAGACGTTATTTTGTGATAACAAAAGGTCTTCTTTTGAACGTACGTATGTATAATAGTTTGCAAGTACACAGAGTACCATTAAGCCAGATAGGACTCACAACAGGAATATTTTCATGAATCACAATTCTTATTATTAATTAATCAATATAATAATTTAATATTTTTTTATTGAAAATAATAGTTTGCATAAAATTCTTTCAGCCATGAATGGATCTGATTGGCTCAAAATATTTTCCTTCAACTTTCTGTCAATATCCAGAACTTTGATCAAATCTCGTCCTTTTCGAATTAAATAATCCATTCCCACATGGAAAATTCTATAATCATTGTCCGTATTTGCAACAAATTTATAAATTCACTCAATCGGCACATTGCTTCAACTCTGTGAATTCTATGGAAAGCCTGGTCTCTGGTCCAGAGAGACATAGACTCTTTGTCTATGCTGTGATCAACAAATGGATGAATAAGTCCTTCACTAGATCAGGGGCGGATACACGAACATAGGGAAATGTCTGAAATTTTTATCAGATTTTATAACATGTAGCGTCGGATATTATCTCAAAAACGGTGCATTTAAGCAGGAATTATAAAGAATCATTGAGTACAATAAAATGATTGAAGATTCTTATGGAGACTGCAGATAAAGTTTATCAGCATTCTTCATGCTTATTTCTCACGGTTTAATAAATTGGCGAGTCCATAATTAGGAAACCGTATTAACTAGGATGAAAGTGTTTAGGTACTGAAGAATGTGTCATAGCAACAGAAAACTTCACGGCCGAATTCAATTCATTCCGAATATTCATATTCAAGCTCAAAAAAAAATTGGAAAATTTTGGAAATTACAACAGCTTGTATCTTTCCACAGGAGTCGAATCTTGAAAAATGGTAAATAAATCAGTGTTTTATTGATTAGACGAGTTTATGGTTTGAATAAATGTACGACTTAAAGACTCACCATGTATATGAATTTGTCAATTTTGGCCATTACTGCAAAGTTTCCGAGACAGCTGAGCGGAAATAAATGGAAATTACTAGATCTTGTATTTATGCAAATTTTGTTGTTTTTTTATTTAATTTGTCCAGTGTTCATACAAAGAAACCTGAAACCTATAGCTATAGCTAAATCTCCAGTAAAATTCGAAGTTGACTAGTTCCATAGGTCTCTTGCATGTAACGCGAATTATCATATTTTTATGTTTTTCTCATTCTATATCGATACAAAATCATAATGTATGCTAATACACACTTCAAAAATTCGCGAATTTTGAATAATTCGGTATTAAAAATTGCCAAATCGGGGCTAAAGGTCGAAGCGGGAGAAACGCGTCAGATCGCCTTCTACGTCACTCGATATTACAAGATTCATCGATCGATATAGCTGACGCTGTCTATTGGCTTGCTAGAGAGAAAAGTACAGGAGAAGAGGGAGAGAGTGGATATATCCCCATACAACCGAAATGCGGAGCAAAATTTAAAAGAGCATTTTCTCGTTGAAAATTGAAATTTTTGATGGCGGTTACAGTTTTTCAGTGGTCTTACGGATAGAATATTTGATTCCAATGATAACAAATTCATTCAAGAGACCTATTGAGTTTTCAAATACTGTATTCAAAACTCAACGCTAGTTCGGAATTTTAATTTGTAGCATTTTTGCTTTTCATTCTATTTGAACTATAGGCAATTCTTGGGTCAATACATCCTATTCCTGCTGTACATGTTTCTTTCCTAAGATTCAGAATATTTTGATACGTTTCTCACTATTTCATTGGTGTGTGACGGTTTTCCTGATTTGAAATTTTTTCAGATTACAGGGGCGATTATAACATATGAATTAGTTTTGCTACAATTCGAGGGTCACACGATAACTCCCAATGAAGTGAACGACACTTCGAAATACTTCAACTGTGAAAATTTACTGGCTTGATCGATAGTTCAATAACCAAACAGCAGGAAGATTCCAACGATATTTGCGTGATGTTTGTAAACCTTAATAAAATCATTTTGAAATGTGAAATTCTATTGATTCTTGACACCGTTCAGGATATGCGCGGTGAATATACGTTGGAAATTCATGTTATTACTGAGAATTATGTTCAACCTCGCTTTGTATGTGATTAGTTTCATTTTCAAGAAATTGCGTAAAAACTAATCAGAGTTTAGGCATGTTCGTTTAACCACTAGATTTCACTTTTTGGATATCTTCATATAATAGAATTATCTGTGTTTTGCTTTGATCTTCAGGAAATAACGTATCAGAGTTTAGGTATGCTTGTTTAACCAATAGATTCTTTTAATAAAAGGAGGATTGAAACTATAACATGTGAGAGAGATGAAGCTAGAACAGACCCCCAAGATTCCATACTTCTTCTAGCACCATCCTTTTTAACCCTGGAAAAGCATTTTTCTTTCTCTCTCAAATGCAGATTTCAATCTAGTAAATATAAAAGTGACGTACAGCTCAGTCCATGATTTGTTAGGTCCATGCCACAGAATGGGATTGTTCAAGGAGAATGATTCCATATTTATGGAATAATGTTGCTTGTGGTTTTCATACTTTAATGAGAGTTGTATTTTTAGGTATAATAGTTAATTATAAGAATATATAACAGCTTAAACAAACACACTTGACGATACGTATCACAATTTTAATAGAAATAAAATATACAGTTGACAGGCATTTTTCGGGTTTTAACCCACTCTGAAAACTCAAGTCAATTGTGTTTGTTTACCCTGTTATTAATAACAATGTTTCACCGAGTGATTAGCGAGCAATCAATTTCGATAAAAATATATGTTTATATGTATGACCATTTTATATTTGAGTAAGGAATAGTCATAAAGTGTAAGGATAAATAAATTTCAGTGGATTTTATGAAACGGGTTCTATTCACTTTTTATTGATTTATTTTATTTAGCATAGTCACCTATTTTAAATCCTATTTGGCGACTTCGGGAATTGGATAGTCATTTAATTTGAACGTAAATTTGAAATACCGATTCGATTGATCAATGAAAAACGCGAATTTATCATCTAGGTAGATTGATGGGCTCACTAGTCTTATTGCTAATAGGGAACCAGCTTTGCGAAGAATATATGATTATTACCGATTATAAATAGAATATCATAACCTATCCTGTTTCCACAGAATTTCAGACAAAAATTCGATAATCCATAATTGATACGGAAAATATGTGATCAGAAAGAAAACGAATAACTTATATTTAGATTTTATTGATACAGATACTGGTTGCGCACATTTAGAACGACATAAAGTACCCTCAGAATAATCAATATGTTTATATAGAAAGGAAAGGTGGACAAAGGGAAAACAAAATCCATTTCGAGTGGCGTGCGTTCAGTGTTGTCCTCGTGTCCAGACATACTAATGAAAGTATTCGTTAGCTTTGGCACAAATATTTTCAATGAATCAATCAAATTTGAAAAGAGATCCTGAAACAGTTCCTAATCTCCTTCAAAGCTCATATTCCTGAAACAATCCGTCTAGAAAGTATCCGGAAAATCAATGCTAGATTGTAATTATTAAGTATATATTTTTATTCCTTGAATCAGAAAATTATACAAAGCGGCACAATTACCGGAACGGACCAAATCTCAACGAAGTTATGAAGTTTGTAGTTCTTTTTGTCTTGATTTTGGGAAAAATTTCCTATTGTAGCTTGATTTCTCGGAAATATACTGTTTAAATAGCGTCCTCAGTTACTTCATATTCTTGTTTTATACAGGGGTGAACAAAAAGTGTGAAAATCGAGGTCTAATTCGGAACACCCTGTGGAATGAATCGGTGACAAACGAGAATGTTTATAAACACTCAGAAATTGCCTCATCTTTTCTTAATATTTTCGTTTTTTATTCTTTGCGATATCTCAATTTCAAGAGAAATTGAATGACTTTGAATGGTTTCAGTATGATTTCAAATCAAAATTTAGCGCTTTGCCATCCAAGATATTAATTTCTCGTTCAGCACTCAGCAGTATTTAATTTATACGCAGTAACAATAATTTACAATTGAGAACATTTCAGTTCTGCCTTATATCTTGTGTGTCCTCCACGTACTCTTATGACCGCAGTTAACTGAGTTCTTACGCTCAGAATAATATTATCGATAATCTGTTGAGGTAAATCATTCCATCTGCCAATTGCGCCCGATTTTCTCTCAGTAGTTACAGCCATAGACAAGATAAACTACTTACAGCACACACGGACGGCCGGCTGGACGGCCAGACGTACAGAATCCAATTTGACAATGGATCAGTGGGTCCAACCTAGTCGGTTGAGACCAATTTCAGCTCAAAATTTGAAAATTACAGACATTGTGACGAAACGATAACGCGCTATTCCCCAGAACAAGCGCGTAAAAACGAAGTAACTGAGGGCGACATCAAAACAGTAATGTTCTTGAGGAATGAACCTACAATTAAAAATAGAATTTGATAAAATCGACCAAAGGCCTTAAGAGGAAAAGAACTTCAAACTTTATGAAGATTTTGTCCGTTTCCCTAATTTGTCCGTTGTGTACGCACTTAAGGTGCTCTAATTTCTCTCAAAATTGAGATATCGCAACGAAAAGAGAATGGAAAGGTTCAGAAAAGAGGAGGCAACATCTGAGTATTCATAAACATTCTCGTTTGTCAATGATTTACTCCACAGGGTGTTCCAAATAAAAGATTACTTTTCATACTTTTTGTTCACCCCCGTATGTAACAGAAAAACGGAGTAACTGGGAACGCCATCTAAACAGTTATGTTCTCGAAGAATCAAGCTACAATCTGAAAAAAATTCCTAAAATCGGCCGAAGGATTCAAAAGAAAAAGAACTACGACCTCCGTTAAGATTTTGTCCGTTCTCCTAATTATGTCGGGGTGTATATATTGAAATATTAAGTCTGGATTTTCCATTTTTTTTCGAAAATGGTCTCAAATGCCTAGGTAGGACTAACTGACGACGAATCAAAATGTCAAAATCGATTCAGTCCTACTGGCTGGCTGTAGGCGAGATCACGAGCGAACGGAAAATCCTATCGATTTGAATTCGAATTGGCAGAAGAAATGAAGCAATTTCAGTAGGAATCCACAAACTTGAATTACTCTCAAACAGTATATTATTCCATCAAGTCACAACAGCAATTTCTTTTTTTTTTGACAAATTATTCGATATTCCTCTAAAAAGATGTCAAATATAACCTCCTTTCAGCTTGTTCAGAGAAACTCAATATAGACTGAAAAAATTCGAGAAAAGCATTGACGTAAGTCAGGAGCTTTTACAGGCTGCAAAGATTTGACGATCTTCTTTCCATATGGCTCTCACAAAATTCTGAATTGAACCTCATTTGAGATCGAGTTGTAAATTTTAATTCGATCCGATCTGTGTTTTTAGAAATATTGGAAAAATGATATTTTAAATGGAGTCCTTTGTCAACAGAATTATTACATGAATTTCACCCATTCACGAAAACGGCCTTCGTAATTCGACCGAAAACCTACTCTACAAATATAACTAAGTCGTTCTTTCGGTAGTTATACTGTTTACGATCAGCCTCATCGCTGATAGTGAACAAAATAACTCCCGAAATAATCTATGCAGGAATTGTTGAGTAGCTTTCAAGTTTAATCACGAAGGTGGAGTTCGATACAGACTTAATCAAAATAAAATCCTGTACAATGAAAGATGAGAGCTTGAGGGTACGAAATTTCCTTACTACCATAATACGATGATCGCCAAACATCAAATATATGAAAAAACCAATTTTGTAAATTTGTTTTGGTTTATCTAATCAAACGACCAACACGGAATTCTGCAAAATTTGACTCAATTGCATATTCCAACTTGTAACCGAGTTCCATTATGATCAGATCATGAGGTATTTCGGAAATAACAGCGATACCTAGGAAATGAACATAATAAGAAATTTTCCCAACATCTCCAAAGATTAATGAAGTGTCAAACTGAAATTTCGAATAATGTTTCTGAATATTGACTTCAAGGTCTGTGCCAAATTTCACTGAAATTTGATGAATAGTTTCCATTAAAAATGTTTGAAACGAAATAAGTTTTTCAATTCTCTACTTTGTTCTACAACTACCTACAAAATTCATATTTGATCGCTCCGCTTAATCTTGAGTTATCGAGGAAATAGCCTTAAAATTAAATAGCCAAGGCTTTTGACATATCTCATATCCAATATCCCCTCTAATGAATATCGGATTAAACTGAAATTTTAGGCACTCTTGTTCAATACTTGAGAGCATTCAGTACCTCGAATATAACGTGGTGACTTTTGGAGGCCATGGTCGATTTTTTCGAAAACAAAATTTGGGTACAAATGGTTAAAAAAAATCGAAAAAATTCGCATGCTGCCAATTTTTCATACTCAAGAATTTTCGGGAAAATTGAACTGATATAGAGTGGAAAATGGAAAAATGAATAACACTGCGCATTCTCGCAAAAGAATTGAGGACATCCCAGAAAAAAAAATTCAAAATATATTGACTGAAGCCTGCAGAACAACACCATGTTTCCTCATATTAAAGTGAAAATTACAGGCATTTTAATAATTTTCGCGGCTATTGGTAACGTTACAGCATGAAAACCGTGGGCAAGTGTCTGCCCTTGATATATTAACGAACCTTGAATGTGGCTGTGTTGCTGAAACCCACGAGAATGAGCGGTACAATTCCTTTAAATCATGAAGTATTATCACAGTCAGGGCTGGGCAGTATTTCAATTACTTGTAATACTTTGAAATACAAATACGTAATTTGTATTTGTATTTCAATTACTTCTTGAAAATGTATTTTGTAATTGGTATTTCAAATACCTGACGCTGAAGTATTTTGTATTTTGTATTTCGATACTTTTGTCTTCGAAATACTTTCGAACAAATACATTAAGCGCTGAGTGCTCTACAGAAAATAGTCTCTGAATCTCCCTCCTGATGGTGCAACGTTCATCTGCTGCATCTAGTTCTCTTGCTAGCAATCATGTTTTCGGCAAATCGAAAGGAAGAAAAGGTCCTGCGCAATGGTCATTTCAACATGGAGTTACAGTTGGTCAATTTCCAAAAATGATAAGAGCAAAGAGCTTATCATCCTTGAACATCATCCTAATATAAAAAATGTGTTCATACAATATAACACAAGTTTGTGCTCATCAGGACCTGCAGGAAGATTGTTTTCTTTAGCAGGTTTTATTCATTCCCCAACAAGAGGCTGTTTGTCTGATACTACATTGAAAAATCTTGTGTTTCTGAAAGGAAATTCTTTATTTAGCGATTAAATGGCTGAGCTGAATTAGTTGTCCTCTTTTCACATTTTACGTAACACTTGAATGTATTTTGTAATTAGTATTTAGTATTTCAAATACAAATAGTCAAAATACTGTATTTTGTATTTTATACCCGACTTGGAAGTATTTTGTATTTCAAATACCTGCGAGAAAGTATTTTGTAATTTGTATTTCAATTAAGCCAAGCATGTATTTTGCCCAGCCCTGATCACAGTATTAGCAGAAGAAATGTAAATGGGGTACTATACATGTTCACGTATGATACAACAGCACAGATAAAAACCTCAGGAAAAATTCTGACACCGAATGAATTGCTCGAAACCATCGTCAAATTTATATATTGGACACCTATTAACTAAATGTTCTATTGTTTCCTTTTCTTCTCTGCATTCGCACCTTGGAGTTTCGACCAAATTCTACTTGAAGAGGACACTATTACAACGATCATGACTGGTTCTGAGTCGATTCAAAATGCACCAAATATTCCTAGGAAGATTAAAACCATGAACTTTTTCTGAAGGATCGCTGATCAAACTTTTGTTGAGAACATTCCACGAATTCCATTCCAAATGCCAAATTTTTTTGCGGTAGTATTATTTGCTCTCAAACGTTTTTGTCAAATTCCATTGAAATCTGGTTGATTATTTCCAAAAAGAACATTTTTTCAACATTATTCACAATCGAAAACCTTGAGCCATTCTACGTAAATTTGCGCGGTGATATTTTTCAACCAGTCACGAGGTTTCAATCCGATTCCTCCAGTACTTTTTGAGATTTTGTAGAAATAACCCCGAAATTAAGAGGAACAACGGAATTTCACATATTTCTTTCACTACATCTCCGAGAATAATTATTGGATCAGATTGGAATTTGGAACATTCTTGTTAAATATTGACTTCAAGGCATATGTGCCCTATTTTATTGAATCGGCACCTACTTTTTAAGATATTGAGGAAATATTGAAATTTCGAACATCAATGAAATTTTTATATTTTTTTCCTTATATCTCCGAAACAGAATTCCGGATCGAATTGAATTTGGAAGAATTATTTTTAAATATTTTAACGTCTGTGCCAAACTTCATTGCAATCTGATGAATAGTTTTCAAGAAACCTTCTTTCATCAAAAATTCCTTGAATTTTTGAATGCCCATTTCACAAACTTTATATTAACTAGATGAATTCAGAATTTTTTACTAAGTTGCGTGTTGGTATTTTCCAATGAGCTAGAAAGTTCCAGTCTAATCGCATCAGTACTTCTTGAGAAATCGAAGAACTCAACAGCAAACTTTCAAAGGAGCATAACTCCAAAACAGTTTCGCCCATTAACGAACTCAACCGAGATATTCAAGCTCCAAATCTAACCTTTCAAGCCGCTAATGGCTTTCTTACGAAATTCAGAGCCCATACGGCCGAACGGACGGACAGAATTCAATTTAACGACGGATTCTAGTAAGAAAGTTCAACCTAGTCATTTGAGACCATTTTAGCAAAAAATCGAAAATTAGGCCAAATTCGTAGGGATGAGTTAAGGCTAAAATTTTATATAAACTTTTTGGATTATTATTGAATGTGGAATTTTCAAAAAATATTCTACCAGTTCATTTTCGAGTCATATATATCATGTATATATTATCCATTGTATCTATTGGTTCTGTACCGAATTTTCCACTACTCGTAGAATTCTCACACCTCAGAATGGAACTTATTTACTTCTTGGTTGACAAATACCTGTGAAATTTCGGAATATTTTGTATCCGAGGATTGGACATCTGAAAAGAACTAGAAAACTGAAAATCAACCGATTCGTATCGAACTATTATGATATGTTTCTCAAAATTTATATTATGAATGAAGGGACCAAAAAGTATTGATAAAAAGAATGGGCGAATAGCTGACATGTATTTACATTTATGATAATATGTACAAGAATGTAACAATTTGACATCATAATTTTCGATGCCAATCAAACTCAAAATATCATAAAATATATAAGAAATTCAATTATCAGGTCACAATTGTATTTATAGGTTTAATGTTACACCTTCTGCAACTACAATATTGAAACAATGTTTCTATTTTAAAATATAATTCATTGAGTGTATTTGATATTCAATAATTCTACTTTTCTGTACGATTCAGTACCCTCATTTGTAGTAAGGGGTGATAATTCAACGAATCGAAACAACTAGAAATTTATTCCACATGAATAATACATAATTATTCTATGTTAAAGAATAACTGAATGATTAAGATGAATACTAATCATTCATGAGCAAATTTAATAATTTGGTATTATTATTCATGTTGACATTGGAACATTTAATTTTCTATTTCAAAGTTGAAAACACATTTAACATTCACATTTTTAAATTCCGATATATGTTCAATATTGATGCTTGGTGAAGACCGAGAAGAAAAAATTTTTGTTATATGTACGGATGTTATGTTGCCATTCTCTATCTTCGTACATTTCCACGAAAAAATTATATGACGTACCTATAAGCATTTCCACATTTATACAAGATGTGAGAATAGAACAAGTTCTCTGAAAACCATTATAATCCCCAGAAGCCACAATAACAGGTACCTCACAATTTCTAAATAAACCCTCGATGTTGTCGTCATTCCAAAATTGACCTGCATTGATATTCAGAGAACGTTGGCATTCAAACATAACAATAACATCAGGAATTGTTATGCACTGTGCCTTTTCATGTGCCATTTTGTGTATGAAAACTCCAGCTAATTTGTCTCGAGTTTCATATGATGGTATAACGCACAAATCCAGCTTTTGGCCTGTCAGTACTATTTCAACTTCATCTACGTTGATGAGCCAATCACTCAATAACTGAGCGATTTCAACCCAGTGGAAGGACAATTCATAAGCATCAGATATAGCAAAATGAATAACCAAAGTCGATTTCGTTTTTGATGGTCCATATTTTCGGTGACTTTTTCTCTGTTTCTTTCCATTATTCCATTTAAGTTCGGATGATTTCGAAATGAAACGTCGTTTCTTCACGAAGCCTGCTTTCTCCAGTGCATTAAGAATAGTAGCAGCAGGAATATATGGTTCCATGAATAAAATGGCGCTTATTAAATATTCTTCAGTTAAATCTATCTGTCGTTCATTTAGGTTTTGGATCAGTCGAAACAACTCAAATTTAGTTGAAGGCCACTGTTTGTAACCCTGTTTGATTTTCTGATAAGTATATTGTTTGAAATGTGATTTGAAATCACTCCCATAACCAAATGATGCAACATATCTGCAAATTCTCAATTTCATGCAGAAGTTTGCATGATCAACATAATCTTTTTCTTTATGTTGTAAACTACAATAAGTAACAGAATTGCATAATCTGCATTCGAAATTTGAGGAAGGCTTCCTATAACAAACTGAACATACCCAAGGTAATAAGCAAATTTGTCTCTCGTACGTGGTCAGATAACTAGAGTCAGGAAGTCTTCTATACTTCACCAAACATTCCATCAAAACTTTGGTATATAGGTAGAATTCCATAAAGTCACACTTTTTAGGGAACGGAAACTCACTCTTGATTTCTTTTAGTGCTATACAGGTTGGCTTGTGAAATGACCAATCTTCCATTTGATGTTGCTTAGAACAATAGGAAACTGCTAAACACGAAGCACATTTCAATAAATTTTCCGACGAAAAACATAAGTTACACCAATTGGCGTAGTACATTCTGTTTTGATACTCCGGTGAGTAATTTTCAGGTGGATCCATCATCGTTCGTATTGTTTTACAAAACTAATTGGTTATAGTCAGGTCATACATATAAAATAAACGAACACAATATATTGTTCCTCATGTGGAATTATAGAACATGTGGAAACATATGCTTGGCTTTCTTTCTAAACATAATCAATATTCACTTCCATACTTTTGTTCTTCTTCATTTTACAACCGTTGTTCATCCTAAACTTTGGCCTTACGAATAGGTCTCTTGCATGAATTTTTTTATAATTGGGATCAAATATTCTATCCGTAAGACTACTGAAAAACTTTAACCGCCTTCGAAAATTTAAATTTCTAACGAAAAAATTATCTTTTGAATTTGGCTCCGCATATCGACTGTTTAAACGGACGAAACTTAGCGGCTTCGGTGACGTACCGGGATATGTCCACTCTCTCCCTCTTCTCGTGTACTTTTCTCTCTAGCAAGCCAACAGACAGCGTCGGCTGTATCGATCGATGAATCTTGTAATATCGAGTGACGTAGAAGGCGATCTGACGCGTTTCTCCCGCTTTTACCTCGAGTTCTGATTGGACCATTTTAATACAGAATCATTCAACGCGAATTGTTGAAGTGTGTGATAGCATACATTATTTTTTTTTATCGATATAGAATGATGAAAACATCAAATTTGATTATCGAATAAAGCTTATTTTGGGAGGATTTTGCATCATTTTTTAGGGTTTTCATAGGTTTTCCCTTCCAATATCTGAAACAGAACTGTTAAATATTAAATAGAATTGTTTTTTCATGAAAAACGGCCTTGCGGATTGCAGTATCAAACTATTTGTCAAGGGCAGTTTCTTGCAAAACAGATTGCCTAATGGACAATACAGGAACATTACAAACGATAAACAAAGTGAACTGTGACGTTTCAGAGTACAAATCTGACTCTTTTATCAGACAAAGCAGAAAATTTCAAGAATTATTTTCTTTCGATTTTTCGTTTCGAAATGGGAATATAGAGAAAATAAATTTCAAATCTCTGTAATCTGCGGAATCAGAACCGATCAACTTGAAATATTTTCTTGGTTGCAAGATAATTTCATGAAGCCTCATGCAAAATTCCAGGGGAAGCGTGCAGATAGTTTCTGAATAATAAATTTTTATTTTTCCACCTTTTCCACGAATTTCAGGGAAATAAGCAAGAAGACTTCTTGTTTATTCTGATTGAAAACAGGGCGTTATCGTTTTGTCCAAAAGTCTGTAGTTTTCGAATTTTGAACCGAAATGGTCCTAAATGACTATGGTGGACTCACTGATGAAGAATCTGTCAGTCAATCCGACCCTCCGTATGTGCTCTTTTGGAGGAAAGGACCTAGAGTCTTGAAATTGACAGGTTTGGTTTGCAACCTGAATCTCGTAAGGTCGTTAGTTGGCAGAATCGGTACAACGATTTCAGACGACTTATAAAAACATGAAATTTTGAAGCTAGATCCTCGATATCTCATGATATCCTATCGATGCGATCAGACTGAAAATTTAGTTTTAGGATATAAACTCACAACTCAATGCAGAATTTCATGTGAATATAGTCGTTGGAAATTGAAACAAAATTACAAAAATTTCCCTTATCTTTGTTGGATTTTTTTTTTCGGAGAGTGTTTATCAGATTCCAATGAAATTAGGTACAGGCCTTGACGCTGACATTTATAAACAGTGGCTAAAATTTCAATCCGATCCCATGATTACATCAGGAGATATAGAAGAGTTATATCTCAAAGTCCGTTGATATTTGAAATTTGTAGTTATTTACTCAATATCTCAAGAATTATTAGTTCGATCAGATTGAATCTTCGTTAGAAGACTCGTTTGTAGTTGTAGAATACCCACAAGCTATTTACTGCCAAATTTTGTGTGGATCTAATCGTTACAAATTTCTCAAGAAGTTAGAATGATATTCGGCACAGACATTGAATTCACCATTTAGCAATATTGTTTAAAATTCAGTTTGTTTGCATGAGGGCAAATGCCGAGTGAATTCACCCAATGATTCCGTAGATGATAATATACCCATTCAAAACTTCATTTTTCTGTAAATAAAAATACAGATCGGTTCGAATTCAAAACTAGTGGGTACTTGGTCGTAGTAAATTGGAAAATTAAAAGTTTCCAATTCTAGCATACAATTAGATGATAATACTCATTTGGAAATATCCGCAGTTTACAGACCGCATGATATACCAAAATTTGAGTTCACAGCTTATTTGAAATCATTTTTAAATTCTAATAAAAAGTAGAAAACATTTTCTCATCGAAGATTTTAATATTGACATCTTCGAAAATGATTATCTCAGCCGTACAAATAATTGCTTGGAACTGAGACTTGTGCCTGGCTTTCACACGATCACTAAAACATTTGATGAAAATTGTAACTCTGGTTCTTGTATTGATAATAGCTTCTTCAGGAGTGACTCTATTCCTGCTGAATCAATCAAGTTGGGGACATTGGAAACGATCATTATCCTCTATTCCTAACAATAAATAAACGACAATTCAATCTGAAAAAGAAAAGGTCCAGGCCCTTTGACTATAATGAAGTAAAAAGAATTGCTGAAAAAAGTAACTGGAATTCTATAATGACAATAAACGATCCTAACTTAGCAACTGAGGTACTTATAAACCTATTGAGCGAATGTATCGGACAAACTAAAACTGTGACACCGAGAAGATCCATGACTGTTCCTTTCAGTCCGTGGATAACAAAAGGCATTCTGAAGTCTTGTAGTAGAAAAATGTTCTTATATTCAATTAGGAGATTTAAACATTTCAACATGCAACTAAAAACGGAATATGAAAATTATGACAGAATTCTCGATGAAGATATAAAAAAGCCAAAATAAATATTTGAAATGAATAATTAATAGTTGCAAAGGATTGTGGGAAATTTTCAATAAAAAATTTGGTAAAAGTTGTAAAAGAGATGATGTCAATTTTATGTATGATGATGAAATGAATTTCAAAAAGCACTGCCGTGAAGGCAGCAACTTTTGCGCGCATGTTCAATGTAGATGACCGCTTCAGAAACGAATTTGAACATGCACGCAAAAGCTGCTGCCTTCACGACAGTGCTTTTGAAATTTTTTTCTGATAAATTACTGGATTTCAATTCGATCAAATCTGTATTTTTGGAAATATTGGAAAAATAAAATTTTGAATGGGTATATCTACGGAATCATTGGGCGGATTTTACCCATTCACGAATTCGACCTTCATAATTAAGCCCCAAACCTACTCAACAAATATCGATTATACTGAATAAAGAGACAAAATACTTGGTTTTATGTTTGAGAAACTCTACAAAATAATGAACTGTGAGGTTCTTCTTGTATTATGCGCTGTTTCATAGTGTTGTAAGTTATGGAATTATTGCTTAGGACGGGGCGTTCCCCTTATTATCTGAATATTTTGTATAATGATCAAAAAAGAAAAATGAAAATAATCAATAAAAATGAAGTTATACGCAACACCTTCTTGCAAGTTGACCTTTTCTCACTTAAGTCACTTAAACATCCTTATGACAAACTAAAGGAGTAATTTATAGGTTCAAAAGGTATAACCAGAAATAAAACCATCCAAATCCTAGAAGATTCAGGACTTTCATTAGTGAGAGTAGTATTTTGAAGGGGATTTTTGTCTCGCTCACAGATAATCTAAAGGTTTTAAATAGCTAGTGGAAATTGTAGAAAATTCAAACTGAAAATGTGGGTTGTATCTAATTTTTAGTTTCTGATGAGAAGCTGAATCTTCTTATTGCTGTTTTTGTTCTAGTATAGATGGTTTTCCTTTTCCGGTTGGGGTTTTTTATAAATTGATTATGTACCTAATGTATTTCTGACTTTCTTCACGGATCTAATGAACAGGCATATACTTGATTTCCTATATGAGTATCACTTGGGTTAGATTTTTCTTGTCCATTGTATTTTTTTTCAATGTATAAATAAATAAATATAACGTCGAACAAATGAAAATATTGATACAACTAACGAGTATGGTAGAATGACTCCGTAATAGATATATTTGCGAAAAAAATGTTTGTCCCAAACGGCGCTCTGTATCCGTACGAGGCAACATATGATTTCTCATCAATTCAGAAAACAAAAGGACTGACTTAAGATTTAAGTATACATATTATGGAAGTTGGGGATAACTTCAAATCACCGAATTAGCAAGGCTAACGGTTCCATTGAAATAATTAAATATAAATATTTATACCTACTGATCAAATGATAACCTGTGTTATTTTCATACCAGAGTTTGTTCAAGCCATAATAACTCCTATATTTGTATATCTCCATGTTATAATGAATGAAACACCTGAGGAAGCTCATGTTTGGTCTTATGATTTTAATCCAATGTATAAACAAGACATCAACAGAGTAAAAATAATCTGCATGGCAGAGTTAGAGGAGTATAAAAACTTCAAACAGAAAATTTAAAGAATTAATTTAAAATTTGTAGAATAATAGATGAAGTTTAGCTCAAATATCTCAATTGTTTTCAAATTCCAATAATTAAATAAATACATCAACGCTTAGTAAAAACAAAGAATGAATTATTTCTCGTGTATATTTCCATACCAGAGGTATTCCAAACTCTAATAAATCCGGCATCTGTGAAACTATTCGGTCTAATAGGTACTAAGCTTTTGAAATCTGAAAACTGCGATAAAAAATCATAAATTTGTTCAAGTATTTCATCATGTCCTTCACATAAAATCACTGGAATATCACTGTACTTGAATAACGAGTCTCTTACCAAATAATTCTCAATCTGTGAATGGTACTGAAATCCGAAGGCACGATCGCATTCTAACATGATTATAACATCAGGATTAGGCACATTTTCAACTTCGTGGTAAGCCTTCGGGTGTGCAGAAACCTGAACACGTTGATCTAAATTTTCGAACGATGGCAGGATGAACTCTTTGAGCGTTCGACCTATCAAAACTATTCTTACTTTTTTTATATTAATTATCCAATCAGTTAAGATCCTAGCAATTTTAGTCCACTCGAATTCCATTTCGTAGTCATCAGCTATGGCAAAATGAATAGTCAGAGTAGTTTTGGTTTTTAAATATCTTCGATTTGCCACTTTTGAATTGCCGGGGTTTTGATAGGTTTTTCGCCTTTCATCGAATGATGCAATTGTCAAATAACGTTTTTTTATCATTCCAGCCATTTCCAAGGCACTTATGATGAAAGCACCTGGTACATAAGGATCTATGAAAAGGTTCATAGGAACGTAGATATCGAGGCCCTTGTCTATCACGGGATCATTCTGGATGAGTTTGATCAATTCCAATTTATCTCTAGGCCAATGCCTTATAGTACGTTTGAGTGGTTGATATTTGCATGACTCAGTCATTTCGACTTTGGGTCCATTCTCATAGCGAATTGAAGAAAATATTCTACAGAGATTCCATGTCCAACATATCATCTGATGATTTGTTTTGTCTTCCCTCAAATGTTCCGAACTACAATAAGAAACAGAATAACACTTTGAGCATTCGTGATTCGTAGAAGGCTTCTTGAAACAAATGGGACATGCCCATGGTAGCAAACAAATTTGCCTTTCATATTCTGTCAACTGTGATGGATATATAAAATTTCGACGGCGAATCAAACATTCGAGAATACTCTCCCTGTAATTGAGAAATGCATGGTCGTCACAATTTTCAGGGAATGGAACCTTACTCTTGATTTCTCTCATTGCAATACAGGTCGGTTTATGAAATGACCAGTCCTTCTTTTGGTGCTCTTTTGAACAATAAAAAACACATTTGCATGATACACACTTCAATAAATTTTCCGGTGAAAAGCAATAGTTACAAAAGTTAGGATAATATACCCTGTGACGATGCTCGAAATCGTAATTTTTAGGTAGATTCTTATCAATTCGTTCCATTATTTATTGTTGAGAATTTTTGCATTCAAAGATAAATGTTGAAGTATCGGATGTTATCAACTGACTGAAGTATAAATTATCAGCATATGAAAGACAGTCGATACAATATTGAAAAAGACAACACATGCACAAACTTATCGTAATTACTTCAATTACGTACATAGAATTTCTGCTCTTGTTCTTCATATTGCAATCGGTTCATTTCAGTTTGACTTCATCCCATGTAACAGAGAGGGCAACTAATTAATTGACCTTTAAAAATGAAATTGAAATTAACTATGAACTATACAGGGTGTTGAAATTAATTATTAAATTGAAGGTACAAATGAACAAGGGAGATTCCTCGCAGTATTTTAAGAAAAAAACGCTGCAAATTTTACACAAGGGTTTATTATTTTCTCAGTTTAATAACCCAATACCATTGATATCTCAAATCAATCGTATATATTATTTATAACTCATTGGTTTTTCACCAAACCAAAAGTACCTACATAACTCCTAGAGTCGTTAGAAATCTATAGGTACAACACCCGCAAAATCCTATTGAATGAACAAACAGATGTGAATAACTCTCCACTACTGAATATTTTTCTGTAACCTAAAAACTCTGTGGCAAACCCCAATTTATACCTACTCTCACTTTTACGCTTTTGTATAATTATTTAGGCACGTTCCGGACCATATTTAAACCTTGTTGTACTACATACCATCAATCAGTAAAATGGAGATACCTGAAGAAGATTTTTACCAACTTTCTTCGTGTTTTTTGTGATTCCGTAGTATTACTATGAGTGTTGTGAATTCCCCGCCGAAGTCCTACACACCGTTAGGATCTGGCGTCTAGGAGGTTCGAAAGTTTTCAAAATCAAACTAAACGGTTAAAAAAACACACTTTAATTCGATTCCTAGTTGTAAAATGAATATACTAGACTAGTGCCGATACGAAATAATCGATCGTGTGAAAATATGAACAAAAACGTAAAAAACCTATTTTAAATATTTGAGCCGAGCCTCGGCGTTTTCGACCTCAAGCTTATCGCTTCCAATTCCGATCCCGACTGACTTATGTCTGGAATTTTCAAATATCCCCAAGGATAAATCTTACATGCCTAAATATGTCTATGTTTATAATAACGCACAAAACCACTTGAAAGCCTTAGCTCGCTCGAAAAGTGAGACCAATGCAGGTGGCCGCACAGGGCCGTATTCCCTAATTATCTGGGGACAAATCTGTCGAGTTACGACAATGAGATGGAGTTTTTATGTCCGACTGATCATCAGAATTATCACTCCTGTCACCGGTATAATCAATTACCGTATCCATGTTGTCTGTCTGATCTAAATATATTCCCGAAATATGGTAGATAAACCTATTCACTAAGGTATCAACATATAACGAAAATTTTGCTGGAAAGAATTGAAAGAATCACTTTATAATTAAGCCTAGAGGATGTTATTCATAAAAATATTAAATAGTTTTCATTCCAAATCACATTTCCTATGAAATATTGGAGTTGAAGAGAAAATTATCTTAGTGTTGAGTTTCTTAAAAAACTACTTTACAAAGGTCAAGTCACTATGTTGTTTCTTTCGTTAAAGTTAAGTTAAATTTCCGAAAAATATTTTTTACTAATATTGTGCCAGTACGATCTTCTCGATATTACTTATTAAATTGCGTGTCGGTATTACACAAATAGAAATGAAATTCAAATTAGAAAGCGTTTGCGCCTTTTGACATATAAGGAAAATAACCTCAAAATTTAAAATGGCCACAAAATTTTCCGCCAATATCTCTGCAAATAAAATTGGTAACAATCTTTTCATCTATATTCAGATATATGATTCTGGATGAAAAGTTAACCGATTATTTCACTGAATTCCAATCTTAGAACCGAATGCGATGATTCATTCTCGGAATTATTGGAAATTTGCAGCATTTTTCTTTATAACTCAGAGACTACTGGTCGGATATCATCCGGGTAGAATTTTTTAGGTTGAGTTATGCAACAGTAATCAACGTTGAGAATTTCACAAAAATTCGGTGGTAAGTTTCCGAGAAATAATTTTTTTTTCCCTCCAACCCTCAATTTTAAGCCCTTAGGGTACACCAATCTTGCTGAAAATCTTGGAGGATCAATCCCGAGCGACACATGATTTTTCTACCAAGTTTCACGGATTTCTGTTCAGTACTTTCCGAGAAAAGCTCTGGACAACGGACGGCGGACGGCGGACGGACGGATTTTTTTTTATTCGTTCATTCAAATCTACATACTCCAAAACGTGAACTGTGAAATTTTCAGGGGGGGTTAAAATTTTTTTTTTGTTGGTCGATCACTAAGGTTTATTATTTGATTTCATCAAATAATAAACCAAAAGCACCATAAACATGGCACTGCAAAAGTTTCGCTTTCGAGATACAGGGTGTTGAAGTTTGAATTTTTTCAGTAGGTATCTGCTTATCACGCAAGATATTCTGAAAAGAATATACATAAGATATTCAACTGAAATTTGGCATATATACATAACAATTCAGAGTCCACCACAAGTGACAAGTCAATTTCGATTGGAAATCTACAGGGTGATATTTTTTGCTAGAACATTGTTCCCTGTATTCCTCCAAAACTATGTTTTGATCAGCCACTATTACGTTGAAAAATTGAGAAAAGAAGCTTTGTTAATATACCGAGCTTTACGGTTTCTCGTAGCTTCGTCGTATCTGCTACAGATTTCGAAATAAACATTAACCATTGTCTCGAAATCCTCAGAAAAATACAAATTTTACATATCCATATCATTATTAGTTTCTATAGATATTTTCATGATAGTTAGTAGTGATTCATAAAGTTTCGATAAACTGCATTCACCATGAGAAAAAAATTGAAATAATCCATAAAAATCTAGAAAAGCACTGACGTGAGGATAGGAGCTCCTGCGCGCTTGTTCAAATTCTAACTATAAGATCAACACGAAATTTTGTACCTCGTTGGATGTTGTTAATCTCGAACTGATTACTAAGTTCCAGTCTGATTACATTTGTACTTATTGAGATATTGCGGAAATAACGTTGAAGTTGTTATATTTACGCCTTAAACTCACTCAACCTATTGCATAGAGAGGAAACTGAAAAACTGGATTACTAACCAATCCAATATATTAATCTTTCACAAATATCTTCATATTTATAATTTCTGAGCTCAGATTGTGGAAACTCAAGAAAAACTACACTTATCTAACAATCGGCTAGTGTATGTGTGCTGGTGGTCGAAGATCTCAGGTCGTGGGCCTTTTTAATACAACTTTGGTTATCGTTGGTTTGTGCTCTTGAATTGCTCGGAGTCACAGGTGGAATTGCATCAGGTAGTTACGCAAGCTGGTATGTCCTTAGCAGGTACTGGTTATCAGGTAGGTATGGGGAAGTACTTAAATAATGACAGACAGGTCCCAAAAGTACGTAATAAATCAGGTAAATAGGTACTCGGTATCCAAAAGGTGAGAACCCAGAAAGTAATGTTCCAAAAAGTTAGGTTCCAGGAAAAGTGCTCTAATACTTTATATTAGAGCACACAGGTAACAATTTCTCAAAATCAATGAGAATATTAAATTCAATTAATCGATATTGATCGTTAATATAAAATCGATCTTTGCAACTTGAAAGCTCTGCCAGTAAAAATAAAGAAGCCGAACGAATCAGGAGCTCTCAGGCGCCACATTCGTCAGACGCGATTGCGCAACAGTATCGAAAACACAGGGTACGATATGTGTCAAGTAAAAATTGACCTACTGAAGTGTTTAACTACTACTTCGTTTATATTATTGTTAAAATGTAATTTTATACCGTTACAAGTTGTTGCTTCCGGGAGTTATTGAACCCATTCGAAATTTAATTTTCAACGAGCGGTGTTAAAATATTGAAAGGTGCATTATTTATATTAGACAAAATTCGATAGAGTTGCTTTTTTCCTCCTTACAGGAAATTAATTTTTTCCGTCGAAGTTTTCAGTTGGAACATTGACACAAAAAAATGCTGAAATACATTGAGTTCTTCAACTATAAGGCATTTAAATGAAATAGGTATGTCTGTATAACAATAGACAAGATATACCGCAAACTGAAAAACAAAACTTTTCTTCGACCAGTCGGATATCAAAGTTTGTGAAAAAGTAACATGTCTTTGAGATCGTGCTGTCAGTAAATTAAAAAAAATTTATTTTTCAAAAGTTTTTTCCAAAAAATTTTTTTTTCAGAAATTATTAATAACATTCGGAACAAAATTTCGGTCATATTTTGAGCTGCATATTTCGCAGCAGTTTACCGAATTTCAGCTTGATACGATAATAATTTTTGGAGGTATTGTGAAAAAATATGTGGAATTTCGTAGTTTTTTTCTAGATATCGTTGTTTTTTTCGGAATATCCCGAAAATGAAATTTGGCAGCTAATTTGAAAATGATGATGGACAACTTCATGCAAATTTGCGTGATGGTCGTGTCATTAGAACGATTTAAAAAAAATTTCCCAAATATTCAATATCCTCTATCATACTATCTTCATGAAATTCTGTATGAACTTTCGAACTGTCATATTTCGATGAAGTTCTGGATTTCAATTCGATCTAATCTGTAATTTTGGAAATATTGAGGAAATAAAATTTTGATTAGGTATATCTGCGGCATCATTGGATGGACTAAGTAACTCGATATTTGTAGAGTAGGTTTGGGGCTTAATTACGAAGGTTGAATTCGTGAATGAATGAAATCCGCCCAATGATTCCGTAGATATACCAACTCAAAATTTTATTTTCCCAATATTTCCAAAAATACAGATTAGATCGAATTAAAATTTTTATCGAAATAAACCGAAAAAACCACTGCCTCGAAGGCAGCAGCTTTTGCGCACATGTTCAAATTCGTTGCCAAAGCGATCATCTCCATTTAACATGCGCGCAAAAGCTGCTGCCTTCACGGCAGTGCCTCTTTAGATTCTTTTCTCTGATCATTTCACTATGCATTGAATTTTGGAATGATTTCGTTGTGAGTTATATTCCTGAGAATCAGTCATCTAGTTAACAATAAAAATAATGGGAAACTAAAATAATATGATGATTTGGTTAGATTTTATATTGTCAATATGTTTTAAATATATTATAAAACGAGCATCCTGAAAAGGGGAAAAATAGCGAAGAACATTGCTGAATTATAATAATAATCAAATTGGTCAATAAATAATATGAAGGCACAAAAAAGTAAAAAACTAGTCAAAACAACATTTAAAACAATAGGAATTAATTACTTTTTAGCGAACACAGTAAAGAATCGATTCTTCATGTATGCAGTCATTTTGTTTCTCCATATTCTAGTCATTCTCCTATCTGTGAAATCAGTCAAATTTATCGGCGCCAAACATTTTATATCTTCGAATATCGACAACGATTCTGAAATTCTTGTAACAGGATAACGACGACCATCACAAAGGATGACAGGGATGTTAGTGTATTTGAATAATGCATTTTTGCTTGTCACGTCCCAAATCTTTGTCTCATACGTTACGTTAAAAGTACGGTTGCACTCCAATAGTATGATTACATCAGGGGCAGGTAAATCATTCACTACTTCGTGGTAAGCCTTTTGGTAAATAAAAACTTCAATAGATTCATCGATTCTTTCGAAGGGTATCAGAATGCTTTTTTTGAGCATTGGACCAATCAGTAAAACTCTAACCTTCTCTATGTTGTTGAGCCAGTCTTTCAGGAACTGCGCAATTTTAACCCACTGGAAATTTACCTCGTAATCGTCAGCTATCGCAAAATGGATATCCATGGTCAATTTTCTGCATGTTCCACACTTTTGTGCTGTTGATGAAGTTGGGTAATGCTGAAAATTCTTATTGTGTGACTTAGATAAAAGATGACGTTTCTTTATGTATCCGGCTGTATCTAGTGTATGAATTATGAGAGCAGCGGGAATGTATGGCTCGACGAATAAGCTCATATTGATATAAGTATCGGGACTTCCAAATACTTTTTCTTGATTCTGAATGAGTTTCACCAAACTGAAAACATCTTTCGGGAATTGTTTAATACCTGCTCGGATTGGTTGATAAACGAACGGTATCAATCTCTTCAGTTCATAACCCTTGGCGTAACCGAGAGATGAAAAAATTCTGCACAACTGGAGGTCTCGACAGCTTGATTTATGTTTATCCTCGTCTTGTTTCTTATGCTCGATACTACAATAAATAATTGACTCGCATATATCACAGCCAATTGAAGATTTGCCACTGTAGCAAACTGCACATACCCAGGGAAGGGTACATATTTGTTTTTCATACTCTGTAAGGCATTCTGGACCTGGTAGATTTCGAAACTTAGCCATTGCTTCCAACAATTTCACTCTATACTTAAAGAAAATCTCAACGTTCAATTCTTGAGGGGGTTGAACTTCTCTCTTAATTACGTTCAGTGCTACACAGGTTGGTCGGTGGAAAGACCAATCACGTAATTGATGTTGTCTCGAACAATAAGAAACCGCCGAACACGAACCACATTGCAATAACTTATCCAATATTTGAAAACAGTAGCTGCAGGAGTTTGGATAATATACCCTGTTGTGATGTTTCGGCTTATAATTTTCAGGATTCGTTGCCATTTGATCTGATTTTTCAAGTAAAAAATCAATCAATATATCTGTATAGCATATCAGGATAAACAAAGCCGATACACGTCGATATAATTGAGGTTAAAATTATAAGTGATAATGAACATGTGAAATTAAATTGAGATAGCACCAGGCTTAATATAAATATTTCAATTGCACTGCGTTCTTTGTCATATGAATTTCATATGGATTCGTCTTTACCAAGAAAGTCAGGTCAGGCAATAATATTGACAACGATTTCATATTAAGAAGTTATCGAAATTATATCGATCATAATATTAATTATCACTTTCTACTCGCAACATTTCACACAACAGAAATACCTACTGAAATTATTCACTAAAATATTTAATTATTCACCCTACCTATATAGTATACGAGTAGATTATACAGGATGTTAGTAAACCTTGTATAATATTGAAACTGGTGATTTCTATTTTTCAGGTGTGTTCAGGAGCTTTTAAGCGCTTGTTCACATTCGAAGCTATTTCCTCAAGACATTTTGCATGAACCTTGAGGCCATCATTTTTCAACCAAGTGCAGAATTTCGATTCGAACACGTCAGCGTTATTGGTGATACTGGAAAAATTTCGATTATGGGGATTCGACCTTCTTAATTAATCCCTAAAACCATAAAATGAGAATCCATTTAGAGGCTTGACATTTGTTGAACCGGTTCAACTACGACAGCCGAATTTGCGAATTGGTAAAATCATCCAACGATTCCGAATTTGATCCATTCGAAATTTCATTGTCAGTATTTTTTGAGTTGCTTTGAGAAAAACAACAATACCGAGAAAATAACCAAGTTATTGGACATATTTTCCCCAATTTCTAAATACCTATATGAAGAAGATAAATATCGGATCAAACTGAACTTTGAAACGCTGTTGTGAAATACTGATTAGGTTTTTGCCAATTTTGTTGAATAGTTTCCAGTAAAGAATTTTCAACGAAAATTTCTAAAATTTTCGAATTATTTTCAACACTTCTCTACCCCTATAAAGAATCCTCACGAAATGTTGCATTCGGTGGTTGGTATTCTTCAACTTACTACATATTGAAATCTGATCGCGTCTGTTCTTTAAATATTGAAGAAATAATCTTCATCTTTCAATATCTCCGAAAATGAATATCGGATCAAACTGAAAATTGAATATTGACTTCTAGGTTTATCCCAAGTTTCATTCTGATCGCGTCAATAGTTATAGAGATAATGATGAAATATTCTCAAACTTTCAAAAATCAACGAAATATGAGACATGATTTTTCCTGATATCTCAAGTAATTAAATATCAGATCAAATTGAAGTTTGAAAAACTGTTGTAGAAGACTTCTAAATCAGAAAAAATATGCTTTTTCGATGAATATGTGGATGATTTTAGAAAAAGCACGAAACTTTGCGGTAAGTTGTGCGCTGATATTCTTCAAATAATTACGAAGTTTCGATGTGATCGATTCTGTACTTCTTGAGATATTGAGGAAATAATCTCAAAATTTCAAACAACGAAATTTGACATTAATTTTTCCAAATATCTCCGAAAGTAGATATCGTATCGAATTGAAATATGAAACATTGTTGTTGAATAGTTTACGGTCTGCGCCTTATTATTTCAATTCAATTTAATTCGACACAAACACCTCAAAGGTAAATTACAAATGCAGAACAGAGAAAATATCCTAACCTAAAACAGTAAAGTTTTCAATTCATTAATAGTAGTATTGAAAACATCCACATCAAATTTTGTTACAATTTCATTACACACATGCATCATACAATTTACAGGACATAAATGTCCTGGTATTACATGAAAAGGTTCTTTGTTTGAAATTCTCAAATTCGACTTAGGAACCTTGAAATTAATAAATCTCACAAAATCACAATCTTGGTAGCTCACATTATTCAGAACTTTGAATCAAAAGGTCACAGCCTTGAACTTACGCCTATTATCAAGGAAAAGCACATTGAAATCCTTCAGCATGGTTTGGTACGATATTCTAAATGGATATTCATTATATTTTATCAAGTGTAAATAGGGCAGAAATTTTTTTTGAACTTTCTCAACTTTGTCTATGTTAGTGACTGAGAATGGCATCCAAACTACCGAGGCATATTCGAGATGAGGTCTCACGAGGGCATTGTAAAGCGGAGTGATAGTCGAACAATTAAAATCTTTCGTATTTCTGAAGACCAATCCCAACATCCTGTATGCCCTGCCTGTTAAGGATTCAAAGTGGCTATTGAATTTCAGATTCTGTTGAAGTATGAAACCTAAATCTTTGGTTTTCGATTTGCGCCCAATTATTCTTGAACCTATTGTATAACTGAATTGTATAGGATTCATTTTTTGCGTGCAGCTAACAACATGACACTTTTTGATATTTAAAGTCATTTTGTTCATCTTAAACCATCGATCTACTTCATTTAGGTCTTTTTGCAAAAGGCAGCAATCTGACAGATCAAGAATTCTCCTGAACAGCTTGAAATCGTCCGCGAACAATAAAGCCATACAGAAATAAATGTGAGCAGGAAGATCATTCATAAAGATCAAAAAAAGCAATGGACCGAGTATGCTTCCCCGAGGTACTCCTGAAGTCTGCATTATAGACCGGGAACATGCACTTCCAACTTTGACGAACTGTTGTCTCTGTCTCAAATATGAGTCAATGAAACTACAGGCATTTTTCGAAAACTCTCCTGCAGCCAACTTCCTAATAAGATTTACCCCTAGTAAAACCATGCTGAATGGGATTAATCTTGAGATGTGAATTTTGTATTTTGTCTTGATATATTATCCTTTTAAATATCTTAGGCAAAGCATTCGAGATGCTTATGGGTCGGTAATTCTCGATTTAACTTATTTCCCCTGACTTATAAATGGGTGTAATAACCGATGTTTTCAGGATATCGGGAAAAATATTCTTCGATATTGATAAATTGGAAATATGAAGCAGTGGATCTATCAGAAAAACAATGCACCCCTTATAAATATAAGAAGGAATATTATCTGGGCCTAAGGTTTTTTTTGGCTTCAACTTTTTGACACTTTCCCTCAGATCGTTCTGTGTTATTAACCCTCTAAACACGAAACATATTTGAAACGTTTCGCATAGTCCCTAAACGATACCTTGGGAAACATTTCAGGATAATATTTCGTAAATGTTACATACATGTTTCTTGAAACGTGAAACAACACGAAACATATTTGAAACGTTTCGCATAGTCCCTAAAGGATACCTTGTGAAACGTTTCAGAGTAATATTTCGTAAATGTTGCAAACATGTTTTTTGAACCGTGAAACATTTGTATCTATTTCGTTTGATGCATGAAACATTTCGATGTAACATTTCAGATGTATATACGGGACATTTTCTATTCTCAGTACAAAACAATTTTGTGGATAGGTGAATATTATAGAATTGTTGAAAATATTTTTTTTCAATTATTTTAAGTATAAATGCACAGCAGGAGTAGTATATACTGAAATTTGCTTTTTTCTCCTCATCTTTTCACTCAATTCTGTGGGCATTATCGATATCTATGATCTAACCTATAAGTTTCGCCACAGACCCGTGTGTGGTTTCGCGCTGAGTGGTGTTTCGTATTTCATAATCGTAACGTATAAAGTGAACTGGTGTTGAGAAGAAAATTGAGCAAACCCCTCACCAAGTACAAGAACCTTGTACAATTGGACAAGAAAATCACGAAATGTGAAATCTCAGGAAACAATTGGTAAAATTATTATTTCATCGTTGCCTGCACGACTCAATGTGCTTGTTTTAGGAAACTATATTTATCAGATGTGGAGGGGCATCTGAAAAATATAATATTATAAGGGGACTACGAAAAGTATTTTCAGACAAATTTGCCACGAAATGTTCCTGATTTGGACGTAAAAATGACTATCCAAAATCGGAATTGTTCATCACCAGACTTCTTAAAGGTAAAGGCATATTATACCCATTTGAGTTTTCATTCAGTTTTGTATGATAATAATATTGTATTAAATTTCATAACGAAATCAATGAAATTTCGAAAATACCTCTATTGATGTAAAATAAAGACTTAGAGTTTTAACAAGTAACTGTTAGTTCAAACTAAGCATTAACGCTATTTAATTTTTTTTATATTCTATTGTATTTTCAGTTGCAGTCACCAAAAATTTTCCCTATTCAGAGGAAAGACTTTTGAGAAGTTGAGAAGTTACGCCAAGCAATGCTGCGATACTCAAGAAGCCAGAATAAGTAAACAACAATGTAGAGAATAGCAAATACCTAGGAAAAAATATTTATTTATACTTTATATACTGTATAGATATATATATATATATTTAATTTTATTTTGTTAACCATTGTGTTGCAATATTATTCAGTGGAATCAGATATAGTATTTTTCTTTCATCTTCAAACAGATGTTTCAATAGGTCCTTTTGTTTGCATAGAAAGTGTAGCACTTTCCTGCACTCGGTGTAGATATTCTATAGTATATCTACACCGCGTGCAGGAAAGTGCTACACCGTCTATGCAAACGAACCTATTATATTACATTGTAACATACTAGGAATGTTTCATAAAAGACGTTATGATATGTTTCTGAAAGGTAATATAAAAACGTCACTCTGATGTTCCGGTAAACCTCACTGAAACGTTTCATCAACTGTTCTCAGCAACATTTTTTTGAAATGTTTCTACAGAAATGTATCTGAGGGTGGACATTAAGGATCTCATAGATTTTCCTGGAATGTATTTGTACCCTTAAATGAAATGTTTCATGTTCCAAATGATTGTTTCCTAAACGTTTCTGATACTGAAAAATGTTTAAAGGGAAGGAGAAACAGAAAATTCCCCAGTCTGACACTGTGTCGTAGCAATCAGAATCCAATGTGTAAATTGATTCAAAGAACTGAACAAAAGCATTCAATCTGTTTTCCGCGTTATTGAGAGATTCTTGTTTGAATGTCATCGTTGATGGTATACCTTATTCTGAGATTTTTTTCTTTTTCATAAATAACCAAAAAGATGAGGAAGGATCATTTCTGAAATTCATTTCTAATTGATT
Source organism: Myrrha octodecimguttata (assembly GCA_958510865.1). Taxonomy (NCBI): domain Eukaryota; kingdom Metazoa; phylum Arthropoda; class Insecta; order Coleoptera; family Coccinellidae; genus Myrrha; species Myrrha octodecimguttata. The sequence goes on from OY294057.1 coordinate 43,274,913, forward strand.
TTTATATTCGACATATTCAAGCTTCGTTTGTTGCTTAATACTCTTCCACAACTCCGTATAATAAACACCGATATGTTTCCTTTAATGAAGTTCATTTTGTTATTATTTTTTGTTTCAAATCAGCAGAAAACCATATTGGAAATTTTTGGGTCCTGAACTGACTGAATTACTTCTTTTGAATTTAGGAATAGCTCGGTCCAAAATATAGTACATTTCATTATAAAAAAGGTTTACACTCATATTGGCATCTTCACATCGAATTACATCTGACCAATCACACTGTGACATAAGATTATTGAGGAGTATGTAATCACCTCTTGAATAATTATAAGTAAATTCACTGTCATATCCACTACTCAACCTATAATGTGAATAATCGACGGAAAATTCGAGTGCTGGATGATATTTATCCTCGTTTACAACAGTACATTGGAATTTAATCACAGTAGATACTGACATGTTCGACAAAATAAAATCCAATCTGTGGCCCATGAAATATACTACAACGTTATGTTGTTTCAAATCGAATAAGTTCAGAAAGTTAATAAATCATCAATCCAATAGCATTCCATCAAACATACTAAAATAATTATCATATATAGCATAATCTGAGTTTGGCGGAAAATAGACAACAGATATGTAACATTTAACATTTTTTGATATTAATTTTACTAGTATACATTCAGCTTCAGTATCCGCCTTGATCACCTCGAATTTTATATCACTTTTTAGTGCAAGAAGAACACCTCCACCCCTTGTTTGACACGTATCTCTGTCTTTTCGAACCACCACATATCGATCATCAAAAAGTTCTTCACTAAACACACCCGAATTCAGACACTTCTCAGTCAAAGCGATTAAATCAAAATCAGGCGCTAATATAGTCGTCAGAAAGCTGTCAATTTTTGATCTTAGACCCCGAACATTCTGGTAGTAAAAACAAAGTTGTTTTTTATGTTGGGATGACAATGGGGGAACTACCTTTTTAACTCCTGGGACGATGTTTTCTTCCTTAAAAAATGCAACACTACTGCACCCTTTGGCCATAGGTCACTACTCCAAGCGCATCAATCGGTCTTGTGAAATATTGTTACCTTTTTCGTTGGAATCTGATCAGCATTTTCCGAGAAAACAGAATTTTTCAACAAAACCTTCTCAAACACCTACGAAATTCTGCTATACGTTTCGTGTTGGCTTTCTTCATATCATTACGAAGTTCTCATCTGATCGGATCTTAACTTCATCAAAATTTCAAACAACAACGAAATTTGATATATTTTCTTCCATATCTCCGAAATTAAATATCGTATCGAATTGAAATTTGAAACATTGTTGTTGAATACTAATATTAAAGTCTGCACCAAATTTCTCCGAAATCTGATCAACACTTTCCGAGAAAAAAAATATTCAACAAAAATTTAAAAAATTCTAGAAAACAATTTCTTTTACTGACTACTGGATCAACAAGAAATTCTGCACCTACTTGCTTGTTGGTAATCTCCAACTAATACCGAATTTTCCATCTGATTGAATCTGTTCTTCTTGGGTTATTGCGGAAATAACGTTAAATTTCAAATAATAACGAAATTGTTGTTGTTAAATACTGACTCAAGGTTTCGGCCGAATTTCGTACTTTTTGAGAGAAAATAACCTCAAAATTTCGAATAACGAAACCATTTCTTTTGTATTTGGCTCAAATTTAAATATTGTACGCTGTTATTGCTTAATATTGACCTGAATGTATGTGCCAAATTTCATCGAAATGTTGTTCATCTACGAGAAATCAATTGATTTCAACAAAAACTTGGAAAATTTTCTACAAAATTAAGAATTGAACCCAAATTTTTGGACCTGTAGTAAACGATTAAATCATCTTATCATATAATTTATTCTAGAAATTAAGTTTAAAAATCCAAAGAAGAAACTGTAAGACTTAAAATACGCTTTTATTTCCAATAAAAATTACATCAAGGAATAGTCAAATTGGACAAATAACATCAATATATTTCATAGAATCAGTGATTAAAGCGGATGATCAGTTTCATAATTTTGTTGATAACAATAAATTCATAGTTATTGACAATGTCACACAAAATAAAACAATATATCCACATTAAAAACAATAACACTTAAAATTAATTTAAAAAATATCACTCAGTACAAAAAGTTTAATGTTGGGACCCAAAATTGGCAAGACTTAGTCAAATGAAATTACTTCTTCTTGAATACCGCAATATATTCGTTCTGGTGATTACACTGTAACTCGACATTGCTCCAAAATCTAATAGCTCTACATTCACAAAATTGATTAGTAACAACACCATGAAGCATTTCGACATTTTCAAAGCTAAGATAACAACTTACAAGCTGTGTTAAAAATAAGGGGAAAGCTGCCGTTACTATCACTGGAACATTACTGTATTTGAATAAAACGTCTTTAGTATTCACACCAATTAATTCCTCCATGCTTTCTATATTAGGATAACCAAAATTATGGATTAGAATAACATCAGGCGGTTCTAGTTGGTCCACAACATCTCTATACAGGGTTGGATGGAGCTCGTAACCAGCGATGTGTCTAATACTTTCAAAATCGAATCCTTGGAATTCTTTCAGACCATTACCGACCAATATTATTTTGATATAATGAACATTTCGTAGCCAATCTAAAAGTAATCCAACGAAGTTAGCCCAGGGTAACTGTAACTCATATTCACATACTGCTACCATATGAATAACTAAATGTGCACTCATTTTAGCATTTGCATTTCTACTCCTCGGTCTGTCATCAGGAACTTGATATAAGCTCTTGGTTGGTAACCAGTTGTATTTCCTATTAGTTATCACTCCGATGGTTTCAAGGCTAGATAGAATTGTAGCAGCTGCGGCATACTGATCAGTGAATACACCAGAATTTATTGCTTCACTATCATCACAAGGATTTCTGAGTTGTCTTTGTAAAAGTTTCAGTAAATCTTTCATTTCCTTGGGAAATCGTCTTTCCTTTTCACGTATGGGTTGGTACTTGAAGTCTATGGGTTTTACTTTGCAGCCATATTGATAGCCGAGAGAATAGAATATTTTAGTTAAATGTAATTTATTACACAATTTCTTATGATCTTGTTCATCTTGTTTTTGGTGATCCGGGCTGCAATAAGCAACTGATGAACATTTTTCGCATCCATAATTCAAACCGTCTCTGGTGAAACAGATAATACAGACCCAAGGCAATAAACATATTTCTTTTTCGTATCGAGTCAAAGGATTGGGTTCTCGATGTGCTTTCATAGCCACTAACATTTGCCATCTACGAAAGAAAAATTCTTTTTTATCCATAACTTTAGGAAATTCGAATTTTGCCACCATGGAACATACTTTCTCATGGAAAGGCCAGTCTTCTTGTTGATGCTGTTTGCAACAATATTGAACTTTCTTGCAGCGAGTACATTTTTTCAAGTTGAACTTTGAAAAGCACTTGTTACACACATTTTCATAATAAACTCTCTCAGGCTCTTCACCCTCCTTCAAAAATTCTGGTTTTCTTCTATTCATTTTGAATTATTAACTAGACTTCGATTTCTAAACTACTTCTTTGAAAACCAGAGCATGCTAAATCACAACGAACCATCCACACTTCACATGCATTCATCAAATAGTTCGCAATCTGAACAGTGCTGGGGAAATATGTTGGGATGAAAAAATTATGAAAAAAGCATCTTATCTTATATTTCAAATATTTCCAACTGTTTTGATTTTTTTATGTACATGAAAGCATAGATGAAAATACACAGAAATATTAATTTCATGATTTCAATACAATATTAACCAGTAGATTCCATATTAATATACAGAGTGTAACAGCCAAATGGAATAAATTCGATAACGAATAAATGAGGGCGTGTCGGGAAAAACGCTCGGACACGTCGATTTGTAATTTTAAATGCGCATAGTTTTCAAGAAAATAAAATTATATAGGGTGTTCCATGCGACCGTGGCCAATACCAACTTTCTTATTTCAAATGTAACCCCCTGTATATTATTTAATTTTTGGATTCTTCAGAAAATTCTAGACATAATTCATGTACAATGTCCTATAACTATCTTCAACTTTTTCGGAAATATTAAGTGTTTTCAGATTTTTTACAAAAATTAACATTTCAAATGAAAGTTATTTTATTTCACTAATTCGATACATTACACTCAATACTTATTTCCCATTTATCTCTTAACTTAGATGACCTAAAAAATCGAATTACACTTGCGATTATATCAGTCACGCCTGAAATGTTGAGTAACTTTAGAAGACAATTCTACACCAGATTAGCATGTTGCCAAGACGTTCGCGGCGAGCATTTTGAGCATTTCCTACATTGACATTAATGTTTTTTTTTGATTATTAAGAAATAATCAGTATTACTTATAAGGTTTTAAGTGTAATGTACCGAATTTGTGAAATAAAATAATTTTTATTTAAAACGTTGATTTTTGCACTAAATCTGAAAACACTTAATATTTCCGAAATAGTTAAAAATAGGTATATGACATTGTGCATGAATTGTGTATAGAATTCTCTGAAGAATCCAAAAAATAAGTAATATACAGGGGGTTGCATTTGAAATAAGAAAGTTGGTATTGGCCACGGTCACATGGAACACCCTATATAATATTATTTTCTTGAAAAATATGCGCATTCAAAATTACAAATCGACGTGTCCAAGCGTTTTTTCCAACACGGCCTCATTTATTCGTTATCGAATTTATTCCATTTGGCTGTTACACTCTGTATGAATATTCTATACAGTTTTTGACAGCTCTTGAATTTTAGATTCAATAGACGACTTCGGCCCAAGTTGCCAACCCACAATTTACTTAGCAAGTTTACTTTTACTGGGGAACGGGACAGGACAAATTCGACATGATAAGGTTAGCATTATTCATAAATACCCGTAAAACATGCCTCGGCTCTTCAAACCAGATCATTCCTTCCAAATATAGGTTTTTGTTAAGATCGTCCCCGATTGGCTGAAATTTAAGTTGGGATTCCTGATTTCATGCAAACAGTGTCAATTTTAATAGGATACGTTCCGAAAATCAACTCTGTTGTTTCGGTTGCCGATTTTCCGCTCCGTAAATATGAAATATTTGGATGGTTCCTGGAACAATCGCGTGAAAAAGGTTATTTACGGAATCTGGTTGATAAAAATGCGGTGGATTTACTGTCACCAGAACGATTTTCTATGGTAAATATGCATAGAACAATCTATGTTTACTTTAGGTTTGTTTTGGTTCCGAGTTCAGAACTGTACGGGACGGTTCTAGTAAGCGATTTTTCAGACACAAAATCGAGAGCTTTTATGATCGATACCGTAGACATAGACCATAGTTTATTGTTTTTGTATAAGATAAGATAAGATATTCGAAAGAAGAGCTGTTCTGTTAAGCGGAAGAAATAAGTGTGGTTATGTCCGTTATTTTTCTCAAGGTCAGAAAGACTCGATTCCAGCAAAGGATGAAGTGATTTGTCTTGTTGGTCTATGCTAGAACCGTCCCGAAGAGATCTGAACTCGGAACCAAAACAAACCTAAAGTAAACATAGATTGTTCTATGCTATGGATATTTACCATAGAAAATCGTTCTGGTGACAGTAAATCCACCATATTTTCATCAACCAGATTCCGTAAATAACCTTTTTCACGCGCTTGTTTCAGGAACCATCCAAATATTTCATATTTACGGAGCGGAAAATCGGCAACCGAAACAACAGAGTTGATTTTCGGAACGTATCCTATGAAAATTGACACTGTTTGCATGAAATCAGGAATCCCAACTTAAATTTCAGCCAATCGGGGACGATCTTAACAAAAACCTATATTTGGAAGGAATTATCTGGTTTGAAGAGCCGAGGCATGTTTTACGGTTATTTATAAATAATGCGAACCTTATCATGTCGAATTTGTCCTGAAATTCCCGTTCCCCAGTGAAAGTAAACTTGCTGAGTAAATTGTGGGTTGGCAACTAAGGCCGAAGTCGTCTATTCAGTAAATATTTCCATTTCTCTAGTTTCTCATTTTTTTCAACACACTGTTTCATAATATATTTGGAAGAGATTCCACTATTTGAGCCGAAATGAAGATTCGGGTTATATTTTTGCATGAGTACATCATCAGCATAATTATCCCAAAATTCATCTAAAGAAATAAAAGATCAAATGCATAAAATAATGAGAAACAGAACTTCATTGAGTCTACTATTTTCCTAAGAATATTATTTGTCTATGTCAACAGAGCACTGTCTTGTTCATACAGACTCTGGTACCTTAGCTTAGTTGCCATAACATCATCATCGTTGGCATCGATTTTGCTAGGCGGTATCAGAGCTCCTACCACAAACCGTCCTTCATAATTCAGGAAATTGAAAGTTGGACATGCTTTTGCTGTTGGTAAGATTTCTACAGTCAAATTATGGTTACGCATAAATTTGAGAATATTCAGAGATTTGGGTAGTTTATCCATGTCATCCCCAATTCCAAGTACAAGAATATCGATCTTAGGCTCTAAGACTGTGAAGAGGCTCAAAGATTTTTCAGTTATGTCTGCTGCTTCATCCACTTTCCATGATAAAACTGATCTATAATATAAAATATTAATTTTTGATTTATTGCAGGAAGGCAATATCATTACCTTGGAAATATTATCATTGGACCTAGAACTGTGAAATTATTGTTTAATCTGAAACCAACCTAAATAAGGATTGAAATATACATGTGTATAAATTCAGTTAACAATAATAGTTGACAATGCAGAAATGAAACAGATTTATGTATAAAATCACTTACTTCACTATAAGCATCAATCATGAGTCCAAGCTCAGCTTCTTTATTCAATACAGTAGCTACTGTTTTACCACTATCATAACTTTTTTGCGGAACGGATAGATAAATATTGCTGAAAAAAATATAATGAGAAATACATACATCGTATGAGCGTTTGAAATACAAAATGAGATGTTCCAATCATGGATGATAGTGAACCATCCATTGTGCAGATTTCCTGTTGATTCTGATTGGTGGTAATACAATGAGATTTTGAGAAATCCTTAATTAATAATCGGAATAAGCAATTTAAGTATGAACGAAGTGTTTGAAATCTCAAAATGGATAATTTCATAGGTGTTTTTGGATTTTCACTCCCAATATCTGAAACAGAACTATTAAAAATTTAATAAAATTGTTTTTTCATGGAAAAACAAAGCGTACTGTGACCTGTCAGAGTACAAATCTGACTGTTTCATCAGGCAAAGGAGAAAATTTTTAGAATTATTTTCTCCTGTTCCATGAAAAAAACATTTTTATTTAATTTTCAGTAGTTCTGTTTCAGATACTGTGAGTGAAAACCCAAAAAAAACCTAAATAATGCATCGAAATCCTCCAAAATAAGCTTAAATGGATGCTCATAATGAATAATTAACATATTTCTCAAGTTTTGTAATATTCTAATTATCTTATAAATTGAAGCACCATCATGTAGTCTCACATAAATATGTTTATAAATATACACATTTACGATATGTTTATGTATTATGTGGCTTTGAATTTCACCTATCATAGATACAACCAAGGATGTTCATTATGCATAACAATCCTAGTTTAAGTTTTAAGGATAGTAACAGCTTAGTTCTATTTGCCTTAAAGCTTGCATGAATGCTACAGTTGAAATGTACTGGTTATAATTATGATGCATAAATAGACCGGTTTCCAATAGATCTATTACTTCGATAATCATGTATAAAAATACATGAGGAACACGTTTAGTTGAATTCTTCATTTTATATTAAAAAGAATTTCAATGTATTAATTACCGTTTCAGAGTCCTACATATTATGTGGTTGTTATTTCTTGTCAAAAATCGTAGTAATAAATTCATCATTTTTCAAACACTGGGACAACTAAGATATTTTTCAATATATTTATAGGCTGCACTTTCGCACGTGGCCAGAGACCGATTTCGACGTAGATTTTTTTAATAAGCAGTTTTTTAAAAGAAATTCATTGGTACTAGACTCAACTCCACAGAACATCAAAATATAAGAAGTGCAACCTGCCTTGTAAACTATGCGCAACAATTGTGACATTTCTCCTGTCATAAAATAAGTGGGAATATTCCATTATGGTTCTAGGGGGTGTCCACCAGTTGAAGTATATGTCATTTTTCTCTAAAACTACATTGGTGCTCTGTGGTTCAGTTAATATTTCTGATTATTCTGCGTTCTAAATTTAAATTGAATGGAAAGGAATTTGTGTCTTCAATTAGAAAAAAACCTTTATAAATAATAGTTTATTGAATACAATAATTTTTGCAATTACATGTGTGTGAAAAACTGAATTGTAGGATAAACAAGTATCCGATATTTGTGTTTTACCTAACGAAATATGAATACTTATAACATAGGTTGCGGTTTTCTGGACCAAACAAATACAATTAGCTCCTAGAGAAACCAAATAAATCCATAATAAGGGTTGAAGAAATATTTCTGAGAAGGTTAGCACTGATTCACAACAATCCTAATGTTGTCACAAAGATTAATATATTCACTTCACTAATTTTCAATATCATTGATTCATCAAGGGAGGGGAGCGGCATCCAAAAGTCCTAAGAAACTGCCAAAATCATGTAGAAATCTTCAGTCCAAGTCCTTCCTGGCAATAACACTTTTCTAGAAAATCAATCAACAATTAGACGATGAATATTGAAATAAAGATTAACTATAAATACTCCGAATTGATCTTTCAAAGATAAGACTCCCAATAAGATAGTTCCCTGAATGAAGTTCATTAAGTAGTACTCCACTATGCTAGTAGAATATTCACACGAATTAAATTTATGAACTGTGAGAATAATAAGTGATATAATCCCAGGTAACGCTTTTGCACCCGGCCAGTAATTATTATTCTTAGGATATGGGAAATATATGTTATGTTTCTGATGGTTCAACTGAAAAGATTTTTAGGCTGGAATTACCGAATATACATACACCTACTAACATATCAAATTAGGTCTATGCGTAATTACAATGTCCAAATAAATTAACTGACATTATGCCATAGCCTTTGTATCAAGATGGACTTTTATACTGTTTTCACTAGGATCTAAGACTAAAAAATTGTGAATACACATGCCTAAATGATGGATTATTTGTACTGCATAGGTAATGATAGTCAAAGTAATTACCATTTTTTTTATCTTATCATGGTTAAAAATTAGTGCTTGAGCTCATACATAAATGATTCCTTCGAATTCAACATTATCTGAATCCTGAAAATAAATATGGTTACACATATTACACCTGAAAAGATATTAACTTCATATTACACGGGTATTATTTTAATTTCAATTTTGAATATCAATAATAAACTGCCACAAAACACGCCAAAAATGAAATTGGCATATCATTTGACATAATGTCATGTCATTCTTCCATTTCGATATATCCACGACATACGTTTCTGACAGATAAAAATAAGTGGAAACGTATGTCCTTGTTTCTACTTTTCCTACCGTCGCTTCACCCCCCTGCTCAACTCTAGGAGATTTCTTGTTCAGAAGATATTAATTCTTAAAATTCACTATTTTCGTATACCATTTTGACATTTTCTACACAACTTTATGGGGTTATTCATAGAAATCATAGAAGATTATAAACACAGAAAAGTTGAAAAAAAATAAAGAAATAAAGGATAAAAATTTACATTGTTTTCATTGAAATTTGAGATTGCAATCACTCATTATTATGAAACAGTATGGCCGATATCATTTTTATTAATTTCTGATGAATCATAAACATCCCAGCAACCCACTAAGAACAGACTGAATTTGGGTAGCCTTACTCACTGTTATAAGGGGAATAATATATATATATATAATAAGGTTACAAATTTTAAAAATTTATATCTCCCAAACAAAGAATCACAAATATCACAATCGATTCTGTCCGACCGACTGGCCGTCTCCACGATTACAGGCGTACAGATTCTATCGACTCGAAAATTTCAGGGTGAGTTGCATTTCAAAATACGAATGTTAAGGTTCGAAGTTATAGCCATTTGAAGTGTTGAGATTAATTTCCTGATATTTTGGGAACTACTGATACGATTGGATTGAAACTTGACAGTTTATAGTTGGTAAGGGGTTACATTCCACTGCGACCTTTAGGTCTATTGTGCCCCCTTGTCGGAGCTGTTTTCGCAACCTACAGCTCGCCCTCCAGATCTAGAGCTCTGATGAATCCTAATATCTGTGAGGACTTCAAGGAGGCTAAGTTCTCATTCCTCCTATAATGCTCCTGTCCGAGATATCTTTTGCGCAGGCTCACAATGGCGAGGCATTCTGTGATCAGGTGAACAGGAGTTTACTCCTCTTCCCCACAAAATCTGCACTCGTCAGTTTCTGATAAGCCCATTCTCATCATGTGCTTTCTTAGGCGACAGTGTCCTGTGAGGAAACCAGTGAGGAGGCGTAACTTATTCTTACCGAGATCCAAATGATTTTTGAATCTAGCAATTTCAAAGTTCCGAAGGGACTTTTTAGAGTGTTCCATTCCAGGAGAATTCCTCCAGAGTGCCCCTCTTTCATTTTCTTCTTTCTCCAAAAACTCTCTCTTATAGGTACATTTGCCTATACCACAGAAAGGTTCTGGGCCAGTAGGTAGCGTTTGTGCTCCCTTTCTGGCTAGAGTGTTGGCCTCTTCATTTCCTTTGATTCCTGAGTGCCCAGGAATCCAGACTAAGGAGACCTTGTTATTCTTGCCTACTTCATTGAGTTTCCTTCGGCACTCCAATATCAGCTTTGAGTCGATGACATAGGAGTTCAGTGCTTTAATAGCAGCCTGACTATCAGAATGGATCACTATGTCACACCCTTGATAGTTTCTTTCCAGGTTTATGTCTATGCATCTTTCGATAGCAAGTATTTCTGCCTGAAAAACACTCGAGTAGGAACCTAGCGATAGTGTACACTTAGTTCTAGGCCCGTATACTCCAGCGCCGGCCTCCGTCATGGTTTTAGAACCATCTGTATGCCATTCAACGGTATTTGCTTTGAAGTTTTGGGTAGTGTATTTCTTTTCCCATTCTTCCCTTTTACATAGCATTGAGTCAAAGTTCTTCTCGATGCTTGCTTTTTTAATCATAACATCACTAGCTAGGTTCGTTAATGAGATGTACTTGTTCAGAGAGGACCAGGCTCTCTGACTTCTAATTCTCTCATTACCTGTACCTTCCCTAGAGATTTTAAGGATAGCTTCATGGGCTACACTATTGATCACTAGATGTAGAGGACTGAGATCTATGATGACCTCAAGTACTCTAGTCGGGCATGTTCTCATAGCCCCAGTGATGCAAACACAGGCAAGCCTTTGTACCTTGTCGAGTATTTTCCTCGTGCTTATCTGCCCTGCTTTAGCAAACCAGACTACTGCCCCATATGTTATTATCCGTCTTACAATCATGATGTACATCCATCTCAGTATTTTAGGGTTACACCCCCAAGTTTTGCCGGTTAGTCTTCTGCACACCATTAAAGCCCTTATCGCTTTACTAGCAGTAGTTTTAACATGCTCATTCCAGAGAAGCTTACTCTATCTAGGGTGATTCCCAGATATTTGACTTCAGACTTCCATTCTACAACAACTCCATTTACCGAAATGGACTTCATAGCTCGAAGGTTTCTCTTTCGAGTAAAGGGAATTAATGTGGTCTTTGCTGGGTTGATTTTACTCACAGAGGACATCCTCGTATTTACCTCTTACTATTAGGACTATGTCATCGGCATGCATTCGAAGCCAAGCTCCGTAAGCCTGCGCAATAGTTCATCAACTACCAGGCTCCATAGGAGGGGGGATAATACTCCTCCTTGAGGTGTTCCGCGAGTAGTTCTAACACAGATGGTCTGTCTGCCCACCAATGTCTCAGCTGTCCTCGTCGAGAGCACCTCATACAACCATTTCATAATGGTATCGTTTACTCCTCGCCTTACAAGTGCCTCTCTGACAGACACATGTGTGGTTTTGTCAAAGGCCCCAGATATATCTAGGAAAGCGCACAATGCGATTTCTTTATTGTTCAGAGTCTTCTGGATGTCTTCAGTCAGCCCATACAGAGCAGTTTCCGTAGAACGTCCCGCCCTGTACGCATGCTGACAGTTGTGAAGTGGCTTCTTCTCCAGATTCTCCGTTCTTATGTAGTTTTCTACTACCTTCTCCATCGTTTTGAGCAAAAACGAAGTTAGGCAAATGGGCCTGAAGGATCTGGGACCCGTCCAGTCTTTTTTTCCAGTTTTTGGAGAAATACAAGTTTGTTTGCATAGAAAAGCGAATTCAAGGCGTCCTTCAGTAAGGGAGCCTCAAGGAGCAACTATAAATACGGCTCTTAGATATTTTTTACCTTATATTTTGTCTGATGTCAATTCAGTTCGGTCAGACAGTTGCCTTGACGACCGATCGTAATTACGGTGACTATATTACCACGGTCATATAGTCATAGTTGGCTGAAATTTAAGTTGGGATTCCTGATTTCATGCAAACAGTGTCAATTTTCATAGGATACGTTCCGAAAATCAACTCTGTTGTTTCGGTTGCCGATTTTCCGCTCCGTAAATATGAAATATTCGGATGGTTCCTGGAACAAGCGCGTGACAAAGGTTATTTACGGAATCTGGTTGATGAAAATGCGGTCGATTTACTGTCACCAGAACGATTTTCTATGGTAAATATCCATAGCATAGAACAATCTATGTTTACAAAGATAGGTTTCTCGGAGAAGAACAGAGTTACAATCTATGTTTACTTTAGGTTTGTTTTGGTTCCGAGTTCAGAACCACATACTATTGGTCTATGCTAGAACCGTCCCGAACAGATCTGAACTCGGAACCAAAACAAACTTAAAGTAAACATAGATTGTTCTATTTTTTTTTTTTTTTTTTTTTTTTTTTTTTTTTTTTCTATCTTTTTCTGTGCTTGGCCATTTCGAACCATCGACACATCGAACATATCATTGGTTTTTAAGATTCTTTCATATCACCACCACCTAGACACTTTACAACATCCATGACCTCGCCGGGATTCGAACCCGGTACCTTCAGCATACTAGAACATGTTTCCACCCTCTAGTCTACCGAGGTAGTCAGATTGTTCTATGCTATGGATATTTACCATAGAAAATCGTTCTGGTGACAGTAAATCGACCGCATTTTCATCAACCAGATTCCGTAAATAACCTTTTTCACGCGCTTGTTCCAGGAACCATCCGAATATTTCATATTTACGGAGCGGAAAATCGGCAACCGAAACAACAGAGTTGATTTTCGGAACGTATCCTATGAAAATTGACACTGTTTGCATGAAATCAGGAATCCCAACTTAAATTTCAGCCAATCGGGGACGATCTTAACAAAAACCTATATTTGGAAGGAATTATCTGGTTTGAAGAGCCGAGGCATGTTTTACGGGTATTTATAAATAACGCGAATCCTATCATGTCGAATTTGTCCTGAAATTCCCGTTCCCCTGTGTTAGTAAACTTGCTAAGTAAATTGTGGGTTGGCAACTTGGGCCGAAGTCGTCTATTGGGAACTTCTGCGAAGATGCCAGCGCCCTAACGGTGAAATTTGGAACCTGTCCAAGCTAGTAGTTTTATGTAAACATACCGTAGAAATGTGGTGGAGAACGATTATTTATCAAGCAGAGCTACAATATTTGTAGAAATTATTATAATTTTGTGTAGGATTTCTTGAGAAGGAGCTTTTCGTTTGGATCACGATATATAATCGTGCTTTAAATCGTTTCTGGAGGATAATTTCTTTTATGAGTGTCTGTTGCTTGGTGGATCAAAATGAACCAATATCTAAGTTTACTTGAATTTCTGGAAAAATAGGCACCTCAATAAGTAATTCAAGGACTTTTTATTAATGTGAAGAAGTGCTGAATGCAGGCCATATTATGTGGTAAATCTAGAATCAGTCCAAATTATGACTTATGTTCTTTTTGTTTACAAACGAGTGAATCAATAAAATGGAGACAGCTTCTCTGCTTTAGCTCTTTTGCATCGTTTTTCGAAAGAAAGGGAAACAGATAGACATATAATTGATTTTATTTTCATATCACAGCGGTACAAGATACACATACAAAATGAAAAATGCCACAGCTGGTTCAGTCTACCTAAATAGAAATGCAAAATATTAGTGCTCGGTAGTCTCGCTGCAGGAACAGCATTTTTCATCAAAATTCTCTCATTTTCATTTACACCTGGACATGAAGTTGTTTCGGAATGAATACTTTGTAATTTACCTTAATGAAAATAAACATCTTCAGAGAAATGCAGTGAACATATACTTTCATGTATTTCATGACATGGTTTCCAATCTTCAATTTCAAAATCCAGGCCTTTCTTCTGTCATTGAGTTCCCTGCCAAATGCTGTTTCCAAACTAACTTCACTTTCATTTGGCTTTGGAAAACATGAAAATTTGAGGCAGTAGATGATCCTTTCTTCTCTGACCATGAATAACATTGAGTTGAGGCACACAACAATAGTCATTTCGAGAGGATGCCATTTCGAATTAATACAATCGAGAATTTCAATCGGAAAGAAAGGAATCGATTAATAAATATTACAAACACTTTCGGTATACCAAAATTTTAACTCTGAGAACAACACAAAAGCTCGGAAATGAACTCTAAAAGTAAGTAAATTACGTTAGAATAACAAGGACGTCGAAAAAACTACTAGCTTGGAAGTGTTCGAATTTCCATCGCCAGAGGGCGTATCGCTTAGCAGTAGTTGCGTATGTTATATTTTGATGTTCTGTGATTTATGGTCTATGGTTTTTGTTATTGTTCAGCATAGAATAAAGAATAACAAAATTGTGAATTTTCACGTTCAATTAACTTTCAGAAAATATTATTTGTACTCTGTATTTAACAGTCAACAATCTCGAAAATGAATAAATTATAAGAGTAAGAGAGCTTTTGTTTTACATGATATCTTCTACCTCTACAACTCCTGATGCTAAATTTCTAATTCAACAATTTGCAGTATGCACAGTAATCAATGATGAATAGTATTGCCGATCATTGTTGAAACCTTACGAAACAGGTTGCTCTATAGAGAATTATATTTGAGGAAGGAGACTACTATGACTGTTGAAGCAATACATATCGATAAGATTTGTCGAACCTGTTTATCAGAAGAGTATGTATCAAGATCTGTTTTCAGTGTAGATGAAAGTAGTGGCGAAGCTTTAAGCTTGTTACAAATGCTGCAGTCATACACCAATGTTCAGGTTAGGCTAGAAGGATTTCTACTATTACTTATTCAATTTAAAATAAGGGTATTTAGATTTCAGAAAATGATGGGTTACCTAGCCAAGTATGTGAACCGTGTGTCGATTATATAAATAAGACATATTCATTCACAAAATTATGTGAAAGATCAGATTTAACTTTACGTCAAATCTTAGGGAAAGCTTATACTCCACCAGGAACCTTATCAGAACATGAAATAAAAGATCAGATTCACCATTCAAATACTACCAGTAAACAATTTGATGGAATTCAGAAGCAAGTTGAACTATCTTGTGAAACTAAACTTGCTGATTTAAATAGTTTAGATATAGAATCGAATTTCACAGATATCAAGATACTGGAAAATTATAATAGTCAAAATTCTAAAGTTACAAATGAAAATAAATCCTGCTTGAAAACGGAGGATGTAGGCGAGTACAAGTTCTAGAGATAAAAATCAATTATGACAAGAATCATTTTCAGGTGATTTCGAGAACAATTCTAGCAGTCATGAAATGGATCAAATAGAGAGTTCATTACGTGATAATCTTGATGGTAAGTATTTTGAGAGGGAGAGATATGTTGATTCACTAGAAATTATTTGCTAATATTATTCCTCAATTAACATTTGAAGATATTACTCATTCATTAGTTTTCCTTCTAACTAATTCGTAGTGAAATCTGTTTTTTCTTCTTAAAGATTTGTTCTATTACCGATATCAGTCTGTAATATTTATCCAATCCTGTTCTCAGTCGGTAATAATTATTTGACTATCAAATCTATGAATGAAGACTCAATACCAGTTGATCATGAACTGGAACCTGTATACCAAGAGGATAATCTTAGTCGAATAGAGGATGAAACCAAACAACCCCTTTTTTTATGTGAACAATGTACCAGTTGTTTCACTACCAAAGAAGATCTAGAGGTAACGCATTCTGATTTTATGTGAGATTACATTATTTCAATAAACAAAGTTCTTGCATGAGCACCATTGTCTTGTTACCGCTTTTATTTTTTATTATTCGAGAAGTATCAATTGAAAACAAAAATCAGAATGAATAATATTGCCTGTGTGCAGATAGCGGCTGATTTGAACAACCACTTCTCCAAAGATAGCCTAATTGGTATGTGCCTAGAAACATAAACAAGTTGCCTGTAGTAATATTGAGAGAATTGTCCCATTGTTTTGAATCAGCATAAACTGAACACAATTATCAAATATATTCGCAATTATTCACCTAGAAGGAAATGGGCATATAATTTCTTAACTTAATATTAATTTCAAAAATTAGCTGCAATGCCTGTAAGAAAATGAGGTAAATCATTCTTGTTTTTTGAACATTATTGAAAAGTGTTTTCTTTACAAGCAAATATTTTAGCAGTCAATAAAACACATATACTCCATTCACTTTTATAAATTAGCCCAGTTGGCCATGATTTAGGTCTATCATGTTTTTGTAACTAAAACAAGGGCAGGTTGGCGCTCCTGAAATATCGACAATGTCAAAATAACTCGACGCGAGGTTGCCAATTTCTACTCTCTTTCAACATTCAATAACAAATAACAATTCAGCTTCAGCCATAATAAATTAACATTTCGCTTTGATTGTATTGTATTGAGCCTTAAGTAGGTAGTCATGTTTGAATTGAACAAATTCCTTAACGAATAATTTCAAGAGTTATATATTTCGTGGAATTGTTTCGATAGGAAGTAGTACACTGAAAATGAACTTGGTATATCCTATCTTGACAGAACATTGCAATTTTACGTATGAAAATAACATGAATTATACAATATCTCATTCAGTTCTATTTTTTCTAATATTTTGGGAATTGCTTTTTTCTGGGAATTGAATATTTGAGTTGACTTCAAAGTATGTCCATAAAACATAATTCCATATCTTGCTTTTGACTCGAATACTGAATGATAGTTTACATGGAGAATTTATCCAGATATCTTGTCATTACAACCAATGATAATAGACTGAAGCTAAGCTGTATGTATCCCAGTTTGGAAATATGTTGATCCAATCCAGTGTATGTATCATTCACCTAGATTCCCAAGAACTGTTAGTTCTTTTGAGTAATTGTGACACAGGTTTCGTAGTACTACTACATTTTCTTACTGGAATAGTTCAAGTTGTGCAACAAGGTATTTAAATGACTTTTGTAGGCTTATTTCTTGAGAATTTAGAAAAGTAGGGAATTCCATAGGTCCGTCCATTCGTTTAGAAGTTTTACTGCCGGGTTATTCGAGTACTTTTATTTTTTTTCGAATGAACTATCGCAAAGTAACGGACTGCTCTATCCATCATTTTTCAATAAAATTCCAAAACACTCGATTCTTGCTTTCCGAATGTTTCTTCAACATTCGCCAGGTCTTTGGAATGATTGAATTCACATAATATTTTCTCAAGTTCATTACTTTCCCAATGTAGATTCACATTTTGAAAAATAAGTAATTACTACGACCTCTTCGTAGAGACGACAACGTTGTGTAGTTATCTGACAGGAAAATGACTATAACCTAACATTTTCAAACTATACACGGTGAAATCTGTCAGGATGTCATGGCCAACTGGGCTACTTTATAAAAGTGAATGGAGTATAGGTTTTGAACCAACAAATTTAATTTGGTTCATTTGCTCTCATTTTTGATAACATTTCAGAATATTATTAAGTAGAAAGACTCATCAATAAGAAAAATGAGGTCTGATATTTTGTCCATCTAGGAGGAAATATTTTTCCCCCATAAAAGTGTCCCACATTCCACAATCGATAAAAATTTCCTTGAAGAAGGACAAAATATGAGACCCCATTTTTCTTATAGAAGAGTTTTTTTTTCAATAATAACATTAACATTTTCGGTTCGAACATTAAATGTCCAACTTTCAATGGCCGATAAAATATTTCCTTGTTAGGCGACAAAATAAATAATATGATATAATAAATTTTTTTCATAGAAGAGTTATGTTTAATGAAATTCTGAAGCAAGAATAATATTCCCAATTCCATCAGAAATGAGAGCCAATAAATCAAATTAACATTGTCGCTGGGAAAATATCATTCTGAAATAAGACCTAACATAACATTTTTCTCAAAGAAGGTTTTCACAATTTTTTTCAGGAATGGCAGCAAATATACGAAATCAATATTTATAGTTCAGAAATACGCCTATTTCCTTGTTGGTGAATAATTGCGAATGTATTCGATATTCAATTCGTGCTGGATATACAACTATGAGGATAATTTTCGACTAGTTCGAAGGAAACCGAACTCATTTCATGCTTATTACGAGCCTACTGCAACTGTTTTTGGGTGCACGCCACTGAGGTATCTTTGGAGAAGTGGCCTTTGAAACCAGGACGCTATCTTCACATTAGTTTGTGCATACATTCTGGTTAGTTGCTTTCATACTTAGGAATAGGGGTTCCCTCTTAAGAGAAACCTATTCAAAGTATGTGCAAAATTCATCCATCTGTCAATTCTTTGTGGTATGGATGAAATCTGAGTTAGGGCCAGTATTATAAAACTTATTGCAACCACAGAACACATATATCGTTTCCTATTAAATCGAGGTCGTAGATCACGAATATGTCATTAGAAATCGTCCAGTGACAACCGCTTAGAAATTATGGCGGAAATAGTGAAAAAATTTCGAAATTTTGGTCAACTTTGAGATGTCGTGCCGACCAAAATAATGAAGCTGGGTGATGTCGAATTTTTTTACGTGCAGTTCGATCCTTTATCTATGAATTAAAACAGATTTCATCGTCCTACTCTCATCGAGTCGGTAATAATGATTTTTTGAAAAAAGGTCCAAAATTTTGGAACTTCAAGGACCTCTCACGTCCAGGACGACGACGACCCAAAGTTGACCCAAATTTCGAAATTTTGGTCCACTTTGAGACGTCGTGCCGACCAAAATAATGAAGCTGGGTGATGTCGAATTTTTTCACGTGCAGTTCGATCCTTTATCTATGCAATAAAACAGGTTTCATCGTCCTACTCTCATCGAGTCGGTAATAATGATTTTTTGAAAAAAGGTCCAAAATTTTGGAACTTCAAGGACCTCTCACGTCCAGGACGATTTTTTTAAAAAATATCTGACCTTATATTCTTGTTCTACGCCCTCGAATTAGTAAGTGTGCCAAATTTCACGGCGATAGCAGTCGGAAAATTATTTTTCGAAAATTGAGATTTTCTTAAGGGTAACCCCTTAAAATTTTACCAAAAATCGAAAGTTCTACGATCGACCTGAAATTTGAAACATATTCTAATTCGAGGGCGTAGATTAAGAAAATCCAATCAGAATGTTAGTGGAGAGTCTGGTTCGTTTTTTATGGCCCGAGGAAAATCGAAAAAATTGGACCTTTTTTAAAAAAATCATAATTTTTCAACCAGAAGACTTACGTCTATAAAATAAGTGGCTACGTACTCACAAAGGATCCAGATATAACCAAAAAAATTCGATATTGTCCAGCCTCACGCGTTTGATCTGTACGACGACCCAAAGTTGACCCAAATTTCGAAATTTTGGTCAACTTTGAGACGTCGTGCCGACCAAAATAATGAAGCTGGGTGATGTCGAATTTTTTCACGTGCAGTTCGATCCTTTATCTATGCAATAAAACAGGTTTCATCGTCCTACTCTCATCGAGTCGGTAATAATGATTTTTTGAAAAAAGGTCCAAAATTTTGGAACTTCAAGGACCTCTCACGTCCAGGACGATTTTTTTAAAAAATATCTGACCTTATATTCTTGTTCTACGCCCTCGAATTAGTAAGTGTGCCAAATTTCACGGCGATAGGATTTTTTTCGAAAATCGATATTTTCTTAAAATTTTACCAAAAATCGAAAGTTCTCCGATCGACCTGAAATTTGAAACATATACTAATTCGAGGGCGTAGATAAAGAAAATCCAATCAGAATGTTAGTGGAGAGTCTGGTTCGTTTTTTATGGCCAGAAGAGAATCGAAAAAATTGGACCTTTTTTAAAAAAATCATAATTTTTCAACTAGAGGACCTTCGTCTATAAAATAATTGGCTACGTACTCACAAAGGACCCAGATATAACCAAAAAAATTCGATATTGTCCAGCCTTACGCGTTTGATCTGTACGACGGCCCAAAGTTGACCCAAATTTCGAAAATTTCTCACCAAATCCGGAATATTTTCCAAACCGAATCAGTTACGCAAAATCTAATTACAGATTCGTAATCTACGTGTTCGAATCCATAATATATGATGTGCATATTGTCATAGCTTCAAAAATAAAATTTCGCACGGAATCGCTAAATCTTACCCCCCCACCCCTCTGCGCTTTGATGTTTATTCGCGGTTCTTTATGAAAAATTTTCTAAGTCCCAAATAAATTTTTTTTTTCGAAAATCGTCGGCCTTGTTATCGTTTCCTATTAAATCGAGGTCGTAGATCACGAATATGTCATTAGAAATCGTCCAGTGACAACCGTTTATAAATTATGGCGGAAATAGTGAAAAAATTTCGAAATTTTGGTCAACTTTGAGACGTCGTGCTGACCAAAATAATGAAGCTGGGTGATGTCGAATTTTTTTACGTGCAGTTCGATCCTTTATCCTTTATCTATATTTACTTTATGATTGCAACCATAGCAAGCAAGCAGTTAACTCTCATTTTTGAACTACGTTCTAAAACTTAATGAAATGTAGCTCAAGAACATCAAATCAGAAAACTTTCACATCTGAACTTCAAAATTCGAGCGTAGGACTGCATACAAATGTGTCACATGTGTGCCTACAATACAGTCAACCTATTTGTAATGTATGCATGTAAACTTTGATATTTCCTATATTTTGACGCCTGCGATTCTCGAAAAAACCTTTGATTTCATGTTATATTTCTCTTTTTCTCCAGCTTTTAATCTTCAAAGAAAAAAATGAATCTAGGAAAAGTATCTGCTCTAAATAAATTGCGACCCTCAAGATGTAAGTGTGTAATATTTCCAAGAAAAAAATTGGGATAGCAATATAGTATGTTTATATTTACTGAAAAAAGTGAAAATTGACAAATTCAATTCAACTCGCTGCATGATAAGATATGAAAAAGTACCAATACTTTTTTTCAAAAATAAACAAAAATAAAAAACGTGATGGTGGTCTAGCGGATCCCCCGTCGGTACTTAATGTACTAAAATAGTAGCTCCGCACTTAAAGGTTAATATTGGCCCTTCATAACAGGATGAATATGTACTCGACATTATAAGTTTGGCAACTATCAAATTCCGAAATGAATGGGTAAATATCCTTCCTGGAAAGCATAAACACTTTTTATTTCATGACAGAAGCGACTGTGTACTACACTTAATTGTCGTTTTCTTATTCATTCCATTCATTATCTGTGTATTTTGTGTTTCAGAATCACATAACTGTACATTCAGATTCTTCAAATAATGCAAAATCCAAAAAGACGCATATCTGCACTAAGTGTCAACAGACTTTTTCAAGTGCCAGTACCTTGAGTCGTCATTTGAAGGTAAACATTTCTAAAAAAGATAAGTTATCATCGGTTTTCCTTCAACCTTGTTCATGATTGAATAGACGACTTCGGCCCAAGTTGCCAACCCACAATTTACTTAGCAAGGTTACTTTTACTGGGGAATGGGAATTTCAGGACAAATTCGACATGATAAGGTTCGCATTATTTATAAATAACCGTAAAACATGCCTCGGCTCTTCAAACCAGATAATTCCTTCCAAATATAGGTTTTTGTTAAGATAGTCCCCGATTGGCTGACATTTAAGTTGGGATTCCTGATTTCATGCAAACAGTGTCAATTTTCATAAGATACGTTCCGAAAATCAACTCTGTTGTTTCGGTTGCCGATTTTCCGCTCCGTAAATATGAAATATTCGGATGGTTCCTGGAACAAGCGCGTGAAAAAGGTTATTTACGGAATCTGGTTGATGAAATTGCTGTCGATTTACTGTCACTAGAACGATTTTCTATGGTAAATATCTATAGCATAGAACAATCTATGTTTACTTTAGGTTTGTTTTGGTTCCCAGTTCAGAACTGTACGGGGCGGTTCTAGCACAGATCTATGGTCTTTGCTAGAACCGTCCCGAACAGATCTGAACTCGGAACCAAAACAAACCAAAGTAAATATAGATTGTTCTATACTATGGATATTTACCATAAAAAATCGTTCTGGTGAAGGTAAATCGACCGCATTTTCATCAACCAGATTCAGTAAATAACCTTTTTCACGAGCTTGTTCCAGGAACCATCCGAATATTTCATATTTACGGAGCGGAAAATCGGCAACCGAAACAACGGAGTTGATTTTCGGAACGTATCCTATGAAAATTGACACTGTTTGCATGAAATCAGGAATCCTGCAATAAATTAACAATAAAAATACCACGTTTTCATTGTTAATACTCGAAATTAGTCTTAAAACAAACTTCTCATTATTTTTTATTACTCATTAATTTTTTTTTTTTAATTTTATCAGAGTACAAATGTTAAAAAAATACATAAACACTTGTAACAATGAAAACGTGGTATTTTTATTGTTAATTTATTGCAGAATCGTAAGCATGGGTTCTCAGTAAGAGAAATCGAAGAAATTGAATTTCGTCGATTACAGCGCCATCTATCATGAATCGAGAAAAATGTTTCAGACAAATTGTATGTGTTTTTAGCCAAAGATTCCGAATATGCAATAAAAAATAGGGGTTCCTATTTAAGATTTCAAACTTGCCCCCCCTCACCGCCCAGGGGGAGGGGTGGGGGGGTTCATTTTAACGTCATTGTACGTCCCCCTCGAAATGACGAAATTTTGATTCTAAACATTTTTTCGTAGTGTGCTTATTTTTCGAGTTATTTGGCTGCCTAAGTTAAAATGGGTCACCCTGTATATATAATCAAAAACCCCACACCAACTCTTCTGAATTCCAACTTAGTTTATAAAATCAATTGTCTAGATTGCTCTCAAGTTTACATAGGACAGACAGGCCGATATCTGAAATCCAGAATCCAAGAACATGTTAGGTCTGTTCGTTTGCCGATATCAAACCCCAAAACAGCATTGGCAGAACATTGCCTGAACGCAGGTCATTGCTTTAATTTTGAAGACGTCCGAATACTAAATAGGGAGCCATACTTGAGTAATCGTTTAATTTTTGAAATGTTACCAATAAGCGTCCATGACTCGGTAAACTCTAGAGCTGATATTCAACAACTCGGCCGATTTTATTCTTCTTTATTGACAACACTCAGAAAATTACGAAATTAACGATTAAAACAAGATGAAACTTCTAGTCCCTCTCGACATCACTACTTGATCTTCAATATATCACATACATGCGTTTACGTTTTTTACCCAAATATGTTTCGAGTCCGCCGTTCCTTTGATTTCACCTCCGTCTGTCGGCGTACTGTCTGCATATCGGTTGCTTTGTTTGTCCCCGCTTTTTAATCGGTTATGATTTATTTTTACAAGAAATATTGGAGGATTGATTTGGTTCTTAACAAAATGATTTTGGGAAGATACACTTGTTCAGTCTGTAAGTACTATATCTATGTTTGTATATTTATCTGTATATTTATATGTATGTTAACTTTACTTTAATCCTAAGCTGTCTTTTAAATTGTGTAACTTTTCTTTGTGTGTCGAAATTATTCCAAAACCATTTTTTCTGTGATATTTTTCTAGTCAATAACTTATAGTATTGCTCGTTTTTCCTTTACTATTGTGAACAACTTCATCAATGTTACGAATCATGTTTTCCGTAAATTTTGTAGAGCCCTGAGGATGGAAATAAATTTTTCCGAAACGTCGGCGAACTGACAGAGTATCGTTTCCTGCATCCTTGATCCTTACACCATTAATCTATCGTGAACTATTTTATAAAGTCACTTGTTTGCGCTATTGTTCTAGATAAAAGAGCGTTCTAATTTTGTCCAAATGTCTCTTCTTTCTGAACTTGAAACCAAAAAATAGTTTCTCACGATTGGTCTGAAATTCGTGTAAGGTCTCTAGCATGATTTTTTTTAGTTATTGGATTAGATTATTCTATCCATAAGAAAACTGTCATATTCACTCTCTATCTCTCTTCTATTCCACCAAGCAGATAGGACAGAACGGCTGCATCAGTCTTAGAATCGTGCTATGACGTGTGACGTAGGAGGCGATTTACCGCGATTCACCTGATTTGCTTGCGTCTCGTATTTACCATTTTCAATATCAAATCATTCAGAATTCGCAAATTGTGAAAATTAGTGATAGAATAGATCATGATCTTGTAGCAAATAGGTTGAGAAAAATATAAAAAAAGGATATTTCGTAACCTGCAAGAGACCTATCAAGTGCGTATGTTCGGTCGAAAAAAACTAGAAAGTCGAAATCGAAATTTTCATGGTAGGTTCAGCGTCAAAATACTACTCTCGAGTATTTAAATTGACCAAATCGAAGTTTAGAAATAATACTGATCCGAAAATCATATCTGAACTTAAATAACTCCTTAATTCGTGCTTGTTAAACCACTGTCATTATGGTAACCTTTACAATTAGGAGTCGATACACACAAGATAAAAACTTTTATTGTGATCATCTGCCTTTCCAGGTTCATGATGGTACCAAAAAGCACCTTTGCAATGAATGTGGTAAAGGATTCTCCAGATCCGATGACTTGGCTCGTCATATCAGGACTCATACAGGAGAAAAACCATATGCATGCAATATTTGTTCAAAGTCATTCGCCCAATCTTTCAGGCTACTAGAACACACTAGAGCCCATGCAAATGAAAAAAGTTTCCAGTGTAAAACTTGCGACAAGGCATTTTCAAGATATACAAGTCTAGCTGTACATTCCAAAACTCATCTGAACCTAAAAACACATGTTTGCAGTTTATGTGGTAAGAGGTGAGTTCTGACAACATATTGCACAATGAAAAAGACCAGTTTACAGTTGACCTTGAGTAGTTGTAGTAATCTATTCTATAGCAACGCTGATTCCTAGTTGACAACTGAAAAAATGTTCGATGACGAGATTTTCAGAAACTTACTGGTTCGCTCACCTATGTAGTATTATTCTGAATATCATCCGTTTTCGCGATTTCGCTATGCCCTTATCAGAACCTGAACGCTTACTGCCAAAACAATACACCACTGCTTAACAGGAGCTTCTATCACATGTCAGGAGCAATCCTAGCATCCGTTATTCGTAAACATTTAATAGGCCATCCACACCTGTACAGGGTGATTCATTAAGGTTGGCCACCGGCCGTATCTCGGAAACCGTTTTTCCTATGACTTCCGGAAAAAAAATCTAATGACAAATTCGGCCCCTAGAAATCGATTAAAAATATTTTCAAGTTCGTAGTTCCCCACTAGAGGGCGCAATCTATCACTTGTAAAATATAATCTCATTTTTTACGAAATATTCTCCAGCTAATAGTGGTAGGGAATAATAAAATAAGAATCTACTCTTTCTATTCAACAGCTTTTGTTTCAGTAATTTTTCTATATTTCCTATTTTTTAGTGATGGGATGGATAAACTTTTCTTCACGAAACAAACATTCTTACTCCTGTATGGGTGAACCGATTTTCAAGTAATTAGATTTCATTTGAAGGCCATCGAAAGCAGATCACAGAAACATATGACAACAATATACCGGGTGATCCAATTAAAAACTACAGACTGTTTTATGTCACTTCGCCCTATTTGTGCGTTTTACTGGAAAATTTCAAATGCAATGCCATGATTCCAACCGAGTGAGAATAAGCCAAGCATTATCACCTACTGACATTTTAAAATCGCAGACAGATGTCATTGGTCGTTTCGGAGTTATTGACATTTTTGTAAATTTTGATAAGTATTGATCAACCCTGTGAAATGCAGGAGAAATTGAGTTATTTCATCTCTAAACAATTAGATGAAAGGAAAAAACTCATCAAAACAACGAAACAAGCTGATTTAGAACCAGTAAGCTTTGGCGATACTGTTCATTTTCGGTATCTATAGCTGTAAAAGTTTTTTAGGACGATTGCAAACCACTATATTATGATGCCCCATTATTCAAACGAAGAAGCATATGATATGCTTAATGTTAATTTTGAATGTTTAGAAAATGCAGTAGCTGAAAGGGAATACCCGATACGATATCCTGAAAGACGTCGTCATTCCAAATGGGTATTCAAAAGATTGACACGAAGAGTGCGAGAAACTGGTAAGGTTCAATTTTTGGAAGAAAAAATAAAAAACGTAGGAGCCGTAATGAGGATAATATCATAAAAGTTTTGGCTTATTAACAAGACAAAGGTGCTTGAAATTTTAACGGAAGATCTTCCAATTCTTTTAGAAAATATTGCTATTCAAACCAGTTTAGATATGTGGTATCAACAAGATGGTTGCCCGGCGCATTATGCTGCTAATGTTAGAGAATATTCAAATAACGTCTTCTCAAAGAGGTATATTGGACAAGGGAGTATTTTTCCATGGCCAGAAAGATCACCCGACCTCACAGTATTAGATTTTTATTTTTGGGGGAGAATAAAGACTTAATTTTCCGAACACCCCCCACTATAAGTGAGGATATTCAAAGAAGATTTCGACAGGCAGCTTCTTCTCATACTGAAATTGTTGCCAGTGTCAACTCGACAGAAGAAAGACTAAATTTATGTGTGTAAAATAATGGTAGACATTTTGAATATTTGAATAGACGACTTCGGCCCAAGTTGCCAACCCACAATTTACTTAGCAAGGTTACTTTCACTGGGGAACGGGAATTTCAGGACAAATTCGACATGATAAGGTTCGCATTATTTATAAATAACCGTAAAACATGCCTCGGCTCTTCAAACCAGACAATTCCTTCCAAATATAGGTTTTTGTTAAGATCGTCCCCGATTGGCTGACATTTAAGTTGGGATTCCTGATTTCATGCAAACAGTGTCAATTTTCATAAGATACGTTCCGAAAATCAACTCTGTTGTTTGGGTTGCCGATTTTCCGCTCCGTAAATATGAAATATTCGGATGGTTCCTGGAACAAGCGCGTGAAAAAGGTTATTTACGGAATCTGGTTGATGAAATTGCTGTCGATTTACTGTCACTAAAACGATTTTCTATGGTAAATATCCATAGCATAGAACAATCTATGTTTACTTTTGGTTTGTTTTGGTTCCCAGTTCAGAACTGTACGGGGCGGTTCTAGCACAGATCTATGGTCTTTGCTAGAACAGATCTGAACTCGGAACCAAAACAAACCTAAAGTAAACATAGATTGTTCTATGCTATGGATATTTACCATAGAAAATCGTTCTGGTGAAGGTAAATCGACCGCATTTTCATCAACCAGATTCCGTAAATAACCTTTTTCACGCGCTTGTTCCAGGAACCATCCGAATATTTCATATTTATGGAGCGGAAAATCGGCAACCGAAACAACAGAGTTGATTTTCGGAACGTATCCTATGAAAATTGACACTGTTTGAATGAAATCAGGAATCCCAACTTAAATTTCAGCCAATCGGGGACGATCTTAACAAAAACCTATATTTGGAAGGAAATGTCTGGTTTGAAGAGCCGAGGCATGTTTTACGGTTATTTATAAATAATGCGAACCTTATCATGTCGAATTTGTCCTGAAATTCCCGTTCCCCAGTGAAAGTAAACTTGCTAAGTAAATTGTGGGTTGGCAACTTGGGCCGAAGTCGTCTATTGATTAGGTGTAAGTGTTGTTTTTCTGTGCAAATATTTTCGTTGTTGCTAATTTTTGTTTTATTTTATCGAATCATTGTTATTTCATGTGTGTTGAGTATTTTGCTACGTTGTCATGACGCATGATGTCACTTCCTTGTTAATTCAAGCTCACAGAAAGGATCAACATTGATCAAAATTTACAAAAATGTCAATATCTCCGAAACGACCTATAATATCTGTCTGCGATTTTAAAAAGTAAGTAGGTGATAATGCGTGGCTTATTCTAACTCGGTTAGAATTATAGCATTGCATTTGAAATTTTCCAGTAAAACGCACAAATAGGGCGAAGTGACATAAAAAGTCTGTAGTTTTCAATTGGATCACCCGGTATATTGTTGTCATATGTTTCTGTGATCTGCTTTCGATGGCCTTCGAATGAAATCTCATTACGTGAAAATCGGTTCACCCATACAGGAGTAAGAATGTTTTTTTCGTGAAGAAAAGTTTATCCATCCCATCACTAAAAAATAGGAAATATAGAAAAATTACTGAAACAAAAGTTGTTGAATAGAAAGAGTAGATTCTTGATTTATTATTCTTCACCATTCTTAGCTGGAGAATATTTCGTAAAAATTGAGATTATATTTTACAAGTGATAGATTGCGCCCTCTAGTGGGGAACTACGAACTTGAAAATATTTTTAATCATTTTCTAGGGGCCGAATTTGTCATTAGATTTTTTTTCCGGAAGTCATAGGATAAACGGTTTCCGAGATACGGCCGGTGGCCACCCTTAATGAATCACCCTGTATATTGCAGTATAATAATTTGAAACGAGCTTTCTGAAAAATTTGGACAGACATTTTCGAAGAATGTGCCGCCAATCTAAACTCTGAACTATCGAAGAAAATTTCAAAGATATTCGAGATGAAGGAATGGTTACTGGGGATGAATGAGGCCCAGTTTATTAATAATAAACTAACATGAACTGTAACTGTTGTTACTGACCATCAGAACAAAACGGTTATACTTACTCAAAACCTTTTGGATGGCGGCCTTGAGAAAAAAAATTTCACTACCGTGATCGCAAGAGCACCTTATGAACCTCAACCTTAGAGAAACCTTTGAGCAATGTGCATGACATTCATCCATTTGTCGTTTCAGGGAGCAGTATGTACAATTTTGCAGTTGGTGCATCACCGTCACAACTAGGAAACAACCGATTCATGTGCACAAGAAGGCAACATGTTACCTCAAACAAAGAAATAATCCTGGAAATATGAACCTGCTGTTTGTTAGTTGTGATGGTGATTCACTAACTGCTAAATTGTAGATGCTGCTCCCTGAAACGACAAATGGATTAACCTCATGCACATCGATCAAAGTATTCTGCAATCTAAGGTTACAGTACGTAAGGTGTTCCTGAAATTGTGATAGTGGTATTTTGTTCTCAAGACGGTCATCCAATAAGATGATATACAGGGTATCAATTTGAAAACTTGCCAAGCCAATTATGTCATGTCAGGAATGTTTTGAGAGAAAACGCTGGAGGAGGTCAATATTTACCGCATTTCTGTTTGTACATTGTGATTAGTACAATAAGTATGAACACCCTGTAATAACTTCAAGGACTCAATACTGATTTGCAAACTAGTATTTACGTAGCGTATTTATGTCTCTCAGTTAAGGTGTAGTTCACCCTCTGTTCCTTATTAATAATTTAGGGGTGACATCCCCTACGCCTATGGTTGAGGAGATTTTTTGCTTAAAATTGACCTGTTCTCTCAAAACATATCTGTTTGTTGCGACATAATTGACCTTTCAAGTTTTTGAAGCTATTTCCTCAATATCTCAGGAACTACTTACGTGATTGAACCTAAGTAATTAGGTGTAAAATACCAACGGGCAAATTTATGAGAAATTTTTTTCGGATAGTGTATATAGTTAGTATATTCTAAAAAGAAATTTGTAAATTTTCCGAATTTGTTCGAAAAAATGTTCACTCGACAACTACTCCATTGAATTCTGATGAAATTTGTTGCATACTTTGAGGTAAATAATCAATAACAGTGTGCCAAATTTAAGTTTGATTTGAAGTTGGAAAAAAAATATGAAATTTGGTGTTCTTTTTCTTGGTATCAAGAAATCTTTGTTATTTCTGGAATATCTCAAAAACAACTGATACGATTGGTGATCAGTTGGCAAATGCTGACGCGTAATTACAATTTTTTAATAACTGAAGCTTTGTTTGGCGGGGATAATACCTGATTATGCGACCGCATTGGCAACGAGTTTGAACATGAACGCAGAAACTCCTGGGTCATGTCAGTGCATTTCTAGAATTTTGTCGAATATCAAACTGTTGAAAATCTGCAAGTTTATTATTTAAAAATCCCTTGTTAGAAGTATTCATTTTTGGCACTCATTTTATTTCTAAATTATACAATACTGCTGTTAATGTTTAGCAGTGGCGTGTTCTGATCACAGTTGTAGCTTGGAGCCCATAATCGAGCAATTCGAATCGCAACCATTTGATCTTTATCTGTTAATTCCAACCTACCTTGGTTAGTAATCCCATAAGTTTCTGAAAACCACTATAGAGACATGGGCTTAGTTACGTAAAATGAATACACTTTGGAAATCGATAAAGTGAAATCTCCAAGTTTCTCTCTCTACTGTAGTCCTATAACTCCCATTATAATGAGTTCTGAAAAATGAATCAAAATTAAAAGAGTTGAGAATTTCTTCAAGTCGCTATCAAGTATCATCGCTGCTTCATTGGGGCGTCAGTTATGAATATTCTGGAGTGTATACCTGAAGAGCTCCCCGCTTCCAGGCCTTAACCAAGCCTTTCCTTCAGAAAAGGAATAAGTTCACGAGCAGTTGTGGCAGGACCAACAATAACCAAAATGCATTGTTAACTATGGAAAAAAGCGATTTGGCTTGTGATTTTGTATTGACTCTGATATTATCGACTGAAATATTTACTATTGCATTATCTAGGAACTATATCCAAAGAATTTAAAATCTTGTTACAGTAACAGCTTTACTAAACATATGGAATTTTTCGAAAAAATACAATTCTTGCTAGTTGATGCTGCTTTTGCATGTTACGGGTTTAGTAAGACAGGAAATACAATTCAAAACCAAAGTTTTCTGAATCGAATTTAGATATTCATGCCCTAATAATCTACATAAAATCGATGAAAACTACCAATGATATGTTAAAGCATTTTCATTTGAAACGGAACTATCCTGATGTGGAGAGGAACTCAAATTATCCTTTTTAAAAGGGTAAAAGAGGAAAATTCTATTGATTCTGAAAGGGAAAATAACATTAAATTCAAAATAGGTCTCTTGCATGAATTTTTTTTGCGCGCATGTTCTAGGGGAACAGCGTGCTATCGTTTTGTCCAAATGTCTGTAATTTTGGATGATTGAGCCGAAAATGGTCTCAATCGACTAGGTTGGACTCACTGATGACGAATCCGGTGTCAAAATCGATTCTGTCCGGCCGGCCGGCCGGCCGTAGACACGATAACTGTCGAACGAAGTGAGCTAGCGACTTGAAACTTTCAGGGTAGGTCGCGCATTGGAATGCCGCGGTTAAGTTCGTTAATGGGCCAAATCGATCGAATAGTTTCGAAGTTATAGGCATTTGAAGTTTTGAAGTTATTTATTTTTTATTTCAGAAACTACTTGAGCGATTGGATTCAAACTTGGCAGTTTGGTGGAGTATAACAACGCGCAACTTTGAGCCAAATTTCGTCAAGATCATATTGTCAATAAATTTAAAAAAAAATTTTTTTCGAAATTTTTTTACAAAAAATTTTTTTTTCGGAAACCATTCATCATATCCAAAAAAAATTATACTCACACTTTGACCTTCTAATTTCACAGCAGTGTACTAAATTTCAGCTCGATACGATCATAAGTTTTGGAGATATCGGGAAAAAATATGTCAAATTTCGAGGTTTTCTTCTCGATATCGTTGATGTTTTTGGTATTACTCGAGAAATACTGAATCAGTCCTCATTAAACTTCACAGCTAGTTTTAAGATGCTGAAAGACAACTTTGTGCAAAATTTCGTGATAATCGTGTTATTAGAACAATTTGAAAAAAAAAATTTATATGATTTTTTCATCATATCATCCTCATTAAATTCTGTATGAAACTTCGAACTGTTATTTTCGATGAAGTACTGGATTTCAATTCGATCTGGTTTTTTTTTTTTTTGGAAATATTGGAAAAATAAAATTTTGATTGGGTATCATTGGGAATCATTGGGTGGATTTTACCCATTCACGAATTCGGCCTTCGTAATTAAGGTCCAAACCTTCTCTACAAATATCGAGTTTCTAAGTTGTTTCTTTCGGAAGTTATTGTGTTTACGCAGTCGGCCGTTAGGCTGACCGTAAATTTCCGACAATTTCCAAATTACGATAGTAAACAATGCATTTTAGGTTATTGTTGGTCCTCCAGTTTGTCAAAGCTGCTCGTGACCTATAGTACTGCTGGAAAAGAAAGGAGATTGCATACAAATTCTCCTCAATTATCGTTCACACTTTCAACATCAAACCATAATCCATGTCTATGCCTATGATGGGAATAAATGCATGACAAATATTGAAGAACATGTGCATCTCGTAGCGAACTTATACAATTTTCTTTTGAATTTCAAGGTTATGTGGTTCTGGATCATTAGCAATGCATATGAAGACTCACACTGGACTTAAAGATCACGTTTGTTCCTTTTGTGGAAAAGGCTTCACTTCGTCTAGTAATTTGATCATCCATAAGCGAATTCATACAGGTACAGAAATAATATAAGATATTAAATCGTTGTAGGCACACATCTGTTAATTTTTGTCGCGCGAGTTCGAATATTGAACGACTGAAGCTACCCGTACATTAGGTCGGTGGCAATGCGCGGCGCGGCACGTTATGGAAGTCAGAAGGTCCGTCCACTATAGAGCGGTCGGCCAGGTCGGCGTTCAGTTCTCGGTTGACTGATGTATTTACTAGGGATGGGTTCGTCATTCACTGTGATTTGGCCTTGTGACTGGCCTGTCACAGCTAGGATGCATCATAGTCACAACTCCAGAGAAATCACAGAATAGAAATCCTGTCACAGCACATCTCTAGTATTTACGTATCAAGTCTACAGAAAGCGTAACGAACCCAGCCGAATGATATCGAGAATAGTCGATGTCGCATGATTCCGGAACTGATCTAAGTTCGTGCGCCGACCACGCAGCGCAGCGCCGTGCAACCGACCTAATGGACGGGCCTAGTTCATTTTAGTTAAAACTTTCAGTACAGCGCTTCCGCTGTAGACCGTGGAGCGCAACGCTGCGCATCGCCACCGACCTAATGGACTGTCAGCTTAAAGGAGATTGAAGGCCAACTCGCACCTATTGGCAACGGGCCGAGTAACGACGAAACGTTAATTTAATAGAGAGATATTGCAACTTTTGAATATCGCAAGCGTTATGTTATTACGGTGCGCTAAAGATAACGTTTTGGTGTTTAACGTGGATCTAACGGTCGTTCCAAAAGTAGACGAATTGCTATACGTTTCTGTTACCGTTACGTTTGTTATCAGTTTGTTAGGTTAGGTTATGTGAGACGTCAGATTTTTGTGTTACAAACTCACGTTTAAACTCCTAAAGCTTAATAACTTGCATTTCTGCATTAGTTTTTTGATTCTGGACGAAATGAAAATGGAATCGGAAGCGGAAAGGTCAGCTGGTTCTATTGCAGGAGAAATGGAAGTAGAAATATTGCACAAAATAATTGGCATGGTTCAAACTGTTCCTAATTCAAAACCCCGGCTCATGTTGCTTCCAAAAGTATTTCTTAATTCGTGAAAAAGTAACAAATACCTATATATGTAAAAAAATTTGCTGTGGTAGAACCGATAAATCTTAATGTCTAATATCAGTTGTAAGAGAAATTATAAAATAGATTTAAAAAATCCGAGAAAGTTGTGTAATTAACACCAAAAAACATATTAACAAACAGCTTTTCTATGACAGTGATCGGAGCCGGAAGGACCCGAAGCTTAAGGAATCCTTCCGATATAGAATAGCCCAACGTAAATTGCGGCTCGCAATTTTCCGTAAATAACGTTAGACGCTAACGCTATTAACGTCGCGTTATTCTGAAACTGAATCTGCGCATGCTTAGATGTCAAAAATAACGTTTGCGCTAATAACGTCACACAAATTTGACACTGCAATATCTCTCTATTGTCCCTGCTAATCTGTAGCATTTCGTAGCGGTGAAAGGCGTGCTATCCCATTAAATTAGATAAAACGAATAAATTTCCGTTTCGCCACTGTGTGGCGTGGCCCGACCCGTTACAGAAAAGTACACGTTGGCCTTCGCACAGAAAATGAGATAAGAATAAGAAATTTTAACATGCACCAATTTTATCTTTTCAGGATATTTTAATATCTCATTTGATTTAGTATCTGATAAAGCGTATGACCAAAATCGTTTCTGTTCAGTAGGTATAGTATTACTAATTTCCAACCTGATTTTCATTACAAGCATCTGTATAAACCTCTGTATTTTGCTCTTTTTTCATTTTTATTTGCTGTATGAATCCATATAAACAAGTTGGATTCGCCGATAAAGAATCCGATGTCAAATAAAATTCACATCCGAATCCGATGGTTCAGTTCGTCAATGGGCATAAGCTACATGAGCTGAATCCGATATTGTGTCCTTATTTCCTCAATAGCTCCAAAAATACTTATTTTATCGAACTTGTTGAAACTTGGTGGCTGGCTGGAGGATTCCGGTGACAGTTTCATGCGAATTTGCTCGAGGGTTCGTATACTTGGGAATATAAATCGATTTTTTTTCAAAATTCTATATATCGGGAAATATTGTGCCATCTTGCATGCACATAAAGTAAATACTGCTGATTTAAACTTGATTGTTTCAGCTTTGCTTGCGAAAAAAATTTCTAGATTGCGCTGGTTCTTTTTTATTCCACCAGGGGACGAGGGATGACTGTAATTTTATTTGATTTTTGCATTTGTTCTGACATTATTTCAACCTCAAAATTGCATTTGACAGAGCTACTAAGATGATCGCGCCACAAGAAATTATTTGATTTGGCTGAATGTTAACAAGAGCAAGTAAATACTCCCGTATTTTAGACATTTTACATGCACCAAATTTGAGTTCAGTCGAATATATATTTTTTGAATCATTAGAAAATGTTCTCACATGTTTTTACATACGTAGTTTATAAAAATATTCCTGGACATAGAAAGTGCAGCACTTTTTTATACTCGGTGTAATTTACACTCGTTATGAGTATTCGTCTGCTGACTGGATTTACACCAGTTTGGACGAGGTGTTGTTTATCTACATCTGGTCGAAAGGAGGTTCGAAATGCACTTGAATAAAATGTGTGGTTATGGTTAACACGTTGAACGCCGTCAAAATATCGATATATTTTTGTGTTGGGCCAATTTTTTTTTGCCTATTTCCAAATTGTCATAAATCATATAGGGTATCCATCTGGTCAGAATTTCACATAACTTTGCTTTCGCTCGTTTCTGAAAAAATTGTATCTTGGTCCATGGGACCGCTCTGGACCTGGAGAAAATTAGACATTGTCATACATCATATAGGGTATCCCCCTTGGCAGAATTTTGACATAACTTTGCTTTCGCTCGTTTCTGAAAAAATTGTATCTTGGTCCATGGGACCGCTCTGGACCTGGAGAAAATTAGACATTGTCATACATCATATAGGGTATCCCCCTTGGCAGAATTTTGACATAACTTTGCTTTCGCTCGTTTCTGAAAAAATTGTATCTTGGTCCATGGGACCGCTCTGGACCTGGAGAAAATTAGACATTGTCATACATCATATAGGGTATCCCCCTGGTCAGAATTTTGACATAACTTTGCTTTCGCTCGTTTCTGAAAAAATTGTAGCGCCCCTGACCCTTGGATAATATTAGATTCCCCATCACGAGCAGTTCGCGTGAAGCTTTTGTCGAGATTTGCCTCTTCTTACCGCAAAGTGGCTGTTGAA
Organism: Myrrha octodecimguttata; assembly: GCA_958510865.1. Lineage (NCBI taxonomy): Eukaryota > Metazoa > Arthropoda > Insecta > Coleoptera > Coccinellidae > Myrrha > Myrrha octodecimguttata. Next base: position 43,311,000 of record OY294057.1, read on the forward strand.
ATGATATTTAGAGCTGTAATGGTTAATGCTCATATTCTATATAGAAAACTCAATGAATCTAACCTGTCTACAATAGATTGACGTGAGAAAGTTTATGAAGACATATTGTTCGGTGTTGAAGTGTTAAAAAGTGGAGATGCAGCATACCTCAAGAGCCTCGAAAAGAAAGTCGGAACATCATTTGAAAAAAAAGTCCCCCTTCCTCTTCAAATAATGTTCCGACTTTCTTTTCGAGGTGTTTGCTGAATTTTCACTATTTACGTCTTCCACACTGAATTATTGGAGTTATTGGAGTAAAGGAAGTACTCTTTTTGCGCGCATGTTCTAGGGGAACAGCGTGCTATCGTTTTGTCCAAATGTCTGTAATTTTGGATGATTGAGCCGAAAATGGTCTCAATCGACTAGGTTGGACTCACTGATGACGAATCCGGTGTCAAAATCTATTCTGTCCGGCCGTAGACACGATAACTGTCGACAGAAGCAAGCTAGCAACTTGAAACTTTCAGGATAAGTTGCGCATCAAAATGCCGCGGTTAAGTTCGTTAATGGGCAAAATCGGTCGAATAGTTTCGGAGTTATAGGCACTTGAAGTTTTGAAGTTATTTATTTTTATTTCGGAAACTACCGAAGCGATTCGATTCAAACTTGGCAGTTAGGTGAAGTATAACGACGCGCAACTTCGATCCAAATTTCGTCAGGATCATATCGTCAGCAATTTTAAAAAAAAAATTTTTTTTTCAAAAACCATTCATCATATCCAAAAAAAAATTATACTCACACATTGACCTTCTAATTTCACAGCAGTGTATCAAATTTCAGTTCGATACGATCATAAGTTTTGGAGATATCGGGAAATAATATGTCAAATTTCGAGGTTTTCTTCTCGATATCATTGATTTTTTCGGTATAACTCGAGAAATACTGATTCAGTCCTGATTAAACTTCACAGCTAGTTTTAAGATGCTGAAAGACAACCTTATGCAAAATTTCGTGATAATCGTGTTATTAGAACAATTTGAAAAAAAAATTTTTTATGATTTTCTCATCATATCATCCTCATTAAATTCTGTATGAAACTTCGAACTGTTATTTTTCGATGAAGTACTGGATTTAAATTCGATCTGATCTTTATTTTTGGAAATATTGAAAAAATAAAATTTAGATTGATCTACGGAATCATTGGGTGGATTTTACCCATTCACGAATTCGGCCTTCGTAATTAAGGTCCAAACCTTCTCTACAAATATCGAGTTTCTAAGTTGCTTCTTTCGGAAGTTATTGTGTTTACGCAGTCGGCCGTAGGCTTCTCTACAAATATCTAGTTTCTAAGTTGCTTCTTTCGGAAGTTATTGTGTTTACGCAGTCGGCCGTTAGGCCGACCGTAAACACAATAACTTCCGGAAGAAACGACTTAGAAAGTCGATATTTGTAGAGTAGGTTTGGGGCTTAATTACGAAGGTCGAATTCGTGAATGGGTAAAATCCGCCCAATGATTCCGTAGATATACCCATTCAAAATTTTATTTTTCCAATATGTCCAAAAATACAGATATGATCGAATTGAAATCCAGTAATTTATCAGAAAAAAATTTCAAAAAGCACTGCCGTGAAGGCAGCAGCTTTTGCGCGCACGTTCAAATTCGTTGCTGAAGCGGTCATCTACATTGAACATGCGCGCAAAAGTTGCTGCCTTCACGGCAGTGTTTTTTGAATTTTTTCTAAACCAAGCTTTGCTTTTTCAGGGTTTTTACAATACAGAACATCTATTAATAAATTAAAAACAATAAACAAAGTGCGAAAGCTAGGTTTAGAAAAAGAGTACTTCCTTTTACTTTAATAACCGTGAGTCGTTATACCCTAAAAACAATATATTATTAATACTACAGACTCTGATAGTTACATTATATTCTTCTATATATCCAGGAGAAAAGCCCTATGTTTGCTCAACTTGTGGAAAAGCTTTTCCAGACCCTTCAAGACTCACTGTTCACTTGAGATCCCATAGTGGGGAGAAACCGTATGTCTGTCAATACTGTAATCATGGTTGTGTCAGTTCCTCACAATTGAAAAAGCATGTCAGAATCCACACAGGCGAGAAACCTTACAAATGTGATATGTGTCCAAAGGCCTTCCCCAGAAGTGAAGATCTCAAATTACATCGTAAAACGCACAATGGTGAGAAAAATATTCATAAAATCTCTAATAGGTCTCTTGCATGTAACACGAATGATCTTATTTTCATGTTTTTCTCATTCTATATAGGTACAGAATCATATTGTATGCTATGACACCCTTCAGAAATTGGCGAATTTTGAATAATTCGGTGTTGAAAATGGTCAAATCGGGACGCAAGGTCGAAGCGGGTGAAACGCGTCCGATCGCCTTCTACGTCACTCGATATTACAAGATTCACCGATCGATACAGCCGACGCAGTCTATTGGCTTGCTAGAGAGAAAAGTACGCGAGAGAGAGAGAGTGGATATATCCCGGTACGTCACGGAAGACGCGAAGTTTCGTCCTTTTGAACAGCCAATATGTGGAGCCAAATTTAAAATACGTTTTCTCGTTGAAAATCGAAATTTTTGACTTCGGTTAAAGTTTTTTTAGTAGTCTCACAGGTAGAATATTTGATTCCAATGATAAAAAAAATCATGCAAGTGACCTATTTTTATCTGCAGTATGTTGAAATGTGTTTGATAAAATGAGCTGTTTAACATGACAAGTTGCAAAATGCTGCCAATAGACGACTTCGGCCCAAGTTGCCAACCCACAATTTACTTAGCAAGTTTACTTTCACTGGGGAACGGGAATTTCAGGACAAATTCGACATGATAAGGTTCGCATTATTTATAAATAACCGTAAAACATGCCTCGGCTCTTCAAACCAGATAATTCCTTCCAAATATAGGTTTTTGTTAAGATCGTCCCCGATTGGCTGACATTTAAGTTGGGATTCCTGATTTCTTGCAAACAGTGTCAATTTTCATATGATACGTTCCGAAAATCAACTCTGTTGTTTCGTTTGCCGATTTTCTGCTGCGTTAATATGAAATATTCGGATGGTTCCTGGAACAAGCGCGTGAAAAAGGTTATTTACGGAATCTGGTTGATGAAAATGCGGTCGATTTACTGTCACTAGAACGATTTTCTATGGTGAATATCCAAAGCATAGAACAATCTATGTTTACTTTAGGTTCCGAGTTCAGAACTGTACGGGACGGTTCTAGCACAGATCTAAGGTCTATGCTAGAACCGTCCCGAACAGATCTGAACTCGGAACCAAAACAAACCTAAAGCAAACATAGATTGTTCTATGCTATGGATATTTACCATAGAAAATCGTTCTGGTGACAGTAAATCGACCGCATTTTCATCAACCAGATTCCGTAAATAACCTTTTTCACGCGCTTGTTCCAGGAACCATCCGAATATTTCATATTTACGGAGCGGAAAATCGGCAACCGAAACAACAGAGTTGATTTTCGGAACGTATCCTATGAAAATTGACACTGTTTGCATGAAATCAGGAATCCCAACTTAAATTTCAGCCAATCGGGGACGATCTTAACAAAAACCTATATTTGGAAGGAATTATCTGGTTTGAAGAGCCGAGGCATGTTTTACGGGTATTTATAAATAATGCGAACCTTATCATGTCGAATTTGTCCTGAAACTCCCGTTCCCCGGTGAAAGTAAACTTGCTAAGTAAATTGTGGGTTGGCAACTTGGGCCGAAGTCGTCTATTGAATAATGTGACTTATTGTTAGCGAAAAAAAATTTAGCTTAATAGCATAATATTATTTGTGGAGCTAATTTAATTCGTTATATATCTGTGTTACCTCAATAATTGTCGAACGATTATTCATTTGAAACCAAATAAATGTTCTATTTGCATTATTATTTATTGATATTCATTTTCAGGTTATCGAGATTACATATGTGTTTGCTGCAACAAAGGATTCTATCAGGCATCAACTTTAAAGGTTCATTTGAGGATACATACAGGAGAGAAGCCTTACAGTTGTACGATTTGTAAAAAAACTTTTTCACAAACTGGCCCATTGACTATTCATATGAGAACCCATTCTATTGAAAGAATTTAACTGACCACTAAGTCGTCTCATATTTATGAATACTCCATTTTATAACTTGTATATCTTGCAAATTATGAGTCTTGCTAGTTGCAAACCCATTCTTTATAATTTATATTGAGCTGCTTTATGGATAATTGTTTGACAAAAAGATTTTTGCAATAAAGCTCAATTGAATCTCGTTTTTGCGACTATTGGAAGCGTTGATTAAGTATTTTGTATTGTATTAGGAAGATAGTCACAAATATTTAACTACTCAAATTTTGAATTTGATTTCATATAAAATATTTTGTATTAACATAATCACACGGACGAATATCTGTATATAAATCAACAAATATTCCACCTTGATCAGAGCTAATCATCCAATCAACCAAAACATCTAGTTTGAAGAAGCGACGTCCAAGGAGAATGATACAGCTGTTTCACAGTTATTACTGATCATCAGACAAACTTACCTTGGATTCAATCGCATAATGGGAATCTAGATACTTATCATCTGCCAAATGAAATATTGCAATATGATTGATGTGCATGACGTTCATCCTTTTGTCCTCTCAGGTCGCTGCATCTGCGATTTTGCAGTTTTACAACGTCCGTCACTACTTTGGAAACAGTCAGTTCATGTGGTTTTCCCACAAGACGATAACCTCCGACATCTGACAAAGATATGAATTTATTGATCATCAGACAAACTTACCTTGGATACAACCGCAGAATAGGAATCTAAATACTTATCACCTGCCAGACAAAAAAATGGACGTCATGCACATCGATCAAAGTTTTCTGCACTCGAAGGTAGGATTCGCAAGATGCTCCTGGGAGATGGCGAGCTGTACGTAGTTATACTGCAGTATTCCATCTGGCAGGTGATAAGTATCTAGATTCCTATTCTGCGGTTGTATCCAAGGTTAGTTTTTCTGATAATCAGTAATAACTGTGAAACAGCTGTAACATTCTCATTGGATGCAGCTTCTTCGAAGTAGATGTTTTGGTTGATTGGATGATTAGCTCTGATCAAGGTGGAATATTTGTTGATTTATCGACAGATATTCGTCCTAGTGATTATGTTATTCTTTTATTACTGGGGCTCTCTTTTCTCCCCGAACGAATTCATATTTTGTTACTGTTCATTAAATTTCAATTGTATTGTGATTGTCCTTATTTATTCTTTCTCTCCTCACTTGTCTTTTTTGTAATACCTTTGAATTTTCCTCAGGAATAATATCATTGAAAAGTAAGGAATATACAATTTTTTTGCTTCCTTTCAAAGAAGTTCCGACAATGAATAGACAGGATTACTCAATAGCAGACAATTGGTTGGAATTCTCGTTCTTCACAAAATTCGACAATGCTTTTACCATTTTGCAATACAATTTAGTATTATTTCTAATCTTACTCTGAAAACATAATTTGACCATTACTGAGTATCGAATAAGTAAGTTTCCATTATTGGAATAATTTCGTAAGTCAAAAGAGTAGTTCTGAAGATTAACGGCCTTTATCAAACGCAAAATTATAAACTTTTTTGCGCGCATGTTCTAGGGGAACAGCGTGCTATCGTTTTGTCCAAATGTCTGTAATTTTGGATGATTTAGCCGAAAATGGTCTCAATCGACTAGGTTGGACTCACTGATGACGAATCCGGTGTCAAAATTGATTCTGTCCGGCCGGCCGGCCGGCCGTCCGTAGACACGATAACTGTCGACAGAAGCAAGCTAGCTACTAGAAACTTTCAGGATTGGTTGCGCATCAGAATGCCGCGGTTAAGTTCGTTAATGGGCCAAATCGGCCGAATAGTTTCGGAGTTATAGGCAGTTGAAGTTTTGAAGTTATTTATTTTTTATTTCAGAAACTACTCAAGCGATTGGATTCAAACTTGGCAGTTTGGTGGAGTATAACGACGCGCAACTTTGAGCCAAATATCGTCAGTAAATTCAAAAAAAAAATTTTTTCGAAATTTGTTTACAAAAAAATTTTTTTTTCGGAAACCATTAATCATATCCGAAAAAAATTATACTCACACTTTGACCTTCCAATTTCACAGCAGTGTACTAAATTTCAGTTCGATACGATCATAAGTTTTGGAGATATCGGGAAAAAATATGTCAAATTTCGAGGTTTTCTTCTCGATATCGTTGATTTTTTCGATATTACTCGAGAAATACTGATTCAGTCATGATTAAACTTCACAGCTAGTTTTAAGATGCTGAAAGACAACTTTATGCAAAATTTCGTGATAATCGTGTTATTAGAACAATTTGAAAAAAAAAATTTCTATGATTTTCTCATCATATCCTCATTAAATTCTGTATGAAACTTCGAACTGTTATTTTCGATGAAGTACTGGTTTTCAATTCGATCTGATCTGTATTTTTGGAAATATTGGAAAAATAAAATTTTGATTGGGTATATCAACGGAATCATTGGGTGGATTTTACCCATTCACGAATTCGGCCTGCGTAATTAAGCCCCAAACCTTCTCTACAAATATCGAGTTTCTAAGTTGTTTCTTTCGGAAGTTATTGTGTTTACGCAGTCGGCCGTCAGGCTCTTAAGCTAAATTCAGATGAATTCGTAGCTACGTACGCGTGAAAGTTACATGGAGTCCAACGTTTCGAGTACAAATAAAAATCGCACAAATAATATCGTGTCCACCAGTGTATTGCACCTCTTTATACAATGCGCGAACCGAGGAGGCTCATCATATGATGCATAAAGTGACCCTAGAATACAAAACAGAATGCGTCGTTCGTTTGAATGAAGAGTATGGTTCAATGGTTCGCCTAAATTAAGCTGAATTTTGGCGAGCCTATCTTTCAAACATTTTTTGTGTCTTTTGAACTATTCCTATTTTAGCGTCACAACAGTGACGTCACACGCAATATTTTTTGAAAACAGTTTGTAAAAATTGAAAGAATAGTTCGATTACTGTCAAATATTTCATAAATGGTATTTTGGCGTCGTAGCGGTGACGTCACACGCAATAATTTTTGAAAATAGTTCGTAAAAATTGAAAGCAGAATTTTCCATATTTCGAAACATTACTCTGTCGACTATCATTATATTGTGGTTATGTTATTTGTTATGATCTTTGAAAAAGTTGTTCATTATTATACTGCATATATTATGCATTTGTGAACCTTTGTAGGAAGAATGCTTTTAAAAAATATCGGTTGTTGCATATTTTCTGCACATTCAGGCGAAAATGAAATACTGTTCAACATTCGGATGTGGCAGCAGTGCGAATTCGAGAACGATGTCTATAGTAAAAATTGGAGGTAGATGAAGAAACTGTGGGACGATTGCAACCAATGTGAAGTTGGCAGGTAGAGCTGGCAGGCAAAACTTCCGGAGATACCCGAACGGCCAGTGGCGTCGGAGAAATCGAATGCTTCCGCGAATTCGATGAGATCCACTCAGTTTATGTTCAATATGATGGAAGTTATACCTCATCCGAACTGACGGAATATATCCAAACAATTTATTATTATTATTACCAGCGCTGTTCTCAATTATAATCAGACGTTTTCTCATGAAAGTAAGAGACATTTGTCATAGTTAAATACTTGCACTCGATTTGGAAAAGGACCCTTTCTAGTGTCGGACTGATCAAATTTTCATGAATTTTTTAGGTATTTTTGCCCACAGCAGCTACGATAAAATGAATGCGGATGCCTTCTAATGTCTAAGGAAAATACGTTTTTCATAAAATAATGGCCTGCACTTGATTGGGAAAAAAATACCAGAGTCGGATCGAACGAATTTTCATGAATTTTTTTAGGTACTTTTGCCCTCAGCAGCTACGATGAAATAAATACAGAAGCTTTTCAATGACTAAGAAGAACTCGTTTTCCATAAAATAATTGCTTGCACTTGATTGGGAAAAAAATACCAGAGCCGGATCGAACAAATTTTCATGATTTTTTTTAGGTACTTTTGCCCTCAGCAGCTACGATAAAATAAATACAGATACTTTTCAATAGCTAAGAAGAACTCGTTTTTCGTAAAATAATCGCTTGCACTTGATTGGGAAAAAAATACCAGAGTCGGATCTAACAAATTTTCATGAATTTTTTTAGGTACTTTTGCCCTCAGCAGCTACGATGAAATAGATACAGATGGTTTTCAATAGCTAAAAAGAACTCGTTTTTCATAAAATAATCGCTTGCACTTGATTGGGAAAAAAATAACAGAGCCGGATCGAACGAATTTTCATGAATTTTTTTAGGTACTTTTGCCCTCAACATCTGCGATGAAATAGATACAGATGGTTTTCAATAGCTAAAAAGAACTCGTTTTTCATAAAATAATCGCTTGCACTTGATTGGGAAAAAAAAACCAGAGTCGGAGCGAACAAATTTTCAGGAATTTTTTTAGGTACTTTTGCCCTCAGCAGCTACGATGAAATAAATACAGAAGCTTTTCAATGACTAAGAAGAACTCGTTTTTCGTAAAATAATCGCTTGCACTTGATTGGGAAAAAAATACCAGAGCCGGATCGATGAAATTTTCATGAATTTTTTTAGGTACTTTTGCCCTCAGCAGCTGCGATAAAAAAAATAAAGATACTTTTCAATAGCTAAGAAGAACCCGTTTTTCATAAAATAATCGCTTGCACTTGATTGGGAAAAAAATACCAGAGTAGGATCTAACAAATTTTCATGAATTTTTTTAGGTACTTTTGCCCTCAACAGCTGCGATGAAATAGATACAGATGGTTCTCAATAGCTAAAAAGAACTCGTTTTTCATAAAATAATCGCTTGCACTTGATTGGGAAAAAAATACCAGAGCCGGATCGAACAAATTTTCATGAATTTTTTTAGGTACTTTTGCCCTCAGCAGCTGCGATAAAAAAAATAAAGATACTTTTCAATAGCTGAGAAGAACCCGTTTTTCATAAAATAATCGCTTGCACTTGATTGGGAAAAAAATACCAGAGCCGGATCGAACAAATTTTCATGAATTTTTTTAGGTACTTTTGCCCTCAGCAGCTACGATAAAATAAATACAGATACTTTTCAATAGCTAAGAAGAACTCGTTTTTCGTAAAATAATCGCTTGCACTTGATTGGGAAAAAAATAACAGAGCCGGATCGAACAAATTTTCATGAATTTTTTTAGGTACTTTTGCCCTCAGCAGCTACGATGAAATAAATACAGAAGCTTTTCAATGACTAAGAAGAACTCGTTTTCCATAAAATAATCGCTTGCACTTGATTGGGAAAAAAATAACAGAGCCGGATCGAACGAATTTTCATGAATTTTTTTAGGTACTTTTGCCCTCAACAGCTGCGATGAAATAGATACAGATGGTTTTCAATAGCTAAAAAGAACTCGTTTTTCATAAAATAATCGCTTGCACTTGATTGGGAAAAAAATACCAGAGTCGGAGCGAACAAATTTTCAGGAATTTTTTTAGGTACTTTTGCCCTCAGCAGCTACGATAAAATAAATACAGATACTTTTCAATAGCTAGGAAGAACTCGTTTTTAGTAAAATAATCGCTTGCACTTGATTGGGAAAAAAATAACAGAGCCGGATCGAACAAATTTTCATGAATTTTTTTAGGTACTTTTGCCCTCAGCAGCTACGATGAAATAAATACAGAAGCTTTTCAATGACTAAGAAGAACTCGTTTTCCATAAAATAATCGCTTGCACTTGATTGGGAAAAAAATAACAGAGCCGGATCGAACGAATTTTCATGAATTTTTTTAGGTACTTTTGCCCTCAACAGCTGCGATGAAATAGATACAGATGGTTCTCAATAGCTAAAAAGAACTCGTTTTTCATAAAATAATCGCTTGCACTTGATTGGGAAAAAAATACCAGAGCCGGATCGAACAAATTTTCATGAATTTTTTTAGGTACTTTTGCCCTCAGCAGCTGCGATAAAAAAAATAAAGATACTTTTCAATAGCTAAGAAGAACCCGTTTTTCATAAAATAATCGCTTGCACTTGATTGGGAAAAAAATACCAGAGCCGGATCGAACAAATTTTCATGAATTTTTTTAGGTACTTTTGCCCTCAGCAGCTACGATAAAATAAATACAGATACTTTTCAATAGCTAAGAAGAACTCGTTTTTCGTAAAATAATCGCTTGCACTTGATTGGGAAAAAAATAACAGAGCCGGATCGAACAAATTTTCATGAATTTTTTTAGGTACTTTTGCCCTCAGCAGCTACGATGAAATAAATACAGAAGCTTTTCAATGACTAAGAAGAACTCGTTTTCCATAAAATAATCGCTTGCACTTGATTGGGAAAAAAATAACAGAGCCGGATCGAACGAATTTTCATGAATTTTTTTAGGTACTTTTGCCCTCAACAGCTGCGATGAAATAGATACAGATGGTTTTCAATAGCTAAAAAGAACTCGTTTTTCATAAAATAATCGCTTGCACTTGATTGGGAAAAAAATACCAGAGTCGGAGCGAACAAATTTTCAGGAATTTTTTTAGGTACTTTTGCCCTCAGCAGCTACGATAAAATAAATACAGATACTTTTCAATAGCTAGGAAGAACTCGTTTTTCGTAAAATAATCGCTTGCACTTGATTGGGAAAAAAATAACAGAGCCGGATCGAACAAATTTTCATGAATTTTTTTAGGTACTTTTGCCCTCAGCAGCTACGATGAAATAAATACAGAAGCTTTTCAATGACTAAGAAGAACTCGTTTTCCATAAAATAATCGCTTGCACTTGATTGGGAAAAAAATAACAGAGCCGGATCGAACGAATTTTCATGAATTTTTTTAGGTACTTTTGCCCTCAACAGCTGCGATGAAATAGATACAGATGGATTTCAATAGCTAAAAAGAACTCGTTTTTCATAAAATAATTGCTTGCACTTGATTGGGAAAAAAATACCAGAGTCGGATCTAACAAATTTTCATGAATTTTTTTAGGTACTTTTGCCCTCAGCAGCTACGATAAAATAAATACAGAAGCTTTTCAATGACTAAGAAGAACTCGTTTTCCATAAAATAATCGCTTGCACTTGATTGGGAAAAAAATAACAGAGCCGGATCGAACGAATTTTCATGAATTTTTTTAGGTACTTTTGCCCTCAGCAGCTGCGATGAAATAAATAAAGATGCTTTCTAATGGCAAAGGAGAACTCTTTTTTCATAAAATAATCACTAGCACTCGATTGGGAAATTTTGAGCAAATTTTGATTGGTATTTTTGTATGCAAATTTCCACACCCACCCAGGAGGTATTGCATAGTCAGAAGTGGGCATTCCATCTACTATCGAAAGGGATATACCTCTTTCAGTCAAGTTCAAGGCATCGCATATTCGATATCTGACATTGGGTGCGTTACCTTTTTTATGGGTGGTTCGCCAGTAGCCCTATCATCCCAAATGACAGTTCACAAAAAACGCTTGCAAATATTTATAGAACCGTCTAGCCTGAACTTTCAAAAAATGTTATGAATGTTAATTCTGAACACAAACTTGACAAATACCGTCATATATAAACGAATCATGTCCAATAGATAGACACTCTGAATGAATGTATCGTTTACAATAGGCGCAAGAAACTGATTCATTCGGTGTAACTGTTCTTCGGCATATAAGACATGAATTCCGTATATTATCCGATCTATTAAGGATGAGGGTTTTTACATATTTTCTATATTCTTTCATATCGATAGCCGTTGATATTTCACGTTTATTTGCCAGACAGTCAAAATATCTAATACAATACATACCACAGTTATAAGAATCTCTTTGCCTCGCGTGTTTAAAAAGTAGTCCGACTAAGTTTGTATTCAAAGGATCATCATTTTTCACGTGATTATAAAAGTCGATAAATTGACAAAATTTATTCATGTAAAAATAAGTGTTTTTTATGTCGGAATGAAATGGATCTAGAAAAGAGAATGTTAATTTCTCGAAATTTAATACTATAGCTAGACAAAAGTGATTTACATTGATTATCAACGGTAAGGCGAGATATTGTTTTTGTATATTTATTTTTTTCACGAATGATTCTGTTATCAAATCTGGATCAAAAAGAACATTAGAAACCTCCTGTGGAATTATTTGAAATTTGCCCTCCAAATTCATTAAATTCAAAGTAATATCAATAACAAAATTCGTTATCCTAAAAAAATTCATGAAAATTCGTTCGATCCGGCTCTGTTATTTTTTTCCCAATCAAGTGCAAGCGATTATTTTATGAAAAACGAGTTCTTTTTAGCTATTGAAATCCATCTGTATCTATTTCATGGCAGCTGTTGAGGGCAAAAGTACCTAAAAAAATTCATGAAAATTCGTTCGATCCGGCTCTGTTATTTTTTTCCCAATCAAGTGCAAGCGATTATTTTATGGAAAACGAGTTCTTCTTAGTCATTGAAAAGCTTCTGTATTTATTTTATCGTAGCTGCTGAGGGTAAAAGTACCTAAAAAAATTCATGAAAATTTGTTAGATCCGACTCTGGTATTTTTTTCCCAATCAAGTGCAAGCAATTATTTTATGAAAAACAAGTTCTTTTTAGCTATTGAAATCCATCTGTATCTATTTCATCGCAGCTGTTGAGGGCAAAAGTACCTAAAAAAATTCATGAAAATTCGTTCGATCCGGCTCTGTTATTTTTTTCCCAATCAAGTGCAAGCGATTATTTTATGGAAAACGAGTTCTTCTTAGTCATTGAAAAGCTTCTGTATTTATTTTATCGTAGCTGCTGAGGGCAAAAGTACCTAAAAAAATTCATGAAAATTTGTTAGATCCGACTCTGGTATTTTTTTCCCAATCAAGTGCAAGCAATTATTTTATGAAAAACGAGTTCTTTTTAGCTATTGAAATCCATCTGTATCTATTTCATCGCAGCTGTTGAGGGCAAAAGTACCTAAAAAAATTCATGAAAATTCGTTCGATCCGGCTCTGTTATTTTTTTCCCAATCAAGTGCAAGCGATTATTTTATGGAAAACGAGTTCTTCTTAGTCATTGAAAAGCTTCTGTATTTATTTCATCGTAGCTGCTGAGGGCAAAAGTACCTAAAAAAATTCATGAAAATTTGTTCGATCCGGCTCTGTTATTTTTTTCCCAATCAAGTGCAAGCGATTATTTTACGAAAAACGAGTTCTTCCTAGCTATTGAAAAGTATCTGTATTTATTTTATCGTAGCTGCTGAGCGCAAAAGTACCTAAAAAAATTCCTGAAAATTTGTTCGCTCCGACTCTGGTATTTTTTTCCCAATCAAGTGCAAGCGATTATTTTATGAAAAACGAGTTCTTTTTAGCTATTGAAAACCATCTGTATCTATTTCATCGCAGCTGTTGAGGGCAAAAGTACCTAAAAAAATTCATGAAAATTCGTTCGATCCGGCTCTGTTATTTTTTTCCCAATCAAGTGCAAGCGATTATTTTATGGAAAACGAGTTCTTCTTAGTCATTGAAAAGCTTCTGTATTTATTTCATCGTAGCTGCTGAGGGCAAAAGTACCTAAAAAAATTCATGAAAATTTGTTCGATCCGGCTCTGTTATTTTTTTCCCAATCAAGTGCAAGCGATTATTTTACGAAAAACGAGTTCTTCTTAGCTATTGAAAAGTATCTGTATTTATTTTATCGTAGCTGCTGAGGGCAAAAGTACCTAAAAAAATTCATGAAAATTTGTTCGATCCGGCTCTGGTATTTTTTTCCCAATCAAGTGCAAGCGATTATTTTATGAAAAACGGGTTCTTCTTAGCTATTGAAAAGTATCTTTATTTTTTTTATCGCAGCTGCTGAGGGCAAAAGTACCTAAAAAAATTCATGAAAATTTGTTCGATCCGGCTCTGGTATTTTCTTCCCAATCAAGTGCAAGCGATTATTTTATGAAAAACGAGTTCTTTTTAGCTATTGAGAACCATCTGTATCTATTTCATCGCAGCTGTTGAGGGCAAAAGTACCTAAAAAAATTCATGAAAATTTGTTAGATCCTACTCTGGTATTTTTTTCCCAATCAAGTGCAAGCGATTATTTTATGAAAAACGGGTTCTTCTTAGCTATTGAAAAGTATCATTATTTTTTTTATCGCAGCTGCTGAGGGCAAAAGTACCTAAAAAAATTCATGAAAATTTCATCGATCCGGCTCTGGTATTTTTTTCCCAATCAAGTGCAAGCGATTATTTTACGAAAAACGAGTTCTTCTTAGCTATTGAAAAGTATCTGTATTTATTTTATCGCAGCTGCTGAGGGCAAAAGTACCTAAAAAAATTCATGAAAATTTGTTCGATCCGACTCTGGTATTTTTTTCCCAATCAAGTGCAAGCGATTATTTTATGAAAAACGAGTTCTTTTTAGCTATTGAAAACCATCTGTATCTATTTCATCGCAGCTGTTGAGGGCAAAAGTACCTAAAAAAATTCATGAAAATTCGTTCGATCCGGCTCTGTTATTTTTTTCCCAATCAAGTGCAAGCGATTATTTTACGGAAAACGAGTTCTTCTTAGTCATTGAAAAGCTTCTGTATTTATTTCATCGTAGCTGCTGAGGGCAAAAGTACCTAAAAAAATTCCTGAAAATTTGTTCGCTCCGACTCTGGTATTTTTTTCCCAATCAAGTGCAAGCGATTATTTTATGAAAAACGAGTTCTTTTTAGCTATTGAAAACCATCTGTATCTATTTCATCGCAGCTGTTGAGGGCAAAAGTACCTAAAAAAATTCATGAAAATTCGTTCGATCCGGCTCTGTTATTTTTTTCCCAATCAAGTGCAAGCGATTATTTTATGAAAAACGAGTTCTTTTTAGCTATTGAAAACCATCTGTATCTATTTCATCGTAGCTGCTGAGGGCAAAAGTACCTAAAAAAATTCATGAAAATTCGTTCGATCCGGCTCTGTTATTTTTTTCCCAATCAAGTGCAAGCGATTATTTTATGGAAAACGAGTTCTTCTTAGTCATTGAAAAGCTTCTGTATTTATTTCATCGTAGCTGCTGAGGGCAAAAGTACCTAAAAAAATTCATGAAAATTTGTTCGATCCGGCTCTGTTATTTTTTTCCCAATCAAGTGCAAGCGATTATTTTACGGAAAACGAGTTCTTCTTAGTCATTGAAAAGCTTCTGTATTTATTTCATCGTAGCTGCTGAGGGCAAAAGTACCTAAAAAAATTCCTGAAAATTTGTTCGCTCCGACTCTGGTATTTTTTTCCCAATCAAGTGCAAGCGATTATTTTATGAAAAACGAGTTCTTTTTAGCTATTGAAAACCATCTGTATCTATTTCATCGCAGCTGTTGAGGGCAAAAGTACCTAAAAAAATTCATGAAAATTCGTTCGATCCGGCTCTGTTATTTTTTTCCCAATCAAGTGCAAGCGATTATTTTATGGAAAACGAGTTCTTCTTAGTCATTGAAAAGCTTCTGTATTTATTTCATCGTAGCTGCTGAGGGCAAAAGTACCTAAAAAAATTCATGAAAATTTGTTCGATCCGGCTCTGTTATTTTTTTCCCAATCAAGTGCAAGCGATTATTTTACGAAAAACGAGTTCTTCTTAGCTATTGAAAAGTATCTGTATTTATTTTATCGTAGCTGCTGAGGGCAAAAGTACCTAAAAAAATTCATGAAAATTTGTTCGATCCGACTCTGGTATTTTTTTCCCAATCAAGTGCAAGCGATTATTTTATGAAAAACGAGTTCTTTTTAGCTATTGAAAACCATCTGTATCTATTTCATCGCAGCTGTTGAGGGCAAAAGTACCTAAAAAAATTCATGAAAATTCGTTCGATCCGGCTCTGTTATTTTTTTCCCAATCAAGTGCAAGCGATTATTTTATGAAAAACGAGTTCTTTTTAGCTATTGAAAACCATCTGTATCTATTTCATCGTAGCTGCTGAGGGCAAAAGTACCTAAAAAAATTCATGAAAATTTGTTAGATCCGACTCTGGTATTTTTTTCCCAATCAAGTGCAAGCGATTATTTTACGAAAAACGAGTTCTTCTTAGCTATTGAAAAGTATCTGTATTTATTTTATCGTAGCTGCTGAGGGCAAAAGTACCTAAAAAAAATCATGAAAATTTGTTCGATCCGGCTCTGGTATTTTTTTCCCAATCAAGTGCAAGCAATTATTTTATGGAAAACGAGTTCTTCTTAGTCATTGAAAAGCTTCTGTATTTATTTCATCGTAGCTGCTGAGGGCAAAAGTACCTAAAAAAATTCATGAAAATTCGTTCGATCCGACTCTGGTATTTTTTTCCCAATCAAGTGCAGGCCATTATTTTATGAAAAACGTATTTTCCTTAGACATTAGAAGGCATCCGCATTCATTTTATCGCAGCTGCTGTGGGCAAAAATACCTAAAAAATTCATGAAAATTTGATCAGTCCGACACTAGAAAGGGTCCTTTTCCAAATCGAGTGCAAGTATTTAACTATGACAAATGTCTCTTACTTTCATGAGAAAACGTCTGATTATAATTGAGAACAGCGCTGGTAATAATAATAATAAATTGTTTGGATATATTCCGTCAGTTCGGATGAGGTATAACTTCCATCATATTGAACATAAACTGAGTGGATCTCATCGAATTCGCGGAAGCATTCGATTTCTCCGACGCCACTGGCCGTTCGGGTATCTCCGGAAGTTTTGCCTGCCAGCTCTACCTGCCAACTTCACATTGGTCAAAATTTTCAGGTTCCGTTTGTATAATCCATTAAGAATCTTCAATTGATGGCTTCTTGAATTATAATTTAGCAGAAAGTTCATCTCAATCGTCGACAAACAAATTGTTTATTTACCGGAAAGCAAGGTTATGTTGAACTGATGTGATTACGGAAATCAAGTGATTCTACCAGAGAGCAACATCAGTTGGAAGTGATGCGCGTCAGTTCAAAATCACAACATTGTCAAATAGAACGCAGATCAACTGATTTTGCATCAGTTTGGAAGTGATACAGCGGCAAATAGAAAGCGCCTATTCTGATACCACTTCAATAGGCCCTTCAGTTTGTGATTGGCGTACGTGCTTGGAGATGTCCTCTGTCTTCAGAATATCCTGACCGAATCTAGAAGTGTCTTCTTCTATATCCATTTCATCTTCTTCCGATTGAACTGACGGTGTCGAAGTCTCTTCTCCCTCGTTTCGACCAGAAGGTTCCTCTGATTTTGTAGTTGGTTCTAAAGTAGAATGTTCTTCCTGCACTGTTTCTTCTTGCGGTTCTGGTAATGGTTGTGGTGTAGGTTCTGGATCGGAAGGAGATTCTCCTTCTGGTGCAGGCTCTTGATTTTGTCCTGGAGTGGGTTCTTCGTCAGGAACAGGAAGTGGATCTGTATTCTGAGGAGGGGGAATCAGATAAGGAATTGGACGTCGTTTTAGAGGTAGAACCTCCAAGCCCTTAGGTTCATCTGTTAGATCTGGAACTTTTTCAGAACCAGGATCATCCGGTAACACCTCGTTGTACTGTGGATTATTGAAATAATTTTCGCAAAAATTTAGCGGCGCATCTTTGCGTTCCCATATTTCTACTGACTTTTCCTGATCTTTCTTAAGAATATCAATGTTTACTGGATTTCTATTTAACATTGTTTGAAATAAACTATCATCACTTTCCTTCAAACTCTCTACTAGTGCAGACTCTTGGCTAGCTCGATTGCCATATAACTCTTTTACTATTCTTGATGTAGTAGTATAATCATCAGATGCCTGATCTGCAAACAACAAGACACACCATAGGTTTAATTGATTTATAAATTTTTTCATTTTTTTCATGGAATATATGACGGGACAAATTATTAATACGATACTTAAAGCATTATGCCATACTCAACCAACAAACACCAAAAATCAACATACATATACAATATTTCTCAGCAAGCCAAAAATCCTCTCAAAGTTCCTGAGAAAACTCTCGAGGAGTGCAAAAATGCATCCAAAGCGATTAAATTACTGAGTGAATTGTACGATCTTCAGCATCTAACCAAGGGCGAGTCAAGATGATAGTTGGTTGAACTTCTGTTGATGTGGAATAAGAACTTTTTCCGTGTAAAATACGTTTGAACATTCAAATGTAGTATATTCATAAGCACATAAGAATCTAAATTATTAATGATCTTATAAACGACAATGACATCTCTCATCATTCTTTGATCTGCCAAAGATATCAAATTCAATTTTTTCATTATTGTAACTAGGGTTCCAAATAACTGATCCAAAGCTTAAAATGCTGTGCACATATGCCACGTATTAGGGATTGATGGTTTCGAAAACTTTTACAAACCCTGATATATTAAATCAAAGAGTTTTACCAAATATAGGTGCAAATATTTAGAAAAACTTATCAAGCTTACCTGCAGCACTTGTTGAGGGCACCTCTTCATATGATTCTATATCAGCTGTAAATGGAGAATAAGCATTTTGAATCGCTGTTGACGATGTGGAAGATGAATCTGCTCGCTGAATAGGAAGAGTGGGCTTCCTGACACCAAGTATTTCATAATTCTCTCTTATAGATTCTGGTAGTTCTGGCTCAAATGGAAGAGGATGAGGGATATTAAATTTTATGTTTGGTATAACAGATATATTTTCTGCCTTCAAAACATCCAACGAGGCATGTGAGTACATGTTTACATCATTCATTAGGTTCACAAGTTCTTTTGTTTGTAGTACTGATATCGATAGCATGCTTGAATCGGATCTTCCCATCGAAGAATTCTCATCATCATTTGGATTTTCTACTCCTGTTTTCATTCTTCCACAGGCACCAACTTTTGATGTTCCTGATTTCAAATTGCAGTCATTTGCAATGAAATCAGAACCACTGTTTTGCTCAAGATCCTTTCCTGACTTAGTAACTTTATTCATTAACGAAAGTTCTATTTTCGCTGTGTCTTCCCGTTCTGAATTGTCCGTATCAATTCCAGATGACGAGTCTGGTGACTTTCTTTCCATATAACATTTCTCCTGAATATGTGATAAAATGGATTGGAAATTTTCCTTGGCGTTTTCATTGGCAGGATTATTCGATTCTTCCAACGAAACTTTTTGTGTTTCCTCGTCTTCATTTTCTTTCGAATTCACAACCCCACTTTTTTGTTTCATATAGGGATAGTTGATAGGAGGCAAAGCTGAAGATGAATGTAGATTAACATCTACATCTATCTTGCTTTCTGATAAAACATTGCTGACAGATTCACCGCTATTAACTTGCAGTTTCATACCATCTAGGGTCTCTTTAAGTCCTCCATCCCCATTTGAATATTTTCCGTCAGAGATGCATATATGTTCAAATAAACTCTCCTCAGAACTTTCCGGGTCAACAGTGACAAATCCGTAGTTTTTGATTTCATTGAATGGATTTTCTGAAGGTCCATTTCCAATTTTGGTTTGATCTGGAGCAAAATGTGTTTCTATGATTGGAGCCAGGTCTTTCTCTTTCGTTGAATCTAGATCAACAAGGTCTTTTGAGGCCTCCGGTATAACATTTGATGATTTACTAGATTTTTCGGTTTCCGATGTGGAAGATGTTACACTGGAATCATCTTGATTTGAAGCATCCGTGATTTTAGTGGTCTCCCCAGTCATCTGATTCGGTTCATTTTGGTTCGAAGTATTCACTTTAGTTTGAACATGGGATGCTAGTTCCGCCATAGATTTGTTTTCAAATTCCTTCTTCATGTATGGCCTAGATGAAAATGTTTTCATTTCATTTGCGTTTTTCAAATATCTTTCTTTTTTTTCTTTGAGTGTTTTTGGAGAACTGTCGTTTTTCGATAATGAAGTTTCTTCAGCGCCTTCAAGCTGTTGTGGTTCGGTGAGAATTCCCCTCCTCCGCTGAACATCAGTTGCAGCGCATGCCGTTGATTTGGTAAGCATTTCCACATTTTTAGGGGTAACTTCAATCATTTGTCCCTTATTGTCAATTTTGAATTGGCGGATCGGTTGTTTACTTTGATGCATAGTCACATCAGATGTTGATGGTGGTCTTTGATTTTGGTCAGAATCAATTATTTTTTCTCGTGGATCAACAATAGTCGGACGATTTTCCGTAGCTTCGTCATATTTTATTTTGCTAGCTTGTTCCATGTTATTATTAGTATTTTGGTCTTGTTTTTTGCCTGGAAAAAATCAATTTATCATTATAAATACCAGAGAAAAACAATCTAATTACAGGGTGGGCCAAATTGGAAACTTCTGAAGGGGAGGTCCTCTTTCTGTACTTTCATGACAAATCATTGGCGAAAACCGCAATTTCATGGCTACCACCGTTACAAAGTTACCGGGTGTTTTTCGATAAATTATCATTTTAGAAATAATGCTGTAACTTTTCTTCTGTTGGAAATTTCTTCAAAAGAATTCTTGTAACAACAATATCCAGGAAAGGTGCCGTATGTGCTTTGACGAAAATGGTCGACACTTTGGATATTTTATTTGATGGAATTGTTTGTTTCTCGTTATTTTTAATTCAAGCTGGAATTTCATGGTTTTTGATTTGATTCTTTCTTCAAACTATTAACAGTTTGGATCGAACTTTCACAGCTTACAATCAATGTTCGCATTATTTTTGTTCTCACCCCCGCACAGTCCAAAGCCAAGAGATAAAATTTGAAAATTCAATACAACAAGACTCCAGAAAAATATCATTATACCTATGCTATATTTTTGAAATGTTCATTTCAACCTCTATCGTAATATGTTAAAATATACGAGGTGTCCATTTCAAAAAACAATTCCTAGCGATATATCATTGAATATCAGTTTTCGAAAAATTTAATTTACGTCATGTTTTAGGTACCCACGCATATTATCTTCGGGCTTGATTAATTTCTGTTATTTTTTTTTCCAAAGGAGCCATCAAAATATATATTCTATTCAATGGTCGTGGATTTTTTTTACCATAGAAGGCAGTGAACGCTCAATCAATTTCGAACCACATTTTACAAATCAAGTTCCAGTTGCTTCTCAAAATAGTTTTATAATACTGTAATTTCAAGTCTCTAGATCTTTCTTTAGACAGTTATTGAATTTGACCACGAATTCTTTATCAGTTATTAAAACAATATCGTTTTCATCTTAGGTTGGCAAAAATCAATAGGGCCTTGTTGGGTATTTTGTGGTCTGAAAAATGTATGAACGGCTGCTGAAATAGAACTCACAGACCTAATGATTCATCTGGATATATTCAATGCGTGAAAAGAAGCCCTACGTGAACTAGAATTTTCTGTATTTCCAATCATATCATTTCTTATTACGCAACAATAACTCCCATAATACTTTGAATCACGAATGTTTATTGTTTCATCATAATACACTAGTTCAAATTTATTGGACCTTGAATTTTTCGTAAGAAGTTGCCACCGTAGGTTTCTACAGAAATGAAAAATTTTCAATAGAGCAAAAGTTACAGCAATATTTCTAAAATGAACATTTTCGAAAAACACCCTGTAACTATGAAACGGTGATAGTTATGGACTTGCGGTTTTCGACGATGCGTTTCTCATGATTTGCCCTCCAGACACCGACATCAGTATTCGTCTGTCTAGTACAGAAAAAGTACTTTCCCTTGCAAAATGTTCACATGTACAGGGTGAGCCAAATTCGAAACTTTTGAATGGGAAGTCCTTCTTCTGTACTAGATAGAAGAACACAGATGTCGGATTCTGAGGCTTATATTTCATGAGATTCTCATTGGCGAACTCCATAGCATCACCGTTACATAGTTGCCGGCTGATTTTTGAAAATATTTATTCCAGAAATATTGCTGTAACTTCTTCTTTTGGAAAATTTTCATTGCTGAAAAACATTCTCGAAATTCTTCTTACGTAGAATTCAATGGCGTTAATTGAATATTCTGGAAACTGATATTTTATGAGACATTGCTATGGAATTATTATTTTCAAATAAAACCCCCAGTATATTTTTAAATATTTCGATATAAGTTCCAAGTCGCTAGCTTGCTCCGTTCGATAGTTATCGTGTCCACGGCCGTACAAGGCCAATCGTGGGACGGATAGAATCGATTTTGACACTGGATACGATATCTTTCGAAAAGAACAAGCTAGCGACTCTCGGGGAAGGTAGCCTATCGAATTTGACGGTTGAATTCTTTAGGGTCCAAAACTGTCTAAGCGGTTTCGGAGTATTCCTCATTCGAATTCTTGTGGTTATTGCCTGAGTTCTTAAAAATACTTATTCGAATGGATTGAAGAATACCGACGCGAAATTTTTGTAGGGCCGCAGAGGTAGAATATTACAGTTTTTTTCTCTGGAATTATCCGTCAGAGTTTAGTTAAATTTGGCTTATATCATTGAGTTTTCAAATATTTGAAAACTCAATGCTTATATATGGGAGTTCAATATTCAACAACAATTCTTCGGGAAAGTTCGCCAAAAAATATGCCGAATTTCATGGTTATTTCGTTGTTTATTTCCTCAATAACTCAAAATTACCACGTTGGTCAATTTGAACGAGCAAGTATTTATGAAAGCTGACCTCAAATCACTGCTTCTCTAGAATCATATGCCAATCATTAAATGATAAAGATATTTTTGTAGTACCTTTACGTAATCTTTCGAAATTGATATCTTACATACAGGGTAGGGTGTCCAGTTAACCTTAAAAAATATTTGAATTAAAGTAAGTAAAGTAAAGTTGTGTATATATTTTTTTCAATAATTGGTGAAAGAAGGGGTTATGACCACTCAGAATATCGAAAAATTAATAGTTAAAATTTTCACCATTGCACCATTCTCGAGATAATGGGCATTCTGGAAATTTGTGAAAAATCGCTACCTTTCCTCGATGTTTTCGATACCATGGCTCTTAATTGGAACTGATTCGAACAATATTTTTCCTGAACATTGCTGATGAGTCTTGATTTATGGACGTATAAAAAAGTTTTCAGAAGTTCATATAATTTTCCCAGAAATGAGGATGAAATTATAGATTTAAATTCTATCTATTTTTATTCTCGTAACTCTGACCCGATTTTCTGGAAAAAATTATAACCACGTAAATATGAATATTCACTATGAAAATATGCGTAAGGTATCGTATCGATGGATATAATGTAGGAAAATCTGTATTATTGTATTATTTTCAAATATTTGAAAACTCAATGATGGAAGGTTGTTGCATTTCAAAATCGTTAGTGGACAAAATCGTCCAAACAGTGTCAGAGTTATAGCCCCCTGAAATTTTAAGTTATTTTCCTTATATTTCGAAAAATACCGAAGTCAGTACGAAAGTTCGAAGTTCGAAAAAAAATTTTTTCCGAAATTTTTTCCGAAAAAATTTAACTCTCTATCTATCTATCATATTCAAAAAACATTCTGCTCAGACTTTGAACTTTATATTTCATAGCCATGTGTCAAAATTTAGTTTTATACGATCATAATCTCCGGAGATACTGAGGAAAGTATCTCACATTTCGTGGTCTTTTTACTCGAAATCGTTGTTTTCTCTGGAATAACTCAAAAACTACAGTTTGAATCATGATTAAAAAATTGTTGGCTCGTTTGAAAACGCTGATGGAGAACTTCTGTGCAAACTTTCGTGATGATCGTTTCATTAGAACAATTCGAAAAAAAAATCAATTTCAATTCAATTCATTCAGAAAAAAAGAAGGTTTAACTAAAATATTTTAAGAAAAGTCTGACGTGAGGTTAAAAGCTCTTAAAAGCATTTTCAAATTTGTGGCCGAAGGAATCCCCTGTTCAATACTTGATTGAGAATTTTTTTCATTTTTCGATCAAGTACTAGATTTCAATCAGATCCGATCAGTATATTTGGAAATATTGGAATAATAGAATTTTTCGACAATATCCAAAAATTCAGAACATATCGAATTGAATTTTTTAGGTTTTTTTTGGGTTTTCACTACCTATATCTGAAACAGAACTATTAAAAATAAAATAAAAATTGTTTTTTCATGAAAAACGCCCTAGCGGGTTGTGGGAATAAACTATTTGTAAAGGGCATTTTCTTGGAAAAACAGATTGCCTAATGAACAATACAGGAATAATACAAATCTGACTCTTTCAACAGACAAAGGAGAAAATTTCAAGAATTATTTTCTTTCGATTTCATGTTTCGATTTGGGACTTGGTCAAATTGACATTTTTGAGAAAACACAGCAACATAGATTTATTTGGTTTGATAGTTTTTTAATTCTACCTCTGCTTCAAGTAAATTCAGCCAAATAGGGTCTATCTCTACAGAACAATGATCAAAATTACTCTCTTCATTTAATAGAATGCAAGGGGACTCTTTAATTTTTTTTCAAATTATCTGATTCCAGCATCAGTATTTTTGTATTGTCCCAATATATCATTTGATTCCTAATGGTCAAACATACATGGTTCGCTATTTGGAATTTTTGTATGTCTCTATTCCTTAGGTTGTTTTTGTGCTCTCGTTTTCTGTTATCTAACGGTCGAGACTTTTCCCCTGTATATGTATTCCCACAAACAGAGGAAATACTATTAACACAATTTTTTCATTTCTGTTTCTCGTTAATTGGTTTGGTTTTAGTTAGTAACTCAAATAGCGAACCATATATGTTCGACCATTGGGAATCAAATGATAGATTGGGACAATACAAAAACAGTGATGTTGGAATCCGATGATTTGAAAAAAAAATAAAGAATGAGTGCTCTTGCATTTCGTTGAATGGAGAGAGTAATTTTGCTTATTGTTCTGTAGAGATAGACCCTATTTGGCTGAATTTACTTGAAACAGATACAAATTAAAAAACTTTCAAATCAAATAAATCTGTGTTGCTGTATTTTCTCAAGAATTTCAATTTGATAAAAGTCTTAATTCGAAACGAAAAATCGAATTTTCTCCTTTTTCTGAGTCAGATTTGTACTCTGAAACGTCACAGTGCGCTTTGCTAATCGTTTGAATTGTTCTTGTATTGATCATTAAGCAATCTGTTTTTCCAAGAAACTGCCCTTCACAACTAGTAATCTGCAAGGGCGTCCATGAAAAAACAGTTTTTATTTAATTTTTAATAGTTCTGTTTCAGATATTGGGAGTGAACACCCAAAAAAATCTAAAAAAATGATGCGAAATCCTCTTAAAATAAGCTTTTAATCGATACTGTGACGAGTACGGCCCTGTCTATTCTAGAATGCTCCAGAAGGCCCGAGCAGTCTATGAGTCACCCGCCTCGCTCTAGAGCATTCTGGAAACTGCTGGAAATTCCACACGTAATAAAAAGGTAGGGCGGATCAGCACAGGGACCAATTCAGCAGAGTGATTCGTAGCGGCAAGAGTTCAGTGAAAATAAATTAGTGTGTATATAAATTGTGAACAGACTTTGATAGAAATAGTTGTTTAGTTATTGGAACAGTAGTGTGTAAATAAGTGTAAATAAATAGTTTGAATATTCTAAACGTTTTGAAAACCAAGAAAACGTTACAATACATATCGAATTTGAATGAAGAAGAATTATAGCGTGAGGATTCATGCATAATTTCGTGAATACCTTATGAATAGTAGATAGTTAAATATTCATATAATACTTTTTAATTATTTTCAACTGAATTTGACCTATATTTTCTTCAAAAGGTATCACCGAAAATAAATATCAGATCAAACTGAAATTTGATAATTGTTCAATATCGACTCATTCCATTAAAACATTATTGATACTCTCCAAGTAAAAAATTTCTCTGAAGAAATTGTGAAAATTTTCGAATACATTTTTAGATTTCCTAACCAGTAGGTTTTTCATCGAGTTGCATCAGCTCTTCATAAGATATCGAAGAACTAACCTCAAAATTTTAAATTGGTATAACTCCAAAATCATTCAGCCGACTAAAACAAACTCAACCGAGATATTCAGGTTCTAAACCGAATTTAAACATTTCAAGCCTCTAGATCCTTCCCTTCTCAAGTGAAAGTTGGAGCACATACGGCAGGCCGGACGGCAGGATAGAATTGAATTTGACCACGGATTCTTCATCAGGTAGTTTAAACTAGTCGGCAAGTGCGCACATGCGATTTTCTGTCGTGTGACTCAATATTCGAGATCGCCAAGAAAGCCATTATTTGCGATTATTTGGTTGTATATGCGTGCATTCGTATTTAATAGTATGCGTTTCATTTCTGCGACTAAACGATAACGCGACATAAAATCGCATGTGCGTTCCTGGCCTCAGACACATAATTCGAAAATTATAGACATTCGGTCAAAACTATGAAGCGTAAGAAAAAGGACTTAAGCATATTCTTTTTCAGATATTGGTTGAACAACCCAACTCTTTAGGAGAAAATTTATTTGGCAAATATTCTTGAATAAAATTTTACAAAAAAAATGACATTTAGGTGAAAACAAATTGAAACCTATTCAATTCGAAAAAATTTGAATGTGAAGATGCCCTTCCAAATAACAATTATATAAGCAAAAACTATGAAAATAATAATTTTTTCGAGTGTTTTGGGGTTTTCTCTTTCAACATCTGTAAAAAAAATGAAACTTCTCAATTATAGAAATCGCCTATGCGGATTGAGCAAATGAAACTATTTGTCAGGGTCAATTACATAAAAAAATATTCCCTATAATAAAAGATTTCGAAGCAGTTGAAACGATTAAAGAATAGAACTGTAACGTTTCTCAGTATACATCTCCTTCATCCGACAATGAATTGAAAAGTCGTCAGAAAAATTTTTTGCAATATTAGATAATTACGGAGTCTCAATATAATCTCGTCAGTACTTCTTTAAATATTGAAGAAATAATCTCAAAATTTATTGCTCTGAAACTATTTAGCCGATTTTGCTCATCAACGAACTCAACCGATACGTTTTGATAGGCAAACTATGCTGAAAGTTTTAACCGCTAGCTCATTCCGTTCTGAAGTGATCGTGGCGAAGGACAGACGCCGGCTGGACAGAATTGCATTTGTTATCGGATTCTTTATTGATGAATCCAACTTCATGAAATAACATACATTCTAGCAAAAAAGCACGTCGTCCCCTACAACATGCGTTCAAAAAGAAGTGAAAGTTGAAAAAGAGTAAGAAAGAAAAACTCACCGAAGCAGAATTTACTAATTTTCGACTCGTGCTGTATCTGTTTCTTACAGGTTAAAATATTCTCCTTGGTTACTCAAAAAATCAATTCATCGCGCAATGTTTCTCGCATGAATTATGGCGAAATTCAAAAAAGTTAATTACAGTATTATAGAAAAATATGTGTTTGGATAAGCTTTCTATACAGGTAAACTCTACGATTGTTGTCGGACAGTTAACATAAGTAAAAAGACGAAATTTTTCAAATAGAATAAAAACATTCGTGCGAAGATTTCGCATTACTCTGTAAGCGCCTTATGATACAAGTTGAAAGCTTGTATCAGATAGTGTAAAATTGCTCAGGAATTGAAAACCCCTTTTATATTCAAATAGAAATTCTACTCATTCATGTGATTTCTTCAAAAGCTTTGCTCTCTAAAAAAACAGTTGAAACTGATGTTAGAAGTCAGGTTAATAATTTTTTTATATCGTTTCATAAACATCGGTATTTTTGATATGAAAGAAATCTGAACCGGCAATATGTAAATATTGCCATTTCATGAGCGAAATTCGAAATCATATTGTTCTACTTTCATGTGCTTCATTTGAATTTCGAAAGAAAGAATTATCATTCTAACATGACGGATTTTCCAGATGATATCTGCTTCGAATTTCGAATTATTAAGGATATTCTTTAATAGTCACAAATAAATATATTTATTTATTCATTTTAACAGTTCAGTTTTGATGCTGAACTTATATAATTCGTTTAAATTTTTTTTAAATGTCCCATGTGATATCGGAATTTTAAATCAGCTAAGTGTATTCCAGATAAAATTGGTGAAGTTCAGTGGAAATGACGCGTTTCTTTCTCAATTCAATTGAAAGATTTGAAGTGAGACATATTCGTTGGCAATATTATTAAATGGAAATTATATCTTTCCAAGAAAAAAATTTTGAATCAGTTAAAACTTACAAATCAGTAATATACCAACATCTCGAAATCAATTGAAATTCATATAAAATACAATCCCCATAAGAAAAAGAGGCAATTCGATATGAGTGATGTTTTGCCATGTAACAAGTCCTTGGAAAATCGTCATTATTTCCACAGAACACATATTTCCGAAGAAAATATTCTGCCTCAATATTTTCCCTGATAGCATTTTCTTTGATACGGTTGATAATTTCTAATTAAGTGAAAGAATACTTACCTACAGAGAGTTACACGAAGTACACACACACAAACGCGAACATAAAGTGAACGAGACAATGCAGATTTCCGTAGAAAAAGACTTCGATTATAGTGACAAAAAAGATGAATAATATACATCGAACAGATAAAGAGTTAAGAGATGAACTGAGAACAGATGTTGAAAATAGAGCCCGCCTTATTGAAGAAATGCCGATTGAAATTAAAGGAAAATCAAATCAATGATTTTTCATTGAAAGCTATGAACAAACTTCAACAAAAGTTAAAATATGAATGATTTCAAGATTTCGAATCAAATCAAGACTAAGCGACTCATTGGTATTTTGAATAATTACAGGATAAGCCAACGAAAAGTAAACGCATGAAATTTTGGGTAATTGCATATACAGTGCGCGACAAAATTATGGAACAAATTCATTTTCTCAGAAGAAAAATATTTGGCAACAAAATACTGAAACAGACCAATTTTTGTTTCACTTTTACCAAATTTATATGCATTTTTGAAATATTTTTGTTACACCCTGTCCATCCCCATCAACCCTTTGAATTTTTCGAATAGGGAAAGTAGGTCATGTGGTACTTTTTTGGCAAGGTCTTTGTATCTTCTTTACAGCGTGCAGAAATTTTCAAGGACAAAAAAATTTTTATTGAAAAATTAGTTAGTTCAAAGAGATTTTCAGTAGGTGCACTTTGTCATGGCTTATTTACTTTGAGAATATGGTACCTGATAAAATTTGTCACCGAATGAAAGTCGACCATTACAGTTTTAATCATGCACAACTTTCAACCCCCTGACGCGAAAAATTTGTTTTTTTCTCCATCGAAGGTTTCATAGGGATTGGAAGTTGTGCATGAACAAAACTGTAATGGTTGACTTTCATTCGGTGACAAATTTCATCAAGTACCATGGTCTCAATGTGAATGAGCCAGGACAAAGTGCACATACTGAAAACCTCTTTGATGTAACCAATTTTCCAAAAAAAAAATTTTCTTGGAAATTTCTGCACGCCTATGAAGAAGATACAAAGAACTTGTCAAAAAAGTACCACATGACCTACTTTCCCTATTCAAAAAATTTAGAGGGTTGATGGGGATGGCACAGGGTGCAACAAACATCCTTTAAAAATGCATAAAAATGTAGTAACAGTGAAACAAAAATTGACCTGTTTCAGGATTTTGTTACCAAATATTTTTCTTCTGAGAAAATGAATTTGTTCCATAATTTTGACGCGCATTATATGTATTTCAAAATTACGTTGTCTCACCGGTATATCGTGTGATAAAAAACTGCCATATATATTCGATTGAAGGAGATACCGTTCATTTTTCATTTTTTATATCATAGAAGAGGTAAATAATCTAGGAAATTATAACTCAATGATAAATGTCCTCATAGTGAAGATCTCGAATTTTGTCAAAACATTACGGTGAGAACCTTTTTATGCAAAATTTGGTGAGGATCATATTTACGGAATCATAGAGCGGATTCCACCCTCTCACAAAGTCTTCTTTGATATATGAGCCTAATGTCTGATCAAAGCACGAAACGTTTAGAAATAACATCCGAATGAATAAATTTTGAGTTGGACGGTTTTGTTGGAAGGAAAGCTATTTTCGAAAAGCTCAAACATGACAAGGTAAGTAACAATAATCGTATCTCTGTCTACGTCAATCCAGGGCATGAATCAGAATGAACCCCCATAAAAACATTATTGCTTTCAAGAAAAGAGAAGTAAAAATTATAGCTCGGCATTCGGCATAGTGAACGGACCGACAGTATCTGTAATTTTCGAATTTTTTCACGAAAATAGTATCAAACGACTAGGTTGGACTTACTAATGACAAATCCGGTCAAAAGCAATTTGGTCCGGCCAGGCGTCTGTAGGCACGATTACGGTCGTAAGGAAAACCCTATCGAGTCTAAACTTATAGGGTGGGTTGAGTTTTTTTAATTGGAAAAATTCGACAAACGGTTTCGTCAGTTGAAATTTTGAGGTTATTTTCCTGATACTTCAGGAACTACATGAGCGATTAGATTGAAACTTGGCAGTTAGTTGAAGCACAACTTTTTGCGGAATTTTGTTGAGATCATACTGTGAATAAATCTGAATCAAATATATTTTTTTCGGAAACTATTCATCGTATTCAAGATAATTTCCGATCAGACGTTGAACTTTATATTTCACAGCATTTCAGTTCAATACAATCATGATTCTTTGAGATAATCCAGGGCTGGTGTCATAATTTTTCTCGTGTCTACGAAACCACCGAAGTCTACGGAGAATCTTCCGTTCTTCTCTATGGTGTAGAATGAATTTGCTTCATGTAATGCTATATTTTGAGTGAAAAATGTTGAAACGTTACAAATATAAGAATCTTAAATAACATCACGATGAAAAATAATTGGACCAATTATTTAAAAACTTTTTGTTTCAAATTGCCTGTAGGATGTCTGTGAAATTTGGGTAGTAATAACTTGCACAATCATTTTGTTGGTGTTTTCTGGGTTTCCAATACCAATGTCTGAAACAGAACTATTTAAAGTGAATAAGTAACTAAGTTTTATTGAAAAATTTCCTTTCGGATTGCAGGATTGAACTGTTTGTCGAGGGCAGTTTGAAGGAATTTAACTTGCACACTCTAGGCATTGTTAATATTGCTGCATACTCAAGCGGCATTATCTTGATACGATTCTTGGGCTCTAGCGGATATGTTATGGACGTTTCTCAGGATGAAATTTCCACAGGACAATGATCGACTTGCAATATATACAACATTATAGCTGTTATGAAATCTAAATATTGGAAACAATGGGATCAATTCAACCATAATCACTGAGCCCTAACGAACTCCGATGACAGCGGCAAAACAACATTTTTTTTTCCTATAATAATATACATTCCAACTTGTTATTGTTTTGTTCGCTCGACTAATTCAGTATTTGAAAACAAATCACAACCAATAAATCATAAACAAATAGGGCTGAAATGTTCAGAAAGCATAAAAAAAAAATTGAAGCCTAAAATGGCAGTTTTGACCAATTTCGTATCTCAACCCCGGAAATTATCGACCAATGAATCGGCAAATTGGAATAAATTTCACTTTTGTACCAATTTCCTTTTGATTATCAGTATGTTCTTCGGGCTTTTTCCTTTACATGGTATACAAGAAGCCAATGTGAAGCAATTGATTTTTCGATGGAAATCCCTTATGGTTTTCCACTCGATATTCTTGATGAGTTCTGGCTTAATAATCAGTTTGGGGACTATTCCTTGGATTTTGAGAGATGTCTCCATGCAAGCCTTGAGTAAGTTCGTTATGTATTTTTCTATACATCAAATAAGAGTACTTCAGAAATAATATACGTGCAGAACATTGGAATAATTGGAATTAAATTTTTGTATCCTTGGTTTTGAAATCTTCTTTTTTTAATACATTTCAATTAGGTGTTGTTAGGATTTTATTCTATGAAAAAATTGCCCTTCTGAATACTTTCCTCTCTTTGAAATAGAATTGTTCAATATTGTCCCTTTTTGTTATACATTCGATTCATATTACCCAAGAAAATCTTGTTTACAAGTGGATTTAAAGAGAAGAGTCGAAATTGCAAAATATTTTTCTGGTTTTGAACAAGCTTATCGCTAATAAGCAGATAAATGTTTCAAAAAATCTTTATGTACCAAACGAACGTTGTTTGCATTGTATCCGAAGACCTACTCGAAAACATTGTCATATGTGCCTTATAAGAACTCATGAAATGAAAAAGTATTCCAACATCGATATAAGAAATATCTGATCCGAAATGATAATTAACAATATGAACAAAAGAGGGTTCTTCGAAATTCCAACGACCGATTATATTATACACAGTTTTTTCTTATTTTTTGGTCGCACAAATAGTAATGGAACATTCTCTGAAAATTTTTTTGCTTAGATTTTTTTTATTTACCTCTAGAAAGCCTGCTAATATATTGAACACAGACCAAAAATTATGCTCTTTTCTCTGAGATAATTGGTTTGATGAAAAACGGGAGGCTTAAAATTGATGTCTAGCTTATTATGTTTGTGGATTAAACAAATTAAATTACAATAATCGAAACTCGAATATGTCATTTGATATACTTTTTTCGTGTTTTTTCTAGGAAACAAAAGCGTTAAGATTTTACCCAAATTTCTGTAATTTTCTAATCTGAGTCGAAGGTAGTTTTAAGTGACTGTAGGTTGGGCTCCTTGACGAAGAATCCGAGAGGTCAGATTCAAACCTGTCCGGAGGTAACGAGCTATAACTTTCGAGTGGAAGGACCTCAAATTTTGAAATAGGTACTCAGTGTAGGTTTGCAGCCCATATATATCGGAATATCGGCTGAGTTCGTTAATAGGCAAATTTCACCCAAAAGATTCGTAATATACCCATTTGAAATTTTCTTCAGAAGTATTATTGCAATTAGTTGAAGAATACGGAAGCGCAAATCTGTTCAAAATATCGTGAGGAACGAAGAGTTAGGGATTGAAATAAATTAAGTTTCAAAATTTTTTTGGAAACATTTTTATTTTGCGATGCTATTAATCTTTCATCTATGAAATTTGACACAAATCTGGGGGATAATATTCAAGAACACACTACCAAATTTCAGGTCGATCCATTATGGAGATATGGAGAAACTAACCTCAAGTACGTCCGATTTTGTTTTGGTAACAAATTTCAAAAACGCTGCAAATTTTACACAAGGGTTTATTATTTTCTCAGTTTAATAACCCTATACCATTGATATCTCAAATCAATCGTATATATTATTTATAACTCATTGGTTTTTCACCAAACGAAAATCAATTCCATGAAGAAATTCATGTGAAATATTTCAATTCAATAGTAACTACAAAATTATCCACGTCGAAACCAAAAGTACCTACATAACTCCTAGAGTCGTTAGAAATCAATAGGTACAACACCCGCAAAATCCTATTGAATGAACAAACAGATGTGAATAGCTCTCCACTACTGAATATTTTTCTGTAACCTAAAAACTCTGTGGCAAACCCCAATTTATACCTACTCTCACTTTTACGCTTTGTATAATTATTTAGGCACGTTCCGGACCATATTTAAACCTTGTTGTACTACATACCATCAGTCAGTAAAATGTAGATACCTGAAGAAGATTTTTAGCAACTTTCTTCGTGTTTTTTGTGATTCCTTAGTATTACTATGAGTGTTGTGAATTCCCCGCCGAAGTCCTACACACCGTTAGGATCTGGCGTCTAGGAGGTTCGAAAGTTTTCAAAATCAAACTGAACAGTTAAAAAAAAACACACTTTAATTCGATTCCTAGTTGTAAAATGAATATACTAGACTAGTGCCGATACGAAATAATCGATCGTGTGAAAATATGAACAAAAACGTAAAAAACCTATTTTAAATATTTGAGCCGAGCCTCGGCGTTTTCGACCTCAAGCTTATCGCTTCCAATTCCGATCCCGACTGACTTATGTCTGGAATTTTCAAATATCCCCAAGGATAAATCTTACATGCCTAAATATGTCTATGTTTATAATAACGCACAAAACCACTTGAAGAGCGAACCGCCTTAGGTCGCTCGAAAAGTGAGACCAATGCAGGTGACCGCACAGGGCCGTATTCCCTAATTATCTGGGGACAAATCTGTCGAGTTACGACAATGAGATGGAGTTTTTATGTCCGACTGATCATCAGAATTATCAGTCCTGTCACCGATATAATCAATTACCGTATCCATGTTGTCTGTCTCATCTAAATATATTCCCGAAATATGGTAGATAAACCTATTCACTAAGGTATCAACATATAACGAAAATTTTGCTGGAAAGAATTGAAACAATCACTTTATAATTAAGCCTAGAGGATGTTATTCATAAAAATCTTAAATATTTTTCATTCCAAATCACATTTCCTATGAAATATTGGAGTTGAAGAGAAAATCATCTTGGTGTTGAGTTTCTTAAAAAACTACTTTACGAAGGTCAAGTCACTATGTTGTTTCTTGCGTTAAAGTTAAGTTAAATTTCCGAAAAATATTTTTTACTAATATTTTGCCAGTACGATCTTCACGATATTACTTATTAAATTGCGTGTCGGTATTACACAAATAGAAATGAAATTCAAATCAGAAAGCGTTTGCGCCTTTTGACATATAAGGGAAATAACCTCAAAATTTAAAATAGCCACAAAATTTTCCGCCAATATCTCTGCAAATAAATATGGTTTCAAAATGTTGACTAAGACCTGTACCAAATTATATTGAACTTTAATGAATAGCTTCCGAAAAAAATGTTTAGAAAAAATTCAATTTTTTTCCAATACAATTCTCACGAAATCATGCATTAAATTGAGCGTCGATATTTCACAACTAGTTATGATATTTCAATTTGATCGCGTTAGTATTTCTTGAGAAACTTTCGGGAAAATTAACTTAAACTCTCAAATTAACAACAAATACGTAAAACAAAAAAAAAATGAAATGAAAAAAAACTCACCCGTCCTGTGCAACTTATCTGAAATAAATTTTTCCACAGTGCATATATCCGATAAGAGTTCACTTGATTCACAAAATATCCAATACACAAACTGAAGACCTAAAGTTATTTTCAATAACTTTTCTGTAAAAATCAAATATATCGTGAACCTCTCAAAGATATATGATTCTGGATGAAAAGTTAACCGATTATTTCACTGAATTCCAATCTTAGAACCGAATGCGGATGATTCATTCTCGGGATTATTGGAAATTTGTAGCATTTTTCTTTATAACTCAGAGACTACTGGTCGGATATCATCCGGGTAAAAATTTTTAGGTTGAGTTATGCAACAGTAATCAACGTTGAGAATTTCACAAAAATTCGGTGGTAATTTTCCGAGAAATAATTTTTTTTTCCCTCCAACCCCCAATTTTAAGCCCTTAGGTTACACCAATCCTGCTGAAAAGCTTGGAGGATCAATCCCGAGCGACACATGATTTTTCTACCAAGTTTCACGAATTTCGGTTCAGTACTTTCCGAGAAAAGCTCTGGACAACGGACGGCGGACGGACGGATTTTTTTTTTTATTCGTTCATTCAAATCTACATACTCCAAAACGTAAACTCTGAAATTTTCAGGGGGGGTTAAAAATTTTTTTTTGTTGGTCGATCACTAAGGTTTATTATTTGATTTCATCAAATAATAAACCAAAACGGTCATCTAATTAACTTTCTTGTATCACAAAGTTACGTCGATGTATATCCGTGAGAATGGAATATTTCCATTATTCAACATTGAAACGAAAACTGTTCATTTCGGGAAATAGAAGATTCGACACATTTCAATATCAGTCAATAATGATATGACAAATATACCTGAAATATCAATTTACCAATGCAGTTTTGCCGAATCTGACAAATTTCCTGAGAAACCAGAACATTTCATTAAAATCTATAAAAAATGTTTTTTTCTGTTTTTTTCAGGTTAGACGGTCTACGACAAATACTCGACAATTATTCATAACATTTTTGATCGAATTCGATGCATAATTTAGAATGGCACTGCTAACTTTATATTAAGGTAGCAGAGCCACCCCTTTAAAAAAAAAACAAAGAGCGCGACAAATTTTTTGCCTTCACGACAAATATGTTTTGGTCGTCCTTCAATCGTTCAGCTCATTTCCGGTAGAAAAAACAGTCATCTAATTAACTTTCTTGTATCACAAAGTTACGTCGATGTATATCCGTGAGAATGGAATATTTCCATTATTCAGCATTGAAACAAAAATTGTTCATTTCGGAAAATAGAAGATTTAACATATACAACCCAATATCAGTCAATAATGATACGAAAAATATATCTGAAATATCAATTTACCAATCCGGTGTTGCCGAATCTGACAAATTTCCTAGAAAACAAGAACATTTCATTAAAACCCATGAAGAAATATTTTTTTCTGGTTTTTTCAGGTTAGATGGTCTGAGACAAATACTCGACTTAATATTAAGTTAGCAGAGCCACCCTAAAAAAAAACTGACTTTCCCACTGTTGGTGATCCCCTAATTATATTAACTTCTTGAAATTCTGTATGAACCTTCAAGCTTCAAAATTTCGATGAAGTACTGGGTTTCAATTCGATCAAATTCGTATTTCCGGGAATATTGGGAAAAAAAATGTGGAATGGGTATATGTTCGGAATTATTGTGCAAGTTTTACCCATTCACGAATTCGATGTTCATAATTAACGCCAAAACCTACTCTACAAATATCGAATTTCACGAAATATTACTTTCCTTAGGAAAATGTAGTTTTTTCGGGACTTCACAACATTTCTGAAGAAAAAGAAAGAAAGAGTCAGGAAGTACTCGACTCATTACCTTCAGAAAGGTAGCGTCATATATTGGCAGCGAAATTTGGGGGTTTTCACATTTTCCATCGTAGCTTACACATTTCGATGAATTCACGAATTTTTCAAAAATAGACGTTACTTCTTCTCGCGATATATTAAGTGAAAGCAAAACTTTCGTTTTTCCTCTATCTAAACACTTCTTTGAATTGAAATAAAAACCTTTATAAATCAGCAGTTCCTTCAATTCTGTCCTTCTGTGGTTATTTTCAAATCAGAAAAAAACATAGCCATGTCTATGTGTATGAGAAAAACTCAATTTTCATTCAGATGAATCATCGCTGAATACTCTTATTAAAGTCACTGTAATGTGTATTACAGTGACTTTAACTAGTATAGAGTCACTGTAATGTGTATTAACATTGTTTAAACAATGCTATTAACATTGTTTAAGGAGAAGATAGAATTCTTTATTCCCATTGTTAGAAACCTTGGCAGACTCTTGAGTTTTTTCTACCTAACGATAGAGGGAGCTAAATCATGAATGTGAATTATTGAGTATGAATTCACAAGTCTTACTCTTTCAGGAACTGGTTGTCTATTTCATTAATAATAAATTAATCGATTAATAGCAGAATAAAAAAGTGAATACAGTGATTATATACAAGAATGAAGTCAAGTCATTAAATCATTGTGCACAGAGACATCTAGCGAGTAACAACATAAACAATTTCGAGTTTTCGTTTTGAAAGTTTCAATGAATTATGATATAATACACAGTTATTCCCATATACAATACACGAGTACAAAGAATAATAGAATATGAGTTGAATGTGTAAAATAAGACTCAAATTCATTCAGTGGATGTGTAGATATTGAATAAAAAATCAAGAGTAATCTCGTTTTTCTATGTGATAAATGACATGTCAAATTCTGTAATGCGCTGAAGCAGCTGAAGCCTTTTTGAAATCCTGTTTGTGAGAGGTTAAGGAACCACGTTGTGTGTTGTATTAAAGTAAGTTTAAATTTATTTTTCATTCATATTATTTATTCATATTTATCTCATATGACTATTATGTCACAGACCATATGTAATTATGTTCTTGCCGGTTCATGTATTATCTAAATTTGGATCTAATGGTAGTTTTTGTTTTCAGTAATGGCACCATAATATGAGATCGCCGTTGGGCTCCAAAGGGGTCACAAAACTACAAAAATTCCATCTGGAAAAACAAAGGCTGATAAAATCCGTCCTTCCAGGCTCAAGGGACGTTTGACGAAGCATTCCAAATTCGTGAGGGATCTAGTCCGAGAGGTTGTAGGACACGCTCCTTATGAAAAGAGGGCTATGGAATTGCTGAAGGTATCCAAAGATAAAAGGGCCCTTTAATTTTTGAAGCGCCGTTTGGGAACACACATCAGAGCCAAGAGAAAGCGTGAAGAAATGTCCAACATTCTCACACAAATGAGGAAGGCCCAAGCTCATGCCAAGTAAATGTAGCTTGTTTGTTTATAATAATAAAATTAAAAAAAAAATACTGCTGTATATTCCTTTTTCCTTGTCGAGGTTCACTGTAGTATACATACTTTCGAGTTCTGGGATGTATCTTAATCATATTCATTTCAATGCGAAATTCTGCATCTATTGGAGACCTTCAAAATTGTTCACATTAATATTCTTATTTGATACTTGGTATGATTGAACAGGTTTTTTTAAAAGCATTGTCAAACTCTATGAAATGAAAAATTCCATTACTCTATAGCATCAAGATAGTGAGTTAATGTATGTATGTTTATTAACTGCTGGTTTCATAAGTCATCATTGATTTCTTGAAGTTATGAGGTATTGTATGGAAAAGATAATTCATATCCCAAGCCAGTTGAGTGTCGATTTAGTTATATTATCTCATTTTGTTAATAGATAGAATGCTCTGATTTATAATTGTGATGTCATCAAAAAGAGTATTTGCTCCTATTGAGTTAAGATGTGTTGAAAATGACATGCTGCTTAATGTGAACACGATATGTCTGACCTCACCAAATTTGGCATGATTCCTCAAGCCGCCAATGTACATCAAGTAACAGAATTCAATTAGATCGTATATACACAAACAACTAATGAGTCCTGATATTTGTACCTTAGTTTTCTATCCGACTTACTAAAGTAGAATTGATGAAGGGGTGAAATTCACTTGTACCTTTATAGAGAACAGTAGTATATCTTGTCTATGGTAGAGAACAAGTTTTCTATTCAAATATCCATTTAACCAATGATTCTGGAGATACCTTGTGTTTGTATCTATTCGAAATTATATTTTCCCAAAGTTTTCAGAAGTACCCAATCGGTCAACTTGCAATAGTATATTCCACTGAGAGGACGACTTCAGTTTTCATTTTGATTTCATTATTCTAGAATAAATATTCACACACTGCCAAGATTCAATTCGATCGAATAATAGCTATATAGTTCTCGAGTTATATGGAAAAATCAGAAATATAGGAGTAAAAATACTTTGCTGACTGCAATCGAACTATACCGTAAGCGAATAAAAGTCTATCACGCAAGTGGACAATTTTTAATGATTTTGATTCTTAACATACAAATATTTACCTATGTTTAGGCACCATTCGTGTCTTTATCAAGGCTCCTTTGTTGTTCAAGTAATCAAAGAAAAACTAGGAAAATAAGTAGGATTTAACATATGACGAAATGTTAATTTTATTTATTTATTTATAATAATATACAACTGTAAATCAAACCAAGTTTGTTGATATATTTTTTTAGTTCTCTTTTGAACTTTTGGTATTTTTCTTCTTTTTTCAAGTATTTGGGTAGTCCATTATATGACATTATCGCAGAATTTGTTGGAAGCGTTGACCCTTTTGTTGTCTTGAAAATGAAACCACTGTACAGATGATCGGCATTTCTTGTATCGTATTTGTGTTTATCAGAATGCTTCTTCAGATTCACCATTGATTTCGAAAGATCTCCATTCATATTATATATAAAGTTTCACTGCTCCTGTTTTACAGCCTTAGAGATTGGTAGTATTGGAAACTTTTTATACAAGTAGCTAGTGCTGGTCCCATACAGAAGATTATTTATTTTCTTAATTGCCCTATTTTATAGTTGTTGAAGTCTGCTCAGGTTTATTTTCGTCGTATTTCCCCAAATTGATGCCAGATATGTGAAAACAGAGTGCACACATGCATTGTAAAACATTAATCTGCAGTTTTGGGACATATACGGATTGGTATGACCTGATAGTTTCTCAGCTATTTCTTCTGTGTTAGTCCCAACTAAATCTTCGTCAGACCCAAGTAATTATATGTTTCAACTTTTCTTATTGTCAATAGCCAATAGTGAACAAAATATCTTTATATCTCTCGGAAGAATCTACCCAGAAACTTGATAATTGTAGAGTAGATTTGGAGTTGAATCAAGAAGGCCGATTTCGCTAATTTGTAAAATCCACCCAATGATTCCGCAAAAAATACAGATCGCATCATAATAAAATCCAGTTCATGCGGCATTTCGTGGGGAACATACATTCTACCGGAAATGAGCTGAACGATTTAAGGACGACCAAAACATATTTGTCGTGAAAGAAAAAAACCCCTTTGAAAAAAAACAAAGAGCGCAACAAGTTTTTTTTTTCACGACAAATAAGTCTTGGTCGTCCTTCAATCGTTCAGCTCAATTCCGGTAGAAAAAACGGTCATCTAATTAACTTTCTTGTATCACAAAGTTATTACGTCGATGTATATCCGTGAGAATGGAATATTTCCATTATTCAACATTGAAACGAAAACTGTTCATTTCGGGAAATAGAAGATTCGACACATTTCAATATCAGTCAATAATGATATGACAAATATACCTGAAATATCAATTTACCAATGCAGTTTTGCCGAATCTGACAAATTTCCTGAGAAACCAGAACATTTCATTAAAATCTATAAAAAATGTTTTTTTCAGGTTTGACGGTCTACGACAAATACTCGACAATTATTCATAACATTTTTGATCGAATTCGATGCATAATTTAGAATGGCACTGCTAACTTTATATTAAGCTAGGTAGCAGAGCCACCCCTTTAAAAAAAAACAAAGAGCGCGACAAATTTTTTGCTTTCACGACAAATATGTTTTGGTCGTCCTCCAATCGTGCAGCTCATTTCCGGTAGAAAAAACAGTCATCTAATTAACTTTCTTGTATCACAAAGTTACGTCGATGTATATCCGTGAGAATGGAATATTTCCATTATTCAGCATTGAAACAAAAATTGTTCATTTCGGAAAATAGAAGATTTAACATATACAACCCAATATCAGTCAATAATGATACGAAAAATATATCTGAAATATCAATTTACCAATCCGGTGTTGCCGAATCTGACAAATTTCCTAGAAAACAAGAACATTTCATTAAAACCTATGAAGAAATATTTTTTTCTGGTTTTTTCAGGTTAGATGGTCTGAGACAAATACTCGACTTAATATTAAGTTAGCAGAGCCACCCTAAAAAAAAACTGACTTTCCCACTGTTGGTGATCCCCTAATTATATTAACTTCTTGAAATTCTGTATGAACCTTCAAGCTGCAAAATTTCGATGAAGTACTGGGTTTCAATTCGATCAAATTCGTATTTCCGGAAATATTGGGAAAATAAAATGTGGAATGGGTATATGTTCGGAATTATTGTGCAAGTTTTACCCATTCACGAATTCGATGTTCATAATTAACGC
The DNA here is from genome assembly GCA_958510865.1 of Myrrha octodecimguttata. NCBI lineage: Eukaryota > Metazoa > Arthropoda > Insecta > Coleoptera > Coccinellidae > Myrrha > Myrrha octodecimguttata. The sequence continues at coordinate 43,352,337 of OY294057.1, forward strand.
CAAAACCTACTCTACAAATATCGAATTTCACGAAATATTACTTTCCTTAGGAAAATGTAGTTTTTTCGCGACTTCACAACATTTCTGAAGAAAAAGAAAGAAAGAGTCAGGAAGTACTCGACTCATTACCTTCAGAAAGGTAGCGTCATATATTGGCAGCGAATTTTGGGGTTTTCACATTTTCCATCGTAGCTTACACATTTCGATGAATTCACGAATTTTTCAAAAATAGACGTTACTTCTTCTCGCGATATATTAAGTGAAAGCAAAACTTTCGTTTTTCCTCTGTCTAAACACTTCTTTGAATTGAAATAAAAACCTTTATAAATCAGCAGTTCCTTCAATTCTGTCCTTCTGTGGTTATTTTCAAATCAGAAAAAAACATAGCCATGTCTATGTGTATGAGAAAAACTCAATTTTCATTCAGATGAATCATCGCTGAATACTCTTATTAAAGTCACTGTAATGTGTATTACAGTGACTTTAACTAGTATAGAGTCACTGTAATGTGTATTAACATTGTTTAAACAATGCTATTAACATTGTTTAAGGAGAAGATAGAATTCTTTATTCCCATTGTTAGAAACCTTGGCAGACTCTTGAGTTTCTTCTACCTAACGATAGAGGGAGCTAAATCATGAATGTGAATTATTGAGTATGAATTCACAAGTCTTGCTCTTTCAGGAACTGGTTGTCTATTTCATTAATAATAAATTAATCGATTAATAGCAGAATAAAAAAGTGAATACAGTGATTATATACAAGAATGAAGTCAAGTCATTAAATCATTGTGCACAGAGACATCTAGCGAGTAACAACATAAACAATTTCGAGTTTTCGTTTTGAAAGTTTCAATGAATTATGATATAATACACAGTTATTCCCATATTCAATACACGAGTACAAAGAATAATAGAATATGAGTTGAATGTGTAAAATAAGACTCATATATTGTCTACTCAACTCCCCTGACTGATAAAGAGGACTGCATAGAACGAGTCAGAAATGCGTTCAGGTTTGTTTAGATTTTTAGATTCATAGTTTTGAAACTCAATTTGGTTTTTGAACACTTTTGCAGATCTCTTCCTCCCGATGAAATAAGAAGAGCAACGCACGAAGCATTCCTGAGACGTATAAATAAATGTCTAGAAATTAACGGTCAAAACTTTGAGCATCTTCTCTAGTTATAACTGCGAGAGTTTGCCATGGTTCTCCTAATAGTAACTTGAAGTCGGTTTCAAGAAGGGGTGAAAAATCTACAGCATGGTTCAAATAACAGTTCCTGAAAATTTCATCTTTTTGGCGTGAAGGGAAAAGAAATAGCTGAAAATTCAAGACGAAAAACAGTTTTTTGTGAATAACTCAGAAAATATCCATTTTAGGGCAAGGGTGTGATGCATACACTCACATTATTTTTTAACGTAGATTCAATATCTGCCATAAAAAAATGGGGTTCTAATTTAAAAAAATTGATTTTTCACGATTTTGTCATTCCTAACTTTGAAAGCGATTTTTTCACCCCCTGTATCATGAATCGCGATTTCGATTTTTAAAGTGGATACATCAATCTTACATCTTGAAAAATCCCAAAAATGAAAATTTTCCATCCAAAAACCTCGAAGTTATTCTTGTTTCAGCGGAGCTCTATTTTCGATTTTTTTTTCGAATTTTCCCGCTCAGAGAGAATTTTCCAACCAAAACTGAAAAATGCTACATCAAAATAAATTGAAATTTTCTAAGGAATCTATTTCTGCAATAAAAAAATGGTGTTCTAATTTGAAAAACGGAAGTTGACGTCATTTCCGGAAAAACCGAAGGTGCTCATGCCTTGAAAATATTTTAGATTTCATCAGCATCGTGAAATACTTATAAGTGCTGAATTTCATGAAAATACGTTCAGTAGTTTCCCGTATAAATATGGGTGAGGTTCCTCGTCAAAGACCCTGTATATTAGCACAGATCTGTGATATTAGATTATCTATATTCAATGAACTCTATATTATATACCTGGAAGGGACCCGTTTTGAGCGACAAGTGAAGCCAATTCGTTGCTTATGCAACCCGCGAAGTGGACGGGTATCTATCTCTTTCTTCCTCATTGCAGTAAAGAGAACTCTGTCGCATTTATTCTGAATCTTTTTAATTTTTCATTTCAAATAAGGAAAACCTGAATTTTTTTCTGACTAATTCGTGAAGAAGGCAGGATTGAAGAAGATCGCACATGTTCAAGAGAAGTTTCAACTTAGTGAGCGGTTTTTCTGGAGAACAGCGCGTTATCATCCTCCGTAAATTTGCGTTTTTTTGCCGAAAATGGTTCCAAGCGACCAGGTTGGACTCACTGATGAAGAGTTCAATGTCTAATCGAATTCTACTCAGCCACCCGTTGCCACGATAACCTACTACCGAGAAAAGCTATAGCGACTTAAAAAATTCAAAGAAGTTCGTTAATGGGCGAAATTTACCTAACAATTTCGAGGTTATATCCATTTCAAATATATTATTTTATTTCCTCTATATCTCAAGAAGTACTGATGCGATTAGATTGAAACTTGCCAACTGATTGCATGAAGAATCGTTAAAACAAATTTTTTTCGGAAACTATCATTGAGATTTCAATGAAACTTGGCGCAGACCTTGAAGTCGAATCTGAATAGCAATGTTCGAAATTTCAGCTCGATGCGACACACATTTCCAAAAATATCGGAAAAAAGTATGTCAAATTTCGCATTGGCAATGAATTTTAACCAGCGCTCAAATTTTCCTGACTTCAAGTCAGTGCTTTTCTAGAAGAATTTTCCTATGTTCCTATTATTTAAATTTATTTTTATGATGATGAAACTATCGTCAATCGTCAATGCACAGCTCACACCAACATAATTCTTCACTTTTTGAACCACACGCGGTGAAGGCAGAGAAAGTAATGGCATATCAGAGAAAAATAGACATTCATTTTCAAAAATGTTGCACTTTCTAAACGATGTAATACCCAAACAGACGACACTAATAAACGCCGGTTCCCCGTAAATGTTCGGCAATTTCCGATGACAGTCGGTAGTTCGAATTATGCGGAAAGTTTGAAATATGGACGTTTGATGTTCCTGGGATTGAAGTGATATTGAAATTCGCTGTGGCTGAATGTTTTCAATAGATTGGAGTAATGTATTCCTGATATAAATTTTTTAAAAACATGTTAGCTAATTTACTCGTCATGGAAAATCTACTAAGTTCAATAAACTATACGAACTAAACGATTCACGAATATGTTAATACAATAATATAATATTATTTCTGGATGGTTCATATAGATTTGCATCATTTATATTATATTTTTGAAGACACGAGTAGATCCAATCGTGATCAGACAGATTAATTATGCTCTTAAGATGTCTCACGGGTCCCCTGGAAGGCGACCAAAGTTCGTAAAACTGTGATATAGGGAATATTCAACATATATTTCATGGGATATTTTCTATTGGTTGATTCATATATTTCTCCTTTTCAGAATGACATTTTAAAAAACTGAAGTAATTCGATTATTCACAACAATACCGATGAATACATACTTTGCATACACTACAATACAAGGTTCTGCATTCTCTTTCACACAATTCGTTATATTTTAATTTATAAAAGTTTTCACCATCAGAAGATTTCACCAAAAACTCTCCAAATCCTACGTCTATGACTTCAGTATCATTCTTTGCTTGCAAGGTTTCCGCAAGTTTATGAGCTCTACTTACAAGCCTTTCCTGGTAATTATGGCCTTTGCATCTGTAAAGATTGAAAATAATTTATATGTTGAAATTGCACAAATTTGAAAAACTGAGAAATAATTTGGGGAGTTAACATACCTTCAAAATCCTCTGCCACATCTTTCCATCAACCAAATTTTCAATTTCCTCCAGAAGGCGGTCAATCCTTATATTAGTTTTTCTCTTCAGATGATTAGTTTTCAGAAGGTATTTAAACTTTCCAGGGCCATGTTTGTATTGATTCCTGCATTTAATCTATAACAATGTGCCCACATGGCTATCCTTTCTTCGCTTTGATAATAATATCTGAAATATAATTTTATTATATATGTATTGGATTCTTAACTAGAAATAGGATTTTATTTTATATTTTATATTAATTTGTATAAACATACGTCTTGAGATAATTCAAAAATTGGTGTTCTTCAGAATTCTCCAATTTCATAAAGTAGTTCTGACTCTTCATCTCAAATTTATGGACGTCAGTTTCATTAAGTATTTTCTTCATATCCTCCTTCATCGATTTTTTTATTAGCTCATTTCGTATCTGAAATGAATTATTTAAGATTTACTACATGGAAAAATGTAATTTTTTCGAGTTATTTCTAACCTTGGACCTTCCGTTTTTAATCCAGTTTTTGATTATATGCCATGTACACAACAGTCTTCTTGGTCTAGAACCCATTACTTTTACCCATGCATTGTGGTACTTTGGGTCATCGTCGCTCATAAAATATTGTGGCTCGATAATATCCTTCACTTTTTCACGCAATGCTTGCATGAAGACTTCTTGGGTTATCTGATCTTTTCTATTACTTAGGAAAAAGGCCACTGGAAATCCCATATTCCTGTCATCTTTCACAAGCATTATAGTCAGTTCCATTCCCTTCTGGTTAGTACCGTGTGTTCCATCCATACAAATAATTTTTGAAAAATCTTTCAGTTTTTGTTTCATTTCATCATTCATAAATCCTAAACAAAAGTCATTCAGATCCAATACTGGATGACGTTCACCTGAAAATTTTTCAGATGAGTTTATTATTGAGAGTTCAACATTATTTGATCTGTGTATATTATAATTTATCTATAATTTTCTTCAGATACCAAAAAGTACAGTAAATAAAAATTTCTGGCAAATACCTTGCTGCTTAGAAAAGAAACAGTAGTTTTTTCCATTGTCATTCCATTCCTTCACCTTTAGATTTACAGCTATCATACTATTCTCATGTTTCTTGTTCATAATATTGTGTTTCTTCATCTTTCCTGTCCAATAAATTTATTCGTTCTAATGTCTCCGAGTTTAGTTTTTGTGCATCAGAGATAATCCTTTCAACTGTAACACCATCAGTTAGTTTTTTGACAATTTCCTTTTTATCCTGTCTTGATAAATGTTGATTTCTCATCTCCTCATCATGGCCAACATGGGTCTTCCAAAATCTTGAGATAATCTGTCCTGCAATATGAAGTTCACATTTTAGGGGCATTTATATTGACCATGAAATATCAAATGAACTGATATTATAATAAACCTGTTTGCATTATCTTCGTCTCTAGACGAGATGGACATACTCCATGCATCTTTATCGAACCTTCAGCTTTTTCCATTCGCTGAGATCTTTGGCTCTCAAAACCTAAGAAAATAAGAGTAATCAGTTAATGCATCACACATTCATAAAGGGCCAATTTCATACTTGAAAATGTATGAATTGAGAAAATATACAGACTCTATGTTTACCTCTACAATTGCTTCGGTTACAATTATAAGATTGTTCCTCATAATCGTTGTATTTTCTTATCCGAGTAACACCATAAATCATTTCTAATTTCTCTGTTTGAAACCATTGTTCGTAACTTTCACGGTTAGCAAAATTATTTGTTTCAACTTCCAATTTTATTCCATGTTCCACTTCCAAATGATTTTCCAATTTGGGTAATTGTCTAGGAGATCGCATAACGCTCTAAATTTCATGAAAAAATCAGTACTTACTAATTTTAGTATGAAAATCACAAATCCGAAGTCAAAAAAGGTCGCTCGCTTCTAGTTTTTCCAAAAAAAATTCATAAACTTCTTCGAGGTCACTGAACTTTTCTCGCTGAATTTCGCTATTACACTCTATCAGGAACCATTCCCTTGATAGCTATTGATTATAAAAGCATCAATATAAAAATTTCAAGCAATTTTCGTTACAAAAATTACCAGAAATTGTTAAAATAAATTGATATCCTCATTGTTTACAATTTCCCTTTTTGACGAACGCGGGTATGCGTACAGCACTATATCATGCAGGGTTGCCAGTGCCAGTCAATTTCCTGAATCTATTAAGCCGGGGAAATTTTGAAGGATATTCATTTTCAAAATTGGTTTTTAGTCAATATAAGTTGTTAAAGTAAAGTTTTCTTTAAGTATTATATTCCAAATTTCCATTTCCGAGTTCAGGTTATTCTTGCTTGGTTCGAAATACTAAATTCTAGCGGTCGCCCTGCCATGGGTGAACACATTCGCGTTAGTCACAGGTGGTTTAATAACTAATAAAAATGTTTAGTTCAGAAGATATTAAGTACTTGGTTAGGTTAGGATAGTTTAGTTTAGGACAGTGCCAGTTCGAATCTGAAGAGTAAATTAATTAACTCTTCTGATTTGAACTGGCACTGTCCTAAACTAAACTATCCTAACCTAACCAAGTACTTAATATCTTCTGAACTAAACATTTTTATTAGTTATTAAACCACCTGTGACTAACGCGAATGTGTTCACCCATGGCGGGACGACCGCTAGAATCTTGTGTTCCAAATTTCCCAACTTCTCTCCATAACCCAAACTTTCCTCTTTTCCATTCTCCTTTCCTGGCAGAGTTGGTCCACACCTCCTCGTTATCTTTGCTGAATAACTTTTCTAACCATCTCATAAATTGTACATAATATAATAAAACAATTGCATGATGGAATGTGTTGGAACAAGTTCACTGTTCACTAAGTTGGGCTAGGGAATTTTTCCTTTTCAGTCTAATCGGGAATGTTTTCGATCCGGCAACACTGTAAAGTAGTAGCACAGAATAGAGAAGTATTAATATATATATATATATAATATAAAAAAAAAAAAAAAAAAAAAAAAATATATATATATATATATATTAATATAATACTTCTCTATTCTGTGGTAGTAGACTGAAGTTGCTGTCAGATGTCGTTCTTCCGAACTTCAAAACCATCATGGCCGAATATATGCCGAAAATAAACAATGAGCAAATGAATGTAATTTCACAATTCCTGGCAATTTTTGTAATGAAAATTGCTTTAAATCTTTATATTGATGCATTTATAACCAGTATCCATCAAGGGAATAGTTCGAGATGGAGTGTAATAGCGAAATTCAGCGAGAAAAGTTCAGTGACCTCGAAGAATTTTGTGAATTTTTTTTGGAAAAACTAGAAGCGAGCGACATTTTTTGACTTCGGATTCGTGATTTCTATACCAAAATTAGTGAGTACTGATTTTTTCATAAAATTTAGAGCGTTATGCGATCTCCTAGACAATTACCCCAATTTGTTATACGTAGCACATTTGAACTCTCTATTATTACACAGTGGACAAATAATTCGAGAATTTATCGAAGTCGAAGTTGCATTCAACTCTTTGTGGATATTCCTCAAATGTTTATTTTTCCCTGAAATAGACGAAAACTCAATGCCACAAAGTGCACATACTTTTTTCTGGGTCTCCAAATCTTCCATTCTGCACAATGTGAATATAACGCAAATAAAAATCTGAAACTTTTGTTCTCTGAAGATTAACCACAGCGATTTAACTATAGAATTCAGAATTCTCTTCCACTGTTTATCACTTTTGCCGCGAAATTAGAATCCCGCCTCCCGCTTGTTCTCAACGTACCGACTGTCATCGGAAATTGCCGAACATTTACGGGGAATCGGCGTTTATTAGTGTCGTCTGAGCAGTCCGATATCAATACCGAACGCGGCAACTGGATACTGATTTTAGGAAAATAACTCGTTATACATTATGGCCTTTAAAACGCCAATTAGTATATTGGAAGAATTAATGGTGTCAAAGAGACAAGCACCTCCAAATTACACATTCGAAAATATTGGAAACCAATTTAATCCCGAATTTCGTTGTACTGTAAGCGTTTTATCAGTCTCAGCGTCTGATATAGCTCGAAATAAAAAGGATGCCAAACAGAAGACCGCAGCAAAAGCACTCGAACTGATTTACGAACTAGATGATGAAATAGAAAAACCAGATCAGCAAAATACATCAAATACCACTAGATACATTGACAATTTAAAGGATTATTTTCCGATAGAAGTCGCAAATTATTATAATGATGGCACCAATTATGTGGGACTTCTGAATGAATATGCCGCGAAAAATAGATGTTTAACAGCTGTTAGTTATCAAGATTCACAGGCAGCTGTAGGCTATTTTCATGCAAGTTGTATTTTTGGTACGGAAAAAACTGAGGGATATGGTAGAAATAAGAAGCAAGCCAAACAGATTGCAGCTTGTGAAATGTTGAATGAGTAGGTTTTCATGAAATCTTAAGTTATGGGGAATATCTTGGTCACATAATAATTATTTTCAGATTGAAACAGTCTAACTATATTCCACCGGCAGATCAAATTCTGAAAAAAATTGAATTTGTTGATTCATCAAGTTCAATAGCAATTGAAAAATATAAAGAATTATCTAACTCTGGAGTTATAAAAAAAGGAGTGGAAGGTTTTGAACCATTAGATATCAAGGTAAGAACTTAAATTTTTCTGTAAGATTATTCTTCATACATAATGTCTTATCTAAAGTTACCTATATTCAATATGAATGGATATAATTTTTAGGAAAACAAATATTCCCTTGAGGAGGCAAGAGATATGTTGAAGAAACTGGATTTGAATTATCAGGTAGAAACTATCCAAAAAAATCCATTCCTTGTTGCTGTTCATACCGATGGTCCAGTCATTACCATGGGTATAGGAAAAGACGAAAATGCAGCAACAGCAGATGCTATGAATCAAACTTTAAATAAACTTAAAGCTGGTTGTTCAGTAAATATGATAGAATAAATGTAGAAAAAAATAAATTGCGTTTACAAGCAGCACAAACTGCTACATTTTAAAATATTTTTATCGGATAATATTTTGAATTTATAATTTGAAACTCATTATAGTTTATGTGATAGTTTGACATGCCTAGTTATGAATATTCGGAGCTCTTTTTATTCACTCTCATTCCTCAGCACTATCATTTATTTTGAATGTGTAAATTTTTTGAGGATACATTCAAACTTATTCTACACAATGTCATCTGACCCACTAAAAAATAAGATTCACTCTTAATTAATTAACATCAGTATTTCTATTGAGTTCGAAAACTAAATGGTATTTCTTATAAGCCTTCAACCATTTGAAATGATAAAGTTACAATGATATGCTTATTTATTTCCAAATACGATTAGCAGTATGAAATCGAAGACATATTTGGAATGAAAAAGCATAGTTTCATGAAGATTCTTCAGTACTATTTTATTTAGTGATGTATTACGTGGAAAGCTATCATATACTACTTTATTATTGTGTAGGTGCTGTCTCTGTGCTGTCATTCTCCTCGATTATATATTAACTGGACTCAAATAACTACAAAGGAATTAATGTAAAAGAAATTGCATCCTCGTGTTAGTTGATCTTCAAACATACACCTTCGTCAATCCATCCATACATGATACTTCAATATTTATATAGAATACTTTTTATTCGGCGGATCTCATCAGAGTTCTCATTATATTCAACCAAAAATTAACTCAATTCATAATATACTTATTACAAACAAAATAATTCAATAGAAAGTATCCTTGGGTAAGCCGTTCCATATCTGAAAGTTGTTTGGGATAAATCAATACTATTTATTTATTCATTTCACAAACGCCAGGATTGTAATTCCATGCAGAAGCTCAGATCTTATGATATTATAAAATATAAGTTTACTTGAGTATATAACTATAAATTTGAATAATGTTTTAAGCCTGATGCAGAAGTAAGAGTACTGGTCTCTAGTAAGAGATCTCTAGTCTTAATGATAATGAACAAGTCGGGAAAGTTACATGCAATATTTTTATGGAAGCTATAAAGTCTTTCAAATATATTTTTTCGGTGAGTTTTTCAATAGATGCATCTTGATTTTTCATATCTTATGGAAAATGTAATCAGTATTTATTCAAGAAATTCAGATTGTTTTATGTTTAAGAAGTTTTTTCAACTACATTTTGGATAGTTTTTTGGCTGAGATATATTTTGGTTACCTTTTGCACATGCAGATGTTCCACATGTAGGTGTGAAAAAAACGAGCATACTGAAGCCTATTTTATGATAATTATAAGTAAATATTTATGTACATATAACTTGTTGGAAAATATATTATAATTGCATGCAATTTTAACAATGATGTAAATAAAGAAATTATTGTTTATAATGCTTTGTTTCATTTTTGAAGCACGTTTCCTTTCGAATCATAATTGAGCTTAGAACACGGAATAATAAAAATTTTGAAGAATTCACGATATAAATATTTGCATCCTGCAATAATCAATATTGCCACAGAATATTTAAGCACAGAACACAATCAGAATTCTATCGTAAAATGACAATCATGACATATAATTCAGCAAGCGGACACCCCCTCGCACCATAATGGAATATTCCCAACTAGTTTTTTTGCAGGAGAAATGTCACAAATGTTGCCCACAGTTTACAAGGGAGTTAGCACTTCTTATATTTGATGTTCTGTGGGTGAAGCCATAAACAAGATATATTACGAGCGTTCTATTTGACGATTTGGGGAGCTCGGAGCTGACGCGTTCTTTTTGATTGGAGCTTCGTGCATCTGAGCTCCTCCGCCTCCTCCAACTACCTTCCCCTGCCCCCTCATGCACCAACCTCTGAAAAGGGGCAACAAGCTCTTTTGGGTTACGTCATATCATTTGTTTATATTTACAATAACATTTGTTGATCAAACCACTAGTCTGTGATTATCTAATATAGACATATTTGTATTCTGTGATAGACATAGAACTCTATATTACTACCTGGAAAGGACCCGACCAGGGGGGTGAAGCGACAGTAGGAAAAGTGGAAACAAGGACATACGTCCCCAACTGAGCTCGTTCTGTCCTTTGATTAGAAAAGGAGATGTAGGAAACGTATGTCGTAGATATGTTCAAATGGATGAATGACATATACTCCATTCACTTTTATAATGTAGCCCGGTTGGCCATGATTTAGGTTTATCAAGTTTTTTCCCTTAAAACTGACGCAGGTTGGCACTCATGAAATATCGGCAATGTCAAAGGACGTTGCCAAATTTCAATTTCTACTATTATCAATATCAATCGATTCTAGATTTCTAAATCTCAGCATAATAACGCTTGCAAACTAATGAAAATGCCGAAGGTAGTTTTGAAGAAGCAGAGGCAAAGTATCAGGAAATGATATGTAGAATTGAAATCGGCTTTTTCTGATAGTAACCCTGATAATTCGGAATCAATAATTCAACACAAGCTATCCAACATTTTCGACGTATGTGAGTGAAAACCAAGGAATTATATTTTATATGAATAGATATTTATTTTTTAGCTGCACATCAACACAATAAGGAAGATTTTAAGTGAAAGAGACGACAAAGAATATCCTTCTATTGGAACACCCAAAATGACACTGACTACAGACTTTATTTTGAAAAACTCGATTCTTGATTTCCGTACGAGAAAAAAGCATAACTGAATCTTCCAACCATGTTTATATACGTGAAATATTTCCAGTATTTACAGAGACAAAAGTTTCTTCAACATTCGCCAGGTCTTTGGAATTATTGAATTCAAATAATATTTTCTCAATTTCATTACTTTATCAATATAGATTGACATTTGAAAAATAAGTAATTACTACGACCTCTTTGTAGAGAGGACAACGTTGCATAGCTATCTGACAGGAAAATGACCATAACCTAACATTTTCAAAATATACACGGTGAAATCTGTCACGATATCATGGCCAACCGGGCTACATTATAAAAGTGAATGGAGTATAAATGACAGAACATTTATGGAATGACGAATGACATTTATAAATGAAATTGGCATAACTAAGCATAATTTCATAAATGTGTTTGTTGAAAAGTTATATGTGATATTTTCTAGACTGTTGCAATAATTGTTGTGATATTAATTAGTATTAATATGATCTCCATGTGAAGATAAGTTTTTTTTTGGTAATTTAATAAAAAACTTTCCGGTCCAAATTTCCTTTTCAGGATTCAGCTGATGCCGGAGATAAAATATTTCAACTCTTTTCAGGTGCTCTCTTCGTGATATAATGAAACTTTTTTTTCCAGAATTCAGATTATGCTAATGATATGATATTTTTGCAGGTGATTAGTTGGTGATTGAATGAGTTTTTTTCAGGTATTACATGATGTTGAAGATTAGGGCGCTAGGTGAGATCTGATGTTTATGTTCATACAAAGTTCAATTCTATAAATCTTATTGTCTCTAACGTTATATTGAATTAAGAAAATGGCTTTACTTTCATCTGCTTCATTGTACAAAGATGTTAAGTTTTCTTGCAAATATCCTTCTTGCAAAAATTCCTATATCAGCAATTCACTTGTTGGTAATAACAAAAGATTTTTTCGCTTCCCTAAAGACCCAGACATTTGTACCTGATACATACACCGACTGATAACACTAAGATTGTATTGAGTGTTGTGATATTTTATTTTTATTACTATAGTTTGTTGACTGTGATATGGATTATAGCACGTGAATATTTTACTGAGTATTTTTTTTAGGAACGACAAGGGATATACACACAGTATATCAACATATCATGGTCTATCCCAGCAAGATTGATCAGCATTATTTATATTTGAAATATATTTCAATATTCATCTTCTATAATTTCATATGTGAAATTGATACTTTTTTCATTTTTCAGACTGTAATCATCTATATCGATGGAATCCACTTGATTATGTCTACCTATTGTGACTGGATGCTTTTTCCCCTACCTAGACAAAACAGTGTTATTGTGTTTCAGTGACGTGACAATTCTGATCGTAATAATAACTGAAAGACTGTCGTGAATAAGTGTTGACCCCATAAACATCCTTTTATCCATAACTCATGAACATCAAAGTGTAATTCTCATTTTATTGAATAATTGTTCTGGAATTTGGTAGATACACCCCAAAGAACTTGAAATAGTTGAAACCAAATTCCAAAAATGTAAGACCTGTGGTTGGTCAAAAATTTTGTTTGTTGTGTGTCATGGTTTTTGTTTTCTCTAGAAGCAAATTTTACTTATTTGTTTCAGAAAACTGCCACCTAAATTATAGTCACATTTGATAAGGTGTGAGACAAATATTTTCTTATTCATTCTACGACGGAATCTTTGAAATATATGAAAAATGTAATCAGTATTTATTCAAGAAATTCAGATTATTTTATGTTTAAGAAGTTTTTTCAACTACATTTTGTATAGTTTTTTGGCTGAGATATATTTTGGTTACCAATTTTGCACATGCAGATGTTCCACATGTAGGTGTGAAAAAAACGAGCATACTGAAGCCTATTTTATGATAATTATAAGTAAATATTTATGTACATATAACTTGTTGGAAAATATATTATAATTGCATGCAATTTTAACAATGATGTAAATAAAGAAATAATTGTTTATAATGCTTTGTTTCATTTTTGAAGCACGTTTCCTTTCGAATCATAATTGAGCTTAGAACACGGAATAATAAAAATCTTGAAGAATTCACGATATAAATATTTGCATCCTGCAATAATCAATATTGCCACAGAATATTTAAGCACAGAACACCATCAGAATTCTATCGTATAATGACATATAATTCAGCAAGCGGACACCCCCTCGCACCATAATGGAATATTCCCAACTAGATTTTTGCAGGAGAAATGTCACAAATGTTGCCCACAGTTTACAAGGGAGGTAGCACTTCTTATATTTGATGTTCTGTGGACCCGACCCTCCTTCAACCATTGTATAAACAATGCTTCAACTAAGCTTAAAGCGTAACAAGGGGCAACGAAACAAAGATAGCGCTATGGACGGTAACCTCTCCTTGTTACACCCATTGAAGTAAATGGTGTTTAACGGCTCAAATTTGGTTTTACTTGGAAATTCAGGTGGTTTGGGTATTACATCGTTTAGAAAGTGCAACATTTTTGAAAATGAATGTCTATTTTTCTCTGATATGCCATTACTTTCTCTGCCTTCACCGCGTGTGGTTCAAAAAGTGAAGAATTATGTTGGTGTGAGCTGTGCATTGACGATTGACGATAGTTTCATCATCATAAAAATAAATTTAAATAATAGGAAAATACTTCTCGAAAAGCACTGACTTGAAGTCAGGAAAATTTAAGCGCTGGTTAAAATTCATTGCCAATGCGAAATTTGACATACCTTTTTCCGATATTTTTGGAAATGTGTGTCGCATCGAGCTGAAATTTCGAACATTGCTATTCAGATTCGACTTCAAGGTCTGCGCCAAGTTTCACTGAAATCTCAATGATAGTTTCCGAAAAAAATTTGTTTTAACGATTCTTCATGCAATCCTGTTGGCAAGTTTCAATCTAATCGCATCAGTACTTCTTGAGATATAGAGGAAATAAAATAATATATTTGAAATGGATATAACCTCGAAATTGTTAGGTAAATTTCGCCCATTAACGAACTTCTTTGAATTTTTTAAGTCGCTATAGCTTTTCTCGGTAGTAAGTTATCGTGGCAACGGGTGGCTGAGTAGAATTCGATTAGACATTGAACTCTTCATCAGTGAGTCCAACCTGGTCGCTTGGAACCATTTTCGGCAAAAAAACGCAAATTTACGGAGGATGATAACGCGCTGTTCTCCAGAAAAACCGCTCACTAAGTTGAAACTTCTCTTGAACATGTGCGATCTTCTTCAATCCTGCCTTCTTCACGAATTAGTCAGAAAAAAATTCAGGTTTTCCTTATTTGAAATGAAAAATTAAAAAGATTCAGAATAAATGCGACAGAGTTCCCTTTACTGCAATGAGGAAGAAAGAGATAGATACCCGTCCACTTCGCGGGTTGCATAAGCAACGAATTGGCTTCACTTGTCGCTCAAAACGGGTCCCTTCCAGGTATATAATATAGAGTTCATTGAATATAGATAATCTAATATCACAGATCTGTGCTAATATACAGGGTCTTTGACGAGGAACCTCACCCATATTTATACGGGAAACTACTGAACGTATTTTCATGAAATTCAGCACTTATAAGTATTTCACGATGCTGATGAAATCTAAAATATTTTCAAGGCATGAGCACCTTCGGTTTTTCCGGAAATGACGTCAACTTCCGTTTTTCAAATTAGAACACCATTTTTTATAGATTTTAATGAAATGTTCTGGTTTCTCAGGAAATTTGTCAGATTCGGCAAAACTGCATTGGTAAATTGATATTTCAGGTATATTTGTCATATCATTATTGACTGATATTGAAATGTGTCGAATCTTCTATTTTCCGAAATGAACAGTTTTCGTTTCAATGTTGAATAATGGAAATATTCCATTCTCACGGATATACATCGACGTAATAACTTTGTGATACAAGAAAGTTAATTAGATGACCGTTTTTTCTACCGGAATTGAGCTGAACGATTGAAGGACGACCAAGACTTATTTGTCGTGAAAAAAAAAACTTGTTGCGCTCTTTGTTTTTTTTCAAAGGGGTGGCTCTGCGCGAGCAAATTTTTTTCTTTCACGACAAATATGTTTTGGTCGTCCTTAAATCGTTCAGCTCATTTCCGGTAGAATGTATGTTCCCCACGAAATGCCGCATGAACTGGATTTTATTATGATGCGATCTGTATTTTTTGAGAATATTGAGAAAATGAACCTTTGAGTGGGTACATCTGCGGAATCATTGGGTGGATTTTACAAATTAGCGAAATCGGCCTTCTTGATTCAACTCCAAATCTACTCTACAATTATCAAGTTTCTGGGTAGATTCTTCCGAGAGATATAAAGATATTTTGTTCACTATTGGCTATTGACAATAAGAAAAGTTGAAACATATAATTACTTGGGTCTGACGAAGATTTAGTTGGGACTAACACAGAAGAAATAGCTGAGAAACTATCAGGTCATACCAATCCGTATATGTCCCAAAACTGCAGATTAATGTTTTACAATGCATGTGTGCACTCTGTTTTCACATATCTGGCATCAATTTGGGGAAATACGACGAAAATAAACCTGAGCAGACTTCAACAACTATAAAATAGGGCAATTAAGAAAATAAATAATCTTCTGTATGGGACCAGCACTAGCTACTTGTATAAAAAGTTTCCAATACTACCAATCTCTAAGGCTGTAAAACAGGAGCAGTGAAACTTTATATATAATATGAATGGAGATCTTTCGAAATCAATGGTGAATCTGAAGAAGCATTCTGATAAACACAAATACGATACAAGAAATGCCGATCATCTGTACAGTGGTTTCATTTTCAAGACAACAAAAGGGTCAACGCTTCCAACAAATTCTGCGATAATGTCATATAATGGACTACCCAAATACTTGAAAAAAGAAGAAAAATACCAAAAGTTCAAAAGAGAACTAAAAAAATATATCAACAAACTTGGTTTGATTTACAGTTGTATATTATTATAAATAAATAAATAAAATTAACATTTCGTCATATGTTAAATCCTACTTATTTTCCTAGTTTTTCTTTGATTACTTGAACAACAAAGGAGCCTTGATAAAGACACGAATGGTGCCTAAACATAGGTAAATATTTGTATGTTAAGAATCAAAATCATTAAAAATTGTCCACTTGCGTGATAGACTTTTATTCGCTTACGGTATAGTTCGATTGCAGTCAGCAAAGTATTTTTACTCCTATATTTCTGATTTTTCCATATAACTCGAGAACTATATAGCTATTATTCGATCGAATTGAATCTTGGCAGTGTGTGAATATTTATTCTAGAATAATGAAATCAAAATGAAAACTGAAGTCGTCCTCTCAGTGGAATATACTATTGCAAGTTGACCGATTGGGTACTTCTGAAAACTTTGGGAAAATATAATTTCGAATAGATACAAACACAAGGTATCTCCAGAATCATTGGTTAAATGGATATTTGAATAGAAAACTTGTTCTCTACCATAGACAAGATATACTACTGTTCTCTACAAAGGTACAAGTGAATTTCACCCCTTCATCAATTCTACTTTAGTAAGTCGGATAGAAAACTAAGGTACAAATATCAGGACTCATTAGTTGTTTGTGTATATACGATCTAATTGAATTCTGTTACTTGATGGACATTGGCGGCTTGAGGAATCATGCCAAATTTGGTGAGGTCAGACATATCGTGTTCACATTAAGCAGCATGTCATTTTCAACACATCTTAACTCAATAGGAGCAAATACTCTTTTTGATGACATCACAATTATAAATCAGAGCATTCTATCTATTAACAAAATGAGATAATATAACTAAATCGACACTCAACTGGCTTGGGATATGAATTATCTTTTCCATACAATACCTCATAACTTCAAGAAATCAATGATGACTTATGAAACCAGCAGTTAATAAACATACATACATTAACTCACTATCTTGATGCTATAGAGTAATGGAATTTTTCATTTCATAGAGTTTGACAATGCTTTTAAAAAAACCTGTTCAATCATACCAAGTATCAAATAAGAATATTAATGTGAACAATTTTGAAGGTCTCCAATAGATGCAGAATTTCGCATTGAAATGAATATGATTAAGATACATCCCAGAACTCGAAAGTATGTATACTACAGTGAACCTCGACAAGGAAAAAGGAATATACAGCAGTATTTTTTTTTTAATTTTATTATTATAAACAAACAAGCTACATTTACTTGGCATGAGCTTGGGCCTTCCTCATTTGTGTAAGAATGTTGGACATTTCTTCACGCTTCCTCTTGGCTCTGATGTGTGTTCCCAAACGGCGCTTCAAAAATTTAAGGGCCCTTTTATCTTTGGATACCTTCAGCAATTCCATAGCCCTCTTTTCATAAGGAGCGTGTCCTACAACCTCTCGGACTAGATCCCTCACGAATTTGGAATGCTTCGTCAAACGTCCCTTGAGCCTGGAAGGACGGATTTTATCAGCCTTTGTTTTTCCAGATGGAATTTTTGTAGTTTTGTGACCCCTTTGGAGCCCAACGGCGATCTCATATTATGGTGCCATTACTGAAAACAAAAACTACCATTAGATCCAAATTTAGGGTAATTGTCTAGGAGATCGCATAACGCTCTAAATGTTATGAAAAAATCAGTACTCACTAATTTTGGTATAGAAATCACGAATCCGAAGTCAAAAAATGTCGCTCGCTTCTAGTTTTTCCAAAAAAAATTCACAAAATTCTTCGAGGTCACTGAACTTTTCTCGCTGAATTTCGCTATTATACTCCATCTCGAACTATTCCCTTGATGGATATTGGTTATAAATGCATCAATATAAAGGTTTAAAGCAATTTTCACTACAAAAATTGCCAGGAATTGTGAAATTACATTCATTTGCTCATTGTTTATTTTCGGCATATATTCGGCCATGATGGTTTTGAAGTTCGGAAGAACGACATCTGACAGCAACTTCAGTCTACTACTTTACAGTGTTGCCGGATCGAAAACATTCCCGATTAGACTGAATAGGAAAAATTCCCTAGGCCCAACTTAGTGAACAGTGAACTTGTTCCAACACATTCCATCATGCAATTGTTTTATTATATTATGTACAATTTATGAGATGGTTAGAAAAGTTATTCAGCAAAGATAACGAGGAGGTGTGGACCAACTCTGCCAGGAAAGGAGAATGGGAAAGAGGAAAGTTTGGGTTATGGAGAGAAGTTGGGAAATTTGGAACACAAGATTCTTGCGGTCGCCCCGCCATGGGTGAAAGCACATAATGGAAAAATAAGGTTAATGTACTTGGTTAGGTTAGGTTAGTTTAGAACAATGCCAGTTCGAATCAGAAGAGTTAATTAATTTACTCTTCAGATTCGAACTGGCACTGTCCTAAACTAAACTAACCTAACCTAACCAAGTACTTAATATCTTCTGAACTAAACATTTTTATTAGTTATTAAACCACCTGTGACTAACGCGAATGTGTTCACCCATGGCAGGGCGACCGCTAGAATTTAGTATTTCGAACCAAGCAAGAATAACCTGAACTCGGAAATGGAAATTTGGAATATAATACTTAAAGAAAACTATACTTTAACAACTTATATTGACTAAAAACCAATTTTGAAAATGAATATCCTTCAAAATTTCCCAGGCATAATAGATTCAGGAAATTGACTGGCACTGGCAACCCTGCATGATATAGTGCTGTACGCGTACCCGCGTACGTCAAAAAGGGAAATTGTAAACAATGAGGATATCAATTTATTTTAACAATTCCTGGTAATTTTTGTAACGAAAATTGCTTGAAATCTTTATATTGATGCTTTTATAATCAATAGCTATCAAGGGAATGGTTCCTGATAGAGTGTAATAGCGAAATTCAGCGAGAAAAGTTCAGTGACCTCGAAGAAGTTTATGAATTTTTTTTGGAAAAACTAGAAGCGAGCGACCTTTTTTGACTTCGGATTTGTGATTTTCATACTAAAATTAGTAAGTACTGATTTTTTCATGAAATTTAGAGCGTTATGCGATCTCCTAGACAATTACCATGAATAAATAATATGAATGAAAAATAAATTTAAACTTACTTTAATACAACACACAACGTGGTTCCTTAACCTCTCACAAACAGGATTTCAAAAAGGCTTCAGCTGCTTCAGCGCATTACAGAATTTGACATGTCATTTATCACATAGAAAAACGAGATTATTCTTGATTTTTTATTCAATATCTACACATCCACTGAATGAATTTGAGTCTTATTTTACACATTCAACTCATATTCTATTATTCTTTGTACTCGTGTATTGTATATGGGAATAACTGTGTATTATATCATAATTCATTGAAACTTTCAAAACGAAAACTCGAAATTGTTTATGTTGTTACTCGCTAGATGTCTCTGTGCACAATGATTTAATGACTTGACTTCATTCTTGTATATAATCACTGTATTCACTTTTTTATTCTGCTATTAATCGATTAATTTATTATTAATGAAATAGACAACCAGTTCCTGAAAGAGTAAGACTTGTGAATTCATACTCAATAATTCACATTCATGATTTAGCTCCCTCTATCGTTAGGTAGAAAAAACTCAAGAGTCTGCCAAGGTTTCTAACAATGGGAATAAAGAATTCTATCTTCTCCTTAAACAATGTTAATAGCATTGTTTAAACAATGTTAATACACATTACAGTGACTCTATACTAGTTAAAGTCACTGTAATACACATTACAGTGACTTTAATAAGAGTATTCAGCGATGATTCATCTGAATGAAAATTGAGTTTTTCTCATACACATAGACATGGCTATGTTTTTTTCTGATTTGAAAATAACCACAGAAGGACAGAATTGAAGGAACTGCTGATTTATAAAGGTTTTTATTTCAATTCAAAGAAGTGTTTAGATAGAGGAAAAACGAAAGTTTTGCTTTCACTTAATATATCGCGAGAAGAAGTAACGTCTATTTTTGAAAAATTCGTGAATTCATCGAAATGTGTAAGCTACGATGGAAAATGTGAAAACCCCCAAATTTCGCTGCCAATATATGACGCTACCTTTCTGAAGGTAATGAGTCGAGTACTTCCTGACTCTTTCTTTCTTTTTCTTCAGAAATGTTGTGAAGTCGCGAAAAAACTACATTTTCCTAAGGAAAGTAATATTTCGTGAAATTCGATATTTGTAGAGTAGGTTTTGGCGTTAATTATGAACATCGAATTCGTGAATGGGTAAAACTTGCACAATAATTCCGAACATATACCCATTCCACATTTTTTTTCCCAATATTCCCGGAAATACGAATTTGATCGAATTGAAACCCAGTACTTCATCGAAATTTTGCAGCTTGAAGGTTCATACAGAATTTCAAGAAGTTAATATAATTAGGGGATCACCAACAGTGGGAAAGTCAGTTTTTTTTTAGGGTGGCTCTGCTAACTTAATATTAAGTCGAGTATTTGTCTCAGACCATCTAACCTGAAAAAACCAGAAAAAAATATTTCTTCATAGGTTTTAATGAAATGTTCTTGTTTTCTAGGAAATTTGTCAGATTCGGCAACACCGGATTGGTAAATTGATATTTCAGATATATTTTTCGTATCATTATTGACTGATATTGGGTTGTATATGTTAAATCTTCTATTTTCCGAAATGAACAATTTTTGTTTCAATGCTGAATAATGGAAATATTCCATTCTCACGGATATACATCGACGTAACTTTGTGATACAAGAAAGTTAATTAGATGACTGTTTTTTCTACCGGAAATGAGCTGAACGATTGAAGGACGACCAAAACATATTTGTCGTGAAGGCAAAAAATTTGTCGCGCTCTTTGTTTTTTTTTAAAAGGGGTGGCTCTGCTACCTTAATATAAAGTTAGCAGTGCCATTCTAAATTATGCATCGAATTCGATCAAAAATGTTATGAATAATTGTCGAGTATTTGTCGTAGACCGTCTAACCTGAAAAAAACATTTTTTATAGATTTTAATGAAATGTTCTGGTTTCTCAGGAAATTTGTCAGATTCGGCAAAACTGCATTGGTAAATTGATATTTCAGGTATATTTGTCATATCATTATTGACTGATATTGAAATGTGTCGAATCTTCTATTTCCCGAAATGAACAGTTTTCGTTTCAATGTTGAATAATGGAAATATTCCATTCTCACGGATATACATCGACGTAACTTTGTGATACAAGAAAGTTAATTAGATGACCGTTTTGGTTTATTATTTGATGAAATCAAATAATAAACCTTAGTGATCGACCAACAAAAAAAAATTTTTAACCCCCCCTGAAAATTTCACAGTTTACGTTTTGGAGTATGTAGATTTGAATGAACGAATAAAAAAAAAAATCCGTCCGTCCGCCGTCCGTTGTCCAGAGCTTTTCTCGGAAAGTACTGAACCGAAATTCGTGAAACTTGGTAGAAAAATCATGTGTCGCTCGGGATTGATCCTCCAAGCTTTTCAGCAGGATTGGTGTAACCTAAGGGCTTAAAATTGGGGGTTGGAGGGAAAAAAAAATTATTTCTCGGAAAATTACCACCGAATTTTTGTGAAATTCTCAACGTTGATTACTGTTGCATAACTCAACCTAAAAATTTTTACCCGGATGATATCCGACCAGTAGTCTCTGAGTTATAAAGAAAAATGCTACAAATTTCCAATAATCCCGAGAATGAATCATCCGCATTCGGTTCTAAGATTGGAATTCAGTGAAATAATCGGTTAACTTTTCATCCAGAATCATATATCTTTGAGAGGTTCACGATATATTTGATTTTTACAGAAAAGTTATTGAAAATAACTTTAGGTCTTCAGTTTGTGTATTGGATATTTTGTGAATCAAGTGAACTCTTATCGGATATATGCACTGTGGAAAAATTTATTTCAGATAAGTTGCACAGGACGGGTGAGTTTTTTTTCATTTCATTTTTTTTTTGTTTTACGTATTTGTTGTTAATTTGAGAGTTTAAGTTAATTTTCCCGAAAGTTTCTCAAGAAATACTAACGCGATCAAATTGAAATATCATAACTAGTTTTGAAATATCGACGCTCAATTTAATGCATGATTTCGTGAGAATTGTATTGGAAAAAAATTGAATTTTTTCTAAACATTTTTTTCGGAAGCTATTCATTAAAGTTCAATATAATTTGGTACAGGTCTTAGTCAACATTTTGAAACCATATTTATTTGCAGAGATATTGGCGGAAAATTTTGTGGCTATTTTAAATTTTGAGGTTATTTCCCTTATATGTCAAAAGGCGCAAACGCTTTCTGATTTGAATTTCATTTCTATTTGTGTAATACCGACACGCAATTTAATAAGTAATATCGTGAAGATCGTACTGGCAAAATATTAGTAAAAAATATTTTTCGGAAATTTAACTTAACTTTAACGCAAGAAACAACATAGTGACTTGACCTTCGTAAAGTAGTTTTTTAAGAAACTCAACACCAAGATAATTTTCTCTTCAACTCCAATATTTCATAGGAAATGTGATTTGGAATGAAAAATATTTAAGATTTTTATGAATAACATCCTCTAGGCTTAATTATAAAGTGATTGTTTCAATTCTTTCCAGCAAAATTTTCGTTATATGTTGATACCTTAGTGAATAGGTTTATCTACCATATTTCGGGAATATATTTAGATGAGACAGACAACATGGATACGGTGATTGATTATATCGGTGACAGGACTGATAATTCTGATGATCAGTCGGACATAAAAACTCCATCTCATTGTCGTAACTCGACAGATTTGTCCCCAGATAATTAGGGAATACGGCCCTGTGCGGTCACCTGCATTGGTCTCACTTTTCGAGCGACCTAAGGCGGTTCGCTCTTCAAGTGGTTTTGTGCGTTATTATAAACATAGACATATTTAGGCATGTAAGATTTATCCTTGGGGATATTTGAAAATTCCAGACATAAGTCAGTCGGGATCGGAATTGGAAGCGATAAGCTTGAGGTCGAAAACGCCGAGGCTCGGCTCAAATATTTAAAATAGGTTTTTTACGTTTTTGTTCATATTTTCACACGATCGATTATTTCGTATCGGCACTAGTCTAGTATATTCATTTTACAACTAGGAATCGAATTAAAGTGTGTTTTTTTTTAACTGTTCAGTTTGATTTTGAAAACTTTCGAACCTCCTAGACGCCAGATCCTAACGGTGTGTAGGACTTCGGCGGGGAATTCACAACACTCATAGTAATACCACAGAATAGAGAAGTATATATATATAATACTTCTCTATTCTGTGGTAATACTAAGGAATCACAAAAAACACGAAGAAAGTTGCTAAAAATCTTCTTCAGGTATCTACATTTTACTGACTGATGGTATGTAGTACAACAAGGTTTAAATATGGTCCAGAACGTGCCTAAATAATTATACAAAGCGTAAAAGTGAGAGTAGGTATAAATTGGGGTTTGCCACAGAGTTTTTAGGTTACAGAAAAATATTCAGTAGTGGAGAGCTATTCACATCTGTTTGTTCATTCAATAGGATTTTGTGGGTGTTGTACCTATTGATTTCTAACGACTCTAGGAGTTATGTAGGTACTTTTGGTTTCGACATGGATAATTTTGTAGTTACTATTGAATTGAAATATTTCACATGAATTTCTTCATGGAATTGATTTTCGTTTGGTGAAAAACCAATGAGTTATAATAAAATATACGATTGATTTGAGATATCAATGGTATTGGGTTATTAAACTGAGAAAATAATAAACCCTTGTGTAAAATTTGCAGCGTTTTTTCTACCGGAATTGAGCTGAACGATTGAAGGACGACCAAGACATATTTGTCGTGAAAAAAAAAACTTGTTGCGCTCTTTGTTTTTTTTCAAAGGGGTGGCTCTGCGCGAGCAAATTTTTTTCTTTCACGACAAATATGTTTTGGTCGTCCTTAAATCGTTCAGCTCATTTCCGGTAGAATGTATGTTCCCCACGAAATGCCGCATGAACTGGATTTTATTATGATGCGATCTGTATTTTTTGAGAATATTGAGAAAATGAACCTTTGAGTGGGTACATCTGCGAAATCATTGGGTGGATTTTACAAATTAGCGAAATCGGCCTGCTTGATTCAACTCCAAATCTACTCTACAATTATCAAGTTTCTGGGTAGATTCTTCCGAGAGATATAAAGATATTTTGTTCACTATTGGCTATTGACAATAAGAAAGGTTGAAACATATAATTACTTGGGTCTGACGAAGACTTAGTTGGGACTAACACAGAAGAAATAGCTGAGAAACTATCAGGTCATACCAATCCGTATATGTCCCAAAACTGCAGATTAATGTTTTACAATGCATGTGTGCACTCTGTTTTCACATATCTGGCATCAATTTGGGGAAATACGACGAAAATAAACCTGAGCAGACTTCAACAACTATAAAATAGGGCAATTAAGAAAATAAATAATCTTCTGTATGGGACCAGCACTAGCTACTTGTATAAAAAGTTTCCAATACTACCAATCTCTAAGGCTGTAAAACAGGAGCAGTGAAACTTTATATATAATATAAATGGAGATCTTTCGAAATCAATGGTGAATCTGAAGAAACATTCTGATAAACACAAATACGATACAAGAAATGCCGATCATCTGTACAGTGGTTTCATTTTCAAGACAACAAAAGGGTCAACGCTTCCAACAAATTCTGCGATAATGTCATATAATGGACTACCCAACTACTTGAAAAAAGAAGAAAAATACCAAAAGTTCAAAAGAGAACTAAAAAAATATATCAACAAACTTGGTTTGATTTACAGTTGTATATTATTATAAATAAAATTAACATTTCGTCATATGTTAAATCCTACTTATTTTCCTAGTTTTTCTTTGATTACTTGAACAACAAAGGAGCCTTGATAAAGACACGAATGGTGCCGAAACATAGGTAAATATTTGTATGTTAAGAATCAAAATCATTAAAAATTGTCCACTTGCGTGATAGACTTTTATTCGGTATAGTTCGATTGCAGTCAGCAAAGTATTTTTACTCCTATATTTCTGATTTTTCCATATAACTCGAGAACTATATAGCTATTATTCGATCGAATTGAATCTTGGCAGTGTGTGAATATTTATTCTAGAATAATGAAGTCAAAATGAAAACTGAAGTCGTCCTCTCAGTGGAATATACTATTGCAAGTTGACCGATTGGGTACTTCTGAAAACTTTGGGAAAATATAATTTCGAATAGATACAAACACAAGGTATCTCCAGAATCATTGGTTAAATGGATATTTGAATAGAAAACTTGTTCTCTACCATAGACAAGATATACTACTGTTCTCTACAAAGGTACAAGTGAATTTCACCCCTTCATCAATTCTACTTTAGTAAGTAGGATAGAAAATTAAGGTACAAATATCAGGACTCATTAGTTGTTTGTGTATATACGATCTAATTGAATTCTGTTACTTGATGGACATTGGCGGCTTGAGGAATCATGCCAAATTTGGTGAGGTCAGACATATCGTGTTCACATTAAGCAGCATGTCATTTTCAACACATCTTAACTCAATAGGAGCAAATACTCTTTTTAATGACATCACAATTATAAATCAGAGCATTCTATCTATTAACAAAATGAGATAATATAACTAAATCGACACTCAACTGGCTTGGGATATGAATTATCTTTTCCATACAATACCTCATAACTTCAAGAAATCAATGATGACTTATGAAACCAGCAGTTAATAAACATACATACATTAACTCACTATCTTGATGCTATAGAGTAATGGAATTTTTCATTTCATAGTTTGACAATGCTTTTAAAAAAACCTGTTCAATCATACCAAGTATCAAATAAGAATATTAATGTGAACAATTTTGAAGGTCTCCAATAGATGCAGAATTTCGCATTGAAATGAATATGATTAAGATACATCCCAGAACTCGAAAGTATGTATACTACAGTGAACCTCGACAAGGAAAAAGGAATATACAGCAGTATTTTTTTTTTAATTTTATTATTATAAACAAACAAGCTACATTTACTTGGCATGAGCTTGGGCCTTCCTCATTTGTGTAAGAATGTTGGACATTTCTTCACGCTTCCTCTTGGCTCTGATGTGTGTTCCCAAACGGCGCTTCAAAAATTTAAGGGCCCTTTTATCTTTGGATACCTTCAGCAATTCCATAGCCCTCTTTTCATAAGGAGCGTGTCCTACAACCTCTCGGACTAGATCCCTCACGAATTTGGAATGCTTTGTCAAACGTCCCTTGAGCCTGGAAGGACGGATTTTATCAGCCTTTGTTTTTCCAGATGGAATTTTTGTAGTTTTGTGACCCCTTTGGAGCCCAACGGCGATCTCATATTATGGTGCCATTACTGAAAACAAAAACTACCATTAGATCCAAATTTAAATAATACATGAACCGGCAAGAACATAATTACATATGGTCTGTGACATAATAGTCATATGAGATAAATATGAATAAATAATATGAATGAAAAATAAATTTAAACTTACTTTAATACAACACACAACGTGGTTCCTTAACCTCTCACAAACAGGATTTCAAAAAGGCTTCAGCGCATTACAGAATTTGACATATGTCATTTATCACATAGAAAAACGAGATTACTCTTGATTTTTTATTCAATATCTACACATCCACTGAATGAATTTGAGTCTTATTTTACACATTCAACTCATATTCTATTATTCTTTGTACTCGTGTTTTGAATATGGTAATAACTGTGTATTATATCATAATTCATTGAAACTTTCAAAACGAAAACTCGAAATTGTTTATGTTGTTACTCGCTAGATGTCTCTGTGCACAATGATTTAATGACTTGACTTCATTCTTGTATATAATCACTGTATTCACTTTTTTATTCTGCTATTAATCGATTAATTTATTATTAATGAAATAGACAACCAGTTCCTGAAAGAGCAAGACTTGTGAATTCATACTCAATAATTCACATTCATGATTTAGCTCCCTCTATCGTTAGGTAGAAAAAACTCAAGAGTCTGCCAAGGTTTCTAACAATGGGAATAAAGAATTCAATCTGATAAAGTCTTGCCATCGCTAGATGTTAATAGTATTAATACCATTGTTTAAACAATGTTAATACACATTACAGTGACTCTATACTAGTTAAAGTCACTGTAATACACATTACAGTGACTTTAATAAGAGTATTCAGCGATGATTCATCTGAATGAAAATTGAGTCTTTCTCATACACATAGACATGGCTATGTTTTTTTCTGATTTGAAAATAACCACAGAAGGACAGAATTGCAGGAACAGCTGATTTATAAAGGTTTTTATTTCAATTCAAAGAAGTGTTTAGATAGAGGAAAAACGAAAGTTTTGCATTCACTTAATATATCGCGAGAAGAAGTAACGTCCATTTTTGAAAAATTCGTGAATTCATCGAAATGTGTAAGCTACGCGATGGAAAATGTGAAAACCCCAAAATTCGCTGCCAATATATGACGCTACCTTTCTGAAGGTAATGAGTCGAGTACTTCCTGACTCTTTCTTTCTTTTTCTTCAGAAATGTTGTGAAGTCGCGAAAAAACTACATTTTCCTAAGGAAAGTAATATTTCGTGAAATTCGATATTTGTAGAGTAGGTTTTGGCGTTAATTATGAACATCGAATTCGTGAATGGGTAAAACTTGCACAATAATTCCGAACATATACCCATTCCACATTTTATTTTCCCAATATTTCCGGAAATACGAATTTGATCGAATTGAAACCCAGTACTTCATCGAAATTTTGCAGCTTGAAGGTTTATACAGAATTTCAAGAAGTTAATATAATTAGGGGATCACCAACAGTGGGAAAGTCAGTTTTTTTTTAGGGTGGCTCTGCTAACTTAATATTAAGTCGAGTATTTGTCTCAGACCATCTAACCTGAAAAAACCAGAAAAAATTATTTCTTCATAGGTTTTAATGAAATGATCTTGTTTTCTAGGAAATTTGTCAGATTCGGCAACACCGGATTGGTAAATTGATATTTCAGATATATTTTTCGTATCATTATTGACTGATATTGGGTTGTATATGTTAAATCTTCTATTTTCCGAAATGAACAATTTTTGTTTCAATGCTGAATAATGGAAATATTCCATTCTCACGGATATACATCGACGTAACTTTGTGATACAAGAAAGTTAATTAGATGTTTTTGTTATATCCACTCTAGTTACCGATAATAATTGAATAAACACTGTTGATTTTAGTGATTTATTATCAGTTTAAATTGTATGATACATACGCTAGGTAGAACAATAATCTAATAATCTGTATTTTAATTCCCGCTTTTTCTTAGCGTCTATTGTATGACCTTGGGGTTACAGAATATGTTACCAACATATTTCCCCAAGTAGTCGAATACACTACAATACCTCCCTTCACAGATTCAAACGCCCTGGAGGCTTAATTTCCCTTTTAGGCCTCGACCTCACGTTCCAATCTACAATTTGACTTGGAGTCTTTTGTTTTTGAATTGTTTTCGGAGTATCAACACTAATGACTTCTCCTGACATAGTGCCTTCCGATTCACCAGAAAAAGTCTTGGAATTAGTTTCTTCCTTCTTATCAAAATCAAACCAACTTGGGTCTATTTTAACTGTTGATTCTACATCATTTTTTTGAAAACTATCTTCCTCTTTCTCTGAGTCCTCATCAGCTTTATTTAAAATTAATTGGTCAATATGTCTTTTCCAAATAATTTCAGTACTGTCTAATTTACACAAATATGTGTTTGTACCAAGTACTTCTACCACCACAGCAGGTTGCCAACCACGTTTGTTAGGATTTCTATAGTCTCGACATAAAACTCTATCTCCTACTACAAAACTAACTTCTCTTTTGCTTTCCATTCTTTTGATATTCTTACTAGTTCTAGTTGACTTAATAAATCCAAACGTTTTCGATTGAACATTAACTGTGAAGGTGTCATACCTGTACTACAGTGAACAGAATTTCTCACACTAAATAAATATCTAGTTAACAAAGTATTTAGAGATACTTGTTTATTCACAGGATCTTTTAACATTTTTAAAATACCAGTTTTAATTGTTTTGACTGTATTTACAGCCTGTCCGTTGGTAGACGGATGAAATGGTGCTGATGTTTTATGTACAATACCATTTTGGTCTAAAAAATTTGACATTTCACTTGAAACAAATTGTGGACCATTATCAGTCACAAGAACTTTCGGTAATCCAAATCTAGCAAAGCAATCACGCAATTTATCAATCGTAGATGTTGTATCAGTCTTAGTCATTACATATACCTCAGGCCATTTAGAATAAGAGTCAATAATAACCAAAAACATTTTACTTAACACCGGACCAAAAAAATCAGCGTGAACCCTATCAAATACATTTGTTTCCCTTGTCCATGGAGTTAATGTAGACTTACATGGTTCATTCTTGAAATTTCGACAAACTTTACAGTTCTCTACAATTTTTTTCTATTTCTTTGTCTAAAGAAGGCCACCAAAAGTACGACCTAGCCGTCGATTTCATCTTCACAATGCCTTCATGACAACTATGTAATTCCTTCAGTAAATTTTCTCTTAGTTTCATAGGAATAATAACTCGATATCCCCACATTAGAATACCATTTTCTTCATAAATTTCATTTTTCTTAGTAAAATAGGTTTGCATTTGGACATTATCTGTATGTTCAGGAAAACCATATCTGACATAATTGAATATAGTTCCTAAAATAACATCCTTACGTGTCTCGATTCTAATTGAATTTAAATTTAAGACTTTAGCTTCTTCGACAAAATGTATATAATCAAATTCACATGAATCATCTTTCACAGGCTCTTGAATAGGTAAACGACTTAAACAATCTGCAGAAACATTATCTTTACCAGAAATGTGTTTAAATTTGTATTTAAATCGTGATAAATAAACTGACCACCTTTGCAATCGTCCTGCCGCCATTTGTGGTAATGATTTATTTTCACTAAACAACGCCATAAGTGGTTTATGATCTGAAATTAATTCGAAATTTCTACCCACGACATACTGATAGAATTTAGTAATAGCCCAATAAATACTTAAAGCTTCTTTATGAATCATTGAATAATTTTGCTCACTTTTAGAATATATTCGAGAAGCAAAACATATTGGTACTTCAGAACCATCTTCTAAAACATGAGATAATACAGCTCCTAAACCTCTTTGACTTGCATCACATGTCAAACGTAATTTCTTTTTTGGATCATAATGCGCTAAAATTTTATCAGAAATCAATTCTTTTTTTGCTAAATCAAAAGCTTTGTCACATTCTTTGTCCCAGATAGTAGTATAGCAACACCGGTTCGGGGCCAACCTTGACCATTTTTACCTACTAAATTGCCTACTAAATTCTAAGGTCCATTTTGGAGAAATTGTACCATTCCGTAGACGTGTATGAGGGGTTTTCAAGGTCATTCAGATTTCGCAAATTTTTTTAAGTCCGAATTTTTTTTAAGTCTGGAGGCCTCCGGGGGCAGAGGGTGAAGGGTGAGGGGGCGAGGGGCGAGGGGGCGAGGGGTGAGGGGGTGAAGGGTGAGAGGGTGGGAGGGTGGGAGGATCCGGCGTGAGTTGACGTAAAACTTTTTTGTATTTTCATTGGGATTCGAACCCAGGATTCCTAGCTGTGAGATAAGCACTCTAACCATGCGGCTATCTAAGGTATTGGGTGTGAGTGTAGAAATGTTGTATAGAAGGAAATGTAACCTCAAAATAAAGATAAGAACATATTACAGTAAGATGATGTAAACAGGAAATGTAACCTCAAAATATAGATAAGAACAAACGGGAATTCCGTCGTCAATTCCAAACGTTATATGATTTCAGATTATTGAAGTGGGAAATAAAAGACCATTTTATTTTATATGAAATATTATATTATATAAAATACATCATTTCTCTAACATAAGAAGTTTCTTTATAAATTCATAATAGTATGTTTTTTGTGAAGGTCCTATATTCCCAGCATGATCGTCATCCATCAAACCTCCTGATATTCCTTTATCCACCATACTTAGAATTTCCTTATGGTTTTTATTGATCTCAGGATCAAATTTGAAATTAATTCTACAAATCTTAAATTGTCTCAACATGTAATGAATAGTTATGAAATTCCCACAATATGCTGCTAACCTAACCATTTCGTCCAGAAATGAATTCAATTTTTTATATCCATCCCAAATATTATTTTTAGAAAAGCGTTTTCGAAAATCTGGTATGTCTTTAGATGATCCACACAACAGCATCTGAATATTCATTATATCATAGGATGACACATTACCAAAATTATTCAAAATCAATTTCACTTCATTCAAAGTCACTTCATCTTTATTAAAAGATGATTGGATATCTTCGATGAATGCGTCATTATTCTTTTTATGCTCAAATACTTGATTTATAATAGCTTGTGGGGCCTTGTATTGAACTAATTCTAGGAAAATTTTGTTTGGAGTAAATATTCCTAAATCTGATAGACATGTTGAAAATTTCTCAATATTATGATATAACAGAGCAAAATGTAGTTCTTGGCAGAGATAATTATAGAATTTCTTCGATTTATTGAACTCGTATACCTCCATTATTAACAGTTTTAACTACTGATTGAAGATGATTTAAAAATCATATTTATATATCATCATCCCCACTCCATCTAATTTGTGTTACTCTTATCAAACTCGACCTATTGACATTATTCAATACTCTAATATTGTCATAATTGAGAACAATATTAATACTGTTCCATAGGGATTCTCCCCCCATATATGATTTATAATATTATTTGTAATAAATAAAAAACAATTTATTTTAATACATATTTTATTGTCCTATAGCCAAATATTCCAATAATCATTTGAATATTTTACATACTTATTTCATTCTAACTTAATGAAAATGGAGATGTTGGATGGAACTTCCTCCTCGAATCCAGGCCGGAAATTGACAATCGTCCGAAACTTCTTATCATCTTCCGTCTAGTTTCATACTCATGAATTTGTTTCTTCAAATCTCGAATATTCTTGAGATGCTTATCCAGTATATCCATTTCGTTGTAGAATCAATTCTAAAATATATTTATCGAATCAATCCAAGAGTCGTGTGACTTGTCCAAGCCTAACCAACGAACTAAGACTTTCTTTCCCTTTCGACGAAGGACCTTTTCCACCAAAAATACGTCTGGATATTTCACCTTTTGTAACTCAAACTCATAAAAAGCGCCCCCTATAGGAAGATTATTCAAATCCTCAAGAAGATATGTTACAGGATTGGTTACTTGAACTTTTTTTATTTTAAAAATCTCTGTGGTCCAGTTGGGCGTGTAACCTTTTGAAAATACATGTTTGGCTTTACTGATCCTCACCATATCATTAACCTCGAATTTTCCCTTTCCAGCGATCTTGATATGATTGTATCTAGTTTCCAATAAACTTTGCTCATTTTTCTTATCAACATCACATGGTTTCATTCCGATAGTACGATGTTTCGTCTGATTATATTCATTGACAATACTGGATAAGTTATCGATCCATTTATATGTTCCATGCAAACTGAAGTATTTGAATAATTTTTCCTTAATAGTTCTTATAACCCTTTCAGCCATAGAAGCTTTGGTTTTGGAATAAGAACAATAATGTCTTATGTTATTTTTCTTCATAGTAGATTGAAAATTCGCATTGAAGAATTCCTTCCCTTGATCAGTTTGAAGATTTCTCGGTGTAACTCTGCTATCAATCAAAATTTTCTTGAATGCATTTGATACTTCTATACCAGTCTTTGTTTTAAGTGCCATCACTCGAACGAATTTGCTAAAACAATCTATAACTACTAAAATATATTTGAAATTTTTATTTTGCTTCGCGTAAAGATCCATTTGTGCTAAATCAGCTTGCCACAGATCATTTAATCCTTTAATTATGGTTCTTCTCCGAGGGAAGTTTTTGCGAATTGGTTTGTGTAGCTCTCGAACCAGTTGTATTTTCTCCTTCGTCTGCATGATTGGGATATTTGTTATCCAATAGCTTGATTTTACTATTCAATCTATCTAATGCTCCAATTACTTTATTTTGAAGTGAGAGCAATCTATCGTCCTGGGATTGTAGAAATGCTTCAAGTTCTAGTTTGTTATAATATTCCCTCGAAAGTGAAGTCCTTATGTGATTACTTACTTGTTTCAAATACTCAAACTTTTGTTCAATTTTTTCATCAATTTTATCTTGTTCAATGTGAAAATTATCTAATCTATTATTAACTTCACCCTTGAATTGATAAAAAATCAGTCCTAACTTCCCAAATTCTGTGGTATTCAATTTGATTTGATTATGTATTGTATCGAATTGAATATCTACATATTCTTTATTAGCGCTATCGGAATCGACTAAAGGTTTACCCACATTGCATAATTTTCGGTTGCCGAAATCAAAGTCACCATCTGAGGTTCGCGGAAAGATAGGGATAGTTGATTGAATATTTCTTAATTTACTTCTATGAGTTGAAGAACGTCCGAACTTATCGAGAGACATATTGAATTTATCGCTTTGCTCTCAATACAATTCAATATATAACTTTTTCTTCTCGAAGCTCCTCGACTATTGACTCTATTTCATTATCAACAGACGTATTTCCAGCCATTTTGGATGCATAGAGTAATCGAAGTCTATTAACAATTTCATTCACATCATTCCAATAAATATACTCAATAGGATTTTCGTTGAATGTCATTAATCCATGACCAGTTGATGGTTTTATGATTTCACGATATTTAAATCCTTTATTCGCTTTAACAGGATTATTAGAATTGAATTCTCTCCTATGAACATTGGTCATTTTCAGTATTTTATGATAATTTTCTAAATCAGATTTATTATACTCTTGTGGTTCTTTTTTAAACAGCAAATTATAAAGCCCATCTGTACCACTAAATCTTTCATTACCAATCAGTAAGTCACCAGTTTTCTGGTGAAAGTCTACAGTTGTTTTACCTAAGGTCCATTTTGAAAGTTTATGATTATATTTAGGTCCGTAAGCATGATCATAGCTATCTCGTTGTGTTAAAGCCGAATAAACATAATCTCTAACCCTTTCTGGATATTGTTCTAAATAAGTTTCAGCATTATGGTAATCACTCAATTCATTGACGAACTGTTCAGATTCATTATTGTCTCCATCAATGAAAACCGAATCATTTCCCCTATGGTCATCATTATCATCATCATCATCATTTTTTGATATAGCAATTTCTTTTGTAGGTAAATAATTTACTAATTGTC
The DNA here is from genome assembly GCA_958510865.1 of Myrrha octodecimguttata. NCBI lineage: Eukaryota > Metazoa > Arthropoda > Insecta > Coleoptera > Coccinellidae > Myrrha > Myrrha octodecimguttata. The sequence continues at coordinate 43,387,146 of OY294057.1, forward strand.
GTTTCAAACTGATTTTTTTCGGTTTTTCAAATTTCATTATCGGTGTAAATGGTGAGGACTTATATTCTTCTTCTTCTTCTTTTTCATCATCAATGTCAATATTTTCGACCTTTTCTTCTCCTTTTTTCTCTTCAGGTGAACGGAAATGTGACGGTTTCATAATGGTACTCATTCTCTTATATGGCTTAAAAGGTATCTCTTGACTCCTTTTACGAGGAAAAACTCTATTATCTGGTGTTGATGAAAATTGCGGTTTTGGAATCTTTTCAGATAAATTCTTCAAATCAATAGTTTTGCTATTTTTTTTACCGAGTTCATCTTCTATACGTTTGAGTTGTTTTGTGATTGGTGTATAAAGTCTTTCCAATGTTTCATCACCCGCAATTTTCCCCAGTTTGAGTCCGGCATATTTTTTCCTAATATTTCGTATGAGTTGTTGAATAATAATTTTTCTATTTCGATCTGATTTGGTCTTCATGTTGGAAAGCATCGCATTCGAATGACTATCAATCATCCAGCGCTATATATTTATCGAAACCTAATCGATAGCGTCCATTGTTCAAATCAAAGTCTTTAACAATTACCAAAAATCCAAAATTATCATTCCAACATATTCTACAAATTTTTTTAAATGTTTCATAGGTCATATCCGGTGATACATGCTCATCGAATATATGTTTAAGATTCACATCATCTTGTTTGAATATGACTAATATATTAGCATTATCTCTAATGATATGTTTTTTGGCTGCAACATATGTCTGACATAAAAATGCTACATCAATCGATTTATGTCTGCCCATAGCATAATATGATTTGATTTTATCTTGATTTTCACCTATGACGTCATCAAAAATAAAAATAGAATTTGCTTTCGCATCGTTCGGTTCATCAATTTCAGCATTCTCCTTGAATGGGAAATAACCCACACCATTCACTTTACTTAAAATATGTTCTAAAATTTGATATTTCGATTGGTATAGACTCTTTGAGTAAATGTATACGTTTTCAAAATTCAAACCATTTAAATCGAAAATTAAACTCAATAACGCATTTGACTTTCCACATCCACTTGGACCTGCAAATATGAATCTACAACTGTTTGGGAATAGATCACCATGTTTTCTACTTTTTTCAAGTTCAAATTTTTCATCCAGGTAATCTAAATTCTGAACTGGTAACACAGCATGATGTTGTTCAATTCGTATATTCTTCATTACTAAACAGAAATCCATATAGATAGGACTATAAATATTAAATTCTTTATGCAATATTATCATTATTATGTTATCATTCGAAGGGGGCGGTCTAGTGAATTCAATAATTAATAAATTACCTTTCGAGTTACATTTACCTGGATATCATTATTGTGGCCCTGGAACAAAACTCGAAGAACGTCTTGCTAGAAACGATCCCGGTAAAAATAAACTTGATGAAGCTTGTAAGGAACACGATATAGCTTATTCCAAACATACTGAATTGTCTGATAGACATATTGCTGATAAAATATTAGAAGACAAAGCTTGGGAACGAGTGAAGTCCAAAGACGGTACATTTAAGGAGAAAAGTGCCGCCTTGTTAGTCACCGGAGCAATGAAAATGAAACGGAAGATGGGTATGGGTCTTCGAAATAGTCAAAAATCTTTCAGAAGTTTTGTCTTGAAACCAACTCATAAAATTTTGAAGAAATCAGGGGGCAATGATTTGAGAAAATCAACGTTGATTGCCCTCAAAACAGCTCGAACTGCAATTAAGAAAGCAGGTGGAAAGAAAAATATTAAAATTCCACGCATCATACCATTCGAATCAAAATCTGGTGGAATTCTACCACTCATACCCATATTCGCAGGACTGTCAGCATTAGGAACCATGTTAGGTGGAGCTAGCGCTGTTGCAAAAACGGTAATTGATGCTAATAATGCTAAGAAAAAACTGGAAGAAGATCATCGACACAACAAAGCGATGGAGTCCATAGGACATGGGCTTTTCATAAGAAAATCTAAACGTGGATTTGGTTTATATATTAGAAAACAGTCAAAAAACTAGATAAGCTGCCCAAACGGGCCCTTTATGATTATGAAATCGAATCTTTTGCGAGAGAAATGAAAATAAAACATTTCAGAGGTGTTTTCATGAGAAATACATTACCAAAATTCCCAAATAAAAATGAATGTGCAATTCTCAATTTAGATTCAGTTGAGGGTCCTGGAACGCATTGGGTAGCATATAAAAAGTATGGTAATGAGGTTGAATATTTTGATAGTTTCGGAAATCTCAAACCTCCCAAGGAACTAATTCATTATTTAAAATCCTGCAAAGTGAAGTACAATAGAGATACTTATCAACAAATCAATACATCCAATTGTGGTCATTTATGTTTGAGATTTCTGATTCAATAAATTAATAGGATTAAAGAGATTTTTCACAGTATATCAGTCATGTCGATGTTGTTCACACTTAAAAATCGATCATCAATTTTATCGATTGATTTTGCTGTTCCCATAGAGCTGAACAGTAATTTCAACTATGGTTTGGCTTTGATAGGATTCTATACATATAACACTATCCCGAATGTTGAAAAATATAATAAATTATATTATTCCCTGGATGGTGAAGATAAAGTTTTAACCTTTCCAATTGGAACTTATGAAATATCAGATATGGAGGAATTCATAAGAAGAAAACTTGAAATAAAAACTTCTGATAAAGGGCAATCTCCTTTCTTCTTGAGACCTAATAATAATACTTTAAAGTGCGAAATATTTCATGAAAAATATGATATTGATTTTGGACCGAAGGATTTTATTGGTGCTCTATTAGGATTTTCATCGAAAATTCTCAAGGCAGGTAAAGTTCATGAGTCAGATTTACCAGTGGATATCATCAAAGTTCGAACAATAAATATCGATTGCAACTTGATAGAGGGTTCATTTATCAATGAACTCCCATCTCATTCACTTTATGGATTTGCGATTAATAGTGATCCTGGTTACGGAGTGAACGAGATCCCCAACAAGGTGGTATACTTACCTATAACAACACATCGAATACATAATATCACAGTGAAAGTTCTTGATCAAGACGGTGAATTGGTAAACTTTCAAGGCGAGGAGATAATTATAAGATTACAATTGAAACGATGCCCTTAGTCGTTCCATATAAATATCAAACTACATACTACAATCAATCAGTTGATAAACAACAACTATCAAAACCGCACAAACATCTTTCTCACGAAAATTGGATTTTCCTACAATCAATTGGTCATGTTGTCCAATCACGTTTTCAACCTCTATCAACCCGTAAACACCGATGAATCTATAGTAAAAATTGAAAGTCGAACCTATTTACCATTCGTTAAATCCTTCAATCATTCCGATGTCGTTGAAATCACGATAAATCGAACAGACTGTTGGCTTCTGATGTATGATGCTGCTATTATCATCAAAGGAAAAGTACAGAAAACAAAAGGTAATGGAGATGTTAAACTAGTTCAAAATGCTGGAGCATTTCTTTTCGATTCAATTATTTATGAACTCTGCGGTATGGAGATAGAGAATGTTCGAGATCCAGGTATTATATCAACAATGCGAGGATACCTAGTTTATGAGGAGGATGATTCAAAACTACTCGAAACGGGAGGATGGAACTACCCGAAATCGCCAACCGTGAACACAGATGGAAGTTTTATATTCAGAATACCACTCTATCATTTATTCAACTTTTTCAAAGATTATCAAATGGCTATGTGCGGTAAACAAACGTTTCGATTCTTCAGAGCACAAAACGATAATAATGCGATAAAAATAACATCGTCTGATCCTAAGGATCATACAGAAGCAAAAATCATCATTGATAGTATGGAATTGAAGGTGAAACATATTTATCCGAATGATATTATAAAGATGGATTTATTGAATGCTATAAGGTCTAATAAACCTATATTAATGCCATTCAGGAAGTGGGAGATTCATGAATTACCAACATTACCACATGGGGGTAATAAGGAGATTTGGGCTGTTAAAACATCTACAGAAATCGAGTGTCCAAGATTTATAATTTGTGGGTTTCAAACTGATAAGAAAAATAATAGTTCTATGGACATAACCGAATTCAATCATATGAATATAACAGATATACGTGCATTATTGAATTCGGACATCATTCCACAAGAAAATTTACGTTTGAATTTCGATAAGAATGAATATGCTGAAGCTTATCAGAATTACACACAATTTGCTCAGAGTTACGGAATATTTAAGAAATCCCCACTCCTGACTTTCAGTGAATTTAAAGAAAAGCCCGTTTTTGTACTGGACTGTTCCAGAAGAGATCAGACATTCAAAGCTGCAACAATTGATGTGAAACTAGAAATAGAGTCCTCGAAGGGATTTCCAAATAATACGAGAGTTTTATGTATTATAGTACATGATTGTATTATAGAATTCAAGCCGTTAACAGAAGAAATTACGAAAATTACAAATTTGTGAGGAAAAATGCGTATAATCATATGTGATATTCAAGGGTTTTCGATAGATGGAGAATTTTGTGTAAAGGAGCTATCGTTTGCAATGGGAAATAAAATGTCGCATTTCATTATGATGCCTCCAAAAGAATTTTCATCTCTAAATGTCAAGGATAAGAAAAGTGTAAGATTTTTGGAAAGAAAACATCATGGATTGAGATATACATCAGGACACATTGAATATGGAAAATTATGTGAGATTTTGACAAGTATTTTACAAAGTGATGATATCATTTACGTGAATGGGCATCAAAAGTATGATTTTTTGAAAAAAATGGTGAAAGATGTACAAGTACTGAATGTGGAAAACTATGGATGGAACCCACCAAAATTCGAGAAGAAATCCCCAAAGTGCATGAGTCACATTCTAAATCAATGTATGTGTACTGTCAGTAATTGTGATGATCTATATAGATGGGTGTGTTCATACTTACCAGAAGTAGACACTTTAGTTAGTAGACATCTGGTGTACGATGAAGTCAACAATGGATAAACCATATAATGATAAATGGAATGATGTTTTTAATAATGCTAATAGATTTAAAAATTTGAAATGTAAGCCTAGATATATTCATCTTGTAAAATTTGGAATTTTTTATAAACTATGTATAAATGAATAAAACACTTATTAAAAAATCATTTTTTATTTACATTTCATCATCATCTGATAAAATCACCACTTCATCGTAAGGTGGTAGTATGTCATCATACCCCTGATTCATATCTGGCATCTGGGGTGACAGATCATCATCATCATCTGATAAAATCACCACTTCATCGTAAGGTGGTAGTATGTCATCATACCCCTGATTCATATTGAGCTGGTGTGGCATCTGGGGTGACAGATCATCGTCATCATCATCTGATAAAATCGCCACTTCATTATATGACGGTGGTAGGTCATCATAAGAGATCTGATTTTGTGATGATGATGATTGTGCTTCATATTGCATTCGCAACATCACTTCATCGTATGGTGGTAGTATGTTATCATACCCCTGATTCAAATTGAGATGATGTAGCATCTGGGGTGACAGCTGGAACTCACCACCCCAATTCTGTGGCAATACTTCTATGGGTATGGGAACTTCTATGGGCACTTCTGCAGCCACTAGTGAATCATGCCAGTGATCGATTATGGGATTACAGTCAATCCCATTCATACGTAGTACACGTAGTATATTAATAACTTCACAATACATTTTTAAGGTGGAATAAAAATATCTGAGATTCTCCTTTTTTCAAATGGGATTCATGAAGGAAGTGAAAAAACCGCTTTTTATGATAAATTTCAGGAAGTCTGTGGATCAGTATTTTTTATTTGAAAATCGTAAGACGTAAACATGTAAAGATTGCATAACACCGCGAGTTGACGATATTGCGATAAAAACCGCATCGTACGCAGTTGAACGATGTGGCCATCATATCTAATCACATTGAGATAAAATATACACAATGTATTTAATGAATAACACCTGAAGTCGAACGGAGTGGTTATCATATCTGATGCTGAAATTTGAATAGGCTGTCCGACAGTCTGTTAAATGAAGTGAAATTTTGGAATATCGATCATTATATTGATGAATTCCATCGGTAATATATCATGGAAGAAATAAAGAGACGACATGATAGAGATAAGAAAGTTAAGTTTGCTGAAGGACCCAAGTTATGTACAGTTCACCTGTTGGTGAAATGGTCGTTTGCTCATAGAGAAGCAAGAAAAGGACCTTGGGAACAATTCGCAAGGGATAGTGAAAGGTTTAGGTACAGGGCGAATCATTTTGAAAATATAATATGTGAATTTCTTCAGCCCGAACATCGTCACAGAGTATATGTAGAAAGATTCAAAGACTAACGTTTAAATACATCGAGATTCGAATATACTTATCAGTATACAGTTTAATTTCATTGATATAGGACGCAATGTTCCTCACAGTAGCTTTTTTGTTGATTTCATTTCATTTTACATCATCGAATGATGAGATGGAAATTGCTAAATCATATTTAACGAAGTATGGATATCTTATACATAATAACCATTCAGAAACAGAAGTGTCTGAAGGAACACGATTAACTGATTCAATCTTGAAATTTCAAGAGTATTTTAAACTTTCTGAAACTGGTACCTTGAATAGTGAAGTGATCGAACTAATGAAAAAGCCAAGATGTGGCGTTGCTGATTTCTTTCAATCTTATGTAGTTACGGGTAAATGGATGAAAAAAAATATTAAATGGAAATTCCAAAGAGGTAATCAAGATGATTTGTATATAGCATCTAAATCGTTCGAAATTTGGAGTGAAAATTCAGGATTAACATTTACCAAAAATGATTATAATCCTGATATTCTCTTAAAGTACAGTTTAGGTAAACATAACAAGACTAATACTTGTCGCGGTAATGATGAATGTTGGACGTTTGATGGCCCTGGAACTGTATTGGCGCATGCATTCTTTCCCGATAATGATCGGTGTGTTGAAATCCATATCGATTCTGCCGAGAGATGGTTTAGAAGATTAGGTCTCCCACCTTCAGGATTCACCTCTCTATATTTAGTTTTAATTCATGAGATTGGACATGCCTTAGGATTAGCACATTCTGCAGAGAGCAATGCTATTATGGCCCCTTATTATGCGGAATATGATATACAAAATAATATATTACCGCAAGATGATTTGAATGCGATTCAATCATTATATGGATTCTCAAATAGACCAACTACAAAATCTACAATGAAAACAACTCAAACCACAACGGCACGAACAACAACGAAATCGAGTCCAACTACTGAGAAATCTATTGAAAATTATGTAAAACCTAATTTGTGTGAAGTAAAGAACAAAATTGAAAGGATCACCATTATCAATAATCATATTTATCTCTTATATAATGGTTGGGTATGGACAATTTCCCTCAATGATAAGAAAATACACTCTCCATTGAGAGCTATAGAGTATATACCCTTAGGTAACATAGATTTCAGGAACCATTCCATCCAAATATATCAAAGACCGAATGATGAAATCGGAATATTCCATCTTAATAGGCTATATATAATTGATCCAAATAGTTTTGCTGTGAAACAAATGCATGATTATCGTTATTTAGGTCTACCTCATGGAGCAAAAATTCATGGTATTTTCAATAGCTACAAAGGAAAAACATATATCTTTTATGATAATAATTACTGTATGGAAATTGACGAATGTGAATTAAAGAGGAAGTCTGTAAAATTTATAAGCGAAATATTTCCTGGAATACCTGGTAATTTTTCATCTGTATTCAGATATATAGATGGAATAATTTACTTCATTAAAGATGATATGATATATGAATTCAATGAATTCCTCAACAAAGCAACTGGATCATATAAATTTGAAATGGAGACATTACTGAAAATACCATGTCAATCGGATGGATTACTTCAACAATTAAAAAATCTTTTGAGTATGATCATAACAAATCAAATCATTATCAGTAACACAAATTAGATGGAGTGGGGATGATGATATATAAATATGATTTTTAAATCATCTTCAATCAGTAGTTAAAACTGTTAATAATGGAGGTATACGAGTTCAATAAATCTAAAGCATTTTATAGTTATCACTGCCAAGAACTACATTTTGCTCTGGTATATCATGATAGTGATAAATTCTCAAAAGTTCTGAATGATCTGGGGTTATTCACACCATCAACAATTTTTCGTGAACTGGTGATATATCGGGCGCCACAGGAAATTATCAAGAAAGTGTTCAATCATAAGAAGAAAAATGACGCACTCATCGAAGATATACAATCATCGATAGACAACCAAGAAGTGTCATTGAATGAGCTGAACTATATTTTAGAAGATTATGGGAATCTATCATCCTATGATATAGTGAACGTACAAATGTTGCTGAATGGATCATGTGAATCGTTGAAAAGTTCAGATGCGTTACATATTTATTATTCAATAAGTAATATTTGGTCGAATTATAAGCCGCTCCATGCATTTGTAGATGAACTCATAGCATCAGCATCATATTGTGGAGAGTACATCTTGTTATGTAATTTATTAGAAGAATTTGAGCAACATGGAATTAGCTTTAAGTTTGACCCTTTTAATAATAGCTATCATAAGAACATTTTAGATAATTTAAATCGAGGAATAACAGGCAAATTGCATTTTGATAATCAAATAGGATGTATAGGATCTCATTCTGATCCGACTGTATATAAATATGTAAAACAACTCTTACTTCAAATGTGATTTTATTGAATTGAATAAACATATTATAAGTAAATGGTCTTTTTCTGAATTCTGAAATCATAAACCATTTCCGGATGGCTGCAAAACGTTCACGATATGCTATCTGGACTCCACGAGCTTATTAACCGCAAGGTCAATTCATAAACGTGTGCCGTGTCTTCCGATGATACGGGAAAATATTTATACAGGGACATACCCGTAACGTTCGCTCAGGCTTGATCTTTCGATTTTTTCATACAGATATGGAAAATATCGATTTTTATTCACGACTACGCTCATTGTGTTATCTAGGCCATTTCGGATTATGTCCTCAGATTTTTCGTACCTACACGACTACGGCCATTTTGATTTACTCTCTGACCTTCAGAGATGAATAAAGATAATTTTAAGTTGTCTTCTACTTCATCCATTTTGCCGTGATTTCATATCCTTTATTCAGAAAGTTCTTATCTATATTTTAAGGTTACATTTCCTTCTATACAACATTTCTACACTCACACCCAATACCTTAGATAGCCGCATGGTTAGAGTGCTTATCTCACAGCTAGGAATCCTGGGTTCGAATCCCAATGAAAATACAAAAAAGTTTTACGTCAACTCACGCCGGATCCTCCCACCCTCTCACCCTTCACCCCCTCACCCCTCGCCCCCTCGCCCCTCGCCCCCTCACCCTTCACCCTCTGCCCCCGGAGGCCTCCAGACTTAGAAAAAAATTTCAAACTTGGAAAAAATTTGTGAAATCTGAATGACCTTGAAAACCCCTCATACACGTCTACGGAATGGTACAATTTCTCCAAAATGGACCTTAGAATTTAGTAGGCAATTTAGTAGGTAAAAATGGTCAAGGTTGGCCCCGAACCGGTGTTGCTATACTACTCCAGATAAATTTTACATTTTTCTCAGTTAACCGATATAATGGTTTCAATATGCTTGACAAATTAGGTATAAACTTCCCATAATAATTTACCATTCCGCAAAATGCTTCAATTTCACTTACATTTGTGGGCTTTGGGGTTTTTGTGATAGCTTGAACTTTTTCAGGATCCCTTTGCATGCCTTTCGCACTAATAATATTTCCTAAATATTTGACACTATCTTGAAAAAATACACATTTACCCTTATTTAATCTGAAACCTGCCTTGTTCAATCTCTCTAATACCGCATTCAAGTTTTGCAAATGCTCTTTATCATTATTCTCTGTAACAATAATATCATCTATGAAATTTACAACTCCTCTTAAACCTTGTAAAACCTTTTCCATTATTCTTTGAAAAATACTACAAGCGGGCTTTGTTCCAAAACTCAAGCGATTCACCTTGTACAGGGTGATTCATTAAGGGTGGCCACCGGCCGTATCTCGGAAACCGTTTATCCTATGACTTCCGGAAAAAAAATCTAATGACAAATTCGAACCCTAGAAAATGATTAAAAATATTTTCAAGTTCGTAGTTCCCCACTAGAGGGCGCAATCTATCACTTGTAGAATATAATCTCATTTTTCACGAAATACTCTCCAGCTAACAGTGGTGAAGAATAATAAAATAAGAATCTACTCTTTCTATTCAACAACTTTTGTTTCAGTAATTTTTCTATATTTCCTATTATTTAGTGATGGGATGGATATACTTTTCTTCACGAAAAAAACATTCTTACTCCTGTATGGGTGAACCGATTTTCACGTAATTAGATTTTATTCGAAGGCCATCGAAAGCAGATCACAGAAACATATGACAACAATATACCGGGTGATCCAATTGAAAACTACAGACTGTTTTATGTCACTTCGCCCTATTTGTGCGTTTTACTGGAAAATTTCAAATGCAATGCTATGATTCTAACTGAGTGAGAATAAGCCAAGCATTTTCACCTACTGATTTTTTAAAATCGCAGACAGATATCATTGGTCGTTTCGGAGTTTTGACATTTTTGTAAATTTTGATCAATGTTGATCCTTTCTGTGAGCTTGAATAAACAAGGAAGTGACTTTATGCGTCATGACAACGCAGCAAAATACTCAACACACATGAAATAACAATGATGTGATAAAATAAAACAAAAATTAGCAACAACGAAAATATTTGAACAGAAAAACAACAATTACACCTAATCAATACAAATATTTAAAATGTCTACCATTATTTTCTACACATAAATTCAGTCTTCTTTCGTCGAGTTGACACTGGCCACAATTTCAGTATGAGAAGAAGCTGCCTGTCGAAATCTATTTTGAATATTCTCACTTGTAGTGGGGGGGTGTTCGGAAAACTAAGTGTTTATATTATTCTCCCCCAAAAATAAAAAACTAATACTGTGAGGCCGGGTGATCTTTCTGGCCATGGAAAAATACTCCCTCGTCCAATATACCTCTTTGAGAAGACGTTATATGAATATTCTCTAACATTAGCAGCATAATGCGCCGGGCAACCATCTTGTTGATACCACATATCTAACCTGCTTTGAATAGCAATATTTTCTAAAAGAATTGGAACATCTTCCGTTAAAATTTCAAGCTACTTTGTCTTGTTAATAAGCCAAAACTTTTATGATATTATCCTCATTACGGCTTCTACATTTTCTATTTTTTTTTCCAAGATATTGAACCTTACCAGTTTCTCGCACTCTTCGTGTCAATCTTTTGAATACCCTTTTGGAATGACGACGTCTTTCAGGATATCATATCGGGTATTCCCTTCCAGCTACTGCATTTTCTAAACATTCAAAATGAACATTAAGCATGTCATATGATTCTTCGTTTGAATAATGGGGCATCATAGAATAGTGGTTTGCAATCGTCCTTAAAAACTTTTTCAGCTATAGATACCGGAAATGAACAGTATCGCCAAAGCTTACTGGTTCTAAATCAGCTTGTTTCATTGTTTTGATGAGTTTTTTCCTTTCATCTAATTGTTTAGAGATGAAATAACTTAATTCCTCCTGCATTTCACAGGGTTAATCAATACTTATCAAAATTTACAAAAATGCCAATAACTCGGAAACGACCAATGATATCTGTCTGCGATTTTAAAAAATCAGTAGGTGATAATGCTTGGCTTATTCTCACTCAGTTAGAATCATAGCATTGCATTTGAAATTTTCCAGTAAAACGCACAAATAGGGCGAAGTGACATAAAACAGTCTGTAGTTTTCAATTGGATCACCCGGTATATTGTTGTCATATGTTTATGTGATCTGCTCTGGATGGCCTTCAAATGAAATCTAATTACGTGAAAATCGGTTTACCCATACAGGAGTAAGAATGTTTTTTTCGTGAAGAAAAGTTTATCCATCCCATCACTAAAAAATAGGAGATATAGAAAAATTACTGAAACAAAAGTTGTTGAATAGAAAGAGTAGATTCTTATTTTATTATTCTTCACCACTGTTAGCTGAAGAATATTTCGTAAAAAATGAGATTATATTTTACAAGTGATAGATTGCGCCCTCTAGTGGGGAACTACGAACTTTAAAATATTTTTAATCATTTTCTAGGGGCCGAGTTTGTCATTAGATTTTTTTTCCGGAAGTCATGGGATAAACGGTTTCCGAGATACGGCCGGTGGCCAACCTTAATGAATCACCCTGTATATGCCATAAGGAGTGCTCCACGCTAGTAAATTCCTTGTGGTTTCCTCTAATACTAGGTTATTATAAGCATTTAAAATATCTGAAATAGTGAATTTTTGACCGCCCTGTAATGCATGAAAAACTTCTTCAATACGTGGCAAAGGATAATTATCATCTTTTAAAAATTTGTTGATAGTGATTTTGTAATTGGCACACACCCTTACATCTTTACCGTTTGCTTTTAACACAGGGACGAGAGGTGTTCCCCAATCAGAATTATCTACTTTTGTAATAACTCCTGTTTTTTCTAATCTGATTAGCTCTTCACGAACTTTCTCTCTAAATGCAAATGGAATTGGTTGAGGTTTGTGAAAAATTGGCTTGACTGGTTCAGTGAGTTCCAGCTTAATAACTTCGCCATTATAAGTGCCTAACTCATTTTTGAATAAATTACCAAAGCGATTAAATAGATCAGATAATTTCAGGTTATCTAAATTTAGAATATTCTCTGTCACAGTACCTTGAAAATTTCCTGCAAGCGAATAGTTGAATTTATGAAATAAGTCCCTTCCGAACAATAATCGAGTAGCCTCTTTTACAACTATAAATTTACAATTATTGATCAATTTATCTCTTATTTGCACATCAAGAAAAATTTCACCTGATGGTGTTAAAATTTGACTGCTATAGGTCTTTAAATGAATCTTAGTACTATTCAATGTTACATTTTTCAAATTTTCCCTAAACCAATTGTGAGGAATGCAAGAAATACCTGCCCCAGTGTCCAATTCGAACTTCACTGGTTGTCCGTTTAAAAGTAGGTCAACATAGATTGGTGGTGTGGTTGACTCACATAAATCTATATGCATGGAGACATCTCTCAAAATCCAAGGAATAGTCCCCAAACTGATTATTAAGCCAGAACTCATCAAGAATATCGAGTGGAAAACCATAAGGGATTTCCATCGAAAAATCAATTGCTTCACATTGGCTTCTTGTATACCATGTAAAGGAAAAAGCCCGAAGAACATACTGATAATCAAAAGGAAATTGGTACAAAAGTGAAATTTATTCCAATTTGCCGATTCATTGGTCGATAATTTCCGGGGTTGAGATACGAAATTGGTCAAAACTGCCATTTTAGGCTTCAATTTTTTTTTTATGCTTTCTGAACATTTCAGCCCTATTTGTTTATGATTTATTGGTTGTGATTTGTTTTCAAATACTGAATTAGTCGAGCGAACAAAACAATAACAAGTTGGAATGTATATTATTATAGGAAAAAAAAATGTTGTTTTGCCGCTGTCATCGGAGTTCGTTAGGGCTCAGTGATTATGGTTGAATTGATCCCATTGTTTCCAATATTTAGATTTCATAACAGCTATAATGTTGTATATATTGCAAGTCGATCATTGTCCTGTGGAAATTTCATCCTGAGAAACGTCCATAACATATCCGCTAGAGCCCAAGAATCGTATCAAGATAATGCCGCTTGAGTATGCAGCAATATTAACAATGCCTAGAGTGTGCAAGTTAAATTCCTTCAAACTGCCCTCGACAAACAGTTCAATCCTGCAATCCGAAAGGAAATTTTTCAATAAAACTTAGTTACTTATTCACTTTAAATAGTTCTGTTTCAGACATTGGTATTGGAAACCCAGAAAACACCAACAAAATGATTGTGCAAGTTATTACTACCCAAATTTCACAGACATCCTACAGGCAATTTGAAACAAAAAGTTTTTAAATAATTGGTCCAATTATTTTTCATCGTGATGTTATTTAAGATTCTTATATTTGTAACGTTTCAACATTTTTCACTCAAAATATAGCATTACATGAAGCAAATTCATTCTACACCATAGAGAAGAACGGAAGATTCTCCGTAGACTTCGGTGGTTTCGTAGACACGAGAAAAATTATGACACCAGCCCTGGATTATCTCAAAGAATCATGATTGTATTGAACTGAAATGCTGTGAAATATAAAGTTCAACGTCTGATCGGAAATTATCTTGAATACGATGAATAGTTTCCGAAAAAAATATATTTGATTCAGATTTATTCACAGTATGATCTCAACAAAATTCCGCAAAAAGTTGTGCTTCAACTAACTGCCAAGTTTCAATCTAATCGCTCATGTAGTTCCTGAAGTATCAGGAAAATAGCCTCAAAATTTCAACTGACGAAACCGTTTGTCGAATTTTTCCAATTAAAAAAACTCAACCCACCCTATAAGTTTAGACTCGATAGGGTTTTCCTTACGACCGTAATCGTGCCTACAGACGCCTGGCCGGACCAAATTGCTTTTGACCGGATTTGTCATTAGTAAGTCCAACCTAGTCGTTTGATACTATTTTCGTAAAAAAATTCGAAAATTACAGATACTGTCGGTCCGTTCACTATGCCGAATGCCGAGCTATAATTTTTACTTCTCTTTTCTTGAAAGCAATAATGTTTTTATGGGGGTTCATTCTGATTCATGCCCTGGATTGACGTAGACAGAGATACGATTATTGTTACTTACCTTGTCATGTTTGAGCTTTTCGAAAATAGCTTTCCTTCCAACAAAACCGTCCAACTCAAAATTTATTCATTCGGATGTTATTTCTAAACGTTTCGTGCTTTGATCAGACATTAGGCTCATATATCAAAGAAGACTTTGTGAGAGGGTGGAATCCGCTCTATGATTCCGTAAATATGATCCTCACCAAATTTTGCATAAAAAGGTTCTCACCGTAATGTTTTGACAAAATTCGAGATCTTCACTATGAGGACATTTATCATTGAGTTATAATTTCCTAGATTATTTACCTCTTCTATGATATAAAAAATGAAAAATGAACGGTATCTCCTTCAATCGAATATATATGGCAGTTTTTTATCACACGATATACCGGTGAGACAACGTAATTTTGAAATACATATAATGCGCGTCAAAATTATGGAACAAATTCATTTTCTCAGAAGAAAAATATTTGGTAACAAAATCCTGAAACAGGTCAATTTTTGTTTCACTGTTACTACATTTTTATGCATTTTTGAAGGATGTTTGTTGCACCCTGTGCCATCCCCATCAACCCTCTAAATTTTTTGAATAGGGAAAGAAGGTCATGTGGTACTTTTTCGACAAGTTCTTTGTATCTTCTTCATAGGCGTGCAGAAATTTCCAAGAAAATTTTTTTTTTGGAAAATTGGTTACATCAAAGAGGTTTTCAGTATGTGCACTTTGTCCTGGCTCATTTACATTGAGACCATGGTACTTGATGAAATTTGTCACCGAATGAAAGTCAACCATTACAGTTTTGTTCATGCACAACTTCCAATCCCTATGAAACCTTCGATGGAGAAAAAAACAAATTTTTCGCGTCAGGGGGTTGAAAGTTGTGCATGATTAAAACTGTAATGGTCGACTTTCATTCGGTGACAAATTTTATCAGGTACCATATTCTCAAAGTAAATAAGCCATGACAAAGTGCACCTACTGAAAATCTCTTTGAACTAACTAATTTTTCAATAAAAATTTTTTTGTCCTTGAAAATTTCTGCACGCTGTAAAGAAGATACAAAGACCTTGCCAAAAAAGTACCACATGACCTACTTTCCCTATTCGAAAAATTCAAAGGGTTGATGGGGATGGACAGGGTGTAACAAAAATATTTCAAAAATGCATATAAATTTGGTAAAAGTGAAACAAAAATTGGTCTGTTTCAGTATTTTGTTGCCAAATATTTTTCTTCTGAGAAAATGAATTTGTCCATAATTTTGTCGCGCACTGTATATGCAATTACCCAAAATTTCATGCGTTTACTTTTCGTTGGCTTATCCTGTAATTATTCAAAATACCAATGAGTCGCTTAGTCTTGATTTGATTCGAAATCTTGAAATCATTCATATTTTAACTTTTGTTGAAGTTTGTTCATAGCTTTCAATGAAAAATCATTGATTTGATTTTCCTTTAATTTCAATCGGCATTTCTTCAATAAGGCGGGCTCTATTTTCAACATCTGTTCTCAGTTCATCTCTTAACTCTTTATCTGTTCGATGTATATTATTCATCTTTTTTGTCACTATAATCGAAGTCTTTTTCTACGGAAATCTGCATTGTCTCGTTCACTTTATGTTCGCGTTTGTGTGTGTGTACTTCGTGTAACTCTCTGTAGGTAAGTATTCTTTCACTTAATTAGAAATTATCAACCGTATCAAAGAAAATGCTATCAGGGAAAATATTGAGGCAGAATATTTTCTTCGGAAATATGTGTTCTGTGGAAATAATGACGATTTTCCAAGGACTTGTTACATGGCAAAACATCACTCATATCGAATTGCCTCTTTTTCTTATGGGGATTGTATTTTATATGAATTTCAATTGATTTCGAGATGTTGGTATATTACTGATTTGTAAGTTTTAACTGATTCAAAATTTTTTTCTTGGAAAGATATAATTTCCATTTAATAATATTGCCAACGAATATGTCTCACTTCAAATCTTTCAATTGAATTGAGAAAGAAACGCGTCATTTCCACTGAACTTCACCAATTTTATCTGGAATACACTTAGCTGATTTAAAATTCCGATATCACATGGGACATTTAAAAAAAATTTAAACGAATTATATAAGTTCAGCATCAAAACTGAACTGTTAAAATGAATAAATAAATATATTTATTTGTGACTATTAAAGAATATCCTTAATAATTCGAAATTCGAAGCAGATATCATCTGGAAAATCCGTCATGTTAGAATGATAATTCTTTCTTTCGAAATTCAAATGAAGCACATGAAAGTAGAACAATATGATTTCGAATTTCGCTCATGAAATGGCAATATTTACATATTGCCGGTTCAGATTTCTTTCATATCAAAAATACCGATGTTTATGAAACGATATAAAAAAATTATTAACCTGACTTCTAACATCAGTTTCAACTGTTTTTTTAGAGAGCAAAGCTTTTGAAGAAATCACATGAATGAGTAGAATTTCTATTTGAATATAAAAGGGGTTTTCAATTCCTGAGCAATTTTACACTATCTGATACAAGCTTTCAACTTGTATCATAAGGCGCTTACAGAGTAATGCGAAATCTTCGCACGAATGTTTTTATTCTATTTGAAAAATTTCGTCTTTTTACTTATGTTAACTGTCCGACAACAATCGTAGAGTTTACCTGTATAGAAAGCTTATCCAAACACATATTTTTCTATAATACTGTAATTAACTTTTTTGAATTTCGCCATAATTCATGCGAGAAACATTGCGCGATGAATTGATTTTTTGAGTAACCAAGGAGAATATTTTAACCTGTAAGAAACAGATTCAGCACGAGTCGAAAATTAGTAAATTCTGCTTCGGTGAGTTTTTCTTTCTTACTCTTTTTCAACTTTCACTTCTTTTTGAACGCATGTTGTAGGGGACGACGTGCTTTTTTGCTAGAATGTATGTTATTTCATGAAGTTGGATTCATCAATAAAGAATCCGATAACAAATGCAATTCTGTCCAGCCGGCGTCTGTCCTTCGCCACGATCACTTCAGAACGGAATGAGCTAGCGGTTAAAACTTTCAGCATAGTTTGCCTATCAAAACGTATCGGTTGAGTTCGTTGATGAGCAAAATCGGCTAAATAGTTTCAGAGCAATAAATTTTGAGATTATTTCTTCAATATTTAAAGAAGTACTGACGAGATTATATTGAGACTCCGTAATTATCTAATATTGCAAAAAATTTTTCTGACGACTTTTCAATTCATTGTCGGATGAAGGAGATGTATACTGAGAAACGTTACAGTTCTATTCTTTAATCGTTTCAACTGCTTCGAAATCTTTTATTATAGGGAATATTTTTTTATGTAATTGACCCTGACAAATAGTTTCATTTGCTCAATCCGCATAGGCGATTTCTATAATTGAGAAGTTTCATTTTTTTTACAGATGTTGAAAGAGAAAACCCCAAAACACTCGAAAAAATTATTATTTTCATAGTTTTTGCTTATATAATTGTTATTTGGAAGGGCATCTTCACATTCAAATTTTTTCGAATTGAATAGGTTTCAATTTGTTTTCACCTAAATGTCATTTTTTTTGTAAAATTTTATTCAAGAATATTTGCCAAATAAATTTTCTCCTAAAGAGTTGGGTTGTTCAACCAATATCTGAAAAAGAATATGCTTAAGTCCTTTTTCTTACGCTTCATAGTTTTGACCGAATGTCTATAATTTTCGAATTATGTGTCTGAGGCCAGGAACGCACATGCGATTTTATGTCGCGTTATCGTTTAGTCGCAGAAATGAAACGCATACTATTAAATACGAATGCACGCATATACAACCAATTAATCGCAAATAATGGCTTTCTTGGCGATCTCGAATATTGAGTCACACGACAGAAAATCGCATGTGCGCACTTGCCGACTAGTTTAAACTACCTGATGAAGAATCCGTGGTCAAATTCAATTCTATCCTGCCGTCCGGCCTGCCGTATGTGCTCCAACTTTCACTTGAGAAGGGAAGGATCTAGAGGCTTGAAATGTTTAAATTCGGTTTAGAACCTGAATATCTCGGTTGAGTTTGTTTTAGTCGGCTGAATGATTTTGGAGTTATACCAATTTAAAATTTTGAGGTTAGTTCTTCGATATCTTATGAAGAGCTGATGCAACTCGATGAAAAACCTACTGGTTAGGAAATCTAAAAATGTATTCGAAAATTTTCACAATTTCTTCAGAGAAATTTTTTACTTGGAGAGTATCAATAATGTTTTAATGGAATGAGTCGATATTGAACAATTATCAAATTTCAGTTTGATCTGATATTTATTTTCGGTGATACCTTTTGAAGAAAATATAGGTCAAATTCAGTTGAAAATAATTAAAAAGTATTATATGAATATTTAACTATCTACTATTCATAAGGTATTCACGAAATTATGCATGAATCCTCACGCTATAATTCTTCTTCATTCAAATTCGATATGTATTGTAACGTTTTCTTGGTTTTCAAAACGTTTAGAATATTCAAACTATTTATTTACACTTATTTACACACTACTGTTCCAATAACTAAACAACTATTTCTATCAAAGTCTGTTCACAATTTATATACACACTAATTTATTTTCACTGAACTCTTGCCGCTACGAATCACTCTGCTGAATTGGTCCCTGTGCTGATCCGCCCTACCTTTTTATTACGTGTGGAATTTCCAGAATGCTCTAGAGCGAGGCGGGTGACTCATAGACTGCTCGGGCCTTCTGGAGCATTCTAGAATAGACAGGGCCGTACTCGTCACAGTATCGATTAAAAGCTTATTTTAAGAGGATTTCGCATCATTTTTTTAGATTTTTTTGGGTGTTCACTCCCAATATCTGAAACAGAACTATTAAAAATTAAATAAAAACTGTTTTTTCATGGACGCCCTTGCAGATTACTAGTTGTGAAGGGCAGTTTCTTGGAAAAACAGATTGCTTAATGATCAATACAAGAACAATTCAAACGATTAGCAAAGCGCACTGTGACGTTTCAGAGTAAAAATCTGACTCAGAAAAAGGAGAAAATTCGATTTTTCGTTTCGAATTAAGACTTTTATCAAATTGAAATTCTTGAGAAAATACAGCAACACAGATTTATTTGATTTGAAAGTTTTTTAATTTATATCTGTTTCAAGTAAATTCAGCCAAATAGGGTCTATCTCTACAGAACAATAAGCAAAATTACTCTCTCCATTCAACGAAATGCAAGAGCACTCATTCTTTATTTTTTTTTCAAATCATCGGATTCCAACATCACTGTTTTTGTATTGTCCCAATCTATCATTTGATTCCCAATGGTCGAACATATATGGTTCGCTATTTGAGTTACTAACTAAAACCAAACCAATTAACGAGAAACAGAAATGAAAAAATTGTGTTAATAGTATTTCCTCTGTTTGTGGGAATACATATACAGGGGAAAAGTCTCGACCGTTAGATAACAGAAAACGAGAGCACAAAAACAACCTAAGGAATAGAGACATACAAAAATTCCAAATAGCGAACCATGTATGTTTGACCATTAGGAATCAAATGATATATTGGGACAATACAAAAATACTGATGCTGGAATCAGATAATTTGAAAAAAAATTAAAGAGTCCCCTTGCATTCTGTTAAATGAAGAGAGTAATTTTGATCATTGTTCTGTAGAGATAGACCCTATTTGGCTGAATTTACTTGAAGCAGAGGTAGAATTAAAAAACTATCAAACCAAATAAATCTATGTTGCTGTGTTTTCTCAAAAATGTCAATTTGACCAAGTCCCAAATCGAAACATGAAATCGAAAGAAAATAATTCTTGAAATTTTCTCCTTTGTCTGTTGAAAGAGTCAGATTTGTATTATTCCTGTATTGTTCATTAGGCAATCTGTTTTTCCAAGAAAATGCCCTTTACAAATAGTTTATTCCCACAACCCGCTAGGGCGTTTTTCATGAAAAAACAATTTTTATTTTATTTTTAATAGTTCTGTTTCAGATATAGGTAGTGAAAACCCAAAAAAAACCTAAAAAATTCAATTCGATATGTTCTGAATTTTTGGATATTGTCGAAAAATTCTATTATTCCAATATTTCCAAATATACTGATCGGATCTGATTGAAATCTAGTACTTGATCGAAAAATGAAAAAAATTCTCAATCAAGTATTGAACAGGGGATTCCTTCGGCCACAAATTTGAAAATGCTTTTAAGAGCTTTTAACCTCACGTCAGACTTTTCTTAAAATATTTTAGTTAAACCTTCTTTTTTTCTGAATGAATTGAATTGAAATTGATTTTTTTTTCGAATTGTTCTAATGAAACGATCATCACGAAAGTTTGCACAGAAGTTCTCCATCAGCGTTTTCAAACGAGCCAACAATTTTTTAATCATGATTCAAACTGTATTTTTTGAGTTATTCCAGAGAAAACAACGATTTCGAGTAAAAAGACCACGAAATGTGAGATACTTTCCTCAGTATCTCCGGAGATTATGATCGTATAAAACTAAATTTTGACACATGGCTATGAAATATAAAGTTCAAAGTCTGAGCAGAATGTTTTTTGAATATGATAGATAGATAGAGAGTTAAATTTTTTCGGAAAAAATTTCGGAAAAAATTTTTTTTCGAACTTCGAACTTTCGTACTGACTTCGGTATTTTTCGAAATATAAGGAAAATAACTTAAAATTTCAGGGGGCTATAACTCTGACACTGTTTGGACGATTTTGTCCACTAACGATTTTGAAATGCAACAACCTTCCATCATTGAGTTTTTTTCAAATATTTGAAAATAATACAATAATACAGATTTTCCTACATTATATCCATCGATACGATACCTTACGCATATTTTCATAGTGAATATTCATATTTACGTGGTTATAATTTTTTCCAGAAAATCGGGTCAGAGTTACGAGAATAAAAATAGATAGAATTTAAATCTATAATTTCATCCTCATTTCTGGGAAAATTATATGAACTTCTGAAAACTTTTTTATACGTCCATAAATCAAGACTCATCAGCAATGTTCAGGAAAAATATTGTTCGAATCAGTTCCAATTAAGAGCCATGGTATCGAAAACATCGAGGAAAGGTAGCGATTTTTCACAAATTTCCAGAATGCCCATTATCTCGAGAATGGTGCAATGGTGAAAATTTTAACTATTAATTTTTCGATATTCTGAGTGGTCATAACCCCTTCTTTCACCAATTATTGAAAAAAATATATACACAACTTTACTTTACTTACTTTAATTCAAATATTTTTTAAGGTTAACTGGACACCCTACCCTGTATGTAAGATATCAATTTCGAAAGATTACGTAAAGGTACTACAAAAATATCTTTATCATTTAATGATTGGCATATGATTCTAGAGAAGCAGTGATTTGAGGTCAGCTTTCATAAATACTTGCTCGTTCAAATTGACCAACGTGGTAATTTTGAGTTATTGAGGAAATAAACAACGAAATAACCATGAAATTCGGCATATTTTTTGGCGAACTTTCCCGAAGAATTGTTGTTGAATATTGAACTCCCATATATAAGCATTGAGTTTTCAAATATTTGAAAACTCAATGATATAAGCCAAATTTAACTAAACTCTGACGGATAATTCCAGAGAAAAAAACTGTAATATTCTACCTCTGCGGCCCTACAAAAATTTCGCGTCGGTATTCTTCAATCCATTCGAATAAGTATTTTTAAGAACTCAGGCAATAACCACAAGAATTCGAATGAGGAATACTCCGAAACCGCTTAGACAGTTTTGGACCCTAAAGAATTCAACCGTCAAATTCGATAGGCTACCTTCCCCGAGAGTCGCTAGCTTGTTCTTTTCGAAAGATATCGTATCCAGTGTCAAAATCGATTCTATCCGTCCCACGATTGGCCTTGTACGGCCGTGGACACGATAACTATCGAACGGAGCAAGCTAGCGACTTGGAACTTATATCGAAATATTTAAAAATATACTGGGGGTTTTATTTGAAAATAATAATTCCATAGCAATGTCTCATAAAATATCAGTTTCCAGAATATTCAATTAACGCCATTGAATTCTACGTAAGAAGAATTGCGAGAATGTTTTTCAGCAATGAAAATTTTCCAAAAGAAGAAGTTACAGCAATATTTCTGGAATAAATATTTTCAAAAATCAGCCGGCAACTATGTAACGGTGATGCTATGGAGTTCGCCAATGAGAATCTCATGAAATATAAGCCTCAGAATCCGACATCTGTGTTCTTCTATCTAGTACAGAAGAAGGACTTCCCATTCAAAAGTTTCGAATTTGGCTCACCCTGTACATGTGAACATTTTGCAAGGGAAAGTACTTTTTCTGTACTAGATAGACGAATACTGATGTCGGTGTCTGGAGGGCAAATCATGAGAAACGCATCGTCGAAAACCGCAAGTCCATAACTATCACCGTTTCATAGTTACAGGGTGTTTTTCGAAAATGTTCATTTTAGAAATATTGCTGTAACTTTTGCTCTATTGAAAATTTTTCATTTCTGTAGAAACCTACGGTGGCAACTTCTTACGAAAAATTCAAGGTCCAATAAATTTGAACTAGTGTATTATGATGAAACAATAAACATTCGTGATTCAAAGTATTATGGGAGTTATTGTTGCGTAATAAGAAATGATATGATTGGAAATACAGAAAATTCTAGTTCACGTAGGGCTTCTTTTCACGCATTGAATATATCCAGATGAATCATTAGGTCTGTGAGTTCTATTTCAGCAGCCGTTCATACATTTTTCAGACCACAAAATACCCAACAAGGCCCTATTGATTTTTGCCAACCTAAGATGAAAACGATATTGTTTTAATAACTGATAAAGAATTCGTGGTCAAATTCAATAACTGTCTAAAGAAAGATCTAGAGACTTGAAATTACAGTATTATAAAACTATTTTGAGAAGCAACTGGAACTTGATTTGTAAAATGTGGTTCGAAATTGATTGAGCGTTCACTGCCTTCTATGGTAAAAAAAATCCACGACCATTGAATAGAATATATATTTCGATGGCTCCTTTGGAAAAAAAATAACAGAAATTAATCAAGCCCGAAGATAATATGCGTGGGTACCTAAAACATGACGTAAATTAAATTTTTCGAAAACTGATATTCAATGATATATCGCTAGGAATTGTTTTTTGAAATGGACACCTCGTATATTTTAACATATTACGATAGAGGTTGAAATGAACATTTCAAAAATATAGCATAGGTATAATGATATTTTTCTGGAGTCTTGTTGTATTGAATTTTCAAATTTTATCTCTTGGCTTTGGACTGTGCGGGGGTGAGAACAAAAATAATGCGAACATTGATTGTAAGCTGTGAAAGTTCGATCCAAACTGTTAATAGTTTGAAGAAAGAATCAAATCAAAAACCATGAAATTCCAGCTTGAATTAAAAATAACGAGAAACAAACAATTCCATCAAATAAAATATCCAAAGTGTCGACCATTTTCGTCAAAGCACATACGGCACCTTTCCTGGATATTGTTGTTACAAGAATTCTTTTGAAGAAATTTCCAACAGAAGAAAAGTTACAGCATTATTTCTAAAATGATAATTTATCGAAAAACACCCGGTAACTTTGTAACGGTGGTAGCCATGAAATTGCGGTTTTCGCCAATGATTTGTCATGAAAGTACAGAAAGAGGACCTCCCCTTCAGAAGTTTCCAATTTGGCCCACCCTGTAATTAGATTGTTTTTCTCTGGTATTTATAATGATAAATTGATTTTTTCCAGGCAAAAAACAAGACCAAAATACTAATAATAACATGGAACAAGCTAGCAAAATAAAATATGACGAAGCTACGGAAAATCGTCCGACTATTGTTGATCCACGAGAAAAAATAATTGATTCTGACCAAAATCAAAGACCACCATCAACATCTGATGTGACTATGCATCAAAGTAAACAACCGATCCGCCAATTCAAAATTGACAATAAGGGACAAATGATTGAAGTTACCCCTAAAAATGTGGAAATGCTTACCAAATCAACGGCATGCGCTGCAACTGATGTTCAGCGGAGGAGGGGAATTCTCACCGAACCACAACAGCTTGAAGGCGCTGAAGAAACTTCATTATCGAAAAACGACAGTTCTCCAAAAACACTCAAAGAAAAAAAAGAAAGATATTTGAAAAACGCAAATGAAATGAAAACATTTTCATCTAGGCCATACATGAAGAAGGAATTTGAAAACAAATCTATGGCGGAACTAGCATCCCATGTTCAAACTAAAGTGAATACTTCGAACCAAAATGAACCGAATCAGATGACTGGGGAGACCACTAAAATCACGGATGCTTCAAATCAAGATGATTCCAGTGTAACATCTTCCACATCGGAAACTGAAAAATCTAGTAAATCATCAAATGTTATACCGGAGGCCTCAAAAGACCTTGTTGATCTAGATTCAACGAAAGAGAAAGACCTGGCTCCAATCATAGAAACACATTTTGCTCCAGATCAAACCAAAATTGGAAATGGACCTTCAGAAAATCCATTCAATGAAATCAAAAACTACGGATTTGTCACTGTTGACCCGGAAAGTTCTGAGGAGAGTTTATTTGAACATATATGCATCTCTGACGGAAAATATTCAAATGGGGATGGAGGACTTAAAGAGACCCTAGATGGTATGAAACTGCAAGTTAATAGCGGTGAATCTGTCAGCAATGTTTTATCAGAAAGCAAGATAGATGTAGATGTTAATCTACATTCATCTTCAGCTTTGCCTCCTATCAACTATCCCTATATGAAACAAAAAAGTGGGGTTGTGAATTCGAAAGAAAATGAAGACGAGGAAACACAAAAAGTTTCGTTGGAAGAATCGAATAATCCTGCCAATGAAAACGCCAAGGAAAATTTCCAATCCATTTTATCACATATTCAGGAGAAATGTTATATGGAAAGAAAGTCACCAGACTCGTCATCTGGAATTGATACGGACAATTCAGAACGGGAAGACACAGCGAAAATAGAACTTTCGTTAATGAATAAAGTTACTAAGTCAGGAAAGGATCTTGAGCAAAACAGTGGTTCTGATTTCATTGCAAATGACTGCAATTTGAAATCAGGAACATCAGAAGTTGGTGCCTGTGGAAGAATGAAAACAGGAGTAGAAAATCCAAATGATGATGAGAATTCTTCGATGGGAAGATCCGATTCAAGCATGCTATCGATATCAGTACTACAAACAAAAGAACTTGTGAACCTAATGAATGATGTAAACATGTACTCACATGCCTCGTTGGATGTTTTGAAGGCAGAAAATATATCTGTTATACCAAACATAAAATTTAATGTCCCTCATCCTCTTCCATTTGAGCCAGAACTACCAGAATCTATAAGAGAGAATTATGAAATACTGGGTGTCAGGAAGCCCACTCTTCCTATTCAGCGAGCAGATTCATCTTCCACATCGTCAACAGCGATTCAAAATGCTTATTCTCCATTTACAGCTGATATAGAATCATATGAAGAGGTGCCCTCAACAAGTGCTGCAGGTAAGCTTGATAAGTTTTTCTAAATATTCGCACCTATATTTGGTAAAACTCTTTGATTTAATATATCAGGGTTTGTAAAAGTTTTCGAAAACATCAATCCCTAATACGTGGCATATGTGCACAGCATTTTAAGCTTTGGATCAGTTATTTGGAACCCTAGTTACAATAATGAAAAAATTGAATTTGATATCTTTGGCAGATCAAAGAATGATGAGAGATGTCATTGTCGTTTATAAGATCATTAATAATTTAGATTCTTATGTGCTTATGAATATACTACATTTGAATGTTCAAACGTATTTTACACGGAAAAAGTTCTTATTCCACATCAACAGAAGTTCAACCAACTATCATCTTGACTCGCCCTTGGTTAGATGCTGAAGATCGTACAATTCACTCAGTAATTTAATCGCTTTGGATCCATTTTTGCACTCCTCGAGAGTTTTCTCAGGAACTTTGAGAGGATTTTTGGCTTGCTGAGAAATATTGTATATGTATGTTGATTTTTGGTGTTTGTTGGTTGAGTATGGCATAATGCTTTAAGTATCGTATTAATAATTTGTCCCGTCATATATTCCATGAAAAAAATGAAAAAATTTATAAATCAATTAAACCTATGGTGTGTCTTGTTGTTTGCAGATCAGGCATCTGATGATTATACTACTACATCAAGAATAGTAAAAGAGTTATATGGCAATCGAGCTAGCCAAGAGTCTGCACTAGTAGAGAGTTTGAAGGAAAGTGATGATAGTTTATTTCAAACAATGTTAAATAGAAATCCAGTAAACATTGATATTCTTAAGAAAGATCAGGAAAAGTCAGTAGAAATATGGGAACGCAAAGATGCGCCGCTAAATTTTTGCGAAAATTATTTCAATAATCCACAGTACAACGAGGTGTTACCGGATGATCCTGGTTCTGAAAAAGTTCCAGATCTAACAGATGAACCTAAGGGCTTGGAGGTTCTACCTCTAAAACGACGTCCAATTCCTTATCTGATTCCCCCTCCTCAGAATACAGATCCACTTCCTGTTCCTGACGAAGAACCCACTCCAGGACAAAATCAAGAGCCTGCACCAGAAGGAGAATCTCCTTCCGATCCAGAACCTACACCACAACCATTACCAGAACCGCAAGAAGAAACAGTGCAGGAAGAACATTCTACTTTAGAACCAACTACAAAATCAGAGGAACCTTCTGGTCGAAACGAGGGAGAAGAGACTTCGACACCGTCAGTTCAATCGGAAGAAGATGAAATGGATATAGAAGAAGACACTTCTAGATTCGGTCAGGATATTCTGAAGACAGAGGACATCTCCAAGCACGTACTCCAATCACAAACTGAAGGGCCTATTGAAGTGGTATCAGAATGTGTTATTCCTTCTTCAAATGATCAAAAACATGATAATAATCCTGACCTCAATGTAATAAATCCGAATCTTTCGACTGAGAAACCAGATCCAGTAACACCCAGTTCAGATCAAAAAAATGAAATTCTCAATGCATCAAGTGAAAACCAGAACATATCTGTATCGTTGGCTCAAACCACCTCGAATCAAGGAAATACTATAGATAATACACCGTTGGTAATTACACCAGATGATCATAAACCAGAAGTTCCAATGCCGAGTATTTCACCAACAAACAAGAATGAAAACAGAATCACGCCAGCTGATGTTGAGATCGATACGTGTCCAGTACCTGATTTACCCAACATTTCCGATGAAGAACCGGAACCTTTGAATCCACCCCCAGCGCCATATGATCGCCAAAACGGGCCTACGCCAACACTTCAAGGAATCAGGTCAGTATTGTCCGAAAATCCAGATACCAATAGTGAAAATGCCCCAATACTTCATGAAGAAAATGATCATACCAAAAAATCGCGAAAAGTAGTAAATAAACCAAAAGAAAATCTCATTGTGCAAACTAGTGTGGATCAACGTGATGAAATGGATATTCAATTACCCTTCGAATCGAACTCAGACGAGGGAACAATGACTACTGTGAATATACCTGAACCTGTCCAGCCACCTCCAGAAATTATTATTGAAACCCTACCCCCTACATCCCAAAGCGAAGGCGAAATTACGGAAGGGACGAATCAGAATATGTCAGAACAGCCAGAAAAAAAAGAGGATTCAAATTCAAAACATGCTCCGGGTCATCAGAACATCCCTGGTTTGATATCTTGTACACAACCTTCTGGTCCTGAGGATACCACGAGACGTGATAGTTCAGACTCGAATCAACAGGATGCAACAGAATCGGCAGGAACGTCACGGAAGAACTCCAAAACAGAAACTTCTTCAAACACAGCAGCTTCCACTGGATCAGCAGTAGATAGTAGAAACCTAGGCGGGTCAGGATCAGATGAAGATGAGGATGAAAAAAAACCGAGAAAATCTGGTACGGAACCCAAAAAATCACTTACTAGCTATCCCAAATCGCGAAAAAATGAGGAAAAAGAAGATGATGAACAAAAGAAACAAAATGAAGTGGATTTGAAACAGAGTGAATTGGAACCACGAATTTTAATACGATCTCAATCAGATGAAGCTGCTTCAAAAAAGGAAGAAACCAAAATATTGGGAGCTAGAACCCTGTCTAAATCTAATGAAGGTCCAATAAGTTGTACAACGGAGGACCAGTTTTCGATCACAAGTTCGGGATCGAGTGGTGCAGAGTCCTTACCACCCATCCAGAATTCACAGGAAGTGAAGTCTTCAGAAAGTGATGAATCTATTATTACCATACCCTACGAAGAGTCAGAAGAAGGTAAAAAGATTATATAATTAAATTTTATTACGTTATAATTGTGATCGTCAGTATGCCCTTTGGCAAATCATTATTTTATCCCACCTCGACTTTCAAAAAAATATTTTTCAACCTATAACAATAAGGGTTCGATGACTGAGTGAATATGAATTTTAAATTCACTAGTGAATTTCATCGTAGACTTTCTTTCATATTATATATTTTGACCAAAACGAACAGTCGAGTACTCAGTATCCTAGCTACTTTCTGTCGAAGTGACATCATTCAGACCCTAATTGAAATGGGATGAAATGGTTTCCAATACGTGAGTTATAAATGTTTATTCATTCAACTCACTTGGTTTATACATAACTACCATTTCTGGAAACTGCTAGTTATTCAAATTCTCATCAAAACGAGAAAAAAGGTTACTTCTTCACACTTGAGTCATAAATTTTATTCCTTAGCAGTAAGAATTATTTATAAGTGACGTGTTGTATGCAATATTCTATCCCATTTCGATGGGGATTCAAATGACTGACACTTTTTAAAATCCCGTTTTTGGATATAACTCTTAAGGTCTTTGTGTAGTATATTTCCTTGCCATTTCATTTTGTAACTCAATGATCGAAATATTCCAGATAAATATTCAGCAAATGCATCACAACCTGCTTACTCTTGTACGAAACGTAAAGAAGCACCAACTCCCGATGATTCCGAAGTTGCTCCAAACAAACATCTTGCACGAGAAGATGGAGAGTCCGAAGAACCAGAAGTAGCACAGGCAGGAGTTCCAAGACCAGCAAGAATAACACACAGAAGACAACCGGTACCTAGCGAATCGGAAATAAGTGATCTCGACAGAGCTGAATCGGGAATAAGTGAAGTAGATTGTTCATCTGACAGAGATGCAAGTGTGGGAGAAGGTAATGACTCATTATTCGCTTGATATTAAATATTCTGTGGAATTGAGCGACGTCTGAATATTGTGTAAAATGCTCTCATTTTGAGGTTCGAAGTACGTTTAATTGAAAATATACTCCTTATTAATTGAGAACATATGAAAAATTCCGCGCTGAAAAAGACTCTATAAAATGAAAGGAATATACATTTTTTCGTCAAGTTTCAGAGTCTGCTGAAGAATATAAAACTCAGCGAAGACTGACCAGACACCAAGCTTCAAAGATTGAAGCATACCAACAGCAGCAAAAACGTTCTCGTATCAACATGATTTCATCAGAATACGACAAGGGTTTGTTGATTTTAAACGTAGTTTCATTTTTGTTCGAATATCCTTAGAATAAGGTAGAACTTCAAGCTCCTTGAGGTCTACCAATTTGAAATCCTGTTATTTCGTTATCGTATCCTTCTCAAGAATTGAGAGGTGTCAAAAATTAAATTGTGTAGTTTGAGATCACATGAACATATCGTGAATACTTTGGCAGATAATCAGAGATAATTTTTGCTTTCAGATAACAGTCCTTCACCTGAACCTGTTCCCAGGTCACAAGCTATCATGAAAGGAATACCAATTTATGATTCTTCAGATTCTGGTTCAACCCTCGTTCCCAAAGATTCAGTGAGTTCCGACAAATGTAGCGAACCTAGCCTGAGTTCTAATTCGAATGAACAGGCAGCCAAATCAGCCGCTGTCCCTCGACAACCACCTCGTTTGGAAGATCTTAACTTACCACAGGATGCACAATATGACATAGAGACGCATTATTATCGTAGACGTCCAACTTCAGATGAGTCACTCGAGCTCTTTGAAATTGTGTCCCCTCCACACTCAGGTGAGGCAATTCAGCCGAAAACTATTTGAATGAGAATATAAACTTGAAAGGGAATCAGAGATTGTATCAATAACTCGCAAGGTCGGCTAGAATATCGCAATAGTCCATTTCTACATCAAATAAATATACAGGGTGTGACCTCAAAAAAGAAATCTAAATACAGAATTTATATATACACAATGACTCATATCTGTCGATGAATCAACAAAAAGTTCCACCTTGATCTGAGCTTATCAACCAAAGCCTCTACACCAAAGAAGCGCAGTCCAAGGATTTCGGTCAGTTCATTTTTACGGCTAGTTCTGGAGAACAGCTTGTTATCATTTCGCCATGATGTCTGTTATTTTCGAATTTTGAGCCGAAATTGGTCTTAAATGACTAGGTTGGACTCACAGATGAAGAATCCGTGGCAAATTTGATTCTCTCCGTCCAGCCGTGTGCGCCTTAACTTTCGAAGGAAAGTACCTAGAATCTTGACATTATGGGGTTAGGTTTGGAGCTTGAATTTCTCGGTTGAGTTCGTTAGCGGGAAAAATCGGCCGAACTGTTTCGCAGTTATATCTATATGAAATTTTGAGGTTAATTTCTCGATATCTCATGAAGTACTGACTGTATCGGATTGTAACTTTGTCATTAGTTCTTGAGTACCAAGTACAGATGCGATCACATCGAAAAACTTTGTAAATAGTTGTAAAATAACAACGCGCAACTTATTGCAAAGTTTCTTGCGAATCCAATTGTTTGAACACTTTAAAAAATTGTTTTTCGAGAATCATCCACATCGATATCGAAAAAAAAAATTTTTTCTGAATTAACCTTGAGGTTAGTATTTCACAACAGTTATTCAAATGTCAATCTGATCAGGCTTTTATTACCGGGAGATATTAGGTAAAATTAAGTCAAACTGAAACTTGGGATATACCTTGAAATTAGTATTTAAAAACAGTTCTTAAATTTTAGTTCGACCCGATATTCATTTTCTTAGGTATTCTGTTCTCAAGAAGAACAGAGATGCGATCAGATTTAAATCAGTTAAGGAGTACCAACGCATGACTTAATGCAAAATTTGGTCAGGATCGGTGAGTGAAAAATTTTGTAAATATCTGTTGAAAAATTTTTTACCGGAAACTATTCATCCGATTTCTATAAAATCGGCAAAAACCTGGAATAAATATTTTACAACAATGTTTCAAAGTTCAGTTTGATCCGATACCGATATTTATTTTCGAAGATATTGGGGAAAAAATGTGTCGAATATCTTGGCTATTTCAAGTCAAAAACACTGAAATGATGAAATTTCGAATGGATATTTATATTATGCGGAATCATTGTATGATTTCTGTAACTTTCAACAACTAGATCGGACTCACTTTTATCAAAATGAATTCTACCCTGCCGACCGTCTGGCCGATGACACGATAACTGTCGAACAGAGCAAGCTAGCGACTTGAAACTTTCAGGGCAGGTCGCGCATCGGAATGTTGCAGTTAGGTTCGATAATGGGTTAAAACGGCCAAATTTTTTCGGAGTGTTAGTCGCTGGAACTTTCGAGATTATTTTCCTGATTTTTCACGAACTATCACAGTGATTGAATTGAAACTTGACAGTAAGTTGGTGCATAACGACGCGCAACTTTCGAGGAACTTTCATTGATAGTAATAATGATAATAATAATTTATTTCATTCGCTACATAAAGATATAGGAAAATGTCTAATAATTTCAATAACATATCAGTGTATTTGACAGATACAACTATAGACAAAATTTAACAGACATCATGTGAAAATATCATAAGGAAACTTGGCAGCTGATTTGTTAATACTGATATTCAACCTTGTGCAGAATTCCGAGATGATCGTGTCATTAGAAAATTGAAAAAAAAAAATGTATCCAATTATTGAATATTTTGCGTTTTTCTGATCATATTATCCTCATGAAATTCTTTATGAGCCTTCAGGCTGTCATTTTTCGATGGAGTACTGAATTTCGATTCGATCCAATCTGTTTTTTCATAATATGTATTTCCAAAAAGATCCAAAGATTGGATCGAATTGAGAGCCAGTATGTACTCGATTGACAAAATGACAACTTGAAGGCTCTTGCAGAATTTCGTGAAAATAATATGATTAGGGGATCACCAGTCTCTTTCTTATCCCCGAACAATTTTTTGAATAGGGTAGATGTGTCGTGCGAAATGTCGCTGAATAGTATTTTCCTTCTGAATGTGACATTTGAATTTTTTTTCAGATTGGAGCATTCTCTTAGGTTATATTATACTTTTGAAATAAAATGCACATAATTAACTTGGATCATAATATGATTACCAGTTTCAAAGTAATAATGTGGGTTTGAAAAAATCGTTCAGAAAATGGAGATAAGTGTCCTGCATAGTTCAATCTAACATACACTCAAAATGAGCTACGCTAACTTACATAAATCTCATTAATTATGGTCAAACATTTACTTCACATTTTGAAGCTTATCGGTGGTTATTCAGTTACATTTGTAAACAATTTGCTGGCATGATTCTTCCAAAGAGCCTTATCTGTGAAATTAATTTTTCATTTTAATTGGCCCCAGAAGAAATCAAGAGGGAACAAATCTGAAAAACCTACTCATTATTCCAATTATGTCGGACATTTTTTGGTATGAACTTAAGTGACAATATATCATTTTGTATGGAGCTCTCGGTGGAGCTCTAGTAGAGTAGAAATGTATAATAATAATACTATCAAAAATTGTATTTCCATTTCTTCGCAAGATATAAATAATCGCAAATTTATTCACGCACGCTATAGAAGTTTTGTATGCGGTTATGTGAGCCATTATCTCTAAAATAAAATTTCTTGAAAATTTTCATTTCATGGTCATCATATTTCACAAATATAGAGTTTTTCGAGTAATCCACTCTGCTCTCTATCTGAACAAAAGTTTTATCAATTTATCTGAATATAATCTTTTTCCAGAAAAAAGGAAAAGATCTAGTCCAACGGATCAGGCAGAAACGAAAAAAGTAAAGGTACGCTCATAGTTCATAGTTGCTTTCATTTTTTTTTTGAGAACTTCTGAGCCTTTATCTTGCGAATGTCGATAATTTCAATCCATCTCGTTCACAGACCGAAGAAGGAGAGGATCAACAAGGTGCATCAGCAGAAGTAGATCGTGATGGAGACGTACATATGAAAGTAGAAGAACCCGTTTCTGACGCTGATAGAGAAGTTGCAGCAATTATGTCGGCTGAGATACAGAAAGAAGCAGGTAAGGTAAGCGAAAACTTATCTTGCATGGTTATTCCGACGAAATTCCGCATATACGGAACACATTTTCGATAGATACGTACATACAATGCATAATTCCATTCAGTAGCTTTCTGATAGGAACCAAATATAAAATGAAGATCACCTGTTAACAAGCAAACGGCGGAATCATGCAACTGAAAAAAACTAAGAAGAAAACGATCATACATTTTTTGGTACATAATAATTCATAGGGATTATCTTGAACATCACTCACATAATCATCCTGTCCCAACATAAACTTCTATATTGTTCGATGGCATAAACCTATATCTTTACCGCATATGATAAACTCAAAATAGAGCTGATAGCAAAGCCATTAATACAACATCATCAACAATAAATCGCCTAGAACACATTTCACAAGAGTTTTAAGTGAACTTCACCAAAAAGCCATCTGATGTTTTTTTGCACAGAAAAGTTTGTTATCACTACTAACAACATTACGTTTCCTAAAGGGATCCCAAATGTAACCATTAGGGGGAAATCACATTGTGATGAAGTCATTGCAAATATAACCAGAATGGGAAATTCGCAATGCGAGTTCCTGAAGTCATCACAATCTAACAATCTAATTGGAGTAATATCATATCTGCTTCAGGATGGCTAGAAAACAAATCAATTTTTTCTCTGGAAACTAGTTAGTTCACTTATTTGCTTGAAACTCTGGTTTGAAGATATAATTTGAAATAAGATTTGAAATATTGTATTTTTTCATTTTTCTCGGAATTACCAAGCAATGGATTCATTACTTACTATTGATCATAATTTCAACTCGTTAAATTCGTGACAGAATACTTTGTTTGTCAAAACTGTGTAAGTTTAGGATAGACCAGAATATCTCCGCATTCTCTTTCTTCCAGAAACAATAAGAGTACAATTTTGGAGAGTTGACAAAGTGCGCATATTCGTGTAATGAATGTTCTCTCATTCATGTGATTATAATATTTTTCAGAAAATCGGGTCAAATTAAAGAGAATGAAATGACTAAAATAATAATCTGCCATTTCATCATCAGTCCCCGAGAAATTATATGAATTTTCGAAATCTTTTTTATGCGTCCAAAAAGCAACACCAATCGGCAATGTTCAAGAAAAATATTTCAAAACAGTTCCAAAATAACGAGGAAAGGTAGCGATTTTCTACGAATTTCCGAAATGCCCTTTATCTTGAAACTATGAACATTTTACCTGAAAGTTTTAAATAATTTAAATATTGTTGAAGATTTACCGGACACCTTGTATGTTGTGTTTCCATCTCTTTCGCAGTGACCGTAAAATAGTGGTTGTTCAATACAATAAAGATATTTCAATGTATTGAATAATGGATGAGGAGAGATAAATTCTGATCAATTTTATTAGTGTAAACGTATATTCCGTTCCATTTGTTTCATTCGATGCGAGTCATGAAATAATTGTCTTCTTCAATATTTTGATGAAATATTATAATTCGACTGAAATCTATAGTTTCGATGAACATTATTCCAAAATATACAATCATGGAAAGCTATGAAATAGAACAGAGGGAAGTTTGAATATTTGTTCGTCGCCATCACGTTCGCCACATAACATCAACAGAAAAGGAGCTTGCACATAAGCTCAGTGGTTAGAGTACATGCCTCATGATCGTAAGGTCTTGGGTTCAAGCCCTTAGCCGGGAAACAAGTAACAAAGTAACCTTTAGCCCAAAAACAGGAAAAAAAGACTGGACTGATCCCAGATCCTTTAGGCCCATTTGCCTAACTTCGTTTTTGCTCAAAACGATGGAGAAGGTAGTAGATAACTACATAAAGAAAGAGAAAGAAGCCACTTCACAACTGTCAGCATGCGTACAGGGCAGGACGTTCTACGGAAACTGCTCTGTATGGGCTGACTGAAGACATCCAGAAGTCTCTGAACAATAAAGAAATCGCATTGTGCACTTTCCTAGATATATCTGGGGCCTTTGACAACACAACACATGTGTCTGTCAGAGAGGCACTTGTAAGGCGAGGAGTAAACGATACCATTATAAAATGGTTGTGTGAGGTGCTCTCGACGAGGACAGCTGAGACATTGGTGGGCAGTCAGACCATCTCTGTTAAAACTACTCGCGGAACACCTCAAGGAGGAGTATTATCCCCCCTCCTATGGAGCCTGGTAGTGGATGAACTATTGCGCAAGCTTACGGAGCTTGGCTTCGAATGCATAGGATATGCCGATGACATAGTCCTAATAGTAAGAGGCAAATTCGAGGATGTCCTCTGTGAGTTGTTGCAGAGGGGCCTCAGAATTATTGAGCAGTGGTGCTTATCAGTGGGTCTCAAAATCAACCCAGCAAAGACCACAGTAATTCCCTTTACTCGGAAGAGAAACCTTCCAGCTATGAAGTCCATTTCGGTAAATGGAGTTGTTGTAGGATGGAAGTCTGAAGTCAAATATCTGGGAATCACCCTAGATAGTAAGCTTCTGTGGAATGAGCATTTTAAAATTACTGATAGTAAAGCGATAAGGGCTTTAATGGTGTGCAAAAGACTATCCGGCAAAACTTGGGGGTGTAACCCTAAAATACTGAGATGGACGTACATCATGATTGTAAGACTGATAATAACATACGGGGCAGTAGTTTGGTTTGCTAAAGCAGGGCAGAAAAGCACGAGGAAAATACTCGACAAGGTACGAAGGCTTGCCTGTGTTTGCATCACTGGGGCTATGAGAACATGCCCGACTAGAGCAATTGAGGTCATCATAGATCTCAGTCCTCTACATCTAGTGATCAAAAGGGTAGCCCATGAAGCTATCCTTAGAATCTCTAGGGAAGGTACAGGGAATGAGAGAATCAAAAGTCAGAGAGCTTGGTCCTCCCTGAACAAGTACATCTCATTAGCTAACCTACCTAGTGATGTTATGATTAAAAAAGTAAGCATCGAGAAGAACTTTGACTCAATGCTATGTAAAAGGGAAGAATGGGAAAAGGAATACACTACCCAAAACTTCAAAGCAAATACTGTTAAATGGTGTACAGATGGTTCTAAAACCACGACGGGGGCCGGCGCTGGAGTATACGGGCCTAGAACTAAATGTACACTATCGCTAGGCTCCTACTCGAGTGTTTTTCAGGCAGAAATACTTGCTATCGAAAGATGCATAGACATAAACCTGGAAAGAAACTTTCAAGGGTGTGACATAGTGATCCATTCTGATAGTCAGGCTGCTATTAAAGCACTGAACTCCTATGTCATCGACTCAAAGCTGATATGGGAGTGCCGAAGGAAACTCAATGAAGTAGGCAAGAATAACAAGGTCTCCTTAGTCTGGGTTCCTGGGCACTCAGGAATCAAAGGAAATGAAGAGGCCAACACTCTAGCCAGAAAGGGAGCACAAACACTACCTACTGGCCCAGAACCTTTCTGTGGTATAGGCAAATGTACCTATAAGAAAGAGTTTTTGGAGAAAGAACAAAATGAAAGAGGGGCACTCTGGAGGAATTCTCCAGGAATGGAACACTCTAAAAAGTTCCTTTGGAACTTTGAAATTGCTAGATCCAAAAATCATCTGGATCTCAGTAAGAATAAATTACGCCTCCTCACTGGTTTCCTCACAGGACACTGTCGCCTAAGGAAGCACATGATGAGAATGGGCTTATCAGAAACTGATGAGTGCAGATTTTGTGGGGAGGAGGAGGAAACCCCTGTTCACCTGATCACAGAATGCCTCGCCATTGTGAGCCTGCGCAAAAGATACCTTGGACAGGAGCATTATAGGAGGAATGAGAACCTAGCCTCCTTGAAGCCCTCACAGATATTAGAATTCATCAGACCTCTAGAGCTGGAGGGCGAGCTGTTGGTTGCGAAAACAGCTCTGACAAGGGGGCACAATAGACCTTAAGGTCGCAGTGGAACGTGACCCCTTACCAACTATAACTATATAAACATGATGATGAGGAAATGTTAATGATGATGTTAATTATAAAGAATTAGTGCAACCTTAGGAGCTGCATGTGACATGATGTAGGCAGTGATAAAGAATCCCCCTCCAATGTTTAGCAAATGAGTTGGCAAATTTTCAAAGCAGTCGGCAAAATTTCAAAGCAGTTGAAAAAAGTTCGATGGATGGGGTTGAAAACATATTTCCAAGAGAATTGTGAAATATGAAGGAATTTGAATCTTTCAAAAATAAAGTTCGCAATCAGTGCTTAACAAACCCACAAACCGGATAAGAGCATGCAGGGAAGAGAGAGAGCGGGATAACATGAAATAACTCCAACTGTACAAAGTCGTGATTTGTGTTGATGACATAGATTCAGGGTTTTTAGTCCGATATGTATATCCGGCAATAAATAGTATTCATCCCAATGCCAAGTGTTTGAAAATATGAAACATTTTTCTCCTTTTGCGTTAACCCGCAGAAGGTACCTAGTTGTAGATTTTTCAGCTACGTCGCATGGACGGTGTCATCAAAATCCATCTGTTATCATCAATTTAAGCTGTGTTTATCAGTCGGGCAGAATTCATCATTACGCTCTACGTACATTGTGTTATAGTTTTGCGAAATAATAGCGTGAACATGAATGAAAAATGAAACGATATAAGGATTCACTTTGGCTCAAAGATGTAAATTAGGAGCAGGCACTTCCTTTTTAAATGAGATTTTTGCGCACATATTCTGGAGAAAAGCGTGCTATCGTTTAGTCCAAATGTCTGTAACTTTCGAATATTCTCCCGAAAATGTTCTCAAACAACTAGGTTGGACTCACTGATGACGAATCCGTTCTCAAAATCGATTCTATCCGGCCGCCGGTTGTGCGCCTGGCCGATGACACGATAACTGTCGAACAGAGCAAGCTAGCGACTTGAAACTTTCAGGGCAGGTCGCGCATCGGAATTCGGCAGTTAGGTTCGATAATGGGTTAAATAAACGGCCAAATTTTTTCGGAGTTGAAGGCGTTTGGACTTTCGAGATTATTTTCCTGATTTTTCAGGAACTACCACAGCGATTGAATTGAAACAGTTAGTTTAGCCACTTTTGAGGAACTTTTGTTGAGATAGTATACTGTTAGTGAATTTTTAAAATGCTTTTCTCCAAAAATACTGATTGGATCATAAGGAAACTTGGCAGCTAATTTGTAAATGCTGATATTCAACTTTGGGATTTTCTGATCATATTATCATCATGAAATTCTTTATGAAACTTCAAGTTGTCATTTTTCGATAGAGTACTATTCATGAATTTCAATTCACTCTGTATACTCATAATATGTATTTTCAAAAATGAAGATAGGATCGAATTGAAAGCCAGTATGTACTTGATTGACAAAATGACAGCTTGAAGGCTCATGCAGAATTTTTATATTTCATTGAAATTTCACTGAAATTTCCAAGTCACCATTTCGCTATGTGAACAAGTGCGAAAAAGCTGCTGACTTCACGTCAGTGCTTTTTTTCATTTTAAATATTTCGATAGATTATTTGTTCAATAAGGAACCATACTTTTGATCTCAATAAATGTTGAGAGATTCGGCTATTTTTCACAAGCTTAAAAAGTCCCAATTTATTTCCAAGTATTGCACCTTATATATAGTAATGAACGTCATTGGATTACCTTCGGTTATATATTCCTTCAATGTACAGTTTGAAAATTTTCGATGCTTTACCCCCTCCCCCCAAAAAAAATTGTCTTCGGCCCGTCCCTGTCAAAGCCTCCAACAAATTCTGCGATAAGGTCATATAATGGACTACCCAACTACTTGAAAAAAGAAGAAAAATACCATTAGTTTAAAAGAGAACTAAAAAATTATATCATCAGAGAAGAAATAGTTAAGTTAATAGTAGTACCTCTGAATGAAGAACATTGCTGTTCTTTATTCAAAGAGTAGTACTCTGTGTTAACAAACTTGATTTACTGTTGTATATTATTATAAATAAATAAATGAAATTAACATTTCGTCATAAGTTAAATCCTACTAATTTTCCTAGTTTTTCTTTGATTACTTGAACAACAAATTAGCCTTGATAAAGGCACGAATGGTGCCGAAACGTAGGTAAATATTTGTATGTTAAGAATCAAAATCATTAAAAATTGTCCACTTGACCGATAGAATTTTATTCGATTACGGTATAGTTGCAGTCAGCAAAGTATTTTTACCCCTATATTTCTGATTTTTCCATATAACTCGAAAACTATATGTATAGCTATTATTCGATCGAATTGAATCTTGGCAATGTGTGAATATTAATTCTAGAATAATGAAATTTAAACGAAAACTGAAGTCGTCCTCTCAGTGGAATATACTATTGCAAGTTGACCGATTAGGTACTTCTGAAAAATATAATTTCGAATAGATACAGATACAAGGTATCTACAGAATCATTGGTTAAATGGATATTTGAATAGAAAACTTGTTCTCTACCATAGACAAGATATACTACTATACTACAAAGGTACGAGTGAATTTCACCCCTTCATTAATTCTTCTTTAGTAAGTAGGATAGAAAACTGAAGTACAAATATCAGGACGCATTAGTTGTTTCTTTCGAAATAAATTACACATGTGTATATACGATCTAATTTAATTCTGTTACTTGATGGGAAATTGTCGGCTTGAAGAATCATGCCAAATTTTGTGAGGTCTGACATATCGTGTTCACATTAAGCAGCAGGTCATTTTCAACACATCTTAACTCAATAAGAGCAAATACTCATTTTAATGGCATCACAATCATAAATCAGAGCATTCTATATCTATTAACAAAATGATAATATAACGATAATATAACTGATAATATAACGAGATAATATAACTGAATCGACACTCAACTGGCTTTGGATATCAATTATCTTTTCCATAAAATACTTCATAACTTCAAGAAATCAATGATGACTTATGAAACCAGCAGTTAGTAAACATACCTACATAAACTCACTCAAAATTTTTTATCTTTTTGCTAAAGAGTAATGGAATTTTTCATTTCAGAGCATGACAATGCCTTCAAAAAAAGAGAAGGAGAATAGATGCCCACAGTGAACCTAGAGAGCAGAAGAGAGCATGATTTTTTTTTTAATTTTATTATTATAAGCAAATAAGGTAGTTTTACCTGACATGAGTTTGGGCCTTCCTCATTTGCGTAAGAATGTTGGATATTTCCTCACGCTTCCTCTTGGCTCTGATGTGCGTTCCCAAACGGCGCTTCAAAAATTTAAGGGCCCTTTTATCTTTGGAAACCTTCAACAATTCCATAGCCCTCTTTTCATAAGGAGCGTGTCCTACAACCTCACGGACTAGATCCCTCACGAATTTCGAATGCTTCGTTAAACGTCCCTTGAGCCTGGAAGGGCGGATTTTATCAGCCTTTGTTTTTCCGGATGGAATTTTAGTAGTTTGGTGACCCCTTTGCAGCCCAACGGCGATCTCATATTTTGGTGCCATTACTGAAAACAAAAACTACCATTACATCCAAATTTAGATGATACATGAACCGGCAAGAATATAATCATATATGGTCTGTGACATAATAGTCATATGAGACAAATATGAATAAATAATATGAATGAAACATATGACTATTATGTCACAGACCATATGTGATTATGTTCTTGCCGGTTCATGTATTATCTAAATTTGGATCTAATGCTAGTTTTTGTTTTCAGTAATGGCACCAAAATATGAGATCGCCGTTGGGCTCCAAAGGGGTCACAAAACTACAAAAATTCCATCTGGAAAAACAAAGGCTGATAAAATCCGTCCTTCCAGGCTCAAGGGACGTTTGACGAAGCATTCCAAATTCGTGAGGGATCTAGTCCGAGAGGTTGTAGGACACGCTATGGAATTGCTGAAGGTATCCAAAGATAAAAGGGCCCTTAAATTTTTGAAGCGCCGTTTGGGAACACACATCAGAGCCAAGAGGAAGCGTGAAGAAATGTCCAACATTCTTACACAAATTTTCATAAGGAGCGTGTCCTACAACCTCTCGGACTAGATCCCTCACGAATTTTTGTAGTTTTGTGACCCCTTTGGAGCCCAACGGCGATCTCATATCGCCATAACTGAAAACAAAAACTACCATTATAATCTAAATAATTTGACAATAAACTAAAGCCATATCCTATTTTACAGAGCTTTCCTGATAAATAATCAATATGACAAGACCACTTTAAGTATTGATCTATGTAAACTCCCAAAAATTTTGTTGACTCTTCAAGTTTAATATTTAATCCATCGATTTGAACATTTTCTTTTTTACTTTTAACAGGTCGCTGAGTGCTGAATAAAATTACTTTAGTTTTTTCATCATTAATCTTCAACTTGTTAGCTGTGAACCAAGCTTTTAACTGCTTGAAAGCTAATTCCGCTCTACCTTCCAGGTATTTAAACTCTCTATCCCCTAGAATGACATTAGTATCATCTGCAAAACATGTTATTGCATCGAAATAATCCCTCTCCAATTTACACAGATCATTAATGAAAATAATGAACAAAACAGGGCCTAGAACACTTCCCTGTGGTATACCAAAATTCGATTCTGCAAACTCAGATTTATAATCTTTCCCGTTGTTAGTGATACAAACACTTTGATGGCGACCTGAAAGATATGAATCAATCCAGTCTTTTACACAATGATTATATTCTTGCCGGTTCATGTATCATCTAAATTTAGATGATGGTATACCACAGGGAAGTGTACTAGGCCCTGTTTTGTTCATTATTTTCATTAATGATCTGTGTAAATTGGACAGGGATTATTTCGATGCAATAACATGTTTTGCAGATGATACTAATGTCATTCTACCTGGAAGGTAGAGCGGAATTAGCTTTCAAGCAGTTAAAAGCTTGGTTCACAGCTAACAAGTTGAAGATTAATGATGAAAAAACTAAAGTAATTTTATTCAGCACTCAGCGATCTGTTAAAAGTAAAAAAGAAAATGTTCAAATCGATGGATTAAATATTAAACTTGAAGAGTCAACAAAATTTTTGGGAGTTTACATAGATCAATACTTAAAGTGGTCTTGTCATATTGATTATTTATCAGGAAAGCTCTGTAAAATAGGATATGGCCACAGACCAACAAGACAAATCACTTCATCGTTTGCGGGAATCGCGTCTCTCCGACCTTGAGAAATATACCAGACATAACCACACTTTCTTCTTCCTCGGAACAGTTGTCAAATTAAATGCTTGACTTTGGAATATCTAAAATCGAAATGTAAAAACGGATTTGTCGGGATTCGGGAATATCAAAATCAAACTAAGATTTTTCGATGAAACCATTTGAAAAGCAAATTTCCAATACCAAAGCGAGTGTTTTGTCACATCTTAAACTCCTGTAGAAGAACTCGGTTGGAGTAAATGAAAATTTTGGAAAAATATTATGATAAACCCGTTTACCTTAATCAGAGAATCTTTGTAGTTTCACATCAAATGAGATTCATTTCAATATAAAATCAAACTATGAATAGACCAACTTTGTTCGATTTCAATCCTAGTGTTTGTGCAATCATATACAATTTTATTAGACATCCCATCGTTTTAATCGAATAATGGAGGTTGTAATGCTTTTACTTCAGTTGCGATTCCTTTATATTATATAAAATGAACATTATGAATGAGTCCACCTAAGTTCGATTCCAATTCTTGTTGTATAATTAGAACATATAATGAGGACTGTCATCATAAAATAGAACCTCAAAGATGACTAAACAATTGATTTGGTTGTAAAAAACTGTTTGGATTATATTCCAAAATGGAACAGATACGAAATTATTCATCAATTAATAGGATGAAAAATTCATTTCAGTTTGTTTACATGTTTATAACCTCTTCAAGCGAGTCCGAAAGCGGCGAGAGTGACGTAATCCTATTCCTGCAATCTGATTGGCACCCCAAACGCCTTCTAAAATTCTGATTAGCTCGATTCAGGGTCATATCTGCGTTGACATAGATTGCCTAAGTAAATGACGCGAGTGGTTTATCTGGTTGATCTGTGATATGGCTTTAGTTTATTGTCAAATTATTTAGATTA
This sequence comes from Myrrha octodecimguttata, assembly GCA_958510865.1. NCBI lineage: Eukaryota > Metazoa > Arthropoda > Insecta > Coleoptera > Coccinellidae > Myrrha > Myrrha octodecimguttata. The sequence goes on from OY294057.1 coordinate 43,431,366, forward strand.
TAAGACTTTGAAAATAGTATATTACGCAAACTTTGAGTCAGTGTTAAGATATGGTATTATATGCTGGGGTTCTAGTTCAGAGGTGCAAAAATTATTTGTCATACAAAAAAGAATTTTAAGATTATTGTCAAAATTAGGAGTTCTAGATTCATGTAGAGGCGTGCTTAAAAAAAATGGTATCTTGACAGTTTATGGCATTTATTTGTATGAATGCCTAATTTATTTCTTCAGAAACAAGGCCAGTTTTTCAATACATATATCAGACCATAAATATGAGACGAGAACTCTAGATTTCAATTACCCTAAGCATAGGTTGACACTAACCGAAAAACATCCATCATATATGTGCATTGAAGTATATAATAAGTTACCTAATGAATTCAAGAGAATTAATAATTTTAATTTATTTAAAAAGAAGGTGAAAGAAATGCTCATTAAATTAGAACCCTACTCTCTACTAAAGTATTTTGATGTTCAGTAGGGGTGGGAAGTATTTTTAGTTATAGTTTTTGTTGACACTATTTAGTTGTGTGTGTAGCATAAGTGTAGTTGTGCTGTACATGCTTTGAAATAAAGATTGTTATCTATCTATCTATCTATATATCATATATGGTCTGTGACATAATAGTATGAGACAAATATGAATAAATAATATGAATGAAAAATAAATTCAAACTTACTTTAATATTACCATTGTTTAAGGAGAAGATAGTTAGTTACTTCAGTGTAAATTTTGTTGGAGGACGTTGGAATCCATCAATAGATGTCGCTAGCCCCCAGGAGGGAAAAAACCTATTGCAATTATTAGTTGATCCGTACGTCTTCTCCTTAAACAATGATATTACCATTGTATAAAGACAACATAGTAGGTCAACCTCCCTGCTAATATCGTTACCCGAAAAAGATACTCGAACTAGATGGCGTCACCGTCGAAAGATACTCGACGTCAATAAGGTCGAGAATCGCATGCCATAGTATCACAGGGCCGGCAGATTACAGATTCTGAGAATCTTGGTTTTCGGGTGGGCTATAGCCAGTTGATATAACGAGTTTAGGCTTTAGTCTGTTTCTTTTCCGTCGCTTACTGTGAACTACGTATCGTTAATACGATTTTGAAGTTTATGGGCAATATTATGTAGATTTTGAGGTTCGAACAGGAGGAAATATTTCTTGCTAATCACCTCTAAAATAAAATACCATTTGATTAAACGAATTTGTCTTCAGTCCATTTCTTTTCCATCGCGCACTGTGAACTTCGTATCGTTAATATGATTTTGAAGATTACGGGCAAAATTTTGTAAGTTTCGAAGATTGAAAAATATTTTAGTTTTCGCTAATCACCATTGCAATAAAAAAATTCTAGGCAAGTGCTGACGTGAGGTCAGGAAATTTTCCTCATTTAAAATTTCATTTTGTTTTTTCGAAAATACAGATCGAATTGAAATCGAGTAGGTAGTTGATTGAAAAATGACAGCCAGAAGGTTCATACAAGATTTCGTGAGATTCATTTATATTATGATAGAAAGATGAATATATGATAAGTATTTAAAAAAAAAAATTTTACGCGTTGGTTCTAGGGAACATCAGTGCGTTATTGTTTCCTTAAAATGTCTGTAATTTGCGAATTTCGAGCCGAAATTGGTCTGAACTACTCTGAACGATTATGTTGTACTCTCTGGAGAAGAATCGGTGGTCAAATTCAATTCTGTCCTCCGGCCGTTCGTCCGTATCTACTGTAACTTATTTCCAAGGAAACGACTGAGCGACTTGAAATTCTCGAATTTTGTTCGTAGTCCAAATATCTCGATTTAATTCGAGTTTTTACGGGCTTGTTCTAGGAAACAGCACGTTATCATTTCGTTACGATGTCTGTAATTTTAGAATTGTTTTCTTCAATATCTCGAAACGTACTAATGCCAGCTTGAATCTCCGAAATTAGTTGAGGAATACCAACTTGCAACTTGGTGCAGAATGTTATGGGTATTCACAGGCTAGGAAATTAAAAAAAAAACTGTTTTTTTTTTGAAAAATCCCGGGTTTTCGGAGAGTGAATCAGATTGAAATGAAATTTGGCACATACCAATTTTCAGTTCGATCCGTGATTTATTTTCAGGAATGTCAAACTACGTGGCTATTTGAAATTTTAACATAATTTCTTGAAATCTCTGTATGAAATGACGCTAATCAAGTTAAAACTTCATTATTAGTTCGAAAATACCGACGGGTAGAAAATACAAAAAAAATTGTTCTTCGGAGAATTTTTCATATATGTTTGTTGCAACAAACTGTTCTTTTGAAAAACATTCATTCGGCTGCGATCTAGTTTGCCACAGACCTTGAGGTGTTCAAAATTTCAGTTTGATTGGCTATTTATATTCGGAGCTATTAGGAAAAAATATTTCAAATAATTTGCAGAAGCTGATTCGCAAACTTGTTCAAAATTTCTTGATGATCGTTTCATCAGAACAATTCACAGGAAGGAATAATTCCAAAATTTTGTTTTCAATTATTGTATTTTTTTGCGATCATATTAGATGGTCCTCACGAAATTCTGCAGCAACCTAAACGCTGTCTTTTTGTGCGCATGTTCTAGAGGAACACCGTGCTATCGTTTTATCCAAATGTGTGTAATTCTCAATGATTGAGCCGAAAATGGTCTCAAACGACTAGGCTGGACTCACTGATGACGAATCCGGTGTCAAAATCGATTCTGTCCGGCCGGCCGTGGACACGATAACTGTGAAACGCAGCCAGCTAGCAACTCGAAACTTGCAGGGTAGTTCGCGCATCGGAATGCCGCAGTTAAGTTCGTTGATGGGCCAAATCGGCCAAACAGTTTCCGAGATATAGCCCTTTGAAATTTTGAGGTTATTTCCCTCATGTTTCAGAAACTACTGGAGCGATTAGATTAAAACTTGGCAGTTAGTTGGAGCATAACAACGCGCAACTTTCAGCAGAATTCCGTTGAAATCATAAGGTCACTCAATTCAAACAAAAAATTTCCAAATTTTTTTCGAAATTTTTTTTTTCTGAAACTTTCGTTCATATTCGAGAACAACTTCAGTCATACCTTGAACTCCATATTTTACAGCAGTGTACCAAATTTCAGTTCGATACGATCATAATTTTTTGAGATATTGGGAAAAAATATGTCGATTTTCGTGGTTTTCTTCTCGATATCGTTGTTTTTTTCGGTATAACTCAAGAAATACTCATTCCATCGTGATAAAACTTCGCAGCTAGTTTGAAGATGCTGGATGACAACCTTGTGCAGAATTTCGTGATGATCGTATCATTAGAATAATTAAAAAAAAATTCAAATGATTTTTCTGATCATATATTCAATATTCTGTGATCTTGATGGGGATGGCACAGGGTGCAACAAAAATCCTTCAGAAATACATATAAATTTGGTAAAAGTGAAACAAAAATTGACCTGTTTCAGGATTTTGTTGCGAAATATTTTTCTACTGAGAAAATGAATTTGTTCCATAATTTTGACGTGCACTGTACATGTGTATATCATGATGAACAGGTCTCTATACGCTTTCATCTGTAAATGGAGTATTTAAATATTTGTTATGTCATCTTCTTTTCTGACGGTTCCATTCCCCCTGAACATTGGTGGGCAATGCTAATTTTGAATTCTTCGAACTGAACTTTCAATAAGATGATGTTTGAATCTGCCCAAGAAATAGTTTGAATCTTTTGCATTTTACAATATCGTTTGACCATTAATAGTTCGAATCAATGAATCAATTTAAAATTAGGTCTCAACAGTTTCTTTTTTATGAAATATTTCAACACGAATTCATACAGTTGCATCTCCTATACGTTTCATCTGAGCAGTTTATTTCAGATTAATTTTACAGAACAGTTCGGATTCAAATGCTTATCAAAGTAACTTGAAGAAACCTATTTCTATTTTACTATTTTCTAAGATGAGATTCACAATATTATTAATTCAATTGTTTTATAGGTATTTGATGAAACTTTGAACTCGTAAAGATCTATAATAATTGAAATGAAACACAATATTCCAACAAATTCTCATGTGATTTCCATTTTCTAAGAATAAGTGTGACTTTTGAAAGGGTCAAGGCTTTTTGTAACTATTCTCTGTGAATAATCTGCTTAGAATTCGATGAAAAAAATTGTTTGATCCCAATATTGCAGTGCAGAAATTATTCCCCAAACGTTCCAAACTGTTTTGGACATAAGTACCATTCTTAGATACGAAATATCCCACTCGAATTTCTTTTGATGAGTGAATTTCAGCAATCATATTAGTAGTCAAGTTGGCAAGAAAAGGTATATTCTTAAAACTTTCAATACAATTGGTCATTTTTGTTGGAGAATATTCTTTTAAAACTCAACTCGCAGTTCAAAAATTTTGTTTGGTAGATAATTATTTTTTTAAAAGTATTATGTAAAAAGCTCATACTTTCTGTTCAGTTTATAATGGAATAAAAATGTGAATATTTGAGTGTTGTTCTATTTATATTGTTCTCTTTTCAATCCGAATAGCTTCAAATACACTATTGATCACTTCTTTTGTGAAACTTCTTTGTGGAGCACAATGCATTATTTAGTTTAAGTGTCATATGAATATTGAAAGAAACTGAATTTTATTGATATCCGTTTTTCTGCAAGCTTACTGAAATGTATACAATGTTAATTAATTTCACCATTTTTCTCGATATAAACATAATTTTGAGATAAAAAATTAGTGGTATATTGTCATAACTAATCTTTGTCCATAAATCTTATTGGAAAAATTCACAAAATGATTGCTTTTTCTTTCAATAAATATTATTATATATCTATTTGAAATTTTATTTTCCCATTACCTATATTCAGAAATACTGATCTTAGCGAATCAAAATACGAGGCATATTCTCTGTGATATAAAATTTACAAAATATTGGTATTTTTCTAATTCGGCAGATAGACGTTACTCTGACTAATGGATGGCTTTAACTCATTGATGAACTCAACTAACACATAAACCACATGCCTACCCTCGATGTCTGATTGGTTTTAACAGACATTATTGTATGTAGAGTCCCGGTTAAACGTGAAAAATCAAGAAAAGGACTGACGTGAAGTCAGCAGATTTTACGCGCTTGTTCACATTGCGAAATGGTGATTTGGAAATTTCAATGAAATAAAAATTTTCAAAAAAAAAATTTTTTTTTCGAATTTTTCCATGGACAATTCTTAATGACACTATTCACCTTCCAACCAAGTTTTATTTCGATCAGATTAATATTTTCCGAGTAATTGTTAAATCTAAATTTCGAATGGCTAGCACAAAAACCATTCGAGAGATTTGGCCCATTAACGAATTTAACCGATGTATTCAGGACTTTGAATAAAGAACAGAGATTCAGGATCTTACTCTAACCTGAAATTTTCAAGACTCTAGGTCCTTCTTTTCGAAAGTTACAGCGCACACGGCCGGCTTGACAGACAGAATCAATTTTGACCGCGGATTCTTCATCAGTGAGTCCAACCTAGTCGTTTGAGACCCATTTCGGCTCAAAAATAACAGACATCGTGACGAAATGATATAGCGCTGTTCGCCAGAACAAGCGCGTAAAAACAAAAATTAACCAGTACGAATGTAGGTACATAATTTAAGGAAATATTGTCGAAAAGCAATTCACCATGATCGCTGTAAAATTAGTCAGCTGCTACATTAAAAAGATCAAAAGAATCTGCCCTGGGACTGGGTCTTTTTATGGCATCATAAATAAACACGTGCGCTCGATGTGGCGTTATCAGATCGCTTGGGGAATCCATCTGTTTGATATGAGTCACTAAACTAATTGAATGTAAGTGAACAGAAATTCCGGAACTCTTCTTGCTAGGACTTCAGGTGTAGTAAGTAGGTATGATATTTTTGAAAGGAACAATTAGTAAAATCGAGAATATCCAGGTTCGAGCAAAAGTCTGGAATAAAATTAATATTTTTTAACCATTGACGAATAAAACTTCTAGAAATGCACTGAGGTGATGGCATGAAATTGTGCAAAGGCATTTTCCAACTAGTAACCAATTTTCATCATGATCGGATCGGTTCGATTCCGAATATTTTCCCAACTCCATTCAATTGGTTGTTCAATAAAGTAATTGAATCTAAGTATAACGAAATTCGGAAACACCTATTGTGGGAACTTCATTCAGGTGTTGTAATTGTGATATTTTTAATGGGAACGATCAATAAAATCAGGAATATCCTGGTTCGAACGATGATCTAGAATTAATTATTCGTATTTCTACCAATAGCTTGAAATAAAAACTCTAAAAAAGCACTAACATTTAATGGCACTAAAAAGTAAAATACGAAGAATTAGAAGGATTGGTGAACCTATTTTGAGAACTATATCCCAATAGTTCGGTTGAAATCCATTATTTAATGCAAAAATCTATTTTATATTTCGTACATAAGCTATCCTCAAGCCGACCCTGCATTTTCGAATGCAGTTCATATGAATTTATGATGAGGGCGCATCACTACGGTCGTTTTTTTACACGTTGTCAAGAATTTTCGCTAGATGTCGCTCAGAAACGTCGGAATTCGTTTTTCCATAAGGTTGTCCTACTATGTTGTCCACAGAATACAAATATATAAGAAGTGTAAACTCCCTACTAATCTGTGGAAACAAAGTGGCGGCCATCTTAGATGGACATTCACTAGCGACACCAACAACCCCATGGAGAACTAATTTTGGATGGAAAGCGCACTAGCGACCCTAACAGCTAGAGTTGAAAGTATTTTGTTTGTGGCTGGAATATTTGAATTAACTGCTAGAGCTAGGTATAAGAGAAGGTAATAGAAATTAACTTCATACTACATTTTATGTTTTCAAATGGAATGTTACTTTTTTTCAGTCATGAAAACCAAAATTACATGAAGTGAAATCAATTACATACCTATGTAATATGTGTTAATTATATTACGTTTCTTCATTTATTTCTTCCATTCAAATATACAGAATCTATCAACATTATATAAAGAAATAGCCAAAAGGTCATTTGCAATTCATTAACTATTTATATTAACGAAATGATATGTTGAAAATTTGAAAGAATAATAATAATATTAACATTTAAGGATATGTCCAAAAGAGTCTTCCATCAAAGGGTTATCGAATCCACTTTATTTAATCCATTGATCCTGGAACTAGAGGTGAAAACCTAGAAATCAAATATTTAAATTAATTCAAAATTGAAAACTTTAGGAAATCATCCTTTTTTTTTCAAGTAAAAAATGTTGCTTGTTCTACATTAGAAATACAAGTGAAAATAATGAAAACTATTGGTAATGGAAACAAATTGCTCCTGCGTTACTGCATTAATACAGCATTATAAACTTTGAAAAGAAGGTACGACTCTGTTAACGCAGAGGCGACTTCTATTAACAGTTTTAATTTTTTTTGCCTACTATTTGTTTAGAGTTCGAATAATTTGAAAGATACAGTTCTCTATGAATTTGGTATAAGGACTGCAGCTCAGGGGACAAATATGATTGAGAATCCTAATATTCGTAAAAATACAGATTCTCAACTAAAAACAAATTTTCATTTACCTATATAATTTTGGCAACTTCAGCACTAGAAGCAATGCTTGTTGTATCAGGCTTTTCTACTGAAGGTTGATCAGATGTTGAAGGCATCAATGATTTTCTCACAGTCATTACTGGAACTATTATAGCTGTCTTCGGAACACAAATCATAAGATTCTTATCTACATGATCATTTAGAACATATTCGGGAATTGCATCAATATTGAACCAATGTGAAGTTGGCAGGTAGAGCTGGCAGGCAAAACTTCCGGAGATACCCGAACGGCCAGTGGCGTCGGATAAATCGAATGCTTCCGCGAATTCGATGAGATCCACTCAGTTTATGTTCAATATGATGGAAGTTATACCTCATCCGAACTGACGGAATATATCCAAACAATTTATTATTATTATTACCAGCGCTGTTCTCAATTATAATCAGATGTTTTCTCATGAAAGTAAGAGACATTTGTCATAGTTAAATACTTGCACTCGATTTGGAAAAGGACCCTTTCTAGTGTCGGACTGATCAAATATTCATGAATTTTTTAGGTATTTTTGCCCACAGCAGCTGTGATAAAATGAATGCGGATGCCTTCTTATGTCTAAGGAAAATACGTTTTTCATAAAATAATGGCCTGCACTTGATTGGGAAAAAAATACCAGAGTCGGATCGAACAAATTTTCATGAATTTTTTTACGTACTTTTGCCCTCAGCAGCTGCGATAAAATAAATACAGATACTTTTCAATAGCTAAGAAGAACTCGTTTTTCGTAAAATAATCGCTTGCACTTGATTGGGAAAAAAATACCAGAGCCGGATCGAACAAATTTTCATGAATTTTTTTAGGTACTTTTGCCCTCAGCAGCTGCAAAAAAAATAAGAACAGATACTTTTCAATAGCTAAGAAAAACTCGTTTTTCATAAAATAATCGCTTGCACTTGATTGGGAAAAAAGTACCAGAGTCGGATCTAACAAATTTTCAGGAATTTTTTTAGGTACTTTTGCCCTCAGCAGCTGAGATGAAATAAATAAAGATGCTTTCTAATGGCAAAGGAGAACTCTTTTTTCATAAAATAATCGCTTGCACTTGATTGGGAAAAAAATAACAGAGCCGGATCGAACGAATTTTCATGAATTTTTTTAGGTACTTTTGCCCTCAGCAGCTGCGATGAAATAAAAACAGATGCTTCTCAATAGCTAAAAAGAACTCGTTTTTCATAAAACAATCGCTTGCACTTGATTGGGAAAAAAATACCAGAGTTGGATCGAACAAATTTTCATGAATTTTTTTAGGTACTTTTGCCCTCAGCAGCTACGATGAAATAAATACAGAAGCTTTTCAATGACTAGGAAGAACTCGTTTTTCATAAAATAATCGCTTGCACTTGATTGGGAAGAAAATACCAGAGCCGGATCGAACAAATTTTCATGAATTTTTTTAGGTACTTTTGCCCTCAGCAGCTGCGATAAAAAAAATAAAGATACTTTTCAATAGCTAAGAAGAACCCGTTTTTCATAAAATAATCGCTTGCACTTGATTGGGAAAAAAATACCAGTGTAGGATCTAACAAATTTTCATGAATTTTTTTAGGTACTTTTGCCCTCAGCAGCTACGATAAAATAAATACAGATACTTTTCAATAGCTAAGAAGAACTCGTTTTTCGTAAAATAATCGCTTGCACTTGATTGGGAAAAAAATACCAGAGCCGGATCGAACAAATTTTCATGAATTTTTTTAGGTACTTTTGCCCTCAGCAGCTACGATGAAATAAATACAGATACTTTTCAATAGCTAAGAAGAACTCGTTTTCCGTAAAATAATCGCTTGCACTTGATTGGGAAAAAAATACCAGAGCCGGATCGAACAAACTTTCATGAATTTTTTTAGGTACTTTTGCCCTCAGCAGCTGCGATAAAATAAATACAGATACTTTTCAATAGCTAAGAAGAACTCGTTTTTCGTAAAATAATCGCTTGCACTTGATTGGGAAAAAAATACCAGAGCCGGATCGAACAAACTTTGATGAATTTTTTTAGGTACTTTTGCCCTCAGCAGCTGCGATAAAATAAATACAGATACTTTTCAATAGCTAAGAAGAACCCGTTTTTCATAAAATAATCGCTTGCACTTGATTGGGAAAAAAATACCAGAGTCGGATCGAACGAATTTTCATGAATTTTTTTAGGTACTTTTGCCCTCAGCAGCTACGATAAAATAAATACAGATACTTTTCAATAGCTAAGAAGAACTCGTTTTTCGTAAAATAATCGCTTGCACTTGATTGGGAAAAAAATACCAGAGCCGGATCGAACAAATTTTCATGAATTTTTTTAGGTACTTTTGCCCTCAGCAGCTGCGATAAAAAAAATAAAGATACTTTTCAATAGCTAAGAAGAACCCGTTTTTCATAAAATAATCGCTTGCACTTGATTGGGAAAAAAATACCAGAGTAGGATCTAACAAATTTTCATGAATTTTTTTAGGTACTTTTGCCCTCAGCAGCTACGATAAAATAAATACAGATACTTTTCAATAGCTAAGAAGAACCCGTTTTTCATAAAATAATCGCTTGTACTTGATTGGGAAAAAAATACCAGAGTCAGATCGAACGAATTTTCATGAATTTTTTTAGGTACTTTTGCCCTCAGCAGCTACGATGAAATAAATACAGAAGCTTTTCAATGACTAAGAAGAACTCGTTTTCCATAAAATAATCGCTTGCACTTGATTGGGAAAAAAATACCAGAGCCGGATCGAACAAATTTTCATGAATTTTTTTAGGTACTTTTGCCCTCAGCAGCTGCAATGAAATAAGAACAGATACTTTTCAATAGCTAAGAAGAACTCGTTTTTCATAAAATAATCGCTTGCACTTGATTGGGAAAAAAGTACCAGAGTCGGATCTAACAAATTTTCAGGAATTTTTTTAGGTACTTTTGCCCTCAGCAGCTGCGATGAAATAAATAAAGATGCTTTCTAATGGCAAAGGAGAACTCTTTTTTCATAAAATAATCGCTTGCACTTGATTGGGAAAAAAATAACAGAGCCGGATCGAACGAATTTTCATGAATTTTTTTAGGTACTTTTGCCCTCAGCAGCTGCAATGAAATAAGAACAGATACTTTTGAATAGCTAAGAAGAACTTGTTTTTCATAAAATAATCGCTTGCACTTGATTGGGAAAAAAGTACCAGAGTCGGATCTAACAAATTTTCAGGAATTTTTTTAGGTACTTTTGCCCTCAGCAGCTGCGATGAAATAAATAAAGATGCTTTCTAATGGCAAAGGAGAACTCTTTTTTCATAAAATAATCGCATGCACTTGATTGGGAAAAAAATAACAGAGCCGGATCGAACGAACTTTCATGAATTTTTTTTAGGTACTTTTGCCCTCAGCAGCTACGATGAAATAGATACAGAAGCTTTTCAATGACTAAGAAGAACTCGTTTTCCATAACATAATCGCTTGCACTTGATTGGGAAAAAAATACCAGAGTCGGTATTTCACTAAAATTTCAGTTTTAGCAAACACAAAATGAGAGATATGAGGTATTCACATACGTTTATTGTCAAAATAATTAAAAGCCATATCGAAAACTATCTCATTCTTTTATAAAAAAATTTAGTAAATATAAATGGAGATTTTTCATTCCCAATTTCCTTGACATATAATTAATTGAAAGTTCATATCGCAAAGCTTTCGCATTCGAAAATAAGTTTAAAAACCTAGGAAAGCACTGACGCGGTTGTTCACATTCGTAGCTATTTCCTCAAGACATTTTGCATGAACCTTTACCCGTCATTTTTCAACCAAGTGCAGAATTTCGATTCTATTATATCTGCATTATTGGTAATATTGAGAAAATAAAATTTCGAATGGATATATCTACGAAATCATAAGTTTTCACGAAGTTCAACTTCTTAATCAACGGCTAAATCTAAAGCTATGAAAATATCGAGTCTCTCAGTCGTTTTTTATTATAGTTAGGGTCAGCTTTACTGCCATCAACTGTAACATGACAATCTATTATTGGAGACTTGATATTTGTTGAACGCGGTTCGATCACGAAATCTGAATTCGCGAATTGGTAAACTATCCTATGATTCCGCAGATATATCCATTTGAAATTTCATTATTTCAGTATTTTTTGAGATACTCATATGTGAATAACAATAATATATGTATATGACACATTTTTTCCTAATATCTCCGAAGATAAATATCGGATCAAACTGAAATTCCCCAATTTCATTGAACTCTGATGGAAAAATTCCTGTTAAAAATTTTTCAACAAAAATTCTTTTTATTTTCGAATAACTTTTCGAAGTCTTCACGCAATTTTGTATTAAGTCGTGCGTTGGTATTCTTCAACTCACTACATAGTTTAAATCTGATCGCTTCTGTTAATCTTGAGATATTTAGGAAATAACTTCAATATTTCAATATCTCCGAAAATGTGTATCGGATCATACTGAAATTCGAAGCACTGTTTTGGAATATTGACTTCAAGCATTGAGTATCTAATACTCAATACTTCAAGGTATTTCCTATATTTTAATCTGATCGCGTCAGAAGTTATCGAGATATTGAGGAAATATTCTGAAATTTCAAATAACAACGAAATTTTACATACTCTCCTGAAATATTTCCGGAAATAAACATGAGATCAAATTCAAATTTGAAAACTGTTGTGGAATACTGATTTCAAAAACCTTCATTTTTTCGATTAAGATGTGAATAATTTTCGAGAAACAATATTTTCAAAACTTTTCAATGAATGGATCCGCACAAGTTGCGCGTCGATATTCTTCAAATAGTTACAAAGTATTGATCAGATCGCATCTCTACTTCTTGAGATATTGAGCAAATAACCTAAAAATTTCAAACAACAAAAGTGAAAATCGTATCGAATTGAAATTTTGGACGTCGTTGTTGAATACTGATTCTAAGGTCTGTGCCAAATTGAGTTGATATCTGTTCAACACTTTCTGAGAAAAAAAACTTTTCAAGAAAAGTTTCAGAAATTTTCGAATGAACATTTTTGAAAATTTTCTAACAACTGCATTAAGTTGCTCGTTGGTATTCAAGAAGTAATAACGTAGTTTCAAGCTGATAGAATCAGTACTTCATTAGATATCGAGGAATTAACCTAAAAATTTCATATAATTTCATCAAATTTGACCACGGATTCTCCATCAGTGAGTCTAACCTAGTCGTTAGAGACCAATTTCCTCTCAAAATTCGAAAATTACTGACATTGTGACGAAACGATAACGCGTTGTTTCCCAGAACAAGCGCGTAATTATAAATGGAGGTGCTTGATTCCTCATTTCCCTTACATACAATCAATGAATCAATTGAAAGTTGATATCGCAGAGCTATCGCACATGTAGATTTTTCTTGTATAGCGGATCTATCGTCTTCATTCATCAATTCAATAATTTCTTTGTCGGCAATATCTTGTACCTACCTGTTGTCTAGGAGTTGTTTTGGGTTCTCTCCAATCGTTACCACATTTTACATTTTATGGTGGCAAATTATTAGCATCCCGTTTACTTGTAAAAATATCACAAGGAGTATTATATGAAAAAAAATAACGGATTCATTTCATTTAAACTCTGCCGTTACACTGAAATGGTGGGATTTCGAAGAGAAGTTGGACAAACCTTTGTATATTTGAAATATAAAGAAATTTCTCCAGTAACCTTTGAAGAACTAGAATAATTTTTCTGGTGATTTTGAAACTTCAGAAATATTTGACCTCTGTGAGAAGGAAATGAAACCCAACCAGTTCACCAAAACAGTAAATCCGTATTTATTCAATACATTCGAGAAAAAAACATACGTGGAGATATATTTGACGGTATTATAATTTACTATTATCAAATTATATTTTCAGTTTAATTAAACAGCTCTAAAGCGATGAATGAATGACCAAAAATTTGTTCCTATTCATTTATTTTATTTATTTATTGTATATTTAGGTTGCAAACAGAACAATGTACCAAAAAAGCAACCACAATTAATCAAGTCCAATTCACACTAGAAATATAATCAGTGGATTACTGTAGAGGAGAGGAAACATTTACATTTTTTCGATTAAAAAAGAAATGAACATTATTTTTTTCCTATCACTGTTTTTGGTTTATTATTTCATAAAATCAAATAATTAACCTTAGTGATCGGCCAACAAGAAAAAAATTCTCACCCCCCTGAAAATTTAACAATTTACGTTTTGAAGTCTGTAGATTTGAATTAACGAATAAAAGAAAATCCGTCCGTTTGCCGTCCGTTGTCCGGGGCTTTTCTTTGGAAGTACAGAACGGAAATCCTTGAAACTTTGTAGAAACATCGTATGTCACTCGCGGTTGATCCTCCAAGCTTTTCAGCGAATTATTTTATGAAAAACGAGTTCTTCCTAGCTATTGAAAAGTATCTGTTCTTATTTAATCGCAGCTGCTGAGGGCAAAAGTACCTAAAAAAATTCATGAAAATTTGTTCGATCCGGCTCTGGTATTTTTTTCCCAATCAAGTGCAAGCGATTATTTTACGGAAAACGAGTTCTTCTTAGCTATTGAAAAGTATCTGTATTTATTTTATCGCACCTGCTGAGGGCAAAAGTACCTAAAAAAATTCATGAAAATTTGTTCGATCCGGCTCTGGTATTTTTTTCCCAATCAAGTGCGAGCAATTATTTTATGGAAAACGATTTCTTCTTAGTCATTGAAAAGCTTCTGTATTTATTTCATCGTAGCTGCTGAGGGCAAAAGTACCTAAAAAAATTCATGAAAATTTGTTCGATCCGGCTCTGGTATTTTTTTCCCAATCAAGTGCAAGCGATTATTTTACGAAAGACGAGTTCTTCTTAGCTATTGAAAAGTATCTGTATTTATTTTATCGCAGCTGCTGAGGGCAAAAGTACCTAAAAAAATTCATGAAAATTTGTTCGATCCGACTCTGGGATTTTTTTCCCAATCAAGTGCAGGCCATTATTTTATGAAAAACGTATTTTCCTTAGACATTAGAAGGCATCCGCATTCATTTTATCGCAGCTGCTGTGGGCAAATATACCTAAAAAATTCATGAAAATTTGATCAGTCCGACACTAGAAAGGGTCCTTTTCCAAATCGAGTGCAAGTATTTAACTATGTCAAATGTCTCTTACTTTCATGAGAAAACATCTGATTATAATTGAGAACAGCGCTGGTAATAATAATAATAAATTGTTTGGATATATTCCGTCAGTTCGGATGAGGTATAACTTCCATCATATTGAACATAAACTGAGTGGATCTCATCGAATTCGCGGAAGCATTCGATTTCTCCGACGCCACTGGCTGTTCGGGTATCTCCGGAAGTTTTGCCTGCCAGCTCTACCTGCCAACTTCACATTGGTACGATTGCAAGGTAATTTTCGTTTCAAAGTTCTCTATAAATTTCTTAAGATGTTCTTCCAATATTTTCTTTCGTTTTCGTTCCAGCGTTTCTTGCTGACTTCGAGAGGGCCTTAAGAGTACCAGAACAATAATCTTATGAAAGTAATATTTGGAAGAGATCCAATTGCCCAACTGAGGAGGATAACTGGAAAACCCTTGAGGGAAAAGAACAACTAAAAGATTTGACGCAGTTGGAAGAACTGTAAAGCCTAAAAAGATGGTTAGGCATGAAATATGGCAAGATTTCACAAGCCTTCAGTTCTCGCATGTGATTATTCAAGTACCAGAGCATTGAATGCAGAGAACAGATAGCCCAATTGATAGAAGTGATATTTGTGAATATATTCACGATTTTTTCAAGATTAGTTTTTGTGTTTGCAGTCCGATACATTTCCATCAAATATTTTTGATTGGTGTGATAATTCATTTTTCATTATTGTGTATATTTTTATTGCTATACAAATTGAATTCAATCAAGAACATTCTTCAAGTTAAGTTATTTGTTATTCAGTATATTTCCATCAAATATTTTTATCGATGTGATGATTCATTTTTCATTATTGTTGTATATATTTTTATACCTACACAAGTTGAAACCATTCCAGATCTGTCCGAAATAAGAGCACTGGACAAATTCTCACGGTATATAATTTTACTGGAGTACTTATTAGTCTGGTGAGCTTATTTTGGACTGTTCTTCTAGGGTTTTGGCTTGTGTATTATTTACTTCCATGTTTCATATCTTAATACAAGGAATGTAATATATTTCATTTTTGAACATTTTGAATGATGTGTTATAAATAAATAATTTTTATTGTTTTTTACTTCTATTGTTTTATTAAAGAACGATTTCAGAATTCCAATTGGTTTCTTATCATGAGTCTACTCGATAAATATCTTCAGGGTTGCGTTCACAAACTTACTGCCAAATGTACTCTGTCTTTAAGAAATAGGCATTTGCGAGTTTCATAAACTTCCTACGAGTAAACTGAGCATTCTGAGTAGGTTTGTTAATGCAACCTAGATGAATGAGAAATTATACCATTTATTAATGAAAACATTTAGAAGTTCAGAAACTTCCTACGAGTAAACTGAGCGTACTCTTAGAGTAAGTTTGTTAATACAACCTAGATGACTGAGAAATTATACCATTTATTTATGAAAACATTTAATTTAGAATGAAATATTATATATAATCTGTAGATCATGTCTATGCCAAAACGAACTATATTATCTCTTTCGAATAATAATAATAACCTTCATTTCAAATCATCCCCAAAATACACACGCATACATAAAAGAAATGAAGTGGAACTGCGTTCACAAAAAAATCTCCCAGCCTAGATCATCCAGGCTGTAGGGCTCTCTGCATAGCAAGTATAATATGAAGAAGATTGGGCCTGCTACACTTCTTTTTGGTATTCCTAAAATTATTTCTTGTTTATCAGAATATTCTACGTGATTTTGTATTCCTATTTCTACTTGTTGTGTTCTCCTATCGAAGTAGGAGGTTATCAATTTCAGTGCTGAGTGAGAGTGTACTACCAAGGCAATCATAGGCTTTTGTTAAATCGATGAACAAACCAAAGCCAGATTTCTATCTTCGAATGCTTCAGTGATTTTCTCCACAAAATCATAGATCACTCTTTTTACTGATTTGCCTTTCAGGTTTGCATCCTGAGAATATTGCATTCTCCATGAGAGAAAATCTATGAGAAGGTAACAGAACGCCTGTTCCAAGATCTTCGAAAATGTTGGCAATTAACTGATCGGTCTGTAATTTCCATAATCATTGATACTTCCTTTGAACACTGGCTTGATCAGTACTACTTCTAGCTGTTCTAGAAAAATTCCCTCTTTATTCACTATATAAAACGGGTGTATCTCAATAACACCTAAAAAATTTAAGGGGTGATTCTGTGATAAAAATTAAGGTATTTGGTATGAAATTTCTTGAAACCCTACCAGAAAAAGTTACACCCCTCCAAAGATTTACAAAAAAAAAATTTTTTTCTCTTTTACATTTTGCCTGTATACACGAAACTTGGTAAATATTATTTGTCAATAAAACTACACAATTTGGAATTTTTTCAACCCTGAAGTATGCTTCAAGTGGTTGAAATAGTCAACCCCTAAGATACTTTTTCTTACAACTTTATTTTGGATACACATTTTCCTTTTAAAACCACATGCCTGAAAAGCCCAATTCATTTACTGACTTTTTTATCTCTATAAGTTTTTTCGAAAACTTGAGCATTTACGAGAAAAAATATCGATGATCTACTAAACCCCATTGTAGCAGGGTGTGAAAACATAAGAAATTCAGCTGGCATAATTCATCACATACGCATTTCAATCAGGACTATCATCACAGAATAACCCCTCAAATTATCTTTATGATCTTTTCTATTGAATTCACCTTGACAAATATCAGAATTCTCCATCTAGATTTGAGCATCCCAAACGCATGTTCCACAACTACTCGTGTTTTGCTGAAAGCAAAATTGTGTTTCTGTTGTCTTTTACTTATGACTCGTGGTTCTCAGGAAAGTAGAATTCAATTATAATGCGATAATTACACATTACAGGGGATTATAAACCATACTAATGAGGAGTTATCAACCAATTCTTCAGAGGATATGCTTTATCACCTGCCAGATGATAATCTTCGAAAAAATATTTTCGAAATAATCCCTTATCTTCTACATTTGTCCAAATTGTTGAATTATGCAATACCTTCAGTAGTCATATTGTACTAACATGGAAAAACTGAAACATTCTACTATTGCATGCAGATCCTGGGAAGCCAAGCATAATATCCATGAAAATTTTTTTACTAGTAACAATTCCTTGCTGTTTGATGGAATGATTACTATTTTTATCAATACAACTTTCCTGTTGTGAAATGAATATTTCACCCATCTATTGCTCCAATGACTCCTGAAAACAATGTTATTTTAATCGAAAAGTATATCAATCATCCTTTCGAATAATTACCTGGATAACCACATTTTAATCTAAAACCAGATTCAATATTTGCTGCTTCCTCTGACGTAGGCCATGAAACCTATTTTCCTTGTGGTTGAAGAATTTTTGGGATTGTAAATATTCAGTAGAATTAAAAACAGAAAATGGAGCAACGTTGAAGCGGTCACTTACTGATATTGAAGTACCACCTTTGCCACCAAAGCAATATCAGAACACATTTTTTCAGAGTAATCGGTTGTTCTCCCCCTATGAATTGTCTTTCACCACAATTGACTTCAGCTCATAAATGCAGCAGTGTTAGTTGTTCAAAGAGTTCTTCCAATATTTGGATATAATGGATTTTGTTATCAATATTTTTGTCAAGTTTCAAGGCGAAAAAAATATTATCTTTATAAACATTGGAGATATCAAATTGTAAATTTGGTACCGAGGGTATTATCTCTTTCGAATAACCCCTTGGTCATTCGAAAGAGATAATACCCTATTAACCCTAAAATGACAAAAATCTGTCATCGGAGTTGACGTTTCTGGTTTTGAAAGAATCCATTTTAGCGAACATCGAACTGATGACGTCATTACGAAAGATCTTTCAAAAAATTGATTTCATTTTTCAACGCCAAAATTCAGCTTTAGTTGTTAAAACAGACCACAGTTAGTCTGTGTTATCTAGTTTGTTCGCCTTCCTCTAAGGGTGGGTTTAAACCAAACGAACAAAGAGCTAGAACAAGAATATTCTTATTGATCTTTTAGTGTAAACTGAATCACAATTTCAGCGTTAACACATTACATAAAATCTTTGCGAACGCAGACAAAACGACGAAAAAATGCTCCAGGATTGTTCGCACTAGAAGCATTTTATAGAATGCGGGAAGATTGAGCATTCGCTCGTCTGATATAAATCGGCCTTAAGAATTACCCAAGAAGAATCGTAATCACGTGGATACAGGACAGTTCTCCAAAGTTTTTCAAAAGAAAACGAACAAGCCTATATCGTAAAGCTGATGTTATGATTAGCCCCAATGAGCGAGATGTCTAAAAAAATTGTTTGACAAAAGTTTGAGCTTTCTGAATTGGAACTTATATATTATAAACGCAATGAGAGTCCTGAGAAACTGAAAATACTCTACTACTCAGGTCGTGTATGTTTTTTTGGAGCCCGAGAAAAGAATGTGTTAGGCGAAACTGTCGTGTCGCTATACTATCGAGTCCACATAAGGGCAACCACTTTACTTAAAGAATTTAAAACGACAAAATAGGCGTTCTCGATTGAGCTTCGGTTCCGGTTCTGGTTCACTTTTGAATGAGATTTCGGTTTCCTGATTGGCTGAGTTTCATCGACCAGCCAAACAGAAATCTCATTTGAAAGTGAACCGGAACTAAAGTTCGATCATTCCAAATAAGCGGTTTCATCTTTTTCTCTTTAACATCATGTCGTTCTTTGTTCAAACGTTCGAAAAATTTGTTGCTATATTCACGCAAGTTTTGGAATTCGAATATAAAATGGGTTCACTTCACATCTTTTTAAACACAACAATGGTTTAGTGGACTCTAATCAAAATTCAACAAAGGTTTGATGCGATTTTTTATTTTTGCAGATATTGGGAAAAATTATGTCGTAAATATTTCCTCGGTATCTGTATTTCTGGAATAACTCAAAAATTACTGATCCGATCATGATGGTACTTGGGGACAAATTTGTGAATGGTGATGCGCAAACTTTCGGAGAATTTCATGATCGTGTCATCAAAAAAATTTCATAATTTTTAATAATGTTTATTTTGCTATCTTCTAAGCAGATGGTTCTCCCGAAATTTTACATGAAACTTCAAGCTGCTGATATTCTTCAATCAACTACTGGATTTGAATTCGAATTAAATCTGCATTTTTGTAAATATTAGAAAAATTCAATTTTGAATGGGTATATCTGCGGAATCATTGGGTGGATTTTTCCAGTTCACGAATTCGGCCTTTGTAATAAAGGTGCAAATGTACTCTACAAATATCGAGTCTCTTAGTTGTTTCTCCCGAGAGTTATTTTATTTTAATATTTTTTTTTCATTACGCGCTTGTTCTAGGTAACAAAAGCGTTATCGCTTTTGCACAGTATCTATGATTTTCAAGTTTTGAGCCAAGAATGGTCTTTATCCATTAAAAAAAGTTTCGATTTTTTTCCGAAATATATTCATCAGAATTCAATGAAAATCCGCAAGGACCTTGAAGTCAGAATATAACAATAGTGCTCCAAATCACAGTTTTAGCGAATATTTATCATCAGAGAAATTGAAAAAAACGGATCAATAAATTGTTTGGCTATTTCAAATTTTGAGATCATTTCTTCAATTTCTCAAAAGAAGTGAAGTTGTCGGAATTAAACTTCTTTAATAGTAATGCCAACGCATAACTTTCGGCGTTTCTGTTGAAAAATTGTGTTTTCGAAAACTTTTCATAACCTTTTATGGATCGAGTTTGGCACAGACCTGGAGGAAACAACAGTACTTTTATCAAATTTCGGAATAATTTGATCGGATATTTATGTTGGGAGATATTGGAAGAAAATATGTCCAATTTCGTGCTGATTTCATCGATATCATTGTTAATTATTTCCGAAATAACTCAGAAAATACCTAAATATCCGATCATCTATTGCAAGGGTATGTATATTTGCGGGATCACAGGATGCATTTCAAAAACTTGGTAACCGTAATTGAACTCCAAACCTGCTGCTCTACAATTATCAAGTCTCTATAAGCAGATTCTCTCGGTACTTATTGTGTTTACGACCAGCGGTTAGGCCAGACGTAAAGAGATTAATTATGGCAGCCGAATTCGTGAAATTGAACAAGCTGGTAAAAGCTGCTGACTTCACGTCAGTGTTTTTCTGTTTTTTTCGACTTCGCTCCCAACAAAATTCTGCAAAAAGCGCGTCGGTATTCTTAAACCAATTACCAAGTTTCCTTCCGGCCGCATAAGTAGTTCCAGAGGTATTCAGGAATCAGCCTCAAAAATTCAAATGAGTATAATTCCTAAACCGTTCGGACCATCTGACCTATGAACGTTCCAGCTCAAAATTTGAAAATAACTACTACTAACGCTAAACTTGGACTAATTGAAGAATACATAAAAGAAATGATCAAAACAATTTTGACTCAATTTTAAATCAGGTCTCTGTTTATTAACGAAGTGAATTCTGATGTGGATATTTGAATATTCCTTTGAGATCCTCTACAGAGATGTCGGAAATATGTTCTGTTCACTGTTCATCTTATCCATGATCTTGACTCACCATGACTAAGTATGCATTTTTGTATTTTTAACGAAAGTTAACTGAATCGTAATGAAGAATGTATTACGACCTCTGATAAAACTATTGCAACCAGATCACTTTTGCGAATTAATTCCACAGAATACCGCGTTAGCAATGTTCAATAATTTCCAACTATATAGGAATCCATTCCGGGAATTAATAAATTCTGGATATGACATTATCATACACGTTCCCCATCAAAGCCGCAAAGTAAATTGAATTCAACAAAGATATAACAATCGATAAAATTCTTTATTGACAAAATACTCCATGGTGCAAACTATTTCTTCATAGATTCCAACCCTTTCATCGATATCCGAACTGATAAATTATGCATTGTGTCAATATTTTCGCCAAGAGCAAGTTATTATCATATTTTCGTCGCTTGGTAGGCAGCTTCAAACGAAAACAACACGCTGAAAAGTTCATTAATCAACTTGGGCCATGAAAACATGTTTCAACCTTATTTTTCCGTTGCTTATGTGATAGTTTGAACAATTTAGCGAATCTTAGAAAGTTCTGTTCTGGAAGAGTTCATTTGAAAAAGTAAAGAAATGGCTGGAAGGTGAGGTTTAAAAAGTTTTCATTTATTGATGACGTCTTCCTTAGGATTGGTGTATTAATTATATCTGAATATGTAGCCACTTGAGAGCCATTAATTCTGTGCCCCTAGAGCGCGTATCCCGTGAGATTGTCCAGATGATTGTAATTTTCGAGTTTATTTCCGAAATTGATCTTTCACAATTGGGGACTGGGGTCGACTTGAGCAGCCCACAGACTAGCAATGGTTGCCAACCAGGGTCTATATAATCTATCTATGAACCCCGGTTACTAATCTTGTGAGTAGGATGGCTTGTTATTGCAACAGGTGAAGAGATATCATGTTCCACACAAGGTTGATTAAATGTCGGACTGTTGCGAACCTTGCAGCGAAAAAGGGTGGCAATCAAGTTGCTCGTCTAAGGGGCGCTTTATTGTTGAAGAATTTTATACGTATGTCCGTTGCCATGACATATGTCGGAACGACCTAGGGACTTGTAATTTTCAAGTTACGTGGCACATTTGAATTGCACAATCGGCCAATAGGTCTCCGGTATGAAACATGAATTACCGATCACATTTGATTTTTATCATTCTAATTCGATACAAACCATAATGTATGCTATCACACACTTCAACAATTCGCGAATTTTGAATA
Organism: Myrrha octodecimguttata; assembly: GCA_958510865.1. Taxonomy (NCBI): domain Eukaryota; kingdom Metazoa; phylum Arthropoda; class Insecta; order Coleoptera; family Coccinellidae; genus Myrrha; species Myrrha octodecimguttata. Next base: position 43,453,868 of record OY294057.1, read on the forward strand.
ATTTGGTATTGAAAATAGTCTAATCGGGACGCAAAATCAAAGTAGGCGAAACGCGGTGTAGATCGCCTCCTACGTCACTCGTTATTCTCGATTCTCCGATCGATGCAGCCGAATTTGTCTATTGGCTTGCTAGAAGAAAAGGTACACGGGTAAAGAGAGAGATAGTGGATACAACCCGGTACGTCACGGACATCGCTATAAGTGGAGCAAAATTTAAAAAATCGTTTTCTCCTTGAAAATTTAAATTTTGTCGGCAATTGAATTTTTTCAGTTTTCTTGTGGAGAGATTATTTGATTTCAATATTGAATAAAATACATTCAAGAGAGTTTTTATGGTTTTCGTGTAATACACATTTGAAATTAAGAGGATTTTCTCAATATCTCAAGCAGTACTGATGCAATCACATTGAAACTTCGTAATTTATTTATTTCATTTCCAGATCATTCAAAACGGACGTTGTACTCAATATCGGAAACGGCCAACCTGATAATAATTTCTTCTCTAACCAATTCACCTTTTTCGTTACCATCGGACAATGCGTTGGATTGATGCCAGTGAAAAAAATGAAAAAGAATGAAGGATTTGACTTCCATTTCGACTGGTACTCTCCCAGAATAATCTATTCTGGCATAAACGTGATGAGTAGTTTTGTACTCGGCATTTTCTGTATCGTAGAATTTTCTGTTCATGGTTTCCAGCTGGATAGAACAGGTTGGTGAGCATTATACATAGATCAAAATAATTAAAGGAACACACTTTTATGTTCTAATAATTTTTCATATTACACGTGATTACAATTACGCTGAATTTAAAGGCTAACTATTTATTCCGAATATAAATTTGCCATAATGAAATAAATTGTAGGTACATAAGATATGGGCTAAGAATATTCGTTTCTAAGATACAGGGTAGGGTGACTTATTGATTTTGGCAGAACCTTCGGATGGCTATTACCCTTGAACCATTCGACGTATTCGCTTCAAATTTGGCAGGTATTATACCGAAATAGTACAGACCAGGACACTAATGAAACACTCTGTACATGGAATATCAATTTGACGTAACTATCAAGTGATTCTGCATATAAAGGGTTTTCCAATAAGAGGTGTTTTGATATTCAAAGAAAAATGCCATTTTTCAATATAAATGCTCGGATGTTTATTTCATTATAAAGAAGAAGCTATGCCGTTAATAGTGGAAAATAAAATCAGGCAAATGACCACCACGACCACGCTTACAGGACCATATCCTTTAAATGAAATTTTCCATAACCAAATCGCAAAGTGGCTGCCCTATGTCCTCGATAGCCTCACGAATTCCACCTTTGAGGTCTTGAACCGACGCTTGGCTATTGGCGTCGACCTTCTCCTTCACGTAGCCCCAAAGGAAGAAGTCGCAAGGTGTTAAATCACAAGATCTCGGTGGCCAATTCTGATCACCTCTTCGAGAGATAACACGGCTCGGAAACTTTTCCCGCAAAAGATCAATGGTTTCGTTGCTTGTGTGGCACGTAGCGCCTTCCTGTTGAAAGTAAACGTTGTCCAGATCAATAGCATCCAATTCGGGCCATAAAAAATCATTAATCATCTCACGATAGCTCAATCCATTCACTGTAACTGTTGCTCCAGCCTCATTTTCGAAAAAGTGAGGTTCAATGACTCCGCCGGACCATAAACCGCACCAAACAGTCACACGTTGAGGATAGAGAGGCTTTTCAACAATAACTCTCGGACTTTCAGAGCCACAGATGCGACAATTTTTTCTTGTTGACGAAGCCACCGAGTTGGAAATGGGCCTCATCACTCAAGATGATTTTTCGATGGAATTCCGGATCATTTTCATGCATTTCAACGACCCAATCAGCAAAGACACGATGTTGTTGAAGATCGGCCGGCTTGAGTTCTTGTATTAAGTGAACTTTATAAGCCTTAAGACCCAAATCTTTATGCAAAATACGGAGTAATGACGTTTGTGGAATGCCCAATTCCAAAGAACGACGAGAAATGGACAAACCTGGGTTTTCTTCAACACTTTCGGCTACAGCAGCAATATTCTCGGCTGTTCTTGAGCGACGTGCACGGGTTTTATTCTTCACATCACTAACTTTTCCCAACAGCTGAATTTTTCCACCAATTTCTTTATTGCGGTCCGACAAGGTGCTTCACGACGACCCAAAATGTTCGAGTTTTATGAACCGTTTCTGCCAAATTTTCACCATTTTTATAGGGAATTTTAATAATTTCAATGCGTTGTTGAAGCGTGTATCGTTCCATTTTCATTGATGGAGTAGTTTCTACTTGTCAAATGTCAAAAAATAACAGCTTCAAAAGTGACATCTACCGAAATAGCCGGCTATTCAAAATAACACCTCTTATTGGAAAACCCTTTATTTTTCTATCGAATACTGTTTTCACGTGAACGATATGTACTAACTCTTAATTTTTAAATCGAAAGTAATTAACAGCTCAAGAATTTTGAGATTAATCAACTTTTCCGAATCTTTTGAATGGCTATAACTTCCGAACAGTTCAACTAATTCGTTTCAAATTCGGCAAGTATTGTCATCTAAGGCCATCCAACTATTCCAATGTAACATAACAAAATATAGGAATTGATTCGTGTAGAAGAGACAGCTCCAGTAGTAATACTAACATAATAACAAGGACGATAAACCAACAAATATTCCACCTCGATCAGAAAACCACATAAACTGAGTGTTTTCAAAGTCGTGATGGACGTTGTAAACTGCAAAATCGCAGATGCAGTGACCTCATACGACAAAAGGATGAACGTCATGCACATCAATCAAAGTATTCTGCACTCGAAGGTAGGATTCGCAAGATGCTCCTGGGAGATGGCGCGCTGTACGTGGTTAAACTGCAGTATTCCATCTGAACGGTGACAAGTATCGATATTATCCAAGGTAAGATGGCATGACGATCAGTGTTAACTGTGAAACAGCTGTAGTCATTCTCCTTGGATCAGATTCTTCGGTGTGGATGTTTTGATTGATTGGATGATCAGCTCTCATTAAGGTGGAATTATTGTTGATTTATCGACAGATATTCGTCCTTGTGAAAGCAAAATATCACAAACCAGTACTCGAAAATTATTATTTTTAACTCCAGGTCTGATGAAACACCCTGTTTGAGGACTATAAATTTGCCATTCATATCGTCTGATTCTGCATGATTTTTTCAATCGAATACTGTTTCCAAGTGAACGCCATACCAACCGTCAATTTTTTTTCGAGAATAATTTAACGCTTACGATTTTTGAATGTTTAGTAGTTTGGAAATGCTGTATCAAAATTACTTTTAGAATATTCTCTCAACACTGCTCGTCCATTTGAATTACATAAATCATAGTACCATATTGTTATACTATAAACGTGTTTGATCAACGAGGAATAACTCAAAAGAAAAATCTGAGATTATAACAACCAGCTACAAAATTCAATTGATTAGAAAAAATTTTGAATTAAATATTTCTGGGGTCACTGCGTTTCAGGCGTGCATTCCATAAATAAGAGTAATATGCATTCTATTGTTGGCTGAATATTCCAACTTAAAAACAAGCATGTAAATCAATAAAGAGCTCAATTATTTTCGATGAAAAATGAATGTTCGTTCACGTGGAAAACAGTATTTGGAAGAAAAATCTACGCAGAATAATCAGATAATGATTACGACAAATTGTTATTTCTTGTACAGAGTGTTTTATTAGACCTGGAACTAAAAATCGAACAGCCAAACTTGAAGCGAATACGTTGAATGGTTCACGGGTTAGAACCATCTGAAGGTTCTGCAAAAATCGATAAATCACCCTTTGTCTCAGAAACGAATATCCTTGATCCATATATAATTGTTGTTTTTTCGGCTTTACAAGGTACCATCTAGTCACAATCAAACGATGTCCAGCTACTCGCGGACCAGCCTGTATAACTACAGTGATCAAAATGGAGCCAGTAATGAAAAATTTACTGTTGAAATATAGTACGTGTTCTGGAATAATAAAAGGAATGCAGATAGTACATCCTGTTTTTGCGCGCATGTTATTCTGGGGAACAACGTGCTATCGTTTTGTCCAAATGTCTGTAATTTTCGAATCTGAAGCCGGAAATAGTCTCAAACGACTAGGTTGGACTCACTGATGACGAATCCGGTGTCAAAATAGATTCTGTTCGGCTGGCCGTCCGACCGTCCGTATGCATGATTACGGTCGTACGGAGAATCCTATCGACCTGAAACTTTCAGGGTAGGTTGCATTTCAAAATGAGACGTTTAGGTTTGTTGAAGGGCAAACTCGGCCGAACGGTTTTGGAGTTAGAGCCTTTTGAAATTTCGAGGTTATATCCGGGATAATTCGGGAAATATTCGAACGATTAGATCGAAACTTGGCAGTGAGTTGGAGTATAACGACGCGCAACTTTTCGCGAAATTTCGTCGAGGTCATAATGTCAATAAATTCACAGAAAATTTTTTCGATTTTTTCGACAAAACTTTTTTTTTCCGGAAATTGTTTATTATATTCGAAAAAAAAATTAGCGCAGATATTGAACTTCATATTTCGCAGCAGTGCACCAAATTTCAATTCGATACGGTTATTATTTCCGCAGATATTGGGAAAAAATATGTAAAATTCCGTGGTTTTTTACGCGCTTGTTCTATGGAACAGTGAGTTATCATTTCGTCACGATGTCTGTAATTTTCGAATTTTGAGCCTAAAATGCTGTTAACCGATTGGGTTGAACCCCCTGAAGAAGAATCCGTGGTCAAATTCAATTCTGTCCGTTCGGCCGTATGTGCTCTAACTTCCGAGAGCAAGGACCTAGATTCTTGAGAATAGCAGGTTAGGTTTTAATCCTGAATATCTCGGTTGAGTTCGTTAATGGGCCAAATCTGCCGAATGGTTTTTGTATTACAGCCATTTGTGAAATTTTGATTTTTCGATAATTCGAAAAATACTCATCTGATCCAAATTGAAACTTGGTTGGAAGATGAACAGTGTCAATAAGAAGAATTATCCATGGAAAAAATAAAAAATATTTTTTTTGACAATTTTCATATTTCATAAAAATTTCACTGAATTTCCAAATCGCCATTCCGCAATGTGAACAAGCGCGTAAAAGCTGCTGACTTCACGTCATTGCTTTTCTTGGTTTTTTCGGAATAACTCAAACTTCGTGATGGTCGTGTCATTAGAACAATTTGTCGTTTTTCAATGAATGACTGGATTTCAATTCAATCTTATCTGTGTTTTCGGAAATATTGGAAAAATAAAATTTTGAATGGGTATATCTGCGGAATCATTGGGTGGATTTTACCCATTCACGAATTCGGCCTTCGTATTTGAGATCCAAACCTACTTTACGAATATCGAGTTTCTAAGTCGTTTCTGCCGGAAGTTATTGTGTTAACGGTTGGCTGACCTTCAACACAATAACTAATATAACGGCTACTCGAGAATGACACTAGCATGTGACGATTTTCTAGAAATGTTAACGTCAGCCATTTTTCCATCCATCGTTACTTAACGGATGAAATGAAAGATATATTGGACATGCTTTAGAGAAGAAAACAAAACATATACAGGAACGTTTTCAGTCATTTCTTAATTGCATATTTGCGAATTAACGTTGATTCTTCCAGTATCCCTTCCGGATGATTCAAGTCAAAATTTAGTGGGCAAAAATGTCATGTTGACGGACATAAACGATCGTATAGTGTGCATGTATCAATACATTTACACGTTTTATATTTTACGGGAGGATACTGGAAGGTTACGGAACGTATAGTGAGAATCAACTTTAGGGCTACCTTTTGTGCGAGGGAGATTTGGGTATTTGGGGAATCGGAGATTCTTCCCTATTGGCCGATGACTATCACGTGATCGTCGTCGACCAATAGGGTGAATCTCCGATTACCCAAATCTCCGAATCTCCCTCGCACAAAAGGTAGCTTGAGTTGGCGAAAATTGACAGATGTTATAATTTTTGCGAATGACATCGTACGTCAATCAAATTGGACATTGAAGAAAAATACAGATGCATAAGCGATGAGGCACATTTCCAAGAGGTTCCGTAAATATGCAAAATCATCGTTCTTTATCAGTGAAAAGCGACGTGTGATACACGAAAGGCCACTGTGTAGGGCTACAAACCGTTGGTCTGTGGTGGTGCTATTGTATAAATACAATAGTAGTGCTGCTTTCAGACAAGGGGGGTGATTGGGACGTATTTGTTTGAGGACGTCGATACGGTCACTACGAACGATAGTGGGTCTTCTTCCAAGTTGGAATTAGATAATCAGAGATTGGTAAAGGTGTTGTTTCAACAAGATGGTGCAACAGTGCACAGGATACAATGGATATTGTAAAGAAAGCGTTTCCTGGTTGCGTTGTTTCCCGTTTTGACGATTTTGTATTATCAGCAAGATCGCTCGATTAAACCATCCCAAAACTTATATTTTGAAGGCGGATTCATGCCAATAAGCTTCAGATAATCGCAGCCCTTATAGAAATATTTGACAGGATTTGGAACAGTTATCATAAGAAATCTTGGGAAAAGAACAAGAAAAAGCGATGAAACGGACACCAATGTTTATCAACCGTGACAGCAGCAACTTGACAGAAAGCATTTTTCCACTTAACACAAAAAATGTTGAGGGTCTGAATGAAAATTTGCACCCAAAATTCTTTTTTTATTCAGTAAAAAAGTTCTTAAGAAACAGAATCGGATGATTAATTTCACGTCTCTTTAATCGATTTGAAGCGATAGACCAAATGCTCCGGTTATAGTTATGGTTATCCAAACTGACATAAAGGCAAAGGAAATTCTGTCAATGTGGATAACCGTAACTATAACCGGAGCTTTTGGTCCATCGCTTGAAATTGCTTCTTGTCATTTCAAATAAACCAGTTTTGAAATTGACTGTCAAGTGAATCCAACCCATGATGTAAAAAACATGGTGTGCTCATCTGAAAAATGAGTGACGTCAGCAAAATTAAAATACAGAGAGTTGTTATTATGTGCTTTGAATTAACATGAAAATTCAAAGCACAGAATATACAACTCTTTGTATTTTAATCTTGCTGACGTCACTCATTCTTCAGATGGGCACACCATGTTTTTTACATAATGATCCAACCTGAGATTGAAAAAACCTGAGTGGAAGCCTGATTGGACTCACCAATCAGGGCGTTGTGTGATATAATACAAGACCTTACTGAAACTCATGAAAGTACCTTCGCAGCATCAAGGTATTCAAGTAATCTATTGGCTTCCTCTTATTTCATTAATTACGATTGAATATCTCTGAGATTGCATAGCTTGACCTGTTCGCTTTGGAGGTTCTAGATTTTCCACAGACCTCCAAAAATTAGAAAAAAAAACTAATCGAATAATGGTACAATCTTCTGCAAAAAACATCCTTCAGGTTGTATGAAGCGTTCTGGCAATATGTTAAACAAAAATCCGTCGAGGACACATCCGGTATTTATGTACTAGCTAAACCTTTTTAACAATTTTACATCCTTTTAATGGCACCATGCTCGGATGTGGCTTGTTCCACTCTTTGCTTTATGTTATTTTTTTGAATTGCTATTTTATCTTAGCATTTGTTTGCCATTTGTTGAAAATGAATAAAATGAACATGTATTTATCTGCTTCTCTTATTATTTGAAGACCATTACAAGCTTAATTTTTTAGGTACATTAATGTTTTATGTCATGAATTTTCTTGGCGCTGTGATATTCATCAATATCTCAAGACATTGGAGTCATATAATGACCGAATGGACAAAAACAGAAATCAATCTGAAGTCCTATAGAGAAGTTAAAAATTTGAGGAGAAGACTCATAATAACAACTAGTATTGTGATCGTTTTAGCTACTGGTAAGAACTTAATGTGGCAAGCACTAATAAAGTAGTGTAGGGGGATTTATAACCCTTTTCTTTTTTATATTTGAATTTACTTTACACCTAATACACTTAGCTAGACGATGATATTCGCAACATTCCAATCTAGATGTTTACAAGTTGAGTTGCATTTTAGGTATACTACATTTGTTTGAAAACTTGACTAAACTTGAATAAACTCCACATAAAGAAATGATCCAAAAAATTTTGGTTCAACTCACAATGACGTCAATGACATGCAATGGTAATTATTATACTTTTTTACAGCAGAGCATCTGTTATTCATTTTGAATGATATTTCGAAAACATCATCTTGCAAAGGCGCAGATATCGACAGAGTTGAAGAATATTTCAATTTAGCGCATCCTGAAGTCTTCAGATTAGTTGCCTTTTCATACTGGATCGCCTTCTTAGTAAAGGTATATCGAATAAGGATCTAGCGGTAGAATATGTTAACTAAATGCAACATTTTTAGTTGGCCAACATTCTATCAACTTTTACTTGGAACTATACAGATTCATTCATCATATTGATCAGTACTGGTTTAGCTGTTAGGTTCAAACAAATTGCTGAAGCAATCCAGAAAAAGGTTTGAATTGATATGAGGATTTTTTTGAGGGAGTCGTATGAACTGGTAGGTTTCAGAAGCTTCAGGATACGGATGATCAATATTGGAGGGAAACAAGGGAGGACTTCAACAAGCTATATCAGTTATGCATGGTTGTGGATAAACAAATATCGCTTCTTGTAACTGTTTCATTCACCAACAATATTTTTTTCATCTGTATCCAGCTTTATAAAAGTTTAAAGTGAGTATTCAAATCAGATTTCAATGGCAACAGGGTAATCACTTATTTTTTTTACTTTACTTTTTAGCTTTCATTAATTTCAGTTATGAATATTCCCCAAGTTTCATTTCGAAATATCGATTTCTTTTCGATTATTTCACTTGATAATCTATATTCATTGCAGGGAGCGCGAAGGTTTCATCGAAAAAACTTATTATTTTTATTCTTTTGCATTTTTATTGTTGCGAACAGCTTCAATAACATTGTATGGTGCATGGGTGAACGATGAGAGTAGCAAACCATTAGACCGACTCCACTCTGTCCCACCAAAGCAGTATAATATCGAAGTAAGATCAATACCTAATAGATTTATTTCTGTAGCCGCTTAAGTAGAGGTCACATTTACGCGATCGCGTTCACTACGGCGATCGCGATGACCTTCACGATGGCGGTCAGGAACATATATAAGCGATCGGATCACTCACTTTTTTTATTATCATGTTGCATTAACGTCATGCGATCGCATCTGACAGGTCGCATACAGATCGCAGACATGTGTGTGCTGCTCCACTAGGACAATTTACAAATCATCTGATCGCCATCGCTATATTGATCGTAATCGCGTATATATGGCCTCCGCTTTACAAGCTAAGATTAATTGATCCAATTGATTGAAACTATCAAATTGGTCCGATTCATCGTTGGGTGTAAACATAATAGGTCTCTTGCAAAGTAACACGAATTATCATATTTTTATGTTTTCTAATTCCATTTCGATAAAAAATCATAATGTATGCTATCTGACACTTCAACAATTTGCGAATTTCAAATAATTCGGTTTTAAAAATCGTCAAATCGGGACACAAACGCGGTAGATCGCCTCCTACGTTACTCGTTATTCTACCACAGATCAACCAGATAAACCACTCGCTTCATTTACTTAGGAAATCTATGTCAACGTAGATATGAGCCTGAATCGAGCTAATCAGAATTTTAGCAGGCGTTTGGGGTGCTTTGGGGTGCCAATCAGATTGCAGGAATAGGATTACGTCACTGTCGCCGCTTTTGGACTTGCTTGAAAAGGTTATAAACATGTAAACAAACTGAAATGAATTTTTGGTCCTATTTATTTGATGAATAATTTCGTATCTGTTCCATTTTAGAATATAATCCAAACAGTTTTTACAACAAAATCAATTGTTTGGTCATCTTTGAGGTTCTATCTTATGATGACGGTCCTCATTATACAGGGTGAGTCTTTGACCTTGCAGAATATTTTAACAGAAGATTCTTGAAGCTGAAAGAAACACATTTGTCCTCTACCATTTTTTCCGATTCGGCCTAGATAAAAATATATAGGCATTATAAATTTTCATAATAGGCTAGCCGCCCCTGGAAACCTTAACACTGAAGTTTTTCCAAGCCTAAGATATACCATTCAAATATTCGAAATAAGCAACTCTGTTATGAAAACAAGCATCAACTTACTTTTTACATTCCAGTTGGTGAAAAAAGTTGTGTTTATAGTGCAACAAACAAGTTAGGTATTCCAAATTTCGTGGGCGATAAAAGTTGAATATTCTTCTCTTGGTTTCATTTTCGATAATGAGGAATTCATCTAGCTATCACTCATATTAGCTTTGAGATTCATCTTCAATTTGTAATTATTAATTTCCTTTGTTTATTTCATTTCCTCCAAGAATTATCAGATTCAGACATAACCCATTCAAACTATCATTTTCATAAATAAATAAAACAGATGTACCTAATTTATCTATGAACGTACAAACGTTGCCAAATTGACGAACAGAAAGAAAGAACTCTTCGAAATCAAACAACACACAATATGCTTATTCTATGTATACACTCGTATAGTCTATGATTCTGAACTGAACTATAAATCTATGATTCCATTCTCAACTTTTAGACATGGCAACGCGAAAAAATTGAATTCTGTGAATTTTTTGAACAGAGTTGCAATCAGCCAAAGTACCCAATTCTCGGAATTTCACAGATATTTTTTATTTTTGAATTTCATATTACTCGAAAACGGCGCATCATACGAAAAAAAATAAAAAATACTTTTACTTTCCAAAATGGTCAAAAATTCGTTGAATAGCATTCAAATTATTTTTTAAAGTTGGATTCTTTGAACTTCTGGTATTTTTATGAAATGTTATGGTCATATTAAAGAAACTGGAGATGTGGATGAAATTTTGTAATCCAGAAACATTCATCGTATCAATAAAAAACTATATTCCAAAAATCATCTCATTCGGTGAGATCGTTCGCGAGATATAATCGAAAATTAAATTTTTTTATGGATTTTCAACAGTCTGTATTTTACGAACCAAGCCGAATCGGAAAAAATGGTAAGGGAAAAAAGGGTTTCTTTTGGCATCAGGAATCTTCTGTTAAAATATTCTGCAAGGTCAAAGACTCACCCTGTATATGTTTTAATTGTACAACAAGAATTGGAATCGAAATTGGGTGGACTCATTCATAATGTTCATTTTATATAATATAAAGGAATCACAACTGAAGTAAAAGGATTACAACCTCCATTATTCAATTAAAACGATGGGATGTCTAATGAAATTGTATATGATTGCACAACCACAAGGACAGGAATCGAACAAAGTTGGTCTATTCATATTTCGATTTATATCGAAATGAATCTCATTTGATCTGAAATTATCACAACCCATACATTTCTCATGTAATACAATCGTATGTTTCTGTTTGCTTGATAAATTGATTTCAAAAAACAAGTTTTCGCCAAAAAAATACTTCTTTCAATAAATGACTGTTATATATCTACTTTATTGATAAAATAGTGAAGCAATTATACTCAACTTGCTGAATTTAATTATGTAAAAAACAGTGTCTGAAACAGTTTGGCAGACTTCAAGTAAACATGGTATATTTACTACAATATAGTTACTGAAAACTTAACTAATAACATATGTTTATGAGTAATAATTGATAGTGTCATGGAGAAGATAAGACAATGTAGTTTTTAAAGGAAGTCTATTTCTTGTTTATAAATTTTTAAGGTTTCTTCATTTCTTATACTCATTAATTCGATTGTATCCACACATATTAGAAAAAGGTTTGCAATGAAATAAAACACACCCAAACTCCCACAAGATTTTGGGGGGTTTCCTAGAGACCTATAAGTGTCACTATACAAAGATTCTCTGATTAAGGTAAACGGGTTTTCCATAACATTTTTCCAAAATTTACATTTACTCCAACCGAGTTCTTCTACAGGAGTTTAAGATGTGACAAAACACTCGCTTTGGTATTGGAAATTTGCTTTTCAAATGGTTTTATATAAAAATCTTAGTCTGACTTTAATTTTGTGATTCCTGAATCCCGACAAATCCGTTTTTACATTTCAATTTTAGATATTCCAAAGTCAAGTATTTAATTAATTTGACAGCTGTTTTGAGGAAGAAGAAAGTGTGGTTATGTCTGTTATATTTCTCAAGGTCGAAAAGACGCGATTCCCGCAAACGATGAAGTGATTTGTATTGTTGGTCTGTGATTCTACTATGCCGGGATCAATACAGCTGACGCTCCCTATCTGCTCGCTAGAGAGAAAAGACACGTGAAGAGGGAGATAGTGGATATATCGCGGTACGTCATGAAAGGCGCGAAGTTCTGAGTGTTTAAAAAACCAATATGTGGAGCCTAATTTAAAAGATCGTTTCTCGTTGAAAATTAAAATTTTTGAAGGCGATTTAAGTTCTTCAGTATTCTTATGGATAGAATATTTGATTCCAATGATGAAAAAATATATGCAAGAGACCTTTTATGGTTGTAGCGAATCTCGTGCTTACACGCAACCATAAATCAAATCAATCCGATGGTTTCGATAAAGCACTTTTCATGAAAAACAGCTTGAGTTTGGGTAACAAGTGACGAAGAAATATACTCAGTGGCACTACCGGTTTGAGTTCTTTCCGGACCCGGGGCGCAGAAGACCGACAGGCCCCCTTGAAGGCCTTGATACTGAAAATTATGTTTGGTTCTAGTCCGAAGCGCCCATTGTATAAACCGCCACTGCAGTGATATTAAAATACTTCACATCCAGAAGAAATTACTTTGTGAACTTCATTCTTTGTTCACAGAATATTTGAAGCATCCTACGACAATGATTTCAGTTTGCACACACAGTTTTCTGAAATTTTTTCATATATGAAACCTGAATATGTGATGGAGTTATTTCTTAGTTATTGCCTGCCAGTCAACTTGTGTTAGGCTTAAGTAAAGCTAAACAAAAAGTCTAGAATTTGAAGACGTCAAAATTATCATCATTTTGACTGGGTTGGAATCTTCACCTATTCCTTCTGCGAAATCAGCCGTCGTGTTGATTGTATTGCAATAACAGTAATGCGAGCGTGTCGAAGAGTAACGGTCAACCTAAGTGAACCACGGAACGTCAGGATAGGCGCTTCAGGCAACTGGCTCTACGAGAACTTTGCTACTACTCGTCAAATAGCTGATCAATGGTTCGGAGAAGAATGTAGCCTTCATATGTACGTCATAACGCTGTGTTCGAGCCTTTGCGCTCTTCTCATACCGTCCACGATTAGTGCTGCCTTTAAATGCGGACCATTGTCGCCAAGGTTGAATTGCTGCGGAGAACGGCAGCAATGAGATTCAAAGTGGCATAATGTCATATTCAGCGACGCATCCTGATTTTAGCTAGCCATGCACGATGAACGTAGAGGAGTAGGGCGCCACCTCGCGAAGCGACGTGATTTTGCTTGTGCTGTTGAGAGCCATTTACACAGGACTGCTGGAGTTGTAGTTTGGGAAGCTATTGCCTATGGTGCCCAACCACCACTTCTGTTTATTTGAGGTAGTATGACAGCTATAATTTATGTTGACCATGTCTTACAAAATCAATTTACTGCCTTATCTAAATAGCCGTCTCGACTCCCTTTTTTAGCAATACAACGCACGTCACCATATTCCTGTCGAACTACGGACTTACTTCAAGGAGCTGACGTTGAGGATTGGCCTTGGCCACCTACTCGACTGGATTCAAATCCCATTCAACATGTGTGGGATATGATGGAGAGTAGACGGTTGAATTTGCACTAACCTCCTCAGACTTTTCCAGTTGCTTGGAATGAGTTGTCACGAGCAGACCTTAACCAATTTATTTCGTCGATGCCTAGACGTGTACAAGAGAGTATACATGTTTGGAAAAGACTATTGGTAAGATGCGAAACCCAGTGTGGTCAGAATCCAATGGACCGGTGGAAGAATCAAAACCTCAGCGCGATGTCATATCGAATAAACGACTGTTCTCTTGTTATGGCAAGTGAAATGTGTGGCGGGGGCTCTAGTACCACTATGCGCTGTCCAAACTTGAGGTATGTTGGACCATATCGGTAGAAAATAAAGCAGATTACTCTTTAATCGAAAGAATGAATGAAAAGAACAAAACTCAAATCATAAAACGGTATTTGGGGGCCAATCACTCTAGAGACAATAAGTTTTGTTTTTCAATTTCTTACTTTCGTAGAATGTATTTTATTTTCAAACCATTTATGGAGAAAAAGTACCTAAGTACTCATTTTCACACTGGAAATTATTAGGGGTCATCCACTGCGGCAATTATATTCCTCTTAAACAATGAAATTGTCTAACTCACCTCACGTTTGCAGAGCCACTGGCGTCATGGCGTGGCGAGTGCTTCGCTTCCTTCTTCCTTCGATCGCGTATACAAGCGTATCGTGGTATTGGAACCCCCACCAGAATTTTCACTAGTCATTGTAAAAGAACAGTCGTTTATTCGATATGGCATCGCACCGATATTTTTATTCTTCCACTGGTCTATTGGATAAGATTATTGCTGGGTTAAGCTTAGCATCTTATAGCAGCGGTAGTTCAGTGGTTAGAACTCATGCCTCATAATCGCAAGGTCTGGGGTTCAAGCCCTTGTCCGGGAAAGAAATTTTCCGGTTTTCAGGGGACCATCCAACCATTCGCTGTTGGGTAAACAATTAACAGTGCTGTTCCTAACGTGGCGCATGGAATTAGTAACAAGGCCTACACAGAACACACCCGGTTTCATAACTCGCACAAGTATTAGCTTCTTAGGGGTTCCACAGGGGAACCTAGGAGAATCGGTAACAATGCAATACAATCTCATCTCACCGTCAACCGGCAGTGTTTTCCGAACCTGCATAGCTACGGGGTCGTCAAAACAATTTATTGATTTTTGCTTGAATGTTAATAACATGTTCTGAAAATGTATTGTATCATTCTTGATGTGACACCATTACATTGCCAAAATTTGAAGTTCACGAAGGCAGTCTTTCTGAGTCCAACACTTCTACTGCACTAGATATATTTATATTCATCCATCTATGTAACATTGTTTTACGTCTTGTTTTCTATCTCATAATCACGAATTTTGAAGGTTACACGATTCATCGAACAAGTGAGTGGTATGCCAATTGGAATAACTGGATCCAGGTTATTCATAGTTACCAGAGGATTTCTTTTGAAAGTGAGTAGACGTTTACACTAGTAATCAAGGATGATTTCTTCATCCATACTTGAACTTACTCGTTAACTCACAAATTATTCCATTAACACATACCTTATAACTCCTCTTATTCTATTTTCCTGAAAAATATTTCGTTGAACTATTTTAGTAGATTGGATTTCAGTTTTAGTTTTTGTTTGCATGTTCTAGGGAACAGAGCGTGCTATCATTTTATCCTAATGTTTGTAATTTTCTACCAGAAATGGTCTTAAACGACTGCGCTGGACCAAGGATGTAATAACTGTTCAAAAGTTCGGAGTAATAGTCATTCGAATTTTCTAGTTTACTTACTCAGAAACTAATTGATTTGATACTTGTAGTAGTAGTTGTAGTTTGTTGTAGCATGTACGGACGAGCAACTGCTCGCATAATTTTTTTGGGATCCTATGTTTAGTGAATGAGGAAAACAAATAATCGAAAATTTTTGCCGAAAGAAACTACTCAGAATTCCGATATTTGTACAATAGATTAGGCACTTAATAATGAAGGTTTTTCTTCGATATTTCAGAAAATATAGATTGGATCCAATTGAAATCTAGAACTTGACTGAAAAATGATAGCTTGAAGGTTCATGCAGAATATCATGGGGACCATATAAAAAACTTCAAATCTTTCCATCAGGTAGTAAAGCAGCGTTTGGCGGGGTCAATACATGAAAAAACCTAGAAGGAGCTTTTACGTGCTTGTTCACCTTCGAAGCCATTTTGCATGAACCTTCACGCCGTCATCGTTTAAGTGTAGAATTTCGATTCGATCACATCTTCATTATTGGTAATATATGGAAAATAAATTTCGAATGGATATATCTACGCAATCATTTCAAGTTTTCACGAAAACGACCTTCTTTATCAACCCCCAAATCTGCTAAAAAAAATATTGAGTCTCTAAATCGTTTTTTTCGGATGTTATTGTGGTTAAGGTCAGCCTAACTGCCGATAACAAAAGCCGAATTTGCGAAAAGTTGAAATCGTCCGATAATTCCATACAAAATTTCATTATTTCAGTGGCTCCTGAGTTGAAATAAGCAAGCGAATATCGGATCAAACTGAACTTTGAAACACTGCCCTGAATACTGACTCGATGTTTTTGCCAATTTCATTGAAATGTCATGAATAGTTTCCCTAAAAAAATTGAGTCTCTAAGTCGTTTTTTTTGGATGTTATTGTGGTTAAGGTCGGCCTTACTGCCGATAACAAAAGCCGAATTTGCGAAAGGTTGAAATCGTCCGATAATTCCATACAACATTTCATTATTTCAGTGGCTTCTGAGTTGAAATAAATAAAAATAAATATCAGATCAAACTGAACTTTGAAACACTGCCCTAAATACTGACTCGACGTTTTTGCCAATTTTATTGAAATGTGATGAATAGTTTCCGGTAAAAAAATTCTCAACATAATTCACAAAATTTTCGAATTCTTTTTTACAATTTTCTACCTCTATGATCTTCTCCAAACTTTGCATTACGTCGTGCGTTTGTATTCCTCAACTAACTACATAGTTTAAATCTGATCGCGTCTGTTCTTCTTGAGATATTGAGGAAATAACCTCAAGCTTTCAATATCTCAGAAAGTAAAGATTGGCTCGAACTGAAATTTGAAGCACTGTTCTTAAATATTGACTTCAAGCTATATCCCAAGTCTGATCGCTTCAATATTTATCGAGATATTGAGGAAATAAACATTTTTTTTAAAATTTTCTAACCACTACATCCATACGAAATGTGCACCTAGTTGCACGTTGGCATTGAACAACTAACTACAGAGTTTTAATCCGATCCCATCAGTACTTCATGAGATATCGAGGAATTAACCTCAACATTTCATATATAGATATAGCTCCGAAACTGTTCGTCCGATTTTGCCCAATAACGAACTCAACCGAGATATTCAGGCTCCCAACCCAACTCGAAAATTTCAAGACCCTAGGTATTTTCCTTCGGTTAGGTCACACACGACAGGACGGCTGGACGGACAGAATCAAATTTGACTACAGATTCTTCATCAGTGAGTGCAACCTAGTTGTTTAAGACCAGTTTCTGTTCAAAACTCGAAAACTATAGACATCGTGACGAAATGATATCATTGAAGATGCACTACTGACTTCATGTCAGTGCTTCAGTAGAAGTTTTTCCATATCCACTGAATTTCCTGGATTCTATTTGTTCGTTACAGATAGTCGGCACTATCATAACGATGGAGTTGATGATTCTGCAGTTTGGTCCCTTGGTCAAAGATGATAAGTTTAAGAGTTTAAGCATAACAAGTAAATGCAATTTTACCAACACTTGAGTGAAAACTTAAAAAGTGACACATCTTCATACACTATATTGTATTTCATTGGTTCAACCTCGTCAAAACAACAACGACATGATTTGCTCATTAAGCTAAATTTATTAATAAAAAGCAATTGACATATGATTTGCAGATTGTGGCAACGATATTGACATTCGAGCTTATGCTTTTGGAGTTTGGTGCACTGGTGAAACAAGAGGAATGTCTGAATTTCAGGTCTAAATGCCTATGAATTTTCATATTGAATTGGTACTTTCAGGGTTTCTAATACTGTGGCTGCATGATGTTATTTAATTAAAATATTCATATCAGGGTTTGTGTTTTATTCTCGAATTTCATTGAGTGGTCAATTTAGAGGTTAGCTTACCTATTCCAAGCATTGTATCTATAATATACAGGGTGATTCCGGAGGAGACGGTCAGATTTTAAGGTAATGTTTATACTAGTTATACAGTTATACAGTTATACAGTTATACAGTTTCGAAACAATGTTTGGTTTATGGTTGGGAGTCTCTATTGAGACTATACAGGGTGATTTGTCTGATTTGACCGATTTTACTTTTATCAATAACTTTGATGTGGCCCATCTGATTTCAATGAAATTTTCATCGTAGCACAATATGAATGGACAAATTCAAAAATTCATGAAATTATTTCAAAATACGCGGTTGTTATTGTGGTAATTTCAGATTGGTTGTGTAGGTTGAAAAAACACCCTGTACATTGCCTTTCCAAAACTTCGCTATCTGTTTGGGATTTCACTATTATGAGTTTTTATTCAGGTGTATTCAATTTTTGTGGCACAACTCAAGTTTTCCGTAAAAAAATTTTCAAAAAGGATAATTTCGAAATTTTACTCCAACCGATTCTACTTGTTTTGATAACTTTGGTATAACTCATTCAATTTTGATGATTCATTTCCAAAATGCATGTATGTTATAGTGATAATTTGAAACTAAACGTGCAGGTTTAAAAACACCCTATACATTGCGTTTCCAAATTTTCTTCATCCGTTTGAGATTCTACAATAATGAGTCATTATTCAGATGTTTCTAATTTTTGTGGCATACTTGGGGTTTTCCGGGGAAAAATTTTCAAAGAATATTATCGAAATTCCGCTCGAAAGCAGTGAGAATATTCTGCACTGGGTAGTGATGATGTATCGTCCAAGGATGCAAAGCTGTTCGTTAGTTCGAAAAATATTCTTTACAAAGATAGGAATTGGTGTCACGGAGAAGAAAGAGCTCCAGTAATAATAAATAACATAATCACAAGGACGAATATCCGTCGATAAATCAACAAATATTTCCCCTTGATCAGAGCTAATCATCCAATCAGGATGAGGCCTTACAGGCCGGAAGGTTAGATGTTGCCGTTGTTACGAAGGAGTGTCACGAAGCAGGGAAAAAAGGAGATTGAGCACCGATGTCATAGTCACTTTACAGTTGACGGTGTAATTTTCGAAAAGCTTTTAACGTGATATCACTAAGAACCTTTCGTGAAATAAAATACACAGCATTTCGTTTGTTTCTGATTAGTTTAATAATCCTTTATCGTAAATAATCCAGAACTCATCACGAGGAGGAGCTGAATTACTGAGTTCCAAAAGATTACCAGCAGATATGTATTATTCGAGATTCTAAAGCGTTTAATATCAATAAAACATAACGGCTATCGAAAGAGAAAAATAGAAAAGATATAAGCCCTGGAACCGATAATGCATACTTCCACTGTTATGCACCTGGAAAATGGAAGTGAATTGAAGATGGCCACAAGAAGTCGGTGGAATAAATGGGGTTCGGTGAAACTGCTTATTTCATTTGTTGAACAAAAAATTGTAGTTTTCTTTAATCATTAGAGAGGTGCCAATGTCATCCGTATTAGTTTTTTTCAGTGATTACTTATACAACTTTTGAGGGAACTGCTGGTAGCAGCAGACGAATCTGGAGTTAAACTGATCCTATTCATTATATTGAGTTTCCGAATTTCGAACATCTATAAATCGAATTTGGAAATGGGTATATTGACTTCTTCAAAATCTTTCATTCTCAAATTGGTGAAATTATTGAACCCCGACGATATTTTTGATACCTTTCCCTGGAAAAATTTATTTTATTAACTATAATAAATCATTTTCTTGAACTTTGAAGGAGAAGTTGGAAAAAACGTGTCTGAAATTGGCATAAAAGTGTGAAATCGATTTAATCTGAGCCTGTGTCAATAGATATAAATTTTGTCATGGTGAATAACTAATTTTTGTCTTCGATGTTCAGAATAGGTGCTTTTGGAGGTATTTGTAGAAGCATTGTTTAACTAAACAATGGTAGAAGACATGTAACTATGTTGATTTGGAAAAATTCAAGGAAAATACATCATCAGTTAATTTGGGAATTTTTCTCGGTTTACTAATTAATCAACCATCTGAAGTTACAGAAGGTACAGGATAACAGTCCTTCTACAGTATGAGCATCTACAAAATGTTTTATGCATACCTACTACCATTGTTTACTTCAGTATCATCGTGAATTTCGAAATTGTCTTTCTCTATGTAAATATTGCATTCGGTCTTTGTCATTTTTATTTACAGGATCTCTGGGAAATTGAAGAACGTAAACTTTTTAAGGATTTATAATAGGTCTAATAATCGGGTATTGCACAAGTACGAGCCATGATGAAACTCGTATCCTAGATTTTCAATTCTTGAAATATATAACCTGTTGATTTCCCTAAATATCGATTCTTCAAGTAGTATTCCAGAACAAAACGCACTCTAACAACACTTCACAAACAATACGGAAGATTTAAACACTAATTTTCACCTAAAACACTAATAAAACAACCGATCAGAGCACGCGTAAGGCTGGACAATATCGAATTTTTTTGGTTATATCTGGGTCCTTTGTGAGTACGTAGCCAATTATTTTATAGACGAAGGTCCTCTAGTTGAAAAATTATGATTTTTTTGAAAAAGGTCCAATTTTTTCGATTTTCTTCTGGCCATAAAAAACGAACCAGACTCTCCACTAACATTCTGATTAGATTTTCTTTATCTACGCCCTCGAATTAGTATATGTTTCAAATTTCAGGTCGATCGGAGAACTTTCGATTTTTGGTAAAATTTTAAGGGGTTAGTTACCCTTAAGAAAATATCGATTTTCGAAAAATAATTTTCCGACTCCTATCGCCGTGAAATTTGGCACACTTACTAATTCGAGGGCGTAGAACAAGAATATAAGGTCAGATATTTTTTTAAAAAATCGTCCTGGACGTGAGAGGTCCTTGAAGTTCCAAAATTTTGGACCTTTTTTCAAAAAATCATTATTACCGACTCGATGAAAGTAGGACGATGAAATCTGTTTTATTGCATAGATAAAGGATCGAACTGCACGTGAAAAAATTCGACATCACCCAGCTTCATTATTTTGGTCGGCACGACGTCTCAAAGTTGACCAAAATTTCGAAATTTGGGTCAACTTTGGGTCGTCGTACAGATCAAACGCGTGAGGCTGGACAATATCGAATTTTTTTGGTTATATCTGGATCCTTTGTGAGTACGTAGCCACTTATTTTATAGACGTAAGTCTTCTGGTTGAAAAATTATGATTTTTTTAAAAAAGGTCCAATTTTTTCGATTTTCCTCGGGCCATAAAAAACGAACCAAAACGACCGCAGTTTCCGAAAAAAAGAGTTTTTCAAAATTTACCGACAGTGTGATCTCAACGAAATTTAGTGAAAAGTTGTTTGTTGTTATGCTTTAACGAACTGTCAAGTTCAATGGCATGAGAAGTCTCTGAAATATCAGGAAATTAATCTCGAAATTTCAAATGACTATAACTCTGAAACCATTCTACCGATTTGTCATATTAACGAACTTAACAGGCGCATTCCAATGCGCGACCTAATCTGAAAGTTTCAAGTCACTAGCTTGCTTCTTCCGACAGTTATCGTGTCGTCGGCAGGCCGGACAGAATCGATTCTGACACCAGATTCGTCATCAGTGAGCCCAACCTAGTCGTTTGAGACCATTTTCAGGAAAAAATTCTCTTTCCGCTTGTAGTAAAATTATTGATATTGTTGTGGTTTTGGTTTTGGAAACATAGTAGTCTACTATATTCAAAAGTCTCGAGGTTGAATATTCAGGGGAAACTAATTCAGCACAACAGACTTACTGGGAATATAATAGTAATATTATTATTCCACACTATACAACTCTTCGGATTGTTCTTATATTCCAAAATAATTTAGACTGCTTTTGTGACAGTTTATCTGTTAAGACAATAATATTCACAATGTAGTCAATACTGGAATATATTCTATTAAAATGGTTATTATTATATATTCATGATATTCTATTGAATTAATAAATTTTTGTCGTTAGTTGACACAAGCTCATCCAAATGGAAAGATCGATGTTATGTGATTAAGTTCTGTATCTTCGATATAAATTTATCTATTTCAGCGACAACATATTATTTGCCATTGGCGGTACTACAAATTCTCTGTGCTATTCATAGTATTTTATCATAATCGAGAAAATTTCCTGTTGTCCCAATGAAATTTCTACTCTTACCTGTTTACAGAAGGACTTCTGTTAATCATGCAAGTGGAATTTCCTGAGTGAAAGAGTGCTACTTTATTCTTAATCCAAACATGCAGAGCTTCAGGGTACGTTCGGGCTTTTGAGGTATTCCAGATATACCGATATGGAGATTCCAGAGATGATAAAATATATAATTCTATTCTCAGTGGGTGTGACACGCTGTAATGTCCCAAGAAAGATTGTTTCATATCTCGCAAAAATAAAACAAATATCAAATAGAGTCTACGTCAATAAAAATGTTGGGGACATGTAAGATTGTGAGATGTTTACATTCCCATGTTTACCTATTGGAAACCTTTAAATTCGTATGAAGAACCAAAACACACCGTTCTCATAATAAATTCATATTGATAGTCGGTTCTGTGGAAATGTTATTGGAAAATTTAGCCGCACCAGTAGAAAATATTGCAACCATTCACGCTATAGGGCATGACTACTTTTATGAAGAAAATAACATGAAAATGGGAGGTTCTACCTGCAAGAAAGAAAAGAAGTATTACACTTCGAAAGACTGCTTGAAAGTCCTGCTTATAATTTCGCAATTCTTCGGTGTTTTTCCGATTCATAATGCTTTCACATCTACCAAAAATCCTGTCTTCAGATGGTCTTGGAAGGTCTTATACACGGGTTTCTTGGCTATTTGTTTCTTTATTTATAGCATTCTCTCTTTCGCGAAAGCACTGCAGGAGGAAGGTATATTTTTGTACCAAATGAGTAAGTAAATATTGTTGATAATTTGTTCTCACATATTTTTTCTTGAATTTTGTGAACATTTTCCCAGTGAAATCATTGTTAGGAACATACTTCCTTATATAAAAATTGAGTTCATAAATTTCGCAAATTGTTTTGGGATAACATTTTGGGAATCTGTCAAATATACTTGTGAATCGATCTGGGTACAAGATTAGATACTTCTTGATGAAGTATCCGAACTTACTATAGGTATATTGTTACTGAAAAATTTGATTTGGATGCTTGTCTTCGAATTCCTTTTCAAAAAAAGATGAGATATATACTTTTCAAGTTCCTTTATCAACATATAAAGTTTTAGAATTTGAGATGAGATATTTCTCGACCTAATCAGTTATGGAAATAGAATATGTATTCTAGAATTTTATCGAATTAGAGATTATTGGAAATTTCAAGTAGGATAACATAAATACAACCCTCTTCATAAAAAAACAGAATGGAGGACAATGAATGATTAATAGAAAACCATACATTGTTATTGAATCTCATCGGAGAAAATTGTTCATCCACTATTTTTAGACTTCAAAGCAAAACAGAATTGAACTCTAGATAAAACAGAAGAATTTATAAAAATATTGAAACTTACAACATATCTACAACCTGTAGGCCGCAGCTGATTTTATAATATTCTAATTGAATGAGGTATAAATAGTGGCGGAGCTCAAACTCCAAATAGAAAAACTCAGACGACATTTCGACTTCTTTGGGAGAAAGTTACGAGGTAGAGCTGACAAGTAAACTAATAGGTGTTGTTTTAACTGTAGACAATAGCTCCGATGCCGACGCCTTTTACAAGGGTTTTTGCAGTAACATCTCAATCGATCAATACATAATACAAAAAGGGTTATTTATCGCTAGGATTGATAGACCTTCACTAGATTAGTGGAACTTAAAATAATCTGCCAGTAAATACTAGATCTTCGTTACGAATATTACATACCTACACGCAATTTTTATGTATTGGGTTCACTTTTTTACTACTACTCAAACGATTCACCCATTAAAATTCGAAATATTCAGGTTCGGATTCAAACAAAGTTAACTCAAGGACACCCGGAATGTTTCAAATTCTCAATATCATCTGAATGATGAGAGAAAGACGACGAATAAAGTGAAGTTTTAATTTTTTCGCAACATCTTTCTTTGAAACATTAATGAATTTGAATCTGGAAAATAACTCGACAGAACGTATATTCCTTCGAGAAAAATAGTAGGGAAAACTTCCTTAGGGGATTGAAATAGTTTTTCTGTTGAAACTTAGTCGTATTGTCCATTTATATATTCTTTACAATTCTACGATGGAATTTTCATGGTTTTTGTTAGGTGTTCATTGTTATCTGTCTTATTTTCATGGTTGAGGAATCAATTTTCAACTTGTTAAATTGTTTTTGATTCATGACTGAAGAAAGGAATAGAACCAATATAGATTAGGAAATACGTGTCATCATAGGTATTCAACAGAAAATAAATACTGACATTGGAGGTGCTGGTACCCGAAAGTTCTTGATAGTTCTTCATTTGCAAAAACAATGAAATTTTTCATTTCACCTCGCATTTCTCGAATTAAATTTTTATATTGTTCGAAGAAAGATCATGGGGAAATTAAAATGAAATCACATTATTTCTTCAGCTTCCTCTTATTTTTCCAAACATATCAACGAGTCTAGAAAATGAAATAAAATGGTGTACTTTATTTCGATAATGAAACTTCAAGACTCATAAGGATACAACCACAGAGCGGACGAGAATTTGATATCGCGAGGCGGCTTCTCGCTTAGGGATGAAACGGTAAGCAGATAGCGTTAAACAAATGACGTATTCCTGGAATATCTTTATAATACAGACTTATCCGATTTATTTCACCTGCACTATGATCATTTTTCTCCAAAGTGTCAAGCCGACTCACGAAATCGCATTCTCGCGTGAACTGTGGACTTATACTAAGATATGTAGCTTTGAGTAGTAAATAACAATATCAATGAAATGTACTTACTAATCATTGAAAATGAATTCCCATCAAGTAGAGACCGAATATATGTAGCATTCTCGATACTTTTTAGTCTAGAGGTTTCCAAACTTTTTTGCATCTTTCAATTTAAATATTTCCATGGCGCCCTGCCTGAGTGAAAGTTTGGCCAATCAGGACCATTCAAATGAATTATGGAGGTTTTCAAATGTCGCAGTGCTCCTCTGGGGGGCGGTTTAAGTGCACAGTTTGTGAATTTCTGGCCCATGTGCCTTCAATATTCCGTTCTGATGGAACACCATATATTTAGAGCGAGTCTTTAAGCTGTACATTAATTTCAACCATTTCTCTAATTAAGTAACACACTTTTTTCATTTGCAATGTTTCTAGATTCGGTATTTTAACATTTCTGAATGTGCTGATTCATTACTGTTCTTTATTTACTAGTTCAATATGGATAACTGTTACATGATCGAAAAAACCCATTAACTCACTCAATTATTATGATTTGGTGCTTTTTGAGACATTATGGTAACGAAAATATTTCACTACACTTGACCTTGGAAACACTGATCTTCCACTTGATATTTATCCAATATCCAATTGATTCCACCATGAGATTATACACCATTATATCCTCGTCATTTCTCATACCGCAAATTCCATAAATTTTCTTATTTTCCTCAAATTTATAAATGAATTACAGTAAACTCTCGATAATTCGAACAGTTTCTCGGGCCCCGATTCATACGTATCCTGCCCTGTGTACTTGCACCATTGTATGAAGACCTCATTATAGTCTTTATACAATGCTTGCAACTCTATGAGTCGAAATGTGTTCTTGATATTGAGAATAGAGTCTGGAAGGGATCTCTCCACACCCTCCACCTGTATAAGCCGTATTTCCTATGAATCTGAATATTTACTTAATTTTTTTATTTTTTGTTGATTAAAATGTGAAAATGAAAGGTTCTTTCTCATTAACTACCTATGATTTCGTGATGACGCGAGTTTGGTGAGCCGAACTATAGATAAATCGACCAGTTTTCTATGGTCTACGGGAGTTCGACTCTTTGATGGTCTACAGTCTATGGAATCACCGTAAACACTGTAATTGAACTTTATGGAAGGTCTGGTCCATAGACATGGAGACATAGTCTCTATCTTTATGCTCTGGTCACAAAATGGATAAATAAGTCGATGTATTCTATGGTCCGGATGAACGTGGGGGCAGCTTAATTAAGGCCTTTACTAACTCAGGGGCGGATCCACACAAGTAGGGAAATCTCTCGAATTTTAACAGATTTTCAACGTCGAACATCTCGAAAACTGTGCTTATGAGGAGGAATTATACAGAGTAATGAAGTATTCTAGAATGACTTTGGAGGAACTTTATCTGCGTTCTCCATGCTAATTTCCTATAGTTTTCTGAACCTGCGAATCTATAAGTAGAATAAGAATAAGGGAACCGTTTGAAGTAGGATAAAAGAGAGCAATGAAGAATATGTTACTTATAGAGAACTCAACATTGTAATTCGTTCCAATCGGAGTAGCCATATCAAAGCTAAATGAGATACATTTATTTTTTATGGTAATTTCAACAGCCTGTACTTTTTCACCGGAGCCAAATCTGGAAAAATAAGCGTAAAAGTGCTTCGTCTGATGAGAGGAATCTATGGTTAAATTTAATGTACAACTTAAGGACTAATTTTTCTATTTTTATTTGATTCACACGAATCATCGGTGAGTAATATTCAAATTTTCGTGTTTCAGTTACACCGCTCTACAACTTATGCATTTGTCTCATTCTACTGACTTTTATACAGATTGCAAGAGATTGGCAAAGGTTTTCGAACTTGATTTCCAAGGTGGAGCATGATTTTTCACAAAAGTACGGGAGCGGATTCAGGCTATCAAGAAAGATTTATTTTATAAGTTGTATTTTACTTTCAGCAGCATTTGGTGAGAAGAAAGATCAAATTTTTTTTCCTAATGGCATTTTCACTTCAATAGAAGTTTGATATGATTTACAAATGTCTTTCTGTTTCAGTTGAGCATGCTTTATCCATTGCTTTTATGGTATTGTCGAAAAATTGTGGTAATACTTCGACTGGATGGGAATATTATCTGAAAAAGCATTTTCACTATGTATATCATTACATTGATTTTAACCTTTCCGTAGGTTTAATATGTGCGGTAAGTATGGTTTTCAAATCCACAAAAAAAATATTTTAGACATTTGACAATTTCATCTTGATCACAATTTTATTCATTCAACTTCAATGAACACACTGGGATTATAAAATTTCGAATTAGTGTATCTGTAAAATCACTAGAGGCATTTTACAGACTTAGAAACTAGATATTTGTAGAGTAGGTTTGGTTCTTAATTCTTAAATGGGTAAAATCCACTTTCATTTCTCCAAAATTTCCAATAATCAGATTAATCGGATCGAAATTCAGTACTCAATTGAAAAATTATAGCTTGAGGGTTCATGCCTCATTTTACGAGGATCAAATGAAATTCTTCAGGAAATAAATTGTGTTTGGTGGGATCACTATGTGAAAAGGGGACCACTTCGTCAACGAATTCGAAGCTACGCGCAAAAGCTGCTGAGTCAGTGCTTTTCAAGAACTTCCATTTCCTTCAAATTGCTACAAGTGTAAGATGACTCTATCCTTCATTCGAGATTTCGAATTTCAGATACAGAGCTGGATGGGTGCGTTCATCTGGAACTTCTGTGATCTCTTCATCGTTGTTATCAGTATTATAATGACAGAAAGGTTTCATCAAATCACCATGAAAGTGAAAAACTATTTGGAAAACCAGGGATTATCGTTTCACTCCAGGATGGAAAGCAGGAGACTAGTGAAACTTTTTATACCTGACAGTATTGTAAGTATATCTGTTCTCTAAAAGCAGTTTCCGTTCCTTTTCATTGAGAACATGCCATCATAGCTATACGGAATATGTTGTTCTCTGAATACACGATTGAACACGTCAAGGCAACGGAATAAGATGGACTTTTTCTGTTTGTGAAAACTCGTTCCAAGCAAGTCGAATTTCTTGAATATACTGTGCCAGTGTCTGAGGAGGTCGGTGGAAATTAGACACTTTAATTTCCGCCTTATCCCACACATAATCAATGTGATTTTGATCCGTTGAACGGGATGGCCACTGCCAAACGTTAACGTGAGCGCCTTGGAGAAAGACCATAGTTTGACCGACAATATGGGGACTTTCGTTGTTTCGTCGAAATGGACGTTTGGACGGTCATTGTGATATGGATGTAAAGTAGACATACGTCCAAGCTTTTATAATGCTTCGAATAGACAGAAGTATTGATCGCTACCATAATCAATACCGTCCAAACTATAACTTTAACTTTCCTGTGTTCCTGCATGCCTCCCATCGCGCATACCGTGACAGAATCGCGATAAGTCGCTGAATACGACATCATGCAATTCTGCCTCCCACTGCTGCCGTTACCTGCACCAGTTCTATCATTGACTTCAGTGGTAAACAGTTAAGAGCAGAATTAATCGTGGCAGGTATGAGAAGACTCTAAAGGCAAAAAAAGTTGATACGCGCCTATGTTGACGTTCTGTGGTACGCATACTACTCCTTTGTTGACCAGTTTGTCTTCTTTCTGGTTCTCTACCTTCACTTGTCCATACACGACTCACGCGCATTGACGGCTAATTTCATGAAAGGAGAAGCCATCATCTCGATTGACTACAAGGATACTACCCCTGTCAAAATCGCTAACATGGTGATAATTTGGTTACACTTAACTTTGTTTCAAACAACTTGACTGCTAGGAAATAATTAAAAATGAATGTTCTATTCAGTTTTCATGAACCGCTCTATTCACAAACAAAAGTGACAAAAATTCTATTTATGCAGACTAAAACTTCTATATCGTTATCATATCATATTTCAAATATGGTCATTCTGTTTTGAAAATGTCACTGAGTACATTTCATTCTTTCTCATTGAAAATTCAATGAGTGCAACTTACTTACGTCATTTTTGTGATGACCATATTACTTCCGAGAACTGGCTTGGTATACCAAGACATAGGATAGTAACACTAGGGATAAATCCCTAGAAAAGGTTTAAGGATACTCACTAGAGATGATTACAGATCTCACGCTCTTCACCTGTAAATAGGCAAAATGGTTCATTCAAAACCAGAGGGCCTGATCCTCTCTTAGTTAATCTCATTGTGGAACAGGCCACTGAATCTTCATTCGAGACAAGAAGAATCTCGTTCAAAGTCTCTGACGTAGGATGAATTAACAGTGGCGGATTTTCTTGGTGGCCCACGCTAGGAAACTTCAATTCATTCCGAAACAAATCTTAGAATTTTGGACGTTTCGAAACGAAACTTGAAGTTCATCAATAAAATATTACCAAAACAAAATATAGAAAACTCATTGTCACTCGATATCAACTCTCAACTGTAAATAAGACACTCTCTGGTTCGATATTCTATTACGTATTTCAAGCAAACATTATGAATCTTAGAACCCTATTCGACCAATCTGTACGATCATAGCTGATCGATTAGATTTTTGTTGAAAAAATTTTATTTAGAAAATTGGAAACTGAAACCATAAAGCTTATCTATATTACCGTTGAACGAGACAATGTCCGATTAAAAGTCAAATACGAACATAAATATAGAAACGCTGCAAATTTTACACAAGGATTTATCATTTTCTCAGTTAAATAACCCAATACCACTGATATCTTAAATAAAACTTATATATTATTCATAACTCATTGGTTTTTCACAACAGAATTTGCAGCGTTTTTACGCGCTTGTTCTAGGGAATGGCGCGTTATCATTTCGTCCCGATGTATGTTATTTTCGAATTTTGAGTCGAAAATGGTCTCGAACGATTGAGTTGAACTCCCTGAAGAAGAATCCGTGGTCAAATTCAATTCTGTCTGTCCGTAAGTGCTCTAACTTTCGAGGGAAAAGACATAGCGACTTGAGATTATCAGGTTTGAAGTCTGAATATCTCGGTTGAGTTCGTTAATGGGTAGAATCGGTTCGATAGTTTCGGAGTTACGCCCATTTGAAATTTTGAGGTTAATTCCTCGATATCTCATGAAGTATTGACTGTATCAAATTGAATCTTCGTGGACAGTTTTCGATTACCAACGCGCAACTTGGTGCAAAATTTCGTGTGGATTCAATTGTTGGAAAATTTAAAAAAAAATTTCATTCAAAAATGTTCAAAATTTCGATGAAAATTTTTTTTTGTCTTGAAATATTGATTAGATTACAATGGAATTTGCCAAAAACCTTAAAGTCAGTTTTTAACAACAAGGTTCCAAATTTCAATTCGACCTCATATTTACTTTCGGAGATATAAGGAAACAAATTGTGGCAAATTTTGAAATTTTAACGTTATTTCCGCAATATCTCAAGAATAAAAGCGAACAGCTTTGAAATTGAAACTTCTTAATCAGGTGGTGATTACCAACATGCAATTAGGTGAAAAATTTCGTGTTGATCTATCAGATAGTATTTGAACAAGCGCGTAAAAGTTCCTGACCTCACGTCAGTGCTTTGCTAGATTTTTTTGGCTTAAGTAACGTAGCAAAGTTGGTATTCATTTTCATTTATCTGAGGTTTTCTCTGTTTATTGATATCTGTTAACTGCAACCTGGTTCTTCAAACTAAGTAATTGGATTCAAATATCCATATTTGTAAAGATAACATCGATCATAGATAAAGTAACCCATTTGTCTGTGAAACAAGCTTTCCTCGCAAAGCTATGCGTGCGGCGTACGCGCACATTTGCTCAACACTTCAACAGCTTAAGCCCCGGTGTACACATAAGGCTTTTCGAGCTCCGACGCCGTTGCGGTGCCGTACTTCTGTGTTATGTGTGCATTCTACCACTGAAGTGAACTTCCGATCATATGTACGGCACCGCAGCGGCACCGGAGCTGGAAAAACCGGCTGTGTACAAAGACCTGACAGTGACAATTGACAAATTATATATATAGGTGTATTTCTTGAGCTCGCTACTATTGTGCTTCATGCCCTTGTGTTGTCGAGAAAGCATTTGGTCAGATTAAGTTCAGCAGAAAATGAAGACTAAAGTTTCAGGACAGAGGAGGAAGTGAACGTAGAGCATAACTGCCTAGGTACTGAAGGCCAGCACAGACAGTTATTGTGTCATGAAACCTCTTGTTGAAGACATCTCAGCTACTTAAATTAATCATAACTCTGTGACTAGATGGAAAGCAATAGCTCGAAAGATAAAAAACTATATGGCCACAATACGCTTCCATGAACTTTCAATAGAATAATTACACCTCATTTTAATTTTTCTGTTTTCATTTTAGAAGAGTGAAATTCAATTCTGGAATGAAATACACGTGGACTATGATAAGATGTGCAATATAATTCACCTTCTAGACGAAATTTTATCGAATCTGCTTCTTGTTTCCTACAGCACTAACTTAATCTTCATTCTTATCCGTTTGTTCGTAAGTTTGAGGTAGGTAAGATTTAAGTAACAAAAGAGGAATTATAACATTATTTCAGTCCTAAATCAGATTTTTTTTTCAATTTTCAGGCAGATGTCGAGTAACGTTGAAATAATTTATTTCTACTCTTCTTTCGCCTGTGTGATAGCTCGAACTATCTTGGTGTCTATTTTTGGAGGCATGATGAATGACGAAACAAAATCTTTGGTACCATACCTCAACACTGCATCTACTCAGGAGTACAATGATCATGTGAGTTGAACGAGAACGGATTGAATCATCACTGAGTAGATTTTCAAAGTAATAAAAAATGAATGAAATAACAAAATTCATCCAAAATCAGCTTTACTGAAAATATGAAGTTTTCATGAAAACCGAATCTGAGACCACATTTCAATGGGTATCCTCGTGAATTTTGAATTATCATGGAAATCAACAGATTTCTTATAAAAACAATGTTACAGAATGGAGTTTTCTGAAAGCATATTATTCAATGGGGCCGAAAGTTTTCTTTCAAACTCTTGTGCGTTGATTATTGATAAGAGCTTATTTTGGGAGGATCTACATCATTTTTTGGGTTTTCATTCCCAATATCTGAAACAGAGCTATCAAAAATTAAATAAAACTGTCTTTTCAAAAAAAAACGCCCTTGCGGATTGCAGGATTGTACTATTTGGCAAGGGCAGTTTCTTGAAAAACCTAATGAACACTACAATAATATTGTTCATTTGGCAATCTGTTTTCCAAGAAACTTCCCTTGACAAATAGTTCAATCCTGCAATCCTCAGGGGCGTCTTTCATAAAAAACAATTTCTATTTAATTTTTAATAGTTCTGTTTCAGATATTGGGAGTGAAAACCCCCAAAAAAACCTAAAAATCCTGTGTATTGAAATTTTTTTATTAGAATCTGAAAATTTTGAAATGCAATGTTTTATGCAAAATATTTTGAATATTTTCCTAGATGCTGAGATTGCTACAACAAATCAATTTTTCCAATAATGCATTGACAGGTCATAATTTCTTCAGAGTCACTAAAGGCTCAGTTCTGAATGTAAGTAAAAAACTAAGGGCGCGTCTACATTGAGCGTTTTATCAGCATTTCCACTTTTCGTTCATTCCAAGCCAAAACTTTGCTTCCCTTTGAATTCACATGGTTGAGTTGATATCTTTATTGGCTTTCGGCGGCAGATAATACTTACACTGTGGACGCGCCTGGGAGTTTTTTTTCATAAAAAAAGAATTGATTTAAGATTGCAAATTTACAGGTTGCAGCAGCCATAATAACATATGAATTAGTTCTCATCCAGTTCAATCAACATTCTCTTGAAAAAATGGCATACGTCGAAAACAGCACCATTTGTTTCTGAGATGGATTCAATTTCATTTGCTCTTAATGATATTAAATGATTTCAGAATAAATTATTATAGTCGTGCATTAGTATTGATGTTAATGTTTTCCATTATCTATCATTATATTGAATGGAGAAAAAACAAATTGAAAAAATGTAGGTCTATGTTCTTAGTGAAGAGACTGCGAAAATTCTAGCTAACATTTGTTCATTTTTATGAGCTTGTTCTGGGGAACAGCGCGTTGTCATTTCGTCACGATGTCTGTTTTTTCGAATTTCATACCGAAATTGGTCTTTAACGACTAGGTTGGAATAACTCATGAGGAATCCGTGGTCAAATTTGATTCTGTCCGTCAGGGCGGCCGCCGCTCTAACTTTCGAAGGAAAGCACCTAGAGTTTTGAAATTCTCATCAGGTTAGATAACGATCCTGAATATCTCGGTTGAGTAGGTTAATGAGCTGAATCCGAATGATAGTTTCAGTGTTAAAGCAATCAGAAATTTGAAATTTCCTTTTCAAATGAATCAAAAACTATTTATCTGATAGAATCGTTACTTGATTCCTAGTTGCGCAGTATCAACACAGAGATTTCTGCAGGGTTTCGTGTCGATCTTATCAATAGAAAAAATTCAAAAAAAATCATGATAATTCAGTTTCACCTGAATTCGCTTGGATGATCAAATACTTCACTATAGGTACAAAGGCGTGCTTAGTTAGGAAGGGGACTTGTCTTACTACATAATTATTGGCGGCAACGGGTTCAATACCAGCGGTGAAGAGTTTTTTATCCGATTAAACCTATTCCATTTCTTTTTATCTGAATTCAATTCCTTATACAATGATTGAACCTATTAAATTTTTTCACGTGTGTGTTCACGTGTTTATTCATACAAAACTTGCGAACATTGAAAATATCTCTTGAGTATGCGATCTGCTAGGAACACCCAGGGTCGATTTCCAGTGGATATTTGTAATTTTGTTTTCTCAATATGTAACCGGAAAAATACCGCTCGGATTGAATTGTGCGTTTAAAGTTGGGTTTCGAGTACTGACATGAAGACTAATGGAAAATTTCATTAGTAATGCTGTAATGCATAACCAGAAAAATGATGAAAATCCGAAAATTCTATACACAGGCTGCTTCATAATAAGATGTGAATCCCTAGCAGATTTCGAGAACAACAGTTCGAAGTAACTTATGTTCTGAAATTTTTAACTTTTTTGCTACACGCAGTAGAGTTTGGAGAAATAAAGCATTTTCTTATCGTTACTCTAACATATGATATTTATATGAAATATGTCATAATTAAGACAGAAGCTTTGCGACGAATTTCGCTCAGAGGAGCATCTGTAGCTTTTATTGATGCTGAAGGTGTTTCAATATTGAAACCAGTGCCGCCTGTGTAGGATGTGGACAATATATTTCTGGAAAAGCATTAAATATTCATCTGCGTATTTTTGAAATAAGAATTATTTTTCACTGAGAATAAGCCAAATTAAAATATAGAAATTACTTACCCATTTGACTATTTCAGGCGATACATGGTAACAGAAAGAACGTTTTTTCATCCATCAAATTCCGTAATAAACCTTTTTCAGAAACCAAGCAAACATTTCATATTTACGGAATGGAAAACGGCAACCGAAATAACCAAGTTGATTTGCGGAACATATCCTATATAAATTTGACACTATCAACATGAAATCAGGAATGCCAACTTAAATTTCAGCCAATCAGAGATAATCTCAACAAAACCCTATATTTGGAAGGAATTATCTTGTTTGAGGAGCCGAGGCATCTTTTACGGATATTTATAAATAACGCGAACCTTATCATGTCGAATTTGTCCTGAAATTCCCGTTCCCCAGTGATAGTAAATTGGTGAAGAAAATTGTGAGTTGGCAACTTGGGCCGAAGTCGTCTATTGTTGAGAAATGTAAACAAATTGTTTTTTTCAAATTTTGACACTTTTGAGAACTGATTGACGTAATAAAACGTCTTACATTAACCCCTTTCCAGCTACCGTCTGGGGCGCCTCCGATGCGCCTCGGAGGTACGTCAGCATAGACAACTCGTGTTCCAGTACACGGGAGCGTCAGACACTCGCGCTTGTCATAATTTGCCGGTTTTTTTATCGTCTCGTTCTCGAAATAGCATGGGCGTTAAGCACGAGTGCGTCAAGACCCAGGGGCTTCACGCACTTTACTGAAAAGCTACTTTTGTGTAACTAGTTGCACAAAATTAAATAATATGCTACTGGTGACGAAAAATTGATTTCACAATTAGTGACAGAAAAATTCCATTCATTTAACAGTTATAACACAAGATAAGAACATAAATTATAAATTAATTTTTATAGATATTGATAACACAATCATTGCAATTGGTTCAATTAATTCCTGATGACAAACTTGTTTTATGGCTCGTACTGGCTGTTATTTGGGAAGTGGGGGAGTCTGCATTATATGTTTCACCAAGTATATCTTGTGCAATACGTTTTTTATTTTCTATGGAATTCTCAACATATCCCTCTGGAAGCTCCTGCCATTCCAATAATTATTACAACCTAAGCCATTAAGTATGCTTTGTCAACAGCTTCTATCAAAAATTCGGGAAAATTTCTTTTGAAAAAACTTTGACTTCTTACCACCGTAGCTGCCTGATTGCTTTTAATTATACGCTATCTAATTTATGTATTTTTTAATGTCAATATTCTTGTTTAGATTAAATTCGGATCTTCACATTGAGTGTCCATAATATGGATACTTTCAGATCTTTCTTACCCTCAAAATATGCAAATAAGACTTTCTCATTAAAATGTTTTATCTTCTTCTCATCACACCAAGTTATTATAAAATTTTTCGTAGGTCAAATCGTAAACTGCCTTTGACTTGGGAATTACTGATGGAAAAGCATTACCTGCTGCCCCTTCAACATTCGCTTTTCGGCTCTTTAGAACTTGAATCCTTTTGTGAAAGCTAATAAAAACCGTGCGTTCTGGCTTATTTATCTACAAAGTATCAAATTGACATAAAGTGATAGCAGTCAATAGATTTGATTTATGTTTTTACAATTTTTATCAATAATATTCTATATTTACTTTTACTCCATTCAAAATTGGAAAACATCTTGTATGTATAATACGTAAAGAAAGGCAATTTTGTTTAACTTGTGAAATCTGTTTTAATTCATAGATAAAGGATCGAACTGCACGTAAAAAAATTCGACATCACCCAGCTTCATTATTTTGGTCGGCACGACGTCTCAAAGTTGACCAAAATTTCGAAATATTTCCGCCATAATTTCTAAACGGTTGTCACTGGACGATTTCTAATGACATATTCGTGATCTACGACCTCGATTTAATAGGAAACGATAACAAGGTCGACGATTTTCGAAAAAAAAAATTTATTTGGGAAAATTTTTCATAAAGTACCGCGAATAAACATCAAAGCGCAGAGGGGTGGGGGGGTAAGATTTAGCGATTCCGTGCGAAATTTTATTTTTGAAGCTATGACAATATGCACATCATATATTATGGATTCGAACACGTAGATTACGAATCTGTAATTAATTTTGCGTAACTGATTCGGTTTGGAAAATATTCCGGATTTGGTGAGAAATTTTCGACATTTGGGTCAACTTTGGGCCGTCGTACAGATCAAACGCGTGAGGCTGGACAATATCGAATTTTTTGGTTATATCTGGGTCCTTTGTGAGTACTAAGCCAATTATTTTATAGACAAAGGTCCTCTAGTTGAAAAATTATGATTTTTTTAAAAAAGGTCCAATTTTTTCGATTTTCTTCTGGCCATAAAAAACGAACCAGACTCTCCACTAACATTCTGATTGGATTTTCTTTATCTACGCCCTCGAATTAGTATATGTTTCAAATTTCAGGTCGATCGGAGAACTTTCGATTTTTGGTAAAATTTTAAGGGGTTACCCTTGAGAAAATATCGATTTTAAAAAATTATTTTCCGACTCCTATCGCCGTGAAATTTGGCACACTTACTAATTCGAGGACGTAGAACAAGAATATAAGGTCAGATATTTTTTAAAAAAATCGTCTTGGACGTGAGAGGTCCTTGAAGTTCCAAAATGTTGGACCTTTTTTCAAAAAATCATTATTACCGACTCGATGAAAGTAGGACGATGAAATCTGTTTTATTGCATAGATAAAGGATCGAACTGCACGTGAAAAAATTCGACATTACCCAGCTTCATTATTTTGGTCGGCACGACGTCTCAAAGTTGACCAAAATTTCGAAATTTGGGTCAACTTTGGGTCGTCGTACAGATCAAACGCGTGAGGCTAGACAATATCGAATTTTTTGGTTATATCTGGATCCTTTGTGAGTTCGTAGCCACTTATTTTATAGACGTAAACCTTCTGGTTGAAAAATTATGATTTTTTTAAAAAAGGTCCAATTTTTTCGATTTTCCTCGGGCCATAAAAAACGAACCAGACTCTCCACTAACATTCTGATTGGATTTTCTTAATTTACGCCCTCGAATTAGTATATGTTTCAAATTTCAGGTCGATCGGAGAACTTTAGATTTTTGGTAAAATTTTAAGGGGTTACCCTTAAGAAAATCTCAATTTTCGAAAAATAATTTTCCGACTCCTATCGCCGTGAAATTTGGCACACTTACTAATTCGAGGGCGTAGAACAAGAATATAAGGTCAGATATTTTTTAAAAAAATCGTCCTGGACGTGAGAGGTCCTTGAAGTTCCAAAATTTTGGATCTTTTTTCAAAAAATCATTTTTACCGACTCGATGAGAATAGGACGATGAAAGCTGTTTTAATTTATAGATAAAGGATCGATCTGCACGTAAAAAAATTCGACATCACCCAGCTTCATTATTTTGGTCGGCACGACGTCTCAAAGTTGACCAAAATTTCGAAATTTTTTCACTATTTCCGCCATAATTTCTAAACGGTTGTCACTGGTCGATTTCTAATGACATATTCGTGATCTACGACCTCGATTCAATAGGAAACAATAACAAGGTCGACGATTTTCGAAAAAAAAAATTTATTTGGGAAAAAAATATATCAACTTTCAGAGGTATTTGAAATTTTGAGGTTATCTCCCCAATATCTCGATAAGTGGCGACGCGATCAGATTGAAACTTTTGTTCACTATCAGTAGTTATATAGACCGGCCGTAGACATATTAATTGCAAAAATAAACGACTTAAAACGATATTTGTAGAGTAGGTTTTCAGTTTAATCTCGATGGTCGAATTTGTGAATTGATTAAATTCGCCCAATGATTCTGTAGATGAAGGTAACCATTCAAAATGTTATTTTTCCAAGATTTCCAGGAATGCAGATCGGATCGAATTGAAATCTAGTACTTGATCCAAAAATAATGATGTTCATGTAAAATATCGTAAGGACTATATGGGAGTAGAGCTGGGTTTGGCGGGGTCAATACGTAAACAGGTGATGACAGCATTGGCATAGTTGGCAACGAATTCAAACAAGCGCGTAAATGCTCCGGACCTCACGTCCGTGCTTTTCTAGGTTTTTAGATGTGAATCTTTACGAATAATTCTATTATTCATTCTGCAAATTTTATACCCTTTCACCGAAAGTTTTATAACTTGTATATTTTGTGAAACAATGTCGAATTTTTTTTTTTAATTCACTAAAAGTACCAACAAAATTCTGCGAAAAGTTACTCGTCGTTGCATTTCAACTAACTACCAAATTTGAATCCCATCGCTCTTGCATTTCCGGAAATATTAGGAAAATAACCTCAAAATTTCAAATGACTATAACTTCGAGACCGTTTGGCCGATTTTGCCCACAAACGAATCGGCCGGGCAGAATCGATTTTGACACCGGATTCGTCATCAGTAAGTACATCCTAGGCGTTTCGAGAACAATTTCTTCTAAAAATTCGAAAATTACAGTTATTTGGACAAAATGATATAGCGTGCCGTTCCCCACAACATGAGCGAAAAAACATTACTGAAGCAATAACGATGATATTGTTTGATTCGGAGAAAATAAATATGTTCCAACCTTTGGGCTCTCATTATTTGTAGAATTGAAAGCACATTTCAACTCATGCAGAAAAGGGTTTATTTGGGAGTATATCAAAACTAAACAAACTATTCAATATCGATGTATTTATGAATAATACTTGAAGAAGTCATGACAAATGATGCAAGGTAGTTGTTAGCAAAGAGAAGGTTCATCGTCTTCTTTCACTATTTTTTCTGTGAATTGTATCATAACTAACTCATACGTGACGATAGAACCAGCAATCTGCAAAAATAGACTTATCAATTGACTAGCATATTCACAGTTGATGATAAGCTAGATTGGGCGGTATTACATTTCAAATAAATAGGTTTCTCTACAAAAATTATCTATCATACCTTCAGTATCAAGCTTCGAGTTATATAAAAATATTTACTTCCCGATAGGATCATTGGTGACGTAGTTACTTGGACAATAAATCTTTCTATCTGAAAAATTGGCATTTAAGACATAAACAAGAATTCTAAATGTGTTTTTCACCTCCTCATTGTAAATATTCGAAGGTATGGCCACTAAAGTATTCAACAAATTTTGGGATTCCTCTTGGATACTAGAACCATAAAAACAAACGAAGGATGTTCTTGATACTAGAAGGGATATGGAAAACAAGAAGTATACGTGAGTCAAAGCTACTTCGTTGGTCAAGTTGGCCCTCATCCATGAAAAAACTTGGGTCAGAAGAAAGAAAATATTCGAAGCGAACGACACCAATATCACATTGTTCAATTCATTGTTGAAATTGTTGAAGAGATGGAGTAATCTCGTATAATTTTCTCGAAGTACTCTCCATGAAGTGGCAGACACAACCTGTAACAATAAAAGTTGATATTGAGTATTTAGGCTGTTTAAAGGCGAAAATATCTCAATAAACTTATGTCTTAAAATAGGAACTACTAAAGAAAATACTCTGATACTTCAAATTTGCCTGCAAAAAATCATTCAATCAATTTAATTCGGAAGATTCATTGATGAAAAAATTAAATTTTCATGATTTTCTTTAGAAGTTTCCCTATCGATTCAGTGGACAGAGGGGTTTCTTCATAGTTATGATTTTGCTCCACTATATTCAGATCATCCATAAGGGAGAAATTCATTCCGTATCCTTGGTTGATCTCGATTCATTTCACTTGAAAAGATACTTTTGATCAGAGTAGCTCAGAAGGACCCTTAGGTATAAAGACTGTTGTCTTTATACAATGGATGGATGTACTTATTACTCTGATTCGCCCAATTTTCTTTGTCTGTCAAATGTGTTGCAATCACAGTTCTATGCACTCGGTAGATTCCGTATATTCTTCAATAGATTGTCGGTAGATTTTGGGCCTACTGTGGGTAGATTCTTTGAAAAAAATGTGGTAACGCTGATAATAGGTGCTTTTTCATTTCAAACTAACGCTGATCCAAATCAAAATGACATAATGAAAATCAAATTGGCAATTAACAAAATTATAATGGCACTAGTCGACTTCGAAATGACAATAAACTGAATCAAATTGCGAAATTAATTTTATATAATATAAAATGCTGCATATACTATGCAGCAGGAATATATTTTTGAATATCTGCAATGAATTTCGTACAGTTAGCAACAATTATCTTGCCTATATTTCCACGAACGACATTCTCTTATCTATGCATACTATATTCTGTTTGAGTCAGAAATCAGACTTAGTTTAGTTTGTCTATACTATTCAGTTGTTCAGCCGTACCATTGAGTTATCAAATACTATTTGAAAACTCAATGACTGTATGTTTACCTTTACATCAGCCTTAAATACATGCCATACCTCTTCAGTTGAACCTTTGTATAATTCTATAATTATACAATGGTTGAACATAGGGCTATACAGATTCAGTCGTAAAATTTCGTGATGTTGAAGTTCCTACTCTACAAAAACCTCTTCAATACTGAAGTGGCATGGAGCATTATCAACTACTAACGCAACTGCAGTTTGGATAATTATTTGCGCTCTCCCCAATCACTGCCTTACAAATTCGTTGGCTTCCAGCTTCCGGAATGCATTAATCGCAACTACTGCTAAGCGATACGCCCTCTGGCGATAGAAATTCGAACACTTCCAAGCTAGTAGTTTTTAGACGTACCCGTTATTCTGATGTGTTTTGCTTACTTTAAGAGTTCATTTTCGAGCTTTTGTGTTGTTCTCAGAGTTGAAATTTTGGTATCCCGAAAGTGTTTGTGACATTCATCAATCGGTTCTCTTCTTTCCGATCAAAATTTTCGATTGTATTAATTCGAAATGGCATCCTCCCGAAATGACTATTGTTGTGTGCCTCAACTCAATGTCATTCATCGTCAAAGAAGAAAGGATCATCTACTGGCTCAAGTTTTCATTTTTCGAAACAGCATTTGGCCTGGATTTTGAAATTGAAGATTGGAAAACAGTTCACGAAATACATGGAAGTATGTTCACTGCATTTCTCTGAAGATGTTTATTTTCATAAAGGTAAATTACAATGTATTCGTTTCGAAACAACTTCATGTCCAGATGATTCTAGGTGTAAATGAAAATAAAGGAATTTTGATGAAAAATGCTGATCCTGCAGAGAAACTGCTGAGCACTTCTGCAGCTACCTACTTCACACGCTACACAAAATCATAGGTGTTCAAAGAGAGTGATCTGGTTGAAAACCTGACAAAAACTAAATATACTGTTATTGTTGATGATAGCTAAAGTTATTCATATAAATACATCGATATTTTTTATTTCTATATAGGTAGGTTGTACCAGTTGTGACATTTTTCATTTTGTATGTGTATCTTGAGCTGCTGTGATATGAAAATAAAATCAATTATATGTCTACCTGTTTCCTTTCTTTTCTTTCGAAATACGATGCAAAAGAACTAAAGCAGAAAAGCTGTCCTTTCATTTAATTGATTCACTCGTTTGTAAACAAGGAGAACGAGTCAAATCATTCAGACTGATTCTAGATTTACCACATAATATGGCTTGCATTCAGCACTTCTTCACATTGATAAGAGTCCTTGAATTACTTATTGAGGTGCCTATCTTTCCAGAAATTCAAGTAAGCTTAGATATTGGTTCATTTTGATTCAACAAGCAACAGACACTAAAATAACATCGAAAGCATCCTCCAGAAACGATTTGAAGCACGATTTTATAACGTCATCCAAAAAAAAAGTCCCTTCTCAAAAAATCTCACACAAAATTATAATAATTTCTTAAATATTGTAGCTCTGCTTGATAAATATTCGTTCTTCACCACATTTCTACGGTTTGTTCACATAAAACTATTAGCTCGGACTGGTTCCAAAATTTATCCGTTAGGGCGCTGGCATCTTCGCAGAAGTTCCCAATAGGTCCATGGTTTGGACGCATCCTATAACGTTAATATTCGTTCCTACGCAACCTGCAGATATACTTGTGCATATACTAAGTATATTATTATATAGGTATATTTTGCGCCCAAATTACGAATAATTTTTAGTCGCTTGTTCTGGGCCACAGCTTGTTATCGTTTCGTCACAATGTCTGTACTTTTTTCAGCGAAATACCGCCTGCTTGTCTTAACTCCAAATGTATATTTGCATTTTCATGTTATCTACGAACAGCCTTCAAAGTGAACATAAGTCTATTCAGATGCGGTTTTATTTAAAAACGTCGATCGAAAATTCTTCTCGTAGTTTTTCAGCTAGTTGCTTGGGGATAATTTCAGGATTCTCTTCCATTGAATGGATTGACAGTGTTCAGAGGATAGTTCAACTCTACGTTTAACTTCCCGTTGGTACGCAGTTTTTTTTGGCACATTCAGATCGAGAAACAATGAAATTGATTTAAATGTTAGCTTGAAATTGATAACTGCCAATTCGATTCTGTTTATTGCCAATGTGAAGTCGACTAGTGCGAATATCCTATTGATTATTGACAATTCGGTTTTGATTAATGCCAATTTGAAATTGGAGATGCCAATTTGTTTTGAACAACACCATTTTTATAACGATTAATACCAATTTGAACTTGAAAAGGTATAGAGCGCTTCAGAGGTATGGTGGATTGATTTTATGCTCCAAAATGTGCTTTTCCAAAATCTTATTTAGTGAGCGAAACGTGAGGTTACGGTTACGATCAGGGAGAAGGGGATAACAAACTTGCAAAATGAAACTCCTATCAACAATCTCAAGCGCAGTAAGCACAATCTTTCTTTAAATTTTGACGGTAATGATTAAGTAGCTACAACGGAAAGAATAAAAGCTGCTGATCCATACGAACCCGGAGTAAGAATAGTCGTCACTGAAGTGTGGCTTGTGAAGCCTATATTTCCTATTCCACGCCTTGCTATCTCTTATTCTCAAATTCTTTATTTCTATAAATTATGATTAGAAAATAGGAAACATGCACAGAAAAAAATAATCCTTCTCCAATTTCCACGAAATTTTTCATTTAGTTTTTCAATTTGCATGCTGTTTTTCGTGCAGTTGATTAGATACATCCAATGATAAATATTATTTTGTCGCAGTGAAAGGGTAAATACAGGGTGAGTCTTTAAGTTGTACATTATCAAATAAAACACTTTTTTCATTTACCAT
The DNA here is from genome assembly GCA_958510865.1 of Myrrha octodecimguttata. Classification (NCBI taxonomy): domain Eukaryota; kingdom Metazoa; phylum Arthropoda; class Insecta; order Coleoptera; family Coccinellidae; genus Myrrha; species Myrrha octodecimguttata. The sequence goes on from OY294057.1 coordinate 43,497,249, forward strand.
TTTTCCAGATTCGGCTCCAGTAAAAAGATATAGACTGTTCGAATTTTTTATGGTAACTCCGAATGGGATGAATTTTGGTGAAAAGTTTTTTATAAATATGACACATATTTTTCAGGAATCACTTTTCTCCTACTTCAAACTGTTTCCGACTTATGACTCAACGATTCATAAAACAATATGAAATAGATATGAAAATTGTAGATGAAGTTTATCTTATGTCATGAAAAGAATCTTCAATCATTAAAGAATTCTTAATTATTCTTTATAATTTCTCCTACAACGTACCGTTTCGGAGATATTCAACGTCGAATGTTATAGAATCTGATAAAAATTCGTTAAATTACTTCAGGATCCGTCCCTGAGCTAGTAAAGGCGGTAAATTAAGTTCCGTCTAAGCTTATCCGAACCCTATGAATAAAGAACATAAGGAAGGAGCATAATGCCTCACAAAGTGGGTCCGGGATGGATATTGCATATGGCAGACTTCCCTTTCCCTTTGAAGAGAGAACAACTTGTTCCGACACTTCTTTGCCTAAAGAAACTAACTAACATGAGTCATACTTGGAGGTTCAATATGGGCGCCTATGTCCCACTGATATACGAAGTAGCAAAGCGTTATGCTTTTTTCTGTTGTTCTTTATTCAAAGTCCGAACCATATAATACACAGAAATAGTTATCTTTTTCGCATAGAACTAATGTACTTATATTAGATCTATGCTATTTCGTGATCAGACCACAGATATGGAGGGTAGGTCTTCATGTCTATGAACCTGACTTTCCATAGAGTTCAATTAATGTGTTTAGGTTAGTTTACTGATTTCAAACAATTCATGTATAAATTTGATGAAAATAAGAATAATTATGTAGTTTTAAATTGAGAGTGGGCGATGGAATTGTGTATAATTTTATAGTGGAATGAAATTGAATATCTCAAGAATTTGAAGTGGAAAATCACTGTTTCAATAATCCAGTGTAGTGAAATATTTGCCTTGCAATAATATCGCAAAAAGCACCAAATCATAAGAATTAAGTGAGTAAACGAGTTTTTCAATCTTGTTTCTTTGAATTTCAAACATTGGATTGGTTATTCTGCCAAAGAGATCACCTTAAAAGATATCTGTGGTGAACTTGCAAAGAAAGTGCAGGAGTGTATCAGCTAGCACATTGAGAAATATTTATAACTTTTTACCTGTGCCGAATCTGGAAAAATGGCAAAGAGAGAAAGCTTTTTATTTGATTAGAGGAATCTATGGTTAAAATTGATGTACAACTTGATGACTCACCCTGTATATCATATAACATTTTTCATTCATCATTTGATCAAAACCAAATTCAACATGACCCTACGGAACTAGAGCGTATCCCCATTTAGCGATATTCCCTTCCCTACTTTACAGTATGCCAATTTGAAACGGAACCACTTTTAATATCTTGACCCGCATGCAAAATCAGAAAATTAGCAAAAAGGGGTGAACGTTGGTTCCTATGGGGACATTAAATACGGTTGGTTCCAATTTATCTGTATCAACCCTGAGAGCGTGATGACAGCAGCAACTGTAATATAAGATGTTTTTCAATATAATATATTTTTATTACCTTTTTCTCCACAGTGAAGCGAATTTGATTATTCAACTGAACTAACTTCTCTGAGAAATTTATGCTGGCATAAACGATAAAAACATCTATGAATGTCCATCCGAAGGTTATGAACAAATTCAACATCTGGAAGACGATAAAACATTAGCACACAGTGTGAAGGCATTTTTGATCTTCTATCTATATATCCAGAATGAAAAAGAGGAATACTCGATTTATTAATATAGATTTATTTATCGACTCGAAATAAAAACAAGGAATACCTACTTGATTTATTAATATAGGTTTCATTCAGGATGAAGTCGAAAATATTCAAATTTAATAGGTTCGAAACCACTATACCTATACCGGGTGTCCCAGAGTTCAGGCTTTCCAATGAAAAATATATGATTTTTGAGCTATCGTATGGAAAATTTGGACAATGATACTACAGACTGTTCCACTGACTGAGGTCAACAAGTTGTGAGCTCGTAGCGTAGCTATAAATATTTTCACATGATATTATGTATATTTCTGGTTTATAGGCGAATATAAAATTGGAAAATGGATACAGAATAAATTTTTCATGTCGAATTCAGTGGAAGTCTGGAATTATCATAATTTCTACAGATATCTTTATTAAATCTATCAAATTTATTTCCACCTGAAATGATCATTTCGGCAGAACTAACGAGTATTTCGTTTAAGTAACCTGAGAAAAGTGGGATTCTGCTCTAAATCTAATCTTACTGCGTCTAGGTTGATGAAAATTTGCACTTTCTGATAATACAGTATTTGGGTTGCGAAAATATTGAGCGAGGTAATTTCTAATGGCATTCTAATGAAGCTTTCGATTATCTACCAAATTTCTTAAAAGCTATTCAAATTTCGAATTGAAATGAATTTCAGTGATCTGTTATCGCGGTGAAAATGGATAATCCATAATTTTAATCGATTCGAAGTAAAAAGAATTATATTCTGAATGAAATTTGTTTGAAAAAAACTTTTTCGATATAATTTTTTCATTTTTTTGCAATATGCCGCTTTGAATTCAACGTATAATTCTGATATGCAAATATGTTAATCAAATTATATGCGAAAATCGAAAGTCGTAGAACCACCTTGTTTACCCGGGTCGATATAAAACAAGTTGGATTATCAATGTCCAAATTCTCAATCGGACATCTCGAATAATAAAGTATTTTTCGCTGGAGAGTCTGATTCATGTGACACCCAGTATCTAGGTACTACGAAAATGTTGCATCCTAAGTGTTTCTATAGGCTATTGAAATGCAAAAATCATTCTACATTGCTAAAATACAAGGATATTTTCATAAATTTGAAGACGACATTCCAACTACATCATATGTTCTCAAGTTTTTTAGCAGACGTACTTTTTGCACTTTTTTCCTAGGAAAATAGTGCATTATTGTTTCACCAAAATAATGGTTCATAAAGAGAAGAGAGCTCCAGTTCAATAAAAAAAATAACATGACACAACAAATATTCCATTTTCATCTGATCTAATCATCCAATCAATCAAAACAAGCGATTTCCAAGAAGTAAGGTTATTGCAGTTTCACGGTTCTTACCGATCATCAGACCGGTATTTCTTGGAAACCGCAGATAGGACTCTAGATACTTGTGATCTGTTCCATGGAATGCTGCGTCGGTTTAGATGTTTTGGTTGATTAGCTCAGATCAAAGTGGAATATTTGTCGACAGATATTCTTCCTTGTGCCATTCTAGTTTATTTCACAAAACGTTTTGAATTGTCGAACTTTGAGTATTAATTTGTTTTCAGTTGGACTCACTGACACGGAGTTCTTGCGTTTGTGTTCAAATGAAACTCTATCCGTGAAATTTTCAAAGTAGCTTGCGCATCCAGATACAGCAATTAATTCATAAACCAGCAAAATCTATTGTAATTTCGTGTGGGTTGCATGACTGATATAATAAAACGAAATCTTTAGAGATGATACTTCAGAAAGTATTCGCACACTTAATTCTGAAATATCTTAATAAATAGCGATAAAAACGTAAATGTATGCTCAACATTTCGTCTGGGTTGCATCACTAGAGCAATAAAATAAAATCTTCAACGATGAAAGCTCAGGAAGTATCCGCTTGATTAATGCTGCGATGTCTCAGTTCATATCGATAAAAAAATATCGATTGGCTTCGAATATATCCCAAAGATATGCCATTCCTAAGAATCCTGATTTTAAGATGAATATCGACTACAGTAGAAAATATTTAAATGAATTTCAAAAGACGCGAAAGAGGGAAGAATCAAATGACTTTTACAAGCAGTTACTTACATTTTCTTAAGATTTTCCATTTTTTCAGAAACATATAGTATGGAAATTACAAAGAAATTACACTTTTTCTCAATTTTCGAATAATTCTGTGATTCTACATAAAATATGAAATATTTGAGTTAATTGTAGATTTCAGTATTCTGAAAACGAAACAGTCCGTTACAACTCTTACAGAGTAGTTACTTACTGTTCTGTTAGCTGTGATTCCACCTTTTATAAACAGTCTATTAGGTATATCACAGGTATCTTCGTCGATAGCCAAATATAGTTTTAATCAGCAAATATCAGCCAAAAATCTGCAATGTGCGTACAATGAACTTAACCAAAGCGAGCAGCCGCACCCAGGTCACTTGAGGAATCAATGGTTAAATCTTCGTGAGTTTCGAATTACAAGTATGAAGTCTGTACGTTGTTTCCTTCGGGAGATATTGTGTTTAAGGTCGGACTACCGAGTCGATATTTGTAGAGCAGATAACGAAGGTATATTTTGTGAATGGGTAATATCTGTTCACGGATTGAAGTGGAACTCTTCGAGAATCTTAGGAACGATTAACTAATACTCACTTGTAAAAACACTCCAAGAACGAAATTGTAAGGAATGAAGTAAAATATTTGTCTATAAGAAATATAGGCGAAAAAATGATGGAAACCCTCCATTACAGAATCTTCACATCTGAATGATTTCACGAGATTGATAATTTGTACCGAGAAGTGTTCAACTGTAATTTGAAATAAACTTGTTATTATGCTTCTTCAACTTATGAGGAACTTACCCGAAGCAGCAATGAATATGCCAAATGATATTATCTTCAATTTTGTTTGTAAAAAGCTTGAAGATGGGTAGAACTTCAGCACGCTTTCAATTGTGTCGAATTCTTTCATCAAATTGGGCCAATTTTTAGCTAATTTGAAAAATGCTAGACAAGTCAATGTTCCTCTTCCATAAAACATAACCACATCTGGAAACAAAAAATTAATAGAATTATGAATGAAAGCTTATTCATAGTGATCCACGATGCTTTAAATCAATTTAAGAATAGGGCAAATTTGTTCGATTATCTCCTTTTCCTTCAATAGTTAGAGTTTTCATTATATTCGATAGACTTGCTTGAAATCTTTCGTTATTCGTAGTCAGAATTCTTGGATAGAATAATCTGTGAACAGCTAGTCCAGTTCATGGTGGAAATATACTATATAATTATATTTCCACCATGGTCCAGTCTTCGTTGACTCATAACATAGACATAGACTACCTCGGTGCAATGGGTAAGTAGTCTTCATGTAAACCGGAGGTAGTGGGTTCGAATCCCGGCGAAATCATGGATGTTGTGTGAGTTTGTGGTGTTGGTATATGTTTGTGTGTTTACAAATAGAAAATTCCGTAGATTGAAATGAATCTTAATTGATTTTAGTGTGAAATATAATATAAATTTGAAAGCTTCTCTAAATGGCATAAGTAGCCGAAGTCATTATAGAAGTGAATGAATGTATGACTCATACGTTATACACCACGAAAAATATGGGTTTTTTCTTCGTGACTCAACAATGACCAACTTAGTAATAATTTTACTCATTTTTGGACAACAACATTCCTGTAGACGTGTAGCCTCAAAATTATATTTGGAATTCTCTAAACCATTTAAACGTGAACCACATATACACCTTCTGCCTATGTGATTACGCCAACAACACTACATTTAGACAAGCTATACCACTTTGTCCAAATTTCTGTAATTCTCGAATTTTGAACTGAAAATGGTTACAAACGACTAGGTTGGACTGGAAAAATACTTATTCAATCATGATTAAACTTGGCAGCTTATTCGAAAATGCTGATGGACAACTTTATGCAAAATTCGTGATAATCGTGTCATTAAAACAATTTGAAAAAACAAATCTTCTGATCATAATATCCCCATGAATTTCTGTATGAACATTTGAACTCTCATTTTTCGAAAAAGAACCTACTGGATTTCAATTCGATCCAAGCTGTATTTTTGGAAATATTGGAAAACAAAATTTAGAATGGGTATATCTGCGGAATCATTGGGTAGATTTTACCCATTCACGAATCCGGCCTTCAACTGAAGTACTCCTATACGCCATTGACGTATGTAAGGTCATTCATGAATCACCCTGTTCAAATTACTGAAAAATGATTCTTCAAATACTTACTTGTTTCATATATTTCAAATCTTATATTGGCTTGAGACAAATAGTAAGCACACCAAATGCCTTCTACAACCGCCGCACAGGATACTATGAGACAGTAAATAGTTCTGAAACTGCACCAAGAAAAGTGCATATTCTTGTAGTTAGATTCAAGTACTCCATTGAGAGGAAATAAAGCGAAAAACTGGGAAACGAACATAAGATGTTTCATGGAATCGTGAAAACTCTTACTGTTTTTATTTTCTGTTCCATTCTGTGATGCTTTTTGTTGCAATACAGAAGGCTCTTCGGCATGAAATATCATAACCATGGCAGACGGTTCTGTTATTACTTCAATAAAGCAGACACCATTCTCACAGTCAAAATAAACACCACTATTTTTCAGAACCAAAAATTGGGGTTGATGTAAACACGTTTACATAAATCATTTCGTTGTTTTGTGGAAACTGACGAGATTGGAAATCGTTAATGCACCCTATACTTATAATCTTCCACTCTGCAATAGAGTTCAAGGTAACGTTTTATCACTGTTTATTAGCTTGTCAAAATTCATTGTTGTTGATAAGGCATTATGGAAAATTGAATTGGAAAAGCTGTTATCGTTGACATCCATCCGGAGGGGAAGGGATGTATGTAGTTAGTTTTAGGTTTATAATATCGACCTTGTTCGGGGAAAAGTGAGCGGTATTATTTCGGTCGAATTTCCTTATGTAATTCTAGAATTTCGGGTCAAGAATACCCTGGAATGATTACGTCCCAATCACTTATGACTAATAAGTAGTCAACTTCAATGATTTCTGCACTTTTTGCCAACGCTTCAACAATAATTTCTGAAAGAAATTAACTAGAAATTTGAAATTGAGAGGCTGGAATTTTTACAGGAAAATTTCTTTCTCAAGTTTTCCCCATGAAAATGGTTTGGCAACTTAAGAGAGCGCCATTCCTAGCTCGTGCGGTTCAATTATGCCGTAGTCTTCAATTAAATGATAAAACTTAGTGATCACTCGGAAAAAAAAAATTTCAAGCTCCCCCAAAATTCCGCAGATATGTTTCGAAGTATGTAGATTAGAATGAACAAATTTGAAAATCCGTCAGTCCACCGTACGCCGTGACCTGAGGTCAGGAGCTTTTACGCGCTTGTTCCGTTGCCAAAGCGGTCATCTATACATGTATTGACCCTGCTAAATGCAGATCTTCATTTCATATGGTCCTCACGAAATTCCGCATGAACCTGAAGCTATAATTTCCGATCAAGTATTAGATTGCGATTCGATCCGAAATTTTGAATGGGAATAACTATCTAAGGAATATGTAATTGGCGAATTCAATCCATTTGAGCATTCGACCTTTCAAATTGAACTCAAAACCTTCTCTATGAATATATTTCCTATGTAGATTCTTCCTAAAGGTTTTACGGCCGGCCTAACCATTGATAGTCAACCAAATAACTTCCGGAAGAATCTACTCAGTAGCTTGATAATTGTAGAGTAAGTTTGGAGTTTAATTACGAAGGTCAAAATGGCAAATTTGTAAAAACCATGCAATGATTCTGCAGATATACCCTTTCAAAATTTCATTTTCACATCGAATCACCCTTCAATGAAAATGGCAACTTGAAGTTGCATGCGGAATCTCGTAAGGAAATATATATATAATAAGTAGATCGCCAAATATCACATATGTACTTGAAAACAAAATTTTAATATTTTTATTGAGCCAATTGAACGATTATCAAAAAACTCCGCACAAATTTACTCATCAACATTTTCAGAAAACTATGTGATCGCGTTGATTATTTTTGGGATATTGAAGTAATGAGCTCAAAATTTCAAATAGTCTCGAAATTTTCATTATTCGTTTACGATACCTTCTGAGATGAACATCAGGTGAAACTGAAATTTGAGACAATTTCATTGAAATCTGATTGAAAGTTTCCGAAAAAACATTTTTTACCATTCCAATCCTAAAAACCTTTAACCTTATGTTGCTCGAAGGACGGACAGAAACAAATTTCATTAGTTAGTCCAACCTAGTCTTTTCAGGCTAATTTCGTCTCAAAATTCGAAAATTACAGACATCGTGATGAACGAGCGAGTAAATATTACGAAAAGATTAAAGTATTACTTTCAATGTTGATCACCGAATCAAATCTCAATCTGAAACTCTAGATTCGAATGATTTACCACCAGTGGTTTGCGAGTTCCAAAATATAATATTTTCGAAATTCTTATGAATTTCTTGAAACCATCAAATTCATCAATTCAATTCCTGAAATAATCCATTCAGCTTTTCCATGAATGCGTTACAAATATTTTGAGCTGCACATTTCACACGAAGAATTGATATTTTCAAATCAAATCAAATCAAATTTATTTAACAAACCATTATAAAACGTGGCAACAATTAATAGTCTCAGCATTATGAGCAAACGCCATATTTATTATGGTTTTAGGTAGTAAGAATAAGAAGTTTGATATTGATTACAGTAAGACAATGTCATATTGAAAATATCATTTCTACAAAGAGTATTCAAAGATGGTCTCGAGAAAATTCTAGGATAAAGCAGTCACATTAATCCTCTTACATGTGAGAAAATTTTTCGAAAGGACGTGAAATATTGAGTAAATTTTCAACGGAAGTAGTTAGGCTGTGACAGTTCTAGCGCAATTTCGGTCATTGTTACATTTTACTTTTAAATATGGTTAGAATAACACTTCAAAGGAAAATTCCAGAAAAGCTCTGACGTGATGTCAGGAGCTTTTACGCGCTTGTTTAAATTCGTTGCCGAAGCAATCAGCTATTCACGTATTGACCCTGCCAAACAAGGTATCATATACATCACATACCTATCACATACCTAGGACCAAAGTTATATGATTTACTTCCTGCAGTAGTGAAGGATGTTAAAATTAAGGGTTCTTTTAGGAGATTACTGAATCAGTGGATTCTATCTAAACCTAGGTCATGGATTAGCGAATTGGTTTCAGCGTGACCAATTATTTTTTTCAGAATCTACCAAACCTTCTATAGAAATCTACTTTTTTCTACCAAAATCAATTACAGAAATCTACTAAAAATCTACTGCTACCTAAGAGCAGTCTTTAGCACTTTATGTTGGAAGGAAAGTAGAAAACTTTAATGTTTCGTGCAGTAATTAACATCCGCTAAGCAAAAAAAGCTAGAGAAGCACTGCCGTGAAGGCAGCAGCTTTTGCGCGCATGTTCAATAGAGATGACCGCTTTGGCAACGAATTTGAACATTTCTAGGTTTTTTTTTCTTTAAAGTATTGGATTTCAATTCGATCTAATCTGTATATTTGAAAATATTGAAAAAATAAAATTTTGAATGGGTATATCTACGGAATTCAAGAATTCGACCTTCGTAATTAAGCCTTAAATCTTCTCTACAAATATCGAGTTTCTAAGTAGTTTCTTCCAGAAGATAATGGCCGACCGTAAGTAAACACAATAACTTCCGAAAGAAACAACTTAGAAATTTGTTATTTGTAGAGAAGATTTGGACCTTAATTACAGAGGCCGAATTCGTGAATGGGTAAAATCCACCCAATGATTCCGCAGATATTCTTATATATTCCCCTAAATGAAAGGCTCTTCCGTTTCGGATGGAAACAATGAAAATGCGAGAAAATGTAGCGCACACACGCACTTATGATGGGCAATACGATATACTTATTAAGTGTGACGGGATTAAAGAAATACCCCAATGTCAGTCAGAGCCATCTATACGAGTTGTGCTATTATTTCACATAATTCATGCGATTATAGTTAGGTTAGGTTAGGTTGTGCCACTTCTCAACTCAGACAGAAGCGTTCTACTCAGCGTGACCAATTATTTTTTTCAGAATCTACCAAACCTTCTATAGAAATCTACTTTTTTCTACCAAAATCAATTACAGAAATCTACTAAAAATCTACTGCTACCTAAGAGCAGTCTTTAGCACTTTATGTTGGAAGGAAAGTAGAAAACTTTAATGTTTCGTGCAGTAATTAACATCCGCTAAGCAAAAAAAGCTAGAGAAGCACTGCCGTGAAGGCAGCAGCTTTTGCGCGCATGTTCAATAGAGATGACCGCTTTGGCAACGAATTTGAACATTTCTAGGTTTTTTTTTCTTTAAAGTATTGGATTTCAATTCGATCTAATCTGTATATTTGAAAATATTGAAAAAATAAAATTTTGAATGGGTATATCTACGGAATTCAAGAATTCGACCTTCGTAATTAAGCCTTAAATCTTCTCTACAAATATCGAGTTTCTAAGTAGTTTCTTCCAGAAGATAATGGCCGACCGTAAGTAAACACAATAACTTCCGAAAGAAACAACTTAGAAATTTGTTATTTGTAGAGAAGATTTGGACCTTAATTACAGAGGCCGAATTCGTGAATGGGTAAAATCCACCCAATGATTCCGCAGATATTCTTATATATTCCCCTAAATGAAAGGCTCTTCCGTTTCGGATGGAAACAATGAAAATGCGAGAAAATGTAGCGCACACACGCACTTATGATGGGCAATACGATATACTTATTAAGTGTGACGGGATTAAAGAAATACCCCAATGTCAGTCAGAGCCATCTATACGAGTTGTGCTATTATTTCACATAATTCATGCGATTATAGTTAGGTTAGGTTAGGTTGTGCCACTTCTCAACTCAGACAGAAGCGTTCTACTGCTTCAACAGTTGAAAGTAGAATTCCACTAAGATAGTTCGAAATACTACCAAAATCTACTGCTCAATTTCTGTCTACTAACAATGATGAAATTATAACGAAAATCTACCAAAAAAGTAGATTTCTACCAAAATTGGTCAAGCTGATTGGTTTGCTAAATTTGCTCGGTGACGAGCGGCAAATGTGTGATTTATTGCTTTTCTGTCACTTCGCCAGCAACGTTTCTCTCTCTTGTGATGGTTTTTGAATTGGTTGGTAGGACTATCACAGCTCATCCTGGTGCTTATAAGAGTAAATTGAATTCTTGCAGTTCCTCATCCTCAACAAACTGTTAATAAGCAATAGAATGAAGTTCTACTCTGTTACTTAACCTTTATCTGATCTGATCTTGTTGTTGTGTAATTGCTGCTCATTTCTGATCTTGTTCTTGCATTGTTTGTGTTGTTTTTATTGGTTCTTTTTGTATAAGGTAAAATTGATTTAAGTGTTGATAGTCTACGCACGGGTTTGTCTCCCTCTGTAGACATGTAGCTTTTTATTCTCTTTTTATATATTATATTTTATGGTTTCATAATTAGGTGAGGATCATTGTGAATAAATTATTATTATTATTTTTCTATCAGGTATCAGATTTCAATTCGATCCGATCCGTATTTTCCAGAAATTGAAAATTTCAAAATTGAATTGGAGCCTTTATCTAGAGAATTATTGGGCGAATTTTATCCGTTCATGAATTCCAACCTTCGTAGCCGAAAGCCTACTCCACAAATAAACTTAGTCGATTCTTTCAGAAGTTATAGTTTTTACGACCTACCTATCCTGATGCGATTGTGAACAAAATAGCTTTCGGAAGAGTTTAACTTGAGCCTTGATAATGGGGGTTTTTCCTGAATTTGGGTTATTACTGCAAATGCTAATCTGAACATAACTATTATGGGTTTGATTCATCATTTTCCCAAATTACCTTCAGAAAGTATTCAAATCAGATTTCAAAATTGGGGTTTGGGATTTGCCAGACGTGCACGAAGTGACAACGGTGTTTAGTAGAATAGCTTTTTCTGCTATAGAATAATGAAATATTTATTCTTATTCTGTGGTACACACGTGTTCTTTGTCAATATAACCAAAAATGTCTGTTTGCGACTTGTCAGTAATATGACAGGATGACTGCTATTCTTTTTCTATTCCTTGGTCGTTGTCTTCTACTCTAACCAGATCGAAGTATAGCTATCTCTATTTTCCTAAGCAAAGTAAAACATTTGACGTCCTTTTCTTTCCGAGAAAGCTGAATTCGACGTTGCCACATCGTGCACTACAGACGAATTCCTTTAAATGCAAATCCCCATTTTTTATTTTTCAATTTGAGGTGATCAAACATTTTTTAAAAATATAATATCGAAATTATATGTTTGAAATGGGATGTTCTAAAGGTTTTTCATGAAAATTACTGCATTTTCGTTTAAAGGAAAAACCCCCATTGTAGAGTAGGTTTCAAGTTTAATCACGAAAGCCGAATTCGCGATTCGGTAAAATCCACCCAATGATTCCGAAGACATGGTCAGTGAAAATAACATTACCCATTTTCAATAATATACAGATCAAATCGAATTCAAACCCAGTGCAATGAAAGATTGACAGCTTGAAGGTTGGTGCGACATTTCGTGAGAATCATATGACTTTTATATCGCCCAATATGAAATATTGAAAAAACCTTTTGAAGTATTTTTCCAATTGATCTAGTCTCTAGTCAAACGATTATTTACAGAATTTGCTCATCAGCATTTGCCAAGTTTCATTATGTATTCAGTATTCTTGGAGATATTTCGGAAAAAACAACGGTTTCCATGATATAACCGAAAAATTTTACATTTTTTGTCCAATATCTCCGAAGATTAATATATGATCGACCTGAAGATTTGAATTTTGTTGGCCAATATTGACTTAAGGTTCTGTGCCAAATTTCATTTAAATTTCGAAGATATTTAAGGTTTTCAGATATTAGTCGGCCACTATATGTTTACGTTTTGTTGCTGAAGTGACTGGAAAGTGCGATATTTTTGAGACTGAGGTGTTGTTGCTCCTATTTGAATCATCCATTGCTCCATCAATACAGAAGTTTTGTTATATTTCTCGGGCTACTGGTAGATTACTAGGTACCCAATTTTCAGATATTTTTGAAGCTGCTTTCACCAGAGGAATAGTGGAAGATCTTGATGGTCAGCTTTTTGAACAATATTTTCAGCATGTTAGGTGATTTTTTGTTTCTTCTGATGGGACAGACATATGGTCAGGTTGAGGTGGCATACCTACGCCATCTCATCCGCATACTATGTATGCCAACTCAACCAATAGGAGATACCTGGTCTTTTTTTATTCTTCATAACGATGGCAAATATTAAAATACCACATATAGTTTTCATACGAAGCTAGATGAGGAAAAACATATACAGATACATGATGAAAAAAACATGTGCTTATCTGACAAATCAGTGAGGTCAGCTTGCAGAAAATACAAAGAGTTATATATTCTGTGCTTTGAATTAGCATATATTCATTCAAAGCACAAAATGAACAACTCTTTGTATTTTCTGCAAGCTGACCTCACTCATTTTTCAGATGAGTACACCATGTTTTTTACATCATGATACAGATATACTTACAGTTACCGATTGACAGTTTTATAAAATAAATTCACAGAAAACTTTCGCTCTAATGAACTTTCAGCCATTTTGGCAAACTGTCCTCGTATGAACTAACCAGAAAACACAACGAATTCGACTAGAATATAGGCAGATGGCTATATTTATGATTTATTCTGGAATTTGAGTATTGCGTGACAAATTTTCAACGTCAACTGAGAAACACGTTGTATGACTTTAACTATGTCTTCTCGGACACACTTCCTCTAGGACGAAAAAATTGTTGTAAGAAAACGATAAAGTTAAATTGAATATTGTATCATTTTCAAATTCCTGAATGAATTTTGATATGCACGAATGATTATTCCAGATAAATTAAATGCGTATAATTTTTGAATATGTATTATTAATATGCAAATATTTTCCACATTTCATTTCCTATCCTAAAGCCTACATTTTTGAGTGAGTAACGTTGACTATGTTTGTGGTACAATATTCGATAGTGCTGAAGACTTGATTTCATTTTTGATGTTAATCCAGTTATTCCATTCCACTGGTTTTTCAACTGAAGCTTGCCTCAATTTTATCAACAAAGAGATGAATCCTCAGAGACAAATGAATCGTCAGAAAATTGTATCATTACCAGCTCATATGTAACGATAGAAGCTGCGATCTGAAAAAAGATGAAATGATGATGCTCATTATGAGAATATTCACATATGTATGTAACAAATTAACGAAAAATATTGACAACGATAAAGCTCTCACTACACGTTTAGGAAAACTGGTGACATTGAGAGCAGTAAGAAGGAAATAAGAAAATTTTCGTGTGAAGCGATATTCGATAAATCAAAATACTGATTTTAGATATGAACTCTTCCATAGTATGTTTAGTAGTTAATAAGTAGTAATCATAAAAAACACACTATTTTTTGAATTTATTTTAATCTGGGGCTATCGATTTCGCTTAATTAACCATCATCAGGTCAGCTGAAAGTATACTGAATAAAATATATGATTCCTTTCACAAATAACGTCTTATAAAAAGTTAGGTTTTAGGTTAAGAGTGTGCAACTTACCGTTAATTGAGTTAAAATGGATCTAATTAACATCGATATATTATGTCTATATGAGAAAAAATAATCATATGGACATAATATATCGATGTTAATTAGATCCATTTTAACTCAATTAACGGTAAGTTGCACACTCTTAACCTAAAAACTAACTTTTCATAAGACGTAGTTTGTGAAAGGAATCATATATTTTATTCAGTATACTTTCAGCTGGCCTGATGATGGTTAATTAACCGAAATCGATAGCCTAAGATTAAAATAAATTCAAAAAATAATGTGTTTTTTATGATTACTACTCATCAAAATACTGAATTGAAATAATAATTCTTTTGAATTCTCTTTGCAATGGAAGCTCGTTCACAATCAGAATAGTATGTGACCTAAGATTCCCGCTGTGAAAAGTATGTCTTACATTATTTGAGATGAAGTATTTAGTCCTAGCGATATAATGGGCTGAAAGTTTTTTCAATTTCATACGTTTTGATGTGCCTTTCGGAATATCTTGATGGATTAGACAAGAAGTTTACAATTTCTTCAGCATAATCCTTTTATTATTACAAGGCCACCTACACGAATACTGAGATGTTGATTTCTGTGAATATTCATCAGTATAATACTTATTTATGTAATTGGATTTAGACTATTACCTTTAGTATTAGACTTCGTGTAACAAAGAAATATTTTCTTCCCGACAAAACCATGGGGCACGTATTCACTTGAACGATGAACCTTTCTAACTGAAAATTTGATTGAAATAGATTTACCAAACAAGAAAATCGTGAAAATTCATCTTCTTACCTCTTCGTTGTAAAGATTTGAAGGAGTGGATACCAGCGTATTCAATAAGTTATAGCATTCTTCTTTGATGCTTGCACCATAAAAACAAACGAACGATGTTCGTGAAATAAGAAGAGAAAATGTGAATATGAAGTAAATTTGATTCAACGCTAATTCCTGATTCGAACCAAACCTCAACCAAGAAAATCCTTGAGTCAGAAGAAAATAAATATTTGAAGTGAATGATAAAAGTATAATGTTATTCAGTTTCTCGTTGAAAATTGCGAAAAGATTAAGTAATTGCGTGTAATTCTCTCTTAGTGCTCTCCATTTTATTGGCGATGACATCTGCAAAGTGAAACAGAATGACTTTCTGTAATCTATTCATTTATTTGTTTTGTGAAAGGGAGACATACAGGATAAATCCCATAAAAAGTAAATACGCCAAGAAATACGATTCCATCTATATGATGATGTTAAAACAATTCCATTCGAAAAAACGTAATTCACAGGGATTTGATTCGAATAAAAAACAAAATTGTTCAAACCAGAAAACGGTAACAAAGAATGGGGGTTTTTTCCTTCAAACGAAAATGCAGAAATTTTCATGAAAAACCTTAAGAACATCATATTTCAAACATATAATTTCAATACATTTTTAAGATGATGTTTGATCACCTAAAACTGAAAAATAAAAATGGGGATTTGCATTTAAAGGGACTTGTCCTGAGTGCACGATAGGGCAACGTCAAATGTGTTACTCTGCTTAGAAAAACAGAGATAGCTATACTTCGATCTGGTTAGAGTAGAAGACAACGACCAAGGAATAGAAAAAGAAGAGCACAGACAGTCATACTGTCGTATTACTGACAAATCGCAAACGGAAATTGTTTGGTTGTATTGACAAAGAACACGTGTGTAGCACAGAATAGGAATAAATATTTCATTATTCGATAGCAGGAAAAGCTATTCAACTAAACACCGTTGTCACTTCGTGCATGCCTGACAAATCCCAAACCCCAATTTTGAAATCTGATTTTGAATACTTTGTGAAGGTAATTTGGGAAAATGATGAATCAAACCCATAATAATTATTGTTCAAATTTGCATTTGCAGTAATAACCCAAATTCAGGAAAAACCCCCATTGTCTTGAATTTCAATATTGAGAAGTTTTTTTGGATTTCAGCCTTCTTTATTCTTCAAAGATATGATGAAACGTGAACGAGATAAGATTAATGGTGAAATCTTTTTACTAATTGATATTGAAATAAATTGTGAACGATTTTTATTGTTCTTTTCATGAAAAGTGAAAAAGATGAAAATTACCATTGGATGCGCGATTTGTGTATTACCTGTTTCTCCACAGTCGAATGAATGTGTTTATTCAACTGAACTATTTTTTCTGAGAAATTGATGCTTGCGTGGACAATGAAAACATCTATAAATGTCCATCCGAAAACTGTTAATAAATTGATCATCTGAAAAAATATTTTAATGTAATAATTTCAATGGATAAAAGGGCTTAATATACAGGATTCAAAATTTCATTTGCCGATATTTCCAGAACGACAGATCGTATCGAATCAAACAACAGTACCTCGATGGAATGTGACAGCTTGAAGATCCATACGGAATTTCGTGAGTACCAGATATATAATCGCCAAATATACAAGTATTCCGGAAAAAAATTGATATTTATTTATTGAGCTTATTGGAACGATTCTCACGAAATTTTGCACGAATTTGCTCATCAAATGCCAACTAGTTGTCAAGATTCACCATTATTGGAAATTTCACATATTTTTCCCATATATCTCCGAAGATCATACAATCAACATTTGGGCTCTTAATAGTCACTTCAAGAACTGCGCTAAATTCCACTGAATTTGGATGAATTGTTCGTAAATAAGATTTTTGTAGAAAAGTTGAAAATTTTTCGAGAAGAAACAATGTTTTGCCTGTACAATCTATCTAAGAAGTCTGAATCTGACTGTATGAGTTATTCTTGAAGAAGAAGAAAACCTCGAAATTTACAATTTCCACGAAAGTTGACTTATTTCTTCGTAAATATTTCCTAAAAGTAATATCGGACCGAACTCAAATTTGAAGCTTCTTGAAAGTCTGCGTCAAATTTCATTGAGATGGTTCACGAAAAAACAATTTTTTCACCATATAATCCTAAAGGCATTTCGCTTGATATTGCACTACCAGAAATTAAGTGTTACTCTGTTCACGTCCCTACGTACTTTTCGAGATATTCAGAAAATAACCTTAAACTTACATATAACTTGGGATGATATATTTTTTACCTACATCTCCGAAAATAAATATAGAATATAAATGTTATTTTAGAATCTAACACAATCACGAGGACGAATATATGTCGATTAATCCACAAAATTCTTCTTCAGGGTATTCTGCACTTGAAGATAGGATTCGCAACCCCTGAATTCAATCTGACAGGTGATAAGTATCTAAATTCCTACTCTGCGGTTTATCCGAGGTGAGATGGTGTGACTATCAGTAAAAACTGTGAAACAGCTGTAACAATTCTCCCTGGACGCCGCTACTTCGGAGTAGATGATTTGGTTGATTGGATGATTAGATCTGATCAAGGTGGAATGTTTGTCGATTAATCGACACATATTCGTCTTTGTGATTATGTCGGAGCTCTCCTTTCTCCACGAACCAATTCCTATGTTTTTCAGAATGTCCAACGAAATGATCCACTTCATTTGTATTTTTGCTTTAACCTGCGCTTTGGTATTTTCCAACTCACTATCAAGTTTCAGTCCAATCTCATTACTACTCCATAAAATATCGAGGAGGTAATCTAAAAATTTCAAGTAAAACGAAATTTAACATATTTTTTCCTTTTTTCTCGGTGAACACTGTTTTCATATATCGACTTTGATTTCTGTGCTCAATTTCATTCAAATCATTTCGATAATCTGCGAGCAAAATATAGTTCAATAAGATTTTTCAAATAATAATTTTTTTCTAATTTTCTAACTACTAGATCCACACGCGACTAGATAGAATTGAATTAGACCACGGACTCATCATCAGTCAGTCCAACCTATTTGTGTGAGACCATTTTCTGGTCAGAATTCCGAATATTTGAGCAAAATGACAACGGGCCATTTACCAGAACGAGCGTTACTTTTGTCAGTGAAACCATCGGGTTTTCGAAATGTTGGCCCAAAATGGGAAATTATTGAGGTAAGCTTCTGTTCCAGATAAAAGAAATGAACTACACATTAAGGATCGTACATTAGAAGAGCTCCATAGACAAATATTTTTTGAGAAAAGATAAGTTGGTCTTTCCCCAATTTTGTGAGGGGGAAACGGTGGTGAAATATTGACTATCAATTCTGGGTCGCACCCTGAATATATGTTAAATATTTCTCTATCCGAATATTTCAGTTCTTTCGATTCATCTATGTAATAAGTTATTATGGAACTTCCTACAAAATATTATATATTTTGAACAATGCATATGCACTAATCAATATTTAATCCCTGGCTTTACCTGAAAAATAAATCCGAAGAATAAATTATATGGAATATATAGAAATAATTTATAATAGGAAGTATCAGCGAAAAAATGATGTAAAGTGGCAGCTAAAGTATTTCCACATCTGGATGATCTTATTAAACCTTTTGTTTGTGCTGTGAAATGTTCCACTGAAATGAGAAATAAGAGTTCAGATATATGAAAGTTTTTATTTTGGCAACTTACCAGCAGCGGCGAAGAATATGCCGAACGTTATTATGCCCAACTTTTTATGCAAAAATTTAGACGGAGGATAAGCTCGTATCTGTTTCTCGATTTTCTCGAATTCTTCAATTAAAGATGGCCAGTTTCTTGCCAATTTTATGAAAGCCAAGCAGGTCAATGATCCCTTGGAATAATATATCACATCATCTGCGAAGTTATAAGATATGAAATATGGTAAAATAAACGTGAAATTATAGGTTTGTCCGTTGTACCTGCATGAACTACACTAACTACACCAACTACAATCTTCAGTGCAGCAGAGTGTAGTCACAGATAAGTGAATGAGTGGACTCAGTGTAGTTCAATTTGTTCTATGATTCTCACAGAATACAAATATATGATAGATGATTTTACGCAAACCCAAGATGACAGAATTCTATGCTTCTTTTGTTTTCGCTACCACTTCGAGGTGATGTAGATTCGTGTCAAGTTCTTCTAAAGTCGTCACGGACAAAAATTCCATTTCAAATAACGATATGATGAAAATTTATTTCGTCCAAAAATAACCATACATAGAGAACAGAAGAAGTCCAACCAGGAACCAGAGACAACCACAGATGTCTATGATTTTGAATTATATTTACGCATAACCATGATGTAAAAAACATGGTGTGCTCATCTGAAAAATGAGTGACGTCAGCAAGATTAAAATACAAAGAGTTGTATATTCTGTGCTTTGAATTTGCATGTTAATTCAAAGCACAGAATATACAACTCTACGTGTTTTAATCTTGCTGACGTTACTCATTTTCAGATGAGCACACCATGTTTTTACATCATGCGCATAACCATCACAGAAGATAACCTCACCCTTTGTGAATGATGGTGCATTTCACGGTAGACCATGGTTTTCTAAGGTTGATCACCCACGTCGGTTTTTTACTGCCATCATACGGCTCAGATCTGGCCATTGTCTTACCCCTTAACATCTATACAGAATTGGTCTGAGAGAAACTGCTCTCTGTGAATGCGGAGAATTGGGGGACATTACACACATCTTTTTCGGTTGTACAGAAAATTTAGATAACATTAACGAGCTATATTCTGCACTTTCCTCACATGGGTTTCCTTTACCTTTGAATATATACGAGATAATCTTCAGTAATAAACTGGATGTGTTGGATTTGTTGGTGGAATTTTTGAGTGGAAGTAAACTGACGCTGTAGTAAGCATGTTTTTGATTCCTAGATTTGACACAGCCTTTGTAGTTTGTCTTTGTTGCTTGACCTGTCCTTTATTCCCTCACAATCGCCGCTTGTGGATCTCGCTGTTCAAAGTAGAAGATTATTACTATCCTAATCAATAATAATGACTGTTAGCAAATCAATCCTGGGATTGGACCTCCAAGACCCCTGATGCCCCAGGACCCAGGATCAAGACTGTCCATTACACTACGGAGATTGGGTACATAGTCTCTCAGGCTGAGCCCATACTCAGACCCCTACAACCAGGGGCAATTCTGGTTGCTGATCGGTCTGTTTGAGAAAGAAGAAGAATAACCTCACTCTATGCACTGCACACGTAATCTGTGACTACACTGACTCCCAATATTTCCGCAACGAACAGAGTGCAAGTTTACAACAAAACAAACCGAACAGAATCAATAGAGTAAGTGTAGTTAGTGTAGTTCATGTAGGTACAACGAACAAACCTTATGTTTTTTTGATATTAGATTTCTAAAAATGCGATGTTCATGATACATCAGGATGTGGCAGCCAAACCTGAATTTTCAGAAAGCTGGGTAGTGGAAAAAAGAATGAGGAACTTTAAAATCCAATTGTTCCCATTTTTTTTGGAAACAAAAACATATTGGTAATATTTATTCATTGTTCAAAATTAACGTTCCAATCCAATCCAATCACGGAGTATAATTCGATTGGAACAGTATTTTTAGACTATTCGGTGATAGGCACAATATTTCTGATTATGCCCATTATCGATCTTGGATGCCCAACTTGTGCTAAAACAACATTCAGAATGACTTCGTGGGCGAATTGCGATGTCAACAAGAAACTTCGCACGAAATTTGCTATTCACAATGAGATCCCGGACAAGCGCGCTTCGTCAAGTGACACACGACAATGCTTTTGTTCATATGTTGTTGAGTTAGATATAGATGCATAGAATATACATGGTGCGGACACTCTTTGACATATTTTGGGTCCTAAATGAGGTCCAAATATTGTCAAAATATGGCTTTGTTTTCCTACTTCAGTTTTCGCCGATAGATGCCAGCATAGAAAAATCAGCCATATAAAATCTCAAACATTTACGGAAGTTACCGACCTGTCATATCCAAACTATTCAAATCAGAACTTTTTTCTGATTTTCCAAGTTGGACCATACATTATTTTCAAGAATTTCAGAAAATAAATTCATTATGACAAGTTTAAATTATGAATATTCATTTCATTCAGTCAGAATCACGATAATATAATATACAAAGGTTTCCTTCATCTCTGAATACACAAGTCTGAAACTTGAAATTTTTGTATTTATTACAATAGGTATTTATAATCTTGATATTTAGTTCATGGAAAGGAAGTATTCCAGAGTTGCATTTTCAAAAATGCCACAATAAATAATTTGCAAAGACTGATGCTACAATTAATTTGTCTGGTTTTAAATTCGTTTAATAAATTCGTATGAACATGACCAGCAAAGTGAAAATTCGTATATCAATTTCAATAATTATGAGCATGATCATCTCCTCCAAATATTTTCATAAGTATGAAACAAAATTCATGACTTTTCAATTGAATATGTATTGTAATAGGTACATACTAGTTAAGATGTGATCTACCTTGCGCCCAGATCTACCTTTCGTTCAGATTCGCCTTTTATGTGGTTAAATTCGTTACAATGATATAACGTCATCGAAAAAATTTTGTGGACACTCGCAAAAAAATGCTCTATACCCTCGCACAAAACGCTCTGTGACCTCTATAGAAATTTCAAGGTTACTTCAGGGTTATCAATTTTCAGATACATTTTCTAGAGGAACGGAAATGAATATCGTTGAAAGGGGATCGAAAATGAATAAGAGGATTTTTAATCTTCAAAAACGTAGCAGAAAAAGTAACCTAGCTCGTAAACAACGGTAGGATTCCAGTAAAAAAGATCGTTCTGAACCGGCACAAATTATGCTGAAATTTTGGAAAAAACTCAAAGTTGGTGGTAAAATACTTCAAAGGAATCCGTACCAACCTCTAATCGATCCTTTTCAATATAATATATGCCATATTTCAGGTGATATCGTCGGATGTTATGTTAAAATTCCATATAAGGAGCTCTCGGTCATCGGAAATATTCATGGAATTTCCTTTGAAAATATCACCAATCGCTTCATTCTTCTGCTTGAAATCGAAGCCCCGTGCTTAGTTTTTGCCATTTCATACAATATTTGTCAGTATTTCGGCGTTTTTCGGTCAATTTTATTCAATTTCTACCTGACAGCACTGACCCAGGCTGTGAGACCCGAATGTAAACACAGATCAGACTCGATGGCCTGTCAGAATTTTTCCGAGAAACAAGAAATGTCACGAAATTACCAACCTTTTTACGTATTACGGTCTTTGTAGGTTCGTTTCTCACCCTCGGTCTCGGCCGAAAAGCTTCGCCTTCAGAGGAGATAGCGTTCTCCTGACGGTCCACTCGACAAAATTCGTCAAGTTTGAGAATTTTTTTCGTTATCTTGGAAATTTCGTAGCGAAACGAACGTGGTATCGACCGAAAGAGCGTCCTTTTTTCTTTCAGATCGGGAAATCGCCTTCGGCGAGTTTCCTCTCATCAAAGTTCTGTCAAAGTTTCAAAAATCGTCATTCGATGGTTTTCCTTACTCGATTAGTTTATAGGTGATAGGTGACAAAATTCATAAACCATATTTTTATGAGAGAAGATCCAAATTATCCAATAAAATCTATCAGAAATATCAATCTCCTATTCCGATTTCACCGTTGTTTTGGCTTCGAAATAACTTCTTGTATCCATCCATGAAAGTGTTCTTACAATGAACCTCGTATTGATCCTTATTCCCTTATTCATATTTTTAATGAGTAGATGTTCCACATTTGTTAAACTCCTCTTATATATTAGTAAGAATCCATAATTTCAAATATCCGATTCATTTTTTGGGAAATAATTTCATCAGATTATAGCTCAATTCATTTTATTCAGCGGAATTAATTGCATGGACTTGAGAAAGCGACCTTAGTTCCATCATCGTTTACAGAGCCAAGTAGGTCAATATTTGACAATTCTAGGACCGCGTTTTGGATCCAAAATTTTAGTAGGTAATGATAGGAGAGTGTCAACACCTTATATATTCTATGCATCTTGGGTTAGATCTAATCTACGGGCATTTGAAGAGTTTTATATTCCGCATCCAGTTTCCCTTCATACAGTCTTTAATAATCGTTGCACATCAAAGCAGAAGACTAGCGAAATGTCAAAGAAACACATCCAATCCCATACAGTCGCCACAACGAAAGGAATTTGCATGAGTTGGAATATGCTCAGGCTGAGCATATTCCAAATATGTCATGCCTTACGTGCTGTATAGCTCAGCACGTATAGCCAAGTCGCACTTCTCCCGCGAGGTCGTTCTGAATTAATAGAAGGGGAGCTCATGATGCTGAACGGGCAGTTACTTGAGCGTCTTGGAGACCTATTGGATTTTGAATCTTAGATGATGAAATGAAAAATATGTTGTATTATATATACCCGTGCATTGGTGGAGGGAGCGCCTTCAAGTCTTCAAAAAAGTAAAAAAAAGCACTGCTATGTGGACATGTTCGAGCCAGTCAGATATTGATACCCTATATGCCCCAGGTATCTTTAGTAACGTAGGTATTTTAATCTGACGGTTTCAAGGTTGGAAATGTATGTACTGGGTGATTCATTAAGGATAACGACCGACCAGTGAAAATCGTTTGTCCCATACTTACGGGAAAAAATCAGCCCCTAAAAATTATAAAACATATTTTCAAGCAAGTACTTCCCCACTAGAGGGCGGTAATAATAATAATAATAATAATTTTAATTCATTTCAGAGAATGCCACAAATCACATACATATCAGTGTACACTAAATGGAACAGTGTCAAAATAGGAAAATAAGCAACAAATTTAGAAACATGACATCCTATCCATCTAAATAAACACTGATAGAATAGGGTTCCAGAATCTATTGAACATTCGGATACATGCATAAGTTGGATATTTCTCAGTGACAGTAAGCCTATTTTGGGGTTACAGATGATAGTATGTCGAGTGTTATAAGAATGTAATGAGCTGCATTTTTTATAGTGTTGTAAATTTTTGAATATGTAAATGAGCACCCCGTAATTATAAAGTGCGAATATGGTCAATATGCGTTTTTTTTCTCCTCTGCATGATTCCCTGTAGGTGAGGTCAAAGACAACTCTGACAACTCTCTACTGTTTGAAGAAAACCTCTTGCGTGTGAGAACTCCCACTATAGAAAATAAGACTCAATCGCACTAAACTCTCAAAATCAAAGAAATAGAATATTTTGAGAGAAACCGTATTCAATTATCTATCACTTATAATTGCATTTTCTACGGATTTTTTTCAACTAACAATGGTGAAGAATAAAAACATAAGAATCCACTCTTTCTATTCAACAACTTTAGTTTCAGTAATTTTTATATTTACTATTGTTCAGTCTGACGAAAAAAAACATTCTCACTTCTGTATGCTTGAACCGATTTCCTTTGTAGCATGGTTTCATTTGAAGACAGATTTTAGGTATATATTACAACAACATACCGGGTATTCCAATTAAAAACTTCAAGCTGTTGTATGTCACTTCACCCTAGGATGAAAATCAGTTTCCTTCATACGGTCAGTCGCCACCCTTTATGAATCATCCAGTACATAAGGTTGAAAATGAAAAAAATTAACTAGCGTAAATCCAGAAATTTTTTTCTTGGACTCCTTAACTATTAGATCGAATATTATAAGTTGCAATAGGAATGGACCGCCAACGGTGTAATATATATGAATAATCCAAGCATACTTACTCAGGTCATAAATTCCATAATTACGTGTTCGTACCATAAAATGAATATAACCAAGAGTTTCCATAATAGAGATGAATGAAATAAATATGCAGTAGAAAGTTCTCAAACAGCACCAAGAAAAATACATATTCTTATGATTCGAACGTAGTACACCTTGGAGAGGAAATAAGTTTGTTTTGAAATACAGACGAATTTGTGACTTTAAAAAGCATAACCTGGACGCTCTTGCATCTGCCCATAAAAAACACCGATTTATCAATCAATATAAAAAGAACCACTATTTACTGAAACCGAAAATGAAGGTTGTAAACAAGTATACATCATTGTTATTCTGTGAAAGGTAGCTTGAGTATTGAAACACCATGCATACATTATCTCTGAACTCTGAGTATTCATCAATTTCAGGTTGAAAGCTGATCGATTCAGTTCATTAAAAGTTCTTGATAGGTTATTAGAAAGACATTGATAAGAAAAAATAGCTGAATATATTGTGGAATATAAACCTTCTGAATAATGTGATTTTCCTGGATCACATTTAAAATATTAGTTGTGAATTTGAATACAACCATAATTGAACAGTGTTGAGAAGATTGATTTTTATGGTATGAAATCAACAATTTGAAATTCTTGAGATGCAATATATTGACATCAGGGGCTTTTCGAGCCATTCATGAGTCAAGGACTCTTGGATGAATCATCATCTTCAGTTTTGAAAAAATTCTAAAATTCTATTCGAACGGATCTGTGTTTTTAGCTGTTTTATGAAAATGAAAATTCGAATGGATATCCCTACAGAGTTTTCTCCATTCACGAATTAAACCACAAGTTGTTTCTCTTGGAAGATATTGTGTTCACAATAGGCCGTTGGGATCACCGTGAAGACAAAACTTCTGAATGAAATTACATAGAGTCTCGGTATTAGTAGAGTAACTAGAGGTCTACTGAGTTTGCAATTGCTTATTTACTGTATTTATTCCAAGTTGGACCTTGGTTTTCAGCTTTTGATTTGGTTGGATTTGTCGCTTACCGTTGATTCGGTAGCACGTCAAATTTTAATCCGTGAACTCTATCATTTTGGTATACGTTTAGTGATGTCCTGAAGTCAAAAGCCTCTTAAGCTTCGGAAGGAGAGCTGGTTGTCAGGATGAACTCTGCTCGTCCGGACGCCTTTGTTATTAAAAATGGTTTTCTCAGGGTTCTATTCTTTTAGGGCCATACTGCTTATCATCATCTGATGATGCACCGAAGATAGTGTGCATATGGAAAGAAATCTTGTGAAACGTAAGCAAAACGCACAGTGTGCAATTTCAGAGTTGACTGGTGTTTTAAAAGATTGGGAGGGAATTCAACGAATCACAGCCCTCTAAATATGGATTTGAGAAGGGAAAAACTTCATTTACTCATAATTATAAGGAAAGACATAGTCACTTAACAAGCTCGTAAAAAGATCTTATGTCCAAAAATAACGAGAAGTCACCTAGTTACACAGCAAAAGGTTTTTCGATAGATTGCCTAGAGAAATAAGAGATCTTCCGATGATTAAATCAAAGATGAAAGTGAGAATATTCCTGCCTTAAAATCTCATTACTCACTACAAGAATTCTTTGGAAGTAATTTCATAAAATGTGTTTTTTAGTGACTCGCCATTTTATTTATCATTTATTAATTCGGATTTTTGGATTATTTAAGTTCCGTTCTATAATTGTCTACTAATATGTGTATACATATTTCAATATATATGTTTGTTGTAAACTCTGACTTTTACTGCATATTCAGAAGCGAATAAATATCTTATCTGATCAAATGAGTATATATTTAAGCATTTGGCCTTTATTACGGAGGTAGTGTTGATTTAAAAACTCAGCAGAATTTCACTGATTTTTTTCTAAATTAAAATGCATATTCGAAAAAAGGGGTGCACTTTTCAGAACGGTAAGATTTTCATAAAATTGCACATGTTTTGGTGTTGGCGCTTATACCTAAAAAAAAGTTCCATACTAATCGCATAACTCTTCGAGATATCTGAGACGGGCTTGAGAGTGGGGTGATCCCCACAAATATTGAACAGAGTTAGGAAATGTTGAAAGCAGTCGAAACAATTTCAAATTTTTTGAAAATTTTCAAAGCAGTCATTGATGTCCATGCTTTTCCCTAACCACAACAACTCACCACCCCCTCCTCAACAATTTTTTGCTGTCCCTGCGAGATATTGCTACAAATTGATTTTATGGAAAGGTTTGGAATCGAGACTTTTGGGTGGGTTTTACCTTTTTACGAACTCAACTTACCCCACAAACTTCTAGTTACCAGCTCATTCCTTCCGAAAGATATCGTGGCAACGAACGCACAGAATTGAAGTACATAATTGTCCAAATCTGTTTCGAATTATTGAAAAAAATACACACACACTAACGAAAGTGCTGGATATGTCAAATATTGAATTTTACATCAATGTTTTCTCGAATCCTTTGCCTGGAAAGCTCAAAGATAAATTCACAAATTCATAATAATACTACTACGATTCTGATGTTTTATTTCAGGAAAAAAATTATGTTTTCGTTTATTTGAGATGGCATGCATACCTATCTCTTTCGTGGTGAAGAAATATATTCTCAGATCGCAAAATAAATTATCCTTCCAATCAAGATATTGTCTAGAAACACCGGGAAAATAATCTTCATGATTTTCAACTCGCAAATATTGAAACGAAATAATAGTAAGCAATACAAATAAGTTCAGTTGTTGGATTATGAAAAAATCGATAAGCAGAAAAGGGTTCATAGGCAAACTCATTTTGTATCTTTATTACATTTTCAATGATGCGGTATCTCATATATTATAATATGCTATAAACAGAAATACTCTACAGAATGGGAGGAGGACAATTCGCCATGTTCACAAAGGCAAATTTTTATCCCTAAAAATTCCATTGAATCAACAGAGGGATGTATCGCCTTCTTCGACAATTTTCTCCGTGAATTGTATCAGAACTAGCTCATAGGTTACAATAGAACCAGCAATCTGAAAATCAATGAAATGAAACAGTTTTATACTCAAATATTCAATTTCATAAATAGCTCGAAAAGTGTACGGATCAATAAATTTTTTTCGAGATGTTAAGTCCTGTGGAAATATGGGAAGACCCGATCTTTCGAACTAGATTTTCGAAAAACGAAAGAAACTGAAAACATCAGGATTAGGATTTTTTCATTCATTCCTGAAAAATCAAGGAAAATAAAAGAAATGTAAATATTTTGTTATCAATTCTGTAAGTATGATATGACGATTTCTTTTCATTTTAGAGAAGCACTGACGTAATATCAGAGTTTTCACAGTATTTCTTCAAATTCGTATTCAAAGCGGTCACCCATTTAGACATTGATGCCCCCGACAAAGATGGACTCAACCTACTAAAAACCTTTCTACGAGATTATTTTTGATCCTCGCGAAACTCATAATGAACCTTCATCTCATCATTCGTTCTCTGGAACAGCGCGTTTTCATTTCGCCCTAATGTCTATATTTTCAATATTCGTGCAAAAAAATTGCATTAACGGTTAGTTGAACTCCATGAGAAAGAATCCGGGGTCAAATTGAATATTGCCTGTTCGGCTCGCCGTTTGTGCAATAACTTTCGGAGGGGAAGACCAAGAGTCTCGAAATTCTCGAGTAAGGCCCAGAAAATATAACAGTTGGGTTTGTTAAGGGACGAAATGAATTGAATGGTTTAGGAGTTGTATTAATTTGAAATTTCGAGTTCAGTTCCACAATATCTCAAAAACTACTGATGGGATAAGATTGGAGCTTTGAAGTGAGTTAAAATTCAACAACGGGACAAATATTATGAGAATATTGTCAGCAGATAATTACAAAAAAAATATCGATGAAAAAATTATTTTTCTGATTCAACATTTATTGGCGGAGAAATTGGAAAAAATGTGTCGAATTTGGTTATTTACAATCATGAAGTTTTTTCCTTGATATCTCAAGAAGTACAGATGCAAATTGAAACTTTGTAACTAGTTGTAGAAAGAATATCGCATGCAACTTTATGTAAAATTTCATGAGAATCATACTTCAGAAAATGTTGAAAAATTAATTTTTCAAATACTTAGGTTTTCTTGAAATATAAATGAAACTATTCATCAAATTTCAATGGAAAATTAGGCACAGATATAAAAAACCCTTCAGATTTTAGTTCGGTCCGATATTTATTTCCGGGGATATAAGGTAAGAAATATGTGAAATTTCGTGGAATTTTCAATTTTTGAGGATATTCCACAATATTTCAGAAAGAGCTGGGGTGATGAGATTTAAACATCGAAGTGAATTTTATAATATCGGCACACAACTGTTAGTAAAGTTTCAGGGTTCACGGATATAAAAAAGGCAAAACAAAAATTTTTTAAATTTAAAATTTCATTTAAAAATAATTGTTGTTTTTGGAAACTATTCATCATATTTCAATGAAATTCAATGGTTAATCATTATGGTCCTCAAATAATTCTGGATGAACGTTCAAGCTATCATTTTTTCAATCGAACTTTCAGTACGATCCGATCTGTATTTTTGAGAATTGGGGAAAATAAAATTTTGAATGGGTATACCTACGGAATCATTGGGTGGAATTCACCAATTCCCGAAATCGGTCTTCGCATTTAATCTCCAATAATTGTCAAGCCTCTAAATAGGCTCTTTCGTAAATTTATTGTGTTCACAATGGGTAGAAATGAGCTAGGAATTCATTATATGTGGAAAATATCAGGGGCTTAATTATGAATATAGAATTCTTGAATGAATAAAATTCGCCCCTTGATTTTTTAAATATACCCATTCACTGTTTTATTCTTCAAATATTTCATCACATTGAAATCTAGTACTGGATTAAAAAAATTGCAGTTTGAAGGTTCATATTCTGAATTTCTTGAGAACCATATGAAAATCGGTACTGTTAGTACTAGTTTCAACGTTAATCGGATCTGTATTTTTGGAATGATCAATTCCGAGATATACTTTATACTTGAATTTTCTTTTGATTGTAGGGTAAACTTCCCTCACAAAATTATGCATTATACCTCGACTCAGTAGATTTACTGATTTAGTATATATATATTCTTTTGAGAACGAGCATTATAATTCTAAGATATATAAGATATATTTAAGATTTAGTGAATTAAGTGTACGCGAATGGTAAGATTTTGATAAACAATGTACAATAAATGCTACTGATGAGTCTTAATCGAAAGATTGGAGATGAAACGCTAATAGCGGGTTTCACAAAGCTCTGATTAACTTGATTGTTCTGATCAAGACAATTTTATGTTCAATTTGAGTTCATATTTAGCAATACCACAGAATATCAACGCGTTGATCAGAGCTAAATATGAACAGAGCTTTGTGAAACCCACGGTAAGTCTAGTATTATTTTTGGAATGTATTTTAGTTTTTTACTTCAAGCCCTGTATGCGAGTTGATATAATAATCGGTCAATGAAGACGTATAGTACGTTGAAAACAATAATAGTATATCGTAAGATATCAGTATCGAAATATATTATGTAGAGGTATTACAGAGAAATCTGTATTTTTGAGATTATATCAATAACCTTCATCAACTAGACTCAGTTGAATTTGATATTGCATTATACTCATTCACAAATTCGGCCTTTGCTGTTAAGAACAAAAATCACGATAAAAATATCGTGTTTCGAAGTTGTTATTTGCAGAAGGTACTTTGTCTACAATTGGCGGTTACGTCGACATCATGGAATTTGGATGAACCTACCGGAAAGCAATCTTACCTTCAATATAAGGCTTCGAGTGATGAAGAAATAATTTCTTCCTGATAATATCATTGGACATGTGTTTACTTGAACAATAAACCTTTCTAACTGAAAAATTGAAAGGAAATAGCTAATTCACAAGGTTTTGATTTGATTTTTACCTCTTCGTTGTAAAGATTTGAAGGAGTAGCTGCTAAAGTACTCAACAAATTGTCGGTTTCCTCCTGTATACTTGCTCCATAGAAACAAACGAAAGATGTCCGTAAAATAAGGAGAAAAATTGAGAATATAAAATAAACATGCTGCAGAGCAATTTCTTCATTCAAATCACTTCTCATCCATGCAAAAACTTGAGTTAAAAGAAAGTAAATATTTGAAGTGAAAGATATTAGAATTATATCATTCAGTTTATCGTTGAAACTCTCAAAAAGATTGAGTAGTTCTGTGTAGTTTTCTCTAAACTTCTTCCAAGTAACTGAAGAAGAAACCTGTGAAATAAACAGAATGTTGGAATATTATTATAATGTATGTTTATATTATTAGACAGCAGTGGTCAGAAGTGAGAGGTTTTTACACCTTTTTGCTCATCTGTCGATTTATTCATGCCTTGTCGTTGAGTTTTTTTTCAAAATTCATAAATTTTTTTCAAACCAGTCGCCCAACTAGGCTTAAGGCACTTAAGAACAAACAGTACCTCGAATGTAACAGGGAGGGTTTTTGAGGTCAGAATTCGTTTTCTTGGGAAAAATTTTCGAGTGCGAATTGTTGAAAAAAATAGAAGGGATGCTGCAAAACAACACCCTGTTTTCTCCTATTTACGTCGAAATTCCACGCATTCTAATATTTCTCGTGGGCAGGTGCCTGACCTTGAGATAATAACGAGGTTTTTTGAAGCTTGAATGTGGCTGTGTTGCCGAAATCAACGGATCCGTTATTTATCAGCCAACGTTACTGTTTTTTTTTGATCTTCACAAAACTTTATATTAATGATTATGTTTTTTTCCACACTTAACTTGGTCTCTTTAAATGTGAGGTTAAACAAAAACAAATAAGAGCGAGAACTCGAACAAGAACATTTCTTGTTGATTTTCAGTGTGAACGAAGTCACGTTTTCAGCGTTAACACTAAAATATCAGCAAGCATAAACGAGGATAAGAATTCTAGCACAAAATAGATAAACGTATACATGAGCCAAACAAATATTTTATTATTTTGTCTCATACCCACGAAAGTAAAAAACCCTAGAATCGCACTGACGTGTCAGAAGCTGAATTATTTCGGGTTAGAATTTTCATGGTTAATCGAAACATATCAGTTTCATGAAGAAAAACTAAGAAGCGTTTTGAGAGCAAACAATACCTCGAAAATAACAGGGTGACTTTTGGAGGCCAGAGTTTGTTTTTTTAAAAAAAAATTTGTATTAAATTCAAAAAAGTCTACTTGTTAAAGGCTATTGATACAACAATTAAATACAGATTTTTCTGTATTACCTTTACATAATAATATCTTTCGATATTGATTTGATATCTTACGATATACTTTTATGTCTTCGACGTACTACCTACGCCTTCAATGACAAAACTATTATATCAAGTGGCATATAATGATCGAAGTAAAAAACTTTAGAAAAGGGTAAAAAAATGAAAT
The DNA here is from genome assembly GCA_958510865.1 of Myrrha octodecimguttata. Classification (NCBI taxonomy): domain Eukaryota; kingdom Metazoa; phylum Arthropoda; class Insecta; order Coleoptera; family Coccinellidae; genus Myrrha; species Myrrha octodecimguttata. Next base: position 43,529,752 of record OY294057.1, read on the forward strand.
ACAACCTAAAAACAATACTAGACACAGTATTTCATCTTCTATCTTTCGATTTAGAATCATCAGTAGCTTTTATTCTATATTATATATCAAAAACTCACCACGCAAAACAAAATACAGCAATTGTGCAGTTACTGCATTACAAGTGCCACCGGAATGCAGTACATAAAATGTTGTATTGAAACTGCACAATCTCTGCATTGGTGATACTGCTTTCCTAAAAATACAGTCTTTTAAATACAGCTGCTGTAAAGCTTTTGTATAACAAAATCGGAATGTTGTATGAGACAACGCTGTCTCTGTCTTTGATGCTATACCACAGACCTACTGTGCCGGCTGAGCCGTTGTCAATCGTCGTCGTCGGCCATGCTGTTTTGTAACGGAAATTTGTTCTTTGTGTCGTTTTTGATTCAAGCTATTTGAACTGACTGTTTGTTTCAAGTTGACTGTGTTGCAGGGGCGATAAACAAGTGTATCGACATGATATATTCCCGAAAAAACGAAATAAGGCAAATTAGGTGAGTGGCTAAGTCAGTTTAGATGATGCCGTTTCTTTCGGAACTGGAATAAATAGACAATAGTAGAAAACACCTGGGTCTCTACCTGAACTGGATAGGGCCAACTAAGAAACAGAATTTTGAAGTACTAACATCAATGAAGAAATTTTAGGTATTTTATTCACACAAGGTAAAACTTTTTTTGTTTATTAACTCATTTTTCTTCACTTTAAGTTGCTGAACGCAAAAACAAAGGGAGCAAAAATGATACACCAACCGATATTGAAACAACCATCACGGTTTGATTGAGAAAAATGTACTCATTTCAGAGGAATTAGAAAGGAACGAGAGAGAGTCACCCAATAATATATTATATTTATAATGTTTGATATCGCCGGTATTTCTGTAAATTCTAGTTTTTTCTATTAAAGTCATGTTCCTAGTGCAATATTTCTTTTATTTAGTTGAATTTGCTATGAATCACATTCCGTAATATGCTCAACATGAATTAGGTTAACCCGACTCCTAAGACAGCCAGTATGTTTCAGGAATCAGGCTCACCTCCGAAAAACCTATATTTTTCAAGTAATCGCATTGAAATTCTAAACATGCGTACTACAGACTGTCTTTCACCGACTGAGGGTAAATAGAAGATTTTGTTTTTTCGCTTCAACCGGAAATGGCCGAACGTTTTTTTTCAAAGAAATTTGTGTATATTTTTATATGTTGTAATTCCATGCTGAGTTTTTGGTGAAATGTCGTGAAAAATTAAATAATTTGAATATTTTTTTTGTAAAGTAATCAATATTTAGATACAGAAATATTGCAGAATTTTTTTTACCGCAAAGCATAGATGTCGAATATGCAAAAATATATACATCACATCATATAAGAAAATCAAAATTATTCGGCAATTTCCGAATAAACTGGAAGTCGTAGACCCTCTTTTTTCATATCTGTCGATGGTAAATAATTAAGTATCAATGTGCAAAGTTTCAATTCAATCTCCTAAAAAATAATTATTTTTTCGGCAGTGAGTATTATTCCTGTGAGTCTCGTTATACAGCCGAGCTTCTGCTGCATGTTGCTGCTTAGAAAGTTCATATCGAAGTAGCACAGTTGGTGCATTATTACTACGTACAAACTGCATTACAACGAGGCATAGCTCCTCCACAACTGCTGTATAGTGGTTCTACTTCGAACGCAGTTTGAGCTGTACAGTTACGATGCAATTCCGCGGGACATATACGGTCCGTTTCGATACAGTTACTGCACCTCTATCGCTGCACTTCAAGTGCAGCAACGCTGTACAGTTTTTGTACTCTTGCTGCGTTTTAGTGTTTGCTGGGCGTGTTCCTACGTACACTTCACTTCAATGGAAATAACCAGATTTAAGTCCATACGCATGCTTGTTAGAATTGTGCATAGAAACAATAATGCTACAGATTTTACTTAAAACTTCTTCTTTCCTTGACAAATGAAATGCGGTAAAAAACATTTTCCAAAATCTTTATAACCTCAAAAATTAAATGACAGTTGATATTGACCTTTGAAAACTATAAGTTTTCATTCAAATATTAAATTTAAAAAAGTCTACTTAAAATACAGATTTTTCTGTATACAGAAAAATCTGTATTTAATTGTTGTATCAATAGCCTTCAACAAGTAGACTTTTTTGAATTTAATATTTGAATGAAAACTTATAGTTTTCAAAGGTCAATATCAACTGTCATTCAATTTTTGAGGTTATAAAGATTTTGGAAAATGTTTTTTACCGCATTTCATTTGTCAAGGAAAGAAGAAGTTTTAAGTAAAATCTGTGGCATTATTGTTTCTATGCACAATTCTAACAAGCATGCGTATGGACTTAAATCTGGTTATTTCCGTTGGAGGGAAGTGTACGTAGGAAACACGTGGTGAGTTTTTGATATATAATATAGAATAAATGCTACTGATGATTCTAAATCGAAAGATAGAAGATGAAACACTGTGTCTAGAATTGTTTTTAGGTTGTATTTAATTTTTTTACCCTTTTCTAAAGTTTTTTACTTTGATAATTATATGCCAGTTGATATAATAAGTTTGTCATTGAAGACGTAGGTAGTACGTCGAAGACATAAAGTATATCGTAAGATATCAAATCAATATCGAAAGATATTATTATGTAAAGGTAATACACAAAAATCTGTATTTAATTGTTGTATCAATAGCCTTTAACAAGTAGACTTTTTTTAAATTTAATATTTGAATGAAAACTCATAGTTGTCAAAGGTCAATATCAACTGTCATTTTATTTTTGAGGTTATAAAGATTTTGGAAAATGTTTTTTACCGCATTTCATTCGTCAAAGAAAGAAGAAGTTTTAAGTAAAATCTGTGGTATTATTGTTTCTATGCACAATTCTAACAAGCATGCGTATGGACTTAAATCTGGTTATTTCCGTTGAAGTGAAGTGTACGTAGGAAACACGTGGTGAGTTTTTGATATATAATATAGAATAAATGCTACTGATGATTCTAAATCGAAAGATAGAAAATGAAACACTGTGTCTAGTATTGTTTTTAGGTTGTATTTCATTTTTTTACCCTTTTCTGAAGTTTTTTACTTTGATCATTATACGCCAGTTGATATAATAATTTTGTCATTGAAGACGTAGTACGTCGAAGACATAAAAGTTTATCGTAAGATATCAAATCAATATCGAAAGATATTATTATGTAAAGGTAATAAAGAAAAATCTTTTTTTAATTGTTGTAAAAAAATTTTGGTGCAAATGGTTGAAATTTGAATTTTCTGGACAATAAAAACTGGAATTGAGTGATAAATGGGAAGATAGCTAACATTGCGCATTCTAACAAAAGAGTTAAGTACATTCCAAAAAAATGTTTTCAAAAAATACTCACTGACGCCTACAGAACGACACCTCGTTATCTCCTCTAAACGTGGAAATTTCTCCGAATTCTAAGATTTCACGCGGGCATTGGCAACGTCAAAACATGAACACCGCAATTCAGGTGCCTGGTTTGAGAGGTGGTGTGCCGGGTACTACCGATACCATCCGGATTCATGGGTGTTCAAAATCCATTCCACGCTACTGCCGACGGGCTTGGTGAACCCGCAGAGATAACCCTAACCTGCTTCAGCAAGGCATGGATTCTCAAGATCCTAAATTTGCTAGGGAATACGTTCCCGAAGCATGTCTGACCAATGACGCTATGATTGGTACTACGGAAGGGCTTGCCCGTAGGTGCGCATCTCTGGGTTCGCCTGGAGGGGTAGGCCTGTCTGCCCTATTGGGATAGGTTTCATAGTAAAAGCCCGTAAGCTGGGCTAGAAGGGGGCAGTCACCCTTCGGCTTGTGAGTTGCGTCTTCAACTTGGGTACTAACCTGCAAAGCTAGTAGAGACAAGGATAGTGTCTCCTTCCGCGAGTGAGGGTGTAGGACTTGAGATCTGAAACCATACTGGTAGCAGAGCACTTCGGGTGTTCTGTGTGCTGATTAAGCGTATCCCAATCCCTCGCCCATGGGGGCCGTGGCCATAAGCATTCGGGTTGGTAGGCTACGTAAAACAAATCCCCCCTTGTTGTTGTGTTGCCTAGTCACCCTCAGGGGCTGTTTACCTAGGTAAACAGTATGGGGATCACCAAACCCGAGGTGCCCGAGGACCTGGTGGCTTGCCACCTTGTACATACCGTCCTTACCTAGTGTTGTCTTGGGATGGATGGGGAGCTTTGCTTAATTGTACGGCTTGAAGTGGAGTTAACCTCAATAAAATCCCCAATCCTAAGGTAAGATAGGTCGCCGATGGGATGCATGGCCAGAGGAAGCTGGTGCCCGAGACCTTCTCACCACGGAGACGGGCGCTTTACGTGGGACGTATTAGCCTTCCTCATGGTATGAGGTCACTGCCAAGGGGCGACGTTCGTTTGCGCTCGACTCGTGGGACAAAGTATGGATTTTCGTAAAATTACTTAAGAGCTGTAGAAAAATTTGGAGGGGAGCACTAGTGGCCCCTTGGGTAGAGCAAGTTAGACTCGGGGGAGAAGCAGAAGCTTGACTCTGAGCATGAATGAGAGATTGAGAAAGGTCGGGTCTGACCTTAGGAAATTCGTCTTGGCTGAGAACAATAAGGTCAGCGAGAGCGAGGCGTCGTTCATACTTAAATGTTAGAACGAATTCGAGTACACTATTTCACAGCTGGCGGCTGAGAATCAGTGGCTGAAGGGAGTGGTATCCGAAAAGGAGAAATGGATGAAAGAGGTGGAGGATGGAGAAATCATCCTCAGTGGTCAGGCCCAAAAGGGTGCATGGGCGAGCGCAAGAAGTAGTGTTGCGCAAGAGTAGAGTGCGTCCGCACCGAGGGTAGCCCCCCCCGAAAAGGGAGGCCCCGAAGTCGTAGATTCGAGCGGGAAGCACGATAGTGAGCAGGTAAAGCGAAAGGTGCTCGTTGAATTGGCTATCGCGGTCGACGTAAGTGTGACTGCGGTAAGGAAATGCAGAAGGGAAGGCGGTATTGTCCTAGAGATAAAAACCGCCAGAGAGCTTGAATAATTGTCGAACTGTAAGAACTTCGGAGACATTGGCATTGAAGTGGAGAGACCCAAGAAATTAGGTTCTAGGGTGTTGGCCTTTGACGTTCCGTCAAAGATGCCCGAGAAAGAGCTGGTGGATGAGCTCTATAAGAGGAATGGTTGTGGCTTCGAACAGGAGGCGTTTGTAAGGAGCGTAAGGATCAAGGCCAGAAGTGGCCGGGGCGAATCTTGCAATGTGGTACTCGAGGTACCACAAATTGTCAAAGACGGGTGGTTGAGAGAAAGGAGGGTGTATGTCCATTTCCTTGCCCGTACGATAAAGGAAATGAGCTTAGTTGAGCTTTGCCACAGGTGTCGTAGCTCGGGACACCTGGTTAAGGAATGTAAGGCGGAAAGCAATGAGTGTAGACCGTGTGGCAAGGAAGAGCACGTCGCTAGCTCGCGCAAAAATGAGGGCGAGTGCAGGGAGTGCTTGCAGCGCGGAAGAAAAGATACCGGGCACAGTACATCTAGTACTAAGTGTCCCGAGTATCAGGCGAAAATGAAAAGAATGAGGGAAAGAATGGGAGACTAAGTTGTCAAGATGCAACTTAGAATCCTACAGCACCACGTGGTATTGCCTGCTCTTAAGGGGAAAGAATTCATCTTTAATTGCCTTATCAAGCAAAATAGCTCTATTGAGTGTTAAAAATCTAGAGTCTCAAGGTTCATATACTACCCATGTCATTTGGAATAAAATAAAGATTTACCTGATTTTCCACTGTTGTACAAATTTGCTTATTCAACCGAACAATCTTCTCCGAAAAATTTGTGCTCACATGGACAATGAATACATCTATGAATGTCCACCCGAAAACGGTTATTATATTGACTATCTGAAAAAAAAAGATAGAAGTGGATGATCAAATTCTTTCTGGAAAAATCATCGAAAATTACTGACATTTGGAAAAAACGATAGCACGCTATTCCCCTAGAATATGCGCGCAAAAAGTGTATTTGAACAACAAATTTTTTCATTCATAGGATTAATCTCATTATATTTCTGTAATTTCTCCATTCAGAGTTGATTGATAGCATAGATATAACAAACCATGGATGAGGCCTGTCAGTTTTCACTGTGTAATCATATGTTGCCGAGAGAGATAGAGCTAGTGGTGTCAGAAAGCCCGCGTATTCCATTTAAAAAGCATTAAATGCGTATGAAAATTGTCGTTTTCCTGAGAATTTTCAGAGCAAATATGAAAATAATAAGCGCTTACATTGGCTAAAGGATTATTTGTTTGTATAGCTACAAAAATGGATAACTTGAAATAGCAGGAATTAGATATAAATGATTGATGTAAAGGTACTTTTTTCTTGGCGCAAGCTTTTGAGATTTTATTATTCCTTCATCAGGAGAACTAAAAAATTTACAATGAAGAAGAAGCATTAAAATGAAAGATTATTTTATGAAATAGAAGTATTATAATTGACATCAATGATAATTAGTAGGTAAAAATATTGCTGAAAAATATTGACTTAAAAGGTCGAAATGATATTTTATTCATCTCTTGATTCAGGGATATTGATTAATCAGAATTTATGAAATCTAAATGAATTATATGAAAAAATGGAGTTGAGATCACCCATATGTCTCTTCTTGAATTCATACTTTTTTCATTTCGTGCAATTCTATACACAATACAATAAAATTCTTTTTTTTAATACCTTTTTCCAAATCTTATCATCATCATTTCTTATAAATTATTCTCAAAATTTGATTCATGTTGTTCTTCTTACTTAAAATTTCAAGGACATTCGCGCGAAGAAAAATAAAAAACCTATAGAAGCACTAACGTGAAGTCAGCAGCTTCTGCGCACATGTTCAAAAAATGAAACACCATAAAGGGAAAACGCGCAAAAGCTGCTGACTTCACTTCATTGCTTTTCTAGGTTTTTTCGAGTTATTCTGGAAATTATTCCGGAAAAACAACGATACCGAGGGAATAATCACGAAATTTGACATATTTTTTCCCAATATCTCAAAAAAATTATAATTGTATCGAATTGAAATTTGGTACACAGATGTGAAGTATGAAGGTCAAGGTCAGAGCACATTTTTTTTGGAATATGATGAATAGTTTCAGAAAAAAAGTTTTTTGGAAGAAATTTCGAAAACATTTTCTTCATCTACTGACAGTACGATCTGAAAAAAAATTTGCAAAATTTGCGCACAGTTTTGCTCTAACTGCAAAGTTTTAATCCAATCACTTCATCAGTTTTTGAAATATCAGGGAAGTAACCTCAAAATTTCAAACAGCTATAGCTTCGAAACCGTTTTATCGATTCAGCCCATTAACGAACTCAACCACGACATTCCGATGCGCGACCTACCCTGGAAATTTCAAGTCGCTATAGCTCTGCTCTGTTCGACAGTTATCGTGTCCACGGTCGGACGGCAGAATCGATTTTGACACTGGATTCGTCATCAGTGAGTCCAACCTAGTAGTTTGAGACCATTTTCGGCTCGAAACTCGAAAATTATAGACATTTGGACAAAACGATAGCACGCTGTTCCCCTAATAAGAACATGCACGCAAACTGCCGATTAAATCGCTGTGATGTTTTATTGAATAAACTTTCAATCAATCCAAAATCCAATGTTGAAAGAATTTTTCAACATTTATTAACATATATAATAACTTCATTCATTTGAACAAAAATTCATTTATGGCAATGTTAATAATAAACAAAATGCGCGCTGCAAATTTAAGAGGTGTTGGTGGAAACCAAATTTTTTCTTCTTACCGCCACTAACCATCTCTTATCTCTTAATCAGAAATAAGGAAAAAAATAAAACAAATCAGTTTTAATTAATTAAATCAAATTAATTAAATTTTTATTTAAATAAAACCCAGATGGGATAGATGCCATATTACTTGTGACATATTGATATTTAGGCCTTTTTACAACCTGTTTGTGCAGTTTACGGCTGATCAAGATTTAACCATGCTTTGTAACTATAATATACACACTTCAAAAAAAAAACACTTCGAAAAATTCAACAAAAAGCATAAAATAAGACGCTCGACACTTCTAATAAATGCTTTTGAATGCGATTTGGCGGCCTTCATGCCACTCCTAGCTCTGTCTTTCTCTAGACAACACGTTTATCTTTCCCTCACCGCTTCCATTGTAAGTTATAGTTTCTATGATTGATAGCAAGCCTAGAAAGAATTTTAGGCAAGTCTAGCTCCTACATCGTTTTGATCAAGTTCGAAGGTAATTGAAATTACAACAAAATGTTCGATACCTTCGCTAGTTTTCACTATATTTCTTTGTAAACTATAATTCAACATTGAAAATATCTTCTTCTGCCTCTTGTAATAGGACCAAGTCCTGTCATTCCTGTCATCTGCCTTCTTGCGACGTTGATGGCCAGCTGGATACCAAAGTTTCAGAGGTCTACCAATTGTCGTCTCTGGTTTTTGCGTTTTGGCCCACTTGCATATTCGATCTGTACCCATCCCCTTTGCGTGATCTCTCCAGTAGCGGCGTCTTGCTCTCTTGTCCACTTCGTTGGGGAAACATCTCCAACTTGATATTTTCACACCCAAATGCTGAATTTCATCACATGATCCACAATGATTCCGCTTACCATCAGCTTGTATCGTCTCCGCACGAAATTTCCATATTGAGTTCTGTGCTTCAAAGTTGAATCTATGTGGAAGGCACTGTGAGTCGTCTTCGTTTTGAGCCATCAGGAATGCGTCATCCGCAAAGCAGAGTTTTCTCAGGATTGTTCATTCCTAAATGAATAAAACCAGCATTAACATCATTCACACTTCCGGTTATCTGGTCCATTATTATATTGAAAAAGCACGGGCTGGGACTATCTCCTTGTCTGATGCCGAATACGACTATGAGTTCTTTTGAAAGGCCAAGTTTTGTTGTAATTCTTGTTTTGTTGTTTGTGTTCAGTTGAAGTACTACGTTTATATGGTTCTTAATCACAACTTTTCGCTTCAATCGTTCGTTTAATTCTGTCTTATTCTGTCAAATGCTTGCTTCAGGTCTATAAAGCATGTGTACATGGGTTTTATCGAACTCTATGGATTTCTATTAATTGGCGCAGTATTAATATTGCATCTATCGAATCCATTCGGACGGAAACCTTGCTGCTCTTCGGAGACTCCTACATTAGCAGTAATTTTAGTATTTAGTATTTTGGTTAACAATTTCAATAAACTGCTTAGTAATGTTATTCCCCTGTACTTCTTCGATTTTGGTCCTTTCTTGTATATTGGTCTTTTTACTACTTTTCCATTCCTTGGGTATTGATCCAGTACGCCCTATATTTTCTCGTCTAGCTTCATCAGTTCTTTTTCGATCGTTGTGCCTGCATATTAAAGCAATTCATTAAGGATATCGTACATGCCCGGTGATGTTCGGTTCTTCAATTTCTTCAGTGCTGTTTGTTGTTCTCCTGATGTGATCTTATCTTATTGTTCTTATGGAGCAGGTGCGTTTTCGATTTCCAGTTCCTCGTTATCCTCTTTGCCAGCATCATACAAGTTTTCCAAGTATGTTATACTTCTGTTTCTTGGTCTTTAGCATTCATCACCACTTCCTCGTTGACTAGTTTCTTTTCTTTCTCTTTTCGCAATATCATATTCCAGATCTACTTCTGACCACCATATAGATCATGTTTCAATTCAAGACAGAAGTTTGAAAATATACATCAGTATGCAATTGTCCAATTGTAAGTGGTTCGAGAAGCTCCCTGAGAAAGGAAACATATTTTTGGTTCCTGGCTTTTGGGATCCATACGCTTTTGGGTAAATAATTAGTAGAGCTCTAGCGCAGAAGGAGCGTAAAAAACAGTAACGAAGCCTAGACAAATCAAACTCAATTTTCTAAATCGCCAAAAGCTATGAGGAATTCATAGAAACCTATGGTCGGCCTAACAAACGGTCGTTTTTTCCAATCTGTTTTAATGACATGATCATCACGAAATTTCAGACAAGTTTATACATCTTGGTTTCCCAAAATGAAGCTAAGAAGTTCAATCGTGGGTGGGTCAGTATTTTCGAGTTATTCCAGAAATAACAACGGTACACTGAGGAAAAACCAATGCAAAATTTTACATATTTTTTGTAAGCATCTCCGAAAATTTAAATCGGATCACACTCAAAATTGGTACAATGTTGTGAAATATATAGGTCAAAGTGTTTCCGAAAAAAAAATTTCCTTCAAATTTACCTACCATACTATCCCAACCTAACACAATTCTGCAATCAGTTGTGCGTTGGTATATCTCAACTAACTACCAAGTTCTAATCTGATTGCTCAAGTAGTTTCTGACAATGAGGAAATACCCTCAAAAACCGTTTGATCGATTTGGTCCATTAACGGACCGTAGCATTCTGAAATGTTTTGAGATTATATGGTAGCTGTTCTCACGTGATCGCGTCTATGGCCGATCGAACAGAATCTATTTTGACATTGAATGAGCCCAACCTAGTCGTTCGAGACCATTTCGTGAACAATTCGACAATTACAGATATTTATACGAAACGATATTAGGCACATGCACAGAAAAGTTATTTTCAAAAATTTATTTATGGGTATTGAGAAATATTATTCCTATCAATACTGACCTGAAAAAAAAGTCCAATGAAGAAGTTGTAAGGTACTTCTATAAATATATGCCGATAAGTCCTTTCAAAAAAATGTTGTAAAGTGCCAGCTGCAGTTTTTGTGCATCTGAGTGATCTCACGACATTTTGAATTTGTACTGTAACATGTTCAACTGCAAAGGAAAATTAAGTTATTATTCTTCAAACCAAATGACTCACCAGCTGCAGCAAAGAATATCCCATAAGATACCATCCTTAATTTTGTATGCAGGAACTTCGAAGGTGGATAAGATCTCTGCAGATACTCAACTGTGTTGAATTCTTTTACTAAGGATGGCCACTGATTTGCCAATTTTAAGAATGCCAAACAAGTCAATGTTCCCTTCGAGTAAAGTATCGAGAAATCTGAAAATGAAAGATAAGGAAGTCGGTAATGAAATGATACCTAGGGGTTTCATGCTTAATTATGCATTTGTCCGTTAGAGATTTTGAGTTATTCATCATCATTGCAACTCTTGAGACCAAAAGAAATCTAAGAGACATGTCACCCCACCGTTAAATTATATTATATTTGCATTTACTGTATCTTAGGGTAGGCATACAATATGTTATTTTTAATTCAATATGTACTCTGAATTATTGGGCATTTTGCCCGTAGAATAAATAAAAATAAATAGAAATAAATCACAGAAGTTATATTTCGAATATGATTTGGGAAACCATTTGGATACCAACGACAATTTTTCTGCTTTCCTAATCGTATGAAATGAAAGCATCATTCTATTCGCTAGGTTCTCCTTTCTCCTATAGTTCTCCAAGGCATTCCTCTCGGAGGCTTACAATGGCGAGGCATTCTGTAATAAGGTGAACAGAATCTGCACTTGTCAGTTTCTGATAAACCCATTCTCATCATGTGCTTCCTTCGGCGACAGTGTCTTGCGAGGAAGCCGGTGGGTAGGCGTAACTTGTTCTTGCTGAGATCCATATAATTTTTGGCCCTTGCAATGTCGAAGTTCCGAGGGAACTTTTTGGGATGATCCATTCCTGGAAGATTCCTCCAGTGCTTTTCCTTCATTTTCTTCCTTCTCCAAAAACTCTTTCTCATAGGTGCATTGCCTATACCACAAAAAGGTTCTGGGTCAGTATGTGACGTTCTCAATTCTTTAAATTCAGTATTTCTGAAAACATTGGAAAAATTTTATATTGTACGTTTATATCTTATTATTTTTTGGAGGATTTAAACCATTCACGTGATTGAACATTCTTATTTGGACTTGAAGACACTCCACCAATATTAATTCCCAAAGAACTCTTTTATGAACAAACATAAAAGTAAAGGCGAATACTTATCTATTAATCAACCAATATTCCACCTTGATCTGAGATAATCAACTGAAGCCTCTACACTGAAGAAGCATTTTCCAAGGAATTCATTATTGACTGCACTTTCACAGCTCTACCGATCAACATAATGACCCACCTTGTTCAACTGCAGAAAACGTTCTATATACTTGAAACCTTGAAATTGAGATCAAAATCTCACTAGCGCCATCTCCGGAGCACCTAACGAACCCTAAATGCAGAAATTTCATTCTCAAGATTGCCATTTAACAGGTTTGAGTATGTAGAAGGCTTTCCTCATTTATACAAGGTGAGTCGTTGTGAAGATCGGTAAAACCGTGAAACTGATACACTGCCATTTATATCAGAAAGCAGTGGCTATTTGGCTATTGTAAATGGAACATACTGTATATTTTATAATCTCTTGAATTCTTATGAGAAATTCAAGATGAAATTATTTTATCAAATTTTCATGCCAAACCCGACCATTGGAAAATAGAAATTTTTCGCAATACAAATTCACAAAATATGTATTTGAATGTTGGTCATAGCTGCACAAGACCATATTCGGCCAATTCAACGGATCTGAGTTTTATCATTCATGGGGACCCAAATGTATATTTTTCCTAGACATTTTTGAAAATCCTTTTTTAGGTTTTTTCTGTGTTTTTCACTCCCAATATCTGAAACAGAACTGTTGAGAATTTAATGAAAATGATTTTTTTCTAGCGGGTTACCTAATAAACAATACAGGAATAATATGAATGATTAACAAAGCGAACTGTTGAGTTTCAGAGTACAAATCTGACTCTTTCATCCGACAAATGAGAAAATTTTAAGAATAATTTTCTTCCGATTTTTCGTTTTCAGTTGAGACTTCTGTCTTTCAAGAATTATTTCATTTTGAGTTTAGACTTTAGTTTATCGTTTATATTGTTCCTGTATTGTTCATAAGGCAATCTGTTTCCCAAGAAACTACCCTCAACAAATAATTCTATCCTGCAATCCGCAAGGGAATTTTTCATGAAAAAGAGTTTTTATTTAATTTTAATAATTATTTTTCAGATATTGGGAGTAAAAAACCAAAAAAAAATGAAAAATGATACGGAATCCTCCCAAAATAAGCTCTAATCGATACTTAATTATGAAAATTACTCTATTTTTTTCGAACTGAATGACCTGTACACTGATGATGAGTTGAAAATCTCGTATACTCACCCTGAGTATACAGTGGTTGATCGAGCATCTGATAAATCATTCTCATCAAAAACAGCGTGCTATCGATTTGTCCGAATGTATGTTATTCTCGAATTTTTCCCGAAATTGGTCTCAAACGACTAGATTAGACTCTATGATGACGAATCTGGTCTCAGAATCGATTCTTTCCGTCCGCCGGTCGGCCTCGGACGCGATAACTATCGAACGAAGTGAGCTCGGGACTTTGACATTGAAATACCGAAGTTTGTTAATGGATGAAATCGGCCGAACGGTTTCGGAGTTATAGCCATTTAAAATGTCGAAGTTATAGCCATTTAAAATTTTAAGGTTTTTTCCTTATATTTCAAAAACTACTGGAGCTTTCAAGAAATTTTGTTGTGATTGTATTGTTGCTGAATGAAAAAGAATTTTTTCAAAATTCGATTCGACTCGATCTGCCGTTATGTCCACCGTAAACACAAAAACTACCTGAAAAATAGACATAAAACTCGATATTTTTAGAGTAGATTTCTGGCTTAATTACAAAGGTCCAATTCATTAATGGGTGAAATCCCCCTCATGATTTTGTAGATATACACATTCAAATTTTTATTTTGCCAATATTCCCACAAATACAGATAAGATCGAATCGAATTCAAGTCCTTGATTGAAAAAAAAACTAGATAAGCACTATGACGTGATTATCTTTTGCGCGCATGTTCAAAATCGTTGCAAAAGCGGTCATCTTTCTTGAACTTCACGTCAGTGCTTCTCTAGGCTTTATATTTAATAATTATTAATAATGATTCTGAAATATTGAATAAAATGAAAAGATATAAAAATATTGAGTTATTTCAATAAATATCCAAAATGCTGATTCCAAACATTTTTTTATGCCAAATCAATGTTATCTGCCCTGACTCTCTGATTTCAATTTCGTTCTAATTTCCGACACGCCTGAGTCACTGGATCCTATAATTCGTTTTTAATTTCTTCTTACGGAAGTTCGAACCCGTTCGAAACAATGAATGGTGATAACTAATGCTCATTTTCTATTCCATTTACCAATTATCAGTATACTTTTGACACTATTGTATACTCACTCAATTCATGTAGTTGAAACGGCTCAGGTTTCTTCACTAAATAGTAAAGACTCCAGATACTCTGGATAGTAGCAGCGCATGAAAACACAAAACCAAAAAACATTTTGAAAGTCAACCAGGAAAAATGAAAATCCAGATAATTTGAGTTGAGCACACCATTGAGAGGGAATAAAGCGAAAAACTGAGATGTGAACAATAGATATTTCATTGAATCGTGAAAACTTTTTCTGTCATCAATTCCCATCTTCTTATACTTCTACAATTATTCTCAGAATACAAACGACGCAACACTTCGATTCGATAAGCCATCAACATAACGTCATTGTTTTCTTCTTTTCAGAATACTGATTCAGTTTTCCATATCAAAACAAACATTGTTTACCGAAATCGAGAATTGGGGTTTGCATTAATCATTTCGTTGTTTTTGATCAACTGAAACTACTGCATTGTGTGTTACTAACTTTTCTTATTTATGCTGACAGTTTATCGACATATTTTTCAAGAACTATAACGGGAATTCGTCGTAACGGGAAAAAACGCTCGTGCTTATGGACGCGCGAAGGAAAATAAAATTGGAGCGAACATTTCCCAAACAGTTACTGGTTTCGTGCGTCGTTTGACATTTGTCATACGTTGGAGGTAAAACAATCTCACTTTCCCGCTTTTTTTATGTTATGAAGTACAGCATTTTCAACAATTTCAGGATAAGTTCACAAGTTAAAATGATTTATATTAATAGAATTGGTGAATTACTAGGCCAAATTATTGTGTCGTTTTGAAATGCAACATAAATACACCGGGAGACGAAGGAATACGTTTCTTTGTTTACATTGGCGAAGAGCGATTATTTGGAGATTTTAGTGATTTTATTTATTTTTCAAGTCAAATTTCGTGATAATGGATCTGATTACCTGATATTCAATCTCAGATGATAATCATTCAAAACGATATAAATGAAAATGGCAGTATTTATTCTTGTCTTCTAAAGCCTAGAGTATCAACAGCAGAGATAGCATTCATTATAGGTTTAACTACTGAAAATGAAACAGTAAAATGTTTGGCTCATTTATTCCTGAAAATAAACAGCAGAATAAAAAACAAAAATGGATGGAATGGAAAAAACCTGGGTTCCAGAGAACTTCTCAGTATTTCAAATAACATTATATGTTGCAAATTATCAAATTACTACAATATTGGTCTGCAGTTGCTATGTCAGTGCTATCATATTCTTCAATTATATATTTAATATACTAAATATATATTACAAATAAAATAATTCATATGAAATTTATTCCTTGAACACCAATTTCGATTCATCCTCAAAAAATGCTTTACTATCCATATAAAATGTTTTTTTATTATGAAGTAGCAACATTAGGGCTTTCATAATCTTCAATTGACAATAAGGTCAATTCGAAAAATATTACAACAAAATGTAGAAGTTCCATCCTTGGGTAGTCGATCAACATCGGAACGTGTTCGGTTGAGAACAGAGAAAGTTATCTGGTTCATTATTATTATAAAATACATGTAATATTCTGAGAAACCTATCAAATCTATCACATAAAGAATTGCCTTGATTGGCTTTATATATCGTATAGATATGTGAGTGGTAACCAATCAGGATGGGTTTGTCCATCGTAACGGCAGCTATCGTAGTGTTGAGAAGATATAATTCTTGAAATGTGTATAACAAACACGAAATATTCTCATCATGATTCAACTTATTAAACAGAACAAATTAAATAGATAGTCTAACATAATTTTTTCACCAGTGTGTAAATGTCTCCAACAAACTCTACCATAGTTTGTTACTTTGTCAGAACAGTGTTCTCAATTTATGTCGTGAATATAGGATGTTTGCCTTCTCTGGGATAGTTCACATAGTATTCTATGTCTTCCAATACCAGATTAAATTTAGGGAAATGGGTCAAAAATGCAAATATCCAAATATAAAGTCTACACTAAAATATATCTGAAAAATCGGATTCCTTCGTCTCTCGGTGTATTTATGTTGCATTTCACAACGACACAATAACTTGGCCTATAGTAATTCACCAATTCTATTAATATACCTAACTTGTGAATTTATCCTGAAATTGCTGAAAATGCTGTACTTCATAACATAAACAAAGCGGGAAAGTGAGGTTGTTTTACCTCCAACGTATGACAAATGTCAAACGACGCACGAAACCAATTTTATCATTTCCCTTCGTCATGGAAAGATTTTTTCCTCCAGCTTACACATTTATGTTCGAATCTGGATTTTTCCAACTATACTTAAAACATCCGTGCTTTAGAAACTTTTGAAATACCTACATTTTTTCGTTCATATTGGATGGTCGAATGAATAAACAAGAACATCGAGAAAATACTGACTGGAGTAATCCGCATGTAAAGTATGGGTATATATATGGAAGAACTTTTCAGTGAATTTGTCTATATGATTTTCTGGTAGAGAGGAATAATTAAAAACCCAAATTACGAATGTTATAGAAACAAAATAAATGTTTGAGGCAACAAAATTAATGAAAATGACAGTTTCTCCGAAATATCACATATATTTGAAGAAGGGCTGGGACTTTTTCGCTTTTCTGTATTCAAATATGCATTCGAAACATGAATCATTTAATGAATAGTTTTATTCATGACTATTCAATGAACAGTTGACTATTGAATGAATAGTTGAATATTCAAGAATAGTTGAATATTTATGAATGATTGATTATTCAGTGAATAGTTTTCATTCATGAATAGTAGAATATTCACTTAATGGTTGAATAGATAAGTATTCAGGGAATAGTTGGATATTCATGCATCCATATATAAGTATTCATTACTATTCATAAATATGTCGTTCATTGTTGTAGTAGCTTATCTCTCCATATTCCTCGAATTGGTACTTAATTTAAATAATTTATATTCCGAAATTTCAGTTCACGGCACTGTACCCGGAATAAACCAATAGCGTCATCTTTGGAATAACGCTACAATTGTTGAAAGTGCTTCACTAGTTTTGACTAAATTTTATTTCATAAACAGTAAAATATTGATTCAAAAATGTAGAGGTAGGCCACTTTCAAAATGAACGACATAAATATTAATTTATTCAGTACTGCTGATAAGCAAAATTACGAATAAAAGTGTGAAAGATCAACTGACTATTCAAGAATGATCAAAATAGGTTCATGTGATTCACTACAAATTCTTTGATATTCATATTATGTAATGTTTACATTTTGTTACAGCACTCTCGAACAATCATTAACTTTCAGATATCTGAACTCAACACATGATACAGTATATATGTTCAGGCACAAATAATAATAAAAATAATAAAGGTTGTCAAATTCGATATGGTATTGAAAAAAGAGTTGTTAGGTTCAGTTCAGATCACTTGAAAGCGTTAAATATTTGGATATTCAGTTCAGTTTGGTCATTCATTAATTCCAGATTAATTCTGTCTAGGATTATGAACATTTTCATTACCATCCGGATTCTGGAGTTTCTTGAAATTCGACACACCAAAGCGGAAGAAGCTATGATAAGATATTTTTGAGTGAATTGAATTAATCTATCTAATGTGATTCTGTAAATAATGAGAATAATTAACTTTTCATGGAAAATTTACGTTGTAGGTACCGAAATTTTCTTCGGCGTTCAATCGAATAATAGACTCGAAATCAAGGGAACGTTCATGGGATGCAGAGCTATTCATTCTTTCCATATGAAAAAAATTTCCCATTTATTGATATTGAAAAACATTTTTTTTTAGTTTGTAGTAGGCATAAAATTAAAATTAAACAGCAGAAATAACAAAATATTTCCAAAATATGTTTTTCATTAAACAAATTGTTACAAGCATTTTCAAATCTCTCTTAGCTCATTTCGAATTGTCACTTCAGGAGCATATATACAAGTTGTTTCGGATTAGCCTAAAGAAAATAGTCAATGGGATTTAGGTCAGATGATCTGATAATAAGAGCTAATTTGAGATGAAATTTGATTGAAAAATATTTATGAATAGTAACGAATATAGATAGAAACATGAACATTGAACTATTCACTAAATATTCATCTATTCAACTATTCAGTGAATATTATACTACTCATGATTAAAAACTATTAATTGAATAGTCAACTATACCTGACTAGTCAACTATTCATTGAGAATTCATAAATAAAAACTATTCATTGAATATTCACGAATAAAAACTATTCATTGATTATTCAAATATTCAGTGATTATTCATGAATACATGAATAATGCAAACCTAAATTATCGAATAATTATTCTATGAATATTCGAATTCGAATCATTCATTCATGTTTCCCAGCTCTAATTTAAAGTGAAAGGTTCTATGTCAAGTACAACACGAATCACGCAACCAATCAATCACATATCATGAAAAGAACAAAAACGAATATTTCAAAGATGTGTTTAAACCCAAATTAATATTCATTGAGTATGGTGAAATAATTCCGGAATGCATTCAATATAATTAATTATTCATATATAACTTAGTGCGAAATAATGCAAAATGGAAATCGGACGAATGACAAATATCCGAATTATAAAAAAAATATATTATAATTTAAAAAACTGCCCACAATCATAATCATAAATGTCAAGAGGGCCACTCATCAGTTTGAAACACTCGTGGAGAAAAAAAAATTAGGCAAGTAAAAACGGTCTCGGTTAAAATCAAGGATAAATTACGAATTCAGTCACCCTCCTCTTTACATTTGCGTATAGAGTGATGACACGATCAATGTAAATTTTGAGAGCAAAATACCTCGAAAATAATGGGGTGATTTTGGAGACCACAGTTCTATTTTTTAAAAATTTTTTTTTGGTGTAAATGGTTGAGAAAAATTCTGCAGAACGACACCCCGTGTTCTTCTGTAAAAGTCGAAATTTCTCCGAATTCTAATATTTCACGCGGCTATTGGCAACGTTGAAGCATGTAGACCGCGTAGAGATGCCTGATCTTGAGATATGGAGATTCAGAAATGTTTTTATACTATTGCTGATTATTTTCATGATTTACTTGTTTTTTATTAGGGTATTTTTGTAACTTTTTTCTTGTTTATCTGACCTGTCCAAAACATGTACTTGTCTTAAATGATCAATACATTATTATTATCATTATTATTATTCACAAGAATTAATGAAACCTGAGCGTGGTTGTGTTGCTTAGCCATAATTAACCACCACGTGGTATTGTTTGCTCTCAACATCTTTGTGCACTTTCATTAGAGCAAGTCCATGTGCAATCTTTCTTGGTTTATACAGGGTCTTTCACGAGGAACCTCACCCATATTTATACGGGAAACTACTGAACGTATTTTCATGAAATTCAGCACTTATAAGTATTTCACGATGCTGATGAAATCTAAAATATTTTCAAGGCATGAGCACCTCCGGTTTTTCCGGAAATGACGTCAACTTCCGTTTTTCAAATTAGAACACCATTTTTTTATTGCAGAAATAGATTCCTTAGAAAATTTCAATTTGTTTTGATGTAACATTTTTCAGTTTTGGTTGGAAAATTCTCTCTGAGCGGGAAATTTCCAAAAAAAAATCGAAAATAGAGATCCGCTGAAACAAAAATAACTTCGAGGTTTTTAGATGGAAAATTTTCATTTTTGGGATTTTTCAAGATGTAAGATTGATGTATCCACTTTAAAAATCGAAATCGCGATTCATGATACAGGGGGTGAAAAAATCGCTTTCAAAGTTGGGGATGACAAAATCGTGAAAAATCAATTTTTTCAAATTAGAACCCCATTTTTTATGGCAGATATTGAATCTACGTTAAAAAATAATGTGAGTGTATGCATCACACCCTTGCCCTTAAATGGATATTTTCTGAGTTATTCACAAAAAACTGTTTTTCGTATTGAATTTTCAGCTATTTCTTTTCCCTTCACGCCAAAAAGATGAAATTTTCAGGAACTGTTATTTGAACCATGCTGTAGATTTTTCACCCCTTCTTGAAACCGACTTCAAGTTACTATTAGGAGAACCATGGCAAACTCTCGCAGTTATAACTAGAGAAGATGCTCAAAGTTTTGACCGTTAATTTCTAGACATTTATTTATACGTCTCAGGAATGCTTCGTGCGTTGCTCTTCTTATTTCATCGGGAGGAAGAGATCTGCAAAAGTGTTTAAAAACCAAATTGAGTTTCAAAACTATGAATCTAAAAATCTAAACAAACCTGAACGCATTTCTGACTCGTTCTATGCAGTCCTCTTTATCAGTCAGGGGAGTTGAGTAGACAATATTTTTTATCCTACCCCAAACATAATAGTCTAAAGGAGTTAAATCGGGAGAACGTGGTGGCCAAAGATGTGGACCATTGTTCGCCAACCATCGATCTTCAAATAGCCTGTAGAAGATATTTGACACATTGAGTGAATTGTGTGGAGGCGCGCCATCTTGTTGATACCATAAGTCATTATGGTTCTGTACTAGCGGCTCAATTATTTGAGTCAATATGTCAGAATATCTATCTCCTAAGGCAGAACATTCTTTAAATAATGCAAACATGTGTAGTGTTCTATCTTACCAGTTAAAGTCCCATCATAAATGTGAACATCGAGAATTGCATTATTTTTGATGGCGCAAAAAACATTGAAACTCCAGGTCTCTTGAAAGTTCCATTGTCCAAGTGGTGGTTGTTCTCTCCATCCCAATAATGACTGTTATGCCTATTGAAAGAACCATTGTTTGTGAATTTAGATTCATCTGTCCAAATTATACAGTCCAAAAAGTTTTCATTCTCTTGAAATCGAATCATCATAGCTTCGCAAAACTCTGTTCTCCTGACGAAATCAGTTTCCTTCAAATGCTGTACCCTATTGAATTTATATGGGTGCATTTTATGTTTTTTAATATTCTCCAAACACTCGATTGAGATAATCCCAGATCAATCTCGGCATCTTTGAGAGAATTTTGAGGATTCACACGAAAATATGCAAGAACTGTAATTTCGTTGTTCTCATCTTCTACTACACTTTTTTCTCTGCGTGTAGTTTTCTTAACGAAAGATCCGACATTTCTCAAGTTTGTCATGGTTCTGTTAATGGTATCTCTCGTTGGTCTGGGTCGGTCAGGAAACCTCTCAATGAACAGTCGAATCGTTCTATCTACAACTTTATTACATTCTCCATGAAGTAGAATGAGATTTAAATAATCTTCATTGGTAAAATTAGGCATAGTGATCGATTTTATAACTTAATACGAATTATCACCAAATTAATAGTAAACACAAAATGCTACTGAATACAGAGGAATTTGGCAGATGTAATTAATGATATCTATCATAAAAAAAAAATTATGTAAAACATGGTAAGTTTTTGCATATGGTTCATAAGGAATTATTTATTTATCACTGGAGAGAAAACCGATGACCGATTAGTTGAAATAAAGAGGTTTCCGATACAAATTCGAATCCAAATTCGCCATCTATTTAGGAACAACCTGTAACTTTTTTCTCTTGCATATTAGGGTAGTAAAATCTAAAATATGGTTTAAGTAACAGTTCCTGAAAATGTCATCTTTTTGGCGCGAAGGGAAAAGAAATAGCTGAAAATTCAAGACGAAAAACAGTTTTTTGTGAATAACTCAGAAAATATCCATTTTAGGGCAAGGGTGTGATGCATACACTCACATTATCTTTTAACGTAGATTCAATATCTACCATAAAAAAAATGGGGTTCTAATTAGAAAAAATTGATTTTTCACGATTTTGTCATCCCTAACTTTGAAAGCGATTTTTTCACTCCCTGTATCATGAATCGCGATTTCGATTTTTAAAGTGGATACATCAATCTTACATCTTGAAAAACACCAAAAATGAAAATTTTCCATCCAAAAACCTCGAAGTTATTCTTGTTTCAGCGGAGCTCTATTTTCGATTTTTTTTTCGAATTTTCCCGCTCAGAGAGAATTTTCCAACCAAAACTGAAAAATGTTACATCAAAATAAATTGAAATTTTCTAAGGAATCTATTTCTGCAATAAAAAAATGGTGTTCTAATTTGAAAAACGGAAGTTGACGTCATTTCCGGAAAAACCGGAGGTGCTCATGCCTTGAAAATATTTTAGATTTCATCAGCATCGTGAAATACTTATAAGTGCTGAATTTCATGAAAATACGTTCAGTAGTTTCCCGTATAAATATGGGTGAGGTTCCTCGTGAAAGACCCTGTATAGGATCTCGGTCAAGTATTGTGTCTATTCAACGTCGAAATTATACTTCAGCAAAAGCTAGGGCAAAGTAATGAAGCGTCACGGAATAATTTTCACGAATGGAAAAATGGATTCATTGCATACCAAAGGTTATGCGGTGCATCTTTGGCTACTTTTATTTTTCAAATAATTATGCCATAATTCAGTTTCTGCCTTCAACGTGAAATACAGTGCTTTCATGATGAAAGGAACAAATTAATTTAAAAATTAGGTTTCTATTTCATGTTAAAATCCTCGGACACGTCGGTTATTATATTTATTCGGGCATTTTTTGCAATAAAAATTTTGTATGCAGGGTGTCTCATTTGAGAGCTATGACTTTGTTATTACTTTTTTTTAATGTAATACCCTGTATATTATTTTACTTTACAATTCTACGATGAATTATTATTACTTTTTGTGAACATACCATATGCCTGAACTCGATGGATTCCCAGATATAACGGAGATAGTGGATAACGAAAGATACGATATGAAAACACACAAATGTAATTTCTATTTAATTATTGATGTTCAATCTGTTGTCTGTTTACTTCGAGGCATTTCTGAATTCGATACAATGTTTCCCGTTGCACATTTTCAATTACTTCTGGACTGATAGGTAATAAGAATTTATCGTAGGATTGTGAAGTAAAATAATATACAGGGTATTACATTTAAAAAGGGTAATGACAAAGTCATAGCTCTAAAATGAGACACCCTGTATACAAAATTTTCATTGCGAAAAATGTCACAATTAAATATACTAATCGACGTGTCCGAGGATTTTAACATGAAATATAAACCTAATTTTCAAATGAATTTGTTCCTTTCATCATGAAAGCACTGTATACATATAACATTGGTGATCATTTATTTTGAATGTTGAGCGATTTTTGTGCGCCTGTTCTGGGGAACACCGTGCTATCATTTTGTTCCAATGTCCCTTACAGCCGATCGTTAACACAATAACTTCCGGAAAAAACAACTTAGAAACTCAATATTTGTAGAGTAGGTTTGGACCTTAATTACACGAAGGCCGAATTCGTGAATGGGTAGAATCTGCCCAATTATTGCGTAGATATACCCAATCAAAATTTTATTTTCCTAATGTTTCCAAAAAAGCAGATAAGATCGAATAGAAATCTGGTGCTTGATTGAAGAACCTAGAAAGGGCAGGTTCAAATTCGTTGCCAAAGCGGTCATCTCCTCTGAGCATGGGCGCAAAAGCTGCTGACTTCATGTCTATGCTTTTCTAGGGTTTTCATAACTTTTCTCATTCCCCCTTCGTCGAGACTGAAGGTAATACATTATTCCAATTCAATATATCAGGTGGAGCTTACCAACGCGCAACTAGGTGCAAAATTTCGTGTTGATCTAATAGTTAGAATTTGAACAAACGCGTAAAAGCTCCTGACCTCACGTCAGTGCTTTTCTAGATTTTGAATCTGATGATGAATATCTATTCTGAAGCAGATATAGATACGTTAATACTAAATTATTTTCTTACCTTGGAAAACAATCTGTCCGTTATATTTTGTGATAGTTTATTTGAAAAAAGAATGAGGGAAGATACTTTGTTTTTATCACTATATTTCATTGAACGTTTTTAACTCAGCCGTAGTATTTCAACTACATTTGCAAACTGTTGTAGTGGACGGTTTTTTTTATTCGTTCATTCATATCTACATACTCCAAAACGTAAACTGTGAAATTCTGCCTGAGCCTTCAAGCTGTCATTTTGTCAATCATGTACATTCTGGCTTTCAATTCGATCTAATCATTATTTATGGAAATATATATTATGGAAATACATATTGGATCGAATTGAATTTCAGTACTCTATCGAAAAATAACAGCTTGAAGGTTCATAAAGAATTTCATGAGGATAACATGATCAGAAAATCGCGAAATATTGAATAATTGGATGAAATTTTTTTTGAAAATTTTCTAATGACACGATCATCACGAAATTCTGCACAAAGTTGAATATTAGCATTTACAAATTAGCTGCCAAGTTTCCTTGTGATTGAATCAGTATTTTTCGAGATAAACATTTATTAAATTCACTAACAGTACTATCTCAACAAAATTTCCTCAAAAGTTGCACATCGTTATGCACCAACTAACTGTCAAGTTTCAATACAATCGCTGTGGTATTTCCTGAAAAATCAGGAAAATATCTCGAAAGTTGAAGCGACTACAACTCCGAAAAAATTTGACCGTTTTAACCCATTATCGAACCTAACTGGCGCATTCCGATGCGCGACCTCCCTGAAAGTTTCAAGTCGCTAGCTTGCTCTGTTCGATAGTTATCGTGTCATCGGCCAGACGGACGACTGGCCGGCCGTTTAGAATCGATTTTGACAACGAATTCGTCATCAGTGAGTCCAACCTAGTTGTTTGAGACTATTTTCTGGAAAATATTCGAAACTTACAGACATTTGGACTAAACGATATCAAGCTGTTCTCCAGAACATGCGCGCAAAAATCTCATTCGAAAAAAGTGCCTGCTCCTAATTTACATCTTTGAGCCAAAGTGAATCCTTATCGTTTCATTTTTCATTTATTTTCACATTATTATTTCGCAAAACTATAACACAATGTACGTAGAGCTTAATGATAAATTCTGCCAGACTGAGAAAAACAGCTTAAATTGATGATACCAGATGGATGTTGGTGACATAGTTCATGCGACGTAACTGAAAAATCTACAATTAGGTAGCTGCTGCGGGTTAACATAGAAGGTGAAAATGATTCATCTTTTCAAACACTTGGTATTGGGAAGAATACTATTTATTGCGTGATGTATATATCGGCCTAAAACCCCCTGAATCTATGTCAACACAAAGCAGGACTTGTACAGTTCTCCGCATGCTTTTTTCCGGTTTGTGGCTTTGTTAAGCACTGATTGCTAACTTTATTTTTGAAAATTCTAAAGTCCTTCATATTTCACAATTCTCTTGAAAATATGTGTTTCAACCCCATCCATCGAAATTTTCCAACAGCCTTGAAAGTTTTTCGAATGCTTTGAAAATTTGCCAACTGCTTTGAAATTACCAACTCAGCTCAACATTTGGGGGGAACCCCCCCCCCCCCACACTTATATGCTCATATAAGTTGGACATTTTTCATTTGAATAACTTTGAATTGAACATATTGTGCACGCGCCTCCGCCATTTTGCAACATATTTCTGTAACATGTTGAACTGAAGCCAATATAATAAGCAATATTTCCATTAGTTCAACAGCAAACGCAGCCACAAACTCGGTTCACCTCTCGATATATTCGTAAACATTCATACACAGATTTCCATGAATTAATCACAAATCAATTGCCATTTCGATAAAATTGTATTTAAACATGACATAACGAAGCATTCTGTATAGAATTCTCCAGCATTTGATTGGAAAACTGAATGAGAACTAATTCATAAGTTACAATAGCTCCAGCCAGCTGAAATAAAAATCGGTTCTGTAGCTTCTCCGTCGAAAATTAATATTTAATAGTTACCTCGAGTATAAGTCCTTTAGTTATGTAAAAAAAGTTTCCTCCGGTAAGAATGAGTGGAGCAGCATCGACCTCGACTATGAAACGTTCAATCTGAAAAATGTTTCGAATAATAGTTTTTTATGAATCTCAGGTACAACACCAGAAAACATTACAACAATTCGCCTTAATCAGTTGAGATCTTTGAACAAGTGTCATTTTTGTGCTGAATTTGTTGACTTTTTCCTCAAATTATTGATTGAAAGGTTTTGGGTCTACTCACTCCGATATATTCCATGAGATGTTAATTTTTGTTCGCACTGATCAATTTTATTGATTTCTTTTACTTGACATAATTCAGATTTTATTTTGAAATATCCGGAAAACGAGTAAAACCATCATATTCTTTTATAAGTGGATCGAATTAATATTTTCAATAGTAATTCAAATTTGGTAATCGTTTTTTACTAGCTTGTTCTGGATAACAGCGCGGTATCGTTTCGTCATAATGTCTGTAATTTTCGAATTTCAAGCCGAAAATGGTTTTGAACGATTGGGTTGAACTCCTTGAAAAAGAATCCGTTGTCAAATTTGAGTCTGTACCACCGCCCGTCTGTATGTTCTCTTCCGCCGAAAATGACCTAAGACCTAACGACTTGAAATTGCCAGATTAGGTTTGCCAAATATCTCGGTTGAGTTCGTTATGGGGTGAACTCGGTCGGATAGTTCCGGAACTAGGCCCATTTGAAATTTTGCGGTTAATTCTTCGATACCTCATGCAAGAAGTACTGATTCGATCAGGTAAAAACTTTGTAGATAGTTTAAGAATGCCAATGCGCAACTTAATGCGGAATTTTGTGTGGATCCAATCGTTTTAAACTTTTGAAAAACATTTGAATATTTTTAGAATTTTTGTTGCAAATTTTTTTTCTCCAAAAATAATCATCAGGTTATACCTTCGGAGATATGAGGAAAAAAATATGCGAAATTTTTCGATATCTCAGGAAGAACAGATGCTATCAGATTGAAACAACTTCGTTATCATATGTTTGAAATTTTTGTTGAAAAATTTTTTTTTCTCGGCGAAAAATATGTCAATTCGTTGTTGTTTGAAATTATGACGTTATTTCCTCAATATCTCAAGAACTGCAGATGCGATTAGATCGAAACTACGTGATTTCTCGAAGAATATCAACGCGCAATTACTAAAAAGTTTCGTGCTATTCGTGAAAGATTTCTGAGAAATGGTTTTTCTGAAATTATCCTTATCTCTATCGAGAAAAATATTTTTTTTCTGAATTTATTGTCCAAATCTCGATGAAACTCAGCACTCAGTTAGTCTTCCACGACAATTTTTCAGATTTAAATATGATCTGCTGTTTATTTCAGGGATATTAGAAAAAATTACGTAGAATTCCGTTTTGAGAATATTTCCCAATATCTCGATAACTATTGACGCGATCAGATTGAAACATGGGACATACCTTGAAGTCAATATTCAAAAACAGTAATTTGAATTTGAGTTCGATCCGATATTCACTTTCGGAGATATTGAAAGATAAAGGTTAATTCCTCAATATCTCAAGAAGAATAGACGGGATCAAATTTTAACTATATAGTAAGTTGAAGAATACCAACGAACGACTTAACGCAAATTTCGTGAGGATCGTATATAGGGGTGGAAATTTGTTGAAAAGGATTCGAAAATTTTGTACATTTTTGTTGAAAAATTTTTTACCGCAAAACATTCATCAGACCTAGAGTCAGTATTTCACAACAGTGTTTTAAAGTTCATCTTTGGAGGTATTGCTCATTTCCCCAGTATCGCTGTAATTCACAGAGTAAATCAAAAAATACTACAATAATGAAATTTTAAATGGATATACAATATGCGAAATCATTCGAGGAATTCGGCTTTCGTAAGTGAACCAGTTCAACAAATATCTAGTCTCTAAATGAATTCTCATTTAACGATTGGCAGTTTCACCGACCTCAACCACAATCACATCCGAAAAAAAAAGACTTAGAGACTCGATATTTTTATAGCAGGTTTAGGGGCTGATTGAGAAGGTCGAATTCGTGGAAACTTGAAATACCCCCTAATGATTTCGAAATAGATATATCCATTCGAACTTTTATTTGCCCAGTAAGTACTACTCATAATGCAGATGTGTTCGAATCGAAATTCTTCACTTGGTTGAACAATGACGGCGTGAAGGTTCATGCAAAATATCTTGAGCAAGTTGCTTCGAATGTGAACAAGCGCGTGAAAGCTCCTGACCTCACGTCTGTACTTTTCTAGATTTTTTATGAATGAATTTACTACCCACTCCACTGTACTTACTTCTTCATTATAAATAAATGAATTTGAAGTGGTAAGAGCGCTTATTATGTGCAGAGACTCGTTGTAGAATTGAGCTCCTGAAATACAAACAAAGGATATTCTCGATATAAGAAGGAATAACGAAAGCATATAATAAGCCTGTAGAAGTCCAGTTTGAACCATTGTTAAACTAGAGAAAAGCTGCCATAGAATGAAAAAGACGTTTGTTATGAAAGAAACCATTATGATCCCATTCATCTCCATATTGAATCTCTTAAAAAGATGACACAGCTGACTGTAATCTTCTCGAATATGTTTCCATATCTTCACTGAATCTATCTGGAAAAATAGTTCAATAATGTTCCATATCTGTATTTTCAAATATATAAAATGTGAGATAAAAGTTGGGTTTCCAAATAGCTGGCAGCTGTACCAAATACTTTCGACACGCTGTCACTTGACTAGATACATAGAATTAATGAATATACGGTATTCAAGATTTTCATACATTCGAAACTCCAAACTAGTCAATATAGGTTGTTCGGTAGAAAATAAATATATAGTCACGAATATAAACATATCGTCACACAAAATAAATAAATGGCTGAATTGCTCAGGAAAATTTTGCTCTCCACTCTACGAACATAATAACTATTTCTCTTCTTTAATGCTATACTAATTGGATGAAATTTTTCCAACTATAATTATCTTAGAGTTATCATGTATTTATGTACTCAGTTGTAATTATGTAGTGACGATATGTGGCAGTTTGAAATATGGATGTAATGTCTTTTTAACATCAAGGCTAAAATAAAATATTTTCACTTTATGATAAATTATCGAATTGATTGAGCTATCTACCTCAAATTATCATTTCTTCAGATCAGTTTTTCCTACAGCTATGTGCATGTCCAAATAATCGAAAGCATTTATTTATTCAATCCCTTGAAAAATATAGGTGTAAAAACAATTACTATACTTGTTGAAAAAATCCAGATCCACGTGGAAATAAATTCATACAATTTGAAATGTAACATTTCATGAACAATCACGCGTTTTTATAATGATGTCAAATGATGTCAACCACTAATTACTGACACCGGGCGAAAAAATCGCGTAATTTTATTTTTTAACACGTCCATGAGTCTTAAGAGATCTAACCTGGATCCTGTGCCGTTTTGCAGTTCTCAAAAATCAAGCCATAATCGACTCTCTAAAATGTTGATCAGCCTATATAAGTCTACTAATCTGGGTGAATTATTTTTATAATTAACGCCTGAAAACTCTTATTACAGTTGCATAAAAGGGCAAACGAGCGCAACTAACAATACAATACAACTAAAATTCAAATCAGAAAAAGTACTTAAAAAACCGTTTTTATTAACCCTCGGATAATCCAATAAAAACATCATAGAAAAATTAATAAGTCCTCAAAAGAATTCATTTCTGAATCCTTTTCTTTCTGGAAACTAAATCCTGAATCCCCATTTTAATGTACCTATGTCAGGATTTCGGAGCGTTATACTGTTAAGTATCAGAATGAATTCTTACCCTGTGAGTTTTGAGGAAGTTAATTTTTTCCTCGAATTGAATCAGCTTTGAAGAGAACGCAGTGCTCACAAGAATGACGAAAGCGTCGAGAAAACTCCAACCAAAAGTCATGATGATGGTCAGCAACTAGAAAGAAATGTTCTCATCGACTTGTTATTACAATACATTTATATATCCTACCTGAAATAGGATGGCTGTGAAAATGGAATACGGAAATATGTAAAACGCCTGAGGATGTTCAATAACAGAAAAATAGAATTCAATTACTCCGCTATGTCTGGTTTTTTTGCAATTGACGGCTTTCAAGAAGTTTCCTATCTGAGAAAAGACATATTCAACTGAAAATGAAAAGTGATATTTTGAAAATAATAAAAGATAAGGATATGATTGATTCTAGCGGTGAACTTTTCCCAGGAGTGTGTAAATATGAAGTATGAAAATGTTGAAGAAGTGGATCGCCGATAGTTCATTAAAAATTTTGACTAAATAGTGTGTTTTTCTTCAACTTTTTCAGATATAATTATTATTTGTATTATTATATACACTATTTCTTGGCTATTTTTTTACCATAAGCGGATTAACCGGTTCGCATCGTACGGTGAAACCATGGCCCGAAGGCCTACAGGGGCCCCTTTTCCATCAATTGGTGAATATTTTTCAGAAGAAATTATCGGCCTATGAGTGAAAATGAGAAAAATCACTTTGCCTTCTTGGATTGCTTATTTAACAGCCATAACCTGTAAATTGTAACAGTCACAAGAAACGCAATAGGACTCTATACTGGCCAACTGTTCTTTAAAAGAATCCAAAGTTACTACTGTCATTTTTAAGTTTGCAAGCAATGAAAGGGACGAATCTTCATGAATAATTACTTATCAAAAAGGATCATTAGGGTTCCAGATTATTTCAGGAACGAGTTGAAGCAAAGCGAAAAAGAGGAAGTATACCTACAAGGTTCCCCGGTAAAGCTAGCAGAGCCACCTTGGATATTTCGTTATAAAAGTTTTGAGACAATAATTCGTAACTAATTGAATACTGATTTAGTACCCTATTTTTAAATTTGCACCATTCTGTAGAACGAGAAAACCTGGGCTCTGCTAATTTGACGTCAAGTTAACAGAACTGACCCTTTAATAGATCATTGTCAATGTCATTGAAGAAATAAATATGTCATAATTCAGCTCTTATTGAACTCTAATTTAGACATTTCTTTCGAAACTTCACGCTTTCGTCATTTCGGAGATATACAGGGATCAATAGAAAATGCGTATGGTAAGAAGTATCAATCGAATATTTAGAAATAAATTCATCCCTCCTTATTACGACCTTGTTCTGCACTTATAGAATAATCTCATTGTATTTCACATATATGGAGGCAACCTCTTTGGAGTCTGGGTATCGTCTGGATATTTGTTGAGGGGAACGCAAATTGGCCAAAAAATGCTTTATAATTTTCGAGGCTGATAATAATTCATTCTAATCAAATATGTTGTTATATATCGAAACAGAAATGCTCAAAAGATCTTGAAAATCTATCATCAGAATATGATGGTTCTGATGTAAACACTTTTTTAGACAATAGATTCCATACTTACAACCCGCTACTGCAAATATGCAAATGGAAATGATCCTCAATCTTCTTTTGATATTGACTTTTGTGAGAGGATAATGCTTGAGGAATGATTCAACTTTTGCGAACTCTTTCATCAATCCAGGCCATGATCTAGCTAGCCTTATAAAGAGAATACAAGTTAAACTTCCTCTAATGTAAAATACGATAGTGTCTGTAGAAAAATAGGAATATAAATTTGAGTCAGATATTTCATTTTACACTTACTGAACCTCTGTAGATTTCTTGTCGACAATAAAAACCAAAAACTTATTATGGACTGCGTGATTGCTCCAAAAAGTATTATCATGCTGTATATGTTAATTCCCGAAAACCATTTGAATGCCACATTTTTCCAATTGCCTGATGACAGTCCTAGAACTGGAAAAAAGCCGAAGTACTGTGCTACCACAATGATAAACTTAACCGAATTATAGAAATTGTTATTTTTGGTTTGTTTGGGTCTCGGTAAGAAAATCTGAGGTCCGGTTTTCATAGCTGATTTTTGAGGGAAAATTGTTCTCAACATTTATGCAAATATTGAAAAATTGTTGTATCTTGAATATTCCATGTGGATTAGAAATTATTGAATAGTTTGTCTCTATTTGAATACCCTCATATAATTTTTCGCTCACATTTCCCACCAACAACTTAGCAAGTAAGAGCCTTTCAATGATACAAAATAAACTATTGATGTTACTCCATCGTAGGCTAACGTAAACATATTTGTGATTTCAATAGGGTTGCATGTCCGTTTTTCTGTTTTTGAGCTGTTAGGTATCAATCAAATAAATATGTATTTTTTCTTTATTGACATATTGACCTAAAATTTCTTTATAATAAGATAATCGATCAACTGCGTTCACCATAACAAATGTGAAAAACTCATAACCCTAATAACGTACATTTGAGAGCTTCGCTTCGAATGGAATGAGCAAGATTCAAGATAAGGTTTGAATACTTTTTCGATTTGAGAAGAATTTTGTATCTTGTTTGTTTTTCAACGGTTTCATTCGACTTGCCGTCGTTGTGTTTTTGGATCAAATTAAGTAATGGAAATCATAGCCCTTTGCAAGTGCAAAACTGAACAAAAATATCATGAAAAATGTTTTGGTTTTCAGTTTCAGAATTTTGTATTTTGGCCCTTTACTTGCCAAAATATCGTCTTCATAAATGTCACTACGAATTTTTCACCTTCAACTTCGAACAGAAACGGCAACGTTAAGTTCATAAATGAAGACCAATCATCAATAATGGGCCTAGTGCCAAGAAGTTGATTTCGAGTAGTTACATTTTTTCTATTTATTCGATAATATGTTGATGAAAAAAGGTCAAACAATAATTTCCCTTATTCCGAAGGTTACCTTACATCGTGTTACGCAAAAAATCAAAATTTCCTGTTAACTTAGCGAAAAACAAAATGAAACCGAACAAGAGGCGTATTGTTGCCAAAACGGTGGACAAAACGGTGGAAAGTGCTAGAGTATTGACATTATTGAACAATAGTCTTATGAGGTATGTAATGATCAAATTAGCAGAATGACCGATTTTCTTCCCCCAAAAATGGTAACATTTTCTGCAAATCCATTTTCTTCTCAGATCATAGTTTATTGATAGACGTAAGAGGGGGCAAAATAAAGTTTCTGATTCTTGTGTGCTAGCGGCCGATTTTAAAAGCATTAACTTCGGAAAAAAAGAACTTAGAATCTTGATATTTGTAGAGTAGGTTTGGACCTCAACTACGAAGGCCGAATTCGTGAATGGGTAAAATCCACCCAATAATTCCACAGATATAAGAATTCAATACGTTCTTTTCCAAATATTTCCGAAAATAAAGATTAGATCGAATTGAAATCCACTACTTCATTGAAAACTGAAAGCCTCTAGGTCCATACAGAATTTCATGAAGATAATATGATCAGAAGATCGCTGAATTTTTAAAATGTGAAAAAAATCTTTGAATTCATGTTCTTCGAATTATGCTAATGACACGATAATCAAAAAAATTCGCACAATGTTGTCTATCAGCAAGTTGAAACTAGCTGCTAAGTTCCATAATGATTTAATCAGTAATTTTCGAGATATTCCGATAAAACTTCATCCAAATGAGATTCATTACACTGAAAATTGAACTCAAAATTTCTTCCAAATATGATGAATAGTTTCCGAACAGAATTTCACACAAAGTTGCGCGTCGTTATGCTTCAACTAACTGCGATGTTCACCCTAGTAGTTGCTGAAATATCAGGAAAACAATCTCAAAAGTTCAAAGGACAATAATTCCGAAACCATTTGGCAGATTAGGCTCATTAACGAACTCAACCGCTGCATTCCGCTGTGCGACCTACGACCTCCCCGAAAGTCACTAGCTTGCTCCGTTCGAAAGTTATCGTGTCGTCCGCTGGACAGTATATATTTTAACACCGGATTTTTCTTCAGAGAGTCCTACTTAGTCGTTTGAGACCTTTCTCGGGTGATAATAAGAATTTTACTGACATTTGGACGAAACAATAGCACGCTGTTCTACAGAAACATGAGCGCAAAAACAGAAAAATGAACTGGGAGAATCTCAAATTTTACATTGAAGATTTACCTAATTTCATCTATCGGATTCTTATTGAACTATTAAGAAGGGTTTGGCTCTTAGAACGTGAAATAGAATATATTCAATTTTCTTTATTTGGGCGCCTAGCCCATTATTGATGATTAGTCTTCAAATCCGGAAGTAAAGCATACGCATCCCTGCTTCACCTGTGTAAGTGATTCGCTTGGATAGGGCCTTAGGGCCATTCCACTCTGTGGAAAATGTTAGGTTATGGTTATTTGCATGTCATATAATTACGCGGCGTTTTACGTTCTTCACAAATATCGTTATAATATGTAAAATAACTAAACCGAACCATAGAGTCAATGATAAAGAGCTGTTGGTTCTAGTTACATGAACTTGATAAACCTATTCAGAAGGCCTGCCAAATATTATAACTTTATGAATGTGAATGAAGTATACTTGCTTATAAAAGTTTCAATCTTGTTTTCAAATCACTCCAAACTAAAAAGATTGAGATGACATAGCCTTCTATATTTCAACACGTTTCTGCAGCATATAACAATATTGTAATAGAATATTGAACGGGTCGTATGAAGAAAAATAAAGTACATACTAAAACTTAGTATAATATTAGCATTGTATAAAGATACAATGATATTAGCATTTGCTACAGTAGATACTTCAAAACTGAGAAGCAACTTCATTTCAAAGAAGATACTAGTAATTTTTCCGTGAGCTTTTCAACCAAGTAGTAATATCGTGGAAATGACTACTGAAATTACACTTTGAAGAACCGACATATTTGCAGCATGTAACAATATTGTACTAGAATATTGAATATGGGTCGTATGAATAAAATAAAGTACATACTAATGCTAGAAGTATAATATCAGCATTAGCTACAGTAGATACTTCAAAACTAAGAAGCAACTTCATTTCAAAGAAGATACTAGTAATTTTTCCGTGAGCATTTCAACCAAGTAGTAATATCGTGGAAATAACTACTGAAATTTCACTTTGAAGAACATACTTCTTACAGCAAATACTTCGATTCAAGAGGAAATTTGTGGTATGTGCTAGATAGTCTCGAAGTTGGTATACTAGCCGCATCACTATGGGCATTCTAGTGTAAGTTCTGTTGTAAAATACAGGTAATGATGTACGTTGCATTATCAAATGTACCGGTTACTATAAAATAAAGTATAACTTGAATCGATCAATTTTAATTCCGTTTTTCCTGTTCCTTTCGCTTAATTCTGTTGTTCTTTTCACATGCGCAATTTTATTTATTTTGGTTTCCATTTTATTGGCTATTTTTCAATTCTTGTTTAGTACCTCAATGTTGTTTTGAATTCGTATTATTAATTTTATTCAACTCGCCCTTCGCAGACCCAATAGCAGCAGGTATAATTTTTTCCAGAAATGTCTTGTCATCTTTCAGCATTATCGCAAACGATACTTGTATGTGTTCCGTTTGGGACACATCTTCCTGGGGTAGTTCTTGTTGTGCTGACATTTTTACAGAACTTATAGGTAGAGAACTTTAAGTTGGCAACACTGGCTGCCACTTTGTCAGCTGTCAAGTGATTTGTGTTTAGTTTGGTCTAGCATTTCAACGTGAATAGACTGACACCTGTACAACGCTTTCCGAATTTTGATTAGCGATGAAGCTAATGAACTTTTGGTTGAATGGCTACGTCAATGAACAGAACAGAACTGCCGTATTTACAGTGAAGATAATCCTCAAGTGTATGTTGAGACACCTTTACATCCAGAAAAACTAACTGTTTGGTGTGCTTTATGGGCTGGTGGAATCATCAATCCGTACTTCTTTAAATACGATGCTGGCCAGAACGTTACAGTCAAATGGCTATGAAGCCATGATTACTGACTTTTTCGTTCCTCAATCGAACAACCATGATATGCAGCAGCTGTGGTTTCAAAAAGACGACTCAACATGTCACACAGCCGGTGCGATAATTGATTCACTGAAGGAAACGTTTGATAACCGCATAATTTCACGTTCCGGGCCAGTGAACTGGCCTCCAAGATCGTGAGACTTAACGTCGCTAGACTATTTTCTGTGGGAATATGTGAAGTCGCTTGTCTACTCCAATAAGCCAGAAACGATCGACCACTTGGAGGACAAAAATCACCGCGTTATTGTTGATATACGGCCACAAATGTTGTTTGTAAGTTGTAAGTGATTGAAAATTGCACCTTCCGATCAGATTACGTTGGAGCCAGCCGTGGCGGTCATATGCCAGAAATTATATCTAAATTATAATACCAAAAGATAACCTCTTAAAAAAGGTCAATTTTATGTCAATTTATAGATTCATCCTTGTTTTATTCCATTTCAAAGTTCCATACCTCTAAAATGTGTAGCATTAACCACCCTTTACTTCGTTTTTATGCATAGCACTCATTCTATACTATA
Organism: Myrrha octodecimguttata; assembly: GCA_958510865.1. Taxonomy (NCBI): domain Eukaryota; kingdom Metazoa; phylum Arthropoda; class Insecta; order Coleoptera; family Coccinellidae; genus Myrrha; species Myrrha octodecimguttata. Next base: position 43,566,236 of record OY294057.1, read on the forward strand.
CATATTGCTATCTCTTTCAGTGCAACAGCATCAAGAGTCAGTCCGGTAGTTCCTGGAATAAGTGAAAGCATACGAGCATTCAAAGATATATTTCTTTATATATTTATATAAACATACTTCCATGAATATATCACGAATTTAGTATCATCACTACAACAATGTTATTCAAACAGGGCATAAAGAAGCATTTTGTATTGAATTCTCAAGCATTTGGGCGGAGAACTGAATGAGAACTAATTCATAAGTAACAATAGCTCCCGCTATCTGAAATGTAAAAATGGTTAAGAAACTTTACTTCTTAGATGATTTGAGAATAGTTACCTCGAGTATAAGTCCTTTAGTGATGTGAAAAAAATTTCCACCAGTCAGAATGAGTGGAGAGGCATCGACCTCTACTATGAAACGTTGAATCTGAAATAAATTCCGAAAAGTATATTCATTGTTTGGGGTTGATAAATGTTTGAACCAGTTTTTTCTCTGTAAATCATGGTTTCAATATGTATGTTTCAGAATATTTAGATGCTATTTTTGAAAGCGAAGCAAAAAATTAATCAACTCAGACATAACACTCAAATATAGTTATACATTTTTGCCAAATTTTGATGAATGTAAACTTCACAATTATTAAATTAATAAAGTCAGGCATAACACTCAAATATACTCATACATTTTTGCCAAATTTTGCTGAAAATAAACTTCACAACACTTTGTCAAGATAATACAAGAAAATGTAATCAGCCGTGAAGTGAAATGGATCAATTTTGACATATTCTATACATCATTATTATGTCTTAAACGATGAAGTAGTTCTTTATAAAACATAGTTCATGAACGAGTGCTATCAAATAATTAAGATTTTTTCAAGAAATCAGTGAACTTGTTCTCACTAAACTATTGATTCAAGATTACGATAAAATTTGGTACTTACCTTGAAGCCAATATTCAACAACAGTTTCTCAAAGATAAATTCGATCCGATGTTCATTTCAGAAGAATGTGGGGGGGAATATGATAAATCATGTTGTAAATTGGAAATTTTGAGGATATTTCCTCAATTTCTCGGAAAATACTGAAGCGATCAGATTGAAACTTTAAAAATGAATACTGGTGAAATATCGACAGGCGACATAATGCAGGAATTTTTATCGAAAAACTATCCATCAGTTTCCAATGAAATTTGGCACAGGCCGCTTCAAATTACAGCCCGATCAGGAATTTTCCTTCATAGAAATTGAAAGAAGATATGTTAAATTCCATCGCGTTTTTGAAAATTTGTGATTATCTTCTCAATATCTAGAAAAGAACATTTTAAATGGGTATGTATTTCTGCTGAATAATTGTTAGGATTTCACCTATTAACGAATTCAGCCTACGTTATTGAGTTCAGAGACTAGTTAGAGACTGGATATTTTATGGTAGGTAAGGAACTCCATTACGAAGGCCGAATTTGTGAATGGGTTAAATCCGACAACGATTCGTAGATATACCCATTGAAATTTTATGTATTCTGCCGAATAGTTCCAAAAATACAAATCGAATCCAATTGAAATCTAGTATTGTTGTCCTTTGGGAAGGACATCAAACAATATAAGGAAAAAATGGGTTACGCCAGAGATAATAGAAAGTAAGCGAAATCTGTCCAACCTTCACTGGGTACACACGAATATTAGATCATTAGACACTTGCCAAAGATATAGAAATGCTAAATATCAACATAACTTGCTCATAAGGGACACTAAGTATAGATTTCATAGTTCGGCCATCGAAAATTCTGATAATAAAAACAAAACAGTTTGGAATATTGTGAGAAGTTTAACTGGTAAAACGAAAGAAGTTCGTGTGGGTATGACTATTGATGTGAATGGAATGATGTGTGATGATTCCGAACGGCTGGCTGGGGTATTCGCCGAACATTTTGCTTCTATAGCTAAGGTGAAATTGAACTATTGTTACGGCCACGACTTATCAAAGTCTTGCTCGGTATCACCCCTGATTAATAACAATTTTTTCTTTTATCCGGTCTCGGAATCTGAGGTAGAGGTAACCATCAGAAGGTTAAAAAATAAGAAAAGTGTTGGGGTTGATTCCATCTCGTCAAGAATATTGAAGGCTAGTGCTAATGTCATAAGTGGACATTTTGCTTATCTCATTAATGTTTCCATCACAACCGGAAAGTTTCCAAACATCCTTAAAAAAGCGATTGTTGTTCCAGTATTCAAGAATGGTGACTTGCATGATATATCTAATTACCGCCCCATTTCTATTCTGAGCGTTTTTTCCAAAGTACTCGAAAGAGTCGTTTTCTCGAGAATGACAAATTATCTGAATAAGTTTAACATACTGAGCCCTGCACAACATGGCTACAGACAGGGTCACTCGACACAAACTGCCGCACTTAATTTTGTTGAGTCGGTCTATGAGTGTTTGGATAAGGGATTGCACGTGGCAGGAATATTTTTCGATCTTTCATCTGCATTCGACACTCTTTCTTTTGAGTTCATACTGGAGAAATGTTATCATATGGGTTTCAGGGGCATATTTTCTGACTGGTTGCGTAGTTTCCTTGTTGGAAGGACAATTTCTGTAAATGTGGGTGACTGTTATTCTGAAAGTCATTTGATCGGACTTGGTGTTCCTCAGGGCTCCGTGTTGGGACCACTCTTATTTCTGCTTTTCATAAATGATTTACCTATTTGGTTAGCCTGTTTCTTATTAACATTATTTGCGGATGACGCGTCTGTGGTTGTCTCGGCACGGAGTCGGGGGGAGCTACTGAGTGCCTGTGAAAGTATTATTGATGAGTTTGTGAAATGGTGTCGTAAGAATAACCTCATGGTGAACATCAGGAAGACTGTGCGCATTTATTTCGGTTTAAAGAGCAGCGACAGGGAAGCACTGAATAAAGATTCTGAATGCACCAAATTTTTTGGGGTTTTTATGGACAAAAATTTCAGATGGTCTGCACATGTAGACCATGTGTGCAAAAAATTGAGTAACTCGTTTTATGCGATAAGTAGAATCAGGAACTCAATGCCTATCAGTTCTGTGATCAGTGTTTACTATAGCATAGTCTATAGTCACTTATCGTATAATGTCTTGCTCTGGGGTAACTCCACTGATAGTTCAAGGGTCTTTGTTGCACAGAAAATAATTATAAGAGCAATTTTTAATTTAAGTCCTAGAACATCGTGTAGGTCAGTTTTCATTGAAAATGGCATTTTGTCACTGCCAAGTATCTATATTTTTAAATGTTTGTTATATGCGAGGGAAAATGAAAAAGAGTGGACAAAGTTATCAAATCATCGTGAATATGAGACTAGAAATTCGCGAACTTATCTAATACCCAGGCATAGAACACATAAATTTGAATGTTCGCCTTTATATCAGGGTATTAAAATGTATAATCACTTACCATCTTCTATGAAATCTTTAAATGCAAATATGTTCAAAAAAGAAATTAAAAAAATGTTGCTAAAGAAGTGTTTTTACAGTGTGAATGAGTACTATACGGACAACTTAGTCATGTAATTGGAATATTTTGTGAAGTAATCGTAATCTTGACTTGTCCTATACACTATGTAGTGTCTCAATGGATTAAATAAATTATTATTATTATTATTATTATCGAAATGATAGCTTGAAGGTCCATACAACATTTCTTGAGGAAGTAAAGCTGTGTTCGGCGAGATCAAAATTCAAAACGAGAATAGGTGACCGCTTTGGCAACGTAATCGCTCCTGACCTCACGTCAATGCTTTTCTCGATATTTTTTGTCCGAATATGATTTATGACCGTTATAATTAATCTTTACTGAAAAATTCTTTTGATATTAGATTGACTTGTTACTGAACTCACTTCCTTATTGTAAATCACCGAATTCGAAGTTGTTAGAGCGCCCATTATGTGTAGTGACTCGTTGTAGAATTGAGCTCCAGAAATACATACGAATGATATTCTCGATATCAGAAGAAATAAGCAAAGGACATAGTAAGCTTGTAGAAGTCCAGTTTGAACCATTGTTAAACTACAAAAAAGCTGCCATAAAACGCCGAAACCGTTCATTATGAATGAGACCATTATGATTCCATTCATCTACACATTGAACCTCTTGAAAAGATGACACAGTGTTTCCATATTTTTACCGAATCGATCTGGAAAAACGTTTCAATGATAATTCATTCATATTCGTATCTCTTGTTTCAAATGGAATAACTCTTCGGATAATTTAATGCGATATACTCTAACTGAAATCGCCAAATATAGGCGAAGGACAAACCAGAAGTTACAAAAAATCAGGATATTTTTTGTCAGGGCATCAAACGCCCTGAATTATTATAACTATTCCTAAAGCAGCAATTGAGGTTTAAACAGTCATTGTGCGGCTGCATATTCATTGAAAAAAAGTTTCTACAAATTTCCTCAAATTGCAACAAAGCCTAACAGAAAGCATATAATGATTTTAATATCACTAAGGAATTGAATCTGGCTTTGATGCCTATCATGAAGAGTTAATTAACAATGGCTAAGAAAGTATAGATAGGTTAGCTCCTCTCCTAAAAAATCGTTTCTTCGAGTATAGATCTCCTAGGAAGTTATGGGAAGGATACAGGGAAATATATGCCTATAGGAAAGCTAGGAAAGCCCATAACAACTGAAATTCTAGCATTTAATTAAGACGAGCCTACTTTATGAAAATTATATTAATACAATCAATAAAAACAGATTTTTCTGTAATACCTTCACATAATATCTTTCGATATGGATATCTTACGACATACATTCATTCTCTTTAACATATACCTTGTATGACAAATTTAATTATTTATCAACTGACATATAACGATTGAAGTAACAGACTAAAGGCTCGTACTCATGGACGCGTCGAAAAATAAAAATCGTGCGATTTTTTTGCCCAATGTCAGTTATTTGTGGCTGACATCTGTCATTACTAAAACGCGCGATTGTTAATGAAATGTCATATTTTAAATTGTATGAATTTTTTTCCGCGTGGATCTGGTTCTTCAACAAGTTTAGAAATTGGTTTTATACCTATATTTTTCGAAGGATTCAATTAATAATAAAAATAATTCTTCTAAGACAATAGTTGAAAAAATACTTTTCAATATATTTATAATTCCTCATCCATTGTATTTAACCTATATATAATGACCAAGAGCTTATTTTGTTAACAAGTGCCTATAATCATGACAGTCGAGTATGAACAACGTCTTGAATGTTTTGAATATCCCGCCATTTTCTTGAAGTTGAAATTATTCAACTACAAAAAAACGAATCGCACGATTTTGGTGGGAGAGCATCTGACAACACAAATGTCATCGCTTGAGCGACAAACGCGTCCATCAGTTTGCGCCTTTAGGGCCGGTATTATAAAACTTAACTAGAAATTATCTTCAACTTTAACTAACAGTTTTGACAGTTATGTCCTATTGAGACTATCAAAACTGTCAGTTAAAGTTAAAGATAACTTTCAGTTAAGTTTTATAATACCGGCCCTTAGGAAAATGGCAACATAATAAAATACAATACAAAAATAATACTAGACACAGTGTTTCATCTTTATCAAGTAGGCTCATATATGACATTTGATCTGACTCTATAAAACAAAAAGTCTTATAGAGTCAGATCAACTGTTCTATAATTTTTAAGTTTTTCAGATTTTTGAAGGTATTGCTAACTAAATTTCATTTATCAAAGGAAGAAGATGATTTAATACCTGTTGTCAAAGTTGTTCCACACGCGCATGCGCATTTTAGGAGCTTACCCGAGGTTTTAGATTAGATGAATCCGTTTGTAATCAGGTGTTAGTTGGTTCTGATAGGTGAGATTCTGACTTATAATATACAGTGCGCGTCAAAATTATGGAACAAATTCATTTTCTCAGAAGAAAAATAAGTGGCAAACAAAATTCTTATGCATTTTAGAAGAATTTTTGTTGCACGTTGTGCCATCCCCATCAACTTTCTAAATTTTTTGAATAGGGAAAGTGGGTCAGTTGGTACTTTTTTGGCAAGGTCTTTGTATGTTCTTTACGGGCGTGCAGAAATTTTCCAGAAATTTTTTTTTTTTCAAAAATTAGTTACTTCAAAGAGGTTTTCAGTATGCCACTTTGTCATGGCTCATTTACTTTGAGACGATGGTACCTGATGAAATTTGTCACCGAATGAAATTCGACCATCACACTCTTGTTCACACATTCGAATTTTTCACGTGAGGGGGTTGAAAGGGGTTGAAAGTTGTGCACGAACAAAACTGTAATGGTCGACTTTCATTCGGTGACAAATTTTATCCGGTACCATCGTCTCAAAGTAAATGAGCCATGACAAAGCGCACATACTGATGAATACCTCTTTGAACTAAATAATTTTTCAAAAAAAATTTTTTTCTTGGAAATTTCTGCACGTCTGTGAGAAAGATACAGAGACCTTGCCAAAAAAGTACCACATGACCCACTTTCCCCATTCAGAAAATTTAGAGGGTTGATGGGGATGGTAAAATTGAAACAAAACCTGTTCCAGAGGATTTTGTTGCCAAATATTTTTCTTCTGAGAAAATGAATTTGTTCCATAATTTTGACGCGCACTTTAGAATAGATGCCACTGAGGATTCTTAATCGAAAGATAGAAGATGAAATACTGCGACTAGTATTATTTTTGTATTGTATTTTATGATGTTACCATTTTCTTGAGTTCTTTACTTCAATCGTTATGTCATCAGTTGATCAAATAATTAAATTAGTCATTCATACGTGGTACGTTGAAGACAATGAAAGTATTATATATATATCTTAAGATATCAATATCGAAAGATATTATGTAGAGGTATTACAGAAAAATCTGTATTTTTATTGATTGAAATTCTAGCTGGGGGCAGGCATTCCCAACTCAGAAAATGTGAAGAAGGAAAACACATTATCGCCTCGGACAGCGAAGGTCACATTGAAGCACCTGATGACCCTTCACTACACAAGTCAAGGACGATCAGCAGTTGTAGAAAGTCACTCGAAAAACTAGCGTGGTGCAAGAACTGATGCCAAATCTAGACCGGAATCGATAATATTTCGAAACAAAAAAAAAAGAATAGTAGTATGAAATCTATTAGAAAAGGAAAAGAATATAACAAAAATTGAAGGAAATATTGGTATCTAATGAAAAGATCTATAACTTTTGTATTCACACTTTTTTCACATAACCTCAAAATTTATGTGAGAAGTCAAATAATCATGTTTCTGGATTTTATCTGGCGCAAAAAAAAATAATTTCCTCTGTGAAAATGAGTACTTGGGTTCTTTTTCGCCAAAACTAGCTCGAAAATAAAATAAGTTGAAGGAAAGTCAGAAATTGGAAAAAAAAATCTGAAAAATGCGAAATTGAAGATCGATAAATTTATATTTAATATTCAAATAACCACCTTGTTGTGCAAAACAGCATCCAAATCTATTATGAAGAGATAATTTCATATCTCTGAGCATATTCAGCATAGTTGTTATTTTGGCACAATGTTGGATTATTTTGAGTTAATTCATATTCGCGGCTCTATCAATTTCGTGCCCGTAAACCAAATTTTTCAGATATCCCCAGAGAAAAAACATTCGGAGATAAATCTGGTGATCTGTGGGCCATTTGATCGTGCCATTTGTAGAAATGACATGGTCCGAAAAAGTCGTCCTCAGATATTGTGTGACTACTCTCTCGTTGTGACTTGGGTAGCCATCCTGTTGAAACCAGACATCATCGAAATTAATTGGTAGCTGACGAACTGTCGGAATGATTTGATTCACTAAAAAGCTCCATATATTTGGCATCGATAAAATGGCCCGATGATGTAATTCTCCAGTATAGCTGTCCAAACAGTAAGTTTTTGAGGATACTGGTTACGCACAGGAATACTTAGATGCTTATTCTCCCTAGACCAATATCTAATTACAGGTGGGTTATGTTTTATATTCAAGGAAAACGATGACTCATCGGTGAATAAGATATTGCTAAGAAGTTACCTATTTTGATTCTCTTTTTCCATCATCATTCCACAAAATTCCAGTCTTTTGTTGTGGTCTTCTGGAAAAATTTCTTGATTCGTTTTGACCATACAATATCGGTAAACATTCCTTTTCAAAATACTCCGAACACTTCTATCACTCATATCGACTTGTTCAGTAATTTGTCTACTGGAATTAACAAAGGTGATGATCAGCTACCAAAAGCAAAGCCGCTTCAACGCATAACTCAATCAGTCCTCTGTTCATGCCTCTCAACAGCAGACGCAATATTATGTCACCCACCACGGCGTCGTATTATCTTACGACAGTGATCGTCGGTAACTAAACAGAAGTGATTTGTCGACATTATGCCATTATTCCTTCCATTGCAGCCGTTCTCTGCACCAGCTCAAACTTCGACGACAGTGGTCCGCAATTGAAGGCACCACTAACCGTGGACTATATTAGAATATTAGAAGAATCCAAATGCTCGAATACGGCTAAACTTACAATTCTACCTACTTTTGCAAACCATTTATCAGTGATTTGGCGGGTAGTAGCAAAACGGTCTCGTAGAGCCAGTTGCCTAAAGCGCCTACTTCTACCTTGACGTTCTGTCGTACGCCTCGGTTGACCAGTTGATGTTCTCCATGTTCTTTCACCTGCATTTGTCTAAATACGAGACGCACTCATTGTTGCCATTGCAGTACAATTAATGCTACAGCTCATGTTTGCGGAAGGACAAACCAAGATCTGATGGAAAACAATTTTGCCCTTTTAAAAATAGCGAACTCGAGGTATTATGTTACGCGCAACTATGACTTAACACAGTCGTTTGCGACTCAATGACTAAAAATATGTCTATCATCCAGAGGTTTCATGAAACTATTTTTTCAGGAACAAAATGAAGAAAAAAATTTGTTTATCCGAACTAAAACTTTGATATTATTCTAATATCTATTAAAGGATATTTCAGGACGATGTTGCATTATTATTTTTCAGTAGTGTTCAAGGTTTTCAATCCCAATATCTGAAAAAAAAACTACTAAACATTTTAAAAAAAATGGAATTCATATAGAAAACGCCCTTGTAGATTACGGGATTCAAACTATTTGTCAAAAGGCAGTTCATAAAAAATTAACAAATTCAGAAAGCGAACTGTAAGGTTTCAGAGTCTTTATCTAACTCATTCATCAGACAATGAAGAGAAAATCTGCAGAATTATTTCCTTTCAATAATTTCTTACTTCGAGACTTCAAATTCAAAATATATCAGTACTTATTTATTTACCAAAGGATTTTCCAACTCGTAGTTATTGGACTTGTCATTGGCCATTGGGTATTCAACTAGTTGAATAATCTTTTTTTTTTTCTCGAAGTCATTATTATCTGATAAGTAATGAGATATCTCATAAGATGAAATAAAAGACTAAGTCGCAAATGAAGTTGTGACGAGCCTGCTATTAGTCTAGAAAGACACGTTGTAGGAACAGGGTCCGGAAGAGGGCAGAGGACTCGGACCTCGGACCTTTGAAACGGTTGATAATCCCCCCTAGTAGGCGACAGATGCGCGGGAGGGGCCGTTGGATCAACATTTTTCACCAGTTGAAATCATGGAACTGTGGGCGGTAGAACACCGCCTTTTTTGCTTACCACAGTTAGGTCCGTAATAACGAGTCCGTCACGTCCGTTCAGCGTGCGTTTCGTCGCCATTTCAATATCCACCGAAATGTCAGGTGTACCATAATTATGGAATTTTACCATAATTTTGACCCCAAATAACAAGCAGTCAATAAACGTACTATAATTTTGATCGATTCAATATTTTGTTCGAAAACTTTTCAGCTAAAATCGATTTCCTTTAAATTCCCTGTAAAAAACGGTAGATATGAGAACACGAAGAATACGGCATAACTGCGGTACATTTCAAAGGATTATTATGTCGAATGAAGACAATTTGTTTGCACAACGAACCTTTTTTCCACATTCCACAGGTCCCGATTCACAGTCGAAAAATGTTCTCTTCTCTCAAAATAATCATTATTTGGTTCGAGCCCTTTTTATGACATCATGTGTTTCATTGAAGATCTCGGTTTTATGACACCCTCACAATGGGTGTAGTAAAGACTCAACAATAGGATAATATATCTTTTGCTCGTTTATCTACCACCTAAGCAGATATGATATACCTAAAATATCAGTTGAGGTAAGCCAAATTTGAAATATCTGTCCGAAATCGGAATTGTGAGAATTCGATCAATAAATTGCTCTTAGGATCTCGAAGTATGAATATTGATATGTAAGCCGATCCCATACTTCCTTTAAATTGTAGAAATAGCTAATATTGCACGATAGCTTCGACAAGGCATCGACCGCTATCGTTCTGCTGAATCAGCAATTAGTATATAAGACCTTATTCTTATCAAATCCATCGAAGTCGATAGATATCAGTTGTGTAGAACGTATGTAACATTTTCTGAATAAAACTTCTCTTAGTATTTTTTAAAAAGTGGTTTTTCGAGAGCAAAAACATAATTGGCGACGAGGATGGGATGTTGCTAGTATTACTATAGAAAAGTATACGTGAATTTCAAATCTTTGAGCATCATCCAAAAACCCGAGTTTCTGAAACTGCGACGAAAAATCCAAAGTGAAATTCCGACCAAAAAAATTAGAAGCTCAACCAGTGCAGCGATAGAAAGGCCAAGACGAGTTGCTGAATCCCTGAAGCAATTGTAAGGTGAACCAACCCTGACTAGATCTACCCTGCAGCCCTTGAGAAAATCACCCTTTGGAGTTTGGAGATAGCAGCCCAGACACAAGGTTTAAATAAGAGTAAGTTGATCTATTGCTTCCCTAGTTTTTCCTACTTCCCTAGCCCAAAGGAATAGAGTAATTTTAATCTTTATTGTTAAGAAACAAATTAACTAGAAATTATTTTTTTTATCTCAAAATTGATAATTTAATAAATAAATTTAATCAATTAAAAGTAAATATGACTCAACCAGCTGTCAATCAAGCCTCAGTAGATATTAATGACTTAAAATTATTCGGTGATTTATTACCAAAATTTGGAGGTAATTCTCACGAATTACAAGCATTTCTTGTAGAAATAGAAAATTACATAGAAACTTTTGGACGAACAAACGTAGCTAAGATTGATCATTACTGTTTTGCAATGATTAAGTCAAGAATTATTGGAGAAGCCCGTATAATCATAAATTCAGGACCTATCCCTAATAATTGGATAGAACTAAAACGTATTTTGATTGATAAATTCGGATTCAGAATTAACTTTGACGTTTTACAAGATACATACCAAAACATGAGAAGGTCACATAGAGAATCTTTACTTGACTTTATAGAGAGAATCAAACATACCAAATTACAGTTCGATTACCAACTGCAAATGCAAAATTTCACAAATAACGAACAAATGATTTATAGGAATATTTCGGAGAAAATCGGACAAAGAGTCATTTATAACAATGTAGATGAGAATGTTAGAAATCTATTAGATAGTAACAATAAAAACTTTGACGACACTTGCAAAATGCTGGAAAATCGCGAAATAAAAAGGCAACAATTAAATTTCAATCATTTTAAATCATTTTCGCAGAATCCTCAAATGAAACAAGAACAACGAAATACGCAACCCTACACAAACAATATCCCGAACCATCAAAACCAAATTACGTATAGAAATTTTCCCAATCAAATAGAAATGAATAGACAAAATATAAATCCAAATAATAATATGACTTTTCCAAGTCAACCCATTCAAATTCAACCTCGAATTCAACCTAATCAGAAATTCTTCACCAACGAACAAGTTTTTGGCAAACAAAAAAATGTTTTTGAACCGAGTCCAGATCAAAGACGAACTAACAAACCAGAACCAATGTCAATTAGAACACGAGTGTTACCACAAAAACGACAAAACGACTCGACAAGTATAGTCCAGAGAAAACCAAATTATCAACCTCGAGAAAATCATTTCAGGCCTAAAGCTCCAACAACTTTTATTTCGGAAGAATTAACAAACACAGAAGAACAACTTGAAGTAATTGAACAAGATCAAAATTTCAGTGATGAACAAGAATTTTATTGCCAAACTGAAGATCAAATTCCCGATTTATACCACGAAGATCAAAATTTTCAACCGCAAGCCTATCAGAGACACATGACCTAAATTTTAATGACGAAAGAATAGCTACTCTTCCTTTTATACAGTTAGAAAATCCTTCATGTAAACTGTTAGTTGATTCAGGTAGTTCTATTTCAATAATTGACCCAATAATCGCATATAACCATTTTCCAAATTCAATTTATGAAGAAGCTACTCAGTTCACAACCGCAACTGGTAAAGACTTCTGCAAAAACAAAATGTTATTTCCCTTAAACGTATTTGGCTATAACACAACTTATCCATTTGTCGTATACAAATTTCATCCCCAATATGATGGTGTAATAGGATATAATCTAATGAAAGATTTACAACTAAATTTAGACTTGAAAAACAAAATACTTACCAATGGAATTGTCTCTCATAAACTTCACTTACAACAAGTTAAACCCAGAGAAAAATTACCGATAGATTTAGATCATTTGAATGGAAATCTTAAAAACCAATTGACCAAAATTTTACAAAGTAATAAATCTGTACTACAATTACCAGGACAACCTCTAAATTTTACTAATAAAATAAAACACCACATCAGAACCATTGATAATAATCCAGTTTACGTAAAAAGATATAGATACCCGGAAATTCATAAGGAAGAAGTAAAAAATCAAATTCAAGATCTTCTACACTCAAAGAAATTTACCAGGATATACAACAGGAATTCGGTGACTTGTACAGGAAATTCTCCCTATATAAGCGACAGCAAGAATATTTGTTGAATTTACGTGACAATTCCTGTCGTTCAATTCCTCTAGAAATAACAAGATTCAGATTAGTTAATGCAACCAAACTGCAGTTTGTCATTTCAACAGGAAAATAATAATGTGACGAAAACCGGAATATACGTGACTATTTACAGTACGTAACATCGATTCAACTGGAATATTCTAGTTATTTTAATGAACTACCTTACTTTTACCGGAGCTGTAATTTCGATCTAACAGGAATTTCCTGTTCAATAAACAAACTAGATAGTTGTATTCCAAGCTTCAGACTTCAGTTTCTACAAGAATTTCCAGCAATGAACCATAGACTAGAACAGGAATTACTTTACTCATAACGGAACTGTAGTATCGATTTAACAGGAATTTTCCGTTGGAATAAAGAACTATCGTGCATATATTACAGTACTAGTTAGTTGTATTCGAAGCTTATAACCTGAGCTTTCACAGGAATCTTTTCCAGTCACCTAGTATTTAACAGGAATTCCTTGCATTTCCTATTGAATAATTACGTAGTTTTGGCAGTAATTTACATGTGCAGTTGAGATTTGTTTCCATGGAATTTTACTGGAAGATTCCGGTTAGTTCTACCGTGAAGCATTGTTGCAATTTAGGGTTCTTCCTGTCAATATTCAAGTAATTTTTTGTACAGGGTGGGGCGAAACAGACAGTGCAGTTTTGAAAAGCTATTAAGAAAAAACTACGTTACTTACAAAAATAAGATATACTTAATTTTCTTTAGTACATCATGCCGTTTTATGTATCAAGTTTTAAGAATGACATCAGAAAGTTGGTGGCCGCCAGCAGCGAAACATTGATGAAGGCGATTTCTGCTGGTACCCATCATCTATCTGATGGCATTTTTACAACTTGATACATAAAACGGCATAATGTACTAAAGAAAATTAACTAAATCTTATTTCTGTAAATTACGTAATTTTAGTAGCCTCACAAAACTACATTGTCTGTTTCGCTGCACCCTGTACAAAATAGCACTTGAATATTAACAGGAAGTACCCTGAATTACAGCAACACTTCACGGTAGAACTAACCGGAATCTTTCTGTAAGTTGCGTAGTTTTTTTTAGTAGCCTTTCAAATCTCCTAACTTGATTACGGAATACCCATAAAACAGAGTATGCACTTCAAATATAGGGCGGGTATGAACATATGAATTTCAATCTGCTCAAAATTTAATTTATTTATTAAAAAAAACGATACTTTTACAATGTTTCGTCTACAATAACATAGAGCTAATATCTGATAATGTTTGGCATACAATTATAATGAAAAGCTGCAAATGTAGCTTCAAACCTGCCATTTTATCTCGTCTCCCACTTATTGTTTCCTCTACTTCTACAGCCGATCTCGGGTGTGTTACAAAACCTTCCATTGATTCTAATCGGGATGGCATCTAGGTTGGCTTCTTCAAACGCTACTCAAAAAAAGTATATACGTTAGAGAAAGAAAAAGTTCTAGGTTGCAACGTTCTTCTCCACCTAAAATCGAAATTGAAAAATAAATAACGATTTACGTACTAGACAGCCTATTAGTATGAAAAAGTGAAATGTTGTAGCTTAGAACTTAGAATGGAAACTGGACAAAATGACTTCAATGGGTAACATTATTTTACGAATTGGAAAAGCCAAAACTTATAGCTGATCTCGGGGATCTCTATCTAACTTGAGTCCTGAAGTGAATAACTATTCAACAATAGAATGTTCAGTTCAACTACTTCTTGAGTCTGAACCTTCCATGAATATTTGATCACCCCGTATAATTTTTTATTATCAATGTGTATAGCCTTCGAAAAGCTAGGTAGATATAAGCTGGTTAGTCATTGGTTCAAATATTAATATTGCTTGAACTTGATGATAGATAGGTAATTTCCAACATCCTGTACCTACTTACTGATTAAACGTGAAATAAAAATCAATGTAGAGTTTTAAATGTTTCACTTATGGTAAATATCTACTTTAACTACCCACGAATTTTCGAGTTCGATTTTTTTTTATTGCAAAATGAGCGTTTCCATGTGTTTTTCGATTGATTTCAATACTAACACACAAGTTTCTGCAGAAATTTCCAAATAAACGGGATCTGGGGTGAATAAGGGTGCTTGGGCGGAAAACAACTGAAATTATGGCACTAGAAGAAAATTTGGATGAAAAGAATAGGTTTCATAGAGTGAAAAATCACCATATCAGGCACATTTCCTTCTTACTACTAATTTTATAACCTCATGCATGTTTCGAAACTCTTTTTATTTTAATGTGTATTCTACTTAATTCGTTTTTTTGTGTTCAAAACTATTTCTGTTACCTTCATTATGTTTGGCATATGAAATCTACGGTTCGCAATACTTGTATGCTCAAAAGTTGATTGACGATTACTTCAATATACGTTCTTCTAGTGACATACACTTCACAGCTAAACAACTTGAAATAATGAAATATACTTACTTCTGAATATTCCTGCGTAATTACTAAACCCCATCCTCTTACATAGCCGGCGACATCATCCTTGCTGGCTGCCATTTCCATTGATTCCATAGGTCACCCGATTGGAGTATATATTTTCTCTTCATCACCATCTTGACTTTGATCTAAGCCAAAGACAATAGGGGCCAAATCATATAAATAATCAGCAGCACTTGATGCATACATAACTATTTTTCCAATAAATGGCAAAATTCACAATATCTGCACTTATACAGAAGAATGGCGAATACCACAACTACATTATGCGTGTTCCAACAACCAACGAACCGACACGAACCGCGTCTTACCCAGAGAAGCGGATTGATTTTGGCGTTTTATAGGAATTCTGTTAAAATAAAAGTTCTGAGCTGTTAAAAACAGTAGTGTCGATCGTAGAGATAACAGGAATAATATGTCACTGATAATCTGAATTAATGTGAGATATACGGAATATTCCTGTTGAATTTAATGGGTCCATACTGTTAATCATACAAATATTGTTGGATGTCTATTACGAATTATATTCTACTAGATATTCCTGTAACATTAACTATGTTTGATTCCGGTTGCACTTATGGTTCCGAACTACGTATGTTTTACAGTCGTGGCTCGTAAATATGGCAGAATATTATTCTACATACACAGGAATTATTCCTTATGAATTAAAGGTACAATATCACTGCTAAACTTACTGTTTTTCCTGTTCATACGACAGAAGTCACTTGTACCGGAATCGGCATGTTAGATTTCAAGTACAGATTGTTCTCATAACGATCTTTTTCTGTTGTAATGATAATAATTGTGTTTAAACTACAGGAATTTATTTAACCGGAATTTCCCGGGATTATTTTTTCTCAGTGTAGACAAAAATGTAATCAGACCAAGTATTTCTCCATGGTCTTTCCCTATTGTTATAGTTCCGAAAAAATCAGATAAATCAGGAAAACAAAAATGGCGAATGGCAATCGATTATCGAAAACTAAATGAAAAGACTATAGATGATAAATTTCCAATCCCTAATATCGATGAAATTTTAGATAATTTGAAGGATGCAAAATACTTCAGTACCATCGATTTAGCATCAGGTTATCATCAAATTGAATTAGATCAGGAATCGATTGAAAAAACAGCTTTCGCTACAGATAGTGGACACTTCGAATTTTTAAGAATGCCTTTCGGATTAAAAAACGCCCCTTCGACATTTCAAAGAATAATGAACAAAATTTTACAACCTCTTATCGGAAAAATTTGTATTGTATACATGGATGACATTTTAATATTTTCAAAAGACCCAGATAAACATTTGGCAGATATTCAAACAGTGTTAGAATTACTCAAGAAAGAAAATTTGAAAATTCAATTAGACAAATCTTATTTTTTCAAAAATGAAGTAATGTTTTTAGGATTCAAAATTTCGAACAAAGGTGTAGAACCTAATCCAGAAAAAGTAGAAGCAGTAAAAAATTTTCCAATACCGAAGACTCCTAAAGAAATCAAATCATATTTAGGCATGATAGGATATTATCGCAAATTCATTCCAAATTTTTCTAAACTCACGAAACCATTAACACAATGCTTGAAAAAAGACTCAAAAATAAATTTGAACGACCCGGACTATCAAGAAGCTTTCAACATCAGTAAAAACATGTTATTAAATCACCCTATTCTTAGATTTCCAGATTTCAATCAACCTTTCATTCTAACCACCGATGCATCAAAATATGCAATAGGCGCAATTTTATCACAAGGAAATCCACCGAATGACTTACCCATAGCTTTCGCAAGTAGAACTTTGAATAAAGCGGAAATAAATTATTCTACTATCGAAAAAGAATTACTTTCGATTGTTTGGGCAACAAAACACTTTAGACCCTATTTATTTGGTAGAAAATTCACGATCTATACAGATCATAGACCACTGACATGGTTATTTTCATTAAAAGAAACATCCTCAAGGTTAATGCGATGGAAAATAAAATTAGACGAATTCAATTTCGAAATTAAATATCGAAAAGGTGTTAATAATAATGCGGATGCCCTTTCTAGAATTAAAACGGAAGAATTCAATGTTAATGAAGAGGAAGATTCACTATCAGATCTAGAATCAATTATACCTCATATATCTCACGCCGATCTAAATTTACGAAAAGAAGATTTCGATGAACTTTTAAAAATTAATGATGACGAAAATTTAGATTCTGAAACTATTCACTCAAACGAGGAAGATCCAATATTAGAAATTCCATATACCGAGCGTTCAATAAATGCTTTTCAATACCAAATTATATTCAAAAGTGGAAATCAATTTAACGTTTCCAAAATGAAATTACACAAAGCATCAAAATTCAGACTACTAGTATCCATTTCAGAAGAAACTCAATTCACAAAATTTCTGAAAGAATATATCTCTCCAGAAAAAACATATTGTGTTTTCTTTCAAAACAAAGATATGGAAAAACCATTCATTCAATACGCACAAAATTTATTCAAATCAGGAAGTTTCAAATTCAAAATCTCGAATACTTTCTTACAAGATGTAGAAGATGAAGAAGATCAAATAGAAAAAGTCAAATTATACCATGAAATTAAAACAACTCATAGAGGCATACACGAGAATGTAGAAAGCATAAAGAAAAAGTACTATTTTCCCAAAATGTTTTTTAAAGTTCAACAATTCATCAATAGCTGTGACATTTGTCAGCGTCAAAAATACGAACGAAAACCTAATAAATTAATTTTCAAACAAAATCCTATCGGTGAAAAACCTTTTGAACGCTTATACGTTGACACGATAAACATTTCGAAAATTCCATGCCTCACAATAGTAGATTCATTTTCTCGACACGGACAATGTTTTATACTCAAAAGTAAAACAGCAGTGGAAATTATAGAATCACTCATACGATATTTTTCAAATCATGGTACACCGAAGAAAATTACAACCGATAATGGCACGGAATTCAAAAATATTTTATTACAGGAATTCGCTTCGATCCATAACATAGAAATCCACTATGTAACTAATTACAACCCCACTTCAAATTCTATTGTGGAAAGATTTCATTCAACCTTAATAGAACAAATAAGAGTAATAGAAGATAAAAACTTGAGTTTAAGAGAAAAACTAAATAGAGCCTTATTGAGCTATAATAACTCAATTCATTCCACACTGAAATATAGTCCCTTACAAATTATTAAGTCAGATTTGAATTATAGTCTACCTCTAGAAAACACAGATAATGAAAAAGTATCAAATTACATAGAACAATACAATCAGAATTTAAAGGAAATTTCGGAAATTTTGACAAAAAACAATAAGAAAAATGAACTCAAAAGGCAGAAAGAAAATGAAAAAAGAGAGGAAAATGTACCTCTAGACGAAAATCGCAAAGCATATCTGAAATTACCAGCTGACGCAAAATTAAAACCCCGATTCAAAGAGTCCAAAATAAAAGTCATAGATAATATACTTATTAAGGAACCTGATAAAGGACATGTTTATCATAAAAGTAGAATAAAACAGCGAAAGAAATAATCATCATTTGTTTCAGGAAGGTTACCCTTCACGTACTAATTTTCCTAATCTTTCTGAAATTCAACATTTGTCTTAAAACAACGGAAATTCGTAATAACATTATTTCATTCAATGGTCCCAAAACATATATAGTAGAAAAAGATCACATTCTTATGTATCATTATAATCTATCCCAAATGAACTCAATTTTAACTAAGCACGAAGAAATTCTAAAAAACATGACAAATTCTAATGAAACCAACGAAACAACCTATACACTACCTATACGAGTTGACGTTGAACCAACTACTTTCCAATAAACAGACTTTACGAGAATTGATTCCAAACAGGAATAAACGAGGACTAATAAATTTAGGAGGAAGAATTTCAAAATTTCTTTTTGGCACATTAGATGACGAAGATGAGTCTCTTTATAAAGAATATTTTCAAACCTTACAGAATAATGTGAGCACCCTGAAAGTCAATCAAAATAGAGTTATTAGCGTAATTAATTCATTATCTGATAAATTCCATAATCAAAGTAACATAATGATCAGTCAGATAAATAAATTCATGAAACTACAACAGGTTTTAGACAAAATAATTCTTTTACAATTTGAACAAATTAAAATTTGTAAAATGCTATCAGAACTTAATACGGCTGTCAGTTTTGCCAGACTACATTTATTGCATGAATCAATATTACCCCTAAATTATTTCAGAAACTACATCCAAAGCAATGATTTATTAGAACATCTGATATACCTAAAAGATTTCTACTCAGTCTGTTTCACTTCAGTTAAAGTTCAAAATGAACAAAAAATATTTGTAATTAAGGTACCTTTGGTAAATCCAATCCCTTTTGATACCTATGAATTAAAATTCATCCCTTTCCTAAATACCTACCCAATAGATCAACCGAAATATTTATTGGTCCATCAAGAAGATGTCAAATGGTCCCTCTACGATGAATGTCAGCAGGTGGAAGAATCAATGTTATGCCCTCAGAACAGTTTAGTGCAACCGCCCCTGTGTTATAGTGAATTCGTGAAAGAAAAACGAGAAAATTGTGACAGAAAAAGTGCCCCTAATACGACAGACTTAATTTTACTGCCTAATGGAAATTATTTATCTATTTTTAATGATAAAGTGAAAGAAAATTGTTCAGGACAATTATCTTACGAACATTCTCCAGGAAAAATCCTGTTAATAGAAACAAAATGTGAAATTTCAAATGGCGAAAAAACATTTCGACCATCAACAACAAACCATATTTATCACAAATTTCAATTGATTGACTTAACATTGTCAAAAATTAAAGAATTAACCATAAAACCTATTAATTTCACAAATTTTAATGACTCAAATTTATACAACTGGAATTTATATCCAAACTTTATTTCCACAATTTATTTTTTAATAATAATCATTTCAATAGTAATAATCACTATTGCATTATATAAAATTTTTATAATAACTTTTAAAAAATTAATTGATCAACAGAGTTCAACCACTGGGATTGAACTCAGTTCTTTAAAAGGGGGAGGTGATATGTAAGCCGATCCCATACTTCCTTTAAATTGTAGAAATAGCTAATATTGCACGATAGCTTCGACAAGGCATCGACCGCTATCGTTCTGCTGAATCAGCAATTAGTATATAAGACCTTATTCTTATCAAATCCATCGAAGTCGATAGATATCAGTTGTGTAGAACGTATGTAACATTTTCTGAATAAAACTTCTCTTAGTATTTTTTAAAAAGTGGTTTTTCGAGAGCAAAAACATAATTATATATAAGGAATGCTACAATTTCCAAGTATCTAATTCTTTGATGCAAGCAATGGAGGCAAAAAATTTGTTCAGATCCGAAGACGAGGAAGATGTAGATGTGTATTTTGATTCATAATAATTATTTTAATATGAATTATTTTAGTTGAGTTATTTTATAAAGTTTTATGTTTCACCGAACATGATTTTATCCATAAGTATATCTATTTTTATATATATATATATATTTTTAATTTGTTTATGTTTTAAGTTTCAAATACATTATTTTAACATTGTGAATTCGAACTAGTGTTTTATTTGAACTTATCCTAAGTACAAGTAACGTTTTGAAATTTGTACCATAATTTTGCCTGAAATCCCATAATTTAAGCATCGCAGCGCCATAATTTCATCTTTGGCATCTGGCAACGCAGACCGAAATCGAGCTGTTGTTGTAGGTTCAAGCACTTCGCACACAAGGTGAATTGATGAGAAGAAGGAAAGACCACCTGGGGCTCAACGAACAATTCGAACTCCTGAGAACGAGTCGATCTCAATGTTTCTGCTCGCCAGCATGCTGCTGAACTTCGCCTCTGTGATCGTTCGGTAAGGCGTATTCCGTGTTTAGAACTGCGGTTTCACCCCTACAAATTGGCCGTTGTGCAACAGTTACAGCCAGGCGATTATGCACACTTCACCCGTGAGATGGAAGCACTTGTTGAGCAAAATGAGAACCTCGTTTTGTTCATGAGCGATGGGGCTCACTTTCACCTTAATGGCCATGATAATCAGCAATAATGACGTTATTGGGCTGATGAAAATCTCCAATAATTACAAGAGTTCACCAACACAAACCCCGAACATTGAAAGAATTGTAGAAAACAATTCGCGTGGAAGTCGCCGCAGTTGAGAGAGCAACGTTGAAAACAGTTCTCTGAAACTTCCAAGAAAGACTGCAGGAGGGTATCGCGAAACAAAGACGCCACCTGACTGATGTGATTTTCCACACATTAAATTCCAAAATGCTTTGAAATTCTGAATCCAAATTGTTTAATAAAAATTTTTGGGTAACAGATAACGAGGTTATGATTTTTTCGAAAACGTCCGAGTCATCTCCCAGACCCAGTACTTATTATACCTTATTCAACAGTGTGTGCTCAATTATATCAAAAACATAACGTTCACTCTATCTTGAACCAATGAATATTATCAACCCAGGGACTTGGCATATTCCTCCAATTAGGATTATTTGAATTTGGTAATTCATGTAAAAGAACAAAGTTCATCATTCATCCCGATGAACTAATGAAAACATAATCGGAAAATGAATAAGTCTTTCAAGCTGATTCATTCTGAAATATATTCCTTCATGAAAACCTATCCATCAGGTATAGTTGCCTTTTTATTAGTATGCAAGAACATATGTCTTAAACCGTTGAGTAAAAAAACAGATTCTTACTTCCTGAGTTTTGAGGAAATTGATTTTCTCTTCGAATTGAATCAGCTTTGATGAGAACGCAGTGCTCACAAGAATGACGAAAGCATCCAGAAAATTCCAACCAAACGTATTGATAACGTTCAGCAACTAGAAAGAAATGTTCTTATGGATTTGCTATTGAAATTTATTTATTTCTTACCTGGAATAGGATGGCTGTAAAAATGGAATACGGTAATACATAAAACACCTCAGGATGTTCAATTTCGGAAAAAAAGAATTCAATTAGTCCAACCCGTCTGGTTTTTTCGCAGTTAACGGCTTTCAAGAAGTTTCCTATCTGAGAACATGTATGTTCGACTGGAAAATCAAAAGTAGAATTAAGTATAAGAAATCTCAAAAGAGCAGCTTTCGAATTTTTTGTCCTAATGAGACGATTATCAAGAAATTCTGCACAGCATTGTGTATCAGCATTCGCCAACTAGTCACTCGGTGTCATCATGACGGGAACGGTACTTTTTGAGTGTTTCCAGAAACAACAAGCAGGCTGGGGAAAAAACACGAAATTTGACAGGTTTCTTCCAATAGCTCCGAAATTTAGAATAGGATCAAACTTAAAATTGGTACAATCTTGTGAGATATCAACTCCGAAGTCTGTGAATGGTTTGTGGATTTTTTCCAACTTACTTCCCGTAGGATCTATTCGAACTATAATAACCAAATTTTAGTGCAATGGCATGAGTGAACCGAATTCCGAAACCTTTTGGCTGATTCGACCCGTTAACGAACTCAACACTATATGTATATATTCTTTTGAGAATGAGCAGTACAATTTCTATATCGTACAATATGTGTTATCACAGTATAAGCAGAAGAAATGAAAACGGGGTACCATACATTTTTACGTATGATATACAAGAGCACAGATAAAAACCTCAGGAAAAATTCTGTCTCTTCGTATAAGTGTAGTGGAATTGTAGTTTGTTATGGAAGGACTGCTTTTTTATCAACGAAACAAAATTTTTTCTTTCCTTTTGATGCAGGTTGATATCTCGAAATCACACCTGAAAACAAGATAAGAAGACGAAAAAACTAATATGAACATTAAATGTTTTGTATTCATTGATTTAATTTGAAGATCACGATCCATGTCAAAAAAGGATCAGACACCGAAACCATCGTCGAATTTACATATTGTACACGTATTAACTAAATGTTCTATTGTTTCATCTACTTCTCCGCATTCGCACCGTCGACCGAATTCCACTTGAAGAGGACCAATGACGACCATGACCAGTTCTAAGTCGATTCAAAATGCACCAAATTATCCCAGGAAGATTAAAAGCCTGAACTTTTTCTGAAGTATCCCTGATCAAAATTTTGTTGAAAACTTTACACGGATTCCATTCCGAACGCCAAATTTCTTTGTCACTTCTCTTGGAATAACGAAAATCGTTAATCCATAAAGGTTTCAATCTATAAACTCTAGAATCCGGAATATAAGACATTAGTGAGACTGAATTCGGAAAGGAATGTTATTTATCCCAAGACTTTATCACTGCAACCTGTCTACAAATATGAGGCGGTACAATATTTGAAAGAACTGGTAACCACTCCACTGTAGAGGTGTAGATCTTATGGTCCCACTAATGATTCTCATATTATTTTTATTATTAGTATTATTTTTATTCATATTATTATTTTTTTTAGTTTCAGGTATTAATCGGCTCTGAACAGCAGGACGAATATGCTGGGTCACATCTGTAGAAACGAACGGGGGATGTGTGTTGTATCCAAAATGACCGAATTTTGCATTACTTGGTAGGTTTTTTCTGGGATTTTCAGCCTTTCTCAGTTGTTCTTTAGGTTTATGGGTATCAAACCCGTGGCTGACACAATGAAAGGCAAGGTCTCCACACTTTTCAGATTCCACATCGCTTTTATTTCTCTGGCAAGTGACTCATATTTCTGTATCTCTTCTTTTATTTTGAGATCCATATCATTATTTTTGGGAATTGCTGTCTACAAAATAGGCCTTTTTTTACTCCTTATCCACTATAGTTATATCTGGTTTATTGTGTACCTACTACAGTTCTATCGGTAAGTAGAGTTTTGTCCCAATAAATTTTCGTATTTAAGTATCCTACTAATGAGGGAGTTTTTAGTTCATAGTAGGGTGTATTGATATATTCGGCGTTGGCATGCCGATATTATATGCTCTTTAGTTATTATTATTAAAAAATGTATAAGTAGGCAAAAGACTTCTCATTTTTAAAACAGAAGAAAATAAAATACAAATTCATGTGATCATGTGTGATAACAAAATAATAAAATAAAAAATATTATTATTATAATAGTCTTCATGCTTTTTATAACCTTAATTTCAAAATGAATAGATGAAAAAAACCCATAATTACGAAAATTCATTCATTTGTAACATCCAACAAGTAGGTATGAAACATTTTAAATATTTTTTTTGTGCTCG
Source organism: Myrrha octodecimguttata (assembly GCA_958510865.1). Classification (NCBI taxonomy): domain Eukaryota; kingdom Metazoa; phylum Arthropoda; class Insecta; order Coleoptera; family Coccinellidae; genus Myrrha; species Myrrha octodecimguttata. The sequence continues at coordinate 43,590,820 of OY294057.1, forward strand.
TTTGTGAAATAATGAAAGTCTTCGAATTGTTGCAATACACAGGTATTGCTTGTCAGAAAGATTTCAATGTAGGATTAAGGTTATCCAGCTATAAACGCGTACCTATATAATAAGCATAATCGTATGTCGAGGACAGACTTTTTAGGCGCTTATTCTAAGCAACAGCGCGTTATCGTTTCGACACAATTTCTGTAATTTTCGAATTTTGAGCCGAAAATGGTCTCAAACGATTTGGTTCGATCCCTAACTTTCAGAGGAAAGAACCCAGTAACCCAAATTTTTCAGATCAGATTTGAGGTTCAAATATCTCGGTCGAGTTCGTTCTTAGATGAAATCGGCCGAACGGTTTCGGAGTTATACCCATTTGAAACTTTAAGGTTAGCTCTTCAATGTCTCAAGAAGGACTGATGTGTGCAGTTCGAAACTTCGGAAAATTCATGATAAAATTTGGCACAAATTTTGTCCTCGATATTCAAAAACAGTGTTGCCTTTTACATCTGATGTTTATTTCCAGGAATAATGAGGAATAAATTTCCTTCCTAATTAGAAATTGTGAGATTATTTTTTCAAGAAATACTTAGCGATCAGAAGGTGAAATTTTATTTTCGTATGCTGATGCGCAATAAAATGCGGAAATTCGAGAGGTATCTATTGGTAAAAAACCAAAAAAAAATTTCTGAAAAACATCAGAACATTATTTTCAAATATTTGTCTATCAGATTTTGATGAAATTTGCCAAATTTTTCCATCGAGCAGTAAAGCTTCGTTTGTCGTAGTCAGTGTTATAAAATTTTGAATTTGAACTGTCTTGTTGCGTGAGATCACGAGGTCGGAATAATTGTGATAAAAGTAAGATGAGTTTTCAATTCAAAAATAAAATTATATGGGTAGTACTGCAGTTGTATTGTAATTTTCGTGCTATAGAGGTTACTCAAATTTTCATTTCAATTTTATATGACAGATTTCGATATATAATTTCAAATGATTCATTTATGAACTGACTTTTTGAATCAGTAAAAGCGAATTGAAAGATATCATTATCGAAAGATAATGAAGGGTGTTTTTTCAGAGGTATAGAACTTTTAAATGGTATAAAACAAGGCTGGCTCGGACATAATCTTATCTGGAGATCCAATTTTCAATCACTTTTTCACATTTGTGGCAGTATATCGACAATAACGCGGCGAATGTTGTCCTCTAAGTGGTCGATCGTTTCGGGTTTATCGTCGTAGACTAGCGACTTCACATATCCTCACAGAAAATAGTCTAGAGGCGATAAATCGAACGATCTTGAAAGCCAAAACACGGGCTTGGAACGTGACATTATGCGGTATTTTCCCAAATTACCTTCATGAAGTATTCAAAATCAGATTTCAAAATTGGGGTTTGGGATTTGCCAGACGTGCACGAAGTGACAACGGTGTTTAGTAGAATAGCTTTTTCTGCTATAGAATAATGAAATATTTATTCTTATTCTGTGGTACCCACGTGTTCTTTGTCAATATAACCAAAAAATGTCTGTTTGCGATTTGTCAGTAATATGACAGTATGACAGTCTCTGCTATTCTTTTTCTATTCCTTGGTCGTTGTCTTCTACTCTAACCAGATCGAAGTATAGCTATCTCTAAGCAAAGTAAAACATTTGACGTCCTTTTCTTTCCGAGAAAGCTGAATTCGACGTTGCTATATCGTGCACTTAAGACAAATCCCTTTAAATGCAAATCCCCATTTTTTATTTTTCAATTTTAGGTGATCAAACATTTTTTAAAAATATAATATCGAAATTATGTGTTTGAAATATGATGTTCTACAGGTTTTTCATGAGAACTACTGCATTTAAAGGAAAAACCCCCCATTGTAGAGTAGGTTTCATGTTTAATCACGAAAGCCGAGTTCGTGATTCGGTAAAATCCACCCAATAATTCCGAAAACATGGTCAGTGAAAATAACATTACCCATTTTCAAGAATATACAGATCAAATCGAATTCAAACCCAATGCACTGAAAGATGACAGCTTGAAGGTTGGTCATATATCTTTGAGAGGTTCACGATATATTTGATTTTTACAGAAAAGTTATTGAAAATAACTTTAGGTCTTCAGTTTGTGTATTGGATATTTTGTGAATCAAGTGAACTCTTATCGGATATATGCACTGTGGAAAAATTTTTTTCAGATAAGTTGCACAGGACGGGTGAGTTTTTTTTCATTTCATTTTTTTTTTGTTTTACGTATTTGTTGTTAATTTGAGAATTTAAGTTAATTTTCCCGAAAGTTTCTCAAGAAATACTAACGCGATCAAATTGAAATATCATAACTAGTTGTGAAATATCGACGCTCAATTTAATGCATGATTTCGTGAGAATTGTATTGGAAAAAAATTGAGTTTTTTCTAAACATTTTTTTCGGAAGCTATCCATTAAAGTTCAATATAATTTGGTACAGGTCTTAGTCAACATTTTGAAACCATATTTATTTGCAGAGATATTGGCGGAAAATATTAGTAAAAAATATTTTTCGGAAATTTAACTTAACTTTAACGAAAGAAACAACATAGTTACTTGACCTTTGTAAAGTAGTTTTTTAAGAAACTCAACACCAAGATAATTTTCACTTCAACTCCAATATTTCATAAGAAATGTGATTTGGAATGAAAAATATTTAAGATTTTTATGAATAACATCCTCTAGGCTTAATTATAAAGTGATTCTTTCAATTCTTTCCAGCAAAATTTTCGTTATATGTTGATACCTTAGTGAATAGGTTTATCTACCATATTTCGGGAATATATTTAGATGAGACAGACAACATGGATACGGTAATTGATTATATCGGTGACAGGACTGATAATTCTGATGATCAGTCGGACATAAAAACTCCATCTCATTGTCGTAACTCGACAGATTTGTCCCCAGATAATTAGGGAATACGGCCCTGTGCGGCCACCTGCATTGGTCTCACTTTTCGAGCGAGCTAAGGCGGTTCGACCTTCAAGTGGTTTTGTGCGTTATTATAAACATAGACATATTTAGGCATGTAAGATTTATCCTTGGGGATATTTGAAAATTCCAGACATAAGTCAGTCGGGATCGGAATTGGAAGCGATAAGCTTGAGGTCGAAAACGCCGAGGCTCGGCTCAAATATTTAAAATAGGTTTTTTACGTTTTTGTTCATATTTTCACACGATCGATTATTTCGTATCGGCACTAGTCTAGTATATTCATTTTACATCTAGGAATCGAATTAAAGTGTGTTTTTTTTTAACCGTTTAGTTTGATTTTGAAAACTTTCTAACCTCCTAGACGCCAGATCCTAACGGTGTGTAGGACTTCGGCGGGGAATTCACAACACTCATAGTAATACTACGGAATCACAAAAAACACGAAGAAAGTTGCTAAAAATCTTCTTCAGGTATCTACATTTTACTGACTGATGGTATGTCGTACAACAAGTTTTAAATATGGTCCGGAACGTGCCTAAATAATTATACAAAAGCGTAAAAGTGAGAGTAGGTATAAATTGGGGTTTGCCACAGAGTTTTTAGGTAACAGAAAAATATTCAGTAGTGGAGAGCTATTCACATCTGTTTGTTCATTCAATAGGATTTTGCGGGTGTTGTACCTATTGATTTCTAACGACTCTAGGAGTTATGTAGGTACTTTTGGTTTCGACGTGGATAATTTTGTAGTTACTATTGAATTTAAATATTTCACATGAATTTCTTCATGGAATTGATTTTCGTTTGGTGAAAAACCAATGAGTTATAAATAATATATACGATTAATTTGAGATATCAATGGTATTGGGTTATTAAACTGAGAAAATAATACACCCTTGTGTAAAATTTGCAGCGTTTTTACATCATGATACAGATATATTTACAATTACCGATTGACAGTTTTATAAAACAAATTCACAGAAATCTTTCGCTCTAATGAACTTTCAGACATTTTGACAAACTGTCCTCACATGAACTAACCAGAAAACACAACGAATTCGACTAGAATATAGGCAGATGGCTATATTAGTGATTTATTCTGGAATTTGAGTATTGCGTGGCAAATTTTTAACGTCAACTGAGAAACACGTTGTATGCCTTTAACTATGTCTTCTCGGACACACTTCCTCTAGGACGAAAAAATTGTTGTAAGAAAACGATAAAGTAAAATTGAATATTGTATCATTTTCAAATTCCTGAATGAATTTTGATATCGCGAATGATTATTCCAGATAAATTAAATGCGTATAATTTTCGAATATGTATTATTAATATGCAAATATTTTCCACATTTCATTTCCTATCCTAAACCCTACATTTTTGAGTGAGTAACGTTGACTATGTTTGTGGTACAATATTCGATAGTGCTGAAGACTTGACTTGATTTCTGATATTAATTCAGTTATTCCACTCCACTAGTTTTTCAATTGGAGCGTGCCTTAATTTTATCAACAAAGAGAGGAATCCTCAGAGACAAATGAATCGTCAGAAAATTGTATCATTACCAGCTCATATGTAACGATAGAAGCTGCGATCTGAAAAAAGATGAAATGAAATAGTTTGCTTAATGTGAGAATATTCACATATGTATGTAACCATTAAATAAAAATATTGACAACGATAAAGCTCTCACTACACGTTTAGGAAAACTGGTGACATTGAGAGCACTAAGAAGGAAATAAGAAAATTTTCGTGTGAAACGATATTCGATGAATCAAAATACTGAATTGAAATAATAATGCTTTTGAACTCTCTTTGCAATGGAAGCTCGTTCACAATCAGAATAGTATGTGACCTAAGATTCCCGCTGTGAAAAGTATGTCTTACATTATTTGAAATGAAGTTTTTAGTCCTAGCGATATAATGGCCTGAAAGTTTTTTTAATTTCAGACGTTTTGATGTGCCTTTCGGAATATCTTGATGGATTAGACAAGAAGTTTACAATTTCTTCAGCATAATCCTTTTACCTTTACAAGGCCACCTACACGAATACTGAGATGTTGATTTCTGTGAATATTCATCAGTAATACTTTCTTATGTAAGTGGATTTAGAATATTACCTTTAGTATGAGACTTCGTGTAACAAAGAAATATTTTCTTCCCGACAAAACCATGGGGCACGTATTCACTTCAACGATGAATCTTTCTAACTGAAAATTTGATTGAAATAGATTGACCAAACAAGAAAACCGTGAAAATTTATCTTCTTACCTCTTCGTTGTAAAGATTTGAAGGAGTGGATACCAGCGTATTCAATAAGTTATAGCATTCTTCTTTGATGCTTCCACCATAAAAACAAACGAACGATGTTCGTGAAATAAGAAGAGAAAATGTGAATATGAAGTAAATTTGATTCAACGCTAATTCCTGATTCGAACCAAACCTCAACCAAGAAAATCCTTGAGTCAGAAGAAAATAAATGTTTGAACTGAATGATAAAAGTATAATGTTATTCAGTTTCTCGTTGAAAATTGCGAAAAGATTAAGTAATTGCGTGTAATTCTCTCTTAGTGCTCTCCATTTCATTGGCGATGACATCTGCAAAGTGAAACAGAATTACTTTCTGTAATTTAGTTATTTATTTGTTTCGTGAAAGGAACACATACAGGATAAATCCCATATAAAGTAAATATGTCAAGAAATACGATTCCATCTATGATGATGTTAAAACAATTCCATTCGAAAAAACGTAATTCACAGGGACTTGATTCGAATAAAAAACGAAATTGTTGCAAACCAGAAAACGGTAACAAAGAATTGTCGTGAATTTTAATATTGAGAAGTTTTCTTGGATTTCAGCCTTCTTTATTCTTCAAAGATATGATGAAGTGTGAACGAGATAAGATTAATGGTGAAATCTTTTTACTAATTGATATTGAAATAAGTTGTGAACGATTTTAATTGTTCTTTTCATGAAAAGTGAAAAAGATGAAAATTGCCATTGGATGCGTGATTTGTGTATTACCTGTTTTTTCACAGTCGAATGAATGTGTTTATTCAACTGAACTATTTTTTCTGAGAAATTGATGCTTGCGTGGACAATGAAAACATCTATAAATGTCCATCCGAAAACTGTTAATAAATTGATCATCTGAAAAAATATTTTCATGTAATAATTTCAATGGATAAAAGGGCTTAATATACAGGATTCAAAATTTAATTTGACAAATATTTCCAGAACGACAGATCGTATCGAATCAAACCACAGTACCTCGATGGAATGTGACAGTATCCCGGAAAAAATCGATATTGATTTATTGACCTTATTGGAACGATCCTCACGAAATTGTGCACGAATTGGCTCATCAAATGCCAACTAGTTACCAAGTTTCACCATTTTTGGAAATTTCACATATTTTTCCCATATATCTCCGAAGATCATACAATCAACATTTGGGCTCTTAATAGTCTCTTCAAGAACTGCGCTAAATTCCACTGAATTTGGATGAATAGTTCGTAAATAAGATTTTTCTGGAAAATTTTTCGAGAAGAAACAATGTTTTGCCTGTACAATCGTCACAATAATCCGCGAAAAATTACGCATAGGTATTCTACAAACTATCTAAGAAGTCTGAATCTGACCGTAGGAGTTATTCTTGAAGAAAACCTCGAAATTTACAATTTCCACGAAAGTTGACTTATTTCTTCGTCAAAATTTCCTAAAAGTAATATCGAACCGAACTCAAATTTGAAGCTTTTTGGAAGTTTCACGAAAAAACAATTTTTTCACCATATAATCCTAAAGGCATTTCGCTTGATATTGCACTACCAGAAATTAAGTGTTACTCTGTTCACGTCCCTACGTACTTTTCGAGATATTCAGAAAATATCCTAAAACTTAGTATATAACTTGAGTTGATATATTTTTTACCTACATCTCCGAAAATAAATATAGAATATAAATGTTTTTTTAGAATCTAACACAATCACGAGGACGAATATATGTCGATTAATCCACAAAATTCTTCTTCAGGGTATTCTGCACTTGAAGGTAGGATTCGCAACCCCAGAATTCAATCTGACAGGTGATAAGTATCTGAATTCCTACTCTGCGGTTTATCCAAGGTGAAATGGTCTGACGATCAGTAAAAACTGTGAAACAGCTGTAACCATTCTCCTAGGACGCCGCTACTTCGGTGTGGATCAAGGTGGAATGTTTGCCGATTAATCGACACATATTCGTCCTTGTGATTATATCGGTTTATTACTGCTGGAGCTTTCCTTTCTTCACGAACCAATTCCTATGTTTTTTAGAATGTTCATCGAAATGATCCACTTCATTAATATTTTTGCTTTAACCTGCGCTCTGGTATTTTCCAACTCACTATCAAGTTTCAGTCCAATCTCATTACTACTCCATAAAACATCGAGGAAGTAATCTAAAAATTTCAAGTAAAACGAAATTTAACATATTTTTTCCTTATTTCTCGGTGGACACTGTTTTCATATATTGACTTTGAATTCTGTGCTCAATTTCATTCAAATTATTTCGATAATCTGCGAGAAAAATAAAGTTCACTAAGATTTTTCTAATAATATTTTTTTTTCCAATTTTCTAACTATTAGATCCACACGCGACTAGATAGAATCGAATTCATCATCAGTCAGTCCAACCTATTTGTGTGAGACCATTTTCTGGTCAGAATTCCAAAATTGGAGCAAAACGACAACGCGCCATTTACCAGCGTTACTTTTGTCAGTGTAACCATCGGGTTTTCGAAATGTTGGCCCAAAATTGGAAATTATTGAGGTAAGCTTCTGTTCCAGATAAAAGAAATGAACTCCACATTAAGGATCGTACATTAGAAAGATGTTGCTCCATAGACAAATATTTTTTGAGAAAAATGAGTTGGACTTTCCTTAATTTTGTATGGTATTTGTAATGGTGGTGAAATATTGACCATCAATTCTGGGTCGCAACCTGAATACATTGTTAGATATTTCTTCATCCGAATATTTCAATTCTTTCGATTCATCTATGTAATAAGTTATTATGGAACTTCCCACAAAATATTATATATTTTGAACAATGCATATGCACTTATCAATATTTAATTCTTCGCTTTACCTGAAAAATAAATCCGAAGAATAAATTATATGGAATGTATTGAAATAACTTATTATATAATAGTAGGTATCAGCGAAAAAATGATGTAAAGTCGCAGCTAACGTATTTCCGCATCTGGATGATCTTATTAAACCTTTTGTTTGTGCTGTGAAATGTTCCACTGAAATGAGAAATAAGAGTTCAGATTTATAAAAGTTCTTATTTCGGAAACTTACCAGCAGCAGCGAAGAATATGCCGAACGTTATTATGCCCAATTTTTTATGCAAAAATTTAGACGGAGGATAAGCTCGCATCTGTTTCTCGATTTTCTCGAATTCTTCAATTAAATATGGCCAGTTTCTTGCCAATTTTATGAAAGCCAAGCAGGTCAATGATCCCTTGGAATAATATATCACTTCATCTGCGAAGTTACAAGATATGAAATATGGTAAAATAACGGTGAAATTATAGGTTTGTTCGTAGTACCTGCATGAAATACACTACCTACACCAACTCCATTGACTTTCAATTCTCAGTGTAGCTGAGTGTAGTCACAGATAACTGAATGAGTGGACTTAGTGTAGTTCAATCTGTTCTATGATTCTCACAGAATACAAATATATGATAGATGATTTTACACAAACCCAAGATGACAGAATTCTATGCTTCTTTTGTTTTCGCTACCCCTTCGAGGTGATGTAGATTCGGCGTCAAGTTTTTCTGAAGTCATCACGGACAAAAATTCCATTTCAAATAACTATATGATGAAAATTAATATCGGCCAAAAATAACCACACATAGAGAACAGAACAAGTCCAACCAGGAACCAGAGACAACCACAGATGTCTATGATTTTGAGGGCCACTTGCACCGTATTACAAAACCATAGATTAAGACCATAACCAAGGTTTAGGTAAAAAATTATCTTGCACCGTCACGAAATCCTCGTTTAATGGCCTTAACTGACTGTTAAATTTAAGCCCAGGAATTTGGGGGTTTAAAAGAAGGATTAATGGTAAGCTTCGAAATCTAACCTTACTTTCGAGCGATTTCGCTCAAGTTTGACATTTTTCTGGACATTCTGTTTACATTTTTTTTGTTTACATTGGACAATCATGAAGAACTCGTGCGAGTTAATGAATTTGATAATCAAATTTTGATTAAAATTTAATGAATTTCAGATGATATTCATGAAAAATGATATAGGGAGATAATGACATCAGTAGGCATTGATTGGTATCTTTTGAAGCATGAAGAATTAACATCAGAATTTCCATTGAGATCGTAAACGCAATGGTATTTCTTATAAGCCAACAACTATTTGAAATGATAAAGTTACAATGACATGCTCATTTATTTCCTAGGGCGAATAGCAGAATGAAATCGAAGACATATTTGGAATTAAAAATCTTAGTTTCATGAAGATTCTTCAGTAATATTTTATTTAGTGATGTATTACGTGGAAAGCTATCATATACTACTTTATCATTGTGCAGGTGCTGTCTCTGTGCTATCATTCTCCTCGATTATATATTAATTGGACTCAAAATATAACTACAAACGAATTGATGTAAAAGAAATTGCATCCTCGTGTTAGTCGATCTTCAAACGTACACCTTCGTCAATCCATCCATACATGATACTTCAATATTTATATAGAATACTTTTTATTCTGCAGATCTCACATTAGAGTTTTCATTATATTCGACCCAAAATTAACTCAATTCATAATATACTTATTACAAACAAAATGATTCAATAGAAAGTCTATCTTTGGGTAAGCCGTTCCTTATCCGAAAGTTGTTTCGGATAAATCAATACTATTTATTTATTCATTTTACAAACGTCAGGATTGTAATTCCATGCAGAAGCTCAAATCTTATGATATCACAAAATATAAGTTCACTTGAGTATATAACTATAAATTTGAATAATGTTTAAAGCCTGATTCAGAAGTAAGAGCACAGGTCTGTAGCAAGAGATCCCTAGTCTTAATGATAATGAACAAGTCGGGAAAGTTACATGCAATATTTTTATGGAAGCTATAAAGTCTGTCAGATATATTTTTTTGGTGGGTTTTTCAATAGATGCATCTTGATTTCTCATATCTTATGGAAATATTGTAGAACCCATAAAATGAGTTTCATCTTTTGAATTAAAATATTTCATCAATTAGGGTTAAAATAAACAACATGAAGCTAGTCACAAATACCAATTCATGAGAAAGTAACCAGAATGGTAGATTAACTTTAATCTAGTTACATTCAGCCTCGGTGCAAGCCAAATATTTAAATCAGAGTTTAATAAGTTTATCGTCGCTTAACTAACTGAGGCTTAAGACGAAAACGGTGCAATTGGCCCTGAATTATATTTACGCATAACCATGATGTGAAAAACATGGTGTGCTCATCTGCAAAATGAGTGACGCCAGCAAGGTTGAAATACAAAGAGTTGTATATTCTGTGCTTTGAATTTGCATGTTAATTCAAAGCACAGAATATACAACTCTTCGTAGTTTAATCTTGCTGAGGTCACTCATTTTTCAGATGAGCACACCATGTTTTTACATCATGCGCATAACCATCACAGAAGATAACATCACTCTATGCACTGCACACGTAATCTGTGACTACACTGACTCCCAATATTTCCGCAACAGCGTGACCAATTTTGGTAGAAATCTACTTTTTTGGTAGATTTTCTTTATAATTTCATCATTGTTAGTAGACAGAAATTGAGCAGTAGATTTTGGTAGTATTTCGAACTATCTTAGTAGAATTCTACTTTCAATTGTTGAAGCAGTAGAACGCTTCTGTCTGAGTTGAGAAGTGGCACAACCCCTGAATGAGAACATATGGAAGGAGCATAATGCCTAACAAAGTGGGTCCGGAATGGATGTTGCATATGGCCGACTTCCCTTTCACTTTGAAGAGAGAACAACTTGTTCCGAGACTTCTTTGTCTGAAGAAACTAACTAACATGAGTCATACTTGGAGGTTCAATATGGGCGTATATGTCCCAGTGATATACGAAGTAGAAAAGCGTTATGCACCTTCCTGCTGTTCTTTATTCAAAGGGCACAACCCAACCTAACCTAACTATAATCACATGAATTATGTGAAAAAATAGCACAACTCGTATAGATGGCTCTGACTGACATTGGGGAATTTCTTTAATTCCGTCACACTCAATAAGTATATCGTATTTCCCATCATGGGTGCGTGTGTGATCTACATTTTCCCGCATTTTCATCGTTTCCATCCAAAAAGGAAAAGCCTTTCATTTAGGTGAATATGTAAGAATATCTGCGGAATCATTGGGCGGATTTTACCCATTCACGAATTCGGCCTTCGTAATTAAGGTCCAAATCTTCTCTACAAATATCGAATTTCTAAGTTCCTTCTTTCGTAAGTTATTGTGTTTACGGTCGGCCGTTAACTTCTGGAAGAAACTACTTAAAAACTCGATATTTGTAGAGAAGATTTAGGGCTTAATTACGAAGGTCGAATTCGTGAATGGGTGAAATCCGCCCAATGACTGCGTAGATATACCTAATCAAAAAATCAAAATTTTATTTTCTCAATATTTTCAAATATGTATAGAGATTAGATCAAATTGAAATCCAGTACTTTATCGGAAACAAACCTAGATAAGCGCTGCCGTGAAGTAGGGCAGCAGCTTTTGCGCGCATGTTCAAATTCGTTGCCAAAACGGTCATCTCTATTGAACATGCGCAAAAGCTGCTGCCTTCACGACAGTGCTTCTCTAGCTCTTTTTGCTTAGCGAATGTTAATTACTGAGATATTTTTGTAAATTACACGAAGCATCAAAGTTTTCCACTTTCCTTCCAACGTAAAGTGCTAAAGACTGCTCTTAGGTAGCAGTAGATTTTTAGTAGAATTCTGTAATTGACTTTGGTAGGAAAAAGTAGATTTCTACAGAAGGTTTGGTAGATTCTGAAAAAAATAAATGGTCACGCTGTTCCGCAACGAACAGAGTGCAAGTTCACAACAAATAACAAAACACACCGAACAGAACCAATAGAGTAAGTGTAGTTAGTGTAGTTCCTGTAGGTACAACGAACAAACCTTGTGTGTTTTTGATATTAGATTTCTAAAAATGCGATGTACATGATACATCAGGATGTGGCAGCCAAACCTGCATTTTCAGAAAGCTAGGTAGTGGAAAAAAGAATGAGGAACTTTAAAATTTAATTGTTGCCATTCTTTCTGGAAACAAAAACATATTGGTAATATTTATTCATTGTTCAAAATTAACGTTCCAATCCAATCCAATCACGGAGTATAATTCGATTGGAACAGTATTTTTAGACTATTCGGTGATACGCACAATATTTCTGATTATGCCCATTATCGATCTTGGATGCACAACGTGTCCTCAAACTACATTCAGAATGACTTCGCGGGCGAAATGCGATCACAGAACATCAAAATATAAGAAGTGCAACCTGCCTTGTAAACTATGCGCAACAATTGTGACATTTCTCCTGTCATAAAATAAGTGGGAATATTCCATTATGGTTCTAGGGGGTGTCCGCCAGTTGAAGTATATGTCATTTTTCTCTAAAACTACATTGGTGCTCTGTGGTTCAGTTAATATTTCTGATTATTCTGTGTTCTAAATTTAAATTGAATGGAAAGGAATTTTTGTCTTCAATTGGAAAAAAGCTTTATAAATAATAGTTTATTGAATACAATAATTTTTGCAATTACATGTGTGTGAAAAACTGAATTGTAGGATAAACAAGTATCCGATATTTGTGTTTTACCTAACGAAATATGAATACTTATAACATAGGTTGCGGTTTTCTGGACCAAACAAATACAATTAGCTCCTAGAGAAACCAAATAAATCCATAATAAGGGTTGAAGAAATATTTCTGAGAAGGTTAGCACTGATTCACAACAATCCTAATGTTGTCACAAAGATTAATATATATTCACTTCACTAATTTTCAATATCATTGATTCATCAAGGGAGGGGAGCGGCATCCAAAAGTCCTAAGAAACTGCCAAAATCATGTAGAAATCTTCAGTCCAAGTCCTTCCTGGCAATAACACTTTTCTAGAAAATCAATCAACAATTAGACGATGAATATTGAAATAAAGATTAACTATAAATACTCCGAATTAATCTTTCAAAGATAAGACTCCCAATAAGATAGTTCCCTGAATGAAGTTCATTAAGTAGTACTCCACTATGCTAGTAGAATATTCACACGAATTAAATTTATAAACTGTGAGAATAATAAGTGATATAATCCCAGGTAACGCTTTTGCACCCGGCCAGTAATTATTATTCTTAGGATATGGGAAATATATGTAATGTTTCTGATGGTTCAACTGAAAAGATTTTTAGGCTGGAATTACCGAATATACATACACCTTATAACATATCAAATTAGGTCTATGCGTATATACAATGTCCAAATAAAGTAACTGACATTATGCCATAGCCTTTGTATCAAGATGGACTTTTATACTGTTTTCACTAGGATCTAAGACTAAAAAATTGTGAATACACATGCCTAAATGATGGATTATTTGTACTGCATAGGTAATGATAGTCAAAGTAATTACCATTTTTTTTATCTTATCATGGTTAAAAATTAGTGCTTGAGCTCATACATAAATGATTTCTTCGAATTCAACATTATCTGAATCCTGAAAATAAATATGGTTACACATATTACACCTGAAAAGATATTAACTTCATATTACACGGGTATTATTTTAATTTCAATTTTGAATATCAATAATAAACTGCCACAAAACACGCCAAAAATGAAATTGGCATATCATTTGACATAATGTCATGTCATTCTTCCATTTCGATATATCCACGACATACGTTTCTGACAGATAAAAATAAGTGGAAACGTATGTCCTTGTTTCTACTTTTCCTACCGCCGCTTCACCCCCCTGAATGCGATGTCAACAGAAAACGCGTCTCGAAATTTGCGCGCGCTTCGTCAAGTGACACACGACAATGCTTTTGTTCATATGTTGTTGAGTTAGATATAGATGCATAGAATATACATATATATAGAGGCCGGCATAGAAAAATCAGTCATAAAAAATCTCAAACATTTACGGAAGTTACCGACCTGTCATATCCACACTAGTCAAATCAAACTTTTTTCTGATTTTCCAAGTTGGACCATACATTATTTTCAAGAATTCATTTTGACAAGTTTAAATTATGATTATTCATTTCATTCAGTCGGAATAGCGATAATATAATATACAAAGGTTCTCTTCATCTCTAAATACACAAGTCTGAAACTTGACATTTTTGTGTTTATTACAATAGGTCTTTATTATCTTGATATTTAGTTCATGGAAAGGAAGTATTCCAGAGTTGCATTTTCAAAAATGCCACAAGAAATAATTTGGAACGATAGTTACTACAATTAATTTGTCTGGTTTGAAATTCGTCTGATAAATTCGTATGAACATGAACAGCAAAGTGAAAATTCCTATATCAATTTCAATAATTATAATGATCATATCCTCCAAATATTTTCATAAGTATGAAACAAAATTCATGACTTTTCAATTGAATATGTATTATAATAGGTACATAAAAAATTCATAAACCATATTTTTATGAGAGAAGATCCAAATTATCCAATAAAATTTATCAGTAATATCAATCTCCCATTCCGATGTCACCGTTGTTTTGGCTTCGAAATAACTTCTTATATCCATCCATGAAAACAATAACACAATGAACCTCACATTTATCCCTATTCCCTTATTCATATTTCATATTATTAATGAGTAGATGTTCCACATTTGTTAAACTCCTCTTATATATTAGTAAGAATCCATAATTTCAAATATCCGATTCATTTTTTGGGAAATAGTTTCATCAGATTAAACCTCAATTCATTTTATTCAGCGGAATTAATGGCATGGACTTGAGAAAGCGACCTTAGCACCATCATCGTTTACATAGCCAAGTAGGACAATATTCGACAATTCTAGGACCGCGTTTCGGATCCAAAATTTTAGTGGGTAATGATAGGAGAGTGTCGACACCTTATATATTCTATGCATCTTGGGTTAGATCTATTATACGGGCATTTGAAGAGTTTTATATTCCTCATCCAGTTTCCCTTCATACAGTCTTTAATAATCGTTGCACATTAAAGCAGAAGACTAGCGAAATGTCAAAGAAACACATCCAATCCCATGCAGTCGCCACAACGAAAGGAATTTGAATGAGTAGTTTGAATATGCTCAGGCTGAGCATATTTCAAATCTGTCATGCTTCACGTGCTAAACAGCTCAGCACGTATACACACAGCCGTCTCTAGAAATGCATTAAAGACGGCTGCAGTGTTGCCACCTTCCGTACCGACAGTTTCGGTAGAAAGTTCGGAAAAAATCGGTAGATTTCGGTAGATTTCTGAAAAACATAACTTTTCACCATGTATGGGTTATTTATTTAGTCTAAATACCATTTATCCGAAATATTGGGCATGAAATTTACTACTAATGAAGCAATATTAAAAATAGATTTTATTAATTAAAAAATCATTATTTGAAAAATTAAACTTGTGAACGAAAAATCAATATTATAACAAATAAATGAGTATCAGAAAAACTAATACCTATTGGAAACAACAAATATGCAAAAAAATAAATATGGTGACATGCCCTCATTGGGGATTCACAAAATTTATGAAGGGGAATCACAAACTGCTCCCAGTATTGAGCGAGGTATTTATTAACTTTATAAAGAGACAACCTGTAATACATGAATCTGTATTACGTGTGGCATGCTTTGCGTTATAGATCTGCGACGTATAACCATTTAGAACTTAAATTATGTATCAAAATATGTAATGGTAAGGAAACCTTCAAAATAATATCGTAAAAGTCATGATTTCCTAGGATACCGGATGATACATTCACTCCATCAAATTTCGGTAGATTTATATGCTTTTTCGGTAGATCGGTAGATTGAGGAGCAAATCGGTAGATCTACCGAAAAATCGGTAGAGGTGGCAACACTGGACGGCTGTGGTATAGCCAAGTCGCACTTCTCCCGCGAAGTCGTTCTGAATTAATAGAAGGGGAGCCCATGATGCTGTTACTTTAGCGTCTTGAAGACCTATTGGATTATGAATCTTAGATGAAAAAATGAAAAAAATTTTGTATTATATATACCCGTCCATTGGTGGAGAGAGCGCCTACAGGTCTTCTAAAGAAAAGCAATGCTATCAGATATTGATACCATATATGCCCCGGGTATCTTTAGTAACGTAGGTATTTTAATCTGACTGTTTCAAGGTTGAAAGTGGATATACTGGGTGATTCATTAAGGATAGCGACCGACCAGTATCTTGAAAATCGTTTGTCCCATAACTTCCGGGACAAAAATCAGCCCCTAAAAATTATAAAATATATTTTTAAGCAAGTACTTTCCCACTAGAGGGCGCGCTGATAATAATAATAATAATTTTAATTCATTTCAGAGAATGCCACAAATCACATACATATAAGTGTACACTAAAATGGAACAGTGTCAAAAAAACGAAAATAAGCAACAAATTTAGAAACATGACATCCTATCCATCTGAATAAACACTGATAGAATAGGGTTCCAGAGTCTATTGCACATTCGGATACATGCATAAGTTGGATATTTCTCAGTGACAGTAAGCCTATTTTGGGGTTACAGATGTTAGTATGTCGAGTGTTATAAGAATGTAAATAGCTGCATTTTTTATAGTGTTCTAAATTTTTGAATATGTAAATGAGCACCCCGTAATTATAAAGTGCGAATATGGTCAATATGCGGTTTTTATTCTCCTTTGCATGATTCCCTGTAGGTGAGGTCAAAGACAACTCTGATAACTCTCTTCTGTATGAAGAAAACCTCTTACGTGTGAGAACTCGCACCATATAAAATGAGACTAAATCGCACTGAGCTCTCAAAATTAAAGCAATAAATTATTTTGAGAGAAACCGTAATGAATTATCTACCACTTATAAATGCATTTTCTATGGATTTTTTTCAACTAACAATGGTGAAGAATAAAAACATAAGAATATATTCTTTCTATTCAAAAACTTCTGTTTCAGTAATTTTTTATATTAACTATTGTTCAGTCTGACGAAAAAAAACACTCTCTCCTCTGTATGCTTGAACCGATTTCCTGTGTAGTATGGTTTCATTTGAAGACAGATTTTAGGTATATATTACAACAACATACCGGGTATTCCAATTAAAAACATCAAGCTGTTGTGTGTCACTTCACCCTAGGATGAAAATCAGTTTCCTTCATACGGTCAGTCGCCACACTTTATGAATCATCCGGTACATAAGGTTGAAAATGAAAAAAAATTAACTAGCGTGAATCCAGAATTTTTTTTCTAGGACTCCCTAACTATTAGATCGAATATTATTAGCTGCAATAGGAATGGATCGTAAACGGTGTAATATATATGAATAATCTAAGCCTACTTACTCAGGTCAATAATTCCATAATTACGTGTTCGTACCATAAAATGAATAAAACCAAGAGTTTCTATAATAGAGATGAATGAAACAAATATGCAGTAGAAAGTTCTCAAACAGCACCAAGAAAAATACATATGCTTATGATTCGAACGTAGTACACCTTTGAGAGGAAATAAGGCAAAAAACTGAGACATGAACAGAAGATATTTCATTGAATCTTGAAAACTTCTTTTTCTCTGAATTCTCATTATTTTCATTTGAGATTTGTTTTGAAATACAGACGAATTTGTGACTTTAAAAAGCATAACCTGGACGCTCTTGCATCTGCCCATAGAAAACACCGATTTATCAATCAGTATAAAAAGAACCACTATTTACTGAAACCGAAAATGAAGGTTGTAAACAAGTATACATCATTGTTATTCTGTGAAAGGTAGCTTGAGTATTGAAACACCATGCATACATTATCTCTGAACTCTGAGTATTCATCAATTTCAGGTTGAAAGCTGATCGATTCAGTTCATTGAAAGTTCTTGATAGCTTATTAGAAAGACATTGATAAGAAAAAATAGCTGAATATATTGTGGAATATAAACCTTCTGAATAATGTGATTTCCCTGGATCACATTTAAAATATCAGTTGTGAATTTGAATACAACCATAATTGAACAGTGTTGAGAAGATTGATTTTTATGGTATGAAATCGACAATTTGAAATTCTTGGGATGCAATATATTGACATCAGGGGCTTTTCGAGCCATTCATGAGTCAAGGACTCTTGGATGAATCATCATCATCTTCAGTTTTGAAGAAATTCTAGAATTCTATTCGAACGGATCTGTGTTTTCAGCTGTATTATGAAAATGAAAATTTGAATGGATATCCCTACAGAGTTTTCTCCATTCACGAATTTTTGTTGAGTTGTTTCTCTTGGAAGATATTGTGTTCACAATAGGCCGTTGGGATTTCCGTGAAGACAAAACTTCTGAATGAAATTAGAGTCTCGGTATAAGTAGAGTAACTAGAGGTCTACTGAGTTTGCAATTGCTTATTGATTGTATTTATTCTAAGTTGGACCTGGGTTTTCAGCTTTTGACTTGGTTGGATTTGTCTCTTACCGTTGATTCGGTAGCACGTCGAATTTTAATCCGTGAACTCTGTAATTTTGGTATACGTATAGTGATGTCCTGAAGTCAAAAGCCTTTTAAGCTTCGGAAGGAGAGCTGGTTGTCAGGATGAACTCTGCTCGTCCAGACGCTTTTGTTATTGAAAATTATTTTCTCAGGGTTCTATCCTTTTAGGGCCATACTGCTTATCATCATCTGATGATGCACCGAAGATAGTGTGCATATGGAAAGAAATCTTGTGAAACGTAAGTAAAAGGCAGTGTGCAATTTCAGAGTTGACTGGTGTTTCAAATATTGAGAAGGAATTCAACGAATTACAGCCTTCTAAATATGGATTTGAGAAGGGAATAACTTCATTTACTCATAATTATAATGGGAAGACATGGTCACTTAACGAGCTCGTAATAAGATCTTCTGTCCACAAATAACGAGAAATCACCTAGTTACACAGCAATAAGATTTTTCGATAGATTGCCTAGAGAAATAAGAGATCTTCCGATGATTAAATCGAAGATGAAAGTGAGAATATTCCTGCCTTGAAATCTCATTACTCACTACAAGAATTTTTTGGAGGTAATTTCATACAATGTGATTTTGAGTATGACTCGCCATTTAATTTATCATTTATTAATTCGGATTTATTGGATTATTTATGTTCCGTTCTATAATTGTCTACTAATATGTGTATATATATTTCAATACATATGTTTGTTGTAAACTTTGACTTTTACTGCATATTCAGGAGCGAATAAATATCTTATCTAATCGAATAAATATATATCTGAACATTTGGCCTTTATGACGGAAGTAGTGATGATTCAAAAATTCAGCAGAATTTCACAGATTTTTTTCGAAATTGAAATGCATATTCGAAAAAATGGGTGCACTATTCAGAACGGTAAGATTTTCATAAAATAGCACAGGTTCTGGCGTTGGCGCTTAAACTTAAAAACAAAGTTTCATTCTAATCGCATAACTCTTCGAGATATCAGAGACGTGCTTGAGAGTGGGGCGATCCCCCAAATATTGAACAGAGTTAGGAAATGTTGAAAGCAGTCGGAACAATTTCAAATTTTTTGAAAAATTTCAAAGCAGTCATTGATGTCCATGCTTTTCCCTAACCACAACAACACACCACCCCCTCCCCAACAATTTTTTTTGCTGTCCCTGCGAGATATCGCTATAAATTGATTTTATGGGAAAGTTTGGAATCGAGACCCTTGGGTGAATTTTACCTTTTTACGAAGTCAACTTACTCTACAAACTTCTAATTGCCCGCTCATTCCTTCCGACAGATATCGTGACAACGAACGCACAGAATTGAAGTACATAATTGTCCAAATCTGTTTCGAATGATTGAAAAAAATACTCACACTAACGAAAGTGATGGATATGTCAAATATTGAATTTCACATCAATGTTTTTTCGAATCCTTTGCCTGGAAAGTTCAAAGATAAATTCACAAATTCATAATAATCCTACTACGATCCTGATATTTTATTTCATGAAAAAAATTATGTTTTCGTTTATTTGAGATGGCGACGTCTGATTATAACTTATCATGATTTCCGAGGTAACATATTTAATTGTTTTTATGGTATACATACCTAACTCTTTCGTGGTGAAGAAATATATTCTCAGATCGCAAAATAAATTATCCTTCTAATCAATATTAAGTCTAGAAACACCAGGAAAATAATCTTCATTATTTTCAACTCGCAAATGTTGAAACGAAATAATAGTAAGCAATACAAATAAGTTCAGTTGTTGGATTATGAAAAAATTGATAAGCAGAAAAGGGTTCATAGGCAAACTCATTTTATATCTTTATTACATTTTCAATGATACGGTATCTCATATATTATAATATGCTATAAACAGAAATACTCTACAGAATGGGAGAAGGACAATTCGCCATGTTCACAAAAGCAAATTTTTATCCCTAAAAATTCCATTGAATCAACAATTTTCTCCGTGAATTGTATCAGAACTAGCTCATAGGTTACAATAGAACCAGCAATCTGAAAATCAATGAAATGAAACAAATTTATACTCAAATATTCAGTTTCATAAATAGCTCGAAAAGTGTACGGATCAATAAATTTTTTTCCAGATGTTAAATCCTGTGAAAATATGGAAGACCCGATCATTCGAAAAACGAAAGAAACTGAAAACATCAGGATTAGGGTTTTTTCATTCATTCCTGAAAAATCAAGGAGAATAAAAGAAATGTAAATATTTTGTTATCGATTTTGTAAGTATGATATGAAGATTTCTTTTCATTTTAGAGAAGCACTGACGTAATATCAGAGTTTTCACACTGTTTCATCAAATTCGTATTCAAAGCGGTCACCCATTCAGATATTGATGCCCCCGACAAAGATGGACTCAACCTACTAAAAACCTTTCTACGATATTATTATTGATCCTCGCGAAATTCATAATGAACCTTCATCTCATCATTCGTACTCTGGAACCGAGCGTTTTCATTTCGCCCTAATGTCTATATTTTCAATATTCGTGCAAAAAATTGTATTAACGGTTAGTTGAACTCCATGAGAAAGAATCCGGGGTCAAATTGAATATTGCCTGTTCGGCACGCCGTTTGTGCAATAACTTTCGGAGGAGAAGACCAAGAGTCTCGAAATTCTCGAGTAAGGCTCAGAAAATATATCAGTTGGGTTTGTTAATGGGCGAAATTAATTGAATTATTTAGGAGTTATATTAATTTGAAATTTCGAGTTCAGTTCCACAATATCTCGAAAATTACTAATGGGATAAGATTGGAGCTTTGAAGTGAATTAAAATTTAACAACGGGACAAATATTATAAGAAGATTATAAGCAGATAATTACAAAAAAACTATCGATGAAAAATTCCAACCTGATTCAACATTTATTGCCGGAGATATTGGAAAAAATGTGTCGAATTTCGTTATCAAAAATTTTGAAGTTTTTTCCTTGAAATCTCAAGAAGTACGAATGCATATTGAAACTTTGTAACTAGTTGTAGAAAGAATATCGACGTGCAACTTTATGTGAAATTTCATGAGAATCAAACTCGAGAAAATGTTGAAAAATTAATTTTTCAAATACTTAGGTTTTCTTGGAATATAAATGAAACTATTCATCAAATTTCAATGGAAAATTAGGCACTGATATAAAAAAAACCTTCAGATTTTAGTTCGATCCGATATTTATTTCCGGGGATATAAGGTAAGAAATATGTAAAATTTCGTGGAATTTTCAATTTTTGAGGTTATTCCACAATATTTCAGAAAGAGCTGGGGTGATGAGATTCAAACATCGAAGTGAATTTTATAATATCGGCACGTAACTATTAGTAAAGCTTCAGGATTCACGGATATAAAAGGCAAAACAAAAATCTTTTAAATTTTAGAATTTCATTTGAAAATAATTGTTTTTTTGGAAAATTTTCATTATATTTCAATGAAATTCAATGGTCAATCATTATGGTCCTCAAATAATTCCGGATGAACGTTCATGCTATCATTTTTTCAATCGAACTTTCAGTTCGATCTGTGTTCTCGAAAATATGGGGAAAATAAAGTTTTGAATGGGTATATCTACGGAATCATTGGGTGGAATTCACCAATTCCCGAAATTGGTCTTCGCATTTAATCTCCAATAATTGTCAAGCCTCTAAAAAGGCTCTTTCGTAAATTTATTATGTTCACAATGGGTAGAAATGAGCTAGGAATTCATTATATGTGGAAAATATCATGGGCTTAATTATGAATATAGAATTCTTGAATGAATAAAATTCGCCCTTTGATTCTTTAAATATACCCATTCATTATTTTATTCTTCAAATATTTCATCACATTGAAATCTAGTACTAGATTAAAAAATTTCAGTTTGAAGGTTCATATACTGAATTTCCTGAGAACCATATGAAAATGAGATCTCCAGATCTTTTCCATCTGGAATTGAGGCGCGTCTGGCTGGGTTAATACTTCAGCCTTGAATTTTCTTCTAATTGTAGGGTATACTTCCCTCACAAAATTATGCATTATACTTCGAATCAGTTGGTTTACTGATTTCGTGAATTAAGTGTACGCGAATGGTAAGATTTTGATAAACAATGTAGAATGAATGCTACTGATGACTCTAGATCGAAAGATTGAAGATGAAACGCTAAGTCTAGTATTATTTTTGGAATGTATTTTAGTTTTTTACTTCAAGCCTTGTATGCGAGTTGATATAATAATCGTTCAATGAAGACGTAGTACGTTGAGAACAATAAAAGTATATCGTAAGATATCAGTATCGAAATATATTATGTAGAGGTATTACAGAGAAATCTGTATTTTTGAGATTATATTAATAACCTTCATCAACTAGACTCAGTTAAATTTGATATTGCATTATACTCATTCACAAATTTGGCCTTTGCTGTTAAGAACCAAAAACACGATGAAAATATTTTGTTTCGAAGTTGTTTTTTGCAGAAGTTACTTTATATACGATTGGCAGTTACGTCGACATCATGGAATTTGGATGAACCTGCCGGAAAGCCATCTTACCTTCAATATAAGGCTTCGAGTGATGAAGAAATAATTTCTTCCTGACAATATCATTAGACATGTGTTTACTTGAACAATAAACCTTTCTAACTGAAAAATTGAAAGGAAATAGCTTATTCACAAGGTTTTGATTTGATTTTTACCTTTTCGTTGTAAAGATTTGAAGGAGTAGCTGCTAAAGTATTCAACAAATTGTCGGTTTCCTCTTGTATACTAGCTCCATAGAAACAAACGAAAGATGTCCGTAAAATAAGGAGATAAATTGAAAATATAAAATAAACATGCTGCAGAGCAATTTCTTCATTCAAATCACTTCTCATCCATGCAAAAACTTGAGTTAAAAGAAAGTAAATATTTGAAGTGAAAGATATTAGAATTATATCATTCAGTTTATCGTTGAAACTCTCAAAAAGATCAAGTAGTAATAGGTCTATTGAGTATTTTTTCAACTATAATTGTCTTAGAGTTATCATGTATTTATGTACTCAGTTGTAATTATGTAGTGACGATGTGTGGCAGTCTGAAATATGGATGTAATTTCTTTTTAACATCAAGGCTAAAATAAAATATTTTCACTTTATGATGAATTATCAATTTGATTGAGCCATCTACCTCAAATAATCATTTCTTCAGATCAGTTTTTCCTACAGTTATGTGCATGTCCAAGTAATCAAAAGCATTTATTTATTGAATCCCTTGAAAAATATGGGTGTAAGAACAATTACTATACTTGATGAAAAAACCGGATCCACGTGGAAATAAATTCATACAATTTGAAATGTGACATTTCATGAACAATCACGCGTTTTTATAATGATGTCAGATGTTGTCAACCACTAATTACTGACACCGGGCAAAAAAATCGCGCAATTTTATTTTTTAACACGTCCATGAGTCTTAAGAGATCGATCCTGGATCCTGTGCCATTTCGCAGTTCTCAAAAATCAAGCCATAATCGAACTCTCTAAAATGTTGATCAGCCTATTTATATGAATCTACTGATCTGGGTGAATTATTTTTATAATTAACTCCTGAAAACTCTTATTACAGTTGCATAAAAGGGCAAACGAGCGCAACTAACAATACAGTACAACTAAAATTCAAATCAGAAAAAGTACTTAAAAAAAAAGTTTTTTATTAACCCTCGGATAAGCCAATAAAAAAATAATAAAAAAATTAATAAGTCCTCAAAAGAATTCATTTCTGAATCCTTTTCTTTCTGGAAACTTAATCCATAATCCCCATTTCAATGTACATATTTCAGGATTTCGGAGAGTTATACTGTTAAGTATCAGAATGAATTCTTACCCTGTGAGTTTTGAGGAAGTTAATTTTTCCCTCGAATTGAATCAGCTTTGAAGAAAACGCAGTGCTCACAAGAATGACGAAAGTGTCGGGAAAACTCCAACCAAAAGTCATGATGATGGTCAGTAACTAGAAAGAAATGTTCTCATCGACTTTTTATTACAATACATTTATATATCCTACCTGAAATAGGATGGCTGTGAAAATGGAATACGGAAATATGTAAAACGCCTGAGGATGTTCAATAACAGAAAAATAGAATTCAATTACTCCGCTATGTCTGGTTTTTTTGCAATTGACGGCTTTCAAGAAGTTTCCTATCTGACACAAGACATATTCAACTGAAAATGAAAAGTGATATTTTGAAAATAATAAAAGATAAGGATATGATTGATTCTAGCGGTGAACTTTTCCCAGGAGTGTGTAAATATGAAGTATGAAAATGTTGAAGAAGTGGATCGCCGATAGTTCATTAAAAATTTTGACTAAATAGTGTGTTTTTCTTCAACTTTTTCAGATATCATTATTATTTGTATTATTATATACACTATTTCTTGGCTATTTTTTTACCATAAGCGGATTAACCGGTTCGCATCGTACGGTGAAACCAAGGCACGAAGGCCTACAGGGGCCCCTTTTCCATCAATTGGTCAATATTTTTCAGAAGAAATTATCGGCCTATGAGTGAAAATTAGAAAAATCACTTTGCCTTCTTGGATTGCTTATTTAACAGCCATAACCTGTAAATTGTAACAGTCACAAGAAACGCAATAGGACTCTATACTGGCCAACTGTTCTTTAAAAGAATCCAAAGTTACTACTGTCATTTTTAAGTTTGCAAGCAATGAAAGGGACGAATCTTCATGAATAATTACTTATCAAAAAGGATCATTAGGGTTCCAGATTATTTCAGGAACGAGTTGAAGCAAAGCGAAAAAGAGGAAGTATACCTACAAGGTTCCCCGGTAAAGCTAGCAGAGCCACCTTGGATATTTCGTTAAAAAAGTTTTGAGACAATAATTCGTAACTAATTGAATACTGATTTAGTACCCTATTTTTAAATTTGCACCCTTCTGTAGAACGAGAAAACCTGGGCTCTGCTAACTTGACGTCAAGTTAACAGAACTGACCCTTTAATTGATATGTCATTGAAGAAATAAATATGTCATAATTCAGCTCTTATTAAACTCTAATTTAGACATTTCTTTCGAAACTTCACGCATTCGTCATTTCGGAGATATACAGGGATCAATAGAAAATGCGTATGGTAAGAAGTATCAATCGAATATTTAGAAATAAATTCATCCCTCCTTATTACGACCTTGTTCTGCACTTATAGAATAATCTCATCGTATTTCACATATGGAGGCAACCTCTTTGGAGTCTGGGTATCGTCTGGATATTTGTTGAGGGGAACGCAAATTGGCCAAAAAATGCTCTATAATTTTCGAGGCTGATAATAATTCATTCTAATCAAATATGTTGTTATATATCGAAACAGAAATGCTCAAAAGATCTTGAAAATCTATCATCAGAATATGATGGTTCTGATGTAAACACTTTTTTAGACAATAGATTCCATACTTACAACCCGCTACTGCAAATATGCAAACGGAAATGATCCTCAATCTTCTTTTGATATTGACTTTTGTGAGAGGATAATGCTTGAGGAATGATTCAACTTTTGCGAACTCTTTCATCAGTCCAGGCCATGATCTAGCTAGCCTTATGAAGAGAATACAAGTTAAACTTCCTCTAATGTAAAATACGATAGTGTCTGTAGAAAAATAGGAATATAAATTTGAGTCAGATATTTCATTTCACACTTACTGAACCTCTGTAGATTTCTTGTCGACAATAAAAATCAAAAACTTATTATGGACTGCGTGATTGCTCCAAAAAGTATTATCATGCTGTATATGTTAATTCCCGAAAACCATTTGAATGCCACATTTTTCCAATTGCCTGATGACAGTCCTAGAACTGGAAAAAAGCCGAAGTACTGTGCTACCACAATGATAAACTTAACCGAATTATAGAAATTGTTATTTTTGGTTTGTTTGGGTCTCGGTAAGAAAATCTGAGGTCCGGTTTTCATAGCTGATTTTTGGGGGAAAATTGTTCTCAACATTTATGCAAATATTGAAAAATTGTTGTATCTTGAATATTCCACATGGATTAGAAATTATTGAATAGTTTGTCTCTATTTGAATACCCTCATATAATTTTTCGCTCACATTTCCCACCACAACTTAGCAAGTAATAGCCTTTCAATAATACAAAATAAACTATTGATGTTTCTCCATCGTAGGCTAACGTAAACATATTTGTGATTTCAATAGGGTTGCATGTCCGTTTTTCTGTTTTTGAGCTGTTAGGTATCAATCAAATAAATATGTATTTTTTCTTTATTTACATATTGACCTAAAATTTCTTTATAATAAGATAATCGATCAACTGCGTTCACCATAACAAATGTGAAAAACTCATAACCCTAATAACGTACATTTGAGAGCTTCGCTTCGAATGGAATGAGCAAGATTCAAGATAAGGTTTGAATACTCTTTCGATTTGAGAAGAATTTTGTATCTTGTTTGTTTTTCAACGGTTTCATTCGACTTGCCGTCGTTGTGTTTTTGGATCAAATTAAGTAATGGAAATCATAGCCCTTTTCAAGTGCAAAACTGAACAAAAATATCATGAAAAATGCTTTGGTTTTCAGTTTCAGAATTTTGTATTTTGGCCCTTTACTTGTATCGTCTTCATAAATGTCACTACGAATTTTTCACCTTCAACTTCGAACAGAAACGGCAACGTTAAGTTCATAAATGAAGACCAATCATCAATAATGGGCCTAGTGCCTAGTTGATTTCGAGTAGTTACATTTTTTCTATTTATTCGATAATATGTTGATGAAAAAAGGTCAATCAATAATTTCCCTTATTCCGAAGGTTAGCTTACATCGTGTTACGCAAAAAATGGGAATTTCCTGTTCACTTAGCGAAAAACAAAATGAAACCGAACAAGAGGCGTATTGTTGCCAAAACGGTGGAAAGTGCTAGAGTATTGACATTATTGAAAAATAGTCTTATGAGGTATGTAATCAACAAATTAGCAGAATGACCGATTTTCTTCCCCCAAAAATGGTAACATTTTCTGCAAATCCATTTTCTTCTCAGATCATAGTTTATTGATAGACGTAAGAGGTGGCAAAATAAAGTTTCTCATTCTTGTGTGCTAGCGGCCGATTGTAAAAGCATTAACTTCGGAAAAAAAGAACTTAGAATCTTGATATTTGTAGAGTAGGTTTGGACCTCAACTACGAAGGCCGAATTCGTGAATGGGTAAAATCCACCCAATAATTCCACAGATATAACAATTCAATACGTTCTTTTCCCAATATTTCCGAAAATAAAGATTAGATCGAATTGAAATCCACTACTTCATTGAAAACTGAAAGCCTCAAGGTCCATACAGAATTTCATGAAGATATTATGATCAGAAGATCGCTGAATTTTTAAAATGTGAAAAAAATTTTTGAATTCATGTTCTTCGAATTATGCTAATGACACGATAATCAAAAAAATTCGCACAATGTTGTCTATCAGCAAGTTGAAACTAGCTGCTAAGTTCCATAATGATTTAATCAGTAATTTTCGAGATATTCCGATAAAACTTCATCCAAATGAGATTCATTACACTGAAAATTGAACTCAAGGTATGACCAAAACTTCTTCCAAATATGATGAATAATTTCCGAACAGAATTTCACACAAAGTTGCGCGTCGTTATGCTTCAACTAACTGCGATGTTCACCCTAGTAGTTGCTGAAATATCAGGAAAACAATCTCAAAAGTTCAAAGGACAATAACTCCGAAACCATTTGGCCGATTAGGCTCATAAACGAACTCAACCGCTGCATTCCGCTGTGCGACCTACGACCTACCCGAAAGTCACTAGCTTGCTCCGTTCGAAAGTTATCGTGTCGTCCGCTGGACAGTATATATTTTAACACCGGATTTTTCTTCAGAGAGTCCTACCTAGTCGTTTGAGACCTTTCTCGGGTGATAATAAGAATTTTACTGACATTTGGACGAAACAATAGCACGCTGTTCTACAGAAACATGAGCGCAAAAACAGAAAAATGAACTGGGAGAATCTCAAATTTTACATTGAAGATTTACCTAATTTCATCTATCGGATTCTTATTGAACTATTAAGAAGGGTTTGGCTCTTAGAACGTGAAATAGAATATATTCAATTTTCTTTATTTGGGCGCCTAGCCCATTATTGATGATTAGTCTTCAAATCCGGAAGTAAAGCATACGCATCCCTGCTTCACCTGTGTAAATGATTCGCTTGGATAGGGCCTTAGGGCCATTCCACTCTGTGGAAAATGTTAGGTTATGGTTATTTGCATGTCATATAATTACGCTGCGTTTTACGTTCTTCACAAATATCGTAATAATATGTAAAATAACTAAACCGAACCATAGAGTCAATGATAAAGAGCTGTTGGTTCTAGTTACATGAACTTGATAAACCTATTCAGAAGGCCTGCCAAATATTATAACTTTATGAATGTGAATGAAGTATACTTGCTTATAAAAGTTTCAATCTTGTTTTCAAATCACTCCAAACTAAAAAGATTGAGATGACATAGCCTTCTATATTTCAACACATTTCTGCAGCATATAACAATATTGTAATAGAATATTGAACGGGTCGTATGAAGAAAAATAAAGTACATACTAAAACTTAGTATAATATTAGCATTGTATAAAGATACAATGATATTAGCATTTGCTACAGTAGATACTTCAAAACTAAGAAGCAACTTCATTTCAAAGAAGATACTAGTAATTTTTCCGTGAGCTTTTCAACCAAGTAGTAATATCGTGGAAATAACTACTGAAATTTCACTTTGAAGAACATACTTCTTTCAACAAATACTTCGATTCAAGAGGAAATTTGTGGTATGTGCTAGATAGTCTCGAAGTTGGTATACTAGCCGCATCACTATGGGCATTCTAGTGTAAGTTCTGTTGTAAAATTCAGGTAATGATGTACGTTGCATTATCAAATGTACCGGTTACTATAAAATAAAGTATAACTTGAATCGATCAATTTTAATTCCGTTTTTCCTGTTCCTTTCGCTTAATTCTGTTGTTCTTTTCACATGCGCATAAATAAAATTATTTATTTTGGTTTCCATTTTATTGGCTATTTTTCAATTCTTGTTTAGTACCTCAATGTTGTTTTGAATTCTTATTATTAATTTTATTCAACTCGCCCTTCGCAGCCCAATAGCAGCAGGTATAATTTTTTCCAGAAGTGTCTTGTCATCTTTCAGCATTATCGCAAACGATACTTGTATGTGTTCCGTTTGGGACACATCTTCCTGGGGTAGTTCTTGTTGTGCTGACATTTTTACAGAACTTATAGGTAGAGAACTTTAAGTTGGCAACACTGGCTGCCACTTTGTCAGCTGTCAAGTGATTTGTGTTTAGTTTGGTCTAGCATTTCAACGTGAATAGACTGACACCTGTACAACGCTTTCCGAATTTTGATTAGCGATGAAGCTAATGAACTTTTGGTTGAATGGCTACGTCAATGAACAGAACAGAACTGCCGTATTTGCAGTGAAGATAATCCTCAAGTGTATGTTGAGACACCGTTACATCCAGAGAAACTAACTGTTTGGTGTGCTTTATGGGCTGGTGGAATCATCAGTCCGTATGCTGGCCAGAACGTTACAGTCAAATGGCTATGAAGCCATGATTACTGACTTTTTCGTTCCTCAATCGAACAACCATGATATGCAGCAGCTGTGGTTTCAAAAAGACGGCTCAACATGTCACACAGCCGGTGCGATAATTGATTCACTGAAGGAAACGTTTGATAACCGCATAATTTCACGTTCCGGGCCAGTGAACTGGCCTCCAAGATCGTGAGATTTAACGTCGCTAGACTATTTTCTGTGGGAATATGTAAAGTCGCTTGTCTACTCCAATAAGCCAGAAACTATCGACCACTTGGAGGACAAAAATCACCGCGTTATTGTTGATATACGGCCACAAATGTTGTTTGTAAGTTGTAAGTGATTGAAAATTGCACCTTCCGATCAGATTACGTTGGAGCCAGCCGTGGCGGTCATATGCCAGAAATTATATCTAAATTATAATGCCAAAAGATAACCTCTTAAAAAAGGTCAATTTTATGTCAATTTATAGATTCATCCTTGTTTTATTCCATTTCAAAGTTCCATACCTCTAAAATGTGTAGCATTAACCACCCTTTACTTCGTTTTTATGCATAGCACTTATTCTATACTATACATATTGCTATCTCTTTCAGTGCAACAGCATCGAGAGTCAGTCCGGTAGTTCCTGGAATAAGCGAAAGCATACGAGCATTCAAAGATATATTTCTTTATATATTTATATAAACATACTTCCATGAATATATCACGAATTTAGTATCATCACTACAACAATGTTATTCAAACAGGGCATAAAGAAGCATTTTGTATTGAATTCTCAAGCATTTGGGTGGAGAACTGAATGAGAACTAATTCATAAGTAACAATAGCTCCCGCTATCTGAAATGTGAAAATGGTTAAGAAACTTTACTTCTTAGATGATTTGAGAATAGTTACCTCGAGTATAAGTCCTTTAGTGATGTGAAAAAAATTTCCACCAGTCAGAATGAGTGGAGAGGCATCGACCTCTACTATGAAACGTTGAATCTGAAATAAATTCCGAAAAGTATATTCATTGTTTGGGGTTGATAAATGTTTGAACCAGTTTTTTCTCTGTAAATCACGGTTTCAATATGTATGTTTCAGAATATTTAGATGCTATTTTTGAACGCGAAGCTAAAAATTAATCAACTCAGACATAACACTCAAATATAGTTATACATTTTTGCCAAATTTTGATGAATTTAAACTTCACAATTATTAAATTAATAAAGTCAGGCATAACACTCAAATATACTCATACATTTTTGCCAAATTTTGCTGAAAATAAACTTCACAACACTTTGTCAAGATAATACAAGAAAATGTAATCAGCCGTGAAGTGAAATGGATCAATTTTGACATATTCTATACATCATTATTATGTCTTAAACGATGAAGTTGTTCTTTATAAAACATAGTTCATGAACGAGTGCTATCAAATAATTAAGATTTTTTCAAGAAATCAGTGAACTTGTTCTCACTAAACTATTGATTCAAGATTACGATAAAATTTGGCACTTACCTTGAAGCCAATATTCAACAACAGTTTCTCAAAGATAAATTCGATCCGATGTTCATTTCAGAAGAATGTGGGGGGGAATATGATAAATCATGTTGTAAATTGGAAATTTTGAGGATATTTCCTCAATTTCTCGGAAAATACTGGAGCGATCAGATTGAAACTTTAAAATTGAATACTGGTGAAATATCGACAGGCGACATAATGCAAGAATTTTTATCGAAAAACTATCCATCAGTTTCCAATGAAATTTGGCACAGGCCTTGAATCGAAATCCAATAATAGAGCTTCAAATTACAGCCCGATCAGGAGTTTTCCTTCATAGAAATTGAAAGAAGATATGTTGAATTCCATCGCGTTTTTGAAAATTTGTGATTATCTTCTCAATATCTAGAAAAGAACATTTTGAATGGGTATGTAGATCTGCTGAATAATTGGTAGGATTTCACCAATTAACGAATTCAGCCTACGTTATTGAGTCCAGAGACTAGTTAGAGACTCGATATTTTATGGTAGGTTATGAACTCCGTTACGAAGGCCGAATTCGTGAATGTGTGAAATCCGACAACGATTCGTAGATATAACCATTGAAATTTTATGTATTCTGCGGAATAGTTCCAGAAATACAAATCGAATCCAATTGAAATGTAGTATCGAAATGATAGCTTGAAGGTCCATGCAAAATTTCGTGATGAAGTAAAGCTGTGTTCGGCGGGATCAAAACGAGAATAGGTGACCGCTTTGGCAACGTAATCGCTCCTGACCTCACGTCAATGCTCTTCTCGATATTTTTTGTCTCATTATGATTTATGACCGTTATAATTAATCTTTACTGAAAAATTCTTTTGATATTAGATTGACTTCTTACTGAACTCACTTCCTTATTGTAAATCACCGAATTCGAAGTTGTTAGAGCGCCCATTATGTGTAGTGACTCTTTGTAGAATTGAGCTCCAGAAATACATACGAATGATATTCTCGATATCAGAAGAAATAAGCAAAGGACATAGTAAGCTTGTAGAAGTCCAGTTTGAACCATTGTTAAACTACAAAAAAGCTGCCATAAAACGCCGAAAACGTTCATTATGAATGAGACCATTATGATTCCATTCATCTCCACATTGAACTTCTTGAAAAGATGACACAGCTGACTGTAATCTTCTCGAATGTGTTTCCATATTTTTACCGAATCGATCTGGAAAAACGTTTCAATGATAATTCATTCATATTCGTATCTCTTGTTTCAACTGGAACAACTCTTCGGATAATTTAATGCGATATACTCTAACTGAAATCACCAAATATAGGCGAAGGACAAACTAGAAGTTACAAAAAATCAGGATATTTTTTGTCAGGGCATCAAACGGCATGAATTATTCAAACTATTTCTAAAGCAGCAATTGAGGTTTAAACAGTCATTGTGCCGCTGCAGATTTATTGAAAAAAAAGTTTCAACAAATATCCTCAAATTGCAACAAAGCCTAACAGAAAGCATATAATAATTTTAATATCACTAAGAAATTGAATGTGACTTTGATGCCTACCATGAAGAGTTAATTAACAATGGCTAAGAAAGTATAGATAGATTAGCTCCTCTCCTAAAAAATCGTTTCTTCGAGTATAGATCTCCTAGGAAGTTATAGGAAGGATACAGGGAAATATATGCCAATATAGGAAAGCTAAGAAAGCCCATAACAACTGAAATTCTAGCATTAAATTAAGACGAGTCTACTTGATAGATATTATATTAATACAATCCATAAAAAACAGATTTTTCTGTAATACCTTCACATAATATCTTTCGATATTGATATCTTACGACATACATTCATTCACTTTAACATATACCACGTATGACAAATTTAATTATTTATCAACTGACATATAACGATTGAAGTGAAAGACTTGGGAAAATGGCAACATAATAAAATGCCATACAAAAATACAACTAAACACAGTGTTTCATCTTTATAAAGTAGGCTCATATATGACAGTTGATCTGACTCTATAAAACAAATAGTTTTATAGAGTCAGATCAACTGCCCTGTAATTTTTAAGTTTTTCATATTTTTGAAGGTATTGCTTTTCCTTCATTTCATTTATCATAGAAAGACGATGATTTAATACCTGTTGTCAAAGTTGTTCTATATGCACATGCGCATTTTACAAGCTTACCAGAGGTTTCAGATCGGATGAATCCATTTGTAATCAGGTGTAAGTTGGTTCCACTAGGTGAGATTCTGCAATAATTCCAATAATTCCAATAATTGGCAACGAAATCCTGAAACATATAAATTTTTGTTTCACTTTTACCAAATTTGTATGCATTTTTGAAGGATTTTTGTTGCACCTTGTGCCATCCCCATCAACCCTCTAAATTTCTGAATAGGGAAAGTGGGTCTGTTGGTACTTTTGTGGCAAGGTTTTTGTATCTTCTTTACAGACGTGCAGAAATTTTCCAAAAAAATTTTTTTTTGAAAAACTAGTTACTTCAAAGAGGTTTTCCGTATGAGCACTTTGTCATGGCTCATTTACTTTGAGACGATGGTACCTGATGAAATTTGTCACCGAATGAATTTCGACCATTACAGTTTTGTTCACACATTCTAATTTTTCACGTGAGAGGGTTGAAAGGGGTTGAAAGTTGTGCACGAACAAAACTGTAATGGTCGACTTTCATTCGGTGACAAATTTTATCAGGTACCATCGTCCCAAACTAAATGAGCCATGACAAAGTGCACCTACTGAATACCCCTTTGAACTAAATCATTTTTCAAAAAAAAATGTTTTCGTGGAAATTTCTGCACGCCTGTGAGGAAGATACAGAGACCTTGCCAAAAAAGTACCACATGACCCACTTTCCCTAATCAAAAAATTTAGAGGGTTGATGGGGATGGTAAAAGTGAAACAAAAATTGGCCTGTTTCAGGATTTTGTTGCCAAATATTTTTCTTCTGAGAAAATGAATTTGTTCCATAATTTTGACGCGCACTGTAGAATAGATGCCACTGAGGATTCTCAATCGAAAGATAGAAGATGAGATACTGCGTCTAGTATTATTTTTGTATTGTAATTCATGATGTTACCATTTTCTTGAGTCTTTTACTTCAATCGTTATGTCATCAGTTGATCAAATAATTAAATTAGCCATTCATACGTGGTACGTTGAAGACAATGAAAGTATATCTTAAGATATCAATATCGAAAGATATCATGTAAAGGTATAACAGAAAAATCTGTATTTTTATTGATTGAAATTCTAGCTGTGGGCAGGCATTCTCCACTCGGAAAATGTGAAGAAGGGAAGCACTTGTATCGCCTCGGACAGCGAAGGTCACATCGAAGCACCTGACGACCCTTCACTATACAAGTCTAGGATTCAATGACGATCTGCAGCTGTAGAAAGTCACTCGAAAACCTAGCGAGGTGCAAGAACTGATGCCAAATCAAGACCGGGATCGATAATTTTTCGAAACATAAAAAGGGAATAGTAGTATGAAACCCATTAGAAAAAGAAGAGAATATAACAAAATTGAAGGAAATAGTGTTTTATAATTAAAAGATCTATAACTTTTGTATTCACACTTTTTTCACATAACCTAAAAGTGTATGTTTTTATTTTTATCTGGCGCAAAAAAAAAAATTCCTCTGTAAAAATAAGTACTTCGGTTCTTTTCCGCCAAAACTGGCTCGAAAATAAAATTAATTCAAGGAAAGTCAGAAATTCGAAAAAAAAATTCGAAAAAATACGAAATTGAAGATCGATAAATTTGAATTAAATATCCAAATAATCCACCTTGTTGTGCAAAGCAGTATCCAAATCTATTATGAAGAGATAATTTCATATCTCTGAGCAGATTCGGCATAGTTGTTATTTTGACATAAAGTTGGATTATTTTGAGTTAATTCATATTCGCCGCTCTTTCAATTTCGTGCCCGTTAACCAAATTTTTCCGATATTCTCAGAGAAAAAAAACATTTGGAGATAAATCTGGTGATCTGGGGCCATTTGATCGTGCCATTTGTAGAAATGACACGGTCCGAAAAAGTCGTCCTCAAATATTATGTGACTACTCTCGCGTTATGACTTCCTGTTGAAACCAGACATCATCGAAATTAATTGGTAGCCGTCGAACTGTCGGAATGATTTGATTCTCTAAAAAGCTCCAGATATTTGGTATCGATAAAATGGCCCGATGATGTAATTCTCCAGTATTCTTGTCCAAACATTAAGTTTTTGAGGATAGTGGGTACGCACAGGAATACTTAGATGCTTATTCTCCCTAGACCAATATCTAATTACTGAAGGGTTATGTTTCATATTCAAGGAAAACGATGAGTCATCGGTGAATAAGATATTGCTAAGAAGTTACCTATTTTGTTTCTCTTTTTCCATCATCATTCCACAAAATTCCAGTCTTTTGATGAGATCTTCTGGAAAATTTTCTTGATTCGTTTTGACCATACAATATCGGTAACCATTCCTTTTTAAAATAATCCGAACACTTCTTTCGCTCATATCGACTCGTTCAGCAATTTGTCTACTCGAACAAGGTGCACTGGTTTCAACAGTAGCCTCGAATTAACAAAAGTGGTGATCAGCTACCAAAAGCAAAGCCGCTTCAACGCATAACTCAAACAGTCCTCTGGTCATGCCTCTCAACAGCAGACGCAATATTATGTCACCCTCCACGGCGTCGTATTATCTTACGACCGTGATCGTCGGTAACTAGACAGAAGTGATTTGTCGACATTATGCCATTATGCCTTCCATTGCAGCCGTTCTCTGCACCAGCTCAAACTTTGACGACAGTGGTCCGCATTTGAAGGCACCACTAATCGTGGACTATATTAGAATATTAGAAGAGTCCGAAGGCTCGAATACGGCTAAACTTACAATTCTACCTACTTTTGCGAACCATTTATCAGTGATTTGACGGGTAGAAGCAAATCGGTCTCGTAGAGCCAGTTGCCTAAAGCGCCTACTTCTACCTTGACGATCTGTCATCTTGTGTATATACGAGACGCACTCATTGTTGCCATTGCAGTACAATTAAAGCTACAGCTCATGTTTGCGGAAGGACAAACCAAGATCTGATGGAAAACAATTTTGTCCTTTTAAAAATAGCGAACTCGAGGTATTTCGTTACGCGCAACTATGACTTAACACAGTCGTTTGAGGGACAATGACTAAAAATATGTCTATCATCCAGGTTTCATGAAACTCTTTCTTCGGGAACAAAATGAAGAAAAAAATTTGTTGATCCGAA
Source organism: Myrrha octodecimguttata (assembly GCA_958510865.1). NCBI lineage: Eukaryota > Metazoa > Arthropoda > Insecta > Coleoptera > Coccinellidae > Myrrha > Myrrha octodecimguttata. The sequence continues at coordinate 43,627,870 of OY294057.1, forward strand.
CTAAAACTTTGATATTATTCTAATATCTATTAAAGGATATTTCAGGACGATGTTGCATTATTATTTTTCAGTAGTGTTCAAGGTTTCCAATCCTAATATCTGAAAAAAAACTACTAAAAATAAAAAAAAAATGGAATTCATATAGAAAACGCCCTTGTAGATTGCGGGATTCAAACTATTTGTCAAAGACAGTTCATAAAAAATTAACAAATTCAGAAAGCGAACTGTAAGGTTTCAGAGTCTTTATGTAACTCATTCATCAGGCAATGAAGAGAAAATCGGCAGAATTATTTCCTTTCAATAATTTCTCACTTCAAGACTTCAAATTCAAAATATATCAGTATTTATTTATTAACCAAAGGATTTTCCAACTCGTAGTTAATGGACTTGTCATGGGCCATTGGGTATTCAACTAGTTGAATAATCTTTTTTATTCTCAAAGTTTTTATGTATCTGATAAGTAATGACATATTTCATGAGATGATATAGAAGACTGAATCGCAAATGAAGTTTTCACGAGCCTGCTAGTAGTCCAGAAAGCTTACCACAGTTAGGTCCGTAATAACAAGTCCGTCACAGCCGTTCAGCGTGAGTTTCTTCGCCATTTCAATATCCACCGAAATCGAGCTCTCGAAACACCATTCTTCGTTGGGTTGAAGCACCTCGCACAAAAGGTGAATTGATGAGAAAAAGAGAAGACCACTAGTGGCACAACGAACAATTCGAACTCCTGAGAGTCGATCTCGATGTTTCTGCTCGCCAGCATGCTGCTGAACTTCGCCTCAGTGGTCGATCGGTAAGGCGTGTTTTTCGTTTAAAACTGCGGTGTCGCCCCTACAAATTGGACGTTGTGCAACAGTTACAGGCAGGGGATTATGCACAACGAATGCAGTCCGCCCGTGTGATGGAAGCACTTGTTGATAAAAATGAGAACCTCATTTTGGTCTTGAGCGATGAGGCTCACTTTCATCTTAATAGCCATGTTGATCAGCAAAATTGCCGTTATTGGGCTGATGAAAATCTCCAATAATTACAAGCGTTCACCAACACAAACCCCGAATATTGCATGAATTGAAGAAAACAATTCGCGTGGGAGTCGCCGCAGTTGGGAGAGCAACGTTGGAAACAAATTTGGGAACCTTCCAAGAAAGACTGCAGGAGGGTATCGCGAAACAAGGACGCCACCTGACTGATGTGATTTTTCACACATTAAATTCCAAAATGCTTTGAAATTCTGAATCCAAATTGTTTAATAAATTTTTGAGTAACAGATACCGAGGTTATGATTTTTTCGAAAACGTCCAAGTCCTCTTCCGGACTCAGTACTTATTGGACCTTATTCAACAGTGTGTGCTCAAGTATATTGAAAACATAACGTTCACACTGTCCTAAACCAATGAATATTATTAACCCAGGGACTTCGCATATTCCTCCAATTAGGATCATTTGAATTTGGTAATACATGTAAAAGAACAAAGTTCATCATTCATCCCGATGAACTAATGAAAACATAATCGGAAAATGAATACGGCTTTCAAGCTGAGTCATTCTGAAATATATTACTTCATGAAAACCTATCCATCAGGTATAGTTGCATTTTAATTAGTATGCAAGAACAAATGTCTTATACCGTTGAGTAACAAAACAGATTCTTACTTCCTGAGTTTTGAGGAAATTGATTTTCTCTTCGAATTGAATCAGCTTTGATGAGAACGCAGTGCTCACAAGAATGACGAAAGCATCCAGAAAATTCCAACCAAACGTATTGATGACGTTCAGCAACTAGAAAGAAATGTTCTCATGGATTTGTTATTGAAATTTATTTATTTCCTACCTGGAATAGGATGGCTGTGAAAATGGAGTACGGTAATACATAAAACACCTCAGGATGTTCAATTTCGGAAAAAAAGAATTCAATTAGTCCAACCCGTCTGGTTTTTTCGCAGTTAACGGCTTTCAAGAAGTTTCCTATCTGAGAACATGTATGTTCGACTGTAAAATCAAAAGTAGAATTGAGTATAAGAAATCTCAAAAAAGCAGCTTTCGAATTTTTTGTTTTAATGAAACGATTATCAAGAAATTCTGCACAGCATTGTGTATCAGCATTCGCCAACTAGTCACTCAGTGTCATCATGACGGGAACGGTAATTTTTAAGTGTCTCCAGAAACAACAAGCAGGCTGGGGAAAAAATACGAAATTTGACATGTTTCTTCCAATAGCTCCGAAATTTAGAATAGGATCAAACTAAAAATTGGTACAATCTTGTGAGATATCAACTCCGAAGTCTGTGAATGGTTTGTGGATTTTTTTCCAACTTACTTCCCGTAGGATCTATTCGAACTATAATAACCAAATTTCAGTCCAATGGCATGAGTGAACCAAATTCCGAAACCTTTTGGCTGATTTGGCCCGTTAACGAACTCAACACTATATGTATATATTCTTTCGAGAATGAGCAGTATAATTTCTATATCGTACAATATGTGTTATCAGAGTATTAGCAGAGGAAATGAAAACGGGGTACCATACATTTTTCCGTATGATACAAGAGCACAGATAAAAACCTCAGGAAAAATTCTGTCTCTTCGTATAAGTGTAGTAGTTGTAGTTTGTTATGGAAGGACTGCTTTTTTATCAACGAAACAAAATTTCTTCTTTCCTTTCGATGCAGGTTGATATCTCGAAATAACACCTGAAAACAAGAAAAGAAGACGAAAAAACCAATATGAACTAGTAAATGTTTTGTATTCATTGAATTAATTTGGAGATCACGATCCATGCCAATAAAGGTTCAGACACCGAATGAATATTAACTAAATGTTCGTATCTATTGGTAAAAAAACAAAACAAAAAATTTCTGAAAAACATCAGAACAATGTTTTCAAATATTTGTCTATCACATTTCGATGAAATTTGCCAAATCTTTCCATCGAGCAGTGAAGCTTCGTTTGGCGTAGTCAGTGTTTTAAAATTTTGAATTTGAACTGTCTTGTTGCGTGAGATCACGAGGTAGGAATAATTGTGATAAAAGTAAGGTGAGTTTTCAATTCAAAAACAAAATTATGTGGGTAGTATTGTAGTTGTATTATAATTTTCGTGCTATAGGTTACTCAAGTTTTCATTTAAATTTCATATGACAGATTTCGATATATAATTTCAAATGACTCATTTATGAACTGACTCTTTGAATCAGTAAAAGCGAATTGAAAGATATCATTATCGAAAGATAATGAAGGGTGTTTTTTCAGAGGTATATAACTTTTGAATGGAATAAAACAAGGCTGGCTCGGACATAATCTAATCTGGAGATCAAATTTTCAACCACTTTTTCCAACATTTGTGGCCGTATATCGACAATAACGCGGCGAATGTTGTCCTCTAAGTGGTCGATCGTTTCGGGCTTATCGTCGTAGACTAGCGACTTCACATATCCTCACAGAAAATAGTCTAGAGGCGATAAATCGCATGATCTTGGAGGCCAAATCAAGGGCCTGAAACGTGACATTATGCGGTTATCAAGCGTTTCCTTGAGTGAATCAATGGGGGTTTTTCCTGAATTTGGGTTATAAGTGCAAATGCTAATTCAAACATAATTATTATGGGTTTGATTCGTCATTTTCCCAAATTATTCAAAATCAGATTTCAAAATTGGGGTTTGGGATTTACCAGGCATGCACGAAGTGATAACGGTGTTTAGTAGGATAGCTTTTTCTGCTATAGAATAATGAAATATTTATTCCTATTCTATGGTACACACGTGTTTTTTGTCAATATAACCAAACAATTTCCGTTTGCGATTTGTCAGTAATATGACAGTATGACAGTATGTGCTCTTGTTTTTCTATTCCTTGGTCGTTGTCTTCTACCCTAACCAGATCGAAGTATAGCTATCTCTGTTTTCCTAAGCGAAGTAATACATTTGACGTCATTTTCTTTCCGAGACAGCTGAATTCGACGTTGCAATATCGTGCACTCAAGACAAATCCCTTTAAATGCAAATCCGCAATTTTATTTTTCAGTTTTAGGTGATCAAGCATTTTTTTAGAATATAATATTGAAATCATATGTTTGAAATGTGATGTTCTAAAGGTTTTTCATAAAAATTACTGCATTTTCGATCAAAGGACAAACCCCCACGAGATGTGTGATAGGTTGAGCCGTCTTGTTGAAACCACAGCTGCTGCACATCATGGTTGTTCAAATGAGGAACGAAAAATCGTTCACAAAGTGGTTGGGCACAAATCCAATTCTTGTGCACGATGGAGGAAGACTGATTCGCAAGCAACGCTCTACAGCAGCAATGGCTTCTTCTGTTCTCACTGTACGACGTCTCTGCGGATGCGTATTATCAGTTAGAGTAAACATGGTGTGAAAACGGTCCATAGTAAGTCGAATTAATTGCTCTGATGGACGATTATGTTGATCGTAAAATGAACGTAGAGCGCGATCGGTATTTCGAACAGAACCATTATTTTCAAAATAAATTTGCACAATTTGGAAGCGTTGTTCAGGCGTCATTCTATTCATGTTGAAAGGCCAGACCAAAGTAAACACAAATCACTGAAGAGCTGACAAAATGGCCGCCAGTTAAAACAGTGTTGCCAACTTAAAGTACTATACCTCTAAAAAAACACCCTTTATCTGTAGATCTGTAAAACTTAATATTTATGCGTTTTATATTATAATAAAATCTATAATTACTTCACTTTGTCTGTAAACGCAAAGAAAAAGAATCAAATTCATACTATTATCAGTTATTGGTACACATCTTATATACTAATGTAGCTTAATCAAAATAGAGTTGAGTGGCATAGCCGGTGGGCATTTCTGGAAACTTGTTTCGTACTGTATGATTTGATACTCACAAGTCGCTACTGCAAATATGCAAATGAAAATTATCCTCAATCTTCTGTGGATATTAACTTTTGTGAGCGGATAATTCTTGAGGAATGATTCAACTTTTGCGAACTCTTTCATCAGTCCAGGCCATGATCTAGCTAATCTTATGAAGAGAAGACAAGTTAAGCTTCCTCTGATGTAGAACAATATATTGTCTGCAAATAATTAGAAAAATAGATTTGAGTTCTACAGTCTGTCCATTTAAAAACGTACCGCCCTTAATACCTTGGCACCCAAGCAAAATCAGAAAAAATGCAACAGAAGGTAAACCTTGGTTCTTAGGGGGACATTTTATACGGTTGGTTCCTATTTATTTGAACCAACCCAGTAAGCGTGATGACAGCAATCCCTTAAATCTTAATGGGAAGGAGGGTTGATTGACACCTTTTTTTAGAGGTTCGATTGTCTCTTCAAAAATGCCATACTCTTGAGATTTTTCGTTACTTTCAGATTTCCAGATGCCATATCATAAATATTTTTCGACAAAATTACTGAATTTGTTGTTGCATTCTTCAGTTAGCTTCTTCACTTCTTCAGAATACTATATTAAAGAAGTACTAACAAAAGAACCTAGAAAAGCACTGACGTGAAGTCAGCATTTTTTTTTAATCCATAAAGAAAATTTTCGGCTCAAAACTTGAAAACCACAGACACTGGACAAAATAATAACTCTTTCGTTCCATAGAACAAGCGCGAAATGAAAAAAAAATGAATTTTTGCTCAATATGTTTCATGAAATAAAATGAATATCTGATCGAGTTGAAAAGTTGTTAAATATTGACTTCAATATCCCCCAAGACGAATATCCGATCAAGCTGAAATTTGAAACACTGTCGTTTTAGTAGTGACGATTCCGATAAACTGCTCATGCGCTACGGGGAGTGTGAACAGAGGCCGTTGTCCCTCATAATGTGACTGTAGGATCCAGTAAATGCTTCGACTATTCACCAGTAGATGTTGTGAACGGTCGATGCAAAGGAATATTCTATAAATTGTATGTTTCGGACAATTCAAAGAATACATATCTGTTCGGACTGAAACTGAGTCTTCAGGTTTCCGCTGTCGATTTGAGTAAAATTTCAACAGAATCGGAGATATGCTTTTTGAAATATATGAATTTCTAAAATCAATGTCCTGAATTTTTCAATTGATTTGTTCCTCAGGAAAGTCAGGAAATTTAATTGGGCAGAAATGAAGTACTCGGTTATGAAGTGGCGGTTTAGAGATTTCAGTGGAATTCAAATGAAATATGGAAATTCTCGAAAAAAATTTTTTTCTTCAAATTTTTCTATGGATAATTCTTCATATTGCTACGGTACATCTACCAACCAAATCTCATTTCGGTCAGATAAATGTTTTCGAGTTATTGAAAAATCAAACTTCCAAATGGCTGTAACACGAAAACCATCAGGCAGATTTGGCCCATTACATAACTTGACCGAGATACTCCGGATAAGAACCTAACCTGAAAATTTCAATACTCTAGGTCCTTTCTTTCGAAAGTTATCGCACACACGGACGGCCGGCCGGACAGAATCAATTTTCAACACGGATTCTTCATCAGTAAGTCCAACCTAGTCGTTGCGAAAGCTGCTGCCTTCACGGCAGTGCTTTTCTAGATTTTTTGTATCCATATCCACAAAATGTCAATTGAACACGAGGGAATTTTCGGAAAGTCCACGATCTTCGCTCCTGAAAACCAATTCCTTTTAAATGTTATGTGTACATTCACAATGATATTATTAATTCATTTTATTTCCATGAAAAATGTATAATGGGATTATCTCCCGATACCAATCAAACCATTCCCTTAAAAGAATAAAGAACAAAGAACACACTATATATATATATATATATATATATTCTTTTGAGAACGAGCATTACAATTCTAAGATATATCACAGTGTTAGCAGAGGAAATGTAAACGGGGTACCATACATATTTGCGTATGATACAAGAGCACAGATAAAAACCTCAGGAAAAATTATGTCTCCCCGTATAAGTGTAGTAATTTGTTTATAGAAGATGGATGGCATCTTTTTCATTTGAAAATAATTTTTTCGCCATCTTGAATTCATTTCGACAAAATATCTTGACATAATATCTGAAACAGAAAGAGGGACAGAAAACCAGAAGGAAGTAGTAAATAATATCACCTACATTTGCTCATGACCGAGAGGGTCTTTCGACCAGGTTCAGTCCTCCAAGCGATGATTTTCAGATCCTCAGATAAATGAAGAACGCTACACTTGACACATGACACAGAACATAAAATATTCTAGATATCACATAATACAAATTACAGAATACAATAGAATTTTACATATTATTTCCCAATATCTCCGAAAATAATAACCGTATCGAATTGAAATTTAGTACGCTGATGCGAAATATGAAGCTCTATGTCTACGCTGAATTTCTTCCAAATTTGAATAACAGTTTCCAAAAAAAAAATTTTTTCGTAATAAATTTTGAAAAACAATTTTTTTTAAATTCACTTACAGTGTGATCTGGACAAAATTTCGCAAAAAGTTGCGCGTTGGTATACTCCAACTAACTGCCAAATTTCGATCCAATCGTTTGAGTAGTTCCCGAATGATTCTCAAAATTTCAAAAGGCTCAAACTCCTAAACCATTCGGCCGATTTTGCTCATTAACGAACTTAACCGTCGTATTTCGAAATGCAACCTACCCTGGAAGTTTCAGGTCCATTGGATTCTCCGTACGACCGTAATCGTGCATACGGACGGCCGGACAGAATCGATTTGGACGCCGGATTTGTAATCAGTGAGTCCAACCTATTCGTTTTAGACCATTTTCGGCTCAAAATTCGAAAATTACAGACATTTGGACAAAACGATAGCACGCTGTTCCCCTAAAACATGCGCGCAAAAAGGTCGCATTACTTCACATACCAGGTGTCACTCAAACACCAATCAGAGTTTACCACTTTTTGCATTCTTATTTTGCACGGAGACCAAGATATTATGAGTGGTACCTACCTTTTCAAATTGACACACTCTATATTTCATTGTATACTAACTGAATCTCTGTAGATTTCTTGTCGCCAGTAAATACCAAAAACTCATAATAGACTGCGTGATTGCCCCAAGGAGTATGACCATGCTGTATATGTTGATTCCTGACCACCATTTGAAAGCTACATTTTTCCAATTGCCTGATGATAATCCAAGAATTGGAAAAAAGCCGAAGTATTGTGCGATCACAATAATAAACTTAACTGAATTATGGAAACTGTTATTTTTGGTTTGTTTGGGTTTCGGTAAGAATATTAGCGGTCCAGTTTTCATAACTGATTTTCAGGTGTAAAATTTTACAAGCATTAATAGGCAAGTGTTCCGTACATACAATTTATCCACAGTTCCTTCCACACCCTAGAGTATCATATTCTTTCAATGATACAAAATAAACTGTTGATGTTTTTCCACGCTTGACCTAACGTAAACATATTTGTGGTTTCAATAGAGTAGCATATGAGGTATCAATCAAATAAATCTTTTTTTTTCTATATTCACATCGTGACCCCAAAATTCTTCAAGGTACATTTATCGGTAACCTGCCTCAACCATAACAATTGTGAAATGCTCGTACTCCCAATAATAACAGGCAGTTGGGAGCTTCAAGTGGAATAAAATTCACAAGGCGAGTCGTTATAAAATGTATTCGAATAAATCGATCGACAAAAGTTGTGGAAGTACACATATTCTAAATATATTTCCAACAATTCTGTTCACCACACGTGGATATATTTATGATGCATCGAATGAATTGTTACTTCTATGGGTTTATTTTGCTACAAAGTGAATCTCTTGCATACGAAATATTTTATCTTTATGTTTTTCTATGGGGTTCTCCGATAGAGGGGTTGCAAAATGTCATCAATTTTGACCTCCACTTTGTGACGTCATTGGTGGGCGGGCTATATTTGAATGATGTACTAACTTGGTTGGTTCAATTCAATTATCAAAACTGATTCCTACCACAGATAGATGGAGTATAAATTAATCATGTCAATGTAATGGAATTCGAAAACCTCAATTATATAGAAAGATTTTTCAGAGAAATAATTCTTCGAAATTTCCAACGAATTATGACAGCTTACCCCTTATTTAATTAGGCAGAGGTTCTGCTTGTAAAGTCTTTGAACCGTTGCGCAATTTCCACAACTCTTTGGAAATGAAACCTTCATATTTGCATTGCTTCAGTTTAATGGAAACAGCTCAATCAGGTTAGGATGTCATTAATAGAAGGAAACTCAATGCTTACTATAGGAAAAAAATGAATAAGGGTGCAGTCAATAAAATTATATTTTCCATCAGTGGCGGTTGCTCAATGAGGTCGCGGGGTCGCTGGTAACTGGGCCGGCCCTTGCCATTTATAAAATTAACACAAACTTGTAAACGAAAACCCGAAAACAGATATTTAAGCGACGTTTTTCAATCAGACATTCACCAAATAAATAACTGGATATGTGAGTGTGAAATAAAAATTTGTTTTATTGTTTTCCGTGTTTGTTATTTTAATATTTTATAAAGTTGACCTAAGAATGGATCCCATTTGGGCAAGAAAAGGAATCAGTGAGTTTCACCATCTTCCAGAAATAATGAGGAAACATGAATCGTCTCGTGACCACATCGATTTTCAACTGCCTTTGCCTTACTTGCTAAGGTGAATTTTATGTCCCATTTAAGCTCAGCATACAAGTGAAAGTATCATTCTACATAATAATAATGTAGAAAAAAGAGACACATTAAAAAAAATCATCTACAACGTGACATATTGTAGCACTTTTTATCAGGGCCGGCGTTAGGGGTGAGGCAGCGAGGCAGTCGTTTTAGGCGTCTCTCTGCTAGGGGCGGCATTTCAGGCAAAATCGGAGGGCCACCTTTTCATATTTTATTTGAATCCCAGATTATTGAACATTCAGCCTGTCTCGAGCCTGCTAATGCTGCAGTTTGAAAATGTGTAAACACTCACCCTTACCTAATAAAAGTCTATCTAATCATCCTTATAATTATGTTCGATGAAATATGCCGAAGCCACACGTGTCACTGTTAGTTTTATTACCGCACTTTATTACGCCGACAAAGGCGAACTGTCTTCGTCGGCAGGTTGCCACACACCCCTCGACGGGACCGACTCTCTACTGGTATTCTGGAAGATTTCAGTGTTTTTTTTTCATCTTGCCGCTGATTTTATGATATTTTGGTTTGTCTGTTTTCGCCTGGTAAGGCACTCAACTGTGAGCTTTACAACCCTATCGATGCCCTATGATCTATGATAGTTCCATTTATCATTCGTTTATAATCATACTGTGTTGTGAGAAGTGAATATAACACCTATCCTACATGTAGTAAACATCGGCGTAGCAGCAACTGGGGAATTACAAAGAGTAAAACGTAAGATAATTAGTTGGTAGTTTTTGCGCGCCTATTCTGTAGGGAATAGCTTGCTATTGTTTTGTCCAAATGTCTGTAATTTTCGAATTTTGAGTCTAGGTCGGACTCTATGTGAAGAACCCGTGGTCAAAAGTAAATCTATCCGGCCATCCGTGTACATAATAACTTCGGAACTGATGAAGTTAGGGCTTTGAAATTTCTAGGTTGGGTTCGGGTCCGAAATTCTGCGGTTAAGTTCGTTAAAGGGCCAAATCCATCCAGTAGTTATTGACATTTGAAGTTTTCCCTATTTTCTCCGTATTTCCGGAACCACATATCTGATCAATTGGAAATTTGGTATTTAGAAGAAGAATAATGACGCGCAAACTCGTGACGATCGCACCTTCAGAAAATTTTAAAAAAATATATTTTGTGCTATGATACGGACCGACAAATTTCTGGTCACTTCGACCCTACAACAAATGTTGGTAGGGACTTTGAATTTTCGGAATATATTTGAGATATGTGGTTTGCTTTTGTAAAAGGACAAAATCGGTAGATCGGTTTCGGAGTTAGAGCCTTTTGAAGTTTTGACGTTATTTTGGCGATAATTCAAAAACCACTGGAACCATTGGATCGCAACTTGGCAGTTAGTTGGAGTACAGCAACGCGCAACTTTTCGCGAAATTGTGTAGGGATCATACAATCAGTAAATTCAAAAAAAAACGCGCGAGCTCTAAGCTCCATATTTCAAAGCATATTACCAAATTTCAATTCGATACGGTTATTAGTTTCGGAGATATTGGGAACAAATATATGAAATTTCGTGGTTTTCCTCCCGATATTGTTGTTTTTTTCGGTATAACTCAAGAAATACTGATTCAATCACGATGAAACTTCGCACCCAGTTTGAAGATGCTGAAACACAACTTTCTACAGAATTTCGTTATGATAGTATCATTAGAACAATTTTCAAAAAATTTAAAATTTTTTCTTTCAAATACATATTTGATATTCGGTGATCTTCCTATCATATTATCCTCATTGAATTCTGTTTGAACTTTCGAACTGTTATTTTCGAAGAAAACTGGATTTCGATTTTATCTAATCTGTATTTTTGGAAATATTATTGGGAAAATAAAATTTTGAATGGGTATATCTGCGGAATCATTTGGTGGATTTTACCCATTCACGAATTCGGCCATCGTAGTTAAGGTCCAAACCTTCTCTACAAATATCGAGTTTCTGAGTTGTTTCTTTTGGAAGTTATTGTGTTTACTGTCCGGCCGTAAGGCCGACCGTTATATTATATATATTATACATTTTATGATTATATTTTTTCATGTTTTGTTTTTGGAGTTATAATATCTACACAATTATGTTATTTTTTTTCCTTCTTTTTCAATCTGCTATATTAATCTATATAATATTTTTTTTTATAAAAAAAAACCTTGGACACACTTGATATACCTAGGTATATAAGTATATCGAGATGAACATTTTTCATTTTCACTCACTCCAGTTTTTCCGATGAACTTAAGCTATTTTTCATGCTTTTATACGATGGGGCGCAAAAATTTTTTTGTCTCAGGCGCCAGAATTGCTCGCGCTGGCCCTGCTTTTTATTTGGCCATTAGAGGTCTCGATGAAAGAAACTGCTCTGAGAATCAAGGAATATTAAAACAGTTTATTAATCTTATAGCAGAGCTTGACAAAAATTAAAATTTTCTCCTGGGAAAAACGTTTTGTGCTGTCCTACTGTTTTCTGAAAGATACAAATATGTGAAAAATAAATTAATTAATCAAAATTACTGGAAGCGTTATACTGAAGACTCTAAGGTTCCAGCGCGCCATCTCTTGAAGTTGTTCGGTAGATAGAATTAATAAATATATTGCATTTTACAGTTTTATATATTTGAAACTTCCAACTCCCGAATAAATTGTGTTCGATAAGAACATATATAGGTATCGGAATGAAAAATAAATATATCGTCACGCAAAATAAAATACATTGCTACAACTAATAAATCTGATGACTTGAAAAGAAATATATTTGCAAACCCACTTTTGTCGCAAACGGCGCTTCATACGCTTACCTCAGGCAATGCCTCAGGTACCCTCTGTACAGAAAGCTTTCCCACCTCGCAACCCTTCTTTCTATGAACCGTGGTTTTTCTCATTCCATTTCGATACGAAATCAATTTTTGTATGCTATCACACACTCTCACAATTCACGAATTTTGAAGAATTCGGTTAGTATTAAATCGAGATGCATGATCACTTGGTTGAAGCGTGGTAGATCGAGTTCTACGTCACACGTCACAGAACGATTTTATTATCAAAACAGCTCGCTAGAGACACAGAATAGTGAAGTACTTCTCTATTCTGTGCTAGAGATATGAGAGATAGAGGATTTGGTCCGTATATATTCTTGGTGCTTTACTATGGTGTCTTGAGCGGTAGGTATATATCTGACACTTCGGTTCATTACAGAGATATTGCCTTTGAATAGAGAACAACAGGAAGAAGCATAGCGCTTTTCTACTTCGTATAAAAGTGGGACATAGGCGCCCATATTGAACCTCTAAGTATGACTCATGTTATAGTTTCTTCAGACAAAGATGTCTCGGAACAGGTTGTTCTCTCTTCAAAGTGAATCCAGAATCAAAAAACAAATGTAGAAATGCAAATAATTAAACTTCAGGAGTTTAAACGTGAGTTTGTGACACAAAAATCTGACGTCTCACATAACCTAACCAAACAAACTGATAACTAACGCAACGGTAACGAAAACGTGTAGCAATACGTCTACTTTTGGAACGACCGTTAAAATCAAAACGTAATATTTAGCCATTGAGTTTTCAAATTCTTGAATACAAATGCAAATATTTGAAAACTCAATGATTTAGCGTAACCGTAATAACATAACGTTTGCGCTATTCAAAAGATGCAATATCTCTCTATAACTTTTCACAGGAAAACCGCTTGTAACCGCTCGGTGATATACAGAGTGTAACAGCCAAATGGAATAAATTCGATAACGAATAAATGAGTGCGTGTTGGGAAAAACGCTCGGACACGTCGATTTGTAATTTTAAGTGCGCATATTTTTCAAGAAAATAATATTATATAAGGTGTTCCATGTGACCGTGACCAATACCAACTTTCTTATTTCAAATGCAACCCCCTGTATATTATTTGTTTTTTGGATTCTTCAGAGAATTTCAGACACAATTCATGCACAATGTCCTATACCTATCTTTAACTATTTCGGAAATATTAAGTGTTTTCAGATTTAGTGCAAAAATCAACGTTTTAAAGTAAAACTATTCTATTTCAGAAATTCGGTACATTACACTTAAAACCTAATAAGTAATACTGATTATTTCTTAATAATTAAAAAAAAAACAAAAAAAAACATTAATGTCAATGTAGGAAATGTTCAAAATGCTCGCCGCGAACGTCTTGGCAACATGCTAATCTGGAGTAGAATTGTCTTCTAACGTTACTCAACATTTCCGAAAACACTTAATATTTCCGAAAAAGTTGAAGATAGGTATAGGACATTGTACATGAATTATGTCTACAATTTTCTGAAGAATCCAAAAAATAAATAATATACAGGGGGTTACATATGAAATAAGAAAGTTGGTATTGGCCACGGTTGCATGGAACACCCTATATAATTTTATTTTCTTGAAAACTATGCGCATTTAAAATTACAAATCGACGTGTCCCAGCGTTTTTCCTAACACCCCCTCATTTATTCGTTATCGAATTTATTCCATTTGGCTGTTACACTCTGTATGTACCATATCCAGAGTGAATATGACCCGTTACGTCAGGAAATGCCGCGAAGTTCCGACCGTTTAAACAGCCAATATCAAGAGCCAAATATAAAACATTGTTTTCTCGTTGAAATTTTTGACGGCAATTAAATTTTTATTGTATTTTATAGAATAATCGATTCCAATTATGAAAAAAATACATGCAAGAGACCTAAGAGGTGAATTCACATCTTTATTTTTGAGAATATTTCAGATTTCAGAGTAAAAAATTTCGCTTTTAAATCATACCCAGACTTGAACGACATTCTACTGGTAAAGTCGAGATAGGTTAGTGAATGCGTGATTCCAAGGCTTAGATTGGCCTAGAAAAAATTGTTCTTTCCGGAATTATTCATTAGATTCCAATAAAACTTGACACAAACCTTCAATATTCCACAAGATTTCTTCGAATTCCAGTTTGATCCGATATTAATTTTTAGGAGATATAGGAGAAGAAATATGTCAAATTTTGTGGCTATTTGAAAGTTCGAGGTTATTTCCTGAATATACCAAGAAGATCTAAAGCGCGCTCAGATTTGAACTTCCTAGATAGTTGAAGAATATCGATGCGTAACTTCTTGAGAAATTCAATCGTATAAATATAAAATAAAATAAATTATTTCGAATATTTCCCATGTTTTTTTTTGTATTTTTTTTCAGGAAACTTTTCATCACATAAAATTTGGCAAATTCCTCGAAGTAACTATTGAGCAACAGTTTTTTTCGAAATTCGAGTATGATCGTCTATTAATCTTCTAAGATATCAAATTTCTTGGTTATTTCCTAGATATTGTTGTATTTACTAAGTACCTCAATGAATCCGTTCCTAACGAAATTTGGTTTCTAGTTTGCAAATGCTGCTTAGCAAATTTGGGCGAAATTTCGTGATAATCGTTTGATTAGCTCAATTTGAAAACATTTCAAAATATTTGGTGGTCTACCATTTCTATGATACTCACAAAATTCTGCACAAAATTTCAAACTCTCACTCTTCATTGAAGTACTGAATTTCAATTCGTTACGATCTGTATTTTTTGAAATATGAGCAAAATGGAATTCTCAATGGATATATCTGCAGAATTATTGCAAGATTTCACCCTTCGCTTTTAAACATCAAACCTACCCCACAAATATTAAGTCTCTGAGAAAATTATTCCGGAAGTTATTTTGTTGTACCACGGAGAAACGTCTAAGAGACTAGGAATTTGTGAAGTAGCTTTTCGATTCAATTATGAAGGTCGAATTCATGAATGGGTGAAATTGGCCCGATGATTTTATAGATGAAGGTACAAATTCACAATTTTATTTTTTCAATATTTCCGAAAATACAGATAGGATCGATTTGCAAATCTAGTACCTACTTGATCAAAAAAATGATAGCTCGAGGTTCATGTAGAATTTCGTGAGAATCATATGAATATATCCATCAGGAAATGAAGCTGCGTTTGATCTGAATAGGTTACCGCTTCGCCACGCATTCGAAAAAGCGCGTAAAATGTTTTGAGCTCACGGTCAAAGCAGTGCTTTTCTAGAATTCTCCAGTTCTCACTTCCGATGTCTGACAAATAGATAATTAACTTCGAATTATATAGGTACACACAGACATACTTGAGGCAAATATTATTTTGAGGAATGCTAGAAACATAAAACCTGAAAACAGCCCTGACGTGAAGTCAGCGGCTTTCTCGTGCATGTTCACTTTTGGTGACATCCTTCACGTTAGTGCTTCTCTAGGTTTTTTTCGATAGAGCACTGGATTTCAATTCGATCTAATCTGTATTTTTGGAAATATTGAAGCAATAAAATTTTTAATTGGAATTCACCCATTCACGAATTCGGCCTTCGTAATTACTATCCAAACCTACTCAACAAATATCGAGTTTTTAAATAGTTTCATCCGAAAGTTAATGTGTTTATGGTCGGCAGTTAGTAGGTTTTGGGCTTAATTACGAAGTTCGAATTCGTGAATGCGTAAAATCCGCCCAATGATTCCGTCGATATACCTATGCAAATTTTTATTTTTCCAATATTTTAGAGTAGAGAGAAGAGTAGGTTTGGACCTTAATCACGAAGGCCGAATTCGTGAGTGGGTAAAATCCGCCCAATGATTCGTTAGATATACCAATTCAAAATTTTATTCTCCCAATACTTCGAAAAATACAGATAGGATCGAATTGAAATCCAGTACTTTATCTAAGAATGACAGTTCGAAGGTTCGTTCAGAATTTCATGAGGATAATATGATCAGAAAATCACAAAATATTGAATATTTGAGAAAAAACTTTTTGAAATTTTTTTTTCAAATTGTTCTAATGACACGATCATCATGAAATTTGGCACTGTAGTCCATCAGCATTTTCAAATAGAGTGCCAAGTTTCATCATAGTTGAATCAGTATTTTTCGAGATATATCGAAGAAAACATTTTCAATCGAGCTGCCAACTTTCATTATGATTGAATTGGTATTTTTTGCGTTATTCCGGAAAAACCAACGATATCGAGAAAAAATTTCAAAAAGCACTGCCGTGAAGGTAGCAACTTTTGCGCGCATGTTCAATGTAGATGACCGCTTCAGCAACGAATTTGAACATGTACGCAAAACCTGCTGCCTTCACGGCAGCACTTTTTGAAATTTTCACTGATAAATTACTGGATTTCAATTTGATCAAATCTGTATTTTTGGAAATATTGGAAAAATAAAATTTTGAATGGGTATATCTACGGAATCATTGGGCGGATTTTTCCCATTCCCAAATTATAAATATCGAGTTTCTAAGTCGTTTCTTCCGGAAGTTATTGTGTTTACGGTCAGCCTAACGGCCGACTGCGTAAACACAATAACTTCCGAAAGAAACAACTTAGGAACTCGATATTTGTAGAGAAGGTTTGGACCTAAATTACGAAGGCCGAATTCGTGAATGGGTAAAATCCACCCAATGATTCCGTAGATATACCCAATCAAAATTTTATTTTTTCAATATTTCCAAAAATACAGATCAGATCGAATTGAAATCCAGTACTTCATCGAAAAATAACAGTTCGAAGTTTCATACAGAATTTGATGAGGATGATATGATGAGAAAAATCATAGAAATTTTTTTTTCAAATTGTTCTGATGACACGATTATCACGAAATTTCGCATGAAGTTGTCTTTCAGCATCTCAAAACTAGCTGTGAAATTTCATCAGGACTGAATCAGTATTTCTCGAGTTATACCGAAAAAATAAACGGTATCGAGAAGAAAACCTCGAAATTTGACACATTTTTTCCGGATATCTCCGAAACTTATGATCGTATCGAACTGAAATTTAATACACTGCTGTGAAATAAAGGGTCTTTCAATAAGCACGGGTCGATTTTGACATGAAATAAATCAAATGTCTGTAATTTTGGATGATTGAGCCGAAAATGGTCTCAATCGACTAGGTTGGACTCACTGATGACGAATCCGGTGTCAAAATCGATTCTGTCCGCCCGGCCGGCCGGCCGGTTGGCCGGCCGTAGACACGATAACTGTCGAACGAAGTGAGCTAGCAACTTGAAACTTTCAGGGTAGGTCGCGCATTGGAATGCCGTTAAGTTCGTTAATGGGCCAAATCGATCAAATAGTTTCGGAGTTATAGGCATTTGAAGTTTTGAAGTTATTTATTTTTTATTTCAGAAACTACCTGAGCGATTGGATTCAAACTTGGCGGTTAGGTGATTGCCATGGTGATTTGGCATTACTAACTGAATAAAAAAATATAGGTTAGAAAGACGACGTTAAAACAACATGGCCGCCACAGGCTGCCAACACAATAACTTCCGAAAGAAACAACTTAGAAACTCGATATTTGTAGAGAAGGTTTGGACCTCAATTACGAAGGCCGAATTCGTGAATGGGTAAAATCCACCCAATGATTCCGTAGATATACCCAATCAAAATTTTATTTTTCCAATATTTCCAAAAATACAGACCAGATCGAATTGAAATCCAGTACTTCATCGAAAATAACAGTTCGAAGTTTCATACAGAATTTAATGAGGATGATATGATGAAAAAATCATATAAATTTTTTTTTTCAAATTGTTCTAATAACCCGATTATCACGAAATTTTGCACAAAGTTGTCTTTCAGCATCTTAAAACTAGCTGTGAAGTTTAATCAGGACTGAATCAGTATTTCTCGAGTAATACCAAAAAAATCAACGATATCGAGAAGAAAACCTCGAAATTTGACATATTTTTTCCCGATATCTCCAAAACTTATGATCGTATCGAGCTGAAATTTGGTACACTGCTGTGAAATTAGAAGGTCAAAGTGTGAGTATAATTTTTTTTGGATATGATGAATGGTTTCCGAAAAAAAAATTTTTTTGTAAAAAAATTCCGAAAAAATTTTTTTTTTAAATTTATTGACAATATGATCTTGACGAAATTTGGCTCAAAGTTGCGCGTCGTTATACTCCACCAAACTGCCAAGTTTGAATCCAATCGCTCAAGTAGTTTCTGAAATAAAAAATAAATAACTTCAAAACTTCAAATGCCTATAACTCCGAAACTATTCGATCGATTTGGCCCATTAACGAACTTAACCGCGGCATTCCAATGCGCGACCTACCCTGAAAGTTTCAAGTCGCTAGCTCACTTCGTTCGACAGTTATCGTGTCTACGGCCGGCCAACCGGCCGGCCGGCCGGACAGAATCGATTTTGACACCGGATTCATCATCAGTGAGTCCAACCTAGTCGATTGAGACCATTTTCGGCTCAATCATCCAAAATTACAGACATTTGATCAAAACGATAGCACGCTGTTCCCCTAGAACATGCGCGCAAAAAAAGTTTTCAAAACTTACTGAGGATTCGATCTCCACAGAATTTTGTGAAAAGTTGTGCGTTGTTATGCTTCAACTAACTGTCAAATTACAATTCAATCGCTTGAGTAGTTCCTGAAATCTCAGGCAACTAATCTATAAAATTCAAATGACTTTAAATCCGAAACCATTCGACCGATTTGTTCCATCAACGAGCTGAGCCGTGGCATTCCAATGCGCGACATACTCTGAAAGTTTCAAGTCGCTAGCTCACTCTTTTCTACAGTTATCGTGTGCACGACCGGCCAGGCGGCCGGCTGGACAGACATAATCGATTTTGACACTGGGTTCGTCATCAATGAGTTACCCTGTCGTTTGAGGCCATTTTCGGCTCAAAATTAAAAAATTACAGACATTTGGAGAAAAGGATAGCACGCTGTTCACTCGGTAAAAGCGGTGATGTTGATAACCTGAATAAAACTTATTTCACTCAAATTCAGGGAATGAAAGAATTAACATCCCAAAACTTCAATAGTTCCTTTCCTCGATCTGAGTCTTATCCAGTTTTCATTCCCGATGTCTGATAAATAAATAATCAACCCTGAATTCTATATGTATATCATCATTGTTGTTGACATATTTCAGTACACAGTGTACCTACCTTTCATTGTGACCAGTATTCCTTCTTCCAAATTTAATTCAATCTATCGCTAAGGTGAGAAAGGAGACCAACTGACTGTGTGAGTAACATTCTTGCGCGCACGTTCTAGGTGAACAACGTGCTATCGTTTCGTACAAATGTCTGTAATTTTCGAATTTTGAGAAGAAAATTGTCTAAAACGACTAGGTTGGACTCACTGATGACGAATTCAGTGTCAAAATAGATTCTGTCCGTCCGACCGTGGACACGATAACTGTCGAACGGAGTTAGCTAGCGAATTGGAACTTTCATGGTAGATCGCTCATTATAATACCGCGGTTAAGTTCGTTAATGAGCCAAATCGGCTGAACCGTTTTGGAGTTATATTCCTCATATTTCAAAAACTACTGCAGCCATCGGATTGCAACTTAGCAGTTAGTTGGATCATGAAGACGCGCAAGTTTTTGCAAAATTTTGTAGAACCTGTATTGTTACTGAATTAAAGAATGAAAATTTTCCTTGGAAAACTATCTTCCACGTTAAAAAAAATGTGTTTAAAATTTCAGTTTTATACGGTAAAATTCTCGGAGATATTGGGTAATAATCTGTAAAATTTCGTTCATTTTTCCTCTTTATCGTTGTTTTATTCAGGATGGTGAAAAATTGCTGCCATAGACCATATATCAACCACGCCACTGGAAAAATCTAATTCTTCTTGAGTATTTCGAATAATGTCAACATAAAAGTAGATGTCGTAATATTTCATATCATCTACGCTCTAAGGACAACTTTCACATCAAAACTTATTCAATGTGGACAGATGGATATATTTTATTTCATTATTGGCTTATTTATTAAGTCCCTATTTTGTAATACGTGCTAGCGCTAGACTCACATCTTTAGCACCTAATGAATTCCGTTACCTAATGATGCAAATTTCAAACTCTGCACTTTACATTAATATTTAAAACGGTTCAAACACGGCTTCAAATATATAATCTGCCTATTCCTGTATGCTTATTGGTAGGTCATGGATCTTCCGTTCTAACACATTGATTCTTGTTGGTGATAGTGAAATAATGCCAAGGTGATTTTCGAAATATACATAAAAACATGAAAATGAACCCAGATCGAAAAGATCCCACACTACGCCTTTGACGTAAATTATCGTATGATAATTATCCCAAATATTTACTGATCAGCCAGAAAACTAACTCACCTGCTTCTGCAGAATTTCAATAATAAACCACAGAATATTATTGTCTTTCATGTGACGATATTTTTCCGTGCATGTTCTGGGAAACAGCATGCTCTCGGTTTTTCCAAATCTCTGTAATTTTCGAATTTTTTTCCGAAATTGCTCTCAAACGACGATTAAATTGAAACTGGGCAGTGAGCTGGAGGATATCAATGCTGAACTTTATGTAGAATATTGACATCTATATTTCACAGCAGTGAAGCAAATTTCAGTTCCATATGATCATAATTTCCGGGTATATTGAGAAAGAATATGGCTGATTTCGTATTTTCTTTGATATATCGGTATCGTTTATTTTTTTCGGAATAACTAAAAAAATAGAGGAACAATCTAACTCACTATACTTTGAAAATGCCGATGAATATATGAATTCATGTGTCAGATTCTACTGTTATCTCGCTGAAACATTCAAGCAAGCATTTTACAATAATCTTCAAACAGATTTTTGCCAGATACTATACAGGGCGAGTCTCTAAGTTGTAAATTAATTTCAACTGTAGATTCCTTTCATCAAATAAAACACTTTTTTCATTCAAAATTCGGCTCTGGTAAAAAGTTAAGAGCATTTAAATATTTCTCAATGTACTAATACACTCCTGCACTTAGTTTAAGAG
Source organism: Myrrha octodecimguttata (assembly GCA_958510865.1). Taxonomy (NCBI): domain Eukaryota; kingdom Metazoa; phylum Arthropoda; class Insecta; order Coleoptera; family Coccinellidae; genus Myrrha; species Myrrha octodecimguttata. Next base: position 43,649,303 of record OY294057.1, read on the forward strand.
TTCAACACAGATATCACTTACGGTGATTTGTGTTGCAGAATAATCTATCCATTTTGCTTGAAATTCGAAGAAATATGATTGAGGAAACTCATTTATTCACTTAATTTAATGATTTGGTACTATTGTGGAAAAAATATTTCACTAAACTTGACCATTGAAACACTAATGTTCCACTTGAAATTCGAACAATATCCAGTTGTTTCCATCATGAGATTCTACACAATTTGAATCTTGCCCATTCTTATATTGAAAATTCCAAAATCATTCTTATTTTCATCAAATTTATGATGAATTACAAGAAATCACTCAACTAACCTGAAAACATTAATTGCACTCTAGAATTCTATGAAAAGACATGGACTATGTCTGTGGTCTGGTCACGAAATAGCATAGACCTAATATTTGGTAATATGCGAAATTGATGAATATTTCTGTGTATTCTATGTTCCGGGTAAACGTGAGTGGAGCCTAATTCATAGTCTTAACTATCTCATCAGAGGCGGATCCACGAAAATAAGGAAATTTCTCAAAAACAAGAACAAGAAAACCGTTTGAAGTCAGATGATATTGACTACTGTGGAATACGAGTTATAGTCATAGAGAACCATGTCAAAGCTAACAAAAAAAGACTGATTTTTTAGAAATCTCATCAGCTTGTATCTTTTTACCGGGGCCGAATCAGGAAAAATGGTTAATGAAAAAAAAATTTATTTGATGAGGGGAATCTAGGGTTAATATTAATGTACAACTTCAAAGACTCATCCGGTATACTGGATTACAGGGTGTTCCTGAATTGGACGTACAAACGAGGACAGAAGATTCTTTGCGTTATTTCAAGGAAAAAAGTCCCATGAAGATGGGACCGCAGAATTTTCGTTTTCGATATACAGGAGGGTATTGAAGTTCGAATTTTTTCAGGTTTATTTTTCATAGCATCTGCATTTGGCCACTGTTAGTTTGAAAAAATAGAAATAAAAACCAGTTAGTAAGGTGCGGTGAATAAATTCAGTATTTTTTTCCGGATATATTCTGATCTGTAGCAATATCTCATGAAGATTCTATAATCTCGTGAAATCATCTCGTGAATTGCAGATACTATGAAAGAAAAACTTTAAGAAAATTCAAACTTTAACAGCCTATATGTAGATAAGGATTCCTTAATTTTATGCGAGATATCTCCCCTGTAATTCAGGAAAACTCACATAGGTATTTATTGCATTTTACTGATAATAAAGCATGAAAGTGATTCTACGAGATCCCCACTCCACACGAATATATTTTTTTCAGAGTGTATATGTCTTATGCCACTGAAATTTTGCATAAACCTTCAATCCTTAATTCTCTCAACCTAGTACTATATTTCAATTTGATCGGATCTGCATTTTTGGAAATATTGGGAAAATCAAATCTGCTCTGAACACTTTCTACAAATATCGGGTCTTTGAGTTGGTCCTTTCGGGAGTTTTCGTTCGGAAACGTGGAATCTTAAATTGTGGACACTATTTCCAGCCATTAAAAGTACACATATGAGGACACCCCATCTGTGCATTGAAGGTTGAAAAATTCTGAAATAGATCAACTCGGCTTTATCAAAGCCGAGTTATTATCAATAGAAGTGGGTCTGTTTAAGAAAAGTTTACTGGATTGATTCAGAAGAAAAGTAGGAACTGCAATTTGGCTATGCGTTAATATTCTTCAATTGATTCTCTTCTCCAGAAACAATTTTTAGAAACTATTGTACTAAAGAACTAAATATATTTGAGCCCGTTAAAATCACTATGGCTCTGCACTAAATATAGGAAATAAGTGGCTAGCGTGAATGTTGGAAATGTTGGCATAGATACATATTTCGCACACCGACCTAACCGGCTAACCCTCTATTCATTAAATTATTACCTTTTAAATATTCAACCTTAGCAAATCCAACTTTCACCTTCATACATGAAGCTATTAGAAAATAATTATTATTTACTTGAGGTTCAAATCATTGTCGGGTCTGTGCTCTCGAAACCTTGGTTTACAAGGGCGATACTGCGAGATTATATATTTTGTTGTCAGTTTCTTATATTGTATCTATTCCGTCTTGATGGAATTAAATGAACAATAGAAATAGAATTGCTTGTCATTCTCTTTATAAGAACGTGAATCTACATAGAGGTCATACCATATTCACATAATTTCCTAATTCCTTATTTCACACGAAGATTTATCATCTCCACTTATTTCCTCTTTGGAATTGAAATCGTCTTATCCGCATATTTTTGGTTATTTGCTGTGTGTGCTGAGTTGTCTCATGATTCACGAGTCATACTTCATTGACTGGTATGCAAAATTCGGCATATAATGCAACGCTGACACAAAATCTAGAAAAGCACTAAAGTGAAGTCATGAACTTTTACGCGCTTGTTCAAATTCGTGGACAGAGCTTTAATACCTGAAAAATTTGCCAAGTTCCACCGACATCTGAAGAATAGATATTTGAAACAAAATCAGTATTCTACAACTAAGTAAATGCAAAGTTTCATTCTGATTGCTGCAGTATTTCTTTTGATATCCCAGAAACTAAACAGAGGATCGAATCGAAATTTCAAACACCATTTTTAAATATCAACCTAAAGGTTTTTTGCCAAATGTTATCATAGTCTGACTGAAATAGTTTCCTAATACCAATTGAATCCCCACAAAATTCTTCAAAAATTTCGCCCATATAGGTATTCTTCACCTGAAATCGCATCTTGAAATATGGAACAACTAACCCCAAAATTACGAATAGGCATAATTCCGAAGTCATTCGGCCGCTTTCACCCATTAACGAACTTAACCGAGATATTAGTACCAGAAACCAAATCTGAGAATTTTCCTTAGGGCCGGTATGACAAAAGTATTTTGCCAGATAACCAGTAATTCATTTGTGGAAAGTGATTCAAGAATGAAGTAAATGCTTTCTGTGGTGTAAATAAGGTTTATGATGCCGGTCCTTAGTCGTTTTATTCAGCAGTTATTTTGTTCACGATAAGGCGTAATAAATTCCTTGAAAAAAAAATTTCACTATAATTTTTTGATTTTTACTGATACCATACTTGAGAAATTTCTAATTGGGTCTATCAATAACTTGTTACAAGGTTTCAATTTGGTCGCTTCGAAATTTATCGAAATATTGAAGAAGAAATCTGAAAATTCCAAACTAACAACGACATTCCACCGATATCTACAGAAATGAACATCAGATCAAATTTAAATTGGAATAAATGTTGTTTTGACTTCAAGACCTTTGCCCAATATAGTAATCTGATCGATAGTCTTCAAAAAATTTAATTTTTTCATTAAAAATCAAGAAAATTTTCAGAATATTGTTCTCTTGATTTACTGACGAGTAAATCCTCACAAAATTCTGCACCGAGTTGCTCGTTGGTGTTCCGTAATTAATTGCGAATCTTCAACCTGGTCGCATTCGTACTCATTGAGATATTAAAGAACTCAACTCAAAATTTCAAAAGGGCATAACTCCGAATTAGCCGCCATTGATAACCAACGGATTCAAACCAGAGGTTCAAGTTCCAAATATGAACTGAAAATTTCAAGCTGTAACTTACAGCTTGAAATTAACAGTCTGTAAGGTCCTCTCTAAATTCACATACAGCAGGACAGACGAATTGGTTTCGTGCGTCGTTTGACATTTGTCATACGTTGGAGGTAAAACAAACTCACTTTCCCGCTTTGTTTATGTTATGAAATACAGCATTTTCAACAATTTCAGGATAAATTCACAAGTTGAAATGATTTATATTCATAGAATTGGTGAATTACTAGACCCGTGAGGCCAAGTTATTGTGTCGTTGTGAAATGCAACATAAAAAATACACCGAGAGACCAAGGAATACATTCGCTTTGTTTACATTGGCGAAGAGCGATTATTTGGAGATTATAGTGATTTTATTCATTTTACAAGTGAAATTTTGTGATGATGGATCTGATTAACTGATATTCAATCTCAGATGATAATCGTTCAAAACGATATAAATAAAAATTGCTGTATTTAACCTTTTCTTCTAAAGCCTAGAGTATCCACATCAGAGATAGCATTCATTATAGGTATAACTATTGAAAATGAAACAGTAAAATGTTTGGCTCATTAATTCCTGAAAATAAACAGCAGAATGCAATCCAACAAATGGATGGAATGGAAAAAACATGGGTTCCAGAGAACTTCTCAGTACTATTTCAAATAACGTTCTATGTTGCAAATTATCAAATTACTACAATATTGGTCTACAGTTGCTATGTCAGTGTAATCATAATCTTTAATTATATTTTTTTCATACTAAATATATGTTACAAATAAAATAATTCATATGAAATTTTTTCCTTGAACACCGATTTCGATTCATCCTCAAAAAATTCTTTACTATCGATATAAAATGCTTTTTTATTATGCAGATGTAACATTAGGGCTTTCATAATCTTTAATAATTGACAATAAGGTCAATTCGAAACATTACAAACAACAAAGTTCCATCCTTGAGTAGTCGAGCCACATCGGAACGTGTTCGGATGAGAACAGAGAAAGTTATCTGGTTCATTATTACTATAAGATGCATGCAATATTTTGACAAATCTATCACATAACGAATTGCCTTTATATATTATATCATATGGAGATGCGAGTGGTAACCATTCAGGATGGGTTTGTCATTCATAACGCCAGCTATTGTAGTGTCGGGAAGATATAATTCTTCAAATGTGTATAAGAAACACGAAATATTCTTATCATAGTTATCTCATCATGAGTCAACTTATTAAACAGAACAAATTAAATAGATAGTCTAACATAATTCCTTAACCAGTGTGGAAATGCCTCCAACAAACTCTACCATAGTTTGTTACTTTGTCAGAACAGTTTTTTCAATTTATGGCGTGAATATAGGATGTTTGCCTTCTCTGGGAGAGTTCACATAGTATTCTATTTCTTCCAATACCAGATAAAACTTAGGGAAATGGGTCAAAAATGCAAATATTCAAATATGCAGTCTACACTACAATATATCTGAAAAATCGGAATCCTTCGTCTCTCGGTGTATTTATGTTGTATTTCACAACGAAACAATAACTAGGCCTAGTTATTCACCAACTCTATTAATATAAATCATTTTAACTTATGAATTCATCCTGAAATTGTTGAAAATGCTGTACTTCATAACATAAACAAAGCGGGTAAGTGAGGTTGTTTTACCTCCAACGTATGACAAATGCCAAACGACGCACGAAACCAATAAAATTGAATTTGACCATGGATCCTGTTTCAGAGCGTTCAACCCAGAATTTGACTTGCCAATCTGGTTCATAATCCAGATAAAATAGGTTACAAATATTGAGATAGATCATGCGTAGGAAACTCAACGTCTTAAGCTTTTTTTTTACTATAATAAATTTATGGGACAGTGTGGCTTCAAGGCAACAGCTCTGAAAGATTCATTCAAAACAACATACCTATTAAAATATATCATTCATGAATTATTCTCATTCGAAGAAGTTTAAAACGAGTGCGATATCTAAAAATCTAGAGAAGCACTACCGCGAGGTCAGGAGCTTTAGCGCGCTTATTCAAATTCCAACAATTTGCAAAATTTTGCACCTTGTTGTGTATTGGTAATCTCCACCTAATTTTAATCTGATTGCATTTGCACATCTTGAGATATTGCGGAAATAACGTTAAAATTCCAAATAACGAAAGTTAGCACTTCTTTTTTCCTTATATCTCGGAAAGTAAATATGGAATTTAATTGAAATTCGGAATTTTGTTGTTAAATATTGACTCTAAGGTTTCTGCCAAATTCCATTGAATTCTAATCAATATTTTCAGAAAAAATAAATTTTTCATCTAAAATTCTAAAAATTTTATAATATAATTTTTTAAATTTCTAAAAACTGGATCCACACGAAATTTCGCACTAAGTTGCGCGTCGGTATTCCAAAACTGTACACGAAATTTCAATTCGATCGAGTCAATGCTTCATGAGATATCGATTAATTTACCTCAAAATTTCAAATGGGCCTTAAGCTGCATTCAGAATCAATTCGCGGGAAAAGTGCGACTTCGCCACGCGTGCTAAGCATATGGGTTCCAATGTTGTCACTAACAATGAATCTCGTGCCGGCACGCAAGTTGAAGTCGGCACAATTTCATGCATGCTTGCAATTCGACTTCGACCTACACTTCGTGCTGACTATTGCACATGCGCATTCCTTCTATTTTGGAATTTTGCAGGTATTTTGCAACAATTATTAACTATTGAATAAAGAAAAAATAGATGACGACTATGAAACTCTTTAAATCCTCTCATATTAGATCTAATATAAGAACATAAACCATAGATTTGTCAATAATCTTGGATTTCATTGTAAATGGTCAATTTCGTGCCGACTTGCGTGCTGGAGTTTAACTTCGCCCGTGAATTGATTCTGAATGTAGCTTTACTCCAACCGATTCCACCCATTAACTACCAACCGATTCCATCCAATAACGAACTTAACCGAGATATTTGGACTCATAACGTAATCTGTCAATTTCAAGTCTCTAAATCTTTTCCTTCGAAAGTTAGAGGACATACGGGCGGCCGGACGTATAGACAATTGAATTTGACAATGGATTCTTTCTTCTTCAGAGAGTTCAACCCAATCGTTTGAAACCATTTTCGGCTCAAAGTTCGAAAATTACAGACATCGTGACGAAATGATAACGCTCTGTTCCCTAGAACAAGCGCGTAAAAACATTCCACAGATCTGTTGAAAATTTATGTATTGATGAAATGTGTCGCTGAAATGAAACCAAAGATATCTGAAAAATTGTATAGTCAAAGAAAACAAAAAAATATTTTCTATTTTAATGAATTATTATGTTTTTCTCTGTTCAAGGTACCTTAGAAAAGTGACAAATTTCATGTTACGCTTTAGTTCAAATTTCTATGTGAATGAATCATGGGTTCATTACAGTCAGTTTTGTAGAAGCAGATTTATCGTAATTCCTACGTGTATTTATGTTTTTTGCATGACGAAATATTCCCAAAATTTGTTTGAATAAAATAGGTATATCAAGGGGGAACTCATTTTGAATGAATTATTTTATTAGGTAGTATATGTTGTCCATCGTCTATTCGGCCATATTATTCTTTTCAATAGAAGATTTCGGTACATGTTGACAACCCAAACATTTTGAAAATTTTAAACTCTAATTTTTTTGGGATTCTTCTGTGTTTTCACTCCCACTGGCAAAACGAAAAAAGTAAAGAAAATAATTCTGAACATTTTCTCGTTCGCCGGATGAAAAATTCAGATTTGTGCTCTGAAACCTCACAGTTCATTAGACAATCTGTTTTCCAAGAAACTGCCCTTGACAAATAGTTCTATCCTGCAATCCACGAGGGGCGTTTTCCATAAAAGAAACTATTGAATTCAATTTTAATAGTTTTGTTTCAGATATTCGCAGTAAAAACACAGAAAAAACCTAAAAATGATGCGAAATCCTTCCATAATCAGCTTCAATTGATACAAGTACCTAAGTTGATTCAAATATCGATATTGTAAACATCAAGTCTGATTGGCTGAAAGTTGTGTTGGACCTTCTGATGTCACGTCAATAATGTCTATGTTGCTTGAATAGGATATGCTCCGTAAATCAACTTTGTAATTTCTGTTACAAGTTTTCCGTTCTGAAATTATGAAATGATCAGTTGATTCCTGAGTAAAAGGATTCGTACAGAACTTTGCTGAAGAAGATTATGTAGATCATTGATTATCTATGGTTTATTAACAGAATATATCCACAGACAATATTGAGTACGTTGGCATTGGTTCTTGTTGTATTATTTTTGACTGAATCAGAAAGTAGAAAATCCTTCGATTTGAATAATGAAGCTCCGAAAATAATCTCATTTCAGGAACCAACCAAACAATTCGTATTTAAGGAATGGAAAACTAGCAACCATAATAGACAAGTTGCTTGGCGGAACATACTCTATATTATGAAGTACATTGACATGTTATTCCCGAAATCAAGAGCGCCAACACATCTTTCAGCAAATGAGACTTGCGTTTTCACAAATATCGATATTTGGATCCAATTCCTCAAAAACCGAGACCCAGGTTACTGATATAAAGCGCGAACCCCAAGGAATAACTTGTTCTGAAATTTCCAGTAGTAGATAATTCTCAAAATTTTTGGGTTGGACACTTGAACTGAAGTTTCGCATTACGCATTACATGAGAGAATAGTATAGTTTTTAATTTTTTTGGGGTTTCGTTACCAATTTGTGTTTTAGGATGCATAAACATAATTAAAAAGGTTGATATAGCTGACTAGACAATTAAATACCCCCCAAAATGAGTAAGCACCTGATGACCCCTTATTTCTTTTTCGAAAAAAAGGAGAATGGCTTGAAGGTTGGTAGGGATGAAGAAGAGCAGATTTTCTTTGTCATATAATGTCATATGCATATGTCGACTTTCCTCTGGGTTTTTTTATAAATGTCTGATGACGTAGAAAATAAATACAGGCAATTCATTTGGTGCTAAATATAGAGAATTCCAAATAATAATACGAGACAGAAATACTGTTGGAATGAATTTTATCTATTATTATAATCTGATACATAATTTTATGGTATTTATTTTTCAAATATGATTTCCAACATAGCTGATAATTACATAGTCCGTTCGATCAATCCAATTTTTCACTACTTTTTCCAATGAATGTGGCGTCAACGGTGGCTTGAATATTGGCTTTCCATGCTCAAAGAGTGGCTGGTTTGTCGGCATTAACCTGTGACTTCACATAGCCCCTTAAAAAAAATCAAATCGAGGGGCGTTAAGTCGCATGAGCCAGGGGGGCAGTTATCAGGACCACTTTTGAAAAAAGAGTTGTCACTAAATTGATTTCGCAATAATGTGATGGTTAGTTAAGCGCGAAATGGCAAGTTGTGCCTTCGCGTTGAAACCAACTGTCGTCTATGTTCAACTGATTAATTTTTGGAAACATAAAATCAGTCAGACAAAGGAAAAAAAGTTGAGAACGGCGTGATGTCGACATTTCGGCGTCTTCGCGAACAGATTTAATTATTTCAAAGTGAATTTCAACATTCAGAAAGCGTTGTTCTGGTGTAAAACTATTCGTGATGAATCGCTAAGCTTTCAAACTATGGATAGTAACCATCGAAAATTCTCATGCAGAGGAAAAAAAGCTGCAAATTTTACACAAAGGTTTATTATTTTCTCAGCGTAATGTGTATTCTTCAGCGATATTTATCACACTCTCATCGTCGCGAGTACCACAAGTGGGAAGTTTGACAGTGGAATAAAACAATTTCAAGATTGTCCGCCAATATCGGCTAGTAAATATTATAGCGAGATTCAAAGTTTTCCTGAAAAAAATTCTGAAATTCGAGCAACCGTATCAAGCCTCTTCCATTTCGGAATACTCATTCAGAAAACTGCGATATTGGCGAGCAATCTCTTAAACTGTTTAATTTCATTTCTTATTTCAATTCCTGGAAAAATCGAACCTTTCCAAAATTGAATCATAAAACTAAAACAGGTGGATCATCGGCTCCTACCTTAGTCTAAGACTCCTACTCTGATAGCATTAGATTCTCTACAAATGATGAGATTTCCAATTTGTAATTGATTTTTTGCATATATCCTCCAATTTGTTTTATAATATACATGCTCATTATCTTTTAAACTCACCCTTATTTTAAAGTCTTAGTACGAAAAATATTGGATTTCGATTGAAACCAGTAACAGATATCCACATCTTGACGATAGTTATACTACTACGCAAACCAAAATTGATGAAAACCTGCGAACAACCGAATTTTTTGGAAATCTTCATTATTTTAAATTACGCTACTTAATTCGCATTCTGCATATAAAAGTGTTATTCAGTTATATAAAAGTATTTATTGAGATGTCACTGTTTCAAATTAAGTTTTTCTTGGAATTGATTTTTGTGTTGTGAAATATCAATGATTTATGAATAATATATGAGTTTTATTTATAAGATATAAATGAGTTTCACGAAGAAATTAAATCTTGAATCCCGCAATCCGCAGGATGATTTCTATAAAAAATAATTCTATCCAATTTTTGGTAGTGATGTTTCAGATATTGGGAGAGAAAACCAAAAAATATTCAATATCAACTACTTACGATTATGAAATTGTTAAGAATATCGATGGGGCATTTGCACATTGTGTTTATAAAATGGAAAACGAAATCCGTTAAAAATTTCTCGATATGTGTTGAAAACTTGATAATCAATCTTTCTCATCTACTTTTAGATATATGATTCTGGATGATTAGTTAGCCGATTATTCCACTGAATTTCAATCTCAGAATCGAATGCGATGATTGATTTTCGGGATTATTGAGAATTTGCAGCGTTTTTCTTTATAACTCATTCACCACTGGTCAGAAATCATCCGGGTGGACATTTTTAGGTTGGGTTACGCAACCGTAATCAACGTTCAGAGTTTCATGAAAATTCGGTAGCAAGTTTTCGAAAAATATTTTTGTTTTCCCTTCAACCCCCAATTGTGAGCCCTTAGGGTACACCGATCCAGCTGAAAAGCTAGGAGGATCAATCTCGAGCGACACACGATTTTTCTACCAACTTTCACGGATTTCGGTACAGTACTTTCCGAGGAAAACACCGGACAACAGACGGCGGACGGACGGATTTTTTTATTAGTTCATTTATTTATTTATTTATTCTTTTGAAAACGAGCACTAGTTCATTCAAATCTACATACTACAAAATGTTTACTGTGGAATTTTCATGGGGGTAATTGGTATTTTTTGGTCGATCACACCAATTACCTATTATAAATTAGTGAAGATTATTGAAATATTACCGAACGAAAACAATGAAAAAACTCCCGAGGCAGACAGGCGATTTTTTAAAATTTCAATTATAATAACGCAGCTGATAAATATGAATTTTATTCAACGTAATACGTTACATTAAGTAAACTTTTGGCATAACTGACTATAATCCCGATAGCCGTGTTTCAATTCTTGCAAAATTGCCTCATTAAGTAATATCGACAACCGGTTGTACTCAATACGGACAAATTGTCGGCTGAGATTTTTACCCGCGCTTAATTTTTATAAGAGTGTTAAGTGATCAATCACAAAACTCAATCAACTGTTGCTACCTGACCTGAAAATCACCCCTCTATTATTCTTAAAACTCGACCATTTTTTTCGTTTTTACACAAGAAAGCCTCTTTTTTATTTATTCATGAATAGAATCAAGGTAATCTGAATGAACTTAACCGGTATCATCGCACATACGTTTTTTGCTGTAAGGGAGGAATTCAAACAACACGAAAAGTTCTTGATCTTCATTTATCCCTCCTTGATCGATATTGCATCAAACAAAGTTCGAAAGTATATTTCATTCGATCAAGGCTCTCAGTTCAGTTTGAGTGCACTTTCAGCAAAGATTTGTTAAGTGAGTAAGCTGTTGATTCTTCTTTATGTCCATGACTTGTAAGAATAATATCGTAATTATTCAAGATTTCAAACGAAATCGGTAATTGTCATGCAATTGTATTTGTTATTTTTTCGTGAACCAATTTCATTTCACCATACTTTTTGTTGGAGTGAAACCTTAAATTTAATTTTTTCGGCCTTATTTTGATCTCACTAATTACTGAAGGTGAAATATAGCGATTAAGTATTTGTTTTCTAGATGGAACAGGGATATATTTTTTCGAACCAAGCCAATTTTCAATCGCACTTGTTAGTAGATCCAACTAATAAACTGAAAGATCTGCTGAATGTTAGGTATACGTATGTTTCGTCTCAAGTTTGATTGAATTCCACTTAGGTGAATAAGTTACGAGAAATATGTCACACGTGCGGCATTATTTTCGAATATTTATTCTACATACATTCTCAGAAAAGAAATTTTCTGGAAGAATTGAAAAATTGTGGTTCATTAATACAGAATCAGCTCTGTCCGTCCGCCGACCTTCTGTTGATACGATAAATTAGGTTCATTACCTAATTGACTTAGATAATTGTCTAAACAGTTAGGAAATGTTGTATTTTTTCCTCGATAAATGAAAAACCAAAATTTCGTGAGGATATAATATCATTATGAAATTTCAACTTTTTTCATTCAAAAACTTTATACTTCAGAAACTATTCCTAATGTTCCATTCAAATTTTGCATCTTGCAATCAAGTTTGGATTTCACTTCGATCGGATCTGGAAATTTTGGTCTATAAAATCGAGTCTCTAAGCTGTTTTTTCGAAAGTTATCATTGACGATCGGGTAATGAATGCAAATTTGAATTAGAGAAGAAAGTTCCTGGAACACAATTCTATATTTGTAATGATTAATTCTAGCAGGAAGACAACGTCCTATTTTATGCTTGTGAGGATTGATTCTATAGAAATTCATGCTTCAACATTCGAGTAGTTATTTTGGATCCAACCCTTTTCTCTGAGAAGAAAATCAAATTTTCGATTGGACGTACTTGCAGGCTCAAAGGATGCTTGTCTAAATTGCAACAAATTTTTTACCTTACGATTCTTGAGTTCTATTCGATGGAATAATAATACATCAATAGCGGTGCATTGTAAAAATGTTGTGAATGTATTCGTATAGGTATTCTATCGGGTAATTTTTATGACAGCTACGAATTCTTAGTACCGCTACTGTGCTCTTCTATCCATCAACATTTGTTGTTTTTCAACCTTCACATTTATTTTGAAGAGAAGGAACATGTAGAACTCATATGGATTGAACATTATTATGCATATACGAAATCCTAAGTAATATTTCGCATTTCTGAAAGATTTGTGGAATACTAAACAAATGGTGTCGAGGTGATGAAGGTGATTTTGAGTCTTCGAACGGTGATGAAGATTTTTTTTTTAAATGGCATTGTGAGTATATGACGTTATGAGCATAGTACGATCAAACTCACTTTGTGTATTCCCATAACATTTTTGCATTCGAATCGATCATAATCAACTGAAACAATAGCATATTGAGTTACCTCTAGAAATTGATCAAAGAATACCTCGTTGTATAAGGGGTGTTTAAGAATTTAATATATTAATTTTGGCCTTACGACACTGGATTTCAGCTTAGACGCCCACTTTATATTTTTCTATGCCGACGCACTGGTGGAAGAAGAAAATTGATTTTTGCCAGAAAAAAATAACTTGTGGATACCTATCAAATTTCAAAAAAATACATTTATGAAATTGTCTCTAAAAGAATAAAGCAGAACATAAGGTAGGTAAGTAGGTATCGATGAATTTAACCAGGTATAAAACTGTTTTTATTTTGGTTTATTATTTGATAAAATCAAATAATAAAGCTTAGTGATCGACCAAAAAAAAAATAACCTCCCTGAAAATTTCACAGTTTACATTTCGAAGTATGTGGATTTGAATGAACTAATAAAAAAATCCGTTCGTCCGCCATCCCGGGTTTTTTTCTGAGCCGAAATCCGTGAAACTTAGTGGAAACATTGTATGTCGCTCGAGATTGATCTTCCAAGCTTTTCAGCAGGATCGGTGTAACCTAAGGGATCAAAATTAGGGGTAGGAGGGAAAAAAAAAAATTTTCCGAAAAAAAATGGTCCGTTTTATAGAGAAAAAAACTTTTTCACAACGTTTTATTATTTTCTCAGTTAAATAACCGAATACCATTGATATCTCAAAAAAACTTATATATTATTCAGAACTCATCGATTTTTCACAAACACAAAAAACTCGATATGTGTTGAAAATTTGGTAATGTTTCCATTTACTTCTAGATATGATTCTGGAAAAGTTAACTGATTATTCCACTGAATTCCAATCTTAGAACCGAATGCGATGATTCATTTCCGGGATTATTGGAAATCTGAAATTCATGAACATTCGGTGGTAAGTTTTTGACGTAATTTTTTTTTCCCATCCAACTCCCAATTTTGAGTTTCATGAAAAGGCGGCGGTAAGTTCTCGAGAAATATTTTTTTTCCTTCTACCCATCAGTTTTGAGCCCCTAGGGTACACTGATCCTGCTGAAAAGCTTGGAGAATCAATCTCGAGGGACACACAATTTTTCTACCAAGATTAACAGATTTCGGTTCAGTACTTTCAGAGAAAAGCACCGGGCAACGGACGGCAGATGAACGATTTTTTTTTATAAGTTCATTCGAATGTTCATACTTCAAAATGTAAACTGTGAAATTTTCAGGGGTGTTGATTTTTTTTTTGATCGATCACTAAGGTTTATTATTTAATCTTATCAAATAATAAACCAACACTGCAAATTTTGGTGTCAAAAATCAATGAGTTATAAAAAATGTAAGTTTTATTCAAGATATCAATGATATTGGTATATTTAACTGAGAAAATAATAAACCCTTGTGTAAAATTTGCAGCATTTTTTTATACGCGATAATCGCGCGTCGAACGGAAAAGCTGTGCATGATAAATTTGTTCCAAAATATAAGAGGATTTGATGAAAATCCAAAAATATCTAGTCCACATCTCTTCCAGATGACATTTTGGTGTGAACACTAAAACATCATCAATTTATATTTTTGCTTAGAAGGCTTGTGCTATATTACATAGAAAAGTTTTGGAAGATATTAAACTTATGATTGAACAAGGTTTTCCTCGAAATTTCACCTTACTGTAGCTCAAGGGTTCAGAGGCGTTAAAAATAGGTGTTTTTAAATTCTCAAATTTACAAAAGTTCCTACCTACAGAGGAAGAACTGTAGGTATTGACAAATCGGAAAAAACATTCTCGACGGCTGTCAACATTTTTCGGAAATTTGAGAAACGTCATAGAACTTACCAACATTCTTCCGTATTCTTAGTACTTTTCGGTTCCTTTGCGAGGAATAAAAATACGCACTCCAAATCCTTCGGTCCTTGTAGGTTCTTTTTTTGCCCTTTGGTCCCTTCCGAGGACTCTCGCCTTGGGCGCTTTTCTTCTTTTTCTCTTGCGATTTATTATAGTGAGCTATAGCAATGAGTTATCATAACTCACGTTGTTTGTTAAGAGATACTATAAATTTTTCAGAAGCAGTTGAAGAATTGAATAGGAGTATATAAATATTAATATTTTTTTCAGAATGCATAAACTCGTCTCTTTCGCCTTCTTGCTCGGTGCAGCAACATGTGTCTGGGCATACTCAAGTGGTGCACCAAGCACAGTTTGTGATGACATGACTCCCAAGCATCCCTTTGAACCACAGACGTCTAATCTTCCCTACACAGTATCGATCTCCAAGAAATCCATCAAAGCAGGCGAAGAAACTGACATAACGATATCAGGACAGGACTTCAAAGGATACTTTGTGCAAGTGAGAAAAGGAGACAAAGCAGTCGGTAGCTTCTTAATCGACCCCAAAGATAAGGAATCTCAAGCTCTAACTTGCCATGGATCCTCCAAGGTGAGTCGAGCGGAAGAGTGCGATCCAGGAAGGAAAACTATTTATTTTTGCATGAAAAAGGAGCTGTCGAATCGTTCAAGGATTTATTCAATATGATTTCATAGAAGAAGTATTTAATTAAACGTAATATCTAGATATACAGGGTGTTTGTGAATAAGTGCGACAAACTTTCGGGGATGATTCTGCATGAAAGTAGCCGAGATGTGCAAATGATATCGATATGGTGGGTTGTCATGCTATGTTCTTCATTGGTTAATGATCTCATGTTTTGGGAAGAAAATGGTACGCCTTTGAGATATTTCAAAATAAAAATCATTTTTGAATTTCTCGTTCAATTTGTAAAAAAATCTCTCTCCTTTTTTCAGTCTGGGGCGTCGTTTTCAAACAAAGAAACATATTAAAGCCTATATTTCTCATTTCTTTAATACATCATCTAGTAGCGGCGCTAGTATTCTACCAGGCACCGTCGCTATACTGGACAATTATTGATGAAATATTATATAAATATTGAGGAAAAGAGAAATGAGCTTTGTATATTTTTTTTTGAAACGACGCCCCATACAAGAGAAGACAAGAGAGGAATTCTGTCATAAATTGAAAGGAAACTTGATTCGCAGTTGTAAATTATCAATTTAAAGAAGTACGCAACACATCCTTAGGATGATAGCATCAAAAATCGAAAAAAAAAAATTTCATATTCATAGATATCTTAGAAACTATTTGCCACATGCTGTCTTCATAATGGGTATCAATGAAATAAGTTATATGTAAACTCAGACCTATACAGCTCTTTCACGCGAAAAAAAAGATTTTTTTGATTCGATTGGCTCTAAACCAAAGAAGGGCATCAAGAAAAAAGATTTGAAGCAGGTGTTTTCTGTAAGGGTTCATTAAAGACATTTTGAACAGGATCGGAGAAGCGTGAAGATGTCCCTGGGCGGAGAAAAAACGAAAATTAGAAAAGCAAGGTCTATTTTTGAATTATGAATTCCTAATGTTTTTCCGTTCTTCCAGAAATGTTACAAAGTCGTGAAAAAATTATACTTTCTAGGAGTTCTTCATATTTCGTGTACCTAATTATTTAGTTTAGAGTTTGATTTTTGCAAATTTGGAAACCTATTTTTGATACCTTAACAAATCACTATGAAAAATGTTCTAAATTGAAATGAAAGGATTTCTGTCGAATAGATGTAATATGTTGGGGAAAATGAAGAAGTATTTTACAGTTTAAATAGTGGGGAACTTTCGTGGAGTGAAGTGCAATATTATTGATATCGTTTTCATGAACTTTTCAATAATATATAATTTGGTATGTTATAAACAATCAATCCGGCATTTTAGTTGCTGTAAAATAATTCCTGATGAAGATAATGCAAAATAATGGGCTACCATAAGGTGTAAAGAAAGGGGATATTTGTCTGTCAAAAAGAATTGAATACAACTTTCAGAAACCTCATCCAGAACTCCGACTAAGAATCGATTCTCGATGAACTCTCATTCAGTGACCATTTCTTCAAATATCAAGTCTTTAAATGGATTATCATGGGTTTATACGATTGGCCGTTATAACAGTAAACAGAGAATACTTCTAATTCTTCGATGGGTAAAATCCGTCAATTCGTGGGAAAATTGCTTCGAATTTGAACGAGAGCTACTGACTTTACGTCGGTGCTTTTCTGTTTTTTTTTATTCATTAGTGATAATGTTCTGTACTTGTAAAAAATGTTTACCCTCAAGCAAATATATCAATCGACAGATTTTATTCGGCCAATAAAACATGAAATCAAGGACTGTACTCATGGAAGCGATAAAAAATCGCAAGAATATTTTCTCGTTCATAGCAGCAAAGTCAATATGCACCTTTATTATTTTCAACAAAATGTTCGCATTTTTCACAACCCAATCTTGATGGCAATTCTATCAACACCTCAATACAATGGCACGTCATTTAAGACAATAATTCTCAAAATAAATATTTCAACACCTTTTATTTTTACAGAGCGCTGCTACACATTCGAATGCCTCTGCGAAGAAAACCGTGACTTTGAAATGGAAGGCTCCTCAAGAAAAGGGAGATCTACATGTATTGTAAGTGATATTTACCCATATGAACATTTTTATTATAACTGCTGAATAATATTTTACATACCAACACTAAATTCTAGTTCTTCACGCGATTTTTTTCGCAGCAGTGAAATATTATGCTGCCCCAATATCTGCCCATTTTTTAATTTCAAGGAATAAATGATCTCGAAACCGCTGTGAAGACTACTTAGTTGTCTTCAGTTAGATATCTCCATTAATTTTTCTGTCAGTCGGGAGGCTTTGGAGGTCTATGAAGTTTTTATAACCATATATAGAATTGAGCCAAGTTGGCACTACTGGATAAATGAAAAAAATCTGCCCATTGTTTTCGAAGGTATTATAATAGGAGAGATTTTTGATTCAGAATAAAAAAATTTGCTTTTGACCGTGCATCTTCTTTCAGTCAATTATTTACATACCTCTATTAGTTCGACTGAAAATAGAAATATTAATGGAATTAATTCCTATATACATATTATGCGACTCTTACTTGAACTATGGCTTATATCTAGGAGTTTGTTTCCGTTTTAACGCAAATTCAACCTCATTTGACGAAGCTATGACGAAAATGTATGCAAGCAGGAAGTGCAATGGTTACAATTGATGAAAATATTTTTGGTTTCTTCCACATTTTCTTGAGTTTTGTTCAGGCACTCGAATTCATTTTATATAGTTTAACGTAGGTACCTAACATAAGTGAATTGCTTTAGCCATCCATCTAAACAGATAAATAATATTCTTTCACCTATATACAGGGTGGATCAAGTAGTGACGTCAATAATTTTTTTTAAGATTCCTCACACCTGGGAGTTTCCAAAAATACCCCATATGTATGTTACAGGATTTTTTGTAGTTTTCGAGTTAATTATAATTTTTTTTGTGTTTTTTCAATTTATTATGCCGAGGTTTCAAAATTCATATCTTTATATGTAGTAGGAATTTTACAGATTTTATTGTGACCTGGTTGCCCTAAATGTTGTTTCAATAACAAAAATAACTCAACTTCCTGAAATTACTCAACGTTAGTCAAAAAAGGCTTGAAAGTTAGAACTTCAGTTTTCAGTAGGATACACTCGAATATTCAAATTCAATTTTAAATACAAAAAGGAGTGTTCATAGTACTTTAAAACCTTTTTTTTCAAACGACCTTCGAAGGCGGAAAGGCTTAAAATCATTGAAACACGACGGAAGTTTATTTTACTATTTTTATTATTCTTATTGTGAATTGAACTCAAAAATATGATTTTAAAGTAACTTCCAATGAAATTCCTGTAAACTAACCGTAGCTTGTATAATTTTTACAATAATTTTGCTCCCATTACTGATTAAAAATGTGAGTATAATTTCAGAATCGGTAGTTGTGAATTTACTTGCTTTTGGATGAGAAATAAAAAACATAAATTATTGAAAAATTACTATTCACTTCAATTAATCTTCAAAATTCCTTCCTCTAACTTGAATACATAATCGTCAACGTTATTGTTTTATTTTATTTTCGCTTCTAAAGGTTATTGTCTCAATCTTGTTTCGTTTTTGCTCTCTGTTGCTTACGCCGGCTCTTTATAAAATCCCCAAATAAAAAATCGATTGGGTTTAGGTCTGGCGAACGCGCAGGTCATTCGATCGGCCCTGCACGCTCAATCCACCTTAATGTAAAAATAATACGAGCTACAATTATTTCACGGAAATTCCAATCTGAAGTCACATTTTCGAGTTCAATTTACCATAAGAATCATAAAAAGTAGAAAAATAACTTCAATCGTGTTTCAATGATTTTTAGCCTATCAGTCTTTGGAGGCCGATTACAGCAAAAAATCTTACGATTTGGTATTTTAGAGCCGTAAGAAGTTTTTCAACTCAGCCGCAGAAGCTATGAAATCTCCTTTTCGTATTTTTGAATTGAAGTTGAATTTTTGAGTAACTTCGAGTAATTTCAGGAAGCTGAATTTTTTTGCTATTAAAACAACATTCAGATATTAATTCTTGAAGTTCGGAAACTACAAAAAATCGCGTCACATACATGGATTTTTGCTGAATACCCCCATGTGTGAGAAATCTTAAAAAAAATTATTGACGTTTCTATTTGGGCCACCCTACCTATAAAACTTTTATGGTTATTTTCTTTATATTTTTTTCAGTGCCTCAATTGCTGCTGATGGTGCCGTTTTTTGGGCGAAGAAAGACGTTGGAAAAATAACTGTTAATTAATCAAGTACAAATATAAATTAATTTTATATCGAAATTTTAAGCAATTAAAAATACTTAAAAGACTTCCACATTTTATTCCTGGGTGGATATTTCCCCTATTCATATTTCTGCTGTTATGCAATAAAAACGCTGAGCTCCATCTAATTTTTTCGACCACGATGCAAACCCTCTACAGTTCACCCAATCCATAATGCAAAAGTTGTGACTTAGGCAGGACGCACTATAAAGTTGGTTTCTTTTTCGAAATGAAAAATTGTGAGATTGATATAATAAATTTCTGAAGTACAAATGGAGCTGCACACAAAAATTAATAACAGTAGCTGAATATTATTTGCGGCGGTGTTCAGATTTCAGTCTTTTTTAATATGCCGCAAGAATCATACTGGGAAGAATCTGTCCAATGGTTTCGTAGGTATATATATAAAATATTATGAGAGTAACTAAGAGTATTGATTCGGAAGAAAAATATATTATGGCGGATAAGATTCTTCCAGTCATCAGCTTTATATACCTTGATAAGTGCGACCATTGGATTCTCAAAGTATTTGTAAGCTCAATGGTGCTCATAAAAATACATTTAATCGAAATTAATGTATGTAGGTATACATATTATGCAAGACATAAAGTAACATTAAGTTGGCCTAGTAGCGTGATATAATAATGCATATATCATTTTATTATAAGGACAGTGTGTATGTGGGCTGGTAACTTTTATAGCCTTGAGTTTTTAGATGTATTTTTTCGATAATTCTGAGAATACTAATCCGATGAAAACGAAATAGAATAAGAGTTAAATATAGGCATTATGTTTAATACTCAATGATGATACTTAAGGTGCATATAGCACAATTAAAAACTACAGGCTGTTTTATGTCACTTCACCCTATTTGCGCGTTTTACTGGAGAATTTCAAATGCAATGCTATGATTCTAACCAACTGAGAATAAGCTAAGCATTATCACCTTTTGACTTGTTAAAACCGCAGACAGATATCTCCGGTAATTCCGAAGATATTAACATTTTTCAAACTTCGATAAGTGTTGATCAACCCTGCGAAATTCAGGAGGAATTGAGTTGTTTCATCATCTAAACAATCAAATGAAAGAAAAAATTCATCAAAAATGTATGTTGCTCACAAAACAAGCTGCTCTAGATCCAGTAAGCTTTGGCGTTACTGTTTATTTTCAGTTTCTATAGCTGTAAAATTTATTTAGGTCGATTGCAAACTACTAGTTTAGGATGCCTCATTATTCAAACGAAGCATATGATATGCTTAATGTTTATGCTGAATGTTTAGAAAATGCAGTAGCTGAAAGGGAATACCCGATACGATATCCTGAAAGACGTCGTCAGTCCAGAAAAGTATTCAAAATATTGACACGAAGACTGCGACAAACTTGGAAGGTTCAATATGTTGGGAGAACAAATGGAAAACGTAGAAGCCGTAATGAGGATAATATCATAAAAGTTTTGGCTTATGTTTATGCTGAACCACATTTAAGCAGCCGAAAAATTGCAAGTGATTTGGGATCGAATTATTCGCTAGTTCAAAGTATACTAAAGGACCATGAACTGCATCCATATCATGTTGTCTTGCACCAAGAATTGGAAGAGACGACAGGACTTTTGCAATTGGTTGTAAAGGAATGCTGAACGGTGAACCTAACTTATTTCATAGAATATTATGGACTGACAAGGCTACTTTTTCTAGCAATGGTAAAGTAAATTTACACTACAGCCACTACTGTGTAATAACTGGATAGGCCTTTATATTGTGACGAGTACGGCCCTGTCTATTCTAGAATGTGCCTGAACACTCTAGACGCGTATGAGTCACCCTCTTTCGAGAGTCTTCCGGTAATTGCTGGAATCCAGACGGACGATATAAGGGCAGGCGCCGAGGAGCACGGGGACCAATTCAGCAGAGTGATTCGTAGCGGAAAGTGCTCAGTTAAAATAAATTAGTGTGGAAATAAATTGTGAACAGACTTTGATAGAAATAGTTGTTTAGTTATTGGAACAGTAGTGTGTAAATAAGTGTAAATAAATAGTTTAATCATTCTAAACGTTTTGAAAACTAAGAAAACGTTACATTGGTGTCAGGTGTGCGGTTCGACATAGCTCGAATTGAGTACATAAATTATTGATTGAAATTTATGCCAGTGACTACGAGACGTCAGAACGCAATGGAGACGCAGGCGATAATGGAATTTCTGAGTAAACTCAATGAGAAAATGGATAAAATGGAAGAAAATTCTCAGAAGATCAATGAGAAAATGGATAAACTGGAAAATAAGGCAGAAGAAAATTCCCAGAAGATCAATGAGAAAATGGAAGAAAATTCTCAGAAGATCAATGAGAAAATGGAAGAAAATTCACGGAAAATGGAGGAAAATTCTCGGAAAATGGAGGAAAATTCTCGGAATAGCAATGAATTGGTGAGTCAATTTGCAACCAAATTGGATGAGAAAATGGAAACCATTAATAATGAAATGAAGAAAGGAATGGACGAGGTGAATGAAAAATTTGATAAAGTTGACCAAAAATTTCACGAAGTTCATGAAAAAGTTGACGAAGTTTATGACAAAGTTGACTAAAAATTCGACCAAGTTTATGAAAAAGTTGACGGAAAATTTGACGAAGTATATGAAGAAGTTAACGGAAAATTTGAAGAAATAACAGGAATAATTGAACAGCATTCTAAAATGATAGAGTCCCTGAAAAGAATGTCAATTGGAAAAGATTATCCGGCTTCATCACCTTATGGTAACATGAAAATGGAAAATAACGGCGAAAGTGGAAAAATGAAGATCAAGCCACCGACATTTGATGGAAAAGTCCCATGGTCGACATACCAAAAACAATTTGAAGCTGCTGCGATGGCAAACAGTTGGAGCGATAACGAAAAAGCCACAGCATTGATAATAGCTCTACGAGGAGAGGCACTCAACATTCTGCAAACGATTCCGGGGAGCCAACAAGCATGTTATGAAGTTCTAACATCGAAACTTCAGATGAGATATGGTGATGCTCATTTACAACAAGTTTATCATGCCCAAATCAAGAACCGGGTGCAGAAAACAGGAGAAAACCCCCAGGAGTTTGAAGCAGATGTGGCTAGATTAGTCAGGCTGGCGTACCCAACTGCTCCAGACAGCTTCCTTGAACAGCTATCCATCCAAACCTTTGTAGACGGAATCAAGGACGGTGAGACACAACAAGTTCTGAGACTTGCACGCCCTAAAACCATAGATGATGCTTTGGCTCAGGCCTTAGAATTCGAGGCAGCGAAGCAGGCGTCGCATAGAGGACACGTTCGTGTAAGACAAGTCCAAGAAATAGACCGACCTGTTGAAGAAGTCATAAGAGAAGAAGTCAGCAGATTATTGAGTAATGAAAAAAAAGATGCTGGGTGCAGGTACTGCAATCAAGGTGGGCATACTTAGCAGAATGGCTCAAAAAGTAGGAAAAGAGCCGCAGCAGGTTAACGGAAAAGGGCCGGTGATGGGGGGCATAAATCTTCTCAAGCTGTAGATACCCCTGAAGTGATAATCCGAGGAATTATGTCCACAGATTTATTCAGCATAGTAGTTCCTGGAAAAATAAATGATCGAAATGTGAAAATCCTGGTAGACACTGGATCGACCAGAACCATTGTGCGTCCAGAAATAGCTAAAGGATCTAAAATTCGTCCAGTTATGATCAAACTTCGAACTGCGTCTGGACAGGAAATACCAACTTATGGATCGGTCCTCTCCACTATTGAATTGGGAAATACAACAGCAAGGCACGAAGTTCTAGTGGCTGAAATCACGGAAGAAGTTATCCTGGGATTGGACCTAGTTAAGAAACTTGGATGCCAACTGGATATGAAGAGTGATGTGCTTCGACTGGGAAATGAAGAGATCCCGTTCAATGATGTGGATGATAAGATATATCGGATTTGATTGGCCGAGGACATCACGTTGCCAGGTCGAACTGAAGGCATAGTGAGTGGTATATGTGATGACGTTACGAAAAAAGGCTGCGTTAAAGTGATCGAACCCTGTTACGATGCAATCCTAGCTAAAGGAATGTTACTGGGAAAGGCATTGGTACGAATAACAGACAGTATTCCCATCCGATTACTCAATGTCAACAGGTTTCCGGTCACCCTGAAGAAGAATACCTTGATTGGACAAGGGGTACCAGTGTACCATATTTCTGGTGGGATTGGCAATGCAGGAGTCTCGCAGAGCCAGAAGAATACTGAAGAGCTGGTGACTCTTCTCACCTCGAAATGTCAAGATCTGGACCGTTATGAACTAGCCGAAGTGAGAAAACTGATTCAGAAATTCTCCGACGTTTTCGCCACTGACGAAAGAACGGGGAAGACCGATATCGTGCAGCATAAAATCAATACTGGTTATGCACAACCCATCCGACAGCACCCTAGACGTCTTTCTCTGGCAAAAAGAGAAGAGGCTGAACGGATTATTGAGGACATGGCGAGAGAGGGTGTCATTGAACCATCTAATAGCCCCTGGACGTCGCCAGTAGTGTTAGTGAAGAAAAAGGACGGGTCCACTAGGTTCTGTGTAGACTATAGGCAGCTCAATCAAGTTACGAAGAAGGACAGCTATCCCTTACCGAGAATAGATGATACACTGGATACGCTCTCGGGATCACGTTGGTTTTCCACCTTGGATTTGAAGAGTGGGTATTGGCAGGTTGGCTTGGATCCAAGAGACAAAGAGAAAACTGCCTTTAGTATTGGAACGGGTCTGTGGCAATTCAAAGTGATGCCCTTTGGTTTATGCAACGCTCCTGCCACATTTGAGCGTTTAATGGAGACTATATTGAGAGGACTCTCCTGGAAGACATGCCTGGTGTACTTAGATGATGTGATAGTGGTGGGAAAATCATTCCAAGACCACCTACACCACCTATCCGAGGTTTTCCAGCGACTTCGTGAAGCTAACCTAAAGCTGAGTCCAAAGAAATGCAATTTATTCCGAACAGAGGTAAATTATTTGGGACATGTAGTTTCTCGAGAGGGCGTGAAAGTCGACCCGGATAAGATCAAAGTAGTGCAGGAATGGCCTATACCGAGAGACAAGAGTGAATTGCGAAGTTTCTTAGGCTTATGCACCTATTATAGGAGATTTGTATCTGGATTCGCCAAAGTTGCCAAACCACTTACTAAATTAACAGAGGATGGACAGGAGTACATATGGTCCTCTGATTGCGCTGAAGCTTTCGCACAGCTGAAGAAGGCCCTGGTCACAGCTCCAGTTTTAAGCTACGCAAGAGCTGAAGGGAAGTTTGTGCTCGACACGGATGCTAGTAATACAGCCATCGGGGGCGTTCTATCGCAGGTTCAGGATGGACAAGAAAGGGTGATAGGATATTTCAGCAAGGTCTTATCGAAGCCAGAACGAAATTACTGCGTGACCAGAAGAGAACTTTTAGCAGTCGTCAAGTCCGTAGAACACTTCTACAAATATTTGTACGGAAGAAAATTTCTGCTGAGAACGGACCATGCTGCTTTGAAGTGGCTCCTGAACTTCAAGAACCCGGAAGGACAAGTGGCCAGATGGATTGAAAGACTGCAAGAATATGACTTTGATACCGAACATAGAACGGGAGCTACCCATCGAAATGCCGATGCGTTATCAAGACGACCTTGCCCTGAGGATTGCAGCCATTGCTCACGTGTGGAAGACAAAGCTGATGTGAGACGGACCACAGTAATTGAAGATGATTGGCTACCCCAAGAAATACAACGGGCGCAAGAAGAAGATCCAGACTTGAAAGTAATCCTGAGTTGGAAGAAGAGTGGTAGACGACCTACTTGGGAAGAAGTATCCAGACTGAGTCAAAACGTTAAGTCGTATTGGGCACAATGGGAAACGTTGAAGATCGATGAAGGTCTTCTGAGGCGTTGTTGGGAGAATGACGATGGATCTGAACAGAGACTCCAGTTGATTGTGCCGAAGAGTCGAGTGACAGACGTTTTGACCAGACTACATAATGGAACTTCAGGTGGACATTTCGGGATTACTAAGACGTTGGAGAAAGTTAGGCAGCGGTTTTATTGGATCAATTGTAAGAAAGACGTTAAAGACTGGTGTAGAACCTGTAAAGCTTGTGCTGCAGCTAACTGTCCTTACGGCAGAGGGGAGGCCCCAATGAAACAATATAACGTCGGATCTCCCATGGAACGAGTAGCTATCGACATCGCGGGCCCCTTTCCCGAAAGAGATCACGGAAACAAGTACATATTGGTAGCCATGGACTATTTTACCAAATGGGTGGAAGCGTACGGTATTCCTAATCAAGAGGCAGGTACGGTTGCTGATAAATTGGTCAAAGAATTCTTCTGCAGATTTGGAATATCTCTAGAGCTGCATTGTGATCAAGGACGAAATTTCGAGTCGACATTATTCCAAGAAGTTTGTAGGAAATTGGGGATTAATAAGACAAGAACAACAGCTCTACATCCCCAATCAGATGGCATGGTAGAACGAATGAATAGGACCATGGGAAAACATCTTGCCAAAGTAGTCTCCGACCACCAACGGGACTGGGATGAGTATTTGGATCTATTCACCATGGCATATAGATCTTCTACCTTGTGACCTAGAGTTTGGTTGTAAGCCTGGAGAAGATGTAGCCGGGGAGGACTACGTCAGTGAATTGAGGAGTAAGCTAGATTACATCCATGACAAGGTGCGCAATCAAATGCAGCAAGCAAGTGATAGGATGAAAATGCGCTATGACATCCAGGCCATTGAAGGAGGGTTCACCGCAGGAGATCTGGTGTGGTTGTATAACCCTCAAAGAAAAAGAGGATTTTCTCCGAAGCTGCAGAGACAGTGGGAAGGACCGTATGAAGTCATGAAAAGGATAAATGATGTAGTTTACCGGATACGGAAGCTTCCTAGAGGAAAACCGAAGGTCGTCCATTTCAATCGATTGGCTCCGTACGCGTCAAGACCTGTTTACAGTTCCCGGGGAATACTCTCTTGCTCATTGTGTAGCAGCGGATCTAAGGATGAGTAGAGGAATAGCAAGAGTATTCAGAAATAAATTTGGACGCCAAGAGGAACTGATGAGACAGCAGCCCAGAATCGGAAAATGCCTGAGACTGAAGTCAGAGGGTCGGTTCATTTACTACGTAGTCACCAAACAATACTCATATCAGAAGCCCACCTACCAGAATGTATGGACAGCACTGCATGGCTTGAAAGAAGACCTTCAATGCTTTGGGATTAGGAAATTAGCTGTTCCCAAACTAGGTTGTGGACTGGATTAACTGAATTGGCGAGTTGTGCGAAGCATGCTTGAAGTAGTCTTCCAAAAGACAGGTATGCAGATCTTGGTATGCAATTTCAACCCAAAGCAAACCGAAAAGTCCAGCAAAACCGTAGACTGTTACTTCCATCAGAAGGGCTACTGTAGAAATGGTGACGATTGCAGATTTCATCACGGTCCTCCGAGGAATTCATGGAATCTGTTCTGGGACAGAACAGGCTTAAGGAGGGGACAGTGTGACGAGTACGGCCCTGTCTATTCTAGAATGTGCCTGAACACTCTAGGCGCGTATGAGTCACCCTCTTTCGAGAGTCTTCCGCTAATTGCTGGAATCCAGACGGACGATATAAGGGCAGGCGCCGAGGAGCACGGGGACCAATTCAGCAGAGTGATTCGTAGCGGAAAGTGCTCAGTTAAAATAAATTAGTGTGGAAATAAATTGTGAACAGACTTTGATAGAAATAGTTGTTTAGTTATTGGAACAGTAGTGTGTAAATAAGTGTAAATAAATAGTTTAATCATTCTAAACGTTTTGAAAACTAAGAAAACGTTACAATATTGTGCTTTTTGAAAAATTATTGAACTTCAAATATTCAATTTTCGTATTAACCTTTGTTCAGAAAAACATATCTAATCATTCCTCCAAATTTCTACTACCTATCTCGAAAACAAGGCATTATTCCTTAATTCCAAGTTTACTTCTCGTTTGAATAAAAAAAACTCACATGACCTAAATTTTTCCCTACGAATTCTGTTTCAATACCTTCTAGTAACATTTAGTATATTTGAACCTTTTGTTCGAATTTCTACCTTATGCTTTCCGAATGCTTTTAAAAATTTTCTCATAACTTATTCTCATCTATCTTACAAACCGAAACTGTTTCCTAACATTTTTTTTTTGCAACTTCATTTCCAGAAAAAATACTCAGAATTTCCTAACTTCATGAAATAATTTTTTAATAATCTCTCTTCGATATCAAGATATCCAAAATTTATTTTGCAATGCTACATTTTATTAAAATGACCATCTTAATCGTTTCGAAATATCCGTACTAAAATTCAATAACTTCACATGTTCCCGTTCCTTCTCCTCAGAAAAATAAATCAAACAATCCCACACCGCTTGTCACCATTTGTAATAACTGGATAGGCCTTTATATTGTGCTTTTTGAAAAATTATTGAACTTACAATACAAACTGTAATCTCTGTCACCATTTATAAATGTAGGATTAAATTTCACTCAAAGAAACTAATTCATCTCAACTTACATTATTCTACTGAAATTGTCCGAAAGGAATGAGAGTTCGTGCTCTATGCACTAGGATAGAGTCTTTTGTTTTAATATTTCTCTGAGGAACAAGAAATCAGGAAAGAAAAACCCAAATGGAGTACACTTATATAAACTATATTCAAATTTCCTTACTTACACAGATCGAGGTGTTCATCAAAATGAAAACAAAAAGGTCAATTTTATCAAAAAATTACTTCAACCAATACTTTAATACAATAAAATTCATTAATTGAACGAGAGGTTTCTCACTATCATGTTTATAACATAACTACAGACAAATATCTCAAATAGACTTTTCGAATCAGATTTCCTTCATTGAGGAGACATCAGTAAAACCCATCAATTTTAACTCATTGTGTCTTACCAAAAATAAAATGAAAGGAAATCGAAATACGGTGGGTTAATCACATTAACATAGATTTTCCAAAACGATTTACCTTTTCCTTACTAGTAGAAACCTTATTCCAATAGGTGTACCTGAAGACCATACACCCCCTCCGACAGTGACCTCTATTCCATGAATACACTATTTCCGCCGCGAACTCAAACGGCCTTCCTACCAAGAATAAAATGAACCCTTCTCTCAAACTCTTACCGGGAGCTACTTCTACGAGTCCCTTACTTTGACTCTACAATGACCGAATCTATCGGTTCCGTACTTTTCTCAGCACAAAAAATAAACTCACGAGCTAACCTCGCAAATACACTGTCACCAAAAACGCTACTCTACTAGGAAGGAATCGGTTTTTCAAATTCACTATTAACTATTATTGATCAACCCAGCCGTCGAATTTCCTAACATTATTTTGTCCCGAAGGACCGCCCCTTCTCGCGGTACGATCTACATCTTCTTTTTCTAGAGCTATTCCCGCCGATCTCCGATATGCAACTGCCTTTCGTACCAAAAAAGTGAGGCTTTCACCCCTCTCAACAATTTCTCTTAGTCAGCTTTTTGAAAGAGAACTTCACTTCTCCCACGTAGGTTAGTCAAAAATTCAACTCCACATTTTTCTTATCTCGAGCTTTAGTTGGAAAATATACTCTTATCTTTCGATACCGGTCTGCACGAAAATTGATACTGGACCTAAGAACAATATTCTCTTTCACGACATCCGGCCGTCTGAAATAAAAACGAAACAATATTCGAAGCTACTTCGTCTCATTTCTTCGACTTCTTATCAACCCTTTCCAGACATCTCAATTCGAAATATATTTCACACGGATATTAAGCTCTTACATTGTTACGATCGAAAACTTGAAAATTTTCTACCTCAGGTATTACATCACTCTCCCCAATGAAAAAGTTTTGGCATTGCAATGCCAATACTTTTCCTCAAAAAAAAATAAACAAACACAGCAACACAAATAAAAATGAATATTCTTTCTATCTCACATCAGGCATATTCAAATTTGAATACAAAAATTCTGGCAACTCTCAACTCAATGATTACCCCTCGTATATAGTAAATCATAAAATTCAATTCAAATTGAAACAACCTACAAACTAAAGTGGTATGTTCCTTCAAAAACTCAATAATAACATAATGAAAGCAATTACCAAAAGATTCCAAAGCATCCAAAAACACAAAAACAAAATATTAACAAATAGTAGTGAACATTCATAAGTATACATGTATGAAGGTTTCAATAAAACAAGAATTCATTAGAATTCAACCTGCAACATTATAGGTTCCATAAGGACGAATTTTCACTTTTCCGTATTGACTTCACAGCACATTTCGAAAACACTTTCTCGCACTTCATTGTTGGTGCCTCTCGATGTTGGAGCAAACTTCTGCTGTGGCAAATACCCCTCCATATAACAACTTGCTTCTCCATAAGGGACCAGCCTTCTTCATCTTTGGGAATAACCTTTTGAAAGTAGCTTAAATTAGCAACTCAAGCATATACCGATATAGGACGCACTTCTTCATCACAATTGTCTATGTATTACCAGTATTATTCGTCCACATTAAATTAAATAATTGTTCTGCTCGACGTATAAGCGCACGACACTGCTCTGTTATCTCAGAGTCCGACCTTCGTGGAAACCCGATACGCAAACGTAACAATCTTCGGACCAAATTGTCTTTTTAGCACCGCATCTTCTGGAACCAGTAGCGCAGGGTAGCAATGGACGGATACAGTATATAGGATTATAACATCTGTTGTAATTGATTTTCAAATCGTCTCTCAGATTCTCTCTACGTCAATATAATTTATCTTCATCATTTGCCTGTGAAGAATATCTTCTTAATCTCGTACTGGGAACAATTTTCGAGGACTTCTTTTGCTATCTAAGTTCTCTTCTATGGTTACTTTGTTGGACAAAATCTTGTCTTTCTGGTTGGTTCATCATTGTCACTGGACTGTCAGTCCATTATTCATGCTCATGTGCAGTGGACGACTGGGTTAACCAATTTTTCTTCTCCTGGATTCATGGCACATCTACTGGCCAAATAGAATCCCTCAATCTGTTCCTTTGGTCTTCATCAGACCTTAATTAAATTCCATATCAGACTGGGTCTTCATCGATATTTCTTCATTATCAAATTACTATGTCTGTAATTTCCTCGAACTGGTGCACTGGACGAGAAAAATTACTCTTTTGATCTGCCAAACTCGTCTAATGTTTCTGAGGGAATAATACCGACGTGTATTTGCAATCACTCGGTACATTAAGTCCTACATACCCCCGAACTGAACCGAACATCAACTATGAATAACATCAATATGGCACCGTGCGTGTATAAGTCCAACGCAACTAGTCTATTTTTTTCGAAAATGAATTATCAATTGTCTTTCAAAAAAAACTTCGTCCATTTCACCTATTCCGTTTCGATTCCAAGTCACTCCCCGACGTTGCAGTCGTACAGTTACAGGACTGTAATTTCGGTATTTTCGCACTACTAACGTATTGTAACTTCCGACACTTGGTTGCTAATCTGATGGCCAACAGAAAGGTTATTTCCCTGCCTTGTCTCTATTTCACCTATATCGTGAGTTATGAAAACGAACAAAATAACATAACGAAGAAAAAATTATCTTGCAATATTCAGTGTTTCAACGAAAAAAATCAGAATCATGTTATATATCATCAAGAAAAAAAATATTCATGAAAAATCACAAAATTTCAGAAATTCAAACCATGCCTTACATTCACAGAAAAAAAATAATTATTTCTTAAAGTGTAAAAATGTTGAAGGGAACATAACCACCATGAATAATGCAATTATATCCAAAATTCAAACTCAAAAACAAACGAATAAAATTAATTATACCCTATAGTAATTTGCGAAACATTGTGCTCGCCTTCACACTTGTAATTAAGCGACCATAACGCTTTTCTTAATAACTCGAAACTCTAATTATCTCGACTAAAACTTCGAGAACACTTTCAAAAAAAAAATTAATGATAAAATTGAGTTCCTATGGAATCAAAAGACTCAAAAACCGATCTTATGATTGTATTCCAAAAAATCTATATCTAGGAGCCTTCGATTCTAACTATCACACCTACTAAGTTAAAAAAAAGTTTCCTTCGACTGGGAAGACATAAATCTTTCCGATGAATTTGAAAATTTAAATCAAAACGCGAAGCCTGACTTCAATAATTTTGAGGCTCAAAATTCAATCCATCTCGAGAGAGAAATTATTGAATCAACAATAATCTATAGTCACGAAAACAAATCCTTATTCTCTCCAAAATTTCTATGAAATCACGTTGAAATTCATCAAAATATCCATAGAGTATTCTATTCGAAAAAAAAAATTATTTTTCCGCACCTGTAAACAAATCGTAATCTTGAAACCATACATAAACAGTTGTTAGTATTGTGACGAGTACGGCCCTGTCTATTCTAGAATGTGGCCGAATACTCGTCACGCGTATGAGTCACCCACTTTCGAGAGTATTCCAGACATCGCTGGAAATTCCACACGTGATATAAGGGGAAGCGCGTAGCAGCCCAGGGACCAATTCAGCAGAGTGATTCGTAGCGGAAAGAGTTCAGTGGAAATAAATTAGTGTGGATATAAATTGTGAATAGACTTTGATAGAAATAGTTGTTTAGTTATTGGAACAGTAGTGTGTAAATAAGTGTAAATAAATAGTTTAAATATTCGAAGCGTTTTGAAAACCAGGAAAACGTTACATTGGTGCCAGGTGTGCGGTTCGACATCGCTCGAATCGAATAAATAAATTCTATTGCTTGAAATTTATGCCAGTGACCACAAGACTGCAGAGCAAAATGGAGACGCAGGCGATAATGGAATTCTTGAGTAAACTCAATGAGAAAATGGATAAAATGGAAAATAAGGCAGAGGAAAATTCACGGAAAATGGAAGAAAGTTCTCAGAAGATCAATGAGAAAATGGAAGAAAATTCCCAGAAGATCAATGAGAAAATGGAAGAAAATTCCCGGAAAATGGAGGAGAATTCTCGAAATAGTATTGAATTGGTGAGTCAATTTGCAACCAAATTGGATGAGAAAATGGAAACCATTAAAGATGAAATGAAGAAGGGAATGGACGAGGTGAATGAAAAATTTGATCAAGTTGACCAAAAATTTCACGAAGTTCATGAAAAAGTTGACGAAGTTTATGATAAAGTTGACGAAAAATTCGAAGAAGTTTACGAAAAATTTGATGGAAAATTTGACGAAGTTGGCGGAAAATTTGAAGAAATGACACAAATAATCGAACAGCATTCTAAAATAATAGAGTCCCTGAAAAGAATGGCAATTGGAAAAGATTATCTGGCTTCATCACCCTATGGCAACATGAAAATGGAAAATAACGGCGAAAGTGGAAAAATGAAGATCAAGCCTCCGACATTTGATGGAAAAGTCCCATGGTCGACATATCAAAAACAATTTGAAGTTGCTGCGCTGGCAAATAGTTGGAGCGATAACGAAAAAGCCACAGCATTGATAATAGCTCTAAGAGGAGAGGCACTTAACATCCTGCAAACGATTCCGGAGAGCCAACAAGCCTGTTATGAAGTTCTAACATCGAAACTTCAGATGAGATATGGTGATGCTCATCTACAACAAGTTTATCATGCCCAAATCAAGAACCGGGTGCAGAAAACAGGAGAAAATCTCCAAGAGTTTGAAGCAGATGTGGCTAGATTAGTCAGGCTGGCGTACCCAACTGCTCCAGACAGCTTCCTTGAACAGCTATCCATCCAAACTTTTGTAGATGGGATCAAGGACAGTGAGACACAACAAGTTCTGAGACTTGCACGCCCTAAAACCATAGATGATGCTTTGGCTCAGGCTTTAGAATTCGAGGCAGCGAAGCAGGCGTCGCATAGAGGACACGTTCGTGTAAGACAAGTACAAAAAATAGACCGACCTGTTGAAGAAGTCATAAGAGAAGAAGTCAGCAGATTATTGAGTAATGAAAAAAAAGATGCTGTGTGCAGGTACTGCAACCAAGGTGGGCATACTAAGCAGAATGGCTCAAAAAGTAGGAAAAGAGCCGCAGCAGGTAAACGGAAAAGGGCCGGTGATGGGGGGCATAAATCTTCTCAAGCTGTAGATACCCCTGAAGTGATAATCCGAGGAATTATGTCCACAGATTTATCCAGCATAGTAGTTCCCGGAAAAATAAATGATAGAAATGTGCAAATCCTGGTAGACACTGGATCGACCAGAACCATTGTGCGTCCAGAAATAGCTAAAGGATTCAAGATTCATCCAGTTGAGATCAAACTTCGAACTGCGTCTGGACAGGAAATACCAACTTACGGATCGGTCCTCTCCACTATTGAATTGGGAAATACAACAGCAAGGCACGAAGTTCTAGTGGCTGAAATCACGGAAGAAGTTATCCTGGGATTGGACCTAGTTAAGAAACTTGGATGCCAACTGGATATGAAGAGTGATGTGCTTCGACTGGGAAATGAAGAGATCCCGTTCAATGATGTGGATGATAAGATATATCGGATTCGATTGGCCGAGGACATCACGTTGCCAGGTCGAACTGAAGGCATAGTGAGTGGTATATGTGATGACGTTACGAAAAAAGGCTGCGTTAAAGTGATCGAACCCTGTGACGATGCAATCCTAGCTAAAGGAATGTTACTGGGAAAGGCATTGCTACGAATAACAGACAGTATTCCCATCCGATTACTCAATGTCAACAGGTTTCCGGTCACCCTGAAGAAGAATACCTTGATTGGACAAGGGGTACCAGTGTACCATATTTCTGGTGGGATTGGCAATGCAGGAGTCTCGCAGAGCCAGAAGAATACTGAAGAGCTGGTGACCCTTCTCACCTCGAAATGTCAAGATCTGGACCGTTATGAACTAGCCGAAGTGAGAAAACTGATTCAGAAATTCTCGGACGTGTTTTCCACTGACGAAAGAACAGGAAAGACCGATATTGTGCAGCATAAAATCAATACTGGTGATGCACAACCCATCCGACAGCACCCTAGACGTCTTCCTCTGGCAAAAAGAGAAGAGGCTGAACGGATTATTGAAGACATGGCGAGAGAAGGTGTCATTGGACCATCCAATAGCCCCTGGACTCCGCCTGTAGTGTTAGTGAAGAAAACGGACGGGTCCACTAGGTTCTGTGTAGACTATAGGCAGCTCAATCAAGTTACGAAGAAGGACAGTTATCCCTTACCGAGAATAGATGATACACTGGATACACTCTCGGGATCACGTTGGTTTTCCACCTTGGATTTGAAGAGTGGGTATTGGCAGGTTGGCTTGGATCCAAGAGACAAAGAGAAAACTGCCTTTAGTATTGGAACGGGTCTGTGGCAATTTAAGGTGATGCCCTTTGGTTTATGCAACGCTCCTGCCACATTTGAGCGTTTAATGGAGACTATATTGAGAGGACTCTCCTGGAAGACATGCCTGGTGTATTTAGATGATGTGATAGTGGTGGGAAAATCATTCCAAGACCACCTACACCACCTATCCGAGGTTTTCCAGCGACTTCGTGAAGCTAACCTAAAGCTGAGTCCAAAGAAATGCAATTTATTCCGAACAGAGGTAAATTATTTGGGACATGTAGTTTCTCGAGAGGGCGTGAAAGTCGACCCGGATAAGATCAAAGCAGTGCAGGAATGGCCTATACCGAGAGACAAGAGTGAATTGCGAAGTTTCTTAGGCTTATGCACCTATTATAGGAGATTCGTATCTGGATTCGCCAAAGTTGCCAAACCACTTAACAAAATTAACAGAGGATGGACAGGAGTACATATGGTCCTATGATTGCGCTGAAGCTTTCGCACAGCTGAAGAGGGCCCTGGTCACAGCTCCAGTTTTAAGCTACGCAAGAGCTGAAGGGAAGTTTGTGCTCGACACGGATGCTAGTAATACAGCCATCGGGGGCGTTCTATCGCAGGTTCAGGATGGACAAGAAAGGGTGATAGGATATTTCAGCAAGGTCTTATCGAAGCCAAAACGAAATTACTGCGTGACCAGAAGAGAACTTTTAGCAGTCGTCAAGTCCGTAGAACACTTCTACAAATATTTGTACGGGAGAAAATTTCTGCTGAGAACGGACCATGCTGCTTTGAAGTGGCTCCTGAACTTCAAGAACCCGGAAGGACAAGTGGCCAGATGGATTGAAAGACTGCAAGAATATGACTTTGATACCGAACATAGAACGGGGGCTACCCATCGCAATGCCGATGCGTTATCAAGAAGGCCTTGCCCCGGGGATTGCAGCCATTGCTCACGTGTGCAAGACAAAGCTGATGTTAGACGGACCACAGTAATTGAAGATGATTGGCTACCCCAAGAAATACAACGAGCACAAGAAGAAGATCCAGACTTGAAAGTAATCCTGAGTTGGAAGAAGAGTGGTAGA
Source organism: Myrrha octodecimguttata (assembly GCA_958510865.1). Lineage (NCBI taxonomy): Eukaryota > Metazoa > Arthropoda > Insecta > Coleoptera > Coccinellidae > Myrrha > Myrrha octodecimguttata. Next base: position 43,685,486 of record OY294057.1, read on the forward strand.
AGACCTACTTGGGAAGAAGTATCCAGACTCAGTCAAAATGTTAAGTCGTATTGGGCACAATGGGAAACGTTGAAGATCGATGAAGGTCTTCTGAAGCGTTGTTGGGAGAATGACGATGGATCTGAACAGAGGCTTCAGTTGATTGTGCCGAAGAGTCGAGTGACAGACGTCTTAACCAGACTACATAATGGAACTTCGGGTGGACATTTTGGGATTACTAAGACGCTAGAGAAAGTCAGGCAGCGGTTTTATTGGATAAACTGCAAGAAAGACGTTAAAGACTGGTGTAGAACATGCAAAACTTGTGCTGCAGCTAATGGTCCTTATGGCAAAGGAAAGGCTCCAATGAAGCAATATAACGTCGGATCTCCCATGGAACGAGTAGCTATCGACATCGCGGGTCCCTTTCCCGAAACAGATCACGGAAACAAGTACATTTTGGTAGCAATGGACTATTTTACCAAATGGGTGGAAGCGTACGGTATTCCTAATCAAGAGGCGTGTACGGTTGCCGATAAATTGGTCAAAAAATTCTTCTGCAGATTTGGAATACCCCTAGAGCTACATTATGATCAAGGCCGAAATTTCGAGTCGACATTATTCCAAGAAGTTTGTAGGAAATTGGGGATTAATAAGACAAGGACAACAGCTCTACATCCCCAATCAGATGGCATGGTAGAACGAATGAATAGGACCATGGGAAAACATCTTGCCAAGGTAGCCTCCGATCACCAGCGGGACTGGGACGAATATTTACATCTATTCACCATGGCATATAGATCTTCAATTCAAGAGTCTACCAAGGAAACTCCAGCCAATATAATGTTCGGCCGGGAAATTAGACTACCTTGTGACCTAGAGTTTGGTTGTAAGCCTGGAGAAGATGTAGCCCGGGAGGACTACGTCAGTAAATTGAGGAGTAAGCTAGATTACATCCATGACAAGGTGCGCAATCAAATGCAGCAAGCAAGTGATAGGATGAAAATGCGCTATGACATCAAGGCCATTGAAGGTGGGTTCACCGCAGGAGATCTGGTGTGGTTGTATAACCCTCAAAGAAAAAGAGGATTTTCTCCGAAGCTGCAGAGACAGTGGGAAGGACCGTATGAAGTCATGAAAAGGATAAATGATGTAGTTTACCGGATACGGAAGCTTCCTAGAGGAAAACCGAAGGTCGTCCATTTCAATCGATTGGCTCCGTACGCGTCAACACAGGATGACGAAGAAGAAGTACGTTTCATCGAGGTTCCGGCGAAGGAAAGTGACGATTTTCAGGAATTCATGAATAGCTATGGGGGAACACGAGTTGCACGGTTTGGCGTTACAAAGGAAGTTTATCAAGACCTGTTCACAGTTCCCGAGGAATACTCTCTGGCTCATTGTGTAGCAGCGGATCTAAGGATGAGTAGGGGAATAGCAAGAGTATTCAGAAATAAATTTGGACGTCAAGAGGAACTGATGAGACAGCAGCCCAGAATCGGAAAATGCCTGAGACTGAAGTCAGAGGGTCGATTCATTTATTACGTAGTCACCAAACAGTACTCATATCAGAAGCCCGCCTACCAGAATTTATGGACAGCACTGCATGGCTTGAAAGAAGATCTTCAATGCTTTGGGATTAGGAAATTAGCTGTCCCCAAACTAGGTTGTGGACTGGATCAACTGAATTGGAGGGTTGTGCGAAGCATGCTTGAGATAGTCTTCCAGAAGACAGGTATAGAGATTTTGGCATGCAATTTCAACCCAAAGCAAAACGTAAAGCCCAGCAAAACCGTAGATTGCTACTTCCATCAGAGGGGCTACTGTAGAAATGGTAACGATTGCAGATTTCACCACGGTCCTCTGAGGAATTCATGGAATCTGTTCTGGGACAGAACAGGCTTAAGGAGGGGACAGTGTGACGAGTACGGCCCTGTCTATTCTAGAATGTGGCCGAATACTCGTCACGCGTATGAGTCACCCACTTTCGAGAGTATTCCAGACATCGCTGGAAATTCCACACGTGATATAAGGGGAAGCGCGTAGCAGCCCAGGGACCAATTCAGCAGAGTGATTCGTAGCGGAAAGAGTTCAGTGGAAATAAATTAGTGTGGATATAAATTGTGAATAGACTTTGATAGAAATAGTTTTTTAGTTATTGGAACAGTAGTGTGTAAATAAGTGCAAATAAATAGTTTAAATATTCGAAGCGTTTTGAAAACCAAGAAAACGTTACAGTATCATAACTCTCCAATTTCTATACTACGAAACTAATGAAATGTTCTATTCACATAATACCACAAGAATGGAATTTCGATTCACTATCCTAAAATTAATATCTCATCTCAATTTTGCTGTACGTTGAAATTATTTAAAAAAAAATTATTAACTGAACGTCATCCTATAGAACTGACTCGAAAATGTCCGTTTCACTTATTATTTGAAATCTACTATCAATTATCAAACAAAACGCCAAATCACCAGTGAAATTCATCTGTCAGTTCCTGCACAATAAAATCCGCCAATAGAGGAAAACCAAATACTTATCATCATGCATTTCTCGAGAAACACCTACGATCTATTTTTTCTGAAGAAAATATAATATACCAAGTTGACACGTCATCTCATCTCACTCTCAGAGACAAAACCTTATAATCGCTCTAATCTCTCTACTTCTACTCATATATTTTACCTCTTGTGAAATCTCATTTCAGTGCAACGAAAAACATCATATTCCACATATCTCGTGAAATTCTCTTACTCTCGCACTTCGAAAAACAACGTAATTCCGCATACCTATCGGACATTAGCTGGAAATATCCCCATGATTTCCAATACAACTATACATATTCAATTTTCGTATTAACCTTTGTTCAGAAAAACATATCTAATCATTCCTCCAAATTTCTACTACCTATCTCGAAAACAAGGCATTATTCCTTAATTCCAAGTTTACTTCTCGTTTGAATAAAAAAAACTCACATGACCTAAATTTTTCCCTACGAATTCTGTTTCAATACCTTCTAGTAACATTTAGTATATTTGAACCTTTTGTTCGAATTTCTACCTTATGCTTTCCGAATGCTTTTAAAAATTTTCTCATAACTTATTCTCATCTATCTTACAAACCGAAACTGTTTCCTAACATTTTTTTTTTGCAACTTCATTTCCAGAAAAAATACTCAGAATTTCCTAACTTCATGAAATAATTTTTTAATAATCTCTCTTCGATATCAAGATATCCAAAATTTATTTTGCAATGCTACATTTTATTAAAATGACCATCTTAATCGTTTCGAAATATCCGTACTAAAATTCAATAACTTCACATGTTCCCGTTCCTTCTCCTCAGAAAAATAAATCAAACAATCCCACACCGCTTGTCACCATTTGTAATAACTGGATAGGCCTTTATATTGTGCTTTTTGAAAAATTATTGAACTTACAATACAAACTGTAATCTCTGTCACCATTTATAAATGTAGGATTAAATTTCACTCAAAGAAACTAATTCATCTCAACTTACATTATTCTACTGAAATTGTCCGAAAGGAATGAGAGTTCGTGCTCTATGCACTAGGATAGAGTCTTTTGTTTTAATATTTCTCTGAGGAACAAGAAATCAGGAAAGAAAAACCCAAATGGAGTACACTTATATAAACTATATTCAAATTTCCTTACTTACACAGATCGAGGTGTTCATCAAAATGAAAACAAAAAGGTCAATTTTATCAAAAAATTACTTCAACCAATACTTTAATACAATAAAATTCATTAATTGAACGAGAGGTTTCTCACTATCATGTTTATAACATAACTACAGACAAATATCTCAAATAGACTTTTCGAATCAGATTTCCTTCATTGAGGAGACATCAGTAAAACCAATCAATTTTAACTCATTGTGTCTTACCAAAAATAAAATGAAAGGAAATCGAAATACGGTGGGTTAATCACATTAACATAGATTTTCCAAAACGATTTACCTTTTCCTTACTAGTAGAAACCTTATTCCAATAGGTGTACCTGAAGACCATACACCCCCTCCGACAGTGACCTCTATTCCATGAATACACTATTTCCGCCGCGAACTCAAACGGCCTTCCTACCAAGAATAAAATGAACCCTTCTCTCAAACTCTTACCGGGAGCTACTTCTACGAGTCCCTTACTTTGACTCTACAATGACCGAATCTATCGGTTCCGTACTTTTCTCAGCACAAAAAAAAAACTCACGAGCTAACCTCGCAAATACACTGTCACCAAAAACGCTACTCTACTAGGAAGGAATCGGTTTTTCAAATTCACTATTAACTATTATTGATCAACCCAGCCGTCGAATTTCCTAACATTATTTTGTCCCGAAGGACCGCCCCTTCTCGCGGTACGATCTACATCTTTTTTTTCTAGAGCTATTCCCGCCGATCTCCGATATGCAACTGCCTTTCGTACCAAAAAAGTGAGGCTTTCACCCCTCTCAACAATTTCTCTTAGTCAGCTTTTTGAAAGAGAACTTCACTTCTCCCACGTAGGTTAGTCAAAAATTCAACTCCACATTTTTCTTATCTCGAGCTTTAGTTGGAAAATATACTCTTATCTTTCGATACCGGTCTGCACGAAAATTGATACTCGACCTAAGAACAATATTCTCTTTCACGACATCCGGCCGTCTGAAATAAAAACGAAACAATATTCGAAGCTACTTCGTCTCATTTCTTCGACTTCTTATCAACCCTTTCCAGACATCTCAATTCGAAATATATTTCACACGGATATTAAGCTCTTACATTGTTACGATCGAAAACTTGAAAATTTTCTACCTCAGGTATTACAACTGATCATATAACAACCCATACTGACAAAGAGAAGTCAATAATCAGAACCGCTGGAGTGTTTACGTGTGGTGCGGAATTTTTGATGGAACAGTTGTCGGGCCATTTTTCTTCGATAGTATCTTAACGGGACAAAGGTGCTTGAAATTTTAACGGAAAATTTTCCAATTCTTTTAGAAGATATTGCTATTCAAAGCAGGTTAGATATGTGGTATCAACAAGATGGTTGCCCGGCGCATTATGCTGCTAATGTTAGGGAATATTTAGATACCGTCTTCTCAAAGAGGTGGATTGGGCGAGGGAGTATTTTTCCAGCAAGATTACTCGACCTCACAGTATAAGATTTTTATTTTTGGGTGAGAATAAAGACTTAGTTTTCCGAACACCCCCAACTACAAGTGAGGATATGAAAAATACATTTCGACAGGCAGCTGGAACTTTTTCTCATACGGAAATTGTGGCCAGTATCAACTAAAGAAAGACTAAGTTTATGTATAGAAAAAAATGGTAGACATTTCGAATATTTGAAATGATTATGTATGAGGGTTGTTTTTTTTTGTTCAAATATTTTCGTTGTTGCTAATTTTTGTTTCATTTTATCGTATTATTGTCATTTCATGTGTGTTGAGTATTTTGCTGCGTTCTCATGACGAATAAAGTCACTTCATTGTTTTTTCAAGCTCACAGGGTTGATCAACACTCATCAAAATTTACAAAAATGGTAATATCTTCGGAATGACCGAAGATATCTTTCTGCGGTTTCAACAAGTCAATAGGTGATAATGCTTAGCTTATTCTAGTTGGTTAGAATCATAGCATTGCATTTGAAATTCTCCAGTAAAACGCGCAAATAGGGTGAAGTGACATAAAACAGCCTTTATATAGTTTTTAATTGGATCACCCGGTATGATGTTGTCATATTTTTCTGTGATCTGCTTTTAATGGCCTTCGAATGAAATCAAATTACGTGAAAATCGGTTCACGCATACAGAAGTAAGAGTGTTTTTTTTTGTGAAGAAAAGTTTTTCCATCCCACCGCTAAAAAAAGAGAATATAGAAAAATTACCGAAACAAAAGTTGATGAACAGGAAGAGTATCTTCTTATTTTGTTGTTCTTTACCACTGTTAGCTGGAGAATATTCCGTAAAAAATGAGATTATATTTTACAAGTGATAGATTGCGCCCTCTAGTGGGGAACTACGAACTTGAAAATATTTTTAATCATTTTCTAGGGACCGATTTTGTGATTAGAATTTTTTTGCGGAAGTTATAGGATAAACGGTTTCCGAGATACGGCCGGTGGCCACCCTTAATGAATCACCCCGTACATGATGTAAGCAATACAGGGTGCGTTTTTATTTTCATCGAACTGATTAATCGGTGTATCTCCCTCTCTCTCTTCTTTTGTTCTCCGCCAAACAAGAGAAAGATAGAGGTTAATCGATTAATCATTTCGATGAAAATATAAAAACGCACCCACACTTACTCATGCCGCGCGACCATATATATGACCAGAGTGACGCGAGGTTGCGATGTCCCTAGAAGGCTTATTGAATGAACTGTAAGCATTTAGAGTTACACGAATAAAATAAAGTCTTTCTGGGATATATCCATACCAGGGCTGGGCAGTATTTCAATTACTTGTAATTGAAATACGTATTTGAAATACAAATACGTATTTTGTATTTCAATTACTTCTTGAAAATGTATTTTTAATTGGTATTTCAAATACCTGACGCTGAAGTATTTTATATTTCGATACTTTTGTCTTCGAAATACTTTCGAACAAATACATTCAGCGCTGAGCGCTCTACCGAAAATAGTCCCTGAATCTCCCTTTAGATGGCGACGTTCATCTGCTTCATCTGCAAAAGGTCCTGCGCAATGGTCATTTCATCATGCAGTTAGAGTTAGTCAACTTCTACAAACGATAAGAACAAAGAGTTTACCATCCTTGAACACTATCCTAATATAAAAATGTGTTCATACAATATAACACAAGTTTCGGCCCATCAGGACCTGTAAAAAGATTGTTTTCTTTAGCAGGTTTTATTCATTCTCCAACAAGAGAATGTTTGTCTGATACTACATTTAAAAATCTTGTGTTTCTGAAAGGAAATTCTTCATTTAGTGATAAAATAGCTGAGCTGAATTAGTTGTACTTTTTTCACATTTTACGTAACACCTGAATGTATTTTGTATTTCAAATACAAATAGTTAAAATACTGTATTTTGTTTTTCAAATACCCGACTTGAAAGTATTTTGTATTTCAAATACCTGCCAGAGAGTATTTTGTAATTTGTATTTCAATTGAGCCAAGCATGTATTTTGCCCAGTCCTGCATACCTACTTGAATAATCAGATTTATTCAACCTGCACTATGACCACCTTTCGCGTTGACTTTTTCCAAATGGTCAAAACCGACTCGCGATATCGCAATCTCGCTTGCACTTTGGATGTACCCAAAGATTCTAAAGTATGGCACATTTTAGATGAGATTATTTGCGAAATAAAGAATCCGGCTTCTCGCTTTATGATAAAACTGTAACCATTCAGAGTTGAACAAATAAAGTCTTTCTGGGATATATCCATTCTCACAAAGAGTTTTTCTCGTTGAAGAAAGTCAACGCGAGAAAGTCCTTCTTGACAATTTGGGCAACTTCAACGTGAGGGGTGGTCATAGTGCAGGTAGGATAAATCAGATTCGTGTAGAGCATTGATGTATAACAGAACAACTTTACTTTGATATTATATTATTAAAATATCTCACTGCTTCCAGTTTTTTCACGAGTAGTGTTGGCGGTGTAGTTTAACTGAGTTGCCAAAGCGACACTAATAAACGCCGGTTCCCCGTGAATGTTCGGCAATTTCCGATGACAGTCGGTACGTTGAGAACAAGCGGGAGGCGGGATTCTAATTTCGCGGCAAAAGTGATAAACAGTGGAAGAGAATTCTGAATTCTATAGTTCAATCGCTGTGGTTAATCTTCAGAGAACAAAAGTTTCAGATTTTTATTTTCGTTATATTGACATTGTGCAGAATGGAAGATTTGGAGACCCAGAAAAAAGTATGTGCACTTTGTGGCATTGAGTTTTCGTCTATTTCAGGGAAAAATAAACATTTGAGGAATATCCACAAAGAGTTGAATGCAACTTCGACTTCGATAAATTCTCGAATTATTTGTCCACTGTGTAATAATAGAGAGTTCAAATGTGCTACGTATAACAAATTGGAAAATCATTTGGAAGTGGAACATGGAATAAAATTGGAAGTTGAAACAAATCATTTTGCTAACCGTGAAAGTTACGAACAATGGTTTCAAACAGAAATTAGAAATGATCTATGGTATTACTCGGATAAGAAAATACGATTATGAGGAAAAATCTTATAATTGTAACCGAAGCAATTGTAGAGGTAAACATAGAGTCTGTATATTTTCTCAATTCATACATTTTCAAGTATGAAATTGGCCCTTTATGAATGTGGGATGCATTAACTGATTACTCTTATTTTCTTAGGTTTTGAGAGCCAAAGATCTCAGCGAATGGAAAAAGCTGAAGGTTCGATAAAGATGCATGGAGTATGTCCAACTCGTCTAGAGACGAAGATAATGCAAACAGGTTTATTATAATATCAGTTCATTTGATATTTCATGGTCAATATGAATGCCCCTAAAATGTGAACTTCATATTGCAGGACAGATTATCTCAAGATTTTGGAAGACCCATGTTGGCCATGATGAGGAGATGAGAAATCAACATTTATCAAGACAGGATAAAAAGGATATTGTCAAAAAACTAACTGATGGTGTTACAGTTGAAAGGATTATCTCTGATGCACAAAAACTAAACTCGGAGACATTAGAACGAATAAATTTATTGGACAGGAAAGATATTTCATATTTGATGAAGAAACACAATATTATGAACAAGAAACATGAGAATAGTATGATAGCTGTAAATCTAAAGGTGAAGGAATGGAATGACAATGGAAAAAACTACTGTTTCTTTTCTAAGCAGCAAGGTATTTGCCAGAAATTTTTATTTACTGTACTTTTTGGTAGCTGAAGAAAATTATGGATAAATTATAATATACACAGATCAAATAATGTTGAACTCTCAATAATAAACTCATCTGAAAAATTTTCAGGTGAACGTCATCCAGTATTGGATCTGAATGACTTTTGTTTAGGATTTATGAATGATGAAATGAAACAAAAACTGAAAGATTTTTCAAAAATTATTTGTATGGATGGACCACATGGTACTAACCAGAAGGGAATGGAACTGACTATAATGCTTGTGAAAGATGACAGGAATATGGGATTTCAAGTGGCTTTTTTCTTAAGTAATAGAAAAGATCAGATAACCCAAGAAGTCTTCATGCAAGCATTGCGTGAAAAAGTGAAGGATATTATCGAGCCACAATATTTTATGAGCGACGATGACCCAAAGTACCACAATGCATGGGTAAAAGTAATGGGTTCTAGACCAAGAAGACTGTTGTGTACATGGCATATAATCAAAAACTGGACTAAAAACGGAAGGTCCAAGGTTAGAAATAACTCGAGAAAATTACATTTTTCCATGTAGTATATCTTGATGAACATTACAGGTATATTCTTATTGATGAATGTGTATTAATATAATAATAAATAAAAGTGGTTTAAAAGAAGTCTTTCATTTTTTTCGTAATCGCCTCTCAACTCAAATAATCTGATGATACAAACCTGTGTGGGATTGTTACTTGTCCATCATCATTCAAACTATCCTATCAAAGTTTGATTTTACAAATTTTAATACTAAAATTAATTTGATGACATTAATGAATGTATCGAAATACCAAATTCCATTGATTTAATTCTTCTGGAAATTCGTGGACTGCAAAGACGTAATCTTTTGTCTGTTCATTCCTCGCATAATGAGCTGAAATTTTATAATTTTTTTTTTATTATCATTAAAAATAATCGAATTACTTCAGTTTTTTAAAATGTCATTCTGAAAAGGAGAAATATATGAATCAACCAATAGAAAATATCCCATGAAATATATGTTGAATATTCCCTATATCACAGTTTCACGAACTTTGGTCGCCTTCCAGGGGAGCCGTGAGACATCTTAAGAGCATAATTAATCTGTCTGATCACGATTGGATCTACTCGTGTCTTCAAAAATATAAAATAAAATGATGCAAATCTATATGAATCATCCAGAAATAAAATTATATTATTGTATTAACATATTCGTGAATCGTTTAGTTCGTATAGTTTATTGAACTTAGTAGATTTTCCATGACGAGTAAATTAGCTAACATGTTTTTAAAAAATTTATATCAGGAATAAATTACTCCAATCTATTGAAAACATTCAGCCACAGCGAATTTCAATATCACTTCAATCCCAGGAACATCAAACGTCCATATTTCAAACTTTCCGCATAATTCGAACTACCGACTGTCATCGGAAATTGCCGAACATTTACGGGGAACCGGCGTTTATTAGTGTCGTCTGAGTTGCCAGAGGGTGGCGCCACTGACCGACGCACGCTAGCTACTTCATTCCAACACAGGATTAGCGCGTATGTCATGGTCACTGATTACGCTGCTTCTGCAGTTGAATAGGGAAGTGCCAGAGGATTCAGCCTCAGATTACAAAGAGATTCTATCGTCTGTAATCTGTGGATTTAGCCTATCTTATGATTCCACCTCTGGCACGAACTCACGAGATCCGACAAAGGAGAAACTCTGGCCATACCCTAAGGTGTCTAGGATATGGATACTATTTTGATTTAGCCTTCACCGCGACACGAATTCTAGATAGTGCCAGGTACTTTTTTATTCCTGTGGACGAGAAATTTTAGGCGTAGTTATAGATCTATCTAAATGGAGGTTTACCTCAATGTCTACCTGCAGGTTTGTCTTCATTTCTACTGAAATTCAATCTCAAAATTGCATGTGCCAGTTTTATTATTACGAGGTATAACATTAACAATACAGATTTCACTGTAATTCCTTCACATCCTTTCTTTCGACATTGATATATTGTATCAAGGTAGGTACTGCGACTTGAATAAAAAATTAAATTTGTCATTCAAGACGTACTACGTTGCAGCGGCAAGTAAACCCATCTTTGCCTCTGGTAGCTCTGTTAAATCATATGAAGATATTTTTCACGTACTCCCAATTCATATTTTTCACGTTTTCAAATTCATTTTGCATAGTTTAGTTTGTAGTATATCTGTGCAAACTATATTTGACCACATGAAGCATTTAAGTAATTTTTTTTTCAGTGCCTCAGTTGCTGCATATGGTGCCGTTTTTAGGGCAAAGAAAGACGTTGGAAAAACAACGCTTAATAAATCGAGTTCAAATAAAAATTAATTTTTCAATCAAACTTTCCACCTGATTCGAATTTTTGAAATACACAAAAGACTCCTGCTTTTGATTCCTAATGGGTACAATAAAACTCATTGAATAAAAAGAAAATTGAATTGATTTTCCTTTATTCATATTTCATCACAAAATTAATCAAAGTACTTCGAACCAAGATGTCCCAAATAGGGAATAAACTATGTACCTCGAATTTTCATTCAGAAACATTATATGTAACACGCTTTTCCCCACCAGTAAACACAACATGTTATGTACTACAAGATATGAGTCTTCCTTGAGTGATGATCTGAATTACACATCAAAATATAAATTGAAACTTAATATATTTGTAAGGTCTATCCATTTCTTGTAAATGGCTCTATCCAAATGAATCTTTCTGAAATTTTATATAAGTTAATTCTAACGGTAGATCCTTCTGTTTTTGAAATTCATAACTATGATAGGGTAGGCCCACAAGCAAGTCTTTCTCAATATGGTACAAATATTAACATTCATTTAACAAATCTCATTCTTCAGTCGTCAATTTTCATTTGGCAAAGCCATTATTATACTCAAGTTTACTATCAAACCTCATGTGATTATCTATGATCTGGAATAGTTCTGCTGGCTGTGGTATTCTTCCTGTTTCCAACTTCGACCATACTGGTACATCATTGAGTAATATTTCAAATGCCCCAGACTGCACTAACTGAACTTCTATGATGTTAGAAAGGAAGAACAACATCATACAAGCATAAATTTTATTTTCAACGCACCATGTCCACCAAGAAGGTCTAGGTTGATTAATGTATTCGAATATGTTAACACCAGCAAGTATACACAAAATAAGGAACATTTTAACCAAGCCCTGAAATAATGAATTGAAGCTATTGTTGTCAAAGTGTAAAATAAACTCACTATCAATCTTGATAAAAACATACTGATACCAGGAGGCTCATAGTTTGCACCTTCCATCAATATGAAGGGATATTTCTGCTGTATAATATCGGAATATTGTTCATACATTTTCCTGTAGCCGCATTGATAACTAAAATGATTAATATTGAGTTGAAGGGTGATTTGAAATTAAAACGCTTGGTTCTGCAGTGCATTGTTTTCTTACCAATAAAAGAACTTCAATGTAGGAGCCCCAACATTCTGAGTTAATTTTGTCATGGGAACATCATCCTCTGTAGATTCTGAATTTCCTAAGGTAGCCAAAATCACAAGTAACCCTAATGTTAGTAAACCAGTAATTTTAATGCCCATTATAGAGTTTTTTCTCAAATGAACTCTAAATGAATGAAATGTAAATAATTAATTAATTAATTAATATATACTAATCAAATTTTCCCGTAGCCTGTAGGTGAAAAATCAAAAATGACGTTTAGTGGTTTAGTTCTCGTGACTAGGTGCATAACTGCATAGAAGATATTGTTCTATGCACCGTACAATGAACTAAGGAAGTGTAGAGTTCTATGGAAATAAAGACACAGACAGTATCACAGTATAGAAACTACTTTCTACTTTCTTTCTACTGTGACAGTATATTTGATGTTCTGTGCACAGACCTGTGTCTGCGATAAAAGGCGCTTTCTTTTTGGCGTTTGAAGCCCCAGGGTAGCTGAGTGTTTGTTGCACTTGAGCTACTCTCAAATCGAACGCAAATTAGTGGTTTGGTGCAATGAAAACTCACAGCACATGCGCGGTTATTTACTGTTTTGATTGATCAACTGTGATCTACACTACACTTGCAGACGAATATTCTAAATAGTTTCTGACTATTCTGTATTTTCATTATTATTGTACATATTTTTTACTCCAACAGTGAAGGAATTTTTGAATTCACTAATTTTGTTAAGAATGTCTGATTCTGACGACGAGCATGTTATAAATGCTGTTAGTCCTTTGATTGTCTGAATCATTTATTAGCAATTCCTTGTTTTTACTCATTTTGCAAAATTTGCCTTGATTTATAGCCAATATATATTAGATTATCTATATTATCTATATTAGATAATCACAGACTGTAGTGGTTTGATCAACAAATGTTATTGTAAATATAAACAAATGATATGACGTAACCCAAAAGAGCTTGCTGCCCCTTGTCAGAGGTTGGTGCATGAGGGGGCAGGGGAAGGTAGTCGGAGGAGCTCAGATGCACGAAGCTCCAATCAAAAAGAACGCGTCAACGTTAGGGTTTCATGTGCTTGGGCAGCTCCGAGCTCCCCAAATCGTCAAATAGAACGCTCGTAAAGATATATATTCTGTGGCCACGCCGGCTCCCTCTGTTCTCTTTCTCTGTTGCTGATGAATAATTGGGAACTTCTGCGAAGATGCCAGCGCCCTAACGGATAAATTTGGAACCTGTCCAAGCTAGTAGTTTTATGTAAACAAACCTTAGAAATGTGGTGGAGAACGAATATTTATTAAGCAGAGCTTAAATATTTGAAGAAATTATTAAAATTTTGTGTAAGATTTCTTGAGAAGGAACTTTTCGTTTGGATCACGATATACAATCGAACTTTAAATCGTTCCTGGAAGATGATTTCGGTGTTATTTTAGTGTATGTTGCTGGGTGGATCAAAATGAACCAATATCTAAGTTTACTTGAATTTCTGGAAAAATAGGCACCTCAATAAGTAATTTAAGGTCTCTTATTTATGTGAAGAAGTGCTGAATGAAGGCTATATTATGTGGTAAATCTAGAATTAGTCCAAATGATATGACTTGTTCTTTGTTTACAAACGAGTGAATCAATAAAATGAAAACAGATTTTCTGCTTTAGTTCTTTTGCATCGTATTTCTAAAGAAAAGGAAACAGATAGACATATAATTGATTTCATTATCATATTACAGCAGCTCAAGATACACATACAAAATGAAAAATATCACAGCTGGTTCAACCTACCTATGTATAGAAATGAAACGTATTAATGTATTTTTTTGAATAACTTCAGGTATCATCAACTCTAACAATATATCTAGTTTCTGTCAGGTTCTCAACCAGATCCATCTTTTAGAATATGATTTTGTGTATGTGAATTAGGTAGCTGCAGAAGTGCTCGGTGGTTTCTCTGCAGCAATTTTCTTCAAAATTCTCTTATTTTCAATTACACCTGAGAACATCATGACATGAAGTTGTTTCGAAATGAATACATTGTAGGTAATTTACCTTTATGAAAATAAACATCTTCAGAGAAATGCAGTGAACATACTTTCATGTATTTCTTGACCTGTTTTCCAATCTTCAATTTCTAAAGCTAGGCCTTTCTTCTATCATTGAGTTTACTGCCAGATGCTGTTTCCAAGTTAACTTCACTTTCATTTTGCTTTGGAAAAAATCGAAACTAGAGGCATTAGATGATCCTTTCTTCTTTGACCATGAATAACATTGAGTTGTGGCACACAACAATAGTCATTTCGGGAGGATGCCATTTCGAATTAATACAATCGAAAATTTTAATCGGAAAGGAAGAAATCGATTGATGAATATTACAAACACTTTCGGTATACCAAAATTTCAACTCGGAGAACAACACAAAAGCTCGAAAATGAACTCCAAAAGTAAGCAAATTACGTTAGAATAACAGACACGTCGAAAAACTACTAGCTTGGAAGTGTTCGAATTTCTATCGCCAGAGGGCGTATCGCTTAGCAGTAGTTGCGAATAGCAGGGGGGTGAAGCTTTGTTCAGAATCTTGGCATCAGACAAAGAGGTCTCGCCATCCAAAAAAAGAAGCGGAAGATATCCATTCAGCCAATCAACGCCCGAGTGCTTCTGTCATTTCAACTTGAAGCAAATTGACTTATCACCCGTTGACAAATGTCATGAAAATGTATATTTTTGTTTGATGTGATGGGATAAAATGAAATTATTATTGAGAGATTACATTCATTTGAGAGGTAATATATTCGTTGAATATTGACAATTTCAATTCACTCCAGGTTTAAAAGTTCTATTTCAAAGTCCATCACCCTTAACTAACTTGAAGTGAAACCATTCGTCTCAAAAGTTTTCAGATGATGCATCATGGAGAAAGTTATTCTGTATAGAACCATTATATAAAGACCATGTCTTTATGCCATGATAGAACATTACAAGTCATATTTCAAAGGGTAATATTGATATTCATACTGAAATGTATTTAGAAATGAAAATATTGGTTGAAGGCAATCAGAATATGAGGAAACTTAGATCAAAAGACCCATACATACACAATATGTTGGTGCAAGATGAGCTACTAACATTTCAAATCGATATTTATATAGATGCAATCAATTTATCAGGCAGATCATTTGCATGATTGTTTTCACCTAGAACTTGTTTCACGTGAAGAATTCAAAACATTGATAAACCCAAGTTTTCATGTTTTAATAGAGGTATGAACTCTTTGTAAGTAGGTATATGTATCGGTTTTTTGAGTGGAACAACAAAGTTCAAATCTCCACATTGATAATCATGTCTTTGTTTTCACGATGTAACATTGCCAGTCACGTTATCTTCAGCTTAGTGCAGATGTTCACATTATTTATTATTATTTTTTAATTGGTTGTAAAAAAATTTCTGTAATGTACCTCTCAGGAAAGGTTCTCTTCTGAATTCCTTCACCGACCAATTTTTTCATAAAAAATATTGGGTATTTATTTCCTTCAATATTGTATTTTTATATACTGTCAGAAATACTTATTTATCATTGTACTTCGAATAATATTGTGAAATTGGTGTATCTATTGATCAGTAAATAAATGTCTTTCTCAAAATCTGGACTTTAAATTCAAAAATGTATATGACACAATTATTTGAAATACAATATATTCCCGCCAACGAATCGCCACACAGATTCACGGTATAGAATTCTCTGAATTTCTATAATACCGTGCAACTTGTTAGTTCGTGCCATCCCCGGTGAGGGCGTATTTTGTTTCGGTCGTTTTGAAGGGAGGTTTCACTTCTTATATATTTGTATTCTGTGAATAATAGTCAAAATTCTGTGATACTGCTGTTTCTTGTATTTCTCTATTTTCTGAAATCTGGCGCCATAACGTGTAAACTGTAAACGGATTATGCTGTTAGTGTTAAGTTTGATCATGGTGATGTGATTTGCGTTTTAGATCTTGATACGTTGGTTTTAACTACTAAAATATGGCATTCAATTTAGACAAGAATTGTTTCCAACGGCGTCTTCAAAAACTCTACAGTTCTTGGTTAGATAAAACAGAGGAAGAGAATGGATTCACTAACATGGATGCTTTGGTTACCGCCGTTGGAGTTGATGATAATGTAATGTACAGCAAATCTGGGGCTCTACATACATGGCTTCTTGGTTATGAATTAACTGATACAATAATGGTATTCACGGAGAAAAAAGCCTACTTCCTCGCAAGTAAGAAAAAAATCGATTTTATCAAACAAGGGGAAAGCTCTGAACCAAATGCTATAGAGTTAACGTTTTTAATACGCGATAGAAATGACAAAGATAAAGCAAATTTTGAAACACTCATAGACGCAATCAAGGGTAGTCGAAAGGGTAAAACAATTGGGGTGTTCCCTAAGGACAAATATCCGGGTGAATTCATGGATTCTTGGAAGGCTGTAGTATCAGAAGCTAAGTTGGAAACGGTAGATATAAGCAGCCCCTTTGCCTACTTAATCGCTCCTAAAGAGGATGCCGAAATTGCTACGATCAAGAAAGCGTGTATGGTAACTGTCGATGTTTTTACTAAGTACCTCAAAGATCAAATAATGGAAATTATTGATTCTGATAAGAAAGTGAAACATGGTAAACTTGCTGAGGGAGTGGAGAGTGCTATAAACGATAAAAAATATGTTTCTGGTGTTGATGTTTCTCAGGTGGATATGTGCTATCCTGCTATTATTCAGTCTGGGGGAAATTACAGCCTGAAATTCAGTGCTGGAAGTGACAAAAATACTTTGCACTATGGTACAATAATATGTTCTCTAGGAGCTCGTTATAAATCTTACTGCTCCAACTTAATTCGTACATTATTAGTTAATCCTAAACAGACGATTCAGGACAATTATAATCTACTACTTAGTTGTGAAGAAGAGATAATGAAAAAGTTGGTATCTGGCTCTAAATTGTGTGATGTTTATAATGTTGGTTTGAATTTTGTGAAGAAGGAAAAACCAGGTTTGGTTGACCATCTAACAAAAAATTTCGGTTTTGCCATGGGCATTGAATTCAAAGAAAGTTCCCTTATGATTGCTCCAAAAACTACAGCAAAGGCAAAGAAAGGAATGGTTTTTAATCTAAATATTGGATTGAGTAATCTGGAGAATAAAGAGGCAACAGAGAAAGAAGGTTAGTGGGAGTTGCATGTTGAAGCACTCTTTCCTGTAGTGTGTCAAAAGTTACTTACAATATTATTATATTCAGTTCTGATAGGTTGTTTTGTTCGAGTTGCCTTCAGTTTTATTTTTTTTTCCAGATAAAACCTATGCCTTATATATTGGAGATACTGTTGTCGTAAATGAGGACCAACCAGCAACCACTTTGACTGTAAGCAAAAAAAAATTGAAGAATATAGGTGTTTTCCTCCAGGAAGATTCTGAAGAAGAAGAGAATGATGCAGAAAAGGAAAATGCACCAAAAGATGAAATTTTAGGAAGAACTAGCAAACGTACAGCAGTTTTAGATTCTAAGCTGCGTACAGAGCACACTTCAGAGGAGAAACGTAAAGAACACCAGAAAGAACTGGCTATATTATTGAATGAGAAGGCTAAAGAGCGTTTAGCTAAACAATCCGGTGCTAAAGATGTAGAGAAAGTAAGAAAAAATAATATCTCTTATAAGAATGTGAGTCAAATGCCTAGGGATTCAGAAGTAAAAGAACTAAAACTGTACGTGGATCAAAAGTATGAGACGGTGATTTTACCTATATATGGCATACCTGTGCCTTTTCATATATCAACTGTAAAAAATATTTCCCAATCTGTTGAGGGAGATTATACTTATTTACGTATAAATTTTTTCCATCCTGGTGCAACAATGGGAAAAAGTGATGGTAAGTTGGGTCTACTATTTCTTTTTGGATCATATAAAATGTTGAAGCTTCTCGTAGATATCCTTAGAAAATGTTTCCTAAGAAACTTCCCACTATCATAGGGAATAGATCTACCCTTGTTTCTAGATATAAAAATAGGATAGAGCTAGCATAGAAATTTGAATTCCATGCCCCATTCTAGCTCCATCTTTCTCTAACTTGTAAGCTTAAATCCTCTCACTTTTTCTCCAAGTTCAAAGTACACCAATACCAATTATCGTAAGCCTCAACATACTACGTAGCAGCTTACGATAGTTTGGCCAAAATGGATCGAATTATTTGGTCTTTGATTTGGATAAAATTGTGAAAGTTCTTTTTTAGTACTGTCGGTAAAATTTTTTACTCCTTTTTCATTGGGAATTCTTTCTAGCATACCATGTATGAAGCTATTTTTTTCCGTAATGGTAATAGCATAAACAAATAGTAAATACAGGAACAACTTTAAGGATTGCTAAAGAAATTAGAGGTGTTTGAAAAATTGGTCGAAATGCTTCAACTTTTGTTCGTGGACATTCCATATGCTTTGGTAGGCTCGCCACAGGCTGCAATTTTGGCATTTTCAGATGGAAGTAGTCATTCAACATTACAAATGATGATACATAATTTTTGATACAGGGATTGTTCATCCAACATTTCTATTGGATATATAATTTTTTTTCAGGTACTTATCCACAACCTGAAGCCACATTCCTCAAAGAACTAACTTACCGTAGCACGAACATCAAAGAACCGGGTGAAATATCCCCTCCCTCTTCTAACTTGAACACAGCCTTCAGATTAATTAAGGAAGTGCAGAGAAAATTCAAAACTAGAGAAGCGGAAGAAAGAGAGAAAGAGGACTTGGTGAAGCAGGATACTCTAGTTCTGTCCCAAAACAAAGGGAACCCTAAACTGAAAGACTTGTATATTCGACCAAATATCGTTACCAAGAGAATGACGGGGTCTCTAGAAGCACACTCAAACGGTTTCAGATACACTTCAGTGCGTGGAGATAAAGTTGACATCCTGTATAATAATATCAAGAATGCTTTCTTCCAACCCTGTGATGGTGAAATGATCATTTTACTGCATTTCCATCTGAAGCACGCCATTATGTTCGGCAAGAAGAAACATGTTGATGTCCAATTTTATACAGAAGTAGGAGAGATTACGACAGATTTGGGAAAGCATCAGCACATGCATGACAGGGATGATTTGGCAGCTGAGCAGTCTGAGCGTGAATTGAGACACAAGCTGAAGACCGCCTTTAAGAGTTTCTGTGAAAAGGTGAGTATTTTATATGTATGCAGAGAGCAGTGGTTCCCCTATAACCATGGTCCGAATCTTAAAGATTTTCCTGAGAAAATTGGTTTCGTGCGTCGCTTGACATTTGTCATACGTTGGAGGTAAAACAAACTCACTTTCCCGCTTTGTTTATGTTATGAAATACAGCATTTTCAACAATTTCAGGATAAATTCACAAGTTAAAATGATTTATATTCATTGAATTGGTGAATTACTAGACCCGTGAGGCCAAGTTATTGTGTCTTTGTGAAATGCAACATAAATAAACCGAGAGAACAAGGAATACATTCGCTTTGTTTACATTGGCGAAGAGCGATTATTTGGAGATTTTAGTGATTTTATTCATTTTACAAGTGAAATTTTGTGATAATGGATCTGATGTATGGAATGGAAAAAACATGGGTTCCAGAGAACTTCTCAGTACTATTTCAAATAACGTTCTATGTCGTAAATTATCAAATTACTACAATATTGGTCTACAGTTGCTATGTCAGTGCTCCCATAATCTTCAATTATATATTTATTATACTAAATACATATATGTTACAAATAAAATAATTCATATGAAATTTTTTCCTTGAACACCGATTTCGATTCATCCTCAAAAAATTCTTTACTATCCATATAAAATGCTTTTTTATTATGCAGATGCAACATTAGGGCTTTCATTATCTTTAATAATTGACAATAAGGTCAATTCGAAACATCTTATAAACAACAAAATATTGAAGTAGTTGAGCCACATCGGAACGTGTTCGGTTGAGAACAGAGAAAGTTATCTGGTTCATTATTATTATAAAATGCATGCAATATTTTGACAAATCTATCATATCATCTATCATATGGAGATGCGAGTGGTAACCATTCAGGATGGGTTTGTCATTCATAACGCCAGCTATTGTAGTGTCAAGAAGATATAATTCTTGAAATGTGTATAACAGACACGAAATATTCTTATCATACTTATCTCATCATGAGTCAACTTATTAAACAGAACAAATTAAATAGATAGTCTATCATAATGCCTTAAACAGTGTGGAAATGCCTCCAACAAACTCTACCATAGTTTGTTACTTTGTCAGAACAGTTTTTTCAATTTATGGCGTGATTATAGGATGTTTGCCTTCTCTGGGGTAGTTCACATAGTGTTCTAATTCTTCGAATACCAGATAAAACTTAGGGGAATAGTTCAAAAATGCAAATATTCAAATATAAAGTCTACACTACAATATATCTGAAAAATCAGATTCCTTCGTCTCTCGGTGTATTTATGTTGTATTTCACAACGAAACGATAACTATTCACCAATTCTGTTAATATAAATCATTTTAACTTGTGAATTTATCCTGAAATTGTTGAAAATGCTGTACTTCATAACAAAAACAAAGCGGGTAAGTGAGGTTGTTTTACCTCCAACGTATGACAAATGTCAAACGACGCACGAAACCAATGAACAGAAGGTAATTTCTCTCACAATAGGACCCTTGCGTGTAACACGAATTATCATATTTTTATGTTTTTCTCATTCTATATCGATACAAAATCATAATGTATGCTATCACGCACTTCAACAATTCGCGAATTTTGAATAATTCGGTATTAAAAATGGTCAAATCGGTACTCAAGGTCGAAGCGGGAGAAACGTGTCAGATCGCCTCTACGTCACTCGTTATTGTACAATTCACCGATCGATATAGCCCGACGCTGTCTATTGGCTCGCTAGAGAGAAAAGTACAGGAGAAGAGGGAGAGAGTGGATATATCCCCATACGTCACGGAAACCGCGAAGTTTCGTCCGTTTAAACAACTGACATGTGGAGCCAAATTTTCTCGTTGAAAATTGAAATTTTTGATGGCAGTTAAAGTTTTTCAGTGGTCTCACAGATAGAATATTTGATTCCAATGATAAAAAAAATTCATGCAAGAGAGCTTTTATTCCCCCTCCCCACAGAAGTCATTTCCATGTAGTCGAAAATGAAAAATATACATTTCTGAGGAGTTTAGGTGATTTCAAAGAAACTCAAATTATGCTATTGTTTGATTACTCTTTTTAAATTTTTGATGCTCCTTCCTGCCCAACAATCCAAAACAATATTTATTCGACATTTTTTTCGAATATGACGGTGTGTGATCATGGAAATGCTATTCTTGCAATAAAAAAAATTAACTTTGGTAAACCCGCAAGATTTCCCGTCGCGAAGCTAAAAGTAAGATATTCACATCATTGTAAGCAATGTGAGTTCCTGAACATAAAATATGAAGACCAACATAGGCGGTCTCTCTTTGTTTGGAAGATATGGGCCCCCAAAGTTCCGAATTGTTGCATTTTTAGATCCTTTTTTCCGCCATAAAAATGATCTCTCACTTCTCTAATCTCGTTCATAAATCATCTTTGAACCTTCAACCAACGAAAAGCGACACTTTCTTTCAAGAATATTCATTATATAAAGGAAGAAAAGTGAAAATATTAGACAACCACTTAACCTATATTTCTACGAAATACTTCTCAATGTTAAAGCGGAGCTTGGCAACAGCGTCTTTTCATCGCTGGCCAACGTATTATGACAGGCGAGTAGTTGCTGGCGGGAAATATGAAATGGACAGTTGAAGGATATGATTGTAAGGAAAATGCTTCTGTCACTGAAGAAGAGATGGTTATTCTAACATCAAAACAAAATCATTGAGAATATTTGTTTAAGGTTTCACTCTCAATATTTTCGTTTGAACTTTCTTTCTATCCCCTTCAAAATAGGGAGGTTGTTATCTACTTCGTTTTTTGTTGTGTCTTCGAGATGGTCCCAGTTTAGAATGACTTTCAGGAGATTCCAATAAAATGGGTCATATAATAACCTTGATTTCATTGGAAATCTGGGAAGGGCCATATGAAAAAAATGTACGTTGGTATATATATCAGGGTGTATTCTCATTCCATTACCATGTGTTTCAACCTTGTAGATTTCATTAGAAACGAATTCTCCTTTTGGAAGATTTACAGTATCGCAGTAAACAGTAAGAACTAAGAACATATTTCATTTTTCACTCCAGCAATAATCTGTCATTCACGAATACGCACGATGGCACGATTCCGACCGATGAAATTCGCGCCATTGCCAAACTTCACCTTTAGACAGTCAAAATCAGAAGGAATAGAGGTTAAGTGGTTGTCCAGTAATTTCATTGTTATTTCATTTAATATTGATTATTTTGGAAAAAAAGTGTTGCTTATCGTTGGTTGAAGGTTCAAAGGTGGTTTGTGAACTATACAGATGAAGTGAGAGATTGTTTTTATGGTGGAAAAAGGGACCTGAAATCGACTCATTTTGTAACTTTGGGGGCCCATATCTTCCAAATAAAGGGAGACCGCCTATGTCGGATTTCACATTTTCGATTCAGAAAAACACACTGCGTACAATGATGTTAATATTTATTCAATATCTCGGCGACGGGAAATTTTGCGGGTTTACCTTAACTTTTGAATACAGGAAACTAAATTTATTTAATATTTGGCACGAAGATTTTACAATCTGATAATTCTTTTTGTTCTTTCAACTCAATTGGTGAATTTTACAGGTTGAAGGAATGACCAAACAAGAAATCGAGTTTGATACCCCATTCAGAGAATTAGGATTTCCTGGAGCTCCATTCCGATCTACTGTTAATCTTCAGCCCACTTCAGGTTGCTTGGTAAATCTTACCGAGTGGCCCCCATTTGTTATCACTTTGGAGGATGTTGAATTAGTCCATTTCGAGCGTGTTCAATTCCATCTCAAAAATTTCGATATGGTTTTTGTATTTAAGGATTATAGTCGAAAGGTTGCAATGGTCAACGCTATACCTATGAATATGCTGGATCATGTGAAGGTAAGATATTTTTCGGTCTGTCTACATTGACGATATATTACCAAGGGAATTTCACTTTAGGAATGGCTGAACTCGTGCGATATAAGGTATTCCGAGGGTGTTCAAACTCTCAATTGGGCAAAGATCATGAAGACCATTACAGATGATCCAGAAGGGTTCTTTGAAAGTGGTGGATGGACTTTCTTAGATCCAGAATCTGATGTAGAAGATGCTGCTAATGCAGAAGAATCTGAAGAAGAAGATGATGCTTATGAGCCAACAGACTTGGAAAGTGGCTCTGATTATTCTGAGGAGGATTCTGAGTACTCGGAAGGTGATACAGAGTCAGATGGCGATTCAGAGGAAGAACTAGGTAGGTAGCTTTTTTGCGCGCATGTTCTAGGGGAACAGCGTGCTATCGTTTTGTCCAAATGTCTGTAATTTTGGATGATTGAGCCGAAAATGGTCTCAATCGACTAGGTTGGACTCACTGATGATGAATCCGGTGTCAAAATTGATTCTGTCCGGCCGGCCGGCCGTAGACACGATAACTGTCGACAGAAGCAAGCTAGCTACTTGAAACTTTCAGGATAGGTTGCGCATCAGAATGCCGCGGTTAAGTTCGTTAATGGGCCAAATCGGTCGAATAGTTTCGGAGTTATAGGCAGTTGAAGTTTTGAAGATATTTATTTTTTATTTCAGAAACTATTTGAGAGATAAGATTCAAACTTGGCAGTTGGGTGGAGTATAACGACGCGCAACTTTGAGCCAAATTTCGTCAGGATCAGATTTTCAGTGAATTGGAAAAAATTTCGAAAAAAAATTTTTTTTCGAAATTTTTTTTTCCGGAAACCATTTATCATATTCGAAAAAAAAGTCCACTCACACTTTGAACTTCATATTTCACAGCAGTGTACCAAATTTCAGTTCGATACGATTATAAGTTTCGGAGATATCCGGAAAAAATGTGTCAAATTTCGAGGTTGTCTTCTCGATATCGTTTATTTTTTCGGTATAACTCGGGAAATACTGATTCAGTCCTGATGAAATTTCACAGCTAGTTTTGAGATGCTGAAAGACAACTTCATGCGAAATTTCGTGATAATCGTGTCATCCTCATCAAATTCTGTATGAAACTTAGAACTGTTATTTTTCGATGAAGTACTGGATTTCAATTTGATCTGATCTGTATTTTTGGAAATATTGAAATAATAAAATTTTGATTGGGTATATCTACGGAATCATTGGGTGGATTTTACCCATTCACGAATTCGGCCTTCGTAATTTAGATCCAAACCTTCTCTACAAATATCGAGTTCCTAAGTTGTTTCTTTCGGAAGTTATTGTGTTTACGCAGTCGGCCGTTAGGCTGACCGTAAACACAATAACTTCCGGAAAAAACGACTTAGAAACTCGATATTTGTAGAGAAGGTTTGGGGCTTAATTACGAAGGTCGAATTCGTGAATGGGTAAAATCCGCCCAATGATTCCATAGATATACCCATTCAAAATTTTATTTTTCCAATATTTCCAAAAATACAGATTTGATCGAATTGAAATCCAGTAATTTATCAGTAAAAATTTCAAAAAGTACTGCCGTGAAGGCAGCAGCTTTTGCGTGCATGTTCAAATTCGTTGCTGAAGCGGTCATCTACATTGAACATGCGCGCAAAAGTTGCTGCCTTCACGGCAGTGCTTTTTAATTTTTTATTATTAGGATCACGATATAAAAACTATGTGTGCTTGCTTATTATAGTTTGAAATTTTTATTCGAAATTCATTCAGAAGTATGAAAAAGCTTTGCATTCATCAGTGAATAGCATGATGTTGAACATGTTTACTGATATTCAGAAAAATTCTCGATATCTTTGGAGTCAAATTACTATTTTCTTAAAAGAAGATATATGAAAGAGCCTGAAGCTGTGACACTGACAGGCTGATAAGATTTGTCCTAAAACCTGTTTCGGGTCCTAAATCGTAGGAATTTGAATACACTTGCAAGTTTTAAAAATAGTAATAAGAAAAGTACCGCAAAATTCCCGAAGGCTTGACCTTGTGGAAGATCATTATCCATTTGATTTGAGCTCTTGTAAAATAATAAGCAGGAGTAAAAAAAAAATTTACAACTTGACAACCCACATGTTATATAACCAGTGAAGAGAACTACTTAGAAACATTTACATTCGAAGATCTGCACAGAATGTTGATAATTCATGGAATTTCTTCATTGTTTCAGGTTCTGATGAAGAATCTGGAAAGGATTGGTCTGATCTCGAAAGAGAAGCTGCAGAAGAAGATAGGGAACGTACTAATAAATTTGAAGATGACGTTGACAATAAGAAAGGTTCATCAAAACACTCTTCAAGTAAACACTCTTCCAGTAAACACTCCTTAAGCAAACATTCATCATCCAATAACAAACATAGCTCTTCAAGTAGTAACAATAAACATAAATCATCCAAACACGAATCACCTAGTAAGCATTCGTCTAATCACCATTCATCCAGCAAAAATTCAAAACATAACAGTAGCAGCAGCAGCAGTAAAGATAAAGAAAGAGAGAGACAAAAAGAAAAAGAAAGACAAAGAGAGAAGGAAAGACAAAAAAGCAAGCATTCATCTAGCTCAGATTCGAAAAGGAAACATTCTGAATCTCCTAAAAAAGACAAAGGAAGTAGTAAGCATCATAAGAATTCCCATTCATCTAATTCTCCCAGCAAAAAGCGGAGTAGAGATGACAGTGGTGATAGGCACAAGTCTAAGAGATCCAAGAAATAAATTTGTCCATATAATTATTATTTTTAAGTTATTTGTTAGCTTACCCTTTCGAACCATGAGTTAAAGTTTGATATTTGTGTAATAATACATTTTCAATTACAACTTTGTTTCAAACACCTTTCTATTTCTTAAAGATACGCAAGCACATTCTACATACAGTGTGTCCACGGATTGGGTGCCGGTAAGGTGTAAATGACGAAAAATTTTCGAGATAGACTCTGATATTTTGGGAATCGCTCCTGCTTGGTCTCAAATTAAGATGTTGAGAAAATGAGCCAAATCAATTAATATTGGTTTAGAACTGATTTAAGGAAAATTTTTAAGAATAAAACACCTTTGTTTTAAAAGATATCGAGAAAGTTTATTGAGAAAAGTTGTTTAGAATCAAAAGGCACAGCTAAATCTCGAATTTCAGATAAATTGATCAACTTTGATTTTGTAAGTAGGTTATGAAAATATTTGATAATATCCATGGATACAAATGCCAGACGTGACTTGAAACGTAAATTTTAATCGTCATGAATGAAAATTTTCCTGTTAAAAACAAGCTGACCATAGAACAAAGTGTATTTATTGTGCTGTGCTACGGCTTCAGGGTTGCCAGATTAGGGGATTTTCCCCAAAAATGAGGGGATTTTTTTTCCCTTTGGGGATTTTTTGGGTATTTTTTTTTCTGGGGAAAAAAATTTAACTGGGTATTATCAGGGGATTTTAGGTCTTGAACAACTCGACTCGAATCCAGTCTAGTGGTCTGATGAATTTTCCCGTTCTTGATTAGGGAATCAGAAAAATTGCAATTTTCGGTATTTTACGAATCCGGAAAGGATGTTATGACGAAAGTACCGATGTTTTCAAGATTCATAACAGACAGAGGGAGGCCAATAAAAGTTTCACCCTCGACCGTCCTTTCCGATCTTGAATACTGTTTATTACCTCTCATTATTATGACGTTATGAGAATAAACAAGTTCCATTTTGCGTCGGCTTTGTCGGCACCTCTGATAGAATGGTAGTAAAATTTCCCAATTTATTTATGACCCACTCTACACCTTCCGTCGGCATTGTCGGAGTATTGAATTACGGAAGTATAAACGAAAGTGATCTAAAATATTTTTGGATCAGTAAAGTGATTTTTGATTAATTCATCATCATTCTCCACGAAATAATTAATTCGTATCATTTTGTATGTCATGCATGACGAAATGAACTAGTAATACATTTGTTGTTTTTGTATTGAAAAGTTCTGCGAAAAAATCCCTCTTTCGCGAAAACTAACCTCATTCATTACAAACTTGCATTGAGGATTTTTTTTTGAAGCAATTCATTTTTGGGGTATTTTCAGACCTACTGAAGATTTTTGGGAACAAATATTCAGTAAATACCATAATCTGAAATTATAATGATAAAAAAAATAAAGTGGGGATTTTTTTTGAAAAGTCCCGAATTTAGGGGATTTTTGAATTTCGACTGGGGAAATCGAGCCAAACGTTCTGGCAACCCTGTACGGCTTAGGTGCAGACAGCACGAAAAATTTTCGAGTTAGACTCTGATATTCTGGGAATCGCTCCTGCTTGGTGTCAAACTAAGATGTTGAGAAAATGAGCTAAATAAATTTATATACAGGGTGGTTCAGAACTGATTCAATGAAAATTGTTGAGAATAAAGTACCTTTGTTCTAAAAGATATCGAGATAGTTTATTGAGAAAAGTTGTTCGGAATGACGAGCTGCTGCAGGAACTCAAGTTACAGATAAATCAGCCCACCTTGACTTAATAAGTTGGCCATGAACATTTTGTATACGTGAGATTTTTGTCATGATCAAAAATTTAAATTTTGAAACTATTTTTTTAGCAGGGTTACGTGGTACCGCAACATTTGGCCAGCGTCAATGGAATTGTCTTATTACTCCCTGATACGAAATGACTGCACCTAAGCACTGCACAATAAACACTCTTTGTTCTAAGGTCAGCATGTTTTTAACAGGAAAATTTTCGTTCATGACGAATAAAATTTACGTTTCAAGTCACGTCTGGCATTTGTAACCATGGATAATATCAAATATTTTCATAACCTACTTACAAAATCAAAGTTGATCGATTTATCTGAAATTCGAGATTTAGCCGTGTCTTTTGATTCTAAACAACTTTACTCGATATCTTTTGAAACAAACGTGTTTTATTCTTAACAATTTTCCTCAAATCAGTTTTAAACCACCCTGTATATTAATTGATTTGGCTAATTTTCTCAACATCTCAATTTGAGACCAAGCAGGAGCGATTCCCAGATTATCAGAGTCCAACCCGAACATTTTTCTTCATTTATTACACCTTACCGGCACCCAATATCCGTGGACACACTGTATCATTAGACAAGTAGTCTGTATATATTATATGCACACGCCCTACTCGAAAAGACTTGTTCATTGTTTTCCAATTAATAAATTGATAGAGAGCGGATTGTCCGTGACGTGAAGAATTTAATATGCTTTGTGTGGTTCTATTGTATGTGCAAAAATATTTTGGAAGAATAAAGGTATGATGAGAGTGCAAGAGAGATTGTGACATCGCGAGTCTGCTTCTCATTTCGTGATGAATGGTAAGCAGTTAGAGTTGAACAAATATCGTCTTTATGGGATATATCATCTACACTCAAGACTAATAAAATTTATATCCATTCCAGATATATTTTACCCATTCACGAATTCGTCCTTTATTGATATTAGGCCCTAAACCTGCTCAACAAATATAGAATCCTCAAGCTTTTTAATGAAATTCACAACTATAATTACCAAGTTTCAATTTTGTGTACGCAGGATTTTTTTAAGTTAATTATTTAGGAAAGCGCCATAATTACAGATTTGTATATCCACGAAACTGTTTGGTTGATTCAGCTCGTTATTGAGGTTGCTCAGCCGGGATATTCAGTAAATACTCTAGGTCTAGTCTTCTCCTTTCGAAATAAGTTAAAGAGTGTTTACGGCCTGACAGACAGAATTCAATTTAAAAAGAAATTTTTCATCACTGTTAGTCCAGCCTAGTCGTTCAATGCCATTTGCCGTTCGTACTCCGAGAATTGCAGAATTGTTGGTAAAATGATAACGCTTTACATTGTTCCTTAGAACCAGCGCTTAAAAAAAGGACCGAGTTTTATGTTACAAATTTTCTAATATATAGTTTTTTTATCTAAAAGAAAGGAGTACACACTCCTGGTTTCATCAAAATCAATTAAGAATATACCAGTTCGAGATAAAATGGAACCAAAGACACACCATATATACTCCATTCACTTTTATAATGTAGCCCGGTTGGCCATGATATCGTGACAGATTTCACCGTGTATATTTTGAAAATGTTAGGTTATGGTCATTTTCCTGTCAGATAGCTATGCAACGTTGTCCTCTCTACAAAGAGGTCGTAGTAATTACTTATTTTTCAAATGTCAATCTATATTGATAAAGTAATGAAATTGAGAAAATATTATTTGAATTCAATAATTCCAAAGACCTGGCGAATGTTGAAGAAACTTTTGTCTCTGTAAATACTGGAAATATTTCACGTATATAAACATGGTTGGAAGATTCAGTTATGCTTTTTTCTCGTACGGAAATCAAGAATCGAGTTTTTCAAAATAAAGTCTGTAGTCAGTGTCATTTTGGGTGTTCCAATAGAAGGATATTCTTTGTCGTCTCTTTCACTTAAAATCTTCCTTATTGTGTTGATGTGCAGCTAAAAAATAAATATCTATTCATATAAAATATAATTCCTTGGTTTTCACTCACATACGTCGAAAATGTTGGATAGCTTGTGTTGAATTATTGATTCCGAATTATCAGGGTTACTATCAGAAAAAGCCGATTTCAATTCTACATATCATTTCCTGATACTTTGCCTCTGCTTCTTCAAAACTACCTTCGGCATTTTCATTAGTTTGCAAGCGTTATTATGCTGAGATTTAGAAATCTAGAATCGATTGATATTGATAATAGTAGAAATTGAAATTTGGCAACGTCCTTTGACATTGCCGATATTTCATGAGTGCCAACCTGCGTCAGTTTTAAGGGAAAAAACTTGATAAACCTAAATCATGGCCAACCGGGCTACATTATAAAAGTGAATGGAGTATAGAACAGTCATCATTCTCGTTGTGAAGTTCAAAATTACTGCCATACCGCGTTTTCTCTGATCATTGTATAAAGATTATACAATGCTCTGATTGGCTGATTCCAACTTTCATATCCCTGTCAGAGACAGGGCGTAACCACAGACCAACTGATCTGTGGCGTAACTCTCTCACTAAATTTGTCCGATGTTTACTTTTCGTTCTATCTTCTATCTTTTTCCATATCATCAAGAGTTATATAAAGCTATCTTTGTTCTTTTCCATAAAGACATACATAGAGGCGCTGCTTACACTTTGCGTAATGTTGCCAGACTAGGACATAAATACAACCGTCACAAGAAAAAGAACTACTTCTATCTTTTTTCATCTTTGCTGTACTATGATCTTAGGTCCACGTGCTTCAATAATTTTGGCAACGTGGTACCACAGATCAACCAGATAAACCACTCGCCTCATTTACTTAGGAAATCTATGTCAACGCAGATATGACCCTGGAGTGCGTTCACAATTATCGTCGAGCGATCGCACGACGACACCCTGTGGTCATCCGGCTGTTCACAATTGTCGTCGGGTAAAATTTATCGTCGTCCACGATTCCGAAAGAAATTCACCGAGCGATCAACTTTTTAACCCAGTAAATAGTTGGTGAAAATTTGTCGCGGCTGCGCAATGTGTGCATTTCAAACTTTCAAAATAAAAATAATAAAATATCCATAACTGTGGACTTTTCTGCGATGTAATTCTTTTTTCCTTCAGCTTTAATATCATTGTTAGACAATAAATCATCGTAATTAAAAACGAATTCACAAAAAGACTCGTGAAAAGTAAATTTTGAGGTTATCAAATTATGATCATAAGTAAACAAACCAGAGGTAAATTTTTAGGTTGACAATCTTTATCGTGAACGAGGATCATTCACCGGTTATCACCCGGTAAATTAAACCGAGGTGAGACAAACAATTCAGGTTGACAATTGTGAACGCACCCCTGAATCGAGCTAATCAGAATTTTAGTAGGCGTTTGGGGTGCCAATCAGATTGCAGGAATAGGATTACGTCACTCGCGCCGCTTTCGGACTCGCTTGAAGAGGTTATAAACATGTAAACAAACTGAAATGAATTTTTCATCCTATTAACTGATGAATATTTTCGTAACTGTTCCATTTTAGAATATAATCCAAACAGTTTTTTACAACCAAATCAATTGTTTAGTCATCTTTGAGGTTCTATTTTATGACGACAGCCCCCATTATATGTTTTAATTATACGACAAGAATTGGAATCGAACTTAGGTGGACTCATTCATAATGTTCATTTTATATAATATAAAGGAATCGCTGAAGTAAAAGCATTACAACCTCCATTATTCAATTAAAACGATGGGATGTCTAATAAAATTGTATATGATTGCACAAACACTAGGATTGGAAGCGAACAAAGTTGGTCTATTCATAGTTTGATTTTTTATTGAAATGAATCTCATTTGATGTGAAACTACAAAGATTGTCTGATTAAGGTAAACGGGTTTTCCATAACATTTTTCCAAAATTTTCATTTACTCAAACCGAGTCCTTCTACAGGAGTTTCAGATGTGACAAAACACTCGCTTTGGTATTGGAAATTTGCTTTTCAAATGGTTACATCGAAAAATCTTAGTCTGATTTTGATTTTGTGATTCCTGAATGCCGACAAATCCGTTTTACATTTCGATTTCAGATATTCCAAAATCAAGTATTCAATTTGACAATTGTTTGGAGGAAGAAGAAAGTGTGGTTATGTGTGGTATATTTCTCAAGGTCGTAGAGACGCGATTCCCGCAAACGATGAAGTGATTTGTCTTGTTGGTCTGTGGTAGTACACAACCACACGTGCATCAGCTGAATTGGTAAGAGATTAGAAATTTAAGTGTTTGTTTATAATTTGTTCCAAAGAGATATTTCTAATATTATCAATATGGCTAAGTGTTTAATTCGTGTGAAGTTATCAACGGATTCTCATCAACGGTTTCTCTCCCGGGGACTGTCGACGGCGGAATAGAAGAGAAATAGAGCGCGGCGTTGCCAGATCTTCGAATAATACCTGGGTACTGTTTTCGTACATATTTACGAATTGATTCGCAATTATTGAATTGTAATGGATAGGATTTGCAATATAATACACCACACGGGATGCATAAAGGATTATCTGCGTAAGACAGACGAAAACTGAAAATTCTCTAGGTAATCGGAAACTTATCAACGGTTTCCACGTTTCATCCTGTATTTTCCAAACGGTTTCGTGTTCGTTGAAGAAAGTTTTTTGTAAATTGAGCAAAAAAATCAGCGATTCTGAAAAACCACGTTTGGGAATATGTACCACCGTCAGAAGGAAGGGGGAGACGGAAAACTGATAATTCTTTAGGTAATCGGTACCCCAGCAACGGTTTTAACGTTTTTCCCTGTATTTCCCAAACGGTTCCGTGTTCGTTGAAAAAACTTTTTCGTAAATTAAGCAAAAAAATCAACGATTCTGAAAAACCACGTTTGGGAATATGTACCAACGTCAGAAGGAAGGGGGAGACGGAAAACTGATAATTCTTTAGGTAATCGGTACCCCATCAACGGTTTTCACGTTTTACCCTGTATTTTCCAAACGGTTCCGTGTTCGTTGAAAAAACTTTTTTGTAAATTAAGCAAAAAAATCAACGATTCTGAAAAACCACGTTTGGGAATATGTACCACCGTCAGAAGGAAGGGGGAGACGGAAAACTGATAATTCTTTAGGTAATCGGTACCCCAGCAGCGGTACTATAAACTTCTACTTTATGATGAGGTAGATCTGCCGAAAAATTTTTGATAATCAAAATAAATTTTTTACACGTCTTGTGCGCACAGTAGGCATACAATTTCATCGAATCGGTTCTTACTAAATAGCGACTAGTGCCGAAATAGAGATTGCACGTGTTATTCACCGATTTAATTTTTCTGCTCAGCACAAATGTGTATTTATTCTTTATCAGAGTTTTTTTACGACATATCATGGATAATTCAGCACCGGTTAAAACGAATTATCCCTCTTTGAAATTACATTCCTTATAAGTTGAATCGGGTATTGATTTATTATGGGGTATATTTTTGGTACCTAATGGAAGTCGCTTTCTAACTTCACTTTTCATTTCGAACTTTTTTTTTAATTCTGGCGATACAAAATCGAAATCCGAACTAATTTCCTTCTTCTTGAAAAGAGGTGTTTCCGTATCTTTGTGAGTCGAATCTGAACCGATATCAAAACTTGAAATACTATGGGAAGAAGTAGTAGTAGTATTGGAATGATACGATTTATTGAGATGTGATCTGATATTTTTCTCGTCATTTATAATGTGCCTAGGTTGCGATACATTAGTATTATGTGGTGGCGATGAGGAATATTGTAGTGATGCTTCTTGAACTGATTCCGCATTATTCATATTGTGAACTGAATCTTCCCTATGCTTGGGAGTCGAATGGAAAACTACAGAATGCGAACTTTTATCCTGTATTTTATCAAAACTTGTTGAAATAATAACCGAAATAGATTTTTTAGGTATCGAATTATGACCATCAAGACCATGGCATATAAAATTGTTCTCATCTGTTAATATAAGATTACGTTCCGACGAAGAACCTTGAATTGATGCTTCTTCGAATGATTTCGAATCATTTATAATCTGAACTGATTCTTCCAGAGAATGGACTGCAGTATAATTAGTTGCTCTTTTTATTTCATTTAAATGTCTCTTTATGAAATAAAATAATCTCCGGCGATTTTTTTCGGTATTTTTTATACCCATTCCTCGACATAAACGAGAATAAGTACGTGAATTTGAAAAGTAGGATTCGGCGGAAAGTTCTTTTCTACTTATGTTTTCTTTGATCATGGCATTATTAATAGAGGTTAAATAATTCGTCAGTATGTTCCTATCACTATCCTTATTCACGTATTTAATGACCTTATTATGATTAAATATCAAAAGATCCCTGATTTTACCCGTATTTCTTCGGAGTACCATATAAATTGCACGTCGCGTCTTACGGTCATTCGTGGAAAATAGAAACATTGCTGATTCTTGGATGATACAATCGTCCAATTTGATTTTATCAAGATCACCAGGACAAATTTCAGGAAATTTAGCATTTGAATATTCGGCCAGTTTTGTAACGGGAAATGAGACGGGTTTTCCGGCCATTCTATGAACTCAAATTACAAATATGAGGAAAACTTCAAGAATACGCTAAAAAAATGACCTAAATTCGGTATAAATATAACAGCTAGATATATAACGCTATTTCTCAAAAGAATTATTGAATTCGATCGAACACCAAAAGAATATTTATGAATCGATACCGAGAGAAGTCTGCAATACAAAAAAATGAGTATAAATGAAAGGAAATGAATGTACCAGAATCGCAAATTAATGACACTCACCAGTTCTATCAAAGTCTTTCTAACCTTATAGGGTATATTAAACTGTTGGAAAGGCTATGTGGAAATGAAAGAAAAGTTATTTTTCTTTATGCGATTTCCTTATTGGTAACAAATGCACTTGGTAAGTTTCTTCACTCATGGAGTATTAAATGAGAACTGACTCTAATAATCTAGAAAGAATCTAGTATTCCTTAAAACACGAAATGTAAGCTTTGCTTCATTGTCCCTTGGCTCACGCACGTGTATAATGTAAACATTCTGAAGAGGCATTTCTGCTCGAAGTCAACTATAACAATCCTAATCTCAGAATTTATTACTTCGGAGTGAACCACAAATAAACGTATCAATGATGATTAATGCGACTTAATTTTTGAACATTCAACAGGGACTTGAAAAACCAACACGCCCCCTCGAAAATTAATCTCATTTCAAAAGAGAAAAGATCTAAGTAATACTTTTCATTAATTCGAAATAAATAACCTTGTGCTTTCTGTGTTTTGGGACATGTATACAAATGGTCCAAAATTCGTTGCATGGGATTAGGGAAAACCCAGAAAAACCTAACCCGACCATTTCATTTAAAACTACCGTAATATCATATAATCGATTAGTTTTTAATCTATTCCATCGCTCAGCTCCAAGAATTTGGATGCTAGTAATGTTTCTGCGGAGACATCTGCAAGTTGACAACCTGTAGGAATAAATTTGATTTTATTACATTCTTCTCAACTGATCACCTAGAAAGAAATCATATTTTGTATAGATATGTTTCGACACTTTATGACTTATACGAAGATAACCAATTCATTTATAAATTATAATCTGTTTGTTATTTTTTTTATTGATACTACTACTAATTTACAAAAAACTTTTTTCAACGAACACGAAACCGTTTGGAAAATACAGGGTGAAACCCCCTTCCTTCTGACGGTGGTACATATTCCCAACCATGGTTTTTTAGAATCGCTGATTTTTTTGCTTAATTAACAAAAAAGTTTTTTCAACGAACACGGAACCGTTTGAAAAATACAGGGTGAAACGTGAAAACCAACGCAAGAAAAACTGGGGATGAGATTGGTGAAAGAAAACCTCCGAAATTATCGAATATGCTCTAAACATTTTAGCTTGGATTCATACATTGATACAATAAACCACAAATTGTATAAACATGCAGTTCCTATGCAATTCTTCAATCTTCCTCCTATTTCTGCAGTGCATGAGGAAAGTGAAGAAAGCAGAGTTATTACCGTTGAAGAGTCCGAAGAATTGAAAGAAATGCCAGTGAACTCAGATAATCCAAATGATATTCCAGGTATATCATATATAGAGTTTCATTCAGTTTTTTTCTTATTCTCCTGTGGATATGCATTGATTTGGATTCAGTTTTTTACATCATAAAGGAATGAAATATTTCCAGATATGGTTGGATACATGAAAATTAATCACGACGTTGTTTTTAGGTGTAGGATACATTGATGCCATTCCGTTGCAATTCTTCAATACTCCTTCAACTTCTGGAATGCAGGGAGAATACAGAGAAAGCATGGTTGTCTCTGAAGAATTTGATGAAGTGCCAGTGAATCCAGATGGCCCAACTGATTTTACAGGTATATTATAAAAGTATTGAATTACATTCATTTTTTTGTGTTCACCTGTGGACATTCATAGATTAGTTTTCTACGCTATTATCGAATGAAATATATTAAAACAGTTAAATATGTGAAAATTAAACTTGGCATTTTCTCTAGGTGTAGAAAGGTGTGATTCGAATATGGAGCTGGACCTGCCTAAAACACCCAAAGGTAAAGGCAGAATTTTCAGAGAAAATTTTTCGACAAGAAACACGACGCCCAGGAAAAAGAGATTGATCAAGATTATACGGCAAAAAGAAGACCAATTAAGAAAAATCAAAAAGGTGTGTCGGCAAAAATCCAAATGTCTGAAAGATATTTTAGAGTTCTCAGACACCCCAGAAGTTGAAAGTCTTAAAGAAAATATGTCTGAGACTACTTGGAAATTCATGTTATCCCAGCTAAGGTGCTCTAAGGCGAAGGATGCAAGAGGTAGAAGATGGTCCATAGATGACAAGATTATGTCTATTATTATTCAAAAAAAGTCCAAGGTGCTACAAATTGCTGAGTACCTTTGTAGCACTTCCCTCAAGGAGCACTATTTTGAATTTACTGAAAAAAGGACCCTTCAGTGCTGGGATAAACATCAATATTTTCGAACATATTAACGAAAATATAAAAGAGGACCTTGATAGATACTGTATGTTGCTATTTGATGAGATGGATATTAAAGAGAACCTGTATTATGATAAAGGCAGAAAGAAAATTATTGGATTTGAGGATTTTGGTGAAGAACAAAGTGGGAAATGCTCTGCTAGAAAAGCTCTAGTTTTCATGCTCGTGGGACTTAATCGCAAATGGAAACAACCTATAGCGTACTTTTTTACGCACAAGAGTTGCAGTTCAGACATTATTAGTAAATGTTTGTTCAATGTCATGGAAGCTGCTACCAATATAGCAGAGTTGAACATTGTTGGAACTGTTTGCGATATGGGGGCGAACAATGTGAAATGCTTAAAAGAATTAGGAGTAACTGTGGAGACACCATACTTCATATATGAAGGCAGACGAATTTTTACTATGTACGATCCTCCCCATTTATTGAAGCGCACCTATTCTTTATTTAGAAAATACAATGTATTTGTAAATGTCAGAATAGGTGAGGTAGAAACAATAATAGAAGCTAAGTTTTCACATGCTCCTGGGCCTATGAGCATGACAAGGCATCTCCTTATGTCTTCAGAGCCCTTCATAAGCTGAAAGACCATTTCTTCAATCCGATAATGAAGTATGCCATGAAGGTTAACATTGCTGCTCAGGTTATGAGTAGAACTGTCTCAGCATTTCTATACACCTTGATAACAAATGGTAAGATCAATTCTAGATTCAATTTTCAGTTTTTTTTTCAATAAAATCTTTGTTTTAGGAATAATGCAGCAGGAATGTATTGCCACTGCCGAATTCATCGTGGAAGTTGACACTTTATTCGACAGTTTCAACGGGAACACCAACCAGTCTGGAAAGGAGTTGAGGTTCAATGTTCAAGAAAACTCCCCTCATACAGAATATTGGCCAAAAGCATTTCAGATTGTGAAGGCCTGGAAATTCAAAAGAATTTCCAAGAGTGGCCAGGTGAAGGAATCCAAACCACCTTCCCAAATTGGTTGGTTAACTTCCCTTAATGCAATAAGAGAAATTTGGGCGTTTGTTCGTAATCAAGGGTTTAAAGTTTTGCGACCAAGATCTCTTAATCAAGATCCCTTAGAGAATCTATTTGGCTGCATCAGATACGGTTCAGGATGCAACGATAATCCTTCTGCATTTCAATTTGTAGGTAGTCTGAAGTCTCAGATCTTAAATAATTTGATGCGCTCCACATCAACTACAAATTGTGAGGAGGACAACAACGTTCTCCTCAGCAATTTTAAATCATTCCTGACGAAGGAACAATTAGAGGAATCGAGGCATTCGGAAGATAGAGCTCCTGCTAATTTTTCTTTAGAAGTGTCTACAGAAGAGACCGTGTCTGCCATTGAAACAGATGTATTACATGGAAGCTCCGGTGCATTTTCAGTTGCATATGTTGCTGGTTTCATTTTGAGAGGGATCTTTAAGAAATTAAAATGCATTGAATGTTCTTCTGTTCTCTTATCTGATGAACTAGATCCGCACAATTTATTCATCTATAACAAGGAATGGGTAGATGATGAAAACCATCTTACTTATCCAAGCACAACTTTCACAATATCTATTGGTCATGGTATAACATCACTGGAGGATTTTCTGGATGAAAATGCTCATATTTGTAATCTCCCATATCATGCCAGTAGATTTGTGGAAAGTAAAATTGATTTCGAATGGTTAAAATGTTCGAAGCATTCGAAGGAGGTAGAAGTTATACCCTTGCAGTCAATTATCAATATTGGTATAGGCTGGTGGGTGAAGAGAGAAAATCAGAAGTTTAGAGAAATAAAAAATGAAATAGTGCAATCAAAAAAATTGAAAAAGATGAAAAACATGTGATACAACATGATATTTTTGTAACTGATTTTCTCTCATACAATATTTGCTGTTGGTTTTTATGTTTTTTGTTGAATATTACATGTTGATTTGTATTCAAATTGTTTTATATATTGCTGGTTGGTTCACATGTTACTTCTTGGTTTATGTGTTACTTGTGGAGTTATAAGTTGTTTGAGTTAAATGATTCACGTGATATAACTTGATATTTATAAGTTATTTGTTGTTACCGTTTTTATTGAAATTTTATTATATCATTTTCATTAGAAACTCGTTTTTTTCATTCTTCTGGAAGCATTTTTGCGCAGCCATAGCTCAACTGCTAGCTCATGTTTCAACGAATGGGATGCTGCAAAATTATTATTATCATCGCATGCATTGTCAAGAAAAGTATATCTGTTCTTTATCCTCAAAGGAGTACGAATAATTCAACTTCATAAAGATTTTCGCCGTGTCGCAATATTAAAGTATTCGTTCCAACATGAGCTCAGTTGAATAGCTGAAATATTTGCCATTGTGTCATATTGCGTTAAAATTATTAAATACAGTAATTGACAAGGCAAACATTTCAGTTTCAACTCAATGGTTGGGCGAAACTGCTTTCATGTCTTTAAAACCTGAAAACTTTAAAG
Source organism: Myrrha octodecimguttata (assembly GCA_958510865.1). NCBI lineage: Eukaryota > Metazoa > Arthropoda > Insecta > Coleoptera > Coccinellidae > Myrrha > Myrrha octodecimguttata. Next base: position 43,724,918 of record OY294057.1, read on the forward strand.
TGGAAGTAAATCCATCAATAAATTGAAATTCCCGCGTTACACGCATTGAAGCGACACTAGCGACATCTTCTCTTGTCGTTAGGGATGCGAGACAAGGATTTTCAAGACAAAGATGCAAAACATCGGAAATAATTTAGTAGGGAGATGACAGTCTCTTTGTTGTCTCTGTCCCTGTCTCTAGTCGCATGTGTCGCACTTTGCCCGATTCTGAATGCCGAATGCCGCCCTATATTTGTATTCTGTGGTTTACTCACAGAACATCAAAATACTTTTTTACTCATAGACCCTGTCTATGTTCTTTCGTAACTCTATGCCTATATTTGTATTCTGTGCTCTATGCTTAACCTTCAAATTGTGATAAACAAACAAAGTAATATTTGTTCAATCTCTTAGATTATTTCATTATTAAAAGGTTTATCTTGTTTTCTATTTCATGTTTGAAGGAGGTCTACAAACTTAATGACGATCCCAATCGAACTGCAATCAATGACATTCGATAATGGAATCTCAAAGTATATGGTAGGACACATTTCTTCTTTTATTCAGTAAAATATTAATATAAAACTTGCATTTCAGTATGGTCTCCGACTTCTTTTTTCCTAATATGGGGGGTGTAGAAGAACATATCTATAATTTATCCCAATGTTTACTACAAAAGGGTCATAAAGTAGTTATATTAACCCACAGTTATGAGGACCGTGTTGGTGTTAGATACATGACTAATTTCCTGAAAGTTTACTATTTACCTATAAGAGTATTCTATAATCAGTGTATATTGCCTACTATGATTGGTAATGTACCACTGATTAGATATATCTTCATAAGAGAACGTATTGAAATTGTTCATGGGCATTCAGCTTTTTCTGCTTTAGCACATGAAGCTCTGCTAATTGGTAATCTCATGGGACTAAAGGTATCAAATAAAATCGCGTTTCTTATATGAAATTCATGAATCCATGTTGTAGACTGTATTCACAGATCACAGTTTATTTGGATTTGCTGATGCTAGTGCTGCAAGTACCAATAAATTATTAGAACTGTCGCTGGTTGGATGTAATCACTGCATTTGTGTATCTCATACAGGAAAAGAAAACACAGTTTTACGTGCAAGAGTAGAAACCACAAGAGTATCTGTGATTCCTAATGCTGTTGATACATATTACTTCACACCTGATCCTAGTCAGAGATCCACAACATATGGTAATTTTTAAGTTTATCTTGGAATATAGTATCAAAAACTAATTGAAGAGTGAATTCCTTTTTGAATAAATTCCAAAATTTTTAGTCACAATTGTTGTTGTATCGCGATTGGTTTATAGAAAGGGAGTGGACTTAACTGCCAAAATTATCCCAGAAATGTGTAATAAATTTGAAGATGTCAATTTCTTGATAGCAGGAGATGGACCAAAAAGATGGTGAGAAAATTTTAAAATTGTAACTTGAAGGAAATAGCAAATAAACTAGGAAATGAACATGAACCTTCAGACCACAGTAAAAGAGCTTGAATAAGAAATTTTATTCCCATATAAGGTGGAACTTAAAGCAGTTAAACATATAAACTAGTAAAGTGACCCTTATGAGACGCCTTTTGTCAATTATGTATGTGTTGGTCTGTTCAAAAACGGTTTGGCATTGTGCAAGAATTAACACATTGACTCTAAATGTTCTATATTCTTTCTCCATTTACATATTTCGTTAACAAACTCATTGTTATCACTTATCACTATGTTCGAGAATCAAGTTTTTGTGCTTTGATTCCATTTAGATTCAAAGATTTATTGTTGCAAAGTGAAAGTTTGCTGATTTTTGAACACAGTGAGGTGATCAGCCTTAAGGAACTTGTGCCCCATCTTAGCCCTATCATAATAATTAACTGGAAGGCTTAAATCTTTGCCACATCCCTTCAGACTGAGCTTACACTCTAGATTGGTGATTCGTATGTGAATTGGTTTGAAATGAGTAGCCTTCTGGTAGAATTATTACACAACTTGATTTTGTAGCATTAAAGATACCTAACTTGAGTATTCAAATAAATATAACATCCTTCTTGGTGTGTTGAGTTATGATTAACATAATTTTTGAGGTTGTTAGAAGAAATTAGAGAAAGAAAAGGTCTTCAAGATCGTGTTACGTTGTTAGGAGGTTTGGAACATTCCCAGGTTAGGAATGTTTTAGTCAAAGGCCATATATTTTTGAATACATCTTTAACAGAAGCCTATTGTATGGCAATTGTGGAGGCTGCATCTTGTGGGTAAAATGATCAATAGTTACATAAGTTCCAAACTATCGATTCTGTCATTTTAGCCTCAAAGTTGTATCTACAAGAGTAGGGGGTATACCAGAAGTGTTGCCATCAGATTTGATATATTTGGCAGAACCTACGGTTAATTCTATAGTTGAAGGTTTTGTATGCTTTTATATGTTCTGATTAATTTCTTCTGTTTTTGAATTATGTTTGTGAAAGATAGCAATTTTTTCAGCACTGAGCAATGCAATAAGAGATTTGAAATTGGGCAAAACTATTTGTCCGTATAAATGTAATGAAAGAATCAGGGGTTACTACAATTGGGAAAATGTATCATCGAGGACAGAAGTAGTCTACAGAGCAATTTCACAGGAATTCAAACAACATTTGGGCAAGAAATTGAGCAGGTAATCACTTCTCTATTATTGCGCCATCTGTATATTTTTTTACAATTATTGTTAATTGCATGGTGATATTCACACAGCACCAGATTTCTCAAGAATATTCCGGACCTAATTTTTTAGGATATCAGAATATTCTTGAATACATACATGGGAATTTTTTAGGTATTATGATATATGACAAAGAATATTTCTGGTATATCACGTGTATCCCTGAATATACCAGGAATAATTTGTGAGAATATACCATCTGTAATATCCCATCAATATGCTATCAAGAATATTCCTGTTATATTCTTCTGAGACTATGACTTGATGTTACTTTTGGAATATTCATAAAAACTGCCATTGGTTTTTGAAGCTAGTCTTTGAATAATCAGAATATGCTTCCATGATCCTCAACTTTTTTTAATCTTCAGGGAACATTCTTTGAATATCTGAAGAAGTACCTACATTTGCTTAGCACACATTTGAGTGCAATACTAACTCTTCCATTCTTCAACCTAGGGATATTGCTTCATTGATTATATCCATTATTTATTTCAATTTTTTTCCCTCTTTCAGCTACCTTTCAACTGGAGTCTGGCCATTCTTGTTACTGGTCAGTTTATGTCATTTGATTATACAGTTTTTAGAAATGATAGTACCCAGAACTTACATTGATTACGCTAAAGATATTAATTCAAAAGAAAAAAAAAAGATATAATAATATGTATTTTATGACTGAAATGGTAGCCTGAACAAAGAACCCTTTTTTCATTTTAATTGTATGATTGATATGTGTTCAAATGCAGTTATGGGAAACTACATGAAAGGCATAAGATTGAACTCTTATGATACTGATAATATAAACTTAATACATACTCAACTCATTGAGATGAAAAATACAACATGTTAACGATTTTAATGTTGATACAAAATATATCTAGTCTCATTTTTGTTTTATGTTTTTTTTTATGGGTTTAACATACTAATATCTGAAACAGTATCATTAAATATTAGGAAAATGCAAGCTCCTTTCAAAATATTGTTTGAACGATATTCAACAAGTTGCCTTTTAGTGACACATACAGCAGAATATAATTCCCATTGTATTAATTCATTTTTCTTTCTGAAACAAAAATATCTCTGAATATTCTCAACTATAATATAAGAATGGGCAGGGAAGGTGTATAATACAGTTGTAATAGTAAAGAATTTATTAAGTCATTCAATAAATATAACAAAGATACTATGCATTTCATATTAATAATTAAAATTAACTTACAGCATTCTTGCAACAAAAATAAATATCGTTATTTTATACCAAAATATAAAAGTCATTGTACTATTTCGTTTAAAATCATCTAACTCTTTCTTAAGCGATCACTTAATAAATATAGGAAAGTTGACGAGTAAGCCAGGGAAAAACCGAAAGAAGGTACAAATATTTTTCACAAGGCTAACTGCGTCTTCTTTTATCGTACAATATGTACTTGACAAACAATGTTTACTCTTGAATATAAAAGTTCTTCAAACATTAGGCCTGTTTCGAAAATTTATTTAGGTACAATATTGCTTACTCTTAGTAAGGAATGTAATTGGAATGTATTCAAACTTTCTTCAATCTAACATTACATAGTAATTATTGTTTCGTTTTTGATATTATTACATTTGGTCCACATCGTTTTGAGGTGAAATAAAACCAAAGTGGACTTCAAAAAACTAAATTAATCAAGTAATCTAGTATTTCTAGTAGTTGACTCACTAAAAAATAGATCACTATCATAAAAAACAAAAACAGGTCTAAAAACGAATGCTATGTATGGTCCTCGTTTATAGGCCTTTGTTCCAGACTATTGCAATTCCAAGATAAGCGTTTGTGGATGCTGGCATCCCTGTTGCGGTCTTTCTGGAAATGAAGAGAAACGAATTGATAATTTTGTGCATCAATTTACAGACTACTAGCAGTTTTATTTAATTTTTACAAGTTTCATTGTCAAGCAATTTCATTTATAGACAAACATCTGCTTAATGATCCACTCTTGTACAACTCATTTATCCATATGATGTTGTTTATCAAAATATGTACTCCAAAAGGCTGTGCTTCAATCCAATGAGGTTGATTGTCGCCAAATGCTGTAGAACGTGATTCTTGAAAACTACCAGTGAAGACCAATTCACATCAGATGAGCAAATGCTCATTCTATCCCCATTCTATCAAATTCTTCTACTGTGAACAGAGGTGGAGCATTCTATCATCGTTCTATCTGCGTTCGCAAAGATTGTATGTAATGTGCGAACGTGCTTTCGTGACCTTTATCATTTGTTTAGGTAAACCCGCAAGATTTCCCGTCGCGAAGCTATAAGTAAGATATTCACATCATTGTAAGCAGTGTGAGTTCCCGAACAAAAAATATGGAGGCCAACATAGGCGGTCTCTCTTTGTTTGGAAGATATGGGCCCCCAAAGTTCCAAATTGTTGCGTTTTCAGATCCTTTTTTCCGCCATAAAAAGGATCTCTCACTTCTCAAATCTAGTTCATAAATCATCTTTGAACCTTCAACCAACGAATAGCGACACTTTCTTTCAAGAATATTCATTATTTAAAGGAAGAAAAGTGAAAATATTAGACAACCACTTAACCTATATTTCTACGGAATACTTCTCAATGTTGAAGCGGAGCTTGGCAACAGCGTCTTTTCATCGCTGGCCAACGTATTACGACCGAAGAGTAGTTGCTGGCGGGAAATATGAAATCATGGACAGTTGAAGGATATGATTGTGGGGAAAATGCTTCTGTCACTGAAGAAAAGGTGGTTATTCTAACATCAAAACAAAATCATTGAGAATATTTTTTTAAGGTTTCACTCTCAATATTTTCGTTTGAACTTTCTTTCTATCCCCTTCAAAATAGGGAGGTTATTATCTACTTCATTTTTTTTTGTGTCTTCGAGATAGTCCCAGTTTAGAATGAGATTCAGGGTATTCCAATAAAATGGGTTATATAATAACCTCGATTTCATTGGAAATCTGGGAAGGGCGCGACCTATCACATATGAAAAAAATGTACGTTGAAATATATGTCAGGGTGTATTCTCATTCCATTACCATGTGTGTCAACCTTGTAATTTCATTAGAAACGAATTCTCCTATTGGAAGATTTAGAGTATCGCAGTAAACAGTAAGAACTAAGAACATATTTCATTTTTCTCGCTGTCATTCACGAATACGCACGATGGCACGATTCCGACCGATGAAGTTCGCGCCATTGCCAAACTTCACTTTTAGACTGGGTCGAAATCAGAAGGAATAGAGGTTAAGTGGTTGTCCAGTAATTTCATTGTTTTTTCATTGAATATTGATTATTCTTGATAAAAGTGTTGCTTATTGTTGGTGGAAGGTTCAAAGGTGGTTTGTGAACTATACAGATGAAGTGAGAGATCGTTTTTATGGTGGAAAAAGTGACCTGAAATCGACGCATTTTGGAACTTTGGGGGCCCATATCTTCCAAATTAAGGGAGACCGCCTATGTTCGATTTCACATTTTTTATTCAGAAAATCACACTGCGTACAATGATGTAAATATCTTTTCAATATCTCGGCGACGGGAAATCTTGCGGGTTTACCCTGTTCCTCGTATCATTTTTGAGAAAAGTTTGGAAAATGATAAAAACAAGAGTACCTGCAACACGGCATAAACATCTTAAGATACTCTTATAGTTCTTTTGAAGATTTGAAAGCCACTCATTTTGCAGGGCACATTGAAATCCTGTTGACTTTTTGATTTGAATTGGAAATTCTGTATTTATATTAATAAAAAAATCTTACTTTGATATCGTCCACTACACCAGCTGTATAATATCTTTTATCATTTCGGTATGACCTCTTCATTGCTTGTCTATGATGACCTCTACTGAAAGACTCACAATGGTCATCGGACTGAGCGACACCTGCAATGACGATTTTATTTTGATAATCTGATGATTTTGAATCCAAAATTTAAACAAATCATGATATTTAAATAATTAAAGAAGAGGGTCTAGATAAAGGGAGAGAACAAAGCTATAGAGTGCAATCGCTAAAAACTAAAACTAGGATTCATTCTAGTGACGATGCAGTTTTAAAGTTTTGCAGTCAAGTTATCCAATATTTATATTTACAAGATGGAGTTCCCGATAATTTAAGGTAAGCAAGTAAAGTGAAAAGGGGGTCACTTGATTTATAAAATACCTAGAGTATTTTAATACAAAACTTTCAAAACTTGATAATCACAATGAGAGACTCACAGAAACTCTTTTTATGTTGGCTCACAGTGTTCTTCTTCTAGTGTGAACGAAAAAGAAATAGAAATGGAATTACTTTATAGTCAACAAGTGGAGTCTATATTCTTGTCCCAATCTAATATTGAAAAATCTTATGATAAATGAAGTATGACATTATTCGAGTATGGGACAAGAAAGTTACTAAGAAAAAACCAGAACTTACCCGCTATAACAGGTACATCAAAGTCATTACTGCTAGGAATTTGCTGACTACAACTCGCTGAAGAACTAAGGTGCCTGGTTTTGATGAGTGGAGGGTTCTTATTCTGACTAATAGCCAATCCTCTTCTGAGATTGGCCCTTGTGGGAGAAGGTGGAGGATACGATATTCCTCTTTGTGTGGGACTCAACAGTTGGCAATTGTTCCTATTACTTGGTACAGATAAGGTATGTTGATTCAAACTAAGGCTCATACTTCCAACATTTGGAGATCCTAATGTGAGATTTGGAAGACTTTGGCCGAGACTGTTGAAAGGCTGTACTGAAAGCGTATTGGGCGTCTTGTGGAAGAGTCTATTCTTGAAGGAATTCTTCTGAGATACCGGACTTTTATCTGGAGGAAGAGGTTGCACACCCTCATCGCTTGATATTGAGCCAGTCCTGTCTGCGTCGATTGATACTGGTTTGGAGGGATCTTTCACTGAACCGATAGAAGACTGCTCATTCATTTCAACTGACCCACTGAAAAATAAAAAAATATATGTTTACAAGATGTATTAAACAAAAAAAATATCAAATGGTCAAGCTCATTTCATTATGTCGTTTTTACTTTTAATCGAAGCTTGGTAGTAGGTTATTGACCCGAAATCTTATGCAAAGATTCGTGGGAATTGAATCAGTAACAAAAAATTTTGAAAAAATTATAAAATCTTATCACTAACCTTCTACCTGTTTGATTTCGTTGAAATTTTGCGTAAGATCCAGATTCCAATTCTATTGGATAGTATACTTAGCATTATTGGGTAGAATAAAATTGTAACCGGGTATATTCGCGGAATCACTGAGTCGAAATCAAGTCTATTGTTTTTCTCGGAAGTAATTGTCTTTACTATCAGTAAAGACTTGGGCATTCGATATTTTTTAGACAGGTATGGGTCTTAATTACGAAAGCCTAATTCGTCAATGGTCGGAATTTGCTGAATGATTCCGTAGATATATGCTCATTTATTCAAGTGATCCTGACAGACTTTCTCCTGTAGAGTGTGTATATAACTAAACGACTGGACCGATTTTGATGGGTTAATTTGTATATGTTCAGGTGAATTCGAAGGAAACGGTGAATCTTGCACCATTCTCGAATTTTTTTGTATTTGTATTTTCCGACTATTCTAGGCTTCAACGAAACCCCTTAAAAGCTTAAAGCTTGTGCGAGTTAGGATACCGGGTGTGTTCTGTGTAGGCTTTGTTGCTAATTCCTTGCGCCACGTTAGGATCAGCACTGTTAATTGTTTACCCAACAGCGAATGGTTGGACGGTGCCCTGAAAACAGGAAAAGTAATTTCCCGGCCAAGGGCTTGAATCCAGACCTTACGATTATGAGGCATGAGCTCTAACCACTGAGCTACCGCCGCTTCAACTGGAATCATTAAAATCCGTCAATATTAAAGAGGAATTCAATGACATAAACAAGTACAGAACATTTTCATATATAGAGATTTTCAAAAATACAGATCGGATTTCATGAGTATAATATGATTGAAAGATCGCAGAATCATTTTATATCGAAGTGAAGCTGCGCTGGGCGGAGTCCATACGTGCATGGGTGATCGCTTCAGCAACATATTTGAACAGGTCAGTAAGCTCCTGAGTTAACGTCAGTTTATTTTTCGAACTTTTAATTTCTGTGGATATTGATACCGAAATCAACGTTATCTTCGAGCGGTGGTACACAAACATTTTTTTGTATTTTCCAACTATCCTAGGCTTCAACGAAACCCCTCAGAAGCTTAAAGCTTGTGCGAGTTAGGATACCGGGTGTGTTCTGTGTAGGCTTTGATACTAATTCCTTGCGCCCACGTTAGGAACAGAACTGTTAATTGTTTACCCAACAGCGAATGGCTGGACGGTCCCCTGAAAACCGAAAAAGTTATTTCCCGGCCGAGGGCTTGAACCCCAGAACTTACGATCATGAGACATGAGCTCTAACCACTGAGCAACCGCCGCTATAATATAGGAGTAAATAAACAATCGAAATGAACCATAAATTTTCGAAGATAAGGGAAGAAGTTAATAACATTATTATACACTTATTTTATTTTATTGTTGAAATCCTCTTATCCAGTATCGTTGCCGGATTCATAAGAAACCCCGCTTTTTTCTGTTCCTTGCAATGAACCTCCCATTTCCCAGGAGGAAATCTCATAAAACTGTGGGGAAAATTCCACCGTGGTTAATGAATTAATTAACTCACCTATGACTGTGTGCAAGACTTGAAACTCTGCTAGCCCGGGAAGAAGTAGCAAGTGGCGATCTGGGAGCCAGCTGAAGACTATGGTAATCACTTTCTAAATTATCTATACTAATATCGGCGTCCAAGCTTTCGTCCACATAGCTCATTTGTTTCGCTTGAGCATACAGGCTCTGTGCTTTGGATATACCATCTCTCCAACCCTGAAACATGACATGAAGTTAAAGAGAAGTAGCTAACATTTAGCAATAATCTTCACCTTGATTTTTTTAGGATCGTTGTTCTGCAAAATGAATGCAGCCACAGCCATATCGAATTCGTTCTTATATATTAAACCTAAGCTAGGTGTCTCCTTGTTCAGCTCGGAAACCATCAATCTGTCGACTAAATAGGGTTGTCTCACTACCCTCATCGTAGCCCCACCCTTCTTGGTAGATGGCTTGCAGATGAGCAGCATGTCAGTCAACAGGAAACAGTGGACCTCCATCTAAAAAAAGCAGCATAATGTGAATATTGAAAAAATTCTCCATCCTCACACGAAATTGGTTATATTAATTGTTTCTCTAGCTACATTTCTGAAATTCGAATATTTGAAACACTAAAAAAGCACAATTCGGCATTTTTTCCGAAATGATCATTGGATATTAAAATATGGCCCCCAGAAAATAAATTCATTTTTGTCATCTTCGTAATAATCTTAATTGAATAGCTTTTAGTTTATATTTCCTTTGTGTTTCAAGTTTCAAGCCATCTTGGTAAATTATTGTTATTCAATCGAGAAGATATTTAAATTTCATTCAAATATAAATTATTGTGCCCGTATTGGATGCACACAAAAAAAAGTTAATATGGATGGTACGTTCAAATTACGTTGGAGTACGATACCATTTGGGGAAAAATTGAGTTTCAGATAATTAGGAAGATTTCAAAAATGTTGTAATATACAGGACGTCCCATTCGCTCATCGAACGTATTTTTCCTGGAAAATTGTAAATTTTTCTGTATTTACCTATTTCTAAAGGTTTTTGTTCTATTCTTCACTAATTGAATGTGGTGTGAATCGTGGCCAACCTAACCTCGTAATAAAAAAAAATCTGACGGTATTTCAACTTTTCTGGGTGAAAGCTGAAAGAAAGAGCTAACAAGTTCACTAAAGAACGTGGTGTGCAGACGATATCGGTTATTTTAAAAAAATTCCTTAGTTATTGATTGATATTCTAGAAATAGCGTGCTATCGTTTTGCCCAAATGTCTGTAATTTTCGATTGTTTTGCCGAAAATGGTATTTAACGACTAGGTTCGACTAACTGAAGAAAAATCCTATGACTATCGGATCAGCTTGATCCGATTTTAATTTTGGATCGGGAAAAAATATGTACAATTTTGGATTTTTTTGGTATCACTGTTATTTCCGGAATAACTCAAAAATATCTACTGATCCGATCATGATGAAACTTTCCAACTGATTGACGAGGTTTCATGCACAACTCTGTTCACAATGAGCTGGTCATTAGACATTAGAAAATAGTTTTTATTTTGCAATATTATAATTATATTATCTGGAATTCAATTCGATTCAATCTGTATTTCTGAAAATATTCGGAAAATCAAATTTTGAATTGGTGTATTTGCGGAATCATTGGGTGGGTTTTACTCATTCCAAGTTTCGAACCTACTCTACAATTATTGAGTTTCTTAGTTGTTTCTTTCGGGAGATATTTTGTTGACGATAAGCAGTTAGGGTGCCTCCGGAAGAAACGACATAAATACTCGATATTTGTTGAGGATTTGAGGGTCAATTCGTACAGGGCTAAAATCTGCTCAACGATTCCGTAGGTATAACCAAACAAACTTATATTTCCAAAAATACAGATCTGGTCATATTCATATTTATCACTTGATTGAAAAATTATTGCTTGCAGATGCATTCAGAATTTCAGGAGGACTAACTGAAAAGAAGATCGCCAAATCATTCCATCAGGAATAAGTGAATCTGCGCGCAATAGCTCTTGAGCTCATGTCAGAGCTTTTCTAGAATTTTGAATGTTGTACTCGGCAATAATTATAGTTCGATTTCAAGAAATTGATACGAAGTTCAGGACATTGGATTGTCGATTGAAACTCCGTTTCATGCGCATGATTCGAAACGGGGACAAGGTAATGCATGTGTAGGGCGGCCGCGCAATAGCTAACTTCTTGTCACCGTGACTTTTCCTGAAAATCCTTGATATAGGTATTGGTATCTGGTTTTTAGTGCACTTAGATACGTTACAGCTGTTCAGAATATGATAATAGATGTTTATAGAAATTGCTGTCCGAAAATATGCCGATATAAATTATAATTTGAAGCTATGCGATATTTCGTCCTTACTGTTTACAATGGGACTTGGAATTTCTCGATATTTTGGAATAGTTTATTTCTTGAATACATATGGTATTCAGAAAGCGAATACAACGAAGAGCAATCACTCGTAGGCGACGTTTTAAACTTAAGAAGAGAAGTTCATCAATCATTCCAACGGTTTTATGATCGCAGCAAAAAAGATTTGTATTTGTATTTTGTATTTGTATTTGTATTTTTTCCAAATATCCTAGGCTTCAACGAAACCCCTCAGAAGCTTAAAGCTTGTGCGAGTTAGGATACCGGGTGTGTTCTGTGTAGGCTTTGTTACTAATTCCTTGCGAAACGTTAGGAACAGCACTGTTAATTGTTTACCCAACAGCGAATGGTTGGACGGTCCCCTAAAAACCGGAAAAGTTATTTCCCGGCCAAGGGCTTGAACCCCAGACCTTACGATCATGGGGCTTGCGCTCTAACCACTGAGCTACCGCCGCAATTGCGGTTAATATTATGAGGAGAATTGGTCTCGATTTTTCATTCGTAAACAAAGTCCTGGAACTTTCAGAACTAGATAAAATATTAATACCACATTGCATGAAACGAACGGGACAATCAAGCACTAAATTAAAATTGGGATGTCTAAAAATGGCTAACCTTTGAAGCGCCGCTGTCCTTCAACTTCAGGTCTCCTTCGAGAAGTAGATGACGCTTCCTCTCCAAGGGGCAATTGAGCATCGGCCGATTCAGGTCGAATTGCGTCAAGGTCTTGTCCCTTTTCAGCAGCTTCTCGATGTCATCGTCCTTGGAGTCCTATAACAAGTGTCGAAATCTTATTATCTGTGCCCCTCGTCACTTCAGCAACAGAGGGCAGCTTTGTGCATAAATGCAAGCTTGTATGATTGAGGTCCCCCTGAGATGAGAAGTTTGATGAAATTTTGGGGCATTGTTCGGTCAAGACAAGAATGGGCCAATTGCGGATCTTTATGTTCATTATGATGAATATTTTACAGGAAATACACTTTGAACTGAATGATAATTCATATGGATAGTTTTGCGAACGGACGATGATACAAATAGAATGGTTTTTAAACATAAAATTACGACGAGCCTAGTTGATTATTAGGTTATAAATACAATCATTTGCATAATATTTTCGATATTGATGTCTTATTACGATATACTTTTATTGTCTTCAACGTACTACGTTTGAATGACAAATTTAGTTATTTTGTCAACTGACATATAATGATCGGTAACATAATAAAATACTAACATAATCAGAAGGACGAATATATGTGGATTAATCGACAAACATTCCACCTTGATCAGAGCTAATCATCCAATCAACCAAAACATCTACACGGTAAAAAACGGCGTCCAAGGAGAATGGTTACAACTGTTTCACAGGTTTTACTGACCGTCAGACCATCTTATCTTGGACAGATCGCATAATAGGAATCTTGATACTTATCACCTGTCAGATGAAATACTGCAGTATAATTACGTACAGCGCGCCATCTCTTAGGAGCATCTTGCGAATCCTAACTTCGAGTGCAGAAGACTTCGATCGATGTGCATTACGTTCATCCTCATAATGAAATACAATACTGAAATAATCCTAGACAGAGTGTTTCATCTTTTATCTTTTGATTTAGAATCATCAGTAGCATCTCTTCTATATTATATGTCAAAATATCACCACGTGTATTCGCAAACACTGTTGACTACATTTTACTCATCAGAGGAAGAAGATGATGCGAACCTACTGTCGAAATGGTTCCATGCACAAATTTTCGCATTTCACAAGTTGCCAGAGGTTTTAGGCTAGCTTAGTCGCCTCAGTCCGTTTGTGATCAGGTGTTTGTGAATACACGTGGTGAGATTTGGACATATAATATAGAAAAGATACTACTGATGATTTTGAATCGAAAGATAAAAGGTGAAAAACTTTCCATTATTATTTTTGTATTGTATTTTATTATGTTACCGTTCCCTCAAGTCTTTTAATTCGATCATTATATGTCAGTGTATATAATAACTAAATTTGTCATTCATACGTAGTACGTTGATGACAATAAAATTATATCCTAAGATATCGATATCAAAAGGTATTATGTGAAGGTGTGACGCGAAAAACTATATTTTTTAATGATAGAATGGTTTTTGTACATACCACAATATCATAGCTTTCTATCCTCGCAATGATTCCTTTCAGTCGTTCTTTGTCCTGTTTATGTTTCAAACTTGAATTGACGTTGTTCACGAAGTCATCAACCATTTTTATCTGAAAAGGTTAAAATGGTTATTGAATATCATTCACTGATTTTCCCATAACTGTTCGTTAAAGGATGATTATTATGATAATACTACATCGATATATTCAAGTATTTCTTCGATACCCAAATTCGGACAGGTATTAAAATAATTCAAAGTCATTGGACGTTTCATCTAACATATTGCTGGAGGAAAGTCAGTGAAAAGCCGGAACGATGAGAATCCATAAGCTGTCTTTCAAAGAACTTTTCTGAAGTATTGTTCTTCCAACCACTATCAGCAGAGACACAAACGAGGACAATTACTGGAGTTTCAGCAATTGATGTCGATGTTAATTACGATCAGGTCCTCAGTTGTACCTTGGTTATGACTTTAATAATCGGGCTTTTCACAGGTGACAAATTTCTTAGGTATTTGGATTGTTATTAGGTAAATGTATATAGTATAGTCAATTCTGTGAAGAATTCAACATCAAAGGATGTTCTTGGACTTACTGTAAAGATCTTGAAACATAACATAAACACCTTTTTTATGCCTCACACAAGTAATAACTAAAGGTATTAAAAGTGAAGTTTTTCCCGATGACCTCAAGGTGGCAAGGGTGGTGCCCTTATTTAAAGAGGATGATAAAGATGATTTGTCAAAAGACAGGCCTATTTCAGTACTGCCTATATTCTCTGAAATATTTGAGAGACCTCTGAACATGCAGATAATGTTGTATTTTCAGAGGAATAAAGTATTTTCTGACAGCCAATTTGGCTTCAGAAAACATAGGGGCACGACTTCGGCTATTTTGAAACTGGTTAGTTACGTTATGCAGGGAATTGAAAAGGTAGATTAAACGTTGGTATCATTGTTAGATTTGAGCAACGCATTCGACTGTAACTCGCCGCGGATTCTTCTGGCTAAGCTTAAGTATTACTGTTTTACGGAAAGCAGTATTAAACTGCTCCATTCTTATCTTTCCGATAGGTGTCAAAAAGTCCCAGTGGGTGGATTATTCAGATATGCAGAATATCACATTAGGAGTACCAAAAGGTTCGGTCCTCGGACCAATCTTGTTTTTAATTTATATAAATGACTTTCCATCATGTCTACCAACCAGAGTAAAATGTGGTTTATTCACAGATGACGCTTTGCTCCTTCCTAGTGGAACGTTGCTTGATCAATTGTTAGGGGACTCGCGTGAGGTGCGGTTGAGTGCAAAAAATTGGTTCTATGCAAATCAATTGATGCAGAATCAAGAAAAATATTATTCATATTGTTCATTGAGATCTATAGATGAGAACTTGAAAAAAAATGTAAAATAACATTTACATCCTAAGCTCACTTGGGATGATCACTGTGAGGAATTCTATAGAAAACTGAGCAAAAACATTTTTGTTATTCGTACTCTTGCACTGAAAGTCTCGATTGAAACATTGCTGACAGCCTACCATGCTCGGTGTCACTCTTTAATGAATTATGGCATTTTAGTGTGGGGCCACACCACACATGCAGGAAAAAATTTTTTACTACATAGAAAAGTTATCTGAATTATGGATAATTTAGACTATGAAGCGGATTGTAGAAATTCTTCGAAAAAGTTCGGCATTCTGACCGTTCCAAGTGTGTTCATTTACGAATGTCTGAATTATATTCATGGAAGCAACACTCAACTGCTAAATGCAGATGTTCACAATCATAACACGAGAGGCACGCATGGATGTCAGAAATAAATTCTTTAGATTATCTAAAACAAACTATGGCCCGAACTTCTGGGCATATAAACTATATAAACATTTTCATTATTCAAAGAGAAACCAAAAGGAACAATTCCGCCTTAGTATTAAGAAATCTCTTATAGATAAAAGTTTTTATTCAATGGAAGAATTCTTTGCTAAGCAGATATAATAGCAAAATTGTAATGATGATGAATGTGAATCGAAACATATTAGGATGAATGAACATTATTATTATTATTATTATTATTTTCAATGTAATTTATAGAACATCTTTTTCAACTTCATCCGCAGAGAGCTTGATTAAAATCCGTTGAAAGTTTTCGTATAGAATGGATAAAGGTATTTTTTTCGGTGAAAGAACCACATAGAGCGATTTTTGGCATGACAGAATAATGGAATACCAGGTGTTGACTCACGTTTGGTGCTAGGGCTTGTGAATCTAACACAAGTCCGTCAAATCAATTCGGCAGAATAAAGAAAGATTAAGCTAAAAACGAGGAGAATCATTGTATGAAGAATGGTTCAATGGTAGAATCATCTCAGGTGTACCTAATCTTATTGACTTGAAGGAATTTGTTCTCCAAAAATTGACGGTATGGTATATTTGAGATGATTGATCTGTCTGATTCCTAGAATCCAGTTCACTGATTTTATTTTGGATTTTTGCTGATATACACATGAGTATAACAAACTATCAATTTTTCTATTCTTCATCATCCAGTGATTTACAATATGAAATATTCAGGGGAATGCTATAAATAATTCATTCGTGGAAGAATTTCATTATACAGAAATGAATTTCGAACGGTAAATGGAGAATGAGCCTCTAAAATTATTCATGAATTTTATTATAGTTAAAATATTTTCTCAAAAATGTATTCAGTTAATTTTACATGCGAGAATAACGATTGAATCTAAAACTAATGAATTTGGTTCATGCTTATTAAAACATTTTTAAGGAACGTAAAGTATAGATGAGTCTTCATAACTGTTGATGTTATCATACGTATTGTTGTGATATATTATATCAAACAAACCTATTAATCGTATCTATAGCGTTTCATCAGGATTTTTCGCGTAAAAACTTCGGAAGAATTCTGTTCCAGGAAACAAATGCAATAATAATGAATACATTCTGTTAAACATATTCATAATTTTTACGCGCTTGTTCTAGGGAACAGTGCGTTATCATTTCGTTACGACATCCGTTCGAATTTTGAGCCGAAAATGGTCTTATGCAATTGGGTTGAACTCCCTGAAGAAGAATCCGTGGTCAAATTTAATTCTGTCCGTCCGGCCGCGTGTGCTGTAACTTAAAAAGGACAGACCTAGAGTCTTGACGTTTTCAGGTTATGTTTTGATCCTAAATATCTCGGTTGAGTTTGTAAATGGGCCAAATCTGCTGAATGGTTTTGAAATTTTGATTTTTCAATAACTCGAAAAACATTTATCTGATCGAAATGAAACTTGGTTGGAAGATGGACATTATCAATAAGAAGAATCATCTATGAAAAAATTTGAAAAATATTTTTTCTTGAAAATTTTCATATTTCATTTAAATTTGAATGAAATTTCCAAGTCGCCATTTCGCAATGTGAACAAGCGCGTAAAAGCTGCTGACTTCACGTCAGTGCTTTTATAGGTTTTTTCTTATAGTTGTATTAGGAAGTGTTTGATAACGAAGAGTTGAAATCTTAATATCCATTTTCTGCCCTTCGATTGATTCTTGAGGAAATACTCTATGGTGCAACTAGCCATATCAATATAAAGCCCTGATTCCCTCCATACAAATTGTAGCCATATTGCACAAAGGTTTAACAACCGTTCTGCCTGACAGATGAACACTATCACAGGAGGGTCGAGATATATCACTTTCAGTTTCTATCTTGGAACATCAGACTTCTCTGGGTTGAAATAATCTAAAAAGCCGCACCGCATTTCATCCCGCAGATCATTCGTGTTCAGGCGATTCCTCAGGATGAGGGTATTAATCACGCTGGAGAATCCTGGAAACGATTCAGAGGAAGAATGAATGGCGTATCCTGAGAGCTGATATACATCGAAACAGTAGCGGCGGATGGGCCTTCTAAATTAGGAAACTATTTTCACTTATTCATACTGATAATTTATTGATCCTTCAAGACAGGCCACAGGCTTCAAAAAAAAAACAGAAAAACAAATTACTTTTCTGATTTCCTTGGGGACTAGAAACTTATTAAGAGTTGTATTAATTTTTGCGCGCATGTTCCGAGGAACGACCTTATAACGTTTTGTCCAAATGTTCGTTAGTTTCGAGTTTTGAATCAAAAATAGTGTCAAACGGCTAAGTAGAAAAATACGGGATTAAAATTGAATTTGTCGGACCGGCCGACGACAGGATTGCTGTCGAGCGGAGCAAGTTAGCGACTTGAAAACTTTCACGGAAGGTCGCTCATTAGACTTTGGAGTTCGTTTATGGGCCAAATCATCCTAAAGGTTCCAGCGGTAATACAAAAATCTAGGCTCTGGGTTTCCCACGAATGCCCATTATCTAAAGAAACGTGAAGTTTTTAATACAATTTATTCGAATATTTTGAATGTCCGTGACCTAATCTATTAGCAGTTCATTCGGAATCGAGTTGTGAATAATGTAAACAGGAGTTCATTTTACGTTATCTCTATAACTGAGAGAATATCGTGAAAAAAATGGTAAATACAGGATCTCATGGATACGATGGAATCCCGATAACTGTGGTCGAAAATTCTATTCAGTTTATAGAAAAGCCCTTAGCTCATATTTCGTACCGTTCATTCACTGAAGGGTGTTTCCATCTGCCCTCAAAATAGCTTTAATCAAACCACTACATAAAAAAGGGGAATGAACAGGATGTCAATAATTTCCGTCCAATTAGTTTACTCAGCTCTTTCTCTGAAATATTTGAGAGACTTTCGGCCGGAAGACTCTGTTCATTCATTTACAAATATAAAATGTTTTCTGCTAGACAACATGGTTACCTTAAAAACAGAAATACTACTACAGCAATTTTTGAATTGGTCTGTGATGCTTTGGAGAATGATGAGGGTCCTATTGGACCCCTCCTGGATTTGTCTTAGGCATTTGATAGCGTAAATCATGAACGCCTTCTGATGAATATCTCTATTTGTGGCATACGCTACTGTCAACTAGAGTGGTTTGAAATCTATTTATCCGATATAGTTCAGAGGGTTTGCATTGATGATGGATATCAGATTTTTACGTCAAGAGATAATTCGAGCAATTTGGGAGTGTCAAGGAAGTATTCTAGAACCCTTCCTATTTCTGGTTTACATCTATGATCTTGACCTTTTATTGCTTGTTGATAATGTCAATGCCTTGTTACACAGTAGAGATCTCAATTCGAGTATTGAGCAGGTTCAGTCAGTCTTCAATTCAGTAAAACAGTGGTGCACTCAAAATGAGTTAACACTTAATGTAGGTAACTGAGTGCGTGATTTTCAGAACGATTCAGTCGAAAAATATACATCCTCAATCAATAACTTTGGATTATACTCCAGTCAGGTTTTTAACATCCACGAAATTTCTTGGAATTTCGTTAGACTGTCATCTTAAATAGGCTGACCATGTGAATCTGGTCAGCAAAAAACTGAATCGAGTGGTGCACATGATCAGAGTATTGTCTCGGAGGGTGGGTGTGGAACTCCTTATTCAATTTACAATAATTTTATTTGTTTTCACAATCGAAAAATGATCGTAAATATTGAAGTTCGTGCAAATAGGCTAGAGGGGGTGAGAGGTAGGTACTTCAAAATTGTTGGTGAATTCCTGCGTATCAACCGAACAGATTGAATGAAGGCGATCTCTTCAAGTTTTTCCGGTCATTCATTGTACCTTCTGATTTTTAAGACTTTTAATAAATTCAGCCTGTGGTTTTTTCTCCAAATGTGTCCAATAAATGATTTGCTGAATTTAGTTTAATATTTTGTATACATGCCAGACAGGCCAGATCATTTCAGACAATAATGAGAGAATACGGAAAATATTTTATTAACATTAAACAAAATTCAGCATATGCAAAACAAATTTCATAAAATCACCAGACAGATCAAAACAGACCACCGTTAGGTCTGATTGTGGATATTTTCGAATGACCGAAGAATGTTTCAATGTTTAACGTTCGAAATTTGAAGATGGGAACTCACGGAACAGACGCGTTTACTGAAAATGTTACGCAAAACTTGCAATAAGAAGCTACAAACTCTGATCATTCTTCGATCACACCACTGAAGTATCATCCAGGGAGACCATCCAATGAAGCTTTTGCAGTGCTGGACATCTTTATGAATTCATTAGCGTCAAAGGCTGCTCAAAATTTGTAATCTAGTTATATGATATGTAATCGGTATATTTCATTATGAGTGTTGTTTTCTCTGTGAATCAATGTTGAGGACTAGTAACTTCCCGCACACATTCTGTTAGTACTCCGTCTTCCATTTCTTGATAAAACGTATTGCGCGTCTGACTTTATGTCTCAAATTAAACTGGAACTCAGATCTGGGTACCTGGACGGACAAAAAATACCCAGCTTCATTCCCTCCCGGGCCTGATCGGAAGAGGGTGAAGATATAGGCACGGCACGTGTCCCATTCGATGCAGCGTGAATGGGTCAATTGAAAATGCTCATACGATTCTTTCCCGACACTGCCTAGTATAAGCCAACCTTTTCTCAATCCTGATAACCAGTGATTCACCTATAACTGTCGAGGTGCAACTCAGCCCCTCCATCCCGTTTGCACAGACCATAATTAAACTACAATTTTGGATAGATATGGATACTCACCTGAAAAAGACATGGAATGGCGAAACAGCTTTTGTAAAATAATTTAATTTTTGAAAATGTTACATTTCCAAAGTTTTATTAACATTGTTCAATGTTCACTGCAAACCCTGGATATAGGGAAGGCACTCATGCCAGTACGCATA
The DNA here is from genome assembly GCA_958510865.1 of Myrrha octodecimguttata. Lineage (NCBI taxonomy): Eukaryota > Metazoa > Arthropoda > Insecta > Coleoptera > Coccinellidae > Myrrha > Myrrha octodecimguttata. The sequence continues at coordinate 43,745,573 of OY294057.1, forward strand.
GTCCGATCTAGAACTCCTACTTGAGAAATTCTTCACTGAAACAAGCTCAAGTATTGACTCATGCTTAGCAAGGGTTCTATCCATAAAACACACCTTCGGCAATTCTCGTCGAAGTTCATGGATATCGGTAAAATCTATAATGTTTTCACGTTTTCATGTTTGTCGCACTGAAAACTTGCTATTATATGGCAGTATCTCTTCAAGGTGTCAACATAGCCGCCCCGTAAGACGAACTGTAATAAAACCGTATATAAAATGCCGACAGAGTGGATGATTTATGGCATCTGTGATGCTTCCTAAGAAGGAAAGTGCCTCCTAGCATGATAAGAACAGGGCCACTATGTATTAAGTTGTATGGAGTTTCTAAGTCGTTTCTTCCGGAAGTTATTTGTAGAGAAGGTTTGGGGCTTGATTACGAAGGTTGAATTCGTGAATGGGTAATATCTACCCAATGATTTCGCAGATATACCCATTCAAAATTTTTTTTCCCAATATTTCCAAAAATATAGAGTAGATCGAATTGAACTCCAGTACTTTATTGAAAAATGACAATTTCAAGGTTTATACAGAATTGAATGAGCATCTTTGAACTAGCTGCAAAGTTTCATCACGATTGAATCAGTATTTCTTGAGTTATACCGAAAAAACACTGCAAATTTTACACAAAGGTTTATTATTTTCTTAGTTAGAATAACCCAATATACCATTGATAACTCAAACAACTTAGAACCGAATGCTATGATTCATTTTCGACATTATTGGAAATTTGCAGCGTTTTTCTTTATAACTCAAGTACCATTTTTCAGAAATCCTCCGGGTAAAATTTTTTAGGTTTAGTTATGCAACAGTAATCACCATTTAAAATTTCATGAAAATTGGGTGATAACTTTTGAGAAATGATTTTTTTTTCTCCCCCAACCCCCCATTTAGAGCCCTTAGGGTACACCGATACTACTGAAAAGCTTGGAAGATCAACCCCGAGTGACATACGATTTTTCCACCAAGTTCATTACTTCCAGAGAAAAGCCCCGGACAACGGACAGCGGACGGACGGATTTTTTTATTCGTTTATTCAAATCTACATACTCCAACCCGTAAACTGTGAAATTTTCAGGGCGGTTAAATTTTTTTTTTGGTTGGTCGATCACTAAGGTTTATTATTTGATTTTATCAAATTATAAACCAAAAAACAACGATATCGAGAAGAAAACCACGAAATTCTACATATTTTTTCCCAATATCTCCGAAACTAATAGCCGTATCGAAGTGAAATTTAGTACACTGCTGTGAAATATGGAGTTCAAGGTATGACTGGAATTGTTTTTGAATATGAACAATGGTTTCAGAAAAAAAAATTTTTTTGGAAAAAATTTTTAAAAAAGTTTTTTTTTAATTCAGTGAGCACAACATTTCAACGAAATTCTGCTCAAAGTTGCGCGTCGTTATGATCCAACTAACTGCCAATTTTCAATCCAATCGCTCCAGTAGTTTCTGAAATATGGGGGAAACAACCTCAAAATTTCAAATTGCTATAACTTCAAAACTATCTGGCGGATTTGGCCCATCAACGAACTTAACGCGGCATTCGGATGCTCGAACTACCCTACAAGTTTCAAGTCGCTAACTGGCTCCGTTCGACAGTTATCGTGTCCACGGAAGGCCAGCCGGCCAGACAGAATCGATTTTGACACCGGATTCGTCATCAGTGAGTCCAACTTAATCGTTTGTGACCATTTCTGGCTCAATCATCGAAAATTACAGACATTTGTACAAAACGATAGCACGCTGTTCGCCTGAAACATGCGCGCAAAAATAGCAACGCTGGGTTGTAAAAATTTACCGAAAATGAATAATCTTCGCTTTTTTGTGATTACGTCTTGCTTGAGCACCCCTCAAGGTAGGTCCTAGGTCGTTCGTAGACTTGAGCAAGCATGCCACCAAGCAATGTCGAAGAAGTAGTGCTCGGCTGGCAAGTAACCAATATGGGATGGACGCGTCGACTTGAGACGTTCTCAAGTACGGAGTATCGGCTATGCGTACGGGCGTCAATAAGGTGCATGAAACAATCTGCTGTGCTCGAGTCAATCCGCCAATTGGACTCCCGTACTTACGATATTTTGACTGAGATGACGAATTCCTCTGACGAGTCGCCACTGTTTTGGACAGGAGTGTTCCGTCTTGTGTTCTGGGCCCTATTTAATTCAAGTTCACCTACTGATAAACGGGATGGACCGTATCTCAAAACGGAATTGATGAATTATTCAGTGGGCTTCCGTTTCATGAATGAATGAACGTAGGACGGTGGAATTAATGGTGAACGCTTCTTAATTTACAAGACGGCCACGATTATTACTGCTGGTTGTTGTGTTGTCCTCTGGGATGGAATTTGAATATCCCAGGCAAAAGGTTAAACAACTTAGGATATATTGGTTTTGTTCTAGTCCACTACCACTAATTTTCCTAGTTCAAATTATTAATCTCGGGGTTGGTGTGATATGATGATGGCCTTTTCAAAAAAAAGTCTGTATCTTGCGAATTCTGAGCTGAAGATGATCTCAAGATGATTACATTAGACTAACTTTTGTTGTACCGCACATATGTCCATAACAGCGATAATGGTTGTACTATACTTATGTCGAATACTTAAGATCAATCAGTAGCAAGTCATCAAGCAAATTTGAGTTTAGGGGAATCTTTATGAATGGGGTGGTAAATTGTGGCTTCATGAATTTCAGCAACACAGCCGCATTTAAGTATTCGTTAGGTAGTTCATTAGTCGTAAACATCTCAAGCAGAGGCACCCGCCTTCGGTCTTCATGCTGTAACGATGCCAACAGCAGCGAGAAATATTCAAATAAATGAAGTTTTATGAATCTCGACGTGAAGAGGAAAAGACTGGGTGTCGATTGGCAGCTGAAACTTGGCGGCTCGAAAATTTATGGACAATTTCAGCATCATCAGGTAGATAGTTCCTGAGATATAAAACCATATATCTGTCTTTGGAAGGTTTGTTGGCTTCATAATAACTCGGCGAGTCACAATGAAACATCGGTGGACCCTATTCTTCCGTATTAAGATTGATTCTCACTATACGTTCCGTAACCTTTCAGTATCTTTCCCGTAAAATATTATAAGGTGTAAATGAATTGATATATGCACACTATACAATCCATTCACGTTCCGCCTAAATGACATTCTTGCTTTTAAATTTTGACGTAAATTATATGGAAGGGATACTGAAAGATTACGGAACGTATAGTGAGAATCAACCTTAATACACGTGATATACCTAAGGTGAGTTTTTTCGCACTGTATAAGTTGCAGAATTATATTTAATTCGTTTAACAATATCTTCTATAATTCGTTCCACTATATTCATTTTTTACCAAATACAATATAGGTATTTATCAATTCAATCTAAAATAGTCAAGAGATGGACCGCCGGATGCATACAGTCCTCTACAGTTTCCAACAGTTTGGATTGAAATCTGACTGTACGACGATAATCACTATAAATATTTCAGAAACAACAATTATTGTTCAAAAATCAAATAAAATTATGACTGATTTCAAATATTGTTAGGCTCCTTCAAACTTGGATTTCCAAACTTATGAAAACTGTACCTACCTAATCGACGCACCGTCTAATGATGATGTTAAAAAGATCGAATTCATGGCAAAATTGATATATTAAGTGTTCTAGAAAATAATTGTACGTGGTGTTCCTCAATGCTGATATTTAAATAGGCGATTCTTGGAGCAATGTTGAGAAAAAAACATTAAATGATGTGGTAAACGTGCTAATTTTTGAGATATAGGGTGGTGAGGTTTTCAGGAAAAATCTTTTTCTTATAACCACGATGACACTGTTGCAGATATTTCTATGGAATTTGTTAAACGTTTTTACTTCATTTAGAAACATTTCCTGATGAACAAACAATATTATTATTTCACCAGTGGCGTCTGCATGGAGTTTTGATGGAAAAAAATTGGTACGGCACTGATTTTTCTCAAATAAATTATTTTTTAAATTCCCATTCATTTCTGAACAAATTTGGTCACCCGGCTCAACTTTATCTAGCGCACAGTTTTAGCTCGACAACATGAAATTCTTGTAATTCAGCCTCAAACTGTTGAAAATGTCATGGGGGATTTTATAATTTTTTTTCCAATTAAGGACACTGACGATTGAAACCAATTTGAGCTCTTAATTGAATTTGAGCCGATACCCAAGCAATTTCTACGTATTGGTCACCCCATTTTTAGCAGTCAAACGTCAAGCTGAAGTAAATCAAGAAATAATATTTGTTAAGAATTCAATTTCAATCTAGGCAAAAGCCGTGTCGTACCATTTTTTTTTCCAAAAATATGTAATGCGGAACCCATTCAGATGCCACTGGTAATAAAAAATTCTTTGTATATCAAAACATGTATCTTGATGCAGTGAAAATGTGTACCGCATATTTCATAGAAATATCTGCAAAAGAATAATTGTGGTTATAAGAAATGATTTTTACTCTGTACTTTACCCTCTCAAAAGCTTTTTTTCTTAAAATGACTCCAAGAATCGCACCGTTAAATATTTGCACATCATCGAAGAACATCCTGTATATCGTACCGAGACCTGAATATATCGTGGCATAAAATCAAAAATATATTGGGGCTACTCATAAATATATTGACTAAAAATAAATATATTTGCAAACTAACTTTTGTTCAAAAATGCGTCACATACATAACATGTTAATATTTAACATAATATGTTAGTTTCAACTTTTTCTTCCGAAACGGTTCCTTCAAGAATACAATAAAACAGTCAGACTATTTTACAAAGTTGCCTTCTTTTCTACCCAAATAAACATTTGTTCCATTTTTATGATTTTATGACAAGCGGTTCAAATGTTTGAAATATATATTAACTCGTGAACTCTGATGTACCTTCACCTGTTTGCCTTGGCAGTTCATTCAGGAGAGTAACCATAAATCGTATTCACTCGATTGCTGATTACGGGACGGCTTGGCAAGGTCGACAAACAGATTCTATCACTTTGATCTGTTGCATGGTCGCACATGCACTATGACAATCTGATGAACGCTTCTTGGTTCAACAGTCTATGGAAGTTACATGAAAAATGTGATAGCAGGATATTTCTTTAATTTCACAAATTTTGATGTTTCCGAAAAGCAATAATGTTGCCACAGGAGCTTTTGCATGTTCGTACATATTTATATATGAATGTGTTCCGCACTTTTATATCATGAATGATATTTTAAAACGCATTTTGTTGCCTAAAAAGTGCAATAAAACGACAAATGAAGCTTTTGATACGAAAAAAATAAGGAACATGAGAAGAATATAAAATTTGTAAATAATAAAAGTAGGTGATTTCATATAAACTAAAATAGGTTGTCTCAGATCCAATTCATTACCCAATTCATTTGCAGAGGCTCAAATCAAATAAAAATTATATCAATGAGTGGACAGTAGTGAACATGAATTCAAGAAAAAAGATGGCTATTGCTTGTATAGGTCTGTGTGATCAAAGAAGACGAGATGAAACCTCCACGGAAAATGTGGTCATAAACCTCTATGAAGCGAACTCAGAGAAAATTATCCCTAAGAATATCGAAATTACTTAAAAATATTTGACATAACGTGGAACGTGGAAATGAGTACAATTCAAGGATATAAACAAATGGAAGTAATTCCTGCATCAGATGAAATCACTCAGAAACCCTACATATCACGGTTGATCATAGTGTGGGTGTGAATACGACGTTGAAATCACAAACTAGCACTTCTTGCACGTTGCATCAAGTCATCGCTTTTGGATACACGGCGGTCCAGCATTCAAAACTTCCAGAGAAACTTTGCGTATGAACGAGCCTAATTTCTTTTGTGAGAATACCTGTCAGGTATTATGCATAACACATTGTTGATTCATAAGTATGTAAAGACCAACACTGCTATTTCTTAATTATTTATGGAGCCAATCCTTCAATTCGATCAAATTAATTTAAGAATTTCAATCACTGAGTTTATCTTTTCTTGTATTTTTTCTGGTTTCGCATGGGGGTTGAGATATAAAGGTGGTATCTTTTCAAACCAATACAATGTGCAAGGCATAGTGGCAAAATGGCGAAGGGACCGGAGCACTAGGTCGTTTATTTCAAGTGCCAAATAATAATGATAATGATATATTTGGAAAATTTCGAATGACGAAATGGCATCTCCTCAAAAAAGTAAGAGTTTGTTTTATTAGTTTGGTAAGTTTTCCGCACCACGAAACTATTTTAATAGAAATTTTAATAGAAATTATAGCATTATTTTGGATAATTTTATTCAGGGACTCAACAGCGTTCTGAATCGAACATAATAGTTGTTTTGAACTATGCAGAAAAGTATCAGCGACTCAGAATATTTTTATTTGAAATTTTAGAAATATGGCTGCCGAAGCAGAGGAGGAAACGGGTTGTACCATGATTCTGTCTCAGCTTGTATAATGAACAAAAGATTCAAATTTTAATACCAAACCTATACATGGTTATGAATAAGTATTTCAAGTAGGCTGAGAATATATTCTGAAGACCAAGTTAATCTTAACGGAACTAACATGCGTATTGTATTTGCCTTTTATTTTTCCATCATGGATGTATGTGATCAGTGGATATAGAAAAAAATGAATACCTATAGGAATTGAACATTCGATGTTCCGTATGTTCTTCAAAGGCGCGAACGCATAAAATATACTTGTATTTTCGTCTTCATACCAAGACATCAGAGTCACTTACCATAGCTTGAATATTCTCCTTCTCTACGTCTTCCTCGGTGTTCTTTAAAACAGCTTTCAATAGAAGGCCATATTTAGTCAGTCTTTGCATGGGTTGTACCAAAATATCCATTAATCTTAATCTGAAACGAAGAACGAGAAATGCGTTAGTCAGCTGGTAATTACAGATCCCCATTTTCAGTTGGAGCAGGGGATCCTTGCGTGGGCCTGAAGGAAGAAAGGCAACATATTCGGCTCTGAATTGGCGATACGGCATAATTGATGAATCGTGATGAAATTAGCATTGATTACATCGGATTCAATTTACTGAATAGCATTCGATGTAGACCGGATTTTGTTCGGCCACGAATCTGGCAACATTGCGTGTAATGCGGCGAATTACACTTTGGTGCTCTTGCGATGGTTTCGCATCAGGTAACACGTGTGGATTATGAATAATTAGGTTTGTAAGGGGATGAAGAGAATCATTTGGGATAGTATCGGCTTGAATTCGAACGGACGAATTACTTGAGCAAGCGGAGGACATCAGGATAAAAATAAGATGAAGTAAAATGGAAGTTATGTAGGTGACTACGATTCAGTTTCATCATAAGGCGCCGTTTGGGACAAAAATGTGTCAATATATTTTATTTGAAGTACTCATTAAGTGTGACGATATTTTTATTTTTTATTCCAATATATTTATTTTCTACTAAACACATTATACTGACGAATTGTTTCAGCAGTTATGATTGAAATCGGACTTTACGACGATAATGAGTAGATACAAATATTTTAAACATAACACTGAGAATCCATAAATAAAATCAAAACCATGACAAATTATCAATATTTTCAGGCACTTTCAAACTAAAGTTCTAAATTTCCCGAAATTTACCAATGCTTTCGACACGCCATTTCTTGACGGTGTTGGATATTGGATCGCACATTTCGAAATATTTGAAACTCCCAACTTGTAAATAAAATAAGTTCAGTAGAAAATGAATAGATCGGAATAACAAATCTATGGTCACACGTAATAAAAATATTGTGCAACTTATAAATATCGCTTCAAAGTTATGACGGTACGGTTAGGTGTAGGTCTTTATTAATATAAACTACGTCCAATACAACGATTTGGAAAATTCGCACTAAAAAAGTTTCGAAACAGTTGATTATGTCTTGTTGAAGCTCAAAATTTTGTTATGAAGTAAATCTAAATACTTGTCACCAATCAAGTTTCTATTTATGAAAAATGGGACCATAAGACGTTTTTCGAAAAATTCCATCTAAACATTTAACTTTTGTGAATGCTAGAGGTATGTGCATTATGAATCCAATAAATATTCTCATTTGACCAATATCTTCAGATACAGATATAGAGCCTTTTGACTGGCTGTCGTTCTCTTATAGAAAGGCAATAAAAAAATAAGTTGTCTCATGGGAAAACACTACATTACGCAAAATGTTCGTCGTCATAACAAATATCCAGCAGTCATTCCCCTAACTCTGTCAACGTTCTTTTTTGATCATCTCAGTTGCATTATTGAAACGCTGCAATGCTAAGGGAACCGCTGAACGAGACATGAGATTTCTGTCAAGATGCAATTCTGAAATTTTCTATATGTGTTCTAACATGATCACCATAATAGATCATCATTATTATTCACAATATAATCGGTTTCAATTGAGTGAACCATTTTTAATTGAACAAATCATTTATGTCAATTTGTTGATTTCATACATTTTCCCAACTCCTATGTATTTTTTTCATTCTTGAGATCCTGTATATCAGTAGGAAGTTCAAACAATTATTGTACTGCAGACCAACCTCGATGAAATGACGAAATTACTCAGTCGTCTTTATATCAGTAAAAATGAAATTTCGTTACATTCTTACTTAACCACCTAACTAAAATTATATATGGTATAAACCAGATAAATCTAAAAAATCTGTGATTAATCTATGGACAAATTCTGTATTCTGTTAATAATTATAACGAATCTGGAAGTCCAGAAATGCTTGTGAAGGATGATAACATTGTTATGAATGAATTAATCAATTTATTCTTGTCAAAATACATATTAAATGGGCTCTCGTCGTTGCGAAAAAATTCGATGATCAATTATGAATGTTTCTTGATATTTAGTTCAGGTAATAAATCACTTTCACCATTTTATACGAGATGCTGTGTCATTGTTGTCCTAAGATTCGATATCATATCAAATCTGTGACAGCCTTTATAGAAGTGGCAATTTATTAACTCGCTCACAATAGTGCCTCAGTTTCTGTCATATATATTCCATATCTCATATCTGAAGATTTTTCAGGTCATTAATTTCAACTCGATTTTTTTTCCACTTTACTAATTGAATTAGTTGTTAACAGGAGCTTGATTGAACTCGATATTTGAAATTTGAAAATTTGGGTGACATTCTGAAGTTTTTGGGACAAAGTTGGAAGACATTCTCGTAATCAAAACAGTAAGTGGCCGAGCCTACTCATGCGCCATTTTGCAACAAGTAAAAACTCTGCTGCCGATGTTTTCTACTTGTTTTTTCCTTCACTATCTAAACTTATCTGTCCAAAAAGGTGGATCTATCGTTGAAATTAATTGATGGTTTCCACCATAGTAACTATAACTACGATAACAAGCGAATTTTATGATAAAAATCTATGGATGAAATGGACAAAGAGAGAGAATCAGAAGATTATTTTTTTTATATCGATTGCTTTATGAGGAAAATTTTCGGGAGAAAGAACTAGAAATCTGCGTATTCGAATGAACAGAAAGTAAAGGTAAGCACATACTTTTTAATATTTGTTGCTATGATATATTTCGCGAGCACTTTACACGTACCTTCACGATACAAATATGTCCTAGACATGGTGGAAATATAATATGGTGTGCTTATTTTCGTACTTGTCGTCGCAGGACGGAACACGAAGAAATAGTTTGAACTCTTAAACCTGTTCATCAAATACCACTTTACATTATCGAAGTTTTCAAGCGTTCTGAAATTGTTCTTGTGATTCATTTTCATTTGAGGTTAGGCCCTCCTAACAATTATTTTTCTTTTTTAGGATACAATATCATGAAAAAGCCTTCGTAGTACATACTCAGGCATTGCATCAGTTTTTTTTGATACAGATCACTAAAAACTCGGAAGATTTGTATGAAATTTCTCTTATTTTTCGTCGAAAATTTACAATTAAAAATATTGATGCTACTGCTTCAACTTCATCTGAATATTTCATTTCTTTCATGATTGAAAAATACTTCCACAATGAAATGCATGTTATCTTACTTTTTTTGAATATCTTCAAGAAGTACAATTGAGTATTTAATTTTTTTTCCCCGAATAAGGTTTCAGTAAGTACTTTTATTCTGAACTTATTGTTTTATAGTAATGAAGAACGCTCGTCCTGTACTAGCGATTCAACAATTTTGTCATTGATAATTCAGTAATTTTTCTCTACTCCATCCCATATTAGTCATTTTCCGCCCAAGTACTTCGAAAATATTGATTTTACTTGATCCTATACGTATTTCACAGAAGATTCTCAAATAAATGAGATCCAGACAAAATTGTAAACGAGTAATTTCATCAGAATATCCATTGCGAACGTTCTTAATGATTCCAATATTTAACAGGACTGATGTCATAAAGAGCGACAAGGACGGATATATGGATGTGCAAGAACCAACCATGTTATAATTCCACAATGGTCCTAACACATATAAGTTTCATTTTTTGTTATCCACCTATCACCATTAGTATTATTATTATTGTTACCTTGATCAAGAAATGAAAAATTTTTTTAGTCGCCTTCAAAGACTTGTCAGAAAAATCGGATATAATCTGACATCCATCCTCCAACTTTTCAAATTCACCTAATTTCATCTTCAAAAAAATGGGCAATGAATTAAAAATTCCATTTCGTTGGATTGACCCAATTCAGTACTCTGATGCGATATTTCATTTTGATATTTTCCCCGGAATATAATTTTACTAGTAATTTTCAGTTTTCAGTGGAACATCATGGATCCTCGTAAAAAATTTCCCTTTAATTATTGAACTGTTTTGGCTCCATAAACTCATCATTTCGATAGAATAATCCATTTTAATTATTTTAATCTACCGCGAAAATTTCGTGGTACCCTGAACATACCAGACCATAAATGTTTAGATATGTATAATTATTTTATCGAATTATCTCACAGGTTCATTTGTTCTCGCAAATGACGGGAAAATATTTATGAATCCATATCGCATACTGTGTGCTGAATTTATGTTCGCTGGCGTGAATTTAGCTGGAAACATTATATTTCACGTTCATGATAATAGGACGTTTCATCTTGCCATGAGTGGAATATTAAAATTTCACTCCGAAAGAACTGATGAAATAAAATTCTTCCGTAGGAGGAATTCATATTATATACTCAGAATGTCAGCAGAGAGCACTGACATGAAGTGAGGAATTTTACCTGCTCATTCAAATTAGTAGCTAGAGGAGTTACCCATCCTGGTATTGACCTAACCTCCCAGTCTCTCAGTGGCTTATTTTGGTACGAAAACATTTTTTTGGATGAAAAGCATGGGAAAGTGATAAATGGACTTCATGTAAAGGAAAGCTGTGGTGTGACAATTTTTCACTTGAGAAAATGAAAAATACCCAATAATGAATTTTTACTGTTATGCCTATAACAGTTTGGCTACAATTTGGAAATTTGCTTTGACCAAGCAAGTATTTGCAAACTCATTATTTTTTGGGTAAATCGTTTCCTGCATTTGCCATTATGAAAACTGATCTAGCCTTTAGGCAAAGGAGATCTGGAAGTTTTACATATTTACCGAATTATAAAGACATAAGATATCTGATTGAACTTGTATAAAAAGGGGACTTTCTGTGGGATCATCTGAAATCAAAAGTTCATGCCGTATAATTTGTCTGTCTAGGTGAGTTAATTAATGAATATTGATGGATTTAGGTTCATCAATATTCGCTGGATAGAATAACTTCTGAAACGCTCAAGAATTTCTGGAGGAAAATTTAAATACGAGTTAACTGATGCCGAAAATAGAATTGAGTTTGTAGCTGTCTTGAAGTTTTTCTTAATCGTGATCAGTCGACTGTGTAGAGGAAAATATATATATTCATTCTCTTATTGTCAAAAATTGAAAGATAGAAATGAGCGGGGTCATTCATTTAAAGCGGTCGGATTAAGAAAAAGGTGATTTCAGAAAGAAATTCGATCAATCTGTCATATGGAGGAAGAGCTTTTGTCAAGTACAGTTTATCATCAAGTGGAGCAGAGTAGAATAAATTCTCAAACAAATACAAAACTTCAGAGATTTTCCAACTTTCTGGCAAGTACCTATTAATCTGTTCAAGACTAAGCTTAAGTCCAAAAAATTATTTTTTCATTTGAGTGATTTATTAGATTTGTTGGTTATACCTGCATGAACTACATTATTAACTACACTAACCCCACTGATACCGTCCTGTGTATTTTGTTGTTACTTGTTTCTGTTCGTTGCGGAAATGGTGCATTGAAATTGTTCAATTTTTCTCACGTTCTTCTGCTTTATTTAAACGATCATAATTTGTTTCCGTAACGACTTCGAAAAAACTTTAAGACAAATCAACATAACCTCATTACCTCGAAATGGTAACAGAAACAAAAGGAGCTTAGAATTCTGTCATTGTAGATTTGCGTGAAATCATTCATCTTGAATGTGTATTCTGTGAAAATCATAGAACAGATGAAACAACACTAACTACAATCATTTCATTATCTGTGACTACACTCAGCTGCACTGAGAATCGAAAGTAAGTGGAGTTAGTGTAGTTCATACAGGTGCAACGAACAAACAAATTAATTTGTGTATTATACATTATTCTGAAGATATCGCTTCCATGGTGACATAAACAAGATGATTTGAGAGTATATCCCCTTTTCAGATATGTTGGTTAATCTGATCAATGTTCGAAGGTTAATTTAGCATTGGCAGCTGGTAGCATAACTACTATAGCACACAGTACAGTCCTCAAACTGAGCAAACATTTCCCTTCATGAAACTATGCTTTAATAAATGATCGAATGTTTCATTGATATGCAATTTGGTATAATCAAAATAAACGTACTTCAAATTAACATTGAAAGACATTTTTAGAATCTTACGACTGCAACTGAAAACTCACTTTTTTATGACTTAATTAATGAATCACGACAGATTTAGAATAATAGTCTTCATATCAAAATGAAAAATCCTAAACATAAAAAAGAATAGAAATTTATATCATCAATATCGAAGAACATTTTTGTGAACGAATGTCTATAAAGCTTTGACAATAAATTACAGAAAATTCTCCATTCAGTTTTATAAAGTCAGTTTGTTGATCATGAAAGTTTGACACATTCTACTCTGTTTGGTTAGGTTTGTTTTCTTGTCATATAACTATGCAACGTTGTACGTTCTACATAGTAGTAGTTGTTACGTATGTAACAAAATCAAACCATAGAGTGTTCGAAGAAAACATATAGAACTTGACAATCTCGCCGAATTATTTTGACCTCAACGAATTTTCACGAGTGCCAACCCGACTCAATCCTAGTGATAAAAACTTGAAAGACCGATTCCAAGGCCTAACGACTGACTTCATAAGAGTGAATAGAGTATACGTATCTAGAAACGAGCGGACGCTAGAATGCCACTCGGAAAAAGTACTTGTACTTGAACCATTTGCATCGGTGAGTACACGTCGAAAACATAATTTGTCGAGAAGACGGACCCTACATCAGGAAGTCGAATTCATGACAGTTCCCTAGAGCGAATATACACCTAAGGTAGGCATTAACTGATCGTTGATTCAATATCCGGCCGAACAATACTCATTACCAACACCACAAAGTTTAACGAGATATTATATGATCAATCAAGCATATAATAATTCACCGTTAATTTACACAGGCCGTCAGTTCCGAGGTGACAATAGATATTATTGCGAGAAATCCATTGAAAATTTCTGAATAATATAATTTCCTAGAAATCCCTCAATTCCAGAGTAGGAAAACTGAGCGAAATGAGCTCCTGGATCGAATGCTATACAATAATAGCAGAATTTGCGGAAAATCACCGTGAATTAAACTATAAATTAATTGCGATCGCAATTCCGATGTTCGTTCGTACGTGAATTTTACAATCTGTATGGAAATTAAATTCAAATATGAATGAGAAGAAATTTTCATGGTTCCTCCTACCAAACCCGTATTTTCATTCTGTCGAAGTAGCTCTACAAATGGTCTCAATTTACTGTGAATATTCATCTCTATTGGGTTCAGAAAATCCCTTTTTTTGCGAATATAAGCAAAAATGAATTCGATTCTCCCAGTGGGACCTTCAATAGAAATTTCATTCTGTTAGACCCTGAACTAGTTTCTAAAGGATGCCTGTTGACAAGCACTGGCTAAGCTGAATTTTTCATTTGTCTACCTGAAATTAAATCTTGACAGAAAGTTTTTTAATTCTAACCTTTCTTTTGGTTGATTCATCCAATTAGGGTTCGTTTCTACAGAACGATGACCAAAATTACTCTCTCCATTTAACAACATACAAGGGGACTCTTTCATTTTTCTTTTCAAATTATCTGATTCCGACAGCAGTATTTATGTATTGTCCCAATCCATCATGGGATTCCCAATGGTCGAAATTACATGGATCGCTGTTTGGGATTCTTGTATGTATCTTTTCCTTAGATTGTTTTTGTGTTATCGTTTTCTGATATCTAACGGCCGAGATGTTTCCCCTTCATAATATGTCTTTGCATAAATACAGGAAATGCTATAAACATAATTTTTTGATTTTAGTTTCTCGTTAATTGGTTTGGTTTTGGTTAATATGGATCTCGAATCATTTCACAATTGAATATCGTTCTTATATTGGATTTAGCACTAATTCTTCTGATTTTCTTCAATGAATTCGGTTGTTCATGATGGTTGTTCTGTTGATTTGGTTGATAATCAGAAGAAGATTCTTTGTCTAAATTCGAAAGGATTATGTTCATACAATGCGCGTCAAAATTATGGAACAAATTCATTTTCTCAGAAGAAAAATATTTGGCAACAAAATCCTGAAACAGGTAAATTTTTGTTTCACCTCTACCAAATTTATATGCAGTTTTGAAGGATTTTTGTTGAACCCTGTTTTTTTTGAAAATTTCTGCACGCCTGTAAAGGAGATACAAAGACCGTGCCAAAAAAATACCACATGACCCACGGAACCGAGGTAGATCAACAAACATAATATAATATATATTTAAGAGGTTTAGCATTTTACATCGATTTTATTCATACTTCATTCTGTCTTCAGACTGTCGTTAACACAGAGACAAAGAAGAGAAAAAATAATAAAATCATTAACAAGTTTTTTCTCACCTATTACAGTCCTTCTGGCTCTCACACCACGTCAAATAAGCAGTGAAAACCTCGCTGTCCAAATTTTCTCTACAATAATGTTGGCAGCGACTCTGCTCAGCACAGTATTTAAAGTAAGGTTGAAATGTCTCATGCATCATCGAAAACCCTTCCAACATATTTTCTATACAGGCCGGTCGTTTGTACCTCCGCATATCTCTCACTAGGGGATACAGAGTGTTCTTCCAGAAGATGAGGTTCGCGTCCAGTATTTCCGTTATGTTGGAGAACAGTTTTTCTGTATCGATTTCTTTCAGGAGATTCTTGGATTGCAGGTCCCGTAGGCAGGACAGAAAGAGCTGTAAAAATTGTCGATCAAAATTATGTGGACTCCTAACGCGTGCACAAAAAGGAAGCAGTAAAAACCACGTATGATTAGCTCAAATCTGAAACTTTCCATCGAAAAAATTTTGATTTTGGGGAATGAACTTGAAGTCATTTTCAATCTCATACATTGCTTTATAATGTTACATATACAAGGTGTCATATTGAAAAGGAAATATAGATCCATTTTAGTGGAAATTTTAAGGTTTTGGCAAATCACTCGGAACCGTCAATTTTATTCTTCAGAAAGACATTTTCATCCATAAAGTCCATTATCTTGTCATTCCATCTCCCTGCTAGGCAACCCTTCAAATTTGAATAGGCAAGATGGGTCGTGCGATGCATTGGTGACAAGGTAATTTCTGCCCGAATTGATTATTCGTGTACGTAATATTATTTCGAATAGGAAATATCACCCTATTTATCAGCAGCATAAGATAATTACCGATCCTGAAGGGACAATGCAGGAAGGGAGAATTTGTTCAAGAAAACGAGGTCAGTGTCCTGAGTAGTTAAAATATAACCAATGCTTGAATTGACAATTGAGACCCGTCAACTGCCATACAATATGTCATGATACGCTCAAACTATCGCCTCACATTCTGAAGACTTTCAGAAACGATTCTCAGACGTAATTATATGGCATTAATTTCGATTTTAAGTGCCACATGAAAGGAAGTCAGATTTTATGAAAAGTTCAGAACTTTATAGCCTGATTTCTCGCCTCATGGACATGATATCGGTATTTCAAATATTTATGCGTTATCCGAGCATTAAATATATGGCTGTTATATATCACTTAAAATTTTACATCCTCAAAGGTCAATTTTCCGTGTTCTAAACATCCAAGCGGTGTGGCATTTAAAAAGTCGACTTTTGAATATTAAAATAATTCGAATCATCATTTTCCAGATTGATGAACATTCGACTTGACATAAAAATCTGAAAAACTCGAATGAGTATGGCATGGACATATCGGTTATGATATCTAGTAGGCAAATGCCTCTAATTTCGAGAAGAACTCAAAAAATGATGTAGCAGAATTCAATAAACGGAACAGTTAGAGATGCCATATCTGTATGGCTTTAGAAGTCATCATACTTAGGCTCCCTTTTGTATAAAAGAAAACATGAATCAGTTTTGAATTCATTCAAAAAACTCTGCAGTGCCGCTGACATACTTGCATTGCCCTGATGTTTTTGAAATTGGCTACATGCCCGAAAATCTCAGATTTGAGCCAATCATACTTGGATGCTGCTGCTGTCTCTTCGTCTTTCATACGTGGCTATATATGCTCTGTACAGGGCAGTTTTGTTATAAGAGTCCATTTACACGTTTGAGCTATTTACGCAATCTAGTTTGCTCATAGAGGTCAATCCGATGTAAACAAGAGCAGGAAAGTTTATGTGCAGAAAGCTTCAACCTGAAAATGGACTCTGTACTAAGTACGGCGTTATCAGTTTGAGTGAAATTCATGATTCGAGTTCAATGCGTTCACTTCGAAACAACCCAGTAATATTTTGGCTATTGGAATGTTGAAATTGAATGAAAATACAAGCGAAAACGTAAACAAACAGGGTATTATTTGGTGGCAAGTGGCAACAGATTGATTTTCATTCAATTTTTTCCTAAATCATATAATTTGCTAGTAAGAATGCGCATTGATGTTTTTTCGTTTGATTTTCAATCCATAGAATTTATCTCTTCTCGAAGATCATAAACGCAAAAAAATGGTCAACATTATGCATTCTTACCGGAATTTTGAATAATTTGAACGAAAAAAAAGAAAAAATCGAATCGTAATCTAAAAATAAAACCCGTGCTTTAAGAAGTACTATATGCTTTTAGGACAAGAATGAAAAATGCTATTGAAGCAAAAAACATATTGGGTTTGCTCCTGATTGCATTTCAGATCAGGGAAGAAATGAAGGACTCCACAAACCAACGCGGTCGTGGCGGCGATCAGGAAGCGGGGGCGATCTCCACCGTGGCCGTGTTGTTTTGAGAAGTCCTTTTACCAGAATTTTTGTTAAGGCAAAAAAAACTTAATTTTTTTTATATTCCAAGTAATGAGGACAATATACTCACATCTGTTACAACGGTCAACATTTTAATATATTGTATTTCTGTTTTTATGAGCTCCCACAATACTGTCTGTTGTTGTTGCTGCTTCTCAGGTAGATCTGGAAAAAATAACATTATCACAATATTAGGGTAAAAAGGAAAATTCAGCAAGGATCGATAAGATTCAGTATTATAGTTTCAATTCTGTTCCTTGTTCTACTTAACATTAAGTTTGTTCGCTATATACAAACATTGATATTATGTCCATGAATCAGTATGAGGCGCCATTCCGGAGAAAAGTGTAACTGCAAATATACAGTGCGCGTCAAACTTATGGAACAAATTCCTTTTCTCAGAAGAAAAATATTTGGCAACAAAATCCTGAAACAAGTCAATTTTTGTTTCACTTTTACCAAATTCATATGCATTTTTGAAGGATTTTTGTTGCACCCCGTGCCATCCCCATCAACCCTCTAAATTTTTTGATTGGAGAAAGTAGGTCATGTGGTACTTTTTGGCAAGGTCTTTGTATCTCCTTTACAGGCGTGCAGAAATTTTTAAGAAAAAATTTTTTTTTTGGAAAAATTAGAGGTTTTCAGTATGTGCACCTTGTCATGACTCATTTACTTTGAGACGATGGTACCTGATGAAATTTGTCACCGAATGAAAGTGGACCATTACAGTTTTGTTCATGCACAACTTTCAACCCCTCGAACGCTTTAATGGAGAAAAAAAAATCACGTGAGGGGGGTTGAAATGATCGACTTTCATTCGGTGACAAATTTCATCATTTATCTCAGAATAAATGAGCCATGACAAAGTGCACATACTGAAATCATCTTTGATGTAACAAATTTTTCAAAAATTTGGTAAAAGTGAAACAAACATTGACTTGTTTCAGGATTTTGTTGCCAAATATTTTTCTTCTAAGAAAATGAATTTGTTCCATAATTTTGATGCTCACTGTTTTCATTTTTGTGTCAATAAAGTCATTAGTTGCAGCAATATCTTTATTTCTGTTACGATATATTCAGTTTTCATTCCAATATACGTGTTGACTACCAAACGTAGTATATTAACGACTTGGGATTTTCGAATATATGAAGAATTGTAAGATCCAATATCTATATTTATTAATTCGATCTATCGAACATCCACAAGAAATGCATATGAAGCATAAAGTTTTCAGCAATTTTTACGTGCATGTTCTTGGGGAACAGCGTGCCATCGTTTTGTCCAAATGTATGTTATTTTCGAATTTTGAGCCGAAAATGGTCTCAAACGACATGGACTTTCAGTTCAGGAGATATTAATTGTTGAAGATCACATTTTTTCGCGCATGTTCTAGAGAGAGGAACAGCGTACTATCGTTTTGTACAAATGTCTGTAATTTTCGATGATTGAGCCGAAAATGGTCTCAAATGACTAGGTTGTACTCACTCATGATGAATCCGAAACTGTTGAACGAAGCAAGCTAGCGAATTGAAACTTTTAGGGTAGTTCGCGAATCGAAATGCCGCAGTTGAGTTCGTTAATGGACCAAATCAGCCGAATGGTTTCAGAGTAATAGCCATTTGAGACTTTGAGGATATTTCCTTTATATTTCAGGAACTACTAGAGCGGTTGGATTGAAACTTGGTAGTGAGTTGAAGCAAAACGACGAGCAACTTTTAGCGCAAATTTGTTCGGATCGTATGGCCACTTAGTTTTGAAAAAATTTTTTTTCGAAAAATAAATAAACTATCAATCATATTTGATGAAATTTTTTTCCGAGCTCTATATTTCACAGCAGTGTAAGAATGATATTTTCGGAGATATTGGGAGAAAATATGTCAAATTTCGTGTTTTTTCTCGATATCGGTATATCTCAAGAAATACAGATCCAATCATGGTGAAACTTGGCAGCTAGTTTGAAGATGCTGAAGGACAACTTTGTGCAAAGTGTCGTGATGATCTTGTCATTAGAACAAATGATCTTTTTGGAACATTCAATATTCTGTGGTCTTCTTATTATATTACCCTCGTTCAATTCATTTTTCGATGAAGTACTAGATTTCAATTCGATCTAATCTGTATTTTTCAATATTGAGAAAATAAAATTTTAATGGGTATATCTGCGGAATTAGTGGGCCCAGAACGGCGCCTCATAAATGAGCGCGCGAAATGCCATTTTAGAACTGTGACTTATAGCATCTGAAAATTACCGTATTCCGAGAAACCTTCAGCCACCCAGTAACGATGGGCCAAAAGATGTTTATTTCCTTCATTAGAGCCAAGACGGAGTGAGGATAGCCAATCCTGTGCCTTTCTCGATATGGAATATTCCGAATTATATTCTCGGAGCCGTCGGCATATAGCAGAAGTCTCGTTTAATTGCATACATTTGTTTAAAATAGCAAAGATAGCACAAATTTGTGATCTCGACATCTGACGTCTCAGGTCTGAAAGTGATGGCAATTTCGTTAATTTACAGATTGGAGATGGCAATACTCAGCTAATTTTTCTCTCATTTGATTTCCATTTTATAACGGAAAGATACTCACGAATTTTGCACATGTTCGCTCTTCGGCATTGTATAGCTAATAATTAAGTTATTCTGACTACGTCAACGTTTTTTGAAGTCTTGAACAAATAATCGAAAATATTGAATGGTTATAACTACGAAACTGTTCGGTGGATTAAACCTTTTAGAACATCATCATCGTTAAACTCCTAAGAAGTAACTTGGGGTACTTCATTTTTTGTCAGCAGAATGGCCAAATTCGAAGCATGCTATGATGAGGAGGATATTAAAGTTTCAGTTTGCATAAACAAAGTTTTCTTTGGCATTTTGTTTGTGAAGAAAGCGGTTCATTTAACTAGAATACTACAGTTATTTGTAGTTAATGCCGACTTATACTGAGTCATAATTAATCCTAACAAAATAACTCGAGTTCGAAGACGTCACAATAATCACCATGTTAGCGATTTTGACAGGGGTAGAATTGTTGCCTATCTTATGTTGGTTTGTGCTTTGGCGGAATAAGCCTTTGTGTTTTTTAACTTGAATAGAAGTAATGCGTGCTTTTAGTATCTGGACAAATGGAGGTGAGCAACACGAAAATGACCAATTGGTGAACTTATGCCACACGCCACACGAACGCCAAGACAGGCGCTTCAGGCAACTGGCTCTAAGAAATGCATGGTGAATATACAACTACTTTTTGCAGTATTCCTTAAAATCACATATATTGTAAGGCTGACAATTCAATATGACAGTATATGACGCTTTCTTGAATTTCAAAGGGTCGGAAATATTTCTTATATGAGTCGAGTCGATCACCACTACTACATATTCCAGGCGATATGTTGACGATGTCCTACGAATCACTTCCCATATTGCTAGTGAACACTATGGACTTTCTTCAAGAAGCTGAAGTCAAGCTTTGGTCACCTCGTTCACTGCATTTAAATCCCATTGAAAATGTGTGATATTGTAGGCAGGACACTGTTCAATTTGCACCAATCTCCACATAATTTGGCTCAATTCACGAATTCCTCGGAACGAGCTGTCATCGCTCTTCATCGTGTATTGAGCTACAGGGAAAATATCCTTTTTACCTATTTAGGTTTTTTCCCTGATTGGATATGACCATGAATTCTCAGGTACCTTATCCAGTTAGAAATTCAAAAATCTCATACAGTTGGTCCCAATGCAATTCCATGTCGTCCGAGATATTATGCATAATCTTGCATTTTCAAGTTTTCGCAGATTTTTTTGTCGACAGATTGTGTGAAGTTAGTGCTGCAATTTTGAGTACTTAGAGATCTCGTTCTATTTTTTTTCATATACACATCTCAATAAAGTTCCTTTCAGTAACGTTGAAGATTGTAGTGTTTTCGTTGGTTTTGTTTACAGACCCCTGAACCAATGCAATCTCTACAGACGGACGAACAGAATTAAATTTGACCACGCATTCTTCTTCAGGGGCTCCAACCTAATCGTTTGAGACCATTGACAGCTCAAAATTTGAAATTTGGACAAAAGGATAATGCGCTGTTCGCCCAGAACTCAGAACAAGCGCCTTGAAACACCGAATGCCTGTATTGAAGATGAAAGTTTAGGATAAAATGCGTATAATATTCGATTTCTGCTAATGAAATATTGTTTCAAATAAAATACTTAATGGGAAACGGCTATCGGTGGAAAAAGAGTTCCAGTTTATAGATTATAGTCATTGTTTATCGCCATAGTAGTGAAGTACAGGGTGTTCTAAGTAGTGACTTCAATACATTTTTTTTAGATTCCTCACAGCTACGGGTATCCAAAAATACCCCATGTATGTTAATACCCCATGTATGTTATGCGATTTTTATAGTTCTTAAGTTATGTTTTTTTTTGTGCTTTTTCAATTTATTATGCCAGCGAGGTTTCAAAAATTCATATCTTTTTATGTAGGTATTTCGTAGATTTTTTTTTTGACATGATCGGCTTGAGTGTTGTTCAAATAACAAAATATCTCAGCTCACTGAAATTACTTGAAGTTACCAAAAATGGGCTTTAAAGTAAGAACTTCAGTTTTCAGTAGGATTCACTCAAACATTCAACTTCAATTTGAAAATATAAAAAGGATATATAGCTTCTGGCAGAGTTTAAAAACTTCACACGGTCTTAAACTACCGAAATCATAAAAAAGTACTTTATTTGCCTTTTTTTCTTGTGATCGGCCTCCGAAACCGGATAGGTTAAAAATCATTGAAACACGATTGCATCTACTCTTCTAGTTTTTATCATAC
This sequence comes from Myrrha octodecimguttata, assembly GCA_958510865.1. Lineage (NCBI taxonomy): Eukaryota > Metazoa > Arthropoda > Insecta > Coleoptera > Coccinellidae > Myrrha > Myrrha octodecimguttata. Next base: position 43,767,987 of record OY294057.1, read on the forward strand.
TCATGGTAAATTAAACTCAAAAATGTAATTTCAAAATAATTTTTATTGAAATTCCTGTAAACTAGCTGTAGCTCGTGTAATATTTACAATAACTTTGGTCTCACCACTGACTGAAGATGTGAGTATATTTCAAAATTGGTAGTTATGGAATTACTTGTTTTGGATGAGGAATAAAAAGTACAAATTACTGAAAAATAACTATATACTACAATGAATTTTCGAAATCTCTTCCTTCAACTTGAATTCATAATCGTCAACGTTTTTGTTATATTTTTCTATGCAAAAATAACACGCCCTACAATTATTTTACAGCAATTTCCAGTTTTTAAACTCGGCCAGAATCTATGAAAACTCCTTTTTGTATTTTTAAACTGAAGTTGAATGTTTGAGCGATTCCTACTGAAAACTAGAGTTCTAACTTTCAAGCCTTTCGAGTAATTTCAGGAAGCTGAGTTATTTTTGTTGCTGAAACAACATTCAGAAAGATCATGTCACAAAAAAATCTACTAAAATGAAAACTACATCAAAAGATATATGAATTTGTGAAACCTGGCATAATACATTGAAAAAACATAAAAAAATTATAACTCGAAAACTACAAAAAATCGCATAAAATACATGGAATATTTTCAGATACCCCGTAGTAAGAGGAATCTTGAAAAAATTCATTGACGTCACTAATTGGACCACCCTGTATAACCAAAACAAACAGAGGTATTCGTACAAGTTCAAGTCTTCGATATTCAGATTTCTTTCGAAACATAGCATTTTTCTCAAGTGAATGTGATTATAACGTCATATTAGTGAACTTTGTATATCTGGGAGAAAAATATTTGTATTCATATTCAACCATTTTTTTTCGTATATTATAACCTGTATGTTATTATCTGATACACTCTCATGAATGTCATTATAAGTGTTATGCAAAAAGTTTCAAATTTAAGGGTATGCTACCTTATTTATTAAGAGTTAAATTAGTAGTGTGATTCGGTTGAACGGATTTCTATTTGGGGGATGATCAAAACAATAGCAGTAATCATCAAAGAGATGATTTTCGAGGTAGTTTTAACGGATATCATAGAAATATCTACTAATTAAATCAATTCATATTACTAATTATACCAATTTTCCTACACAGAATGACCTGAAAAGTCACTCGACTAATTATTGCTTTTTACCCATAACTGTATGGATGAGTAGGTAAATCTGAAATTCAACTAAAAGCGTCAACATAAGGTTATAAAACTGACATTGTAACGAAATAAAAGTTACGAATGTTACTAAGTCTCAGTGAAAATATGATTCTGGAAAGGTCCATCTGACCAGCAATTCATTCGTGTTAAAAATGACTCATCAAGTGCACGTAGTCGACGAACGGGAATATGTACAGGGCGATTCATTAAGGGTGGCCACCGGCCGTATCTCGGAAACCGTTTATCCTATGACTTCCGGAAAAAAAATCTAATGATAAATTCGGCCCCTAGAAAATGATTAAAAATATTTTCAAGTTCGTAGTTCCCCACTAGAGGGCGCAATCTATCACTTGTAAAATATAATCTCATTTTTTACGAAATATTCTCCAGGTAACAGTGGTTAAGAATAATAAAATAAGAATCTACTCTTTCTATTCAACAACTTTTGTTTCAGTAATTTTTCTATATTTCATTCGGAGTCCATCGAAAGCAGATCACAGAAACATATGAAAACAATTTACCGGGTGATCCAATTGAAAACTACAGACTGTTTTATGTCACTTCGCCCTATTTGTGCGTTTTACTGAAAAATTTCAAATGATTCTAATCGAGTGAGAATAAGCCAAGCATTATCACCTACTGACTTTTTAAAATCGCAGACAGATATCATTGGTCGTTTCGGAGTTATTCGATATTTTTGTAAATTTTGATCAATGTTGATCCTTTCTGTGAGCTTGAATAAACAAGGAAGTGACTTTATGCGTCATGACGCAAAATACTCAGCACACATGAAATAACAATGATGCGATAAAATAAAACAAAAATTAGCAACAACGAAAATATTTGAACAGAAAAACAACACTTACACCTAATCAATTCAAATATTTAAAATGTCTACCATTATTTTCTACACATAAATTTAGTCTTTCTTTCGTCGAGTTGACACTGGCCACAATTTCAGTATGATAAGAAGCTGCCTGTCGAAATCTATTTTGAATATCCTCACTTGTAGTGGGGCCGTGTTCAGAAAACTAAGTCTTTATTCTCCCCCAAAAATAAAAATCTAATACTGTGAGGTCGGGTGATCTTTCTGGCCATGGAAAAATACTCCCTCGTCCAATATACCTCTTCGAGAAGACGTTATATGAATATTCTCTAACATTAGCAGTATAATGCGCCTGGCAACCATCTTGTTGATACCACATATCTAACCTGCTTTGAATAGCAATGTTTTCTAAAAGAATTGGAAGATCTTCCGTTAAAATTTCAAGCACCTTTGTCTTGTTCATAAGCCAAAACTTTTATGATATTATCCTCATTACGGCTTCCACGTTTTCTATTTTTTCTTCCAAGATATTGAACCTTACCAGTTTCTCGCACTCTTTGTGTCAATCTTTTGAATACTTTTTTGGAATGACGACGTCTTTCAGATATATCGTATCGGGTATTCCCTTTCAGCTACTGCATTTTCTAAACATTCAAAATGAACATTAAGCATATCATATGCTTCTTCGTTTGAATAATGGGGCATCATAAAATAGTGGTTTGCAATCGTCCTAAGAAACTTTCACAGCTATAGATACCGAAAATAAACAGTATCGCCAAAGCTTACTGGTTCTAAATCAGCTTGTTTCGTTGTTTTGATGAGTTTTATCCTTTCATCTAATTGTTTAGAGATGAAATAACTCAATTCCTCCTGCATTTCACAGGGTTGATCAATACTTATCAAAATTCACAAAAATGTCAATAACTCCGAAACGACCAACGATATCTGTCTGCGGTTTTAAAAAGTCAGAAGGTGATAATGCTTGGCTTATTCTCCCCCGGTTAGAATCATAGCATTGCATTTGAAATTTTTCAGTAAAACGCACAAATAGGGCGAAGTGACATAAAACAGTCTGTAGTTTTCAATTGGATCACCCGGTATATTGTTGTCATTTGTTTCTGTGATCTGCTTTCGATGGCCTTCGAATGAAATCTAATAACGTGAAAATCGGTTCACCCATAGAGGAGTAAGAATGTTTTTTTCGTGAAGAAAAGTTTATCCATCCCATCACTAAAAAATAGGAAATATAGAAAAATTACTGAAACAAAAGTTGTTGAAGAGAAAGAGTAGATTCTTATTTTATTATTCTTTACCACTGTTAGCTGGAGAATGGTTCGTAAAAAATGAGATTATATTTTACAAGTGATAGATTGCGCCCTCTAGTGGGGAACGACGAACTTGAAAATATTTTTAATCACTTCCTAGGGGCCGAGTTTGTCATTAGATTTTTTTTCCGGAAGTCATAGGATAAACGGTTTCCGAGACACGGCCGGTGGCCAACCTTAATGAATCGCCCTGTATATTTCGTTCATTAAAGTCAAGCAAGGGCAAGAATAACCGATCCTGCCGTCCTTTTCAATATTGAATATAACGAATTATATTCACTGCGACTCTCGTTGGACGCCAGCATAACTGGGACTCGCTCAATTGACTCCATTTGCTTGAAATGGCGACGATCGCATAAATTTGCATTCCGGACTCCTGAACTCTCAGTTGTTGAGGAAATAGAAATTGTATAAATTTGCGAATTGAAGATGGGAGGAAGGTTCGGATTTATAAGGAACCAGCAATTTTTTCAGAGTTATTCGAATTCAATGGGCACTCGCCCTCAAGGATTCTGGAACATCAGTGCTCCAAGAGATTTCTTTTTTTACATCTCTTATACAGTTTAACATTTGGATTGATCCGTTCGTTTGTCATTGTTATATAGTGTGAGTAATTTGAAAGATTCCGCTGGAAATAGACGTGAAGAACAGTGTAATCAGCTACATGGTAGTTAAACACATTTTTTATTACCTGAATGTTTCTCTATAAATGTTATCATTGCATGCATTGTCGATGCATTGCCAAAAAAGTTTACGTCGTATACCTTTTTAGGCGTAACACTACCAATGTAACTGAGTATAATTATCCCTATCATATAGACCAGTTTTTCCCCTTTCCATTGTTGGGTGAAGCTTATGCTGTCATATATTATCTGAATTTTCAATAAAGGATAAATTTATTATCGTAAGCTGGTTATTATGTGCAAGATGTCAGGGCTTCCAACGTATTGGGATTAATGATGGTGAATATTATATCCAAAGATAATCTTAGATATAATTTATAGTTAGATGATCGATTCAATTTACTATCTGAAGACATATCTGTAATTCTGCAATTCGCAATTTGATTAATGTAATACTCTGGTAGATTAATCATTACACTATTGAATAATGAGGCTCTGTTAACGCATGATCATTCAATTCAAGAACTGAGTAAACACGGTAGTTCAGAATTCACAATGAGTTTGTTGCTCCTAACTCACATTATAGACAACGACTTCATCAAGGAAGAACTACTCAAATGACTATATGATTCATTATTTTTTAGGTTTTTTATGGGTTTTCACTCCCAATATCTGAAACAGAAATGAAATAAAATTGTTTTTTTTCATGAAAAACGCCCTTGCGGATTGCAGTTTCAATATGACTCTTTCATGAAGAAAGAGTCAGATTTGTACTCTGAAACGTCACAGTTCTCTTTCTTTTTCGTTTGTATTGTTCCTGTATTGTTCATTAGGCAATCTGTTCGACAAGAAACTGCCCCTGACAAATAGTTTGAAACTGTAATCCGCAAAGGCGTTTTTCATGAAAAAATTTTTTTTTATTTAATTTCTAATAGTTCTGTTTCAGATATTGGGAGTGAAAACCCATAAAAACCTAAAAAATTATGTGAAATACTCCCAAAATAATCTTTAATCGATGATTATATCATTCATATCATATCGGACCACCACGAAATGAAAACGAAGGTAAATCAGAAATAAAATGATTAAATGAAGGTTTTCGATTTGCATACGCATTCAGTAGATTGCTTCTGAAATACTAAAGATTGAATGAATATATTTTTCAGCATTCTCTTTTTCTGGCGCATTATCGCTTTGACGAAATATTTGTTGTTTTCGATTTATGCCGAAAAAACGTCAGTGCGTTTCCAGAAATGTATGACCAAAGTTCTCATATTCTTTGACCCAGTAAAGATTAATATGTATTCATTTTATCCTCTACCTTCAATTCTACTCATAATAATACCAGGTGCTTTAATTATCCTGGAAATATATTCTTAGAAACAACCGACGCCTTCGGCATTTTGCAATAATTTTTGTGGAATGATGTTTAATTAGTCCCACCAATACAAACAACATAAGTACTTATTAGTGAAATGTCCCTGCTATTTGAATTATTCACCAACATGAAGATCTTGAAAAAATTGGTGCATTCACATATTACTGAAAATTCAGGTCGAATTGGGCGACGCAATGTCAACATCGTAATACCTCATAGACCCCTCCTTTCAGGCGACTACTCACTGATTAGAATAAGTAAATGGTGCTAATGGTAACTCAGATTGTATCATCATTCATGTAAGATAAAATATCTAACCGATTGAGCTTATATCTATTGAATTTTTTGCCGTGAAATTACTACTGGAAAACATGATGAATTCGTTATTATTATTTTAGTTTTCTTTGGGATTCAAGCAGCGATGGATGTAGTCAATAACTGGATTGTTGATTGATTTGAACATCAATCTGACTTCACGTTAGAACTATTCCTTCATTTCTTATTCGATTACTAGAGTTCACATATTGCATAAATAAAATGGCCTTTATAGGGATTAATTAATACACGCATAGATTGTAACATTGAAGCATCCATATTTCGATCTGCAATTTATATTTCAATTAAAATAGATGGAGGTAACTTCATCAATCCTACTTTCATAAATTCTCTATTCACAAGCTGCAATCAAAGCTGAAATAATAACGCTAATTATAGAACCCTTGATATCAGCAGCGGCAAAGAGATGGAAACTAATTTTCCCCATGCGTTGTCTCAACTGAATTATTGAAACAATTCACTTAACGTTTTCTCTCAACACACATTTGGATTAGTAAAACAAATAGAAGCAAAGTACTTCTCTCTGTATTCCACCATAGTTTGTAGAGTGCTTTCAACGCCACAAATGATTAACATGTCAGTTAAACTGAAAGGTATTCAGCCCTTCCTTCTACTTTCAATTGTACATGCAGTAATAAAGCGTCAACATGACTAATTTTTTACGTTTGTTCTCTTCCCAGTATTCAAGAATGGAGCTCCTGGTCCGAAAAAGATCCATGCGCATATGTTTCGAAAGAACCAACTCCTCCGCCATTTCGCGAACATTTTTTGGTGAATGCTGTTATATTTGCCATAGCATATAACATAAGTATTTTATAGTGAAATGTAAGTATTATTTGAATTATCCATCGACATAAAGATGTTGTAAAACCAGGTTTATTCGCATATTTCTGAAAATCAGGTCGACATGGGCGCCCAATACCCACTTCGTGAAACATAATAGACCCCAGCTTTCAGGGGACCCTATGCACTGCTTATAATGAGTGAATGGTGATAGTATTGACTGTGATTGTATCTTCATATGTCTTAAATGAAATATTTTCAAAATTACAGACTCGATCGAGTTGAAATCTATTGGATTCTTGTCAGGAAAGGACTACTTGAAAAATGCTGAATTTCTGCACAATTATTTTTCTCCGAAAGTCAACTAGCGATGGGTGTAGTGAGTAACTGAATGGAGAGTACTTTCAAGATTCATCTTCACGACTTCACGACAGTAGTTATTGTATATTTCTCATTCAATTTCCCAATGTTCAATATTTGAGTGAATAATGTGGACTACATTAGGGTTCAATGAATTCAAAGAGTGAATAACTTACAAGCATCCAGATTTTGATCTGCAACTAATATTTTAGAATAGATGGAGCTAAATTCATCAATCATTCTCCCATGAATTTCCTGTTCACAAGCTGTAATCAAAGCTGAAATACTAACGCTAATTGAAGCCTTGCTATTTGCAGCGATAAAGACCTATAAACTAATTTTCCCCATGTGTTGTCTCAACTGAACTATTGAAACAACTAGGCACACCAATTTACTTAACGTTTTCTCCGAGCACACATCTGAATTAGTATTACAAATAGAAGCAAACTACCTCTGTATTCCACCATATCCCTCCAATCTTCTTCCAGTTTGTAAAGTGCGTCCAAAGCTTCGTCGGTCCCCTGTTGGTAATACTGACTTTTGGGAATCCCCTGCTTAGAGTATTTATCCAATTGCTCGATGAGACCCTCGTATTTAGAGTCCTGGAATAGAAATATTATTGTTAAGCGGAATTCCTAGCTTGAAGTGTGGGTAGTAGGCACAGGGAAAGGTTGTTTCTCTAATTAAATTTTGTGAACGCAAGATGGGTAAGAATGCATGGAATATTCATGAGTGGTTTCACGTTCTTGGGTTTAATTTCGGATTTGATTATATGAGTGGGGTTGAGTGAAATATATATTGTTCAAAGTGAAAAAAAAAGAGAATCTCTGGTTGAATTCGGACTATTAATTGCCTAATTTAGATTGATATTCATAAGTTGCTAAGCCACTGTGAGGCAGGCCTTGGCGTCGCCATCGATGGATGTGATATCTGATTTGAAAAATATTTCATTCTTTCTGGGTCGTTGGTACTCTGCTCATCATTTTCTACAGGATGAGCCCGAATAATTCAAAAATGTTTCTTATCGAGAAAGCATTGTTCTGAATTGACCTTAAACATCTAATCAGTATATTTAAGAAGAATGACTTCCCAAACTATTGAAGCATTTCTATAAAGAGAACCTTCACTTCTCAGAACGAATGATTCAAAACATTGAAACAGAGCCAGCACTAAGATTCATAATTTTTGGCCAATTTTCAATATGAGCTCTCGAATAAATTGATTTAATTTTTCATATCATATTTTATATTATTCATTATAACTAAAATAAACTCATATGTTCCGTATAAGGTAATCAATGGAACTAATAGACATATCAAAATAGTGTGATAATGGCCGGTTTCACTGAACCTTTATCGCCTGAACAAGTGCTTGATTGTCAATAAATTCTGTGCACAATTAAAATTTATTTGAAACCCAACCAACGAAATCGATGAGTTGATCAGCGGGAGAAAATTTGTTGAAACTGACCGAAGGTCCATTGGTTATGATAGAAGCCCAATAAACACAATTCATGGAAAACAATGAGAAAAAAATTCTACAAGAGTTCCGATGTGAAGTCAGCAGCTTTAGCCCGCGAGTTGTAATCGTGGGCAAAAAAACATTTTTCATTTTTTTTAATTGCTGCAATATCACGCTCATCTCGAAATTGCTCATCAGCATTTGCAAACAACATTGTCAGAGTCAACATGATCAGATGTAGTTTTTGAGTTATTCCGAAAGTAGTACCAACGATATCTAGAAAAAAACGTGAATTTTGATATATTGTTTTTCTGATGTCTCCGGAAATTGCAATCGGATCATACTGAATTTGGTACAGCATTTTAAGATATTGACTCCGTTCAAAATTGAATAGAAATCTGATGAATAGTTTTCGAAAAAAAATCCATTTCTCCAACAAAAATTTGGAAAATTTATAATTTTTTTCGATTTATCTACAATACAATCCCATTGTTTTGCAGGATCTTGAACGTCGGTATTATAGAACTAACTACCATATTTCAATCCGATGACATGAGCAGTTAACCTCTGGAAATATAATTAAAAACTCAAATGACTGAACCGTTTGGCCGATACGCAATCTATCCTGAAAGTTAAAAGGAGTTTTCGGACAGAATCGATTTCAACATAAGATTCTTTATCACTGAGTTCGATTAAGTCATTTCAGACCATTTTCAGGAGAATATTAGAAATGTTAGACATTTAGGCAAAATGCTAGCACGATGATTCCTGGAATATACCCGGAAAATAGTGGGATATACTTAGTTGATTTTTTTGAAAACTCAACACTTATGTTAAAATGTAGAGATGAGTCTATTGTATTCTTAGCTAGGTATTGATCATATTTATCAACTTCTAATTATGCACATGGCGGTCAACGTTGCTAGCGTTATGCGACAATGATTATGATTGGTGTTTTTTTCGCATAATTGCGATCCAACTTTTTAAAATCTGAAGAAGCAATGATGTGTGGTCAGAAGCTCGAAGCTTTTACGCACTCGTTAAAATTCTAACTATTAGATCAACGAAATTTCACACCCAGTTGCGCTTTAATAATCTCCACCTGACTACGAAGTTTCAATCTTATTGTATTTGTACTTCTTGAGACATTGCGGAAATAACGTTAACATTCCAAATAACAACGAAATTTGGCATATTTTCCCTCGGAAAGTGAATATCGTATCAAATCAAAATTTGGAACATTGTGGTTGAATACTGACTCTGAGCTAGGTGCAAAGTTTCGTTGAAATCAGACCAATATTTTTGCAAAAGGGAACTTTTTCATGAAAAATTTTCGAATCTAGTTCCACACAAAATGTTTCACTGAGTTGCTCGTTGGTACTCACGAACTGTTTACAAAGTTTCAGTCTGATAGGTTCGGTACTTCATCAGATATTAAGGAATTAACCTACAGAATTTCAAACTCCAAAACTAAATTGACAATTTCGAGTCTCAGGTCCTTTTGTTTGAGAGTAAGAGCACATATGAATGGAAAGAATTGAATTTGACCACGGATTCTTCTTCAGGGTGTTCAACCCAATCTTTCTCTGGGCGCAACTCAACGTTCGTCGTGACGAAAGACATTGCGTTGAGTTTGTGAAGTTCTCAGAAGGCGCTAGTGAAAATTTATTTACAAAAGTTATAATTCAACAGGGATTGAGTGCCAAGAACTCTTTCGGTATCGAACAAGGGAAGCGACGTCGACCACCGCCGAATAATTTTCGGTATTGTGTTCATTCAACGGAAAAACTATCATCTCCTCGAACCTTTTCCTATATCCTCTCGAATATCCAGATTTCAATCAAGTAGATATATTTCAGTTATCGCCACTCCAGGATCTTTATACTCTACACTTTCATGATCGCAGGTATAAAATTTCGAAGATGATAAATTACGCATTCATGGGTTGGAAATATACAAATGAATTCAATAAACTGTGACATGCATGCGTCATGGACTGGGATGATCTGATAATGCACCAACTGAAACACGGTATTTGTGTTACTGATAATTAATCAATAATCTGGATTCAGATTAATCCTGCTAATTCATTTTGTCTGACAGAACCAATCTGCCGAATTGCTCATGTATTGGAAGCGAATGAATTTCGGATAATTGATTATCCACGTGTCGACCTCTAATAGTAAAACTGTAAAATTTACGTTTCGGTCTGCATAATTTATTGAATGTGCAGTAAAGTATCATCTTCATTGAAACAGTAACACTAACATGAGAAAAATTTACTGATGCATGTTTGAAATGATTTTTTTGTTGCAAATTTAATATTTTCGTGCAGAAACTTTCGAAACCTTTCAAATGATTGATCGATTTAATACATTCGAAATTCTTCAACGGTTGCTACCACTTGAACTGGTAATTATTCTTCAGGAAGTGTTAACTGAATCGAAAGGTCCTAATAAGATTAATAATAATGATAAAATTGATAATAATAATAATAATACTAATAATTATAATAATAATATTCATTCACCAAAAATTTCAATTCAAGTTTACAATATACATATAATACAACAAATGCTGAATAAATAAAAGAGACCCATAATGGTAAAACTTGTGCGCGAGCAGAACAGTAACATGCAGAAAGTATAACAACAATGATGGTGAACACAAGGAACAGCCCAAAGCTAGACTAAATAACGCTAACAAGTAGCAATATTTACTTAACTAGCGATTGAAGCTTATCTTGGGAGGATTTCGTATCATTTTAAGATTTTTTATGGAATTTCACTTCCAATATGGAACAGAACTATTAAAAATTGATTAAAAATTGCTTATTCCATGAAAAATGCCCTCGCGGATTGCAGTATCAAACTATTTGTCAAGGGCAGTTTCTTGCAAAACAGATTGCCTAATGAACAATACAGGAACAATACAAACGATAAAGAAAGCGAACTGTGACGTTTCGGAGCAAATCTGACTCTTTCATCAGACAAATAAGAAAATTTCAAGAATTATTTTCTTTCGATTTTTCGATTCAATTTGAGACTTTTGTCGAATTGACAGTTTTAAGAAAACACAGCAACACAGATTTATTTGGTTTTAAAGTTTTTTAATTCTGCCTCTTTTTTAAGTTAATTCAGCCAAATAGGGACTATTTGTACCGAACAATGAGCAAAATTACTCTCTTCGTTTAACAAAGTGCAAGATGACTCTTTGGTTTTTTTTTTCAAATTATCTGATTCCAGCATCAGTATTTTTTCTTATTTGTCTGATGAAAGAAACAAATTTGTACTCTGAAACGTCATAGTTCTCTTTCTTTATCGTTTGTATTGTTCCAGTATTGTTCATTAGGCAATCTGTTTTGCAAGAAACTGCCCTTGACAAATAGTTTGATACTGCAATCCGCAAGGACGTTTTCCACGAGAAAAAAAATTTCATTTAATTTTTAATAGTTCTGTTTCAGATATTGGGAGTGAAAACCCATAAAAAACCTAAAAAACCAATATTTACTGTTGCGAACATAAGTTTCCGCACCCCTCGATCATCAGTTTCATAGTTTCATAATTCCAAATAGTTTGTGTGTTTGCATTATCTTAACAATTTTCATATTTGTTGACATTTGTCATGAATTATTTTCATTGGACCACTCTGATTTTTTTTTATCATATTTGTTCCCTCCTGAATGGAATATTGGATGGATTGAAAAGAATTCCGTAATAATAAACTTCATACTTGAAGAATGAGGTTTTTTCCATTATATGGTGGGGATATTGAACTCTCATATTTGAAAAATTTGATGCAAATAAAATTCCCCAAGACTGACCGATTAATAGTTTCAACTTATACGTGCAGATCACTAAATTTCACACCAAAGTAAAATGACCTGAATATCTACTGATTTGAAACCAACCCAATAGCCAAACAATAAATTAAAACTGGGGTTTCCCTTCACTTTCAATCCATAAATAGATCATTGAGTTCTCACAAAATTTCAGCAAAATTAAGCGTGACACAAAACCCTCTTTGATTCACAGGTTAAAATTAACTTAAAAGGAACTACTGGAAAGATTCGAAATGCATAGTGAGAATTAACCTTCATTCTGTTTATGTTTGGCTGCAATTAGATCAACAAAAAAGTTTTCTAGGAAGAAATTCATATGAGTTGACACAGTTAAATTTGGTGAAGTTTCATATGAGAAAGAAGACTGAAGTATAACAAATGATTGTTCCCGTCACAATAAACTTCAAATAAACAAAATGATTCATCTTTACATACATATATAATAAGTATGATATGATTCTAGTTTCCACGAACTGACTACTGTAAATATAGATCCTTCCGAAAAAGAAATTCAATATTTGTAGATATTTGAGGATTCATAAGGGGGTCAGATTCGTGAATATGTAGAGCCTGCCTCATGATTTCGAAGAATTACACGTTCAAAATGAATTTTTGTTCATATTTCACAGAACACAGATCCGACATCATGTGAATCAACGAAATTGAAGTATGGACTGCGCAATAACCCCACAAAGTTGGTCACCCCAAGAAACAGACAATCCTATTACTCCTGTCACAGATCTATATAGTCTAGGACTCTATGTCTATGATTTAAGTATATTACATTACATTAAAATCAAACATTTGCGTTTCTGTAGATTCAGCCGTACCTATGTAAACCAGATTGATAATGATCACATGAATGATATGATATCGCCCTTATGAGATCGTGCAAAAAACGTCATTATTATTATAATCGACTGAGAGAGGCGAAAAAAGTTTTATCTGAAAGCTAAGCATTGTTGGACAGGGCGTGTAACTGAATAGGTCGGTTCGTCAGTATTTAGATCGATTCGATTTACTGAGTTCTATGTTTTATAATTTATACATAATATTAATTATCCTTATCGAGCGATCTAGTCAGGAAGTTTTCATGTCCATCATATGATTATTATCAATGTGAATCCCAAAGTACTTCATACGTATGGCTGAATATTTAATGAAGATTAAATTAAAACGCCTAGGATTATTGATCTTCAGCGTTCTATGTAAAGATAAGGAAATTTTTATGAATGTAAACATTTCGTCATATAGCCACACTCAACTTGATGAAGACATCATCCTGTATAACAGAGAATCCATTACAATTTTCCACCTCCGGCGTTCAATATCACACATATGCTTACCAGGCAAGTTGAAATATCCGGAGCCAAGCCTGTTTCGCATTTGGGTGGAAAATTACAATAAAATCCGCGAGTCAGGGAAAATTTAATTGGAAAATTGAGAGCAGCGTGGCCAGAATAGTGGAAGTAAAATATAGATCTCGGTTTTAATCATAGGAATAAATCAAAAGTTTTGTTGCCTCGTAATGATCCTAGAATAATTTATGAACAGTTGTTTGTTTTATTTTGAGACAATTAAATTGCAACGATTTTCTGACGCGTTATTAGAATGAGGAGGTCTCAAGAGAACCATTTAAAGTGGGGACATAATTTTGAAAAGCAATATTATCACTTGAATTCTAAGATTGAAATGGGTCATTCATCGAAAAATGTATCCTACGAACTATATCTCTCGTGCGCATTGAACTTTCGATCTAAATAAATATAATGTAGATAAACTTAACAACTACTCCCCATCAAAAGTTTCCAAATAATCATTAACTTGCAGCAAACTCATTGGTGGAGGTTATTAAATTATTTGTTCCTAAAGTTAGGTACCTATTTTGATCGGCGCATTCGCCATTTTGCCAAAACAGTCTAATCACTGGGTTTCTATTATTTCTTAGTAGATATTTTTAATAAACCTCAGAGGTAGTGTACTCTACTCCAAAAATTTCATAGGTAAAAGGAAGCATAGTTCTCAAAAAGTTCAGAACATATTCCTAAAAGAGAGTATATCATCAACTCATAGCTCAGTAAATATGAGCTAATTTCCCCTTGAATAGAATTTTTAATCCAATCTCATCTTAGACTGAAGTTTTCCGCTTATTTAATTGATTTTTACCGGACTGATATTCAGTTTAATGAGAAAGTTGAAGAGTTCCCGTGAAACATGTTTGAAGAAGAGTAATCTTCCAAATCTTGTTCCGTTTCGATCATTGTTTTCCAAAAATAAAATATAAATCAATGTTTCGCTATTCAAGGGGAGGTTGAGAATTTGAAACAATTCGATGAAATAAAATTATATTATTCTTAGAACAGAATTGTCCCATTTTCAGGAGTCTTCCTGAATTTTGTAGGATAACAGTCGTTTAATTTTCGAAGGCTAGAGCTACTACAATCATTCGATAAGTGATTTCAATAGAATGTCTTGGAAGCACCCTTCATGTTGGGGGCATCATTATTCTAGCATGAATTCTACAACGTTTTATTATGGTTTGCAAATCCATCTGAAAATTATTTCTGGTTTTGCCAGTGAAATTATCTGAAAAATGCAATATCCTCCTGAAATATTCTTTTGTCTTTTGTTCCATACTTGTCAAACATTTTTCCTGCGATTATTGTTGTTTTAGAAAATAAATTTTCTCGTATTCGACTAAAGTAATGAGCTTTTTCGATGAAATAGTGGTCTGAATATTATGTCCAAGGACACAATGCATAACCAATTAATATGTATGAAAACAAATTTCGGTCAAGGAACAACTTTTGAAAGGAAACTATTCTTTCAGCAACGTTTCGGCCCTTTATTAATATTCACATTATGTGAACTTCTCAAATCTGACGTTGATTGAATTAAATATTTCTAGCAAAACTTCTTTTTGGGTGGAAAGATTTGTGCACTGCGTTGGCCATTTATAGGATACTGATTATAGGAACGTACTAGGATCTATTTAAGCGAAGATCATTCGATTTGGAATTATTTGAGTCCATCGAAAAAATACTTCATTCAATTGTTTGAACATTCAGACAAACGATCTCAGTTTGTAGGTCAACACATCCGATATTTTGAGCTATCGAATTCCTAATTTTCCTATGAATGGATAATCATTTTATATCATTGCATTTCAAGTACAAATGCCTATTCCAGACATGAAATTCCCACCCATAAGTTATATAAATAACAAGCTATTTCATTTCAAAAAAGATCTGATGAAAGAGTTATAGCCTCGTAAACAAATTAATTAGAACAGGTTGATGATAATAATAATTATTTATATGATGAGTGAGAGAGTTGGTTTATTCAAAGATTCATATTATTTATACATCACCTGACTAACGGCAGATCGTAAACACAATAACTTCCTGAAGAAACGACTTGGAACCTTGATATCTGTAGAGTAGGTGTAAAACACTCAATGATTCCGCAGATATACCAAAAACACAAGTCGAATCCAGCACTTGATTCAGAAAAGACAGCTTGAAGGTTCAGGAAGAATTTTGTGGGGACAATATGATTAGAAGATCGCATACTATAGAATAATTATCATTGTTATTAATACAATTAGAGTAGATGTATCAACCTATAAATACTCAATTCGCCAAAATAAAAATTGACTTAAGTGAGGAAATTAAAACTGAACTAGATTTACAAGATAAACGAACAAAACGAGGCAAATCACAATAATAGTCGATCATAGGCATTCTTGAAGGCATTGGTACTGGTAGCGTCAACTATGCTCTGTGGAAGACCATTCCAATGGTGGAATACTCTATTAGGTAAAAAATATTTGAAAATTTTTTTTTTAATATCGACATCGAACTCGATCCCAAACTAGTGGTTGGAAACCATTCTCGTAACAAGACATTTGGACGAAACGATAGCACACTTTTCCTTACAACAGGCGCACAAAAACAGTTAGTATGAAATATTTTAATTCACTAGTGAAAAAATTACTGAGTGGATAAATTAAAGTGTTTTTCAACAAGAACTTTGTTTTTTAAAACAAAATAAAACAAAGAATTTAGTGAAAATGAATAAAATTTTTTATCGTATTACAAAGAGAAAAGTTCGGCAATTATGAATGAAAAATGATATCTGACAAATGTCCACCACGACCACGCTGACAGACGTTGATTCTTTCATCAAAATTTTTAATCACTTTTTGGCAAGATGGAGGGTCTATTTCGTTAATGACATCACGGATTTTGAGTTTAAAGGCTGCAATCGATTCGATTGGCTCCGTATAAACTCTGTCTTTAACATAGCCCCACAAAAAATAATCCAGTGGTGTTAAATCACACGATCTGGCCGGCCACTTAACAGCTGAATTTCGCGAAATTATGCGATCGGGAAATTTGGTTTGCAATAAATTGATCGTTTCATTGGCTGTGTGACATGTGGCACCGTCTTGTTGAAACCACATTTCAGTGACATCCATGTCATCAATAATAGGCCAAAATTCAGTTGTTAACATCTCGCGATAGCGTGATCCATTGACTGTTACCGCATTTCCAGCCTCATTTTCGAAAAAAAACGGCTTAATCACACCTCCAGACCAAAAAGCACACCACACAGTGACGTGTTGGTGTTGGCACATTTTGTACTGAGCCTGTCGACTCAAATTTCGCGACCAAATTCTTGATAGCGGTCTCAGAAGGAGGTTTATGTTGTCCGAAAATATCACGAATTTTACGAAATGTAACTTTAACAGAACGACCATTTTCATAGTGGATTTGAATTATTTTAATGCGATTTTCGAGCGAAACTGAATTCATTGTAACAATTGCCAAAGCATATACTGCGAATACGTCAAAAAACTAAATGTCAAAACTGTCATGTGGTGCCGGTGTTACCACATTGAAAAACAAAGTTCTTGTTGAAAAACCCTTTACATCGTCTCTTGTTGCGATGTCTTGAATGACGTCGTTTTCAAATATCTTGAAATGTCAAAATGAGATGAAATAATGAAAATCGTTGAGAATTTTCCAACGTTTTCAAGCGAACATCAAAGTTAACACCAGGCGTGGCTGCTCGTTCTGACTCTTGTGAAATTAATTTAAGAAAACTTTTAAATAATACATATGCATAAAAATGCCTGACTGATCAGATTAAAAGAAGACGAACATTCTCACCACGTCCAGAAAATATGTCACCAGTAACTTCAACCGTTAAGCTCAACTCCATATTCACCAAAAAAAGGCTTTAGTTCCTTCTAGCTTGTCCCCTTTTCTACCCCATTAGAAATCTCTGCAAATTATATCGACGCCAGGCGAGGCACATGGCCCGCCTAATTAAGTTGCCCTCCACCTTGCCCTGTCTCGGAAACGAGCCAAGAGAACTGTCCGGATTGTTTCCTTCGACTTTTTGAATCTGATTACGTCCCCGAACTCCGTCGACCAGGGGCACTTTCAATATTTCGTCGGCATTTCTGATCGCCGTGATTTTTTGCGCCAGGAAGTTAATAAGGGTGACGCGATTAGGAAGTTTGAGGGTTGAAAAAATCGACGGAACGGGTGAGACGATTCCGAACTTTTCCAGTTTTTCCATCTGGATTTGAATGTAGCTGTTCGAGTGCGACGAAGTTTTGCTTTGATGGCGTTCGAGTGTTCGTGAGGAATTAATGTTGCCAGGACAGTTAATTGTTTAGGTTCTCTTTTTGAGTAAACTTCGGAGTGGTTGATGAACTTTAAGTAAGCGATTTTATTCTATATGGAAATATTTTCAAAGTTTTGCCATGATTGAAATTGTTTAGGCAGTTTAGTTTTGTTGTTCGAGTTGTTCTTGAAATAGGATGACAATTACTTCCAACTACAAGGATTACAGAGACAGCTCAACCTCAAAATAATGTGTGAGTTTGGTACAACAACAGATCAGCTCTAGGTTTCCCCTTAGATCAATCGACTATATTTCCTGCTAGAAGCCTTGACTAACGGAATTATAACCACGGACAGCTTAGAATGCGATTAGAAAAAAAAACAAAATGGTTGTGCACCTCTTCTGGGAAGAAGTTTTAGAATTATAGTCTCACGGTTTGGGGGTTGAGAATTCAGGCAAAAGCCTAAGGAATTCTGAACAGTTTGATGTTCTGTAAGCTGATAACAACCTAAAATCCGAACAAATAACAGTACACCAGAACAGGAATCGGAAGTATAACTTAAAGGTTGAAACTCACATACGATTTCGAAGAGTAAATGCACATGAATAACCTAGCCTGACTTATGAATGTCATTCGATTCCATTATTGTCGTTCGTTATTTTTTATCAGGGGAAATGAGTGAACAGGTATGAGCATGAACTCTCTGTGATACTGTTGATAACCGACCAGAGGCGTGTCGGGATGTATAAGATCGGGAGGACACAGGTAGTCAAATTTTACACAGATGATTCTTTTTGAAATGTGATTTTTTTGACCTCATTATTATGTAAAATAATTCTTTCTCCGTATGCAGAGCTTGACTGGGTCATAATATTTTAATGAATAATAATCTATGTGGTTACGAGATGATTTATGTTTCCTCAGTTTTTTCTTGAAGATGAAGTAAGTCACTGATTTCTTTTCTTGCCTAGTTGGGATTCATTCCTGAGTCAACTTTATAACATAACAAAGACGGAAAATAATAAAACAAGTTTTTAATTTCACACCTACATATCCAGTTATTTCTTTTTGTGTATGTCTTATGAAAAACGTCGCGTGAAAGATTTGTTTTCAGCGTTTTGTTCACAAGTTTGTGACAACTATATATATGTCAACGACCAGCCCAGTTCCTCAATTTTCAATTTATCGGTTAATTGCAGCCTATTCTGAAGGTCTAAATTCATTATGAATCCTAACACACAAAGAAAGACAACACCGACAACGCGTATTCTATAATCTCAATCCGACAAAATAATGAACACGTGAACACACAGAAAGACGTTCGTCGATCCAGTGAACAGCAGTATTCTACCCAATCGCACCTGAACTCGAGTCTCGAGCTGAGGGCGCTAAAATTTCGCGACCTTGCTGTACTTATAGCTCGGAGCTGATCGGGGTCCTTCGACAGAATTCGCTGTGGTTGTTTGTTCTTCTTATATGAAGGTAAGGGCCAGCAAGGCCGTGAGGGGCCAATAATCGTGCGCTTGAGATACATTTTCAATATTCCCACAGTTGAGAACGACGTATTCTGTTAGTGACGGATTGAAAGATCGTTGGAAAGAATCGATATTTGTGTTTTTTGTTGGAATATCAACTAATGTTTGCTGTTTCATAATGAAATCTAATTATTTTAAAATTAATCAATTAGGTCGTGAGTCGAACGAATATATATTTTTTAGGGAGGTTCGGCCTTATTGAGCAACTGTAACCTACTGTAATCTTACAGTCAAAATGAACTGATTCCGAGCAGATTGCAAAAATATTCAATCACTATATTACAACAACAAGTTATTTATGACCAAACACTTAGGAACAAGATGTACAAGGGCTAAGTTTGGATCAAGGCATAAGCTACTCATGCACCGCGACGTTTTGTTATGGTTATTTACTCTTAATGATACATCTACGAGCTGCTCCTACAATTCTACACGGATAACAAACAGACTCAATCTTCCACTCTTTTGGTTCAGGATATCGAAAATGACCACTAACGTGGGGGAGATCTAAGTGTACCAGCTGAAGGAGAGAAGACCTCCGGAAACTATTCTACTTCCGATGCTCATTATACCTATAATACAGAAAGCTTTAAGCCCTCCTCTTGAATTTACGTCAAATATATCTGAAACGACCTAAAATCTTGGTATTGCAATTACTAGTGGATTGGAATCCGTCAACAGCAAGTTTTTTTTAAAAACAAATAACTTTCCATAAAACAAATTCAGAATCATGTTGTGAGTTAGAGCGTCCGCACACGGGTCGATCCGATGCGCTCGACGCGTTTCCAGCCTCGTTTCTCTATGCGGTTTCCTAGCAATTCAAGCTAACGCCGCACACGGGTTGCACGATTCACGCGTCGGGCGTCCGCACACGGGTCGATTCGATGTACTCGACGCGATCCAGTCTCGTCTCTCGAATCGGCTTCCCAAGCAATTCAAGGTGGCACCGTACACGGCTCGTTTTGAAACGTACGTTTGAGTTCCGTTCGCATGCCTCGTTTCACGCGACTGGCATGGAAGCAGAAAGTTCGAGAGGTTCGTACGTCGCTAGCTTTCCGATATAACGAAACGATACAAATATGTTTTTTATTATTTTCAACATGATTTTGAGGCTTAATGTCTTGGAATTAATCATATAAATACATGTAATGATTGAATCTTTCTATTGATTGCCCCATTTCGTCCTCACGCAAGGAAAATACTATGTGGGATAATACTGACTCCATAATTAAAATTGTGAATTCTTATTATCTTTACCTCCTCGAATGAATTGAACTCTCGTCTCGGCACAAAAAAATAAATATATAATATTTTAACCAATGAAAAGTACAGAAAATCACGGCGATTGTATGTGCTTGGACCAGTTCGTAAAAAAGCGAAAATTATTATCCGAAATAACAATGATGCGTCATTTTGTGAATATAACTAGCCAATTCGCTAATAATGCCTTCTTTATTGAACTCCAAACCTGTACTGCAGTTATAAAGTCCCTGAGTAGATTATTTCGGTGGTTATTGTGTTTATGATCGGTGGTTTGGCCAGCCGTAATCACAATCATTTCCGAAAGGAGCTTTTTTGAGTCCCCATAATAATTATATATAATATAATATTATAAAGTAGGTTTCGGGCTTGTTAATTACGAAAGCCGGATTCGTGAGTGGTTGAAACCGTCCTAATGATTCGTAGACATGCCCATTTAAATTTTATTTTCCCAATATTTCCAAAACTTATGATCGGATCGAATTAAAATATAGCATTCGATTGAAAAATGACAAATTGAAGGTTCATACAAAATTTCGTGTGAACCATTAGAAAAGAAGAACGCCAAATCTTTCCATCAGAAAGTGAAGTTGCAATTGGCAGGGTCAACGTAAATAAGTTACCACTTTGTTCAGGAATTTGAGCTATCGCGTAACAGTTCCTGACCTCTCGTTTGTGCTTTTCTAGATTATTTTTGGAACAACCTGTATATCTCATTCGAGAATCAAACCACTGTGGAGCCATACGGAACACAGAGGAAGATAAATCATCAAAATGGATATATAAACAGGAGAATAGTTCTAATTGATATTTTGAGACATCCTGTATATCTCATTCTGAAATTAGCCTACCCTGAAGCCATACTGAATGCAAACCAAGGGATATCATCAAAATATATCCATGAACAGCAGAATTGTGGAAATTAACTTCTTAATACACCCTGTGTATTTTGTCATAAATATCATGCCGTAGGTAGGAAATTTCCTACCAATTCATTCAATAGAAAGTTGGTGATGCCAACCAATGAAGCAATTATGCTGTTTTGTGTCTCTTAGGACTACCCTGTATTTTTTTTTCTAGAGAGGGACCACCTCGTTGTCATACTGAACCCAACGCAAAATAAAATGATCGAAATCAGCCCCTGAGCAAAATAATTATTAAACTTTAAAAAATAATTTTCTACGAATTGACAACCTTCCTTTGACGCCCTGATTTTGAAATCGGCACTATCTATGGTCAATATTGAATGAACTCGGAACTTATGACGTACGAACTTGCCGACGTCGCACTGTTCGAGTCGTCCACAACGCGTCGAGCACATCGCGTCGACCCGTGTGCGGACGCTCTAAGTCTTCGAAAATCCGTCAGTATCAGGAAACCAAAATATTTGAATCCTGCATTACGCCGCCGAACTCGGTCGACCAGGGGCACTTTTAATTTTTCGTCGGTATTCCTGAACGCCGTGACTTTTTTTTCGTTCAGAGGTTAATAAGGCACGATTAGGAAGTTTGAGGGTAGAAAAAATCGACGGAACGGGTGAGAGAATTTCGAACTTTTCCAGCTTTTCCATCTGGATTTGAAGGCAGCTGAGTGCGAGGAAGTTTTGATTTGATGGTGTTCGAGTGTTCGTTAGGGATTAACGTTGTCATGACAGTTAATTGTTTGTGTTCCTTTTTCGAGTTGAATTCACAGTGGTTGATGATGTATAAGTGATCGATTTTATTCTTTATTGAAACATTTCCCGAGTTTTGCCATGACTGATATTTTTTAGGCAGTTTAGTTTTGTTTTTAGAGTTGTTCTTGAAATCATGCAAAAAATCATGATGAAAATTACTTCGAACTACAGAGGTCACAGAGATAGCTCCACCTTATAATTATTTGTGTTTTTCGTACAAAAGTACACAAGAACAATAGCTTGAAACCCACTACAACAATATGCATACATTCACTTAGAAGAAATAACCTAACTACGGAATGTAATACTGGAGATGACTAACACTGGAGCTCTTTCTTCTACGTGAAACCATTTCCTATCACTGTACATAACCTTATAGACCAGAGTCCTTCATTTTTGGAACCAGAAAACGAATGATAGGATGGAACCCATTTGAAAAAAAGAGAATATAACAAAAATGAAAGAAAAAATAATTTAGAGGCGATCTGAGGTCGGGAAGTGGAAAGGGGTCAG
Organism: Myrrha octodecimguttata; assembly: GCA_958510865.1. Taxonomy (NCBI): domain Eukaryota; kingdom Metazoa; phylum Arthropoda; class Insecta; order Coleoptera; family Coccinellidae; genus Myrrha; species Myrrha octodecimguttata. The sequence continues at coordinate 43,790,734 of OY294057.1, forward strand.
TTTTTGAATGTAAACACCATTTATCTTGATTTCCGACAAAACAACTAGTCCTATGGCAAAGCTATAGGTAATGAAAAGATCTACAATTTTTGTATTAGCTTTTTTCAGAATCAATGTGGAAATTCCAAATAACCAAGTTTTTGGTTTTTTATTTTCATCTTTCACAAAAAAATTTTTTTGTTGAAAATTCCCTCTTCATGTTCCAAATACAATGGGGTTCGTTTAATTCAAATTATTTATTCGATCACCTCATTTTCACTGAATATCGAAAAAGCATTTTAACTTTCAATCGAAAAACTTAGGGGCTTTCATTCAATGGAATCTTTCCTTTCTCTGTCTGGAAAAAAAATATATATTACACTAGAAAATTTTCTTGGCAAATATCAGAAAGTGGGGCACAGAATTCCAAACATCTTTCCCTATGAAACAGCTTTCAATAGGCTAAAATTTTCCGTGGTTCACTCAGGCAAATAAATCATTGTAAAACACAATGAATCCACGCATTTGATGCATAGAAGATTTTACACATTCCAAATACATAGTAGATGTCTGATTTAATATAAACCTCATTATTTCATTTGTGGTGATTTGTGCGAACAAAAAACTCACCGAATTTCTTGAAAAAGGGAAAAAATATTTTTGGGGAAGAGGTCTTGAAACCATTGGTTATTTCAAAAGTGTTAGCACAAAGGTTGTATATCTTTCCATTATCTACAACTTTGCAGTTCAACTCTTTTCCATTGGACTTTTGCCGGAAATCGAGATAAACCATGTTTCACCCTAAAAACTCACCCCCTTCCCCTTTTCGACCTCATATCGCCTCTAAATTATTTTTCCCTCCATTTTATAATAAATAAATAAAAATAATAAATATGAATTATAATTTTATATTCTCTTCCTCTTCCAATGAGGTTCACTCCACTTCTATTTTTTTCCACTTTTTACAATTTTTGAAGGCTTCAGCCTTGGTCTGTACAGTAATCTCAAAGTCAATAACTCAAAATGAACTGATTTCGGTTCAACGTAAATTGTACACATCAATCATTAAATTTCAATAATGAGTTATATGACCAAAAACTGAGGAATAAGTAAGGGGATAACGCTTATAAGTTGTATCGAAATGATCTTGTTAGCTAAAAGTTGTATAGTGGCTAACTCTAACTTAACCGCCGCTAGGTCTCGATGCGGTTATTTACTTCTGATGAATAGACGTACTCGCTGCTTCTATAATAGGGGCTCCAGGAATAAAACACCAAACTTCATCTTTCACACTTCTAGTCTAGGATATCAGAACTGACCATCAACGGCTGCGGAACCAGCTAGAGAAGTTGGGAGTACAGAAAACTATCCTACTTCCTATGCTCATAATACCTATAATACGGGACGCTCCAAGTTCTCCTTGTGGATAAACGACGAATTGATCTGGAATGACATCAATATCTAGGTATTTTGATTTACAATGAATGAAAGTCCGTCGACAGCAAGGTTCATCAGAAGAACACCGTCCCATACCACAATATTTGCCTTAATTTTGGTTCTGCGCTGTAGTGAAAGAACCCCCATATAGTGAGATATTATAAACCTATTCAAAATACTCCCAACGTCTCTGAAAATCGGCGAGTATCAGGAATCCAGAAAACGAAACCAAAGTACTCGAATTATAGATAACTTCAATTCGAATATAATTCCGCTCAATCTGCTCAAAGCGATAAAAATAGCCAAAATGATCGTTTCATTTTCAAACCTCGTCATAAGCTTGTATGAAATGTTCAACAGCTGATCGGAAAGGAGAGTGATGTCAAAGAAGATCATCGAGAACGAAGCAATCAAATCAAACAAGAATACAGTCAAAAAGAATACAGTCAAAAAGAATACAGTCAACCAGAAAAATACTAACTGATTCACCTTCACTGCCATTCATTTCTGAGAGAAAGGCGAAATTGACAACATGCAGATTTCAGCAAATGACGAACAATCTGCTGTAGACCATAGAAATGGCAGGCTAAAAGATAATAGACAATTTTCTTATATGAAACAGCCCAATTATGCCCTTGAATCTAAGAGCAGAATCCACAAGCATTGAGCTAATGCTTCTGGTTGGGATCAACACTTCTGTATATTCGGGCCATCATGACATGGCATGTAATCATGGTGATGATCAAAAAACCTTTGCCTAAGCATCTTCTCATGATGATTGTCCATGGGAAGTTGTTGTGGCCTGTACGTTCGTCGGACTTATAAGCTCTTGAAAATATGTTGGATATAATGTGTGGTAAACAGCCAACATGATACCATCCTCCAGAGAAGATTATAAAGTGTGTCCCACGAGGAACTTTACATACTCCTAGCATATATAATATGGTCTATCATCCGAATCACGAAATAGCCACATAGAAATGTCTCGTATCTCTCCTCACCCATTTACAAGATGATTCATTCATTAAGACAAAATTTGAATGCATGCATTCCATTTGCCTGACCATGCAGCTCAAATAAATGTAAAAAATTCCAGAAAGTGGCCTACAGGGTGGTTATTTTTACATCGGTGGTCAAAGTTGATTTTCCTGGGTACGGCACTGGAAATATGATATTCGGTGAACAAAATCCAACAGATACTATAAAGAGTTACAAATTCTGAAGATATCATTCATTTCTTACTCACCTGACCAGAAATAGGGTCAAATGAAATTTTGGTCAGAATGAATGAATCATCCTTTATTTCTTGTTGCTGAGGATAGACTATATATATAGTAGGAATACGTTAAGACACGCTGAATATGGATTTCATGTTGCTCTGACTTCTGCACCACGGGGACTCACGGTTAAGGTATAGCAAAATGATATCCCATTTGAAAGCAACTTAAGATGTTCTTCAGGATATTGAATCAATATACCATAGTGTTCATTTCCGTATTATCGGCCAAATTATCCATTTCGAACATCCTCCATAAGGAAAACCGAATTTTAACAGAAGACAATGATGCACAGGTTATTGATCATTGATAATTAACATGGATATTTCAGGTTTTTAAAATACCGAGAAATCAAAGGTGAAATATAATATACACTGATATGTAGCAGCTGAAATAACAAAAGTTTTTCTACTTTTCAGTAAAAGCGGCAACTCAGCATTGACATCTCCGAATAGGTTCAATAAAATTTGGACATCTCGTATTAACTAACCTTGGTTTGACTCCAACAGTTAATGAGTTGTTTTTTGTGGAGGATCAACGAAGTATATTCGAATATGAAAAATGAACGTTCGCTTTAAACCCCATAGATTCACGTAGATATCTACTCTTATTGACTTTCCTAAATGCCGTCTTCTCATATCTTGACAAACCATTCAAAGAACCAACCATCCCGTCTTTTTCGTCAAATATTCACCAGTAATTTACATTTTCAGCTCATTTCGTCGGAACCCACTAATGAAGACTAATTCTACCATAACGAGATAGGGCGAAAAATGGACGTAGCCTCAATAAGACCAAAACGACTGCAGCCGTTTACATTTCGCTCGTCTAAGAGAATCTCATCTAGGTCGGTACAACCCTTCGTCCTCTCATATTAAAATATCAGTTCTGCGTAGTCGGCTGCCCTTAAAATATTAAATCGACGAAAATTTTCGATGCGTTAAATGGAATTTTTGGGGTGAGATCGCTTTGCGTGATGAATTGGAAGGTTATATGCGGGGATATATTGCGCCAAAATACAGTGTGGTACAACGAAAACTTAACACATCGAATTTCTGGCTTTGAAATGAGAATGTGAAAATCGCTAGAACCCGTAAATTTCTAATTCGAGGGGGAACTTTTCGACTCTCTGCACCCCCGTCACTGAAACCCCCTAACAAGGGTGAGCACAAACCCTTGATTTCGAAGAGAAATGGGGGATGTTGCGATAACTCATTTTGAAGATCTTATCGGGTACTATCTGATTTCGCTTCAAAATTTCGATCGATAACGAAGTGACAAGTAAAATAGTGAAAGAGAACTAACTACTAAATACGTTTGAAATGTGTCGGATACGGATAATGTTTTCGGATAAATTCCACATAGCTTCTTTCACTATTTTCGTTATTTTTACATTATCGATGGATATTTTGAAGCAAAATTTTAAGGTTAGATAGTGATCAATACGATCTTTAAATTTAGTTTTCCCAACACCCCTCATCCCTATTCAAAATTGAGGGGTGATTGTGCTAACCCCCATTAGGGATTTGAAAAAAAAACAGAAAAAGTTCTTCCCCCTCCTATCAGAAAGTGACAGGTCCTGGTCATTTTCCATAATTTCATTTTCAAAGTCGGAAAATCGAGGTATAAAGTTTTCATTGAATCACCCTGAAAATAAATGTTTCGGTATTTTCGAGCTGCTGAGGCTCAGTTACATGAAATCCTTTCCTTGTGCATTCATGAGCAATAATATAAAAGGTTTGTTCGTTGAACCTGCATAAACTACACGAACTACACTGACTCCACCGACTTCCAATTCTCAGTGCAGCTGAGTGTAGTCACAGATAACAGAATGAGTGGACTTAGTGTAGTTCAATCTGTTCTATGATTCTCACAGAATACGAAAATAAGATAGATGATTTCACACAAATCCAATATGATAGAATTCTATGCTTCTTTTGTTTTCGCTACCATTTCGTGGAGATGTTGATCTGTCGTAAAGTTTTTCTAAAGTCGTCATGAAAAAATATTCCACTTTAAATAACGATATGATGAAAATTAATTTCTTCTAAAAATAACCACCCATACAAAACACGTTCAACTAGAAACCAGAACCAACAACAGATTTCTATGATTATGAATTATATTGAAGCTTTACCTCACTCTATGCCATGCTTGCATAATCTGTGACTTAAATTTACAAGAAAACACATCGAACAGTATCAATGGAGTTAGTGGGGTTAGTGTAGTTTATGCAGGTACAACGAACAAACCTAAAGCAATTACAAAATGCTGCAAATCTTGAAAAGGAACATTCGCCATCCAAAAATTATGTTCAGGAGATTCTTGCTTTTGATACTATCAACTAACGCATTAATCAAAGTCATGCACCTATTTGCGTTGTCGTATTTTTGCGCGCATATTCAGGTGAAATACGTGCTATAGTTCTGTCTAAATCTCCGTAATTTTCGAATTTCGGGCCGAACCTTAAGGACTAGGTTGGACTCGCTGATGACGAATCTGGTGAACTCGATTCCGTCGACCACCCGGAGGCACGATAACGAGAGTACGGAGAACCCTATTCACTTAAAACGTTGAGGGTAGGTTGCCTTTCAAAATGCGGAGGTTAGGTTCGTTAATGGACGAAATCGGCTGAACAAACAATTTCGAAGTAAAAGTCATTTTGAAATTCTTTTTCCCAGGTATTTCAGGAACTACCTGTGCAATTGAATTGAAATCTGGCATTAATTTGGAACAATATGTCGTGCCACTTTTGTCGAATTTTGCTATTATCTTACTCTTGAAAAATTAAAAGAAAAATCCAAATTTCTTCGAATTTTTTTTCAGAAACTACCCATCAGATTTGGGAAAAATTCGGCTCACAATTTGAACTCCAAAGTTTGCCAAATTTCAGTTTCATGCGATTATTATATTTGAACACATTGGGAATTATGGAAAAAAACATGTGAAGTTTCGTGTTTTAATTTCCGATATTTTCTCTGGAATATCTCACTACTTCGTTACCACTAGCTGAAAATGTTGACAAAAAACTTTGTGCAAAATTTCCCGATGAACATGTCATTAGAATAATTTGAAACAAATAATTTTTTCAATATTCTATATTGTGTGATCTTCCGATTATATTGTCTTCAAAAATTCTGTATGAACCTTCAAGCTGTTATTTCCCGCACAAGTACTACTAGCCTTCGTAATTAACGTAACATACTTTACAAATATGGAGTTTTTAAGTTGCTTGTTTTTTTCGAAAATTATGATGTTTTCGATCAGCCATAAGGAGTTTATGTGAATGATCATTTCTTTTGAGAAACATTAAGTCTTTCCTCTTTATTATACTATCTTAGTTTCTTAGAATGCATGTACTGGTCACTACCCTCCGATGAATCAGCATTTCAAGTCGTTTCTCAACTCAAAAATCTGAAACTCTGATTCAGTTCTTGTTTAGAACTAAAACTTTTCTCCCGAAAAAAATCGATTATCTTAGGATGAAAACAAAATTGAACAGAGTATCTGTAAATAATTGCGGAAGAAGTCGGGACTCAATTCGTCGATGGAAGCATTTATATAACGTCCTTTCGAAATTTCCCAACATACAGCTCCTAGAAAGGGTTGATGTTCTGACGTTTTTCACGGTCATAGAGAAATACTGAGTTAATATAACTTAACATATTATGAAGCACTACGTAGATGTCTTCGTATAATTTTTCCAACCCTTAATATTAAGCGACTGAAAATATCCATACGATCTAATTTTTATGCAATAATTTTTTTTGTGAAAGAAGTATCGACTGTTTCGACATTCCTTCTTCAGAATCTAAGGAATTCTAAAAAACCATACTTTGTCAGATATAATTACCGCAAAGAAATGATTGAAGAAACAAGAAATACGGTTCATATTCTCAACCCCAAATGAAAGAGAGAGAAAAACGCTGCAAATTTTACACAAGGGTTTATTATTTTCTCAGTTAAGTAACCCAATTCCATTGATATCTCGAATGAAACTTATATAGCGTGCGAAAAAATAACGTTACCCGTCAATAATGCTTGTGCGAAGAATTATCAAGGAATATCCTCGAACCAGTCGATTTTTGCTTTCAAAACCAATTAATCCCGTGCTCTTTTGCATTTGATATTTCTAACTCCACTACTTTATTTTTTCAAATGGAAATATATGGGTTGTGATAAATCAAATAAAAGGTGATTTGAATACCCATTCAGCGATGTGGCTTAAAGTACAATTACTTGTGCCGTTTTTCATTGAAAAATTAGGAAATAATTTAGAGTTTGTAGTCAGGAGGGTACTGTATTATTCTTTTATTAATTGATAGTAATAATAATATTTCAAAAATAAACTATCGGGAACACAGTCTGGTCAAGGGCAATCCGAAAACTCTTTTTGAATTATTCTAGCTTTCGTTAACTTTATTAGCTTCCTCAGGAACCTACGAAAAACATACATACTGTGTAACATACAAACCAAAATTTACAAGACCACTCACGTTTTAGTCGAGGCTATGACAGCTTAGCCATTTCGAAACTATACCACAATAAATCCTCATCATCAATGTCCGTTTCTTAAAAATTATATAGACAACACTCAGCAAATTACTTAAAAATTCATCATCAACAGATCTTTCAATCATTCAGTATACAAATTTTCAAACAGGCCAATAGATCTTTTCTTTGTTGTTAAAAACACCCAATTCACTACAGAAAAACATTTAGGTTAGAACACAGACATCACGTACAACGATGCACTCCTCAACATTCAGGTGCACAGAGAATTCTTTATATTTCAATCCTTTTATTTATATTGGCTTTGTTTTTGATGTACTGTGAATCATATGAATATATATTATTTAATTTGTTGGTACCTTGTTTCTTGTTAACATTATCATCAGTAACTGTGTTCCCGATAGTTAATTTTTGAAGTTTAACGTATAGTCGATAATTTATTGCTCTGTAATAAAAATAATAATAATATATTTATTCAATCGAAAGCTTATTGAAATACAATAAGGTTGGTTTCATCAAAACAGAATACATAACTCAAAACAATTCACTTGTTCAAAATCAAAAATTCACTGAAAGAAAATGGTTCACAGTCAACAATTGCATTATAAAGAGTAATTTCAAAAACTTTCAAGTTGGATGTCCTCCTCAGCCCGTGGGGTAGAGCATTAAATAGCCTTAGGTTCACTTATAAGGACGACTTCTCTGTTAAGGTTGAAGAGTGACGTGGGTAATGGTATGTATCTGTGAGCCTAGTGTTGGTATAGTTTGAATATTGTTGGAAGTATTCTGGATGAACCTTCATGAAAACGAGTACACTATATATCTATAGACCATATGATGTTAAAAATGTTTTCTCTTCAAAATGCCCTCTTCAAGATTCTCTAAAATCTGACTCCAGTATAATTCTCAACATGAATTTTAGCCTCAGAAACACTTTCATTATTACTAAGGGAAATCCTCGAACTCATGGATTTGTTATTTGAATTGAATTAATGATTAACTTTCATTTTCGTTCACATAACTGAATTTGTCATCGAATGACCTTTGATGCGATATATCACATGCAATATTTTTCCGAAAAAAAAACTGCTGAGGTTTGAGGGTAGAAAAAATAATTTTTATTTACTTTTCAATAGATCCGTTTCAAATATTGGAAGTGAAAACCCTTAAAAACCTAAAAAATTATATAAACCCCTCACCTTCAAAACTGCATGCATTTCTTAAACTTCGAAAACAGAAACCGGCGGGTAGGAGGATATTTTTCAACATTCATTATTTCAAGAATAAGAACCTGACACCACTCATAAATTGTGGACTTCCGAATGAAAAAATAGCTCAACAAATTCTTCATTCAGTCACGCCACTCAATATGCAATGGAATGTACTTCCATTTGATATATCACAATCCATATATGTATTACTATTTGAAAAAAAAAATTATGGGGGTGTGGAACGTAAAGGGTGGGAGATTTCGAATCCAAAAAAGCATAGGAAGACCTGCTTTCGGAATTACAAATCCATGGATTCGTGGATTTCCCATAATGATAATTATTAAAAGAATAATGGTCTGATTGCAGTACTCTCCAATCACAAATTATGAATTAATTCCTAATTTTTCATTGAAAAACGGCACAACAAATGCTTTTTTTTAGTCAAATCGCTGAGTAGGTAATCAAATCACCTTCCATTTGATGTATCACGACCCATATATTATTCCAATTTGAAAAATTTAAGTAGGGGTGTACGTGGCGTTGGGGGTGAGAAATATCAAATTCGAAGAAACACGGGATAAATTACTTTCGAAATTTGAAATTGACGAGTGCAAGTATTTTTCTTGATAATTTTTCGTTCAAAAATGATTGAAGATTTACGTTCGTTTTTTGGCACGCTGTATACTATTTATAACTCATTGGTTTTTCACCCCAATATTTGCAGCGTTCTTCTTCATACCTCAGGAACCACTGGTCGGAAATTAGCCGGGTGAAAATTTTTAGGTTTGGTTATGCAACGGTAATGAATACTGAAAGTTTCATAAAAATTCGATAGTTTTCGAAAAATATTTTTTTCCCCTCCAACCCCCAATTTCCAGTACTTTCAGAGAAAAGCCCCGGATAACGGACGGCGGACGGACGGATTTTTTTTATTAGTTCATTCAAATCTAGATACCCTAAAATGTAAACTGTGAAATTTTCAGGGGGGGGTAATTTTTTTTTTTTTTGGTCGATCACATCATCGAATAATAAACCAATATAGGCAGATCATTCTCATAGTGCTCCACAATATCTAGAGTTAAATATATTACTCAAGGTTATATCTTAAGGGGTGCGTAATTTATAAAAAAAATTATATAAAATATCGCCACTTATTTTCATATAGGAAGCAGGTATCAAATTCCCTCAATTTTATCACAGACCACCTACGATTTAGCGAGAATCACTTAGCATTCCAAATACCCATCCATTCTCTATGTTGAAAGAAGGATCGATGAAAATAGTTTCCTTCGCACACTCACCTTGCTGTTTGCGAAGAAGGACGTGAACATCTGTTTAATTTGCTTCTTGCTCTGATCGCCGTCGTGCAAACTGAGGGTTGAACTGGCGACATGATTTGGCTCGTCTGCACTCGAACTGAAAAAACTTCCAGTGCGTGGCTTATAACTCTGAAAGCATGGACGGCGATATTATTGATGTGTGAGAGAGTCGAATGGGATATCATCCCTGGGGAATGTGTGGGTGATATCGGGAGAATTGTGACTTACCTCAGATTTTTTCCTGAGATGATTGCCGTATATTGATCCCGATAGACGTTTATTGCTTGTTTCCTTGGCTGAAATAGAAAAGAAAAAGTTGTTGAATACTGTTATATTGAATATGATGCATGCGGGTAGTTTCAATGCTTGGGTTTGAGCATCGATAGATCGAAATGCGGATTAAAAATAATGAATCAACAATTTACCTTTATTTCACTATAGAATAGCTTATAATACAACAAATCTGATCACAACATGAACTTCTAAACAAAAATTTAAGGATGTATATATTTGAAAATTTAGAGAATTTATAGTCTTCCTATTAATCTTTACTCGAAAAAAAGTGGAACTCAACATAAAATGTAGAAATTAGCCTTAAAACCCTCAGATCGTTATATTTAAAAGGCTCTACATTAAGGTACCTTAATTTAAGAATTATGTTATATGGGGATTCAAAAAAAATATATCGTAGCTTGCCGATAAAACGGATATTTCATCATTCTCAAAAATCAGAAGAATGCACATTGAAAAAAACTTTGTTTGTTGGGATCACAACATTTTTCACAAGACTAAAATATTATCAGTACTTGCAAAATGAGTAAATAAATATTTTATTCTGAAAAAAGTATTCTTATATTATAGTTTTGTGGAAGTTTTGAATATTTTGTTTTATTCAAAAGCGATTTGTGATTAATTTCATTTCATCCTAATCATATGAGAACTAAGTATCTCAAAATTGAAGCGTAATTTTGGAAAATAAATTACACTTTGTGTTGAATTAGGAAACCAACCTGGACAATGTTAAAGCTTCTTAACTAAATTGTGATAATAAAGCATTCCCGAAATATTTATTCAACTTGAAAAATGTATAAGAATTTTCAAATGAAAACTCATCACATTTTCATTTGACACGCTGTTGCCTGAGTTAATCAATAATTATTATCACTATTATAGCGAAAGATGGAAGAGAAAATTGGAAAAATTGCTTTCGAACTGTACAGTTGATTCCTAGAGTTTAGGACTATCAAACCAATAATTCTAGAAAATCACTGACATCTGGTAATTTTTCAATTATTGACCGAGTCAAACGAAGCTTTGATACGAATAATTTCATCCAAATCTGATGAATAAGATTTGAAAAAATGTTTTTCTAAAAAATTTCGAAAATTTTAGAGAAAGATTTTTTAAATTTCAACTGACACTATCCTCGCGAAATTTCGCGGTAAATTGCACATCAGTATTCTTCAATAAGATACATAGTTTGATTCTGATCGCTTGAGTATTCCTTGAGATATCGTGGAAACAATCTCAAAATTTCTAATTAACCACGAAATTTTATAATTTTTTTTTACTGTCTCCGAGGATAAAAATCGGAACGAATTGAAATTCAAGGTTTTGCCAAATTTATCGTACCCTGACGAATAGCTTTTGAAAGCCTGATTTTTTTCAACAAAAATCGGGAAAACTTTCGGAAAAATTTATTTTTTGAAATTTCTTCAGGGGCAAATTCTGCAAAAGTTGAGCGCCGGTACTATAGAACTAATTTCGAAGTTTTGAACTGATCAGATCAGTACTATTTGTGATATCGAAGAACAAACCTCGAAATTACAAATGGACAAATTCCAAAACAGTACGGCCGATTACACCCATCAACAAATTCAACCGACATATTTGGATCTCCAAACTTAACCTGAGATTTTCAAGTTGCTGATGGTTACTTTCCTGTGGAAGTGAGAACACCTATGGACGACAGACGAACATAAATGAATTTGACCACGGTTTTTCCTTCAGGGAGAACAACCTAATCGCTTAAGACCATTTTCGGCGCAAAATTACAGACATTGTCTCGAAACGATATCGCGATATTCCCCAGAACGAGCGCGTTAAAGTGAGAAAACCTTCAATATAATTACGGCTGATTCTACGCTTGATCGTCAATCAACAGTAAATTGATTGCTCTAATTCAGTTAATTTTCAATTCAACCATCGAATTCGAACTGTAATCAACGAGTTGATCGGCTGTCTAATGTTTTGTGAAGCCGACGGTAACGTTTTGTGAATCATTCCATTATTTCAACCACACGGGGTTCAATTTTATGAGTTAGATTTGGAACTCCACCTATCTGCAATTTGGAGGTAGCAAATTCCATTGATAGCAAGTTGAAACCAACAATATGGAAATTCTTCATTTTCGTTCTAAGCGAAAATCTTACTGCAAAATCAATCAAATTTCCAATGGATTCAGCAATAAACGAAAACAGAACAATATAAAAAGGTTTCAAAGCTCCAATTATGAAGGTAAATGTTTCTTTCTGTCATGGATAACACTCTCGTTGTGGAAAACAGACCTGCTCTCCATTTTAGAACTCATCATTGTACGAATTCAAACAGAACAATCAACCATGATCGCTATGAAGCTGAGGAAATTCGGCAGTTACCCAGAAAATGACATTTTCAACCACCATCAAAATGAGCAATGTGTAGATGAAAAGTGACACAGTATCTGAAACTTCTGCAACATTAAATCCTAATATTCAACGTTGGTTTATTCTGAGTTCGCACCAGAAATGTGATTTACCAGGATGTAAACGTATCCTGACATGCGGAAATGATTTCATAAGAAAGATGCACGTTTTGATGACAGGTTTAGAGGGAGGAATAATTTCAATGCAGGAAGCTGAGGTTTTCTGGAATATTTACCATCATAAATGTTTGTTTGTTGAATATTGGTATGAGACTGGGAGATTTCTCAAGAAGTTTATTTGAGAGGACATAATAAACCAGATATGTATAAAAGGCACTGAACATTTTCATTGTGCTCCTCGATTTTTTTTTTTTGATATGATATGATTTTCCATCACAAAATACATGAACATGAAACGAGACTTATCAAGTAGTTTCAATATTTTCATTCAACGAAAGAGGTCCACCATTAACAAAGTTTCTTTCGAAGAAAATATTTCCACTCCATGTCGAGTTTGCGCGCATGTTAAAATTCGCTGCCGAAGCGGTCATCTACATTGAACATGCGCGCAAAAGCTGCTGCCTTCACGGCAGTGCTTTTCTAGATTTTCACCAAACAAATAGAATTTAAACGACTACTTGGACGTGAAACAACGGTAAATAGAGACAAAGTTAATGCTTTCTGTGTAGGATTCAAAGTTATCCTGCTAACTTGATGGGTCTGCATTAAGTCCTTTCCTGCGTAAGGAAATATGAACAAAACAGCCATGAGGGCGTATAGCAGTCTATCTTTCGATTATAAACATTCGAATCTTAGTTTATGGGATATTAAGTTTGATCTGGACAAAGAGCTCCAATACGCATAAAATATTGAATAAATTTCCATGCAATCACGATACGCTTCTACGACGTGTCAAAATTGCCCATGATATTCTTGAATATCGAATGAAATTTCACTCGAGTGACGACTAATCATGGTAGTGAAATGGGGAGGAATAGCACACGATGTATCGTGTATCCACTATGTGCACTTCGATGTAAACATGAAAATTGGGTTGAGTTGAAAGACCAAAGAGTAGAAGTGAACCTTTTCCAGAACGACGTTGATGGATGGGCGAGAATCAAACATATGCACGTCAGGGATTACAAGATAAGAGGTTGAAATTTTCAGCAGACTTCACATATTCCATCAAGATAATTTTAGAAACAGCGTTAAGCTTTTTCTTCATTTCGACAATCGTGTAGTTGAGTTTTGATTGATAAACATCATTTCAGGCATTTATTATTATTTTGTAGGTGTTTTCTAGATTGGCACTCCTAATAAATGAGGAAGAACAACACTTTCAAAAATCTTTTAAACTTGAAGGATTATTTGACAGTTGATACTGACTCTATACAATTATTTGTTTTATTTCAAACATCAAATTCAAACTACTGCTGAGGATACTAAATCGAAAGATAGAAGATGAATGGATTTGTATTGTATTTCATAATGTAACAGTTTCCTCGAATTTTTAAGTAAAATAATTGTCAGTTAATTTAATAATTAAATTTGTCATCCATGCGGAGCGCTTTGAAGACAATAAAAGTATATTTATTTATTTATTACACAGGAACACAAAAAGGACAAAGTCCCAGAGACAGTGTTCACTCAATTACAAATAAAATCTCAATTAATTGCATTAATTAAACTATGAACTGAACAGAAACGAAAAAATTACAGAAGATACAACATTAAAATCTACACAAAATCAACTCGGTGAAACTGAAAACAAAAGTCGACGTTTCAGACTTTTTTCGAAAGTCATCAGCGAATAGGAAACGAAATCGACGTGTGGACAGAGGACGCTTGAAGTCGTCATCATTCTGACGAGTGACTATTACGTAGGATACCAATATTGAAAGACATTATGTAAAGGTATTACAGAAAAATCTGTATTTTCTGATTATAATAACCTTCATCAAGTAGACTCGTTCGAGTTTAATGCGGTAATGTTATAGGGAGTTGAATATAATTGTACAGATATTTTTGCGGTGCTGAATTATTCTTATTCAGAATCATGTTGTTGCGATACTTTCGTATTTCAGAAACATTTAAAATGATGACAGCGAAAACCAAGAAAAATATGGAAAAATAATGTAAAATCCTCGCAAAATGTCCATATCAACTACATCACCTTAAACTTATATTCTCAATAGTCCAACTCCGATTGCCCCGCACTTCCGGTAACTCTGCCAAGAGTCAATTTTTCAACTTCCCTAGGTAGAATGAGCCGCAAACGGTTCGGCATCAGCAAACACGGTGACTTGCAATATCGACAGGACGATCCTTCAAGGCCGGCATTCGCGTGGAAGACAAATATCCGTTTCCGGAATCGATATTCGGCCCCTTTTGATTCGGATATCTATTTGAGGGTTGTTTTGCGTAATGCAATGCCAAGTTTGGACTGAAGCTCGTGGTTTGCCCCGCTTTCGAAACATGAATTATTTCCGACTTAATCGAGCGGAATTGGACTTTGAATTGGTATAGCTTTTTATGAAATTACGAATTACTAGATGGAGCGGACGGGGTTGAAAAAAAAACATCAACGGTAGATTCGCGATAGTAAGGTTATCGAGTGATATTCATTATTTTCAATAATGACACATATAAATGTTGAGATTCAATTTGAGGTTATTAGTGAACAAAACAATAATACTGTCGTATTGGTTTCGTGCGTCGTTTGACATTTTGTCATACGTTGGAGGTAAAACAACCTCACTTTCCCGCTTTGTTTATGTTATGAAATAACAGCATTTTCAACAATTCCAGGATACATTCACAAGGTAAAATGATTTATCTTCATAGTATTGGTGAATTACTAGGCCCGTGAGGCCAAGTTATTGTGTCGTTGAAATGCAACATAAATACACCGAGAGACCAAGGAATACATTCGCTTTGTTTACATTGGCGAAGAGCGATTATTTGGAGATTTTACTGATTTCACTCATTTTACAAGTGGAATTTTGTGATAATGGATCTGATTAACTGATATTCAATCTCAGATGATAATCATTCAAAACGATATAAATGAAAATTGCACTATTTATTCTTGTCTTCTAAAGCCTAGAGTATCCACATCAGAAATAGCATTTATTATAGGTATAACTATTGAAAATGAAACAGTAAAATGTTTGGCTCATTTATTCCTGAAAATAAACAGCAGAATGAAATCAAACAAATGTATGGAGTGGAAAAAACATGGGTTACAGAGAACTTCTCAGTACTATTTTAAATAACGTTCCATGTTGTAAATTATCAAATTACTACAATATTGGTCTGCAGTTTCTATGTCAGTGCTATCATAATCTTCAATTATATATTTATTATACTAAATATATGTTACAAATAAGATAATTCATATGAAATTTTTTCCTTGAACTCCGATCTCGATTCATCCTCAAAAAATTCTTTACTGTCCATATAAAATGTTTTATTTTTATGCAGATGCAACATAAGGGCTTTCATAAACTTTAATAATTGACAATAAGGTCAATTCGAAACATGTCACAAACAACAAAATGTAGAAGTTCCATCCTTGCGTAGTCGAGCCACATCGGAACGTGTTCGGTCGGAAACAGAGAAAGTTATCTGGTTTATTATTAGTATAAAATACATGCATATATTTTGACAAATCACATAACGAATTGCCTTGATTGGCTTTATAAATCATATAGAAATGCGAGTGGTAATCAATCAATCAGGATGGGTTTGTCCATCATAACGACAGCTATCGTAGTGTCGAGAAGATATAATTCTTGAAATGTGTATAACAAACACGAAATATTCTTATCCTAGTTATCTCATCATGAGTCATCTTATTAAAAAGATGAATAACATAACAATTAAACATAATTCCTTAACCAGTGTGGAAATGCCTCCAACAAACTCTACTATAATTTGTTACTTTGTCAGAACAGTTTTTATAATTTATGGCGTGAATATAGGATGTTTGCCTTCTCTGGGATAGTTCACATAGTATTCTATTTCTTCTTATACCAGATAAAATTTAGAGGAATGGGTCAAAAATGCAAATATTCAAATTAAAGTCTACACTACTTTATATCTGAAAAATCGGATTCCTTCGTCTCTCGGTGTATTAAATGTTGTATTTCACAACGAAGCAATAACTTGGCCTAGTTATTCACCAATTCTATTAATATAAATCATTTTAACTTGTGAATTTATCCTGAAATTATTAAAAATGCTGTACTTAAAAACAATAATAATAAACAATAAACAAAGCGGGAAAGTGAGGTTGTTTTACCTCCAACGTAAGACAAATGTCAAACGACGCACGAAACCAATTATTATAATACATTACAGATAAGGTTCAATATCTTTTTCTGAGTCAATTAGATAAACTGCAGATATACTTTATACAGATGAATATAATTACCTAATTCTAAACTAAACTGAAACTGAGCTACAGATGTCTATTCTAAAAAAACGCATAAAAATGTCTACGATCTTCCTATCACTATTCAGCTGATTCCGCAGCTTATCTTTTTTTTGTGAGAAATTAAATATTTTTCATAATT